>JAHSVA010000013.1:3360000-8360000 GCA_019915185.1 Eucalyptus camaldulensis | reverse complement strand
ATTGGAAAGGTTTATGATTGAATTGAAACCGATGCAAAATGTTTAGGACTTTTTTGGGTACATATCCCTATTTATAAAGGGGCAATCCAAACTAAAATGTCAAGTGTAAAGAAGAAAAAGGGTGCTCATGCATTTCACGAGCACTCTTTATTATAGTATTAATTTAATACATTTATAAGCGCTAAATTATCATTTTATTTTCAGGAGCTTAACTGCATTTCTCTTAAGCTGATCAACTCTAGCTCGTAATTGGATAAAATGCATCTAACCTAAAAGGATGAATGTAATATATCAGCCCATACATATTTACCACTCTCTAATAGGAGAATACTAGGTATGTTTACCACAGTAATTGTTGTGATACCAACATATTCGGCCTACCAACATATACAATTGTTAATAATAACTTTGACACAATAAAGTTGACATATGATAACAAAAAACACCATCTTATCGAATTCGATGCAAAATTCTTTGGTAACCAAAAGGCAATGCCATGACTTTATGCTTTTAAGTTTATTGCGTTGATAATCCGTTATATGCATGCTGTTTAGTTTTGTAAATGTTGCTTTAAGTTTGTATTTATGTTGTTCTTTTTTTTTTACACTTGTTTTTACAACGTCATTATACACGAAAGTTTGACAAACATCTTGGCCCTCCAAGTAATTTTTATTATGAAGTCTTGTCCAAGGCTTCTGCAATGTCATTGGCCTGTATTTAACTTGCTGGAAAGGGGATCTTCATAGGCTCTCTCAATCCAACTAGAACAGAGCATAAACCCAATTGCCTCTAGAGTAGAGCAAGAAGTATGTAAGGCAGGCTAACCTCAAGTCAAAAAACAAAAAGCTTCAGATAATTGTTCCGTACTGAAGTTGGAGGTGTCATCTCTAAAGTAACCAACAGAAGTATAATCTAGCCCAGGTAAATAACATAAAGATCTAGAACTTTTACAAGCATAAATTCACTGAGAATAGATGTTTACTTAACCAGCCCATTACTTTCTAGGCAATACTGATCATCTGCCAATCTGCCACCAAATCCATTTGTTAAGAAAAACTGCTGTATGAGAAGCAAGAACAAGGAAAGGACTCATCGACTTACTCTGATAGACCATATTGCTAAATATTTGATTTGAACAGATAGGACACTTACATTTCCGATTGGAAAGACACCAAATATACTGAAGCACAAAACCCCATCTTTATAACCAATGCAAAAGATATGCAAACATCGCTTTGAAGAATTTGAGAGCTCTACAAATGAATCTTGAATATTGTCAGTAAAACCATCATCTCTAGGTACTAGTTTAGGCATTTGAGGAACTCTTGGACCTGGAGGGAAGAATCAAGAAGTGCGATTTTCAAATGCCAAAGAGTTACCAAAAGCGTTCTATAAACGAATGAATAATTACTTTCTAGTTGGAACATAAAAAAGATGAAAAAAATATGAGATTAAAGCTAAGGAGGCAAACAAATCAACAAGTTATAGATGACACCAAACATACTCTTTCAAAAAATCTTCCACAAAACCCATACTAAAGCTGTTGGACTGTGAAATAAGATTCTAAATATTTAAGAAAACCAGACTAAAACAAATATTTAACTGCAAACAGAGCATTATAAAAAGGTGTGAGCAATAAGATATCTATTATTGGCAATAAAGATCACAAAGTTGTATCAACTTTTAAGTTGAAAGATGCCACATACTCTATTAATTTGGGCATCCTCCTCCCAGTTGAGACACACCACAGCTGCCATATGGGACTTCAGGCTTCTTAATAGTTTTCCATTCTACTTGTTATTTATACCATGCTAGGAATGATTATACTACAGTGTGCATAACTGCTGCAAGCACTAGCATATCAAAAGCAGCACATTGCATATCCATTGTTCCTTAAAGACAACTATTTTGGTAAGACATCATTCATAATGTACAAACAAACTCGCTTCTCAGTAAAATGTAATCCATGAAGAGGATGATTAGTAATAAATTGGTAGAAAAAAGTTCAGCCACGTTCTCTGTCATTCTACTCATGACCAAGCAGCTATAGCTTAATGGAAACATAACTAGTTATTTACAAATTTTTCCACCCACAAGCATAATTGAAGCACAAACTAATCAGATCATTCAAGAGTCACCTAAATAATTACCTTCCTTATTTGACTGAACTTAACATATTTTACAAATAAATTGAAAGAAGCTATTAATTTTAATGAAAATGAGCATGTCACAGATGAATGCTTCTACATGACACCATCCACTTAGACCATAGATTCTCACAACAAGCTGGAACCCAGCAAACCTTACGCTTTAATTTGTTGTTGACGATTGAATTGGTTTAAATCATTAATGACGACATTAGCATTAGGGAGGAATTTTTTGTCCTACATGAGAATGCAATTAAGCACATCAATCAGATTCAAGCCCCAAAGTACATACATCTATTGAATAGTATATAAATTATTTATGATATTTGATTAAAGTTATTCACCGCTGATTTCATCGATTAGATATGAGTCAATCAATTTCCTTGATTCATAATTTACTTCATGCATCAAACAATGTAGTGTCAAAAACATTTATTGGCTTTGATCTAGGACAATGAGTCCCACCATAAAGAATAAATATTTAGGCATCACGCGCAAAACTGCCTAAGCATTACACCTAGGGTTTTTTAAGCAAGACACCAAAGAGGAATCGCATCACACAATCTGCAAAGCAAACACTTACCAAGTTCAATAAATTATCAACTCCATTGAAAAGTAAAAATTACAACTACCTTTGTAGACCCTCTAAAAGTTCTACTCCTAGTTGAAATAGGAAATCTCTAAACAAGAAACATGATTGGAGTATATGTAGGATCCTACTACTCAACTTAAAATCAAGAAGGAAACTTCATAAAATCCTAACAATTGCAAATCCTAGTTGATAAATTCAGTGATTAAACTTCTAGCAGAATCCTGATCCTTGTTTGAGTTTCCAAGTCAATCTTCACCAAAAACTTGGGAGTCACCTTGCATGACTTGTTGGCTGCATCAAGCTCAATAGATGGTTTGATTGTCTTATACTAAATTCTACGAATGGGAATCCAATTACAATACCCAATAATACTCAAATCCTATTTAATCCTAATTGTCTCATACTAAATTCTATGAATAGAAATCCAATTACAAAACTATGTACATGATCTTTGTGTCCTTGTAGTCAAATGGATACTTATTTGACAAAAGAAAAATAAAATGTAGGAATAACTCATGTCTAGAAATAATAACATTAGTCGACTTTGAAGTGTCTCTATCATTAGTTATTACCTATCAATAAAAATAACACCATACTTTACAATTAATTTACATCTGTCATTGAATACCAATGTCAAATGTTATAACAGATTTTATGATTCTATTACATGATATTCACAATCCACAATCCATACATTTAATTTTTTGATTCATCACTCAGATTTCCATGTGACAACTAAGGGTGACCCTAAGTGGTTACTACTTAACAGTTAACACAATTAATGAACGACTATTGTTCCAAATTCAAAGTTCAAACCGTGAAACAGAAATTGACTTATGTAATCTAACTAAACAAGAGTGCCAACTTGATTAACAACCAGATCTATCATGATCTGTTCATATTTAGTTCATTAAGTTCTCTAATAATAATCATACATGAATTTTGTTTCCATAGTGGTTACAAATTACAATTTGATCACACCATATAAATACAACATTTCATGTAAACCTAGGATTTTGTAAGCTTATAAATAGTTTCTTTTCAAACTTATTTGAGATTGATGACAAAATGCATATTGTACAAATGCTGCTTCAGTCATATTAGGATTGGAATGACCCATTCAATTCGATCTAATTAGTTAATCGGGTTATTCATCTCTTGTAATTTGTTGACCTATTTAATAAATGAGTCATGTTCAAATAGAGGTTTCTAATAAAATTTTTCATTAGTCTTATCCTGCTCAGATTCACATACCTAGCAATCCATTGTGAATTTGAAATTGACAGACATGACCAATAAAAACGGATTGCCATCTCCATTAGCATTTGAATGTTCGCTGAGCAAGTTTGCTATTTGCATTGCATCATGCAGATTTTGAGCGATTTAGAATCTTCCCCACAAGAGATTAGAGAAGAACACGACCTGATAATAAAGGACTGTTGCAGGAGGAATTTCTAGTTGAGAAGTAATGAGGGTAACATTCAAGTAACAACATAGAAAACTTACTTTGATATCATGCAGTAAAATCATACCATCTTCAAGTCCTAAGACAACAACCATGCCACCAGGACATCAGCATAATGATGTTATACATTTGCCTGGAGCAGATTAGAATGACTAAGAAGAGCCAGTATTGATGACACACATTAAAATGTGCAAATAAAGTGAGTTCATTATAAACAAAAAAGAACAGAGAATGAATAATCTGTTCCCAATAAAATTAACACAAGAAGAGGAAAGATAGACTAGAAACATTATCCAACAAAATGTAAATCAAAATTTGTGAAGTGAGGCAAAACGTCATATCATAACTGTACAAAATAACTAATAGGGATATCAACAACTTGATAGAGGATTTTTTTGGGCTAGTAGGTCATCTAAAGCGAGGGCATATATATCTTGTTGGCAAACTCCAATCCACTCACTGAATCAAAAAAAATTTGTTGTTCAACAATGGAACCTCAAGGTGGATTGGATGCACAGAAGCTTACTCTAGGCAAGGATTGCAAGTGCACTAGAATTTACAACTTAGTCTTAACATAAACTATCAAAGGATTGGCTCAAGTACCATAGTGCACTTCTCCATATACAGAAGATATATGACAAGCAAAGCATTTAGATGTTTCTGGAGAAAATATCTCCTCTCTAAGGTTTTCCAGTGAGAATAGACAGCAAGAACTACCAAGGCTAGCCATCTAATCCCAAGCTCTTACAAATTTGAATTACCAAAAGATTAAGTCACATAGGATCTTAATATACTTGGATGCAGCTCCCTTTACCCTCCTAGTCTCTTTGCTTTTCCCAATTCATCCCTCTGTCCCCCTCAACCAGATTGTCACACAAGTATGCAGCACGGCTGGAGATATATCCTATTCAAAAGTCAAACTACCATCTGCGAGCTTGATTAATCAAAATACTACCACTTGTGAGCTTGATTAATCAAAATGACGTGACAAAATGCCCTTCTGTAATGAGAAGAAGATAAATAAATCTTCAAGAAATACTAAATCTCTCCTTGTAGGGCATACTCAATCAGTAAAAGAATGCTCAATTAGAAAAAGAAGAAGAGCCAGCAGTAAAATTACACTGTGAGATTCACCATCAGAAATCTAAGATCTTTTTAGATGCCTGATCACTTTAGATGCTATTCTGCAGGGGCTAAACCTGTGAACTCCAAGTGGGCATCAAGCATTTCTGCATCTGACATATCTAATCTATCTAGCATAAATTGCATCCCCTCAATTCATGTTAATTATTTTCATGAACACTTTAACTGGTGTATAAAGAAGAGCAAAAACCTGGCTGAGAAGTAGAAAAGAATCCATTCCGCATATAAATAAAATCCCTTCATTCAACTAATACCAGCTTGGAATTCTTTACTCGCAACAAAGTCATCTCTAGGTTTCCACTCGCATCACCATCATTCACTCTCTGTTTCTGTGTAAAATAGACCAACTCCTTGGTTTGACTTCACATTCTCATTCAGACTTCCAAGCACTTTATACCTCTATATTCGTCCAATCCTCTTTCGAACACAATTCAAGCTAGATTGCTACTTACTGCAGTTCCTATGGCGAAAAAGGAAGAGTAGCACATTTAGGAAAAGCTAAAGAAGTAGAACAAGATAACGCCAATGACTCAAAGGGCACACACACCAAGCCATTGTTGGAGATATGAACACACTAAATATTAAAAAGAAAAAAAAAAGAACTTTCTCGAGTCGAAGTAATACCCAGGAGAGATTGTCCACAGCCTCTGCCAATTGAAGCGATGAAGCACCCACTTTTGTGTTTACCATGACCATCGCCAGTAAATCCTTCTCCAACCTGCCAATTGGAAGAAATCAAGCCAAAACCTCACTGAAACAATCGAATTGACCCACCCATTAGGAGGTTGCCAAAAAAAAAGCCTAAATGAGAGTCAAACTTGAGAACCCAAAGTAGTTTGTTGGAACTGAAGCTGAAATGGCATAAACAACAAAAAGCTAAAGATAATTGTTTAGTATTGAAGTTGGAGGTGTCATCTCTAAAGTGACCAACAGAAGTGAAATCTAGCCTAGGAAATGGCATAAACATCTAGAACTTTCACAGGCATCCTCGCCCAAGATAGTTGTTTACTAATCCAGCCCATTACTTTCCGGCAATACGGATTTGCTGTCAGTCTACCATCAAATCCCTTTATTGAGAAGAACTACTGTATGAGAAGCAAGAACAAGGAGAGGACTCAATGACTAAATCTGATAGACCATACAGCTAAATATTTGATTTGAACAGACAGGACATTTATAATATTTTCAATTGGAAAGACACCAAATATACTGAAGCACAAAACCCTATCTTTATCTCCATTGCAAAGGATATGCAAACATTGCTTTGGAGAATTTGAGAGCTCTACAAATGAATCTTGAACATTGTCAGCTAAACCAGCATCTCCAGGTACCAGTCCAGGCATTCGAGGAACTCTAGGAGCTGGAGGGAAGAATTAAGTAGTGTGATCTTCAAATGCCAAAGGGTTACCAGAAGCATTCCATAAAACAAATGAAAAATTACTTTCCAATTGTAAAATAAAAAGACAAAAAATATGAGAATAAAACTAAGGAGCTAGGCAAATCAACAAGTTGCAGATGACACCAAACATATGCTTTCAAATAATCTTCCATAAGCCCATACTAAAGCTGTTGGGCTTTGAAATAAGATTCTAAGTTTGAAAAGAAGTATTTAAGAACACTACTTAACTGCAAACAAAGCATTATGAAAGGCGTGAGCCATAAGATATCCACTATTTATAATAAAAATCATGAAGGTGTACCAACTTTTAAGTTAAAAGATGCCGTACTTTATTCACTTGGGCATCCTCCTCCCAGTTGATACACACCATAGCAGCCATATAGGACTTCAAGCTTTTTAATAGTTTTCCACTCTGCTTAATATTTATACCTTGTTAAAATGACTATACCACAGCGTGCATAATGCTGCAAGCACTAGCATATCAAAATCAGCACATCGCATATCCATAGTTCCACAAAGACAGCTACTTTGGTAGGATAACATTCATTATGTGCAAACAAACTCTCTTCTCAGCAAAATGTAATCCATGAAGTGGACAATTAATAATAAACTTGTAGGAATCTCAAAGAAACAGAATTGCAGCAGCCTCAGCTGAGTTCTCAGCCATTCTACTCACGACCACGAAGATACAGCTTAATAGAAACAAAACCAGTTATTTACAAACTTTACAACCCACAAGCATAATTAAGGCACATATAAATCATATCATTTAAGAGTCACTTAAATAATTACCTTCCTAATTTGACTGAACCGCACATATTTTACCAATAATTGAAAGAAATTAATTTTGATGAAAACGAGCATGTCACACACGAATGCTCCTACATGACACCATCCACTTAGACCATAGATTCTCACAGTGAGCTGGACCCCAGTAAACACTATGCTGTAATTTGTCGTTGACAATGAAAAAGTTCCAATCATTGATGACAACATTCGCAGCAAGGTGAAATCTTGTCCTACACAAGATCGCAATTGAGCAAATCAATTAAATTCAAGTCCTAAAGTATATAAATCTATTGAATGAGTATATCAATTATGTATGATAGGTTATTAAGGTAGTTCACCGTTGATTTCACCAATTAGATATGAGTCAATCAATTTCCTTGATTCATAATTTGACTCATGCATCAAACAATGTAACGTCAAAAACATTCCATGACTTTGATGTAGGACTCACATTCCATGGCTTTGATGTAGGACTATGAGTCCCACAATAAAGAATAAATATTTAGGCATCATGCAAAACTGCCTAAGCATCACACCTAGTGTTTCTTAAGCATCACACCAAAAATGAATTGCATCACACAATCTGCAAAGCAAACACTTGCCAAGTTCAATAAATTATCACTAATGAAAAGAAAAAATTACAACTTTATTTGTAGACTCTCTAAAAGTTCTACTCCTAGTGGAAATAGGAAACCTCTAAACAAGAAACATAATTGGAGTATACGTGAGATCCTACTACTCAAGCTTAAAAAAAAAGGAAACTTACAATTAATTTACATATGTCATGCAATACCAATCTCAAACATTATATCAGAATTTATGATTCTATTAGATGAAATTCATGATCCACAATCCATTGATTCATGACTCATATTACCATGTGACAACTAAGAGTGACCCTAAGTGGTTATCATGTCATATCAAAATTGTGACTACCTACTTAACACAATTAATCAACGAATATTGTTTTGAGTTCAAAGTTGAAACTGCGAAACACAATTTTACTCATTTAATCTATCTAACTAAACAATAGAGCCAACTTGATTGACAACCTGACCTTACATATGCCACGTCAGTCATGTTAGGATTGGAATGACCAATTCAATTCAATGTAATTAGTTAAATGGGTTATTCATTTCTTGAAATTTGTTGACCCATTTAAAAGGGTCATGTTCGAATAGAGTTTTCTCACAATTTTTTTTTTTTTGGTTAATATTATCCTTCTCAGATTGACCTATCTAGCAATCCATTGTTAACTTGACATTGACAGACATCACTAAATTATCTAACTAAACAATAGTACCAATTTGATTAACAACTTGACCTATCATGACCTGTTTATATTTAGTTCAGCAAGTTCTCCAATAACAATTCACACATGAATTTTGTTTCCACAATGGTTACAAATTACAATTCAATCACGCCAAATACATATAACATTTCATGTAAACCTAGGATTTTGTCAGTTTACGGCTAGTTTCTTTTCAAACTTGTTTCACATTGATGGAAATATGCATATTGTACATCTATCGGGTCAGTCATGTTAGGATTGGAATGACCCATTCAATTCAATCTAATTAGTTAAATGGGTTATTCATCTCTTGTAATTTGTTGACCTTTTTAACAAAAGGGCCATGCTCGAATAGAGTTTTCCAATAAATTTTTTTGTTAATCTTATTCTGCTCAGATTGATGTACCTAGCAATCCATTGTTAACTTGACATTGATAGATATGACCAATAAAAATGGGTTGCCATCTCTATTAGCATCTGAATGTTCGCTGAGCAAGTTTGCTGTTTGTGTTGCATCATGCGATTTTGAGCAACTCAGAATCTTTCCCACAAGAGATTAGAGAAGAACATGTTCTGATGATAAAGGACTGTTGCAGGAGGAGTCTTTAGTTGAGAAGTAGTGAGGGTAACATTCGAGTAACAACATAGAAAACTTAGTTCGACATCATGCTATAAAATCTTAGTGTCTTCAAATCTCAAGACAACAACCTTGCCATCGGGATGCCAGCATAAGGATGTTATAAATTTACCTAGATAGATTAGAATGATCAAGAAGAGCCAATATTGATGACACGCATTGAAATGTGCAAGAATGTGAATTCATTATAAACAAAAAAGAAAACGCAGAGAGAGAGAGAGAGAGAGAGCGGGAGGGAGGGAGGGAGGGAGGGAGGGAGGGAGAGAGAGAGAGAGAGTGAACAATCTGTTCCCAATAAAATTAACAGAAGAAGAGGAAAGATAGAGCCCAATAAAATTAACAGAAAGAGAGGAAAGATAAAGCTTGATCAAAATTTGTGAAGTGAAGCAAAATGTCATAACTGTACAAAATAATTGAGAGGGATGTCAGTCACTTGATAGAGGATCTCTTTGGGCTAGTGGGTCATGTGAAGGGAGGGAATCTATATCTTCTTGGCAGGCTCCAATCCAATAACTGAATCAAAATTATTTTGTTGTTCAACTATGGAACCTTAGAGTAGATTGGATGCATGAAAGCTTACTTCAGGCGAACATTACAAGTGTACTAGTATTTACAACTTAGTCTTAACAGAAACCATTCAAGGATTGGCTCAAGTAATATAGTGCACTCAAGACATTCTCCATATCCAGAAGACGAGATGACAAACGAAGCATTGAGATGTTTCTGGAGAAAAAATATCCTCTCTGAAGTTTTCTAGTGAGAATAGACAGGAAGAACTACCAAGGCTAGGGCATATTATCCTAAGCTCTTATGAACATAAATTACCAAAGATTAAGCCATATATGATCTTAAGATACTTGGATGCAGCTCCCTTACCCTCCTAGTCTCTTTGCTTTCTCCAATTCCTCAGTCTGTCCCTCTCGACCAAATTGTCATACAATTACGCAGTAGAGCTTGAGATATATCCAATTCAAAAGTTGAACTCCCACGAGTGAACTTGATTAATCAAAATGCTGTGACGAAATGCCCTTCTGTAATGGGAAGAAAATAAATAAAACTTCAAGCAATACAAAAAGTGAGAAACTTTTCCCCTATAGTTTATGTTTCAGTATCCACTAAATCTCTTTTTGTAGCGCATGCTCAGTCAGTAAAAGAATGCTCAATCAGTAAAAGAAGACGAGTCAAAAGTAAAATTGCATTGTGAGAGTCACCGCCAGAAATGTAAATCTTTTTAGATGCCTGATGACATTTAGATGGTCTTTTGCAGGGGCTAAACCTGCAAACTCCAAGTGGGCAACAAGCATTTCTGCATCGAACATAGCTAGTCTATCTAGCATAAGTGGCATCCCCCCCAATTCATTTTCTTCATTTTCATGGACACTTCAACTGGTGTACGAAGGGCAACGAGATGGCCATACAGGAGTATGGTATGCTTGTGGTCAGTGTAGATGACTGTTGGCTAGGCTATGGAAAAAATCTCTCCCAAGGCAACAACCTGGTCAAGAAGTTGATAGGAATCCATTGCGCCAATAAAATAAAATAAAAAATCCCTTCATTCAAATAATACCAGCTTGGAATTCTTTACTTGCAATTAAGTCATCTCTAGATTTCCACTCGCATCACCTACATTTACTCTTCGCTTCTATTAAAAGATCAACTCCTTGGTTTGACGTCACCTTCTCATTCAGACTTCCAAGCACTTTATACCTCTATATTCGTCCAATTCTCTACCGAACGCAATTCAACCTAGATTGGCACTTGCAGTGGAGGGAAGAGTAGCACATTTAGGAAAAGCCAAAGAAGTAGAACAAGATAAGGCCAACGACTAAATGGGCACACACGCCAAGCCATCATTGAAGAAACGAACTTTCTTGACTCGAAGCAATACCCAGGAGTGATTGTCCACAGCCTCTGCCAATTGAAAGTGACGAAGCACCGCCACCTTCGTGTCATCCATGACCATAGCCAGCAAATCCTTCTCCGGATTTCACTCCCCCATCGTCACCTGCCACTCGGAGGAAATCGAGCAAAAACCTCAGCAAACCGAGTCGGAAAACAATCGAATCGACCTGCCCATTAGGAGGTCGCAAAAAGAACGCCCGAACGAGAGCCGAATCTGAGAGGCCAAAGCGGGTCGTCGGAACTCGAAGCCAAAATGGAAGCAAGCGCCGGCGACCCTCCTTTGTCGGTGTCCATTGCTAGAAAGCTCCACAAGCAGCTCGAAAACGCAGTGTACAGAAGTGACAGAGGCAGTTGAAGAGCGAGACAAAGAATGGAAAAGCAAAGGGAGGGAGGAGGTCCAACCGGGCTGGGCAAAGCCGAGCCGGGCTTAAAAACTATAAGGCCTTGTCAAACAACGCCCGAAACTGCCCTTTCGGGCCCATGGAGGCTGAAGGGTCAGACTCATGAGGCATCACATCGATGCGAACGGGGTGAATTAATTCTTGAAATGTGATTTGGAATAAGGAATGTGATCATCTTCATTTGCTTGAATGCCGATTATCACGTTGATGCAAGTGAAAATCCAAAAGCTTCTTTTGACTTGAACCGAACCACCATAAGGCCCAATGTTTTAAGCTATTACATGAACTGATTAAATTCCCGACTTGAAAAGACAAAAAATATTCGGTTCAAGTCATATTGGCTTTGGTATTTTTTACACCCCTACTAGGTGAGGGTCATCACACCCTTGGCTATTTAGCTGACATATTTTTTTAACTAATATGTAAAAGGTCAACTTAATCAACAGACAGAGGGTAATGAAGGCTTATTGGAGAAAACACCAATATACTTGTATATATATACTAGTAACTACATTCTATGAAATTTCATATGAACTATGTCACGCCCCGATCCTCAGGCACGTACACATCCGTCTCACTTGGTCGATTTTATAATGCGATATCTCAGGACAATGTATCGCGGACCCTTTCATTTTTAAGCACATGCGGAAGCAGTTAAAATCCCCAGACAATAAAACGATGGGATAGAAAAGCATGGCCATATTTTTCATATTGAAATTTATAACCAAACTTTTATACAAACCACAAACCCCTCCATAACTATTCACATCAAAACGGAGATCTCAAAAGAAGACAGAAACTTAGATGAACTAGGCCGTACTCAAGGCCCCTCTCAGAATTGTCTTCTTCTTCCAAAAATCCTTTTCTTCAGATCTCACCTCCGAGTTCTCCTTCTCGGATTCCTCCTCCTTAGCTCTTCAGCGGGGTCCTGAAATGATTTTCCCCAAACTGGGATGAGACTACGTCTCAGCGAGTTCTACCCCACTAAGCCCGATTAGTAAATCATTATACTAAAGGTTGTCTAAACATGCACAGGGCAGAGAACTTACCTTTGTCTCAGATCCCACCTGCAAGTCAGTACAATTCACAATAAACACCCATTCACTTCAAACAAATCAAATCAGTTGATTACATATCATACAATTCAATCCCCACTATGGGATATTTAAAAGCTAGGCCACGTGCATTCTCCAGGACGACCTTCCAAGTCTCCGAGTTCACGTGCCTCGAACCTTGGGCCCACGTGCATTCTCTAAGGCGACCTCTTCGCCAAAGTGATACATCAAGTCACCGAGCCCACGTGCATTCTCTTAGGTGCTATCTCACCAAAGTGATGCATCAAATCACCGAGTCCACATGCCCTTTTAGATGTCAAACTCTGTCACCGAGCCCACGTGCATTCTCCAGGACGACATACCGAGTCTCCGAACCACGTGCATTCTCTCAGGCGACCTTTTCGCCAAGGTGACATATTCAACCACTGAATTCACGTGCATTCCCCAGGTGATATTCCAATTCACCGAGCTCACGTGTCCTCTTTCAAATGGTTACCAATTTACTTTCAATATCGACAACCAATGCCCAACAATTTCTCAATCAAATAATTAAATCAACTCAACAAAGAATTATAAATGCCAAATAACATACTTGGCCATTTACCAATCAACAATTCAATCTCAATCAATTCCAATCAATTTAGGGTAAATCCCTAAAATATCACAATTTATTCAATTCCATACAACGTGGAGCTCAAATAAATAAACGGACTGCGCCGCGACGATCAGCACGAGATTTCAGTCGTCGGCCATCATAATCTTAATTTTCGAAAAAAAATTAATTAATTAATTAATTTCGAAAATTTATTATTAATTACTAAAAATTCAATTTAGCTCAAAATAAAGCCCGATTAAATAAACAGACTTCACCACGCTCATCAGCATAATTTTCCGGTTCCAGGCCATCTCAGTTGAATTTTCAGAAAATAAATAATTATTTAATTTAATTCCGAAAATTAATATTTAAATACTAAAAAATCCACTTAGGCCCGAAAAGCCTAATTGAAGCCCACTAAGGGTCGGGAAAAATCCCGAGGCACTCCCAATAATTAGTAGACCACGTCTACTTGCTAATTATACATTCAATTTATCTAATTCGCATCACAATTGGCTAATAATTGCTAATTTAATCTAATCTAACAACCTAAACATAATTAATTAAATCTAAACCAACATTAAGCATAAATTATCCACTAATCCTGGATTAGTGAGATTACTCACCAAATCGCGCACAAATCGGATCAATCCGAAGGCGGCGACGTGAGGAACGATTGTTCCCAAAGTACGGCTCGGGTTTGGGGCCGGGAAACGGCCTAAAAGCGGGCCCGAAGATGCTGAAACCCACTCTATGGGCTTGCTGGTCGGGGCTGAACGAGGTTGCTCTGGCGGCTAGGGCCGCAAGGGGAAGCCGGCGGAGGGCGAGGGGGTTGTGGGGGAGGTCCGGCGGGGCCAGGCGGTGGCCGGAGGTGGCCGGACGGGGGCTAGTCGGTGCGGAACAGGGGCTGGGTCGGCTGGATCACGCGGAGGGAGGAGCAGCAACGGCGACGGACGGCGGGACGGCGGCGAGTGCACGGGCGCGGCGCGGGTGCGGGCGGCGGTGCGGCCCGAGCGGCGAGCGGGCGGCTACAATCGTGCAGCTCCTACTCGAGCTTCCTCTTCTGGTTCGCTTCTTCGGATACGTGGGGAGGAAGAAGAAGAAAAAGAGAGAGAGAGAGAGAGAGAGAGAGAGAGAGAGAGAAGAGAGAGGAGATAGATATTGACTGGTCAAAGTAAAAAGGAGAGAGAGAAGGTGGGCGGTGGGGAGGCTATCCGCACTAGGGGAAAGGGAAAGGGGAAAAGAGAGAGAGAGAGAGAAAAGAAAGAAAAGAAGAGAGAGGGAGAGAGAGGAAAAATAAAGTAAAAATTTATACAATTATTCTTACTTTATTTTCTTTTTTTTTCTCTTTCCCTTTTTATTTCCTTTCGGGCTTCAATTTTTTCTTCCGATAATTTCTTTCTTGAAATTTCGGACCCGTCAATAAATTAACGAGCGATGAGACAGGATCCTAAAAGTAAGAATTATGATGCGCTTAAAATTCGATTCCGGAAATCGAGTTCAATTTCATGGTTAAAAATCGATCAGACGTGATTTTAGCTCAATCCAACCAATTAGGTAGCTTTTAGGGATTTTACAGCTGATACATCCCTTAACGGCTTCACCCAATAGGTTAGTTAACTCGTGAGTGATTAGCTCAGAGAAAAAGGCCATAGGCACGCCGACGAAATGCCCATTTCACTTTATCGAAACGGGGTCGAATTTCAGGATGTCATAACTCTTCCCCTCTTATAAAAATTTCGTCCTCGAAATTTAAATCATTACACTTTGCTTAAGAAGGCAGGGGTACAACTGTCTCATTGATTCTTCAGTCTCCCAAGTCACTCCTTCAATACCGTGGTGTTGCCAGACCACTTTGACTAACGGATTGGTCTTTATATGCAGAACTTGCTCTTTACGATCGACAATCTGAACCGAGCTTTCAACGTATGACACATGGTCATCCACGTCCAATTCCTCGAAATTGAGCACGTGGGTCGGGTCAGGCTCGTACTTCCTTAACATCGACACGTGAAAGACGTCATGCACTTGCGCCAATCTTGGCGGCAACGCAAGACGATACGCTAGGTTTCCGATTCTTTCAAGAATCTCAAACGGACCTACGTACCTCGGACTCAGCTTGCCTTTCTTACCAAAGCGCGAAGTTTCCCTCATTGGTGATACTTTTAGAAAAACGTGATCACAAACTTGGAATTCCAAAGACCTTTAGCGCTTATTTGCATAACTTTTCTACCTACTTTGCGCTGTCTTCAATCTGTCTCTGATCACTGCCACGGCATCTACCGATTGCTGAACCAACTCTGGGCCTGTTATCTTCCTTTCTCCGACTTCATCCCAACACACTGGAGTTCTGCACGCTCTGCCATACAACGCTTCAAATGGAGCCATCTTGATGCTCTGCTGATAACTGTTGTTGTAGGCGAATTCCACCAGATGAAACTGATCTTCCCAGCTTCATTTGAAGTCTATTACACACGCTCTCAGCATGTCTTCAAGAGTCTGAATCGTCCTTTCCGATTGGCCATCCGTCTGAGGATGATATGCCGTACTGTACTGAAACTTTGTACCCAAAGCACTCTGTAAGCTCTTCCAAAAAAGCAGTAGTAAACCTTGGGTCTCTATCAGATGTTATCGTAACTGGCACTCCATGCATACGAACTACTTGACGCACATACAGGTCTATGTGTCTATCCAGACTCAGGTCCTTTCGAACTGCAATGAAGTGAGCCGACTTTGTCAGCCTGTCGACTACTACCCAAATTGAATCATTTCCCCTTTGACTCCTTGGTAGTCTAGTCATGAAGTCCATCGTGATATGCTCCCATTTCCACTCTGGGATTGCGAGAGGTTGCAGAAATCCTCCTGGCTTGTAATGCTGAGCTTTTACTTGCTGACAAGTCAAACACTTGGCCACAGGCTTGGCGATGTCCGCCTTCATACCTAACCACCAATAGTGTTGACGCAAATTCTGATACATCTTAGTGCTTCCAGGATGAACGCTGTAATTGCTACGATGTGCTTCAGATAAAATTTCTTCTCTAAGCTCTACATCGTCAGGTACAACCAAACGTCCACGAAGCCTCAGTACCCCATCATCAGAAACTTGAAAATCAGCTTTTCTTTTGTCAATATCCTCTTGAAGAATTTTCTGTACGTCCGGATCTGTCGGTTGAAGTTGCTTGATTCTGACCTGGACATCCGGCTCAATTCTAAGGGTGGCCATAAAACTTGAAAGGTGGCTTATCTCAAATTTGAATTCCGAATCTCGAGCTCTCTCGATTAAGTTCCACTCCTTAACCAAGATCCGTGCCACTGAAGACTTCCGACTCAATGCATCGGCGACCTTGTTCGCCTTTCCCGGGTGATATAGAATGTCACAGTCGTAGTCTTTCAGCAATTCCATCCATCGCCGTTGTCTCATGTTCAACTCCTTCTGAGAGAACAAATACCTAAGACTCTGATGGTCCATGAAGATCTGAAACTTTTCCCCACACAAGTAATGCCTCCAAATCTTCAACGCAAATATGATGGCTGCGAGTTCTAAGTCATGCGTCGGATAATTCAATTCATGAGGTCTCAACTGTCGGGAAGCGTATGCAACAACTCTACCATGTTGTATCAGCACGCAACCCAACCCTCTAAATGACGCATCACTATAGATTTTGAATCCTCCAGGACCAGATGGGATCGTCAGCACAGGTGCGGTAATCAGCTTTTCCTTCAGCTCTTGGAAACTACGCTCGCACTTGTCTGTCCATATGAATTTCTCATTTTTCTTTGTGAGCTTTGTCGGAGGCGACGCTATCGATGAAAACCCTTCCACAAACCATCTGTAATAACTTGCCAACCCCAGAAAACTTCTGATCTCTGTCACTGATGTCGGTCTCGACCACTTGATCACGGCTTCTATCTTGCTCGGGTCAACGGAGATTCCTTCTCTGGAAATCACATGACCTAAGAACGCAACACGAGTCTGCCAAAACTCGCATTTGCTAAACTTAGCATATAGCTAATGTGTTCTTAAGGTCTGAAGCACTATTCTCAGATGATTCTCATGCTCTTCATTACTTCTCGAATAGACCAGGATATCATCTATAAACACGATCATAAATTGATCTAGATATTCCTTGAACACTCTGTTCATTAGATCCATAAAGGCAGCTGGAGCATTCGTTAATCCAAACGGTATCACTGTGAACTCGTAATGCCCATATCGGGTACGAAATGCTGACTTAGGAATATCCTCTTTCGAATCCTCAGCTGATGGTATCCTGTCCTCAAGTCAATCTTCGAGAATATTGACGCTCCTTGCAGTTGATCAAACAAGTCATCTATCCTCGGCAATGGATACTTGTTCTTGATCGTTACCTGATTGAGCTGCTGATAGTCGATGCACAAACACAACGAACCATCTTTCTTCTTAACAAACAGAACTGGTGCTCCCCAAGGCGATGCACTAGGACAAATAAATCCTTTATCCAGTAACTTTTGCATCTGCACCTTCAGTTCCTTCAACTTAGATAACACCATTCGGTAAGGTGCCTTTGAGATCGATTCTGTCCCTGGTGCTAGCTCGATTACAAATTCAATCTCTCTTTCTGGCGGTAACCCAGGCAATTCTTTTGGAAAGACATCTGGAAACTCCTGTACCACTGCAATATCTTCCATTTTCAACTCTTCAATTGTCGTATCCACGACAGTCGCTAAGTACCCTCGGCAACCCTCGTCTAACAAACGAGCTGCTTCCGGCGACGAGATTAAGGAAATCGAAGGTCCTCCTTGATTCCCTACAAACTCGAAGCTCTTATCCCCTAATGGGTCAAACTAAATCGCCTTGCAATAGCAGTCCATTTTAGCTCGTTGATTGGTGAGCCAATCCATGCCAATTATCAAATCAAAATCATACATGGCTAGGACTAACAAGTCAATTTTCCCCACTCGCTCACCAATCTCTAACTTGCACCCCGAACATCCCAAAGCAGCAATAACTTTATCTTTCAAGGGTGTAGATATGCAAATTGCCGATTCCAACAATACAGGATTCAATCCTAGCATCCTAACATATTGCTCGGCAATGAAGGAATGGGTTGCTCCTGAATCAAACAAAGCATAAGCAGGTTGGTCGTTGAGCGAGACTGTACCTGTAATCACGCCAGGCACAGCTTCTGCCTAACCTTGGGTAATCGCGTACACAGTGCCCTGAGCTGGAGGTCTCTGCTGTCCTCCTTGCGGTGCATTCTGAGGGGCATACCCTCCTATCTGTCTCATCGATGGCGGCGGCAACGGCAGCAACTGAGGTTGTCCTCTTTGCTTCTTTGGACAAAATCTGGCTATGTGGCCTTGTTGGCCACATTCAAAGCATGCACCCGTCCTAGATGGGCACGGTCCTGCCCCATGTCTTCTCCCACAAAAGTGACACTCATTAGTCCTAATAGGTCCTGGCCTATTAAATCCACTTTTCTTGTTGGGCGGACTTTGGAATCTATTTCCAAACATCGGTCTCTTCCTTTGGTGGATGTTGTCTCTGTGCGAGCTAAACCTCGATCCAGATGAGGCTGCTTGCTCTGATATACCTCTCTCTATCATCTGAGCTCGACGGTGGACTTCACAATAATCTACCAAATCCAATGGTAATAGAGGTTGTTTCAGTTCTGTACGAAGACCATTCCTAAATCTCCGAGCTTTCTCCTCAGTGTCCTCAATCAATCTTGGGGCATACTGAGATAGTTTAGCGAACTTAACCCCATACTGATCGACAGTCATCGATTCTTAGCAAAGGCGTTGGAACTCCTCCATCTTCAACTCTCGGGCAGCACTCGAAAAATATTGATCATTAAAAGCTTTGAGGAAGGTGTTCCACACCCTTGGTACTCCTTCTGGGAACACAGCATCCTTGGTGGCTCTCCACCAAATATTGGCATTATCTTGAAGTTGACACACAGCTAGTATCACCTTTTCTTCTTCATTACACATCAAGACTGCGAATGCTTTCTCCATATCTTGTACCCACTGTGATGCAGCCTCAAGGTCTCCAGTACCCCTAAATCTTGGTGGATCTAGCCTTCGAAAGTGCCCCACTAACTTACTTACTGGTCTTTCTGCAACCACTATTCCTGGCTGACCTTCAAAGTTCACTGCAGGAGGAACTATGGCAGGTGCGACTGCGGGTGCGGCGGCAGGAGCGGCCTGAGCAGCAGCGGCAGCTATAGCATTAAAGGCGGCCTGAGCAGCGGCTTCAACTGTAGCGGCTTGCTGATCCATTCTATTACCCATTGCTTTCAAAACACGCAAGATCCCATGCACCCTGGGATCATTAGGGGCTGTTACCCCGACATCTATGACAAGTGGATTCACTCCACTCGCGCTAGCTTGTGCTGGTGCTCGACCACGTCCGCCTCGGGTTTCGACACGAGTTGGAGCTCTACCCCGAATAACGGCCCTACTGGTCCTCTTTGCAGGAGTTCTCGGCTCTTGATCGCTCATGGTGTAGCTTTACTCAACTAACACCTATTTTCAATTCAACACCGAATTAGAAACAGAGCGATCCAAACAACAACCAATTTTAGCACTCAGCTAACACAGACATGCACCAGCATGAATTTAAAGGCCATCCTACTAACATCCCATGGTCAACGCTCCTTATCACTCCAATCTTCAACTTCGCTCTGATACCACTTAAACTGGATGTCACGCCCCGATCCTCAGGCACGTACACATCCGTCTCACTTGGTCGATTTTATAATGCGATATCCCAGGACAATGTATCGCCGGCCCTTTCATTTTTAAGCACATGCGGAAGCAGTTAAAATCCCCAGACAATAAAACGATGGGATAGAAAAGCAGGGCCATATTTTTCATATTAAAATTTATAACCAAACTTTTATACAAACCACAAACCCCTCCATAACTATTCACATCAAAACGGAGATCTCAAAAGAAGACAGAAACTTAGATGAACTAGGCCGTACTCAAGGCCCCTCTCAGAATTGTCTTCTTCTTCCAAAAATCATTTTCTTCAGATCTCACCTTCGAGTTCTCCTTCTCGGATTCCTCCTCCTCAGCTCTTCAGCGAGGTCCTGAAATGGTTTTCCCCAAACTAGGATGAGACTACGTCTCAGCGAGTTCTACCCCACTAAGCCCGATTAGTAAATCATTATACTAAAGGCTGCCTAAACACGCACAGGGCAGAGGATTTACCTTGGTCTCAGATCCGACCTGTAAGTCAGTACAATTCACAATAAACACCCATTCACTTCAAACAAATCAAATCAGTCGATTACATATCATACAATTCAATCCCCACTATGGGATATTTAAAAGCTAGGCCACGTGCATTCTCCAGGACGACCTTCCAAGTCTCCAAGTTCACGTGCCTTGAACCTTGGGCCCACGTGCATTCTCTAAGGCGACCTCTTCGCCAAAGTGATACATCAAGTCACCGAGCCCACGTGCCCTTTTAGATGCCTGGGCCCACGTGCGTTCTCTTAGGTGCTATCTCACCAAAGTGATGCATCAAATCACCGAGCCCACGTGCCCTTTTAGATGCCAAACTCTGTCACCGAGCCCACGTGCATTCTCCAGGATGACATACCGAGTCTCCGAGCCACGTGCATTCTCTCAGGCGACCTTTTCGCCAAGGTGACATATTCAACCACTGAATTCACGTGCATTCTCCAGGTGATATTCCAATTCACCGAGCCCACGTGTCCTCTTTCAAATGGTTACCAATTTACTTTCAATATCGACAACCAATACCCAACAATTTCTCAATCAAATAATTAAATCAACTCAACAAAGAATTATAAATGCCAAATAACATACTTGGCCATTAACCAATCAACAATTCAATCTCAATCAATTCCGATCAATTTAGGGTAAATCCCTAAAATATCACAATTTATTCAATTCCATACAACGTGGAGCTCAAATAAATAAACGGACTATGCCACGATGATCAGCACGAGATTTCGGTCGTCGGCCATCATAATCTTAATTTCGGAAAAATAATTAATTAATTAATTAATTTCAAAAGTTAATTATTAATTACTAAAAATTCAATTTAGCTCAAAATAAAGCCCGATTAAATAAACGGATTTCACCACGCTCATCAACATAATTTTCCGGTTCCAGGCCATCTCAGTTGAATTTTCAGAAAATAAATAATTATTTAATTTAATTCCGAAAATTAATATTTAAATACTAAAAAATCCACTTAGGCCCGAAAAGCCTAATTGAAGCCCACTAAGGGTCGGGAAAAATCCCGAGGCACTTCCAATAATTAGTAGACCGCGTCTACTTGCTAATTACACATTCAATTTATCTAATTCGCATCACAATTGGCTAATAATTGCTAATTTAATCTAATCTAACAACCTAAACATAATTAATTAAATCTAAACCAACATTAAGCATAAATTAGCCACTAATCCTGGATTAGTGAGATTACTCACCAAATCGCGCGCAAATCGGATCAATCTGACGGCGGCGACGCGAGGAATGATTGTTCCCAAAGCACGGCTCGGGTTCGGGGCCGGGAAACGGCCCAAAAGAGGGCCCGAAGATGCTGAAACCCACTCTGTGGGCTTGCTGGTCGGGGCTGAACGGGGTTGGTCCGGCGGCTAGGGCGGCGAGGGGAAACCGGCGGAGGGCGAGGGGGTCGCGGGGGAGGTCCGGCGGGGCTAGGCGGTGGCCGGAGGTGGCCGGACGGGGGTTGGTCGGTGCGGAACAGGGGCTGGGTCGGCTGGATCGCGTGGAGGGAGGAGCGGCAGCGGCGACGGACGGCGGGACGGCGGCGGGCGCACGGGCGCGGCGCGGGTGCGGGCGGCGGTGCGGCGGCGGGACGAGCGGCGAGCGGGCGGCTGCGATCGTGCGGCTCCTGCTCGAGCTTCCTCTTTTGGTTCGCTTCTTCGGATGCGCGGGGAGGAAGAAGAAGAAAAAGAAAGAGAGAGAGAGAGAGGAGATAGGTATTGACTGGTCAAAGTAAAAAGGAGAGAGAGAAGGTGGGCGGTGGGGAGGCTATCGGCACGAGGGGAAAGGGAAAAGGGAAAAGAGAGAGAGAGAAAAGAGAAAAGAAAGAAAAGAAAGAAAAGAAGAGAGAGGGAGAGAGAGGAAAAATAAAGTAAAAATTTATACAATTATTCTTACTTTATTTTCTTTTTTTTTTCTCTTTCCCTTTTTATTTCCTTTCGGGCTTCAATTTTTTCTTCCGATAATTTCTTTCTTGAAATTTCGGACCCATCAATAAATTGACGAGTGATGAGACAGGATCCTAAAAATAAGAATTATGACTCGCTTAAAATTCGATTTCCGAAATTGAGTTCAATTTCGTGGTTAAAAATTGATCAGACGTGATTTTAGCTCAATCCAACCAATTAGGTAGTTTTTAGGGATTTTACAACTAATACATCCCTTAACGGCTTCACCCAATAGGTTAGTTAACTCGTGAGTGATCAGCTCAGAGAAAAAGGCCATAGGCACGCCGACAAAATGTCCATTTCACTTTATCGAAACGGGGTCGAATTTCAGGATGTCACAAACTACCTAAGGATAAGAACACGAAGTTTGCCAGAACTGTCATGCAATAATGAGGGCTTGGTGCGCGACGAATCTTGTTGGACTTCATGGCCCCAATAGCAAAAAAGGTTGACTTTTATCTTGGTTTTTAATTTGAATTTAATAATCAAATTGGGATTGTGTATAAAAAAAAGCTGGGATGCTTGGGAGTTGCATGGAAAGATGATTGTTCATTCATTCAACGAGCTTGTTTGTTTTATATTTGTTTCCCCTCAATGTCATGGCTACGTCATAGCATCTTGTTGACACCTAAATTTTGACAATCCATTTTATCATTGATCACATTAAAAAAAAAAAGTTAGGGATCAACCGTGACCCCTAAGCAAAAATATAAGTTAATTGCATGGACGTTAGGAGCATTATCATAACAATGAGTCCACGCAAAGTTGCATTGCATGGATCTCGTGCGAAATTCGGAAGTGGACATTCAATATTGCGGAGAAGGAGCCCACTCACGTATGAACTTTAAAAAATTGGCTTGGGCATCAAAAAATCCAAAGGGCTGACCAATGTTTCTGCTGAGGAAGATAACGAAGAAAAATGAAATTTTGGAGATACTAAATGTATATTCTCTTCACACATATCTATAGCAGTATATCCGGTTTGTCTTGAATAGATTTGAAGCAAAGAGGGCAATTGAATGATTCGGCAAAGTGCAAGAGGTGTGGGAATCGTGAAATAAGATAATAACAAATTATGCTTCCCACAATTCAAGATAAATTCGTACCGATAGAATGTGAAGGAGAACCAAGGTGACGACAAAATATCGCTCACTCTGATTGGTATTTCCAATTCGATAACGCAAGGGAAAATATTGAGGGAAACACAGGATACGCATGCAAGAGGTAATGGAGGAAATATGAATTTCAACGATTCTTTTTCTTATACAAATTTCCTCTTTTGCAATACAAGGTAGGCAGTATAAAAGGGAGGCCACACAGATATTGAATACACGGCTACATTGAGAGAGAAAAGGAAGAGAAAAGGGTAGCAGTCGAGACCCTCCTCGCATACGCAGCCCTTTGTCGATAAAAGATCCCTTACGGCGAATCCTGCTGCTGTCCTTGCATCATCTACAGCCACTCTCGGTGTCTCCTTGCGCCAGTTTTCTTCACAGCCACTGCCGCTCAAATCATGTTCTCTATTAGTCCGGACGAAACTCCTCATCCCAGCCACATCCAAGCGAACTTCCTAGCGAGCCACATAGTTCATAGATTTACGGCAACAAATTGAAGAATTCTTGGGAAAGGCTTTCTGGATCAGAAGAATACGTGGACTTGGTCAAAAGCACCACGTCAATTTGGAGTCCAAGAGTCTTCTTGAATCAGCCCCATCTCTTGAAACTTTAGGCATCCATCAAAGTTCGTGCCTTGCATGCACGTCCTTGTTCATGTTCGGGTTTTGCTGCCACACGTTGCCACTTTGCCCGCTATTGCGCTTCGACGTCCCGAGTGAATCCCATAATTTCTCGGCACCGGGTCACCGCGAGACACCACCATGAATTCAAGCCAGCTCTGACATCAAGTTCCACTCCCATGAGTGTTTTCGGAGTCCTGACGATTTCTCCGAGTTTGGGCTGCCATCCCCAACGCAAGCCGCATCCGTGTGGCCCATTATTAGGTCATCTGCAGAATCCTCAACGACACGTACTGGTCTTTCTTTGCAGGTCTCGTGGAGCCCATTGGACGACCTTCGAGCAACCGAGCACCACCATGTTGCATCGTGAGTAGCCATTCGAGGATTGGAATTCGGAAACCAATATTTGAATTAGGTGAAAATCTAATCTATTTTGATTTTCGAAAATTTCGTTATCTTATTTGAGATATTTGTCGATGCATATGATTGAAATTCTTGATGTGCTATTATGTCTACAAGCTCAAATAATCTTTTAAATTGAGAAATCTTCCTAATTTCGCAACGTACATATGATTGACGATCCGATTTCATGCTCGAAATATAACCCGCAATCGTACGGAAAAATCACCAATCCGATCTCACGCTTGAGATATGATTCATGATTTTATTTAAAATTGGTCAATTCGATCTCATGCGCGAGATATGATTCGTCAATTTATTTCCCAAAATTAAATGGACATGGATGATATCTTGCTTGATTTGTTGCCATGATGTTCTTGATGCCTTTATTTGATTGCTCCCGTAAAAGAAAAACCCAAAGAAATATAAATATTTGAGTTAGGTTAAATGCATGTTAGGGTATTGCTTGTTATTAGGGTTATTTTGCATGTTTTGAATAAGAAATTTATTTACTTCGAATTCCTTAAATAAGAAAAAAAAAATGCATTCATTTAGGATGTTAGTTTTAAATTTGAATTGCACGTTTAATTATTTGGCAATTTTAATTTCGAATTGCATAAAAGAAAAAGAAAAAATAGAATTAGGGCATTCTTTGCACGTCATTGCATAGATCGCATGCTTATTAGGAAAATAAAAATCATGTGCGCGTCATATAGAATTAGGTTCATACAATGCACGTCATTTAGTAATTTTTGTTAGGTTAATTTAATTAAAAATTGTTAGTCATTAGATTAATTTAGATTGCATATTTAAGTGTTGCATTTCTTTAATTTCGAATCTCATGGAAAATACAAAAAAATTATTTAGAATAAATCCATCTCATGCTTAGGATAGACTACATGCTTAGTTATCTCATATTGCTTAGGTCATATAGCTAAGTCATGTTGCCATGTCATATCATTTTATGTTAAATTAGTGGCATGCATTGCATAAAGCATGATTCTCATTAATTAAGTACAAAACCAAAAAAAAAAAAAAGAAATCGTGTGTTAACTAGAAATCATATCTAGGACTGTTGATGTGAATTCTGACCTAACAACATAGGTGCTTTCATTGCTATGAGATAAGTCCTACAATTTATTTACTACTTTACTTGGGTGTTAAATTGGTGGTTTGTGCACCCGTATGATCACCTCACATGTTAGGGAAATAAATTTAAAATCAATTCAAGCTGCTTGCCGAACATTTTTAGAAATAAAAAAGAAAGGTACCAAAAGGGCGTTAAAGAAATTTAGCGTAACCAAGTCCCCGAACTCATAAATCTTTGGTTCGTAGAAGTAAAGTAAATCTCCTGTTACTTTGATTGGGTTTCTAATCAACCCACCAAAAATAGATTAGTGGCGACTCCTAATTGAAAAATCAATTGCATGTTAAGAACTTGAACCTAAGTCGCAAATTGGTATGGGTTTGGGAGAGCCCGAGCTAAGTCTAGGCTTAGCAATCCATTAGCCAAACCCTAGTAGGTGGTTCACACTCGAAAAATTTGGTTGCGACACATCTGTCAATTGGCTCTGAAAAACTTACTGTCAAATGTGTGTTTTCAGTGCAAGCCTTACCAGGATTTTCAAAACCTCTACAACTTTGATGAAAAACAATTTTGGGGCAGAGGAAAGGAGTTCCATTGTGGGGCAAATAATCTCAAAAGGGTTGAAATTGTTAGGTTCCAATTTGACTCAATGTTAAATCATAACCTATGTTTGCCCTGGCTAAAGTTCTTCTCAAGGAGGCAGTTGGATTGGAGAAGATAATAATTGACACTGAATTAAGGATGTCACGTCATGGGGTGCCTTTTGAGCCTCATGATCTTTGGGATTTCCTTGAAGTGATTCAACTGCAAGATGACTCATTCATCAAACAATGTAACGTCAAAAACATTCCATGGCTTTGATGTAGAACTAGGAGTCCCACAATAAAGAATAAATATTTAGGCATCACGCAAAACTGCTTAAGCATCACACCTAGGGTTTCTTAAGCATCACACCAAAAATGAATTGCATCACACAATCTACAAAGCAAACACTTGCCAAGTTCAATAAGTTATCACTCTATTCAAAAATAAAAAATTACAACTATATTTGTAGATTCTCTAAAAGTTCTACTCCTAGTGGAAATAGGAAACCTCCAAACAGGGAACATAATTGGAGTATACATAAGATTCTACTACTCAAGCAAAAAGAAAAAGAAAGAAAAAAGAAAAGGAAACTTACAATTAATTTACATATGTCATGCAATACCGATCTCAAACATTAAATCAGATTTTATGATTCCATTAGATGAAATTCACAATCCACAATCCATTGATTCATGACTCATATTATCATGTGACAACTAAGAGTGACCCTAAGTGGTTATCATGTCATATCAAAATTGTGGCTACCTACATAACACAATTAATCAATGAATATTGTTCCGGGTTCAAAGTTGAAACCACGAAACACAATTTTACTCATTTAATCTATCTAACTAAACAATAGAGCCAACTTGATTGACAATCTGACCTTACATATGCCATGTCAATCATGCTAGGATTGGAATAACCAATTCAATTCAATGTAGTTAGTTAAATGGGTTATTCATCTCTTGAATTTGTTGACCTATTTAACAAAAGGGTCATGTTCGAGTAGAGTTTTCTAACAAATTTTTTTTTTTTTTTGTTAGTCTTATCCTTCTCAGATTGACCTATCTAGCAATCCATTGTTAACTTGACATTGACAGACATGACTAAATTATCTAACTAAACAATAGTACCAATTTGATTAACAACTTGACCTATCATGACCTGTTTATATTTAGATCAGCAAGTTCTGTAATAATAAATCAGACATGAATTTTGTTTCCACAGTGGTTACAAATTACAATTCAATCACCCCATATACATATAACATTTGATTTTGTCAGTTTACGGCTAGTTTCTTCTCAAACTTGTTTCATATTGATGGAAATATGCATTATTTACATATACCGGGTTGGTCATGTTAGGATTGGAATGACCCATTCAATTCAATCTAATTAGTTGAATGGGTTATTCATCACTTGTAATTTGTTGACCTTTTCAACAAAAGGGTCATGCTCGAATAGAGTTTTCCAATAAAAAATTTTGTTAATCTTATCCTGCTCAAATTGATGTACCTAGCAATCCATTGTTAACTTGACATTGACAGATATGACCAATAAAAATTGATTGCCATCTCTATAAGCGACTGTTCTCTGAGCAAGTTTGCTATTTGTGTTGCATCATGCGATTTTGAGCAACTCAGAATCTTTCCCACAAGAGATTAGAGAAGACCACATTCTGATGATGAAGGACTGTTGCAGGAGGAATTTCTAGTTGAGAAGTAGTGAGGGAAACATATAAGTAACAACATAGAAAACTTAGTTTGACATAATGCAATAAAATCTTACTGTCTTCAAATCTCAAGACAACAACCTTGCCATCAGGACGCCAGCATAAGGATGTTATAAATTTACCTAGACAGATTAGAATGATCAAGAAGAGCCAGTATTGATGACACACATTGAAATGTGCAAGAATGTGAATTCATTATAAACAAAAAAGAACACAGAGAGAGAGAGAGAGAGAGAGAGAGAGAACAATCTGTTCCCAATAAAATTAATAGAAGAAGAGGAAAGATAAAGCACACACATTAACCAACAAAAGGTTAATCAAAATTTGTGAAGTGAGGCAAAACGTCATAACTGTACAAAATAACTGAGAGAGATGTTGGTCACTTGATAGAGGATTTCTTTGGGCTAGTAGGTCATACGAAGGGAGGTATCTATATCTTCTTGGCAGGCTCCAATCCAATAACTGAATCAAAAATTTTGTTGTTCAACTATGGAACCTCAGGGTAGTTGCATGCACAAAAGCTTACTTCAGGTGAAAATTACAAGTGTACTAGTATTTACAACTTAGTCTTAACAGAAACCATTCAAGGATTGGCTCAAGTAATATAGGGCACTCAAAACATTCTCCATATCCAGAAGACAAGATGACAAACGAAGCATTGAGATGTTTGTGGAGAAAAAATATCCTCTCTGAAGTTTTTCAGTGTGAATAGACAAGAAGAACTACCAAGGCTAGGCATATTATCCTTAGCTCTTATGAATTTAAATTACCAAAATATTAAGCCATATATGATGTTAACATACTTGGATGCAGCTCCCTTAACCTCCTAGTCTCTTTGCTTTCTCCAATTCCTCAGTCTGTCCCTCTCAACTAGATTGTCATACAATTATGCAGCAGAGCTCGAAATATATCCTATTCAAAAGTTGAACTCCCACAAGTGAACTTGATTAATCACGATGCTGTGACGAAATGCCCTTCTGTAATGGGAAGAAGATAAATTAAACTTCAAGCAATACAAAAAGTGAGAAACTTTCCCCCTTTAGTCTATGTTTCAGTATCCACTAAATCTCTTTGTGTAGCGCACGCTCAGTCAGTAAAAGAATGCTCAATTAGTAAAAGAAAAGGAGTCAGCAGTAAGATCTTTTTAGATGCCTAATGACATTTATATGGTATTCTGCAGTGACTAAACCTGGGAACACCAAGTGGGCGTCAAGCAATTCTGCGTCTGACAGAGCCAGTCTATCTAGCATAAATGGCATCCCCTCTGATTCATGTTAATTATTTTCATGGACACTTGAACTGGTGTACAAAGAAGGGCAACAAGATGGCCATACAGGAGTATGGTACGCTTGTGGTCAGTGTAGATGACTGTCTGCAAGGTAACAACCTGGTCGAGAAGTATAGAAGAATCTATTGCACCTATAGATAAAATCCCTTCATTCAACTAATACCAACTTGGAATTCTTTACTCGCAACTAAGTCATCTCTAGATTTCCATTCGCATCGCCATCATTCACTCTTCATTTCTGTGCAAAAAAGACCAACTCATTGGTTCGACGTCACATTCTCATTTAGACTTCCAAGCACCTTATACCTCTATATTCGTCCAATTCTCTATCGAACACAATTCGAGTTAGATTGACAATTACAGTGTTTCCTCTCGGGAAAAGGAAGCAGCACATTTAGGAAAAGCGAAAGAAGTAGAACGAGATAAGGCCAATGACTCAAAGGGCAAACACAGCAAGCCATTGTTGAAGAAACGAACACACTGAATAAAGAAAAAGAAGAACTTTCTCGAATCGAAGCAATACCCAGGAGAGATTTTCCACAGGCTCTGCCAATTAAAGCGATGAAGCACCCACCCTTGAGTCATCTGTGACCATTGCCAGCAAATCCTTCTCCGGATTCCACACACCCCCTCTTTTCCCATTAGGTCGCGAAAGAACGCCGGGCGGAAGCCGAACCTGAGAAGCCAGGCGGTTTGTCGAACTGAAGCTAAAATGGAGGCACACGCGGCGACCCTGCCTCGTCTCCATAGCTAGAAAGCTCTGCTGGAGTCAGAACAAGGAAGGAGGAGAGAGGTGGGAATTGGGCCGTAAAGGGCCGCCGCGGGATCAACTGGGCCGGGCTAGACTTTATAGCCTTGCCAAACAACGCCCCGAAGGGCCCTTTCAGGCCCGATGAGACATTACATTGATGCGAATGTGGTGGATTAGTTATTGAAACGTAATTTCGAAAAAGCAGTGCGACCATCCTCATTTACTCTTGGATAAAAGAAAGAATATGCTAATAAATTATTCAAATCGGCATCTTACAGATAACAAACACTCATGCCTGCTTAAATATCGAGATGATGGGCCAAGCTCTGTAAAAGTCGAACTAATTTTGAACGTAACAATCGGTTGGCCTTCCAAAATCATTACCTCTCATAAAAAAATTCAACTCCACTTGAATCAAGAATTGATACTTCCATTACCAGCTGCCTCGTCATACCAAAAAATCCTCTCAAACACAATGACAGGACAGCAAGAGAGGACTCGAAATCTCCAAGGGGAAACCCTCATCAAGTGCGTACCAAAAGCAGCGATTGACCACAATTTCTCTCAAGCTTTCGAACAAAGCATGAACTTTCGCTTCAAATTGTGGTATTCCTCCAACCTAAGGTACTCAAGAACAGTATTGCCCTTCAACATGTCATGCATCACCTTATCCGTGATCTCCGAGCTGCATATGGACAGGAACTTGAGATTATTCCCAGTGACACTCCTACTAAACGAGAAGCTACAGAGCCTTAAATGCAGCTTCACCAATGAAGAGCATCCGCAAAGGAGCAGCGGTACTGCAAAATGGCCGGCCATCTCGCACAACCTCTTAGTCACATCGACTGAGAGGTCCTCGACACGGCGGTCGACTGCAAAGCAAAGCCACGGACTAAGCTTAGGCTCACAACAGTCGAGAAAATCGACGTTGACATGAAATTCCTCACCTTGGGTGACACCTAGAGGATCAAGACTCTGTCCACAGACGGGGAGGCGTTCCGCCAGGGGAAGGAGAAGAAGAGGTCCGAGGCAGCGGTCCAGACGGATCATGATGATGGGGCTTAAGTTTCTGGCTTTCGGTAGAGCGACACGTGTCGCTCGATGGAGAGGCAACCACTTTCCCGCGCCTTTTAATACATCTCCGAGCCCATGATGATGGAGCTCAGAAGTCTTGAATCACCCGGTATTGAACCTTAATTTTTTTTAATCCAAGCTCGTCCCACATCTAAAAAATCATCATTCATATAATAATCGAGTATGACCAAGATCGAGTAGGCATACATAAGCAAGCTTGAGCCCATGAAAGGAAATGTTTGCTCGAGTTTGCTTGATTTGTTATATTACACTCGAGTGCTTGACTTACATAGTGGTAGACATAAATAACTAGTGAAACTTTGCAAACATCTGCAAACATTTGCAAACATCTATCAAAAGAAAAAAATAAAATAAAAATTAACCATAAATAACTTTTATGAGATAATTCTTTAGCTTAAATTACATTCATGATCAAAGTATGATATCTCATGAGCTCGAAAAATAGTAGATGAATGTTTCAACGTCTTGACTTACATTGACATGAATGCAAGGAATGATAACCCAAGCAATTCATGAAGTTTGCTGGTCTAGGATGGACATGTTCTCTTATTTTCAAATTGGCTAAAAAGAATGCAATCAGAGAAGACTTTCCTTGCCTCACCACCATCTGCAAGAATACTAGCATCCACAATGTGCGTCTCCATTTAGATGGCAACTCCATCATACTAGTAATTAAGGTTGTTGAGCTTATGGCTCAAGTTCTACCAACTCAGATTTGGATCGAAGCCTGGAGATTAAACTAAGTCACGGACGTGTTAAGAGGCATTGTGGACGTGTGGCAAAGTTAGGTGGAGAGGACCGGATGTTCGAGCCCTGCCGTGCTACCGACCAAATGATAGCACTAGGTATTGTCTGAGCTCCTGAGCAATCCCTTCAAACACCGAATAACTAGCATATTCAGTATCTGATATTTTGTTTCCTATGCGAAGCAAAAACTGCTAATTAAATATGTTATCCATTGCAAAAGTTGGAAACTCAGTTTTTATGAAGATGATGGATTTTCTTAATTTGTGTGGAATAGGTTGATTCATCCTCCATGTAGAAAAAAAAAATAGGGCTGTCAATCAATACTTTTTGAAAGTGAAACCAAATCCAACCAAACTGAAAAGCGGTATTAGCTTGGCTTCGGAAGATACCAGGAAAAGAGTTCATAACATAAAGGAAGATTCTATTGTGTAAACATCTGAAGATTGTTCTATGTACATAAAATGCAAATAACATTGGTAAATAACAAAACCATTTGCTAACAAAATGCTGATCTATAACTTATTCAGTCATTAATATTTTGGTAAGTTACCAAAACTTTTAAGAAAATACCAATGCTTATTGTAATATTCTTTATTATATATTATTGCCGACCTTTGAATCTTCCCGTTGGTTAAAATTAGAAAAATTCGAGACTCAAGATCTCGGATTGCGGCAAGGCTCATTTCTTGACTAAAAAAATTTGATTAGTATCACTTTGTTGGTCAAACCAAAGTATCGACCTTTGACCGGAAAAAGAAATTATTGTTTCACTGGTCTTAAATCTTTTTTAGACATCCGATTTAGGCGCGACAACCCAAAATCCGTTGGGAAAGTAAAACGTAATCTTTTCCCATCTTCTTTTTACGTTCAAGGTGGGAGGCGCCACAAGGTAGATGGTCAATGAGCCTCTCCATCATTCCCCTCCACGCCATTAGTCGCCATAGCTGTTTGCCCTCGCCGTTGCCGAGCCGCCCTTTCTTGCTCCACTATTGCTCCCTGCCTTCCTCACCGTGATGACCGAAGAGCCCAGATCTCGTCCGGAGACTCTTTTGCTGATCGTTGTTCTGTTTGTAGATAAGTCATAAAGGTTCTAGTCGCCGGTTGCGAGTACCCATCGCAGCCTAGCTACGCCACTGATAAACTAGGCCTTCCTGCTGCATTCAACGACGGTCATTGACAAGGAGTCTCTGAAAACCGACGGTCAAGGGTTCATTTTTAGGCTCGAGTATTCTGGTTGGTTTATCCAATTGTATTCTTATTTTTGTTCCCTACGTTTTGTAGATGTAATGGCCGGCACAATGGTGAGCTGATGGTCGGAGGCGGTGGTCTGGTGAAGAGCGAGAATGAGTGGGGGTGGTGTAGGAGTACTTTTGAGTGTAAGGTCTTGAACGTTTCTGGTTCAATGAAGCTTTAGATATTAATCCGTAGGCATGAAGATTCATTACAAGTCACTGAAGGCAGGAGCTTTGGGACTGGGGAGCCAGGCGTCAAAGATGAAGGGTGAAAAGATATATATCCCAAAGCAATGAACGATATTGACGTGTCCGATGGGGGTGGTCGGGGCCCCACACAGGGACGAGGTGGGGATCCGAACTTCCCTTTTGCTAATTGCTAATTGCTAATTGTTGCAGTGGAAATTGGGCCCCGACTTTATCTGCTTTTCATCTACCTTTTTTCTGTTTTCCTTTGTTCCTATTCTTTTTTAGTAATATGCAGGGGTGTGATTGAGTTGGTTTTGCAGGGGCGTACGTACTCATCACTAACTTCAATAGAAAATTATAGGCTCCTATTTGAGTCAACTTGTTCAAGTTATTAACTTCTTTGGGAAATTATCACTATCATTTGAGTACACTTACTATTATCTTTAGAATTACTGACATATCAAAGTCATTGTGTAAATTGCTCCAATAATCTATCAACATATAGCTGATAACTTTACTGTACAATAATCTATCAACACATAGACGATAATTGATATTATGTGAGTACATAGCGTGTTGATAAGAGATCGGGTTTAAAAGATTTATCAAACCAGCATTGAAGGTGAGAATAGCTCAATCATTTAATAGGCAAGAGGCCCAAAAAAATGTGAAAAAAGAAAAATAAATTAAAACCTTTAATGTCTCCTGGAAATGTACACGAAGTTGCATTTCTTCGAACATTTCGTGATAACAAACAGTGCAAAAAGTTGTCATTCTTTTATCTGCTGCAGCATTTCTACAACCAAATAGTCCCACATTCAGACACTTGGTCATGAAGAAAAGAAAATTGCAGAGATGTCCTGCTTCGCTCCAATCAAGTAGGCATCTCAGGAGCTTGAAAATAAGAGACAATTGGTTTCATCACATCTTAAATTACATCGGCTCGAACACGAGAAATCAAACAAAAACCTAGGATAGACATCTTAAAAACCTTCGAGTCCTCCGCGACCATCGCCTGCCAACCCTTCTTCGGATTCCACTCACGCCATCCTCACTTTCCAATCAGAAGAAATCGAGCCAAAACCTCACAAAACCGAATCGGAAAACAATCGATTAGACCCACCCACTACTTTACAGAAAGAACGCCCCGAACGGGAGTTGAACCTGAGAAAACAAAGCGATTCATCGAAGCTTAAAGCTGAAACGGAAGCATGCGCCAGCGACCTTCCTTCGTCAATCTACATCAAGCAGCCCGATGACCGCAGCCATTGCCAGAGCTGTTACGCTCGGTCTAATAGTCGGAGGCGGGGGGAAGGGGTGGGTCTTCCTTTTCTTTTTCTTTTTTCTCTGAAATTGAAAATTGAAATTTTTATCGGATCCCAGGTGCACTTGCTAATTTTTTTTTTCCTTTTGTCCTCACTTACTTTTTCTAAGGACATGTTTCACAGTGGAATATGAATCTTCTGAATTAATAGGTTAACCCTCATTCGGCTCTATTCCTCTTTCCATTTCGTTTCATTTCTCCATTCTGTTCTATTTTTATTTCGTACCTTCCATTTTTCATACCAAATGGGTCGAGAAATCTTCAAAATGCATATGATCGTCTACCGACTAGTTTTGAAAAGCATTGTACTTTGTTATAATCTTCGTTATTCCAATGGAAGAAGGTTCATAACACTTGGTATGGCAACGATTGATTAGACTAATAGTTGGTAATATTCAAAGAGCACTTAATAGTTCGTTATTTGAAATTCATTACGAGAACGGTGGAAATCAAGGTGTTTCTTTTTACCTTGTCTCCTTTTTGCTAAGCAAATGAAGATTTGATAAGATTGAGCCATATTCATTTTTTGCATTGCTCATGCCCGACATGAACTTTTGATTATTGCTCTACAAATTATCCAGAAATAAAATCACAAAAATTCTCAAAATAAATAAAAGAAAAAAAAACTACAAACGGAACAGCACAGCAACAACAAAAAAAAAAAAAAAAAAAAAAAAGAAGAAGAAGATGAAGAAAAGAAATAGAAAAGCAGCCCATTGAAAAAAAATCGTAAAATTTCTTCGTATGACTAAGCGTTTAGGCATTTCTTTTACGAAATCCTACTGCTTTTTACAAGCCTTTATTTTTCTTATCGTGAACAAGAATTTTGATCAGGTGGGTTTTGCTGCTGTAGACAAAAATGACGCGCTTCTGCATGCTAACGTGCATCGTCGCTGATTAAAAAGAAATGAGGAAAATCTATAAGTTATGCACGGATTGAGTGATTTGTCCATTCATATTTCAATTTCCGGATTGCATATAGCTCGCATACATGTGTGTTGAGATCATACATGGCCAGCGACATAAAAATCGCTACACTTGTATCTATTAGCCAATGTGATACATGTCCATCACTCTTGATTTCAAATTGAAAAGATGAAGCGAAAATCAATTCCAAAAGAGTGACCTGTATTGAATAGCCAATCGAAATCCTTTGCAGAAAACGAATGATTTGAAAAATATTTTTCAAAAAATAATTACTCGTACAATTACAAAAATGAACAAATGCAGAAAAACATACATATTGCAAGCTTGCTGTCACCATATAGAAGTTCCTCCCTTTGCATCTCTCTTGTTATCGCATAGAAAGTCACACAACGAAACACAAATCATCGTAACTCAAGAATCTTGGTACGTTTAACACAAATCATCGTAACTCAAGAATCTTGGTACGTTTTCTTGGTTTCTTTTTCGACTGTTTGTTTCCAATCCCCCCACACGTATCCTCTTCGCCAGACTCGGACCTCACGTGCTTTGTTGGAACTCCTGCTTGGCAAATACCATGCTCATCGTCGTCATCGTTGTCGATAATATCTCCTGAGTCTGTTTCGCCAGTGCTAGAAGCTAATGGATTCGGAGGTTAACAACTCGCCTCTACAGATTCTACGGCTGCTACTGCTTCAGCGGAATGAAGATCGGCGATCCCAGCATCAGAAAGTTACCACGGCTTAATAAGCGTTTAGGCATTTTTTCTAGGAAATCTTATTACTTTTTACAAACCATTTTCTTTTTTTGGTTGCGAACAAGAATGTTGATCAGGTGGATTCTGCTGCTGTAGACAAAAACGATGTGCTTTTTGCACACTAATGTCCATCATCACTGATTAAAAAGAGATGAGGCAAATCCATACGTGCAGATCAAGTGGTCTGCGCATTTGTGTTTTGATCTTCTAACTGCATATAGCCCACATATACGCTTGTGTGTTGACATCATACTAGGTTCGCGATGGATCAAATCACTGCACTTTTATCTACCGGTGAGTGTGATACATGTCCATCACTCTCAATTTCCAATTGAAAAGATAAAGCTGAGATCAAATTCTGGGAGAGGGATCAATATTGAATTGCCAGCTGAAATCCTTTTGCGGAAAAAGCAAACAATTTGGAAAATATTTTTCAAAAAATAATTGCTCATGATTATAAAACTGAACAAACGCCAAATGATTTCGTCGTCCATTAGATGTATTTTTTAATCGATTATTTCAAATAATACAAGCGATTATTTTTAGGAAGGTATTTTTCCCATCATTCATTTTTTGTGGAACAAAAGGAGTCTTAATTCACATCAATTTGCAAATATTATCATATAAGGCATCGTTATCTCGTTTGTCTACAAAACGAAATCGTTTGATTCGGGCTCATACGTTCAATTATAATCTCGTTGAACATCCCAACGAAATGAAGTGGCCTGACGGGAGGAGGCTTGGCCCTGTTCCAGCAGAGCTAGTACAGAAGCATCGGAGGACTCATGGGACATCACATTGATGCGAATGTGGCGGTGGTCTAGTTGTTGTAATCGTAATCTGGAAAAAGCAATGTGATCATCCTCACTTCTGATTACCTAAAACAAAGAGGCAAAATACTGGTTAACAGGCGTTTCCTCCACCATTTAGGGACAAGAATGGTTTGGACAATTTCCGATGCTTGCCCTGAATGATCTTTGGGTTATTGGAGCTTTTATGGAGCAAGAACCCTGGGCTTGGCAGGGCGTCCGTTTATAGTGCAACAAGAAAAGAAGGATTATGAAAGATATGGCGTGTCTCAAAATGTGTGAAGCATAACCAACAGTAGAGATTGCCAACTTGTTCACCCTTTCCAGCCAAATAATGTTAGTAATCCATATCATTGCATACGATAGGTTTGTAAAAGAATTTAACACCGGGATGTTCTGAAAGATATGACGTGTCTCAAAATGTGTGAAGTATAACTTTAACAAATTCCTACATCTATCTGATCACCCTCCACAACTGTTCTATGCGATGCTTAAAACTCAATAATTTATCAGAGAAAAAAGCCAAATGCAAAGGTAATAACGCGCACCTGCAGATGATTGACGACAACTGGCTAAAGTTCTTTTCCAACACCACAGACAACTTTTGGTACACGCTTCATACCCTATCATTGAACAAACTAGCAGACTAAGATCATAAAAACCAACCAAAAAGAACAGAAGTCCTATAGTGACACCAGAACTTTAAAAAACCAGCCGTACCACTTCACCCAGAGAATTAACAAGAAATTGATGGATTGTGGGACTGGTCCTATGTGACATCCTGATTTTCAGGTTCTGATTTCAATCGGATAAGTTGGGCCTTTCATCAACATAGCTATAGTGTTCATCTCTGAGATGGCCACTCATGAGATAACTGACCTATCGGGTGAAGCCGTTAAAGGATTCTAATGCAATAGACTTGATAATTCGATTAGGAATCAACTGTTCGACCGTGCTAGTCTGTAAGGGTCATTGCGGCACAATTAAAAATCGATCAGAGATCGGAGATAGGTCGATTCGACTAAGATGGTGATCAAAGTGTGGGTGATTCCACATGATTGCAAAATTCTCTTCGAACGATACTAACCCGATTTTCTATCGTTTTGGGTACCCTGTGTCTGTATTTGAAACCTTGAGATTTTCACGATCATCAAGAGTCGCCAATGTGTCGAATGGGTTCATTGTGGTTTGAAGAAAATCGACCACGGGTCAATTGCACCAAAATTTCCTAAAAGCTACCCAATAGGTAAGGTTACACTAAAAGTGCGTTTGATTGAAAATAACTGCGAATTTGAATTCGATTTCAGAAATTGGAAGTCCTGTCGTGTCACGAGTCATTCTGGGAACGTCGACTCACCTTATGAGGAAATTCTGGCAAGTTCGGGATTTTTACGGAAAATCGGATCGGACGATGCAGAAAACGAATGGAGATTCAGATTGGCCGATTTGAAGGGATTTTTGACATCTTGTGTTAGTGAATTAGTGAATGAAAGTTGTTTGGACTTTTTCTGAATTCAAATTGGACTTCGACCGGATTTGTTTGTTCAGAAAATCGGATTCCGAAAAGAAAATGAATTAAAATTTGGAATTGAAGAAAATAGCCGTTTTGTTGCCCGAAATTTATTGTTCGAGGGAAATTGGATGCAAGAAAGCAAGTGAGGATCAAGTACCTTAGTCTAGGAATTTTCAAAAATCAAATTGGACTAAACAAAAGTAAGTGAGATCAAATTTGAATTAGTTTGAGAGGTTTTATATAATTTTTCTTCCTCTCCTTCGGTCCCGCAAGCACTTTCTCTTTCCTTCCCTCTCTCGCACACGTTCTTCCCTAGCCAACCATCCCCTGCGAATTGGTCTCCATTGCTTTTTAGTTTTGATTTTTAGTTTGATCTTATCCCATTCCCTCTCTCATCATTTCTCTCTCATTCGTCACTCTTTCTCGCAAAGCCTCTCTCGTCTCTCTCAAAGACCCACGCGAGAAGGCCCCACCACCTACCGACAGCCTCTGCTTAGTCTTCAAATGCCCCCATCTTCTTTTACTGTACATTGCATTCTTATCTTCAATTTTGCTTTTCAATTTCACACGTCTCCTCTGCCTTTGAACGACACCCCCTTCCTCACTCTTCTCTTTCATTTTCCTGCGTTTCCTTTTGATTCTTTTGGGTTCGGTCGATGAAGCCTGCACGCTTCCCTCATCACCACCAACAGCCTTCTGCCCCATTTCCCCACCGATTCCTCTCTGCCACGTCCGAGTTTCCTCCAAGCTCGGTCAACCGAAGAAGCGCCCCCCAGCTGTGTTGACTCCCCTGCCAGCGAAGCTCACCTTCGTTTGTCTCCGTCCTCTGAGCAGCCCCGCACCTTCGATCCCTCATCTCTGCCTCCACCGAACACCTCTCATCTCCTGCCGTTGTTTGCGCCTGCCCACCTCACGCCCACGCGTCCACAGCTTCTACTTTTGAAGTCACCGTTGCCGATTTGTTGACCCCGAGTCTCCTCGGCCAACCGTTCGCGTGAGACTTCCATGGAGCAGCTCCCATCTTCACTCATGGATCAGCCCTGCAATCCTTTCCGCTAGTTTTTTAATCGTGGATCTCCGCTCGTCCAGCGTCAAGAGACCGAATCAGCCGCGTCTTCTCTCTCCATCGTCCGAGGCAGTCCCTGTCCGTGTCTTCGAGCAGCCGTCTTCAGCACGTCCATTAGCCCATCCAGCAATTTAGGCCCGGTTCAGCAGCCCACGAAATCTTCCAATTCAGTCCGCAAGTTCAGCAATCCAGCCCGTTGATTGGAGTTCAGTCCATTTCAGCCCATAAGAAGTCAGCCCAATTCAGCAGCTCCATTCAAGCCCACGAGCCCAAATGAATTCAGTCCATCAAAAGCCCAGCGAATTTTTTAGGCCCAAGCTCGCGAAGTCAGGCCCACCGAATCAGTGGACTCAGCCCAGCTCGAGCAACGAGCTTGTAGGCCGATTCCGGCCCCAATTTGATCTCGGTTGGCGGATCCGCTTTGAAGAGAATCGAGTCTTGTCGCGTGCTCGTCGATTTGATCCAATCAAATCTTAAATTAAGTGAGTTTTACTCACTAATGTTTTATTAGTTTGCTAATTATGCTTTAGGATTGGTTAGATTTAATTACATGCACTTAGATGATTAGATTAGGTTAGAATAATTAATTTAGTGACTTAATGATGCATGTTAGGTGGTTAGACCTAGCTATTAGCAAGTAGAAATGTTTGATTATTTATTGAATGCATCTCGGGATTTTTCCCAACCCGTTTCGGGCTCCAATCAAGCAATATGGGCCTAAATTGGATTTTTAATATTTATTTATTTAATTTTCAAAATTAATTATTTAATTAATTATTTTTCGGGAAATTCAACCGGGATGGCCGGTGATCGGAATTTCGTGCTGATTGTCGTGGTGCAGCCTATTTATTTATTTGAGCTCTACGTTGTGTGGAATTGAATTTATTGTGGAATTTTAGGAATTGTCCTAAATTGTTTGTTATTGAATATTTGATTGGTAATGGCCAAGCATGGGTATATAGCGTCAGTACGTCGATGGGCTATATAGTAGGGAGAGCGGTGAGAGCTAACTGAGAATGTTATTGGCTGAGACCAATCGGTACGATATTATTGGACATACGTGGTTCGGTGATTGAGAGTATCACTGGTGAAAACGGCGCCTTAAAGAACGCACGTAAATGACTTATAGACAAACGTGGTTTGGTGGTTATGGGAATATCACTGGTGAAAACGACGCCTTAAAAAACTCACGATGTTGTCTATAGCCGATGTCACCTTGGCGAAAACGGCGCCCTAGAAAGGACACGTGGTTCGGTGATCAAAGTTATCACTGGTGAAAACGGCGCCTTAAAGAACACACGGTGTCGGTAATCGATATGTCATTGGCGAAAACGACGCCCGAGAAACGCATGTGATTTGGTGAATGAGTACACCATTGGGAAATTATGGTATGATTCGCCAATCCAATCTCATGCGCAAGATATGATTCGCCAATTTATGGATATTGACCTTATCTGGCTTAATTTGCTGTCGTTTGAATCGATTTTGTTCTCGAAAAAGAAAACCCAAAAATAATAATAATAATAATAATAATAATAATAATAATAATAATAATAATAATAATAATAATAATAATAAGATTAGGTTCGTTTTAGAATATTCCTCATATTAGGGTTATCTTGCGTATTTAGAACAGGAGTCTTATTTCGAAAATCAATTCGAGCAACCTGCAAAACATTTTTCAAAATAAAAAAGAAAGGTACCAAAAGGGTATTAGAGAAATCTAACATAATCAAGCTCCCGAACTTACAATCTAAAGTAAATCTCCCGTTACTTTACTTGGGTTTCTAATCGACTTATTAAAAATAGATTAGTGGCAACTTCTAATTGAAAAATCATTCACATGTTAAGTATTTGAACCTAAGTCGCGAATTGATATAGGCTGGGAGAGCCCGAGCTAAGTTTAGGCTTAGTAATCCATTAGTCAAACCCTAAGTAGTTCACCCGAAATTTTGGTCGCAACGTCTAGAGAATATAATTCTATGATTTATATATCCAAAGTAGTTACAATTTATATATCATCACATCTGAATTGCACAATGCACCCCCGGAAAAAAAGAAAAAGAAAAGAACAAACAGTTCTGACAACAAATTCACCCTCGCCACAGCCAAAACGCATTTTACACACCGAGAAAAAGTATCTCCATCGGAGAACAAGCGAAATTGACATGAGTGAAAGGATAAATAAAAGCAAGAAAAACCTCAGAAGAAACGAGTCGGTGAGCAAAACTTACCTCACCACAGATTCGGTGTTATTAAGGAGACTTCTAGCTAAAAAAAATTAGGTTAAAAAGCTAGAAATAAAACTCCTCCTTGTATTGACGCATTCATAACACTTCAAAATGATTCCGACTAATTAAATGAAGAGACCACGAGGTCCTGGCCAAATCGTTTTTTGATGAAAGAAATTGATTTCTCGCCATCTATTCGAATAATGGGAATAACTGTCAAAAAGACTTGTTTCAAGTAACTTTCACTCTTCATCTTTTGTTTTTTTCTCAAGAGCATGCACTTTGGCTATTTCTTTTTTTACTTTTTCTTTTTTTGTGGTATATCCTGAAACTTGCTGACACGCGGAATCGTACATATAATAAGTATCCCTTCCATTCTCTATTATGGAATAATGACTGAATTTTCATGAGAAATGAGGGCATCGCTCGTCCTATTACATTAGCTTTAACATCTAAAGATTATAATTCCGTGATTTATATATCCCGAGTGCTTATAATTTAGAGCAGCATATTCAAATTATTTAATGCATGCGTTGAAGAGGTAAATGAAGCAATTAAAGAAGTTCAAGATCTTTTCATAATATACACTTTTAAGAAAAATCTCAAATAACACTATAATACTTATTAAGAGAGAGCAACTTCCCTACTTTCTAATCATTGACATTTGAGGGCAATTTTTCGTAACTTATTCTTAACCTTTCTTGCACTTCCATTGGAGGAACTTCTTTTAACTTCTTTATCGTGTCTCTCCACTGTGTTGACTCTTTTCCACATAATAATGAACCAACAACCTCGAGGGATAAGGGAAGCCCTCCAGTGATGGATACAACTTCATGAGTGAGGTCCTCAAATTCTCTCGGAGGAGAGTCCCTTCGAAATGCATGTTTGCTAAATAGAATCAAAGATTGATCGTCATCCATTTTCTCATGTTCATAGTCATAGTCCACCCCAGCTTCTTCAAGAACCCTCTTGTTTCTAGTGGTAATAATGATCCTGCTTCCCGAAGAAAACCAATCACGATTACCAGCTAAACGCTTCAACTGAACGACTTCATCCACATCATCAAGAAGAACAAGGACCTTTTTACCTTTAAACTTGGAGGAGATGAACTTAATCCCTTCATCCTCATTACAAACTTCATTTTCTCGATTGAATATGTGGGACATTAACTGATTTTGTAAGTGTGTACACCATTACGCTTCCATGATTCCCTTATATCAGCAATGAAGCTACGATGCTCAAATTGATTGGAGAGTTTGTTGTAGATGGTTTTGGCAAGAGTAGTCTTACCAATGCCTCCCATTCCATGGATGCCAACAAATATGGTGGCATCAGATTTATTATCCATAAATTCCATAACCTTATTCATATGACTGTCAATTCCAACCAAATTCTCGGTAATAACCAACTCAAACTTTTTCTTCAATTCCCTCAACACTTTTCGAACAATGGATTTCACCAACTCAGCTTCATACCTATCAAACACGAGAAGAGTTCAAATATGTGGCAACAATAGTTTATATTGTTTATCTATTGAGAACACAATAATAAATAAATTTGGGGATAGATTGAAAAACTTTAAGAATCATTTTGTTAAATCTCTGTATATTATCATATACGCTAATTCTAAAGTGGGAAATGATGGTGGTTGCTTCACATGGCGTGCCCCATTCTACTGTTACTCCAACATAATTTATCAAGCCAAAGAAGATTTGAGGGTATCACTTATGAATCTTAAATATTGGATATATTATAAATTTAAACCAAAATTTAAACTGGTTGTTTATTAAAGATATGGGGGATGATGTGGATGTGACTTTGAAAATTCTCTAGAGCGTTTGAATTAGCAAAAATCCAGTAAGCTAGCCCAATATAAGAGTTAGCCATCAATCAATAAACAACTCATAGTCATAACTTTTGATTCAAGATGAATTCAAGTCCCTTGATACCAATCTGAAAAGTTGTTTATGTTCTATGATTTTAATTGATCTGATATTGAGTTTATAGGGAATTAAACGAATAATGTTTGCCCAAAATAAGAACATTGCTTCAATATATGCAGGTGCATGAGATAGAAATTATTTGTTCAAGATAGAAAATGCTTTGAAAATTATTTAAATAGACATATAGTAAAAACAATCTTTTTTTCCTTTACCACCATCTTATATAACCAATGAAACATTTCTTTGGTAAAAATGATTTTATTAGCAGCTAATCAACGATATCATTGATTTTATAAATGTACCTTGGGTTGATAAAGAATTATGGCGAGGCTTGGGGCGCTATGATGTTATGAGCTTTGAAGAAAAATTACTAATAGATGTACTATTAATTTTCAAATAAATATGTGTAATTAGAAAAGTTTGTGACACAGTTTAATATAACGTACACTACAGACATGAAAAAATGACACAATATTACAAAATATTTGGATATGAGAGTAAAAATTCATTAAAAAATCCTATTATTCAAGCGAATGGGATAATAGCAATTAAATTTATAGTTAGATGGGTAAATATAAAAAAATAATAATAATAACTTAAAGAATTCATGCATCGCAGGATCTCACTGCCAACAAGATCGTATTATATATATATAAAGGAACAAAAATGAAGCAAGTGAGAATCGGAACCACCGATAAACACCCACACATATTAAAAGAAAGTACAGAATGTTTTGGTGAAAGATTTTACCCATCCGCTTCGTATCCTTTCAAGGTGCTGACTTCGTTGAGTGCTTTCTTCCATTTCCCCATAATCACTGGGTTGATAGAAGACCTCGCACGCAAACGCCTCTCACGCTCACGAAATGCATCTCCAAATTTCCCGGTTTGATATCGCACGTCAACTGGCTTCACTTTATAGAATATAGGCAACACTATGTGCCCATTAATGTTGTTGCACTCCATTATTTGAACTAGTTCATCCATGCACCAACTGCTTGCGCCATAGTTCTCGGAGAGAATGGGGATTAGGATTTTACTATTTGTGATGGTTGCCAAAAGCTCCGGTTTGATGTTCTCGCCTTGGCGGAGGTCATCATTGTCTCTAAAAGCATCAATTCCAGCATCAAGGAGCCCATTGTATAGGTGATTAGCGAAGCCTTTTCGAGTATCCAGATCTCTGAAGCTCAAGAACACCTCGTAACAGTTTCTAGTCGATGCAGTCATTGAACTAGATGTGCCAATATCAACATCTTCTGAACCAGATGTGCCAATATCAACATCTTCTGCATTTCTGCGCGCACTAATTTTCTTCTTATTGAGAAATTTGAACGCAAGCATGGAGAGAAGGATCGGTGCCACGAGCACGGCAAAAGAATGCCCAAAAATGGGACGATGCATTTCGGCTTTGCTTCGTCTCTGCCCTTGATTTTCGCCTTCAAGTCTGACGAACCAGAATGCCTCTCAGGAAACAGGAAATGCCTTCTTGTTGCCCAATCTCTTGTGGTTTGATTTATATAAATGGAACTAGTTGGCAGCTAGAATCGCACTAATTAGTCAATCTTGTCAACCACGTGCTTAGAGTAGTTGCTTTTTTCATGTTGTTGAAATCTCAGGGCACAATAGTACCAAAGATAATAGTAGATAGGGGTGGATTTGTCGGCACGATGAAAAGTGGAGCGAGAGACTTGGGACGACTCTGCGTTGAACTTTTCTTTCTTTTTTTAATTTATTTTCCATAGAAAAGGTATTTTTTGTTAAATATGTTTAAGCTCTTGGTCCCACCTTGAGTTTTGCCCCTGTTCACTTTGAGCTGTTAAATATTGTATAATCAAACCAACAAACTTTATTTCAATAATTAATTTTATATTATTAATGATCACTTATTCTAAAAAATATGTTATTATCACATGTCAAGATCATAAAAAATTATCAATAAGCTATATATATATTTATTTATTTATTTTGTACCTGAGCACAGTGAGAAAATTTTCTTTTTTGCTCTAGTTCTACCTCAATTTCTCCTTCAAATCCCATAAATAAATCAAAATGTCTTTTTACTTTTGCTTTTACTTTATTACATATATTATACATGTTTGACATATCTAATCGAATCATTTTTTTTTTCGGTCGAATAATCCAACTAGTTGGCACGAACTAATAATTCATTTGACCGGGACCACTGACCATGCATTTATAGATGGGCCAGGGGAGTTTCAATGCCTAGGAAGAAGAAAACAAAGTGAGCAAGTTTCGATGTGGAAGCAATGAAAAAATTGTAAAACCAAACATAAAAAAACTATTGTTGTCAGGGATAAGTGCTATAGAAGTTTTAAAACTTGTCACGAAAATAAAATTGAGTCTTAAAACTTACAAAAAGTATAATCAAGTTCTAAAACTTGTTAAAACGGTTCAATTGAGTTCTAAAATTAATATTGTCAGTCTTATTAACGGAAAATGCTGACGTGGCATTTTAAATGATTTTTTTAATTTTTATTTGACTTTTTAAAATAATTGTTTATTCAATTAAAAAAATTAATTTAAAAACTAAAATTCATTTTTTTTTAAAAATGTTTAAAAAAGAAAAGGGCAGCTCCTTTGCAGCCATCGCCCATCACTGGAGGAGCTAGCGATGCTTGCCGGCCGTCGCCCGACCAGGGCAAGGCCTCGCCGGCCCCAAGCGAGGGCAGGCATCCCTCCCCTGATGCAGGCGAGGGCGCTCAAATCTGGGCACGCTGGCCCTCACGAGGGGCCAGCAACCGTTGCCCGCCCTAGGCGAGGCCTTGCCAGCCCTCGCCTGGGGGCCGGCGACCATTGCTAGCCTTGGGCGAGGCCTCGGCGGCCCTCGCGTGAGAATGCCATGAACATGGTAAAAGAATGCCCAAAAATGGGACAATGCATTTTGGCTTTGCTCTGGCTCTGTCCTTGATTTTCCCCTTCAAGTCCGACAAAGAAAAAAGCCAGAATGTGTCTCAAGAAATAGAAAATGCCTTCTTGTTGCTCATTTTCTTGTGGTTTGATTTATGCAATGGAACCGGTTGGCAATTAGAACTCGCACCAATAAGTCAAGCTTTGTCAACCACGTGCTTAGAGTTGTTGCCTTCACGCGGCTGAAATTTCAATCCACGAGAATCCAAAGATGATACGCATAGAACGGTGCATTTGTTGGGAAGAGGAAAAGTGGATAGAGACTTGGGTTGAGACTTGACATGGATTTGCGAGAGAAAATGAAAAGTGAATGAGAGAGAGATAGAGAGATTCGTCCGTTCCAATAATTTCCAGACGAGTGCTCAGTAACCGATAAAAACACGCAAAGCGTCAGGACAATGAAGAGGGCACGCTTAGTCAACTACTTGCACAGTTCAACTTTCCTCTTTCTTTGTCTATTTATTTTCCATCGGAAAAAGTGTTTTTTGTTAAATATATTTAAGCTCCTATTCTCTCTTAGGAATTTACCCCTCTTGCTTTAAGTTCGTTAAATATTATACGGTCAAATTGATAAACTTCATTTTAATACTAAAATGTTGTATTAATGATAATTTATTCTAAAAAGTTATGTTATCAACGCATGTATCAACCTAATGAGAAGAATTTCTTTTTTGCTTAGGTCCTGTCTTAATTTCTTCTTCAAATCTCATAAATAAATCAAAATGCCTTTTTGCTTTTTGCTTTCACTTTTACTTTATTAAATATTTATTGATTTGATTCATCTAATCAAATCAATTGACATGGGCCTATAATTCAAACTTGCCGAACTAGGTATAAATTAGTAATTCATTGGACCCTTGGCTAGAACCACTAAAAAGGCATTTATGTGAAAGTTTTAATGCACAAGAATAGTGAACTTTAAGGAAACGTAGATGCTATAAAAGTAGATTAACAATCTTTCGGTGAAATTGCACCTTTTTACTCTTTGTTCTTTCTTCGCGCGTGCCCCGACAATTCTGTCTCTCTCTCTCTCTCTATTCACTTTTTTTCTTTTCACCTCCTACGTTCTTTTTTTCTTTGCTTTCTTTTGCAGATCAATTTCTCAATTTTTTTTTATAAAATTTTTTCTCTACCATCGCCCTTAATGGCGCAGCTGGCTCAAACTCTCTCCCCCTCATGAATGGAAGAAGTTCGAATCCCAGAGACGTCGTTAAGGATTCTTATCTAGAGTACTGTGATGGTGGATCTTGCAGTCACTCCTCAGGTTTGCTTGCCGGCTGTCGGCTTACGGGGTTCTCTAGAATACAATTAAAAAAAAAAAGTTTCTCTCTCTCTTTACCTATCTTGTGATAAACAAGTTGGTTCGCGCTTTGACCCCTCGTCCATAAGGGTAAAGGTTTGAAACATCTTGCTTCCATTGTGCGATTTAAGTGGATAGCCAAAAAAAATTTCTCTCTTTTGCCAGCCATAAGCCTCTCTCATTATCTCCTTTCCTCGACCGTGAAGAAAGCCTCCGTCCTCTTACTTTTTCGAGCTCTTTTGGCAATTATTGCATGCTGAAAACTCGCCCACCCCACTGGCCCGAGAATCCTCTCCTTTTTCTATGCCCAAATTTTCCAGTCCTCTTTGGCCGTGAATTCCGGTCCCTGAATGTTGAGATGTCCCATTGTCAAGATGGAAATTACTCTCTCTTGACTACGTCCTCTAGTTATTCGAGATCCATTTGGAACTGGACATAAAATTGGGAACTTCTTTTTAAACAAAAATTGATGTAGCATTGGGTTTAAAATTGAGGGTTTTTTTAAGAAAAAAGTTCAGGATAAAATTAAAATTAGATTTAAAATTTGCGCATCTTTAGATAACTAGGACTATAGAAAAAAAGGGGGAGCGAAAGTCGAGGGGCTTCTTGGGGTTTTAGAATCCATGGGCAGATTTGTAATTAGATAGCTTGTAATAATTTTCTGTCCTCCCTCTGTTGATGGCTGGGTCCCACTGGTTGTTGCCTTTTTGTCCATTTCTTATTTTAAACGAGTCGCCGGGCCCACTACTCCTCCCTAGTTAATTGTGAAGTTACCGATTAATTATTTAATCAAATTTATTGATTTCATGATTTTTCGATTAACCCAAAGACAAATTGACAAATCAGAATTTTCAAATTTTTTCCGGCCAATGTTTTTGCATGGTTTCGCTTAGCGATTGAAATCGTCCTTAAACACCTACAAATTGTCGTATAAATATTTATATCGTTGAATGGAGTTGAAACGTTCAGCCTTAGTTCATTTTAGATTAAACATAATTTTATACAATACTAACATAAGTGCATGCGGTTCCTCTTGAATAACAAGGGGTAGTTATGTTTATAAAAATGCTAAATAGGTTTTACTTGCCATCTAAAAGCATATTATTCTTATTTAACTTACTCTTATGTAACGAGGTGTAGCTATCTTTTATAAACGTGTCAAATAGGTTTTATTTGCCTCTCAAGATACATCTAAGAATGTTAATATTGTTATTCAACTTGGTTGGTGCAAGATGTGAAGCAATTTGTATGTTTAATAGTGAGTCCATCCATTTAGCTACCATTTAATGCATTTTTTTAATGTAGTTACTTGATAAAACAAAGCTCTTCAGACATTAAATCCGCTCAACTTGAAAGATTTGCATCAAGAATAGAGTGAAATGCAAAAAAGCCAATGCATTAATTACTTCATTTTACAATAAAAAGAAGCTTATTCGAATATCCAGTAGTAACAATGCAAGCTAAAAGGATTATCACTGCTATTTATATGCCAATAATCCAAACTAAAAGGTCACTACTTGAAATTGTGGCGTGTGAAAGAAAAAAAAAAGAGTGCTCGTGCATTTCACGATCAATGCTTTTTATAGTATTAATTTACAATACTTTATAAGTGCTAAATTATCTCTTTAAGCTTAACTACCAACTCTAGCTCATCTTTATCTCCACTAAACATCGCTTCGAAGAATTAGAGAGCTCTATAGATTAATCTAGACCATTGTCAGTAAAATAAGCATCTTTGATACCGGTCTAGACATGCGAGGAGCTCTTGGATTCCAAGTTATTGATTCATATAGTCAAATTTATTTATTTATTTCATGATTTCTTAATTAACACAAAGCCTTTTTTTTTGTCGTGAACCCAAGCCAAATAAATAAATTCAAATTTACAAATTTTCTCGACAAATGTTTTTGCTTGGTTTAGTTTAGCGATTGCTCTAATATTTTCCATTCTTCTTGACTTGGTAAAAAACTAGGCTTTAAAAAAAAAAGTGATAAAAAGGGAAAGGGAGCACCAAGCACCACGATAGAAACGAAAGGAAAGGAAAAAGGAAAAGGAGAAATATAAAGGGAAAAAGGAGGGCACGCATCACGACAAAAACGAAAAGAAAGGGAAAAGACAAGGAAGAAACGAAAAGGAAAGAAAAGAGGGCTTGGTGTATACATCACGGGACCTGCCAAGATAGATTTATTTTTATTAGCAACATCTTATAAAGATTTAAGCCATTTATTTATCTAATTGGAGTGATTTTTGGAATAGAGCACAAATTCAAAAATTATGTGAAATTTGAATTGTGAAATTCAATTTTGGAGTTGTTAGGCTGTGGAAGCGAGGGCATTGTGGACTTGTGGGGTTAGACGGGAGTTAACTTGATGTAAGATTTTTGTTGGAGTGAAATTTTAGAGTTTTACATGCAAGCTCTGCGTTGCATAGGAGTTAGCATAGTGGACCAACTGAAATCAGGAACTATCCGAACTAGACCAATCAGTCTAGTCCAATTCCTAGTTCTATAAAAATGGAATTGGTGATTTTTTATCGATTTTCCCTGGACCCGACTAACTCTTTTTCACAAAAAAAAATATTTTTTCAACTATGAAATAGTAATAATCTAGTATTTTTTATTTTTTTATTTTTTTTGTAAAATGATTGGTTTTATCGGATCAAACCGGTCAATTGATCCGATTCTCAATCCCAAGACCGTTCAGTCTGATCCTCAGTCTCAGATGGATTGGGAACTATCCACACAAATAGTGATGGGAGCTCAAGGACGCCCTGATGGCCATGTCAGTCTCATCATGAGGCGCTAGGAGGGGTCGATGGAGCAGTAGAGGCCCTGGCCGGATTACCCTACTTCAAAGCACCCAAAGCACTAAAAAAAATTTTAAAAAATATGAATTGCACCTTAAAACTGCAAAACCCTAGCTCAGCCTGGTTAAAAGTCTAGAATTCAAGAAATTTTTGCAAGGGTGAACATTACTTTGTGAACCGAAAGTATTGCCCATCTGCAATGAAGGATCAACCAATATTATTGTAACTGGTTGGTAGACCGATATTAATTACCCGAGATGCCCTTTGAAGTGAGAGGCATAAGGAAGTAAAAATGGGGATCCTTGTTGTAAAATATTGCGTTGCAAATATATAATAAATATAATAGAGAGATTGAGTAGAGAAAATTAGACACCAGAGATTGTAGAGAAAGTCAGAGGAGAGGATTTTATTTCCAATGTATAACTGTTGTACTATTGTTCTATTTGTACATCAAAACTAAACTCTTATTTATAGGAGAACAAGAATGTACTTATCATTAATATCAATGTATTGAATGATACATATACTGAATAAGGGAGATGAACGTTCATTGTATAGAGATATGTACTTAGAATGTATTATACAAATGTATCATAATAAGTACATTAAATAAGATGAATATAATGAATATTCATTCTTGTATTTCATTCATTAATGTATTTCATAACAATTCTATCAAATTCTTTCAATCTAAGATAATAAACTCAGTTCAATCTTACTTCACCATCCAAAAACAAAAAAGGAATTCCATCTCCAAGTCGAGCTCGCATCACTTCCATTGCAGGGATTAGTCATGCAACACAATGACTATATTACTGCCTATTGCAAACAGGAAAAATGAGTCTGAAAGCAAAGCGCAGCAGCGCCTTGTATGCTCCAAGAAACACGAGATTCTCCAGAGAAAACATGAGATTTGCTTCTGGGTGGCAACGTGCTATGGGTGATAGTTCTGTCTTTCGGCAGTAATTCTTTTTCTGGCTTGAGATCCGAATGATGCAGGATTTGAGAGAAGAATGAACAATCTTTACCACTTTTGGTGAATCTACTTGAAGATCATCTATGAGACCGTGCCAACGAACATTCTACAGTAGCACTGAGCACACGCTATTAATTCGTGATTACTTCTTTTAGCCTATGTAGTGGATAATCAGCTGCTAGAAAAGGCTACTAAGGAGAAAACATCATAGCAATTACAGGTGCTAGGTTGAATCTAAGATCACAAAGGCTTGAATACTCACTAAGCATTGTGATTCGCAGTTGAATCAGCTTGTCGAGATGTCTAGATTGATTACGTAGATCGGGGAACTGATCACTCTAGGATTGCGGTTAAATTTGAAGTAATTCGTTTACACGTGAAAGTCATTTTTGTTGAAAAGTAAGTTCGGAAAGATGACCATGAATATAATCCGTCACTGAATTTTCTTGAACTTTGCACGCCCTTTCCTTTAAAGATAAAATGGTTTTTCTTACTCTGGTTCTATCCTTGAACTGAAATGATGAAGAAATTTAACTGTGAGGACTAAAATTCTTGGAAATTAGAGTGCAAAAGGAAAAGTGAACTCGCAGGAAACGTACATGCTACGAAAGTAGAGTAGAGTAAACTTTCGGTGAAATTGCAACTTTTTGCTTTCTGTCCTTTCCTCACGCGTGGCCCGACAATTCTCTCTCTTCATTTTTTCTTTTCACCACCTCTGTTCTTCTTTTTGTTTCTTTTCTTTTGTGAACCCTTTCTCAGTTTTTCGAGCTTTCTCTTTCTACCGACCATAACTCTCTCTCTCTCTCTCTCTCCCTCGGCAATTATTGATTGTTGAAAAATCGCCCACCCCACCTGCAAGAGAATCCTCTCTTGACCGACACTCCGACCGAAAAAAAAAGATTTTCTTGACTCCTTTGGCCATGAATTCCGGTATCCGAACGGTGAGATTGCCCCTTGACAAGATGGAAATTGCTCTCTCTTAACTGGATATAAAATTTGAAAGAAAATTTTGGACAAGAAAATTGGGGGTTTAAAGCTGAGGGTTTTCTGAAACCAAAAAAAAGTCAGGATAAAATTAAGATTGAAACTAAAATTTGAGTTTTTAAGGAATTAGGACAATATAAAAAGAGCAAGAGAAAATTGAGGAGCTTCATCTGTTTTTATCATCCGGGGGCATGTTTGTAATTACATAGCATATGATAATTTTATCTATAACCCCCACTCCTAGTGGCTAGGCCCCATAAGTCCTTCCTTAATTTGAGACTACTGCTCTTCTCCATCAAGTTTTTGTCCATTTCTTGTTGTGAAAGAGCCGCCAGGCCCACCACTCCTCTCTACTTAATTATGAAGTTACCAATTAATCATTTAACCAAATTTATTGATGTCACAATTTCTTAATTTACCGAAAGCCAAATTAATAAATTAAATTTTCAATTTTTCCCATAATTTTTTTGCTTGGTTTAGTTTAGTGGTTGCAATCTTCCTTTAACACCTATAATATGTAATTTGTGTTAATTCAAATATTTATATTATTGAATGGAACTAATACATGCAGTGTTAGTTCATTTAGATCAAATTATATTATTTATAAATGTGTATGGTTCCTCTTAAATAACGAGGGGTGGCAATGTTAATGAAAATGTAATATGGGTTTTACCACCCAAAATACATGTAGGCATATTATTCTCATCCAATAATTTATTTTATATAGATTGATTACTATTAAATAACGAGATGTAGCTATTTCTTTTAAAAATGTTAAATAGGTTTTACTTACCACTCAAATTATATCTAACCATATTAATATTGTCATTCAACTTGGTTGGTGCCAGATGTGAAGCAATTTGTATGTTCAATAGTGAGTCCATCCATTTAGATACCGTTTAATGCATTTTTTTTTTAATTTAGTTACTCAATAAAACAAGGGCTTTGCACATTGAATTGACTCCCGTCAAAAGATTTATGAACAATTGAGTAAATGTTAAAAATGCAATACATTTATTACTTCATTTTACAATTTAAAGAAGCTTTTTTTGGATATCCACCGGTAACAATGCAAGCAAGAGTTATCAATGATATTTATATACCGACAATCCAAACTAAAATTGCAATACTTGACATTGTGGAGTGAACAAAAAAAAAAGGAGTTCTTGTGCATCTCACGAGCACTCTTTTTTATAGTATTAAATTACAACACTTTGTAAGTGCTGAATTATCACATTAAATTCAAGAGCTTAACTGCATTATTTTGCAAAGCTAATCAATTCTAGCTCGTGACTTAAGAGTACTTTGCCTAAAATGCATCTAACCTAATAGGGATCGAAGATGAATGTAACAGGCCAACCTATACAAATTTAACACTCTAAAAGGAGAGTACGAGGTATATTTATGACATTAACCATTGAGATATCAACATATTCGGCCTATCAATATTTACAAGTATCGATCATTGGTCTGATGCAACAAAAGTTGACATCCAATAACAAAAAAACACAATTTTATCGAATTCAACACAATATTATTTGGTAACCCAAAAGCAATGACATGACTTTATGTTTTTAAATTTATCATATTGATAATTCATCATATGCGTGCTATTTAGTTCTATAAATGTGGATTTAAATTTGTATGTACATTGTACATTTTTTCACGCTTGTTTTTATGACATTGTACTACAGGAATATTTTACAAACATCTTGGCCCTCCAAGTAGATATTCTTATGAAGTCTAGACCAAGGCTTCTGCAATGTCCTCGGCCTAGACTAAACTTGCTGGAAAGGGGGAGATCTTCATAGGCTCTCTCAATCTTCATAGGACAAGGCAGAAACCCAATAGTCCGGAGTAAAGCAGAAAGTATTTGAGGCACGCTATCCTTAGGCCTAACAACAAAAACTTTGGATAAGTGTGGTGCATTGAAGTGGCAGGTGTCATCTCTGAGTGACCAGCGGAAGTCAAATCTAGCATGGGAAATGGCATAAACTTCTAAAACTTTCACAAGCATATTTTTTTTTTTTTTTTAATTTTGGTCGGACACAAGCGTAACTTCACTTCGTATAGTTGCTTACTTAACCGGCCCATCACTTTCCAAGCAATATTGATTTACTGCCAGTCTGCCATCAAATCCATTTATTAAGAAAGATTGCTATATGAGAAGCAAGAACAAGGAAAGATGAATCATAAACTGAATCTGATAGATCATACTCATAAGTATTTGATTTGAACAGACAGGATGTTTACAAATATTTGCGATTGGAAAGACACCAAATATACTTAAGCACAAAAGCCCATCTTTATCTTCACTGTTAAGGATATTGAAACATTGCTTTGAAGAATTTTAGAGCTCTACAAATGAATCTCGACCATTCTCAGTTAAACCAGCATCTCCAGGCACTAGTCCAAGCATGCGAAGAACTCTTGGAGTTGGAGGGAAGAATCAGGTAGTGCAATCTTCAAATGCCAAAGAGTTACCAGAAGCGTTCTATATGACAAATGAATAATTACTTTCCAGTTGGAAAATAAAAAAGAAAAAAGATTAAAGCTAAGGAGCCAAACAAATCATCGAGTTAAAGATGACAACAAACATGCGCTTTCAAAAAATCTTCCATGAAACCCATACTAAAGCTGTTGGACTGTGAAATAAGATTCTAAGTTCAAAAAATAAGTATTTAAGAAAACCAGACTAAAATAACTACTTAACTGCAAAAGAAGGGTGTGAGCCATAAGATATCTATTATTGGTAATAAGAATCACAAAGTCATATCAACTTTTAAGTCGAAAGATGACACATACTCTATTCACTTGGGCATCCTCCTCCTAGTTGAGACACACCACAACTGCCATATGGGACTTAAGCTTCTTAAAAAGTTTTCCATTCTGCTTAATATTTGTAAATGTTAGAAATGATTACACCGCAGTGTGCCAAACTACTGCTGCAAGCATATGCATATCAAAGCAGCACACTGCATATCCATTGTTCCATAAAGACAGCTACTTTAGTAAGATAACATCCATTATGTACAAACAAACTCTTTTCTCAACAAAATGTAATCCATGAAGTGGACGATTAGTAATGAACTGGTAGAAATATCAAAGAAACAGCATTGTAGCAAGTTCAGCCAAGTTCTGAGCCATTCTACCCATGACCAAGTAGTTATAGCTTCATAGTAATAAAACCAGTTACTTACAAACTTTTCCACCCACAAGCATAATTGAAGCACATACAAATCATATCATTTAAGAGTCACCTAAATAATTACCTTCTTAATTTGACTGAACTGAACATATATTACAAATAATTGAAAGAAGCTATTAATTATGATGAAAATGAGCATGTCATAGATGAATGCTTCTATATGACACCATCCACTTAGACCATAGATTCTCACAACGAGGTGGTCCCCCAGCAAACATTATGCTTTAATTTGTCGTTGACTATTGAAATAGTTTAAATCACTGCTGACGACATTAGCAGTAAGGTGAAATGTTTTTGTCCTACACAAGAATGCAATTAAGCACATCAATCATATTCAAGTCCTAAAGTATATAAATCTATTGAATAGCATATAAATTCTATGTGATTGGTGATTAAAGTAATTCACTGCTGATTTCACCAATTAGATATGAATCAATCAACTTCCCTGATTCATAATTTAATTCATGCATCAAACACTGCAGTGTCAAAAACATTTCAAGGCTTCGGTGTAGGATGATGAGTCCCATAATAAAGAATAAAAATTTAGACATTGCACCCAAAACTGCCTAAGCATGACACCTAGGGTTTTTTTGAGCAAGACACCAAAGAGGAATTGCATCACACAATCTGCAAAGCAAATACTTGCCAAGTTCAATAAATTATCAACTCTGTTGAAAAGTAAAAATTACAACTATATTTGTAGACTCTAAAAGTTCTACTCCTAGTTGAAACAGGAAATCTCTAAACAAGAAACGTTATTGGAGTATTTGTAAGATCCTCCTACTCAAACTTGAAAGGAAGAAGGAAATATCGTAAAATCCTAATAATACTCAAATCCTAGTTGATAAATTCAGTGATTGAACTTCAAGAAGAATCCTGATCCTTGTTTGAGTTTCAAAGTCAATCTTCACCAAAAACTTCGTAGTCACCTTGCATGATTTGTTGGCTGCATCAAGCTCAGTGGATGATTTGATTGTCCTATACTAAATTCCATGAAAGGGAATCCAATTACAATACTATGCACACAATCTTTGTGTCCTTGTCAAATGGGTACTAATTTGACAAAAGAAATATAAAATGTAGTATTATCTCATGTCTAGAAATAATAACACCAGTCGAATTGGAAGTATCTTTATCATTAGTAATTACCTAACAATAAAAATAACACCATACTTTACAATCAATATCTACTAATTACATTTGTCATGGAATAACAATCTCAAACATTATATCGTTGTTTATGGTTCCATTGGATGAAATTCACATCCACAATCCATAGATTTGATTTTTTGATTCATAACTCAAATTTCCATGTGACATCTAAGGGTGACCTAAGTGGTTATCATGTCATATCAAAATTGTGGCTCCCTACTTAATAGTTAACACAAATTAATAAATGAATATCGTTCCGAATTCAAAGTTCAAACCGTGAAACAGAAATTGACTCGTGTAACTATCTAACTAAACAATAGTGCCAACTTGATTAACAAACTGACTAATCATGATCTCTTTATCTTTAGTTCATCAAAATCTCTAATAATAATCATACATGAATTTTGTTTCTTTTCAAACTTAATTGACATTGATGACGATATGCATATTGTACATATGCTGTGTCGATCATGTGAGGATTGGAATGATCCATTCAGTTCAATCTAACTAGTTAAATGGCTTACTCATCTCTTGTAATTTGTTGACCTATTTAACAAAAGGGTCATGTTCGAACAGCGTTTTCCAACAATTTTTTTTGTTAGTCATATCTTTGCTCAGATTGACTTATCTAGCAAACCATCGTTAACTTGACATTGACAGACATGACCAATGAGATTGCTATCTCTATTAGCAGCGGAATTTTTGCTGAGCAAGTTTGCTGTTTGCATTGCATCATGCAGATTTTAAGCAATTCAGAATCTTCCCCAAGAGAGATTAGAGAAGAACACGTTCTGATGACAAAGGATTGTTGCAGAAGGAATTTCTAGTTGAGAAGCAATGAGGGTAACGTTAAAATGACAACATAGAAAACTCACTTTGAGATCATGCGGTCAAACTGTCTCATCTTCAAGTCCAAGACAACAACCTTGCCATCAGGACACCAGCATAACGATGCTATACATTAACCTGGAGTAGATTGGAATGATTAAGAAAAGCCAGTACTGATGACACACATTGCAATGTGCAAAGAAAGTGATTCATTATAAACACAACGTTTTTGGGGGGGGGGGAAGAGAGAGAGGGAGAGAGTAATTTGTTCCGAACAAAATTAACAGAAGAAGAGGAAAGACAGGGCACACACATTAAGTGACAAAATGTTAATCAAAATTAGTGAAGTGAGGCAAAACATCATATCTACACAAAATAACAAAGAGGTGGTCACTTGATATGAGATTTCTTTGGGCTAGTAGGTCATCTAAAGTGAGAGAATCTATATCTTCTCGGCAGGTTCCAATCCAATATATGAATTAAAAAACAAATCTTGTTGTTCAACTATGGAACCTCAAGATGGAGTGGATGCTCAAAAGCTTTTTCCAGGCGAAGTTAGTATTTACAACTTAGTATCTTAACAGAAACCATTCAAGGATTGGCTCAAGTACTACAGTGCACTCAAAACATTCTCCATATCCATAAGACAATATGATGAGCGAAGCATTGAGATGTTTACAGAGAAAAACTCTCCTCTTTAAATTTTTCCGGTGAGAATAGACGTCCAGAACTACCAAGGCTAGGCATCTAATCCTAAGTTCTTACGAATTTGAATAACCAAAAGATTAAGTCATATAGGAACCCAACATACTTGGATGCAGCTCCCCTAATCCTCCTAGTCTCTTTGCTTTCTCCAATTTCTCCCTCCATCCCTCCCGACCAGATTGTCATACAAGTATGCAGCATAGCTTGAGATACATCCTATTCAAAAGTTGAAACTCCCACCAGCCAACTTGATTAATCAAAATGATGTGACAAAAGGCCCCCTCAGTAATGACAAGAAGATAAATAAAACTTCAAGCAATACAAAATATGAGAAACTTTCCACCTATAGTCTATATTTCAGTATTCAATAAATCTCTCCTTGTAGGGCACGTTCAGTCAGTAAAAGAAGAGGAGTCAGTAGTAAAATTACATTGTGAGAGTCATCATCAGGAATCTAAGATCATTTTAGATGCCTGATGACATTTAGATAGTATTCTGCAGTGGCTAAACTTGCCAACTTCAATTGGGCATCAAGCATTACTGCATCTGACACGGCTAGTCTATTTAGCATACGCGGCATCCCCTCTAATTCATGTTAATTATTTTCATGGACACTTTAACTGGTGTATGAAGAAGGGCCACAAGAAGGTAATACAGGAGTACAGTACGCTTATGGTCGGTGTAGTTGACTGTCCGCTAGGCTATGGAAAAAATCTCCCAAGGCAACAACCTGATCGAGAAGTTGATAAGAATCTATTGTGCTTATAAATAAAATCCCTCCATTCAACTAATATTGGCTTGGAAGTCTTTACTCGCAACTAAGTCATCTGTAGATTTCCACTCGCATCACCATCACCCACCCTTCATTTCTGTGTAAAAGACCAACTCCTTAGTTGGACGGCACCTTCTCATTTAGATTTTCAAGCACTTTATCTCTATATTCATCCAATTCTCCATCAAACGCAATTTGAGCTAGATTGGCATTACAGTGGTTCCTATGGCGAAAAAGGAAGCTTAGCACATTTAGGAAAAGCGAAAGAAGTAAAACGAGATAAGGCCGCTAACTCAAAGGGCAAACACAGCAAGCCATCGTTGAAGAAACGAACAAACTGAATAAAGTAAAAAAGAGAACTTTCTCGAATCGAAGCAATTACCTAAGAGAGATTGTCCACAGCCTTTGCCAATAGAAGCGAAGAAGCACCCACCTTCGCCGCCAGCAAATCCTTCTCCGGATTCCACTCACCTCATCTTCACCTACCAATCGGAAATCGAGCAAACCCCTCACAAAACCGAATCGACCCGCCCATTAGGTCGCGAAAGAATGCCGAGCAGGAGCCGAACCTGAGAAGCCAGGCGGTTCGTCGAACTGAAGCTGAAACGGAAGCACGCGCTGCGACCCTGCGTCGTCTCCATAGCTAGAAAGCTCTACTGGAGAAGCTGAAGAGCGAGACGAAGAAGGGAAAAGTGGGAGTGAAGTGTCTGAGCATTCGCAGAGAAAGTTGCAGAAGAGGAACAGGCGAGAGTCAAAATAAGGAAGGAAGAGAGAGATGGGAATTGGGCCGTAAAGGGCCGCCACGGGATCAACGAGGCTGGGCCGGACTTTGTAGCCCTGCCAAACAACGCCCGAAAGTGGTGGATTAGTTATTGAAACGTCATTTTGAAAAAGCAATGTGATCATCCTCATTTACTTTTGGATACAAAAAAATACTAATGAATTATTCAAATTGGCATCTCTCACAATCGATAACAGAAATTCACGCATGCTTAAATGGAGACGATGGGCCAAGCTTGAACCCGACCAAGCCATTTACCATCACCAACCGAGCTCTTAATGCTCGACCGAATACAAATACTCTACCAAGCCCTAGTTAGTGAGCTTTATGCTAAACTCCTGTTATAAGGTGAGCATGCGCGTCAATGATACAGTAGGAAGAAAAATGAGATCCAATGTCTTCTTTTTCTCTTTTAACTAGAATTAGATAATTCACCCTGTTAAAAGGTACAGTTTTGTTGTACCAGGAAAATCCCATTTCTCTACTCGTGTATATAGAGTCAGAGACTTGCAATTGGGCAAAGACAATTGCACACCTTGTACCTCTGCTGCAAGTGATAAAACTTAAGCACATTCAACAATTGAAAGGCAAAAGAATAAGACAGTTTATTCTTCCTTCCAAATACAGTTTAAAAAACCCAGCAAGTATATGCTTTGAGAACTCTTTTGGTTCCCACCTATGTGACAAATTGAGTGACTAAAGCTTTTGAGTGTTGAAATAGTAGAACTTATATACTAATTCTAGTCAACAATTGCTTTTTCGGTCTTTTGAAAAACAGGACACAAATGCTTTTCATTAATAATTTACTATGATCCTTGGAATGATGGTTATGTACTACTGAGTAGAAAAAAGAATGACCCGAAACCAGCTGCCTTTTCTTTGGTCTTTTGGTAGTTATTCTAAAGGCATGATGTGTATTTGCACCGGTGGTCATCAGGCAGAGTAGCAAACGATGCAAACCAGATTCCTTGTGCTGAAGTTTGGAATGAATTTCCTTAAATCGAGGAAGAGGGAAGAATGAATTATCCATAGGTATGAACCAAACGAGTTAAATTTGAAATCAAAAACAATCTGCTCACCTGAAGGCACCAACTACCAATCAAAAGCTTGGTCGCGTTCTGGAGCTTCCGAAGCAGTCCCTCAACCAGGTTGCAATACCCTCTGTAAGACTCGAACCGATTTTGAACAAAACAATCAGTTGGCCTTCCAAAATCCTTGCCTCTCATAAAAAAGTTCGACTCTGCTTCAATCAAGGATTGAGACTTCCGTTACCAGCTGCCTCATCATACCAGAAAATCCTCTCAAACAGCAACAGAGGACTCGAAATCTCCAAGTGGAAACCCTCATCAAGTGCATACCGAAAGCAGCCATTGGCCGCAATTTCCCTCAAAGTTCTCGAACAAAGCTTGATGGTTCGCTTTAAACCGTAGCATCCTTCCAAACTAAGGTACTCGAGAACAGGCCTGCCATTCGACATCTCATGCATCACCTCCGAGTCACAGATGGACAGGGACCTAAGATTAATCCAAGCGATACTTCTACTCAACGAGAAGCAACAGAGCCCCGAGTGCAGGTTCACCAACGAAGAGCATCCATAAAAGGAGCCGCGGTACTGCAAAATGGACGGCCATCTCGCACAACCTCTTAGTCGCATCGACTGAGAGGTCCTCGACACGGCGGTCGACAGCAAAGCGAAGCCACGGACTGAGCTCGGGCGTGCAACGGTCGAGAAAATCGACGTCGTTGTGGAACTTCCTCACCTCGGGCGACGCCTAGAGGATCAAGACGCCGTCCACGGACGGGGAGGCGTTCCGCCAGGGGAAAGGAGAAGACGAGGTCCGGGGCAGCGGTCCAGACGGATCGCCACCGCTTCGACAAAAACGCACGCGCGGACAACGTATGCAACGTCGAGGAATGAGAAGACGTGGTGGATCAACGAGTCGGGGGCAAGGTGGCTGGTGCGATAGGCATCGTCGCCTAGGGTTTCGCACCGACGAGAGGAGGAGGAGGAGGAGGAGGAGGTGGTGGGCGATCGCTTCGTCTTCGCCATGTGGGGATCGACGATCGAACGGAGGAACCGGAAGGAGAGCCTTCCTCTGATTTGAGGGTTCATTTCACTCGGACTTAAGTTTCTGGCTTCCCGTATGGAGACACGTGTCGCTCGATGGAGAGGCAACCACTTTCCCGCGCCTTTTAATACATCTACGAGCCTATGATGATGGGCCTCGCACGTCTTGAATTGCCGAGTATCGAAGCTTAATTTTTTTTAATCCAAGCTTGTCCGACATCTGAAAAAATCGTCGTTCATATAATAATTGAGTATGAACAAGATTGAGTAGGCTTACATAAGCGAGCTTGAGCCCGTGAAAGAAAATGTTTGCTTGATTCCACTCGATTTGTGATATCACGTTCAAGGGATCCACTTATATAGTGATAGATATAAATAACTAGCGAAACTTTACAAATATCAATAAAAAAATAGATGAAATAAAAATTAATCATAACTAACTTTTATGAGATAATTCTTTAGCTTAAATTACATTCATGATCAAGTATGATATTTCATGAGCTTTGAAAAATTGTCGATGAATGCTTTAATATCTTGAATTACATTGGCTTGAATGCAAGAAATGACAACCCAAGCAATTCATAAATCTCACCACTCTCATGGACATTTGGTTCTCTTATTTTCAAATTGGCTGAAAATAATGCAACCAGAGAAACTTTCCTCACCTCACCATCCTCCCAAATGCAAGGCTACTGGCATCCACATTGTGTGTCTCCATTTAGATGGTGACTCCATGATTCTACTAATTAAGGTTATTGAGCTTATGGCTCGAGTTCTAGCCAAATCGAATTTATGTCGGAGCCCAAAAATTAAAATAAGTTAAGAGACGCGTTAGGAGGTATTGTGGATCTTTGGTGGAGCTATGTGGAGAGGACTGGGAGACTGGCCGTGCTGCCTGCTAACCACATGATAGTCATTAGGTATTGGCCAAGCTCTTAGTAGGTCCCTTTAGATGCCTAAATAACTTGTATAGTCAATATCCGACATTTTGTTTGTTACGCGAAACAAAAAATGCTAACCAAATACGTTCTCCAATGCAAAACTTGGAAATTCGATCTTCATGAATATCGAATTTTTTAATTTGGGTGGAATAGGTTGATTTGTCCTTCCTATTGAAAAAAATAGAGGTATTCGTAACATTTTGAAAGTGGAAAACAAATCGAATCAAAGCTGAGAATTGCATTTGCTTGGCTTCGGAAGATACCATGAAAAGAGGTCCAGGAAGATTCTACTAAGCAAATATCCGAACATTGTTTGATGCAGGTAAAGTACAAATAGCATTGGTAAATATCAAAACTAGTTGACAACTAAATTTTGAATGATAACTTATTCGGTTGGTAGCATTTTGGTAGGTTACCAAAAATTTTCAGAAAATATCAACAATTATTAGAACTTTTTTTTTATATATATTACTATTGACATCCAAATAATTCTAATGGTTAAAGTTAGAAAAATTCAAGATTCAAGATCCCGATTGTGGCAACACTCATTTCTTAACTTGAAAAAAAATTAGATTTGTATCAGCAGTACTTTAATTGCATATAGGTGTTAATTCAACATAAGCGTGTAGGAATAGGCGTTTAAATTTCAAGTTTTCATAGAAATGGCTTAAAATCCTTTTTTTTTGTCAAATCAAAGAATCTACCTTTGACTGAAAAAAAAATTATTTCAATAGTCTTTAATTCTTTTTAGACATTTGATTTAGAAATAGTGAAATTTAAGTACCTACAATCAAATCAAAGAAATATCAATTTCAAGAATCGATTAATCAGTTAGAACACCATATTTGTTATCATGGAATTTGAGCTCACACCTTTCAAGATCGTGTCATATGGCACAATTACACAAAACTCTGTTGGAGAATAAAATCTGTTCTTTTCTCATCTTGGAAGGGGTCCTTTTTTTTCTTCTTCTTCTGGCTTCTTTTTATGTTCAAGAGGGAGGTGCCACAAGTTAAAAAAAAAAGGGAGAAAAGAGAGAAAAATAAGGAGGATTGACTCTCCATGAGCGCTATGTCTACACCTTCACCGTTGCCCCATCACATCTGACCTCATCCTCGTCACCGCAAGTTTCATCCATTGTTCTTGGACTTCATTCTCTTGAGGAGTTGGAGCAACAGTCGCCGCTGCCCATTCCGACGATTGAAACCCACGCCATCACTTCGATCAGCCTCTCCATCACTCCTCTCAACTCCATTAGTTGCCAAGCCAGTTGCCCTTGCTATTCTCGAGCCGCCCTTTCCTGCTCCACTATTGCTCCCTGCCTTCCCATCGTGAAAATCGAAGAGCCTAGATCTCGTCCGAAGACTCCCTTGCTAGTCGTTGTTCTGTTCGTAGATAGTTGTAAAGGTTCCAATCGCCAGTTGCGAGTGCCCATCGTAGCCTACTTACACCATTGATAAACTAGGCTTTCCTGCTGCCTTCAACGATGGTCATCGATGAGGAGCCACTCAAAACCTGACAGTCCGAGGGTTAATTTTTGAGCTTGAATATTCCGGTTGGTTTATCCGATTCTATCTCCACTTTTGTTCCTTACTTTTTGTGGATGCAATGGCCAGCGCAATGGTTAGTCGATGGTGGGAGACGGTGGTTCGGCGAAGAGCGGGAATGAGTAACAGTGGTATAGGAGTACTTTTGAGCGTGAGATTATGAATGTTTCCTCCTGGTTCGGGGAAGCTTTAGATAGCATGAAGATGCACCGTGAAAAGTCATTGAAGGTGGGAGTTCTGGGAATAGGGAGCTAGGCCTCGAAGATGAGATGAGGGGGTGAAAAGGCGAGAAAAGGCTAAAATGATGATGACGTGTCCGGTGGGGGTAAGGCCCCACACGGGGACGAGGTGGCGTTGCGGAGGGCCGGTCTTTTCCTCCGTTCCCGTCATCCAACCCTCTCTTTTGCTAATTAGTAATTGCTAATTGCAACGGGGATTTAAAAATTAGTTCCCTGGAATGTTCTAAATTCTCGAGGAGACAATGGTATCCCTACTGCCGGATTGCCAATGCTGTTTCATGGTAACGATTTCCAGAATGCCATGTGGAGCGATACGATCCATTCTTCGAGCCAAACGGACTATACGGGGGGTGGGAGTGTCCTCGACTCTGAACCTCCCTGTGCCTCGACATCAAGCTTCCAGTCTTGGAGTCCACTTCCTCATCCTGAAGGCAATCCCATGATGGGAGATTCCCCAGCAATTTATTTAGATGACATTTTGGAATGTGATGACTTGTCAGATCCCACGATACGATGATGATGGTTCTGTTAGAGGTACCAGGAACGGTGGTGTTAAGTCCGAAATATAGCCCAATTTCCTTTCTTCCTCATATCTGCAACTTTTCTCCGCGAATTCTCAGACTCCGCTGGACCTCACAAGCCTCCCTCCATTGAAGCTCCATCCTTCACAAGCTCACTATGGGTTTGCATTTCCCATTGATGCTTATGTACCCTCCTCGCGTTTTGTCACAGCAGAGCTGGTGGCGGCATTTTCGGCTGCTAGTGGCGTGTGCTTCTGTTTCAGCTTCAGTTCGACAAACTGCTTTGGCTTCTCAGGTTCTGCTTCCGTTCGACGTTCTTTCGTGATCTAATGGGTGGGTCAACTCGATTGTTCCGACTCGGTTTTGTGAGGTTTTGGCTCGATTTCTTCCAAAAATTGGCAGGTGAAGATGACGGAGTGGAATCCATAGAAGGATTTGCTAGCGATAGTCATGGAGGACTCGAATGTGGTTGCTTCTTCGCTTCATTTGGCGGAGGCTGTAAACAATCTCTCCTGAGTATAGCTAAGACTAGAGAACTTCTTTTATTTATTTATTTATTTATTTATCTATTCATTCATTCATTCATTCAGTGTGTTGGTTTCTTCAACGATGGGCATTTGTGCTTCAGTATATTTGGTGTCTTTCCAATCGGACATATCATAAGCGTCCCGTGTGTTGAAATCAAATATTTAGCAGTATGGTATATTGGATACAGCGGACAATTCATTCTTTCCTTGTTCTGGCTTCTCATTTAGCACTTTTTCTTAATAAATCAGTATTGCTTGGAAAGTAATGGACTGATTAAGTAAATAATTATACCATGAATGCTTGTGAAAGTTTCAGATGTTTATGCCATTTCCCAGGCTAGATTTCACATACGTTGGTCACTTCAGAGATGACACCCTTCCAACTTGGATATAGAACAATTATCTTCTTTTTGTTTGGCTTGAGGTTAGCCTACCTTACCTACTTGCTCCACTCTAGGCTATGGGGTTTCTGCTCTGTTCTATGAAGATTTCCAATCAATTCTCTAGGCTTGATTTGATTTGTCCTTAATGTTGTACTAGGTAAGATGATTATCCGTTTACTGATAGAATTCTTGGTATTCTTTTCTTAGATGAGGGCATATGAGTTACTCATATGTGTTCGGTTATTCATTCGTGTATAAAACATATTTGTTTAAAGGCCTTCTTAAGCGAATAAACTTTTTCATCAGCTCTTTTAAATTTAGTTACTCTCTGTACTTTCTTAAATCAGGCTTTACTACATGAATAACACATTAGGAGCTAAATAAAAACATGTGAATCGTTTGCATTTATGGTAGTGAGAACTTTGGTTCCTTTGATTTGATGATCCTCTTTGATCAAAGATGTTATGTACGCATTTGGAATTTGATATTATTGCCAAGAGATAATGATTTTAGGCTAGTATCGATTGATGTCTGTGAATGTGGATGCTCAAGGGCAGTGGATCTTCTGGTTTGGACCATTTGTGGGGGCACTAGCAACTACAACATACCATTAGCACATCCTTAGAGTAACTTCCATCAAGGCCCTGAAAGCAACTGCCATCAAGGCCCTCAACGGCAACCCCGACAACTAAAATCTTTCCCTTTTCCTTTTTTGCATTTTTATGCCCATTTTCTATTTTTGTGAACGAGAGACAACTATGACGATAGATGGTGATGGTGGTGATGACGGAACCCCTCTTGATTTATAGATTTATTGATCCCATTTATCATTATTATTGCTGTCGTTACTGTTCAATGATTAGTGGTGGAAGTATTTCCTTTTTCTTTCGTATTCTATCTCCCTGTGATCACATGCGCTCCTGTCGAAACCAACTCGACAACCCGAATCAAGTCGAGTGTAGAGACTGTGGGAGACATAAACCCTTCATCCAAGACTCCTAACGATGAATAGATACTCAGTTTAAAACTAGAATTAGACCAGGAACATGCGTGATCAGCACGAGGATGAATGTTCCGCGCGTCTCTAAGGAAACACACCTGGTACTAATAGGATGAGCAAAAGGATGCTCGAACTATGTAATAATATTGATGAGGTTTTGAGTAGGCGTCCTTCTATCGTCGGATGAAACATTATAGAATAGGCCGCGTCGATCTACTTTGGGACTCATAATTGCATCTAGCTAATAGGACGTCTAAGTAGACAGAGAAAATATGAGAAAATATTGGGTAGGGTTATCGTTCAGGCAAAATGTGAAAATGTTTAGGACTTAATTGATACAATTGAAAGGTTCGGGATTAAATTAGCACAAATACAATAGATTTATATATATATATATATATATATATTGATAATTTTCCCATCAATGCCATGGTTCATACAATTCAACATTCTTGACAGAATAAAGTTGAAGAATGAATTTCTGTATATTTCAGTGTGTATAATACTGATGATACAAGAGCCTATTTATAGGCTAGTCTAGGGAACTATCTAAAGTAATAGAATATTACAATATCATAATCAAATCAATTATAAATTAATTAGGAAAATAAATATCTCTAACATCCTAAGATATCTCTAACATCCCCCCTCAAACTCAAGGTGAGATAGAAGAGGTCAACTGGAGTTTGGATAAAAGATCTTTAAAACACCCGGGTGGATGTGCCTTCGTGAAAACATCAGCCGTCTGATCAATTGAAGAGATGGGAACAAGACAAACATCGCCACGAAGCACATGAGAGCGTATGAAATGACAATCTATTTCAATGTGTTTGGTACGCTCATGAAAGACATCATTATGAGCTATTTGGATGGCACTTCGGTTATCACAATGAATGACCGTTCCACTGTTATGACGAACTCCTATGTCTTCTAGCAACCACCGTAACCATAATAATTCCGAAGTTGTATCGGCAAGGGCACGGTATTCCGCTTCCGTACTCGATCGAGCAATAGTATTCTGTTTCTTACTCCGCCAGGAAATAAGGGACTTCCCTAAGAAAAAGCAATAGCCTATAGTAGAGCGACGATCAAGAGGATCACCAGCCCAATCAGCATCAGAATAAGCTGTTAACTCCAAGGATGAGTCAGCAGAAAAGTGAAGACCATGAAATAAGGTACCCTTAATATAGCGAAGAAGTCGAAGAACAGCAGCAAAATGAGTCGTCCGTGGCGCAGTCATGAATTGACTCACAATGTGAACAGCATAAGCGATGTCAGGGCGGGTAACAGTGAGATAAACCAGACTACCAACTAACTGTCGATAAAGTGTAGGGTTTGGTAGAGGAGTCCCATCTTTTTCATCAAATTTGGCATTATTTTCAATGGGAGTGGTAGCAGTCTTGTTATCAGTAAGTCCAGCTCGAGAAAGAAGATCAGTGGCATATTTCGCTTGAGAAAGATAATAGCCAGAGGAATCAGAAGCAACCTCCAACCCTAAAAAATAACTGAGCCATCCAAGATCTTTCATTTCAAACTGTTGACTCAAATACAGTTGTAGTTTTGTAATGCCTTCATGATCATCGCCAGTAATAATCATGTCATCCACATATAATAGTAGCAGAATACTCCCACGAGATGTGCGTTGAACAAATAAAGCGTTATCATAAGGACTGTATACAAATCCAAGGCGTTCCATAGTAGAACTAAACTTAGAATACCACGCACGAGGAGCCTGTTTTAGTTCATATAATGTTCGACGTAGAAGACACACTTTACCAAGAGTATGAGTATATCCAGGAGGTGGCTCCATATATACTTCTTCAATGAGATCTCCATTAAGGAATGCATTTTTGACATCCATTTGAAATAGAGGCCATCGCTTAATAGCAGCGACAGCAAGAAGGCTACGAACAAAAGTAAGACGTGCAACTGGAGCAAACGTCTCATCATAATCAATGCCATACTCCTGGGTAAAGCCTTTTGCTACTAGTCGAGCTTTATAACGTTCCACTATACCATCTGCCTTAGTTATGATTTTGTACACCCATTTACAGCCTATAGTTGACTTGTTAGGAGGCAAATCAACCAAATCCCAAGTATGAGAGTGTTCTAATGCTTGCAACTCATCCGCCATTGCTTGTTGCCAAAGAGGATTAGTACGAGCTTCTCTATATGTGCGAGGCTCGTGAAAAGAGGCAATTGTGGAATAACAATGAAAATCACGAAGCTGAACAGAAGGTTGACTTACACGGGTGGAGCGACGAACAGAAGAAGGAACTTCCAAAGTTGGATCCACGGATGGCACAGACATATCAGGAGCTGCTAAAGTGGGATTTCCAGAGATACCTGCATCAAGATTTGGAGAGGACAATTCGACAGAGGAAGATGTAGGAGTGGCATCTTCAGGGAACAGTTCAACACAAGGATTTGTGAAGAAACGAACATTTGGAATAGTGGGAGAAGATGCAAAAGAATGTAAAGATGAGAACATTTTATGTTCCCAGAAGGTAACATGGCGAGACACACGAAGTCAATTGGATATAGGGTCCCAACATCTATACCCTTTATGCTCAATGCCATAGCCAAGGAAACAACATAGATGAGCACGAGGTTCTAACTTCGTGCGTTCATTTGGAAGAAGATGCACAAAACATGCAGTACCAAAAACTCGAAGTAGACTATAATTAGGGATACTGTCATACAAGCGCTCATATGGATAAGTGTTACCTATAATAGGTGACGGAATACGATTAATAATGTAAACAGCAGTATGACAGGCCTCCCCCCAAAATTGTTCTGGACAAGATGCTGAGATTAAAAAAGTGCGTACAGTATCTAAGATATGCCTGTGTTTACACTCTGCTCGACCATTTTGTTGGGAAGTTCCTGAACAAGAATGATGAATAATAGTACCGTTCTGAGAAAGAATTTTAAGAAACTCTCTATCCTTATATTCCATGGCATTATCAGTACAAAAAACCTTGATATCTCGAGAAAATTGTGTTTTGATCATGGCAACAAAATTGCCATAGATATGGGTAAGTTCAGATCGATTTTTCATGAGATAAAGCCATGTATAACGCGAATAGTCATCAACAAAAATCACAAAATAACGAGAGCCTCGCATAGTGGGAGTAGGAGATGGTCCCCAAATATCCGAATGAATTAGATCAAAGGGAGCATAAGACATAGATTCACTAATATTGAACGGTAAAGCATGATGTTTTCCTAACTTACAAGATAGACAATCAAAGGTTTTATTGTCAACAGAACCTAGATGACCACTTGAAAGCAAATGACTTAGACGAGAAAAAGAAAGATGACCTAAACGAGAATGCCAAGTTTCAAATGAAACTGTGGCAGCACAACCAGTGAAGGAGTTGGGAAGCTTTAAGGAAACAAGCTCAAACAACCGTCCCACTTTACGGCCTGTCCCAATTGTCTATCCCGTCCGTGGATCCTGCACACGACAACCATTCGAAGAGAAATGAATATCAAAACCAACCTCACATAGCTAACCCACAGATATCAAGTTTAAAGAGAGATTGGGAACCATAAAAGTATCAGGTAAGGACAATGTGGATGTTGAAACGTTTCCTGTATGACTAACTATCATTTGAGAGTTATCAGCAGTGTGAATAATAGGTGCTTGTGAGTTATATGATTTTGACTTGAATAAATTGGAATGAGAAGTCATGTGATTACAGCACGCAGAATCAAAGAACCATGAATCATGAGTACCTGGAGTGACTGATAGAGTAGAAGAACTAGAGGTACCGGTTTCTTGAAGAATGGAACGAACTGTGGATCGAAGATCATCTAAAGATAGCGTGACAGACGAGCTAGTAGAAGAATCCTCTATGACAGAAGCAGCAGTGGATGGGCGGCGTGCAGCTGCACCTCGAAAACGGGATCGGTTGTTTGTTCCCGTAGGTTGCTTGGATTGCAATTGATAGCAGTTTGATGCACGATGACTAGGTCGACGACAGTGCGTACAATAAGGTTTGCGCCATGAGGATGAGCCAGAAGTAGCAAGCACTGCATCTATAGGAGTGGAAACCAGTGGAGTAGCACGTTGTGCCTTTAAAGCCGCAAGGCGAGTTTCCTCCATTAGTAACTCTGAAACAACTACCTCAAGATGAGGTAAAGGATCCCTATGCAAAAGTGAGGCTCGTACAGGTTCATACTCATCATTTAGAGCCATCAGAAATTGCATAACCCGCATACGATCACGATATTCAGCAAACTTACGAGCATCAATAGTCGAATCCCATGTTGGTTTAGATAAAGCTAGCTGGTCCCAGATAGCATGCATTGAAGAAAGAAAGTCATTAATAGACTGACCTGTCTCTTGACGCATTCGATGTAAGTTCCCTAACTGTTGATATTGATGAGCAATGTCTGATGTGGAATAACGACCGGCAAGAAGATCCTAGGCTTCCTTTGCTGTATTTAGACGACCAAAATGAAGTTTGATGGATGGAATCGAAGTATTTCGAAACCACGTAAGTATCTGGTGATTCTTGCTCTCCCACTCTTCCAATCGTCCAGCAAATGTATCGTCATCTTCTTCGACGGCTTGAGAAGGCTCGCGAAGATTTCCAGTGACATAACGCCAAAGCTTACGTCCCCTTAGAAAACTAGACATTTCTTGAGCCCATAAAATATAATTTGATCCATTTAGGATGGTCTGAATTGGCATTGAGACTTCTAACTTGTCCATGATAGGCGATATACTAGTAAACTCGATCGATTCTTTGATGAATTTGAGAAAAACTGATATTTGTAGAGCTGATCTGAAGAAAATAAGGCCGAAAATAGACTTAGAACGATGAAATACCTCAAGAACCGGTCTAGAAATGCCAAGAACCGGTCGGAAATTGGCTGAACCGGCCGAAAAACACTGCGAACCGGTTGGAATCTGACTGAACCGGTCGAAATCTGGTTGAACTGGTCGAAAACACCTTAAAATTGCTCAAAAACTGCACGAACCGGACAGATAAAGGAGCTAACTGGTTGGGAAATGACCAAACCGGTCGAAAAACTCCGAGAACCGGTTGGAAAATAGCTAAACCGGTCGGAAAACGCTGTAAACCGGTCGGGTCAACGCCGGTCAATGACAATCGGCGACGAGATGACGTGGGTTGACATCACTGATACGCGCGCAGAGGGTTGACCGGCGCGTGAGGGCACGTAGCTGACTCCCTGGCGTCGTGGGCGCATGGATCTCACGCGTAAAGACTTTGGACAGCGCGTGAGGGCGCGTGGAGTACTTTCCGGCGATGTTCGTTGCTGTTCTGGACTCATATGGGAATGTAGAACCTGTATATGTGGTTTTCGATAAAAAAATTTCTAAGAATTGTTTTCGAAATTTCCACTTGCAGTCGACGGCGTCGGTGGTCGTCAGTAGTCCTGTAGTACGACTGACGTGTGGCTTCTCTCCGTGGTAGATCAAGATGCTGCGACAATGGCAACCACTCTCTCAGACAAAACCTCGCTTTGATACCATGACAGAATAAAGTGGAAGAATGAATTTCTGTATATTTCAGTGTGTATAATACTGATGATACAAGAGCCTATTTATAGGCTAGTCTAGGCAACTATCTAAAGCAATAGAATATTACAATATCATAATCAAATCAATTATAAATTAATTATGAAAATAAATATCTCTAAGATATCTCTAACAATTCTGACCACTACATGTGAAACAGGTTAATCAAATGATGAAATTTGACTTACAGATCAATAATATCACACTAATTCAACTCTTCCCCCCCCCCCCCCCCTTACTCAGATCTTACTATTGCTTAAAAAGAACAAAAATTCAACGACGGTTATAGCGTATAATATATGGTCATAAAATCCCATAGAGTTGCCTCCAGAAAATTTTTGCAAGCTAGGCATTCAGACTACTATCAGGACAATTCAGGATTACTACACATAAATTTACGATGTCATGATGCTTCACTTGTAATCAAATTATATTATATTATATTATCTAACAGTACGGTGAGTGAAGGTGCCATAAATTTGGCTTATGGAGAGCGAGATTTTGAGTATATTTGAATTTCACATTTAATTCCAAGTTTTGGTAACGATGTATTTAGTAATAACAACTTAATTGATTAATCAATAAAAAAAATAGAAAGACCGTGTATATATGAAAAATAAAAAAAGCATTAACTTAGAATTTAATAAAAGGAAGCATCGATTGCTAAAATAAATGTAGAAGAATGACTTCAGGATTAGGCATGGGATGACTCAAATAAGTGCTCAACGGCTGGATTATCGCACTTCCAAATAATATTGAAAATTCTAGGTATGTAAGTTTATTGCTCTAGATCCCTCCGTGACTTTATCTTCTTTTATCAAGCTCATGAAATATATATGTAAATTCCTCATGATTTTCGGAAATATTGAATATTTCTGTTACTTTTTCGAAATTATTAGGATTGTGAATGTTACTAAACAATGAATATATAGACATCCAAAATTTATATAGTTGATCCGATAATATTGGTCGTATGAAATTATAAGCGGCAGCCTTTTAAAGGATGGTGAGATTATTGAAGAAAATACACTGGTACGATCGAAGTTTGGAAAAAAGAATCCAATTTCTATCTGTTTTATGGAAAATGGATGTATTTTCTGCAAAAATTGAGCATTTTTTTTTTTTGGATGTTTCAAGGCTTTATGTAATTGTTGGACCATTCGGGGTACTTTTTGGGCCCATGGAACCAAAAATCAAGTATCGAAGGGCAATTTCGTAAATTCAATACTAAACGGGCTTCTTGGCCCAAGTGAGTTTAGCCGCTATTTGTGAGGGTGCAAATTTCTGAAAAGGGGATGAAACTTGTGTCGCATTGTTACTGAATGGTAAAATTATTTTGAGGCATGTTATATTTATAATATTGGATCCGGTATTGGCCAGACATTTCAAGGTTGTGTTATTTTGGATATACATTGAAAATGATCATATGAGTGAATCATTTCAAATCATGTTGGATATTATGTATTGATATTTAATCGATGCACATGATCGACTTATCTATTAAAAGATGATATATATTTGCTAATCAGCTCTATTTTGGGGCTTAACTGTGATAGATATGATTTCTAGGGTTTAACTAGAATGGATGTAGTTCTCTAGATGGCATCACCTACTGAAGTGTGGCCGCAGTGTTTCATGCAATTTAAATGTGATACTTTTGCTAACTTGGTGTGCCACATATTTGATACAAAATTTGCTTCATTCACTACTCAATTCCATAGAAGTGGTGATTGTCACTTCCCCGGTCAAGGCTTTACTCGCCCCATTCAATATTGTTTCAAGTCATGAATAAGGAAACTTAACTAAACCACGTAAAGAGCAATTTAGAATAGCGTGGGACCCTAATTTAGATTACTTTTTTTTTTTATGGGTAGAAATAATTTAGATTACTTGAGTAAGGGCTATTATACAAGTCATAAAACTCTCATTTTCATTAATTCACGGCACTCCGAACTTTGATATTATATTCATTCGGTGAAAGGTTTATCATTTTCGTATGATAGCTAATAGCTATTATCGGTTGGAGGTTTTGTCCTTTATTTTATAGGGAATATTCGGTCATTCCCTAGACTTTAAGGTTGGAATCGGAGTGCGGCAGTAGGTGTCATTCGCGCGCGCACATTTTTGACGAGATGGAAGAATAGTCAACCTTGAAAAGCTGACCAAAGAGAAAAGATTACTTATAAAAATATTAAAGCAATAGCATCCATAGCAGCCTAAACTCTAGATTTTGTCCAATTTTAACTTTAACCTCCCTTGACTTTTTTTAAAAAAATAAAAAAATAAAAAAAGTCGAATGGCCTCCCATGTATAGCCGCTTGAAATTGCCCTCGTCTGGGGTGGGGACGATTTCATTTCAGAAGTGGATTTCGACTCCCGCGCCTTGTAAAGAAGCATGGCAAAAGTTTGAGAGTAAGTGTTAGAGTAGAATTAAAGTAGAACCGATAAAAAATCAAAATTGCCCTTGTTTGTTTACGTGAGTCGAGAGTGCATTAATAAATTTATATTATCGAAAAGGAAAATTTTATAATTTTCTCTTTTTGAAAAAGAGACAAAATAAATAAAATATTAGAGTACCATTATAGAAGGAATTCCTCCGGGCAAAATTGCTAGTAATAGTCCTCGTAAGCACATCTTCTATTTGATGATGGGCTCAATGTCAATTTTGAATAAATTTTGGGACTTTGTTGAAATATTTTCGCGTCACCTGCGACGTCACCGTGTTACATAAACGCGTCAAGAGGATGAAGCTTGAACTGCAAGATTGGCCACGTACACCATAAAGCCAAGCAGCCTTTGGCGTCGACAAAATCGCCACTTCCCTTGGTTAGGTTTGCAAATCTTTAATTTATAACTCCACCTCCTTATACTAATCCAAACGCGTTCTTTGTCTTATTATTATTAGGGTTAATATTAGGAAAACTCCAAACTAGTAGATATGATAAATTTATTTTAAATTAATTTTTTTATTGCAAAATTTTTTTATTGCTATATCTACAATAAATTTATCAAAAATTAAATTTTTGATTAAAAAAACTCAAAATTGATATAAATGTAACAAATTTAATCTAAATTTAATACATTTATAATAAATTTACCATATATTAATTTCTATTAAATTTGATTAATACAAAAAAAAAACTCAAATTGATATATACGTGACAAATGGATAGTAAAACTTTATATTGGTACACCCGTCAATTGTCATGTATTATCCACCTCAGTAAGTTGATGGTAAAATTTAGCGGAAAGTATGAAGGGTAAATATATCATGTATGTATTAGTTTGAAATTTTTTGTGATATTAACTCTTATTATTATTATTTTCATTTTTTTCATTATTATAATAAAATTGGCCACATACAAGAGAAAGCACGTGATTGGAAGTGATCAATGGAATTTTTTTTAATCGATATTAGATTAAGTGCATTGCAACTTCTAAAACTTCCTTTACCAAAAAAAAATTCTAAAACTTATTATAAAAATGCAAATGAGTCATAAGACTTTCAAAAAATACAATCAAATCTTAAAGCCTGTTAAATTAATGCAATCAAGTGCTATTAACTCCGTCACGAAAAATGCCGACGTGACATTCATTATTATTTCCTTCCTCAAATCTTACTTACATTAGATTTTAAATTAAAAGGGGTAAAAGAAAAGCACCTTCGTAGGGCCGGAGTTCGCTGAGGCTGGGTGAGTTTGTTTTATAGGCTGGTGCAGCCATTTATTTCATCCAGAAGGAAAGAAATGGGGCACTTCATGGAGGAGGAACATCTTCACTTGACAGAATCATCAGCAATGTTCATTTCTCCATTAGAGTGCAGATGTCCTCCTTCGTTATGTTGAGGAAGAAGGCATTGCTGCAAGATGACGAGGAGCTTTTGGAGGGTATGCATGATCACTCCAGTGCTGTCAGTGCTGATTTTTTACAACGATCGCGGCGACCACGACCCATCGGCAAGGACCCTATGGCCCTTTTTTTTTTTGTTTTTGAGTCGGGCTCTTTTTTTAAATAAAACTTTAGCATTTATTTATTTTTTAATCTAATTTAAGTAAGATATGTTTAAAAAATAATTTAAAAATGTCACATAGGAGAAAGAAAAAAAAGAAAAAAAATGAGATGTCAGCATTTTTAATTTTCATAGATAATCGAATGACCTGATTGCATCAATTTGACAAATTTTAAGACTTGATTACGTTTTTGGAAACTTTAGGACTCAATTATACATTCGTAATAACTTTTAGAATTTCTAATACACCTATCTTTAACATAATTTCAAGCATGTCCCTCATTGATAAAAGATTGGGTAGAATAGATTTACCTCAAACTCACGCTGAAGGCAAAAATAGCTTAATTATTTAATTGGCTAAAGCCGGAAAAAGAAGATAAAAATAAAAAAATAAAAAGTCGACGCAATTTCATATGGATATAAGGAAGCAAATTGCTAAAATCGGAGAAAATTTAAATAAATAAATAAAATCTAAATCGGCAACGTTTCGGGGAAATGCATGATGGAGTCACATTTCGCGGAAAATGATGTGCTGCAGACATATAAAAAAAAGAGACGCACTCGTTACAGAAGCTTGAGTTCGTTGATGAACTGCTGATTCTCTCTCTCTCTCTGCTCTCTGCTGCGCTTTTTCAGTAACCAGACGTTCTCCTTCATCTTGTTGAGCTCCAGAAAGGAGAAGGGAAAATCCATGTGGAAGCCAAAGAGAGCTTTGCCTCCCTCTTCTTCTTCTTCAGGTCAACCAAGTCAACCCAAGAGGCTATGCGTCTCTCCGATCGAGTAAGCTCGCCCTACCCTCCAAACGTTTCGATGCTTGGTTCACTGTTTGATGATCTTGCGTTAGTTTTAGCTTTACTTGAGGGAGATTCAATGAAGGGTTCTTGAGTTGACGATTCTTGAAATGAGAGATATGGTGAAAGCCCGCCATCGATAAGCTTTTGCCTCATGACCGTCCTAATCCGCTTTCGTTCAGTTCTTTGTTGGTGGGTTTGTGCTGTTGCTCAGATGCGAAGTACTAAAGACCTTGAATGTCGTCGTCTCGCATCTGTTTGGGTCACTCGCTGTACTTCCTCCTTATTTGAGCTGAATTCTGTTAGAATCATTTATCTAGCAAGTGAGCTGTTATCGTTACCAGGTTAATTTGCTATCCTGTCGTCTAAAATATCCTATCTGGCTTGTACTTTTGTGCTGATGTTCATGCAGTCAAGCATGGAACGGGCCCGGAATGAATCCTGTGCCGAGTTGCTGTTTGACTTGCTGTTTGACAAAGGAGGATCTGCGGAGTATGGTAAGATGAGTGAAATAGCCAAGTTGGACATGCAAAGTACAGTCCTTATTATATTTCAATTCCTGTTTCTTCGATTAGAAGTGGTTAGATGCATTTCTGACATTCCGGCCAGTTTCTGGATAGTAATCCGCGTGAGAAATTGCCAAGAGATGTATAGAGAATTATTGCTTGAGTAGTAAAAATGACTCTTTGAATGTTCTAGGATTTTCCCAGGAAGCAATTGCACTAAGAACATGCTTTAGGCTTTTCATGTTGTATTGGGCAGTATGGATCACAAAAAGATACAAATTTTCGATGAAGTGCCCTGGACATAACTGTCGCCTTGAATCCTGGAAAATGTGGTCAAGGACCTTTTGAATGTAGGAGGAGGAAAATGAAGATACCTGTGATGTGAAACTTGAATGTGATGATTACGTGACAGATGGCTCTTGCTTATGTAATTATTTGCTATTGCGTTCTTTGCTGGACAGTTCAAAGAAGAGCTGGAGCGTGCTAAATCTGACTGGGCCGAATGTTTTCAAAGGTGATTATATTTCATTTGGTTTGTTGGCAGTATCATATCTGCATGAACTGATTTCTGCACAAGAATTTCCATGTCTATTGTCTCACCATAGTATTAATGCCAAAAATCCAAATTTCTGTTCAGCAAAGTGTAATACCTGCGCATACCTTTTTCTGTAAATCACTGAAAGGACGGTGCTTTGGAGATAGCAGCTAATCAACATTTCTTGCTTCTGTTATCAAAGCACTGGATAAATTTGTATTCCAGCTTTATGTTGACTTTTTATGTCGAGTTAGATTAAGGAATGCATTTGATGAGGCTGGTATTTATGGTATATACAGTAATTAGATCTGACATTCATTTGTACAAGTAACTAAATGTCAAGGGTTTTTGTCTTTTTGTTATGAATAAGTCCACAAGACAGCAGTTGTTCATGGTATCAATTTTTATGGTGTAGTTGCATCTGGAATGCTCTCAAAGATTTAGTGCCACAGATGCGCTCAGAGAATGATTCTCAGAGATTGGTAAGATAAACAAGTTTATAAAATTTCTACTTTTTCAGACATATCTTCATCAACACTTTAGGTATGAGTTGTTTATCTGCATGTCATGAAGTGATAGAATGAACTTACTAATTGCTTTATTCTGACAGTTTTAACAGCATTCATCGAGCACAAACTTCGCACGATCTCCTTTGTCTATAAGTAAATATTCATTTCGTTGCGCAACCTGTGGAAAGAAAAATATGGGAAGGCCTAATTTCCATACAAGTCTGTTACAGCATGATGTCCCACATAGGCAGCCGAAATTGAGGTGCCAAACCTTCTTGTCAATGTGAACTCTTGGGGAAGATCAACCTGTTATCCATAGAGTAACTTATATCCGTTGAGTGAGGGCCTTCCACTCCATACTGTCCACTTACTAGGGCCGACTTGCATCCCTGCTCAACAGGAAGAACGGGAGATCCTTTTGAACAACTTGTTATAATAGGAAAGCCTTATATCTTGACACAGGAGATCCTTTTGTGCAAATTATTACGACTCACTAGCCATGTTCTAAACCCACGTCTTGTCATAGTAGGCATAAACCATACAAGCCTAAGCCAAGTCACTTTGTTCCCCCATTTCCTCACTAGCTTCCAACTCTCCTTTATAGAGAAAGAGCCCCTAGATGATCCAATAAATACCACACTGTCTATAGAGCCAGAGTTTGAGCGATCAACCCACACAAAGCCATCTGAGTTTCAAGCAGATCATCAGACCTTGCTGGAGGCCATCTCCATTCATTCTCCTCAATAACAGTTTCAACTGTGGCTTTATCACCTAAAGCTAAATCATAACCATTCTAAAGCACATGCAATATTTTTCATGGACATGGAATGGAAGGGGAAAATGAAAATGCTTAGGATTGATCATATGAGTTTTATAGACAACTGCTGTTTGGTAAAAGACAGTGAATTCAAATATGCATGAAGAACTAAGCTCAATAAGGTGTTTGATAAGTTGTTTTTAGGAAAGAGCCACAGCATAGGTTTTCCAACTCCTTTTGATGGAATGGATTGGTTTTGTATCCCTCCTGCTTCATTTTTTGGATGTCTCCAACTTTGGCAATTCTGCTGTTGGTGGTTTTGAACAGATGGAAGCAGTGGAGCTTGTAAACATTCATTCTCCCCAACGTGCAAGGTATGGATGCACTTCCCTCGTGATGCTGTTGAGAAAGGCTTTCTGTGTAGTGTTGACAAGTTATGCATTTTTGATGTTTTGGGGAATAATGGTCCGACCTACCACTACCACCCCAAGCAGGCAGTCTGAGCTCTCAGTGAGTGTCATGCCACAATGACTCGGTTGTGCACCAAAGTGTCAATGCTCAATTTAGAACATAATCCTTGTAGCTTGCCAGTGGAACATTTTATTTTATTTTACTTCATTTTTTAAAATTGTGCATTATTAAACAAATAAAACGACGGGTCTATTTATCCTTGTAGTTTCCTCGGCAGTAAGACCTGTCCAAGTGGGATGTTGGGTATTTTGTCTCTCTTTGTCGTTACTTTTCCAATTTTCCGTTTTTATACACATTCCTATTTCTGATGGTTGGTTTCTGGAGAGAATGCAGGGGTAATGCTAATTCTACGGGAGAGAATGATGTGAGAGACTTACGGCTTCGAATTCGAACCAAACTGTCAGATTCCCTATTTACTGGACAGAAACTAGAAGGAGTGGGGGGTGCTCACATTTCCGTTGCCTTGATCAATTCAAATACAGGGGATGTAGTTAGATCAGGCCTGGAATCCTCCATTAAGTTGGACGTCGTCGCGCTCGAAGGTGACTTCAACAAAGACGATGAGGATAACTGGACCCAAGAAGAGTTTGAGAGCCACGTGGTTAAACAACGTGAAGGAAAGAGGCCGCTTTTGGCTGGAGATCTCGTAGTGAAGCTCAAGGAAGGTGTTGGGGAGATGGGAGAACTGATATTTACTGACAATTCCAGTTGGAATAGGAGTAAAAGATTCAGGATAGGGCTTAAGGTGGCAACGGGTTGTTGTGGGAACACACGAATCCGAGAAGCAAAAACAGACGCCTTCCAAGTCAAGGAACATAGAGGGCAAGGTAGGTCCTTCATAGTCTTTCTACAGTATATAAACCTTATCCTTTATGACTAAACATAAACATGATTTTGGACATCCTGAGTCTTCAATTTTTTAATTTAGAGCTTCATTTCGTGTGGACCTTTTTACAACTCGAAAGAAAATTCTAATAAACAAGAAGCAATCGGTTTGATTGTTATTAGTAAATGTCGACACTTTAAATCAGTTTCAGGGAGAGATTGCAAGACTGTTAGAAGTTTTCTTCTACAAATTAATCTAATAGTGCCTGGGACCTTATTGTATATGTGCTCTTCATTTTACAGCATACATGAAACATCATCCACCCACATCTGACAATGAGGTTTGGAGGTTGGAGAACATTGCCAAAGGTGGGATATCTCACCAAAATCTGAGTGATGCTGGAATATATAAAGTGGAAGACTTTCTACTGCAACTGTTCACGGACCCCAAGAAACTGAGAGAGGTAAGCACTTAGGGCCTGTTTGGCAACTTGCCCAACAGTGCCAGATTCTGATTTTTTGTTCCCAGAATCAGTTTGGGACGAGAATCGCGTTTGGTAAATTTTTTGTTCCCGGGAACAAATTTGTTCCCGGGAACAATTTTGGACAAGATTTAAGAATCAAAAAAAATTTGATTCTCGTCCGAGAATTAGAAAAAAGAATCAAAACAGTAAAACTTTGTTCTTCTCTTTTATCATCTCGGTTGCCATTCGCCATCGCCCGCCGCCGTTCGCCGCCGCCTGCCGCCTGCCGCCGCCCGCTGCCGCCGCCGCCGGTCGCCGGTCCGCCGCCGGCCGCCGGTCCGGCGAGATCGCCGGAGGCTCGCCAGGCCAGGGCGAGGTCCGGCGAGCTTGCCGGAGGCAAGCCCAGCCACCGGCGAGGCCCAGCCTTGCCGGTGGCCAGGCCGGCCTCGCCCAGCACCGACGAGGCTGACCTGGCCACCGAAGGGGCTGGGCAAGCCTCGCCGGTGGCCAGGCGAGCCTCGCCGGCAGCTGGGCGAGGCTCGGCCTCGCCAGATCGGGCGAGGTCGAGCCTCGCCGGTGGCTGGGCGAGCCTCGCCCAGCTGCCGGTGAGGCTCGCCTGGCCATCGGCGAGGCTCGCCCAGCCCCGCCGGTGGCCAAGCTGGCCTCGCCGGGGCTGGGCGAGGCCAGCCTGGCCACCGGCGAGGCTCGGCGGGGCTGGGCGAGCCTCGCCCAGCTGCCAGCGAGGCTCGGCCGACGAAGGCCGACCTCGCCGAGGGCTGGCGGCGCTCCGGTGAGCGTCGCCGGCCCTCGTCTGGCCGGTCGCCGGTCCGGCGACCGGCCAAATGAAGAAGAAGAAGAATAGGAAAAAAGGGGAAAAAAAGAAAAAAGAAAAAGAAAAAAAAAGAAAAAAAAGGAAAAAAAAAAGAAAAAAGTAAAAAAGTAAAGAAATTATTTAAAATTTATTTAAAAATCAAAAGAAATTATTTAAATTTTATTTAAAAATCAAAAGAAATTAATTTGGAACAGAATCAATTAATACGGTACCAAACGCAATTCTATTCCAGAATAAAAAATTTTGAACAATTACCAAACACGTGTTTTTACTCAGAATCAGTTCCCGGGAACAGAATAAAAAAGAATCAGTTCTTATCAGAATCAGCTCCCGGGAACAGAATCGTTACCAAACGCGCCCTTAGTTAATGATTCCCAATTAGGGCTTGATTGACTGCCAAGAATGTAAGCCCTGTGTGTTCACTCATTATAGATTCTTGGAAAGAGCATAGCAGAGAAGAAGTGGGATAGCCTGATACGCCATGCAAAGACTTGCAAAACAAAGTGGAAACTTTACTTGGACTATCCTGATGGCGTGACGAAGCATGGTGCTGTATTCAACACTGATGTTCAACCAATCGGCCTAGTCAAAGACAGGGAATATTTTGCTACTCCTCGACTTTCTGCCCAAGAGAAGGTAAGTAACCAAGGTGTTCCCACTCAGTTTTGTCAAGCCAGTTCACTCGCTTCACACCATCACGGGGAATTTGAATAATTTCGCCCATATTTTCTATGTAATCACTATTTTGATGTTTACTTGTAGCTGTGGCTTAGTATGTGTTAGAATTGATTAGAGATATGGAAACTTGAAACAAGGAGTTGGTCATCTAGAGGCGTTGCTTTTCTTTTCTTTTCTTTTCTTTTCTTTTCTGATCATAAAAGTAAAATGAAGTTCCTGTGGAGAGAATAAAAAGAAAATATAGATGCTACGTTTAGATCATAATAGAGACCTTCTAGTAATAGAGTGATTTTGGGGTTGCGCTCTTTGTGAAACAAAGTTGAGGTTAGTGACCTTGTAAATTTAAGTGGCCTTCTGCATTGAGTAAGTTGAAGACCACTTTCAGCAGTTAATTCGGTTTCGTCCATGAGAATCTGAGGCACTCATCAACAAATTGTAGTTTGAATGATTAACACATTCCCGTCACAAGCATTACTTTCCAAGTTTATAACTATCGAGATCTTAATTACTTGCACAATACATATTGATGCCTGCTTTATTTCTTCACTGGTCCTTTCTCGATCAACTTTGCATCTTTACATTGAGAACCCTTGCCTTGATTGTACTCTGCATTACATGTTTTAAACACCTGACTTTAGGTGGTAGAGAAATGGGCAGATATTGGCATAAAGTGAATTGTGGTTCTTTCAATATTGTTCTTCTTTCTCTGTGCTGCACTCACGTACTAATCTGAATACAAGTTCATCCATTGGAATGCAACTTTACTTGCCGAAAAAAGTAGTTGCTTGAAGCCAGAATGTTTACCTGTCAATAGTGGAGATAAATACTTCCATTAGTCCTGCTTGAGCAATGTACAAGTGTGTTTCTCCCAGGAACTTGGAGATGCAATCGTGAAAAAGGCCTTGGCTAACTGGAACGATGTGAGAGAGTTCAGTGGCGAGACGTTTTCTGATTCAATGCGGAACAATAGCTCAAGCTCATTTTCATCTCAAGTCTCTGGTGGACAAACTGAAAATCTCGACCATGTTCAACGTTATTTGGCTCCACCAGACTTTGCTGCTCCAGTTGGTCCGGTTGCTTCTCAGGCAAATGTGAGCTCCACTGCTGAAGGTACGTGCTCTATAAAACAAAACTGTCTCTCCCTTTAAGCACATACAAAGATGTGGCCTGTGAAATTACAATGAAAATAGGACTTTCCACTTGATTGTTTAGCTTTAATATATAAAAGCATTGTGTACCCGATCCTTATGATTTTGGGTTCCAAATCATATAGAGACGTTTGTTTGTCCAGCTGTGATTGTTGCAACATGAGCCTCATTCAATGCAATCTATCCATTTGGCCAAAATATGTATACATGTATGTATGCATGTATGTGTTCTGTCGGAGCAATTGAAAAGCAACTAAAAATTTAGTTGGTAACATGTGTCTTTTTTGAGAGGGGGATTGGGGGAGGGGGAGGGTGGATACTCGCGAACACCTTCAATTAGGTGATACTAAGTGGATATTGACAAGATATTGTTATCACTAGGTAGATATGAATAGATGCAATCACCCTGCAACGTGTTTAGATGTGCATTTTTATCAAATGGTGACTGGAATCATTTTAGAAAGGGCCTTGTCAATTGAAGCACGTAAAGATTACAAAGATCAGGGGCAAGAAAAATTAAAGAGATGTGCAGCGTAAGAGAAAAAAAAATAGCAGCACTTTCCATGATATCAGAATAGTAAAAGCTCATAACCAATCATTGCAAGAATTTTTGTAAGCTCGTAGACCAGTGCTTACGTCGGCCTATGTTTATGAACCACATTAATGTCTAAGTTCTTTCTCCAGGACTTAATGCAATGGCTTTGGCGTTGCCAGTTCAGCCACAAAATACCAATTCTGGAAACTCCATGAAGATTTCAGTTGATGAAAATTTTCGTCCTGCTGCACATCAGATCATGTCTGCAGACCGCTCGAATGTTCAGATTCCTCCAGGATATCATGGTAGTACTACTGCTGGATTGCCAACACGGCCCCATGGTATCGATTTACCAAATGCCATGAATAGCCAAGTGATCAATTCTTTGAGCCAAATGGTCTATACAGGACATGATCATGTTCTTCCCTCTGAACCATCCTATGCCTTAACTTCAAGCTTCCAATCTAGTAGGACACTTGCTCTTCCTGAAGGCAATCACAAGACGGAAAATATCCAATCAATTGATTCAGATGATAATTGGTTGCAATGGTTGGCTGATGACCCATTATTTGATAATGGTTATGTTAGAGGTACCGGGAGAGGTGTTATTGGCTGGCTCAAGATAAAGGCAGTGTTCAAGTGGGGGTACTTCATCAGGAAGAGAGGTGGCAGACTTGTGGAGTTAGACCAACCACTGATCGAAGTCCAGGCTTGTTCATAGTTCTTATGCCGCTTTAGGGAAAGATGATTCTCTGTTTACTTCTGATAGAATTGATGGTATTTTTTTCTTAAACGGTGGTTATATTCCATTGATTCTATAGATTCACCTGTATATAGAATATCTATGCCGAACGCCTTCTTAAGCGACTGATTGTTTCATCATAAAGTGTCTCCAACTCAATTCTTTCAACATCTTTCTTTAGAAAAGTTCTCTGGTATATCACATGTAATGAACGCAAGGTTATATCATTCGAAGGGTGTACTTGGATTCTACACTTATTATGCATTAGATTTGCGACCAAATCCAAGGAGTCCCATGTAATAAGTCCTGCCTACTGCAGCTATCCAGTGGCAATGCAGCTCTTTTCCGGAACGCATACACCGTCAAGCTTTGATGCTAAGTTCCCTCGTACCCATTTTCCCGGCCTTCTCTTCTTGTTTTCTCGGTCCTCAAATTTTTTTACTATAACGAGCTTTTAGGCAGAGCAGCTCAGGGATAGTTTAATTTAATGTTGGTTCTGCACTGGAATTGTAACCTTATAATATAGGATTAAGTATCGAGATCTTTCATCTTTAGTGTCATTCCACAATTCCTCTACTTCCTGAACTATTTAAACAATTGAACATTCCTGCATGTTTATACATCATTAAATTTATTGGCTAAGTGATATTCTTGGTTAAGAAAACGCAAGTCCATTGAAAATATTGTAGACATAATCTCATAACCCTAAACCTACCATTTTTTTGCAGCTTCCGAAGCTCTAGGACTGGAATATGATCAATGTCCTTTAAAACCACCTTGAAACTATATATCTAGCAGCTAGTCATGTTGATTATATTGATCCCAGAGGGCAGCCCTTCCACGCAAGAAGGTTTTTTGTGCATCGGATTGGATGCATCACTTAATGGTGACGTGTAGAAGCAAGTTAAATTTAGGTGAGAGATTTCAACACTCCATTGCAAAGTTCGATGGTCGATTACACTGAGTGAACCACTCAACCCAAAGTATAAATAATCTACACCAAGCAATTTGTTCTCTTATACATGAAAGTTATTGTTTATAACAGATGAAGCATAAGCTTGGTACTGTCGAATGGGTCTCAAATCTTGCAGCAATACCACGGAGACGATTGCCACCACATTGAAGCCATGGCTCTAATTAATAGACAAATAGTTACCTTTTACTCCAATTTTCTCTTCAACAATTGCCCACCTAGCAGAAAAGGCACATGGGAGGTATAAATTAAGACTCTCCAAGGACGGAGCCGAAAAGCTTCAGTCACAAAAGCCAAAATGCATTGCTTCTCACTGATGTCTGCAGCTTCGGAGAGCAGAGGTCCACCCACAGGAGCAACATGAGCATAACCACCACAAAATCTTGAACAGACAGTCATTCTGAATCAGAGATTTCATCTTCATCCTCGTCCAGTATGTAGACCAGGGCCCGTTTTCTTGCAGCTAAAACACAAGCCACACCTCTACTTGCTGTCGCCATAAAAACATTAACTTGATTTCATTCCAACGTTTCTTGAATATATGGCCATGACTAACATGATGTTTAGATACCTTTGTTGGGTAAAAGCAAAAGTACAACACATGCATTATGCTAAAACACAGGCGGGGAAGCAAACCTTGCTGCCCAGGGAGGCTATGCTATGCATGTAAACTACGAATGCTCTACAGTATCTTGCTACATTATATATCATGATAGTATCTATCATCATGAACATGTACAGGTTCTCAGTCAGTAACTAGACCGCAGTGAACCTACCATAAGAAGATTATTCTCTGTACTTGTGTGGCCTCTAAAGATTCACCTTTTTTGCACTTTGACCTCTCAATTGATTTAAATTTAGGGGAAACCTGATACATTAGTATATTACTTCTTCAACTGAAAAATATTCTTCTTTGGAGCATAAGTTTGCACTTCTTCAAACTGTGGGAACAAACATGAAGTGGTCCATTAAAGAGACATATTGTACTTAAGCCAGTCATAACCAGTCATATTTAAACTTATGAGTAGGCTGTTAAGTGAAAATTTAGTAAGGAGCATGGACAGGATTTATTCAGTCCACTACCTAGTTAACAAGATGGAATTGTTGCAAACACTCGCAAGTTTATCAAGCATTGATACACAAGGGAAATAGTATGGGCAACAATAAGTTTCCAAACATCCAAAAATGCAGATGGACATGGTAAGAAGCTCATGGAAAAAAAATTCAGGACTATAAAATTGATGGCATGACAATGATTTAATCCTTAGCTCAGTTGTATGATGGTGTCAAAAATTCTTACCACTAACTGAGAAGGGAGGAACAACAGTATGGGGAATGCTGTGAATCTTCTCATTCTCCACATCTAGGTGTAATATAGAGTCCTACATGCATAGTTTCACTGTGTTAATGTTTCAGGAGTGAGAATAAGATAACCAAGCAAAAAATGTTCTCATAAAATAGAAGCAAAAATGGCACTTCTTACCTATTAGGGACATTCTGACCAAAAAAATAAAAAAATCAATTAGGGACACCACATGCCTACTTTTTAACCAACATACATGTAGAAGGCTTTAACTGCCAAGATAAGTTGGAACTTTTGCAGTTATAGTAAGGCAGAAAGTAAAACACCCTTCAGAGTTCCCAAGCATGAAATAGCATGTCCATGCACATAGGAGGAAAAACTAAGCTGCTGCTTCTCATGCTGATGAGGAAAGCATATAAATAAAAGATAGGAAGAATAAAATTCCTAGTGTTTTTGAAACCGGACAAGTGGTTCAACCGGTCAAACCGGTAGAACTGTGTTCTACCAGTTTAATGGGTTTAACATATTGCATGCGATGTCATCTGATAGAATACTCCACATATATTAGATTACACGTGTTCAGATTAATAGATGCCTGGCTGAGTCGGCAGAGCCTCATTGAGCACAAATGACAGCATTCAAGTTCTCAAGAACATCATTTAATTTTCTAATAGATTAAACCAATAAGGTCAATGGATAATAATGCACCACCAAATTGAAGCAACAAGACACTGGAGTGAATGGTTGGTACGCTTGATAGTTACAAGAGGTTGGAGTTCCAAACTCCAACCCAACTCCAACACTCTTCCTTTAAATTTTTGAACGCCCAGAACTGGTCCAAACTAGTTGACAGGATTGTGGGTCAACAGTTGACAGTTACGCCTGATAACAATAGGGTCAATACCACCAGTTCTTGACCACTACTGTTTCTGCTGTGAAACCAGACTGGACAGGTTTGGTTCCTGATCCAACCAGAGCCGGTTCTTAAAACACTGAAAAGAAAAGGAGTCGATTGAAAAGAAATTTTCCTTTTGCCATCAATGTTTAAATAGTGAACTGATGTGTATCAGAACAAACAGCGTCCTATACTTATCACGAGTACAAAATCAATATGCAAGCTTAGGATCCAAGAGTTACCTTTAATTGGTACAACTCCCAGTTATTTGCCCGAGTGGTTCCTGAAATGTGCACAAATGGAAGGTCATTGGCCTGCAAGATCATCATCCAGGCATCTCCTAAATTTTCACCAGTATCATTCATCTTATTTAGCAACATAACAATTTGATGGTCCTGTTTCAAAATAAAATATATTAGCCACATCCACAAATTATTAAAGCAATATATGCCAGGCTTTTACCTTATATAGAGCCAAATCCACACAATGGTAACCAGAAGGGATGCACAACAAGATTGCTTCCAAAGGTCTTCCCTGCTTCACATTGCTTGAATCATTCATAGATCCCCTCACTACAGCTATACAGTTTGTAACATCTAAAAAAGACTCGTCAGGTAATTGGAAGGAAATATAGTCTGTAAACCCAACTTCATGAGTCAGATTAGATGAAGCAAATTCAGAGGCATCCTGCAAAGCCATATGAAGAAATGATTAGCATGAAAAGGCAGTTGTACTCTGCCCATGCAGATCTCCGGATAAAATTGTAGATTCAGATTAGGGGTAAATACCTCATAGGAGGACAGTGAAATTGGAATGTATTGGGTGGATGCTGAAACTGATGTAAGAGGGAATAGAGGCAATAAATTCTTACAACATATCTTTTTTGAAATGGTAGAAAAAGGCATCTGGGCAGCTTCCTTGAAACTGTAAAAATTTAAATTTATTCCTAATCAGTAAACATGAGATACAGCATTATCACACAAAATAATCATAAACTAATCAGAAAGCCCAATCCAATAAGATCACCCAGCTTAAGTTTCCATGTACATTGTCAAGTAATCAACCTAAGATTGAACACGAAACACTAGATTATTAGGTAGAGGGTAAGTTAAAAACCATTGTTGAGTACAACCTTCAGAAGACAACCCCCACCCCCGAAGGTTTCCTTTTTTTCCTTCTCTCATCATAGTCTCAAGGTTCTGGCCACTCAGACAAGGAAATATAAAATATAGCTACAATTTTATTGTAACAGGATTTGGATAGAAAGATCTACTGACAAATGACATTATCAAGATACCTGAATTAGCCAAATGAGAAGTGAATATTTCAGCTCAATTAAACGATGAGTTGGGCGAAACCAAAGCACGAGGTTTTAAGTGAAGGATTGCAATGTTTACGTAAACCATTTTGGAGCCGGACCATCATACTCAAACCTCTGTTATGCATACAAAGAGATCGAGAATTTCATATTTGGTACACTTGTCAGCAATGAGGACCAGACTTGGAGGAGGGAAAAAATCAATCACTTCAAATGACAGATGACAGCAATGATTTATCCCAGGGTTCATATATTCCCCACTGAGGTAGCATGCGGAAAAACACTAGTGAATGGAAAATCTAGATATAGCATAAATACAAAGAATCGACAATGAAAGAGCAACAAGACACATTCAAGTAAGAACTTCCATGCATGAACAAGATTCTATTAAATTTCATTCAATTCTTTTGCCGATACCTGTGTTCCATCTGTTGAAACTCCTTTGCAAGTGTCCTTCGCAAATATTTGCTGTCCCCAAATCCTCCAAATTGTACTAATTTTTTGACTCTCTTCATTGTTTCTCTGAAACAATAATGTGTAAAACATCTTATTGACCTAACATCAAACATCAAGGCAGACAAGCGCATGAAACTACATTTGATTTTCAAAAGACTTTCCAGTCCAATGAGAAACGACAATCAACCCGTCAATTTCAATCCTCGTTACCCTGTCATTAGCAACATATGCTGGACCAAGAATGACCACAGTCGAAGCCCAGCAAAGCACCCTAACTTGAGTCAACCTCATCGCTTGTGCTCTTAGAAGTATTTAGGAGGATGGTAGCAAGATGACTTAAAATGAAGAACTAACCCTCAAACCAGGAGTCATTTACAATTTCAATATTCTGAGTTTAGCAACTAATTTGGTCATTGTTAGAAGTAAGAAGGGTAAATTAGTCTTTACCACTTTTAGGGTTTATTTTTTATGTATATATATTAAAGTTTATTGAATAATACAAAGTAACTTTTCTCTACATGGTATCAGAGCTAGGGCTTAACCTAGATGACGGAGCAGCCGCTCGCCGCCGTCGATTCGCCGGACCGCCGTCGACTCGCCGGACCGCCGTCGTTCACCGGAATAGGGCTTCACTCACGGTCGCGTGGCTCGCTCGCGAGGCTCACTCGCGGTCCTCGCGCAGCTCCCGTGGCTCGCGCGGCTCGCTCGGCTCGCGCCGCTCACGCTGCTTGCACGGCTTGATTGTGCTGCTCGCGTGGCGCGCTCGCACTCGCTCGGCTCGCTTGCACGACTTCAGCACACTCGTGCTTGTGCGATTTGCTGGCCTCCCAGGGGTTTTGATGACCCTATGCTGGTTGGATTTGGTGGTGTAGCTGTGCCACTTCTTGTACGTGAGGTCGGTGAAGGAGAGGGAAAACCCTAGAGAGAGAAAGCAGTACCGACAAAGGATGATTTCGGGATGATCTTGTGGGTTGCTGTAGCGACAAAGTGCAGTAGCACTCATCGGGATGATTTCGGGATGATTTTGTACGGTTAGAATTTGCTTTAAAGTTGCTGATTTGGTTGATTTATTTGTTTGAGACGTGTGATGAAGCAAGTTGCTGCTTGGGTATAGTGCAGTTATTTATTTGATGATTTGAAAGTTGTGTGGTAGCTTCTATCATTTTATTTGGTAGTGGTAATATTGGGTTATTGAATTATTGAGGCTGAGTTGTTTGACGGAAGCTAAGGTCAGAGTTTGCTTATTTTTATTTGGAAAATGGGCGATCTCTCGAAGGGTGCAATTGATGGAGATAATGAGAAGAGTAATACTGTGATGACTGAGGTGATTTCCTCTTCATCTAATCGAATTACTGATAAGAAGCTCGCAGGTAGTGCTAACTTCTATCAATGGAAGAAAATCGTGAAGCTTACTTTGACAGGCAGGAATCAACATAGACACTTAACTGAGTTTAAGCCCAGAGATGATGTAACTTGGGATGGTGTTGATGCACGCATTCTTAGTCAAATGTTGAATTCTATGGAGAGTAATATAGTTGACATGGTAACTCATGTTGATACAGTCAGAGAACTATGGGAGTATTTGAATGTACTGTATTCTAGCCAAGATAATTTGTCACGGATTTATGAGCTACCGCAGGAGTTTTATCGATTTGAAAGAAAGGGGCGCTCTATTACTCAATGCTTTGCAGACTTTAAGAGATTGTATGAGGAGTTGAATGCTGTTCTCCCTATTTCAGCTGATGTTCAACAAATGCAACGTCAAAGGGAACAATTGACTGTAATGGGATTCTTAGGATGTCTTGGTTCTGAGTGTGAAAATGTTAGGTCTCAGATTCTTGGAGGAGAGAATATAGCATCACTCACAGAAACATTTGCTCGAGTTCTTCGAGTATCTCGTGAGTCCTCTCAGGATACATCATCTATGGTGGGGAGTTCAGCCCTTGTGTCCCAGACTCGAACTGGTAATGGTAATAGGAGTGATGGAGGAACTCATGGCGGGTATAGTGGGCGTGGTGTCCGAGGAGGAGGCCGAGGCATTAGAATAGGGAGAGGTCAAGGTAATCAGCATCCTTATGGACAATTCCATATATCTACTGATAATTCGGGAACTACCCGAGTTTGTCATTACTGTGACAAATCTGGTCATATTCAAAAATTTTGCTACAAGCTACATGGGAGACCAGGGCAGTAGCACCAGTTTGCTAATACGGCGTCTAATATTGACCCTACTCCACAGTCATCTGAAGACAAGGTGGTGGTTATGTCTGGTGAGGAATATGCTCGGTACACACAGTCTCAAATCTCACAGCCTGTTTCTTCCATTGCTACTTTGGCTCAGACAGGTAATGCTATTGCATGTCTTTCGGCTACTTCTCGTCCTTGGATCATTGATTCAGGGGCTTCTGATCACATGTCAGGTCTTTCAGGTATATTTTCCTCTTTTTCTTCATCTTCGTCCATAGTTACTCTAGCCAATGGGTCACCTACAAATGTTAGGGGAATTGGGACAGTTAACCCAAGTCCTTCATTACCTTTGTCCTCAGTGCTTTATCTTCCACAACTTCCATTTAACCTAATGTCTGTTAGTAAGTTAACCAAAAACTTTCAGTGTTCAGTAACTTTTTATCCTGATTCTTGTGTCTTCTAGGATCTGGCTACGAAGAAGACGATTGGTAGAAGACGTGAGGAAGGGGGCTGTATGTACTTGAAGATGCTTCTTCAGTTGCTTGCACAAGTGTTGCGTCCCCACATCAAATCCATTGTCGTCTTGGTCATCCTTCTTTACGTAGTCTTCAAAAGTTAGATTCTAGTTTTCAATCTCTTTCTAGTCTAGAGTGCGAGTCATGTCAACTTGGCAAATTACATCGTGTTAGTTATACACCTCGAGTCGTTAAACGATCAGCATCTCCTTTTTTATTAGTTCATTCAGATATTTGGGGTCCATGTCGTGTGGTTTCCAATTCAGGTTTCAGATATTTTGTTACTTTTGTCGATGACTATGCCAGAGTTACTTGGTTATATTTAATGAAAGATCGTTCAGAATTATTTTCTATTTTTCGTGCATTTATACCTGAAATTTATACTCAATTTGGCATACGTGTTAAAGTTCTGCATTCTGATAATGCTAAGGAGTATTTTTCCACATCCTTTTTTGATTTTATGACTCAACATGGTATGGTCCATGAATCTTCCTGTCCTGATACTCCACAACAGAATGGTATAGCTGAACGGAAGAATAGGCATTTATTGGAAGTTACTAGATCCATGTTATTTGAGATGAAGGTACCGAAAACCTTTTGGTCTGATGCTGTTCTAACTGCATGTTATCTCATTAATCGCATGCCTTCTTCTATTCTACAAGGTGGTATTCCTTTTTCCACCTTGCTTCCTAGTGAACCACTATTTGTCTTACCACCCCGTATCTTTGGTTGTGTCTGTTTTGTTCGTGATCATCGACCCGGAGTATCAAAACTTGATCCCAAAGCACTCAAGTGTATGTTCATGGGTTATTCCCGCACTCAAAAGGGATATCGCTGTTATTCACCATTACTGAGAAAATATTTTGTAACATCTGATGTTTCATTTTTTGAATCCACTCCTTATCATAATGTTCCAATTGATGTGTCTGAATTAGATGAAGACTTGTATTTGACCACCATTCGGTCTACTATTCCCAATGTTTCACCAGTATCTACAGAGAAACCACCTCCTCTCCAGGTTTACACACGACGTCATCGTGATGCTACTACTGCTCCCCCTGCTCCTCATGTCACTACTACGTCGACTTCAGCTCCAGATCCGCCATTAGCTGTCCCTCCTCTTGTATCTGATCTTGATCTTCCTATTGCTCATCGCAAAGGTACACGTACTTGTACTCAACATTCTATTGCAAATTTTATTTCTCACTCTTCTGTGTCTCCTACTTTTCGAGTCTTTTTAACTACTGTTGAAGAATTTCCTATCCCCAAGTCTGTTGCTGAGGCGTTACAAAGTTCTGGTTGGAGGACAGCAATGGAAGAAGAATTACAGGCTCTTGAGATTAATCAAACTTGGGACTTAGTACCACTTCCTCTAGGCAAAACTGCTATTGGTTGTCGATGGGTATATGCTGTAAAAGTTAACCCCGATGGTTCTCTTGCTCGTTTAAAAGCAAGACTTGTTGCAAAAGGGTATGCTCAGGTGCATGGGGTTGACTATCTAGACACATTTTCTCCTGTTGCCAAACTTACTTCTGTTCGTATTTTGATCTCTCTTGCTGCAACGTATAATTGGCCTTTATTTCAGCTTGATGTTAAGAATGCTTTCTTGAATGGCACTCTTCATGAGGAAGTTTATATGGAGCAACCTCCAGGGTTTGTTGCTCAGGGGGAGTCTGGACTAGTTTGCAAATTAAAAAAATCTTTATATGGTTTGAAACAATCTCCACGAGCATGGTTTGGAAGATTTTCTGACGTTGTATTGTCTTTTGGGCTATCAAGATGTGGAAATGATCATTCTTTCTTTTATAAACAATCAAGGGGAGGCAAGCTATTCTTGATTGTGTATGTTGATGATATTATCATCACAGGAGATGACTTGGTTGGTATAGCTGAGCTAAAAGCCTATCTTCAGCAGCAGTTTCAAACTAAGGACTTAGGAAAATTGAAATATTTCCTAGGAATCGAAGTGGCACAATCACAAAAAGGTGTTGTTCTGTCACAGCGAAAATATGTCTTGGATTTGCTCACTGAGACAGGTATGTTGGGATCAAAGCCTCTTGATTCACCCATGGAACAAGGGGTTAAATTAGTTGCTGATGGAGGAGAAATTCTTAATAATCCTGAGAGATATAGAAGACTGGTAGGTAAGCTGAATTATCTTACAGTTACTCGACCAGACATTGCTTTTCCTGTCAGTGTAGTAAGCCAGTTTTTGTCTTCCCCTCGTACATCTCACTGGGATGCAGTTATTCGGATATTGAGGTATTTGAAGAAAGCTCCGGGAAAAGGAATTCTCTACCAAAACCATGGTCATAACAGAGTTGAAGGTTTTTCTGATGCTGATTGGGCTGGGTCTCCAGATGATAGAAGATCAACTAGTGGATATTGTACCTTAGTCGGAGGAAATCTGGTATCATGGAAAAGTAAGAAACAAAGTGTTGTTGCTCGCTCTAGTGCTGAGTTAGAATATAGAGCCATGGCACAAGTGACGTGTGAATTAGTGTGGATTCGACAGTTATTGACTGAATTAGGCTTTAAAGATTTAGTACCCATGACTCTGTGGTGCGATAATAAAGATGCTGTGCATATAGCTTCCAACCCCGTGTTTCATGAGAGAACAAAACACATTGAGGTTGATTGTCATTTTATCCGAGAGAAGTTGCAAAATGGAGTAATTCTTCCCAGTCATGTTCGAACCAGTGAACAACTTGCAAACATCTTTACTAAGTCCTTGGGTAATGGGAGGATAGAACATATTTGTAACAAGCTGGGCATGATTAATATTTATGCTCCAGCTTGAGGGGGAGTGTTAGAAGTAAGAAGGGTAAATTAGTCTTTACCACTTTTAGGGTTTATTTTTGATGTAAATATATTAAAGTTTATTGAATAATACAAAGTAAAATTTTCTCTACAGTCGCATTGCAAAAAGGCATGAGTGAGCCATTAGAGTGCATGAAAAGAATACTAGGCTTGAAAGGATACCGCTCTGACATTTAAAGCGTGACCAAGGTCCATTACGCCATGATATTTTAATCCTTTGGCACACAAATGGATAGAACAACCTAGTGAAGGGCCACCAAAATTTGCTGCTAGAGTACATGAAGGCAATACTAAGCTGTCGACACTTCACAGTATCCAAGCCATTGGCTCACCAAATTTCAGCTACAACGAATGAAGAGATGGCCCACACTTGGAATTAGAAGGTTATGTCAAATTATGAATCCAGTCATCATGTCTGAATGATACATATGATTCCATAACTAGGGCCAGGCAATAACATTTCCTTATTAGATGAATGAAATTCATTACGAACACCAAGTAGGAGCAAAACTTCAGATGATGCACAAGAGAAGAAATTTATTAATTCAATGGGTAGCCATTCTATCAAAAATAATGACATGTCACATCTCAGCCCAAGTAAAGTTAATGTCGACTGAAATGAGGGAAAATAATTAACTTAATGTCGACTGAAATGAGGGAAAATAATTAACTTTCAGGGAGTATACAAGCCATTTCTACTGTAAGCTTTCTGTACATGGCAATGCCAAACGGTCCACTTGGTGACTCCATCAGGTATGAACACATATTAACTAAAGATTCAGGGGTTCTGTGTGCCATATTGTAAATGACTTAGAATTAGGAACTGGACAAGTTGGAGGAAATCACTTACAAATCAATGTCAATTTCTTCATCAGCCTCGGATAGATCCAGAAGCTGCATAACAGGATCTTGATCATACAGAAACTTCAAGAACACGACAACAAGTTCACTGTCGAAATTCATAAGAGTATATAGGGATTCACCATAAGGACTGAACCTGATGGACAAAAGTTAGACAAACCTATTGTATGTTAAAAGTTGATCACTTGGCTCTGACATAAGTTGCTTTATACATTTCAGAAGCCAGCTGAAGAAATTTGCAAACTGAAAGAGACACAAAACCAAAACCAAAAGCTTCAGCAACATGCACATTATCAACCAATAAAAAATGCTTACACCATTGGCTCAAGAATTTAGGATCCTACCAATATTCTGAGCTTGTCTAGATTTCAGAGGTCACACTGGCAATATTTTCATTTTAAAACAAGAAAGAATGGATGTCTCCAGCATAGCATGTGCGAAATTGAAAAGGTATCAACAAACTCTAAGTTGTCAAGGTGCCGTACGTAAAGATAAAAAAAGTCATGCAATTTCTCTTTGGTCCTTCAAATACACGATGATATATATCAACAAATAACAATGTGATATTGTCAGTATTTCATCATGATCTTAAAAGGTGCGAGATGAAACTTTATTAAACAGGTTCAAGTCATGTGCCAATGCCCAGCTAACAATATCTCTTCAAAATCTCAACGAAAACGCTCGTATTTCAAATATTAATTGCTATTCGGCTTAGAATAATATGTCATTCTGAGCACACAAGATCTTGTGTCTTATATCCACAAGTAGTTCAACTCCATGTTAAAAATTTAGGAATTTAGTGTGACTAAAGACATGCTAGATTCGTTGACAAATAAAACTTATCTTGGAAAAATCATTAAGAAAATGAAGCCTAGTCTGCTATCCAATTCATGCAATCTGGCTGGAAGTTTGGAATGTTCGTGTGAAATGATCAAGTCCTGGAAAATGGAGCCTAGTCTGCCATCCAATTCATGCAAGCAGGCTGGAAGTTTGGAATGTTCGTGTGAAATGATCAAGTCCTGCCCAAAGTGGCTGTGTGTCTGTGAAGGGGAAAAGAAGAGAGAGAAAGGGGCCGGGGGGGGGGGGGGGGGGGGAAGAGAGAGGGGGAGGAGGGATCCCATTTATGTGATAGTTGTGGGCTATAAACACAAAGCTGAAAGGAATTGCTAATGTTTTTAAGGAGACAAAGGCCCAGCCCTTGTGCTGTTAGCTTGGGCAAGGGTAACTTCTTTACAACATTCAAATATCAAACAACATCTCTATCCCATAGCTTACACTTTTTGATAGGTAGCTTTGGTCCTACAAATTTTTATGTCGAATTAGAGTAGGAGGTTTTAGGTTTAAAACTCACCTTGCTACCTAATTACCTCCCGAATTATCAAATTTCTATTCTTCAATCTAAGGCCAAGTCTAAGCCTACGTGAGAGGGGAAGCATTATAACAATTAAGTAGTGAACCACATCTTTAATTGATAGGTAATCTTTTAGATGACTTGGCAATTGTTCCAGAAAATTCTACACTGTCATGAATGGACATTTTGAATAAACAACAGCAGAAAGGAGCCCCAAAGCACTGATTGACAGACCATGGAGTTAAAAGAAAGTTCACAAACTTTCAAAAGAAAAAATTAGGCAGGTTTCAAAAATTGAGGAAGGTTATATAGGAGCTGTAAAGGATATTTGGATAACCACCATATTTTTTTGGCATTGTGGTGGCGGTTCTTTAGACAGTAAGTCCTTTTTTGAATTATCTTAGATAAATACAATGTCACGCCCCGATCCTCCGAGTGCGCGAACATCCCACTCTGGTCGATACAAATGCGACTTCCCAGGACACGTCGCCGACCCATTCAATTTTTATTATGCATGCGGAAGCGAAACAAATCCCCTGACAACAATTAACTTGGGATAGAAAAGCAGGCAATCAATCACAACCAAACAAGCTTTCTATAAACACATAGGTTTATATACAACACTGGATTGTCTACAAAATAGACAGGCTTAACAACTAGGGAACTGTCCAATGACCAACTTGTCAGACACGTTCGCCGATTCTTCAGCCTTCACTTTCCGAACTCCAGGACTTTCGGTCCTCCAAGACCGTCATATAGGGACCTGAAATATTATCCCACAACCGGGATGAGACTACATCTCAGCGAGTCCTACCATCTAAAACTCAATTAGGGAGAAAATACGCCTCAGGGCGCTCTAGCCACACAAATAGAATAGAGGACTTACCTCGCCTCAGTCCCTTTCCTGCACGTCAGTACAATTCATATTCAAACAATGCTCGCACAAGCTGAAACTACCGACATACCCATCGGTCTATCAATTCAGTCAATCCAATTGATATCATACGATCCACACATCTATCAATTCATATCATCTATTAAACTATACCATCTATTCATCCATCAATACAATTACGGCTCGCACAAGCTGAAATGGATGCAATGCTCTCACAAGCTGATATAGATGGTAGCTCGCACAAGCTGATATATGCATAGATGATAGCTCGCACAAGCTGATATATGGATCATTGCTCTCACAAGCTGATAAACGATCATTGCTCTCATAAGCTGATAAATGATCATTGCTCTCACAAGCTGACATACAGTGCTCACACAAGCTGACAATGATGCTAACACAAGCTTATACATATATAAACCAATTGCTCGCCAAAGCTGATAATTCAATAATAAACCAACTCATACCTCAATTCAATCAATCAATCAATCAATCAATCAATCCAATTGATTCAAATTGGTCATACAAACCAATTACGGTGCTAAAAGCTAACACTGGGTATTTTCAAGTTAAATACCACAACTTCATGAATTTCACACAATTCCACACTTTTGGAATTATTCACCATAATCATCAATCACTCAATTTCTCAATTTAAACATACAATCAACACAAACCGACTGCACTGCTGCGATCAGCGCGAAATTCTAATGACCAGCCATCCCGGTATAATTTTCGAAATTATTAAATAATTAAATTTAATTCCGAAAATTAAATAATTAAATATTATTTTATAATAATATAATTTAATAAAATAATATTTATAAATTCGAAATAATTATTTAATTAAAAATAATTAATTATGGCTTAAACAAGATTACACTAATTTAATCATACAATTAGCCATAATTAAACATCCATTAAACTAATCATACAACTAATCTAATTTACATTAAAATAATCTAATCTAACCACATAAACCTAATTAGACTAATCTAAGCACCCCTTAAGCGTCATTAACTCACTAAGCAAGAATTAGAGGATAAACTCACCGGATTAACATTCCGGCGAGTCCACGGCGAAGGCGACGCCAAGGCGGTCGATAAACCCCAAAGCGGCGACACCAACGGAGGCCGGGAAGACACTGAAAACGGGCCTCGAAGTCTCCAAAACCTCGCTGTCTTCTGCTCTGATCTGGACTGAACTGCAAAGAAGAAACCAGCAACTTCAACGGCGAAAACGGGCCGATCGGAGCTCCAGCAAGCGAGTGGTTGGCAACCAATGGCTCCCGGGGGTCTTGGGGATCTTGTAGGAGGTTGGGATGGGCAAAGGAAGGGTCGGAAAGGGGCAAAACAGCAAGAAAACGCGAAACAGGCGGAACCGGGCGGGTCCAGACGGTCCGGCGAGCGGCGGCTTCGGGCGGCCGTACGGGACGGCCGGAGAAATGTTCCGGCGAGCGGCGAGGTGCTCCGGAACGTTCTGGATGTCCTCTTCGCGGCGATGGGTGGCTTGCTTGCTAATTCAACCGAGAAGTTAACTTTTTACTCGGATCTTTGGCGAAAGGTCGGCTGGAGCAGAAACTGGAACGAGGAGAAAACAGGGGAGGAAATGGAGTCCGATGGGCATGCGACGGTGGAGGGTTGTTGCTGCTCGGTTTCTCTGGTTTTTGCTGAGCTTCTCTCCTTCAACAACAATGGAGAAAGCCACAAATTATGGGAGAAGAAGGCTGCTGAGCAAGGGGGGTCTCCTTGGGCTCTTTAGAGCTCAACACTTGCCACTCTCTCATTGGCTTTGCCCCCACCATGACATCACATGACCTCAGCCACTCTCTCTCCTCCAATCTTCCTCTACAAGCTTGGCAATAGGTGCAAAATGTCCCTAGCCCCATGGCATACGAATTTTAGACATTTGTGCATCAAATTCAATCAATTCTCACTCAATTCCATCCAATTGAAGCTCAATTAAATTAACCCATGTGTCATCGGTCTTCTCAAGACATTTCCCCGTCAAATGATCCAACTTGCATCCCGAAGATTCGATTAAAAACGGCCCTCTGAGAATCCCGAACAAAAACGGCATTACTTTGCTTTTCCGCCAAAAATCTCGGTTTGTAGAAAAAATCTTCTGGAGATGAGTCGACATTCCTAAAATGAATTGTGACTTGACAGAACTTCCAATTTCTGTAATCAGGTTCAATTTCACGGTTAAATTCAATCTGGCGCGACTTTAGCGCGTCCTAATCTACCGGGTAGCTTTTAGGAATTTTCTGTGCAATTGACCTATGGTTGATTATTCTCAAGCCACAAAGTGCATCTTCGACACATTGACGACTCTTGGTTGTCGTAAAAATCTCAAGGTTTCAAATACGGACACAGGGTACCAAAACGACAGAGAAATCGGTCTAGTGCCGATCAACAAGAATTGTGCAATTAGGTGGAATCACCCACACTGAATTACATGGTTCTGTTAAATCGACCTATCTCCAGTCTCTAATCGGTCTGTGCCGTAATGACCCTTGCAGATTAGTATGGTCGAGCAGTCGTTTCCTGGTCGAATTCTCAAGTCTATTGCGTTTAGATTCCTTAACGGCTTCACCTGATAGACTAGTTATCTCGTGAGTGATCAGCTCAGAGAAGAAAGCTATAGACGCGAAGATGAAATGCCCGACTTATTTAATTGAAACCAGAATTGGAAAATCGGGATGTCACATACAAGCTTATAGGTGGTAATTTGTATAGAAGAGGAACCCCATTATGCTCTTTAATAGACTTACATATCAATAAAGTAAAAAGAAGAGAGTCTATAACCTTAAAAGAAACTAACAAGAAACATGATTTCTCACCATAGTAATAATCAACAAAAATGTGCAGTGTGTACAAGAGAGTCCTGAACCCAGGAGAAGCAAGGAACTGATCTAATTAGCAACCGCCCTATAGTGTGCATGTGCAAGTGAGGACACCTGCGCAAGCACATGATCGCAGGCATGTGCTAGGGCAATGCACATGTTAATAACACACACAAAATTGCCCACATGTATGGAGAGAGATCTAGCAGAGAAGATATTGGCAATATCTTTTCTTAAAGATGATAAAGGATTTTATTTAAAGAAAAAGTTCTAGCGTATCGGTATACAACGATAAAACAATAGAAAAGCAAACAAAAATAAAACATCAGAAGACTATATGAAATCAGAACATGATGCCCAAAGCTGGTTAAAAGGTACACCACAAAAACTACCAAAGTTTTCAAACCCTACTATTTTGTTGCTTTCCTTCCAAAGGCACCACATGCGATAAAGGTGTGGCGCTACAAGACTTCTTAGAAATTGATCCTCCCTTATAGGCATTCCAACAACTGAAAAGCTAGATGGCATGTCTAGGCAAGGAAATGATCATTTGGGATATTGAGCTTGTAAAACAAGCCCAAGATTGGGAGTTTTTGCCATCTCTTTTTATGTATTATATTATTCCAAGAATTCTGTTGCCTCTGAGGATGCTTTTTGTTGAACGATGAAAGAGATGGAATCTTTCCAGTAAGGTCTCACTACAAGCTGCTCGATAGGGAGGAAGTTGGTTGGAAAGTGAGGGTTCTGATTAGAGTTTGGAAAGTGAGGGCACTTACTAGAGTTTATCTATTTGCCTGGGAAGCAACTCGGGAATGAATCCTCACTTTAGATAACCTACAACAAAGAGGCAAATACTGGTTAATAGGTGTTTCTCTGCAAGAAGGAGGCAGAATCCGTGCAGCATCTCCTTCTTCACTGTGCATGGACAAGAATGGTTTGTACAGTTTCCTATGCTTGCACCGAATTATCTTTGGGTTATTGGAGCTTTTATGGAGCAAGAACTCGGTATTGGCAGGGCATTTGTTTAAAGTGCCACAAGAAAAGAAGGATTAACCCAATTCCTCTCTCTGTTTTTAGGCTCATTTGGAAGGAGCTGAACAAGAGAGCTTTTGATGGAAAGAAATCTTCCGTTTGTTGAAATTTGGCTTAAAGTCGTACACTTTTGGTGTAGTGGAGACTGTATATGGATGTAAATGCCTTTGTTAATATAGTCCATGATTTATCTTGTATTTGAGCTCACTTTTGGTTTTTAGAGTTGTCTGTAGAGGGCTTTAATTTTTGGGCTCTTTTCTTATATGGGTTTGCAGCCCCTTGGTGCCCTATAGTTGAACTTTTGATCTATTAAAAGAAACTTATACTTTTCTGAGGATTTTTAAGTTATTCAAATACCCTATATCACATCATTGTATCTAATCATGTAGTTTCAAGTACAAACACTAACATCTCACGTATGATTTTGTGCTAATCAGCACAACCATCATCCACATAGCATGTTTTTATTGAGTGCAAAAACACTCCATTAACTCACAGTTGCAGTTCCTTTTATGAGTAAGATTATCGTGAAGGGTGCCTCGACAACCTCAAGTCAAGATCTAAAAAGTTCAAGAGAAACTTTGGATCCAAAGAGATGCCGACACAATCCTAAAACAGAGCAATACTATGGGTACAAAGACTAGCATACAAAACTCATTTGAAGTGGTAAAATCGAAGCATTTAGGCAAGTATTTACAGACATCTAATACAAATCTATTTCACATGTGAGTTAGTAAACCATTTTCATTTACTAGGACATAACATCTTTAGCATTAATTTGCCAAAAAACAGTGCTTAGTTAAAAAGAATGGCAACCTACTTGGAAAAATAGTTGGTAAAAAAATAAAAATAAAAATAATGAATTCCCACATCTACGTACATGAACGAATTGTTGTGGACAGAGGCTCTCATAACCAGGGTTAAGCATCACATATAAGCTCAACGTTGGCTCAATTCACCATCATCCAAGCACCCGCCAGTTAATTTATCTGCTCATTTTCTTCTGATAACTGAGTTTTCATTCTCAATTTTAGCTTGTCAACAGTAATAACATAAGCAAGCAGAATTTCACTTACTACATCAAGTCCAAGGAGTGGAATTGGTAGTATAAATAAGTCTTAACTTCTCCTAGGCTCAAATAGTGCTATTAGTAGGTAAAAAGAAATGAATATGATTCATTGATACAAAGATTGACTCTTGCAATTATGAGGGATATATATAAAGATCAAAGTGGGCAATAAAGTTTTTCCTTTTGAAACAGAGAACATATCTCTATACCTGTTAATTAGAATGTAAATGCATAAAAATTTCCATACCCATACCTCCATTTACAGTATTCTGAAAGCCCAAACTTAGATCAACTCCAAATTCAAACCAATGATTATGACCTATAATTTCTATTATACGCTTATAGTAGAGATTGCCAACTTGTTAGATCAGAATCAAATCAGATTTTACCTCACCCTTTTCCAGCCACTCAATGTTAGTAATCCATATCATTGCATATGATAGGTTCGTATAAGAATTCAACATCAAGATGTTCTGAAAGATATGGCATGTCTCAAAATGTGTGAAGCATAACTTACCATAACAAATTCCTACATCTATCTTATCACCATCCAAGACTGTTCTGTGCAATGCTTAAAACTCAATAATTTATCAGAGAGAAAGGCCAAATGCAAAGGTAATAACATGCACCTGCAGATGATTGAGGACAACCAGCTGAAGTTCTTTTCCAGCACCACAGACAACTTTTGATACACGCTTCATACCCTACAATTGAACAAACTAGCAGACTAAGATTATAAAAACCAACCAAAAAGTACAGAAGTCCTATAGCAACACCGGAACTTATAAAAACCAGCCACACCACTTCACCCAGAGAATTAACAAGAAACTGATGGACTACAGGACTGGTCCTAGCACCACCTAGAAGACTCAAAAATTCCTCCTGAGGAGAAGAGTCAAGACCTAGATAAGCAAACAAGATTAGTTAAATGAAGAACAATGAAAAGCCATCTACTGCTTTGTATTAACGGGACCACTAACCATGATCATTAATAAGGCTTGTTAACAAATCAAACTTCTCATGAAATATGTTCATGGCATCGGCCCACTGCTTGTGCATGACCGATAATGATGTCCGGATGACATGAAGTAAATCTTCGATGTTGGAAGCCTGTTGAGCAACTTGATGAAGTTCATTTTTACTGCAGACAAGAAGAGATTGAGAATTTAAGGAGGCATTCGGCAGATAAAGATTCTCAGATATCTGTTCTCATTTTATTTCAGAATGTAAACAGTCCAGAAAATGTGTTTGGTAACACTTCAAAAACAGTTGATGAAATGAAAACTATTATAAAAAGCAAAATTAAAAAATGAAGACAACTTTTCAGCATTCACATTCCACATGCAAACGTGGAGATTTGGAAAAACGAAGCCTGAATTCTTATTGTAGTGGAACACGAGGAAATTCTCACAATTCTCATCCCTTACAACATACATCATTTTCACTCAACAAGTTTTCTGTGAAAAAACATTGAAAACAGTTTCCATAAATGAAAACAAAAAATGTTATCAAAAACTTGGCAGGCCTCTAATTGTAGAGAACAAAAATGTTGTGTGAATCATGCGACAATGTTCAAAATTTTGCAAGAGTAACTCCTGCAACTTTGTCCCATCACTTTCAACATCTAAACTACATTGATTTCTAGAGGTTTCTACAGAAAGATGGTATGATACTTGAAGGTTAGGTGAAAACCTTATTAAGCACGAACAAAATCATTCAGGCTTCAAAGATGAGACATCATGTTGTTCAGCTTACGGTGACTCTTGAAAGTCAACTTGGGCATTTAAAATTATCAGAAGGAAAATTCTTCTATCATGCAAAGTGTAGAGTTAATTCCAAAAAAAAATGCCTCAAAATTGCTCCATGTGTTACAGTTTCGTTTTAAGGATGACGATAATATCCTGAGTTAATATGAGTTTCACTTTCTGTAAAACCAAACAAAATTGATACCTCTGAAACAAATATCAGTGCACATAAACAATTTTAATATAATCGTAATGCGGAGTCAAATTACTACTACATAAAGAAAAAAAGAAAAAGAACAGAAGTTTCAGCTAAAATTTGAATAACACTAAATACTAGTGCAATTTTACCTCTTTTGGAATATTGAAGTATCAAACACTAAGCAATGAAAGCCATGCATACTATCTCCAACTGTTTGACCCCCTCTTGATTCAAAAATGTCTTCACCGAGTTCTCCTGAGCATGCAACCCTCAAATGACAAAGATCCTTGGATAAAGCCACCTAATGATAACAATTACATGCCAGTTAGCTTGCTCTAGTGCAACATCGAACATGATATCTGGAATAATCCAATCACAGGAATAAACTTACAGCAGGTACATTTGAAGTTTAGCAAACAGCTTCAGCTTCTTACGTCTATCAAAATATTATCCAAGCTGTTTGATATTTTTATAGAAACATGTTTAGTTACCACTGAGCTTTTACTCGATAGTTTATCAAATTCCAATAATGTGTCCATGAGAAGACAATGTATCTGATGACTATAACTTAAATGTCACAAAGTGAATGAAATTCTTTGTTGGTCCCCAAGGCATTTTGAGCAAGAAACCATGCACAATTCACAGTAATTTTTTGCTTCAATTAGTCTAGGTTCTTTTGTTAAGTTTAGCTTGATCACCAATCGTTCAAAAAGTGTCTTTTGAGGTTTATTTTGTGTTTTTCTTTTCCTAATAATGGGAAAAACTAAAGAAAAGACAATTTACCATATCGTGAAGTTGAAATATATCAGAAGACTAATTAGGAAGGAAAATAAAATTAGTCACAGCAGAGCAAAAAGGCCTACTATCATTAACCCATTAGTTGAAGAAACACGGAGGCTCTTGAGAGGCAACTATGTTAATTAGTGTATCTTCCTCACAGATGCATTTAGAAGTCGGCAAACGGTGTCTCTGTCCTTGGTTGTCGAAGGAATATCACATTCATGTATATTCTGGTGCACATTCCCATGCATTACGGCAATCACACAGCAAGAAGCAATAAGCAACTGATTATCAAACTGAAAATAGCGAACTCAATATAACAAAGCAACTATACAAAGTTGAAACAGAGAATTAAAAAAGCTTCCAAACTAAAATAACTAGTGGAGAGTGGAACTGTGCTATTTCTACAAGGTCAACTTAAAGATCAACCAAGCACCATAACATTCATTTTTAGGTAAGGTCAATTATGGAACTAGAAAACAGAGAGAAGCAACAAGTTAAGCAAAAAATGTGAACTTCATGGGCAACAGCACAAGTGCAGTAGAGGTACTGATTTGACTTTTCTGAAGGCCTTTAAAAGCACTTACCTCAACACCAGACTACAAAATATCTAAATCACATTGCAACTTAGAAGGCCTTAAATTAGCAGTTCTACATTGTGGTTCCACAGAAACTTAGTATTCCTGCCACTGGCATCTTTTCAAATAAAAATTAAAAAAAAAAGACAACCCAGAAGCTCAACATTGAACTAAATGAACTACATCAATTTTCATAACAAGTGATAGGCAGTGGGCCCTAGGAAGTACATTTGGGAGTCCCAACAAGGAATTGTAACTATAAGGACTGGCTCCATGTAACCAAAGAGACAACTGGTAGGAACTTAAATGATACTAATTAGAACAATTCTTAAGCACGCATTTCTAGACTAATCATGTCTGTTGAGAAGTTCATCATGTTTTCATGTTGAAACAGTACTAAACCCAAACATGCAGGAAAGTTCAGAGCACCCAAATTTCTAAGTCTTCTAACAGCTACACTCCCACAGAGAGAACTATCTACACACAAGCATACACACGCATAGAACACTTTCCCCAACCGACAGTCATATAGTTTCTCAAAATCTCCCTAAAAAAGAGCAGAAACTAAAGAGTCAAAAACAAAAGCAGAAAGTCTGCACAGCAGGCTAACCCAGACAGACACCAAATTCTCCTTTAGGTGCTTCAACTGCAGTATAGGTAGAAGGAGCACTCAGGGCAAACAACAAAAGCATTGGATAATTGTGCTGTATCAAAGTCAGAGGTGTCATCTCTGAAGTGACCAATAGAAGTGAAATCTAGAACTTTTACAAGAATAACTTCACCTAGTATAGTTGTTTAATTAACCGGCCCATTACTTTCAGGCAATACTGATTTCTGCCATCAGATCCATTTATTAAGAAAGACTGCCCTATGGAAGCGAGAAAGGAAAGAAGTAGTCATTGACTGAAGATGAGAATATACTGCTAAATATTTGATCTGAACAGACAGGAGGCTTACAACATTTCCGATTGGAAAGACACCAAATACACTGAAGCACAAAACCCCATCTTTATCTCCACTGCAAAGGATATTGAAACATTGCTTTGAAGAATTTGAGAGCTCTACGAATGAATCTTGACCATCATCAGTTAAACCAGTTTCTCCAGATACTAGTCCAGGCATGCGAGGAACTCTTGGAGCTGGAGGGAAGAAACGAGTAGTGCGATCTTCAAATGCTAAAGAGTTGCCAGAAGTGTCCTATTAAAAAATGGATAATCATCTTTCCAATTGGAAAAAAAGAAGAAGAAAAAGATAAATATAACAAGAGATTAAAGTTAAGGAGTCAACAATCATCAAATCAACAATGCACAGCCGACACCAAACATAAGTTTTAACCTTCCATAAACCCATATTGAAGCTGTTGAATAAGATTCTAAGTTTGAAAAAAGAAATATTTCAGTAAACCAGACTAAAATAACTACTTAACTGCAGACAAAGCATTAGATAGAACGTGAAAGGTATGAACAATAAAATAATGTCTGTCAAGAGTCAACATCAAGAAGTAAGATGAATTTTTTTAAGTTGAAAGATGCATACTCTATTCACTTGGGCATCCTCCTCCCACTTGAGACACACCACAGCTACCGCATGGGACTTCAAGCTTCTTAACAGTTTTCCATTCTGCTTAATATTTATACCAAGTTAGAAACCAATATACCACAGTACGTATAACTGCTGCAAGCACTAGCATATAAAAAGCAGCACAATGCATATCCACGGTTCCATAAAGACAGCTAGATTGCTAAGATAACATTCATATGTAAAAGTAAGTTCTTCAGAGCAAAACATAATCCATGAAGTGGATACTGATTAGTAAATTGGTAGACATCTTAAAGAAACTTTTTGGCAGCAGCACCAGCCAAGTTCTGAGCAATTGTACCCATGACCAAACAGCTAGCTTAATGACATAACCGATAATCTACAAGCTTTTCCACCCACAAGCATAATTGAGGCACATACAAATTCTATCATTTAGGAATCCCCCGAACTATTACCTTCCTAATATGACTGAACTGGACATATGTCACTATAAATAATAGAAAGAAACTATTAAATTGATGGAAATGAGTGTGTCATGGATGACTGCTTCTATATGCTGTCTCGGTCAAGTTTGGATTGGAATGAACCATTCGATCTAATTAGTTAAATGGGTATATATAAGATACAAGATATCATCTAAATCGAGGACTTTGTAAGTTTACGTTATTCTTTTTAAAAAATTATGACATTGACGAAGATATGCATATTGCATGTATTGTACAAGTTATAAATGCTGTGTCGGTCATGTTTGGATTGGAATGAACCATTTACTTTAATTAGTAAAATGGGTTATTCATCTATTGTCGTTTGTTGACCTATTTAACAAAGGGGGCATGTTCAAAAAGAGTGTTCTAATAAGATCTGTTAAGCTTTTCATGCTCAGGTTGACCTACCTAGCAGTCCACTGTTAATTTGATATTCGCAGACAGGACTCGTAAACATGAATTGCCATCTCTATTAGCAGCTATATGTTTGTTGAGCAAGCTTGCTGTTTGCAATGCATCATGCAGCTTTTGAGCAATTCAGAATCTTTCCCAAGAGAGATTACAGAAGAACACATTCTGATGATATGGAATTGTTGCAGGAGGATTCCTAGTTGAGAAGCTGTGAGGGTGATGTTTAAGTAATAACATAGAAAACTTACTTCAACATCATGCAGTGAAACTGTACCATCTTCTAGTCCCAGGGCAACAACTTTGCCATCAGGACGCCAGCATAATGATGTTATACATCTACCTGGAGTACATTAGGATAGTTAAGATAATCCAGTATAACGACATACAATGGAATGCGCAAAGGAAAGTGATTTCATAAACAACAACAAAAACCATTAAAAAAAATAAAAAATAAAAAGAGAGAGAGAGGATGAATAATTTGTTCACCATAAAATTAATAGACAGAGGAAAGACAGAGAACACACATAAACCGAGAAAATGATAACCATAATTTGGCAAGTGAGGCAAACATCATAACACTACATATTATATCCAAGAGGGATATCGGTAGCTTAACATGTGATTTCTTTGGGCTATTGGATCATCTAAAGCTAGGGAATCTATATCTTTTTGGCAGCCTTCAAGCCATTATCTCAATCCAAAAACAAATCTTATTGCTCAGCTTTGGAACCTCGAGGTGGAGTGGATCCATGTAAGCATACTTCAAGCAAGGATCACGAGCATACAAGTATCTACAACTTAACATCTCAACAGAAAACACTCAAGGATTGGTTCAAGAAGCACTCAACAACATGTTTTTCATATCCAAAAGGCAATATGATGCGAGAAGCATTATATTTTTTCTGGAGAAAATATACCGCTTATCTAAATTTTTCAAGTGAGAACAGATTATAAAAACTACCAAGGCTAGGCATCTAATCTCAAGCTCTTACATATTTGAATTACCAAATAAAGTCATATTAGAACTTAACATACTTGGATGCAGCTCCCCCTACCCTCCTAGTCTCTTAGCTTTCTCCAACTCCTCCCTCCATGTATACATGTATGCAGCATAGCTTGAGATATATCCTCTTCACAAGTAAGTTAAATTCCCAACAACAAACTTGATTAATCAAAAAGATGTGGCGAAATGCCCTCTGTAATCAGAAGAAGATAAATTAACTTCAAGTAATACAAAATGTGCGAAACTTTTCATACTAGACTTGACATTTTAGCATTACAAAATGTGAAAGCCTTGCCAGCCTATACTAAATCTCTCCTTGTAGGGAACACTCAATTAGTACAAGAAGAGGAAGAAGAGGAGCCAGAAGTAATATTACATCGTGAGAGTCACCAACAGAAATTGAAGGAAAACTATGTAGCTGCCTGACGATATTGAGATAGTATTTTGCAGGGGTTAAACCTGCCAACTCCAAGTGGGCATCAAGCATATCTACATCTGACATAACTAGTCTATCTAGCTTAAACGACATCCACTCCAATTCGAGTCCTTTATCTTCATGAACACTTTGGTGTACAGAAAAGGGCAACAAGATAGCAATATAGCAGTAGGCTACACTTCCAGTTGGTCTAGATGATTGTCAGTTATGTTATGGAAATCTCCCAAGGCACCAATCTTGTCGAGAAGTTTATAGGAATCTAGAGTGCATGTAAATAAAAATCCCTTCATTCAACTAATATCAGCTCAGGATTCTTTACTTGCAATTATCTCATCTCCAAATTTTCCCTCCCAGTACCATCATTCACTCTTCATTTTTGCGTAAAACACCAACTCATTAGTTTGATGTCATGTTCTCATTTAGAATTTCAAGCACTTCACCTCTATATTCACCAACTCTCCATCGAACACAATTTGAACTCGATTGGCAATTGAAGCAGCTTATTTAAGGAAAAGCATCGTAGCGCATTTAAGGAAAAGCAAAGGAGGAATAAGGCCAATGAATCAAAGGGCGCACACCAAGCCATCGTGGAAGAAACGAACACACTGAACTCGAGTCGAAGCAATTACCAGGAGAGATTGTCCACAGCCTCTGCCAATTAAAGCGATGAAGCACCACCTTCGAGTCCTCCATGACCATCGCCAGCAAATCCTTCTCCGGATTCCACTCCGCCATCTTCACCTGCCAAGCGGAAGGAACCCAGCAAAAAACCTCACAAAAGCGAATGGGAAAACAATTGAATCGACCCGCCCATTATTAGGTCGCGAAAGAACGCGGACCGGAGCCGAACCTGAGAAGCCAGAGGTTTGTCGAACTGTAGCTGAAAGGGAAGCACGTGCCGCGACCCTTCGTCAGTCTCCATAGCTGAAAAAGCTACGGAAGCAGCCGAAAACGCAGCCACCAGCTGCTGGGGCAAGCCGCGAGGGAGCGTAGGGAAGCGGCGGTGGCGGCAAATGCGACAAGAAATGGAGAGCTAGTGGTGGAGGGTGGAGGCCGAAAACCCTAGAAAAAAGCTTGAAGAGGGAGAGAGTTGTCACGACCTCTTTTTTTCCGTCCGGGGAAAAAGGAAGAGGGTTTAGGGGTATTTGCCTAAAGAGGCGGACCGATGGCCCTACATTAGGCGTGGGCTCTCCCAAGCCCATACCTCGCGCAACATTGGATTTTGAATTTTAATTCTTAACAACTTATGTAATTCTAGGAGTCGCCACTAGCCTATTGGGGTCGGCTAGAAACCAATCAAGACACGGGAGTGTTGTCTTGATTCCTACGCAACCAGAGATTTCTAGGAACGGGGACTTGTTTACGCCAATGTTTCTATTAACGCCCTTGCGGTACCACTAACTTGGAAAGTTGTTTATCTAAATGGCCACACATTCTTGATTACCAATTATAATCTTTATGAAACCACTAAGTGTCCATGCAAATGTTTTTGTAGTTTTTTTTTCTTTTAATGTCTAGACTAATCCGAACATAATTTAGAAGAGAAATTTACACTCAAATTAATGAAAAGCAGCGCGTAAGTAAACATCCAAGAAATTGAAATGACTTGAAAATAAACGCGGAAAATATAAACCCGATACAAGTCGGGCAAATAATATTACATGGCCTTGTTATCACGCCCCGGGATAGAACCCCCATGAGCAAAATGAGAATTCAAATATGCATAAAATTGCTCTATGTGCATGAAATTACTTTAAATAGTTTTAATCTACGCAAGATGGATTATTTACAAAAATGGTTATAAAATACCAAAAATAGCATTAAATTAGGAAAATGACCTTTTAAAATTAGGAAAATTTCATGTATGCCATTTCTATCCTAATTTGATGCTATCTAACATTTTTTGATATTTTTGGAAATTTCATATTTTTTCTCTTTTTTTTTTAATTATTATTTAAAAAATAATAATAATAATTCCTTAACCCGATCTATGCTAACATGGAGTAACACAGCACATGAATATCACAATAATCAAGCTCAAATCGACCGTTTCAAGATCGAAGCTTAGTTTGGGCATTTTGTCGAACACTTGGCGTGCATCAAACTAGCCCCAATAGCCTCTTCGAGCCATGTTTGCAGCCTTCAATCTCCACTCATAAGCAATCTCATGTGGAAATAAAGTATTAAGATTATACTAACACATGCAAAGAACAAGATTAGATAGAAATCATAGCTAAAAACACAATAGAACCAAGCTAAAATCATCCTCAAATACACGGGTTTGAACTGATTTTGCAAATCTGGGTTTGAACCCAAGTCAAACAAACAGGTTACATGCCCATATTCAAGCCCCGACACTCATCGCATACGAGATCTAAAGGAAACATTACTTGATCCGAGTGAAAGTAGGTAACATGAGCTTTCAAATGCAATAAACATCACAGAGAATGACCCACCTAACAACATCAAAACGACCTCTCCAAGAAGCACACATGCAACACTCTTGAAGAGATTTCAAACACTTAGAAAAATTTCAACCTCAGAAATCAGTTTTCCGGGCTGGTTTTCCTCTTGATTTTCATGATCAAAACATGCTCAAACTCGAAAATAAATACATCTAGGGTGCTTACCTTGCTTCCTAGTTTCTTTTTCAAGTGTTTCTTGGCCGATGAAACCGACAAATTATCCTCGGGGGCCTGTGGAAGTAGGCTTCTTCAACTGGAAATGAGATCTGCAAAAAAACGAACTGACAACGAAGGTTTTCGTTGAGCTCTAACATTAGACTTCAAGACGTATTTTTCTGGAAACATTGACACCACGCCAGACTATATGTATTCTAGTTTGGGCTAAAAGTCAATATTTTCCTCATTTGTCTCTCAAATTTCTCAAAAACACTGGCTTTCCTCACTCGTGACCAACCAGTCTCGACACTTACAAAAATTTTCGGACTTTCTTGGCCCGACAGGAGGGCACTGTTTCGGGGGACTTTAGGAGGCCTTCCCGATCTCCATCTTAGACGTGCGACCTATGGATGGAAAGATCTTTGAGTGAAGTTTCACTCTATAGTTTAAGGTTTTGGCTAATTTTTGCTGCAAGTTTGCGCAAATCTCACTTTTCTCTCAGAAGGTTGATTTGGAATTTCTGGGTTTGCTCTTCTGGAGTTGCTTCTCAGGGCCTCTTTGGGGGACGATTCCGAGCTCTCCCCTCTCTCTCTCGTCTCCTCTCTCTCCTTTCTCGAAAGACCTTGCTTCCGTGATATTATCCCCCGAATTAGAGAATTTTTGGTCGGCCTTTTGTCCACCTACCAAGCCTGTCAACTGACCCAGCTCACCCACTTTCTAACTTAGCCAAAATTTTCAAATTTCGCAGCTGTTGAGTGTCCGGATTTGGTGCGATTTTCCCGTGCCTGCAGCAGCTTATCTCTGGCCAATGCTTGTCCACCTGCAGTACCAATGATGGTCTTCCATCATGTGCAGAGATCGGGCTGGCTGGGTAGGTGAGGAGGATATGGTGGGGCCACCAATATGCCTGCTTAGCAGCTCCAAATTAAGACCTAATCATGGGCTGGGTTTTGGTAACTAGTTTGAGTGCTTTAATCCATTAATTTGGCTGCGGTTTTTGATCAATTAGCAAGTAAATGTATATTAGTTTAAGATCTTAACCATTTTTCGCAATTATCTCCACCCAATTTTACAAGAAAGTACCTCAAAGTTGGCCATTTTCTTGTCCGAAAATGCCAAATTCAATGCAATTAGGGCATTTTTGGCTCAATTTGATTGATTCTGCTTGGCCCAAATTCAATTTCAACTTAATTGATGACCAAGATGATGATTTAAGGGCTCGGGCGCAAATTTTGCAAAATTTACGAATTGGTCCCTCGACTTTTGGAAATTGCATTTTGGCCCCAACTTGCCATTTGAATTCCAATCTGACCTCCTGGGCTTGGCTAGTCACATTTAGATCATTGGCCCCAACTTTTTTTCTTTTCTTTTCTTTTTAATCTTTTTTTAAATCTTTTTTATCTTTTATCTTTTTTTTTTTAATTTTTTTGTTTAGGGAAAACATCTTCCATTTTAAATACCTAGATAATCTATATTCAATAATTTGGGCAAAAATTAGGTGTCAACAGCTGCCCCTCTTTGGAAGAAAGCTCAAAGAGATTTCTTTCAAAGATAAGGTGACACCTAATGTTTTTTTTTTTTTTTTGAAAATAGCAAAATGAACATGCAAGTGAGAGCGTGATCTAGGGATGTACTTGTGAACAATTTGAAAAGTGTGGTTTAAGGATATACCCACGAACCTTGTGGTTTAAGGCAATCCCACTAACCGTGTGGTTTGAGGTAGTCCCACAAATCTTGTGGTTTAAGGCAGTCCCACTAACCGTGTGGTTTAAGGCAGTCACACTAACCTTGTAGTTTAAGGCAGTCCCACGAATCTTGTGGTTTAAGGCAGTCCCACGAACCTTGTGGTTTAAGGCAGTTCCACTAACCGTGTGGTTTAAGGCAATCCCACTAACCTTGTGGTTTAAGGCAGTCCCACTAATCGTGTGGTTTAAGGCAATCCCACTAACCTTGTGGTTTAAGGCAATCCCACTAACCGTGTGGTTTAAGGCAATCCCACTAACCTTGTGGTTTAAGGCAATCCCACTAACCGTGTGGTTTGAGGTAGTCCCACAAATCTTGTGGTTTAAGGCAGTCCCACTAACCGTGTGGTTTAAGGCAGTCACACTAACTTTGTAGTTTAAGGCAGTCCCACGAATCTTGTGGTTTAAGGCAATCCCACGAACCTTGTGGTTTAAGGCAGTTCCACTAACCGTGTGGTTTAAGGCAATTCCACTAACCTTGTGGTTTAAGGCAGTCCCACTAATCGTGAGGTTTAAGGCAATCCCACTAACCTTGTGGTTTAAGGCAATCCCACTAACCTTGTGGTTTAAGGCAATCCCACTAACTGTGTGGTTTGAGGTAGTCCCACAAATCTTGTGGTTTAAGGCAATCCCACTAACCGTGTGGTTTAAGGCAGTCACACTAACCTTGTGTCCCACGAACCTTGTGGTTTAAGGCAGTCCCACGAACCTTGTGGTTTAAGGCAGTTCCACTAACCGTGTGGTTTAAAGCAATCCCACTAACCTTGTGGTTTAATGCAGTCCCACTAACCGTGTGGTTTAAGGCAATCCCACTAACCTTGTGGTTTAAGGCAATCCCACTAACCGTGTGGTTTAAGGCAATCCCACTAACCTTGTGGTTTAAGGCAATCCCACTAACCGTGTGGTTTAAGGCAGTCCCACTAACCGTGTGGTTTAAGGCAATCCCACTAACCTTGTGGTTTAAGGCAATCCCACTAACCGTGTGGTTTAAGGCAGTCCCACTAACCGTGTAAATTGTATGGTTTTAGGATGACCAAGAACCTCTTGAAAATGCATGGTTTAAGGCTAACCCATGAACCCTTTGAAATTATGTCTTGAAAATGCATGGTTTGAGGCTAACCCATGAACCCTTTGGAATTGCATGGCTTAAGGGTAACCAAGAACCTCTTGAAAGTGCATGATTTAAGGCTAATCCAAGAACCCTTTAAAATTGCATGGTTTAAAGATGACCAAGAACCTCTTGAAAATGCATGGTTTAGGGATAATTCATAAACCCTTTGAAATTGTAAGGTTTAAGGATAACCAAGAACCTTTTGAAAATGCATGGTTTAAGGCTAACCCATGAACCTTTAGAATTGCAAGGTTTAAGGATAACCAAGAACCTTTTGAAAATGCATGGTTTAAGGCTAACTCATAAACCCTTTGAAATTGCTAGGTTTAGGGATAACCAAGAACCTTTTGAAAATGCATGGTTTAAGGCTAATCCAAAAACCCTTTGAAATTGCATGGTTTAAATATAACCAAGAACCTTTTGAAAATGCGTGGTTTAAGGCTAATCCAAGAACCCTTTAGAATTGCATGGTTTAAGGTTAACCAAGAACCTTTTGAAAATGCATGGTTTAAGGCTAATCCAAGAACCCATTAGAATTGCATGGTTTAAGGATAACCAAAGAACCTTTTGAAAATGCATGGTTTAAAGCTAACCCATGAACTCTTTAGAATTGCAAGGTTTAAGGATAACCAAGAACCTTTTAAAAGTGCATGGTTTAAGGCTAACCCAAGAACCCTTTGGAATTGCACGGTTTAAAGGTAACCAAGAACTCTTCAAAGTGCATGGTTTAAGGCTAACCCATGAACCCTTTAGAATTGGTATGGTTTAAGGATGACCAAGAACCTCTTTGAAATTGCAAGGTTTGAGGATAACCAAGAACCTTTTGAAAATGCATGGTTTAAGGCTAACCCATGAACCTTTAGAATTGCAAGGTTTAGGGATAACCAAGAACCTTTTGAGAATGCATGGTTTAAGGATAACTCATAAACCCTTTGAAATTGCAAGGTTTAAGGATAACCAAGAACCTCTTGAAAATGCATGGTTTAAGGCTAACCTATGAACCCTTTGAAATTGCATGATTTAAGGGTAACCAAGAACCTTTTGAAAGTGCATGGTTTAAGGCTAACCAATGAACCTTTTGGAATTGTGTTTTGAAAATGCATGGTTTAATGTTGACCCATGAACTCTTTGAAATTGCATGGTTTAAAGGTAACCAAGAACCTTTTGAAAATGCATGGTTTAAGGCTAACCCATGAACCCTTTAGAATTGCAAGGTTTAAGGATAACCAAGAACCTTTTAAAAGTGCATGGTTTAAGGCTAACCCAAGAACCCTTTGGAATTGCAAGGTTTAAAGGTAACCAAGAACTCTTGAAAGTGCATGGTTTAAGGCTAACCCATGAACCCTTTAGAATTGGTATGGTTTAAGGATGACCAAGAACCTCTTTGAAATTGCAAGGTTTAAGGATAACCAAGAACCCTTTGAAAATACATGGTTTAAGGCTAATCCATGAACCCTTTGAAATTGGAAGGTTTAAGGATAACTAAGAACCCTTTGAAAATACATGGTTTAAGGCTAATCCATGAACCCTTTGAAATTGGAAGGTTTAAGGATAACCAAGAACCTTTTGAAAATTGCATGGTTTAAGGCTAACCCATGAACCGTGTGAAATTGCAAGGTTTAAGGATAACTAAGAACCCTTTGAAAATACATGGTTTAAGGCTAATCCATGAACCCTTTGAAATTGGAAGGTTTAAGGATAACCAAGAACCTTTTGAAAATTGCATGGTTTAAGGCTAACCCATGAACCGTGTGAAATTGCAAGGTTTAAGGACAACCAAGAACCCTTTGAAAATACATGGTTTAAGGCTAATCCATGAACCCTTTGAAATTGGAAGGTTTAAGGATAACCAAGAACCTTTTGAAAATTTCATGGTTTAAGGCTAACCCATGAACCGTGTGAAATTGCAAGGTTTAAGGATAACCAAGAACCCTTTGAAAATGCATGGTTTAAGGCTAATCCATGAACCCTTTGAAATTGTGTGGTTTCACTGGAGGAACCTGTCCTTCAAGAATATTCTGAAATGGATACTGCACATCAAATAGTATTCATTATAACAAGTATTCTAGTAGCGAAAGCATACTAGATGAGGTCAATTTCAACATATGTCATTAGAAACAATATCAAAAGTGTATCGATAATGAGAAAGCAATGATTGCATAAACAAATGAAACTAATTCCGACAACTTGACAAACTCGCAAAACTGTCATCATGCTCGGATGATATCATTAATCGTCAAATTCTCTTGGGAGAAAAGTCCTTGTCGAAATGACCATGACTTATGAGAAATGTTTGTTAAGTATGCCAAGCAAGGATCCCTAGTCAGAAAGGGCTTCTCGCATATCCTCAAGAAAATGGCTATTTGATCCCATCTGTTCATGTGGGAAATAAACTAATCACTCAACCTCACTCTTCCAGTGCGCAAGGCTTTGAATCATTCGCAATAAGTACACATTGACCAATCAAAGAGGTCTTTTAGAAGGACCGTAGTGCAGGTTTGGTCATGGTTTTAGCAATGGATAAGCATAATTGGCTATGAAATGAATTAATCAACGATCGACATCTTCGCCAGGTTTACAAGTCAAGAAACCTTAAGATGAGATAAGACGACCTTACTCTCACTTCTTCAAGCGGCATCTTCTTTAGGAAGTCCTTATTTCCACTTTGAATCATCACAATCTGAAGAGACTTTGGAAATGGGTTGTAATGTTGATTCGGGGAAAGGTTCAAAAGGCTTAGCTCAAAAGGCTTAGAACTTTTTGTCAAAGGGGGATTTGGGAGTTGGTGATTATCATGGCATCATTACCATATCATCCATTTTTTTAAAGCACTCAATGTTTAGAATTCAAATTGTCTCAAAAGTCCTTTGACTAATCATGTTAACATAATGGCTTTTGCATTTGCAATGATTTTCTTTTCTATGCATGCATTTTTTTTGTTGCCATTTTTGCTTTCACAGAGATATTCTTCTTGATGCAATTGTTTTTCTTCCACTCTCCCTCCCTTTTTTTTGTGGGCATTGGCCTTGCTTTTACCAGGCACACTGCTTTTTCATGCCCATTAATTTTCACTTGACTTTTGTTCTTTCAAACTTTTTGAGCGCTTGGGACTTTCGAGATGCTTTTCATATTCTCATATAAACACCAATTGTTGGTAAATCATGTGCTCTGCCCCAATGTGGGGAGATAATCACCACTCGGGTTTTAGAAATGAATAGTTCGGCTCAATATGGTTTAAGCAAAGGGTATCGGTGTTTGGGTAGAGAAAAGAATGCTCTTCTTCACCTTGGGATGCTTCGAGCTTCCATAAGAATTCACCTGAAGTTACCACAAAAAAGATTTATGCAAGTGAGAGTAAAGAAACCTTTCTCATCTTTTCTCTCCAAATAATGTCAGCCCAAATCTCCATAATTGCCCCATCGTGGGGTGGTTCCTGACAGGGGTATTTTATAGAAAATTCTTCACATTAAAAGGCTCAAATGGGCTAACTATTGTCACCTGTAGTGTGTATGATAGAGGAAAGAAATGCCTCTTATCATCTTGGTCTATGTACCGCTTGTGAATGAATTCAATGACCTTGAATGACACGGGTTTTCTTTTTCGCTCGAATCCCAGAGTGTTTAAAGGACATGTTTGGAAATGGGTTGCCTTTCCTCATTCTAAATGTTTCTTGCTTGGCATGAGTAACATCCCTTTCATTTTTGTTGAGATCATTTGGATGGATTAATCTCCCTAGGGAATTTTGATTCGAAATGAGTGATCCATCAAGTGGATGAACAATTTAATGATAAAGAAGATTTTTGCAAACTTTGTGGAAAACTTTTTTTTCTTCAATTTCCATTTTTTTGTGCTTGCTTCTAGAAAAACACTAGATGTTCTTTTTTTGTGATGGAAATTCCCCATTTGTTTTCCATTTGATTTTGAGAAGAAGGGTACTTACCTGTGCCTTAGTAGTCAGGCGACCCTACGAAGAACAAAAGGGAATGTGTTAGTACATGAATCCTCAGGGATCGTAAAATTGGAAACGATACAACATTACCCTTGGTTAGTTTCACCATTTGGCGGCAAACAACGGAATGAATGTACTATTTTAAGGCTTGAAGAGAATCTCAGATCTTTGGTCTCATTAGTTCAAGCATTTTCCTCTTTTTGCAAAAATAAGAGATGCAAAAGTTTTTATATATTTATTTATTTATTATTATTTACATGGCAACCTTGTTGCTGTTTCCAGGGATCGAACCCCGTACCTCTCGGACCCACTTCATTCCCCATACCACCAGGCCAAAGCGCTGGCAGTGTCCATAGGGCGCTTCTTTTTTTATTTAATTGAACCGGCTCTAGAACGACACATATTTTAAGCCAACTTAGGTGACTTTGTCATGTGTTGGCTCCACATGCTTGCTTGGTCGATATGAATTATGCTTAAATCAATTTCTCGAGCTTGTTCCCCGAATACCGACGATTCCTGTCAAACAAGGGAACTACGTCAAATAATGAAGTTAGAGAGGGGCATTTTGGAAACGATACCGAATTACCCTTCTCCTGCAGCTGACTTTAAATGTCTTGTGTTTCCTCTTCATGTGCTTTTGCTCCTCAGGTGTTAACATTTCCTTGAAGATCTTCCTTTCAAAGATGTTATCGAATTCACTCATTCTAAGTGGGCGTCAAAGATGAAAGGAGAGGGGTACTCCTTGTTTCGACATGTGAGGGCATTGCTCCGTGGATATTTTACTCCATTTATTCCATCAAAATGGATGGTTGGGCCTTAGCATGCCTTCTTGGTATAAGGTGTTGCTCCAACGGTCAATGTGCACCTTTTCCTACAAGAGATAGGGCATGGTACTTATATTCCAAAATTGAATTGGACTAATTTAGAAATGATACTCCCTTTTTGTGCTGAATCAATTGACTTTGTTTCATCTTGCTTCACGGGTGAGAGCTACTCTACTTCGAGTGACTTGCCCCATTTATCAACTTTTATGGCATATCTGATGACTACGTTCCATCCTGTTTCCTTGGCTATGGGGACGAATTTGCTCTCATGATTGACAGCAATTCACTTGACACATATCTATTCCATTTGAGTCTTTCCCTTTTTAGAAGTCGGGTGACTCAAGCATTGCGTGCCCTTGATTCATTTTGTGGCCATTTGCCCCAATTAAAATTTCCTACACATATGGAAACAATGTATTATTTCCACTCTTAGGTACATTAATTTTAGGAACGAAGTACACCCTTTTTCAAAGTCGGGCAATTCCGCATCTCATCATATCTTTGTGGAAGAAGGGGAGATATTGTCCTTATGGTCGAATGTATGCCACATTGAGTTAGAAAACTTGTCCATATGCAGCTTCATTATGTTGGATTGATGAATCTTCATTTCATTTGAATCTTTCATGCTTTACTCGGTTTCCCGCGTACCCCTTTTAGGCTAGGTGATTTTTCGCCATTTTTTTGTTGCATCAATGCATCTCCCATTTCACAATCTGTAAGCATGGGTGGCTATGTCAGTTTATGAATGAGTTGTTTTGACTTTTGGAACAAACACACCCTTTTCTTTTAGAGATCGTGTGATTCTGGACCAGGTTGTTCTCCCCATGTAATCTTGTTGCTTGCCAGTAATTTGCCTCACTAAAATCTGCACAAAGTGCAAGGACAAGTCATTCCTAAAATAAATCGAATTTAACTTGAAACGATTACCACCTTTTATTTGAAGGCAACATTTGATGACCGATTCTTGCTTGTGTACATCTACATCTTGAAGTGTTGTCTTGCATACCACCAATAATCATCTCCATACAGGATTGGATGCCAAGAAACCGTTGGAAGTGTAGGGATTGCATATGCTTCTTGTTCGCAGCCAACGAAGTAGTTTGTAGGCCTTGATGATTCTTTTCACACTTAATCACAATGTTTGAATTCATATGTTGTGAAAACATTCAAGTAGTTCATGGCTCAACCAAATATGCCCATAAATGAGCATGAATTGGTGCATCTCATGACTTGCTCTGTTAGGGAAAGGCCCACACTTTTGTCAATCTTGAACAAAACCGTCATTTTGCCTGTTTGACAAAAATGGATGACTGAGTTAGTTGTTGCGCAAGAAATCCCTATTGGAACAATTACAACCTTACCCCCTCAAAGCATCGTTCTACGGATCAACCTACAAAAGCGATTAAGTGAAGAGATAAAGTATTATGCAAGTTCTTCTTGAAACTCATTTTCACACATTTTGAAGCTAAGGCATAAAACTCAGCCCAAAGGGTCCGTTTGAAACACTTCAACTGTTTTAAAGAATATAACTTTTATGAACTCTAATTTTATTATTAGAAAATGTGAGTTGTATGATTTACAAAAGTATTTGATTGGGTTCACAATCAAAACTCAAAACGTAAAACACGGTTCCTAATAGGAATAATGACAAGGATAAAGTGCAAGAAGCTCTTTCATAGAGGAGCATAATAAGCACAATTCTCGTCCTAGCTTTAAAGTCCACTTTTGGCATGGCCAAGCAAGAGGAGTTTAGGGAATGGTTGTCACGCATGACCTGCGAAAGGAAGATAATGTCAGTATATGAATGAAAAACTGATCTTTGAATAAAGCCGCCTCTTACAATGAAATCAAGGCGACGATACCTTCTTCGTAGTATCCACTTACGAGAATTTGGTATTTCGTCAAGATTTTATTAGTAAGAGGTGATTTCATTAAAAGATCGATCCGCGACTATCAATTGAATGCCCACTTTGTTCCAAAAGTTTCATACACAAATGGGGCATCGATTAATTTGTGGTTTCACACATGCAAAGGTGAGGTGATTTTTATTTTGAAATATCAATACACAAAATGGGATTTGAATTTCAATTTTGAAATGTGACCAAGAAAGAATTTTATTGAAAAATTGATTTTAATTCTATGCCCCAAAATGTAATCTTGACTTGGAAGAATTTCTATACAAAATGTGACTTTGAGTTCACAATTAAAAAAAAAAAATTGTTTCATGGGGTTAGATCAAAGGTATTTGAAATGTTTATTTATTAAGAGTGAGAGCCAAGCCTATATCGCTAAGGGCATTCCATTGATTTCCGCGAATCTCAAAAAATGAAAATTTCAATCCAAAGTGAGCAAGTAGATGGAGAAATCATACTTACAGTGGGTGAAGAGACATTTTTTTTTTCAATCACATAGACATGCGGATGTAAACTTGTGAGGTTTGACGCATAAAGGTGGAATTCTAAAGGCTTAAAGTCCCCATTTTGATTAGATCAAAAGAGTTTTCCCCACTCCGCGCTTACGTCGGACAGTTCTCTTTATCATTAATCAAAATGAGCGGGACCAAAAGTGGATAACCATGGGTCATTCCCCGCACGGGTTCCATCTTTTGGCACCTTCTATGGGCTTCCTAATGCGATCGGGGTTTTAGATCGCAGGTTGTGTGTGTAAATGTGTAGTGCTAAGATAAGTATAAAGGCACACACATCGATTGATATCCAAACAACACTTCAATTTCATCCATATAGACGTACATTCCTACGCCTCCCTACAAAAGAGATGGGTTAACAAACACTCCACCCCTTATTACTCCAAACCTACAAAAACATTTAAAACATTGTTAGCGACTAACCTTGTTTTCCATGCGACTTTGACACGCGCTATCAAATGAAGACCATGTTAGTGAACAACCAACCAAGTTATTACGGCCTAAGTCCTCTAAGGTTTGCAACCAAGTCCCCAGCGGAGTCGCCAAGCTGTCACGACCTCTTTTTTTTCAGTCCGGGGAAAAAAGAAGAGGGTTTAGGGGTATTTGCCTAAAGAGGCGGACCGATGGCCCTACATTAGGCGTGGGCTCTCCCAAGCCCATACCTCGCGCAACATTGGATTTTGAATTTTAATTCTTAACAACCTATGTAATTCTAGGAGTCGCCACTAGCCTATTGGGGTCGGCTAGAAACCAATCAAGACACGGGAGTGTTGTCTTGATTCCTACGCAACCAGAGATTTCTAGGAACGGGGACTTGTTTACGCCAATGTTTCTATTAACGCCCTTGCGGTACCACTAACTTGGAAAGTTGTTTATCTAAATGGCCACACAATCTTGATTACCAATTATAATCTTTATGAAACCACTAAGTGTCCATGCAAATGTTTTTGTAGTTTTTTTTTCTTTTAATGTCTAGACTAATCCTAACATAATTTAGAAGAGAAATTTACACTCAAATTAATGAAAAGCAGCGCGTAAGTAAACATTCAAGAAATTGAAATGACTTGAAAATAAACATGGAAAATATAAACCCGATACAAGTTGGGCAAATAATATTACATGGCCTTGTTATCACGCCCCGGGACAGGACCCCCATGAGCAAAATGAGAATTCAAATATGCATAAAATTGCTCTATGTGCATGAAATTACTTTAAATAGTTTTAATCTACGCAAGATGGATTATTTACAAAAATGGTTATAAAATACCAAAAATAGCATTAAATTAGGAAAATGACCTTTTAAAATTAGGAAAATTTCATGTATGCCATTTCTATCCTAATTTGATGCTATCTAACATTTTTTGATATTTTTGGAAATTTCATATTTTTTCTCTTTTTTTAATTATTATTTAAAAATAATAATAATAATAATTCCTTAAACCGATCTATGCTAACATGGAGTAACACAGCACATGAATATCACAATAATCAAGCTCAAATCGACCGTTTCAAGATCGAAGCTTAGTTTGGGCATTTTGTCGAACACTTGGCGTGCATTAAACTAGCCCCAATAGTCTCTTCGAGCCATGTTTGCAGCCTTCAATCTCCACTCATAAGCAATCTCATGTGAAAATAAAGTATTAAGATTATACTACCATATGCAAAGAACAAGATTAGATAGAAATCATAGCTAAAAGCACATTAGAACCAAGCTAAAATCATCCTCAAATACACGGGTTTGAACTCATTTTGCAAATCTGGGTTTGAACCCAAGTCAAACAAACAGGTTACATGCCCATATTCAAGCACCGACACTCATCGCATACGAGATCTAAAGGAAACATTACTTGATCCGAGTGAAAGTAGGTAACATGAGCTTTCAAATGCAATAAACATCACAGAGAATGACCCACCTAAAAACATCAAAACGACCTCTCCAAGAAGCACACATGCAACACTCTTGAAGAGATTTCAAACACTTGGAAAAATTTCAACCTCAGAAATCAGTTTTCCGGGCTGGTTTTCCTCTTGATTTTCATGATCAAAACATGCTCAAACTCGAAAATAAATACATCTAGGGTGCTTACCTTGCTTCCTAGTTTCTTTTTCAAGTAGTTCTTGGCCGATGAAACCGACAAATTATCCTCGGGGGCCTGTGGAAGTAGGCTTCTTCAACTGGAAATGAGATCTGCAAAAAAACGAACTGACAACGAAGGTTTTCGTTGAGCTCTAACATTAGACTTCAAGACGTATTTTTCTGGAAAAATTGACACCACGCCAGACTATATGTATTCTAGTTTGGGCTAAAAGTCAATATTTTCCTCATTTGTCTCTCAAATTTCTCAAAAACACTGGCTTTCCTCACTCGTGACCAACCAGTCTCGACACTTACAAAAATTTTCGGACTTTCTTGGCCCGACAGGAGGGCACTGTTTCGGGAGGCTTTAGGAGGCCTTCCCGATCTCCATCTTGAACATGCGACCTATGGATGGAAAGATATTTGAGTGAAGTTTCACTCTATAGTTTAAGGTTTTGGCTAATTTTTGCTGCAAGTTTGCGCAAATCTCACTTTTCTCTCAGAAGGTTGATCTGGAATTTCTGGGTTTGCTCTTCTGGAGTTGCTTCTCGGGGCCTCTTTGGGGGACGATTCCGAGCTCTCCCCTCTCTCTCTCGTCTCCTCTCTCTCCTTTCTCGAAAGACCTTGCTTCCGTGATATTATCCCCCGAATTAGAGAATTTTTGGTCGGCCTTTTGTCCACCTACCAAGCCTGTCAACTGACCCAGCTCACCCACTTTCTGACTTAGCCAAAATTTTCAAATTTCGAAGCTGTTGAGTGTCCGGATTTGGTGCGATTTTCCCGTGCCTGCAGCAGCTTATCTCTGACCAATGCTTGTCCACCTGCAGTACCAATGATGGTCTTCCATCACGTGCAGAGATCGGGCTGGCTGGGCAGGTGAGGAGGATATGGTGGGGCCACCAATATGCCTGCTTAGCAGCTCCGAATTAAGACCTAATCATGGGCTGGGTTTTGGTAACTAGTTTGAGTGCTTTAATCCATTAATTTGGCTGCGGTTTTTAATCAATTAGCAAGTAAATGTATATTAGTTTAAGATCTTGACCATTTTTCGCAATTATCTCTACCCAATTTTACAAGAAAGTACCTCAAAGTTGGCCATTTTCTTGCCCGAAAATGCCAAATTCAATGCAATTAGGTCATTTTTGGCTCAATTTGATTGATTCTGCTTGGCCCAAATTCAATTTCAACTTAATTGATGACCAAGATGATGATTTAAGGGCTCGGGCGCAAATTTTACAAAATTTACGAATTGGTCCCTCGACTTTTGGAAATTGCATTTTGGCCCCAACTTGCCATTTGAATTCCAATCTGACCTCCTGGGCTTGGCTAGTCACATTTAGATCATTGGCCCCAACTTTTTTTCTTTTCTTTTCTTTTTAATCTTTTTTTTAAAATTTTTTTATCTTTTATCTTTTTTTTTTTAATTTTTTTGTTTAGGGAAAACATCTTCCATTTTAAATACCTAGATAATCTATATTCAATAATTTGGGCAAAAATTAGGTGTCAACAAGAGTAACGAAGTGCAGTGTAAGCTTGAGAATTTTGCAGAGAAAGATGGCGGAAGAGGAAGAACAGGCGGGAGAGAGAGGATTTGATAACGGGCCGAGCCGGGCTAGTTTGGGCCATAATCGGGCTTAACAAGTGGCCCTTCAATACACAAGCAGAGCCTTAGGTCCGTTCGTTTCACGGAAAATTGGCCATTTCCGGAAAATATTTTTCTAAACATCATTTTCCAGGAAAATAACAATATTTTCTAATATTCGGCTAAAATCTGAAAATATTTCAGAAAATATTTTTCAGTGTTCGATAAGGAAAATATTTTCTGCTCGCCAGATTGGTGAGCACGAGCATCAAGCTCAATGAGCGTAAGTTTGAAATCGACGAGCTTGAGGTTCACCTAGTCTAATGACTAACCAAGAATGAAAAAAAAATAAGAAACAAAGAAAAGAAAAAGAAAAAAGAAATTAAAAATAATTAGAATATAAAAAAATAAGAAGAAGAAAGGGAAGGAGGAAGTGAGAATTTGTAGAGTTGTAAGATAAGAGAAATCAAGTGAAGAAAAGGTTTTTTACTTTTCTACTTTTGAAGACTTTTTTCTTTTGATGGAAAGCATTTTCCCCAGAGAATTCATTTTCCGCGAAACGAACGTTGGACAATCCGGAAAATATTTTCCCGAACATTATTTTCCGCGAAACGAAGGAAGTCTTAGAGAATGTATCTTTGTAGGAGCTAGTTTGCTTTGGGCGTTCATTACAACCATTATGTTCTAGAAATAGTTTCTGAAACAGAAATAGATTTTTCTATTTCTATTTCTAGAAGAGTTTCTAAGCAAAAATAACCGTTTGATAACGATACAAAAATTTTTCTTTTCGGTCTCTCGGTTGGCGGTAGACCGGCGACCGTCGATCGATGAAAGACCGGTTGACGAACGTTAAAAAGAATTTTCATTTCTCATTTCTGTTCCAGAAATAGAGAAGTAGAAAATTTCTACTTCTAATTTCTATTCCAAACCTATTCCGGAACAAGAATCTATTTTCGAAATAGAAAATTAGAATAGGTTTATCAAACGGATTTCTATTCTAGAAACAGGTTTAGAATAGAAAATTTGTTTCTGAAACAAAAATTCTAGTTTGTCATGCACCCCCTTTGAGTGTTTTATAGTGGCGTGAGAAAATTAACTATAATAGTGATGCGCAGTCTTTTCCTACTCATAGTATTTACTAGTTGTGTGACATGATCATTTTTTTCAGTGTTATGTTTGTACTAGTATATAAGTTGCCTATTACAATTTTACCGTATTACTAACATGTTGCTTTCACACCCATCAATTGGTACTAGAGCCACGCTTCCTTGCTCAACAAGTGGCATTGGAGTTAGACAATCAGAGATCGGCTGGACTTTGCTTAAGTCTTTGTCCATTTGCCAAGCCAAGGTGTATGATGATGTGATCGAGAAGATTTTGATGGGTAGCACCATTTTTGAGTACTGAAAGTTTGAAAGTTGCACGCATGGGGAGGGATCACAACAACATTTATTCAAGAAACTTGAAAGAACTTGTGATTGATAGATGTTGGCTAGTCAAAGGAAATGATCCATCGTTAAAAATTCTCACTACTCAAGATAGAAGCCGTGATGCAATGGGGGTTTCACCATCAGGAAGAGAGGTGTCAGAATTGTGTAGTTAGATGAACTACCTAAACAAAGTCCAGGCTCGATTCGATCGTTCTTACTATCACACTATGGAAGATATTCTTACCTTTTTTGTCGGATAGAATTTATCGTAACTTTTTCTTAGAGGAGACCATATTGGTTACTTGTTTATGGACGACCCTATCATCATTCATGACATTATTCATACGTGGACAGAACAACTTTGTTTACTAATTTATCATTAGATGGTATCTCTCTACTCTAATTCTTTCAACATCTTTCGTCAAAAGGTTCTCTAATTTTTCAAATGTAAGGAACACAGGGTATATCATTCAAAGAGCATGCTTAGATTATGCGCTAGTTCTGCATCGGCATTGCAACCACATTGATCAAGTACTATGTATTGAGTCTTGCCTGTTTGTTGCCATCCATGGGCACTGCCATCCATAGGCAATACAGCTGCTTTTCGAAACGCATACACTATTAAATTATGATGCTAAGTTCGCTCAATATCCTCCATTTGTTCAGATAGTTTAAGAATGATGTCAAGTTACAAACATAGTTCTATAATTACTAAAATAGTAGCAGAAGCAAATTTTATAAGATTACACAATAGCTATGATATAGGGTTTAGCCAAAGGTATTATGAGTACAGATTGCCTTCTCTTCGTTTCCTATCAATAGTATAGCTTCTCTCCATATTCCACTAGTATTCATGATCCCGCCCTTCTCTTTTTGTTTTCTCGATCCTTGAAAATTTAACTGTAGTCTCTCCAAATCAAGCTTGTGTAAGACTGCTTGTGCATAGTTTGCTTTTATACGCGGTTTGCATTGGTAGTGGATCAAATACCAATAATTTATTTTGTTGGTAATATTTATCGTTTCGTCTTATTACTAATTGTCGTTGTCACTATTTCCGCACTTATTTTGCATTGAGAAAGAGTACCTTGATGACACAAAGATATACAAATAAATTAATAAAGCAAGTTAATCTCATAGTAGATTCAGCTATCATAAAGATAATTAATAAACACGAACAGAAATATCACATATGCACATTTTACATGCATACAATTATATATACAGATAAGATTACTATCTTGATGCATATGATCAAATACGAAGCTATTCCGTCTTTAAGAGTTTCTCCTTTAGATTGAAAATAAATCCTAGAGAACGAATGATAAAATTAAACATTTTTAGATTCTTGTATATCTGTAATTAAGTATTTTGGCTATATGATACTATTTTCAATAATATGAAACATAATCTCATAATCTTAAATGTACCATTTAATTGCAAATTTCAAATCTCTCATATTGGAAGATAGTATTTGTTCTTTAATGCCACCTTGTCACTATATATCTAGCCAGTCATATCGATTATAGTAATCCTAAAGATTGACCCTTTCACACTGACCCTTTCACACGAGTGTTTTGTACATTGGACTGGATGCATCATTTAACAGTGATGTGTGGAGAAGTGAGTAAATTTTAAGTGAGAGATTTCAACATTCAAGTGCAAAGTTTGTGGATTGACTACACCATGTAATCCATTCAACCCAAAGTACAAACAATCCAAACCAGACATTTGGTTCTCTTATATACGGTTTTAATAAACATAGAGACATGAAGCAAAAGTTTGGCACCATGAATAGCTGTCAAAGCTTGCAGAAATACCATGAAGACAGTTATCCACCCAGATAGAGGATGGGTCAATATCTTCCAGTAGATTCTATCTAACTCAATAGATAAAGAGGTAACTTTCACGCCGCTTTTTCTCTTCAATGAATGCCGCCTAGCAGAAAATGTTCATGGCAGGCATATATTATAACTCTCCAGAAAGGGTGGAGCCTAAGAGCTTCAGTCAAAAAGCACATATGCTTTGCTTCTCACATTGATGCCTCCTGCAGCTTCAAGCATTAGAGGTCCACCCACAAGAGCAACATGAACATTACCGCCGCAAGTTCACAAACAGACGTTCATTCTGAATCTGAGATTTTATCTTCATGCTTGTCCAAGTATGTGGACCACGGCCTGCTTTCTTGCAACCAAAACACAAGCCATGTCCCTACTTACTGTTGCAAAAAAAAAAACTTAACTTGATTTCTCTCCAGTGTTCCTATAATATGGCCATAACTAATGTGATGTTTTAATAGCTCTATAGGGTAAAAGTAATAAGTACAATGCTTGCATCGCGCTAAAACACAGGCTGAAGCAATACTTGTGTACCTCAAGAGGCTATGGTATGCATGTGAACCATGAATGCTCTACAATATCTTGATATACTAAATACCATGATAGCATCTATCATCATGAAGATGTACGTACTAGTTCTCACTCAGTGACTCTAACCACCATAAGAAGATAATTATTCTTTTTGTATTTGTCTGGCCACTAAGATTCATCTTTTTCGCACTTTGACCTCCCAATTGATCTAAATTAATAGGAAAACCTAATACCTTAGTATTTTTCTTCTTCAATTAAAAAAATACCCTTCTTTGGAGCATAAATTTGCACGTTTCCAACCATCGAAACAAACATGAAACGATCCATTAGAGAGGCACGACCGCAATGTACCAACACCAGTCATATTTGAACTTAAGAGTAGGTTGTAAAAGTGGAAATTTAGTAAGGAGCATCAACAGGATTAATTCAGTTCCACCACCTAGTCCATGAGATAAATTTGTTACTGACACTAGCAAGTTTATCAAACAATGATACATAAAGGAAAGACTATCCGCAACAATAAGTTTCCAAACATCCAAACTGCAAATGGACATGGTTAGAAGCTCCAAGAAAATAGTGTTCAGAGTATACAATTTATGGCATGGCAATGAATTGATCCTCAACTCGATTGTATGTTGGTGTAAAAAATTCTTAACAAGGGGGGACTCCAGTGTGGGGAATGTTGCAAATCTTCTCATTCAGTGTAAGATAGAGTGCTAGATGTGTAATTTCACTGGGTTAGTGTTTTAGGAGGGAGAATGAGACAACTGAGCAGAAGTGTTCTCACAAAATAGAAGCAAAAGTGGCACCACTAACCCATTAGGGTCATCAAATGCACATTTCTTAACATATATAAAAGTACAAGGCTCCTAACTATCAAGATATGTAGGAACTTTTGAAGTTATGGTAAGTCGGAAAGTAAAATATCCTATAAAATTGCAGCATGAAATGGCATGTAAATGCACATAGGAGGAAAAACTGAGCTGCTACTCCTTGTGCTGATGAGGAGAGCAAGTACTAACAAATAGGAAGAACGAAAGAACAAACGTCTATACAAGAGGTTGAATGCTCTTCCTATAAAATTTTGGAAAGCCCAGAACAGGTCCAGACTAGTTAACAAGTTCACTGAATTACCAATTGACAATACACCTGGTCACTTGTTCAACAGGGCCAATAACACCAGTTCTTGACTGCTACTGTTTCTGCTGTGAAACCAGACTCGAACGAAAAGCACAATATCCTCATTTTTTCTTTTCATTTTGCCAGTAATGTCTTAAATAGTGAATTGACATGTATTGGAACACATAGAACTCAGGAGCATCCCATACTTATCACAAGTAAGGAATCAATATGCAAGCTTTGGATGCACAAGTTACCTTCAGTTGGTACAATTCCCAGTTTATTGCACAAGTGGGTGCACAAATGGAAGGTCATTGGCCTGCAAGATCATCATCCAGGCATCTCCCAAGTTTTCACGAGCACATTCATCTTATTTAGCAGCATAACAATTTGATGTTCCTGTTTCCAACAGAATATATTAGCCACATCTGCAAAGAAGGCTTTAAAATATGCTATGCCAGGCTCTTACCTTATACAGAGCCAAATCCATACAATAGTAATTAGGAGGGATGCACAACAAGATCCCTTCCAAAGGCTTTCTCTGCTTCACATTGCTTGAATCATTCACAAATCACCTCACCATTGCTATACCGTTTGTCACATCTAAAAAAGACTATTTGGAATGAGGTACAATCTATAAATCCAATTTCATAATTCTATTAGATGAAGCCAATTCAGAGGCATCCTATAGATTTAAACAAAGAAATGAAGCAATTGTACTCTACACATGTAGATCTCTGGAGAAAATTGTAGTTTCAGATTAAAGGTATATAACTCATAGAAGGATAGTGAAATGGGAACATATCTGGTGGATGGTAAAATAGACATAGGAAGAAATTGTGGCAATAAATTCATGTCAAGAAATTTTTTTTTTTAAATAGTAAAAAAGGGATCTTGGCAGCTTCCTAGAAACTGTAATGACTAAATTATTTCCTAATCTAGAGAAATGAGATACTGTTTTTCCATACACAATGATCATAAGCTAAACAGAAAGCCCAATCCAAAAAGATCACCCAACTTAAGTTCCAATTACATTGTCAAGTAATCAACCTGAGATCAAATACAAAACACTAGAATGTTAGGAAAAGGGTAAGTGAAAAATCACTGACTACAAAACCTAGAAGACAACACCCTACCCCCAAAGGTTTCCATTTCTTTTTCTCCTTCTCGCATTATAGTCTCAAAGTTCTGGCTAATCAGCAAGGGAATGAAAAATATTTGTAAAATTTTACAATAATAGGAAAATGGATAGTAAGATCTACAGACAAACTCAAATAATTGATGAGTTGGGTAACACCAAAAGCGCAAGCTTTCAAGTAAAGGATTGCAATGTTCTCACAAACCAATTTTGAACCAGGGCAATCATACTCAAACTCTTGTTATGCATACAAAGAGATCGAGAATTTCGCATTTGGTACACATATCAGCCATGAGGACCAAACTTGAAAGGAGGGAAGAAGCAATCACTTCAAACAACATATAACAGTAATGTTTTGTCCCATAATTCATATTTCTCCCACAGAGATGGCATGTGTAAGAACACTTATGCATGGAAAACTAGATATAGCAATCAGATGAATAATCAACAATAAAAGAGTAATAAACAACACATTCAGGTAAGAATTCTATGCAAGAGCAAGATTCTATTACATTTTCACATTTCTAATTCTTTTGCTAATACCTATGTTCCATCTGTTGAAATTCCTCCGCCACTATCCTTTGTAGATATTCACTATCCCCAAATCCTCCAAATTGCAGTAATTCTCAAGCGCAATAATGTATGTAAGACATCTCGCTGACGTGACTGACAGAACACATCAAGGCAGAAAAGCGCAAGAAATTACAATTGATCTTTCGAAAAGTGAGAACCTTCCAATTCAATGAGAAATGACAATCAACCCATTAATTTTAACCCTTGTTTTCATGTGGATAGCTAAAATAGTGCTAAACCAACAAAAACCACAGTTGACACCCAACAGGCCACCCTACCTTGAGTCAATCTTATCTAGTTGAAGTGCTCTAAGTATTTATGGGAATGGTAACAAGATGACATGAAATGAAGAACTGATCCACAAACCAAGAGTCATTTACAATCGCATATCATTAGTTTAGCAACTAATTCAGTCACATTGGATTAAAGCAGATTTAGCTGCTAAAAAACAATACCAGGTTGACAGCATATCATTTTGCATTTAAAGCATGACCAGTTCCATAAAACCACAGTATTAGAATTCTCTAGCACACAAATGGATAGCACAACGCAGTGAAGGCCTACCAAAATAGCTGCTAGAGTATATGAAGGCAATACTAAACTGAACATACTTCGCAGTAATCAAAGAATACTAAGCTGACGAACTTTCTCTCTTCAAAGCATTTACAAGAGACTGTCCACAACCTCTGCCAATTGAAGCGATGAAGCACCACCTTTGAGTCCTTTGTGACCGTCGCCAGCCAACACTTCTCTGGTTTCCACTCCATCATCTTCACCTACCAATCAGAAATCAAGCAAACTTCACAAAACCAATTCGGACCAATCAAGTCGACCGCCCATTAGGTCACAAAAGAACACTGGAAGCTAAACCTGAGAAGCCAGTGGTTTTTCAAACTGAAGCTGAAATGGAAGCACAACACACTGTGGTCCTTTGCCAGTTTCCATAGCTAAAGCTCTGTGAGAAGCCGAAAACACAGCACCAACACTAAAACAAATCACAGGGATGCAAGCTGAAAGAGGGCTTGTGAAGATTAGAGTTCAAAGAACCCAAAGGAAACATGGCCTGACAACATGCAAATAACTTTTTACCATTCCAAGGATGCATTGTCGGGTTCGGAGAAGTTCAAGAAATGTGGAGCTCCTCATCCTTCTATGAGTTCAATTCCTTTTAGAAGTGCCTTCTGAAAGCTCTCTGGGATGCTACTCAATTCCTTTTAGAAGTGCCTTCTGAAAGCTCTCTGGGATGCTACAGCATTTACATCAACCGGTGGAATGATAATCGAATCCTGCTAGTGAGTCAGACGAAATCAATCCAGTAACTAACATCAGTGGACTACTAATAATACTCCAAAGTTTATGGAACTCTGTTTGTTAGACTTGATATTCTTTTTGAACTCTTTGGATCCAACTAATGGGACTTCTGACGCCATCAACCACAAAAGCTTTGATCAAATTAGCATAGTGTATTCAACTCAAGATGCTTTCTTTTGTGGGATATACTATGACTCTTTTCCTTATCATTATGTGCTATTGATGCATTAGAATTAATGCAAGACAGTTTTCAAATGGCATATAGGATACTGAAAAGTTTCCTCAGGAAACTTAAGGAAATGCTTCCTGTGTTTTTCTTTTAAGCAAGTGCACTAACAAGAGCTTATGCACAATATAAGCAATCATTTCATAGCAAAAGACATTCTAGTTAATGTATTGTCTGACTCAATAGTTCAGGTATATGACAAATGGCTTTACCCACTCTACAAACATCAAGATGCATTCTCTAGGAGGCATGGAGTAGGTATACCCTGGATTCAAACTAAATGAACATGGATCCATGGTCAGAAATATTCGAATTGTAATTTTTGCAATCAATCCAAATATTTCAAGATGTTTTTGCTTCTACCCTGTTTGCTAGTTCACTCACGACCACACCACTAAGGGAAGAGCTTGCACTTGCATTTAGCACTTCTAAATTAATATGATTATCTTAATCTCCTAATGAAGACAGTTATGTGAGATAAAACGGGTGGAACACAATGGATGGACAAATTTTATCCCAAGTGAGAAGCATATGCATACTAAGGGATGCCATATCAACATGCTTCTTTTGCATTGTAAATTCACTCTTAAGTGTACTTAGAAATATGCAGTCATGAACTGCATGCTGAGCATAGAGCAAACTAAAACCTCACATTAGAAGGATTGCCGTATAGGGTCCTTCATTTAGCATTTTCTTCGACCTATACAACATGTACACATCAGTTTTTCAGCACTTCCAGCGTTCCAAAATCAATCAGATGTCGAGAATCTCTATTTTTCTGCATAGGATGAAGGATCTCACTTGAAAACTTATGTCAAATGATGCGCTTTGAAAGCCTTATCATCTATTTCCGCTACTGACATGATAAGCAGAACCATTTTGCCAAAGCACACATTAACTTCCATGAACATCTCCCCCCGGATTCCTTGAATTCAAATAAGAAAACAATGGTGACACTATCAACCAGGAAATAATAATGACAAGATCATAAATCTTGAAAGATATTGCAAGCGGGAAATTTAAATTGAAATTGGGCATTAGATCTCAAAAGAGCATAGGTCGACTACCTGCTTTATGTACCTTCATTAGAAAATGTGGATCCCTCATCCAAGTCATCCAATCCCTCATCCGAGTCGTACATATAGTATGGATTTGGTTCACTCCATCTGCCATTTGTAATCTAATAATGTCGATAAATCCGCGTTCTAAATAATTCTGGAATTGTTTAGAGTGACTCGCATAAGATGAGATTCAGTTCCTGCAACTCTAACCTATCAAGGCCTTCAATTTCAGCTAATTTTACACATCCTCTAGCTTGTAATTTCTTCAGCCTCCCGGATTTTGGAAGATCTAGCCTTTCAATTGAAGTGCACCAAGAGATATTTAGACTTTCCAAATTTTCCAAACTATCGAGCCCTTGAATTTCGGCTAAGTTTTCACAACAAGGAGCCTCTAATCTCTTCAGCATCCCGAATTTTGGAAGGTCTAGCCGTCCAATTGAATTGCACAAATAGATATTTAGACTTTCCAAATGCACCAAACTATCGAGCCCTTGAATTTCGGCTAAGTTTTTGCAGTTTATAGCCTCTAATTTCTTCAGCTTCCCGGATTTTGGAAGGTCTAACCTTTCCATCGACTCTGTGATATCTAGCCATTCCAAATACTCCAACCTATCAAGGCCTTGAATTTCGGTTAATTGGCAATCGTGAATAGTCAATTTCTTCAGACCCTCGAGTTTTGGAAGGTCCACCTGTTTGATTGAATCACACCATGTGATATCCAAGCTTTCCAAATATATCAATTTGTCAAGACCTCGAATTTCAAGTAGATCGTCGCATCTGTAGACCACTAATGTCCTTAGATGGACAAACTGTGAAACCTCCAGCATTTTGATAGATCCACACATATAGACTTGCAAGTATTCGAACTTGAAGGGCGTGTTTAGGGATTGTGGTGATTCCATTTCTTCAATGTCCGTCGGTTGGGAGCATTCTGAACTCTTTAATTGCATTGATGGAAGCTCCTGGATGCACTGGATAAATTCGCAACGCCAAACTCGTAGTTTCTTGAGATGGGGTAGGTGGGAAAGCGAAGGCAATTGGTGACTTCGACAGGTGACGCCCAAAAATGTTAAGCCGGAAGGAAGGTCTGGCAGCGATTGGAGATTATGGCATGCTCTAAATTCAAGGTATCGTAGGGAAGAAAGATTAGCCATGCTTTCTACTAGTATCCCTTTCAGATTTCTGCAACCCCAAGCAATTAACTCTCGGAGCTTTCTCAGACTCCCAATACCATTGGGTAATTCTTCTATACCACTTTCAGAAATATTTAGAATCTCTAGATTCTCCAAAGACCCTATGCTATTTGGTAATGCAGAAAGGGATTCGGTATAGGATAGATCGAGTTGCTGCAGTGCTTTTAATTTACCTATTTCTGCTGGAGGCTCCCTGAGGGAAAAACACGAGCCCAGCTTTAAGCAAAGGAGGCCCTTCATGTCTCCAATGGAAGCGTTGATTCGCTTCAGCAAAGGAGGTCCTCCATGTCTGCTGGAAGCGTCGATTCGCTTCAGTGAAGTACAATAACTGAGGATGAGAACCTCTAACTTCTCAAAAGCTGAGAGGAAGTCCGTATTTTTCAAGGACCAACAACTTGAAAGGTCTAGATATTTAAGCTCCTTTGCCATCTACAAAAAAAAAAAATAATAATAATAATGATTGTGGATGGGTGAGTGGTGAGTGGTGAGTCATTATGATTCATAAGAAAGCATAAAAGGAGAGGAAAAAAAAAGACTGTAATTCTTACCTTGAAAAAACTCCATCCTTCCCATTTCTCATTTATCTTACTATATTTCAATTCAAGTACAGCTAATTCCTTTACATCAAAAGTGTTTACTTCAAAACGCATGGGACATCCTTGCCATTGAAGCCATTTTAACTCTTCCATTGAGTCCTCAAAATCTCCACTAAGATGTGCCCCTTTCATGAAAAGGAATCTTAGACTCGTCAATTTTTTGAATTGTTCTGCTGTGTAATTGTTGCCATCTCGCTCAACTATTTTGCCGAGGCCTTTTGAGTTGCCTTTACTTAGATCAATAGCCTCAATCTTGTCCGTTCCCTGCAAGCAAGAATCAACGTTCATTAATACTAAATCCAACTAAAGTAATCTAATATTATTTGTTCATATTGCGATTGACGTGCATTAATGTGTTCAAGAGACCAGCAATGCGAAGATATGATTTTTCTTTATATGCCAATAAACAATATTTATAAAGGCTAACAAAGTGAAGGATGTCAACTTCCATTTTGAAATTTGGCCATATACATTCGGATCTAAAAAAGAATTATGATGTCATGGTTCGTTCAAAGTAAAAACTTTACAACTTGTAATCTTCTTCTTCTTCTTCTTTCCCTTACTGTAGCTTCATTACCATTCTAGTTAAGACAAGCGTGCAATGCAAGGAATTTAATCAAATTGCAGTGTGCAAAATCAAAAGTTGATTTGATCTATTTTAATAGAAATATCTGTTCTCTATATAAATTTCAAGTTAATTTTTATGTGTATATTACTCGACTATGCTACTTAATAAAAAAAAATAACACATTCTTATTTTCCATTGGAGTAATAACTAATTACAAGAAACCGAATATTGTGACAATAGTTATATTAATATATTATGTACTTATTATTTACTAGTAGTAACTTGAAATATTATTAATTAATTATTTTCTAATCATAAATAACTAAGACAATAATATTAGTTATGTTAATATTCTCTACAACTTATTATTATATTGTAAATTTTAGTTTAGCTTTAGATTACAATTTGATATTATTCATAATCATAAAAAACTTATTAGCTATATTAATAATCTCTAAACTTTTGATTTTATCATAAATTTTTGTTTAAATATAAATTACAATTTGATATAATCATAATCATAAATAACCAAAATACTCAACTATAATAAAAATATTAAAAAAATTAATTGTGGAAAGTGCAAAGCATTTTTAGAAATGAGAAAATTGAAGCTATTTTTGGCTACAAGCCTACATGGAATAGCTATTCCTTGGCCCCGACAGGAATAACTACTCCTGATTTTAAGAGTATAGTAATTTCTAGCCCGTTTTTAATCAAATGAAGGAATAATTGCTTCATCAAAATAGAATGGAAATAGAATAGTTATTCCTAAGAACCAAATTGTAGCAAGCTTTCACAAATAAAATGATAATAATAATTATGCATAAGAAGTCAAGAAGTAATATGAAAGTTCATGGACTTCCACATGTCATTTTCTTGGAACCAGAAATTTTGCTATTGTACTTCACAATGTTGTACAAGATTTCGTAGATACTCATATGTGAACAACGTAATAATTTGGGAAGGATTTAGATCTCAACACTCAAAAGGAATCCATGAAAAAGAAAGAAATCTTCAACATAAGTAATCTACTCAGATTAGTCATTGCTCCCAAAGAAATACTCAAGTGACTATTATTAATCGACTATAAAATTAACAGTTGGTTGTAGGTCACAAAAAAAAAAACAAATAACAGATAATTAAAAATTATTTGGAGATTCACTCCTTTAAGAATATGTGGCTAACATGTTATTATTATTATGGTACCCCAAAGACTATTATGCTAACAGGACTCCCCCCCCCAATATACTTCCCTCTCAAAATATTAGAATGCCCAATCCATCTTCAAGACTTCTTTGTGTGGTGTGTAACTCTTTTCAACTTAAAAAAATCGATAGCTAGGGTGTGGCTGAATCCCAAAAATAAGCCAACCTTTTGTACTCGGACAAAAGTCGCAAAACCTTTCAAACATCTATCAAGCCTAACCTTCAGCATCTACGACAAAGATAACATAACTTGTCAAACGCAATAAAAATAGCCCAACTATTTAGCCGTAGAGCAAAATTGACACCTAGTAAAATTTTCATCTATTATAATTGTTAAATCACCACGGATGACCTACATTGTTCATTGTGCTAACGTACACAATGACTGATGTCAACCCACACCAAAAAGGATGTTGTGTTTTACTGTATAATCATGTTAACAATTTGTTACAAAATTCCTGGCTTTTTGTAAAGAAAAAAAAGTTTTAGTCATGATTAACATGGTTCCTTGTGCATATCCGCACAATGAGCTATGTAGAATGACTCGAGATGATTTAAAGTGAAAATAGGCAGAATTGATGGCGGGCGTCATTTCTGTCCCATGAGTAAAAGGATGAGTTTGAAAGGTAATGTCATCTTCATTCCACATTCAAAATGCTGGGTCCTTTTAGGATTTTTTTCGACTTGTGTAATATTTGTCCCAATTGCAAAAAGTCGTACTTCTTTTATTTGGCTGTGCACTCATTAATATCCAACGAGTGAGTTATGAGTGTGTTTCAATTATGCTTTAAATATCTTTTATTTTTTGGTTTATTTAGTAAGTCGTGCTAGTGCTTAGTCCTTGCTTCGCACTTGGCAAGCATTTTTTTCATAAACACTTCAACAAAGGAGAGTATTGGGTGACCTCTCACGTCGCTTTGCTATGTTATAGGATGTCTTGTACAAGCAATCTTTCCACAATGTACTTTAGGTGCAACACTTGAGAAGAAGGATGTGGAGGAAATTCTTCATTTCCTTGATAGATCTCAAGTGGCATTTCGATCGAGCTTACGCTGGAGGGTCCTTCTAAAGGTTCGGCATAATTGTAAAAGGAAGAGGCTGAGAGTCGTGAGTGGCTAACCCAGCCTCCTTCGTCCCTTGGGACCAACAACGGGTAGCAGTACTTTTTCAAATTAAAGAAGGATATTTGGCATTTGTTTTTCAATTGGAAGTGGCCCATATTGTGGTTCTTTCAGCTGCTTGTATTTTAGATTATATATATGAAAATAACTTCGGATATTTTCATTCAATGTTGGAATAAACTGAAATAACTTATATCATTTTTAGCAGAACCACTCTGATTTCAACTTACGATAGTGCCATGGATGAAGAACGAAATGGAATCATGGAAGAATACTGACATAATTATATAAGACTGTACCCTTTTAGTTGTAAAATTTAGTTATACCATTATATTTGTATATAAAATATACAACATATTCATTTTTATTTTGCTTAGTTTAGTTTGTTTTATTATGTAGTACGAAAGACATAATAAATGGACACCGGTTCGAACTTGTTAATCTATGAATTAGCTCTTGTGATTATACATACGGTGAGAATGTAAATAAGTGCGAGTCTTTTGATCAACAACTAAAGTCAAACCAAATGATGGATTAAAAAGAGTAGAGTCGCAATCATGATTAATTCACAACTGCAAATACAATCTCATGCTTAATTATACAGAATAGAATTTTAGAGTATTTATCTCCTTGACCTTTAATGTAGAAAATAAGTATCCCTTCCATTCTCTATTATGGAATAGTGACTAAAATTTCATGAGAAATGTGGGCATCGTTAGTCCTATTATATTAATTCTAACATATGATTTATATATCCCGAGTAGCTATAGTTTACAGTAGTATAGTCAAGTTATTTATTGTATGCGTCAAGGACGCAACTAAATCAATATAGAAATTCAAGATTTTTGTCAATATAGAATAACCCTATCAATATCTAAAAAAATTTAAAGTACCTCATTCTTGGAGGTAACTTTGTAATATACACTTGCTTAAGAAATATCTTAGATAAGCTGCGATACATACTAAGAGAGAAGCAACCTCCTACTTTCTAATCATGTCAATGAAACAATACAAGGATACTAATATTAGAAGGTTCTATGTTCACTAGAGCAAGCATTGAGTTGACAACCAACCCTACTCTAACAAGAGAACATGGACTAAGGGAACAAAAGAAGAGAAACAGTTACCTTATTTCTCTTTAGCACTTTCAAGGCTTCCTCGGAGTCCCATAACCTGCTACGGTGCCAAGGTTGTTGCTCGTTTTCCTCACATACAATTACCCTACCAAGATCTCTTAATTGGTCATGCATTTTAAGCTTAAAATCATCTCCAATTTTTATTAATGACATAAAACTCAATACTTCAATATTCTCCCCCGGAAAATAGTCACAAGCGTCCCACATGTAGAATGCAATTCTCTTGTCAGTGCCAATGAGAAAGCAAGCGATATCCAAAAATATTTGTTTTTGTCCATAGTCTAATGCATCGTAACTTATCCTTAACTTTTCTTGCACTTCTTTAAGAGGGACCTTTTGTAACTTTTTTATCTTATCTCTCCATTCTTTTGATTCTCTTCCACAAAATAATGAACCTAAAACCTCAAGGGATAAGGGAAGTCCTCCAGCAATGGATACAACTTCACGAGTGAGGCCCTCAAATTCACTTGGAGGAAAGTCCTTTCGAAACGCATGTTTGCTAAACAGAATCAAAGATTGATCGGGATCCAATTCGGTAAGGTCATAAGGGTGGTCCACCCTAGCTAATTCAAGAATGCTCTTGTCTCTGGTAGTAATAATGATCCTACTTCCCAAAGAAAACCAATCATGATTACCAGCCAAACACTTCACTTGATCGACATTATCCACATCATCAAGAAGAAGAAGGACCTTTTTATCTTTAGACCTAGAGGAGATGAAATTAATCCCTTCATCCTTATTATAAACTTCATTTTTTTCATCAAATATATCATGGATTAACTGATTTTGTAAGAGATGAACGCCACCCTTACATGATTCCCTTATATCAGCAATAAAGCTATGATGCTCAAATTGATTGGATAGCTTGTTGTAAATGGTTTTAGCAAGAGTAGTTTTACCAATGCCTCCCATTCCATGGATGCCAACAAATAGGGGGGCATGAGATCTATCATCCAGAAGTTTCATAACATTCTTCACATGACTATCAATTCCGACCAAATTCTGAGAAATAATCAACTCAAACTTTTTCTTCAGTTCATTCAACACTTTTCGGACAACCGATTTCACCAACTGTGCTTCAGACCTGTCAAATGTGACAAGAGTTCAAATATGTGGCAACAATAATTTTATATTGTTTATCCATTGAGAATGAAGTAATAAACGAATCCGAGATAAATTGAAAAAATTTAAGAATCATTTTTCTCACACCTACATTTATTATCTTATATGCTAAAACAAAAGTTGAGAAATGCTTGTGGTTCTTGCACATGGCCTGTCCCATTCCACTATTACTCTAAGATAACTTATTTAGCCAGAAGAAACTTGAGGATATGCTTATGAATCTTGAATATTGTATATGTTATGGATTTGAACCAAATTTTAATTTTGTCGTTTCTTAAAAATAATAGGGATGATGTGGACGTGACTTTTTCCAGAGCATTTGAATAAGCAAAATTTCAATAAGCCACCTAATATGAGAGTCAACAATCAATCAATGGATTGGTCATAACTTTTTGTAATACCAATCCAAAAAGTCGTTCAGATTGTGATATTGTGAACATCTTGAGTGCAATTGAGGGGATTTCTTCTTGTTTGTGCAATTCTACACACTTGCAATTTTCTGCTCATGTTGTGAATTTAGTATCGTTATATTTTGATGTTCTTATCCTTTTTCATTGCCTCTAGGGATAATAAAAGGTTGTACTTTATTTTCTTTTTGGTTATCTATGTTCTGTGATTTTAACTGATCTAATATTGATTTTATGGGGAAGTAGGAGAATAATTTTGACCCAAAATAAGAATATTGCTTCAATATATGCAGGTGCACGAGATAGAAATTATCTGTTGAAGATAGGAAAAAGCATTTAAAATTATTTAAACAAGCATATAACAAAAATAATCCTTTTTTTCCTTTTTCACATTTAACGTCATCATATATAACCAATGGAACATTTCTTTTGTAAAAATATTTTTGATAACAACTAATCAACGACTTTAATGATTTACTATATGTAACATGGGAAGATAAACAATTATGGCTTTGACAATAACCATGCACGGTATATGATGTTATGAGCTCTAAATAGAAATCACCAATAAGTTGTACAACTAATCTCAAATAAATAAATAATTAGAAAAATTCGTGACAAAGATTAATGTGGTATACACTATAAACATTATATAAAAATGGCACAATGTAACAAAATCTTTGGATATAAGCGTAAATATTCATTCATAAAATCTTATTATTTAGGCAAATGGAATCACAACAATAAAATCTATAATTAGCTTGGTCGATATCATTAAAGCAAAAACTAAAAAAGAAAAAAGAGAGAATAACTTATAGAACTCTTGCATCGCAGGATCTTACTGCCAACGAGATGTTATTGTTTATAACGAAAATGAAGGGGTGAGAATCAGAACAGCCAGTAAACACCCACATATTAAAAGAAAGTAGAGAATGCCTTGGTGAGAAATTTTACCCGTTGGCTTCGTATCCTTTCAAGTTGCTGACTTCAAGGAGTGCTTGCTTCCATTTCTCCAAAATCGCTAGGTCAAAAGAAGACCTCTCACGCAAACGACTCTCGCGCTCATGAAATGCCTCTCCAAACCTCCCAGTTTGATATCGCACTTCGGCTGGTTTCACTTTGTAGAATATAGGCAACACTATTTGCCCATTATAATTCTTGCGCTCCATTATTTGAACCAATTCATCAAGGCACCAACTACTTGTACCATAATTCACAGAGAGAATGGGGATTAGGATCTTACTGCTCGTGATGGCTTCCATAAGCAGTGGTTTGATGTCCTCGCCATGGCAGAGCTCATCATCATCTCTGAAAGTGTGAATTCCGGCTCTGAGGAGCCCATGGTAGAGGTGATCGGTGAAGCCATCTCGAGTATCTGGGCCACTGAAACTCAAGAACACCTCGTAGCTGTTTCCAGTCGATGCACTATTGTTAGTTTCTGTTGGAGATGAATCAGATCCAACGAAATTAGCTTCTGTCAGCACAGTCATCGAACTAGATGCACCAGTATCAACATCCTCTGCATTTCCACTCGCATTAGTTTTCCTCTTCTCAATGCGACGATGCATTTCGGCCTCTAACTCTGCCATTGAGTTCAGCTTTCAAGCCCTAACGGAGAAAAAAACCAGAATACCCCTCAGAAAACAGGAAATGCCTTCTTGCCTCTTCTATTGTGGTCTGTTAAAATTTCAATACACATGAAGCGGTGGATTTGTTCGGAAGATGAAAAGCGTAGAGAGACTTATGACGAGGCTGCGACAGGGACTCACAGGAGAAGATGAAAGATGAGAGAGAGAGAGAGAGAGATTCGTCTGTCCGATATTTTCCAAACGAGTGCTCGGAATATATAAAAACATCAAAGCGTCGGGACAATGAAGAGTCCCCTGCTTAGTCCATTGCTTGCACCGTCGAACCATCCTTTTCTTTTTCTCATTTGTTTTCCATAAGAGAAGGTATTTTTGTTAATTATATTTCAGCTCTTGATTCCACTTACGAATTTTTTTGGTCGTAATCCCATATGGAATTTACCCTTCTTACTTTAAGCCTTTTAAAAATTATACCATCAAACTAATAAACTTCATTTTAATACTGAAATGTCGTATTACAACAATCACTATTTACGTGTGTCAATGATCATAAATATTATCAAATTGCTATATATATATATATATATATATATATTTATTTATTTATTTTGTACCCGAGCACAATGAAAATAATGTATTTTTGGTTCTTGTTCTACCTTAATTTTCCCTTCTTTTTTTCTGTCAAACCTTAATTTATCCTTCAAATCTCATATATAAATCCAAATACCTTCTTGCTTTTGCTTTTCTTTATCGTACATATTTTTTTTTATTGATTTGATTTATCTAGTTGGCATGCACCAATAAAATTCACGCATTGCCTTCGTGTGGTGGAAGTTTCAATGTAGTGGAGAATTCAAGGCAATCCTACCTGGGAATAAGATAATATGGGAGCAAGTTTCGGTGCACAGGAATGAAAAAAAAAACCAAAAATAAAAGAGAATTGCTATTTTGATACCGTAAATTAGAATGGTCGATTCCATGTCTAATCCTATGCACAATCGAGAACTGAACTAATTACTAATTTTTGGAACCAAGAACTAAACTAATTACTAATTTTTGGAACCAGGGCCAGGGCTGGAGCCTACCTGATCTAATAAAACGGGTCACTAAAAACGAAACCTCACAGTTAGCCTAGAACTAGGAAGAAGAGAAAATAGATGAGGCCTAAATCTTATTTCTTTTTGTGAAAAAATAATACTTTTGGCATGATTGCAAGCCCCGCAATCAGAACCTTTTTTCCTTTGTCCTAGAACATTAACGAACTATGAAGGATGCGTGGAGGTTTTTTTATGGCATTGGATAATAGTTATGTTTGTTTCATGAAAACGTAACATTTTTAAAAAATATTTTTTGGAAAACCATTTTCCAGGAAAACTAAAGTTTTGACTGACAATATTTTTTGATATTTAGATTGTATTTGAAAAAATGATTAAATGACATTTGGTGCCTCTTATTTTCAAATTAATTTGTTGAGTCTATGATACTTAATAAATGGATTTTTCTCGATTGATTTAGTTAATCTAGAATTTGAACTTGCAAAAATGAAAAATGAAAAGGAAACCAGAATTCGTACACGTTTTTTTTTCCTGAAAGTGGACATGATTTCCTGTTACATTTCGGGCCATTCATCAAGTGAATTAGCTAATAGGAATAGCGATCGCAGAACCCATGGAACCAAAAGGCCGAGAAACAATCAGGTCGAACTCAAAAGCAAATCGTGATGATCGTATTTTTTTTTTTTTTTTGGGATCTCCAGATCACTCTTGGATCCAGAAATAGCTGTCTCCACAGCCGATCACCCATAAAAAGCGCAAGACTCTAGAACAGATCGCCACCAAAAGATCAAGCATGGCTGGACCGAAGAGGCGGCACGAAGAAGAGCGACAGTTACTAAGGAGAGAGCGAACTGAACTCGTTCTTATACAAATACAGGTCCTTCACCGCGGAACCGTTCAAGGCCGGGGACAGCAGCGGGTACTCCAGGTTCTCCCTGGACACGAGACTTCGGGACGGAAGAGAGATTTCGACGAGGGGAAGGGGACGATTCTCGGAACGACGAGCGGAATTTCGAAGAAATCGGCGGGGGAAGGGAAGGGAAGGAGACGGCGACGGTGAAGAAGATGAGCGTCGGTAAAGAAGAGCCGAAGAAGAAGGGCGAGCGAAAAATCGAAGGGAGAGTGAACAGCGTACCTCAGAAAAAGCGAAAGAACCTGGAACCGTGTTGAGCGTCGTTGCAAAAGTGCCAGACCTTCAATGATGAAGAAGATCTGGACCTTCAATGGCGAAGAAGATGAGCGAAAGATCGAAGGGAGAGAGCCGCGTACCTCAAGAAAAGCGAGAGAGTCTGGAGAGGAAAAGTGGAAGGTAAGAGAGAAAAAGGTGAAAAAAGGTTAAAAGGGAAAGTATTTTCACCTGAGGAGGAGGAATTCGTTTTTCTAAATTAATACATAATATTTGTGTTGACGATAAAATATTTTTCGTTGATCAAATCTTTTTTAAAGAATTAAATGATTGAAAATCGGGAAAATGCTTTTTGGTAAAATACTTTTAGTGAAACAAACAAACCCAATAAAGATATAGTGAATTTTTTGAGAGAGCACAAGAAATTCTCAAGTTTTCAGTTTTATATTTTTATAAATAGATAATGTTTAGAACTTAAATAAAGCTTTTTTAACCATAGAAACTTAAATAATTCTAACTCCACAAAGTTTTTTTGGTCAAAAAATTCCACAAAGTTTTTTTGGTCAAAAAATTCCACAAAGTTTATAGAGCTATTTCCTTACCTACATAGTATCAAAAGTAGTCTCATCTTTCGGATTATTATCATTTTTAGAATAAAGTATTTAATTTCAAATATGTTGATTTTATATATATTGAAATCAATAAATTTGACTTTATTTTCTTTAATATTATGAAATGGTCATGCTCTTGCATGTTATAAGATGATTTTATTACTGTGTTTGGACAAAATGATAATCTAGAAGGGTACAAGCTCCTATGTACACGCTTATATGGTGATCATATGCACAAACGTTCTAAGAAAGTAAACTTTTGATCATCATATTCTTGTGAATTAGATTTTAATCCTAATAAATTTTTTAGCGACAAAACTAATCAAAAACATATTCATTAGATTGATTAAATGCTTTCGACCCTTGAAGAAATTAAATTCATTTCCCTAGATAATCTAAATCAATTACATATTTGTGTGCCCTTTTTTGCTAGTGAATTGGATTAGTGAACTAATCTACGCGGACTGATTCCCAATTTTCTGATCAAACACGATTTCGTTTTGGATATAATTTTCCATGTCATTTTTTTAACATGGATTTTTTAATGCTACGTCAAACAAGTAACAATATTTTTTAACGTGGATTTTTTAATGCCATGATCATACCTGCTTTGAGTCGAAAAATGCTACTTTATCTCCTGGTTTTTCGACTCCAAAATCCGAGCTTCAGGCGCGCTCCTGAAACACAACCACCCTACAAAAAGAAGCAAAACACCAACAAACAAAAAAAAAAAAAAAAAGCAACTTTTATTCATCACATAATAAATCTCAAAGCAAATTTAAAACAATCAAAACATGAAGAGCTTATCATGAAATTGCTAGAACCCAGAGAACTGTGAACAAAAATACGTTGCTTCTAAATCTTTCAATTCAAAGAACCTCGTACAAGAGAAAAGAAAGGCATGAAAATTCAAGAATGGACGCTGGAAAACGTATATTCGAGAAAAAGCCCACCCAAAACTCTGCTGGGGACAGACAGATATAAATGCATAGATAAGGTAAGGGGAGCATTTCGAGCGAGTTCGAGAATGTTCGAGGATTTGACGGCACTATTTGAGAACCCACCGCTTTGTGACACTGGTAATCTTCTCAAGCAACCGCTTTTACCCACTACTTCGATTCCGCAAAGGGGGAGAAACCCACGAGGAAAGAAGAATTGCAGGGAACCCTAAATTGCAGATTTGTTGTTAAGAAGAAGGGGAAGCGAGAGCACGAGCGGTCCGTACGTCGATGGCGAAAGTGAGAGCACCTCCACAAACGACACGAGACGAGCTACAACAGGAAGAAATCGAACGAACAGCAAAACGCAAACGATCTACGACCAACCCTCTCGCTCAATCGAGCGACAAATCAAACCCTGATAAAAAATAAAAAAAAGGCAAAGGGGAGCAATGAAAAACAAAGCGAGAATCGCCAAAGAGAGAGAGCAAGAATTGCCAAGGAGAGAGGCGCCTACCGTTTCTCAAGACTAGTCGCGGCAACAAAGGAGGAGGAAAGGTGTCGCGACTCTGTCTTCTCCGGCGAACTATGCGAAGAGGAGGAGGAGGAGAAACAAACTTCACAAGAGAGAGAAAAGAGAGACGAAAAGACGCCTGCCAAGAAGTTTTAAAAAGGATGAGAATTAAGAAACAAGCTCCGATAAAATTTCGATACCCATATAACGGTGGATTTGTTGGAAGATGAGAAGTGGAAAGAGACTTTCGACGAGCCTTCGTTGAACTTAGTCCCATTGCATGCACCGTTGAACTTTCCTTTTCCTTTCCTTTTCCTTTCCTTTTATTAAGTTATTTTCCACTGGAAATGGTATTTTTATTAAATATATTTAAGCTCTTGATCCCACTTATAAATTTAATCCCTCTCACTTTATGCCTGTTAAATACTATACTGTTAAACTGATAAACTTCATTTCAATATTTATAAGTTTAATGAGATAACATGTGTTGAGGATGACAAAAAATTATTAACATGCTATATATATTTATTTTGTACCCATCACAATGAGATATATATTGATTTGATTTATCTAATCCAATCAATTGGCATATATCAATAATTCAAATTTGCCGAGCTAGATATAACAACGTAATTTGTTGACCAGGACCCGACCATGCATTTATAGTCGTTGCCTTAATGTTGGGGAAGTTTCAAAGGATAGGAGAATCCAAGTCAATCCTTTCTTGGAAGAAAATAACATGTGAGCAAAGTTTCGATGCAAAAGCAATAAAAGAAAACCAAAAATAAAAGACAACTACTTTATTTGTACCCATAGAAAGTGGTCATAATTGATGAATACATACGAAGCGTCAGGACAATTGCTGCACCATTGCACTTTCCTTTGTTTTTTCTAATTTATTTTCCATTAGAAAAGTTACTTTTGTTGAATATATTTAAACTCTCGGTCCCAATTACAAATTTAACTCGAATCAATTAGGTTTTGCCATATCAAATTTCACTATTGAGGCGTTGCATTATCAACGATCACTTAAAATCTACTATATATATATAAAGACTTCAGATGATTATAAATCCAAAGAAAGTAAAGAGGAAAACTCTAGTGACTTGATATTCTAAATACTTTTAGGACTCCTTGCATTTCTCCCTTTATCTTTTCTTGGACAAACAAAAGGGCAGCCAAAAGCATTGAATTAGACCCAACAAAGAACCGACCGAAACGACTTTCAATGACACAATTTTTTACACACATTTGCCTTAATTTTGCTAATAATTGAATACAATAGCAAATATAAAGAGAAGATTTTCTAAATATATAATAGGACATGGACAACAACTTGCAATCCATCTGGACAAGACACACGCAAATGCATAAATCACTAATAATTTTATTATTTCTTGGACTAACCAAAGAGTAGCCAACGTTGAATAAGAATTAGTATGAGGATAGATATTTCTATAACCATCATTACCTATCTTTTAAGGTGGAGACCATTTTGAACACATCAATGCCCGCATATTTTGTCTTTCCTCTTGTCTAATTTATTTTCCAAGTAGACTTTTCAACTCCACGACAACTCTTTCTAGTTCCTTTGCACATTTCTTTCTTCCTCACTCCAAATTTTTATCTTTCCCTCGTTGCCACTGCTTCCCTCACATGCCTATCACATGGTTTTGCGGGAGAAAATGAAAAGTGGGGGGAGAGAGAGAGAGATTTGTCTAGTCCAATATTTTCCACACAAGTGCCAAAAATAGATAAAAACATACAAAGCGTCAAGACAACGAAGAAGGCACGCTTAGTCCACCGCCTACCCCGACGGACTTTCCTCTTTCTTTTGTTAATTTATTTTCCGTTAGAAAAAGTGTTTTACGTAAAATATTTTTAAGCTCTTAATCACACTTAAGAATTTACCCCTATTATTTTGAGCTTGATATATATTATACAGTCAAATTGATAAATTTCATTTTAGTACTAAAATAAAATTTGATTAAAAATAACTTATTCTAAAAAATTATGCTATCAAAGCGTGTCAAGGATTGTAAAAAATTATCAACACGCATAAATGTGTATATTCATTCGGTACCATAACACAATGAGAAGAATTTATTTTTTACTTAGTTCCATCTTAATTTTGCCCTTCAAACCTTATAAATAAGTCAAAATGCCTTTTTGCTTTCGCTTTCACTTTTGCTCTTACTTTATTTTATACATATTATTGATTTAATTTATCTAATCCAATCCTTCAGCATGCATCCATAATTTAAACTTGTCGAAGTAGATATAAATTAATAATTCATTGACCAGGACCGCATTTATGGTCGTCGCTTTCAACTGTTGGAAGTTTCAATGCAGGCAAAATGAACTACACGGATATGTAGATGTTACAAAAGTAGATTAAAATAAACTTATGTGAAATTGCAGCTTTTTGCTCTGTCATTTCCACAGACGTGCCCCGACAATTTCTCTCTCTCTCTCTTCATTTTTTTTCTTTTCACTTCCTCTATTCTTCTTTTCCTTCTTTCTTTTGCAGACCACTTCATCAGTTTTTCTTTGTAAAATCTTCCTCTCTTCTGCCGACCAAAACCCTCTCCTTCTATCTCTCTCTCTCTCCTTTTCTTGGCCAGGAAGAAAAGCTCCATCTTTTTCTTTTTGGAGCTTCCCTTGGCAATTATTGCATGTGGAAAAATGCCCCATCCACTCGGCCGAGAATCTTCTGCTTGTTCATGCCCAGATTTTCTTGCCTTCTTTGACCGTGAATTTCGATCTTTAAATACCGAGATTTGCCCTTGTCAATGTGAAAATTGCTCTCTTGAAATCATCCTCAAGAATTTTTGTTGTTATTTAGAACATATTTGGGACTGGATGTAAAATTGAAAAAAAAAATTAGGCGAAAAAATTGAGGGTTGATGTAGTAGCATTTGGTTTAAAGTTAAGGGTTTTTTGAAACAAAAAAAAATCGGAATAAAATTAAGATTGAACCTAAAATTTGAGGGAAATTAGGACCGTATAAAAGGAGGAAAGAGAAAGTTAAGGAATTCACTTGTTCTTATCAATTGGGGGGAAGGGGGCATATTTGGGTGTGTTTGTTTATGTTTCTGTTCAAAAAGTGTTCCAGGAACAGAAATAGATCCGGAGAACAATTTTAAACCAGAAAGACGCGTTTGGTAAACTTATTCCGGGAATAAAAAATGAATAGAACCACGTTTGATAAATTTATATTCTTTTTTTCTTTTAATTTTTTAATAATTTTATATTTATTTTTTTATTTTTTCCTTTATTTTTTCTTTTTTTCTTCTTTTGGCCGGTCGACGGGCATGCCGAGGCTGGCGACCGGCCGACGGGGGCCGGTAGCCTCGCCCAGCCACGGTTTGATGTTCTCACCTTGGGGGAGCTCCTCATTGTCTCTTAAAACATCAATTCCAGCACCAAGGAGCCCATTGTAGAGGTGATCGGTAAAGCCCTTTCGAGTATCTGGACCTCTGAAGCTCAAGAAAACCTCGTGGCAGTTTCCAGTCGACGTAGTCAGAAAATTAGATGCACTGTTGTTGGTTTCTATCAGAGACGAACTAGATCCAAGAATTAGTTTCTGTTAGCACAACCAATGAACCAGATGCGCCAGTAGCAGCATTATCTACATTTCCACACACACTAGCCTTCTTCTTATTCAGAAAATATAACGTAAGCCCGAGGAGAAGGACTGGTGCCATGAGCTCGGCGAAAGAAAGCCCAAAAATGAGACGCATTTCGTCTTTGCTCTAATCTTCCCTTGGTTTTCGCTTTCAAGCCTGAGGAAGAAAAAACCAGAATGCTTCTCGGGAAACAATAAATTCTTGTTGCCTATTCTATTGTGATATGTTAAAATTTCAATACGGGCATAAAGTAGTGGATTTGTTGGGAAGATGGAAAGTGCAGACAGACTTATGACGAGACTATGACATGGACTAAGATGAAAAGTGGGGGAGGGAGAAAGAGAGGTCCAATATGTCCCAAACAGTGCTCGGAACAGATAAAAACATCAAAGGGTCAGGATAGTGAAGAGGGCACGCTTGGTCCACTGCTTAGTTCGCTGTTCATTGAACTTTCCTTTTCTTTTGTTAATTTATTTTCCATCAGCGACGGTATTTTTGTTGAATAAATTTAAATTCTTGATCCCACTTTGAATTTTTTTGGGGTACTAATCCCCCTTTGGATTTCTTTTGGTTTTTTATACTTTGAGCCATTTAAATGTTGTACCGTTAAATCGATAAAATTGATTTTAATACTAAAATATTATATTATTAACAATCATTTATTCTTAAAAATTATGTTATTTAAGTGTGTTAAGGATCATAAAAAATTATCAAATTGCTATATATATATATTCATTTTGTACGTGAGCACGATGAGAAGAATGTATTTTTGGGTCTAGTTTGCCTTAATTTCTCCTCTCTCTCTTTTTTTTTTTTTGTCGGGCTTTAATTTCTCCTTCAAATACAAATATAAGTCAAAATGTCTTTTTGCTTTTACTTTTACTTTATTATATATATATATATATATATATATTTCTTTGTTGGTTGGATTTAATCCAACCATATGAGACACGACAATAATTCAATGCCATAATGTGGTGGAAGTTTCGATGCACAGGAAAATCCAAGGCAATCTTACCCAGGAAAAAGAGAACAAGCCAACCACATGGGACACGACAATAATTCAATGCCATAATGCGGTGGAAGTTTCCATGCATAGGAAAATCCAAGGCAGTCTTATCCAGGAAAAAGAGAACAATCCAACCACATGGGACATGACAATAATTCAATGCCATAATGCGGTGGAAGTTTCCATGCATAGGAAAATCCAAGGCAGTCTTATCTAGGAAAAAGAGAACGATCTAACCACATGGGACACGACAGATTGGGATCCAAGAGCCAGATTGGGAGGATGAGCTCCTATTTCTGGAATCAGGACCAAACCAGTTTGTCATGGGCACTAAAAGCGATACCTAACAACCAGCCCTATCAAGGAAGAAGAGAAAATAGGTGGGGCCCACCACCTAAATCTTATTTCTTTTAGTGAAAATAATACTTTTGGCATGAATTCAGACCCCATTATAAGAACCTTTTTCCCTTCATCCTAGAAAATTAAGGAACTAGAAATAGGTATTTTTATCGTATTAAATAACAGTTTTACCTCATCTCATTCATTGAGATCATAATATTAGGTAAGGGTACAGTTAATATTTTAAGAGAGGGCAAGAAGTTCTCAAGTTTTCTGTTTTATATTTGTATAAATAGATAATGTTTAAAACTTAAATAAAGCTTTTCAACCATAGACACTTCACTAATTATAATTCCACAAAGTTTATAGAGCTATTTCCTTACCTACATAGTACCAATAATCGCCTCATCTTTTGGATTACGATAATTTTAAAAGCAAAGTACTTAATTTCAAATATGTTGAGTATATATATTGAAATGAATAAATTTGAATTTACTTTTTCTAAAAAAATATTATGGAACGATCATGCCCATGCTTCTTCTAAAATGAATTTATTGTTTTGTTTGGACAAAATGATAATCTAGAAGAGTACAAGCTCTCGTGTACAAGCTTTTATGTTGCCTACATGCACAAGCCTTCTAAGAAAGTAAACTTTTGATCATCATATTCCTGTGAATGTTCGATTTTAATCCTTATAAATTATTTTAATGACAAAACAAGTCAAAAATATATTTGTTGGATTGATTAAATGTTTTTTACCCTTTAACAAATTAAATTCATTTCCTTAGACAATCCAAATCAAGCACATTTGTGTGCCCTTTTTTGCCAGTGAGTTGAATAAGCAAACTAATCTAGGTGGACTAATTCCTCATTTTGGACATAACTTTTCATATCACTTTGTTAATATGGATTTTTTTATTGACATAAAAATGTCACGTCAAACAACTAACAATGTTTTCGAATGTAAGGTTAATGATGTAGATTTGAGACTAGTCGTGATTTTTTTAAATAAAAAATGTTCAGGTTTAGGATTAGGTTTAAAATTTGGGATTTCTTTTATACAAAACAATCGGTGGCAGATTTAGGACTCAATCCAAAGTTGAGGTTTTTTATTAAATAAAAAAGTTCGAAGTAGAATTAAAATTGGACTTTGATATTTGAGAGTTGTTAGGACATTAGGCCTATATAAAAATAGGGAATAGAAAATTGAGGAGTTTCACCTGGTTTAATCATGCAGTGGCAGATTTGTAATTAGATAGCGTATAATTTTCTTTCTGCCCCTTTGCCTAGTGGCTGTATCTTACAATCCTTGCTACTGCTCTTCTTTACCAAGTTTTTTTGTTCACTTCTTATTTCGAATGAGAGGCTCACCAGTTTTCTATCTACTTAATTGTCAAGTTACTAATTATTATATCTGTTTTTTTTTTCTGCCCAGATTTTCTCTTCTTCTTTGGCCGTAAATTCTGGTCCTAAATGTCGAGATTGCTCCCTTGTCAAGATAAAACTGCTCTTGCTTCACCTCGTCCTCAAGGTTCTTGCCCTTGTTCGGGGCGAATTTTTGAAACTAAATATAAAATTCAAAATTTTTTAAGACGAAAAAATTAGGGGATGATTGAACATTGAATCTAAAATTAAGAATTTTCTGAGATAAAAAAAAGTTTGGGATAAAATTAAAACAGAACCTACAACTTGAGGGTTTTTAAGAGATGCAAAGGGAAAAGGGAGAGCACGCACCAGGAGAGAAACGAAAAGAGAGTGGGTTTTGTGTGTAGATCTCCCCGAGATTTACTACCATTCGCAGTGTGCTTTTCGGAATTAGAGTACAAATTCAAAATCTATATGAAATTTATGTTGCGAAATTCAATTTTGAAGTTGTTAAGCTGTGAAAGTAAGGGCATTGTAAGGCGTAAACGGGAGTTGATTTGAAATAACATTTTAATAGACAAGGTCCGATAAAATTTCAATACCCATATAAGGGTGGATTTGTTGGGAAGAAGAAAAGTGGAGAGAGACTTGGGACGAGTCTTCGTTGAACTTAGTCCATTGCTTGCACAACTGGACTTTCCTTTTCCTTTTGTTAAGTTATTTTTCACTGGAAATGGTATTTTTATTGAATATTTTTAAGCTCTTGATCCCACTAAAAAATTTAATCCCTCTCACTTTAAACATGTTCAATATTATAATGTTAAATCGATAAACTTCATTTCAATACTTATAAGTTTAATGAGTTAACACATGCAATTATCAACATACTATATATATTTATTTTGTACCCAAGCATAATAGAAGAATTTCTTTCTTTTGCTATGGTTCTGCCTTAATTTTCTCTTCAAATTTCATAAATTAATCAAAATGCCTTTTCGCTTATATATATATATATAGAGAGAGAGAGAGAGAGAGAGAGAGAGAGAGAGAGAGAGAGAGATATATATATATATATATATATATATATATATATCTTTATTGATTTGGTTTTACTGACCACTCAAAATATATCCAAGCATATTAACATTGTTATTCAACTTGTTTGGTGCAAAATGTGAAGCAATATGTATGTTCATAGAAGAAGCTGTATTTTGATATCCACTCGTGACAATGCAAGCTAAAAGAATTATCAATGCTATTTATATACCAACAATCCAAACTAAACTGTCGATACTTGACATCATGAAGTGTTAAAAAAAAAAAGAGTGCTCGTGGCACTAGCTTATAGTTTGATTTACAATACTTTACAAGTGCTAAATTATCACATTAGTTTCCTTCTTATTGAGAAAATTGAACGCAAGCATGGAGAGAAGGATTGATGCCATGAACACGGCATAAGAATGCCCAAAAATGGGATAATGCATTTCAGCTTTGCTCTGACTTTGTCCTTGATTTCCCCCCTTCAAGTCCGACGGAGAAAAAAGCCAGAATGCGTCTCAAGAAATAGAAAATGCCTTCTTGTTGCCCATTCTCTTGTGGTTTGATTTATGCAATGGAACCAATTGGCAATCAGAACTTACACCAATAAGTCAAGCTTTGTCAACCACGTGCTTAGAGTTGTTGCCTTCACGTGGCTGAAATCTCAATGCACAAGAGAATTCAAAGATGATACGCATAGCTAGGTTGCACCGACACGGACACGCAACACGCGACACGACACGACACGTCATTTCTCAAAAGTAGAGAATTTTGACACGTTCCGACACGTTATATATTAAACAAATATTTTAACTAAATAATAATAATAAAAAGAGCCTAGAATTGATCTATACTAAAAACATTAATCCTACATTTGTTAATATCATTCATTGTTTTAATTTGACAAATTCAACTACATTTCATTATAATAATCCATAAAATTTGGAGGAAAAAACAAGTAATCAACGTTCCACTATTAAATTTAAAATTTAATAATAAGAAAAAAAATAATCAACATTACATCATCAAATATAACAAAAAGTCATTCATCCACATTATCCAATTTTTCTATTAAAAAAAAAAAACCTCAATCTCCGGCTCATTAAGTGAAAAATTTGCAACTTCAAGCATCCCAACATCTTCAAACGAGTATTGGAAATTTGTTTTAGCTTTTATTTATTTTTTATTTTTTTATATGTTTATATTTAGACCCCATAAGTTTTGGAAATTTATAAAAAGAATCCCATGTGTGTCGGAATCACGTGCCGGAATTTTCGACTCGCGTGTCGGAGCATGTCGAAAGTAATTGATCGCGTGTTGGAGCGTCTCGGACACGACATGAAGGATCTTGGAGAATGTCCGTGCAATCTAGACGCATAGAACGGTGCATTTGTTGGGAAGAGGAAAAGTGCATAGAGACTTAGGATGAGACTTGACATAGATTTGCGAGAGAAAATGAAAAGTGGATGAGAAAGAGACAGAGATTCGTCCGTTTCAATAATTTCCAGACAAGTGCTCAGTAAATGATAAAAACACGCAAAGCGTCAGGACAATGACTAGGCCAAAAATTCTCTACTTTTTTTGTATGACCAAATTTTCCTGTCCTCTTTAGCCATGAATTCTGGTCCCCGAATGTTGAGATTGCCTCGTTGTCAAGATGGAAATTGCTCTCTTGAGCACATCCTCTCGTTATTCGAGATCCATTTGGAACTGGACAAAAAGTTGGGAAATTCTTTTTAAATAAAAAATTGGGGGCTGATGTAGCATTGGGTTTAAAATTAAGAGGTTTTTGAGAAAAAAAAAGTTCAGGATAAAAATAAAAACTCAATCTAAAATTTCCGCATCTTTAGATAACTAGGAGTATAGAAAAAAGAGGGAAGCAAATGTCGAGGCGCTTCATAGGGTCTTATAATCCATGGGCAGATTTGTAATAGATAGTTTGTAATAATTTTCTTTCTTCCCTCGGTTGATGGCTGGGTCCCACCGGTTGTTGCCTTTTGTCCATTTCTTATTTCAAACGAGTCGCCGGGCCCACTGCTCTTCTTCTTACTTAATTGTGAAGTTACCGATTCATCATTTAATCAAATTTATTGATTTCACGATTTTTTTGATTAACCCACAGACAAATCGACAAATCAAAATTTTCAAATTTTTGCCGGCCAATGTTTTTGCGTGGTTTCGCTAAGCGATTGCAATCTTCCTTAAACACCTATAAATTGCCATATTAATACTTATATCGTTGAATAGAGCTGAAACATTCAGCCTTAGTTCATTTTAGATTAAATATAACTTTATACAATACTTAAACATAAATGCATGCAGCTCCTCTTAAATAACAAGGAATAGCTATGTTAATAAAAATGGTCAATAGGTTTTACTTGCCACCCAAAAAGCATATTATTCTTATTTAATAATTATCTATTACTCTTAGATAATGACACGTAGCTATCTTTTATAAATGTATTAAATAGGTTTTACTTGCCACTCAAAATATATCTAAAAATACTAATATTGTTATTCAACTTGGCTGGTACAAGATGTGAAGCAATTTGTATGTTTAATACTGGGTCCATCCATTTAGATACCATTTAATGCATTTTTTATGTAGTTACTCGATAAAACAAAGCTCTTTAGACATTGAATCCACTCCATTTAAAAGATTTGCATCAAGAATTGAGTGAAATGTAAAAAAAAAAAAAGCCAATGCATTAATTACTTCATTTTACAATAAAAATAAGCTTATTCTAATATCCAATTGTAACAATGCAAGCTAAAATGATTATCACTGCTATTATGTACCAACGATCCAAACTAAAAGGTCACTACTTGAAATTGTGGAGTGTCAAAGGAAAAAAGAAGAAGAGTGCTAGTGCATTTCATGATCAATGTTTTTTTATAGTAATAAATTTACAATACTTTATATGTGCTAAATTATCTCTTTAAATTCAAGAGCTTAACTGCCAACTCTAGCTCATCTTTATCTCTACTAAACATTGCTTTGAAGAATTTGAGAGATCTACAGATGATTCTTGACTAATGTCAGTTAAATCAACATCTCCAAGTACTAGTCTAGACTTGTGAGGAACTCTTAGATGTCAAGATATTGATTTCATGTAGTCAAATTTATTTGCTTATTTCACAATTTCTTAATTAACACAAAGCCTTTTCTTCTTTTTTGTTGTTGTAAACACAAAGTCAAATCAATAAATCAAAATTTACAATCTTTCTTGACAAATGCTTTTGCTTGGTTTAGTCTAGGGTGCACATGACAAAATTTCTGGAACAGAATTGATTTCTGGCAAGAACTTGAGAAGTTAAAAATTTTAGCTTCTGATTTCTTATTCAAATCCTGAAATATAAATCCATTCCAGAAATAGAAAAATCAAATTGCGTTACCAAACGGATTTTTTGTTCCAAACCTGTTTCGGGGAATAAAAAAATAAAGAAATAGATAAGTATAAATTTTATCATGCACGCCCTTAGCAATTGTTATAATATTTTCCATTCTTCTTGACTTGGTCAAAAATCCGGCTTTAAAAAGAAAAGAAAAAGAAAAAGAAAAAGAAGTGATATAAAGGGAAAGGGAGAGCACGCACCACGATAGAAACGAAAGGAAAGGAAAAAGAAAAGGGAGAGATATAAAGGGAAAAAGGAGAGGAAAAGGAAGGAGGGTTTGGCTAGACCTGCCAAGATAGATTTATTTTTAATAGCAATACCTTATAAAGATTTAAGCCATTTATCTATCTAATTGGAGTGATTTTTGAAATCAGAGCACAAATTCAAAAATTATGTGAAATATGAATTGTGACATTCAATTTTGGACTTGTTAGGATGTGGGAGCAAGGACATTGTGGAGTTGTGGGGTTAGACGGGAGTTAATTTTATGTAAGATTTTTATTGGAGTGAAATTTTAGAGTTTTACGTGCAAGCTCTACGTTGTGTAGGAGTTAGCATATCAAACCAATCGAAATCAGGAACCGTCTGGACTAAACTGGTTGGTTTGTTCTGGTTTTTAGTTCCATAAAAATGGAACCGGTGATTTTTGATCCAGTTTATGGTTCCAAAGGGAATTAGATCCGACCAACTCTTTTTCACAAAGGAAATATTTTTCAACTCTAAAATAGTAACAATCTAGTATTTTTTTTTTTTGAATTTTTTTGTTAAGTGATCGATTCTATCGAATCGGACTAATTGGTTTGCCCAGTTCTTAATCCCAAGACCGTTCGGTCCGATCCTCAGTCTTAGATGGAATTGGGAACAAGATCGGGAATTGATCATCCCAGCGTTGCGGGTAACTTTGAAGTAATTCATTAACGCGTGAAAGTTATTTTGTTGAAAAGTAAGTTTGGAGAGGATGGCCCATGAATATAACCCGTTACTATCAATCATGAATTTTGGAAAGTCTCCAACTCTGCATGCTATTTTCTTTAAAGATAGAATGGTTTTTCTTACTCTGGTTCTAACTTTGAACAGAAAGTCATTCAACTTCGAAACACTGAAATGACGAAGAAATTTAACTACGAGGAGTAAAATTCTTGGAAATTAGAGTGCAAAAGGAAAAGTGAACCGTCAGGAAATGTACATGCTATGAAAGTAGAGGAAACAAACTTTCCGCGAAATTGCGACTTTTTGCCTTCTGTCCTTTCCTCACGCGTGCCCCGACAATTCTCTCTCTTCATTTTTTCTTTTCACCACCTCTGTTCTTCTTTTTCTTTCTTTTCTTTTGTGGACCCCTTTCTCAGTTTTCCTTTACAGGAGCTTTCTCTTTCTACCGACCATAACTCTCGGTCTCTTTCTCTCTCTTGGCAATTATTGCATGTTGAAAAATCGCCCACCCCACCTGGGTGAGAATCCTCTCTTGACCGACACTCCAACCGAAAAAAAAAAAAGATTTTCTTGACTCCTTTGGCCATGAATTCCGGTATTTGAATGGTCAGATTGCCCCTTGCCAATATGGAAATTGCTCTCTCTTGATTGGATACAAAATTTGAGAAAAAAATTTAGACAATAAAATTGGGGGTTTAAAGTTGAGGGTTTTTTTAAACCAAAAAAAGGTCGGAATAAAATTAAGATTGAAACTAAAATTTGAGTTTTAAGGAATTAGGACCATATAAAAAGAGCAAGAGAAAGTTGACTAGCTTCATCTGTTTTTATCATCCGGTGGCATGTTTGTAATTAGATAGCATATGATAATTTTATCTCTACCCCCACTCCTAGTGGCTAGGCCCAAGTCCTTCCTTAATTTGAGGCTACCTCTTCCCCCATCAAGTTTTTGTCAATTTCTTATTGTGAAAGAACCACTAGGCCCACTACTCCTCTCTACTTAATTATGAAGTTACCAATTAATTCCAACACCCAGCCAACGAGATAAATTTGTTACTGACACTGGCAAGTTTATCAAACATTGATACACAAAGGAAAGAGTATGGGGCAACAATAAGTTTCCAGAACAGCAAATGGACATGGTAAGAAGCTCAAAGAAAAAAATCTTCAGCACTGTACAATTGATGGCATCACAATGACTTGATCCTTAGCTTGATTGTATGACTGTCAAAATGTTCCTACCACTAACTGACAAGGGAGGAACCATAGCATGAGGAATGCTGTGAAGCTTTTTATTCTCCATCTCCAGGTGTAAGATAGGGTCCAAGATGTGTAGTTTCACTGGGTTAGTGTTTCAAAAGTGAGAATACTATAACCAAGCAAATGTCCACACAAAATTTAACCCATTAGGGCCATCAAATGAACATTTCTTAACCTATATACAAGTACAAGACTCCAGTTATCAAGATATGTTGGAACTTTTGCTGTAACGGTAAGGCAGAAAGCAAAACATCATTTGAAATCATAAGCATGTAATGGCATGTATTTGCATTGTGCACACAGGAGGAAAAACAAAGCTGCTGCTACTCATGTCGATGAGGAGAGCAAATAAATAATAGATAGGAACAGTAAAAGAACAAACGTTTTTAAAACCAGACCAGTGGTTCAATTGGTTGAACTAGTAAAACTATTGCATGTGATGTCATTTGATAGAACACTCTGCAAATATTAGATTACACATGTTTAGAACAAAAGAAGCCTAGTGAGTCGACAAGCGAACAAAGAAGCCCATTGAGTTGGCAGACACCATAGCATTTTAGTATATTACACGCGCTCGATGTCATCTTAATAGCATCCTGTTCAGTTATCTAATAGATTAGGCCAATACGGTCAATAATTAAATTATCCACCACAAATTGAAGAAAGAAGACACCGAAGCAAATGGTTGGCACACTTGTTAATTACAAGAAGTTGAAGTTCCAAACCCAAAGCCAACTCCAACACTACTCCTTCAATTTTTTTTTAAGGTCCATACTTTTTGATAGGTTTGTTGGGTACCAGTTGATAAGGACACCTAGTTATCGGTTAAACAAGGTAAATACCACCAGTTCTTGCCCAATACTATTTATGCTGGGAAATTTAACTAGACAGGCCTGGTTCCCCATCCAACCAGAAGCACTTCCTAAAATTCTGAAAAGAACAAGAGTCAACAGAAAAGCATAATATGCTAGGTTTTTCCTTTTGCCATCAATGTCTTAAATTGTGAATTGACATGGTTAGAATAGAACTCAGGATACCGTGAGTAAGAAATCAATATGCAAGCTCCAAATCCATGAGTTACCTTCAATTGGTACAACTCTTAGTTATTTGTACAATTGGTTCCTGCAATATGCACAAATGGAAGGTCACTACCTGCAAGATCATTATTCTGGCGTCTCCTAAGCCTTCACAAATATCATTCATCTTATTTAACAACATAGCAATTTGATCGTCCTGTTTACAACAGAATCAATTAGCCACATTTGCAAATTTGGGCTTTAAAATATGATATACCAAGCTCTTACCTCAAATAGAGCCAAATCCACAAAACAGTGACCAAGAGGGATGCACAACAAGATCCTTCCAAAGGTCTTCCTTGCTTCAAATTCATTTGTCAGTCCCCTCACTACTGCTATACAATTCGTTACATCTACAAAAGAATCGTCAGGTATTTGGAAGGAAATATAATCTGAAGCAAATTCAAACTCATCCTGTAGAGCCAGACAGAGAATGATTAGCATGAAAAAGCATTTATACTATGCACATATGGATCTCTAGATAATATATGTAGTTTCAGATTAAATGTATATATGTCATTCTAAGCAACCCTTATCATGTCTTATAAAAAAATATTCAACTTCATGTCTAAAATTTAGTAATTCAATGTCACTAAAGACATGATACCACACATGATGAGAGACAGGCAAGATATTACAATGGTTGCAAACATAAGATATCTAGAAAGGTAGAGAAATCACAAGAAAGATTGTAACAGGTACCGGATTCATGACACATGAGAGCACCCTTATGAATTGCTCAACCTTTACATGTAGCATTCCAGCCTTTATTACTGCATTATCCACTAGAGTCTCATCCAAACCAATACCTAGGTAATGAGAACGCCATCTTGAAAGACCCCTGAGCTCACCCATTCTAAAACCAATAATTTCTACAGTAGGCTGTTATGTAAATAACAATACTTAAGTATCTTAACCCCATATGTCAAATATCATCTCTTATTAAGAAAACTGACACACACTCGTGAGGGATAAAAATAGCATTTATCTGCTGAACCATCAAAGTTAAAAGTTTACGAAAGAAAATGTTTTACAAAGTAAATGGTTATTACAACCCATCTTCATCTTCTGCACACTGTGTTTGAACTAAATGATATACTCTAGAGTCTCTGACAAATAAAAGTTATACTGGAAAATTCATTAAAGAAATGGAACCTAGTCTACTATCCAATTTATGCAAGCAAGATAGAAGTTTGGAATGTTCATGCGAATTATCAAGTGCTGCCCAAAGTCGCTGTGAGAGAGAGGGGGGGCATTTATGTGATAGTTGTGAGCTGTAAGCATAATATTGATAGGAAATGCTAGTGTGTTCAAGGACACAGCCCCTAGCCCTTCTGCTGTTAGCTTGGGTAATGTTAACTTCTTTACAATATTCAAATATCAAACCGCATCTCTACACAAGGTACTTGATTCAAAACTCTCATTGCTACCGATTTACCTCCCCAATTATCAAATGTTTACACTTCAATCTAAAGAAAAGTCCCTGCTTACAAAAGAGCATTTAAACAGTAAGCCACATCTTTATTTCATAGCTTAATCTTTTTATCACTTGTCAATTTTTCCACAAAATTCTACACCGTCGTGAATACACATTTTGAATAGACAAAAGGAGAAAGAAGCCCTAAAGCATTGATTGGCAGTACCATAAAGTTAAAGAGAGTTCATAAGCCTTGGCAAGAAAGAAATAGGCAGGCTTTTAAAAATGAGGAAAGCTCTATAGGTGCTGTAAAAGATATTGGCTTACCACCTTATTTTTTTCACATTGTGGTGGCAGTTCTTTGGACACCAAGTCTTTTTTTTTTTAAGGTAAATATGAGCTTATAGGTGGTAATTAGTAAATAGGAGGCATCCCCTTGGTGCTGTTTAATAGACTTACTAATCAAAATATAAAACAGCAAAGTATAACCTTGAATTATGTAACTAGAAACGTCATTTCTCACTATAGTAGTAATCAAGAAAAATATGTAGCATGCATATGAGAGTCACTGTACCCAGGAGAAGCACAAGATATGATCCAATTAACAACAGCCCTATAGTGTGCATGTACATGTGTGCACACCTGTGTAAGCACATGATCACATGCATGTGCACGCCGAAGCACATGTTCACAACACACAAAAATGCCCATTTAAATGGAGAGAGATCTGGTAGGGGAATAAACTGGCAATATATTTTCTCTAGATAACAGTGGATTTTGTTGAGAGAAAAAGTTCTAGTACATCAGTATATAAGAGAACAAAACAAAAGAAAAACAAACAAAAATGAAGCATTAGAAGATATACAGAATCAGAATATGATTCTGAAAGCCAGTTAAAAGGTGCCAACACAGAAGCAACCAAAGATTCCAAACCCTACATTTTGTTGCTTTCTTTCCTAAGGCATCCCATGAGACAAAGGTGCCACACTTAAGAACTTCTTAGAAATTGATCCTCCTAATTAGGCATGCCAACAGTTAAGAAACTGGATGGCATGTTTTGGCAAGAACCAAACTACCTTAGACAAGCCAAAGATTTGATGTAAAAGGTTGGAAGCGAAGTCAGAAAGAAGAAAGAGATGATCAACATTTTCCTTTAAAAGTTTTCACACACAACTCCATTCTATGAAAAATCAAATTCAGTTTCCTGAGATTCTCAATTGTAAGAATCTCATTCCAATTTGGCGTGCATTTATTATGAAACTTACACTCCCAAGTAATGGAATTTCATTCTCACATATTGGCGTTGTATGTGTAAGCATTTGGGTGAAATGTCAAGGAACAAGGAAGCTTTGGTTGCAGATTGTTATCATTTAAACAATGAAATGATCATTTGCGACATTGACTTTGTGGGCCAAGCCCAAGGTTAGGAGTTCGAAGATTTCTTATGCTTTTAAGGATGCTTTTGCTTGGAACAAGGGAAGAGATGGAATCTTTTCTGTAAAGTCTTACTACAAGCTGCTCAATAGGGAGATTTGTGAATAGAACAGATTTTCATTAGAAATCGATTTGGAAAATGAGGATCCCAATAGAGTTTCTCTTTTTGCTTGGGAAGCAACCTGGGAACAAATCCTTACTTTAGAAATGAGGCAAAGTACTGGTTAATAGGTGTCTCCTCAGCAAGAGGAGATAGTGCGTGCGGCATCTCCTCCTTCATTTTGTTCTTGGACAAGAATGGTTTGGACCGTTTCCTATGCATGCACCATGTTATCTCGGGTTATCAGATGTTTTATTGAGCAAGAACTTTGCGCATGGTAGGGCATTTGTTTATAGCACAACAATTAGGATTAAATCAATTCCCCCGTGTCTTTAGGATGATTTGGAAGGAGCGGAACAAGAGAGCTTCCGATGGAGAGAAATCTTCCATTCTATTTTATTGAAAGTTGGCTTAAAGTCACATACTTTTGGTATAGTGCAAACTTGCATATAGATGTAAATGCCTTGGTTGATTAGTCAATGATTTATTTGGTATTTGAGCTCCCTTTTGGTTTTGGGAGTTGATTTGTATATGGCTTTAGTTTTTTGGGCTCCTTTTGTATATGGGTTGCACCCCCTTGGTGCCCTACAGGTGAAATATATAATCTATAAAAAGAAACTTAACACTTTCCTGAGGATTTTAAGTTATTCAAATTACCCTTTGTTCCAACACATGTTATCTCATCATATAGTTTCAATTACTAACATCAACATCTCACATATGATTTTGTGCTAATCAGCATAACCATCACCCACATGGGCAAAAACACTCTATTAACTCATCGTTGTAATTCCTTTTGCGAGTAAGATCATTGTGATAAAAGGGTGCCATTATTGCTGAAAGTCAAGATAAAAAAAGTTCAAGAGAAACTTTGGATCCAAAGAGCTACCTACCAACACACTACCAAAAAAGGAGCAATACGAGGGACTAAGAGAAGTATACAAAACTGATTTGAAGAGGAAAAAAGCGAGTATAATGCATAAGAAGACGAATCCATCTGGCATGCGACTTAGTAAAAGCAATTTCAATACTAGGGCTTAACATCCTCATCATTATTTAGCCAAAAAAGAGGTGGTATATCAAAAATCATGATCTAAAGATATGCTACAAAATAATAATATAAAATAATCAATTCTCACATCTAAGTGCTAAACAAATGATTGCGAACAGAGGCTCTCATAACTGTTGTTAAGCATCACAAATTAGATCCATGTAGGCTTAATTCACTGTCATCCAAGCACCCACTAGTTAGTTTTTTGCTCATTTTCTTCAAATTTCTAAGTTTTCATTCTCATCCTTAGTTTGTTGACCTTAAACATAACACAGAAAAGAAGAGTTTCAGTTACTACATTGAGTTCAATGAGTGGAATTTGGTAATATAAACAAGTCTAACTTCCCCTTGGCTCTAATAGTAATATCAGTAGGTAAAAACAGTTGAATATGATTCTCTGGTACAAAAATTGACTCTTGCAATTAAGAGGGGATATATGCTAAAGATCGAAATGGGCAGTAAACTCTTTCCTTTTAAATTGAGAACATATCTCTACACCTGCTAATTATAATGTGAATAAATTAAACATTCTATATCTAAATCTCCATGTACAGTACACTTAAAGCTCAAACTTAGATCAAGTTCAAGTTTCGAACCAATGATTAATGACCAACAATTTTCATTATACGTATATGGGAGAGATTGCCAACTTGTTAAATCAGACTCAAATCAGATTTTACTTTGCCCTTTCCAGCCACTTGATGTTGGCAATTCATATCATGGCATATGATATGTTCATATGAAGAATCAACATCAGGATGTTTTGAAAAATATGGCATGTCTCTAGATGTGCAAAGCATAATTTACTGTAACAAATTCTTATCTGTCTAATCACCTCCAAGACTGTTCTCTGAGATGCATGAAACTTAATTATTTGGGAAAAAGGCCAAATGCAAAGATAATAACGTGTACCTGTAGATGATTGAGGACAACCAGCAAAAGTTCTTTTCCAGCACCACAAACAACTATTGATACACTCTTCATATGCTATCACTAAACAAACTAGCAGACTAAGATTTTAAAAACCAATTGAAAAAGCCGAGGTCCTATAGCAGCATAAGAGCTTAAAAAATAAGCCATACCACTTCACCCAGAGAATTAACAAGAAACTGATGGACTGTAGGAGTGGTACTAGCACCATCGAGAAGAGTAAAAATTCCTCCGATTTGAGGGTTCATTTCACTCGGACTTAAGTTTCTGGCTTCCCGTATACAGACACGTGTCGCTCGATGGAGTGGCAACCACTTACCCGCGCCTTTTAATACATCTACGAGCCCATGATGATGGGCCTCGCACGTCTTGAATTGCCGAGTACCGAACCTTGATTTTTTTAATCCAAGCTTGTCCGACATCTGAAAAAATCGTCATTCATATAATAATCGAGTATGAACAAAATTGAGTAGGCATACTGCGTACATAAGCGAGCTTGAGCCCGTGAAAGAATATGTTTGCTTGATTCCGCTTGATTTGTGATATCACGCTCGAGGGCTCAATTTACATAGTGATAAACATAAATAGCATTGGTAAATATCAAAACTATTTGACAACAAAATTTCGATCGATAACTTATTCGGTCAGTAGCATTTTGGTAAGTTACCAATTTTTTTTAAAAAATACCAACATTTATTATAATTTTATTATATATATTACTATTGACATCCAAATAATCATAATGGTTAAAGTTAGAAAAATTCAAGATTCAAGATCCTGATCGTGGCGACACTCATTTCTTAACTTGAAAAAAAATTAGAATTGTATCAATAGTATTTTAATTGCATATAGGTGTTAATTCAACATAAGCGTGTAGGAATAGGCGTTTAGATTTCTAAGTTTTCATAGAAATGGCTTAAAATCCTTCTTTTTTTTTTTGTCAAATCAAAGAATCTACCTTTGACTGAAAAAAAAATTATTTCAATAGTCCTTAATTCTTTTTAGACATTTGATTTAGAAATAGTGAAATTTAAGTACCTACAATCAAATCAAAGAAATATTAATTTCAAGAATCAATTAACTAGTTAGAACACCATATTTGTTATCATGGAATTTGAGCTCACACCTTTCAAGATCGTGTCACATGGCACAATTACATAAAACTCTATTGGAGAATAAAATCTGTTCTTTTCTCATCTTGGAAGGGGTCCTTTTTTTCTTCTTCTTTTGGCTTCTTTTTATGTTCAAGAGGGAGGTGCCACAAGTTAAAATAAAGGGGAGAAAAGAGAGAAAAATAAGGAGGATTGACTCTCCATGAGTGTTGTGTATACACCTTCACCGTCGCCCCATCACATCCGACCTCATCCTCGTCACCGCAAGCTGCATCCATTGTTCTTGGACTTCATTCTCTTGAGGAGTTGGAGCAATAGTCGCCGCTGCCCATTCCAACGATTGAAACCCACACCATCACTTCGATGAGCCTCTCCATCACTCCTCTCGACTCCATTAGTTGCCAAGCCAGTTGCCCTCGCTATTCCCGAGCTGCCCTTTCCTGCTCCACTAATGCTCCCTGCCTTCCCATCGTGAAAACCGAAGAGCCCAGATCTCATCCGAAGACTCCCTCGCTGGTCGTTGTTCTGTTCATAGATAGTTGTAAAGGTTCCAATCGCCGGTTGCGAGTGCCCACCGTAGCCTACTTACACCACTGATAAACTAGGCTTTCTTGCTGCCTTCAACGATGGTCATCGATGAGGAGCCACTCAAAACCTGACGGTCCGAGGGTTAATTTTTGAGCTTGAATATTCCGGTTGGTTTATCCGATTCTATCTCCACTTTTGTTCCTTACTTTTTGTGGATGCAATGGCCAACGCAATGGTTAGCCAATGGTAGGAGACGGTGGTTCGGCGAAGAGCGGGAATGAGTAACAGTTATATATAGGAGTACTTTTGAGCGTGAGATTTTGAATGTTTCCTCCTGGTTCGATGAAGCTTTAGATAGCATGAAGATGCACCATGAAAAGTCATTGAAGGTGGGAGTTCTGGGAATAGGGAGCTAGGCCTCAAAGATGAGATGAGGGGTGAAAGGGTGAGAAAAGGCTAAAATGATGATAACGTGTCCGGTGGGGTGAGGCCCCACACGGGGACGAGGTGGCGTTGCAGAGGGCCGGTCTTTTCCTCCGTTCCCGTCATCCAACCCTCTCTTTTGCTAAATTAGTAATTGCTAATTGCAATGGGGATTTAAAATTAGTTCCCTGGAATGTTCTAAATTCTCGAGGAGAGGATGGTATCCCTACTGCCGGATTGCCAATGCTGTTTCATGGTAACGATTTGCAGAATGTTCCAAATTCTCGAGGAGACGATGGTATCCCCACTGCCGGATTGCCAATGCTGTTTCATGGTAACGATTTCCAGAATGCCATGTGGAGCGATACGATCCATTCTTCGAGCCAAACGGACTATACGGGGGGCGGGATTATCCTCGACTCTGAACATCCCTGTGCCTCGACATCAAGCTTCCAGTCTTGGAGTCCACCTTCTCATCCTGAAGGCAATCCCATGATGGAAGATTCCCCAGCAATTTATTTAGATGACATTTTGGAATGTGATGACTTGTCAGATCCCACGATTCGATGATGATTGTTCTGTTAGAGGTGCCAGGAACGGTGGTGTTAAGTCCGAAATTTAGCCCAATTCTCTTTCTTCCTCATATCTGCAACTTTTCTCCACGAATTCTCAAGACTCCGCTGGACCTCACAAGCCTGCCTCCATTGAAGCTCCATCCTTCACAAGCTCACCATGGGTTTGCATTTCCCATTGATGCTTCTGTACCCTCCTCACGTTTTGTCACAGCAGAGCTGGTGGCTGCATTTTCGGCTGCTAGTGGCGTGTGCTTCTGTTTAAGCTTCAGTTCGACAAACTGCTTTGGCTTCTCAGGTTCTGCTTCCGTTCGGCGTTCTTTCGTGATCTAATGGGTGGGTGAACTCAATTGTTCCGACTCGGTTTTGTGAGGTTTTGGCTCGATTTCTTCCAATTGGCAGGTGAAGATGACGGAGTGGAATCCAGAGAAGGATTTTCTAGCGATAGTCACGGAGGACTCGAATGTGGTCGCTTCTTCGCTTCATTTGGCGGAGGCTGTAAACAATCTCTCCTGAGTATAGCTAAGACTAGAGAACTTCTTTTATTTATTTATTTATTTATCTATTCATTCATTCAGTGTGTTGGTTTCTTCAACGATGGGCATTTGTGCTTCAGTATATTTGGTGTCTTTTCAATCGGACATATCATAAGCATCCCGTGTGTTGAAATCAAATATTTAGGAGTTTGGTAAATTGGATACAGCCGACAATTCATTCTTTCCTTGTTCTGGCTTCTCATTCAGCACTTTTTCTTAGTAAGTCAGTATTGCCTGGAAAGTAATTGGCTGATTAAGTAAACAATTATACCAGGAATGCTTGTGAAAGTTTCAGATGTTCATGCCATTTCCCAGGCTAGATTTCACATCCGTTGGTCACTTCAGAGATGACACCCTTCTAAATTGGATACATAACAATTATCTTATTTTTGTTTGGCTTGAGGTTAGCCTGCCTTACCTACTTGCTCTACTCTAGGCTATTGCGTTTCTGCTCTGTTCTATGAAGATTTCCAATCAATTCTCCAGGCTTGATTTGATTCGTCCTTAATGTTGTACTAGGTAAGATGATTATCCTTTTACTGATAGAATTCTTGGTATTCTTTTCTTAGATGAGGGCATATGAGTTACTCATCTGTGTTCATTTATCCATTCGTGTATAGAACATATTTGTTGAAAGGCCTTCTTGAACTAATAAACTTTTTCATCAGCTCTTTTAAATTTAGTTACTCTCTCTACTTTCTTAAATCAAGATTTACTACATGAATAACACATTAGGAGCTAAATAAAAACATGCGAATTGTTTGCATTTATGGTAGTGAGAACTTTGGTTCCTTTGATTTGATGACCCTCTTTGATCAAAGATGTTATGTACACATTTGGAATTTGATATTATTGCCAAGAGATAATGATTTTAGGCTAGTATCGATTGATGTCTATGAACGTGGATGTTCATGGGCAGTGGATCTTCTGGTTTGGACCATTTCTAGGGGCACTAGCAACTACAGTACCATCAGCAGGTCAAGGCCCTCAAAGCAAGTGCCATCGAGGCCCTCGGCGGCAACCCTGCCAACTAAAATCTTTCCCGTTTTCTTTTTTGCATTTCTATGCCCATTTTTTATTTTGTGAACGAGAGACAACTATGACGAGAGATGGTGATGGTGGTCATGACGGAACCCCTCTTGATTTATAGATTTATTGATCCCATTTATCATTATTATTGCTGTTATTACTGTTCAATGATTAGTGGTGGAAGTGTTTCCTTTTCTTTCGTAATCCCCCTATGATCGCGTGCGCTCCTGTTGAAACCAACCCGACAACCCCAATCAAGTCGAGTGTAGGGACTGGGGGAGACATAAACCCTACATCCAAGACTCCTGACGATGAGCACATATTCAGTATAAAACTAGAATTGGACCAGGAACATGCGTGATCAACACGAGGATGAACATTCCATGTGTCTGTAAGGAAACACACCTGGTACTAACAGGATGAGCAAAAAGATGCTCGAACTATGTAATAATATTGATGAGTCGGCGTCCTTCTATCGTCGGATGAAACATTATAGTGTCTCGACTGAGGGCTGAATCGCGACTAATCCTGGCAAAAAGCGAGGGTGACAAGAGGGGGTGGGGGAAAGAGGTGAGGCGACAAGTGCTGCGTCGGTCTACTTTGGGACTCAAAATTGAATCTAGCCAATAGGACGTCTAAGTAGACAGAGAAAATATGAGAAAATATTGGGTACAGCTGTCGTTCGGGTAAAATGTGAAAATGTTTAGGACTTAATTGACAGAATTGAAAGGTTCGGGATTAAATTAGCACAAATGCAATAGATTTAGGATTTTTTTTTTAATAACTTTCCCATCAATGCCATGGCTCATACTGGCATTCTGACCACTACATGTAAAACAGGTCAATCAAATGATGAAATTTGACTTACAGATCAATAATATCACACTAATTCAGCTCTTTTCCCCTCCTTACTCAGATCTTCCTATTGCTTAAAAACAACAAAAATTCAACGACGGTTATAGCGTATGATATATGGTCATAAAATCCCATAGAGTTGCCTCCAGAAAATTTTGCTAGCTAGGCATTCAGAATACTACACATAAATTTACGATGTCATGATGCTTCACTTGTAATCAAATTACATTATCTAATTCTACGTTGAGTGGAGGTGTCAAAAATTGGCTTATGGGGAGCAAGATTTCTAGTACATCTGACTTTTACATTTAATTCCCAACTTTTGATAACGATCTATTTAGTAATAACAACTCAATTGATTAATAAATAATTGATAATACAAAAGAAAATCATGATATTCATGAAAATGTAATATTCAATTAAAAAGTTATAAATTAGAAAGACCATGTATATGTGAAAAATGAAAAAGCATTAACTTAGAATTTGATAAAAGGAAGCATCGATGGCTAAAAAAAATTTAGAAGAATGACTTCAGGATTAGGGCATGGGACGACTCAAATAGGTGTTCAACGGTTGGATTGTCGTACTTCCAAATAATATTGAAATTACTAGGTATGTAGGATTATTGCCCTAGATCCCTCTTGACTTTATCTTCTTTTAATCAAGCTCATGAGATATATCATGATTTTAAGAAATATTGAATGTTTCTGTTACTTTTTTGAAATTACTAGAATATTGAATGTTATGAAACAATAGTTGTACAGATATCGAAAAATTTTCTAGTTGATTTGATTTGTTCAAATAAATATTGGTGGTATGAAATTCTGATTCATAACCTTTCAAAGGTTAGTGATATCATTGAAGAAAATAGACTAGAGCAATCGAAAATTGAAAAACAAATTAATTTCTATTTTTTTTTTGTGTAAAATGGACGAATTTCCTGCAAAATAACAACAACAACCACAATAATAATTATAATTGAGCATCTTTGGATGTTTCAAGGCTTTAAGTGATTTTTGGACCATTGGGTTTAACTTTCAGGCCCATGGATCCAAAATCGAGTATCAAAGGGCATTAACATAAATTTCGTCCTAAACGGGCTTCTTGGCCCAAGTGAGTTCAGCCGCTATTTTTGTGGGTGCAATGTCTGATAAAGGGCTGAAACTTGCATCGCATTGTTACTAAGAGGTAAAATTATTTTGTTATAATATTGGATCGGGTATTGGATGGATTTTCAAGTTGTTGTCATTTTGGATATACATTGAAAACGATTATGTAGGTGAATTATTTCATATCACTTATTGGTATTGCTGGATATCATGTATTGATATTGAATTGATGCACATGGTCAACCTATGCATTGAGAGATCGATTTTGGGGCTCAGCCACAAGTGATATGTTTTCTAGGGCTTAACTACAATGGACATGGTTCTCTAGATCTTGTAAACTACCAAAGTGTGGCCATAGTGTTCCAATATGAGCAATTGGTCTGGTATCTTTATGTTGAGTATTTCAATGATGTATGATGTGCGTGATTTAATTGTGGTGTTTTTGTTAATGTGCCGCATAATTGACACAAAAAAATTTGCATCATTCACCACTCAATTTCATTGAAGTGGTGATTGTTACCTCCGTAGTCATAATTTTGTTCATCCCTTTCAATACCATTTTAGGTTGTGAGTAAAAATACTTGATTGAGTCACACAGAGAGTAATCTGGAATGGCGTTGAGCTCTAATTAAGATTTTTTTTTTTGGTGGGTCGAAATAATTTAGATCACTTGGGTAAGGGTTATCATGAAACTCTCATTTGGATTAATTTACGACACTCTGAACTTTGTTAGTATATTCATTCGGTGAAAGGTAGCTATTAACGGTTGAAGGTTTTGTCCTTTATTTTATAGGGAATATTCGGTCATTCCCTAAATTCTAAGTTTGGCATTGGAGCCTGGCAGTAGGTGTCATTCGCGCGCGCACATTTTTTACGAGATGGAAAAATAGTCAACGTTGAAAAGTCGACCAAAGAAAAAAAAATATTAAAGCGATAGCATCCATAGCAGCCTAAACTCCAGATTTTAGCCAGTTTTGACTTTAGCCTCCCTTGATTTTTTTTTTTTTTTTGAGTCGAATGGCCTCCCTTGTTTAGCCGCCTGGAATTGCCCTTGTTGTTTACGTGGGTCGAGAGTGCATTAATAAACTTATATTATCGAAAAAGAAAAACTCATCATTTCCTCTTTTAGAAAACAGACAAAATAAATAAAATATTAGAGCACCGTGAGAGATTATAGAAGGAATTCCTCCCAGCCAAATTACTCGTAATAGTGCTTGTAAGCACATCTTCTATTGGATGACGGGCACAATTTCAATTTTGAATAAATTTTGGGACTTTATTGAAATATTTCCGCGTGACCTGCCAACGTCACCGTATTAGGGAAATGCGTCAGAGGATAAAGCTTGAACTGCAAGATTGGCCACGTACACCAGAAAGCCAAGCAGCCTCCGGAGTTGACAAAATCCCCACTTCACACGGTTCGGTTTGCATATGTTTAATTTAGTCACTCCCCCACCTTATGCCAATCCACTCGCATTCTGTCTTATTATAGTTTGTATTAATGTAAGGAAAAATTCAAAATTAATATACCTCTGATAAGTTTATTCTAAACTAATTTTTTTATCACTATAAATCCAAAATCGGTATAGATACGATAATTTTATCCTAAATTAATTTTTTAATTACAAAAAACCTCAAACTGGTATATTTGTGACAAATTTACTCTATGTACTTTATCTTAAATTGGATTAATACAAAAAAAAATTTCAAACTGATACATTTGTGATGAATGGAAGACATGTATCATCCAACTCAATAATTTGACGATAAACATTAATGAAAATTAACAGAATGTAAATTTGTTACACGCATAGCAATTAAGGATTTTGGAGAGTTTAAATATCAGTTTGAGTAAATGTGTTACAGTATACCAATTCGAAATTTTTCGTGATATTAATCTTTATTATTATTTTTTTTTCAATATTATAATAAAATAGCCATGTCCAACAGAAAGCCAAGCCTTGATTTTGGCCTTATAATTGCATGTGGTTAGAAGTGACTAATGTTTTTTTAGCACTACATATGATAACAAATAAAGATAAGTACATTTGAAGTTTTAAAACTTATCATGAAAGTGTAATTGAGTTCTAAGATTGTTAAAAAGTATAATCAAGTTTTAAAACTTGTCAAATTAATGCAATCAAATCTTTTTGTTAATTCTGTCACAAAAATGCTAACATGACATTCTTTGTTATTTTCTTCTCCAAATCTAACTTAAGTTAGATATTTTTAAAAATTAAAAGCATATTTAAAAAAAAAAAAAAAGTGCCATCACCTGTGGGTCGCCAACGCCGAAGAGGGCTAGCGGAGGTCATCGAGGCAAGCTTAATTTTTCTAGGTCTTACAGGCTAGTGCAGCCTTTTATTTCATCCAGAAAGAAAGAAATAGGGCACTTCATGGAGGAACATATTTAGTTGACAAAATTATCAGCAATGTTCATTCCTCCATTAGAGTGCAGATGTCCTCCTTCATTATGTTGAGGAAGAGGGCATTGTTGCAAGAAGATGAGGAGTTTCCGATAGGGGTGAGCATTGATCCAAGGTCAACCCTAGATTGACCCTGAACCGGCCCAACCCTGCCGGTCCTGGTCCAGTTTCCAGGGAGATTGGGTCGATCCTTAGTCCTAAGATTCCTGAATCAGTACTGTATGGGTTGGTTCACGATTCTAGGAGTTCAAGGTCAGTCCAACCCGGACCAACCTTGACTATATATATAATATTATTTATAATTTTTTTGTATAGAGAAAACTTTAAAATAAACGGCGTCAAAAACATTGAACAACTATTTAATGAGTAGTTCAATTAATTTTACATTGCTATTTAATAACTTAGATTTTAACGTCTTTTACGGTGTCAACAGTCATAATTTACGAAAGTGAAAAATGTTTTTGCGAAGAGTCTTCACGGCATCCAAAAAGGCATAAATAGCTCCTTACGACATCCTTCTTTAATACTCATTCTCTTCTGTCTTATTTGTTTTCTTAGTCTTCAATGTGCCAAAATCGAGGGAAATAACATCTTTGCTCGCCACTCAACACTCGCCTTACTCGCTTTGGGTTACTTGTGCCGTTCGCCGCTCGATGCTCAGTTAGCTTGCTCATCACTCGACACTTGATGCTTACTCTGTTCAATGCTTACCTCACTTGACCCTCATTGCTTGCCTTTCTTAATTGACCTTTTTCATCATCAAACCTATTGGGTTGGTCCAATCTTCAGTTGCCATTTCAAGGAGTACAAAAAATAAAATAAAAAATTATTATTAGTCCCGGATTGACCCTGGAATCGGATCGAACCCATTGAGTTGGTCTGATCCTTAATTGCTTTTTTAATGAGTATTAAAAATGAAATAAAAAAATTATCGGTCTCGGTTAACCCTGGAATTGAACCGAACCTATTAGGTAAGTCTGGTCCTCAATTCCAAGTTTAATAGGGTCGGTCCTCGATCCCAAAAATTGAGAACCAGTACTGTGCAAGTTGATTATAGGGTTAGTGAGTGAATCGACCCAACTCGAACCATGCTCACTCCTAATTTCCAGATGGTATGCATGATCACTCTTGGTGACTGTGGTAGCCATGGCAATCCATTGGCAAGGATCCTATGGCTCTTTTTTTTTTTTTTTTCTAAAATAAAATTTTAGATTATTGTAATCTAATTTAAGTAAAATTTGATGAACAAAATAATTAGAAAAAGGTAATGTAGAGAGAGAAAATAATAAAAAAATTGACATGGCAGCATTTTCTGCTAAATAAATTGACCGAGTTAATGGAAAGAATTGATTGTACAAATTTGACAAGTTTTAGAGATTAATTGTGCTTTTTGAAATTTTTAGGGCCCATTACATTTTCGTAACAAGTTTTGAGGGTTCTAGTACATCCATCTTTGACATAAATTCAAGCATGTCCCCATTTATAAAAGACTGGTAGAATAAATTTACCTCAAAACTCACGTTGAAGGCAAAAATAGCTTAATTATCTAATAGGCTAAAGCCTGAAAAAGAAAATAATAAAAAAAGAATATGCCATTTCACAATGATAAGGGGGCAAATTGCTAAAATCGGAGAAAATTTAGATTAGAAAAAAAAACAAGGACACTAGCCGGTAACGTTTCGGGGAAATGCATCAAGTCACATTTCGCGGAAAATTATGTGCTGCAGATGTATACAAAAAGAAGACGCACTGCCAATGATTACAAGAGAGTTTGGGTTCGTTGATGAACTGCCTTACCGTCTGATTCTCTGTCTGCTGCAGTTCTTCAGCAACCAAACTCTAGACACCTGCTTAGTTCTGGTTAAGCTTCACAGAAGAACAGGAAAACCATGTCGATGCAAAAGAGAGCTTTGCCTTCCTCCTCTTCTTCAGGTCAACCAAGTCAACCCAAGAGGCCATGCTTGCCTCCAATCGAGTAAGCTCGCTCTTTCCTCTTAACCTTTCAATGTTTGATTCATTGTTTGATGATCTTGCGTTAGTTTTAGCTGTACTTGAGGGAGATTCAATGAAGGTTGTTGAGTTGAAGATTCTTGAAATGAGAGATACGGTGAAAGCCCGCCATCGATAAGCTTTTGCCTCATGACCGTTCGAAATCGCTTTCGTTCAGTTCTTTGTTGGTGGGTTTGTGCTGTTGTTCTAATGCGAAGAATTAAAGACCACGAATGTTGTCGTCCCGGCTGTTTTGTGATTTCGCGTTTGGCAATCGCAGTACTTCCTCCTGAATCTAGCTGTATTCTTGGTAGAATCATTTGCCTGGCAAGTGAGCTGTTATCTTTACCAGGTTACTTTGCTATCCTGTAGTCTAAAATATCCTATCTCGCTTTTAATTTTGTGCTGATGTTCATGCAGTCAAGCATGGAATGGGTCTGAGACGAATCTCATGCCGTGTCGCTGTTTGACAAAGGAGGATGTGTGGAGTGTGGTAAGATGAGTAAAGTAGCCAACTAGATCATGCAAAGTGCAGTCCTTATTATATTTCAATTCCTGATCTCTTTGAGTTGAGCAGTTAGATGAATTTCTAACATTCCAGTCAGTTTCTGGATGGAAATCCGTATGAGAAATAGCTGTGAGATGTATAGAGAATTATTCTTTGTGTGGTAAAAATGACCCGTTGAATATTCTAGGCTTTTCATGTGAAGCAATTGCACCGAGAACATGCTTTAGGCTTTTCATGTTGTTTTGGACAGTATGAATCACAAAAAGATCCAAATTTTCAATGAAGTGCCCTGGACATAACTGTCGCCACGAATCTTGGAAATGTGGTCGATATTAATTTAAATGTAGAAGGAGGACAGAGGAAATGCCTGTGATGTGAAACTTGAATGCAATGATTACGTGACAGATGATTCTTGCAACGTAATTCTTTGTTATCGCTCTTTGCTAAACAGGTTAGAGAAGTGCTGGAGCGGGCTAATTCTCACTCGCCTGAATGTCAAAGGTGAATATATTTCTTGGGTTCATTGGTAGTATCTTATCTGCATCAATCGATTCCTCCAGTAGAATTTCCATGTGTGTTATCTCGCCATATGAAAATATCATCAGATTCTCATATGCCATCAATCCATGATTCTTTTAGGCAAAGGGGAATACCTGCAGACACTTTTGTGTTTTTTTTTGGTTAATCACTGAAAGGACTCTGCATTCGTAGATAGCTGCTAATTAACTTTACTGGCTTCTTTTATAACTGTACTGGATAAATACGTATTCCAGCTTCATGTTGACTTTCCTTTTTTTTTTTTTGAGTGTAGTATCTATGTTTTTATCCTGTAATTAGGTCTGACATTTTTTTTTGGACTAGTGAATAATATGTTACATATGGATATTTGTGTATTGGTTACGAATGAGTCCACTAGATGGCAGTTATTCACGGTGTAATTTACGTGTGTAGTTGCACTGGGCATGCTCTTGAAGTGATAGTGCAACGGTTGCACTCAATAGAGTTTGCTGTTCAGAAACTGGTAAGATAAACAGTCTATAAATTTATTGGTTTGTCTCTGTCATATCCCTTCTGCTTCATTTTTTGTTTGTCTCCAACTTTGGCAATTCTGCTGTTGGTGGTTTTGAACAGATGGAAGCAGCGGGGCTTGGAAACATTCATTCTCCTCAACTTGCAAGGTATGAATGCACTTCCCTCGTGATGCTGTTGAGAAAGGCTTTCTGTGTAGTGTTGATGGGTTATGCATTGTTGATGTTTTGGGGAATAAGGTCCGACCTACCGCTACCTCCCAAGCAGGCAGTCTGAGCTCTCAGTGAGTGTCAGGCCACAATGACTCGGTCGTGCACAAAAGTGTATATGCTCAATTTAGAACATAATTTTTGTGGCTTGCGAGCAGTGGAACATTTTATTTTATTTTACTTCATTTTTTTTAAATGTGCATTAATAAACAAATAAAACGTCGGGTCTAATTATCCTTGTAGTTTCCTCGGCAGTAAGACCTGTCCAAGTGAGATGTTGGGTATTCTGTCTCTCTTTGTCATTACTTTTCCAATTTTCCGTTTTTATACACATTCCTATTTCTGATGGTTGTTTTCTGGAGAGAATCAGGGCTAATGCTAATTCTACGGGAGAGAATGATGTGAGAGACTTACGGCTTCAAATTCAAACCAAACTGTCAGATTCTCTATTTACTGGACAGAAACTAGAAGGAGTGGGGGGTGCTCACATTTCCGTTGCCTTGATCAATTCAAATACAGGGGATGTTGTTAGATCAGGCCTGGAATCCTCCATTAAGTTGGACGTCGTCGTGCTCGAAGGTGACTTCAACAAAGATGGTGAGGATAACTGGACCCAAGAAGAGTTTGAGAGCCACGTGGTTAAACAACGTGAAGGAAAAAGACCGCTTTTGGCTGGAGATCTCGTAGTGAAGCTCAAGGAAGGTGTTGGGGAGATAGGAGAACTGATGTTTACTGACAATTCCAGTTGGAATAGGAGTAAAAGATTCAGGATAGGGCTTAAGGTGGCAACGGGTTTTTGTGGGAATACACGAATCCGAGAAGCCAAAACAGATGCCTTCCAAGTCAAGGAAAGTAGAGGGGAAGGTAGGTCCTTCATTGTCTTTCTACAGTATATAAACCTTATCCTATTTGACTGAACATAAACATGATTTTGGACGTCCATAGTCTTCAATTTTTTAATTTAGAGCTTCATTTCGTGTGGACCTTTACAACTCGAACAAAAATTCTGATAAATAAGAAGCTATCGGTTTGTTTGTTATTGGTAAATGTCCACACTCTGGATCAGTTTCAGGGGAGAGATTGCAAGCCTCCTAGAGGTTTGCTTCTACAAATTAATCTAATCTTCATTTTACAGCATACATGAAACATCATCCACCTGCATCTGACGATGAGGTTTGGAGGTTGGAGAACATTGCCAAAGGTGGGAAATCTCACCAAAAACTGAGTGATGCTGGAATATATAAAGTGGAAGACTTTCTACTGCAACTGTTCACTGACCCCGAGAAATTGAGAGAGGTAAGCACTCAGTTAATGATTCCCAATTAGGGTTTGATTGACTGCCAAGAATGTAAGTCCTGTGTGTTCACTCATCATAGATTCTCGGAAAGAGCATAACAGAGAAGAAGTGGGATAGCCTGATACGCCATGCAAAGACTTGCGAAACAAAGTGGAACCTTTACTTGGACTATCCTGATGGCGTGACGAAGCATGGTGCTGTATTCAACACTGATGATCAACCAATCGGCCTAGTCAAAGACACGGAATATTTTGCTACTCATCGACTTTCTGCTCAAGAGAAGGTAAGTAACCAAGGAGTTCCTACTCAATTTTGTCAAGCCAGTTCACTCGCCACACCCCATCTTGGGGAATTCGAATTAGTTGTCCCATATTTTCTATGTAATCAGTATTTTGATGTTCACATCTAGCTGTGTGGCTTAGTAGGTGTTAGAATTGAATAGAGATTTGGAAACCTGAAACAAGGAGTTAATTGAACATCTAGAGGCTTTGCTTTTCTTTTCTTTTGTTTTTTTCTTTCCGATCACAAAAGTATAATGAAGTTCCCGTGGAGAGAACAAAAAAAAAAAAAAAATAGATGCTATGTTTAGATCCATAATAGAGACTTTCTATTAATGGAGTGATTTTGAGCTTGCGCTCTTTGTGAAGCAAAGTTAAGGTTAGTGACCTTGTAAATCTAAGTGGCCCTCTATATTGAGTAAGTTAAAGACCACTTTCAGCACTTTATTCGGTTTCATCCATGAGAATCTGAGGCACTCATCAACAAATTATAGTTTAAACGATTAACGCATTCCCGTTGCGACCATTACTTTCCAAGTTTATAACCATCAAGATCTTAATTACTTGCACAATACATATCGATGACTGCTTTATTTCTTCTCTGGTCCTTTCTTGGTCAACTTTGCATCTTTACACTGAGGCCCTTGCCTTGAATGTACTTTTCAAATTACATCTTTTGAGTGCCTGACCTTTACGTGGTAGAGAAATGGGCAGATATAGGCATAAAGCAAATTGCGGTTCTTTCAATATTGTTCTTCTTTCTCTGTGCTGCACTCACGTACTTAATCTGAATACAAGGTCATCCATTGGAATGCAACTTTACTTGTCAAAAAAAGTTGTTGCTTGAAGCCAGAATGTTTACCTGTCAATAATGGAGATAAATACTTCCATTAGTACAGCTTAAGCAATATACCAGGTGTGTTTTTCCCAGGAACATGGAGATGCAATTGTGAAAAAGGCCTTGGCTAACTGGAATGATGTGAGAGAGTTCAATGGTGAGACGTTCTCTGATTCAATGAGGCGCAACCCTGTTCAACGTTATTTGGCTCCACCAATCTTTCCTGCCCCGTTTGGTCTGGAAGCTCCTCCGGCAAATGTGAGCTCCACTGCTGAAGGTACGTTCTCTAGAACACAACACTGTCTCTCCCTTGAAGCACATACAAAGACGTGGCCTGTGAAATTACAATGAAAATTGGAATTTCCACTTGATTGTTGAGCTTTTATATATAAAAGCATTGTGTAACTGATCCTTTTGGGTTCCACTTAATATAAAGACGTTTGTTTGTCCAGCTGTGATTGTTGCAAAATGAGCCTCATTCAATACATATATACGTATGTATGCATGTATGTGTTCCGTCCAAGCAATTGAAAAGCAACTAAAAAATTAGGTGGTAATATGTGCCTTTTTTGAGTGGGGGATCGGGGATGGGGAGGGCGGATACTCATGAACCCTTCACTTAGGTGATGCTAAGTGAATGTTGACAAGATAATGCTACCACTAGGTAGATATGACTAGATGTAATGAGCACACTTCAACATGTTTATATTTGCATTTTTGTCATTTTAGAAAGGGCCTTGTCAATTGAAGCACGTTAAGATTACAAAGATCAGGGGCAAGAAAAATTAAAGAGTTGTGCAGGGTAAGGGGAAAAAAAACTAGTAGCACTTTCTGTGATACCAGAACGGTAAACGCTCATGATGAATCATTGCAAGAATTTTAATAGGCTCGTAGGCCTGTGCTTACGTCGGCGTATGTTTACAAACCGCGTTAATGTTTAGTTCTTTCTCCAGGACTCAATGGTGCAACGGCTTTGGCATTGCCGTTTCAATCACCAAATTTTCCTCCTGTTGCACATCAGCCCACGTCTGCAGACCGCTCGAATGTTCAGATTCCTCCAGGATTTCATGATAGTACTTCTGCCGGATTGCCAACACAGCCTCTTGGTATCAATGTACAGAATGCCATACGTCACCAAATGATCGGTTCTTCGAGCCCAATGGACAATGCAGGATATGATAATATTCTTCTTGAAGGCGATCATGTGATGGAAGAGATCCAATCAATTGATCTTGATGCTTTCGAGAAATGGTTTGCTGAAAGCACACCATGTAATGACCCGTTATCCGATAATGGTTTTGTTAGGGGAACCGGCAGAGGTGTTATTGGCTGGCTCAAGATAAAGGCGGTGCTGCAGTGGGGGTACTTCATCAGGAAGAGAGGTGTCAGACTCGTGGAGTTAGACCAACCAACTATCGAAGTCCGGGCTTGTTCATAGTTCTTTCTTCGCTTTAGGGAAGATGATTCTATTCCTGATAGAAATTATGGTAATTCTTTCTTAAATGGTGGTATTATTTCATTGGTGATATTCTTCATCTGTATATAGAACAGCTTTGTCGAAAGCCTTCTTAAGCAACTACTTTTTTTAATTGAAAAGTGTCTCTGTACCTCAGTTCTTTCGACATCTTTCTTCAGGAAAGTTCTCTGATGTATCACATGTAAGGAATGCAAGGTCATACCATTCAAAGAGTGTACTTGAATTCTACGCTTATTATGCATTAGAATTGCGACCAAATCCATGGAGTCCCATGTGACAAGTCTTGCCTACTGCTGCTATCCAGTGGTAATGCAGCCTTTTCCCAGAACGCATGCATTGTCAACCCTTAGGATGCCTTTGATTTAACATTCCCAAAAAGCTTTTAGTCTCCAAAACCCTTGGGAAAATGCTTAATTGTTTAACAATTATTTTAAAGTAATTTTCAAGTAAAAGCCAACAATAAGAAAGTTGAAAGCATAATACTAGTAGGGACTAGCATTAAACTTTCAGCATTTGACCAAATACTTAAACTCATTTTTTCCTTCAAAACTACCCTTACTCATATTTTAAATTTCCGATTTTTCAAATATATTTTTTACCAAATGGCATTTCTCTCAAAATTACTTCTCAAAACATAATTTATCAAAAGGCATTTGCATTTACCCAAAGTCCCTTAAGCTAAATTACTTTACATTTTCCCAATATGCTTAAACCACTAAACCAAACACGCCCTAAGTTCTCTCATACCCCTTTTCCTGGCCTTCTCTTCTTGTTTTCTCAATCTTTGAAATGGTTTACTTGAATTTCTCCATAACGAGCTTTGATGCAAAGCTGCTCGGGGTATGTTTGATTTAATATTGGGTCTGCACTACAATTTTGTCCTTATGATAGAGGATTGAGTATCTACATCTTTCATATTTACTAGATCATTCCACAGTTACTTTATGTCATGAACTACTTAAAAAATTGAACATTCCTATAAGCTTATACATCATTAAATTCAATGGCTATGCGATGCTCTTGGTTAAGAAAACACAAGTCCATTGAAGATATTGTAGACATAATCTCATTATCCTAAACCTACCGTTCATTTGCGGATTCTGAATCTCTGATACAGCAATATAGTCAAATGCTCTTTAAAGCCACCTTGCGACTGTATATTTAGTGGCTGGTCATGTTGATTATATTGATCCCAGAGCGTAGCCCTTCCACACAAACGTATTTTGTGCTTTGAATTGGATGCATCACTTAACGTTGACATAGAGAAGCAAGTCAAATTTAGGTGAGGGATTTTGACATTCAAATGCAAAGTTCGTTGGTCGATTACACCAAGTGAACCATTCAACCCAAAGTATAGAAAATCCAAACCAAGCATTTGTTTCTCTTATATATGAGGGTTATAAACATATACAGATGAAGCATAAGCTTGGCACTATCGAATGGGTCTCAAAGTTTGCAGCAATACTATGAAGGCAATTGCCACCAGATAGAAGCCATGGCTCTAAATAGATAAATAGTTACCTTTTACTCCAGTTTTATCTTCAACAAATGCCCACCAGGCAGGAAAGGCACGTGGCAGGTATAAATTAACACTTTCCAAGAAGGGCGGAACCGGAAAACTTCAGTCACAAAAGCCAACATGTATTGCTTCTCACACCGATGTCTGCAGCTTCGGAGAGTAGAGGTCCACCCACAGGAGCAACACGAGCATAACCACCACAAAATCTTGAACAGTCATTCTGAATCAGAGATTTCATCTTCATCCTCGTCCAGTATGTAGACCAGGGCCCGCTTTCTTGCAGCTAAAACACAAGCCACACCTCTACTTGCTGTCGCCATAAAAACATGAACTTGATTTCAGTCCAACGTTCCTTGAATATATGGCCATAACTAACGTGATGTTTAGATACCTTTGCTGGGTAAAAGCAAAAGTACAACACATGCATTATGCTAAAACACAGGCAGGAAGCAAACCTTGGTGCCTAAGGAGGCTATGGTATGCATGTAAACTATGAATGCTCTACAGTATCTTGCTATACTAGATACCATGATAGTATCTATCATCATGAACATGTACAGGTTCTCAGGCAGTCTAGTGATAGTATCTATCATCATGAACATGTACAGGTTCTCAGTCAGTAACTAGACTGCAGTGAACCTACCATAAGAAGATTATTCTCTGTACTTGTGTGGCCTCTAAAGATTCACCTTTTTTGCACTTTGACCTCTCAATTGATTTAAATTTAGGGGAAAACCTGATACTTTAGTATAATACTTCTTCAACTGGAAAAAATGATGTTCTTCTTTCGAGCATAAGTTTGCACTTCTTCAAACTGTGGGAACAAACATGAAGTGGTCCATTAAAGAGACATAATGTACTTATGCCAGTCATATTTAAACTTAAGAGTAGGCTGTTAAGTGAAAATGTAGTAAGAAGCATGGACAGGATTTATTCAGTCCACTACCTAGTCAACAAGATGGAATTGTTGCTAACACTCACAAGTTTATCAAGCATTGATACACAAAGGAAATAGAATGGGCAACAATAAGTTTCCAAACATCCAAAAATGCAGATGGACATGGTAAGAAGCTCAAGGAAAAAAAAAATCAGGACTATAAAATTGATGGCATGACAATGATTTAATCCTTAGCTCAGTTGTATGATGGTGTCAAAAATTCTTACCACTAACTGACAAGGGAGGAACAACATTATGGGGAATGCTGCGAATCTTCTCATTCTCCATATCTAGGTGTAATATAGAGTCCTAAATGCATAGTTTCACTGGGTTAGTGTTTCAGGAGTGAGAATAAGATAACCAAGCAAAAAATGTTCTCACAAAATAGAAGCAAAAATGGCACTTCTTACCTATTAGGGACATTCTGACCAAAAAAGTAAAAAATCAATTAGGGACACCGCATGCCTATTTCTTAACATACATACAAGTTGAAGGCTTTAACTGCCAAGATAAGTTGGAACTTTTGCAGTTATGGTAAGGCAGAAAGCAAAACATCCTTCAGAATTTCCAAGCGTGAAATAGCATGTCCATGCACATAGGAGGAAAAACTAAGTTGCTGCTCCTCATGCTGATGAGGAAAGCATATAAATAAAAGATAGGAAGAATAAAATTCCTGTGTTTTTGAAACTGGACAAGTGGTTCAACCGGTCAAACTGGTAGAACTGTGCTCCACCAGTTTAACAGGTTTAACATATTGCATGTGATGTCATCTGATAGAATACTCCACATATATTAGATTACACGTGTTCAGATTAACAGATGCCTGGCTGAGTCGGCAGAGCCTTGTTGAGCACAAATGACAGCATTCAAGTTCTCAAGAACATCATCTAATTTTCTAATAGATTAAGCCAATAAGGTCAATGAATAATAATACACCACCAAATTGAAGCAAGAAGACACTGGAGTGAATGGTTGGTACGCTTGTTAGTTACAAGAGGTTGGAGTTCCAAACCCCAACCCAACTCCGACACTCTTCCTTCAAACTTTTTGAATGCCCAGAACTGGTCCAAACTAGTTGACAGGATTGTGGGTCAACAGTTGACAGTTACGCCTGATAACAATAGGGTCAATACCACCAGTTCTTGACCACTACTGTTTCTACTGTGAAACCAGACTGGATAGGTCTGGTTCCCAATCCAACCGGAGCCAGTTCTTAAAACAGTGAAAATAACAGGAGTCGACTGAAAAGCAATTTTCTTTTTGCTTAATGTTTTAAATAGTGAACTGACGCATATCAGAACAAACAGAACTCAGCAGCATCCTATACTTATCACGAGTAGGAAATCAATATGCATGCTCAGGATCCAAGAGTTACCTTTAGTTGGTACAACTCCCAGTTATTTGCCTGAGTGGTTCCTGAAATATGCACAAATGGAAGGTCACTGGCCTGCAAGATCATCATCCAGGCATCTCCCAAGTTTTCACCAGTATCATTTATCTTATTTAGCAACATAACGATTTGAAGTTCCTGTTTCAAAATAAAATATATTAGCCACATCCACAAATTCTTAAAGTATGATATGCCGAGCTCTTACCTTATATAGAGCCAAATCCACACAATGGTAACCAGAAGGGATGCACAACAAGATTGCTTCCAAAGGTCTTCCCTGCTTCACATTGCTTGAATCATTCATAAATCCCCTCACTACAGCTATACAGTTTGCAAAATCTAAAAAAGACTCATCGGGTATTTGGAAGGAAATATAATCTGTAAACCCAACTTCCTGAGTCAGATTAGATGAAGCAAATTCAGAGGCATCCTGCAGAGCCATACGAAGAAATGATTAGCATGAAAAAGCAGTTGTACTCTGCACATGCCTATCTCTGGATAAAATTGTTCAGATTAAGGGTAAGTACCTCATAGAAGGACAGTGAAATTGGAATGTATCGGGTGGATGCTGAAACTGATGTAAGAGGGAATAGAGGCAATAAATTCTTACAACATATCTTTTTTGAAATAGTAGAAAAAGGCATCTGGGCAGCTTCCTTGAAACTGTAAAAACTTAAAATTATTCCTAATCAGTAAACATGAGATATGGCATTATCACACACAATAATCATATGCTAATCAGAAAGCCCAATCCAATAAGATCACCCAGCTTAAGTTTCCATGTACATTGTCAAGTAATCAACATGAGATCGAATAAGAAACACTAGATTATTAGGTAGAGGGTAAGTGAAAAACCATTGTTGAGTACAACCTCCAGAAGACAACTCCCCACCCCCAAAGGTTTCCTTTCCTTTTCTTCCTTCTCTCATTATAGTCTCAAGGTTCTGGCCACTCAGACAAGCAAATTAAAAAGATGGGTACAATTTTATTGTAACATGAATTGTCAAGATACCTGAATTAGATAAATGAGAAATGAATATTTCAGCTCAACTAAATGATGAGTTGGGTGAAACCAAAGCACAAGGTTTTAATTGAAGGATTGCAATGTTTACTAAAACCATTTTGGACCTGCACCATCATACTCAAACTTCTGTTATGCATACAAAGATATCGAGGATTTCACATTTGGTACACTTGTCAGCAATGAGGACCAGACTTGGAGGAGGGAAAAATCAATCACTTCAGATGACAGATGACAGCAATGATTTATCCCAGAGTTCATATATTTCCCACTGAGGTAGCATGCATAAAAACACTTGGGAATGGAAAATCTAGATATAGCATAAATACAAAGAATTGACAATGAAACAGCAAAAAGACACATTCAAGGAAGAACTTCCACGCACGAACAAGATTCTAATAAATTTCAAATTTCCAATTCTTTTGCTGATACCTGTGTTCCATCAGTTGAAACTCCTTTGCAAGTGTCCTTCGCAAACATTTGCTGTCCTTAAATCCTCCAAATTGTACTAATTCTTTGACTCTCTCCATTGTTTCTCTGAAACAATAATGTGTGTAAAACATCTTACTGACCTGACAACATACATCAAGGAAGAAAAGCGCATGAAATTACACTTCATTTTCAAAAGACTTCCCAGTCCCATGAGAAACAACAATCAACCCGTCAATTTCAATCCTCGTTACTCTGTGGTTAACAACACAGTGCTGGACCAAAAGTAACCACAGTTGAAGCCCAGCAAAGCACCCTTACTTGAGTCAACCTCATCTCGTTGTGCTCTTGAAAGTAATTATGAAGACAGTAGCAAGATGACTTAAAATGAAGAACTAACCCTCAAAACAGGAGTCATTTACAATTTCATATCCTGAGTTTAGCAACTAATTTGGTCACATTGCAATAAAGCAGGAGTAAGCCACTAGAGCACATGAAAGAATACTAGGCTTGACAGGATACCTCTCTGACATTTAAAGCGTGACCAAGGTCCATTACACCATGGTATTCTAATCCTCTGGCACACAAATGGATAGCACAACCTAGTGAAGGGCTACAAAAATTTGCTGCTAGAGTACATGAAGGAAATAATAAGCTGTCGACACTTCACAGTATTCAAGCCATTGCCTCACCAAATTTCAGCTACAAAGAATGAAGAGATGGCCCCCCCTTGGAATTAGAAGGTTAGCCCACCGTTGGCATTAGAAGGTTATGTCAAATGATGAAATTAGTCATCATGTCTGAATGATACATACGATTCCATAACTAGGGCTAGGCAATAACATTTTCTTATTAGATGAATGAAATTCAATAAGACACCAAGTAGGAGCAAAACTTCAGATAATTCACAAGAGAAGAAATTTATTAATTCAATGGGTAGCCATTCTGTCAACAATAAAGACATGTCACATCTCAGCCCAAGTAAAGTTAATGTCGACTGATATGACAGGAAAAAAATTAACTTTCAAGGAGTATACAAGCCATTTGTACTGGAAGCTTTCCGTACATGGCAATGCCAAACAGTCCACTTGGTGACTCCATCAGGTGTGAACAAGTATTAACTAAAGATTCAGGGGTTCTGGGTGCCATATTGTAAATGACTTAAAATTAGGAACTGGACAAGTTAGAGGAAATCACTTACAAATCAATGTCAATTTCTTCATCAGCCTCCGATAAATCCAGAAGCTGCATAACAGGATCTTGATCATACAGAAACTTCAAGAACACGACAACAAGTTCACTGTCGAAATTCATAAGAGTAAATAGGGATTCACCATAAGGACTGAACCTGATGGACAAAAGTTAGACAAACCTATTGTACGTTAAAAGTTGATCACTTGGCTCTGACATAAGTTGCTTTATACATTTCAGAAGCCAGCAGAAGAAATTTGCAAACTGAAAGAGAGACAAAACCAAAACCAAAAGCTTCAGCAACATGCACATAATCAACCAATATAAAATGCTTACACTGCTGGCTCAAGAATTTAGGATCCTACCAATATTCTGAGCTTCTCTAGATTTCAGTGGTCACACTGGCAATATTTTCATTTTGAAACAAGAAAGAATGCATGTCTTCAGTGTAGTATGTGCGAAATTGAAAAGGTATCAACAAACCCTAAGTTGTCAAGGTGCAGGAAGCAAAGATTAAAAAAAAAAAAAAAAAAAAAAAAAAAAAAAAAAAAAAAAAAAAGCCATGCAATTTCTCTCTGGCCCTTCAAATACATGATGATTTCAACAAATAACAATGTGATATTGTCAGTATTTCATCATGATCTTAAAAGGTGCAAAATGGAACTTTGTTAAACAGGTTCAAGTCATGTGCAAATGCCTGGCTAACAGTATCTTCTTCAAAATCCCAACAAAACAGCTCGTATTTCAAATATATAATAATATTCGACTTAGAATAATATGTCATTCTGAGCACACAAGATCCTGTGTCTTATATCCACAAGTAGTTCAACTCCATGTTCAAAATTTAGGAATTTAGTGTGACTAAAGACATGCACGATGAGAGATGGGCAGGATTTTAGAAAATAGTAGCAAACAGGAGGTATCAAGAAATGTAGAGAAATCATAACAAAGATTGTAACAGGCTACCTGCTGCACAACAGATGAGACCACCCTTATGAATCGCTCAACCTGTACAAGCAGCATTCCAGCCTTTTCTACTGCATTGTCCACCAGTGTCTCATCCAAACCAATACCCACGTAACGAGAGCGCCATCTTGAAAGACCCCTGAGCTCACCAATTCTAAAGCCAATAATTTCTACAGCAGGCTGCTAGGTAAATAACAATGTAAATAACAATAAGTCAATTAGTTAACCCCACAAGTCAAATATCCTCTCTAATCAAGGAAACTGACACACTCATGAGGGATAAAGATAACATTGAACATATAAGTTAAATGCCAAACAGCAATAGGAACCATCGATGTTAAAATTTTATGAAAGAAAATGTTTCACGCAGCAAATGGCCATTACAAGCCATCCTTATCTTTCAACTGTAAACTGTGTTTGAATTACACAGCATACGCTAGATTCTCTGACAAATAAAAGTTATTTTGGAAAAATCATTAAGAAAATGGAGCCTAATCTGCCATCCAATTCATGCAAGCAGGCTGGAAGTTTGGAATGGTTTTGTGAAATGATCAAGTCCTGGAAAATGGAGCCTAGTCTACCATCCAATTCATGCAAGCAGGCTGGAAGTTTGGAATGTTCGTGTGAAATGATCAAGTCCTGCCCAAAGTGGCTGTATGTGTGAAGGGGAAGGACAGAAAGAGAGAGAGAGAGAGAGAGAGAGAGAAAGAGAGAGAGAGAGAGATCTTATTTATGTGATAGTTGTGGGCTATAAACACAAAGCTGACAGGAATTGCTGATGTTTTTAAGGAGACAAAGCCCCAGCCCTTGTGCTGTTAGCTTGGGCAAGGGTAACTTCTTTACAACATTCAAATATCAAACTACATCTCTATCCCATAGCTTACACTTTTTGATTAGTTAGTTTTGGTCCCACAAAATTTTATGTGGAATTAGAGCAGGAGGTTTTAGGCTTAAAACTCACCTTACTACCTATTTACCTCCCCAATTATCAAATATCTATCCTTCAATCTAAGGCCATGTCTTAGCCTACGTGAGAGGGGGAGCATTATAGTAATTAAGTACCACATCTTTATTTGATAGATAATCTTTTAGATGACTTGGCAATTGTTCCACAAAATTCTACACTGTTGTGAATGCACATTTTGAGTAAACAACAGGAGAAAGGAGCCCCAAAGCATTGATTGACAGACCGTGGAGTTAAAGAAAGTTCATAAACTTTCAAAAGAAAAATATAGGCAGGTTCCTACAAAAGAGGAAAATTATATAGGAGCTGTAAAGGATAGATATTTGGATAACCACCATATTTTTTTGGCATTGTGGTGGCAGTTCTTTAGACAGTAAGTCCTTTTTTGAATTATCTTAGATAAATATGAGCTTATGGGTGGTAATTTGTATATAAGAGGAACCCCATGATGCTTATCAATAGAATTACATATCAAAAAAGTAAAAAGAAGAGAGTCTATAACTTTAAAGAAACTAACAGGAAACATTATTTCTCACCATAGTAATAATCAACAAGAATGTGCAGTGTACAAGAGAGTCCTGAACCCAGGAGAAGCAAGGAACCGATCTAATTAGCAACAGCCCTACAGTGTGCATGTGCAAGTGCAGACACCTGTGCAAGCACACAATCGCATGCATGTGCTTGGGCAATGCACATGTTTACAACACACAAAATTGCCCACATGTATAGAGAGAAATCTGGCAGAGAAGATATTGGCAATATATTTTCTTATAGATGATAAAGGATTTTAATTAAAGTTCTAACGTGCCAGTATACAAGAATAAAACAAAAGAAAAACAAACAAAAATAAAACATCAGAAGACCATATGAAATCAGAACATGATGTCCAAAGCCATTTAAAAGGTACACCACCAAAACTACCCAAGATTTCAAACCCTACTATTTTGTTGCTTTCCTTCCAAAGGCACCACATGCGATAAAGGTGTGGCACTACAAGACTTCTTAGAAATTGATCCTCCTAAATAGGCATTCCAACAACTAAAAAGCTGGATGGCATGTCTAGGCAAGGAAATGATCATTTGGGATATTGAGTTAGTGAGACAAGCCCAAGATTGGGACTTTTTAACATCTCTTTTTATGTATTATGTTATTCCAAGAATTCCGTAGCCTATGAGGATGCATTTGTGTGGAAGATGAAAAAGATGGAATCTTTCCAGTAAAGTCTCACTACAAGCTGCTCAATAGGGAGGAAGTCGGTGGTAGAATGGATTTTCCTCAAAAAGTCATTTGAAAAGTGAGGATTCTGATTGGAGTTTGGAAAGTAAGGGTTCTGATTAAAGTTTATCCATTTTCCTGGAAAGCAACTTGGGAATGAATCCTCAATTTAGATAACCTACAACAAAGAGGCAAATACTGGTTAATAGGTGTTTCCTCCACAAGGAGGAGGCAGAATCCGTGCAGCATCTCCTCCTTCACTGTTCATGGACAAGAGTGGTTTGGACAGTTTCCTATGCTTGCACCAAATTATCTTTGGGTTATTGGAGCTTTTAGGAGCAAGAACTCCGGGCTTGGCAGCACATTCGTTTACAGTGCCACGAGAAAAGAAGGATTAACTCAATTCCTCTATCTGTTTTTAGGCTCATTTGGAAGGAGCTAAACAAGATAGCTTTTGATGGAGAGGATCTTCCGTTTGTTGAAATTTGGCTTAAAGTCGTACACTTTTGGTATAGTGGAGACTGCATATGGATGTAAATGACTTGATTAATATGGTCGATGATGTATCTTGTCTTTGAGCTCACTTTTGGTTTTGAGAGTTGTTCTGTACATGGCTTTAATTTTTGGGCTCTAATCTTAGATGGGTTTGCAACCCCTTGGTGTCCTATGGTTGAACTTTTTTTTTTTTTTTGGTGAAAGTAAGAATATATTGGGGAAGGTGAAATTGTACAAAAATCAGCTTCAAAAACTTGCACTCAAGAGGAACAAGCTCATTATGAGTGAAAGGAAGCCGAGGAAAAGGCCAAGCGGCCGCCAAAGAACAACAAGGCACCAACGCAAAGAGCCTAATGCAAAAACACCAAGCAGACACCAACTATCCTATATCACAACATTGTATGTAATCATGTAGTTTCAAGTACAAACACTAACATCTCACATATGATTTTGTGCTAATCAGCATAACCATCATCCATGTAGCATGTTTTTATTGAGCACAAAAACGCTCCATTAACTCACAGTTGCAGTTCCTTTTATGAGTTATCATGACAAAAGGGTGCCTCTACAACCTAAAGTCAAGATCCAAAAAGTTCAAGAGAAACTCTGGATCCAAAGAGATACCGACACATTCCCAAAACAGAACAATACTATGGATACAAAGACCAGCATACAAAACTTGTTTGAAGTGGTAAAATCCAAGCATTTAGGCAAGTGTATTACAGACATCTAATACAAATCTATTTCGCATGTGAGTAAGTTAACCTTTGTCATTTACTAGGACATAACATCTTTAGCATTACTCTGCCAAAAGATGGTGCTTAGTTAAAAAAATGGCAACCTAATTGGAAAATTTGGTAAAAAATATAAACTAATGAATTCTCACATCTAAGTACATGAACAAATTGTTGTGGACAGAGGCTCTCATAACCAAGGTTAAGCATCACAGATGAGCTCAATGTTGGCTCAATTCACTATCATCTGAGCACGCGCCAGTTATTTTATCTGCTCATTTTCTTCTGATAACTGAGTTTTCATTCTCAATTTTAGCTTGTTGACAGTAATAATAACATAAGAAAGCAGAGTTTCACTTACTACGGCAAGTCCAAGGAGTGGAATTGGTAGTATAAATAAGTCTTAACTTCTCCTAGGCTCAAATAGGGCTATTATAAGTAAAAAGAGTTGAATATGATTTATTGATACAAAGATTGACTCCTGCAATTATGAGGGATATATATTGAGATCGAAGCAGGCAATAAAGTTTTTTTCCTTTTGAAACAGAGAACATATCTCTATACCTGTTAATTATAACATAAATGCATAAAAATTTCCATACCCATACCTCCATTTACAGTATTCTGAAAGCCCAAACTCAGATCAAGTTCATATTCAAACCAATGATTATGACCTATAATTTTTATTATACGCTTATAGTAGAGATTGCCGACTTGTTAAATCAGAATCAAATCAGATTTTACCTCACCCTTTCCAGCCACTCAATGTTGGTAATCCATATCATTGCATATGATAGGTTCATATAAGAATTCAACATCAGGATGTTCTGAAAGATATGGTGTCTCAAAATGCGTGAAGCATAACTTACTATAACAAATTCCTACATCTATCTGATCACCATTTAAGACTGTTCTGTGCAATGCTTAAAACTCAATAATTTATCAGAGAGAAAGGCCAAATGCAAAGGTAATAACGTGCACCTGCAGATGATTGAGGACAACCAGCTGAAGTTCTTTTCCAGCACCACAGACAACTTTTGATACACGCTTCATACCCTATCATTGAACAAACTAGCAGACTAAGATTATGAAAACCAACCAAAAAGAACAGAAGTCCTATAGCAACACCGGAACTTAAAAAAACCAAATGTACCACTTCACCCAGAGAATTAACAAGAAACTGGTGGACTGCAGGACTGGTCCTAGCACCACCTAGAAGACTCAAAAATTCCTCCTGAGGAGAAGAGTCAAGACCTAGATAAGCAAACAAGAACAGTTAAATGAAGAACGATGAAAAGCCATCTACTGCTTTGTATTAACAGGACCACTAACCATGATCATTAATAAGGCTTGTTAACAAATCAAACTTCTCATGAAATATGTTCATGGCATCAGCCCACTGCTTGTGCATGACTGATAATGATGTCCGGACGACATGAAGTAAATCTTCAATGTTGGACACCTGTTGAGCAACTTGATGAAGTTCATTTTTACTGCAGACAGGAAGAGATTGAGAATCTAAGGAGGCATTCGGCAGATAAAGATTCTCAGATATCTGTTCTCATTTCATTTGAGAATGCAAACGGTCCAGAAAATGTGTTTGGTAACACTTCGAAAACAGTTGAAAGGAAAAATATTATTAAAATCAAAATTAGAAACTGAAGACAACATTTCAGCGTTCACATGCCACGTGCAAACATGGAGATTTGGAATAACTAAGCCTCTTTTCTTATTGCGATGGAACAAGAACAAATTCTGACAATTCTCATCCTTACAACATACACCATTAAACAAGTTTTCTGTGATAAAACATCGAAAACAGTTTCCATAAAAATGAAAACAAAAAATGTTATCGAAAACTTGGCAGGCCTCTAATTGTAGAGAACAAAAATGTTCTGTGAATCATGCAACGATGTTCAAAATTTTGTAAGAGTAACTCCTGCAATTTTGTCCCACCACTTTCAACATCCAAACTACGTTGATTTCTAGAGGTTTCTACGGAAAGATGGTATGATACTTGAAGGTCGGGTGAAAACCTTATCAAGCATGAAAAAAATCATTCAGGCTACGAAGTATGAGGCATCATGTAGTTCAGCTTACGGTGACTCTTGAAAGTCAACTTGGGCATTTAAAATTATCAGAAGGAAAGTTCTTGCAAAGTGTAGATTAAATTCCAAGAAAAATGCCTCAAAATTGCTCCATGTTAACCATCAGTTTCGTTTTAAGGTTGACGATAATATCCTGAGTTAATATGAGTTTTACTTTCCGTAAAACCAGACAAAATTGATACCTCTGAAACATATATCAGTGCACATGAACAATTGTAATATAATTATAATACGGAGTCCAATTACTACTGCAACTTAAAAAAAAAAAAGAAAAGAGAGAGAGAGAGAGAGAGAGAGAGAGAGAGAAGAAGTTTCACCTAAAATATGAATAACACTAAATGCAAGTGCAATTCTACCTCTTTTGGAATATTGAAGTATCAAGCACTAAGCAATGAAAGCCATGCATACTATCTCCAACTGTTTGACACCCTCTTGATTCAACAATGTCTTCAACAAGTTCTCCTGAGCATGCAACCATCAAATGACAAAGATCCTTGGATAAAGCCACCTAATGATAACAATTACATGGCAGTTAGCTTGCTCTGGTGAAACATCCGACATGATATCTGGAATAATCCAATCACAGGAATAAACTTACAGTAGGTACATTTGAAGTTTAGCAAAAAGTCTGCATCTTACATCTATAAAATATTATCGAAGCTGTTTGACATTTTTATAGAAACATGTTTAGTTACCACTGAGCTTTTACTCGATAGTTTCTCTATCAAATTCCAATAAGGTGTTCATGAGAAGACAATGTGTCTGATGACTATAACTTAAATGTCACAAAGTGAATGAAATTCTTAGCTGGTCACCAAAGCATTTTGAGCAAGAAACTATGTACAATTCACAGTAATTTTTTGTTTCATTTAGTCTAGGTTCCTTTGTTTAACTTTAAGTTTAGCTTGATCACCAATTGTTCAAAAAGTGTCTCTTAAGGTTTATTTTGTATTTTTCTTTTCCTAATGCATGGGAAAAACCAAAGAAAAGACAACTTAACATATCGTGAAGTTGCAATATATTGGAAGACTAATTAGGAAGGAAAATAATATTAGTCCCAGCAGAGCAAAAAGGCCTCCTATCATTAACCCATTAGTTGAAGAAACATGGAGACTCTTGAGAGGCAACTGTGTTAGTCAGTGTACCTTCCTCACAGACACATTCAGAAGTCGGCAAACGGTGTCTCTGTCCTTGGTTGTCGTAGGAATATCACATTCATGAATATTCTGGTGCACATTCCCATGCATTATGGCAATCACACAGCAAGAAGCAATAAGCAACTGTTTATCGAACTGAAAATAGCAAACTCAATATAACAAAGCAACTATACAAATAAAGTCGACACAGAGAGTTAAAAAAGCTTCCAAACTAAAATAACTAGTGGAGAGTGGAACTGTGCTATTTCTACAAGGTCAACTTAAAGATCAACCAAGCACCATAACATTAAATTTTAGGTCAGGTCGATGATGGAACTAGAAAACAGAGAGAAGCAACAACTTCAGCAAAAAATTTAAACTTCATGGGCAACAGCACAAGTGCAGTATAGGTACTGATTCGAATTTTCTGAAGGCTTTTAAATGCAATTACCTCAACACCAGACTACAGAATATCTACATCACAATGCAACTTGGAAGGCTTTAAATTAGCAGTTCTACATTGTGGTTCCACAAAAACTTAGTATTCCTGCCACTGGCATCTTTTAGATTAGCAGTTCTACATATATATATAAAGACAACCCAGAAGCTCAACAATGAGCTAAATGAGCTACATCAATTTTCATAACAAGTGATTTCCCATCAAACATGTTTAATTTTCCATCTAAAATATCTAACAAAATTACCTGTTCTAGGTAAATGATTTTGGACTTGACTTTAGGTAGTCAACCAAAGATAAGAAATTGTGATCAAATCGTCATTGACAATTCACAAACTTGTATATAGATCTGAAAAACCTCCCATTAGGAAACCATACTCCACACTTATAGATCTGGTGAAAGGCAGTGGGCCCTAGGAAGTACATTTGGGAAAGTCCCAACAAGGAATTGTAACTATAAGGACTGGCTCCATGTAACTAAAGAGACAACTGATAGGAACCTGAATAATACTGATTAGGACAATTCTTCAGCATGCATTTCTAGACTAATCAAATGTCTGTTGAGAAGTTCATCATGTTTTCACGTTGAAACACTACTAAACCCAAACATGCACAAAAGTTCAGAGTACCCAAAAGTCTAAATCTTCTAATAGCTGCACACCCACAGAGAGAATTATCTACACACAAGCATACATTCTCATAGAACACTTTCCCCAACCAACAGTCGTATAGGCTCTCTCAATCTCCCTAAAAAAGAGCAGAAACTCAAGAGTCTAAAACAACAGCAGAAAGTCTGCACAGCAGGCTTAACCCAGACAGACCCCAAATTCTCCTTTAGGTGCTTCAACTGCAGTATAGACAGAAGGAGCACTCAGGGCAAACAACAAAAGCTTTGGATAATTGTGCTGTATCGAAGTCGGAGGTGTCATCTCTGAAGTGACCAATGGAAGTGAAATCTAGAAGTTTTACAAGAATAACTTCACCTAGTATAGTTGTTTAATTAACCAGCCCATTACTTTCAGGCAATACTTATTTCTGCCATCAGATCCATTTATTAAGAAAGACTGCTCTATGGAAGCGAGAAAGGAAAGTAGTCATTGACTGAATCTGATAGACTATACTGCTAAATACTTGATCTGAACAGACAGGAGGCTTACAACATTTCCGATTGGAAAGACACCAAATATATTGAAGCACAAAACCCCATCTTTATCTCCACTGCAAAGGATATTGAAACATTGCTTTGAAGAATTTGAGAGCTCTACAAATGAATCTTGACCATCGTCAATTAAACCAGTTTCTCCAGATACTAGTCCAGGCATGCGAGGAACTCTCGGAGCTGGAGGGAAGAAACGAGTAGTGCGATCTTCAAATGCCAAAGAGTTGCCAGAAGTGTCCTATTAAAAAATGGATAATTATCATTCCAATGGGGAAAAAACAAGAAGAAGAAGATAAATATAACAAGAGATTAAAGTTAAGGAGTCAACAATCAGCAAATCAACAACTCACAGCTGACACCAAACATAAGTTTTCAAAAAACCTTCCATAGATACATATTGAAGCTGTTGAATAAGATTCTAAGTTTGAAAAAAGAAATATTTTAGTAAACCAGACTAAAATAACTACTTAACTGCAAACAAAGCATTAGATAGAACATGAAAGGTATGAACAATAAAAAATTGTCTGTCAAGTGTCAAGATCGAGAAGTAAGATGAACTTTCTTAAGTTGAAAGATGCATACTCTATTCACTTGGGCATCCTCCTCCCAATTGAGACGTACCACAGCTGCTGCATGAGACTTCAAGCTTCTTAACAGTTTTCCATTCTGCTTAATATTTATACCGAGTTAGAAATAAATATACCACAGTACATATAACTGCTGCAAGCACTAGCATATAAAAAGCAGCACAGTGCATATCCACGGTTCCATAAAGATGGCTAGATTGGTAAGATAACATTCATATGTAAAAGTAAGTTCTTCAGGAGCAAAACATAATCCATGAAGTGGATAATGATTAGTAAATGGGTAGACGTCTTAAAGAAACCTTTTGGCAGCAGCATCAGCCAAGTTCTGAGCAATTGTACCCATGACCAAACAGCTAGCTTAATGACATTACCGGTAATCTATGAACTTTTCCACCCACAAGCATAATTGAGGCACATACAAATTCTGTCATTTAGGAATCACCCGACCTATTACCTTCCTAATATGACTGAACTGGACATATGTCACTTTAAATAATAGAAAGAAACTATTAATTTGATGAAAATGAGCATGTCATGGATGACTGCTTCTATATGCTGTCTTGGTCATGTTTGGATTGGAATGAACCATTCAATCTAATTAGTTAAATGGATATATATAAGATACAAGATATCATCTAAACCGAGGAGTTCGTAAGTTTACGGCTATTCTTTTTAAAAATTATATGACATTGACGAAGATATGCATATTGCATGTATTGTACAAGTTATAAATGCTGTGTCAGTAATGCTTGGATTGGAATGAACCATTCACTTTAATTAGTTAAATGGGTTATTCATCTCTCGTCGTTTGTTGACCTATATAAAAAAGAGGGCGTGTTCAAAAAGAGTGTTCTAATGAGATCTATTAAGCTTTTCATGCTCAGATTGACATATCTAGCAGTCCACTGTTAATTTGACATTGGCAGACAGGACTCGTAAACATGGATTGCCATCTCCATTAGCAGCTATATGTTTGTTGAGCAAGCTTGCTGCTTGCAATGCATCATGCAGCTTTTGAGCAATTCAGAATCTTTCGCAAGAGAGATTAGAGGAGAACACATTCTGATGAAATGGGATTGTTGCAGGAAGATTCCCAGTTGAGAAGTTGTGAGGGTAACATTAAAGTAATAACGTAGAAAACTTACTTCAACATCATGCAGTGAAACTGTACCATCTTCTAGTCCCAAGACAACAACTTTGCCATCAGGACGCCAGCATAATGATGTTATACATTTACCTGGAGTACATTAGAATAATTAAGATAATCCAGTATAACGACATACAATGGAATGTGCAAAGAAAAGTGATTTCATAAACAACAACAACAACAACCAAAAAAAGGAAAAAAAAAAGAAAAAATAGAAAGAGAGAGGATGAATAATTTGTTCACCATAAATTAATAGACAAAAAGGAAAGACAGAGAACACACAAAAACCGAGAAAATGATAAATAAAATCTGGGAAGTGATGCAAAAATCATAACAGTACATAGTATATCCGAAAGGGATATTGGTAGCTTGACATGGATTTCTTTGGGCTAGTAGATCATCTAAAGCTAGGGAATCTATGTCTTTTTGGCAGCCTTCAATCCATTATCTCAGTCCAAAAACAAATCTTATTGCTCAGCTTTGGAACCTCAAGGTGGAGTGGATCAATGAAAGCATACTTCAAGGAAGGATCACGAGTGTACAAGTATCTACAACTTAACATCTCAACAGAAACCGCTCAAGGATTAGTTCAAGAAGCACTCAACAACATGTTCTTCATATCCAGAAGGCAATATGATGCGTGAAGCATTCAGATGTTACCTCCTATCTAAATTTTTCAAGTGAGAATAGATTAAAAAAACCACCTAGGCTAGGCATCTAATCCTAAGCTCTTATGAATTCGAATTACTAAAAGATAAAGTCATACAAGAACTTAACATACTTGGATGCAGCTCCCCCTACCCTCCTAGTCTCTTTGCTTTCTCCAACTCCTCCCTCCATGTATACATGTATGCAGCATAGCTTGAGATATATCCTATTCACAAGTAAGTTAAATTCCCAACAACAAACTTGATTAATTAAATTGATGTAACAAAATGCCCCTCGTAATCAGAAGAAGATAAATTAACTTCACGTAATGCAAAATGTGCAAAACTTTCCATACTAGACTCTAAATTTTAGCATTACAAAATGTGAAAGACTTTCCAGCCTAAACTAAATCTCTCCTTGTAGGGAACACTCAGTAGAAGAATAGGAAGAAGCAGAGCCAGAAGTGATATTACATCGTGAGAGTCACCAACAGAAATTGAAGGAAAACTATAAAGCTGCGTGACGACATTGAGATGGTATTTTGCAGGGGTTAAACCTGCCAACTCCAAGTGGGCATCAAGCATTTCTACATCTGACATAACTAGTCTATCTAGCATAAACAACATCCTCTCCAATTTGAGTTCTTTATCTTCATGAACACTTTGACTGGTGCAGCATGAAAAGGGCAACAAGATAGCAGTACAAGAGTCGGGTACACTCCCGGTTGGTCTAAATGATTGTCACTTATGTTATGGAAATCTCCTAAGGCACCACTATTATCTAGAAGTTTGTAGGAATCTGTCGCGTCTGTAAATAAAAATCGCTTTATTCAACTAGTATCAGCTTGGGATTCTTTATTTGCAACTACGTCATATCCACATTTTCCCTCCCATTACCATCATTCACTCTTCATTTTCATGTAAAACACCAACTCCTTTGTTCGACATCACATCCTCATTCGGACTTTCAAGCACTTCACCTCTATATTGACCAAATCTCCATCAAACCCAATTTGAACTGGATTGGCAATTTAAGTGACTTATTTGGGGAAAAGGCTCGTAGCAAAATTAAGGAAAAGCAAAGAGGGGGAATAAGGCCAACGACTCAAAGGGCACACACCAAGCCATCGTTGAAGAAACGAACATGCTGAATAAAAAATAAAAAGAGAACTTTCTCGAGTCAAAGCAATTACCAGGAGAGATTGTCCACAGCCTCTGCCAATTGAAGCGATGAAGCACCACCTTCGAGTCCTCCGTGACCATCGCCAACAAATCCTTCTCCGGATTCCACTCCGCCATCTTCACCTGCCAATCGGAAGAAATCGAGCCAAAACCTCACACAAAACCGAATGGGAAAACAATCGAATCGACCCGCCCATTATCAGGTCGCAAAAGAGGGATGAAACGGGAGCCGAACCTGAGAAGCCAGCGGCTTGTCGAACTGAAGCTGAAAGGGAAGCACGTGCCACAACCCTTGGTCGGTCTCCATAGCTGAAAAGGCTGCGGGAGCAGCCAAAAACGCAACCAAAGCGTCCAGTGGCAAATGCGAACTGAGAGGGAGAGCTAGTGGTGGAGGGTAGAGCCCGAAAACCCTAGAAGAAAGCCTGATGGGAGAGAAGACCGAGTAAGGAAGTGCACTGGAGCCTGAGAATTTTGCAGAGAAGATTACGGAAGAGGAAGAACAGGCGGGAGAGAATTTGACTATTGAGGAAGCAGAGTGAATTTGATTACGGGCCGAGCCTTGGGGCCCGGTCCCAATATGGGCTGCGATATTGGCTTAAACCCAAGCCCAATAAACTCTAATTCAGCCCAAAATCCAAACCCAAATTTAACCGACATCCTAACTAATCCCACTTCCCTGCCATTCTCTCTCTCTACTGCCGTCCCCCGATCTGCCGTCGCCTCTCAATTCCTCCTTCCAAACGAACAGAACACGAGAACCCACCACCGTCAAAGCTCACCGAAAATGTACTTGCTGATCATAGGACAGATTACACCGCCCCGCACGTATTCATGTTGCCCACTTTGGATAACTCGACAGTTGAGATTAAACCGAGCGGGGTTTGGTTCAAGCATTTCGTCGAACGTTTGAAGCGCACTGGCTAAAAGGGGGAAAAACCGACCACGAACTCGCGCTGGGACTCGCAATAATAATCAACAAGCAGCAGCGACCCAAAACAGCAGCGCACACACGAACGGGGACCGGTGCTCGCGCGAACGGGACAACGAGGAAGCCTGGTCCGGCGAGCCCGAAACGGGGCAAGGCAGGGGCACAAACAGAGGTGTCGGCCGAGAGTCCCTACCCGGCTCGGCGACGGCGAATGGAGGGCGAGTTCGATGGATCGGACCACGTCCGGTCGCCTCGCACGCCTCCGAGCCGGGATCCTCGGAAAAACTGCTCGCCCCGCGAAAAATCGATTAAAAAAAGAAAAGAAAAAAAAAAGAAACCTGACCTACCGGAGACTTGGGCGAGGGGAACGGGAGCCGCGGGCTCGAGAGCGCGGCCGGGAGTCGTCGGACGGGGTTCGGGCGTGACCGTACTGCCGGAGGGCTCCTCCCTCAAACTCTCTCTCTCTCTCTCGGTTGCTCTCACGGTCTATCCACCCTTTCTCTATTCCCTCTCTCACTCTATTTCTCTCCAAAAATCCTCCTTTTTAAGCTCTCTACCCGGCGCGCATGGCTTCCTGCCGCACGAGCTGTCGCTGCCGGTCTGCCTCCGACCACCAACTCCCGTAAGACGCTCGCCGCGTCCTTGCGTGTCTAGCCTCGCGGTGCGGACGTCCGTCCTCTCCTCAACCGGTTCAGCACTGAAAAAAGGAATGGCGGAAGAGAGAAAAAGAAGAAGGCCGGGCTAGGGAAAAAGGAAGAACGGGCCGGCCCGACAGGGGGAAGAAACAGGAAAAGGAGGGGCCAGGTAGGCCCAACCCTGGCTCCGCCCCCTCGACTTTTTTTTTTCTCCATTTTTTCCCTTTTTTTAATGATTAATATATTTATATATATAAATATATATAATACTTTTAATAAATTCTAGCAACTTACAGTTTTATCGTATATAAAGCATGGCTCTAATGCCAATTGCCGACTTATGAATGCTTCCATCAAGAAGATACACTATTACCGTTGTTGCGTCTCAAGGGCCTCCATGTCCCTTCAACTAATGGGTTAATGATAGTTGGCTTTTTTCTTCGCTCTACTATGACTAATTTTACTTTCCTTCCTAATTAGTCATCCAATATATTTCGACTTTATGATACAGTAAGTTGCCTTTTTTAAGTTTTTCCCATGCATAGGAAACGAAAAATACAAATAAACCTTAAGAGACACTTTTTGAACTATTGGTGATCATGTTAAATTTAAAGTTATACAAAAGAATCTATAGACTAAATTTAGCAAAAAATTACTGGACCCACGTTGATGCTTTTGGCCTATTTCAGCGTTTACTTTATCATGCCTTAGTTATTTTAGATTGCATGCTCTCATGGACTTCATGCATTGGTGTGACACTTTTATGGGATTGGAAAGTGGAAGGAAATGCTTTTAAAGGGGATGATTCAATGGATATTAGGGCTAGTTATCAGTGCAATCTTGTGGGTAGAAGGTTGAGGGCTTTTATTAATCAACAATATTTTATATTCTATTTTAATTATTTAATTAGATGCAAGAGAGTGTATGTATTTACTGAGAATGTTTTCAAAAGTAATTGTGTATGCCCTTGCAGGACTCGTTAAAACAACAATTTGTATGCCCTTGTAGGTCTCCCATAAATGACAATGTTCCGCTACTCATGTGTCACATTGATCTTAGACAATAATGTGATGAAAATTGTCCATCCTACAAAATTGAGCTGTGGATAGATGTTCATTTATTTGTATATGTCAGGCATACTTATCGTCATTTTCTAAAACTCATTACATGTTATAAATGAGTCTTTGATTGTCCATAGTTTCTTGCTCAAAATGCTTTAGTTAGCCTTGCCAAATTTGGTGAGGGGGCCTCGCCATAGCAAGGCACGGCTAACGCTCACCCTCGCCCAGGCATGGCTTGACAAGGCCGACCCTTGCCGGTTATGGCTATGGCCGGTGACTAGCAATGGCCACCGACGAAAAGAAAAGGGAAAGGAAAAAAAAAGAAAAAGAAATCAATAAATTCAAAAAAAATATTAAAATATTATTTTAAAATGTCCATCTCAGGGCTAATCGGCCGATCGGCGTCCATGTCAGCAATTTTTAGTTAATTGGTCTGATGAACTAAGTTTGTGCCAATATGAAAAAGGTTTAAGGCTAAATTGGTCCAATCAAAATGTTTAGGACTGAATTAATACCAATACAATATGTTTAGGACTTTTTCGATACTTTTTCCCTCAATAAGTGGTATCAAAGCTGGGCAGTCAAGGATCGACTAGACTTCGCTCGAGTCCTTGTCCATCTACCAAGTCAAGGTGAGCAATGACGTGAACAAGAAGATTTTAATGGGTGGCTGTATTCTTGAGCACTAATACTTAATTGAGAAACTTGAAGAAACTCGAAGCTAACTTTACTTGAGCATCTTCGGAAGCTAGAGGATATCTTTCAAGAAGAGGGTTGTTACTGCCAATGACAAACCTTTCAAATTGAGTAAATTGAGCAAACTTCACGAAACCGAGTGGAAACCGAGTCGACTACCCATTAGCTCGTGAAAGAATGCCGACTAGCAGCCGAACTTGAGAAGCCATTGGTTTGTTGAACTAAAGCTGAAGTGGAAGCATGCGTTGCAGTCCTTCATAAACCTCCATAGCTTCCATGAGCAATTGAAAAACGCAGCGCCGGGCCTAGAACAATTTGCAAGGAGTGTATAGAAGTGTCGATGGAAAATGTGAGCTAAAAGAGAGCTTGCGAAGGATAGAGCTCAAACCCAGAGGAAGGCTCGAGGCTAGTTAGGAAAGAATAGAGCTAAAGAGCAAGTCGAAGAATGGAAGATCAAGAGAGTAAGAAAGTCCACTAGAGTCCAAAATCATGCGGAGAAAATTGCTGAAGAGGAGTAGGCGAGAGAGAAAAATAAGAGACAAAGACATGATTACAAAAGTGAAGGCAGACTCTTTTGATTGATGGGCAGGCTGAGTCGGGCCGGTTTGTGTCATATGTCAGATGGAACTTGATGTCCAGGCTCAGGCTCATTTATCATGAAGAAAAGTATGCGATTTTGAAACAAGCAAGGTTACCAAAGTGTTGGGTTAACTTGTAACCATAGTAGCTACCTTTCTTATGCATCCGTTATCAAATTGATCAAAACCATAATGAATTGGGAACCAAATAAGCAAATTTCATTAAATTTAAATTAACGGGAACCAAATAAGCAAATTTCGTTAAATTTAAATTAACAGAAATACGATATTGAACATTTTTATATATCTTAGGGTTTAGATTAAACATTAAGTAAATCAAAAGTTTACGGATGACATTGCACCCTTGACTGCTGGACTATTTATGTCCTTTTTCCTTTTGTTAGAGCTAATTCTTTATTACAGAACTAAAGCAACATCAATTGAGCTTTAATATCCCACAAGAAGCACCGTGCAAATGCGCATCAATTGGGCTCCGGAGACCTTCTTCACACTAGAAACATTTTCTACTCCTATTCCAACAACCTTGTTGGGTTATATTAGGTAACAATTCACTAAGAACTAATCCAATCCACAAGCAATTTCTTCCCCAAAATTAAACTAACCAAAATGGACTCAACACTAGCAACAACTAGCTGTGTAGTCCAACACTATGATCTCAAATAAATAAATATAATGCCGAAATGTTAAAAAAAAAAAACGAGGCAACAATAATACTAAAACTTTTATGTGGAAAATTCAATGGGGGAAAAACCACAAATCGCTCAAAAACTTTCACTAAGAATAGTAACATCAACAATACAACAATATTTCATCATTATTGAGGTGGATTAATACAAATAGAGCAAGAAACCTTAACCATGATAGTAGAAAATGAGAGACATCTTGGAAAAGGTTTTCAACGAACAAAATAAATCAACTCAAAGGCCTCAGTCTCACGAACAACATTCTAAAATTGAGCCAATTCCAGTTACATTAGGCCTCCGAATATGGACCAAAAAATCGCTGCCCCTTTTTCCTCTTCTTCGTGCGCTCTTCTCGAGGAGCTCTCTCTCTCTCTTCCTTACCTTCACTCCACAAACGGCCCCTCTTTTTTGTCTTTTTGTCTTTTTGACTTTTTTTCTCTTTCTTTGATGTTGTTCGCTAAACCCCACAAAGAGACGGCACCAGCCAGCAATCCTCCATCACTCTAATAGCAAAATCAATAGGAATAAGATCTCGGTCTCACAAGACTTTGACTCAGAGACCTTCGACCTAACAACAGCTTCTCATAGTAAGAACCTCTAATTTCTTTATCAACCCCACAAACTTTAGCAAGCAAGCATCCAATATTGCTTCTACTTTAGCATGAAGATCCACACTTGAATCACAAACAGCTCTCTTTAAACTCCAATAGACCTCCATACGATGTCAACTACGATTCCCACTTAAAATACAACCGTCCGATTCGTCAACCATTATATCAAACGAGTTGGCTAGACTTTCAGTATTTTAGAAACCTCTCAAGTTAGCAAACAGTTTTAGCTCCAAAGCTTTTGTTAGATATAATCAGGGCAATGTGGGATGACAATATGCAAACGTCCTTTCTCATTCCAAGCGTTCATTGTCAAGAGTTTGGAGAAGTTCAAGAAACAAAGAGCACCCAGTCCTTTAAAGATCTCGAAAATCTTCCATAAACTCGTATTAAAGCTGCTGGACTATGAAATAAGATTCCAAGTTGGAAACTTAACTACAAACAAAAAACTAGAAATAATTTGGAAGATATGAAGAATAAAACATTGACAGTTAAGAATCAAGATCAAGAAGTCGTATCAAAGCAATTTTAGAGTCATCCTGTAGAGCCATACAAAGAAATGATTAGCATGAAAAAGCAGTTTTACTTTGCACATGTGGATCTCTCGATAATATATGTAGTTTCATATGAAAGGTATATATCCCATAGAAGGACAATGAATTGGGAATATATCTGGTAGATGCCGAAATAGACGTTAGAGGGAATATTGGCAATAAATTTTACCAAAATATCTTTTTCGAAATGGCAGAGAAAGGCATTTGGGCAGGTTCCTTGAAAATATGATGATAGAATGAATTCCTAATAAGGAACATGAGATCGGTATTTCTATATGTTGGAGAATACTCCTTTGATGTTTTGAAATTGACAAAACTTATCCAAAGTCTATTATGAAGATTTCTAGATTTTTGTGTCAAAGTCTGAAGACGGCCATATTTTAGTATCAAAGTTTGAAGACTGCTAGACTTTAGTATCAAAGTTTGTTCGACATCAGAAGTCTGTCCATTCCGACAAATTCCAAACTGAACGCATGTGAATAAAGAAGACTTATCCAAATGCGAGATTATCCTTCTTATTTCAAGAGTTCGGTTCGTACAAGTTATATATGGCCCTTTGGATGGAAATATCACCTACAAGATTGATCATCTTTTTGGGAATCACTATAGATACATCAAATCTTTTCGGATTGCAAGTAAATATAGAAATAATCTACTTATGGAAATCAAGATCCTGATTGTTGGGCGAACAGGATTAACGGGCTTTCATCACAATTTTCAAACGGCTCGAGATCTCTTTGATTGATTTTGTCCAACGGGTTTATTGGAAGAATTCATTTGGAAAGTGCCAATGGTCGAGAAGGCATGAAGGAGTATTCAAGGTGGACTCTCTAGTTGTTCGATAGAGTGCATGAAAGAGAAATTTCAAAGTCTGAAACTTTCCATTTCCTTGTCACTCCAAACACTAAGCTCAAAGTTTCATTAGACAAAAGAGAGAGACTCGTGGTAAGACTTCGTGAGAGAGTCGTAGGGACTATTCACTGTGAAATCAAGATCACAAGATTGTAAATTCTTTTTTGATTCATAGTGGAATCCAGCCAGAAGGCTGTTAGCGTGGAGAGTGGACGTAGACTTGATCTAAGCCGAATCACTATAAATTTTGTGTTCCCGTTCTCTTCCCTGAACTCCTTTATTTTGTTTGTAGTTCTATTTAACTGCTAAAGTTTGAACTCACTTGAGTTTATTGTTTTTCAAACTCAGTTTCAAAAGTAAAATATTTCTACCGTTCTTTGCAAAAAATTGTTTTCACACCTATTCACCATCTCTAGGTGTTCATACTAGCACTTACACTATACACAAGGATAGTAAGCTAAATAGAGAGCCAAATCTAATAAGATCACCCAGCTAAAGCTTTCATGTACATTATCTAGTGATCAAACTTGAGATGAAATACATAAAACTAGATATTAGACAGAGGGTAAGTGAAAAACCATTGTTGAGGACAACCTCCAGAAGAAAACCCCTAACCCTGAATGGTTTCCTTTCCTTTCTCTCCATCTTCTCTCATTATAGTCTCAAGGTTCTAGTCACTTAGGCAAAGAAATGACAAATATCGGTAAAACTTCATGGTAATAGGCATATGGTTATAAATATCTATAGACAAACCCCATTAATAGAAGTTCTGAATCAGCCAAATGAGAAATGGTTATTTCAGCTCAAATAATTGATGAGTTGGGTAAAACCAAAAGCACAAGTTTTTAATTAAAGGATTGCAATGGTCACATAAACCAATTTTGAGCCCCGGTATACATACTCAAAATCCTATTATGCATACAAAGAGATCCAAATTTCACATTTGGTACACATATCAGCAATGATTTATCCCCTAGTTCATAGTTTTCCCACTAAGGTAGCATGTTTAAGAACATTTACGAATGGAAAAAGTAGATATAGCATTAATGTGAAGAATTTACAATGAAAGAGCAATAAACAACACATTCAAGTAAGAACTTCTATACACAAACAAGATTCTATTACATTTAAGCTTTTCTAATTCTTTTGCTAATGCTCACATTCCATTTGTTTACACTCCTTTGCAAGTGTCCTTCCCAAATATTCGGTGTCCCCAAATCCTCCAAACTGTAGCAATTCTCTGACTCTCTGCATTGTTTCTCTGAGACAATAAAGAGGGTAAGACATCTTATTGAGCCGACAAGATATATCCCGTTATAATTTATGCCAATTATAATTAAATAAATAAATTACAATTAATTAAATAAATTACAAATTTTTTAAAATGATCCACTTAATTAATCTAATTAAGCTAACTGAATTAACCTAATTAAGCTAACTAAACTAATCTAACTAGGCTAATTACCTCAACCTAACTAAGCTAACTAATTAACCTAACTAACCACCTAATTAAGCTAGTCTAGGCAACTAACTATTCTAACTAACTTAGTTACACTAACTAAACTAACCACTAATCCTTAACTAACACTAATCCACCTACTAAGTGCGATTAACTTTCTAATCCAAGATTAGGGCGTTAACTCACCCGATTAGCGAGGCGACAGGTTCATGACGACGGCGGCGCGAAGTCGACCAAGACCCGAGCCTACTGCGTCACCAACAGAAGGCCGGATGAGGCTGAAAAACAACCCACAAGCTCATAGCTTAGGCTGGTAAATCGGTTCTGGAAGGGCTGGATCAAGGGAGTTGGATAGCTGGTCGATGTGGCTGAACATGGGGGACGGCGTGGGGACGAGCAAGGCTAGGTACTGGTTGCTGGCGGGCTAGACGGCGCGAGCGGCGGACGAAGGTGGTTGAGCATGCTTGAGGACGACGTGAGGTGGTGAGGAGGACCAGCTAGGTAATGGATAGTGAGGTTGGCTGGTCGACTGGAGCTGGAGTGGCTTTGTTTGGGCATGTGGCTGAGGGGATGGAAGATGGAGCAGTGGTAGTAAGCAAAAATGGAGGAGAAGATGAAGAAATGATGAAGAAGTAAGAAGAAGGAGACTGCAGAGAGATTTCGGCCAGGGGAGGTGCACGCATGAAGGGGAAATGGAGGGGAAAGAAGAAGGCCAAGAAGTCAAGGCTTGGGCCAATAGGGGGCCATGCAAAATATCCCATGCACTTGAGTGTTCAAGCCTCCAAAGTCTTTAGCCACTTTGTCAAGAGACCAACCATTGGTGATTTTCCTTCCAAATCTTCACATTTCAAGTCATTTTAGTAGCCAAAAATGCCAATTAAGTTGCCTATCCAAATTTCCAAAATCCCATTTGCCGAAATTGATTTTTCCGTAATTTTTTGGCCTCGACGGAATTGCTTCACAAGATGAGACGAGGTCCTAAAAATAATTTGTGACACGCTCTAACGTTCAATTCCTAAAATCAAATTCAAATTTGCGATTAAAGATCAACCGGACGCGATTTTAGTACAATCTAACCTACCGAGTAACTTTTAGGGATTTTATCGTGTTTGACCCGTGGTCGATAATTTTCAATCCACATTTGTGCATCTCCGACTCGTCGGTGACTCTCAATTGTCGTATTAATCGCAAGGTTTCAATTATGGGCATCGAGTATAAAATTGACAGAAAATCGAGTTAGTGCCGTTCGACATGAATTTCATAATCATGCGGAATCACCCGCAATTCAATTACATGATTATGTCAAATCGACTTATATCTGATCACAATTCGATTATAATGGTGTTGTATTGACCCTTGTCGATTATCACGGTTGAGCAGTCGATTTTCGATCGAATTCTCAAATCTGCCGCATTTATATCCTTAACAGCTTCACCTAATAGATTAGTTAACTTGTGAGTGATTAGCTTAGAGAAAAAAGACCATGGGCACGTCGACGAAATGCCCAGTTCATTTTATCGGGATGGGGTCGAAAATTCAGGATGTCACAATAACAATACAAGATAACTGAGAGAGAAGTCAATTGCTTGATATGGGATTTCTTTGGGCTGGTAGGTCATCAAAAGTGATGCAAATCTATACTTCTTTGGTAGCCTCCAATCCATCATCTCAATTCAAAAATAGATCTTATTGTCTACCTTGGAACCCCAAGATGGAGTGTATCTATGTAAGCTTACTTTAGGCAAGGATCATAAGTGTACTAGTATCTACCACTAAGAATCTCAGTAGAAACCATTCAAGGGTTGGCTTAAGTACTATAGTGCACTTAACATGTTCTCCAAATCTAGAGGACAATATGAGGCGTGGTGCTTTCAGATGTTTCTAGAAAGAATGCCTCTTTTCTAGACTTTTCCATTGAGAAAAGATCGCATGAATTGCCAAGGTTAGCGATCTAATCCTAAGCTCTTACAAATTTAAATTACCAATGGAAAAGGTCATGTAAGAACTTAAGATACTTGGATATAGCAGCATACCTTGAGATATCCTATTAACAAGTAAGTTAAACTCCCACCAGCAAACTTAATTAATCAAGATGACCAGCAAACTTGATCAATCAAAATGAAGTGTGAAAATGCCCCTCTGTAATCATAAGAAGATAAATTAACTTCAATTAGTACAAAATGTGAGAAAATTTCCAACCTATACTCTACAATCTAGTATACATTGAATATGTCCTTGTATGGAATGCTCAATCATTAAAAAAGAGGAAGAAGATGAGCTAGAAGAATCACTACAGTTTGAGAAACAACATCATAAATCTCTGGAAAACTATAAAGGTGCCCGACAACATTGAAACGGTATTCTATAGGGCCTAAACTTACTAACTCCACGTGGGTATCAAACATTTTTGCATCTGACATAGCTAGTATATCTAGCATATATGACATCCCCACCAATTCAATTTCTTTATTTTCATGGACACTTTAACTGGTGGGCCCAAAAGGATGATAGCATGCACACACCCTTTACCATTCCAAGGATGCATTGACAGTGTTTGGAGAAGTTCAAGAAACATAGGCTCCTCATCCTTTGTTGATTTTGTTTCCTTTTAGAAGTGCCTTGCGAATGCTCTCTTGAACATTTCAGCACTTACATTAACCATTGGCATGATAACTGAATCATGCCAATGAGCCAAATGAAATCAATCCATCAACTAGCATCAACAAACTACTAATAATGTAAGACGTTTGCGGGTCTCTATTTGTCAAACTCGATATTCTTTTTGAACTCTTTGGATCCAACTAATAAGGCAGCTAACATCATCAACCACAAAAGCTTTGATCAAATTAGCATAGTGAATTCAACTCAAGATGTCTGCTTTTGGGGGACATAGGATGATTCTTTTCCTTATCATTATGTACTATTCATGCAATAGAATTAATGCAAGACAAATTTCAAATGGCATATAGGATACCAAAAAGTTTCCTTAGGAAACTTACACAAATGCTTCCTGTGTTCTACTTTTCAGCAAGTAAATGAACTAAAAAGAGCTTATGCACTATATAAGGAATTATTTCACAATACAACCAATTATGTCAAATTCATTCTAGTAATGTCTTGCTCAGCTCAAAAGTTTGGGTATGTGGCAGATGGCTTTAGCAGCAGTACAAACATCAAGGTGCATTCTTTGGGATAATCTATTATTAGCCTTGGAGTAGGTATATCTTGGACTCAAGCCAAATGAACATGTATCCGTTGTCAAAAAAAATTGAATTACAATTTTATCAATAAAACCAAATAATTCACAATGCTTTTGCTTTTGTTGTGTTTGCTAGTTCACTCATGACCACACCATTAGGAGAAGAGCTTGTTATTGGATTTAGCATTTCTAGACTGACATGATTACTTTAATAAGCTAATGTAGATAATTTTGTGAGATAAATTGTGTGGAACTCAATGGGTGAACAAATCTTATCCCAAGTCAGTAGACTATGCATAGTAAGGGATGTTTTATCAACATGCTCCTTTTGCACTATAAATTCACTCTTAAGTGTACCTTTGAAACATGTAGTCATGAATTGCCTAGTCAATGCAGAGCAAACTAAAACCTCATATTAGAAGGATCACCATATAGGGTCCTTCATTTAGCATTTTCTTCGACCTATACAATGACCTTCAGCATACTATCAAAATACCTATACACATCAATTTTTATTCAGTAATTCCAGCATTCTAAAATCAATCAAATGTCGAGAATCTTTAATTTCCTACATAGGATGAAGGATCTTACCCAAAGACTAATGACAAATGATGCACTTAGAAAGGCTCTTCATCTATTCCCTTTTCTAGCATGATAAGCTGAATCATTTTGCCAAAGCACACATGAACTTCCATGGACATCTCCACTGAATTCCTTGAATTCAAGTAAGAAAACAATGAGGAACTATCATCCAGGAAATAATAATGGCGAGATCATAAATCTTGAAAGATATTGCGAGTAGGAAATACAAATAAAAATTGGGTAGTAGATCTCAAAAGAATAAAGGTAATTTACCTGTTCTATGTACCTTTGATAGTAAATGGGGGTCATTTCCACCATATTGACTCATCCGAGTTATCCGTATAGTCTAATACAATTTGTATCATTTTTCTATCTTTAATCTCATATTACCGATCTGAGTTCCAGATAATTTTGGAATTGTTTTGAGTGATTTGCATCCAACGATAATAAGATATTCCAAAAACTCCAACCTATCGAGGCCTTGAATTTCGACCAATTTTTTTGCATTCATTAGCCTTCAATATCTTCAGACTCTTGGATTTTGGAAGGAACAGCCTTTCAATTGAAGTGCACCTAGAGATATCCGGTCTTCTTGTAGAACTCCAACCTATCGAGGCCTTGAGTTTTGGCTAATTTCTTGCACGAATTAACAAATAAAATCATTAGACTTTCGGATTTTGGAAGGTATAGCCTTTCCATTTAAGTGCACTCTTTGATATATAGCTATGACAAATGCTGGGGTAAGTACACTATCAATGCCAAAACTTGTGTACGGCACTCACTTTGGTGCCAAAACTTTATTTTGGATCACTTAAGTGCCAAATCGGAGGAAAAATGATCACTTTGGTGCCACTGGCAAGAGATTTTGGCTAAAATGATTACGTGGCTTTTATATTAAAAAAAAATCGATATGGCTTTTAAATGACATCGTTGTGCCATCCTAAGTGGATGGCCTCACAAAAACAACATCGCACAACTCATTTGGGGATTTTTTTTTTCGATTGAAATTAGGGTTTTTTTATCTTATCCTCACCCAACGTCGACCTAGCCTGCGCGACCACCGTCGTTTGATCGCCATCGCTCGGCCTCCGTCATAGTTGCTCGCCATCATTGCTCGGCCTTCGTCGTAGTTGCTCGCCATCATTGCTCGGCCTCCATCGTAGTTGCTCGCCATCGTTGCTCGGCCTCCGTCATAGTTGCTCACCACCGTCATTCAGCCTCCATCGTAGTTGCTCGACTTGGCAAGCGAGGAGAGGCTGAGGTTGTTCTCGGGCAAGAAGTGACAGGAAGAATGGGAGGCGAGGGTAGAGGAGGAGGAGGAAGAAGGGGGGGTCAAAGGTGGAGAGAGGGAAGATGAGGAGGGTGAGGGAAACAAGGAGGGCGTAGATGGAGATGGCGGATTGGGCTTTGCTTAAGGAGCGGCTGAAGTGGGTCTTTCTGAAGGGGGAAGGAGAAGGAGGAGGAGAGGAGGAGGAGGAGGAGGATAAGAGCTTGGACTTTTCAACAATGTCGGACGAACCAGAGGCGGAGTTGTGCTGGTGCGCTGCTGGTGTCGCTGTTGGCTGGTGCTAGTGTTGTTCTTTGAGGAAGAAGATGACAGAAAGCCCATGCCATGCCTTCTCTCTCTCTCTCTCTCTCTCTCTCTCTCTCTCTCTCTCTCACAATTTGGGGATTTAGGGTTTTGAATTGGGGGAAAGACACCAAACAGCGTCGTTTTGTTGTTTAAATGCTAATTGTACTCTTCGGCGAGCCACATTAACTTCAAAAACTAATAAAAAAGTGCCACATTAGATTTCCGGCCATCCAGATTGGCGTTGGTATTGAAATGATCGTTTTTCAAAATTTTTGGCACTTAAGTGATCCAAAATAAGGTTTTAGCACCAAAGTGAGCACCGTACACAAGTTTTAGCACTGATAGTGTACTTACTCGGACAAATGCTCTAACCTATTGAGGCCTTGAATTTCGGCTAATTTCTTATACGAATTAGCATTTAATATGTAGATAGAATAGCTTTGTTTACTAATTTTTTATCATTTGGTATCTCTCTACTCTAGTTCTTTCAACATCTTTCTTCAAAAGGTTCTCTGATTTTTCACATGTAAGGAATGCAAGGTATATCATTCAAAGAGTGTGCTCGGATTATGCGCTTGTTTTGCTTCGGCGTTACAACCACATTGATCGAGTGCTATGTATTGAGTCTTGCCTATTTGCTGCTGCTTTTCAGAATGCATCCATTGATAAATTATGATACTAAGTTCCCTCAATATCCTCCATTCATTTAGATTATTAGTTTAATAATGATGTTGAGTTACAAACATAGTTCTATAATTACTAAAACAGTAGTAGAAGCAAATTTTATAAGACGACACAATAGCTATGATAGAGGGTTTAGCCAAAGGTGTTATGAGTGATAGACACAAATCGCCTTCTATTAGTGTCATATCAATAGTATAGCGTCTCTCCATATTCAAGTAGTACTCGTGATCCTGGCCTTCTCTTCTTGTTTTCTCGGTCCTTGAAAATTTTAATTGTGGTCTCTTCAAAATGAGCTCATCTAAGATTGCTCGTGCATAGTTTGATTTAATACGTGGTTTGTCCTGGTAGTGGACCAAATACCAATACCAATAATTTATTTTGTCGGTAATATTTATCATTTCATCATATTATTAATTGTCGTTGTCACTATTTCTGCACTTATTATGCATCGGGAAAGAATACATTGATGATGTGAAGATTTGGAAATAAATTAATAAAGTAGGTTAATCTCATAGTAGATTCAGCTAAAGTCGACAAAGAAGCTCTCATAATGATAATTTATAAACAGAGGAACGGAAATATTACATATGCACATTTTACATGCATACAATCATATATACGATTACCATCTTAGTGCATATGATCAAACACAAAGCTATTACATCTATAAGAGTTTCTCCTCTAGATTGGCAATAAATCCTAGAGAACGAATGATAAAATTAAACAATTTGGATTTGTGTATATCTATACATCATTAAGTTTTTTGGCTACATGATACTCTTGTCAAGAATATGAAATATAATCTCATAATCTTATACTCGTGTCGACGAGGAGAGCAGATACATAAAAAGTAGGAAGAACAAAAGAACAAAAGTTTATAAAACCAGACTAGTGGTTCAACCAGTTAAACTTGAGAACCGTACTCTACCGGTTCAACCAGTTGAACCAATTGCATGTGACGTTATCTCATAGAATATGCATGTTGAGAACAAAAGGAGACCCAGTCACTTGGCAGACTTGAGCACAAAAGACTGGATTCTAGTTCTCAGAGGTATTACTTTAATTTCTAATAGACTAAGCCAGTACAGTCAATAAATAAATTATCCGCCATAAAAAGAAGGAAGAAAACACGCAAAGCAAATGGTTGGCATGCCTATTAGTTACAAGAGGTTGGAGTTCCAAACCCCAACCCATTTTCTCGAGAGAGATATCTACAACTCATCTAAAAGAATTACTTTTGAGAAAGACATCCACGTTCTTTCTAATGGTATGGAGAATACAATATACATGTGTCACTGTTCATTTTGTACATAAAGGAAATGGCTAGATCTCTTATAATGATTTTAAAGAATTGATTTCAAGGGACAAATTGTAAAAATAGTAGCCGATGTGATGCAAGATGAAGAGTTGAAGAGTTGAAGATGCTTTTAGAGTTGATTCCCCATGTGGTGTGCTGCGGTAGTATATCGAATAGCAGTCGCCCAATGTACTTCATATTCTACAAAGTAGGCCAAGGTGATAAATAGGAAGATGCCGAATGGATCGAAGATACTGTTCAAGATCGTCAAATTTACAAGCATGATAACCCAAACAAAGGGAGTTCGAAATATGAGAGTTGCGTATATGTGTTTAACCAAATCAAAATCAGGACTTCCTTTACTACTCCCTCTCAGGTAAATTATCCAGAAAGTCCTAAATCTATTGCATTTTTGTTAATTTAGCCGTAAACTTTTCAATTTGGTCAATTAAATCCTAAACATTTTCATCTTTTACCAATTGAGTTCATCTAGTCAATTTTGACCGGAATTTGCTAACGCGGATGGTAGGCACTGAAATGACACTTTTTAAATCATATTTAAATAATATTTTGAATTTTTTGTTGGTTTTTTCTTTTCTTTACTTTTTTTTTTTTACTTTTTTTGCTTTTATTTTTGGGTTTTGGAGTTAGGCTGGCGAGGGCAGCCGGCTAACCTAGCTCGAGGGCTCACATGCTCTCGCTTTGGCCGGTGAGGGCGTTGTGGCCCTTGCCGGCTTAACTCCAACCCCCCCCCCCCCCAAAAGCAAAAAAAGTAAAAAAGAAAAGAAAAAACCATGAAAAATTCAAAATATTATTAAAAAAGTGACTTCAGTGTTGGCTGTCCACATTAGTAAATTCTAACCAAAATTAGTCTGATAGACTCAATTGACAAAATGTTAAAATGTTTACGACTTAGCAGGCATGATTAAAATGTTTATGACTGAATTGGCAAAAGTATAATAAATTTATAACTTTAGCAATTTTCCCCTTCCTCTCTCTCATAGGCAAACTATGCTTGTGTAACTATTCTGAGTTTGAGATGAAACACATTATAAGATAAAAGTATATATGGCAGTCAATTCCACAGGGGATTAGAATGGGCAAAGACCACAGAATTTGCCAAAGTTACTCACCCTCACCATCCACTAGCAAAAGGAAAAGGGGAAAAAGAAGAAGAAAAAAAGTCAAAAAAATAAGAAAAAATTGTAAACATTATACACGTAAGCAATTTCCACTCAAAATTTGACTTGATTACATTGGCAAATCCTCAAAAAGTTCATAATTCAATTAGCCAAATATAAAAGTTTAGGACTGAATTGGTGGAAGCACAATAGGCTTAAGACTTTCTTGGTAATTTCTCCTAATATTGTGTGCCAAACATCCAAAACTCATTTGGCTTGAAAGGATGTCAAGTGTTTCCACACTTGAATAGCTAAAACTCACTTTCACTTAGGTGATGCCAAGTGGATATTGACAGGATATTTTTACCACTAAGTAGATAAGAAAAGATGGAGTAAAGAACATCCTAAGTGCCAAAACTTGGCACGAGGGGACACTTAAGTGCCAAAACTTTGAAAATGTACACTTAAGTGTTAGTTTCGAAGTTAAATAGAACACTTAAGTGCCACTCCGGCCAAAACCCGGCCAAATTACTGACGTGACAATTTTCCGGCGAGTTTGGTCCAAAATAGCATCATTTTGCAAGCTGATGTGGTGAGAAAATGCAAAAACGACGCCGTTTCATGTTTGATGTGTAAATAATAATATAAAAATTAATTAAATTTAATTTAACTTAATTTTATTTAAAATATTATAAAATTTAAAAAACTTAAAAAGGGGGGGGGGGGGGGGCTCGAAGGGGGCGGCTGAGGGCTGAGCCCTTGCCGCTGCCACCTCCCCGCCGTTGCCGAGAAGGGTCAGCGACAGAGGGGGAAGGGTCGGCCAGGGTCACCAGCCCTAAGCCTACTGGCCGCAGGAGCCACAAGCCCTTGTCGGATTGTGGCCCTTGCCTAGATTCAACGAGGGCTGCGGGTCCTCGCCGCCCCCCCCCCCCCACCATTGGGAAGGGCTGGTGACGAAGGGGGAGGGTTAGTTGGGGTCGCCGGGCCCTAGCCAGGGGCCGGCGACACCGGCGGCGACGAGGGCCCGTGAGCCCTCGCCTAGATCCAGGGCGAGGGTCATGGCCCTCATCGCGATCCAGCGAGGGCTTATGACCCTCGCCGCCGATCGGCTGGGGGCCGGCAACCCCGGTCGACCCTTCCCCCTCCATCAGCGTTCGGCGACGGCAGGGAGGCGGCGGTGGTGAGGGCTTAGCTCTCAGCCACCCCCTTTAAGCCCCCATTTCTTTAAAGTTTTTTTAATTTTTATAATATTTTAAATAAAATTAATTTTAAATTTAATTAAATTATATTTACACATCAGACATGAAACGACGTCGTTTTTGCATTTTCTCGCCACGTCAGCATGCAAAATAACGCCATTTGGACCAAACTTGCCGGAAAATTGCCACATCAACAATTTAGCTGGATTTTAGTTGGAGTGGCACTTAAGTGTTCTATTTAACTTCAAAACTGTCACTTAAGTGTACATTTTCAAAGTTTTGGCACTTAAGTATCCCCCGTGCCAAGTTTTGGCACTTGGGGTATTCTTTAGTTGAAAAGATGTAATAAGCACACGGCGACATGTTTCCATATACATTTTTTATCAATAGACGACTAGAAGATCCAATTAGAAAAGAAGATTAGTTGGTTAAACTAATATGAGGGCATTTAGGTGCCCCATCATCATTAATAAAGTTATTTGTTTGTGTATAGATCAGCTCTGTTGCCTTCTTAAGTGGCTAATTTTCTGATCAGAGTCCCATGTATTAAGTTTTGCCAGTGTGCTACTATCCACAGGCAATAAAGCTATTTTTCAGAACACCCACTGTTAAGACATGATGCTAAGTTACCTTGATATTCCCCAATCATTCGGACGGTTAGTTTAATAATGATGTTGAGTTACAAATGATAATTAGTTCTATTGTTACTAAGAATAGTGGCAGAAGTAAATTTTATGAGGCCCTACAATGGCTATAAATAGAAGGTTTAGCCAAAAGTGTCTGGCACGATAGACACAAGTTATCTTCTTAGACATTTCCTATTAATAGTAGAGCGTCTACCTTAGCCATACTTCTTTTCCTAGCCTTCTCTTCTTAATTTCTCTGTCCTCGAAACTTTTAACGACAACTTCTCCAAAACAAGCTTGTGTAAAACAGGTTATGGAATTTAAAGTTTACATGGGATTTGCACTGGCAGCGAACCTATTAACAATCATTTATTTTGTTGATAATGTTATTGTCCCATCTTATAATTAATGTTAAATGTCACTATTTCTGCACATGCATTAGGAAGAATACATTGAAGACGTGACGATTTGGAAGGGCTATAAATAAAGGAGGATTTAATTTCAGAGTCAATTCAGCCGAAGTTCCCAAAGATTTATCATCATGACAAATAATAAATATAAGAAAAGAAGTATCACAAATGCACATGTTACATTCATGCATACTTTCTCCTGATTGGCAATAATTCCGAGAGAAAGAATGCTACAATTAAAAAATTATTGATTCCTGGATGTACATCATTTAATTAAAAGACTCCATGATGCCCTTTATTAAGGATACAAATTCCATTCACGATGCTGTAGACAGAATCTCATGATCTTAAACCCACCATCTATTTGAGGGCTCCAAATATCTGAGATTGGGATACAGGCTACATTCTTTATTGCCAAACTGAAACCATATATTTGGCTAGTCATGTTCCCTGCAAGAATGCATTATCTACACCAGATCGAATGCGTCACTTAACAATGACACGTGGAGAGGAGCAAGTCAATTTTGGGTAAGAGATCTCAACATTCAAATGCAGAGTTCGCTAGTCGAGTACACTGCCCGAACCGTTCAGCCCAAAGTGTAGATAATCCTAACCAAACAATTGGTTCTCTTACACATGAAAATAGTGAACATATACAGATGAAGCAAAAGCTTGGCACTATCGAGCAGGTCTCAAACCTTACAGCAATACCATGACGATAGTTACCATAAGATAGAAGCCATGATTTAGCATCTTTCGGTCAATTCTATCCCACTCGATAGATAAATCGCTACATTTTACTCACACTTTTTTTTATCGACTAATAACTGCCTAGCAGAAAAGGCACATGGCAGATATGGATTAAGACTTCTCCAGAAAGGGTGAAGTCGAAGAGCATCAGTCAAAAAGCCCACATGCATTGCTTCTCACACCAATGTCTGCAGCTCCAAGTATGAGAGGTCCACCCACAGCAGCAACATAAGCATAACCACCACAAACTCTTGAACAGATAGTCATTCTGAATCAGAGATTTCTTCTTCATACTCGTCCAGTATGTAGATCAGGGCCCACTTTCTTGCAGCTAAAACACAAGCCACACCCTACCTCCCATTGCCAAAAAAAAAAGAGATCAACTTGATTTCAGTCTAGTGTTCCTTGAATGTATGGCCATAACTAACATGATGTTTAGATACCTTTGTTGGGTAAAGTAAAATTACAACACATGCATTATGCTAAAACACAAGCAGGAAGCAAACCTTAATTGCTTAAAGAGGCTACAGCCTACATGTAACTATGAATGCTCCACAGTATCTTGCCACACTAGATGCCATGATAGTATCTATGGTCATGAACTTGTAAATAGTGGTTCTCAGTCAGTAACTCAAGACTGCTATGCACCTACCATGAGAAAATGATTATTCATTTTGTATTTGTCTGGTGACTATAAAATCATTTCGCGCTTTGTCCTCTCAATTGATTTAAAATTTAGGGGAAAACTATTACTTCATTTTCTTTACTTCTTCGACTAAAAAATATTCTTCTTTGGAGCATATTTTTGCACTTCTTCAATCTATAGGGACAAACATGAAGTGGTCTGTTAAAGAGGCACAGTGTACCTATGCCAGTCACATTAGAACTTAATAGAAGGTTATAAGTGGACATGTGGTAAGGAGCACGGACAGGATTAATTCAATTCCAATACCCAGCCAACGAGATAAATATGTTACTGACACTAGCAAGTTTATCAAACATTGATCACTAAGGTAAGAGTATAGGCAACAATAAGTTTCTAGACATCTAAAACTGCAAATGGACATGGCAAGAAGCCCAAAGAAAAAACCTTCATAACCATACAATTGATGGCATAGCAATGAGTTGATCCTTAGCTTGATGGTATGACAGTGTCAAAATGTTCTTACCACCAACTGACAAGGGAGAACTACGGGACGGGGAATGCTGCGAGGCTTCTCATTCTCCATCTCCAGGCGTAAGATATGGTCCTAGATGTGCAGTTTCACAGGATTAGTGTTTCAGAAGTGAAAATAATACAACCAAGCAAAAATATCCTAACAAAATACAAGCAAAAAGGGCACTACTAAACCATTAGGGCCATCAAAGACACATTTCTTAACCTACATACAAGGCTCCAGCTATCAAGGCATGTTGGAACTTTTTGCAGTTATAGTAAGGTAGAAAGTAAAACATCCTTTGAAATCGCAAGCATGTAATGACATGTGTATGCATCATGCACATAGGAGGAAAAACTAAGCTGCTACTAATCGTGCTGATGAGAAGAGCAGATAATAAATAGGAACAATAAAAGAACAAATGTTTTAAAACCAGACCAGTGGTTCAACCAATCAAAGTGGTAGAACCATGCTCTTCCAGTTTGACCGACTGAACCAATTGCATGTGATGTCATCTGATAGAATACTTTGCATATATTAGATTACACACTTTTAGAACAAAAGAAGCCCAATGAGTTGGCAGACATTGTAGCATCTTAATAGATTACACATGCTTGATGTCATCTTAATAGCACCCTGTTCAATTTTAGATTTGGCCAATATGGTCAATAAATAAATTATCCACCACGATTGTAGCAAGAAGACACTAGAGCAAATGGTTGGCACACTTGTTAGTTACAAGAGGTTGGAGAGCCAAACCCCAACCCAATTCCAACGTCACTCCTTTGAACTTTTTTACGGCCCAAAGCTGGTCCAGACTAGTTGACAGGTTTGCTGGGTATCAGTTGACAGGTACACCTGGTTACCGGTTGAATAGGGTCAATACCACCAGTTCTTGATCAATACTATTTTGTTGGGAAACCAGATTGGACTGGTCTGGTTCCCAGTCCAACCAGAGCCACTTCTTAAAACTTTGACATGAACAGGAGTCAACAAAAAAGCAAGATATGCTACTTTTTCCCTTTTTCCATCAATGTCTTAAATAGTGAATTGACATGATTAGAATAGAACTCTAGATATCATGAGTAAGAAATCAATATGCAAGCTCCGGATCCATGAGTTACCTTCAACTAGTACAAATCCCAGTTATTTGCACACGTGGTTCCTGCAATATGCACAAATGGAAGGTCACTAGCCTGCAGGATTGTCATCTCGGCATCTCCCAAGTTTTCACCTGTGTCATTCATCTTATTTAGCAACATAATAATTTGATGTTCCTGCTTCCAACATAACATATTAGCCATACTTGCAAATTTAGGCCACAGAATATGATATACAAAGCTTTTACCTCAGATAGAGTCTAATCCACACAGTAGTGACCAATAAGGATGCACAACAAGATACTTCCAAAGATCTTTCCTTCTTCACATTGCTTGAATCATTCATAAGTCCACTCACTACCACTATACGATTTGTTACATCTAAAAAAGACTCTTCATGTATTTGGAAGGAAATATAATCTGAAGCAAATTCAAAGTATCCTGCAATACCATACAGAGTAATGATTAGCATGAAAAAACAGTTGGACTCTACACATGTGGATCTCTGAATAATATTTGTAGTTTCAGATTAAAGGTATATACCCTATAGAAGGACAATGAATTGGGAATATATTTGGTGGATGCTAAAACTAACATAAGAGGGAATTGTGGCAATAAATTCTTCCAAAGTATCTTTTTCAAAATAGAAGAGAAGGCATATGGGTAGCTTCCTTGAAAATGTGATTATCAAATTAGTTTCTAATCAGGAAACATGAGATACATTGTTTCCATACACAAGGATCATAAGTTAAACACAGAGCGCAAATAAAATCGCCCAACTAAAGCTTCTATGTACATTGTTAAGTAATGTTAGAATATTTAAATAATAAATCACGCCTTTATCTATCAGCTTAAGCTTTTAGAACAATTGGCAGTGATCCCACAAAATCTTACATGGTATCAGAGTTAGGAGGTCTTGAGTTCGAATCTTCTAGGCCCCTATTTGTCTTCCCAATTAAATTTCCACGCTTAATACTAGGCAAAAAGACAAGACTAAGCGTGAGAGGGAGTGTTAGAATATTTAAATAATAAACCATGCCTTCATCTATCAGCTTAAGCTTTTAGAATAGTTGCCAGTGGTCCCACAAAATCTCACAGTTATCAAACATCAAATACGAAAAACTAGATTATTAGACAAAGGGTAAGTGAAAAACCATTGTTAAGGACAACCTCCAGAAGACAACCCCTAACCCCCAAGGGTTTCCTTTTCTTTCTCTCCTTCTCTCATTATAGTCTCCGGTTCCGGCCACTAAGACAAGGGAATGAAAAATATAGGATAACTTTATGGTAATAGGCATTTGGATAGAAATATCTACAAACCCATTAACAAAAGTCTTGAATTAGCTAAACAAGAAATGAATATTTTAGCTCAAATAATTGATGAGTCGGGTAAAACCAAAAGCACAAACTTTTAATTAAAGGATTGCAATATTTACATAAAACCAATTTTGAGCCCAGGTATCATACTCAAACTCCCGTTACACACAGAGATCTAGAATTTCACATTTGGTGCACATATCAGCAACGAGGACCAAATTTGAAGGGGGGAAAAGCTGCTCAATAGGTAGATTCGTGGCAAAATAGATCTTCCTCAGAAATCGATTTGGAAAGTGAGAATTCCAATTAGAGTCTCTTTTTGCTTGGGAAGCAACCTGGGAACAAATCCTTACTTTATAAATGAGACAAAATACTGGTTAATAGGTGTTTCCTCATCAAAAGGAGGCAGAGTTCGCATGGCATCCCCTCCTTCATTGTTCTTGGAAAGAATGGTTTGGACAGTTTCCTATGCTTGTGCCATGTTATCTTGGGTTATCAGAGGTTTTATTGAGCAAGAACTTTGGGCATGGCAGGGCATTCATTTACAGCACAACAAGTGGGATTAACTCAATTCCCCTATTTATTTTGGCTGATTTGGAAGGCATCGAGCAAGAGAGCTTATGATGGAGAGAAATCGTCTGTTCCATTTTATGGAAATTTGGCTTAAAGTCACACACTTTTGGTATAGTGCAGACTTGCATATGGATGTAAATGCCCTAGTTGATTAGTCGATGATTGACCCAGTATTTGAGCTCCCTTTTAGCTTTGGGAGTTGTTTTGTATATGGCTTTAGTTTTTTGGGCTCCTTTGGTATATGGGCTGCACCCTATAGGTGAACTGTATAATCTATAAAAAGAAACTTCACACTTTTTTGAGGATTTTAAGTTATTCCAATTGCCCTTTATTCCAACACATGTTATCTCATCATATAATTTCAAGTACCAACATCAACATTTCACTTTTTTGCGAGTAATGTCACAATGACAAAAGGGTGCCGCTACTACTAAAAGTCGAGATCGAAAAAGTTCAAAAGAAACGTTGGATCCAAAGAGCTACCAACACACTACCAGAAAAGAAGCAATAGTAGGGACTAAGAGTAGCATACAAAATTGATTTGAAGAGGAAAAATGCGAGTATAATGCATTAGTAGGTCTCAAACACCTAATATGAATCTATCTGACATGCAACTTAGTAAAACCAATTTCAATACTAGGAGTTGACATCCTCAGCATTGGTCTGCCAAAAAAGAGGTGGTATATCAAAAATCGTGATCTAAAAATAAAAATAATAATACAAAATAATCAATTCTCACATCTAAGTACTAAACAAATGATTAAGAATAGAGGCTCTCATAACCATGGTTAAGCATCACAGATTAGATCCACGTAGGCTCGATTCACTATCATCCGAGCACCCACTAGTTAGTTTTCTGCTCATTTCTTTGAAGATCTAAGTTTTCATTCTCATCCTTAGCTTGTTGACCATAAACATAACACAGGAAAGAAGAGTTTTACTAACTACACTGAGTTCAATGGGTGGAATTTGGCAATATAAATAAGTCTAACTTCCCCCAGGCTCTAATAGTAATATCGATGGGTATAGAGCTTTGAATATGATTATTTGGTACAAAAATTGACTCTCACAATTGTAAGGGGATATATGCTAAGATCGAAGTGGGCAATAAACTCTTTCCTTATAAATTGAGAACATATCTCTACACCTGCTAATTATAATGTGAACATATAAACATTCTATATCCAAATCTCCATGTACAATACACTCAAAGCTCAAACTTAGATCAAGTTCAAGTTCAAACCAATGATTAATGACCTACAGTTTCCATTATACGCTTATAGGAGATATTGCCAACTTATTGAATCAGACTCAAATCAGATTTTACTTGATCCTTTCTAGTCACTTAATATTAATAATTCATATCATTGCATACAATATGATTGTATGAAGAATCAACATCAGGATGTTTTGAAAAATATGGCTTGTCTCAAGATGTGCAGAAGAATAATTTCCTGTAGCAAATTCCTATCTCTATCCGATCACCTCCAAGATTCACTAAGATGCATGAAGGAAAAAGGCCAGATGCAAAGATAATAACTCACACCCACAGATAATTGAGGACAACCAACAGAAGTTCTTTTCCAGCACCACAAACAACTTGTGATACACACTTCATACACTATCATTGGACAAACTAGCAGACTGAGATCATAAAAACCAACCAAAAAGGCCAAGGTCCATAGCAGCACCAGAGCTTAAAAAAATTAGCCACACCACTTCATCCAGAGAATTAACACGAAACTGATAGATTGGAAAATTCCTCCTGAGGGAAAGAGTCAAGACCTAGATAAGCAAACAAAAATAGTTAAATGAAGAAAAAAAGAAACGCCATCTACCACTTTGAGTTAACAATATCACTTGCCATGGTCACTAACAAGGTTTGACAGCAAATCAAACTTCCTCTCGAAATATGTTAATGGCATCGGCCCACTGCTTATGCATTACATATAATGATGCCTGGATGACATGAAGTAATCTTCAATGTTCAGAGCTTGTTAAGCAACTTGATGAAGTCCATTTTTTCTACAGACAAAAAGAGATTGATAATCTAAGGAGGCATTTGGCTGATAAAGATTCTCAAAAGTCTATTTTGATTTCAATTTGAGAATTAAAATAGACCAGAAAATGTGTTTGGTAACACTCCAAAAGCAGTTGACAAATAAAAGGAAAACTATTCTCAGAATCAAAATCACAAAATGGCGATGACTTTTTTGTATTCCGATCCCAAATGCAAACATGGAGATTTGGAATAAATAAGCCTGTTTTTGGAATGTGATGTAACCTAAGCACATTCTCACAATTTTCATCCCTGATGACATTATTTTCACTAAACAAATATTTTGTCAACAAAACATCGAAAACAATTTCTATGACAATGGAAACTAAAGTTGTTCTCTAAAACTAAGCAGGCCTTAAGCAGTCGAGAACAAAAATGACGCGTGACTCATGCAACAATGTTTAAAATTTTGCAACAAATTTGCCTCACAACTTTCAACATATGAACTACATAGATTTTTAGGGACTTTTTATTGAAAGATAGACGATACTTACAGGTTGAGTAGAAATCTGAAGCATGAACAAGATAATTTAGGCTTCCAAGTATGAGGCATCATGTTGTTCAGCTAATGGCAACTCTTGAAAGTCAACTCAAGCATTAAAAATTATCAGCGGGGAAGTTCTTCCATAACGTAAAGTTTAAAGTTATTTCTAAGAAAACTGCCTCGAATATTGCTCTACCTTAACTATCCATTTCTTTGTAAGGACGATGATAATATCCTAAGTTACTTCACGTTTTACTTTCCTTATGACCAAACAAAATTAGATACCGCCGAAACAAATATCAGTGCACATAAACAACCATATTATAATCGTAATATCAAGTACAATCACCACCACATAAACTAGAACATAATCTAGATTTCCACTTGGAACCTTCATTCACACTAGGTTTTTTTTTGTAAAACGCCAACTCCTCAGTTCAAAATCATGTTCTCAATTAAGACATTCAAGCACTTCACACACTAAATAGAAAAAAGAGAGAGCTTTCTCAATTTGAAGCAATTACCAGGTGAGACTGTCCCCAGCAATAAAGGTCCACCCACAGTAGACATTCATTCTGAATATGAGATTTCATCTTCATCCTCGTCCAAGTATGTAGACCAGGGCTAGCTTTCTTGCAGCCAAAACACAAGCCACACCCCTGCTTGCTATAGCCAAAAATAAATAACTCAACTTGATTTCACTCCAATGTTCCTATAATATGGCCATAACTAATGTGATGTTTTGATACCTCTGTTAGGTAAAAGTAATAAGTACAATACTTGCATCACGCTAAAACATAGGTGGAAGCAATACTTGTGTACTGAAGAGGCTATCGTATGCATGTGAACCATGAATGCTCTACAGTATCTTTCTACACTAAAGACCCTGATAGTGTCCATCATCATGAACATGTATGTACTAGTTCTCAATCAGTAACTCAAACTGCAATGAACCTACCATAAGAAGATAATTATTCTTTCTATATATGTCTGGCCACTAAAGATTCATTTTTTTTTCGCACTTTGACCTCCCAATTGATCTAAAATTTATAGGAAAACCTAATAGCTCAGTATTGTACTTCATGAAATGAAAAAGATATTCTTTGGAGCATAAATTTGCATGTTCTCAACCATCGGAACAAGCATGAAATTGTCCATTAAAGAGGCACAACATACCTATGCCAGTCATATTTAAACTTAAGAGTATGTTGCAAAAGTGGAAACTTAGTAGGGAGCATCGACAGGATAATTCCAGCTCCACCACTTAGTCAATGAAATAAATTTGTTACTAATACTGGCGAGTTTATCAAAAAATGATACAGAAAGGAAAGACAATGGGCAACAACAAGTTTCCAAAAATCCAAACTGCAAATGGACATGGTAAGAAGCTCAAGGAAAATAGTTTTCGGAGTATACAATTGATGGCATCACAATGAGTTGATCCTTAGCTCAATTGTATGGCGGTGTAAAGAAATTTTACCACTACCAAGGAGGAACTACAGTATGGGGAATGCAGCAAATCTTCTCATTCTCCATCTCTAGGTGTAAGATAGAGTCCAAGATGTGTATTTTCACTGGGTTAGTGTTTTGGAAGTGAGAATGAGACAACCAAGCAAAAGTGTTCTCACAAAATAGAAGCAAAAGTGGCACTACTAACCCATTAGGGTCATCAAATGCACATTCCTTAACAAACATTCAAGTACAAGGCACCAACTGTCAACACAACTTTTGCAGTTATGTTAAGGCAAAAAGTACAACATCCTTTAAAATTGTCGGCATGAAATAGGATGTATACGCATAGAGGAGGAAAAACTATGCTACCACTCCTCACGCCGATGAGGAGAGCAGATACATAATAAGAAGAACAAAGGAATAAAGACTAGTGGTTCAACTAGTCAAACTAGTAGAACCATGCTCTGACAATTCAACCAGTTGAACCAATTGCATGTGATGTTGTCTAATAGAATACAAATTTCCTAAACAAAAGAAGCCCAATTCACTCGGCAAAGCTACTTAAGCACAAAAGATAGGGTTCCTGTTCTCGATAGAATCGTTCAAATTTTTAATAAACTAAGCCGATATTGTCAATAAATAAATTATCCACCACAAAATGAAGCAAGAAGACACCGAAGCAAATGGTTGGCATGCCTTTTAGTTACAAGAGGTTGGAGTTCCAAACCCCAACCCAACTTCAACACCCTTCCTTAACGTTTTTAGAAGGCCTAGAGTTGGGCCAGACTAGTTGATAGGTTTGCTAGGTTACCAGTTGAGAAGTACACATGGTTACTTGTTCGACAGGGTGGATACCACCAGTTGTTGACCATTATTGTTTCCGTAGTGAAACCATACTCAAAAGAAAAGCACAATATCCCAGTTTTTCCTTTGTGCCATCAAATGTCTTAAATTGGGAATTGACATGTATAGGAACAAATAGAACTCAGGAGCATCCTATATTTCTCACAAGTAAGGAATCATTATGCAAACTCTAGATCCACAAGTTACCTTCAATTGGTCCAATTCCCAGTTAATTGCACAAGAGTTTCCTAAAATATGCATAAATGGAACGTCACTGGTATGCAAGATCGTCATCCAGGCATCTCTCAAGTTTTCACAAGCATCATTCATCTTATTTAGTAGCATAACAATTTGAAGTTCATGTTTCCAACGTAATATATTAGCCACATCTGCAAATAAGGGATTTAACATATGATATACCTAGCTTTTACCTTTTATAGAGCCAAATCCACATGATAGTAACCAGGAGGGATGCACAACAAGATCAATTCCAAAGGCCTTCCTTACTTCACATTGCTTGAATCATTCATAAATCACCTCGCCACTGTTATATTGTTTGTAACATCTAACAAAGACTATTTGGAAGGAGATATAATCTGTAAACCCAATTTCATGAGTTTGATTGGATGAAGCAAATTCAGAGCCATCCTGTATTTGTACTATGCACATGTAAATCTCTAGAGAAAATTTTAGTTTTAGATTAAAGGTATATACCTCATAGAAGGATAGTGAAAAGGGAATGTATCTAGTGAATGCTGAAACAGACATATGAGGGAATTGTGACAATAAATTCATATCAAGATTTGTTTTTAAATAGTAAAAAAAGGCATCTTGATAGCTTCCTTGAAACTGTAATGATTAAATCATTCCCTAATTTAAAGATGCGGCACTGTTTTTCCATACACAATGATCATAAGCTAAACAGAAAGCCCAATCCGACAAGATCACCCAACTTAAGTTCCAATTACATTGTCAAGTAATCAACTTGAGACCAAATACGAAACACTAGATTATTAAGAAGAGGGTAAGTGGAAATCATTGTTGACTACAAAACCCAGAAGACAACACCCCACCCCCAAAGGTTTCCCTATCTTGTTCTCCTTCTCACATTATGGTCTCATAGTTCTGGCTACTCAGGCGAGGAAATGAAAAATATTCGAACAATTTTTTGGTAATAGGAAAATGGATAGAAAGATCAACAAACTCAAATAATTGATGAGTTGGATAACACCAAAAAGCAAAGACTGGCAATGTTCACACAGTCCAATTTTGAATCCGAGCAATCATACTCAAACTCCCATTATGCATACAATGAGATCAAGAATCTCACATTCAGTACGCATATTGGCAATGAGGACCAAACTTGAAAGGGGGAAAAATGAATCACTTCAAACAATAGATACCAGCAACATTTTGTCCCATAATTCATATTTTTCCCACAGAGGTGGCATGGGTAAGAACACTTACGCATGGCAAACTAGATATAGCATTAATGAGTAGGATCTACAATGAAAGAGCAATAAACGACACATTCAGATACGAACTTCTATGCAAGAACAAGATTCTATTGCATCTCACATTTCTAATTCTTTTGTTAATACCTTTGTTCCATCTGTTGAAATTCCTCTGCAAGTGTCCTTCGCAAATATTCACTGTCCCCAAACCTCCAAGTTGCAGTAATTCTCTGGCACAATAATGCGTGTAAGACGTCTTGCTGACCTGACCTGACATAATAAATAAAAGCAGAAAGCGCAAGAAATTAAACTTTATCTTTAAAAAAGTGAGACCTTACAATCCAACGAGAAACAACAATCAACCCATCTATTTTAACCCTCGTTACCATCTGGATAATTGAAATAATGTTGGACCAACAAAAACCAGGGTTGACGAGCAGCAAACCACCCTAACTTGAGTCAATCTTATCTAGTTGAAGTGCTCAAAGTATTTATGAGGACTGTAGCAAGACGATCTAAAATGAAGAACTAACCTACAAACCAGGAGTCATTTACCATTGCACATCATCAGTTTAGCAACTACTGTGGACACGCTGCTAGAACGCATGAAAACAATACTAGGCTTGACAGCATATCATTCTAACATTTAAAGCACGACCAAGTTCCATTACACCATGGTATTAGAATTCTCTCACCTACAAATGTATCGCACAACCCAATGAAGGCCTACCAAAATAGCTGCTAGAGTACATGAAAGCAAACACCAAGCTGACCATATTTCGTAGTATCCAAGGAATACTAAGCTGACCAACCTTCTTGCTTCGAAGTAATTACAAGGAGAGACTGTCCACAGCCTCTGCCAATGGACATTGCCTTCGAGTCCTTCTCGACCATCGCTGGCCAATTCTTCTTTGGATTCCACTCCATCGTCTTCACCTGCCAATCAGAAATCAAGCAAACTTTGAAAAATCAACTTGGAACAATCAAGTCAACTGTTCATTAGGTCACAAAAGAACACTAGGAGCCGAACCTGAGAAGCCAGTGATTTATCGAACTGAAGCTAAAACAGGAGGACGACACACGGTGGTCCTTCGCTGGTCTCCATAGCTAAAGCTCCGTGAGCAATCGAAAACGCAACATTAGCACTAGAACAAATCGCAAGGATGCGAGCTGAAAGAGGGCTTGTGAAGGATAGAGCTCAAACCTAGAGGAACGCTCGAGCCAGTTGAAGAGTGAGAGGATGAGGAAAGTCCACTTGAATCCTAGAGTAACATATGGAAGATAAAATAAGGAAGATAGAGAGACTTGATCACAGGAGTGGAGGCGGACATTTTCAGCTCTGCAAAGCTTCTGTTAAACATAAGCAGGGCAATGTGAGATGACAACATGCAAACAACCTTTTACCATTCCAAGTATGCATTGAGCTCCAAATCTTTCTATGATTTCGATTTATTTTAGAAGTGCCTTACGAAAGCTCTCTCAGATATTTCAGCATTTTCATCAACTAGTGAAAATAACCGAATCCTACCAGTGAGTCGGATGAAATCAACCTAGAAACTAACATCAACAAACTAGTAATAATACTCTGAAGTTTACAAATCTCTGTTTGTCAAACTCAATATTCCTTTTGAGCTCTTTGGATCCAACTAATGGGGCATCTAACATCATCACCCACAGAAGCTTTGATCAAATTAACATAGTGAATTCAACTCAAGTTGCTTGGTTTTGTGGGACATAGTATGATTCTTTTCCTTACCATTACATGATATTCATGCATTAGAATTAGTGCAAGGCAGTTTTCAAATGGCGTATAGGATATCGAAAAGTTTCCTCAGGAAACTTATACAGATGCCTCATGTCTTTTACTTTTCAGCAAGTAAATGAACTAACAAGAGCTTATACACAATATAAGGAATTTATTTTACAGTACAGACGATTATGTCAAAGGACATTGTAGTAATGTCTTGCTTAGCTCAAAAGTTCAAGTATATGACAGATAGCTTTACCAACTCTACAAACATCAAGATGCATTCTTTGGGATAATCTATTATTAGCCTTGGAGTAGGTATATTCTGGATTCAAACCAAATGAACAAGGATCCATAGTCAATAAAATTTGAATTGCAATTTTCTAGATCGATCCAAATAATTCACAATGCTTTTGCTTCTTCCCTGTTTATTAATTCACTCACAGCCACACCACTAGAAGAAGAGCTTGTTCTTGCATTTAGCATTTCTAAACTGATACGGTTACTTTAATCAGCCAATCCAGACAATTCTGTGAAATAAAATGTTTGGAACTCAATGGTTGATGCCAAGGGATGCCCTGTCAACATGCTCCATTTGCACCGTAAATTAACTATTAAGCATAACTTAGAAACATGCAGTCACGAGCTACATGGTAAGGGCAGAGCAAACTAAAACCTCAATTAGGAGGACCACCCTATAGGGTACTTCATTTTTCATTTCTTGACCTACATAATGACCTTTGGCATGCTATCAGATACCTATATACATCAGTTTTTATGCACTACTTCCAGCATTCCCAAAATAAATCAAACGTTGAGAATCTTTATTTTATGCATAGGATGAAGGATCTTACCCGAAAACTAATGACAAATGATGCACTTAGAAAGCCTTTTCCATCTATTTCCCTTACTAGCATGATAGGCAAAATCTTGTTGGCAAAGCACACAACAATTTCCATGGATATCTCCCCTCAATTCCTTGAATTCAAGTAAGGAGACAATGATGACACTGTCAGCTAGGAAATAATATTGAGAAGATCATAAATCTTGAAAGATATTGGGAGCAGGAAATACAAATGAAAATTGGATAGTAGATCTCAAAAGAACGAAGGTAACTTACCTGCTCTATGTACCTTTGATAGTAAATGGGGATTACTTACAATGTATTGACTAATCCGAGTCATCCATATCGTCTGATTCATATCCTATCATTTAGCTATTTGTAATCTCATTTTGATCAATATATCTGAGTTCCAGATAATTCTGGAATTGTTTTGAGTGACTTGCATCCGATGATATTCAGTTCCTGCAACTTTAACCTATCAAGGCTTTCAATTTCGGCTAATTCTACGCATGTTATGACTTGTAATTTCTTCAGCTTCCCGGATTTTGGAAGGTCTAGCCTTTTCATTGAAGTGCACTCAAAGATATCTAGCATTTCCAAATACTCCAACCTATCAAGGCCTTGAATTTTGGCTAATTTGTTGCATGTCTTAATAGTCAATTTCTTCAAACCCTCGAGCTCGAGTTTTGGAAGGTCCACCTGTTTGATTAAATGACACCTTTTGATCTCCAAGCTTTCCAAATATATCAATTTGTCAAGAGCTCGAATTTCAAGTAGATACATGCAACAGCAAACAACTAATGTCCTTAGATGGACAAACTGTGAAACGTCCAGCATTTTGATAGATTCACACCAACAGACTTCCAAGGATTCGAACTTGAAGGGCGTGTTTAGGGATTGTGGTGATTCCATTTCTTCAATGTCCGTCAGTTGGAAGCATTCTGAACTCTTTAATTGCATTGATGGAAGCTCCTGGATGCACTGGATAAATCCACAATCCCTAACTTGTAGTTGCTTGAGATGGGGTAGGTGGGAAAGCGAAGGCAATTTGCGACTTTGACAGGTGATGCCCAAATATGTTAAGCCGGAAGGAAGGTCCGGCAGTGATTGGAGCTTGAAGCACTCTATAAAATCAAGGCGTCGTAGGGAAGAAAGATTACACATGCTTTCTACCATTATCCCTTTCAGATTTTCGCAAGCGTAAGCACATAACTCTCGGAGCTTTCTCAGACTCCCAATACCATTGGGTAATTCTTCTATACCACTGTGAGTAATATCTAGAATCTCTAGATTCTCCAAAGACCCTATGCTATCTGGTAATGCAAAAAGGAATGGAGTTTTGGATAGATCGAGTTGCTGCAGTGCTTTTAATTTACCTAATTCTGCTGGAAGCTCCCTGAGGTAGAAACAATTGTCCAGCTCCAAGCGAAGAAGGCCCTCCATGTCTTTAATGGAAGCGTCGATTTGCTTCAGTCTCCCACAACCCTTGAGGATGAGAACCTCTAACTTCTCAAAAGCTGAGAGGAAGTCAGTATTTTCCAAGGATCGACAAAATGAAAGGTCTAGATATTTAAGCTTCTTTGCCATCTACGAAAAAAAAAACAATAATGAATGTCAATGGGTGAGTGAAGAGTCATTATGATTCAAAAGAAAGCATAAAAGAGACGAAAAAAAAAAGAGAATTTAATTCTTACCTTGAAAAAACTCCATCCTCCCCATTTCTCATTTATCTCACTATGTTTCAATTCAAGTACAGCTAATTCCTGCATGTGAAAATTGTCTACTTCAAAACTCGTGGGACATTCTTGCCATTGAAGCCATTTTAACTCCTCTATTGAGTCCTCAAAATCTCCACTAAGATGTGCCCCTTTCATGAAAAGGAATCTTAGACTCGTCAATTTTTTGAATTGTTCTGCTGTGTAATTGTTGCCATCTCGCTCATCTATTTTGCCAAGGCCTTCTGAGTTGCCTTTACTTAGATCAATAGCCTCAATCTTGTCCGTTCCCTACAAGCAAGAATCAATGTTTATTAATACTAAATCCAACTAAAGTAATCTAATATTATTTGTTCATATTGCGATTGGCGTGCATTAATGTGTTCAAGAGACCAGCAATGCGAAGATATGATTTTTCTTTTTACGCCAGTAAACAATATTTATAAAGGCTAACAAAGTGAAGGATGTCAACTTCCATTTTGAAATTTGGCCGTATACATTCAGATCTAAAAAAGAATTATGATGTCATGGTTCGTTCAAAGTAAAAACTTTACAACTTGTAATCTTCTTCTCCTTCTTTCCCTTACTAGTTAAGACAAGCGTGCAATGCAAGGAATTTAATCAAATTGCAATGTGCAAAATCAAAAGTTGATTTGATCTATTTTAATAGAAATATTTTTTCTCTATGTAAATTTCACGTTAATTTTTATGTGTATATCACTCGACTGTGCTACTTAATAAAATAAAAATAACACATACTCTTATTTTCCATTGGAGTAATAACTAATTACAAGAAACCGAATATTGTGACAATAGTTATAATAATATTTTATGTACTTATTATTTACTAGTAGTAACTTGAAATATTCTTAATTAATTATTTTCTAATCATAAATAACTAAGACAATAATATTAGTTATGTTAATATTCTCTACAACTTATTATTATATCGTAAATTTTAGTTTAGCTTTATTAGCTATATTAATAATCTCTAAACTTTTGATTTTATCATAAATTTTAGTTTAAATATAAATTACAATTTGATATAATCATAATCATAAATAACCGAAATACTCAACTATAATAAAAATATTAAAAAAATTAATTGTGGAAAGTGCAAAGCATTCTTAGAAATGAGAAAATTGAAGCTATTTTTGGCTACAAGCCTACATGGAATAGTTATTCCTTGGCCATGACAGGAATAACTACTCCTGATTTTAAGGGTGCGTTCGGTAACAATTCTGTTTCCGGGAACTGATTCTGACAAGAAATTATTATTTTTGATTATGTTCCCGAGAACTGATTCTAAGTAAAAGAACGTGTTTGGTAACTGTCCAAAATTTCTGATTCTAGAATAGAATTGCATTTGATAACGTGTACATTGATTATGTTCCAAATTAATTTATTTTAATTTTTAAATAATTTTTTTACTTTTTTTTTCCTTTTTCTCCTATTTTTCTTCTTCTTGTGGCCGGTCGCCAGGCCGGCGACCTCACCAGAGCGTCATCGACCCTCGGCGAGGCTGGCTCACTAGTGGACATGCAGGCCTCGCCGGGGTTGGACGAGGCTCTCCTGGCCACCGATCAGGCTAGGCGAGCCCGACCGGTGGCCCGGCGAGCCTTGCCTAGCCCTGGCGAGGCTCGCCGGTGGCTGGGCTCACCTTTGGCGAGCTCGCTGAACTGACAGCTGGCGACCGGCGGCGGGCGGTGGTGGGATGCGGCGGGCGGTGGCGGACAGCGGCGGCGGTGGGTGGCGGCGGGTGACGATCACGGGATGGCGGAAGGGAAGAAGAAGAGTTTTATTGTGTTGATTCTTTTTTTGATTCTTGGACGCATAATCAACTTTTTTTTTATTCTCAAATCTTGTCCCAAACTGATTCTGGGAACAAAAATTTTACGAAACGCGATTTTCGTTCCAAACTGATTCTAGGAGCAAAAAATCAGAATTAGGCACTATTTGGCACGTTGCCAAACAGGCACTGTATAGTAATTTCTAGCCCATTTTTTAATCAAATGAAGGAATAATTGCTTCATCAAAATAGAATGGAAATAGAATAGTTATTCCTGAGAACCAAATTGTAGCAAGCTTTCACAAATAAAATGATAATAATAATTATGCATAAGAAGTCAAGAAGTAATACAGAAAGTTCATGGACTTCCACATGTCATTTTCTTGGAACCAGAAATTTTGCTATTGTACTTCACAATGTTGTACAAGATTTCGTGGATACTCATACGTGAACAACATAATAATTTGGGAAGGATTTAGATCTCAACACTCAAAAGGAATCCATGAAAAATAAAGAAATCTTCAACATAAGTAATCTACTTAGATTAGTCATTGCTCCCAAAGAAATGCTCAAGTGACTATTATTAATCGACTATAAGATTAACAGTTGGTTGTAGGTCACAAAAAAAAAACAAATAATAGATAATTAAAAATTATTTGGAGACTCGCTCCTTTAAGAATATGTGGCTTACATGTTATTATTATTATGGTACCCCCAAAGACTATTATGCTAACAGGACTTCCCCCCCCCCCCCCCCCCCCAACAACAATATACTTCCCTCTCAAAATATTAGAATGCCCAATCTATCTTCAAGACTTCTTTGTGTGGTGTGCAACTCTTTTCAACTTTAAAAAATCGATAGCTAGGGTGTGGCCGAATCCCAAAAATAAGCCAACCTTTTGTACTCGGACAAAAGTCGCAAAACCTTTCAAACATCTATCAAGCCTAACCTTCAGCATCTACAACAAAGATAATATAACTTGTCAAACGCAATAAAAATAGCCCAACTATTTAGCCGTAGAACAAAATTGACACCTAGTAAAAATTTCATCTATTATAATTGTTAAATCGCCACGGATGACCTACATTGTTCATTGTGCTAACGTACACAGTGACTAATGTTAACTCACACCAAAAAGGATGTTGTGTTTTACTTTATAATCATGTTAACAATTTGTTACAAAATTCCTGGCTTTTTGTAAGGTAAAAAAAGTTTTAGTCATGATTAACATGGTTCATTGTGCCTATCCGCACAATGAGCTATGTAGAATGACTCGAGATAATTTAAAGTGAAAATAGGTAGAATTGATGGCGGGCATCATTTTTGTCCCATGAGTAAAAGGATGAGTTTGAAAGGTAATGTCACCTTCATTCCACATTCAAAATGCTGGGTCCTTTTAGGATTTTTTTCGACTTGTGTAATATTTATCCCAATTGCAAAAAGTCGTACTTCTTTTATTTGGCTGTGCACTCATTAATATCCAACGAGTGAGTTATGAGTGTGTTTCAATTATGCTTTAAATGTCTTTTATTTTTTGGTTTATTTAGTAAGTCGTGCTAGTGCTTTGTCCTTGCTTCACACTTGGCAAGCATTTTTTTCATGAACACTTCAACAAAGGAGAGTATTGGGTGACCTCTCACGTCGCTTTGCCATGTTATAGGACGTCTTGTACAAGCAATCTTTCTACAATGCACTTCAGGTGCAACACTTTAGAAGAAGGATGTGGAGGAAATTCTTCATTTCCTTGATAGATCTCAAGTGGCATTTCGATCGAGCCTACGCTGGAGGTTCCTTCCGAAGGTTCGGCATAATTGTAAAAGGAAGAGGCTGAGTTGTGAGTGGCTAACCCAGCCTCCTTCGTCCCTCGGGACCAACAAGGGGTAGCAGTACTTTTTCCAAAATAAAGAAGGATATTTGGCATTTGTTTTTCAATCGGAAGTGGCGCATATTGTGGTTCTTTCAGCTGCTTGTATTTTAGATAATATATATGAAAATAACTTCGGATATTTTCATTCAATGTTGAAATACACTGAAAAGAAGAACTTATATCATTTTTAGCAGAACCACTACGATTTCAACTTACGATAGTGCCATGGATGAAGAACGAAATGGAATCATGGAAGAATACTGAAATAATTATATCAAACTGTACCTTTTTAGTTGTAAAATTTAGTTATACCATTATATTTGTATATAAAATATACAGCATATTCATTTTTCTTTTGCTTAGTTTAGTTTGTTTTATCATGTAGTACGAAAGACACAATAAAGGTACACTGGCTTCGAACTTGTCGATCTATGAATTGGCTCTTGTGATTATACATACGGCGCACGTTGAGACCGTAAGTAAGTGCGAGTCTTTTGATCAACAACTGGAGTCAAACCAAATGATGGATTAAAAAGAGTAGAATCGCAATCATGATTAATTCACAAATGCAAATACAATCTTATGCTTAATTATATAGAATAGAATTTTAGAGTATTCATCTCCTTGACCTTTAATGTAGAAAATAAGTATCCCTTCCATTCTATATTATGGAATAGTGACTTAAATTTCATGAGAAATGCGGACATCGTTAGTCCTATTATATTAATTCTAACATATGATTTATATATCCTGACTATGTACAGTTTACAATAGTATAGCCAAGTTATATATTGCATGTGTCAAGGACACAACTAAATCAATATAGAAATTCAAGATTTTTGTCGGTATAGAATAACCCTATCAATATCTAGAAAATTTGAAAGTACCTCATTCGATAACTTTGTAATATACACTTGTCTAAGAAATATCTTAGATAAGCTACGATATTTACTAAGAGAGAAGCAACCTCCTACTTGCTAATCGTGTCAATGAAACAATACAAGGATACTAATATTAGAAGGTTCTATGTTCACTAGAGCAAGCACTGAGTTGACGACCAACGCTACTCTAACAAGAAAACATGGACTAAGGGAACAAAAGTAAGAGAAATGGTTACCTTGTTTCTCTTTAGCACTTTCAAGGCTTCCTCGGAGTCCCATAACCTGCTACGGTGCCAAGTCTGCTGCTCATTTTCCTCACGAACAATTGCCCTACCAAGATCTCTTAATTGGTCATGCATTCGGAGCTCAAGATTATCTCCAATTTTTATTAATGACATAGATGTCAACACTTCAATATTCTCCCCCGGAAAAAAGTCGCAAGCGTCCCACATGTAGAATGCGATTCTCTTGTCAGTGCCAATGAGAAAGCAAGCAATATCCAAAAATATTTGCTTTTGTCCATTGTCTAATACATCATAACTTATCCTTAACTTTTTTTGCACTTCTATACGAGGGATCTTTTTTAACTTTTCTATCACTTCTCTCCATTTTTTTGATTCTTTTTCGTACAATAATGAACCTAAAACCTCAAGGGATAAGGGAAGTCCTCCGGTGGTGGATACAACTTCACTAGTGAGGCCCTCAAAGTCACTTGGAGGAAAGTCCTTTTGAAAAGCATGTTTGCTAAACAAAATCACAGATTGATTGTAATCCAATTCCATAAGTTCATAGTTATGGTCCACCCGAGCTTCATCAAGAATTTTCTTGTTTCTGGTGGTAATAATGACCCTACTTCCCAAAGAAAACCAATTATGATTACCGGCCAAACACTTCAATTGATCGACATCATCCACATCATCAAAAAGAATAAGGACCTTTTTATCTTTAAAACTAGAGGAGATGATTCTAATTCCTTCATCCTTATTACGAACTTCTTTTTTATTCAAGATATCAAAGATTAACTGCTTCTGTAAGTCAAGAGCTCCACGCTTCCATGACTCCCTTATATCAGCAATGAAGCTACGATGCTCAAATTGATTGGATAGCTTGTTGTAAATGGTTTTAGCAAGAGTAGTTTTACCAATGCCTCCCATTCCGTGGATGCCAACAAATAGGAGGGCATGAGATTTATCATCCAAAAGTTCCATAACATTGTTCACATGACTATCAATTCCGACCAAAGTCTCAGAAATAATCAACTCAACCTTTTTCTTCAGTTTACTCAACACGTCTCGAACAACCAATTGCACCAACCGTACTTCAGAACTGTCAAATGTGACAAGAGTTCAAATATGTAGCAACAATAATTTTATATTGTTTATCTATTGAGAATGTAGTAATGAATCCACAATAAATTGAAAAAATATAAGAATCATTTTTGTCACACCTCCATATATTGTCTTATATGCTAAGAAAAAAGTTTGAGAAATGCTTGTGGTCGTTTCACATAGCGGGCCCTCTTCCACTATTACTCTGACATAATTTATTAAATTAGAAGAAACTTGAGAGCATTACTTATGAACCTTGAATATTGTATATATGTTACGAATTTTAACCAAATTTTAGACTTGTTGCTTGTTAAAGATATTAGGGATGACGTGGACGTAACTTTGAAAACTTTCTAGAGCCCTTGAATAATAAAAAAAATCCAATAAGCCAACCTAATATGAGAGTCAACAATCAATCAATAAACAAGTCATAACTTTTGGTACGAGACGATTTCAACTCCTATAATACCAATTAAAAAAGCGGTCCAGATTGTGGTATTGTTAACCAACTTGAATGCAATTGAGGGGATTTCTCCTTGTTTGCGCAATTCCACACGATTGCAAGTTTCCACTTGCAAGTTTTCCCAAAAAAAGAACATTGATTCAATATATTTAGGTGTATGAGATAGAAATTACTTGCTGAAGATAGGAAATGCATTGAAAATTATTCAAACAAATATATAATATAAATAATCCCTTTTTCCTTCTTTTTTTTATATATATTTTCCATCATCATATATAACTAATGAAACATTTTATTTGGTAAAATAATTTTAATAGCAACTAGTCAACAGTATTAATGATTTAATAAATGTAACTTGGGAAGATAAAGAATTATGCCTTTGACAATCACTATGCACGGTATATGATGTTACGAGCTCTAAATAAAAATCACCAATAAGTTGTACTATTAATCTCAAATAAATATGTAATTAGAAAAGTTTGTGACGATGACTAGTGTGACATACGCTATAAACATGAAAAAAAAAATGGCATAATGTTACAAAATCTTTGGATATAAGAGTAAAAACTCAATCAAAAAATCTTATCATTCAAGTGAATGTGATCATACCAATAAAATCTATAAATAGATTTGTCAATATCATTAAAGCAAAACACTAAAAAAAAAAGAATAATATGTTTTAAAAAAAAGGAATAATTTATCGAACTCATGCTTCGTAGGATCTTACTGCCAACATGATCTTTCTGTTTATATATATAGAACGAAAATGAAGCGGGTGAGAATCAGAACACCCAGTAAACACCCGCACATATTAAAAGAAAGTATAGAATGCCTTGGTGAGAAATTTTACCCATCGGCTTCATATCCTTTCAAGTTGCTGACATCAAAGAGTGCTTGCTTCCATTTCTCCAAAATCGTTAGGTTGAAAGAAGACCTCCTAAGTGAACTCTCCTTACGCACATTAAATTCCTTTCCAAACTCCCCGGTTTGATATCGCACTTCATCTGGTTTCACCTTGTAGAATATAGGCAACACTATTTGTCCGTTATTATTCTTGCACTCCATTATTTGAACCAGTTCATCCAGGCACCAACTGCTTCTACCATAATTCACAGAGAAAATGGGGATCGAGATTTTACTATTCCTAATGGCTGCCAAAAGCTCTGGTTTGATATTCTCGCCTTGGTGGAGCTCGTCATCATCTCTGAAAGCATGAATTCCAGCATTGAGAAGCCCATGGTAGAGGTGATCGGCGAAGCCATGTCGAGTATCTGGGCCTCTGAAACTCAAGAACACCTCATAGCAGTTTCCAGTCGATGCACTATTGTTAGTTTCTATCGGAGACGAACCAGATCCATCGAGATTAGTTTTTGTCAACACAGTCATCGAACCAGATGCACCAGTATCAACATCCTCTACATTTCCACTCGCATTAGTTTTCCTCTTCTTAATGCGACGATGCATTTCGGCCTCTGACTCTACCATTGAGTTCAGCTTTCAAGCCCTAACGGAGAAAAAAACCAGAATGCCCCTCAGAAAATAGGAAATTCCTTCTTGCCTCTTCTATTGTGGTCTGTTAAAATTTCAATACACATGAAGCGGTGGATTTGTTCGGGAGATGAAAAGGGTAGAGAGACTTATGACGAGGCTGTCACAGGGATTTGCAAGAGAAGATGAAAGATGAGAGAGAGAGAGAGAGAGAGAGAGAGAGAGAGAGAGAGAGAGAGAGAGAGAGAGAGAGAGATTCATCCTGTCCGATATTTTCCAAACGAGTGCTTGGAATATATAAAAAAACATCAAAGCATCGGGACGGTGAAGAGTTCCCTACTTAGTCCATTGCTTGCACGGTTGAACCGTCCTTTTCTTTTGTTCATTTGTTTTCCATAAGAGAAGGTATTTTTGTTAATTATATTTCAGCTCTTGATTCCACTTAGGAATTTTTTTGGTCGTGATCCCATATGGAATTTACCGTTCTTACTTTAAGCCTTTTAAATATCATACCATCAAACTGATAAACTTCATTTTAATACTGAAATGTTATATTACAATAATCACTTATTCTAAAAATTATGTTTTTTACGTGTGTCTATGATCATAAATATTATCAAATTGCTATATATATATATATATATTATTCATTTTGTACCCGAGCACAATGAGAATAATGTCTTTTTGGTTCCCGTTCTACCTTAATTTTCCCTTCTTTTTTTTTTCTGTCGAACCTTAATTTCTCCTTCAAATCTCATAAATAAATCCTTCTTGCTTTTGTTTTTCTTTATCATACATATATTTTTTTTATTGGTTTGATTTATCTATAACCAATTGGCACGCACCAATAAAATTCAAGCGTTGCCTTCGTGTGGTGGAAGTTTCAATGCAATGGAGAATCCAAGGCAATCCTACCTGGGAAGAAGGTAACATGTGAGCAAGTTTCGGTGCACAGGAATGAAAAAAATAGAACCAAAAATAAAAGAGAATTGCTATTATGATACCGTAAACTAGAATGGTCGATTCCAAGTCTGATCCTATCCACAAAAGAACTAATTGCTAATTTTTGGAACCAAGGCCGGAGCTTATCTGATCTAATAAAACGGGTCACTAAAAATGAAACCTCACGGCTAGCCTTAGATCTGGGAAGAAGAGAAAATAGATGAGGCCTATTGCCTAAATCTTATTTCTTTTAATAATACTTTTGGCATGAATGCAGGCCCCGCAATCAGAACCTCTTTTCCTTCGTCCTAGAACATTAACGAACTTTGAAAGATGCGTGTAGGCATTTTTATGGCATTGGAAAATAGTTTTGCATCATCTCATTCATTTAGATCATAATATTAGGTAAGGATAAAGTGAATTTTTTGAGAGAGCATGAGAAATTCTCAAGTTTTCAGTTTTATTTTTGTATAAATAGATAATGTTTAGAACTTAAATAAAGCTTTTTTAACCATAGAAACTTAAATAATTCTAACTCCACAAAGTTTTTTTGGTCAAAAAATTCCACAAAGTTTATAGAGCTATGTCCTTACCTACATAGTATCAAAAGTAGTCTCATCTTTCGCCCAGCCCCAGGCAAGGCCTGCTTGGCCACCGGCGAGGCTCGGCCTCGCCAGATTGGGCAAGGCCAAGCCTCGCCGGGGCTAGGCAAGGGCTGGGCAAGCCTCGCGACGCCTAGCCCCACCGATGGCCAGGCAAGGCTCGCCCAGCCCCGCCGGTGGCCTAGCAGGCCTCACCCAGCCTCGGCGAGGCCGGCCTGGCCACCGGCGGGGCTAGGTGAGCCTCGCCCAGCTGCTGGCGAGGCTTGGCCGACAAGGCTCGGCCTCACCGAGGGCCGGCGATGCTCCGGTGAGGTCGCCGACCCTCGTCTGGCCGATCTATTCGAGAATCAGAAATTTTGGACAGTTACCAAAAGGCTTAAAATGCTTAGAATCTACTCACGGGAACAGAATAAAAAAGAATCAGTTCTGATCAGAATCTACTCCTAGGAATAGAATCGTTACCAAACGTGCCCTTAGTGAACTAATCTAGGTGGATTGATTTCCAATTTTTTAATCAAACACGATTTCGTTTTGGATATAATTTTCCATGTCATTTTTTTAACATGAATTTTTTAATGCCACGTCAAACAAGTAACAATATTTTTTAGCGTAGGATTAATGAGGTAAATTTTAGATTAGTTATTGATTTTTTTTTCAGATAAAAAAATGTCTAGGCATATTTTGGATTGGACATTAAATTTTGAATTTTTCAAAGAAAAGAATTGGCAAAGTTAAAGATTTTTTTTAGATAAAAGTTTTGGGGTAGAATTAAAATTGGATTTAAAATTTGAGAGTTTTTAGGAGAGCAAGCCCATATAAAAAAGGGAGAGAAAATCGAGGAGTTTCACTTGTTTTAATCATCTAGGGGTAGATATGAAATTAAATAGCATTTATTTTTCTATCTATCCCTTTGCCTAATGGCTGGGTCCTACCAGTCCTTGCTTAACTTGAGGATACCAGTCTTCTCTACCAAATTTTTATCAGTTTCTTATTCCGAATGAGTTGCTCGGGCCATCACTCTTCTATCTATTTTTTTGTTCCGAGAATAATTTATGTTCAGAAACAATTTTTTCTATTTCTATTCCGAGAACAATTTCTTGGCAGAAAAACACATTTCATAATTGCATAAAATTTCTATTCTTGAAACAAAAAAAAAAAGAACAAAAACACGTTCGGTACGAGAATAAAAATCTCTATTCCCCAAAAAAAAATTATTCCCAATTTTTTCATTTGATTTAAAAAATGTCGATTATAGTTGATTATATAATGTTTTTGAAAGAGGAAGGTGGAATTGGAATTATAAACTCGTGTTTTTTAAATTTAAAATAAAAAAATACCGTCATTGGCTAATTGGAATCATAAACTCGAATGAGGCCTAATATGCTAGATAACTATCGCCATTGATAATTCCTGCAGTGTTTTGAACTAAAGCCAATCGGCAGAGATTAGGCTAAATGCACCTGGAGCCTTAACAAGGAAAAACTGTATAGAAATATTCTCATTATTCTCTATTCTATACTTCAAATAAGTCCTCATTGTCATTACAATAACACGATAGTAAAACCTAACTCAATGCAGTACCAGAGTAATCTATAACTCAGATGAACCACAACACCCCGCAAGCTCTACCCCTCTCATTACCATCTGCTTCTCCCCTCCCACATTCGTCATGCATTTTCAGCGCATCCATCATTTCGAAACCACCGACCTCCTCGAGCGAGCGAAACAGACAGAAATTTAAAAAGGTTGTAAATATACATGCTCATTTCCACATAAGCCACCAACACACTTCCAAAAATTAAAACTTTGCATGTCTGATTGTGGGTGAAAGTTGTCATGATCATACCTGCTTTGAGTCAAAAAACGCTACTTTATCTCCTGGTTTTTCGACTCCAAAATCCGAACTTCAGGTGCGCTTCTGAAACACAACCACCCTACAAAAAGAAGCAAAACACCAAAAAAAAAAAAGAACCAACTTTTATTCATCACATAATAAATGTCAAAGGAAATTTAAAACAATCAAAACATGAAGAGCTTATCATGAAATTGCTGGAACCCAGAGAACTGTGAACAAAAATACGTTGCTTCTAAATCTTTCAATTCAAAGAACCTCGCACAAGAGAATAGAAAGGCATGAAAATTCAAGAATGGATGCTGGAAAACGTATATTCGAGAAAAAGCCCAGCCAAAACTCTGCTGGGGACAGACAGGTAAAGGGAGCATTTCGAGCGAGTTCGAGAATGTTAGAGGATTTGACGGCACTATTTGAGAACCCACCGCTTTGTGACACTGGTAATCTTCTCAAGCAACCGTTTCTACCACACTAGTGAAACACACGAACCATCGACCCCAAAATCTCATTTTTCCTTTTAACCACTACTTCGATTCCGCAAAGGAGAAACCCACGAGGAAAGAAGAATTGCAGGGAACCCCAGGTTGCAGATTTGTTGTTAAGAAGAACGGGAAGCGAGAGCACGAGCGGTCCGTACGTCGATGGCGAAAGTGAGAGCACCTCCAAGAACGACAAGACACGAGCTACAAACAGGAAGAAATCGAACGAACAGCAAAACGCAAACGACCTACGACTAACCCTCTCGCTCAATCGAGCGACAAATCAAACTCTAATAAAATAAGGCAAAGGGGAGCAATGAAAAACAAAGCGAGAATCGCCAAAGAGAGAGAGCAAGAATTGCCAAGGAGAGAGACGCCTACCGTTTCTCAAGACTAGTCGCGGCAACAAAGGAGGAGGAAAGGTGTCGCGACTCTGTGTTCTCCGGCGAACTATGCGAAGAGGAGGAGGAGGAGAAACAAACTTCACGAGAGAGGAGAGTGAGACAAAAAGATGTCTGCCAAGAAGTTTTAAAAAGGATGAGAATTAATAAACAAGCTCCGATAAAATTTCGATACCCATATAACGGTGGATTTGCTGGGAAGATGAGTGGAAAGAGATTTTGGACGAGTCTTCGTTGAACTTACTCCATTGCATGCACTGTTGAACTTTCTTTTCCTTTCCTTCTGTTAAGTTATTTTCCACTGGAAATGTATTTTTATTGAATATATTTAAGCTCTTGATCCCAATTATAAATTTAATCCCTCTCACTTTACACCTGTTAAATATTATACTATTAAACTGATAAACTTCATTTCAATATTTATAAGTTTAATGAGATAATACGTGTTGAGGATGACAAAAAATTATTAACATGCTATATACATATTTATTTTGTACCCATCACAATGAGAAGAATTTCTTTTTTGCTCTACTTGTGCCTTAATTTCTCCTTCAAATCTCATTAATCAAAATGCCTTTTTTCTTTTGCTCCCACTTTATTATATATATATATATATATATATCTTTATTGATTTGATTTATCTAATCCAATCAATTGGCATATATCAATAATTCAAATTTGCCGAGCTAGATAAAAACATAATTTGTTGACCGGGACCCGACCATGCATTTATAGTCGTTGCCTTAATGTTGGGGAAGTTTCAAAGGACAAGAGAATCCAAGGAGATCCTTCCCTGGAAGAAAATAACATGTGAGCAATTTTCAATGCAAAAGCAATGAAAAAAATAAAACCAAAAATAAAAGATGACTGCTTTATTTGTATCCATAGAAAGTGGTCATAATTGATGAATACATACAAAGCGTCAGGATAATTGCTGCACCATTGCACTTTCCTTTGCTATTTCTAATTTATTTTCCATTAGAAAGGTTACTTTTGTTGAATATATTTAAACTCTCGGTCCCAATTACAAATTTAACTTGAATCAATTAAGTATTACCATATCAAATTGATGAATTTCATTTCACTATTGAGACGTTGCATTATCAACAATCACTTAAAATCTACTATACATATGTATGTATGTATATATATATATATATATATATATATATATAAAGACTTCAGATGATTATAAACCCATAGAAAGTAAAGAGGAAAATTCTAGTGACTTGATATTCTGAATACTTTTAGGACTCCTTGCATTTCTCCCTTTATTGTTTCTTGGACAAACAAAAGGACAGCCAATAGCATTGAATAAGACCCAACGAAGAACCGGCCGACACACATTTTTTACACACATTTGCCTTAATTTTGCTAGTAATTGAATACAATTGGCAAATATAAAGGGAAGATTTTCTAAATATATAATAGGACATGGACAGCAACTTGCAAGCCATCTGGACAAGACACGTGCAGATGCATGAATCATTGATAATTTTATTATTTCTTGGACTAACCAAAGAGCAACCAACGTTGAATAAGAATCAGTATGAGGATAGATATTTCTATAACCATCACTACTATCTTTTAAGGTGGAGACCACTTTGAACACATATGCTCTGCATATATTTTGTTTTTCCTCTTGTCTAATTTCTTTTCCAAGTAGACTTTTCAACTCCACGACAATTCTTTCTAGTTCCTTTGCACATTTCTTTCTTCCTCGCTCCAAATTTTTATCTTTCCCTTGTTGTCACTGCTTCCCTCACATGAAAAGTGGAGAGAGAGAGAGAGAGAGAGAGAGAGAGAGAGAGAGAGAGAGAGAGAGATTTGTCTAGTCCAATATTTTCCACACAAGTGCTCAAAATAGACAAAAACATACAAAGCGTCAAGACAATGAAGAAGGCACGCTTAGTCCACCGCCTATACCGACAAACTTTCCTCTTTCTTTTGTTAATTTATTTTCCATTAGAAAATGTGTTTTTCGTAAAATATTCTTAAGCTCTTAATCACACTTAAGAATTTACCCCTCTCACTTTGAGCCTGATATATATATATATATATATATATATATATATTATACAGGCGAACCAATAAATTTCATTTTAGTACTAAAATGTTGTATCATTAACGATAACTTATTCTAAAAAATTATGCTATCAAAGCGTGTCAAGGATTATAAAAAATTATCAACATGCATAAATGTGTATACATTCGTTCAGTACCGTAACACAATGAGAATAATTTTTTTTTTACTGGTTCTATCTTAATTTCCCCTTCAAATCTCATAAATATGTCAAAATGCCTTTTTGCTTTCGCTTTCGCTTTTGCTTTTACTTTTTATATATATTATTGATTTAATTTATCTAATCTAATCAGTTGGCATGCATCCATAATTCAAATTTGTCGAACTAGATATAAATTAATAATTCATTGATCAGGACCTCTAAACTTGCATTTATGGTCATCGCCTTCAATCGGTGGAAGTTTCAATGCACAAGCAAAGTGAAGTACAAGGAAATGTAGATGTTACAAAAGTAGATTTAACAAACTTTCTGTGAAATTGTAGCTTTTTGCTCTCTGTCATTTCCTCAGGCGTGCCACGACAATTTCTCTCTCTCTCTCTCTCTCTCTCTTCATTTTTTTTCTTTTCATCTCTTCTGTTCTTCTTTTCTTTCTTTCTTTTGCAGACCACTTTATCAGTTTTTCTTTGTAAAAGCTCTCTTTCTTTTGCCGACCATAACCCTCTCTCCCCCCTTTTCTTGGCCAGGAAGAAAAGCACCATCCTTTTCTTTTTCGAGCTCCCTTTGGCAACTATTGAATGTAGAAAAATGCCCCGCCCATTTGGCCGAGAATCCTCTGCTTTTTCATGCCCGAATTTTCTTGTCTTCTTGACCGTGAATTTCAATCTCTGAATGCCGAGATTGCCCCTTGTCAAGCTGAAAATTGCTCTCTTGACCTCATCCTCAAGAATTTTCGTTGTTATTTGGAACACATTTGGGATTGTATATAAAATTTGAAAAAAAAAAATAGACGAAGAAATTGAGGATTGATGTAACATTTGGTTTAAAGTTGAGATTTTTGTGAAATAAAAAAATTCGAAATAAAATTAAGATTGGACCTAAAATTTGAGGGTTTTTAAGATGTATAAAAGAAGGAAAGAGAAAGTCGAGGACTTCGCGTATTCCCATCATCCCGGGGGGGGGGGCATATTTGTAATTGGATAGCATATGAAAATTTTATTTCTACCCCCACTCACAATGGCTGGGCCCCACAAGTCATTCCTTAACTTGAGGCTATCCTCTTTTGTATCAAGTTTTTGTCCATTTCTTATCGCAAAGGAGTGGCCAAGCCCACTACTCTCCTATCTATTTAATTATGAAGTTACCAATTAATCATTTAATCAAATTTATTGATGTCACAATTTCTTAATCAACCCAAAGCCAAATTCATAAAATTTTTCCAAATTTTTTTCTCGGTTTAGTTTAGTGGTTGCAATCTACCTTCAACACTTATAATTTGTAATGCATGTTAATTCAAATATTTATATTATTAAATGGAACTAATACATTTAGTTCAATATTTGAAAAAATACTTTAACATAATGCATGCGGTTCCTCTTAAATAATGAGGGGTGGCTATGTTATTGAAAATGTAAATAGGTTTTACTTACCACCCATAATACACATAGGCATATTGTTCTCATTCAACAATTTATTTTATATAGATCTAGGGGTAACTATCTTTATAAATATGTTAAATAGGTTTTACTGATCACTCAAAATATATCCAAGCATATTAACGTTGTTATTCAACTTGTTTGGCGCAAGATGTGAAGCAATATGTATGTTTAATAGAAGAAGCTGTATTTTGATATCCACTCGTGACAATGCAAGCTAAAAGAATTACCAATGCTATTTATATACCAACAATCCAAACTAAACTATCGATACTTGACATCATGAAGTGTTAAGAAAAAAAAAAAAAGAGTGCTCATGGCACGATCTTATAGTATTGATTTACAATACTTTACGAGTGCTAGATTATCACATTAGTTTCCTTCTTATTGAGAAAATTGAACGCAAGCATGGAGAGAATGCCATGAACAATGGCATAAGAATGCCCAAAAATGGGACAATGCATTTCAGCTTTGCTCTAGCTTTGTCCTTGATTTTCCCCCTTCAAGTCAGACAGAGAAAAAAGCCAGAATGCGTCTCAAGAAATAGAAAATGCCTTCTTGTTGCCCATTCTCTTGTGGTTTGATTTATGCAATGGAACCAATTGGCAATCATAACTCACTAGGGGTGTGCAACGGAAACCGCTTGAACTGGGACCGGACCGAACTGGCCGGTTTTGGGCAGTTCCCACGGCCGGCGGTCTGGTTCCCAGTTCCAAGGTGGGAACCGGACTAATCGGACCGACCAGACAGGACCAATTTTTTTTTATATAATTTATATACATATAATATATAAACATATATAATATATGAATATTATATATGAAACTTGTTGCAATCGGAATTGCAATTGAGGTAACAACCTTTTATGTGGCCAAGAGACCACCAAAGCTCTTAGAAAACTTATTTATTAGTTTTATCTTCTACTCGATGTGGGATAAGGCTCTAGGAGTTCCTCATGCTCACTCTCTCTCTCTTGCTCCACTCACTTGCAAACGACAAGGCACTTCAAGCCTCAAAGAGTCCGACATTGACTAAACATTTAAAGCATAGAAGAGAGATTGTCTATAAAACATAAGCCAAGCACAGATTTTACTCAAATTGTTCATGGCTTTTATGCTTAAAATTAAGAGTGACACATAAATTATGATTAATATTCACACAAGCGAAGTTTGAATATTTTGCACATGAAAACACATGTGAGAGTAGTTTTATTAGATTGCCCGGGAACCGAATTGGATTGATCGGTCCAGAGCATGGTCGTTCTTTAATGAATGGTCGTTATTTAGTGAAAAAAGAAAGTGCCGATCCTATTGGACCGAACCAGACCGGACCGGAACCGATGGTCCAGTCCACGGTTCCCAAAATTGGGAACCGGTTTTCCCGGTCCGGTTCCCGGTTCCACCTTGGAACCGGACCGAACCGGGAACCGATCACCCCTAGAACTCACACCAATAAGTCAAGCTTTGTCAACCACGTGCTTAGAGTTGTTGCCTTCACGTGGCTGAAATCTCAGTGCACAAGAGAATCAAAGATGATATGCATAGCTAGGTTGCACCGACACGAACACGCGACATGACATTTCTCAAAAGTAGAGAATTTCGACACGTTCCGACATATTATATATTAAACAATTATTTTAATATATAAATGCATAAATAACTAAATAATAATAATAATAATAATAATAATAATAATAATAATAATAATAATAATAATAATAAGAGCCTAGAATTAATCTATACTAAAAACATTAATCCTACATTTGTTAATGTCATTCATTATTTTAATTTGACAAATTCAACTACATTTCATTATAATAATCCATAAAACTTGGAGGAAAAAACAAGTAATCCACATTTCACTATTAAGTTTAAAATTTAATAATAAGAAAAAAATAATTAACATTACATCATCAAATATAACAAAAAGCCATTCATCCACATTATACACTTCTTCTAAAAAAAAAAAAAAAAACCTCCATCTCCGGCTTATTAAGTGAAAAATTTGCAACTTCGAGCACCCTAACATCTTCAAACAAGTATTGGAAAATTTTTTAGCTTTTATTTTTTTTATTTTTTTCATATATTTATATTTAGACCCCAGAAGTTTTGGAAATTTATAAAAATAATTCCATGCGTGTCGGAGTCACGTGCCGGAATTTTCGACTAGCGTGTCGGAGTGTGTCGAAGGCAGTTGACCACGTGTTGAAGCGTGTCGGACACGGCACGAAAGGTCTGGAGAATGTCCGTGCAACCTAGACGCATAGAACGGTGCATTTGTTGGGAAGAGGAAAAGTGGATAGAGACTTAGGATGAGACTTGACATGGATTTGTGAGAGAAAATGAAAAGTGGATGAGAAAGAGACAGAGAGATTCGTCCGTTCCAATAATTTCCAGACAAGTGCTCAGTAAATGATAAAAATATGAAAGCGTTAGGACAATGACTAGGCCGAGAATTCTCTACTTTTTTTCTATGACCAAATTTCCCTGTCCTCTTTGGCCGTGAATTCTGGTCCCTGAATGTCGAGATTGCCTCGTTGTCAAGATGGAAATTGCTCTCTTGAGCACATCCTCTCGTCATTGGAGATCTATTTGGAACTGGACAAAAAGTTAGGAAATTCTTTTTAAATAAAAAATTGGGGGCTGATGTAGCATTGGGTTTAAAATTAAGAGGTTTTTGAGAAAAAAAAAGAGTTCAGGATAAAAATAAAAACTCGATCTAAAATTTCCGCATCTTTAGATAACTAGGAGTATATAAAAAAGAGGGAAGCAAAAGTCGAGGCGCTTCATAGGGTTTTAGAATCCATGGGCAGATTTGTAATTAGATAGTTTGTAATAATTTTCTTTCTTCCGTTTGTTGATGGCTGGGTCCCACCGGTTGTTGCCTTTTGTCCATTTCTTATTTCAAACGAGTCGCCGGGCCCACTACTCTTCTCCCTACTTAATTGTAAAGTTACCGATTCATCATTTAATCAAATTTATTGATTTCACGATTTTTTGATTAACCCACGGACAAATCGACAAATCAAAATTTTCAAATTTTTGCCGGCCAATGTTTTTGCGTGGTTTCGCTAAACAATTGCAATCTTCCTTAAACACCTATAAATTATCATATTAATACTTCTATTGTTGAATGGAGCTGAAACATTCAGCCTTAGTTCATTTTAGATTAAATATAACTTTATACAATACTTAAACATAAATGCATGCAGCTCCTCTTAAATAACAAGGAATAGCTATGTTAATAAAAATGTTCAATAGGTTTTACTTTTCACTCAAAATATATCTAAAAACATTAATATTGTTATTCAACTTGGCTGGTACAAGATGTGAAGCAATTTTTATGTTTAATACTGGGTCCATCCATTTAGATACCATTTAATGCATTTTTTATGTAGTTACTCGATAAAACAAAGCTCTTTAGACATTGAATCCACTCCATTTAAAAGATTTGCATCAAGAATTGAGTGAAATGTAAAAAAAAAAAGAAAAACAATGCATTAATTACTTCATTTTACAATAAAAATAAGCTTATTCTTATATCCAATTGTAACAATGCAAGCTAAAATGATTATCATTGCTATTATATGCCAACGATCCAAACTAAAAGGTCACTACTTGAAATTGTGGAGTGTGAAAGAAAAAAAAAAAAGAGTGCTAGTGCATTTCATGATCAATGTTTTTTTTATAGTAATAAATTTACAAAACTTTATATGTGCTGAATTATCTCTTTAAATTCAAGAGCTTAACTACCAACTCTAGCTCATCTTTATCTCCATTGAACATTGCTTTGAAGAATTTGAGAGCTCTACAGATGATTCTTGACCAATGTCAGTTAAATCAACAACTCCGAGTACTAGTGTGGACTTGTGAGGAACTCTTAGATGTCAAGTTATTGATTTCATGTAGTCAAATTTATTTATTTATTTATTTCATACTTTCTTAATTAACACAAAGCCTTTTTTTTTTGGTAAACACAAAGTCAAATCAATAAATCAAAATTTATAATTTTTCTTGACAAATGTTTTTGCTTGGTTTAGTCTAGGGGGCGCATGATAAAATTTCTGAAACAGAAATTAATTTCTCGTAAGAACTTGAGAAGTTAAAAAATTTATTTTCTGATTTCTTATTCAAATACTGAAATATAAATCCGTTCCAAAAATAGAAAAATCAAATTGCGTTACCAAACGGATTTCTGTTCCAAACCTGTTTCGGGGAATAAAAAAATAGAGAAATAGAGAAGTAGAAATTTTATTATGCATGCTCTTAGCAATCATTATAATATTTTCCATTCTTCTTGACTTGGTCAAAAATCCTGCTTTAAAAAGAAAAAGAAAAAAAAAAGTGATATAAAGGGAAGGGAGAACACGCACCACGATAGAAACAAAAGGAAAGGAAAAAGAAAAGGGAGAGATATAAAGGGAAAAAGGAGAGGAAAAGGAAGGAGGGTTTGGCGTGCACATCACGGACCTGCCAAGATAGATTTATTTTTAATAGCAATACCTTATAAAGATTTAAGCCATTTATCTATCTAATTGGAGTGATTTTTGAAATCAGAGCACGAATTCAAAAATTATGTGAAATATGAATTGTGAAATTCAATTTTGGACTTGTTAGGATGTGGGAGCAAGGACATTGTTGAGTTGTGGGGTTAGACGGGAGTTAATTTAATGTAAGATTTTTATTAGAGTGAAATTTTAGAGTTTTACATGCAAGCTCTACGTTGTGTAGGAGTTAGCATGTCAGACCAACCGAAATCAGGAACCGTCTGGACTAAACCGGTTGGTTTGGTTCGGTTTTTAGTTCCATAAAAATGGAACCAGTGATTTTTCATCTAGTTTATGGTTCTAAAGGGAATTAGATCTGACCAACTCTTTTTCACAAAAGAAATATTTTTCAACTCTAAAATAGTAACAATCTAGTATTTTTTTTTAATTTTTTTGTTAAGTGATCGGTTTTATCGGATCGGACTGGTCAATTTGCCCGGTTCTTGATCCTAGGACTGTTCGGTCCGATCCTCAATCTTAGATGGAATTGGGAACTAGATCAGAACTGATCACCCTAGCGTTGCGGGTAACTTTGAAGTAATTCATTAACACGTGAAAGTCATTTTGTTGAAAAGTAAGTTTGGAGAGGATGGCCCATGAATATAACCCGTTACTATCAAACATGAATTTTGGAAAGTCTCCAACTATGCATGCTATTTTCTTTAAAGATAGAATGGTTTTTCTTACTCTGGTTCTAACTTTGAACAGAAAGTCGTTCAACTTCGAAACACTGAAATGACAAAGAAATTTAACTGCGAGGAGTCAAATTCTTGGAAATTAGAGTGCAAAAGGAAAAGTGAACTCGCAGGAAACGTACATGCTACGAAAGTAGAGTAAATGAACTTTCGGTGAAATTACAACTTTTTGCTTTCTGCCCTTTCCTCACGCGTGCCCTGACAATCTCTCTCTTCAATTTTTCTTTTCACCACCTCTCTTCTTCTTTTTCTTTCTTTTCTTTTGTGGACCCTTTCTCAGTTTGGAGCTTTCTCTTTCTGCCGACCATAACTCTCTGTCTCTGTCTCTCTCTCTTGGCAATTATTGCATGTTGAAAAATCGTCCACCCAACTTGGGTGAGAAATTTAACCCCTGGGATTCGCCCTAGTGGCCACCCTTCCAACATGGAAGGGGGAGGTGAGGGGTTCAAATCCCCACCTTCTCAAGGGGGATGGGGTGGGGACGCGTAAGTTTCAGGAGTGGGTTTTGACTCCCACACCCTGCAAGAGGCAAAGCAAAAGTCTGAGAGTGAGTGTAGACTAGGAATAGAGTAGAACTGACCAAAAAAAAAAAAAAAAACCTGGGTGAGAAATTCTGTCTTGACCGACACTCCGACCGAAAAAAAAGATTTTCTTGACTCATTTGCCCATGAATTCTGGTATCTAAATGGTGAGATTGCCCCTTGTCAAGATGGAAATCGCTCTCTCTTGACTGGATATAAAATTTGAGAAAATTTTTTAGACAAGAAAATTGGAGGTTTAAAGTTGAGGGTTTTTTTTAAACCAAAAAAAGTTGGGATAAAATTAAGATTGAAACTAAAATTTGAGTTTTTAAGGAATTAGGACCATATAAAAAGAGCAAGAGAAAGTTGACAAGCTTCATCTGTTTTTATCATCCGGTGGCATGTTTGTAATTAGATAGCATATGATAATTTTATCTCTACCCCACTCCTAGTGGCTAGGCCCAAGTCCTTCCTTAATTTGAGGCTATCTCTTCTCCATCAAGTTTTTGTCAATTTCTTATTGCGAAAGAGCCGCTAGGCCCACTACTCTTCTCTCTACTTAATTATGAATTTACCAATTAATTCAATTCCAACACCCAGCCAACGAGATAAATTTGTTACTGACACTAGCAAGTTTATCAAACATTGATACACAAAAGAAAGAGTATGGGGCAACAATAAGTTTCCAGAATAGCAAATGGACATGGTAAGAAGCTCAAAGAAAAAAATCTTCAGCACTATACAATTGATGGCATCACAATGAATTGATCCCTAGCTTGATTGTATGACCGTCAAAATGTTCCTACCACAATTTGACAAGGGAGGAACTACAGCATGAGGAATGCTGCGAAGCTTTTTATTCTCCATCTCCAGGTGTAAGATAGGGTCCTAGATGTGTAGTTTCACTGGGTTAGTGTTTCGAAAGTGAGAATACTATAACCAAGCAAATGTCCACACAAAATTTAACCTATTAGGGCCATCAAACGAACATTTCTTAACCTATATACAAGTACAAGACTCCAGCTATCTAGATATGTTGGAACTTTTGCTATAACGGAAAGGTAGAAAGCAAAACATCCTTTGAAATCATAAGCATGTAATGGCATGTATATGCATTGTGCACACAGGAGGAAAAACAAAGCTGCTGCTACTCATGCCGATGAGGAGAGCAAATAAATAATAGATAGGAACAATAAAAGAACAAACATTTTTAAAACCAGACCAGAGGTTCAATCGGTTGAACTGGTAACACTATTGCGTGTGATGTTATCTGATAGAACACTCTGCAAATATTAGATTACACATGTTTAGAACAAAAGAAGCCCAGTGAGTCGACAAGCGAACAAAGAAGCCCATTGAGTTGGTAGACACCATAGCATTTTAGTATATTACACACACTCGATGTCATCTTAATATCATCTTGTTCAGTTATCTAATAGATTAGGCCAATACAGTCAATAATTAAATTATCCACCACAAATTGAAGAAAGAAGACACCGGAGCAAATGGTTGGCACACTTGTTAATTACAAGAAGTTGGAGTTCCAAACCTAAAGCCAACTCCAACACTACTCCAATTTTTTTTTTAAGGTCCAGAACTGGTCCAGACTTTTTGATAGGTTTGTTGGGTACTAGTTGACAGTGACACCTGGTTATCGGTTAAACAGGGTAAATACCACCAGTTCTTGACCAATACTATTTATGCTGGGAAATTTAACTGGACAAGCCTAGTTCCCCATCCAACCAGGAGCACTTCCTAAAATGCCGAAAAGAACAGGAGTCAACAGAAAAGCAAAATATGCTAGGTTTTTCCTTTTGCCATCAATGTCTTAAATTGTGAATTGACATGATTAGAATAGAACTCGGGATACATTGAGTAAGAAATCAATATGCAAGCTCCGAATCCATGAGTTACCTTCAATTGGTACAACTCTCGGTTATTTGTACAATTGGTTCCTATAATATGCACAAATGGAAGGTCATTGCCTGCGAGATCATCATTCTGGCATCTCCCAAGCCTTCACAAATATCATTCATCTTATTTAGCAACATAGCAATTTGATTGTCCTGTTTACAACAGAATGTATTAGCCACATTTGCAAATTTAGGCTTTAAAATATGATATACCAAGCTCTTACCTCAAATAGAGCCAAATCCACAAAACAGTGACCGGGAGGGATGCACAACAAGATCCTTCCAAAGGTCTTCCCTGCTTCACATTCATTCGTCAGTCCACTCACTATTGCTATACAATTCGTTACATCTACAAAAGAATCGTCAGGTATTTGGAAGGAAATATAATCTGAAGCAAATTCAAAGTCATCTTGCAGAGCCAGACAGAGAATGATTAGCATGAAAAAGCATTTGTACTATGCACATATGGATCTCTGGATAATATATGTAGTTTCAGATTAAAGGTATATATGTCATTCTAAGCAACCCTTATCATGTCTTATCCAAAAATAGTTCAACTTCATGTCTAAAATTTAGTAATTTAGTGTCACTAAAGACATGATACCACACATGATGAGAGACGGGCAAGATATTACAATGGTTGCAAATAGAAGATATCTAGAAAGGTAAAGAAATCACAAGAAAGATTGTAACAGGCATACCGGCTTCATGACATATGAGAGCACCCTTATGAATTGCTCAACCTTTACATGCAGCATTCCAGCCTTTTCTACTGCATTATCCACCAGAGTCTCATCCTAACCAATACCTAGGTAACGAGAATGCCATCTTGAAAGACCCCTGAGCTCACCCATTCTAAAGCCAATAATTTCTACAGTAGGCTGTTATGTGAATAACAATACCTCAGTATCTTAAACCCATATGTCAAATATCATCTCTTATTGAGAAAACTAACACACACTCGTGAGGGATAAAAATAGCATTTATCTGCTGAACCATCAAAGTTAAAAGTTTACGAAAGATAATGTTTTACACAGTAAATGGTTATTACAAGCCATCTTCATCTTCTGCATAGTGTTTGAACTAAACGACATACTCTAGAGTCTCTGACAAATAAAAGTTATACTGGAAAATTCATTAAAGAAATGGAGCCTAGTCTACTATCCAATTCATGCAAGCAGGATAGAAGTTTGGAATGTTCATGCGAATTATCAAGTCCTGCCCAAAGTCGCTGAGGGAGAGAGAGAGAGAGAGAGAGAGAGAGAGAGAGAGAGAGAGAGAGAGAGAGAGAGAGAGGGTCATTTATGTGATAGTTGTGAGCTGTAAGCACAATATTGACAGGAAATGCTAGTGTGTTCAAGGAGACAGCCCCTAGCCCTTTTGCTGTTAACTTGGGTAAGGTTAACTTCTTTACAATAGTCAAATATCAAACCACATCTCTATCCAAGAGCTTTGGGAAGGGTAACTTCTTTACAACATTCAAATATCAAACCGCATCTCTACAGGAGGTACTTGATTCAAAACTCTCCCTGCTACCAATTTACCTCCCCAATTATCAAATGTTTACACTTCAATCTAAAGAAAAGTCCCAGCTTACAAAAGAGCATTTAAACAGTAAGCCACATCTTTAATTCATAGCTTAATCTTTTTATCACTTGTCAAATTTTCCACAAAATTCTACACCATCGTGAATGCACATTTTGAATAGACAAAAGGAGAAAGAAGCCCTAAAGCATTGATTGGCAGTACCATAAAGTTAAAGAGAGTTCATAAGCCTTGGCAAGAAAGAAATAGGCAGGCTTTTAAAAATGAGGAAAGCTCTATAGGTGTTGTAAAAGATATTGGCTTACCACCTTATTTTTTTCACATTGTGGTGGCAGTTCTTTGGACACCAAGTCTTTTTTTTTTTTTTAATTTTTAAGGTAAATATGAGTTTATAGGTGGTAATTACTAAATAGGAGGCATCCCCTTGGTGCTTTTTAATAGACTTACTAATCAAAATATAAAACAGCAGAGTATAACCTTGAAATATGTAACTAGAAACGTCATTTCTCACTATAGTAGTAATCAAGAAAAATATGTAGCATGCACATGAGAGTCACTGTACCCAGGAGAAGCACAGGATCTGATCCAATTAACAACAACCCTATAGTGTGCATGTGCATGTGTGCACACCTGTGTAAGCACATGATCACATGCATGTGCACGCAGAAGCACATGTTCACAACACACAAAAATGCCCATATAAATGGAGAGAGATCTGGCAGGGGAATAAACTGGCAATATATTTTCTCTAGATAACAGAGGATTTTGTTGAGAGAAAAAGTTCCAGTACATCAGTACATAAGAGAACAAAACAAAAGAAAAACAAACAAAAATGAAGCATTAGAAGATATACATAATCAGAATATGATTCTCAAAGCCGATTAAAAGGTGCCAACACAGAAGCAACCAAAGATTCCAAACCCTACATTTGGTTGCTTTCTTTCCTAAGGCATCCCATGAGACAAAGGTGCCGCACTTCAGAACTTCTTAGAAATTGATCCTCCTAATTAGGCATGCCAACAGTTAAGAAGCTGGATGGCATGTTTTGGCAAGAACCAAACTACCTTAGACAAGCCAAAGATTTGATGTAAAAGCTTGGAAGCGAAGTCAGAAAGAAGAAAGAGATAATCAACATTTTCCTTTAAAAGTTTTCACACACAACTCCATTCTATGAAAAATCAAATTCTATTTCCTGAGATTCTCAATTGTAAGAATCTCATTCCAATTTGGTGTGCATTTATTACGAAACTTACACTCCCAAGTAATGGAATTTGATTCTCACATATTGGCATTGTATGCGTAAGCATTTGGGTGAAATGTCAAGGAACAAGGAAGCTTTGGTTGCAGATTGTTATCATTTAAACAACGAAATGATCATTTGCGACATTGACTTTGTGGGCCAAGCCCAAGGTTAGGAGTTCGAAGATTTCTTATGCTTTTAAGGATGCTTTTGCCTGGACCAAGGGAAGAGATGGAATCTTTTCTGTAAAGCCTTACTACAAGCTGCTCGATAGGGAGATTTGTGAATAGAACAGATTTTCATTAGAAATCGATTTGGAAAGTGAGGATTCCAATAGAGTTTCTCTTTTTGCTTGGGAAGCAACCTGGGAACAAATCCTTACTTTAGAAATGAGGCAAAGTACTGGTTAATAGGTGTCTCCTCAGCAAGAGGAGATAGTGCGTGCGGGATCTCCTCCATCATTTTGTTCTTGGACAAGAATGGTTTGGACCGTTTCTTATGCATGCACCATGTTATCTTGGGTTATCAGACGTTTTATTAAGCAAGAACTTTGGGCATGGTAGGGCATTCATTTACAGCAGAACAATTAGGATTTACTCAATTCCCCTGTGTCTTTTGGCTGATTTGGAAGGAGCGGAACTAGAGAGCTTTCGATGGAGAGAAATCTTCCATTCTATTTTATTGAAATTTGGCTTAAAGTCACACACTTTTGGTATAGTGCAAACTTGCATATACATGTAAATGCCTTGGTTGATTAGTCAATGATTTATCTAGTATTTGAGCTCCCTTTTGGTTTTGAGAGTTGATTTGTATATGGCTTTAGTTTTGTGGGCTCCTTTTGTATATGGGTTGCACCCCCTTGGTGCCCTACAGGTGAACTATATAATCTATAGAAGGTTAACACTTTCTTGAGGATTTTAGGTTATTCAAATTACCCTTTGTTCCAACACATGTTATCTCATCATATAGTTTTAAGTACCAACATCAACATCTCACATATGATTTTGTGCTAATCAGCATAACCATCACCCACATGGGCAAAAACACTCTATTAACTCACAGTTGTAATTCCTTTTGCGAGTAAGATCATTGTGATGAAAGGGTGCCACTAATACTGAAAGTCAAGATAAAAAAAGTTCAAGAGAAACCTTGGATCCAAAGAGCTACCAACACACTACCAAAAAAGGAGCAATACTAGGGACTAAGAGAAGTATACAAAATTGATTTGAAGAGGAAAAATGCGAGTATAATGCATAAGAAGGTCACAAACAACTAATATGAATCTATCTAGGATGTGACTTAGTAAAAGCAAACTAGGGCTTAACATCCTCATCATTATTTTGCCAAAAAAAGAGGTGGTATATAAAAAAAAATCATGATCTAAATGCTACAAAATAATAATATAAAATAATCAATTCTCACATCTAAGTGCTAAACAAATGATTGCGAACAGAGGCTCTCACAACTGTTGTTAAGCATCACAGATTAGATCCATGTAGGCTCAATTCACTGTCATTCGAGCACCCACCTATTAGTTTTCTGCTCATCTTCTTCAAATTTATGAGTTTTCATTATCATCCTTAGCTTGTTGACCTTAAACATAATACAGGAAAGAAGAGTTTCGGTTACTACATTGAGTTCAATGGGCGGAATTTGGTAATATAAACAAGTCTAACTTCCTCTAGGCTCTAATAGTAATATCAGTAGGTAAAAAGAGTTCAATATGATTCTCTGGTACAAAAATTGACTCTCGCAATTAAGAGGGGATATATGCTAAGATTGAAACGGGCAGTAAACTCTTTCCTTTTAAATTGAGAACATATCTCTACACTTGCTAATTATAATGTGAATAAATTAAGCATTCTATATCTAAGTCTCCATGTACAGTACACTTAAAGCTCAAACTTAGATCAAGTTCAAGTTTCGAACCAATGATTAATGACCAACAATTTTCATTCTACGTATATAGGAGAGATTGCCAACTTGTTAAATTAGACTCAAATCAAATTTTACTTTGCCCTTTCCAACCACTTAATGTTGGCAATTCATATCATGGCATATGATATGTTCATATGAAGAATCAACTGTTCTGAAAAATATGGCATGTCTCCAGATGTGCAAAGCATAATTTACTGTAACAAATTCCTATCTCTATCTAATCACCTCCAAGACTGTTCTCTGAGATGCATGAAACTTAATTATTTGGGAAAAGGCCAAATGCAAAGATAATAACGTGTACCTGCAGATGATTGAGGACAACCATCAGAAGTTCTTTTCCAACACCACAAACAACTATTGATACATGCTTCAAATGCTATCACTGAACAAACTAGCAGACGAAGATTTTAAAAACCAATTGAAAAGGCCGAGGTCCTATAGCAACATCAGAGCTTAAAAACTAAGCCATACCACTTCACCCAGAGAATTAACAAGAAACTGATGGACTGCAGGAGTGGTACTAGCACCATCGAGAAGAGTCAAAAATTCCTCCTGAGAAGAAGAGTCGAGACATAGATAAGCAAACGAAAACAGTCAAATGAAGAAAATTGAAACGCCATCTACCACTCTGTATTAATAGAACCACTTGCCATGGTCACTAATGAGGTTTGACAACAAATCAAACCTCTCATGAAGTATGTTAAAAGCATCAGCCCACTGCTTATGCATGACTGATAATGATGTCTGAATGACATGAAGTAAAATGTTCAATGTTCAAAGCCTGTTGAGCGACTTGATGAAGTTCATTTTTTCCGTAGACAGAAAGAGATTGATAATCTGAGGAGGCATTTAGCCGATCAAGATTCTCAAAAGTCCATTCTAATTTCAATTTGAGAATTAAAACAGACCAGAAAATGCATTGGGTGACACTCTGAAAGCAGTTGATGAATAAAAGAAAAACTACTCTCAAAATCAAATCACAAACTGAAGTTGACATTTTAGTATTCTCATTCCACCGCAAACATGGATACTTGGAATAACTAAGCTTGTTTTCGGAATGTGATGCAACCAGAGCATATTCTCAGAATTTTCATCCCCAATGACATGTATTATTTTCACTGAATAAATATTTTGTAAAAAAAAATCGAAAACAGTGTCTATTAAAATGGAAACTAAAGGTGCTTTCTAAAACTAAGTAGGCCTTAAACAGTCGAGAACAAAAACGACATGTGAAGCATGCAACGATGTTTAAAATTTTGCAGCAAATTTGCCTCACAACTTTCAACATCTGAACTAAATAGATTTCTAGAGGTTTTTACTGAAAGCTAGTATGAAAATTACAGGTTGGCTTCGAAGCATGAGGCATCGTGTTGTTCAACTTATGGCAACTCTCGAAAGTCAACTCAAGAATTAAAAATTATTAGCAGGAAAGTTTTTCCATCATGTAAATTTCAAAGTTATTTGTAATAAAATTGCCCTGAAATTGCTCTACCTTAACTATCCATTTCTTTTTGAAGGATGATGATAATATCCTGAGTTAATAAGCGTTTTACTTTCCTTATGACCAAACAAAGTTAGATACCACCAAAACAAATATCAGCGCACATGAACAACCTTACTATAATCGAAACATCAAGTACAATCACCACCACATAAACTAGAAAAGAATCTAGATTTCCACACTTATCACCTTCATTCACTCTCAGTTTTTCTTGTAAACGACCCAACTCCTTAGTTCGACATCATCTTCTCATATAAGACTTCCAAGCACTTCACACACTTAATAGAACAAAGAAAGAGCTCTCTCGATTCGAAGCAATTACCAGGAGAGTGGGACCTGAGAAGCCAAAGCGGGCCATCGGAACTAAAGCTGAAACGAAAGCGCGCGCCGTTGTAACAGAGCTGGAACAGAGCCAGTATGCTCCGTCTGATAGTCGGAGGAAGGGGGCGGCGGCGGCGGCGGATTGTTTTCTTTTTCTTTTTCTTGAAAAATTGAAAATTGAAATGTCCTTTTCTTTTTCCCTCTCTTGCTTCTTTTAAGGACGTGTTTAACGTTGGACTATGAATCTTTTGAATTTTTATTTCTTGACAAAAAATCTTGTGAATTAATAGGTTAATTTTCACAATTACGGCCGATGCAAAATAGAGGAAACCCTCGTTCGACTCTATTCCCCTATCAATTTCATTTCATTTTCCCGTTTCATTTTTCTGTTCCGTACCTCCCATTTTCTCGTGTCAAAGAGGTTGTAAATTCTTTAAAATGCGCATGATCGTATTCCCAAAAAGCACCAAACTTTGTTATAATCTTCGTTGTTCTAGTGGAAGAAAGTTTATAATGCTTGATACTGAAAAGATTGGTCGAATCAATGGTCAGTCATTTTCGAAGAGTACTCAAGTTTGTTCTTTGAAATTCCTTACAAGAAAGGTGGGAATCAAGGAGTTTCCTTTCGCGTTAGTCTCCATTTTTGCTAAGCAAATGAATATTGATAAGACTGAAGCATATGCTACGAATACGGTACCGTATACCTCATGTTCATTCTTTTTTTGCATTGCTTATACCTGGTATGAACTTTTGATAATTGTTCTACAAATTATCCAGAAATAAAATCGCAAAAATTCTTAAAACGAACAAAAGGGCAAAAAAAAGTTCCAGGCAGAACAGCACAGCAACGCGAAAAGAGAAAAAGAAAAAGAAGATGAAAAAATGAAGGAGAAAAGCAGCTCATTGAAAAAAATCGTCAATTTTAGGCATTTCTTTTACGAAATGTTATTGCTTTTTACAAACTTTTCTCTTTTTTGTTGCGAACAAGAATTTTGATCAAGTGGGTTCTGCTGTTGTAGACAGAAACGATGTGCTCCTACACACTAACGTGCGTCATCGCTAATTAAGAAAAAAAGAAGAAGAAGAGGAAAATCTATAAGTTAAGCACCAATCGAGTGGTCTGCCCATTTGTGTTTTGATCTTCAGACTACATGTAGCCCGCATGTACACTTATGCGTTGAGATCATACGAGGTTCCCGATGGATCAAATCGCTGCATTTTTTATCTACGGGTAAGTGTGATACATGTCTATAGCTCTAGATTTTCGATCGAACAAATGAAGCCTAGATCGATTCCAAAATAGTGATCTATATTGAATTGCCAACTAAAATCATTCACGGAAAAAGCAAAGGACTTGAGATAATTTTTTGCAAAAAAAAAAATCGCTTATAAGATTACAAAAACGAACGAACGCGAGAAATTCTTGTCGAGCACAAAAACATTTGGATAATTGAGACATATTTCATTGATTGATTATTTCAAATAATGCAAGTGATTATTTTTAGAAATGTATTTTTCAAGTCATTTATCTTTTCGTGAAACAAAAGGGGCCTCTGTCACGCCCCGATCCTCGGGCACGCACACATCCTTCTCTACCTTGGCCGATTTTAATATGCGATATCCCAGGACAATGTATGCTGACCCTTTCTTTTATTAAGCACATGCGGAAGCAGTTAAAATCCCCAGACAATAAAACGATGAGATAGAAAAGCAGGCTATATTTTTCATATTGAAATCTATAACCAAACTTTTATACATGGCATTAAACATAGCACTTCACAAAATATTCACAACCTCAAAGCCTCACTCTATCTACACATATACAAAGGGTTCGCAAAAGATGGGATTTCAATCCTCATCTGGGTCATACTCAGGATCATCCTGATCCTCCTCTGACTCCTCTTCACTTAGATCATTCTCCTCCAAATCATCATTCCCTTCTTCAGCTTCGTCTTCGGCTTCCGACGCCGGCTCATCTTCAGGCATCTCCTCAGCTGCTCCCCAATCTTCTTCCTCCTCCGGAGCTTCCACTTCCTGCCGTTGATCCCTCACATCCACTACCGATCCCCCCGCTCGATTGACTGTTCCTTCTCCAAATGCCTTTTCCATCACATCAAACGGCACATCCTCTTCTGGGATAGGACCTTCTCTACGCCCATCAAAGTAATCACGGTACCAATACCTATACTTGTGGGGCCTTTGCTCTTCCTCTCCCACATTGACCCAGATGGTTGACTGGACTAAAACGTACACCAATCCTTCTGGGTGAGGGTGGACATGGAAATGGGTCTCAAACTCAGAAATTTGCTCCGGAACGCCATAATGCATACGAGGATGAGAAGGTGGAGGTCCTGCCATCCTAAAGGCCTGAAATGATATCCCACAACCGGGATGAGACTACGTCTCAGCAAGTTCTACCCCACTAAGCCCGATTAGTAAACTATTATACTACAGGCTGCCTAAACACGCACAGGGCAGAGGACTTACCTTGGCCTCTAATCTCACCTGCAAGTCAGTACAATTCATAATAGGCACCCAAGCAATCATATCACCGATCGAAGCATCAATCAAATCGACCTAGTCGATTATATTCCAACAAGACCACTCACGGTCATTTCCATTCAGGCAATCAATTCACAACATCAAATCAAAGCATCGACCTAGTCGATTACATGCCAAACAAATCAATCCCCACTGTGGGATATTTAAAAGCTAGGCCACGTGTATTCTCCAAGATGACCTTCCAAGTCTCCGAGTCCACGTGCCTCGAACCTTGGGCCCACGTGCATTCTCTCAGGCGACCTTTTCGCCAAAGTGATGCATCAAGTCACCGAGCCCACGTGCCCTTTTAGATGCCCGGGCCCACGTGCATTCTCTTAGGTGCATTTCACCAAAGCGAGGCATCAATTCGCCGAGCCCACGTGCCCTTTTAGATGCCCGGGCCCACGTGCATTCTCTTAGGTGCATTTCACCAAAGCGAGGCATCAATTCGCCGAGCCCACGTGCCCTTTTAGATGCTCGGGCCCACGTGCATTCTCTTAGGTGCATTTCACCAAAGCGAGGCATCAATTCGCCGAGCCCACGTGCCCTTTTAGATGCCAGCCTCTGTCGCCGAGCCCACGTGCCCTTTTAGATGCCAGCCTCTGTCACCGAGCCCACGCGCATTCTCTTAGCAGTGGTTACCAATTTACTTTCAATACCGACAACCAATGCCCAACGATTTCTCAATCAAATAATTAAGTCAACTCAACAAAGCATTAAAATGCTGAATAACATACTTGGCCATTTACCAATCAACAATTCAATCTCAATCGATTCCAATCAATTTAGGGTAAATCCCTAAAATATCACAATTTATTCAATTCCATACAACGTGGAGCTCAAATAAATAAACAAATTGTGCCACGACAATTGGCACGAGATTTCGGTCGTCGGCCATCAAAATCTTAATTTCCGAAAAATAATTAATTTATTTATTAATTTCGAAAATTAAATAATTATTATTAAAAATTCAATTTAGCTCAAAATAAAGCCCGATTACATAAACGGACTTCACCACGGTCATCAGCATAATTTTCCGGTTCCAGACCATCTCAGTTGAATTTTCAGGAAATAAATAATTATTTAATTAATTTCGAAAATTAATTAATATTAAAAATTCAATTTAGCTTAAAATAAAGTCCGATTAGATAAACGGACTTCACCATGATCACCAGCATAATATTCCGGTTCCAGACCATCTCCCTTGGTTTTTCGGAAAATAAATAATTATTTATTTTAATTCCGAAAATTAATATTTAAATGCCAAAAATCTCACTTAGGCCCGAATCGCCAAATTGAAGCTCAATTAGGGGTCCGAAAATTCCCGAGGCATTCCCAGTAAATAGTAGACCATGTCTACTTGTTAATTGCACAATCAATTTATCTAAATCACATCACAATTGACTAATAATTGCTAATTACTTCTAATCTAACAACCTAAATATAATTAATTAAAATTAAACCAACCTAAAGCATAATTAGCCAACTAATTCAGGATTAGTGAGATTACTCACCAAATCGCGTGCAAATCGGATCAATTCGACGGCGGCGATGCGAGGAACGATTGTTCCCAAAGCACAGCTCGGGTTCGGGGCCCGGAAACGGCCCAAAACGGCCCACGAACCGGCTGGAAACCCACTCGTGGGTTTGCTGGTTCGGCTGAAAAACAGGGGAAAACAGACATGGTTAGGGGCGGAGAAGGGTCGGGAAGGTAGGTGGCGGTCCGGCAAGGCTGCACGGCAGCTCCAGCGGCATGCTCGGCCACCCACGGTGGCTGGACAAAGCGGAACAGGGGTGGGAGACACACGGGAAAGACCTGGGCGCGAGGGAACGAAGGCTGGCGGAGCGGTGGCCGCACGGCGGAGCGGTGCCGCGGCGACGGCTGCTTCGGTGAGCTGCTACCTTTGTCTTGCTGGTTCATTCGAACCAGAAGAGAGAGAGAGAGAGAGAGAGAGAGAGAGGCGTTGGCGGCAGCTGAGGGAGCAAGGGGAAAGTAGAGGAGAGCGGTGAGCGGCGGAGCGCGGGGAAGGACGACCGGCGAGCGGCTGAGCTTGGGCGGCGATGGCGGCCGCTCTGATCCCAGGCGAGCTGCTGCCGTTTCTGTTCAGCTGGGTCGCACGAAGAAGAGAGGAAGAAGAGGGGTTTCTGTCACGTGGGGTGAGGGAGAAGAGAGAGGAGAGAGAAGAAGATAAGAGAGAGGAGGAGATAAGCTTTGACTAGTCAAAAAGAAAGAGAGGAGAGAGGAAAGTGAGTCGGTGGGGGGAAAATAATTCGCACGAGGGGGAGGGGAGAGGAGAGAGGAGAGAGAAAGAAAAGAGAGAAAAAGAAAAGGGGGAGAGAGAGAGAAAGAAAAATAAAATGCATTATTCCTTTATGCAAATTTTCCTTTTCTCTTTTCCTTTTCCTTTCTATTTTCTTTTGGTCTTCAATTTTCTTCCGATAATTCCTTTATTGAAATTTCGGACTCGTCAATAATTTGACGAGCGATGAGACAGGATCCTAAAATAAGAATTATGACGCGCTTAAAATTCGATTCCCGAAATCGAGTTCAATTTCGTGGTTAAAAATCGATCAGACGTGATTTTAGCTCAATCCAACCAATTAGGTAGCTTTTAGAAAAAAAAAATACCACAGTACGTATAACTGATGCAAGCACTAGCATATAACAAGCAGCACGATGCATATCCACAGTTCCATAAAGACAGCTAGATTGGTAAGATAACATTCATATGTAAAAATAAGATCTTCAAAGCAAAACATAATCCATGAAGTGGATAATGATTAGTAAATTGGTAAGACATTGCAAAGAAACTTTATGGCAGCAGCATCAGCCAAGTTCTGAGCAATTGTAGCCACGACCAAACAGCTAGCTTAATGAATAACTGGTAATCTACAAACTTTTCCAGCCACAAGCATAATTAAGGCACATACAAATTCTATCATTTAAGAGTCACCTGAACTATTACCTTCCTAATATGACCGAACTGGACATATGTCACTTTAAATAATAGAAAGAAACTAATAATTTGATGAAAATGAGAATGCCATGGATGACTGCTTCTATATGCTGTCTCAGTCATCTTTGGATAGGAATGAACGAGTCAATCTAATTAGTTAATTGGGTATATATAAGATACAAGATATCATGATATCATCTAAACCGAGGACTTTGTAAGTTTACGGCTATTCTTCTTAAAAATTATAAGACATTGACGAAGATATGCATATTGCATGTATTGTACAAGTTATAAATGCTGCGCAGGTCATGTTTGGATTGGAATGAGCCATTCACTTTAATTAGTTAAACATGCCTCTTGTCGTTTGTAGACCTATTTAACAAAGGGGGCATGTTCGAAAAGCGTGTTCTAATAAGATCTGTTAAGGCTTTCGTGCTCAGATTCACCTAACTAGCAGTCCACTGTTAATTTGACATTGGCAGACAGGACCCATAAACATGGATTGCCATCTCTATTAGCAGCTAAATGTTTGTTGAGCAAGCTTGCCGTTTGCAATGCATCATGCGGCTTTTGAGCAATTCAGAATCTTTCCCAAGAGATATTAGAGAAGAACACGCTCTGAAGATAAGGGATTCTTGCAGTGAAACTGGACCATCTTCTCGTCCCAAGACAACTACTTTGCCATCAGGATGCCAGCATAATGATGTTATACATTTACCTAGAGTACATTATAATAGTTAGATAATCCAATATAACGACATACAATGGAGTGTGTAAAGAAAAGTGATTTCATAAACAACAACAACAACAACAAAAAAACAGAGAGAGTTGGGGGGGGGGGGAGAGAGGGAGAGAGAGGGAGAGGATGAATAATTTGTTCACCATAAAATTACGACTAAGAGGGAAAGACAGAGAACACACATAAACCAAGAAAATGATAATCAATATTTGGGAAGGCAAACATTGTAACAGTACACATTACATCTGATAGGGATATTGGTAGCTTGACATGGGATTTCTTTGGGTTAGTAGATCATCTAAAGCTAGGGAATCTAGATCTTTTTGGCAGCCTTCAATCCATTATCTCTATCCAGAAACGAATCTTATTGTTCAGCTTTGGAACCTCGAGGTGGAGTGTAACCGTGAAAGCATACGTCAAGCAAGGATCACAAGTGTACAAGTATCTACAACTTATCTCAATAGAAACCACTCAAGGATTGGTTCAAGAAGCACTCAACAACATGTTTTTCATATCAAGAAGGCAACATGATGCATGCAGCATTAAGATGTTTCTGGAGAAAATATAACTCCTCTCTAATGTTCCCAGTGAGAATAGATTACAAGAACTACCAAGGCTAGGCATCTGATCCCAAGCTCTTATGAATTTGAATTACCAAAAGACAAAGTTGTACAAGAACTTAACATACTTGGATGCAGCTCCGCCTACCCTCCTAGTCTTTTTGCTTTCTCCAACTCCTCCCACCATGTATACATGTATGCAGCATAGCTTGAGATATATCCTATTCACAAGTAAGTTAAATTCCCAACAACAAACTTGATTAATCAAAATGATGTGACGAGATGCCCCCTTGTAATCGAAAGAAGATAAATTAACTTCAAGTAATACAAAATGTGCCAGACTTTCCAGACTAGACTCTACATTTTAACAATACAGAATGTGAGAAATCCTTGTAGGGAATGCTCAATCTGTACAAGAAGAGGAAGAAGAGGAGCCAGAAGTAATATTACACTCAATCAGTACAAGAAGAGGAAGAGCGGAGCCAAAAGTAAAATTACATCGTGAGAGTCACTAACAGAAATTAAAGGAAAACTATATAGATGCCGGACGGCATTGAGATTGTATTTTGCAGGGGTTAAACCTGCCAACTCTAAGTGGGCATCAAGCATTTCTACATTGGACATAACTAGTCTATCTAGCATAAATGACATCTCCTCCAATTCAAGTTCTTTATCTTCATGAACACTTTGACTGGTGTACTGGAAAGGGCAAAAAGATGGCAATACAGGAGTAGGGTACACTTCCAGTTGGTCTAGATGATTGTCAGTTATGTTATGGAAATCTCCAAAGGCACCAATCTTGTCTAGAAGTTGATAGACATCTATCGCGCCTGTAAATTAAAATCCCTTCATTCAACTAGTATCAGCTTGGGATTCTTTATTTGCAACTATGTCATCTCCGAATTTTCCCTCCCATTACCACCATTCACTCTTCATTTTTGTGTAAAACACCAACTCCTTAGTTTGATGTCATGTTCTCATTTAGAATTCCAAGCACTTAACCTCCATATTCACCAACTCTCCATCAAATGCAATTTGAACTGGATTGACAACTGAAGTGATTTATTTGGGGAAAAGGACCGTAGCACATTTAACGAAATGCAAATGGGGAATAAGGCCAACGTGCATGCAGAGTCAGAACTTGCGATTGGGCAAAGAAAATGGTACACCTTGTACCTCTGCCGCAAGTGATAAAACCTAAGCACATTCAAAAATTGAAAGGCAAAAGAATAAGATAATTTACTCTTCCTTCAAAATACTGTTTAAAAAACCCAGCAAGTGTATGCTTTGAGAACACCTTTGGTTCCCACCTATATGACAAATTGAGTGATGCTAAAGCTTTTGAGTTTGAAATAGTAGAACTTATATATAATTCTAGTCAACAACTGCTTTTTCAGTCTTTTAAAAAACAGGACACAACAACTTTTCATTGACAATTTACTATGACCTTTAGAATGATGGTTATGCACTACTGAGCAGGAAAAAGAATGACCCTAAACCAGCGGCCTTTTCTTTGGTTTTTCAGTAGTTATTCTAAAGGCACGATATGTATTTGCACCAGTGGTCATCAGGCAGAGTAGCAAACGATGCAAACCAGATTCCTTGTGCTGAAGTTTGGTATGAATTTCCTTAACTCGAGAAAGAGGGAACAATGAATTATCCATAAGTATGAACCAAACGAGTTAAATTTGAAATCAAAAACAATCTGCTCACCTGAAGGCACCAACTACCAATCAAAAGCTTAGTCGCGTTCTGCAACTTCTGAAGCAGTCCCTCAACCAGGTTGCAATACCCTCTGTAAGACTCGAACCGATTTTCAACAAAACAATCAATTGGCCTTCCAAAATCCTCGCCTCTCATAACTACTTCAATCAAGGATTGAGACTTCCGTTACCAGCTGCCTCATCATACCAGAAAATCCTCTCAAACAGCAGCAGAGGACTTGAAATCTCCAAGGGAAACCCTCATCAAGTGCATACCGAAAGCAGCCATTGCCAGCAATTTCCCTCAAAGTTCTCGAACAAAGCTTGATGGTTCGCTTGAAACCGTAGCATCCTTCCAAACTAAGGTACTCGAGAACAGGGCCGCCATTCGACATCTCATGCATCACCTCCGAGTCACAGATGGACAGGGACCTAACATTAATCCAAGCGATACTTCTACTCAACGAGAAGCAAAAGAGCCCTGAGTGCAGGTTTACCAACGAAGAGCATCCATAAAAGGAGCCCGCGGTACTGCGAAATGGCCGGCCATCTCGCACGACCTCTTGGTCGCATCGACTGGAGAGGTCCTCGACACGGCGGTCGACAGCAAAGCGAAGCCATGGACTGAGCTCAGGCGCGCAATGGTCGAGAAAATCGGCGTCGATGTGGAACTTCCTCACCTTGGGCGACGCCTAGAGGATCAAGACGCCGTCCACGGACGGGGAGGCGTTCTGCCAGGGGAAAGGAGAAGACGAGGTCCGGGGGCGGCGGTCCAGACGGATCGCCACAGCTTCAACAAAAACGCACGTGCGGACGATGTATGCAACGTCGAGGAATGAGAAGACGTGGTGGATCACACCAACAAGAGGAGGAGGAGGAGGAGGAGGTTGGCGATCGCCTCGTCTTCACCATGTGGGGATCGACGATCGAAGGGAGGAACCGGAAGGAGAGCCTCCTCCGATTTGAGGGTTCATTTCACTCGGGACTTAAGTTTCTGGCTTCCCGTATAGAGACACGTGTCGCTCGATGGAGAGGCAACCACTTTCCCGCGCCTTTTAATACGTCTACGAGCCCATGATGATGGGCCTCGCACGTCTTGAATTGCCGAGTACCGAACCTTGATTTTTTTTTTTTCCAAGCTTGTCCGACATCGGAAAAAATCCTCATTCATATGATAATCGAGTATGAACAAGATCGAGTAGGCGTACATAAGAGAGCTTGAGCCCGTGAAAGAAAATATTTGCTTGATTCCGCTTGATTTTTGATATCACCCTCGGGGGCTCCACTTATATAGTGATAGATAGTGAGACTTTACAAATATCTATAAAAAAAAAAAAAAACAGATAAAATAAAAATTAATCATAACTAACTTTTATCAGATAATTTTTTTATCTTAAATTACATTCATGATCAAGTATGATATTTCATGAGCTTGAAAAATTGTCGATGAATGCTTCAATATCTTGAATTACATTGGCTTGAATGCAAGAAATGACAACTCAAGCAATTCATAAATCTCACCACTCTCATGGACATGTTGTTCTCTTATTTTCAAATTGGCTGAAAAGAATGCAACCAGAGAAACTTTCCTCACCTCACCATCCTCCCAAATGCAAGGCTACTGGCATCCACATTGTGTGTCTCCATTTCGATGGCGACTCCATGATTCTACTAATTAAGGTTATTGAGCTTATGGCTCGAGTTCTAGCCAAATCGAATTTATGTTAGAGCCCAAAAATTAAAATAAGTTAGAGACGCATTAGGAGGTGTTGTGGGTCTTTGGTGGAGCTATGTGGAGAGGACTGGGAGACTGGCCGTGCCGCCTGCTAACCACATGATAGTCATTAGGTATTGGCTGAGCTCTTAGTAGGTCCCTTTAGATGCCTGAATAACTTGTATACTCAATATCTGACATTTTGTTTGTTATGCGAAACAAAAAATGCTAACCAAATACGTTCTCCAATGCAAAACTTGGAAATTGGATCTTCATGAATATCGAATTTTTTAATTTGGGTGGAATAGGTTGATTTGTCCTTCCTATTGAAAAAATTAGAGGTATTCGTAACATTTTGAAAGTGGAAAACAAATCGAATCAAAGCTGAGAATTGCATTTGCTTGGCTTCGGAAGATACCATGAAAAGAGGTCCAGGAAGATTCTACTAAGCAAAAATCTGAACATTGTTCGGTGCAAGTAAAGTACAAATAGCATTGGTAAATATCAAAACTAGTTGACAACTAAATTTTGAATGATAACTTATTTGGTTGGTAGCATTTTGGTAAGTTACCAAAATTTTTTAGAAAATATCAACAATTATTAGAACTTATATATATATATATATATATATATATATTACTATTGACATCTAAATAATCTCGATGGTTAAAGTTAGAAAAATTCAAGATTCAAGATCCCGATCATGGCGACACTCATTTCTTAACTTGAAAAAAATTAGATTTGTATTAGTAGTACTTTAATTGCATAGAGGTGTTAATTCAACATAAGCATGTAGTAATAAGCGTTTAGATTTCAAGTTTTCATAGAAATGGCTTAAAATCTTTTTTTTTTGGTCAAATCAAAGAATCTACCTTTGACTGAAAAAAAAATTATTTCAATAGTCTTTAATTTTTTTTAGACATTTGATTTAGAAATAGTGAAATTTAAGTACCTTCAATCCAATTAAAGAAATATCAATTTCAATAATCGATTAACCAGTTAGAACACCATATTTGTTATCATGGAATTTGAGCTCACACCTTTCAAGATCGCGTCACATGGCGCAATTACACAAAACTCTGTTGGAGAATAAAATTTGTTCTTTTCTCATCTTGGAAGGGATCCTTTTTTTTTCTTCTTCTTTTGGCTTCTTTTTATGTTCAAGAGGGAGGCGCCACAAGTTAAAAAAGGGAGAAAAGAGAGAAAAATAAGGAGGATTGACTCTCCATGAGCGTTGTGTATACACCTTCACCGTCGCCCCATCACATCTGACCTCATCCTCGTCACTGCAAGCTACATCCATTGTTCTTGGACTTCATTCTCTTGAGGAGTTGGAGCAATAGTCGCCGCCGCCGCCCATTCCGACGATTGAAACCCACGCCATCACTTCGATGAGCCTCTCCATCACTCCTCTCGACTCCATTAGTTGCCAAGCCAATTGCCCTCGCTATTCCCGAGCCGCCCTTTCTTGCTCCACTATTGCTCCCTGCCTTCCCATCGTTAAAACTAAAGAGCCCAGATCTCGTTGGAAGACTCCCTCGCTGGTTGTTGTTCTGTTTGTAGATAGTTGTAAAGGTTCCAATCGCCGGTTGCGAGTGCCCATCGTAGCCTACTTACACCACTGATAAACTAGGCTTTCCTGCTGCCTTCAACAATGGTCGTCAATGAGGAGCCACTCAAAACCTGATGGTCCGAGGGTTAATTTTTGAGCTTAAATATTCCAGTTCGTTTATCCGATTTTATCTCCACTTTTGTTCCTTACTTTTTGTGGATGCAATGGCCAGCGCAATGGTTAGCTGATGGTAGGAGAAGGTGGTTCGGCGAAGAGCAGGAATAAGTAACAGTGGTATAGGAGTACTTTTGAGCGTGAGATTTTGAATGTTTCCTCCTGGTTCGGTGAAGCTTTAGAGAGCATGAAGATGCACCATGAAAAGTCATTGAAGGTGGGAGTTCTAAGAATAAGGAGCCAGGCCTCGAAGATGAGATGACGGGTGAAAAGGCGAGACGAGAAAAGGCTAAAATGATGTTGACGTGTCCGGTGGGGTGAGGCCCCACACGGGGACAATTGCTAATTGCAATGGGGATTGGGCCCCACTTTATCTACTTTGCATTTACCTTTTTCTTTTTCCTTCGTTCCTGTCTTTTCTCTTTTTTCTTTTTTTAATAACATGCGGAGGTGCGATTGAGTTGGGTTTGCAGGACGTACGAACCCATCACTAACTTTAATAGAAAATTACAGGCTCCTATTTCAGTCCAATTACCGGCATTTATTGGATTGTTTCAATATTATCAATTACGCCATTGAGTTAGCCACATTTATTTGTTAAAGTTACTAACTTTTATAGAATAACACTACTCTTGATTTGGGTAAATTAGCAACTTTTCAAGGGGTAAGTCACTAACTTATTTTAGCTTTACTAAGTTCTAAATTACCAACTATTTATTTGATTTCTTTTTTCAAAATTTTCATGGGTTTGAATAATTTTTTACTATCATTTATTTACAGTGGTTTTCAGCATATTAAATTTACTAACCCTCATAAGAAATTGTCAACTCTTATTTGAGTCATTATATCAATATTATTTGATTGTTTGAAATAGTCCACCATCCTATTTCAATAACTTACCAACATTTATTTGTTAAAGTTACTAAGATGCACTTATTAACTCTTAGAGGATATTACCAACTTTTATTTTAATCAGTATGAATGTTTGTTTGATTGTATCGAAATTGCCGATTATTTTAATAATTTAATAACATTCATTGCACAACTTATCAACTTGTTCAAGTTACTGGGAAATTATGATTGCCATTTGAGTACACTTACTATTACCTTTAGAGTTATTGACGTGTTAAAATTACTGTATAAACTGCTCCAATAATCTATCAACACATAGACGATAACTTTACTATACACACTGCTCGAATAATCCATCAACACATGGACAGTAAGTGATATCATTTGAGTACGTAGTGTGTTGATATGAGATTGGATTGAAAAGATTTACCAAACCAGCATTGAAGGTGAAAATAGCTTAATTATTTGATAGGCAAGAGGCCGAAAAAATGTGAAAAAAGAAGAAGAAGGAATTTAAACCCTTTAATGTCTCCTGGAAATGTACATGAAGTTGCATTTCTACGAACATTTCGTGATAACAAACACTGCAAAAAGGTGTCATTCTTCTCTCTGCTGCATTATTTCTGCCACAAAACACTCGCATATTTAGACACTTGGTTCAGAAGAAAATAAAATTGAAGAAGAGAGCTTCGGTTTCCTCTTCTTCAGGTCAACCAAGTCAACTCAAGAGGTCCTGCTTCTCTCCAGTCAAGTAGGCATCTCATGAGCTTAAAAATAACAGACAATTGCTTTCATCACATCTTAAATTACATCGGCTCGAGTGAGAGAAATCGAGCCAAAACCTAGGATAGACATCTTAAAAACCTTCGAGTCCTCCGCGACCATTGCCAGCAAACCCTTCTCTGGATTCCACTCACGCCATCCTCACCTTCTGATAAGAAAAAATCGAGCCAAAACCTCACAAAACTGAATCGAAAACAATCGTTTAGACCTACCCATTACGTCATAGAAAGAACGCCCGAATGGGAGCTGAACCTGAGAAAACAAAGTAGTTCGTCGGAACATGAAGCTGAAATGGAAGCACGCACCAGCGACCCTCCTTTGTCGGTCTACATCAAGTAACCCGAGAACCGCAGCCACCAGCTCCGCTGGAACAGAGTTGGTACACCCGGTCTGATAGCCGGAGGCGGGGGGAAGGGGCGAGCCTTCCTTTTTTTTTTTTTTTTTTTCCTGAAAATTGAAATATTTATCAAACCCCAAGTGTACTTGCTATTTTTTTCCCCTTTTTCCTCTCTTACTTCTTTTAAGGACATGTTCCACAGTGGAATATGAATCTTCTGAATTAATGGGTTGACCCTTTGTTCGGTTGTATTCCTCTTTCCATTTCGTTTCATTTCTCCATTTTATTCTGTTTTTATTTTGTATCTTCTGTTTTTTTTTTTATCAACTGGGTTGAGAATTCTTTAGAATGCACATGATCGTTTATCGATTAGTTTCGAAAAGCAATAGACTTTGTTATAATATTTGTTATTCCAATGAAAGAAAGTTCAAAACACTTGGTACAGCAAAGCTTGATCGGATTGGTGGTTGATAATCTTCAAAGAGTACATAATAATTCGTTCTTCGAAATTCGTTACGAGAATGGTAGGAATCAAGGAGTTTCCTTTTACCTTGTCTCCTTTTTGCTAAGCAAATGAAGATTCGATGAGACTAAACCATATGCTATGAATACATATTCAGATACCTTATGTTCATTCATTTTTTGCATTGCTTATGCCCGACATGAACTTTTGATAATTGCTCTAAAAATTATCCAGAAATAAATTAGCAAGAATTCTCAAAATGAACAAAAGAACCAAAAAAAAAAAAAAACTCCAGACAGAACAGCACAATAACACGAAAAAAAAAAAAAAAAGCGAAGACGACAAAATGAAAGAGAAAAGCAGCGGATTGAAAAAAGTCATAAATTTTCTTTTACGAAATCCTATTGATTTTTACAAGCTTTTTTTTTCTTTTTTTTGGTTGCAAACAAAGAATTTTGATCAAGTGGGTTCTACCACTGTAGACAAGATGCGCTTTTTACACACTAACGTGTGTTGTCGCTAATTAAAAAGAAATGAGGAAAATCTATAAGTTAAGTGCGCATGTATGCTTGTGTGTTGAGATCATACGAGGTGCATCACGGATCAAATCATTGTGCTTTTATCTACTGGCAAGTGTGATAAATGCCTATTGGTCTCGATTTTTTTATTAAAAGGATGAAGCCAAGATTGACTCCAGAATTGTGATCTGTATTGAATTGCTAGCTAAAATCCTTCACGGAAAAGCGAACAATTTGGAAAATTATTTTTCAAAAAAAAAAATCACTCGTACGGTTACAAAAATGAGCGAATGCGAGAAATTCTTATTGAGTATGCAAATATTTGAATATAAATTATTGTCAAGAATGAAACATATTTTATTAATGGATTCTTTCAAGCAATACGAGCAATAATTTTTAAAATGATATTTTTCAAATCATTCATTTTTTTTTTTTGTGAAACAAATGGAGCCTTAATTCAAGTCAATTTACGAATAATGTCATATATGGCATGATGTTCAAGTTTGTCTAAGAAATGATATCGTTTGATTCGGGTCCATACATTCAATTGTACAAATAATCTCGTTGCACACCACAACAAAACGAAGTGGCTCGACGAGAGGAGATTTCGCTGCTAGTACGGAAGCGTTGGAGGACTCATGGGACATCACATTGATGCAAACGTGATCGTGGATTAGTTCTTGAAATTGTAATTTGGAAAAAAGCAATGTGATGATTAATCCTGATTTACTTTTGAATTAAAAAAATGCTAGTTAATTATTCAAATTAGCATGTCACGAGAGCGAACATTCACGAATGCTAAATGTTGAGATGACAGGCCAAGCCCGAACTCGACCAAGCCATTTGCCATCACCACCCAAGCTCCAAACACTCAGCCGGATAGAAATACTCTGACCTCATTGTTTGCCATCACCGCCTAAAACCCACCCCCTTTCTGTGTGCCATTTTTTTTTTCCCAATTTGTGACGATTGCATATCGAACTTGAACATATAGAATCCGAATGTTATTCGTGTCTATGCTTATCCTCATCCACTTTCTGGACAGATCACTAAGTCTTGTTACCAATAAATGTACATGCCATGTTTGATCTGGCCATTCTTCATATTGCGAGGCACAAGAATTCTTCCTGTTGCAGACCTTCACTCGTGCTTGGCTCGGCACCTGAAGAGCGTATAGATTGCCAGGTTTGTAGCTCGTTCTTTCAACTATGACCGATGCAAGCTTGCCCTGCCAATGCTGCTTCTACCAGGAGACGCACTCTTGCTAGAGAAGATGGTCATTAACGTCGAGAGCAGTGGAAGATGCCAATCGAAATCTCAAGTCTTTGCCATGGCTGGTTCTGCCCTAGATGCAATCTTTCCAGTGAAGTCTCACTACAAGCTGCTCACAATAGGGAGGTTGTTAGTGGCAGAACGGATTTTCCATGGGAAGCGATCCGGAAAGTGAGGGTTCAGATTAGAGTTTCTCTTTTTGCTTGGGAAGCAACTTGGGAACGAATCCTTCCTACAGATAACCTACAACAAAGGGGAAAAATCTTGGTTAACAGGCGTTTCCTCCGCAAGGAGGAGGCAGAATCTATGCGGCATCTCCTCCTTCACTGTTCATGGACAAGAATGGTTTGGACAGTTTCCTATGCTTGCACCGAATTATCTTTGGGTTGTTGGAGGTTTTTTGGAGCAAGAAAAGAAGGATTAACTCAATTTGTCTCTCTGTTTTTAGGCTTATTTGGAAAGAGCTAAACAAGAGAGCCTAAAGTCGTACACTTTTGGTATGGTGGAGACTGCATATGGATATAAATGCTTTGGTCAATATAGTCGATAATTTATCTTGTATTTGAGCTCGCTTTTGGTTTTGGGAGTTGTTCTTCTGTACATGGCTTTAATTTTTGGGCTCTTTTCTTATATGCGTTTGCACTCCCTTGGTGCCCTATAGTTGAACTTCTGATGTGTTAAAAGAAACTTACTTTTCAGAGGATTTTTAAGTTACTCTAATTACCCTGTATCCCAACATTGTATCTAATTGTGTAGTTTCCAACTAAGATCTCACATATGATTTTGTGCTAATCGGCATAACCATCATCCACATAGCATGTCTTTATTGTGACAGAAGGGTGCCTCTACAGCCTAAAGTCAAGATCTAAAAAGTTGAAGAGAAAAGGAAACTTTGGATCCAAAGAGAGACCAACACATTTTCAAAACAGAAACAATACTATGGATACAAAGACTAGCTTATAGAACTCGTTTGAAGTGGCAAAATCCAAGTATTTAGGCAAGTATATCACAGACACCTAACACAAAAATATTTCGCATGTGACTTAGTAAACCATTTTCATTTACTTGGACTTAACATCTTCAGCATTACTCTACCAAAAAATGGTGCTTAGCTTAAAAAAATGGTGATCCAAATGGAAAAATAGTTGGTAAAAAAAATATAAACTAATGAATTCCCACATCTAAGCACGTGAACAAATTGTTGTGAACAGAGGCTTTCGTAACCTAGGCAAAGCATCACATATGAGATCAACGTTGGCTCAATTCACTATCTTCCGAGCACCCGCCGGTCATTTTATTTGCTCATTTTCTTCTGATAACTGAGTTTTTATTCTCAATGTTAGCTTGCTGATAGTAATAATACCATAGGAAAGCAGAGTTTCACTTACTACATCGAGTCCGAGGAGTGGAATTGGTAGTATAAATAAGTCTTAACTCCTCCTAGGCTCAAATAGTGCTATTAACAGGTAAAAAAATTTTAATATGATTCATTGATACAAAGATTGACTCTTGCAATTATGAGGGATACATGCACAAAATGTGAGAAACTTTCCAGCCTATATCAAATCTCTCCTTGCAAGGAACGCTCAACCAGTACAAGAAGAGTAGCTGGAAGTAATATTACACTGTGAGAATCACAAACAGAAATCAAAGGAAAACTATATAGATGCATGACGACATTGAGATGGTATTGCAGGGGTTAAACCTGCCGACTCCATGTGAGCATCTAGCATTTCTGCATCTGACATAGCTAGTCTATCTAACATAAATGACATCCCCTCCAATTCAAGTTCTTTATCTTCGAGAACACTTTGACTGGTGTATGAAAAAAGGGCAGCAAGATGGCAATACAGGAGTAGGGTACACTTCCAGTTGGTCTAGATGATTGTCAGTTATGTTTTGGAAATCTCCTAAGGCACCAATCTTGTCTAAAAGTTTATAGGAATCTATCGCGCTTGTAAATAAAAATCCCTTCATTCAACTAATATTAGCTTGGAATTCTTTACTTGCAACTATGTCGTATCCAAATTTTCACTCCCATTACCATCATTCACTCTTCATTTTTGTGTAAAACGCCAACTCCTTAGTTCAATGTCTTGTTCTCATTTAGACTTTCAAGCACCTTACCCCTATATTCACCAACTCTCCATCAAACGCAATTTGAACGGGGTAGGCAATTGAAGTGGTTTATTTGAGGAAAAGGATCGCAGCATATTTAAGGAGAAGCAAAGGGGGAATAAGGCCAATGACTCAAAGGGTGCACACCAAGCCACTGTTGAAGAAAGGAAGACACTGAATTTAAAAAAGAAAAAAGTAAAAAAAAAAAAAAAAGGAGAGCTTTCTTGAGTCGAAGCAATTACCAGGAGAGATCGTCCCCTGTGACATCCCAATTTTCCAATTCTATTTTCAATCAATTGAGACGGGCATTTCGTTGGCACGCATATAGTTCATTTCCTTGAGTCGGCCACTCATGTGAAAACTAGTCTATCGGGTGAAGCTGTTAAGGGTTTCTAATGCATCAGACTCGAGAATTTGATCAGGAAGTGACTTTTCGACCGAGCTAGTCTGCAAGGGTCATTACGGCACAATTTAAAATTGATTAGAGATCGGAGATAGGTCGACTCGACAGAGGCATGTGATCAGGTGTGGGTGATTCCACCGGATCACATAATCCTTGTCGATCGACACTGGACCGACTTTTCTATCGATTGGGTACCCTGTGTTCGTATTTGAAACCTTGAGATTTCCCCGACAATCGAAAGTCGCCAATGTTTCAAAGATGTACATTGTGGCTTGAGATGATCAACCACAGGTCAAATGCATGAAAATTTCTAAAAGGCTACCCAGTAGGTTGGGCCGCGCTAATATCGTGCCAAAGTGAAATTAACCGTGGAATTGAGATCGAATTCAGAAATTGGGAGTCCGGGGGTGTCACAAATCATTTTAGGATCATTGACTTATCTTTGGAAGATTTTTCATGCAATCAGAGTTCTTTGGCAAATTAAATCCGAAAATGGTTAATTTGGCTCGAGAAATAGTAGGCTCGTCTTTGGTTGTGCTTTTGGGACTTAAGTTGGTTCTACGGACAAGTGAAGATGTGAATTGAAGTGTGGTGACATTGAATTTATTTTACGGACTTCAATTTGATTCAATTTGAAGAGAATTGATGAGAATTGAAGAAATTTGATGTACAAAAATTGGACCCCGGCGGAAAATGGAAGTGAACCCATTAGAAGAGGTTGTGGGAGTGAGTGGAGTATGACATCACCCATGATGTCATGGTTGTGGGCCATTTTTGGGGATTAAAGAAAAGGAAAAAGAAAAGAAAAAGCCCCCCCATCTTTCTCTCTCTCTTTCTTCTCTCTCCTCCCTCTCTTCTTCCTCCCCAACCGTGCGACTCCATCTCCATCTCCATCTCCTTCTTCTTCTTCGCACGCCACCAGCAGCAAGGGAGATCGTCGAGCAGCCCGCCCGGAGCCACCCGTCACCGCCTCATGCCGCCGCACACCGTCCTCGCCGGTCCGCTCGTGTCCTCGCTCCACCCGCGCTCGCCCGCGCTTGGCCGGCATCCCGAGCCGCTGTTCAGCTCGTGCAAGAGCTACCGGAGCTCGTCCCCGCCACCGTGAACCGCCATCGACCCCCGCCCTAGCCCGCCGGAGCTTCGCCTTGCCTCCGCCGCCCTTGGCCGCCCGAACCGACGCCGGATCCGCCCCATCTTGGCCCCGATCAGCAACCCAGAAAATGGGTATGGCAGCCCCTTCGTGGCCCGTTTTGGCCGCCTTCCTGAGCCCGGATGCTCGGCCCGCTTTGAGGAAAGTTGTTCTCCTCGGCGTCCCCGTCGTTTTGGTCCGCTCGGTTCGTTAATCCGGTGAGTTTAACTCACTAAACCTCGCTTAGAGGGTTAATGATGCTTTAGGTGTGTTTAGTTTATGTTAAGTGTTATTAGGTGGTTAGTTTAATTTATTTAAGTGTAGAGTATATTAATGTGCTTGATTAACTTAAATTGTGTTTAATTTAAAGTTAAGTGGGTGTTTATATTAATATAAACATTGACGTGACATAAAGGAATTTACTTTTGATTTATTTAAATATCTCGAAATCATTAAATAATTTAATAATATATTATTATTCGAAATTATTAAAATATTATTATTTAATTATTTTCGGAATAAATTTAATTATTTATTAAATTCCGAAAATTTTGGTCGGGACCCTAAATTCTCAGAATTTCGTGCCGGTCGCTACGGTACATTCGGATTTTGAAATTGATGATTGGATATTATAAATTGAGTGAAGATTTCGAAAACTATGGATATTATTATTTAATTATTTTCAGAATAAATTTAATTATTTATTAAATTCCGAAAATTTTCATTGGGACCTTATTTGCTCAGAATTTCGTGCCGATCGTTGCTGTGCATTTAGAATTTGAAATTGATGATTGGTTGTGATGAATTGAGTGTGATTGTGATTTATAGGGATTCTTTATGAAATCCTAAGTGTAGAAATTGATGGGAGATTGGCCGTGATATGCCACCTATTAGAGGTCGCGCCCGACGGGGCCGTGATATGCCACCTATTAGAGGTCGCGCCCGACGGGGCCGTGATATGCCACCTATTAGAGGTCGCGCCCGACGGGGCCGTGATATGCCACCTATTAGAGGTCGCGCCCGACGGGGCCGTGATATGCCACCTATTAGAGGTCGCGCCTGACGGGGCCGTGATATGCCACCTATTAGAGGTCGCGCCGAGTGGGGCCGTGATGCCACTGATTTAAATTTGCCGAGTAAGGCCGTAGTTGAGAGCAATGATTGATTTGCTAGAATGACATGTAATCGGCCGAGTCGATCGATCGCTGAGACGATCCAAGTGGTTGAATGGTTTGATAATGTGATTGTGCCATGGTTGTTTGGTTATCATAATGGTACGTGGTTGGATTATATAAATTGTGCTAACCTGCAGATGGAGGCTGAGGCGAGGTAAGTCTTCTGTGTGATGTGGCTAGGCCACCCGGGGCGTATTTTCTTTCTAATAGGGGTTTAGGGGGTTGAACTTTCTGAGACATCGTCTCATCCCGGTTGTGGGATTAAAATTTCAGGTCCCTAGATGGCGGTCGTGGAGGACCCGAAGCCCTAAGTCTACAAAGGTGGAGATTGAAGTATCGGTGAACGTGTCCTGCTAGTTGGCTTTAGGATAGTTCCCCATTCGTTGAGCTGGTCTATTTTGTAGACAGTCTAGAGTTGTATTTAAACCTATGTGTTGTAAATGAGTGTTTGGTATTGTGATTAATTGCCTGCTTTTCTATCCCAAGTTAATTGTTGTCAGGGGATTTGTTTCGCTTCCGCATGCGTAATAAAATGAATGGGTCGGCGACGTATCCTGGGATGTCGCATATTTGATCGACCGCAGTGGGATGTGCGCGACCTCGGGGTTCGGGGCGTGACATCCACAGCCTCTGCCAAGTGAAGCAATGAAGCACCACCTTCGAGTCCTCCGTGACCATCGCCAGCAAATCCTTCTCCGGATTCCACTCCGCCATCTTCACCTGCCAATCGGAAGAAATCGAGCAAAAACCTCACACAACCGAATGGGAAAACAAATCGAATCGACCCGCCCATATTAGGTCGCGAAAGAAGGTGGACCGAAGCCGAACTTGAGAAGCCAGAGGTTTGTCTAACTGTAGCTGAAAAGGAAGCACGTGCCGCGACCCTTGGTTGGTCTCCATAGCCGAAAAAGATCAGGGAGCAGCCAAAGCGTCCGGTGGCAAATGCGAAATGAGAGGGAGAGCCAATGGCGGAGGGTAGAGCCCGAAAACCCTATAAGAAAGCCTGTTGGAAGAGAAGAGCGAGAGAGTAACGAAGTGCACTGGAGCCTGAGAATTTTGCAGAGAAGATTGCGGGAGAGGAAGAACAGGCGGGAGAGAGGCAATGAGGAAGAGGAGAGAGAGAGGATACGGGCCGAGCTAGGCCGGATTGGGCCATAAGTCGGGCTTAACTTATTCTCCGGGCTCGTTCATCATACGAAAAATAACGTAAGAGATGACCCAACGGGCCGCTACGGCTTCAAATGGTCCGGACCACTTTCGATAACTCGAGAGTTGAGATTAAACCGAACGGGGTTTGGTACAAGCATTTCATCGAACGTTTGAAGCGCGCTGGCTAAAAGGGAGAATAACCGACCATCAACGCGCGCTGGGACTCGCAATAATAATAATCAACGGCTCCAAGCCGAATGGAGGGCGAGTTCGATAGATCGTACCACGTCCGGTCGCCTCGCACGCCTCTGAGCCGGGATTCTCGAAAAACGGCTCGTCCCGCGAAAAATCGAAACAAAAAAGAAACCTGACCTACCGGAGACTTGGGCGTGGGGAACGCGAGCCGCGGTCTCGAGAGCGCTGCCCGGAGTCGTCGGAGGGCTCCTCGCTCTCAAACTCTCTCTCTCGCTCTCTCTCAGTTGCTCTCACGGTCTCTCCACCCTTTCTCTATTTCCGCTCTCCCTCTCTCACTCTATTTCTCTCCAAAAATCCTCCCTTTTAAGCTCTCTAGCCGGCGCGCATGGCTTCCTGCCACGCGGGCTGTCGCTGCCGGTCTGCCTCCGACCACCAACTCCGGCGAGACGCTCGGCTTGTCCTCGCGTCTCTATCCTCTGTCCTCGCGTTGCGGACCTCCGTCCTCTCTTCAACCAGCTCAGGACCAAAGAAAAAGGAAGGGAGGAAGAGAGAAAAAGAAGGCGGCCGAGCTAGGGAAAAAAAGAACGGGCTGGCCTGATAGGGGGAAGCAAACTGGAAAAGGAGGGGCCAGGGCAGGCCCAACCCTGGCCCGGCCCCCTCCACTTTTTTTCCATTTTCCCTTTTTTTAATTATTAATATATTTTTTTATATAAATAATTTTAATAAATTCTAGCACCTTACAATTTTATCATATATAAAGCATGGCTCTAATGCCAATTGCCGACTTATGAATGCTTCCATCAAGAAGGTACACTATGACCATTGTCGCCTCTCAAGAGCCTCCATGTTCCTTCGACTAATGGGTTAATGATAGTTGGCCTTTTTTGCTCTGATATGACTAATTTTACTTTCCTTCCTAATTAGTCTTCCAATATGTTTCAACTTCATGATATGGGAAATTGTCTTTTCTTTAGTTTTTTTCCATGCATTAGGAAACGAAAAATACAAGTAAACCTTAAGAGACACTTTTTGAATGATGGTGATCATGTTAAACTTAAAGTTATACAAAAGAATCTAGACTAAATTTAACCAAAATTATTGGACCCACGTTGATGCTTTTGGCCTATTTCAGCGTTTAGTTTATCATGCCTTAGTTATTTTAGATTGCATGCTCTCATGGACTTCACGCATCGGTGTGACACTTTTATGGGATTGGAAAGTGGAAGGAAATGCTTTTAAAGGGGATGATTCAATGGATATTAGGGCAACTTATCAGTGCAATCTTGTGGGTAGAAGGTTGAGGGCTTTAATTAATCAACCATATTTTATATTCTATTTTAATTATTTAATTAGAAACAAGAGGGTAAATGTATTTACTAAGAATGTTTTCAAAGGTAACTGTGTATGCCCTTGCAGGACTCACATAAATGGCAATGTTCCTCTACTCATGTGTCACATTGATCTTATACAATAATGTGATGAAAATTGTCTATCCTACAAAATTGAGGTGTGGATAGATTTTTATTTTATTTGTATATGTTAGGCATACTTATTGTCATTTTCTAAAATTCGTTGCATGTTACCAATGAGTCTTTGATTATCCATAGTTTCTTGCTCAAAATGCCTTGGTTGGCCTCGTTAGATTTGGTGAGGGAGGCCTCGCCTTAGCAAGGCACGACTAACGCTTGCCCTTGCCCAGGCGTGGCTTGACAAGACCGACCCTCGCCGGCCATGGCTTTGGCCGATGACTAGCAATGGCCACTGGAGAAAACAAAAAGGGAAAAGTAAAAAAGAAAAAAAGAAATCAGTAAATTCAAAAAAGTATTAAAATATTATTAAAAATGTCCATCTTAGTGCCAATTGCCCGATCGACATCCATGTCAATAATTTCTAGCTTAAATTGGCTTGGTGAACTGAATTGGTACCAATGTGAAAAATGTTTAAGGCTAAATTGATCAAATAGAAAAATTTAGAACTGAATTGATACAAATGTAATATATTTAGGACTTTTTTTGATACTTTTTCCCTCAATAAGTGGTATCAAAGCTAGACGGTCAAGGATCGAGTAGACTTCGCTCAAGTCCTTGTCCATCTGCCAGGTCAAGGTGAGCAATGATGTGATCGAGAAGATTTTGATAGGTGGCTGTATTCCTAAGCACTTACACTTAATCGAGCAACTTGAAGAAACTTGAAGCTAACTTTACCTAAGCATTTTCGGAAGCCAGAGGATATCTTTCAAAAAGAGGGTTGTTATTGCCGACATCAAACCTTTCAAATTGAGCAGATTGAGCAAACTTCACAAAACTGAGTGGGAACTGAGTCGATCGCCCGTTAACTCATGAAAGAATGACGACCAAGAGCTGAACTTGATAAGCCATTGGTTTGTTGAACTAAAGTTGAAACAGAAGCATGCGTTGCAGTCCTTCCTAAACCTCCATAGCTAAAATGCTCTACGATTAGTTGAGAAATGTAGTGCCAGACCTAGAACAATTTGCAAGGAGCGTAAAGAAGTGTCGATGGAAAATGTGAACTGAAAGAGAGCTTGTGAAGGTTAGAGCTCGAAAAACCAAAAGTAAGGCTTGAGGCTAATTAGGAAAGAATAGAGCTGAAGAGTGAGTCGAGGAATGGAAGATCAAGAGAGTAAGAAAGTCCACTAGAGTCCGAAAATCATGCAGAGAAAATTGCAGAAGAGGAGCAGCCGAGAGAGAAAAATAAGAGACACGGACATGATTACTAGAGTGAACGCGGACTCATTTGATTGACGGGCGAGCTGAGCTGGTTCAGCTCATGCCATATGTCGGATGGAACTTGTTGTCCAGGCTCATTTATCATGAAGAAAAGTATGCATTTTCGAAACGGGCTGGGTTACCAAAGTGTTGGGTTAACTTGTAACCATAGTGGCCACCTTTCTTATGCATCCGTTATCAAATTGATCAAAATCATAATGAATTGGAAACTATATAAGCAAATTTCATTAAATTTAAATTAATGGAGAGATGATATTGAACATTTTTATATATCTTATGATTTAGATTAAACATTAAAAAATCAAAAGTTTATTAATGATATTGCACCTTTGACTAAAATTTATGGACCATTTATGTCTTTTTTTCTTTTGTTGGAGCTAATTATGTGTTACAAAGCTAAAGCAATATCAATTGAGCTTTAATATCCCACTAGAAGCACGGTCTCAAATGCGTATCAATTGGGCTCTAGTGACCTTGTTCTTCACACCAAAAACATTTTATACTCCGATAGTATATTAGGTAACAATTCACTAAGAACTAATCCAATCCACAATCAATTTCTTCCCCAAAATTAAGCTAGCCAAAATGGACTCAACCCCAGCAACAACTGGCTGTGTATTCCAGGACTGTGACCTCAAAATAAGTAAATATAATACTGAAATGTTAAAAAAACAAGGCAACAATAATACCAAAATTTTTATGTGGAAAATCCAATGCGAGAAAAAACCACAAACTACTCAAAAACTTAGTAACATTGACAATACAACAATATTTAATCATTATTAAGGTGGATTAATACAAATAGAACATGAAACCTTAACCACAATTGGAGAAAATGAGAGACAACTTGGAGAAAGCTTTCGACGAACAAAATTGATCAACTCATAGATCTCCGAACAACATTCTGAAAATTGAGCCAATTCCAAGGATGTTAGGCCTCTGAATATGGACCAAAAAGTCGTTGCCCCTTTTTATCTTCTTCTCGTGCGTTCTTCTCGAGGAGCTGTCTCTCTCTCCCTTCTCTTCACTCCACAAACAGCCCCTCTCTCTCTCTCTCTCTCTCTCTCTCTCTCTCTCTCTCTCTTTTTCTTTTTGACTTTTTGAATTTTTTCTTTTTCTTTGATGTTATGTTCGCTGAACCCCACAAAGACACGGCCCAGCCAACAATCCTCCATCACTCTAATGGCAAAATCAATAGGAACAACATCAAAGAAAAAGAAAAAAGTCAAAAAGTCAGAAAGCAAAAAAAAAAAAAAATCCCAGCGCAAGTTGTGGCCATCTCTTTGTGGAACTCGGATTTATCAATAATATGAGATTGAAAATAGAAAAATGATACAAATTGTATTAGCGTATCTAGATAATTTTGGAATGGTTTTGAATGGCTTGCATCCAATGATATTTAGATATTCCAAAAACTCCAACCTATCGAGGCCTTGAATTTCGATCAATTTTTCACATTCATTAGCATTCAATATCTTCAAACTCTTGGAATTTGGAAGGAGGAGCCTTTCAATTGAAGTGCGCCTAGAGATATCCGGTCTTTCCAAGAACTCCACCCTATTGAGGCCTTGAATTTTGGCTAATTTCTTGCACTAATTAACAAATGATATCATTAGACTCCGGATTTTGGAAGCTATAGCCTTTACATTGAAGTGCACTCTTTGATATTTAGCCATTACAATTACTCTAACCTATCAAGGCCTTGAATTTCGGCTAATTTCTTGCACGAATTAGCATTTAATATAAGGACAGAATAGCTTTGTTTACTAATTTTTCTTCGGATGGTATCTCTCTATTATGGTTCTTTCAACATCTTTCTTCAAAAGGTCCTATGATTTTTCACATGTAAGGAACACAAGGTGTATCATTCAAAGAGTGTGCTCAGATAATGCACTTGTTCTGCATCGGCATTACAACCACGTTGATCGAGTGCTATGTATTGAGTCTTGCCTATTTGTTGATGTCCATAGGCAATACAGTTGCTTTTTGGAACGCATACACTATTAAGTTATGATGCTAAGTTCCCTCAATATCCTCCATTCGTTTAGATTGTTAGTTTAATAATGATGTTGAGTTACAGACATAGTTCTATAATTACTTAAACAGTAGTAGAAGCAATTTTATAAGGCTACACGACGGCTATGATAGAGGATTTTGCCAAAGGTGTTATGAGTGATAGACACAAATCGCCTTCTATTAGTTTCCTATCGATAGTATAGCGTCTCTCCATACTCTAGTAATACTCGTGATCCTAGCCTTCTCTTCTTGTTTTCTTAGTCCTTGAAAATTTTAACTATAGTCTCTTCAAAATGAGCTCGTCTGAGACTGCTCGTGCATAGTTTGATTTAATACGTGGTTTGCACTCGTAGTGGACCAAATACCATCAATTTATTCTGTTGGTAATATTTATCGTTTCGTCATATTATCAATTGTCGTTGTCACTATTTCTACACTTATTATGCATCAGGAAAGAATACATTGATGATGTGGAGATTTGGAAATAAATTAATAAAGCAAGTTAATCTCATAGTAGATTTGGCTAAAGTCGACAAAGAAGCTCTCATAAAGATAATTTATAAACAGAAGAATAGAAATATCACATATGCACATTTTACATGCATACAATCATATATACGATTACCATCTTGGTGCATATGATCGAACACGAAGCTATTACATCTATAAAAGTTTTTCCTCTAGATTGGCAATAAATCCTAGAGAATGAATGATAAAGTTAAACAATTGTAGATTCCTATATATCTACATATCATTAAGTTTTTTGGCTACATGATACTCTTGTCAAGAGTACAAAATATAATCTCATAATCTTAAACCTACCATTTAATTGTAGATTTCGAATCTCTATTATTGGAAGATAGTATTTGTTCTTTAATGCCACCTTGGCACTCTATATCTAACTAGCCATATTGATTCTAGTAATCCTGGAGATTGACTCTTTCACACAAGTGTATTTTGTATTTTGTACATTGGATTGGATTGGATGCATCACTTAATAATGATGCTTGGAGAAGTGAGTCAATTTTAAGTGAGAGATTTCAACATTCAAATGCAAAGTTCGTCAGTTGATTACACCATGTAATCCATTCAACCCGAAAGTACAAACAATCCAAACCTGACAATTGGTGCTCTTATATGCGGAAATAATAAACATATACGCATGAAGCAAAAGTTGGGCACTATCGAATAGTTGTCAAAGCTTGCAGAAATACAATGCAAACAGTTACTTCCCCCCAGATAGAAGCCATGAGTCAGTATTTCTCTGTCGATTCCATCTAGCTCTATAGATAAGTAGTTAGCTTTCACTCTGCTTTTTCTCTTCAATAAATGCCTGCCTAGCAGAAAAGGCTCATGGCAGGCATAAATTGAAACTCTCCAGGAAGGGTGGAGCCGAAGAGCTTTAGCCGGAAAGTCCACATGCATTGCTTCTCCCACTGATGTCTCCTGCAGCTTCGAGTATTAGAGGTCCACCCACGAGCAACATGAACATTACCACCGCATATTCACAAACAAACGTTCATTCTGAATCAAAGATTTCACCTTCATCGCTGTCGAATATGTAGACCAGGGCCTGTTTTCTTGCAGCCAAAACACAAGCGGCGCCTCTACTTGCTATCGCAAAAAAGGAATCAACTTGATTTCACTCCGACGTTTCTATTATTTGGCCATAACTAATGCAATGCTTTGATACCTCTTTTGGGTAAAATACTAAAGTATTAGGTTTTCCTATAAATTTTAGATCAATTAAAAGGTCAAAGTGCGAAAAAGATGAATTATTAGTGGCCAGACAAACACAAAAAGAATAATTATTTTCTTATGTTAGGGTTCGTTGCAGTTTGATTTACTGACTAAGAACTGTTATGTACATATTAATGATGATAGATACTATCAGCATTCATGGTTCACATGCGTATGAAAAAATATTCTTCTTTGGAGCATAAATTTGGACATTTCCAACCGTTGGAACAAAGATGAAATGGTCCATTAGAGACGCACAATGATCCTATGCCAATCATATTTAAACTTAAGAATAGCTTGTAAAGTGGAAACTTAATACGGTGCATGCATAAGATTAATTCAGTCCCACCACCCAGCCAATGAGATATACTTGTTACTGACACTAGCAAGTTTATCAAAAGATGATACAAATAGGAAAGACTATGGGCAACAATAAGTTACCAAACATCCAAACTGCAAATGGACATGCTAAGAAACTCAAGGAAAGTAGTTTTTTGATTATACAATTGATGGCATGGCAATGAATTGATCCTTAGCTCGATTGTGTGGGCACTGTGAAAAATTCTTACCACTAATTGACAAGGGGGGATTGCAGTATGGGAATGCTGCCAACTTCTCATTCTCCATCTCTAGGTGTAAAATAAAGTCCTAGATGTGTAATTTCCCTGGGTTAGTGTTTCGATAGTGAGAATGAGACAACCGAGCAATAGTGTTCTCATAAAATAGAAGCAAAAGTGGCACTACTAATGCATTAGGGTCATCAAATGCACATTTCTTGACATACGTACAAGGCTCCAGCTGTCGAGATATGTTGGAGCTTTTGAAGTTATGGTAAGTGAGAAAGTGAAACATCGTTTAAAATTGGACGCATATAATGGCATGCATATGCACATAGGAGGAAAAACTAAGCTGCTGTCACTTGTGCTGATGAGGAGAGCAGATACATAGTAAATAGGAAGAACAAAAGAACAAAAGTCTATAAAACCAGACTAGTGGTTCAACCAGTCAAACTGAGAACTGTACTTTGCTAATTCAACCAGTTGAACCGATTGCATGTGGCGTTATTTGATAGTGTTAGAAGTAAGAAGGGTAATTAGAAGTAATAAGGGTAAATGGGTCTTTACCACTAGTAAATGGGTCTTTACCACTTTTAGGGTTTATTTTGATGTATATATTTAACTTTATTGATTAATACAAAGTACGCTTTCCTCACATGATATCAGAGCCTAGGGATTAACCCTAGTCAACGGAGTAGCCACCACTTGCCGCCGTCGACTCGCCGGAACAGTCGGCCGTCGCCGTGGTGGCTTGTCACCGTCGAGTGTCTCCTTCTTTCTCTCCTTCTTGCACGATTCTTTCTTGACCTTTCGTGCGGCTCCCTCACGCGGTTTGCGTAGCTCGCGCACCTGCACGACTTGTGCGACCTGTGCAGCTCGCGCGGCTCGCGCAGCTGGTGCGACACCATCTCGCGGCTCCATCGCATGACCCACACCGCTCGTTGGGTCGCTAATTTTGGTCGCACAGCTCCATCACATCTCACGCAGCTTGCTGGGCAGATTTTGGTTGTTGACTTGCTTGATTCGCATGAGGACAGACAACATATAATGGAGCGCAAAGCACAGGCACTGGTGCGGTGAGCGTGGATTTTGGTGCAAAGCACACGCACTGGTGCCCCCACGCAAGTCGCTGATTTACGGACCTTCAGTTTACAAGACTGAGGCTGATTTTGGTTCACAGGTCGCTGATTTTGGTGCACACTTGCAGGAAAGGACTTTGAGGTGTTTTCTTTGTGACTGAAAGGAGAAATTCTTTTTTTTTTTTTTCTGTCCTTTACATTGATCTGCTGGAGTTTCTATGGCCTGTGTTGCTTCATCTTTGATGGCCGGGAAGTTTACTGACCATTTTCGGATTATAAATTTGTTAATTTGAGAGTTTGTGAATTGGTGGCAGTCTCTATTATTTTATGTGGGTTGTGGAGATCTTGTGTGCTAATATTGGGTTATTAAATTACTGAGGCTGAATTGTTTGACGGAAGCTAAGGTCAGAGTTTGCTTATTATTATTTGGAAAATGGGCGATCACTCGAAGAGTACAATTGAAGTAGATCATGAGAAGAATAATACTGTGATGATTGAGGTGATTTCCTCTTCGTCTAATTGAATTACTGATAGGAAGCTCGCAGGTAGTGCTAACTTCCACCAATGGAAGAAAATCGTGAAGCTTACTTTGACAAGCATAAATCAACATAGACACTTAACAGAGTTTAAGCCTAGAGATGATGTAACTTGGGATGGTGTTGATGCACGTATTCTTGGCCAAATGCTGAATTCTATGGAGAGTAATGCAGTTGACTTGGTAACTCATATTGATACAGTCAGAGAACTATGGGAGTATTTGAATGTGTTATATTCTGGCCAAGATAATTTGTCACGGATTTATGAACTATCGCAGGAGTTTTATCGATTTGAAAGGAAGGGACGCCCTATTACCCAGTGCTTTGCAGACTTTAAGAGATTGTATGAGGAGTTGAATGATGTTCTCCCTATTTCAACTGATGTTTAACAAATGCAACGTCAGAGGGAACAATTGACTGTAATGGGATTCTTAGGATGTCTTGGTTCTGAGTATGAAACTATTAGGTCTCAGATCCTTGGGGGAGAGAATATTACGTTTGCTCGAGTTCTTCTAGTATCAATGGTGGGGAGTTCAACTCTTGTGTCCCAGACTCAAACTGGTAGTGGTAATAGGAGTGATGGAGGAACCCGTGGCGTACATAGTGGACGTGGTGTCCGAGGAGGAGGCCGAGGCATAGGAATAGGAAGAGGTCAAGGTCAACAGCATCCTTTTGGACAATTCCCCATATCTACTGATAATTCAGGGACTACATAAGTTTGTCATTACAGTGGCAAACTTGGTCATATTCAAAAATTTTGTTACAAGCTACATGGAAGACCAGGGCAGCAGCACCAGTTCGCTAATACGGCGTCTAATATTGACTCTACTCCACAGTCATCTGAAGACAATGTGGTGGTTATGTCTGGTGAGGAATATGATCGGTACAAACAGTCTCAAATCTCACAGCCTATTTCTTCCACTGCTACTTTGGCACAGACAGGTAATGCTACTGCATGCCTTTCAGCTGCTTCTCATCCTTGGATCATTGATTCAGGGGCTTCCGATCACATGTCAGGTCTTTCGGGTATATTTTCCTCTCTTTCTCTATCTTCGTCCATAGTTACTCTAGCCAATGGATCACCTACACATGTTAAAGGAATTGGCACAGTTAATCCAATTCCTTCATTGCCATTGTCCTCAGTGCTTTATCTTCCACAATTTCCATGTAACCTCATGTATGTTAGTAAGTTAACTAAAAACTTTCAGTGTTCAATAACTTTCTATCCTGATTCTTCTACTTTCCAGGATCTGGCTACGAAGAAGACAATTGGTGGAGGACGTGAGGAAGGGGGGCTGTATGTACTTGAAGATGCTTCTTCAATTGCTTGCTCAAGTGTTGCGTCCCCACACGGTTTTAAAGAATTGATTTCAAGGGACAAATTGTGAAAATAGTAGCCACTGTGACACAAGATGAAGAGTTGAAGAGTTGAAGACGCTTTTAGAGTTGATTCCCTGTGTGGTGTGCCACGGTAGTATATCGAATAGCAGTCGCCAAATGTACTTCATATTCTACAAAGCACGCCAAGGCGATGGATAGGAAGATATCGAACAAATCGGAGATATTGGTCAAGATCGTCAAACTTACAAGCACGATAACCCAAACCGAGGGAGTTCAACATACGAGAGTTGCATATATGTGTTTAACCAAATTAAAATTAGGACTTCCATTGCTACTCCCTCTCAAGACAATTGTCCAAAAAGCCCTAAACTTATTGTAATTTTGTCAATTTAATGAAAAACTTTTCAATTTTACCAATTGAATTTTAATCATTTTCATTTTTTACCAATTGAGTTCATCCAATCAATTTTGACAGGAATTTGCTAATGTGGATGGTTGGCACTGACATGGCACTTTTAAATAATATTTTCAATTTTTTATGATTTTTTTCTTTTCTTTTCATTTTTTTTTACTTTTTTTTGCTTTTATTTTTGGGTTTTGGAGTTAGTTTGGCAAGGGTGGCCAGCTGACCTAGGTTGAGGGCACACGCGCCCTCGCTTTGGCCGGTGAGGGCATCGTGGTCCTCGCCGGCCTAACTCCAAACCCCCCCCCCCAAAAAAAGTAAAAAAGAAAAGAAAAGAAAAAATCATAACAAATTCAATATTATTAAAATATTATTTAAAAAGTGACGTTAGTGCCAACCGTCCACATTAGCAAATTTTAGTCAAAATTGCCCGAATAGACTCAATTGGCAAAATGTAAAAATGTTTATGACTCAATTGACAAAAATGTAATAGGTTTATGACTTTTTAAACAATTTTCCCCTCCCCTCTCTCATAGGCACACTATGCTTGTGGAACTATTCTAAGTTTGAGATGAAACACATTATAAGATTAGAGTATATACGGCTGTCAATACCATGGGGTATTACAATGGGCATAGACCACGGAATTTGCCATAGTGACTCACCCTCGCCAGCCATGGCCTATGGCTAGGTGGCTAGCAACCATCCATTGGCAAAAAGAAGAAGGAAAAAAAAATAGAAAGAAAAGAAAAAATTCAGAAAATTAATAAAAAATTGTAAACATTATCCACATTGGCAATTTTTGCTCAAAATTTGACTAAATGGATTACATTGGCATATCCTCAAAAGGTCTAGAACTCAATTAGCCAAATTTAAAAGTTTATGATTGAATTGATGCAACCGCAATAGGCTTAAGACTTTCTTGGTAATTTCCCCTAACATTGTGTGCCGAGCATCCAATACTCATTTGGCTTGAAAGGATGTCAAGTGTTTCCACATTTTGAATAGCTAAAACTCACTTTCACTTAGGTGACGCCAAGTGGATATTGACAAGATAATTTTACCACTAAGTAGATATGAAAAGACGTAATAAGCGGGCGGCAACATGTTTCTGTATGCATTTTTATCAATAGGTGACTGGAAGATCACATTAGAAAAGAAGATTGGTTTGGTTAAACTAATATGAGGGCATATTAGGTACTTATCTGTATTTGACCCGTCATCATTAATAAGGTTATTCGCTTGTGTATAGATCAGCTTTGTTGCCTTCTTAAGTGACTAATTTTCTTATCAGTCTCATGTATTAAGTCTTGCCAGTTTGCCGCCATCCAGAGGCAATAAAGCTATTTTTCGGAACACTCACTGTTAAGACATGATGCTTAGTTGTTAAGACATGATGCTAAGTTACCTTGATATTCTCCAATCATTCGGGCAGTTAGTTTAATAATGATGTTGAGTTACGAATAATCATTTGTTCTATTATTACTGAGAATAGTGGCAGAAGTAGATTTTATGAGGCTCTACAATGGCTATTAATAGAAGGTTTAGCCAATGGTGTCTGGTGCAATAGACACAAGTCGTCTTCTTAAACATTTCCTATTAATAGCAAAGCTTCTTCCTTAGCCGTACTTCTTTTCCTAGCCTTCTATTCTTGGTCCTCGAAAATTTTAACGCCAATTTCTCCAAAACGAGCTTGTGTTTAACGGGTCATGGAATTTAAAGTTTACATGCGATTTGCACTGGCAGCGAACCTGTTAACAATCATTTATTTTGTTGATAATGTTATTGTCCCATCTAATAATTAATGTTAAATGTCACTATTTCTGCACTTGCATTCGGAAGAATACATTGAAGACGTAAAAGATTTGGAAGGGCTATAAATAAAGGAGGATTTAATTTCAGAGTAAATTCAGCTTAAGTTCCAAAAGAGCTATCATCACGGCAAATAATAAACATAAGAAAAGAAGTATCACAAATGCACATGTTACATTCATGCATACTTTCTCCTGGAGACTGGCAATAATTCCCAGAGAAAGAATACTGCAATTAAAGAATTATTGATTCCTGAATGTACATCATTGAATTAAAAGACTCCATGATGCTCTTTATTGAGGATACAAAGTCCATTCACGATATTGTAGACAGAATCTCATGATCTTAAACCTGCCATCTACTTGAGGGCTCCAAATATCTGAGATCGGAATATAGCGTATGTTCTTTAGTTGAGTACACTGCCTGAACCATTCAATCCAAAGTGAGTCAATGACAATGACACGTGGAGAAGCCAGTCATTTTCGGGTGAGAGATTTCAACATACAAAAGCAGAGCTCGTTAGTCAAGTACACTACCTGAACCATTCAACCTAAAGCGTAGATAATCCAAACCAAACATTTGGTTCTCATACACATGCAAATAGTAAGCATATACAGATGAAGCAAAAGCTTGGTACTATCGAGCAGGTCTCAGAGCTTACAGCAATACCATGACGACAGTTACCACTAGATAGAAGCCATGATTCAGCATCTTTCGGTCAATTCTATCCAACTCAATAGATAATCGCTACCTTTCACTCCACTTATTCTATCGACAAATACCGCCTAGCAGAAAAGGCACATGGCAGGTATGGATTAAGACTTCTCCAGAAAGGGTGAAGTTGAAGAGCTTCAGTCAGAAAGCCCACATGCATTGCTTCTTACACTGATGTCTGCAGCTTCAAGTATGAGAGGTCCACCCACAGCAGCGACATGAGCATAACCACCACAAACTCTTGAACAGATAGTCATTCTGAATCAGAGATTTCTTCTTCATACTCGTCCAGTATGTAGATCAGGGCCCACTTTCTTGTAGCTAAAACACAAGCCACTTCTCTACTTGCCATTGCCCAAAAAAAAAAAAAAAAATCAACTTGATTTCAGTCTGGTGTTCCTTGAATGTATGGCCATAACCAACATGATGTTTAGATACCTTTGTTGGGTAAAATAAGTACAACACATGCATTATGATAAGACACAGGCAGGAAGCAAACCTTGGGTGCCTAAAGAGACTACAGCATGCATGTAACTACGAATGCTCTACAGTATCTTGCTACACTAGATACCACGGTAGCATCTATGGTCATGAACTTGTAAATAGTGCTTCTCAGTCAGCAACTCAGACCGCTATGCAGCTACCATAAGAGAATGATAATTCTTTTGGTATTTGTTTAGCGACTATAAAATCATTTTGCGCTTTGTCCTCTCAATTGATTTAAAATTTAGGGGAAAACCCGATACCACAATTTTTTCTTTTTTTTTTTACTTCTTTTGACTAAAAAATATTCTTCTTTGGAGCATACTTTCGCACTTCTTCAATCTATAGGAACAAACATGAAGTGGTCCATTAAAGAGGCACAATGTCCCTATGCCAGTCACATTTGAACTTAATAGAAGGTTCTAAGTGAAAATGTAGCAAGGAGCATGAACAGGATTAATTCAATTCCATCACCCAGCCAACGGGATAAATTTGTTACTGACACTGGCAAGTTTATCAAACACTGATCCCTAAGGAAAGAGCATGGGCAACAATAAGTTTCCAGACATCCAAAACTGCAAATGGACAAGGCAAGAAGCTCAAAGAAAAAACCTTCAGAACTATACAATTGGCATAGCAATGAATTGATCCTTAGCTCGATGGCATGACAGTGTAAAAATGTTCTTACCACCAACTGACAAGAGAGGAACTACAGTATGGGGAATGCTGCGAAGCTTCTCATTCTCCATCTCCAGGCGTAAGATATGGTCCTAGATGTGCAGTTTCACTGGATTAGTGTTTCAAAAGTGAGAACAATACAACCAAGCAAAAATATCCTAGCAAAATAGAAGTAAAAAGGGCACTGCTAACCCATTAGGGCCATCAAAGGCACATTTCTTAACCTACATACAAGGCTCCAGCTGTCAAGGTATGTTGGAACTTTTTGCAGTTATGGCAAGGCAGAAAATAAAACACCCTTTGAAATTGCAAGGACGTAATGACATTTGTATGCATTATGCACATAGGAGGAAAAACTAAGCTGCTGCTAATCGTGCTGATGAGAAGAGCAGATAAATAATAAATAGGAACGATAAAAAAAACAAACATTTTAAAACCAGACAAGTGGTTCAATCAGTCAAACTGGTAGAACCGTGCTCTTCCAGTTCGACCGACTGAACCGATTGCATGTGATGTCATCCGATAGAATGCTCTGCGTATATTAGATTACACACTTTCAGAACAAAAGAAGCCCAGTGAGTCGGCACACACCATAGCATCTTAATAGATTACACACGCTTGATGTCATCTTATAGCATCCTGTTCAATTTTAGATTAGGCCAATATGGTCAATAAATAAATTATCCACCACGAATTGTAGCAAGAAAACACCGGAGCAAATGATTGGCATGCTTGTTAGTTACAAGAGGTTGGAGTGCCAAACCCCAACCCAATTCCAGGACTACTCCTTTTAGTTTTTTTACGGCCCAGATCTGGTCCAGACTAGTTGACAGGTTTCCTGGGTATCAGTTGATAGGTACACCTGGTTATCAGTTGAAGAGGATCAATACCACCAGTTCTTGATCAATACTATTTCTGTTGGGAAACCAGACCGGACAGGTCTAGTTCCCCGTCCAACCAGAGCCACTTCTTAAAACTCCGACATGAACAGGAGTCAACAGAAAAGCACAATATGCTACTTTTTTCCTTTTGCCATCAATGTCTTAAATAGTGAATTGTCATGATCAGAATAGAACTCTAGATATCACAAGTAAGAAAACAATATGCAAGCTCCGGATCCAAGCTCCGGATCCAAGAGTTACCTTCAATTGGTACAAATCCCGGTTATTTGCATATGTGGTTCTGCAATATGCACAAATGGAAGGTCACTAGCCTGCAGGATCATCATCCCGGCATCTACCAAGTTTTCATGAGTATCATTCATCTTATTTAGCAACATGATAATTTGATGTTCCTGCTTCCAACAGAATATATTAGCCACATTTGCAAATTTTGGCTACAAAATATGATATACAAAGCTTTTACCTCAAATAGAGCCTAATCCACACAACAGTGACCAAGAGAGATGCACAACAAGATCCTTCCAAAGATCTTCCCTTCTTCACATTGCTTGAAACATTCTTAAGTCCACTCACTACTGCTATACGATTTGTTACATCTAAAAAAGACTCCTCAGTTATTTGGAAGGAAATATAATCTGAAGCAAATTCAAAATCATCCTGCAATAACATACAGAGTAATGATTAGCATGAAAAAGCAGTTGGACTCTGCACATGTGGATCTCTGGATAATTTTTGTAGTTTCAAATTAAAGGTATATACCCTATACAAGGACCATGAATTGCGAACATATCTGGTGGATGTTGAAACTGACGTAAGAGGGAATTGTAGCAATAAATTCTCACAAAGTATCTATTTCAAAATAGAAGAGAAAGGCATCTGGGCAGCTTCCTTGAAAATGTGATTAGCAAATTAGTTTCTAATCAGGAAACATGGAATACAGTATTTCCACACACAAGGATCATAACCTAAACACAGAGCCCAATCCCATAAGATCACCCAACTAAAGCTTCCATATACACTGTCAAGTAATCAAACCTGAGATCAAATATGAAAAATTAGATTATTAGATAGAGGGTAAGTGAAAAGCCATTGTTGAGGACAACCTCCAGAAGACAACCCCTAACCCCCAAAGGTTTCCTTTTCTTTCTCTCCTTCTCTCATTATAGTCTAAAGGTTCCGGCCACTCAGACAAGGAAATGAAAAATATAGGACAACTTTATGCTAATAAGCATTTGGATAGAAATATCCACAGACAAACCCATTAACAGAAGTCCTGAATTAGCCAAACGAAAAATGAATATTTGAGCTCAAACAATTGATGAGTCGAGTAAAACCAAAAGCACAAACTTTTAATTAAAGGATTGCAATGTTTACATAAACAAATTTCGGGCCCAGGTAATATACTCAAACTCTTGTTGATCCACAATTTCACATTTGGTGCATATCTCAGCAATGAGGACCAGACTCAAAAGGGAGAAAAGCAATCACTTCAAACAACAAATAACGGCAATGATTTATCCCGTAGTTCATATTTTTCCCACTGAGGTAGCATGTGTGAGAACAATTATAAATGGAAAAAGTAGATATAGGATTAATGTGAAGAATTTACAATGAAAGAGCAATAAACAATACATTCAAGCAAGAACTCCTATTCATGAACAAGATTCCGTTACATTTTAGCTTTTTAATTCTTTTGCTAATACCTGCGTTCCATCTATTGAAATTCTTTCACAAGTGTCCTTCGCAAATATTCTGTGTCCCCCAAATCCTCCAAACTGCAGTAATTCTCCGACTCCCTGCATTGTTGTCTGAGATAAAAATGAGGGCAAGACATCTCACTGATCTGACAAGATATATCAAGGCAGAAAAGCGCAAGGAAATGCATTTGATATTTCGGAATATGAGACCTTCCAATCCAATGAGAAACGATGATCAACCGGTCAATTTCGACCCTTGTTACCATGTGGTTACTTAAAGTAGTGGTGGACCAACAATAACCACAGTTGCAGCCCAGCAAACCACCCTAGCTTAAGTCAACCTCATCTAGTGGAAGTGCACTCAAGTATTTCCTGTTCCAGTTATGGAACAGAATTGGGAGAACCTGTAGGTATTATTGCGGGAATGATCCTAGCTTTCATGCTTTGGTGGGTGCCCGTTAATTAAAATATGAATATAGGTGAAGATGATAGCAAGATGACCTGAAATGAAGAACTAGCCCCCAAACCAGGAGTCATTTACAATTTCATATTCACAACTTTGCCAACTAATTTGGTCACATTGCCTCAAAGCATGAGTCAGCCGCTAAAGCACATGAAAATAATACTAGGCCTGACAGCATATCATTCTGATATTTAAAGCATGACCAAAAGTAGAGAAAATCACTCACGGATCAATGGTAGTTTCTTCATCAGCCTCAGAAAGATCCAGGAGATGCATAGCGGCATCTTGATCATATAGAAACTTCAAGAACACTACAAAAAGTTCACCATCAAACTCAAAAGAGTACATAGGAATTCACCATGAGGAAGGACCCTGCTTGACAAAAGTTAGACAAACCTATTGTATGTTAAAAGTTGATCACTTGGCTCTGACATCGATTGTTTTATACATTTCAAAAGCCAGCTGAAGAAATTTGCAAACTGAAAGAGAGACGAAAGCAAAAGCTTCAGCAACATGCACATTATTAACCAATGCAATATGCTTTCGATCCCTAAGGCAAATACTGCAAGCATGCCACAGGCTCAAGAACTCCATAGGATCCTACCAATATTTTGACCTTGCTCTAGTGGTCACACTATGATTTTTTCATTTTGAAACAAGTAAAATTGCATTTCTTCAGGGTAGCATGCGAGAATTGAGAAGGTACAAACCCCAAGTTGTGTGAGGCATGGGAAGCAAAGATACAGAAAAGTTGTCAATTTCTCTTTTTTGCTGCTTCAAAAACATGACGATATCAACAAAACAACAATGTGCTATTGTCAGTATTCCGTAACAACCTTAACAGTTACTAAATGGACCTTTGTTGAACAGGTTCAAGTCACGTGTAAAGCCCATCGTCTAACGATGACTCCTTTACAATATTGATAACAAGCTCATTTTTCAAATAATTAAAGGCTATTTAACTTACATCAATATGTCATTCTAAGCAACCCATATCATATCTTATCCACAAATAGTTCAACTTCATGTTTAAAATTTAGTAATTTAGTGTCACTAAAGACATGATACCATACATGATGAGAGACAGGCAAGATATTACAATAGTTTTTTTTTTTTTGGGTGACTGTGGATCCACTTTCCCTTGTCAGCTTACGCCGATTCGGTATTTGCGACTATACCTCCGGGGAGACTAGCACAGCAACCCACTGCTATGAACCCCCACTCCAATCACGGAGCCAATCAGGGAGTTCGAACTCAGAACCTCCAAAGAGGAAAGGCAAGCCCTCAACCATCTCAGCCATGCGTGGATGGGTAAGATATTACAATAGTTGCAAATAGAAGATATCAAGAAAGGTAGAGAAATCACAAGAAAGATTGTAACAGGCGTACCGGCTTCACAACAGATGAGAGCACCCTCACTCAACCTGTACAAGCAACATTCCAGCCTTTTCCACTGCATTATCCGCCAGTGTCTCATCCGAACCAATACCTAGATAACAAGAACGCCATCTTGAAAGACCCCTGAGCTCACCCATTCTAAAGCCAATGATTTCTACAGCAGGCTGCTAAGTAAATAACAATACTTCAATTAATTAACCCTGTACGTCAAATATCATCTCTTAAGAAAACTGACACACTGATGAGGGATAAAAATAGCATTGACCACATACATTACTTGCTGGAACCATTGAAGTTAAAAGTTCACAAAAGAAAATGTTTTACACAGTAAATGGTCATTACGAGCCATGTTCATCTTCTGCAAACTATGCTTGAACTAAACAACATACTCTAGAGTCTCCACCCAATAAAAGATATACTGGAAAATTCAATAAAGAAATGGAGCCTAGTCTGCTATCCAATTCATGCAAGCAGATTAGAAGTTTGGAATGTTCATGTGAAATTATCAAGTCCTGCCCCAAAGTTGCTTAAAGAGAGAGAGAGAGAGAGAGAGAGAGAGAGAGAGAGGCCATTTATGTGATGGTTGTGGGCTATAAGCACAATATTGACAGGAAATGCTACTGTTTTCAAGGAGACAAAAGCCCTAGCCCTTTTGATGTTAGCTTGGGGAAGGGTAACTTCTTTACAACAATCAAATATCAAACCGCATTTCTATTCAACACCTTGGGGAAGGATAACTTCTTTACAACATTTAAATATCAAACCACATCTCTAGAGTCCTATTACCTATTTAACTCCCCAACTATCAAATGTTTACACTTCAATGTAAGGTGAAGTCCCGGCTTACAAGAGGGGCGGAGTTCTATAACATTTAAATGGTAAACCACATCTTTATTTCTTAGCTTAACCTTTTTATCGCTTGGCAATTTTTCCACAAAATTCTACACCATCGTGAATGCACATTTTGATTAGACAAAAGGAGAAAGGAGCCCAAAAGCATTGATCGGCAGTACTATGGAGTTAAAGAGAGTTCATAAGCCTTGGTAAGAAAGAAATAGGCAGGCTTTTAAAAATGAGGAAAGTTCTGTAGGTGCTGTAAAAGATATTTGGCTTTCTACCTTATTTTTTTTCACATTGTGGTGGCAGTGCTTTGGACACCAAGTCTTTTTTTTTTTTTAATTTTTAAGGTAAATATGAGCTTTTAGGTGGAAATTTGTAAATAGGAGGCATCCCCTTGGTGCTCTTGGTGCTCTTTAATAGACTTATCCAAAAAAAGGAAACAGGAGTCTATAACCTTAAAGAATGTAACTGGAAACATCATTTCTCACTATACTAGTAATCACGAAGAATATGTAGCATGTACATGAGAGTCACTGTACCCACAAGAAGCACAGAATCTGATCTAATTAACAACAGCCCTATAACGTGCATGTACATATGTGCACACCTGTGCAAGCACATGATCGCATGCATGTGCACACCCAAGCACATGTTCACAACACACAAAAATGCCCACATAAATGGAGAGAGATCTGGCAAGGGAATAAACTGGCAATATATTTTCTATAGATAATAAAGGATTTTGTTGAAAGAAAAAGTTCCAGTACATCAGTATATATGAGAACAAAACAAAAGAAAAACAAACAAAAGTGAAGCATTAGAAGAGTATATAGAAACAGCACATGATGCTCAAAGCTGGTCAAAAGGTACAACGCAGAAGCAACCGAAGATTCCGGACCCTACATTTTGTTTCTTTCTTTCCTAAGGCACCCCATGAGACAAAGGTGCAGTGCTTCAGAACTTCTTAGAAACTGATCCTCCTAATTAGGTATTCCAACAATCAAAAAAGTGGATGGCATGTTTTGCAAGAACCAAACCACCTTAGACAAGCTGAAGATTTGATGTAAAAGCTTGCAAGCGAAGTCAGAAAGAAGAAAGAGATGATCGACATTTTCCCACAAATGCTTTCACACACAACACCATTCTCTGAAAAATCAAATTCTGTTTACCGAGATTCTCAATCATAAGAACCTTATTCCAATTTGGTGTGCATTTACTACAAAACATACACTCCCAAGTAATGGAGTTTGATTCTCACATATTAGAGTCGTATGTGTAAGCATTTGGGTGAAATGTCAAGGAACAAGGAAGCTTTGGTAGCAGATTGTTATCATTTAAACAACGAAATGATCATTTGGGACATTGAGTTCGTGAGCCAAGCCCAAGATTAGGACTTTGAAGCTTTTGCCTGCCTTCTTTTATGTGTTGCATAATTCAAAGATTTCTGTTGCTTAACGGAAGAGATGGAATCTTTTCTGTAAAGTTACTACAAGCTGCTCGATAGGGAGATTCGTGGCAAAACAGATTTTCCTCAGAAATTGATTTGGAAAGTGAGAATTCCAATTAGAGTTTCTCTTTTTGGTTGGGAAGCAACCTGAGAACAAATCCTTACTTTAGAAATGAGGCAAAATACTGGTTAACAGGTGTTTCCTCAGCAAAAAGAGGCAGAGTCTGCACAGCATCTCCTCCTTCATTGTTCTTCGACAAGAATTGGACAGTTTCCTATCCTTGCGCTATGTTATCTTGGGTTATCAGAGTTTTATTGGGCAAGAACTTTGGGCATGGCAGGGCATTCCTTTACAGCACAACAAGTGGGATTAACTCAATTCCCCTGTTTCTTTCAGTACAAAAATTGACTTGCAATTGTGAGGAGATATATGCTAAGATCTAAGGCAATAAACTCTTTCCGTTTAAATTGAGAACATATCTCTACACCTGCTAATTATAATGTGAACGTATAAACATTACATATCCATATCTCCATGTACAATACACTCAAAGCTCAAACTTAGATCAAGTTCAAGTTCAAAGCAATGATTAATGACCTAAAATTTCCATTATACGCTTATAGGAGATATTGCCAACTTGTTGAATCAGACTCAAATCAGATTTTAATTCAGATCATTGCATATGATATGTTCGTATGAAGAATCAACATTAGGATGTTCTGAAAATTATGGCGTGTCTCAATATGTGCATAGCATAACTTCCTGTAACAAATTCCTATCTCTATCTGATCACCTCCAAGACTGTTCATTGAGATGCGTGAAATTTAATTATTTGGGAAAAAGGCCAAATGCAAAGACAATAATGCGCACCTGTAGATGATTGAGGACAACCAGCAGAAGTTCTTTTCCAGCATCACAAACAACTTTTGATACACGCTTCATACCCTATCACTGAACCAACTAGCAAACTATGATTATAAAAACCAACCAAAAAAGCCAAAGTCCTATAGCAGTACCAAAGCTTAAAAAATTAGCCATACCACTTCACCCAGAGAATTAACACGAAACTGATAGACTGAAAAATTCCTCCTGAGGGAAAGAGTCAAGACCTAGATAAGCAAACAGTTCAATGAAGAAAAATGAAACGCCATCTACCGTTCTGTATTAATAGTACTACTTGCCATGGTCACTAACAAGCTTTGCAGCAAATCAAACTTCCTCATGAAATATGTTTATGGCGTCAGCCCACTGCTTATGCATTAGTGATAATGATGGCTGGATGAATGAAGTAAATCTTCAATGTTCAAAGCCTGTTGAGCAACTTGAAGTCCATTTTTTCTGCAGACGGAAAGAGATTGATAATCTAAGGAGGCATTTGGCTGATAAAGATTCTCAAAAGACCGTTCTGATTTCAATTTGAGAATTAAAACAGACCAGAAAATGAGTTTGGTAACACTCCGAAAGCAGTCGACGAATAAAAGGAAAACTATTCGCAGAATCAAAATTACAAACTGAAGATGACTTTTTAGTATTCTCATTCCAAAAGCAAACATGGAGATTTGGAAAAAAATAATAAGCATATTTTTTGAAAGTGATGTAACCCAAGCATATTCTAACAATTTTTATCCCTAATGATATTATTTTCACTGAACAAATATTTTGTTAGCAAAACATTGAAAAAAGTTTCTATGAAAATGGAAACTAAAGGCATTTTCTAAAATTAAGCAGGCCTTAAGCAGTCGAGAACAAAAATCACATGTGAATCATGCGACAGTGTTTACAATTTTGCAACGAATTTGCCTCACAACATTCAACATCTGAACTACACAGATTTTTGGAGACTTTTTACTGAAAGATAGGATGATACTTACAGGTTGAGTAGAAATCTGAAGCATAAACAAGATAATTCAGACTTCCAAGTATGAAGCATCATGTTGTTCAGCTAATGGCGACTCTCGAAAGTCAACTCAAGCATTAAAAATTATAGGCAGGAAAGTTCTTTCACAATGTAAAGTTTAAAGTCATTTCTAAGAAAACTGCCTCAAAATTGCTCACCTTAACCATCCATTTCTTTTTAAGGATGATGGTAATATCCCTTATGACCAAACTAAGTTAGATACCAATGAAAAAAATATTAGTGCACATAAACAACCATAATATAATCGTAACATCAAGTACAATCACTACCACATAAACTAGAACAGAATCTAGATTTGCACTCGGATCACCTTCATTCACAGTAGGTTTTTTTCTGTAAAATGCCAACTCCTCAGTTCAACATCATGTTCTCAATGAAGACATTCAAGCGCTTCACACACTAAATAGAAAAAAGAGAGCTTTCTCAATTTGAAGCAATTGCCAGGAGAGACCGTCCCCAGCATTAGAGGTCCACCCACAATAGATGTTTGTTCTGAATCTGAGATTTCCATCTTCATCTCGTCCAATTATGTAGACCAGGGCCAACTTTCTTGCAGCCAAAACACAAGCCACACCTCTACTAGCTGTAGCCAAGAATAAATAATTCAACTTGATTTCACTCCGATGGTCCTATAATATGGCCATAACTAATGCGATGTTTTGATACCTTTGCTGGGTAAAATTAATAAGTACAATACTTGCATCGCACTAAAACATAGGCAGGAGCAAAACTTATGTACCTGAAGAGGCTATCGTATGCATGTGAGCCATGAATGCTCTACAATATCTTTCTATACTAAAGACCTTAATAGTATCTATCATCATGAACATGTACCTACTAGTTCCTAGTCAGTAACTTAGACTGCAATGAACCTACCATAAGAAGATAATTATTCTTTCTTTATTTGTCTGGCCACTAAAGATTCATCTTTTTCGCACTTTGACCTCCCAATTGATCTAAAATTTACAGGAAGACCTAATACTTTAGTATTTTACTTCTTCAAAGGAAAAAAAACATTATTTGGAGCATAAATTTGCAGGTTTTCAACCGTCAGAACAAACACGAAATTATCCATTAGAGAGGCACAATGTACCTATGCCAGTCATATTTAAACTTAAGAGTAGGTTGTAAAAGTGGAAATTTAGTAAGGAGCATGGACAGGATAATTCAGCTCCACCACCTAGTCAATGAAATAAATTTGTTATTGATACTAGCAAGTTTCAAACAATGATATAGAAAGGAAAGACTATGAGCAACAATAAGTTTCCAAAAATCCAAACTGCAAATGGACATGGTAAGAAGCTCAAGGAAAATGGTTTTCAGAGTATACAATTGATGGCATCGCAATAATTTGATCCTCAGCTCAATTGTACGGCGGTGTAAAAATTTTTTACCACAAACAACGAGGAACTACAGTATGGGGAATGCAGCAAATCTTCTCATTCTCCATCTCTAGGTGTAAGAGTCCAAGATGTGTAATTTCACTGGGTTAGTGTTCTGGAAGTGAGAATGAGACAACCAAGCAAAAGTGTTCTCACAAAATAGAAGCAAAAGTGGCACTATTAGCCCATTAGGGTCATAAAATGCACATTCCTTGACATACATTCAAGTACAAGGCTCCAACTGTCAACAAAACTTTTGCAGTTATGTTAAGGCAGAAAGTATAACATCCTTTAAAATTGCAGGCATGAAATAGGATGTATATGCATTTATGTGGAGAAACTAAGCTGCCACTCCTCGTGTTGATGAGGAGAGCAAATACATAATAGGAAGAACAAAAGAATAAACGTTTTTAAAACCGGACTAGTGGTTCAACCAGTCAAACTGGTAGAACCATGTTCTAACAGTTCGACCAGTTGAGCCAATTGCATGTAAAGTTGTCAAGTAGAATACACCTGTCCAGAACAAAAGAAGCCCCGGTCACTCGGCAAAGTTGGTTGAGCACAAAAGACAGGATTCCCGTTCTCAATAGAATTGTTCAAATTTTTAATAGACTAATCCAATACGGTCAATAAATAAGCAATCCACCACAAAATGAAGCAAGAAGACACCGGAGCAGATGGTTGGCATGCCTTTTAGTTACAAGAGGTTAGAGTTCCAAACCCCAACCCAACTTCAATACTCTTCCTTAAAGTTTTTGAAAGACCTAGAACTGGTCTAGACTAGTTGACAGGCTTGCTGGGTTACCAATTGATAGGTACACATGGTTACTGGTTCAACAGGGTCAATACCATCAGTTGTTGACCACTACTGTTTCTACTATGAAACCAGACTCAAAAGAAAAGCACAACGCCCAAGTTTTTTTCTTTTTTCCATCAATGTCTTAAATAGGGAATTGACAAGTATAGGAACAAATAGAACTCAAGAGCATCCTATACTTCTCACAAGTAAGGAATCATTATGCAGGCTCTGGATCCACAAGTTACCTTCAATTGGTCCAACTCTCAGTTAATTGCACAAGAGGTTCCTGAAATATGCATAAATGGAAGGTCACTGGTCTGCAAGATCATCATCTAGGCATCTCCCAAGTTTTCACAAGCGTCATCCATCTTATTTAGCAACACAACAATTTGAAGTTGCTGTTTCCAACATAATTTATTAGCCACATCTGCAAATAAGGGATTTAACGTATGAAATACCTAGCTTTCACCTTTTGTAGAGCCAAATCCACACAATAGTAACCAGAATGGATGTACAACAAGATCGATTCCAAAGGCCTTCCCTACTTCACATTGCTTGAATCATTTATAAATCACCTCACCACTACTATACCGTTTGTAACATCTAAAAAAGACTATTTGGAAGGAGATATAATTTGTAAAATCAATTTCACAAGTTCGATTAAATGAAGCAAAGTAACAGGCATCCTCCAGAGTCATATAGAGAAATGATTAGCAAGAAAAAGCAGTTGTACTCTGCAGATGTAGATCTCCGGAGAAAATCGTAGTTTCAGACTAAAGGTATATACCTCATAGAAGGACAGCAAAATGGGAATGTATCTGGTGGATGCTAAAACAGATGTAGGAGGGAACTGTGGCAATATTATTTCCTACTAATCTGGAAAAATGAGATACTGTTTTTCCAAACACAATTATCATAAGCTAGACAGAAAGCCCAACCCGACAAAATCACCTGAGTTCCAATTACACGGTCAAGTAATCAACTTGGGATCAAATACGAAACATAGAATATTAGGAAGAGGGTAAGTGAAAAACCATTGTTGACTACAAAATCCAAAAGACAACACCCCACCCACAAAGAATTCCTTTTCTTTTTCTCCTTCTCGACAGTCTCAAAGTTCAAGCTACTCAGCCAAGGAAATGAAAATTATTTGTAGAATTTCATGGTAATAGGAAAATGGATAGAAAGATCTTCGAACAAACTCAAATAACTGATGAGTTGGGTAACACAAAAGCACAAGCTCTTAAGTGAAAGATTGCGATGTTCACATAAACCAATTTTGAACCCAGGTAATCATATTCAATCTCCTGTTATGCATACAAAGAGATCAAGAATTTCACATTTGGTACACATATCAGCATGAGGACCAGACTTGAAAGGAAGAAAAAAGCAATTATTTCAAACAACAGATAACAACGATGTTTTGTCCCATAATTCATATTTCTCCCATAGAAGTGGCATCTGTAAGAACACCTATGCATTGAAAACTAGATATAGCATTAATAAGAAGAATCTACAACGAAAGAACAATTAACGACACATTCAGGTAACAACTTCTATGCACCAACAAGATTATATTGCATTTGGCATTTCTAATTCTTTTGCCAATACCTATGTTCCATCTATTGAAATTCCTCAAAAGTGTCCTTTGCAGATATTCACTGTCCCTAAATCCTCCAAGTTGCAGTAATTCTCTGGCATAATAATGCATGTAAGACATCTTGCTGACCTGACCTGGCATAATACATCAAAGGCAAAAAAGAGCAAGAAATTACAATTGATCTTTCAAAAAGTGAGAACCTTCCAATCCACTGAGAAACAACAATCAACCCGTCAATTTAACACTCGTTACCATGTGGATAATTAAAATAGCACTGGACCAACAAAAGCCACAGTTGATGATCAGCAAATCACCCAAACTTGATTCAACCTTATCCAGTTGAAGTGCTCTAAGTATTTATGGAGACTGTAGCAAGATGACATGAAATGAAGAACTAACCCAAAAACCAGGAGTCATTTACAGTTGCATATCATCAGTTTAGCAAGTAATTTGGTCATGTTGGATTAAAGAATGATTCAACTGCTAGAGCACATGAAAACAATACTAGGCTTGACAGCATATTATTCTGACCTTTAACGCATGACCTTCCATTACACCATGGTATTAGAATTCTCTAGCACACAAATGGATAGCACAACCCAGTGAAGGCCTACCAAAATAGCAGCTGGAGTACATGAAGGCAAAACTAAGCTGACCATACTCCGCAGTATCCAAGGAATATTAAGCTAACCAACTTTCTCACTTCAAAGCAATTACAAGAAGAGATTCTCCACAGCCTCTGCCAATTGAAGCGATGAAGCACCAACTTTGAGTCCTCTGTGACCATCACCAGCCAACACTTCTCCGGATTTCCCTCCGTCATCTTCACTTGCCAGTCAGAAATCGAGCAAACTTCACAAAACCAAGTCGGAACAATTGAGTCAACCAGCCATAAGGTCGCAAAAGAATGCTAGGAGCTGAACCTAAGAAGCTGGAGGTTTTTCAAACTAGAGCTGAAATGGACGCATGACCCACAGTGGTCCTTTGCTGGTCTCCATAGCTAAAGCTCCATGAGTAGCCGAAAACGCAGCACCAGTGCTAGAACAAATCGCAAGGATGCCAGCTGAAAGAGGGCCTGTGAAGGATAGAGCTTATAAAAACCAGAAGAATCATGGGATGACCACATGCAAACAACCTTTTACCATTCCAAGGATGCATTGTCAGTGTTTGGAGAAGCTCAAGAAACATTGAGTTCCTGATCCTTCTATGATTTCATTCGTTTTAGAAGTGCCTTGTGAAAGCTCTCTTGGATATTTCAGCATTTACATCAAGCAATGGAATAATAACTGAATCCTACCAGTGAGTAAGATGAAATCAATCCAGCAACTAACATCAACAAACAACTAATAATGCTCCAAAGTTTATGGAACCCACTTAGTCAAACTCGATATTCTTTTTGAACTCTTTGGTACCAACTAATGGGGCTTCTAACATCATCAACCATAGAAGCTTTGATCAAATTAGTATAGTGTATTTAACTCAAGATGGTTGCTTTGTGGGACATAGTATGATTCTTTTTCCTTATCATTATGTGCTATTCATGCATTAGAATTAATGCAAGACAGTTTTCAAATGGAATATAGGATACTGAAAATTTTCCTCAAGAAACTTATGGAAATGATTCCTGTGTTTTTCTTTTCAGCAAGTAAATGAACTAACAAAAGCTTATGCACAATATAAGTAATTATTTCACAGTACACCTGATTATGTCAAAAGACATTCTAGTTAATGTCTTGCCTGGCTCAATAGTTTAGGTATACGACAGGTGGCTTTACCAACTCTACAAACATCAAGATGCATTCTTTGGAAGCCTTGGAGTAGGTATACCTTGGACTCAAACCAAATGAACATGGATCCATAGTCAGAAAAATTCGAATTGCAATTTTCTCAATCGATCCAAATAATTCATGATGCTTTTGCTTCTGCCCTGTTTGCTAGTTCATCACAGCCACACCACTAGGAGAAGAGCTTGTGCTTGCATTTGGCATTTCTAGATTGAGACGATTATCTAAATCTACAAATGTAGACAGTTTTGTGAGACAAAATGCATGAAACTCAATGATTGGACAAATTTTATCACAAGCCAGTAGCATATGCAGAGTAAGGGATGCCCTATCAACATATTCCTTTTGCATGGAAATTCACTCTTAAGTGTACCTTAGAAATATGCAGTCATGAAATGCATGATGAGCATAGAGCAAACTAAAACCTCACATTAGAAGGATCACCATATAGGGTCCTTCATCGAGCATTTTCTTCAACCTATACAATGACCTTTGGCATGCTATCAAAAACCTGTACACAGTCAGTTTTTCAGTACTTCCAGCATTCCAAAATCAATCAAATGTCAAGAATCTCTATTTTTCTGCATAGGATGAAGGATCTTACTTGAAAACTAATGTCAAATGATGCGCTTTGAAAGCCTTTTCATCTATTTCCGCTAGTGGCATAACAAGCAGAACCATTTTGTCAAAGCACATATTAACTTCCATGAACATCTCCCTTGGATTCCTTGAGTTCAAGTAAGAAAACAATGGCGACACTATCAACTAGGAAATAATAATGACAAGATCATAAATCTTGAAAGATATTGCAAGCAGGAAATACAAATGAAAATTGGGCAGTAGATTTCAAAAAAGCATAGGTTGATTACCTGCTTTATATACCTTCAATAGAAAATGTGGATCCTTCTGGTCTATTCCTCATCCGAGTCATCCATATAGTAAGGACATGGTACGCAATCTGTGCCATTTGTAATCTGATAATATCGATAAATCTGCGTTCCAGATAATTCCGGAATTGTTTTGAGCGACTTGCATCCAATGATATTCAGTTTTTCCAAAAACTCCAACCTATCGAGGCCCTGAATTTCAACCAAGTTTTTGCAGTCTCTAGCTTCTAATCTCTTCAGACTCCCGGACTTTGGAAGGAGTAGCCTTTCAATTGAAGTGCACCAAGAGATTTCTAGTATTTCCAAGGACTCCAACCTATTGAGGCCATGAATTTCAGCTAATTTCTTGCACCAACCAACATCTACTCTCTTCATACTTCCGGATTTTGGAAGGTCTAGCCTTCCAATTGAAGTGCACCTAGAGATAACTAGACTTTCCAAATACTTCAAACTATCGAGCCCTTGAATTTCGGCTAAGTTTTTGCAATCCTGAGCCACTAATTCCTTCAGCATCCCGAATTTTGGAAGGTCTAGCCTTCCAATTGAAGGGCACCGGTAGATTTCTAAACTTTCCAAATACTCCAAACTATCGAGCCCTTGAATTTCGGCTAAGTTTTTGCAATCCTGAGCCACTAATTTCTTCAGCATCCCGAATTTTGGAAGGTCTAGCCTTCCAATTGAAGGGCACTGGTAGATTTCTAAACTTTCCAAATACTCCAACCTATCAAGGCCTTCAATTTCCGCTAAGTTTTCACAAACTATAGCTTCTAATTCCTTCAGAGACTTTGGAAGATCTAGCCTTCCAATTGAAACACAATATTCGATATCTAGCCTTTTCAAAAGCTCCGATCTATCAAGGCCTAGAATTTCGGCTAATGTGTTGTACTCGTCGAAGAATTCGTTGTACCCGTCAACATGCAATTTCTTCAGACACCCGAATTTTGGAAGGTCCAACCGTTCGATTGAATTCCGGGATTTGATAGTCAAGCTTTCCAAATACATCAATTTGTCAAGACCTCGAACTTCAAGTAGCTTCGGACTATTGCAGACATCTAATGTCCTTAGATGGACAAACTGTGAAACGTCCAGCATTTTGATAGATTCACAGACAGAGACCTTCAAGACTTCCAACTTGAAGGGCGTGTTTAGGGATTGTGGTGATTCCGATTCTTCAATGTCCGTCAGTTGGGAGCATTTTGAACTCTTTAATTGCGTTGATGGAAGCTCCTGGATGCACTGGAGATTATTGCAACCGTGAACTTCTAGTTCCTTGAGATGGGCAAGGTGGGAAAGCGAAGGCAATTTGCGACTTTGACAAGTGACACCCAAATATGTTAAGCCGGAAGGGAGCTCCGGCAGCGATTGGAGCTTGTCGCAGTATCTAAAATCAAGGTGTCGCAGGGAAGAAAGATTACACATGCTTTCTACCATTATCCTTTTCAGATTTTCGCAATTGGAAGCACGTAACTCTCGGAGCTTTCTCAGACTCCCAATATCATTGGGTAATTCTTCTATACCACTCCAAGAAATATCTAGAATCTCTAGATTCTTCAAAGGCCCGATGCTATTTGGTAATGCAGAAAGGGATGGAGTACTGGATAGATCAAGTTGTCGCGGTGATTTTAATTTACCTATTTCTGCTGGAAGCTCCCCAAGGTAGAAACGAGGAACGGGGCGTTCGGCACCTGCATCGGCGCCTACCGCGAGATGAAGCGCGTAGGACGAGCACAGCTCCAAGCGAAGGAGGCCCTCCATGTCTTCGATGGAAGCGTCGATTCGCTTCAGTCTCCAGCAATGACTGAGGATGAGAACCTCTAACTTCTCAAAAGCTGAGAGGAAGTCAGTATTTTCCAAGGAACCACAAAATGAAAGGTCTAGATATTTAAGCTTCTCTGCCATCTACGAAAAAAAAAAAAAAACAATAATGAATGTCGATGGGTGAGTGTAGAGTCATTATGATTCAAAAGAAAGCATAAAAGGAGAGGAAAAAAAAGACTTTAATTCTTACCTTGAAAAAACTCCATCCTCCCCATTTCTCATTTATCTCGCTTCCTTGCAATTCGAGTACAGCTAATTCCTTTACACAAAAATTGTTTACTTCGAAATTCGTTGGACATTGTCGCCATTGAAGCCATTTTAACTCCTCCATTAAGTCCTTAAAATCTCCACTTAAATGTGGCCCATCTAGGTGAAGGAATCTTAGACTCGTCAAATTCTTGAATTGTTTTTCTGCGTAAATTCTGCCAGTGCCTTTACTAAGATTAATCCCCTCAATCTTGCCCGTTCCCTATAAGCAAGAATCAAGAGTCATTAGTACTATATCCAACTAAAGTAATCAAATATCATTTGTTCATTTTGTGATTGATGTGCATTAATGCATTCAAGAGACTAGCAATATGTAGATATGATTTTTCTTTTTATGCCAATAAACAGTATTTATAAAGGCTAACAAAGTGAAGGATGTCAACTTCCATTTCAAAATTTGACCATACATAGTCAGATCTTAAAAGGAATTATGATGTAATGGCTTGTATAGAGTAAAAAATTTACAACTTGTAATCTTCTTCTTTCTGGTACTGTAGCTTCATTATCATAATAGTTAAGACATGCGTGCATCTAATCAAATTGCAAAGTGCAAAATCAAAATTTGACTTGTCAATTTTAATAGAATTATACTTTTTCTCTTGAACTTTCACAAATGCAATTACAATCACATACTAAATTATACAAAATAGAATTTTAGTAATTATCTCTCGGACTTTTTATGAAGAAAAAATAAAACATTTCTCTTTTTAATAGTCATTGCGTGAAGTACGCTTGATGATATACATATACATGTATACACATGCATATATATTGTATTTAAGGAATTTCTGTTCCTATCTTATTTGGTAAGTTTTAAATCAGTCCTTGTCCTATGAATATTGGTAAATGGAATTCCTAACGTAATATTACATAAAATTAGTGTCCCTTTCATTCTCCACTATGGAATAATGACTAAAATTTCATGAGAAATGCAGGTATCGTTAGTCCTATTATCTTAATTTTAAAATCTAGATAATGTAATTCTATGATTAATATATCCTAAGTAGTTATGATTTATATATCATAACATCAGAATTGCACTATGCACCACCGGATAAAAGGGGGCAAAAAAAACAGATGTTCCGATGACAAATTCACCGTCGCCACAGCCCAAAATGCATTTTACACACCTGGAAAAAGGTATCTTCGTTGGAGAACAAGCGAAATTGGCATGGATGAAAGGATAAATAAAAGCGAGAAAAACCTTGGAAGCAGCGAGTCGGCGAGCAAAACTTACCTCACCACAGATTAGGTGTTATTAAGGAGACTTCTAGGCAAAAAAAAAAGGGGGGGGGGGGTTAAAAAGTTAGAAATAAAACTCCTTTTTATTTCGACACATTCATGAAGCTTCAAAATGGAAATAGCCGTTCCAACTACTCCAAAAGTCAGAACGGGAGGGGGAAAATGAAGAGGCCATGAGATCCCAGCCGAACTCTTTTTGATGAAAAAAATTAATTTCCCGCCATCGACTCAAATAATTGAAATAACCATCTAAAAGACTTGTTTGGAGTAACTTTTATTCTTCATCTTTTGTTTTTTTTTTTTCTCAAGAGCATGCACTTTGGCTATTTTTTTAGTGGTATATCCCTGAAACTTGTTGACCCGCCCAATCGTACATGAGTTTTTTCATAGTTTTCTGAAATTTGAGCGATGTTCTCTCTTTTGACGGAAGAGCAAGATATTCACTTTTGGTTTTTTTAGTTAGTTGCGGCGAGCAATCTATCTCGCCCTCTGCTTCAGCCTGTCTATTTCTTGCCAATGACAAAGAAGGACAATTGGATTTTGTCTAAAGGTATCTTGGGAGTACTTGTTAAGTAACCTGACTGAAAAAAAAAAAAAATCTCTATATAAAATGGTTTTTATTAAAAATATTGATTCAACATAATAGAGAACGTGAAAATCACGATAGTCATCTCAAAAGAAAACAAAGATTCTCAGCGAAGGGCCATTTATCAAGTGAAAAGTTATACGTGAAATATGAGATTTTACTAACTAATAAATCAAACAAGATATTTAATGTGTGTGTGTATATAAGATATTAATATATGAGAGAAAAACCATAAAAGGAAATACTTTCTAAAAGGGAGCAACCTCCCTACTTTCTAATCATGTCAATAAAACATTCGGGGGCAATAATAGTGAAGGTTCATAGTGCACTAGAGCAAGCACTAAGTAGTGGACCAATATTACTATTAATCGTAGAACATGGACTAAATGAGAAAAAGAAACGAAACGGCTACCTTACTTTCCTTTAGCACTTTTTCAACTTCCTCATAGTCCCATAACCTACTACGGCACCAAGGCTTTTGTTGGTTTTCCTCACGAACTATTTGCCTCCCAAGATCTCTCAATTGGTCATGCATTCTAAATCGGTCTTGGATTCTAACCATATGATCACTTTCATCACTTTCAACTTTTATTAATGACATGAATATCAATACTTCAATTCCCTCTCCCGGGAAAAAACCACAAGCGTCCCACATGTAGAATGGAATTGTCTTTTCCTCGCCAATGAAAAAGCAGGCGATATCCAAAAAAATTTGTTTTTGTCCATAGTCTAATGCTTCATAACTTATTCTTAACTTTTCCTGCACTTGTCTATTTGGGACTTTTTTTAACTTCTTTATCGTTTCTCTCCACTCTTTTGACTCTTTTCCACACAATAATGAACCAAAAATCTCAAGGGATAAAGGAAGTCCTGCTGCGATCGATACAACTTCATGAGTGAGGTCCTTAAATTCCCTCGGAGGAGAGTCCCTTCGAAACGCATGTTTGCTAAATAGAATCAAAGATTGATCCTTATCCATTTCCCGATGGTCATAAGGATAGTCCACCCCAACTTCTTCAAGAATCCTCTTGTTTCTGGTAGTAATAATGATCCTACTTCCCAAAGAAAACCAATCATGATTACCGGCCAAACACTTCACTTGATCGACCTCATCCACATCATCAAGAAGAAGAAGGACCTTTTTATCTTTAAACCTAGAGGAGATGTAGTTAATCCCTTCATCCTTATTACGAACTTCATTTTTTTGATTCGATATATCATAGATTAATTGATTCTGTAAGTCATGAGCACCACGCTTCCATGATTCCCTTATATCAGCAATGAAGCTACGATGCTCAAATTGATTGGATAGCTTGTTGTAAATGGTTTTAGCAAGAGTAGTTTTACCAATGCCTCCCATTCCATGGATGCCAACAAATAGGAGGGCATGAGATTTATCATCCAGAAATTCCATTACGCTCTTCACATGACTATCGATTCCAACCAAATTCTTAGAAATAATCAACTCAAACTTTTTCTTCAGTTCATTCAACACTTTTTGGACAATCGATTTCACCAACTCTACTTCAAACCTGTCAAATGTGACAAGAGTTCAAATATGTGGCAACAATAATTTTATATTGATTATCTATTGAGAACGTACTAATGAACGAATCTAGGACGAATTGAAAAAATCTAATCATTTTTGTCACACCTCCATGTATGCTAAGAATAAAGTTTGAGAAATGCTTGTGTTTGTTTCACATGGCATGCTCCCTTCCACTATTACTCCGACATAATTTATTATAGAAGAAACTTGAGGGCATCACTTATGAACCTTGAATATTGTATACGTTATGGACTTGAACCAAATTTTAGATTTGTTGTTTGTTAAAGATCTTAGGGATGACGTGGACGTAACTTGAAAACTTTCTAGAGCCTTTGAATAATCAAAAACCCAATAAGCCAACCCAGTATGAGAGTCAACAATCAATCAATAAGCAAGTCCTAACTTTTGGTGTGAAATGACTTCAACTCCTGTAATAACAATCCAAAAAGTCGTTCAGATTGTGTTATAGTGAACAACTTGAATGCAATCAAGGGGATTTCTCCTTTTTTGCACGATTCTACATGATTGCAAGTTTCTACTTGTGTTATTATTATAGATTGGTGTCCTTATCAGTTTTCATTGCCTCTAGGGATGATTTATTTTCCTTTTGCGTAACTATGTTCTTTGATTTTAATTGATCTAAGTAGAAGAATAGTTTTTTTTCCCAAAATAAGAACATTGATTCAATATATTTAGGTGTATGAGATAGAATTTACTTGCTGAAGATAGGAAATACATTGAAAATTATTCAAACAAATATATAATAAAAATAATCCCTTTTTCCTTTTTTTATATTTTCCATCATCATATATAACTAATGAAACATTTCTTCGGAAAATAATTTTAATAGCAACTAGTCAACGATATTAATGATTTAATAAATGTAACTTGGGAAGATAAAGAATTATGGCTTTGACAATCACTATACACGGTATATGATGTTACGAGCTCTAAATAAAAATCACCAATAAGTCGTATAATCGCAAATAAATATCTAATCAGAAAAGTTTGTGACCATGACCAATGTGACGTACACTATAAACATGAAAAAAAATGGCACAATGTTACAAAATCTTTGGATATAAGAATAAAAACTCAATCAAAAAATCTTATCATTCAAGTGAATGGGATCATAACAATAAAATCTATAAGTAGATCTGTCAATATCATTAAAGCAAATTACTTAAAAGAAAAAACAAAGAATAATTTATAGAACTAATGCATCGCAGGATCTTACTGCCAACATGATCTTTCCGTTTATATATATAGAACATAAATGAAGCGGGTGAGAATCAGAACAACCAGTTAACACCCGCACATATTAAAAGAAAGTAGAGAATGCCTTGGTGAGAAATTTTACCCATCGGCTCCGTATCCTTTCAAGTTGCTGACTTCAAGGAGTGCTTGCTTCCATTTCTCCAAAATCGCTGGGTCGAAAGAAGACCTCTTAAGCAAACGCTTCTCACGCTTATGAAATTCCTTTCCAAAACTCCCGATTTGATGTCCCACGTCAGCTGGTTTCACTTTGTAGAATATAGGCAGCACTATCTGCCCGTTACTATTCTTGCGCTCCATTATTTGAACCAGTTCATTCAGGCACCAACTGCTTGTACCATAATTCACAGAGAAAATAGGGATCAGGACCTTACTATTTGTGATGGCTGCCATGAGCTCTGGCCTGATGTCCTCGCCTTGGCAAAGCTCGTCATCATCTCTGAAAGTGTGAATTCCGGCTTTGGAGAGCCCATGGTAGAGGTGATCAGTGAAGCCATGTCGAGTATCTGGGCCTCTGAAACTCAAGAACACCTCGTAGCTGTTTCCAATCGATGCACTATTGTTAGTTTCTGTCGGAGACGAACCAGATCCAACGAAATTAGTTTCTGTCAGCACAGTCATCGAACCAGATGCACCAGTATCAACATCCTCTGCATTTCCACTAGCATTAGTTTTCCTCTTCTTAATGAGACGATGCATTTCGGCCTCTGAGTCTGCCATTGAGTTCAGCTTTCAAGCCCTAAACGGAGAAAAAAAACCAGAATGCCCCTCAGAAAACAGGAAATGCCTTCTTGCCTCTTCTATTGTGGTATGTTAAAATTTCAATACACATGAAGCGGTGGATTTGTTGGGAAGATGAAAAGCGTAGAGAGACTTATGACGAGGCTGTGACAGGGATTTGGAGGAGAAGATGAAAGATGGGGGAGAGAGAGAGAGAGAGATTCGTCCTGTCCGATATTTTCCAAACGAGTGCTCGGAATATATAAAAACATCAAAGCGTCGGGACAGTGAAGAGTCCCCTGCCTAGTCCATTGCTTGCACCGTCGAACCGTCCTTCTCTTTTGTTCATTTATTTTCCATAAGAGAAGGTATTTTTGTTAATTACATTTCAGCTCTTGATTCCACTTAGGAATTTTTTTGGTCGTAATCCCATATAGAATTTACCCTTCTTACTTTAAGCCCTATAAATATTATACCATCAAACCAATAAACTTCACTTTAATACTAAAATGTAGTATTACAACAATCACTTATTCTAAAAAAATTATGTTATTTATGTGTGTCGATGAACATAAATATTATCAAGTTGTTATATATATTTATTTATTTTGTACCCGAGCACAATGAGAATAATGTCTTTTTGGTTCTCGTTCTACCTTAATTTTCCCCTCTTTTTTTCTGTGAACCTTAATTTTTCCTTCAAATCTCATAAATAAATCCAAATGCCTTCTTGCTTTTGCTTTTCTTTGTCATACATATATTTTTTTTTATTGGTTTGATTTATCTATTGGACCAATAAAATTCAAGCGTTGCCTTCGTGTGATGGAAGTTTCACTGCAGTGGAGAGTCCAAGGCAATCCTACCTGGGAAGAAGATAACATGTGAGCAAGTTTCGGTGCACAGGAATGAAAAAAAAATAAAACCAAAAATAAAAGAGAATTGCTATTATGATACCGTAAATTAGAATGGTCAATTCCAAGTCTGATCCTATCCACGAATCGAGAACTGAACTAATTACTAATTTTTGGAACCAGGGCCAGAGTGTATCGATCTAATAAAACAGGCCACTAAAAACGAAACCTCACGGTTAGCCTTAGATCTGGGAAGAAGAGAAAATAGATGAGGCCTACTACCTAAATTTTATTTCTTTTGGTGTTAAAATAATACTTTTGGCATGAATGCAGGCCCCACAATCAGAACCTTTTTTCCTTCGTCCCAGAACATTAACGAACCATGAAAAACGCGTGTAGGTATTTTTATGGCATTGGATAACAGTTTTGCATCATCTCATTCATTTAGACCATAATATTAGGCAAGGATATAGTGAATTTTTTGAGAGAGCACGAGAAATTCTCAAGTTTTCAGTTTTATATTTGTATAAATAGATAATGTTTAGAACACTTAAATAAAGCTTTTTTAACCATAGAAACTTAAATAATATTTACTCCACAAAGTTTTTTTGGTCAAAAAATTCCACAAAATTTATAGAGCTATGTCCTTACCTACATAGTATCAAAAGTAGTCTCATCTTTCGGATTATTATCATTTTTAGAATAAAGTACTTAATTTCAATATGTTGATTTTATATATATATATATATATATATATATATATATATTGAAATCAATAAATTTGAATTTACTTTCTTTAATATTATGAAATGCTCTTGCATATTATAAGATGATTTTATTACTGTGTTTGGACAAAATGATAATCTAGAAGGGTACAAGCTCCAATGTACACGCTTATATGGTGATTATATGCACAAACGTTCTAAGAAAGTAAACTTTTGATCATCATATTCTTGTGAATTAGATTTTGATCCTAATAAATTATTTTAGCTACAAAACTAATCAAAAACATATTCATTAGATTGATTAAATGCTTTCGACCCTTGCAGAAATTAAATTAATTTCCCTAGATAATCTAAATCAATCACATATTTGTGTGCCCTTTTTTGCTAGTGAATCGAATTAGTGAACTAATCTGGGTGGCCTGATTCCCAATTTTCTGATCAAACATGATTTCATTTTGGATATAATTTTCCATGTCATTTTTTTAACGTGAATTTTTTAATGCCACGTCAAACAAGTAACAATATTTTTTAGTGTAGGATTAATGAGTTAAATTTGAGATTGGTTATTGATTTTTTTTTTCAAATAAAAAAATGTCCGGGCATATTTTGGATTGGACATTAAATTTTGAATTTTTCAAAGAAAAGAATTTGGAGTAAGATTTACGACTGAATCCAAAGTTAAAGATTTTTTTTTTTAGATAAAAAGTTTTGGGATATAATTAAAATTGGATTTAAAATTTGAGAGTTTCTAGGAGAGCAGGCCCATATAAAAAAAAGGAAGAGAAAATCGAGGAGTTTTCACTTGTTTTAACCATCCAGGGGCAAAAATGAAATTAGATAGCATCTATTTTTTTATCTATCCCTTTGCCCGATGGCTAGGTCCTACCCGTCCTTGCTTAACTTGAAGGAACCAGTCTTCTCTACCAAATTTTTACCAGTTTCTTATTCCAAATGAGTTGCTCTTCTGTCTACTTAGGATGCGTTTGGTAACATTTATTCCCGAGAACAATTTCTATTTAAAAACAATTTTTTTCTATTTATGTTCGCGGGAACAATTTATGGGCAAAAAAACGTGTTTGGTAACTGCACATAATTTCTATTCCTGGAACAAAAAAAAAAAAAAAACACACCCGTTTGGTACAAGAATAAAAATCTCCATTCCCAAAAAAAAATTATTCCCAATTTTTTCATTTAATTTATAAAATGCCAATTATAGTTTGATTATATAAAGTTCTTGAAAGAGTAAGGTGGAATTGGAATCATAAATTCGTGTTTTTTAAATTTAAAAAAAAATGCCGTCATTGGCTAATTGGAATCATAAACTCGAATGAGGCCTAATATGCTAGATAACTATCGCCATTGATAATTCCTGCAGTGTTTGCAGAGATTAGGCTAAATGCACATGGAGCCTTAACAAGGAAAAACTGTATAGAAATATTCTCACTATTCTCTTTTCTATACTTCAAATAAGTCCTCGTTCTCATTATTCAATCAAAAGAAATCACATTGTATCCGACTTACGGACAATAACACGATAGTAAAACCTCACTCAATGCAGTAACAGAGTAATCTATAACTCGGATGAACCACAACACCCCGCAAGCTCTACCCCTCATTACCATCTGCTTCTCCCCTCCCACATTCGTCATGCATTTTCAGCGAATCCATCATTTCGAAACCGCCGACTCCTCGAGCGAGCGAAACAGACAGAAATTTAAAAAAGGCTGTAAAAAGAGGCCACTCCACGCATATACATGCTCATTTCCACAAAAGCCACCAACACAGTTCCAAAAATTAAAACTTTGCATGTCTGATTGCAGGCGAAAGTTTTCATGATCATACCTGCTTTGAGTCAAAAAATGCTACTTTGTCTCCTGGTTTTTCGACTCCAAAATCCGAACTTCAGGTGCGCTTCTGAAACACAACCACCCAACATAAAGAAGCAAAACACCAAAAAAAAAAAAAAAAACCCAACTTTTATTCATCACATAATAAATCTCAAAGCAAATTTAAAACAATCAAAACATGAAGAGCTTATCATGAAATTGCTAGAACCCAGAGAACTGTGAACAAAAATACGTTGCTTCTAAATCTTTCAATTCAAAGAACCTCGTACAAGAGAATAGAAAGGCATGAAAATTCAAGAATGGATGCTGGAAAACGTATATTCGAGAAAAAGCCCAGCCAAAACTCTGCTGGGGACAGACAGGTATATATGAATAGATAAGGTAAGGGGAGAATTTCGAAAGAGTTCGAGAATGTTCGAGGATTTGACGGCACTATTCGAGAACCCACCGCTTTGTGACACTGGTAATCTTTCTCAAGCAACCGCTTCTACCCACTACTTCGATTCCGCAAAGGGGGAGAAACCCACGAGGAAAGAAGAATTGCAGGGAACCCCAGATTGCAGATTTGTTGTTAAGAAGAACGGGAAGCGAGAGCACAAGCGGTCCGTACGTCGATGGCGAAAGTGAGAGCACCTCCAAAAACGACGCGAGACGAGCTACAACAGGAAGAAATCGAACGAACAGCAAAACGCAAACGATCTACGACTAACCCTCTCGCTCAATCGAGCGACAAATCAAAGCCTGATAAAAAAAAAAAAAAAAAAAGGCAAAGGGGAGCCATGAAAAACAAAGCGAGAATCGCCAAAGAGAGAGAGCAAGAATTGCCAAGGAGAGAGGCGCCTACCGTTTCTCAAGACTAGTTGCGGCAACAAAGGAGGAGGAAAGGTGTCGTGACTCTGTCTTCTCCGGCGAACGATGCGAAGAGGAGGAGGAGGATTAACAACTTCACGAGAGAGGAGAGTGAGACGAAAAGACGCCTGCCAAGAAGTTTTAAAAAGGATGAGAATTAATAAACAAGCTCCGACAAAATTTCGATACCCATATAATGGTGGATTTGCTGGGAAGATGAGTGGAAAGAGACTTTGGACGAGTCTTCGTTGAACTTACTCCATTGCATGCACTGTTGAACTTTCTTTTCCTTTCCTTTTGTTAAGTTATTTTCCACTGGAAATTTATTTTTATTGAATATACTTAAGCTCTTGATCCCACTTATAAATTTAATCCCTCTCACTTTACGCCTGTTAAATATTATATTGTTAAGCTGATAAACTTCATTTCAATATTTATAAGTTTAATGAGATAACACGTGTCGAGAATCACAAAAAATTATCAACATGCTATACATATTTATTTTGTACCCATCACAATGAGAAGAATTTCTTTTTTGCTCTGATTGTGCCTTAATTTCTCCTTCAAATCTCATAAATTAATCAAAATGCCTTTTTGCTTTTTCTCCCGCTTTATTTTATATATATATATATATATATTTCCTTATTGACTTGATTTATCTAATCCAATCAATTGGCAATATATCGATAATTCAAATTTGCCGAGCTGGATATAAAAACGTAATTTGTTGACCGGACCCGACCATGAATTTATAGTCATTGCCTTAATGTTGGGGAAGTTTCAAAGGATAGGAGAATCCAAGGCGATCCTTCCCTGGAAGAAAATAACATGTGAGCAAGTTTCGATGCAAAAGCAATGAAAAAAAATAAAACCAAAAATAAAAGACAATTGCTTTATTTGTATCCATTAAAAGTGGTCATAATTGATGAATACATACAAAGCGTCAGGATAATTGCTGCACCATTGCATTTTCCTTTGCTTTTTCTAATTTATTTTCCATTAGAAAGGTTACTTTTGTTGAATATATTTAAACTCTCGGTCCCAATTACAAATTTAACTTGAATCAATTAAGTATTACCATATCAAATTGATGAATTTCATTTCACTATTGAAACGTTGCATTATCAACGATCACTTAAAATCTACTATATATATATACATATATATATATATATATGTATGTATGTATATAAAGACTTCAGATGATTATAAACCCAAAGAAAGTAAAGAGGAAAACTCTAGTGACTTGATATTCTGAATACTTTTAGGACTCCTTGCATTTCTCCCTTTATTGTTTCTTGGACAAACAAAAGGGCAGCCAATAGCATTGAATTAGACCCAACGAAGAACTGACTGACACACAATTTTTTACACACATTTGCCTTAACTTTGCTAGTAATTGAATACAATTGGCAAATATAAAGGGAAGATTTTCTAAATATATAATAGGACATGGACATCAACTTGCAATCCATCTGGACAAGACACGTGCAGATGCATGAATCATTGATAATTTTATTATTTCTTGGACTAACCAAAGAGCAACCAACGTTGAATAAGAATCAGTATGAGGATAGATATTTCTATAACCATCACTACTATCTTTTAAGGTGGAGACCACTTTGAACACATCAATGCTCTACATATTTTGTTTTTCCTCTTGTCTAATTTCTTTTCCAAGTAAACTTTTCAACTCCACGACGATTCTTTCTAGTTCCTTTGCACATTTCTTTCTTCCTCGCTCCAAATTTTTATCTTTCCCTTGTTGTCACTGCTTCCCTCACATGAAAAGTGGAGAGAGAGAGAGAGAGAGAGAGAGAGAGAGAGAGAGAGAGATTTGTCTAGTCCAATATTTTCCACACAAGTGCTCAAAATAGACAAAAATAGACAAAAACATACAAAGCGTCAAGACAATGAAGAAGGCATGCTTAGTCCACCGCCTATACCGACAAACTTTCCTCTTTCTTTTGTTAATTTATTTTCCATCAGAAAATGTGTTTTTCGTAAAATATTCTTAAGCTCTTAATCACACTTAAGAATTTACCCCTCTTACTTTGAGCCTGATATATATATTATACAGGCAAATCGATAAATTTCATTTTAGTACTAAAATGTTGTATCATTAACGATAACTTATTCTAAAAAATTATGCTATCAAAGCGTGTCAAGGATTATAAAAAATTATCAACATGCATAAATGTGTATATATTCGTTCGGTACTATAACACAATGAGAAGAATTTATTTTTTTACTAGTTCTGTCTTAATTTCCCCTTCAAATCTCATAAATAAGTCAAAATGCCTTTTTGCTTTCGCTTTTGCTTTTACTTTATTATATATATTATTGATTTAATTTATCTAATCTAATCAGTTGGCATGCATCCATAATTCAAATTTGTAGAATTAGATATAAATTAATAATTCATTGATCGGGACCTCTAAACGTGCATTTATGGTCATCGCCTTCAATTGGTGGAAGTTTCAATGCACAGGCAAAGTGAACTACAAGGAAATGTAGATGTTACAAAAGTAGATTTACCGAACTTTCAGGGAAATTGTAGATTTTTGCTCTCTGTCATTTCCTCAGGCATGCCACGACAATTTCTCTCTCTCTCTCTTCATTTTTTTCTTTTCATCTCTTCTATTCTTCTTTTCTTTCTTTCTTTTGCAGACCACTTTATCAGTTTTTCTTTGTAAAAGCTCTCTTTCTTTTGCTGACCATAACCCTCTCTCCCCCCTTTTCTTGGCCAGGAAGAAAAGCACCATCCTTTTCTCTTTCGAGCTCCCTTTGGCAACTATTGCATGTGGAAAAATGCCCCACCCATTTGGCCGAGAATCCTCTGCTTTTTCATGCCCGAATTTTCTTGTCTTCTTTGACCGTGAATTTCAATCTCTGAATGCCGAGATTGCCCCTTGTCAAGCTGAAAATTACTCTCTTGACCTCATCCTCAAGAATTTTTGTTGTTATTTGGAACACATTTGGGATTGTATATAAAATTTGAAAAAAAAAATAGACGAAGAAATTGAGGATTGATGTAACATTTGGTTTAAAGTTGAGATTTTTGTGAAATAAAAAAATTCGAAATTAAGATTGGACCTAAAATTTAAGGGTTTTTAAGATGTATAAAAGAAGGAAAGAGAAAGTCGAGGACTTCTCCTATTCCCATCATCCGGGGGGCATATTTGTAATTAGATAGCATATGAAAATTTTATTTCTACCCCTACTCACAATGGCTGGGCCCCACAAGTCATTCCTTAACTTGAGGCTATCCTCTTTTGTATCAAGTTTTTGTCCATTTCTTATTGCAAAGGAGTGGCCAAGCCCACTACTCTCCTATCTATTTAATTATGAAGTTACCAATTAATCATTTAATCAAATTTATTGATATCACAATTTCTTAATCAACCCAAAGCCAAATTCATAATTTTTTTCCAAATTTTTTTCTCGGTTTAGTTTAGTGGTTGCAATCTACCTTCAACACTTATAATTTGTAATGCGTGTTAATTCAAATATTTATATTATTAAATGGAACTAATACATGCAATGTTAGTTCAATATTTGAAAAAATACTTTAACATAATGCATGCGGTTCCTCTTAAATAATGAGGGGTAGCTATGTTATTGAAAATGTAAATAGGTTTTACTTACCACCCATAATACACATAGGCATATTATTCTCATTCAACAATTTATTTTATATAGATCTAGGGGTAACTATCTTTATAAATATGTTAAATAGGTTTTACTAATCACTCAAAATATATCCAAGCATATTAACGTTGTTATTCAACTTGTTTGGCGCAAGATGTGAAGCAATATGTATGTTTAATAGAAGAAGCTGTATTTTGATATCCACTCGTGACAATGCAAGCTAAAAGAATTACCAATGCTATTTATATACCAACAATCCAAACTAAACTGCCGATACTTGACATCATGAAGTGTTAAAAAAAAAAAACAAAACAAAAGAGTGCTCATGGCACGATCTTATAGTATTGATTTACAATACTTTACAAGTGCTAAATTATCACATTAGTTTCCTTCTCATTGAGAAAATTGAACGCAAGCATGGAGAGAATGCCATGAACACGGCATAAGAATGCCCAAAAATGGGACAATGCATTTCAGCTTTGCTCTGGCTTTGTCCTTGATTTTCCCCCTTCAAGTCCGAGGGAGAAAAAAGCCAGAATGCGTCTCAAGAAATAGAAAATGCCTTCTTGTTGCCCATTCTCTTGTGGTTTGATTTATGCAATGGAACCAATTGGCAATCAGAACTCACACCAATAAGTCAAGCTTTGTCAACCACGTGCTTAGAGTTGTTGCCTTCACGTGGCTGAAATCTCAGTGCACAAGAGATTCAAAGATGATACGCATAACTAGGTTGCGCCGACATGGACATGTGACACGCGACATTACATTTCTCAAAAGTAGAGAATTTCGACACGTTCCGACATGTTATATATTAAACAATTATTTTAATATATAAATGCATAAATAACTAAATAATAATAAAAATAAGAGCCTAAAATTAATCTATACTAAAAACATTAATCCTACATTTGTTAATATCATTCATTATTTTAATTTGACAAATTCAACTACATTTCATTATAATAATCCATAAAACTTAGAGGAAAAAACAAGTAATCCACGTTCCACTATTAAATTTAAAATTTAATAATAAGAAAAAAATAATTAAAATTACATTATCAAATATAACAAAAAGTCATTCATCCACATTATCCACTTCTTCTAAAAAAAAAAAAAAAACCTCCATCTCCAACTTATCAAGTGAAAAATTTGCAACTTCAAGCACCCTAACATCTTCAAACAAGTATTAGAAATTTGTTTTAGCTTTTATTTTTTTTAGTTTTTTCATATATTTATATTTAGACCCCAGAAGTTTTGGAAATTTATAAAAATAATTCCATGCGTGTCGGAGTCATGTGCCGGAATTTTCGACTCTCGTGTCGGAACGTGTCGAAAGCAGTTGATCGCGTGTTGAAGCGTGTCGGACACGACACGAAAGGTCTGGAGAATGTCCGTGCAACCTAAACGCATAGAACGGTGCATTTGTTGGGAAGAGGAAAAGTGGATAGAGACTTAGGATGAGACTTGACATGGATTTGCGAGAGAAAATGAAAGGTGGATGAGAAAGAGACAGAGAGATTCGTCCGTTCCAATAATTTCCAGACAAGTTCTCAGCAAATGATAAAAATACGCAAAGCGTCAAGACAATGACTAGGCCGAGAATTCTCTACTTTTTTTCTATGACCAAATTTTCCTGTCCTCTTTGGCCGTGAATTATGGTCCCTGAATGTCGAGATTGCCTCAATGTCAAGATGGAAATTGCTCTCTTGAGCACATCCTCTCGTTATTGGAGATCCATTTGGAACTGGACAAAAAGTTGGGAAATTCTTTTTAAATAAAAAATTGGGGGCTGATGTAGCATTGGGCTTAAAATTAAGAGGTTTTTGAGAAAAAAAAGTTCAGGATAAAAATAAAAACTCAATCTAAAATTTCCGCATCTTTAGATAACTAGGAGTATAGAAAAAAGAGGGAAGCAAAAGTCGAGGCGCTTTATAGGGTTTTAGAATCCATGGGCAGATTTGTAATTAGATAGTTTGTAATAATTTTCTTTCTTCCGTCTGTTGATGGCTGGGTCCCACCGGTTGTTGCCTTTTGTCCATTTCTTATTTCAAACGAGTCGCCGGGCCCACTACTCTTCTCCCTACTTAATTGTGAAGTTACCGATTCATCATTTAATCAAATTTATTGATTTCACGATTTTGATTAACCCACAGACACAAATCGACAAATCAAAATTTTCAAAATTTTGCCAGCCAATGTTTTTGCGTGGTTTCGCTAAGCGATTGCAATCTTCCTTAAACACCTATAAATTATCGTATTAATACTTATATCGTTGAATGGAGCTGAAACATTCAGCCTTAGTTCATTTTAGATTAAATATAACTTTATACAATACTTAAACATAAATGCATGCAACTCCTCTTAAATAACAAGGAATAGCTATGTTAATAAAAATGTTCAATAGGTTTTACTTGCCACCCAAAAAGCATATTGTTCTTATTTAACAATTATCTATTACTCTTAGATAATGACACATATCTATCTTTTATAAATGTGTTAAATAGGTTTTACTTGCCACTCAAAATATATCTAAAAACATTAATATTGTTATTCAACTTGGCTGGTACAAGATGTGAAACAATTTGTATGTTTAATACTGGGTCCATCCATTTAGATACCATTTAATGCATTTTTTTATGTAGTTACTCGATAAAACAAAGCTCTTTAGACATTGAATCCACTCCATTTAAAAGATTTGCATCAAGAATTGAGTGAAATGTAAAAAAAAAAAAAAAACCAATGCATTAATTACTTCATTTTACAATAAACATAAGCTTATTCTAATATCCAATTGTAACAATGCAAGCTAAAATGATTATCACCGCTATTATGTACCAACGATCCAAACTAAAAGGTCACTACTTGAAATTGTGGAGTGTGAAAGAAAAAAAAAAGAGTGCTAGTGCATTTCATGATCAATGTTTTTTTTATAGTAATAAATTTACAATACTTTATATGTGCCAAATTATCTCTTTAAATTCAAGAGCTTAACTACCAACTCTAGCTCATCTTTATATCCACTGAACATTGCTTTGAAGAATTTGAGAACTCTACAGATGATTCTTGACCAATGTTAGTTAAATCAACATCTCCGAGTACTAGTATGGACTTGTGAGGAACTCTTAGATGTCAAGTTATTGATTTCATGTAGTCAAATTTATTTATTTATTTCATACTTTCTTAATTAACACAAAGCCTTTTTTTTTTGTAAACACAAAGTCAAATCAATGAATCAAAATTTACAATTTTTCTTGACAAATGTTTTTGCTTGGTTTAGTCTAGGGTACGCATGACAAAATTTCTGAAACAGAAATTGATTTCTGGCAAGAAATTGAGAAGTTAAAAATTTTAATTTTTGATTTCTTATTCAAATACTAAAATATAAATCCGTTCTAAAAATAGAAAAATCAAATTACGTTTCCTAACGGATTCATGTTCCAAACCTGTTTCGAGAAATAAAAAAACAGAGAAATAGAGAAGTAGAAATTTTATCATGCATGCTCTTAGCAATCGTTATAATATTTTCCATTCTTCTTGACTTGGTCAAAAATCTAGCTTTAAAAAGAAAAAGAAAAAAAAAAGAAGTGATATAAAGGGAAAGGGAGAACACACACCACGATAGAAACAAAAGGAAAGGAAAAAGAAAAGGGAGAGATATAAAGGGAAAACGGAGAGGAAAAGGAAGGAGGGTTTGGCGTACACATCGCGGACCTGCCAAGATAGATTTATTTTTAATAGCAATACCTTATAAAGATTTAAGCCATTTATCTATCTAATTGGAGTGATTTTTGAAATCAGAGCACAAATTCAAAAATTATGTGAAATATGAATTGTGAAATTCAATTTTGGACTTGTTAGGATGTGGAAGCAAGGACATTGTGGAGTTGTGGGGTTAGACGGGAGTTAATTTAATGTAAGATTTTTATTGGAGTGAAATTTTAGAGTTTTATGTGCAAGCTCTACGTTGTGTAGGAGTTAGCATGTTAGACCAACCGAAATCAGGAACCGTCTGGACTAAACCGGTTGGTTTGGTCCAGTTTTTAGTTCCATAAAAATGGAACCGGTGATTTTTGATCCAGTTTATGGTTCTAAAGGGAATTAGATCCGACCAACTCTTTTTCATAAAAGAAATATTTTCAACTCTAAAATAGTAACAATCTAGTATTTTTTTTTTTGAATTTTTTTGTTAAGTGATCGGTTTTATCGGATCGGACTGGTCAATTTGCCCGGTTCTTGATCCTAGGACTGTTCGGTCTGATCCTCAGTCTTAGATGGAATTGGGAACTAGATCAGGAACTGATCACCCCAGCGTTGCGGGTGACTTTGAAGTAATTCATTAATGCGTGAAAGTCGTTTTGTTGAAAAGTAAGATTGGAGAGGATGGCCCATGAATATAACCCGTTACTATCAAACATGAATTTTGGAAAGTCTCCGACTCTGCGTGCTATTTTCTTTAAAGATAGAATGGTTTTTCTTACTCTGGTTCTAACTTTGAACAGAAAATCGTTCAACTTCGAAACACTGAAATGACGAAGAAATTTAACTACGAGGAGTAAAATTCTTGGAAATTAGAGTGCAAAAGGAAAAGTGAACTCGCAGGAAACGTACATGCTACGAAAGTAGAGTAAAACGAACTTTCGGTGAAATTACAACTTTTTGCTTTCTGTCCTTTTTCTCACGCGTGGCCCGACAATCTCTCTCTTCTTTTTTTCTTTTCACCACCTCTCTTCTTCTTTTTCTTTCTTTTCTTTTGTGGACCCTTTCTCAGTTTGGAGCTTTCTCTTTCTGCCGACCATAACTCTCTGTCTCTCTGTCTCTCTCTCTCTCTTGGCAATTATTGCATGTTGAAAAATCACCCACCCAACCTGGTTGAGAAATTCTGTCTTGACCGACACTCCGACCGAAAAAAAAGATTTTCTTGACTCCTTTGCCCATGAATTCCAGTATCTAAACGGTGAGATTGCCTCAAGATGGAAATCGCTCTCTCTTGATTGGATATAAAATTTGAGAAAAAATTTTAGACAAGAAAATTGGAGGTTTAAAGTTGAGGGTTTTCTGAAACCAAAAAAAGTCGGGATAAAATTAAGATTGAAACTAAAATTTGAGTTTTTAAGGAATTAGGACCAATAAAAAGAGCAAGAGAAAGTTGACAAGCTTCCTCTGTTTTTATCATCCAGTGGCATGTTTGTAATTAGATAGCATATGATAATTTTATCTCTACCCCACTCCTAGTGGCTAGGCCCAAGTCCTTCCTTAATTTGAGGCTACCTCTTCTCCATCAAGTTTTTGTCAATTTCTTATTGCGAAAGAGCCGCTAGGCCCACTACTCTTCTCTCTACTTAATTATGAAGTTACCAATTAATTCAATTCCAACACCCAGCCAACGAGATAAATTTGTTACTGACACTGGCAAGTTTATCAAACATTGATACACAAAAGAAAGAGTATGGGACAACAATAAGTTTCCAGAACAGCAAATGGACATGGTAAGAAGCTCAAAGAAAAAAATCTTCAGCACTATACAATTGATGGCATCACAATGAATTGATCCTTAGCTTGATTGTATGACTGTCAAAATGTTCCTACCACTAATTGACAAGGGAGGAACTACAGCATGAGGAATGCTGCGAAGATTTTTATTCTCCATCTCCAGGTGTAAGATAGGGTCCTAGATGTGTAGTTTCACTAGGTTAGTGTTTCGAAAGTGAGAATACTATAACCAAGCAAATGTCCAAACAAAATTTAACCCATTAGGGCCATCAAACGAACATTTCTTAACCTATATACAAGTACAAGACTCCAGCTATTTAGATATGTTGGAACTTTTGTTGTAACGGTAAGGTAGAAAGCAAAACATCCTTTGAAATCATAAGCATGTAATGGCATGTATATGCATTGTGCACATAGGAGGAAAAACAAAGCTGCTGCTACTCATGCCGATGAGGAGAGCAAATAAATAATAGATAGGAACAATAAAAGAACAAACATTTTTAAAACTAGACCAGCGGTTCAATCGGTTGAACTGGTAAAGCTATTGCATGTGATGTCATCTGATAGAACACTCTGCAAATATTAGATTACACATGTTTAGAACAAAAGAAGCCCATTGAGTTGGTAGACACCATAGCATTTTAGTATATTACACACGCTCGATGTCATCTTAATATCATCCTGTTCAGTTATCTAATAGATTAGGCCAATACAGTCAATAATTAAATTATCCACCACAAATTGAAGAAAGAAGACACCGGAGCAAATGGTTGGCACACTTGTTAATTACAAGAAGTTGGAGTTCCAAACCCAAAGCCAACTACAACACTACTCTAATTTTTTTTAAGGTCCAGAATTGGTCCAGACTTTTTGATAGGTTTGTTGGGTACCAGTTGACAGGGACACTTGGTTATCGGTTAAACAGGGTAAATACCACCAGTTCTTGACCAATACTATTTCTGCTGGGAAATTTAACTGGACAAGCTTGGTTCCCCATCCAACCAAGAGCACTTCCTAAAATTCTGAAAAGAACAGGAGTCAACAGAAAAGCAGAATATGCTAGGTTTTTCCTTTTGCCATCAATGTCTTAAATTGTGAATTGACATGATCAGAATAGAACTCGGGATACAATGAGTAAGAAATCAATATGCAAGCTCCGAATCCATGAGTTACCTTCAATTGGTACAACTCTCAGTTATTTGTACAATTGGTTCCTGCAGTATGCACAAATGGAAGGTCATTGCCTACAAGATCATCATTCTGGCATCTCCTAAGCCTTCGCAAATATCATTCATCTTATTTAGCAACATAGCAATTTGATTGTCCTGTTTGCAACAGAATGTATTAGCCACATTTGCAAATTTGGGCTTTAAAATATGATATACCAAGCTCTTACCTCAAATAGAGCCAAATCCACAAAACAGTGACTGGGAGGGATGCACAACAAGATCCTTCCAAAGTTCTTCCCTGCTTCACATTCATTCGTCAGTCCACTCACTACCGCTATACAATTCGTTACATCTACAAAAGAATCGTCAGGTATTTGGAAGGAAATATAATCTGAAGCAAATTCAAAGTCATCTTGCAAAGCCAGACAGAGAATGATTAGCATGAAAAAGCATTTGTACTATGCACATATGGATCTTTGGATAATATATGTAGTTTCAGATTAAAGGTGTATATGTCATTCTAAGCAACCCTTATCATGTCTTATCCAAAAATAGTTCAACTTCATGCCTAAAATTTAGTAATTTAGTGTCACTAAAGACATGATACCACACATGATGAGAGACAGGCAAGATATTACAATGGTTGCAAACAGAAGATATCTAGAAAGGTAAAGAAATCACAAGAAAGATTGTAACAAGCATACTGGCTTCATGACATATGAGAGCACCCTTATGAATTGCTCAACCTTTACATGCAGCATTCCAGCCTTTTCTACTGCATTATCCACCAGAGTCTCATCCAAACCAATACCTAGGTAATGAGAACGCCATCTTGAAAGACCCCTGAGCTCACCCATTCTAAAGCCAATAATTTCTACAGTAGGCTGTTATGTGAATAACAATACTTCAGTATCTTAAACCCATATGTCAAATATCATCTCTTATTAAGAAAACTGACACACACTTGTGAGGAATAAAAATAGCATTTATCTGCTGAACCATCAAAGTTAAAAGTTTACGAAAGAAAATGTTTTACACAGTAAATGGTTATTACAAGCCATCTTCATCTTCTGCACAATGTTTGAACTAAACGACATACTCTAGAGTCTCTGACAAATAAAATTTATACTGGAAAATTCATTAAAGAAATGGAGTTTAGTCTACTATCCAATTCATGCAAGCAGGATAGAAGTTTGGAATGTTCATGCGAATTATCAAGTCCTGCCCAAAGTCGCAGAGAGAGAGAGAGAGAGAGAGAGAGAGAGAGAGAGAGAGAGAGAGAGAGAGAGGTCATTTATGTGATAGTTGTGAGCTGTAAGCACAATATTGATAGGAAATGCTAGTGTGTTCAAGGAGACAGCCCCTAGCCCTATTGTTGTTAGCTTGGGTAAGGTTAACTTCTTTACAATAGTCAAATATCAAACCGCATCTCTATCCAAGAGCTTCGGGAAGGGTAACTTCTTTACAACATCCAAATATCAAACCACATCTCTACATGAGGTACTTGATTCAAAACTCTCCCCGCTACCAATTTACCTCCCCAATTATCAAATGTTTACACTTCAATCTAAAGAAAAGTCCCAGCTTACAAAAGAGCATTTAAATAGTAAGCCACATCTTTATTTCATAGCTTAATCTTTTTATCACTTGTCAATTTTTCCACAAAATTCTACACCGTCATGAATGCACATTTTGAATAGACAAAAGGAGAAAGAAGCCCTAAAGCATTGATTGGCAGTACCATAAAGTTAAAGAGAGTTCATAAGCCTTGGCAAGAAAGAAATAGGCAGGCTTTTAAAAATGAGGAAAGCTCTATAGGTGCTGTAAAAGATATTGGCTTACCAACTTATTTTTTTCACATTGTGGTGGCAGTTCTTTTGACACCAAGTCTTTTTTTTTAAGGTAAATATGAGCTTATAGGTGGTAATTAGTAAATAGGAGGCGCATCCCCTTGGTGCTTTTTAATAGACTTACTAATCAAAATATAAAACAACAGATTATAACCTTGAAATATGTAACTAGAAACGTCATTTCTCACTATAGTGGTAATCAAGAAAAATATGTAGCATGCACATGAGAGTCACTGTACCCAGGAGAAGCACATGATCTGATCCAATTAACAACAGCCCTATAGTGTGCATGTGCATGTGTGCACACCTGTGTAAGCACATGATCACATGCATGTGCATGCCGAAGCACATGTTCACAACACACAAAAATGCCCATATAAATGGAGAGAGATCTGGCAGGGGAATAAACTGGCAATATATTTTCTCTAGATAACAGAGGATTTTGTTGAGAGAAAAAGTTCCAGTACATCAGTATATAAGAGAACAAAACAAAAGAAAAACAAACAAAAATGAAGCATTAGAAGATATACATAATCAGAATATGATTCTCAAAGCCGGTTAAAAGGTGCCAACACAAAAGCAACCAAAGATTCCAAACCCTACATTTTGTTGCTTTCTTTCCTAAGGCATCCCATGAGACAAAGGTGCCGCACTTCAGAACTTCTTAGAAATTGATCCTCCTAATTAGGCATGCCAACAGTTAAGAAACTGGATGGCATGTTTTGGCAAGAACCAAACTACCTTAGACAAGCCAAAGATTTGATGTAAAAGCTTGGAAGCGAAGTCAGAAAGAAGAAAGAGATAATCAACATTTTCCTTTAAAAGTTTTCACACACAACTCCATTCTATGAAAAATCAAATTCTGTTTCTTGAGATTCTCAATTGTAAGAATCTCATTCCAATTTGGTGTGCATTTATTATGAAACTTACACTCCTAAGTAATGGAATTTGATTCTCACATATTGGCATTGTATGCGTAAGCATTTGGGTGAAATGTCAAGGAACAAGGAAGCTTTGGTTGCAGATTGTTATCATTTAAACAACGAAATGATCATTTGCAACATTGACTTTGTGGGCCAAGCCCAAGGTTAGGAGTTCGAAGATTTCTGATGCTTTTAAGGATGCTTTTGCCTGGAACAAGGGAAGAGATGGAATCTTTTCTGTAAAGCCTTACTACAAGCTGCTCGATAGGGAGATTTGTGAATAGAACAAATTTTCATTAGAAATCGATTTGGAAAGTGAGGATTCCAATAGAGTTTCTCTTTTTGCTTGGGAAGCAACCTGGGAACAAATCCTTACTTTAGAAATGAGGCAAAGTAGGTGTCTCCTCAACAAGAGGAGATAGTGTGTGTGGCATCTCCTCCTTCATTTTGTTCTTGGACAAGAATGGTTTGGACCGTTTCCTATGCATGCACCATGTTATCTTGGGTTATCAGACGTTTTATTAAGCAAGAACTTTGGGCATGGTAGGGCATTCATTTACAGCACAACAATTAGGATTTACTCAATTCCCTTGTGTCTTTTGGCTGATTTGGAATGAGCGGAACTAGAGAGCTTTCGATGGAGAGAAATCTTCCATTCTATTTTATTGAAATTTGGCTTAAAGTCACACACTTTTGGTATAGTGCAAACTTGCATATAGATGTAAATGCCTTGGTTGATTAGTCAATGATTTATCTGGTATTTGAGAGTTGATTTGTATATGGCTTTAGTTTTTTGGGCTCCTTTTGTATATGGGTTGCACCCCCTTGGTGCCCTACAGGTGAACTATATAATCTATAGAAGGTTAACACTTTCTTGAGGATTTTAAGTTATTCAAATTACCCTTTGTTCCAACACATGTTATCTCATCATATAGTTTCAAGAACCAACATCAACATCTCACATATGATTTTGTGCTAATCAGCATAACCATCACCCACATGGACAAAAAACTCTATTAACTCACAGTTGTAATTCCTTTTGCGAGTAAGATCATTGTGATAAGAGGGTGCCACTAATACTGAAAGTCAAGATAAAAAAAGTTCAAGAGAAACCTTGGATCCAAAGAGCTACCAACACACTACCAAAAAAGGAGCAATACTAGGGACTAAGAGAAGTATACAAAATTGATTTGAAGAGGAAAAATGCGAGTATAATGCATAAGAAGGTCACAAACAGCTAATATGAATCTATCTAGGATGTGACTTAGTAAAAGCAATTTCAATACTAGGGCTTAACATCCTCATCATTATTTTGCCAAAAAAAGAGGTGGTATATAGAAAATCATGATCTAAATGCTACAAAATAATAATATAAAATAATCAATTCTCACATCTAAGTGCTAAACAAATGATTGCGAACAGAGGCTCTCATAACTGTTGTTAAGCATCACAGATTAGATCCATGTAGGCTCAATTCACTGTCATTCAAGCACCCACCTGTTAGTTTTCTACTCATCTTCTTCAAATTTCTGAGTTTTCATTATCATCCTTAGCTTGTTGACCTTAAACATAACATAGGAAAGAAGAGTTTCGGTCACTACATTGAGTTCAATGGGAGGAATTTGGTAATATAAACAAGTCTAACTTCCCCTAGGCTCTAATAGTAATATCAGTAGGTAAAAAGAGTTCAATATGATTCTTTGGTACAAAAATTGACTCTCGCAATTAAGAGGGGATATATGCTAAGATTCAAATGGGCAGTAAACTCTTTCCTTTTAAATTGAGTACATATCTCTACACCTGCTAATTATAATGTGAATAAATTAAACATTCTATATCTAAATCTCCATGTACAGTACACTTAAAGCTCAAACTTAGATCAAGTTCAAGTTTCAAACCAATGATTAATGACCAACAATTTTCATTCTACGTATATAGGAGAGATTGCCAACTTGTTAAATCAGACTCAAATCAGATTTTACTTTGCCCTTTCCAACCACTTAATGTTGGCAATTCATATCATGGCATATGATATGTTCATACGAAGAATCAACTGTTCTGAAAAATATGGCATGTCTCCAGATGTGCAAAGCATAATTTACTGTAACAAATTCCTATCTCTGTCTAATCACCTCCAAGACTGTTCTCTGAGATGCATGAAACTTAATTATTTGGGAAAAGGCCAAATGCAAAGATAATAAGGTGTACCTACAGATGATTGAGGACAACCATCAGAAGTTCTTTTCCAACACCACAAACAACTATTGATACACGCTTCATATGCTATCATTGAACAAACTAGCAGACTAAGATTTTAAAAACCAATTGAAAAGGCCGAGGTCCTATAGCAGCATCAGAGCTTAAAAAATAAGCCATACCACTTCACCCAGAGAATTAACAAGAAACTGGTGGACTGCAGGAGTGGTACTAGCACCATCGAGAAGAGTAAAAAATTCCTCCTGAGAAGAAGAGTCGAGACATAGATAAGCAAACGAAAACAGTTAAATGAAGAAAATTGAAACGCCATCTACCACTCTGTATTAATAGTACCACTTGCCGTGGTCACTAATGAGGTTTGACAACAAATCAAACCTCTCATGAAGTATGTTAAAAGCATCAGCCCACTGCTTATGCATGACTGATAATGATGTCCGAATGACATGAAGTAAAATGTTCAATGTTCAAAGCCTGTTGAGCGACTTGATGAAGTTCATTTTTTCCATAGACAGAAAGAGATTGATAATCTGAGGAGGCATTCAGCTGATCAAGATTCTCAAAAGTCCATTCTAATTTCAAATTGAGAATTAAAACAGACCAGAAAATGCATTGGGTGACACTTTGAAAGCAATTGATGAATAAAAGGAAAACTACTCTCAAAATCAAATCACAAACTGAAGTTAACATTTTAGTATTCTCATTCCACCGCAAAAATGGATACTTGGAATAACTAAGCCTGTTTTCGGAATGTGATGCAACCAGAGCATATTCTCAGAATTTTCATCCCCAATGACATGTATTATTTTCACTGAATAAATATTTTGTCAAAAAAAAAAAGTCGAAAACAGTTTCTATGAAAATGGAAACTAAAGGTGCTTTCTAAAACTAAGTAGGCCTTAAACAGTCGAGAACAAAAACGACATGTGAAGCATGCAACGATGTTTAAAATTTTGCAACAAATTTGCCTCACAACTTTCAACATCTGAACTAAATAGATTTCTAGAGGTTTTTACTGAAAGCTAGTATGAAAATTACAGGTTGGCTTCGAAGCATGAGGCATCGTGTTGTTCAACTTATGGCAACTCCTGAAAGTCAACTCAAGAATTAAAAATTATTAGCAAGAAAGTTCTTCCATCATGTAAATTTCAAAGTTATTTGTAATTAAACTGCCCTGAAATTGCTCTACCTTAACTATCCATTTCTTTTTGAAGGATGATGATAATATCCTGAGTTAATAAGCGTTTTACTTTCCTTATGACTAAACAAAGTTAGATACCACCGAAACAAATATCAGCGCACATGAACAACCTTAATATAATCGAAACATCAAGTACAATCACCACCACATAAACTAGAACAGAATCTAGATTTCCACACTTATCACCTTCATTCACTCTTGGTTTTTCTTGTAAAAGACCCAACTCCTCAGTGCGACATCATCTTCTCATATAAGACTTCCAAGCACTTCACACATTGAATAGAACAAAGAAAGAGCTCTCTCGATTCGAAGCAATTACTAGGAGAGTGGGACCTGAGAAGCCAAAGCGGGCTGTCGGAACTAAAGCTGAAATAGAAGCGCGCGCCGTTGGAACAGAGCTGGAACAGAGCCGGTATGCTCCGTCTGATAGTCGGAGGAAGGGGGCGGGGGCGGATCGTTTTCTTTTTCTTTTTCTTGAAAAAATTGAAAATTGAAATGTCCTTTTCTTTTTCCCTCTCTTGCTTCTTTTAAGGACGTGTTTAACGTTGGACTATGAATCTTTTGAATTTTTATTTCTTGACAAAAAATCTTGTGAATTAATAGGTTAATTTTCACAATTACGGCCGATGCGAAACAAAGGAAACCCTCGTTCGACTCTATTCCCCTATCAATTTCGTTTCATTTTCCCGTTTCATTTTTCTGTTCCGTACCTCCCATTTTCTCGTGTCAAAGAGGTTGTAAATTCTTTAAAATGCGCATGATCGCATTCCCAAAAAGCACCAAACTTTGTTATAATCTTCGTTGTTCTAGTGGAAGAAAGTTTATAATGCTTGATACTGAAAAGATTGGTCGAATCAATGGTCAGTCATTTTCGAAGAGTACTCAATGGTTTGTTCTTTGAAATTCCTTACAAGAAAGGTGGGAATCAAGGAGTTTCCTTTCGCGTTAGTCTCCATTTTTGCTAAGCAAATGAATATTGATAAGACTGAAGCATATGCTATGAATACGTCACCGTATACCTCATGTTCATTCATTTTTTGCATTGCTTATACCTGGTATGAACTTTTGATAATTGTTCTACAATTATCCAGAAATAAAATCGCAAAAATTCTTGAAACAAACAAAAGGGCAAAAAAAGGTTCCAGGCAGAACAGCACAGCAACGCGAAAAAAGAAAAGAAAAAGAAGATGAAAAAATGAAGGAGAAAAGCAGCTCATTGAAAAAAATCGTCAATTTTAGGCATTTCTTTTATGAAATGTTATTGCTTTTTACAAACTTTTCTCTTTTTTGTTGCGAACAAGAATTTTGATCAAGTGGGTTCTCCTGTTGTAGACAAAAACGATGTGCTCCTACACGCTAACGTGCGTCATCGCTAATTAAGAAAAAAAAGAAGAAGAGGAAAATCTATAAGTTAAGCACCAATCGAGTGGTTTGCCCATTTGTGTTTTGATCTTCAGACTACATGTAGCCCGCATGTACGCTTATGCGTTGAGATCATACGAGGTTCCCGATGGATCAAATCGCTGCATTTTTTATTTACAGGTAAGTGAAGTGTGATACATGTCTATAGCTCTAGATTTTCGATCGAACAAATAAAGCCTAGATCGATTCCAGAATAGTGATCTATATTGAATTGCCAACTAAAATCATTCACGGAAAAAGCAAAGGACTTGAGATAATTTTTTGCAAAAAATAATCGCTTATAAGATTACAAAAATGAACGAACGCGAGAAATTCTTGTCGAGCACGGAAACATTTGGATAATTGATTCATATTTCATTGATCGATTATTTCAAATAATACATGTGATTATTTTTAGAAAGGTATTTTTCAAGTTATTTATCTTTTTCGTGGAACAAAAGGGGCCTCAATTCACTTAATTTACAAATAATGTCATATATGGTATGATGTGTTCAGGATTATCTAAAAAAAAATATTGTTTAATTCGGGCCCACATGTTCAATGGTAATCTCGTCGCACACCCCAACAAAACAAAGTGCCCTGATGGAAGGACTCATGGGACATCGCATCAATGTGAATGTTTTGGTGGATTCCGTTGTTGAAATTGTAATTTGGAAAAAAGCAATGTGATTATTCTCATTTACTTTTGAATTTTAAAAAATATGCTAATGAATTATTCAAATCAGCATATCATAAAAGCAAACATTCACGCATGCTTAACATGTCGAAACGATGGGCCAAGCCCGAAAATATGGCCGAGCCATTTGCCATCACCACCCAACTTCCAGACAGTTGGCTGGATAGAAATACTCTCACTAAGTCATTTGCCATCATTCGCCCAAAATCCAACCCCTTTTCATGCACTTTTTTTTTTTTTCCAATTTGTGATGATTGCATATCAAACTTTAATGTACATGATCATTCTATGGTCAAGTGGCGAACATCATTCATGTCTATTTTTATCCTCATGACACTTTTGGATGGATCACTAAGTCCTGTTACCATTAAATGTGCAGGCCATGTTTGATCTGCTCATTCTTCATATTTGCAATGCAGAGGAATTCTGCCCACTGCAAAACTTCACGTGCTTGGCTCGGCATCTGAAGAGCATGGAGACCATTGGTTCATAGCTCATTCCTTTGTTGGCGATGAATGTAAGCTCACCATGCCAATGCTGCTTTTACCAAGAGATGCACTCCTGCTAGAGAAGATGGTCATTACCGTCAAGACCAATGGAAGACGCCAATCGAAAACTCTCAAGTCTTTGCCACGGCTAGTTTTGCCCTAGATGCAATCTTACCAGTAAAGTCTCACTGCAAACTGCCCAATAGGGAGGAAGTGGGTGGACAATAATGATTTGGATAGTTTCCTATGCTTGCACCAAATTATCTTTGGGTTATTGGAGCTTTTTTTTTTTTTTTTGGTACCCAGGGAATTTACGTGCGCCGCTTCACGGTGGAGTAAACCTTGGAAGAACAGTAGAGTCACCACCACCTTTGTTGCAACAAATAAGTCATGAGTTCTTTTCTCGCAAGGTAGACGACGCAGCGGTTCAAACTCAGAACCTCTCCCGAAAGGAACCATCACTCAACCATTATGTTGCCACCACGGGTGGTAGGTTATTGGAGCTTTTATGGAGCAAGAAACTTAGTATCCTTGCCACTGGCATCCTTTCAAAAGAAAAAAAAAAAAAAAAAGATAAAAGATAAAAGACAACCCTGAAGCTCAACATTGAACTAAATGAGCTACATCAATTTTCATAACAAATTATTTTCTATCAATCATGTTCAATTTTCCATCTAAAATATCTCATCTTAAAGTGAAAAATTACCGGTTCTAGGTAAAGGACATAGGATTTTGAAATCGACTTTAAGTAGTCAACCGAGTCAAGACATTGTGATCAAATCATCACTGACAATTCAGAAACTCGTACATAGATATGAAAAACCTCCCAAATAGGAAGCCATATTCCACACTAATAGATCTAATGATGGGCATTGGGCCCAAGGGAGTCCATTTGGGAGAGTCCCAACAAGGAATTATAACTATTAAGGACTTGCTGCATGAAACTAAAGAGACAACTGATAGGAACCTTAATGATAATGATTAGAACAATTCTCCAGCACGCGTTTCTTACTAATCAAATGTCTTTTGAGAAGTTCATCATGTTTTCACTTTGAAACAGTACTAAACCCCAAACATGCAGGAAGATTCAGGGTACCTAAAATTCTAAATCTTCTAAGAGTACACACCCACAGAGAGAACTATCTACACACAAACATACACTCACAGGACACTTTCCCCAACCGACGGTCGTATAGGCTCTCAATCTTCCTTAAAAAAGAGAAACTCAAAAGTCTAAAACAAAAGCAGAAAGTCTGTACAGCAGGCTAACCCAGACAGACGTAGAATTCTCCTTTAGGTGCTTCAACTGCAGTATAGGTAAGGAGCACTCGGGGCAAACAACAAAAGCTTCAGATAATTGTGCTGTATCGAAGTCGGAGGTGTCATCTCTAAAGTGACCAGTAGAAGTGAAATCTAGAACTTTTACAAGAATAACTTCACCTAGTATAGTTGTTTAATTGACCGGCTATACTAATTTCTGCCATCAGATTCATTTATTAAGAAAGACTGCTCTACGGAAGGAAAGAAGTAGTCATTGACTGAATCTGATAGACTATATTGCTAAATATATGATCTGAAACAAGAGGCTTACAACATTTCCAATTGGAAAGACACCAAATATACTAAAGCACAAAACCCCATCTTCATCTCCACTGCAAAGGATATTGAAAATTGCTTTGAAGAATTTGAGAGCACTACGAATGAATCTTGACCATCGTCAGTTAAACCAGTTTCTCCAGGTACTAGTCCAGGCATGCAAGGAGCTCTTAGAGCTGGAGGGACGAGTAGTGCAATCTTCAAATGCCAAAGCGTTGCCAGAAGTGTCCTATTATAAAATGGATAATTATCTTTCCAATTGGCCAAAAAAAACAACAGAAGAAGAAGGTAAATATAACAAGAGATTAAGGTTAAGGAGTCAACAATCAACAAATCAACAACTCAGTTGACACCAAACATAAGTTTTCAAAAAACCTTCCACAAACCCATATTGAAGCTGTTGAATAAAATCCTAAGTTTGAGAAAAGAAATATCTTAGTAGACCAGACTAAAATAACTACTTAACTGCAAACAAAGCATTAGATAGAACATGAAAGGTATGAACAATAAAATATTGTCTGTTAAGAATCAAGATCGAGATGTTAGATGAAACTTTTCCAGTTGAAAGATGCATACTCTATTCACTATTCACTTGGGCATCCTCCTCCCAATTGAGACACACCCCAGCTGCCACATGGGACTTAAGCTTCTTAACAGTTTTCCATTCTGCTTAATATTTATACTGAGTTAGAAAAAAAAATACCACAGTACGTATAACTGCTGCAAGCACTAGTATATAACAAGCAGCACGATGCATATCCACAGTTCCATAAAGACAGCTAGATTGGTAAGATAACATTCACATGTAAAAATAAGATCTTCAAAGCAAAACATAATCCATGAAGTGGATAATGATTAGTAAATTGGTAAGACATTGCAAAGAAACTTTATGGCAGCAGCATCAGCCAAGTTCTGAGCAATTGTACCCACGACCAAACAGCTAGCTTAATGAATAACTGGTAATCTACAAACTTTTCCACCCACAAGCATAATTAAGGCACATACAAATTCTATCATTTAGGAGTCACCCGAACTATTACCTTCCTAATATGACCGAACTGGACATATGTCACCTTAAATAATAGAAAGAAACTAATAATTTGATGAAAATGAAAATGCCATGGATGACTGCTTCTATATGCTGTCTCAGTCATCTTTGGATAGGAATGAACGATTCAATCTAATTAGTTAAATGGGTATATATAAGATACAAGATATCATGATATCATCTAAACCGAGGACTTTGTAAGTTTACGGCTATTCTTCTTAAAAATTATAAGACATTGACGAAGATATGCACATTGCATGTATTGTACAAGTTATAAATGCTGCACAGGTCATGTTTGGATTGGAATGAACCATTCACTTTAATTAGTTAAACAGGCCTCTTGTCGTTTGTAGACCTCTTTAACAAAGGGGGCATGTTCGAAAAGAGTGTTCTAATAAGATCTGTTAAGGCTTTCATGCTCAGATTCACCTAACTAGCAGTCCACTGTTAATTTGACATTGGCAGACAGGACCCATAAACATGGATTGCCATCTCTATTAGCAGCTAAATGTTTGTTGAGCAAGCTTGCTGTTTGCAATGCATCATGTGGCTTTTGAGCAATTCAGAATCTTTCCCAAGAGATATTAGAGAAGAACACGCTCTGAAGATAAGGGATTCTTGCAGTGAAACTGGACCATCTTCTAGTCCCAAAACAACTACTTTGCCATCAGGATGCCAGCATAATGATGTTATACATTCACCTAGAGTACATTAGAATAGTTAGATAATCCAGTATAAGGACATACAATGGAGTGTGTAAAGAAAAGTGATTTCATAAACAACAACAACAACAACAAAAACACAGAGAGAGAGAGGGGGGGAGAGAGAGGGAGAGAGACGGAGAGAGACGGAGAGGATGAATAATTTGTTCACCATAAAATTAAGACTAAGAGGGAAAGACAGAGAACACACATAAACCAAGAAAATGATAACCAATATTTGGGAAGTAAGGCAAACATCATAACAGTACACATTATATCTGACAGGGATATTGGTAGCTTGACATGGGATTTCTTTGGGCTAGTAGATCATCTAAAGCTAGGGAATCTAGATCTTTTTGGCAGCCTTCAATCCATTATCTCTATCCAGAAACGAATCTTATTGTTCAGCTTTGGAACCTCAAGGTGGAGTGTAACCATGAAAGCATACGTCAAGCAAGGATCACAAGTGTACAAGTATCTACAACTTATCTCAACAGAAACCAATCAAGGATTGCTTCAAGAAGCACTCAACAAAATGTTTTTCATATCAAGAAGGCAACATGATGCATGCAGCATTCAGATGTTTCTGGAGAAAATATAACTCCTCTCTAATGTTCCCAGTGAGAATAGATTACAAGAACTACCAAGGCTAGGCATCTGATCCCAAGCTCTTACTAATTTGAATTACCAAAAGACAAAGTTGTACAAGAACTTAACATACTTGGATGCAGCTCCGCCTACCCTCCTAGTCTTTTTGCTTTCTCCAACTCCTCCCACCATGTATACATGTATGCAGCATAGCTTGAGATATATCCTATTCACAAGTAAGTTAAATTCCCAACAACAAACTTGATTAATCAAAATGATGTGACGAGATGCCCCCTTGTAATCGGAAGAAGATAAATTAACTTCAAGTAATACAAAATGTGCGAGACTTACCAGACTAGACTCTACATTTTAACAATACAGAATGTGAGAAATCCTTGTAGGGAATGCTCAATCTGTACAAGAAGAGGAAGAAGAGGAGCCAGAAGTAATATTACACTCAATCAGTACAAGAAGAGGAAGAGCGGAGCCAAAAGTAAAATTACATTGTGAGAGTCACTAACAGAAATTAAAGGAAAACTATATAGATGCCCGACGGCATTGAGATTGTATTTTGCAGGGGTTAAACCTGCCAACTCCAAGTGGGCATCAAGCATTTCTACATTGGACATAACTAGTCTGTCTAGCATAAATGACATCCCCTCCAATTCAAGTTCTTTATCTTCATGAACACTTTGACTGGTGTACTGGAAAGGGCAAAAAGATGGCAATACAGGAGTAGGGTACACTTCCAGTTGGTCTAGATGATTGTCAGTAATGTTATGGAAATCTCCAAAGGCACCAATCTTGTCTAGAAGTTGATAGACATCTATCGCGCCTGTAAATTAAAATCCCTTCATTCAACTAGTATCAGCTTGGGATTCTTTATTTGCAACTATGCCATCTCCGAATTTTCCCTCCCATTACCACCATTCACTCTTCATTTTTGTGTAAAACACCAACTCTTTAGTTTGATGTCATGTTCTCATTTAGAATTCCAAGCACTTAACATCTATATTCACCAACTCTCCATCAAATGCAATTTGAACTGGATTGACAACTGAAGTGATTTATTTGGTGAAAAGGACCGTAGCACATTTAACGAAATGCAAATGGGGAATAAGGCCAACGTGCATGCAGAGTCAGAACTTGCAATTGGGCAAAGAAAATGGTACACCTTGTACCTCTGCCGCAAGTGATAAAACCTAAGCACATTCAAAAATTGAAAGGCAAAAGAATAAGATAATTTACTCTTCCTTCAAAATACTGTTTAAAAAACCCAGCAAGTGTATGCTTTGAGAACACCTTTGGTTCCCACCTATATGACAAATTGAGTGATGCTAAAGCTTTTGAGTTTGAAATAGTAGAACTTATATATTAATTCTAGTCAACAACTGCTTTTTCAGTCTTTTAAAAAACAGGACACAACAACTTTTCATTGACAATTTACTATGATCTTTAGAATGATGGTTATGCACTACTGAGCAGGAAAAAGAATGACCCTAAACCAGCGGCCTTTTCTTTGGTTTTTCAGTAGTTATTCTAACGGCACGATGTGTATTTGCGCCAGTGGTCATCAGGCAGAGTAGCAAACGATGCAAACCAGATTCCTTGTGCTGAAGTTTGGAATGAATTCGCTTAACTCGAGGAAGAGGGAACAATGAATTATCGATAAGTATGAACCAAACGAGTTCAATTTGAAATAAAAAACAATCTGCTCACCTGAAGGCACCAACTACCAATCAAAAGCTTAGTCGCGTTCTGCAGCTTCTGAGGCAGTCCCTCAATCAGGTTGCAATACCCTCTGTAAGACTCGAACCGATTTTGAACAAAACAATCAGATGGCCTTCCAAAATCTTCGCCTCTCATAAAAAAGTTCGACTCTGCTTCAGTCAAGGATTGAGACTTCCGTTACCAGCTGCCTCATCATACCAGAAAATCCTCCGGAACAGCAACAGAGGACTTGAAATCTCCAAGGGGAAACCCTCATCGAGTGCATAACGAAAGCAGCCATTGACCGCAATTTCCCTCAAAGTTCTCGAACAAACCTTGATGGTTCGCTTTAAACCGTAGCATCCTTCCAAACTAAGGTACTCGAGAACAGGGCTGCCATTCGACATCTCATGCATCACCTCCGAGTCACAGATGGACAGGGACCTAACATTAATCCAAGCGATACTTCTACTCAACGAGAAGCAACAGAGCCCTGAGTTCAGGTTCACCAACGAAGAGCATCCATAAAAGCACTGCGAAATGGCCAGCCATCCCGCACTGCGAAATGGCCAGCCATCTCGCACAACCTCGTAGTCGCATCGACTGAGAGGTCCTCGACACGGCGGTCGACAGCAAAGAGAAGCCACGGACTGAGCTCGGGCGCGCAACGGTCGAGAAAATCGGCGTCGATGTGGAAATTCCTCACCTTGGGCGACGCCTAGAGGATCAAGACGCCGTCCACGGACGGGGAGGTGTTCCGCCGGGGGAAGGAGAAGACGAGTTCCGGGGCGGCGGTCCAGACGGATCGCCACCGCTTCGACAAAAACGCACGTGCGGCCAATGCGTGCGAGGTCGAGGAAGGAGAAGATGTGGTGGATCACCGAGTCGGGGGCAAGGTGGCTGGTGCGATCGGCATCGTCGCCTAGGGTTTCGCATCGACGAGAGGAGGAGGAGGAGGAGGAGGTTGGCGATCGCTTCGTCTTCGCCATGTGGGGATCGACGATCGAACGGAGGAACCAGAAGGAGAGCCGCCTCCGATTTGAGGGTTCATTTCACTCGGACTTTAAAGTTTCTGGCTTCCCGTACAGAAACACGTGTCGCTCGATGGAGAGGCAACCACTTTCCCGCGCCTTTTAATACATCTACGAGCCCATGATGATGGACCTCGCACGTCTTGAATTGCCGAGTACCAAACCTTAATTTTTTAAATCCAAGCTTGTCTGACATCTGCAAAAATCATCATTCATATAATAATCGAGTATGAACAAAATTGAGTAGGTGTACTGCGTACATAAGTGAGCTTGAGCCCGTGAAAGAATATGTTTGTGATGGATTTATGAGATGGGCCTGAGTTGGCCCATCCGCTCAAATTGGGCCCAAAAGGCCCGGCCCACGGGAATAGGGCCCGTGGAGGGGGAGAGGTATAAAAGGGAGGAGAGAGAGAGAGAAGACAACGTTTGACAATTCAACGTACGTCTTCTCCCGCGCGTTCTCTCTTCCTCCAAAAAGAACAGTAAGTTCAAGGCACTGTTTTCTCTCCTTCAAGTCATCATCAGATCGAACGGGGCCAGAATTTCTTCCTCTTCTTCGGCATTGGTGTTTAATCTGTGGCTAACAAGGTACGCTCGAATCCGTGGTGTGCTTTACGATCGGTGATGCGTGTTTTCCTGGGCTTCGTCTTCCGCATTGATTTAGGGGTTCGATTTAGTGTCGAATCCGGTTTTTCGGGGATCAGTAATTCCCAACAGTTTGCTTGACTCCGCTTGATTTGTTATATCACGCTCGAGGGCTCAATTTACATAGTGATAAACATAAATAGCATTGGTAAATATCAAAACTAGTTGACAACAAAATTTTGATCGATAACTTACTCGGTCAGTAGCATTTTGGTAAGTTACCAAAATTTTTTTAAAAATACCAATAGTTATTATAATTTTATTATATATATATATATATATTACTATTGACATCCAAATAATCCTAATGGTTAAAGTTAGAAAAATTCAAGATTCAAGATCCTGATCATGGCGACACTCATTTCTTAACTTGAAAAAAATTAGATTTGTATCAGTAGTACTTTAATTGCATATAGGTGTTAATTCAACATAAGCGTGTAGAATAGGCATTTAGATTTCAAGTTTTCATAGAAATGGCTTAAAATCCTTTTTTTTTTGGTCAAATCAAAGAATCTACCTTTGATTGAAAAGAAAAACTATTTCAATAGTCTTTAATTCTTTTTAGACATTTGATTTAGAAATAGTGAAATTTAAGTACCTACAATCAAATCAAAGAAATATGAATTTCAAGAATCGATTAACTAGTTAGAACACCATATTTGTTATCATGGAATTTAAGCTCACACCTTTCAAGATCACGTCACATGGCGCAATTACACAAAACTCTGTTGGAGAATAAAATCCGTTCTTTTCTCATCTTGGAATGGGTCCTTTTTTTTCTTCTTCTTTTGGCTTCTTTTTATGTTCAAGAGGGAGGCGCCACAAGTTAAAAAAAAAAGGGAGAAAAGAGAGAAAAGTAAGGAGGATTGACTCTCCATGGACGCTATGTATACACCTTCACCGTCGCCCCCATCACATCCGACCTCATCCTCGTCACCGCCAGGTGCATCCATTGTTCTTGGACTTCATTCTCTTGAGGAGTTGGAGCAATAGTCTCCGCTGCCCATTCCGACGATTGAAACCCACACCATCACTTCGATGAGCCTCTCCATCACTCCTCTCGACTCCATTAGTTGCCAAGCCAGCTGCCCTTACTATTCCCGAGCCGCCCTTTCCTGCTCCACTATTGCTCCTTGCCTTCCCATCGTGAAAACCGAAGAGCCCAGATCTCATCCAAAGACTCCCTCGTTGGTCGTTGTTCTGTTCGTAGATAGTTGTAAAGGTTCCAATCACCGGTTGCGAGTGCCCATCGTAGCCTACTTACACCACTAATAAACTAGGCTTTCCTACTGCCTTCAACGGTGGTCATCGATGAGGAGCCACTCAAAACCTGACGGTCCGAGAGTTAATTTTTGAGCTTGAGTATTCCGGTTGGTTTATTCGATTCTATCTCCACTTTTGTTCCTTACTTTTTGTGGATGCAATGGCCAGCGCAATGGTTAGCCGATGGTAGGAGACGGTGGTTCGGCGAAGAGCTGGAATGAGTAACAATGGTATAGGAGTACTTTTGAGCGTGAGATTTTGAATGTTTCCTCCTGGTTCGGTGAAGCTTTAGATAGCATGAAGATGCACCATGAAAAGTCATTGAAGGTGGGAGTTCTGGGAATAGGGAGCTAGGCCTCAAAGATGAGATGAGGGGGTGAAAAGGCGAGAAAAGGCTAAAATGATGTCGACGTGTCTGGTGGGGTGAGGCCCCACACGGGACGAGGTGGCGTTGCGGAGGGCCGGTCTTTTCCTCCGTTCCCGTCATCCAACCCTCTCTTTTGCTAAATTAGTAATTGCTAATTGCAATGGGGATTTAAAAATTAGTTCCCTGGAATGTTCTAAATTCTCGAGGAGAGGATGGTATCCCTACTGTCGGATTGCCAATGCTGTTTCATGGTAACGATTTCCATAATGCCATGTGGAGCGATACGATCCATTCTTCGAGCCAAACGGACTATACGGGGGGCGGGAGTGTCCTCGACTCTGAACCTCCCTGTGCCTCGACATCAAGCTTCCAGTCTTGGAGTCCACTTCCTCATCCTGAAGGCAATCCCATGATGGGAGATTCCCCAGCAATTTATTTAGATGACATTTTGGAATGTGATGACTTGTCAGATCCCACGATACGATGATGATGGTTCCGTTAGAGGTACCAGGAATGGTGGTGTTAAGTCCGAAATATAGCCCAATTTTCTTTCTTCCTCATATCTGCAACTTTTCTCCGCGAATTCTCAAGACTCTGCTGGACCTCACAAGCCTCCCTCCATTGAAGCTCCATCCTCCACAACCTCACCATGGGTTTGCATTTCCCACTGACGCTTCTGTGCCCTCCTCGCGTTTTGTTACAGCATATTCGGTGGCTGCATTTTCGGCTGCTAGTGGCGTGTGCTTCTATTTCAGCTTCAGTTCGACAAACTGCTTTGGCTTCTCAGGTTCTGCTTCCGTTCGGCGTTCTTTCGTGATCTAATGGGTGGGTCAACTCGATTGTTCCGACTCGGTTTTGTGAGGTTTTGGCTCGATTTCTTCCAATTGGCAGGTGAAGATGTGGAGTGGAATCCAGAGATGGATTTGCTAGCGATAGTCACGGAGGACTCGAATGTGGTTGCTTCTTCGCTTCATTTGGCGGAGGCTGTAAACAATCTCTCCTGAGTATAGCTAAGACTAAAGAACTTCTTTTATTTATTTATTTATTTATTTATCTATTCATTCATTCATTCATTCATTCAGTGTGTTGGTTTCTTCAACGATGGGCATTTGTGCTTCAGTATATTTGGAGTCTTTCCAATCGGACATATCATAAGCGTCCCGTGTGTTGAAATCAAATATTTAGCAGTATGGTATATTGGATACAGTGGACGATTCATTCTTTCCTTGTTCTGGCTTCTCATTCAGCACTTTTTCTTAATAAATTAGTATTGCCTGGAAAGTAATGGACTGATTAAGTAAATAATTATACCATGAATGCTTGTGAAAGTTTCAGATGTTTATGCCATCTCCCAGGCTAGATTTCACATACGTTGGTCACTTCAGAGATGACACCCTTCCAACTTGGATATAGAACAATTATCTTCTTTTTGTTTGGCCTGAGGTTAGCCTGCCTTACCTATTTGCTCCACTCTAGGCTATGGGGTTTTTGCTCTGTTCTATGAAGATTTCCAATCAATTCTCTAGGCTTGATTTGATTTGTCCTTAATGTTGTACTAGGTAAGATGATTATCCATTTATTGATAGAATTCTTGGTATTCTTTTCTTAGATGAGGGCATATGAGTTACTCATATGTGTTCGGTTATTCATTCGTGTATAAAACATATTTGTTTAAAGGCCTTCTTAAGCGAATAAACTTTTTCATCAGCTCTTTTAAATTTAGTTACTCTCTGTACTTTCTTAAATCAGGCTTTACTACATGAATAACACATTAGGAGCTAAATAAAAACATGTGAATCGTTTGCATTTATGGTAGTGAGAACTTTGGTTCCTTTGATTTGATGATCCTCTTTGATCAAAGATGTTATGTACGCATTTGGAATTTGATATTATTGCCAAGAGATAATGATTTTAGGCTAGTATCGATTGATGTCTGTGAATGTGGATGCTCAAGGGCAGTGGATCTTCTGGTTTGGACCATTTGTGGGGGCACTAGCAACTACAACATACCATTAGCACATCCTCAAAGTAACTTCCATCAAGGCCCTGAAAGCAACTGCCATCAAGGCCCTCAGCGGCAACCCCGACAACTAAAATCTTTCCCTTTTTCTTTTTTGCATTTTTATGCCCATTTTCTATTTTTGTGAACGAGAGACAACTATGACGATAGATGGTGATGGTGGTGATGACGGAACCCCTCTTGATTTATAGATTTATTGATCCCATTTATCATTATTGTTGCTGTCGTTACTGTTCAATGATTAGTGGTGGAAGTATTTCCTTTTTCTTTCGTATTCTATCTCCCTATGATCACATGCGCTCCTGTCGAAACCAACCCGACAACCCAAATCAAGTCGAGTGTAGAGACTGTGGGAGACATAAACCCTTCATCCAAGACTCCTAACGATGAACAGATACTCGGTTTAAAACTAGAATTGGACCAGGAACATGCGTGATCAGCACAAGGATGAACGTTCCGCGCGTCTCTAAGGAAACACACTTGGTACTTAATTGATAATTTTCCCATCAATGCCATGGTTCATACAATTCAACATTCTTGATAGAATAAAGTGGAAGAATGAATTTCTGTATATTTCAGTGTGTATAATACTGATGATACAAGAGCCTATTTATAGGCTAGTCTAGGCAACTATCTAAATCAATAGAATATTACAATATCATAATCAAATCAATTATAAATTAATTAGGAAAATAAATATCTCTAACATCCTAAGATATCTCTAACATCCCCCCTCAAACTCAAGGTGAGATAGAAGAGGTCAACTCGAGTTTGGATAAAAGATCTTTAAAACGCCCGGGTGGATGCGCCTTCGTGAAAACATCAGCCGTCTGATCAATTGAAGAGATGGGAACAAGACGAACATCGCCACGAAGCACATGAGAGCGTATGAAATGACAATCTATTTCAATGTGTTTGGTACGCTCATGAAAGACATCATTATGAGCTATTTGGATGGCACTTCGGTTATCACAATGAATGACCGTTCCACCGTTATGACGAACTCCCATGTCTTCTAGCAACCACCGTAACCATAATAATTCCGAAGTTGTATCGGCAAGGGCACGGTATTCCGCTTCCGTACTCGACTGAGCAATAGTAGTCTGTTTCTTACTCCGCAGGAAATAAGGGACTTCCCTAAGAAAAAGCAATAGCCTGTAGTAGAGCGACGATCAAGAGGATCACCAGCCCAATCAGCATCAGAATAAGCTGTTAACTCCAAGGATGAGTCAGCAGAAAAGTGAAGACCACGAAATAAGGTACCCTTAATATAGCGAAGAATTCAAAGAACAGCAGCAAAATGAGTCATCCGTGGCGCAGTCATGAATTGACTCACAACGTGAACAGCATAAGCGATGTCAGGGCGGGTAATAGTGAGATAAACCAGACTACCAACTAACTATCGATAAAGTGTAGGGTTTGGAAGAGGAGTCCCATCTTTTTTCATCAAATTTGGCATTATTTTCAATGGGAGTGGTAGCAGTCTTGTTATCAGTAAGTCTAGCTCGAGAAAGAAGATCAGTGGCATATTTCGCTTGAGAAAGATAATAGCCAGAGGAATCAGAAGCAACCTCCAACCCTAAAAAATAACTGAGCCGTCCAAGATCTTTCATTTCAAACTGTTGACTCAAATACAGCTGTAGTTTTGTAATGCCTTCGTGATCATCGCCAATAATAATCATGTCATCCACATATAATAGTAGCAGAATACTCCCACGAGATGTGCGTTGAACAAATAAAGCGTTATCATAGGGACTGTATACAAATCCAAGGCGTTCCATAGTAGAACTAAACTTAGAATACCATGCACGAGGAGCCTGTTTTAGTCCATATAATGCTCGACGTAGAAGACACACTTTACCAAGAGTATGAGTATATCCAGGAGGTGGCTCCATATATACTTCTTCAATGAGATCTCCATTAAGGAATGCATTTTTGACATCCATTTGAAATAGAGGCCATCGCTTAATAGCAGCGACAGCAAGAAGGCTACGAACAGAAGTAAGACGTGCAACTGGAGCAAACGTCTCATCATAATCAATGCCATACTCCTGGGTAAAGCCTTTTGCTACTAGTCGAGCTTTATAACGTTCCACTGTACCATCTGCCTTAGTTTTGATTTTGTACACCCATTTACAGCCTATAGTCGACTTGTTAGGAGGCAAATCAACCAAATCCCAAGTATGAGAGTGTTCTAATGCTTGCAACTCATCCGCCATTGCTTGTTGCCAAAGAGGATTAGTACGAGCTTCTCTATATGTGCGAGGCTCGTGAAAAGAGGCAATTGTGGAATAACAATGAAAATCACGAAGCCGAACAGAAGGTTGACTTACATGGGTGGAGCGACGAACAGAAGAAGGAACTTCCAAAGTTGGATCCACGGATGGCACAGACATATGAGGAGCTGCTGAAGTGGGATTTCCAGAGATACCTGCATCAAGATTTGGAGAGGACAACTCGACAGAGGAAGATGTAGGAGTGGCATCTTCAGGGAACAGTTCAACAGAAGGATTTGTGAAGAAACAAACATTTGGAATAGTGGGAGAAGATGCAAAAGAATGTAAAGATGAGAACATTTTATGTTCCCAGAAGGTAACATGGCGAGACACATGAAGTCAATTGGATATAGGGTCCCAACATCTATACCCTTTATGCTCAATGCCATAGCCAAGGAAACAACATAGATGAGCACGAGGTTCTAACTTCGTGCGTTCATTTGGAAGAAGATGCACAAAACATGCACTACCAAAAACTCGAAGTAGACTATAATTAGGGATACTATCATACAAGCGCTCATATGGAGAAGTGTTACCTATAATAGGTGACGGAATACGATTAATAGTGTAAACAGCAGTATGATAGGCCTCCCCCCAAAATTGTTCTGGACAAGATGCTGAGATTAAAAAAGTGCGTACAGTATCTAAGATATGCCTGTGTTTACGCTCTGCTCGACCATTTTGTTGGGAAGTTCCTGAACAAGAACGATGAATAATAATACCATTATGAGAAAGAATTTTAAGAAACTCTCTATCCTTATATTCCATGGCATTATCAGTACGAAAAACCTTGATATCTCGAGAAAATTGTGTTTTGATCATGGCAACAAAATTGCCATAGATATGGGTAAGTTTAGATCGATTTTTCATGAGATAAAGCCATGTATAACGCGAATAGTCATCAACAAAAATCACAAAATAACGAGAGCCTCCCATAGTGGGAGTAGGAGATGGTCCCCAAATATCCGAATGAATTAGATCAAAGGGAGCATAAGACACAGATTCACTAATATTGAACTGTAAAGCATGATGTTTTCCTAACTTACAAGATAGACAATCAAAGGTTTTATTGTCAACAGAACCTAGATGACCACTTGAAAGCAAATGACTTAGATGAGAAAAAGAAAGATGACCTAAACGAGAATGCCAAGTTTCAGATGAAACTGTGGCAGCACAACCAGTGAAGGAGTTGGGAAGCTTTAAGGAAACAAGCTCAAACAACCGTCCCACTTTATGGCCTGTCCCAATTGTCTATCCCGTCCGTGGATCCTGCACATGACAACCATTCGAAGAGAAATGAATATCAAAACCAAGCTCACATAGCTGACCCACAGATATCAAGTTTAAAGAGAGATTGGGAACCATAAAAGTATCAGGTAAGGACAATGTGGATGTTGAAACATTTCCTGTATGACTAACTATCATTTGAGAGTTATCAGCAGTGTGAATAATAGGTGCTTGTGAGTTATATGATTTTGACTTGAATAAATTGGAATGAGAAGTCATGTGATTACAACACTCAGAATCAAAGAACCATGAATCATGAGTACCTGGAGTGACTGATAGAGTAGAAGAACTAGAGGTACCGGTTTCTTGAAGAATGGAATGAACTGTGGATCGAAGATCATCTAAAGATAGCGTGACAGACAAGCTAGTAGAAGAATCCTCTATGACAGAAGCAGCAGTGGATGGGCGGCGTGCAACTGCACCTCGAAAACGGGATCGGTTGTTTGTTCCCATAGGTTGCTTGGATTGCAATTGATAGCAATTTGATGCACGATGACCAGGTCGACGACAGTGCGTAGAATAAGGTTTGCGCCATGAGGATGAGCCAGAAGTAGCAAGCACTGCATCTATAGGAGTGGAAACTAGTGGAGTAGCACATTGTGCCTTTAAAGTCACAAGGCGAGTTTCCTCCGTTAGTAACTCTGAAACAACTACCTCAAGATGAGGTAAAGGATCCATATGCAAAAGTGAAGCTCGTACAGGTTCATACTCATCATTTAGAGCCATCAGAAATTGCATAACCCGCATACGATCACGATATTAAGCAAACTTACGAGCATCAATAGTCGAATCCCATGTTGGTTCAGATAAAGCTAGCTGGTCCCAGATAGCATGCATTGAAGAAAGAAAGTCATTAATAGACTGACCTGTCTCTTGACGCATGCGATGTAAGTTCCCTAACAGTTGATATTGATGAGCAATGTCTGATGTGGAATAACGACCAGCAAGAAGATCCCAGGCTTCCTTTGCTGTATTTAGATGACCAAACTGAAGTTTGATGGATGGAATCGAAGTATTTCGAAACCACGTAAGTATCTAGTGATTCTTGCTCTCCCACTCTTCCAATCGTCCAGCAAATGTATCGTCATCTTCTTCGACGGCTTGAGAAGGCTCGCGAAGATTTCCAGTGACATAACGCCAAAGCTTACGTCCCCTTAGAAAACTAGACATTTCTTGAGCCCATAAAATATAATTTGATCCATTTAGGATGGTCTGAATTGGCATTGAGACTTCTAACTTGTCCATGATAGGCGATATACTAGTAAACTCAATCGATTCTTTGATGAATTTGAGAAAAAATGATATTTGTAGAGCTGATCTGAAGAAAATAAGGCCGAAAATAGACTTAGAACGATGAAATACCTCAAGAACCAGTCTAGAAATGCCAAGAACCGGTCAGAAATTGGCTGAACCGGCCGAAAAACACTGCGAACCGGTCAGAATCTGACTGAACCGGTCGGAATCTGGTTGAACCGGTCGAAAACACCTTAAAATTGCTCGAAAACTGCACGAACCGGACAGATAAAGGAGCTAACTGGTTGGGAAATGACCAAACTGGTCGAAAAACTCCGAGAATCGGTTGGAAAATAGCTAAACCGGTCGGAAAACGCTGTGAACCGGTTGAGTCAACGCCGGTCAATGACAATCGGTGACGAGATGACGTGGGCTGACGTCACTGATACGTGCGCAGAGGGTTGACCGGCGCGTGAGGGCACGTAGCTGACTCCCCAGCGTCGTGGGCGCGTGGATCTCACGCGCAAAGGCTTTGGACGGCACGTGAGGGCGCGTGGAGTACTTTCCGGCGACGTTCATTGCTATTCTGGACTCGTATGGGAATGTAGAACCTGTATATGTGGTTTTCGATAAAAAAAATTTCTAAGAATTGTTTTCGAAATTTCCACCTGCAGTCGACGGCGTCGGTGGTCGTCAGTAGTCCTGTAGTACGACTAACGTGTGGCTTCTCTCCGTGGTAGATCAAGATGCTGCGACAATGGCGACCACTCTCTTAGACAAAACCTCGCTCTGATACCATGACAGAATAAAGTGGAAGAATGAATTTATGTATATTTCAGTGTGTATAATACTGATGATACAAGAGCCTATTTATAGGCTAGTCTAGGCAACTATCTAAAGCAATAGAATATTACAATATCATAATCAAATCAATTATAAATTAATTAGGAAAATAAATATCTCTAACATCCTAAGATATCTCTAACAATTCTGACCACTACATGTGAAACAGGTTAATCAAATGATGAAATTTGACTTACAGATCAATAATATCACACTAATTCAACTCTCCCCCCCCCCCCTTACTCAGATCTTACTATTGCTTAAAAAGAACAAAAATTCAACGACGGTTATAGCGTATAATATATGGTCATAAAATCCCATAGAGTTGCCTCCAGAAAATTTTGCAAGCTAGGCATTCAGACTACTATCAGGACAATTCAGAATTACTACACATAAATTTACGATGTCATGATGCTTCACTTGTAATCAAATTATATTATATTATCTAACAGTACGGTGAGTGAAGGTGCCATAAATTTGGCTTATGGAGAGCGAGATTTTGAGTACATTTGACTTTCACATTTAATTCCAAGTTTTGGTAACGATGTATTTAGTAATAACAACTTAATTGATTAATCAATAAAAAAAATAGAAAGACCGTGTATATATGAAAAATAAAAAAAAAGTATTAACTTAGAATTTAATAAAAGGAAGCATCGATTGCTAAAATAAATGTAGAAGAATGACTTCAGGATTAGGCATGGGATGACTCAAATAAGTGCTCAACGGCTGGATTATCGCACTTCCAAATAATATTGAAAATTCTAGGTATGTAGGTTTATTGCTCTAGATCCCTCCGTGACTTTATCTTCTTTTATTAAGCTCATGAAATATATATGTAAATTCCTCATGATTTTCGGAAATATTGAATATTTCTGTTACTTTTTCGAAATGATTAGGAATGTGAATGTTACTGAACAATGAATATATAGACATCCACAATTTATCTAGTTGATCCGATAATATTGGTCGTATGAAATTATAAGCGGCAGCCTTTTAAAGGATGGTGAGATTATTGAAGAAAATACACTAGCACGATCGAAGTTTGGAAAAAATAATCTAATTTCTATCTGTTTTGTGGAAAATGAATGTATTTTATGCAAAAATTGAGCATTTTTTTTTTTTGGATGTTTCAAGGCTTTATGTAATTGTTGGACCATTGGAGGTACTTTTTGGGCCCATGGACCCAAAATCGAGTATCGAAGGGCAATTTCGTAATTTCAATACTAAACGGGCTTCTTGGCCCAAGTGAGTTTAGCCGCTATTTGTAAGGGTGCAAATTTCTGAAAAGGGGATGAAACTTGTGTCGCATTGTTACTGAATGGTAAAATTATTTTGAGGCTTGTTATATTTATAATATTGGATCCCGTATTGGCCAGACATTTCAAAGTGGTGTTATTTTGGATATACATTGAAAATGATCATATGAGTGAATCATTTCAAATCATGTTGGATATTATGTATTGATATTTAATCGATGCACATGATCGACTTATCTATTAAAAGATGATATATATTTGCTAATCAGCTCTATTTTGGGGCTTAACTGTGACAGATATGATTTCTAGGGTTTAACTAGAATGGATGTAGTTCTCTAGATGGCATCACCTACTGAAGTGTGGCCGCAGTGTTCCATGCAATTTAAATGTGATACTTTTGCTAACTTGGTGTGCCACATATTTGATACAAAATTTGCTTCATTCACTACTCAATTCCATAGAAGTGGTGATTGTCACTTCCCCGGTCAAAGGCTTTACTCGCCCCATTCAATATTGTTTCAAGTAATGAATAAGGAAACTTAACTAAACCACGTAAAGAGCAATTTAGAATAGCGTGGGACCCTAATTTAGATTACTCTTTTTTTTTTATGGGTAGAAATAATTTAGATTACTTGAGTAAGGGCTATTATACGAGTCATAAACTCTCATTTTCATTAATTCACGGCACTCCGAACTTTGTTATTATATTCATTCGGTGAAAGGTTTATCATTTTCGTATGATAGCTATTATCGGTTGGAGGTTTTGTCCTTTATTTTATAGGGAATATTCGTTCATTCCCTAGACTTTAAGGTTGGAATCGGAGTGCGGCAACAGGTGTCATTCGCGCACGCACATTTTTTACGAGATGGAAGAATAGTCAACCTTGAAAAGCTGACCAAAGAGAAAAGATTACTTATAAAATATTAAAGCAATAGCATCCATAGCAGCCTAAACTCTAGATTTTGTCCAATTTTAACTTTAACCTCCCTTGACTGTTTAAAAAAAAAAAAAAGTCGAATGGCCTCCCATGTATAGCCACTTGAAATTGCCCTTGTCTGGGGTGGGGACGATTTAATTTCAGAAGTGGATTTCGACTCCCGCACCTTGTAAGGAAGCATGGCAAAAGTTTGAGAGTAAGTGTTAGAGTAGAACCGACAAAAAATAAAAATTGCCCTTGTTTGTTTACGTGAGTCGAGAGTGCATTAATAAATTTATATTATCGAAAAGGAAAATTTTATAATTTTCTCTTTTTGAAAAAGAGACAAAATAAATAAAATATTAGAGTACCATTATAGAAGGAATTCCTCCGGGCAAAATTGCTAGTAATAGTCCTCGTAAGCACATCTTCTATTTGATGATGGGCTCAATGTCAATTTTGAATAAATTTTGGGACTTTGTTGAAATATTTTCGCGTCACCTGCGACGTCACCGTGTTACATAAACGCGTCAAGAGGATGAAGCTTGAACTGCAAGATTGGCCACGTACACCATAAAGCCAAGCAGCCTTTGGCGTCGACAAAATCGCCACTTCCCTTGGTTAGGTTTGCAAATCTTTAATTTATCACTTCACCTCCTTATACTAATCCAAACGCGTTCTTTGTCTTATTATTATTAGGGTTAATATTAGGAAAACTCCAAACTAGTAGATATGATAAATTTATTTTAAATTAATTTTTTTATTGCAAAATTTTTTTATTGCTATATCTACAATAAATTTATCAAAAATTAAATTTTTGATTAAAAAACTCAAAATTGATATAAATGTAACAAATTTAATCCAAAATTAATACATTTATAATAAATTTACCATATATTAATTTCTATTAAATTTGATTAATACAAAAAAAAAACTCAAACTAATATATACGTGACAAATGGATAGTAAAACTTTATATTGGTACACCCGTCAATTGTCATGTATTATCCACCTCAGTAAGTTGATGGTAAAATTTAGCGGAAAGTATGAAAGGTAAATATATCATGTATGTATTAGTTTGAAATTTTTGTGATATTAACTCTTATTATTATTATTTTCATTTTTTTCATTATTATAATAAAATTGGCCACATACAAGAGAAAGCACGTGATTGGAAGTGATCGATGGAATTTTTTTTAATTGATATTAGATTAAGTGCATTGCAACTTCTAAAACTTCCTTTACCAAAAAAAAAAACTTCTAAAACTTATTATAAAAATACAATTAAATCTTAAAACCTATTAAATTAATGCAATCAAGTGCTATTAACTCCGTCACGAAAAATGCCGACGTGACATTCATTATTATTTTCTTCCTCAAATCTTACTTACATTAGATTTTAAATTAAAAGGGGTAAAAGAAAAGCACCTTCGTAGGGCCGGAGTTCGCTGAGGCTGGGTGAGTTTGTTTTATAGGCTGGTGCAGCAATTTATTTCATCCAGAAGGAAAGAAATGGGGCACTTCATGGAGGAACATCTTCAGGTGACAGAATTATCAGCAATGTTCATTTCTCCATTAGAGTGCAGATGTCCTCCTTCATTTATGTTGAGGAAGAAGGCATTGCTGCAAGATGATGAGGAGCTTTTGGAGGTTATGCATGATCACTCCAGTGCTGATTTTTCACAACGATCGCGGCGACCACAACCCATCGGCGAGGACCCTATGGCCCTTTTTTTTTTTTTTTTGAGCTCTGGCTCTTTTTTAAAATAAAACCTTAGCATTTATTTATTTTTTAATCTAATTTAAGTAAGATATTTTTAAAAAATAATTATTATAAAAATGTCATGTAGGAGAAAGAAAATAAAGAAGAAAATGACATGTCGGCATTTTTAATTTTCTTAGTTAACTGAATGACTTGATTGCATCAATTTGACAAATTTTAAGACTTGATTACGTTTTTGGAAACTTTAGGACTCAATTATACATTTGTAATAAGTTTTAGAATTTCTAATACACCTATCTTTAACATAATTTCAAGCATGTCCCTCATTGATAAAAGATTGGGTAGAATAGATTTACCTCAAACTCACGCTGAAGGCAAAAATAGCTTAATTAATTAATTGGCGAAAGCCGGAAAAAGAAGATGATAAAAAAAAAAAAAAGTCGACGCAATTTCATATGGATATAAGGAAGCAAATTGCTAAAATCAGAGAATATTTAAATAAATAAATAAAATCTAAATCGGCAACGTTGCGGCGAAATGCATGATGAAGTCACATTTCGCAGAAAATGAGGTGCTGCAGACATATACAAAAAGAGACGCACTCGTTACAGGAGCTTGAGTTCGTTGATGAACTGCTGATTCTCTCTCTCTCTCTCTCTCTCTCTCTCTCTCTCTCTCTGCTGCGCTTTTTCAGTAACCAGACATTCTCTTGCTTCTCGTTGAGCTCCAGAAACGAGAAGGGAAAAGCCATGTGGAGGCCAAAGAGAGCTTTGCCTCCCTCTTCTTCTTCAGGTCAACCAAGTCAACCCAAGAGGCCATGCTTCCCTCCGATCGAGTAAGCTCGCCCTACCCTCCTAACGTTTCGATGCTTGGTTCACTGTTTGATGATCTTGCGTTAGTTTTAGCTTTACTTGAGGGATATTCAATGAAGGGTTCTTGAGTTGACGATTCTTGAAATGAGAGATATGGTGAAAACCCGCCATCGATAAGGTTTTGCCTCATGACCGTCCTAAATCGCTTTCGTTCAGTTCTTTGTTGGTGGGTTTGTGCTGTTGCTCAGATGCGAAGTACTAAAGACCTCGAATGTCGTTGTCTCGAATCTGTTTGGTGATTTCGCATTGGCCACTCGCTGTACTTCCTCCTTATTCGAGCTGAATTCTGCTAGAATCATTTATCTAGCAAGTGAGCTGTTATCGTTACCAGGTTACTTTGCTATCCTGTTGTCTAGAATATCCTACCTCGCTTGTAATTTTGTGCTGATGTTCATGCAGTCGAGCATGGAATGGGTCCGAAATGAATCCCGTGCCGAGTTGCTGTTTGACTTGCTGTTTGACTTGCTGTTTGACAAAGGAGGATTTGCGGAGTATGGTAAGATGAGTAAACTAGCTAAGTTGGACATGCGAAATACAGTCCTTATTATATTTCAATTCCTTATCTCTTTGATTAGAAGTGGTTAGTCGCGTGAGAATGTTCTAGGATTTTCCCGGGAAGCAATTGCACTAAGAACATGCTTTAGGCTTTTCATGTTGTATTGGGCAGTATGGATCACAAAAAAAGATACAAATTTTCGATGAAGTGCCCTGGACATAACTGTTGCCTTGAATCCTGGAAAATGTGGTCAATGACCTTTTGAATGTAGGAGGAGGAAAATGAAGATACCTGTGATGTGAAACTTGAATGTGATGATTATGTGAGAGATGGCTCTTGCTTATGTAATTATTTGCTATTGCTTTCTTTGCTGGACAGTTCAGAGAAGAGCTGGAGAGTGCTAAATCTGACTGGGATGAATATTTTCAAAGGTGATTATATTTCATTTGGTTTGTTAGCAGTATCATATCTGCATGAACTGATTTCTGCAGGAGAATTTCCATGTCTATTGTCTCATCAAAGGGTTAATGCCATAAATCCAAAATTTCTGTTCGGCAAAGTGTAATACCTGCACATACCTTTTTCTGTAAATCACTGAAAGGATGGTGCATTTGGAGATAGCAGCTAATCAACATTATTTGCTTCTGTTATCAAAGTACTGGATAAATTTGTATTCCAGCTTTATGTTGACTTTTTATGCCGAGTTAGATTAAGGAATGCATTTGATGAGTCTGGCATTTATGGTTTATACAGTAATTAGATCTGACATTCATTTGTGCAAGTAACTTAAATGTCAAGGTTTATCTGTGTTTTTGTTACGAATAAGTCCACAAGACAGCAGTTGTTCATAATATCAATTTTTATGGTGTAGTTGCATCTGGAATGCTCTCAAAGTTATAGTGCCACAGATGCGCTCAGAGAATGATTTTCAGAGATTGGTAAGATAAACAAGTTTATAAAATTTCTACTTTTTCACAGACTTATCTTCATTAGCACTTTTGGTATGAGTTGTTTATCTGCATGTCATGAAGTGAGAATGAACTCACTAATTGCTTTATTCCAACAGTTTTAACAGCATTCATCAAGCACAAACTTCGCACAATCTCCTTTGTCTATAAGTACATACATATTCATTTGATTGCGCAACCTGTGGAAAGAAGAACATGGGAAGGCCTAATTTCCATACAAGTATGTTACAGCATAATGTCCCACATAGGCAGCCGAAATTGAGGTGCCAAACCTTCTTGTCAATGTGAACTCTTGGGGAAGATCAACCTGTTATCCATAGAGTAACTTATATCCATTGAGTGAGGGCCTTCCACTCGGTACTGTCTGCTTACTAGGGCCGACTTGCATCCCTGCTCAATGGGAAGAACTGGAGATCCTTTTGAACAACCTGTTATAATATGAAAGCATTATATCTTGACACAGGATATCCTTCTGTGCAACCTATTACAACTCACTAGCCAGGTTCTAAACCCATGTTTTGTCATATTAGGCATAAACCATACAAGCCTAAGCCAAGTCACTTTGTTCCCCCATTTCCTCACTAGCTTCCAACTCTCCTTTATAGAGAAAGAGCCCCTAGATGATCCAATAAATACCACACTGTCTATAGAGCCAGAGTTTGGAGCAATCAACCCACACAAAGCCATCTGAGTTTCAAGCAGATCATCAGACCTTGCTGGAGGCCATCTCCATTCATTCTCCTCAATAACAGTTTCCACTGTGGCTTTATCACCTAAAGCTAAATCATAACCATTCTAAAGCACATAAATTTTCTTTTCGTGGACATGGAATGGAAGGGGAAAATGAAAATGCTTAGGATTGATCATATGAGTTTTATAGACAACTGCTGTTTGGTAAAAGACAGCGAATTCAAAAATGCATGAAGAACTTAGCTCAATAAGGTGTTTGATAAGTTGTTTTTAGGAAAGAGCCACAGAATAGGTTTTCCAACTCCTTTTGATGGAATGGATTGGTTTTGTATCCCTTCTGCTTCATTTTCTTGATGTCTCGAACTTTGGCAATTCTGCTGTTGGTGGTTTTGAACAGATGGAAGCAGTGGAGCTTGGAAACATTCATTCTCCCCAACGTGCAAGGTATGAATGCACTTCCCTCATGATGCTGTTGAGAAAGGCTTTCTGTGTAGTGTTGACAGGTTATGCATTGTTGATGTTTTGGGGAATAATGGTCCGACCTACCACTACCACCCCAAGCAGGCAGTCTGAGCTCTCAGTGAGTGTCAGGCCACAATGACTCCGTCATGCACCAAAGTGTCAACGCTCATTTTGGAACATAATCTTGTAGCTTGCGAGCAGTGGAACATTTTGTTTTATTTTACTTCATTTTTTTAAAAATGTGCATTATTAAACAAATAAAACAACGGGTCTATTTATCCTTGTAGTTTCCTCAGCAGTAAGACCTGTCCAAGTGAGATGTTGGGTATTTTGTCTCCCTTTGTCGTTACTTTTCCAATTTTCCGTTTTTTATACACATTCCTATTTCTGATGGTTGTTTTCTGGAGAGAATGCAGGGCTAATGCTAATTCTACAGGAGAGAATGATGTGAGAGACTTACGGCTTCAAATTCAAACCAAACTGTCAGATTCTCTATTTACTGGACAGAAACTAGAAGGAGAGGGGGGTGCTCACATTTCCATTGCCTTGATCAATGCAAATACAGGGGATGTTGTTAGATCAGGCCTGGAATCCTCCATTAAGTTGGACGTCGTCGCGCTCGAAGGTGACTTCAACAAAGATGATGAGGATAACTGGACCCAAGAAGAGTTTGAGAGCCACGTGGTTAAACAACGTGAAGGAAAGAGGCCGCCTTTGGCTGGAGATCTCGTAGTGAAGCTCAAGGAAGGTGTTGGGGAGATAGGAGAACTGATGTTTACTGACAATTCCAGTTGGAATAGGAGTAAAAGATTCAGGATAGGGCTTAAGGTGGCAACGGGTTGTTGTGGGAACACACGAATCCGAGAAGCAAAAACAGACGCCTTCCAAGTCAAGGAACATAGAGGGCAAGGTAGGTCCTTCATAGTCTTTCTACAGTACATAAACCTTATCCTTTATGACTAAACAGAAACATGATTTTGGACATCCTGAGTCTTCAATTTTTTAATTTAGAGCTTCATTTCATGTGGACCTTTGCAACTCGAAAGAAAATTCAGATAAACAAGAAGCGATCGGTTTGATTGTTATTAGTAAATGTCGACACTTTAAATCAGTTTCAGGGAGAGATTGCAAGACTGTTAGAAGTTTTCTTCTACAAATTAATCTAATAGTGCCTGGGACCTTATTGTATATGTGCTTTTCATTTTACAGCATACATGAAACATCATCCACCCGCATCTGACGATGAGGTTTGGAGGTTGGAGAACGTTGCCAAAGGTGGGATATCTCACCAAAATCTGAGTGATGCTGGAATATATAAAGTGGAAGACTTTCTACTGCAACTGTTCACGGACCCCAAGAAACTGAGAGAGGTAAGCACTTAGTTAATGATTCCCAATTAGGGCTTGATTGACTGCCAAGAATGTAAGCCCTGTGTGTTCACTCATTGTAGATTCTTGGAAAGAGCATAGCAGAGAAGAAGTGGGATAGCCTGATACGCCATGCAAAGACTTGCAAAACAAAGTGGAAACTTTACTTGGACTATCCCGATGGCGTGACGAAGCATGGTGTTGTATTCAACACCGATGGTCAACCAATCGGCCTAGTCAAAGACAGGGAATATTTTGCTACTCCTCGACTTTCTGCCCAAGAGAAGGTAAGTAACCAAGGTGTTCCAACTCAGTTTTGTCAAGCCAGTTCACTCGCTTCACACCATCACAGGGAATTTGAATAATTTGGCCCATATTTTCTATGTAATCACTATTTTGATGTTTACTTGTAGCTGTGGCTTAGTATTTGTTAGAATTGATTAGAGATATGGAAACTTGAAACAAGGAGTTGGTCATCTAGAGGCTTTTCTTTTCTTTTCTTTTCTTTTCTTTTCTGATCATAAAAGTAAAATGAAGTTCCTGTGGAGAGAATAAAAAGAAAATATAGATGCTACGTTTAGATCATAATAGAGACCTTCTATTAATAGAGTGATTTTGGGGTTGCGCTCTTTGTGAAACAAAGTTGAGGTTAGTGACCTTGTAAATTTAAGTGGCCTTCTGCATTGAGTAAGTTGAAGACCACTTTCAGCAGTTAATTCGGTTTCGTCCATGAGAATCTGAGGCACTCATCAACAAATTGTAGTTTGAATGATTAACACATTCCCGTCACAACCATTACTTTCCAAGTTTATAACTATCGAGATCTTAATTACTTGCACAATACATATTGATGCGTGCTTTATTTCTTCACTGGTCCTTTCTCGATCAACTTTGCATCTTTACATTGAGAACCCTTGCCTTGATTGTACTCTGCATTACATGTTTTAAACACCTGACTTTAGGTGATAGAGAAATGGGCAGATATTGGCATAAAGTGAATTGTGGTTCTTTCAATATTGTTCTTCTTTCTCTGTGCTGCACTCACGTACTAATCTGAATACAAGTTCATCCATTGGAATGCAACTTTACTTGCCGAAAAAAGTAGTTGCTTGAAGCCAGAATGTTTACCTGTCAATAGTGGAGATAAATACTTCCATTAGTCCTGCTTGAGCAATGTACAAGTGTGTTTCTCCCAGGTACTTGGAGATGCAATCGTGAAAAAGGCCTTGGCTAACTGGAACGATGCGAGAGAGTTCAGTGGCGAGACGTTTTCTGATTCAATGCGGAACAATAGCTCGAGCTCATTTTCATCTCAAGTCTCTGGTGGACAAACTGAAAATCTCGACCATGTTCAACGTTATTTGGCTCCACCAGACTTTGCTGCTCCAGTTGGTCCGGTTGCTTCTCAGGCAAATGTGAGCTCCACTGCTGAAGGTACGTGCTCTATAAAACAAAACTGTCTTTCCCTTTAAGCACATACAAAGATGTGGCCTGTGAAATTACAATGAAAATTGGAATTTCCACTTGATTGTTGAGCCTTAATAAATAAAAACATTGTGTACCTGATCCTTATGATTTTGGGTTCCACATACGTTTGTTTGTCCAGCAGTGATTGTTGCAAATGAGCCTCATTCAATGCAATCTATCCATTTGGCCAATATATGTATACATGTATTTATGCATGTATGTATTCTGCCCAAGCTATTGAAAAGCAACTAAAAAATTAGTTGGTAACGGGTGCCTTTTTTGAGTGGGGGATTGGGGGAGGGGGAGGGAGAGGGTGAGGGTAGATACTAATGAACACCTTCACTTAGGTGATACTACGTGGATATTGACAAGATAATGCTATCACTAGATAGATATGAATAAATGTAATGAGCACACGGCAACTTGTTTATATGTGCATTTTTATCAAGTGGCGATTGCAGTCGTTTTAGAAAGGGCCTTGTCAATTGAAGCATGTAAAGATTACAAAGATCAGGGGCAAAAAAATTAAAGAGATGTGCAGGGTCAGGAGAAAAAAAAACTAGCAGCACTTTCCATGATATCAGAATAGTTCGTAGATCTGTGCTTACATCGGCCTGTGTTTATGAACCATATTGATGTTTTAGTTCTTTCTCCAGGACTTAATGGTGCAATGGCTTTGGTATTGCCAGTTCAGTCACAAAATACCAATTCTGGAACCTCCATGAAGATTTTAGTTGCTGAAAATTTTCGTCTTGCTGCACGTCAGCTCATGTCTGCAGACCGCTCGAATGTTCAAATTCCTCCGGGATATCATGATAGTACTACTGCCGGATTGCCAACACAGTCCCATGGTCTCAATTTACAGAATTCCATGCATAGCCAAATGATTGGTTCTTTGAGCGGAATGGACTATACAGGATATGATGATGTTCTTCCTGAAGGCAATCATGTGAGAGAAAACAACACACCATGTAATGACCCGTTCTCTAGGACACTTGCTCCTCCTGAAGGCAATGACGTGATGGAAGATATCCAATCAAGTCATTCAGATGATAGTTGGAAGCAATGGTTGGCTGATAACCCATCATTTGATAATGGTTATGTTGGAGGTACCGGCAGAGGTGTTATTGGCTGGCTCAAGATAAAAGCAGTGTTGCAGTGGGGGTACTTCATCAGGAAGACACGTGTCAGACTTGTTGAGTTGGACCAACCACCGATCCAAGTCCAGGCTTGTTCGTAGTTCTTATGTCGCTTTAGGGAAAGATGATTCTCCGTTTACTTCTGATAGAATTGATGGTAATTTTTTCTTAAATGGTGGTAATATTTCATTGATTCTATATATTCATCTGTATATAGAACATCTATGTCGAACGCCTTCTTAAGTGACTAATTGTTTCATCATAGTGTCTCTCTACCTCAATTCTTTCCACGTCTTTCTTCAGAAAAGTTCTCTTATATATCACATGTAAGGAACGCAAGGTTATATCATTCAAAGGGTGTACTTGGATTCTGCGCTTATTATGCATTAGATTTGCAACCAAATCCAAGGAGTCCCATGTAATAAGTCCTGCCTACTGCAGCTATCCAGTGGCAATGCAGCTCTTTTCCGGAACGCATACACCGTCAAGCTTTGATGTTAAGTTCCCTCGTACCCATTTTCCCGGCCTTCCCCTCTTGTTTTCTCGGTCCTCAAATTTTTTTACCATAACGAGCTTTTGGGCAAAGCAGCTCAGGGTTAGTTTAATTTAATGTTGGTTCTGCACTGGAATTGTAACCTTATAAAATAGGATTAAGTATTGAGATCTTTCATCTTTAGTGTGTCATTCCACAATTCCTCCAGTTCCTGAACTATTTAAACAACTGAATATTCATGCATGTTTATACATCATTAAATTTATTGGCTAAGTGATATTCTTGGTTAAGAAAACGCAAAGTCCATTGAAAATATTGTAGACATAATCTCATAATCCTAAACCTACCATTTATTTGCAGATTCCGAAGCTCTAGGACTGGAATATGATCAATGTCCTTTAAAACCACCTTGAAACTATATATCTAGCAGCTAGTCATGTTGATTATATTGATCCCAGAGGGCAGCCCTTCCACGCAAGAAGGTTTTTTGTGCATCGGATTGGATGCATCACTTAATGGTGACGTGAAGAAGCAAGTCAAATTTAGGTGGGTGAGAGATTTCAGCACTCCATTGCAAAGTTCGGTAGTCGATTACACCGAGTGAACCACTCAACCCAAAGTATAAATAATCTACACCGAGCAATTGGTTCTCTTATATATGAAAGTTAATGTTTATAACAGATGAAGCATGAGATTGGGACTGTCGAATGGGTCTCGAATCTTGCAGCAATACCACGGAGACGATTGCCACCACATTGAAGCCATGGCTCTAATTAATAGACAAATAGTTACCTACTCCAATCTTCTCTTCAACAAATGCCCACCTAGCAGAAAAGGCACATGGGAGGTATAAATTAAGACTCCAAGGACGGAGCCGAAAAGCTTCAGTCACAAAAGCCAAAATGCATTGCTTCTCACACCGATGTCTGCAGCTTCGAAGAGCAGAGGTCCACCCACAGGAGCAAGACGAGCATAACCACCACAAATTATTGAACAGACAGTCATTCTGAATCAGAGATTTCATCTTCATCCTCGTCCAGTATGTAGACCAGGGCCCGTTTTCTTGCAGCTAAAACACAAGCCACACCTCTACTTGCTGTCGCCATAAAAACATTAACTTGATTTCAGTCCAACGTTTGATGTTTAGATACCTTTGTTGGGTAAAAGCAAAAGTACAACACATGCATTATGCTAAAACACAGGCGGGGAAGCAAACCTTGCTGCCCAGGGAGGCTATGGTATGCACGTAAACTATGAATGCTCTACAGTATCTTGCTACACTAGATATCATGATAGTATCTATCATCATGAACATGTACAGGTTCTCAGTCAGTAACTAGACCGCAGTGAACCTACCATAAGAAGAATATTCTCTGTACTTGTGTGGCCTCTAAAGATTCACCTTTTTTTGCACTTTGACCTCTCAATAGATTTAAATTTAGGGGAAAACCTGATACATTCTTATATTACTTCTTCAACTGAAAAAATATTCTTCTTAGGAGCATAAGTTTGCACTTCTTCAAACTGTGGGAACAAACATGAAGTGGTCCATTAAAGAGACATATTGTACTTAAGCCAGTCATAACCAGTCATATTTAAACTTATGAGTAGGCTGTTAAGTGAAAATGTAGTAAGGAGCATGGACAGGATTTATTCAGTCCACTACCTAGTCAACAAGATGGAATTGTTGCAAACACTCGCAAGTTTATCAAGCATTGATACACAAGGGAAATAGTATGGGCAACAACAAGTTTCCAAACATCCAAAAATGCAGATGGACATGGTAAGAAGCTCAAGGAAAAAAAATTCAGGACTATAAAATTGATGGCATGACAATGGTTTAATCCTTAGCTCAGTTGTATGGTGGTGTCAAAAATTCTTACCACTAACTGAGAAGGGAGGAACAACAGTATGGGGAATGCTGCGAATCTTCTCATTCTCCACATCTAGGTGTAATATAGAGTCCTAAATGCATAGTTTCACTGTGTTAATGTTTCAGGAGTGAGAATAAGATAACCAAGCAAAAAATGTTCTCACAAAATAGAAGCGAAAATGGCACTTCTTACCTATTAGGGACATTCTGACCAAAAAAATAAAAAATCAATTAGGGACACCACATGCCTACTTTTTAACCAACATACATGTAGAAGGCTTTAACTGCCAAGATAAGTTGGAACTTTTGCAGTTATAGTAAGGCAGAAAGTAAAACACCCTTCAGAGTTCCCAAGCGTGAAATAGCATGTCCATGCACATAGGAGGAAAAACTAAGCTGCTGCTTCTCATGCTGATGAGGAAAGCATACAAATAAAAGATAGGAAGAATAAAATTCCTAGTGTTTTTGAAACTGGACAAGTGGTTCAACCGGTCAAACTGGTAGAACTGTGTTCTACCAGTTTAATGGGTTTAACATATTGCATGTGATGTCATCTGATAGAATACTCCACATCTATTAGATTACACGTGTTCAGATTAATAGATGCCTGGCTGAGTCGGCAGAGCCTCATTGAGCACAAATGACAGCATTCAAGTTCTCAAGAACATCATTTAATTTTCTAATAGATTAAACCAATAAGGTCAATGAATAATAATGCACCACCAAATTGAAGCAAGAAGACATTGGAGTGAATGGTTGGTACGCTTGGTAGTTACAAGAGGTTGGAGTTCCAAACCCCAACCCAACTCCAACACTCTTCCTTTAAACATTTTGAATGCCCAGAACTGGTCCAAACTAGTTGACAGGATTGTGGGTCAACAGTTGACAGTTACGCCTGATAACAATAGGGTCAATACCACCAGTTCTTGACCACTACTGTTTCTGCTGTGAAACCAGACTGGACAGGTCTGGTTCCTGATCCAACCAGAGCCGGTTCTTAATACACTGAAAAGAACAGGAGTCAACTGAAAAGCAATTTTCTTTTTGCCATCAATGTTTTAAATAGTGAACTGATGCGTATCAGAACAAACAGCGTCCTATACGTATCACGAGTATGAAATCAATATGCAAGCTTAGGATCCAAGAGTTACCTTTAATTGGTACAACTCCCAGTTATTTGCTCGAGTGGTTCCTGAAATGTGCACAAATGGAAGGTCACTGGCCTGCAAGATCATCATCCAGGCATCTCCCAAATTTTCACCAGTATCATTCATCTTATTTAGCAACATAACAATTTGATGGTCCTGTTTCAAAATAAAATATATTAGCCACATCCACAAATTCTTAAAGCAATATATGCCAGGCTTTTACCTTATATAGAGCCAAATCCACACAATGGTAACCAGAAGGGATGCACAACAAGATGGCTTCCAAAGGTTTTCCCTGCTTCACATTGCTTGAATCATTCATAGATCCCCTCACTACAGCTATACAGTTTGTAACATCTAAAAAAGACTCGTCAGGTAATTGGAAGGAAATATAGTCTGTAAACCCAACTTCATGAGTCAGATTAGATGAAGCAAATTCAGAGGCATCCTGCAAAGCCATATGAAGAAACGATTAGCATGAAAAAGCAGTTGTACTCTGCCCATGCAGATCTCCGGATAAAATTGTAGATTCAGATTAAGGGTAAATACCTCATAGGAGGACAGTGAAATTGGAATGTATCGGGTGGATGCTGAAACTGATGTAAGACGGAATAGAGGCAATAAATTCTTACAACATATCTTTTTTGAAATGGTAGAAAAAGGCATCTGGGCAGCTTCCTTGAAACTGTAAAAATTTAAATTTATTCCTAATCAGTAAACATGAGATACGGCATTATCACACACAATAATCATAAACTAATCAGAAAGCCCAATCCAATAAGATCACCCAGCTTAAGTTTCCATGTACATTGTCAAGTAATCAACCTGAGATTGAATACGAAACACTAGATTATTAGGTAGAGGGTAAGTAAAAAACCATTGTTGAGCACAACCTTCAGAAGACAACCCCCACCCCCGAGGGTTTCCTTTTTTTCCTTCTCTCATTATAGTCTCAAGGTTCTGGCCACTCAGACAAGGAAATATAAAATATAGCTACAATTTTATTGTAACAGGAATTTGGATAGAAAGATCTACTGACAAATGACATTATCAAGATACCTAAATTAGCCAAATGAGAAATGAATATTTCAGCTCAATTAAACGATGAGTTGGGTGAAACCAAAGCACAAGGTTTTAAGTGAAGGATTGCAATGTTTACGTAAACCATTTTGGAGCCGGACCATCATACTCAAACCTCTGTTATGCATACAAAGAGATCGAGAATTTCATATTCGGTACACTTGTCAGCAATAAGGACCAGACTTGGAGGAGGGAAAAAATCAATCACTTCAAATGACAGATGACAGCAACGATTTATCCCAGCGTTCATATATTCCCCACTGAGGTAGCATGCGGAAAAACACTAGTGAATGGAAAATCTAGATATAGCATAAATACAAAGAATCAACAATGAAAGAGCAACAAGACACATTCAAGTAAGAACTTCCATGCATGAACAAGATTCTATTAAATTTCACTCAATTCTTTTGCTGATACCTGTGTTCCATCTGTTGAAACTCCTTTGCAAGTGTCCTTCGCAAATATTTGCTGTCCCCAAATCCTCCAAATTGCACTAATTCTTTGACTCTCTTCATTGTTTCTCTGAAACAATAATGTGTAAAACATCTTATTGACCTGACATCAAACATCAAGGCAGACAAGCGCATGAAACTACATTTGATTTTCAAAAGACTTTCCAGTCCAATGAGAAACGACAATCAACCCGTCAATTTCAATCCTCGTTACCCTGTCATTAGCAACATATGCTGGACCAAGAATGACCACAGTCAAAGCCCAGCAAAGCACCCTAACTTGAGTCAACCTCATCTCTTGTGCTCTTAGAAGTATTTAGGAGGACGGTAGCAAGATGACTTAAAATGAAGAACTAACCCTCAAACCAGGAGTCATTTACAATTTCTACATTCTGAATTTAGCAACTAATTTGGTCGCATTGCAAAAAGGCATGAGTGAGCCACTAGAGCGCATGAAAAGAATACTAGGCTTGACAGGATACCGCTCTGACATTTAAAGCGTGACCAAGGTCCATTACGCCATGATATTTTAATCCTCTGGCACACAAATGGATAGCACAACCTAGTGAAGGGCCACCAAAATTTGCTGCTAGAGTACATGAAGGCAATACTAAGCTGTCGACACTTCACAGTATCCAAGCCATTGCCTCACCAAATTTCAGATACAACGAATGAAGAGATGGCCCACACTTGGAATTAGAAGGTTATGTCAAATTATGAATCCAGTCATCATGTCTGAATGATACATATGATTCCATAACTAGGGCCAGGCAATAACATTTTCTTATTAGATGAATGAAATTCATTAAGAACACCAAGTAGGAGCCGAACTTCAGATGATGCACAAGAGAAGAAATTTATTAATTCAATGGGTAGCCATTCTATCAAAAATAATGGCATGTCACATCTCAGCCCAAGTAAAGTTAATGTCGACTGAAATGAGGGAAAATAATTAACTTTCAGGGAGTATACAAGCCATTTCTACTGGAAGCTCTGTATATGGCAATGCCAAACAGTCCACTTGGTGACTCCATCAGGTATGAACACATTAACTAAAGATTCAGGGGTTCTGTGTGCCATATTGTAAATGACTTAGAATTAGGAACTGGACAAGTTGGAGGAAATCACTTACAAATCAATGTCAATTTCTTCATCAGCCTCGGATAGATCCAGAAGCTGCATAACAGGATCTTGATCATACAGAAACTTCAAGAACACGACAACAAGTTCACTGTAGAAATTCATAAGAGTAAATAGGGATTCACCATAAGGACTGAACCTGATGGATAAAAGTTAGACAAACATATTGTATGTTAAAAGTTGATCACTTGGCTCTGACATAAGTTGCTTTATACATTTCAGAAGCCAGCTGAAGAAATTTGCAAACTGAAAGAGACACAAAACCAAAACCAAAACCAAAAGCTTCAGCAACATGCACATTATCAACCAATAAAAAAAGCTTAAACCGCTGGCTCAAGAATTTAGGATCCTACCAATATTCTGAGCTTATCTAGATTTCAGTGGTCACACTGGCAATATTTTCATTTTAAAACAAGAAAGAATGGATGTCTCCAGCATAGCATGTGCGAAATTGAAAAGGTATCAACAAACATTAAGTTGTCAAGGTGCCGTAAGCAAAGATAAAAAAGTCATGCAATTTCTCTTTGGTCCTTCAAATACACGATGATATATATCAACAAATAACAATGTGATATTGTCAGTATTTCATCATGATCTTAAAAGGTGCGAGATGAAACTTTGTTAAACAGGTTCAAGTCATGTGCAAATGCCCAGCTAACAATATCTTCCTCAAATTCTCAACGAAAACGCTTGTATTTCAAATATTAAATGTTATTCGGCTTAGAATAATATGTCATTCTGAGCACACAAGATCTTGTGTCTTATATCCACAAGTAGTTCAACTCCATGTTTAAAATTTAGGAATTTAGCATGACTAAAGATATGCACGATGAGAGACAGGCAAGATTTTGGAAAAGAGTAGCAAACAGAAGGTATCAAGAAACGTAGAGAAATCATAACAAAGATTGTAACAGGCTACCTGCTGCACAACAGATGAGAGCACCCTTATGAATCGCTCAACCTGTACAAGCAGCATTCCAGCCTTTTCTACTGCATTGTCCACCAGTGTCTCATCCAAACCAATACCCACGTAACAAGAGTGCCATCTTGAAAGACCCCTGAGCTCACCCATTCTAAAGCCAATAATTTCTACAGCAGGCTGATTCTCTCTCTCTCTCTCTGCTCTCTGCTCTCTGCTGCGCTTTTTCAGTAACCAGACATTCTCTTGCTTCTCGTTGAGCTCCAGAAAGGAGAAGGGAAAAGCCATGTGGAAGCCCAAGAGAGCTTTGCCTCCCTCTTCTTCTTCAGGTCAACCAAGTCAACCCAAGAGGCCATGCTTGCCTCCAATCGAGTAAGCTCGCTCTTCCCTCTTAACGTTTCAATGCTTGATTCGTTGTTTGATGATCTTGCGTTAGTTTTAGCTGTACTTGAGGGAGATTCAATGAAGGGGTCTTGAGTTGAAGATTCTTGACATGAGAGACATGGTGAAAGCCCGCCATCGATAAGCTTTTGCCTCATGACCGTTCAAAATCACTTTCGTTCAGTTCTTTATTTATGGGTTTGTGCTGTTGTTTTAATACGAAGTACTGATGACCTCGGATGTCATCGTCTCAAATCTGTTTTGTGAATTTATGTTGGCCAATTGCAGTACTTCCTCCTTATTTGAGCTGAATTCTGTTAAAATCATTTATCTAGCAAGTGAGCTGTTATCGTTACCAGGTTAATTTGCTATCCTGTCGTCTAAATATCCTATCTCGCTTGTACTTTTGTGCTGATGTTCATGCAGTCAAGCATGGAACGGGTCCGAAATGAATCCTGTGCTGAGTTGCTGTTTGACTTGCTGTTTGACAAAGGAGGATCTGCGGAGTATGGTAAGATGAGTGAAGTAGCCAAGTTGGACATGCAAAGTACAGCCCTTATTATATTTCAATTCCTGTTTCTTCGATTAGAAGTGGTTAGATGCATTTCTGACATTCCGGCCAGTTTCTGGACAGTAATCCGCGTGAGAAATTGCCAAGAGATGTATAGAGAATTATTGCTTGAGTGGTAAAAATGACCTGCTGAATGTTCTAGGATTTTCCTGGGAAGCAATTGCAATAAACACATGCTTTAGGCTTTTCATGTTGTGTTGGGCAGTATGGTTCACAAAAGGATACAAATTTTCAATGAAGTGCCCTGGACATAACTGTCGCCTTGAATCCTGGAAAATGTGGTCAATGACCCTTTGAACGTAGGAGGAGGAAAATGAAGATACCTGTGATGTGAAACTTGAATGTGATGATTACGTGACAGATGGCTCTTGCTTATGTAATCATTTGCTTTTGCTTTCTTTGCTGGACAGTTACGAGAAGAGCTGGAGAGTGCTAAATCTGACTGGGCCGAATATTTTCAAAGGTGATTATATTTCATTTGGTTTGTTGGCAGTATCATATCTGCATGAACTGATTTCTGCAGGAGAATTTCCATGTCTATTGTCTCATCAAGTATTAATGCCATAAATCCAAATTTCTGTTCGGCAAAGTGTAATACCTGTGCATACCTTTTTCTGTAAATCACTGACAGGACGGTGCATTTGGAGATAGCAGCTAATCAACATTATTTGCTTCTGTTATCAAAGTACTGGATAAATTTGTATTCCAGTTTTATGTTGACTTTTTATGTCGAGTTAGATTAAGCAATGCATTTGATGAGTCTGGCATTTATGGTTTATACAGTAATTAGATCTGGCATTCATTTGTACAAGTAACTTAAATGTCAAGGGTTATCTGTCTTTTTGTTACGAATAAGTCCACAAGACAGCAGTTGTTCATGGTATCAATTTTTATGGTGTAGTTGCATCTGGAATGCTCTCAAAGATATAGTGCCACAGATGCGCTCAGAGAATGATTTTCAGAGATTGGTAAGATAAACAAGTTTATAAGATTTCTACTTTTTCACAGACATATCTTCATCAACACTTAAGGTATGAGTTGTTTCTCTGCATGTCATGAAGTGATAGAATGAACTTACTAATCGCTTCATTCCGACACTTTTAACAGCATTCATCAAGCACAAACTTCACACGATCTCCTTTGTCTATAAGTAAATGTTCATTTTGTTGTGCAACCTGTGGAAAGAAAAACATGGGAAGGCCTAATTTCCATACAAGTCCGTTACAGCATAATGTCCCACATGGGCAGACAAAATTGAGGTGCCAAACCTTCTTCTCAATGTGAACTCTTGGGGAAGATCAACCTGTTATCCATAGAGTAACTTATATCCGTTGAGTGAGGACCTTCCACTCAGTACTGTCAGCTTACTAGGGCCAACTTGCATCCCTGCCCGACGGGAAGAACAGGAGATCCTTTTGAACAACTTGTTATAATAGGAAAGCCTTATATCTTGACACAGGAGATCCTTCTGTGCAACCTATTAGGCATAAACCATACAAGCCTAAGCCAAGTCACTTTGTTCCCCCATGTCCTCACTAGCTTAGAACTCTCCTTTATAGAGAAAGAGCCCCTAGATGATCCAGTAAATACCACACTGTCTATAGAGCCAGAGTTTGAGCAATCAACCCACACAAAGCCATCTGAGTTTCAAGCAGATCATCAGACCTTGCTGGAGGCCATCTCCATTCATTCTCCTCGATAACAGTTTCAACTGTGGCTTTATCACCTAAAGCTAAATCATAACCATTCTAAAGAACATGAAAAAATTTTCATGGACATGGAATGGAAGGGGAAAATGAAAATGCTTAGGATTGATCATATGAGTTTTATAGACAACTGCTGTTCGGTAAAAGACAGTGAATTCAAATATGCATGAAGAACTTAGCTCAATAAGGTGTTTGATAAGTTGTTTTTAGGAAAGAGCCACAGCATAGGTTTTCCAACTCCTTTTGATGGAATGGATTGGTTTTGTATCCCTCCTGCTTCATTTTTTGGATGTCTCCAACTTTGGCAATTCTGCTGTTGGTGGTTTTGAACAGATGGAAGCAGTGGATTTTGGAAACATTCATTCTCCCCAGCGTGCAAGGTATGGATGCACTTCCCTCGTGATGCTGTTGAGAAAGGCTTTCTGTGTAGTGTTGACAGGTTATGCATTGTTGATGTTTGGGGGAATAATGGTCTGACCTACCACTACCACCCCAAGCAGGCAGTCTGAGCTCTCAGTGAGTGTCATGCCACAATGACTCGGTCATGCACCAAAGTGTCAACGCTCAATTTAGAACATAATCCTTGTAGCTTGCCAGTGGAACATTTTATCTTATTTTACTTCATTTTTTAAAAAAATGAGAATTATTAAACAAACAAAACGACGGGTCTATTTATCCTTGTAGTTTCCTCGGCAGTAAGACCTGTCCAAGTGAGATGTTGGGTATTTTGTCTCTCTGTCGTTACTTTTCCAATTTTCCGTTTGTATACACATTCCTATTTCTGATGGTTGGTTTCTGGAGAGAATGCAGGGCTAATGCTAATTCTACGGGAGAGAATGATGTGAGAGACTTATGGCTTCAAATTCAAACCAAACTGTCAGATTCTCTATTTACTGGACAGAAACTAGGAGTGGGGGGTGCTCACATTTCCGTTGCCTTGATCAATGCAAATACAGGGGATGTTGTTACATCAGGCCTGCAATCCTCCATTAAGTTGGACATCGTCGTGCTCGAAGGCGACTTCAACAAAGACGATGAGGATAACTGGACCCAAGAAGAGTTTGACAGCCACGTGGTTAAACAACGTGAAGGAAAGGGGCCGCTTTTGGCTGGAGATCTCGTAGTGAAGCTCAAGGAAGGTGTTGGGGAGATAGGAGAACTAATGTTTACTGACAATTCCGGTTGGAATAGGAGTAAAAGATTCAGGATAGGGCTTAAGGTGGCAACGGGTTTTTGTGGGAATACACGAATCCGAGAAGCCAAAACAGATGCCTTCCAAGTCAAGGAAAATAGAGGGGAAGGTAGGTCCTTCATAGTCTTTCTACAGTATATAAACCTCATCCTTTATGACTGAACATAAACATGATTTTGAACATCCAGAGTCTTCAATTTTTTTAATTTAGAGCTTCATTTCGTGTGGACCTTTACAACTCAAACGAAGATTCTGATAAACAAGAAGCAATCGGTTTGTTTGTTATTGGTAAATGTCCACACTCTGGATCAGTTTCAGGGGAGACATTGCAAGCCTCCTAGAGGTTTGCTTCTACAAATTCTAATAGTGCCGGGACCTTATTGTGTACATGCTCTTCATTTTACAGCATACATGAAACATCATCCACCTGCATCTGACGATGAGGTTTGGAGGTTGGAGAACATTGCCAAAGGTGGGAAATCTCACCAAAAACTGAGTGATGCTGGAATATATAAAGTGGAAGACTTTCTACTGCAACTGTTCACGGACCCCGAGAAATTGAGAGAGGTAAGCACTCAGTTAATGATTCCCAATTAGGGTTTGATTGACTGCCAAGAATGTAAGTCCTGTGTGTTCACTCATCATAGATTCTCGGAAAGAGCATAACGGAGAAGAAGTGGGATAGCCTGATACGCCATGCAAAGACTTGCGAAACAAAGTGGAAACTTTACTTGGACTATCCTGATGGCGTGACGAAGCATGGTGCTGTATTCAACACTGATGGTCAACCAATCGGCCTAGTCAAAGACACGGAATATTTTGCTACTCATCGACTTTCTGCTCAAGAGAAGGTAAGTAACCAAGGAGTTCCTACTCAATTTTGTCAAGCCAGTTCACTCGCCACACCCCATCTTGGGGAATTCGAATTAGTTGTCCCACATTTTCTATGTAATCAGTATTTTGATGTTCACTTGTAGCTGTGTGGCTTAGTAGGTGTTAGAATTGAATAGAGATTTGGAAACCTGAAACAAGGAGTTAATTGAACATCTAGAGGCTTTGCTTTTCTTTTCTTTTGTTTTTTTCTTTCCGATCACAAAAGTATAATGAAGTTCCCGTGGAGAGAATAAAAAAAAAAAAATATAGATGCTATGTTTAGATCCATAATAGGGACTTTCTATTAATGGAGTGATTTTGAGCTTGCTCTCTTTGTGAAGCAAAGTTAAGGTTAGTGACCTTGTAAATCTAAGTGGCCTTCTATATTGAGTAAGTTAAAGACCACTTTCAGCACTTCATTCGGTTTCATCCATGAGAATCTGAGGCACTCATCAACAAATTATAGTTTAAACGATTAACACATTCCCGTTGCGACCATTACTTTCCAAGTTTATAATCATCAAGATCTTAATTACTTGCACAATACATATCGATGACTGCTTTATTTCTTCTCTGGTCCTTTCTCGATCAACTTTGCATCTTTACATTGAGGGCCTTGCCTTGAATGTACTCTAAATTACATCTTTTGAGCTCCTGACCTTTACGTGGTAGAGAAATGGGCAGATATAGGCATAAAGCAAATTGCAAATTGCGGTTCTTTCAATATTGTTCTTCTTTCTCTGTGCTGCACTCACGTACTTAATCTGAATACAAGTTCATCCATTGGAATGCAACTTTACTTGTCAAAAAAAGTAGTTGCTTGAAGCCAGAATGTTAATCTGTCAATAATGGAGATAAATACTTCCATTAGTACAGCTTAAGCAATATACCAGGTGTGTTTTTCCCAGGAACATGGAGATGCAATTGTGAAAAAGGCCTTGGCTAACTGGAATGATGTGAGAGAGTTCAATGGTGAGACGTTCTCTGATTCAATGAGGCGCAACCCTGTTCAACGTTATTTGGCTCCACCAATCTTTCCTGCCCTGTTTGGTCTGGAAGCTCCTCCGGCAAATGTGAGCTCCACTGCTGAAGGTACGTTCTCTAGAACACAATACTGTCTCTCCCTTTAAGCACATACAAAGACGTGGCCTGTGAAATTACAATGAAAATTGGAATTTCCACTTGATTGTTGAGCTTTTATATATAAAAGCATTGTGTAACTGATCCTTTTGGGTTCCACTTAATATAAAGACGTTCGTTTGTCCAGCTGTGATTGTTGCAAAATGAGCCTCATTCAATACATATATACGTATGTATGCATGTATGTGTTCCGTCCAAGCAATTGAAAAGCAACTAAAAAATTAGGTGGTAACATGTGCCTTTTCTGAGTGGGGGATTGGGGACAGGGAGGGCGGATACTCATGAACCCTTCACTTAGGTGATGCTAAGTGAATGTTGACAAGAAAATGCTACCACTAGGTAGATATGACTAGATGTAATGAGCACATGGCAATATGTTTATATTTGCATTTTTGTCATTTTAGAAAGGGCCTTGTCAATTGAAGCGCGTTAAGATTACAAAGATCAGGGGCAAGAAAAATTAAAGAGATGTGCAGGGTAAGGGAAAAAAAAAAACTAGTAGCACTTTCTGTGATACCAGAATAGTAAAAGCTCATGATGAATCATTGCAAGAATTTTTATAGGCTCGTAGTCCTATGCTTACGTCGGCCTATGTTTACGAACTGCGTTAATGTTTAGTTCTTTCTTCAGGACTCAATGGTGCAACGGCTTTGGCATTGCGGGTTCAATTACCAAATTTTCGTCCTGCTGCACATCAGCCCATGTCTGCAGACCGCTCGAATGTTCAGATTCCTCCAGGATATCATGATAGTACTCCTGCCAGATTGCCAACACAGCCCCTTGGTATCAATTTACAGAATGCTATACGTCGCCAAATGATCAGTTCTTCAAGCCAAATGGACAATGCAGGATATGATAATGCTCTTCTTGAAGGCGATCATGTGATGGAAGAGATCCAATCATGGTTTGCTGAAAACACACCATGTAATGACCCGTTCTCTGAGACCCCGTTATCCGATAACGGTTTTGTTAGGGGAACCGGCAGAGGTGTTATTGGCTGGCTCAAGATAAAGGCGGTGCTGCAGTGGGGGTACTTCATCAGGAAGACAGGTGTCAGACTCGTGGAGTTAGACCAACCAACTATCGAAGTGCGGGCTTGTTCATAGTTCTTTCTTCGCTTTAGGGAAGATGATTCTATTCCTGATAGAAATTATGGTAATTCTTTCTTAAATGGTGATATTATTTCATTGGTGATATTCTTCATCTGTATATAGAACAGCTTTGTCGAAAGCCTTCTTTCGACATCTTTCTTCAGGAAAGTTCTCTGATGCATCACATGTAAGGATGCAAGGTCATACCATTCAAAGAGTGTACTTGAATTATACGATTATTATGCATTAGAATTGCGACCAAATCCATGGAGACCCATGTGACAAGTCTTGCCTACTGCTGCTATCCAGTGGCAATGCAGCCTTTTCCCACAACGCATGCATTGTTAACCCTTATAGGGTGCGTTTGATTTATGCGTTTGATTTAACATTCCCAAAGGGCTTTTAGTTTGGAAAGCCCTTGGGAAAATCCTCAATCGTTTAACAATTATTTTAAAGTAACTTTTAAATAAAAGCTAGTATTAGGAAAGCTAAAAGCTCAATACTACGGACTAACATTAAGCTTTCGACATTTTGCCAAATGCTGAAACTCATTTTTTTTTCCTCAAAAACTACCCTTACTCATTCTTCAAATTTCTGATTTTTCAAATAAGTTTTTTACCAAATGACATTTCTCTCAAAATCACTTTTCAAAGCATAATTTATCAAAAGACATTTGCATTTACTCAAATCCTTTAGGCTAAATTACTTTACATTTTCTCAATAGGCTTAAACCACTAAACCAAATGCACCATAAGTTCTCTCGTACCCGTTTTCCTGGCCTTCTCATTCTTGTTTTCTTGGCCTTTGAAATGGTTTACTTGAATTTCTCTATAACGAGCTTTGATGCGAAGCAGCTCGGGGTCTGTTCGATTTAATATTGGGTCTGCACTAGAATTTCGTCCTTATGATGGAGGATTGAGTATCTAGATCTTTCATATTTACTGGGTCATTCCACAGTTCCTTTACGTCATGAACTACTTAAAAAATTGAACATTCCTATAAGTTTATACATCATTAAATTCAATGGCTACGTGATACTCTTGGTTAAGAAAACACAAGTCCATTGAAGATATTGTAGACATAGTCTCATCATCCTAAACCTACCGTTCATTTGCAGATTCCGTATCTCCGACACAGCAATATAGTCAAATGCTCTTTAAAGCCACCTTGCAACTGTATATCTAGTGGCTGGTCATGTTGATTATATTGATCCCGGAGGGTAGCCCTTCCACACAAACGTATTTTGTGCTTTGAATTGGATGCATCACTTAACGTTGACATAGAGAAGCAAGTCAAATTTAGGTGAGAGATTTTAACATTCAAATGCAAAGTTCGTTGGTCAATTACACCAAGTGAACCATTCAACCCAAAGCATAAATAATCTAAACCAAGCATTTGTTTCTCTTATATATGAGGGTTATAAACATAGACAGATGAAGCACAAGCTTGGCACTATCGAATGGGTCTCAAAGCTTGCAGCAATACTACGAAGGCAATTGCCACCAGATAGAAGCCATGGCTCTAAATAGATAAATAGTTACCTTTAGCTCCAATTTTCTCTTCAACAAATGCCCACCAAGCAGGAAAGGCACGTGGCAAGTATAAATTAACACTTTCCAAGAAGGGCGGAACCGAAAAACTTCAGTCACAAAAGCATTGCTTCTCACACCGATGTCTGCAGCTTTGGAGAGTAGAGGTCCACCCACAGGAGCAACACGAGCATAACCACCACAAAATCTTGAACAGAGTCATTCTGAATCAGAGATTTCATCTTCATCCTCGTCCAGTATGTAGACCAGGGCCCGCTTTCTTGCAGCTAAAACACAAGCCACACCTCTACTTGCTGTCGCCATAAAAACATGAACTTGACTTCAGTCCAACGTTCCTTGAATATATGGCCATAACTAACGTGATGTTTAGATACCTTTGTTGGGTAAAAGCAAAAGTACAACACATGCATTATGCTAAAACACAGGCGGGAAGCAAACCTTGGTGCCTAAGGAGGCTATGGTATGTATGTAAACCATGAATGCTCTACAGTATCTTGCTATAATAGATTCCATGATAGTATCTATCATGATGAAAATGTACAGGTTTTCAGTCAGTAACTGGACTGCGGTGAACCTACCATAAGAAGATTATTCTCTAACTTGTGTGGCCTCTAAAGATTCACCTTTTTTGCACTTTGACCTCTCAATTGATTTAAATTTAGGGGAAAACCTGATACTTTAGTATATTACTTCTTCAACTGAAAAAAAAGATTATTCTTTGGAGCATAAGTTTGCACTTCTTCAAACTGTGGGAACAAACATGAAGTGGTCCATTAAAGAGACATAATGTACTTATGCCAGTCATATTTAAACTTAAGAATAGGCTGTTAAGTGAAAATGTAGTAAGGAGCATGGACAGTATTTATTCAGTCCACTACCTAGTCAACAAGATGGAATTGTTGCTAACACTTGCAAGTTTATCAAGCATTGATACACAACGGAAATAGTATGGGCAACATAAGTTTCCAAATCCAAAAATGCAGATGGACATGGTAAGAAGCTCAAGGAAAAAAAATTCAGGACTATAAAATTGATGGCATGACTATGATTTAATCCTTAGCTCAATTTTATGATGGTGTCAAAAATTCTTACCACTAACTGACAAGGGAGGGACAACATTATGGGGAATGCTGCGAATCTTCTCATTCTCCATATCTAGGTGTAATATAGAGTCCTACATGCATAGTTTCACTGGGTTAGTGTTTCAGGAGTGAGAATAAGATAACCGAGCAAAAAATGTTCTCACAAAATAGGAGCAAAAATGGCACTTCTTACCTATTAGGGACATTCTGACCAAAAAAATAAAAAATCAATTAGAGACACCACATTCTTAACATACATACAGGTAGAAGGCTTTAACTGCCAAGATAAGTTGGAACTTTTGCAGTTATGGTAAGGCAGAAAGTAAAACATCCTTCAGAATTCCCAAGCGTGAAATAGCATGTCCATGCACATAGGAGGAAAGACTAAGCTGCTGCTCCTCATGCTGATGAGGAAAGCATATAAATAAAAGATAGGAAGAATAAAATTCCAGTGTTTTTGAAACCGGACAAGTGGTTCAACTGGTCAAACTGGTAGAACTGTGCTCCACCAGTTTAACGGGTTTAACATATTGCATGTGATGTCATCTGATAGGATACTCCACATATATTAGATTACACGTGTTCAGATTAATAGATGCCTGGCTGAGTCGGCAGAGCCTCGTTGAGCACAAATGACAGCATTCAAGTTCTCAAGAACATCATTTAATTTTCTAAAAGATTAAGCCAATAAGGTCAATGAATAATAATACACCACCAAATTGAAGCAAGAAGACGCTGGAGTGAATGGTTGGTATGCTTGTTAGTTACAAGAGGTCACAGTTCCAAACCCCAACCCAACTCCAACACTCTCCCTTTAAGCTTTTTGAATGCCCAGAACTGGTCCAAACTAGTTGACAGGATTGTGGGTCAACAGTAGACAGCTACGCCTGATAACAATAGGGTCAATACCACCAGTTCTTGACCACTACTGTTTCTGCTGTGAAACCAGACTGGACAAGTCTGGTTCCCGATCCAACTGGAGCCAGTTCTTAAAACACTTAAAAGAACAGGAGTTGACTAAAAAACAATTTTCTTTTTGCCATCAATGTTTTGAATAGTGAACTGATGCGTATCAGAACAAACAGAACTCAGCAGCATCCTATACTTATCACGAGTACGAAATCAATATGCTAGCTCAGGATCCAAGAGTTACCTTTAATTGGTACAACTCCCAGTTATTTGCCTGAGTGATTCCTGAAATATGCACAAATGGAAGGTCACTGGCCTGCAAGATCATCATCCAGGCATCTCCCAAGTTTTCACCAGTATCATTTATCTTATTTAGCAACATAACGATTTGAAGTTCCTGTTTCAAAATAAAATATATTAGCCACATCCACAAATTCTTAAAGTATGATATACAGAGCTCTTACCTTATATAGAGCCAAATCCACACAATGGTAACCAGAAGGGATGCACAACAAGATTGCTTCCAAAGGTCTTCCCTGCTTCACATTGCTTGAGTCATTCATAAATCCCCTCACTACAGCTATACAGTTTGTAACATCTAAAAAGGACTCGTCGGGTATTTGGAAGGAAATATAATCTGTAAACCCAACTTCCTGAGTCAGATTACATGAAGCAAATTCAGAGGCATCCTGCAGAGCCATACGAAGAAATGATTAGCATGACAAAGTAGTTGTACTCTGCACATGCAGATCTCCAGATAAAATTGTTCAAATTAAGGGTAAATACCTCATAGAAGGACAGTGAAATTGGAATGTATCGGGTGGATGCTGAAACTGATGTAAGAGGGAATAGAGGCAATAAATTCTTACAACGTATCTTTTTTGAAATAGTAGAAAAAGGCGTCTGGGCAGCTTCCTTGAAACTGTAAAAATTCAAAATTATTCCTAATCAGTAAACATGAGATATGGCATTATCACACACAATAATTATATGCTAATCAGAAAGCCCACCCAGCTTAAGTCTCCATGTACATTGTCAAGTAATCAACATGAGATCGAATAAGAAACACTAGATTATTAGGTAGAGGGTAAGTCAAAAACTATTGTTGAGTACAGCCTCCAGAAGACAACCCCCCACCCCCAAAGGTTTCCTTTCCTTTTCTTCCTTCTCTTGGTATAGTCTCAAGGCTCTGGCCACTCAGAGAAGGAAATATAAAATATGGGTTTTATTGTAACAGGAATTGTCAAGATACCTGAATTAGCCAAATGAGAAATGAATATTTTGGCTCAACTAAATGATGAGTTGGGTGAAACCAAAGCACAAGGTTTTAATTGAAGGATTGCAATGTTTACTAAAACCATTTTGGACCTGGACCATCATACCCAAACTTCTGTTATGCATACAAAGAGATCAAGGATTTCACATTTGGTACAATTACAGCAATGAGGACCAGACTTGGAGGAGGGAAAAAATCAATCACTTCAAATGACAGATGACAGCAATGATTTATCCCAGAGTTCATATATTTTCCACTGAGGTAGCATGCATAAAACACTTGGGAATGGAAAATCTAGATATAGCATAAATACAAAGAATTGACAATGAAAGAGCAACAAGACACATTCAAAAAAGAACTTCCATGCACGAACAAGATTCTATTAAATTTCAAATTTCCAATTCTTTTGTCGATACCTGTGTTCCATCAGTTGAAACTCCTTTGCAAGTGTCCTTCGCAAACATTTGCTGTCCCCAAATCCTCCAAATTGTACTAATTCTTTGACTCTCTCCATTGTTTCTCTGAAACAATAATGTGTGTAAAACATCTTACTGACCTGACAACATACATCAATGCAGAAAAGCGCATGAAATTACATTTGATTTTCAAAAGACTTTCCAGTCCAATGAGAAACAACAATCAACCCGTCAATTTCAATCCCCATTACTCTGTGGTTAACAACACAGTACTGGACCAAAAATAACCACAGTTGAAGCCCAGCAAAGCACCCTAACTTGAGTCAACCTCATCTCGTTGTGCTCTTAAAAGTAATTATGAAGACAGTAGCAAGATAACTTAAAATGAAGAGCCAACCCTCAAACAGGAGTCATTTACAATTTCATATCCTGAGTTTAGCAACTAATTTGGTCACATCGCAATAAAGCAGGAGTGAGCCACTAGAGTGCATGAAAAAAATACTAGGCTTGACAGGATACCACTCTGACATTTAAAGCGTGACCAAGGTCCATTACACCATGGAATTCGAATCCTATGGCTCAAAAATGGATAGCACAACCTAGTGAAGGGCTACAAAAATTTGCTGCTAGAGTACATCGAGAATATACTAAGCTGTCGACACTTCACAGTATTCAAGCCATTGCCTCACCAAATTTCAGCTACAAAGAATGAAGAGATGGCCCTCCCTTGGAATTAGAAGGTTAGCCCACCCTTGGCATTAGAAGGTTTTGTCAAATTATGAATCCAGTCATCATGTCTGAATGATACATATGATTCCATAACTAGGGCTAGGCAATAACATTTTCTTATTAGATGAATGAAATTCATTAAGAGCACCAAGTAGGAGCAAAACTTCAGATAATTCACAAGAGAAGAAATTTATTAATTCAATGGGTAGCCATTCTGTCAACAATAATGACATGTCACATCTCAGCCCAAGTAAAGTTAATGTTGACTGAAATGACAGGAAAAAAATTAACTTTCAAGGAGTATACAAGCCATTTCTACTGGGAGCTTTCCATACATGGCAATGCCAAACGGTCCACTTGGTGACTCCATCAGGTATGAACAAGTACTAACTAAAGATTCAGGGGCTCTGGGTGCCGTATTGTAAATTAGGAACTGGACAAGTTAGAGGAAATCACTTACAAATCAATGTCAATTTCTTCATCAGCCTCGGATAAATCCAGAAGCTGCATAACAGGATCTTGATCATACAGAAACTTCAAGAACACGACAACAAGTTCACTGTCGAAATTCATAAGAGTAAATAGGGATTCACCATAAGGACTGAACCTGATGGACAAAAGTTAGACAAACCTATTGTATGTTAAAAGTTGATCACTTGGCTCTGACATAAGTTGCTTTATACATTTCAGAAGCCAGCTGAAGAAATTTGCAAACTGAAAGAGAAACAAAACCAAAACCAAAACCAAAAGTATCAGCAACATGCACATTATCAACCAATACAAAATGCTTACACAACTGGCTCAAGAATCTAGGATCCTACCAATATTCTGAGCTTCTCTAGATTTCAGTGGTCACACTGGCAATATTTTCATTTTGAAACAAGAAAGAATGCATGTCTTCAGGGTAGTATGTGCGAAATTGAAAAGGCATCAACAAACCCTAAGTTGTCCAGGTGCAAGAAGCAAAGATTAAAAAAAGTCATGCAATTTCTCTTTGGCCCTTCAAATACATGATGATATCAGCAAACAACAATGTGATATTGTCAGCATTTCATCATGGTCTTAAAAGGTGCAAAATGGAACTTTGTTAAACAGGTTCAAGTCATGTGCAAATGCCTGGTCAACAGTATCTTCTTCAAAATCCCAACAAAAAAGCTCATATTTCAAATATATAATGCTATTCGACTTAGAATGATATGTCATTCTGAGCACACAAGATCTTGTGTCTTCTATCCACAAGTAGTTCAACTCCATGTTTAAAATTTAGGAATATAGTGTGACTAAAGACATGCACGATGAGAGATGGGCAGGATTTTAGAAAATAGTAGCAAACAGGAGGTATCAAGAAATGTAGAGAAATCATAACAAAGATTGTAACAGGCTACCTGCTGCACAACAGAGGAAAGCACCCTTATGAATCGCTCAACCTGTACAAGCAGCATTCCAGCCTTTTCTACTGCATTGTCCACAAGTGTCTCATCCAAACCAATACCCAGGTAACGAGAGCGCCATCTCGAAAGACCCCTGAGCTCACCCATTCTGAAGCCAATAATTTCTACAGCAGGCTGCTAGGTAAATTAACAATGTAAATAACAATCAGACAATTAGTTAACCCCACAAGTCGAATATCCTCTCTAATCAAGGAAACTGACACACTCATGAGGGATAAAGATAACATCGAACATATAAGTTAAATGCTAAACAGCAATAGGAACCATCGATGTTTAAATTTTTTGAATGAAAATGTTTCACACAGCAAATGGCCATTACGAGCCATCCTTATCTTTCAACTGCAAACTGTGTTTGAATTACACAGCATACGCTAGATTCTCTGACAAATAAAAGTTATCTTCGAAAAATCATTAAGAAAATGGAGCCTAGTCTGCCATGCAATTCATGCAAGCAGGCTGGAAGTTTGGAATGTTTGTGTGAAATGATCAAATCCTGGAAAATGGAGCCTAGTCTACCATCCAATTCATGCAAGCAGGCTGGAAGTTTGGAATGTTCGTGTGAAATGATCAAGTCCTGCCCAAAATGGCTGTGTGTGTGAGGGGGAAGGAGAGAGAGAGAGAGAGAGAGAGAGAGAGAGAGAGATCTTATTTATGTGATAGTTGTGGACTATAAACACAAAGCTGACAGGAATTCTTGATGTTTTTAAGGAGACAAAGCCCCAGCCCTTGTGCTGTTAGCTTGGAAAAGGGTCCCTTCTTTAAAACATTCAAATATCAAACTACATCTCTATCCCATAGCTTACGCTTTTTGATTAGTTAGATTTGGTCCCACAAAATCTTATGTGGAATTAGAGGAGGAGGTTTCAGGCTTAAAACTCACCTTGCTACCTATTTACCTCCCCAATTATCAAATTTCTATCCTTCAATCTAAGGCCAAGTCTTAGCCTACGTGAGAGGGGGAGCATTATAGTAATTAAGTACCACATCTTTATTTGATAGATAATCTTTTAGATGACTTGGCAATTGTTCCACAAAATTCTACTCTGTCGTGAATGCACATTTTGAGTAAACAACAGGAGAAAGGAGCCCCAAAGCATTGATACAGACCATGGAGTTAAAGAAAGTTCATAAACTTTCAAAAGAAAAAAATAGGCAGGTTCCTACAAAAGAGGAAAATTGTATAGGAGCTGTAAAGGATAGATATTTGGATAACCACCATATTTTTTTGGCATTGTGGTGGCAGTTCTTTAGACAGTAAGTCCTTTTTTGAATTATCTTAGATAAATACGAGCTTATGGGTGGTAATTTGTATATAAGACGAACCCCATGATGCTCTTCAATAGAATTACATATCAAAAAAGTAAAAAGAAGAGAGTCTATAACCTTAAAGAAACTAACAGGAAACATGATTTCTCACCATAGTAATAATCAACAAGAATGTGCATTGTACAAGAGAGTCCTGAACCCAGGAGAAGGAACGATCTAATTAGCAACAGCCCTACAGTGTGCATGTGCAAGTGCAGGCACCTGTGCAAGCACATGATCGCATGCATGTGCTTGGGCAATGCACATGTTTACAACACACACAAAATTGCCCATATGTATGGAGAGAGATCTGGCAGAGAAGATATTGGATATATATTTTCTTACAGATGATAAAGGATTTTAATTAAAGAAAATTTTTTAACGCATCAGTTTACAAGGATAAAACAAAAGAAAAAAAAACAAAAATAAAACATCAGAAGACCATATGAAATCAGAACATGATGCCCAAAGCCATTTAAAAGGTACACCACCAAAACTATCCAAGATTTCAAACCCTACTTTTTTGTTGCTTTCCTTCCAAAGGCACCACAAGCAATAAGGGTGTGGCGCTACAAGACTTCTTAGAAATTGATCCTCCTAAATAGGCATTCCAACAACTAAAAAGCTGGATGGCATGTCTAGGCAAGGAAATGATCATTTGGGATATTGAGTTTGTGAGACAAGCCCAAGATTGGGAGTTTTTGCCATCTCTTTTTATGTATTATATTATTCCAAGAATTCCGTTGCCTCTGAGGATGCTTTTGTGTGGAACGATGAAAAAGATGGAATCTTTCCAGTAAAGTCTCACTCCAAGCTGCTCAATAGGGAGAAAGTTGGTGGTAGAACGGATTTTCCTCAAAAAGTGACTTGGAAAGTGAGGGATCTGATTAGAGTTTGGAAAGTGAGGGTACTTATTAAAGTTTATCTATTTGCCTGGAAAGCAACTTGGGAATAAATCCTCACTTTAGATAACCTGCAACAAAGAGGCAAGTACTGGTTAATAGGTGTTTCCTCCGCAAGGAGGAGGCAGAATCCGTGCAACATCTCCTCCTTCACTGTTCATAGACAAGAATGGTTTGGACAGTTTCCTATGCTTGCACCAAATTATCTTTGGGTTATTGGAGCTTTTATGGAGCAAGAACTCTGGGCTTGGCAGCACGTTTGTTTATAGTACCACAAGAAAAGAAGGATTAACTCAATTCCTCTATCCGTTTTTAGGCTCATTCGGAAGGAGCTAAACAAGAGAGCTTTTGATGGAGAGAGATCTTCCGTTTGTTGAAATTTGGCTTAAAGTCGTACACTTTTGGTATAGTGGAGACTGCATATGAATCTAAATGACTTGATTAATATGGTTGATGATTTATCTTGTATTTGAGCTCACTTTTGGTTTTGAGAGCTGTTCTGCACAAGGCTTTAATTTTGGGCACTTTTCTTATATGGGTTTGCAACCCCTTGGTGTCCTATAGTTGAACTTTTGATCTATTGAAAGAAACTTAACTTTCCTGAGGATTTTTAAGTTATTCCAACTATCCTATATCACAACATTGTATGTAATCATGTAGTTTCAAATACAAACACTAACATCTCACATATGATTTTGTGCTAATCAGCATAACCATCATCCATGTAGCATGTTTTTATTGAGCACAAAAACGCGCCATTAAGTCATAGTTGCAGTTCCTTTTATGAGTAAGATTATCGTGACAAAAGGGTGCCTCTACAACCTAAAGTCAAGATCTAAAAAGTTCAAGAGAAACTCTGGATCCAAAGAGATACTAACACATTCCCAAAACATTTAGGCAAGTGTATTACAGACATCTAATATAAAGACCCGCATACAAAACTCGTTTGAAGTGGTAAAATCCAAGCATTTAGGCAAGCGTATTACAGACATCTAATACAAATCTATTTTGCATGTGAGTAAGTAAACCATTCTCATTTACTAGGACATAACATCTTTAGCATTACTCTGCCAAAAGATGGTGCTTAGTCAAAAATAAAAAATAAAAAATAGCAACCTAATTGGAAAAGTTGGTAAAAAATATAAACTAATGAATTCTCACATCTAAGTACATGAACAAATTGTTGTGGACAGAGGCTCTCATAACCAAGGTTAAGCATCACAGATGAGCTCAATGTTGGCTCAATTCACTATCATCTGAGCACCCGCCAGTTATTTTATCTGCTCATTTTCTTCTGATAACTGAGTTTTCATTCTCAATTTTAGCCTGTTGACAGTAATAATAAAATTAAGAAAGCAGAGTTTCACTTACTACATCAAGTCCAAGGAGTGGAATTGGCAGTATAAATAAGTCTTAACTTCTCCTAGGCTCAAATAGTGCTATTAGTAAGTAAACAGAGTTCAATATGATTTATTGATACAAAGATTGACTCCTGCAAAGATCGAAGTAGGCAATAAAGTTTTTCCTTTTGAAACAGAGAACATATCTCTATACCTGTTAATTATAACGTAAATGCATAAAAATTTCCATACCCATACCTCCATTCACAGTATTTTGAAAGCCCAAACTTAGATCAAGTTCATATTCAAACCAATGATTATGACCTATAATTTCTATTATACGCTTACAGTAGAGATTGCCAACTTGTTAAATCAGAATTAAATCAGATTTTACCTCACCCTTTCCAGCCACTCAATGTTAGTAATTCATATCATTGCATATGATAGGTTCATATAAGAATTCAACATCAGGATGCTTTGAAAGATATGGTGTGCCTCAAAATGTGTGAAGCATAACTTACTATAACAAATTCCTACATCTATCTGATCACCATCCAAGACTGTTCTGTGCGATGCTTAAAACTCAATAATTTATCAGAGAGAAAGGCCAAATGCAAAGGTAATAACGTGCACCTGCAGATGATTGAGGACAACCAGCTGGAGTTCTTTTCCAGCACCACAGACAACTTTTGATACACGTTTCATACCCTACCATTGAACAAACTAGCAGACTAAGATTATAAATACCAACCAAAAAGAACAGAAGTTCTATAGCGACACCAGAACTTAAAAAAACCAGCCGCACCACTTCACCCAGAGAATTAACAAGAAACTGATGGACTGCAGGACTGGTCCTAGCACCACCTAGAAGACTCAAAAATTCCTCCTGAGGAGAAGAGTCAAGACCTAGATAAGCAAACAAGAACAGTTAAATGAAGAACAATGAAAAGCCATCTACCGCTTTGTATTAACAGGACCACTAACCATGATCATTAATAAGGCTTGTTAACAAATCAAACTTCTCATGAAATATGTTCATGGCATCAGCCCACTGCTTGTGCATGACTGATAATGATGTACGGACGACATGAAGTAAATCTTCAATGTTAGAAGCCTGTTGAGCAACTTGATGAAGTTCATTTTTACTGCAGACAGGAAGAGATTGAGAATCTAAGGAGGCATTCGGCAGATAAATTTCTCAGATATCTGTTCTCATTTTATTTGAGAATGCAAACGGTCCAGAAAATGCGTTTGGTAACACTTCGAAAACAGTTGAAAGGAAAACTATTATTAAAATCAAAATTAGAAACTGAAGACAACTTTTCAGCGTTCACATTCTATGTGCAAACGTGGAGAATAACTAAGCCTCTTTTCTTATTGTGATGGAACACAAGCAAATTCTCACAATTGTCATCCTTAGAACGTACATCATTTTCACTCAAACAAGTTTCTGTGATAAAACATTGAAACCAGTTTCCATAAAAACAAAAACAAAAATGTTATCAAAAACTTGGCAGGCCTCTAATTGTAGAGAACAAAAATGTTCTCTGAATCATGCAACAATGTTCAAAATTTTGCAAAAGTAACTCCTGCAATTTTGTCCCATCACTTTCAACATCTGAACTACATTGATTTCTAGATGTTTCTATGGAAAGATGGTATGATACTTGAAGGTCGGGTGACAACCTTAACAAGCATGAATAAAATCATTCAGGCTACGAAGTATGAGGCATCATGTAGTTCAGCTTACAGTGACTCTTGAAAGTCAACTTGGGCATTTAAAATTATCAGAAGGAAAGTTCGTTTATCATGCAAAGTGTAGAGTAAATTCCAAGAAAAATGCCTCAAAATTGCTCCATGTTAACCATCAGTTTCATTTTAAGGTTGGTGATAATATCCTGAATTAATGAGTTTTACTTTCCGTAAAACCAAACAAAATTGATACCTCTGAAACATATATCAGTGCACATGAACAATTTTAATATAATTGTAATGCGGAGTCCAATTACTACTGCACAAACTTTAAAAAAAAAAAAAAAAACAGTTTCACCTAAAATTTGAATAACACTAAATGCAAGTGCAATTTTACCTCTTTTGGAATATTGAAGTATCAAGCACTAAGCAATGAAAGCCATGCATACTATCTCCAACTGTTTGACACCCTCTTGATTCAACAATGTCTTCAACAAGTTCTCCTGAGCATGCAACCATCAAATGACAAAGATCCTTGGATAAAACCACCTAATGATAACAATTACATGGCAGTTAGCTTGCTCTGGTGAAACATCTGACATGATATCTGGAACAATCCAATGACAGGAATAAACTTACAGTAGGTACATTTGAAGTTTAGCAAAAAGTCAGCATCTTACGTCTATAAAATATTATCCAAGCTGTTTGACATTTTTATAGAAACATGTTTAGTTACCACTGAGCTTTTACTCGATAGTTTCTCTATCAAATTCCAATAAGGTGTTCATGAGAAGACAATGTATCTGATCACTATAACTTAAATATCACAAAGTGAATGAAATTCTTTGCTGGTTACCAAAGCATTTTGAGCAAGAAACTATGCACAATTCACAGTAATTTTTTGTTTCATTTAGTCTAGGTTCCTTTGTTTAACTTTAAGTTTAGCTTGATCACCAATTGTTCAAAAAGTGTCTTTCAAGGTTTATTTTGTATTTTCTTTTCCTAATGCATGGGAAAAACCAGAGAAAAGACAATTTAACATCTGGTGAAGTTGAAATATTGGAAGACTAATTAGGAAGGAAAATAAAATTAGTCCCAGCAGAGCAAAAAGACCTCCTATCATTAACCCATTAGTTGAAGAAACATGAAGGCTCTTGAGAGGCAACTATGTTAGTGTACCTTCCTCACAGCCGCATTCAGAAGTCGGCAAACGATGTCTCTGTCCTTGGTTGTCGTAGGAATATCACATTCATGTATATTCTGGTGCACATTCCCATGCATTACGGCAATCACACAGCAAGAAGCAATAAGTAACTGATTATCAAACTAAAAATAGCAAACTCAATATAACAAAGCAACTATACAAATAAAGTCGAAACAGAGAGTTAAAAAAGCTTCCAAACTAAAATGACTAGTGGAGAGTGGAACTGTGCTATTTCTACAAGGTCAACTTAAAGATCAACCAAGCACCATAACATTCATTTTTAGGTCAGGTCAATGATGGAACTAGAAAACAGAGAGAAGCAACAACTTAAGCAAAAAATGTAAACTTCATGGGCAACAGCACAAGTGCAGTATAGGCACTGATTCAACTTTTCTGAAGGCTGTTAAATGCACTTACCTCAACACCAGACTACAGAATATCTACATCACATTGCAACTTGGAAGGCTTTAAATTAGCAGTTCTAAATTGTGGTTCCAACAAAACTTAGTATTCCTGCCACTGGCATCTTTTCAAATTTATATATATATATATATATATATAGACAACCCAGAAGCTCAACATTGAGCTAAATGAGCTACATCAATTTTCATAACAAGTGATTTCCTATAAAAAAAAATTTAATTTTCCATCTAAAATATCTCATCTTAAAGTGAAAATTACCTGTTCTAGGTAAATGATTTTGGACTTGACTTTAGGTAGTCAACCGAGTCAAGAAATTGTGATCAAATCGTCATTGACAATTCACAAACTTGTATATAGATCTGAAAAACCTCCCACTAGGAAACCATACTCCACACTTATGGATCTGGAGATAGGCAGTGGACCCTAGGAAGTACATTTGGGAAAGTCCCAACAAGGAATTGTAACTATAAGGACTGGCTCCATGTAACTAAAGAGATAACTGATAGGAACCTAAATGATACTGATTTGGACAATTCTTCAGCATGCATTTCTAGACTAATCAAATGTCTGTTGAGAAGTTCATCATGTTTTCACGTTGAAACACTACTAAACCCAAACATGCAGGAAAGTTCAGAGTACCCAAAATTCTAAATCTTCTAATAGCTGCACACCCACAGAGAGAACTATCTACACACAAGCATACACACTCATAGAACACTTTCGCCAACCGACGGTTGTATAGGCTCTCTCAATCTCCCTAAAAAAGAGCAGAAACTCAAGAGTCTAAAACAACAGCAGAAAGTCTGCACAGCAGGCTAACCCAGACAGACACCAAATTCTCCTTTAGGTGCTTCAACTGCAGTATAGACAGAAGGAGCACTCAGGGCAAACAACAAAAGCTTTGGATAATTGTGTCGTATCAAAGTCAGAGGTGTCATCTCTGAAGTGACCAATGGAAGTGAAATCTAGAACTTTTACAAGAATAACTTCACCTAGAATAGTTGTTTAATTAACCAGCCCATTACTTTCAGGCAATACTGATTTCTGCCATCAGATCCATTTATTAAGAAAGACTGCTCTATGAAAGCAAGAAAGGGAAGTAGTCATCGACTGAATCCGATAGACTATACTGCTATTATTTGATCTGAACAGACAGGAGGCTTACAACATTTCCGATTGGAAAGACACCAAATATACTGAAGCACAAAACCCCATCTTTATCTCCGCTGCAAAGGATATTGAAACATTGCTTTGAAGAATTTGAGAGCTCTACGAATGAATCTTCACCATCGTCAGTTAAACCAGTTTCTCCAGATACTAGTCCAGGCATGCGAGGAACTCTTGGAGCTGGAGGGAAGAAACGAGTAGTGCGATCTTCAAATGCCAAAGAGTTGCCAAAAGTGTGCTATTAAAAAATGGATAAATATCATTCCAATGGGGAAAAAAACAAGAACAAGAAGATAAATATAACAAGAGATTAAAGTTGAAGAGTCAACAATTAGCAAATCAACAACTCACAGCTGACACCAAACATAAGTATTCAAAAAACCTTCCATAAATACATATTGTAGCTGTTGAATAAGATTCTAAGTTTTAAAAAAGAAATATTTTAGTAAACCAGAATAAAATAACTACTTAACTGCAAACAAAGTATTAGATAGAACATGAAAGGTATGAACAATAAAATATTGTCCGTTAAGAGTCAAGATCAAGAAGTAAGATGAACTTTCTTAAGTTGAAAGATGCATACTCTATTCACTTGGACATCCTCCTCCCAATTGAGACACACCACAGCTGCTGCATGGGACTTCAAGCTTCTTAACAGTTTTCCATTCTGCTTAATATTTATACCAAGTTAGAAATAAGTATACCACAGTACATATAACTGCTGCAAGCACTAGCATATAAAAAGGAGCACAATGCATATCCACAGTTCCATAAATGGCTGGATTGGTAAGATAACATTCATATGTAAAAATAAGTTCTTCAAGAGCAAAACATAATCCATGAAGTGGATAATGATTAGTAAATCAGTAGACGCCTTAAAGAGACCTTTTGCAGCAGCATCAGCCAAGTTCTGAGCAATTGTACCCATGACCAAACAGCTAGCTTAATGACATAACTGGTAATCTATGAACTTTTCCACAGACAAGCATAATTGAGGCACATACAAATTCTGTCATTTAGGAATCACCCAAACTATTACCTTCCTAATATGACTGAACTGGACATATGTCACTTTAAATAATAGAAAGAAACTATTAATTTGATGAACATGAGCGTGTCATGGATGACTGCTTCTATATGCTGTCTCGGTCATGTTTGGATTTAGCACTTCTAAATTAATATGATTATCTTAATCCCCTAATGAAGACAGTTCTGCGAGATAAAATGGGTGGAACACAATGGTTGGACAAATTTTATCCCAAGTGAGAAGCATATGCATACTAAGGGATGCCATATCAACATGCTTCTTTTGCATTGTAAATTCACTCTTAAGTGTACTTAGAAATATGCAGTCATGAACTGCATGCTGAGCATAGAGCAAACTATAACCTCACATTAGAAGGATTGCCATATAGGGTCCTTCATTTAGCATTTTCTTCGACCTAATAGAATGACTTTTGGCATGCTATCAGAAACATGTACACATCAGTTTTTCAGCACTTCCAGCGTGCCAAAATCAATCAGATGTCGAGAATCTCTATTTTTCTGCATAGGATGAAGGATCTTACTTGAAAACTTATGTCAAATGATGCGCTTTGAAAGCCATATAATCTATTTCCGCTACTGACATGATAAGCAGAACCATTTTGCCAAAGCACACATTAACTTCCATGAACGTCTCCCCCCGGATTCCTTGAATTCAAGTAAGAAAACAATGGTGACACTATCAACCAGGAAATAATAATGACAAGATCATAAATCTTGAAAGATATTGCAAGCGGGAAATTTAAATTGAAATTGGGCATTAGATCTCAACAGAGCATAGGTTGATTACCTGCTTTATGTACCTTCATTAGAAAATGTGGATCCCTCATCCGAGTCGTTCGATCCCTCATCCGAGTCGTCCGATCCCTCATCCGAGTCGTCCAATCCCTCATCCGAATCGTACATATAGTATGGATTTGGTTCACTCAATCTGCCATCTGTAATCTGATAATGTCGATAAATCCGCGTTCTAAATAATTCTGGAATTGTTTTGAGTGACTTGCATCCAATGATATTCAGTTCTTCCAAAAACTCCAACCTATCAAGGCCTTGAATTTCGACCAAGTTTTCACATTCTTTAGCTCTTAATATGTTCAGACTCTTGGATTTTTGAAGGAGAAGCCTTTCAATTGAATTGCACCGAGAGATATCTAGACTTTCTAAATACTCCAAACTATCGAGCCCTTGAATTTCGGCTAAGTTTTCACAACACCAAGCCTCTAATCTCTTCAGCATCCCGGATTTTGGAAGGTCTAGCCTTCCAATTGAAGTGCACCGAGAGATATCTAGACTTTCCAAATAATTAGACTCATTGAGCCCTTGAATTTCGGCTAAGTTTATGCATCCTACAGCTTGTAATTTCTTCAACCTCCCGGATTTTGGAAGATCTAGCCTTTTAATTGAAGTGCACTGAGCGATATCTAGACTTTCCAAATACTCCAAACTATCGAGCCCTTGAATTTCGGCTAAGTTTTCACAACAAGGAGCCTTTAATCTCTTCAGCATCCCGGATTTTGGAAGGTCTAGCCATCCAATTGAAGTGCACCAATAGATATATAGACTTTCCAAATACTTAGACCCATCGAGCCCTTGAATTTCGGCTAAGTTTACGCATCTTTCAACTTGTAATTCCTTCAACCTCCCGGATTTTGGAAGATCTAGCCTTTCAATTGAAGTGCACTGAGAGATATCTAGACTTTCCAAATACACCAAACTATCGAGCCCTTGAATTTCGGCTAAGTTTTTGCAGTATCTAGCCTCTAATTTCTTCAGCCTCCCGGATTTTGGAAGGTCTAACCTTTCCATTGACCCTTCGATATCTAGCCATTCCAAATCCTCCAACCTATCAAGGCCTTGAATTTTGGCTAAGTTTTTGCAGTTTGTAGCCTTTAATTTCTTCAGCCTCCCGGATTTTGAAAGGTCTAACCTTTCCATTGACCCTTCAATATCTAGCCATTCCAAATACTCCAACCTATCAAGGCCTTGAATTTCGGCTAATTTGCGGCACTGGACAATAGTCAATTTCTTCAGACCCTCGAGTTTTGGAAGGTCCACCTGTTTGATTGAATCGCACCATGTGATATCCAAGCTTTCCAAATATATCAAGTTGCCAAGACCTCGAATTTCAAGTAGATTGTCGCATCTGTAGACCACTAACGTCTTTAGATGGACAAACTGTGAAACGTCCAGCATTTCGATAGATCTAGATCCACACATAGAGACTTCCAAGAATTCGAACTTGAAGGGCGTGTTTAGGGATTGTAGTGATTCCATTTCTTCAATGTCCGTCGGTTGGGAGCATTTTGAACTCTTTAATTGCGTTGATGGAAGCTCCTGGATGCACTGGATAAATTCGCAATACGAAACTCGTAGTTTCTTGAGATGGGGTAGGTGGGAAAGCGAAGGCAATTTGCGACTTCGACAGGTGACGCCCAAATATGTTAAGCCGGAAGGAAGCTCTGGCAGCGATTGGAGATTCCGGCATCCTCTAAAGTCAAGGCATCGTAGGGAAGAAAGATTAGCCATGCTTTCTACCATTATCCCTTTCAGCTTTCTGCAATCCCAAGCAATTAACTCTCGGAGCTTTCTCAGACTCCCAATACCATTGGGTAATTCTTCTATACCACTCCAAGAAATATCTAGAATCTCTAGATTCTCCAAAGACCCTATGCTATTTGGTAATGCAGAAAGGGATGGAGTACCGGATAGATCGAGTTGTCGCAGTGATTTTAATTTACCTATTTCTGCTGGAAGCTCCCCAAGGCAGAAACGAGGAACGGGGCGTTCGGCGCCTGCGTCGGCGCCTACCGCGAGATGAAGCGCGTAGGACGAGCACAGCTCCAAGCGAAGGAGGCCCTCCGTGTCTTCAATGGAAGCGTCGATTCGCTTCAATCTCCGACACCCCCTGAGGATGAGAACCTCTAACTTCTCAAAAGCTGAGAGGAAGTCAGTATTTTCCAAGGAACCACACCCTGAAAGGTCTAGATATTTAAGCTTCTTTGCCATCTACGGAAGAAAAAGAAACAATAATGAATGTCGATGGGTGAGTGTAGAGTCATTATGATTCAAAAGAAAGCATAAAAGGAGAGGAAAAAAAAAGACTTTAATTCTTACCTTGAAAAAACTCCATCCTCCCCATTTCTCATTTATATCGCTTCCTCGCAATTCGAGTACAGCTAATTCCTTTACGCAAAAATTGTTTACTTCGAAATTCGCTGGACAGTTTAGCCATTGAAGCCATTTTAACTCCTCCATTAAGTCCTTAAAATCTCCACTTAAATGTGCCCCATTTAGGTGAAGGAATCTTAGACTCGTCAAATTATTGAATTGTTTTTCTGTGTAAATTCTGATATCTCGCGTAGCTATCATGTAGGGGAGTCCTGAGCTGCATTCACTAAGATTAATCCCCTCAATTTTGCCCGTTCCCTATAAGCAAGAATCAAGAGTCATTAGTACTATATCCAACTAAAGTAATCAAATATCATTTGTTCATTTTGTGATTGATGTGCATTAATGCATTCAAGAGACTAGCAATATGTAGATATGATTTTTCTTTTTATGCCCAATAAACAGTATTTATAAAGGCTAACAAAGTGAAGGATGTCAACTTCCATTTCGAAATTTGGCCATACGTAATCAGATCTTAAAAGGAATTATGATGTAATGGCTTGTATAGAGTAAAAACTTTAAAACTTGTAATCTTCTTCTTTCCGGTACTGTAGCTTCATTATCATAATAGTTAAGACATGCGTGCATTTAATCAAATTGCAAAGTGCAAAATCAAAATTTGGCTTGTCAATTTTAATAGATTTATACTTTTTCTCTTGAACTTTCACAAATGCAATTACAATCACATACTAAATTATACAAAATAGAATTTAAGTAATTATCTCCCGGACTTTTTATGAATAAAAAGTAAAACATTTCTCTTTTTAATAGTCATTGCGTGAAGTACGCTTGATGATATACATATACATGTATACACATGCATATATATTGTATTTAAGGAATTTCTGTTCCTATCTTATTTGGTAAGTTTTAAATCAGTCATTGTCCTATGAATATTGGTAAATGGAATTCCTAACGTAATATTACATAAAATTAGTGTCCCTTTCATTCTCCACTATGGAATAATGACTAAAATTTCATGAGAAATGCAGGTATCGTTAGTCCTATTATCTTAATTTTAACATCTAAAGAATATAATTATATGATTAATATATCCTAAGTAGTTATGATTTATATATCATAACATCAGAATTGCACAATGCACCACCGGATAAAAGGGGAAAAAAAACAGATGTTCCGACGACAAATTCACCGTCGCCACAGCCCAAAACGCATTTTACACACCTAGAAAAAAGTATCTTCGTTGGAGAACAAGCGAAATTGGCATGGATGAAAGGATAAATAAAAGCGAGAAAAACCTCAGAAACGGCGAGTCAGCAAGCAAAACTTACCCCACCACAGATTAGGTGTTATTACGAAGACTTCTAGGAAAAAAGAAAAAAAAAGGGTTAAAAAGTTCGAAATAAAACTCATTTTTATTTCGACGCATTCATGACGCTTCAAAATGGAAATAACCGTTCCGACTACTCCAAAAGTCGGAACGGAAGGGGGAAAATGAAGAGGCCATGAGATCCCGGCCGAACTCTTTTTGATGAAAAAAATTAATTTCTCGCCATCAACTCAAATAATTGAAATAACCATAAAAAAAAAAAAAAAAAGAGACTTGTTTGGAGTAACTTTTATTCTTCATCTTTTGTTTTTTTTTTTCTCAAGAGCATGCACTTTGGCTATTTTTTTAGTGGTATATCCCTGAAACTTGTTGACACGCCCAATCGTACATGAGTTTTCTCATAGTTTTCTGGAATTTGAGCGATGTTCTCTCTTTTGACGGAAGAGCAAGATATTTACTTTTGGTTTTTTTAGTTAGTTGCGGCGAGCAATCTATCTCGCCCTCTGCTTCAGCCTGTCTATTTCTTGCCAATGACAAAGAAGGACAATTGGATTATGTCTAAAGGTATCTTGGGAGTACTTGTTAAGTAACCTGGCTGAAAAAATAAATTATAAGATGTGGTTTTTATTAAAGTATTGATTTAACATAATATGACAACATTAAAAACTCGTGTTAAATAACCTGGCTGAAAAAAAAAACTCTATATGAACTGATTTTTATTAAAAATATTGATTTAACATAATATGAGAATGTGAAAATCATGATAGTCATCTTAAAAGAAAAACAAAGATTCTCGGTGAAGGGCCATTTATCAACTGAAAAGTGATACATGAAATATGAGATTTTACTAACTAATAAATCAAACAAGAGATTTAATATGTATATATATAAAAATACATTTGCAACGTACACTTACTTTCATATGATAGGGAATATTAATATATGAGAGAAAAACCATAAAAGGAAATACTTTCTAAAAGGGAGCAAGCTCCCTACTTTCTAATCATGTCAATAAAACATATTCGAGGGCAATAATAGTGAAGGTTCATAGTCCACTAGAGCAAGCACTAAGTAGTGGACCAATATTACTATTAATAGTAGAACATTAACTAAATGAGAAAAAGAAAGGAAATGGTTACCTTACTTCCCTTTAGCACTTTTTCGACTTCCTCATAGTCCCATAACCTACTACGGCACCAAGGCTTCAGTTGGTTTTCCTCACGAACTATTTCCCTCCCAAGATCTCTCAATTGGTCATGCATTCTAAGCCTATCATCACTTCCAACTTTTATTAATGACATGGATATCAATACTTCAATTCCCTCCCCTGGGAAAAAATCACAAGCGTCCCACATGTAGATTGGGATTGTCTTTTCTTCGCCAATGAAAAAGCAGGCGATATCCAAAAAAATTTGTTTTTGTCCATGGTCTAACGCTTCGTAACTTATTCTTAACTTTTTTTGCACTTCCCCATTTGGGACTTTTTTTAACTTCTTTATTGTATCTCTCCACTGTTTTGACTCTTTTCCACACAATAATGAACCAAAAATCTCAAGGGATAAGGGAAGCCCTCCAGTGATGGATACAACTTCATGAGTGAGGTCGTTAAATTCCCTCGGAGGAGAGTCCCTTCGAAACGCATGTTTGCTAAATAGAATCAAAGATTGATCCTTGTCCATTTCCTTATGGTCATAAGGATAGTCCACCCCAACTTCTTCAAGAATCCTCTTGTTTCTGGTGGTAATAATGATCCTACTTCCCGAAGCAAACCAATCACGATTACCAACCAAACACTTCAACTGAACGACGCTGTCCACGTCATCAAGAAGAATGAGGACCTTTTTACCTTTAAAATTTGTGGATATGAGTTTAGTCCCTTCATCCTCATTATGAGTTTCATTTTTTAGCTTCAATATATCATAGATTAACCGATTCTGTAAGTCATGTCTACCATTACGCTTCCACAATTCCCTTATATCAGCAATGAAGCTACGATGCTCAAATTCATTGGAGAACTTGTTGTAGATGGCTTTAGCAAGGGTAGTCTTGCCAATGCCTCCCATTCCGTGGATGCCAACAAATAGGGTGTCATTAGATTTATTACACACAAACTCCATAACCTTCTTCACATGATCATCAATTCCGACCAAATTCTCAGAAATGACCAACTCAAACTTTTTCTTCAATTCATTCAACACTGTTCGGACAATCGACTTCACCAACTCTCCTTCATACCTGTCAAACGTGACAAGAGTTGAAATATGTGGCTACAATAATATTATGTTGTTTTATTTATAGAGGACACATAAATTTGGGGATAGATTGAAAAGCTTTAAAAGTCGTTGCTGTCATACCTCCATATGTTATCATATATGCTAAGTCTAAAGTGGGAAATGATGGTGGTTGCTTCACATGGCGTGCCCCATTCCATTGTTACTTTAACATAATTTATCAAGCTAGGAAAATCTTGAGGATATCACTTATAAATTTTAAATATGGTATATAGTTTTGGATTTGAACCGAATTTTAAACTGGTTATCTATTAAAGATACTAGGGACGATGTGAACATGACTTTGAAGATTCTCTAGAGCGTTTGAATAAGCAAAAATCCAATAAGCCAACCCAAGATGAGAGTTAACCATCAATCAATAAACAAGTCATAACTTTTGATGCAAGATGATTTCAAGTCTCGTAAAACCAATCCGAAAAGTTATTTAGATTGTGATATTGTGAACTACTTGAATGCAGTTGAAGTGATTCTTCTTGTTTGTGCAATTCTACGGGCTTGTAAGTTTCTACGAGTGTTGTGAATCTAGTATCATTCTAGATTGGTGCACTTATCAGTATTCATTGCCTCTAAGGATGATAATAGGTTGTACTTTATTTTCTTTTTGAGTATCTATGTCCGATGATTTGATCTAATATTGAGTTTATAGGGAAGTAGAAGAATACTTTTTACCCAAAATAAGAATGTCGCTTCAATAGATGCATGTGCATGAGATAGAAATTACTTGTTGAAGATAAGAAATGCTTTGAAAATTATTTAAACAGATATATACTAAAACTAATCATTTTTTTATCATCATCTTATATAACCAATGAAACATTTCTTTTCTAAAAAAAAATTAATAACAACCAATCAACGATATCAATGATTTAATAAATGTGACTTGGGAAGATAAAGAATTATGGCAAAGCTTGGACGCTATGATGTTATGAGCTTTAAATAAAAATTCACCAATAGGTTGTACCATTAATCTCAAGTAAATATGTAATTAGAAAAGTTTGTAACAAAGATTAACGTGATGTACACTATAAACATGAAAAAAAAATGGCACAATATCACAAAATCTTTGGATATAAGAGTCAAAATCCATTCAAAAAATCTTATTATTGAACGGGATCATAACAACAAAGTTTATAATTAGATTGGTCAATATCATTAAAGTAAAAAACTAAAAAAAAAAAAAGAATAACTTATAGAATTCATGCATCACAGGATCTTACTACCAGCAACATCTCACAATATCAATATCCATATATAAAGAACGTAAATGAAGCACGTGAGAATCAAAACAATCAGTAAATGCACATACATATCAAAAGAAAGTAGAGAATGTTTTGGTGAGAAACTTTACCCATCGGCTTCATATCCTTTCAAGGTGCTGACTTCATCAAGTGCTTTCTTCCATTTCTCTAAAGTTGTTGGGTCGAAAGAAGACCTCTCACGCAAACGACTCTCACGCTCATGAAATGCCTTTCCAAACCTCCCGGTTTGATATCGCACTTCAGCTGGTTTCACTTTGTAGAATATAGGCAACACTATTTGTCCATTATTATTCTTGCCCTCCATTATTTGAACTAGTTCATCCAAACACCAACTGCTTGTACCATAATTCTTGGAGAAAATGGGGATCAGGATCTTACTGTTCGTGATGGCTGCCATAAGCTCTGATTTGATGTCCTCGCCTTGGCAAAGCTCGTCATCGTCTCTAAAAGCACGAATTCCAACATCACAGAGCCCATGGTATAGGTGATCGGTGAAGCGTTTTCGAGTATCTGGGCCTCTAAAGCTCAAGAACACCTCGTAACAGTTTCCAGTCGACATAGTCAACGAACTAGATGAGCTATTGTTAGTTTCTGTTGGAGACGAACTAGATCCAACGGAATTAGTTTCCGTTAGCACAGTCAACGAATCATATGTGCCAGTGTCAGCTTCATCTGCATTTCCACACACGCTAGCTTTCTTCCTGTTGAGAAAATATAACGTAAGGCCGAGGAGAAGGATCGGTGCCACAAGCTCAGCGAAAGAATACCCAAAAACGAGTTGATGCAATTCGTCTTTCCTCTGATCTGTCCTTGATTTTCGCTTTCAAGCCTAACGGAGAAAAATAACCGGAAAGGCCCTCAGAAAACAGGAAATGCCTTCTTGCCTATTCTACTGTGGTCTGTTAAAATTTCAATACAGATGAAGCGGTGGATATTTTGGGCAGATGAAAAGTGCAGAGAGACTTATGACGAGACTGTGACATGGATTTGTGGGAGAAGACGAAAAGTGGGAAAGAGGGAGATAGAGAGAGACGGAGATTCGTCCAGTCCAATATTTTCCAGAAAAGTGCTCGGAACGGATAAAAACATCAAAGCGTCAGAAGTGTGAAGCCCCCTGCCTAGTCCACCGCTTGCACCATTGAACTGTCCTTTTCTTTTGTTCATTTATTTTCCATCAGAGAAGGTATATTTAAGCTCTTAATCTCACTTTTGAATTTTTTTTTTTGGGTATTAATCCTACTCTGAAATTTAGCCTCCTTACTTTGAGCCTTTTAAGTATTGTATTGTCAAACAGATAAGCTTCATTTTAATGCTGAAATGTTGTATTGTTAACAGTCACTTATTCTAAAAAATTATGTTGTTTACGTGTATCGATGTCCATGAAAAATTATCAAATTGCTATTTATATATATATATATATATATATTATAATTTTGTAACTGAGCACAATGAGAAGAATGTCTTTTTGGCTCTGGTTCAGCCTTAATTTCTCCTTCTTTTTTGTTGAACCTTAATTTCTCATTCAAATCTCATAAATAAATAAAAATGCCTTTTTGTTTTTTACTTTTCTTTATAATACATATATTTCTTTATTGATTTGATTTATTTAATACAATCAGTTGGCACCCATCAATAATTCTTTTTCATGGGGTGGAAGTTTCAATGCACAGGAGAATCCAAGGAACCCCTACCTAGGAAGAAGAAAACATGTGAGCAAGTTTCCATGCACAATAATGAAAAAAAAATCCAAAATAAAAAGACAATTGCTGTTATGGTATTGTAAACTAAGGATGACCATTTTTAGGTACGGTCCCACCCAAGAACCGCAAACAGAATTAGAAAGATCGGTTCCTAATTTTGGGAATCGAGGATTAGAACCAACCCCATCAAACAGATTGGGTCACTAAAGATGAAACCTAGCAACTAACCCTAGATCTAGGAAAAAGAGAAAATAGGTTTACATCATCTATCTCCTTGGATAACAGTTTTGCATCATGTCATTCATTGAGATCATAATATTAGGTAAGGGTATGGTGAATTTTTTGAGAGAGCACAAGAAATTATCAAGTTTTCAGTTTTATAATTGTATATAATAATAATATTTAGAACTTAAAAAAAAACTTTTTCAACCATAAAAACTTAAATAATTCTAATTCCACAAAGTTTACAAAGTTCACAAAGCTATTTCCTTGCCTACGTCGTACCAATTATAGTCTCATCTTTCGGATTACTATAATTTTTAAAATAAAGTAGTGAATTTCAAATATGTTGAGTTTATATATATTTCAAAATCAATAAATTTGAATTTACTTTTCTTTACTATTGTGAGGTGGTCCAGCCCTTGCATGTTATGAGGTGAATTTATCACCATCTTTGGACAAAATGATAATCCAGAAGAGTACAAGCTCCCATGTACACGCTTATATGATGTCTACATGCACAAATCTTCTGATAAAATAAATTTTTTATCATAATATTCATGTGACTGTTCGATTTTAATCCTTATAAATTATTTTAGTGACAAAACTTGTCAATAACATATTTGTTAGATTTATTAAATGTTTTGACCCTTTACAAAATTAAATTCATTTCCTTAGATAGTCCAAATCAAGCACATATTGGTGTGCCCTTTTTTTGCTAGTGACTTGAATAAGCGAACTAATATAGGTGGACTAATTCCTAATTTTCTGATCAAACATAATTTTGTTTTGGATATAATTTCCGTAGCAATGTGGATTTTTATTGACATAAAAATGCCACGTCAAAACAACTAATAATGTTTTTTAACATAGGGTTAACAAGGCAAATTTGAAATAGATAACTGTTTTTTTTTAGATAAAAAAAAATTGTTCGGGCATCTTTTAGATTGAACATAAAGTTTAAGATATTTTCAGAGAAAAAGATTGAGGGTGGATTTAGGATTGGAACCGAAGTTGATTTTCTTTTCTTAGATAAACAATTTCAAAGTAGAATTAAAACTGGATTTAAAATTTGAGATTTTTTAGGATATTAGGCCTATATAAAAAGAGGGAAGAGAAAAATGAGGAGTTTCACTTATTTTAATCATCCAGGGGCAGATTTGTAATTATATAGCATTTAATTTTCTTTCTGTCCCTTTGCCCCGTGGTTGGGCCTCGCCAATCCTTCCTTAACTTGAGGTTACCGCTCTTCTCTAAAATGACTGAGCCTATCACTTTTTTCTCTATTTAATTGTCAAGTTAACAATACATTTTTTGTAAAATATCAACTTATTGATTTCATTCAGTCAAATTTATTAATTTCACAATTTCTTAATCAACCCAAGCCAATTTAATAAATCAAAATTTACAATTTTTTTCCGACATGTTTTTTCTTGGTTTGGTTTCGCCATTGCTATAATATTTTTCCCTTCTTCTTGACTCGGTCAAAAGGTGGGCTTTTAAAAATAGAAAAAGAAAAAGAAGAGATAGAAAGGCAAAGGGGCGAGCTCGCACCAGGAGAGAAACGAAAAGAAAGGGAAAAAGAAAGCGGAAAAAAAGTGGGCTTCCTTGCCCGCGTGGCTCGACAATTCTCTCTCTCTCTCTCTCTCTCTCTCTCTCTCTCTCTCTGTCTTTTCATATTTTCATTTCACATCCTCCCCGAGAATCTGCCCCCGTCTTTCTTTTTCTTTATTTACTTTTTCCGACCACTTTCTCAAATTTTTTTTTTTTATCAAAGTTTTCTCTCTTTGGCCGACCGTAATCCGCTCTCTGTATTTCTCTTTTTTTTTTGGTAAAATTATTTCTCCTTTTTGGCCGTGAAGGAAAATCCCTGCCTACATTTCTCGTCTTCTTTGGCCGCAAATTCCGGTCCCGTGTCGAGATTGCCCTCTTGTCAAAGATGGAAACTGCTCTCCCTTGACCTCATCCTCGAGGTTCTTGCCATTGTTCAGGGCGGATTTGAAATTAAATATAAAGTTTGAAATTTTTTTAAGAAGAAAAAAATTAGGAACTGATTTAGCATTGAGTCTAAATTAAGGATTTTCCGAGTTAAAAAATAGTTCGGATAAAATTAACACGGAACCCAAAATTTGAGTGTCTTTGAGAGATACAAAGGGAAAAGGGAGAGCACAAACCAAGAGAGAAACTAAAAGAAAGGAAATAAAAAGAGAGGGGGGGCTTTGCATGTGCAGTGCCCGGTAAGGGTTTTAAGTCCTTTATTCGTCTAATCGGGACGGTTTTCAGAATTATAGTATAAATTAGAAAATTATATGAAATTTATATTACGAAATTCAATTTTAAAATTGTTATATTATTGAATTGATAAACTTCATTTCAAAACTTATAAGTTTAACGAATTAACACATGTCGAGGATCATAAAAAGTTATCAACATATTATATATATTTATTTTGTATCCGAGCATCATGAAAAGAATTTCCTTATTGCTCTGGTTCCATCTTAATTTCTCCCGCAAATCTCATAAAATAATAAAAATGCATTTTTACTTTTGCTCTTACTTTATTTTATATATATTTCTTCATTGGTTTTATGGCATACACTAACAATTCAAACTTGCCGAACTAGACATAAATTAATAATTCGTTGACCGGGACTACCGACCATGCATTTATAGTCGTTGCCTTCATGAGGGGGAAGCTTCAATGGACGGGAGAATCCAAGGCGATGTTGCGCAGGAAGAAAATAAGAAGAGGTGAGCAAGTTTCAATGCAAAAGCAATTAAAAAAGGTAAAAGCAAAAATAAAAGACAACTACTTTATTGGTACCCGTGAAAAGTGGTCATAATTGATGACAGCGTCAAGACAATTGCTACACCATTGAACTTTCCTTTTCTTTTTCAATTTATTTTCCATGAAAAAAGTTACTTTTGTTAAATATATTTATATTCTTGATCCCAATTAAAAATTTACATTAAACTTGAACTTGTTAAATATTACCATATCAAATTGACGAATTTCATTTCACTATTGAAATTTTGCATTATCAACGATCACTTAAATCTACAATATATATAAAGACTTTGGATGAGAAAGTAAAGAAAAAAACTCTAATGACTTGATATCCTAACTCCTCCCGAGGCAGGGAAGGTTGCAATTTAGGACTTTCCTTGAATTTCTCCCTTTATTGTTTCTTGGACAAACCAAAGGGCAGCCAATAGCATTGTATTAGATCCATAATAAATATAGTCTAGAACGAAGAATGGACCAAAATAACTTTTGATGACACATACTTTTTTACACACATCTACCTTAATTTTGCTAGTAATTGAATATGATGCCAAATATAGGGGGAAGATTTTTCAAATATATAATAGGACATGGACAGCGACTTGCAATTCATCTGGACAAGAAACGGATGCATGGATCACTGATAAATTTTATTATTTCTCGGATTAACCAAAAAGCAGCTAATGTTGAATAAGAATTAGTACAATGGTAGATTTCTATAACCCTTACTATATATTTTTAAGGCGAAGACCACTTCGAACACATCAATGTTCCATATATTTTGTCTTTCCTCTTGTCTAACTTCTTTTCTAGATAGACTATTCAACTGTAAGACAACTCTTTCTAGTTCCTTCGCACGTTTCTTTCAACCTCGCTCCAAATCCTTGATCTTTCCCTTGTTGTCACTGCTTCCCTCGCGTGCCTGTGTCATGGATTCATGGGAGAAAATGAAAAGTGGAGAGAGAGAGAGATTAATCCTGTCCAATATTTTTCATGTCCTATCCAATATTCTCCACATAAGTGCTCAAAATAGATAAAAACATACAAAGCGTCAAGACAATGAAAAAGGCACGTTTAGTCCACTGCCTACACCAATGAACTTTCCTCTTTCTTTTGTTAATTTATTTTCCGTCAGAAAAAAGTGTTTTTCGTAAAATATTTTTAAGCTCTCGATCACACCTAAGAATTTACCCCTCTTACTTTGAGCCTGATACATATTATACAGTCAAACCGATAAACTTCATTTTAGTACTAAAATGTTGTATTATTAATGATAACTTATTCTAAAAAATTATGTTATCAAAGCATGTCAAGGATTATAAAATTATCAACATGCATAAATGTGTATATATTCATTTGGTACCTAATTTCCCCTTCAAATATCATAAATAAGTCAAAATGCCTCTTCACTTTCGCTTTTGTTTTTGCTTTTACTTTATTTTACATATATTATTGATTTAATTTATCTAATCTAATCCGTTGTCATGCATGATAATTCAAACTTTTCAAACTAGATATAAATTAATAATTCATTGATCAGGACCTATAGACATGCATTTATGGTCATCGCCTTCAATTGGTGGAATTTTCAATGCACAGGCAAAGTGAACTACAAGGAAATGTAGATGTTACAAAACTGGATTAAACAAACTTTCAGTGAAATCGCAGCTTTTTGCTCTCTGTCATTTCCTCATGCGTGCCCCGACAATTTCTCTCTCTCTCTCTTCGTTTTTGTCTTTTCACCTCCTCTGTTCTTCTTTTCTTTCTTTCTTTTGCAGACCACTTTATCAGTTTTTCTTTGTAAAAGCTCTCTTTCTTTTGCCGACCATAGCCCCTCTCTCTCTCTCTCCCCTTTTCTTGGCCAGGAAGAAAAGCACCATTTTTTCTTTTTCAAGCTCCCTTTGGCAACTATTGCATGTGGAAAAATGCCCCACCCACTCGGCCGAGAATCCTCTGCTTTTTCATGCCCAGATTTTCTTGTCTTCTTTGACCGTGAATTTCAATCTTTGAATGCCGAGATTTCCCCTTGTCGAGCTGAAAATTACTCTCTTGACCTCATCTTCAAGAATTTTTGTTGTTATTTGGAACACATTTGGGATTGGATATAAAATTTGAAAAAAAAATTAGACGAAGAAATTGAGGATTGATGTAACATTTGATTTAAAGTTGAGGTTTTTGCGAAATGAAAAAAATTCGGAATAAAATTAGGATTGGACCTAAAATTTATGGGTTTTTAAGGGATTAGGATCGTATAAAAGAAGGAAAGAGAAAGTTGAGGACTTCACCTGTTCTCATCATCCGGGGGGCATACTTGTAATTGGATATCATATGAAAATTTTATTTCTACCCGTACTCACAATGGCTGGGCCCTACAAGTCATTCCTTAACTTGAGGCCATCGCTCTTTTCTACCAAGTTTTTGTCCATTTCTTATTGCAAAGGAGTGGACAAGCCCACTACTCTCCTATCTATTTAATTATGAAGTTACCAATTAATCATTTAATCAAATTTATTGATGTCACAATTTCTTAATCAACCCAAAGCCAAATTCATAAATTTTTTCCAATTTTTTTTTTGGTTTAGTTTAGCAGTTGCAATCTTCCTTTAACACTTATAATTTGTAATGCATGTTAATTCAAATATTTATATTATTAAATGGAACTAATACATGCAGTGTTAGTTCAATATTTTAAGTAATACTTTAACATAATGCATGTGGTTCCTCTTAAATAATGAGGGGTAGCTATGTTATTGAAAATGTAAATAGGTTTTACTTACCATCCATAATACACCTAGGCATATTATTCTCATCCAACAATTTATTTTATATAGATCTATTTCTATTAAATAACGAGGGGTAACTATCTTTATAAATATGTTAAATAGGTTTTACTGATCACTTACAATATATCTAAGCATATTAATGTTGTTATTCAATTTGGTTGGTGCAAGATGTGAAGCAATTTGTATGTTCAATAGAAGAAGCTGTATTTTGATATCCACTTGTGACAATGCAAGCTAAAAGAATTATCAGTGCTATTTATATACCAACAATCCAAACTAAACTGTTGGTACTTGAAATCAAGAAGTGTTAAGAAAAAAAACAAAAGAGTGCTCGTGGTGCAAGCACTCCTTTTAATAGTATCGATTCACAATACTTTACCAGTGCTAAATTATCACATTAGTTTCCTACCTATAACGCAAGCATGGAGAGAAGGATTGATGCCATGAACACGGCAAAAGAATGCCCAAAAATGGGACAATGCATTTCGGCTTTGCTCTGGCTCTGTCCTTGATTTTCCCCCTTCAAGTCCGACGGAGAAAAAAGCCAGAATGCGTCTCAAGAAATAGAAAATGTCTTCCTGTTGCCCATTCTCTTGTGGTTTGATTTATGCAATGGAACCAATTGGCAATCAGAACTCGCACCAATAAGTCAAGCTTTGTCAACCACGTGCTTAGAGTTGTTGCCTTCACGCGGCTGAAATTTCAATGCACAAGAGAATCCAAAGATGAAACGCGTAGAACGGTGCATTTGTTGTGAAGAGGAAAAGTGGATAGAGACTTGGGATGAGACTTGACATGGATTTGCAAGAGAAAATGAAAAGTGGATGACAGAGAGACAGAGGGATTCGTCCCGTCCAATAATTTCCAGACAAGCAAAGCGTGAGGAAAATGAAAAGGACACGCTTAGAGTGCGAATGGTAACGTTTCTGTTCTTTTTTTGTTCTAGGAAACTGAAACAAAAAAAAAGTGTTTCTGTTCCGGGGAACAATTTTTGAACAAAAGAACGCGTTTGGTACTGTTTGGTCCGGGAACAAAAAATGAATAGAAACACGTTTGGTAAATTTTATTCTTTTTTTGTTTCTTTTAATTTTTTAAACATTTTTTTTCATTTTTTTTTATTTTTTTTATTTTTTCGGCTGGTCCCTAGCCTTCGGCGACCCGCCGATGCCTCGCCGATGCCTTGGCTGGGCGAGCTCGGGCTCGCCCAGATCCAGCGAGGCCGAGCCTTGCCATGGCTGGGCGAGCTTGAGCTTGTTGGGGGCCGGCGACGCTCGGCCTCGCTGGATCTTGGCGAGGCCGAGGCCGGCGACTGGCGAAAGAAAAAAGAAGAAAAAAAAGAAGAAAAGAAGAAGAGAAGAAGAAGAGAGAAGAAACGTTTCTTCGTTTTTGTTTCTAGAGCAAGAAACAACAAATTGTTGTTTCTTTTTTTTGTTCTTATTTCGTTCTAGAAACAAAAAAACAAAAAAAGAACAGAAACGCAACCAAACGCGTTTCTGTTCTTTTTTTGTTCCCGGGAACAAAATCTGTACAGAAGTGCTCCGGCACGGTTCAACTTTCCTCTGTCTTTGTCTATTTAGGTAGCGCATGCAAACGCTTCTGTTCTGGGGAAGAGTTTTTTTTTCAGAAATGGTTCTTCTCTATTTCTGCTCCGGGGACAATTTCTGAGTAAAAGAACCCGTTTGATAACGACACAAAATTTATACTCTTGGAATAGAAAAAGAATAGAAATGCGTTTGATAACGCAACAATTTCTTTTTTGTATTTATTCATTTTTTAATCTTGCCGACGGATTGCCGCCGGTCGCCGTCGCCGGCCCGGTAGCCGCCGCTGCCACACGACCGCCAGCCGCCGACCGTCATCGCCGGCGGTCGTGCGGCAGCGGCGATCGGCGGATGGAGGCGGCGGTAGCGGCGACCGGAGGCCGGAGACGGCGGCCGGCGGGCGGCGAACAGTGACCGGCGGCGGCGACCGGCGGCAGCGGCGGTGGGCGGTGGCTCCGGGCGGTTGACGGTGGTCACGGCAAGAAAAGGAAATAAAAGAAAATTAAAAAAGAAAATTAGCTTATTTTTAGAAATTGTTCCCGGGAACAAGAATCAACTTTTTTTTGCTTATTGTTTCTGTTCCCAAACCATTCCCGAGCTAAGTTTTTATTCCCGAGAACAAAAAAATAATGTGGCGTTAGCAAACAGGTTTCTGTTCTTTTTTTGTTCCGGGGAACAAAAGAACAGAAACCATGAGAAATAGAAACGTTTGCATGCACACCCTTATTTCCCATCGGAAAAAGTGTGTCTTGTTAAATATATTTAAGCTCCTATTCTCACTTAAGAATTTACCCCTCTTATTTTAAGTCCGTTAAATATTATACAATCAAATCGATAAACTTCATTTTAATACTAAAATGTTCTATTAACAATAATTTATTCTAAAAAATTATGTTATCAACACGTGTATTAACATGATGAGAAGAATTTCAATTTTATTTAGATCCTATCTTAATTTATTCTTTAAATCTCGTATATAAATCAAAATGCCCTTTTGCTTTTGCTTTCACTTTTACTTTATTATATATACTTATTGGTTTGATTCATCTAATCAAATCAATTAACATATGCTTATAATTCAAATTTGCCAAACTAAATATAAATTAGTAAGTTATTGGCCCATTGGCTGGGAGACGTACCTAATATTTTCTCCTTGGCTGGAAGTTTGGAACCACTAAAAAGGCATTTATGTGGAAGTTTTAATGCACAGAAAAGCGAACTTTAAGGAAATGTAGATGCTATAAAAGTATATTAACAATTTTTCGGTGAAATTGCACCTTTTTACTCTTTGTCCTCTCTCCACGCGTGCCCTGACATTTCTGTCTCTCTCTCTCTCTCATTTTTTTTTCTTTTCGCCTCCTACGTTCTTTTTTTCTTTCCTTTCTTTTGCAGACCAATTTCTCAGTTTTTTCTTTAGCGTTTTTCTCTCTTCTGCCGACCATATAAGCCTCTCTCTGTATCTCCTTTCCTTGACCGTGAAGAAAGCCCCCATCCTTTTACTTTTTCGAGCTCTTTTGGCAATTATTGCATGCTGAAAACTCGCCCACCCCACTGGCCGAGAATCCTCTACTTTTTCTATGCCCAAATTTTCCAGTCCTGTTTGGCCGTGAATTCCGGTCCCTGAATGTCGAGATTGCCCCATTGTCAAGATGGAAATTACTCTCTCATTATTTTGTTTGGACAAAATGATAATCTAGAAGAGTACAAGCTCTAGTGTACAAGCTTTTATGGTGCCTACATGCACAAACCTTCTATGAAAGTAAACTTTTGATCATCGTATTCCTGTGAATGTTCAATTTTAATCCTTACAAATTATTTTAATGACAAAACAAGTCAAAAATATTTTTGTTGGATTGATTAAATGTTTTTGACCCTTTAACAAATTAAATTCATTTCCTTAGATAATCCAAATCAAGCACATTTGTGTGCCCTTTTTTGCTAGTGAATTGAATAAGCAAACTAATATAGGTGGACTGATTCCTAATTTCCCAATCAAACACAATTTCATTTTGGACATAACTTTTCATATCACTTTGTTGATGTGGATTTTTTTTATTGACATAGAAATGCCACGTCAAAAAACTAACAATGTTTTCCAATGTAGGTTAATGATATAGATTTGAGACTAGTCGTGATTATTTAAAATAAAAAATGTTCAAGTTTAGGATTAGATTTAAAATTTGGGATTTTTTTAATACAAAACAATTGGTGGCAGACTTAGGACTCGATCCAAGGTTGAGGTTTTTTATTAAATAAATTTTTTTGAAGTAGAATTAAAATTAGACTTGATATTTGAGAGTTTTTAAGACATTAGGCCTATATAAAAATAAGGAAGAGAAAATTGAGGAGTTTCGCCTAGTTTAATCATGCAGTGGCAGATTTATAATTAGAAAGCATATAATCTTCTTTCTGTCCCTTTGCCTAGTGGCTATATCTCACAATCCTTGCTACCGCTCTTCTTTACCAAGTTTTTTTGTTCACTTCTTATTTCGAACGAGAGGCTCACCATTTTTCTATCTACTTAATTGTCAAGTTACTAATTAACTATATTCAGATGTCAACTTATCGATTTCATTTAGTCAAAATTATTTACTTCACAATTTCTTAATTAACCCTAAGTCAAAGTAATAAATCAAAATTTATAATTTTTATGGGCAAATGTTTTTTTCTTGGTTTAGTTTAGCGATTGCTTTAATACTTTGCCCTTCTTCTTGACTTGATAAAAAAGTGGGCTTTAAAAAAATGAAAAAGAAGAGATATAAAAGAAAAGGAGAGAGCACGCACCAACAAGCAACAACAGAAACAAAAGGAAAGGGAAAAGACGTGGGCTTCCTCACGCGTGCCCCAACAATTTTCTCTCTCTCTCTCGGTCTTCGCATCCTTTTCATTTCACCTCCTCCACGTAAATCTGTATCTGCCTCCTCTGTCCTTTTTCTTTCTTTACTTTTGCCGACCACTTCTTAGTTTTTCTTTATTAAAGTTTTCTCTCTTTTGCCGACCATAACCCGCTCTCTGTATTTCCCTTTCTTCTCTCTCTCTCTCTCTTTTTTTTTTTTGTAAAAAGTATTTCTCTTTCTTGGCCGTGGAGAAAAATGCCCGCCCCACCTGGCTGAGAATCCTCTGCTTTTTTTCTGCCCAGATTTTGTCGTCTTCTTTGGCCGTAAATTCTGGTCTTGAATGTCGAGATTGCTCGGTCATCAGGATAAAACTGCTCTCCCTTCACCTCGTTCTTGAGGTTCTTGCCCTTGTTCGGGGCGAATTTGAAACTAAATATAAAATTCAAAATTTTTTAAGACGAAAAAATTATGGGATGATTTAACATTGAGTCTAAAATTAAGGATTTTATGAGATAAAAAAAAGTTTGGGACAAAATTAAAACAGAACCTACAATTTGAGGGTTTTTAAGAGATGCAAAGGGAAAAGGGAGAGCACGCACCAGGAGAGAAACGAAAGGAAAGGAAAAAGAAGAAAAAAAGAAAATGAAAAGAAAGTGGGTTTTGCATAGACCCGTTAAACGGGTGGGTTGGGTCGGGTCATAAATGGTCCGACCCAAATCGATCCATTTAACCCGTTTATGACCCATTTATTGTAGTGCAAATTTTTTTACCCATACCCGACCCGACCTTTATCTAACCCATACCCGACCCATTTAACGAAACATTAAAAAAGCTTATATATATTTTTTAAATTAGTATTGCTAACATGATTTTATACAATATAAATTTAAAAAATAATTATTTAAAAAATCGAATTTTAATTTTTTTTATTTTTTTTAAAAATTAAAATTTTAATTATTTGTAATTATCTTTTTCTTTTTTCTCTTTTCTTTTTCCTTTTTCTTCTTCCTCTTCTTTGGCCGGCCGCCGGCCACGACGACGGCCGGCGACCGGCCACAGGCGAGCTGGCTCGCTCGGCTCGCCGACGCCGGCGAGCTCGCCCGTCGCCGGATCTGGCGAGGTTGGAGCCTCGCCCGACGCCGGATCTGGCGAGGTTGGAGCCTCGCCCGACGCCGGCGAGTTCGAGTCTCGCCCGATCGGCGAGGCTCGGGCCTCAGCGGACGTCGGCGAGGCCTCCGCCTCGCCAGATCCGGCGAGCTCAAGGCTCGCCAGATCGGCGAGGCTCGAGCCTCGCCGGACGTCGGCGAGGCCTCCGCCTCGCCAGATCCGGTGAGCTCAAGGCTCGCCAGATCGGCGAGGCTCGAGCCTCGCCGGACGTCGGCGAGGCCTTCGCCTCGCCAGATCTGGCGAGCTCGAGCTCGCCCGCGTCGGGCGAGCTCGAGCTCGCCCCTCGCCAGATCTGGCGAGGCTCGAGCCTCGTCCGACGCCGGCGAGTTCGCGTCTCGCCAGATCGGCGAGGCTCGAGCCTCGCCGGGCGTCGGCGAGGCCTCCGCCTCGCCAGATCCGGCGAGCTCGAGCTCGCCCGACGCCGGCGAGCTCGAGCTCGCCCGACGCCGGCGAGCTCGAGGCTCGCCTGGCCGGTCGCCGGCCATCGCCGTGCCGGCGACCGGAGGAAGAAGAAAGAAAAAAAAAAAAAGAAAGAAAAAAGAAAAAATAATTATAATTTCGATTTTTATGAAAAAGAAATGGTAAAGTTAAAGAGAAGAGGAGAGAGAGATAATTAGGTTTTGAGTGAAAAATGGGTTGATAAATGGGTCATAAATGGATCAAAGAATTGACCCATTTAAAACCCATATATCTTAGTGTTTACCCATTAAAACTTATTATAGGTGCTTTATAAGATAAAGCTTGACCCATTAATGACCCATTTAACCATAAATGGGTCAATAAATGGGTTGTGCAACCCATTTAACACCTCTAGTTTTGCATGCAGATCTCCCCTAGATTTACTTCCATTCGTTGTGTGCCGGATAAGGATTTAAGCCATTTGTTCTTCTAATTAGAGTGGTTTTTCGAATTAGAGTACAAATTAAAAAATTATATGAAATTTATATTGCGAAATTCAATTTTGAAGTTGTGAAGCTGTGAAAGTAAGGGTATCGTGAGGCTGTGACGTAAACAGGAGTTGATCTGAAATAACATTTTAATAGACAAGATCAGATAAAATTTCAATACGCATATAACGGTGGATTTGTTGGGAAGAAGAAAAGTGGAGAGAGACTTGGGACAAGTCTTCGTTGAACTTAGTCCATTGCTTGCACCACTAGACTTTCCTTTTCCTTTTGTGAAGTTATTTTTCACTGGAAATGGTATTTTTATTGAATATTTTTAAGCTCTTGATCCCACTTAAAAATTTAATCCCTTTCACTTTAAGCCAGTTAAATATTATAATGTTAAATCGATAAACTTCATTTCAATACTTATAAGTTCAATGGGTTAACACATGCAATTATCAACATACTATATATATTTATTTTGTACCCAAACATAATAAGAAGAATTCTGCTATGGTTCTACCTTAATTTTCCCTTCAAATTTCATAAATTAATCAAAATGCTTTTTCGCTTATGCTCTTACTTTATTATATATATATATATATATATCTTTATTGATTTAATCTATCTAATTCAATCAATTGGCACGTAGCAATAATTCAAACTTGCGGAGGTAGATATCAATTACTAATTTGTTGACTGGGACCACCGACCGTGCATTTAGGGCGCGTTTGGTTGTGTTTCTGTTTAAAAATTGTTCAAGAGAACATAAATAGAAAAAAGTATTTCTGTTCCGGGGAACAATTTTTGAACAAAAATATGCGTTTGGTAAACTTGTTCCGGGAATAAAAAATAAACAGAAACATGTTTGGTAAATTTTGATAATTTTTTTATTTCTTTTATTTTTTTCTATTTTTTTCTTATTTTTCCTTTTTTTCTTTTTTCTTTTTCATTTTTTTTTCTTCTTTTGGCCGGTCGCCGGCCTGGGCGAGATCGAGCTCGCCCAGGCCGGCGCGAGGTCGGCCTCGCCTTGATCCGGCGAGGCCGAGCTCGCCCAGTGGCGGGCGAGGCGCGACCTCGCCGGGCCACCGCCAGGCGAGGCCGAGGCTCGCCGGCCGCTGGGCGAGCTCGGCCTCGCCGGATCTGGGCGAGATCGAGCTCGCCCAGGCCGGCGAGCCTCGCCGTGGCTGGGCGAGGCCGCCGGCCCTCGTCGGCCGGTCGCCGGCCATGGCCGAGGCCGGCGACCGCCCAAAAGAAAGAAGAACAAAAAATAAGAGAAAAAAGAAAAAAAAAGTGTTTCTGTTTTGTGTTTCAGAAACAAGAAACACAAAATTTGTGTTTCTTGTTTCTGTTTCTTTTTTGTTCCTGGGAACAAAAGAACAAAAAAACAGAAATTTCTGTTTCTGAGAACAGAAATATGTTGCAGCCAAACAGGCCCTTATAGTCTTTGCCTTCATGGCGGGGAAATTTTGATGGGGTGCATTTATAGTCATTGCCTTGACGGTGGGGAAGTTTTGATGGAGAGGAGAATCCAAGGCGATCCTGCCCCAGAAGAAAATTACATGTGAGCAAGTTTTTTGACACAAAAGCAATTAGAAAAAGTAAAATAAAAAATAAAAGAGAACCACTTTATTGATATCCGTGGAAAACGGTCATAATTGATGAATACGTACAAAGCATCAAGACAATTGCTGCACCATTGAACTTTATTTTTAGGACCCAAATAAAAACTTTCCTTTTCTTTTTTTAATTTATTTTTCATCGGAAAAATTACCTTTGTCGAATATATTTAAACTCTTGATCCCAATTAAAATTTTACCTTAATCCTATTAAGCAGCCAATGGCATTGAATTAGACCCATAATAAGTATAGTCTATAATGAAGAATAGACCAAAAGGACTTCCAATGATACATAACTTTTTTACATACATCTACCTTAATTTTGTTAATAATTGAATATGATGGCAAATAGAGTGGGAAATTTTTCTAAATATAAAATAGGATATGGACAACGACTCGAATCCATCTAGACAAAACATGCAGATGCATGCACCATAGATAAATTTTATTATTTCTTGGACTAATTAAAGAGCAATCAATGTTGAATAGGAATCGGTACGAAGATAAATATTTTCATAGCCTTTACTACACGTCGTTGAAGGTGGCGATCACTTTGAAAACAACTACTCCGTACTTTTTGTCTTTCCTCTTATCTAACGTCTTTTCCAAGCAGACTTTTCAACTCCATGATGACTCTTTCATGTTCCTTTGCACTACTTCCCTCACATGCCCGTGACATGGATTTGCTGCAGAAAATTAAAAGTGGAAACAGAGATTCGTCCGGTCCAATATTTTCCACACAAGTGCTCACAGTAGATGAAAACATACAAAGTGTCAGGACAATGACCAGGGCACTCTTAGTCCACCGCTTGCACCGTCCAACTTTTCTCTTTCTTTTGTTAATTTAGAGCCCGTTTGGTTTGGCTTTTGGGGAATGTATTTGCAGTAATGCAAATACCTTTGGGTGAATGGGGTTTTCCGAAATACAAATATCGTTTGGTAAAATTTGCATTGAAAAACAATTTTGGCCAAAATACCGTTTGGTTAAATTTGCATTTGTAATTAATTTTTATTAAATTAAAAAAAGCAAAAATACACTTTTTTTTTTTTAAAGTCCGGCCACCAGACCGCCGGCTCCGGAGGGTCGCCGGGGTAGCGCGACCCCAGGCGACGGCTACCTGGTCGCCTGAGGTCGCGCGACCCAGGCGACCGTCGCCTGGGTTCGCGCGACCTCAGGCGGCCGTCGCGTGGGTTCGCGCGACCCAGGCGACGGCCGCCTGAGGTCGCGGTCGCGCGGCGACCGTCGCCTGAGGTTGCGCGACCTCAGGCGGCCGCCTGGGTCGCGCGATTCAGGCCACTGATGGCCTCAATCGGGCGACCCAGGCGTCGCCTGAGGTCCGGCAACGGTCGCCGGGGTCAGGCGACCCTCAGGTGGCGATCGCCGGCGCGTCGCCGGCGTGCGCAACCCCCTTGGCCGGCGGTCGTCGGCCTCCGTGCGGTGGTTTTCCTCACGGATGAACAGTAATCGCGAAGTGAATAGTAACCGGAACTTGCATTCCGAAATGCAAGTTTCCAAAGGACCTCTGGACCTCCTTTGGCCTAAGGGCCCTTAGACCCCTTTGGAGATGCAATTGCATCTTGCCAAAGTCACTTAAAAACTCGAACCAAACGCGTTTGCATTTGGCCAAAGGACTTTAGAGTCCAAATGAGCATTTGCAATGCTGAACCAAACAGGCCCTTATTTTCCATCAGAAAAGGTGTTTTTAGTTAAATATATTTCAGCTCTTTATCACACTTAGAAAGTTATCCCTCTTACTTTGAGCCTGATATATGTTACCTATAATCTTCATTTTAATAGTGAAATGTTGTATTATTAATGATAGCTTATTCTAAAAAAATATGTTATCAACGCGTGTTGAGGATCATAAAAAAAATATTAACATGCATAAATATGTGTGTATATATAAATATATATTCATTTAGTACTGTAACATAATGAAAAGAATTGATTTTTTGCTCAGGTTCCGTCCTAATTTCTCCTTCAAATCTCATAAATAAATCAAAATATGTTTTTACTTTTACTTTACTTCATATATATATATATATTATTGATTTGATTTATCTAATCTAATTAGTTGATATGCATCAATAATTTAAATTTGCCGAACTGAATATAAATTAGTAATTCATTGACCGAACCATTAGACATGCATTTATGGTTGTCGCCTGCAACCGGTGGAAGTTTCAATGCACAGGAAAACTGAACTTTCAAGGAAATGCAGACGTTGCAAAAGTAGATTTTCAATGAGATTGCAACTTTTTGCTTCTTCTTGTTTTCTCACGCATGCCCTGACGACTCTCTCTCTCTCTTCATTTATTCTTTTCACCTCCTCTGTCCTTCCTTTTCTTTCTTTTCCATTGCAGGCCACTTTATCAGTTTTTCTTTGTAAAAGCTTTCTCTCTTTGCCAACCATAACCTCTCTCTCTCTATCTCCTTTTCTTGGCCCGGAAGAAAAGCTCCATCTTTTTTCTTTTTCGAGCTCCCCTTGCAATTATGGTATGCGGAAAAATGCCCCACCCACTCGGTCGAGAATCCTCTGCTTTTTCATGCCTCGATTTTCTTGTCTTCTTTGGCCGTGAATTTCGATCTCTGAATGTCAAGATTGCGCCTTTGTCAAAATGGAAATTACTCTCATGATCTTGTCCTCAAGGTTTTTGCTGCTATTCAAAACAAATTTGGGATTGGATATAAAATTTGAAAAACTTTTTTAGACGAAAAAAATTGAGGGTTGATATAGCATTTGGTTTTAAGTCGAGGGTTTTTGAAACAAAAAAAAAAATCGGGATAAAATTAAAATTGAACCTAAAATTTGAGAGTTTTTAAAGAATTAGGACCATATAAAAAGAGGAAAAGCTTCAACTCTTTTTATCATCCAGGGGCATATTTGTAATTAGATTGCATGTGATGAGTTTATTTCTACCCCACTCCCGGGTGGCTCGGCCCAAGAGTCATTTTCCTTCCTGAGGCTACTGCTCTTCTCTACCAAGTTTTTGTCCACTTCTTATTGCAAAGGAGTGGCTAGCCCACCAATTCTTTCTCTACTTAATTACGAACTTACTCAAATTTATTGATGTCACAATTTCTTAATCAACCCAAAGCCAAATTAATAAATTAAAATGGTCAATTTTTTCCAAATTTTTTTTGCTTGGTTTAGTTTAGCACTTGCAATATTCCTTCAACACCTAAATTGTAATGTGTGTTAATTCAAATATTTATATTATTGAATGGAACTAATACGCGAAATGTTAATTCATTTATATATAACTGCATTTTAAATAACACTTTAACATAAATGCATGCGGTTCCTCTTAAATAATAAGGGTAGCTATTTTAATGAAAATGTAAAATAAACCAACAAAGGGTTGGTCTAGTGGTAGCATGCTAATCCCGCACAGACTTCACTTGCCAATGGGCAAGGGTTCAAATCCTGGCAAAAAGCCCTTGTTGGAAGGGAAGAAATCCTTGATGCTCAATCCCCAAAGTAGTTGTGTACTTTAGCCACCATTTTATTTACCAAAAAAAATAAATATAAAAATAGGTTTTATTTACCATCCAAAATACACCTAGCTATGTTATTCTCATCCAACAATTTATTTTAATCCAACAATTTATTTTATGTAGATCTATTCCCATTAAATAATGAGGGTAACTATATTTGAAAATATGTTAAATAGATTTTACTAGTCACTCAAAATATATCTAAGCATATTAATATTGTTATTCAACTTGATTGGTACAAGAAGTGAAGCATTTTGTATGCTCAATAGAAAGAAACTTTATTCCAATATCCACTTGAATAATCAATGCTATTTAAATACCACCAATCCAAACTAAACCATCGATACTTGAAATTGTGAAGTGTATAAAAAAAAAAATAGAAAAAAAGAGTGCTTCTGCATTTCACGAGCACTCATGTTCTTACTATTGATTTACAATACTTTATAATTGCTAAATTATCACATCAATTCAAGAGCTTAATTGCATTATTCTCTAAAGCTAATCAACTCTAGCTCGTAAGTTGAGAGTACTTTGCCTAAAATACGTCCAATATAAGAGGCACCAAACATGAATGTAATATATCAGCCTATGCATTTTTACCACTCTAATGGAAAAGTATTATGTGTATTTACCATGTCAACTGTTGCAATACTAACATATTCAGCCTATTAATATATACAATAGTCCATCATCAGTTTGATGTATTAAAGTTGACCTCTGATAACAACTAACACAATTTTATCGAATTCAACACAGTATTGTTATTAAAAGGCAATGTCATGACTTAACGTTTTTATCATATTATTAATTCATTATATGCATGCTATTTAGTGCCGTAAATATTGCTTTAAGTTTATATTTGTGATGTTCATTTTTTCACACTTGTTTTTCCGACATCATATCGTGCAAAAGTTTGACAAACATCATGGCCTTCAAGTAAATTTTCTCATGAAGTCTAGACTAAGGCTTCTGCAATGTCTTTGGCCTGAATTATACTTGCTGGGTAGGGGAAGATCTTCATAGGCTCTCTCAATCTTCCTAGTATAGAGCAGAATCCCAATAGTCGGGAGAGGAGCAATAAGTATGCTAGGCAGGCCAACCTCAGGCCAAACAACAAAAAGCGTTAGATAAGTGTTCAATATCGAAGTTGGAAGTGTCATCTCTGAAGTGACCAACAGAAGTGAAATCTAGCCTAAGAAATAGCATAAACATCTAGAACTTTTACAAGCATAACCTCGCCTAGGAATAGTTGTTTACTTAACCAGCCCATTACTTCCCAAGCAATAATGATTTGCTATCAGTCTACCATCAAATCCCTTTAATAAGAAAAACTGCCGCAAGAACAAGGAAAGGACTCATTTACTGAATATGACAGACCTTATAGCTAAATATTTGATTTGAACAGACAAGACACTGACAATATTTTCGATTGGGAAGACACCAAATATACTAAAGTGCAAAACCCCATCTATATCTCCACTGCAAAGGCTATGCAAACATTGCTTTGAAGAATTTGAGAGCTCTACAAATGAATCTTGAACCTTGTCTGTTAAACCAGCATCTCCGGGTACTAGTCCAGGCATTCAAGGAACTCCTGGAGCTGGAGGGAATTATTAAGTAGTGCGATCTTCAAATGCCAAAGAGTTACCAGAAGCATTCTATAAAACAAATGAATAATTACTTTCCAGTTGGAAAATAAAAAGGTGAAAAAAAATATGACATCAGAGCTAAAAGAGTCAAATAAATCAACAAGTTACAGATGACGCCAAACATACGCATCCAAAAAATCTTTTATAAACCCATACCAAAGCTGTTGGATTGTGAAATAAGATTCTAAGTTTGAAAAAGAAGTATTTAAGAACACCACACTAAAATAACTACTTAACTGCAAACGAAGCATTATGAAAGGTGTGAGCCATAAGATATCTGCTATTGGTAATAAAGATCACAAAATCGTACCAACTTTTAAGTTGAAAGATGCAATACTCCATTCACTTGGGCATCCTCCTCCCAGTTGAGACACACCCCAACTGCCATACTTCAAGCTTCTCAAGAGTTTTCTATTCTGCTTCATATTTATACCCTGTTAGAATGATTATACCACAGTGTGCATAACTGCTGCAAGCACTAGCATGTCAAAAGTAGCACCCTGCACATTTATAGTTCCATAAAGACAGCTACTTTGGTAAGTAACATTCATTATGTATAAACTTCTCTTCTCAGCAATTCTTGTGGATCCATAAGTGCTATATTAGATTTGAATCAGATTTCGGATCCATCTATATTGATTGACTGCAATCCAAGAAGTGGATGATTAGTCATAAATTGGTAGAAATCTCAAAGAAACAGAATTGCAGCATCCTCAGCCATGCACTCAGCCATTCTACTCATGACCAAGCCGCTATGGCTTGATAAAAACATAACCAGTTATTTACAAACTTTTCCACCCACAAGCATAATTGAGGCACACACAAATCCCATCATTTAAGGGTCACCTAAATTATTACCTTCCGAATTTGACTGAACTGAACAAATTTATAACAATTGAAAGAAGCTATTAATTTTCATGAAAATGAGCGTCTCATGAATGAATGCTTCAGTACAACACCTTCCACCTAGACCATAGATGTAGATTCTCACCACAAGCTGGACCCCAGCACACTATCCTGTAATTTGTCGTTGACAATTGAAATAGTCTCAACCATCGATGATAACATTAGCAGCGAAGTAAAAATCTTGTCCTACGCGAGAATGCAATTGAGCACATCAATAAGATTCAACTCCTAAAGTATATAAATCTATTAAATGAGCATATTAATTCTGTATGATATGTGATTAAAGTAACTCACTGCTGATTTCACTGATTAGATATGAGTCAATCAATTTCCTTGATTCATAATTTAACGCATGTATCAAACAATGTAACGTCAAAAACATTTCACGGCTTTGATATAGGACTGAGTCCCACAATAAAGAATAAATATTTAAGCATCACACGCAAAATTGCCCAAGCAACACACCCAGGGTTTCTTAAGCATCATGCCAAAGATGAATTGCATCACACAATCTGCAAAGCAAACACTTGCCAAGTTCAATAACAAGAAACATTATTGGAGTATACATAAGATCCTACTATGCAAGCTTAAAAAAAGAAAGAAAAGGAAATTTCGTAAAATCCTAATAATACTCAAATCCTAGTTGATAATTTTAGTGATTAAACTTCAAGAAGAATCCTGATCCTTGTTTGAGTTTCAAAGTTAATCTTCACCAAAAACTTGGTAGTCATCCTGCATGATTTTGTTGGTTGCATCAGGCTTAGTGGATGTTTTGATTGTCTGATACTCAATTTTATGATTGGGAATCCAATTACAATACTATGTATAAGATCTTTGTGTCCTTGCAGTCAAATGGGTACTCATTGGGCAAAAGAAAAATAATTTGTAGCAATATTTCATGTCTGGAGATAATAAAATTAGTTGAATTTGAAGTATCTTTGTGATTAGTTATTATCTAATAATTAATTTACATATGTCATGGAATACCAATCTCAAACAGTATATCAGATTTTATGATTCCATTGGATGAAAATCACGATCCACAATCGAAGGATTTAATTTTTTTATTCATGACTCACATTTCCATGTGACCACTTAGGTGAGGCTACCTACTTAACAGTTAATTAATAAACGAATATTGTTCCATGTTCAAAGTTCAGACCGCGAAAGACAGATTGACTCATGTAATCTATATAACTAAACGATAGAGCCAACTTGATCAACAACCTGACCTATCATAACCTGTTTATATTTAGTTCAGTAAGTTCTCTAATAAAAAATCATACATAAATTTGGTTTCCTTAGTTGTTACATATTATGATTTGATCACACCATATAAATAAAACATTTCATGTAAACCTAGGATTTTGTAAGCTTATGGCTAGTCCCTTTTCAAACTTATTTGACATCGATGAAGATATGCATATGGTTCATATGTCACGTTGGTCATGTTAGGACGGGAACGACCCATTCAATTCAATCAAATTAGTTAAACGGGTTATACATCTCTTGCCTATTTAACAAATGGGTCATGTTCAAAAAGAATTTTCTAATAAAATTTTTTGTTAATCTTATCCTGCTCAGATTGACCTATCTAGCAATCCATTGTTAACTTGACATTGAGGGACATGACCAATAAAAATGGAGTGCCGCCTCTATTAGCAGCTGAATATTCAGTTAGCAAGTTTGTTGTTTGCATTGCGTCATGCAGATTTTGAGCAATTCAGAATATTTCCCAAGAGAGACTAGAGAAAAACACGTTTTGATGATAAAGGAATGTTTCAGGAGGAATATCTAGTCGAGAAGTAATGAGGGTAACGTTCAAGTAACAACATAGAAAACGTAGTTCAAGTAACAACATAGAAAACTTACTTCGACATCATGCAGTAAAACTGTACCATCTTCAAGTCCCAAGACAACAACCTTGCCATCAGGACACCGGCATAATGATGTTACACATTTACCTGGAGCAGACTAGAATGATTAAGAGAAGCTAGTATTGACGACACCTATTGAAATGTGCAAAGAAAGTGAATTCATTGTAAACGAGAGAGAGAGAGAGAGAGAGAGAGAGTATTTTGTCCCAGTAAAATTAATAGAAGAAGAGGAAAGATAGAGGATAGACATTAACCAACAAAATGTTAATCAAAATTTATGAAGTGAGGGAAAATGTAATAACTGTACAAAATAACTGAGAGGGATATTAGTCACTCGATATGGGATTTCTTTGAGCTAGTAGGTCATCTAAAGCAAGGGAGTCTATATCTTGTTGGCAGCCTCCAATCCAATATCATAAAAAAAAAAAAAAAAACAAACCTTTTTGTTCAATTATGGAACCTCAAGGCGAAGTGGATGCACGAAAAATTACTTCAGGTGAGGATTACAAGTGTAATAGTATTTACAACTTAGGATCTTAAGAGAAACCATTCAAGGATTGACTCTAGTACTATAGTGCACTCAAAACATTCTCCATATCCAGAAGACAATATGATGACCGAAGCATTGAGATGTTTCCAGAGAAAAAATCTCCTCTCTAAATTTTTCCGGTGAGAATAGACATCAAAGACTACCAAGGCTAGGCATCTAATTCTAAGTTCTTACAACTTTGAATTACGAAAAGATTAAGTCATATAGGAACCCAACATACTTGGATGTAGCTCCCCTGACCTTCCTAGTCTTTTTGCTTTCTCCAATTTCTACTCCATCCGTCTTGACCAGATTGTCATACAAGTACACAGCATAGCTCGAGATATATCCTATTCAAAAGTTAGAACTCCCACCATCAAACTTGATTAATCAAACTGACGTGACGAAATGCCCCCCAGTAATGACAAGAAGATAAATAAAACTTCAAGCAATACAAAATGTAAGAAACTTTCTGCCTATAGTCTATATTTCAGTATCCAATAAATCTCTCCTTGCAGGGCATGCTCAGTCAGTTAAAGAATGCTCAATCAGTAAAGGAAGAGGAGTCAGCATTAAAATTACACTGTGAGAGTCATAATCAAGAATCTAAGATCTTTTCAGATGCCTGATGACATTTAGATAATATTCTGCAGTGGCTAAACCTGCCAACTCCAAGTGGTAATCAAGCATTTCTGCATCTGACAGAGCTAGTCTATCTAGCATACATGGCATCCCCTCCAATTCATGTTAGTTATTTTCATGGACACTTTAACTGGCATATGAAGAAGGGCAACAAGAAGGCAATACAGGAGTATGGTACACTTACGGTCGGGGTAGATGACTGACCAGCTAGGTTATGGAAAAAATCTCGCAAAGGCAACAACCTGGTCGAGAAGTTAATAGGAATCTATGTGCCTATAAATAAAATCCCTTCATTCAACTAATACCAGCTTGGAATTCTTTACTCGCAACTAAGTCATCTCTAGATTTCCACTCGCATCACCATCATTCACTCTTCATTTCTGTGTAAAAGACCAACTCCTTAGTTCGACAGAGCCTCCTCATTTAGACTTTCAACCACTTTTATCTCTAAATTCATCCAATTATCCATCGAACGCAATTTGAACTAGATTGGCATTACAATGGTCCTATGGTGAAGAAGGAAGCACGTTTAGGAAAAGCGAAAGAAGTAGAACGAGATAAGGCCAATGACTCAAAGAGCAAGCACAGCAAGCCATCGTAGAAGAAATGAACACACTAAATAAAGGAAAAAGGAGAACTTTCTCGAGTCGAAGCAATACCTAGGAGAGATTGTCCACAGCCTCTGCCAATTGAAGCAACGAAGCACCCAAAGCACCCACCTTCGAGTGCTCTGTGACCATCGCCAGCAAATCCTTCTCCAGATTCCACTCACCCCATCTTCACCTGCCAATTGGAAATTGACCAAACCCCTCACAAAACCGAATCGACCTGCCCATTAGGTCACCAAAGAATGCCTAACGGGAGCTGAGCCTGAGAAGCCAGGCGGTTTGTCAAACTGAAGCTGAAACGGAAGCACGCCTGCTTAAATGTCAAGATGACGGGCCAAGTTCGAATTCGACCAAGCCATTTGCCATCACCATCCAAACTCCTAGCGCTCGGCCGAATGTTAATACTCGACCAAGCCCCGGTTGGTGAGCTTTATGCTAAAACTCCTGTTATAAGGTACGCATGTGCATCAATGATACAGTAGAGTGAAAAAATGAGATCCAATGTCTTTCTTTTTCTCTTTTAACTGGAATTAGACAATTCACCTTGTTACAAGGTACAGTTTTGCTATACTAGGAAAATCTCATTTCTCCACTTGTGCATGCAAAGTTAGAGACTTGCAACTGGGCAAAGAAAATAGCACGCATAGTACCTCTGCTGCAAGTGATAAAACCTAAGCACATCCAACAATTGAAAAGCAAAAGAATAAGATAATTTACTCTTCCTTCCAAATACGATTACAAAAGCCCTGCAGGTATGTGCTTTGAGAGCTATTTTGGTTCCCGACTATATGACAAATTAAGCGATGCCAAAGCTTTCAATTGTTGAAATAGTAGATCTTATATACTAATTCTAGTCAACAATTGCTTTTTCAGTAATTAGAAAATAGGACACAACTACTTTCCATCAATAATTATCATGATCTTTGGAATCATGCTTATGCAAAACTGAGCAGGAAAAAGACTGACCCTAAACCAGCTGCTCTTTCTTTGGTCTTTTTGGTAGTTATTCTGAAGGCACAATGGGTATTTGCACCAGTTGTCATCAAGCAGAGTTGCAAACGATGTAAACCAGATTCCTTGTGCTGAAGTTTGGAATGAACTTCCTTAACTCCAGGAAAGGGAACAATGAATTATCCATAAGTATGAACCAAACGTGTTAAATTTGAAATCAAAATCAATCTGCTCACCCGAAGGCACAATTTACCAATCAAAAGCTTAGTAACATTCTGCAGCTTCTGAAGCAGCTCCTCAACTAGGCTGCAATACCCTCTGTAAAACTCAAACCAATTTCGAACAAAACAATTAGTTGGCCTTCCAAAATCCTCGCCTCTCATAAAAAAAAGTTCAACTCCGCTTCAATCAAGGATGAGACTTGCGCTACCAGCTGCCTCATCATACCAAAAAGCCCTCTCAAACGCAATGACAGGACAGCAAAAGAGGACTCGAAATGTCCAAGGGAAAAACCTCATCAAGTGCATACCAAAAGCAGCTATGGACCGCAATTTCCCTCAAAGTTCTCGAACAAAGCTTGATGTTTTGCTTCAGACCACGGCATCCAGCTGCCCTTCAACATCTCATGCATCACCTCATCGGTCACCTCCGAGTCACAGATGGACAGGGACCTAAGATTAATCCAAGCAATACTCCTACTAAACCAGAAGCTCCGGAGCCTCATATGCAGGTTCACCAGCTAAGAGCATTTATGAAGGAGCGGCGGTACCGCGAAATGGCCGGCCATCTCGCACGGCCTCTTTAGTCACATCGAATGAGAGGTCCTTGACGTGGTCTTCGACAGCAAAGCGAAGCCACGGACTGAGCTCAGGCGCGCAACGGTCCAGAAAATCGACGTCGACGTGGAACTTTCTCTAGTCGAAGCAATTACAAAGGAGAGATCGTCCACAGCCTCTGCCAATTGAAGCGACGAAGCACCACCGCCTTCGAAGTCCTCCGTGACCATGGCCGGCCGGCAAATCCTTCTCCGGATTCCACTCCCGTCATCTTCACCCGCCAATCGGAAGAAATCGAGCCAAAAACCTCACAAAAACTAATCGTAAAAAAAAAAAAATCGAATCGCCGCCGCCCATTAGGAGGTCGAGAATGAACGCCCGAACGGGAGCCGAACCGGAGAAGCCAAAGCGGTTCGTCGGAACTTGAAGCTGAAACGGAAGCAGCCCGGCGACCCCCTGCTTCGTCGGTCTCCATTGCTAGAGAGAATGCTCCGCAAGCAGCCCGAAAACCGCAGCCGCCAGCTCTGCTGGAACGAACCGCGAGGAGCGTACCGACAGCGACGGAGGCAGCTGAAGAGCGAGACGAAGGATGGAAGAGCGAAAGAGAGGAAGGTAGGAGAGGAGGTCCCCCCACTGGAAGAGCGAGAATTCCCGGCGAAAGATTGCAGGCAGAAATAGAGGGACCAAAAAAAGAGAGAAAGAGAGAGAGAGATTTTTTTAAAGGGCCGTCACGGGATCAAATGGGCTGGGCTGGGCCGGGCCGGGCTGGACTTTATAACAAATATAACCTTGTCAAACACTTTTGGGCCCATGGAGGCTGAAGGATCTTCGCCCGCCAGACTCGTGGGAAATCACATTCACGTCGGTGCAAGTGTGGTGGACTAATTATTGAAATGTAATTTGGAAAAAGTAATGCGATAATCCTCATAAACTTTTGAATTAAAGAAATATCCTAATGAATTATTCAATGGAATCTTATGAGAACAAATATTCATGCCTGTGTAAATGTCATGACGATAAGCCAAGCTCGAATTTGACCAAGCCATTTCTTTTTTAATTTGAGGTGATTGGATATTGAATTTGAACATACATAATCATTCTCTAGTCAAGGGGCAAACCGTCATTCATATCTATGCTTATCCTCATTGCACTTTGGACAAATCACTAAGTCTTGTTACCAATAAACAACCAAGTCTTGTTTGATCCAGTCATTCCTCATATTTGCAATGCAGAGGAATTCAACCTACTGCAATACTTTATGTGCCCCATTTGAAGAGCATGAAGATTGCCGAGTTCCGAGCTTGTTCTTTCTACGATGACAGATGTAAGCTCACCTTATCAATTTTGCTCTTACCAAGAGATGCATTCCTCTTGGAGAAGATGGTCATCAACGTCAAGATCAGTGGAAGATGCAAATTGAAATCTCTCAAGTCTTTGCCACAATTGGTTCTACCCCACCGAAATTCTCTACCAAGAGTTACGCGAATGCGGTGGCTTCCCCAACTAGAAGTGTCATGACTATAGCATTGCACATGCCCTCGGCAAGAGGAAACACGTGACCAGCCTGGGGCAGCTCGTGATACTTAATCCAGGGAAGCCGGTGGGCGATGAAACGCTGCAGCATGACAGGCACGAGAAAATCATCATCGCCCTGCCATAAATGTACGGAACCTTCGCCATTGGGAAATGGGTTTTCCCAATCCATCGGATCGAACTCCCTGGTACCAAACCCAATCATCATGTCTCGGTGGAGAGTCTCATATTTACCTTGCTGTCTTACCTGTGCCTGATCATTAAAGCATTCGACTCAATCTGAGATAAAGTAAGGATTATCACAAATTGCATCAAGGAGAACAGAAGGCCCATCGTGCTGCTCTGAGCAACAGGAATTGTAGATAATAGTAAGATTGAAAAAGGAATAGGCGGTCCATGATTTTTTTATTGTTATACAACTGGTTAGTTACACAGACGGGGAGACAAGATATTCTGAAAAGAACTATTCATCTTTACTCAGTATATCTATCACCATTTCACGGAAAAAATCCATTTGCCTCTGGTATAGAAGAAGAATTTCTAGTGCCATAGATCTCTCAGTGCAATAGATCCAGGGCAAGGATGCTATTTTAAGAAAACGAGCATGAATGGAGGAACTAAAATGTTCTCTCCCCCAAAATAAATCAAGCTTTCAGCTTTCTCAAAATTTTCAGCATGGTGCTTCCCTGCTCAGATCACAAAGATAAGTAGTCATATAGGCACCATTTTGAAGATTTTACCAAAATAAAAGTTATATTGTAACTTGCGATGAACTATGAAGAAATTTGAAGCCAACTTTATTTCCCAGGCATCCTCGGAAGCCATGGAGTATCTTTACAAAAGAAGATTGCATTGGTGACATCAAACCTCTCAAAAACTGGAGGGAGAGCCTCCGAATCTAGGGTTCTTATTTCTCGACTGAGTTTTGGCTTCCGGCAGTGCGAATTTTTGGACCTCTAGCTAATCCATCCATGAGGCGACGGTGATGGGGGCTTGCCATGTCGAAAAACTGAGTAGAGCTGGTCAATTGACAAATCAAATCAAAATATTGACTTTTAATCAATTTCGAATTTTGAAGAAGGCCTATTCTACAAATGAACTATGCTCTCTCTCCTTTGCAATCATAGAAAAACACGCATTGTTTACTTTTAAATTTGTTTTTTTAATTATTTAATATTAGGAGGCATGTAATCCATCTAACAATTTTTATTTTATTTAGGTTTAATACCATTAAAAATATCAAATTATTGCCTCATGTCACATTTATTCAAGCTGTCCTTAAATCAAACTTGCATCTGAAAATGCTAAGAAATAGTTTTAATTGATGATGAACAAACAAGAGGATTAGGTTATTGTAAGCCACTACCAAAAGTAGTAATCTAATAGATTATCAGTACAAATGCAAAAGGGCTATCATCAAGCACTCATATTTTATCAAGGTTTAGTTTATGAGATACGACTTCAATTTGAACACAAAAGTTATAAGAGTTGAATTATCGTAATGATCTATAAGGACATGCTATCCAAAGCAAATTATACACGAAACGATATATTCTATAAGTTGTGATTGTGCAAAATGAGCCTAATTCAATGCACTTTCTATAATTCACCATATAGTAGCATAAGTAAATTATACCCAAGGGTGTTTGGTGCCATAGACACAAGTTGTCTTCTAGACATTTCCTATCAATAATAAAGCTTCTCCCCGTTTTCCCTTGTCATATTTGTTTTTCTGGCCATCTCTTCTTGTTTTCTCGGTCCTTGAAACTTTCAATTGCAATTTCTCCAAAACGATCTTGTGTAAAACAGCCAATGGAATTTAAAATTTATATGAGGTTTGCATTGACAATGGACCTAATAACAATCATTTGTTTTGTTGGTAATGTTATTATCTCATCTTAAATTTAATGCTCGATGTCAATATTTCTGCACTTGCATAGGGAAAGATTACATTTTTTTTTCGGAAGAGAGGGGAAGAATACATTGAAGACGTGAATATTTGGAGGGGCAATAAACAAAAAAGGATTTAATTTTATAATAAGTTCAACTAAAGTTCACAAAAAACCTATCATCACGACAAATAATAAACATAAGAAGTGTCACATCAGCACATATTACATTCATACATTCTTTCTCCTTCAGATTGGCAATAATTCCAAGAAAAAAAATGCAATTAAAAAATTTTAAATTCTTGAATGTTTATCCATCATTAAATTAAAAGACTACATTATAATCTTTATTAAAGATACAAAATCCATTAACAAGATTGTGTACATAATCTCATGACGTTTGTTTTTTGGGTGGAAAATCTCCTTTATCTTAAACCTACTATTTATTTGAGGATTCCAAATCTCTGAGATTGGAATATAGCCTATGTTCTTGATTGCTACATTGAAACCATATATCTTGTTAGTCATGTTCTACACAAGAATGTATTTTGTCCATTGGATTGGATACATCACTTAACAATGATACGTGAAGAAGCAAGTCAATCTCGGCTTAGAGATTTCAACATTCAATTGTAGAGTTCGTTAGTCGAGTACACTAACCAAACCATTCAACCCAAAGTATAGATAATCCAAACCAAACATTTGGTTCTCTTACACATGAAAATAATGAAGACATAGAGATGAAGCAAAAGCTTGGCACTATTGAGCAAGTCTCAGAGCTTACAGCAATGCCATGAAGACGATTACCACCAGACTTAGCATCTTTCAAACAATTCTATCCAACTCAATAGATAAAACATTTCTTTTTTACTCCACTTTTTTCTTCGACGAATGCCCACCTAGCAGAAAAGGCACATCACAGGTATAGATTAAGACTTCTCCAAGAAGGGTGAACTGTGAAGTCGAAGAGCTTCAGTCAGAAAGCCCACATGCATTGCTTGTTACGTCGATGTCTGCAGCTTCGAGTATTAGAGGTCCACCTACTGCAGCAACACGAGCATAACCACACAAATTCTTGAACAGACAGTCAATTCTGAATAAGAGATTCCATCTTCATCCTCGTCCAAGATGTAGATCAGGGCCCGCTTTCTTGCAGCTAAAACACAAGCCACACCTCTACTTGCTATTGCCAAAAAAACATCAACTTGATTTCAGTCTGGTTTTCCTTGAATATATGGCCATAACCAATGTGATGTTTAGCTACCTTTGTTGGATAAAAGTAAAAGAACGACGCATGCATTATGCTAAAACACAAGGGGGAAGCGAACCTTGTGTGCCTAAAGAGGCTATGGCATCAGGTAACTATGAATGCTCTACAGTATCGTGTTATACTAGATCCCATGTAGTATATACCATCATGAACTTGTACATGGTGGTCCTCAAACTGTAACTCAGACTGCTATGCACCTACCATAAGAGGATAATTATTCTTTTCAAATTTGTCTGGGGACTATAGATTCATCCTTTTTGAACTTTGTCCTCTCAATTGATTTAAAATTTAGAGGAAAAACTAATACTTCTGTATTCTACTTTGACTGAAAAAATATTCTTCTTTGAACCATATTTTTGTACTTCTTCAACCTGTAGGAACAAACATGAAGTGGTCCATAAAAGAAGCACAATGTACCTATGCTTGTCACATTTAAACTTAATAGTAGGTTCTAAGTGGAAATGTTGTAAGGAGCATGGACAAATTCAGTTCCACCATATACCTACAAGATAAATTTGTTACTGACACTGGTAATTTTATCAAACATTAATACATAAAGGGAAGAGTATGGGCAACAATATGTTTCCAGACATCTAAAACTGCTAATGGACATGGTAAGAAGCTCAAAGAAAAGATCTTCAAAACTACACAATTGATGGCATAGCATGAATTGATCCTTAGCTCGATAGTATGACAGTGTCAAAATGTTCTTATCACTAATTGACAATGGAGGAACTACAATATGGGGAATGCTACAAAGCTTCTCATTCTCCATCTCCAGGTGTAAGATAGGGTCCTAAATGTGTAGTTTCACTGGTTAGTGTTTCATAAGTGATATAACCAAGCAAAAATGTCCTCACGAAATAGAAGCCAAAAGGGCACTAGTAACTTGTTAAGGCCACCCACTACACATCTCTTAACCGACACACAAGTACAAGGCTCCAACTGTCAAGATATGTTGGAACTTTTGTAGTTACGGTAAGGCCAAAAGTAAAACATCCTTTAAAATTGCAAGCATGTAATGGCATGTATATGCATTATGCAGATGGGAGGAAAAACTAAGCTGTTGCTACTCGTGCTGATGAGGAGAGCAGATAAATAATAAATAGGAAGAACAAAAGAACAAATGTTTTTTCAAACTGGACCCGCGGTTCAACAGGACAAATTGGTAGAACCGTGCTCTACCGGTTTGACCGATTGAACCAATTGCATATGATGTCATCTGATAGAATACTCTGCACATATTAGATTACACACTTTCAGAACAAAAGAAGCCCAGTGAATCGGCAGACACCGTAGCATCTTAGTAGATTACACACTTTTGATGTCATCTTAATAGCATCCTGCTCAATTTTCTGATACATTAGGCCAATATGGTCAATAAATAAATTATCCACCATGAATTGTAGCAAGAAGACACTGGAGCAAATGGTTGGCACGCTTATTAGTTACAAGAGGTTGGAGTACCAAACCCCAACCCAAATCCAATACTACTCCTTTAAATTTTTTTAAGGCCCAGAGGTGGTCTAGACTAGTTGATAGGTTTGCTGGGTACCAGTTGACGCATACACTTGGTTACCGGTTGAATAGGGTCAATACCACAAGTTCTTGACCAACAATATTTCTGTTGGGAAACCAGTCTGGACAGGTCTGGTTCCTGGTCCAACCAGAGCCACTTCTTAAAACACTGAAAAGAACAAGAGTCAAAGGAAAAGCACAATATGCTAGTTTTTTCCTCTTGCCATCTATTAAAATATAAGGGTAAAATAGTCTTTAGGGATTTTAGGGTTTATTTTATGTGTGTATATATATTGAACATCATTGAATAATATTTACACTTTTTCTCTCACATGGTATTAGAGCCTTAGGCTTAACCCTAGACGCCGGAACAGTCGCCGTCGACATCATCTGCCACTTGCCGGAACAGTCCCCGTCGCGGCTAGTTTCCGTCGTGTGTCCCTTTTCTCGCGCGACTCTTCCTTACGAGAGTTCTCTCTCGTGCGACCCGTGCCTTGCACGATTCACGCTCACCTAGTTCGTGGGGCACCCTTGCGCGGCTCGCCCATCTCCCACTACACCCTTGTGCGGCTTCTCTAGTTCGCTCGGTTCCCTTGACGCAACTCTCGTGGTTGCTGGGATGCTGGTTGCTGACTTTAGTCGTTGATTTTGGTCGCTGACTTTGGTCGTTGTTGGGGTGCTGGTCGCTGACTTGAATTGCTGATTTTGGTCGCCTCCAGCATTGAAAAAAAATATATTGGTGGCAGGTTTGCTTATTTCTAAGCTGCCAATTCTTGGTGAAATATATGAGTTGATTTGGTCAGGTCGCTTCTTAAGGATGTCTCTGGGTATATGAGTTGCTGATTACTGCAGATATATGAGTTGCTAATTATTGCAGATATATGAGTTGATTTTAACGTATCTGCTGATGTTTATGGGTCATCGAGACTCTTTTATATGGAGATATATTATCAATTTTGTTAGAGTTATTGATTTGTTGGGGGCTGAGTTATCTTAAGAAAGCTATTGTGAGAATTTTTCTGTCGTTCTTGGAGAATGGGTGATACTTCGAGGGATAAAAGAGAGAATGATCCTGAGAAAAATCGTTCCGTGATGATTGAGGTTATTTCCTCATCTAATAGAATTACTGATACGAAGCTTGAAGGCAATTCTAACTTCCATCAATGGAAGAAAATTGTGAAGCTTACTTTGACAGGTAGGAATCAGCATAGACACTTAACCGAGTCTAAACCCAGAGACGATGAAAATTGGGACTTTATGGATGCATGCATTCTTGGTCAGATATTAAACTCTATGGAGAGTAATGTAGTTGCTCTAGTAACACATATTGACACAATTAGAGAATTGTGGAAGTATTTGGATGTGTTATATTCTGGTCAAAATAACCTATCGTGGATTTATGAGTTATTGCAGGAGTTTAACCGATCTGAAAGGAAGGGCGATCACACAACACTTTGCTGATTTTAAGAGAATGTATGAGGAGTTGAATGATGTTCTCCCTATTTCAGCTAATGTTCAGCAAATGCAACTTCAAAGAGAACAATTGGCCGTGATGGAATTTTTAGGAGGTCTAGGCCCTGAATATGAAACTGTTAGATCTCAGATTCTTGGAGGAGAGACTGTTGCGTCACTCACTAATACATTTGCTCGAGTTCTTCGGGTATCTCGTGAGTCTTCTCAGGTACATCTATGGTAGATAGTTCGGCTCTTGTGTCCCAGTCTAAAATTGGCAATGGTATTAAGAGTGATAGAGGAAGTTGTGGAGGATATGGTGGACGTGGTGGCCGAAGAGGAGGCTGAGGCATAGGAACAGGGAGAGGCTGAGGTCAACAAAATAATAATAGACAATCTTATGTGCCTACCGATACCTCAAGGGTCATAAGGATATGTCATTATTGTGGCAAACCTAGACATATTTAGAAATTTTGCTATAAATTGCATGGAAGACCAAGGCAGCAGCAACAATTTGCGAATACTGTATCTAGTGCTGACTCTTCTCACAGTCTTCTGAAGGCAAGGTAGTTGTTATGTCTGAGGAGGAATTTGCCAGATATAACTAGTTTCAGATTTCACAGCCTGCTTCTTCCATTGCTACTTTGGTTCAGATAGGCAATGCTACTGCATGTCTTTTAGCTGCTTCTCATCCTTGTGTCATCGATTCAGGGGCTTTTGATCATATGTTAGGCCTTTCAGGTATATTTTCCTCGCTTAATCCATCTTCATCCATAGTTACCTTAGCCGATGGATCATCTACACATGTTAAGGGTGTTGGCACTATTCATCCAATTCCTTCATTGCCATTGTCCTCAGTGCTTTATCTTCCACAATTTCCATTTAATCCCATGTCAGTCATAAATTAACTAAAAACTTTTAGTGTTCAGTGACATTCTATCCTGATTCTTGTATTTTTCAGGATCTAACTAGGAAGAATATGATTGATAGAGGACATGAGGCAAGAAGGTTGTATGTGCTAGAAGATGCTCCATCAATTGCTTGCCCCAGTGTTACATCACTACGTCAGATTCATTGTCGTCTTGGTCATCCTTCTTTACATAGTCTTCAAAAGTTGGATTCTAATTTTCGGTCTCTTTGTAGCTGAAGCATTACAAAGTTCTGACTGGAGGACAACAATGGAGGAAGAGTTGAAGGCTCTTGAAATGTATCAAACTTGGGATTTAGTACCTCTTCCTTTAAGAAAAACTGCTATTGGTTGTCGATAAGTGTATGCTGTGAAGGTCAATCCTGATGGTTCTCTTGCTCGTTTAAAAGCAAGACTTGTTGCTAAAGGGTATGCCCCATGGGTATGCCCAAGTGTATGGGATTGACTATTTGGACACTTTTTCTCCTATTGCCAAACTTACTTCTGTTCGAATTTTGATCTCTCTTGCTGCCACAAATAACTGGCCCTTGTTTCAGTTTGATGTTAAGAATGCTTTCTTACATGGTACTCTTAATGAGGAAGTTTATATGAAGCAACCTCTGGGATTTGTTGTTTAGGGGGAGTCTGGGGAACTGGTTTGTAAATTAAAGAAATCTTTATATGGTTTGCAGCAATCTCCATAGGCGTGGTTGGAAGATTTTCTAAGGCCATACTTTCTTTCGGAATGTCGAGATGTGAAAATGATCACTCTTTCTTTTATAAACATTCAGGGGGATGCAAACTATTCTTCATTGTATATGTTGATGATATTATCATCACAGGAGATGACTTGGTTGGTATAGCTGAGCTAAAGATCTATCTTCAGCACCAATTTCAAACTAAAGATTTAGGAAAATTGAAGTATTTCCTAGGAATTGAAGTTGCACAGTCAAAGAAAGGTATTGTTTTGTCACAACGAAAATATGTCTTGGATTTGCTTACTGAGACAGGTATCCAACTCTTGATTCACCTATGGAACAAGGGGCTAAACTGATTGCTGAGGAAGGGGAGATCTTTGATAATCCTGAGAGATATAGAAGACTGGTGGGTAAGCTGAATTATCTTACAGTTACTCGTCCAGATATTGCCTTTCCAGTTAGTGTGGTAAGCTAGTTCCTATCTTCCCCCCGAACTTCTCATTGGGACGTAGTTATTCGTATATTGCGATACTTGAAGAAGACTCCAGGGAAAGGGATTGTTTACAAGAACCACGGTCATATCAAAGTTGAAGGATTTTCTGATGCTGATTGGGCAGGGTCTCCAAATGATAGGAGGTCAATCACAAACTATTGTACCTTAGTTGGAGGGAGCCTAGTATCATGGAAGAGCAAGAAATAGAGTGTTGTTGCTCGTTCCAATGCTAAGTCAGAATATAGAGCTATGATACAAGTGACGTGTGAATTACTGTGGATCCAACAATTATTGACTGAGTTAGGTTTCAAAACTTCAACACCTATGACCTTATGGTGTGATAATAAAGCTACAATGCACATAGCTTCCAATCCCGTGTTTCATGAGAGAACTAAACACATTGAGGTTAATTGAAGTTGCGGAGTGGATTGATTCTTCCTAGTCATATTCAAACCGATGAACAACTTGCAGATTTTTTACTAAGCCTATGTGGAATGGGAGGATAGATTATATTTGTAACAAGTTGGGCATGATTAATATCTATGCTCCAACTTGAGGGGGAGTGTTAGAATATAAGGGTAAAATAGTCTTTAGGGATTTTAGGGTTTATTTTATGTGTATATATATTTTGAACATCATTGAATAATATTTACACTTTTTCTCTCACATCATCAATGCCTTAAATAGTGAATTGACATGATCGGAATAGAACTCTAGATATCATCAGTAAGGAATCAATATGCAAGCTCCGGATCCATGAGTTACCTTCAATTGGTACAAATCCCAGATATTTGCACAAGTGGTTCCTACAATATGCACAAATGGAAGGTCACTGGCCTATAGGATCATCATCCCTATATCTCCCAAGTTTTCATGAGTATTTTTCATCTTATTTAGCAACAAGACAATTTGATGTTCCTGCTTCCAATAGAGTATATTAGCCACATTTGCAAATTTGGGCTACAAAATATGATATACAAAGCTTTTACCTCAAATAGAGCCAAATCCTCACAACATTGACTAGGAGGGATGCACAACAAGATCCTTCTAAAGGTCTTCCCCACTTCACATTGCTTGAATTCATTCATAAGTGCACTCACTGCCGCTATAAAATTTGTTACATCTAAAAAAGACTCTTTAGGTATATGGAAGAAAATATAATCTGAAGCAAATTCAAGGTAGTCTTACAATACCTTATAGAGAAATGATTAGCATGAAAAAGTAGTTGTACTCTGCACATGTTGATAATATTTGTAGTTTCAGATTAAAGGTATATACCCTATATCTTGTTGTGCATGCTGAAACTGACGTATAAGAGAATTGAAGCAATAAATTCTTACAAAGTATCTTTTTTAAAATAGAAGAGAAAGGTAGCTGTGCAGCTTCCTTGAACTTGTGATGATCAAATTAGTTTCTAATCAAGAAACATGAGATACGGTATTTCCATACACAAAGATCATAAACTAAACACAGAGCCCAATCCGATAGACCACCCAACTAAAACTTCCATGTACATTGTGAAGTAATCAAACTAGCAATTTAAAACAAAAAACTAGATTATTAGACAAAGGGTAGGTGAAAAACCATTGTTAAGGACAACCTCCAGAAGACAACCCCTAACCCCCAAATGTTTCCTTTTCTCTCTCCTTCTCTCATTATAGCTCAAGATTCTAGCCACTCAAACAAGGAAATGAAAATTATAGGTACAACTTTATGATAATAGGCATACTGATAGAAATATCTATAGACAAACCCCATTAATAGAAGTCCTGAATCAGCCAAATGAGAAATGAATATTTCAGCTCAAATAATTGATGAGTTGCGTAAAACCAAAAGCACAAGTTTTTAATTAAGGGATTGCGATGTTTACATAAACCAATTTTGAGCCCAAGTATCATACTCAAACTCTTGTTATGCACACAAAGAGATCCAGAATATCACATTTGGTACACATATCAGCAATGAGGACCGGACTTGAAGGGGGGAAAAGCAATCACTTCAAACAATAGATAACAGCAATGATTTATCCCATAGTTCATATTTTTCCCACCGAGGTAGCATGTGCAAGAACATTGATAAATGGAAAAAGTAGATATAGCATTGATGTGAATAATTTACAATGAAAGAGCAATAAACAATATACTGGGACTTAACATCCTTAGTATTATTCTACCAAAAAAATGGTGGCACATCAAAAATCGTTATCTAAAGATATGATAAAAAATAATAATACAAAACAACAAATTGTCACATCTAAGTACTAAACAAATGATTGCAAACAGAGGCTTTCATAGCCATGGTTAAGCATAACATATTAGAATGACGTAGACTCAATTCACTGTCATTCGAGCACCCACCAATTAGTTCTCCACTCATTTTCTTCAAATAGCTGAGTTTTCATTCTCATCTTTAGCTTGTTGACCATAAACATAACACAAGAAAGAAGAGTTTCACTTACTACATTGAGTTCAATGAGTGGAATTTGGTAATATAAATAAGTCTAACGTCCCCAAGGTTCTAATAATAATATTAGCAGGTACAAAGAGTTGAAAATGATTCTTTGGTACACAAATTGACTCTCATAATAATGAGGGGTATGTGCTAAGATCAAAGCGGGGAATAAACTCTATCCTTTTAAACTGAGAACATATCTCTACACTTGCTAATTATAATGTGAATGGATAAACATTCTGCATCCAAATCTCGATGTACAGTACACTTAAAGCTCAAACTTAGATCAAGGTCAAGTTCAAACCAATTATTAATGGCCTACAATTTCCATTATACGCTTATAGTAGAGATTGTCAACCTGTTGAATCAGACTTTAATCAGATTTTACTTCACACTTTCTAGCCACTTAATGTTGGTAATTCATATCATTGCATAAGATATGTTCGTATGAAGAATAAACATATGTTCTAAAAAATATGGCTTGTCTCAAGAATCAACATATGTTCCGGAAGCTCGTGCGAGAACCTCGAGCAATCTTGGGAGGTTTTCCTTGATTATGCATAGTCCCTTGATTGCAAGAACTTCTTGACCGTGACATTCTCCCCCACTCATTCGAGCAATGCCCTCAGCGCTCTCGACTCGGGGAGTGGTCTTTTTGGCACAAGCTCGGGCTCTCTTGTTCCTATTCCACTTGGTCCTGAGCCTCTCAATCGGTGGACAATACGGCTCCAACTTTAGCTTGGCCATGGCCCATGGCAAGCACTCAACCTCGGGGAAGAGTAGTTGGATAGCCATGTCATGAGTTGGAGTAGGAGGGTAACAACCCTACCTTCGGCTTCTCCAAGGGTTGCAGCTTCGGTTGTGACTTGATCGAGCACTTCTTGGCCCTTAGGTCTTTGTCAAGGCGTCAGATTGTGGCAATGGTCTTAGTGTTTATCACCCCTTTGATCATTGGGATCATCGCTGGACATTGCAAGTTGAGGATCATGATGCACTTGGTTCCTATAGCATCATCAGAGCTTAAAAAATCAGCCATACCACTTAACCCATACAATTAACAAGAAACTGATGGACTACAAGATAGGTCCTAGCACCACTGGGAAGACTCAAAATTTCCTCCTGAGGAGAAGAGTCAAGACCTAGATAAGCAAAAGAAAATAGTTAAATGAAGAAAAATGAAACACCATCTACCGCTCTGTATTAACAGCACCACTTGCCATGGTCACTAACAAGGTTTGACAGCAAATCAAACTTCTCATGAAATATGTTAATGGCATCAACTCACTGCTCATGCATGATTGATGATGATGTCCGGATGACATGAAGTAAATCTTCAATGTTCAAAGCCTACTGAGCAACTTGTTCTACAGACAGAAAGAGATTGATAATCTAAGGAGGCACTCGGCCAATAAAGATTCTCAAAAGTCCATTGTAATTTCAATTTGAGGGGAAAAAAAAGACCAGAAAATGCGTTTGGTAACACTTCGAAAGTAGTTGATGCATAAAAAGAAAACTATTCTCAAAATCAAAATCACATACTTAAGATGACTTTGTAGTATTCTCATTCCAAATGCAAACATGGAGATTTGGAATAACTAAGCCTGTTTTTTGAATGTGATGTAACCTGAGCATAAACCGAGCATATTCTCACAATTTTCAGCCCTAATAACATTTATTATTTTCACTGAACAAATATTTTGTCAACAAAACATTGAAAACAGTTTCTATGAAAATGGAAACTAAAGGCGTCTTCTAAAACTAAGCAGGCCTTAAAATGGTCGAGAACAAAAATGATGCGTGAATCATGTGACAATGTTTAAAAGTTTCCAATGAATTTGCCTCACGACTTTCAACATCTGAACTTAATAGATTTCTAGAGGCTCTATACTGAAAGATAGTATGGAAATTACCAGTCTGCTTCGAAGCATGAGGCATCATGTTGTTCAGCTTATGGCAACTCTCAGAAGTCAACTCAAGCATTAAAAAATTATTAGCAGGAAAGTTCTTCTATCATGTAAAGTTTGAAGCTATTTCCAAGAAAACTGCCTCAAAATTGCTCTACCTTAACTATTCATTTCTTTTTGAAGGATGATGATAATATCCTAAGTTAATACAACTTTTACTTTCCTTATGACCAAACAAAATTAGATACCGCCAAAACAAATTAGTGCACATGAACAACCTAATATAATCCTAATATCAAGTCCAATCACCACCACATAAACTAGAACAGCATCTAGATTTCCACTCGCATCACCTCTTCATTCACTCTTGGCTTTTTCTTTAAAATGCCAACTCCTCAGTTCGACATCATGCTCTCGTTTAAGACTTCACATGCTGAATAGAAAAGAGAGAGAGAGAGCTTTCTCGATTCGAAGCAATTACCTTCGAGTCCCTTGAATCCTTCGCCGGATTCCACTCCCACCATCTTCACCCGCCAATTGGAAGAAATTGAGCCAAAACGTCATGGAACCGAATCGAAAAACAATTGAATCGCCGCCGCCCATTAGGAGGTCGAGGAAGAACGCCCGAATGGGAGCCAAACCTGAGAAGCCAAAGTGGTTCGTCAGAACTTGAAGCTGAATCGGAAGCACGCACCAGCGACCCCTCCTTCGCTGGTTGCAAAAATATGTCATCGTCTATCTTATTTTCATGGGATAAGTGTTCCAGAAGTTCTACAACTTGTCACGAAAATGCATTTCAGTCCTAAAACTTGCAAAAAGTGCATTTAAGTCCTAAAACTTGTCAAATTGTTTCAAATGAGTCCTAAGATTGACGCCGTTAGTCTTTTCCGTTAAAAATGCTGACGTGGCATTTTAAATAATTTTTTATTTTCCAGGTTTATTTTTTAATTAATTTTTATCCATTTTTAAAAAAAATTAGATTTAAAAACCAAAAAATTAAATTTATTCTTATCTTATTTTCAACAAAAACTAAAAAGAAAAGTTAAAAATTTTATTTAAATAATTTTTAAAAATAAATTAAAAAAATAATTTTAACTTTTTAAATATGTTTTTTTAATAAACATTTTAACTAAAAAAAATTATTTTAAATTAAAATGTTTTTTAATAAATATTTTAACTTTTTTTAAAGTTTTTGGTGAAAATAAGATAAAATGAATAAATTTGATTTTTTTTAGTTTTTAAATCTAATTTTTAAAAAAAATTAAAAAAATTAAAAAAAAATCACGTGGAAAATAAAAAATTACTTAAAATGTCACGTCATCATTTTTAATGGAAAATGCTAACGGCGTCGATCTTAGGACTCGTTTGAAACAATTTGACAAGTTTTAGGACTTAAATGCACTTTTTGCAAGTTTTAGGACTGAAGTGCATTTTCGTGACAAGTTGTAGGACTTCTAGAACACTTATCCCTATTTTCGTTCATTTTTTTTGCATTGCTTATACCTGATATGATGTTTTGACTAATTGCTCTACAGATTATCCAGAAATAAAATCGCAAATATTCTCAAAATGAACAAAAGAAAAAAAAAACTCCATACAGAATAGCACAGCAACACGAAAAAGAATATGAAAAAATGAAAGAGAAAATTTGTAAAAAGCAAAAATTCCTAGCATAGTCGCTTAATAAGCATTTAGGCATTTCTCTTACGAAATCCAATTGCTTTTTACAATTTTTTTTTTTTTGGTTGCGAACAAGAATTTTGATTAGGTGGGTTCTACCGTTGTAGACAAAAATGATGCAATCTTGCATGCTAACATTCGTAATCGCTTTATTTAAAAAAAAAAAAACTACGGAAAATTTATAAGTTAAGCACAGATCGAGTAGTCTATCCATTCATGTTATGATCTTCAGACTGCGTATAGCCTATCCTTGTATGTTGAGATCATACGAAATTTGCAACGGATATAATCATTATGCTTTTATCTACCGACGAGTGGGATACACGTCTATCACTCTTGATTTGTGATAAAAAAAAAGTAAAGCCAAGATCAATTCTGAAATAGTGATCCGTATTGAATTGCCAGCTGCAATCCTTCATGGAAAAAACAGGATTTGAAAAAACATTTTTCAAAAATTAATCACTTAAACAGTTACAAAAACACATGAACGCGAAAAATTCTCGTTGTGCACAAAAATGTTTGGATAATTGAGACATATTTCATTGATCGATTATTTCTAACAATGCAAATGATAATTTTTAAGAAGGTATTTTCTACATCACTCATTTTTTTGCATAACAAAAAATACCTGAATTTACGTCATTTTACAAATAACGTCATATGTGGCATGGAGCTTAGGATTGGCTGAGACACGATATCATTTAATTTGGGTCCATATGTTCATTGGTAATCTCGTTGCACGCCCCCCAAGTAGAATGAAGTGGCTTCACTCTGTTCTAACAGAGCTGGTACAGAAGCATTGGAGGGCTCATGGGACATCACATTGATGCAAATGTAATTTGTCAAAAAGGAATGTGATAATCCATCCTCATTTACTTTTAAAATAAAAAAAAAACATATGCTAATAAATTCAAATCAACATCTCACGAGAGCGAACATTCACGCTTGCTTGAATGTCGAGACGACTAGCCATGCTCAAACTTGACCAAGCCATTTGCCATCACCACCTAGGCTCCAAACATTCGGCCGGATAGAAATACTCTAACCGCATCATTTGCCATCATTGCCCGAAACCTAATCCCTTCCCGTACACCATTTTTTATTTATTTTCCAATTTGTGATGATCGGGTATCGAATTCGAACATTCACAATCATTCTCTAGCCGAGTAGCGAACATCATTCGTGTTATGCTTAATCCTCATCACCACTTCGGATGGATCACTAAGTCTAGTTACCAATAAATGTGCAGGCCATGTCTGATCCAGCCATCCTCATGTCTGCGATGCAGAGGAATTTTGCCCTCTGCAGAACTCCTGCACTTGCAAGAAGTAGAAGGTGACGGATGTAAGCTCGCATTGCCAATGCTGCTTCTACCAAGGGATGCATTCCTGCTAGAGAAGGTCATAAACGTCAAGAGCAGTGGAGGACACCAATCGAAATCTCTCGAGTCCTTGCCACGACTGGTTTTACCCTAGATGCAATCTTTCCGATGAAGTCTCACCATAAGCTGCTCAATAGGGAGATTGTTGGTGGTAGAACGGATTTTCCATGAGAAGCCATCTGGAAAGTGAAAGTTCTGATTAGAGTTTCTCTTTTAGATTGGGAAGCAACTTGGGAACGAATCCTCGCTTCAGATAACCTAAAACGAAGAGGCCAAAACACTGGTTATCAGGTGTTTCTTCCGGAAGGAGGCAGAATCCCCGTGGCATCTCCTCCTTCACCGTTCATGGACATTGCATGTTTTTATTGAGCGCAAAAACACTCCATCAACTCCCAGTTGTATGACCAAAAAGCAAAAAAGAACTCACAGTTGCAGTTCCTTTTATGAGTAAGTTTATAGTGACAAAAAGTTGCCTCTACAGCCTAAAGTCAAGATCTAAAAAGTTCAAGAGAAACTTTGGATCCAAAGGGATACCAACACATTCCCAAAACAGAACAATACTATGGATACGAAGATTAGCATACAAAACCCGTTCTTGGTCAAATCCAAGTATTTAGGCAAGTAGATCACGGACACCTAATACAGATCTATATTGCATGTGACTTAGTAAACCATTTTCATTTACTAGGACTGAACATCTTTAACATTACTCTGCCAAAAAATGGTCATTAGCTTAAAAAGATGGCACTCTAATTGGAAAAATAGTTGGTAAAAATAATATAAATTAATGAATTCCGACATCTAAGTATGTTAACAAATTGTTGCAAACGGAAGCTCTCATAACTGAGGTTAAGCATCAGATGAGATCAATGTTGGCTTAATTCACTGTCATCTGAGCACCCGCCAGTTATTTTATCTGTTTAACATCAGGATGCTCTGAAAGATACGGCATGTCTCAAGATGTGCAAAGCATAACTTACTATAACTGTTCTGCGTGATACTTAAACTCAATAATTTATCAGAGAGAAAGGCCAAATGCAAAGCTAATAATGTGCACCTGTAGATGATTGAGGACAACCAACTGAAGTTCTTTTCCAGCACCACAACCAACTATTGATACACACTTCATACCCTATCATTGAACAAACCAGCTGACTAAGATTATAAAACCAACCAAAAGAACCAAAGTCCAAAAGCGACACTGGAGTTTCAAAAACCAGTCGTACCACTTCACCCAGAGAATTAACAAGAGACTAGTGGAATGCAGGACTGGTCCTAGCACCACCTAGAAGACTCAAAATTTCCTCCTGAGGAGAAGAGTCAAGACCTAGATAAGCAAACAGAAACAGTCAAATGAAGAACAACGGAAAGCCATCTACTGCTCTGTATTAACAGGACCACTAACCATGGTCATTAATAAATCTTCATAACAAATCAAACTTCTCATGAAATATGTCCATAGTATCAGCCCACTGCTTGTGCATGACCAATGATGATGTCCAGACGACATGAAGTAAATCTTCAATATCGGAAGCCTGTTGAGCAACTTGATGATGTTCATTACTGCAAACAGGAAGAGATTGAGAATCTAAGGAGGCATTCGTCCAATAAAGATTCTCAGAAATCTGTTCTCATTTTATTTGAGAATGTAAACGGTCCAGGTGTGTTTGGTAACTCCATGTTACCATTTTTACAACTGCAGTTAAACCTGCCAACTCCAAGTGGGCATCAAGCATTTCTACATCTGACATAACTAGTCTTTCTAGCATAAACAACATCCCCTCCGATTTGAGATCTTTATGTTCGTGAACACTTTGGCTGGTGTACCGAAAAGGGCAACTCGATGGCAATACAGGAGTAGGCTACCCTTCCAGTTGATCTAGATGATTGTCAGTTATGTTATGGAAATCTCCTAAGGCACCAATCTTGTCTAGAAGTTGATAAGAATCTATTGCGCCTGTAAATAAAAATCCCTACATTCAACTAGTATCAGCTTGGGATTCTTTACTCACAACTGTGATATCCAAATTTTTGCTCTCATTACCATCATTCACTCTTCATTTTTGCGTAAAACACCGACTCATTAGTTTGATGTCATGTTCTCATTTAGAATTTCAAGCACTTCGCCTCTATATTCACCAACTCTCCATCGAACGCAATTCAAACTCAATTGGCAATTGAAGCAACTTATTTAGGGACAAGCATCGGAGCACATTTAAGGAAAAGCAAAGGAGGAATAAGGCCAATGACTCAAAGGGTGCACATCAAAACATCGTTGAAGAAACGAATACACTGAATTACAAAAAAGGAGAACTCTCTGGAGTCGAAGCAATCACCAGGAGAGATTGTCCACAGCCTCTGCCAATTAAGGCGATGAAGCACCACCTTCGAGTCCTCCGTGACCATCGCTAGCAAATCCTTCTCCGGATTCCACTCCGCCATCTTCACCTGCCAATCGGAAGAAATCGAGCAAAAACCTCACACAACCGAATGGGAAAACAAAAGAATCGACCCGCCCATTATTAGGTCGCGAAAAAGGGCCGACCGGAGCCGAACCTGGGAAGCCAGAGGTTTGTCGAACTGAAGCTGAAAGGGAAGCACGCGCCGCGACCCTTCGTCGGTCTCCATAGCCGAAAAAGATCCGGGAGCAGCCAAAACGCAACCACCAGCTGCTGGGGCAAGCCGCGAGGGAGCGTAGGGAAGCGGTGGTGGCTACAAATGCGACCAGAGATGGAGAGCTAGTGGTGGAGGGTGGAGCCCGAAAACCCCAGAAGAAAGCCTGAAGAGGTAGAGAGTAACGAAGTGCACTGGAAGCCTGAGAATTTTGCAGAGGAAGAAAGGGCGGGAGGAAGGCAATGAGGAAGAGAGAGGATTTGATAACGGACCCAGCGGGGCCGGATTGGGCCATAAGTCGGGCTTAACAAATGGCCCTTCGGGGCCGGGTACCGGCCCGCCAGACTACAGATCATGTCAAGGCGCGGCCCATTTATAGAGTTTTACGTGGAGTTTAGTAGTAAGCGACGGAACCGGTGAGCTTGGTAACAAGAGAAAGAGAGTCCAGCTCCATTTCTTTCGCAAAAAAATTAATAATTTAGAAAATATTTTCCTAAACTTAATCATTATTATCTCTTAAAAATGAGTCAATGAAAAAAAAAATATTTTTCATTATTAACAACAATTTGTGCCAAAACATTTTTTTTTGATAATGAGAATATTTTTCGTTACCCTCTTTTTTTCTAGGATATATAATTAGGAAAAATCATTTCCAAATCATTGATTTTTTGAGACACGAACAAAGCCTTAGAGAATGTGTCTTTGTAGGAGCTAGTTTGCTTTGAGTGTTTTTAGTGGCGTGAGAAAATTAACTATAATAGTGGGGTGTGGTCTTTTCCTACTCATAGTATGTAATAGTTGTGTGACGTGATCATTTTTTTCAGTGTTATGTTTGTACCGATATACGTGTGTTTCAAGTTGCCTATTACAATTTTACCGTATTACTAACATGTCGCTTTCACACCCATCAATTGGTATTAGAGCCACGCTTCCTTGCTCAACAAGTGGCATTAGAGTTAGACAATCAGAGATCGGCTGGACTTTGCTTAAGTCTTTGTCCATTTGCCAAGCCAAGGCGTATGATGACGTGATCGAGAAGATTTTGATGGGTAGCACGATTCTTGAGTATTGAAAGTTTGAAAGTTGCACACACGGGGAGGGATCACAACAACATTTATTCAAGAAACTTTGAAGAACTTGTGATTGATAGATGTTGGCTAGTCAAAGAAAATGATCCGTCGTTAAAAATTCTCGCTACTCAAGATAGAAGCGATGATGCAATGGGGGTTTCACCATCAGGAAGAGAGGTGTCAGAATTGTGCAGTTAGATGAACCACCTAAACAAAGTCCAGGCTTGATTCGATCGTTCTTACTATCGCACTATGGAAGATATTCTTACCTTTTTTGTCGGATAGAATTTATCGTAACGTTTTCTTAGAGGAGACCATATTTGTTACTTGTTTATGGAGGACCCTATCATCATTGATACCATTATTCATATGTGGACAGAACAACTTTGTTTACTAATTTTTCATCAGATGGTATCTCTCTACTCTAATTCTTTCAACATCTTTCTTCAAAAGGTTCTCTAATTTTTCAAATGTAAGGAACACAAGGTATGTCAGGCCCCGATCCTCGGGCACGCACACATCCTTCACACTTGGTCGATTTTATAATGCGATATCCCAGGACTATGTATCGCCGACCCTTTCATTTATTAAGCACATGCGGAAGCAGTTAAAATCCCCAGACAATAAAACAATGGGATAGAAAAGCAAGGTCATATTTTTCATATTGAAACTTATAACCAAACTTTTATACAAAACACAAACCAGAGCACTCTACAACTTTTTACTCTAAACTTTAATCACATCAAAAAGAAGATCTCAAAATAAGATAAACTCTCAGCCATCCGGGCCGTACTCAAGGCTCTTCTCGGGATTATCTTCTTCTCCCAAAAATCTTTCTCCTTAAGTCTCACCTCCGAGTTCTCCTTCTCAGACTCCTCCTCATCAGCTCCTCATCGGGGTCCTGAAATGTTTTCCCCAAACTGGGATGAGACTATGTCTCAGCGAGTTCTACCCCACTAAGCTCGATTAGTAAACTATTATACTACAGGCTGCCTAAACACGCACAGGCAGAGGACTTACCTTGGCCTCAGATCTCACCTGCAAGTCAGTACAATTCATAATAGACACCCATTTATTACAAACAAATCGAACCAGTCGATTACATGTCACACAAATCACTCTCCACGGAGGAGTATCTAAAAGCGAGGCCACGTGCATTCTCTAGGACGACATTCCAAGTCTCCGAGTCCACGTGCCTCGAACCTTGGGCCCACGTGCATTCTCTCAGGCGACCTCTTCGCCAAAGTGATACATCAAGTCACCGAGCCCACGTGCCCTTTTAGATGCCTGGGCCCACGTGCATTCTCTTAGGTGCTATCTCACCAAAGTGATGCATCAATTCACCGAGCCCACGTGCCCTTTTAGATGCCAAACTCTGTCACAGAGCCACATCAATGCTCTCGGGCGTCAAGTTCGCCAAGGTGACGTATCCACTAGACAATTGCGTGCGTTCTTTAAGGCGCCGTTTTCGCCAGTGACATCCTTAGTCACCGAACCACGCATGCCTATAACCATGTACTCAATAGACAATTGTGTGCGTTCTTTAAGGCGCCGTTTTCGCCAGTGAGTCCCATAATCACCGAACCACACATGCCTATAACAATGTATTTAATAGACAAGTGTATGCGTTCTTTAAGGCGCCGTTTTCGCCAGTGATGTCCTTAATCACCGAACCATACATGCCTATAACAATATGAGTACTAGACCAATACGTGCGTTCTTTAAGGCGCCGTTTTCGCCAGTGATATCCCAATCACCGAACCACGTAGGTCCACAATAATGTATGTACTAGACCGATACGTGCGTTCTTTAAGGCGCCGTTTTCGCCAGTGATGTCCCAATCACCGAACCACGTAGGTCCATACACCGTGTCTGATCGGTTCAATCCCAGAGTACTTCTGATTCACTCTCGCCATTCCACTCACTTTACAACTCAACAAAGCACTATAAATGCTGAATAAACATACTTGGTCATTCATCAATCAATAATTCAATCTCAATTGATTCCAATCAAATTAGGGTAAATCCCTAAAATATCACAATTTATTCAATTCCATACAACGTGGAGCTCAAATAAATAAACGGACTACGCTACGACAATCAGCACGAGATTTCGGTCATCGGCTATCAACATCTTAATTTCCGAAAAATAATTAATTAATTTATTAATTTCGAAAATTAAATAATTAATATTGAAAATTCAATTTAGCTCAAAATAAAGCCCGATTAAATAAACGGACTTCACCACGGTCATCAGTATAATTTTCCGGTCCCGATCCATCTCAGTTGAATCTTCGGAAAATAAATAATTATTTTATTTAATTCCGAAAATTAATATTTAAATACTAAAAATTCCACTTAGGCCCGAAAAGCCTAATTAGAGCCCACTAAGGGTCGGGAAAAATCCCGAGGCATTTCCAATAATTAGTAGACCACGTCTACTTGCTAATTGCGCAATCAATTTATCTAAGTCGCATCACAATTGACTAATAATTGCTAATTTATTCTAATCTAACAACCTAAACATAATTAATTAAATCTAAATCAACCTTAAGCATAATTAGCCAACTAATCCAGGATTAGTGAGATTACTCACCAAATCGCACGCAAATCGGATCAATTCGACGAGGGCGACGCGAGGAACAACAAACTCCAAAGCGGGCCTCGGGTTCGGGGCCCGGAAACGGCCCAAAACGAGCCCGAAAGGGGCTGGAAACCCACTCGTGAGTTTCTGCCCTAGGCTGGCCGGAGCTGATCCGGCGGCCAAAACGGCGACAGGAGGCCGGCGGAGGACAAGGGGGACGGTGGGGAGGTCTGGCGGGGCTGGGCGGTGGCCGGAGGTGGCCGGACGAGGGCGGAACAGGGGCTGGGCCACACGGATTCGCTCGGGGGAGGGGCGATGCAGCGAGCGACGGACGGCGGGACGGCGGGCGCACGGGCGGGCAGCTGTCGCGGGCGTGCGAGCGGCGGTGCGGCGGCGGGATGGGCGGCGACGGTGCAGCGACGGCGAGCTGCAGCTTCTGGTTTGGGCTTCTAGTTCGCACGCGAAGAAAGAAGGAGAAGAAAGTGTCGAGGGAGAGAGATAAGAGAGAGGAAGAGATAAGAGAGAAAAGAGAGAGAGAGAGAGAGAGAGAGAGAGAGAGAGAGAGAGAGAGAGAGAGAGAGAGAGAGGATGAGGATTGACCGATCAAAATGAGGAGAGAGGAGAGAGAAGTCGGTGGGGGGGGCTGCGCCCGAGGGGAAAAGAAAAAAGGGAGGGAGAGGAGAGAGAGGAGAGAGAGAAAGAAAAAGAAAAGAAAAAGAATAATACTATTCTAATTTTTCTTTTCTATTTCCATTTCCCTTTCTATTTTCTTCGATCTTCGATTTTTCCTCCGATAATTTCTTTCTTGAAATTTCGGACTCGCCAATAAATTAACAGACGATGAGACGGTCCTAAAAATGAATTGTGACACGCCCGAATATTCGATTCCCAAAACCGAATTAAATTTCATGATTAAAATCGACCGGACGCGATTCTAGTCCAATCCAACAAATTAGGTAGCTTTTAGGGATTTTACCGCGGTTATATCCCTTAACGGCTTCACCCAATAAGTTAGCTAACTTATGAATGATCAGCTCAGAGAAAAAGGACCATAGGCGCGCCGACGATATGCACAATTCATTTTATCGAAACGAGGTCGAATTTTAGGATGTCACAACTCTTCCCCTCTTATAAAAAATTTCGTCCTCGAAATTTAAACCCTTACACACTTTGCTCAAAAAAGCGGGGGTATAATTGTCTCATCGACTCTTCAGTCTCCCAAGTCGCTCCTTCAGTACTGTGGTGTTGCCAGACCACTTTGACCAACGGAATGGTCTTTGTACGCAGAACTTGCTCTTTGCGATCGACAATCTAAGCCGGGCTTTCCATGTATGACACACGGTCATCCACGTCCAATTCCTCGAAATTGAGCACGTGGGTCGGGTCAGGCTCGTACTTCCTTAACATCAACACATGAAAGATGTCATGCACTTGCGCCAATCTTGGCGGCAACGCAAGACGATACGCTAGGTTTCCGATTCTTTCAAGAATCTCAAACGGACCTACGTACCTCGGACTCAATTTGCCTTTCTTACCAAAGCGCAAAGTTCCCCTCATTGGTGACACTTTCAGAAAAACATGATCACCAACTTGGAATTCCAAAGACTTTCGACGCTTATCTGCATAACTTTTTTTTGCCTGCTCTGCGCTGTCTTCAATCTGTCTCTGATGTCTCTGATCACTGCCACGGCATCTATTGATTAATGAACCAACTCTGGGCCTGCTATCTTCCTTTCTCCGACTTCATCCCAACACACTGGAGTTCTACATGCTCTGCCATACAACGCTTCAAATGGAGCCATCTTGATACTCTGTTGATAACTGTTGTTGTAGGCGAATTCCACCAGATGAAGCTGATCTTCCCAACTTCCTTTGAAGTCTATTACACACGCTCTCATGATGTCTTCAAGAGTCTGAATTGTCCTTTCAGACTGGCCATCCATCTGAGGATGATACGCTGTACTGTACTGAAGCTTTGTACCTAAAGCACTCTGCAAGCTCTTCTAAAAAGTAGCATTAAACCTTGGGTCTCTATCAGATGTTATCGTAACCGACACTCAATGCATACGAACCACCTGACGCACATACAGGTCTACGTGTCTATCCAGACTCAGGTCCTTTCGAACTGCAATGAAGTGAGCCGACTTTGTCAGCCTGTCGACTACTACCCAAATCGAATTATTCCCCCTCTGACTCCTTGGTAGTCCAGTCACGAAGTCCATTGTGATATGTTCCCATTTCCACTCTGGGATCGCAAGAGGTTGCAAAAGTCCTCCCGGCTTGCAATGCCGGGCTTTTACTTGCTGACAAGTCAAACACTTGGCCACATGCTTGGCAATGTCTGCCTTTATACCTGACCACCAGTAATGTTGACACAGATTCTGATACATCTTGGTACTTTCAGGATGAATGCTGTAACCGCTACGATGTGCCACAAATAAAATTCCTTCTCTAAGCTCGACATCGTCAAGTACAACCAAACGTCCATGGAACATCAATACCCCATCATCAGAAACTTGAAATTCAGCCTTTCTTTTATCGCTATCCTCTTGAAGAATTCTCTGTACATCTGGATCTGTCGGTTGGAGCTGCTTGATTTTGACTTGGACATCCGGCTCAATTCTGAGGGTGGCCATAAGACTCGAGAGGTGGCCTACCTCAAATTTGAATTCCGAATCTCGAGTTCTCTCGATTAAGTTCCACTCATTAACCAAGATTTGCGCTATTGAAGACTTTCGACTCAATGCATCGGCGACCTTGTTCGCCTTTCCCAGGTGATATAGAATATCACAATCGTAATCTTTAAGCAATTCCATCCATCATCGCTGTCTCATGTTCAACTCTTTTTGAGAAAATAAATACTTGAGACTCTGATGGTCCGTGAAGATCTGAAACTTTTCTCCGCACAAGTAATGCCTCCAAATCTTCAACGCAAATATGATGGTTGCGAGTTCTAAGTCATGCGTCAGATAATTCAATTCATGAGGTCTCCACTGCCGAGAAGCGTATGCAACAACTCTGCCATGTTGCATCAGCACGCAACCCAATTCCTTGAATAACGCATCACTATAGATCTCGAATCCTCTAAGACCAGATGAAATCGTCAGCATAGGTGCGGTAGTCAGCTTTTCCTTCAGCTCTTGGAAACTACGCTCGCACTTGTCTGACCATACAAATTTTTCTTCTTTCTTCAGGAGCTTTGTTAGAGGCGACGCTATCAATGAGAACCCTTCCACAAACTATCTGTAATAACCTACTAACCTTAGAAAACTTCTTATTTCTGTCACTGATGTCGGTCTCGGCCACTTGATCACGGCTTCTATCTTGCTCGGGTCGACGGAGATTCCTTCTCCGGAAATCACATGACCTAAGAACGCAACACGAGTCAACCAAAACTCGCATTTGCTAAACTTAGCATACAGCTGATGAGCTCTTAAGGTCTGAAGCATTAATCTCAGATGATTCTCATGCTCTTCGTTACTTCTCGAATAGACTAAGATATCATCAATGAACACAATCACAAACTGATCCAGATATTCCTTGAACATTCTGTTTGTCAAATCTATGACAGGAACTGGAGTGTTCACCAAGCCAAACGATCTTACAATACTCTCGTAAAGACCATATCAAGTACGAACAGTTGTCTTTCGTACAACCCCCTTCCTGGTTCGTAACAAACGACTTCATAATCTCAAGTCGACCGTTAAAACATCGATACTCTTTGTAACTAGTCACACCATTCTTTGATCTTTGACAAAGAACACTTGTCTTTGATCTTCACCTAATCGAGTTGACGATGGTCGATACACACTCGCAACAAACCATCTTTCTTCTCCTCACAAACAAAACTGATGTTTCCCCAAAGTGATGCACTGATATGCTCAATTTCCTCAATCATTAATCTTCACATCTGCATCTTCAATTCCTTCAACTCAGATAACGCCATTCGGTAAGGTGCCTTTGAAATCGGTTCTGTCCCTGGTGCTAGCTCAATTACAATTTCAATCTCTCTTTCTGGCGGTAACTCAAGCAATTCCTTTGGAACCATCTTAGAAATTTTCTGTATCACAGCCACCTTCTTCACATTCTATTTCTCAACTGACATATCCACTACAGCTGTCAAATCAATCTTGGCAACCTCCGTCTAACAAACGGATTGTCTTTAGCCAACGAAATTAATGAAATCGAAGATTCTTTTCGACTCCCAATAACCTCGACATTTTCACATGCTAATGGACTAAACTGGATTACTCCAAGATCGTGATTCATTATCACTAGATGCTTCTTGAGCCCACACTATTCATGTGGCATCAAACTCACACCTCAGCAACTAGTCAAGCACAACTATTGCTAGAGATTCCCTCTCTTTCACTTTTACGTCAACAATTTAAGTTCTACCAACTCAGCACAAAACTTTGCTACGCTGCTCTGATAAAATCACTTCCAACACATTCTTTCTCTGATCGATGCAAGGTCCATTCTACTCCCATTCCTTCCTGGCCACAGTAGCGATGTCTATGCTACCTTAGACTTCCAATTACAGTCATTCACCTGATGACCATGCTAGTAATCATCACGACCGGTTCTCATCATACTCAGACACTGGATTTATCCATACTTCCTTCTACAATTCTGACACCTATCTGGTGCATCTTCTATCTTCTGCCAAGTGACAGCACACATCAATCTCTTAGGACCACTCCCGACCAAATATCCCTACTGGCTATACTCCAAACAATTTCCCGTCCTAGGAAGGACATAAGACCGATCTCCATTATCACGTCCGAAACAACCTGATCTATTAGACTCGGTGCCGACTTGACTATCCCACCCTTCCTCGTGAGTGGAATAGAATACCTTTCTCTCGACCTCGGTCTTTTCTCTGACCGATTCACATTTATGCCTGAACTGGATCTATACCTTGGCTCGAATGCAATGACTTGCTTCTGGATCACATCTCCACTCTGGATCTCAGCAGGTGAAGCGACAACAGCGGTAATGATAGCGACAATAACAGCGGCTTGATCCTGAGCTTGCTGGCTCATCCAGTTCCCAAGGAACACTAGCATCAGAACAATCCTATCGAACTTAGGATCATTCGACGCTACTACACTAGTACCAACCTGCGGTGATACTCTTACACTCGAGCTAGCCAGAGCCAACACTTTGCCACAACCACCTCGGGTGCCGACCTTTGTCGGTGCTTCATCCCGAGTCACAGAGGACATTGTCCTCTTACTAGGAGTTCTCAGCTCCTGCTCGCTCATGGTTCAGTCTTTACACTGCAACCAGTCTTCTAAATCCACACTAGATTAGAAGGTGAGCGATCCACACACAACAAACAAATTTAGCATTCAGCTAACACAAACATGCACCAGCATGAATTTAAAGGCCTTTCCTACTAACTATCCCATGGTCAACGCTCCTTATCACTCCAATCTTCAACTTCGCTCTGATACCACTTAAACTGGATGTCACACCCCGATCCTCGGGCACGCACACATCCTTCACACTTGGTCGATTTTATAATGCGATATCCCAGGACTATGTATCGCCAACCCTTTCATTTATTAAGCACATGTGAAAGCAGTTAAAATCCTCAGACAATAAAACGATGGGATAGAAAAGCAGGGTCATATTTTTCATATTGAAACTTATAACCAAACTTTTATACAAAACACAAACCAGAGCACTCTACAACTTTTTACTCTAAACTTTAATCACATCAAAAAGAAGATCTCAAAATAAGATAAACTCTCAGCCATCCAGGCCGTACTCAAGGCTCTTCTCGGGACTATCTTCTTCTCCCAAAAATCTTTCTCCTTAAGTCTCACCTCCGAGTTCTCCTTCTCAGACTCCTCCTCATCAGCTCCTCATCGGGGTCCTGAAATGTTTTCCCCAAACTGGGATGAGACTACATCTCAGCGAGTTCTACCCCACTAAGCTCGATTAGTAAACTATTATACTACAGGCTGCCAAAACACGCACAGGCAGAGGACTTACCTTGGCCTCAGATCTCACCTGCAAGTCAGTACAATTCATAATAGACACCCATTTATTACAAACAAATCGAACCAATCGATTACATGTCACACAAATCACTCTCCACGGATGAGTATCTAAAAGCGAGGCCACGTGCATTCTCTAGGACGACATTCCAAGTCTCCGAGTCCACGTGCCTCGAACCTTGGGCCCACGTGCATTCTCTCAGGCGACCTCTTCGCCAAAGTGATACATCAAGTCACCGAGCCCACGTGCCCTTTTAGATGCCTGGGCCCACGTGCATTCTCTTAGGTGCTATCTCACCAAAGTGATGCATCAATTCACCGAGCCCATGTGTCCTTTTAGATGCCAAACTCTGTCACCGAGCCACATCAATGCTCTCGAGCGTCAAGTTCGCCAAGGTGACGTATCCACTAGACAATTGCGTGCGTTCTTTAAGGCGCCGTTTTCGCCAGTGACATCCTTAGTCACCGAACCACGCATGCCTACAACCATGTCATCAATAGACAATTGTGTGCGTTCTTTAAGGCGCCGTTTTCACCAGTGAGTCCCATAATCACCGAACCACACATGCCTATAACAATGTATTTAATAGACAAGTGTATGCGTTCTTTAAGGCGCCGTTTTCGCCAGTGATGTCCTTAATCACCAAACCATACATGCCTATAACAATATGAGTACTAGACCAATACGTGCGTTCTTTAAGGCGCCGTTTTCGCCAGTGATATCCCAATCACCGAACCACGTAGGTCCACAATAATGTATGTACTAGACCGATACGTGCGTTCTTTAAGGCGCCGTTTTCGCCAGTGATGTCCCAATCACCGAACCACGTAGGTCCATACACCGTGTCTGATCGGTTCAATCCCAGAGTACTTCTGATTCACTCTCGCTATTCCACTCACTTTACAACTCAACAAAGCACTATAAATGCTGAATAAACATACTTGGCCATTCATCAATCAATAATTCAATCTCAATCGATTCCAATCAAATTAGGGTAAATCCCTAAAATATCACAATTTATTCAATTCCATACAACGTGGAGCTCAAAGAAATAAACGGACTGCGCCACGACAATCAGCACGAGATTTCGGTCATCGGCTATCAACATCTTAATTTCCGAAAAATAATTAATTAATTTATTAATTTCGAAAATTAAATAATTAATATTGAAAATTCAATTTAGCTCAAAATAAAGCCCGATTAAATAAACGGACTTCACCACGGTCATCAGCATAATTTTCCGGTCCCGAGCCATCTCAGTTGAATATTCGGAAAATAAATAATTATTTTATTTAATTCCGAAAATTAATATTTAAATACTAAAAATTCCACTTAGGCCCAAAAAGCCTAATTGGAGCCCACTAAGGGTCGGGAAAAATCTCGAGGCACTTCCAATAATTAGTAGACCACGTCTACTTGCTAATTGCGCAATCAATTTATCTAAGTCGCATCACAATTGACTAATAATTGCTAATTTATTCTAATCTAACAACCTAAACATAATTAATTAAATCTAAATCAACCTTAAGCATAATTAGCCAACTAATCCAGGATTAGTGAGATTACTCATCAAATCGCGCGCAAATCGGATCAATCCAACGAGGGCGACGCGAGGAACAACAAACTCCAAAGCAGGCCTCGGGTTCGGGGCCCGGAAACGGCCCAAAACGAGCCCGAAAGGGGCTGGAAACCCACTCGTGGGTTTTTGCCCTAGGCTGGCCCGAGCTGATCCGACGGCCAAAACGGCGACGGGAGGCCGACGGAGGACAAGGGGGACGGCGGGGAGGTCTAGCGGGGCTGGGCGGTGGCCGGAGGTGGCTGGACGGGGGCGGAACAGGGGCTGGGCCGCACGGATTCGTTCGGGGGAGGGGCGATGCAGCGAGCGACGGACGGCGGGACGGCGGGCGCACGGGCGGGCGGCTGTCGCGGGCGTGCGAGCGGCGGTGCGGCGGCGGGACGGGAGGCGACGGTGCAGCGACGGCGAGCTGCAGCTTCTGGTTCGGGCTTCTGGTTCGCACGCGAAGAAAGAAGGAGAAGAAAGTGTCGAGGGAGAGAGATAAGAGAGAGGAAGAGATAAGAGAGAAAAGAGAGAGAGAGAGAGAGAGAGGCTGAGGATTGACCGGTCAAAATGAGGAGAGAGGAGAGAGAAGTCGGTTGGGGGGGGGGCTGCGCACGAAGGGAAAAGAAAAAAGGGAGGGAGAGGAGAGAGAGGAGAGAGAGAAAGAAAAAGAAAAGAAAAAGAATAATACTATTCTAATTTTTCTTTTCTATTTCCATTTCCCTTTCTATTTTCTTCGGTCTTCGATTTTTCCTCCGATAATTTCTTTCTTGAAATTTTGGACTCGCCAATAAATTAACAGACGATGAGACGGTCCTAAAAATGAATTGTGACACGCCCGAATATTCGATTCCCAAAACCGAATTAAATTTCATGATTAAAATCGATCGGACGCGATTCTAGTCCAATCCAACAAATTAGGTAGCTTTTAGGGATTTTACCACGGTTATATTCCTTAACGGCTTCACCCAATAAGTTAGCTAACTCATGAGTGATCAGCTCAGAGAAAAAGGACCATAGGCGCGCCGACGATATGCACAATTCATTTTATCGAAACGAGGTCGAATTTCAAGATGTTACAAGGTATATCATTCAAAGAACATGCTCAAATTATACGCTAGTTTTGCATCGGCATTGCAACCACATTGATCGAGTACTATGTATTGAGTCTTGCCTATTTGCTGCCATCCATAGGCAATATAGCTGCTTTTCGGAACGCATACATTGTTAAATTATGATGCTAAGTTCACTCAATATCCTCCATTTGTTCAGATAGTTAGTTTAAGAATGATGTTGAGTTACAAACATAGTTCTATAATTACTAAAATAGTAGCAGAAGCAAATTTTATAAGATTACACAATAGCTATGATAGAGGGTTTAGCCAAAGGTATTATGAGTGACAGACACAAATTGCCTTCTCTTCGTTTCATATCAATAGTATAGCTTCTCTCCATAGTCCACTAGTACTCATGATCCCTCCCTTCCCTTTTTGTTTTCTCAGTCCTTGAAAATTTTAACTATAGTCTCTCCAAAACAAGCTTGTGTAAGACTGCTTGTGCATAGTTTGATTTATTACACGGTTTGCATTGGTAGTGGATCAAATACCAATAGTTTATTTTGTTGGTAATATCTATCATTTCGTCTTATTACTAATTGTTGTTGTCACTATGTCTACACTTATTTTGCATTGAGAAAGAGTACATTGATGACATGAAGATATACAAATAAATTAATAAAGCAGGTTAATCTCACAGTAGATTCGACTAAAGTTGAGCTAGAGGCTATCATAAAGATAATTAATAAACACAAGAACAGAAATATCACATATGCACATTTTACATGCATACAATCATATATACCGATACGATTACTATCTTGATGCATATGATCAAACACAAAGCTATTACATCTATAAGAGTTTCTCCTTTAGAATGGCAATAAATCCTAGAGAACGAACATTTTATCAAACATTTTTAGATTCTTGTATATATACATCCTTAAGTTTTTTGGCTATATGATACTCTTTTCAAAATATGAAACATAATCTCATAATCTTAAACCTATCATTTAATTGCAAATTTCAAATCTCTGATATTGGAAGATAGTATTTGTTCTTTAATGTCACCTTGTCACTATATATCTAGCTAGTCATATTGATTATAGTAATCCCAAAGATTGACCCTTTCACACGAGTGTTTTGTACATTGGGTTGGATGCATCATTTAACAGTGATGCGTGGAGAAGTGAGTAAATTTTAAATGAGAGATTTCAACATTCAAATGCAAATTTTGTAGATTGACTACACCATGTAATCCATTCAACCCAAAGTACAAACAATCCAAACCAAACATTTGGTTCTCTTATATACGGAAATAATAAACATATAGGCATGAAGCAAAAGTTGGGCACTATCGAATAGCTGTCAAAGCTTGCAAAAATACCATGAAGACAGTTATCCACCCAGATGGAAGCCATGGGTCAATATCTTTCAGTCGATTCTATCTAACTCAATAGATAAAGAGGTAACTTTCACTCCACTTTTTCTCTTCAATGAATGCCCGCCTAGCAGAAAATGTTCATGGCAGGCATAACTTATAACTCTCCAGAAAGGGTGGAGCCTAAGATCTTTGGTTGAAAAGCACATATGCGTTGCTTCTCACACTGATGCCTCCTGCAGCTTCAAGCATTAGAGGTCCACCCACAAGAGCAACATGAACATTACCGCCGCAAGTTCACAAATAGACGTTCATTCTGAATATGAGAATTCATCTTCATGCTTGTCCAAGCATGTAGACCAGGGCCCACTTTCTTGCAGCCAAAACACAAGCCATGCCTGTCGCAAAAAGAAAAAGATAAAGAAAATTAACTTGATTTCACTCAAGTGTTCGTATAATATGGCCATAATAATGTGATGTTTTGATAGCTCTGTAGGGTAAAAGTAATAAGTACAATACTTGCATCACGCTAAAACACAGGCCAAAGCAATACTTGTGTACCTCAAGAGGCCATGGTATGCATGTGAACCATGAATGCTCTACAATATCTTGATATACTAAATACCATGATAGCATCTATCATCACGAACATGTACGTACTAGTTCTCACTCAGTAACTTTGACCACCATAAGAAGATAATTATTCTTTTTGTATTTGTCTGGCCACTAAGATTCATCCTTTTTGCACTTTGACCTCCCAATTGATCTAAATTAATAGGAAAACCTAATACCTTAGTATTTTTCTTCTTCAATTAAAAAAATACCCTTCTTTGAAGCATAAATTTGCACGTTTCCAACCATCGAAACAAACATGAAACGGTCCATTAGAGAGGCACGACCGCAATGTACCAACACCAGTCATATTTGAACTTAAGAGTAGGTTGTAAAAGTGGAAATTTAGTAAGGAGCATCAACAGGAATAATTCAGTTCCACCACCTAGTCCATGAGATAAATTTGTTACTGACACTAGCAAGTTTATCAAACAATGATACAGAAAGGAAAGACTATTGGCAACAATAAGTTTCCAAACATCCAAACTGCAAATGGACATGGTAAGAAGCTCCAAGATAATAGTTTTCAGAGTATACAATTTATGGCATGGCAATGAATTGATCCTATGTCGGTGTAAAAAATTCTTAACAAGGGGGAATTGCAGTATGGGGAATGCTGCAAATCTTCTCATTCAGTGTAAGATAGAGTGCTAGATGTGTAATTTCACTAGGTTAGTGTTTTAGGAGGGAGAATGAGACAACTGAGCAGAAGTGTTCTCACAAAATAGAAGCAAAAGTGGCACTACTAACCCATTAGGGTCATCAAATGCACATTTCTTAACATACATAAAAGACAAGGCTCCTAACTGTCAAGATATGTAGGAACTTTTGAAGTTATGGTAAGTCAGAAAGCAAAACATCCTATAAAATTGCTGCATGAAATGGCATGTAAATGCGCATAGGAGGAAAAACTGAGCTGCTACTCCTCGTGCTGATGAGGAGAGCAAATACTAACAAATAGGAAGAACAAAAGAACAAACGTCTATACAAGAGGTTGAACACTCATTCTCTAAGATTTTGGAAAGCCCAGAACAGGTCCAGACTAGTTGACAAGTTCACTGGGTTACCAATTGACAGTACACCTGGTCACTTGTTCAACAGGGTCAATAACACCAGTTCTTGACCGCTATTGTTTCTGTTGTGAAACCAGACTCGAACGAAAAGCACAATATCCTCATTTTTTCTTTTCATTTTGCCAGTAATGTCTTAAATAGTGAATTAACATGTATTGGAACACATAGAACTCAGGAGCATCCCATACTTATCACAAGTAAGGAATCAATATGCAAGCTTTGGATGCATAAGTTACCTTCAGTTGGTACAATTCCCAATTTATTGCACAAGTGGGTGCACAAATGGAAGGTCATTGGCCTGCAAGATCATCATCCAGGCATCTCCCAAGTTTTCACGAGCACATTCATCTTATTTAGCAGCATAACAATTTGATGTTCCTGTTTCCAACAGAATATATCAGCCACATCTACAAAGAAGGGCTTTAAAATATGATATGCTAGGCTCTTACCTTATACAGAGCCAAATCCACACAATAGTATTTAGGAGGGATGCACAACAAGATCACTTACAAAGGCCTTCTCTGCTTCACATTGCTTGAATCATTCACAAATCACCTCACCACTGCTATACCATTCGTAACATCTCAAAAAGACTATTTGCAAGTAGGTATAATCTGTAAATCCGATTTCATGATTCCATTAGATGAAGCCAATCCAGAGGCATCCTATAGATTCATACAAATAGACAAAGCAGTTGTACTCTGCACATGTAGATCTCTAGAGAAAATTGTAGTTTCAGATTAAAGGTATATAACTAATAAAAGGACAGTGAAATGGGAACATATCTGGTGGATAGTAAAATAGACGTAGGAAGAAATTGTGGCATAAAATTCATATCAAGAATTAAAAAAAAAAATAGTAAAAAAGGCATCTTGGCAGCTTCCTTGAAACTGTAATGACTAAATTATTTCCTAATCTAGAGAAATGAGATACTGTTTTTCCATACACAATGATCATAAGCTAAATAGAAAGCCCAATCCGATAAGATCACCCAACTTAAGTTCCAATTACATTGTCAAGTAATCAACCTGAGATCAAATACGAAACACTAGAATGTTAGGAAAAGGGTAAGTGAAAAATCACTGACTACAAAACCTAGAAGACAACACCCTACCCCAAAAGGTTTCCTTTTCTTTTTCTCCTTCTCACATTATAGTCTCAAAGTTCCGGCTAATCAAGTAAGGAAATGGAAAATATTTGTAAAATTTTACGGTAATAGGAAAATGGATAGTAAGATCTACAAACAAACTCAAATAATTGATGAGTTGGGTAACACCAAAAGCACAAGCTTTCAAGTAAAGGATTGCAATGTTCTCACAAACCAATTTTGAACAGGGGCAATCATACTCAAACTCTTGTTATGCATACAAAGAGATCGAGATTTTCGCATTTGGTACACATAAGCCATGAGGACCAAACTTGAAAGGAGGGAAGAAGCAATCACTTCAAACAACAGATAACAGTAATGTTTTGTCCCATAATTCATATTTCTCCCACAGAAATAGCATGTGTAAGAAAACTTATGCATGGAAAACTAGATATAGCATTTAGATGAAGAATCTACAATAAAAGAGTAATAAACAACACATTCAGGTAACTTTACCAAAAAAAAAAAACAACACATTCAGGTAAGACTTCTATGCAAGAGCAAGATTCTATTACATTTCACATTTCTAATTCTTTTGCTAATACCTATGTTCCATCTGTTGAAATTCCTCCGCCACTGTCCTTTGTAGATATTCACTGTCCCCAAATCCTCCAAATTGCAGTAATTCTCCAGCGCAATAATGTATGTAAGACATCTCGCTGATGTAACTGACAGAACACATCAAGGCAGAAAAGCGCAAGAAATTACAATTGATCTTTCAAAAAGTGAGAACGTTCCAATGAAATGAGAAATGACAATCAACCCATTAATTTTAACCCTTGTTTTCATGTGGATAGCTAAAATAGTGCTGGACCAACAAAAACCACGGTTGACACCCAACAAGCCACCTTACCTTGAGTCAACCTTATCTAGTTGAAGTGCTCTAAGTATTTATGGGGATGGTAACAAGATGACATGAAATGAAGAACTAACCCACAAACTAGGAGTCATTTACAATCGCATATCATTAGTTTAGCAACTAATTCAGCCACATTGGATTAAAGCAGATTCAGCTGCTAGAAAACAATACCGGGTTGACAGCATATCATTTTGCATTTAAAGCATGACTAGTTCCATTAAACCACAGTATTAGAATTCTTTGGCACACAAATGGATAGCACAACGTAGTGAAGGCCTACCAAAATAGCTGCTAGAGTATATGAAGGCAATACTAAACTGAACATACTTCGCAATTGTAGTATCCAAAGAATACTAAGCTGATGAACTTTCTCTCTTTGAAGCAATTACAAGGAGACTGTCCACAACCTCTGCCAATTGAAGCGATGAAGCACCACCTTCGAGTCCTTTGTGACCGTCGCCAGCCAACACTTCTCTGGTTTCCACTCTGTCATCTTCACCTACCAATCAGAAATCAAGCAAACTTCACAAAACCGATTCGGACCAATCAAGTTGACTGCCCATTAGGTCACAAAAGAACACTGGGAGCTAAACCTGAAAAGCCAATGGTTTTTCAAAGTGAAGCTGAAATGGAAGCACAACACACTGTGGTCCTTTGCTAGTTTCCATAGCTAAAGCTATGTGAGCAGCTGAAAACACAGCACCAACACTATAAAAAATCACAGGGATGCAAGCTGAAAGAGGGCTTGTGAAGGTTAGAGTTCAAAGAATCCAAGGGAAACGTGGCCTAACAACATGCAAATAACTTTTACCATTCCAAGGATGCATTGTCAGGTTCGGAGAAGTTCAAGAAATGTGGAGCTCCTCATCCTTCTATGATTTCAATTCCTTTTAGAAGTGCCTTCTAAAAGCTCTCTAGGATGCTATAGCTTTTACATCAACCAGTGGAATGATAATCGAATCCTGCCAGTGAGTCAGACGAAATCAATCCAGTAACTAACATCAACGGACTGCTAATAATACTCCAAAGTTTATGGAACTCTATTTGTCAGACTTGATATTCTTTTTGAACTCTTTGGATCCAACTAATGGGGCTTCTAACATCATCAACCACAAAAGCTTTGATCAAATTAGCATAGTGTATTCAACTCAAGATGCTTTCTTTTTTGGGACATACTATGACTCTTTTCCTTATCATTATGTGCTATTGATGTGTTAAAATTAATGCAAGACAGTTTTCAAATGGCATATAGGATACTGAAAAGTTTCCTCAGGAAACTTAAGGAAATGCTTCCTGTGTTTTTCTTTTAAGCAAGTAAGTGCACTAACAAGAGCTTATGCACAATATAAGCAATCATTTCATAGCATAGCAGATTATGTCAAAAGACATTCTAGTTAATGTATTGCCTGACTCAATAATTCAGGTATATGACATATGGCTTTACCCACTCTACAAACATCAAGATGCGTTCTTTGGGAGGCTTGAAGTAGGTATACCTTGGATTCAAATTAAATGAACATGAATCCATGGTTAGAAAAATTCGAATTGTAATTTTCTCAATCAAGATGTTTTTGCTTCTACCTTGTTTGCTAGTTCACTCACGACCACACCACTAGGTGAAGAGCTTGTGCTTGCATTTAACACTTATAAATTAATATGATTATCTTAATCTCCTAATGAAGACAGTTTTGTGAGATAAAATGGGTGGAACACAATGGTTGGACAAATTTTATCCTGAGTCAGAAGCATATGCATACTAAGGGATGCCATATCAACATGCTTCTTTTGCATTGTAAATTCACTCTTAAGCGCGCGCGCGCACCCCCAGCCGGGTTTCCCCGGACTGGGCCTCTTCATTTTCCTGAACCTTGCCGGGATTGGTTACCCGGGATCGGCTTCACGGGAATCCGAGGGGGCACCGCCAACCCTTAAAGGGTTGTGTGCGCGGGCGCTCCGATGGGCCGGAATCTTTATCGAGGCCCGGATCCCGGCCTCTATCCTGTCTTTCCAGGATGCCATAGCCTTTTAAGGTCTTGCTAAGGACCAAGTGTACTTAGAAATATGCAGTCATGAATTGCATGCTGAGCGTAGAGCAAACTAAAACATCACATCAGAAGGATCGCCATATAAGGTCCTTCATTTAGCATTTTCTTCGACCTATACAATGACCTTTGCCATGCTATCAAAAACCTATACACGTCAGTTTTTCAGTACTTCCAGCACTCTAAAATCAATCAAATGTCGAGAATCTCTATTTTTCTACATAGGATGAAGGATCTTACTTGAAAACTAATGTCAAATGATGCGCATTGAAAGCCTTATCTTTTATTTCCGCTACTGGCATGATAAGCAGAACCATTTTGCCAAAGCACACATTAACTTCCATCAACATCTCCCTTGGATTCCTTGAATTCAAGTAAGAAAACAATGGTGACACTATCAACTAGGAAATAATAATGACAAGATCATAACTCTTGAAAGATATTGCAAGCAGGAAATACAAATGAAAATTGGGCAGTAGATCTCAAAAGAGCATAGGTCAATTACCTACTTTATGTACCTTCGTTAGAAAATGTAGATCATTGCAGTATATTACTCATACTAGAAGATCGGAAGGTCCTCATAGACCCAGCCATCTTTCCTCATTTCCCTATTTGCAATCTCATAATATCGATAAATCCGAGTTTCAGATAATTCTGGAATTGTTTTGAGTGACTTGCATCCAATGATATTCAGTTCTTCCAAAAACTCTAGCCTATCAAGGCCTTGAATTTCGACCAAGTTTTCACAGTCTCTAGCTTCTAATATCTTTAAACTCTTGGATTTTGGAAGGAGTAGCCTTTCAATTGAAGTGCACCAAGAGATATCTAGACTTTCCAAATACTCCAAACTATAGAGCCCTTGAATTTCGACTAAGTTTTTGCAACGCCGAGCCTTTAATTTCTTCAGCATCCCGAATTTTGGAAGGTCTAGCCTTCTAATTGAAGTGCACCTAGAGATATCTAGACTTTCCAAATACTCCGACCCATCAAGCCCTTGAATTTCGGCTAAGTTTACGCATCCTTCAACTTGTAATTCCTTCAGCCTCTCAGATTTTGGAAGATCTAGCCTTTTAATTAAAGTGCAGTGGGGGATATCTAAACTTTCCAAATACTCCGACCTATCAAGGCCTTCAATTTTAGCTAATTTGTTGCAGTTGTCAACATTCAATTCCTTCAGACACCCGAATTTTGGAAGGTCCAACCATTTGATTGAACCGCAGGATGTGATAGCCAAGCTTTCCAAATATATCAATTTTTCAAGAGCTCGAACTTGAAGTAGATTCTTGCATCGGTAGACATTTAATGTCCTTAGACGGATAAATTGTGAAACGTCCAGTGTTTCAATAGATTCACAGCCCCAAACGTGCAAGAGTTCCAACTTGAAGGGCGTGTTTAGGGATTGTGGTGATTCTATTTCTTCAATGTCCGTTGATTGGGAGCATTCTAAACTCTTTAATTGCGTTGATGGAAGCTCCTGGATGCACTGGATAAATCCGCAATCCCATACTCGTAGTTCCTTGAGATGGGCTAGGTGGGAAAGCGAAGGCAATTTGCGACTTTGACAGGTGACGCCCAAATCTGTTAAGCCGGAAGGAAGGTCTGGCAGCGATTGGAGGTTGTCGCAGTATCTAAAATTAATGTGTCGTAGGGAAGAAAGATTACACATGCTTTCTACCATTATCCTTTTCAGATTTCTGCAATAGTAGGTACTTAACTCTCGGAGCTTTCTCAGACTCCCAATACCATTGGGTAATTCTTCTATAGCACTTCCAAAAATATCTAGAATCTCTAGATTCTCCAAAGACCCTATGCTATTTGGTAATGCAAAAAGGGATGTAGTATTGGATAGATCGAGTTGCCGCAGTGCTTTTAATTTACATATTTCTGCTGGAAGCTCCCTGAGGCATAAACGAGGAACGGGGCGTTCGGTGCCTGCGTCGGCGCCTACCGCGAGATGAAGCGCGTGGGACGAGCCCAGCTCCAAGCGAAGGAGGCCCTCCATGTCTTCAATGGAAGCGTCGATTCGCTTCAGTCTCTCACACCCCTTGAGGATGAGAACCTCTAACTTCTCAAAAGCTGAGAGGAAGTCAGTATTTTCCAAGGATCGACAATATGAAAGGTCTAGATATTTAAGCTTCTCTGCCATCTACGAAAAAGAAAAACAATAATGAATGTCAGTGGGTGAGTGTAGAGTCATTATGATTCAAAAGAAAGCATAAAAGGAGAGGAAAAAAAAAGACTTCAATTCTTACCTTGAAAAAACTCCATCCTTCCCATTTCTCATTTATCTTACTTTCTTGCAAATCGAGTACAAGTAATTCCTTTACATCAAAATTGTTTACTTCAAAACTCGCAGGACATTTTCGCCATTGAAGCCATTTTAACCCCTTCATTAAGTCCTTAAAATCTCCACTGAGATGTGCATTTATCATGTGAATATATCTTAGATTCGTCAAATTCTCAAATTGTTTTTCTGTGTAAATGTCACCATCTCCCTCATCCTTTTTTAGCGGAAATCTATAGCCAAAGCCTTCTGCGCTGCCGTCACTCAGATTAATCGCCTCAATCTTGTCCGTTCCCTATAAGCAAGAATCAATGTTCATTAGTACTATATCCAACTAAAGTCATCGAATATCATTTGTTCATAATGCTATTGATGTGTATTAATGTGTCCAAGAGACCAGCAATGTGATGACATGATTTTCTTTTTATGCCAATAAACTACAATTATAAAGGCTCACAAAGTGAAGGATGTCGACTTCCATTTTGAAATTTGGCCATTTGCATCCAGATCTTAAAAAGAATTATGATGTAATGACTCATGTAGAGTAAAAACTTTACAACTTGTAATCTTCTTCTTTCTGGAACTATAGTTTCATTATCACACTCGTTAAGACATGCATGCAAAGCACGGAATATAATCAAATTGCAAAGTGCAAAATCAAAATTTTACTTGGTCAATTTTATATTTCTATTAAGGAGACTTTTTCTATTAAGCAATGCATGGATGAAAGGATAGATAAAAGGGAGAAAAACCTCAGAAGCACCGAGTCGGCAAGCAAGACTTAGCACAGATTCGGTGTTATTAAGGAGACTTCTAGCATATATATATAGAGTTTAAAAAGTTAGAAATAAAACTCTTTTTTTTTTAAAAAAAATTTCAACGCATTCATAACACTTCAAAATGGAAATAACCGACAACTCCAAAAATCAAAATGGAAGGGGGAAAATAAAGAGGCCACGAGATCCTGGCCTAACCGTTTTTATGAAAGAAATTAATTTCTCACCATCGATTCAGATAATTGAAATAACTCAGAAAGGCTTGTTTCGAGTAACTTTTATTCTTCATCTTTTGTTTTTCCTCAAGAGCACGCACTTTGGCCAATTTTTTTTTTTTTGGGTGATATATCCGTGAAACTTGTCGACACGCCAAATTATGCATGAATTTTTTTAATAGTTTTCTGGAATCTGAGTATTATTTGATTTTTGACGGGAGAGCAAGATATTTACTTTTGGTTTTTTATTAGTTGTGGTGAGCAATCTATTCGCCCTTTGCTTCAGCTTGTAAGATTTTGTCTGAAGGTATTTTGGGAGTACCTGTTAAGTAACCTAGCTGAAGAGAAAAAAAACAAAACAAAAAAAAAAGAAAAAACCTATGTGAAGTGATTTTTATTAAAAGTATTGATTTAACATAATACGAGAACATGAAAATCGTGAAAGTCATCTCGAAAGAAAAACAACGATTTTCAGTGAAGAGGGCCATTTATCAAGTGAAAAAGTCATACTAGAATACAAGATTTTACTAAATAATATATCAAACAAGAGATTTAATATGTATATATATATTGCAATGGACACTTAATTTCATATGATAGGGAATATTAATGTATGAGATATAAACCACAAAAGGAAATACTTTCTAAGAGAGAGCAACTTCCCTACTTTCTAATCACGTCAATGAAACATTCAATGGCAATAGTAGTGAAGCTTCTTATTCCATGAGAGCAAGCACTAAGTAGTCGACCACACATGGACAAATGAGAAAAAGAAACGAAAGGGTTACCTTTTCTTCCTTTAGCACTTTTTGGGCTTCCTCATAGTCCCATAGCCTGCTATGGCACCAAGGCTCCCGTTGGTTTTCCTCGCAAACTATTTCCCTACCAAGATCTCTCAATTGGTCATGCATTCTAAGCTTATGATCATTTCCAACTTTTATTAATGACATAAATATCAATGCTTCAATTCCCTCGCCTGGGAAAAAGCCACAGGCGTCCCACATGTAGGATGTGATTATCTTGTTAGTGCCAATAAAAAAGCAAGCAATATCCAAAAATATTTGTTTTTGTCTATAGTCTAATGCTTCATAGCTTATTCTTAACTTTTTCTGCACTTCCATATGAGGAACTCTTTTTAACTTCTTTATTGTATTTATCCATTGTGTTGGCTCTTTTCCGCACAATAATGAACCAAAAACCTCAAGCGATAAGGGAAGCCCTCCGGTGATGGATACAACTTCATGAGTGAGGTCCTCAAATTCCCTTGGAGGAGAGTCCCTTCGAAATGCATGTTTGCTAAACAGAATCAAAGATTGATTGTTATCTATTTCCTTATGTTCATAATTGTAGTCCACCCTAGCTTCTTCAAGAATCCTCTTGTTTCTGGTGGTAATAATAATCTTGCTTCCCGAAGAAAACCAATCATGATCACCAGCCAAACACTTCAACTGAACAACTTCATCCGCATCATCAAGAAGAACGAGGACCTTTTTACCTTTAAACTTGGAGGAGATGAACTTAATCCCTTCATCCTTATTGCGAACTCCACCATCTTGCTTCAATATATCATTTATTAACTGATTCTGTAAATAATGCATGCCATTATGCTTGCATGATTCCCTTATATCAGCAATGAAGCTACGAAGCTCAAATTGATTAAAGAGCTTGTTGTAGATGGTTTTGGCAAGAGTAGTCTTACCAATGCCTCCCATTCCATGGACGCCAACAAATAGGGTGGCATCAGATTTATTATCCAAAAATTCCATAACCTTATTCACATGACTATCAAGTCCGACCAAATTCTCAGAAATAACCAACTCGAACTTTTTCTTCAATTCGCTCAACACTTTTTGGACAACCGATTTCACCAAATCTGCTTCAGACCTATCAAACATGACAAGAGTTCAAATATGTGGCAACAATAATTTTATATTGTTTATCTATGAGAACACAGTAAATCTGGAGATTGATTGAAAAACTTTAAAAATCTTTGTGGTCATACCTCCATATATTATCATATATGCTAAGTTTAAGTGGAAAATGATGGTGGTTGCTTCACATGGCATGCCCCATTCCACTGTTACTCCGACATAATTTATCAAGCCAGGAAATACTTGAGGGCATCACTTATGAATCTTCAATATTGTATATATTATGGATTTGCTCCAAATTTTAAACTGGTTGTTATTTAAAGATATTAGGGATGGCGTGCTTGTAACTTTGAAAATTCTCTAGAGCGTTTGAATATGCAAAAATCCAATAAGCCAGCCTAACATGAGAGTTAGCCATCAATCAATAGACAAGTCATAACTTTTGATGGAAGATGATTTCAGGTTCCACAATACCAATCCGAAAAGTTGTTCACATTGTAATATTGCCAACTACTTGAATGCAATTGAAGTGATTTCTTCTTGTTTGCACAATTCTATAGGCTTGTAAATTTCTACTAGTGTTGTGAATTTGTATCATTCTAGATTGGTGCTCTTATCAAATTTTCATTGCCTCCAGGGATGATAACAGGTTGAAATTTATTTTCCTTTTAAGTATCTATGTTCTATGATTTTAATGATCTAGTATTGAGTTTATAGGGAAGTAGAAGGATAATTTTTACCCAAAAAAAGAATATTGCTTCAATATATGCAGATGCATGAGATAGAAATTACTTGTTGAAGATAGGAAATGTTTTAAAAATTATTTAAACAGACATATAATAAAAATAATCATTTTTTTTACCATCATCTTTTATAACCAATGAAACATTTCTTTTGTAAAATAATTTTAATAGCAACTAATCAACGATATCAATGATTTAATAAATATAACTTGGGAAGATAAAGAATTATGGCAAAGCTTGGACGCTACCATGTTATGAGCTTTAAATAAAAATCGCCAATAAGTTGTACTATTAATCTCAAATGAATATGTAATTAGAAAAGTTTGTGACGAAGATTAATGTAATGCACCCTATAATTAGATTGGTCAATATCATTAAACCAATAAAATTTATTCAAGTGAATGGGATAAAGAGTAAAAAATCTTTTGATATATGAGTAAAAATTTGTTCAAAAAAACTTATTATTCAAGTGAATGGGATCATAACAATAAAATTTATAATTATATTGGTCAATATCATTAAAGCAAGAAACTTAAAAAGAAAGAATGATCTCACTGCCAGCAAGATCTTACAGTTTTTTTATATATAAAAAAAGAACGTAAAATGAAGCAGGTGAGAATTAGAGAAACCAACATACCCAACAAAAAAATAATAATAATAATAATTAGAACAGCCAGTAAACACCCCCACATATTAAAAGAAATTAGAGAATGTTTCGGTGAGAAATTTAACCCTTGGGCTTGGTATCCTTTCAAGGTGCTGACTTCAAGGAGTGCTTTCTTCCATTTCTCCAACGTCACTGCGTCAAAAGAAGACCTCCCAAGCAAACGCTTCTCACGCCTATGAAATGCCTCTCCAAAACTCCCAATTTGATGTCCCACATGAGCTGGTTTCACTTTGTAGAATATAGGCAACACTATCTGCCCGTTCTTATTCTTGCGCTCCATTATATGAACCAGTTCATCTAGGCACCAACTACTTGTACCATAATTCTTTGAGAAAATGGGGATCAGAATCTTACTGCTCGTGATGGCTTTCATAAGCACTGGTCTGATGTCCTCGCCATGGCAGAGCTCATCATCGTCTCTGAAAACATCAATTCCGGCATCAATGAGCCCTTTATAGAGGTGATCGGTGAAGCCATATCGAGTATCTAGACCTCTAAAACTCAAGAATACCTCATAGCAGTTTCCAGTCAACGAACTAGATGCACAGTTGTTCGCTTTTGTCGGGGACGGACTGGATCCATCGGAATTGGTTTCCGTTGGTGCAGCCATCGAACTAGATGCACCGTTGTTAGCTTTTGTCAGAGACGGACTGGATCCGTCGGAATTAGTTTCCGTTGGTGCAGCCATCGAACCAGATGCACCGGTATCAACATCTTTTCCACGCGCACTAGTTCTCTTCTTATTGAGAAAATTGAACGCGAGCACGGAGAGAAGGACCGGTGCCACGAGCACGGCGAAAGAATGCCCAAAAATGGGACGATGCATTTCGTCTTTGCTTTGACTTTGCCCTTGATTTTCACTTTCAAGTGTGGTAGAGAAAAAAATCGGAATGCCTCTCAGGAAACAGGAAATGCGTTCTTGTTACCCATTCTCTTTGCGGTTTGATTTATATAATGAAACCAGTTGGCAACCAGAATCGCACCAATAAGTCAAACTTGTCAGGCTACATATAAATTCGTAATTCATTTACTGGGAACCGCAACCACGTGCTTGGAGTCGTTGCCTTCACAATGCTCAAGGAAATCCGAATATTAATAATATAGATAGGGGCTGCTCAAATTTCAATACACATAAATAAGATGGTGGATTTGTTGGGAAGATGAAAAGTGGAGAGAGAGAGAGAGACTTGGGACGAGAGCGGAACATGGATCTGCGGGAGAAGATGAAAAGTGGAGAAAGACACAGAGCTCAGAATGGATAAATATATACAGAGCGTCGAAAAGGTGATGTTAGGCACGCCGAGTCCAGTGCCTAAATGTTTTTGACCCTTTAACAAATCAAATTCATTTATTTCGATAATCCAAATCAAGCACATATTTGTGTGCCCTTTTTTGCTAGCGAATTGAATAAGCGAACTAATCGAGGTGGACTAATTCCTAATTTTTTGATCAAACACAATTTCATTTTGGATATAATTTTCCATGACACTTTGATGATGTGGATTTTTTTCTGCTTTAGAAATGCCACATCAAACAACTAACAATGTTTTTGAACATAAGGTTAACAAGGCAAATTTGAGATTAGTCAGTGATTTTTTTAGATAAAAAGATGTTCAGGTTAGGATTATACAAAAAGTTTAGAAATTTTTTAGACAAAAAAAAAAATCAAGGGCAGATTTAAGATTAGATCCAAGGTGAAGGATTTTTCTTTTTAGATAAGAAAGTTTGAGATAAAATTATAACTGGATTTAAAATTTGAGGGTTTTTAGGACATTAGGCCTATATAAAAAGAGGGAAGAGAAAATTGAGGAGTTTCACCTATTTAACGGCAGATTTGCAATTAGATAGCATATAATTTTATTTTTATCCCTTTGCCCTGTGGCTTGGTTCCACCGGTCATCTCCTTGATGAACGTGAGACTATCGCTCTTCTCTATCAAATTTGTCCATTTCTTATTTGGAGTGAGTGGCTGGGCCTATCACATTTCTCTCCACTTAATTGTCAAGTTACCAATTTTTAAATATCAACTTATTGATTTTGTTTAGCCCCAAAGCTAAATAAGTAAATCAAAATTTACAATTTTTTTGCGACAAATGTTTTTCCTTGGTTTAGTTTAGCTATTTTTCTGATATTTTTCCCTTCTTCTTGACTTGGTCAAAAAGTGGGCTTTTAAAAAAAGAAGGAAAAAAAAAGAAGAGATATAAGGGGAAGAGGGGGGGGGGGGCACGCATGGGGAGTAATGATTTATTTAATGAAATGCGTGCTTGTGGCTCAAATCTCAATGATAAAGGGAATCCAAATATTAATAATAGACAAGGGCTCTTCAAATTTCAATACATATAAATAAAACGGTGGATTTGTTGGGAAGATGAGAAGTGGAGAGAGAGAGAGTAAAAAAAAGTAGAGATTCTTCCCGTCCAATATTTTCCAGACAAGTACTCTGAATAGATCGTTAAGATAGTGACGTTGGGCCCGCCTAGTCCAGTGCTTGCACCGATGGACTTTTCTCTTCTTTTGTTAATTTATTTTCCATCAGAAAAGTTATTTTTATTGAATATATTTAAGTTCTTGATCCCACTTAAGAATTTAGCCCCTCTCACTTTCAGCCTTTTAAATATTATATTGTCGAATTGATATACTTCATGTCAAGACCGAAATGTCTGACCAGTATGTTATTAACGCGTGTTAATGATCATAAAAAATTATCGACATGTTATATGTATATGTATATTTCATTTTGTGCTCAAGCTTAATGAAAAGACTTTCTTTTTTGCTTTGTTTCTACCCTAATTTATCCATCAAATCTCATAGATAAATCAAGATAAATCAAAACGTCTTTTTGCTTTTGCATTTACTTTATTACATATATTTCTTTATTGGTTTGATTTATCTAATGAACCAATTGGCACGCACCAATAATTCAAACTTGCCAAGCTAAATAAGTAATTTATTGACCGGGACCACCAACCATCTGTTTGAGGTTGTTGGCTTTGCGCGTTGGATCCAAGACGATCGGACCTAGGGAGAAGAAAACATGTGAGCAAGTTCCGATGCATAAGCAATTAAACAAAATATAAAACCAAAAATAAAAGACAATTATTGTCATGTTATCCGTAGACAAGTTGTAAAATACATACAAAGTGCCCGAAGCGGATGCACAATTGAATTTTCCATCACTTTTGTTAAATTTTTTCCCATTAGAAAAGGTATTTTTGTCGAATATATTTAAAGCTCTTGACGTCACTTAGAAATTTGCCTCTCTCACTTTGGGCTAGTTAAGTATTATTGTATCAAATCGATAAACTTTATTTTACTATGAAAATATTGCATTATCAATGATCATTTATCCTAAAATCTACCATATATAAAGCCTTCGAACAATCATAAACCCAACGAAAGTTAAAAGAAAAACCCTGGCGGCTTGATATCTTGACTCCTTAGGGGAAGTAAACAAGGATTACACTTTAGGACTTCCTATGCAATTCTCCCTTTATTATTTCTTGGACAAACCAAAGAGCGGCCAATAGCATTAAATTACACCCATTTCAAACTACTTTTAGTGACACGTAATTTTTTACACCCGTCAGCCTTTATTTTGCCAGTAAATGAATACAATGGTCAGATATAGTGGGATGACTAAATATATAATAGGACATGAACAACCACTTGCAATGCATCCAAACAAGAAATATTATATTATAATTTTACATCCACTTTGAGAAAGGTCCTAATGTCAAGTAAGAATCAATCAGCACATGCTAACGCATTGATCACTGTTAATTATTCAAGGGGTTGCAAAATAATTGGTAAGCACATGCTGATAAATCGACTACTATAACTTTTTACTACACGTCTTTTAAGGCGGAGACCACTTTGAACACACTCATGCTCAAAATTTTTGTCTTTCTTCTTGTTTAATTTCTTTTCAAGGTAGAATTTTTAACTTCATGACAACTCTTTTCACTCCAAATCCTCGATCTTCTCATTGTTGTCACTGCTTCACTCACGTGATCATAGAGTCCTAACCCCATGCCCACGGTCATTCTTGGCAGCTAACGAGCCACCCTCCTCAAAATCACCTTGCAAGTTTGTGAGACATGAATGCATCAATGCCAATGATGATCGTAGCGTCTCGTCTTCGCTCTTGAGATTAGGGCTTGTTCCACTGAAAGAGCAACCATGTAATGGGACAAAAGTTTTAAAAGTTATGAGAAAATTATAAATTATCTTTAAAATAGAGTCACCACCAATCAATTTAAGAATATTGAGCCGGTTTGAAACCTAAGTGCATATGTGAAAGCATTGGTCATTTGCAAGTAGTCTTCAATTATGTGCAGGGAGGGTTCATTTTCTCTATGGCACCCTTTTGGTACCCCATTTTCAATCAAGTAATTTGAGTGCAATTATCAAATAATTTAAAAGTAATTGCTGCAACTTTTTTTTTCAAGGATATAATCAAGATAATTCCCTTACGTGCCAGCATGACTCCATGCACCATGTGTGTTTGTGTTTTCAAAATATGCAATGGCGTGTTTAAATATGCATGGGTCCTAATTTGTGACATGTGACGCATGCTTAGTTTTAGTCATCCGCCGCATAAAGTCCAAGTAAACGAAATTAATTCTTTGACATTTGCCTAACCATTCTCATTGGATAGAAAGACAATGAGAATCTCTTTACTCCACTCAAGGAGTAAACGAAAAGTTTTTTAGAAAGTACAAGATATTTTTAATGGAGATCAATGAAAGATGAAATTTATTTTCCAATAGCTTTGATTGTACTCCATAAGGCTTTTGTTTATTAATCCAAAATCCAAAAGTCCTGGCACAAACTTTTGAGTTTTTCTTCCATTTTAATTGAAATTGAGCTTCATTCATCAGCTCAAAAGCTCTCGGAAGAAGAGAAAATAGATGGGGCCCACTACCTAAATCTTATTTTTCAGGCCACCCCACTCAAAACCATTTTCCCTTCATCCTAGAACATCTAGAAACTAGAAAAGACACACGAAGGTACCTTTATCGCATTATATAATAAATTTTACCTATTTAGTAAAAAAAGAAACAGTTTTACCTTATCTAACTCGTTAAGATAATAATGCTTGTTAAGAGTACAATGAATAATTCGAGATAGCACAAGAAATTCTCAAGTTTTTAGCTTTATATTTGTATAAATAGATAATGTTTAGGACTTAAATAAATCTTTTTCAACCTTAGAAGCTTGAGAATTCTAATTCCACAAAGTCTGCAAAGCTAATTCCTTACTTACATAGTAGTACCAATAATCGCCCAATCTCGCAAGGTGTGTGTATATATAATTCGAAATCAATAATTTTGAATTTACTTTTCTTTAATATTATGAAATGGTCAGGGACATACCTGTTATAAGATAAATTAATTATTGTATTTGGACAAAATGATAATCTAGAAGAGTACAAGCCCGTGTATACAACCTTATATGGTGCATACATGCACAAAACTTCTAGGAAAGTACACTTCAGATAATCATATACCTGTGAATGTTCGATTTTAGTCCTTATTAATTGTTTTGGTGACAAAACTAGTCAAAAACATTTTTGTTACATTGATTAAATGTTTTTGACCATTTAACAAATCAAATTCCTTTCCTTAGATAATCCAAATCAAGCTCACATATTTGTGTGCCCTTAGAGGAATGGAGTAAAGGATAAATGAAATCACAAACTAAATTTTATTCAAGGACTTTTGTGATATAAAAAATATTGCTAGCGAATTCAATAAGCAAATTGATCTAGGTGGACTGATTTCTCCTTTATAATTATGAGCATCTTCCGAGACAATATTCAACACATTGACAAATAATAAATTAGAGTAATTATAACACGAATATTGATGTAAAAAATATTTCTTAAAGTGGTCTTATTTACTCTTAGTGTGATGGTTAATAAAAGAGTGGATGGTTAAATTCCTCCAATCGAAAAGTGGATAATCAATTGTTCAAGTACTAGTTAATTAACTGATCAGTAAAAACTAAAAAGGATGAGATTGTAAGTCACAAGATATTAAAAGATGAGATGCACGCTCTTTATTTTGAGCTATAAGGACACCACTAACAAATCTAAACAATAGGGAGCATCTTTCTGATCAAGCTGGACAAGTAGTACTGGTACGTTTATCTTTTATTAAATTATGGGGAGCATCTTTCTGATCAAGCTGGACAAGTAGTACTAGTACATTTATCTTTGATTAAATTTATTATTCCTGATCTCTCCCTCGAGTCAATGCAATGCTGTCTGCGAATATTTTCAATTTCCCGAGGAAATATGGCAAAAATAACGATGAAGCACACGAAATACGAGGTGCTCTGGTTCCATATGGTACCGTGCGACCATACTGATCACTTGAAAGTATATAAAACCAAAAATTCGTGTTAAATTGTACTTTCGAGTGCCTAAAAAAATTGAGCAATTACTTATCATATGAAAAGGGTCGGTGATTTAGCCAGACACAATACCTATCTATATAAAAGGGCCTACTTCTCTTAAAAAAAAAAAAAAATCAATTTTAGGTATAGTTCCAATTTCCCATCTTTTAAAGAAAAAAAAATTTAAGTCCAATCCCATATTTTTTCTAAATTATTTTTGTCTAAAAAAACCCAACTACTAAATATTCACCGTCAGTCATCCCTAATTTTCCTAATTTTCTCATTAAAAAATGATTTCGTTTTGGAGAATGATTTCCCTCCTCACTTTGTTGATGTAGATTTTTTTACTGGCATAGAAACATCACGTCAAACAACTCATGATTGATTTTGGATTGAGATTAAAGGGAGCAAATTTGAGATTAGCTAGTGATTTTTTAGACCAAAAAGATTCAAAATAAGTTTGGGATTTAACATAAAATTTGAGATTATTTTTTAGACATAAAATTGGGGGGAAATTTGGGATAGGATCTAAACTTGACAATCTTTTCGAGATTGAAGTTGGGATAGAATAAAGACTGGATTTAAAGTTTGAGGATATTAAAGGAATTAAGCCTATATAAAAAGAGGGAAGAGAAAATGGAGGAGTTTCACTTATTTTAATCATCTAGGGGCAGACTTGTAATTAGATAGCATGTAATTTTCTCGATGGTTGGGCCCTATTGATCCTTGCTTAACTTGAGGCCATCCCTCTTCTCTACCAAGTTTTTGTGCATTTCTTATTTTGAATGAATTGCTAGGCCCACCTCTCTTCTGTCTACTTAATTGTGAAATTACCATTTTTTTTTTTTGTATAGATGTCTAACTTACTGATCTAATTTACTCAAATTTATTGATTTTACAATTTCCTAATCAACCCAAAGCAGAATTGATAAATCAAAATTTCAATTTTTTCCGGTAAATGTTTTCCATTGGTTTGGTTTAGTGACTGCAATTTTCCTTAAACACCTATAATTTAATATATGTGTTAATCCAAATATTTATATTATAAAATGGAGATGGTACAGTCTTAGTTAATTTTGATTAAATATAACTTTATACGATACTTAAACATAAATGCATGCAGTTTCTCTTAAATAATGAAGGGTAGTTATGTTAATAAAAATGTTAAATAGGTTTTATTTACCACCTAAAATTTGCCTAAGCATATTATTCTCATCCAACAATTCATTTATTATAGATTTATTTCTATTAAATAACGAGGGGTAGCTATCTTTGTAATATATGTTAAATAGGTTTGCTTACCACTCATATTGTTATACTACTTGGTTGTTGCAAGATGTGAAGCAAATTGTACGTTCAATAGTAGTTCATCCATTTGGATACCATTTAATGCCTTTTTTTTTATTTAGTTACTCAATAAAACAATGCTCTTCAGACATTGAATCAACTCAAGCAAGATATTTGTATAAAGAATTGAGTGAAATGTTAAAATCCAATGCCATAATTACTTCATTTCACAATAAAAAGAAGCTTATTCTGATATCCACCTATAACAATGCAAGCTAAAAGAATTATTAACGCTATTTATATAGGGAAGAGTATAAAGAAAAATAAATAGAAAAAAAGTCCTAAATCTATTGTAATAGTTTCAATTGAGTCATAAATTTTTTCAATTAGACCAATTTAACTCTAAATTTTTTCGCACTGATACCAATTAAGTCCATCTAGCCTATTTAGAGGAAATTTGCTGATGTGGATGGCGATCATTCTACATGACACTGGCGACATTGATGTAGGTTTTTTCAATAATATTTAAATGATTTTTTCTTTTTCTTTTTCTTTTTCCTTCACTTTTTCCTCTTTTCTTCTTCTTTCTATTTTTTACTATTAATGGTTGACGGTCGAGGTTCAGCAAGCCCCCTCAGCCACTAGGTGAGAGTCGCGGGTGAGGGACACAAACCCTCGCCTAGATCTAAGCAAAGTGCAAGACTCTTGCTGCGGCTAGTGAGGGCTTAGCTGCGGTGAGGGCTGGCAAAGGCTAGCACTTGCTTAGATTTAGGCAAGAGCTCACAGCCCTTGCTAGCTGCATGCAAAGGCGATGACTGCTCATCGAGGAGGGCAGTGACCCTTGCCTAGTGGCTGACGAGGGCTTGTAGGCCCTTGCCCATTAGTTGGTAGGGGCCACAACCCTCGCTAGTTGCTAGTGAGTGCCTAAAGCCCTCGCCCATTGATTGGCATGGGTTGTTGGTCCAAGCCTCAATCGGTGATCGACAAGGGTCACAGCTGTCACTAGCTGCTTGCGAGGGCTTGTAGGCCCTCACCTATTGGCTAAAAGGCGTTTTCGGGCCTTAATTGTTGGTTGGTGGCCCTTGCTGGCCATTAACAAAAAATCTAAAAAGGAAAACAAGAAAAAAAAAAAAAGAAGGAAAAAAGGAAAAGGAAAAACAAGGAAAAAATAATTAAAAATTCAACAGCTATTAAAAAATTATTTAAAAAATGTTCACACCATAGGTGGTTGTGCCACATAGAATAACAGGCATCCACGTCGGTAATTTCTGACATAAATTGACTAGATGGACTCAATTGGTACTAATTAGATATGTGTATGATTAAATTGATATGATTGGAAAAGTTTATAATTGAATTGGTATTGATGCAAAATGCTTAAGACTTTTTTGGGTGCATAACCCTATTTATGTACGAGCAATCCAAACTACAATGTCAAGTGTAAAGAAGAAAAAAAGTGCTCATGCATTTCACGAGCACTTTTTATTATAGTGTTAATTTACCACATTTATAAGTGCTAAATTATCACTTTATTTTCGGGAGCTTAACTGTATTATTCTCTTGAGCTGATCAACTCAAGCTCGTAATTGGATCAAATGCATCTAACTTTAAAGGATGAATGTAATATATCAAGCCATACATATTTACCACTTTACTAGGAGAGTACAAGGTATATTTACCACAGTATCTGTTGTGATACCAACATATTTGGCCTATCAACACATACAATTATCGATAATAACTTTGACACAACAAAGTTGACATCAATAGAAAACACCATCTTATCGAATTCGATGCAAAATTGTTTGGTAACCAAAAGGCAATGCCATGACTTTATGCTTTTGAGTTTATTGTGTTGATACTTCGTTATATGCATGCAATTTAGTTCTGTAAATATTACCTTAAGTTTGTATTTACGTTGTTCTTTTTTTTGCACTTGTTTTTACAACGTCATTATACACGAAAGTTTGACAAACATCTTGGCCCTCCAAGTAAATTTTATTATTAAGTCTTGTCTAAGGCTTCTGCAATGTCATTGGCCTGTATTGAACTTGCTGGAAAGGGGATTTTCATAGGCTCTCTCAATTCAACTAGAACAGAGCAGAAACCCAATAGCCTAGAGTAGAGCAAGAAGTATGTAAGGCGGGCTAACCTCAGCCCAAACGACAAAAAGCTTCAGATAATTGTTCTGTATCGAAGTTGGAGGTGTCATATCTAAAGTGACCAACAAAAGTGAAATCTAGCCTGGGTAAATGACATAAACATCTAGAACTTTTACAAGCATAAATCACCGAGAATAGATGTCTACTTAACCAGTCCATTACTTTCCGAGCAATACCAATCAACTGCCAGTCTACCATCAAATCCATTTGTTAAGAAAAACTGCTATGTGAGAATTGAGAAGCAAGAACAAGGAAAGGACTCATCGACTTACTCTGATAGACCATACTGCTAAATATTTGATTTGAATAGACAAGACGCTTACAATATTTTATGATTGGAAAGACACCAAATATACTGAAGCACAAAACCCCATCTTTTATCTCCACTGCAAAAGATATGCAAACATTGCTTTGAAGAATTTGAGAGCTCTACAAATGAATCTCGAACATCGTCAGTTAAACCAGCATCTCCGGGCACTAGTCCAGGCATTTGAGGAACTCTTGGACTTGGAGGGAAGAATCAAGTAGTGTGATCTTGAAATCCAAAGAGTTACCAGAAGCATTCTATAAATGAATGAATAATTATTTCTAGTTGGAACATAAAAAAGATGAAAAAAATATGAGATTAAAGCTAAGGAGGCAAACGAATCAACAAGTTACAGATGAGACCAAACATACTCTTTCAAAAAATCTTCCATAAACCCCATAGTAAAGCTGTTGGACTGTGAAATAAGATTCTAAGTATTTAAGAAAACCAAACTAAAACAACTATTTAACTGCAAACGAATCATTATAAAAGGTGTGAGCCATAAGATATCTGTTATTGGTAATAAAGATCGCAAAGTTGTATCAACTTTTAAGTTGAAAGATGCCACATACACTATTAACTTGAGCATCCTCCTCCCAGTTGAGACACACCATAGCTGCCATATGGGAATTCAAGCTTTTTAATAGTTTTCCATTCCGCTTGTTATCTATACCATGCTAGAAATGATTATACTACAGTGTGCATAACTACTGCAAGCACTAGCATATCAAAAGCAACACATCACATATCCATTGTTCCATAAAGACAGCTATTTTGGTAAGATGGCATTCATTATGTACAAACAAACTCTCTTCTCAGTAAAATGTAATCCATGAAGAGGACGATTAGTAATAAATTGGTAGATAAAAGTTCAGTGACGTTCTCTGCCACTCTACTCATGACCAAGTAGCTATAACTTAATGGACACATAACCAGTTATTTACAAACTTTTCCACCCACAAGCATAATTGGAGCACATACTAATCATATCATTTAAGAGTCACCTAAATAATTATCTTCCTAATTTTACTGAACTTAATTTTACAAATAATTGAAAGATATTAATTTTGATGAAAATGAGCATGTCGCAGGTGAATGCTTCTACATGACACCATCCACTCAGACCATAGATTCTCACAACGAGCTGGAACCTAGCAAACCTTATGATTTAATTTGTCATTAACGATTGAATTAGTTTAAATCATTAATGATGACATTAGTATCGATGTGGAATTTTTTTGTCATACACAAGAATGCAATTAAGCACATCAATCAGATTCAAGTCCTAAAGTACATAAATCTATTGAATAGTACATAAATTATATATGATATTTGATTAAAGTAATTCACCGTTGATTTCACTGATTAGATATGAGTCAATCCATTTCCTTGATTCATAATTTACTTCATGCATCAAACAATGTCGTGTCAAAAACATTTATTGGCTTTGATGTAGGACAATGAGTCCCGCCATAAAGAATAAACATTTAGGCATCACGCGCAAAACTGCCTAAGCATTACACCTAGGGTTTTTTAAGCAAGACACCAAAGAGGAATCACATCACACAATCTGCGAAGTAAACCCTTACCAAGTTCAATAAATTATCAACTCTATTGAAAAGTAAAAATTATAACTATCCTTGTAGACCTTTTAAAAGTTCTACTCCTAGTTGAAATAGGAAATCTCTAAACAAGAAACATTATTGGAGTATACGTAAGATCCTACTACTCAAACTTAAAATGAAGAAGGAAACTTCGTAAAATCCTAACAATCGCAAATCCTAGTTGATAAATTCAGTGATTAAACTTCTAGCAGAATCCTGATCCTTGTTTGAGTTTCAAAGTCAATCTTCACCAAAAACTTGGGAGTCACCTTGCATGACTTGTTGGCTGCATCAAGCTCAGTGCATGGTTTGATTGTCTTATACTAAATTCTATGAATGGGAATCTAATTACAATACCCAATAATACTCAAATCCTATTTAATCCTAATTGTCTCATACTAAATTCTATGAATGGGAATCCAATTACAATCCTATGTACATGATCTTTGTGTCCTTGTAGTCAAATGGATACTTATTTGACAAAAGAAAAATAAAATGTAGCAATACCTCATGTCTGGAAATAATAACATTAGTTGACTTTGAAGTGTCTCTATCGTTAGTTATTACCTAACAAAAAAATAACACCACACTCTACAAGTAATTTACATCTGTCATTGAATACCAATCTCAAACGTTATAATAGATTTTATGATTCTATCACATGATATTCACGATCCACAATCCATACATTTAATTTTTTGATTCATGACTCAGATTTCCATGTGACAACTAAGGGTGACCCTAAGTGGTTACTACTTAACAGTTAACTCAATTAATAAACGAATATTGTTCCAAATTCAAAGTTCAAACTGCGAAACAGAAATTGACTTATGTAATCCATCTAACTAAACAAGAGTGCCCACTTGATTAACAACCTGATCTATCATGATCTGTTCATATTTAGTTCATTAAGTTCTCTAATAATAACTATACATGAATTTCATTTCCATAGTGATTACAAATTACAATTTGATCACACCATATAAATATAATATTTCATGTAAACCTAGGATTTTGTAAGCTTACGAATAGTTTCTTTTCAAACTTATTTGAGATTGATGACAAAATGGATATTGTACATATGTTGTGTCAGTCATGTTAGGATTGGAATGACCCATTCAATTCAATATAATTAGTTAACTGGGTAATTCATCTCTTGTAATTTGTCGACCTATTTAATAAATTTGTCATGTTCAAATAGAGGTTTCTAATAAAAAATTTCGTTAGTCTTATCCTGCTTAGATTCACATACCTAGCAATCCATTGTGAATTTGAAATTGACAGACATAACCAATAAAAATGGATTGCCATCTCCATTAGCATTTGAATGTTCATTGAGCAAGTTTGCTATTTGCATTGCATCATGCAGATTTTGAGCAATTCCGAATCTTCCCCACAAGAGATTAGAGAAGAACACGACCTTATGATAAAGGACTGTTGCAGGAGGAATTTCTAGTTGAGAAGTAAAGAGGGTAACATTCAAGTAATAACATAGAAAACTTACTTTGACATCATGCAGTAAAATCATATCATATTCAAGTCCCAAGACAACAATTGTGCCATCAGTACGCCAGTATAATGATGTTATACATTTGCCTGGAGTAAATTAGAATAACTAAGAAGAGCCAGTATTGATGACACACATTGAAATGTGCAAATAAAGTGAGTTCATTATAAAATAAAAAAGAACAAAGAATGAATAATTTGTTCCCAATAAAATTAACACAAGAAGAGGAAAGATAGACCAGACACGTTATCCAACAAAATGTTAATCAAAATTTGTGAAGTGAGGCAAAACGTCATAACTGTACAAAATAACTAAAGGGATATCAGCAACTTGATAGAGGATTTCTTTGGGCTAGTAGGTCATCTAAAGCGAGGGCATATATATCTTGTTGGCAGACTCCAATCCAATCACTGAATCAAAAAATTTTTGTTGTTCAACAATAGAACCTCAAGGTGGATTAGATGCACAAAAGCTTACTCCAAGCAAGGATCGCAAGTGCACTAGTATTTACAACTTAGTCATAACAGAAACCATCAAAGGATTGGCTCAGGTACCGTAGTGCACTTCTCCATATCCAGAAGACATATGACAAGTGAAGCATTTAGATGTTTGTGGAGAAAATATCTCCTCTCTAAAGTTTTCCAGTGAGAATAAACAGCAAGAACTACCAAGGCTGGGCATCTAATCCTAAGCTCTTACAAATTTGAATTACCAAAAGATTAAGTCACATAGGATCTTAATATACTTGGATGCAGCTCCCTTTACCCTCCTAGTCCCTTTGCTTTTCCCAATTCCTCCCTCTGTCCCCCTCAACCAGATTGCCACACAAGTATGCAGCACAACTAGAGATATATCCTATTTGAAAGTCAAACTACCACCTCCGACTTGATTAATCAAAATGGTGTGACAAAATGCCCTTCTGTAATGAGAAGAAGATAAATAAATCTTCAAGAAATACTAAATCTCTACTTGTACGGCACACTCAGTCAGTAAAAGAATGCTCAATTAGTAAAAGAAGAGGATCCATCAGTAAAATTACACCGTGAGAGTCACCATCAGAAATCTAAGAAGATCTTTTTAGATGCCTGATGACACTTAGATGGTATTCTGCAGAGGCTAAACCTGCGAACTCCAAGTGGGCATCAAGCATTTCTGCATCTGACATATCTAACCTATCTCGCATAAATGGCATCCCCCCCAATTCATGTTAATTATTCTCATGGACACTTTAACTGGTGTATAAAGAAGGGAAAAAACCCGGTTGAGAAGTGGACAAGAATCCATTGTGCCTATAAATAAAATCCCTTCATTCAACTAATACTAGCTTGGAATTCTTTACTTGCGACAAAGTCATCTCTAGGTTTCCACTCACATCACCATCATTCACTCTTTGTTTCTGTGTAAAATAGACCAACTCCTTGGTTCAACGTCACATTCTCATTCAGACTTCCAAACACTCTATACTTCTATATTCGTCCAATTCTCTTTCGGATGCAATTCAAGCTAGATTGCCACTTACTGCGGTTCCTATGGCGAAAAAAGAGGAGTAGCACATTTAGGAAAAGCTAAAGAAGTAGAACAAGATAATGCCAATGAGTCAAAGGGCACGCACAACAAGCCATCATTGTAGATACGAACACACTGAATATTTGAAAAAAAAAAAAAAAGAAGGAAAAAAGAAGAACTTTCTCAAGTCAAAGCAATACCCAGGAGAGATTGTCCACAGCCTCTGCCGATTGAAGCGATGAAGCACCCACCTTCGTGTTCTCCATGATCATCGCCAGTAAATCCTTCTCCGACCTGCCAATTGGAAGAAATCAAGCCAAAACCTCACCGAAACAATCAAATTGACCCGCCCATTAGGAGGTTGCAAAAAAAAAAAAAAAAAAAAAGCTCGAACGAGAGCCAAACCTGAGAACCCAAAGCGGTTCATTGGAACTGAAGCTGAACCGGCATAAACAACAAAAAGCTTAAGATAATTGTTCAGTATTGAAGTTGGAGGTGTCATCTCTAAAGTGACCAATAGAAGTGAAATCTAGCCTAGGAAATGCAATAAACATCTAGAACTTTCACAGGCATTAACCTCGCCCAGGATAGTTGTTTACCGAACCAACCCATTACCTTCTAGCAATACTGATTTGCTGTTAGTCTACCATCAAATCCCATTATTGAGAAGAATTGCTGAATAAGAAGCAAGAACAAGGAGAGGACTCATTGACTGAATCTAAAAGACCATACAGCTAAATATTTGATTTTGAACAGACAGGACACTTACAATATTTCCAATTGGAAAGACACCAAATATACTGAAGCACAAAACCCTATCTTTATCTCCACTGCGAAGGATATGCAAACATTGCTTTGGAGAATTTGAGAGCTCTACAAATGAATCTTGAACATTGTCAGCTAAACTAGCATCTCTAGGTACCAATCCAGGCATTCGAGGAACTCCTGGAGCTGGAGGGAAGATTTGAGTAGTGCGATCTTCAAATGCCAAAGGGTTACCAGAAGCATTCCCTAAAACAAATGAAAAATTACTTTCCAATTGTAAAATAAAAAAAAAAAAGATGAAAAATATGAGAATAAAGCTAAGGAGCCAGACAAATCAAAAAGTTGCAGACGACACCAACCATACGCTTTCCAAAAATCTTCCATAAACCCATACTAAAGCTGTTGGGACTTTGAAATAAGATTCTAAGTTTGAAAAGAAGCATTTAAGAACACCACGCTAAAATAACTACTTAACTGCAAACGAATCATTATGAAAGGTGTGAGCCATAAGGTATCCACTATTGGTAATAAAGATCATGAAGTCGTACCAACTTTTAAGTTGAAAGATGCCATACTTTATTCACTTGGGCATCCTCCTCCCAGTTGATACACACCACAGCCGCCATATGGGACTTCAAGCTTTTTAACAGTTTTCCATTCTGCTTAATATTTATACCTTGTTAAAATGATTATACCACAGCCTGCATAACTGCTGCAAGCACTAGCATATCAAAAGCAGCACACCGCATATCCATAGTTCCATAAAGACAGGTACTTTGGTAGGATAACATTCATTATGTGCAAACACTCTTCTCAGCAAAATGTAATCCATGAAGTGGACGATTAATAATAAATTGGTAGAAATCTCAAAGAAACAAAATTGCAGCAGCCTCAGTCAAGTTCTCAGCCATTCTACTCATGACCAAGAAGCTACAGCTTAATGGAAACAAAACCAGTTATTTACAAACTTTTCCACCCACAAGCATAATTAAGGCACATATGAATCACATCATTTAAGAGTCACCTAAATAATTACCTTCCTAATTTGACTGAACCGAACATATTTTACCAATAATTGAAAGAAATTAATTTTGATGAAAACGAACATCTCACACATGAATGCTCCTACATGACACCATCCACTTAGACCATAGATTCTCACAACGAGCTGGACCCCAGTAAACACTATGCTATAATTTGTCGTTGACAATGAAAAAGTTTCAATCATTGATGACAACATTAGCAACGAGGTGAAATTTTGTCCTACACAAGATCGCAATTGAGCAAATCAATCAGATTCAAGTCTTAAAGTATATAAATCTATTGAATGAGTATATCAATTACGTATGATAGGTTATTAAGGTAATTCACCGTTGATTTCACTGATTAGATATGAGTCAATCAATTTCCTCAATTCATAATTTGACTCATGCATCAAACAATGTAACGTCAAAAAAATCCATGGCTTTGATGTAGGACTATGAGTCCCACAATAAAGAATAAATATTTAGGCATCACGCAAAACTGCCTAAGCATCAAACCTAGGGTTCTTAAGCGTGACACCAAAAATGAATTGCATCACACAATCTGCAAAGCAAACACTTGCCAAGTTCAATAAATTATCGCTCTATTGAAAAGTAAAAAATTACAACTATATTTGTAGACTCTCTAAAAGTTCTACTCCTAGTGGAAATAGGAAACCTCTAAACAAGGAACATAATTGGAGTATACGTAAGATCCTACTACTCAAGCAAAAAAAGAAAAAGAAAAGAAAAGACAAAAGAAAAGGAGACTTACAATTAATTTACATATGTCATGCAATACCAATCTCAAACATTATATCAGATTCTATGATTCCATTAGATGAAATTCACGATCCACAATCCATTGATTCATGACTCATATTACCATGTGACAACTAAGAGTGACCCTAAGTGGTTATCTGTCATATCAAAATTGTGGTTACTTACTTAACACAAATAATCAACGAATATTGTTCCGGGTTCAAAGTTAAAACCACAAAACACAATTTGACTCATTTAATCTACCTAACTCAATAATAGAGCCAACTTGATTGACAATCTGACCTTACATATGCCATGTCAGTCATGTTAGGATTGGAATGACCAATTCAATTCAATGTAATTAGTTAAATGGGTTATTCATCTCTTGAAATTTGTTGACCTATTTAACAAAAGGGTCATGTTCGAATAGAGTTTTCTAGCAATTTTTTTTTTTTGTTAATCTTATCCTTCTCAGATTGACCTATCTAGCAATCCATTGTTAACTTGACATTGACAGACATGACTAAATTATCTAACTAAACAATAGTACCAATTTGATTAACAACTTGACCTATCATGACTTGTTTATATTTAGATCAGTAAGTTCTCTAATAATAAATCAGACATGAATTTTGTTTCCACAGTGATTACAAATTACAATTCAATCACCCCATATACATATAACATTTCATGTAAACGTAGGATTTTGTCAGTTTACGACTAGTTTCTTTTCAAACTTGTTTGATATTAATGGAAATATGCATATTTACATATACCAGGTCGATCATGTTAGGATTGGAATGACCCATTCAATTCAATCTAATTAGTTAAATGGGTTATTCATTGCTTTTAATTTGTTGACCTTTTTAACAAAAGGATCATGGTCAAATAGAGTTTTCCAATAAAATTTTTTGTTAATCTTATCTTGCTCAGATTGATGTACCTAGCAATCCATTGTTAACTTGACATCAACAGATATGACCAATAAAAATGGATTGCCATCTCTATTAGCATCTGACTGTTTGCTGAGCAAGTTTGCTGTTTGTGTTGCATCATGCGATTTTGAGCAACTCAAAATCTTTCCCACAAGAGATTAGAGAAGACCACGTTCTGATGATAAAGGATTGTTGCAGAAGGAATTTCTAGTTGAGAAGTAGTGAGGGTAACATTCAAGTAACAACATAGAAAATTTAGTTTGAAATCATGCAATAAAATCTTACTGTCTTCAAATCTCAAGATAACAACCTTGCCATCAAGATACCAGCATAAGGATGCTATAAATTTACCTAGATAGATTAGAATGATCAAGAAGAGCCAGTATTGATGACACACATTGAAATGTGCAAGAATGTGATTTCATTATAAACAAAAAGGAACAGAGAGAGAGAGAGAGAGAGAGAGAGAGAGCAATCTGTTCCCAATTAAATTAATAGAAGAAAAGGAAAGATAAAGCACACACATTAACCAATAAAGGTTAATCAAAATTTGTTAAGTGAGGCAAAACATCATAACTGTACAAAATTACTGAGAGGGATGTTGGTCACTTGATAGAGAATTTCTTTGAGCTAGTAGGTCATACAAAGGGAGGGAATCTATATCTTCTTGGCAGGCTCCAATCCAATAACTGAATCAAAAATATTTTGTTGTTCAACTATGGAACCTCAGGGTAGTTGGATGCATGAAAGCTTACTTCAGGCAAAAATTATAGGCGTACTAGTATTTACAACTTAGTCTTAACAGAAACCATTCAAGGATTGGCTCAAGTAATATAGTGCACTCAAAACATTCTCCATATCCAGAAGACAAGATGACAAACGAAGCATTGAGATGTTTTTGGAGAAAAAATATCCTCTCTGAAGTTTTCCAATGAGAATAGACAGGAAGAACTGCCAAGGCTAGGCATATTATCCTAAGCTCTTATGAATTTAAATTACCAAAAGATTAAGCCATATATGATCTTAACATACTTGGATGCAGCTCCCTTACCCTCCTAGTCTCTTTGCTTTCTCCAATTCCTCAGTCTGTCCCTCTTGACCAGATTGTCATACAATTATGCAGCAGAGCTTGAGATATATCCTATTCAAAAGTTGAACTCCCATGAGTGAACTTGATTAATCACAATGATATGACAAAGAGCCCTTCTGTAATGGGAAGAAGATAAATTAAACTTCAAGCAATACAAAAAGTGAGAAACTTTCCCCCTTTAGTCTATGTTTCAGTATCCACTAAATCTCTTTGTTTAGCGCATGCTCAGTCAGTAAAAGAATGCTCAATCAGTAAAAGAAGACGAGTCAAAAGTAAAATTGCATTAAAGATCTTTTTAGATGCCTGATGACATTTAGATGGTGTTCTGCAGGGGCTAAAACTGCAAACTCCAAGTGGGCAACAAGCATTTCTGCGTCGGACATAGCTAGTTTATCTAGCATAAATGGCATCCCCCCAATTCATGTTCTTCATTTTCATGGACACTTCAACTGGTGTACGAAGGGCAACAAGATGGCCATACAAGTGTATGGTACGCTTGTCAGTGTAGATGACTGTCGGCTAGGCTATGGAAAAAATCTCTCCCAAGGCAACAACCTGGTTGAGAAGTTGATAAGAATCCATTGTGCCTATGAAAAAAATCCCTTCATTCAACCAATACCAGCTTGGAATTCTTTACTCGCAATTAAGTCATCTCTAGATTTCCACTCGCATCACCTACATTCACTCTTCGTTTCTGTGTAAAAGACCAACTCCTTGGTTCGACATCACCTTCTCATTTAGACTTCCAAGCACTTGATACCTCTATATTCATCCAATTCTCTACCGAACGCAATTCAACCTAGATTGGCACTTACAGTGGTTCTTATGGCGAAAAGGGAAGAGTAGCACATTTAGGAAAAGCTAAAGAAGTAGAACGAGATAAGGCCAACGGCTAAATGGGCACGCACACCAAGCCATCATCGAAGAAACGAACTTTCTTGAATCGAAGCAATACCCAGGAGAGATTGTCCACAGCCTCTGCCAATTGAAGCAATGAATCACCCCCACCTTCGTGTCATCTGTGACTATGGCCACCAAATCCTTCTCCGGATTCCGCTCCGCCATCTTCACTTACTACTCGGAAGAAATCGAGCAAAAACCTCACCAAACCGAATCGGAAAACAATCGAATCGACCCGCCCCTTAGGAGGTCACAAAAAGAACGCCCGAACGAGAGCCAAACCTGAGAAGCCATAGCGGTTCGCCGGTCTCCATTGCTAGAAAGCTCCACAAGCAGCCCGGAAATGCAGTGTACAGAAGTGACGGAGGAAGTTGAAGAGCGAGACGAAGCATGGAAAAGCGAACGGAGGAAGGAGGTCCAACTGGGCCGGGCCGGGCCGGGCCGAACTTTATGACTATACAGCCCTATCAAACAACACCTGAAACTGCCCTTTTGGGCCCATGGAGGCTGAAGAGTCCTGGCTCGCCAAACTCATGAGACGTCGCATTAATGTGAATGGGGTGAATTAATTATTGAAATGTGATTTGGAACAGGGAATGTGACCATCTTCATTTGCTTGAATGACGATGATCACGTTGATGCAAGTGAAAATCCAAAAGCCTTTTCTAGACCCGAACAGAACCGCCATGAGGCCTAATGGTTTAAGCTATTACATCATCAACATGCAAAAGCCCCGAATTAAAAAGACTCAAAATATTTTGTTCAAGTCAAGTTTTTTTTTTTTTTTTGGTCAGTCCTACTCTATTCCTACTCTACACTCACTCTCAGACTTTTGCCCTGCCTCTTGTAGGGCATGGGAATCGAAACTCACTCCTGAAACTTATGCGTCCCCACCCCATCCCCCAGACTTTTGCCCTACCTCTTGCAGGGCGTGGGAGTCGAAATCCACTCCTGAAACTTACGCGTCCCCATCCCATCCCCCCTGAGAAAGTGGATATTTGAACCCCTCACCTCCCCCTTCCATGTTGGAAGGGTGGCCACTGGGGCGAATCCCAGTGATTTGTTCAAGTCAAGTTGGTTATGGTACTTTTGACACCCCTATCTAGTGGGGGTCATTGTGACCTTTGGCAACTTGGCACGTGGTATATATATTTTTTAAACTAATATGTAAAAAGTCAACTTAATCATTGTAATAGGTACTTCAGGCTTCACAAGGAGTCTCCATGAGCTCAAAAGTGGTGGATTAATTATTTCATTGTAATTTGAGAAAAAGAAATGCTGCTAAAACCCTAAAATATACTAGCTATAATTTAACAAACCTTTTCTTTTTCCACCTCGCAAAAACCCCTCAACTCAAACTCGTAACAGCGTGCCTAATATACCCTCAATCTACCTATAAAATCCTAAATTTTATCGATATGACACCAATACATAAAAAAAAAAAAAAAGATCATGTCATCAATACAACGGACTTAAATCTGCATTACAAAAATTTAGGGTACTAGTGCCATTGTGAACATTTTTTTTTTTGGCTCTAGCCACAAAAAAAAAAAAAAGAGTATTGAATTCATAACAACTTATTTAAAGATTTTTGGTAACACAGACGAAGTATGGGTTATTGACAAGTGAATGTGATGTAGAATTTTTTGTATCATTAACACTTTAGAAAAACGTAATGTGATCATTACTCTTATGAGTTAATGAAATTGGCATCCCACAAATGCAATCATTCACAGCAGCTTGCTCAGACGTCAAGATGATGGGACAGCTCGCACTAGACAAAGCGATCCGCCGTCACCACTTGAATAAATCCTGAACACATGTAATTGCATTGCATATGTCTCAACGAAAGAATGTGATATGCTTATTGATCCAACGTATACGGGGTACTCCTTCAATTTTGGTTCGTGCCTTTATCTACCTAGTAGGCTAAACCCTTCCACATCGCTTCTGAAAAAGCTGAGGTTATCTTTAATATTGTTAAAAGAGGGCCTTGTGAGAAGTGGCGAAAAGTGAAACAACGTAAAAAGAACATCAGTGAGGCTCTCTTGGGTCACGAAGGTACTTCAGTGCGTTTAATTACCAAGCTGTTTTGATAATTAGGATGACATGTTTATATTTTGTAGTTTTTATTTTTGTAGTTTGAGTAAATTGCATTCAACATCACTGCCTTCCTTTCCTTCTCTAAGGCTTGCCTCATCCCCTTGATGTTTAAAAAATATGAGATTTTATAACTTTTATAAACATTCAAAATTGACTTTCAAGTTAAAGGGAAAATGAAAATACAAAAGTTTAGCCAAATGTGCATGACAAAATCTGTTTGGAACCAAATAAAAGGATTCTAAAACTTCCCATTAGACTTTTAGCTTTGTCCCTGCTAAAATCCTTCTGATAATCACATAAATATGCAAATTGGGGATTTTAGAACTTTTGAGATATTTGATATAATAGAGAAAGTGAATTTTGTCCGGGAGCAATCTCAACCAATTATTAAATCAATTGACTTTCACTTCCATCTCCCTTTAGACATCTTGAAATCGGGGAAGAAAAAATCACCTTTCTAGGTGCAATTGACTTGGATCAATAACCAAAAATGCAAGAAGCAAAATAAGAAATCTTCTTCGCTAGGGCAATTTGGCAATTTGTGCAATGCATAAACAAGAACAAAGAAAAGAAAATCTAAGACCTAATTCTATCATAATGTGAGTAGTGGAAATGATGATGTTTTCGTATGAGAACCTGAACTTATTTAGATCCTCAATATGGATCGATTGCAATGTCATTGGTTTGCCTAATGAGGTGGATTCCAACGAGACGCAAGAGATCATTCAAGTATCTACCAATCTGTTTCCATCATTTTGGAGCTTCATGTTAAAAATTGAAAATTTCCAATACGGCCAAGTAAGACATTTTGCAGCAGCATGATGAATCGCACTTATAAAGCACTTTTTTCTTTGTTCAACATGTAAATCACCATGTCACCAAAACAGCACAAGCAAACTGTAGACAAATAGTCAAAGAGTACATCTAAAAAATAATCCTATTAGTATTATTTACATCTAGCTTCTAAGATCTTATTTATTGAGATCTTTGAAAGACACATACCTTTCAAAATGGCGACTGCACCATCAACATCAAACACTTCAGATCCTAGGTGTTGCAACATCAAACACTTCAGATCCTAGGTGTTGCAACATCAAATACTTCATATCCTTGGTGCTGCTTCCAATAACTCCTTGTGTCTACTTGCGCTTATTATGCTGAACGCCTTCTGAAATCAATTAAGCATTCTTAGAAGCTCTTGGGAGGCATACAAGTTGCTCGTAACATACAAGCAATTTGCCAGGATTAACTAACCTTTTTCTCCTTTCATGTCTTTTAGCTTTGAGGATCAACTTTTTTAACATCACACATCAAATGCATTACCATGTAAAGCACATAATTTAGCTTTAGACAGTCAACATCTAACCCATCAATCTCAACCCTCTTTAGCTGTTGAGCCATACCCACAAACAACTTCTGACTACAATATTCCTCTTCATTAACATTTCCAAAAACTGACTCATTCTTGATCTGCAAATTGATGGCAAACCTAAGTTTCTTTATTTGGAACTTGATGGTGGCAGCTCCCCATCACCAATTTCGTGACATGATGCTCGACAAGATCGCTATAAGCCTTTAACTTGATGAGTGCATAAGTAGTCATCTTGAAATTTACTTCGGCCTCAACCAAAGAAGATATTTGATTTTGTATGAACTCTCCCTCAAAAGAATCGCCTATTGGGCACAATTTGAGAAGATGAGGCGCCAAAGTTTTCAAGATTGAACCTTGACGATGAGAATCAATCACCAACTCTCTCAAACTTATTTACTCAATTATGATACCATTGAATCTTTTGCAATATTTCAACTCTAGGAATTCTAGAATAGGGTTGGCACTCGAAACTCTAATCATTGCATCATCCTTCAATGCATCTTCAATTCGTAATGTCTTCAGTTAACACCAATTTACTGTACCTAATGTTGAAAAACAACATCGGGACGAGCAAACTCACTAATGTAGTGCCCAGAACAAGATTTGTGGCAACGCATAATAGTTATTCTAATCCTATTTCATTTTGTTATTTAGTTTAGCTTTAAGCAATTTTTTATTATCAGAGCAATAACAATTTCATCCCACATGTGTTGTGTTCAAGCTTCAAGAACTGAAAAATGATTTGTGGTGTGAAACAAAGAAGTCATCAAGACTATGCACATAAATTCAATGGTCTAAACTACACATGTTTATATGGTGAAAAGGCTATGACGGTTAATGGACAATATCTTTCCATAGGGAGTGAGATGGAAATCCACGGTTGATAGTTTGTTGCATGTGATGGAGACATGTGGGCATTGCTATTTGCCACCTCGTCATAGTGACATGGGTAGGCCCTTTAAATGGGTGGATTGGATTGAGTTAGGTTTGGTTAAGAAATACTCTGACCCAAATTAATCAAATTAACCCACTTTGACCTAATTATATGTGATGCAAATCAAGCGACCCGTACTCGATTGGAGTCGGGATTCATTTTAAGCGATTTTTCCCATCTCTTTTTGTTTTTGACTAATCAACCAAAGAAGTTACTTGATCTAGTCCAAACTCTATTCTTGTATCACTGCCCTATAGGCATAATTTCAGTAGATGAGCAGCCGATATATTCAAGAGCAAACCATCACGAGCATATAACCTATTAGAGTTGATCACCAACTCTCTCATAGCTCTTGATTCAATTCTCATGTGCTTAAAGCTTATGCAGTCTTTTAACTCAAGAAACTACAAAACAAGGCACCTCCTCGAAAGTCTTTAATCCATCAACTTGGCATATCCAATACGCAGTGTCTTCAGCGAAGACCAATTCACAGCATCTATCAACCAAAAATCGCCTTGAGACAAGAGCAAACTTACCAATGTAGTGAGGTGGAAGAAAAAAACCAACAACACATGAACCTGAAATGCCAAGATCAGGTTTAACGACAACTCTTCGACGCCATGCCCGATTACAAACTCAACACTCAACACAACTATTAATACTTGAATCCAACAAGGGGCTTGCAAACTCAACATAGCTATTAATAATTGAATCCAACAAGAGGTGACAAGAAATTTTTTCAAGTTTTGGAACATTTTTTAGAGAGTAGCTCTATGAGATAATGCATTCTACTACTCAAGTATTAGATTAATACAAATGAGGGGCTGACATTCCTATTTAGACAAGAGTCCCTCACATAACATTCATTGATTGGCTCTCAATGTAATGATGGAGATTTATATAAGAGTCTATCAACTATCGACATTTATGACAACAATTCTCTAGAACATGCTACATTTGCCGTGTCGCCTGTCCTTGGGAATATTCTAGAAGTCTTTGGAAACTCTAGGAGACTTAGCTAGTCTTTTTCAATCGTACTCAGTCCTTTATTCATTAAAATATGTGCAACTTTTGCTAGTAACAATAGCTAAATAGAAGGAATTCTTTAATGCACAATTTCATCTAAAAGTGTGCATATATGAAATAAGAAAACGCAAATTACACCATATGGAAATAAAATTTGTTCACTCTTTTTGTGCCACTTTGGATGGTGCGTGAAGACCAAGTATGTTGACACTGTAAGTCGGGTCTAACAAATGCTTTGACATGGCTTCATTTTGAGTTTTTTTTTTTTTTAATTACTTATTTCTCGCATAATAGAGTAATCGGGTTTGGATAGCCTCAAAAGGGGCGGGCTTATGCATAACTGAGCTTGAGCTCCAGAAAAAATAAATTAATTAATTGCCCGAGTGAGCCTAACATATGATACCATATCCAAACGCTCTAATTTACTAAGCAATAGACATAAATAAGTGGTGAAACTTGCAAAATTCTACCCAGAAAGTTCGGCATAAATGACTTCTCAGACATAATTCCTTAGCAAAAACCACATTCGTGATCAAGTTTGGCATCTCACGAGCTTAGGAATAGCATAATCACATCATAAATTACATACACATTTTCTTTTCTTTTTCTTTTTTTCAAACTGGCTGACAAATGTGGCACCAGAGAAGATTGTTCTCGCCTCCCAATCATGCCAAGTACAGACTGCGATGCACGTCGAACGTCTCTATTTTGACGCCGACTCCTCTGTTCTACTAAAAAAAGGTTGCCGAGTTTGTGCATCAAATTCTATCCAAATTGGAATTGTATCGAAGGTCGGAAGCAAAAATAAGTAGGAGACGTGTTAGCAAGCGTCGTGAGGGAGCTACGTGGAGAGGACTGATCGCTCGGCCCCAGCTGCCAACTAATACATTCCATGCCATTTAGTTTCCCCTTTTCTGGGACTACCTATTGATTTGTTTTTTTTGGAATGTTGAGTTTTTATCGCATGGCATAAGCACCATGGGGTGGCTCTATTAACTTTTTTTCTCCATATAAATGTACTTAAAATGAAAATACACCTAAATGAACTATTAAAGTGGCTTTTAGAAAATAGGAGGGATATTGAAATAATTTCATACAGAAAGGGAAATGTTCTTACAAAAAAATCAAAGGTTTAAATATTGCCAACTCTATCGACATATATTTAGATAATATTTAGTCACTGAAAATTTAACTATCCATATTACGATTAGGGTAATAAGAATAGTTTGAACAATAGCTTTTCAACTTAATTGCAATGCAGAGGAATCGCACCCCATCGATGAATGCAATGAAACTCTTGAACATTTGGATACTGTTGGTGGGTAGAGAGAACGATATATGTGGATTAGAGCTCCGAGTGGAACGCCGTCGTTTAGACAAGACAATGGTTTTGACCGCGTCTTTTGTGGCCAAAAAGGAGAAGATATGAAGGATGATGGCACCGGGCAATTGACTGATGTAATCCACTGAGCTTCGAGTTTCATCCCGACCGGAAGGACGAGGTGATCGTGGACGGGGACGTTTTCCAGTTGGATTGGCAGACAATTTGATCCGGGCCTTGTATGGAGGATTCTTCAAGCCTTTTGCCTGTGGCCCCCGACGGCGATGGAGCCAAAAATTAGGCCTTATTCGCATTTTCCCCAAAGCTTTAATCCGAACAGAGACTAGACCCACAAACTCTTCTTATTTATCTTCAAAATTCAAAAAAGAAAGATATCTAACCTTTGGATAAAAATGGAAATAAATTTAGATAGTTCCAGATAATAATTCTCAAGAGCCTATGAAAATTATTACTAACAGAGAGCAACTATCATATCCTTTTCTTTTTGGTAATTTTCCTTTTTCACTATATTTGTACTTATTCCTTTTCTTGTTTTGGATTATTGTGGCCGTGGCATGAGCCTACACGAGGGGCATGTTGATGTACCTGCCACACCTCTTATTCTTAAAATTTAAAATACTCCAAAAGAAAGTATCATAGTGCTTTTTCAAAAATAAGAGAGTCGTTGAAGTAATGTTTTCACAAATAAGTCGTATATTTATTAATTATTCAAGTATTTTAATGCGGCTGATTCTATCAACATAAACTTAGAGCTAAAATAAGCTATATATATATAATAAATGAAATATATTCAAATCACTTGATTTTTTTTTTTTTGGCAAAAAGTTCTAAAAAAATTCACTCAACCTTCTTCATAGCGGACTTAACTTTTGCAAGCCATCGAAGGCAATTGTTCCGCTCTTTTGTTTCTTTTACTTTTCCCTCTTTAGTACTTTTCGGTAAATTTATTTTATTTTTCAAGATATTGTGGCTGTGACATGAACACCACATGGTAGTGCCCTTAACTTTGTTGTCATATCAATATTTTCCAAATCAAAAAATTTTAAAACATATTATCTTCCAGAATAAGAGGGATATTGAAGAATTTTTATTTTTTTTCAAAAATAAGTTGTGAAATTACAAATTATGGAAGCATTGTAATATAGCAACTTCTATCTATAGATTTAACCTAACAGTATAAAATGTCTAAATTATAATTAGAGTATAAAAAGTTGAAGACTTATTAAGATATGTTTAAATGCTAAGAAATAGTAATTTTTAACAAATCATGAAAAAATGTGACTCGTCTGACATAGTTGGTCAAGAATTTTTGTATTTTATGACCATTGTGCAAAAAGGGTAACTATCTCTACCCTTTTCATTTTGATTAATTTCTCTTTGTAATGTTTTCAATTTATTTTTATTTATTTTTTTATAATCTCTTTGGCAACGGCTGAATACTATCGTTACCTTTTTTCTTTCTAATGGTTTACCCTTCCTAGTACTTTAGCCCAGGTTCACATATCAAGCCCAAGCTTATTCAAATATAGCCTCAAGTCCACCACAATTACAATAAGCCCAAAGGCACCAAAGCCCGTCCAAAAAACCTAATTCTCCGTTTTTGTTCTCTCTTCCTACGCCCGGTCTGCATCACCAGAAAGAACAGAAAATGTACTTTGCAAGGCCGAAGCTCGCCAAACCAGAATATCAGCAAACAAAGCGATAAAATAAAGGCGCACAAAGTGGAAGATAGCTGTAGGGATCCATCAAAACGCATCTGACGAGTGACGGGCACCGACGATGGACTGAAAACCAAAAGCAATCGGACGAAGTTCATTTAGGCATTTCGTCGAACATGTGGTAGGCACCGTCCGGGAAGGAAAAACCGAGCCGATTAAGGCCCGAGTTTGCAACGACGTTCGACACGGACAATAAATGGACACGTCATGGCGACCGGGGGAGGCTCACTGTTGCTCGAAATCGAGCACAGGCGTGCACCAATGAGTCGCGGCCTCGGTTGGCCGAGACAAGGACCAATGGGGTACTAAAAGGGGTGCTGGCGGGGGGGTCCCTACCAAGCTCGGTGGCAGCGGACGGTGGACGAGCATGATAGATCGGGTTATGTCCGCTCGCCTTGCACACCTGAAATCGGACCGGCGCAAGGCCAACCCGGCCTCTTTTTCCTTTTCCCCTTCCCCCGCCTGGGCCGATCCATTTTTCCCTCTTCTCCCGCATGGGCCAGCCCCTTTCTTTTTTATCTTTTTCCCTTCCCCAGCCTAGCCCTCTTTTTTTCCTTCCCCTTTCCTCCCCGTCCTTTGGGATTTGCCACAACAGCACGGAACAGAGGTCGGTGGCAAAGCAGGGCAAACGGGGCAGCCCAATTGAAGTTGGTCATCAGGACTAGGCCGGCAAGGTAGCTGGCAATGGCAAAGGGCAAGATAGTCTTTCAGCGACTCGACTACACCTCAGCCATGTCTAACGACCACCAGCCAAGGCCTTGAGTTCATGCTTTCCCCCTTTCTTGGCAATCTTCATTTGTGCCTTTGTCGCAACCTTCCCTCGACGTGCATCATCTAGGATTCAATTAATAGATTATTAAGTCTAAACTTAACTTGGGCTCTATCAAAATTATAGCAATTTGCAACTTAGGTTCAAATTTTTAACATACAAATGACTTACAATAAGGAGTCATTACTAATTAGTTTATGATTAATCGATTAGAAAATCAAGTAAAATAATAGTAATTTACTTAACTCCTGTGAATAGTGGAATTTGGGTAAGGGAACTTGGTTATATTAGATTTTTCTAACGCTCTTTAAATACCATTCATTTTATAAAATAAAATAAAATAAAATTAGTAAGCAGCTTGGATATATTTTATTATTTCCTAATATATGAGGTAATCATGCGGGATTTTGGTGAGAGCCTATTGTCCCTTGCCTCTGGTTGGTGAGGGTTGCCACACATCAAAGACCCTGCCAACCATGGCCAACACCTCACTTGTGATGGGGTAGTGTCCACAAGGCAGGAGAGCTGGCCTAGCCTTCGTACCTAGTTTATTTATTTATTTATTTTGTTTAGTTTTATCCTTTTTTTTCTTCTTTGAGTTTATGTTTTTATAGAAAAAAAAAAATAAGGAAAAAAGAAAGAAAAAGGGATAGAAAATAAAAAGAATTTAAATGATAGAAGTGCTCTTGATCATCCAATGAGTTTGGATCTTTTTTTAGACTGACATGATCACTCTAAGTCCTTATTTTAAATAAGGTCAACTCCATATCCTTATTTGAAAAAAAAAATGAGGGATTTCATGTCTTTATTTGAAATAAATTTCACATCAGGCATTTATTTAAAAAAATGATGACACTTCATGCCCTTATTTGAAAATTTCCCTAGATTTCATAATAAAAAGCTGTAATAATTCTTGACTAATTTATAATCACCAGAAGTTATGATATAGTTCTACTAATTATTGTTTATGATTGCAAGTAAATAGTAAGTGACATATCAAATTTATAATTTGAAGAATCGATATTATGATTTCAGGATTTAATCTTCATAAAATTAAAATTGATTTAAAGAAGTTTCAAACTTGCAGATGTTATTCTTAAATTGTTTGGTGTATCGATTAAAAGAATCTTTTTTGTAGTTATACTTTTAGTTTATTTTAGTCTATTCCTGCTATTTCATTTTGCAAATCAAAGGCCCAGGGTTCGCTTTCTCCCTAATTGAAAAATCGGGAAGAGCCAACACAGCCAAAATTAGAATTTTATTATCCTAAATGTTTGATGAACATGCATTTGTTAAGGAAAAAAATAAAAGAAAATACCGACCAAGTTAGCATAACACGTAAGTCAATTACTTAATTTACCTTTTTCCTCTAAGCATAAATTTTAATTGTAGTCCTCCACCTCTTTTCTCACATCGAAATCTTCTAATTTGTTTTTGCAATCAAATTCTTTATTTAGTCATGCATGATAAAGAACTGGAAAGAGAAAAGTTTCGATAAAAAAAAATTTCAGCGACAAAATAGGAAAAATATATAAAATAAAAAATAAAAAATTGAAGGATAAGGCAGTGTGTTTAAAAAAGGATAGGAAATCGGATCGAATAAAAAAAAAAAAGATAAGATTCCAAATTGTATCGATAACTAATTGATTGCTCGTGTAGAACAAAATGAAAACGAAATGTCCTTGGAAACCTCAAGGGAACATCGGCAGAAACCCTAGAATTTCAAATCCATGGCGACGCACTCCGTCCACCAGAAATCCTCCGGCGACCGTCCTATTCGCACCAAAGGAAACCGACCTCCTCCTCCTTTGAGCCCTGGGGATCTAATCAGCGCCTTGCCGGACGCCGTGATCCACCACATCTTCTCGTTTCTGTCCCTCAAAGACGTCGTCAAGACCAGCGTCCTCTCCAAGCGCTGGCGGTGAACTTGGACGTCCACCGCCCACCTCGCATTCAATGGAGTCTGCCCTCGCAATCACGACGCCTCCTCCTTCGACTTCCCGTCCCTCGTCGACAGCGTCCTGAGGCAGTGCACCTCACCCACGGTGAAGAAATTCCACGTCACCGACTGACAGTACGATGAGGCCGACCGCCCCAAGGTTGACCGCTGGCTCCACTTTGCAGCGGGGCGCCGGGTGGAGGATCTCTGCCTGTCTCTCATCACCGAGATGCGGCCTATGTATATTCTGCCACCGTCCTTGTATTGCTGGAGCTGGTTGGTGCGCCTCGAAGTCAGTTTGTGCCGTTTCTCGTGGGACCTGACTGTCAGCTGGCCTTGTCTTAAGGTCTTGTCTATGGAATATGCGGAGTTGAGTGATGATTTCCTCCGGCGAATCTTGAGGGAAGTCCTGTTTTAGAGTCCCTCGAGCTGCGGCAGTGTTGGCGCATAAAGAACGTTATAATAGATTCAACAAGTGTGAAAGACTTGCTACTCATTGGTGCCGATAACTTTCTGCTGGAGAAAATTTGGGCCCCGCATTTGCTGTCATTGCGTGTATCAGGGATGTGGAAGCGCCGTATATTCACACTTGATGATGTATCTTCTTTGGTTAAAGCTGACTTAGTTTTTTCCATTCGAACTTTTTCGCCGGGTGATAAGAGCATGTGTTATGACGTCATGAAAGAACTTTTTGAGAAGGTGGACAGAGTTCCTATTATCACCATTGGTGGCTGGTGTTTGAAGGTACAAGTTCAATGATTTTACCACATGCTCGGGTTGGGTTGAATGGTGTCTGTAGTGTTTGGCAATGTTTGTTGCCCGGGCCAAGTAACCTCGGCTTTTTGTGGCATTCTAGTATTTCATCATGGGAATCATAGACAAATATAGGATGATGTCTATTGTTGACCTGGGAGCTCGTTCCCTCCTATTAATTTCCAATAAATGGATCTAGGATGACTCAAATTTTGGGACAATGAATGTTCACTAGATAGGATATCAATGCAACGATCTTAGACGTATGATTTTCACAAGAAAAATACATTAAGAGATTATAGGAATAAGGGACCTAGTCACCATAGGTTCACAGGACCGGTCATACTATCTCATCACTATAGGCTATTGTTCCATAATCATCTCATATAATGGCAATGGATTGATAGATAGAGTCACTTGAGGTTGTTTTCTCATGTGACCAACTACTAGAATTTTCAAATCCTTCAAAGATCACAAGTTTATACAAGAAGCATATGTAAATAGTCTTAAACAAATTATCTTTTTCATTTCTACTTGTAGTATCCTTATTGGTTTTTTCTTAATTGGGAGACAAGGTCAATGGATAACATATTTGGATGGAATGTAGTTTTGTTATTCTTTATTAATTTCTTATACAAGAAGCATATGTAAATAGTCTTAAATAAATTATCTTTTTCATTTCTGCCTGTAGTATCCTTATTGGTTTTTTCTTAATTGGGAGACAAGGTCAATGGATAACATATTTGGATGGAATGTAGTTTTGTTATTCTTTATTAATTTTAGACAGGAAAAAATACTAATGAAATTTTCTTTGTTGCTTGCTCAATGTACTTAGGTTTTGTCCCTTTTCGAGATGAAAGGAGTGCCATCTCCATTGTCAAAATGTCAGAATCTAACACTACACACACCAGTTACTCAAAGGGACCTTCCTGGGATAGCATACATGCTGGGAAGTTCAGAGTTCCTGGAAAAATTAACCATACACCTAAATGGCTTACACGTATTCAAGGTTTGTTCCTTTGCTATACTATCTTTAGTTCGCTTCTTGTGTTGGCTTCCATTTTCAATGAATGTTTGAATGGTGAGTAAAAATTTTAGAAGTACATAAAGATTATCAATCTCAAACTCTTATTTGTTACCGTAATTGAAATTTGCTTGTAACTTGGTCAGTCTACTCAACATCTGTGCATGGCCACTTTAAGATGTTTTAGTTCATGTCCTAAAATAATTGTAGCATTATACTGGAGGTTATTTTGCTGCCATGCAGCGTTGGGATCTTGAACTTATACTTGAATGATGAGCATCTAGAACGAGAGATATTTTATTGTGTGGGCGCGTTTAAGAGTTCAAATTCATTAACACTCAAAATAAAGTAAAACTAACTAGCATCTGTGGTGGACAAACGAAAGTTTTTTTTTTTTTTTTTAAACTTCAGTGAGGCGGTAAGTTTCTTAAATGGGGTATAATTGTGCAGTATATGCTTGACAAAGAATGGAAAGACCATTTTAACTATGATGAAGAAGATTTTTTATGTTCACGGAAGGGGAATTTTCAATGTTTGGAGAAACATCTCAAGAGCATTGAGATCATCGGTTTCAAAGCTAATAATTTTGGATCGAAACATCTGCACGCCCTTATTAAGTTTCTTCTTGGGGAAACACTTGTGCTGGAGAAGATGATTATCAAGGCTGATTTGCACTCACGAAAGGGACAGAAAAATCATCAAGTTGCTGTTCTTTCGAAACTATTTGGTGTCAGCCGAAATGTGCTCAGCTATCAAAGAGCTTCCAAAAATGCTGAAGTTATCTTCGATTATCCTTTCTAATTGGCGTCCTTGGTGGATTCTTGTTAATCACATGTCAATGCTACGTTGCTCTAGGCACTACATTGCTCATTCTTGTTCACACTCTTTTGACAGTAAAATTACATGAGCTATGACAATATTAGTTTAGCTGTAAATATGAACCTCTTACGGAAAGAGGTTAATGGTAGTGTCTTGAATTATCGACATATGAAAGGTTGTTTTGGTTACGATATTGCTCAGCCTTCTCTTCTTCTACAGGCAAAATAGAAAACTTAGAGGTATCATATTTCTGCAACTTTGAAAGATTAAGCAAATCCTGACTATAATGATCTGCATTTTGAAATCTTCGCGTATCTACTTGTTACTGCATAGACAGCATTAGAGTTTGATTTTAGTTTCAGCACGACCCCTTGTTTCCAAGTGAAGCGACTACTTGCACTATTCAAAAACTTATGAGCTCTTTCACTCGTGTTTGATTCAAATAACACAAACTTCAAGTACTTTTCTGTCTAAATTAAATTAAAACGTAAATTTTAACATAACCTTTTTTTTGTGGTCTAATTGGGTTTGAGGTGATTTTTTTTCCCAACAAAAAGGTTTGCGGATAGAACTAGACCACATTTCACGATTCGATTTAGTTTAATTTTTTGAAAACCAAAACAAACTGGGAAATCCAACGACAGGACATGCTACTTTTTTCAGTTTTTATTATATGTCATTAAGATTTGAAATGGCTTAGATTTTTAAATCCAAAGTAGCTAGATTTTAATTATTCATTTTCAATAATTATGTGTCTATGAGGATCTTTTTTTTTTTTTTAATGAGAATACTGACTTTTTGTTCGAGCAATGCCATCTTCGGTGAACTTGTAGGTTCGTGATCAGCAATGAAGAGTGCATAAAAAGAAATGAAGATTTTACCAATAAGTTTTGGCTCAATTCGAAACATAACTTGCTTTCACTTTAGTAAAATTTGGGTCAAAGCAAGCATGCATGTCAATGGGTAGATTCAAGGGTAAGAACCTAACATCCCCTACTAGTCCTTATGTAACCCTTGAAGCCTTTAATTTAGTTTCATGCCAATATTATGATTAGTTTTTCCATAATTTAATGAAGTGCATGCTAGGTACATAAGCAACCATACTTGGATTAAGTTATCAAATATTAAATTACCCAATTAAACGAAAGTTATATTATAAGATAAATCAATTATTAAACTTAAACAATCTAGATGTTAATTACCATAATTAATTAATGTGATTTTATTATACTTGATCAATAATAAATTTATTGCACAGACTATTAACAATTCATGATTTGTATGGTTGCACATTATTATTATTATTATTATTATTATTATTATTATTATTATTATTATTATTATTATTATTATTATTATTATTATTATTATTATTATTATTATTATTATTTTGATAGCTTGACTAACTTATAATCACCCGAAATAATTATATAGTTCTATTAATTACTGTTTATGATTATCATTAGGTGTGAGTAAACTGTAAGTTACATATCAAATTTATAATGAAATAAATGATAATATGATATTAAGATTTAATTATTATGTAATTAAAACTGATTAAAAAGAGTTTCAAGCTTGCGGATGTTATTTTTAGATTATCCTATTAATTGAATAAAAAGAATCTTTTCCGTGCTTATTCTAATTTAGTTTATTTTCATGAGATTATTATTTAATCCCCTGTTATTTCCTTTTGCAAATCAAAATGCTTGATAAAGAACCCGGAAGAGAAAAAAGTTCGATAAAGAATTGTGACTTTTTAGGATTGGTTTTGTTTTGAATAAAAATATTTCTTTTGATAAAAAAAAAGAAGGAAATCAGATCTAATAGAAAGTAAAGGAAAAAGAAATTGGAAAAATCCTTGGAAACCTGGGGAACATCGGCAGAAACCCTAGAATTTCAATACATGGCAGTGCCCTATGTCCACGGCGCTGCCCACCGCAAATCCTCCTCCGGCGACCGTCCGAATTGCGCCGGGGGAAACCGGCCTCCTCTTCCTTTGTTGCCAGATGACACGATCCACAACATCTTCTCCTTTCTGCCCATCGAAGACGCCGTTAGGACCAGCGTCCTCTCCAAGCGCTGGCGGTCCACCTAAAACTCCACAAACCACCTCGTATTCGATGGATTCCAGCCTCGCAATCGCGACGCTCGCTCCCTCGACGGCAACGTCCTGAGCCAGTGCACCTTGCCCACGCTAAAGAAGTTGCACGTCACCAACTTCAAGTACCGCCACTGCTACTGCCCCAAGCTCGATCTTTGGCTCCACTTCGCACTGGGGCGCCGCATGGAGGATCTTCGGCTGTGGCTGATCATTGACGGTGCATGCATAATTAATTCGGCAAATATAGGATGATGCTTAACTCACTAGATTTGGGCAAGGCTCAGCCTCGCCAATGGTTGGGTAAGCTTACCTGGCCATCGGCAAGGCTAGCCTCGCCTTGGCCTAGATATATTAGTAGCGTTAACCATATATTGTATTAAGGGAAAATTTCAAATAAGGAATCGAAGTGAATCTATTTTCTCAAATAAGTACCAAAAGTGAACTTCGTGTCATATTAGGACCCGAAGTGGGCCCATTGTTTCAAATAAGAACCCGAAGTAAATTTTGTGTCAAATAAGGACCCGAAATGATCAATTAATCTCTATTGAGGACCTTAGTTCACTGGTAGATATTTTCCGGTGATTAAAATAGGGGCAATTTTGTCAGAAATTTGTGATTGGAAAAAAAATGGAAAATTATAATTTAATTAAGTTTAGGTGATTCATTTAGATATTTACGTTTTATTCTTTCTTCTCCCCTGCTGCTCCTTAACCAAATCACTACCCGATCATCATCGCGACTCGATTCTCATCACTCGTCGCCTTGCTCAACTAGCGGAGAATTTGGGTCTCCATAACAAAGAAAGAAGCATGTGGTTTTCTTCTTGTTTTTGAATATGTGCCTCAACTGGCGGAGAATTTGGGTCTTCGACTTTATGGGGGATGGGTACAAGGAATGGGGAGAACTTTGATCTTTGACTTTGTAGAGGATGGGTACAAGGAATGGAGAGACTGTAGAAAACCTATGATTTTTTTGTTTCTATTTTAAAATTTGTTAATTTTTCTTATATTTTTGTTGGACAAAATTGCCCAAACTCCTTTACCAAAAAAAAAAAATTGCCCAAACTCCGATCATCGGAAATGTCACATGAATATTTGGTTGACTAGCAAGCTTAGGTTCTTATTTGGAATTGATTCGACCACTTCATGTTCTTATTTGAGACAATGGATCCATTTTAGGTCTTTATCTAACACAAAGTTCATTTCGAGTCATTATTTGAGAAAATTGGTTAACTTCAGGTCCTTATTTGGAATTTTCCCTTGTATTAATGCTAATTTGGTTATTTGGTTCCTTTAATGGAACAATTTTTTCACCACTTTTTAATTGTCATAGAGAGAGAAGGTACCCTATGTAAAGGTGATTAATGTGCGAGCTAGGAGAATGAAAAAGTATGAAATTTATCATTTTCTTTTTCTCTTTTCCTGCCTTTTCTCCTCATCTTCTTCTTCTTCTTCTTCCTACGTCTTATCAAATTTAGTCTGATCTCAACATGACATGTTTATCTTTAGTGACATATCATTAAAAGCCCAAATATGACAAGCTTATTAAATGCCTTACTATGATTAACAAATTGAAGATTCGTGACCGCATGTTTACTTCACGTGTTTAAACATGATTGCTTTCATGACATAGTATTGATTAAGCCAACCGCACGCTTGCCTTGGTGCCATGTAAATGCATTACGTCAAAAATTGCCAGCCTTAGTTGGAGGTGACGCGACTATAAAGTATGGTCGGAGGCAGGGAGGGCTGAGTGGCAAGTGCGGCAACCTCTCGTCATATTAGGTTGTTGTTCCATAATCATCTTATAGAATATTCTCGCAATATTTTACATGTAAATGCTAGGTGATTGGATTGCCCTCGTGCGATGGTTTTTCTCAAGGAATTATAGGTGATAAGCTTCCAATTCCCAGTATTATTTCCAAAAGATGAAACTACTTGTATACTGGAGGACGAAACGTAGAATTCTCTAAACCTTCTCTTTTCCTTTCCGTGGAAATGTATAGAATGACTGCCATTCTCTCTCTCTCTCTCTCTCTCTCCTCTCTCTCACATATGCAACGGCTTGTGATGGAAACATTTTATTTGGGCATTGGTGGAGTTTTTGTTTTTGAATAATCAACAATAATTACATCTGCTGCAAATGATGATCGTCACTGAAAGATATCCTTTTCTCATGACTTGCTTAAATGTTCTTTGGTTTTTATGCGGGGTAATAGGATATGCCCAAAGAGAGTGCACAAATAGTTTCGTATCAATTCTGTCTTTTTTCCTGCAATAAGACAGTTTAAATTCTCAAGAAGAATATTTACAGCAAAATATGCCTTTCTTGCTAAGTTTTTTTTTTTTTTTTTTGGTAAAAAAAATGACTTCGTAACTTTTCTCTCAAATATTCACTTTTGCATCTTTATTGTTTGACCAATCATGTTAGTAACTTTTTTTGTGCCTATATTAATTAGAAGGGCCAAATATTCACTTTTGCATCTTTATGTTTCACGAATCATGTAAGTAGAAGGGCCAAATGACTTCATTATTCTTCACCTTCTAGAAAACCACAGAAGGTAAAACCATTCGAAAACTCCCGGCGTGTAAAACTGCAAGTAAACCCTAGAATTTCAATTTCATGGCGGAGACCTCCATCCATGGTGTCGTCCACCGCAAATCCTCCTCAGGCGACCATCCAAGCGGCACCGAAAGAAATCCACCTCCTCCTCCTCCTCCTTCGAGCCCTAGGGATCTCATTAGTGCATGCCTGTGATTAGCATTGTTTCGTGGCGTTTGTTGCCCCGGCTGAGTGACCTCCGTTTTTGCGGCATTCTAGTCTTTCATGAAGGGGAATCTTGGAGAGTGCACGTATTTATTAATTTGGCAGATAGGATGATATATAACTTTGAAACTTGGAGCTCCTTCCCTCTATTAAATTTTCAATAAATGGATCTCGGATGAGTCAATTTTTGGGAGAATGAATGCCCACTAGATCTAGGATCAATGCAACATTCTTAGATGCTTGATTTTCACAAGAAAATGTGCATAGAGAGATTATATGGAAAAAGGTTCATTTTTCGGTTCATTATGTCAGTTTCTAGAGAAAATATAATTATCTGGAAATATGATGAAGAACAATGGACCTAGTCATCTTAGGTTGACAGAACCGGGTCATGCTCTCTTATCACTTTGGGCTGCTCTTCCATGATACATCTTTTAGAGTATTCTCAAAATATTTTACAATGACAATGGATAAATTCACTTGGAAACTTAGGTCAATGTCAAGGTTTGCCGTCTCATGTAAGTAACTACTAGAATTTTAAGATCTTTCAAAGATTACAAGTTTTCCATGAGAAGCATATGTAAATAGTCTCCTTTTATACAGAGATTCACTTGTTCATTTCTACTTGTAGTATCCTTATCAGTCTTTTCCCAGCTGCAAGGTAGCATTAAAGGATATTTTAGCTGGATGGGATGTAATTTTGTTATTCTTAATTCATGTTAGACAAGAAAAGAAATATTACTTTAATTTTCTTTGTTACTTGTTCAATGTGCTTAGATTCTGTCCCATTTGGAGATGGAAGGGATCTCCATTGTCAATATGGCAGAATCAGAGACTACATGGACTAGTTAGTCAATGGGACTTTCCTGGGATAGCATACATGCTACAAAGTGCACCGTGCTTGAAAAGATAATTCATAGACCTGCCCTCCCCCTCTATTGAAGGTTTGTTCCTTCGCTATGATTTTTTCAGTTCGCTTCTTTGGTTTGACTTCCTCTTTGCATGAATGTCCAAACAATGAGTTAATACTTTGGGAGCACATAAACGCGATCAATCTTGAACTCTTGTTTGTTCCAGCAATTGAAATTCTCTGTCAGTCTATTGAACATTTGTGCAAGGCATTATTAAGTTGTTTTATGTCTTAAAGTAACTGCAATGATGCATTGGAGGTTCTTTTGCTGCCATGTAGCGTTAGAATCTTGAAATAAGAGTTTAGTGATGAGCACTTAGAAAGAGAGCAGGTTTTATATGTGAAGACGAGTTTAAGAGCTTAAACTGATTAAAACTCATTATAAAGTAAAACTAACTAGCATCTGCAATGGACACATGAAAGTTGTTTGTTTGAAATTTTAGTGAGCCAATGAATTTATTTTTTTCCCGTGGATCCACATCTAATGTGAAATAAGCTTCTTAAATGGGATATCTACATGCAGTTTGAGCTTGATGAAGAATATGAAGAACGTTTTTAACTGTGATGAAGAAGATTTTCTATGTTCACGGAAGGGGAACTATGAATGTTTGGCGAAACATCTCAAGAGAGTTGAGATCATTGGCTATGAGCTAATATATTTGAATCGAAAAATTTGCTTGCCCTGATCGAGCTTCTTCTTGGGAATGCACTTGTGTTGGAGAAGTTCATTATCAAGGCTAGATTTCCCACAGAACGTGGACAAAAACACCTTGAAGCTGCTAATTTGTCGAAACTACTTGGTGTGAGAAAAATGGTGCTCAGCTGTCGAAGAGCTTCCAAGAATGAGGAGCTTATGTTCGATCATCCTTTCGAATTGCTGTTCGCATAGAAGCATATGAAAGTTTGGGTTTCTCGTTGGTCTCATGGCAAGGGTACATTGCCCTGGCCACTGCACTGCTCGTTTTGTATTCATGCACTTTTGACAGTGAAGTTACATGAAGTGTGACATATTAGGTTTTAAACATTTATCTAATTTGCTCTTTTTTCAAGTTTTTTTATTCGAGTTGTAACTATGAACCACTCGGGGAAAGATGTTAGTATTAATGTTTTGGTTCTAGTGGATTTTTTCCCAACAAAAAAGTTTGTATTCGTAAGTAAACTGTATTATAAGGTTTGATTTGGTTCATCTTTTGGAGAACCAAAATAAATGGTGAAATCGTTAGTCTTTTTGTTAGCTCCATCATGTTTTATTGGACGTTAACATGTCATTTTTTACTATTATTGACAGTCACGAGATACTAACATAATGAAAAAAGTCACATGACATTTTTCGTCCACTAAATTAATAGAGCTAATGAAAAAATTCAAGTGCATCAAACTTGCATGTTTAAGGACTTACATGCACGAAATGTAAGTTTTGTAGACCCAAGCAAATTATCGTAACAAGTTTTAGGACTTGTCTTGTAATTATCTGATAAAAGGTATCGTACATAAGATTTTGAGCTTGGCTAATCTTTTAAGGTAAACTAATTATCTTTATGCAGGAAATATGTTTTTAAGACCTATTTTAATTTACACAGACGAATATGAAATTTAATATGACCTATCGGCATTAAAGCAGTTTATCATATCCCCTTCCTTATGGCCCATCACTAGCTTATCACTTGTTGAAGAAGCAGATTTCAACTGCTTCAACTTTTATATATACATTTTTTTTCTAACCAAAAGAACTCTTATATATTTTTCTACTTTCAATTTTTGATGTTTTGTAAATTTTGCAGCACTCGTGATTTGAATTATTATTTAGTGTGATATACTAGAAACATATGAAAATTTAAATAAAGTAACGTCGAATCATATCTTCTTTTTTTTCATTTTTTTAGTTTCATATTATAAAGCAAAATCATAAGCAGAATTAGTAAGTCATTTTTCTGTGCTGATCCTTTGGTCAATAATTTGTCCATGCTTCACAAATATGTGTTCTATTTTAAATAAAGTGCGATGCTCAGTATATAGTCAACCATACTAGAATTAAGTTCTTAAATATTAAACTATTGAATTAAATGAAATTCAAGTCATAAGATAACTCAATTTTCAAACTTAAATAATCAAGATATTAACTATCATAATTAGTTAAAGCAATTTTATCATAATTGATAATTATAATTCATTTCAAAAACTGTTAATAATAGTTCGTGGCCTGTAGCTATGAATTTTTGTTCCACAATCATCGAGATGGCTATTATATATAAACTTTAACATAACATGAAAAGAAATTCAATCATGCAATTCTTAGATTATCCTCTTATCAAATAAGACATTTTTCAGGACTAATTCCGAGTTTAGTTTATATTCATGAAATTACCACATATTCCCGTGTCATTTCATTTCGCAAGACAAAGGTGAGGGGCTTCCCTCCATTCCTTTGCAGAACTCAAAAGAGGGTCGACGGAGCCAAAACTCGCCGGGTGACAACTCAAGAAAAGTCTCACAGCTCGTGCTCGAAGCTCGCCAAACACTCTCATCTCTCACGGGAATCCGCAGGGGCCACTCATGGTCTGCAAGTCGGTTCGATGTTCCTTTTCAAAGAGCCTATCGTTTCCACAAACCGTTAAGAACTGACCAGAGGCCGAACAACTTTCTTGAAGGCGTCAAATGGTGTGTAATTTTTCGTTTTCCCTTGATGGGTGTTTGGTTGTTCTTTTTCTGAGTAGTGGCGCGGCTTCTGGGCTTTCATTAGGTTGCCTGATGGAACTTGCTTTCTCAGTAGTTCAAAGGACAAAACAGTTGGTGTGTTCGCATTGTAAGTTTGCTTGGGGACAATGGTGGTGCTTACTGTTCTTTCTGTTCCTCTTACGTTTTATTCTTTCATGAGATGTGGCGATGTTGGTGGTACTATGATTGCTCTGTGTCATGGTCAGACCAGACTACGGGGGTGACAACAGTGTAAATGCAAGTTCGTCTGATGTTGATCCAGGTACGGGGTCTCGAGGAATTTTTTGGTCATGTTTCTGTGTGTATAAGTAGCTTGAAAACATGCTTGCATTAGGACTGCTGAGGCTATTTGCGAGTAATATCTACAACAGAATATTCGCAAATCCAAATAATGGGTAGTCTATGTCTCATGTAGTTCTCTTTGGTTGCAGACTCCTTTACAGCAAATCTTGTTGTGACAGAAGGGGAATTGGTTTATGATTTCTGTTGGTACACATACATGTCTGCTATAGGTTGTCTCGATAAATTTTACTCCTTTTCCGTACCATGGTTATATTTTCAGCTATAGTATTTCTCTTCTGGTAATTAGCCACAGCTAGAATTGAATTTGGAATTTTTTCAAATTCCAGATCCAGTTAGCTTTGTATTTGCATCAACTACTCGTGATCATCCGATTCATGTCTGGGATGCTACTACTGGACAGGTCAGATTTGTTAAGTTTAGATTAGAGCTTTCAAGAACTCTGGGGAGACTTTATGGGAGCCATATATTGTTTCAGGATACAGTGAAGTTGTAGTCCTCGAGCTTATCACACATCTTAGACATGCTTTGCAGCAACTCTGCCGTCTGCATAACCCCTAGCTTCTCCTTACAATCTTCTACGTGCAGCTTCGTTTCTAATTGCCTTTGAAAAAAACCGGGAAATTTCATTGACTGATACACTTGGCATTGCAGCTATGTTGCACATACATGGTTTATGATGCCATGGATGAAATTACAGCTGCATTTTCAATTGCATTAAATCCTGCGGGAAGCAAGTAAGGTTAACATTCATTCAAGACTCTTAAATTCCCTCATGTCAATAGTCCACTCTAATTCCTCTAGAAATTTTCTTTTAGAATCCTTACATTACTTTACCTACTAGTGTTGAAAGAAATCAGTATTCGGTGATATAGATTGTGCACTGATACCCAAATTTTGGTATGTTGGTGTTTGGTTGCTTAGTGGTTGCGGTTATCCTAAATGATTTAATTTGCGGTTATCCTCTGTTCATGTGTAGGATCTTTGCTGGATTTAACAAAACCATAAGTGTTTGATGTACATCGCCCTGGTAGAGATTTTGAGATGCACTCAGCACTTCAATGAAACAAAGAAGGTCAAACAGGTGCATTATTAAGTTTGTCCCAGTTTAGCTATTACTTGAGAATTGTTTAACAAGTTAAATAGAAGAGGATCTCAAAAACTAAAGCTGAGAAGAACTGAGCGTTGCATCTTGAAAGGATTACATTTGATCGTAACGCTGATTTGTTCTATTTATTTTGCCATGGGGCTTATGTCCTATGCTTGTAAAGGGAGCTAGCAGATCTCCTAAATGCCCTGGATTTCCATGTTTATTGTACAATGATTCAAGATAATATAGAGATCACAAGATAAAAGGGAAGAATTGAGTATCTCACCCTCTTTGCTTTTGTGCAGGTATTACATCTGCCATTGCTTTTTCTCCAGCTGCTGGCAACAGGTTCGTACAGCCAGAGGATTGCAATCTACTGAGAAGATAACGTGGAACTCTTATCCATCTTACGTGGCCAGCAAGGTGGGGTCATCCATTTAAGTGCCAGATGATTGGATTTCCTTATGTGATGGTTATTTGTCAAGAAATTTTAGGTAATCATATTGCAATTCCAGGTGTTTTGTTTCTGAAAGATGGAAACTACTCCTTATACTGGAGGGTGAAAGGTAGAATGCTCTAGACCTTCTCTTTTTCTTTTCTTGGCAATATGTTTAATGACACTTTACCAATCTCCCTCTCCCTCTCTCTCCCAATGGCATGTGATGTAAACATTTTATCTGGACATTTCCAGAGTTTTTGTGATTGATTGATCAGAGGAATAGCTGGAACAATTACCTTGTGACGTTGAGTGATTGACTTCTTTGTTGCCTCTAAGATGTGCAAATTTGTTCCATCTGCTACTGTTAGTGATCATCATGGAAAGGCATCCCTTTTTCATGTCTTAGACTTGCTTGAATGTTCTTTGGTTTTTATACAGGGTAATAGGATTTAAGTTGTCCTCTTTGGCATATGCAAAGTCTATCAGATTGGATAGTATAGAGCCAGATATAAAATACAATAAGAAAGGACAAGAGAGAGAGAGCGCGGGGGAGGGGGTGCAGGGAGAGAGATTGAGAGAGAGTGCATGATTCTGCCCTGTTCTTCCAGGCAGAGTGACCTAAGAAGCAACAAGGCACTTGCTAATATGGGATGTGGGTTAATTGGTGAAGCCGGATAAGATAGGAGAACATATCTAATTCTTATATCTAGTCACTCTCCAATTAGAATGCACAAATATTTTCGAATCAATTTTGCCTTTATCCTGTGATCAAACACAGTCTAAGTTCTTAATTTGTGCGAAAACGACTGTAGTGTTTTGGGATGGACTTAACATTCGGGAATCGTGGGTAAGCATGTCTGTCTCTGACAATCTCTCCTCTTAAATTTCTTGTAGGACCCTTTTATTATGTGCTGGGATGTTCGCAATGCTGTTGATGTTGTCTACAAGTGAGTGTTGTTTTCTAGTGCTAGCAAAGCACCTCTTTCCATCTAACCGAAAAACATATTTTTGCTGAAATTTAGGGTCATTAGATGAGAAAGTGGAATATTTCCTGGTGATACGCCTTTCCTAAGGCAAAGTTTTTTCTCTCAAGTGACTTTTTTTGTCCCTCAATCGTTTGTATAGGTTGTATCGATCATGTGAAGACACCAACCGGGAGATATACTTTGATGTTGGGCCTCTAGGTCGACATCTTGGTACAGGCGGTAAGGTATCGTGCTGGTTTTATATTTACAGTGAACTATTTCATCAATTGTCTACTCTTTCTGACAGTCTTTGCCCTCAGGATGGTCTTGTTCATATATATGATCTTCAAACTGGCCAGTGGATTTCAGGCTTTCAGGCTGCATCAGGTCTGATACTTTGTAATTCAAGGGTTTCCGGTCCCCTTATGGGCATTGTGTTTTTTTGTTTTTAATTTGCCTGATGATGAATATTTCCTTGTCTTCCGTGATAATGCAGATACAGTAAATGGTTTCTCTTTTCACCCGTTTCTACCACTGGCCGCTTCTTCTTCGGGGCACTGAAGACTTGAAGTTGCTGAGGGCGATGATGGAGTATTTCATTTGAGGGGTATCATGGACGTCCACCTTTTGCTGTTAAAGCTTTACAGCATATTTCACTTCGCCTTGTTGAATGACTTGCTGATTGTGCCATTTCAATCAAAGTATTGGGTTCTAGAAGATCCTCCATCGGGTTTTTTCTAGTTCTCGTTCTTTAATTTTTTTTCAAAGTCCCACTGGAGGATCTTCTAGGGCCCAAGCAGCTTTCCCATTTTCGTGGCGAAAAGATATCCCCTGTTTTCCAAGTTCTTCAGCCAGCTAAGATTATGCCATCTTGAATTTTTTGTTGCTAGTTTGAGCAGCCATAGTCTGTTCTGCTTTTCTTTGATGATCAACTCAACAATTTACTATTGCCATTGGTTTACATTATATTCTCGTCTTTTTGCAGGTGATTAGAACAGCCTCTGAATCTGGAGCTTGGCTTTTGATTCTGCAGCTAGTAGCATGGATGATGAAAATGGTGGTGCTGATCTTGAGGCCGTGCCCCATGAAAAATGGCAACAGTATTCTTGTGAATTCTTAAAAACTATGTGAATTCTTAAAAACTATATTATAATTTTCATGGATCGAAAATGTTCGATGATTGATGACCAGGCAAATCCATTAGCTGCAGTGATCTAGCAATGTTGAACTCACGCTTTTTGTAACAAGCTATGCCGACTTGTGCATAACTTTGGGCAGATGCACAAAGTAGAGTTTGAGTTTGTCTCTGTCACAGTTTAATTGGCTGTAACTAATGTATGATGAAGGATGATCAGATAATAATCTTTTTGGGTAACTGTGAGATCAAATCTGATGGCGGAGGGGCGCTGCATGTGTCTGCCTCTCAAGTCGCCATTCTTGTATACACTGCCACAGTTCATGTATTGCTTGAGTTGGTTGGTACGCCCGGAAGTCAGATTGTGCCCTTTTTCGTCAGGCAATACTATTAGGTGGCCTTGTCTTGAGTTCTTGTGAATCAACGATGCGGAATTGTCAGGGGAAGCCCTGTTTTAGAGTCCCTTGTGTTAGATTTCTGCAAGGGCGTGAAGAACATTAAGATAGATTCGACGAGTATGAAAGAGTTGGTAGTCTTCCACCCCGGGTTCTTTAACACGCAGAAACTTTGAACCCCGTATTTGCTGTTGCTGCGGGTATCAGGGTATTGGCCTCGTGATTCTGTGTTCAGACTTGAGACGTATCTTCTTTGGTAGAAGCCATGTTGGATTTTTGTCTGGTGGCAAGAGGATGTGCTGCAACTTGTTAAAGGAACTTTTTGAGCAGCTGCTTGGAGTTCCTATTATCACCATCGGCAGTCGGTGTTTGCAGGTATGAGCTCAGTATATTTTTGCCCTTCATAAGACGTGTTTGTGTTGAATGGTGTCCGTGAGTAGCACCATTTAATGCTGTATGTTGGCCCGGTTGAGTGACCTCAGTTCTCTGTGGCATTCTAGCCTTCCATCAAGGGGAATCGTTGTGAACTCATGTGTAGTTAGTTATTGGCTAGGGTGATTCGTAACTTTGCATTCCAAGTTTCTACATAAGAGATTACTGTGAACCTTGGAGCTTCTTCCCTCTGTTTAATTTTTGATAAATGGATTGCTCAATTTCTGCCAATGAATGCCACTAGGTATTGCTATTTATTGTGGATGCTACTCACCGCAACATTCCTAGATGCCTCGGTTTTCATAAGTAAAATGCATGAAGAGATTATTGGAAAGGTTTCTTGAAATTTATTCTTTCAATTTATAGAGAAAATGTAATTATCTGCAAATATAAAAATGAGTAATGGAACTAGTCATCGTAGGTAGACAGAACTGGTTCATGCTTTCTCATCACATTACCAAGTATTCTCACAATATTTTAAGATGGCAAAGGATGGATTAACTTGGAAGCTCCAGTCAACAATGAGGTTCTCTATCTCATGTGATCAACTATTGGAATTTTCGGAGCCTTCAAATATCACAAGTTCTACATGAGAAGCATATGTAAATAGTCTCAATTATTAAAGAGATTTACTTGTTAATTTTTACTTGTAGTATCCTTATCGGTCTTCTCATGGTGGGATATAGGGTCAAAGGATATTGTATTTGGATGGACTATAGTTTTGTTATTATATATTCATGTTAAACATGAAAACTAGTATTAATCAGATTTTCTATGTTGCTTGTTCAATGTGCTTAGATTCTGCCCCTTTTGGAGATGGAAGATTTGCCATCCCCATTGTAAAAATGTCGGAATCTGATACTACATGCACCTGTTAGTCAATGGGACCTTCCTAGGATAACATACATGCTTTCGCAATGCCTGGAAAGATTAGTCATATACCTCACCTCCCTCCCCCCATTGAAGGTTTGTGCCTCTGCTATGATATTTTCAGTTCGCTTCTTTTGCTGACTTATTCTATGCATGACTGTTGAACAGTTCGTTAAAACTTTGGAAGCTCATAAAGATGATCATTCTCGAACTCTTATTTGGTCCAGCAATCGAAATTTGCTCATGGCTGTCAGTCTACTCAACATTTGTGCAGGACAATATTAAGCTGTTTGAGTTCCTGTCTTAAAGTAAGTGCAGTGTTGTACTGGAGGTTCTTTTGCTGCCATGTAGAGTTAAGATGTTGAGCTAAGAGTTTAGCGATGAGCACTTAGAAAGAGAACATGTTTAGAGAAGATGTGTAGACGAGTTTAAGAGCTTAAATTGATGGAGACTCGTTAAAACTAACTAGCATTCGCAATGAAAATGCAGGTCTATTGGAGAGAAAAAGAACTCATGACGCCGTCTGGAACATGGAAATTAGTAAAGTAGAAAGCACTTAAAAGAAAGACACAGCATGCACGAGATCATTTAGAATGGGAGAGAGCAAATCTTGGTTTAATGAATTCTAACCAGAGTTCTTGATCTCTAGTGAGTTACAATAATATACCCGCCTCAGTCTGGAGCTTCGCTTTTGTATTATCGTCTTTTGCAGGTGATGAGAACTATCTCTCAATCTGGAGCTTCGCTTTTGATTCCGCAGCCAACAGTGTGAAAGCTTTCGTTATGTAATTGCACAAAGACATAATCGCAGCAAGTAATACGCTTTCTGGCTTAACAGATGTTTCCTTGTGACAACATAACCAATAGAAATGGTCTTTGTTAAGGAATTGTCAACTTGCTCTCTTTGGCAGATAGCCTCTGAACTGCAACACTGGTTTCTTTCTCAGAGCCTTTAGTGGAGAGTAAATGGGATTCGAGAATCAGGAAGAAAGTTTTGCCTCCGTACCACAGAATTTGCATAGCCGAATTGGTCATTTGGTTCCTTTAATGGAGCAATTTTATTGCCACTTTTCAGTTGTCGTAGAGAAAAGGTACTCTATGTAAAAGGTGTTTAATGTGCGAGCTAGGAGAGTGGAGAAGTATGAAATTTATCATTTGCTCTTTCTTCTTTCCTGTCTTTTCTGTTCTTCCTTGTCATATCGAATTTAGTTTGACCTCAATATGAGATGTTTATCTTTAGTGACATATCATTGAAGTCCAAATGGGATGAGTTTATTAGACGTCTTACACACACAACGGCATGCTTAACAAGTTTAAGGTATTAAATCCTTTTACATGCACAAAAATATGACTAAACGTTTTATTTACATGTCTAAAATGTATCTAAGCATGTGATGTCCACCTGTGTACTTTGTGTGTTTAAACATGTTCCCCTTCCCCTTCATGACACAATATTGATTAAGTTTCAACCGAGCACGCTTACTTTGATGCCAATGTAAATGCATCATGTCAAAAAGTGCCGGCTCAGTTGGAGTGATGCGACTACAAAGTATGGTCGGAGGTTGAGAGGGCTCCATGGCAAGTGCGGAGATATGCGTGATAGAGTCAATGGTGGAAAGAGAATTGGGAAGATATGAAATTAGGGATATATTTTATCTTACTATGTTGTTGAACTTGCATCTATATTTTACTTTGAGAGAAAGAAATGTTGAGTGGGTTACTTATTGCATAGCATAAATTTTGTCAATTACTTAAGTTTAATTTTGATTCTCCCAATTTATTTTAACAATTGGGATCATCTATGCTTAGATGGGTCATAGAACGCTGTTATGATGAATTTTTAAAAAATAAAAGAAAAAAAAGATAATAATTTAAAATAAAATTATATAAATAAAAAGGGCCAAGTGACGTTCATTGTTCTTTGCCTTTGTCTTGCTCAGCTCACAAGTCCTCGGCTGATAATAATTTAAAATAAAACTAAATAATTTTGTTGAGTATTGACCATAAAGGTTGGTCATGGAGCAAAGTTACGACGAAGATTAAAAAAGAAAAGAAAAAATATAATTTTTTTAAATAAAACGATATAAAGTAAAGGGGCCGCACCGCTCACCGAGAGAAGAAGCCCTAGAATTTCAATTCTCATGGCGAAACTCTCCCGACTACCGTTTCCTCTCCTCTCGTGTCTCGTCTTGGTCGGTAGGAGGTGCGAGTGCGACGGCGACGGCGACGGCGACCCTCCGTTCCCATGTCTCCCCTCGCCCTCTTTCTTTGGTAAAGCTGCGTTTTTGGCCCCTTCTTCTCGGTGCCCAGAATCTCCGAGGGGGAAGAAAGTCGGCTCCGCTCTTCTGGGTTTTGGCTTTTGGTCGAGTCTTGGGGGCTTCGATGGTGGATGTGGTTCGACTGTCTTCATTGCGTTTCTCTTCTTCTCCTTCTTCTTCGTCTCTGACGCCGTCCTCTTCGCGCCAGCGTGGTGCCCTCTGCCCTCCTCCTCATAAGCTCCACAGGTGGTCCGATACTTCTGCCAATTGCTCCCACGGTGGTGGCGTTGCGGGTCTTGGTTTCGGAACCCGAAAGCGATTTGCCTCTTTGAAGGTGCGATTTTTCCCTTTTCTCTTTCTGGGGAAATTCTCTCTTCTTGGAGTAAGTTATCTTGTGAGGGCTCATTTGAATGAGCTGTTTGTTGTGACGATATCTGTTTTGCACATTACCCTGGCAAGATCATGTTTCGGTTTGAATCGGATTGGTTTCTTTTTTTAGTGTTTTGGGGGACTGTTCTCTTGTGTATGATTGTCGGAGTCTGTAGCATTACATGGACTTAATGACTGACCGGCATTAATTTGGAGCAGGAAGGGCTTGTTAGGAAATGAATGAGTAGAAAGATCTCATCTTGGTTAGGATTCTCGGTGTATATCCCATATGTTGGGTCTTGCTCAATCATCCTGTACTTTGGTTGGAAATTTGGTTGCTCTGGATGGTCAAAGAAAACCAAGAAATTCCAGTAATGCATTGTCCACAGGTGCTCTGGTTTCGGTCAGTTTGTACATTGATCCTTTGAAGTGGAACAATCAGGTGATTTCCCATTTAGTCGTATCCTGAACCAATAAGAGAGAACAGCAACAGCTTAGAGCCAAAAAAATGTTTTGGAGGCATGCTGATCATGCGTTCTGCATTCTTACATACATGGGACCTTAACAATGGAATGTGAGAATAGCTTTTGCATCACTTGGTCATGGTTCTTACTGTTAAAAGAAGTGATATTTGAACTGAGTGACCAGATTTGTTGCTTTGTGGTGATAATTCCATAATGAGCAGAGAATATGAATTGCTTCTTTGGCACAAGAATGTTTTGATGGTGTCATGGGAACTTTGTTTGTCAGAATAAACACGGTGAGTCCTGTTGATATTGGACCTGTCACTTCACTCCTGAATATTTCAACTGCACTTCGTATAATTATAGAATCCACGGTCCACATCAGCTGCAACTGGCTTGAAGAAATGCAAAACTTCTTTATTGTGAACTGAATCTTGTTACACGGTTTAGTCCTTTTCAGTACTTGTATAAGCATTTGGGTGGAGAATTTTCATTGATGACTGGTAGGAACTCTATGCAATGATTTCAAATATAATCCTTTTTTTCCTCTTTACTTTTGGCAATGTATGAGATGATTTTATATCTGATCTGATGAGTGTGACTGCTGTTTAACAAGTCATCTGCTCGTGAAGCTTGAAGTTGTTGGGCGTTGTTTGCTTCAATTGATATAGTCATATGACGAAATTGTTTCCAAAGTTAGTTTATAGAGCTCAAAAAGGAAAAGAGTGGTTCTTTTACAAAATACTTGGGGGGTTGCTTGGAGATTTCATTAAAAAAAAAAAAAAAAACCGAAAACCAAAACCAAAAACCGAACCGAGCTGTTGACACCCCTACTTCCATTACTACTCCCTCCCTCTCTTAGGCGCGCTATGCTTGTTAAACTATTCAAAGTTCGAGATGAAACGTGGCTAGACGGTCGGCAACCATCCACTGACCAAAAAAAAAAAAAAAAGGAAAAAAAAAAGAAAGAAGGAAAATGTCAGAAAAATTATTAAAAAATTGTAAAAATTATACACATCAGCGATTTTTTTATCAAAATTAGTTGGATGGATTGCATTGACAAATTCTCAAAAAAATTAGAATAAAATTGATCAAATTAAAAGTTTAGGACTAAATTGATACTATCACAATAAGTTAAGGCCTTTCTCGGTAATTTCCCCTAATATTGTGTGTTGAACCTCTAATAGTGTCTCATTTGGCTTGAAAGGATGTCAAGCACTTTGAATAGCTAAAACTCACCTTCACTTAGGCGATGCCAAGTGGATATTGACAAGACATTTTTACCACTAAGTAGATATGAAAAGATGTAATAAGCAAACAACAACATGTTTATATATGCATTTTCATCAATAGTTGACTGGAAGATCATATTAGAAAAGAAAATTGGTTGGTTCAACTTATATGTGAGAAATTGAGGCACTTAATAACAAAAACCAACAGCAATAAAAATTATAAGAGATATGCAGGATTAGGAAAAAAATCAATAACACTTTTACATGATATCAAAACCATTTATTCCAGATTTTTTTTTATAAGATCGAGAACTATGCTCACGGCGGTCTATGTTCACTAACCACATTAATGTTCTAGTTTTTTCTACAGGACACAATGGTGTAACCGCTTTGGCATTGCCAGCACAGTCACAATATCCCAATTTTGGAAATGCCATGGAGGTTTCAAATGATAAAAGTGCCCATCTTGCTGCACAACAGCACATACCTATAGACCGTTGGAATGTTTCGATTTCTCCAGAAGAAAATGGTATTGCTACGGTCGAATTGCTAGTACAGTCCCATGGTATTAATTTACAATGTGCAAACGATTGATTCTTTGAGCTAAATGGAGTATACAATAATTAAAAATGTTCTCCCCACTATATCCCCAATGCCTAAGAATCAAGCTTCCAATCTAGTAGTATACCTCCTCTATCTGAAGGCTATCAAGTGGTGGAAGATGTACATCAACCATTTCAGATGATGGTTTGAAGAACTGGCTGGCTGGTGTGTTTAGTCAAAACCCACCGTATGACAAAGGTTTTGTTAGAGGTACAAAGCAAAGGTGTTAATGGCTAGCTCAAGATAAAGGCAATGATGCAGAGGGGTTTCTTCATTAGGAAGATAAGTGTCAGAATTGTGCAATTAGATGAACCACTGATTGTAGTTCAAGCTTGATTTGAATTTTCTTACTATCAATTAGGTAAGATGATTCTCTGTTTATTGTATGATGAAATCGATGGTACATTTCCTTATATGAGGGCATATTAAGTACTTATCTGTGTTTGACCTCGTCATCATTGATAAAGTTACTTGTTTATTTATAGAACAACTTTGTTACCTTATGAAGTGACTAATTTTCTTATCAAAGAGTATCTGTCTACTTCAGATCTTTTAACATCTTTCTTCAGAAGTGCTGCGATTTTTCACATGTAAAGAGTGCAACGTATACAATTCAAGGAGTGTACTTGGATTCTGCGCTCATTATGCATCGGAATTGCAACCATGCCCATCGCCCTATGTATTAAGTCATGGCAGTTTGTTGCTTATCCACATACAATAGAGCTACTTTTCGGAACACACTGTTAAGACATGATATTCTCCAATTCATTCGGACGGTTGCTGAGATGATAGCAGAAGTAAATTTTAAAATGGTCCACAACAGCTATAAGTAGAAGGCTTAGCCGAAGGTGTCTGGTGCGATAGACACAAGTTGTCTTCTCCGACAGTCCTATCAATAGTAAAGCTTCTCCCTTAGTCGTACCTGTTCTCCTGGTCTTCTCTTCTTATTTTCTCGGTCCTCGAAGCTTTTTTTTTTTTTTTTTGGTAAAAGTAAGAATTATATTGACTTTAACCAAACTATACAAAAGGGGATTCCCGGCACCAGCAACATACACTCAAAATGACAAATAATCAGAGCGAGTGGATGGGTGCCAAGAAAGAAACAAAAAGAGGCCAAAACAGTGGCAACAAACAGCAAAAGCAGCAAGAACCAGCCAACACGGCGGCACGAACCAGCCAAAAAACAGCAACAAGTCAGCCAACCAGCGGCACCGCAAAAGAAAGGAGAAAGGAGACCAGGCAGCATCCGGCAGCAACCCTCAGCAACCTTCGAAGACTGAACTGGCCCCAACTTCCCATCTTCCTGCCAAACGCAAACGCTACCGGTCCTCGAAGCTTTTAACTGCAATTTCTCCAAAACGAGCTTGTGTAAAACGACTCCCAGAATTTCAAGTTTACATGGGATTTGCACTGGCAGTGAACCTGATAACAATCATTTATTTTGTTGGTAATGTTATGTTCCCATCTTATAATTAATGTTAAATGTCACTATTTCTGCACTTGCATTGGGAAGAATACATTGAACACGTAAAGACTTGGAAGGGCTACAAATAAAGGAGGATTTAATTTTAGAGTAAATTCAACTAAGGTTCACATAAAGGTATCATCACAACAAATAATAAGCCAAAGAAAAGAAGTATCACAAATGCACATGTTACATTCATACGTACTTTCTCCTGGAGATTGGCAATAATTTCAAGAGAAACAATAATACAATTAAACAATTTTAGATTCTTGAATGTACATCATTGAATTAAAAGACCCCTTGATGCTCTTTATTAAGGATACCAAGTCCATTAATGATATTGTATACAAAATCTCATGATCTAAACCTACCATCTATTTGAGGACTCCAAATATCTGAGATTGGAATATAGCCTATGTTCTTTATTGTCACCTTGAAACCATATATCTGGCTAGTCAAATGTAGACTTCGTTAGTCAAGTACACTGCCCGAACCATTCAACCCAAAGTATAGATAATTCAAACCAAACATTCGGTTCTCTTACACATGAAAATAATGAATATGTATAGATGAAGCAAAAGCTTGGCACTATCGAGCACGTCTCAGAGCTTACAGCAATGCCATGAAGACAGTTACCACCGGATAGAAGCCATGGCTCAGCATCTTTCGGTCAGTTCTATCTAACTCAATAGATAAATAGTTACCTTTTACTCCATCTTTCTCTTTGACAAATGCCTGCCTAGCAGAAAAGGCACATGGCAGGTATAGATTAAGACTCTCCAAGAAGGGTGGAGTCGAAGAGCTTCAGTCAGAAAGCCCACATGCATTGCTTCTCACACAGTGTCTGCAGCTTCAAGTATTAGAGGTCCACCAACAGGAGCAACACCAACATAACTAACCACCACAAATTCTTGAACAGACAACCATTATGAATCAGAGATTTCTTCTTCATCCTCATCCAGTATGTAGACCAGGGCCTACGTTCTCATGGCTAAAACACAAGCCACGCCTGTACTTGCCGTCGCCAAAAGAAACATTGACTTGATTTCTGTCCAGTGTTCCTTGAATATATGGCCATAACTAACGTGATGTTTAGATACCTTTGTTGGGTAAAAGTATAAATACAACACCTGCATTATGCTAAAACACGGGTGAGAAGCAAGCCTTGTGTGCCTAAATAGGCTATGTCATGCATGTAAACCAGGAATGCTCAACAGTATCTTGCTATCATGATAGTATCGATCATCATGAACTTGTCATAGTGGTTCTCAGTCAGTAACTCAAACTGCTATGCACCTACCATAAGAGAATGATTATTCTTTCTGTATTTGTCTGGCGACTATAGATTCACCCTTTTCACACTTTGTCCTCTCAATTGATTTGAAATTTAGGGGAAAACCTAATATTTTAGTATTTTACTTCTTCAACCGAAAAAATATTTTCTATGGAGCATACTTTTGCACTTCTTCAATCTGTAGGAACAAACACGAAGTGGTCCATTAAAGGCGCACAATGTACCTATGCCAGTCACATTTACACTCTAAGAGTAGGTTCTAAGTGGAAATGTAGTAAGGAGTATGGACAGGATTAATTCAATTCCAACACCCAGCCAACGAGATAAATTTGTTACTGACACTGGTTGGAACACTTGTTAATTACAAGAAGTTGGAGTTCCAAACCCAAAGCCAACTCCAACACTTCTCCTTCAATTTTTTTTAAGGTCCAAAATTGGTCCAGACTTTTTGATAGGTTTGCTAGGTACCAGTTGACAAGGACACCTGGTTATTGGTTAAACAGGGTTAATACCACCAGTTCTTGAGCAATACTATTTCTGCTGGGAAATTTAACTGGACAGGCCTGGTTCCCCATCCAACCAGAAGCACTTCCTAAAATTTTGAAAAGAACAGGAGTCAACAGAAAATCAGAATATGCTAGGTTTTTCCTTTTGCCATCAATTTCTTAAATTGTGAATTGACATGATCAGAATAGAACTCACGATACCATGAGTAAGAAATCAATATGCAAGCTTCGAATCCATGAGTTACCTTCAATTGGTACAACTCTCAGTTATTTGTACAAGTGGTTCCTGCAATATGCACAAATGGAAGGTCACTGCCTGCAAGATCATCATTCTGGCATCTCCCAAGCCTTCACAAATATCATTCATCTTATTTAGCAACATAGAACTTTGATCTTCCTGTTTACAACAGAATGTATTAGCCACATTTGCAAATTTGGGCTTTAAAATATGATATACTGAGCTTTTACCTCAAATAGAGCCAAATCCACAAAACAATGACCAGGAGGGATGCACAACAAGATCCTTCCAAAGGTCTTCCCTGCTTCACATTCATTCGTCACTGCCCTCACTACCGCTATACAATTTGTTACATCTACAAAAGAATTGTCAAGTATTTGGAAGGAAATAAAATCTGAAGCAAATTCGAAGTCATCCTGCAGAGCCAGACAGAGAATGATTAGCATGAAAAAGCATTTGTACTGTGCACATGTGGATCTCTGGATAATATATGTAGTTTCAGATTAAAGGTATATATGTCATTCTAAGCACCCCTTATCATTCTTATCCAAAAATAGTTCAACTTCATGTCTAAAATTTAGTAATTTAGTATCACTAAAGACATGATACCACACATGATGAGAGAAAGGCAAGATATTACAATGGTTGCAAACAGAAGATATCTAGAAAGGTAGAGAAATCACAAGAAAGATTGTAACCGGCATACCGGCTTCACGACTTATGAGAGCACCCTTATGAATTGCTCAACCTTTACACGCAGCATTCCAGCATTTTCTACTGCATTATCCACCAGTGTCTCATCCAAACCAATACCTAGGTAATGAGAACACCATCTTGAAAGACCCCTGAGCTCACCCATTCTAAAGCCAATAATTTCTACAGCAGGCTGCTAAGTAAATAACAATACTTGAGTATCTTAACCCCATATGTCAAATATCATCTCTTATTGAGAAAACTGACACACACTCGTGAGGGATAAAAATAGCATTTATCTGCTGAACCATCAAAGTTAAAAGTTTACAAAAGAAAAGGTTTTACACAGTAAATGGTCAATACAAGCCATCTTCATCTTCTGCACACTGTGTTTGAACTAAACGACATACTCTAAAGTCTGACAATTAAAAGTTATGCTGGAAAATTTATTAAAGAAATGGAGCCTAGTCTGCTATCCAATTCATGCAAGCAGGATAGAAGTTTGGAATGTTCATGCGAATTTTCAAGTCTTGCCCAAAGTGGCTGTGAGAGAGGGGGGGGGGCATTTATATGATAGTTGTGAGCTGTAAGCACAATATTGATAGGAAATGCAAGTGTGTTCAAGGAGACAGCCCCTAGCCCTTCTGCTGTTAGCTTGGGTAAGGTTAACTTCTTTATAATATTCAAATATCAAACTGCATCTCTATCCAACAGCTTTGAGAAGGGTAACTTCTTTACAACATTCAAATATCAAACCGCATCTCTAGAGGAGGTACTTGATTCACCTCCCTGCTACCAATTTACCTCTCCAACTATCAAATGTTCACACTTCAATCTAAAGCAAAGTCCCAGCTTACAAAAGAGCATTTAAACAGTAAGCCACATCTTTATTTCATAGCTTAATCTTTTTATCACTTGTCAATTTTTCCACAAAATTCTACAGCGTCGTGAATGCACATTTTGAATAGACAAAAGGAGAAAGCAGCCCTAAAGCATTGATTGGCAGTACCATGGAGTTAAAGAGAGTTCATACGCCTTGGCAAGAAAGAAATAAGCAGGCTTTTAAAAATGAGGAAAGCTCTATAGGTGCTATAAAAGATATTTGGTTTACCACCTTATTTTTTTCACATTGTGGTGCCAGTTCTTTGGACACCAAGTCTTTTTTTTTTTTAATTTTTAAGGTAAACATGAGCTTATAGGTGGTAATTAGTAAATAGGAGGCATCCCCTTGGTGCTTTTTAATAGACTTACTGATCAAAAAGTAAAACAGAAGAGTATAACCTTAAAATACGTAACTAGAAACATCATTTCTCATTTAGTAGTAATCAAGAAAAATATGCAGCATGCACATGAGAGTCACAGTACCCAGGAGAAGCACAAGATCTGATCTAATTAACAACAGCCCTATAGTGTGCATGTACATGTGTGCACACCTGTGTAAGCACACGATCACATGCATGTGCACGCCGAAGCACATGTTCACAACACACAAAAAAGCCCATAGAGATGGAGAGAGATCTGGCAGGGGAATAAACTAGCAATATATTTTCTCTAGATAACAAAGGATTTTGTTGAGAGAAAAAGTTCCAGTACATCAATATATAAGATAACAAAACAAAAGAAAAACAAACAAAAATGAAGCATTAGAAGTACAGAATCAGAACATGATTCTGAAAGCCGGTTAAAAGGTACCAACACGGTAGCAACCAAAGATTCCAAACCCTACATTTTGTTGCTTTCTTTCCTAAGGCATCCCATGAGACAAAGGTGCGGCACTTCAGAACTTCTTAGAAATTGATCCTCCTAATTAGGCATGCCAACAGTTAAGAAACTGGATGGCATGTTTTGGCAAGAACCAAACCACCTTAGACAAGCCAAAGATTTGATGTAAAAGCTTGGAAGCAAAGTCAGAAAGAAGAAAGAGATGATCAACATTTTCCTTTAAAAGTTTTCACACAACTCCATTCTATGAAAAAGCAAACTCCGTTTACTGAGATTCTCAATTGTAAGAATCTCATTCCAATTTGGTGTGCATTTATTACGAAACTTACACTCCCAAGTAATAGAATTTGATTCTCACATATTGGCGTTGTATGTGTAAGCATTTGGGTGAAATGTCAAGGAACAAGGAAGCTTTGGTTGCAGATTGTTATCATTTAAACAACGAAATGATCATTTGCAACATTGACTTTGTGGGCCAAGCCCAAGATTAGAGTTTGAAGCTTTTGCCTGCCTTCTTTTGTGTCTTGCATAATTCAAAGATTTCTGATGCTTTTAAGGATGCTTTTGCCTGTAACAAGGGAAGAGATGGAATCTTTTCTGTAAAGTCTTACTACAGGCTGCTCGATAGGGAGATTTGTGAATAGAACATATTTTCACTAGAAATCGATTTGGAAAGTGAGGATTCCAATAGAGTTTCTCTTTTTTCTTGGGAAGCAACCTGGGAACAAATCCTTACTTTAGAAATGAGGCAAAGAACTGGTTAATAGGTGTCTCCTCAGCAAGAGGAGACAGTGCATGCGGCATCTCCTCCTTCATTTTGTTCTTGGACAAGAATGGTTTGGACAGTTTCCTATGCATACACCATGTTATCTTGGGTTATCAGACGTTTTATTGAGCAAGAACTTTGGGCATGGTAGGGCATTCGTTTACATCACAACAATTAGGATTAACTCAATTCCCGTGTCTTTTGTCTGATTTGGAAGGAGTGGAACAAGATAGCTTCCAATGGAGAGAAATCTTCCATTCTATTTTATTGAAATTTGGCTTAAAGTCACACACTTTTGGTGTAGTGCAAACATGCATATAGATGTAAATGCCTTGGTTGATTAGTCAGTGATTTATCTGGTATTTGAGCCCCCTTTCGGTTTTGGGAGTTGATTTGTATATGGCTTTAGTTTTTTGGGCTCCTTTTGTATATGGGTTGCACCCCCTTGGTGCCCTACAGGTGAACTATATAATCTATAAAAAGAAACTTAACACTTTCCTGAGGATTTTAAGTTATTTAAATTACCCTTTGTTCCAACACATGTTATCTCATCATATAGTTTAAAGTACCAACATCAAAATCTCACATATGATTTTGTGCTAATCGGCAAAACCATCAACCACATGGGCAAAAACACTCTATTAACTCACAGTTGTAATTCCTTTTGCGAGTAAGATCATTGTGATAAAAGGGTGTCACTACTACTGAAAGTCAAGATCAAAAAAGTTCAAGAGAAACTTTGGATCCAAAGAGCTACCAACACACTACCAAAAAAGAAGCAATACTAGGGACTAAGAGAAGTATACAAAACTGATTTGAAGAAGAAAAATGCGAGTATAATGCATAAGAAGGTCACAAACAGCTAATGCGAATCTATCTGGCATACAACTTAGTAAAAGCAATTTCAATACTAAGGCTTAACATACTCATCATTATTTTGCCAAAAAAGAGGTGGTACATCAAAAATCGTGATCTAAAGATATGCTGCAAAATAATAATATAAAATAATCAATTCTCACATCTAAGTGCTAAACAAATGATTGCGAACAGAGGCTCTCATAACCGTTGTTAAGCATCACAGATTAGATCCATGTAGGCTCAATTCACTGTCATCCGAGCACCCACCAGTTAGTTTTCTGCTCATTTTCTTCAAATTTCTGAGTTTTCATTCTCATCCTTAGCTTGTTGACCTTAAACTAACACAGGAAAGAAGAGTTTCAGTTACTACATTGAGTTCAATGAGTGGAATTTGGTAATATAAACAAGTCTAACTTCCCCTAGGCTCTAATAGTAATATCAGTAGGTAAAAAGAGTTGAATATGATTCTCTGGTACAAAAATTGACTCTCGCAATTAAGAGGGGATATATGCTAAGATCGAAACGGGCAGTAAACTCTTTCCTTTAAAATTGAGAACATATCTCTACGCCTGCTAATTATAATGTGAATGTATAAACATTCTATATCTAAATCTCCATGTATAGTACACTTAAAGCTCAAACTTAGATCAAGTTCAAGTTTCAAACCAATGATTAATGACCAACAATTTTCATTATACGTATATAGGAGAGATTCCCAACTTGTTGAATCAGACTCAAATCAGATTTTACTTTGCCCTTTCCATCCACTTAATGTTGGCAATTCATATCATTGCATATGATATGTTCATATGAAGAATCAACATCAGGATGTTCTGAAGAATATGGCATGTCTCCAGATGTGCAAAGCATAATTTACTGTAACAAATTCCTATCTCTGTCTAATACCTCCAAGACTGTTCTCTGAGATGCACGAAACTTAATTATTTGGGAAAAAGGCCAAATGCAAAGATAATAACCCACACCTGCAGATGATTGAGGACAACCAGCTGAAGTTCTTTTCCAGCACCACAAACAATTTTTGGTACAGACTGCATACCCTATCATTGAACAAACTAGCAGACTAAGATTATAAAAGCCAACCAAAAAAGCCAGAGTCCTATAGCATCATCATAGCTTCAAAAATCAGCCATACCACTTCACCCAAAGAATTAACAAGAAACTGATGGACTGCAGGTCTAGTCCTAGCACCACCAAGAAGACTAAAAAATTCCTCCTGAGAAGAAGAATCAAGACCTAGATAAGAAGACGAAAACACTTAAATGAAGAAATTTGAAACGCCATCTACTGCTTTGTGTTAACCGTACCACTTGCCATAGTCAGCAACAATGTCTGACAGGAAATCAAACTTCTCATGAAATATGTTAATGGCATCAGCCCACTGCTCATGCATGACTGATAATGATGTCCGGATGATATGAAGTAAATCTTCAATGTTCAAAGCCTGTTGAGCAACTTGATGAAGTTTATTCTTTTTCTGCAGACTTAAAAAGGAGGCATTAAGATTCTCAAAAGTTCGTTCTGATTTCAATTTGAGAATTAAAACAGACCAAAAAATGTGTTTGGTAACACTCCAAAAGCACTTGATGAATAAAAGGAAAACTATTCTCAAAATCAAACTCACAAACTTAAGATGACTTTTTAGTATTCTCATTCCAAATTCAAACATGGAGATTTGGAATAACTAAGCCTGTTTTTTGAATGTGATGTAAGCCGAGCATATTCTCACAATTTCCATTGCTAATGACATATATCATTTTCACTAAACAAATATTTTGTTAAAAAAACATCGAAAACAATTTCTATGAAAATGGAAACTAAAGGCGTTTTCTAAAACTAAGCAGGCCTTCAATAGTTGAGAACAAAAGTGACGCGTGAATCATGCGACGATGTTTAAAATTTTGCAACAAATTTGCCTCGCAACTTTCAACATCTGAACTCAACAGATTGCTAGAGGCTTTTTACTGAAAGATAGTATGAAAATTACAGGTTGGCTTCAAAGCATGAGGCATCGTGTTGTTCAGCTTATGGGGACTCTCGAAAGTCAACTCAAGCATTAAAAATTATCAGCAGGAAAGTTCTTCCATCATGTAAATTTCAAAGTTATTTCTAAGAAAACTGCCCCAAAATTGCTCTACTTTAACTTTTTATTTCTTTTTGAAGGATGATGATAATATCCTGAGTTCACAAGCGTTTTACTTTCCTTATGACCATACAAAGTTAGATACCACCAAAACAAATATCAGTGCACATGAACAACCTTAATATAATCGTAACATCAAGTACAATCACCACCACATAAACTAGAACATAATCTAGATTTCCACGCTTATCACCTTCTTTCACTCTTGGTTTTCCCTGTAAAAGACCAACTCCTCAGTTCGACATCATCTTCTCATATAAGACTTCCAAGCACTTCACACACTAAATAGAACAAAAAAAGAGCTTTCTCGATTCGAAGCAATTACCAGGAGAGACGGCCGACCGACCGCCTTCGAAGTCATCCGTGACCATGGCCAGCAAACCCTTCTCCGGATTCCACTCCGCGATCTCCAGAAAGAACGGCCAAATGGGGATAGGAAACTAAGAAGCCAAAGCGAGCCGTCGGAACTGAAGCTGAAACGGAAGCGCGCGCCGTTGGAACAGAGCTGGAACAGAGCTGGTACGCTCCGTCTGATAATCGGAGGAAGGGGGCGGGAGCGGATCTTTTTTTTTTTTTTTTTTTTGAAGAAATTGAAAATCGAAATGTCCTTTTCGTTTTCCCTCTCTTGCTTCTTTTAAGGACGTGTTTAACGTTGGAATATGAATCTTTTGAATTTTTATTTCTTGACAAAAAATCTTGTGAATTAATAGGTTAGTTTTCACAATTACAGCCCAATGCAAAACAGAGGAAACCCTCATTCGACTCTATTCCTCTATCGATTTCGTTTCATTTTCCCGTTTCATTTTTATATTCCGTACTTCTCATTTTCTTGTGTCAAAGAGGTTGTAAGTTCTTTAAAATGCGCATGATTGTCTACTGGTCTATCGGCCAGTCCCGAAAAGCACCAGACTTTGTTATCATCTTCGTTGTTCCGGTGCAAGAAAGTTTACAATGCCTGATACTGCAAAGATTGATCGAATCAATGGTCAGTCATCTTCGGAGAGTACCCAATGATTTGTTCTTTGAAATTCCTTACAAGAACAGTGGGAATCAAGGAGTTTCCTTTCACGTTTGTCTCCATTTTTGCTAAGCAAATGAATATTGATGAGACTAAAGCATATGCTACGAATACGTCACCTTATACCTCATGTTCATTCATTTTTTGCATTGCTTATACCTGGTTGAAACTTTTGATAATTGTTCTACAAATTATCCAGAAATAAAATTGCAAAAATTCTCAAAACGAACAAAAGGGCAAAAAAAAAGTTCCCGGCAGAACAGCACATCAACCCGAAAAAAGAAAAGAAAAAGAAGATGAAAAAATGAAGGAGAAAAGCAGCTCATTGAAAAAAAATCGTCAATTTTAGGCATTTCTTTTACGAAATGTTATTGCTTTTTACAAACTTCTCTTTTTGTTGCGAACAAGAATTTTGATCAAGTGGGTTCTACTGCTATAGACAAAAACGATGTGCTCTTGCACGCTAACGTGCATCGTCACTAATTAAGAAAAAAGAAGAAGAGGAAAATCTATAAGTTAAAGCACCAATCGAGTGGTCTGCCCATTTGTGTTTTGATCTTCGGACTACATGTAGCTCGCATGTACACTTGTGCGTTGAGATCATATGAGGTTCCCGATGAATCAAATCACTGCATTTTTTTTTATCTATTGGTAAGTGTTATACATCTCTATAGCTCTAGATTTTCGATCGAACAAATAAAGCCTAGATCCATTCCAGAATAGTGATCTATATTGAATTGCCAACTAAAATCATTCACGGAAAAAGCAAATGATTTGAAATAATTTTTTTCAAATTATATTTGCTTATCCGGTTATAAAAATGAATGAACACAAGACATCCTTGTCGAGCACGAAAACATTTGGATAATTGCGACATATTTCATTGGTCGATTATTTCAAATAAAATAAGTGATCATTTTTAGAAGGATATTTTTCAAATCATTTATCTTTTCATGGAACAAAAGGAGCCTTATTTCACATAATCTATAAATAATGTCATATATGGTATGATGTGTTCAAGTTTGTCCAAGAAACAATATTGTTTAATTTGGGCCCACATGTTCAATGGTAATCTCGTCGCACACCCCAACAAAACAAAATGCCCTAACGGGAGGACTCATGGGACATCGCATCAATGCGAATGTGGTGGTGGATTCAGTTGTTGAAATTGTAATTTGGAAAAAAGCAATGTGATTATTCTCATTTACTTTTGAATTTTAAAAAATATGCTAATTAATTATTCAAATCAGCATCTCACAAAAGCGCACATTCACGCATGCTTAACATGTCGAAACGATAGGCCAAGCCCGAAAATATGGCCAAGCCATTTGCCATCACCACCCAACTTCCAGCTCACTAAGTCATTTGCCATCATTCGCCCAAAATCCAACCCCTTTCCATGCACCTTTTTTTTTCCCCAATTTGTGATGATTACGTATCAAACTTTAATGTACATGATCATTCTCTAGTCAAGTGGCCAATGTCATTCATGTCTATTTTTATCCTCATGACACTTTTGGATGGATCACTAAGTCTTGTTACCAATAAATGTGCAGGCCATATTTGATCTGGCCATTCTTCATATCTGCAATGCAGAGGAATTCTGCCCAAAGCAAAACTTCATGTGTTTGGCTCGGCATCTGAAGAGCATGGAGATCATTGGTTCATAGCTTGTTCCTTCAATGGTGACGGATGTAAGCTCACCATGCCAATGCTGCTTTTACCAAGAGACGCACTCCTACTAGAGAAGATGGTCATTAACATCAAGACCAATGGAAGACGTCAATTGAAATCTCTCAAATCTTTGCCACAGCTGGTTCTGCCCTAGATGCGATCTTACCAGTAAAGTCTTGCTGCAAACTGCCCAATAGGGAGGAAGTGGGTGGACAAGAATGGTTTGGACAGTTTCCTATGCTTGCACCAAATTATCTTTGGGTTATTGGAGCTTTTATGGAGCAAGAAACTTAGTATTCTTGCCATTGGCATGCTTTTAAAGAAAGAAAAAAGACAACCCAAAAGCTCAACATTGAACTAAATGAGCTACATCAATTTTCATAACAAATTTTTTCCTATCAATCATGTTCAAAATTTGGGAAGTAAGGCAAACATCATAACAGTACACATTATATCTGACAGGGATATTGGTAGCTTGACATGGGATTTCTTTGGGCTAGTAGATCATCTAAAGCTAGGGAATCTATATCTTTTTGGCAGCCTTCAATCCATTATCTCAATCTAGGAACGAATCTTATTGTTCGGCTTTGGAACCTCGAGGTGGAGTGTAACCATGAAAGCATACGTCAAGCAAGGATCACAAGTGTACAAGTATCTACAACTTATCTCAACAGAAACCACTCAAGGATTGGTTCAAGAAGCACTCAACAACATGCTTTCCATATCAAGAAGGCAAAATGATGCATCCAACATTCAGATGTTTCTGGAGAAAATATAACTCCTCTCTAAATTTTTCCAGTGAGAATAGATTACAAAAACTACCAAGGCTAGGCATCTGATCCCAAGCTCTTATGAATTTGAATTACCAAAAGATAAAGTCATACGAGAACTTAACATACTTGGATGCAGCTCCGCCTATCCTCCTAGACCTTTTGCTTTCTCCAACTCCTCCCTCCATGTATACATGTATGCAGCATAGCTTGAGATATATCCTATTCACAAGTAAGTTAAATTCCCAACAACAAACTTGATTAATCAAAATGATGTGACACAATGCCCCTTTGTAATCAGAAGAAGATAAATTAACTTCAAGTAATACAAAATGTGCGAAACTTTCCAGACTAGACTCTACATTTTAACAATACAGAATGTGAGAAATCCTTATAGGGAATGCTCAATCTGTACAAGAAGAGGAAGAAGAGGAGCCAGAAATAACATTACGCTCAATCAGGACAAGAAGAGGAAGAGCAGAGCCAAAAGTAATATTACATCGTGAGAGTCACTAACAGAAATTAAAGGAAAACTATATAGATGCCCGATGGCATTGAGATCGTATTTTGCAGGGGTTAAACCTGCCAACTCCAAGCGGGCATCAAGCATTTCTACATTGGACATAACTAGTCTATCTAGCATAAACGACATCCCCTCCAATTCAAGTTCTTTATCTTCATGAACACTTTGACTGGTGTACCAAAAAGGGCAAAAAGATGGCAATACGGGAGTAGGGTATACTTCCAGTTGGTCTAGATGATTGTCAGTTATGTTATGGAAATCTCCAAAGGCACCAATCTTATCTAGAAGTTGATAGAAATCTATCGCACCTGTAAATTAAAATCCCTTCATTCAACTAGTATCAGCTTGGGATTCTTTAATTGCAACTATGTCATCTCCAAATTTTCCCTCCCATTACCATCATTCACTCTTCATTTTTGTGTAAAACACCAACTCCTTAGTTTGATGTCATGTTCTCATTTAGAATTCCAAGCACTTAACCTCTATATTCACCAACTCTCCATCAAAAGCGATTTGAACTGGATTGGCAATTGAAGTGATTTATTTGGGGAAAAGGACCGTAGCACATTTAACGAAAAGCAAATGGGGAATAAGGCCAACGTGCATGCAGAGTCAGAGACTTGCAATTGGGCAAAGAAAATGGCACACCTTGTACCTCTGCCGCAAGTGATAAAACCTAAGCAATGATGTGTATTTGCACCACTCGTGATCAGGCAGAGTTGTGAAACAATGTAAACTGGATTCCTCGTGCTGAAGTTTGGAATGAATTTCCTTAACTCGAGGAAGAGGGAACATGAATTATCCAAAAGTATGAACCAAACGAGTTAAATTTGAAATAAAAAACAATCTGCTCACCTGAAGGCACCAACTACCAATCAAAAGCTTAGTCGCGTTCTGCAGCTTCTGAAGCAGTCCCTCAATCAGGTTGCAATACCCTCTGTAAGACTCGAACCGATTTTGAACAAAACAATCAGATGGCCTTCCAAAATCTTCGCCTCTCATAAAAAAGTTCGACTCTGCTTCAATCAAGGATTGAGACTTCCGTTACCAGCTGCCTCATCATACCAGAAAATCCTCCCGAACAGCAACAGAGGACTTGAAATCTCCAAGGGGAAACCCTCATCAAGTGCATCCGAAAGCAGCCATTGACCGCAATTTCCCTCAAAGTTCTCGAACAAACCTTGATGGTTCGCTTTAAACCGTAGCATCCTTCCAAACTAAGGTACTCGAGAACAGGGCTGCCATTCGACATCTCATGCATCACCTCCGAGTCACAGATGGACAGGGACCTGAGATTAATCCAAGCGATACTTCTACTCAACGAGAAGCAACAGAGCCCCGAGTGCAGGTTCACCAAACGAAGAGCATCCATAAAAGGAGCCGCGGTACTGCGAAATGGCCGGCCATCTGGCACAGCCTCTTAGTCGCATCGACGGAGAGGTCCTCGACACGGCGGTCGACAGCAAAGCGAAGCCACGGATTGAGCTCAGGTGCGCAACGGTCGAGAAAACCGACGTCGATGTGGAACTTCCTCACCTTGGGCGACGCCTAGAGGATCAAGACGCCGTCCACGGACGGGGAGGCGTTCCGCCAGGGGAAGGAGAAGACGAGGTCCGAGGCGGCAGTCCAGACGGATCGCCACCGCTTCGACAAAAACGCACGTGCGGACAATGCGTGCGAGGTCGAGAGACGAGAATATGTGGTGGATCACCGAGTCGGGGGAAAGGTGGCTGGTGCGATCGGCACCGTCGCCTAGGGTTTCGCATCGACGAGAGGAGGAGGAGGAGGAGGAGGAGGTCGGCGATCGCTTCTTCTTCGCCATGTGGGGATCGACGATCGAAGGGAGGAACCGGAAGGAGAGACTCCTCCGATTTGAGGGTTCATTTCACTCGGACTTAAGTTTCTGGCTTCCCGTATAGAGACACGTGTCGCTCGATGGAGAGGCAACCACTTACCCGCGCCTTTTAATACATCTATGAGCCCATGATGAAGGGCCTCACACGTCTTGAATTGCCGAGTACCGAACCTTAATTTTTTTAATCCAAGCTTGTCCGACATCTGCAAAAATCATCATTCATATAATAATCGAGTATGAACAAAATTAGGTAGGCGTAATGTGTACATAAGCGAGCTTGAGCCCATGAAAGAATATGTTTGCTTGATTCTGCTTGATTTGTGATATCACGCTCGAGGGCTCAATTTACATAATGATAAATATAAATAGCATTGGTAAATATCAAAACTAGTTGACAACAAAATTTTGATCGATAACTTATTCGGTCAATAGCATTTTGGTAAGTTACCAAAATTTTTAAAAAAATACCAACAGTTATTATAATTTTATTATATATATTACTATTGGCATCCAAATAATTCTAATGGTTAAAGTTAGAAAAATTCAAGATTCAAGATCCCGATCGTGGCGACACTCATTTCTTAACTTGAAAAAAAAAATTAGATTTGTATTAGTAGTATTTTAATTGCATATAGGTGTTAATTCAACATAAGCGTGTAGGAATAGGCGTTTAGATTTCAAGTTTTCATAGAAATGGCTTAAAATCCATTTTTTTTGGTCAAATCAAAGAATCTACCTTTGACTGAAAAAAAAATTATTTCAATAGTCTTTAATTTTTTTTAGACATTTGATTTAGAAATAGTGAAATTTAAGTACCTTCAATCCAATTAAAGAAATATCAATTTCAAGAATCGATTAACCAGTTAGAACACCATATTTGTTATCATGGAATTTGAGCTCACACCTTTCAAGATTGCATCACATGGCGCAATTACACAAAATTTTGTTGGAGAATAAAATATGTTCTTTTCTCATCTTGGAAGGGGTCCTTTTTTTTCTTCTTCTTTTGGCTTCTTTTTATGTTCAAGAGGGAGGCGCCACAAGTTAAAAAAAAAAGGGAGAAAAGAGAGAAAAATAAGGAGGATTGACTCTCCATGAGCGCTGTGTATACACCTTCACCGTCGCCCCATCACATCCGACCTCATCCTCGTCACCGCAAGCTGCATCCATTGTTCTTGGACTTCATTCTCTTGAGGAGTTGGAGCAATAGTGGCCGCTGCCCATTCCGACGACTGAAACCCACGCCATCACTTCGATGAGCCTCTCCATCACTCCTCTCGACTCCATTAGTTGCCAAGCCAGTTGCCCTCGCTATTCCCGAGCCGTCCTTTCCTGCTCCACTATTGCTCCCTGCCTTCCCATCGTGAAAACCGAAGAGCCCAGATCTCATCTGAAGACTCCCTCGCTGGTCGTTGTTCTGTTTGTAGATAGTTGTAAAGGTTTCAATCGCCGGTTGCGAGTGCCCATCGTAGCCTACTTACACCACTGATAAACTAGGCTTTCCTGCTGCCTTCAACGATGGTCATCGATGAGGAGCCACTCAAAACCTGACGGTCCGAGGGTTAATTTTTGAGCTTGAATATTTCGGTTGGTTTATTCGATTCTATCTCCACTTTTATTCTGTCACACCCCAAAACCATAAAGAATGGGAATGACATGGCCGTCCTTCTTTACAAAGAACGCAGCCTCAAATACAACCAATAAACTGATATTAACTTATATATATATATATCTCAAACCATATATATATATCAGATAAACCAACAAATTGGTTGCAACATCAGAGTTTCTATAATCCACCAAAAGAAAAAGAGATATATGTTTAAAACTCAGACGATCCAACTACTAGTAAGTATTATTTGCACCACTTCCTTGAACCATACCAAAAACAAAATAGAACTCCCCAAAAGCTCCCACCGACTATGCACTCGCTCTATTCGCCACTAGCTGAGGAACCTGAAAAAAAATTAAAGGAGGAATGGGATGAGCAACCACAGCTCAGTGAGTAGTACATATCTTCTAAGCAAATCGAACAACCCTTATGCATGTATACAAACCAATACCAAATTTCATAACGCCAATTCAATATATAAAATACATACCGAATCATATAAAAGTTATTTCTCATTATCAAAGCTTGATACTAATATGGAAGACTCATTTAAATCACCATCAAAAGTTAAGTATCAATGGTCGAATCCATTAAATAATCTCCATCAAAAACACATATCAATGGTCTATCCATTGATCAATCTTTTGCTCAATAACTAACCATGGTCACCACACAACGCCTTGTGATAAGGCGACCAAGATTCCCCCCTTGGTAAGGTCTCCACCTACAAAGCCGGTGGCTAGGCCCAGAAGGATATCCTAAACCTGGTATGCATACCCCAAAAACCCATCACTGGATTCACAATCATATTGAGCATAAATAACCATTATCCAATACCAGAAATCCAATCCAAAATCAATATCTCAAACCAAACAAATAACATTTTGCAACATAGCCCATCATCCATTTTCATATTTGTTTCTCAAATCATCATAAATCTTTCCATAAATCAGTCGCAAAGCAATTTCATATATGTTTCTCCACAAACCTTGTATAACATGTTTTTCAAAGATTCACAATCAACCAAAGGGTAGCAATTGCTCGATCTGACTTTTATGCAATAAAAATGCTCTTCTCAATTCAATATATATACATATATATACTTCAAGACATGATTTTATAAAACCAAAGAAGATATAATACCACTCACCTCGTCATCGACAACCAAACGACGAACGATACTCGTATCGTCGAATTCAAGGTCCTATCAAATAGCCGAGAAAAATGTTAAAATCTAATAAAACTCTGTCTCTACTTCGAAACGACTACATTACGCCTTAACTCTAACAAAAGGACTTCTACGCGCTAACAAATCGCATAACCAAAGCGATTGTTCAAGCCATTCGCAACACAAAATTTAAATGCAAAACTTGATTGCGCCTTAACTTTCTCTTCCGAACTCCGATCCGAACGTACTTATATTCAATAGAGAGCCCTTGAAACATATCACAAGAATCTCAACTTGACAGTCCCAAAATTAAGCCGAAAAATGACAAAATACGGGCCCAAAGCTGCTGGATGCGTACTGTTCATTGTGCGCGGGAAACTTTGAAATTTTGTTTCGGACAAACCATAAGCTCAAATCACGATCCGTAAAATCTCACGGCTCCACAACACCCTAAATTACCATTCTTGCAAAAATACGCGGCTCAACGACTCCAAAATTAGACTTCGCCGCTCAGTTTTCCAAAAATTTCGAATTTAAATCCTAAATCCAAAAATTACTTCAATCGGACAAACGAGGGCTTGATCTCTTACCAGGTGCTGTGTTATGGAGTCGAGTCGGCTTAGCGAGGCATCCGAGACGTGCACGTGCCAAGATTCCTTTCCTTTCTTCCCCCTTTCTCTTCTTCTTCTTCTTCTTTTCTTTCTTTTCTTTTTGGTAGAGGACCCCTCAACTTCTATTTAGCCGAGCCCTCTCCCCTCTCCTTTTTGTTTTACTAAATTTTCGGTTTCTTTTTCAGTTTCTTCTTTTGGGGCCCACTAACATAATATTACATTATTGCATAATATTACATATTCCTTACTTTTTGCAGATGCAATGGCCAGTGCAATGGTTAGCCGATGGTAGGAGATGGTGGTTCGGTGAAGAGCGGGAATGAGTAACGGTGGTATAGGAGTACTTTTGAGCGTGAGATTTTGAATGTTTCCTCCTAGCTCGGTGAAGCTTTAGATAGCATGAAGATGCACCATGAAAAGTCATTAAAGGTGGGAGTTCTGGGAATAGGGAGCTAGGCCTCGAAGATGAGATGAGGGGGTGAAAAGGCGAGAAAAGGCTAAAATGATGTTGACGTGTCCGGTGGGGTGAGGCCCCGCACGGGGACGAGGTGGCGTTGCGGAGGGCCGGTCTTTTCCTCCGTTCCCGTCATCCATCCCTCTCTTTTTGCTAATTAGTAATTGCTAATTGCAATGGGGATTTAAAAATTAGTTCCCTGGAATGTTCTAAATTCTCGAGGAGACGATGGTATCCCTACTACCGGATTGCCAATGCTGTTTCATGGTAACGATTTCCAGAATGCCATGTGGAGCGATACGATCCATTCTTCGAGCCAAACGGACTATACCGGGGGCGGGAGTGTCCTCGACTCTGAACCTCCCTGTGCCTCGACATCAAGCTTCCAGTCTTGGAGTCCACTTCCTCATCCTGAAGGCAATCCCATGATGGGAGATTCCCTAGCAATTTATTTAGATGACATTTTGGAATGTGATGACTTGTCAGATCCCACGATTCGATGATGATTGTTCTGTTAGAGGTACCAGGAACGGTGGTGCTAAGTCCGAAATTTAGCCCAATCCCGCCCATCAATCAAATAAGTCCAAAAATCCTTCTCTTTCTTCCTCATATCTGCAACTTTTCTCCGCGAATTCTCAAGACTCCGCTGGACCTCACAAGCCTCCCTCCATTGAAGCTCCATCCTCCACAAGCTCACCATGGGTTTGCATTTCCCACTGACGCTTCTGTGCCCTCCTCGCATTTTGTTACAGCATAGCTGGTGGCTGCATTTTCGGCTGCTAGTGGCGTGTGCTTCTGTTTCAGCTTCAGTTCGACAAACTGCTTTGGCTTCTCAGGTTCTGCTTCCGTTCGGCGTTCTTTCGTGATCTAATGGGTGGGTCAACTCGATTGTTCCGACTCGGTTTTGTGAGGTTTTGGCTCGATTTCTTCCAATTGGTAGGTGAAGATGATGGAGTGGAATCCAGAGAAGGATTTGCTAGCGATAGTCACGGAGGACTCGAATGTGGTTGCTTCTTCGCTTCATTTGGTGGAGGCTGTAAACAATCTCTCTTGAGTATAGCTAAGACCAGAGAACTTCTTTTATTTATTTATTTATCTATTCATTCATTCATTCATTCATTCATTTAGTGTGTTGGTTTCTTCAACGATGGGCATTTGTGCTTCAGTTTATTTGGTGTCTTTCCAATTGGACATATCATAAGCGTCCCGTGTGTTGAAATCAAATATTTAGCAGTATGGTATATTGGATACAGCGGTCGATTCATTCTTTCCTTGTTCTGGCTTCTCATTCAGCACTTTTTCTTAATAAATCAATATTGCCTGGAAAGTAATGGACTGATTAAGTAAATAATTATACCATGGATGCTTGTGAAAGTTTCAGATGTTTATGCCATTTCCCAGGCTAGATTTCACATACGTTGGTCACTTCAGAGATGACACCCTTCCAACTTGGATATAGAACAATTATCTTCTTTTTGTTTGGCCTGAGGTTAGCCTGCCTTACCTACTTGCTCCACTCTAGGCTATGGGGTTTCTGCTCTGTTCTATGAAGATTTCCAATCAATTCTCTAGGCTTGATTTGATTTGTCCTTAATGTTGTACTAGGTAAGATGATTATCCGTTTACTAATAGAATTCTTGGTATTCTTTTCTTAGATGAGGGCATATGAGTTACTCATATGTGTTCGGTTATTCATTCGTGTATAAAACATATTTGTTTAAAGGCCTTCTTAAGCGAATAAACTTTTTCATCAGCTCTTTTAAATTTAGTTACTCTCTGTACTTTCTTAAATCAGGCTTTACTACATGAATAACACATTAGGAGCTAAATAAAAACATGTGAATCATTTGCATTTATGGTAGTGAGAACTTTGGTTCCTTTGATTTGATGATCCTCTTTGATCAAAGATGTTATGTACGCATTTGGAATTTGATATTATTGCCAAGAGATAATGATTTTAGGCTAGTATCGATTGATGTCTGTGAATGTGGATGCTCAAGGGCAGTGGATCTTCTGGTTTGGACCATTTGTGGGGGCACTAGCAACTACAACATACCATTAGCACATCCTCAGAGTAACTTCCATCAAGGCCCTGAAAGCAACTGCCATCAAGGCCCTCAGCGGCAACCCCGACAACTAAAATCTTTCCCTTTTTCTTTTTTGCATTTTTATGCCCATTTTCTATTTTTGTGAACGAGAGACAACTATGACGATAGATAGTGATGGTGGTGATGACGGAAACCCTCTTGATTTATAGATTTATTGATCCCATTTATCATTATTATTGCTGTCGTTATTGTTCAATGATTAGTGGTGGAAGTATTTCCTTTTTCTTTCGTATTCTATCTCCCTGTGATCACATGCGCTCCTGTCGAAACCAACCCGACAACCCGAATCAAGTCGAGTGTAGAGACTGTGGGATACATAAACCCTTCATCCAAGACTCCTAACGATGAACAGATACTCAGTTTAAAACTAGAATTGGACCAGGAACATGCGTGATCAGCACGAGGATGAACGTTCCGCGCGTCTCTAAGGAAACACACCTGGTACTAACAGGATGAGCAAAAGGATGCTCGAACTATGTAATAATATTGATGAGGTTTTGAGTCGGCGTCCTTTTATCGTCGGATGAAACATTATAGAATAGGCCGCGTCGATCTACTTTGGGACTCATAATTGCATCTAGCCAACAGGACGTCTAAGTAGACAGAGAAAATATGAGAAAATATTGGGTAGGGTTATCGTTCAGGCAAAATATGAAAATGTTTAGGACTTAATTGATACAATTGAAAGGTTCGGGATTAAATTAGCACAAATACAATAGATTTATATATATATATATATATATATATAGATAATTTTCCCATCAATGCCATGGTTCATACAATTCAACATTCTTGACAGAATAAAGTGGAAGAATGAATTTCTGTATATTTCAGTGTGTATAATACTGATGATACAAGAGCCTATTTATAGGCTAGTCTAGGCAACTATCTAAAGTAATAGAATATTACAATATCATAATCAAATCAATTATAAATTAATTAGGAAAATAAATATCTCTAACATCCTAAGATATCTCTAACATCCCCTCTCAAACTCAAGGTGAGATAGAAGAGGTCAACTGGAGTTTGGATAAAAGATCTTTAAAACGCCCGGGTGGATGCGCCTTCGTGAAAACATCAGCCGTCTGATCAATTGAAGAGATGGGAACAAGACGAACATCGCCACGAAGCACATGAGAGCGTATGAAATGACAATCTATTTCAATGTGTTTGGTACGCTCATGAAAGACATCATTATGAGCTATTTGGATGGCACTTCGGTTATCACAATGAATGACCGTTCCACCGTTATGACGAACTCCCATGTCTTCTAGCAACCACCGTAACCATAATAATTCCGAAGTTATATCGGCAAGGGCATGGTATTCCGCTTCCGTACTCGATCGAGCAAGAGTAGTCTGTTTCTTAATCCGCCAGGAAATAAGGGACTTCCCTAAGAAAAAGCAATAGCCTGTAGTAGAGCAACGATCAAGAGGATCACCAGCCCAATCAGCATTAGAATAAGCTGTTAACTCCAAGGATGAGTCAGCAGAAAAGTGAAGACCATGAAATAAGGTACCCTTAATATAGCGAAGAATTCGAAGAACAGCAGCAAAATGAGTCGTCCGTGGCGCAGTCATGAATTGACTCATAATGTGAACATCATAAGCGATGTCAGGGCGGGTAACAGTAAGATAAACCAAACTACCAACTAACTGTTGATAAAGTGTAGGGTTTGGAAGAGGAGTCCCATCTTTTTCATCAAATTTGGCATTATTTTCAATGGGAGTGGTAGCAGTCTTGTTATCAGTAAGTCCAGCTCGAGAAAGAAGATCAGTGGCATGTTTCGCTTGAGAAAGATAATAGCCAGAGGAATCAGAAGCAACCTCCAACCCTAAAAAATAACTGAGCCGTCCAAGATCTTTCATTTCAAACTGTTGACTCAAATACAGCTGTAGTTTTGTAATGCCTTCGTGATCATCGCCAGTAATAATCATGTCATTTACATAAAATAGTAGCAGAATACTCCCACGAGATGTGCGTTGAACAAATAAAGCGTTATCATAGGGACTATATACAAATCCAAGGCGTTCCATAGTAGAACTAAACTTAGAATACCACGCATGAGGAGCCTGTTTTAGTCCATATAATGCTCGACGTAGAAGACACACTTTACCAAGAGTATGAGTATATCCAGGAGATGGCTCCATATATACTTCTTCAATGAGATCTCCATTAAGGAATGCATTTTTGACATCCATTTGAAATAGAGGCCATCGCTTAATAGCAGCGACAGCAAGAAGGCTACGAACAGAAGTAAGACGTGCAACTGGAGCAAATGTCTCATCATAATCAATGCCATACTCCTGGGTAAAGCCTTTTGCTACTAGTCGAGCTTTATAACGTTCCACTGTACCATCTGCCTTAGTTTTGATTTTGTACACCCATTTACAGCCTATAGTCGACTTGTTAGGAGGCAAATCAACCAAATCCCAAGTATGAGAGTGTTCTAATGCTTGCAACTCATCCGCTATTGCTTGTTGCCAAAGAGGATTAGTACGAGCTTCTCTATATGTGTGAGGCTCGTGAAAAGAGGCAATTGTGGAATAACAATGAAAATCACGAAGCCGAACAGAAGGTTGACTTACACGGGTGGAGTGACGAACAGAAGAAGGAACTTCCAAAGTTGGATCCACGGATGGCACAGACATATCAGGAGCTGCTGAAGTGGGATTTCCAGAGATACCTGCATCAAGATTTGGAGAGGACAATTCGACAGAGGAAGATGTAGGAGTGGCATCTTCAGGGAACAGTTCAACATAAGGATTTGTGAAGAAACGAACATTTGGAATAGTGGGAGAAGATGCAAAAGAATGTAAAGATGAGAACATTTTATGTTCCCAGAAGGTAACATGGCGAGACACACGAAGTCAATTGGATATAGGGTCCCAACATCTATACCCTTTATGCTCAATGCCATAGCCAAGGAAACAACATAGATGAGCACGAGGTTCTAACTTCGTGTGTTCATTTGGAAGAAGATGCACAAAACATGCACTACCAAAAACTCGAAGTAGACTATAATTAGGGATACTGTCATACAAGCGCTCATATGGAGAAGTGTTACCTATAATAGGTGACGGAATACGATTAATAGTGTAAACAGCAATATGACAGGCCTCCCCCCAAAATTGTTCTGGACAAGATGCTGAGATTAAAAAAGTGCGTACAATATCTAAGATATGCCTGTGTTTACGCTCTGCTCGACCATTTTGTTGGGAAGTTCCTGAACAAGAACGATGAATAATAGTACCGTTCTGAGAAAGAATTTTAAGAAACTCTCTATCCTTATATTCCATGGCATTATCAGTACGAAAAACCTTGATATCTCGAGAAAATTGTGTTTTGATCATGGCAACAAAATTGCCATAGATATGGGTAAGTTCAGATCGATTTTTCATGAGATAAAGCCATGTATAACGCGAATAGTCATCAACAAAAATCACAAAATAACGAGAGCCTCCCATAGTGGGAGTAGGAGATGGTCCCCAAATATCCGAATGAATTAGATCAAAGGGAGCATAAGACACATATTCACTACTATTGAATGGTAAAGCATGATGCTTTCCTAACTTACAAGATAGACAATCAAAGGTTTTATTGTCAACAGAACCTAGATGACCACTTGAAAGCAAATGACTTAGACGAGAAAAAGAAAGATGACCTAAATGAGAATGCCAAGTTTCAGATGAAACTGTGGCAGCACAACCAGTGAAGGAGTTGGGAAGCTTTAAGGAAACAAGCTCAAACAACCATCCCACTTTACGGCATGTCCCAATTGTCTATCCCGTCCGTGGATCCTGCACACGACAACCATTCGAAGAGAAATGAATATCAAAACCAAGCTCACATAGCTGACCCACAGATATCAAGTTTAAAGAGAGATTGGGAACCATAAAAGTATCAGGTAAGGACAATGTGGATGTTGGAACGTTTCCTATATGACTAACTATCATTTGAGAGTTATCAGCAGTGTGAATAATAGGTGCTTGTGAGTTATATGATTTTGACTTGAATAAATTGGAATGAGAAGTCATGTGATTACAACACGCAGAATCAAAGAACCATGAATCATGAGTACCTGGAGTGACTGATAGAGTAGAAGAACTAGAGGTACCGGTTTCTTGAAGAATGGAACGAACTGTGGATCAAAGATCATCTAAAGATAGCGTGACAGACGAGCTAGTAGAAGAATCCTCTATGACAGAAGCAGCAGTGGATGGGCGGCGTGCAGCTGCATCTCGAAAACGGGATCGGTTGTTTGTTCCCGTAGGTTGCTTGGATTGCAATTGATAGCAGTTTGATGCACGATGACCAGGTCGACGACAGTGCGTACAATAAGGTTTGTGCCATGAGGATGAGCCAGAAGTAGCAAGCACTGCATCTATAGGAGTGGAAACCAGTGGAGTAGCACGTTGTGCCTTTAAAGTCGCAAGGCGAGTTTCCTCCGTTAGTAACTCTGAAACAACTACCTCAAGATGAGGTAAAGGATCCCTATGCAAAAGTGAGGCTCGTACAGGTTCATACTCATCATTTAGAGCCATCAGAAATTGCATAACCCGCATACGATCACGATAGTCAGCAAACTTACAAGCATCAATAGTCGAATCCCATGTTGGTTCAGATAAAGCTAGCTGGTCCCAGATAGCATGCATTGAAGAAAGAAAGTCATTAATAGACTGACCTGTCTCTTGACGCATGCGATGTAAGTTCCCTAACAGTTGATATTGATGAGCAATGTCTGATGTGGAATAACGACCGGCAAGAAGATCCCAGGCTTCCTTTGCTGTATTTAGACGACCAAACTGAAGTTTGATGGATAGAATCGAAGTATTTCGAAACCACGTAAGTATCTGGTGATTCTTGCTCTCCCACTCTTCCAATCGTCCAACAAATGTATCGTCATCTTCTTCGACGGCTTGAGAAGGCTCGCGAAGATTTCCAGTGACATAATGCCAAAGCTTACGTCCCCTTAGAAAACTAGACATTTCTTTAGCCCATAAAATATAATTTGATCCATTTAGGATGGTCTGAATTGGCATTGAGACTTCTAACTTGTCCATGATAGGCGATATACTAGTAAACTCGATCGATTCTTTGATGAATTTGAGAAAAACTGATATTTGTAGAGCTGATCTGAAGAAAATAAGGCCGAAAATAGACTTAGAATGATGAAATACCTCAAGAACCGGTCTAGAAATGCCAAGAACCGGTCGGAAATTGGCTGAACCGGCCGAAAAACACTGCGAACCGGTCGGAATCTGACTGAACCAGTCGGAATCTGGTTGAACCGGTCGAAAACACCTTAAAATTGCTCGAAAACTGCACGAACCGGACAGATAAAGGAGCTAATTGGTTGGGTAATGACCAAACCGGTCGAAAAACTCCGAGAACCGGTCGGAAAATGCTGCGAACCGGTCGGGTCAACGCCGGTCAATGACAATCGGCGACGAGATGACGTGGGCTGACATCACTGATACGCGCGCAAAGGGTTGACCGGCGCGTGAGGGCACGTAGCTGACTCCCCGGCGTCGTGGGCGCGTGGATCTCACGCGCAGAGGCTTTGGACGGCGCGTGAGGGCGCGTGGAGTACTTTCCGGCGACGTTTGTTGCTGTTCTGGACTCGTATGGGAATGTAGAACCTGTATATGTGGTTTTCGATAAAAAAATTTCTAAGAATTGTTTTCGAAATTTCCACCTGCAGTCGACGGCGTCGGTGGTCATCAGTAGTCCTGTAGTACGACTGACGTGTGGCTTCTCTCCGTGGTAGATCAAGATGCTGTGACAATGGAGACCACTCTCTCAGACAAAACCTCGCTCTGATACCATGACAGAATAAAGTGGAAGAATGAATTTTTGTATATTTTAGTGTATATAATACTGATGATACAAGAGCCTATTTATAGGCTAGTCTAGGCAACTATCTAAAGCAATAGAATATTACAATATCATAATCAAATCAATTATAAATTAATTAGTAAAATAAATATCTCTAACATCCTAAGATATCTCTAACAATTCTGACCACTACATGTGAAACAGGTTAATCAAATGATGAAATTTGACCCCCTTACTCAGATCTTACTATTGCTTAAAAAGAACAAAAATTCAACGACGGTTATAGCGTATAATATATGGTCATAAAATCCCATAGAGTTGCCTCCAGAAAATTTTGCAAGCTAGGCATTCAGACTACTATCAGGACAATTCAGGATTACTACACATAAATTTACGATGTCATGATGCTTCACTTGTAATCAAATTATATTATATTATCTAACAGTACGGTGAGTGAAGGTGCCATAAATTTGGCTTATGGAGAGCGAGATTTTGAGTACATTTGACTTTCACATTTAATTCCAAGTTTTGGTAACGATGTATTTAGTAATAACAACTTAATTGATTAATCAATAAAAAAAATAGAAAGACCGTGTATATATGAAAAATAAAAAAAGTATTAACTTAGAATTTAATAAAAGGAAGCATCAATTGCTAAAATAAATGTAGAAGAATGACTTCAGGATTAGGCATGGGATGACTCAAATAAGTGCTCAACGGCTGGATTATCGCACTTCCAAATAATATTGAAAATTCTAGGTATGTAAGTTTATTGCTCTAGATCCCTCCGTGACTTTATCTTCTTTTATCAAGCTCATGAAATATATATGTAAATTCCTCATGATCTTCGGAAATATTGAATATTTCTGTTACTTTTTCGAAATTATTAGGATTGTGAATGTTACTAAACAATGAATATATAGAAATCCAAAATTTATCTAGTTGATCCGATAATATTGGTCGTATGAAATTATAAGCGGCAGCCTTTTAAAGGATGGTGAGATTATTGAAGAAAATACACTGGTACGATCGAAGTTTGGAAAAAAGAATCCAATTTCTATCTGTTTTATGGAAAATGGATGTATTTTCTGCAAAAATTGAGCATTTTTTTTTTTTGGTGGATGTTTCAAGGCTTTATGTAATTGTTGGACCATTCGGGGTACTTTTTGGGCCCATGGAACCAAAATCAAGTATCAAAGGGCAATTTCGTAAATTCAATACTAAATGGGCTTCTTGGCCCAAGTGAGTTTAGCCGCTATTTGTGAGGGTGCAAATTACTGAATGGTAAAATTATTTTGAGGCATGTTATATTTATAATATTGGATCTGGTATTGGCCAGACATTTCAAGGTGGTGTTATCTTGGATATACATAAAAAATGATCATATGAGTGAATCATTTCAAATCATGTTGGATATTATGTATTGATATTTAATTATGCACATGATCGACTTATCTATTGAAAGATGATATATATTTGCTAATCAGCTCTACTTTGGGGCTTAATTATGACATATGTGATTTCTAGGGTTTAACTAGAATGGATGTAGTTCTCTAGACAGCATCACCTACTGAAGTGTGGCCGCAGTGTTCCATGCAATTTAATTGTGATACTTTTGCTAACTTGGTGTGCCACATATTTGATACAAAATTTGCTTCATTCACTACTCAATTCCATAGAAGTAGTTATTGTCACTTCCCTGGTCAAGGCTTTACTCGCCCCTTTCAATATTGTTTCGAGTCATGAATAAGGAAACTTAACTGAACCACGGAAAGAGCAATCTAAAATAGCGTGGGACCCTAATTTAGATTACTTTTTTTTTATGGGTAGAAATAATTTAGATTACTTTTTTTTTTTATGGGTAGAAATAATTTAGATTACTTGAGTAAGGGCTATTATATGTGTCATAAAACTCTCATTTTCATAAATTCACGGCACTCCGAACTTTGTTATTATAATCATTCGGTGAAAGGTTTATCATTTTCGTATGATAGCTATTATCGATTGGAGGTTTTGTCCTTTATTTTATAGGGAATATTTGGTCATTCCCTAGACTTTAAGGTTGGATTCGGAGTGCGACAGTAGGTATCATTCGCGCGCGCACATTTTTTACGAGATGGAAGAATAGTCAACCTTGAAAAGCCGACCAAAGAGAAAAGATTACTTATAAAATATTAAAGAAATAGCATCCATAGCAGCTTAAACTCTAGATTTTGTCCAATTTTAACTTTAACCTCCCTTGACTTTTTTTTAAAGAATAAAAAAAAAAAAAAGTCGAATGGCCTCCCATGTATAGCCGCTTGAAATTGCCCTTGTCTGGTGTGAAGACGATTTCATTTCAAAAATGAATTTCGACTCCCATGCATTGCAAGGAGGCAGGACAAAAGTCTGAGAGTAAGTGTTAGAGTAGAATTAAGGATTAATACATTGAAAAACCCCAAACTGGTACATTTGTGATAAATTTACCCAAAACTATTTTTTTGACCATGAAAAACCCTAAACTGGTATACTTATGACAAATTTACCCCGACTAACCATAAAAAACCATAAACTGGTGCATTTATGACAAATTTACCCCAAACTAATTTATTCGATCACAAAAAACCCCAAACTGATAAATTTGTGAAAAATATACCATTAGCTAAATTGGATTAATACCACAAAAAAATCACAAAAATTGTAAACTGTGACAAACGGATCATAAAATCCCAAATTGGTATACTAATTAATTGTCACGTGTCATTTAATTTAATAATTTGACAATAAAATTTAACGAAAACTAACATAAGGTAAATTTGTCATAGGTGTACCAGTTTGGGGTAAATTTGTCAAAAGTATACCAATTTGGGGTTTTTGGTGGTCAAAAAAATAGTTTGGGGTAAATTTGTCACAGATATACAAGTTTTGGGTTTTTTAGGATATTAGCCCTAGAATTAAAGTAGAACCGACAAAAAAAAAAATTGCCCTTGTTTGTTTACGTGAGTCGAGAGTGCATTAATAAATTTATATTATCGAAAAAGAAAATTTTATAATTTTCTCTTTTTGAAAAAGAGACAAAATAAATAAAATATTAGAGTACCATTATAGAAGGAATTCCTCCGGGCAAAATTGCTAGTAATAGTCCTCGTAAGCACATCTTCTATTTGATGATGGGCTCAATTTCAATTTTGAATAAATTTTGGGACTTTGTTGAAATATTTTCGCGTCACCTGCGATGTCACCGTGTTACGTAAACGCGTCAAGAGGATGAAGCTTGAACTGCAAGATTGGCCACGTACACCATAAAGCCAAGCAGCCTTTGGCGTGGACAAAAAATCGCCACTTCCCTCGGTTAGGTTTGCAAATCTTTAATTTATAACTCCACCTCCTTATACTAATCCAAACGCGTTCTTTGTCTTATTATTATTAGGGTTAATATTAGGAAAACCCCAAACTAATAGATATGATAAATTTATTTTAAATTAATTTTTTTATCGCAAAAAATTTTAACTGCTATATCTACAATAAATTTACCAAAAATTAAATTTTTGATAAAAAAAACTTAAAACTGATATATATGTAACGAATTTAATCCAAAATTAGTACATTTATAATAAATTTACCATATATTAATTTCTATTGAATTTGATTAATACGACAAAAAAAAAAAACTCAAACTGATATATACGTGACAAATGGATAGTAAAACCTTAAATTGATACATCCATCAATTGTCATGTATTATCCACCTCAATAATTTGATGGTAAAATTTAGTAGAAAGTATGAAGGGTAAATATATCATGTATGTATTAGTTTGAAATTTTTTGTGATATTAACTCTTATTATTATTATTTTCATTTTTTCCATTATTATAATAAAATTGGCCACATACAAGAGAAAGCACGTGATTGGAAGTGATCGATGGAATTTTTTTTTAATCCATATTAGATTAAGTGCATTGCAACTTCTAAAACTTCATTTACCAAAAAAAAATTCTAAAACTTATTATAAAAATGTAATTAAATCATAAGACTTTCAAAAAATGCAATCAAATCTTAAAACCTATTAAATTAATGCAATCGAGTGCTATTAACTCCGTCACAAAAAATACCGACGTGACATTCATGATTATTTTCTTCCTCAAATCTTACTTACATTAGATTTTAAATTAAAAGGGGTAAAAGAAAAGCACCTTCATAGGGCCGGAGTTCGCTGAGGCTGGGTGAGTTTGTTTTATAGGCTGGTGCAGCAATTTATTTCATCCAGAAGGAAAGAAATGGGGCACTTCATGGAGGAGGAACATCTTCACTTGACAGAATCATCAGCAATGTTCATTTCTCCATTAGAGTGCAGATGTCCTCCTTCATTATGTTGAGGAAGAAGGCATTGCTGCAAGATGATGAGGAGCTTTTGGAGGTTATGCATGATCACACCAGTGCTGATTTTTCACAACGATCGCGGCGACCACAACCCATCGGCGAGGACCCTATGGTCCTTTTTTTATTTTTATTTTTATTTATTTTTTTGAGCTCGGGCTCTTTTTTTAAATAAAAATTTAGCATTTATTTATTTTTAATCTAATTTAAGCAAGATCTGTTAAAAATAATTAAAAAAATGTCACATGGGAGAAAGAAAATAAAAAAATGACACTTCAGCATTTTTAATTTTCATAATTAACTGAATGACCTAATTGCTTTAATTTGACAAATTTTAAGACTTAATTACGTTTTCTGGAAACTTTAGGACTCAATTATACATTTGTAATAAGTTTTAAAATTTCTAATACACCTATCTTTAACATAATTTCAAGCATGTCCCTCATTGATAAAAGATTGGGTAGAATAGATTTACCTCAAACTCACGCTGAAGGCAAAAATAGCTTAATTATTTAATTGGCTAAAGCCGGAAAAAGAAGATGATTAAAAAAAAAAAAAAGTCGACGCAATTTCATATGGATACGGGAACAAATTGCTAAAATCGGAGAAAATTTAAATAAATAAATAAAATCTAAATCGGCAACGTTCCGGGGAAATGCATGATGGAGTCACATTTCGCGGAAAATGATGTGCTGCAGACATATAAAAAAAAGAGACGCACTCGTTACAGGAGCTTGAGTTCGTTGATGAACTGCTGATTCTCTCTCTCTCTCTCTCTCTGCTCTCTGCTGCGCTTTTTCAGTAACCAGACGTTCTCCTTCATCTTGTTGAGCTCCAGAAAGGAGAAGGGAAAAGCCATGGGGAAGCCAAAGAGAGCTTTGCCTCCCTCTTCATCTTCAGGTCAACCAAGTCAACACAAGAGGCCATGCGTCCCTCCGATCGAGTAAGCTCGCCCTACCCTCCTAACGTTTCGATGCTTGGTTCACCGTTTGATGATCTTGCGTTAGTTTTAGCTTTACTTGAGGGAGATTCAATGAAGGGTTCTTGAGTTGACGATTCTTGAAATGAGAGATATGGTGAAAGCCCGCCATACATTGATAAGCTTTTGCCTCATGACCGTTCTAAATCGCTTTCGTTCAGTTCTTTGTTGGTGGGTTTGTGCTGTTGCTCAGATGCGAAGTACTAAAGACCTCGAATGTCGTCGTCTCGAATCTGTTTGGTGATTTCGCATTGGCCACTCGCTGTACTTCCTCCTTATTCGAGCTGAATTCTGCTAGAATCATTTATCTAGCAAGTGAGCTGTTATCGTTACCAGGTTACTTTGCTATCCTGTTGTCTAGAATATCCTACCTCGCTTGTAATTTTGTGCTGATGTTCATGCAGTCGAGCATGGAATGGGTCCGAAATGAATCCTGTGCCGAGTTGCTGTTTGACTTGCTGTTTGACAAAGGAGGATCTGCGGAATATGGTAAGATGAGTAAACTAGCTAAGTTGGACATGCAAAATACAGTCCTTATTATATTTCAATTCCTGATCTCTTCAATTAGAAGTGGTTAGACGCATGAGAAATTGCCATGAGATGTATAGAGAATTTTTTCTTGAGTGGTAAATATGACCCGCTGAAAGTTCTAGGATTTTCCTGTGAAGCAATTGCACTAAGAACATGCTTTAGGCTTTTCATGTTGCATTGGGCAGTATGGATCACAAAAAGATACAAATTTTCAATGAAGTGCCCTGGACATAACTGTCCCTTTGAAACCTGGAAAATGTGGTCAATGACCGTTTGTATGGAGGAGGAGGAAAGTGAAGATACCTGTGATGTGAACCTTGAATGTGATGACTACGTGACAGATGGCTCTTGCTTATGTAATTCTTCACTTTTGCTTCTTTGCTGGACAGTTTAGAGAAGAGCTGGAGCGTGCTAAGTCTGACTGGGCCAAATATTTTCAAAGGTGAATATATTTCATTTGGTTTGTTGGCAATATCTTATCTGCATGAACTGATTCCTCTAGTGAATTTCCATGTGCATTGTCTTGTCAGCTAAAGATATCATTGACATCATATGCCATCAATCCAAGACTCTTTTTGAAAAAGCGTAATACCTACACAAACATTTCATTTGTTGATCACTGAAAGGACAGTGCATTCGGAGATAGCTGCTAACTCACTGTAGTTGCTTCTGCTATCAATGTACTGCATATAAATATGTATTCCATCTCTACATTGACTTTATATATTCCCTTAGATTAAAAGAATGCATTTGAGTCTGGAATCTATCTTTTTATACTGTTATTAGGTGCAACATTCATGTGTACTCTTAACTAAAATGTTACATATGGATCTTTGTCTATTTACTACGATTAAGTCCACGAGTCAGTAGTTTGTTCACGTTGTCAATTCTTATGGTGTAGTTTCTTCAGGAATGCTGTTGAAGAAATAGTGCAAGAGATGCAATCAATGGAGAATGCTTCTAAGAAACTGGTAAGATAAACAGAGTTTTCCAGTTTGGCTCAGACATATCTTTGTCAACACATCGGATATGAGTTGTTTATCTGCATGTCATGAAGTGACCAAATGAACTTGTTGACCAACAAGTCCATTGCTAGCTAGTTCATTTAGAGGAACATTCATTGAGCTTGAACTTGCACAAACTTTGCCCAAATTTTGCACGTTTTCCACCATATACAGCCGACATCAAGGTGCCAAACCTTCTTGTTAATGCGAACTCTTGGAGAACATTAGCCTTTTATTCCTAGAGTAACTTTTATTATTTGAGTGAGGGCCCTAGGGCCAACTTTTTTCCCTGTTCGACTGGAAGAATGGTAGATCCTTTTGCACAACCTATTATAGTAGGGAAGCCTTATAACTTGAAATGAATTCATCAGTTGACTTTCAACCTAATGACACCACGCGCCAGATCACAACATGACATCAATAATATTTCGCATCTACACTACCGGTGACAACACCAAAATACTACCCAGAAAAAAAAAAAAAAACTCAAAACCATGCCACCAGATTACAGTCAAGTTAGTCAACATGAACTTGCCCATTTCTACTCAAAACACTTAACATCAGCAGTAACTGTCTTAATTCCTTGATGAATTATAGTTTCTAAAGAGACATTTACAAAGACAAAAACACAACTGCATCAAGGACACAGCAAGCTTGACGTATACATTTTTCATGCTTTGCTAAGTTTCGCCCTCTGCAGAAGATGATAAATTGTTGCAGTCTAGGCTAATTTCCTCACTAATGCCTTCAAACTTTCCCCTTCATGTTCTTCAAGGCTCAAGTACATCCATCCTTCCCGTCACTTGCAGATCTAGGACATGAGAGGAGCTGTAAAACTTGTTCTGATAATCTGCTTTGAGAAAGCACACTAAAAGAAAAAGTGCAATTTTAGATTCTTCATATTGTCTGCATAGCACAGAAGTGCTATTGATATCACACCAAGTTTTCATGGTGCTGTATTCAACACCAATGGTCAACTGGTCGGCCTAATCAAAGACAGAGTATCTTTTGCTACTCATCGACTTTCTGCCCAAGAGAAGGTAAGTAACTGAGTTCCAACTGAGTTTTGTCAAGCCTGATATGGACACTTGAAAAGAGGAGTGCGTTCGACATCTAGATGCATTTTTTTTTTTTTATCAGAAAAAGTAATAGGTAGTGCCTGTGGAGAGAATAGAAAGAAAATCTAGATGCTTTGTTTAGATCCATAATGGAGACTTTTTATTAATGGAGTGATTTTGAGCTTTCACTCTTTGCTATGCAAAATTGAGGATAGTGACCTTCTAAATCTAAGTGGCCTTCTGTACTCCGTGCTTAAAATTATAACAAAAACAGGAGTAAGTTGGAGACCACTTTCAGCAGTTGATTTGGTTTCATCCATTAGAATCTGAGGCACCAATCATCATAATGTAGTTTGAACAATTAACTCATTCATGTTGCACATGTTACTCCCAAGTTTAAATATGAAGATCTTATAGTTTGAACGATTTACACTTCAGCAGTCGAACGAGTTGATGCTTGTTTTATTTCTTCACTAGCCCTTTCTCAATCAACTTTGCATCTTTACCCTGAGGACCCTTGCCTTGATTGTACTCTTATTACATCTTCCGAGCACCTGACGTTTGGTGGAGAAATGGGCGGATATGGGCGTAAAGTGAATTGAGGTTCTTTCAATATTATTTTTATTCTTCTTTCCCTGTGCTGCTCTTACGTGCTTTATCTGAATACAAGTTCATCCATTGGAATGCAACATTACTCGTGAAAAAAGAAGTTGCTTGAAGCCAGAATATTTACCTGTCAATAGTGGAAATAAATACTTCCATTAGTCCAGCTTGAGCAATATACCAATTGTTTTTGTTCCAGGAACATGGAGATGCAATCGTGATGAAGGCCTTGGCTAACTGGAATGATGTGAGAGAGTTCAATGGTGAGACACTTTCTGATTCAATGCAGAAGAATAGCTCAAGCTCATATTCATCTTCAGTCTTAGGTGGACAAACTGAAAATCGCAACCATGTTCAACGTTATTTGGCTCCACCAATTGTTGCTGCTGCAGTTGGTCCGGAAGCTCCTCTGGCAAATGCGGGCTCCGCTGCTGAAGGTACGTGCCAGAGAACACAAAACTGTCTCTCCCTTTAAGCATATACAAAGATGTGGCCTGTGAAATTACGATGAAAATGGGACTTTCCACTTGATTTTTAAGCTTGAATATATAAAAGCATTGTGTACCTGATCCTTATGATTCTGGGCTCCAAATCATATAAAGACGTTTGTTTGTCCAGCTGTGATTATTGTGACATGAGCCTCATTAAATGCAATCTATCCATTTTGGCCAATATATGTACATATGTATGTATGCATGTATGTGTTCTGTCCAAGCTATTCAAAAGCAACTAAAAAATTAGTTGGTAACGGGTGCCTTTTTTGAGTGGGGGATTGGGGGAGGGGAAGGGTGAGGGTAGATACTCATGAACACCTTCACTTAGGTGATACTAAGTGGATATTGACAAGATATTGCTATGATTAGGTAGATATGAATAGATGTAATGAGCACACGATGTTTTTATATGTGTATTTTTATCAAGTGGTGACTGCGGTTGTTTTAGAAAGGGCCTTGTCAATTGAAGCATGTAAAGATTACAAAGATCAGAGGCAAGAAAAATTAAAGAGATGTGCAGGGTAAGGAGGGAAAAAAAAACTCGCAGCACTTTCCACGATATCAGAATAGCTCATAGATCTGTGCTTACATTGGCCTATGTTTATGAACCATATTAATGTTTTGGTTCCTTCTTCAGGACTTAATGGTGCAATGGCTTTGGCATTACCAGTTCAGTCACAAAATACCAATTCTGGAACCTCCATGAAGATTTTAGTTGATGAAAATTTTCGTCTTGCTGCACATCAGCTCATGTCTGCAGGCTGCTCGAATGTTCAAATTCCTCCAGGATATCATGATAGTACTACTGCTGGATTGCCAACACAGTCTCATGGTCTCAATTTACAGAATTCCATGCATAGCAAAATGATTGGTTCTTCGAGCGGAATGGACTATACAGGATATGATGATGTTCTTCCTGAAGGCATTCATGTGAGAGAAAACAACACACCATGTAATGACCCGTTCTCTAGGACACTCGCTCCTCCCAAAGGCAATGACGTGATGGAAGATATCCAATCAAGTCATTCAGATGATAGTTGGAAGCAATGATTGGCTGATAACCCATTACTTGATAATGGTTATGTTGGAGAAAACAACACACCATGTAATGACCCGTTCTCTAGGACACTCGCTCCTCCCGAAGGCAATGGCGTGATGGAAGATATCCAATCAAATCATTCAGATGGTAGTTGGAAGCAATGGTCGGCTGATAACCCATTACTTGATAATGGTTATGTTGGAGGTACCGGCAGAGGTGTTATTGGCTGGCTCAAGATAAAAGCAGTGTTGCAGTGGGGGTACTTCATCAGGAAGAGAGGTGTCAGACTTGTGGAGTTAGACCAACCACCGATCCAAGTTCAGGCTTGTTCGTAGTTCTTATGTCGCTTTAGGGAAAGATGATTCTCCGTTTACTTCTGATAGAATTGATGGTAATTTTTTCTTAAATGGTGGTAATATTTCATTGATTCTATATATTCATCTGTATATAGAACATCTATGTTGAATGCCTTATTAAGCGACTAATTGTTTCATCATAGTGTCTCTCTACCTCAATTCTTTCCACATCTTTCTTCAGAAAAGTTCTCTTATATATCACATGTAAGGAACGCAAGGTTATATCATTCAAAGGGTGTACTTGGATTCTGCGCTTATTATGCATTAGATCTGCAACCAAATCCAAGGAGTGCCATATATTAAGTCCTGCCTACTGCTGCTCTCCAGTGGCAATGCAGCTCTTTTCTGGAACGCATACACTGTCAAGCTTTGATGCTAAGTTCCCTCGTACCCATTTTCCCGGCCTTCTCTTCTTGTTTTCTCGGTCCTCAAATGTTTTTACTATAACGAGCTTTTAGGCAAAGCAGCTCAGGGTTAGTTTAATTTAATGTTGGTTCTGCACTGGAATTGTAACCTTATAAAATAGGATTAAGTATTGAGATCTTTCATCTTTAGTGTGTCATTCCACAATTCCTCCAGTTCCTGAACTATTTAAACAACTGAATATTCATGCATGTTTATACATCATTAAATTTATTGGCTAAGTGATATTCTTGGTTAAGAAAACGCAAGTCCATTAAAAATATTGTAGACATAATCTCATAATCCTAAACCTACCATTTATTTGCAGATTCCGAAGCTCTAGGACTGGAATATGATCAATGTCCTTTAAAACCACCTTGAAACTATATATCTAGCAGCTAGTCATGTTGATTATATTGATCCCAGAGGGCAGCCCTTCCACGCAAGAAGGTTTTTTGTGCATCGGATTGGATGCATCACTTAATGGTGACGTGAAGAAGCAAGTCAAATTTAGGTGGGTGAGAGATTTCAGCACTCCATTGCAAAGTTCGATAGTCGATTACACCGAGTGAACCACTCAACCCAAAGTATAAATAATCTACACCGAGCAATTGGTTCTCTTATATATGAAAGTTAATGTTTATAACAGATGAAGCATGAGATTGGGACTGTCAAATAGGTCTCGAATCTTGCAGCAATACCACGGAGACGATTGCCACCATATTGAAGCCATGGCTCTAATTAATAGACAAATAGTTACCTACTCCAATTTTCTCTTCAACAAATGCCCACCTAGCAGAAAAGGCACATGGGAGGTATAAATTAAGACTCCAAGGACGGAGCCGAAAAGCTTCAGTCACAAAAGCCAAAAGGCATTGCTTCTCACACCGATGTCTGCAGCTTCGGAGAGCAGAGGTCCACCCACAGGAGCAACACGAGCATAACCACCACAAAATCTTGAACAGACAGTCATTCTGAATCAGAGATTTCATCTTCATCCTCGTCCAGTATGTAGACCAGGGCCCGTTTTCTTGCAGCTAAAACACAAGCCACACCTCTACTTGCTGTCGCCATAAAAACATTAACTTGATTTCAGTCCAACGTTTCTTGAATATATGGCCATGACTAACGTGATGTTTAGATACCTTTGCTGGGTAAAAGCAAAACTACAACACATGCATTATGCTAAAACACAGGCGGGGAAGCAAACCTTGCTGCCCAGGGAGGCTATGGTATGCATGTAAACTATGAATGCTCTACAGTATCTTGCTACACTAGATATCATGATAGTATCTATCATCATGAACATGTACAGGTTCTCAGTCAGTAACTAGACCGCAGTGAACCTACCATAAGAAGAATATTCTCTGTACTTGTGTGGCCTCTAAAGATTCACCTTTTTTGCACTTTGACCTCTCAATAGATTTAAATTTAGGGGAAAACCTGATACATTAGTATATTACTTCTTCAACTGAAAAAATATTCTTCTTTGGAGCATAAGTTTGCACTTCTTCAAACTATGGGAACAAACATGAAGTGGTCCATTAAAGAGACATATTGTACCTAAGCCAGTCATAACCAGTCATATTTAAACTTATGAGTAGGCTGTTAAGTGAAAATGTAGTAAGGAGCATGGACAGGATTTATTCAGTCCACTACCTAGTCAACAAGATGGAATTGTTGCAAACACTCGCAAGTTTATCAAGCATTGATACACAAGGGAAATAGTATGGGCAACAACAAGTTTCCAAACATCCAAAAATGCAGATGGACATGGTAAGAAGCTCAAGGAAAAAAATTCAGGACTATAAAATTGATGGCATGACAATGGTTTAATCCTTAGTTCAGTTTTATGGTGGTGTCAAAAATTCTTACCACTAACTGAGAAGGGAAGAACAACAGTATGGGGAATGCTGCGAATCTTCTCATTCTCCACATCTAGGTGTAATATAGAGTCCTACATGCATAGTTTCACTGTGTTAATGTTTCAGGAGTGAGAATAAGATAACCAAGCAAAAAATGTTCTCACAAAATAGAAGCGAAAATGGCACTTCTTACCTATTAGGGACATTCTGACCAAAAAAATAAAAAATCAATTAGGGACACCACATGCCTACTTTTTAACCAACATACATGTAGAAGGCTTTAACTGCCAAGATAAGTTGGAACTTTTGCAGTTATAGTAAGGCAGAAAGTAAAACACCCTTCAGAGTTCCCAAGCGTGAAATAGCATGTCCATGCACATAGGAGGAAAAACTAAGCTGCTGCTTCTCATGCTGATGAGGAAAGCATACAAATAAAAGATAGGAAGAATAAAATTCCTAGTGTTTTTGAAACTGGACAAGTGGTTCAACCGGTCAAACTGGTAGAACTGTGTTCTACCAGTTTAATGGGTTTAACATATTGCATGTGATGTCATCTGATAGAATACTCCACATCTATTAGATTACACGTGTTCAGATTAATAGATGCCTGGCTGAGTCGGCAGAGCCTCATTGAGCACAAATGACAGCATTCAAGTTCTCAAGAACATCATTTAATTTTCTAATAGATTAAACCAATAAGGTCAATGAATACTAATGCACCACCAAATTGAAGCAAGAAGACACTGGAGTGAATGGTTGGTACGCTTGGTAGTTACAAGAGGTTGGAGTTCCAAACCCCAACCCAACTCCAACACTCTTCCTTTAAACATTTTGAATGCCCAGAACTGGTCCAAACTAGTTGACAGGATTGTGGGTCAACAGTTGACAGTTACGCCTGATAACAATAGGGTCAATACCACCAGTTCTTGACCACTACTGTTTCTGCTGTGAAACCAGACTGGACAGGTCTGGTTCCTGATCCAACCAGAGCCGGTTCTTAAAACACTGAAAAGAACAGGAGTCAACTGAAAAGCAATTTTCTTTTTGCCATCAATGTTTTAAATAGTGAACTGACGCGTATCAGAACAAACAGCGTCCTATACGTATCACGAGTACGAAATCAATATGCAAGCTTAGGATCCAAGAGTTACCTTTAATTGGTACAACTCCCAGTTATTTGCCCGAGTTGTAATATATGGGTTTTGACCCAGTCATAAAGAAAAGAAAAGAAAAGAAAAAGGTAGAAGCTTCAGGAGAGAGAGAGAGGAATCGAGAGTTTTCGGGAGAAGGAAAAGAGAAGAGAGAGAGAGAGAGAGAGAGAGAGAGAGAGAGGAAGAAAAGACAGAAAAAAAAAAGGAAAAAGAAAATAAAAAGGAGGAGATAAAATGGAAAGAGAGAAGGAAAGAAGGGGAGAGAGGGACGGCAGAGAGCTCGAACACAGAGAAGAAGAAAGAGAGAAAGAAGAAGAAGAAGAAGAAGAAGAAGAAGAAGAAGAGAAAAGAAAAGGAGGGGCTTCGTGCGTTCTCGTCATGGGAGCCTCCCCAAGCTGCATTAACTACGTAACGCAACGCCCGGTAAGCGCTCGTGCCGCCCATTTGTTCAATTGGAGTAATTTCGGACCTAGGGCTTGAAATTCAGAATTTTGGGAAAAATCGAGCGGCGAAGTATGATTTTTGAGTCGTTAAGCTGCATATTTTTATAGAAATTGTACTTTGGGATGTTGTGAAGCTATAGCATCTTACGGATCGTGATTTGAGCTTGCGGTTTGTCCGGAACGGAATTTTGAAGTCGGGGGCGCATGCTGGTACTGTAGCGAACAGTAAGCTTCGAGCTCGTTTTTTTGTCGTTTTCGGTACTGTTTTGGGGTGGCTGAGTTGGAGTTGTTGTTGTATATTAAGAGAGCTTTCTAAAGACTATAAGACGGCTTGAAACGGAATTTTGTGGAGGAAGTTATGGCACGACAAAATTGACGCATGGGCTGCGCCTTGCGGGAAATTGATGGGTTTTCGATAAATGCGAGTTTCTCGTGGCGCATAGGTGTCGTTTTATCGACAAATAGGTTTAGTATAGACGAGTCATTATGCAAATATCCTTTTTACTCGGCATTTGATAATGTTTTTCCGTTAATTTATTAGGGATCCGAGTGCGTTGGTTCGAGTGAACGTCGTAATTAATTTTCGACTTTCCCAGGTGAGTGGTGCTATCTCTTCTAAGAATTTACAAGCTCATGTCTTCAAAATGATAAATGATGGATATTTTTATGAGTTATGAATAAGCATATTTGTTGCATAAAATTTGGATCGGGCATTTACTGCGTTTTGGTATTTAAGAATAGTGTGAGAATTTTTGGTGGAAATATATGTTCTGTTTGATGAACGAAGTTGAGAAATATTACATGTTTTGGGTTTGTGAAACCATTTCATGAAAAGCTCGACTTTGAGATGATTTATGGAAGGTTATATAGTTATTGATTTATAATAACCTCTTTGAAATGTATTTGATTTGAAATTGATATGTATTTTTGATGGAGATTATTCAATGGACTTGACCATTGATACTTGACTTTTAATGGTGATTTAAATGAGTTTTCATATTAGTATAAGGCTTTGATGATAAGAAATAACTCTTATATGATTCGATATGTATTTTATATATTGAGTTTGATTTATGAGATGGGTCTTGAAATTATTTGAGAATGTTTTATGAAAAGTATTTTTGGCAAATAAGTTGAGTTGCGAAATCTTTTGGTGATATATGAAATGATTTATGGATTTGATTTGAGAATTATGGATTGTGTTGTTTTGGATTGATATGGATGCTCAATATCGCTGTGAGCCCAGCGAGGGGCTTGTGGGTATGCGCATACTGTTCTAGGATATCCTTGTGGGCCGAGCCACCGGCTAATAATAGGTGGAGACCTTGCCAAGGGGGGAATCTTGGTCGCCTCGTCACTAGGCGTTGTATCGTGACCATGGTTTGATATTGAGCAACGGATTGGTCAATGGAGTGGACCATTGACATATGATATGAGATGGGTTGATGGAATTGACCATCGACGTGTGATTTGAGATTAGTCGTTGGAATGGACCATCGACGTGTAATTTGAGATTAGTCGTTGGAATGGACCATCGACGTGTAATTTGAGATTAGTCGTTGGAATGGACCATCGACGTATAATTTCATTTGATTATCAATGTGTGGTTTGATGAGATTAATCAATGGAATAGACCATTGATTCATGTTTTATGAGATTAACCAATGGGTTAGACCATTGGCATTTGCCTATTATTATCTTGAATATTTTTGCTTTGAACATATTGTGTTTAAGTAAGAAATGTTATATTTTGGCCTTGAAGGTTTGTTATATTTCTGGGTTTGATATGATATGAAATTAACCAATGGAATGGACCATTTGCGACATCCCGATTTTCCACTTCTATTTTCAATAAATTGAGACGGGCATTTCGTTGGCATGCATATAGTTCCCTTCCTTGAGTCGGCCACTCATGTGAAGGCTAGTCTATCGGGTGAAGCTGTTAAGAGTTTCTAATGCATTAGACTCGAGAATTTGATCAGGAAGCGACCTTTCGACCGAGCTAGTTTGCAAGGATCATTACGGCACAATTAAAATCGATTAAAGATCGGAGATAGGTCGACTCGACAGAGGCATGCGATCAGGTGTGGGTGATTCCACCAGATCGCACAATTCTTGTTGATCGGCACTGGACCGACTTTTATGTCGATTGGGTACCCTGTGTTCGTATTTGAAACCTTGAGATTACACCGACAACCGAAAGTCGCCAATGTTTCAAAGATGTACATTGTGGCTTGAGATGATCAACCACAGGTCAAATGCATGAAAATTTCTAAAGGCTACCCGGTAGGTTGGGCCGCGCTAGTATCGTGCCAAAGTGAAATTAACCGTGGAATTGAGATCGAATTCAGAAATTGGAAGTCTGGGAGTGTCACAAATCATTTTAGGATCATTGATTTATCTTCGGAAGATTTTTCATGCAAGCCGAGTTTTTCGGCAAATTAATCAAGGTATGGCTAATTTGGCTCGAGAAATTAGTAGGCCCGCTTTTGGTCGTACTTTTGGGAATTTAGTTGGTTCTACGGATCAGTGAAGATGTTAATTAAAGTGTGGTGACATTTGATTAATTTTATGGACTTCAATTGGACTCAATTGGAAGAGAATTGAATGGAATTGGAGAAATTAGTGTACAAGAATTGGACCCCGGCGGAAAATGAAATTTGCAACCATTGAAAAAGGTTGTGGGAGGTTTGGAGATAGTGGGGGTATGACATCACTTGATGATGTCATGGTGGGCCATTGTGTGGGATTAAAGAAAAAGGAAAAGAAAAGGGAATGGTCCCATCCTCCTTCTCTCTCCTCCCTCTCTTCTTCCTCTCTCCCGTGCGACTCCTCCATCTCCATCATCTTCTTCTTCTTCTTCTTCGGAGGCCAGCAAAGGAGGGAAGCGAAGCAGCAGCCAGCAGCGTTGCTCGTCGCCGTCGCGCGCCGCTGGACCGCTCGCCGCCGCCGCGTGTCTACCCCGCGTCGCTCGCCGGCCAGCTCGCCTCTCCGCTCCGCCTCAGCCCGCGTCTCCAGCAGATCTGAGAGAGCCAACAGCAGCGAAGATCGACCAGCAAGTCGCCGGAGCTAGGACCGCCACCGCCACTCGCCGTCTCGCGCTCCGCCGCTGCCCGCACTCGCCCGCGCTTGGCCGACGCCCAGCTGCGTCTCAGTCTCGGTTTATGGGTTCCGGGAGCTGCCGGAGCTAGTCCGCGCCGCCGTGAGCCACCGTGCGCCCCCGCCTCAGCTCGCCGGAAGTCCCTCGGCCCTTGTGCACCTCAACCGGCGCCGGATCTGGCCTCTCTCAACCTTGAACCGCCGCGGACAGCAGCTGCAGAAAATGGGTATGGCAGCCCCTTCTTGGCCCGTTTTGGCCGCCTTCCCGAGCCCGGATGCTCGGCCCGCTTTGAGGAAAGTCGATCCTCGCGTCGTCCTCGTCGTTTTGGTTCGCTCGGCTTGCTAATCCGGTGAGTTTAGCTCACTAAACCTTGATTAGACGGTTAATGATGCTTTATGGGTGCTTAGTTTATGTTAAGTGTTATTAGGTGGTTAGTTTAATTTATTTAAGTGTAGATCATATTAAGGTGTTTGATTAACTTAAATTGTGTTTAATTTAAGGTTAAGTGAGTGTTTATATTAGTATAAACCTTGATGTGACAAAAAGGGAATTTACTTTTGATTTATTTAAATATCTCGAAATTATTGAATAATTAAATAATATTTTAATATTCGAAATTATTAAAATGTTATTATTTAATTATTTTCGGAATAAATTAAATTATTTATTAAATTCCGAAAATTTTGTCGAGACCTTAAATTCTCAGAATTTCGTGCCGGTCGTTGCTGTGTAGTCGGATGTTGAAATTGATGATTGGATGTTATAAATTGAGCGTGGAAAGTGAAATATATGGATATTATTATTTAATTATTTTTGGGAATAAATTTAAATTATTTATTAAATTCCGAAAATTTTCATTGGGACCTTATTTGCTCATAATTCCGTGCCGATCGTTGCTGTGCATTTAGAATTTGATATTGATGATTGGTTGTGGCGAATTGAGTGTGATTGCGATATATATGGATTCTTTATAAAATTCTAAGTGTGGAAATTGATGGGCGATAGGCCGTTATATGCCACCTGATAAAGGTCGCGCCCGATGGGGCCGTTATATGCCACCTGTTAAAGGTCGCGCCGAGTGGGGCCGTGATGCCACTGATTCTAATTTTGCTGAGTATGCTTTGACTGTGTGATGACTAAGAGGAATCGTCCTGGGCTGCTGAGCCGGACTTGCCCCTATATGGGTTGCCCACGCGGTGGATGCCGATCGCAGTAGAGGCTGGGCCGACTGGATCGATGCTCCTTCGGGAATGCCGTCGACGTAGTGACGAAGCCGTGCTCCAAGGGGGGAGACGATGCTCCTTCGGGAATGCCGTCGACGTACTGACGAAGCCGCGCTCCATGGGGGGAGGCGATGCCTGGCATTAGTGTCAGTAGATAGCCGAACTGCGAGTAGGCTATGCCCTTGTGTGGCAGTGAATAACAATTGGAATGCATGTTGAGTGTTGTTGATGCGTCGAATTATGGGACGGAATTGTGTGGCATGGAATGGGACGTGTCATAACGATTTAGTCTTATAATCAGGACCCCCGCGGTTGTTGGATATATGAAAGTGAATACGTTCCGATTGTTTAAGTTCCTCTTACTATCTGTGATTGAGTGATTTGAATTGCGCTAACCTGCAGGAAGGAACTGAGGCGAGGTAAGTCTTCTGTGTGATGTGGCTAGGCCACCTTTGGGCGTATTTTCTTTCTAATAGGGGTTTAGGGGGTTGAACTTGCTGAGAAGTTGTCTCAGTGGTTATTGAATAACCATTTCAGGTTCCTGGTGGATGGAGCGGCCAGATAGTTTTGGTTGGCCTTGAGGAGTCGCAGAGGTGAAGTCATAAGATTGGAGAACGTGTCCGACTTGTAGGTCGTAGGATAATCTCTTTTTAAGAGCCAGTCTTTTGTAGACTTTTGGCCGTAGACCTCTGTTTGTAATTTCGTTGATTTACGAAAGTGTTATGTTGTGATTTTGTTTCCTGCTTATCTATCCCAAGTTAAATGTTGTCAGGGGATTTGTTTCGCTTCCGCATGCGTAAAGAAATGAATGGGTCGGCGACATATCCTGGGATGTCGCATTTTTGATCGACCGTAGTGGGATGTGCGCGCGCTCGGGGTTCGGGGCGTGACACCATTGGCGTGTGAATTAATGAGATTGATCAGTGGATTAGACCATTGATGTTTATTGTGATGTTATTATGAAATGATTAGTTTTGCTATAAATATAGCTATGTTGAAACGTATGTAACTTATTCTTTTTACTGTATATTTGTTATATCCTAAATTTGAGTTAAAAGAGTTGCGAGTTGGGTTTGTAAATATGCATAGTGGGTGCTCGATCCGCTTAGAAGAGATGCACTACTCACTGAGCCGTGGTTGCTCACCCCTCTATTTTACAATGTTTTTCAGGTCCCTCGATTAACGATGAGTAGGTACGAGAGCGATATGGATGTGGGGACTTTTAAGAGATGGATTTTGGGAGCTTTGAGGCTGCGTCCTTTGAGTGGAAGGACGGCCGTGTCATCCCCCATTCATGCTGATTTGGGGTGTGACACGAGTGGTTCCTGAAATGTGCACAAATGGAAGGTCACTGGCCTGCAAGATCATCATCCAGGCATCTCCCAAATTTTCACCAGTATCATTCATCTTATTTAGCAACATAACAATTTGATGGTCCTGTTTCAAAATAAAATATATTAGCCACATCCACAAATTCTTAAAGCAATATATGCCAGGCTTTTACCTTATATAGAGCCAAATCCACACAATGGTAACCAGAAGGGATGCACAACAAGATTGCTTCCAAAGGTTTTCCCTGCTTCACAAGGTTCTGGCCACTCAGACAAGGAAATATAAAATATAGCTACAATTTTATTGTAACGGGAATTTGGATAGAAAGATCTACTGACAAATGACATTATCAAAATACCTAAATTAGCCAAATGAGAAATGAATATTTCAGCTCAATTAAACGATGAGTTGGGTGAAACCAAAGCACAAGGTTTTAAGTGAAGGATTGCAATGTTTACGTAAACCATTTTGGAGCCGGACCATAATACTCAAACCTCTGTTATGCATACAAAGAGATCGAGAATTTCATATTCGGTACACTTGTCAGCAATGAGGACCAGACTTGGAGGAGGGAAAAAATCAATCACTTCAAATGACAGATGACAGCAACGATTTATCCCAGCGTTCATATATTCCCCACTGAGGTAGCATGCGGAAAAACACTAGTGAATGGAAAATCTAGATATAGCATAAATATAAAGAATCAACAATGAAAGAGTAACAAGACACATTCAAGTAAGAACTTCCATGCATGAACAAGATTCTATTAAATTTCATTCAATTCTTTTGCTGATACCTGTGTTCCATCTGTTGAAACTCCTTTGCAAGTGTCCTTCGCAAATATTTGCTGTCCCCAAATCCTCCAAATTGCACTAATTCTTTTACTCTCTTCATAGTTTCTCTGAAACAATAATGTGTAAAACATCTTATTGACCTGACATCAAACATCAAGGCAGACAAGCGCATGAAACTACATTTGATTTTCAAAAGACTTTCCAGTCCAATGAGAAACGACAATCAACCCGTCAATTTCAATCCTCGTTACCCTGTCATTAGCAACATATGCTGGACCAAAAATAACCACAGTCAAAGCCCAGCAAAGCACCCTAACTTGAGTCAACCTCATCTCTTGTGCTCTTAGAAGTATTTAGGAGGACGGTAGCAAGATGACTTAAAATGAAGAACTAACCCTCAAACCAGGAGTCATTTACAATTTCGATATTCTGAATTTAGCAACTAATTTGGTCGCATTGCAAAAAGGCATGAGTGAGCCACTAGAGCGCATGAAAAGAATACTAGGCTTGACAGGATACCGCTCTGACATTTAAAGCGTGACCAAGGTCCATTACGCCATGATATTTTAATCCTCTGGCACACAAATGGATAGCACAACCTAGTGAAGGGCCACCAAAATTTGCTGCTAGAGTACATGAAGGCAATACTAAGCTGTCGACACTTCACAGTATCCAAGCCATTGCCTCACCAAATTTCAGATACAACGAATGAAGAGATGGCCCACACTTGGAATTAGAAGGTTATGTCAAATTATGAATCCAGTCATCATGTCTGAATGATACATATGATTCCATAACTAGGGCCAGGCAATAACATTTTCTTATTAGATGAATGAAATTCATTAAGAACACCAAGTAGGAGCCGAACTTCAGATGATGCACAAGAGAAGAAATTTATTAATTCAATGGGTAGCCATTCTATAAAAAATAATGGCATGTCACATCTCAGCCCAAGTAAAGTTAATGTCGACTGAAATGAGGGAAAATAATTAACTTTCAGGGAGTATACAAGCCATTTCTACTGGAAGCTCTGTATATGGCAATGCCAAACAGTCCACTTGGTGACTCCATCAGGTATGAACACATATTAACTAAAGATTCAGGGGTTCTGTGTGCCATATTGTAAATGACTTAGAATTAGGAACTGGACAAGTTGGAGGAAATCACTTACAAATCAATGTCAATTTCTTCATCAGCCTCGGATAGATCCAGAAGCTGCATAACAGGATCTTGATCATACAGAAACTTCAAGAACACGACAACAAGTTCACTGTAGAAATTCATAAGAGTAAATAGGGATTCACCATAAGGACTGAACCTGATGGATAAAAGTTAGACAAACCTATTGTATGTTAAAAGTTGATCACTTGGCTCTGACATAAGTTGCTTTATACATTTCAGAAGCCAGCTGAAGAAATTTGCAAACTGAAAGAGACACAAAACCAAAACCAAAACCAAAAGCTTCAGCAACATGCACATTATCAACCAATAAAAAAAGCTTACACCGCTGGCTCAAGAATTTAGGATCCTACCAATATTCTGAGCTTATCTAGATTTCAGTGGTCACACTGGCAATATTTTCATTTTAAAACAAGAAAGAATGGATGTCTCCAGCATAGCATGTGCGAAATTGAAAAGGTATCAACAAACATTAAGTTGTCAAGGTGCCGTAAGCAAAGATAAAAAAGTCATGCAATTTCTCTTTGGTCCTTCAAATACACGATGATATATATCAACAAATAACAATGTGATATTGTCAGTATTTCATCATGATCTTAAAAGGTGCGAGATGAAACTTTGTTAAACAGGTTCAAGTCATGTGCAAATGCCCAGCTAACAATATCTTCCTCAAATTCTCAACGAAAACGCTTGTATTTCAAATATTAAATGTTATTCGGCTTAGAATAATATGTCATTCTGAGCACACAAGATCTTGTGTCTTATATCCACAAGTAGTTCAACTCCAAGTTTAAAATTTAGGAATTTAGCATGACTAAAGATATGCACGATGAGAGACAGGCAAGATTTTGGAAAAGAGTAGCAAACAGAAGGTATCAAGAAACGTAGAGAAATCATAACAAAGATTGTAACAGGCTACCTGCTGCACAACAGATGAGAGCACCCTTATGAATCGCTCAACCTGTACAAGCAGCATTCCAGCCTTTTCTACTGCATTGTCCACCAGTGTCTCATCCAAACCAATACCCAGGTAACAAGAGTGCCATCTTGAAAGACCCCTGAGCTCACCCATTCTAAAGCCAATAATTTCTACAGCAGGCTGATTCTCTCTCTCTCTCTCTCTCTCTCTCTCTCCGCTCTCTGCTCTCTGCTGCGCTTTTTCAGTAACCAGACATTCTCTTGCTTCTCGTTGAGCTCCAGAAAGGAGAAGGGAAAAGCCATGTGGAAGCCAAAGAGAGCTTTGCCTCCCTCTTCTTCTTCAGGTCAACAAAGTCAACCCAAGAGGCCATGCTTGCCTCCAATTGAGTAAGCTCGCTCTTCCCTCTTAACGTTTCAATGCTTGATTCGTTGTTTGATGATCTTGCGTTAGTTTTAGCTGTACTTGAGGGAGATTCAATGAAGGGGTCTTGAGTTGAAGATTCTTGACATGAGAGACATGGTGAAAGCCCGCCATCGATAAGCTTTTGCCTCATGACCGTTCAAAATCACTTTCGTTCAGTTCTTTATTTATGGGTTTGTGCTGTTGTTTTAATGCGAAGTACTAATGACCTCGGATGTCATCATCTCAAATCTGTTTTGTGAATTTATGTTGGCCAATTGCAGTACTTCCTCCTTATTTGAGCTGAATTCTGTTAAAATCATTTATCTAGCAAGTGAGCTGTTATCGTTGCCAGGTTAATTTGCTATCCTGTCGTCTAAATATCCTATCTCGCTTGTACTTTTGTGCTGATGTTCATGCAGTCAAGCATGGAACGGGTCCGAAATGAATCCTGTGCCGAGTTGCTGTTTGACTTGCTGTTTGACAAAGGAGGATCTGCGGAGTATGGTAAGATGAGTGAAGTAGGCAAGTTGGACATGCAAAGTACAGCCCTTATTATATTTCAATTCCTGTTTCTTCGATTAGAAGTGGTTAGATGCATTTCTGACATTCCGGCCAGTTTCTGGACAGTAATCCGCGTGAGAAATTGCCAAGAGATGTATAGAGAATTATTGCTTGAGTGGTAAAAATGACCTGCTGAATGTTCTAGGATTTTCCTGGGAAGCAATTGCACTAAACACATGCTTTAGGCTTTTCATGTTGTGTTGGGCAGTATGGTTCACAAAAAGATACAAATTTTCGATGAAGTGCCATGGACATAACTGTCGCCTTGAATCCTGGAAAATGTGGTCAATGACCCTTTGAACGTAGGAGGAGGAAAATGAAGATACCTGTGATGTGAAACTTGAATGTGATGTTACGTGACAGATGGCTCTTGCTTATGTAATTATTTGCTTTTGCTTTCTTTGCTGGACAGTTCAGAGAAGAGCTGGAGAGTGCTAAATCTGACTGGGCCGAATATTTTCGAAGGTGATTATATTTCATTTGGTTTGTTGGCAGTATCATATCTGCATGAACTGATTTCTGCAGGAGAATTTCCATGTCTATTGTCTCATCAAAGTATTAATGCCATAAATCCAAATTTCTGTTCGGCAAAGTGTAATACCTGTGCATACCTTTTTCTGTAAATCACTGACAGGACGGTGCATTTGGAGATAGCAGCTAATCAACATTATTTGCTTCTGTTATCAAAGTACTGGATAAATTTGTATTCCAGTTTTATGTTGACTTTTTATGTCGAGTTAGATTAAGGAATGCATTTGATGAGTCTGGCATTTATGGTTTATACAGTAATTAGATCTGACATTCATTTGTACAAGTAACTTAAATGTCAAGGGTTATCTGTCTTTTTGTTACGAATAAGTCCACAAGACAGCAGTTGTTCATGTTATCAATTTTTATGGTGTAGTTGCATCTGGAATGCTCTCAAAGATATAGTGCCACAGATGCGCTCAGAGAATGATTTTCAGAGATTGGTAAGATAAACAAGTTTATAAGATTTCTACTTTTTCACAGACATATCTTCATCAACACTAAAGGTATGAGTTGTTTCTCTGCATGTCATGAAGTGATAGAATGAACTTACTAATCACTTCATTCCGACAGTTTTAACAGCATTCATCGAGCACAAACTTCACACGATCTCCTTTGTCTATAAGTAAATATTCATTTTGTTGTGCAACCTGTGGAAAGAAAAACATGGGAAGGCCTAATTTCCATACAAGTCTGTTACAGCATAATGTCCCACATGGGCAGACAAAATTGAGGTGCCAAACCTTCTTCTCAATGTGAACTCTTGGGGAAGATCAACCTGTTATCCATAGAGTAACTTATATCCGTTGAGTGAGGACCTTCCACTCAGTACTGTCAGCTTACTAGGGCCAACTTGCATCCCTGCTCGACGGGAAGAACAGGAGATCCTTTTGAACAACTTGTTATAATAGGAAAGCCTTATATCTTGACACAGGAGATCCTTCTGTGCAACCTATTACAACTCACTAGCCAGGTTCTAAACCCATGTTTTGTCATATTAGGCATAAACCATACAAGCCTAAGCCAAGTCACTTTGTTCCCCCATGTCCTCACTAGCTTCGAACTCTCCTTTATAGAGAAAGAGCCCCTAGATGATCCAGTAAATACCACACTGTCTATAGAGCCAGAGTTTGGAGCAATCAACCCACACAAAGCCATCTGAGTTTCAAGCAGATCATCAGACCTTGCTGGAGGCCATCTCCATTCATTCTCCTCAATAACAGTTTCAACTGTGGCTTTATCACCTAAAGCTAAATCATAACCATTCTAAAGAACATGAAAAATTTTTCATGGACATGGAATGGAAGGGGAAAATGAAAATGCTTAGGATTGATCATATGAGTTTTATAGACAACTGCTGTTCGGTAAAAGACAGTGAATTCAAATATGCATGAAGAACTTAGCTCAATAAGGTGTTTGATAAGTTGTTTTTAGGAAAGAGCCACAGGATAGGTTTTCCAACTCCTTTTGATGGAATGGATTGGTTTTGTATCCCTCCTGCTTCATTTTTTGGATGTCTCCAACTTTGGCAATTCTGCTGTTGGTGGTTTTGAACAGATGGAAGCAGTGGATTTTGGAAACATTCATTCTCCCCAGCGTGCAAGGTATGGATGCACTTCCCTCGTGATGCTGTTGAGAAAGGCTTTCTGTGTAGTGTTGACAGGTTATGCATTGTTGATGTTTTGGGGAATAATGGTCCGACCTACCACTACCACCCCAAGCAGGCAGTCTGAGCTCTCAGTGAGTGTCATGCCACAATGACTCGGTCATGCACCAAAGTGTCGATGCTCAATTTAGAACATAATCCTTGTAGCTTGCCAGTGGAACATTTTATTTTATTTTACTTCATTTTTTTTAAAAATGAGAATTATTAAACAAATAAAACGACGGGTCTATTTATCCTTGTAGTTTCCTCGGCAGTAAGACCTGTCCAAGTGAGATGTTGGGTATTTTGTCTCTCTGTCTTTACTTTTCCAATTTTCCGTTTTTATACACATTCCTATTTCTGATGGTTGGTTTCTGGAGAGAATGCAGGGGTAATGCTAATTCTACGGGAGAGAATGATGTGAGAGACTTACGGCTTCAAATTCAAACCAAACTGTCAGATTCTCTATTTACTGGACAGAAACTAGAAGGAGTGGGGGGTGCTCACATTTCCGTTGCCTTGATCAATTCAAATACAGGGGATGTTGTTACATCAGGCCTGGAATCCTCCATTAAGTTGGACATCGTCGTGCTCGAAGGTGACTTCAACAAAGACGATGAGGATAACTGGACCCAAGAAGCGTTTGAGAGCCACGTGGTTAAACAACGTGAAGGAAAGAGGCCGCTTTTGGCTGGAGATCTCGTATTGAAGCTCAAGGAAGGTGTTGGGGAGATCGGAGAACTGATATTTACTGACAATTCCAGTTGGAATAGGAGTAAAAGATTCAGGATAGGGCTTAAGGTGGCAACGGGTTGTTGTGGGAACACACGAATCCGAGAAGCAAAAACAGACGCCTTCCAAGTCAAGGAACATAGAGGGGAAGGTAGGTCCTTCATAGTCTTTCTACAGTATATAAACCTTATCCTTTATGACTGAACATAAACATGATTTTGGACGTCCACAGTCTTCAATTTTTTAATTTAGAGCTTCATTTCGTGTGGACCTTTACAACTCGAACAAAAATTCTGATAAATAAGAAGCAATCGGTTTGTTTGTCATTGGTAAATGTCCACACTTTGGATCAGTTTCAGGGGAGAGATTGCAAGCCTCCTAGAGGTTTGCTTCTACAAATTAATCTAATAGTTCCGGGACCTTATTGTATATGTGCTCTTCATTTTACAGCATACATGAAACATCATCCACCTGCATCTGACGATGAGTTTGGAGGTTGGAGAACATTGCCAAAGGTGGGAAATCTCACCAAAAACTGAGTGATGCTGGAATATATAGAGTGGAAGACTTTCTACTGCAACTGTTCACGGACCCCGAGAAATTGAGAGAGGTAAAGCACTCAGTTAATGATTCCCAATTAGGGTTTGATTGACTGCCAAGAATGTAAGTCCTGTGTGTTCACTCATCATAGATTCTCGGAAAGAGCATAACGGAGAAGAAGTGGGATAGCCTGATACGCCATGCAAAGACTTGAGAAACAAAGTGGAAACTTTACTTGGACTATCCTGATGGCCTGACGAAGCATGGTGCTGTATTCAACACTGATGGTCAACCAATCGGCCTAGTCAAAGACACGGAATATTTTGCTACTCATCGACTTTCTGCTCAAGAGAAGGTAAGTAACCAAGGAGTTCCTACTCAATTTTGTCAAGCCAGTTCACTCGCCACACCCCATCTTGGGGAATTCGAATTAGTTGTCCCATATTTTCTATGTAATCAGTATTTTGATGTTCACTTGTAGCTGTGTGGCTTAGTAGGTGTTAGAATTGATTAGAGATTTGGAAACCTGAAACAAGGAGTTAATTGACATCTAGAGGCTTTGCTTTTCTTTTGTTTTGTTTTTTTCTTTCCGATCACAAAAGTATAATGAAGTTCCCGTGGAGAGAATAAAAAAAAAATAGATGCTATGTTTAGATCCATAATAGAGACTTTCTATTAATGGAGTGATTTTGAGCTTGCGCTCTTTGTGAAGCAAAGTTAAGGTTAGTGACCTTGTAAATCTAAGTGGCCCTCTATATTGAGTAAGTTAAAGACCACTTTCAGCACTTCATTCGGTTTCATCCATGAGAATCTGAGGCACTCATCAACAAATTATAGTTTAAACGATTAACACATTCCCGTTGCGACCATTACTTTCCAAGTTTATAACCATCAAGATCTTAATTACTTGCACAATACATATCGATGACTGCTTTATTTCTTCTCTGGTCCTTTCTCGATCAACTTTGCATCTTTACAATGAGGGCCTTGCCTTGAATGTACTCTAAATTACATCTTTTGAGCTCCTGACCTTTACGTGGAAGAGAAATGTGGCAGATATAGGCATAAAGCAAATTGCGGTTCTTTCAATATTGTTCTTCTTTCTCTGTGCTGCACTCACGTACTTAATCTGAATACAAGTTCATCCATTGGAATGCAACTTTACTTGTCAAAAAAATTAGTTGCTTGAAGCCAGAATGTTTACCTGTCAATAATGGAGATAAATACTTCCATTAGTACAGCTTAAGCAATATACCAGGTGTGTTTTTCCCAGGAACATGGAGATGCAATTGTGAAAAAGGCCTTGGCTAACTGGAATGATGTGAGAGAGTTCAATGGTGAGACGTTCTCTGATTCAATGAGGAGCAACCCTGTTCAACGTTATTTGGCTCCACCAATCTTTCCTGCCCCGTTTGGTCTGGAAGCTCCTCCGGCAAATGTGAGCTCCACTGCTGAAGGTACGTTCTCTAGAACACAATACTGTCTCTCCCTTTAAGCACATACAAAGACGTGGCCTGTGAAATTTCAATGAAAATTGGAATTTCCACTTGATTGTTGAGCTTTTATATATTAAAGCATTGTGTAACTGATCATTTTGGGTTCCACTTAATATAAAGACGTTCGTTTGTCCAGCTGTGATTGATGCAAAATGAGCCTCATTCAATACATATATACGTATGTATGCATGTATGTGTTCCGTCCAAGCAATTGAAAAGCAACTAAAAAATTAGGTGGTAACATGTGCCTTTTTTGAGTGGGGGATTGGAGACGGGGAGGGCGGATACTCATGAACCCTTCACTTAGGTGATGCTAAGTGAACGTTGACAAGATAATGCTACCACTAGGTAGATATGACTAGATGTAATGAGCACACGGCAACATGTTTATATTTGCATTTTTGTCATTTTACAAAAGGGCCTTGTCAAGTGAAGCGCGTTACAAAGATCAGGGGCAAGAAAAATTAAAGAGATGTGCAGGGTAAGGGAAAAAAGAACTAGTAGCACTTTCTGTGATACCAGAATAGTAAAAGCTCATGATGAATCATTGCAAGAATTTTTATAGGCTCGTAGTCCTGTGCTTACGTCGGCCTATGTTTACGAACCGCATTAATGTTTTAGTTCTTTCTCCAGGACTCAATGGTGCAACGGCTTTGGTATTGCCGTTTCAATCACCAAATTTTCCTCCAGCTGCACATCAGCCCATGTCTGCAGACCGCTCGAATGTTCAGATTCCTCCAGGATTTCATGATAGTACTTCTGCCGGATTGCCAACACAGCCCCTTGGTATCAATGTACAGAATGCCATACGTCGCCAAATGATCGGTTCTTCGAGCCCAATGGACAATGGAGGATATGATAATGTTCTTCTTGAAGGCGATCATGTGATGGAAGAGATCCAATCAATTGATCTTGATGCTTTTGAGAAATGGTTTGCTGAAAGCACACCATGTAATGACCCGTTATCCGATAATGGTTTTGTTAGGGGAACCGGCAGAGGTGTTATTGGCTGGCTCAAGATAAAGGCGGTGCTGCAGTGGGGGTACTTCATCAGGAAGACAGGTGTCAGACTCGTGGAGTTAGACCAACCAACTATCGAAGTCCGGGCTTGTTCATAGTTCTTTCTTCGCTTTAGGGAAGATGATTATATTCCTGATAGAAATGATGGTAATTCTTTCTTAAATGGTGGTATTATTTCATTGGTAATATTCTTCATCTGTATATAGAACAGCTTTGTCAAAGCCTTCTTAAGCGACTACTTTTTTTCGTTGAAAAGTGTCTCTCTACCTCAGTTCTTTCACATCTTTCTTCAGGAAAGTTCTCTGATGTATCACATGTAAGGAATGCAAGGTCATACCATTCAAAGAGTGTACTTGAATTCTACGCTTATTATGGAGGTCGGGACACCTGGAGTGCCATAACTTGGCACGCCGGGACACTTAAGTGCCATAACTTTAAAATGGTACACTTAAGTGCCATCATCGGAGTAAAATGGGACACTTAAGTGCCAATCCGGCGAAAAACCGGCCAAAATGCAGACGTGGCATTTTCCGGCGACAAGCTTAACTGATGTGGCAATTTTTTTTTTTAAAAAAAGCAGACGTGGAGGAGGAAAACGACGTCGCCCCATCCACTGTGCACTTGGCCAAACAAAACGACGTCGTTCGTTTATTTGGAATTTAACATTTTGTCGGTTCACAGTAGGTCTGACGTCCTCTCCATCCATCCATCGCCGTTCACAGCTCGCCGTTCGCAGGTGATCGCTCGCCGTCGTCGCTCGCCTTTGTCGGTCGCCGTCGTCGGTCGCCGTCGTCGGTCGCCGTCGTCGAGCGCCGTCATCGCTCGCCGTCGTCGATTTGCTCAGGTTTTTTCTCTTCTTCCTCTCCCCTGTGGTGAAATTAGGGCTCCGACTCGTTTATTAGGGCTCGGACTTCAAATTTGGGGGTCGGCTGGGAAAGGTCAGGCTTGATGTGAGATTTAATGGCTGAGATGTAGTGCTACAATCCTATTGGGGGGTTCAAATTGACAGTTTAGGAGCGGCATTGAAATATAGGCTCGGTGTAGGGCTCGAGGGGGGGAAATTAGGGCTCAGTGTAGGGCTCGACGTCGCCTCATCCACTGTGATGTGTGATTCATTCAGGGTGTTGAATTGTGATGTGCGAAAGTAATTTGTAGTGGTCGGATGTGAAATGTGCGATGATTGGTGATTGTTAGGGTTCAGAGTATTGGACTTTGCACATGTGAGAATCGAAGGTTGTGGGGATGGGGACTTCTGGATATTTGTTTAATAAATTGCATTGTTGAGGACCCATGCTGAGGAATCTCTCCATATTTTAAAGAAATGCGACGGCATAATCAAAGCAGTTGTCGGGTCCCATCTTAATTTTTATTTGTCCTTGTCCTGAGGCCTGTTGTTTTCAAGCTGCAGCTGTCGACGACCGCATCTTCCCTCTCTCTTCTTCTTTTCTTTTCTTTTCTTTAATAAAGAGTGTGGGGACCTCCACTTGCAATTGTCTGTTCTTTGTGAATGTGGTCCCAAAATAGTTAATTGTATATTTGTCCTCTTTTGTTGCAGAAATGGCGCATAAAGACTATGTTGCTGTCATCGTTTACTACGGTGGAGATTTTGTGATTGGGGAGGATGAGTGGGAGTATGAGGGGGGGAATGAGGGTACTATCTTTGTAGATATAAAGAAGGCATCTTATATTGGATTTGTTAGGGATATAGTGACATTTTTGCCTTGTAGAGTACAAAAGTTACTGTACTGTGTTCCTGGGAAAGGCTTGAGAGATGGTTTGAGAGTTTTGGAAGATGATAATGGTTTTAGGGATGTCTTATATCATTATCTTCATGGCGAAGAGGCGAAAGTGTTTGTTGAAAACAATAGTGAGGACGAACATGATGACACAGATACCACCGAAGTAGGAGAAGGAGGAGATGAAGTAGGTCATGATGGACAGGATGGGGAGGAGAGGGGCGCAGATGCTGTTCACCAGAGCGATTGTGACATGGGTGATGTCACCATCACTGAATTAGATTGGGAAGTAGCTGAATCCAGTGAGGGTGACGATGACGATGAAGGGTTGGCTGCTGAAGCTGAAAATTTGTTAATCTTAAGTGACGCCGACGATGAGGAGCTTACACAGTCAAGGAAAAAACAAAGGGACTTTTTGTCAGATAGATTTGCAACTTTGCATGTAGCTGTTCATCCAAACAGAGACGAAGGCCCTGCAGATGTTGGTGTTGCTGGCCAGGTCCTGGAGACAGATTATGAAGAAAGCATCGACACCGCAACTTCCCAGGACGAAGTTGAAGAAGATCAACGAGCTGTGCGTAGAAGGAAAAGTAAGTTTCCTTCCTATGATCCATCTGTTGCATCTCCTACTTTGTCAGTAGGTATGAAATTCCATGATGCGATACAATTTAGGGAAGCTATACTGAGTTCTTCCATTGCTGCACAAAGAAATATTGATTTCATTAGAAATACCAAGAAATTTGTAAGAGCTAGGTGTTCGCAGCAAAACTGTCCATGGAAGATTTACGGTGCGTTTGTTAAGAAGAGTGGGTCTTTTCAGATTAGAGCCTACCAAGAGGAACACACTTGTTCCATTAATTTTCAAAACAAAAGGGTTACAAGTTCATGGTTGTCGAAGCACTTCTTCGATCTGATCAAGGTGATGCCCAACTTGAAACTTGCTAACTTTAGGATGCTGGTGAAGGAGCGTGTAGGCATCAATGTATCTAGGAATCAGTGCAAAAGAGCAAAGCAAAAGGTGATAAAGGTACTTATTGGTCAGTATGCTAAGGAATATGGGCAGGTGTGGGAGTATGCTTGGGAGTGTAGGCTGCAAAACCCTACAAGTAGAGTGTATGTAGAGGTGATTGAGAGACCACTTCCTGATCATGGGACCAAGTTCGATAAGTTCTATGTGTGCTTTGATGCATGCAGACGAGGTTTTTTAGCTGGTTGTAGACGGATTATAGGATTGGACGGCTGTTTCTTGAAGGGCTTGTGCAAGGGAGAATTGTTGGCAGCGATTGGAAGAGATGCGAATAACCAAATGTTCCCACTAGCTTGGGCTATTGTAAAGATTGAGAACAAGGACAATTGGTCTTGGTTCTTGAAAAATCTGATGGCTGACTTGGAGATAACAAACGGGGAAGGGTGGGCATTCACGAGTGACCAACAGAAGGTAATGCTTGCTTTTTGAAAAGTTTAGTCAATAGTTTGCTTTGCTTTGCTTTGTAATATGAACATGTAATTTGCTATAATATTTCTTACTTTGAATTATTGCAGGGATTGGTTCCGGCAGTAGCCGAGTTGTTGCCCCATGCTGAACATCGAATGTGTGCGCGGCACATATACGGAAATTGGGCAAAGAACTATAAAGGGGATAAGCTGCAATTGCAATTTTGGCAATTAGCAAAGAGTGCAAACATGGCTGACTTTAGAATAGCCAAAGAAGGACTGCTTCAGTTGACAAAGGAAGGTTGTGCTACCCTATTTCAACTAGAACCGAAGCATTGGTGCAGGGCATTCTTCAGTGAGGAGTTCAAGTGCGATAACGTCGACAACAACATTTGTGAAGTATTTAATTCGAAGATAATAGATGCCAGATGCAAACCAGTCATCTCAATGCTTGAAGATATACGAGTTGCGGTTATGACTCGGCTGCAGAAACAAAGAGATGAGGCTGCAAAGTGGACAAGACAATATGGTCCTAGGATTGTGAAGAAATTGGATGACAACTTGGCTGCAAGTACGCATTGTCATCCCATTTGGAATGGAGATGACGGATATGAGATAATGAAGGGTGCAGATAAGTATGTTGTCAATCTAGGAAGTAGGAAGTGTTCATGTAGATCATGGCAAGTAAGTGGAATTCCATGTGCACATGCCATATGTGCCATCCAGTTGAAGGGCGACAATATAGATGATTACATCGATGATTGGTACCATAAATCAAAGTATCTTGCTTCCTATCAGTTCATGATGCAGCCAATTAGAAGTAGCAAGTTTTGGGAGCCCACGGATCGTGAAGCACCTCTACCTTTGCCACTGAAGAAGACAATTGGAAGGACAAAACGAAGACGAAGAATGGCGGAGGGAGAGGTCTCGGGTCAGCAAAGAATGAGCAGGGAGGGTGCAAAGATCACGTGCTCTTATTGTCGCCTAACAGGCCACAATATTAAAGGTTGTCAATTGAGGAAGCAACAACGGTTGAGGCAAGGTGAAGGGCCTAGTGAAGAGACAGTTGGAGAAATGCACACAGCAGGGCCAAGTGAGTCGACTGTTCTTCAGTCAACAAGTAGAACCCCGGTAAGTCATGAAATTTATTTTATGTTTATGTTGCTTTCTTGTCGTTTATCATAAAAATGTACATAATGATATCCTATTTGGCCTTGTATGTAATGTGTTTGTTAGGTCACAAGAAGAACCTCAGTAAGTCATGAAACTGAACAGCCTGTTCGAAGAAGGCAAGGTAGAACACAGCCAGGTAAAGGATTGGCCCAAGTGGCAGCATCACGGCCAGCTGAAGGATTGACCCAAGCAGCATCACGGCCAGCTGAAGGATTGACCCAAGCAGCATCACGGCCAGTGCAGTCGACTGTTCTTCAGCAGCGAAAGAAATACCCAGTGCTAAATTCAATCAATTTGTATTCAGTTTTTATTATTATATGTCTCGATATTATATTTATGGTATCTTTTCGCCTCTTTCTCAGGTTCGAAGAAAGCAAGTTCGAACTCAACTGCCAACTGAAGGGCCATCACAGGAGCCACCTCAAGGATCATCACAGGAGCCACCTCAAGGATCATCACAGGAGCCACCAGAAGAATCACTGCAAGGGGCACCACAAGTACCACCACCAGTACCACCAGAAGGCCAAACAGAAGGAGGTGTCACTGAAGTTGAAGGGCTACACAGAAGGACAACTAGAACAAGGCCAGGTGAAGGGGCAGGTACACAAAGGCCATCTAGAAGACGCCCAACACAATGGGTCGAACAAGCCTCGGCTGTAGTTAAAGGGCCCAAGAAAGCAGGACAAAGGGGCAACAAATCACAAGTTCCTGAAAGTGACGCCCCTATTCAAACAAGAGGGGCACTTGGGAAGAGGTTCAGACAATATGGCTATGGCCTGTATACAGATGAGCCTACTGGAACAGTCATTCTCAATGTAAGTTTTATTGGCTGCATTTAATTTAATTTATGCTGTAGATTTTTGCTAACAATTTATTGTTTTTTTGTAGCCTGGGAGAAGTTCAGAAGTTCTTATCTCAGGCCCAACTCAAGAATCGACGGCTGCACCAACAAAAAAGAAGAAAACATCAACATCAACTGTGCCAAAAAAAAATAAGAGAAAGAACCCAGCTCGAGCTCGAGCTCCAGCTCCAGCTCCATCTCCAGCTCCAGCTCCAGCTCCTTTTGATTCAATTCGGCCTATGACATTTGCAGCTCCATCTGAGTCAGTGGATACTGAGAAGGTTGAAGAAGAAGTTGCACGTCCAGTTAGAAAGAGTGCCAGAATTATGAATCAAGTGAAAGGCCCATCGAAAGGAGGACGAACAGGGGGTGTCGTGCATATTGATTGATGAGATGAGATGAGATGTGATAGGATTTGTGGAGCTTAGGAGTAAAAACAGTTATGTAAACGATGATGTTGTCGTGCATATAGAAAGTCTATGCATCGATGGTTATCTTTTGTTTTTTTTCTTTAGTTTGTCATTCATTGATGTTGTCAGACTCAGACTCACACTTGATGAAATATCAATGAAATGAATGTTGTCAGACTCAGACTTGATGATATTAATATCAATGAAATGATCTTGCGCTGCTTGTCAATTTATGTTGTTGTTTATCATGGATTCTGGCTTTTACTTGTTGCTGCTGCTGTTGGTGTTCTGTGGTGATAGCTGGAGTGCTGGTGTATCTAGTGATGGTGGATGGTGATGTTTGGTGGTAGGTGGTAGTCAGTTTGTTGGTGGGGTGCTAATGTCGTGGCTGGGGTGCTGGTGTGGCTGATGGTGATGCCTGGTGATTATTGGTTTGTGGTGGGGGTTATAGGCTTAAGCAGCTGCACCTACACCTGGTACAAGTGTGCAGTTTGCACATCTTACACCATGTGTACTGGTGCAAACTAGTGCAAGCTGAGCCTTGCACTAGTATCTTGTGCAGCAACACCACCAGCATGGTGGTGGCTGGAGCGCCTAGTGTGTAGTGTGGATAGTGGTGATGGTTGGTGGTGTCGCCGGTGCTGGTGGCTGGCGCAATTTTTACAGAAAACCGACAAAAAAATTGGCACTTAACTGATCCTATTCTAAAAAAACTTGGCACTTAACTGTTCACTTTTAACTACAAGTGACACTTAACCGATCACTTTAACAATAACTTGACACTAAAGTGATCCTTTTTTCATCGCGACTAGCACTTACGTGATTACTGAATACAACTTATGGCACTCGGGTAATGACTCATGTTTGTCTTGTGTATATGTCGGTCTGCATCAAAACAGAGAACATGATTCTGCATTGCAAAACAGAGAAGATGATTCTGCATCAAAACAGAGAAGATGATGGTAAACTTATGGCAAGTCCATACCACAGCACAAACGACAACAAAGCAACAATGATCTTGTTCCACAACACAAACTTCTTCGCATCTTTCAAAAAGAAAAAACCCAATGTTTAATCCAGAACAACACCATTTTTAACTATGGCAGTCGCAGAAACTTTTTCTCATTCTCAAGTACTTTACATTTCATCATAAAGTACAATAGACAACAAAACAACACCATAATACACGCTTGGTAACACTTTCGTTCAATCTTCATCATTGGGACTTCATTCTTGAAAGGTTTAGTTGAAGATGCTTGAGCGTGCATTGACACTTCATTCTTCGAAAGTTTCACTGAAGACACTTGAGCTTGCATTGAGTCAACATCGTCCAAGTCGTCCACGAACACAGATGAAGATTGCTGTCTTTTATGAAGTAGATCCAATATCACCTCTGTGGCTCGGTCAGAGAACTTCTCATCAATCCATTTGAAGTATTTGCACTTCGACGCTTCTTTATATCGGGCGCATCCATAAAATCTTCTCCCATGATTGATTTGAGTCCACGATGTTCTTTTTGGACTCGGTAACCCACAAAAACAGAAACGCTGGCCTTCTCCTTCGCTTCGATGAGAGGAAATTGAGGCGCTGCTGCGAGTCCTGCTCTCCATTTCCAAGATTCGACGAAGGAATTTTGGGCAAATGAAAATTAGGGTTCGAGACTTCAATTCGAGCACTTCAATAGGGATTTTGGCCGATTTAGGGTTTTAGATTTGGGGCATTTGGGGAGACGACGTCGTTTTTGGAAGATTTGGGGCTTTTATTATGGAGACGACGTCGTTTCTGGTGACTGAGCGCCGACTCAGCTCTCCGGCGAGCCACATTGGCAAAAATAGTAATAAAATAGTGCCACGTATGATTTCCGGCAAGGGTCGCCGGAGGTGGCACTTAAGTGTCCCACTTGAAAAAAAAAGTGGCACTTAAGTGTACCGTTTGGAAGTTATGGCACTTAAGTGTCCCGGCGTGCCAAGTTATGGCACTTGTGGTGTTCTTCTGCCCTTATTATGCATTAGAATTGCGACCAAATCCATGGAGACCCATGTGACAAGTCTTGCCTACTACTGCTATCCAGTGGTAATGCAGCCTTTTCCCAGAACGCATGCATTGTCAACCCTTAAAATGCGTTTGATTTAACATTCCCAAAAAGCTTTCAGTCTCCAAAACCTTGGGAAAATGCTTAATTGTTTAACAATTATTTTAAAGTAATTTTCAAGTAAAAGCCAACAATAAGAAAGTTGAAAGCATAATACTAGTAGGGACTAGCATTAAACTTTCAGCATTTTGCCAAATACTTAAACTCATTTTTTCCTTCAAAACTACCCTTACTCATATTTTAAATTTCCGATTTTTCAAATATATTTTTTAACAAATGGCATTTCTCTCAAAATTACTTCTCAAAACATAATTTATCAAAAGGCATGTAATTTACATTTTTCCAATATGCTTAAACCACTAAACCAAACACGCCCTAAGTTCTCTCATACCCGTTTTCCTGGCCTTCTCCTCTTGTTTTCTCAATCTTTGAAATGGTTTACTTGAATTTCTCCATAACGAGCTTTGATGCAAAGCTGCTCGGGGTATGTTTGATTTAATATTGGGTATGCACTACAATTTTGTCCTTATGATAGAGGATTGAGTATCTAGATCTTTCATATTTACTGGATCATTCCACACTTACTTTATGTCATGAACTACTTAAAAAAATGAACATTCCTATAAGTTTATACATCATTAAATTCAATGGCTATGCAATGCTCCTGGTTAAGAAAACACAAGTCCATTGAAGATATTGTAGACATAATCTCATTATCCTAAACCTACCGTTCATTTGCGGATTCTGAATCTCTGAATCTCTGATACAACAATATAGTCAAATGCTCTTTAAAGCCACCTTGCGACTGTATATTTAGTGGCTGGTCATGTTGATTATATTGATCCCGGCGCGTAGCCCTTCCACACAAACGTATTTTGTGCTTTGAATTGGATGCATCACTTAACGTTGACATAGAGAAGCAAGTCAATTTAGGTGAGGGATTTTGACATTCAAATGCAAAGTTCGTTGGTCGATTACACCAAGTGAACCATTCAACCCAAAGTATAGAAAATCCAAACCAAGCATTTGTTTCTCTTATATATGAGGGTTATAAACATATACAGATGAAGCATAAGCTTGGCACTATCGAATGGGTCTCAAAGTTTGCAGCAATACTATGAAGGCAATTGCCACCAGATAGAAGCCATGGCTCTAAATAGATAAATAGTTACCTTTTACTCCAGTTTTATCTTCAACAAATGCCCACCAGGCAGGAAAGGCACGTGGCAGGTATAAATTAACACTTTCCAAGAAGGGCGGAACCGGAAAACTTCAATCACAAAAGCCAACATGTATTGCTTCTCACACCGATGTCTGCAGCTTCAGAGAGTAGAGGTCCACCCACAGGAGCAACACGAGCATAACCACCACAAAATCTTCAACAGTCATTCTGAATCAGAGATTTCATCTTCATCCTCGTCCAGTATGTAGACCAGGGCCCGTTTTCTTGCAGCTAAAACACAAGCCACACCTCTACTTGCTGTCGCCATAAAAACATTAACTTGATTTCAGTCCAACGTTTCTTGAATATATGGCCATGACTAACGTGATGTTTAGATACCTTTGCTGGGTAAAAGCAAAACTACAACACATGCATTATGCTAAAACACAGGCGGGGAAGCAAACCTTGCTGCCCAGGGAGGCTATGGTATGCATGTAAACTATGAATGCTCTACAGTATCTTGCTACACTAGATATCATGATAGTATCTATCATCATGAACATGTACAGGTTCTCAGTCAGTAACTAGACCGCAGTGAACCTACCATAAGAAGAATATTCTCTGTACTTGTGTGGCCTCTAAAGATTCACCTTTTTTGCACTTTGACCTCTCAATAGATTTAAATTTAGGGGAAAACCTGATACATTAGTATATTACTTCTTCAACTGAAAAAATATTCTTCTTTGGAGCATAAGTTTGCACTTCTTCAAACTGTGGGAACAAACATGAAGTGGTCCATTAAAGAGACATAATGTACTTATGCCAGTCATATTTAAACTTAAGAGTAGGCTGTTAAGTGAAAATGTAGTAAGAAGCATGGACATGATTTATTCAGTCCACTACCTAGTCAACAAGATGGAATTGTTGCTAACACTCACAAGTTTATCAAGCATTGAAACACAAAGGAAATAGAATGGGCAACAATAAGTTTCCAAACATCCAAAAATGCAGATGGACATGGTAAGAAGCTCAAGGAAAAAAAAATCAGGACTATAAAATTGATGGCATGACAATGATTTAATCCTTAGCTCAGTTGTATGATGGTGTCAAAAATTCTTACCACTAACTGACAAGGGAGGAACAACATTATGGGGAATGCTGCGAATCTTCTCATTCTCCATATCTAGGTGTAATATAGAGTCCTACATGCATAGTTTCACTGGGTTAGTGTTTCAGGAGTGAGAATAAGATAACCAAGCAAAAAATGTTCTCACAAAATAGAAGCAAAAATGGCACTTCTTACCTATTAGGGACATTCTGACCAAAAAAGTAAAAAATCAATTAGGGACACCGCATGCCTATTTCTTAACATACATACAAGTTGAAGGCTTTAACTGCCAAGATAAGTTGGAACTTTTGCAGTTATGGTAAGGCAGAAAGTAAAACATCCTTCAGAATTTCGAAGCGTGAAATAGCATGTCCATGCACATAGGAGGAAAAACTAAGTTGCTGCTCCTCATGCTGATGAGGAAAGCATATAAATAAAAGATAGGAAGAATAAAATTCCCAGTGTTTTTGAAACTGGACAAGTGGTTCAACCGGACAAACTGGTAGAACTGTGCTCCACCAGTTTAACAGGTTTAACATATTGCATGTGATGTCATCTGATAGAATACTCCACATATATTAGATTACACGTGTTCAGATTAACAGATGCCTGGCTGAGTTGGCAGAGCCTTGTTGAGCACAAATGACAGCATTCAAGTTCTCAAGAACATCATCTAATTTTCTAATAGATTAAGCCAATAAGGTCAATGAATAATAATATACCACCAAATTGAAGCAAGAAGACACTGGAGTGAATGGTTGGTACGCTTGTTAGTTACAAGAGGTTGGAGTTCCAAACCCCAACCCAACTCCGACACTCTTCCTTCAAACTTTTTGAATGCCCAGAACTGGTCCAAACTAGTTGACAGGATTGTGGGTCAACAGTTGACAGTTACGCCTGATAACAATAGGGTCAATACCACCAGTTCTTGACCACTACTGTTTCTACTGTGAAACCAGACTGGACAGGTCTGGTTCCCAATCCAACCGGAGCCAGTTCTTAAAACAGTGAAAATAACAGGAGTCGACTGAAAAGCAATTTTCTTTTTGCCATTAATGTTTTAAATAGTGAACTGACGCATATCAGAACAAACAGAACTCAGCAGCATCCTATACTTATCACGAGTAGGAAATCAATATGCAAGCTCAGGATCCAAGAGTTACCTTTAGATGGTACAACTCCCAGTTATTTGCCTGAGTGGTTCCTGAAATATGCACAAATGGAAGGTCACTGGCCTGCAAGATCATCATCCAGGCATCTCCCAAGTTTTCACCAGTATCATTTATCTTATTTAGCAACATAACGATTTGAAGTTCCTGTTTCAAAATAAAATATTTTAGCCACATCCACAAATTCTTAAAGTATGATATGCCGAGCTCTTACCTTATATAGAGCCAAATCCACACAATGGTAACCAGAAGGGATGCACAACAAGATTGCTTCCAAAGGTCTTCCCTGCTTCACATTGCTTGAATCATTCATAAATCCCCTCACTACAGCTATACAGTTTGCAAAATCTAAAAAAGACTCATCGGGTATTTGGAAGGAAATATAATCTGTAAACCCAACTTCCTGAGTCAGATTAGATGAAGCAAATTCAGAGGCATCCTGCAGAGCCATACGAAGAAATGATTAGCATGAAAAAGCAGTTGTACTCTGCACATGCCTATCTCTGGATAAAATTGTTCAGATTAAGGGTAAGTACCTCATAGAAGGACAGTGAAATTGGAATGTATCGGGTGGATGCTGAAACTGATGTAAGAGGGAATAGAGGCAATAAATTCTTACAACATATCTTTTTTGAAATAGTAGAAAAAGGCATCTGGGCAGCTTCCTTGAAACTGTAAAAATTTAAAATTATTCCTAATCAGTAAACATGAGATATGGCATTATCACACACAATAATCGTATGCTAATCAGAAAGCACAATCCAATAAGATCACCCAGCTTAAGTTTCCACGTACATTGTCAAGTAATCAACATGAGATCGAATAAGAAACACTAGATTATTAGGTAGAGGGTAAGTGAAAAACCATTGTTGAGTACAACCTCCAGAAGACAACTCCCCACCCCCAAAGGTTTCCTTTCCTTTTCTTCCTTCTCTCATTATAGTCTCAAGGTTCTGGCCACTCAGACAAGCAAATTAAAAAGATGGGTACAATTTTATTGTAACATGAATTGTCAAGATACCTGAATTAGATAAATGAGAAATGAATATTTCAGCTCAACTAAATGATGAGTTGGGTGAAACCAAAGCACAAGGTTTTAATTGAAGGATTGCAATGTTTACTAAAACCATTTTGGACCTGCACCATCATACTCAAACTTCTGTTATGCATACAAAGATATCAAGGATTTCACATTTGGTACACTTGTCAGCAATGAGGACCAGACTTGGAGGAGGGAAAAAATCAATTACTTCAGATGACAGATGACAGCAATGATTTATCCCGGAGTTCATATATTTCTCACTGAGGTAGCATGCATAAAAACACTTGGGAATGGAAAATCTATATATAGCATAAATACAAAGAATTGACAATGAAAGAGCAAAAAGACACATTCAAGGAAGAACTTCCACGCACGAACAAGATTCTAATAAATTTCAAATTTCCAATTCTTTTGCTGATACCTGTGTTCCATCAGTTGAAACTCCTTTGCAAGTGTCCTTCGCAAACATTTGCTGTCCTTAAATCCTCCAAATTGTACTAATTCTTTGACTCTCTCCATTGTTTCTCTGAAACAATAATGTGTGTAAAACATCTTACTGACCTGACAACATACACCAAGGAAGAAAAGCGCATGAAATTACACTTCATTTTCAAAAGACTTTCCAGTTCCATGAGAAACAACAATCAACCCGTCAATTTCAATCCTCGTTACTCTGTGGTTAACAACACAGTGCTGGACCAAAAGTAACCACAGTTGAAGCCCAGCAAAGCACCCTTACTTGAGTCAACCTCATCTCGTTGTGCTCTTGAAAGTAATTATGAAGACAGTAGCAAGATGACTTAAAATGAAGAACTAACCCTCAAAGCAGGAGTCATTTACAATTTCATATCCTGAGTTTAGCAACTAATTTGGTCACATTGCAATAAAGCAGGAGTAAGCCACTAGAGCACATGAAAGAATACTAGGCTTGACAGGATACCTCTCTGACATTTAAAGCGTGACCAAGGTCCATTACACCATGGTATTCTAATCCTCTGGCACACAAATGGATAGCACAACCTAGTGAAGGGCTACAAAAATTTGCTGCTAGAGTACATGAAGGAAATAATAAGCTGTCGACACTTCACAGTATTCAAGCCATTGCCTCACCAAATTTCAGCTACAAAGAATGAAGAGATGGCCCCCCCTTGGAATTAGAAGGTTAGCCCACCCTTGGCATTAGAAGGTTATGTCAAATTATGAAATTAGTCATCATGTCTGAATGATACATATGATTCCATAACTAGGGCTAGGCAATAACATTTTCTTATTAGATGAATGAAATTCAATAAGACATCAAGTAGGAGCAAAACTTCAGATAATTCACAAGAGAAGAAATTTATTAATTCAATGGGTAGCCATTCTGTCAACAATAATGACATGTCACATCTCAGCCCAAGTAAAGTTAATGTCGACTGATATGACAGGAAAAAAATTAACTTTCAAGGAGTATACAAGCCATTTGTACTGGAAGCTTTCCGTACATGGCAATGCCAAACAGTCCACTTGGTGACTCCATCAGGTGTGAACAAGTATTAACTAAAGATTCAGGGGTTCTGGGTGCCATATTGTAAATGACTTAAAATTAGGAACTGGACAAGTTAGAGGAAATCACTTACAAATCAATGTCAATTTCTTCATCAGCCTCAGATAAATCCAGAAGCTGCATAACAGGATCTTGATCATACAGAAACTTCAAGAACACGACAACAAGTTCACTGTCGAAATTCATAAGAGTAAATAGGGATTCACCATAAGGACTGAACCTGATGGACAAAAGTTAGACAAACCTATTGTACATTAAAAGTTGATCACTTGGCTCTGACATAAGTTGCTTTATACATTTCAGAAGCCAGCTGAAGAAATTTGCAAACTGAAAGAGAGACAAAACCAAAACCAAAAGCTTCAGCAACATGCACATAATCAACCAATATAAAATGCTTACACCACTGGCTCAAGAATTTAGGATCCTACCAATATTCTGAGCTTCTCTAGATTTCAGTGGTCACACTGGCAATATTTTCATTTTGAAACAAGAAAGAATGCATGTCTTCAGTGTAGTATGTGCGAAATTGAAAAGGTATCAACAAACCCTAAGTTGTCAAGGTGCAGGAAGCAAAGATAAAAAGAAAAATTAAAAAAAAAAAAAAGCCATGCAATTTCTCTCCGGCCCTTCAAATACATGATGATTTCAACAAATAACAATGTGATATTGTCAGTATTTCATCATGATCTTAAAAGGTGCAAAATGGAACTTTGTTAAACAGGTTCAAGTCATGTGCAAATGCCTGGCTAACAGTATCTTCTTCAAAATCCCAACAAAACAGCTCGTATTTCAAATATATAATGCTATTCGACTTAGAATAATATGTCATTCACACAAGATCCTGTGTCTTATATCCACAAGTAGTTCAACTCCATGTTCAAAATTTAGGAATTTAGTGTGACTAAAGACATGCACGATGAGAGATGGGCAGGATTTTAGAAAATAGTAGCAAACAGGAGGTATCAAGAAATGTAGAGAAATCATAACAAAGATTGTAACAGACTACCTGCTGCACAACAGATGAGACCACCCTTATGAATCGCTCAACCTGTACAAGCAGCATTCCAGCCTTTTCTACTGCATTGTCCACCAGTGTCTCATCCAAACCAATACCCAGGTAACGAGAGCGCCATCTCGAAAGACCCCTGAGCTCACCAATTCTAAAGCCAATAATTTCTACAGCAGGCTGCTAGGTAAATAACAATGTAAATAACAATAAATCAATTAGTTAACCCCACAAGTCGAATATCCTCTCTAATCAAGGAAACTGACACACTCATGAGGGATAAAGATAACATCGAACATATAAGTTAAATGCCAAACAGCAATAGGAACCATCGATGTTAAAATTTTATGAAAGAAAATGTTTCACGCAGCAAATGGCCATTACAAGCCATCCTTATCTTTCAACTGTAAACTGTGTTTGAATTACACAGCATACGCTAGATTCTCTGACAAATAAAAGTTATTTTGGAAAAATCATTAAGAAAATGGAGCCTAGTCTGCCATCCAATTCATGCAAGCAGGCTGGAAGTTTGGAATGGTTTTGTGAAATGATCAAGTCCTGGAAAATGGAGCCTAGTATACCATCCAATTCATGCAAGCAGGCTGGAAGTTTGGAATGTTCGTGTGAAATGATCAAGTCCTGCCCAAAGTGGCTGTATGTGTGAAGGGGAAGGACAGAAAGAGAGAGAGAGAGAGAGAGAGATCTTATTTATGTGATAGTTGTGGGCTATAAACACAAAGCTGACAGGAATTGCTGATGTTTTTAAGGAGACAAAGCCCCAGCCCTTGTGCTGTTAGCTTGGGCAAGGGTAACTTCTTTACAACATTCAAATATCAAACTACATCTCTATCCCATAGCTTACACTTTTTGATTAGTTAGTTTTGGTCCCACAAAATTTTATGTGGAATTAGAGAAGGAGGTTTCAGGCTTAAAACTCACCTTACTACCTATTTACCTCCCCAATTATCAAATATCTATCCTTCAATCTAAGGCCAAGTCTTAGCCTACGTGAGAGGGGGAGCATTATTGTAATTAAGTACCACATCTTTATTTGATAGGTAATCTTTTAGATGACTTGGCAATTGTTCCACAAAATTCTACACTGTTGTGAATGCACATTTTGAGTAAACAACAGGAGAAAGGAGCCCCAAAGCATTGATTGACAGACCGTGGAGTTAAAGAAAGTTCATAAACTTTCAAAAGAAAAATATAGGCAGGTTCCTACAAAAGAGGAAAATTATATAGGAGCTGTAAAGGATAGATATTTGGATAACCACCATATTTTTTTGGGATTGTGGTGGCAGTTCTTTAGACAGTAAGTCCTTTTTTGAATTATCTTAGATAAATATGAGCTTATGGGTGGTAATTTGTATATAAGAGGAACCCCATGATGCTTATCAATAGAATTACATATCAAAAAAGTAAAAAGAAGAGAGTCTATAACTTTAAAGAAACTAACAGGAAACATTATTTCTCACCATAGTAATAATCAACAAGAATGTGCAGTGTACAAGAGAGTCCTGAACCCAGGAGAAGCAAGGAACCGATCTAATTAGCAACAGCCCTACAGTGTGCATGTGCAAGTGCAGACACCTCTGCAAGCACACAATCGCATGCATGTGCTTGGGCAATGCACATGTTTACAACACACAAAATTGCCCACATGTATAGAGAGAGATCTGGCAGAGAAGATATAGGCAATATATTTTCTTATAGATGATAAAGGATTTTAATTAAAGTTCTAACGTGCCAGTATACAAGAATAAAACAAAAGAAAAACAAACAAAAATAAAACATCAGAAGACCATATGAAATCAGAACATGATGTCCAAAGCCATTTAAAAGGTACACCACCAAAACTACCCAAGATTTCAAACCCTACTATTTTGTTGCTTTCCTTCCAAAGGTACCACATGCGATAAAGGTGTGGCACTACAAGACTTCTTAGAAATTGATCCTCCTAAATAGGCATTCCAACAACTAAAAAGCTGGATGGCATGTCTAGGCAAGGAAATGATCATTTGGGATATTGAGTTAGTGAGACAAGCCCAAGATTGGGACTTTTTAACATCTCTTTTTATGTATTATATTATTCCAAGAATTCCGTAGCCTATGAGGATGCATTTGTGTGGAAGATGAAAAAGATGGAATCTTTCCAGTAAAGTCTCACTACAAGCTGCTCAATAGGGAGGAAGTCGGTGGTCGAATGGATTTTCCTCAAAAAGTGACTTGCAAAGTGAGGATTCTGATTAGAGTTTGGAAAGTAAGGGTTCTGATTAAAGTTTATCCATTTGCCTGGAAAGCAACTTGGGAATGAATCCTCACTTTAGATAACCTACAACAAAGAGGCAAATACTGGTTAATAGGTGTTTCCTCCACAAGGAGGAGGCAGAATCCGTGCAGCATCTCCTCCTTCACTGTTCATGGACAAGAGTGGTTTGGACAGTTTCCTATGCTTGCACCAAATTATCTTTGGGTTATTGGAGCTTTTAGGAGCAAGAACTCCGGGCTTGGCAGCACATTCGTTTACAGTGCCACGAGAAAAGAAGGATTAACTCAATTCCTCTATCTGTTTTTAGGCTCATTTGGAAGGAGCTAAACAAGATAGCTTTTGATGGAGAGGATCTTCCGTTTGTTGAAATTTGGCTTAAAGTCGTACACTTTTGGTATAGTGGAGACTGCATATGGATGTAAATGACTTGATTAATATGGTCGATGATGTATCTTGTCTTTGAGCTCACTTTTGGTTTTGAGAGTTGTTCTGTACATGGCTTTAATTTTTGGGCTCTAATCTTAGATGGGTTTGCAACCCCTTGGTGTCCTATGGTTGAACTTTTTTTTTTTTTTTTTGGTGAAAGTAAGAATATATTGGGGAAGGTGAAATTGTACAAAAATCAGCTTCAAAAACTTGCACTCAAGATGAACAAGCTTATTATGAGTGAAAGGAAGCCAAGGAAAAGGCCAAGCGGCCGCCAAAGAACAACAAGGCACCAATGCAAAGAGCCTAATGCAAAAACACCAAGCAGACACCAACTATCCTATATCACAACATTGTATGTAATCATGTAGTTTCAAGTACAAACACTAACATCTCACATATGATTTTGTGCTAATCAGCATAACCATCATCCATGTAGCATGTTTTTATTGAGCACAAAAACGCTCCATTAACTCACAGTTGCAGTTCCTTTTATGAGTTATCGTGACAAAAGGGTGCCTCTACAACCTAAAGTCAAGATCCAAAAAGTTCAAGAGAAACTCTGGATCCAAAGAGATACCGACACATTCCCAAAACAGAACAATACTATGGATACAAAGACCAGCATACAAAACTTGTTTGAAGTGGTAAAATCCAAGCATTTAGGCAAGTGTATTACAGACATCTAATACAAATCTATTTCACATGTGAGTAAGTTAACCTTTGTCATTTACTAGGACATAACATCTTTAGCATTACTCTGCCAAAAGATGGTGCTTAGTTAAAAAAATGGCAACCTAATTGGAAAAGTTGGTAAAAAATATAAACTAATGAATTCTCACATCTAAGTACATGAACAAATTGTTGTGGACAGAGGCTCTCATAACCAAGGTTAAGCATCACAGATGAGCTCAATGTTGGCTCAATTCACTATCATCTGAGCATGCGCCAGTTATTTTATCTGCTCATTTTCTTCTGATAACTGAGTTTTCATTCTCAATTTTAGCTTGTTGACAGTAATAATAACATAAGAAAGCAGAGTTTCACTTACTACAGCAAGTCCAAGGAGTGGAATTGGTAGTATAAATAAGTCTTAACTTCTCCTAGGCTCAAATAGGGCTATTAGTAAGTAAAAAGAGTTGAATATGATTTATTGATACAAAGATTGACTCCTGCAATTATGAGGGATATATATTGAGATCGAAGCAGGCAATAAAGTTTTTTTCCTTTTGAAACAGAGAACATATCTCTATACCTGTTAATTATAACATAAATGCATAAAAATTTCCATACCCATACCTCCATTTACAGTATTCTGAAAGCCCAGACTCAGATCAAGTTCATATTCAAACCAATGATTATGACCTATAATTTTTATTATACGCTTATAGTAGAGATTGCCGACTTGTTAAATCAGAATCAAATCAGATTTTACCTCACCCTTTCCAGCCACTCAATGTTGGTAATCCATATCATTGCATATGATAGGTTCATATAAGAATTCAACATCAGGATATTCTGAAAGATATGGTGTGTCTCAAAATGCGTGAAGCATAACTTACTATAACAAATTCCTACATCTATCTGATCACCATTTAAGACTGTTCTGTGCAATGCTTAAAACTCAATAATTTATCAGAGAGAAAGGCCAAATGCAAAGGTAATAACGTGCACCTGCAGATGATTGAGGACAACCAGCTGAAGTTCTTTTCCAGCACCACAGACAACTTTTGATACACGCTTCATACCCTATCATTGAACAAACTAGCAGACTAAGATTATGAAAACCAACCAAAAAGAACAGAAGTCCTATAGCAACACCGGAACTTAAAAAAACCAAACGTACCACTTCACCCAGAGAATTAACAAGAAACTGGTGGACTGCAGGACTGGTCCTAGCACCACCTAGAAGACTCAAAAATTCCTCCTGAGGAGAAGAGTCAAGACCTAGATAAGCAAACAAGAACAGTTAAATGAAGAACGATGAAAAGCCATCTACTGCTTTGTATTAACAGGACCACTAACCATTATCATTAATAAGGCTTGTTAACAAATCAAACTTCTCATGAAATATGTTCATGGCATCAGCCCACTGCTTGTGCATGACTGATAATGATGTCCGGACGACATGAAGTAAATCGTCAATGTTGGACGCCTGTTGAGCAACTTGATGAAGTTCATTTTTACTGTAGACAGGAAGAGATTGAGAATCTAAGGAGGCATTCAGCAGATAAAGATTCTCAGATATCTGTTCTCATTTCATTTGAGAATGCAAACGGTCCAGAAAATGTGTTTGGTAACACTTCGAAAACAGTTGAAAGGAAAAATATTATTAAAATCAAAATTAGAAACTGAAGACAACTTTTCAGCGTTCACATGCCACGTGCAAACATGGAGATTTGGAATAACTAAGCCTCTTTTCTTATTGCGATGGAACAAGAACAAATTCTGACAATTCTCATCCTTACAACATACACCATTAAACAAGTTTTCTGTGATAAAACATCGAAAACAGTTTCCATAAAAATGAAAACAAAAAATGTTATCGAAAACTTGGCAGGCCTCTAATTGTAGAGAACAAAAATGTTCTGTGAATCATGCAACGATGTTCAAAATTTTGTAAGAGTAACTCCTGCAATTTTGTCCCACCACTTTCAACATCCGAACTACGTTGATTTCTAGAGGTTTCTACGGAAAGATGGTATGATACTTGAAGGTCGGGTGAAAACCTTATCAAGCATGAAAAAAATCATTCAGGCTACGAAGTATGAGGCATCATGTAGTTCAGTTTACGGTGACTCTTGAAAGTCAACTTGGGCATTTAAAATTATCAGAAGGAAAGTTCTTGCAAAGTGTAGATTAAATTCCAAGAAAAATGCCTCAAAATTGCTCCATGTTAACCATCAGTTTCGTTTTAAGGTTGACGATAATATCCTGAGTTAATATGAGTTTTACTTTCCGTAAAACCAGACAAAATTGATACCTCTGAAACATGTATCAGTGCACATGAACAATTGTAATATAATTATAATACGGAGTCCAATTACTACTGCAACTTAAAAAAAAGAAAAGAGAGAGAGAGAGAGAGAGAGAGAGAGAGAGAGAGAGAGAGAGAGAGAGAGAGAAGAAGTTTCACCTAAAATATGAATAACACTAAATGCAAGTGCAATTCTACCTCTTTTGGAATATTGAAGTATCAAGCACTAAGTAATGAAAGCCATGCATAGTATCTCCAACTGTTTGACACCCTCTTGATTCAACAATGTCTTCAACAAGTTCTCCTGAGCATGCAACCATCAAATGACAAAGATCCTTGGATAAAGCCACCTAATGATAACAATTACATGGCAGTTAGCTTGCTCTGGTGAAACATCCGACATGATATCTGGACTAAACCAATCACAGGAATAAACTTACAGTAGGTACATTTGAAGTTTAGCAAAAATTCTGCATCTTACATCTATAAAATATTATCAAAGCTGTTTTGACATTTTCTGTGTCAGGCTGTTTGACATTTTTATAGAAACATGTTTAGTTACCACTGAGCTTTTACTCAATAGTTTCTCTATCAAATTCCAATAAGGTGTTCATGAGAAGACAATGTATCTGATGACTATAACTTAAATGTCACAAAGTGAATGAAATTCTTTGCTGGTCACCAAAGCATTTTGAGCAAGAAACTATGCACAATTCACAGTAATTTTTTGTTTCATTTAGTCTAGGTTCCTTTGTTTAACTTTAAGTTTAGCTTGATCACCAATTGTTCAAAAAGTGTCTCTTAAGGTTATTTTGTATTTTTCTTTTCCTAATGCATGGAAAAAACCAAAGAAAAGACAACTTAACATATCGTGAAGTTGCAATATATTGGAAGACTAATTAGGAAGGAAAATAATATTAGTCCCAGCAGAGCAAAAAGGCCTCCTATCATTAACCCATTAGTTGAAGAAACATGGAGACTCTTGAGAGGCAACTGTGTTAGTCAGTGTACCTTCCTCACAGACGCATTCAGAAGTCGGCAAACGGTGTCTCTGTCCTTGGTTGTCGTAGGAATATCACATTCATGAATATTCTGGTGCACATTCCCATGCATTATGGCAATCGCACGGCAAGAAGCAATAAGCAACTGATTATCGAACTGAAAATAGCAAACTCAATATAACAAAGCAACTATACAAATAAAGTCCACACAGAGAGTTAAAAAAGCTTCCAAACTAAAATAACTAGTGGAGAGTGGAACTGTGCTATTTCTACGAGGTCAACTTAAAGATCAACCAAGCACCATAACATTAAATTTTAGGTCAGGTCGATGATGGAACTAGAAAACAGAGAGAAGCAACAACTTCAGCAAAAAATTTAAACTTCATGGGCAACAGCACAAGTGCAGTATAGGTACTGATTCGAATTTTCTGAAGGCTTTTAAATGCAATTACCTCAACACCAGACTACAGAATATCTACATCACAATGCAACTTGGAAGGCTTTAAATTAGCAGTTCTACATTGTGGTTCCACAAAAACTTAGTATTCCTGCCACTGGCATCTTTTAGATTAGCAGTTCTACATATATATATAAAGACAACCCAGAAGCTCAACAATGAGCTAAATGAGCTACATCAATTTTCATAACAAGTGATTTCCCATCAAACATGTTTAATTTTCCATCTAAAATATCTAACAAAATTACCTGTTCTAGGTAAATGATTTTGGACTTGACTTTAGGTAGTCAACCAAGATAAGAAATTGTGATCAAATCGTCATTGACATTTCACAAACTTGTATATAGATCTGAAAAACCTCCCATTAGGAAACCATACTCCACACTTATAGATCTGGTGAAAGGCAGTGGGCCCTAGGAAGTACATTTGGGAAAGTCCCAACAAGGAATTGTAACTATAAGGACTGGCTCCATGTAACTAAAGAGACAACTGATAGGAACCTGAATGATACTGATTAGGACAATTCTTCAGCATGCATTTCTAGACTAATCAAATGTCTGTTGAGAAGTTCATCATGTTTTCACGTTGAAACACTACTAAACCCAAACATGCACGAAAGTTCAGAGTACCCAAAAGTCTAAATCTTCTAATAGCTGCACACCCACAAAGAGAATTATCTACACACAAGCATACACTCTCATAGAACACTTTCCCCAACCAACAGTCATATAGGCTCTCTCAATCTCCCTAAAAAAGAGCAGAAACTCAAGAGTCTAAAACAACAGCAGAAAGTCTGCACAGCAGGCTTAACCCAGACAGACCCCAAATTCTCCTTTAGGTGCTTCAACTGCAGTATAGACAGAAGGAGCACTCAGGGCAAACAACAAAAGCTTTGGATAATTGTGCTGTATCGAAGTCGGAGGTGTCATCTCTGAAGTGACCAATGGAAGTGAAATCTAGAAGTTTTACAAGAATAACTTCACCTAGTATAGTTGTTTAATTAACCAGCCCATTACTTTCAGGCAATACTTATTTCTGCCATCAGATCCATTTATTAAGAAAGACTGCTCTATGGAAGCGAGAAAGGAAAGTAGTCATGACTGAATCTGATAGACTATACTGCTAAATACTTGATCTGAACAGACAGGAGGCTTACAACATTTCCGATTGGAAAGACACCAAATATATTGAAGCACAAAACCCCATCTTTATCTCCACTGCAAAGGATATTGAAACATTGCTTTGAAGAATTTGAGAGCTCTATAAATGAATCTTGACCATCGTCAATTAAACCAGTTTCTCCAGATACTAGTCCAGGCATGCGAGGAACTCTCGGAGCTGGAGGGAAGAAACGAGTAGTGCGATCTTCAAATGCCAAAGAGTTGCCAGAAGTGTCCTATTAAAAAATGGATAATTATCATTCCAATGGGGAAAAAAACAAGAAGAAGAAGATAAATATAACAAGAGATTAAAGTTAAGGAGTCAACAATCAGCAAATCAACAACTCACAGCTGACACCAAACATAAGTTTTCAAAAAACCTTCCATAGATACATATTGAAGCTGTTGAATAAGATTCTAAGTTTGAAAAAAGAAATATTTTAGTAAACCAGACTAAAATAACTACTTAACTGCAAACAAAGCATTAGATAGAACATGAAAGGTATGAACAATAAAATATTGTCTGTCAAGTGTCAAGATTGAGAAGTAAGATGAACTTTCTTAAGTTGAAAGATGCATACTCTATTCACTTGGGCATCCTCCTCCCAATTGAGACACACCACAGCTGCTGCATGAGACTTCAAGCTTCTTAACAGTTTTCCATTCTGCTTAATATTTATACCGAGTTAGAAATAAATATACCACAGTACATATAACTGCTGCAAGCACTAGCATATAAAAAGCAGCACAGTGCATATCCACGGTTCCATAAAGACGGCTAGATTGGTAAGATAACATTCATATGTAAAAATAAGTTCTTCAGGAGCAAAACATAATCCATGAAGTGGAAAATGATTAGTAAATGGGTAGACGTCTTAAAGAAACCTTTTGGCAGCAGCATCAGCCAAGTTCTTAGCAATTGTACCCATGACCAAACAGCTAGCTTAATGACATAACCGGTAATCTATGAACTTTTCCACCCACAAGCATAATTGAGGCACATACAAATTCTGTCATTTAGGAATCACCCGACCTATTACCTTCCTAATATGACTGAACTGGACATATGTCACTTTAAATAATAGAAAGAAACTATTAATTTGATAAAAATGAGCATGTCATGGATGACTGCTTCTATATGCTGTCTTGGTCATGTTTGGATTGGAATGAACCATTCAATCTAATTAGTTAAATGGATATATATAAGATACAAGATATCATCTAAACCAAGGATTTGTAAGTATAAGGCTATTCTTTTTAAAAATTATATGACATTGACGAAGATATGCATATTGCATGTATTGTACAAGTTATAAATGCTGTGTCAGTAATGCTTGGATTGGAATGAACCATTCACTTTAATTAGTTAAATGGGTTATTCATCTCTTGTCGTTTGTTGACCTATATAAAAAAGAGGGCATGTTCAAAAAGAGTGTTCTAATGAGATCTGTTAAGCTTTTCACGCTCAGATTGACCTATCTAGCAGTCCACTGTTAATTTGACGTTGGCAGACAGGACTCGTAAACATGGATTGCCATCTCTATTAGCAGCTATATGTTTGTTGAGCAAGCTTGCTGTTTGCAATGCATCATGCAGCTTTTAAGCAATTCAGAATCTTTCGCAAGAGAGATTAGAGGAGAACACATTCTGATGATATGGGATTGTTGCAGGAAGATTCCCAGTTGAGAAGTTGTGAGGGTAACATTAAAGTAATAACATAGAACACTTACTTCAACATCATGCAGTGAAACTGTACCATCTTCTAGTCCCAAGACAACAACTTTGCCATCAGGACGCCAGCATAATGATGTTATACATTTTCCTGGAGTACATTAGAATAATTAAGATAATCCAGTATAACAACATACGATGGAATGTGCAAAGAAAAGTGATTTCATAAACAACAACAACAACCAAAAAAAGGAAAAAAAAAAAATTAGAAAGAGAGAGGATGAATAATTTGTTCACCATAAATTAATAGACAAAAAGGAAAGACAGAAAACACACAAAAACCGAGAAAATGATAATCAAAATCTGGGAAGTGATGCAAACATCATAACAGTAATAGTATATCCGAAAGGGATATTGGTAGCTTGACATGGATTTCTTTCGGCTAGTAGATCATCTAAAGCTAGGGAATCTATGTCTTTTTGGCAGCCTTCAATCCATTATCTCAGTCCAAAAACAAATCTTATTGCTCAACTTTGGAACCTCAAGGTGGAGTGGATCAATGAAAGCATACTTCAAGGAAGGATCACGAGTGTACAATCATCTACAACTTAACATCTCAACAGAAACCTCTCAAGGATTAGGTCAAGAAGCACTCAACAACATGTTTTTCATATCCAGAAGGCAATATGATGCATGAAGCATTCAAATGTTACCTCCTATCTAAATTTTTCAAGTGAGAATAGATTAAAAAAACCACCAAGGCTAGGCATCTAATCCTAAGCTCTTATGAATTCGAATTACCAAAAGATAAAGTCATATAAGAACTTAACATACTTGGATGCAGCTCCCCCTACCCTCCTAGTCTCTTTGCTTTCTCCAACTCCTCCCTCCATGTATACATGTATGCAGCATAGCTTGAGATATATCCTATTCACAAGTAAGTTAAATTCCCAACAACAAACTTGATTAATTAAAATGATGTAATGAAATGCCCCTTGTAATCAGTAGAAGATAAATTAACTTCAAGTAATGCAAAATGTGCGAAACTTTCTATACTAGACTCTAAATTTTAGCATTACAAAATGTGAAAAACTTTCCAGCCCATACTAAATCTCTCCTTGTAAGGAACGTTCAATCAGTATAAGAAGAGGAAGAGGACGAGCCAGAGATAATATTATGCTCAATCAGCAGAAGAAATAGGAAGAAGCAGAGCCGGAAGTGATATTACATCGTGAGAGTCACCAACAGAAATTGAAGGAAAACTATATAGCTGCCTGACGACGTTGTGATGCTACTTTGCAGGGGTTAAACCTGCCAACTCCAAGTGGGCATCTAGCATTTCTACATCTGACATAGCTAGTCTATCTAGCATAAACAACATCCCCTCCAATTTGACTTCTTTATCTTCATGAACACTTTGACTGGTGTAGCGTGAAAATGGCAACAAGATGGCAGTACTGGAGTCGGGTACCCTTCTGGTTGGTCTAGATGATTGTCACTTATGCTATGGAAATCTCCTAAGGCACCAATATTATCTAGAAGTTTATAGGAATCTGTCACGCCTGTAAATAAAAATCCCTTCATTAAACTAGTATCGGCTTGGGATTCTTTATTTGCAACTTTGTCATATCCACATTTTCCCTCCTATTACCATCATTCACTCTTCATTTTCGTGTAAAACACCAACTCCTTTGTTCGACATCACATCCTCATTCGGACTTTCAAGCACTTCACCTCTATATTGACCAAATCTCCATCAAACCCAATTTGAACTGGATTGGCAATTTAAGTGACTTATTTGGGGAAAAGGCTCGTAGCAAAATTAAGGAAAAGCAAAGGGAAGAATAAGGCCAACGACTCAAAGGGCACACACCAAGCCATCGTTGAAGAAACGAACATGCTGAATAAAAAATAAAAAGAGGAGAACTTTCTCGAGTCAAAGCAATTACCAGGAGAGATTGTCCACAGCCTCTGCCAATTGAAGCGATGAAGCACCACCTTCGAGTCCTCCGTGACCATCGCCAACAAATCCTTCTCCGGATTCCACTCCGCCATCTTCACCTGCCAATCGGAAGAAATCGAGCCAAAACCTCACACAAAACCGAATGGGAAAACAATCGAATCGACCCGCCCATTATCAGGTCGCAAAAGAGGGATGAAACGGGAGCCGAACCTGAGAAGCCAGCGGCTTGTCGAACTGAAGCTGAAAGGGAAGCATGTGCCGCGACCCTTGGTCGGTCTCCATAGCTGAAAAAGCTCCGGGAGCAGCCAAAAACGCAGCCAAAACGTCCGGTGGCAAATGCGAACTTAGAGGGAGAGCTAGTGGTGGAGGGTTAGAGCCCGAAAGCCCTAGAAGAAAGCCTGATGGAAGAGAAGAGCGAGTAACCAAGTGCAATGGAGCCTGATAATTTTGCAGAGAAGATTACGGAAGAGGAAGAACAGGCGGGAGAGAATTTGACTACTGAGGAAGCAGAGTGAATTTGATTACGGGCCGAGCCTTGGGGCCCGGTCCCAATATGGGCTGCGATATTGGCTTAAACCCAAGCCCAATAAACTCTAATTCAGCCCAAAATCCAAACCCAAATTTAACCGACATCCTAACCAAGCCCACTTCCCCGCCATTCTCTCTCTCTACTGCCGTCCCCCGATCTGCCGTCGCCTCTCAATTCCTCCTTCCAAACGAACAGAACACGAGAACCCACCACGGTTGAAGTTCACCGAAAATGTACTTGCTGATCATAGGACAGATTTACACCGCACCGCACGTATTCATGTTGCCCACTTTGGATAACTCGACAGTTGAGATTAAACCGAGCGGGGGTTTGGTTCAGGCATTTCGTCGAACGTTTGAAGCGCACTGGCTAAAAGGAGGCAAACCCGACCACCAACTCGCGCCAGGACTCGCAATGATTGACAGACAGCGACCCCAAACAGCGGCGCACGGACGAAGGGGGCCGGTGCTCGCGTGAACCAGACAAGGATGAAGCCTGGTCTGGCGAGCCCAGAACGGGGCAAGACAGGGGCACGAACAGAGGAGGCGTCGGCCGAGAGTCCCTACCCGGCTCGGTGACGGCGAACGGAGGGCGAGTTCGATAGATCGGACCACGTCCGGTCGCCTCGCACGCCTCCGAGCCAGGATCCTCTGAAAAACGGCTCGTCCCAAAACAAATGGGAAAAAAAGAAGAAGGAAGAAAGGAACTTGACCTACTGGAGATTGAGCGCGGGGAACGGGAGCTGCGGGCTCAAGAGCGCGGTCGGGAGTCGTTGGACGGGTTTCGGGCGTGACCGGACTGCCGGAGGGCTCCTCGCTCTCAAACTCTCTCTCTCTCCCCCCTCTCTCGGTTGCTCTCACAGTCTCTCCACCCTTCTCTCTCTCTCTCGCTCCATTTCTCTCCAAAAATCCCACCTTTGGCTCGCTCTCCTTCCCTCTCTTTTTGCTCTGCTGTGACTAATTTTACTTTCCTTCCCAATTAGTCTTCCAATATATTTCGACTTTATGATACGATAAGTTGTCTTTTCTTTAATTTTTCCCTTACATTAGGAAAAGAAAAGTAAAAATAAACCATATTTGTGATCACGTTAAAGTTATACAAAAGAACTTAGACTCAATAGAGCAAAAAATTACTGGACCCGGTGATGCTATTGGCCTATTTCAGTGTTTAGCTCCTCGTGCCTAAGTTATTTTAGATTGCATGCTCTATGGACTTCGCGCATTGGTGTGACACTTTTAAGGGATTGGAAAGTCGAAGGAATGGCTAACACTATATTGGAATGCTTTTAAAGGGATGATTTGATGGAAATTAGGGTTAGTTATCAGTGCAATCTTGTGGGTAGAAGGACAAGGGCTTTTATTGATCAACTATATTTTATATTCTATTTAGATTATTTAATTAGAAACAATAGAGTGTATATATTTATTAAGGGTTTGTTTGATAATAATCCCAAGAACAACTGATTCTGGTTTTTTGTTCCCGAAAACATAACAATAACATAAATCTGTTTGGTAAATTTTTTGTTTCATCTACTTTTTTGCTCCCGGGAATAGATTTGGAATAGAATCAAAAAGTAAAATAAAATTGCTTCTTGTTCTTAGGAACAATTCTTAGAATCAACCTAATTTTTTTCTTGTTTATTCTTCTCTTTCCTTTTCTTCTTCTTCCTTTTGGCCGTTCGCCGGCTTTGGCCATGGCCAGCGATGGCCGATGATCGGCCAACGAGGACTGGCGACCTCGCTGGAGCATTGCCGAACGGCAAGGCTTAGCCTTGCCAAGCCAGGGCAAACCCGACCTCACACCGTTGGGACGAGGTCGAGCCTCAAGGTGGCCAGGCAAGCCTCCAGCAAGCTTGTTGACCCTCACCTTGGCTTGCCGATCCTCCGGTGAGCTTGCCAAACCTCGCCTAGCCGATCGCTAGCCACGATGCCAACCATTGTTGTGACATTCTGAAATACGACCCCGTTTCGATAAAATGAAATTGGCATTTCGTCAACGTGTTTATGGTCATTTTTCTCTGAGCTGATCACTCACAAGTTAACTAACCTATTGGGTGAAGCCGTTAAGGGATGTATCTGCAGTAAAATCCCTAAAAGCTACCTAATTAGTTAGATTGGACTAAAATCACGTCTAATCGATTTTTAACCACGAAATTAAACTCGATTTCGGGAATCGAATTTTAAGCGCGTCATAATTCTTATTTTTAAGATCCTGTCTCATCGTCTGTCAAATTGTTGACGAATCCGAAATTTCAATAAAAAAATTATCGGAAGAAAAATTGAAGATCGAAAGAAATTAGAAAGAGAAAGAGAAAAGAAAAATAAGAATAATGTTATTATTTTATTTCTTTTCTCTCTTTTCTCTCTTTTCTCTCTCTTTCCTCCCCTTTCCCTTTTCCCCCTCGTGCGGATTTCCCCACCGCCTACTCTCTCTCTCTTTCTTTTCCCTCTTTGACCGGTCAATACCTATCTACTCTCTCTCTCCTCTCTCTTCTTCCTCCCCCACGCGACTGAACTCTCCCTTTTTCTTCTTCTCCTTCGTGCGAACTAGAAGCTGCAGCTCGCCGTTGCCACTCGCCGCCTCCCGCCCGCGCTCGTGCCGTGCGTCCGCCGCTCGCCGCGAGCTCCGCCAGCCGTCGCCTCTCGCGCCCTGGCGTTCTCCCAGCCGTGCGACCCAGCCGCCGTTCAGCCCCCGTCCGGCCAGCTCCGGCCACCGCCCAGCACCGCTGGACCTCCCCGGCGTCCCCCTTGCCCTCCGCCGGTCTCCCCTCGTCGCCCTAGCCGCCGGACGAGCTTCGTCCAGCCAAAAACAGTGGCTGGAAAAATGGGTTTCCAGCCCTGTTCAAGGCCGCTTTGGGCCGTTTCCGGGCCTCGAACTCGAGACCCGCTTTGGAGTTTGTCGTTCCTTGTGTCGTCCCCGTCGGATTGATATGTTTTGCGCGCGATTCCGATGAGTAATCTTACTAATCCCGGATTAGTTAGCTAATTATGCTTAAGGTTGGTTTAGTTTTAATTAATTATGTTTAGGTTGTTAGATTAGAATAAATTAGCAATTATTAGTCAATTGTGATGCGATTTAGATAAATTGATTGCGCGATTAGAAAGTAGACGTGGTCTACTAATTATTGGAAGTGCCTCGGGATTTTTCCCGACCCTTAGTGGGCTTCAATTAGGCTTTCCGGGCCTAAGGAGATTTTTGGTATTTAAATATTAATTTTCGGAATTAAATTAAATAATTATTTATTTTCGAAAATTCAATTGGGATGGCACGAGATTGGAATATTACGCTGATGACCGTGGTGAAGTCTGTTTATTTAACTGAGCATCAATTTGAGCTAAATTGGATTTATTATAATTAATTATTAATTCTCGAAATTAATTAATTAATTAATTATTTTTCAGAAATTCAACTCGGATGGCCCATGACCGAATTTTTATGCTGATGATCGTGGTGGAGCCCATTTATCTAATTGGGCTTTATTTTGGGGCTAAATTGGATTTATTGTAATTAATTATTAATTTTGGAAATTAATTAATTAATTATTTATTTTTCGGAAATTAAGACCGAGGTGGCCGACGACCGAAATCTTGTGCTGATCATCGTGGCGTGGTCCGTTTATTTAATTGAGCTGCAATTTGTATGGAATTGATTTAATTATGAATTTTTATGAGTTATTCATATTGACTTGATAGTTAATTATTTGATTGAGCAATCGTTGGGTATTGGTTATCACTTGAAAGGAAATACGTGGGCTCGGTGAATCGGAATATCACCTGGAGAATGCACATGTATTCAGTGGTTGAATATGTCATCTTGGTGAAGAGGTTGCGTTAGAGAATGCTCGTAAATTGTTGAATGTTGATCATGCCTGTGTGGCGATAATTGATCATGCCTGTGTGGCGATAGTTGATCATGCCTGTGTGGCGTAGATTGTGCCTGCGTGGCCGTATTTCTATGTATCGAGTATCGGTTGTCAGTGATAAAGGTATTGTGGTAGACTACCGATCATACTAGAAATTGTGGAAATGAAAGTGAGTATGTAAGATGTATGCTAACCTGATGACTTGGCATGTCTTCTAGAAATTTGGTCATGTGTATCGTGGCTCGATGATCGGTTCCATCACTTCAGAGAATGCACGTGGCTCGGTGATAAATAATATCGCCTTGGAGAATGCACGTGACTCAGTGATTGGTTTTATCAGTTGAGACTGTATAGCAATGACTAGAATGACCTAGAGATGGTTCGGCTGACATGTAATCGACTAGGTCGATTGATCATGATTTGATATGATGTTATGAAATGACGGATTGAATGGAAATGACCGTGAGTGGTCTTGTTGGCTTGCAAATTGACTAGGTCGATTTGATTGATGCTTTGATATGTGATTTGATTGATTGTGCATTGAGATATTTAAAGTATTTGTATATAACCTTGAATTACAGGTTGAGACTGATGCCAAGGTACGTCTTCTGCCTTGTGCGTGTATAGGCAGCCTATAGTATAATGGTTTACTAATCGGGCTTAGTGGGGTAGAACTCGCTAAGACGTAGTCTCATCCCAGTTTGGGGAAATCATTTCAGGACCCGATGAGAAGCTGAAGAGGAGGAGTCTAAGAAGGAGAACTCGGAGGTGAAACCTGAGGAGAAGGATTTTTGGAAAAAGAAGATAATACCGAGAGAGATCTTAAGTACGACCTGGAGGGATTGAGATTCCATCTTCTTTTGTGAACTCCATTGATGTGAATAGTTATGAAGTTCTCTAGTTTGTATTTTGTATAAAAGTTTGGTTATAAGTTTCAATATGAAAAATACGGCCCTACTTTTCTATCCCATTGTTTTATTGTCTGGGGATTATAACTGCTTCCGTATGTGCTTAATAAAAGAAAGGGTCGATGATATATAATCCTGGGATATTGCATTATAAAATCGACCAAGTGAGAAGGATGTGTGCGTACCCGAGGATCGGGGCGTGACAATTGTCATGGCCAGCGACTGGCCACAAAAAAATGAGGAAGAATAAGAGAAACGGGAAAAGAAAAAAGAAAAAAATATAACAAAAGTATTAAAAATTTAAGAATCCTACCAAATGCATTTTTATCCCGAGAATAAAAATTTTATACAGTTACCAAACGCATTCTTTTACTCGGAAATTGTTCCAAAAAAACAGAATCAGAAAAAATCATTTATGATAAAAAATTACTCTTAGGAATAGAATTGTTACCAAACGTCCTAAGAATGTTTTCCAAAAGTAACTATGTAACTTGTTCTCCTTAAACTAAAGCACCAGTTAAAACAACAATTTGTATGCCCTTGCGGGACTCACATAAATGACAGTTTTCCACTACTCATTTATCACATTGATCTTAGACATAATGTGATGAAAATTGTCTTTCCTAGAAAATCAAGTTGTAGATAGATGTCTATTTATTTGTATAAGTAGGGCATGCTTATCGTCATTTTCTAAAATTTATTACATGCTATAAATGAGTTTGTGATTGTCCATAGTTTCTTACTCAAAATGCTTCAATCGGCCTTGCCAAATTTGGTGAGGGCTGACGCTCGCCCTCGCCAGCCATGGCTATGGTCGATGGCTAGTGATGGCCATCAACGAATAGTGTGACAGCCTAAATTTTCAGATTTCATTTTCGATTAAATAAATCGGACATTTTTTCGACCCGTCTATAGTGCTATTCTCTGAGCTGATCACTCATGAGATAACTAGACTATCTATGGAAGTAATTAAGGAATCTAAATGCAATGGACTTGAGAATTCGACCAAGAATCGATTGCTCGACCGTATTGATCTGCAATGGTCATTACGGCACCGTCAAAAATCGATTAGAGACTGGAGATAGGTCGATTCGATTGAGATATGTGATTAGTGCGTGGGTGATTTCACCTAATTACAAAATTCTCGTCGAACGATACTAGACCGATTTTTCTGTCATTTCTGTACTCGGTGCCCGTAATTGATACTTCGAAATTTTCATGACAATCGAGAGTCGTTAATGTGTCGAAGATGTATAATGTGGTTCGAGATAAATCGATCACGGGTCAATTGCACCAAAAATTCCTAAAAGTTACTCGGTAGGCTAGGTCACGCTAAAAGCGCGTCGGATTGAAATTAACCGCGAATTTGAACCCAATTTCATAAATTGAAAGTTTTGTGGTGTCACGAGCTATTTGAGGAACGTCGACTCATCCTCTGAAGAATTTTTAAAGATTCCGAGATTTTTATGAAAAATCGGTTCAGATGTTGTGGAAAATTAGCGAAGATTCAGATGGGCTAAATTGTGGAAATTGAAGACCAAAAATAGAAATTCGGAGCTTTGCAAGAGACTTCAATTTTTTACTTCAATTTGGACTATTTTGATGGAAAATTGGGTGGAAAGTAATAGGGGAGACATGAAATCAATGGAAGGGATAATGTTTGACCTTGGGCCCCTCCACCTTGGCTTTCCTTGTACGACTCCTCGCCGACCTCTCCCCTTCGCAGCTCCTTTTCATTTTTCCCCGTCGTTCGGTCATCTTCTTCCATCCATCTCGGTTCGCAATTCCTCACCTGCAGCTCATGCTTCCCCCACTCACACACGCCCACCTCCACCATCGATTCTCCTCTGCAGGCCACGTCTCCAAGCTTGGTCAACTAAAGAAATTTCCCCAACCAGATTGTTGACCGAAGCAGAAGCCAACCGTCCAAAGCAGCTGCACCGAAGATCAGCATCCCCTTCTCGTGTCTTCTGTTCTATCGAAGCCAGCCAACAAGGGTCGATCGACCCCAATTTCCCCACGCGTCCGTGAACTTCATTTCCACCGAAGCCGCGCCCCCTCTCCACGTTTTCCCTTTCTGTTTTGTTTCTTGTCCCTGCACCACTTGAGCCGGTCAACACCTCCATCCACAGAAGCCCCGTTGTTGACCGCCTGCACCGCTTGAAGACTCGAGCGATCCCATGCAACTGGCTGCCCTTCGTCCGCTTCTCACTCCATCGAAATCCAGTGTCCACCGAGCAAGCCACGAAGCTGACTCCTTCCTCCGTTACTGCTTCGGCTTGCAGCAGTTTAGCCCACGAAATTTCACGGGCCCAGCATCACCGAAGCAAGTAGCCCACTTGAAGCCCAGTCTGCATCTTCAAGCCCAGCTGTGGCCGTAAGTTCAGCCCAAGAATTCAGCCCAGCAAAGTCCATCAAGCTCAGCCCATTCGAAGCCCGTGAAGCCAAGCCCAATTCAGCAGCCCAAGCCCGTGAAGTTAGCCCACTTCGGGCCCGGTCCAATTCAAAAGCAAATCTCAAATTTGGGCTGAGATTTGTTGGGCCCGTTTTAGGCCCGGTTCAAGTCCGCTGACGTCGCTGAAAATTCGGATCTCGACTGCCATCGCGCCGTCGTCGCGATGAACCGGTTTCCGCAGTTAACCGGTGAGTTTATACTCTAAACTCTGCTTAGTAGGCTAATAACATTTAAGGGGTGTTTAGATTTACTTAATTAGGAATTAGGTGGTTAGTTAGATTAAATTAGAAATTTAATTATTTAAATGAGCATGTTAAATGGTTAGCATGGTTTAGATAAGGCCTAGATAAATTGCACTATTTGTTTAGTAGGGTTTGGGAATTTTCTGGGTCCTTATTGGCATTTAATTTAACAATTTTGGCCTAGGTTAGTATTTTTAGAAATTAAATTGAATTAATTAATTAATTTTCGAAATTAATTATTTATTAATAATTTTTCCGGAATTTAGGCTGGGATAGCCGGTGACCAGAATTTCGTGCTGATTGCAATGATATGGTTAATTTATGCAATTGAGTGTTAGTTTGTGCAAAGTGAGTGCTGATTTGAAATTTTGAGTATTTAATTCCAAAATTTATGGATTTTGATATTTATTCAGAAAATCCCGGGTGTCGGGTTTTAACACCGAAAATGGATTTTAAGTACTATATAAATTAGTGGGGTTTGAAGAAGATAGATATCAGTCTTCTGGTTCGAATTTACCGTGTACCCACACACGACTATTTTCGGGATATTTTTAATACGAAGAAAACATGCCAGGATCACCATTTTAATGGAGGCATTTGAATGCAATACACAGTGCCCTGGACCAAAATTGAATGGTCGTGTGCTGACTAAGAGAACCCGTCCCCGAATTGTATCGGATGGACATTACCTTATATGGAATACCCACTTAGTGGGATTTGGGTCGCAATAGATTCCAGACCTATACTCCTTCGGGAAAGTCGTCTCTGAGAGAGACATGACCGTGCTCAATGGGGTGAGACAATATCTGGCTACGCTAGTAGATCGCCGAACTTCTAGTAGGCCGTACCCTCGAGTGGGCGAAATTATCAATTGGAACGCATGTTGAGTGAAATATTTGTGCCAGATTATGGGACAAAATTGTGTGATATGGAATGGGACGTGTCATAACGATTTGGCCATATAATCAGGACCCCTGTGATTTATTGAGTTAAGTGATGCGTTTCAATTGTTGGGTGCATCGATTCTATACATAATGTACATAAACTGTGTTGACCTGCAGGGTGGAATTGATGCGAGGTAAGTCATCTATGCTAATTGTGTGATCGCGTGGTTAGGACGCTTCTGGGCGTATTTCCCTCTTAATTGGGGTTTAGAGCTTAGACTCGCTGAGATTATATCTCACCCCGTTGTGGGACAACATTTTCAGGGTCATCGAGTGGAGGACCTGGAGCAGAGAGGAGGTGATCGGAAGTGTGGGTCGGCTAGGACCGCCTCTTTTTGGAAGGCTAGACTTTTGTCGTCTTTTGGCCATAGACTTGTACATGATTCTATGTAAATATAAAATCATGTTTGTTTTGAATCTATTGTCCTGCTTTTCTATCCCGAGATGATTATTGTCAAGGGATTATATTTCTGCTTCCGCATGTGCAATAAAACAAAAGGGTTGGCGACTCGTCCTGGGAAGTCACAAGATATTATCGACCAGAGAGGGATAGGCACGCGCTCGAGGTTCGGGGCGTGACAAATAGAAAAGGGAAAGGAAAAAAAAGAAAAAGAAATCAATAAATTCAAAAAAAAATTATTAAAAAATTATTAAAATTATCCACCTCAGCATCGATCGGCCGGCCGACGTCTATCTTTGCAATTTTTAGTTTAAATTGGCCCAATGAATTAAATTGGTACTAATGTGAAAAGGTTTAGGACTAAATTAGTCCAATTAAAAAAATTAAAACTGAATTGGTACTAATATAATATGTTTAGGACTTTCTTGACACTTTTCCTCTTGACAAGTGGTAGCAAAGATAGATGGTCAAGGATTGACTAAACTTTGCTCAAATCTTTGTCCATATGCCAAGTCGAGGTGAGTGATGATGTGATCGAGAAGATTTTGATGGGAGGCCTTGTTCTTGAGTACTTACATTTAATTACGAAACTTGAAAGAGCATGAGATTGATAGATGTTGGCCAGTTGAAGCTAACGATCCACTATTAAAGATTCTCGCTCCTCATTTTGTTGTCATTGCAAGTAACACGGTGTTTTCCGCAATAAGAAGGTTAGATAGTTGAAGCCCTACGGTGATTCTTATTGTTAGTCGAAATAGCAACACTCTCATAAAAACTAAAAACTGAAGAGGATTACAATGAAGGTCAGGAGAATTAGTGCTGCAACTGTCATCACCAAGAGCGGCCAGTCAAAACAAGCACCATTTGAATTTTTTTTACCAAAATGAAAGTTATATTCTAACTTTGTGATGAATTTTGAAGAAACTTGAAGCTAACTTTACTTGAGCATCTCCGGAAGCTAGAGTATATCTTTCAAAAAGAGGATCACTGCCGATATCAAACCTTTCAAATTGAGCAAATTGAGCAAATTGAGCAGACTTCACAAAATTGAGTTGGAACAACCAAGTCAATTGCCCATTAGCTTGCAAATGAATGTTAACTGGGGGTTGAACCTGAGAAACCATCGGTTTATTGAACTAAAGCCGAAACGGAAGCATGCTGCAGTCCTTCATCAACTTCCATAACTAAAAAGCTCTGCAAGCACCTGAAAAACGCAATGCTAGGGCTGAAACAAATCGCGAGGAGTGTACAGAAGCATCGATGGAAAATGCAAGCTAAAAGAGAGCTTGTGAAGGACAGAGCTCGAAAGATTGAGAGGAAGGCTCCAGGGTAGTGAGGTGAGGATAGAGCTGAAGAGCGAGATAAAGAATGGAAAAGTGAGAGAGAGTAAGAAAGTCCATTGGAGTTCGAAATCATGTGGAGAAAATTGCAGAAGAGGAATGGGCAGGAGAGAATAAGAGATAGAAACAAGATTACAGGAGTAAAGGCGGACTCATTTGATTGATGGGTTGACCGAGATAGGTCGAATCATGCCATATCTTGAATGGAACTTTTTGTCTGGGTTCATTCATCATAAATATGTGATTTTGGAACGGGTTGGATTTTTTGTCTGGGCTCATTTATCATAAATATGTGATTTTGGAACGGGTCGGATTACCAGAGTGTTTAGTTTAGTTATAGCCATAGTAGCCACCTTTTTCATACATTTGTTATAAAATTGAGCTCTCATTATTAAATTGATCAAAATCATAACAAATTGGAAACCACATCAACAAATTTCATTAAATTTGAATTAATGAAAGGATGATATTGAACTTTTTTATATATCTTAGGGATTAGATTGAACATTAAATTAATGAAAAGCTTATGGATGACATTACACATTTGGCTAAAGTTCATAGACTATTTGTGTCTTTTTTTCCTTTCGTTAGAGCTGAATCTTTGTTACAAAGCTAAACCAACATCAATCAAGCTTCAATATCCCAATAGAAGCACAATCTCAAATGCACATCAATTGGGCTCTAGTGACCTTGTTTTTCACACTAGAAACATTTTCTACTTTGGTTCCAACAACGATGTTATTGGGGAGAATTGGGTAATGATTCACTAAGGACTAACTCAATCCATGATCAATTTCTTCCCAAAACTAGATTGACCAAAATGGAATTAACCTTAGCAATAAACAGCAGTGTTTTCCAACAATAAATCTCAAAATAAGTAAATATAATGCTGAAATGTTAAAGAAACAAGGCAACAATAATACCAAGATTTTTACGTTGAAAACTCAATGCGGGAAAAAAACCATGAATTGCTCGAAAACTTTCACTAATCACCAAGAATAGTAACATCAACATTGCAATAGTATTTCATCATTATGGAGATGGATCAATACAAATAGAGCAAGAAACCTTAATCGCAATTAGAAAAAACAATAGAGAATCTAGGGAAGATTTTCAATGAGTGAAACTGATCAACTAGTAGTCTTGATTTAATGAAAAACAAATCGAAAATTGAGCTAATTTTGACAACGTTTGGCTTTCGATCCAAGACTTGAAACAGGACTTGGAAACTTGCTTTCCCTTTTTTCTTCTCGTGTTCTTCCTGGGGCCGCTCTCTCTCTGTCTTTCCCTTTTCCTTTTTCTTCTGTGTTCTTCTTGGGAAACTCTCTCTCTCTCTCTTCCTCCCTCCTCTCTACACTCTTCACTCCACGAGCAGCTCCTCTCTTTCTTTTTTGTTTTGACTTTTTGACCTTTTTCTTTTCTTTCATGTTATGTTAGCTGAGCCCCACTGAGGCCGACCCAGCCAACAATCCTCCACCAATAGGAATAATATCTCAGTCTTGCAAAACTTTGATTCCAAGACCTTTGACCTGACAGGCTTCCCATAGGTAGAATCTCTAAGTTTTTTATCAACCCAACAAACTTTGGAAGGCAAGCATCGAATTGCTTCCACTTTAACATGAAGATCAAAACCCGAATCACGAAGAACTCTCTTTGAATAATGACTCCAATAGACTTGCAAACAGGTGTCAAGTATGATACTAACTTAAAATACAACCGTCTAATTCGAAGGCCATTATATCAAACAAGTTGGCTAGACTTTCAGTATTTTGGAAACCTGTTAAGTTTATGGACAATTTCAGCTCTGCAAAGCTTCGATATAAAATAATTAGGGAAATGTGGGATGATAATATGCAAGCATCCTTTGCCATTCCAAGGATGCATTATCAGAGTTTGGAGAAGTTCAAGAAACATTGAGCCCCCAATCCTTTGATGATCTCGAAAGTCTTCCATAAACCCATATTAAAGCCGTTGGACTTTGAAATAAGATTTCAAGTTTGAAACTTAACTGCAAACAAAAAATTAGAAATAACATGTAAGATATGAAGAATAAAATATTGTTCATTAAGAATCAAGATCAAGAAGTCATAAATAAGCAAATCCAGAGTCATCTTATAGAGCCACACAGAGAAATGAATAGCACGAAAAAGTAGTTCTGCTTTGCACATGTGGATATCTGGATCATACATCTAATTTCAGATTAAAGGTGTATACCACATACAAGGACAATGAATTGCGAATGTATCCGATGGATGTTGAAACTGACATAAGAGGGAATAGTGATAATAAATTCTTACAAAGTTTCTTTTTCAAAATAGAAGAGAAAGGTATCTGGGCAGCTTCCTTCAAAGTGTGACGATCAAATTAGGTTTTAATTAAGAAAGGTGAGATCCGTATTTCTATACACAAAGGTAACAAGCTAAACAGAGAGCCCAGTCTGATAAGATCATCCAACTAAAGCTTCCATGTACATTGTCAAGTGATCAAACTTGAGATCAAATACCAAAAAAGAGACTATTAGATGGAGGGTAATTGAAAAATCATTGTTGAGGATAACCTCCAAAAGACAACCCCAAACCCCCAATGGTGTCCTTCTCTTTTTCTCATTATAGTCTCAAGGTTCTGATCACTTGGGCAAAGAAATGAAAAATATAGGTACAACTTTATGGTAATAGGCATTTGGATAGAAATATCTACATACGAACCCTATTAACAATAAGTTCTAAACTAACCATTACAGGAAATGGTTATTTCAGCTCAAATAATTGAAGAGTTGGCTAAACCTAAAAGCAAAAGCTTTTTATTAAATGATTGTAATGTTTATAGAAACCGATTTTGAGCCCAGATAATCATACTTAAACTCATGTTATGCATATGAAGAGATCTAGAATTTCACATTTGGTACACATATCGGCAATGATGACAAGACTTGAAGGAGGGAAGAAGCAATCACTGCAAACAACAGAAAACAGTAGTGATTTTTCCCATAGTTCGTATTTTCCCACTGAGGCAGCATTTGTAAGAACATTTATGAATGGAAAAAGTAGATATAGCATTAATGTGAAGAATCTACAATGAAAGAGCAATAAACAACACATTCAAGTAAGAACTTTTATGAGCAAACAGGATTCTATCACATTTCACTTTTCTAACTCATTTGCTGATACCTATGTTTCATCTGTTGAAATTCCTTTGCAAGCATTCCTTCGCAATTATTCGATGTCCCCAAATCCTCCAAAATGCAGTAGTTCTCTAACTCTCTGCATTGTTTCTCTGATGCAATACTGAGGTTAAGACATCTTACTAACTGAACAAGATATATCAAGGTAGAAAATATTAAAGCTATTGGATGGTGAAATAAGATTCTTAGTTTGAAACTTAAGTGCAAATAAAGCATTAGAAAAAACATGTAAGATATGAAGAATGAAATATTGTCTATTAAGAATCGAGATCAAGAAGTCATATCAACCTTTAAGTTGAAAGATGCATAATTGTTCACTTGGGCATCTTCTTCCTAGATGAGACACGGCACAACTGCCGCATGTGACTTCAAGCCTAGTAATAGTTTTCCATTCTGCTTAATATTTATACCATGTTAAAAACTATTGTAACACAGCATGTATAAGTGCTGCAAGCACTAGCATATAAAAAGCAGCACACCACATATCCATAGTTAAGTAAAGAAAGCTAGATTGGTAAGATAACATTCATTATGTATTATGTAAAAACAAACCCTCTTCCAAGCAAAATATAGTCCATGAATCAGATGATGGTTAATAAATTTGTGTAAGCCTCAAAGAAAGAAATGCAGTAGTATCAACCAATTCGTAGCCATCGTACTCATGACTAAACAGCTATAGCTTAATGACATAACCAGTTACTTATGAACTTTTCCACCCACAACCATGATTAAAGCACATACAAATTCCATCATTCAGGAGTCACCTACACCATAACCTTTTTAATTTGACTGAACGTATTTGAGTTTCAATATTCAAAATAAACTATTAATTTGATGAAAATGACCATGTCACATATGACTGTTTCTATTAACACCATTGACTGAGAGTGTAGATCCTCACAATGAGCTCCACCTCTGCAAATGCTATGCTGAAATTTGTCATCGACATTTGAAGCATTTTCAATCATCAATGACAACATCAGCAGCAAGGTGACAATTTCCTATCCTACAGGAGAATGCAATTAACCACATCAATTAGATTCAAGTCCTAAAATGTACATATATATTGAATCTATTATTAATGTATAATATGTGAAAAAAACAATTCATTTAGGCTATATATCTCTTCTAGTTTGCTCATCTGTTTAACAAATGGCCATGTTCAATGATCTAACAGGATTTGTTAAGCTTATCCTGCTCAGATTGACCTATCTAACAGTCCATATTTACTTGACGTTGGCAAACATGACCAGTAAACATGGATTGCCATCTCTCTTAGCAGCTAAATGTTTATTCAGCAAGCTTGCTATTTGCATTGAATCATTCAGCTTTTGAGCAATTCAAAATATTTCTCATGAGAGATCAGAGAAGAACACATTTTGATGATAAAGGATTCTTGCAGAAGGAATTTCTTGTTGAGAAGTAATAAGGGTAACATTCAGCAATAGCATGGAAAACTTACTTCTACCATATGCAGTGAAACTGTACCATCTTCAAGTCCCAAGACAACAACCTTGATAGACCTCAGCATAATGATGTTATACATTTACCTGCAGTAGATTAGAATAATGAAGAAGCCAATATTGACGATACACAATGAATGTGCAAAGAAAAGTGGGTTCATTAAAAAAAAAAAAACAACAGAGAGAGAGAGAGAGAGAGAATAATGAATAATCTCTTCATAATAAAATTAATAGAAGAAAAGGGAAAATAGAGAACGCACAGTAAATAGGAAATGTTGGTCAAAATTTACTAAGTAAATTAAAGTGTCATAACGGTACAAGATAACTAAGGGGATATCAGTCACTTGATATGGGATTTCTTTGGGCTAGTAGGTCATCTATAGGAATCTATAATTTTTTGGCAGCCTCCAATCCATTATCTTAATCCAAAAATGAATCGTGTTGTCCGCTTTGAAACCTTGAGGTGGAGTGGATCCATGAATGCTTACTTCAGGTGAGGATCACAAGGGTACAAGTATCTACAATTGAGGATCTCAACAAAAAGCATTCAAGGGTTGGCCCGAGTAGTATAGTGCACTCAACACCATGTTCTCCAAATCCGGAAGACAATACGAGGCGTTAGATGTTTCAGAGGAAAAAAAAGCCTCCTGAAATTTTTCCATTGAGAATAGATAGCAAGAACTGCCAAGGATAGGCATCTAATCCTAAGCTCTTGCGAATTTGAATTACCAAGAAATAAAGTCATATAAGAACTGAAGATACTTGGATGCAGCAACCTCTACACTCCTGGTCTCTACGCCTTCTTCGATTCCTCACTCCATCCCTCTCGACCAAATTGTCATACAAGTATGTAGCATAGCCAGAGGTATCCTCTTAACAAGTTAAACTCCCACCAGTGAATTGAATTAATCAAAATGATGTGACAAAATGCCCCTCTCTAATCAGAAAAAGATAAATTTACTTCAAGTAGTACAAAATGTGAGAAACTTTACAGTCTATACTCTACAATCTAGTATACATTGAATATCTCCTTGTAAGGAACGCTCAATCATTAAAAAAAGAGGAAGAAGAGGAGCTAGAAGAAGCATTACATTTTGAGAAACAAAATTAGAAATCTACGGAAAACTATATAGATGCTTGACAGCATTGGGATGGTATTCTACAGGGCTCAAACCTACCAACTCCATGTGGGCATTAAGCATTTATGCATCCGACATACCTAGTTTATCTAGCATAAATGACATCCCCATCTCCACCTCCCAAATTCAAGTTATTTATTTTAATGGACACTTTAACTGGTGTACCCAAAAGGATGACAACATGCAAACATCATTTACCATTCCAAGGATGCATTGCTAGAGTTTAAAGATGTCACGCCCCAACCCTCAGGCACGCACACATCCCTTACTTTTGGTCGATTTAAAAATGCGATATCCCATGACTATGTATCGCCGACCCTTTCACCTATATATGCACACGCGGAAGCGGTTATAATTCTCCAGACAATAAAACAATGGGATAGAAAAGCAGGCCATACATTTTTCATACTGAAAATTCACAACTACATCTTTTTACATGCAAACAAGGTCTGACAAGACAGGACAGGGTTTTAGTCCTCATCCGGGTCGTACTCGATGTCATACTTGGGGTCCTCCTCCACGTACTCCTCTTTGGGTTCCTCAACAGGGATCTCCTCATTAGATTCATGCTCCTTAGGCTCCTCATCCAGGTCCTGAAATAGTTATTCAATAACCACTGAGACAACGTCTCAGCAAGTTCTACCTCTTAAGACCCGATTAGTAAACTAATACACCTTAGGGCTGCCTACGCATAACATGAGTCAGAAGACTTACCTTGGCCTCAGATTCCACCTGCATATTAGCACAAATCAAATAGGCACCCAAGCAATCATATCACAGATCGAATAGGCACACATCGATCTAATCGACTTAGTCGATTTCATATCAGGAAGACCACTCACGGTCATCTCCATTCAATCATTCAATTCACAACATCAACCCAAGGCAATGAATCACATCAAGTCATACTCAGATCGAATCATCAATCAATCGACCTAGTCGATTACACGTCATCCAAATTATCTCTTGATCAACCCTTTATCATACCGTATTGTCTCAAGATGATCTATAGGATTATCGAGCCGGTATATCATACCGTACTGTCTCAAGATAATTTGTAGAGTCACCAAGCCGGTAGATCATACCGTTATGTCTCAAGATGCTCTGTGGAGTCATCGAGCCGGTATACACGCAATTTATCATACCGTCCTGTCTCCAGATGCTCCGTAGAGTCATCGAGCCGGTATACACACAATTTATCATACCGTACTGTCTCTAGATGCTCCGTAGAGTCATCGAGTCGGTATACACACAATTTATCATACCGTACTGTCTCCAGATGCTCCGTAGAGTCATCGAGCCAGTAGATCATACCATTCCAAGCAAATAATCAAATAACCAGTTTTATCATTCCCGATAAAATGCCATGAGTGGGTACTCGATTGGCCTTAGCCAAAACATAATAAATTCATTTTTATAAATTCCACCATTTTCTGTAACCCACTCAGATCCTTTTGGCATTATCAACCGAAGCCCAGTTCTTTTTCAATTAATAACCAAAGATTATTCAATTAAAGAATAATTCATTCTTTCACAAATAATTCAATTCAGCAAGAAATATGGCTCAATTAAATAAACAGACTACGCCACAACACTCAGCATAAAATTTCGGTCGCTGGCCGTCCTAGTTGAATTTTCGGAAAATAAATAATTAATTAATTTAATTCCGAAAAATAAATAAATAAACACAATAATTCCAATTTAGCACAATATGAAGCTCAATTAAATAAACGGACTACGCCACCATCATCAGCATAAAATCCCGGTCACTGGCCATCCCAGTTGAATTTCCGGAAAATAAATAATTAAATAATTAATTTCGAAAATTAAATAAATAAAAACAATAAATTCAATATAGCACAATATAAAACTCAATTAAATAAATGGACTGCGCCATGATCATCAGCATAAAATCCCGGTCACTGGCCATCCCAGTTGAATTTCCGAGAAATAAATAATTAAATAATTAATTTCGAAAATTAATATTTAATTCCTAAAAATACCACCTAGGCCCGAATCGCTTAATTAACACCCGATAAGGGATGGGAAAAATCCCAAGAAGCATTCAATAAATACTATAGGCAATTCTCTATCTAATTACACTAATCACACAACTAATATGCAAACCAATTAACTAATAATCACTAATCAATTCTAATCTAACAACCTAATTACACTTAATTAACAATAATAAACCTTTAAGTATAATTAGCGCACTAAGAAGGTATTAGTGAGTAAAACTCACTCAAAACAACGGGCTCGACGCGAGGATCAACTTTCCTCAAAGCGGGCCGAGCATCCGGGCTCGGGAAGGCGGCCAAAACGGCCCACGAAGGGGCTGCCATACCCATTTTCTTCTTCTCTGTGCGCTACTGGTTGGGGGCGATGGAGGATGGATCCGGGGTTGAGTCGAGCTAGACAAGGCCGGTGGAGGGCGAGGGGACTCCGGTGAGGTCGGATGGTGGCCGGAGGAGGTCGGGCGGTGGCCGGAGGCGGCTGAACGGGACTGAACAGAGGCGAAACAGAGGCTGGACAGCAGCTTGATCGGGCAACTGCAGACGGCGCACGGCAGGCGAGCGTGAGGCGAACGGCGGCGAGGCGGTGTGCGGCGGCGATGGCAACTCCGGCGCGATTGCAGCTCCTTCAAGCAGCGCCGATCGCTGCTTCTACTTTTGCTGGTCGGTTCTGTTCGAACCAGAGGGAGGAGAGGGGCAGAGGCTGAGGGCGTGCGGTGAGGTGCGGCCGACCGCGGAGCAGCGGCGGCGGCTCCGGCTTCGGCGGGCGACGACGGCGGCGAGAGGCGACGATTGCAGCTCAGTCTTCGCTGGTCTTCGGCTCCCATGGAGTTTTGAAGAAAAAGAAGATGGGGATGGAGGAGGATCCGTTGACGGAAGAGAGAGGGGAGGAAGAAAAAATCAATTTCCCCTCTTCCTCTCACACACTCTCTCTCTTAGGTCATCACACATGGGCCACCATGACATCATGTGATGTCACCTTCCACTCACCATTTCTTGACAATTATACCCCTTTTAGAAGCATTTAGGTAGGCCAAAGTATGGGGGTAAGTGTGGCATACGAATTTTGAAACAATTGGCTTCCATTAATCACTTGATTTACTTTAAATCCATCTCAATTGGCCTCATAAGATCTCAATAAATCCAAGTGATGCCTCAATGCTTCCATTAAATATTCTCCTCATCCAATAGCTCATCTCGCATCTCAATTTTGTATTCCATTTTAATCCCCGACTCCAATTGCATAGAAATGACATGATTAATTCAATTGAAATTAATACCGAATATTTTGGATGTCACAAAAGAAGTCCTCATCCTTTGATGATTTTGTTTCCTTTTATAAGCGTCTTGCGAAAGCTCTCTTGAATATTACAGCACTTACATCAACCAGTGGCATGATAACCGAATTCTACCAGTGAGTTAGATGAAATCAATCCAGCAACTAACATCAAATGAACTACTAACAGTATGGAGAAATTTACAAGTCTCTATTTGTCAAACTCGATATATATATATATTGAACTCTTTGGATCCAACTAATGGGGTAGCTAACATCATTGACCATAGAAGCTTTGACTAGATTAGCATAGTGAATTCAACTCAAGTTGCCTGCTTTTGTGGGACATAGTACACCTTTATCATTATGTACTATTCATGCATTAGAATTAATGCAAGACAGTTTTCAAATGGCATATAGGGTACTAAAATGTTTCCTCAGGAAACTTAATGGAAATGCTTCTTGAGTTTTACTTTTCAGCAAGTAGATGAACTAACAAGAGCTTATGCACAATATAAGGAATTATTCTACAGTACGGCCGATATTGTCAAAAGACATTCTGCTAATGTCTTGCTTGGCTCAAAAGTACTGGTATATAACATATGGCTTTACCAACTCTACAAACATAAAGATGCATTCTTTTGCTAATACGTCTGTTCCATCTGTTGAAATTACCTGCAAGTGTCCTTTGCAAATATTCACTGTCCCTAAATCCTCCAAATTGCATTAATTCTGTGGCACAATAATGCGTGTAAGACGTCTTGCTGACTTAACCTGACCTGACAGAATACATCAAGGCAAAAAGCGCAAGAAGTTACATTTTATCTTTCAAAAAGTGAGACCTTCTAATCCAATGAGGAACAACAATCAACCCATCAATTTTAACCCTTGTTACCATGTGGATAATTAAAATAGTGCTGGACCAAAAGAAAAAAAAAAAAAAAACCACGATTGACAACCAGCAAACCACCCTAACTTGAGTCACCTTTATCTATTTGAAGTGCTCTTAAGTATTTATGAAAACTGTAGCAAGATGACATGAAATGAAGAACTAACCACAAACCAGGAGTCGTTTACAATTGCACATCATCAGTTTAGCAATTAATTTGGTGCTAGAGTGCATGAAAACAATACTAGGCTTGACATCATATCATCATGACATTTAAAGCGTGATCAAGTTCCATCACACCTGAGATAGCTAGTATAAGCACCTAGAGAGGGTGAATAGGTGCACAAACAAATTTTCGAGATACGGAAGCGATTCTAGGCAATCGATAGAAAGGAAAATACGATCAAAGTAAAGTAAAGGTTATGGAAGAGAGAAATGAACACAAGATTTATAGTGGTTCGGCTTATTCCAAGCCTACGTCCACTCTTCCGCACTGACAGCCCACTGGCTGGATTTCACTATGAACAAAAGAGAAGTTACAGCACAGCTTTTCCTTGATTCCACAGTGTAGATGATCTACCACACTTCCTCAAGGTTTCTCACGAATATAGATTCTCTTTTGTTTACACGATTTGCTCAACAAATGAATTGACTAAGAACAAAGAGTCTTTAGACTTTGGAATTCTTCTATCGTGCACACTCTTGAACAACTGGAACGTCTTCCGTATATACTCCTTCATGCCATCATACCCATTGGTACTTACCAAAGGAATTTCTCCAATCTACCCGTTGGACGGAATCAATTAGGAAGATCATTCGAGCTATTAAAGGAACATGTCGATAGCCCATCAATCATGTTCGCCCATACAATCAGGATCTCGGTTTCCATAAGTAGAACCTTCTAAGTATACTTTGCCAATCAACGAATCCTTAATCTTCGAATCAAGTATGATCAAATAAAAGATTCCGTCATGTCATATCCAGCCAAGAGATCTTCTCCAGTCGATAAGGCCACATCCTTAATGAAACATCCAGTTCTGGATAGCCTTTCTTTAACGGATTAGAAACTGTCAATGATGATAGACTTTGAGTCTTGAGTCTGGCTATCCGGAGGTCTTCAGAATTTAAATAGCAGAGTCTGCAAGCCTTCAGACTAGACTGATGGAAACATTTTGTCAACTTCAAAACACTTCACAAGGATTTCTCCAACAATCTCCCCCTTTTTTATGGTGACAAAACTTTCCTACAGATTTTGAAAACTTTGACCTGCAAAACATTTCTCAACCACATATGCATATCTTATAGAGATAAATGGCTAAATAAATAACACTAGAATCTGCAACCACAGAAAATAGGTTAGTCTAGTATGCAGTAGAGCCATCCATAAGATATCAATAGTAGTTAATAATAAGCAGTCAAATCCAAATCCAAATTTAGTCCACATACAGACACACATGACTCAAAAGTCAAGTCAAAACAAACCACAAACCAAACAAGCCAATAATTCGACATATTTAAGTTCAAAGTTTTTTTAAGTCTCACAACTCTCCCCCTTTTTGTCAGCATAAAAAGATTGAGATGAAAATGAAGTCAAGGATTCTTGGGAACACGAACAAGCTGGAAATCTCCCATCGACTGAACGATGCCTTCCAGCCTTTTTAAGTCTTCCTTCAGTTGTGCAACATCCTCACCCTTAGCATTAGCCTGAATCTGAAGAGAAAGGGCTTGGATTTGATCATTTAATGAACCTGAAGAGACTTGTCCTGCATTCTGCAAGCTCTGAACTTCACATCCCAATGCATATATCTGACCTTGCATCTCCAAGAGAATATCCATCACTCTGCGAAAGTCTGCTGAATTTTCGGTCTGCGTACTGGCATTAGCACGATCTGATGGAGTAAATGCAGACGATGGTAGATCAGCATAATTACCCAGATTTGGCGAAGAAACCTCATTACCTTCCTCAGGAAACTGAGAGGCAAAAACCTCCTCTGGATCTACTGGGGATCGACTAACTCCCTCACTAGTTGTAGGATTTGAGGACATTCCTCTTTTCTCTTGGTCTCCCCCTGTGTTCATGCCTTCAGGTGGAGAGTGCTCCTCATGTTCTCCTTCTTCTTGATCTATTTTCTCTTCTTCTTCTTTCTCAACTCTCTCTTGCTCAGCATCTCTTTCTTCTTCTTCTCTTTCCTCCGTTTCTTTTTCCTCTGCTTCTTTCTCTGCTCTTTCTTCTGTCTGCTGTTCTGACTCTTTATCTGGAACAGATTGACTGAGATTCTTCAAAGCAGAAATAGTGATGTTTACCTCATCATCTTCATCATCAACGAGAAGAGCTCTTCTTCTCTTGGATGGAGCACCCATGGGCTCCTTCTCTTTTCTTTTTCCTGCAGAAGAGAATTGATGAGTTTTGACTGGAGTCTTCTCCTTAAATTTCTCCAATGCCTTGCTTAGTTCCTTCAGACGCATCTTGGTCACCATTTTCAGTCCTAACACCATATGATCGCATGATCAAACACAAAGAATTTGCGGAGGTTGAATGTTAAGATGTCTGAATAACTTCGTCACAAGACCTGGATAAGGAAGTTGTCCTCTGTCCTTTATCATAGCTTTATACATATGGAACATAACAGTGTGAGGAAGTGAAAACCTTTTCCCAGAGATGATAACATACATTAGCTTTGCCTCTGAACTTGAGACATCAGTCTTGGAAGTTGATTTCGGTCTGAGGCAATTGATTACAATTTTGTGCAGTAAGATGTTAAATGCACTCATCCTTGAGTAGGAAAGCTTTCCCTCCGTTCTCTTGTCCTTAACAAGTTCCAGAGTAGTACGAGCAACAGAAACTTTTATCCGTTGATATCTTCCTCTCTCAACTCCTAACACATTTGCCAGCATATCCATATTCACAACAAAGTCTTGATCTTTGACACTGAAGGAGAATCTATTCGCATCCAAGAAACTAAGATTTGAATAGAAATATGCAGTTAGTTGAGGATAGGCCTCTGTTGTGTCAGAGCAGAATTTCTCAAGTTGAAGATGACCGAAATTTTCCAATAAGTTCACATTTACAGCATCCAGAAAGTCAAAATCCACACTCATAGGGTTTATCACCCCATGCTTCAGCAATTTTGAGTATAGATCATTCTGTTCCTTCGATCTAAACAACTCTCCCATTTTTCCTCGATTTTCCGCCGCAACTCCCATTCTTGGTTGAAATTCGCTGTATAATTTATCATCATCATTTCCATCCACCGGATTAACTCCCCAATCACGAAGGTCACTTGGGATATTCGCAAGGGTTTCTTCTGCCACCCCCTTACGAGCAACTCCCAAACTTTCCATTTTTTGCAAAAAGATATATTCATTTCCATATCCTTTGTCCTTAAGAAAATCATCCACATAGTTCAATGGAGTACCAGTCCCTTTTAAAGCACGATACAGCTTATAAATAAAGGAGGGCCTTTGAACTCTTACAGGGTCTGCATCTTCAACGATTTCTTCATTTTGATGATGATCAACATCTTGAGGACTAGATGGAGGAGAATGACACTGCTGAGAATGTTGTGGGCTCTGCTGCTGATTTGGAGACACTTCTTCTTCAGTGAGATCGAAGTGCGTAGGCCCCTCACTCATTCGCCGTGGTCCCCTGCTTGCGATCCTCGAAGACTTTCTTGAAGACGACATCTTTCTTAGTCTTTGAAAGATTTCTTGCTTGACTTTCCCAAGAAAGATGACAACTTTTCGAAGATTAAACAAGAGAAGAAAACAGGAATGGAAGATTGGTGCTTTTTAGGGTTTTGGAGTTAAGCGAAGGGAAATTGACCGTATATAAGACAGTCGAAAGGAGGGGATACCAACCGTTGTAATGGTAAGTAAAAAGATGCCTTTTAAAAAAATAACTGCCTTTTTCGAAAAATGGTCATATCAAGATAACTTCCTTTTCAAAACGATGCAATAATTTCGTCAATTAAAGATACCAAATGAGATAGCGTTTGAGATAACAATAATCGTACCTTTTCAAAATGAGATTAGAGAGAGAGAATAACTTACAGTCAAAGTCTTGCAGTCAAAGTCTTATTTGTCTGAGTCTGAGAGTCTCTAGACTTTAACTTCTTCAAACCTCAAAATGTTGAGTTTGGAATGGATAATTTCAAATTGATTTTTCTCCAAAGGCTTTATAAATATATCCGCCAGTTGGTTCTTTGAGTCAACAAACTGAATCGAGATTTCTCCATTTTGAACATGATCTCTAATGAAGTGATGTCGTATCTCTATATGCTTTGCTCTTGAGTGAAGAATTGGATTTTTGGTGAGATTGATTGCGCTGGTGTTGTCACATTTAATCTCCGTGCATGAATTTTCAATTTCAAAGTCTCTTAGCTGTTGTTTTATCCACATAATTTGTGAACAACAGCTTCCAAGAGCTACATATTCTGCTTCTGCTGTAGAGAGAGCTACTATACTTTGTTTCCTTGAAAACCAAGACATTGTCCTGCCTCCAAGTAGTTGACAGGTACCTGAGGTGCTCTTTCTATCAACTCTACATCCGGTTAAGTCTGCATCTAAGTACCCAAGAAGAGTAAAGTCTCCCCTTTTAGGATACCAAAGACCGAAGCTTGAAGTTGATGCAATATATTTGATAATACGCTTTGCAGCATTCAAATGTGATTCTTTAGGGTCTGTTTGAAATCTGGCACAAATGCAAACACTAAACAAAATATCAGGTCTAGAAGCAGTAAGATAAAGAAGTGAACCGATGATACTCCTATATAACTTTTGGTCGACTTTCTTTTCTTCTTCATCTTTATCTATCTTCACGGAGCTTGACATTGGTATTTAAGCCTTCTTGCAATTGTCCAGTCCAAACTTTTTCACAATATCATTAGCATATTTTTCTTGATGAATAAAAGTTCCTTCCTTCAGTTGTTTCACTTGAAGTCCAAGGAAGAAGGTTAACTCACCCATCATGCTCATTTCAAATTCATCCTGCATAGTCTTAGAAAATTTCTTGCACAGACTTTCATTAGAGGATCCAAAAATAATATCATCGACATATATTTGAACAAGTAGAAAACTCTTGCTTTCTCTTTTAATGAAAAGAGTAGTGTCTACTTTACCTTTAACAAATCCATTTTCAATTAAAAACTTACTCAGTCTGTCGTACCAAGCTCGAGGTGCTTGTTTCAAGCCGTATAAAGCCTTTTTGAGTATGAATACTGAGTCTGGTTTCCTTGGGTCTTCAAACCCAGGTGGTTGTTCCACATAGACTTCCTCTAGGATGAATCCATTTAGGAAGGCACTTTTGACATCCATTTGGAATAACCTGAAATTCTTATAACAAGCAAAAGCAAGTAATAATTGAATTGCCTCTAACCTTGCTACTGGTGCGTAAGTCTCGTCATAGTCTATCCCTTCTTCTTGTGTGTATCCCTTGGCCACGAGTCTTGCCTTGTTTCTTATAACTTTTCCTTTCTTGTTCATCTTGTTCTTGAAAACCCATTTAGCTCCAATAACAGATTTACCTTTTGGTTTAGGAGTCAATTCCCAGACATCATTAATACTGAATTGCCTGAGCTCTTCTTGCATAGCTTCAATCTAGCTTTCATCAAATAAAGCTTCTTCTATGCTTTTGGGTTCTATTTCAGAAACAAGAGCCACGGCACTAGACTCTTCGCGCCTTTTGGATCTTGTGCGAATTCCTTCATTGATGTCTCCAATAATAAGATCTTTGGGATGACTGGACTTATGTTTCCAGTTGCTGGTTAATTTGTCAAATTGATGGTCACTTCCTTCACTTGAATCTTCAACAGTCACTTGTTGCTGGTCCTTCAAAGTTTGAGCTATTTTAGACTTTGTAGAGTCTGGAGCAGGTTCAGGTTCTTCAAGATGAGTCTGAATGGATTCATTTTGCATAGAGTCTTGAAATTTAACATTCATTGATTCTTCCATTGTTTGAGTCTTCTTGTTGTAGACTCTGTTCGCTTTGCTTGTGGTTGAATATCCAAGGAAGATGCCTTCATATGACTTTTCTTCAAACTTACCAACTCGATCATTTGCATTTTTCAGTATAAAACATTTGCATCCAAATACATGAAAATATGAAACAATAGGTTTCTTTTCTTTGAATAGTTCATAGGGGGTTTTTTCCAGAATAGGCCTTAGAAAAACTCTATTTATAATGTAACATGCTGTAGAAACTGCTTCAGCCCAAAAACGTGAAGAGATATTACTTTCGATTAAAAGAGTTCTAGCCATTTCTTGAATGGATCTATTCTTTCTTTCCACAACTCCATTTTGCTCTGGAGTATATGGAGAGGAGAATACATGCTGGAAACCAGATTCATCACATAATTTTGTGAAATCATGATTTTCAAATTCACCTCCATGATCTATTCTTATACTTGAGATAACATACCCTTTTTCATTTTGAACTTTTTTAGCAAACTTTTCAAAGTAAGAGAAAGTTTCAGACTTACTTGCCAAGAAATATACCCAAGTGAATCGTGAGTAATTATCCACAATTACCATGCAGTATTTCTTACCTCCAATGCTTTGTGTTCTGGTTGGTCCAAATAGATCCATATGCAGAAGCTGCAGTACACGGTTAGTGGAAACTTGATTTATTGATTTAAGGGAATTTCTTACCTGTTTTCCCAATATACATGGTGTACATAGATCAGACTTTTGGTATGATAAATTGGGTAGACCACGAACAAGCTTCTTTGCTGAGATTTTGGCTATTTGCTTTATGTTGACGTGCCCAAGCTTTCTGTGCCATAAGTTTGCTTCGTCTTGGATTGAGATTAGACATCGTGATTCATCTGGTTTCACATCCAAGAGGTAGATATTTCTATGTCTTCGACCTATGAATGACTGAGTAGAATCTTTACTAATTCCAGAACATATTCCCTCTTGAAAGTTGATTTTGAAACCAGTATCACATAGCTGACTAATACTGAGCAAATTGTAATTGAGCCCTTCCACTAAGGAAACATTGCTGATTTTGAGATTTCCAATCTTTACAGTTCCAAATCCCACAATTTTTCCTTTGTTGTTTCCTCCAAAAGAGACTTTTCCACCGTTTACTTGAACAAGCTTTATGAAGTAATTTGAGTCTCCTGTCATGTGTCTTGAGCATCCACTATCCAGATACCATTTTACCTTTTTCTTGATAGTTGTGACATCCAGAATTTCAGTATTGTTTTCTATTAAATTAATCGGGCATTTCATTGACGTGTCTATAGGGTTGTTCTCAGAGCTGATCACTCTCGAGATAACTAGGCTAGCTGGGTAAGCCATTAAAGAATATTAAGGCAATAGACTTGAGAATTCGACCAGGAAACGGCTTCTCGACCGTGGTCATCTTTAGAGGTCATTACTGCACAGTTAAAGATCGAATTGAGATCAGAGATAGGTCGGTTCGACTGAGATGTGTGGCCGATCGTGGGTGACTCCACTAAATTGGAAAATTCTCGTCGACCGGCACTAATTTGATTTTCTGTCGTTTTGGTACCCTGTGTTAGTAGTCGAGCCCTCGAGATTTTCACGACAATTGAGAGTCGCCAATGTGTCGAGTGGGTTCATTGTGGCTCGAAGAAAATCGACCACGAGTCAATTGCCCTAAAAAGTTCTGAAAACTACCCGATAGTCTAGGTCACACTAAAAGCACGCCGGAGTGAAATTAACCGTCGATTTGAGTCAGATTTCAGAAATCGAAAGTTCAGTGATGTCACAAGCTATTTTAGGAACGTCAACTCGGTCTCAGAAGATTTTTCGGAGGTCCCGAGATTTTTACGGAAATTGGGTTCGGACGTCGTGGAAGTTTGGCCGAAGTTCGGATTGGCTAAATTAATGGGAAATTTGACTTTCGGGTTGAGCCGTTGTGTGTCGGGGAATTATAGAAAATCATTTGGGATTTTTCTACATCAAAATTGGACCTCAATTTGGAGAGAATGGTTGTGCAAGTTAAGCCATCTCTCCCAAATTCGTGTACCCCCACCTAGCCACAACCTTTGGACCACTTGGTCTTCTAGAAGAGAGTGTTTTGATGGCCTATTGAAGGCCAAGTATTCTTACATGGCCAAGATTGATTTTGGAAGATATTTTGTGAAATATCCAACCAAGTGGAGCCCAACTCTCCCTCACCCTCTTCCCCAAGCTGCCGTGGATTAATTCTTCTCTCTCTCTCACCAAAGAAGCCTACGAATTCCAGCAAAGTGTTTCTCCATTTTCGTTCATCCCTCTGCCACACAAACAGTCCATTTCAACAAAAAGGATTGACTGGCTTTGACGCCAAGATCCCACCGAAGCCTCAACTCCACTCGTCCATCTTCCACGCCCTTTTGTCAGCGTAGCCACGACATCCAGAGAAGCCAGGCGCTTCTCCACACATCATCTCGGTCAAAGTCTCCACATTTGCCGCAGCTCCTTTCCTCTCTGTAGACCAGCGAAGCCCCACGCGGGTCCAGCAATTTCCACCGGTTTTGCCCCACCGTCTTTTGTTTTTGTTCGGTCAAGCTTATTTCAACGAAAGAAGTCCAGCAAAGCCTCCCCGCGTGCAGTCTCTGCGGCCGCAATCTTCCTTCACCCGTGTGCCTTCTTCAGCCGAATTGAAGACCCAACGAAGACTCCTCCGTTTGCTCCAGTCAACCTCGATTCTTCAAGGGTAGTTTGTTGACCTTGTGGCCGCGTGTCTTCAGCTCCATTGAACTCCACTGCAGCGACGTCCAAGCCTCCGCACGTCATCTCGGTCAATTCTCCACCGAGCGGAGCAATTGTTGACCGAGCAACACCACCGAAGAAGCTGCCCCTCATCCGCGCCATCTGTCCGCAATCCAACTTCTCTCAGTCAACTTCAAGCCACGCCGAAGCCCCTTCGTTGACTGCATCCCGTCCGCAGCGCCAGCCACGCATCTTCATCCACGAAGCCAGCTCGTGGAATCGAGCAAAGCGCAGCCCATCACCCGCAATCAACCCAGCAAACTCTAGTGATTTGGGCCATGTCTTCAGTCCAGCACTTTCAGCAATTCGGGCCCAGCAAGATTCAGTCCAAATGAGGGCCATTTCAAGCCCGCAAGAGTCCAACAGCCCAGTCCAGTCCATGTGAGTTAATTGGCCAAGCCCAATTTTCAGCAAATCAATTGCAGCCCAGCCCATAGCTTGAAGCCCATCTTCGCAGCAGGCCCAATTCAATTTGGGTCCAGCCCAAAAGCAAGAAACAAATCTCAGTTGGGCTGAGATTTGTTGGGGCCAAGTCCAAGGCCCGGTCCAAGTACGCCGGTGTCGTCGAAAGTCCGATTTCGGCCGCCGTCGCGTCGCCGTTGCGGTGATTCGGTCTCCGCTTTTGTCAAGTGAGTTTTACTCACTAATGCTTTATTAGTTTGCTAATTATGCTTAAGGTTGGTTAGATTTAATTAAGTGCAATTAGGTGGTTAGATTAGGTTAGAACAATTAGTTTAGTGACTTAATGATGCATGTTAGGTGGTTAGACCTAGCTATTAGCAAGTAGAAATGTTTGATTATTTATTGAATGTATCTCGGGATTTTTCCCGACCCGTTTCGGGCTCCAATAAGGCAATATAGGCCTAAATTGGATTTTTAATGTTTATTTATTTATTTTCGAAATTTATTTATTTAATTAATTATTTTTCCGGAAATTCAACCGGGATGGCCGGTGACCGGAATTTCGTGCTGATTGTCGTGGTGTAGTCCGTTTATTTATTTGAGCTCTACGTTGTGTGGAATTGAATTTATTGTGGAATTTTAGGAATTGTCCTAAATTGTTTGTGATTGAATATTTGATTGGTGGATGAATGAGTATGGATATATAGCGCCAGTACGTTGATGGGCTATATGGTAGGGAGAATGGTGAGACCAATCAGGTACGATATTATTGGACATACGTGGTTCGGTGATTGGAAGTATCACTGGCGAAAACGGCGCCTTAAAGAACGCACGTAAATGACGTATAGACACATGTGGTTCGGTGATTATGGGAATATCACTGGTGAAAACGGCGCCTTAAAGAACGCACGATGTTGTCTATAGCCGATGTCACCTTGGCGAAAACGGCGCCCTTGAAAGGACACGTGGTTCGGTGATCAAGGTTATCACTGGTGAAAACGGCGCCTTAAAGAACGCACGGTGTCGGTGATCGGTATGTCATTGGCGAAAACGACGCCCGAGAAACACATGTGATTTGGCGAATGAGTACACCACTGAGAAAGCGTGGTACGAGTGGGAATGACCGAGAGAGGGTCTAATCGACATGTAATCGACTTAGTCGATTGGCCAATGTTTGATCGTATGTCGTGAATTGTTTGAATATCTGTGTTTAACCTTGAATTGCAGGTTGGAACTGAGGCTAAGGTAAGTCCTCTGACTCGTGTTGTGCTTAGGCAACCGGATGGCGTATTAGTTTATTAATCGAGTCTTAGTGGGTAGGACTCGCTGAGACGTGGTCTCATTGGTTATTGAATAACCATTTCAGGACCCTGAGGAAAAGCCGAGGAAGGAGAAGCTGAGGAAGGAGAAAGTATTTTGAAGTAGAAGATGATCCAGAGAGGGATCTTGAATATAAACCGGATGTGGATTGAGATCCCATCCCTTTTGTGCACCTTGTCTTAGTGTAGATAGGTGTGAGACTTTTATGCTGTAAATAATATTGTAAATATACCATGAGTGGTGATGTTAATGAAAGTGTGGTTGTGAATTTCAATATGAAAAATATGGCCTACTTTCCTATCCCATTATTTTATTGTCTGGGGATTTATAACTGCTTCCGCATGTGCTTACTAAAAAGAAAGGGTCGGCGATACATAGTCCTGGGATATCGCATTCTAAAATCGACCAAGTAGAAGGATGTGCACGCGTCCGAGGATCGGGGCGTGACAATAGTGACCTGCATTTAAAAAAGAAACCCAAACCTTCTTTGGTACCCATATTTTCTTGGGTCCATTGGTGTTAGTATGATATGCGGTTTCTGCCCATACATTCTTAACAGGTTTCCAAATCATGGGACATTCTTTTTCAAAATGATCTGCACTATTGCACTTTGAGCATCTGAGAGCATTGCGACCTACTGGTTTTACAAAGATCCTTTTAAAATGATTTTTGTAAGCATCTCTTGTGGGTCTTTGTTTGATTCTTTCCTTCACTTTAGGAAAATCTATTAAAGGAATGGTTTCAGCAGTCATTCCCAAACCAGATTTATTGAAATAAAGTCTTTGAACAGAGAGAATTTTTTCCAGTTTCTCAGATCCTATAGAAAATCTTTTGGAAATATTTGAGATATCATTTTTCAAGAATGCATTTTCTTTTAACAAATTATCTTCACTTTCTTTAAGAGAAGAAACAATCTTGTCTAAACTTATCACTTTTTCTTTCAAAATATTTTCCTGTTGTTTTAGAGCAGAATTTTCTTTCTTGAGTTCAGAAATTCTTTTAAGAGAAGTCTTAAGACTAAAACACAATTCATCAATATACTTTGAAACCTTAATAGGGATTTTGAAGTTACTTACCTCAAATTTGCTTTCTGAGTCTGAATCTGTCTCGGAATTTGAATCTGAATCCGATTGAGCCATCAGACATATATTGGCATATTCATCATCACTTTCTTCACACTCTGTATCACTCCAGGTTTCAGCTTTAAGAGTTTTTCGATACTTTTCAGTTTTTCCTTTCTTCTTCCTCAGAAGAGGACAGTTTCCTCAGAAGAGGACAGTTGGGTCTGATGTGTCCCTTTTTCTTGCATTCAAAGCAGACTACATCTTTGTTTGATTCATCATCCTCAACTGACTTAGTCTGTTGCTTTTGAGAACTTTGTTTCTTTGGATTGAATCTTCTTCCTTTTCTGTTCAGCTTTCTGAATCTTCTTATCATGAGAGCAAGTTCATCATCATCCATATCGTCTTCAGAATCTGTAACATCAGAATCATCATTAGATTTTAATGCAATGGACTTCTTACCTTTAGGGTCTTCGTCTTCATTGATTCGTTCCACTTCATAAGACTGAAGAGTCTCAACCAACTCATCAACAGATAGTGGCATGATTCTTTGGGTCTATCTGATTGAGGTCTTTATGTGATTCCAATCCTTGGAGAGTCCACGCAGTAGCTTGTTTACTTTCATGAGATCAGAAATTGGTTGACCTTGGTTTTCAAGACCATTCACGATTTCTGTAAAGCGACTGAACATATCCGTTATAGATTCTCCTGGTTTCATTTTGAAGGCTTCATATTGACCGAGGAGAATGTTGATTCTAGTCTCTTTCAATCGATCGGTTCCTTCATATGTAATATGTAATCTATTCCAGACTTCTTTAGCTGTAACACAAGAAGATATTCTGTTATATTCAGTAGGGGATAGAGCACAATATAAAGAATAAATTGCTTTTGCATCAAGAGCTTGTCTCTTGATTTTCTCTTCCTGAGTCATTTCGCTAGACTCAACAACATCTTTTCCTCTTTCTGAGACGGATGCAACTTTAGGAATGATTCATTTTTCTACAACATCCCATTCTAGAGGATCATTTGATCTTAGGAATGCTTTCATCTTGTTTTTCCATATGTTGTAATCCTTTCCATCAAAGTAAGGTGGTTTGGTATTGCTTTGCCCTTCTACCATCCCTGGAGCCAACATACTAGCCATGGATCTTTAACTCTGAAGTAAAACACTTCAACAAAAATGAGTACATAGGCTCTGATACCAATTGAGATAGCTAGTATAAGCACCTAGAGGGGGTGAATAGGTGCACAAACAAATTTTCGAGATACGGAAGCGATTCTAGGCAATCGATAGAAAGGAAAATACGATCAAAGTAAAGTAAAGGTTAGGGAAGAGAGAAATGAACATAAGTTTTGTAGTTGTTCGGCTTATTCCAAGCCTACGTCCACTCTTCCGCATTGACAGCCCACCAGCTGGATTTCACTATGAACAAAAGAGAAGTTACAGCACAGTTTTTCTTTGATTCCACAGTGTAGATGATCTACCACACTTCCTCAAGGTTTCTCACGAATATAGACTCTCTTTTGTTTACACGATTTGCTCAACAAATGAATTGACTAAGAACAAAGAGTCTTCAGACTTTGGAATTCTTCTATCGTGCACACTCTTGAACAACTGGAACGTATTCCTTATAAAATCCTTCATGCCATCATACCCGTTGGCACTTACCAAATGAATTCCTCCAATCTAGCCGTTGGACGAAATCAATTAGGAAGATCATTCGAGCTATTAAAGGAACATGTCGATAGCCCATCAATCATGTTCGCCCATACAATCAGGATCTCGGTTTCCATAAGTAGAACCTTTTAAGTATACTTTGCCAATCAACGGATCCTTAATCTTCGAATCAATTGTGATCAAATAAAGGATTCCGTCATGTCATATCCAGCCAAGAGATCTTCTCCAGTCAATAAGGCCACATCCTTAATGAAACATCCAGTTCTGGATAGCCTTTCTTCAACGGATTAGAAACTGTCAATGAGGATAGATTTTGAGTCTTGAGTCTGGCTGTCTGGAGGTCTTCAGACTTTAAATAGCAGAGTCTGCAAGCCTTCAGACTAGACTGATGGAAACATTTTGTCAACTTCAAAACACTTCACGAGGATTTCTCCAACAACACCATAGTACTAGAATTCTCTGGCACACAAATGAATAGCACAACCCAGTGAAGGCCTACCAAAATAGTTGCTAGAGTACATGAAGGAAATACTAAGCTGTCCATACTACGGAATATCCAAGGAATATTAAGCTAACCAACTTTCTCGCTTCGAAGAAAAGGAGACTATCCACAACCTCTGCCAATAGAAGTGACAAAGCACCAACTTTAAGTCCTTTGTGACCATCGCCAGCAAACACTTCTCCAGTTTCCACTCCAATATCTTCACCTGCCAATAAAAATCAAGCAAACTTCACAAAATCGAGTTGGAACTATTGAGTTGACCGCCCATTAGGTTGCAAAAGAACGCTTGCTGGGAGCCGAACTTGAGAAGCCAGTGGTTTTTCAAATTGAAGTTGAAATGGAAGCATGACGCACTGTGGTCCTTTGCTAGTTTCCAAAACTAAGGCTCTGTGGGCAGCCGAAAACACAGCACTAGTGCTGGAACAAATCACAAGGATGCAATCTGAAAGAGGGCTTGTGTAGGATAGAGCTCAAAAAGTCCAGAGGAAATGTGGCCTAACAACATGCAAACAACCTTTTATCATTCCAAGGATGCATTGTCAGTGTTCGGAGAAGTTCAAGAAATGTCAAACTCCTGATCCTTCTATGATTTCGATTCCTTTTAGAATAGCCTTGTGAAAGCTCTCTCGGATATTTCAGCATTAACATCAACCAATGGAATGATAATCGAATCTTGCCAATGAGTAAGATGAAATCAATTTAGCAACTAACATCAACAGACTACTAATAATACTCCGAAGTGTATGGAACTCTGTTTGTCAAACTTGATATTCTTAAAGAACTCTATGGATCCAACTAATGGGGCTTCTAATATCATCAACCAAAGCTTTGATCAAATTAGCATAGTGTATTCAACTCAAGATGCTTGATTTTGTAGGACATGGTATGATTCTTTTCCTTATCATTATGTGCTATTCATGCATTAGAATTAAAGCAAGACAGTTTTCAAATGGCGTATAGGATACTAACAAGTTTCCTCATGAAACTTAAGGAAATGCTTCCTGTGTTTTTCTTTTCAGCAAGTAAGTGCACTAACAAGAGCTTATGCACAATATAAGCAATCATTTCATAGCACAGCAGATTATGTCAAAAGACATTCTAGTTAATGTATTGCCTGACTCAATAGTTCAGGTATATGAAAGATGGCTTTACCCATTCTACAAACATCAAGATGCATTCTTTGGGAGGTTTGGAGTAGGTATATCGTGGACTCAAACCAAATGAACATGGATGCATAGGGAAGAAAATTTTGAATTCTAATTTTCTCAATTGATCCAAATATTTCAAGATGTTTTTGCTTCTACCCTGTTTGCTAGTTCACTAACGACCACACCACTAGGTGAAGAGCTTGTGCTTGCATTTAGCACTTCTAAACTACTATGATTATCTTATTGCTAAAAAAAAACTAATATGATTATCTTAATCTGCTAATGAAGACAGTTCTGTGAGATAAAATGGGTGGAACACAATGGTTGGACAAATTTTATCCCAAGTCAGAAGCATATGCATACTAAGGGTTGCCCTATCAACATGCTCCTTTTGCATTGTAAATTCACTCTTAAGTGTACCTTAGAAATATGCAGTCATGAATTGCATGATGAGCGTAGAGCAAACTAAAACCTCACATCAGAAGGATCGCCATATAGGGTCCTTCATTTAGCATTTTCTTCGACCTATACAATGACCTTTGGCATGCTATCAAAACCTGGACTCGTCAGTTTTTCAGTACTTCCAGCACTCCAAAATCAATCAAATGTCAAGAATCTCTATTTTTCTGCACAGGATGAAGGATCTTACTTGAAAACTAATGTCGAATGATGCGCTTTGAAAGCCTTATCTTTTATTTCCACTACCGGCATGATAAGCAGAATCATTTTGCTAAAGCACACATTAACTTCCATGAACATCTCCCTTGGATTCCTTGAATTCAAGTAAGAAAACAATGGTGACACTATCAACCAGGAAATAATAATGACAAGATCATAACTCTTGAAAGATATCGCAAGTAGGAAATACAAATGAAAATTGGGCAGTAGATCTCAAAAGAGCATAGGTCAATTACCTACTTTATGTACCTTCATTAGAAAATATAGATCTACTCATCCAAATCATCCATATAGTCCCATTCATATCCCATCGCTTCCTTATCTGCAATCTCATAATATTGATAAATTCGCGTTCCAAATAATTTTGGAATTGTTTTGAGTGACTTGCATCCAATGATATTTAGTTCTACCAAAAACTCCAACCTATCAAGGTCTTGAATTTCGACCAAGTTTTTGCACTCTTTAGCTATTAATATCTTCAGACTCTCGGATTTTGGAAGGAGTAGCCTTTCAATTGAAAGGCACCAAGAGACATACAGTGTTTCCAAGGACTCCAACCTATCGAGACCTTGAATTTCAGCTAATTTCTTGCACCCATCAACACATAGTTTCTTCATACTTCTGGATTTTGGAAGGTCTAGCCTTCCAATTGAAGTGCAGCCAGAGATATCTAGACTTTCCAAATACTCCAAACTATCGAGCCATTGGATTTTGGCTAAGTTTTTGCATCCTTCAGCCTCTAATTCCTTTAGCCTTCCGAATTTTGGAAGGTCTAGCCTTTCCATTGAAGTGCACCATCGGATATCTAAACTTTCCAAATACTCCGACCTATCAAGGCCTTCAATTTCAGCTAAGTTTTCACAACTTATAGCATTTAATTCCTTCAGCAGCCTCCCGGATTTTGGAAGGTCTAGCCTTTCGATTGAATCGCAAAATTGGATAACTAGCCTTTCCAAATACTCCAACCTATCAAGGCCTTTAATTTCGGCTAATTTGTTGCAACCGTCAACATACAATCTCTTCAGACACCCAAATTTCGGAAGGTCCAACCGTTTGATTGAATCGCAGGATGAGATAGTCAAGCTTTCCAAATATATCAATTTGTCAAGAACTCGAACTTCAAGTAGATTCTCGCAACGTCTAGCAATTAATGTCCTTAGATGGACAAACTGTGAAATATCCAGTGTTTCGATAGATCCACAGTTAATGACTTCCAAGAATTCCAACCTGAAGGGCGTGTTTAGGGATTATGGTGATTTTGATTCTTCAATGTCCGTCAGTTGGGAGCATTTTGAACTCTTTAATTGCGTTGATGGAAGCTCCTGGATGCATTGGAGAAATCCGCAACCCACTACTTGTAGTTTTTTGAGATGGGCTAGGTGGGAAAGCGAAGGCAATTTGCGACTTTGACAGGTGACGTCCAAATCTGTTAAGCCGGAAGGAAGGTCCGGTAGTGATTGGAGGTTGTTGCATTCTTTAAATTCAAGGCGTCGTAGGGAAGAAAGATTACACATGTTTTCTACCATGATCCCTTTCAAATTCATGCAATTGTAAGCATGTAACTCTCGGAGCTTTCTTAGACTCCCAATGCCATTGGGTAATTCTTCTATACCACTCCAAGAAATATCTAGAATCTCTAGATTCTCCAGAGACCCTATGCTATTTGGTAATGCAGAAAGGGATGTATTGGTTAGATTGAGTTGCTGCAACGATTTTAATTTACCTATTTCTACTGGAAGTTCCGTGAGGCCCTTACACCAGTGCAACTCCAAGCGAAGGAGGGCCTCCATTTCTCCAATTGAAGCGTCGATTCGCTTCAGTCTTCCACACCAACTGAGGATGAGAACCTCTAACTTCTTAAAAGCTAAGAGGAAGTCCGTATCTTCCAAGCATTCACAATATGAAAGGTCCGGATATTTGAGCTTCTCTGCCATCTGGTAAAAAAATAATAATAATGATGATTGTTGAGGAGTGAGTCTGGAGTGATTATGATTCAAAAGACAGCATAAAGGGAGGAAAAAAAAGACCTTAATTCTTACCTTGAAAAATCTCCATCCCTCCCATTTCCCATTTATCTTGCTTCCTTGCAGTTCGAGTACAGCTAATTCCTTTACATCAAAAGCAAAACTCACGGGACATTTTCGCCATTGAAGCCATTTTAACCCCTTCATTAAGTCCTTAAAATCTCCACTGAGATGTGCATTTATCATGTGAAGATATCTTAGATTCGTCAAATTCTCAAATTGTTTTTCTGTGTAAATGTCACCATCTCCCTCATCCTTTTTTAGTGGAAATATTTCGTCAAAGCCTTCTGCGCTGCCTTCACTCAGATTAATCACCTCAACCTTGTCCGTTCCCTATAAGCAAGAATCAATGTTCGTTAGTACTATATCCAACTAAAGTCATTGAATATCATTTGTTCATAATACTATTGATGTGTATTAATGTGTCCAAGAGACCAGCAATGTGAAGACATGATTTTCTTTTCATGCCAATAAACTACAATTATAAAGGCTCACAAAGTGAAGGATGTCGACTTCCATTTTGAAATTTGGCCGTACGCATCTAGATCTTAAAAAGAATTATGATGTAATGGCATGTGTAGAGTAAAAACTTTACAACTTGTAATCTTCTTCTTTCTGGAACTATAGTTTCATTATCACACTAGTTAAGACATGCACGCAAAGCACGGAATATAATCAAATTGCAAAGTGCAAAATCAAAATTTTACTTGGTCAATTTTATATTTCTATTAAGGAGACTTTTTCTATTAAGCAATGCATGGGTGAAAGGATAGATAAAAGGGAGAAAAACCTCAGAAGCAGCAAGTCGGCGAGCAAGACTTACCCCAGATTCGGTGTTATTAAGGAGACTTCTAGCAAATATATATATAACTCTTTTTTTTTTTAAATTTCAACGCATTTATAACACTTCGAAATGAAAATAACCGTTCTGACAACTCCAAAAATCAAAATGGAAGGGGGGAAATAAAGAGGCCACAAGATCCTGGCCTAACCGTTTTTTATTAAAGAAATTAATTTCTCGCCATCGATTCAGATAATTGAAATAACTCAGAAAGGCTTGTTTCGAGTAACTTTTATTCTTCATCTTTTGATTTTTCTCAAGAGCACGCGCTTTGGCCATTTTTTTTTTTTTTTGGTGATATATCCGTGAAACTTGTCGACACGCCAAATTATGCATGATTTTTTTTAATAGTTTTATGGAATCTGAGTATTATTTGATCTTTTGACGGGAGAGCAAGATATTTCCTTTTGGTTTTTCATTAGTTATGGCGAGCAATCTATTCGCCCTTTGCTTCAGCCTGTAGATTTTGTCTAAAGGTATTTTGGGAGTACCTGTCAAGTAACCTGGCTTAAAAAAAAAAAAAAAACCTATGTGAAGTGATTTTTATTAAAAGTATTGATTTAACATAATACGACAACATGAAAATCGTGAAAGTCATCTCGAAAGAAAAACAAAGATTTTCAGCGAAGAGGGCCATTTATCAAGTGAAAAAGTCATACTGGAATACAAGATTTTACTAATTATTATATCAAACAAGAGATTTAATATGTATATATATTGCAACAGACACTTAATTTCATATGATAGGGAATATTAATGTATGAGAGATAAACCACAAAAGGAAATACTTTCTAAGAGAGAGCAACCTCCCTACTTTCTAATCACGTCAATGAAACATTCAATGGCAATAGTAGCGAAGCTTCTCATTCCATGAGATCAAGCACTAAGCAGTCGACCGCACATGGACAAATGAGAAAAAGAAACGAAAGGGTTACCTTTTCTTCCTTTAGCACTTTTTGGGCTTCCTCATAGTCCCATAGCCTACTACGGCACCAAGGCTCCCGTTGGTTTTCCTCGCAAACTATTTCCCTACCAAGATCTCTCAATTGGTCATGCATTATGAGCTTATGATCATTTCCAACTTTTATTAATGACATAAATATCAATGCTTCAATTCCCTCACCTGGGAAAAAGCCACAGGCGTCCCACATGTAGGATGCGATTATCTTGTTAGTGCCAATAAAAAAGCAAGCGATATCCAAAAATATTTGTTTTTGTCTATAGTCTAATGCTTCATAGCTTATTCTTAACTTTTTTTGCACTTCCGTATGAGGAACTCTTTTTAACTTCTTTATTGTATTTATCCACTGTGTTGGCTCTTTTCCACACAATAATGAACCAAAAACCTCAAGCGATAAGGGAAGCCCTCCGGTGATGGATACAACTTCATGAGTGAGGTCCTCAAATTCCCTTGGAGGAGAGTCCCTTCGAAATGCATGTTTGCTAAACAAAATCAAAGATTGATTGTTATCCATTTCCTTATGTTCATAATTGTAGTCCACCCCAGCTTCTTCAAGAATCCTCTTGTTTCTGGTTGTAATAATAATCTTGCTTCCCGAAGAAAACCAATCATGATCACTAGCCAAACACTTCAACTGAACAACTTCATCCACATCATCAAGAAGAACGAGGACCTTTTTACCTTTAAACTTGGAGGAGATGAACTTAATCCCTTCATCCTTATTGCGAACTCCACCATCTTGCTTCAATATATCATTTATTAACTGATTCTATAAATAATGCATGCCATTATGCTTGCATGATTCCCTTATATCAGCAATGAAGCTACGAAGCTCAAATTGATTAGAGAGCTTGTTGTAGATGGTTTTGGCAAGAGTAGTTTTACCAATGCCTCCCATTCCATGGACGCCAACAAATAAGGTGGCATCAAATTTATTATCCACAAATTCCATAACCTTATTCACATGACTATCAAGTCCAACCAAATTCTCAGAAATAACCAACTCGAACTTTTTCTTCAATTCGCTCAACGCTTTTTGGACAACCGATTTCACCAAATCTACTTCAGACCTATCAAACATGACAAGAGTTCAAATATGTGGCAACAATAATTTTATATTGTTTATCTATGAGAACACAGTAAATCTGGAGATGGATTGAAAAACTTTAAAAATCTTTGTGGTCATACCTTCATATATTATCATATATGCTAAGTCTAAATGGAAAATGACGGCGGTTGCATCACATGGCATGCCCCATTCCACTGTTACTCTGACATAATTTATCAAGCCAGGAAAAAATTGAGGGCATCACTTATGAATCTTCAATATTGTATATATTATGGATTTGGTCCAAATTTTAAACTGGTTGTTATTTAAAGATGTTAGGGATGACATGGTTGTAACTTTGAAAATTCTCTAGAGTGTTTGAATATGCAAAAATCCAATAAGCCAGCCTAACATGAGAGTTAGCCATCAATCAATAAACAAGTCATAACTTTTGATGGAAGATGATTTCAGGTTCCACAATACCAATCCGAAAAGTCATTCATATTGTAATATTGCAAACTACTTGAATGCAATTGAAGTGATTTCTTCTTGTTTGCGCAATTCTACAGGCTTGTAAGTTTCTACTAGTGTTGAGAATTTGGTATCATTCTAGATTGGTGCTCTTATCAAATTTTCATTGCCTCCAAGGATGATAACAGGTTGTACTTTATTTTCCTTTTAAGTATCTATGTTCTATGATTTTAATGATCTAGTATTGAGTTTATAGGGAAGTAGAAGAATAATTTTTACCCAAAAAAAGAATATTGCTTCAATATATGCAGATGCATGAGATAGAAATTACTTGTTGAAGATAGGAAATGTTTTGAAAATTATTTAAACAGACATATAATAAAAATAATCATTTTTTTTACCATCATCTTATATAACCAATGAAACATTTCTTTTGTAAAATAATTTTAATAGCAACTAATCAACGATATCAATGATTTAATAAATGTAACTTGGGAAGATAAAGAATTATGGCAAAGCTTGGACGCTACCATGTTATGAGCTTTAAATAAAAATCGCCAATAAGTTGTACTATTAATCTCAAATAAATATGTAATTAGAAAAGTTTGTGACGAAGATTAATGTAATGGATCCTATAATTAGATTGGTCAATATCATTAAACTAATAAAATTTATTCAAGTGAATGGGATAAAGAGTAAAAAATCTTTTGATATAAGAGTAAAAATTCGTTCAAAAAAACTTATTATTCAAGTGAATGGGATCATAACAATAAAATTTATAATTAGATTGGTCAATATCATTAAAGCAAGAAACTTAAAAAGAAAGAATAACTTATAGAATTCATGCATCGTAGGATCTCACTGCCAGCAAGATCTTACAGTTTATATATATATAAAAGAACGTAAAATGAAGCAGGCGAGAATTAGAGAAACCAACATACCCAAAAAAAAATAATAATAATTAGGACAGCCAGTAAACACCCCCACATATTAAAAGAAATTAGAGAATGTTTCGGTGAGAAATTTTACCCTTGGGCTTCGTATCCTTTCAAGGTGCTGACTTCAAGGAGTGCTTTCTTCCATTTCTCCAAGGTCACTGCGTCGAAAGAAGACCTCCCAAGCAAACGCTTCTCACGCCTATGAAATGCTTCTCCAAAACTCCCAATTTGATGTCCCACGTCAGCTGGTTTCACTTTGTAGAATATAGGCAACACTATATTCTCGTTCTTATTCTTGTGCTCCATTATTTGAACCAGTTCATCTAGGCACCAACTACTTGTACCATAATTCTCTGAGAAAATGGGGATCAGAATCTTACTGCTCGTGATGGCTTTCATAAGCACTGGTCTGATGTCCTCACCATGGCAGAGCTCATCATCGTCTCTGAAAGCATCAATTCCGGCATCAATGAGCCCTTTATAGAGGTGATCGGTGAAGCCATATCGAGTGTCTGGACCTCTAAAACTCAAGAATACTTCATAGCAGTTTCCAGTCAACGAACTAGATGCACCGTTGTTCGCTTTTGTCGGGGACGGACTGGATCCATTGGAATTAGTTTCCGTTGGTGCAGCCATCGAACTAGATGCACCGTTGTTAGCTTTTGTCGGAGACAGACTGGATCCATCGGAATTAGGTTCCGTTGGTGCAGCCATTGAACCAGATGCACCAGTATCAACATCTTCTGCATTTCCACGAGCACTAGTTCTCTTCTTATTGAGAAAATTGAACGCGAGCACGGAGAGAAGGACCGGTGCCACGAGCACGGCGAAAGAATGCCCAAAAATGGGACGATGCATTTCGTCTTTGCTTTGACTTTGCTCTTGATTTTCACTTTCAAGTGTGGTAGAGAAAAAAATCGGAATGCCTCTCAGGAAACAGGAAATGCGTTCTTGTTGCCCATTCTCTTTGCGGTTTGATTTATATAAAGAAACCAGTTGGCTAGTAGAATCGCACCAATAAGTCAAACTTGTCAGGCTACATATAAATTCGTAATTCATTTACTGGGAACCGCAACCACGTGCTTGGAGTCGTTGCCTTCACAATGCTCAGGGGAAGCCGAATATTAATAATAGACAGGGGCTGTTCAAATTTCAATACACATAAATAAGATGGTGGATTTGTTGGGAAGATGAAAAGTGGAGAGAGAGAGAGAGACTTGGGACGAGAGCGGAACATGGATCTGCGGGAGAAGATGAAAAGTGGAGAAAGACAGTCCATTTCCAGAGATGTGCTCAGAAAGGATAAATATATACAGAGCGTCGAAAAGGTGATGTCGGGCACACCGGTACCAGTGCCTAAATGTTTTTGACCCTTTGACAAATCAAATTGATTTCTTTCGATAATCCAAATCAAGCACATATTTGTGTGCCCTTTTTTGCTAGCGAATTGAATAAGCGAACTAATCTAGGTGGACTAATTCCTAATTTTTTTATCAAACACAATTTCATTTTGGATATAATTTTCCATGTCACTTTGATGATGTGGATCTTTTTTCTGCTATAGAAATGCCACATCAAACAACTAATAATGTTTTTGAACATAAAGTTAACAAGGTAAATTTGAGATTGGTCATTGAATTTTTTAGATAAAAAGATGTTTAGGTTGGGATTAGACAAAAATTTTAGGATTTTTTTAGACCAAAAAAAAAATCAAGGGTAGATTTAACACTAGATCCAAGGTTGAGGACCTTTTTTTTTAGATAAGAAAGTTCGAGATAAAATTACAGGATTTAAAATTTGAGGGTTTTTAGGACATTAGGCCTATATAAAAAGAGGGAAGAGAAAATTGAGGAGTCTCACCCGTTTAATCATCAGGGACATATTTGCAATTAGATAGCATATAATTTTAACTTTATCCCTTTGCCCCACGGCTCGGTTCCACCAGTCCTTGATTAACATGAGACTATCGCTCTTCTCTACCAAATTTATCCATTTCTTGTTTGGAGTGAATGGCTGGGCCTATCACACTTCTCTCCTCTTAATTGTCAAGTTACCAACTTTTTTTTTTTTTAAATATCAACTTATTGATTTTTTAGCCCCAAAGCTAAATAAGTAAATCAAAATTTACAATTTTTTGCGACAAATGTTTTTCCTTAGTTTAGTTATTGTGGTTTGATTTATATAATGAAATCAGTTGGCAATCACAATCATCTCAATAAGTCAATCTTGTCAGGCTACATATAAATTAGTTATCATTCACCGGGAACCGCTACCATGTGCTTGGAGTCGTTGACTTCACGTGGCTCAAATCTCAATGATCAAGGGAATCCAAATATTAATAATAGACAAGGGCTCTTCAAATTTCAATACATATAAATAAAACGGTGGATTTGTTGGGAAGATGAGAAGTGGAGAGAGAGAGAAAAAAAGTAGAGATTCGTCCCGTCCGATATTTTCCAGACAAGTACTCCGAATAGATTGTTAAGATAGTGACGTTGGGCCCGCCTAGTCCAGTGCTTGCACCGATGGACTTTTCTCTTCGTTTGTTAATTTATTTTCTATCAGAAAAGTTATTTTTATTGAATATATTTAAGTTCTTGATCCCACTTAGGAATTTAGCCCCTCTCACTTTGAGCCTTTTAAATATTATATTGTCAAATTGATATACTTTATGTCAAGACTGAAATGTCTGACGATTACTTATGCTAAAAAAGTATGTTATTAATGCATGTTGATGATCATAAAAAATTATCAACATGTTATATGTATATGTATATGTATATGTATATTTCATTTTGTGCTCAAGCTTAATGAAAAAACTTTCTTTTTTACTTTGTTTCTACCTTAATTTATCCATCAAATTTAATAGATAAATCGAAATGTCTTTTTGCTTTTGCATTTACTTTATTACATATATTTCTTTATTTATCTAATGAACCAGTTGGCACGCACTAATAATTCAAACTTGCCAACCTAAATAAGTAATTTATTGACCGGGACCACTAACCATCCGTTTGAGGTCGTTGCCTTTGCACGGTGGATCCAAGACGATCTGACCTAGGGAGAAGAAAACATGTGAGCAAGTTCCGATGCATAAGCAATTAAACAAAATATAAAACCAAAAATAAAAGACAATTATTGTTATGTTATCCGCAGACAAGTTGTAAAATACAAACAAAGTGCCCCGAAGTGGTTGCACAATTGAATTTTCCATCACTTTTGTTAAATTTTTTTCCATAAAAAAAGGTGTTTTTGTCGAATATATTTAAAGCTCTTGATGTCACTTAGAAATTTACCTCTCCACTTTGAGCTAGTTAAGTATTATTGTATCAAATCGATAAACTTCATTTTACTATGAAAATATTGTATTATCAATGATCACTTATCCTAAAATCTACCATATATAAAGCCTTCGAACGATCATAAACCCAACGAAAGTTAAAAGAAAAACCTTGGCGGCTTGATATCTTGACTCCTTAGGGGAAGTAAGCAAGGATTACACTTTAGGACTTCCTACGTAATTCTCCCTTTATTATTTCTTGGACAAACCAAAGAGCAGCCAATAGCATTAAATTACACTCATTTCAAACTACTTTTGGTGACACGTAATTTTTTACACCCATCAACCTTTATTTTGCCAGTAAATGAATACAATGGGCAGATATAGTGGGATGACTCTCTAAATATATAGTAGGCATGAATAGCCACTTGCAATGCATCCGAACAAGAAATATTAGATTATAATTTTATGTCCACTTTGAGAAAGGTCCTAATGTCAAGTAAGAATCAATCAGCACATGCTAATGCATTGATCAGTGTTAATTATTCAAGGGGTTGCAGAATAATTGGTAAGCACATGCTGATAAATTGACTACTGTAATTTTTTACTATGCATCTTTTAAGGTGGAGACCACTTTGAACACACCCATGCTCAAAATTTTTGTCTTTCTTCTTGTTTAATTTCTTTTCAAGGTAGAATTTTTAACTTCATGACAACTCTTTCTCACTCCAAATCCTTGATCTTCTCATTGTTGTCACTGCTTCACTCACGTGACTATAGAGTCCTAACCCCATGCCCATGGTCATTCTTGGCGGCTGACGAGCCACCCTCCTCAAAATCACCTAGCAAGTTTGTGAGAGATGAAAGCATCAATGCCAATGGTGATCATAGTGTCTCATCTTCACTCTTGAGATCAAGGCTTGTTCCACTGAAAGAGCAACCATGTAATGGGACAAAAGTTTTAAAAGTTATGAGAAAATTCTAATTTTTTGTTAAAATAGAGTCGCAACTAATCAATTTAAGAATACTGAGCTGATTTGAAACCTAAGTGTGAAAGCATAGGTCATTTGCAAGTAGTTTTCAGTTATGTGCAGGGAGGGTTCATTTTCTCTATGACACCCTTTTGGTACCCCATTATTAATCAAGTAATTTGAGTGCAGTTATCAAATAATTTCAAAAGTAATTGCTGCAACTCTTTTTTTTCAAGGATATAATCAAGATAATTCCCTTACGTGCCAGCATGACTCCATGCACCATGTGTGTTTGTGTTTTCAAAATATGCAATGGCATGTTTAAATATGCATGGGTCCTAATTTGTGACGTGTGTTCATGTGCAATTGACCATGACGTATAATCAAATGATGCATGCTTAGTTTTAGTCATCCGCTGCATAAAGTCCAATTAAATGAAATTAATTCTTTGACATTTGCCTAACCATTCTCATTGGATAGAAAGACAATGAGAATCTCTTTACTCCACTCAAGGAGTAAACGAAATTTTTTTAGGAAGTACAAGATATTTTGAATGGAGATCAATGAAAGATGAAATTTATTTTCCAATAGCTTTGATTGTACTCCATAAGGCTTTTGTTTATTAATCCAAAGTCCAAAAGTCCTGCCACAAACTTTTGAATTTTTCTTCCATTTTAATTGAAATTGAGCTTCATTCATCAGCTCAAAAGCTCTCGGAAGAAGAGAAAATAGATGAAATCTTATTTTTCAGGCCCCACCACTCAAAACCATTTTCCCTTCATCCTAAAACATCTAGAAACTAGAAAAGACACGCGAAGGTACCTTTAACGCATTATATAATAAATTTTACCTATTTAGTAAAAAAAAAGAAAAAAAAAGAAACAGTTTTACCTTATCTAACTCGTTAAGATAATAATGCTTGTTAAGAGTACAATGAATAATTCGAGATAGCACAAGAAATTCTCAAGTTTTTAGCTTTATATTTGTATAAATAGATAATGTTTAGGACTTAAATAAATCTTTTTCAACCTTAGAAGCTTGAGAATTCTAATTCCACAAAGTCTGCAAAGCTAATTCCTTACCTACATAGTACCAATAATCGCCCAATCTCGCAGGGTGTGTGTATATATATTTCGAAATCAATAATTTTGAACTTACTTTTCTTTAATATTATGAAATGGTCAGGGACATACCTGTTATAAGATAAATTTATTATTGTATTTGGACAAAATGATAATCTAGAAGAGTACAAGCCCATGTATACAACCTTATATGGTGCATACATGCACAAAACTTCTAGGAAAGTACACTTCAGATAATCATATACCTGTGAATGTTCGATTTTAGTCCTTATTAATTGTTTTGGTGACAAAACTAGTCAAAAACATTTTCGTTACATTGATTAAATGTTTTTGACCATTTAACAAATCAAATTCCTTTCCTTAGATAATCCAAATCAAGCACATATTTGTGTGCCCTTAGAAGAATGGAGTAAAGGATAAATGAAAGCACAAACTAATTTTTATTCAAGGACTTTTGTGATACAAAAAATATTGCTAGCGAACTGAATAAGCAAATTGATCTAGGTGGACTGATTTCTCATTTATATTTATGAGCATTTTCCAAGACAATATTCGACACATTAACAAATAATAAATTAGAGTAATTATAACACGCAAATTGATGTATAAAATGTTTATTAAAGTGGTCTTATTTACTCTTAGTGTGATGGTTAATAAGAGAGTGGATGGTTAAATTCCTCGAATCAAAAAGTGGATAATCAATTGCTCAAGTACTACTTAATTAACTGATCAGGAATAAGGATGAGATTGTAAGTCACGAGACATTAAAGATGCACGCTCTTTCATTTTGAGCTATAAGGACACCACTAACAAATCTAAACAATGGGGAGCATCTTTCTGATCAAGCTGGACAAGTAGTACTGGTACGTTTATCTTTGATTAAATCTATTATTCCCGATCTCTCCCTCGAGTCAATGCAATGCTGTCTGAATATTTTCAATTTTCCGAGGAAATATGGCAGAATAATGATGAAGCACACGAAATACGAGGTGCTCCGGTTCCATATAGTACCGTGCGACCATATTGATCACTTGCAAGTATATAAAACCAAAAATTCGTGTTAAATTGTACTTTCGAGTGCCTAAAAAAATTGAACAATTACTTATCATATGAAAAGGGTCGGTGATTTAGCCAAACCCAATACCTATCTATATAAAAGGGCCTACTTCTCTAAAAAAAAAAAAAAAAATTCAATTTTTAGGTATAGTTCCAATTCCAATTTCCACATCTTGTAAAGAAAAAAAACATAATTTTAAGTCCAGTCCCAATTTTTTTCTAAATTATTTTTGTCTCAAAAAAACCCAACTACTAAATATTCACTGTTAGTCATCCCCAATTTTCCTAATTTTCTCATTAAAAAACGATTTCATTTTTAAGAATAATTTCCCTCCTCTCACTTTGTTGATGAAGATTTTTTTACTGGCATAGAAACGCCATGTCAAACAACTCATGACTGATTTTGGATTGAGATTAAAGGGAGCAGATTTGAGATTAGCTAGTGATTTTTTAGACCAAAAGTATTCGAAATAAGTTTGGGACTGAACATAAAATTTGAGATTATTTTTTAGACATAAAATTGGGGGCAAATTTGGGATAGGATCTAAACTTGACAATCTTTTCGAGATTGAAGTTGGGATAGAATAAAGACTGGATTTAAAGTTTGAGGATATTAAAGGAATTAAGCCTATACAAAAAGAGGGAAGAGAAAATGTAGGAGTTTCACTTGTTTTAATCATCCTGGGGCAGATTTGTAATTATATAGCATGTAATTTCCTTGATGGTTGGGCCCTACCGATCATTGCTTAACTTGAGGCCATCCCTCTTCTCTACCAAGTTTTTGTGCATTTCTTATTTTGAATGCATTGCTAGGCCCACCTCTCTTCTCTCTACTTAATTGTGAAATTGCCAATTATTAATTTTTTTAATAGATTTCTAACTTATTGATCTCATTTACTCAAATTTATTGATTTTACAATTTCCTAATCAACCCAAAGCAGAATTGATAAATCAAAATGTCAATTTTTTTTTTCCGGTAAATGTTTTCCATTGGTTTGGTTTAGTGACTGCAATTTTCTTCACACCTATATATATAATCCAAATATTTATATTATAAAATGGAGATGATACGTACAGTCTTAGTTCATTTTGATTAAATATAACTTTATACGATACTTAAACATAAATGCATATGGTTTCTCTTAAATAATGAAGGGTAGTTATGTTAATAAAAATGTTAAATAGGTTTTATTTACCACTTAAGATTTGCCTAAGCATATTATTCTAATCCAACAATTAATTTACTATAGATTTATTTCTATTAAATAACGAGGGGTAGCTATCTTTGTAATATATGTTAAATAAGTTTGCTTACCACTCATATTGTTATACTACTTGGTTGTTGCAAGATGGGAAGCAATTTGTATGTTCAATAGTGAGTTCATCCATTTGGATACCATTTAATGCATTTTTTTATTTAGTTACTCAATAAAACAATGCTCTACAGACATTGAATCAACTCAAGCAAGATATTTGTATAAAGAATTGAGTGAAATGTAATCCAATGCAATAATTACGTCATTTTACAAGAAAAAGAAGCTTATTATGATATCCACCTGTAACAATGCAAGCTAAAATAATTATCAACGCTATTTATATAGGGAAGAGTATATAGAAAAATATATCGATAAAAAGTCATAAACCTATTGTAATAGTTCTAATTGAGCCCTAAAATTTTCAATTGAATCAATTTAACACTAAAATTTTTCACATTGATACCAATTAAGTCCATCTAGCCTATTTAGAGGAAATTCGCTGATGTGGATGGTGATCATTCTACATGACACTGTCGACATTGATGTAGGTATTTTCAATAATATTTAAATGATTTTTTATTTTCTTTTTCCTTCTCTTTTTCCTCTTTTCTTCTTCTTTCTATTTTTTACTATTAACGATCGAGGTTTAGCAAGCCCCCCCCCCCCCCCGGCCACTAAACGAGGGCCGCGAGTGAGGGACACAAACCCTCACCTAGATCTAAGCAAAGGGCAAGACTCTTGCTATGGCTAGTGAGGGCTTTGCTGCGGCAAGGGCTGGCACTTGCTTAGATTTGAGCAAGAGCACACGACCCTTGCTAGCTGCATGCAAAGGCAATGACCGCTCATCAAGGAGGGCAGTGACCCTCGCCTAGTGGCTAATGAGAGCTTGTAGGCCCTTGCCCATTGGTTTGCAGGGGCCACAACCCTCGCTAGCTACTAGTGAGTGCCTAAAGCCCTCACCCATTGATTGGCATGGGCTATCGATTCGGGTCTCAACCGGCGATTGACGAGGGTTGCAGCCCTCATCAGCTACCTGTGAGGGCTTGTAGGCCCTCGCCCATTGGCTAAAAGGGGTTTTCAGGTCTCGATTATTGGCTGGCGGTCCTTGTCGGCCATTAATAAAAAAAATATAAAAAGGAAAAGAAGAAAAAAAAAGAGAAGAAAAAAAGGAAAAGGAAAAACAAGGAAAAAATAATTAAAAATTCAACAATTATTAAAAAATTATTTAAAAAATATTCACACCAGAGGTGGTTGTGTCACATAGGATAATAGGCATCTATGTTGATAATTTCTGACCTAAATTGACCGGATGGACTCAATTGGTACTAATTGGAAATGTGTGACTAAATTGATCTGATTGGAAGTGCTTATGATTGAATTGGTAGTGATGCAAAATGCTTAGGACTTTTTTGGCACATATCCCTATTTATGTATGAGCAATCCAAACTACAATGTCAAGTGTAAAGAATGCATGAGCACTCTTTATTATAGTATTAATTTACCACATTTATAAGAGCCAAATTATCACTTTAGTTTCATGAGCTTAACTGCATTATTCTCTTAAGCTGATCAACTCTAGCTCGTAATTGGATAAAATGCATCTAACCTAACAGGATGAATGTAATATATCAGCCCATACATATTTACCACTCTACTAGGAGAGTACTAGGTATATTTACCAGAATATCTATTGAGATACCAAGATATTTGGCCTATCAACATATACAATTGTTGATAATAACTTTGACACAATAAAGTTGACATCTAATATTAGAAAACACCATCTTATCGAATTCTATGCAAAATTCTTTGGTAACCAAAAGGAAATGCCATGACTTTATGCTTTTAAGTTTATTGTGTTGATACTTCGTTATATGCATGCTATTTAGTTCTATAAATATTGCCTTAAGTTTGTATTTACGTTGTTCTTTTTTTTACACTTGTTTTTACAACGTCATTATACACAAAAGTTTGACAAACATCTTGGCCCTCCAAGTAAATTTTATTATGAAGTCTTGTCTAAGGCTTCTGCAATGTCATTGGCCTATATTGAACTTGCTAGAAAGGGGATTTTCATAGGCTCTCTCAATCCAACTAGAACAGAGCAGAAACCCAATAGCCTAGAGTAGAGCAAGAAGTATGTAAAGCGGGCTAACCTTAGGCCAAACAACAAAAAGCTTTAGATAATTGTTCTATATCGAAGTTGGAGTCTCTAAAGTGACCAACATAAGTGAAATCTAGCCTCGATAAATGACATAAACATCTAGAACTTTTACAAGCATAAATTCACCAATAATAGATGTTTACTTAACCAGCTCATTACTTTCCAGGCAATACTGATCAACCGCCAGTCTGCCATCAAATCCATTTGTTAAGAAAAACTGTTGTATGAGAAGCAAGAACAAGGAAAGGACTCATCGACTTACTCTGATAGACCATACTGCTAAATAATTGATTTGAACAGATAGGACGCTTACAATATTTCCGATTGGAAAGACACCAAATATACTGAAGCACAAAACCCCATCTTTATCTCCACTACGAAAGATATGCAAACATTACTTTGAAGAATTTGAGAGCTCTACAAATGAATCTTGAACATCGTCAGTTAAACCAGCATCTCCGGGCACTAGTCCAGGCATTTGAGGAGCTCTTGGACCTAGAGGGAAGAATCAAGTAGTGCAATCTTGAAATGCCAAAGAGTTACCAAAAGCATTCTATAAACGAATAAATAATTACTTTCCAGTTGGGACATAAAAAAGATGAAAAAAATATGAGATTAAAGCTAAGGAGGCAAACAAATCAACAAGTTATAGATGACACCAAACATACTCTTTCGAAAAATCTTCCATAAAACCCATAGTAAAGCTGTTGGACTGTGAAATAAGATTCTAAGTATTTAAGAAAACCAGACTAAAACAACTATTTAACTGCAAATGAAGCAATATAAAAGGTTTGAACCATAAGATATCTATTATTAATAATAAATATTAGAAAGTTGTATCAACTTTTAAGTTGAAAAATGCCACATACTCTATTGACTTAGCATCCTCCTCCCGGTTGAGACACACCACAACTGTCATATGGGACTTCAAGCTTCTTAACAGTTTTCCATTCTGCTTGTTATTTATACCATGCTAGAAATGATTATACTACAGTGTGCATAACTGTTGCAAGCACTAGCATATCAAAAGCAGCACATTGCATACCCATTGTTCCATAAAGACAGCTATTTTGGTAAGATAGCATTCATTATGTACAAACAAACTTGCTTCTCAGTAAAATGTAATCCATGAAGAGGACAATTAGTAATAAACTGGTAAAAAAAAGTTTAGTGACATTCTCTGCCATTCCACTCATGATCAAGCGGTATAGCTTAATGGAAACATAACCAGTCAGTTACAAATTTTTCCACCCATAAGCATAATTGAACACATACTAATCATATCATTTAAGAGTCACCTAAATAATTACCTTCCTAATTTGACTGAACTTAACATATTTTACAAATAATTGAAAGAAGCTATAATTTTGATGAAAATGAGCATGTCACAGATGAATGCTTCTACATGACACCATCCACTTAGACCATAAATCCTCACAATGAGTTGGAACCCAGCAAACCTTATGCTTTAATTTGTCGTTGACGATTGAATTAGTTTAAATCATTAATGATGACATTAGCATCGAGGTGGAATTTTTTTGTCCTAAACGAGAATGCAATTAAGCACATCAATCAGATTCAAGTCCTAAAGTACATAGATCTATTGAATAGTACATAATTATATATGATATTTGATTAAAGTAATTCACCGCTGATTTCACCGATTAGATATGAGTCAATCAATTTCCTTGATTCATAATTTACTTCATGCATCAAACAATGTAGTGTCAAAAACATTTTTTGGCTTTGATGTAGGACAATGGGTCCCACCATAAAGAATAAACATTTAAGCATCATATGCAAAACTGCCTAGGCATTACACCTAGGGTTTCTTAAGCAAGGCACCAAAGTGGAATCACATCACACAATCTGCAAAGCAAACACTTACCAAGTTCAATAAATTATCAACTCTATGGAAAGGTAAAAATTACAACTATCTTTGTAGACCCTCTAAAAGTTCTACTTCTAGTTGAAATAGGAAATCTCTAAACAAGAAACATTATTGGAGTATACATAAGATCCTACTACTCAAACTTAAAATGAAAAAGGAAACTCCATAAAATCCTAACAATCGCAAATCCTAGTTGATAAATTCAGAAACTTCTAGCAGAATCTTGATCCTTGTTTGAGTTTCAAAGTCAATCTTCACCAAAAACTTGGGAGTCACCTTGCATGACTTGTTGGCTGCATCAAGCTCAGTGGATGGATTGATTGTCATATACTAAATTCTACTAATGGGAGTCCAATTACAATACCTGATAATACTCAAATCCATATTTAATCCTGATTGTCTCATACTAAATTCTATGAATGGGAATCCGATTACAATCCTATGTACATGATCTTTGTGTCTTTGTAGTAAAATGGATACTTATTTGACAAAAGAAAAATAAAACGTAGCAATACCTCATGTCTGGAAATAATAACATTAGTCGACTTTGAAGTGTCTCTATCATCAGTTATTACCTAACAATAAAAATAACACCATACTTTACAATTAATTTACATTTGGCATTGAATACCAATCTCAAACATTATTACAGATTTTATGATTCTATTACATGATATTCATGATCCATAATCCATACATTTAATTTTTTGATTCATGACTCATATTTCCATGTGACAACTAAAAATGACCCTAAGTGGTTACTACTTAACAGTTAACACAATTAATAAACGAATATTGTTCCAAATTCAAAGTTCAAACTGCGAAATAGAAATTGACTTATGTAATCTATCTAAGTAAACAAGAGTGCCAACTTGATTAACGACCTGATCTATCATGATATGTTCATATTTAGTTCATTAAGTTCTCTAATAATAACCATACATGAATTTTGTTTCCATAGTGGTTACAAATTACAATTTGATCACACCATATAAATATAACATTTCATGTAAACCTAGGATTTTGTAAGCTTACGAATAGTTTCTTTTCAAACTTATTTGAGATTGATGATGAAATGGATATTGTACATATGATGTGTCAGTCATGTTAGGATTGGAATGACCCATTCAATTCGATATAATTAGTTAACCGGGTTATTCATCTTCTGTAATTTGTTGACCTATTTAATAAATGAGTCATGTTCAAATAGAGGTTTCTAATAAGATTTTTCGTTAGTCTTATCCTGCTCAAATTCACGTACCTAGCAATCCGTTGTGAATTTGAAATTGACAGACATGACCAATAAAAATGGATTGCCATCTCCATTAGCATTTGAATGTTCGTTAAGCAAGTTTGCTATTTGCATTGCATCATGCATATTTTACGCAAATCAGAATCTTCCCCACAAGAGATTAGAGAAGAACACGACCTGATCATAAAGGACTGTTGCAGAAGGAATTTCTAGTTGAGAAGTAATGAGGGTAACATTCAAGTAACAACATAGAAAAACTTACTTTGACATCATGCAATAAAATCATACCATCTTCAAGTCCCAAGACAACAACCGTGCCATCAGGATGCCAGCATAATGATGTTATACGTTTTCCTGGAGTAGATTAGAATGACTAAGAAGAGCCAGTATTGATGACACACATTGAGATGTGCAAATAAAGTGAGTTCATTATAAAACAAAAAAGAACAGAGAAGGAATAATCTATTCCCGATAAAATTAACACAAGAAGAGGAAAGATAGACCGGACACATTAACCAACAAAAGGTTAATGAAAATTTGTGAAGTGAGGCAAAACGTCATAACTGTACAAAATAACTGAGAGGGATGTCGGTCACTTGATAGAGGATTTCTTTGGGCAAGTAGATCATACGAAGGGAGGGAATCTATATCTTATTGGCAGGCTCCAATCCAATAACTAAATCAAAAATATTTTTTTGTTCAACTATGGAAACTCAGGGTAGTTGGATGCACGAAAGCTTACTTCAGGCGAAAATTACAGGTGTACTAGTATTTACAACTTAGTCTTAACAAAAACCATTCAAGGATTGGCTCAAGTAATATAGTGCACTCAAAACATTCTCCATATCCAGAAGACAAGATGGCAAACGAAGCATTGAGATGTTTCTGGAGAAAAAATATCCTCTCTGAAGTTTTCCAGTGTGAATAGACAAGCAGAACTACCAAGGATAGGCATAATATCCTAAGCTCTTATGAATTTAAATTACCAAAAGATTATGCCATATATGATCTTAACATACTTGGATACAGCTCCCTTACCCTCCTATCTCTTTGCTTTCTCCAATTCCCCAGTTTGTTCCTCCGACCAGATTGTCATACAATTATGCAACAAAGCTCGATATATATCCTATTCAAAAGTTGAACTCCCACGAGTGAACTTGATTAATCAAAATGCTGTGACGAAATGCCCTTCTGTAATGAGAAGAAGATAAATTAAACTTCAAGCAATACAAAAAGCGAGAAACTTTCCCCCTTTAGTCTATGTTTCAATGTCCACTAAATATTTTGGGTAGCGCACGCTCAGTCAGTAAAGGAATGCTCAATCAGTAAAAGAAGACGAGTCAAAGGTAAAATTGCATTGTGAGAGTCACCACCAGAAATGTAAGATCTTTTTAGATGCCTGATGACATTTAGATGGTATTCTGCAGGGGCTAAACCTGCAAACTCCAAGTGGGCAACAAGCATTTCTGCATCGAACGTAGCTAGTCTATCTAGCATAAATGGCATCCCCCAATTCATGTTCTTCATTTTCATGGACACTTCAACTGGTGTCTGAAGGGAAAAACATTGGCATACAAGAGTATGGTACGCTTGTGATCAGTGTAGATGACTGTTGGCTAGGCTATGGAAAAAATCTCTCCCAAGGCAACCTGGTCGAGAAGTTGATAGGAATCTGTTGCGCCTATAAAAAAAATCCCTTCATTCAACCAATACCAGCTTGAAATTCTTTACTTGCAATTAAGTCATCTCTAGATTTCCACTCGCATCACCTACATTCACTCTTTGTTTCAGTGTAAAAGACCAACTCCTTGGTTTGACATCACCTTCTCATTCAGACTTCCAAGCACTTGATACCTCTATATTTGTCCAATTCTCTACCGAACGCAATTCAACCTAGATTGGCACTTACAGTGGTTCTTATGGCGAAAAAGGAAGAGTAGCACATTTAGGAAAAGCTAAAGAAGTAGAACGAGATAAGGCCAACGACTAAATGGGCGCACACACCAAGCCATCATTGAAGAAACGAACTTTCTTGACCCGAAGCAATACCCATGAGAGATTGTCCATAGCCTCTGCCAATTGAAGCGACGAAGCACCCCCACTTTCGCGTCATCCGTGACCATGGCCACCAAATCCTTCTCCGGATTCCGCTCCGCCATCTTCACCTGCCACTCGAAGGAAATCAAGCAAAAACCTCACCAAACCAAGTCGAAAAACAATCGAATCGACCCACCCGTTAGGAAGTCGCAAAAAGAATGCCCGAACGGAAGCAAGCGCCAGCGACCCTCCTTCGTCGGTCTCAATTGCTAGAAAGCTCCACAAGCAGCTCGAAAATGCAGTGTACAGAAGTGACGAAGGCAATTGAAGAGCGAGACGAAGAATGGAAAAGCAAAGGGGAGGAAGGAGGTCCAACCGGGCCGGGCCAGGCCGGACTTTATGACTATACAGCCCTGTCAAACAACACCTGAAATCGCTCTTTCAGGCCCATTGAGGCTGAAGGGTCCCGGCCCGCCAGACTTATGAGACATCGCATTGAGGCGAATGGGGTGAATTAATAATTGAAATGTGATTTGGAATAAGGAATGTGACCATCTTCATTTGCTTGAATGACGATGATCATGTTGATGAAAGTGAAAATCTAAAAGGTTTTTTAGACTCGCATCAAATTGCCATGAGTCCCAATGGTTTAAGCTATTACATGAACCGGCAAAAGCCCTGACTTAAAAAGAACTAAAATATTTTGTTCGAGTCAAGTTGGTTTGGGTACTTTTGACACCCCTAGCTAGTGCTGGTCATTGTGCCCTTTGGCTACTTGGCGCGTGGTATCTTTTTTTCAAACTAATACATAAAAAAGTCAACTTAATCAATGGACGGAGGATAATGAAAGCTTATTGGAGAAGATGCCAATATGCTTGTTGTATTTTTTTACTATATATGCACTAGTAACTATATTCTATGAAATTCCATATGAACTTCCTAGGGATAAGAACACTAATAATGCCATAATTGTCATACGGCATTCGCTTGATTAATATAATTTTTTTTTCACTCACTTGAGTGCCACATTGGTGTAAAATCATTCATTTGAGTGACTATTTTGACAATTCATCCTAAGTGGCTTTTTCACTCAATTTTATATTCCAACGTGGTTTTCTAAGTCTAGTGTTTTGTCCAACATGGCGAGTTTAGAAAATGTATGTATCTCTCTCCTTCTCTCTAAATGCTTTCTTTATTGAAACAATAATGTCTCTCTCTCTCTCTCTAAATGCTTTGTCAAACAATAACATTTTTTCTCCCTTGAAAGCTTCCTCTATGAAAGTCGTAGACCCCATAGAAAAAGCTTCCTCTCTCTCTCTCTCTCTCTCTCTCTCTCTCTCGAGCAAAGCAGAAACCCAATAGCCTGGAGAGAAGCAAACAGGATTCAAGGCAGGCCAACCTTAGGCCAAACAACAAAAAGCTTCAGATTAGTGTTCAGTATTGAAGTTAGAGGTGTCATCTCTGAAGTGACCAACACAAGTGAGATCTAGGCTAGGAAATGGCATAAACATCTAGAACTTTTACAAGCATAACCTCACCTAGGATAGTTGTTTACTTATCCAGCCCATTACTTTCCAAGCAATACTGATTTGCTGTTAGTCTACCATCAAATCCCTTTATTAAGAGGAACTGTTGTATGAGAAGTAAGAACAAGAAAATGACTCATTTATTGAATATGATAGACCACATCGCTAAATGTTTGGTTTTAACAGATAAGACACAATATTTTCGATTGGAAAGACCAAATATACTGAATCGCAAAACCCCATCTTTATCTCCACTACAAAAGTTATGCAACCATTGCTTTGAAGAATTTAAGAGCTCTACAAATGAATCTTGAACGTCATCAGTTAAACCAGCAAATCCAGCTACTAGTCCAGGCATTCGAGGAACTCTTGGAGTTGGAGGGAAGAATTGAGTAGTGCAATCTTCAAATGCCAAAGAGTTACCAGAAGCATTCTATAAAACAAATGAATAATTACTTTCCAGCTGGAAAATAAAAAGACGAAAAAAATATGAGATTGAAGCTAAGGAGCCAAACAAATCAACAAGTTACAGATGACGCCAAACATACGCTTCTATAAATTTTTCCATAAACCCATACTAAAGCTGTTGGATTGTGAAATAAGATTCTAAGTTTGAAAAAGAAGTAAGAACACCACACTTAATTAAAGTACTTAGGTGCAAACAAAGCATTATAAAAGGTGTGAGCCATAAGATATCTGCTATTGGTAATCAAGATCACGAAGTCCTACCAACTTTTAAGTTGAAAGATGCCATACTCTATTCACTTGGACATCCTCCTCCTAGTTGAGACACACCCTAGCTGCCATACTTCAAGCTTCTCAACAGTTTTCCATCCCGCTTAATATTTATACCTTGTTAGAATGATTATACCCCAGTGTGCATAACTGCTACAAGCATTAGCATGTCAAAAGCAGCACCCTGCATATTTATAGTTCCATAAAGACAGCTATTTTGGTAAATAAGATTCATTATGTACAAACAAATTCTCTTCTCACCAATTCTTATGTACCAATAGGTGCTATATTGGATTTGAATTAGATTTCGGATCCATCTATATTGATTGACTGCAATCCATTGAGTGGATGATTAGTAATAAACTGGTAGAAATTTCAAAGAAATAGAATTGCAGCAGCCTCAGCTATGTACTCAGCCATTCTACTCATGACCAAGCAGCTATAGCTTGATAAAAACATAACCAGTTATTTACGAACTTTTCCACCCACAAGCTTAATTTGAGGCACACACAAGTCGTATCATTTAAAAGTCACCTAAATTATTACCTTCCTAATTTGACTGAACTAAACAAATTTACTAACAATTGAAAGAAGCTATTAATTTTGATGAAAATGAGAATCTCACAGATGAATGCTTCAGTATGACACCATCCACTTAGGCCATAGATTGTCACCACGAGCTAGACCCCAGTAAACACTATGTTGTAATTTGTCGTTGACGATTGAAATAGTTTCAATCATTGATGACAACATTGGTAGCGAAGTAAAAATTTTGTCCTACACAAGAATGCAATTGAGCACATCAATAAGAGTCAACTCCTGAAGTATTTAAATCTATATATGTGATTAAAGTAACTCACTGCTGATTTCACTGATTAGATATGAGTCAATCAATTTCCTTGATTTATAATTTAACTCATGCATCAAACAATGTAACGTCAAGAACATTTCATGGCTTGATGTAGGACTAAGTCCCACAATAAAGAATAAATATTTAAGCATCACATGCAAAATTGCCTAAGCAATACACCCAGGGTTTCGTAAGCATCACACCAAAGATGAATTGCATTACAAAATCTGCAAAGCAAACACTTGCCAAGTTCAATAGATTATCAACTCTTTTGAAATAGGAAACCTCTAAACAAGAAACATTATTGGAGTATACGTAAGATCCTACTACTAAAGCTTCAAAAAAGAAAGAAAAGGAAACTTCATAAAATCCTAATAATACTCAAATCCTAGTTGATAATTTTAGTGATTAAACTTCGAGAAGAATCCTGATCCTTGTTTGAGTTTCAATGTCAATCTTCACCAAAAACTTGGTAGTCATCTTGCATGATTTTGTTGGCTACATCAGGCTGAGTGGATGTTTTGATTGTCTCATACTCAATTCTATGAATGGGAATCCAATTACAATACTATGCACAAGATCTTTGTGTCCTTGCAGTCAAATGGGTACTCATTTGGCAAAAGAAAAATAATTTGTAGCAATATTTCATTTCTGGAGATAATAAAATTAGTTGAATTTGAAGTATCTTCATGATTAGTTATTATCTAACAATTAATTTACATATGTCATGGAATACCAATCTCAAACATTATATCAGATTTTATGATTCCATGGGATGAAAATCACAATCCACAATCCGAAGATTTTTTATTTATTTATGATGACTCACATTTTCCATGTGGCCACTTAGGTGAGGCTACCTACTTAACAGTTAACTCAATTAATAAATGAATATTGTTATGGGTTCAAAGTTCAAACCGCAAAACACAAATTGACTCATGCAATCTATCTAACTAAACAATAGAGCCAACTTGATCAACAACCTGACCTATCATGACCTGTTTATATTAAGTTCAGTAACTTCTCTAATGAAAAATCATACATGAATTTGGTTTCCACAGTTGTTATAGATTACAATTTGATCACACCATATAAATATAACATTTCATGTAAACCTAGGATTTTGTAAGCTTATGGCTAGTTTCTTTTCAAACTTATTTGACATTGATGAAGATATGCATATGGTACATATGTCACGTTGGTCATGTTAGGATGGGAATGACCCATTCTATTCGATCTAATTAGTTAAACGGGTTATTCATCTATTGCCTATTTAACAAATGGGTCATGTTCAATTAGAATTTTCTATCAAAATTTTTTCTTAATCTTATCCTGCTCAGATTGACATATCTACCAATCCATTGTTAACTTGACATTGAGAGACATGACTAATAAAAATGAAGTGCCGTCTCTATTAGCAGCTGAATGCTCAGTCAGCAAGTTTGCTGTTTGCATTGCATCATGCGGATTTTGAGCAATTCAGAATCTTTCCCAAGAGAGACTAGAGAAGAACACGTTCTGATGATAAAGGAATGTTGCAGGAGGAATCTCTAGTTGAGAAGTAATGAGAGTAACATTCAAGTAACAACATAGAAAACTTACTATGACATCATGCAGTAAAACTGACTCATGTAATCTATCTAACTAAACAATTAGTTCAAACCGCAAAACACAAATTGACTCATGTAATCTATCTAACTAAACAATAGAGCCAACTTGATCAACAAACTATTTATACTTAGTTCAGTAAGTTCTCTAATGAAAAATCATACATGAATTTGGTTTCCATAGTCGATACAGATTACAATTTGATCCCACCATATAAAAATAACATTTCATGTAAACCTAGGATTTTGTAAGCTTATGGCTAGTTTCTTTTCAAACTTATTAGACAATGATGAAGATATGCATATGGGAGGAGAGAAACCCTTGTCGAAATCTCCTAGGATAGTTGTTTACTTAACCAGCCCATTACTTTCCAGGTAATACTAATTTGCTGTCAGTCTACCATCAAATCACTTTATTAAGAAAAACTGTTGTATGAGAACCAAGAATAAGGAAAGGACACATTTACTGAATATGATAGACCTTATAGCTAAATATTTGATTTGAACAGATAGGACACTTAAAACATTTTCGATTGGAAAGACACCAAATATACTGAAGTGCAAAAACCCATCTCTATCTCCACTACAAAGGCTATGCAAGCATTGCTTTGAAGAATTTGAAAGCTCTACAAATGAATCTTGAACGTCGTCAGTTAAACCAGCATCTCCGGGTACTAGTCCAGGCATTTGAGAACTCCTAGAGCTGGAGGGAATAATTGAGTAGAGCGATCTTCAAATGCCAAAGAGTTACCATAAGCATTCTATAAAACAAATGAATAATCACTTTCCAGTTGGAAAGTAAAACGATAAAAAAATATGAGATTAACGCTAAGAAGCCAAACAAATCAACAAGTTACAGATGACACCAAACATATGCTTCCAAAAAGTCTTCCATAAACCCATACTAAAGCTGTTGGACTACAAAATAGGATTCTAAGTTTGAAAAAGAAGTATTTAAGAACACCACATTAAAATAACTACTTAACTGCAAACGAAGCATTATGAAAGGTAAGAGCCATAAGATATCTAATAGTGGCAATAAAGATCACGAAATTGTACCAACTCTTAAGTTGAAAGATCCCATACTCTATACACTTGGGCATCCTCCTCCTAGTTGAGACACACCCCAGCTGCCATACTTCAAGCTTCTCAACAGTTTTCCATTCTGCTTAATATTTATACCCTGTTCGAATGATTATACCACATTGTGCATAACTGCTGCAAGCACTAGCATATCAAAAGCAGCACCCTGCATATTTATAGTTCCATAAAGACAGCTACTTTGGTAAGTAACATTCATTATGTACAAACAAATTCTCTTCTCAGCAATTCTTATGTACTCATAGGTGCTATATTGGATTGAATCGGATTTCGGATCCATCTTATATTGATTGACTGCAATCCATGAAGTGGATGATTAGTACTAAACTGGTAGAAATCTCAAAGAAATAGAATTGCAGCAGCCTCAGCCATGTACTCAGCCATTCTACTCATGACCAAGCAGTTATAGCTTGATAAAAATATAACCGGTTATTTACAAACTTTTCCACCAGCAAGCATAATTGAGGCGCACACAAATCCTATCATGAAAGAGTCACCTAAATTATTACCTTCCTAATTTGACTGCATTGAACAAATTTTACTAACAATTGAAAGAAGCTATTAATTTTGATGAAAATGAGCATCTCACAGATGAATGCTTCAGTATGACACCATCCATTTAGACCATAGGTTCTCACAATGAGCTGGACCCCAATAATCACAATGCTGTAATTTGTCGTTGACAATTGAAATACTTTCAATCATTGATGACAACATAAGCAGCGAAGTAAAAAAAATTTCCTACACGAGAATGCAATTGAGCACATCAATAAGATTCAACTCTTAAAGTATATAAATATATTAAATGAATATATTAATTATGTATGATATTTGATTAAAGTAATTCACCGCTGATTTCACCAATTGGATATGAGTCAATCAATTTCTTTGATTCATAATTTAACTCAAGCATCAAACAATCTAATGTCAAAAACATTTCCTGGCTTTGATGTAGGACTGAGTCCCACAATAAAGAATAAATATTTAGGCATACACATAAAATTGCCTAAGCAACACACCTAGGGTTTCTTAAGCATCACACCAAAGATGAATTGCATCACATTCTGCAAAGCAAGGACTTGCCAAGTTCAATAAATTATCAACTCTATTGAAAAGTAAAAGTTACAACTATATTTGCAAACTCTCCAAAAGTTCTACTCCTAGTGGAAATAGGAAATTTCTAAACAAGAAACATTATTGGAGTATACATAAGATCCTACTACTCAAGCTTTAAAAAAGAAAAAGAAAAAGGAAACTTTGTAAAATCCTAACAATACTAAAACCCTAGTTAATAATTTTAGTGATTAAACTTCAAGAAGAATCTTGATCCTTGTTTGAGTTTCAAAGTCAATCTTCACCAAAAACTTGGTAGTCATGTTGCATGATTTTGTTGGCTGCATCAGGCTTAGTGGATGGTTTGATTGTCTTATACTAATTTCAATGAATGGGAATCCAATTACAATACTATGTACATGATTTGTGTCCTTGTAGTCAAATGGGTACTTATTTGACAAGAAAAATAATTTGTAGAAATATCTCATGCATGGAAATAATAACAGTGGTCAACTTTGAAGTATCTTTATCAATAGTTATTACCTAACAATAAAAGTAACGCCATACTTTACAATTGATTTACATCTGTTATGGAATACCAATCTCAAACATTATATTAGATTTTATGATTCCATTAGATGAAATTCATGATCCACAATCCATAGATTTAATTTTTTGGTTCATGACTCATATTTCCATGTGACAACTAAGGGTGACCCTAAGTGGTTATCATGTCATATCCAAATCGTGGCCACCTACTTAACAGTTGACACAATTAATAAACCACTATTGTTCTGGGTTCAAAGTTCAAAACGCGAAAGAGAAATTGACTCATGTAATCTATCTATCCAAACAATAGTGCCAACTTGATTAACAACCTGACTAATCACGACCTGTTTACACTTAGTTCATTAAGTTCTCTAATAATAATCATACATAAATTCTGTTTCCATAGTGGTTACAAATTACAATTTGATCACACCATATATAAATAATATTTCAGGTATACCTAGGATTTTCTAAGCTTACGACTAGTTTCTTTTCAAACTAATTTGACACTGATGACAGTATGCATATTGTACATATACCATGTTAGTCATGTTAGGATAGGAATGACCCATTCATTTCAATCTAATTAGTTAGATAGGTTATTCATCTCTCGTAATTTGTTGACCTTTTCAACAAAAGGGTCATGTTCGAATAGAGTTTTCTAATAAAAATTTGTGTTGATCTTATTATGCTCAGATTGACCTATCTAGCAATCCATTTTGAACTTGACATTGACAGACATGACCAATAAAAATGGGTTGCGATCTCCATTAATAGCTGAATGTTTGCTGAGCAAGTTTGTTATTTCCATTGCATCATGCAGATTTTGAGCAATTCATAATCTTTTCCAAGAGAGATAAGAGAAGAACACCTTATGATGATAAAAGACTGTCCCAGGAGGAATTTCTATTTGAGAAGTGATGAGGGTACGTTCAAGTATCAACATATAAAACTTACTTCAACATCATGCAGGAAAACTGTATCGGCTTCAAGTCCCAAGATAACAACCTTGCCATCAGGACACCAGCAGAATCATGTTATACATTTAGATTTATATGATTAAAAAGAGCCAGTATTGATGACACATTGAAATGTGCAAAGAAAGTGAGTTCATTATAAACAAAAAAGAACAGAGAGAGAGAGAGAGAGAAACAAAAAAGAACAGAGAGAGAGAGAGAGAGAGAGAGAGAGAGAGAGATTGAATAATATGTTCCCAATAAAATTAACAAAAGAAGAGGAAAGATAGAGCACACACATTAACCAACAAAATGTTAATCAAAATTTGTGAAGTGAGGCAAAACATCATAATTGTACAAAATAATTGAGAGGGATCTTGGTCACTTGATAGAGGATTTTCTTTGGGCTAGTAGTTCATCTAAAGTGAGGGAATCTATATCTTGTTGGCAGGCTCCAATCTAATATCTGAATCAAAAAACAAATCTTGTTGTTCAACTATGGAAACTCAAGGTGGATTGGATGCGCAAAAGCTTTCTCCAAGTGAGGATCACTAGTGTACTAGTATTTGCAACTTAGGATATTAATAGAAACCATTCACGGGTTGGCTCAAGTACTATAGAGCGCTCAAAACGTTCTCCATATTTAGAAGACGATATGATGAGTGAAGCATTCAGATTTTTCTGGAAAAAAAATCTCCTCTCCAAAGTTTTCTAGTGAGAATAGACAGCAAGAACTACCAAAGCTAGGAATCCAATCCTAAGCTCTTACTAGTTTAAATTACCAAAAGATTAAGTCATATAGGATTTTAACATACTTGGATGCAGCTCCTTTTCCTCCTAGTCTCTTGGCTTTGTCCAATTCCTCCCTCTGTCCCTCTTGACCAGATTGTCATACAAGTACGTAGTATAACTCAAGATATATCCTAATCAAAAGTTAAACTCCCACCAGCGAACTTGATTAATCAAAATGATGTGATGAAATGCCCCTCTATAATGAGAAGAAGATAAATGAAACTTAAAGCAATACAAAATGTGAGAAACTTTCCACCTATAGCCTATATTTCAATATCCGATAAATCTCTCCTTGTAAGGCATGCTTAGTCAGTAAAAGAATGCTCAATCAGTAAAAGAAGAGGAGTCAGCCATAAAATTACATTGTGAGAGTCACCATTAGGAATCTAAGATCTTTTTAGATGCCTGATGACATCTAGATAGTATTCTCAGTGACTAACTTGCCAACTCCAAGTGGGCATCAAGCATTTCCGCATCTAACACAGCTAGTCTATCTAGCATACATGGCATCCATTCAAATTCATGTTAATTATTTTCATGGACACTTTAACTGGTGTACGAAGAAGGGAAACAAGAAGGAAATACAGGAGTATGGTACACTTACGGTTGGGGTAGATGACTGTCCAGCTAGGTTATGGAAAAAATCTCGTAAGGCAACAACCTGGTCGAGAAGTTGATAAGAATCCATTGTGCCTATAAACAAAATCCCTTCATTCAACTAATACCAACTTGGATTCTTTACTTGCAACTAAGTCATCTGTAGATTTCCACTCGCATCACCATCACTCACCCTTCATTTCCATGTAAAAGACCAACTGCTTAGTTCAACGGCACCTTCTCATTTAGACTTTCAAGCACTTCATCTCTATATTCGTCAAATTATCCATCGAACACAATTTGAACTAGATTGGCAATTACAATGGTTCCTATGGCGAAAATGGAAGCGTGGCCCATTTAGGAAAAGCTAAAGAAGCAGAACGAGATAAGGCCAATGACTCAAAGGGCACAAGAAGCTATCGTTGAAGAAACAAACACACTGGATAAAAAAAGAAAAAAAAAAAAAGAAAAAAAAGAAAAAGAGAGAGATGTCAAATCGAAGCAATACCCAGGAGAGATTGTCCATAAACTCTTGCCAATTGAAGCCAAGAAGCACCCATCTTCAAGTCCACTCCGCCATCTTCACCTACCAATCGGAAATCAAGCAAACCGCTCACAAAACCAAATCGACCCGCCCATTAGGTCGCGAAAGAACGCCGAGCAGGAGCCAAACCTGAGAAGCCAGACGGTTTGTCGAACTGAAGCTGAAACGGAAGCACGCGTTGCGACCCTGCATCGTCTCCATAGCTGAAGAGAGAGACAAAGAAGGGAAGAGCGGGAGTGGTCCGTTGAAGTCTGAGAATTCACGGAGAAAGTTACAAGAGAGGAACAGGCGGGAGTCAACTGAGCCGGGCCGGACTTTACAGCCTTGCCAAACAACCCCCGAAAGGGCCCTTTCAAGCCCAATGAGACATCGCATTGATGCGAATGCGGTGGATTAGTTGTTGAAACGTAATTTGAAAAAAAGCAATGTGATCTTAAAAAAATGCTGATGAATTATTCAAATCGGCATCTCACGAGATATAACAAACACTTATGCCTGCTTAAATGTCGAGACAATGAGCCAAGCAAGAACCCGACCAAGCCATTTGCCATCACCACTTGAAACACTTTGGCCGAATACAAATACTCGACCAAGAGCCAATTTGTGAGCTTTATGCTAAACTCCCGTTATAAGGTATGCATGGGCGTCAATGATACAGTCGGAAGAAGCAATGAGATCCAATATCTTCTTTTTCTTTTTTAACTGGAGCTAGATAATTCATCCTGTTATAAGGTGCCGCTTTGCTCCACCAGGAAAATCCCATTTTTCCACTTATGCATCCAGAGTCAAAGACTCACAATCAGGCAAAGAAAATGGCACACCTTCAACCTCTGCCGCAAGTGATAGAACCTAAGCATATCCAACAATTGAAAGGCAAAAAGAATACGATAATTTACTCTTCCTTCCAAATACAATTACAAAAATCCATCAAGTATATGCTTTGAGAGCTATTTTGGTTCCATGACAAATTGGGTAGTGCTAAAGCTTTCTAGTGTTAAATTAATAGAACTTATATACTAATTCTCGTCGACAATTGCTTTTTCATTATTTAGAAAATAAGAGACAACTACTTTCCATTAATAATGTATCATGATCTTTGGAATCATGATTATGCTCTACTAAGCAGGAAAAAGAATGACCCTAAACCAGCTGCCTTTTCTTCGATCTTTCGGTAGTTATTCTAAACGCATGATGTGTATTTGCACCAGTTGTCATCAGGCAAAGTAGCGAACAATGTAAACCGAATTCATTGTGCTGAAGTTTGGAATGAATTTCTATAACTCGAGGAAGAGGGAACATGAATTATCCATAAGTATGAACCAAAGTAGTTAAATTTGAAATCAAAATCAATTTGCTCACCCGAAGGTACCAATTACCAATCAAAAGCTTAGTCACATTATGGTGCTTCTGAGTCAGTCCCTCAGCTAGGCTGCAATACCTTCTGTAAAACTCAAACCAATTTCGAACAAAATAATCAGTTGGCCTTCCAAAATCCTTGCCTCTCATTAAAGAAAAAAGAAGTGCCGACTCTGCTTCAATCAAGGATGAGACTTCCGTTACCAGCTGCCTCATCATACCAAAGAACCCTCTCAAACGCAATGACAGGACAACAAAAGAGGACTCGAAATCTCCAAGGGGAAAACCTCATCAAGTCAATACCAAAAGCTGCTATTGACCGCAATTTCCCTCAAAGTTCTCGAACAAAGCTTGATGTTTTGCTTCAGACCGCGGCATCCGGCTACCCTTCAACATCTCACGCATCACCTCATCGGTCACCTCCGAGTCACAGATGGACAGGGACCTAAGATTAATCCAAGCAATACTCCTACTAAACCAGAAGCTCCGGAGCCTCATATGCAGGTTCATCAGCTAAGAGCATTTATGAAGGAGCGGCGGTACCGCGAAATGGCCGGCCATCTCGCACGGCCTCTTAGTCATATCGAGTGAGAGGTCCTGGACGTGGTCGTCGACAGCAAAGCGAAGCCACGGACTGAGCTCAGGCGCGCAACGGTCCAGAAAATCGACGTCGACATGGAACTTTCTCTAGTCGGAGCAATTACAAAGGAGAGATTGTCCACAGCCTCTGCCAATTGAAGCGACAAAGCACCACCGCCTTCGAAGTCCTCTGTGACCATGGCCAGCAAATCCTTCTCCGGATTCCACTCCCGCCATCTTCACCCGCCAATCGGAAGAAATCGAGCCGCAACCTCACAAAAACTAATCGGAAAAAAAAAAAATCGAATCGCCGCCGCCCATTAGGAGGTCGAGAAAGAACGCCCGAACGGGGGCCGAACCTGAGAAGCCAAAGCGGTTCGTCGGAACTCGAAGCTGAAACGGAAGCAACCCGGCGACCCCTGCTTCGTCGGTCTCCGTTGCTAGAGAGAATGCTCCGCAAGCAACCCGAAAACCGCAGCCACCGGCTCTGCCGGAACGAACAGCGAGGAGCGTACGGATAGCGACGGAGGCAGTTGAAGAGCGAGACGAAGGATGGAAGAGCGAAAGAGAGGAAGGTAGGAGGTCCCCCCCACTGGAAGAGCGAGAATTCCCGGCGAAAGATTGCAGGCAGAAAAAGAGGGACCAAAAGAAGAGAGAGGGAGCGAGATTTATTTTAAAGGGCCGCCACGGGATTAAATGGGCTGGGATGGGCCGGGCTGGACTTTATAACAAATAGATCCTTGTCAAACACTTTTGGGCCCATGGAGGCTGAAGGATCCTCGCCCGCCAGACTCATGGGAAATCACATTCACGTCATTGCAAGTGTGGTGGACTGATTATTGAAATGAAATTTGGAAAAAGTAATGTGATAATCCTCATAAACTTTTGAATTATAGAAATATCCTAATGAATTATTCAACTGAATCTTATGAGAGCAAATGTTCATGCCTGCTTAAATGCCGTGACATCAAACCTTTCAAAACTGGAGGGAGAGCCTGCGAATTTAGGGTTCTCGACTGAGTTTTGGCTTCGGGCGAATTTTTGGACCTCTAGCTAACCCATACATGAGGCAACGATGATGGGGGCTTGCTCATGTCGAAAAACTGAGTAGAGTTGGTCAATTGACAAATCAAATCAAAATATTGAGTTTTAATCAATTTGGAATTTTGAAGAAGGCCTATTCTACAAATGAACTACGCTCTCTCTCCTTTGCAATCATAGAAAACATGTACCGTTTACTTTTAAATTGGTATTTTCCTTGATATTAGGAGGCACGTAATTCAATACACAATCTGTAATTCGCCATATAGGAGCATAAGTAAATTATACACATAGGTGTTTGGTGCAATAGACACAAGTTGTCTTCTAGACATTTCCTATCATTAGTAAAGCTTCTCCCTGTTTTCCCTAGTCATATTTGTTTTTCTGGCCATCTCTTCTTGTTTTCTCAGTCCTTGAAACTTTTAATTGCAATTTCTCCAAAATGATCTTGTGTAAAATAGCTAATGGAATTTAAAATTTATATGACATTTGCATTGACAGTAGACCTCATAACAATCATTTGTTTTGTTAGTAATAATATTATCTCATCTTATAATTAATGTTCGATGTCAATATTTCTGCACTTGCATAGGTAAGATTACTTCCTTTTTCGGAAGAGAGGGGAAGAATACATTGAGACGTGAATATTTGGAAGGGCAATAAATAAAAAAGGATTTAATTTTATAATAAGTTCAGCTAAAGTTCACAAAAAACCTATCATCACGAAATATAATAAACATAAGAAGTGTCACATCAGCACATTTTACATTCATACATTCTTTCTCCTTCAGATTGGCAATAATTCCAAGAAAAAATAATAATACAATTAAACAATTTTAAATTCTTGAATGTTTATACATCATTAAATTAAAAGACTACATTATAATCTTTATTAAAGATACAAAATCCATTAACAATATTGTGAACATAATCTCATGACGTTTGTTTTTTCGGTATAAATCTCCTTTATCTTAAACCTACCATTTATTTGAGGATTCCAATTCTCTGAGATTGGAATATAGCCTATGTTCTTGATTACTACCTTGAAACCATACATCTTGCTAGACACATTCTACACAAGAATGCATTTTGTCCATTGGATCGGATGTGTCACTTAACAATGACACGTGAAAAAGCGAGTCAATCTCAGGTGAGAGATTTCAACGTGCAAATGTATGGTTCGTTAGTTGAGTACATTGCTCGAACCATTCAACCCAAAGTATAGATTAGTCCAAACCAAACATTTGGTTCTCTTAGATATGAAAATAATGAAGATATAGAGATGAAGCAAAAGCTTGGCACTATCAAGCAGGTCTCAGAGCTTTTATAAGCAAACAAGATTCTATCACATTTCAGTTTTCTAACTCATTTGCTGATATCCGTGTTCCATCTGTTGAAATTCCTTTACAAGTGTCCTTTGCAATTATTCGATGTCCCCAAATGCTCCAAACTGCAGTAGTTCTCTGACTCTGCATCGTTTCTCTGATGCAATATCGAGGTTAAGACATCTTAGTAACTGAACAAGATATATCAAGGTAGAAAATATTAAAGCTATTGGATAGTGAAATAAGATTCTTAGTTTGAAACTTAACTGCAAACAAAGCATTAGAAAAAACATGGAAGATATGAAGAATGAAATATTGTCTATTAAGAATCAAGATCAAGTCATATCAACCTTAAGTTGAAAGATGCAAACTTGTTCACTTGGGCATCTTCCTCCCGGTTGAGACACAGCACAACTGCTGCATGGGACTTCAAGCCTTGTAATAGTTTTTCATTCTACTTAATATATATGCCATGTTAGAAACTATTATACCACAGCATGTATAACTGCTACAAGCACTAGCATATAAAAAGCAGCACACCACATATCCATAGTTAAGTAAAGAAAGTTAGATTGGTAAGATAACATTCATTATGTATTATGTAAAAACAAACCCTCTTCCAAGCAAAACATAGTCCATAAATAATATGATGGTTAATAAATTTGTGGAAGTCTCAAAGAAAGAAATGCAGTAGTATCAACCAATTTGTAGCCATCATACTCATGACTAAACAGCTATAGCTTAATGACATAACCGATTATTTATGAACTTTTCCACCCACAACCATAATTAAAGCACATTCAAATTCTATCATTCAGGAGTCACCTAAACCATAACCTTTTTAATTTGACTGAACGTATTTGAGTTTCAATATTCAAAATAAACTACTAATTTGATGAAAATGACCATGTCACATATGACTGTTTCTATTGACACCATCGACTGAGAATGTAGATCCTCACAATGAGCTCGACCTCTGCAAATGCTATGCTGAAATTTTTTTTTTTTGGTAAAGTGCTATGCTGAAATTTGTCATCAACATTTGAAGCATTTTCAATCATCAGGACAACATCAGCAGCAAGGTGACAATTTCCTATCCTACATGATAATGCAATTAGCCACATCAATTAGATTAAACTCCTAGAGTGTATATATCTATTGAATCTATTATTAATGTATGACACGTGAAAACAACAATTCATTTGGGCTATACATCTCTTCTAATTTGCTCATCTGTTTAACAAATGGCCATGTTCAATGATCTAATAAGATTTGTTAAGCTTATCCTGCTCAAATTGACCTATCTAACAGTCCATATATACTTGACATTGGCAAACATGACCAATAAACATGGATTTCCATCTCTATTAGCAGCTGAATGTTCATTCAGCAAGCTTGCTATTTGCATTGCATCATTCAGCTTTTGAGCAATTAAAGAAATTTCTCAAGAGAGATCAGAGAAGAACACATTTTGATGATAAAAGGATTCTTGCAGAAGGAATTTCTCGTTGAGAAGTAATGAGGGTAACGTTCAGCAATAGCATGGAAAACTTACTTCTACATCATGCAGTGAAACCGTACCATCTTCAAGTCCCAAGACAACCACCTTGACAACAGGACCTCAGCATAATGATGCTATATGTTTACCCGGAGTAGATTAGAATAATTAAGAAGCAGTATTGACGATACACAATGAATGTGCAAAGAAAAGTGGGTTCATAAAAATAAAATAAAAATTAAAAAAACCAGAAAAACAACAGAGAGAGAGAGAGAGAGAGAGAGAGAGAGAGAGAGTGAATAATTTCTTCACAATAAAATTAATAGAAGAAAAGGGAAGATAGAGAACGCACGGTAAACAGGAAATATTGATCAAAATTTGTTAAGTAAATCAAAGTGTCATAATAGTACAAGATAACTGAGAGGAATATTGGTTACTTTATATGGGATTTCTTTGGGCTAGTAGGTCATCTACAGCGATGGAAATCTATAGTTTTTTGGCAGCCTCCAATCCATTATCTCAATCCAAAAACGAATCTTGCTGTCCACTTTGAACCTCGAGGAGGAGTGGATCCATGAAAGCTTACTTCGGGTGAGGATCACAAGGGTACAAGTATCTGCAATTGACGATCTCAACAAGAAGCATTCAAGGGTTGGCCCGAGTAGTATAGTGCACTCAACATGTTCTCCAAATCCAGAAGACGATATGAGGCATTAGATGTTTCACGAAAAAAAAAAAGAGCCTCCTCTCCAACTTTTTCCATTGAGAATAGATAGCAAGAACTGCCAAGGATAGGCATCTAATCCTAAGCTCTCACGAATTTGAATTACGAAGAGATAATAGTCATATGAGAACAGAAGATACTCGGATGCAGCAACCTTTACACTCCTAGTCTCTGCGCCTTCTTCGATTCCTTACATTATCCCTCTCGACCAAATTGTCATACAAGTATGTAGCATAGCCTGAGATATCCTCTTAACAAGTAAGTTAAACTCCCACCAGTGAACTTGATTAATCAAAACGATGCAACAAAATGCCCCTCTCTAATCAGAAGAAGATAAATTTATTTTATTTTATTTTTTTTGGGTCTGATGGATAAATTTACTTCAAGTAGTACAACATGTGAGAAACTTTACAGCCTATACTGTACAATCCAGTATACATGGAATATCTCCTTGTAAGGACGCTCAATCATTAAAAAAGAGGAAGAAGAGGAGCTAGAAGAAGAGTTACATTTAGAGAACCAAAATTAGAAATATGTGGAAAACTATATAGATGCTTGACACCATTGGGATGGTATTCTGCAGGGCCTAAACCTACCAACTCCATGTGGGCATTAAGCATTTCTGCATCCAACATACCTAGTCTATCTAGCATCAATGACATCCCCATCTCCCCCTCCCAAATTCAAGTTATTTATTTTAATGGACGCTTTAACTGGTGTACCCAGAAGGATGACAACATGCAAACACCATTTACCATTCCAAGGATGCATTGCTAGAGTTTAAAGAAGTCCCAGAAACATCGAGCTCCTCATCCTTTGATGATTTTTCCTCCTTTTAGAAGCGCTGTGCAAAAGCTCTCTTGGATGTTACAGCACTTACATCAACCAGTGGCATGATAAACGAATCCTGCCAGTGAGTTAGATGAAATCAATCCAGTAAGTAACATCAAATGAACTACTAGTAGTATGAAGAAGTTTACAAGTCTCTATTTGTCAAACTCAATATTTTTTTTGAACTCTTTGGATCCAACTAATGGGGTAGCTAACATCATTGACCACAAAAGCTTTGACCAGATTAGTGTAGTGTATTCAACTCAAGTTGCTTGCTTTTGGGGGACATAGTACGATTTCCTACCTTTATCATTATGTGCTATTCATGCATTAGAATTAATGCAAGAGAGTTTTCAAATGGCATATAAGGTACCGAAAGGTTTCCTCAAGAAACTTAACGAAAATGCTTCGTGAGTTTTCCTTTTTAGCAAGTACATGAACTAACAAGAGCTTATGCACAATATAAGGAATTATTCTACAGTACGGCTGATATTGTCAAAAGACATTCTGCTAATGTCTTGCTTGGCTCAAAAGTACTGGTATATAACAGATGGCCTAACCAACTCTACAAACATCAAGATGCATTCTTTTGCTAATTTGTCTATTCCATATGTTTAAATTCCCTGCAAGTGTCCTTTGCAAATATTCATTGTCCCTAAATCCTCCAAATTGCAGTAATTCTGAGGCATAACATGGTGTGTAAGACGTCTTGCTGACTTGACCTGACCTGACAGAATACATCAAGGCAAAAAGAGCAAGAAATTACAATTTATCTTCCAAAAATGAGGAACGATAATCAACCCATCAATTTTAACCCTTGTTACCATGTGGATCATTAAAATAGTGCTGGACCAACCGAAAAAAAAAGAATCACGATTGACAACCAGCAAACCACCCTAACTTGAGTCACCTTTATCTATTTGAAGTGCTCTTAAGTATTTATGAAAACTGTAGCAAGATGACGTGAAATGAAAAACTAACCACAAACCAGGAGTCATTTACAATTGCACATCATCAGTTTAGCAACTAATTCAGTGCTAGAGCGCATGAAAACAATACTAGGCTTGACAACATATCATTCTGACATTTAAAGCATGACAAAGTTCCATCACACCACAGTATTAGAATTCTTTGGCACGTAAATGAATAGCACAACCCAATGAAGGCCTACCAAAATAGTTGCTAGAGTACATGAAGGAAATACTAAGCTGTCCATATCACGCAGTATCCAAGGAATACTAAGCTAACCAACTTTCTTGCTTCGAAGGCAAGGAGACTGTTCACAACCTTTGCCAATAGAAGCAACGAAGCACCAACTTTGAGTCCTCTATGACCATCGCCAGCAAACACTTCTCTAGTTTCCACTCCACTATCTTTACCTGCCAATAAAAATCAAGCAAACTTCACAAAAACCGAGTCGGAATAGTTGAGTTGACCGCCCATTAGGTCGCAAAAGAACGCTGGGAGCCGAACTTGAGAAGCTAGTGGTTTTTCGAACTGAAGTTGAAACAGAAGCATGACGCACAGTGGTCCTTTTGCTAGTTTCCATAGCTAAAGCTCTGTGAGCAACCGAAAACACAGCACTAGTGCTGGAACAAATCGCAAGGATACGAGCAAAAAGAGGGCTTGTGAAGGATAGAGCTCAAAGAGCCCAGAGGAAACGTGGCCTGACAACATGCAAACAACCTTTTATCATTCCAAGGATGCATTGTCAGGGTTCGGAGAAGTTCAAGAAACATCAAACTCCTGATCCTTCTATGATTTCGACTCCTTTTAGAATAGCCTTGTGAAAGCTCTCTTGGATATTTCAGCATTAACATCAACCGGTGGAATGATAATCAAATCCTGCTAGAGAGTCATATAAAATCAATCCAACAACTAACGTCAACGGACTACTAATAATACTCCAAAGTGTATGGAACTCTGTTCGTCAAACTTGATATTCTTTTTGAACTCTTTGGATCCAACTAATGGGGCTTCTAACATCATCAACCACAGAAGCTTTGATCAAATTAGCATAGCGTATTCAACTCAAGATGCTTGCTTTTGTGGGACATAGTATGATTATTTTCCTTATCATTATGTGCTATTAATGCGTTAGAATTAATGCAAGACAGTTTTCAAATGGCGTATAGGATACTGAAAAGTTTCCTCATGAAACTTATGGAAATGCTTCTTGTGTTTTTCTTTTCAGCAAGTAAGTGCTCTAACAAGAGCTTATGCAAAATATGAGCAATCATTTCACAGCACAGCAGATTATGTCAAAAGACATTCTAGTTAATGTATTGCTTGACTCAATAGTTCAGGTATATGACAGATGGCTTTACCCACTCTACAAACATCAAGATGCATACTTTGGGAGGCTTGGAGTAGGTATATTGTGGACTCAAACCAAATGAACATGGATGCATAGAAAGAAAAATTCGAATTGTAATTTTCTCAATCAATCAAAATATTTCAAGATGTTTTCGCTTCTACCTTGTTTGCTAGTTCACTCATGACCACACCACTAGCGAAGAGCTTGTGCTTGCATTTAGCACTTCTAAACTAATATGATTATCTCAATCTGCTAATGAAGACAGTTCTGTGAGATAAAATGGGTGGAACACAATGGTTGGGCAAATTTTATCCCAAGTCAAAAGCATATGCATACTAAGGGATGCCCTATCAACATGCTCCTTTTGCACTGTAAATTCACTCTTAAGTGCACCCTAGAAATGCATAGTCATGAATTGCATCATGATTGTAGAGCAAACTAAAACCTCACGTTAGAAGGATCGCCACATAGGGTCCTTCATTTAGCATTTTCTTAGACCTATACAATGACCTTTGGCATGCTATCAAAAACCTATACACGTCAGTTTTTTAGTACTTCCAGCATTCCAAAATCAATCAAATGTCGAGAATCTCTATTTTTCTGTATAGGATGAAGGATCTTAATTGAAAACTAATGTCAAATGATGCGCTTTGAAAGCCTTATCATCTATTTCCGCTACTGGCATGACAAGCAGAACCATTTTGCTAAAGCACACATTAACTTCCATAAACATCTCCCTTGGATTCCTTGAATTCAAGTAAGAAAACAATAGTGACACTATCAACCAGGAAAAAATAATGACAAGATCATAAATCTTGAAAGATATTGCACGCAGGAAATACAATACAAATGAAAATTGGGCAGTAGATTTCAAAAGAGCATAGGTCGATTATCTACTTTATCTACCTTCAATAGAAAATGTGGATCCTTCCGGTCTATTCCTCATCCGAGTCGTCCATAAGGATGGACATGTTCCTCCATATGTGCCATATGTAATATGATAATATCGATAAATCCGCATTCCAGATAATTCCGGAATTGTTTTGAGCGACTTGCATCCAAAGATATTCAATTCTTCCAAAAACTCCAACCTATTGACGCCCTGAATTTCAACCAAGTTTATGCAGTCTCTAGCTTCTAATATCTCCAGACTCCCAGATTTTGGAAGAAGTAGCCCTTTGAGTTTAAGTGCACATAGAGATATGCAGCATTTCCAAGGACTCCAACCTGTCGAGGCCTTGAAGTTCAGCTAATTTCTTGCATGAAGTAGCACATAATCTCTTCATACTTCAAGATTTTGGAAGGTCTAGCCTTCAAATTGAAGTGCACTAGATAGATAGTTTTTCCAAATACTCCAAACTATCGAGCCCTTGAATTTTGGCTAAGTTTTTGCAACATCCAGCATATAATTCCTTTAGCCTCCCGAATTTTGGAAGGTATAGCCTTTCTATTAAAGTGTACTCTTTGAAATCTAGCCCTTCTAGGTACTCCAACCTATCAAGGCCTTGAATTTCGGCTAATTTGTCACAGCTCTCAACATGCAATTTCTTCAGACCCTCGAATTTTGGAAGGTCCAACCATTTGATTGAATCAAAGGATGCGATAGTCAAGCTTTCCAAATATATCGATTTGTCAAGAACACGAACTTCAAGTAGATTCTCGCAATCGTAGGCATCTAATGTCCTTAGATGGACAGACTGTGAAACGTCCAGCATTTCGATAGATCCACAGCTCCAGACTTCCAAGAATTCCAACCTGAAGGGCGTGTTTAGGGATTGTGGTGATTCCACTTCTTCAATGTCCGTTGGTTGGGAGCATTATGAACACTTTAATTGCGTTGATGGAAGCTCCTGGATGCACCGGAGAAATCCGCAATCCCGAAGTCGTAGTTCCTTGAGATAGGCTAGGTGGGAAAGCGAAGGCAATTTACGACTTGTACAGGTGACGCCCAAACGTGTTAAGCCAGAAGGAAGGTCCGGCAACGATTGGAGCTTGGTGCAGTCTGTAAAATCAAGGAGTCATAGGGAAGAAAGATTACACATGCTTTCTACCATTATCCCTTTCAGATTTCTGCAACCGTAAGCATGTAACTCTCGAAGCTTTCTTAGACTCCCAATAACATTGGGCAATTCTTCTATGCCACTGTAAGAAATATCTAGAATCTCTAGATTCTCCAAAGACCCTATGCTATTTGGTAATGTAGAAAGGGATGTAGTATGCCGTAGATCGAGTTGCTGCAGCGCTTTTAATTTACCTATTTTTGCCGGAAGCTCCCTAAGGTGGAAACACGCACCCAGCTCCAAGCGAAGGAGGGCCTCCATGTCTCCAATTGAAGCGTCGATTCGCTTCAGTCTCTTACACCAATTGAGGATGAGAACCTCCAACTTCTTAAAAGCTAAGAGGAAGTCTGTATCTTCCAGGGATTCACAATATGAAAGGTCGAGATATTTGAGCTTCTCTGCCATCTGGTAAAAAAATAAAAATGATTGTCGAGGGGAGTGTAGAATTACGATCCAAAAGAAAGCATATAAAGGGGTGAAAAAAAGACTTTAGTTCTTACCATGAAAAAACTCCATCCTTCCCATTTCTCATTTATCTTGCTATATGGCAATTCGAGTACAACCAATTCCTCCACGTGAAAATTGTTTACTTCAAAATTCCTAGGACATTTTTGCCATCGAAGCCATTTTAACTCCTCCATTGAGCCCTCAAAATCTCCACTGAGATGTGCCCCTTTCATGTAAAGGAATCTTAGATTTGTCAATTTTTTGAATTGTTTTGCTGTGTAAACGTCACCATCTTGCTTGGCTACTTTGCCGGAGCCTTCGGAGTTGCCTTTACTCAAATCAATGACCTCAATCTTGTCCGTTCCCTATAAGCCAGAATCAACGTTTATTAATACTAAATCCAACTAAAGTAATCTAACATTATTTGTTCGTATTGTGATTGACGTCCATTAATGTTTTCGAGATGCGAAGATATGATTTTTCCTTTTATGCCAATAAACAATATTTATAAAGGCTAACAAAGTGAAGGATGTCAACTTCCATTTTGAAATTTGGCCATATAAACTCGGATCTCAAAAAGAATTATGATGTCATGGTTCATTCAAAGTAAAAACTTTACAACTTGTAATCTTCTTCTTCCCCATACTATAGCTTTATTACCATACTAGTTAAGACAAGCGTGCAATGCAAGGAATTTAATCAAATTGCAATGTGCAAAATCAAAAGTTGATTTGATCTATTTTAATAGAAATATATTTTTTCTCTATGTACATTTCACATTAATTTTGTGTATATTACTCGACTGTGCTACTTAATTAAAAAAATATAACACATACTCTTTTTTTCTATTGGCGTAATAACTAATTACAAGAAACTGAATATTGTGACAATAGTTATATTAATATATTATGTACTTATTATTTACTAGTAGTAACTTGAGATATTCTTAATTAATTATTTTCTAATTATAAAAAACTAAGACAATAATATTAGTTATGTTAATATTCTCTATAACTTATTATTTTATTGTAAATTTTAGCTTAGCTATAGATTACAATTTGATATATTCATAATCATAAATAACTTATTAGCTATATTGATAATCTCTACAACTTGTGATTTTATCATAAATTTTAGTTTAAATATAAATTACAATTTGATATAATCATAATCATAAATAACCGAGTTACTCAAATATAATAAACATATTAAAAAATTAATTGTGGAAAGTGCAAAGCATTTTTAGAAATGAGAAAATTGAAGCTATTTTTGGCTACAAGCCTACATGGAATAGCTATTCCTTGGCCGCAACAGGAATAACTACTCCTGATTTTGAGAGTATAGTAATTTCTAGCCTATTTTTAAATCAAATGAAGGAATAATTGCTTCATCAAAATAGAATGGAAATAGAATAGTTATTCCTGAGAACCAAATTGTAGCAAGCTTTCACAAAATAATAATAATAATAATAATAATAATCTTGCATAAGAAGTCAAGAAGTAATACAGAAAGTTCATGGACTTCCACATGTCATTGTCTTAGAACCAGAAATTTTGCTATTGTACTTCACAATGTTGTACAAGATTTCATGGATACTCATACGTGAACAACATAATAATTTGGGAAGGATTTAGATCTCAACACTCAAAAGAAATCCATGAGAAGAGTAACTATAAAAAGGAAAAAGGAAGAAATCTTCAACATAAGTAATCTACTCAGATTAGTCATTGCTTCAAAGAAATGCTCAAGTGACTATTATTAATTGACTATAAGATTAACAGTTGGTTGTAGGTCACAAAAAAACAAATAACAGATAATTAAAAATTATTGTAACATTCACTCATTTAAGAATACATGGCTTACATGTTATAATTATTATAGTACCCCAAAGACTATTATGTTAGCAGGACTTTTTCCCTCATTAACTTCCCTCTGAAGTATTAGAATGCCCAATCTATCTTCAAGACTTCTTTGCGTGGTGTGTAACCTTTTCAACTTAAAAAAATGGATAGGTAGGGTGTGGCCGAATCCCGAAAATAAGCCAACCTTTTGTACTCGGACAAAAGTCGCAAAACCTTTCAAACATCAATCAAGTGTAACCTTCAGCATCTACGACAAAGATAACATAACCTTTCAAACACACACACATACACAAAAAAAGGCCAACTGTTTGGCTGTAGAGCAAAGTTGACACCTAGTACAAATTTCAACTATTATAATGATTAAATCGCCATGGATGAGCTACATTGTTCATTGTGCTAACGTACACAGTGACCCATGTCAACCCACACCAAAACGGATGTTGTGTTTTACTTTATAATAATGTTAACAATTTGTCACAAAATTCCTGGCTTTTTGTAAAGAAAAAAAGTGTCATTGCATATCCGCACAATGAGCTATGTCGAATGACTCGAGGTGATTTAAAGTGAAAATAGGCAGAATTGACAGTTGGTGTCATTTTTGTCCCATGAGTAAAAGGATTAGTTTGACAGGTAACGTCATTTTCATTCCACATTCAAAATGCTGGGTCCTTTTAGGATTTTTTTCAACTTGTGTGATCTTTATCCCAATCACAAAAAGTCGTACTTCTTTTATTTGGTCTGTACTCATTAATATCCAACGGGTGAGTTACGAGTGTGTTTCAATTATGCTTTAATGTCTTTCATTTTTTTGTTTATTTAGTAAGGCGTCCTAGTCCTTTGTCATTGCTTCGCACTTGGCATGCATTTTTTTGCATAAACACTTCGACAAAGGAGAGTATTGGGTGACCTCTCATATCGCTTTGCCATGCTATAGGACGTCTTGTACAAGCAATCTTTCTACAATGTACTTTAGGTGCAACACTTGAGAAGAAGGATGTGGAGGAAATTCTTCATTTCCTTGATAGATCTCAAGTGGCATTTCGATCCAGCCTACGCTGGAGGGTCCTTCTAAAGGTTCAGCATAATTGTAAAAGGAAGAGGCTGAGAGTTGTGAGTGGCTAACCCAGCCTCCTTCGTCCCTTGGGACCAACAACGGGTAGCAGTACTTTTTCAAAATAAAGAAGGATATTTGGCATTTGTTTTTCAACCGGAAGTGGTGCAAATTGTGGTTCTTTCAGCTGCTTGTAATTTAGATAATATATATGAAAATAACTTCGGATATTTTCATTCAATATTGAAATAAACTGAAAAGAAGAACTTATATCATTTTTAGCAGAACCACTCTGATTTCAACTTACGATAGTACCATGGATGAAGAACGAAATGGAATCATGGAAGAATACTGACATAATTATATCAAACTTTACCTTTTTAGCTGTAAAATTTAGTTATACCATTATATTTGTATATAAAATATACAGCATATTCATTTTTCTTTTGCTTAGTTAGTTTGTTTTATCATGTAGTACGAAAGACATAATACATTGACACCGGCTTCAAACTTGTTAATCTATGAATTGGCTCTTGTGATTATACATACGGCGCATGTTGAGACTGTAAAAAAGTGCGAGTCTTTTGATCAACAACTAGAGTCAAACCAAATGATGGATTAAAAAGAGCAGAGTCGCAATCATGATTAATTCACAAATGGAAATACAATCTCACGCTTAATAATACAGAATAGAATTTTAGAGTATTTATCTCCTTGACCTTTAATGTAGAAAATAAGTATCCCTTCCATTCTCTATTATGGAATAGTGACTGAAATTTCATGAGAAATGCGGGCATCATTAGTCCTATTATATTAATTCTAACAAATGATTTACATATCCCGATCAACTACGGTTTACAGTAGTATAGTCAAGTTATTTATTGCATGTGTCAAGGACGCAACTAAATCAATATAGATATTCAAGATTTTTGTCAATATAGAGTACCCCAATCAATATATAAAAAGTTTGAAAGTACCTCATTCTTGAAAATAACTCTGTAATATACACTTGTTTAAGAAATATCTTAGATAAGCTGCTATACTTACTAAGAGAGAAGCAACCTCCTACTTTCTAATCATGTCGACAATACAAGGATACCAATATTAGAAAGTTCTATGTTCACTAGAGCAAGCACTGAATTGACGACCAACACTATAGCAAGAGAACATGGACTAAGGGAACAAAAGAAGAGAAACGGTTACCTCATTTCTCTTGAGCATTTTCAAGGCTTCCTCGGAGTCCCATAACCTGCTACGGTGCCAAGGCCGTTGCTGGTTTTCCTCACGTACAATTGCCCTACCAAGATCTCTTAATTGGTCATGCATTCGGAGCTGAAGATCATCTCCAATTTTTATTAATGACATAAATCTCAATACTTCAATATTCTCCCCTGGAAAAAAGTCACAAGCGTCCCACATGTAGAATGCGATTCTCTTGTCAACGCCAATGAGAAAGCAAGCAATATCCAAAAATATTTGTTTTTGTTCATAATCTAATGCATCGTAACTTATCTTTAACTTTTCTTGCACTTCTATACAAGGGTCATTTTCCAACTTTTTTATCATCTCTCTCCATTCTTTTGATTCTTTTCCGCACAATAATGAACCTAAAACCTCAAGGGATAAGGGAAGTCCTCCAACAGTGGATACAACTTCACGAGTGAGGCCCTCAAATTCACTTGGAGGAAAGTCCTTTCGAAACGCATGTTTGCTAAACAAAATCAATGATTGATCATGATCCAATTCCGTAAGGCCATAGCTGTGGTCCACCCCTGCTAATTCAAGAACTCTCTTGTTTCTGGCAGTAATAATGATCCTACTTCCCAAGGAAAACCAATCATGATTACCAGCCAAACACTTCACTTGATCGACATTATCCACATCATCAAGAAGAAGAAGGACCTTTTTATCTTTAAACCTGGAGGAGATGAAATTAATCCCTTCATCCTTATTACGAACTTCATTTTTTTGATTCGATATATCAGAGATTAACTGATTTTGTAAGTCATGAGCACCACGCTTCCATGATTCCCTTATATCAGCAATGAAGCTACGATGCTCAAATTGATTGGATAGCTCGTTATAAATGGTTTTAGCAAGAGTAGTTTTACCAATGCCTCCCATTCCATGGATGCCAACAAATAGGAGGGCATGAGATTTATCATCTAGAAGTTCCATAATGTTCTTCAAATGACTATCAATTTTGACCAAATTCTCAGAAATAATCAACTCAAGCTTTTTCTTTAGTTCACTCAACACTTCACGGACAACCAATTTCACCAACTCTACTTCAGACCTGTCAAATGTGACAAGAGTTCAAATATGTGGTAACAATAATTTTATATTGTTTATCTATTGAGAATGTAGTAATAAACGAATCCGGGATAAATTGAAAAAATTTAAAAATTGTTTTTGTCACACCTCCATATATTATCTTATATGCTAAGAAAAAAGTTCGAGAAATGCTTGTGGTTGTTTCACATGACATGCCCCCTTCCACTATTACTCCCAACATTAATTTATTAAATTAGAAGAAACTTGAGGGCATCACTTATGAACCTTGAATATTGTATATGTTATGAGTTTGAACCAAATTTTAGACTCGTTGTTTGTTAAAGATATTAGGGATGATGTGGACGTAACTTTGAAAACTTTCTAGAGCCTTTGAATAATAAAAAATCCAATAAGCCAACCTAGTGTGAGAGTCAACAATCAATCACTAAATAGGTCATAACTTTGGTGCGAAACGATTTTAAATCCTATAATACCAATCCAAAAAGCTGTTCAAATTGTGATATTGTGAACAACTTGAATGCAATCGAGGGGATTTCTCCTTGTTTGCACAATTCTACACGATTGCAAGTTTCTGCTTGTGTTATCATTATAGATTGGTGTTCTTATCAGTTTTCATTGCCTCTAGGGATGATGAGTTCTTGTACTTTGTTTTCCTTTTGAGTAACCATGTTCTCTGATTTTAATTGATCTAAGTAGAAGGATAATTTTTTTTCCCAAAATAAGAACATTGATTCAATATATTTAGGTGTATGAGATAGAAATTACTTGCTGAAGATAGGAAATGCATTGAAAATTATTCAAACAAATATATAATATAAATAATCCTTTTTTTTTTCCATCATCATCTATAACTAATGAAACATTTCTTTTGTAAAATAATTTTAATAGCAACTAGTCAACAATATTTGATTTAATAAATGTAACTTGGGAAGATAAAGAATTATGCCTTTGACAATCACTATGCACGATATGATGTTACGAGCTCTAAATAAAAATCACCAATAAGTTGTACTATTAATCTCAAATAAATATGTAATTAGAAAAGCTTGTGACGATGACTAGTGTGACTTACACTATAAACATGAAAAAAAAATGGCACAATGTTACAAAATCTTTGGATACAAGAGTAAAAACTCAATCAAAAAATCTCATCATTCAAGAGAATGGGATCATACCAATAAAATCTATAAGTATATTTGTCAATATCATTAAAGCAAAACACTAAAAAAAAAAAAAGAATAATTTATCGAACTCATGCTTCGCAGGATCTTACCGCCAACATGATCTTTCTATTTATATATAGAACGAAAATGAAGCGGGTGAGAATCAGAACAACCAGTAAACCACCGCACATATTAAAAGAAAGTAGAGAATGCCTTGGTGAGAAATTTTACCCATCGGCTTCGTATCCTTTCAAGTTGCTGACTTCAAGGAGTGCTTGCTTCCATTTCTCCAAAGTCGTTGGGTCAAAAGAAGACCTTTCACGCAAATGACTCTCATGCTCATGAAACGCATCTCCAAACCTCCCGGTTTGATATCGCACTTCAGCTGGTTTCACTTTATAGAATATAGGCACCACTATCTGCCCATTATTATTCTTGCGCTCCATTATTTGAACCAGTTCATCCAGGCACCAACTGCTTGTACCATAATTCACAGAGAAAATGGGGACGAGGATCTTACTATTCGTGATGGCTGCCATAAGCTCTGGTCTGATGTCCTCGCCTTGGCAAAGCTCATCATCGTCTCTGAAAGTGTGAATTCCGACTTTGAAGAGCCCATGGTAGAGGTGATCGGTGAAGCTATGTCGAGTATCTGGGCCTCTGAAACTCAAGAACACCTCGTAGCAGTTTCCAATCGACACCATCAAAGAACTAGATGCATTAGTGTTAATTTCTGTCGAAGACGAACTAGATCCAACGAAATTAGTTTCTGTCAGCACACTCATCAAACCAGATGCACCGGTATCAACATCCTCTGCATTTCCACTCGCATTAGTTTTCCTCCTCTTAATGCGATGATGCATTTCGGCCTCTGACTCTGCCACTGAGTTCAGCTTTCAAGCCCTAACGGAGAAAAAAAAACTAGAATGCCCCTCAAAAAACAGGAATGCCTTCTTGCCTCTTCTATTGTGGTCTGCTAAAATATCAATACACATGAAGCCGCAGATTTGTTCGGAAGATGAAAAGTGTAGAGAGACTTATGACGAGACTGCGACATGGATTTGCAGGAGAAGATGAAAGGTCAGAGAGAGAGAGAGAGAGAGAGATTCGTCCAGTCCAATATTTTCCAAACAAGTGCTCCGAATAGATAAAAACATCAAAGTGTCAGGACAGTGAACAGTTCCCTGCTTAGTCCACTCCACTACTTGCACCATTGAACTATCGTTTTCTTTTGTTCATTTATTTTCCATAAGAGGAGGTATTTCTGTTAATTATATTTCAGCTCTTGATCCCACTTTGGAATTTTTTGGTCATAATCCCATATGGAATTTACCCTTCTTACTTTGAGCCTTGTGAATATTATACTATCAAACCGATAATCTTCATTTTAATACTGAAATATTGTATTATAACAATCACGTATCCTTAAAAAAAAAACTATGTTGTTTACGTGTGTCGATGATCATAAATATTATCAAATTGCTATATATATATATATATATATATATTTTATACCCAAGAACAATGAGAAGAATGTTTTTTTGGTTCTCATTCTACCATAATTTTCCCTTCTTTTTTTTGGGGGGGGGGGGGGGGGTCAAACCTTAATTACTCCTTCAAATCTCATAAATAAATCTAAATGCCTTTTTGCTTTTGCTTTTCTTTATCATACATATATTTCTTTATTGGTTTGATTTATCTAATCCAACAAGTTGGCACACACCAATAATTCAAGGATTGCCTTCATGTGGTGGAAGTTTCAATGCACAGGAGAATCCAAGGCAATCCTACCCAGGAAGAGCAAGTTTCGATACACGGCAATGAAAAAAAAAAACCAAAAATAAAAGAGAATTGCTAATATGGTATCATAAATTAGGGGTGATCGATTTTATAATTACTCCATTTTACAATAGAAACTTGTAACAATGCAAGCTAAATGAATTATCGATGCTATTTATATACCAGCAATCCATACTAAAATGTCACTAATTGAAATTGTGGAGTGTTATCCTCATACCAAAAACCCAAAGCATTATGGAGCAAAATCTAGAATTTACGATCCCTCCCCAAAATCAGGGTGTTCATGTGGAACCTTTGTCAAAATGCCCTACCCACCAAAGAAAATTAAGCCAAGAGGAGAGTCTTACCTAAGCCCATGTGCTCCCTATGTAAAGTGACTCCAGAAACAGCAGAACACTTGTTCCTGCTCTGCGCCTGGACAAAAGGAATATGGTCGGATCAACGACTACGGGTACAAATACGAAGTACAGGACTAACAAGCATGGATCGGCGGTTTATGGAGTATGAAAGCAACCTTCCTCAAGCCCCCGAACCCGAAATAGTTAGCGAAGCTCTCTGTTTCATCAGGAAAGAGAGGAATGACGCTGTATTTCGAGCAAAAACGCCAGATCCGCAGGGAGTTGTAGCCGATATGCTTGCGATGAAGAAAACTTCAAAAAGATCAGATCCCACTGCAGAAGCGACACACCAGGACAGCAAAAGACATACCTGTGAAATGGAGACCGCCGGATCTGGGATGGGTGAAGATAAACGTTGACGGAGCTTTCAAAGCTGCAACAAACGACGGATCTGTGGCTGAAGTATGCAGGGACGCCCAGGGTGTACTGTTTGGTGGCTTCGCTCGAGCGGTGAAACTCCAATCAGCTTTCCACGCGGAAACCCAAGCAATTTGTGAGGCTCTGTAGTTTGCTGCGAAGTGGGAAAAAGAAAAGAGGGGCACGCGTATCTATTATAGAATCTGACTGCCTCACGGCAGTTCAGATGGTTTTGGGGTTAGATCCTGCCCCATTGGGAAGTCAACGAGATTGTGAAAGAAGGCTGGGCCGTGCTATCTTCACTACCTCTTTTATGCTTCACCCATGGACTGGGAGACCTAAATAAAACCACAGCTTGGATCATTAAAGCCCAACTACACTAGTATCTATTTCGGAAATAGGTTTCAAGTCCCCCACAATCTCTTTTGGATGTTCTTTGTTTTGAAGCTCATTTAAGTTGTTCCTCTATATTATTTACTAGAAATGAAGTGAGAATTTAAGATAACGATTCTGTTTTTGAGAATAATTTTTGTTTAGAAATGATTTTTTTTTTTTGTAATGATAAGAATTTATAATTAGCTTTAACCAAATATACAAAAGATTAGCACTAGAAACTTTCACTCAAAGTGACAACAAGTCAGAATAAGTGAAGGGGAACCGATGTAAAAAAAAGAATGCCCAAACAAGAAATGAGCAACTAAGCAACAAACAAGAGAACGAGGCTAGCGAAAGCCCTCGAGAGCCAAAATGGAGGAAGAAGTAAGGACCGATAGTCTTTAGTCTTCAAAATGGCCAAAGCAGCAATGGCAACGGAACCAACCAGCAAGCCAAGTAGTATAACAACAGCAGCAACAATAGACCGCAAGAAGGAGATCGCTAGGCAAGGGGACCAGGAATGCAACCAAAGATGGAAGAGTCGAAGCCCCAACCTCGCTAGAGTCTCATGTTTCTAGGGTTGTCTATCACATTGTTGAAAGTGAGAGCCTTGTCCTTGACCACTTTGATGAGATGGTTCGTCAAAGCTGCCAATTCCAAGGTCTCCCCCCGAAAAATAATACGGTTTCGCTTCTTCCAAATCAGGTGGCACAAGGCTCTAAACGAGAAACGGGCGATGGAATGGAGGAAATCCTTACCAAGAAGGAACTTCAGGGCCCACAGGAGATTCTCCGACCAGGACCTATTTCTCCATGGAAGATTACATCTTGCAGCCGAAAAATAAGCGAGACTTGCCAAGACGTGACAGTCAAAGAACAAATGATCAATAGAATCCGATCTGGTATTACAAAAAGCACACAACCCACTGTCAATTCTACCGTAAGAGAGAAGGAGAACCTGGGTGGTTAAGCGGTTTTTAATTAGCCAAAAGTTGAATTGAAATCTAGGAGCAATCGAATCGTTCCATATAAGCAAAGCTCAATGAACACGATCCTTCTTCCTCCTAATGACTTACCACGCTGAGGCTACCGTGAAAGCACAAGAAGAGCTCCCAAGCCAGGTAAATCGATCAAGGATTCAAGAGAGGACCGAAAGAGAATAATTCCCGGCTTCCAAAATAGTCTTGAGAGCATCATCATAAGGTGAAAAGAGATCCACTAACGTCGCTTGTCTGGAGAAGCCCGATCTATCAATGAAGGAGTCCTAGAAAATTAAATTTAACGGGCCTCTCGGGTGCCAATGGTCATACCATAGTGACACGGAGAAGCCATTACCAACTTCCCAGAGGAATGATAACCGAAACTCCCGCTTTAGCTGCAGGATCTTCTTCCACGCCCAGGAACAAACAGACGGAATACGAGAAGCCCAAAATTTTTCCTTCTTTAAGAAAATCATGTGAATCCACATACACCACAACAAATTCTTATCAGTAAAAAGCATCCAAATGTACTTGAGCATTGCAGTTTTATTGCAGTCAAGCAGCCTACGAATGCCCAATCTTTCTTCTACTTTCGAGAGACAAACTTCCTCCCAAGCGACTTTTGCCCCACCAAAACCAAGTGTAGAACCTTTCCAGAGAAATTGCCGCAAAATTTGTTCTATGCAATCAAGCACTGAACACGAAAGAATAAACACACTAGCCCAATAACATTGAATGGAGTAAAGGACTAACCTGATCAGTTGAAGTCTACCTGCGAATGAAAGGAACCACTGGACCCAAGATTGGACCCTAGTCGAGATGCGATCAATGAGCGAGATACCGTTCGTCTTGCCAAGCCTTGAAGTGATGATCGGAACCCCCAAATACCTCACCGGCAATTTACCTTCCTGAAAACCAAGGGCCAGAAGGATATAATTCCGAAGAGAAGAGGATTCGCCTGCAAGGAAGACTTCACGTTTACTTGTATTCGGCAATAAGCCACTCCATGAAGAGGTGGGATAGCTTTAGAGCTTTACACCTCCAAAAATACTTAAATTCGGATACGAGGCACGAGAACTAAGAATCTCAAAGAAAACCTCCATCACCAAAGTAAAAAGATAATGAGACATAGGATCCCCTTGTCGAAGGCCTCGACTACCAGAGAAGAACCCATGAAGCTCCCCGTTAATGGAGATGGAGTACTTTGGAGTACGAACACAAACCATAATGAGCCGGGTCATCCAAGTGGAAAATCCAAAAGCTATAAAGGTTGATTCAAGGAAATCCCAATCAACCGTATCATGCACCTTTTGGAAATCCGCCTTAATTGCGCACTTGGGCAGATGAGGATCCCGGTGAAAACCTGCAAAAAGTTCTTGGGCTAGAAGAATGTTGTCATTTATCTTCCTACCTTTAACAAAGGCATTTAGGGAAGGGCTTATGAGGTCCCAAAGAACAGCTGCTAGACAATTGGCTATAATCTTAGTGATGACTTTATATAAGGTATTACAACATGCAATGAGCCTAGAGTTAGAAACAACACAAGCATTGGGAACCTTGGGCACCAAAGCTAGAATAGTATTATTCACCTCACGCAAGAGTTTGCCCGAAGAAAAGAAGTCCTTAACCGCATCCAAGACCAACGAGCCCACAGTCTTCCAACAACTTTTGAAGAACTCAACTGTAAAACCGTCCGGTCCAGGAGCCTTACCTCTAGCGAGGGAAAATAAAATATCACGAATCTCAGAATCAAGCACAAGGTGAGAAAAAGCACTAACCTACTCCTCCGAGAGAGGACGCCTGATAAGTGCCCACAATTCCTGCAACGAAGGCGTGAGGACAGCCTGAGGTGTCAGGAGGTCGATGAAATGAGTAACAAAAACTTGTTGCACCCGATCTGGATCAGTGATCAGTGAGCCGGAAGGATCCCTGACCGAGAGAATTCTGTTACGAAGCTGTCTTCTGTTTATAGAATGGTGAAAAAACTTAGTGTTTTTATCACCTTCCTGGAGCCATCTGATCCTAGACTTTGGCTTGTAGAACGACTCCTCTTGACTTCTCAAATCAACAAACAACCAACGCTGATCCTTCTCCACTCAACAAGAGAAACACCGGATGGGTCTTGATGGAGGGCAAGCAGGATAAGCCTAAGGGCATTCCTCGCTTCAGCCGTTCTCATGAAAATGTCAGAGAATGACTCTCTATTGAGCAGCTTAAGTCGGCTTTTGAGAGCCTTTAACTTGCAAACAAGCCTACACATAGGAACCCTAACTCCAAGACTGTCCCAAACTTGCTTAACAATAGAGTTGAAATTCGGGTGCTTCATCCAAAAGTCGAAGAATTTAAATGGCTTCCTTGTATGAACCGAATGTAGCACTCTAACCACCACGGGTGTGTGGTCAGAAATACTTGGATTTAGGAAAGAAGCCTATGAGTAAGAGAAATCGTGCCTCCATTTAGAATTCACCAACACCCAATCAATTTTCCTTTGCTTCCTATTCACTCCTGAAGAGGTGGACTAGGTAAATCGAAGACCAACATACCTGAGATCCTCCAATTCCATCTGAGCCAAGCAATCATTGAACTCATCGAAATAGGGAATCCAGGTATCTGAGCTACCCATACAATCATTCGAGTCTTTAATAGCATTAAAGTCACTCATCACTAGCCAGGGTGAATCCTGCAAGATGTTCTTCTTCTAAACAAGGTTTGCCCAAAGGGGCCGATGGCGCAAAAAGGTATGCTTGCCGTATATCGCAGATATATAGCAAGTCACCCTGGACAAAATAGAAGTCAGGCTGCCATAGATTACCTGAGCATTTATAGAAGACATTTTAAATCTAACCAGAGCTGGATTCCAACCAACTCAAATTCTACCACAAGGAGAGTAATCATAATTCACCACCTAACTCCAACTAGTCAAAAGGCTAGCAGAAATGGACATGAAAAAGGACTTCGGGACCTTAGTCTCTAGGATACCAACAAAACAGAGGTTATTCAAAGAAACCAAACTTCTTATTTCAGCCCTCCTTAGGGGATTCATAAGTCCCCAAATATTCCAAAAACCTATGAACATCCAAAAAACATAAAGAGAGTGATTACCTCTTCTTACTAGGCCCGCGTCGATTATAAACCGGAGCAGGGGGGGACCGGGCAAAGTGTCAACGGCTTGTCTTGATTAGATAAAGGCTTCATATGATCAAGAGGGGCGGTCGGAGAGGAAGGGCAAGGAGACAAAAGATCATCCTCATCAGAGGTGCTATACTCATCACTGACCGAACCACCAGCTAGCTCCCCCGATCTCAGCCAAGCAGAAGAAGCACCAAGAGGCTCTGACCTGCCTGCAACTAGAAGAGGACGGCCACTACTTGGCTTCGGGGCATTCAAGGATTGCTGTGTCTTTTCAAAAGGAGCAAGAGGAATAACCTTCACAGGGGCGGAAACCTGTGGCTTATCAGAATGGGCGGGAGGCACATCTTTCACTGGTATAGGATTCTTCAGCTTCAAAGGCTGAGCACCTCCGCCTAAAGTAGGTATACTAGCAGTATCATTAGGCACAAGGGTTTTTTTTCTTCTTTCCTTTTACTTGTTTGCATCTCGATTCAGCTCCTGTAGAAGGCTAAGAAGCCTACGGTTCAGGAATAGGAATAGTTGCATGGGCACCAGTCACATCCATAGGTAGTGCCTGCCTTCGACCTTCATCCGAACAGCCACCAATGGGCCCTAAATATTGATAGGGAAGATCACTCCTCCCACCCATGCCCTAGTTCGTACCAAAGACAACAGTTCGGGGGCCTTCAGTCACATCTATAGGAGATTCAACACGAACTTGTTGACCCACAACTTCATTCGACGCCAGGGCAGGAGGTGCTGGGCATGTGTGGCCGAAGATACCACAGTTTTGGAATGCACTTGGCCTCCACTCGTATTCCACTTCAACAAAGCTCGTCTCTCCATAGTCTAACACCTCTACAGCATCACAGCAAGGCTGCTTTGCTAAGATTTCAACATAGACACGAGCAAACACCAACATATTCTTTTCCTCAGTTCTCAAATCAACATAAAGCGATTTTCCCACCGCACTAGCCACTGCGCTAATACCCTAAGCGGACCAGAAAGCAGTAGGGAGTTTCTTCAATTAAATCCAAACAGGGACTACCGAATGGTCATCCTTTTTAATTTCCAACGATGGTTTCCACTGCTGTAAAATCAAAGGCACTCTTGCGATCGTGAGAGGCCCTCCTTCCAATACCTTCCTTCGAAAATCAACATCAGGAACCTGAAAGAAAAAGAAACCCTACCCATTCGCCATTACCTCTAGAACTTTGGGGCCCCAAGCATTCTTAATGGAGGATTCCACTAGCTTGAAAGGAAGTTTTCTTCCAACAAAGTAGCCGACAAGGTATTCAAAGAACTTTGGATCAACAGCATTCAAAATAGCATCTGTTAGTTCAACAACAAGCTTGTTGTTGATGATGGTAGGTGTAATGTATTCCAAATCAAAGCCTTTGGTGGCAAGTTTGGCAACACTGGCTCAGGAGTGGGACTGGGGGGGTTTCAAATCCCTCCTCTGTTGGTCTCTCTGTTGAGACCTCTTCGAAGTAGACCTGGCTCTACTTTTGTCATGACGGCTGGTAGGAACTTGTGAGGGAAGGCCAACCTGCTCAGCCTGAGCAGAGGCGCCAAAGAAGGGCTATCATGAGGACGGGACGAGGGGCTTCGTACCCTAGAAGTGCTAGCAGCTTGCTGTGTCGAACAAGGATGACCACCCACATCAAAAGTGGAGGATGCCATACGTCGAGCACCTAGTGTGCAAGCCAAGCACTATCCCAAAAAACCCATTACAAGTAAAGAAACGTACCCAGCCAAACTCCAAGGAGATAGAGCAGGACAAAGAGGAGCACAGGCTTGCACAGGTTCGGCCCACAACATAGCTTAGTTGCAGCAGAAACTTGAACTTGCAAGAACAGAGCGGCCTTCACCCAGCCAACAAGAACTGGGCTTGTGGACAGAAGGAGAGGAACGGCTTTGGTGGAAGCTAGAGGGAGGTGAGGTGACCTACTTTTCCAAAGATCAGGCCCAACCAAACAACAGGGACCACCTCGCCAAGCTTGAACCAGTACCGCAAATCAGCCACACCAGTACGCCTAGGCTAACTCAGATCTTGAAATGTAGAATGAATCAAAGGAAATCATTTAGTGGAGATGTAGAAGAAGGTTAGAATAGCCTATCCTCCAAAAATCCAAAAGAGGACAATTTCTGAGCAAAAAAACGTACTTGTTAACTGTCTAAAATTTCTATTCTTGAAATAAAAATACGTTTGGTAGGATTCTTAATTTTTTTTTGTTTCTTTTAAATTTTTTAATACTTTCATTATATGTTTCTTTTTTTTCTTTTTTCCTTTGCTTTTTCTCTTCTTCTTCCTCCTTCTCTGTAGTTGATCACAGGAGGCTCGCCTGGCCAGGCAAGCCTTGGCCTCACCAAATCTAGGCAAGATCGAGCCTCACCCAGGCCGCACAAAGTTGACCTCACCCTAGCCTAGCGAGGCCAAGCCTCAACGAGGTTGTGCGAGGCTCAATCGCCTAGCGGTGGCTCAACGAAGCCAAGCCTCGCCCAACCACAGTGAGGCTCTAGCCGACGAGCCTCACTGTGGCTCAGTGTCGTTGGGAGTCGGTGATGCTATTGTTTTTGGAAATAAGAATCAATTTTTTTCTACTTCCTAATTATAATCTAAATTTATTTCCAAGAACAAAAAAATAGATTTGTATTCCTAGGAACAAAAATTTTATCAATTTTTATTCCTAGGAACAAAATTTTTATCAATCCCTGAGGCAAATATTACAAGCATGCCACAAGCTCAAGAATTCCATAGGATCCTACCAATATTTTGATCTTGCTCTAGATTTTAGTAGTCACAATATAATTTTTTCATTTTGAACAAGTAAGATTGCATTCCTTCAGGGTAGCATGTGAAAATTGAAAAGGTGGAAACCCCAAGTTATGCAAGGCATGGGAAGCAAAGATACAAAAAGTCGTGCAATTTCTCTTTTTTGCTCCTTCAAAAGCATGACGATATCAACAAAAGAACATGTTGTCAGCATTCCATTGTAAAAGCTTGGGAGCGAAGTCAGAAAGAAGAAAGAGACTATCAATATTTTTCCTCAAATGCTTTCACACACAATACTATTCTATGAAAAATCAAATTCTGTTCCATGAGATTCTCAATTGTAAGAATCTTATTACAATTTGGTGCGCACTTACTACAAAACTTACACTCCCAAGCAATGGAATTTGATTCTCACTTATTGGTGTTGTATGAGTAAGCTTTTGGATGAAATGTCAAGGAACAGGGAAGCTTTGGTAGCAGATTGTTATCATTTAAACAATGAAATGATCATTTGGGATATTGAGTTCGTGAGCCAAGCCCAAGATTAGGAGTTCGAAGCTTTTGCCTACCTTCTTTTATGTTTTGCATAATTCAAAGATTTATGTTGCTTTTAAGGATACTTTTGTGTGGAACAACTGAAGAGGCGGAACCCTTCTTGTAAAGTCTTACTACAAGCTGCTCGATGGGGAAATTAGTTTTTTGGGCTCCTTTTGTATGTGGGTTGCACCCCCTTGGTACCCTACAAGTGAACTATATAATCTATAAAAAGAAATTTAACACTTTTCTAAGGATTTTAAGTTGTTCCAATTACCCTTTAACAACAAATGTTATCTAAACTTTACCAAAAAAAAAAAAACAAATGTTATCTAATCATATAGTTTCAATTACCAACATCAACATTTCACATATGATTTTGTGCTAATCAGCATAACCATCATCCACATGGGCAAAAACCCTCTATTAACTCACAGTTGTAATTCCCTTTGCAAGTAACGTCATCATGACAAAAGGGTGCTGCTACTACTGAAAGTCAAGATCGAAAAAGTTCAAGAGGAACTTTGGATCCAACGAGCTACCGGCACACTACCTAAAAAGGAGTAATAGTAGGGAGGAAAACTACAAGTATAATGCGTAAGTAGGTCACAAACACCTAATACGAATCTATCTGGCATTTGACATAGTAAAACCAATTTCAATACTAGGACTTAACATCCTTAGCATTATTCTGCCAAAAAGAGGTGGTATATCAAAAATCGCGATCTAAAGGTATGATAAAAAAATAATAATATAAAATAATCAATTTTCACTTCTAAGTACTAAACAAATGATTGTGAACAGAGGCTCTCATAACCGTGGTTAAGCATCACATATTAGATCCATGTAGGCTTGATTCACTGTCATCCGAGCACCTACCAATTAGTTTTTTGCTCATTTTCTTCAAATACCTAAGTTTTCATTCTCATCCTTAGCTTGCTTACTACAAACATAACACAAAAAAAAAAAAAGAGTTTCACTTACTACATTGAGTTCAATGAGCGGAATCTGGTAATATAAATAAGTCTAACCTCCCCTAGGTTTTAATAGTAATATCAGTAGGTAGAAAGAGTTGAATATGATTCTTTGGTACAAAAATTGACTCTCGCAATTATGAGGTGATAAATGCTTAGATCGAAGCAAGAAATAAGCTATTTCCTTGTAAATTGAGAACATATCTCTACACCTGCTAATTAATGTGAATGTGTAAACATTCCATATCCAAATCTCCATGTACTGTACACTTGAAGCTCAAACTTAGATCAAGTTCAAGTTCAAACCAATGATTAATGACCTACAATTTCCGTTATGCGCTTATAGGAGAGATTGCCAACTTGTTGAATCAAAATCAAATCAGATTTTACTTCACCCTTTCTAGCCACTTAATGTTGGTAATTCATATCATTGCATACGATATGTTCGTATGAAGAATCAACATCAAGATTTTCTGAAAAATATGGAGTGTCTCAAGATGTGCAAAGCATAACTTATAGTACCTATCTCTATCTAATCACTACCAAGACTGTTCTCTGAGATGCATGAAACTTAATTATTTGGGAAAAAGACCAAATGCAAAAGTAATAATGTGCACCTACAAATGATTGAGGACAACCAGCTGAAGTTCTTTTTCAGCACCACAAAAAAAATTTGGTACACGCTTCATACCCTATCATTGAACAATCTAGTAGACTAAGATTATAAAAGCCAACCAAAGAAGCCAGAGTCCTACAGCATCATCAGAGCTTAGAAAATCAGCCATACCACTTCACCCAAAGAAAACCGATGGACTGTAGGACTAGTACTAGCACCATCGAGAAGACTTAAAAATTCCTCCTGGGGAGAAGAGTCAAGACCTAGATAAGCAAACAAAAATAGTTAAATGAAGAAAAATGAAACACCATCTACCGCTCTGTTTTAACAGTACCACTTGCCACGGTCACTAACAAGGTTTTGCAGCAAATCAAACTTCCTCATGAAATATGTTAATGGCATCAGCCCACTACTTATACATGACTGATAATGATGTCTGGATGACATAAAGTAAATCTTCAATGTCCAAAGCCTGTTGAGCAACTTGATGAAGTTCATTTTTTCTGCAGACAGGAATAGATTAATAATCTAGGGAGGCATTCGGCTGACAAAGATTTCTCAAAAGTCCGTTCTAATTTCAATTTAAGAATTAAAACAGGCCAGAAAATGCATTTGGTAACACTACGAAAGCATCTGATGAATAAAAAGGAAAACTATCCTCATAATCAAAATCACAAACTGAAGATGACTTTTTAGTATTCCCATTCCAAATGCAACATGGAGATTTGGAATAACTAAGGCTGTTTTTGGAATGTGACGTAACCCAAGCATATTCTCACAATTTTCATCCCTAATGACATATATCATTTTCACTTAACAAACATTTTTTCGAAAAAAAAAAACATCGAAAACAGTTTCTATGAAGACAGAAACTACAGGCCTTAAACAATCGGGAACAAATCCTCTTCCAGATTCCACTCCGTCATCCTCACCTACCAATCGGAGGAAATCGAGCAACAACCTCACAAAACCAAATTGGAAAACAATCGAATCGCCGCCGCCCATTAGGAGGTCACGGAAAGAAGGTCCGAAAGGGAGCCGAACCTGAGATGCCAAAGCGGTCCATGGAACTTGAAGTCGAAACGGAAGCTCGCGCTGTTGGAACAGAGCTGGTCCAGAGCTGTTATGCTCAATCTGATAGTCGAAGGAAGGGGGTAGGGGCGAATCTTTTTCTTTTTCTTTTGTTTTTGAAAATTGAAAATTGAAATATCCTTTTGTTTTTCCCTCTCTTTTACTTATTTTAAGGTCGTGTTTCACATTGGAATATGAATCTTTTGATTTTTTTTTCTTTTGGTAAAGAATATTCTTAATTAATAGGTTAATTTTCACAATCACGACCAGATACGAAACAAAGAAACCCTCGTTTGACTCTATTCCCCTATCGATTTCATTTTATTTTTCCGTTCAATTTCTCTATTTCGTACCTTCCATTTTATCGGGTCAAATGGGTCATGAGTTCTTTAGAACGCATGTGATCGTCTACTGACTAGTTTCGAAAAGTACCGGATTTTGTTATAATCTTCGTTGTTCTAGTGGAAGAAAGTTTGTAATGCTTGATATGACAAAGATTGGTTAGATCGATGGTCAGTAATCTCCTGAAACCACACAATTTTTTGTTCTTTGAAATTGTTACGGTATTATGTAATCACGGAGTTCCTTTTTTGGCATTGCTCATGCCTGATATGAACTTTTGTTAATTGCTTTACGATTTATATAGAGATAAAATCCCAAATATTCTCAAAATGAACAAAAGAACAAAAAAAAAAAAAAAACTCCAAACGGAACAGTGCAACAACGCAAAAAATGAAGAAGAAAGAAGATGAAAAAATGAATGCGAAAAGAAGCCAATTGAAAAAAATCGTAAATTTTCTTGGCACAGTCGCTTAATAAGTTTTTAGGCATTTCTCTAACAAAATCCTATTACTTTTACAATCTTTTTTTTTTGGGGTTGTAAACGATAATTTTGATTAGACTGGTTTTGTTGCCGTAAACAAAAATGATGCACTCATGCAGGCTAACGTGTGTCATGGTTGATTAGAAAAAAAGAGAGGAAAATGTATAAGTTAAGCGCAGATCAAGTGGTCCGCCTATTCATGTTTTTATCTTCGGACTACACATAGCCCGCATGTACGCTTGTGTGCTTCCGGCGAGTGGGATACATGTCTACCGCACTTGATTTCCGATCGAAAAGAAAAAGCTAAGATCAATTTCAGAAAAGTGACCTGCATTGAATTGCCAGCTGAAATCCTTCATGGAAAGTGAATGATTTGAAAAATGTTTTTCAAAAACTAATCACCCCTACAATTACAAAAATAAACGAATGCAAAAAGATTTCCATAATGGAGATGTATTTCTTTGGTCGATTATTCCAACATTCATTTTTTTGCAAAACAAAAGAAGCCTCAATGTAATCTATAAATAATGTCATTTTATGATATGATGTGTTCAGGTTTGTCTAAGAAACGGTATTGTTTAAATCGGGGCCATGTGTTCAATGGTAATCTCGTCGCACACCCCAACAAAACAAAGTGGCCTAATGGGAGGATTCGTGGGACATCACATCGATGCAAATATGGTGGTGGATCTAGTTGTTGAAATTGTAATTTGGAAGAAAGCAATGTGATCCTCCCCATTCACTTTTGAATTAAAAAAATATATATATATATATATGCTAATGAATTATTCAAATCGACATCTCACAAGAGCGAACATTCACACATGCTTAAAATGTTGAGATGATGGGGCAAACTCAAACGTGGCCAAGCCATTTGCCATCACCAACTAACCTCCAGGCACTCGCCAGATAGAAATACTCTTGAGTTATTTGCCATCAACGCCCAAAATCCAACCCCTTTCCATGCGCCTTTCTTTTTTCCCCAAATTTGTGATGATTGCACATCAAATTTTAATGTACATGATGACTCTAGAGTCAAGCAGCGAGCGTCATTCATGTCTCTTTTTATCCTCATCGTTCTTTTGGATGGATCACTAAGTCTTGTTACCAATAAATATGCAGGCCATGTTTAATCTGCCCATTCCCCATATTTGCAATGCAGAGGAATTTCGAACACTGCATGGAGATCGCTGGATTCGCAGCCCGTTCTTCTTACGGCCACGAATGTAAGCTCGCCATGCCAATGCTGAAGAAGATGGTCATTAATGTCAAGACCAGTGGAAGATGCCAATCAAAATCTCTCGAGTCTTTGCCATGGCTGGTTCTAGCATAGATGCAATCTTACCAGTAGTGTCTCGCTACAAGCTGCTCAATAGGGAGGAAGTCAGTGGACAAGAATGGTTTGGACAGTTTCCTATGCTCGCACCGAATTATCTTTGGGTTATTGGAGCTTTTATGGAGCAAGAAACTTAGTAGTTGTGCCACTGGCATCTTTTCAATAAAAGAAAAAAAGAAAAAAGGACAACCCAGAAACTCAATATTGAACTAAATGAGCTACATCAATTTTCATAACAAATGATTTCCTACCAATCATGTTCAATTTTCCATCTAAAATATATCATCTTAAAGTGAAAACTACCTACAGTCAAGACATTGTGATCAAATCATCATTGACAATTCACAAACTTGTCCATAGATCTGAAAAACCCTCCCAATTGGGAAACCATATTCCACACTTATAGATCTGGTGATACGCAATGGGCCCAAGGGAGTCCATTTGGGAGAGTCCCAACAAGGAATTATAAGGACTTGCTCCATGAAACTAAAGAGACAACTGATAGGAACCAAAATGATACTGATTAGAACAATTCTCCAGCACGCGTTTCTAGACTAATCAAATGTTTGTAGAGAGAAGTTCATCATGCATTCACGTTGAAACAGTACCAAACCCAAACGTGCAGGAAAGTTCAGAAGAGTTCCTAAAATTCTAAATCTTCTAATAGCTGCACACCCACAGAGAGAACTACCTATACACAAGCATACAAACTCATAGAACACTTTCCCCAACCGACGGTCGTATGGGCTCCCTCAATCTCCCTTAAAAGAGCAGAAACTCAAAAGTCTAAAACAAAAGCAGAAAGTCTGTACAGCAGGCTAACCCAGAAAAACACCAAACTTTTAGGTGCTTCAACTGCAGTATAGGTAGAAGGAGCACTCAGGGCAAACGACAAAAGCTTTGGATAATTGTGCTATATCGAAGTCGGAGTTGTCATCTCTGAAGTGACCAACAGAAGTGAAATCTAGAACTTCACAAGAATAACTTAACCTAGTAAAGTTATTTAATCAACCAGCCCATTACTTTCAGGCAATACTGATTTCTGCCATCAGATCCATTTATTAAAAAAGACTGCTCTATGGAAGCAAGAAAGGAAATAAGTAGTCATTGACTGAATCTGATAGAATATATAGCTAAATGTTTGATCTGGACAGAAGGCTTACAACATTTCTGATTGGAAAGACACCAAATATACTAAAGCACAAAGCCCCATCTTTATCTCCACTGCAAAGCATTTTCAAACATTGCTTGGAAGAATTTGAGAGCTATACGAATGAATCTTGACCATCGTCAGTTAAACCAGTTTCCAGGTGCTAGGCCAGGCATGCGAGGAACTCTTGGAGCTGGAGGGAAGAAATGAGTAGTGCGATCTTCAAATGTGAGAGAGTTGCCAGAAGTGTCCTACTAAAAAATGGATTATTATCTTTCCAATTGGGGGGAAAAAGAAGAAGAAGAAGATAAATATAACAAGAGATTAAAGTTAAGGAGTCAACAATCAGTAAAAATTAACAACTCACAGCTGACACCAAACATAAGTTTTCAAAAAACCTTCCATAAACCCATATTAAAGCTGTTGAATAATTCTAAGTTTGAGAAAAGAAATATCTTAGTAAACCAGACTAAAATAACTTCTTAACTGCAAACAAAGCATTAACTAGAACTTGAAAGGTATGAACAATAAAATAGTCTGTTAAGAATCAAGATCAAGAAGTCAGATGAATTTTTTTAAGTTGAAAGATGCATACTCTATTCACTTGGGCATCCTCCTCCAAATTGAGACACACCACAGAACTGCCACATGGGACTTCAATCTTCTTAACAGTTTCCATTCTGCTTAATAATTATACCGAGTCAGAAATAAATATACCACAGTACAATTAACCGCTGCAAGCAATAGCATAAAAAAGCAGCACAATGCATATCCGTGGGTCCATAAAGACGGCTAGATTGGTAAGATGACATTCATACGTAAAAATAAGCTCTTCAGAGCAAAACATAATCCATGAAATGAATAATGATTAGTAAATTGGTAGGCATCGCAAAGAAACTTTATGGCAGCAGCATCAGCCAAGTTCTGAGCAATTGTACCCATGACCAAACAGCTGGCTTAATGACATAACTGGTAATCTACGAACTTCTCCACCCACAAGCATAATTGAGGCACACACAAATTCTATCATTTAGGAGTCACCTGAACTATTACCTTCCTAATATGACTGAACTGGACATATGTCACTTTAAATAATAGAAAGAAACTATTAATTTGATGAAAATGAGCATGTCATGGATGACTGCTTCTATATGCTGTCTCAGTCATCATTGGATAGGAATGAACCATTCAATCTAATTCGTTAAATGGGTATATATAAGATGCAAGATATCATCTAAACCAAGGACTCTGTAAGTTTACGGCTGTTCTTTTTGACAATTATATGACATTGACGAAGATATGCATATTGTACGTATTGGACAAGTTATTCATGCTGTCTCGGTCATGTTTGGATTGGAATGAACCATTCACTTTAATTAGTTAAATGGGTATATATAAGACACAAGATATCATCTAAACCTAGGACTTTGTAAGCTTACAGCTATTCTTTTTAAAAATTATATGACATTATATGCATATTGCATGTATTGTACAAGTTATTCATGCTGTGTCGGTCATGTTTGGATTAAAATGAACCAGTCCCTTTAATTAGTTAAGTGGGAATATATAAGATACAAGATATCATATAAACCTAGGATTTTGTAAGCTTACAGCTATTCTTTTTAAAAATTATATGACATTATATGCATATTGATGTATTTTAGCAAGTTATTCATGCTGTGTTGGTCATGTTTGGATTGGAACGAAAAATTCACTTTAATTAGTTAAAAGGGTTATTCATGTCATGTCCTTGTTGATCTATTTAACAAAGGAGGCATGTTCGAAAAGAGTGTTCTAACAAGAATTGTTAAGTTTCCATGCTCAGAGAGTCAGAATGACCTATCTAGCAGTCCACTGTTAATTTGACATTGGGAGACAGGACCCTCTCTCTCTCTCCAGTACATCCGACTGCAGGGGACACACCTGTTCCAAGCCAACTCTGACAACAGCTTCCCATAGTAAGAACCTCTTATCAACCCCACAAACTTTAGCAGGCAAGCATCAAATTGCTTCCCTCTAGCATGAAGATCCACATCTGAATCACAAACAACACTCTTTGAATAGAGACTCCAATAGACCTCCATACAGGTATCAACTATGATACCAACTTAAAATACAACCGTCTGATTCATTGGCCATTATATCAAATGATTTGGCTAAATTTTCAGTATTTCAGAAACCTATTAAGTTAATAGGCAACTTGAGCTCTGCTAAGCTTATGTTAAATATAATCAGGGCAATGTAGGATGACAATATGCAAACATCCTTTACCATGCGAAGGATACATTGTCAGTGTTGGAGAAGTCCAAGAAACATCGAGCTCCTGATCCTTTGATGATTTAGAAAATCTTCCATAAACCCATACTAGCTGTTGGACTGTGAAATAAGATTCTAAGTTTGAAACTTAATTGCAAACAGAGCATTTGAGACAACATGTAAGACACGAAGATAAAATATTGTCTGTTAAGAATCAAGATCAAGAAGTTGTATCAAAGAAAATTTAAAGTCATCCTACAAAGCCATACAGAGAAATGATTGGCGTGAAAAAGTAGTTCTACTTTGCACACGTGGATCTCTAGATAATATATGTCAATTTCATATTAAAGGCATATGCCCAGTAGAAGGGACGGTGTATTGGGAATGTTTCTGGTGGATGCTGAAACTGATGTAAGAGGGAATAGCGGCAATTAATTTTTATGAAGTATCTTTTTCGAAATAGAAGAGAAAGGCATTTAGGCAGTTTCCTTGAAATTGTGATGATCAAATTAGTTCCTAATCAGGAAACATGAGAGAACACAAGGATAATAAGCTAAACAGAGAGCCCAATTCGATGAGGTCAACCAACTAAAGCTTCCATGTACATTGTCAAGTGATCAAACCTGAGATCAAATACGAAACTAGATTATTCAATAGAGGAAAAGTGAAAAAACATTGTTGAGGACAGCTTCCATAAGACGACCCCTAACACCGATTTTTTCCTTTTCTTTCTCTGCTACTCTCATTGTAGTCTCAAGTTTCTGGCCACACAGGCAAGGAAATGAAAAATATAGGTACAACTTTATGGTAAAAGGCATATGGATAGAAATATCTACAGACAACCCCCATTAAAAGATGTCCTGAATCAGCCAAACAAGAAATGAATATCTCAGCTGATATATTTTATAAGTTAGTTAAAACCAAAAGCAAAAGCTTTTAATTAAAGGATTCAATGTTTACATAAACCAATTTTCAGACAGGTAATCATACTCAAGCTCCTGTTATGCATACAAAGAGATCTAGAATTTCACATTTGATACACATATTAGCAACGAGGACCAGACTTGAGGGGGGGAAAGCAATCAGTTCAAACAACAGATAACAGCAATGATTTATCCCATAGTTCATATTTTTCCCACTGAGGTAGCATTTTTAAGAACATTTATGAATGGAAAAATTAGATATTGCATTAATGTGAAGAATTTAAAATGAAAGAGCATAAACAACACAGTCCAGTAAGAACTTCTATAAAAACAAGATTCTACTACATTACAACTTTCTAATTCTTTTGCTGATATATGTGTTCCATCTGTTGAAATTCCTTCACAAGTGTCCTTCGCAAATATTTGGTGTCCCCAAATCCTCCAAACAATAGTAATTCTCTAACTCTCTACATTGTTTCTCTAAGGCAATAATAAGGGTAAGGCATCTTACTAAACTGACAAGATATATCAGAGTAGAAAATATTAAATCTGTTGGACTGTGAAATAAGATTTTTAGTTTGAAACTTAACAGCAAACAAAGCATTAGAAAAAACACGTACGATATGAAGAATGAAATATTGTCTATTAAGAATTAAGATCCAGAAGCCGTATCAACTTTTAAGTTGAAAGAGGCATACTCTGTTCACTTGGGCATCTTCCTCCCGGTCGAGACACAACACAGCTGCCACATAGGACTTCAAGCCTCATAACAGTTTCTCATTTTGCTTAATATTTATACCTTGTTAGAAACTATTATAACACAGCATGTATAACTACTGCAAGCACTAGCATATAAAAAGCAGCACACCACATATCCATAGTTAACTAAAGAAAGCCAGATCGGAAGATAACATTCATTATGTATTATGTATCATTAAAGCACATACAAATTCTATCATTTAGAAGTCACCTAAACCACAACCTTTTAATTTGACTGAACTGAACATATTTGAGTTTCAATAGTCAAAATAAACTATTAATTTGATGAAAATGAGCATGTCATAGATGATGGCTTCTATTGAAACCATCCGCTTAGAGTGTAAATCCTCACAATCAGCTCGACCTCTGCAAACACTATGCAGAAATTTGTCATTGACATTTGAAGCATTTTCAATCATCAATGACAACATCAGTTCTATCCGACATGAGAATGCAGCACATCAATTAGATTCAAGTCCTAAAATGTATATATCTATTGAATCTATTACTGATGTATGACATGTGAAACAAACAATTCATTAAGGCTATTCATCTCTTCTCATTTGCTGACCTATTTAACAAATGGGCCATGTTCAATGATCTAATAAGATTTGTTAAGCTTATCCTGCTCATATTGGCCTATCTAATAGTCCGTATTAACTCAACATTGCCAAACATGGCCAGTAAACATGGATTGCCATCTCTATTAGCGGCTAAATGTTCATTCAGCAAGCTTGTTGTTTGCATTGCATCGTGCAGCTTTTGAGCAATTCAGAATATTTCTCAAGAGAGATCAGAGAAGAACACATTATGATGATAAAGGATTTTTGCAGAAGGAATTTATGGTTGAGAAGTGATGAGGGTAACGTTACAATAATAGCATGGAAAACTTACTTCTACATCATGCAGTGAAACTGTACTATCTTTAAACCTTGCCATCAGGACCTTAGCATAATGATGTTAAACGTTTACACCTTAGCATAATGATATTAAACGTTTACCTGGAGTAGATTAGAATAATTAAGAAGCCAATATTGACGACACACAATGAATGTGCAAAGATAAGTGGCTTCATAAAAAACAACCAGAAAAGCAACAGACAGATTGAGAAAGAAAGAATAATTCTTCACAATAAAATTAATAGAAGAGGGAAGATAGAGAACACACAGTAAACAGGAAATGTTAATTAAAATTTGTGAAGTGAGGCAAAACATCATAACAATAGAAGATAATTGAGAGGGATATCAGTCACTTGATATGAGATTCTTTGGGCTAGTAGGTCATCTAAAGCGACAAGAATCTATACTTTTTGGCAGCCTCCAATCCATTATCTCAATCCAAAAACAAATCTTGTTGCCCACTTTGGAACCTCAAGGTGGAGTGGATCCATCAAAGCTTACTTCAGGTAAGGATCACAAGTGTACTAGTATCTAAAATTTAGGATCTCAACAGAAACCATTCAAGGGTTGGCTCAAGTAGTATAGTGCACTCAACAACATGTTATCCAAATCCAGAAGACAATATGAGGCGTGAAGCAGTCAGATGTTTCTGGAAAAAAATGCATCCACTCTAAATTTTTCCACTGAAAATATATAGCTAGAACTGCCAAGGCTAGGTAGCTAATCCTAAGCTCTTATGAATTTGAATTACCAAGCCATAAGGTCATATAAGAACTTAAGATACTTGGATGCAGCAACCTCTACACTCCTACTCTCTGCACTTTCTTCAATTACTTACTCCATCCCTCTCAACCAGATTGTCGTACAAGTATGCAGCATAGCTTGAGATATCCTATTAACAAGTTAAACCCTCACCAACAAACTTAATTAATCAAAATGATGTGACAAAATGCCCCTCTTCACAAGATGTGAGAAACTTCCAACCTATACTCTACAATTTAGTATATATTAAATATCTCCTAGCAGGGAATGCTCAATCATTAAGAAAGAGGAAGAAGAGGAGCCAAAAGAAGCGTTACATTTTGAGAAACAGCATGAGAAATCTATGGAAAACTATATAGATGCCTAGCAGCATTGAGTATGGTATTCTACAGGGCCTAAACCTACCAACTCCATGTGAGCATCAAGCACTTCTACATCTGACATAGCTAGTCTATCTAGCACAAGTGACACCCCCTCCAATTCAAGTTCTTTCTTTTCATGGACACCTTAACTAGCGTACCCAAAAGGATGACAACATGCAAACACCCTTTACCATTCCAAGGATGCATTGTCAGAGTTTGGGGAAGTTTAAGAGACATCAAGCACCTCATCCTTTGATGATTTTGTTTCCTTTTAGAAGTGCCTCGCGAAAACTCTCTTGGATATTTCAGCACTCACATCAACCAGTGGCCTGCCAGTGAGTCAGATGAAATCAATCCAGCAACTAATATTAATGAACTAATAATAATACTAAGAAGTTCGCAGGTCTCTGTTTGTCAAACTCGATAATCTTTTTGAACTCTTTGGATCCAACTAATGGGGCAAATAACATTATCAACCACAGAAGCTTTGATCAAATTAGCAGAGTGTATTCAACTCAAGATGCTTGCTTTTGGGGGACATAGTATGATTCTTTTCCTTATCACTATGTTCTATTCATGCAGTAGAATTAATGCAAGATAGTTTTCAAATGGCATATAGGATACCGAAAAGTTTCCTTAGGAAACTAATGCAAATGCTTCCTATGTTTAACTTTTCAGCAAGTAGATGAACTAACGAGAGCTTATGCACAATATAAGGAATTATTTTACAATACAGTTGATTATGTCAAAAGACATTCTAGTAATGTCTTGCTTGGCTCAAAAGTTTAGGTATATGACAGATGGCTTTACCAATTCTACAAACATCAACATGCATTCAAACCAAATGAGTAGGTATATCCTGGATTCAAAACAAATGAACAAGGATTCATGATTAGAAGAAAATTAGAATTGCAATTTCCTCGATTGAACCAAATAATTCACGATGCTTTTGCTTCTATCCTGTTTGCTAGTTCACACACGGCCATGCCACCAGGAGAAGAGCTTGTTCCTACATTTAGCATTTTTAGACAGACACGATTAATTTAATCAGCTAATGCAGATAGTTCTGCAAGATAAAATGTTCGAACTCAATGGTTAGACTAATTTTATCCCAAGTTAGTAGTGTATGCATCCTAAGAGATGATGCCCTATCAACATGCTCCTTTTACACCGTAAATTCGCTCTTAAGTGTACCTTAGAAATATGCAGTCATGAACTGCATGGTGAGTGCAGAGCCAACTAAAACCTCACATTAGAAGGATGGCCATATAGGTTCTTCACTCAGCATTTCTCGACCTACATAATGACATTCAGCATGCCATCCAATACCTGTATATATCAGATTTGACTCAGTACTTCCAGCATTCCAGAACCAATCAAACGTCAAGAATCCTCATTTTTCTACATATGATGAAGGATCTTACCCCCGAGATTAATGACAAATGATGCGCTTAGAAAGCCTTTTTATCTATTTCCATTACCGGCATGATAAGCAAAACATCTCCCTTGGATTCCTTGAAAGTAAGAAAACAATGGTGACATTGTCAACTAGGAAATAATAATGACAAGATCATAAATTTTGAAAGATATTGCAAGCAGGAAATACAAATGAAAATTGAGCAGTAGATCTCAAAAGAGCATAGGTCGATTACCTGTTTTATGTATTTTCACTAGAAAATGTGGATCATTTCAGTATATCACTCGTCCGAGTCATCCATATAGTCTGATCCTAATGCTCTTGTTTTGCCATCTGTAATCTCAAAATATCGATAAATCTGCATTCCAGATAATTCTGGAATTGTTTTGAGCGACTTGCATCCAATGATATTCAATTCTTCCAAAAACTCCAACCTATCAAGGCCTTGAATTTCAATCAAGCTTTTGCAGTCTCTAGCTTTTAATTTCTTTAGACTCCTAGATTTTGGAAGGAGCAACCTTTCAATTGAAGTGCACCTAGAGATATCCAATATTTCCAAGTACTCCAACCTCTCGAGGCTTTGAATTTCAACTAATTTCTTGCACGAATAAGCATTTAATATCTTCAAGCTTCCGGATTTTGGAAGGTCTAACCTTCCAATTGAAGTGCACTTAGAGACATCCAGTCTTTCCAAAAACTCCAACCTATCAAGGCTTTGAATTTCGACTAAGTTTTTGCAGCCTCCAGCTGTTAATTTCTTTAGACTCCCGGATTTTGGAAGGTCTAGCCTTTCAATTGAAGTACACCCTGTGATATCTAGACTTTCCAAATGCTCTGTCCTATCGAGACCTTGAATTTCGACTAAGTTTTTGCAGCCTCCAACTTTTAATTCATTCAGCCTCCCGGATTTTGGAAGGTCTAGCCTTCCCATTGAAGTGCACCATGTGATGTCTAGCCTCTCCAAATACTCAGACCTATCGAGACCTTGAATTTTGGCTAAGTTTTCGCAGCCTTCAGCATTTAATTCCTTCAACCTCCTGAATTTTAGAAGGTCTAGCCCTTCCATCGAAGTGCACCAATGGATATGTAGCATTTGCAAATACTCCAACCTATTGAGGCCTTGAATTTCAGCTAAGTTTATGCAGCCTTTAAGTTTTAATTCCTTCAGCCTCCCAGATTTTGGAAGGTCTAGCCTTTTAATTAAAGTACACCCTTCGATATCTAGCCTTTCCAAATACTCTAACCCATCGAGGCCTTGAATTTCGGCTAATTTTTCGCATTCTCCAGCATCTAATTCCTTCAGCCTCCCGAATTTTGGAAAGTCTAGCCTTTCAATTAAAGTGCATTGGTGGATATCTAGCCTTTCCAAACACTCCAACCTATCGAGGCCTTCAATTTTCACTAAGTTTTTGCAGCCTCTAGTGTTTACTTCCTTCAGCCTCCTGCATTTTGGAAGGTCTAGCCTTTTAGTTGAAGTGCACAATTCGATATCTGAACTTTCCAAATACTCTGACTTGTCAAGGTCTTGAATTTCAGCTAATTTGTTGCAGCCTTCAACATTCAATTTCTTCATATCCTCAAACTTTCGAAGGTCCAACCTTTCGATTGAATTGCAATATGTGACAGTCAAGCTTTCCAAATATATTGATTTGTCAAGACCTCGAATTTCAAGTAAATTATCGCACTTTTCGACGTATAATATCATTAGATGGATAAACTGTAAAACGTCCAGTGTTTTGATAGAATAACAAACCCTGACTTTTAAGATTTCCAATTTGAAAGGCGTGTTTAGGGATTCTGGTGATTTCGATTCTTCAACGTCCGTCGGTTGGGAGCATGTTGATGGAAGCACTTGGATGCACTCGAGAGAATTGCAGGACCAAACTCGTAGTTCCTTGAGATGGGTTAGGTGGGTAAGCCAAGGCAATTTACGGTTTCGACAGGTGATGCCCAAATTTGTTAAGCTAGAAGGAAGGTCCGACAGCGATTGGAGCTTGAAGCAGCAAAGAAAATCAAGGTGTTGTAGGGAAGAAAGATTACACATGCTTTCTGCCATTTCCCCATTCAAATTTATGCAAGAGCGAGCATGTAGCTCTCGGAGCTTTCTCAGCCTCCCAATACTATTGGGTAATTCTCTTATATCACTTTCAGAAATCTCTAGAATCTCTAGGTTCTCCAAAGACCCTATGCTATCTGGTAATGCAGAAAGGGATCGAGTACCTCGTAGAAGGAGTTGCTCTAGTTCCTTTAATTTACCTATTTCTGCTGGAAGCTTTGTGAGGCTCACACACCTACACAGCTCCAAGCGAAGGAGGGCCTCCATGTCTTCAATTGAAGCTTCGATTTGCTTCAGTCTCTTACACCCATTGAGGATGAGAACCTCTAACTTCTTAAAAGCTGAGAGGAAGTCCGTATTTTCCAAGGATTCACAATTTGAAAGGTCTAGATATTGGAGCTTCTCTGCCATCTAGTAAAAAAATAAAAATAAAAATGATTGTCGAGGGATGAGTCTAGAGTGATTACGATTCAAAAGAAAGCAATAAAAGTGGGGAAGAAAAAAAAACTCTAGTTCTTACCTTGAAAAAACTCCATCCTTCCCATTTCTCATTTATCTCGCCAAATGGCAATTCGATAACAGCTAATTGCTCTACGTGAAAATTGTTTACTTCAAAATTCATGGGACAATTTGGCCATCGAAGCCATTTTAACTCCTCCATTGAGTCCTCAAAATCTCCACTGAGATGTGCCCCTTTCATGTAAAGGAATCTTAGAATTGTCATGTTTTTGAATTGTTTTGCTGTGTAAATGTCGCCATCTTGCTTGGTTGTTTTGCCGGAGCCTACTATGTTGCCTTTACTCAAATCAATGGCCTCAATCTTCTCCGTTCCCTATAAGCAAGAATCAACGTTTATTAATACTAAATCCAACTAAAGTAATCGAATATTATTTGTTCATATATTGCAATTGACATGCATTGATGTGTTCAAGAGACCAGCAATGCGAGGATATGATTTTTTCTTTTAATGCCAATAAACAATATTTATAAAGGTTGCTTACTTTCACCAAAAACAAAAAAACAAAAACAAAAAAACAAAAAACAATATTTATAAAGACTAACAAAGTGAAGGATGTCAACTTACATTTTGAAATTTGGTCATGCACATGTGGATCTCAAAAAGAATTATGTTGTCATGGTTCATTCAATGTAAAAATCAATGTAAAAACTTTACAACTTGTAATCTTCTTCCTTCCCATACTGTAGCTTCATTACCATACTAGTTAAGACAAGCATGCAATGCAGGGAATTTAATCAAATAATGTGCAAAATGAAAAGTTGATTTGATCTATTTTAATAGAAATATATTTTTTCTCTATGTAAATTCCACATTCGACCGTGCTACTTAATAGAAAAATAACACATACTTTTATTTTCCATTGGAGTAATAACTAATTACAAGAAAGTGAATATTGTGGCAATAGTTATCTTAATATATTATGTAGTTATTATTTACTAGTAGTAACTTGAAATATTCTTAATTAATTATTTTCTAATCATAAATAACTAAGACAATAATATTAGTTATGTTAATATTCTATATAACTTATTATTTTATCGTAAATTTTAGTTTAGCTATAGATTACAATTTGATATATTCATAAACATAAATAACTTATTAGCCAATTAATAATCTCTACAACTTATGATTTTATCATAAATTTTAGTTTAACTATAGATTACAATTTGATATAATCATAATCATAAATAACCGAGTTACTCAAGTATAATATATATGATAAACATATTTAAAAAATTAATTGTGGAAAGTGCAAAGCATTTTTAGAAATGTGAAAATTGAAGCTATTCTTGGCTACAAGCCTACATGGAATAGCTATTCCTTCGCCCCCCAGGAATACTATTCCTGATTTTAAGAGTATAGTAATTTCTAGTCTATTTTTTAATCAAATGAAGGAATAATTGCCTCATCAAAATAGAATGGAAATAGAATAGTTATTCCTAAGAACCAAATTGTGGCAAGCTTTCACAAATATATATATACACACACACACACTTATGCATAAGAAGTCAAGAAGTAATACAGAAAGTTCATGGACTTCCACGTTATTTTCTTAGAACCAGAAATTTTGCTATTGTACTTCACAATGTTGTACAAGATTTCATGGATACTCATAGGTGAACAACATAGTAATTTGGGAAGGATTTAGATCTCAACACTCCAAAGAAATCCATGAGAAGAGTAACTATAAAAAGGAAAAAGGAAGAAATTTCAACATAAGTAATCTACTCCGATTAGTCATTGCTCCCAAAGAAATGCTTAAGTGACTTTTATTAATTGACTATAAGATTAACAGCTGGTTGTAGGTCACAAAAAAAGAAATACCAAATAATTAAAAATTATTGTAAGATTCACTCTATTAAGAATATGTGGTTCACATATTATTATAGTAGTCCAAAAACTATTATACTAGCGGGACTTTTTCCCTCATAAACTTCCCTGTCGAAATATTAGAATGCCCAATCTATCTTCAAGATTTCTCTGTGTAGTGTGTAACTTTTTTCAACTTAAAAAATCGATAGCTAGGGTTTGGCCGAATCCTGAAAATAAGCCCAACCTTTTGTACTCGGACAAAAGTCACAAAACCTTTCAAACGTCTATTAAGCCTAACCTTCAGCATCTACGACAAAGATAACATAACCTTTCAAACGCAATAAAAATAGCCCAACTATTTAACCGTAGAACAAAATTGACACCTAGTACAAATTTCATCTATTATAATTGTTAAATCGCCACGGATGCCCTACATTGTTCATTGTGCTAACGTACACAGTGACTGATGTCAACCCACACCAAAAAGGATGTTGTGTTTTACTTTATAATCATGTTAACAATTTGTTACAAAATTCCTGACTTTTTGTAAAGAAAAAAAAGTTTTAGTCATGATTAACACGGTTCATTGTGCATATCCGCACAATGAGCTATGTAGAATGACTCGAGGTGATTTAAAGTGAAAATAGGCAGAATTGATGGCAGGCGTCATTTTTGTCCCATGAGTAAAAGGATGAGTATGGAAGGTAATGTCATCTTCATTCCACATTCAAAATGCTGGGTCCTTTTAGGATTTTTTTCAACTTGTGTAATATTTATCCCAATCACAAAAAGCCGTACTTCTTTTATTTAGCTGTATACTATTAATATCCAACGAGTGAGTTATGAGTGTGTTTCAATTATGCTTTATTTGTCTTTCATTTTTTCGTTTATTTAGTAAGTCATGCTAGTGCTTTGTCCTTGCTTCGCACTTGGCATGCATTTTTTTGCATAAACACTTAAACATTTGAAGAAGGATGTCTCTTTGGTGACCTCTCTTGTCGCTTTGCCATGTTATAGGACGTCTTGTACAAGCAATCTTTCTACAATGTACTTTAGGCGCAACACTTTAGAAGAAGGATGTGGAGGAAATTCTTCATTTCCTTGATAGATCTCAAGTGGCATTTCGATCGAGCCTATGCTGGAGGGTCCTTCTAAAGGTTCGGCATAATTGAAAAAGGAAGAGGCTGAGGGTTGTGACGTGTGAGTGGCTAACCCAGCCTCCTTCGTCACTTGGGACCAACAGGGGGTAGCAGTACTTATTCAAAATAAAGAAGGATATTTGGCATTTGTTTTTCAATTGGAAGTGGCGCATATTGTGGTTCTTTCAGCTGCTTGTATTTTAGATAATATATATGAAAATAACCTCGGATGTTTTCATTCAATGTTGGAATAAACTGAAAAGAAGAACTTATATCATTTTTATCAAAACCACTCTGATTTCAACTTACGATAGTGCCATTGATGAAGAATGAAATGGAATCATGGAAGAAGACTGACATAATTATATCAAACTGTACCTTTTTAGTTGTAAAATTTAGTTATACCATTATATTTGTATATAAAATATACATAATATTCATTTTTCTTTTGCTTAGTTTAGTTTGTTTTATCATGTAGTACGAAAGACATAATAAATGGACCCTGGTTTCAAACTTCTTAATCTATGAATTAGCTCTTGTGATTATACATACGGCACACGTTGAGACTATAAATAAGTGCGAGTCTTTTGATCAACAACTACAGTCAAACCAAATGATGTATTAAAAAGAGTAGAGTCGCGATCATGATTAATTCAAAACTACAAATACAATCTCATGCTTAATTATACAGCATAGAATTTTAAAGTATTTATCTCGTTGACGTTTAATGTAGAAAATAAGTATCCTTCCATTCTCCATTATGGAATAGTGACAAAAATTTCATGAGAAATGAGGGCATCGTTAGTCCTATTATATTAATTCTAACATATGATTTATATATCCCGAGTAGCTACGGTTTACAGTAGTATAGTCAAGTTATTTATTGCATGTGTCAAGGACGCAACTAAATCAATACAGAAATTCAAGATTTTTGTAAATATATAATACCCCTATCAATATCTAAAAATTTGAAAGTACCTCATTCTTGGAGGTAACTTTGTAATATACACTTGCTTAAGAAATATCTTAGATAAGCTGTGATACTTACTAAGAGAGAAGCAACCTCCTACTTTCTAATCATGTCAATGAAACAATACAAAGATACAAATATTAGAAGGTTCTATGTTCACTAGAGCAAGCACTGAGTTGATGACCAACCCTACTCTAACAAGAGAACATGGACTAAGGGGACAAAAGAAGAGAAACAGTTACCTTATTTCTCTTTAGCACTTTCAAGGCTTCCTCGGAGTCCCATAACCTGCTACGGTGCCAAGGCTGTGGCTGGTTTTCCTCACGTACAATTACCCTACCAAGATCTCTTAATTGGTCATGCATTCGGAGCTTAAGATCATCTCCAATTTTTATCAATGACATAAATCTCAATACTTCAATATTCTCCCCCGGAAAAAAGTCACAAGCATCCCACATGTAGAATGCGATTCTCTTGTCAATGCCAATGAGCAAGCAAGCTATATCCAAAAATATTTGTTTTTGTTCATAGTCTAATGCATCGTAACTTATCCTTAACTTTTCTTGCACTTCTTTGCGAGGGACCTTTTCTAACTTTTTTATCATATCTCTCCATTCTCTTGATTCTCTTCCACAACATAATGAACCTAAAACCTCAAGGGATAAGGGAAGTCCTCCAGCGGTGGATACAACTTCACGAGTGAGGCCCTCAAATTCACTTGGAGGAAAGTCCCTTCGAAACGCATGTTTGCTAAACAGAATCAAAGATTGATCGGGATCCAATTCCGTAAGGCCATAGTTGTGGTCCACCCCAGCTAAATCAAGAATTCTCTCGTTTCTCGCGGTAATAATGATCTTACTTCCCAAAGAAAACCAATCATGGTTACCGGCCAAACACTTCACTTGATCAACATTATCCACATCATCAAGAAGAAGAAGGACCTTTCTATCTTTAAACCTAGAGGAGATAAAATTAATCCCTTCATCCTTATTACAAACTTCATTTTTCTGATTCGATATATCAAAAATTAACTGATTCTGTAAGTCATGAGCACCACGCTTCCATGATTCCCTTATATCAGCAATGAAGCTACGATGCTCAAATTGATTGGATAGCTTGTTGTAAATGGTTTTAGCAAGAGTAGTTTTACCAATGCCTCCCATTCCATGGATGCCAACAAACAAGAGGGCATGAGATTTATCATCCAGAAGTTCCATAACATTCTTCACATGACTATCAATTCCAACCAAATTCTTAGAAATAATCAACTCAAACTTTTTCTTCAGCTCATTCAACACATTTCGGACAACTGATTTCACCAACTGTGCTTCAGACCTGTCAATTGTGACAAGAGTTCAAATATGTGGCAACAATAATTTTATATTGTTTATCTATTGAGAATGAAGTAAAACGAATCCGGGATAGGGATAGAATGAAAAAATTTAAGAATCGTTTTTGTCACACCTCCATATATTATCTTATATGCTAAGAATAAAGTTTGAGAAATGCTCGTGGTTGTTTCACACAGCGTGCCCCCTTCCAGTATTACTCCGACATAATTTATTAAATTAGAAGAAACTTGAGGGCATCACTTATGAACCTTGAATATTGTATATATTATGAATTTGAACCAAATTCGTTGGTTAAAGATATTAGGGATGACGTGGACATAACTTTGAAAACTTTCTGGAGCCTTTGAATAATCAAAAATCCAATAAGCCAACCTAGTATGAGAGTCAGCTATCCATCAATAAACAAGTCATAATTTTTGGTGCGAGACGATTTCAACTCTTGTAATACCAATTTAAAAAGCCGTTCAGATTGTGATATTGTGAACAACTTGAATGCAATCGGGGGGATTTCTCCTTGTTTGTGCAATTCTATACGATTGCAAGTTTCTACTTGTTTTATCATTATAAATTGGTGTTCTTATCAGTTTTCATTGCCTCTAGGGATGATAAGTTCTTGTACTTTGTTTTCATTTTGAGTAACTATGTTCTTTGATTTTATTTGATCTAAGTTGAAGAATAATTTTTTCCCAAAATAAGAACATTGATTCAATACATTTAGGTGTATGAGATAGAAATTACTTGCTGAAGATAGAAAATGCATTGTAAATTATTCAAACAAATATATAATACAATAATCCCTTTTTCCTTCTTTTTTATTTTTTATATTTTCCATCATCATATATAACTAATGAAACATTTCTTTTGTAAAATAATTTTAACAGCAACTAGTCAACAATATTAATGATTTAATAAATGTAACTTGGGAAGACAAAGAATTATGCCTTTGACAATCACTATGCACAGTATATGATGTCAGAAGCTCTAAATAAAAATCACCAATAAGTTGTACTATTAATCTAAATAAATATGTAATTAGAAAGGTTTGTGACTATGACTAGTGTGACGTACACTATAAACATGAAAAAAAAAGTGGCACAATGTTACAAAATCTTTGGATATAAGAGTAAAAACTCAATCAAAAAATCTTATCATTCAAGTGAATGGGATATACCAATAAAATCTATAAGTAGATTTGTCAATATCATTAAAGCAAAACACTAAAAAAAAAAAGAAAAAAAAACAGAGAGAATAATTTATCGAACTCATGCTTCGCAGGATCTTACTGCCAACATGATCTTCTGTTTATATATACAGAACGAAAATGAAGCGGGTGAGAATCAGAACACCCACTTAACACCCGCACATATTAAAAGAAAGTAGAGAATGTCTTGGTGAGAAATTTTACCCATCGGTTTCGTATCCTTTCAAGTTGCTGACTTCAAGGAGTGCTTGCTTCCATTTCTCCAAAATCGCTGGGTCGAAAGAATGCCTCTCAAGCAAACGCCTCTCACGCTCATGAAATGCATCCCCAAAATTCCCCTTTTGATACCGCACGTCAGCTGGTTTCACTTTGTAGAATATAGGCAACACGATTTGCTTCTTATTGTTTTTGCACTCCATTATTTGAACCAGTTCATCTAGGCACCAACTGCTTGTACCATAATTCACAGAGAGAATGGGGATTGAGATTTTACTGTTCCTAATCGCTGCCAAAAGCTCTGGTTTGATGTACTCGCCTTGGCGGAGCTCATCATCATCTCTGAAAGTATCAATTCCAGCAGTGAAGAGCCCATGGTAGAGGTGATCGGCGAAGCCATGTCGAGTATCTAGGCCTCTGAAGCTCAAGAACACCTCATAGCAGTTTCCAGTCGATGCATTATTGTTAGTTTCTGTCGGAGACGAACCAGATCCAACGGAATTAGTTTCTATCGGCGCAGTCATCGAACCAGATGCACCAGTATCGACATCCTCTGCATTTCCACTCGCATTAGTTTTCCTCCTCTTAATGCGACGATGCATTTCGGCCCCTGACTCTGCCATTGAGTTCAGCTTTCAAGCCCTAAGAGAGAAAAAAAAAAAAAAAAAAACCAGAATGCCCCTCAGAAAACAGGAAATGCCTTATTGCCTCTTCTATTGTGGTCTGTTAAAATATCAATACACATGAAGCGGTGGATTTGCTCGGAAGATGAAAAGTGTAGAGAGACTTATGACGAGACTGGGACATGGATTTGTGGAAGAAGACGAAAAGTGTTTCTTTTTGTTGGGGCAAGGGGGGCGTTTTGGGGGAGAGAGAGAGAGACAGAGATGGAGATTCGCCGGTCCAATATTTTCCAAGTAAAACAGAAAAATATCAAAGCGTCGGGACAGTGAAGACTGAAGAGTCCCCTGCTTCGTCTGCTGCTTGCGCCATTGAACTGTCCTTTTCTTTTGTTCATATATTTTCCATAAGAGAAGGTATTTTTGTTAATTATATTTCAGCTCTTGATAACACTTCGGAATTTTTTTGGTCGTTATCCCATATGGAAATTACCCATCTTACTTTAAGCCTTTCTAATATTATACCATCAAACCGATAAACCTAATTTTAATAAATGTTGTATTATAACAATTGCTTATTCTAAAAAAGATTATTTTATTTATGTATGTCAATAATCATACATATTATCAAATTTCTATATTTATTTATTTATTTATTGGTTCTCATTCTACCTTAATTTTCCCTTCTTCTTTTTTTGTTGAAACTTAATTCCTTCAAATCTCATAAATAAATCTAAATGCCTTTTTGCTTTTGCTTTTTTTTAATTATATATGTTTATTTATTGGTAATTTGTTGGTATCCACAAATAACTCAAGCGTTGCCTTCATGTGGTTCAAGTTTCAATGCACTAGAGAATCCAAGGCAATCCTACCCGGGAAGAAGATAACATGTGAGCAAGTTTTGATGCACAGCACTGACGAAAAAAAGAAACCAAAAATTTGAGAGTTTTTAGGACGGTAGGCCTATCTAAAAGAGGGAAGAGAAAATTGAAGAGTTTCACCTGTTTTAATCATCTAGGGATAGATTTGAAATTTAATAGCATTTATTTTCTATCCGTCCTTTTGCCCGTTAGGTCCCACCAATCCTCGCTTAACTTGAGTCTGCCGCTCTTCTTTTATTAAGTTTTTGTTCATTTCTAATTTCGAATGAGTGACTAGACGCACCACTCCTCTCTCCTCTTAGTTGTCAAGTTAGGCAGTAATTTTTTTAAAATGTCAACTTATGGATTTCATTTAGTCAAATTTATTGATTTTATAATTTCCTAATTAACCCAAAGCCAAATTAATAAATGAAAATTCACAATTGTTGGGTAAATGTTTTTTCTTGATTTAATTTAGCGATTGCTTTAATATTTTGCCTTTCTTCTTGACTTGGTCAAAAAGTGGGCTTTAGATAAAAAGGAAAAGAGAGACCGCGCACCAACGACAGAAACGACAAGATAGGGAAAAGACGTGGGCTTCCTCGCGCGTGCCCCGAGAACTCTCTCTCTTTCTCTGTATTTTCATTTTTTTCACTTCACCCCCTGCCATGAGAACCTGAGGAGCTTTCTCTACTTTTACCGACCACTTTCTCAGTTTTTTATATTAAGGTTTTGTCTTTTTTGCCGACCATAACCTGCTCTCTGTATTTCCCTTTCTTCCTTTTTTTTTTTCTGGTAAAAGGATTTCTCTTTATTGGCCGTGGAGAAAAATCCAAGCCCCACTTGCCCGAGAATCCTCTGCTTTTTTTTTTTTTTTTCTGCCCAGATTTTCTCGTCCTCTTTGGCCGTAAATTCCGGTCCTCAATGTCGAGATTGCTCCCTTGTCAAGGTGGAACCTGCTCCCCCTTGATCTCTTCCTCAAGGGTTTTGCCGTTGTTGGAGGCAGATTTAGGACTAAACATAAAATCTGAATATTTTTAAAAACGAAAAAATTACGGGCTGATTTAGTATTGAGTCTTAAATTAAGAGTTCTCATTAGATAAAACCTAAAATTTGGGGGTTTTTAAGAGATACAAAGGGAAAAGGGAGAGCCCGCACCAGGAAAGAACCAAAAAGAAAGGGAAAAGAAAAAAAAAAAAAAAAAGGAAATGAAAGGAGAGTGGGTTTTGCTTGTAGATCTCCCCTAGATTTACTTCCATTCGCAATGCCTAATACCGGTTTAAGATCCTTTGTTCCTCTAGTCAGAGCAATTTTCAAAATTGGAGTACAAATTCAAAAATTATATGGGATTTATATTGCGAAATTCAATTTTAAATTTTAAAGTTGTTAAGACATGGCGTTAAACGGGAGTTGATTTGAAGTAACATTTTAATAGACAATGTCTGATACAATTTCTATATCTTTTAACCGTGGATTTTTTGGGAAGATGAAAAGTGGAGAGAGACTTGGGATGAGTCTCCATTGAACTTAGTCCATTGCTTGCATCGTCATACTTTCCTTTTCCTTTCCTTTTGTTAAGTTATTTTCCACTAAAAATGGTATGTTTATTTAATATATTTAAGCTCTTAATCCTACTTAGAAATTTAAGCCTATTAAATATTATACTATTAAATTGATAAACTTCATTTCAATACTTATAAATTTAACGAGTTAACAAGTGTCGAAGATCATAAATAATTATCAACATTCTATATATATTTATTTTGTACCCAAGCACAATGGAAAGAATTTCTTTTTTGCTCTGATTTTGCTTTGATTTCTGCTTCAAATCTCACAAATTAATCAAAATACCTTTTTCTTTTTGCTCTTACTTTATTATATACCTTTTTCTTTTTGCTCTTACTTTATTATATATAAGAAATTGGTTTAATTTATCTAATCCAATTAATTGGTACACATCATTAATAGAGGACAACCGCTTTATTGGTATCTGTGGGACGTGGTCATAATTGATTAATACGTACAAAGCATCAGGACAATGGCTGCACCATTGAACTTTCCTTTTTATGGCCAAAAAGAATTTCCTTTCCTTTTTTTAAAAAAAATTGATTTTCCATCAAAAAAGTTACTTTTGTTGAATATATTTAAACTTTTGATTTCAGTTAAAAATTTACCTTGAACCCATTAAGTATTACTATATCAAACTGATGAATTTCATTTCATTATTGAAATGTTTCATTATTAATGACTACTTAAATCTATTATGTATAGACTTCAGATGATTACAAATCCAAAGAAAGTAAAAAGAAAAACTCTAGTGACTTGATATCCTTTGGGGAAGCAAGCGAAGGTTGCACTTTTAGGACTTTACTTGCATTTCTCCCTTTTTATTGTTTCTTAGATGAACCGAGGGGCAGCTCATAGCATTGAATTATACCCATAACAAATTTAGTCTCTAATGAAGAACGGACTGAAATGACTTTCAATGACACATACTTTTTTACACACATCTACCTTAATTTTGCTAGTAATTGCATAGGATGGCAGATATAGTGGGAAGATTTTCTAAATATATAATAGGACATGAATAGCAACTTGCAATCCATCTAGACAAGAAACATACAGATGCATGGACCACTAATAAATTATATTATTTCTTGGACTAACCAAAGAGCAACCAATGTTGAATAAGAATCGATACGAGGGTAGATATTTCTATAACCCTTACTACATATCTTTTAAGGTGGAGACCATTTTGAATACATCAATGCTCAATATATTTTTTCTTTCCTCTTGTCTAATTTCTTTTCTAGGTAGACTTTTTAACTCCATGACAACTCTTTCTAGTTCCTCTGCAAATTTTCTTATTCCTCGCTCCAAATCCTCGATCTTTCCCTTGTTGTCACTGCTTCCCTCACGTGCCTGCGACATGGATTGGTGGGAGAAAATGAAAAGTGGAGATAGAGAGATTCATCGGGGTCCAATATTTTACACACAAGTGCTTAAAATACATAAAAACATACAAAGCGTCGGGACAATGAAAAGGGCATGCTTAGTCTACTGCCTACATCGTCTAACTTTCCTTTTTCTTTTGTTAATTTATTTTCCATCAGAAAAGCTGTTTTTCGTTAAATATATTTAAGCTCTTAATCACACATAGGAATTTACCCCTTACTTTGAGCATGATATATATTATACAATCAAACCAATCAACTTCATTTTAGTATTGAAATGTTGTATTATTAACGACAACTTATTCTAAAAAATTATGCTATCAACGCGTGTCAAGGATCATAAAAACATTTATCAATATGTATATATGTATGTGTGTATACATATATATTCCTTCGTACCGCAACACAATGAGAGAAGAATTTATTTTTTGCACGGATTCTGTCTTAATTTCTCCTTCAAATCTCACAAATAAGTCAAAATGCTTTTTGGTTTCGCTTTATTTTTTATATATATAGTTTTTTTATTGGTTTGATTTATTTAATCCAATCCGTTATTTTATATATATATATAATTTTTTTATTGATTTGATTTATTTAATCCAATCCATTGGCACGCGTCAATAATTTAAACTTGCCAAATTAGATATAAATTAGTAATTCGTTGACTGGGCCCGTTAAACACGCATTTATGGTCATCGCCTTCAACCCGTGGAAGTTTCACAGCATAAGAAAAGTGAACTATAAGGAAATGTAGATGTTACAAAATCAGATTAAACAAACTTTCGGTGAAATTGTACCTTTTTGCTCTCTTTTGTTTCCTCACGCGTGCCCCGACAATTTCTCTCTCTCTTCATTTTTTTCTCCTCCCCCCGCCCCTACTTCTTTTCTTTCTTTTCTTTTGCAGACCACTTTTTGAGTTTTTCTTAGTAAAAGCCCTCTCTTTTGCCGACCATAACCCACTCTCTCTCTATCTCCTTTTCTTTTCCGAGAAGAAAAGCTTTATCTTTTTCTTTTTCGAGCTCCCTTTGGCAATTATTGCATGCGGAAAAATGCCCCACCCACTCGACCGAGAATCCTCTGCTTTTTTTAAGCCCCGGTTTTCTTGGCTTCTTTGGCCGTGATCCGGTCCTTGAATGCCGAGATTGCCCCCTTGTCAAGATGAAAATTGCTCTCTCTTGACCTTGTCCTCAAGGTTTCTGTCATTATTCTATTCGGAACACATTTTGGACTGGATAAAAAATTAAAAAAAAAATTGGATGAAAAGATTGAGGGTTGATGTAACATTTGGTTTAAAGTTAGAAGATTTTTTGAAACAAAAAAAAAATCGGAATAAAATTAAAATTGAACCTAAAATTTGAGAGTTTTTAAGGAATTAAGACCGTAAAAAAAGAGGAAAGAGAAAGTTGAGGAGCTTCATAGGTTTTTATCATCTGGGGGCATATTTATAATTAGATTGTGTGTGATAAGTTTATTTCTACCCTCACTCCCGGTGACTAGGCCAAGAGTCCTTCATTAACTTGAGGTTACTGCTCCACTTCTTATTGTGAAGGAGTGGCTAGCCCACTAATGTTCTTTCTACTTAATTACAAAGTTACCTCAAATTAATTGATGCCACAATTTCTTAATCAACTCAAAGCCAAATTAATAAATTAAAACTTTCAATTTTTTTTCTTGGTTTAGTTTAGCAGTTGCAATATTCCTTCAACACCTATAATTTTGTAATGCGTGTTAATTCAAATATTATTATTATTATTGAATAGAACTAATGTGTACGATGCTAATTCATTTAGATTAAATTGCATTTTAAATAATACTTTAACATAAATGCAAGCGGTTCCTCTTAAATAATGAGGGGTAGCTATGCTAATGAAAATGTAAAATTAACCAACAAAGGGTTGGTCTATTGGTAGTATGCTAACCCCGCACGAACTTCACCTGCCAATGGGCGGGGGATCAAATCCTGGTAAAAAGCCCTTGTGGGGAGGGGAGAAACCCTTCATGCTTTAATCCTTGAAGTGGTTGCCCACTTTGGCCACCACTCAAAATATATGTTACATAGGTTTTACTAACCACTCAAAATATATCTAATCATATTAATATTGCTATTCAACTTGGTTGGTGCAAGATGCGAAGCAATTTGTATGTTCGATAGAAATAAGCTTTATTCCAATATCCACTTGTGACAATGCAAGCTAATAGAATTATCAATGCTATTTATATACCAACAATCCAAACTAAGCAATCAATACTTAAAATTGTGAAGTGTTAAAAAAACAAAAAAAAAAAACAAAAGAGCGCTTGTGCATTTCATGAGCACTCCTATTTATACTATTGATTCACAATACTTTATAAGTGCTAAATTATCACATTAATTCAAGGGCTTAATTGCATTATTCTCTAAAGCTAATCAATTCTAGCTCATAAATTAAGAGTACTTTGCCTCAAATGCATCCAACCCAAGAGGCATCAAACATGAATATAATATATCAGCCTATGCATGTTTACCATTCTCAAAGGAGAGTATTAGAGTGTATTTACCATGTTAACCATTGCGATACTAACATATTCAGCCTATCAATATATACAATAGTGCATCATCAGTTTGATGCAATAAAGTTGACCTCTGATAACAATAAACACAATTTTATCGAATTCGACACAATATTGTTACCAAAAGGTAATGCCATAACTTTATGTTTTTAAGTTTATCATATTAGTAATTCATTATATGCATGCCATTTAGTTCTGTAAATGTTGCTTTAAGTTTGTATTTGCAATGTACATCTTTTTCACACTCGTTTTACGACATTAGATGGCACAAAAGTTTGACAAACATCATGGCCCTTCAAGTAAATTTTCTTATGAAGTCTAGACAGGGCTTCTGCAATGTCCTTGGCCTGGATTATACTTGCTGGAAAGGGGAACATCTTCATAGGCCCTCTCAATCTTCCTAGAACAGAGCAAAAACCCAATAGTCTGGAAAGAAGGAAAAAGTATGCAAGGTAGGCCAACCTCAGGCCAAACAACAAAAAGTTTTGGATAAGTGTTCAGTATCAAAGTTGGAGGCGTCATCTCTGAGGTGGAAGTGACCAATAGAAGTGAAATCTAGCCTAGGAAATGGCATAAACATCTAGAACTTTTACAAGCATAACCTCGCCTAGGTATAGTTGTTTACTTAACCAGCCCACTACTTTCCAAGCAATACTGATTTGCTATCAGTCTACCATCAAATCCCTTTATTAAGAAAAACTGTTGTAGGACAAGCAAGAACAAGGAAAGGACTCATTTACTGAATATGATGGATCATATAGCTAAATATTTTATTTAAACAGATAGGACGCTTACAATATTTTCTATTGGAAAGACACCAAATATACTGAAGCGCAAAACCCCATCTTTATCTCCACTACAAAGGCTATTCAAACATTGCTTTGAAGAGTTTGAGAGCTCTACAATTGAATCTTGAACATCGTCAGTTAAACCAGCATCTCTGGGTACTAGTCCAGACATTCGAGGAACTCTTCGAGTTGGAGGGAAGAATTGAGTAGTGCGATCTTCAAATGCCAAAGAGTTACCACAAGTGTTCTATAAAACAAATGAATAATTACTTTCCAGTCAGAAAATAAAAAGACGAAAAAATATGAAATTAAAGTTGAGGAGCCAAACAGATTAACAAGTTACAAACGACACCAAACATATACTTCCAAAAATTCTTCCGCAAACCCATACTAAAGCCATTGGACTGTGAAGTAAGATTCCAAGTTTTAAAAGGAAGTATTTAAGAACACCACACTAAAATAACGACTTAACTATAAACGAAGCATTATGAAAGTTGTGAGCCATAAAATATCTGCTATTGGTAAAAAAGATCATGAAGTCATACAAACTTTTAAGTTGAAAGATGCCATACTCTATTCACTTGGGCATCCTCCTCCCAGTTGAGACACACCCTAGCTGCCATACTTCAAGCTTCTCAATAGTTTTCCATTCTGCTTAATATTTATACCCTATTAGAATGATTATACCATAGTGTGCATAACTGCTGCAAGCACTAGCATATCAAAAGTAGCACCCTGCTTATTTATAGTTCCATAAAGACAACTACTTTGGTAGGTAACATTCATTATGTACAAACAAATTCTCTTCTCAGCAATTCTTACGTACCCATAGGTGCTATATTGGATTTGAATCAGATTTCGGATCCATCTATATTGATTGATTGCAATCCATGAAGTGGATGATTAGTCATAAACTGGTAGAAATCTCAGAGAAACAGAATTGCAGCAGCCTCAGCTCTACCCAGGCATTCTACTCATGACCAAGCAGCTATAGCTTGATAAAAACATAACCAGTAATTACACACAAATCCTATCATTGAAGAGTCACCTAAATTATTACCTTGCTAATTTGGCTGCACTGAACTAAATTTACTAACAATTGAAAGAAGCTATTAAATTTGATGAAAATGAGCATCTCACAAACAAATGCTTCAATATGACACCATCCACTTAGACTATAGATTCTCACCATGAGCTGGACCCCAGTAAACACAATGCTGTAATTTGTCGTTGACAATTGAAATAGTTTCAATCATTGATGACAACATTAGCAGCTAAGAAATTTTTTTGTCCTGCACGAGAAAGCAATTGAGCACATCAATAAGATTCACCTCCTAAAGTATATAAATCTATTAAATGAATATATTAATTCTGTATGATATGTGATTAAAGTAATTCACCGTTGATTTCACCGATTAGATATGAGTCAATCAATTTCCTTGATTCATTATTTAACTCAAGCATCAAACAATCTAACATCAAAAACATTTCATGGCTTTGATGTAGGACCGAGTCCCACAATAAAGAATAAATATTTAGGCATCGCGCTCAAAATTGCCTAAGCAACACATCTAGGGTTTCTTAAGCATCACACCAAAGATGAATTGCATCACACAATCTGCAAAGCAAGGACTTGCCAAGTTCAATAAATTATCAACTCTATTGAAAAGTAAGAATTACAACTATATTTGTAGACTCTCCAAAAGTTCTATTCCTAGTGGAAATAGGAAACCTCAAAACAAGAAGCATTATTGGAGTATACATAAGATCCCACTACTCAAGCTTTTAAAAAACGAAAAAAAGAAAGGAAACTTCATAAAATCCTAATAATACTAAAATCCTAGTTGATAATTTTAGCGATTAAACTTCAAAAAGAATCTTGATCCTTGTTTAAGTTTCAAAGTCAATCTTCACCAAAAACTTGGTAGTCATGTTGCATGATTTTGTTGGCCGCATCAGGCTTAGTGGATGGTTTGATTGTCCTATACTAAATTCTATGAATGGGAATCCGATTACAATACTATGTAGATGATCTGTGTCCTTGCAGTCAAATGGGTACTTATTTGACAAAAGACTAATAATTTGTAGAAATATCTCATGCCCGGAAATAATAACATTGGTTGACTTTGAAGTATCCTTATCATTAGTTATTACCTAACAACAAAAGTAACACCATACTTTACAATTGATTTACATCTGTTATGGAATACCAATCTCAAACATTATGTCAGATTTTATGATTCATGATCCACAATCCATAGATTTAATTTTTTGATTCATGACTCATATTTCCACGTGACAACTAAGGGTGACCCTAAGTGGTTATCATGTCATATCAAAATTGTGGCTACCTACTTAACAGTTGACACAATTAATAAACCAATATTGTTCTGGGTTCAAAGTTCAAACCACGAAACAGAAATTGACTCATGTAATCTATCCATCCAAACAATAGTGCCATCTTGATTACCAACCTGACCTATCACAACCTATTTATACTTGGTTTTTAAGTTTTCTAATAATAATCATACATGAATTTTGTTTCCATAGTGGTTGCAAAATACAATTTGATCACACCATATAAATATAACATTTCAGGCAAACCTAGGATTTTGTAAGCTTACGACTAGTTTCTTTTAAAATTAATTTGACATTGATGACAATATGCATATTGTACATATGCCATGTCAGTCATGTTAGGATAGGAATGACCCATTCAATTCAATCAAATTAGTTAAATGGGTTATTCATCTCTTGTAATTTGTTGACCTTTTCAACAAAAGAGTCATGTTCGAATAGAGTTTTCTAATAAAAATTTGTGTTGATCTTATTATGCGCAGATTGACCTATCTAGCAATCCATTGTAAACTTGACATTGACAGACATGACCAATAAAAATCGATTGCCATCTCTATCAATAGCTGAATGTTTGCTGAGCAAGTTTGTTATTTGCATTGCATCATGCAGATTTTGAGCAATTCAGAATCCTTTCCAAGAGAGATAAGAGAAGAACACATTCTGATGATAAAGGAATGTTGCGGGAGGAATTTCTAGTTGAGAAGTAATGAGGGTAACGTTCAAGTATCAACATAGGAAACTAAGTAATGAGGGTAACGTTCAAGTATCAACATAGGAAACTTACTTCGACATCATGCAGTGAAATTGTACTGGCTTCAAGCCCCAAGACAACAACCTTGCCATCAGGACGCCAGCAGAATCATGTTATATACATTTACCTGGAGTAGATTAATATGATTAAGAAGAGCCGGTATTGATGATACACATTGAAATGTGCAAAGAAAGTGAGTTCATTATAAACAAAAGAAAGAACACAGACAGAGAGAGAGAGAGTGTGTGTGTGTGAATAATATGTTCCCAATAAATTAACGGAAGAAGAGGAAAGATAGAGCACACACATTAACCGACAAAATGTTAATCAAAATTTGTGAAGTGAGGCAAAACGTCATAATTGTACAAAATAACAGAGAGGGATCTCGGTCACTTGACAGAGGATTTCTTTGGGCTAGTAGTTTCATCTAAAGTGAGGGAATCTACATCTTGTTGACAGGCTCCAATCCAATATCTGAATCAAAAAACAAATCTTGTTGTTCGACTATGGAAACTCAAGGTGGATTGGACGCACGAAAGCTTTCTCCAGGTGAGGATTACAAGTGCACTAGTGTTTACAACTCAGGATTTTAACACACCACCATTCACAGGTTGGCATAAGTACTATAGAGCACTCAAAATGTTCTCCATATCCAGAAGACGATATGACAAGTGAAGTGTTCAGATTTTTCCGGAGAAAAAAAAAAAAATCTCCTCTCTAAAGTTTTCCAGTGAGAATAGACAGCAAGAACTACCAAAGCTAGGCATCCAATCCTCAGCTCTTACTAATTTGAATTACCAAAAGATTAAGTCATATAGGATTTTAACATAGTTGGATGCAGCTCCTTTTCCTCCTAGTCTCTTGGCTTTGTCCAATTCCTCCCTCTGTCCCTCTCGACCAGATTGTCATACAAGTACACAGCATAGCTCGAGATATATCCTATTCAAAAGTTAAACTCCCACCAATGAACTTGATTAATCAAAATGATGTGATGAAATGCCCCTCTGTAATGAGAATAAGATAAATGAAACTTCAAGCAATACAAAATGTGAGAAACTTTCCACCTATAGTCTATAGGCAACAACCTGGTCGAGAAGTTGATAGGAATCTATGCACCTATAAATAAAATCCCTTCATTCAACTAATACCAGCTTGGATTCTTTACTAGCAACTAAGTCATCTCTAGATTTCCACTCGCATCACCATCATTCACCCTTCATTTCTGCGTAAAAGACCAACTCCTTAGTTCGATGTCACGTTCTCATTTAGACTTTCAAGCACTTAATCTCTATATTCATCCAACTATCCATCGAACGCAATTTGAACTAGATTGGCATTACAGTGGTTCCTATGGCAAAAAAGGAAGCGTAGCACAGTTAGGAAAAGCGAAAGAAGTAGAACGAGATGAGGCCAACGACTCAAAGGGCAAACACAGCAAGCCATCGTTGAATCGAAGCAATACCCAGGAGAGATTGTCCACCGCCTCTGCCAATTGAAGCGATGAAGCACCCACCTTCGAGTCATCCGTGACCATCGCCAGCAAATCCTTCTCCGGATTCCACTCACCCCATCTTCACCTGCCAATCGAAAATCGAGCAAACCCCTCACGAAACCGAATCGACCCGCCCATTAGGTCGCGAAAGAACACCGAGCAGGAGCCGAACCTGAGAAGCCAGGCGGCTTGTCGAACTGAAGCTGAAACGGAAGCACACGCTGCGACCCTGCCTCGTCTCCATAGCTAGAAAGCTCTGCTGGAGAAGCTGAAGAGCGAAACAAAGAAGAGAAGAGCGGGAGTTAGGAGGTCTGTTGAAGCTTTGAGAATTCGCGGAGAAAGTTGCGGCAGAGGAGCAGGCGAGAGTCAAAATAAGGAAGGAAGAAAGAGATGGGAATTGGGCTGTAAAGGGCCGCCGCGGGATCAACTGGGCTGGGCCGGACTTTGTAGCCTTGCCAAACAATGCCCGAAAGTGGTGGATTATTATTGAAACGTAATTTGGAAAAAGCAATGTGATCATCCTCATTTTCTTTTGGGTTTATTAAAAAAAAAAAAAAGATATGCTAATGAATTATTCGAATGAGTGTCTCACAAGAGATAACAACCTCTCACGCCTGCTTAAATGTCAAGACGACGGGCCAAGCTCAAACTTGACCAAGCCATTTGCCATTACCACCCAAACTCCTAGCGCTCGGCTGAATGCTAATACTCGACCAAGCCCCAATTGTTGAGCGGTATGCTAAACTCCTGTTGTAAGGTACACATGCGTGTCAATGATACAGTAGGGTGAAAAAATGAGATCCGATGTCTTTCTTTTTATCTTTTAACTGGAATTAGACAATTCACCTTGTTACAAGGTACATTTTTGATGTACCGGGAAAATCTCATTTCTCCACTTGTGCATGCAGAGTTAGAGACTTGCAAATGGGCAAAGAAAATAGCACACATAGTACCTCTGCTGCAAGTGATAAACCTAAGCACATCCAACAATTGAAAAGCAAAAGAATCAGATAATTTACTCTTCCTTCCAAATACGATTGCAAAAGCCCTGCAGGTATGTGCTTTGAGAGCTATTTTGGTTCCCGACTATATGACAAATTAAGTGATGCCAAAGCTTTCAATTGTTGAAATAGTAGAACTTATATACTAATTCTAGTCAACAATTGCTTTTTTAGTCTTTTAAAAAACAGGACACAACTACTTTTCATTAATAATTTATTATGATCATTGGAATGACGGTTATGCACTATTGAGCAGGAAAAAGAATGACCCCAAACCATCTGCCTTTTCTTTGGTCTTTCGGTAGTTATTCTAAAGGCACGATGTATATTTGCACCAGTGGTCATCAGGCAGAGTAGCAAACGATGTAAACCAGATTCCTGGTGCTAAAGTTTGGAATGAATTTCCTTAACTCGGGGAAGAGGGAACATGAATTATCCATAAGTATGAACCAAATGGGTTAAATTTGAAATAAAAAACAATTTGCTCACCCAAAGGCACCAACTACCGATCAATTCTGTAGCTTCTGAAGCAGTCCCTCAACCAGGTTGCAATACCCTCTGTAAGACTCGAACCGATTTTGAACAAAACAATCAGATGGCCTTCCAAAATCCTCGCCTCTCGTAAAGAAAAGTTCAACTGCGCTTCAATCAAGGATCGAGACTTCCGTTACCAGCTGCCTCATCATACCAGAAAATCCTCTAAAACAGCAGCAGAGGACTTGAAATCTCCAAGGGGAAACCCTCATCAAGTGCATACCGAAAGCAGCCATTGACCGCAATTTCCCTCAAAGTTCTCGAACAAAGCTTGATGGTTCGCTTTCAACCGTAGCATCCTTCCAAACTAAGGAACTCGAGAACAGGGCTGCCATTCGACATCTCATGCATCACCTCCGAGTCACAGATGGACAGGGACCTAAAGATTAATCCAAGCGATACTTCTACTCATCGAGAAGCAACAGAGCCCTGAGTGCAGGTTCACCAAACGAAGAGCATCCATAAAAGGAGCCGCGGTACTGCGAAATGGCCGGCCATCTCGCACAACCTCTTAGTCGCATCGACTGAGAGGTCCTCGACACGGCGGTCGACAGCAAAGCGAAGCCACGGACTGAGCTCAGGCGCGCAACGGTCGAGAAAACCGACGTCGATGTGGAACTTCCTCACCTTGGGCGACGCCTAGAGGATCAAGACGCCGTCCACGGACGGGGAGGCGTTCCGCCACCGCTTCGACAAAAACGCACGTGCGGACAATGCGTGCGAGGTCGAGGAACGAGAAGATGTGGTGGATCACCGAGTCGGGGGCAAGGTGGCTGGTGCGATCGGCATCGTTGCCTAGGGTTTCGCATCGACGAGAGGAGGAGGAGGAGGAGGTCGGCGATCGCTTCTTCTTCGCCATGTGGGGATCGACGATCGAACGGAGGAATTTGAAGGGGAGCCTCCTCCGGTTTGAGGGTTCATTTCACTCGGACTTGAGTTTCTGGCTTCCCGTATAGAGACACGTGTCGCTCGATGGAGAGGCAACCACTTTCCCGCGCCTTTTAATACATATACGGGCCCGTGATGACGGGCCTCCCACTTCTTGAATTGCCGAGTACCGAACCTTAATTTTTTTTAATCCAAGCTTGTCAGGCATATGAAAAAATCATCATTCATATAATAATCGAGTATGAAAAAGATAGAGTAGGCGTACATAAGCGAGCTTGAGCCCGTGAAAGAAAATGTTTGCTTGATTCCGCTTGATCTGTGATATCATGCTGGAATGCTCAACTTACTTAGTAATAATAGACACAAATAATTAGTAAAACTTTGCCAACATCTATAAAAAATAATAATAAAAAAAATAAAAAGAAGATAAAATAAAAATTAACCATAAATAACTTTTATGAGATAATTCTTTAGCTTAAATTACATTCATGATCAAAGTATGATATCTCATGAGCTCGAAAAATAGTAGATGAATGTTTCAACGTCTTGACTTATGTTGACTTGAATGCAAGGAATGATAACCCAAGCAATTCATGAAGTTTGCTGGTCTAGGATGGACATGTTCTCTTATTTTCAAATTGGCTAAAAAGAATGCAATCGGAGAAGACTTTCCTTGCCTCACCACCATGCCAAATGCAAGACTATTGGCATCCACAATGTGCGCCTCCATGTAGATGGCAACTCCATGATTCTAGTAATTAAGGTTGTTGAGCTTATGGCTCAAGTTCTACCAACTTAGATTTGGATCGAAGCCTGGAGATTAAACTAAGTCACATACGTGTTAGGAGGCATTGTGGGCGTGTGGCAAAGTTATGTGGAGAGGACCGGATGCTCGAGCCCTGCCGTGCTACTGACCAAATGATAGCACTAGGTATTGTCTGAGCTCCTGAGCAATCCCTTCAAACACCGAATAACTAGCATATTCAGTATCTGATATTTTGTTTCCTATGCGAAGCAAAAACTGCTAATTAAATATGTTCTCCATTACAAAAGTTGGAAACTCAGATTTTATGAAGACGATGGATTTTCTTAATTTGTGTGGAATAGGTTGATTCATCCTCCATGTAGAAAAAAAAAAATAGGGCTGTCAATCAAAACTTTTTGAAAGTGAAACCAAATCCAACAAAACTAAAAAGCGGTATTAGCTTGGCTTCGGAAGATACCAGGAAAAGAGTTCATAACATAAAGGAAGATTCTATTGTGTAAACATCTGAAGATTGTTCTATGTACATAAAATGCAAATAACATTGGTAAATAACAAAACCATTTGCTAACAAAATGCTGACCTATAACTTATTCAGTCATTAATATTTTGGTAAGTTACCAAAACTTTTAAGAAAATACCAATGCTTATTGTAATATTCTTTATTATATATTATTGTCGACCTTTGAATCTTCCCGATGGTTAAAATTAGAAAAATTCGAGACTCAAGATCTCGGATTGCGGCGAGATTCGTTTCTTGACTAAAAAAATTTGATTAGTATCACTTTGTTGGTCAAACCAAAGTATCGACCTTTGACCAGAAAAAGAAATTATTGTTTCACTGGTCTTAATCTTTTTTAGACATTCGATTTAGGCGCGACAACCCAAAATCCGTTGGGAAAATAAAACATAATCTTTTCCCATCTTCTTTTTACGTTCAAGGTGGGAGGCGCCACAATATAGATGGGCAATGAGTCTCTCCATCATTCCCCTCCACGCCATTAGTCGCCATAGCTGCTTGCCCTCGCCGTTGCTAAGCCGCCCTTTCCTGCTCCACTATTGCTCCCTGCCTTCCCCACCGTGAAAACCGAAGAGCCCAGATCTCGTTCGGAGACTCTCTCGCCGGTCGTTGTTCTGTTCATAGACAATCGTAAAGGTTCTAGTCACCGGTTGCGAGTGCCCGTCACAGCTTAGTTACGTCACTGATAAACTAGGCCTTCCTGCTGCGTTCAACGACGGTCATCGACGAGGAGCCTCTGAAAAACCAACGGTCCAAGGGTTCATTTTTAGGCTCGAGTATTCTGGTTGGTTTATCCAATTGTATCCTTATTTTTGTTCCCTACGTTTTGTAGATGTAATGGCCGGCACAATGGTGAGCTGATGGTCGGAGGCGGTGGTCCAGTGAAGAGCGAGAATGAGTGACGGTGGTGTAGGAGTACTTTTGCGCGTAAGGTCTTGAATGTTTCTGGTTCAGTGAAGCTTTAGATATTAATGCGTAGGCATGAAGATTCATTACAAGTCACTGAAGGCGGGAGCTCTGGGATTGGGGAGGCAGGCGTCAAAGATGAAGGGTGAAAAAATATATCCCAAAGCAATGAACGATATTGGCGTGTCCGGTGGGGGTGGTCGGGGCCCCACACGGGGACGAGGTGGGGATCCAAACTTCCCTTTTGCTAATTGCTAATTGCTAATTGTTGCAGTGGGGATTGGGCCCGACTTTATCTACTTTTCATCGACCTTTTTCTTTTTCCTTTGTTCCTGTTCTTTTTTAGTAACGTGCAGGGGTGTGATTGAGTTGGTTTTGCAGGGGCGTATGTACTCATCACTAACTTTAATAGAAAATTACAGGCTCAACAGGCTCCAATTTGAGTCTACTTACCGGCAATTATTGTATTGTTTCAATATTATCGATTGTGCTATTAAATTAGCCAAATTTATTTGTTAAAGTTACTAGCTCTCGTGGGATATTACTTCTCTTGATTTGGATAACTTACCAACTTCTCAATGGGTAAGTTACTAACTAATTTTAGCTTTACTAACTTCTAAATTACCAACTATATAGTTGATTTCTTTTTTCCAAATTTTCACCAGTTTTAATAGTTTTTTACAAACATTTATTTACAGAGTTTATTAGCATGTTAAATTTACTAACCCTTGTAAGAAATTGTGGACTCTTATTCGAGTCATTATACCAAATGTTATTTGATTGTTTAAAATTGTCGACTATTCAGTTCCAATAACTTACCAACATTTCTTTGTTAAAGTTACCAAGATGCACTTACTAACTCTTATAGGAAATTACCAACTTTTATTTTAATCGGTATGAATGTTCGCTTGAATTTATTGAAATTGCCAACTATTCTAATAATTTAATAACATTCATTTACACAACTTATCAAATTGTCCAAGTTACTAACTCCTTTGGGAAATTATCACTATCATTTGATTATACTTAGTGTTATCTTTAGAATTACTCTATCAACATATAGATGATAACTTTACTATATAAGCTGCTCCTATAATCTATCGACACATAGACGTAATTGATATTATTTGAGTACATGGCTTGTTAATAAGAGATCAAGTTGAAAAGATTTATCGAACTGGCATTAAAGGTGAGAATAGCTCAAATATTTGATAGGCAAGAGCCCCAAAAAAATGTGAAAAAAGAAGAATAAATTAAAACCCTTTAATGTCTACTGGAAATGTACACGAAGTTGCATTTCTGCGAACATTTCGTGATAACAAACACTGCAAAAACTTGTCATTCTTTTCTCTACCGCAGTGTTTCTACAACCGAACACTCCCATATATGGACACTCGGCTCCGAAGAAAGAAAATTGCAGAAGAGAGCTTCAGCTTCTTCTTCTTAGGTCAAACAAGTCAACCCAAGATGTCCAGCTTCACTCCAATCAAGTAGGCATCTCATGAGTTTAAAAATAATAAACCATTGCTTTCATCACATCTTAAATTACATTGGTTCGAACACGAGAAATCGAGCCAAAACCTAAGATAGACATCTTAAAAACCTTCAAATCCTCCGTGACCATCGCCAGCAAACCCTTCTCCGGATTCCACTCACGCCATCCTCACCTTCCAATCAGAAGAAATCGAGCCAAAACCTCACAAAACCGAATTGGAAAATAGTCGATTAGACCCACCCACTACTTCATAGAAAGAACGCCCCGACCGGGAGCTGAACTTGAGAAAACAAAGCGATTCATCGAAGCTTTAAAGCTGAAACGGAAGCACGCGCTGGCGACCCTCCTTCGTCAGTCTACATCAAGCAGCCCGAGGACCGCAGCCACTAGCTCCGCTGGAACAGAGCTATTACGCTTGGTCTAATAGTCGGAGGCGGGGGGAAGGGGCGGGTCTTCCTTTCTTTTTCTTTTATCTCTGAAATTGAAAATTGAAATTTTTATCGGATCCCAGGTGCACCTGCTAATTTTATTTTATTTTTCCTTTTGTCCTCATTTACTTTTTTTAAGGACATGTTTCACAATGGAATATGAATCTTCTGAATCAATAGGTTAACCCTCGTTTGGCTCTATTCCTCTTTCCATTTCGTTTCATTTCTCCATTCTGTTCAGTTTTTATTTCGTACCTTCCATTTTTTGTACCAAATGGGTGGAGAAATCTTCAGAATGCATATGATTGTCTACCAACTTGTTTTGAAAAGCACTGTACTTTGTTATAATCTTCATTATTCCAATGGAAGAAGGTTCATAAAGCTTGGTATGGCAACGATTGATCGGACTAGTAGTCAGTAATATTCAAAGAGCACATAATGGTTCGTTCTTTGAAATTCGTTGCGAGAACTGGGGAATCGAGGAGTTTCTTTTTACCTTGTCTCCTTTTTGCTAAGCAAATGAAGATTTGATTAGATTGGGCCATATTCATTTTTTGCATTGCTCATGCCCGACATGAACTTTTGATTATTGCTCAACAAATTATCCAGAAATAAAATCAGAAAAATTCTCAAAATAAATAAAAGAAAAAAAAAAACTATAAACGGAACAGCACAGCAACAAAAAAAAAAAGATGAAAAAATGAAATAGAAAAGCAGCCCATTGAAAAAAAATCGTAAATTTTCTTCGTATGACTAAGCGTTTAGGCATTTCTTTTACGAAATCCTATTGCTTTTTACAAGCTTTTATTTTTCTTATCGTGAACAAGAATTTTGATCAGGTGGGTTTTGCTGCTGTAGACAAAAATGACGCGCTCCTGCATGCTAACGTTCATCGTCGCTGATTAAAAAGGAATGAGGAAAATCTATAAGTTATGCACGGATTGAGTGATTTGTCCATTCATGTTTCAATTTCCGAATTGCATATAGCTCGCATACACACTTGTGTGTTGAGATCATACCAGGCCAGCGACATAAAAATTGCTACACTTTTATCTATTAGCCAATGTGATACATGCCCATCACTCTTGATTTCAAATCGAAAAGATGAAGCGAAAATCAATTCCAAAAGAGTGACCTATATTGAATAGCCAATCGAAATCCTTCGCAGAAAATGAATGATTTGAAAAATATTTTTCAAAAAATAATTACTCGTACAATTACAAAAATGAACAAATGCCAAAAAACATACATATTGCAAGCTTGCTGTCACCATATAGAAGTTCCTACCTTTGCATCTCTCTTGTTATCGCATAGAAAGTCACACAACGAAACACAAATCATCGTAACTCAAGAATCTTGGTACGTTTTCTTGGTTTCTTTTTCGACCGTTTGTTTCCAATCCCCCCACACGTATCCTCTTCGCCAGACTCGGACCTCACGTGCTTTGTTGAAACTCCTGCTTGGGAAATACCATGCTCATCGTCGTCATCGTTGTCGATAATATCTCCTGAGTCTGTTTCGCCAGTGGTAGAAGCTAATGGATTCGGAGGTTCACAACTCGCCTCTACAGATTCTATAGCTGCTACTGCTTCAGGGGAATGAAGAGTGGCGATCCTCAGCATTAGAAAGTTACCACTGCTTAATAAGCGTTTAGGCATTTTTTTTTTCTGGGAAATCTTTTTACTTTTTACAAACCGTGTTCTTTTTTTGGTTGCGAACAAGAATGTTGATCAGGTGGATTCTGCTGCCGTAGACAAAAACGATGTGCTTTTTGCACACTAACGTGCATCATCGCTGATTAAAAAGAGATGAGGAAAATCTATAAGTGCAGATCAAGTGGTCTGTCCATTTGTGCTTTGATCTTCGAACTGCATATAGCCAGCATATACGCTTGTGTGTTGACATCATACGAGGTTCGCGATGGATCAAATCACTGCACTTTTATCTACCAGTGAGTGTGATACATGTCCATCACTCTCAATTTCCAATTGAAAAGATAAAGCCGAGATCAATTCTGGGATAGTGATCAATATTGATTTGCCAGAAATCCTTTTGCAGAAAAGTGACCAATTTGGAAAATATTTTTCAAAAATAATTGCTCACGATTATAAAAATGAACGAATGCAAAAACATTTCGTCGTACATGACGATTGAGAAATACTTTTTGATTGATTATTTCAAATAATACAAGCGATTATTTTTAGGAAGGTATTTTTCACGTCATTCATTTTTTGCGGAACAAAAGGAGTCTTAATTCACGTCAATTTGCAAATATTATCATATAAGGCATCGTTATCTCGTTTGTCTACAAAATGGCATCGTTTGATTCAGGCCCATACGTTCAATTATAATCTCGTTGCACATCCCAACGAAATGAAGTGGCCTGACGGGAGGAGGCTTGGCCCTGTTCCAGCAGAGCTAGTACAGAAGCATCGGAGGACTCATGGGACATCACATTGATGCGAATGTGGCGGTGGACTAGTTGTTGAAATTGTAATCTGGAAAAAGCAATGTGATCATCCTCACTTCTGATTACCTAAATCAAAGAGGCAATATACTGGTTAACAGGCGTTTCCTCCACCATTTAGGTACAAGAATGGTTTGGACGATTTCCGATGCTTGCCCCGAATGATCTTTGGGTTATTGGAGCTTTTATGGAGCAAGAACCCTGGGCTTGGCAAGGCATCCGTTTACAGTGCAACAAGAAAAGAAGGATTTAACTCAATTCCCCGGGCAGGATAATACCTGTTAAGGGGCATTTGTTTTGGAATTCAGAACCCAAATCTTCTCGAGGCCTATCAAACTATGTTTCACAAGTTTCATGCCCGTCATTTGGTTGCTCGTATATATAAAACTCGACGCAATTCTATCTTATTAGATGTTTGGTGACCATCCACCATATGAAAGATATCCATACCTCAATTTACAGTATTCTAAAAGCCCAAACTTAGATCAAGTTCAAATTCACACCAATGATTATGAAAGATATGGCGTGTCTCAAAATGTGTGAAGCATAACTTACAGCAGAGATTGCCAACTTGTTAAATCAGAATCAAATCAGATTTTACCTCACCCTTTCCAGCCAAATAATGTTAGTAATCCATATCATTACATACGATAGGTTTGTAAAAGAATTTAATACCGGAATGTTCTGAAAGATCTGGCGTGTCTCAAAATGTGTGAAGTATAACTTACTATAACAAATTCCTACATCTATCTGATCACCCTCCACAACTGTTCTATGCAATGCTTAAAACTCAATAATTTATCAGAGAAAAAAGCCAAATGCAAAGGTAATAACGCGCACCTGCAGATGATTGACGACAACCAGCTAAAGTTCTTTTCCAGCACCACAGACAACTTTTGGTACACGCTTCATACCCTATCATTGAACAAACTAGCAGACTAAGATCATAAAAACCAACCAAAAAGAACAGAAGTCCTATAGTGACACCAGAACTTTAAAAAACCAGCCGTACCACTTCACCCAGAGAATTAATAAGAAATTGATGGACTGCGGGACTGGTCCTAGCACCACCTGGAAGACTCAAAAATTCCTCTTGAGGAGAAGAGTCAAGACCTAGATAAGCAAACAGAAACAGTCAAATGAAGAACAATGGAAAGCCATCTACTGCTCTGTATTACCAGGACCACTAACCGTGGTCATTAATAAGGCTTCATAACATATCAAACTTCTCATGAAATATGTTCATGGCATCAGCCCACTGCTTGTGCATGACCAATAATGATGTCCAGACGACATTAATTAAATCTTCGATGTCAGAAGCCTGCTGAGCAATTTGATGATATTCATTTTTACTGCAGACAGGAAGAGATTGAGAATCTAAGTAGGCATTATGCTGATAAAGATTCTCAGAAATCTGTTCTCGTTCTATTTGAGAGCGTTAACAGTCTGGAAAATGTGTTTGATAAAACTTCAAAAGCAGTTAATGAATGGAAAACTACTCTTAAAATCAGATTTATAAACTAAAGACCACTTTTTAGTGTTCACATTCCACATACAAACATGGAGATTTCGATTAAGTAAGCCTATTTTCCTATTGTGACGAGCATATTCTCACAACTTTCATCCCTTACAACATACATCATGTTCACTCAACAATTTTTTTGTGAAAAAACATTGAACACAGTTTCCATAGAAATGGAAACAAAAAATGTAGTCGAAAACTTAGCAGGCCTCTGATGATAGAGAACAAAAATGATGCATGCGACAATGTTTAAAATTTTGCAAGAGTAACTCTTGCATTTTTGTCCCACTACTTTCAACATCTAAACTGCATTGACTTCCAGAGGTTTCTACAGAAAGATAGTATGACACTTAAAGGTCAGGTGAAAACCTTCTTAAGCATGAACAAAATCATTCAGGCTACAAAGTATGAGGCATCATGTTGTTCAGCTTATGGTGCCTCGAAATTGCTCTATGTTAACCATCAGTTTCATTTTAAGGATAATGATCATATCGTGAGTTATGTGAGTTTTACTTTCTGTACAAAGTTGATAGCTTTGAAACAAATATCAGTGCATATAAACAATCCTAATATAATCATCATATCAAATACAATCACTACTGCATAAATGATTTAAAATATTAATTAAAAAAAAAACTAGAACAGAAGTTTCACCTCAAATTTGAATAACACTGAATCCTAGTGCAATTTCACCTCTATTGGAATATTGAAGTATCAAGCACTAAGCAGTTGATTCAACAATGTCTTCAACAAGTTCTCCTGCGCATGCAACCATCAAATAACAAAGGTCCTTGGATGAAGCCACCTAATGAAAACAATTACTAGCCAGTTAGCTTGCTCTAGTGGAACATCTAACCTGATATATGGAATAATCCAATCATATGAATAATTTTACAGCTAGTACATTTGAAGTTTAGCTAAGAGCTTCAGCGTCATATGTCTATCAAAATATTATCCGAGATGTTTTGACATTTACTGTGTCAGGCTGTTTGACATTTTAACCAAGCCATCGTCGAAGAAACGAACACGCTGAATTGAAAAAAAGAAAAAAGAAGAAAAAAACAAGAGAACTTTCTCGAGTCAAAGCAATTACGAGGAGAGATTGTCCACAACCTCTGCCAATTGAAGCGATGAAGCACCCACCTTCGAGTCCTCCGTGACCATCGCCAGAAAATCCTTCTCCGAATTCCACTCCGCCATCTTCACCTGCCAATCGCAAGAAATCGAGCCAAAACCTCACAAAACCGAATGGGAACACGATCGAATCGACCTGCCCATCATTAGGTCGCGAAAGAAGGCCGACCGGAGCCGAACCTGAGAAGCCAGCGGTTTGTCGAACTGAAGCTAAAAGGGAAGCACGCGCCGCGACCCTTCGTCGGTCTCCATGGCTGAAAAAGGTCCGGGAGCAGCCGAAAACGCAGCCACCAGCTGCCGGGGCAAGCCGCGAGGGAGCGCACAGAAGCGGCGGCGGCGGCAAATGCGAACTGAGAGAGGGAGAGCTGGTGGAGGGTGGAGCCCGAAAATCCCTAGAAGAAAGCCTGAAGAGCGAGACGGAAGAGACGAGCGAGAGAGTAACGAAGTGCACTGGAAGCCTGAGAATTTTTGCAGAACAGGCGGGAGAGAGACGATGAGGAAGGAGAGAGGATCTGATTACGGGCCGAGCCGGGCCATTAGTCGGGCTTTAACTTCTTCTCTGGGCTCGTTCATCATAAAAGAAAGAACGTATGAGATGACACAACGGGCCGCTACGGGCCTTGAAAGTTGTCCGCATAGGAGGGATCACAACAACATTTACTCGAGAAACTCGAAAGAACTCGTGATTGGAAGACGTTGGTTAGTCAAAGGTAATGACCCGCCGTTAAATATTCTCGCTACTCAAGATAGAGGCCGTGATGCCAGTGGGGTTTTGCCGTTAGAAAGAGAGGCGTCAGAATTGTGTAGTTAGATGAACCACCTAACTAAAGTCCAAGCTCGATTCGATCGTTGCTATCATCGCTATCGTCACACTACGAAATATATTCTCAATTTGCTATCTAATAGAAATTATCGTGACTTTTTCTTAGATGAGGGCATATTTGTTACTTGTCCATGTAGGACCTTGTTATCATTGATAATGTTATTCATATGTGGACAGAATAGCTTTATTTACTAATTTTTCATCAAACAGTGTCTCTCTACTCTAGTTCTTTCAACATCTTTCTCCAAAAGGTTCTTTGATTTTTCACATGTAAGGAATGTAAGGTATATCATTCAAAGAGCATGCTCAGATTCTGCGCTTGTTCTGCATCGGCATCACAACCACGTCGATTGAGTGCTATGTATTGAGTCTTAAGTGTTTCCTGTTATTTACAGGCAATACAACTACTTTTCGCAACGCATACGCTGTTAAATTATGATGTTAAGTTCCCTCATTATCCTCCATCCATTTAGACTATTAGTTTAATAGGGACGCTAACTTACAAACATAGTTCGTTCTACAATTACTAAAATAATAGCATAAGCAAATTTTACAAGACTACACAACGGCTGTGACAGAGGGTTCACCCAAAGGTGTTTTGTGTGACAAACGCAAATTACCTTCTATCCGTTTTCTATCAAGAGTGAGGCTTCTCTCTGTATTCTAGCAATACTCGTGATCCTGGCCTTCTCTTCTTGTTTCTCGGTCCTTGAAATTTTTAACACTAGTTTCTCCCAAACGAGCTTATGTAAGACAGCTCGTGCACAGTTTAATTTAATGCGCGGATTGCACTGGTAACTATTTATTGTTTTATCATATTATTAACTTTTGTTGTCACTATTTCTGCACTTATTATGGATTGGGATGGAATACCTTCATGACGTGAAGATATGGAAAGTAATAAATGAAGCAAATCTTACAATGGATTTAACTAAAGTCGACGGGGAGTCATCATAAAAATAATTAATAGAATATCACATATGCACATGTTACATACATATAATCATATATAAAATGCAGTTACTATCTCAGAGTAGATGATTGCAGATGATTGAACACGAAGCTATTGTGTCTATAAGAGTTTCTCCTTTAGATTGGCAATAAATCCTAGTGAATAAATGATAAAATCAAACAATTTTAGATTCTTGTATGTTTATACAACATTAAGTTTACTGACTACATGATACTCTTTGTTAAAATACAAAACATGAATCTTTGTTAAGAATACAAAACATAATCTCGTGATCTTAAACCTACCATTTATTTACAAATTTCGAATATATGAGATTGGAAAATAGTATGCATTCTTTAACTATACATCTAGCTAGTCATATCGATTATACTAATCTAGGTGGTTGGCCCTTTCACGCGAGAGTATTTTGTACATTGGATTGGATGCATCACTCAATAGCGACACATGGAGAAGTGAGCCAATTTTAGGTGATAGATTTCAACATTCATATGTGAAGTGTATCGGTCAATTACACCATGTAAACCATCCAATCCAAAGTATAAACAATCCAAAGCAGACATTTGGTTATATTATATATGGACATAATAAACAATAACGCATGAAACATAAGCTGGGCACTATCAAAGAGCTATCAAAGCTTGCAGAAATGCAATGAAGACAGTTAACCCCCTAGATAGAAGCCATGGGTCAGTATATTTCAGTCGATTCCATCTAACTAAATAGAGAAATAGTTAGCTTTTACTCCACATTTTCTCTTTGATGAATTAAAACTCTTCGAAAAGGGTGGAGCCAAAGAGCTTCAATCGGAAAGCCCACATGCATTGCTTCTCACTCTGATGCCTCCTGCAGCTTCGAGTATTAGAGGTCCACCCACAAGAAACATGAACATTACAACCAAAAATTCACGAACAGACATTCATTCTGAATCAGAGATTTCATCTTCATCGTCATCCAGTATGTAGACTAGGGCCCGCTTTCTTGCAACCAAAACACAAGCTGCACTCTACTAGCTGTTGCAAAAGAAAATCAACTTGATTTCACTCAAATGTTCATATAATATGGCCATAACTAATGCGAAGTTTTGATACCTCTGCTGGGAAAAAGTAAGAAGTACAATACTTGCATCACGCTAAAACACAGGCAGAAGCAATACTTGTGTACCTAAAGAGGCTATGGTATGCATGTGAACCATGAATACTCAGCAGTATCTTGCTATACTAGATACCATGATAGTATCAATCATCATGAACATGTACGTAATAGTTCTCAGTCAGTAAATCATGCTGCAATATGGCCACTAATGATTCATCTTTTTCGCACTTTCACCTTCCAATTTATCTAAAATTGATAGGAAAACCTACTACTTTAGCATTTTACTTCTTCAAATGAAAAAAAAATATTCTTCTTTGGAGCATCAATTTGCACATTTCCAACTGTTGGAACAAGGATGAAATGGTCCATTAAGCACAACGAACTTGTGCTAGTCATATTTAAACTTAAGAGTAGCTTGTAAAAGTGGAATTTGAGTAAGGAGCGCGGATAAGATTAATTCAATTCCAACATCTAGCCAATGAGATATATTTGTTAATGACAATGGCAAGTTTATCAAACAATGATACAAAAAGGAAAAACTATGGGCAACAATAAGTTACCAAACATCCAAACTGCAAATGGACCTAGTAAGAAACTCAAGGAAAATAGTTTTTTGAGTATACGATTGATGGCGTGGCAATGAATTGATCCTTAGCTTGATTGTGTGGGCAATGTGAAAAATTCTAATTCTTACCACTAATTGACAAGGATGAACTGCAGTATGGGAATGATGCCAACTTCTCATTCTTCATCTCTAGGTGTAGAATAAAGTCCTCGATGTGTAATTTCCCTGGGTGAGTGTTTCAAAAGTGTGAATGAGACGACCAAGCAATAGTGTTCTCACAAAATAGAAGCAAAAGTGGCGGTCATGTTTTGATCTATTTAACAAAGGGGGCATGTTCAAAAAGAGTGTTCTAACAAGATTTGTTAAGTTTCTATGCTCATAATGACCTATCTAGCAGTCCACTCCACTGTTAATTTGGCATTGGGAGACAGGACCCATAAACACGGATTGCCATCTCTATTAGCAGCTAATGTTTGTTGAGCAAGCTTCTGTTTGTAATGCATCATGTGGCTTTTGAGCGATTTAGAATCTTTCCGAAGAGAGATTAGAGAAGAACACATTCCGATGATAAGGGATTGTTGCAGGAAGATTTCTAATTGAGAAGTTGAGAGGGTAATGTTAAAGTAATAACTAGAGGTGTTAAATGGGTTGCACAACCCATTTATGGACCCATTTAAGCATAAATGGGTCGTTGATGGGTCAGGCCTTAAGAAATAAGGTACCCTTATGGGTTTTAAAAATAAAAGAACTAAAATAAATGGTCTTAAATGGGTACCCATTTAAGACCCATTTACAAGCCCATTAAAGTCTAAAGATGGTCATTAATAAGGCTTCATAACAAATCAAACTTCTCATGAAATATGTTCATGGCATCAGCCCACTGCTTATGCATGACCAATAATGATGTCCAGACGACATTAAGTAAATCTTCGATGTCAGAAGCCTGTTGAGCAATTTGATGAAATTCATTTTTACTGCAGACAGGAAGAGATTGAGAATCTAAGGAGGCATTGGGCTGATAAAAATTCTCAGAAATCTGTTCTCGTTCTATTTGAGAATGTTAACAGTCCAGAAAATGTGTTTGATAACACTTCAAGAGCAGTTAATGAAAGGAAAACTACTCTTGAAATCAGAATTATAAACTAAAGACCACTTTCTAGTGTTCACATTCCACATGCAAACATGGATATTTCAACGTAACCCTATTTTCCTATTGTGACGAGCATATTCTCACAACTTTCATCCCTTACAACATACATCATGTTCACTCAACAATTTTTTTTTTGAAAAAACATTGAAAGCAGTTTCTATAAAAATGTAATCGAAAACTTAGAAGGCCTCTAATGGTAGAGAACAAAAATGACGTGTAAATCATGCGACAGTGTTTAAAATTTTGCAAGCGTAACTCCTGCATTTTTGTCCCACTACTTTCAACATCTAAACTACATTGACTTCCAGAGGTTTCTACGGAAAGATAGCATGACACTTAAAGGTCGGGTGAAAACCTTATTAAGCAAGAACAAAATCATTCAGGCTACGCAGTATGAGGCATCATGTTGTTCAGCTTATGGTGCCTCAAAATCGCTTTATGTTAACCATCAGTTTTGTTTTAAGGATCATGATCATATTGTCAGTTATGTGAGTTTTACTTTCTGTACAAAGTTGATACCTTTGATACCTTTGAAACAAATATCAGTGCATACAAACAATCCTAATATAATCATCAGATCAAATACAATCACTACTACAAAAACTATTTAAAAAAAAAAAAAAACTAGAACAGAAGTTTCACCTCAAATTTGAATAACACTGAATCCTAGTGCAATTTCACCTCTATTGGAATATTGAAGTATCAAGCACTAAGCAATCGATTCAACAATGTCTTCAGCAAGTTCTCCTGCGCATGCAACCATCAAATGACAAAGGTCCTTGGATGAAGCCACCTAATGAAAACAATTACTAGCCAGCTTGCATTTCTGGTAGAGGAAAGGCAACTATCAGCCTAGCAAATAAGTCTGCTTGCTCTGGTGGAACATCTAACCTGATATCTGGAATAATCCAATCATAAGAATAATCTTACAGCTAGTACATTTGAAGTTTAGCAAATAGCTCCAGCGTCATACGTCTATCAAAAAATTATCCGAGCTGTTTGACATTTACTGTGTCAGGCTGTTTGACATTTTAACCAAGCCATCGTCGAAGAAACGAACACACTGAATTGAAAAAAAGAAAAAAGAAGAAAAAAACAAGAGAACTTTCTCGAGTCAAAGCAATTACCGGGAGAAATTGTCCACAGCCTCTGCCAATGGAAGCAATGGAGTACCCACCTTCGAGTCCTCCGTGACCATCGCCAGCAAATCCTTCTCCGAATTCCACTCCGCCATCTTCACCTGCCAATCGCAAGAAATCGAGCCAAAACCTCACAAAACCGAATGGGAACACAATCGAATCGACCCGCCCATCATTAGGTCGCGAAAGAAGGCTGACCGGAGCCGAACCTGAGAAGCCAGCGGTTTGTCGAGCTGAAGCTGAAACGGAAGCACGCGTCGCGACGCTTCGTCGGTCTCCATGGCTGAAAAAAGCTCCGGGAGCAGCTCGAAAACGCAGCCACCAGCTGCCGGGGCAAGCCGCGAGGGAGCGTACAGAAGCGGCGGCGGCGGCGGCAAATGCGAACTGAGAGAGGGAGAGCTGGTGGAGGGTGGAGCCCCAAAAACCCTAGAAGAAAGCCTGAAGAGCGAGACGGAAGAGACGAGCGAGAGAGTAACGAAGTGCACTGGAAGCCTGAGAATTTTTGCAGAACAGGCGGGAGAGAGACGATGAGGAAGGAGGGAGGATCTGATTACAGGTCGAGCCGGGCCATAAGTCGGGCTTTAACTTCTTCTCCGGGCTCGTTCATCATAGAAAAAAGAACGTATGAGATGACACAACGGGCCGCTACGGGCCTTGAAAGTTGTCCGCATAGGGAGGGATCACAGCAACATTTACTCGAGAAACTCGAAAGAACTCGTGATTGAAAGACGTTGGTTAGTCAAAGGTAATGACCCGCCGTTAAATATTCTCGCTACTCAAGATAGAGGCCGTGATGCCAGTGGGGTTTTGCCATTAGAAAGAGAGGCGTCAGAATTGTGTAGTTAGATGAACCACCTAACTAAAGTCCAAGCTCGATTCGATCGTTACTATCGTCGCTATCGTCGCACTACAAAATGTATTCTCACTTTGCTGTCTAATAGAAATTATCGTGACTTTTTCTTAGATGAGGGCATATTTGTTACTTGTCCATGTAGGACCTTGTCATCATTGATAATGTTATTCATCTATGGACATAACAGCTTTATTTACTAATTTTTTATCAAACGGCGTCTCTCTGCTCCAGTTCTTTCAACATCTTTCTCCAAAAGGTCCTTTGATTTTTCACATGGAAGGAACGCAAGATATGTCATTCAAAGAGCGTGCTCGGATTCTACACTTGTTCTACATCGGCATTGCAACCACATCGATCGAGTGCTATGTATTGAGTCTTCCCTATTTGTTTCTATCCACAGGCAATGCAGTTGCTTTCCGAAATGCCTACTATGTTAAACAATGATGCTAAGTTCCCTCGTTATCCTCTATTCGTTTAGACTATTAGTTTAATAATGATGTTAAGTTACAAACATAGTTCGTTCTATAATTATTAAAATAATAGCAAAAGCAAATTTTATAAGACTACACAATGGCTGTGACAGAGGGTTCACCCAAAGATGTTTTGTGTGACAAACGCAAATTACCTTCTATCCGTTTCCTATCAAGAGTGAGGCTTCTCTATTTCTGCACTTATAATGGATTGGGATGGAATACCTTCATGACGTGAAGATATGGAAAGTAATAAATAAAGCATATCTTACAATGGATTTAACTAAAGTCGACAGGGAATCATCATAAAAATAATTAATAGAATATCACATATGCACATGCTACATACATATAATCATATATAAAAATGCAGTTACTATCTGAGTGCAAATGATTGAACACAAAGCTATTGTGTCTACAAGAATTTCTCCTTTAGATTGGCAATAAATCCTAGTGAATAAATGATAAAATTAAACAATTTTAGAATCTTGTATGTTTATACGACATTAAATCTACTGACTACATGATACTCTTTGTTAAAATACAAAACATGAATCTTTGTTAAGAATACAAAACATTATCTTGTGATCTTAAACCTACCATTTATGTACAAATTTCGAATATCTGAGATTGGAGAATAGTATGCGTTCTTTAACTATACGTCTAGCTAGTCATATCGATTATACTAATCCAGGAGGTTGAACCTTTCACACAAGAGTATTTTGTACATTGGATTGGATGCATCACTCAATAGTGACACATGGAGAAGTGAGCCAATTTTAGGTGATAGATTTCAACATTCATATGACTAGCGGAAAAGGTTCATGGTAGGCATAAATTAAACAATAACGCGTGAAGCATAAGCTGGGCACCATCAAAGAGCTATCAAAGCTTGCAGAAATACAATGAAGACAGTTAACCCCCTAGATAGAAGCCATGGGTCAGTATATTTCAGCCTATTCCATCTAACTAAATAGATAAATAGTTGGCTTTTACTCCACATTTTCTCTTCGATGATTGCCCACCTAGCGGAAAAGGTTCATGGTAGGCATAAATTAAAACTCTTCGAAAAGGGTGGAGCTGAAGAGCTTCAATCGGAAAGCCCCCATGCATTGCTTCTCACTCTGATGCCTCCTGCAGCTTCGAGTATTAGAGGTCCACCCACGAGCAACATGAGCATCACGAACAGACGTTCATTCTGAATCAAAGATTTCATCTTCATCGTCATCCAGTATGTAGACCAGGGCCCGCTTTCTTGCAACCAAAACACAAGCTGCACTCTACTAGCTGTCGCAAAAGAAAATCAACTTGATTTCACTCAAATGTTCCTATAATATGGCCATAACTAATGCGAAGTTTTGATACCTCTACTGGGTAAAAGTAATAAGTACAATACTTGCATCCCGCTAAAACACAGGCGGAAGCAATACTTGTGTACCTAAAGAGGCTATGGTATGCATGCGAAGCGTGAATGCTCAGCAGTATCTTGCTATACTAGATACCATGATAGTATCAATCATCATGAACATGTACGTAATAGTTCTCAGTCAGTAAATCATGTTGCAATGAACCCTAACATAAGAAGATAATTATTCTTGTTGTGTTTGTCTGGTCACTAATGATTCATCTTTTTCGCACTTTCACCTTCCAATTTATCTAAAATTGATAGGAAAACCTACTACTTTAGCATTTTACTTCTTCAAATGAAAAAAATATTCTTCTTTGGAGCATCAATTTGCACATTTCCAACTGTTGGAACAAGGATGAAATGGTCCATTAAGCACAACGAACCTGTGCCAGTCATATTTAAACTTTAGAGTAGCTTGTAAAAGTGGAATTTGAGTAAGGAGCACGGATAAGATTAATTCAATTCCAACATCTAGCCAATGAGATATATTTGTTAATGACAATGGCAAGTTTATCAAACAATGATACAAAAAGGAAAGACTATGGGCAACAATAAGTTACCAAACATCCAAACTGCAAATGGACCTAGTAAGAAACTCAAGGAAAATAGTTTTTTGAGTATACGATTGATGGCGTGGCAATGAATTGATCCTTAGCTTGATTGTGTGGGCAATGTGAAAAATTCTAATTCTTACCACTAATTGACAAGGGCGAACTGCAGTATGGGAGTATGGGAATGCTGCCAACTTCTCATTCTTCATCTCTAGGTGTAGAATAAAGTCCTCGATGTGTAATTTTCCTGGGTGAGTGTTTCAAAAGTGTGAATGAGACAACCAAGCAATAGTGTTCTCACAAAATAGAAGCAAAAGTGGTGGTCATGTTTTGATCTATTTAACAAAGGGGGCATGTTCGAAAAGAGTGTTCTTAACGAGATTTGTTAAGTTTCTATGCTCAGAATGACCTATCTAGCAGTCCACTGTTAATTTGACATTAGGAGACAGGACCCATAAACACGGATTGCCATCTCTATTAGCAGCTCAATGTTTGCTGAGCAAGCTTCCATTTGCAATGCATCATGCGGCTTTTGAGCAATTCAGAATCTTTCCAAAGAGAGATTAGAGAAGAACACATTGTGATGATAAGGGATTGTTGCAGGAAGATTTCTAAGTGAGAAGTTGAGAGGGTAATGTTAAAAGTAATAACATAGCAAACTTACTTCAACATGAAACTATACCTCTTCTAGTCCCAAGGCAACAACTTTGCCATCAGGACGCCAGCATGATGATGTTATACATTTACCTGGAGTACATTTGAATAGTTAAGATAATCCAGTATAACGACATACAATAGAATGCGCAATGAAAAGTGATTTCATAAACAACAACAACAAGGCCGATGACTCAAAGGGCACGCACACCAAGCCATCGTCGAAGAAACGAGCATACTGAATAAATAAAAAAAGGAGAACTTTCTCGAGCCGAAGCAAAACCAAGGAGAGATTGTCCACAGCCTCTGCCAATTGAAGCGATGAAGCACCACCTTCGAGTCCTCCGTGACCACCGCCAGCAAATCCTTCTTCGGATTCCACTCCCGCCATCTTCACCTGCCAATCGCAAGAAATCGAGCAAAAACCTCACAAAACCGAATCGGAAACAAATCGAATCGGGAGCCGAACCTGAGAAGCCAACGGCTTGTCGAACTGAAGCTCAAAGGGAAGCACGTGCCGCGACCCTTCGTCGGTCTCCATAGCTGAAAAAGCTCCGGAAGCAGCCGAAAACGCAGCGCCACCAGCTGCTGGAGCAAGCAGCGAGGGGGTGTCCAGAGAGCTAGTGGAGGGTAGAGCTCGAAAACCCTAGAAGAAAGCTTGAAGACCGAGACATTCTGCCTCAAGCCCTTCCCCACGTCCCTCGTTCGACAGCCGATTACGCCTCCCCGAGGCCGCGCACGATCACGAGCTCCTCTGTTCCCGACCGGCTCGACGAATCGCGGCCCGAATCGGAGCCGCCTTCGACGGAGAGCACGGACCGGAGGCCGGAAACTCGGACCAGCGGGGAGCGGAGGAGCTGGAGGTCAACTTGACGGTCGTGCGGACGGAGGCCGAAGCGAGTGTCGGCGGAGACAACGAGGAAGAGAAGAGAATTTGATTACTGGCCGAGCCGGGCCCGATTGGGCCATGAGTCGGGCTTAACAAATGGCCCTTCGGGCCCGGGTTCCGGCCCGTCAGACTACTGATCATGTCAAGGCGCGGCCCATTTATGGAGTTTCTTTACGTGGAGTTTAGGAGTAAGCCACGGAACCAGTGAACTTCAGAAAAATAGAGAAAGAGAGTTGGGCTTCGCGAGAGAAACCGAGGGTAAAATGAAGAGCACGACTCCGTTTTTCCGCAAAAAATTAATAATTTAGAAAATATTTTCTTAAACTTAATCATCTTTATTTTTTTAAAATGAGTTGATAAAAAAGTATTTTTCATTATTAACAACAATTCGTGTCAAAATTTTTTGTTGATTATGAAAATATTTTCTGCTTTCTTTTTTTTCTGGGAATTGTAAATGGTCAAAATTAGGAAAAGATCTTTTCCAATTATTGATTTTTCGAGACACGAATGAAGCCTTAGAGAATGTGTCTTTCTATGAGCTAGTTTGCTCCGAGTGTTTTGATCATGGTGCGAGAAATTCAACTATAATAGTCAGGTGTGGTCTTGCTACTCATAATGTGAAACAATCATTTTTTGTGTGTGTGTCTTGTTTGTATCGGTATATGTGTGTTTCAAGTTACCTATTATAATTTTCTCATATTACTAGCACCTTGCTCTCGCATCCATTAACTGGTATTAGAGACTTTGCTTTAAGTCTTTGTCCATCTGCCAGGTCAAGGTGAGTGATGACGTGATCAAGAAGATTTTGATGGATGGTCTTGTTCTTAAGCACTTACATTTCATCGAGAAACTTGAAAGAGCTTGAGATTGACAGATGTTGGCTAGTTGAAGCTAACAATTCCCTATTAAAGATTCTTGCTCCTCATTTGAGAATTAAAACAGACCAGAAAATGTGTTTGGTAACACTCCAAAAGCACTTGATGAATAAAAGAAAAATTCTCAAAATCAAAATCACAAACTTAAGATGACTTTTTAGTATTTTCATTCCACATGCAAACATGGAGTTTTGGAATAACTAAGCCTGTTTTTTGAATGTGATGTAAGCCGAGCATATTCTCACAATTTTCATCCCTAATGACATATATCATTTTCACTGAACAAATATTTTGTTAAAAAAACATTGAAAACAATTTCTATGAAAATGGAAACAAAAGGCATTTTCTAAAATTAAGCAGGCCTTAAACAGTCGAGAACAAAAGTGACGTGTGAATCATGTGACGATGTTCAAAATTTTGCAACAAATTTGCCTCGCAACTTTCGACATTTGAACTTAACATATTTCTAGAGGCTTTTTATTGAAAGATAGTATGGAAATTACAAGTTGGCTTCGAAGTATGAGGCATCATGTTCTTCAGCTTATGACAACTCTCGAAAGTCAACTCGAGCATTTAAAATTATCGGCAGGAAAGTTCTTCCATCATGTAAATTTCAAATTTATTTTTAAGAAAACTGCCTCGAAATTGCTCTACCTTAACTATCCATTTCTTTTTGAAGAATGATGATAATATCCTGAGTTAATACGAGTTTTACTTTCCTCATGACCAAACAAAATTAGATTCCGCCGAAACAAATATCAGTGCACATGAACAACCTAATAGTAATTCTAATATCAAGTCCAATCACCACCACATAAACTAGAACATAATCTAGATTTCCACTCGCATCACCTTCGTTCACTCTTGGTTTTTGCTTTAAAATGCCAACTCCTTAGTTTGCCATCATGTTCTCGTTTAAGACTTCCAAGCACTTCACACGCTGAATAGAAAAGAGAGAGAGCTTTCTCGATTCGAAGCAATTACCTTCGAGTCCCTTGAATCCTTCACCGGATTCCACACCCGCCAATCGGAAGAAATCGAGCCAAAACGTCACGGAATCGAATTGGAAAACGATGGAATCGCCGTCGCCCATTAGGAGGTCCCGGACAGAACGCCTGAACGGGAGCCAAACGTGAGAAGCCAAAGCGGTTCGTCGGAACTTGAAGCTGAATCATAAGCACGCGCCCAGCGACCCCTCCTTCGCTAGTCGCAAAAATACGTCATCGTTTGTCTTATGTTTATTCATTTTTTCGCATTGCTTATACCTGATATCAACGTTTGATTAATTGCTCTACAAATTATCCAGAAAAAAATTGCAAATATTCTCAGAATGAACAAAAGAAAAAAAAAAAAAAAACTCCAAACAGAACAGCACAGCAACACGAAAAAGAATATGGAAAAATGAAAGAGAAAATTTGTAAAAAGCAAAAATTCCACGCATAGTCGCTTAATAAGCGTTTAGGCATTTCTCTTATGAAGTCCTATTGCTTTTTACAATTTTTTTTTCTTGGTTGCAAACAAGAATTTTGATTAGGTGGGTTCTGCCGTTGTAGAGAAAAATGATGCAATCTTGCACGCTAACATTCGTCATCGCTTATTTATATATATATATAAAGGAGGAAAATTTATAAGTTAAGCACGGATCGAGCAGTCTATCCATTCGTGTTATGATCTTATAGCCTATGCTTGCATGTTGAGATCATACAAAATTTGCGACGGATCAAATCATTGCGCTTTTATCTACCAGCGAGTGAGATACATATCTATCGCTCTCGATTTCTGATCAAAAAAGTAAAGCCAAGAACAGTTCTGAAATAATGATCCAGTATTGAATTGCTAGCCCCAATCCTTCGTGGAAAGAACAGGATTTGAAAAAATATTTTTCAAAAATTAATCACTTAATCGGTTACAAAAATGCATTAATGCAAAAAATTCTCGTTGTGCATGAAAATGTTTGGATAATTGAGACATATTTCATTGATCGATTATTTCTAACAATACAAGTGATAATTTTTAAGAAGGTATTTTCTAAATCACTCATTTTTTTGGAGAACAAAATATACCTTAATTTACGTCATTTTACAAATAACATCACATATGGCATGATCCTCAGGATTGTCTGAGAAACGATATCATTTAATTTGGGTCCATACACTCAATGGTAATCTCGTTGCACGCCCCCAATAGAACGAAGTGGCTTCACTCTGTTCCAGCAGAGCTGGTACAGAAGCGAAGGAGGGGTCATGGGACATCACATAGATGCGAATGTAATTTGTCAAAAAGGAATGTGATAATCCATCCTCATTTACTTTTGAATTAAAAAACATATGCTAATGAATTCAAATCAACATCTCACAAGAGCGAACATTCACGCTTGCTTGAATGTCGAGACGACTGGCCTTGCTCGAACTTGACCAAGCCATCACCACCCAAGCTCCAAACATTCAGCCGGATAGAAATACTCAAACCACGTCATTTGCCATCATCGTCCGAAACCAAATCCCTTCCCGCGCACCATTTTTTATTTATTTTCCAATTTGTGATGATTGGGTATCGAATTTGAACATATGCAATCATTCTCTAGCCGAGCGGCAAACATCATTCCTGTTATGCTTAATCCTCATCAACACTTCAGATGGATCACTAAGTCTAGTTAGCAATATATGTGCAGGCCATGTCTGATCCAGCCATCCTCATGTCTGCGATGCAGAGGAATTTTGCCCTCTGCAGAACTCCTGCACTTGGAAGAAGTAGAAGGTGACGGATGTAAGCTCGCCTTGCCAATGCTGCTTTTACCAAGGGATGCACTCCTGCTGGAGAAGGTCATAAACGTCAAGACCAGTGAAGGACACCAATCGAAATCTCTCGAGTCCTTGCCACGACTGGTTCTACCCTAGATGCAATCTTTCTGGTAAAGTCTCACCACAAGCTGCTCAATAGGGAGATTGTTGGTGGTAGAACGGATTTTCCATGAGTAGCCATCTGGAAAGTGAAGGTTCTGATTAGAGTCTCTCTTTCTAATTGGGAAGCAACTTGGGAACATATCCTCGCTTCAGATAACCTAAAATGAAGAGGCCAAAACACTGGTTATCAGGCGTTTCCTCCAGAAGGAGGTAGAATCCCTGCAGCATCTCCTCCTTCACCGTTCATGGACATTGCATGTTTTTATTGAGCGCAAAAACACTCCATGAACTCACAGTTGTATGACCAAAAAGCATTAAAGAACTCACAGTTGCAGTTCCTTTTATGAGTAAGTTTATAGTGACAAAAGGATGCCTCTACAGCCTAAAGTCAAGATCTAAAAAGTTCAAGAGAAACTTTGGATCCAAAGGGATACCAACACATTCCCAAAACAGAACAATACTATGGATACAAAGACTAGCATACAAAACCCATTCATGGTAAAATCAAAGTAATTAGGCAAGTAGATCACCGACACCTAATACAGATCTATATTGCATGTGACTTAGTAAACCATTTTCATTTACTAGGACTAAACATCTTTAACATTACTCTCCCAAAAAATGGTCATTAGCTTAAAAAGATGGCGCTCTAACTGGAAAAATAGTTGGTAAAAAAAAATATAAATTAACAAATTCCTACATCTAAGTACATTAACAAATTGTTGCGAACAGAAGCTCTCATAACCAAGGTTAAGCATCACATGAGATCAATGTTGGCTCAATTCACTATCATCTAAGCACCCGCCAGTTATTTTATCTGTTTAACATCAGGATGCTCTGAAAGATACAGCATGTCTCAAGATGTGCAAAGCATAACTTACTATAACTGTTCTGTGTGATACTTAAACTCAATAATTTATCAGAGAGAAAGGCCAAATGCAAAGGTAATAACGTGCACCTGTAGATGATTGAGGACAACCAGCAGAAGTTCTTTTCCAGCAGCACAACCAACTTTTGATACACACTTCATACCCTATCATCGAACAAACCAGCTGACTAAGATTATAAAACCAACAAAAAGAACCAAAGTCCAAAAGTGACACTGGAGATTCAAAAACCAGTCGTACCACTTCACCCAGAGAATTAACAAGAAACTGATGGACTGTAGGACTAGTCCTAGCACCACCTAGAAGACTCAAAAATTCCTCCTGAGGAGAAGAGCCAAGACCTAGATAAGCAAACAGAAACAGTCAAATGAAGAACAATGGAAAGCCATCTAGTGCTCTGTATTAACAGGACCACTAACCATGGTCATTAATAAAGCTTCATAACAAATCAAACTTCTCATGAAATATGTCCATGGCATCAGCCGACTGCTTGTGCATGACCATGATGATGTCCGGACAACATGAAGTAAATCTTCAATGTCGGAAGCCTGTTGAGCAACTTGATGATGTTCATTTTTACTGCAGACAGGAAGGGATTGAGAATCTAAGGAGGTATTCGGCCGATAAAGATTCTCAAAAATCTGTTCTCATTTTATTTGAGAAGGTAAACGGTCCAGAAAATGTGTTTGGTAACTCTAAGATACCATTTTTACAACAGGGGTTGAACCTGCCGACTCCATGTGAGCATCTAGCATTTCTGCATCTGACATAGCTAGTCTATCTAACATAAATGACATCCCCTCAAATTCAAGTTCTTTATCTTCGTGAACACTTTGACTGGTGTACCAAAAAGGGCAGCAAGATGGCAATACAGGAGTAGGGTACACTTCCGGTTGGTCTAGATGATTGTCAGTTATGTTTTGGAAATCTCCTAAGGCACCAATCTTGTCTAAAAGTTTATAGGAATCTATCGCGCTTGTAAATAAAAATCCCTTCATTCAACTAATATCAGCTTGGGATTCTTTACTTGCAACTATGTCGCATCCAAATTTTCACTCCCATTACCATCATTCACTCTTCATTTTTGTGTAAAACACCAACTCCTTAGTTCAATGTCATGTTCTCATTTAGACTTTCAAGCACCTTACCCCTATATTCACCAACTCTCCATCAAACACAATTTGAACGGGGTAGGCAATTGAAGTGGTTTATTTGAGGAAAAAGATCGTAGCACATTTAAGGAAAAGCAAAGGGGGAATAAGGCCAATGACTCAAAGGGTGCACACCAAGCCACTGTTGAAGAAAGGAAGACACTGAATTTGAAAAAGAAAAAAGAAAAAAAAAGAGGAGAACTTTCTTGAGTCGAAGCAATTACCAGGAGAGATCGTCCACAGCCTCTGCCAAGTGAAGCAATGAAGCATCACCTTCGAGTCCTCCGTGACCATCACCAGCAAATCCTTCTCCGGATTCCACTCCGCCATCTTCACCTGCCAATCGGAAGAAATCGAGCAAAAACCTCACAAAACCGAATGGGAAAACAAATCGAATCGACCCGCCCATTATTAGGTCGCGAAAGAAGGCGGGCCGAAGCCGAACCTGAGAAGCCAGAGGTTTGTCTAACTGTAGCTGAAAGGGAAGCACGTGCCGCGACCCTTCGTCGGTCTCCATAGCCGAAAAAGATCCGGGAGCGGCCAAAGCGTCCGGTGGCAAATGCGAACTGAGAGGGAGAGCCAATGGCGGAGGGTAGAGCCCGAAAACCCCAGAATAAAGCCTGTTGGAAGAGAAGATCGAGAGAGTAACGAAGTGCACTGGAGCCTGAGAATTTTGCAGAGAAAATTGCGGGAGACGAAGAACAGGCGGGAGAGAGACAATGAGGAAGAGGAGAGAGAGAGAGGATACGGGCCGAGCCGGGCCGTATTGGGCCATAACTCGGGCTTAACTTCTTCTCCGGGCTCGTTCATCATACAAAAAATAACGTAAGAGATGACCCAACGGGCCACTACGGCCTCGAACGGTCCAGACCACTTTCGATAACTTCGAGTAGAGATTAGACCGAACGGGGTTTGGTTCGGGCATTTCATCGAACGTTTAAAGCGTGCTGGTTGAAAGCGGGGAAAAACCGAGGACCAACTCGCGCCGGGACTCGCAATAATAATCAACAAGCAGTAGTGATCCAAAACAGCAGCGCGCAGACGAATGGGGCCGGTGCTTGCGCGAACCGGACGACGAGGAAGCCTGGTCCGGCGAGCCCGAAACGGGGCAAGGCAGGGGCACAAATAGGGGTGTCAGCCGAGAGTCCCTACCCGGCTCGGCGACTGCGAATGGAGGGCGAGTTCGATAGATCGGACCACGTCCCGTCGCCTCGCACGCCTCCGAGCCGGGATCCTCGGAAAAACGGCTCGTCCTGCGAAAAATTGGAAAAATAAAAAATAAAAAAACAAAAAAGAAACCTGACCTACTGGAGACTTGGGCGCGGGGAACGGGAGTCGCGGCCTCGAGAGCGCGGCCAGGAGTCGTCGGACGGGCTTTGGGCGTGACCGGACTGCCGGAGGGCTCCTCGCTCTCAAACTCTCTCTCTCTCTCTCTCTCTCTCTCTCTCTCTCTCTCTCTCTCTCACGGTCTCTCAACCCTTGTCTATTCCCTCTCTCACTCTATTTCTCTCCAAAAATCCTCCCTTTTAAGCTCTCTACCCGGCGCACATGGCTTCCTGCCACACAAGCCGTCGCTGCCGGTCTTTCTCCGACCACCAACTCCGGTGAGACGCTCGCCTTGCCCTCACGTCTCTGTCCTCGCGGTCCGAACCCCCCTTCACTTTTTTTTTCCCCATTTTTCCCCTTTTTTAATGATTTATATTTTTTTATATATATAAAATACTTTTAATAAATTCTAGCACCTTACAATTTATCGTATATAAGGCATGGCTGCCAATTGTTGACTTGTGAATGCTTCTGTTAAGAAGGTACAGTATTACCATTGTCGCTTCCGAGCCTCCGTGTTCCTTCAACTAATGGGTTAATGATAGTTGGCATTTTTGGCTCTGCTATGACTAATTTTACTTTCCTTCCTAATTAGTCTTCCAATATATTTCGACTTTATGATATGGTAAATTGTCCTTTCTTTAGTTTTTCCCATGTATTAGGAAACGAAAAATACAAATAAACCTTAAGAGACACTTTTTGAATGATGGAGATCATGTTAAACTTAAAGTTATACAAAAGAATCTAGACTAAATTTAACAAAAATTACTGGACCCACGTTGATGCTTTTGGCCTATTTCAGCGTTTAGTTTATCATGCCTTAGTTATTTTAGATTGCATGCTCTCATGGACTTCACGCATTGGTGTGTCACTTTTATGGGATTGGAAAGTGGAAGGAAATGCTTTTAAAGGGGATGATTCAATGGATATTAGGGCTAGTTATCAGTGCAGTCTTGTGGGTAGAAGGTTGAGGGCTTTAATTAATCAACCATATTTTATATTCTATTTTAATTATTTAATTAGAAACGAGAGAGTAAATTTATTTACTAAGAATGTTTTCAAAAGTAACTGTGTATGCCCTTACAGGACTCACATAAATGGCAATGTTCCTCTACTCATGTGTCACATTGATCTTAGACATTAATGTGATGAAAATTGTCTATCCTACAAAATTGAGATGTGGATAGATATTTATTTGTTTGTATATGTTAGGCATACTTATCGTCAATTTCTAAAGTTCGTTGCATGTTATAAATGAGTCTTTGATTGCCCATAGTTTCTGCTCAAAATGCCTTGGTCGGCCTTGCTAGATTCGGGGAGGGGGGCCTCACCTTAGCAGGGCATGGCTAACGTTTGCCCTCGCCCAAGCGTGGCTTGATAAGGCCGACCCTTGCCGACCATGGCTGTGGCTGATGATTGGCAATGGCCATTGGAGAAAACAAAAGGGAAAGGAAAAAAGAAAAAAAAATCAATAAATTCAAAAAATTATTAAAAATGTCCATTTTAGTGCCAATTGCCCGATCGGCATTCATGTCAACAATTTCTAGCTTAAATTGGCTTGATGAACTAAATTGGTATCAATGTGAAAAATGTTTAAGGCTAAATTGATTCAATAGAAAGGTTTAGAACTGAATTGGTACCGATACAATATGTTTATGACTTTTTCGATACTTTTTCCCTCAATAAGTGGTATCAAAGCTAGATGGTCAAGGATCGACTAGACTTCGCTCAAGTCCTTGTCCATCTGTCAGGTCAAGGTGAGCAATGATGTGATCGAGAAGATTTTGATAGGTGGCTGTATTCCTAAGCACTTACACTTAATCGAGCAACTTGAAGAAACTTGAAGCTAACTTTACCTAAGCATTTTCGGAAGCCAGAAGATATCTTTCAAAAAGAGGGTTGTTATTGCCGACATCAAACCTTTCCAATTGAGCAGATTGAGCAAACTTCACAAAACTGAGTGGGAACCGAGTTGATCGCCCGTTAACTCATGAAAGAATGACGACCAAGAGCTGAACTTGATAAGCCATTGGTTTGTTGAACTGAAGTTGAAACGGAAGCATGCGTTGCAGTCCTTCATAAACCTCCATAGCTAAAAAGCTCTGCGATCAGTTGAAAAACGTAGCGCCAGGCCTAGAACAATTTGCAAGGAGTGTAAAGAAGTGTCGATGAAAAATGTGAACGGAAAGAGAGCTTGTGAAGGTTAGAGCTCGTAAAACCAAAAGTAAGGCTTGAGGCTAATTAGGAAAGAATAGAGCTGAAGAGTGAGTCGAGGAATGGAAGATCAAGAGAGTAAGAAAGTCCACTAGAGTCCGAAAATCATGCAGAGAAAATTGCAGAAGAGGAGCAACCGAGAGAGAAAAATAAGAGACACGGACATGATTACTAGAGCGAAAGCGGACTCATTTGATTGACGGGCGAGCTGAGCTGGTTCAGCTCATGCCATATGTCAGATGGAACTTGTTGTCCAGGCTCATTTATCATGAAGAAAAGTATGCATTTTCGAAACGGGCTGGGTTACCAAAGTGTTGGGTTAACTTGTAACCATAGTGGCCACCTTTCTTATGCATCCGTTATCAAATTGATCAAAATCATAATGAATTGGAAACTATATAAGCAAATTTCATTAAATTTAAATTAATGGAGAGATGATATTGAACATTTTTATATATCTTATGATTTAGATTAAACATTAAAAAATCAAAAGTTTATTAATGATATTGCACCTTTGACTAAAATTTATGGACCATTTATGTCTTTTTTTTTCTTTTGTTGGAGCTAATTATGTGTTACAAAGCTAAAGCAATATCAATTGAGCTTTAATATCCCACTAGAAGCACGGTCTCAAATGCGTATCAATTGGGCTCTAGTGACCTTGTTCTTCACACCAAAAACATTTTATACTCCGATAGTATATTAGGTAACAATTCACTAAGAACTAATCCAATCCACAATCAATTTCTTCCCCAAAATTAATCTAGCCAAAATGGACTCAACCCCAGTAACAACTAGCTGTGTATTCTAGGACTGGGACCTCAAAATAAGTAAATATAATACTGAAATGTTAAAAAAACAAGGCAACAATAATACCAAAATTTTTATGTGGAAAATCCAATGCGAGAAAAAATCACGAGCTACTCAAAAACTTAGTAACATTGACAATACAACAATATTTGATCATTATTAAGGTGGATTAATACAAATAGAACATGAAACCTTAACCACAATTGGAGAAAATGAGAGACAACTTGGAGAAAGCTTTCGACGAACAAAATTGATCAACTTATAGATCTCCGAACAACATTCTGAAAATTGAGCCAATTCCAAGGATGTTAGGCCTCTGAATATGGACCAAAAAGTCGTTGCCCCTTTTTATCTTCTTCTCGTGCGTTCTTCTCGAGGAGCTGTCTCTCTCTCCCTTCTCTTCACTCCACAAACAGCCCCTCTCTCTCTCTCTCTCTCTCTTTTTGCTTTTTGACTGTTTGAATTTTTTCTTTTTCTTTGATGTTATGTTCGCTGAACCCCACAAAGAGACGGCCCAGCCAACAATCCTCCATCACTCTAATGGCAAAATCAATAGGAACAACATCAAGGAAAAAGAAAAAAGTCAAAAAGTCAGAAAGCAAAAACAAAAAAACAAAAAAAAAACAAAATAATCCCAGCACAAGTTGTGGCCATCTCTTTGTGGAACTCGGATTTATCAATAATATGAGATTGAAGATAGAAAAATGATACAAATTGTATTAGCGTATCTAGATAATTTTGGAATGGTTTTGAGTGGCTTGCATCCAATGATATTTAGATATTCCAAAAACTCAAACCTATCGAGACCTTGAATTTCGATCAATTTTTCACATTCATTAGCATTCAATATCTTCAGACTCTTGGAATTTGGAAGGAGGAGCCTTTCAATTGAAGTGCGCCTAGAGATATCCGGTCTTTCCAAGAACTCCAACCTATTGAGGCCTTGAATTTTGGCTAATTTCTTGCACTAATTAACAAATGATATCATTGGACTCTGGAGTTTGGAAGCTATAGCCTTTACATTGAAGTGCACTCTTTGATATTTAGCCATTACAAATACTCTAACCTATCAAGGCCTTGAATTTCGGCTAATTTCTTGCACGAATTAGCATTTAATATAAGGACAGAATAGCTTTGTTTACTAATTTTTCTTCGGATGGTATCTCTCTATTCTAGTTCTTTCAACATCTTTCTTCAAAAGGTCCTATGATTTTTCACATGTAAGGAACACAAGGTGTATCATTCAAAGAGTGTGCTCAGATAATGCACTTGTTCTGCATCGGCATTACAACCACGTTGATCGAGTGCTATGTATTGAGTCTTGCCTATTTGCTGATGTCCATAGGCAATACAATTGCTTTTTGGAACGCATACACTATTAAATTATGATGCTAAGTTCCCTCAATATCCTCCATTCGTTTAGATTGTTAGTTTAATAATGATGTTGAGTTACAAACATAGTTCTATAATTACTTAAACAGTAGTAGAAGCAAATTTTATAAGGCTACACGACAGCTATGATAGAGGGTTTTGCCAAAGGTGTTATGAGTGATAGACACAAATCGCCTTCTATTAGTTTCCTATCAATAGTATAGCGTCTCTCCATACTCCAGTAATACTCGTGATCCCAGCCTTCTCTTCTTGTTTTCTCAGTCCTTGAAAATTTTAACTGTAGTCTCTTCAAAATGAGCTCGTGTAAGACTGCTCGTGCATAGTTTGATTTAATACGTGGTTTGCACTCGTAGTGGACCAAATACCAATAATTTATTCTGTTGGTAATATTTATCGTTTCGTCATATTATCAATTGTCGTTGTCACTATTTCTACACTTATTATGCATCAGGAAAGAATACATTGATGATGTGGAGATTTGGAAATAAATTAATAAAGCAAGTTAATCTCATAATAGATTTGGCTAAAGTCGACAAAGAAGCTCTCATAAAGATAATTTATAAACAGAATATCACATATGCACATTTTACATGCATACAATCGTATATACGATTACCATCTTGGTGCATATGATTGAACACGAAGCTATTACATCTATAAAAGTTTTTCCTCTGGAGGCAATAAATCCTAGAGAATGAATGATAAAATTAAGCAATTTTAGATTCTTGTATATCTATATATCATTAAGTTTTTTGGCTACATGATACTCTTGTCAAGAGTACAAAATATAATCTCATAATCTTAAACCTACCATTTAATTGTAGATTTTGAATCTCTATTATTGGAAGATAGTATTTGTTCTTTAATGCCACCTTGGCACTATATATCTAACTAGCCATATTGATTCTAGTAATCCAAGAGATTGACTCTTTCACACGAGTGTATTTTGTACATTGGATTGGATGCATCACTTAATAATGATGCTTGGAGAAGTGAGTCAATTTTAAGTGAGAGATTTCAACATTCAAATGCAAAGTTCGTCAGTTGATTACACCATGTAATCCATTCAACCCGAAAGTACAAACAATCCAAACCTGACAATTGGTGCTCTTATATGCGGAAATAATAAACATATACGCATGAAGCAAAAGTTGGGCATTATCGAATAGTTGTCAAAGCTTGCAGAAATACAATGCAAACAGTTACTTCCCCCCAGATAGAAGCCATGGGTCAGTATTTCTCTGTCGATTCCATCGAGCTCTATAGATAAGTAGTTAGCTTTCACTCTGCTTTTTCTCTTCAATAAATGCCTGCCTAGCAGAAAAGGCTCATGGCAGGCATAAATTGAAACTCTCCAGGAAGGGTGGAGCCGAAGAGCTTTAGCCGGAAAGTCCACATGCATTGCTTCTCACACTGATGTCTCCTGCAGCTTCGAGTATTATAGGTCCACCCACGAGCAACATGAGCATTACCACCGCACATTCACAAACAAACGTTCATTCTGAATCAGAGATTTCACCTTCATCGTCGTCGAATATGTAGACCAGGGCCTGTTTTCTTGCAGCCAAAACACAAGCGGCGCCTCTACTTGTTGTCGCAAAAAAGGAATCAACTTGATTTCACTCCGACGTTTCTATTATTTGGCCATAACTAATGCAATGCTTTGATACCTCTTTTGGGTAAAAGTAATAAGTACAATACTTGCATCACGCTAAAACACAGGCGGAAGCAATACATGTGTACCTGAAGAGGCCATGGTATGCATGTGAACCATGAATGCTGATAGTATCTATCATCATTAACATGTACATAACAATTCTTAGTCAGTAAATCAAACTGCAATGAACCCTAACATAAGAAAATAATTATTCTTTTTGTGTTTGTCTGGCCACTAATAATTCATCTTTTTCGCACTTTGACCTTTTAATTGATCTAAAATTTATAGGAAAACCTAATACTTTAGTATTTTACTTCTTCAAATGAAAAAAATATTCTTCTTTGGAGCATAAATTTGGACATTTCCAACCGTTGGAACAAAGATGAAATGGTCCATTAGAGAGGCACAATGATCCTGTGCCAATCATATTTAAACTTAAGAATAGCTTGTAAAGTGGAAACTTAATATGGTGCATGCATAAGATTAATTCAGTTCCACCACTCAGCCAATGAGATATACTTGATACTGACACTAGCAAGTTTATCAAAAGATGATACAAATAGGAAAGACTATGGGCAACAATAAGTTACCAAACGTCCAAACTGCAAATGGACATGCTAAGAAACTCAAGGAAAGTAGTTTTTTGAGTATACGATTGATGGCATGGCAATGAATTGATCCTTAGCTCGATTGTGTGGGCACTATGAAAAATTCTTACCACTAATTGACAAGGGGGGATTGCAGTATGGGAATGCTGCCAACTTCTCATTCTCCATCTCTAGGTGTAAAATAAAGTCCTAGATGTGTAATTTCCCTGGGTTAGTGTTTCGATAGTGAGAATGAGACAACCGAGCAATAGTGTTCTCATAAAATAGAAGCAAAAGTGGCACTACTAATGCATTAGGGTCATCAAATGCACATTTCTTGACATACATACAAGGCTCCAACTGTCGAGATATGCTGGAGCTTTTGAAGTTATGGTAAGTGAGAAAGTGAAACATCATTTAAAATTGGACGCATAAAATGGCATGCATATGCACATAGGAGGAAAACTAAGCTGCTGCCGCTTGTTCTGATGAGGAGAGCAGATACATAGTAAATAGGAAGAACAAAAGAACAAAAGTCTATAAAACCAGACTAGTGGTTCAACCAGTCAAACTTGAGAACCGTACTTTGCCAATTCAACCAGTTGAACCGATTGCATGTGGCGTTATTTGATAGAATAGGCATGTTCGAAACAAAAGGAGCCCCAATCACTCGGTAGAGCCGCTTGCCCACAAAAGATTGGATTCCGGTTCTCAAAAGCATTGTTTTAATTTCTTATAGACTAATAAGCCAATATAATCAATAAATAAAATATCCGCCACAAAAAGGAGCAAGAAGACACGCGGAGCAAATGGTTGGCATGCCTGTTAGTTACGAGAGGTTGAAGTTCCAAACCCCAACCCATTTTCTCCAGAGAGATATCTACAACTCATCTAAAGGAATTACTTTCAAGAAAGATATCCATGTTCTTTCTAATGATATGGAGAATACAATATATACGTGTCATGGTTCATTTTGTACTTAAAGGAAATTGCTAGATCTCTTATAATGATTTTAAAGAATTGATTTCGAAGGACAAATTGTGAAAATAGTAGCCACTGTGACACAAGATGAAGAGTTGAAGAGTTGAAGACGCTTTTAGAGTTGATTCCCCGTGTGGTGTGCCACGGTAGTATATCGAATAGCAGTCGCCAAATGTACTTCATATTCTACAAAGCACGCCAAGGTGATGGATAGGAAGATATCGAACAAATCGGAGATATTGGTCGAGATTGTCAAACTTACAAGCACAATAACCCAAACCGAGGGAGTTCAACATACGAGAGTTGCATATATGTGTTTAACCAAATTAAAATCAAGACTTCCATTGCTACTCCCTCTCAAGAAAATTGTCCAAAAAGCCCTAAACTTATTGCAATTTTGTCAATTTAATGAAAAACTTTTCAATTTTACCAATTGAATTTTAATCATTTTCATTTTTTTACCAATTGAGTTCATCCAATCAATTTTGACAGGAATTTGCTAATGTGCACGGTTGGCACTTACATGGCACTTTTTAAATAATATTTTGAATTTTTTATGATTTTTTTCTTTTCTTTTCATTTTTTACTTTTTTTGCTTTTATTTTTGGGTTTTGGAGTTAGTTTGGCAAGGGTGGCCAGCTGACCTAGGTTGAGGGCACACGCGCCCTCGCTTTGGCCGGCGAGGCCGGCGAGGGCATCGTGGTCCTCGCCGGCCTAACTCCAAACCCCCAAAAAAAAAGTAAAAAAGAAAAGAAAAGAAAAGAAAAAATCATAACAAATTCAATATTATTAAAATATTATGTAAAAAGTGACGTTAGTGCCAACCGTCCACATCAGCAAATTTTAGTCAAAATTTCCCGAATAGACTCAATTGGCAAAATGTGAAAATATTTATGACTCAATTGACAAAATGTAATAGGTTTATGACTTTTTAAACAATTTTCCCCTCCCCTCTCTCATAGGCACACGATGCTTGTGGAACTATTCTAAGTTTGAGATGAAACACATTATAAGATTAGAGTATATATGGCTGTCAATACCATGGGGTATTACAATGGGCATAGACCACGGAATTTGCCATAGTGACTCACCCTTGCCAGCCATGGCCTATGGCTAGGTGGCTAGCAATCCATTGGCAAAAAGAAGAAGGAAAAAAAAATAGAAAGAAAAGAAAAAAGTTAGAAAAATTAATAAAAAATTGTAAACATTATCCACATTGGCAATTTTTGCTCAAAATTTGACTAAATGGATTACATTGGCATATCCTCAAAAGGTCTAGAACTCAATTAGCCAAATTTAAAAGTTTATGACTGAATTGATGCAACCGCAATAGGCTTAAGACTTTCTTGGTAATTTCCCCTAACATTGTGTGCCGAGCATCCAATACTCATTTGGCTTGAAAGGATGTCAAGTGTTTCCACATTTTGAATAGCTAAAACTCACTTTCACTTAGGTGATGCCAAGTGGATATTGACAAGATAATTTTACCACTAAGTAGATATGAAAAGACGTAATAAGCAGGCGGCAACATGTTTCTGTATGCATTTTTATCAATAGTTGACTGGAAGATCACATTAGAAAAGAAGACTGGTTTGGTTAAACTAATATGAGGGCATATTAGGTACTTATCTGTATTTGACCCGTCATCATTAATAAGGTTATTCGCTTGTGTATAGATCAGCTTTGTTGCCTTCTTAAGTGACTAATTTTCTTATCAGTCTCATGTATTAAGTCTTGCCAGTTTGCTGCCATCCACAGGCAATAAAGCTATTTTTCGGAACACTCATTGTTAAGACATGATGCTAAGTTACCTTGATATTCTCCAATCATTTGGGCAGTCAGTTTGATAATGATGTTGAGTTACAAATAATCATTTGTTCTATTATTACTGAGAATAGTGGCAGAAGTAGATTTTATGAGGCTCTACAATGGCTATTAATAGAAGGTTTAGCCAATGGTATCTTGTGCAATAGACACAAGTCGTCTTCTTAGACATTTCCTATTAATAGCAAAGCTTCTTCCTTAGCCGTACTTCTTTTCCTAGCCTTCTATTCTTGGTCCTCGAAAATTTTAACGCCAATTTCTCCAAAACGAGCTTGTGTTTAACGGGTCATGGAATTTAAAGTTTACATGCGATTTGCACTGGCAGCGAACCTGTTAACAATCATTTATTTTGTTGATAATGTTATTGTCCCATCTAATAATTAATGTTAAATGTCACTATTTCTGCACTTGCATTCGGAAGAATACATTGAAGACGTAAAAGATTTGGAAGGGCTATAAATAAAGGAGGATTTAATTTCAGAGTAAATTCAGCTTAAGTTCCAAAAGAGCTATCATCACGGCAAATAATAAACATAAGAAAAGAAGTATCACAAATGCACATGTTACATTCATGCATACTTTCTCCTGGAGACTGGCAATAATTCCCAGAGAAAGAATACTACAATTAAAGAATTATTGATTCCTGAATGTACATCATTGAATTAAAAGACTCCATGATGCTCTTTATTGAGGATACAAAGTCCATTCACGATATTGTAGACAGAATCTCATGATCTTAAACCTGCCATCTACTTGAGGGCTCTAAATATCTAAGATCGGAATATAGCGTATGTTCTTTAGTTGAGTACACTGCCTGAACCATTCAATCCAAAGTGAGTCAATGACAATGACACGTGGAGAAGCCGAGTCATTTTCGGGTGAGAGATTTCAACATACAAAAGCAGAGCTCGTTAGTCAAGTACACTACCTGAACCATTCAACCTAAAGCGTAGATAATCCAAACCAAACATTTGGTTCTCATACACATGCAAATAGTAAGCATATACAGATGAAGCAAAAGCTTGGCACTATCGAGCAAGTCTCAGAGCTTACAGCAATACCATGAAGACAGTTACCACTAGATAGAAGCCATGATTCAGCATCTTTCGGTCAATTCTATCCAACTCAATAGATAATCGCTACCTTTCACTCCACTTTTTCTATCGACAAATACCGCCTAGCAGAAAAGGCACATGGCAGGTATAGATTAAGACTTCTCCAGAAAGGGTGAAGTCGAAGAGCTTCAGTCAGAAAGCCCACATGCATTGCTTCTTACACTGATGTCTGCAGCTTCAAGTATTAGAGGTCCACCCACAGCAGCGACATGAGCATAACCACCACAAACTGTTGAACAGATAGTCATTCTGAATCAGAGATTTCTTCTTCATACTCGTCCAGTATGTAGATCAGGGCCCACTTTCTTGTAGCTAAAACACAAGCCACTTCTCTACTTGCCATTGCCCAAAAAAAAAAAAAAATCAACTTGATTTCAGTCCGGTGTTCCTTGAATGTATGGCCATAACCAACATGATGTTTAGATACCTTTGTTGGGTAAAAGTATAAGTACAACACATGCATTATGATAAGACACAGGCAGGAAGCAAACCTTGTGTACCTAAAGAGACTACAACATGCATGTAACTACGAATGCTCTACAGTATCTTGCTACACTAGATACCACGGTAGCATCTATGGTCATGAACTTGTAAATAGTGCTTCTCAGTCAGCAACTCAGACCGCTATGCAGCTACCATAAGAGAATGATAATTCTTTTGGTATTTGTTTAGCGACTATAAAATCATTTCGCGCTTTGTCCTCTCAATTGATTTAAAATTTAGGGGAAAACCCGATACCACAATTTTTTCTTTTTTTTACTTCTTTTGACTAAAAAATATTCTTCTTTGAAGCATACTTTCATACTTTCGCACTTCTTCAATCTATAGGAACAAACATGAAGTGGTCCTTTAAAGAGGCACAATGTCCCTATGCCAGTCACATTTGAACTTAATAGAAGGTTCTAAGTGAAAATGTAGCAAGGAGCATGAACATGATTAATTCAATTCCATCACCCAGCCAACGAGATAAATTTGTTACTGACACTGGCAAGTTTATCAAACACTGATCCCTAAGGAAAGATCATGGGCAACAATAAGTTTCCAGACATCCAAAACTGCAAATGGACAAGGCAAGAAGCTCAAAGAAAAAACCTTCAGAACTATACAATTGGCATAGCAATGAATTGATCCTTAGCTCGATGGCATGACAGTGTAAAAATGTTCTTACCACCAACTGACAAGAGAGGAACTACAGTATGGGGAATGCTGCGAAGCTTCTCATTCTCCATCTCCAGGCGTAAGATATGGTCCTAGATGTGCAGTTTCATTGGATTAGTGTTTCAAAAGTGAGAACAATACAACCAAGCAAAAATATCCTAACAAAATAGAAGTAAAAAGGGCACTGCTAACCCATTAGGGCCATCAAAGGCACATTTCTTAACCTACATACAAGGCTCCAGCTGTCAAGGTATGTTGGAACTTTTTGCAGTTATGGCAAGGCAGAAAATAAAACACCCTTTGAAATTGCAAGGACGTAATGACATTTGTATGCATTATGCACATAGGAGGAAAAACTAAGCTGCTGCTAATCGTGCTGATGAGAAGAGCAGATAAATAATAAATAGGAACGATAAAAAAACAAACATTTTAAAACTAGACAAGTGGTTCAATCAGTCAAACTGGTAGAACCGTGCTCTTCCAGTTCGACCGACTGAACCGATTGCATGTGATGTCATCTGATAGAATGCTCTGCGTATATTAGATTACACACTTTCAGAACAAAAGAAGCCCAGTGAGTCGGCACACACCATAGCATCTTAATAGATTACACACGCTTGATGTCATCTTATAGCATCCTGTTCAATTTTAGATTAGGCCAATATGGTCAATAAATAAATTATCCACCACGAATTGTAGCAAGAAAACACCGGAGCAAATGATTGGCATGCTTGTTAGTTACAAGAGGTTGGAGTGCCAAACCCCAACCCAATTCCAGCACTACTCCTTTTAGTTTTTTTACGGCCCAGATCTGGTCCAGACTAGTTGACAGGTTTGCTGGGTATCAGTTGATAGGTACACCTAGTTATCGGTTGAAGAAGATCAATACCACCGGTTCTTAATCAATACTATTTCTGTTGGGAAACCAGACCGGACAGGTCTAGTTCCCCGTCCAACCAGAGCCACTTCTTAAAACTCCGACATGAACAGGAGTCAACAGAAAAGCACAATATGCTACTTTTTTCCTTTTGCCATCAATGTCTTAAATAGTGAATTGTCATGATCAGAATAGAACTCTAGATATCACAAGTAAGAAAACAATATGCAAGCTCCGGATCCAAGAGTTAAATTCAATTGGTACAAATCCCGGTTATTTGCATATGTGGTTTTGCAATATGCACAAATGGAAGGTCACTAGCCTGTAGGATCATCATCCCGGCATCTACCAAGTTTTCATGAGTATCATTCATCTTATTTAGCAACATGATAATTTGATGTTCCTGCTTCCAACAGAATATATTAGCCACATTTGCAAATTTTGGCTACAAAATATGATATACAAAGCTTTTACCTCAAATAGAGCCTAATCCACACAACAGTGACCAAGAGAGATGCACAACAAGATCCTTCCAAAGATCTTCCCTTCTTCACATTGCTTGAAACATTCTTAAGTCCACTCACTACCGCTATACGATTTGTTACATCTAAAAAAGACTCCTCAGGTATTTGGAAGGAAATATAATCTGAAGCAAATTCAAAATCATCCTGCAATAACATACAGAGTAATGATTAGCATGAAAAAGCAGTTGGACTCTGCACATGTGGATCTCTGGATAATTTTTGTAGTTTCAAATTAGAGGTATATACCCTATACAAGGACCATGAATTGCGAACATATCTGGTGGATGCTGAAACTGACGTAAGAGGGAATTGTAGCAATAAATTCTCACAAAGTATCTATTTCAAAATAGAAGAGAAAGGCATCTGGGCAGCTTCCTTGAAAATGTGATTATCAGATTAGTTTCTAATCAGGAAACATGGAATACAGTATTTCCACACACAAGGATCATAACCTAAACACAGAGCCCAATCCCATAAGATCACCCAACTAAAGCTTCCATATACACTGTCAAGTAATCAAACCTGAGATCAAATATGAAAAACTAGATTATTAGATAGAGGGTAAGTGAAAAGCCCTTGTTGAGGACAACCTCCAGAAGACAACCCCTAACCCCCAAAGGTTTCCTTTTCTTTCTCTCCTTCTCTCATTATAGTCTAAAGGTTCCGGCCACTCAGACAAGGAAATGAAAAATATAGGACAACTTTATGCTAATAAGCATTTGGATAGAAATATCCACAAACAAACCCATTAACAGAAGTCCTGAATTAGCCAAACGAAAAATGAATATTTGAGCTCAAATAATTGATGAGTCAAGTAAAACCAAAAGCACAAACTTTTAATTAAAGGATTGCAATGTTTACATAAACAAATTTCGAGCCCAGGTAATATACTCAAACTCTTGTTGATCCACAATTTCACATTTGGTGCATATAACAGCAACGAGGACCAGACTCAAAAGGGAGAAAAGCAATCACTTCAAACAACAAATAACGGCAATTATTTATCCCGTAGTTCATATTTTTCCCACTGAGGTAGCATGTGTGAGAACAATTATAAATGGAAAAAGTAGATATAGGATTAATGTGAAGAATTTACAATGAAAGAGCAATAAACAATACATTCAAGCAAGAACTCCTATTCACGAACAAGATTCCATTACATTTTAGCTTTTTAATTCTTTTGCTAATACCTGCGTTCCATCTATTGAAATTCTTTCACAAGTGTCCTTCGCAAATATTCTGTGTCCCCCAAATCCTCCAAACTGCAGTAATTCTCCGACTCCCTACATTGTTTGTCTGAGATAAAAATGAGGGCAAGACATCTCACTGATCTGAAAAGATATATCAAGGCAGAAAAGCGCAAGGAAATGCATTTGATATTTCGGAATATGAGACCTTCCAATCCAATGAGAAACGATGATCAACCGGTCAATTTCGACCCTTGTTACCATGTGGTTACTTAAAGTAGTGGTGGACCAACAATAACCACAGTTGCAGCCCAGCAAACCACCCTAGCTTAAGTCAACCTCATCTAGTGGAAGTGCACTCAAGTATTTCCTGTTCCAGTTATGGAACAGAATTGGGAGAACCTGTAGGTATTATTGCGGGAATGATCCTAGCTTTCATGCTTTGGTGGGTGTCCGTTAATTAAAAAATGAATATAGGTGAAGATGATAGCAAGATGACCTGAAATGAAGAACTAGCCCCCAAACCAGGAGTCATTTACAATTTCATATTCACAACTTTGCCAACTAATTTGGTCACATTGCCTCAAAGCATGAGTCAGCCGCTAAAGCACATGAAAATAATACTAGGCCTGACAGCATATCATTCTGATATTTAAAGCATGACCAAAAGTAGAGAAAATCACTCACGGATCAATGGTAGTTTCTTCATCAGCCTCAGAAAGATCCAGGAGATGCATAGCGGCATCTTGATCATATAGAAACTTCAAGAACACTACAAAAAGTTCACCATCAAACTCAAAAGAGTATATAGGAATTCACCATGAGGAAGGACCCTGCTTGACAAAAGTTAGACAAACCTATTGTATGTTAATAGTTGATCACTTGGCTCTAACATCGATTGTTTTATACATTTCAAAAGCCAGCTGAAGAAATTTGCAAACTGAAAGAGAGACGAAAGCAAAAGCTTCAGCAACATGCACATTATTAACCAATGCAATATGCTTTCGATCCCTAAGGCAAATACTACAAGCATGCCACAGGCTCAAGAACTCCATAGGATCCTACCAATATTTTGACCTTGCTCTAGTGGTCACACTATGATTTTTTCATTTTGAAACAAGTAAAATTGCATTTCTTCAGGGTAGCATGCGAGAATTGAGAAGGTACAAACCCCAGGTTGTGTGAGGCATGGGAAGCAAAGATACAGAAAAGTTGTCAATTTCTCTTTTTTGCTGCTTCAAAAACATGACGATATCAACAAAACAACAATGTGCTATTGTCAGTATTCCGTAACAACCTTAACAATTACTAAATGGACCTTTGTTGAACAGGTTCAAGTCACGTGTAAAGCCCATCGTCTAACGATGACTCCTTTACAATATTGATAACAAGCTCATTTTTCAAATAATTAAAGGCTATTTAACTTACATCAATATGTCATTCTAAGCAACCCATATCATATCTTATCCACAAATAGTTCAACTTCATGTTTAAAATTTAGTAATTTAGTGTCACTAAAGACATGATACCATACATGATGAGAGACAGGCAAGATATTACAATAGTTTTTTTTTTTTGGTGACCGAGGATCCACTTTCCCTTGTCAGCTTACGCCGATTCAGTATTTGCGACTATACCTCCGGGGAGACTAGCACAGCAACCCACTGCTATGGACCCCCACTCCAATCATGGAGCCGATCAGGGAGTTCGAACTCACAACCTCCAGAGAGGAAAGGCAAGCCCTCAACCATCTCAGCCATGCGTGGATGGGTAAGATATTACAATAGTTGCAAATAGAAGATATCAAGAAAGGTAGAGAAATCACAAGAAAGATTGTAACAGGCGTACCGGCTTCACAACAGATGAGAGCACCCTCACTCAACCTGTACAAGCAACATTCCAGCCTTTTCCACTGCATTATCCGCCAGTGTCTCATCCGAACCAATACCTAGATAACAAGAACGCCATCTTGAAAGACCCCCGAGCTCACCCATTCTAAAGCCAATGATTTCTACAGCAGGCTGCTAAGTAAATAACAATACTTCAATTAATTAACCCTGTACGTCAAATATCATCTCTTAAGAAAACTGACACACTGATGAGGGATAAAAATAGCATTGACCACATACATTACTTGCTGGAACCATTGAAGTTAAAAGTTCACAAAAGAAAATGTTTTACACAGTAAATGGTCATTACGAGTCATGTTCATCTTCTGCAAACTATGTTTGAACTAAACAACATACTCTAGAGTCTCCACCAAATAAAAGATATACTGGAAAATTCAATAAAGAAATGGAGCCTAGTCTGCTATCCAATTCATGCAAGCAGATTAGAAGTTTGGAATGTTCATGTGAAATTATCAAGTCCTGCCCCAAAGTTGCTTTAAGAGAGAGAGAGAGAGAGAGAGAGAGAGAGAGAGAGAGAGAGAGAGAGAGAGAGAGAGAGAGAGGCCATTTATGTGATGGTTGTGGGCTATAAGCACAATATTGACAGGAAATGCTACTGTTTTCAAGGAGACAAAAGCCCTAGCCCTTTTGATGTTAGCTTGGGGAAGGGTAACTTCTTTACAACAATCAAATATCAAACCGCATTTCTATTCAACACCTTGGGGAAGGATAACTTCTTTACAACATTTAAATATCAAACCACATCTCTAGAGTCCTATTACCTATTTAACTCCCCAACTATCAAATGTTTACACTTCAATGTAAGGTGAAGTCCCGGCTTACAAGAGGGGCGGAGTTCTATAACATTTAAATAGTAAACCACATCTTTATTTCTTAGCTTAACCTTTTTATCGCTTGGCAATTTTTCCACAAAATTCTACACCATCGTGAATGCACATTTTGATTAGACAAAAGGAGAAAGGAGCCTAAAAGCATTGATCGGCAGTACTATGGAGTTAAAGAGAGTTCATAAACCTTGGTAAGAAAGAAATAGGCAGGCTTTTAAAAATGAGGAAAGTTCTGTAGGTGCTGTAAAAGATATTTGGCTTTCTACCTTATTTTTTTTCACATTGTGGTGGCAGTGCTTTGGACACCAAGTCTTTTTTTTTTTTTTTAATTTTTAAGGTAAATATGAGCTTTTAGGTGGAAATTTGTAAATAGGAGGCATCCCCTTGGTGCTCTTGGTGCTCTTTAATAGACTTATCCAAAAAAAGGAAACAGGAGTCTATAACCTTAAAGAATGTAACTGGAAACGTCATTTCTCACTATACTAGTAATCACGAAGAATATGTAGCATGTACATGAGAGTCACTGTACCCACAAGAAGCACAAAATCTGATCTAATTAACAACAGCCCTATAACGTGCGTGTACATGTGTGCACACCTGTGCAAGCACATGATCGCATGCATGTGCACACCCAAGCACATGTTCACAACACACAAAAATGCCCACATAAATGGAGAGAGATCTGGCAAGGGAATAAACTGGCAATATATTTTCTATAGATAATAAAGGATTTTGTTGAAAGAAAAAGTTCCAGTACATCAGTATATATGTGAACAAAACAAAAGAAAAACAAACAAAAGTGAAGCATTAGAAGAGTATACAGAAACAGCACATGATGCTCAAAGCTGGTCAAAAGGTACAACGCAGAAGCAACCGAAGATTCCAGACCCTACATTTTGTTTCTTTCTTTCCTAAGGCACCCCATGAGACAAAGGTGCAGTGCTTCAGAACTTCTTAGAAATTGATCCTCCTAATTAGGTATTCCAACAATCAAAAAAGTGGATGGCATGTTTTGCAAGAACCAAACCACCTTAGACAAGCTGAAGATTTGATGTAAAAGCTTGCAAGCGAAGTCAGAAAGAAGAAAGAGATGATCGACATTTTCCCACAAATGCTTTCACACACAACACCATTCTCTGAAAAATCAAATTATGTTTACTGAGATTCTCAATCATAAGAACCTTATTCCAATTTGGTGTGCATTTACTACAAAACATACACTCCCAAGTAATGGAGTTTGATTCTCACTTATTAGAGTCGTCTGTGTAAGCATTTGGGTGAAATGTCAAGGAACAAGGAAGCTTTGGTAGCAGATTGTTATCATTTAGACAACGAAATGATCATTTGGGACATTGAGTTCGTGAGCCAAGCCCAAGATTAGGACTTTGAAGCTTTTGCCTGCCTTCTTTTATGTGTTGCATAATTCAAAGATTTCTGTTGCTTAACGGAAGAGATGGAATCTTTTATGTAAAGTTACTACAAGCTGCTCGATAGGGAGATTCGTGGCGAAACAGATTTTCCTCAGAAATCGATTTGGAAAGTGAGAATTCCAATTAGAGTTTCTCTTTTTGCTTGGGAAGCAACCTGAGAACAAATCCTAACTTTAGAAATGAGGCAAAATACTGGTTAACAGGTGTTTCCTCAGCAAAAAGAGGCAGAGTCTGCACAGCATCTCCTCCTTCATTGTTCTTCGACAAGCATTTGGACAATTTCCTATCCTTGCGCTATGTTATCTTGGGTTATCAGAGTTTTATTGGGCAAGAACTTTGGGCATGGTAGGGCATTCCTTTACAGCACAACAAGTGGGATTAACTCAATTCCCCTGTTTCTTTCAGTACAAAAATTGACTTGCAATTGTGAGGAGATATATGCTAAGATCTAAGGCAATAAACTCTTTCCTTTTAAATTGAGAACATATCTCTACACCTGTTAATTATAATGTGAACGTATAAACATTATATATCCATATCTCCATGTACAATACACTCAAAGCTCAAACTTAGATCAAGTTCAAGTTCAAAGCAATGATTAATGACCTAAAATTTCCATTATACGCTTATAGGAGATATTGCCAACTTGTTGAATCAGACTCAAATCAGATTTTAATTCAGGTCATTGCATATGATATGTTCGTATGAAGAATCAACATCAGGATGTTCTGAAAATTATGGCGTGTCTCAATATGTGCATAGCATAACTTCCTATAACAAATTCCTATCTCTATCTGATCACCTCCAAGACTGTTCATTGAGATGCGTGAAATTTAATTATTTGGGAAAAAGGCCAAATGCAAAGACAATAATGCGCACCTGTAGATGATTGAGGACAACCAGCAGAAGTTCTTTTCCAGCATCACAAACAACTTTTGATACACGCTTCATACCCTATCATTGAACCAACTAGCAAACTATGATTATAAAAACCAACCAAAAAAGCCAAAGTCCTATAGCAGTACCAAAGCTTAAAAAATTAGCCATACCACTTCACCCAGAGAATTAACACGAAACAGATAGACTGAAAAATTCCTCCTGAGGGAAATAGTCAAGACCTAGATAAGCAAACGAAAACAGTTCAATGAAGAAAAATGAAACGCCATCTACCGCTCTGTATTAATAGTACTACTTGCCATGGTCACTAACAAGCTTTGCAGCAAATCAAACTTCCTCATGAAATATATTTATGGCGTCAGCCCACTGCTTATGCATTAGTGATAATGATGGCTGGATGAATGAAGTAAATCTTCAATGTTCAAAGCCTGTTGAGCAACTTGAAGTCCATTTTTTCTGCAGACGGAAAGAGATTGATAATCTAAGGAGGCATTCGGCTGATAAAGATTCTCAAAAGACCGTTCTGATTTCAATTTGAGAATTAAAACAGACCATAAAATGAGTTTGGTAACACTCCGAAAGCAGCCGATGAATAACAGGAAAACTATTCTCAGAATCAAAATTACAAACTGAAGATGACTTTTTAGTATTCTCATTCCAAAAGCAAACATGGAGATTTGGAAAAAAATAATAAGCATATTTTTTTAAAGTGATGTAACCCAAGCATATTCTAACAATTTTTATCCCTAATGATATTATTTTCACTGAACAAATATTTTGTTAGCAAAACATTGAAAAAAGTTTCTATGAAAATGGAAACTAAAGGCATTTTCTAAAATTAAGCAGGCCTTAAGCAGTCGAGAACAAAAATGACGTGTGAATCATGCGACAGTGTTTACAATTTTGCAACGAATTTGCCTCACAACATTCAACATCTGAACAACACAGATTTTTGGAGACTTTTTACTGAAAGATAGGATGATACTTACAGGTTGAGTAGAAATCTGAAGCATAAACAAGATAATTCAGACTTCCAAGTATGAGGCATCATGTTGTTCAGCTAATGGCGACTCTCGAAAGTCAACTCAAGCATTAAAAATTATCGGCAGGAAAGTTCTTTCACAATGTAAAGTTTAAAGTCATTTCTAAGAAGATCGAGTCACTTGACTAATGCCTTGGATCGGTTTTGTTGGAGAGAGGATTCGTCCGGTAGGTTTTCGGTTGCCTCAGCCTGGGAGCTTATTAGACGGAAAAAAGATCGAGTCACTTGGCATGGCTTCATTTGGAACAATGCCATTCTGCCTCGGTACCAGCTCAATTTGTGGCTCATCACCAAACGGAGACTACCTACTCAGGCCCTCCTCATGTCCTACGGTAGGATCGAAGCTGCCTACTGCCCCTTTTGTAATGATGTGCCTGACTCGGTTAATCACCTCTTTTTTGGCTGTCGGGTTACTTCGGGAGTTGCCTCCTTTTGGGCGGCTAGGTGTGGTATTCCTTGGAGGAACAATCCATGGGAGGAAACAATTATCTGGGTCTCGGCCTTGCTATCCGGCAAGGACTTCCATAACTGCATCGCCCGCTTTTCTTTTGGTGCTTTATGCCACATTGTGTGGAAGAACAGAAATGACATCCTCTTCAGGGGTGCGCAGATTTCTACTTCTTCTATGAAGATGCATCTCATGAAGGTGGTCAAAGATAAAGCATGCACCTTCAAAAATGTGGAGGATTCCCCAAGAAACAGAAGATTACAACGCTCCTGGGAATTGGACCCTGCTATCTTCACAGTTTGATGTGTACGGTTCATGTTCTTAGTGTGTGTTGTTTTTCTTTTGTCGTCTTTTGGCCGCTTGGCCTTTGCCCGGCTTCCTTTCACTCTTTTGAGACTGTTCTTTTGAGTGCGAGTCTTTCAAGCCGGTTCTTTGTTTTTTGCCCCCCCCTTTTATATTTATATTACTTCTTACCTACCAAAAAAAAAAAAAAAAGTCATTTCTAAGAAAACTGCCTCAAAATTGCTCCACCTTAACCATCCATTTCTTTTTAAGGATGATGGTAATATCCCTTATGACCAAACTAAGTTAGATACCAATGAAAAAAATATTAGTGCACATAAACAACCATAATATAATCGTAACATCAAGTACAATCACTACCACATAAACTAAAACAGAATCTAGATTTGCACTCGGATCACCTTCATTCACAGTAGGTTTTTTTTTTTCTGTAAAATGCCAACTCCTCAGTTCAACATCATGTTCTTAATGAAGACATTCAAGCGCTTCACAAACTGAATAGAAAAAAGAGAGAGCTTTCTCAATTTGAAGCAATTGCCAGGAGAGACCGTCCCCAGCATTAGAGGTCCACCCACAATAGATGTTTGTTCTGAATCTGAGATTTCATCTTCATCTCGTCCAAGTATGTAGACCAGGGCCAGCTTTCTTGCAGCCAAAACACAAGCCACACCTCTACTAGCTGTAGCCAAGAATAAATAATTCAACTTGATTTCACTCCGATGGTCCTATAATATGGCCATAACTAATGCAATGTTTTGATACCTTTGCTGGGTAAAATTAATAAGTACAATACTTGCATCGCACTAAAACATAGGCAGGAGCAAAACTTATGTACCTGAAGAGGCTATCGTATGCATGTGAACCATGAATGCTCTACAGTATCTTTCTATACTAAAGACCCTAATAGTATCTATCATCATGAACATGTACCTACTAGTTCCTAGTCAGTAACTCAGACTGCAATGAACCTACCATACGAAGATAATTATTCTTTCTTTATTTGTCTGGCCACTAAAGATTCATCTTTTTCGCACTTTGACCTCCCAATTGATCTAAAATTTACAGGAAGACCTAATACTTTAGTATTTTTACTTCTTCAAAGGAAAAAAAAACATTATTTGGAGCATAAATTTGCAGGTTTTCAACCGTCAGAACAAACACGAAATTATCCATTAGAGAGGCACAATGTACCTACGCCAGTCATATTTAAACTTAAGAGTAAGTTGTAGAAGTGGGAATTTAGTAAGGAGCATGGACAGGATAATTCAGCTCCACCACCTAGTCAATGAAATAAATTTGTTATTGATACTAGCAAGTTTCAAACAATGATACAGAAAGGAAAGACTAAGAGCAACAATAAGTTTCCAAAAATCCAAACTGCAAATGGACATGGTAAGAAGCTCAAGGAAAATGGTTTTCAGAGTATACAATTGATGGCATCGCAATAATTTGATCCTCAGCTCAATTGTACGGCGGTGTAAAATTTTTTTACCACAAACAACGAGGAACTACAGTATGGGGAATGCAGCAAATCTTCTCATTCTCCATCTCTAGGTGTAAGAGTCTAAGATGTGTAATTTCACTGGGTTAGTGTTTTGGAAGTGAGAATGAGACAACCAAGCAAAAGTGTTCTCACAAAATAGAAGCAAAAGTGGCACTATTAGCCCATTAGGGTCATAAAATGCACATTCCTTGACATACATTCAAGTACAAGGCTCCAACTGTCAACAAAACTTTTGCAGTTATGTTAAGGCAGAAAGTATAACATCCTTTAAAATTGCAGGCATGAAATAGGATGTATATGCATTTATGTGGAGAAACTAAGCTGCCATTCCTCGTGTTGATGAGGAGAGCAGATACATAATAGGAAGAACAAAAGAATAAACGTTTTTAAAACCGGACTAGTGGTTCAACCAGTCAAACTGGTAGAACCATGTTCTAACAGTTCGACCAGTTGAGCCAATTGCATGTAAAGTTGTCAAGTAGAATACACCTGTCCAGAACAAAAGAAGCCCCGGTCACTCGGCAAAGTTGCTTGAGCACAAAAGACAGGATTCCCGTTCTCAATAGAATTGTTCAAATTTTTAATAGACTAAGCCAATACGGTCAATAAATAAGCAATCCACCACAAAATGAAGCAAGAAGACACCGGAGCAGATGGTTGGCATGCCTTTTAGTTACAAGAGGTTAGAGTTCCAAACCCCAACCCAACTTCAATACTCTTCCTTAAAGTTTTTGAAAGACCTAGAACTGGTCTAGACTAGTTGACAGGCTTGCTGGGTTACCAATTGATAGGTACACATGGTTACTGGTTCAACAGGGTCAATACCACCAGTTGTTGACCACTACTGTTTCTACTATGAAACCAGACTCGAAAGAAAAGCACAATGCCCAAGTTTTTTTTTCTTTTTTCCATCAATGTCTTAAATAGGGAATTGACAAGTATAGGAACAAATAGAACTCAAGAGCATCCTATACTTCTCACAAGTAAGGAATCATTATGCAAGCTCTGGATCCACAAGTTACCTTCAATTGGTCCAACTCTCAGTTAATTGCACAAGAGGTTCCTGAAATATGCATAAATGGAAGGTCACTGGTCTGCAAGATCATCATCTAGGCATCTCCCAAGTTTTCACAAGCGTCATCCATCTTATTTAGCAACACAACATTATGAAGTTGCTGTTTCCAACATAATTTATTAGCCACATCTGCAAATAAGGGATTTAACGTATGAAATACCTAGCTTTCACCTTTTATAGAGCCAAATCCACACAATAGTAACCAGAAGGGATGTACAACAAGATCGATTCCAAAGGCCTTCCCTACTTCACATTGCTTGAATCATTTATAAATCACCTCACCACTACTATACCGTTTGTAACATCTAAAAAAGACTATTTGGAAGGAGATATAATCTGTAAAACCAATTTCACAAGTTCGATTAGATGAAGCAAAGTAACAGGCATCCTGCAGAGTCATATAGAGAAATGATTAGCAAGAAAAAGCAGTTGTACTCTGCACATGTAGATCTCCGGAGAAAATCGTAGTTTCAGACTAAAGGTATATACCTCATATGGGAATGTATCTGGTGGATGCTAAAACAGATGTAGGAGGGAATTGTGGCAATATTATTTCCTACTAATCTGGAAAAATGAGATACTGTTTTTCCAAACACAATTATCATAAGCTAGACAGAAAGCCCAACCCGACAAAATCACCTAAGTTCCAATTACACGGTCAAGTAATCAACTTGGGATCAAATACGAAACATAGAATATTAGGAAGAGGGTAAGTGAAAAACCATTGTTGACTACAAAATCCAAAAGACAACACCCCACCCCCAAAGAATTCCTTTTCTTATTCTCCTTCTCGACAGTCTCAAAGTTCAAGCTACTCAGCCAAGGAAATGAAAAGTATTTGTACAATTTCATGGTAATAGGAAAATGGATAGAAAGATCTTCGAACAAACTCAAATAACTGATGAGTTGGGTAACACAAAAGCACAAGCTCTTAAGTGAAAGATTGCGATGTTCACATAAACCAATTTTGAACCCAGGTAATCATATTCAATCTCCTGTTATGCATACAAAGAGATCAAGAATTTCACATTTGGTACACATATCAGCATGAGGACCAGACTTGAAAGGGGGAAAAAAGCAATTATTTCAAACAACAGATAACAACGATGTTTTGTCCCATAATTCATATTTCTCCCATAGAGGTGGCATCTGTAAGAACACCTATGCATTGAAAACTAGATATAGCATTAATAAGAAGAATCTACAATGAAAGAACAATTAACGACACATTCAGGTAACAACTTCTATGCACCAACAAGATTATATTGCATTTGGCATTTCTAATTCTTTTGCCAATACCTATGTTCCATCTATTGAAATTCCTCAAAAGTGTCCTTTGCAGATATTCACTGTCCCTAAATCCTCCAAGTTGCAGTAATTCTCTGGCATAATAATGCATGTAAGACATCTTGCTGACCTGACCTGGCAGAATACATCAAAGGCAAAAAAGAGCAAGAAATTACAATTGATCTTTCAAAAAGTGAGAACCTTCCAATCCAATGAGAAACAACAATCAACCCGTCAATTTAACACTCGTTACCATGTGGATAATTAAAATAGCGCTGGACCAACAAAAGCCACAGTTGACGACCAGCAAATCACCCAAACTTGATTCAACCTTATCCAGTTGAAGTGCTCTAAGTATTTATGGAGACTGTAGCAAGATGACATGAAATGAAGAACTAACCCAAAAACCAGGAGTCATTTACAGTTGCATATCATCAGTTTAGCAAGTAATTTGGTCATGTTGGATTAAAGACTGATTCAACTGCTAGAGCACATGAAAACAATACTAGGCTTGACAGCATATTATTCCGACCTTTAACGCATGACCTTCCATTACACCATGGTATTAGAATTCTCTAGCACACAAATGGATAGCACAACCTAGTGAAGGCCTACCAAAATAGCAGCTGGAGTACATGAAGGCAAAACTAAGCTGACCATACTCCGCAGTATCCAAGGACTATTAAGCTAACCAACTTTCTCACTTCAAAGCAATTACAAGAAGAGATTCTCCACAGCCTCTGCCAATTGAAGTGATGAAGCACCAACTTTGAGTCCTCTGTGACCATCACCAGCCAACACTTCTCCGGATTTCCCTCCGTCATCTTCACTTGCCAATCAGAAATCGAGCAAACTTCACAAAACCAAGTCGGAACAATTGAGTCAACCAGCCATTAGGTCGCAAAAGAATGCTAGGAGCTGAACCTAAGAAGCTGGAGGTTTTTCAAACTAGAGCTGAAATGGACGCATGACCCACAGTGGTCCTTTGCTGGTCTCCATAGCTAAAGCTCCATGAGTAGCCGAAAACGCAGCACCAGTGCTAGAACAAATCGCAAGGATGCCAGCTGAAAGAGGGCCTGTGAAGGATAGAGCTTATAAAAACCAGAAGAATCCTGGGATGACCACATGCAAACAACCTTTTACCATTCCAAGGATGCATTGTCAGTGTTTGGAGAAGCTCAAGAAACATTGAGTTCCAGATCCTTCTATGATTTCATTCGTTTTAGAAGTGCCTTGTGAAAGCTCTCTTGGATATTTCAGCATTTACATCAAGCAATGGAATAATAACTGAATCCTACCAGTGAGTAAGATGAAATCAATCCAGCAACTAACATCAACAAACTACTAATAATGCTCCAAAGTTTATGGGAACCCACTTAGTCAAACTCGATATTCTTTTTGAACTCTTTGGTACCAACTAATGGGGCTTCTAACATCATCAACCATAGAAGCTTTGATCAAATTAGTATAGTGTATTTAACTCAAGATGGTTGCTTTGTGGGACATAGTATGATTCTTTTTCCTTATCATTATGTGCTATTCATGCATTAGAATTAATGCAAGACAGTTTTCAAATGGAATATAGGATACTGAAAATTTTCATCAAGAAACTTATGGAAATGATTCCTGTGTTTTTCTTTTCAGCAAGTAAATGAACTAACAAAAGCTTATGCACAATATAAGTAATTATTTCACAGTACACCTGATTATGTCAAAAGACATTCTAGTTAATGTCTTGCCTGGCTCAATAGTTTAGGTATACGATAGATGGCTTTACCAACTCTACAAACATCAAGATGCATTCTTTGGAAGCCTTGGAGTAGGTATACCCTAGACTCAAACCAAATGAACATGGATCCATAGTCAGAAAAATTCGAATTGCAATTTTCTCAATCGATCCAAATAATTCATGATGCTTTTGCTTCTGCCCTGTTTGCTAGTTCATCACAGCCACACCACTAGGAGAAGAGCTTGTGCTTGCATTTGGCATTTCTAGATTGAGACGATTATCTAAATCTACAAATGTAGACAGTTCTGTGAGACAAAATGCATGAAACTCAATGATTGGACAAATTTTATCACAAGTCAGTAGCATATGCAGAGTAAGGGATGCCCTATCAACATAGTCCTTTTGCATGGAAATTCACTCTTAAGTGTACCTTAGAAATATGCAGTCATGAACTGCATGATGAGCGTAGAGCAAACTAAAACCTCACATTAGAAGGATCACCATATAGGGTCCTTCATCGAGCATTTTCTTCAACCTATACAATGACCTTTGGCATGCTATCAAAAACCTGTACACGTCAGTTTTTCAGTACTTCCAGCATTCCAAAATCAATCAAATGTCAAGAATCTCTATTTTTCTGCATAGGATGAAGGATCTTACTTGAAAACTAATGTCAAATGATGCGCTTTGAAAGCCTTTTCATCTATTTCCGCTACTGGCATAACAAGCAGAACCATTTTGTCAAAGCACATATTAACTTCCATGAACATCTCCCTTGGATTCCTTGAGTTCAAGTAAGAAAACAATGGCGACACTATCAACCAGGAAATAATAATGACAAGAACATAAATCTTGAAAGATATTGCAAGCAGGAAATACAAATGAAAATTGGGCAGTAGATTTCAAAAAAGCATAGGTTGATTACCTGCTTTATATACCTTCAATAGAAAATGTGGATCCTTCCAATCTATTCCTCATCCGAGTCATCCGTCCAGTATGGGACATAGTTCGTAATCTTCGCCATCTGTAATCTGATAATGTCGATAAATCTGTGTTCCAGATAATTCCGGAATTGTTTTGAGCGACTTGCATCCAATGATATTCAGTTCTTCCAAAAACTCCAACCTATCAAGGCCCTGAATTTCAACCAAGTTTTTGCAGTCTCTAGCTTCTAATCTCTTCAGACTCCTGGACTTTGGAAGGAGTAGCCTTTCAATTGAAGTGCACCAAGAGATTTCTAGTATTTCCAAGGACTCCAACCTATCGAGGCCATGAATTTCAGCTAATTTCTTGCACCAACCAACATTTACTGTCTTCATACTTCCGGATTTTGGAAGGTCTAGCTTTCCAATCGAAGTGCACCTAGAGATATCTAGACTTTCCAAATACTCCAAACTATCGAGCCCTTGAATTTCGGCTAAGTTTTTGCAATGCCAAGCCTCTAATTTCTTCAGCATCCCGAATTTTGGAAGGTCTAGTCTTCCAATTGAAGTGCACCAGCCAATTTCTAAACTTTCCAAATACTCCGACCTATCAAGGCCTTCAATTTCCGCTAAGTTTTCACAACTTGTAGCTTTTAATTCCTTCAGCCTCCCAGACTTTGGAAGATCTAGCCTTCCAATTGAAACACAACCACAGATATCTAGCCTTTCCAAAAACTCCGATCTATCAAGGCCTTCAATTTCCGCTAAGTTTTTACAAACTATAGCTTTTAATTCCTTCAGCCTCCCGGACTTTGGAAGATCTAGCCTTCCAATTGAAGCACAATGTTTGATATCTAGCCTTTCCAAAAACTTCGATATATCAAGGCCTTGAATTTCGGCTAATGTGTTGCACCCGTCGAAGAATTCGTCGGACTCTTCAACATTCAATTTCTTCAGACACCCGAATTTTGGAAGGTCCAACCGTTTGATTGAATTCCGGGATTTGATAGTCAAGCTTTCCAAATACATCAATTTGTCAAGACCTCGAACTTCAAGTAGCTTCAGACTATGCCAGACATATAATGTCCTTAGATGGACAAACTGTGAAACGTCCAGCATTTTGATAGATTCACAGAAAAAGACGTTCAAGACTTCCAACTTGAAGGGCGTGTTTAGGGATTGTGGTGATTCCGATTCTTTAATGTCCGTCGGTTGGGAGCATTTTGAACTCTTTAATTGCGTTGATGGAAGCTCCTGGATGCACTCGACAAACTTGCAACCCCATAACCTTAGTTCCTTGAGATGGGCTAGGTGGGAAAGCAAAGGCAATTTGCGACTTTGACAAGTGACACCCAAATCTGTTAAGCCGGAAGGAAGCTCCGGCAGCGATTGGAGCTTGTCGCAGTAACTAAAATCAAGGCGTCGTAGGGAAGAAAGATTAGCCATGCTTTCTACCATTATCCGTTTCAGATTTCTGCAATAGTAAGCACGTAACTCTCGGAGCTTTCTCAGACTCCCAATACCATTGGGTAATTCTTCTATACCACTGTGAATAATATCTAGAATCTCTAGATTCTCCAAAGACCCTATGCTATTTGGTAATGCAGAAAGGGATGGAGTATCGGATAGATCGAGTTGTCGCAGTGATTTTAATTTACCTATTCCTGCTGGAAGCTCCCCAAGGCAGAAACGAGGAACGGGGCGTTCGGCGCCTACCGCGAGATGAAGCGCTAGGACGAGCACAGCTCCAAGCGAAGGAGGCCCTCCATGTCTTCGATGGAAGCGTCGATTCGCTTCAGTCCATAACACCCACTGAGGATGAGAACCTCTAACTTCTCAAAAGCTGAGAGGAAGTCAGTATTTTCCAAGTACCAACAATCCGAAAGGTCTAGATATTTAAGCTTCTTTGCCATCTACGGAAGAAAAAGAAACAATAATGAATGTCGATGGGTGAGTGTAGAGTCATTATGATTCAAAAGAAAGCATAAAAGGAGAGGAAAAAAAAAGACTTTAATTCTTACCTTGAAAAAACTCCATCCTCCCCATTTCTCATTTATCTCGATTCCTTGCAATTCGAGTACAGCTAATTCCTTTACGCAAAAATTGTTTACTTCGAAATTCGCTGGACATTGTCGCCATTGAAGCCATTTTAACTCCTCCATTGAGTCCTCAAAATCTCCACTAAGATGTGCCCGTTTCATGAAAAGGAATCTTAGACTCGTCAATTTTTTGAATTGTTCTGCTGTGTAATTGTCGCCATCTCGCTCGACTATTTTGCCGAGGCCTTCTGAGTTGCCTTTACTTAGATCAATGGCCTCAATCTTATCCGTTCCCTATAAGCAAGAATCAACGTTTATTAATACTAAATCCAACTAAAGTAATTTAATATTATTTGTTCATATTGCGATTGACGTGCATTAATGTATTCAAGAGACCAGCAATGCGAAGATATGATTTTTCTTTTTACGCCAATAAACAATATTTATAAAGGCTAACAAAGTGAAGGATGTCAACTTCCATTTTGAAATTTGGCCGTATACATTTGGATCTAAAAAAGAATTATGATGTCATGGTTTGTTCAAAGTAAAAATTTTACAACTTGTAATCTTCTTCTTCTTCTTTCCCTTACTGTAACTTCATTACCATACTAGTTAAGACAAGCGTGCAATGCAAGGAATTTAATCAAATTGCAATGTGCAAAATCAAAAGTTGATTTGATCTATTTTAATAGAAATATTTTTTCTCTATGTAAATTTCACGTTAATTTTTATGTGTATATTACTCGACTGTGCTACTTAATAAAAAAAAAAAAACACATACTCTTATTTTCCATTAGAGTAATAACTAATTACAAGAAACCGAATATTGTGACAGTAGTTGTACTTATTATTTACTAGTAGTAACTTGAAATATTCTTAATTAATTATTTTCTAATCATAAATAACTAAGACAATAATATTAGTTATGTTAATATTCTCTACAACTTATTATTATATCGTAAAATTTAGTTTAGCTTTAGATATATTCATAATCATAAAAAAAACTTATTAGCTATATTAATAATCTCTAAACTTTTGATTTTATCATAAATTTTAGTTTAAATATAAATTACAATTTGATATAATCATAATCATAAATAAGTGAAATACTCAACTATAATAAAAATATTAAAAAAATTAATTGTGGAAAGTGCAAAGCATTTTTAGAAATGAGAAAATTGAAGCTATTTTTGGCTACAAGCCTACATGGAATAGCTATTCCTTGGCCCCGGCAGGAATAACTACTCCTGATTTTAAGAGTATAGTAATTTCTAGCCCGTTTTTTAATCAAATGAAGGAATAATTGCTTCATCAAAATAGAATGGAAATAGAATAGTTATTCCTAAGAACCAAATTGTAGCAAGCTTTCACAAATAAAATGATAATAATAATTATGCATAAGAAGTCAAGAAGTAATACAGAAAGTTCATGGACTTCCACATGTCATTTTCTTGGAACCAGAAATTTTGGTATTGTACTTCACAATGTTGTACAAGATTTCGTGGATACTCATATGTGAACAACGTAATAATTTGGGAAGGATTTAGATCTCAACACTCAAAAGGAATCCATGAAAAAGAAAGAAATCTTCAACATAAGTAATCTACTCAGATTAGTCATTGCTCCCAAAGAAATACTCAAGTGACTATTATTAATCGACTATAAAATTAACAGTTGGTTGTAGGTCACAAAAAAGAACAAATAACAGATAATTAAAAATTATTTGGAGATTCACTCCTTTAAGAATATGTGGCTAACATGTTATTATTATTATGGTACCCCCCCCCCCCCCCCCCCCCCGATATACTTCCCTCTCAAAATATTAGAATGCCCAATCCATCTTCAAGACTTCTTTGTGTGGTGTGTAACTCTTTTCAACTTAAAAAAATCGATAGCTAGGGTGTGGCCGAATCCCAAAAATAAGCCAACCTTTTGTACTCAGACAAAAGTCGCAAAACCTTTCAAACATCTATTAAGCCTAACCTTCAGCATCTACGACAAAGATAACATAACTTGTCAAACGCAATAAAAATAGCCCAACTATTTAGCCGTAGAACAAAATTGACACCTAGTAAAAATTTCACCTATTATAATTGTTAAATCGCCACGGATGCCCTACATTGTTCATTGTGCTAACGTACACAATGACTGATGTCAACCCACACCAAAAAGGATGTTGTGTTTTACTTTATAATCATGTTAACAATTTGTTACAAAATTCCTGGCTTTTTGTAAAGAAAAAAAAGTTTTAGTCATGATTAACATGGTTCATTGTGCATATCCGCACAATGAGCTATGTAGAATGACTCGAGATGATTTAAAGTGAAAATAGGCAGAATTGATGGCGGGCGTCATTTTTGTCCCATGAGTAAAAGGATGAGTTTGAAAGGTAATGTCATCTTCATTCCACATTCAAAATGCTGGGTCCTTTTAGGATTTTTTTCGACTTGTGTAATATTTGTCCCAATTGCAAAAAGTCGTACTTCTTTTATTTGGCTGTGCACTCATTAATATCCAACGAGTGAGTTATGAGTGTGTTTCAATTATGCTTTAAATATCTTTTATTTTTTTGGTTTATTTAGTAAGTCGTGCTAGTGCTAGTGCTTTGTCCTTGCTTCGCACTTGGCAAGCATTTTTTTCATAAACACTTCAACAAAGGAGAGTATTGGGTGACCTCTCCCGTCGCTTTGCCATGTTATAGGACGTCTTGTACAAGCAATCTTTCTACAATGCACTTCAGGTGCAACACTTTAGAAGAAGGATGTGGAGGAAATTCTTCATTTCCTTGATAGATCTCAAGTGGCATTTTGATTGAGCCTACGCTGGAGGGTCCTTTTAAAGGTTCGGCATAATTGTAAAAGGAAGAGGCTGAGAGTCGTGAGTGGCTAACCCAGCCTCCTTCGTCCCTCGAGACCAACAAGGGGTAGCAGTACTTTTTCAAAATAAAGAAGGATATTTGGCATTTGTTTTTCAATCGGAAGTGGTGCATATTGCGGTTCTTTCAGCTGCTTGTATTTTAGATAATATATATGAAAATAACTTCGCATATTTTCATTCAATGTTGGAATAAACTGAAAAGAAGAACTTATATCATTTTTAGCAGAACCACTCCGATTTCAACTTACGATAATGCCATGGATGAAAAACGAAATGGAATCATGGAAGAATACTGACATAATTATATCAAACTGTACCTTTTTAGTTGTAAAATTTAGTTATACCATTATATTTATATATAAAATATACAGCATATTCATTTTTTTTTGTTAGTTTAGTTTGTTTTATCATGTAGGAAGAAAATAGACACTGACTTTGAATTTGTTAATATATGGATTGGTCTTGAGATTATACATAGGTCGCACGTTGAGATTGCAAAAGGTGCTAGTCTTTTGAGCAACAACTTAAGTCAAACCAAATGATGGATTAAAGGTATTAGAGTCATAATTATGATTAGTTTTGCAAATGCAAATAAAATCGTATACTTAATTATACAAAATAGAATTTTAGAGTATTTATTTCCTTACTTTTTTATGTAGAAAAAGTACAATATTTCTCTTTTTAATGGCTATTGCATAAAAATACACTTACTGTCATATATATAATTTCTGTTAATATCATATATATATATATATATATATATTATACATTATAAGAAATTTCTGCTCCTATCTAATTTGGTAAGTTTTAAATAAGACCTTGTCCTATGAATATTGTTAAATGGAATTCCTAACTTAATAAATAAGTATCCCTTCTATTCTCCATTATGGAATAATGACTAAAATTTCAAGAGAAATTGGGGCATCATTAGTCCTATTATATTAATTCTAACATATGATTTATATATCCCAAGTAGTTATGTTTTACAGTAGCATAGTCAAGTTATTTATTGCATGTGTCAAGGAAGCAACCAAATCAATTATAGAAATTTAGGAATTTTTTTTTTTAATAGAATACCCCTATCAAGTATCTAATTAATTTGAAAGTACCACATTCTTTGAGATGACTTCATAATTTACACTTGTTTAAGAAATATCTCAGATAAGTTACAATAATTTTTAAGAGAGAGCAACCTCCTACTTTCTAATCACGTCAACGAAATGACACAAGGATACTAATATTAGATGGTTCTTTGTTCACTAGAGCAAGCACTAAGAAGAGGACCAACGCTACTGTAACAGTAGTACATGGACTAAGGGAACAAAAGAAGAAAAATAGTTACCTTATTTTGCTTTAGCACTTTCAAGGCTTCCTTGCGGTCCCATAACCTGCTATAGTTCTGAGGCTTCCATTGGCTTTCCTCGTGAATGATTGTCCTACCAAGATCTCTCAAGTGGTCATGCATTTGAAACTTATGATCATCTCCAATTTTTATTAATGACATGAACCTCAATACTTCAATTCCCTCCTTAGGGAAAAAGTGACAGGCCTCCCACATGTAGGATGCGATTCTACTGTCAGTGCCTATTAAAAAGCAAGCAATGTCCAAAAATATTTGTTTTTGTTTATAGTCTAATGCGTCATAACTTATCTTTAACGTTTCTTGCACTTCCTTATGAAGCACTTCTTTTAACTTGTCTATTGTCCCTCTCCAAAATTCTAGATTTGTTCCACACAATAATGAACCTAAAACTTTAAGGGATAAGGGAAGCCCTCTGGTGATGGATACAACTTCATGAGAGAGATCCTTAAATTGTCTTGGAGGAGAGTCCCTTCGGAACGCATGTTTGCTAAACAAAACATCATCCATTTCCTTATGGTCATAGGTGCGGTGCACCCTAACTTGTTCAAGAATTTTCTTGTTTCTGGTGGTAATAATGATCCTACTTCCTGGATAAAACCAATCAGGATTACCAGCCAAATGCTCTAACTGCCCGACATTATCCACATCATCAAGAAGAACAAGGACCTTTTTACCTTTAAACTTGGAGGAGATGAAGTTAGTCCCTTCATCCTAATCACGAACTTCGTTTTGTCGGTTCATTATATCATTGTTAGCTTATTTTGTAAGTAATGTACGCCATTACGCTTCCATAATTCCCTTACATCAGCAATGAAGCTACGATGCTCAAATTGATTGGAGAGCTTGTTGTAGATGGCTTTAGCAAGAGTAGTCTTACCAATGCCTCCCATTCCGTGGATGCCAACAAATAGGGTGGCATGAGATTCATTATCCACAAGTTCCATAACCTCATTCACATGACTATCAATTCCGACCAAATTCTCAGAAATAACCAACTGAAACTTTTTCTTCAATTCTTTCAACGCTTCTTGGACAATCAATTTCACCAACTCAGCTTCACACCTATCAAATGTGGCCAGAGTTCAATATGTGGCAACAATAATTTTCTATCGTTTATCTATTGAGAACACAATAATAAATAAATTTGGGGATAGATTGAAAGAACTTTAAGAATCGTTTTGTCATACCTCCATATATTATCATATATACTAAGTCTAAAGTGGGAAATGTTGGTTACTTGACATGGTGTGCCCCATTCCATTGTTACTCCAAGATAATTTATCAGGCCAGGAAAAGCTTGAGGGTATCACTTATGAATCTTAAATATTGTATATCTTATGGATTAGAACCAAATTTTAAACTGGTTGCTTATTAAAAATATTAGGGATGACGTGGACGTGACTTTGAACATTCTCTAGAGTGCTTGAATAAGCAAAAATCCAATAAGCCACCCCAATATGAGAGTTAGCCACCAATCAATAAACAAGTCATAGTCATAACTTTTTATGCAAGATGAATTCAGATCCCATAACTCCAATCCAAAAAGTTGTTCAAATTGTGATATTGTGAACTACTTGAATGCAATTGAAGGGATTTCTTCTTGTTTGCGCAATTATATAGGCTTGTAAGTTTCTCCTCATGTTGTGAATTTAGTATCATTCTAGATTGGTGCTCTTATCAGCTATCATTGCCTCTAGGGATGACAACAGGGTGTACTTTATTTTCCTTTTGAGTATCTACATTCTATGATTTTAATTGATCTAATATTGAGTTTATAGGAAGTAGAAGAATAATTTTTACCCAAAATAAGAACATTGATTCGATATATGCAGGTGCATGAGATAGAAATTACTTGTTGAAGATAGGAAATGCTTTGAAAATTATTTAAACAGACATATAGTAAAAATATCCTTTTTTTCTTTACCATCATCTTATAACCAATGAAACATTTCTTTTGTAAAATGATTTTAATAGCAACTAATCAACGATATCAATGATTTAATAAATGTACCTTGGGAAGATAAGGAATTATGGCAAGGCTTGGGCGCTATGATGTTATGAGCTCTATATAAAAATCACCAATGAGATGTACTATTAATTTTCAAATAAATATGTAATTAGAAAAGTCTGGGACACAGTTTAATATAACGCACACTACTAACATGAAAAAATGACAAAATATTACAAAATATTTGGATATAAGAGTACAAATCCACTCAAAAAACTTATTATTCAAGTGAATGGGATAATAACAATTAAATTCATGGTTAGATGGGTCAATATCGTCAAAGCAAAAAACTATAAAAAGAAAAAAAGAAAAAATATAACTTATAGAAATCATGCATCGCAGATCTCATTGCCAACAAGATCTTACTATTATTTTACATATATATAAAAATAAAAATAAAAGAACAAAAATGAAGCATGTGAGAATCAAAACCACCAATAAACACCCACACATATTAAAAGAAAGTACATGAAGTATTTTACCCATCGGCTTCGTATCCTTTCAAGGTGCTAACTTCATTGAGTGCTTTCTTCCATTTCCCCAAAATCATTGGGTCAAAAGAAGACCTCTTGAGCAAACGCCTCTCACGCTTACGAAATGCATCTCCAAATTTCCCGGTTTGATATTGCACGTCAGCTGGTTTCACATTGTAGAATACAGGCAACACTATGTGCCCATTAAAATTCTTGCACTCCATTATTTGAACCAATTCATTCATGCACCAACTGCTTGTGCCATAGTTCTTGGAGAGAATGGGGATTAGGATGTTACTGTTTGTGATGGCTGCCAAAAGCTTCGGGCTGATGTTGTCGCCTTGGCGGAGCTCATCATCATCTCTAAAAGCATCGATTCCAGCATTGAGGAGCCCATTGTAGAGGTGACCGGCAAAGCCTTTCCGAGTATCTGGGCCTCTGAAGCTCAAGAACACCTCATAGTTGTTTCCAGTCGATGCATTGTTGTTAGTTTCTGTCGGATATGAACTAGATCCAACAGGATTAGTTTCTGTTAGCACAGTCAAGGGACAAGATGTGCCAATATCAACATCATCTGCATTTCCACGCACGCTAGCTTTCTTCTTGTTGAGAAAATATAACGTAAGCCCGAGGAGAAGGATCGGTGCCACGAGCTCGGCGAAAGAATACCCAAAAATGAGACGATGCATTTCGTCTTTGCTCTGATCTGCCCTTGATTTTTGCTTTCAAGCCTAATGGAGAAAAACCAGAAGGTCTCCCCGGAAACAGGAAATGGCTTGTTTCCTATTCTATTGTGGTTTGTTAAAATTTCAATACACAGCGGTGGATTTATTGGGAAGATGAAAGGTGCAGAGAGACTTATGACGAGACTGTGACATGGACTTGTGGGAGACGATGAAAAGCTTTGGGGGTGGGGGTGGGGGTGGGGGTGGGGGTGGTGGTTGGGGTGGGGGGGTGTTAGAGAGAGATTTGTCCAGTCCAATATTTTCCACACAAGTAGACCCGTTAAACGGGTGGTCGGGTCGGGTTTGAGTCGGATTATAAATGGTCCGACCCAAATCGACCCATTTAACCCGTTTATGACCCATTTATTGTAGAGCAAATTTTTTGACCCATACCCGACCCGACCTATATCCAACCCATACCCGACCCATTTAACAAAATATAAAAAAGCTTATATATATATATATATATATTTTAAAATGGTATTGCTAACATGATTTTATACAATACAAATTTTAAAAATAATTATTTAAAAAAAATCGAATTTTAATTACTTTTTATTTTTAAAAATTAAAATTTTTTATTATTTTGTTATTTTTTTAAAAAATAAAAAATAAAAAATAATAATATTCTCTTTTCTCTTTTCTTTTTTCTTTTTTCTTCTTCCTCTTCTTTGGCCGGCCGCCGGCCACGACGACGGCCGGCGACCGGCCACAGGCGAGCTGGCTCGCCCGGCTTGCCGACGCCGGCGAGCGCGAGCTCGCCCCTCGCCGGATCTGGCGAGGTTGGAGCCTCGCCCGACGCCGGCGAGTTCGAGTCTCGCCCGATCGACGAGGCTCGGGCCTCAGCGGACGTCGGCGAGGCCTTTGCCTCGCCAGATCCGGCGAGCTCGAGCTCGCCCCTCGCCGATTTGGCGAGGCTCGAGAATCGCCAGACGTCGGCGAGGCCTTCGCCTCGCTAGATCTGGCGAGCTCGAGGCTCGCCGGGCGTCGGCGAGGCCTCCGAGCTCGCCCGACGCCGGCGAGCTCGAGGCTTGCCTGGCCGGTCGCCGGCCATCGCCGTGCCGGCGACCGGAGGAAGAAAAAAGAAAAAAAAGAAGAAAGAAAAAAAAAGGAAAGAAAAAAGAAAAAATAATTATAATTTCAGTTTTTATAAAAAAAAATTATAAAGTTAAAGAGAAGAAAGAGGGATAATGAAGTTTTGAGTGAAAAATGAGTTAATAAATGGGTCATAAACGGGTCAAAGAGCTGACCCATTTAAAACCCATATATTTTAGTGTTTACCCATTAAAACTTATTATGGGTGCTTTATAAGATAAAGCTTGACCCATTAATGACCCATTTAACCATAAATGGGTTCATAAATGGGTTGCACAACACCTTTAACACCTCTACACACAAGTACTCAAAATAGATAAAAACATACGAACCATCAGGACAATGAAAAGGCACGCACCGACGAACTTCCTCTTTCTTTTGTTAATTTATTTTCTATCAGAAAAGGTGTATTTCGTAAAATATTTTTAAGCTCTTAATCACACTTAGGAATTTACCCCTCTTACTTTGAGCCTGATATAGTCAAACCGATAAACTTCATTTTAGTACTAAAATATTGTATTATTAACGATAACTTATTCTAAAAATTTATGTTATCAAAGTGTGCCAATGATTATAAAAAATTATCAACGTGCAAATGTGTATATATTCATTCAGTACCGTAACACAATGAGAAGAATTTATTTTTTTGCTTGGATTCCATCTTAATTTCTCCTTCAAATTTTATAAATAAGTCAAAATATCTTTTTTGCTTTTGCTTTTACTTTATTTTATTTATATATACTTATTGGTTTAGTTAACCTAATTTAATAGTTGGCACGCGTCAATAAGTGAAACTTGCCGAACTAGATATAAATTAGTAATTCATTTGTTGGAACCATAAACATGCGTTTATGGCCATCGCCTTCAACCGGTGGAAATTTCAATGCACAGGGAAAGTGAACTTTAAAGAAATGTAGAATTTACAAAAGTAGATTAAATAAACTTTCAGTGAAATTGCAGCTCTTTGTTCTATGTTGTTTCCTTGCGCGTGCCTCGACAATTTCTCTCTCTTTATTTTTGTCTTTTCACCTCCCCGGTTCTTCCTTTCTTTCTTTCTTTTTTCTTTTGCAGACCACTTTATCAGTTTTTCTTTGTAAAGCTTTCTCTTTTTCCCGGCCAAAACCTTCTCCCTCCACCCCCCTCTCTATCTCCTTTTTCTTGGCCGGGAAAAAAAGCTCCATCTTTTTCTTTTTCGAGCTCCCTTTGGCAATTATTGCATGCAGAAAAATGCCCCTCCCACTCGGCCGAGAGTCCTCTGCTTTTTCATACCCAGATTTTCTTGTCTTCTTTGGCCATGAATTTCGATCTCTGAATACCAAGATTGCCTCCTTGTCAAGATGAAAATTCCTCTCTCTTGACCTAATCCTCAAGAATTTTTGTTGTTATTTGGAACATATTTGGGATTGGATATAAAATTTGAAAAAAAAATTTAGGCGAAAATATTGAGGGTTGACGCAGCATTTTGTTTAAGGTTGAGGGTTTTTTGAAACAACAAAAATCAGGATAAAATTAAAATTGAACCTAAAATTTGAGGGTTTTTAAGGGATTAGGACCGTGTAAAGGAGAAAGAGAAAGTGGAGGAGCTTCATCTGTGCTCATCATGGGGGGGCATATTTGTAATTAGATAGCATATCATAATTTTATTTCTACTGCCGCTCCTGATGGCTGGGCCCCACGAGTCCTTCCTTAACTTGAGACTATCACTCTTCCCTGCCAAGTTTTGTCCATATCTTATTGCAAAGGAGTGGCCAAGCCCACTACTCTCTTCTCTACTTAATTATGAAGATACAAATTAATCATTTAATCAAATTTATTGATGTCACAATTTCTCAATCAACTCAAAGCCAAATTCATAAATTGTTTCATTTTTTTTTTGTTGGTTTAGTTTAGCGGTTGCAATCTTCCTTCAACACCTATAATTTGTAATATATGTTAATTCAAATATCTATATTATTGAATGGAACTAATATGTGCAGTTTTAGTTCAATATTTTAAATAATACTTTAATATAATGCATGCAGTTCCTCTTAAATAATTTAGGTAGCTATGTTAATGAAAATGTAAATAGGTTTTACTTACCACACAGAATACACCTAGGCATTTTATTCTCATCCAATAATTTATTTTATATAGATCTATTTGGGGTAACTATCTTTATAAATATGTTAAATAGGTTTTATTGATCACTCAAAATATATCTAAGCATATTAATGTTGTTATTCAATTTGGTTGGTGCAAGATGTGAAGCAATTTGTATGTTCAATAGAAGAAGATGTATTTTGATATCCACTTGTGACAATGCAAGCTAAAAGAATTATCAGTGCTATTTATATACTAACAATCCAAACTAAATTGTTTGTAATTGAAATCATGAAGTGTTAAAAAAAAGACAAAGAAGTGCTCGTGGCGCAAGCACTCCTTTTTATAGTATCAATTTACAATACTTTACCAGTGCTAAATTATCACATTAGTTTCCTTCTTATTGAGGAAATTGAACGCGAGCATGGAGAGAAGGACTGATGCCACGAGCACAGCAAGAGAACGCCCAAAAATGGGACGATGCATTTCGGCTTTGCTCTGGCTCTGTCCTTGATTTTCCCCTTCAAGTCCGACGGAGAAAAAGGCCAGAATGCGTCTCAAGAAATAGAAAATGCCTTTTTGTTGGACCTGAGCAGGTCTTTAAACTGCTCCACCCTGAATCGGACATCTCAGGGTGCCCAGTTAGCCCCATTTATAGGGGATTTAACTGGGATTACGGGATAAAGTCCTCATTGGGCTTCTCCGCCAACCTCTCCAAAAAAGGGAGGGGAGCCCACCTCGGATCCCCGTGAAACCCTTCTCCTAGCATACCAGGCTGAGTTCAGGGAAATGAAGAGGCCCGGGTAGCCCCCCACCGTGAGCGGGCTACCCGGGGTAGAGACGGCGAGCACAGCAAGAGAACGCCCAAAAATGGGACGATGCATTTCGGCTTTGCTCTAGCTCTGTCCTTGATTTTCCCCTTCAAGTCCGACTGAGAAAAAGGCCAGAATGCGTCTCAAGAAATAGAAAATGCCTTTTTGTTGCCCATTTTCTTGTGGTTTGTGGTTTGATTTATGCAATGGAACCAATTGGCAATCCGAACTTGCACCAGTAAGTCAAAGCTTTGTCAACCACGTGCTTAGAGTCCCTGCCTTCACGCGGCTGAAATCTCAGTGAACGAGAGAATCCAAAGATGATACGCATAGAGCGGTGGATTTGTTGGGAAGAGGAAAAGTGGATTGAGACTTGGGATGAGACTTGACATGGACTTGCGAGAGAAAATGAAAATGGATGAGAGAGAGACAGAGAGATTCGTCCGTTTCAATAATTTCCAGGCAAGTGCCCAGTAAATGATAAAAACACGCAAGGCATCAGGACAATGAAGAGGGCATGCTTAGTCAGTCAACTGCTTGCACGGTGGAACTTTCCTCCTTCTTTGTCTATTTATTTTCCATTGGAAAAAGTATTTTTTGTTAAATATATTTAAGCTCCTATTCTCACTTGGGAATTTACCCCTCTCACTTTAATTCCGTTAAATATTGTACAGTCAAATCGATAAACTTCATTTTAATACTAAAATATTTTATTAACGATAATTTATTCTAAAAAGTTATGTTATCAACGCATGCATCAACCTGATGAGAAGAATTTCTTTTTTGCTTAAGATCTATCTTAATTTCTTCTTCAAAACTCGTAAATAAATCAAAATGCCCTTTTGCTTTTACTTTATTATATATTTATTGGTTTGATTCATCTAATCAAATCAATTGACATATGCCTATACTTTAAATTTACCGAATTAGATATAAATTAGTAATTCACTGGCCCGTTGGCCGGAACCACTTAAAGTAAAGGCTATAAATTGCACCTTTTTACTTTTTTCCTTTCTTCTGTCTCTCTCTCTCTCTTCATTTTTTTTCTTTCCTTTCTTTTGCGGACCAATTTCTTTTTTCTTTTTTTTTTTATGAAAGTTTTTCTCTCTTTTGCCGACCATAAGCCTCTCTCTGTATCTCCTTTCCTTGACCGTGAAGAAAACCTCTATCTTTTTACTTTTTCGAGCTCTTTTGGCAATTATTGCATGCTGAAAACTCGCCCACCCCATTGCACCGAGAATCCTCTACTTTTTCTATGTCCAAATTTTCCAGTCCTCTTTCGCCGTGAATTCCGGTCCCTGAACGTCGAGATTGCCCCATTGTCAAGATGGAAATTATTCTCTTGATTACGTCCTCTCATTATTTGAGATCCATTTGGAACTCGACATAAAATTGGGAAATTATTTTTAAACAAAAAATTGGTGTAGCATTGGGTTTAAAATTGAGGATATTTTGCGAAAAAAGTTCAGGATAAAATTAAAACTGGATTTAAAATTTGCGCATATTTAGATAATTAGGACTGTAGAAAAAAGGGGGGGGGGAGCGAAAGTCGAGGGGCGTAATTAAATAGCTTGTAATAATTTTCTTTCCTCCCTCTGTTGATGGCTGGGTCCCACCGGTTGTTGCCTTTTGTCCATTTCTTATTTCAAACGAGTCGCCGGGCCCACTACTCTTCTCCCTACTTAATTGTGAAGTTACCGATTAATCATTTAATCAAATTTATTGATTTCACGATTTTTCGATTAACTCAAAGACAAATCGACAAATCAAAATTTTCAAATTTTTTTCCGGCCAATGTTTTTGCATGGTTTCGCTTAGCGATTTCAATCATCCTTAAACACCTATAAATTGTCGTATTAATATTTATATCGTTGAACGGAACTTAAACATTTAGCCTTAGTTCATTTTAGATTAAATATAATTTTATACAATACTTAGACATAACTGCATGCAGTTCCTCTTAAATAACAAGGGGTAGCTATGTTAATAAAAATGTTAAATAAGTTTTACTTGCCACCCAAAAGCATATTATTTTTATTTAACAATTATCTATTACTCTTAGATAACAAGACCTAGCTATCTTTTATAAATGTATTACATAGGTTTTACTTGCTACTCAAAATATATCTAAGAATGTTAATATTGTTATTCAACTTGGTTGGTGCAAGATGTGAAGCAATTTGTATGTATAATAGTGAGTCCATACATTTAGATACCATTTAATGCATTTTTTTAATGTAGTTACTTGATAAAACAAAGCTCTTCGGACATTGAATCCGCTCCACTTAAAAGATTTGCATCAAGAATTGAGCAAATGTAAAAAATCTAAAGCATTAATTGCTTCATTTTACAATAAAAAGAAGCTTATTCTAATATCCGGTTGTAACAATGCAAGCTAAAAGGATTATCATTGCTATTTATATGACAATAATCCAAATTAGAAGGTCTCTGCTTGAAATTGTGGATTGTGAAAGAAAAAAAAAAAAGAGTGCTCGTGCATTTCACAATCAATGCTTTTTATAGTATTAATTTACAACACTTTATAAGTGCTAAATTATTTCTTTAAATTCAAGAGCTTAACTGCCAACTATAGCTCATCTTTATCTCCACTAAACATTGCTTCAAAGAATTAGAGAGTTCTGCAGATGAATCTTGACCAATGTCAGTAAAATCAGAGTCTCCGGGTACCAGTCTAGACATGTGAGGAACTCTTTGAATGATAAGTTATTGATTACATGTAGTCAAATTTATTTATTTATTTCACAATTTCTTAATTAACACAAAGCCTCTTTTTTTTCCGGTCGTGAACCCAAAGCCAAATTAATAAATCAAAATTTACAATTTTTCTTGACAAATATTTTTCTTGGTTTAGTTTAGCGATTGCTCTAATATTTTGCCATTCTTCTTGACTTGGTAAAAAACTGGGCTTTAAAAAAAAAGAGAAAGAAAAAGAAGTGATATGAAGGGAAAAGGGAGAGCACGCACCCCGCACCACGACAGAAATGAAAAGAAAGGAAAAAGAAAAGGGAAAAAGGAGGGCACGCACCACGACAAAAACGAAAAGAAAGGGAAAAGACGAGGAAGAAACGAAAAGGAAAGAAAAGAGGGCTTGGCGTACACATCACGGGACCTGCCAAGATAGATTTATTTTTATTAGCAATACCTTATAAAGATTTAAGCCATTTATTTATCTAATTGGATTGATTTTTGGAATAGAGCACAAAAAATTATGTGAAATTCGATTTTGGAGTTGTTAGGTTGTGGAAGCAAGGATACTGTGGAGTTGTGGGGTTAGACGGGAGTTAATTTGATGTGAGATTTTTATTGGAGTGAAATTTTAGAGTTTTACATGCAAGTTGCATTGCATAGGAGTTAGCATATCGGACCAAGTGAAATCAGGAACCGTCCGAATCGGACCAATCGATTTGGTTCGGTTCCTAGTTCCACAAAAATGGAACTAGTGATTTTTTATCCGGTTTACGATTCTAAAGGAAACTGGACCTAACTAACTCTTATTCACAAAAAAAAAATATTTGTTCAACTCTAAAATAGTAACAATCTAGTATTTTTTTTTGAATTTTTGAATTTTTTGTGAAGTGATTGATCCTATCGGATAGGACCAATCAATTGATCCGGTTCCCGATCCTAAGACGGTTTGGTTTGATCCTCAGTCTCAGATGGAATTGGGTATTAGATCGGGAACTGATCACTCCAGCGTTGTGGTTAACTTCGAAGTAATTCGTTGACGCGTGAAAGTCATTTTGTTGAAAAATAAGTTCGGAGAGGATGACCCAGGGAAATAATCCGTCACTATCAATTATGAATTTTGCAAAGTCTCGAACTTTGCACGCACTTTCCTTTAAAGATAAAATGGTTTTTCTTACTCTGATTCTAACTTTGAACAAAAAGTCGTTCAACTTCAAAACAGTGCTGAACTTGATTTCGTTTTGGGTTGAACTGAAATGATGAAGAAATTTAATTGTGAGGACTAATAAAATTCTGGGAAATTAGACTGCAAAAGGAAAATTGAACTCGCAGGAAACGTACACGCTACGAAAGTAGAGGAAACAAACTTTCGGCGAAATTGCAACCTTTTGCTCTCAGTCCTTTCCTCACGCGTGAACCGACAATTCTCTCTCTCTCTCTCTTCATTTTTTCTTTTCACCACCTCTGTTCTTCTTTTTCTTTCTTTTCTTTTGCGGACCCTTTTCTCAGTTTTTCTTTATAAAAGCTTTCTCTTTTTAGCCGGCCATAACTCTCTTTTTCTCTTTTTCTCTTTTTAGCCGGCCATAACTCTCTTTTTCTCTTTTCTCTTGACTACTTTGGCCATGAATTCCGATATCTGAACGGTGAGATTACCGCTTGTCAAGATGGAAATGGCTCTCTCTTGACTATATATAAATTTGAGAAAAAAAAATTCGAAGAGAAAACTTTTTAGACAAGAAAATTGTCGGTTTAATGTTGAGGGTTTTCCGAAACAGAAAAAAAAAAAAAAAGTCGGATAAAGTTAAGCTTGAACCTAAAATTTGAAAGCTTGGAATTAGGACAGTATAACAGAGGAAAGAGAAAGTTGAGGAGCTTCGCTTGTTTTTATCATCTGGAGGCATGTTTGTAATTAGATAGCATATGATGATTTCATTTCTAGCCCCAATCCCAGTGGTTGGGCCTCATGAGTCCTTTAACTTGAGGCTACCGCTCTTTTCCACAAAGTTTTTGTCCATTTCTTATTGCGAAAGAGTAGCTAGGCCCATCACTTTCTCTCTACTTAATTATGAAGTTACCAAATGATCATTTAATCAAATTTATTGATGTCACAATTTCTTAATTTACCCAAAGCCAAATTAATAAATTAAAATTTTCAATTTTTTCCAAATTCTTTTTGCTTGGTTTAGTTTAGCGGTTGCAATCTTCCTTCAACACCTATAATTTGTAATTCGTGTTAATTCAAATATTTATATTATTGAATGGAACTAATACGTGCGGTTTTAGTTCATTTAGATTAAATTATATTATTTATGAATGTATGTCTTAAATAATGAGGGATAGCAATGTTAGTGAAAATGTAATATGGGTTTTACCACCCAAAATACACATAGGCATATCATTCTCATCCAACAGTTTATTTTATATAGATCTATTCCTATTAAATAACGAGATATAGCTATTTCTTATACATATGTTAAATAGGTTTTACTTACCACTCAAATTATATCTAAACATATTAATATTGTCATTCAACATGATTAGCGCAAGATGTGAACAATTTGTATGTTCAATAGTGAATCCATCCATTTAGATACCATTTAATGCATTTTTTTTATTTAGTTTATAAAACAAGGGCTTCACACATTGAATTGACTCCCGTCAAAAGATTTGTATGAACAATTGAGTAAAATGTTGAAAATCCAATGCATTTATTACTTCATTTTACAATAGAAAGAAGCTTTATTTGGATATCCACCGGTAACAATGCAAGCAAGAATTATCAATGCTATTTATACACCAACAATTCAAACTAGAATGCCAATATTTGAAATTGTTGAGTGTTTTTATTTTATTATATATATATATATATATATATATATATATATATATAAAAGAGAGTTCCCGTGCATTTCACGAGCACTCTTTTTTTATAGTATTAGTTTACAATTCTTCGTAAGTGCTTAATTATCATATTAAATTCAAGAGCCTAACTGCATTATTCTGTAAAGTTAATCAATTCAAGCTCGTAACTTAAGAGTACTTTGCCCACAATGCGTCTAACCTAATAGGCATCGAAGATGAATGTAATATGTCAGCCTATACATATTTAACACTCTAATAGGAGAGTACTAGGTATATTTACGACATTAACAATTGAGACATCAACATATTTAGCTTAACAATATTTACAATTGTCGATCATTGGTTTGATGCAACAAAAGTTGACATCCAATAACAAAAAAAACACAATTTTATCAAATTCAACACAATATTGTTTGGTAACCAAAAAGCAATGCCATGGCTACATGTTTTTAAATATATCATATTGATAATTTATTATATGCATGTTATTTAGTTCTACAAATGTTGCTTCAAATTTGTATCTATGTTGTACATTTTTTCGCACTTGTTTTTATGACATCATATTGCCTGGAATATTTGGCAAACATCTTGGCCCTCCAAGTAAATTTTCTTATGAAGTCTAGACCAAGGCTCCTGCAATGTCCTTAGCCTGGACTAAACTTGCTGGAAAGGGTGAAGATCTTCATAGGCTCTCTCAATCTTCATAGGACAAGGTAGAAACCCAATAGTCTCGAGTAGAGCAGAAAGTACGTGAGGTAGGCTAGCCTCAGGCCCAACAACAAAAAGCTTTGGATAAGCATGCTGTATTCAAGCGGCATGTGTCATCTCTAGAGTGACCAGCAGAAGTGAAATCTAGCTTGGGAAATGACATAAACATTTGGAACTTTCGCAAGCATAAATTTTATTTATTTATTTATTTGGTCAGACACAAGCATAATTTCACCTGGTATAGTTGTTTACTTAACCAGGCCATTACTTTCCAGGCAACACTGATTTACTGCCAGTCTGCCATCAAATCCATTTATTAAGAATGCTGTATGAGAAGCAAGAACAAAAAAAGAGGAATCATAAACTGAATTTGATAGATCATACTAATAAATATTTGATTTGAACAGACAAGATGTTTACAAATATTTGCGATTGGAAAGACACCAAACATACTGAAGCAAAAAAGCCCGTCTTTATCTCCACCGCTAAGGATATCGAAACATTGCTTTGAAGAATTTTAGAGCTCTACAAATGAATCTCGACCATTGTTGGTTAAACCAACATCTTCGGGTACTAGTCCAGGCATGCGAAGAACTCTTGGAGCCAGAGTGAAGAATCAAGTAGTGCAATCTTCAAATGCTAAAAGAGTTACCAGAAGTGTTCTATAAAACAAATGAATAATTATTTTCCAGTTAGAAAATAAAAAAGATAAAAAAAATGAGATTAAAGCTAAGGAGCCAAACAAATTATCGAGTTAAAGATGCCAACAAACATATACTTTCCAAAAATCTTCCATGAAACCCATACTAAAGCTGTTGGATTGTCAAATAAGATTCTAAGTTTGAAAAAGAAGTATTTAAGATATCTGTTATTGGTAATAAAGATCACAAAGTTGTATCAACTTTTAAGTTGAAAGATGCCATATACTCTATTCACTTGGGATCCTCCTCTTAGTTGAGACACATCACAACTGCCATATTTAAGAGTCACCTAAATAATTACCTTCTTAATTTGACTGAACCGAACATATATTACAAATAATTGAAAGAAGCTATTAATTTTGATGAAAATAAGCATGTCACAGATGAATGCTTCTATGACACCATCCACTTAGACCATAGATTCCCACAACAAGGTTGTCCCCAGCAAACATTATGCTTTAATTTGTCATTGACAATAGAAATAGTTAAAATCATTGATGACGGCATTAGCAGTGAGGTGAAATGTTTTTGTCCTACACAAGAATGCAATTGAGCACATCAATCATATTCAAGTCCTAAAGTATATAAATCTATTGAATAGTATGTAAATTCCATATGATTGGTGATTAAAGTAATTCACTGCTGATTTCAACGATTAGATATGAGTCGATCAATTTCCCTGATTCATAATTTAACTCATGCATCAAACACTGTAGTGTCAAAAAACATTTCAAGGCTTTGTTGTAGGACGATGAGTCCCACAATAAAGAATAAATATTTAGGCATCACACACAAAGCTGCCTAAGCATGACACCTAGGGTGCAAGATACCAAAGAGGAATTGCATCCCACAATCTTCCAGGCAAAACACTTGCCAAGTTCAATAAATTATCAACTCTGTTGAAAAGTAAAAATTAGAACTATATTTGTAGACTCTCTAAAAGTTCTACTCGAAATAGGAAATCTCTAAACAAGAAACATTATTGGAGTATACATAAGATCCTCCTACTCAAACTTAAAAGGATGAAGGAAACATCGTAAAATCCTAATAATACTCAAATCCTAGTTGATAAATTCAGTGATTAAACTTCAACAAGAATCCTGATCCCTGTTTGAGTTTCAAAGTCAATCTTCACCAAAAACTTGGTAGTCACCTTACATGATTTGTTGGCTGCATCAAGCTCGGAGGATGATTTGATTGTCTTATACTAAATTCTATGAATGGGAATCCAATTACAATACTATGTACACGATCTTTGTGTCCTTGTCAAATGGGTACTTATTTGATAAAAGAAAAATAAAATGTAGTAATATCTCATGTCTAGAAATAATAACATTAGTCGCATTTGAAGTATCTTTATCATTAGTAATTACCTAACAATAAAAATAACACCACATTTTACAATCGATATTTAGTAATTACGTTTGTCATGGAATAACAATCTCAAACATTTTATCATTGTTTATGATTCCATTGGATGAAATTCATGATCCACAAGCCATAGATTTGATTTTTTGATTCATGACTCAATTTTCCACGTGACATCTAAGGGTGACCCTAAGAGGTTATCATGTCATATCAAAATTGTGGCTCCCTCCTTAACAGTTAACCCAATAAATAAATGAATATTGTTCTGAATTCAAAGTTCAAATCCTGAAAGAGAGATCGACTCATGTAATCTATCTAACTAAACAATAGTGCCAACTTGAATAACAGCCTGACTAATCATGATCTGTTTATATTTGGTTCATTAGAATCTTTAATAATAATCACACGTGAATTTTGTTTCTTTTCAAACTTAATTTTGTTTCTTTTCAGACTTAATTGACATTGATGACAATATGCATATTGTACATATGCCGTGTCGGTCATGTGAGGATTGGAATGACCCATTCAATTCAATCTAACTAGTTAAACGGCTTATTCATCTCTTGTAATTTGTTCACCTACTTGGTCATGTTTGAATAGAGTTTTCCAGCAATTTTTTTTTTAATCATATCTTGCTCAGATTGACCTATCTAGCAATCCATTGTTAACTTGACGTTGACAGACATGACCAATAAAAGTGGATTGCTATCTCTATTAGCAGCTCAATTTTCGCTGAGCAAGTTTGCTGTTTGCATTGCATCATGCAGATTTTGAGCAATTCAGGATCTTTCCCAAGAGAGATTAGAGAAGAACGCGTTCTGATGACAAAAGATTGTTGCAGAAGGAATTTCTAGTTGAGAAGCAATGAGGGTAACATTCAAATGACAACATAGAAAACTCACTTTGAGATCATGCAGTCGAACTGTATCATCTTCAAGCCCAAGACAACCTTACCATCAGGACACCAGCATAATGATGCTATACATTTACCTGGAGTAGATTGGAATGATTAAGAGAGACCAGTATTGATGACACACACTGCAATGTGCAAAGAAAGTGATTCATTATAAACAAACAAGGAGGGGGGGGGGGGAGAGAGAGAGAGAGAGAGAGAGTAATTTGTTCACAACAAAATTAACAGAAGAAGAGGAAAGACATAGCACACACATTAAGCGGCAAAATGTTAATCAAAATTAGTGAAGTGAGGCAAAACATCATAACTGCACAAAATAACTAAGAGGTGGTCACTTGATACGAGATTTCTTTGGGCTAGTAGGTCAACTAAGCAAGAGAATCTATATCTTGTTGGTAGGCTCCAATCCAATATATGAATTAAAAAACAAATCTTGTTGCTTAGCTATGGAACCTCAAGGTGGAGTAGATGCTCGAAAGCTTTCTCCAGGCGAAGATTACAAGTGTACTTGTCACGCCCCGATCCTCGGACGCGCGCACATCCTTCTACTTGGTCGATTTTAGAATGCGATATTCCAGGACTATGTATCGCCGACCATTTCTTTTATTTAAGCACATGCGAAAGCAGTTATAAATCCCCAGATAATAAAACAATGGGATAGGAAAGTAGGCCATATTTTTCATATTGAAATTCATAACCACACTTTCATTAACAGCACAACTTATAGTATATTTACAATACTATTCACAACATACTTGTCTCACACCTATCTATGCTAAGATAGGGTTTACAAAAGGGATGGGATCTCAGTCCACATCCGGGTTATAATCAAGATCCCTCTCTGGATCGTCTTCTTCTTCAAAAGTCTTTCTCCCCTTCAGGTTCCTCTTCCTTAGCTTCTCCTCAGGTTCCTGAAATGGTTATTCAATAACCAATGAGACCACGTCTCAGCGAGTCCTACCCCCTACGACTCGATTAGTAAACTAATACGCCATACGGTTGCCTAAGCACAACACGAGTAAGAGGACTTACCTTGGCCTCAGTTCCAACCTGCAATTCAAGGTTAAACATAGATATTCAAACAATTCACGACATCCGATCAAGCACTGGCCAATCGACTAAGTCGATTACATGTCAATTAGACCCTCTCTAGGTCATTCCCACTCATACCATGATTTCCCAGTGGTGTGCTCATTAACCAAATCACATGTGTTTCTCGGGCGTCGTTTTCGCCAATGACATATCGATCACCGACACCGTGCATTCTTTAAGGCGCCGTTTTCACCAGTGATATCCTCGATCACCGAACCACGTGTCCTTTCTAGGGCGCCGTTTTCGCCAATGTGACATCGGCTATAGACAACATCGTGAGTTCTTTAAGGCGTCGTTTTCACCAGTGATATTTCCATAATCAACGAACCACGTTTGTCTATAAGTCATTTACGTGCGTTCTTTAAGGCGCCGTTTTCGCCAGTGATACTCCCAATCACCGAACCACGTATGTCCAATAATATCGTACCTGATTGGTCTCAACCAATAATGTTCTTAGTTAGCTCTCACCATTCTCCCTGCTATATAGCCCATCAACGTACTGGTGCTATATACCCATGCTTGGCCATTACCAATCAAATATTCAATAACAAACAATTTAGGACAATTCCTAAAATTCCACAATAAATTCAATTCCACACAACGTAGAGCTCAAATAAATAAATGGGCTGCACCACGACAATCAGCACGAAATTCCGGTCACCGGCCATCCCGGTTGAATTTCCGGAAAAATAATTAATTAAATAATTAATTTCGACAAATAAATAAATAAATATTAAAAATCCAATTTAGGCCCATATTGCCTTATTGGAGCCCGAAACGGGTCGGGAAAAATCCCGAGATGCATTCAATAAATAACCAAACATTTCTACTTGCTAATAGCTAGGTCTAACCACCTAACATGCATCATTAAGTCACTAAATTAATTGTTCTAACCTAATCTAACCACCTAAGTGCATGTAATTAAATCTAACCAACCCTAAGGCATAATTAGCAAACTAATAAAGCATTAGTGAGTAAAACTCACTTGATCAAAAGCGGGGATCGAATCACCGCAACGGCGACGCGACGGCGGCCGAAATCGGATTTTCGACAACACCGGCGGGCTTGGACCGGGCTTAAGACTTGGCCCTACAAACTTCAGCAAGGCTGGGCTTTACTGCTGGAATTGGGCCTCACAAAACTCTGCTGATGGGCTGCTGATGGTGAGAAATTGATTGGGCTTGAACTGCGGCCCAAAGCTGAAACTAAAACTTGCTGGTCTGGGTTGTCATTGAACTGAACTGGGCTTGTGGGCTGCTTGATCACAGGCTTCCAAAGAGCTGAGGTTGGGCCACTGAAAAAATGGAATGGGCTCGCTGTGGTTGGCCCACGAACAAAAGAAGACTGAAACTGCAGGATTTGTTGGGCTTCAGGCAGCTGGATTCGCTGACTGAGGAGACCGAAGACGCTGGCAACCGTTGGCAACTCGGTGGATCTCGAGGTTTCACGGCGAGATGATGGACCGAATGAGTTGGGGCTCGGACGCGTGGAGGGAAGCACGGACAAACGGCAGAATTCGGTGGATACGTGCGGCTTCTCTTCGGTGGTGTTGCTCGGTGGATGTTGCTGGCGGCGTGAGGATGCTCGGAGGATTTCGCAGATGAAGACTTGGTTGAATCGGTGGTCTTCCGTGGGCGTTGGAGTTGACTGGCGTGCTGGCGTGGAGCTGAGGGCACGCCACAGGGGAAGACTAAAGATGGGAGCTGCTCGTGGACGCTGTCTTCGTGGACTCCACGGTATGCTCGGGCTGAAGACGTTGGACTCGGGCTTCGGCGGTTTCGTTTGTTGACCGAAGCAGAAGGAGGAGCGGGCAGGTGGCAACGTGAAGGAACTCGGTGGAGTCGTGGGCTTCAAGCGGTCAACCAACGGCTTCGTTCTTGTAGGTGTTGACCGAGAGATGCTGGTTGATGGGCAAGTGGCGAGGAGCAGCTTAAATTGAAGATCTCGTGGCTGGCGTGAGTGGAGTGTGTGGGCTTCGGTTGAGGAAGAGAAGTAACCGAGATGGAGAGAGATTGGATGGGGATTGCTTCGCACGGTAGAGAGATTAAAACAAAAGCAGGAATAATGAGCGGATGGGAGGGTTGCCGAGCGTGAGAAGCCAGCTAAGAGGAGACAAGAAAAATCAGAAATCTTAGCCAATACATTTAATGTTTTGGCCCCACAAGTCCACCATACACTCCTCTTTGTCCCCCCTATCAATTTCAAGCTTATCAACTCACAAATAAGCAATTTTAAAGTCCAAAATTGCTGCCTCATCCAACCATACGAATTTCACCATTTGAACTTCAATTTCTCCAATAAATTCCCAAATTGAGATCCAATTTCGACGTAGAAAAATCCCAAATGATTTTCTATAAATCCCCGACACACAACCGTTCAGTCTGAAAGTCCAATTTCCCATTAGTTTAGCCAATCTGAACTTCTGCCAAATTTCCGCGACATCCGAACCCAATTTCCGTAAAATTTCCCGAATCTCCGAAAAATCTTCTGAGACTGAGTCGATGCTTCTAAAATTTATTGTGACATGGCCAAAACTTCAATTTCTGAAATCGGACTCGAATTTGCGGTTAATTTTCATTCAGTGTGTTTTTAGCGTGACTTAGACTATCGGGTAGTTTTTAGAACTTTTTAAGGCAAATGACCCGTGGTCAATTTTCTTCGAGCCACTATGAACCCACTCGACTCAATGGCAACTCTTGATTGTCGTGAAAATCTCGAGGATTCAATTACGGACACAGGGTACCAAAACAATAAGAAAATCAGTCTAGTGTTGGCCGACGAGAATTTTCTAATTCAGTGGTGTCACCCACGATTAGTCACATATCTCTATCGATCCAGTCTATGGCTGATTTCAAATCGATTTTTAATTGTGCCGTATTAACCTCTAAAGATGGACACGGTCAAGAAGCCGATTCCTGATCAAGTTCTCAAGTCTATTGCCTTAAAATTCCTTAATAATTTCCCCAGCTAGTCTAGTTATCTCAAGAGTGATCGGCTCTGAGAATAACCCTATAGACGTGTCAATGAAATGCCCGATTTATTCAGTAGAAGACAGGGTTGAAAATTTGGGATGTCACAGTACTAGTATTTACAACTTAGGATCTTAACAGAAACCATTCAACTACTGGCTCAAGTGCTATATTGCACTCAAAATGTTCTCCATATCCAGAAGACAATATGACGAGCAAAGCATTCAGATGTTTCTCAAGAAAATAATCTCCTCTAAATTTTTCCGAGGAGAATAGACAGCAAGAACTACCAAGTTAGGAATCTAATCTAGGCTCTTATGAATTTGAATTACCAAAAGATTGTCATATAGGATCTTAACATATTTAGATGCAGCTCCCCTTACCCTCCTAGTCCCTTTGCTTTCTCCAATTTCTCCCTCCGTCCCTCTTGACCAGATTGTCATACAACTATGCACTATAGCTTGAGATATATCCAAAAGTTAAAACTCCAACAAGTGAACTTGATTAGCCAAAATGATGTGACGAAATGCCCTTCTTTAATGAGAAGAAGATAAATAGAACTTCAAGTAATACAAAATGTGAGAAACTTTCCGCCTATAGTCTATATTTCAGTATACGCCAAACCTCTCCTTGTAGGGCACATTTGTTTAGTAAAAAAATGCTCAACCAGTAAAAGAAGGGGAGCCAACAGTAAAGTTACATTGTGAGAGTCACCATCAGAAATTTAAGAAGATCTTTTTAGATGCCTGATCACATTTAGATGGTATTCTGCAGGGGCTAAACCCTTGAACTCCAAGTGGGCATCAAGCATTTCTGCATCTGACATATCTAATCTATCTAGCATAAATGGCATCCCCCAATTCATGTTAATTATTTTCATGGAAACTCTAACTAGTGTACAAAGAAGGGAAACAACGTGGTTGAGAAGTCGATAAGAATCCATTGCGCCTATAAATAAAATCCCTTCATTTGACTAACACCAGCTTGGAATTCTTTACTCGCGACTAAGTCATATCTAGATTTCCACTCGCATCACCATCATTCACTCTTTGTTCCTGTGTAAAAGACCCACTCCTTGGTTCGACATCACATTCTCATTCAGACTTCCAAGCACTTTAAACATGTATATTCATCCAATTCTCTATCGAACGCAATTCAAGCTAGATTAGCACTTACAATAGTTCTTATGGCGAAAAAGGAAGAGTAGCACATTTAGGAAAAGCTAAAGAAGTATAACGAGATAACGCCAAGGAATCAAAGGGCACACACACCAAGCCATCGTTGAAGAAACGAACACTGAATATATATATATAAAGAACTTTCTCAAGTCGAAGCAATACCCAGGAGAGATTGTCACGGCCTCTGCCAATTGAAGCGATGAAGCACCCACACCATCGTGTCATCCGTGACCATCGCCACCAAATCCTTCTCCGGATTCTACTCCGCCATTTTCACCTACCAATCAAAGGAAATCGAGCAAAAACCTCACCAAACCGAGTCGGAAAACAATCGAATCTACCCGCCCGTTAGGAAGTCACAAAAGAACGCCCAAACGAGAGCCGAACCTGAGAAGCCAAAGCGGGTCGTCGGAACTCGAAGCTGAAACGGAAGCAAGCGCCAGCGACCCTCCTTTGTCGGCGTCCATTGCTAGAAATATCCGCAAGTAGCCCGGAAACTCAGTGTACAGAAGTGACGGAGGCAGTAGAAGAGCGAGACGAAGAATGGAAAAGCAAAGGGAGGAAGGAGGTCCAACTGGGCCGGGTCGAGCCGGGCCAGGCTTTAGGACAATAAGGCCTTGTCTAGCAACGCCCGAAACTTCCTTTCGGGGCCATGGAGGCTGAAGGGTCAGACTCATGAGGCATCACAGTGATGCGAATGGGGTGAATTAATTATTGAAATGTGATTTGGAATAAGGAATGTGATCATCTTCATTTGCTTGAATGCCGATTATCACGTTGATGCAAGTGAAAATCCAAAAGCTTCTTTTGACTTGAACCGAACCACCATAAGGCCCAATGTTTTAAGCTATTACATGAACCGATAATTTCCCCGACTTGAAAAGACCAAAAATATTCGGTTCAAGTCATATTGGCTTTGGTATTTTTTACACCCCTACTAGGTGAGGGTCATCACACCCTTGGCTATTTGGCTCATGGTATATTTTTTTTTAAACTAATATGTAAAAGGTCAACTTAATCAACGGACAGAGGATAATGAAAGCTTCTTGGAGAAAACACCAATATACTTGTATTTTTTTACTATATATATGCTAGTAACTACATTCTATGAAATTCCATATGAACTACCTAGAGATAAGAACACTAAGGGTGCCATAACTATCATACAACATTCACTTGAGTATCACATCGGTGTAAAATTATTCATTTGAGTAACTATTTTGACAATCTGTCATAAGTGGCTTTTTTTACTTAATTTTATATCCAACGTGGTTTTCTAAGTCCAGCATTTGTTTTGTCCAACATGACGGGTTTAAAAAATGTATGTATCTCTCTCCTTCTCTCTAACTACTCCTCTATTGAAACGATAATGTCTCTCTCTAAATGCTTTGTCAAATGATGACATTTCTCTCTCCCCGAAAGCTTCCTCTATGAAAGTCGTAGAGCCCATAGAAGAAAAAGCTTCCTCTCTTGGGCACGTCCTCTGTCTTCTTTACTCTCTCTCGCTTACTCAAATGTCACCTCTCTCACTCAATCGAGACTAAAGGCATGGGAAAAGGGAAAAATGAGGGCTTGGTGCGCGACGAATCTTGTTGGACTTCATGGCCCCAATAGCAAAAAAGGTTGACTTTTATCTTGGTTTTTAATTTGAATTTCATAATATAATTCGGTTTGTGTATAAAAAAAGCTGGGATGCTTGGGAGTTGCATGGAAAATGATTGTTCTTTCGCAAAGGATATGATCATTCATTCATTCGACGAGCTTGTTTGTTTTATATTTGTTTCCACTCAATGTCATGGCTACGTCATATCATCTGTCAATTGGCTCTGAAAAACTTACTGTCAAATGTTTGTTTTCAGTGCAAGCCTTACCAGGATTTTCAAGACCTCTGCAACTTTGATGAAAAACAATTTTGGCGCAGAGGAGAGGAGATCCATTGTGGGGCAAATCATCTCAAAAGGGTTGAAAATGTCAAGTTCCAATTCGACTCACTGTTAAATCATAACCTCTGTTTGCCATGGCTAAAGTTCTTCTCAAGGAGGCAATTGAATTGGAGAAGATAATAATTGACATTGAATTAAGGATGTCGCATCATGGGGTGCCTGTTGAGCCTCATGATCTTTGGGATTTCCTTGAAGTGATTCAACTGCAAGAAGGCCATCTAAAAGCTTCACAAAATGCTAAAGTAATAGCCAATTTTTGTTTCAGTGGACTCCATTACAAGCCATGAAAGCATAAGCAAATCACAGGTAGATGGTACACCCTTGAAAATAGAATTACTTCTCTGTTTGTGCCACTTGTGACAGTGTGTGAAAACAGAGCACGTGGACCATAAGTTGGGTTTAACAAATGATATGATGTTGCTTCATTTTCAGTTTTTCGAGCTTGACGTTTCTTTTGGATTGAGCTTTTCTAACTTTCATGAGCAATTTTTCCTCTCATTGTATGTTGTATCATGAGCTCCTTTTGAGCCGCAAGATAGCTACATCGACGTGAGATCATCGTGAAAAAAGGGTGTTGTTACTATTGAAAGTCAAGGTCGAAAAAGTTCAAGAAAAACTTTTGATCCAAAGAGCTATCAAACACTACCAAAAAAGGAGCAATACTAGGGACTAAGGGCCTGTTTGTTAAAAAAAAAATTATCTTCCCCAGAACAAAAATTTCTATTATTTTTTTCCAGGGAATGAAAAAAGAATAGAAATGTGTTTAATAAAAATTTTGTTTCTGAGAATAGATTTGGAATAGAAACAAAAAATAGAAAAAAGTAGCTTCTTGTTTCCGGGAACAATTTCTAGAATCAATTTTTCTCTCTCGTCTTTTTTCTTCTATTTTCTTCTTCTTCTTCTTCCTTTTGGCTGGCCTTGGCCATGGCCGGCATCGGTGACCAGCCAGATGAGAGCCAGCGACCTCGCTGGGGCATCGCTGTCCCTCGGAGACGTTGAGCCATGGCAAGGCTCGTTGGCCCAAGTCTTGCCGTGGCTGGGCGAGGCATGGCGAGGCTTGGCTTAGCTGATGACTGGGCGAGCTCGGCTTCGCCAGATTTGGGCGAGCTTAATCTCACCTAGCCAAGGTGAGGCGGAGCCTCACGCGGCCACGGTGAGGCTCGGCCTCCCCAGTCGGCACGAGGCTGGGTCTCGCCAGGCTAGGGTGAGGTCGACCTCGCGCCGCCTGGGCGAAGTCGAGCCTCACCGTGGCCAGGCAGGCCTCCGACAAGCTCGCCGGACCTTGCCTAGCTAGTCGCTGCCACTGGCCAGCGACCAGCCAAAGAGAAAAAGTAAAATGAAAAGAAAAAAGGAAAAAAATAATAAAAAAATTAAAAAAATTAAAAGAAATAAAAAAATCTAAAAATCTCAGCAAACGTATTTTTGTCTCCGGAATAGAAATTTAGGGGAGTTACCAAACACGTTCTTTTGCTTAGAAATTGTTCCCGAGAATAAGATCAGAAAAAATCATTTCTCATAAAAAATTATTCCCCGGAATAGAATAGTTATCAAACGAGCCCTAAATGTATACAAAACTGATTTGAAGAGGAAATATGCGAGTATAATGCTTAAGTTGGTCACAAACCCCTAATACGAATCTATCTAGCATGCGACTTGGTAAAACCAATTTCAATAATAGGACTTAACATCCTTAGTATTATTTTGCCAAAAAAGAGGTGGTATATCGAAAATCGCAATCCAAACATATGATAAAAAATAATAGAATAAAATAATCAAGTCTCACACCTAAGTACTAAACAAATGATTGCAAACAAAGGTTCTCATAACTACAGTTAAGCATCACAAATTAGATCTATGTAGGCTCTATTCATTGTCATCTGAGCACCCACCAGTTAGTTTGCTGCTCATTTTCTTCAAATAACTTTGTTTTCATTCTCATCCTTAGCTGGTTGACCAGCAACATAATACAGGAAAGAAGAGTTTCACCTACTACATTGAGTTCAATAAGTGGAATTTGGTAATATAAATAAGTCTAACTTCCCCTAGGCTCTAGTAGCAATATCAATAGGTAAATAGAGTTGAATATGATTCTTTGGTACAAAAAGTTGACTGTCGAAATTATGAGGGGATATATGCTAAGATCGAAGCGAGCAATAAACTCTTTCCTTTTAAATTGAGAACATATCTCTACGCTTGCTAATTATGATGCGAATGTATAAACATTCTATATCCAAATCTCCATGCATAGTATAGTGAAAGCTCAAACTTAGATCAAGTTCAAGTTCAAACCAATGATTAATGACCTACAATTTCCATTATACACTTATAGGAGAGATTGCCAACTTGTTAAATCAGATTTTACTTCACCCTTTCTAGCCACTTAATGTTGGTATTTTCATATCATTGCATATGGTATGTTCGTATGAAGAATCAACATTAGGATGTTCTGAAAATTATGGCATGTCTCAAGATGTGCGTAGCATAACTTTGTATAACAGATTCCTACCTTGATCTAATCACTACCAACGCCGTTTTTTGAGATGCTTGAAAATTAATTACTTGGGAAAAAGGCCAAATGCAAAAATAATAACGTGCACCTACAGATGATTGAGGACAACCAGTTGAAGTTCTTTTCCAGCACCACAAACAACTTTAGATAAATGCGTCATACCCTATCACTGAACAAACTAATAGACTAAGGTTATAAAAGCCAACCAAAAAAGCTAGGGTCCTATAGCATCATCGGAGCTTAAAAAATCAGCCATACCACTTCACTTGCATAATTAATTGAAATTGATGGACTGCAGGACTGGTCCCAGCACCACCGAGAAGACTCAAAAATTCCTCCTGAGGAGAAGAGTCAAGACCTAGATAAGTAAACGAAAACAGTTGAATGAAGAAAAATGGAACGCCATCTACCGCTCTGTATTAACAGTACCACTTGCCATAGTCACTAACAAGGCTTGACAGCAAATCAAACTTCACATGAAATATGTTAATGGCATTAGCGCATTGCTTAAGCATGACTGATAAGAATATCCGGATGACATGAAGTAAGTTTTCAATGTCCAAAACCAGTTGAGCAACTTGACGAAAGTTCATTTTCTCTGCAAACAGAAAGAGATTGATAATCTAATGAGACATTCGGCCGATAAAGATTCTCAAAAGTCCGTTCTGAAGACCAGAAAAAATGCATTTGGCAACACTTTGAAAGCAGTTGATGAATGAAAGGAAAACTATTCTCAAAATTGAAATCACAAACTGAAGACAACTTTTTAGTATTCTCACTCTAGATGCAAACATAGAAATTTGGAATAACTAATCGGATTGTGATGTGACCCAAGCATATTCTCACAATTTACATCCCTAATGACATATTATTTTCACTGAACAAATATTTTGTCAACAAAACATGGAAAACAGTTTCTATGAAAATGGAAAGTAAAGGCGTTTTCTAAAACTAAGTAGGCCGGTCAAGAACAAATCCTCCTCTGGATTCCACTCCGCCATCCTCGCCTGCCCATCGGAGGAAATCGACTAACAACCTCACAAAACGGGAGCCGAACCTGAGAAGCGAAAGCGGTCCGTTGGAACGTGAAGCTGAAATGGAAGCGCGCGTTGTTGGAACGGAGCTGGCACGCTCGGTCTGATGGTCGGAGGAATGGGTAGGGGCGGATCTTTTTCCTTTTTTTTTTTTGTCTTCTTCTTTTTTTTTTAAATTGAAAATTGAAATATCCTTTTCTTTTTCCCTCTCTTACTTCTTTTGAGGACACGTTTCACGTTGGAATATGAATATTTTCATTTTCTTTTTTTGGCAAAGGATTTTATGAATTAATAGGTTAATTTTCACAATCATGACCAGATGAGAAAAAGGGAACTAGCATTTGACTCTATGTCCCTATCGATTTCGTTTCATTTGCCCGTTCCATTTCTCTATTTCATACTTTCCATTTTCTCGTGTCAAATGAGTCGTGAATTCTTTAAAATGTGTAAGATTGTATACCAACTAATTTCGAAAAGCACTGAACTTTGTTATAATCTTTGTTATTCAATAAAGTTTGTAACACTTGATAGGGCAAAGATTGGTCGGATAGATGGTCAGCAATCTCCTAAGAGTACCTAATGGTTTCTTCTTCGAAATTGTTAGGAAAACGATGCAATCGAGGAGTTCCTTTTTACCTTGTCTCCTTTTTGCTGAGCAAATGAAGATTGATGAGACTGAACCATATGCTACGAACACGTCATCGTTATCTTTTGTTCATTAATTTTTTGCGTTGCTCACACCTGATATCAACTTTTGTTAATTGCTCTACAAATTATCTAGAAATAAAATCGCAAAAATTCTCAAAATGAACAAAAGAAAATAAAAACTCCAAACAGAACAGCTCAGCAACACGAAAAAGAAGAAAAAAAGGAAGATGAAAAAAAATAAAAGAGAAAAACAGTGCGTTGGAAAAAAATTGTAAATTTTCTTCGTATAGTATTAGATTTTCTAACCATCATTGACCTAATCTGTGCCCTCACAGGCGTCTCGGCAGCGCAAAATTCTCGCGAAAACTTCGTCAACGAGCACAACGCCGCTCGTGCTGAAGTGGGGGTCGGCCCGATCACATGAAACCGTACAGCCACGGCTTACGCTCAGAGGACGAGCGGAGAGGCGACTGCGACCTCGCGCCCTCAGAAGGGCCATACGGCGAGAAGCCAGCTGAGGGCGAGGGCTATGGCGTCCTAAACAGCAGAGACTCGGTGACGATGTGGGTGGAAGAGAACGACAACTACAACCACGGCTCGGAACTCGTGTGTGGGAGGCGAATGCCTGCACTATACTCAAGTCGTGTGGCGCAACTCGGTTCATCTAAGATGCGCTAGAGCGAAGTGCGATAAGGGGCGGTGGTTCGTGATATGTAGCTACAATCCTCCCAGCAATTATGACGGCGGGCGGTCGTATTGAGTGGTCTATATAAGTTCTGAATGAATTCGTATGATTCATACGATTCTACAAAACTGCACCAACTGAAATTACTCCCTATTTAAAACATTCATATCGCAAGCTTGCTGTCACCATATAGAAGTTCCTACCTTTACATCTCTCTTGTTATCACATAGAAAGTCACAACGAAACACAAATCATCGTAACTCAAGAATCTTGATACGCTTTCTTGGTTTCTTTTTCGACTGTTTGTTTCCAATCCCTCCACACGAATCCTCTTCGCCAGACTCGGACCTCACGTGCTTTGTTGGAACTCCTGGTTGGCAAATACCATGCTCATCGTCATCGTCGTTGTCCATAATATCTCCTGAGTCTGTTTCGCTAGTGATAGAAGCTAATGGGGTCGGAGGTTAACAACTCGCCTCTACATCGCTAGTGATAGAAGCTAATGGGGTCGGAGGTTAACAACTCGCCTCTACATACAGCTGCTACTGCTTCAGGGGAATGAAGATCGGCGATTCCCAGCATTAGAAAGTTACCCTGCTTAATAAGTGTTTAGACATTTTTTCTAGGAAATCTTATTGCTTTTTACAAACCGTTTTCTTTTTTTGGTTGCGAATAAGAATGTTGATCAGGTGGATTCTGCTGCCGTAGACAAAAACGATGTGCTTTTTGTGCACTAATGTGCATCATCGCTGATTAAAAAGAGATGAGGAAAATCCATAAGTGCAGATCAAGTGGTCTGTCCATTTGTGTTTTGATCTTCAAACTGCATATAGCCCACATATACGCTTGTGCGTTGACATCATACGAGGTTCGCGATGGATCAAATCACTGCACTTTTATCTTCCAGTGAGTGTGATACATGTCCATCACTCTCAATTTCCAATTGAAAAGGTAAAGCTGAGATCAATTCTGGGATAGTGATCTATATTGAATTGCCAGCCGAAATCATTTCGCGGAAAAAGCGACCAATTTGGAAAATATTTTTCAAAAAACAATTGCTCACAATTATACAAATGAATAGACGTAAAAAGATTTCATCGTGAGACATATTTTTTGATCGATTATTTTAAATAATACAAGCAATTATTTTTAGGAAGGTATTTTTCACATCATTCATTTTTTGCGGAACAAAATGAGTCTTAATTCATGTCAATTTGCAAATATTAACATATTCATTTTTTGCGGAACAGAAGGAGTCTTAATTCATGTCAATTTGCAAATATTAACATATAAGGCATCGTTATCTCGTTTGTCTACAAAACGACATCATTTGATTCGGGCCCATACGTTCATTTATAATCTTGTTGCACATCCCAACGAAATGAAGTGGCTTGACGGGAGGAGGCTTGGCCCTGTTCCAGCAGAGCTAGTACAGAAGCGTCGGAGGACTCATGGGACGCGGTGGACTAGTTGTTGAAATTGTAATCTGGAAAAAGCAATGTGATCATCCTCACTTCTGATTACCTAAAACAAAGAGGCAAAATACTGGTTAACAGGCGTTTCCTCCACCGTTTAGGGACAAGAATGGTTTGGACAATTTCTGATGCCACCGAATGATCTTTGGGTTATTGGAGCTTTTATGGAGCAAGAACTCTGGGCTTGGCCGGGCATCCGTTTACAGTGCAGCAAGAAAAGAAGGATTCAACTCAATTCCCCGGGCAGGGTAATACCTGTTAAGGGACATTTGCTTTGGAATTCAGAACCCAAATCTTCTCGAGGCCTATCAAACTATGTTTCACAAGTTTCATGCCCGTCATTTGGTTGCTCATATATATAAAACTCAACACAATTCTATCTTATTCAATGTTTGGTAACCATCCACCATATGAAAGATATCCGTACCTCAATTAATAGTATTCTGAAAGCCCAAACTTAGATCAAGTTCAAATTCACACCAATGATTATGAAAGATATGGCGTGTCTCAAAATGTGTGAAGCATAACTTACAGTAGAGATTGCCAACTTGTTAAATCAGAATCAAATCAGATTTTACCTCACCCTTTCCAGCCAAATAATGTTAGTAATCCATATCATTGCATACGATAGGTTTGTAAAAGAATTTAACACTGGGATGTTCTGAAAGATATGGCGTGTCTCAAAATGTGTGAAGTATAACTTACTATAACAAATTCCTACATCTATCTGATCACCCTCCATGACTGTTCTATGCGATGCTTAAAACTCAATAATTTATCAGAGAAAAAAGCCAAATGCAAAGGTAATAACGCGCACCTGCAGATGATTGACGACAACCAGCTAAAGTTCTTTTCCAGCACCACAGACAACTTTTGGTACACGCTTCATACCCTATCATTGAACAAACTAGCAGACTAAGATCATAAAGACCAACCAAAAAGAATAGAAGTCCTAAAGTGATACCAGAACTTTAAAAAACCAGCCGTACCACTTCACCCAGAGAATTAACAAGAAACTGCAGGACTGGTCCTAGCACCACCTGGAAGACTCAAAAATTCCTCTTGAGCAGAGGAGTCAAGACCTAGATAAGCAAACAGAAACAGTCAAATGAAGAACAATGGAAAGCCATCTACTGCGCTGTACTAATAGGACCACTAACCATGGTCATTAATAAGGCTTCATAACAAATCAAACTTCTCATGAAATATGTTCATGGCATCAGCCCACTGCTTGTGCATGACTGATAATGATGTCCAAACGACATTAAGTAAATCTTTGATGTCAGAAGCCTGTTGAGCAATTTGATGAAATTCATTTTTACTGCAGACAGGAAGAGATTGAGAATCTAAGGAGGCATTGGGCTAATAAAGATTCTCAGAAATCTGTTCTCGTTCTATTTGAGAATGTTAACAGTCCGGAAAATGTGTTTGATAACACTTCAAAAGCAGTTAATGAAAGGAAAACTACTCTTAAAATCAGAATTATAAATTAAAGACTACTTTTTAGAGTTCACATTCCACATGCAAACATGGAGATTTCAATTAAGTAAGCCTATTTACCTATTGTGACGAGCATATTCTCACGACTTTCATCCCTTACAACGTACATCATGTTCACTCAACAAATTTTTTGTGAAAAAACATTGAAAACAGTTTCTATAAAAATGTAATCGAAAATTTAGCAGGCCTCTAATGGTAGAGAACAAAAATGACGCGTAAATCATGTGACAATGTTTAAAATTTTGCAAGAGTAACTCCTGCATTTTTGTCCCACTACTTCCAACATCTAAACTAGATTGACTTCCAGAGGTTTCTACGGAAAGATAGTATGACACTTAAAGGTCGGTGAAAACCTTATTAAAGCATGAACAAAATCATTCAGGCTACAAAGTATGAGGCATCATGTTGTTCAGCTTATGGTGCCTCAAAATTGCTCTATGTTAACCATCAGTTTCATTTTAAGGATCATGATCATATCGTGAGTTAGATAAGTTTTACTTTCTGTACAAAGTCGATACCTTTGAAACAAATATCAGTGCATATAAACAATCCTAATATAATCATCATATCAAATACAATCACTACTACAAAAACTATTTAAAATATTAAAAAAAAAAAAACTAGAACAGAAGTTTCACCTCAAATTTGAATAACACTGAATCCTAGTCCAATTTCACCACTATTGGAAATTGAAGTATCAAGCAATTGATTCAACAATGTCTTCAACAAGTTCTCCTGCGCATGCAACCATCAAATGACAAAGGTCCTTGGATGAAGCCACCTTATGAAAACAATTAATAGCCAGTTAGCTTGCTCTGGTGGAACATCTAACCTGATATCTGGAATAATCCAATCATATGAATAATTTTACAGCTAGTACATTTGAAGTTTAGCAAACAGCTTCAGCGTCATACGTCTATCAAAATATTATCCGAGCTGTTTGACATTTACTGTGTCAGGCTGTTCGACATTTTAACCAAGCCATCGTCGAAGAAACGAACACACTGAACTGAAAAAAAAAAGAAAAAAAGAAGAAAAAAAGAGAGAACTTTCTCGAGTCAAAGCAATTAACAGGAGAGATTGTCCACAACCTCTGCCAATTGAAGCGATGAAGCACCCACCTTCGAGTCCTCCGTGACAATCGCCAGCAAATCCTTCTCCGAATTCCACTCCGCCATCTTCACCTGCCAATCGCAAGAAATCGAGCCAAAACCTCACAAAACCGAATGGGAACACAATCGAATCGACCCGCCCATTATTAGGTCGCCAAAAAAGGCCGGCCGGAGCCGAACCTGAAAAGCCAGCGGTTCGTCGAACTGAAGCTGAAAGGGAAGCACGTGCCGCGACCCTTCGTCGGTCTCCATGGCTGAAAAAGCTCCGGGAGCAGCCGAAAACGCAGCCACCAGCTGCCGGGGCAAGCCGCGAGGGAGCGCACAGAAGCGGCGGCGGCAGCAAATGCGAACTGAGAGAGGGAGAGCTGGTGGAGGGTGGAGCCCGAAAAACCCTAGAAGAAAGCCTGAAGAGCGAGACGGAAGACACCAGCGAGAGAGTAACGAAGTGCACTGGAAGCCTGAGAATTGTTGCAGAACAGGCGGGAGAGAGACGATGAGGAAGGAGGGAGGATCTGATTACGGGCCGAGCCGGGCCATTAGTCGGGCTTTAACTTCTTCTTCGGGCTCGTTCATCATAAAAGAAAGAACGTATGAGATGACACAACGGGCCGCTACGGGCCTTGAAAGTTGTCCGCATGGGGAGGGATCACAACAACATTTACTCGAGAAACTCGAAAGAACTCGTGATTGAAAGACGTTGGTTAGTCAAAGGTAATGACCCGCCGTTAAATATTCTCGCTACTCAAGATAGAGGCCGTGATGACAGTGGGGTTTTGCCGTTAGAAAGAGAGGCGTCAGAATTGTGTAGTTAGATGAACCACCTAACTAAAGTCCAAGCTCGATTCGATCGTTGTTATCATTGCTATCGTCGCACTACGAAATATATTCTCAATTTGCTGTCTAATAGAAATTATCGTGACTTTTTCTTAGACGAGGGCATTTTTGTTACTTGTTCATGTAGGACCTTGTTATCATTGATAATGTTATTCATCTGTGGATAGAATAGCTTTATTTACTGATATTTCATCAAACGGTGTCTCTCTGCTCCAGTTCTTTCAACATCTTTCTCCAAAAGGTTCTTTGATTGTTTACATGTAAGGAACATAAGGTATATCATTCAAAGAGCGTGCTTGGATTTTGCGCTTGTTCTACATTGGCATTGCAACCACGTCGATCAAGTGCTATGTATTGAGTCTTCCCTATTTCATGTTATTTACAAGCAATATAGTTACTTTTCGCAAAGCATATGCTGTTAAATTATGATGTTAAGTTCCCTCATTATCCTCCATCCATTTAGACTATTAGTTTAATAGGGATGCTAACTTACAAACATAGTTCGTTCTACGATTACTAAAATAGTAGCAGAAGCAAATTTTACAAGACTACACAATGGCTGTGACAGAGGGTTCACCCAAAGGTGTTTTGTGTGACAAACACAAATTACCTTCTATCCGTTTCCTATCAAGAGTGAGGCTTCTCTCCGTATTCTAGCAATACTCGTGATCCTGGCCTTCTCTTCTTGTTTCTCGGTCCTTGAAATTTTTAACACTAGTTTCTCCCAAACGAGCTTGTGTAAGACAGCTCGTGGATAGTTTAATTTAATACACGGATTTCACTGGTAACTATTTATTGTTTTATCATATTATTAACTTTCGTTTTCACTATTTTTGCACTTATTATGGATTGGGATGGAATACCTTGATGACGTGAAGATATGGAAAGTAATAAATGAAGCAAATCTTACAATGGATTTAACTAAAGTCGACGGGGAGTCATCATAAAAATAATTAATAGAATATCACATATGCACATGTTACATACATATAATCATATATAAAATGCAGTTACTATCTCAGTGCAGATGATTGAACACGAAGCTATTGTGTCTATAAGAGTTTCTCCTTTAGATTGGCAATAAATCCTAGTGAATAAATGATAAAATCAAACAATTTTAGATTCTTGTATGTTTATACAACATTAAGTTTACTGACTACGTGATACTCTTTGTTAAAATACAAAACATGAATCTTTGTTAAGAATACAAAACATAATCTCATGATCTTAAACCTACCATTTATTTACAAATTTCGAATATCTGAGATTGGAAAATAGTATGCATTCTTTAATTATACATCTAGCTAGTCATATCGATTATACCGATCTAGGAGGTTGGCCCTTTCACTTGAGAGTATTTTGTACATTGGATTGGATGCATCACTCAATAGTTACACATGGAGAAGTGAGCCAATTTTAGGTGATAGATTTCAACATTCATATGCGAAGTGTATCGGTGAATTACACAATGTAAACCATCCAACCCAAAGTATAAACAATCCAAAGCAGACATTTGGTTATCTTATATATGGAAATAATAAACAATAACGCATGAGGCATAAGCTGGGCACCATCAAAGAGCCATCAAAGCTTGCAGAAATACAATGAAGACAGTTAACCCCCTAGATAGAAGCCATGGGTCAGTATATTTCAGCCTATTCCATCTAACTAAATAGATAAATAGTTAGCTTTTACTCCACATTTTCTCTTCGATGATTGCCCATGATTGCCCGCCTAGCGGAAAAGGTTCATGGTAGGCATAAATTAAAACTCTTCGAAAAGGGTGGAGCCGAAGAGCTTCAATCGGAAAGCCCCCATGCATTGCTTCTCACTCTGATGCCTCCTGCAGCTTCGAGTATTAGAGGTCCACCCACGAGCAACATGAGCATTACCACCGAAAATTCACGAACATACGTTCGAATCAGAGATTTCATCTTCATCGTCGTCCAATATGTAGACTAGGGCCCGCTTTCTTGCAACCAAAACACAAGCTGCACTCTACTAGCTGTTGCAAAAGAAAATCAACTTGATTTCACTCAAATGTTCATATAATATGGCCATAACTAATGCGAAGTTTTGATACCTCTGCTGGGTAAAAGTAAGAAGTACAATACTTGCATCACGCTAAAACACAGGCGAAAGCAATACTTGTGTACCTAAAAAGGCTATGGTATGCATGTGAACCATGAATACTTAGCAGTATCTTGCTATACTAGATACCATGATAGTATCAATCATCATGAACATGTACGTAATAGTTCTCAGTTAGTAAATCATGCTGCAATGAACCCTAACATAAGAAGATAATTATTCTTGCTGTGTTTGTCTGGCCACTAATAATTCATCCTTTTCGCACTTTCACCTTCCAATTTATCTAAAATTGATAGGAAAACCTACTACTTTAGCATTTTGCTTCTTCAAATGAAAAAAATATTCTTCTTTGAAGCATCAATTTGCACATTTCCAACTGTTGGAACAAGGATGAAATGGTCCATTAAGCACAACAAACCTGTGCCAGTCATATTTAAACTTAAGAGTAGCTTGTAAAAGTGGAATTTGAGTAAGGAGCATGGATAAGATTAATTCAATTCCAACATCTAGCCAATGAGATATATTTGTTAATGACAATGGCAAGTTTATCAAACAATGAGACAAAAAGGAAAGACTATGGGCAACAATAAGTTACCAAACATCCGAATTGCAAATGGACCTAGTAAGAAACTCAAGGAAAATAGTTTTTTGAGTATACGATTGATGGCGTGGCAATGAATTGATCCTTAGCTTGATTGTGTGGGCAATGTGAAAAATTCTAATTCTTACCACTAATTGACAAGGGCGAACTGTAGTATGGGAATGCTGCCAACTTCTCATTCTTCATCTCTAGGTGTAAAATAAAGTCCTCGATGTGTAATTTCTCTGGGTGAGTGTTTCAAAAGTGCGAATGAGACAACCAAGCAAAAGTGTTATCACAAAATAGAAGCAAAAGTGGCATTGCTAATGCATTAGGGTCATCAAATGCACATTTCTTAACCTACATACAAGGCTTCAATTGTCGAGATATGCTGGAGCTTTTGAAGTTATGGTAAGTGAGATAGTGAAACATCCTTTAAAATTGCACGCATATTATGGCATGTATATGCATATAGGAGGAAAAACTAAGCTGTTGCTATTCGTGCTGATGAGGAGAGCAGATACATAATTAATAGGAAGAACATAAGAACAAAAGAACAAAAGTTCAACCTTCACCAAAAAAAAAAAGAACAAAAGTTCATAAAACCAGATTAGTGGTTCAACTAGTCAAACTTGAGAATTGTACACAGAAAAAAAGAGTTTCACTTACTACATTGAGTTCAATGAGCGGAATCTGGTAATATAAATAAGTCTAACATCCCCTAGGCTTGAATAGTAATATCAGTAGGTAAAAAGAGTTGAATATGATTCTTTGGTACAAAAATTGACTCTCGCAATTATGAGGTGATATATGCTAAGATAGAAGTAGGAAATAAACTCTTTCCTTTAAAATTGAGAACATAGCTCTACACCTGCTAATTAATGTGAATGTGTAAACATTCTATATCCAAATCTCCATGTACAATACACTTGAAGCTCAAACTTAGATCAAGTTCAAGTTCAAACCAATGATTAATGACCTACAATTTCCATTATGTGCTTTTAGGAGAGATTGCCAACTTGTTGAATTAGAGTCAAATTAGATTTTGCTTCACCCTTTCCAGCCACTTAATGTTGGTAATTCATATCATTGCATACGATATGTTCGTATGAAGAATCAACATCAAGATTTTCTGAAAAATATGGCATGTCTCAAGATGTGCAAAGCATAACTTACAGTAACAAATTATCTCTATCTAATCACTACCAAGACTGTTCTCTAAGATGCGTGAAACTTAATTATTTGGGAAAAAGACCAAATGCAAAGATAATAATGTGCACTTGCAGATGACTGAGGACAACCGGCTGAAGTTCTTTTCTAGCACCACAAACGACTTTTGATAAATGCTCCATACCCTATCACTGAACAAACTAGCAGACTAAAATTATAAAAGCCAACCAAAAAAGCCAGAGTTCTAAAGCATCATCAGAGCTTAAAAAATCAGCCATACCTCTTCACCCAGAGAATTAACAAGAAACTGATGGACTACAGAACTGGTACTAGCACCACCGAGAAGACTAAAAAATGCCTCTTGCAGAGAAGAGTCAAGACCTAGATAAGCAAACGAAAACAGTTAAATGAAGAACAATGAAACGCCATCTACGGCTATGTATTAACAGTACCACTTGTCACGGTCACTAACAAGGTCTGGCAGCAGATCAAACTTCCTCATGAAATATGTTAATGGCATCAGCCCACTACTTAGGGCCTATTTGGTTCGGCTTTGGGGAAATGCCATTGGGAGAATGCAAATACCTTTGTGGTAAAGGTGCTTTCGAAAATGTTAGACCGTTTGGTAAATTATAGCATTGAAATGCAACTTAGCATAAACACCGTTTGGCAAAATTCACATTTGTAATTAGCTTTTGTTATTTTTTTTTTAAGTCTAAAATCAAATTCTGGCGGTCGGCCACCGCTAGACGGCCGGATCTGGCCTCACTTGGTCGCCGGTCTCGCGCGACCAGGCGAAGCCGCCTGAGGTCACTCGACCTCAGGCGCCCGAGGTCGCCCGACCTTAGGCCACCTCGCCTGAGGTTGTGCGACCTCAGGTGAGGCTTCCCGGCGGCCAGATCTGGCCGCCCGTGGCTGAGCGCCGCCCACCGCAAAGAAGAAGAAGAACGGTGAAGAAGAAGAAAAACGGCAGAGGAGACGATGAACAGTGACTCAGTGAACAGTGAAATCGCATCTCAGAAATACCCAATGCTCAAAGTAGCCCAACCCTAGCATTGGGAATGCTGGCATTGGGCAAAGGGGCTTTCAAAAACACATGCCAAACACCCAAAAACCCGAGCATATTCTCACAATTTTCATCCCTAATGACACATCATTTTCACTTAACAAATAGTTTGTCAAAAAAAAAAAAAAACATCGAAAACAGTTTCTATGAAGACGGAAACGCAGCCTTAAACAGTCGAGAACAAATCCTCCTCCAGATTCTACTCCGCCATCCTCACCTGCCAATCGGATGAAATCGAGCAACAGCCTCAAAAAACCGAATCGGAAAACAATCGAATTGCCACCGCTCATTGGGAGGTCGCGGAAAGAAGGCCCAAAAGGGAGCCGAACTTGAGAGGCCAAAGCGGACTGTCAGAACTTGAAGCTGAAACGGAAGTGCGTGCTGTTGGAACAAAGCTGGTATAGAGCCATTACGCTTGATCTGATAGCTGGAGGAAGGGGCAGATCTTTTTCTTTTGTTTTTGAAAATTGAAAATTGAAATATCATTTCTTTTTCCCTCTCTTTTACTTATTTTAAGGACATGTTTCACATTGGAATATGAATCTTTTGAATTTTTTAGTGGCAAAGAATCTTCTTAATTAATAGGTTAATTTTCACATTCACAACCAGATGTGAAACAAAGAAACTCTCATTCGACTCTATTTCCCTATCAATTTCATTTTATTTTTTCTGTTTAATTTCTCTATTTTGTACCTTCAATTTTATCATGTCAAATGGATCATGAGTTTTTTAGAACGTGTACGATCATTTACTGACCTATTCTGAAAAGTACCAAATTTTGTTATTATCTTCGTTGTTCCGGTGGAAGAAAGTTTGTAATATTTGGTACGGCAAAGATTGGTCGAATCGATGGTTGGTAATCTCTCAAGAGTATCCAATGGTTTCTTCTTTGAAATTCGTTATGAAAACGATGGAATCTAAGAATTCCCTTTTACATTGTCTCCATTTTGCCGAGCAAATGAAGACTGATGAGACTAAACCATATGCTACGAACACGTCATCGTCTATCCTTTGTTCGTTCAGTTCTTTGCGTTGCTCATACATGATATCAACTTTTGTTAATTGCTCTACAAATTATCCAGAAATAAAATCGCAAAAATTCTTAAAATGAACAAAAGAAAAGAAAAACTCCAAACAGAGTAGCTCAGCAACACGAAAAAGGAAAAAAAAAAAAAAAAGGAAGACGAAAAATTGAAAGAAAAAAGTGGCGCATTGACAAAAATCGTAAATTTTCTTCATATGGTATTGGATTTTCTAATCATCATTGGCCTAATCTGTGCCCTCGCCGGTATCTTGGCAGCGCAAGACTCTCGCCAAGACTTCATCGACAAGCAAACCGCCGCTCGTGCTGAAGTAGGGGTCGGCCCGATAACCTAGAGTTGTACGGTCGCGGCTTACGCTCAGAAGTACGCGGACGAGCCTAGAGGTGACTGCGACGTTGAGCACTCCGGACGGCCCTATGGCAAGAACCTAGTCAAGGGCTATGGCGTCCTGAGCTGTAGAGACTCGGTGAAGATGCGGGCGGGAGAGGACAACTACGATTACTGCTCGAACTCGTGCGTGGGAGGCGAGTGCCTGCACTACACTCAAGTCGTGTGGTGCAACTCGGTTTGTCTAGGATGCGCTAGAGTGAAGTGTGATAATGGGCGGTGGTCTACGATCCTCCTGGCAATTAAGGACGGCGAGCGGCCGCGGTCTATATAAGTTCTGAATAAACTCTTATGATTCAGACGATTCTACAAAACCACACCACTCCCTATTTGAGACATAGATATCGGAAGCTTGCTGTCACTAGACGACACTTCCTACCAAGAAGTTCCTACCTTTGCATCTCTCTCGGTATCATATAGAAAGTCACACAACAAAACACAAATCATCATAACTCAACAATCTCGGTACGCTTTTGTGGTTTCTTTTTCGACTGTTTGTTTCCGATCCCTCCATACGAATCCTCTTCGCCAGACTTGGACATTGCGTGCTTTGTGGGAACTCCCGCTTGGCAAATACCATGCTCATCGTCATCATCGTCACCGGTAGTATCTTCTGAGTCTGTTTTGCCAGTGCTAGAAGCTAACGGAATCGGAGGTCAACAACTTGCCACTGCAGATTCTGCAGCTGCTACTGCTTTAGGGGTATGAAGATCCGCGATCCCCAGCATCAAGTCCTGTTTCGTTAATTGCTCTACAAATTATCCAGAAATAAATTCGCAAAAGTTTCAAAATTAACCAAAAAAAAAAAAAAAATCCAACTAGAGCAGCACAGCAACACGAAGAGAAAAGGTAATGAAAAAATGAAAGTGAAAGTAAATTTCTTTTGTATAGTCGCTTAGTAAGTGTCTAGGCATTTCTTGGAAATCCTACCGCTTTCTACATTTTTTTTTTTTTGGTTCTGTTGTTGTCGACAAAAACGATGCACTTTTTGCACACTAACATACGTTGTTGCTGATTGAGAGGAAAAGAGGAAAATCTATAAGATAAGTGATCGAGTGTTCTGCCCATTCATGTTTCGATCACCGCATATGGCCCACATGTACGCTTGCATGTTGAGATCATACAAGGTCTATGACAGATCAAATCACTGCACTTTTATCTACCGGTGAGGGTGATACATGTCCATCACTCTTGGTTTCCAATTGAAATGATAAAGCCAATATCAATTCCGGCATAGTGATCCGTATTGAATAGCCAGCCGAAATCCTTTGCAGAAACAATATTGTTTAATTGAGGTCCATACGTTCTACTGTAATCACTTTGCACACCCCCAACGAAATAAAGTGGCCTAACAGAAGGAGGCTTGGGCTCCGTTCCAGCAGAGCTGGTACGGAAGCATCGGAGGACCCATGGGACATCACATTGATGCGAATGTGGCGGTGGATTAGTTGTTGAAATTGTAATTCGGAAAAAGCAATGTGATCATCTTCACTTCAGATAACCTAAAACAAACGCAAAATACTGGTAAAAAGACGTTTCCTCAGCAAGAGGAGGCAGAATCAGTGCAGCATCTCCTCCTCCCCGTTTATGGACAAGAATGGTTTGCACAATTTCCGATGCTTGCACCGAATGATCTTTGGGTAATTGGAGCTTTTATGGAGCAAGAACTCGCTTGGCAGGACATTCGTCTATGGTGCCGCAAGAAAAGAAAATGGTGCCGCAAGAAAAGAAGGATTTAACTCAATTCCCCGGGAGTGATAATACCTGTTAAGGGGCATTCGTTTCGGAAGAACCCAAATCTTCTCGAGGCCTGTCAAAATATGTTTCGAAAGTTTCATGCCCGTCATTTGGTTGCTCGTACATATAAAACTCAACACGATTCTATCTTATTTGATATCTGGTGACCATCCACCGTACGAGAGATATCCATACCTCCATTTATAGTATTCTAAAAGCGCAAACTTGGATCAAGTTTAAATTCAAACCAATGATTATGACCTATAATTTCAATTATACGCTTATAGTAGAGATTGCCAACTTGTTAAATCAGACTCAAATCAGATTTTACCTCACCCTTTCCAGCCATATAATATTAGTAATCCATATCATTGCATACGATAGGTTTGTATAAGAATTTAACATCAGGATGTTCCGAAAGAAATGGCATCTCAAAATGTGTGAAGCATAACTTACTATAACAAATTCCTACATCTATCTGATCACCCTCCTAGACTGTTCCATGCGATGCTTAAAAATAAAAAAAATATCCGATAGAAAGGCCAAATGCAAAGGTAATAACATGCACCTGCAGATGATCGAGGACAACCAGCTGAAGTTGTTTTCCCGCACCGCAGACAACTTTTGATACACACTTCATACCCTATCATTGAACAAAGTAGCAGACTAAGATCATAAAAACCAACCAAAAAAGCTAGAGTCCTATAGCATCATTAGAGCTTAAAAAAGCAGCCATACAACTTCACCCAAAGAAAACTGATGGACTGCAGGACTAGTACTAGCACCATTGAGAAGACTACAAAATTCCTCCTGAGGAGAAGAGTCAAGAACTAGATAAGCAAACAGAAACAGTCAAATGAAGAACAATTGAAAGCCATCTACTGCTATGTATTAACAGGACCATTAACCATGGTCATTAATAAGGCTTCACAACAAATCAAACTTCTTACGAAATATGTTCATGGCATTAGCGCACTGCTTGTGCATGACTGATAATGATGTCCAGACGACATTAAGTAAATCTTCGATGCCAGAAGCCTGTTAAGCAACTTGATGAAATTCATTTTTACTGCAGACAGGAAGAGATTGAAAATCTAAGGAGGCATTGGGCTGATAAAGATTCTCAGAAATTTGTTCTAGTTCTATTTGAGAATGTTAACAGTCCAGAAAATGTGTTTGATAACACTTCAAAAGCAGTTGTTTAAAGGAAAACTATTCTTCAAATCAGAATTATAAACTAAAGACGACTTTTTAGTGTTCACATTCTGCATGCAAACATGGAGATTTCTAATAAGTAAGCCTATTTTCCTGTTGTGATGAGCATATTCTCACAACTTTCATCCCTTACAACATACATCATGTTCACTCAACAAATTTTTTGTTAAGAAGCATTGAAAACAGTTTCTATAATGTAATCGAAAACTTAGCAGGCCTCTAATGGTAGAGAACAAAAATGACACGTGAATCATGCGACAATGTTTAAAATTTTGCAAGAGTAACTCCTGCATCTTTGTCCCACTACTTTCAACATCTAAATTACATTGACTTCCAGAGGTTTCTGTGGAAAGATAGTATGATACTTAAAGGTTGGGTGAAAACCTTATTAAGCATGAACAAAATCATTCAGGCTACGAAGTATGAGGCGTCATGTTGTTCAGCTTATGGTGACTCTTGAAAGTCAACTTGGGCATTTAGATTATCAGAAGAAAAGTTCTTCTATCATGCAAGGTGTAGAGTTAATTCCAGGAAAAATGCCTCAAAATTGCTCCATGTTAACCATCAGTTTCGTTTTAAGGATGATGATCATATCCTTAGTTATATGAGTTTTACTTTCTGTAAACCAAACAAAGTCGATACCTTTGAAACAAATATCAGTGCATATAAACAATCCTAATATAATCATAATATCAAATACAATCACTACTACATAAACTATATTAAAAAAAAGGAAAACACTAGTGCAATTTTATCTCTTTTGGAATATTGAAGTATCAAGCACTAAGCAATGGAATCCATGCATACTATCTCCAACCGTTTGACCCCCTCTTGATCCAACAAGTCTTCAACAAGTTCTCCTGAGCAGGCAACCATCAAATGACAAAGATCCTTGGATAAAGCCACCTAATGATAACAATTACATGCAAGTTAGCTTGCTCTGGTGAAACATCTAACATGATACCTGGAATAATCCAATCATAGGAAACCTTTGAAGTTTAGCAAACAGTCAGCCTCTTACGTCTATCAAAATATTATCCAATCTGTTTGACATTTTAACCAAGCTATCGTTGAAGAAACGAACACACTAAATAGAAAAAAAAAAAAAAAAGAGAGAACTTACCAGGAGAGATCGTCCATAGCCTCTGCCAATTGAAGCGATGAAGCACCAGCTTCGAGTCCTCCTTGACCATTGCGAGCGAATCCTTCTCTGGATTCCACTCGGCCATTTTCACCTGCCAATCAGAAGAAATCGAGCCAAAACCTCACAAAAAACCAAATGGGAAAACAATCGAATCGACCTGCCCATTATTAGGTCGCAAAAGAAGGACGAAACGGGAGCCGAACCTGAGAAGCCAGCGGCTTGTCGAACTGAAGCTGAAAGGGAAGCACGTGCCACAACCCTTGGCCAGTCTACATAGCTGAAAAGGCTGCGGGAGCAGCCAAAAACGCAACCAAAGCGTCCGGTGGCAAATGCGAACTGAGAGGGAGAGCTAGTGGTGGAGGGTAGAGCCCGAAAACCCTAGAAGAAAGCCTGATGGGAGAGAAGAGCGAGTAAGGAAGTGCACTGGAGCCTGAGAATTTTGCAGAGAAGATTACGGAAGAGGAAGAACAGGCGGGAGAGAATTTGACTATTGAGTAAGCAGAGTGAATTTGATTACGGGCCGAGCCTTGGGGCCCGGTCCCAATATGGGCTGCGATATTGGCTTAAACCCAAGCCCAAGAAACTCTCATTTAGCCCAATATCTAAACCCAAATTTAACCGACAGCCTAACTAAGCCCACTTCCCCGCCATTCTCTCACTCTACTGCAGTCCCTTGGTCTGCCGTTGCCTCTCAATTCCTCCTTCCAAAGGAACAGAACACAAGAACCCACCACCATTAAAGCTCACCGAAAATGTACTTGCTGATCAATGGACAGATTACACCGCCCCGCACGTATTCATGTTGCCCACTTTGGATAACTCGACTGTCGAGATTAAACCGAACGGGGTTGGGTTTAGGCATTTCGTTGAGCGTTTGAAGCACATTGGCTAAAAAGGGGGAAACTCGACTACCAAGGTCGCGTTGGTAACGATTCTATTCCTGGGAGTAAATTCTGATCATAAATGATTTTTTTTTATTGTGTTTCCGGAAATATATTTTAAGCATTTTAAACTGTTGAGTAACTGTCCAAAATGTTTGATTCTAGAATATAATTGCGTTTGATATCGTGCTCATTGATTCTGTTCCAAATCAATTTCTTTTAATTTTTAAATAATTTTTATACTATCATACTTTTTTTCTTTTATGTTTTTCCCTTTTTCCTTTTTTTTTTCTATTCTTTTTTCTTCTCCTATTCTTCTTCTTCTGTAGGCCGGTCGCCGATTCGGCGACCGGCCAGACAAGGGCCAGCGACGCTCCGGAGCGTTGCCGGCCCTTATCGGCTGAGCCTCGCCGGTAGTTGGGCGAGGCTTGCCCCGCCCTTGCTCAGCCCGGCCGAGGCTCGGCCTCGCCTAGCCCTGGCAAGGCTTGCCGATGGCTGGGCTGGCCACCGGCGAGCTCGCCAGACTGGTTGCCAGTGATCGGCGGATGGCGGATGGCGGTGGCGGACGGCGGCGGATGGTGGTGGTGGATGGTGGCGAACGGCAACAGAGGAGAGGAGGGGAGAGACTTGAGCTTCCACTTTTCTTCCACTTTTTTTTTTTTTTTTTTTTTTTTTTTTTTTTTTTTTTTCTGATTTTGGAACAAGAATCAATTTTTTTTTTATTCTCGATTCTACTCTAAATTTGTTCCCCAGAACAAATTTGTTTTTAGGAATAAAAATTTTACCAAACGCGATTTTGTTCCCAAAGTACTCCCGAGAACAAAGAATCAGAATTTGACCATATTGTGATAGTTACCAAATAGGGCCCAACTTGCACCAGGACTCGCAATAATTGACAGACAGCGACCCCAAAACAGCGGCGCACGGACAAAGGGGGCCGGCGCTCGCGTGAACCAGCCAAGGATGAAGCCTAGTCTGGCGAGCCCAGAATGGGGCAAGACAAGGGCACATACAGAGGAGGCGTCGGCCGAGAGTCCCTACCCAGCTCGATGACGGCGAATGGAGGGTGTGTTCGATAGATCAGACCAAGCCCGGTTGCCTCGCATGCCTCCAAGCCGGGATCCTCGGAAAAATGGCTCGCCCCACGAAAAATGGAAAATAAAAAAAGGAACTTGACCTACCAGAGACTTCGCGCGGGGAACGGGAGCTGCGCCCTTAAGAGTGCGGTCGGGAGTCGTCGGCTGGGTTTTGGGCGTGACCGGACTGCTGGGGGGCTCCTCTCTCTCCCTCCCTCCCTCTCTCTCTCGGTTGCTCTCACAGTCTCTCCACCCTTCTCTCTCTCATCCTCTTTCACTCTATTTCTCTCCAAAAATCCCACCTTTACCTCGCTTTCCTTCCCTCCCTTTTTCTCTGCTGTGACTAATTTTACTTTCCTTCCTAATTAGTCTTCCAATATATTTCCACTTTATGCTCTTTTCTTTAATTTTTCCCATGCATTAGGAAAATAAAAATAAAAATAAACCTTAAGAGGCACTTTTTGAACGATTCGTGACAAAAGAACCGAGACTAAATGAAGCAAAAAATTACAGATCCCGTTGATGCTTTTGGCCTATTTGAGCGTTTAGTTCCTCATGCCTAAGTTATTTTAGATTGCATGCTCCCATGGACTTCCCGCATTTGGTGTGACACTTTTATGGGATTGCAAAGTAGAAGGAATGGCTAAGACTCTATTGGAATGTTTTTTAAGAGGATGATCTAATGGGTATTAGGGCTAGTTATCAGTGCAATCTTGTGGATAGAAGGATGAGGGCTTCTAAATCAACTATATTTTATATACTATTTAGATTATTTAATTAGAAACATCAGAGTATATGTATTTACTAAGAATTTTTTCTAGAAGTAACTGCGTAACTTGTTCTCCTTAAACTAGAGCACCAGTTAAAACAACAATTGTATGCCCTTGCAGGATTCACATAAATGATAGTTTCCCACAACTCAATTTATCGCATTGATCTTAGACAATAATGTGATGAAAATTGTCTTTTTCAGAAAACTGAGCCGTAGATAGGTGTTTATTTATTTGTATAAGTTGGGCATGCTTATCATCATCTTCTAAAATTTATTGCATGTTATAATGAGTCTGCGATTGTCTGTAGTTTCTTGCTCAAAATGCTTCGACCGGCCTCGCCAGATTTGGTGAGGGCCAACACTCACCCTCCCCTAGGCGTGATCCGACAAGGCCGACCCTTGCTGGTCATGGCTATGGTCAATGGCTAGTGATGGCCATAGACAAAGAGAAAAGGGAAAGGGAAAAAAAAAGGAAAAAAAAATCAATAAATTCAAAAAAATTATTAAAATTGCTCATATCAGTGTCGATTGGTCGGTTGATGTTCACGTTAGCCATTTCCAAACTAAATTGGCTTGATGAGCTGAATTGATAGTAATGCTAAAAATTTTTGGGCTAAATTGATCCAATTGAAAGGATTATAACTGAATTAGTATCAATATAATATGTTTAAAACTTTTTTGATACTTTTCCTCTCAACGAGCAATAGCAAAGATAGACAGTCAAGGATTGGCTAGACTTTGCTCAAGTCTTTGTCCATATGCCAAATCAAGGTGAGTGATGATGTGATCAAGAAGATTTTGATGGAAGGCCTTGTTCTTGAGTACTTACATTTAATTGAGAAACTTGAAAGAGTGTGAGATTGATAGATGTTGGCCAGTTGAAGCTAACAATCCACTATTAAAGATTCTCACTCCTCATTTTGTTGTCATCGCAAGTAACATGGTGTTTTCTGCACTAAGAAGGTTAGAATAGTTGAAGACTCACTATGATTCTTTTTGTTAGTCGAAATAGCAGCACTCTCATTAAAATGAAAACTAGAGAGGATTACAAAGAAGGCCAGGAGAATTAGTGCTGCAATTGTCAAGAGAAACCAATATTAAAAAAAAAAGCACCATTTGAATTTTTTTTAACCAAAATGAAAATTATATTATAACTTGCGATGAACTTTGAAGAAACTTGAAGCTGACTTTACTTGAGCATCTCCGAAAGCCAGAGTATATCTTTCAAGAAAAGGATTGCTGCCAAACGTCAAACCTTTCAAATTGAGCAAATTGAGCAAAATTCACAAAATTGAGTCGGAACAATGGAGTCGATTGCCCATTAGCTTGCAAAAGAATGCCGACCAAGGGCTGAACATGAGAAACCATTGGTTTATTGAATTGAAGTTGAAAGAGAAATACGCGCTGCAGTCCTTCATCAACCTCCATAGCTAAAAAAGCTTTGCAAGAACACAAAAAACGCAATGCTAAGGCTGGAACAAATCGCGAGGAGTGTACAAAAGCATCGATGGAAAATGCGAGCTAAAAGAGAGCTTGTGAAGGACAGAGCTCGAAAGACCGAGAGGAAGGCTTGAGGCTAGTTAGGAGAGGATAGAGCTGAAGAGTAACACAAAGAATGGAAAAGTGAGAGAGAGAGAGAAAGAAAGTCCACTAGAGTTTGAAATGATGCGGAGAAAATTGTAGAAGAGGAATGGCCAGGAGAGTAAATAAGAGACAAAAACAAGATTACAGGAGTAAAGGTGGACTCATTTGATTGAGGGGCTGGCTGAGCTGGGTCGAATCGTGCCATATCCTTAATGGAACTTGTTGTCAGGGCTCATTCATCATAAATATGTGATTTTGGAACAGGCCGGGTTACCAGAGTGTTGCGTTTACTTATAACCATAGTAGCCACATTTATCATACATTTGTTATCAAATTGAGCTCTTGTTATCAAATTGATCAAAATTCATAACAGATTGGAAATTACATCAACAAATTTAATTAAATTTGAATTAATGAAAAGACGATATTGAAATTTTTTATATATCTTAAGGATTAGATTGAACATTAAACTAATGAAAAATTTATGGATGACATTGCACCTTTGACTAAAGTTCATAAACTATTTGTGTCTTTTTTTCCTTTGCTAGAGCTAAATCTTTGTTACAAAGCTAAACCAACATCAATCAAGCTTCAATATCCCAATAGAAGCACAATCTCAAATGCACATCAATTGGGCTCTAGTGACCTTGTTTTTCACACTAGAAACCTTTTCTACTTCAGTTCCAACAACGATGTTATTGGGGAGAACTGGGTAATGATTCACTAAGGACTAACCAATCCATGAGCAATTTCTTCCCAAAACTAAATTGACCAAAATGGACTTAACCTTGGCAACAAGCAGCAGTGTTTTCCAACAACAAACCTCAAAATAAGTAAATATAATGCTGAAATGTTAAAGAAACAATGCAACAAATAATATTAAGATTTTTACATTGAAAACTCAATGCAGGAAAAAATCATAGATAACTTAAAAACTTTCACTAATCACCAGGAATAATAACATCTACATTGCAATAGATTACACAGATGGATTAATACAAATAGAGCAAGAAACCTTAATCGTGATTGGAAAAAACGAGAGAGAATTTAGAAGATTGTTAATGAGTGAAATTGATCAACTACTAGTCTCGATTTAACAAATAACAAACTGAAAATTTGAGCTAATTTTAACAACGTTTGGCCTTCGACCCGGGACTTGGAAAGTCGCTTTCCCTTTCTTTCTTCTCGTGTGTTTCTTGGGGAACACTCTTATCTTTGTCTTCCTCCTTTTTCTTTTTCTTCTGTGCTCTTGGGAAACTCCCTCTCCACCCGCTCTGTGCCCCCCGCCCCCCCCCCCCCCCCCCCCCCCCAAAAAAAACACCCGTTTCTACACTCTTCACTTCACGAACAACTCCTCTCTTTCTTTTTCCTTTTGACTTTTTGGCCTTTTTCTTTTTCTTTCATGTTATGTTAGCTGAACCCCACAGAGGCCGACCCAGCCAAGATCAAAACCCGAATCACAAAGAACTCTCTTTGAATAATGACTCCAGTAGACTTGCATACAGGTGTCAAGTATGATACTAACTTAAAATACAATCATCTCATTCGTCGGCCATTATATCAAACAAGTTGGCTAGACTTTCAGTATTTTGGAAACCTCTTATGGAAACCTCTTAAGTTAACGGACAGTTTCAGCTCTGCAAAGCTTCTATAAAAAATAATTAGGGAAATGTGGGATGATAAGATGCAAGCATCCTTTGCCATTCCAAGGATGCATAGTCAAAGTTGGGAGAAGTTCAAGAAACATCGAGTCCCCCTCATTTGATGATCTTGAAAGTCTTCCATAAACCCATACTAAAGCCGTTGGACTTTGAAATAAGATTTCAAGTTTGAAACTTAACTGCAAATTAGAAATAACATGTACGATATGAAGAATATAATATTGTTTATTAAGAATCGAGATCAAGAAGTCATATATAAGCAATCCTATAGAGGCACACGGAGAAATGAATAGCATGAAAAAGTAGTTCTGCTCTACAAATGTGGATATCTAGATCACATAAGTAGTTTCAGATTAAAGGTATATACCCCATAGAAGGGCAATGAATTGGGAATGTATCCGATGGGTGCTGAAACTGACGTAAGAGGGAATAGTGATAATAAATTCTTACAAAGTATCTTTTTCAAAATAGAAGAGAAAGGCATCTGGGCAACTTCCTTCAAAGTGTGATAATCACGTTAGGTTTTAATCAGGGAACATGAGATTAATATTTCTATACACAAGGGTAACAAGCTACATAGAGAGCCCAATCCGATAAGATCACCCAACTAAAGCTTCCATGTACATTGTCAAGTGATCAAACTTTAGATCAAATATGAAAAACTAGACTATTAGATGGAGGGTAATTGAAAAACCATTGTTGAGGACAACCTCAAGAAGACAACCCCAAACCCCCAACGGTTTCCTTCTCTTTCTCTCGTTATAGTCTCAAGGTTCTGATCACTCAGGCAAAGAAATGAAAAATATAGGCACAACTTTATGGTAATAGGCATTTGGATAGAAATATCTACATACAAACCCTATTAACAATAAGTCCTAAACTAGCCAATTATTTTAGCTCAAATAATTAAAAAGTTGGCTAAACCCAAAAGCAAAAGCTTTTTATTAAATTATTGCAATGTTTACAGAAACCAATTATGGTAATAGGCATTTGGATAGAATATCTACATACAAACCCTATCAACAATAAGTCCTAAACTAGCCATACAAGAAATGGTTATTGCAGCTCAAATAATTGAAGAGTTGGCTAAACCCAAAAGCAAAAGCTTTTTATTAAATGATCGCCGTTTATAGAAACCAATTTTGAGCCCAGGTAATCATACTTAAACTCCTGTTATGGATACAAAGAGATCTAGAATTTCACATTTGGTACACATATTAGCAATGAGGACCAGACTTGATGGGGGGAAGAAGCAATTACTGCAAACAACAGATAACAATAATGATTTATACCATAGTTCATATTTTTCCCACTGAGGTAGCATTTGTAAGAACATTTATGAATAAAAAAAAGTAGATATATCATTAATTGGAAGAATCTACAATGAAAGAGCAATAAAAAACACATTCAAGTAAAGAACTTTTATAAGCAAAAAAGATTCTATCACATTTCAGTTTTCTAATTCATTTGTTGATACCTGTGTTCCATTTGCTAAAATTCCTTTGCAAGTGTCCTTCGCAATTATTTGATGTCCCCAAATCCTCCAAACTGCAATAGTTCTCTAACTCTCTGCATCGTTTCTCTGATGCAATACTGAGGTTAAGACAATGTTGAAAATTAGAATCGGATTTTGTGGTTATTTTGTTTCCAGATTTTCCAGATTTTCCAGATCTTCCAGATTTTCCAGATTTTATTTTTCTAGATTTTTCTTGTTTGCTTTTAGGAATTTGTTTATTACGGTTTAGGTAGCAGCTATAAAAAAAGGTTAGATGCCTCATGTAAATATTCATTCTTTGGAGAATAAAAACTCAGAGTAATTTCTCCTAAATTTCTTCATGGTATCAGAGCACAATCTGGACCATTCTTTTCTACCTTATTTCCGAGAGTTTCCACCATGACAAAATACCCTAAAGCTGCCATGGCAAGCGAGGTTGAGAGTGAAACTTCATATCCTAGAGCTTAGAACTCTCCTCACATTACCCAACCTATCAATATATCCAAAGGTGAAACTCTTCTCATCACCGGTCATAAACTTACCGGTCACAACTTCAATCGATAGTCCCATTCTGTCATGATTTTTCTTTGCGGAAAAGGTAAAGAAGACTACCTAATTGGAGCTATCGTACAACCTGAGAAGATGAGCCCAAATTATCGAACATGGAAGGCGGAAAATAACATGGTGATGTGCTGGTTGCTAAATTCAATGACAAATGAAACAGGGGAGAACTTCATGTACTACAAGACAACAAAGGAGATTTGAGATGCTGTTCATGAAACTTATTCAAATAAAGACAACACCTCAGCCATATTCGAGATCAAGGGCATTCTCCATGATCTAAGGCAAGGGAAATCTTCTGTCACTGATTATTTTAACCAACTCAGACGCCATTGGCAACAACTTGACATGCTGGAAAATATGATGTGGAGTTGCCCTGAAGATAACAAGCGGTGCAAGCAGATTTAAGATTGAGAACGTATCTCAAATTTTTGTTAGGCTTGAATCAAGAGCTTAATGAGGTATGTGGATGAATTATGAGCATAAAACCCCTATCTAGTGTATGAGAAGTTTTTGCTAAGGTTAGGAGAGAAGAGACTCGGCGAAAGGTGATGCTTGGTTCTTCAAACAACCAGACCAATCCAGCAAATTCTGCTATAATAGCTCGAGGATCTCAACCATCCTACAATCGAGGCAATCAATCAAACAACAACAACCAGTGAAGGGGTGGTCGTCCATGGTGTGATCATTGCAAACGAACGGGTCACACAAAAGACACATGCTGGAAAATTCATGGTCAGCCAGATGATTGGAAGCCATCAACCTCACATCCTACTCAAAATCGAGAGAGCAAAAGCAACGTAGTCCAAACCGAAACAATCTCTTCAGGAGATTCGAGTCCCTTCAAGAAAGAGCAACTGGAGATTCTAAAAAAGCAGTTTCAAGAATCAGTTCAGAAGGCAACCCATCCAGAAGGGGTTAGTACATCAACGATAGCGCAATGAGGTAATTCTCTAAATGCCTTTAGTGCTAAATAAGAGAAGATCACCTCTTGGATTATAGACTCAGGAGCATCCAACCACATGACCAGAGATATCACGGTGTTCAATGAGTACAATCCATGTCAAAGTGGCATTAGTGTTCGAATTGCTGATGGTTCTTGCTTAAATGTGGCTAGTGTTGGATCGGTGGTTATTTCAAAAGATATAACACTAAATTTAGTATTATTTATTCCCAAACTCAGCTATAATCTTCTCCATCAGCAAGTTAACCAAAGATTTAGGCTGCATTACTAATTTTTTCCCACACTCATGTGAATTTCAGGTTTTGAACTCGGGGATGACGATTGGCAATGCTGAGATGGATGCGGGTCTCTATCTTCTGCTAGTTAATGCCTCAGAATGGAAAAACAAGAAGCTGTCATGTGTAGCATCTCATTCTAAAGAAGAGAGTGACGTAAGATTGTGGCACTATAGATTAGGTCATCCAAATTTCTCGTACTTAAAAAGGTTGCTACCTTCTTTGTTCAATAAAGATTCAATAAAACTTCAATGTGAGGTGTCACTTATCCAAACATACTCGCAATTTGTATCCTTTGCAACCTTATAAGTCTTCTCATCCATTTCACATGATTCATAGTGATTTTCGGGGGCCTTCTCATGTCAATAACATTTCCAGTTCTAGGTGGTTTGTTACTTTCATTGATAATCATACAAGACTCTCTTGGCTTTTCCTAATGAAAGAAAAATCAGATATTGGCCAAATTTTTTAAACCTTCAATTTAATGATCCAAACCCAATTCAGCACAAAAATCCAAGTTTTCAAAATGGATAACGGGAGAGAATACTTTTACTCACAACTTGGGTAATATTTAAACAGTCATGGTATCATACATATTAGCTCTTGTGTAGAAACTCCACAACAAAATGGAGTAGCGGAGAGGAAAAATAGGCCTCTTTTGGAAGTCGCTCGCTTTCTTATGTTAACCACCCATGTTCCTAAATATTTTTGGGGAAAAGCAGTGTTGACAGCCACATATCTCATCAATCGTATGCCTTCCTGTCTCCTAGATTTCCAAACACCATTTCAGAGTCTACTTCGTACCTACCCACATATTCGTTTTGCCTCACATATCCCACTCAAAGTATTCAGTTGCACATCATTTGTTCATATAAATCAGCAACATTATAGCAAGCTAGATCCTAAGTCCCTCAAATGTGTGTTTCTAGAATACACTCTAAATCAAAGTGGATATCAGTGTTATAGCCCACAGACAAAGCATTTTTATACCACCATGGATGTTACCTTCTTTGAGCACCAGTCATTTCACTCAAAAAATACCATTCAGGGGGAGAGTTGTGAGGAAAATTATTTTTGGGACACTTTTCATTCACTCGGGTCATAATAAACAAATACCAATTCTGCTTGTCTTCCATGTTTACCCATTCCAACATCCGAAAGTCTTTCGTGTCTACCCATTCAAGATGCTACACAAGACAAAAATAAAGAAGTAATTATCTACTCTAAGTGGAAAACTCAAAAGGAGTTGGAGGACTGTATTATATCAAAGCCGGCTCAAGAAACAAACGTGAGTTCAAAACCCACAATAGATGAAGGTAATGCTCCTATAAGCTCAGAAAATTTTGCTGTACTTAATGATCTTGATCAGCCCATTGCTCTTAGTAAAGGGAAGATATAGTGCACTCAACAATTTTGTGTCTTATGAAAAGTTGTCTCCTAAATACAAGGCATTTGTTTCAACGTTGAGCAACATTCAAATTTGTGACATCCAGAATTTTCAGTATTGTTTTCTATTAAATTAATCGGGCATTTCATTGACGTGTCTATAGGGTTGTTCTCAGAGCTGATCACTCTCGAGATAACTGGACTAGCTGGGTATGCCATTAAAGAATATTAAGGCAATAGACTTGAGAATTCGACCAGGAAGCGGCTTCTCGACCGTGTCCATCTTTAGAGGTCATTACTGCACAGTTAAAGATCGAATTGAGATCAGAGATAGGTCGGTTCGACTGGGATGTGTGGCCGATCGTGGGTGACTCCACTAAATTGGAAAATTCTCGTCGACCGGCACTAATTTGATTTTCTGTCGTTTTGGTACCCTGTGTTGGTAATCGAGCCCTCGAGATTTTCACGACAATTGAGAGTCGCCATTGAGTCGAGTGGGTTGATAGTGGCTCGAAGAAAATCGACCACGGGTCATTTGCCTTAAAAAGTTCTGAAAACTACCCGATAGTCTAGGTCACGCTAAAAACGCGCCGAATGAAAATTAACCGCCAATTCGAGTCCGATTTCAGAAATTGAAGTTTTGGCCATGTCACAATAAATTGTAGGAGCATCGACTCAGTCTCAGAAAATTTTCGGAGATTCGGGGAATTTTACGGAAAACCGTTTCGGACGTCGCGGAAATTTGACGGAAGTTCAGATTGGCTAAAGGAATGGGAAATTTGACTTTCAAGCTGAGCCGTTGTGTGTCGGGGATTCATAGAAAATCATTTGGGATTTTTCTACGTTGAAATTGGACCTCAATTTGGGAATTTATTGAAGAAATTGAATTTATTTAAGCCAATTCCCCTCCCCAAATTCGTGTACCCCCACCTAGCCACAACAATTGGACCATTTGGGCTTCTAGAAGAGTGCATGGGAGGCCTATTGTGAGCCAAGTAAATTATACATGGCCTAGAATGACTTGTGTAAGATATTTTTGCAAAATATCAAGCTTAAAGGGCCCTCATCTCTCATCACAATCCTCTCTCCCTCTCTCTGCCGCTTTGCTTGAGCGAATCCCTCACCCCCCTCAACCAGACAGCTATCTCTCTCCCTCCCCACTTCGTGCGACGCCAACACCTACGGAAAGCAAGAAATCTACTTCTTCGGTCAACATTCTTCTCCACGTTGAAGACTCCACTGAAGCCAGCTCACGGGATCTTCACTGGAGCTGCTCCTCACGTCCGCACAATCCACCGAAGCTCCATTTCCACGCATCCAGGTCAACTGAAGCCGCTCCTTGCCGTTTGTTGACCCTGTCGGCCACTCACGCCAGCTCCACATCCAACCGAAGCTGCTCCATCGTCCACGCCAGCGAAGACTCCACCGTTTGTTGACCAAAGAAGCCCCTCGCCGCTTCGTGCGTCCAACGAAGCAGCGTCCGCGAGCAGCTTCCGTCTTCAATCTTCTCCAGCACGTTGGCCCAGCGAAGCCCGCGGAGTCTTGATTTGAAGCCACGAGCAGACCGACGCCAGCAGCTGCTTCTCCACTCGGTGCTGGCCCTCTCTCGCGTGTCCTCCATCCTGTGTCTTCAACCGAGCGACGCCGAAGCTGCACCTCTTCCTCTCCATTCGGTTCAGTCCAGTGGCCGTGCGAAATCCACCAAAGCAGCAAGTCTTTGGCCCAACGAAGAGACTTCTCGGCCCAGCAATTGGACCGTTTGAGGCCCACAATTTCGGTCCAGCAGTCCACATAAAGCCCAAGTCAGTAAGCCCATTCAAGACGCAGTTCAGCCCAGCGAATTGAGTCAGTCCATCAGCCCAAGATTGGGCCCATTTTCAGATTAGTTTCAAGCCTAGCAAATCAGCCCAGCAAGTTGATTGTTTTCACAAGAAGTCAGCCCAATCTTGAAGCCCAAGCCCGCGAAGCAAGTCAGCCCAACTCAGGCCCAAGTTTAGTCCAAGCCCAGAATTTTCTGTGGGCTTGTGAGGCTTTTGAGCCCGGCCCGTGTGTCCGTTGACACCGCCGAAAGTTCGGATTTCGGCCGTCGTCGCGTCGCCGTCGCGGTGATTCGGTCTCCGCTTTTGTCAAGTGAGTTTTACTCACTAATGCTTTATTAGTTTGCTAATTATGCTTAAGGTTGGTTAGATTTAATTAAGTGCAATTAGGTGGTTAGATTAGGTTAGAACAATTAGTTTAGTGACTTAATAATGCATGTTAGGTGGTTAGCTATAGCCATTATGGAGTAGGAATGCTCTAGTATTTATTGAATGCATCTCGGGATTTTTCCCGACCCGTTTCGGGCTCCAATAAGGCAATATAGGCCTAAATTGGATTTTTAATGTTTATTTATTTATTTTCGAAATTTATTTATTTAATTAATTATTTTTCCGGAAAATTCAACCGGGATGGCCGGTGACTGGAATTTCGTGCCGATTGTCGTGGTGCAGTCCGTTTATTTAATTGAGCTCTACGTTGTGTGTAATTGAATTTATTGTGGAATTTTTGGAATTGTCCTTAATTGTTTATTATTGAATATTTGATTGGTAATGGCCAAGCATGGGTATATAGCGCCAGTACGTTGATGGGCTATATAGTAGGGGGAATGGTGAGACCAATCAGGTACGATATTATTGGACATACGTGGTTCGGTGATTGGAAGTATCACTGGCGAAAACGGCGCCTTAAAGAACGCACGTAAATGACTTATAGACACACGTGGTTCGGTGGTTATGGGAATATCACTGGTGAAAACGGCGCCTTAAAGAACGCACGATGTTGTCTATAGCCGATGTCACCTTGGCGAAAACGGCGCCCTTGAGAAGACACGTGGTTCGGTGATCAAGGTTATCACTGGTGAAAACGGCGCCTTAAAGAACGCACGGTGTCGGTGATCGGTATGTCATTGGCGAAAACGACGCCCGAGAAACACATGTGATTTGGTGAATGAGTACACCACTGAGAAAGCGTGGTACGAGTGGGAATGACCGAGAGAGGGTCTAATTGACATGTAATCGACTTAGTCGATTGGCCAATGTTTGATCGTATGTCGTGAATTGTTTGAATATCTGTGTTTAACCTTGAATTGCAGGTTGGAACTGAGGCTAAGGTAAGTCCTCTGACTCGTGTTGTGCTTAGGCAACCGGATGGCGTATTAGTTTATTAATCGAGTCTTAGTGGGTAGGACTCGCTGAGACGTGGTCTCATTGGTTATTGAATAACCATTTCAGGACCCTGAGGAAAAGCCGAGGAAGGAGAAGCTGAGGAAGGAGAAAGTATTTTGAAGTAGAAGATGATCCAGAGAGGGATCTTGAATATAACCCGGATGTGGATTGAGATCCCATCCCTTTTGTGAACCCTGTCTTGGTATAGATAGGTGTGAGACTTTTATGCTGTAAATAGTATTGTAAATATACTATAAGTTGTGCTGTTAAAGAAAGTGTGGTTGTGAATTTCAATACGAAAAATATGGCCTGCTTTCCTATCCCATTCATTTATTGTCTGGGGATTTATAACTGCTTCCGCATGCGTAATAAAAAGAAAAGGGTCGGCGATAATTAGTCCTGGGATATCGCACTTTTAAAATCGACCAAGTAGAAGGATGTGTGCGTGCCCGAGGATCGGGGCGTGACATGCCCCTTTTGTGGTATCAGAGCGAAGGTCAAGATTGGAGTGATAAGGAGCGTTGACCATGGGATAGTTAGTAGGAAAGGCCTTTAAATTCATGCTGTTGCATGTCTGTGTTAGCTGAGTGCTAAAATTGTTTGTTATTTGAATCGCTCCGCTTCTAATTCAGTGTTGAATTGGAAGCAGGTGTCAGTTCTTTAAAGCGACACTATGAGCGATCAGGAGCCGAGGACTCCTGCAAAGAGGACCAGTAGGGTCGTGACTCGGGGGAGAGCGCCGACTAGAGTCGGTACCCGAGGAGGCCGTGGTCGAGCGCCAGCACAGGCTAGCGCGAGTGGAATGATTCCACCGGTTGTAGAGGCTGGAGTAGCACCACCTCCTGTTGGTGTTGGGGTAGCAGCCCCGGGTGAGCAAGGGACTGTTGGAATAAACCAGGCTCTAGATGCTATGCGTGAGATGATGGGGCAACAGGCCCGAGATCAGACTGCCGCCTTTACTGCCGCTGTTGGAGCCGCCGCCACTGCCGCTGCCAATGCTGCCGTTGCTGCCGCTGTACCTGTCGCTGCACCTGCCGCAGCTCAAGCTGAAGGTCCACCCGGAATAGTGGTTGGGAACAGACCAATTCATCAGTTGGTAGAACAATTTATGAAGTTGAATCCGCCTCAGTTTACCGGGATCGGAGACCCTGAAGCTGCTGCTTCATGGATCAAGAAATTGGAGAAAGCTTTCGCACTGCTAATGTGCAATGAGACTGAAAAGGTACTACTCGCAACTTACCAGCTGGATGGAGTTGCGGATACTTGGTGGAAGACAACCCGAGAAACCATATTCCCGGAAGGCGTTGTTCCAGAGTGGAACACCTTTCGAGAAGCTTTTAATGTCAAATATTTCTCAGAAACTGCCAAAGAGGTGAAGATGGCAGAATTTCAACGTCTTCGCCAGGGTTCCCTAACTGTCGATCAATATGAAGCGAAGTTCGCTGAACTTTCGCAGTATGCTCCTGAATTAATTGCGAATCCAGTAAACCGAGCGAGGAGGTTTAGAGAAGGATTCAAGCCAGACTTAAGAAGTACATTGGTTTCCCTGAACTTGAGGACTTATAATGATCTTTATGAGAGAGCTCAAATGATCGAGAAAGATCAGAATGACAGAGCTGCCTTGTCGGGGTCGAGATTTAACTCTAATCGAGAGAATATTCGTCAGGGAAAAAGACCCATGCCCGGAGGTAGATCTCATGCCTCACCTTTCAAGAGGAGCGGATTCAATAGACAGATGTCCAATAACACGGGTATATGTCGCTTTTGTGGAAGGCGACACGGGACAGCTCCGTGCCCAGCCAGGACAGGAGCCTGTTTCGAGTGTGGCCAACAGGGCCACATCGCAAGGTATTGTCCCAAGAAGCAAAGAGGACAACCGCAATTGCCACCGCCACCACCGAGAGGACAGATAAGAGGGTATGCCCCTCAGAACGTGCCACAAGGAGGACAGCAGAGACCTCCAGCTCAAGGCACTGTGTATGCAATTACACAAGGTCAAGCAGAAGCTGCGCCTCACGTGATAACAGGTATGGTTTCGCTCAACGACCAACCTGCTTATGCTTTGTTTGATCCGGGAGCAACTCACTCATTTATTGCTGAACAGTATGTTAAGTTGATAGGAGTCAGTCCTATATTATTGGAGTCGGCAATGTGTATATCTACACCCTTGAAAGATAAATTTATTACTGCTTTGGGTTGTTCGGGGTGCAAGTTAGTGATTGGTGAGCGAGAGGGGAAAATAGATCTTTTAGTCCTAGCCATGTATGACTTTGATTTAATAATTGGCATGGACTGGCTCACCAAGCAAAGAGCTAAAATGGACTGTTATCGTAAAACGATTCAGTTTGACCCGATAAAGGGTGATAGCTTCGAGTTTGTAGGAAGTCGGGGAGGACCCTCGATTGTCCTAATCTCGTCGCAAGAGACAACTCGTCTGTTAGACGAGGGTTGTCAAGGTTACCTGGCAACTGTCGTAGATACGACAGTTGAAGAGCTGAAAGTGGAAGACATTCCAGTAGTTCGAGAATTTCCAGATGTCTTTCCGAAGGAATTGCCAGGTCTACCGCCAGAAAGAGAAATTGAATTTGTGATTGAACTAGCACCGGGGACAGAGCCGATCTCAAAGGCACCGTACAGAATGGCATTGACAGAATTGAAAGAATTGAAAGTACAGATGCAGGAACTATTAGACAAAGGATTTATTCGTCCTAGCGCATCACCTTGGGGAGCACCAGTTTTGTTTGTAAAGAAAAAAGATGGTTCATTGCGATTGTGCATTGATTATAGACAACTCAACCAAGTGACCATTAAGAATAAGTATCCACTCCCAAGGATTGATGATCTGTTCGATCAGTTACAAGGAGCATCAATGTTCTCGAAGATTGATTTGAGGACGGGATATCATCAGCTGAGAATTAAGAAAGAGGATATTCCTAAGTCAGCATTTCGTACTCGGTATGGTCACTATGAGTTTACAGTGATGCCATTCGGGTTGACGAATGCTCCAGCTGCCTTCATGGATATGATGAACCGAATATTCAAGGAATATCTAGATCAGTTTGTGATTGTGTTCATTGATGATATCTTGGTCTATTCGAGAAGTGATGAAGAGCATGAGAATCATCTGAGATTAGTGCTCCAGACTTTAAGGACGCATCAGTTGTATGCTAAATTTAGCAAATGCGAGTTTTGGTTGACTCGTGTCGCGTTCTTAGGTCATGTGATTTCCGGAGAAGGAATCTCCGTCGACCCGAGCAAGATAGAAGCCGTGATCAATTGGCAGAGACCGACATCAGTGACAGAAATCAGAAGTTTTCTGGGATTGGCAGGTTATTACAGACGGTTTGTAGAAGGTTTCTCAGCGTTAGCATCACCTCTAACTAAGCTCACGAAGAAAGACGAGAAGTTCATATGGACAGACAAGTGCGAGCGTAGTTTTCAAGAGCTGAAAGAAAAGCTGACTACTGCACCGGTGCTGACAATTCCATCTGGTCCTGGAGGATTCGAAATCTATAGTGATGCGTCATTCAAGGGGTTGGGTTGCGTGCTGATGCAACATGGTAGGGTTGTTGCATACGCCTCCCGTCAGTTGAGACCTCATGAATTGAACTACCCGACGCATGACCTAGAGCTCGCCGCGATTATCTTTGCCCTGAAGATTTGGAGGCATTACTTGTGTGGGGAAAAGTTTCAAATCTTCACGGACCACCAAAGTCTCAAGTATTTATTCTCTCAAAAGGAGTTGAACATGAGACAGCGCAGATGGATGGAATTGCTGAAAGACTACGACTGTGACATTCTGTATCACCCAGGAAAGGCGAACAAGGTCGCCGATGCTTTAAGTCGAAAGTCTTCAGTGGCTCATATACTGATTAAGGAGTGGAACTTAATCGAGAGAGCTCGGGATTCGGTATTCAAATTTGAGGTAGGCCACCTCTCGAGTTTTATGGCCGCCCTAAGAATTGAACCGGATGTCCAAGTTAGAATCAAACAACTCCAACCGACAGATCCAGATGTACAGAGAATTCTTCAGGAAGACGCAGAGAAAAGAAAGGCTGATTTTCAGATTTCGGATGACGGGACACTAAGATTCCAAGGACGATTGGTGGTACCTGACGATGTAGAACTTAGAGAAGAAATTTTATCTGAAGCACATCGTAGCAGTTACAGCATTCATCCTGGAAGCACTAAGATGTATCAGAATCTACGTCAACATTATTGGTGGTCAGGTATGAAGGCGGATATCGCCAAGCATGTGGCCAAGTGTTTGACATGTCAGCAAGTAAAGGCCCAGCATTGCAAGCCGGGAGGACTTCTGCAACCTCTCGCGATTCCAGAATGGAAATGGGAGCATATCACGATGGATTTCGTGACTGGACTACCAAGAAGTCAGAGAGGGAATGATTCGATCTGGGTAGTAGTCGACAGACTGACAAAGTCGGCTCACTTCATTGCAGTTCGAAAGGACCTCAGTTTGGATAGGCACGCAGACCTATATGTGCGCCAAGTGGTTCGAATGCATGGAGTGCCGGTTACGATAACATCTGATAGAGATCCGAGATTTACTGCTGCATTTTGGAAGAGCTTGCAGAGTGCCCTTGGTACAAAGCTTCAGTACAGTACGGCATATCATCCTCAGACAGATGGCCAGTCTGAGAGGACAATACAGACCCTTGAGGACATGCTGAGAGCATGTGTTATAGACTTCAAAGGAAGTTGGGAAGATCAGCTTCATCTGGTAGAATTCGCCTACAATAACAGTTATCAGCAGAGTATTCAGATGGCCCCGTTTGAAGCACTGTATGGCAGAGCGTGCAGAACACCAGTATGTTGGGATGAAGTCGGGGAAAGAAAGATAACAGGCCCAGAGTTGGTTCAGCAGTCAGTAGATGCCGTGACAGTGATCAGAGACAGATTAAAGACAGCGCAAAGCAGACAGAAGAGTTATGCAGATAAGCGTCGAAGGTCTTTGGAATTCCAAGTTGGTGATCACGTTTTTCTGAAGGTGTCACCAATGAGGGGAACTTCGCGCTTTGGTAAGAAAGGCAAACTGAGTCCGAGGTACGTAGGTCCGTTTGAGATTCTTGAGAGAATCGGGACCTTAGCGTATCGTCTTGCGTTGCCGCCAAGATTGGCGCAAGTGCATGACGTCTTTCACGTGTCGATGTTAAGGAAGTATGAGCCTGACCCGACCCACGTACTCAATTTTGAAGAATTGGACGTGGATGACCGTGTGTCATACGTTGAAAGACCGGTCCAGATTGTCGATCGTAAAGAGCAAGTTCTGCGTACAAAGACTATTCCCTTAGTCAAAGTGGTCTGGCAACACCACGGTACAGAAGGAGCGACATGGGAGACTGAGGAGTCAATGAGAGAATTGTACCCCCACCTTTTTGATCAAGTCTTGTAAGGTTTAAATTTCGAGGACGAAATTTTTATAAGAGGGGAAGAGTTGTGACATCCAGAATTTTCAGTATTGTTTTCTATTAAATTAATCGGGCATTTCATTGACGTGTCTATAGGGTTGTTCTCAGAGCTGATCACTCTCGAGATAACTGGACTAGCTGGGTATGCCATTAAAGAATATTAAGGCAATAGACTTGAGAATTCGACCAGGAAGCGGCTTCTCGACCGTGTCCATCTTTAGAGGTCATTACTGCACAGTTAAAGATCGAATTGAGATCAGAGATAGGTCGGTTCGACTGGGATGTGTGGCCGATCGTGGGTGACTCCACTAAATTGGAAAATTCTCGTCGACCGGCACTAATTTGATTTTCTGTCGTTTTGGTACCCTGTGTTGGTAATCGAGCCCTCGAGATTTTCACGACAATTGAGAGTCGCCATTGAGTCGAGTGGGTTGATAGTGGCTCGAAGAAAATCGACCACGGGTCATTTGCCTTAAAAAGTTCTGAAAACTACCCGATAGTCTAGGTCACGCTAAAAACGCGCCGAATGAAAATTAACCGCCAATTCGAGTCCGATTTCAGAAATTGAAGTTTTGGCCATGTCACAATAAATTGTAGGAGCATCGACTCAGTCTCAGAAAATTTTCGGAGATTCGGGGAATTTTACGGAAAACCGTTTCGGACGTCGCGGAAATTTGACGGAAGTTCAGATTGGCTAAAGGAATGGGAAATTTGACTTTCAAGCTGAGCCGTTGTGTGTCGGGGATTCATAGAAAATCATTTGGGATTTTTCTACGTTGAAATTGGACCTCAATTTGGGAATTTATTGAAGAAATTGAATTTATTTAAGCCAATTCCCCTCCCCAAATTCGTGTACCCCCACCTAGCCACAACAATTGGACCATTTGGGCTTCTAGAAGAGTGCATGGGAGGCCTATTGTGAGCCAAGTAAATTATACATGGCCTAGAATGACTTGTGTAAGATATTTTTGCAAAATATCAAGCTTAAAGGGCCCTCATCTCTCATCACAATCCTCTCTCCCTCTCTCTGCCGCTTTGCTTGAGCGAATCCCTCACCCCCCTCAACCAGACAGCTATCTCTCTCCCTCCCCACTTCGTGCGACGCCAACACCTACGGAAAGCAAGAAATCTACTTCTTCGGTCAACATTCTTCTCCACGTTGAAGACTCCACTGAAGCCAGCTCACGGGATCTTCACTGGAGCTGCTCCTCACGTCCGCACAATCCACCGAAGCTCCATTTCCACGCATCCAGGTCAACTGAAGCCGCTCCTTGCCGTTTGTTGACCCTGTCGGCCACTCACGCCAGCTCCACATCCAACCGAAGCTGCTCCATCGTCCACGCCAGCGAAGACTCCACCGTTTGTTGACCAAAGAAGCCCCTCGCCGCTTCGTGCGTCCAACGAAGCAGCGTCCGCGAGCAGCTTCCGTCTTCAATCTTCTCCAGCACGTTGGCCCAGCGAAGCCCGCGGAGTCTTGATTTGAAGCCACGAGCAGACCGACGCCAGCAGCTGCTTCTCCACTCGGTGCTGGCCCTCTCTCGCGTGTCCTCCATCCTGTGTCTTCAACCGAGCGACGCCGAAGCTGCACCTCTTCCTCTCCATTCGGTTCAGTCCAGTGGCCGTGCGAAATCCACCAAAGCAGCAAGTCTTTGGCCCAACGAAGAGACTTCTCGGCCCAGCAATTGGACCGTTTGAGGCCCACAATTTCGGTCCAGCAGTCCACATAAAGCCCAAGTCAGTAAGCCCATTCAAGACGCAGTTCAGCCCAGCGAATTGAGTCAGTCCATCAGCCCAAGATTGGGCCCATTTTCAGATTAGTTTCAAGCCTAGCAAATCAGCCCAGCAAGTTGATTGTTTTCACAAGAAGTCAGCCCAATCTTGAAGCCCAAGCCCGCGAAGCAAGTCAGCCCAACTCAGGCCCAAGTTTAGTCCAAGCCCAGAATTTTCTGTGGGCTTGTGAGGCTTTTGAGCCCGGCCCGTGTGTCCGTTGACACCGCCGAAAGTTCGGATTTCGGCCGTCGTCGCGTCGCCGTCGCGGTGATTCGGTCTCCGCTTTTGTCAAGTGAGTTTTACTCACTAATGCTTTATTAGTTTGCTAATTATGCTTAAGGTTGGTTAGATTTAATTAAGTGCAATTAGGTGGTTAGATTAGGTTAGAACAATTAGTTTAGTGACTTAATAATGCATGTTAGGTGGTTAGCTATAGCCATTATGGAGTAGGAATGCTCTAGTATTTATTGAATGCATCTCGGGATTTTTCCCGACCCGTTTCGGGCTCCAATAAGGCAATATAGGCCTAAATTGGATTTTTAATGTTTATTTATTTATTTTCGAAATTTATTTATTTAATTAATTATTTTTCCGGAAAATTCAACCGGGATGGCCGGTGACTGGAATTTCGTGCCGATTGTCGTGGTGCAGTCCGTTTATTTAATTGAGCTCTACGTTGTGTGTAATTGAATTTATTGTGGAATTTTTGGAATTGTCCTTAATTGTTTATTATTGAATATTTGATTGGTAATGGCCAAGCATGGGTATATAGCGCCAGTACGTTGATGGGCTATATAGTAGGGGGAATGGTGAGACCAATCAGGTACGATATTATTGGACATACGTGGTTCGGTGATTGGAAGTATCACTGGCGAAAACGGCGCCTTAAAGAACGCACGTAAATGACTTATAGACACACGTGGTTCGGTGGTTATGGGAATATCACTGGTGAAAACGGCGCCTTAAAGAACGCACGATGTTGTCTATAGCCGATGTCACCTTGGCGAAAACGGCGCCCTTGAGAAGACACGTGGTTCGGTGATCAAGGTTATCACTGGTGAAAACGGCGCCTTAAAGAACGCACGGTGTCGGTGATCGGTATGTCATTGGCGAAAACGACGCCCGAGAAACACATGTGATTTGGTGAATGAGTACACCACTGAGAAAGCGTGGTACGAGTGGGAATGACCGAGAGAGGGTCTAATTGACATGTAATCGACTTAGTCGATTGGCCAATGTTTGATCGTATGTCGTGAATTGTTTGAATATCTGTGTTTAACCTTGAATTGCAGGTTGGAACTGAGGCTAAGGTAAGTCCTCTGACTCGTGTTGTGCTTAGGCAACCGGATGGCGTATTAGTTTATTAATCGAGTCTTAGTGGGTAGGACTCGCTGAGACGTGGTCTCATTGGTTATTGAATAACCATTTCAGGACCCTGAGGAAAAGCCGAGGAAGGAGAAGCTGAGGAAGGAGAAAGTATTTTGAAGTAGAAGATGATCCAGAGAGGGATCTTGAATATAACCCGGATGTGGATTGAGATCCCATCCCTTTTGTGAACCCTGTCTTGGTATAGATAGGTGTGAGACTTTTATGCTGTAAATAGTATTGTAAATATACTATAAGTTGTGCTGTTAAAGAAAGTGTGGTTGTGAATTTCAATACGAAAAATATGGCCTGCTTTCCTATCCCATTGATTTATTGTCTGGGGATTTATAACTGCTTCCGCATGCGTAATAAAAAGAAAAGGGTCGGCGATAATTAGTCCTGGGATATCGCACTTTTAAAATCGACCAAGTAGAAGGATGTGTGCGTGCCCGAGGATCGGGGCGTGACAAAATTTCTAAAAATATTCAGGAGGCACTTGCTCAATCCAAGTAGAAAAAAGCAGTTCTTGAGGAAATTCATGCACTTGAAAAGAATAATACTTGGGAATATACAAAATTGCCAACTAGGAAGAAATTGGTGGGATGTAAGTAAGTCTTTACAGTTAAATACAATGCTGATGGTAGTGTTGATCGTTTTAAGGCAAGTCTGGTTGCTAAGGGATTTACACAATTATATGATATAGACTACAAAGAAACCTTCATTCCGATGGCCAAACTAAACTCCATTCGGGTGTTGCTCTCCCTTGAAGCTAACTTGAACTGGCCCCTACATCAATTAGACATAAAGAATGCCTTCTTGATTGGGGAATTAGAGGAAGAAGTCTTTATGGAGGTTCCACTGAGAATTGACACTAAAGAGAGCTTCAACAAGGTATGCAAACTCAAGAAATCCCTGTACGGCCTAAAGCAATTACCTCGTGCTTGGTTCGAGAGGTTAATAAGGGTCGTTAAGAAGCTAAATTTCATTCAATGTCAAACAGACCACACAATATTTGTCAAGAAGTCAGCTGAAGGTAAAAGAGCAGTGATGATTGTGTATGTCGATGATATAATCCTAACTGGTGACAATTTGAAGGAGATTGGAAAATTGAAGAATATCTTGGCAGAAGAATTTGAGGTTAAAGACCTAGGTCAACTCAAATACCTCCGAGGTATGGAGGTAGCTCGATCACGAAAAGAAATTGCAATTTTCCAACGCAAATATATTCTTGATCTTTTGAAGGAAACCGATATGCTTGGGTGTAAACCAGCTGACACACCCATGGATTCTACAAATAAAACCGAGATGGAAGAAGAATGACCATTAACGGACAAAGGAAGTTATCAAAGATTAGTTGACAAACTAATCTATCTCTCGCACACTCGGCCAGACATTGGTTTCGCAGTAAGTATAGTTAGTAGATACATGAACCGACCAACAGAGAAACACATGCAGACAGTTTTTTGAATCTTACAGTACTTGAAGAAAAGTCTTGGAAAATGGCTCTACTTTATGAAAACAGAGAAAAGAAATGTGGAGATATTCACGGATGCAAATTGGGCTGGATCTCTCATGGACTGAAGATCGACAACAGGGTATTGTACCTTCATGTGGGGCAACATAGTTACTTGGAGAAGCAAGAAGCAACCTGTTGTTGCTAGAAGCAGCGCTGAAGCGGAATTTAAAGCAATGTGTCAAGGAATATGTGAAGGCATATGGCTGAGAAGAATCTTAAATGAACTAGGATTCACTAATACCAATCATATGTCATTATTATGTGACAACAAAGCTACTATTGAGATTGCCAAGAACCCGATTCATCATAATAGAACAAAGCATGTGGAGATCGATTGACATTTCATCGAAGAAAAACTCGAGGAAGGAATTTTGAAGCTCTCGTATGTTCCAACCAATCATCAAATAGCGAACATACTGACTAAGGTTTTATCCAGAAATAGTTTCGAGACTCTAAGGTGCAAGCTGGGTATGATAAAACATTCATAACCCAGCTTGAGGGGGAGTGTTGAAAATCATAATCGGATTTTCTGATTATTTTGTTTCCAGATTTTCCATAATTTTATTTTTCCAGATTTTGCTTGTTGGTTTTTAGGAATTTGTTTATTACATTTTAGAATGCTGTAGTAGCTATAAAATTTAAAAATTAAAATTAAAATTAAAAAAATTAAAAAAATTTTAAAAAAAGATGCCTCATGTAAATATTCATTTTCTGGAGAATAAAAACTCAGAGCAATTTCTCTTAAATTTCTTCATACATCTTACTAACTGAACAAGATATATCAAGGTAGAAAATATTAGAGTTATTGGATAGTGAAATAAGATTCTTAGTTTGAAACTTAGGTGCAAACAAACCATTAGAATAAACATGTAAGATATGAAGAATGAAATATTGTCTGTTAAGAATCAAGATCAAGAAGTCATATCAACCTTTAAGTTGAAAGATGCATACTTCTTCACTTGGGCATCTTCCTCCCGGTTGAGACACAGCACAACTGCTGCATGGGATTTCAAGCCTCGTAATAAATTTTCATTCTACTTAATATTTATGCCATGTTAGAAACTATTATACCACAACATGTATAACTGCTGCAAGCACTAGCAAATAAAAAGCAGCACACCACATATTCATAGTTAAGTAAAGAAAGCTAGATTGGTAAGATAACATTCATTATGCATTATGTAAAAACAAACCCTCTTCCAAGCAAAACATAGTCTATGAATCAGATGATGGTTAATAAATTTGTGGAAGTCTCAAAGAAAGAAATGCAGTTGTATCAACCAATTCATAGCCATCGTACTCATGACTAAAGGGCTATAGCTTAATGACATAACCAGTTATTTATGAACTTTTCCACCCACAACCATTAAAGAACATAGAAATTTTATCATTCAAGAGTCACCTAAACCATTACCTTTTTAATTTGATTGAACGTATTTGAGTTTCAATATTCAAAATAAACTACTAATTTGATGAAAATGACCATGTCCAATATGACTGTTTCTATTGACACCACCGACTGAGAGTGTAGATCCTAACAATGAGCTCGACCTCTGCAAATGCTATGCTAAAATTTGTCATCAACATTTGAAGCATTTTCAATTATCAGTGACAACATCAGCAGCAAAGTGACAATTTCCTATCCTACATGATAATGCAATTAGCCACATCAATAAGATTCAAGTCCTAAAGTGTATATCTATTGAATCTATTATTAATGTATGACATGTGAAAAAAACATGCAAACACCATTTACCATTCCAATGATGCATTGCTAGAGTTTAAAGAAGTCCAAGAAACATCGAGCTCTTCATCCTTTGATGATTTTGTTTCCTTTTAGAAGCGCCTTGCAAAAGCTCTCTTGGATATTACAGAACTTACATCAACCAGTGGCATAATAACCGAATCCTACCGGTGAGTTAGATGAAATCAACCCAGTAACTAACATCAAACGAACTACCATAGTACAAAGAAGTTTACAAGTCTCTATTTGTCAAACTCGATATTATTTTTGAAATCTTTGGATCCAACTAATGGGGTAGCTAACATCATTGACCATAGAAGCTTTGACCAGATTAGCGTAGTGTATTCAACTCAAGTTGCTTGCTTTTGTGGGACATAGTACGATTTTCTACCTTTATCATATGTTCTATTCATGCATTAGAATTAATGCAAGACAGTTTTCAAATGGCATATAGGGTACCGAAAGGTTTCCTCAAGAAACTCAATGGAAATGCTTCCTGAGTTTTCCTTTTTAGCAAGTACATGAACTAACAAGAGCTCATGCACAATATAATGAAATATTCTACAGTACGGCCGATATTGTCAAAAGACATTTTGCTAATGTCTTGCTTGGCTCAAAAGTACCAATATATAATAGATGGCTTTACCAACTCTACAAATATCAAGATGCATTCTTTTGCTAATATGTCTGTTCCATTTGTTGAAATTCCCTGCAAGTGTCCTTTGCAAATATTCATTGTCCCTAAATCCTCCAAATTGCAGTAATTCTGTGGCACAATAAGGTGTGTAAGACATCTCGCTGACTTGACCTGACCTACAAAATACATCAAGGTAAAAAGAGCAAGAAGTTACAACTTATCTTTCAAGAAGTGAGACCTTCTAATCCAATGAGGAACGACAATCAACCCATCAATTTTAACCCTTGTTACCATGTGGAAAATTAAAATAGTGCTGGACCAAAATAAAAATAAAAATCATGATTGACAACCAGCAAACCACCTAACTTGAGTCACCTTTATCTATTTGAAGTGCTCTTTAAGTATTTATGAAAATTGTAACAAGATGACATGAAATGAAGAACTAAACACAAACCAGTAGTCATTTACAATTGCACATCATCAGCTTAGCTACTAATTCGGTGCTAGAGAGCTGAAAACAATGCTAGGCTTGACGGCATATCATTCTGACATTTAAAGCATGACCAAGTTCCATCACATCATAGTATTAGAATTCTTTGGCACGTAAATGAATAGCACAACCTAATGAAGGCCTACCAAAATAGTTGCTAGAGTACATGAAGGAAAAACTAAGCTGTCCATACCACACAGTATCCAAGGAATACTAAGCTAACCAACTTTCTCGCTTCGAAGACAAGGAGACTATTCATAACCTCTACCAATAGAAGCGACAAAGCACCAACTTTGAGTCCTTTGTGACCATTGCCAGCAAACACTTCTCCAGTTTCCACTCCACTATCTTCACCCGCTAATAAAAATCAACCAAACTTCACAAAACCGAGTTGGAACAATTGTGTTGATCGCCCATTAGGTCGCAAAAGAATGCCGGGGGCCGAACTTGAGATGCTAGTGGTTTTTCGAACTGAAGTTGAAATGGAAGCATGACGCACTGTGGTCCTTTGCTAGTTTCCATAGCTAAAGCTCTGTGAGCAGCCGAAAACACAACACTGGCGCTTTAACAAATCGTAGGGATGCAAGCTAAAGAGGGCTTGTGAAGGATAGAGCTCAAAGAGCCCAGAGGAAGCGTGGCCTAACAACATGCAAACAACCTTTTATCATTCCAAGGATGTATTGTCAGGGTTCAGAGAAGTTCAAGAAACATTGAACTCCCGATCCTTCTATGATTTCAATTCCTTTTAGAATAGCCTTGTGAAAGCTCTCTTGGATAATTAACATTAATCAGTGGAATGATAATCAAATCCTGCTAGAGTCAGATGAAATCAATCCAACAACTAACATCAATGGACTACTAATAATACTCCAAAGTTTATGGAACTCTGTTTGTCAAACTTGATATTCTTTTTGAACTCTTTGGATCCAACTAAGGGGGCTTCTAACACTATCAACCCCAAAAGCTTTGATCAAATTAGCATAGTGTCTTCAACTCAAGATGCTTGCTTTTGTGGGACATGATATGATTCTTTTCCTCATCATTATGTGCTATTCATGCGTTAGAATTAATGCAAGACAGTTTTCAAATGGTGTATAGGATACAGAAAAGTTTCCTCATGAAACTTATGGAAATTCTTCCTATGTTTTTCTTTTCAACAAGTAAGTGCACTAACAAGAGCTTATGCAAATTATAAGCAATCATTTCACAGCACAACAGATTATGTCAAAAGACATTCTAGTTAATGTATTGCCTAACTCAATAGTTTAGGTATATGACAGATGGCTTTACCTACTCTACAAACATCAAGATGACTTCTTTGGGAGGCTTGGAGTAGGTATATTGTGGACTCAAACCAAATGAACATGGATGCATAGGAAGAAAAATTCGAATTGTAATTTTCTCATTCAATCCAAATATTTCAAGATGTTTTTGCTTCTACCCTGTTTGCTAGTTCACTCACGGCCACACCACTAGGCGAAGAGCTTGTGCTTGCATTTAGCACTTCTAAACTAATATGATTATCTTAATTTGCTAGTGAAGACAATTCTGTGAGATAAAATGGGAGGAATACAATGGTTGGGCAAATTTTATCCCAAAGTCAAAAGCATATGCATACTAAGGGATGCACTATCAACATGCTCCTTTTGCACTGTAAATTCACTCTTTAGTGTACCTTAGAAATATGCAGTCATGAATTGCATGATAATTGTAGAGCAAACTAAAACCTCACGTTAGAAGGATCGCCACATAGGGTCCTTCATTTAGCATTTTCTTCGACCTATACAATGACCTTTGGCATGCTATCAAAAACTTGCACACGTCAGTTTTTTTAGTACTTCCAGCATTCCAAAATCAATCAAATGTCAAGAATCTCTATTTTTCTACATAGGATGAAGGATCTTACTTGAAAACTAATGTCAAATGATGCGCTTTGAAAGCCTTATCATCTATTTCCGCTATTGGCATGACAAGCAGAACCATTTTGCCAACGCACACATTAACTTCCATAAACATCTCCTTTGGATTCCTTGAATTCAAGTAAGAAAACAATGGTGACACTATCAACTAGGAAATAATAATGACAAGATCATAAATCTTGAAAGATATTGCAAGCAGGAAATACAAATGAAAATTGGGTAGTAGATTTCAAAAGAGCATAGGTTGATTACCTGCTTTATGCACCTTCATTAGAAAATGTGGATCTATTCCTCATTCGAGTCGTCCATATCGTTTGATATAAATCCTCTTGTTTTACCATCTGTAATCTCATAATATTGATAAATGCGTGTTCTAGATAATTCCGAAATTGTTTTGAGCGACTTGCATCCAATGATATTCAATTCTTCCAAAAACTCCAACTTATCGAGGCCCTGAATTTCAACTAAGTTTTTGCAGTCTCTAGCTTTTAATATCTTCAGACTCCCGGATTTTGGAAGGAGTAGCCTTTCAATTGAAGCGCACCAAGAGATATCCAGTTCTTCCAAGGACTGCAACCTATCGAGGCCTTGAATTTCAGCTAATTTCTTGCACCAATCAACATCTAATTTCTTCATACTTCTGGATTTTGGAAGGTCTAGCCTTCCAATTGAAGTGCACCTAGAGATATTTAGACTTTCCATATACTCCAAACTATTGAGCCCTTGAATTTCGGCTAAGTTTTTGCAGTGCCAAGCTTGTAATTTCTTAAGCCTCCCGGTTTTTGGAAGGTCTAGCCTTTTAATTGAAGCGCAATTTTTGATATCTAGCCTTTCCAAATACTCCAACCTATCAAGGCCTTGAATTTTGGCTAATTTGTTGCAGCTATAAACATTCAATTTCTTTAAACCCTCAAATTTTGGAAGGTCCAACCGTTTAATTGAATAGCAGAATCCGATAATCAAGCTTTCCAAATATATCGATTTGTCAAGAACTCCAACTTCAAGTACATTCTTGCAACGGTCAACCTCTAATGTCCTTAGATGGACTGACTGTGAAACATCCAGCGTTTCGACAGATCCACAGCTCAAGAATTGCAAGAATTCCAACTTGAAGGGCGTGTTTAGGGATTGTGGTGATTCTGATTCTTCAATGTCCGTCAGTTGGGAGCATTCTGAACTCTTTAATTGCGTTGATGGAAGCTCTTGGATGTACTGGAGAAATCCGCAATTGTGAACTCGTAGTTCCTTGAGATGGGCCAAGTGGGAAAGCAAAGGCAATTTGCGACTTTGACAAGTGACGCCCAAATATGTTAAGCCAGAAGGAAGGTCCGGCAGCGATTGGAGCTCGTAGCAGCAAAGAAAATCAAGCCGTCGTAGGGAAGAAAGATTACATATGCTTTCTACCATTATCCCTTTCAGATTGCTGCAATAGGAAGCACGTAACTCTCGGAGCTTTCTTAGACTCCCAATACCGTTGGGCAATTCTTCTATACCACTTCCAGAAATCTCTAGAATCTCTAGATTCTCCAAAGACCCTATGCTATTTGGTAATGCATAAAGGGATTTAGTATGCCAAAGACCGAGTTGCTGTAATGCTTTTAATTTACCTATATTTGCTGGAAGCTCCGTGAGGTAGAAACACACGCGTAGCTCCAAACGAAGGAGGCCCTCCATGTCTTCAATGGAAGTGTCAATTTGCTTTAGTCTATTACACCCATTGAGGACGAGTACCTCTAACTTCTTAAAAGCTGAGAGGAAGTCCGTATCTTCCAAGGATTTACAATATGAAAGGTCCAGATATTTGAGCTTCTCTGCCATCGGGTAAAAAAAAAAAAAAGGTATTGATTGTCGAGGGGTGAGTCTAGAGTGATTATGATTCAAAAGAAAACATAAAAAGAGAGAAAAAAAAGACTTTAGTTCTTACCATGAAAAAATTCCATCCTTCCCATTTCTCATTTATCTTACTATATTTTAATTCGAGTACAGCTAATTCTTGCATGTGAAAATTGTTTACTTCAAAACTCTTGGGACATTCTTGCCATTGAAGCCATTTTAACTCTTCCATTGAATCCTCAAAATCTCCAATTAGATGTGCCCCTTTCATGAAAAGGAATCTTAGACTCGTCAATTTTTTGAATTTTTTTGCTGTGTAATTGTCGCCATCTCGCTCGGCTATTTTGCCAGGGCCTTCTAAGTTGCCTTTACTTAGATCAATGGCCTCAATCTTGTCAGTTCCCTGCAAGCAACAATCAACGTTTATTAATGCTAAATCCAACTAAAGTAATCTAATATTATTTGTTGATATTGCGATTGACGTGCATTAATGTGTTCAAGAGACTAGCAATGCGAAGATATGATTTTTCTTTTTACACTAATAAACAACATTTATAAAAGCTAACAAAGTGAAGGATGTCAACTTCCATTTTGAAATTTTGCCATATACATTCGGATCTGAAAAAGAATTATGATGTCATGGTTCATTCAAAGTAAAAACTTCACAACTTGTAATTTTCTTCTTTCCCATACTGTAGCTTCATTACCATACTAGTTAAGACAAGCGTGCAATGCAAGGAGTTTAATCAAATTGCAATGTGCAAAATCAAAAATTGATTTGATCTATTTTAATAGAAATATTTTTTCTCTATCTAAATTTCACATTAATTTTTTGTGTATATTACTAGACTGTGCTACTTAATAAAAAAAAATAACAAATACTCTTATTTTCCATTGGAGTAATAACTAATTACAAGAAACTGAATATCGTGACAATAGTTAAATTTATATATTATGTACTTATTATTTACTAGTAGTAACTTGAAATATTCTTAATTAATTATTTTCTAATCATAAACAACTAAGACAATAATATTAGTTATGTTAATATTCTCTACAACTTATTATTTTATCGTAAATTTAAGTTTAGCTATAGATTACAATTTGATTATTCATAATCATAAATAACTTATTAGCTATATTAATAATCTCTAAACTTACGATTTTATCATAAATTTTAGTTTAAATATAAATTACAATTTGATATAATCATAATCATAAATAACCGAGATACTCAAATATAATAAAAATATTAGAAAAATTAATTGTGGAAAGTGCAAAGCATTTTTAGAAATGAGAAAATTGAAGCTATTTTTGGCTACAAGCCTACATGGAATAGCTATTCCTTGGCCCTGACAGGAATAACTACTCCTGATTTCAAGAGTATAGTAAGGCCCTGTTTGGTTCAATTTTGGGAAAATGCAAAGCCATTTCCCCAAGTATCTTTGAGTAAATGGGCATTTTGTGAAGGCAAGTGTGTTTAGAAACTCATTTTTTGTGTATATTTTGCAAAGCAACTTTAAGGTGAAAAGAAAAAGGAAAAAAAAGAAAAGAAAATGGAGGAGGAGATGCAGCTGCATGGAGAGGGGAAAATCATGGGGTAGCGGTTGGTGTTGGTGGTGGCGGTGGTGGTGGTGGTAGTGGTGATGGGGGGAGATAGCTTGCCTGAGGTCGCCAACCTCAGGCAACACCCTGGGTCGCGCAACCCAGCCGCCTAGGTCGTCGACCTCAAGCGGTGTCGCTTGAGGCCGTGCGACCTCAAGCGTTGCGACCCAAGCGATGCTTGAGGTCGCACGGCCTCAAGCGACGCCACCTAAGGTTGAGCGACCCAAGGCGTCGCTGAGGTCGCGCGGCCTCAGGCAATGCCGTTTGAGGTTGCGTCACCTGAGGTCGCACGACCTCAGGCGGCCCTGCTTGGGTTGCGCGACCAAGGCGATGCTCGAGGTTGCCCGACCTCAGACCATCTCGCCTGAGGTCGTGTGACCTTAGGTGAGGCTTCCCGATGGCCAGATCTGGCCGCTCGTGGCTGAGCGCCACCCGCCGGCTGAGCTTCACGGTGGAGCAGCAAGTCCAAGGAAAAGAGGATAAATAGTGTTTTTTGAGGGCAAAAAGGAAAAACATGATTATCAGTAAAAGTAATATTGGAAAGAAAAAAATTCATTAAACCTCAGACTAGTATTCCGAAAATGCTGAAAGCCCAAAGTAGATTCGCTTAGCATTCCAAATGCTAGCATTTGGCAAATGGAGACTCAAAAATGTGAACCAAACACAAAATATTTTCCCCAAAGAGTTTTGGAGGCTTAAAGCTCCTTGAGAAAGCCGAACCAAATGGGACCTAATTTCTACTATGTTTTTTAATCAAATGAAGGAATAATTGCTTCATCAAAATAGAATGGAAATAGAATAGTTATTCCTGAGAACCAAATTGTAGCAAGCTTTCACAAATAATAATAATAATATTATTATTATTAATATGCATAAGTCAAGAAGTAATACAGAAAGTTCATGGACTTCCACATGTCATTTTCTTCGAACCAAAAATTTTGCTATTGTACTTCACAATGTTGTACAAGATTTCATGGATACTCATACGTGAACAACATAATAATTTGGGAAGGATTTAGATCTCAACACTCAAAAGGAATCCATGAAAAAGTAAGAAATCTTCAACATAAGTAATCTAATTAGATTAGTCATTGCTCCCAAAGAAATGCTCAAGTAACTATTATTAATTGACTATAAAATTAACAGTTGGTTTAGGTCACAAAAAAACAAATAATAGATAATTAAAAATTAATGGGAGATTCACTCCTTTAAGAATATGTGGCTTACATATTATTATTATTATTATGGTATCCCAAAGACTATTATGCTAGCAGGACTTTTCCCCCCATAAACTCCCCCTCTCAAAATATTAGAATGCCCAATCTATCTTCAAGACTTCTTTGTGTGGTGTGTAACTCTTTTCAACTTAAAAAAATCGATAGCTAGGGTGTGGCCAAATCCAGAAAATAAGCCAACCTTTTGTACTCAGACAAAAGTCGCAAAACCTTTCAAACATCTATCAAGCCTAAACTTCAGCATCTACGACAAAGATAACATAACCTTTCAAACACAAATAAAATAAAATAAAATGAAATAAAAAATAGCCAACTGTTTAACCGTAGAACAAAGTTGACACCTAGTACAAATTTCATCTATTATAATGATTAAATCGCCATGGATGAGCTACATTGTTCATTGTGCTAACGTACACAGTGACCCATGTCAACCCACACCAAAAAGGATGTTGCGTTTTACTTTATGATAAGTTAACAATTTGTTTCAAAATTCCTGGCTTTTTGTAAAGAAAAAAAGTTTTAGTCATAATTAACATGGTTCATTGTGCATCAGCTATGTCAAATGACTCGAGGTGATTTAAAGTAAAAATAAGCAGAATTGATGGCGGGCGTCATTTTTGTCCCATGAATAAAAGGATTAGTTTGAAACGCAACGTCATTTTCGTTCCACATTCAAAATGCTGAGTCCTTTAAAGATTTTTTTCAACTTGTGTAATCTTTATCCCAATCGCAAAAAGTCGTACTTCTTTTATTTGGTATGTACTCATTAATATCCAACGGGTGAGTTATGAGTGTGTTTCAATTATGCTTTTAATGTCTTTCATTTTTTTGTTTATTTAGTAAGTCGTGCTAGTCCTTTGTCGTTGCTTCGCGCTTGGCATGCATTTTTTTGCATAAACACTTCGACAAAGGAGAGTATTGGGTGACCTCTCACGTCGCTTTGCCATGTTATAGGACGTCTTCTACAAGCAATCTTTCTACAATGCACGTCAGGTGCAACACTTGAGAAGAAGGATGTGGAGGAAATTCTTCATTTCCTTGATAGATCCCAAGTGGCATTTCGATCGAGGCTATGCTGGAGGGTCCTAAAGGTTCGGCATAATTGTAAAAGGAAGAGGCAGAGAGTTGTGAGTGGCTAACCCAGCCTCCTTCGTCCCTTGGGACCAACAAGGGGTGGCAGTACTTTTTCAAAATAAAGAAGGATATTTGGCATTTGTTTTTCTATCGGTAGTGGTGGATATTGTGGTTCTTTCAGCTGCTTGTATTTTAGAAAATATATATGAAAATAACTTCGGATATTTTCATTCAATGTTGGAATAAACTGAAAATAAGAACTTATATCATTTTTAGCAGAACCACTCTGATTTCAACTTACGATAGTGCCATAAATGAAGAACGAAATCGAATCATGGAAGAATACTGACATAATTATATCAAACTGTACCTTTTTAGTTGTAAAATTTAGTTATACCATTATATTTGTATATAAAATATACAGCATGTTCATTTTTCTTTTGCTTAGTGTAGTTTGTTTTATCATGTGGTACGAAAGACAATACATGGACACTGGCTTCGAACTTGTTAATCTATGAACTGGCTCTTGTGATTATACATACGGCGCACGTTGAGACTGTAAATAAGTGCAAGTCTTTTGATCAACAACTAGAGTCAAACCAAATGATGGATAAAAAAGAGTAGAGTCGCAATCATGATTAATTCACAAATGCAAATACAATCTCATGCTTAATTATACATAATAGAATTTTAGAGTATTTATCTCCTTGACCTTTAATGTAGAAAATAAGTATCCCTTCCATTCTCTATTATGGAATAGTGACTAAAATTCTTGAGAAACGCAGGCATCATTAGTCCTATTATATTAATTCTAACATATGATTTACATATCCCGAGTAACTACGGTTTACAGTAGTATAGTCAAGTTATTTATTGCATGTGTCAAGGGCGCAACTAAATCAATATAGAAATTCAAGATTTTTGTCAATATAGAATACCCCAATCAATATCTAAAAAATTTGAAAGGAACTCATTCTTGGAGATAACTTAAGAAATATCTTAGATAAGCTGCAATTCTTATCAAGAGAGAAGCAACCTCCTCTACTTTCTAATCATGTCAATGAAACGAATGAAGGAAACTAATATTAGAAGGTTCTATGTTCACTAGAGCAAGCACTGAGTTGAGGACCAACACTACTCTAACAAGAGAACATGGACTAAGGAAACAAAAGAAGAGAAACGGTTACCTTATTTCTCTTTAGCACATTCAAGGCTTCCACAAAATCCCATAACCTGCTACGGTGCCAAGGCTGTTCCTGGTTTTCCTCACGAACAATTGCCTTACCAAGATCTCTTAATTGGTCATGCATTCGGAGCTCATGATCATCTCCAATTTTTATTAATGACATAAATCTCAATACTTCAATATTCTCCCCTGGAAAAAAGTCACAAGCATCCCACATGTAGAATGCGATTGTCCCGTCAGTGCCAATGAGAAAGCAAGCGATATCCAAAAATATTTTTTTTTGTTCATATTCTAATGCATCATAACTTATCCTTAACTTTTCTTGCACTTCTATACGAGGGACCTTTCTTAACTTTTTTATCATCTCTCTCCATTCTTTTGACTCTTTTCCACACAATGATGAACCTAAAACCTCAAGCGACAAGGGAAGTCCTCCGGTGGTGGATACAACTTCATGAGTGAGGTCCTCAAATTCACTTGGAGGAAAGTCCTTTCGAAACGCATGTTTGCTAAACAAAATCAAAGATTGATAGTGATCCAATTCCGTGAGGTCATAGTTGTGATCCACCCCAGCTAATTCAAGAATTCTCTTGTTTCTGGTGGTAATAATGATCCTACTTCCCAAAGAAAACCAATCATGATTACCGGCCAAACACTTCACTTGATCGACCTTATCCACATCATCAAGAAGAAGAAGGACCTTTTTATCTTTAAACATGGAGGAGATGAAATTAATCCCTTCATCCTTATTACGAACTTCATTTTTTTGATTCGATAAATCAAAGATTAACTGATTTTGTAAGTCATGAGCACCACGCTTCCATGATTCCCTTATATCTGCAATGAAGCTATGATGCTCAAATTGATCGAATAGCATGTTGTAAATGGTTTTAGCAAGAGTAGTTTTACCAATGCCTCCCATTCCATGGATGCCAACAAATAGGAGGGGATGAGATTTATCATCCAGAAGTTCCATAACGTTCTTCACATGACTATCAATTCCTACCAAATTCTCAGAAATAATCAACTCAAACTTTTTCTTCAGTTCATTCAACACTTTTTGAACAACCGATTTCACCAACTCTACTTCAGACCTGTCAAATGTGACGAGCTCAAATATGTGGCAACAATAATTTTATATTGTTTATCTATTAAGAATGTACTAATAAACGAATCCATGATAAATTGAAAAAAATTAAGAATCCTTTGTGTCACACCTCCATATACACTAAGAATAAAGTTTGTGAAATGCTTGTGGTTGTTTCACAAGGCGTGCCCCCTTCCACTATTACTCCAACATAATTTATTAAATTAGAAGAAACTCAAGGGCATCACTTATGAACCTTGAATATTGTAGATGTTATGGATTTGAACCAAATTTTAGACTTGTTGTTTGTTAAAGATATTAGGGATGACGTGGACGTAACTTTGAAAACTTTCTAGAGCCTTTGAATAATAAAAAAATCCAATAAGCCAACCCAGCATGAGAGTCGGCAATTAATCAATAAACAAGTCATAACTTTTGGTGCAAGACAATTTCAACTCCTGTAATAACAATCCAAAAAGCCGTTCAGATTGTGATATTGTGAACAACTTGAATGCAACCGGGGGGATTTCTCCTTGTTTGCACAATTCTACACGATCGCAAGTTTGTACTTGTGTATCATTATAGATTGGTGTTCTTACAATTTTCATTGCCTCTAGGGATGGTAAGTTCTAGTACTTTATTTTCCTTTGGAGTAACTATTTTCTTTGATTTTAATTGATCTAAGTAGAAGAATAGTTTTTTCCCAAAATAAGAACATTGATTCAATATATTTAGGTATATGAGATAGAAAATACTTGCTGAAGATAGAAAATGCATTGAAAATTATTCAAATAAATATATAATAGAAATAACCCCTTTTTCCCTTTTTTTATATATTTTTCATCATCATATATAACTAATGAAACATTTCTTTGTAAAATAATTTTAATAGCAACCAGTCAACAATATTAATGATCTAATAAATGTAACTTGGGAAGATAAAGAATTATGGCTTTGACAATCACTATACACGGTATATCATGTTACAAGCTCTAAATAAAAATCACCAATAAGTTGTACCATTAATCTCAAATAAATATGTTATTACAAAAGCTTGTGACCATGACTAATGTGATGTACACTGTAAACATGAAAAAAAATGGCGCAATGTTGCAAAATCTTTGGCTGTAAGAGTAAAAACTCAATAAAAAAATCTTATCATTCAAGTGAATGGGATCATGCTAATAAAATTTATAAGTAGATCTGTCAATATCATTAAAGCAAAACACTAAAAAAAAGAATAAGAATAATTTATCGAACTCATGTAGGATCTTACTGCCAACATGATCTTTATGTTTATATATATAGAACGAAAATGAAGCAGGTGAGAATCAGAACAACTAGTAAACACCCGCACATATTAAAAGAAAGTAGAGAATGCCTTGGTGAGAAATTTTACCCATCGGCTTCGTATCCTTTCAAGTTGCTGACTTCAAGGAGTGCTTGCTTCCATTTGTCCAAAGTCGTTGGGTCAAAAGAAGACCTCTCACGCCAACGACTCTCACGCTCATGAAATGCCTCTCCAAATCTCCCGGTTTGATATCGCACTTCAGCTGGTTTCACTTTGTAGAATATAGGCAAAACTATCTGCCCATTATTATTCTTGTGCTCCATTATTTGAACCAGTTCATCCAGGCACCAACTGCTTGTACCATAATTCAGAGAGAAAATCGGGATCAAGATCTTACTATTTGTGATGGCTGCCATAAGCTCTGGCCTGATGTCCTCGCCTTGGCAAAGCTCGTCATCATCTTTGAAAGTGTGAATTCCAGCTCTTAGGAGCCCATGGTAGAGGTGATCGGTGAAGCCATGTCGAGTATCTAGGCCTCTGAAGCTCAAGAACACCTCATAGCAGTTTCCAGTCGATGCATTATTGTTATTTTCTGTCGGAGACGAATCAGATCCAACGAAATTAGTTTCTGTCAGCACAGCCATCGAACCAGATGCACCAGTATCAACATCCTCTGCATTTGCACTCGCATTAGTTTTCCTCTTCTTAATGCGATGATGCATTTCGGCCTCTGACTCTGCCATTGAGTTCAACTTTCAAGCCCTGACAGAGAAAAAAACCAGAATACCCCTCAGAGAACAGGAAATGCCTTCTTGTCTCTTCTATTGTGGTCTATTAAAATTTCAATACATATGAAGCGGTGGATTTGTTCGGAAGATGAAAAGTGTAGAGAGACTTATGACGAGAGTGTGACATGGATTTGCGGAAGAAGATTAAATTTTGGGGGGGGGGGGGGGGTGCGGGGGCGTTTTGGGGGAGAGAGAGATGGAGATTCGTCCGGTCCAAAGCGTCAGGACAGTGAAGAGTCCCCTGCCTAGTCCACTGCTTGCACCATTGAACTGTCCTTTTCTTTTGTTCATTTATTTTCCATAAGAGAAGGTATTTTTGTTAATTATATTTCAGCTCTTGATCCCACTTTGGAATTTTTTTGGGTCATAATCCCATATGGAATTTACCCTTCTTACTTTGAGCCTTGTAAATATTATACTATCAAACCGATAAACTTCATTTTAATACTAAAATATTGTATTATAACAATCACGTATCCTAAAAAGAACTATGTTGTTTACATGTGTCAATGATAATAAATATTATCAAATTGCTATATATATATATATATATATTTATTTATGTTGTACCCGAGCACAATGAGAAGAATGTCTTTTTGGTTCTCATTCTACCTTAATTTTCCCTTTTATTTTATTGGTCAAACCTTAATTTCTCCTTCAAATCTCATAAATAAATCTAAATGCCTTTTTGCTTTTTCTTTTCTTTATCATACATATATTTCTTTATTGGTTTGATTTATCTAATCCAACTAGTTGGCACGCACCAAATATTCAAGCATTGCCTTCATGTGGTGGAAGTTTCAATGCACAGGAGAATCCAAGGCAATCCTACCCAGGGAGAAGATAACACGTGAGCAAGTTTCGATACACAACAATTAAAAAAAAAAACCAAAAATAAAAGAGAATTGCTAATTTGGTATCGTAAATTTGGGGTGATCGATTTTATAATTACTTCATTTTACAATAAGAAGAAACTTATCCCAATATCCACTTGTAACAATGCAAGCTAAAAGAATTAGCAATGCTATTTATATACCAACAATCCATACTAAAATGTCACTAATTGAAATTGTGGAGTGTTATCCTCATACCAAAAATCCAAAGCATTATGGAGCAAAATCTAGAATTTACGAACCCTCCCCAAAATCAGGGTGTTCATGTGAACCTTTGTCAAAATGCCCTACCCACCAGAGAAAATTTAGCCAAGAGGAGAGTCTTACCTAAGCCGATGTGCTCCCTATGTAAAGTGACTCCAGAAACAGGAGAACACTTGTTCCTGCTCTGCCACTGGACAAAAGGAATATGGTCGGATCAACGACTACAGGTACAAATACGAAGTGCAGAACTAACAAGCATGGATCGGTGGTTTATGAAGTATGAAAGCAACCTTCCTCAAGCCCCCGAACCCGAAATAGTAAGTGAAGCTCTCTGGTTCATCTGGAAAGAGAGGAATGACGCTGTATTTCGAGCAAAAACGCCAGATCCGCATGGAGTTGTAGCCGATATGCTTGCGATGAAGAAAACTTCAAAGATCAGATCCCACTGTAGAAGCGACACACCAGCACGGCAAAGACATGCCTGTGAAATGGAAACCGCCGGATCTGGGATGGGTGAAGATAAACGTTGACGGAGCTTTCAAAGCTGCAAGAAACGACGGATCTGCGGCTGGAGTATGCAGGGACGCCCGCGGTGTACTGCTTGGTGGCTTCGCTCGAGCGGTGAAACTCCAATCAGCTTTCCACGCGGAAACCCTGGCAATTTGTGAGGCTCTGGAGTTTGCTGCGAAGTGGGAAAAAGAAAGAGGGGCACGCGTATCTGCTATAGAATTTGACTGCCTCACGGCAGTTCAGATGCTTCTGGGGATAGATCCTGCCCCCCGGGAAGTCAACGATATTGTGAAAGAAGGCCGGGCCGTGCTATCTTCACCGCCTCTTTTATGCTTGACCGATGGACCGAGAGACCTAAATAAAACCACAGATTGGATTGTTAAAGCTACTACGCCAGTATCTATATTGGAATTGGACTTCAAGCCCCCCACAATCTCTTTTAGAAATTCTTTGTTTTGAAACTCATTTGAGTTGTTCCTCTATATTATTTACAAGAAATGAAATGAGAACATAATTGATTTAAAAAAAAGAATTTGGAGTGTGAAAAAAGAAAAAAGAGTGCTTGTGAATTTCACCATCACCATTTTTTATAGTATTAATCTACAATATTTAATAAGTGCTAAATTTATCACTTTAAATTCAAGAGCTTAACTACATTGTTCTCTAAAGCTAATCAACTCTAGCTCATCTTTATCTCCACTACAAAGGACATCAAAACATTTTCTTTCAAAAAATTTGAGAGCTCTACACATGAATTTTGACCAACGTCAGCTAAACCAGCATCTCCAAGTACTAGTCGAGGCATGCGAAGAACTCTTGGATGTCAAATCATTGATTTCATTTAGTCAAATTTATTTATTTCTTTCACAATTTCTTAATTAACCAAAAGCCAAATTAATAAAGGCAAATGTTTTTTCTTTGTTTAAGTGATTGCCCTAATATTTTGCCCTTCTTCTTGACTTGGTCAAAAAGTGGGCTTTAAAGAAAAAGAAAAAGAAAAATAAGAGATATAAGCGGTTCCTCTTAAATAATGAGGGGTAGCTATGTTAATGAAAATGTAAAATAGGTTTTACTTACCACCCAAAATATACCTAGGCATATTATTCTCATCCAAAATGTTAAATAGGTTTTACTAATCACTCAAAATGTATCTAAGCATATGAATATTGTTATTCAATTTGGTTGGTGCAAGATGTGAAGCAATTTGTATGTTTAATAGAAAGAAGCTTTATTCTGATATCCACTTTTGTGACAATGCCAACTAAAAGAATTACCAATGCTATTTATAAACCAACAATTCAAATTAAACCGCTGACACTTGAAATTGTGGAATGTTAAAAAAAAAAAAAAACAAAAAAAAAAAACAAAACAAAGAAAGAGTGCTTGTGAGTGCTCGTGCATTTCTCGAGCACTTCCTTTTATAGTATTGATTTACAACACTTTATAAGTGCTAAATTATCACATTAATTCAAAAGCTTAACTGCATTATTGTCTAAAGCTAATCAGCTGTAGCTCATAAGTAAGAGTACTCCGCCAAAAATGCATCTAACCTGAGAGGCATCAAATATGAATGTATATATTAGCCTATGCACGTTTACCACTCTGGTAATAGGGTATTAAGTATATTTACCACGTTAACTATTGCGATACTAAGGCTGCGCATGATAAAATTTATGTTTCTTGATTTCTCTGTTCCCCGGAATAGGTTTGGAATAGAAATCCGTTTGGTAACGTAATTTGATTTCTCTATTTCTGAAACAGATTTCTATTCCATAAATAGATTTGAAGGAGAAATCAGAAACTAAAATTTTTAGCTCCTTAGTTTCTGAATCAATTTCTAGCCAGAAATCAATTTCTGTTTCAGAAATTTTGTCATGCGCACCCTAACATACTCAGCCTATCGAGATATACTTTGTCCATCATCAGTTTGAAGTAATCAAGTTGACCTTGAATTCGACACAATATTGTTTGGTAACAAAAAGGCAATGCCATGCCTTTATGTTTTTAACTTTATCGTATCGATTATTCATAATTAGTTTTGTAAATGTTGCTTTAAGTTTGTATTTGTGATGTACATTTTTTCACTCATTTTTACGACATCATATTGTGCAAAAGTCTAACAAACATCTTGGCCCTTCAAGTAAATTTTCTTATGAAGTCTAGACCATGCTTGGTTAAACTTGCTAGAAACGGGAAGATCTTCATAGGCTCTCTCAATCTTCCTAGAATAGAGAAGAAACCCAATTGTCTGGAAAGGAGTAGAAAGTATGCAAGGCAAGCCAACCTCAGGCCTAACAACAAAAAGCTTTAGATAATTGTTCAATATCGAAGTTGGAGGCAACATTAGTGAAATCTAACCTAAGAAATGGCATAAACATCTAGAACCTTTACAAGCATAACCTCGCCAAGGATAGTTGTTTACTTAATCAGCCCATTACTTTCCAGGCAATACTGATCTGCTATCAGTCTACCATCAAATTCCCCTATTAAGAAAAACTATTGTATGAGAAGCAAGAACAAAGAAAGGACTCATTGACCGAATCCGATAGACCATATAGCTAAATATTTGATTTGACCTAATAGGACGCTTGCAATATTTTTGATTGGAAAGACACCAAATATACAAAAGCATAAAACCCTATCTTTATCTCCACTACAAAGGATATGCAAAATTGCTTTGAAGAATTTGAGAGCTCTACAAATGAATGTTGAACATCATCAGTTAAACCAGCATCTCCAGGTACTAGTCTGGGCATTCGAGGAACTCTTGGACTTGCAGGGAAGAATTGAGTAGTGCGATCTTCAAATGCCCAAGAGCTACCAGAGGCGTTCTATAAACAAATGAATAATTATTTTCCAGTTGGAACATAAAAAAGATGAAAAAATAAAAGAGATTAAAACTAAGGAGGCAAACAAATCAACTAGTTATAGACGACACCAAACATAAGCTTTCAAAAAATCTTCCATAAAACCCATACTAAAGCTGTTGGACTGTGAAATAAGATTCAAAGTTTGAAAAAACAAGTATTTAAGAAAAACTGGACAAAAATAACTACTTAATTGCAAGCGAAGCATTACGAAAGGTGTGAGCCATTAAGATATCTGTTATTGGTAATAAAGATCACAAAGTTGTATCAACTTTTAAGTTGAAAGATGCCACACTCTATTAACTTGGGCATCCCCCTGGCAGTTGAGATACACCACAGCCACCATATGGGACTTCCAGCTTCTTAATAGTTTTTTATTTTGCTTATTATTTATACCATGCTAGAAATTATTATACCACAGTGTGCATAACTGCTGCAAGCACTAGCAAATCAAAAGCAGCACACCACATATCCATTGTTCCACAAAGACAGCTATTTTGGTAAGATAGCATTCATATATGTACAAACAAACTCTCTTCTCAGCAAAATGCAATCCATGAAGTGGACAATTAGTAATAAACTGATAGAAACCCCAAAGAAACAGAATTGCAGCAAGTTCAGCCACGTTCTCTGCCATTCTATGCATGACCAAGCAGCTATAGCTTAATAGAAACATAATCAATTACTTACAAACTTTTCCACCCACAAGCATGATTGAAGCACATACTAATTATATCATTTAAGAGTCACCTAAATAATTACCTTCCTAATTTGACTGAACTGAACATATTTTACAAATAATTGAAAGAAGCTATTAATTTTGATGAAAATGAGCATGTCACAGATGAATGCTTCTATATGACACCATCCACTTAGACCATAGATTCTTCCAACGAGCTGGACCCCAGTAAATATTATGCTTTAATTTGTCATTGATAATTGAATTAGTTCAAATCATTAATGACGACATTAGCATCAAGGTGAAATTATTTTGCACTACACGAGAATGCAATTAAGCATATCAATCAGATTCAAGTCCTAAAGTATATAAATCTATGGAATAGTATATAAATTCTATATGATATGTGATTAAAGTAATTCACTGCTGATTTCACTGATTAGATATGAGTCAATCAATTTCCTTGATTCATAATTTACTTCATGCATCAAACAATGTAGCGTCAAAAACATTTAATGGCTTTGATGTAGAACGATGAGTCCCACCGTAAATAATATATATTTAGGCATCACATGCAAAACTGCTTAAGGTTTTTTAAGCAAGACATTAAAGAGAAATTGCATCACACATTTTGCAAAGCAAACACTTGCCAAGTTCAATAAATTATCAACTCCATTGAAAAGTAAAAATTAAACTATCTTTGTAGACTCTAAAAGTTCTACTCCTAGTTGAAATAGGAAATCTCTAAACAAGAAACTTTGTTGGAGTATACGAAAGATCCTACTACTCAAATTTAAAATGAAGAAGGAAACTCCACAAAAGCCTAATAATACTCAAATCCTAGTTGATAAATTAAATGATTAAACTTCAAGAAGAGTCCTGATCCTTGTTTGAGTTTCAAAGTCAATCTTCACCAAAAACTTGGGAGTCACCTTGCATGACTTGTTGGCTGCATTAAGCTCAGTAAATGGTTTGATTGTCTTATACTAAATTCTACGAATGGGAATCCAATTACAATACCTAATAATAGTCAAATCCTTGCTAATCCTGATTGTCTCATACTAAATTCTATGAATGGGAATCCAATAACAACCCTATGTACACGATCTTTGTGTCCTTATAGTCAAATGGATACTTATTTGACAAAAGAAAAATAAAATGTAGCAATATCTCATGTCTGGAAATAATAACATTAATCGACTTTGAAGTATCTTCATCATTAGTTATTACCTAACAATAAAAATAACACCATACTTTACAATTAAACTACATCTGTCATGGAATACCAATCTCAAACGTTATATTATATTTTATGATTCTATTCGATGAAATTCACGATCCACAATCCACACATTTAATTTTTCGATTCATGACTCAGATTTCCATGTGATAACTAAAGGTGACCCTAAGTGGTTATCGTGTCATATCAAAATTGTGGCTACCAACTAATAGTTAACACATTAATAAACAAATATTGTCCCGAATTCAAAGTTCAGACCACGAAACAGAAATTGACTCATGTAATCTATCCAACTAAACAATAGTGTCAACTTGATTAACAACCTGACCTATCATGATCTGTCTATATTTAGTTCATTAAGTTCTCTAATAATAATCATACAAGAATTTTGTTTCCATAGTGGTTACAAATTACAAATTGATCACACCATATAAATATAACATTTCATTTAAACCTAGGATTTTGTAAGCTTATGACTAGTTTCTCTTCAAACTTATTTGAGATTGATGACAAAAGGCATATTGTACATATGCTGTGTCTTTTATGTTAGGATTGGAATGACACTTTCAATTCAATCTAATTAGTTAACAGGGTTATTCATCTCTTGTAATTTGTTGACCTCTTTAACAAAAGGGTCATGTTCGAATAGAGTTTTCAAATATATATATATATATATATATATATTTTGTTAATCTTGTCTTGCTCAGATTGATGTACCTGGCAATCCATTGTTAACTTGACATTGACAGACATGACCAATAAAAATGGATTGCCATCTCTAATAGCATCTGAATGTTCGCTGAGCAAGTTTGCTGTTTGCATTGCATCATGCAGATTCTGAGCAATTCAGAATCTTTCCCACAAAAGATTAGAGAAGAACACGTTCTGATGATAAAGGACTATTGCAGGAGGAATTTCTAGTTGAGAAGTAATGAGGGTAACATTCAAGTAAGGACATAGATAACTTACTTCAACATCATGCAGTAAAATCGTACCATCTCCAAGTCATAAAACAGCAACCTTGCCATCAGGACGCCAGCATAAAGATGTCATACATTTGCCTAGAGTAAATTAGAATGATCAAGAAGAGCCAGTATTGGTGACACACATTGAAATGTGCAAATGAAGTGACTTCATTATAAACGAAAAAGAACAGAGAATGAATAATCTGTTCCTAGTAAAATTAACACAAGAAGAGAAAGGATAGAGCTCACACATTATCCAACAAATGTTAATCAAAATTTGTGGAGTGAGGCAAAATGTCATAACTATACAAAATAACTGAGAGGGATATTGGTAATGTGATAGAGGATTTCTTTGGGCTAGTAGGTCATCTAAAGTGAGGGAATATATATCTTGTTGGCAGGCTCCAATCCAATAACTAAATCAAAAAAAAATTGTTGTTCAACAATGGAACCTCAAGGTGGATTGGATGCATGAAAGCTTACTCCAGGCGAGGATTACAAGTGTACTAGTATTTACAACTTAGTCTTAACAGAAACCATTAAAGGATTGGCTCAAGTACTATGGTGCACTAAAACATTCTCCATATCTAGAAGACAATATGAAGAGTGAAGCATTCAGATGTTCCTGGGAAAAAAATCTCCTCTCTAAAGTTTTCCAGTGACAATAGACAACAAGATCTACCAAGGCTGGGCATCTAATCCTAAGCTCTTACTAATTTGAATTACGAAAAGATTAAGTCATGTAGGAACTTAACATACTAGGACGCAGCTCCCCTTACCCTCCTAATCTCTTTGCTTTCCCCAATTCTTGTCTCCGTCCCTCTCAACCAGATTGTCATACAAGTATGCAGCACAGCTTGAGATATATCCTATTCAAAAGTTAAACTACCACCAGCGAGCTTGATTAATCAAAATGATGTGATAGAACGCCCTTCTGTAATTAGAAGAAGATAAATAAAACTTCAAGTACTACAAAATGTGAGAAACTTTCTGCCCATGGTCTATATTTCAATATCCACTAAATCCCTCCTTGTAGGGCACACGCAAGTCAGTAAAAGAATGCTCAATCAGTAAAAGAAGAGGAGTCAGCAGCAAAATTACATTGAGAGAATCACCATCAGAAATTTAAGATCTTTTTAGATGCCTGTTGACATTTAGATGGCATTCTGCTGGGGCTAAACCTGCGAACTCCAAGTGGACATCAAGCATTTCTGCATCCAATATAGCTAGTCTATCTAGCATAACTGGCATCCCCCCAATTCATGTTAATTATTTTCTTGGACACTTTAATTGGTGTACGAAGGGGAACAAGATGGCCATACAGGAGTATGGTACGCCTGTGGTCGGTGCAGATCTAGGCTATGGAAAAAATCTCCCAAGGTAACAACCTGGTCGAGAAGTAGATAAGAATCTATTGTGTAAAAGAATCCCTTCATTCAACTAATACCAGCTTGGAATTCTTTACTCGTGACTAAGTCATGTCTAGATTTCCACTCGCATCACCATCATTCACTCTTCGTTTCTGTGTAAAAGACCAACTCCTTGGTTCGACGCCACATTCTCATTCAGACTTCCAAGTAATTTATACCTCTATTTTCCTCCAATTCTCTATCAAACGCAATCCAAGCTAGATTGCCACTTACAGTTGTTCTTGTGGCAAAAAAGGAAGCGCAGCACATTTAGGAAAAGCTAAAGAAGTAGAATGAGATAACGCCAGTGACTCGGGGGGCACACCAAGCCATCATTGAAGAAATGAACTTTCTAGACTCGAAGCATTACCCAGGACGGATTGTCCACCGCCTCTGTCGATTGAAGCGACGAAGCACCCACACCTTCATGTCATCCGTGACCATGGCCATCAAATCCTTCTCCGGATTCACTCCGCCATCCTCACCTGCCAATCGGAAGAAATTGAGCCAACGCCTCATCAAACCGAGTCGGAAAACAATCGAATCGACCCACCCATTAGGAGGTCGCAAAAAGAACGCTCGAACGAGAGCCGAACCTGAGAAGCCAGAGCGGTTTGTCGGAACTGAAGCTGAAACGGAAGCACGCGCCGGCGACCCTGCTTCGTCGGTCTCCATTGCTAGAAAGCCCCGCAAGCAACTCGGAAACGCAGTGTACGGAAGTGATGACGGAGGCAGTTGAAGAGTGAGACGAAGAATGGAAAAGTAAAGGGAGGAAGGAGGTCCAACGGGGCCGGGCCGGGCCGGGCTGGGATGGACTTTAAGACTATACAGCCTTGTCAAACAACGCCCGAAAACCGCCCTTTCGGGCCCATGGAGGCTGAAGGGTCCCGGCTTGCCAGACTCATGAGACATCGCATTGGTGCGAATGGGGTGAATTAATTATTTGAAAATGTAATTTGGAATAAGGAATGTGACTATCCTCATTTGCTCGAATGACGATGATCACGTTCATGCAAGTGAAAATCCAAAAGCATTTTTTTTTACCCACATGGAACCTCCATGAGGCCCAATGTTTTGAGATATTACAGAAATCGGCAAAAATCTCGACTTGAAAATACCCAAAATATTCGGTTCGAGTCTAGTTGGTTTGGGCATTTTTGACACCTCCAGTCAATGGGGGTCATTGTGCCCTTTGGCTATTTGGTGCGTGGTACATTTTTTTAAACAAATATGTAAAAAGTCAACTTAATCAACGAACAAAGGGTAATGAAAGCTTATGGGAGAAAACGCTGATATGCTTGTTGTATCTTTTTACTGTATATGTACTAGAAACCGTATTCTATGAAATTCCATATGAACTTCTTAGGAATAAGAACCCTAATATTGCCATAACTGTCATGCGGCATTCACTTGACTGATATAATTTTTTTTCTGCTCACTTGAGTACCACATTTGTGTAAAATCGTTCATTTGAGTGATTATTTCGACAATTCGTCGTAGGTGACTTTTTTATTTAATTTTATATTCAAACGTGGTTTTCTAAGTCCAACGTTTTGTCCAACATGGCGAGTTTGAAAAATGTATGTACCTCTCACCTTCTCTCTAAATACTTCCTCTACTTAAACGACAATGTCTCTCTCTAAATGCTTTGTCAAACGATAAAATTTCTGTCTCCCCAAAAGTTTCCTCTATGAAAGTCGTAGAACCCATAGAAGAAAAAGCTTCCTCTTGCGCGCCTCCTCTGTCTCACGTTACTCACTCACTCACTCAATGTCATCTTTCTGACTCGATAGAGACTAAAGGCATGCGAAATAGCGACGGCGTGGAGGGAGAAATCAGGGCTTGGTACCCAACGAATCTTTGTTAGACTTCATAGCCCCAGTAGTAAAAAGGTTGACTTTTATCTTGGTTTGTTTTATATAACGGTGAGCCGTTACTCCTATATTGATAAAGTGTTTTGGCCCACTATGAAGTATTAGGGCTTGGTAAGGGTCAAGAAGAAAAGATGAATCATTCCCCAATTTCTTTAAACTAGGTTAGGATTCTCCAATTAGATGTCTAAACAACATCGTTTGCTCTCTCAATTGATGACTTCATCTCACTAGCAAGCCACATCATATGATTTGTTCCTAATTAATGTCACATTGGATTTTCCAATGAGATAAATTGCTAATGATACTCAAGTCATCGATTTTAAGATTTTCAATACTCAAGTAAGTGCTCTACGAAAATTCAAGCACTCATAGTGTTCTTATCCTGAACTTCCTATAATGTCCCCTTACTTAGGCAATTTGTAGATAGATTAGTACAATAGAGGCTGTTGGGGGTCCTTGGGCCAATTAGATCACCACCCCTCATGGTTGAAAACTGTGCAAATCACCAAGGTGATCACTCGAAAATGGCTCTCGAGGGTCTCTGTGCGGAGAAAATATTCAGTGGTTCGTGCGTGCCACGTTATCCGCTAACCTGGCGTGCACGAACCACTCGAATACTGACACCTGTCCCGAGCGGGACCCCCTCGAAAATGAGACAAGTTCAGCTGGCTCAGCTCAGCTCGGCTCCATTGCAGAAGAAACAACGGTCAGTTCCCGCTCAAAATTTCTCTCTCTCCTCACTTGAATGGGCGGGTTCTCTCTCCTCTAAAAGAACCAAGAACGCTCAGAGCCTTCCTTTCCTTCTCCGTGCATCCCACCTCTCTCCGCCTCCGCCTCCGCCGCCTCCGCCTCCACCTCCGCCTTCGCCTCCGGACCTCCACCTCGGTTCCTTTCCTTCTCCGCGCATCCCACCTCTCTCCGCCTCCGCCTCCGCCTCCAGACCTCCGTCTCCGCCTCGGTCGTTGGTCATTTGCCTCTGGCATCTCGGTCTCGTTTCCGAGCGGCACCAGGCTCGCCACCGCTGACCGGGCGCTGTCCTGACGCTGGCCCGCTCGGTCGTGAGGGAGATCTCGGCGGACTTGGGCGGGGTCAACGGCGCGAAGAAGAAGGAGAGGTCTACTGCATTTTCTCTCTCTTTCTCGGTGATTTCAGGCTCGACGTCGAAGCAGAGAAGGAGGAAGAACAAGAACGAGATGAAGGAGAAGAAGGAGAAGATGGGTCCTTGCTTTTCTGCTTCTGGGTTTATCTCTTGAAGTCAGCTGTGACATCCAGAAATTTCAGTATTGTTTTCTATTAAATTAATCGGGCATTTCATTGACGTGTCTATAGGGTTGTTCTCAGAGCTGATCACTCTCGAGATAACTAGACTAGCTGGGTAAGCCATTAAAGAATATTAAGGCAATAGACTTGAGAATTCGACTAGGAAGCGGCTTCTCGACCGTGTTCATCTTTAGAGGTCATTACTGCACAGTAAAGATCGAATTGAGATCAGAGATAGGTCGGTTCGACTGAGATGTGTGGCCGATCGTGGGTGACTCCACTAAATTGGAAAATTCTCGTCAACCGGCACTAATTTGATTTTCTGTCGTTTTGGTACCCTGTGTTGGTAGTCGAGCCCTCAAGATTTTCACGACAATTGAGAGTCGCCAATGTGTCGAGTGGGTTCATTGTGGCTCGAAGAAAATCGACCACGAGTCAATTGCCCTAAAAAGTTCTGAAAACTACCCGGTAGTCTAGGTCACACTAAAAGCACGTCGGAGTGAAATTAACCGTCGATTTGAGTCAGATTTCAGAAATCGAAAGTTCAGTGATGTCACAAGCTATTTTAGGAGCATCGACTCAGTCTCAGAAGATTTTCGGAGATTCGGGAAATTTTACGGAAATTGGGTTCGGACGTCGCGGAAATTTGGCAGAAATTCAAATTGGCTAAATTGATGGAAAATTGGGCTTTCGGGTTGAGCCTTTATGTGTCGGGAATTTATAGAAAATCACTTGGGATTTTTCTACGTCGAAATTGGACCTCAATTCGGGAATTTATTGGAGAAATTGAAGTTCAAATGGTGAAATTCGTATCATCCCCTCACCCTAGCAATATTGGACTACTTGAGAGGTTATGGAAGTCATTTGGATGGTCTAATGAAGGCCAAGTGTTTTTACTTGGCTAAGAGTGCTTCATGGAGATATTCTTGCAAAATATCAAGCTAAGGCCCACCTCTTCCTCATCCTCTCCATCTTGCTGCCGTGAACTACTTCTCTCTCCTTTGCACCCTTTCTTGCGTGCGACACCTCCAATAGAAACTGAAGAAGACCAAGCTACCCGAGAAGCTCAGCATCCACCGAAACCGAAGCTGCTCCATCGTCCACGCCAGCCTCCACTACCGTTGGTTCCCTTCGGTCAGAGCTTTCCTCGATGGCCTTGCTTGTTGACTGAGCGATCTGGCCAGCAGCAAGCTTGAAGAAGCCCACGAAACCTCAAGTTGAAGCTGCTGTCGTTCGTCGCTTCTCTAGCGAAGATTCCACCGAAGTAAAGTCTCCAGCAAAACTTCTCTCGAGTGTTGACCGCTTGAAGCCACGACTCCACCGAGTTTGGTCGGCCACTCACGCCAGCCTCCACCAAAAGTCAGCAACCGGCAGTCCAGCGAAACTGCCCCTCATCCGCGCCATCTGTCCGCGATCCAACTTCTCTCAGTCAACTTCAAGCCACGCCGAAGCCCCTTCGTTGACTGCATCTCGTCCGCAACGCCAGCCCACGCGTCTTCAGTCACGAAGCTTCAGTCCGCGCGTCCACGAGTGTCTTCGGTCAGCAATCTCCACGGAATTGAAGCCCACGAAGACCGTCTGCCAGTCTTGCTTCTCTTCGGTCTTCACGCCCCATCATCACACGTTCAGAAAGCCACCGAATTGAAGACTGAAGCTGCTCTCTCTCCATCGACGAGAGTTCTTCAATCTACGGCTGTCCGCTCCATCTCTCAGCAACGACGCCAGCTGCATCTCCACGGACGTCTTCGCCAGCAGCTGCTTCCGTCCATACGTCATCAGCTCGCGTGTCTTCGGCCAGTTGAATCCTCGAAGCCCAGCAGCAAATCCAGCAACTTTCGTGGACCATCTGCCAACGAAGCTGAAGCCCGGCAAGCCCGCGCGAGTTTGTAGAAACCCAGCGTCTCAATCGCAAATTCCAGCCTAGTGAATTTCTTTTGGGCCACAAGTTAGGCCCAGCAAGTTTAGCTCCAAAGCCCAGCAAGGCCAGCAGTTTTCAGCCCAAGAGATCAGCCCATTTTCAGCTTAGTTCAAGTCCAGCAAGTTGCAAGCCCAATTAAGTTCAGCCCAGTTCAAAGGAAGCCCATTCCAGTGCAAGAACAAATCTCAGTTGGGCTGAGATTTGTTGGGCCAAGCTTAAGGCCCGGTCCAAGTCCGCCGGTGTCGTCGAAAGTCCGATTTCGGCCGCCGTCGCGTCGCCGTTGCGGTGATTCAATCCCCGCTTTTGATCAAGTGAGTTTTACTCACTAAAGCTTTATTAGTTTGCTAATTATGTCTTAGGGTTGGTTAGATTTAATTACATGCACTTAGGTGGTTAGATTAGGTTAGAACAAGTAAATTAGTGACTTGAGGATGCATGTTAGGTGGTTAGACCTAGCTATTAGCAAGTAGAAATGTTTGGTTATTTATTGAATGTATCTCGGGATTTTTCCCGACCCGTTTCGGGCTCCAATAAGGCAATATAGGCCTAAATTGGATTTTTAATGTTTATTTATTTATTTTCGAAATTTATTTATTTAACTAATTATTATTCCGGAAATTCAACCGGGATGGCCGGTGACCGGAATTTCGTGCTGATTGTCGTGGTGCAGCTCGTTTATTCATTTGAGCTCTACGTTGTGTGGAATTGAATTAATTGTGAAATTTGAGGATTTATCCTTAAATGTTTGTTATTGAGTATTTGATTGGTAATGGCTAAGCATGGATATATAGCGCCAGTACGTTGATGGGCTATATAGTAGGGAGAATGGTGAGACCAATCAGGTACGATATGATTGGACATACGTGGTTCGGTGATTAGAAGTATCACTGGCGAAAACGGCGCCTTAAAGAACGCACGTAAATGACTTATAGACAAACGTGGTTCGGTGGTTATGGGAATATCACTGGTGAAAACGGCGCCTTAAAGAACGCACGGTGTCGGTGATCGGTATGTCATTGGCGAAAACGACGCCCGAGAAACACATGTGATTTGGTGAATGAGTACACCACTGAGAAAGCGTGGTATGAGTGGGAATGACCTCGAGAGGGTCTAATTGACATGTAATCGACTTAGTCGATTGACTAGTGCTTGATCGGATGTCGTGAATTGTTTGAATATCTATGTTTAACCTTGAATTGCAGGTTGGAACTGAGGCTAAGGTAAGTCCTCTGACTCGTGTTGTGCTTAGGCAACCGTATGGCATATTAGTTTACTAATCGAGTCGTAGGGGGTAGGACTCGCTGAGACGTGGTCTCATTGGTTATTGAATAACCATTTCAGGACCCTGAGGAAAAGCTGAGGAGGAAGAACCTGAAGGGGAGAAAGTATTTTGAAGTAGAAGATGATCCAGAGAGGGATCTTGAATATGACCCGGATGTGGACTGAGATCCCATCCCTTTTGTAAACCCTGTCTTAGTGTAGATAGGTGTGAGACTTTTATGCTGTAAATAGTATTGTAAATATACTATGAGTTGTGCTGTTAATGAAAGTGTGGTTATGAATTTCAATATGAAAAATATGGCCTACTTTCCTATCACATTGTTTTATTGTCTGGGGATTTATAACTGCTTCCGCATGTGCTTAAATAAAAGAAAGGGTCGGCGATACATAGTCCTGGGATATCGCATTATAAAATCGACCAAGTAGAAGGATGTGCGCGCGTCCGAGGATCGGGGCGTGACATCAGCCACTTTCCTTGTACCATTTTCCGTTAGGTAGAGGAAAGCCGCCGTTTTTCCATCTTTTTTTCGTCCCTTTTCGGTTCGTTGGTTTTTGATGGGAGGGATGGTGTTCGTTTCTCAATTCTGTGAATTTTTTTTTTATGTTTGGAGAGGTTGGGTGTTGAGTTGCTTGTTTGGCGGTTGTTTTAGCGATTGATCACTCACTGGTTGTTGGATTTTGTGATTTGGAGGGATGCTTTGCGTTGGTTTGGATTGATCACCGTTGCTCGGCGCTCGGGTTGTGTCTGTCCATCTGATTATGATGAGTTTGAATCATTGTGGAATTTTCCCAAGAGTGTCTTTTCACGTTCACTGAAGTCTATTGCTGTGTTGTTCCCGTTAGATGGTATACTGAGTGTCAATGCCTGTTGGTGGAACCAAAGCTTATTGATTTTTGTGGATTTGTCTAGGATCACTCCTTTGTAATGCGTCAAGTCTTGTTTTTTTTTTCCGTCCCCTATCTCGATCTATCTTGGTTTGTGACACAACGGACTAATCGAAAATGGTGATTAAGGGATGATGTATACCATAATCACAAATAGTGTTGCCTGTCACTTCTCTTTTCAGCTCAAAGTTCTATGGTTAATGGGGTTAAAAATATTCTTTCGCACAGGTGAACTCAGATGTCAAGGATGGTTTTCCAATTCTCATTTTGAATGGAGATAAGAGACTCACGCTTCTGCCACCGCTTCCTCCATAAAAAGAATCTCCTGTCCCGAGCTCTCTCACTCACCCCAAGCGCCCTCCCTTCTCTCTGTCTCGAGCCCTCTCACTCACCCTAAGCGCTTCCCTCCTCGCCTCTGTCCTCGTCGCATTCATCGACTTTCCAGCCGCGGCTCCAGAAATCGCCGGCTGCCGACTGGCCTCTCGACCTTCTTTGTCTTCTACTCCTTATTTGGACCCGATTTCGGGCTCGAGTATGTAGCCAAGGATTTTGAAGCAAAAGAGGTTTGCGAGGCTATATTGGTGGCGGTGCTAAGTTTTGGGGTTTCGGCGACACCGTGATGGCCGCGAGGGATATTGTGGTGGAGGAGAGAGAGGCGTATGGGTACTGTGAGACCTCTCTTTCTTCTTTGGCTTCTTTTTCTTTTCTATTGCCTCTGTTTCAGGAAGCATGGAGGCTTGGTGATAGTGGCTGCTTTGGCTTCTAGGTCGAGGCAGAGTTGGATAGCTTATCAGGAGGCTGAGGGGGAGAGTTCTTCATCGGCCCTTTTGACTCCTGAAGCAAGTCACGTCCCGCCATTCCCACCGGAGTATGTTCTACCATCATCTTTCTTATCATTAATCTAAGTGGAAAGTTCTAGTGCGGAGGGTTAAGTTTCTTATACTGCTATCTCTTCAATAGTTTGTGAGTTTATTAATTCCGTCCAATAATTTTCATCTGGATGATTGTCGCCGGATGGAAGACGGTAAATACAGGTTATGTTTGATCAAAACTTGATGGCTAAGGGTTGAAATTCTCCTTTTCGTTTTGTTTTACATGGGTAGACACTCAACTCGGTTAGATTGAAAGGCACACTAGCTGTGTAATTCCTTTTGTTTTTTTTAAGCTTTTGCTTGGAAACTTGAATAAGGTCATTATTTCAGTGGTGGTACTGAAGCTATGAATATGAGAAGTCCAAGATATTTGAGTGTTGTGACAGACTATTATTATTATTATAGCTTCTTATTGCATATTCCTTCCATGTGCATAAGTTATTAACACTTATGTAGTTTTTCAATCCTGTGACATCCTGTTTAGAAGTAAGTTGAAGATATAAATTTGAATCAAACTTGGTCGCTTCACCCATAAGTTGGGAATTACGGTTGAATCTTCAAATTGTGTTATATCATTAGTTGTCTAGGAAACCTGTACTAAACTGGCCATTCTTTTGATAGCCTGCCCAAGTATCTCCCTCTGCATATCTTAAGTTAATGTTAGACTTGGTTCTTGCTAGAAGTGAAAACGAAAATTGTGCATCATGGTTGCTTGACATGCTGTGTTTTGACACTGCTAAAAACCAATTTTATGTATGTAAAATCAAGTAGCTGGAAGGTGTTGACCATGTTCTGATGGCATCCAAATTCTTCCTCTTCATAATCCTGCAATGTCACATAGGATATAGCTACTCAAGATCATTTGTTTATAGCACGGGTTATTAAAAACTTTTGGCTGGAGTAGTCCACATGGATGCATGCAAACAGCCATGTCCATGTGCATGAGGGTACATAGACTTTTATTACATTGGCATGGATGAGAACTACTTTTGCTGGAGCAATTAAGAGAGTTGTGATTATATAACCATGGGCAATATGGTGTTCCTTTGCACGATTTTAAGGCAACGGAATAATTGAAGTTAACTATTAGTTTGGTCACAGGACCATCCAGAATCGTAGACATAAAATGCACTTAATAAAAGCAGATGGACACATATAGCAGAAACGTTTCTTGTTTCTTCTCTCTCTCTCTCTCTCTCAATCTGAATGCCCCAAGCGCCAGTCACACATTTTTCTACTGGAGCGTCTGACCACCATGCCATAATTAGGATATTTTTCAGTGCTTTTGGAAATTGGTCTACGCAACAGAGAATTCTGTATTTTCCCCCTCTCATAACTAGGTCTTTCTATTAGAGGACAAGCTAGGTTGATTTGTCATGGAATAAACTCTCTGCAAAAGTAAGGGGTAAGGATAAGTACATCTAACCATCCCTAGAACCTACAACTTCAGTGCCTTGTGCACGGGGACATCTTAATTTTCCTCTTAAAATAAGTAGGCCTTCTGTTGTGTCAGTCCAATTTTTTTAACAGGTTAACCCTTTAATTTTTCCCGCAGGACTACAATGAAGATGGGAAGCTCTCATTCTCCGAATTTTCTGACTTGATGAATGCTTTTGGAAATCAATTGGCTGCTGACAAGGTTAGAGTCAGTTGTTGAACTGCATCAATATTGGCAACTTTTTTCTCTATGTATCATTTGTAGGACTCATAAACTTAAATTGTTTTCTGTGTCAGAATTATGTTTGGGACGGGAATTGATGTAAGGGTACTTATTGTGCACTAGCATACATACATATGTACTTGCATGCATATTTGTCTGGTTGCATATATAAATGCATATACATGATGTGCACATAAGAGCAAAATGTGTGATGCAGCACACAAGCATGCATACATGAAAGAAATTGATGGACTATGCAGTGACAACAAAAAAGTTACTTGTTTTAGTCTATGCAACCATCCACGAGGATAACAAGGCTCGCTTCCATCAAGAAAAAATAATTATCCTAAGTTTAAAACAAGTAACAGGGAATATTCTACATTAATATATGCATATAATTTTCATAGATTTGAGGTGTTTAGTATTAACAGTCAAATCATGAGCTCCACAAGCAATAACCATTGTAGACACGCCCTATAAAATATCTCTCACATTCTTAATCTAAAACCCATTTAGAACTGATCAGAGGCTGCATATTAGTATCTGATAGCTTGGTCAAATGTAATTAGTGCTTGTGCAGAGATATTTATGTTGGAAATCTGCCTACTAGATGAATTCACACAGAATGATTGTTCTGTAACTATAAGTAAGGAGAAAATATGGGCCTCCATCTTTCAAGATTGTTGCTCTTAATGCTTTTTATGATCACTTGTGTTTTGTAGATGGGAGAAATATCAACGTGAGGAGGAAGCAGCTCTTGGTTTAAGAAAGCGTGTCAGAAAAGCTATTTCTTACAGAGAAGCATATGCAGCACATCCAAGTGAAATGGCCAACGAGGTATTTTATTTGAGTTGCCTTCTCTTATGCTGTTAGGGCTGGAAACTTTAGAATAAGAGAAACGTATGTCGATTGTTCATTTGGTTAAAAGTCACTTCTATTTATGTACTTCTTCCTAATAACTTCACCTTTGAGCACTAACTATTTTTTTTAACAGTGTTGTTCGATATGATGCAGATTTTGGGAGAAATTTTAAAAGGTAAGCTCGCTCTCTTGGATAATAATTTTCATAATGACTTGTGTGCAAGACACCCAAATTTCTACCACAAAGGATTCAATCAAAAAGAACAATTACATGACTAGCTCATTTTTGTCGCAGCAGCGCATTGTATCTTTGGAAACTCTTCTACTGAATTAATTATGTAATGGTAAGGTTGTTCATTGTGGTATGTTGAGCTTGTAGTTGGAGAAAGTAAAGTTCATGCTGGTTACAAAATCAAGAGTTAGAACAAAACCAGGAGTGCCCCATATATAAGTGGGTATCGCATTTTCTACTATGATTGAAATATGCACAGTTCATAATCTTTTGAAGTCACTAACTTACATTTGTACAAATTTTTTGGCAGCTTATTATGAGTACTCTGCTGCTAGCTCAACTTGTTCTAAGGATAAATGGGTATGACTCATTCTTTTAGAATTAAATTTAGTTTTCCTTTTATCTGCCTTCTTTAAATGATTGGATTTTTTCTTTGAAAAATTTGTAGAGGCCACATGGAATAATATCATTGTGCATAATGTTGATAAAGAATTTTAATTTAAAATTGGTATGACATTTGCTAATGAGGATGAAGCATATAAGACATACAATGCATATGCAATTTTGAAGGGATTTGGAATGAGAAAATGACAAAAGGCTAACAATAGTAAAGGAATATTACGAATATGCACATTTATTTGTAATTGTGAATGACAATCTCCACCAATCCCACCTCATGAACAAAGAGATGTTTATAGGACTATGAAGAGAACTGGATGTGAAGCTTGTATAAAATTCAAAATCAAAAATGGAGTATGGATAGTGGACAAGTTTAAGGATGTTCATAATCACCCTTTCATCGATGATAAACAGAAACACCTCATACGATTATACCGGCACATGACGAATACTAATAAAAGTATTTTGACTTCTATGGCTGGAGCTGGTATAAGGCCTACAAAAGCGTACACCTACCTTAGTGGTGAAGAGGGGGACATGAGAATATTGGCTTTACTTTATGTGATTGTCAAAATTTCTTACAATCGAAAATAAGGAATTTGGTTAGTGCGGGTGATTGTCAAACTCTCCTTAACCATTTTAATTGCTTACAATTAAATGGAAGCAATTTTTCTTATACATTTCAACTGGATGAAGAACAAAGATTAACCAATTTTTTCTGGTATGATGGTGTATCGAAGCTAGACTATGAAAGTTTTGGAGATGTAGTGGTATTTGATATAACTTATCGTACAAATAAGTACAATCTGATATGTGCTCCTTTCGTTGGCTTGAATCATCATTGGAAGAATATCTTCTTTGGTTGTACATTTTTATTGGATGAAATAATTGCTTCTTTCGTTTGGGCATTTTAATTTTTTTGAGAGGTAATGGGTAACAAAGCACCCAAAACTATTTTCACCGATCAAGATCATGTCATGGCGAATGCTATTAAGACTGTTATTCCAAATACTAATCACTGTTTATGTGTATGGCATATTGGAAAAAATGCTATGCACCATATTGGCCATTTTCTTGGAAAGTCGGGTTTTCGTGATAAATACTGGTATAAGCTTTTATATCATTGTGAATCTGAATTGGAAATGTAGAATGTTTGGAAAGATATGTGTCAAGAATGGAGCTTAGGGGACCACAAGTGGTTGAATAGCATGTACCAGTTGCGTCATAAATAGTGTCCTGGGTTTTGTCGAGATACTTTTTCCACAATAATCATATCTACACAAAGAAGTGAGAGCACAAATAATACCTTCAAAAATATGGCATGTAAGATTATGACTTTGTCTGAATTTGTCGGCTATTATGAGAAACAAGTAGAAAAAATGCGCAACTCTAAAGTTGTTGATGATTTTGAGTACACTCGAGGGAAGTCGCAGATTGCAATTGGTAATAGTGGAATTTTGAAACATGCTGCAGATGTATACACATGTCATTTATAGGAACTTTCAGGATGAGTTCTTGCATGTTTTGTTCATGTTTATTTGTAGATCGGAAACTGATGGGCCATTGCACACTGATATCGTGGCAACTGAAAATAGTGAAAGGAGGCATATTATTCATTTTAGTTCGAGTGATTTAACCATTACATGTAGCTACAAGTTATATGAAATGCGAGGATGGTTGTGTATGCATGCTTTATGCATTTTGGCAAATGTTGAAAATGTTAGAAGTATTCATTCGCAATACATTCTGAAGAGGAGGACAAAAGCAGCAAAACAATGGGTTTATTGTGATGTTGGACAAAACTCTCATACTGCGGTAAAGTCTAAAACAGTATGCTTGAAGAGGTTGATGCAATTATCTTTCAGTGTTATGAATATTAGTGCAAATCATGATGTTACGGAGAAGCTTGCGACTACAAGCTTGCTGCGTCTTCACTCCCATATCACAAACAAAATGCAATCTTTGACGGGTAATGATCATATTAATTTCTTGGCAAGAAACAATAAATCTGAAGATGTAGAAAATAATGAAATTCGAATACTTGATCCCCTTCGGAGAAGACCAAAAGGTATACCAAATACTCGGTTGAAGGGCAGCAGTGAAAAGCGAAAAAGAAAAGTGTCTTCATGCATTGGAGGCACCTCACATAAGGTATGATGCTTGTTTAATTTTATAGAATGATTTCATTAATTAAAAGCATAAAGTTTATGATACTCTCACTTTTGTGCAAGATTGACCTTCTATGATCTTCATCAAATAATTTTTTGGCTAACTTAGACTACACAATGTATGTTAGTGGTTATCTATTATTTTTTGTTCCAATGTTGGGATGAACAGCCAAGCTGGTAAAGCTGCTCAAAGGCATCTTTGTATCTTGTAGCGGCCTTTTGATGCTTCTCTGTCTACTTGTTTTTGGACATTATTGTAATATATTCTTAAATATCCAAATAACATAATCAGAGAAAGTAAGTGCAAACTTTCTTTCATTTGTATGCTAGACATAAAATGACAGTTTGAACTCTTAAGGAGTAAAATTTGTTCGTTTCTTGAACAACAACCAGCAGAGTTGTTGAAGAAAAACTCAACCTTAGAGGTTCAAGAGTGGTTTCATAGAAGGTAATGAGTGTCGCTCTTATATATTTGATGTTGCGAGACCGGGTTACTCTTTCACTCACTTTAGTCATGGCTGGGAATTTAACTAGAAACAGATTGCACTATGTGGCAGTTTATCCTTAACAACCTCTTTAGTTCATTTTTGTTTGTCTTTTGTATGACTGTTTTTTTCCCTCCACTGCTGGCGTTGGGAATTGTGATTTATCATTTATTGTTTCTAATTTTTAACATAATCTTTGTTAATCGGTTGAAGCATGGACATCTGTAGGATAGCTGGTTTAAGCATTAAAATGGTATGTTTTAAGTTCAGAAGCATGTGTCTCTTTGTTCTCAAGTTCTGAGAGTCTAGAACTGTACCTGTGGCTTTGTGAAATAATTTTCCCAGTCATGATGATTATAAGTTCTATAGTAGTGTGATTACTAGGGTGTCTGTATGCTAATCATTGTCACATTAATGCAGATGCTTGGCTTCTTTCAACATTTCAAATTCGCTCTTCATTTCCAATCTCTACACTTTTGGTTGGTAAGTAGTTCTTTTATTGATCATTTGATGTCGTGGTCAGATCTCGAGTTCTTTGTATTTAATTGAAGTGTACTTGACAGTTCTTTGCAATTATAGGCACTGATGAGAGATTTATTGTCAAAGGCTAAGGTGCTCATGTGGTTTTGACAGAGTAGGTTCCATGGCCTTTCTATTGTTGTTGCAGATAAACTAAATCCAAAATAAATAAATAAATCTGTTGGAAAATCTCCTATAATCTCTCCCAAATCATTTAGGATATTGTGGGATATTATTTGATTTGATTTTGATTTGATTCCGTTAGCTGTAAATTAGCTACTGACAGAGACTAGGTCCTCTATTCTTGATTTTCTGACCTAATTTAGATATTCTATTCCTGTATATATATACCGTGTAATCACTTGATGAATAGATGAGAAAAATATAGATTCATTTCTTTCCTACATGGTATCAGAGCCTAGTTTTCTGATATGTATTTCCTGCCTCTGTTCCTTTTCTTCTACTGCTGCTTCATTGCAGCCTTTTTTTTCAGCCTTATCGTTGTTATTCTGTTTCAGCCTTATCGCTGTTATTCTGTTTCAACCTTATTGCTGACTTAACCATCCTTATTGCTGGCCTCCAATTGTGTGATAACCACCCTTGTCTCTCGATCCCTTCTTAGTCTTCTCCTATAATTTGTCCTTAAAGTTGCTAGAATGGAAGATTTCAGGAAGGCTATCTCTAGCCAAGCTGGGTCCTCTGTTCAGAATCAATCCAACTCATTAGTCGGAGATTTTCCCAACATGAAGGAGTACCAATTGGATGGAAAAAATTATCTTCAATGGGCACAGATTGTGAGGACATTTCTTAAAGGAAAAGGGAAGCTCAGTCATCTAGAAGGCACTGGTCCAGGACAAGGTGATCCTAAGTTTCAGACATGGGGTGAAGAAGATTCCTCAATTATGTCATGGTTGTGGAGCTCAATGCAACCTGAAATCAGCAAAAACTACATGTTTCTCCCTACTGCCAAGGAGATATGGGAGGCTGTTCGTCAGTCTTATTCAAAAGTCCAAGATGCAGCAGTAATATATGAACTCAAGACAAAGGCTTCAACAACAAAACAAGGTAATCGTTCCGTTACAAAATACTACAATCTGATGAGAGGTCTTTGGCTTGAAATAGATCACGATCTAAATATCCAGATGAGGTGTCCTGAAGACACTAATACTCTCCAAAACTATATGGAGAGAGATAGGATCTTTGAGTTTTTGGTAGGTCTGAATGCAAACTTTGACCAGATTCGAGTTCAGTTTTTTCTACTGTAAGAGGAGAAGAAAGCCGAAGAACTGTAATGCTTGAAGACCAACACACCGAAGGATCCGCCATGAAAGCAAGTAAGGAGGAAACAAATCCTTACAAAAACAAGAGACCAGATCCAATTAAGACAACAGGCAGCGAAGGTTTATGGTGCAGTTTCTGCAAAAAAACCATGCCATACAAGAGAAAATTGCTTCAAGCTTCATGGAAGAACGCAAGTGCTCAATAGAGCTAAAAGACAGCCGCAAGCACACATGACCAGTGAAGGTGATGCTGTTCTGATGGTACAATACAAACCTGTTAATGAGAAAATATTTAACAGAGAAGAAGTTGGTAAAATCAGGGCTCTCCTTGACTCCCTATCTAAGTCTTCTAATATGTGTTCATTGGTTCAGTCAGGTGCGTGTCTAATTTCTGAAAACTCAACAGCTTCTCAGTACCTTAATTCATGGATTCTTGATTCAGGAGCAACCAACTATATGACACATGATCTCACTAAATTTGAAACTTATAAACCATTACCAGGAAATAGGAGTATTACCATAGCAGATGGATCTCCTGTTACTGTAGCTGGCCAAGGAACCATAATTCTAAATCCCTCACTTAAACTTAACAATGTCCTTCATGTTCCTAAGCTATCCACCAATCTCCTTTCCATTCATCAACTTACCAAAAATCTGAATTGTAAGGTTCTTTTCTCTGCTGATCATTGCATTTTGCAGGACCTGAAAACAGGGAGGATGATTGGATTTGCTAAGGAACGGAATGGGCTCTACTACCTTGAGGATTTAAGCAGAAGTGGTTGGTTTCTTGAGAGATATAAGACCTCTTGTAATTCTATTCACTTATCTCAAATTTGGCTTCATCATTTTCGATTAGGACATCCACCTTTTAGTCTTCTTAGGACTATATTTCCTTCCATCTTTAAAGACGCTGTTGAAAATCTTCATTGTGAAGTTTGTGAACTCGCAAAACATCATCGTGTTTCATTTCCCTTGAATAATAATGCTAGAGTTTCAACACCATTCTCTCTTATCCATACTGATGTATGGGGTCCATCTAGAACTGCTAATTTTACAGGAGCTAAGTGGTTTGTCTCTTTTATTGATGATTGTACTCGAACTATATGGCTATATCTTATGAAAGACAAATCTAATGTTCAATCTATTTTTCAGAACTTTCATAAGATGATAGTCAATCAATTTGGGGTATCAATTAGGAGACTTAGATCTGATAATGGGAAAGAATATTTCAATCAGTATCTTGACCATTTTTTCCAAACTCAAGGTATTATTCATGAGTCTTGTGTTGATACTCAACAAAATGGAGTAGCCGAAAGGAAAAATAGACACCTCCTAAATGTTACTCGGGCTCTACTCTTTCAATTGTCTGTTCCAAAGCATTTTTGGGGGGAAGTTGTTTTAACTTCAGCATATCTTATTAATCGGGTTCTTTCCAAAACCTTAGGAAATAAAAATCCCTTACAGCTCATGTCTACCTTTTATCCTGATGTCTCGCATAAATATCACATTTCTCCTCGAGTCTTTGGTTGTGTTGCATTTGTGCATATTCATAATCACAACAGAAACAAACTCGACCCTCGTGCTCTAAAGTGTGTCTTTATTGGGTATTCTAATACTAAAAAGGGTTATAAATGTTATGATCCTTTAACACGTCAAGTTTTTATCTCTATGAATGTCACTTTTAATGAAAACCAATCATTTTTTACTTCCCACCACTATCTTCAAGGGGAGACTCCTAATGAAGATAGTGGGTTTGATGAAGATATGCCTTCACTACCTTCACTACCTAGTGCGTCGCTCAATCCTACTTCGTCGAATCCAACTTCGTCTCCTTCACCATTTCTATCAAGTCCTAGCCCTCTTAGTCCACCTAGTCCTTTGTCAAGTCCATTGAGTCCTTTGACTGGTCCTAGCTCCCCATCAAGTCCTCTGCTTAATTCATTATCATCTTCATCTAGTCCTCCTAAGAATGAACCAACCAAGCTGCAAGTTTACTCAAGAAGAACAAAGCTCAATCCGGAACTTAATCAAGTCCCGTTATCCGAACCGTTATCAGGTAATGAAATCACTCACCCTTACCCTTCTTCTAATGAACTTGAGTCAAGTGATTTAGATTTACCTATTGCCTTGAGAAAAGCTACCAGGAAATGTACCCAACACCCTATCTCCCAATTTGTGTCATACCATAGGCTATCTACTCAACACAAAGCCTTTATTACTGCTCTTGATTCAATTACTGTTCCTAACTCGGTACATGAAGTTTTTGAGGATAGGAATTGGATACAAGCTATGATGGAGGAAATGAATGCATTGAAAAAGAATGATACATGGGAAGTTGTGACTTTACCTAAAGGCAAGCAACCAATGGGATGTGAATGGGTTTATACTCTTAAGTACAAGGCTGATGGCACCTTGGAGAGGTATGAAGCGAGGTTGGTTGCAAAGGGATAATACCCAAACCTATGGGGTGGATTATCAGGAGACCTTCGCACCAGTGGCAAAGATGAACACAGTACGGATACTACTTTCTCTTGCAGCTAATTTTGGTTGGTCTTTGCAGCAATTTGATGTGAAGAATGCGTTTCTACATGGAGATTTGGAGGATGAAGTCTTTATGGAGCCTCCGCCAGGTTTTGATAAGGATTTTGGAAACAATTAGGTATGTCGACTTAAAAAGGCTCTATATGGTCTCAAACAGTCCCCGAGAGCTTGGTTTGGAAGGTTCACGAAGGCAATGCTTGAAATGGGTTACAAGCAAAGTAGAGGGGATCACACCCTCTTCATCAAACATTCAAAAGAAGGTATGGTCACAGCTCTACTTGTATATGTAGATGATATAGTTGTGACTGGTAATGATGAAGCTGAACAAAATTCTCTTAAGAGCAATCTTGCTCAACAGTTCGAGATCAAGGACCTTGGAAAGTTGAGATACTTCCTTGGTATTGAGGTGGCCTATTCTAATAAAGGTATTTTTATATCCCAAAGGAAGTATGTACTTGATCTTCTCAAGGAAACAGGATGTCTTAATAGCAAGGCGGTGAGCACTCCTATTGATGCAAATCATAAAATGGATGGACACGAAGAGAGTGGCATTGTTGATAGAGGGAGATATCAAAGGTTAGTAGGAAGACTTAATTATCTATCTCATACTAGGCCAGACATAGCCTATGTTGTGGGAGTTACAAGTCAATTCATGCATGATCCTAAAGAAGAACATATGCAAGTTGTCTACCGGATTCTCCACTACCTCAAAGCTACTCTTGGAAAAGGTATTCTATTTAAACGAGGTGACAAGTTGAATCTTGAAGTCTATACTGATGTAGATTATGCTGGGTCACCAATAGATAGAAGGTCCACATCTGGCTATTGCACTTTTCTAGGGGGAAATCTTGTCACTTGGAGGAGTAAAAAACAAAATGTGGTTGCTAAATCAAGTGCTACAGCTGAATTCAGGGCGATGGCGAATGGGATATGCGAACTTTTGTGGCTCAGAATTATCATTGAAGACCTCAAAGTGGAACACAAAGGAACTATGAGACTTTATTGTGATAATAAATCAGCAATCAACATTGCTCACAATCCAGTTCAGCATGATCGAACCAAACATATTGAGATAGACAGGCATTTTATAAAGGAGAAGCTTGAATCTGGTTTGATCAGTACTCCCTACACTCCTAGCAAAGATCAGCTTGCAGATGTACTGACCAAAGGTCTACCAGTATCGAGATTTCAGGAGATTATCAGCAAGTTGGGCATGGAAGATATTCACTCACCAACTTGAGGGGGAGTGTTGGAAAATCTCCTATAATCTCTCCCAAATCATTTAGGATATTGTGGGATATTATTTGATTTGATTTTGATTTGATTCCGTTAGCTGTAAATTAGCTACTGACAGAGATTAGGTCCTCTATTCTTGATTTTCTGACCTAATTTAGATCTTCTATTCTTGTATATATATACCGTGTAATCACTTGATGAATAGATGAGAAAAATATAGATTCTTTTCTTTCCTACAAAATCCAACACCTTGTTGATTTCTTTTCTGGTTGAGCATTTTCTTTAGGGCAAGCTTCCAGATGTCTTAGGTTAAACTCCATTTTGGTGCATGTATTTTATAATTAGGAGTATCCTGTTTAGTGGCTTTTTAAAGTCATTATTGCTAATGAGGCTTAGTCAGTTTGTTAGTCTTGCATGGAAAAGTTATTGCTTGTGATGTTTAACAAAATAACTTGGGTAACTAGATGTCTTCATCTATATGTCACTCTGATGGTGCACTTGGATGAAGTTATGTCAAAATTAATCTTTTCGGTTGTTTGCTTAAGTGTAATTTTGGCACCTTCAATTTTGCAGATATTGCATTGATCACTGTTTTTCCCATCATGAATATAGGGTGTTGCCATAACATAAGAGAACTCGTTGTTGGACAATACTGCGCGGATTGAGGGCTGGTTGGCTAGATTTCCAATGTTTGACTGGGTGGGTGGCATAACATCTGAAATGTCTGCAGTTGGTCTACTTCCAGCAGCCCTTCAAGTTCGTAAGCTTAACTTCTAATCTCATTGTGGTTATATTCTGATTTGACTCGAAGAGCGTATTCATTAGCGACTCTAACTTCAGGGGATCGATATCAGACAAATGCTTGCTGATGCATCCTTCATGGATGGGGCAACTAGGATGAAAGTGGTAAGATTGCTGTCGACTGATGTTATTTGGTGTTTCTTCAGAATGTTTTGTTGTTACCCAAGTCCAGTAAAGGAATTAGTTTCAGTACCAGTGGGGCAACTTATGGTGTAAAATCTTGCTCAGTGTGTAGTGCTTAGGATTTTGCATGTGCACTTTTATGATGTAAGTAGCTGGGTCGCTCGAATGAACTAAGTATGGTCGAGATATGAGTCTTGATTATAGATAGCTAATCAGGCATTCAAGGATGTCAGCTAACAAGTTGAACGGTTGTCTTTGATAGTATGCACTGTAATGTATGCAAGAGTAACTTGTAAACTTATATGCAGGAGAATTGTCACTTGTTTCCCGTCATTATGCACTGAGAAGATTTTGCAGTATATGTGCTAGAGGATGTCATACAGTATAATTCACTGTAAAATAGAATGCAGAGTATCCATTAGATCCATTTAAGCTCACGACTAGCAATTGCTATTGTTGTCGCTTAGTTGCTTCAAGGCATATTCATTTCTAGTTGCTAATGCACTCTACAGTGAATCAAAGTATAGCCTTTTGGTTTCATGCATTTTGATTTGTGCCTTCTCTTGTTGCCTGCTTGTAGTATCAATTTCGCCAGCAATTCAAATCCTTGTTCAAGATGCAGAGTAAATCTGCAATGCAAGTCGGGGAGATGATCCTATTTCCTTGTCCAGGATATCCATTACTGTAGGTTGTCTGAATAAGAACCATAGATACGTTCATTTAGGGACTGATAGCATATCCACACTGTTTGCATTCCTAGATTGTAATTCCTTTCTCTGCTTGTAGTATTAAATCTGGCAGCAAATAAAATTCTCTTTAAGGATACAGTCCCATGTAAATCTGGGAATTAATTATGTTTTCTTGTCCAAGATAGTGCTAACTTGTATGTTGTGTCAGAAGATCCACAGAAACATTGATGTAGGGACTGTAGATTAACTTAGCATGTCCACACTGTATGTGCTTCCTAGATTGTAAATCCTTTGGCAAGTAACTTATCATTGTACTACTTTTGTCAAATAATCACAAACATAAATGTCAAGGCCTGTTTCGGGTGGCTGTGAGTTTCAGCTTGCCTTTCTGGTTTTAGCTGTGGGTTTGAGTTTTTGGCTTTAGCTTTGACTTTAAGGAAATGAAGTTGGTAGAAGACATAACTTCTACCTTGAAAGTGACTGGCTCATTTTGAGAATTTAATAGTACTGAACGCTGAACCTTAAATCATAGATGTTTGGATTCTTGGATAATTTTACTTCTAAAATGAAGCATATAATAACTTTTAGTAACCAAAAGCCATAGTACCTGATGTGCAGTCCCTATCATCCCCCCCTCGGTGCAAAAAAAAAATGAAAAAAAAAAAAAAACGAAAACACACACACAAAAGAAGAAGTTACAACATAAGAACTATCGGTAGTTTTCCGTAGCTGTCTGAGTGGCTTCTCTACTGACACTGATCAAAGGATGGTTCTTGCCTTTTGTAGTCCTGTTTCAGCGGAAATAACTTTTTTCTTTTCCAGGTGAAGAACAACCCTGCTGCATTGCTTGCTTTATGTTGGTATTGGGCTTTTGATGGTGTAGGATCTAAGGTATTATATTTGAATGAGAGTGTCTTCTGAATTGTTGTTTTTTTCCCTTTCAGTTTGCAGTCATTGACAATTGTTTCACTTTTTAAATTGCTGCTGTCAGGACATGGTAATTCTTCCTTACAAAGACAGCCTTCTATTATTCAGTTGTATCTGCAACAATTTGATTTGGATGGCTATTGGGTATGTGTTTAATTTTTTCGTTAAAATAGGGAGTTCCGTCTCCATCTCTAGTTTCCAAAATGTTAAGTCTCAAATTGTTCATTTCACAGTTCAATCAATGGCTTACTGTTTATGAGAATAAAGGAAGCACAGATCAGCATGCGTAAGTTGTTTTTTGATAAAGTAATGCCACTATTACTTTTACATGCTGGTGACATGATTATTCCTGATGCATGTTATTGTCTAATTTCCATATAGCTACAAACAACAGCTGAGAGAGGGTGTGCACAACTTTTTCTTAACATTCATTGAAGTGCTTTGTGAGAGACCACCTGGTCATGATTGGGAGCTTGAACCTAGTGTTACCTGTGGTGACTATCTGTTTGGAATGCTTCAAGTTAGTTTACAATAAGAGCTACTAATATTTACCTTTAAGAAGATTCTAGCAATAGTCGAAGTTCTTATGTCTATTGTTTCTGAAGTTTAAGATCTCACACTTCTCTTGGAAAGGAGACATGAGTTCAGTGGATGATTCACTTATAGTCACTCGGTTGTTTTCTGCAATTGATCTCTTTTAGATATGGTGAACTTCTGTAGGGAACAGGCTATGCTCTATATGCCAATGATCGTGAGTCTATAACAGTCACTGTTGAAGAAGTGACCCATAGATCAGTGGGGGCTCTTATAGCATTGTATGAGCGAGCAGTTGAGATATACGCCTCATTAGTTAATATTAATGCCTATCATCAACCTGGTAAATAGTTTACCTTATAATTCTTATTTAAATTAGATGATTGCTATATGTTTTGGGCTTATTGCTGTTGAGAATATGTGTGGCCTCTGAGTCAAGAAATCAAATCAATTCATCCAACTGACTGTCTTTTTTCTTGGCCCCGATGTGCGACTGAAATTCTTAGGTGTCGAAGCTGGGAAAAAGGCAGCAGCAGAAGTATTTGCTCGTCAGAAACGGGTTCTGGCTGTACTCAATGAGGCCGGGTATCTTACTAGAACAAGCTTGTCTAAGATGGAAACTATCAGCTCTTAAGGAACGGGGAACACTTAAAGAAACTGTTGAGTGGGGTGGTAGAAACATGGATAAGAAGAAAAGCAAGCTTGTAGGCATTGCAGATGATGGACAGAAAGAGATCCACATTGAAAGGACAGATGAATTTGGCCAAATATTAAGTTTTCAACGAAAAAAAGATATTAATCATAAAGCCTTGTAATACTAAATGTCCATTATAATTTCTTTTGCGTCTGACAAAGAAACGCCAATTCATTACTTTGATGTTTTTATGCCAATCTTCTTGTTTTGAATGTTTTGCAACAGTTAACCCCAAAGGAAGATTTCCGATTGCTTTCCCATAAATTTCATGGAAAAGGGCCTGGCAAAATGAAGCAAGAGAAGCGCATGAAGCAATACCAGGAAGAATTGAAGTTGAAGCAGATGAAGAATTCAGACACGCCTTCTTTGTCTGCAGAGAGGATGAGGGAAGCTCAAGCTCAAATGAAGACACCTTATCTTGTGCTTAGTGGTCATGTTAAGCCTGGGTATGTTTTCTTGTGTTAAAAAATCAAGTTACTAGTTCTTTATTCATTGGCATTTAAGCACATAGCATTTTAGATTAATCTGACTTTATAAGATGTCAATGTGGAGTGTCTTGTTCCATGACCAAATCGCTTGACTGTCTTTTCGCTTTGCTGCTTCAATTTGAGTGGTCTGACTTGATTGATGATAAACAATCTATATCTGAGAAGACAATCAGACACCATCTAATAAGTGTAAGCTGGACTTCATGCAATGTCTATTTACCATGGTAATTGAATGATAAAATAATGATTACATTTTTGTTACTTTGTGCCTGTTTATTTAATTGTTTCTTTTTTCTTTTTTCTTCTGGGGTGTTTCCAGTCAAAACAGTGATCCAAGAAGTGGCTTTGCCACCATTGAGAAGGATCCCGGGAGCTTAACGCCCATGCTTGGAGATAGGAAGGTCAGTGTCAACCCAAGTTTGGATGTAGTATTACTCTTATTTTATTGCAAAAAGGAAATTGGCCTGTGTTTATTTGCACCATAATTTTTTACGCAAATTATAAAGATGCATCTCAGGTGCAAGGTTTTCTATGTATGCGGCACCACTAGGCTATCTTTTTAACACCACTTGGAATAATTTCTGAGTATTTGCCAGAATCAGATCATTTTTGTAATTCCGCTTCCAGATGCATTTTAGACTAAGGTTACTAGACTTTTAGAAGAAAAGCAAGGTCTTAGGCATCACGATTTTAGTGATATTTTTATCAAGCTGGGTATGTCAAAATGGTTTTAGGGCTTCTCTCTTCTCCTTTTGTTTTCTTTTAGTAGGGAATCTTTTTGTCCTGACTTTTAAGGCACCTGCCCTTGGTTCATACTTCATAAGTTCTGATGTTCGGCTATATTCTAGGTTGAGCATTTCTTGGGGATAAAGCGGAAGCCTGAGCCTACTAACTTGGGAGCACCAAAGAAGCCGAAAACTTGAAGTGTTATTGACAGGTCTTCTATTATTTGTTGAGTTCGAGCAACTTACTATTAGGGCTGGAAGTAACTTCAGGCGCTGGGCGTCAATTGCAGCTCCACATTACATTATTCTATATACCTTTTAGCTTTATCAACTATGAAGATCAAAATATAGATTCTCTTGTTGCTTTTGATGATGTACTTAGACCTGTAATGCCAACAAGAGAGGCGGCAATTTTTGAGAATTCCTTGTTGCCCGAGAATTGAATGGCACCTTTATTAGTGATCTTCTTCATTTCTACTGTTCCTAGAGATGGTTGTATCTATTCCTAGAGATGGTTGTACAGATTATGTGATTCACAGGTGGCTATTTCACAGATGCTGCTCTTGCTGTTAGACAAATGACTGAGCAAGTGAAATGCTCTGCATGTGTTTTTGGAGAGATACTGGCCATCGGTGTAAACCTTGCTTTTTATTTGTTGCTATATGGGGGGCGTGAACACCTTTGCTTTGATTTGTTGCTATATATAAGGCATGCATGGGAATGTGGTTTGGTGTGTGCATGTCCTACTTGTATATAGCTATGCTTGCATGCTTTTAAGAACCTGTAGAACACTCAAGATTCTTGCGATGGGAACATAATTATTTTTCTAAAGGGGGCAGAAGTCATTCTTCTTAAAAGTTGGCATCAATTTTTTTTTTTGTTGTTTCAGTTCTATATCTCATCTCTATGACTGGGAAAGTAAGCCTACCGAGGAATGGTTCTAAACAACTTAATTGGTATTACAATACATAGTAAGATGCATTTCATCTTCAAGAGTTATCGGTATCAATTACTAGCAGATTAAGCCTAACTTTGGATTTGTCGATTGAAGGTTCGTGAATTAGAAAGGTTGCCGACTACTAAATTTCTGTAAACCAATACGGCATAAAAGGTCGGGCAATGTGTCCTTTGTTCATTTGGCTCACTGTAAATTGGCGACTTCATCACAAGAGTCTTTTATCCAATCTTCCCAATACACTCTTTTTTGAGAGCATTTTGAGGATAAAGGGTGCTTTTTCACCGTTAGCCTTCCTCTAACGTTTTGGATTGTGTAGTATTTGTGGGTCTGAAAATTTTGTGTGGAATATGGTATAATCTAGCTCACCCAACAACGACAATCAATGCATTATAGGTGTGGAAAAATGTTCTCTACTTAATTGGATTTTAGTTCGTTCACCAGTGGACCCGAGAGAAGGGAAAAATCTATTGGAAATCATCATCAACCGAGTTAGATATCGAAGTTGGGCTAAACATTTGAAAGCAGGAAGTTGCCCAGATGACACTCATTTATGTTATGGTGACATGACACTGTGTCAAAGCTGAGTTCCCTACCATTTTACGGCTGATTGAAATAATCCAGAAAGCAATATTCAATCGTGAACTCCTGCAAGTGAAAAACAATCTCCAGAGCAAATTATGAATGGGATTAATGAAGAGAGCATTCAACTGCACATCATCAACAGGGGCTTTGCTTAAGCAACGAAAAAGAAGGCAAGGCATATGCCTTGCCATGGACATACAACACCAGTCCAGCAACTAATGACAGCACAATTGTTTTTCCTCTAACCATAAACAGCACAATTTTTTGAATCATACACAAATCTATTGAACAACTACAAGAAAACATTGACAACCAAGATACAAATTCATAACAACAAAACAATTTTGCCATATTGATTACATAGACCCTTCACCCAGTCTGGTAAAGTAGCACTAAAGAGCAGCGTTTGAACTTCACTTGTATCCTCCACCTTGCCTGCAAGAACCAGAAGAATTGAAGGATAAGTATATACACATCAATCAGCAATGTGGTTAAATCGAAAAAGTCACATAATTGAGACAGAGATTCTCCAAATATCTCAGGAGATAATCAATTTTCAAACTGTAGCCTAGATAATGCCTTACGTAAACCTACTAAGACAAGCCTCAAGCAGAGGAATATCAATATTGGTTTGAGCCTCTCTCAATGTATGCGCAATAAGATATATGTTACATGTAGTAGAGAATTTTAAAGGCACAAAGAAAATAAAGATCTTGCTCTAAAAATAAGATTTAAAAATCTCTTTTTAAAAAGTTCTAAGCAGCTGCATGATGCTGAAACTGAAAAACCTATTGTCAAATATCAAAAAATAACATCACTAATAATAATTGTAATTGCAATAAATAAGTAAAGCATATTTCCGCCAGTAACTTCATAGGGAAAAAAATCAGTACACATACACCAAGAATTAGCTCCACATCTTCAACAAAACCCATCCTTACCATTTCATCAACCTCGTCAAGGACAAAGATGGTTAAAGAGCTCAAGTAAATATCTTGTGACAACTGTGAATAAGAGCTCATAGTAAGATGAACCTGTCATCTAAAGTGTAAAGCACGAGTCACACATACAAGCTAACGTCACCTCAGCATAAGAAATTCTGCATAGTCAGTTGTCATTGCTGTTCTGTGGTAATCCGACTAATGGCAATAAAAATAGCTTTCCTTTAGTGATGGAAGATATTCGATGTGTAGATTGTTGGAAGGTGGCTGACAATGGTTGCAACTGATAACACAGCCTTTTACAGGACGAAAGGCATGTTGAAGTGTTATTCTATAGAATTGATAATGCTTGCGTTCTTGTGGACAGACAAGTAATTTTTACACCGCTAACCAGAAGAGAAACTATTTCATTTATTCTTATGACGAAGATCAGATGCCAACAGGTTCTGAGAAGTGCTAAAGAAATGGCTGACTCGGAATAAGCACCATCTTGCTACTTACAAACTCAAAAAATCCAACAACGATGAGAGCCCAAGGCTGAAAATCCGAATGACGACCTCATAAGTTACAAACCTTGGCGCTTCAGGTATCAGCAAGTGAGATCGGCTGATCAACAACAGATGGATCTGCCAGTGTGCTGTTGTCTCCAAGCTTGTCTAATTGCCTCGAGGCAATTTTCCTCAGGATTCTCCTCATTATCTTTCCACTGCGGGTTTTTGGTAGGCCCAAGAGATTCAAGAAAAAGCAACAGCAAAACATCTTAGAAGTAGAAATTATCCAAGGACATTAAGGATGGAAATCCTGTTCCAGTAAAAGGCCCCAGTTGGTCATTCATGTTATTCCACTCAATTTAAAATTACTTTCAAAGTCTAGGCCTGTACGCCAAAGGAGAGACGAAAGAGGAACAGGCACATGCATAAAGAGTGGCTGAAAAGGCCATTATACATTCCTTATGAGCAAAGCCAAACCAATGAAAGCAAACATGGACATGAACAGTTTTCCCTGTTGTTCAGGAATTAAGTTCAGGCTCATCTTCTCCTAAAGGTCCGTCACAATAGTAAATAACATGTATGAATTTCATATTACTTTTTTCGTTAAACTTCAAATAACTTAAGTAATTGACCATATTAAGTCCTTTTCCATTGGCCATACAACAACTACTTAGCCAAGTTGGAACCCAGTTACTATGACATACAACTATTCTGGGTATAGTTTGAAGAATAGTATGCATCAACTTTCAAGCAAGGGAAATTTTGAACCGCAGGAAAATCTCAAAATCTGCAGTCATGAGGTGCCACACAGAATTCCAATGCTATATGAGACATTTACAGGAACGGAATAATTGAAACTGCAGAAAAATTGTCTAATGAGAAAAAGGATGGTGAAAAATACCATCCAACTACCAAAACCTCACTAGAAAGTGGAAAATCATGAAAGGATTTTGAAACTGCAAAAAGAAAAACAAAAAGACTAATTCCTGTTGTGGGGGAAGGGGAAGGGGGTCCAAGGTTGTATCATCATTAGCTAGCAAAGGACATCAACCAAATGTAATACAAGACATCTAACAAGAATGAGCAAATCTCATATAAACACCAACCTGAGGGTTCCATGAAATCCCCACCAGCTATTTCATCGGCCAAGGAGCGCGGTCCACTAGTAGGGAAAAATATAGCATACTTTGAATTTCCAACTTTTGTTTCCAGAGCTTCCACATATGTAGCGTTCAAAACATGAATATCTTCGAAGTGCAAACCAGGATTGCGGTATATTAATACCTTCCCTGAAATTTGTCCACTGTCACTGCATTGATGATTCAAGGAAACTATTAAATAGTAAAGACACCCGAAACAGCATTATAACATCAAAGCCCAATAGGTAATTACACCTTTTCCCCAAAGTTGTGAATATCAAACTCAAACATGGGTTAACAAGAATAGAACCAGAGATGGGATGTCATCAAAGCAATATAACACCATTGATGTCTAAATCCAAGGACCACATATGGAGGCATGTAACTAAATTAAACATCTAAGCCCCAGACAAGCACAGGTACAGTTATTAATTGGCAAGCCGATTAAATGAATAAGCAAAAGCACTTACAAATGGCAGTAGAAAAGTAGGATAGGATGATGATTATTTTAACAATTAAAATAAAAAAAAAACTATGCGTATCTAATAGTTGTGAAGACTGACCTTTTACTTAAACCATAAAACATGATTTTATTTGGAAAAATGAACAATAGCAAATCTTTTAATCAGTTGCCTTATAAGACAAAAGACCTATAAAACAGAATACTCAAATGGATCGTAATGAAGATACTAATCAGTTAGAGCTGCTTGTTTACTAGAGAAGACACTATTTGCATCTCCCAGAGCATTCTCCACCATGTCCAAAAGAAATTCATTAGGGACCCCACCATAGCTTAAAAGTGCAATCAAAATCTTTGAAAGATATGCAGTCTTTGGTTTATTACTGCATCAATGAGGACCAAGGTCTAATCAGTTCTTCCGAAAAGGTAAAATTTGATGGCAGAAAAAGCTCCAAACAAAAAGCAATGGGATTTAGTAATTCACAAGAAAAACATGTCCCATGTTCAAATTAAACTGCTGAAAGAACAAGAAAGCCGCTAACTTTTCAGTCTGTTTATGTAAGGGTCTTTTAACCAGCTAACTCCAAAGGAAAAAAAGAGCCTAAGTTTCAGGGACAAGAAAATTTTCTTTCCATGTAAGCTGTATGATTGTCTTCAATAAAAAAACATCACTAAATGAGGCAATTGTCCTCAATATATATATAAAATCATAAAATGAGGCAATGGCGAATCAAAGACTATTATCCTGGTGGTGGCAAACTAGAAAACCAATAAGGCACTAAACTTGCCACACTGATAATTTAGTAAATGTAGTTCATGCTAATGCAGAGGAGAACACACATACAAGCAGAAATGTCACATATAAAAGTTTGAATCAATAATAGGTCATTACAGCTACTCTTAGACATGTATTATTACATTCTTTTTTACTAGGAATTGAATTCAAAAAATGTTTTGGAATTGATTCAAGTTGATCAACTGTATTAAGTATGAACACCTTATGTATGCCCAAACGTATTTATATGAAAGAGGAAAAATTGGTCCAAGTTCTTGCAGTTCTACTGTAAGTTTTTCTTGAAGAGGTGATCTAACCATTACAGCTAACAATGTTTAAGAAAATATTCAACCAAAGAAAAATTTAATCTACAACCTACGCACATGATTACTCTGCCCAGCTACTGATAATTTTTTTTTCTATTTACTTGGATTAGGCAATCTCCAGAGCATGCTATTACTGCTTAACATATTAATGAGATGCTACTAGCAATTACCCCATGCCATCTACTTTTCGTGGATACAGTCCTACTCAAATATTTGGAAACAACTGCAGGCCACTAATGCAATCTTTAATTCAGATGACAAGCTATCATTAGTAGACCCGTTAAACGGGTGGGTCGGGTCGGGTTTGGGTCGGGTCATAAATGGTCCGACCCAAAGCGACCCATTTAACCCGTTTATAACCCATTTATTACAGTGCAAATTTTTTGACCCATACCCGACCCGACCTATACCCAACCCATACCCGACCCATTTAACAAAACATAAAAAAGCTTATATATATTAAAATGGTATTGCTAACATGATTTTATACAATACAAATTTAAAAAAAAATTATTTAAAAAATCGAATTTTAATTATTTTTTATTTAAAAAATTAAATTTTAATTATTTTTTATTTAAAAAATTAAATTTTTAATTATTTTTAATTTTCTTTTTCTCTTTTCTTTTTTCTTTTTTCTTTTTTCTTTTTTCTTTTTTCTTTTTTCTTCTTCCTCTTCTTTGGCTGGCCGCCGGCCACGACGACGGCCGGCGACCGGCCACAGGCGAGCTGGCTCGCCCGGCTCGCCGACGCCAGCGAGTTCAAGTCTCGCCCGATCGGCGAGGCTCGGGCCTCAGCGAACGTTGGCGAGGCCTTCGCCTCGCCAGATCTGGCGAGCTCGAGGCTCGCCGGCGTCGGGCGAGCTCAAGCTCGCCCCTCGCCAGATCTGGCGAGGCTAGGGCCTCAGCGGACGTCGGCGAGGCCTCCGCCTCGCCAGATCGGCGAGCTCGAGGCTCGAGCCTCGCCAGATCTGGCGAGCTTGAGGTTCGCCGGCGTCGGGCGAGGCTCGAGGCTCACCCGACGCCGGCGAGTTCGCGTCTCGCCAGATCGGCGAGGCTCGAGCCTCGCCAGGCGTCGGCGAGGCCTCCGCCTGGCCAAATCCGGCGAGCTCGAGCTCGCCCGCCGCCGGCGAGCTCGAGGCTCGCCTGGCCGGTCGCCGGCCATCGCCGTGCCGGCGACCGGAGTTAGAAGAAAGAAAAAAAAAAAAAGGAAAGAAAAAATCATTATAATTTTGATTTTTATAAAAAAAATTGTAAAATTAAAGAGAAGAGGGACAAAAAATGAGGTTTTGAGTGAAAAATGGGTTGATAAATGGGTCATAAACGGGTCAGCTCTCTAACCCGTTTAAAACCCATATATCTTAGTGTATACCCATTAAAACTTATTATGGGTGCTTTATAAGATAAAGCTTGACCTATTAATGACCCATTTAATTATAAATGGGTCCATAAATGGATTGCACAACCCATTTAACACCTCTAATCATTAGCATAATACAAATCACCCAACCAACATCTACCTGAGATATCTTGAGCTTAAAAGAAGCGCGGCCATGCAATAATTTGCTAGGTTTCTCATAGGAATTGAATTCGATTCCATCATAGCTTGTCAACAGTGGGGCTTCATCATCACTGGTTTTCTCCACCAGTGACCCACTGTTAGCATACAAAAGTGAAGCAACAACCTACAAAAAAAAAAACACAAAAAAAGTCAATTATTAACAGCACCTTATCTATGATTTTTTCCTTTTTCCTTTTTTTCTCTTATGATAGTTGTTTTTAGGTGGGGTTGGTGAGAGAGCGAGAGAGAGAGAGAGAGCCACAGTAAGAAGCAAGAAGAAGCAAACCTCCATTTCCTTATTCACAATCTGGCCAAAGGCATCTAGCAAGACAACATCCAACGCAAAGTTCCTCTGACACGATGCCTGCAATTCAGTAAACCAATTGTCACTGCATATTGGAAGAAGGCCGTAGCTAGAGTGGCTCCTGACTTTTAAGGAGCAAATTGAACATTACATATAAGGAGCCTATTGGGTTTCAAAGAAGGAAGAACAGACTCATACAACCACGTTGAATGTAAAACACCATTGAGTAAGCTTTCTCCACCCATCTCATTTCCCAGACACACTTGGAAGGAAAGCTATGACCCAGTTAGTCAATCATTAATATAAATTCATTTTGGATAGACAATTACAAGGAATCTCCAATTCGCAATCTTGCTTTGGAAGCACAATGGGAAACAATTGGAAAAGCTGAAATTGCAAATACTTAAGCCATATCAGAAATTGATACTTTTTCCAAAGAGGCAAGCTTTAGAGCCAACTTTTTTCTATTGAAAGAAAAACAACAAAAAAAGTCGGAAGCTATTAACATAGAAATATTGCTTCCTGACGTCACAGAAAAAAGATTCAACTTCGTCAAGGCAGTTCAACGACAATGCTTAACACTGGAGGTGACACTCAATTAGATTTTGTCAAAAAAAAAAAATGTAGTGGTGATAGGATTAAAAGGAAGATACAACGACTTACCTTTCCACCCACGATACTCCAGATACCATCACTACCTTCTTCTATGTCAGAAGGAGATGACTTGGCAATAGCTAAGTGTACAGGTGAGTCCTGGCATTACAGGAAAATATTCATTAAAGAAATCATATCCACATGAATAAGGTCAAACAAACTCGACAGAAGGTACCTTATAATGATCCTCAATGGATAAAGAAGGGTGCAAGACCTTTGGACTATATAAATAACCTTCTATACCATCATTAGTTCCACTGGTACTAACCAAACTTATTTTCCTTAAAAGGGCTAGATTCTCCATCTTTTGAGGCACTTAGGGGCTTCTCATCCACCACTTCCCCGTCAATGTGAAGCCGTAAAAGTTGAGACCTGCCATGAAGATAGAACTTTGAGCAATTTACAAAGGGAAAAAGGCCCTAAGAGTAAGAAACCTAGGAAAGACAATGACATCATAATGACATCATAAGATTGACAAGAGACTTTCGGTTGAGCACCATTTATGCAATCTAAAATTCTACTTTATCTCTTTCATCAGACCAACAATGAGACATAGACTTACATGAAATTTTGCAGATAACAATTATTGTCCAAGATCCTCTAGATAATGCATGCAATTAGTTAATCACAGGCACTCCAATGAATATGAAAAGAATCATACTCCATGTATGTACTCTATAAAAGCTTGTTCTTTTCAGTCACATTGAAAGTGCAATAGTTCTACGTGCTATATGAATGTCCATCCAATATGCCTTACTTTTATATATTTGAAGATCATGCACCATTCATACAATTCCAATTACATCTGAAAATGATTGGTTAAAGGTAAAACAAACAGATAAAATGTTCAGTAACAACTTGCTTCAGCTCAAACCAATAAGTGGTAAACATGACAGACATTAATGTGCTCAGCTATAGCCATAAAAATTTCAGCAGTTATCAACTCAAAAAGAACGAGCAGTTTAAAAACCATGTGTAGAAAGAGTAATTCAGACACTTGATATACATACCTGACAGCCAACATGGACCCATTTTCGAAATGGAAACTCGCTATCTGAAGAAGCGTACGATTTTTCACTTGAAAAGGGAGAAACCTCAGGGACAAGAGATTCTTTTTGTGGAGGAAGCGATGGCAGAAGTTGATAAGGATACAAATGATTGTCTCCCACTAGGCTACTAAAATGGCAGTCAAACTCGACATGTTTTCCTTGAATATGAAAGCAGGCAATTTCCATGAGACATAAAGCCAATCAAAGGAGTGTATGAAGTAACCAACAACTTGGGTCTAAATCTCTTAGACTTTTTTTTTTTTGGTAAGAGTAAGCAATATATTAATAGGGGTCAAACTGTACAAACAACACGGCTCCAAAAGCTTACACTCAAAATGAACACGCTCATTAAGAGTGAAAGGAAGCCGCGGACAAGAAAACAAAACGACCAACAGCAAGCCAACGGCAAAACAAGCCTGGCAAAAACACCTAAACAACCACCGAAAAGCCTAAGTCAGACTATAATCAGAGGAAGCGAAGATAATGGGGTCCACATCCCACGAGCGTTGCATCCGCCTGTTCCTGGGAGAGTCCTCAACATTCTCAAAGGTAAGGGCCTTATCCTTAACAACCTTGAGGAGATGCTTCTTCATGGCCGAAATAGATAACGGCTCCCCCCTGAACAGAATATTGTTCCTGTTTCTCCAGATGATGTGACACAGCGCCCCAAAGGAGAACCGGGCAACACACTTATAAAACTCCTTGCCGCTGAGCAAGGTAATGGCCCAACTGAGAGTCTCCTCCCAAGTCCTGTTGGTCCAGGGGAGATTGCATCTAGTAGCCTAGAAAAAGGCAATACTCGAGGTAATGCGCAACCAAAAAAGAGATGATTGATTGAATCAAGCACCTCGTTGCAAAAAGGGCAGGAAGCAGCATCAATCCTACCATAAGACATGAGAAGAGATTGAGTAGGTAACCTCCTCTTGGTGATGAGCCACAGGTTCAGTTGGTAGCGAGGCAAGATGGCATTACTCCAAATGAAACAATGCCAATTGACTCTGGCCTTCTTCCTCCTTAAGGCCTCCCAAGCCGAGGCTACCGAGAACAAGCCCGTCGAGTCCTCCCTCCAACATAACTAATCTTGGGTTCCAGACAAGGAAGGAAGTGGCGAACCCCAAGACTCAATCTCTGATCTGATAACTCGTCTATCCTCAGAGAAGAGATCGGCAACCAAAGCCTGCCTAGAGAGACTGGAGCTATAGATGAGGGGATCCGTGAAATATAAATTCAAAGGACCCCTGGGATGCCAATTGTCGAACCAGAGCGACGCTGATAATCCATCGCCTACCCTCCAATGGAAGTGAAGCCAGCAATCTGTCCTGAGTTGTAAATTTTTTTTCTACGCCCAAGAGTAGCAGGTTGGCTTTTTAACTACCCAAAAGTTCTTGGTTTTTAAGAAGATCGAGTGGACCCACTTACACCATAACGATTCTTTATCTGAAAATAAATTCCAGATATGCTTGAGCATGGCCACCTTATTACACTCACGCAATCTCCGGATACCAAGACCTCCCTCCACTTTAGGAAGGCATACATCTTCCCATGAGACTTTGGCACCCCCCTGCCCAACTCAGGTCCCTTCCAAAGGAATTGTCTGAGAATGTGCTCTATCTGGTCCAATACAGCTGCAGGAAGAATAAAGACACTTGCCCAAAAAGCCTGGATGGCATGGAGGACTGACCTGATCAGTTGAAGTCGGCCAGCAAAAGAAAGAAACCGATGAGTCCAGGACTGCACCCTGGAGGTGATGCGCCTCACAAGCTCAATGCAATCTGCCTTCCAGGGCCTCGATGTGATAATTGGAACCCCAAGATAACAGACTGGAAGGTTACCCTCAACAAAGCCAAGCTCTAGGAGGATTTGATTTTTCAAGGTCGGCAGGCCTCCCGAGATGAACACCTCGCTTTTCCTTGGGTTTGGGAAAAGTCCGCTCCAAGAAGAAAACATATGGAGACCATCCCTGAGAAGCTTCACGGATGGCAGGTCGCCCTCGCAAAATAGAAAGACATCATCCGCGAAAAACAAGTGCGAGAGGCAAGTAGACTTACATCTCCAGTAGAATCTGAAATCCGGCTGTAGCGAGCACCTCCCAAGAATCCCAGAGAGCACCTCCATAACCAACGTGAATAAGTAGGGAGAGATGGGGTCTCCCTGACGTAAGCCTCGCCCACTAGGGAAGAAACCATATAGCTCCCCATTCAATGCGATGGAAAACCGAGGAGTCCTCACACAGGTCATGATGAGGTGAACCAATTGATCAGGAAATCGAAAAGCAAGTAGTACACTCTCGAGAAACCGCCAATCCACGGTATCATACGCCTTTCTGAAGTCGACTTTGATAGCACACTTGGGAGAATAGGGTTCGACATGGAACTTAGAGAAAAGTTCCTGCGCCAAGAGAATATTATCCCTAATTCGTCGTCCCTTGACGAAGGCACTCTGAGATGGATTGACAAGGTCTTTTAGCACTGCTGCAACCCTATTCGCCATCACTTTGGTAATAATCTTGTAGACCGTGTTGCAACAAGCAATAGGCCTGTAGTCATCAACGGTAGTCGCATTGGGAACCTTCGGAACCATGACCAAAATGGTGTTATTGATTTCTCTGAGCAGTCTCCCCGATGTGAAAAAGTCCTTCACGGCTTCCATGACCAGCTGACCCACCGTATCCCAATTCTCCTTGAAGAACTCAACCGTGAAGCCATCCGGACCTGGTGCCTTACCTCTGGCAAGGGAAAAAAGAGTATCTTGAATCTCCAGATCAGACACAGGGCGAGCAAGAAAAGAAATCTGATCATCATTCAGCTGGGTGCGGATAACTTCCCGAATCTCCGATACCTGAGGGGTGTCCAGCTCCATCCTTGGCTTAAGGAAATCATGAAAATGCTCCACAAAATGCTGTTGGACCAATTGAGGCTCAGTGATTTGGTTACCTGAGGAATCCACAACAGAGAGAATTCTGTTTCTTAGATGTCTCTTACTGACATACTGGTGAAAGAACTTTGTGTTCCGGTCACCTTCCTTGAGCCATCTTATACGAGCTTTCTGTCTAAAGAATGACTCTTCCTGAGACCTAAGCTCCACTAAAGTACGCCGCTGAGCTCTCTCCAGGTCCGCGAGGACCATGCTGGTAGGGTCATTGAGGAGGCCCACTTGAGTTTGCTTTAAGGCTTCCCTCACTTCAGAAGTCCTTATAGAGATGTTGGCGAAGGAATCTCTATTTAACTGCTTGAGCCGACCCTTCAAGATCTTTAGTTTGCGCACCAGCCTAAACATGGGCACTCCATAACCCGGATTCTCCCAAACTTGCTTCACAATTGAGTCGAAATCCGGGTGCTGCATCCAGAAGTCGAAGAACTTGAACGGCCTTTTCCGAAGGATCGGGTTCTCCACCTTTACCACCATAGGTGAGTGGTCGGAAATCCCAGGTGCAAGGAAGGACGCTTCCGAAAAGGAAAAAATCTAGCTCCAACAAGGGTTTACCAGGACTCTATCAATCTTTCTCATCTTCCGAGAGGGCCCTGAAGAAGTCGACCAAGTGTATCAAAACCCCACATACCGAAGGTCATCCAGCTCTGCCTGATCCAGACACTACCGAAATTCATCGAAGCACGGCAACCAAAGGTCCGAGCCACCCAATCTGTCCGAGGGGTCCTTTATAGCATTAAAGTCTCCTAAAACAAGCCAAGGCACGTCCTACAGAGAATAGCTTCTCGCCACCAAATCCTCCCAAAGAGGTCGACGAGTAGAAAAAGAATGCTCAGCATAAATAACAGAGACATAGCAGGCTACTCCAGTCTCCAACCAGCAAAGCTTCCCAAGAATCATCTGATCCGAGACCGATAAAACTTCAAAGGAAACCACAGTAGGATCCCAACCAACCCAAATCCTATCCCGATTAGAGTACTCAGAATTAGCCCGCCAGCACCAATTCGAAATCAAGTTCCCAGAAATGGCATTGAAGAGGTTATGAGGGATTTTAGTCTCAACTACCCCGATCAAAGCCAACCAGTTCATCAAAGCGAAGTTCCTCACTTCCGCTTGCTTGAGAGGGGCACCAAGCCCTCTAATATTCCGGCAGCCTATGTACATATATATACAAAAGAAGAGGGCAAGAGCATTACCTCCTTTTAGAGGAACTACGCCTAGTAATAGGCGGAGCTGTCTGAATCGTCGAAGGAGGAGGATCCGGGGCAAGAGCAAGCAGGTTGTCCTGTGTAGTCGAAAGAGGATGCTTCGGCGTCTCAATAGGCCTCTCCTCCTCTACAGATGCCTTCGGTGAAGTGCAAGGGGAGAGGAGGTCATCCTCCGACAAAGAGATGTCTGTGCCCCCTGCAACCTCCAGGCGGGGCACCGCAGTGTCTACCGGCACCGAAGTGGTGATAGCTTCAGCCGAAGTAGTTGGAGCAGTATCACCCTGCTCCGAGATAATCAAAGGCCCCCTAAGGGGTCTTTGTGAATAAGTACCAGGCAGCCTCTTCTCCACAGCCATAGTCTTGAGATTCAAAGACCTCTCCTTCACTAGGACTGGGTAACATCCCCTCTAAAGGTTGAGCCTTGTTCTTGTTGCTCTTCACTTGCTTCCAGCCTTGCTCCGAGTCTTCAGGAGTCTCGGCGGGTTGGTCAAGGGGGCGAGCAGTGTCCAAAGGAGCAGGAAGAGGCCGAACAGGGGGCGGGGCAACATCACATTTATGTCCAAAGACCCCACACTTGGAGCATTCAAGGGGCCTCCATTCATAGTTCACAGCAATGGACCTAGTGACCCCATCAACATTCACTTCCACCGTCGAAACTCTTGGCTGATTAGCTTGGATCTCCACGCATACTCTGGCAAAGGAAATCATCCTCGTGCCCTCGGTTCGTTGATCCACATGAAGGGGTTTGCCAACGGAGCTGGCTATAGCACTAATCGCCGGTGCGGACCACAAGTCGAGGGGAAGGTTCTTGAGTCTTATCCACACCGGAACAGAGGTTTGCTTAGCCTTCTTCAACTCCATAAGGGGTTTCCATTGTTGTAAAATAAGGGGAATCTGAGCTACAGTGATCGGTCCCTCCTCTAGGATCTTCCTCCTGAACTCCGGGTCCGGGATATGGAAATAGTAGAACTCTTAGTCATCCGCCAGCATATCAACTAGCTTTGTCCCCCAAATATTCTTCAAAGTCTGTTCGATCATCTAAAAAGGAAGCTTCCTCCCAATAAAATATCCTACCAAGAACTCCTTCCATTTGGGATCTGCAGCCTGCAGCACTTCTCCCGACAGATTTACAACCGCTTTCTCTCCCACAACAGCAGCAGGAGGAATATATGAAAGGCCGTAGCCCTTTGTGGCCAACCGTGCCACATTGGCCCATGAACGGGCTTGGGGAGGCCTTGACGAGCTTGCTGGCTTGCTTGGGGCCCTCTTATTAGGAGCCCGAACTTGACTTCGACCCCGAGAACGGCCTTCCCGAAGAGGCCGAGAGATTGGCCCACGTCTCGAGCCATCCCCTGCCACAGAAGACTCTCCTACGGGTCGGGATTGCTAGCCCGGCTTGCTAGCTTGCCAGTCCACAGCCTTGTGAGGAGGGGAGCTCGGCCTCTTACCCCTGCTACCACCTAGTCGAGGTTCCGTCGAAGTAGAGGCCATCGAGCCACTAAGACAACAAAAAACTCAACAGCCAAAGAGGAGCTCCATACCAGGCCAAGCTTCGAAGAGGAGGGATACTCTGAACCACCCCAGCCGCCTCAAAACCAAAGTCGAGCAGGCCACGATCCCGAGCAGCTCCCGCAAGTCTCGAACCAGGGCTGAGTGGAGGTCCGAGCGTGAGCAGCTCCCGCAAAGGCTACGAACTAGAGCCGTCACGATCCAGAGCCGAGACGGGTCGAAGCGTGAGCCGAGGCGGGTCCGAACGTGAGCCGAGAGGGACCCCCCAGCTGTCCCGAGCCAGAGCCGAGACAAGTCCGAGCGTGCGCAGCTCCCGCAAGACCGTCGAACCAGAGCCGAGGAGGAGCGGGAAGATGGAGGAAGGAGAGGGGAAGAAAACCCCCAAAAATCGGAGCAAGAGGGAGGCCGAATCGTCCAGGCCGAGCAGGGAACCAGTCGGCGTGAACAGTGCACGATCGCCTGCCTTGAGAGAGGAGATGAACAGTGACGCGAGAAAACAGATGACCCCTTTTACACAGGCTTCTCTTAGACTTTGCAAGTCACTATCATTACTATTTTATACTCTGCCTCATAAGTTGATAAGGATACAAATGATTGTCTCCCACTAGGCTACTATACCAAAAAAATTGCCCATAACCCAAATTAAATACTTAACAATTGGTTGATAGACAAGTGCAAAAATCCTACATTGTTAGCATCACAACATCTGTCAAACTTTTGGATTTCACTACTTTTTGGTTAAAAAAAAAAATTACCACACTCTAAAGTTCCCTGCAGGTTTAAGATTAGTTCCACAACTAGCTAATGAGGTTTCATAAAATTCTACATGAACGTACTTTATGAGAAGTGAGAAAATTTGTGGCAACATCAAAAGAGGTTCTCAGAATCTGCATGGTATTACGCATGCTGAGGGGGAGAGCATGGACATATAACAATCGCAAAGTCCTATGAGAAAGTTCCTCATTTTGAGTAAAACGAGAAGGTATAATCCTTTCGTAGACCCACATGCTATTACATCTATCCAACACAACACAATTAATCATAATGCAATGGATCAAGGCATGGAAAATATAAGGAAAAATATCCATAATCCTTCGGCAAAAAAAAAAAAAAAAAGAGAGAGATCAAAACCTGCTATCACCACATGTACTAGAAATGTTGCATTGCTGTATTAGTGGAACAACACTTGAATTAAACCAATGCCATCACTAATAGAGCTGACACCAATAAACTATATCCGTGCTTTGGGGAAAAAATCCCAGTTGCTACAGAATAAGCACAAAAAATTCTATTCATTAAAAGGCTTCAGAATTTTATAAAATAATAAAATACGGGCTCATCATACAAGTGCAGAGAGATAGAGATAAATGCATGCAGTTCGAACATATTGGTCAATCTTACTTCATCTCTTTATCACACTGGTTTTCAGAATGTTCTTCCTAAACCATCTGACTATGCAGTTCTTATCAGGAAAAGGAAAAAGGAAAAAAAGAACAATCAGAAGATGTAGGGGCAAGTGACATCATAGATGGAGTCATTTGGCACCTCGATGTTGACTCGTCTCATCCAGGGATAATATATCACTTTTTGGGCTCATTATCAACTAAAAGGCCAACCCATTATCCCTCACTGCCTCAGTCTGAGTCTAGATTATCAACTGCAATTACAACCTGTCAAGGAAGGTCCTTATCAAAATTAAACCAGCCACCTCGCATCTAGCAATCACTAAACACTATCATAACAATGTTTTTATGATTTCAATTAACAAGTCAAGGACAGGCCAACAGGCTTAGAGCAAGACATAGCCTGCATATCATGTCCTACGAGAGATGCCTTATTCAAATTAAAAAGTCTAAGCAACCCTCAGCATGTCCTGGCTGAATAATATTAGAAACAAAGAGAACTCATGAGACATAGTAAAACAAAAAAGAAAACAAACCTCTTGTCTAAAGGAGTTTATCAATTCTTCTGAATATTCTTGCATCGAGAATACCTTCACTGCCACATCCTGCAATTGGATTAAATGCAGAGAAAGTTAAAATCCAAAAAAAAAAAAAAAATCATCATCAGGAGATCGCATAGGTCTATACCAAACAGTGAGATAAAGTAAGAAGCCAAATGCATTGCACTAAATCTCCTCTTTCATATAGCAAAACGCATAGGTCTATACCAAACAGTGAGATAAAGTTAGAAGCCAAATGCATTGCACTAAATCTCCTCTTTCATTTAGCAAAATAAGTAAACATTTCTCCTGTGTTTCATGTCGGCACATGAGTAAAATTCACTCCACCATCATGCATTACATATTATAAAGAGAACCTGAAGTCCGTAAGTGAATAGCATGAGAGATAGCCAAACGCTATTAGAGGAGTGAGATAAGTAGTAAGTATACCATGAAGTGAGGTACATGCATTTTACATCATGACAGCATGCATCACTCTGTTAAACTAAATTTAACAGAGCGTGATAGACAGTTCCACAAGAACCTGAGAGAGGAGGAACGGCAGACTAAATATCAGAATGAACACTAAGAGAGTAGAGTTTATTACCATAAGCATCGCAAACATACGGAAACAAATATGACCAAATGATCTCAGAAGCAAGAAAAATCTACACTGCATGAAAATAATCAATTGAGACTGGATGCATTTGCAGTGCATCTCAGCAAAGTTATTGGGGAATATACATATAAACATCAATATGGAAGAATAACAGATCTGGCTTTTCAAGGACTATCCATGATTTGCAACAATAGCACTCATTTTAGAGCCTTTTCGGAGTATGTCCTACTGGCATAATGAATAGCCAGACCCAAGATTAAAGAAAAACTACAAGCGAAAAGCATACTACTAATGACTTTTCAGGCATCGCTGAACTCCTATAAAATCCCTTCCGTCAGCCCGTCAGACAGAGAGAAAGAGAGAAAAGAGAAAGCGAGAAATTACCTGGACAAGCCGGTGCCGGATCTGGAGCCGGAGGGGGGCGGGTTGGTTCGCCGGTCACGCGGTGGTTCGCTGTCGAAGAGAGGGAGGGCAGACAGAGACGCGAGGAGAGAGAAAAAGTAAGGGACGGACGAGTGGGGGCCGGAACCGGAGCCAAAGGTGCGGCGCGGTGCGGTGGTTCGCCGGTTGGAAAGAGGGAGGGCAGAGAGAGAGGGAGGTCGCACGCCAGAGGGCAGAGAGAGAGGGGGAGGTCGCATGCCGGTCGGTTGCTCGCGGGGAGGCGAGTGGCGGAGGTGGGTGACGGAGGTCGTCGACCTTCGAGGGAGTGGCGAAGGCGAGCCTCAGAGGCGGGCGACGGAGGCGACTGGGAGGCAAGCAGCGGCGGCGAGTGGCGGAGGTGGCTCGGAGGCGAGCGGCGGAGGTGGGTCGAAAATGGGTCACTGACCAATGTCTGTCTCGTCGCAGGAGAAAGAGAGAAAAAATTGCATAAAATTTAATTGAGGAGAGAGCGTGGCGGGAACGTGTCTTTTCTTCTGCAGCTAGTTGAGCCGAGCCGAGCCGAGCGAGTTCTTCTCATTTTCGAGGGGGTCCCGCTCGGGACAGGTGTCGGTATTTGGTGGTTCGTGCGCGCCAGGTCAGCGGATGACGTGGCGCGCACGAACCACTGAATATTTTCTCCGAAAGTGTGGCCTTCGAGCTGGCCTGAGACAACCATGAGACATAGATGGATGAATAGATCTGCTCCCGCTATATCTAACACAACTAAATCCTCCCCTGATATTGAGATTTCTTTCCCTCTCTTCAGACTTTGAGATTTGTTTCCCTTTAAAGACCAATATATAAGAAGTCTAGGGTTACAAAATTGAACCACAACACAAAGATTAAGTATGGTGAGCAATGTTTAATCCTTTTCCCGGAGATTAGAACATTTAGATCTCACAAAAATTGTGACATCCAGATTTTCGAGTCCTAATTTCGACTGGATAATAGGGCCGCTTTTGTTCGATTGAAGCCAAAGATTGTGAAATTGGGATGCAAGTGGGGCTACATTGGTAAGGAAAAATACCAATTGGAATGATGAGGTGTTGAATAAATTATTGGGGGTCAATTTTTTTTATTTCAAGAGGAATTAAGGCTCAATTGGAAAGAAAACCAAGCAAATTCGTATGCCACACATACCCCATATTTTAGCTTACCTAAATGCTTCTAGAAGGGGCAAAGTTGTCTTGGAATTGTGAGTGGAGGGCAGCTGGTGGTGCCTATGTGTGGCTGACCTAAGAGAGAGAGAGAGAGAGTGAGAGAAAAGAAAGAGAAATTAGGTTTTTCTTCCTCCCCTCTCTCCTCCGTCGACGGATCCTCCCCCATCTTCTCCTTTTTCTTCAAAACTCCATGGGAGCCGAAGACCACCGAAGACCAAGCTGTCGTCGCCGCTTCTCGCCGCCGTCATCGCACGCCCGCAAGCCACCGGAATTGCTCGCACGCACCCAAGCTCGCCGTCGAGCTGCCGTTCGCACGCCTCCGCCCCGCTCCTCCCTCTGGTTCGAACAGAAACGAAAATAGAAACCGAAGCAGCAAGTCTCATCGCCGCTGCAGCAAGCAACCGGAGCTGAAGTTGCCGCGAGCGCCGCCCGCGCGTCTCCGCCTTCAGCCGCGTCGTCCCTGGCTTAGTCGACGTCCAGAGCTGCTGTCCAGCCTCTGTTTCGCCTCTGCTCAGTCTCGTTCAGCTGCCTCCGGCCATCACCTGACCACCTCCGGCCACCGTCGACCTCGCCGAAGCTCCGCCTCGCCCTCAGCCGCCCTTGGCCGCCTCAACCGACGCCGGAACCGCCCCTTCCAGCAGCGATCAGAGAAGTCAGAAAATGGGTATCGCAGTGGGTTTTGGCCCGTTTTGGCCGCCTTCCCGAGCCCGAATGCTCGGCCCGCTTTGAGGAAAGTCGATCCTCGCGTCGAGCCCGTCGTTTTGAGTGAGTTTTACTCACTAATGCCTTTTTAGTGTGCTAATTATACTTAAAGGTTGATTAGTGTTAATTAAGTGTAATTAGGTTGTTAGATTAGAATTGATTAGTGATTATTAGTTAATTGCTTTGCATATTAGTGGTGTGATTAGTGTAATTAGATAAAGAATTGCATGTAGTATTTATTGGATGCTTCTTGGGATTTTTCCCGTCCCTTATCGGGTGTTAATTAAGTGATTCGGGCCTAGGTGGTATTTTTAGGAATTAAATATTAATTTTCGAAATTAATTATTTAATTATTTATTTCCCGGAAATTCAACTAGGATGACCAGTGACCGGGATTTTATGCTGATGATCGTGGTGCAGACCGTTTATTTAATTGAGCTTTATATTGTGCTAAATTGAATTTATTGTATTTATTTATTAATTTTCGAAATTAATTATTTAATTATTTATTTCCCGGAAATTCAACTGGGATGGCCAGTGACCGGGATTTTATGCTGACGACCGTGATGAAGTCCGTTTATTTAATTGGGCTTTATTTTGAGTTAAATTGAATTTTTAATATTTATTAATTATTTATTTTTCGGAAATTAAGATGGAGATGGCCGACGACCGAAATCTCGTGTCGATTCTCGTGGCGCAGTCCGTTTATTTATTTGAGCTTTGAATTGTGCAAAATTTGATTGAATGTGGAATTTAGGATATATTCCTAAATGGTTGTGGTTAATTATTTCATTGAGAAATCGTTGAGTATTGAATATTGAAAGTGGTCGAGTGGGACCGTAAAGCCATTATTCTTGAAAGTGGTCGAGTGGGACCGTAAAGCCATTGATTCTTGAAAGTGGTCGAGTGGGACCGTAAAGCCATTGAATAATTGAAAGTGGTCGAGTGGGACCGTAAAGCCATTAAATATTTGAAAGTTGCTTGGTGGAGCCGGGATTACCACCTATATAGCAAGTTATGTCCTAAGGACCGTGATTCATATTTGTAAATTGAGTTGGAATAGTTGAAATGACCGGAAGTGGTCTTGTGATTATGTAATCGACTAAGTCGATTGAACTTTGCCTTGATCCGATTGTCGTGAATTGATTGATTGAGTGGAAAGGACCATGAATGGTCTTGTTGGCGTGTAATCGACTAGGTTGATTTGATCGACGCTTCGATCTGTGATATGATTGCTTGGATGCCTATTTGATACGTGCTAACATGCAGGTTGAATCTGAGGCCAAGGTAAGTCCTCTGTCTCATGTTGTGCATAGGCAGCCCTAAGGTGTATTAGTTTACTAATCGGGTCTTAAGAGGTAGAACTTGCTGAGACGTTGTCTCAGTGGTTATTGAATAACCATTTCAGGACCTGGATGAGGAGCCTAAGGAGCATGAATCTGATGAGGAGATCCATGTTGAGGAACCTGAAGAGGAGTACGTGAAGGAGAACCCCGAAGATGATCCAGAGTAGGATCCTGATGACGATTGTTATAGAATCAATTTGAGTAGAAACCAATCGTTTTAGTATGGCTTGTATATGAGCATAAGGGTGTTGGTTTTCAGGTTCAATTTCCTAGTCCTACTTATATATCCCATTGCTTTATTGTATGGGGATTTTATAACCGCTTCCGCATGTGCATATATATAAATGAAAGGGTCGGCGATACATAGTTCTGGGATATCGTATTTTAAAATCAACCAAAAGTAAGGGATGTGTGCGTGCCTGAGGGTCGGGGCGTGACAAAAATTACTCTTCATCCGATCAAAATCAACCTTTGTTTAGAGCTTTTTGCCTTGATTCACCTAGCTCCAAGGATGATGAGGCTGGAGAACAACCTTAGTGCTCGAAATTCTCAAGAGATTACCAGTGAAACCTCTCATGAGATTCAAATGTGTCTCCAAATTGTGGCTTTGCACAATTGAAGATCTTGACTTCATGGCCTTGCACTTGAAGCACTTGGTTTTGAGTGGCACGAATTGGTATATTCTTCTTACTGATAGGTACTTTTCTAGCGATCAAAGGAGCTCTCTATATCCATAAAAGTCTCTTACATTGGCTTCTCAGTCGGAAATTGAAGTTCCATTTATTAGCTCAATGGGCTATTATGGTGTTGTGGGTTCGTACAATAGATTGATCTATTTTGTTGAGGCTAATGCTGAAGATCGCAGTCAAAGGATATTTTTGTGGAATTTATTCACTAGAAAGCACAAGGCGATTCTAAGTTCACTTCTTGATTATCCGTTTGTTTACATGTATGCTGCTCATATGGTGGAGATTGATCTAGTAACTATGGTAGATAGCATGGTTTTCCCATAGGAAAAAAATTTGATGTTGCTTTATTATTGCAGACAAGAAGATTAGATATCTCGATCTAATTCATGCTAATTATTCGAGAAGGATGAGAAGCAAAGTACTTATATCAATTTGTAATTTTTGCTTCTTCACAGCCATATTCATATCTATTTGAAATGCAAATTGAATAAGGTGCGTCGAGACTATTGACAACTTTAGATAAATAGACTGAATTCTTTGATGCGCAAGTTCATCTAAAATTATGCACATATGCAATATGAAACATAAATTCACTAAATGGGAAATTTGTTAGAACTTCCATTTATTTCACAGAAAATAACTTTTAGGAAAACGTTTTTCGAATTTTTCTATCTTCGTTTCACGGAAAAATGAACTGATGAAATAAGACATTTTCCATCAATAGAAAAAAGTCTTCTAAAATAGAGGAAAATATTTTCCATTTTTCAAGTGAGGAAACACATTTTCCATATCTTCTTTCACCTTACTTCTTTAAATAAATCACATTTTCCTTTTTAATTTTTAATTTTTAATTTTTACATATTTTTAAAAATCAAGTTTTTATTTATATTTTATTTTCCTTTTCTATTTTTTCCCCTTTTGTTTCTTTTTCTCATTCTTCTTCATTAGTCGGTCACTGGCCATGGTGATGGCCACACGATCGGCCAAGGGCAAGCTCAAGCCTTGCCTAATCCTACGATGCCGAAACTTGCTTGAGGTTTTAGGCGAGCTCGGGCCTCACCAGGGTAGTTCCAAGCTCTGGCAAGTTGGGTGGGGCTCGAACATCACTCGAGCTCACTAGTGGTCGGCAAGGCTCTAGTAACCTTGGGTGAGGCTTGAGCCTCATCCAACTTGTTGGCCTCAGGCAAGATCGGTTTTGCTGAATTAGGTGAGGCTTGACCTTGCTAGAATCTAATGAGCTAGAGCCTCGCCAGCCTGTGGCGAGGCTCGAGCTTGCCTATATCGGCCATGGGTCGGTCACCAATCGCCATCATAACTGGCAACCGGCCAAGGAAGAAGAAAAAAAAAGAACATAAAAAAGAACCAATAATCGATTTAAAATAATAAAATAATAAAAAATTGGAAAAGAGTATTTGGAGAAGAATATTTTTCTTACTAAATGTTAGAAAATATTTTCTACTTAATTTTCAAGTTTCAGCTAAACATAGGAAAATATTGTTATTTTCTTGGAAAATGGCTTTTTGAAAAACATTTTCTTTAAACATCATATTTTCCGTATAAAGGACAGAGCCTTAATTAGTTTTGTTATGGTAAAGGAAATAGGAAAGGTAAGGAACGATAACAAAAATAAAATTTTGAAGTCTCTTAGAAAGCAAATCATAAATATTTAATTTTTGTATTAAAGAAACTATTAAATAAACAAAATCCTATGGGGCAACTTGAAAATCTCTCTCTCTCTCTCTCTCTCTCTCTCTCTCTCTCTCTCTCTCTCTCTCTCTATATATATATATATATATATATATATATATATATTCTGCACTAATATATTGAGTATTTGTTTCCTAAAATCGACCTATGCTAATTAATTTGGAATTTTGAAGAAGGCCTATTCTACAAATGAACAATGCTCTGTCTCCTTGTATTACACGAATTACTTCGATTATGGTGATTACACACTATCCTTTGCAATCTGGGAAAACTTGTATCATTTCCTTTTTAATTGGTTTTTGCTTCATATTAGGAGGCATATAATCCGTTAAATAATTGATTTAATACCATTAAAAATCCCAAATTGATACCTCACGACACATTTATTCCAAATTAATATTTGTCTTACAAAAATTTCCAAACTTGTAGCCTAAAACATTTACCCTAATTAATTTTCATCTCACTAAAAATTCCAAAATGGTGTCCCTAACCAAATATATCATTTCTTAACGGTTTGAGTCTTACATGGAGGGTAGATTTGGGTGAGGGATTGAGATTTTTCATGAAAGGAAAATGAGTTTGGAATAAATTTGTTACGTTAGATTACTTAGAGATTTTATGTAAGACGAGAATTAGTTTGAGTTAAATGTTTCATTTAATATCAATCTGATATTTTTTATTGTATTATCCGGCAGTAATAAGAACTATTTTTGACTTAAAAATGTCGTATAAATAATTTCTCAATGATACAAAGACAATTTAAAGCATTTTTCGACTTCACAATTCGGTCCAAGAATTTCAATAACATTATTGGCTACTATAAGATGAATAGAAAAAGTATATACTAAATAATTGATAGAAAGGTAATGTAAAGATAGCCTTAAAAATAAGTCATAATTTTCTCATGCTACCATAATATGGAATCATTTATTAAAATAACTCTCCAAATCTCATTACAATGATGCTACTAAGACCAAGCTATAATGTTCAAAATCTCATGACAAAGATATTCGAAATCGGATTTGTGTGGATCTCAGTGATTTGATTTGACTTCTATTTCAATCCACTAACACCTTCATAAACCCTCCAAGTCCCGCGCCCAATCCATCCATGCCAGGGAGATGGCGTCGCCAGACGCCGACCATAATCTCTCCACCAGAGGCGGAGGAGGTTGATTCCATCACCCTCTTGCCTGACGCCATAATCCACCACATCTTCTCCTTCTTGCCCTTCCAGCGTGTTGTCCAGGCAATGGCGTTTCGCTTCGACCTCCACTCCATACATCGATCCCTCCTTCCCCTCAGAGGGTGTCGTTCCTTCGATCAGCAGAGCACTGTGACTCTGTACTGCTGCTAAGGTAGAGCAGTTCCATCTTGCTGCTACTATTTCTGATTTGTACATCCCCATTGAGCTCGAACGGTGGTTTTGCTTTGCCGCCGAGCGCAAAGTGGAAGAGGCTTCCTTGGGCTTTGGACACTGGTATCACGTAGTACCTCAATTCTTGTGCGATTGCGCATTGCTGGTGAGCTCGCACGTATTTAGATGTTGCTTTTCATGATATATGATCATCGACTTGCCTTCACTCAAGAAAATCGTGCCTTCATGATGTTATGTTGGGATTATGAGAATCCTGAGCGGGTGCCCTGTTCCTGAATCTTACATTGCGCCTCTTGTATGACCCGTGCGACGTCCAGATTGATTCAAGATGTCTAAAAGAGTTGGTGATTGATGTGTTTTATACTTCGCCCCTCCATATATCGGCTCCGAATATGCTTTCAACGTGTTTGACCAGTGGGTTTTCCCTCTTAGGCTTTAGACTGAGTGGCGGACCCTCATTGGCCGAGGCCAAATTGCATTTTGACAAGCCAACTGCTTTTTCCGGCTGCTTCTCTGACCAGTTGAGGAGACTTCTGGAGCAGCTGCAACATTTCGCAAAAATCACAATCGGAAGCTTGGGCCTTGAGGTGCGAGTTGATTTTGTTTGGTCGCTCTTCCTTTTTGATACCCTATGTGTATAATAGTTCACCTCAGCTAAAGGTTGCTGTATGATAGGGCCTTCTTGTCCCCATAAGCTGGTGCTGATCCACTCCTACCTGGTTGAGTTCTCAGTTGCAGTTTTCATACACACGCCCGTATGTAATAGCGCGTGCTTGATGGCAACTTGATGAAGTTCATTTTTTCTACAGACAGGAATAGATTGATAATCTAGGGAGGCATTCAGCTAACAAAGATTCTCAAAAGTCCGTTCTGATTTCAATTTGTGAATTAAAACAGGTCAGAAAATGCGATTGGTAACACTCTGAAAGCAGCTGATGAATAAAAAGGAAAACTATTCAGAGAATCAAATTCACAAATTGAAGATGACTTTTTAGTATTCTCATTCCAAATGCAAACATGGAGATTTGGAATAACTAAGGCTGTTTTTGGAATGTGACATAACCCAAGCATATTCTTACAATTTTCATCCCTAATGACATTTATCATTTTCACTTAACAAACATTTTGTCAAAAAAAAAAATTCGAAAACAGTTTCTATGAAGACGGAAACTACAGACATTAAACAGTCGGGAACAAATCCTCTTCCAAATTCCACTCCGTCATCCTCACTTGCCAATTGGAGGAAATCGAGCAACAACCTCACAAAACCGAATCGGAAAACAATCGAATCGCCACCGCCCATTAGGAGGTCGCAGAAAGAAGGTCGAAAGGGAGCCGAACCTGAGATCTGATAGTTGGAGGAAGGGGGTAGGGGCGGATCTTTTTCTTTTTCTTTTGTTTTTGAAAATTGAAAATTGAAATATCCTTTTCTTTCTCCCTCTCTTTTACTTATATTAAGACCGTGTTTCACATTGGAATATGAATCTTTTGATTTTTTTCTTTTGGTAAAGAATTTTCTTAATTAATAGGTTAACTTTCATGGTCACGACTAGATACGAAACAAAGAAACCCTCATTTGACTCTACTCCCCTATCGATTTCATTTTATTTTTCCGTTCAATTTCTCTATTCCGTACCTTCCATTTTATCAGGTCAAATGGGTCGTGAGTTCTTTAGAACGCATGTGATTGTTTACTGACTAGTTTCGAAAACTACCGGACTTTGTTATAATCTTCTCTGTTCTGGTGGAAGAAAGTTTGTAATGCTTGATATGGCAAAGATTGGTTGGATCGATGGTCAGTAATCTCTTGAAAGTACACAATAGTTTGTTCTTTGAAATTGCTACAGTATTATGTAATCACGGAGTTCCTTTTTTGGCATTGCTTATGCTTGATATGAACTTTTGTTAATTGCTTTACAAATTATCCAGAAATAAAATCCCAAAAATTCTCAAAATGAACAAAAGAACAAAAAAAGAAAAAACTCCAAACGGAACAGCACAACAACTCAAAAAACGAAGAAGAAAGAAGATGAACAAAATGAATGAGAAAAGAAAAAGAAGCCAATTGAAAAAAATCGTAAATTTTCTTGGCATAGTCGCTTAATAAGTTTTTAGGCATTTCCCTAACGAAATCCTATTACTTTTTACAATTTTTTTTTTTTGGGTTGCGAACGATAATTTTGATTAGACGGGTTTTGTTGCCGTAAACAAAAATGATGCACTCATGTAGGCTAACGTGCGTCGTGGTTGATTAGAAAAAAAGAGAGGAAAATGTATAAGTTCAGCCTAGATCAAGTGGTCCGCCCATTCATGTTTTGATCTTCAGACTACACATAGCCTGCATGTACGCTTGTGTGCTACCGGCGAGTGGGATACATGTCTATCGCACTCGATTTCCGATCGAAAAGAAAAAGCTTAGATCAAGTTCGGAAAAGTGACCTGCATTGAATTGCCAGCCGAAATCCTTCATGAAAAGCGAATGATTTGAAAAATATTTTTCAAAAAATAATCACCCATACAATTACAAAAATAAGCAAATGCAAAAAGATCGTGCTGGATAATGGAGATCTATTTCTTTAGTCGATTATTTCAAACAATACCAGTGATCATTTTTAAGAAAGTATTTTCCAACATTCATCATTTTGCAAAACAAAAGAAGCCTCAATGTAATCTATAAATAATTTCATACATGATATGATGTGTTCAAATTTGTCTAAGAAATGGTATTGTTTGATTTGGGTCCATGTGTTCAATGGTAATCTCATCGCACACCCCAACAAAACAAAGTGGCCTAATGGGAGGACTCGTGGGACATCACATCGATGTGAATGTGGTGATAGATCTAGTTGTTGAAATTGTAATTTGGAAGAAAGCAATGTGATAATTCCCATTCACTTTTGAATTAATATACATATATATATGCTAATGAATTATTCAAATCGACATCTCACAAGAACGAACATTCACGCATGCTTAACATGTCGAGATGACAGGGCAAACTCAAATGTGGCCAAGCCATTTGCCATCACCAACACCAACTAACCTCCACGCACTCGGCCAGATAGAAATACTCTGACGGAGTCATTTGCCATCACCGCCCAAAATCCAGCCCCTTTCCATGCGCCTTTCTTTTTTCCCCAAATTTGTGATAATTGCACATCAAATTTTAATGTACATGTCAAGCAGCGAGCGTCATTCATGTCTCTTTTTATCCTCATCATTCTTTTGGATGGATCACTAAGTCTTGTTACCATTAAATATGCAGGCCATGTTTAATCTGCCCATTCCCCATACCTGCAATGCAGAGGAATTTCGCACACTGCAAAACTTCACGTCCTTGGCTCGGCAAGAGCGTGGAGATCGCTGGGTTCACAGCCCGTTCTTCTTACAGCCACGAATGTAAGCTCGCCATGCCAATGCTGCTTTTACCAAGAGATGCACCATTGCTGAAGAAGATGGTCATTAACACCAGGACCAGTGGAAGACGCCAATCAAAATCTCTCGAGTCTTTGCCACGGCTGGTTCTAGCATAGCATAGATGCAATCTTTCCAGTAATGTCTCGCTACAAGCTGCTCAATAGGGAGGAAGTCGGTGGACAAGAATGGTTTGGACAGTTTCCTATGTTTGCACCGAATTATCTTTGGGTTATTGGAGCTTTTATGGAGCAAGAAACTTAGTAGTCGTGCCACTGGCAGCTTTTCGATAAAAGAAAAAAAGAAAAAGGACAATCCAGAAACTCAACATTGAACTAAATGAGCTACATCAATTTTCATAACAAATGATTTCCTACCAATCATGTTCAATTTTCCATCTAAAATATCTCATCTTAAAGTGAAAATTACCTGTAGTCAAGACATTGTGATCAAATCATCATTGACAATTCACAAACTTGTACATAGATCTGAAAAAACCTCCCAATTGGGAAACCATATTCCACACTTATAGATCTGGTGATACGCAATGGGCCCAAGGGAGTCCATTTGGGAGAGTCCCACAAGGAATTATAAGGACTTGCTCCATGAAACTAAAGAGACAACTGATAGGAACCAAAATGATACTGATTAGAACAATTCTCCAGCACACGTTTCTAGACTAATCAAATGTTTGTAGAGAGAAGTTCATCATGTTTTCACGTTGAAACAGTACCAAACCCAAACGTGCAGGAAAGTTTAGAAGAGTTCCTAAAATTCTAAATCTTCTAGTAGCTGCACACACACACAGAGAACTACCTATACACAAGCATACAAACTCACAGAACACTTTCCCCAACCAACGGTCGTATAGGTTCTCTCAATCTCCCTAAAAAGAGCAGAAACTCAAAAGTCTAAAACAAAAGCAGAAAGTCTGTACAGCAGACTAACCCAGAAAAACACCAAACTTTTAGGTGCTTCAACTGCAGTATTGGTAGAAGGAGCACTCAGGGCAAACAACAAAAGCTTTGGATAATTGTGCTATATCGAAGTCGGAGGTGTCATCTCTGAAGTGACCAACAGAAGCGAAATCTAGAACTTTACAAGAATAACTTCACCTAGTATATTTATTTAATTAACCAGCCCATTATTTTCAGGCAATACTGATTTCTGCAATCAGATCCATTTATTAAAAAGACTGCTCTATGGAAGCAAGAAAGGAAAGAAGTAGTCGTTGACTGAATCTAATAGAATATATAGCTAAATGTTTGATCTGAACAGACAGAAGGCTTACAACATTTCTGATTGGAAAGACACCAAATATACTAAAGCACAAAGCCCCATCTTTATCTCCACTATAAAGCATATTCAAACATTGCTTGGAAGAATTTGAGAGCTCTACGAATGAATCTTGACCATCGTCAGTTAAACCAGTTTCCAGGTGCTACGCCAGGCATGCGAGGAACTCTTGTAGCTGGAGGGAAGAAATGAGTAGTGCGATCTTCAAATGTCAGAGAGTTGCCAGAAGTGTCCTACTAAAAAATGGATTATTATCTATCCAATTGGGGGGAAAAAGAAGAAGAAGAAGAAGAAGAAGAAGAAGATAAATATAACAAGAGATTAAAGTTAAGGAGTCAAGGCAACAATCAGTAAATTAACAACTCACAGCTGACACGAAACATAAGTTTTCAAAAAACCTTCCATAAACCCATATTAAAGCTGTTGAATAATTCTAAGTTTGAGAAAAGAAATATCTTAGTAAACCAGACTAAAATAACTATTTAACTGCAAACAAAGCATTAGATAGAACATTATGAACCAATAATATATTGTCTGTTAAGAATCAAGATCGAGAAGTCAGATGAATTTTTTTAAGTTGAAAGATGCATACTCTATTCACTTGGGCATCCTCCTCCAAATTGAGACACACCACAGAACAACCACATGGGACTTCAATCTTCTTAACAGTTTCCATTCTGCATAATAATTATACCGAGTTAGAAATAAATATACCACAGTACAATTAACTGCTGCAAGCAATAGCATAAAAAAGCAGCACAATGCATATCCATGGTTCCATAAAGACAGCTAGATTGGTAAGATAACATTTATATGTAAAAATAAGCTCTTCAGAGCAAAACATAATCCATGAAATGGATAATGATTAGTAAATTGGTAGGCATTGCAAAGAAACTTTATGGCAGCAGCATCAGCCAAGTTCTGAGCAATTGTACCCATGACCAAACAGCTGGCTTAATGACATAACTGGTAATCTACGAACTTTTCCACCCACAAGCATAATTGAGGCACACGCAAATTCTATCATTTAGGAGTCACCCGAACTATTACCTTCCTAATATGACTGAACTGGACATATGTCACTTTAAATAATAGAAAGAAACTATTAATTTGATGAAAATGAGCATGTCATGGATGACTGCTTCTATATGCTGTCTCAGTCATCATTGGATAGGAATGAACCATTCAATCTAATTAGTTAAATGGGTATATATAAGATGCAAGATATCATCTAAACCAAGGACTTTGTAAGTTTACAGCTATTCTTTTTAAAATTATATGACATTGATGAAGATATGCATATTGTACGTATCGGACAAGTTATTCATGCTGTCTCGGTCATGTTTGGATTGGAATGAACCATTCGCTTTAATTAGTTAAATGGGTATATATAAGATACAAGATATCATCTAAACCTAGGACTTTGTAAGCTTACAGCTATTCTTTTTAAAACTTATATGACATTATATGCATATTGCATGTATTGTACAAGTTATTCATGCTGTGTCGGTCATGTTTGGATTGGAATGAACCATTCACTTTAATTAGTTAAATGGGAATATATAAGATACAAGATATCATCTAAACCTAGGATTTTGTAAGCTTACAGCTACTCTTTTTAAAAATTATATGACATTATATGCCTATTGATGTACTTTAGCAAGTTATTCATGCTGTGTCGGTCATGTTTGGATTGGAACGAAAAATTCACTTTAATTAGTTCAAAGGGTTATTCATCTCATGTCCTTGTTGATCTATTTAACAAAGGGGGCATGTTCGAAAAGAGTGTTCTAACAAGATTTGTTAAGTTTCTATGCTCAGAGAGTCAGAATGACCTATCTAGCAGTCCACTGTTAATCGGACATCGGGAGACAGGACCCATAAACATAGATTCCCATCTCTATTAGCAGCTAAATGTTTGCTGAGCAAGCTTCCATTTGCAATGCATCATGCGGCTTTTGAGCAATTCAGAATCTTTCCGAAGAGAGATTAGAGAAGAACACATTGTGATGATAAGGGATTGTTGCAGGAAGATTCCTAGTTGAGAAGTTGTGAGGGTAATGTTAAAGTAATAACATAGAAAACTTACTTCAACGTGAAACTGTACCATCTTCTAGTCCCAAGGCAACAACTTTGCCATCAGGAAGCTAGCATAATGATGTTATACATTTACCTGGAGTACATTAGAATAGTTAAGATAATCCAGTATAACGACATACAATGGAATGCGCAACAAAAAGTGATTACATAGACGACGACGACAACAACAACAAGGTCGATGACTCAAAGGGCACACACACCAAGCCATCGTCGAAGAAACGAACATACTAAATAAACAAAAAAAGGAGAACTTTCTCGATCCGAAGCAATTACCAAGGAGAGACTGTCCACAGCCTCCGCCAATTGAAGCAATGAAGCACTACATTCGAGTCCTCCGTGACCATCACCAGCAAATCCTTCTCCGGATTCCACTCCGCCATCTTCACCTGCCAATCGCAAGAAATCGAGCAAAAACCTCACAAAACCGAATCGGAAACAAATCGAATCGGGAGCCGAACCTGAGAAGCCAGCGGCTTGTCGAACTGAAGCTGAAAGGGAAGCACATGCCGCGGCCCTTCGTCGGTCTCCACAGTTGAAAAAGCTCCGGAAGCAGCCGAAAACGCAGCCACTAGCTGCTGGAGCAAGCAGCAAGGGGGTGTACAGAGAGCTAGTGGAGGGTAGAGCTCGAAAACCCTAGAAGAAAGCTTGAAGACCAACACATTCTGCCTCAAGCCCTTCCCCACGTCCCTCGTTCGACAGCTGATTACGCCTCCACGAGGCCGCGCACGATCACGAGCTCCTCTATTCCTGACTGGCTCGACGAATCGTGCCCCGAATCGGAGCCGCCTTCGACGGAGAGCATGGACCGGAGGCCAGAAACTCGGACCGACGGGTAGTGGAGGAGCTGGAGGTCAGCCTGACGATCGTGCGGACTAGGGGTGAGCGGGTCCAGGGTGGGTAGGGTCTAGACCTGGATTCTGTTCCCTACCTGTTATAACCGGTTCTCCTTTTTTGGACCCTATTCCTTACCCTATTTTTATTGGACCCTGTTCCCGGCCCATCCTGTTTTTCCGATCCGGGAACAAGGTTGACCCTGTTTATATTGGAACTGTTTTGCATAAAAATTAACCTTAGAAAAGCAAGTCTAGATGAGTTATCTTGCTGCTTGGCCAATTCTTTCTGCAATCCCCAGCAAAAATATCAAGATCAAAATTAGTCAGGTGCGTTAAATAACCCCTACCATTGACTTGCTTCAGTTAATCAGAATCAAACTAATCTTGAAGACTGTTTCTTCCTTCCACATCTCAACCCCTTTGCAGAACGACCTTGACGAGGTTCCTAATCATTCAAATGGTCAAGAAAAATGTTGACAGTCTTTTGGTCAATAACTAAATTGTTCTACTTACAGGAGGAGCTAAAGAAATCAGAGTGGAAAGCAGAACGAGAAAGAATTGAACATAATTTCCCAGTGACAAACCTAAAAAGAGTATGATTATTAAAACGGTGATGAGCTAGTAAGGGAAGACCACAATGAGCGCTACACCGACGATGATGCCGAGCATTAGCATGGGCTAGAACAGAAGGGCCAGATCATAGTCTATGATGGGAACTTCCCTCATCGGATGGGGTACTCTCAGGTTGTACCAGACAGAGGCCGTGGATGCCCCCATTATCATACCTGCACAAATACCAAAACTTTCAATTAACAAAAGTCCTTGCTGAGAAGTTGGCATAATTCTTCCTAGCTCCTTTAGCTAGAGAAGCAAGGAAAGGCCAAAAAAAAAAGGAAACAATTCATAAACAAACCTCAAATCAAAAAAAAAAAAAAAAAAACACTGGACTTGAAACAATGAACACAGAGAAAAAAGTTTCCACTTTTCGAGCGTAATTATCAATCTAAACTCGTTAAAAAATGATTTCCTTCCTTTTGGTTACTTCTGTGTGCTCTTCAACGCGTGTGGCAAGGTAAAAAGGAAAGTGTTCACCACCATCACGTCACATCTCATTCCAACTCTAGTATAATCTCACTGCAACCTATGGTAGGCACCGAATCCTGTACAAATGACCACTTGCAACGGCACTAAAAGAAGGAAACAGAAAAGTGATTGAGAAGGAGATTATGATATTCTGTGGAATTTTGTCCGACTCACACTTGGAGATGGCAGCAGCAGACTTGGTGTCGAACCCGACGACGAGGGTGAGCATGGACACGAAAATGCCGCCGCCCCCGATGCCGCCCACCATCCCGCACGCCGACCCCAGAAAACCGATCACCGTGGCCACCACCACCCGCCACCCAAACTCCAAATCCTGCTCCACCCCCATCACCCAGAAAACCAAACGAAAACCACCTTTATGAGTCGAAATCCACGTTGGCAAAAAGCTACGAAAACAGAGCCCGAAGCGCACCCGCGGCGGGTGTGGCGTGGCCGGGGGCTCTGGGGAAGGCAAGACGAGAGGCTGGAGCGAGGAGGAGGAGGGGAGGAAGGGGTCGAGCAGGTGGAGGTTGTCGGGGGTGACGACGACGATGACGGTGACGGTGACGGCGGGGGCGGCGGGGTAGGGGAGGATGAGGAGCTTGGCGGCGGTGGTGCAAGCGCGAGGGGAACCGGGAGAGGAGCTCAGGGAAGTCTGGTTCTCTGCGTCTACGCCTCTGCGGGTAAAGATAGAAATAAAATTAGGGTTTTGCTAGGGGTAAAAACCAGTTCTCCAACCGGTTCCCAAACCGGTCCGGTCGAACCGGTTCCTGGGTGGGTAATCCTTTGGAACCGGTTCCCGGACCGGTTTAAACAGGGTCTGAGTTTTGGGAATCGGTTCCCAGCCCGGTTTTAACCGGAACCAGTTCCCGACCGTGTTTTCCGGGTGGGCCGGACCGGGAACCTGGTAAACCCGGTCCGGTTGCACACCCCTAGTGCGGACGGCGGCCGAAGTGAGGGTCGGCGGAGACAACGAGGAAGAGAAGAGAATTTGATTACGGGCCGAGCCGGGCCGGATTGGGCCATAAGTCGGGCTTAACAAGTGGCCCTTCGGGCTCGAGTTCCGGCCCGTCAGACTACTGATCATGTCAAGGCGCGGCCCATTTATGGAGTTTTTTACGTGGAGTTTAGGAGTAAGCCACGGAACCAGGGAACTTCAAAACAATAGAGAAAGAGAGTTGGGCTTCGCAGGAGAAACTGAGGGTAAAATGAAGAGCACGACTCCGTTGTTTTTGCAAAAAAATTAATAATTTAGAAAATATTTTCCTAAACTTAATCATCTTTATTTTTTAACAATGAATCGATAAAAAAAATATTTTTCATTATTAACGACAATTCGTGTCAAAACATTTTTGTTGATAATGAAAATATTTTCTGTTTTCTCTTTTTCTGAGAAATGTAAATGATCAGATTAGGGAAAAAATCTTTTCCAAATATTGATTTTTCGAGACACGAACGAAGCCTTAGAGAATGTGTCTTTGTATGAGCTAGTTTGCTTCGAGTGTTTTTATAACGGTGCGAGAAATTCAACTATAATAGTGACGTGTAGTCTTGCTACTCATAATATACACTAGTTGTGTAAAACAATCATTTTTTTGTGTCTTATTTGTGCCGGTATATGTGTGTTTCAAGTTACCTATCACAATTTTCTCATATTACTAGCACCTTGCTCTCGCATCCATTAACTGGCATTAGAGACTTTGCTTAAGTCTTCGTCATATGCCAGGTCAAGGTGAGTGATGACGTGATCAAGAAGATTTTGATGGGTGGTCCTATTCTTAAGCACTTAAATTTTATCGAGAAACTTGAAAGAGCTTGAGATTGACAGATGTTGGCTAGTTGAAGCTAACGATTCCCTATTGAAGATTCTCGCTCTTCATTTGAGAATTAAAACAGACTAGAAAATGTATTTGGTAACACTCCAAAAGCACTTGATGAATAAAAGGAAAATTCTCAAAATCAAAATCACAAACTTAAGATGACTTTTTTAGTATTTTCATTCCACATGCAAACATGGAGATTTGGAATAACTAAGCCTGTTTTTTGAATGTGATGTAAGCCGATCATATTCTCACAATTTTCATCCTTAATGACATATATCATTTTCACTGAACAAATATTTTGTCAAAAAAACATCGAAAACAATTTCTATGAAAATGGAAACTAAAGGCGTTTTCTAAAACTACAAAGGCCTTAAACAGTCAAGAACAAAAGTGACATGTGAATCATGCGACGATGTTTAAAATTTCGCAACAAATTTGCCTCGCAACTTTCAACATCTGAACTTAACAGATTTTTAGAGGCTTTTTACTGAAAGATAGTATGAAAATTACAGATTGGCTTCGAAGTATGAGGCATCATGTTGTTCAAGTTATGGCGACTCTCGAAAGTCAACTCAAGCATTTAAAATTATAGGTAGGAAAGTTCTTCCATTGTGAAAAGTTCCAAGTTATTTCTAAGAAAACTACCTCGAAATTACTCCATGTTAACCATCCATTTCTTTTTTAAGAATGATGATAATATCCTGAATTAATACGAGTTTTACTTTCCTTATGACCAAACAAAACTAGATACCACCGAAACAAATATCAGTGCACATGAACAACCTAATATAATCCTAATATCAAGTCCAATCACCACCACATAAACTAGAACAGAATCTAGATTTCCACTCGCATCACCTTCGTTCACTCTTGGTTTTTTCTTTAAAACGCCAACTCCTCAGTTCGACATCATGTTCTCGTTTAAGACTTCCAAGCACTTCACACGCTGAATAGAAAAGAGAGAGAGAGCTTTCTCAATTTGACGCAATTACCTTCAAGTCCCTCGAATCCTTCGCCGGATCCTACTCCCGCCATCTTCACCCGCCAATCGGAAGATATCAAGCCAAAACGTCACGGAATCGAATCGAAAAACAATGGAATCGCCGCCGCCCATTTGGAGGTCCCAGACAGAACACCCGAACGGGAGCCGAACTGAGAAGCCAAAGCGGTTCATCGGAACTTGAAGCTGAATCGGAAACACGCGCCGGCTACCCCTCCTTCGCCGGTTGCAAAAATACGTCATCGTCTATCTTATGTTCATTCATTTTTTCACATTACTTATACCTAATATCAACGTTTGATTAATTGCTCTACAAATTATCCAGAAAAAAATTGCAAATATTCTCAGGATGAACAAAAGAAAAAAAAAAAAAAAAACTCCAGACAGAACAGCACAGCAACACGAAAAAGAATATGGAAAAATGAAAGAGAAAATTTGTAAAAAGCAAAAATTCCTCGCATAGTCGCTTAATAAGCGTTTAGGCATTTCTCTTATGAAATCCTATTGCTTTTTACAATTTTTTTTTGGTTGCAAACAAGAATTTTGATTAGGTGGGTTCTGCCGTTGTAGAGAAAAATGATGCAATCTTGCACGCTAACATTCGTCATCGCTTATTTATCTATATATAAAAGAAAAAGGAGGAAAATTTATAAGTTAAGCACGGATCGAGCAGTCTATCCATTCGTGTTATGATCTTATAGCCTATGCTTGTAAGTTGAGATCATTCAAAATTTGTGACGGATCAAATCGTTGCGCTTTTATCTACCAGCGAGTGAGATACATATCTATTGCTCTCGATTTCTGATAAAAAAAATAAAGCCAAGAACAGTTCTGAAATAATGATCCGGTATTGAATTGCTAGCCGCAATCCTTCGTGGAAAGAACAGGATTTGAAAAAATATTTTTCAAAAATTAATCACTTAATCGGTTACAAAAATGCATTAATGCGAAAAATTCTCGTTGTGCATGAAAATGTTTGGATAATTGAGACATATCTCATTGATCGATTATTTCTAACAATACAAGTGATAACTTTTAAGAAGGTATTTTCTAAATCACTCATTTTTTTGGAGAACAAAAAATACCTTAATTTACGTCATTTTACAAATAACATCACATATGGCATGATCCTCAGGATTGTCTGAGAAACGATATCATTTAATTTGGGTCCATACACTCAATGGTAATCTCGTTGCACGCCCCCAATAGAACGAAGTGGCTTCACTCTGTTCCAGCAGAGCTGGTACAGAAGCGTAGGAGGGGTCATGGGACATCACATAGATGCGAATGTAATTTGTCAAAAAGGAATGTGATAATCCATCCTCATTTACTTTTGAATTAAAAAACATATGCTAATGAATTCAAATCAACATCTCACAAGAGCGAACATTCACGCTTGCTTGAATGTCGAGGCAACTGGCCTTGCTCGAACTTGACCAAGCCATCACCACCCAAGCTCCAAACATTTAGCCGGATAGAAATACTCAAACCACGTCATTTGCCATCATCGTCCGAAACCGAATCCCTTCCCGCGCACCATTTTTTATTTATTTTCCAATTTGTGATGATTGGGTATCGAATTCGAACATATGCAATCATTCTCTAGCCGAGCAGCAAACATCATTCCTGTTATGCTTAATCCTCATCAACACTTCGGATGGATCACTAAGTCTAGTTAGCAATATATGTGCAGGCCATGTCTGATCCAGCCATCCTCATGTCTGCGATGCGGAGGAATTTTTCCCTCTGCAGAACTCCTGCACTTGGAAGAAGTAGAAGGTGACGGATGTAAGCTCGCCTTGCCAATGCTGCTTTTACCAAGGGATGCACTCCTGCTGGAGAAGGTCATAAACGTCAAGACCAGTGAAGGACACCAATCGAAATCTCTCGAGTCCTTGCCACGACTGGTTCTACCCTAGATGCAATCTTTATGGTAAAGTCTCACCACAAGCTGCTCAATAGGGAGATTGTTGGTGGTAGAACGGATTTTCCATGAGAAGCCATCCGGAAAGTGAAGGTTCTTATTAGAGTCTCTCCTTCTGATTGGGAAGCAACTTGGGAACATATCCTCGCTTCAGATAACCTAAAATGAAGAGGCCAAAACACTGGTTATCAGGCGTTTCCTCCAGAAGGAGGTAGAATCCCTGCAGCATCTCCTCCTTCACCGTTCATGGACATTGCACGTTTTTATTGAGCGCAAAAACACTCCATGAACTCACAGTTGTATGACCAAAAAGCAAAAAAGAACTCACAGTTGCAGTTCCTTTTATGAGTAAGTTTATAGTGACAAAAGGGTGCCTCTACAGCCTAAAGTCAAGATCTAAAAAGTTCAAGAGAAACTTTGGATCCAAAGGGATACCAACACATTCCCAAAACAGAACAATACTATGGATACAAAGACTAGCATACCAAAACCATTCATGGTAAAATCCAAGTAATTAGGCAAGTAGATCACCGACACCTAATACAGATCTATATTGCATGTGACTTAGTAAACCATTTTCATTTACTAGGACTAAACATCTTTAACATTACTCTCCCAAAAAATGGTCATTAGCTTAAAAAGATGGCGCTCTAACTGGAAAAATAGTTGGTAAAAAAAATATAAATGAACAAATTCCTACATCTAAGTACATTAACAAATTGTTGCGAACAGAAGCTCTCATAACCAAGGTTAAGCATCACATGAGATCAATGTTGGCTCAATTCACTATCATCTAAGCACCCGCCAGTTATTTTATCTGTTTAACATCAGGATGCCCTGAAAGATACAGCATGTCTCAAGATGTGCAAAGCATAACTTACTATAACTGTTCTGTGTGATACTTAAACTCAATAATTTATCAGAGAGAAAGGCCAAATGCAAAGGTAATAACGTGCACCTGTAGATGATTGAGGACAACCAGCAGAAGTTCTTTTCCAGCAGCACAACCAACTTTTGATACACACTTCATACCCTATCATCGAACAAACCAGCTGACTAAGATGATAAAACCAACAAAAAGAACCAAAGTCCAAAAGTGACACTGGAGATTCAAAAACCAGTCGTACCACTTCAACCAGAGAATTAACAAGAAACTGATGGACTGTAGGACTGGTCCTAGCACCACCTAGAAGACTCAAAAATTCCTCCTGAGGAGAAGAGCCAAGACCTAGATAAGCAAACAGAAACAGTCAAATGAAGAACAATGGAAAGCCATCTACTGCTCTGTATTAACAGGACCACTAACCATGGTCATTAATAAAGCTTCATAACAAATCAAACTTCTCATGAAATATGTCCATGGCATCAGCCGACTGCTTGTGCATGACCAATGATGATGTTCGGACAACACGAAGTAAATCTTCAATGTCGGAAGCCTGTTGAGCAACTTGATGATGTTCATTTTTACTGCAGACAGGAAGGGATTGAGAATCTAAGGAGGTATTCGGCCGATAAAGATTCTCAGAAATCTGTTCTCATTTTATTTGAGAATGTAAACGGTCCAGAAAATGTGTTTGGTAACTCCAAGATACCATTTTTACAACAGGGGTTAAACCTGCCGACTCCATGTGAGCATCTAGCATTTCTGCATCTGACATAGCTAGTCTATCTAACATAAATGACATCCCCTCAAATTCAAGTTCTTTATCTTCGTGAACACTTTGACGGGTGTACCAAAAAGGGCAGCAAGATGGCAATACAGGAGTAGGGTACACTTCCGGTTGGTCTAGATGATTGTCAGTTATGTTTTGGAAATCTCCTAAGGCACTAATCTTGTCTAAAAGTTTATAGGAATCTATCGTGCTTGTAAATAAAAATCCCTTCATTCAACTAATATCAGCTTGGGATTCTTTACTTGCAACTATGTCGCATCCAAATTTTCACTCCCATTACCATCATTCACTCTTCATTTTTGTGTAAAACGCCAACTCCTTAGTTCAATGTCATGTTCTCATTTAGACTTTCAAGCACCTTACCCCTATATTCACCAACTCTCCATCAAACGCAATTTGAACGGGGTAGGCAATTGAAGTGGTTTATTTGAGGAAAAAGATCGTAGCACATTTAAGGAAAAGCAAAGGGGGAATAAGGCCAATGACTCAAAGGGTGCACACCAAGCCACTGTTGAAGAAAGGAAGACACTGAATTTAAAAAAGAAAAAAGAAAAAAAAAGGAGAACTTTCTTGAGTCGAAGCAATTACCAGGAGAGATCGTCCACAGCCTCTGCCAAGTGAAGCAATGAAGCACCACCTTCGAGTCCTCCGTGACCATCGCCAGCAAATCCTTCTCCGGATTCCAGTCCGCCATCTTCACCTGCCAATCGGAAGAAATTGAGCAAAAACCTCACAAAACCGAATGGGAAAACAAATCGAATCGAACCGCCCATTATTAGGTCGCGAAAGAAGGCGGGCCGAAGCCGAACCTGAGAAGCCAGAGGTTTGTCTAACTGTAGCTGAAAGGGAAGCACGTGCCGCGACCCTTCGTCGGTCTCCATAGCCGAAAAAGATCCGGGAGCGGCCAAAGCGTCCGGTGGCAAATGTGAACTGAGAGGGAGAGCCAATGGCGGAGGGTAGAGCCCGAAAACCCTAGAGGAAAGCCTGTTGGAAGAGAAGATCAAGAGAGTAACGAAGTGCACTGGAGCCTGAGAACTTTGCAGAGAAAATTGCGGGAGAGGAAGAACAGGCGGGAGAGAGGCAATGAGGAAGAGGAGAGAGAGAGGATACGGGCCGAGCCGGGCCGGATTGGGCCATAAGTCTGGCTAAACTTCTTCTCCGGGCTTGTTCATCATACGAAAAATAACGTAAGAGATGACCCAACGGGCCGCTACGGCCTCGAACGGTCCAGACCACTTTCGATAACTTCGAGTAGAGATTAAACCGAACGGGGTTTGGTTCGAGCATTTCATCGAACGTTTAAAGCGCGCTGGCTGAAAGGGGGGAAAAACCGAGTACCAACTCGCGCCGGGACTCGCAATAATAATCAACAAGCAGTAGTGATCCAAAACAGCAGCACACAGACGAATGGGGCCGTTGCTCGGGCGAACCGGACAACGAGGAAGCCTGGTCCGGCGAGCCCGAAACGGGGCAAGGCAAGGGCACAAACAGGGGTGTCGGCCGAGAGTCCCTACCCGGCTCGAGAGCGCGGCCAGGAGTCGTCAGACGGGGTTCGGGCGTGACCAGACTGCCGGAGGGCTCCTCGCTCTCAAACTCTCTCTCTCTCTCTCTCTCTCTCGGTCGCTCTCACGGTCTCTCAACCCTTGTCTATTCCCTCTCTCACTCTATTTCTCTCCAAAAATCCTCCATTTTAAGCTCTCTACCCGGCGCGCATGGCTTCCTGCCACACAAGCTGTCGCTGCCGGTCTTTCTCCGACCACCAACTCCGGTGAGACGCTCGCCGTGTCCTCGCGTCTCCGTCCTCGCGGTGCGGACCCCCTCCACTTTTTTTTCCCCATTTTTCCCCTTTTTTAATGATTTATATTTTTATATATATAAAATACTTTTAATAAATTCTAGCACCTTACAATTTATCGTATATAAGGCATGGTTGCCAATTGTCGACTTGTGAATGCTTCTGTTAAGAAGGTACAGTATTACCATTGTCGCTTCCGAGCCTTCGTGTTCCTTCAACTAATGGGCTAATGATAGTTGGCATTTTTGGCTCTGCTATGACTAATTTTACTTTCCTTCCTAATTAGTCTTCCAATATATTTCGACTTTATGATATGGTAAATTGTCCTTTCTTTAGTTTTTCCCATGTATTAGGAAACGAAAAATACAAATAAACCTTAAGAGACACTTTTTGAATGATGGTGATCATGCTAAACTTAAAGTTATACAAAAGAATCTAGACTAAATTTAACAAAAATTACTGGACCCACGTTGATGCTTTTGGTCTATTTCAGCATTTAGTTTATCATGCCTTAGTTATTTTAGATTGCATGCTCTCATGGACTTCACGCATTGGTGTGACACTTTATGGGATTGGAAAGTGGAAGGAAGGGGATGATTGATATTAGGGCTAGTTATCAGTGCAGTCTTGTGGGTAGAAGGTTGAGGGCTTTAATTAATCAACCATATTTTATATTCTATTTTAATTATTTAATTAGAAACAAGAGACTAAATTTATTTACTAAGAATGTTTTCAAGAGTAACTGTGTATGCCCTTACAGGACTCACATAAATGGCAATGTTCCTCTACTCATGTGTCACATTGATCTTAGACATTAATGTGATGAAAATTGTCTATCCTACAAAATTGAGATGTGGATAGATGTTTATTTATTTGTATATGTTAGGCATACTTATCGTCAATTTCTAAAGTTCGTTGCATGTTATAAATGAGTCTTTGATTGATTGCCCATAGTTTCTGCTCAAAATGCTTTGGTCGGCCTTGCTAGATTCGGGGAGGGGGGCCTCGCCTTAGCGGGGCATGGCTAACGTTTGCCCTCGCCCAAGTGTGGCTTGATAAGGCCGACCCTCGCCAACCATGGCTGTGGCTGATGATTGGCAATAGCCATTGGAGAAAACAAAAGGGAAAGGAAAAAAAGAAAAAAAAATCAATAAATTCAAAAATTATTAAAAATGTCCATTTTAGTGCCAATTGCCCGATCGGCATTCATGTCAACAATTTCTAGCTTAAATTGGCTTGATGAACTAAATTGGTATTAATGTGAAAAATGTTTAAGGCTAAATTGATTCAATATAAAGGTTTAGAACTGAATTGGTACCGATACAATATGTTTATGACTTTTTCGATACTTTTTCCCTCAATAAGTGGTATCAAAGCTAGACGGTCAAGGATCGACTAGACTTCGCTCAAGTCCTTGTCCATCTGCCAGGTCAAGGTGAGCAATGATGTGATCAAGAAGATTTTAATAGGTGGCTGTATTCCTAAGCACTTACACTTAATCGAGCAACTTGAAGAAACTTGAAGCTAACTTTACCTAAGCATTTTCGGAAGCCAGAGGATATCTTTCAAAAAGAGGGTTGTTATTGCCGACATCAAACCTTTCAAATTGAGCAGATTGAGCAAACTTCACAAAACTGAGTGGGAACCGAGTCGATCGCCCGTTAACTCATGAAAGAATGATGACCAAGAGATGAACTTGATAAGCCATTGGTTTGTTGAACTGAAGTTGAAATGGAAGCATGCGTTGCAGTCCTTCATAAACCTCCATAGCTAAAAAGCTCTGCGATCAGTTGAAAAACGTAGCGCCAGGCCTAGAACAATTTGCAAGGAGTGTAAAGAAGTGTCGATGGAAAATGTGAACGGAAAGAGAGCTTGTGAAGGTTAGAGCTCGTAAAACCAAAAGTAAGGCTTGAGGCTAATTAGGAAAGAATAGAGCTGAAGAGTGAGTCGAGGAATGGAAGATCAAGAGAGTAAGAAAGTCCACTAGAGTCCGAAAATCATGCAGAGAAAATTGCAGAAGAGGAGCAGCCGAGAGAGAAAAATAAGAGACACGGACATGATTACTAGAGCGAAAGCGGACTCATTTGATTGACGGGCGAGCTGAGCTGGTTCAGCTCATGCCATATGTCAGATGGAACTTGTTGTCCAGGCTCATTTATCATGAAGAAAAGTATGCATTTTCGAAGCGGGCTGGGTTACCAAAGTGTTGGGTTAACTTGTAACCATAGTGGCCACCTTTCTTATGCATCCGTTATCAAATTGATCAAAATCATAATGAATTGGAAATTATATAAGCAAATTTCATTAAATTTAAATTAATGGAGAGATGATATTGAACATTTTTATATATCTTATGATTTAGATTAAACATTAAAAAATCAAAAGTTTATTAATGATATTGCACCTTTGACTAAAATTTATGGACCATTTATGTCTTTTTTTCTTTTGTTGGAGCTAATTATGTGTTACAAAGCTAAAGCAATATCAATTGAGCTTTAATATCCCACTAGAAGCACGGTCTCAAATGCGTATCAATTGGGCTCTAGTGACCTTGTTCTTCACACCAAAAACATTTTATACTCCGATAGTATATTAGGTAACAATTCACTAAGAACTAATCCAATCCACAATCAATTTCTTCCCCAAAATTAAGCTAGCCAAAATGGACTCAACCCCAGCAACAACTAGCTGTGTATTCCAGGACTGGGACCTCAAAATAAGTAAATATAATACTGAAATGTTAAAAAAACAAGGCAACAATAATACCAAAATTTTTATGTGGAAAATCCAATGCGAGAAAAAATCACGAGCTACTCAAAAACTTAGTAACATTGACAATACAACAATATTTGATCATTATTAAGGTGGATTAATACAAATAGAACATGAAACCTTAACCACAATTGGAGAAAATGAGAGACAACTTGGAGAAAGCTTTCGACGAACAAAATTGATCAACTTATAGATCTCTGAACAACATTCTGAAAATTGAGCCAATTCCAAGGATGTTAGGCCTCTGAATATGGACCAAAAAGTCGTTGCCCCTTTTTATCTTCTTCTCGTGCGTTCTTCTCGAGGAGCTGTCTCTCTCTCCCTTCTCTTCACTCCACAAACAGCCCCTCTCTCTCTCTCTCTCTTTTGCTTTTTGACTGTTTGAATTTTTTCTTTTTCTTTGATGTTATGTTCTCTGAACCCCACAAAGAGACGGCCCAGCCAACAATCCTCCATCACTCTAATGGCAAAATCAATAGGAACAACATCAAAGAAAAAGAAAAAAGTCAAAAAGTCAGAAAGCACAAAAAAAAAAAAGAAAACAAAAAAATCCCAGCGCAAGTTGTGGCCATCTCTTTGTGGAACTCGGATTTATCAATAATATGAGATTGAAGATAGAAAAATGATACAAATTGTATTAGCGTATCTAGATAATTTTGGAATGGTTTTGAGTGGCTAGCATCCAATGATATTTAGATATTCCAAAATCTCCAACCTATCGAGACCTTGAATTTCGATCAATTTTTCACATTCATTAGCATTCAATATCTTCAGACTCTTGGAATTTGGAAGGAGGAGCCTTTCAATTGAAGTGCGCCTAGAGATATCTGGTCTTTCCAAGAACTCCAACCTATTGAGGCCTTGAATTTTGGCTAATTTCTTGCACTAATTAACAAATGATATCATTAGACTTTGGATTTTGGAAGCTACAACCTTTACATTGAAGTGCACTCTTTGATATTTAGCCATTACAAATACTCTAACCTATCAAGGCCTTGAATTTCGGCTAATTTCTTGCACGAATTAGCATTTAATATAAGGACAGAATAGCTTTGTTTACTAATTTTTCTTCGGATGGTATCTCTCTATTCTAGTTCTTTCAACATCTTTCTTCAAAAGGTCCTATGATTTTTCACATGTAAGGAACACAAGGTGTATCATTCAAAAGAGTGTGCTCAGATAATGCACTTGTTCTGCATCGGCATTACAACCACGTTGATCGAGTGCTATGTATTGAGTCTTGCCTATTTGCTGATGTCCATAAGCAATACAGTTGCTTTTTGGAACGCATACACTATTAAATTATGATGCTAAGTTCCCTCCATATCCTCCATTCGTTTAGATTGTTAGTTTAATAATGATGTTGAGTTACAAACATAGTTCTATAATTACTTAAACAGTAGTAGAAGCAAATTTATAAGGCTACACGACAGCTATGATAGAGGGTTTTGCCAAAGGTGTTATGAGTGATAGACACAAATCGCCTTCTATTAGTTTCCTATCAATAGTATAGCGTCTCTCCATACTCCAGTAATACTCGTGATCCCAACCTTCTCTTCTTGTTTTCTCAATCCTTGAAAATTTTAACTGTAGTCTCTTCAAAATGAGCTCGTCTAAGACTGCTCGTGCATAGTTTGATTTAATACGTGGTTTGCACTCGTAGTGGACCAAATACCAATAATTTATTCTGTTGGTAATATTTATCGTTTCATCATATTATCAATTGTCGTTGTCACTATTTCTACACTTATTATGCATCAGGAAAGAATACATTGATGATGTGGAGATTTGGAAATAAAATAATAAAGCAAGTTAATCTTATAATAGATTTGGCTAAAGTCGACAAAGAAGCTCTCATAAAGATAATTTATAAACAGAAGAATAGAAATATCACATATGCACATTTTACATGCATACAATCATATATACGATTACCATCTTGGTGCATATGATTGAACACGAAGCTATTACATCTATAAAAGTTTTTCCTCTAGAGGCAATAAGTCCTAGAGAATGAATGATAAAATTAAGCAATTTTAGATTCCTGTATATCTATATATCATTAAGTTTTTTGGCTACATGATACTCTTGTCAAGAGTACAAAATATAATCTCATAATCTTAAACCTACCATTTAATTGTAGATTTTGAATCTCTATTATTGGAAGATAGTATTTGTTCTTTAATGCCACCTTGGCACTATATATCTAACTAGCCATATTGATTCTAGTAATCCTGGAGATTGACTCTTTCACACGAGTGTATTTTGTACATTGGATTGGATGCATCACTTAATAATGATGCTTGGAGAAGTGAGTCAATTTTAAGTGAGAGATTTCAACATTCAAATGCAAAGTTCGTCAGTTGATTACACCATGTAATCCATTCAACCCGAAAGTACAAACAATCCAAACCTGACAATTGGTGCTCTTATATGCGGAAATAATAAACATATACGCATGAAGCAAAAGTTGGGCACTATCGAATAGTTGTCAAAGCTTGCAGAAATACAATGCAAACAGTTACTTCCCCCCAGATAGAAGCCATGGGTCAGTATTTCTCTATCGATTCCATCGAGCTCTATAGATAAGTAGTTAGCTTTCACTCTGCTTTTTCTCTTCAATAAATGCCTGCCTAGCAGAAAAGGCTCATGGCAGGCATAAATTGAAACTCTCCAGGAAGGGTGGAGCCGAAGAGCTTTAGCCGGAAAGTCCACATGCATTGCTTCTCCTGCAGCTTCGAGTATTAGAGGTCCACCCACGAGCAACATGAGCATTACCACCGCACATTCACAAACAAACGTTCATTCTGAATCAGAGATTTCACCTTCATCGTCGTCGAATATGTAGACCAGGGCCTGTTTTCTTGCAGCCAAAACACAAGCGGCGCCTCTACTTGTTGTCGCAAAAAAGGAATCAACTTGATTTCACTCCGACGTTTCTATTATTTGGCCATAACTAATGCAATGCTTTGATACCTCTTTTGGGTAAAAGTAATAAGTACAATACTTCCATCACGCTAAAACACAGGCGGAAGCAATACATGTGTACCTGAAGAGGCCATGGTACGCATGTGAACCATGAATGCTGATAGTATCTATCATCATTAACATGTACATAACAGTTCTTAGTCAGTAAATCAAACTGCAATGAACCCTAACATAAGAAAATAATTATTCTTTTTGTGTTTGTCTGGCCACTAATAATTCATCTTTTTCGCACTTTGACTTTTTAATTGATCTAAAATTTATAGGAAAACCTAATACTTTAGTATTTTACTTCTTCAAATGAAAAAAATATTCTTCTTTGGAGCATAAATTTGGACATTTCCAACCGTTGGAACAAAGATGAAATGGTCCATTAGAGAGGCACAATGATCCTGTGCCAATCATATTTAAACTTAAGAATAGCTTGTAAAGTGGAAACTTAATACGGTGCATGCATAAGATTAATTCAGTTCCACCACTCAGCCAATGAGATATACTTGATACTGACACTAGCAAGTTTATCAAAAGATGATACAAATAGGAAAGACTATGGGCAACAATAAGTTACCAAACGTCCAAACTGCAAATGGACATGCTAAGAAACTCAAGGAAAGTAGTTTTTTGAGTATACGATTGATGGCATGGCAATGAATTGATCCTTAGCTCGATTGTGTGCGCACTGTGAAAAATTCTTACCACTAATTGACAAGGGGGGATTGCAGTATGGGAATGCTGCCAACTTCTCATTCTCCATCTCTAGGTGTAAAATAAAGTCCTAGATGTGTAATTTCCCTGGGTTAGTGTTTCGATAGTGAGAATGAGACAACCGAGCAATAGTGTTCTCATAAAATAGAAGCAAAAGTGGCACTACTAATGCATTAGGGTCATCAAATGCACATTTCTTGACATACATACAAGGCTCCAACTATTGAGATATGATGGAGCTTTTGAAGTTATGGTAAGTGAGAAAGTGAAACATCGTTTAAAATTGGACGCATATAATGGCATGCATATGCACATAGGAGGAAAAACTAAGCTGCTGCCGCTTGTGCTGATGAGGAGAGCGGATACATAGTAAATAGGAAGAACAAAAGAACAAAAGTCTATAAAACCAGACTAGTGGTTCAACCAGTCAAACTTGAGAACCGTACTTTGCCAATTCAACCAGTTGAACCGATTGCATGTGGCGTTATTTGATAGAATAGGCATGTTCAAAACAAAAGGAGCCCCAGTCACTCGGTAGAGCCGCTTGCCCACAAAAGACTGGATTCCGGTTCTCAAAAGCATTGTTTTAATTTCTTATAGACTAATAAGCCAATATAGTCAATAAATAAAATATCCGCCACAAAAAGGAGCAAGAAGACACGCGGAGCAAATGGTTGGCATGCCTGTTAGTTACGAGAGGTCGAAGTTCCAAACCCCAACCCATTTTCTCCAGAGAGATATCTACAACTCATCTAAAGGAATTACTTTCAAGAAAGATATCCATGTTCTTTCTAATGATATGGAGAATACAATATATACGTGTCATGGTTCATTTTGTACTTAAAGGAAATTGCTAGATCTCTTATAATGATTTTAAAGAATTGATTTCGAAGGACAAATTGTGAAAATAGTAGCCACTGTGACACAAGATGAAGAGTTGAAGAGTTGAAGACGCTTTTAGAGTTGATTCCCCGTGTGGTGTGCCACGGTAGTATATCGAATAGCAGTTGCCAAATGTACTTCATATTCTACAAAGCACGCCAAGGTGATGGATAGGAAGATATCGAACAAATCGGAGATATTGGTCGAGATTGTCAAACTTACAAGCACGATAACCCAAACCGAGGGAGTTCAACATACGAGAGTTGCATATATGTGTTTAACCAAATTAAAATCAAGACTTCCATTGCTACTCCCTCTCAAGAAAATTGTCCAAAAAGCCCTAAACTTATTGCAATTTTGTCAATTTAATGAAAAACTTTTCAATTTTACCAATTGAATTTTAATCATTTTCATTTTTTTACCAATTGAGTTCATCCAATCAATTTTGACAGGATTTTGCTAATGTGCACGGTTGGCACTGACATGGCACTTTTTAAATAATATTTTGAATTTCTTATGATTTTTTTCTTTTCTTTTCATTTTTTACTTTTTTTGCTTTTATTTTTGGGTTTTGGAGTTAGTTTGGCAAGGGTGGCCAGCTGACCTAGGTTGAGGGCACACGCGCCCTCGCTTTGGCCAGCGAGGGCATTGTGGTCCTCGCCGGCCTAACTCCAAACCCCCCCAAAAAAAAGTAAAAAAGAAAAGAAAAGAAAAGAAAAAATCATAACAAATTCAATATTATTAAAATATTATTTAAAAAGTGACGTTAGTGCCAACCGTCCACATCGGCAAATTTTAGTCAAAATTTCCCGGATAGACTCAATTGGCAAAATGTGATAGGTTTATGACTTTTTAAACAATTTTCCCCTCCCTCTCTCATAGGCACACTATGCTTGTGGAACTATTCTAAGTTTGAGATGAAAATAAGATTAGAGTATATACGGCTGTCAATACCATGGGGTATTACAATGGGCATAGACCACGAAATTCGCCATAGTGACTCACCCTCGCCAGCCATGGCCTATGGCTAGGTGGCTAGCAACCATCCATTGGCAAAAAGAAGAAGGAAAAAAAATAGAAAGAAAAGAAAAAAGTCAGAAAAATTAATAAAAAATTGTAAACATTATCCACATTGGCAATTTTTGCTCAAAAATTGACTAAATGGATTACAGTGGCATATCCTCAAAAGGTCTAGAACTCAATTAGCCAAATTTAAAAGTTTATGACTGAATTGATGCAACCGCAATAGGCTTAAGACTTTCTTGGTAATTTCCCCTAACATTGTGTGCCGAGCATCCAATACTCATTTGGCTTGAAAGGATGTCAAGTGTTTCCTCATTTTGAATAGCTAAAACTCACTTTCACTTAGGTGATGCCAAGTGGATATTAACAAGATAATTTTACCACTAAGTAGATATGAAAAGACGTAATAAGACCACCGGCCGCGGTGGCTCCGCTGGATAAGGCCCTGCTGATCCTCAGCCCAGGGGTGAAGGGTTCAAAACCCAGGGGAGGCGCTAGGTGTATTAAGTGTGACTCAGGGGTGGTGGGTCCTCCTGCTTAAGTGTCACCTAGGGGTTTACGGTGCGGCTGTCGGCTGCAAGCCGGTTCCTCCAGCACCAAAAAAAAAAAAAAAAAGACGTAATAAGCAGGCGGCAACATGTTTCTGTATGCATTTTTATCAATAGGTGATTGGAATATCACATTAGAAAAGAAGATTGGTTTGGTTAAACTAATATGAGGGCATATTAGGTACTTATCTGTATTTGACCCGTCATCATTAATAAGGTTATTCGCTTGTGTATAGATCAGCTTTGTTGCCTTCTTAAGTGACTAATTTTCTTATCAGTCTCATGTATTAAGTCTTGCCAGTTTGCTGCCATCCACAGGCAATAAAGCTATTTTTCGGAACACTCACTGTTAAGACATGATGCTAAGTTACCTTGATATTCTCCAATCATTTGGGCAGTTAGTTTGATAATGATGTTGAGTTACAAATAATCATTTGTTCTATTATTACTGAGAATAGTGGCAGAAGTAGATTTTATGAGGCTCTACAATGGCTATTAATAGAAGGTTTAGCCAATGGTATCTGGTGCAATAGACACAAGTCGTCTTCTTAGACATTTCCTATTAATAGCAAAGCTTCTTCCTTAGCCGTACTTCTTTTCCTAGCCTTCTATTCTTGGTCCTCGAAAATTTTAACGCCAATTTCTCCAAAACGAGCTTGTGTTTAACAGTTCATGGAATTTAAAGTTTACATGCGATTTGCACTGGCAGCGAACCTGTTAACAATCATTTATTTTGTTGATAATGTTATTGTCCCATCTAATAATTAATGTTAAATGTCACTATTTCTGCACTTGCATTCGGAAGAATACATTGAAGACGTAAAAGATTTGGAAGGGCTATAAATAAAGGAGGATTTAATTTCAGAGTAAATTCAGCTTAAGTTCCAAAAGAGCTATCATCACGGCAAATAATAAACATAAGAAAAGAAGTATCACAAATGCACATGTTACATTCATGCATACTTTCTCCTGGAGACTGGCAATAATTCCCAGAGAAAGAATACTACAATTAAAGAATTATTGATTCCTGAATGTACATCATTGAATTAAAAGACTCCATGATGCTCTTTATTGAGGATACAAAGTCCATTCACGATATTGTAAACAGAATCTCATGATCTTAAACCTGCCATCTACTTGAGGGCTCCAAATATCTGAGATCGGAATATAGCGTATGTTCTTTAGTTGAGTACACTGCCTGAACCATTCAATCCAAAGTGAGTCAATGACAATGACACGTGGAGAAGCGAGTCATTTTCGGGTGAGAGATTTCAACATACAAAAGCAGAGCTCGTTAGTCAAGTACACTACCTGAACCATTCAACCTAAAGCGTAGATAATCCAAACCAAACATTTGGTTCTCATACACATGCAAATAGTAAGCATATACAGATGAAGCAAAAGCTTGGCACTATCGAGCAGGTCTCAGAGCTTACAGCAATACCATGACGACAGTTACCACTAGATAGAAGCCATGATTCAGCATCTTTCGGTCAATTCTATCCAACTCAATAGATAATCGCTACCTTTCACTCCACTTTTTCTATCGACAAATACCGCCTAGCAGAAAAGGCACATGGCAGGTATAGACTAAGACTTCTCCAGAAAGGGTGAAGTCGAAGAGCTTCAGTCAGAAAGCCCACATGCATTGCTTCTTACACTGATGTCTGCAGCTTCAAGTATTAGAGGTCCACCCACAGCAGCGACATGAGCATAACCACCACAAACTCTTGAACAGATAGTCATTCTGAATCAGAGATTTCTTCTTCATACTTGTCCAGTATGTAGATCAGGGCCCACTTTCTTGCAGCTAAAACACAAGCCACTTCTCTACTTGCCATTGCCCAAAAAAAAAAAAAATCAACTTGATTTCAGTCTGGTGTTCCTTGAATGTATGGCCATAACCAACATGATGTTTAGATACCTTTGTTGGGTAAAAGTATAAGTACAACACATGCATTATGCTAAGACACAGGCAGGAAGCAAACCTTCTGTGCCTAAAGAGACTACAGCATGCATGTAACTACGAATGCTCTACAGTATCTTGCTACACTAGATACCACGGTAGCATCTATGGTCATGAACTTGTAAATAGTGCTTCTCAGTCAGCAACTCAGACCGCTATGTAGCTACCATAAGAGAATGATAATTCTTTTGGTATTTGTTTAGCGACTATAAAATCATTTTGCGCTTTGTCCTCTCAATTGATTTAAAATTTAGGGGAAAACCCAATACCACAATTTTTTCTTTTTTTTATTTCTTTTGACTAAAAAATATTCTTCTTTGGAGCATACTTTCGCACTTCTTCAATCTATAGGAACAAACATGAAGTGGTCCATTAAAGAGGCACAATGTCCCTATGCCAGTCACATTTGAACTTAATAGAAGGTTCTAAGTGAAAATGTAGCAAGGAGCATGAACAGGATTAATTCAATTCCATCACCCAGCCAATGAGATAAATTTGTTACTAACACTGGCAAGTTTATCAAACACTGATCCCTAAGGAAAGAGCATGGGCAACAATAAGTTTCCAGACATCCAAAACTGCAAATGGACAAGGCAAGAAGCTCAAAGAAAAAACCTTCAGAACTATACAATTGGCATAGCAATGAATTGATCCTTAGCTCGATGGCATGACAGTGTAAAAATGTTCTTACCACCAACTGACAAGAGAGGAACTACAGTATGGGGAATGCTGCGAAGCTTCTCATTCTCCATCTCCAGGCGTAAGATATGGTCCTAGATGTGCAGTTTCACTGGATTAGTGTTTCAAAAGTGAGAACAATACAACCAAGCAAAAATATCCTAACAAAATAGAAGTAAAAAGGGCACTACTAACCCATTAGGGCCATCAAAGGCACATTTCTTAACCTACATACAAGGCTCCAGCTGTCAAGGTATGTTGGAACTTTTTGCAGTTATGGCAAGGCAGAAAATAAAACACCCTTTGAAATTGCAAGGACGTAATGACATTTGTATGCATTATGCACATAGGAGGAAAAACTAAGCTGCTGCTAATCGTGCTGATGAGAAGAGCAGATAAATAATAAATAGGAACGATAAAAAAACAAACATTTTAAAACCAGACAAGTGGTTCAATCAGTCAAACTGGTAGAACCGTGCTCTTCCAGTTCGACCGACTGAACCGATTGCATGTGATGTCATCTAATAGAATGCTCTGCGTATATTAGATTACACACTTTCAGAACAAAAGAAGCCCAGTGAGTCGGCACACACCATAGCATCTTAATAGATTACACACGCTTGATGTCATCTTATAGCATCCTGTTCAATTTTAGATTAGGCCAATATGGTCAATAAATAAATTATCCACCACGAATTGTAGCAAGAAAACACCGGAGCAAATGATTGGCATGCTTGTTAGTTACAAGAGGTTGGAGTGCCAAACCCCAACCCAATTCCAGCACTACTCCTTTTAGTTTATTTACGGCCCAGATCTGGTCTAGACTAGTTGACAGGTTTGCTGGGTATCAGTTGATAGGTACACCTGGTTATCGGTTGAAGAGGATCAATACCACCGGTTCTTGATCAATACTATTTCTGTTGGGAAACCAGACCGGACAGGTCTAGTTCCCCGTCCAACCAGAGCCACTTCTTAAAACTCCGACATGAACAGGAGTCAACAGAAAAGCACAATATGCTACTTTTTTCCTTTTGCCATCAATGTCTTAAATAGTGAATTGTCATGATCAGAATAGAACTCTAGATATCACAAGTAAGAAAACAATATGCAAGCTCCGGATCCAAGCTCCGGATCCAAGAGTTACCTTCAATTGGTACAAATCCCGGTTATTTGCATGTGGTTCTGCAATATGCACAAATGGAAGGTCACTAGCCTGCAGGATCATCATCCCGGCATCTACCAAGTTTTCATGAGTATCATTCATCTTATTTAGCAACATGATAATTTGATGTTCCTGCTTCCAACAGAATATATTAGCCACATTTGCAAATTTTGGCTACAAAATATGATATACAAAGCTTTTACCTCAAATAGAGCCTAATCCACACAACAGTGACCAAGAGAGATGCACAACAAGATCCTTCCAAAGATCTTCCCTTCTTCACATTGCTTGAAACATTCTTAAGTCCACTCACTACCGCTATACGATTTGTTACATCTAAAAAAGACTCCTCAGGTATTTGGAAGGAAATATAATCTGAAGCAAATTCAAAATCATCCTGCAATAACATACAGAGTAATGATTAGCAAGAAAAAGCAGTTGGACTCTGCACATGTGGATCTCTGGATAATTTTTGTAGTTTCAAATTAAAGGTATATACCCTATACAAGGACCATGAATTGCGAACATATCTGGTGGATGCTGAAACTGACGTAAGAGGGAATTGTAGCAATAAATTCTCACAAAGTATCTGTTTCAAAATAGAAGAGAAAGGCATCTGGGCAGCTTCCTTGAAAATGTGATTATCAAATTAGTTTCTAATCAGGAAACATGGAATACAGTATTTCCACACACAAGGATCATAACCTAAACACAGAGCCCAATCCCATAAGATCACCCGACTAAAGCTTCCATATACACTGTCAAGTAATCAAACCTGAGATCAAATATGAAAAACTAGATTATTAGATAGAGGGTAAGTGAAAAGCCATTGTTGAGGACAACCTCCAGAAGACAACCCCTAACCCCCAAAGGTTTCCTTTTCTTTCTCTCCTTCTCTCATTATAGTCTAAAGGTTCCGGCCACTCAGACAAGGAAATGAAAAATATAGGACAACTTTATGCTAATAAGCATTTGGATAGAAATATCCACAGACAAACCCATTAACAGAAGTCCTGAATTAGCCAAACGAAAAATGAATATTTGAGCTCAAATAATTGATGAGTCAAGTAAAACCAAAAGCACAAACTTTTAATTGAAGGATTGCAATGTTTACATAAACAAATTTCGAGCCCAGGTAATATACTCAAACTCTTGTTGATCCACAATTTCACATTTGGTGCATATATCAGCAACGAGGACCAGACTCAAAAGGGAGAAAAGCAATCACTTCAAACAACAAATAACGGCAATGATTTATCCCGTAGTTCATATTTTTCCCACTGAGGTAGCATGTGTGAGAACAATAATAAATGGAAAAAGTAGATATAGGATTAATGTGAAGAATTTACAATGAAAGAGCAATAAACAATACATTCAAGCAAGAACTCCTATTCATGAACAAGATTCCATTACATTTTAGCTTTTTAATTCTTTTGCTAATACCTGCGTTCCATCTATTGAAATTCTTTCACAATTGTCCTTCGCAAATATTCTGTGTCCCCCAAATCCTCCAAACTGCAGTAATTCTCCGACTCCCTGCATTGTTTGTCTGAGATAAAAATGAGGGCAAGACATCTCATTGATCTGACAAGATATATCAAGGCAGAAAAGTGCAAGGAAATGCATTTGATATTTCGGAATATGAGACCTTCCAATCCAATGAGAAACGATGAGAAACGATGATCAACCGGTCAATTTCGACCCTTGTTACCATGTGGTTACTTAAAGTAGTGGTGGACCAACAATAACCACAGTTGCAGCCCAGCAAACCACCCTAGCTTAAGTCAACCTCATCTAGTGGAAGTGCACTCAAGTATTTCCTGTTCCAGTTATGGAACAGAATTGGGACAACCTGTAGGTATTATTGCGGGAATGATCCTAGCTTTCATGCTTTGGTGGGTGCCCGTTAATTAAAAAATGAATATAGGTGAAGATGATAGCAAGATGACCTGAAATGAAGAACTAGCCCCCAAACCAAGAGTCATTTACAATTTCATATTCACAACTTTGCCAACTAATTTGGTCACATTGCCTCAAAGCATGAGTCAGCCGCTAAAGCACATGAAAATAATACTAGGCCTGACAGCATATCATTCTGATATTTAAAGCATGACCAAAAGTAGAGAAAATCACTCACGGATCAATGGTAGTTTCTTCATCAGCCTCAGAAAGATCCAGGAGATGCATAGCGGCATCTTGATCATATAGAAACTTCAAGAACACTACAAAAAGTTCACCATCAAACTCAAAAGAGTATATAGGAATTCACCATGAGGAAGGACCCTGCTTGACAAAAGTTAGACAAACCTATTGTATGTTAAAAGTTGATCACTTGGCTCTGACATCGATTGTTTTATACATTTCAAAAGCCAGCTGAAGAAATTTGCAAACTAAAAGAGAGACGAAAGCAAAAGCTTCAGCAAAAGCTTCAGCAACATGCACATTATTAACCAATGCAATATGCTTTCGATCCCTAAGGCAAATACTACAAGCATGCCACAGGCTCAAGAACTCCATAGGATCCTACCAATATTTTGACCTTGCTCTAGTGGTCACACTATGATTTTTTCATTTTGAAACAAGTAAAATTGCATTTCTTCAGGGTAGCATGCGAGAATTTAGAAGGTACAAACCCCAAGTTGTGTGAGGCATGGGAAGCAAAGATACAGAAAAGTTGTCAATTTCTCTTTTTTGCTGCTTCAAAAACATGACGATATCAACAAAACAACAATGTGCTATTGTCAGTATTCCGCAACAACCTTAACAGTTACTAAAAGGACCTTTGTTGAACAGGTTCAAGTCACGTGTAAAGCCCATCGTCTAACGATGACTCCTTTACAATATTGATAACAAGCTCATTTTTCAAATAATTAAAGGCTATTTAACTTACATCAATATGTCATTCTAAGCAACCCACATCATATCTTATCCACAAATAGTTCAACTTCATGTTTAAAATTTAGTAATTTAGTGTCACTAAAGACATGATACCATACATGATGAGAGACAGGCAAGATATTACAATAGTTTTTTTTTTTTTGGGTGACTGTGGATCCACTTTCCCTTGTCAGCTTACGCCGATTCGGTATTTGCGACTATACCTCCGGGGAGACTAGCACAGCAACCCACTGCTATGAACCCCCACTCCAATCACGGAGCCGATCAGGGAGTTGAAACTCAGAACCTCCAAAGAGGAAAGGCAAGCCCTCAACCATCTCAGCCATGCGTGGATGGGTAAGATATTACAATAGTTGCAAATAGAAGATATCAAGAAAGGTAGAGAAATCACAAGAAAGATTGTAACAGGCGTACCGGCTTCACAACAGATGAGAGCACCCTCACTCAACCTGTACAAGCAACATTCCAACCTTTTCCACTGCATTATCCGCCAGTGTCTCATCCGAACCAATACCTAGATAACAAGAACGCCATCTTGAAAGACCCCCGAGCTCACCCATTCTAAAGCCAATGATTTCTACAGCAGGCTGCTAAGTAAATAACAATACTTCAATTAATTAACCCTGTACGTCAAATATCATCTCTTAAGAAAACTGACACACTGATGAGGGATAAAAATAGCATTGACCACATACATTACTTGCTAGAACCATTGAAGTTAAAAGTTCACAAAAGAAAATGTTTTACACAGTAAATGGTCATTACGAGCCATGTTCATCTTCTGCAAACTATGTTTGAACTAAACAACATACTCTAGAGTCTCCACCAAATAAAAGATATACTAGAAAATTCAATAAAGAAATGGAGCCTAGTCTGCTATCCAATTCATGTGTTAGAAGTAAGAAGGAAGGGTAAATTAGTCTTTACCACTTTTAGGGTTTATTTTTTATGTATATATATTAAAGTTTATTGAATAATACAAAGTAACTTTTCTCTACATGGTATCAGAGCCTAGGGCTTAACCTAGACGACGGAGCAGCCGCTCGCCGCCGTCGATTCGCCGGACCGCCGTCGACTCGCCGGACCGCCGTCGTTCACCAGAATAGGGCTTCACTCACGGTCGCGCGGCTTGCTCGCGAGGCTCACTCGCGGTCGCACGGCTCGCTCGCGAGGCTCACTCGCGGTCGCGCGGCTCGCTCGCGAGGCTCACTCGCGCAGCTCCCGTGGCTCCCGTGGCTCGCGCGGCTCGCTCGGCTCACGCCGCTCACGCTACCTGCACGGCTTGATTGTGCTGCTCGCGTGGCGCGCTCGCACTCGCTCGGCTCGCTTGCACGACTTCAGCACGCTCGTGCTTGTGCGATTTGCTGGCCTCCCAGGGGTTTTGATGACCCTATGCTGGTTGGATTTGGTGGTGTAGCTGTGCCACTTCTTGTACATGAGGTCGGTGAAGGAGAGGGAAAACCCTAGAGAGAGAAAGCAGTACCGACAGAGGATGATTTCGGGATGATCTTGTGGGTTGCTGTAGCGACAAAGTGCAGTAGCACTCATCGGGATGATTTCGGGATGATTTTGTACGGTTAGAATTTGCTTTAAAGTTGCTGATTTGGCTGATTTATTTGTTTGAGACGTGTGATGAAGCAAGTTGTTGCTTGGGTATAGTGCAGTTATTTATTTGATGATTTGAAAGTTGTGTGGTAGCTTCTATCATTTTATTTGGTAGTGGTAATATTGGGTTATTGAATTATTGAGGCTGAGTTGTCTGACGGAAGCTAAGGTCAGAGTTTGCTTATTTTTATTTGGAAAATGGGCAATCCTTCGAAGTGTGCAATTGATGGAGATAATGAGAAGAGTAATATTGTGATGACTGAGGTGATTTCCTCTTCATCTAATCGAATTACTGATAAGAAGCTCGCAGGTAGTGCTAACTTCTATCAATGGAAGAAAATCGTGAAGCTTACTTTGACAGGCAAGAATCAACATAGACACTTAACTGAGTTTAAGCCCAGAGATGATGTAACTTGGGATGGTGTTGATGCACGCATTCTTAGTCAAATGTTGAATTCTATGGAGAGTAATATAGTTGACATGGTAACTCATGTTGATACAGTCAGAGAACTATGGGAGTATTTGAATGTGCTGTATTCTGGCCAAGATAATTTGTCATGGATTTATGAGCTATCCCAGGAGTTTTATCGATTTGAAAGAAAGGGGCGCTCTATTACTCAATGCTTTGCAGACTTTAAGAGATTGTATGAGGAGTTGAATGATGTTCTCCCTATTTCAGCTGATGTTCAACAAATGCAACGTTAAAGGGAACAATTGGCTGTAATGGGATTCTTAGGATGTCTTGGTTTTGAGTGTGAAAATGTTAGGTCTCAGATTCTTGGAGGAGAGAATATAGCATCACTCACAGATACATTTGCTCGAGTTCTTCGAGTATCTCGTGAGTCCTCTCAGGATACATCATCTATGGTGGGGAGTTCAGCCCTTGTGTCCCAGACTCGAACTGGTAGTGGTAATAGGAGTGATGGAGGAACCCGTGGCGGGTATAGTGGGCGTGGTGTCCGAGGAGGAGGCCGAGGCATTGGAATAGGGAGAGGTCAAGGTAATCAGCATCCTTATGGACAATTCCATATATCTACTGATAATTCGGGAACTACCCGAGTTTGTCATTACTGTGGCAAACCTGGTCATATTCAAAAATTTTGCTACAAGCTACATGGGAGACCAGGGCAGCAGCACCAGTTTGCTAATACGGCGTCTAATATTGACCCTACTCCACAGTCATCTGAAGATAAGGTGGTGGTTATGTCTGATGAGGAATATGCTCGGTACACACAGTCTCAAATCTCACAGCCTGTTTCTTCCACTGTTACTTTGGCTCAGACAGGTAATGCTACTGCATGTCTTTCGGCTACTTCTCGTCCTTGGATCATTGATTCAGGGGCTTCTGATCACATGTCAGGTCTTTCAGGTATATTTTCCTCTTTTTCTCCATCTTCGTCCATAGTTACTCTAGCCAATGGGTCACCTACAAATGTTAGGGGAATTGGGACAGTTAACCCAAGTCCTTCATTACCTTTGTCCTCAGTGCTTTATCTTCCACAACTTCCATTTAACCTAATGTTTGTTAGTAAGTTAACCAAAAACTTTCAGTGTTCAGTAACTTTTTATCCTGATTCTTGTGTCTTCCAGGATCTAGCTACGAAGAAGACGATTGGTAGAGGACGTGAGGAAGGGGGGCTGTATGTACTTGAAGATGCTTCTTCAGTTGCTTGCACAAGTGTTGTGTCCCCACATCAAATCCATTGTCGTCTTGGTCATCCTTCTCTACGTAGTCTTCAAAAGTTAAATTCTAGTTTTCAATCTCTTTCTAGTCTAGAGTGCGAGTCATGCCAACTTGGCAAATTACATCGTGTTAGTTATACACCTCGAGTTGTTAAACGATCAGCATCTCCTTTTTTATTAGTTCATTCAGATATTTGGGGTCCATGTCGTGTGGTTTCCAATTCAGGTTTCAGATATTTTGTTACTTTTGTCGATGACTATTCCAGAGTTACTTGGTTATATTTAATGAAAGATCGTTTAGAATTATTTTCTATTTTTCATGCATTTATATCTGAAATTTATACTCAATTTGGCATACGTGTTAAAGTTCTGTGTTCTGATAATGCTAAGGAGTATTTTTCCACATCCTTTTCTGATTTTATGACTCAACATGGTATGGTCCATGAATCTTCCTGTCCTGATACTCCACAACATAATGGTATAGCTGAACGGAAGAATAAGCATTTATTGGAAGTTACTAGATCCATGTTATTTGAGATGAAGGTACCGAAAACCTTTTGATCTGATGCTGTTCTAACTGCATGTTATCTCATTAATCGCATGCCTTCTTCTATTCTACAAGGTGGTATTCCTTTTTCCACCTTGCTTCCTAGTGAACCACTATTTGTCTTACCACCCCGTATCTTTGGTTGTGTCTGTTTTGTTCGTGATCATCGACCCGGAGTATCAAAACTTGATCCCAAAGCACTCAAGTGTATGTTCATGGGTTATTCCCGCACTCAAAAGGGATATCGCTGTTAGTCTCCATTACTGAGAAAATATTTTGTAACATCTGATGTTTCATTTTTTGAATCCACTCCTTATCATAATGTTCCAATTGATGTGTCTGAATTAGATGAAGACTTGTATTTGACCACCATTCGGTCTACTATTCCCAATGTTTCACCAGTATCTACAGAGAAACCACCTCCTCTCCAGGTTTACACACGACGTCATCGTGATGCTACTACCGCTCCCCCTGCTCCTCATGTCACTACTACTTCGACTTCAGCTCCAGATCCGCCATTAGCTGTCCCTCCTCTTGTATCTGATCTTGATCTTCCTATTGCTCATCGCAAAGGTACACGTACTTGTACTCAACATTCTATTGCAAATTTTATTTCTCACTCTTCTGTGTCTCCTACTTTTCAAGTCTTTTTAACTACTGTTGAACAATTTCCTATCCCCAAGTCTGTTGCTGAGGCGTTACAAAGTTCTGGTTGGAGGACAGCGATGGAAGAAGAATTACAGGCTCTTGAGATTAATCAAACTTGGGACTTAGTACCACTTCCTCTAGGCAAAACTGCTATTGGTTGTCGATGGGTGTATGCTGTAAAATTTAACCCCGATGGTTCTCTTGCTCGTTTAAAAGCAAGACTTGTTGCAAAAGGGTATGCTCAGGTGTATGGGGTTGACTATCTAGACACATTTTCTCCTGTTGCCAAACTTACTTCTGTTCGTATTTTGATCTCTCTTGCTGCAACGTATAATTGGCCTTTATTTCAGCTTGATGTTAAGAATGCTTTCTTGAATGGCACTCTTCATGAGGAAGTTTATATGGAGCAACCTCCAGGGTTTGTTGCTCAGGGGGAGTCTGGACTAGTTTGCAAATTAAAAAAATCTTTATATGGTTTGAAACAATCTCCACGAGCATGGTTTGGAAGATTTTCTGAGGTTGTATTGTCTTTTGGGCTATCAAGATGTGGAAATGATCATTCTTTCTTTTATAAACAATCAAGGGGAGGCAAGCTATTCTTGATTGTGTATGTTGATGATATTATCATCACGGGAGATGACTTGGTTGGTATAGCTGAGCTAAAAGCCTATCTTCAGCAGCAGTTTCAAACTAAGGACTTAGGAAAATTGAAATATTTCCTAGGAATCGAAGTGGCACAATCACAAAAAGGTGTTGTTCTATCACAGTGAAAATATGTCTTGGATTTGCTCACTGAGACAGGTATGTTGGGATCAAAGCCTCTTGATTCACCCATGGAACAAGGAGTTAAATTAGTTGCTGATGGAGGAGAAATTCTTAATAATCCTGAGAGATATAGAAGACTGGTAGGTAAGCTGAATTATCTTACAGTTACTCGACCAGACATTGCTTTTCCTGTCAGTGTAGTAAGCCAGTTTTTGTCTTCCCCTCGTACATCTCACTGGGATGCAGTTATTCGGATATTGAGGTATTTGAAGAAAGCTCTGGGAAAATGAATTCTCTACCAAAACCATGGTCATAACAGAGTTGAAGGTTTTTCTGATGCTGATTGGGCTGGGTCTCCAGATGATAGAAGATCAACTAGTGGATATTGTACCTTAGTCGGAGGAAATCTGGTATCATGGAAAAGTAAGAAACAAAGTGTTGTTGCTCGCTCTAGTGCTGAGTCAGAATATAGAGCCATGGCACAAGTGACGTGTGAATTAGTGTGGATTCGACAGTTATTGACTGAATTAGGCTTTAAAGATTTAGTACCCATGACTCTGTGGTGCGATAATAAAGCTACTGTGCATATAGCTTCCAACCCCGTGTTTCATGAGAGAACAAAACACATTGAGGTTGATTGTCATTTTATCCGAGAGAAGTTGCAAAATGGAGTAATTCTTCCCAGTCATGTTCGAACCAGTGAACAACTTGCAGACATCTTTACTAAGTCATTGGGTAATGGGAGGATAGAACATATTTGTAACAAGCTGGGCATGATTAATATTTATGCTCCAGCTTGAGGGGGAGTGTTAGAAGTAAGAAGGGTAAATTAGTCTTTACCACTTTTAGGGTTTATTTTTTATGTATATATATTAAAGTTTATTGAATAATACAAAGTAACTTTTCTCTACATCATGCAAGCATATTAGAAGTTTGGAATGTTCATGTGAAATTATCAAGTCCTGCCCCAAAGTTGCTTTAAGAGAGAGAGAGAGAGAGAGAGAGAGAGAGAGAGAGAGAGGCCATTTATGTGATGGTTGTGGGCTATAAGCACAATATTGACAGGAAATGCTACTGTTTTCAAGGAGACAAAAGCCCTAGCCCTTTTGATGTTAGCTTGGGGAAGGGTAACTTCTTTACAACAATCAAATATCAAACCGCATTTCTATTCAACACCTTGGGGAAGGATAACTTCTTTACAACATTTAAATATCAAACCACATCTCTAGAGTCCTATTACCTATTTAACTCCCCAACTATCAAATGTTTACACTTCAATGTAAGGTGAAGTCCCGGCTTACAAGAGGGGCGGAGTTCTATAACATTTAAATAGTAAACCACATCTTTATTTCTTAGCTTAACCTTTTTATCGCTTGGCAATTTTTCCACAAAATTCTACACCATCGTGAATGCACATTTTGATTAGACAAAAGGAGAAAGGAGCCCAAAAGCATTGATCGGCAGTACTATGGAGTTAAAGAGAGTTCATAAGCCTTGGTAAGAAAGAAATAGGCAGGCTTTTAAAAATGAGGAAAGTTTTGTAGGTGCTGTAAAAGATATTTAGCTTTCTACCTTATTTTTTTTCACATTGTGGTGGCAGTGCTTTGGACACCAAGTCTTTTTTTTTTCTTTTTTTAAAGGTAAATATGAGCTTTTAGGTGGAAGTTTGTAAATAGGAGGCATCCCCTTGGTGCTCTTGTTGCTCTTTAATAGACTTATCCAAAAAAAGGAAACAGGAGTCTATAACCTTAAAGAATGTAACTGGAAACGTCATTTCTCACTATACTAGTAATCACGAAGAATATGTAGCATGTACATGAGAGTCACTGTACCCACGAGAAGCACAGAATCTGATCTAATTAACAACAGCCCTATAACGTGTGTGTACATGTGTGCACACCTGTGCAAGCACATGATCTCATGCATGTGCACACCCAAGCACATGTTCACAACACACAAAAATGCCCACATAAATGGAGAGAGATCTAGCAAGGGAATAAACTGGCAATATATTTTCTATAGATAATAAAGGATTTTGTTGAAAGAAAAAGTTCCAGTACATCAGTATATATGAGAACAAAACAAAAGAAAAACAAACAAAAGTGAAGCATTAGAAGAGTATACAGAAACAGCACATGATGCTCAAAGCTGGTCAAAAGGTACAACGCAGAAGCAACCAAAGATTCTAGACCCCACATTTTGTTGCTTTCTTTCCTAAGGCACCCCATGAGACAAAGGTGCAGTGCTTCATAACTTCTTAGAAATTGATCCTCCTAATTAGGTATTCCAACAATCAAAAAAGTGGATGGCATGTTTTGCAAGAACCAAACCACCTTAGACAAGCTGAAGATTTGATGTAAAAGCTTGCAAGCGAAGTCAGAAAGAAGAAAGAGATGATCGACATTTTCCCACAAATGCTTTCACACACAACACCATTCTCTGAAAAATCAAATTCTGTTTACTGAGATTCTCAATCATAAGAACCTTATTCCAATTTGGTGTGCATTTACTACAAAACATACACTCCCAAGTAATGGAGTTTGATTCTCACATATTAGAGTCGTATGTGTAAGCATTTGGGTGAAATGTCAAGGAACAAGGAAGCTTTGGTAGCAGATTGTTATCATTTAAACAACGAAATGATCATTTGGGACATTGAGTTCGTGAGCCAAGCCCAAGATTAGGACTTTGAAGCTTTTGCCTGCCTTCTTTTATGTGTTGCATAATTCAAAGATTTCTGTTGCTTAACGGAAGAGATGGAATCTTTTCTGTAAAGTTACTACAAGCTGCTCAATAGGGAGATTCGTGGCAAAACAGATTTTCCTCAGAAGTCGATTTGGAAAGTGAGAATTCCAATTAGAGTTTCTCTTTTTGCTTGGGAAGCAACCTGAGAACAAATCCTTACTTTAGAAATGAGGCAAAATACTGGTTAACAGGTGTTTCCTCAGCAAAAAGAGGCAGAGTCTGCACAGCATCTCCTCCTTCATTGTTCTTCGACAAGAATTTGGACAGTTTCCTATGCTTGCGCTATGTTATCTTGGGTTATCAGAGTTTTATTGGGCAAGAACTTTGGGCATGGCAGGGCCTTCCTTTACAGCACAACAAGTGGGATTAACTCAATTCCCCTGTTTCTTTCAGTACAAAAATTGACTTGCAATTGTGAGGAGATATATGCTAAGATCTAAGGCAATAAACTCTTTCCTTTTAAATTGAGAACATATCTCTGCACCTGCTAATTATAATGTGAACGTATAAACATTATATATCCATATCTCCATGTACAGTACACTCAAAGCTCAAACTTAGATCAAGTTCAAGTTCAAAGCAATGATTAATGACCTAAAATTTCCATTATATGCTTATAGGAGATATTGCCAACTTGTTGAATCAGACTCAAATCAGATTTTAATTCAGATCATTGCATATGATATGTTCGTATGAAGAATCAACAATAGCATAACTTCCTGTAACAAATTCCTATCTCTATCTGATCACCTCCAAGACTGTTCATTGAGATGCGTGAAATTTAATTATTTGGGAAAATGGCCAAATGCAAAGACAATAATGCGCACCTGTAGATGATTGAGGACAACCAGCAGAAGTTCTTTTCCAGCATCACAAACAACTTTTGATACACGCTTCATACCCTATCACTGAACCAACTAGCAAACTATGATTATAAAAACCAACCAAAAAAGCCAAAGTCCTATAGCAGTACCAAAGCTTAAAAAATTAGCCATACGAAACAGATAGACTGAAAAATCCCTCCTGAGGGAAAGAGTCAAGACCTAGATAAGCAAACGAAAACAGTTCAATGAAGAAAAATGAAATGCCATCTATCGCTCTGTATTAATAGTACTACTTGCCATGGTCACTAACAAGCTTTGCAGCAAATCAAACTTCCTCATGAAATATGTTTATGGCGTCAGCCCACTGCTTATGCATTAGTGATAATGATGGCTGGATGAATGAAGTAAATCTTCAATGTTCAAAGCCTGTTGAGCAACTTGAAGTCCATTTTTTCTGCAGACGGAAAGAGATTGATAATCTAAGGAGGCATTCGGCTGATAAAGATTCTCAAAAGACCGTTCTGATTTCAATTTGAGAATTAAAACAGACCAGAAAATGAGTTTGGTAGCACTCCGAAAGCAGTCGACGAATAAAAGGAAAACTATTCTCAGAATCAAAATTACAAATTGAAGATGACTTTTTAGTATTCTCATTCCAAAAGCAAACATGGAGATTTGGAAAAAAATAATAAGCATATTTTTTGAAAGTGATGTAACCCAAGCATATTCTAACAATTTTTATCCCTAATGATATTATTTTCACTGAACAAATATTTTGTTAGCAAAACATTGAAAAAAGTTTCTATGAAAATGGAAACTAAAGGCATTTTCTAAAATTAAGCATGCCTTAAGCAGTCGAGAACAAAAATGACGTGTGAATCATGCGACAGTGTTTACAATTTTGCAACGAATTTGCCTCACAACATTCAACATCTGAACTACACAGATTTTTGGAGACTTTTTACTGAAAGATAGGATGATACTTACAGGTTGAGTAGAAATCTGAAGCATAAACAAGATAATTCAGACTTCCAAGTATGAGGCATCATGTTGTTCAGCTAATGGCGACTCTCGAAAGTCAACTCAAGCATTAAAAATTATCGGCAGGAAAGTTCTTTCACAATGTAAAGTTTAAAGTCATTTCTAAGAAAACTGCCTCAAAATTGCTCCACCTTAACCATCCATTTCTTTTTAAGGATGATGGTAATATCCCTTATGACCAAACTAAGTTAGATACCAATGAAAAAAAATATTAGTGCACATAAACAACCATAATATAATTGTAACATCAAGTACAATCACTACCACATAAACTAGAACAGAATCTAGATTTGCACTCGGATCACCTTCATTCACAGTAGGTTTTTTTCTGTAAAATGCCAACTCCTCAATTCAACATCATGTTCTCAATGAAGACATTCAAGCGCTTCACACACTGAATAGAAAAAAGAGAGAGCTTTCTCAATTTGAAGCAATTGCCAGGAGAGACCGTCCCCAGCATTAGAGGTCCACCCACAATAGATGTTTGTTCTGAATCTGAGATTTCATCTTCATCTCGTCCAAGTATGTAGACCAGGGCCAGCTTTCTTGCAGCCAAAACACAAGCCACACCTCTACTAGCTGTAGCCAAGAATAAATAATTCAACTTGATTTCACTCCGATGGTCCTATAATATGGCCATAACTAATGCGATGTTTTGATACCTTTGCTGGGTAAAATTAATAAGTACAATACTTGCATCGCACTAAAACATAGGCAGGAGCAAAACTTATGTACCTGAAGAGGCTATCGTATGCATGTGAACCATGAATGCTCTACAGTATCTTTCTATACTAAAGACCCTAATAGTATCTATCATCATGAACATATACCTACTAGTTCCTAGTCAGTAACTCAGACTGCAATGAACCTACCATAAGAAGATAATTATTCTTTCTTTATTTGTCTGGCCACTAAAGATTCATCTTTTTCGCACTTTGACCTCCCAATTGATTTAAAATTTACAGGAAGACCTAATACTTTAGTATTTTACTTCTTCAAAGGAAAAAAAAAAAAACAATATTTGGAGCATAAATTTGCAGGTTTTCAACCGTCAGAACAAACACGAAATTATCCATTAGAGAGGCACAATGTACCTACGCCAGTCATATTTAAACTTAAGAGTAGGTTGTAAAAGTGGGAATTTAGTAAGGAGCATGGACAGGATAATTCAGCTCCACCACCTAGTCAATGAAATAAATTTGTTATTGATACTAGCAAGTTTCAAACAATGATACAGAAAGGAAAGACTATGAGCAACAATAAGTTTCCAAAAATCCAAACTGCAAATGGACATGGTAAGAAGCTCAAGGAAAATGGTTTTCAGAGTATACAATTGATGGCATCGCAATAATTTGATCCTTAGCTCAATTGTACGGCGGTGTAAAAAAATTTTACCACAAACAACGAGGAACTACAGTATGGGGAATGCAGCAAATCTTCTCATTCTCCATCTCTAGGTGTAAGAGTCCAAGATGTGTAATTTCACTGGGTTAGTGTTCTGGAAGTGAGAATGAGACAACCAAGCAAAAGTGTTCTCACAAAATAGAAGCAAAAGTGGCACTATTAGCCCATTAGGGTCATAAAATGCACATTCCTTGACATACATTCAAGTACAAGGCTCCAACTGTCAACAAAACTTTTGCAGTTATGTTAAGGCAGAAAGTATAACATCCTTTAAAATTGCAGGCATGAAATAGGATGTATATGCATTTATGTGGAGAAACTAAGCTGCCACTCCTCGTGTTGATGAGGAGAGCAGATACATAATAGGAAGAACAAAAGAATAAACGTTTTTAAAACCGGACTAGTGGTTCAACCAGTCAAACTGGTAGAACCATGTTCTAACAGTTCGACCAGTTGAGCCAATTGCATGTAAAGTTGTCAAGTAGAATACACTTGTCCAGAACAAAAGAAGCCCCGGTCACTCGGCAAAGTTGCTTGAGCACAAAAGACAGGATTCCCGTTCTCAATAGAATTGTTCAAATTTTTAATAGACTAAGCCAATACGGTCAATAAATAAGCAATCCACCACAAAATGAAGCAAGAAGACACCGGAGCAGATGGTTGGCATGCCTTTTAGTTACAAGAGGTTAGAGTTCCAAACCCCAACCCAACTTCAATACTCTTCCTTAAAGTTTTTGAAAGACCTAGAACTGGTCTAGACTAATTGACAGGCTTGCTGGGTTACCAATTGATAGGTACACATGGTTACTGGTTCAACAGGGTCAATACCACCAGTTGTTGACCACTACTGTTTCTACTATGAAACCAGACTTGAAAGAAAAGCACAATGCCCAAGTTTTTTTCTTTTTTCCATCAATGTCTTAAATAGGGAATTGACAAGTATAGGAACAAATAGAACTCAAGAGCATCCTATACTTCTCACAAGTAAGGAATCATTATGCAAGCTCTGGATCCACAAGTTACCTTCAATTGGTCCAACTCTCAGTTAATTGCACAAGAGGTTCCTGAAATATGCATAAATGGAAGGTCACTGGTTTGCAAGATCATCATCTAGGCATCTCCCAAGTTTTCACAAGCGTCATCCATCTTATTTAGCAACACAACAATTTGAAGTTGATGTTTCCAACATAATTTATTAGCCACATCTGCAAATAAGGGATTTAACGTATGAAATACCTAGCTTTCACCTTTTATAGAGCCAAATCCACACAATAGTAACCAGAAGGGATGTACAACAAGATCGATTCCAAAGGCCTTCCCTACTTCACATTGCTTGAATCATTTATAAATCACCTCACCACTACTATACCGTTTGTAACATCTAAAAAAGACTATTTGGAAGGAGATATAATCTGTAAAACCAATTTCACAAGTTCGATTAGATGAAGCAAAGTAACAGGCATCCTGCAGAGTCATATAGAGAAATGATTAGCAAGAAAAAGCAGTTGTACTCTGCACATGTAGATCTCCGGAGAAAATCGTAGTTTCAGACTAAAGGTATATACCTCATATGGGAATGTATCTGGTGGATGCTAAAACAGATGTAGGAGGGAACTGTGGCAATATTATTTCCTACTAATCTGGAAAAATGAGATACTGTTTTTCCAAACACAATTATCATAAGCTAGACAGAAAGCCCAACCCGACAAAATCACCTAAGTTCCAATTACATGGTCAAGTAATCAACTTGGGATCAAATACGAAACATAGAATATTAGGAAGAGGGTAAGTGAAAAACCATTGTTGACTACAAAATCCAAAAGACAACACCCCACCCCCAAAGAATTCCTTTTCTTTTTCTCCTTCTCGACAGTCTCAAAGTTCAAGCTACTCAGCCAAGGAAATGAAAATTATTTGTACAATTTCATGGTAATAGGAAAATGGATAGAAAGATCTTCGAACAAACTCAAATAACTGATGAGTTGGGTAACACAAAAGCACAAGCTCTTAAGTGAAAGATTGCGATGTTCACATAAACCAATTTTGAACCCAGGTAATCATATTCAATCTCCTGTTATGCATACAAAGAGATCAAGAATTTCACATTTGGTACACATATCATCAGCATGAGGACCAGACTTGAAAGGGGGAAAAAAGCAATTATTTCAAACAACAGATAACAGCGATGTTTTGTCCCATAATTCATATTTCTCCCATAGAGGTGGCATCTGTAAGAACACCTATGCATTGAAAACTAGATATAGCATTAATAAGAAGAATCTACAATGAAAGAACAATTAACGACACATTCAGGTAACAACTTCTATGCACCAACAAGATTATATTGCATTTGGCATTTCTAATTCTTTTGCCAATACCTATGTTCCATCTATTGAAATTCCTCAAAAGTGTCCTTTGCAGATATTCACTGTCCCTAAATCCTCCAAGTTGCAGTAATTCTCTGGCATAATAATGCATGTAAGCCATCTTGCTGACCTGACTTGGCAGAATACATCAAAGGCAAAAAAGAGCAAGAAATTACAATTGATCTTTCAAAAAGTGAGAACCTTCCAATCCAATGAGAAACAACAATCAACCCGTCAATTTAACACTCGTTACCATGTGGATAATTAAAATAGCGCTGGACCAACAAAAGCCACAGTTGACGACCAGCAAATCACCCAAACTTGATTCAACCTTATCCAGTTGAAGTGCTCTAAGTATTTATGGAGACTGTAGCAAGATGACATGAAATGAAGAACTAACCCAAAAACCAGGAGTCATTTACAGTTGCATATCATCAGTTTAGCAAGTAATTTGGTCATGTTGGATTAAAGAATGATTCAACTGCTAGAGCACATGAAAACAATACTAGGCTTGACAGCATATTATTCCGACCTTTAACGCATGACCTTCCATTACACCATGGTATTAGAATTCTCTAGCACACAAATGGATAGCACAACCCAGTGAAGGCCTACCAAAATAGCAGCTGGAGTACATGAAGGCAAAACTAAGCTGACCATACTCCGCAGTATCCAAGGAATATTAAGCTAACCAACTTTCTCACTTCAAAGCAATTACAAGAAGAGATTCTCCACAGCCTCTGCCAATTGAAGCGATGAAGCACCAACTTTGAGTCCTCTGTGACCATCACCAGCCAACACTTCTCCCAATTTCCCTCCGTCATCTTCACTTGCCAGTTAGAAATCGAGCAAACTTCACAAAACCAAGTCGGAACAATTGAGTCAACCAGCCATTAGGCCGCAAAAGAATGCTAGGAGCTGAACCTAAGAAGCTAGAGGTTTTTCAAACTAGAGCTGAAATGGACGCATGACCCACAGTGGTCCTTTGCTGGTCTCCATAACTAAAGCTCCATGAGTAGCCGAAAACGTAGCACCAGTGCTAGAACAAATCGCAAGGATGCCAGCTGAAAGAGGGCCTGTGAAGGATAGAGCTTATAAAAACCAGAAGAATCATGGGATGACCACATGCAAACAACCTTTTACCATTCCAAGGATGCATTGTCAGTGTTTGGAGAAGCTCAAGAAACATTGAGTTCCTGATCCTTCTATGATTTCATTCGTTTTAGAAGTGCCTTGTGAAAGCTCTCTTGGATATTTCAGCATTTACATCAAGCAATGGAATAATAACTGAATCCTACCAGTGAGTAAGATGAAATCAATCCAGCAACTAACATCAACAAACTACTAATAATGCTCCAAAGTTTATGGGAACCCACTTAGTCAAACTCGATATTCTTTTTGAACTCTTTGGTACCAACGAATGGGGCTTCTAACATCATCAACCATAGAAGCTTTGATCAAATTAGTATAGTGTATTTAACTCAAGATGGTTGCTTTGTGGGACATAGTATGATTCTTTTTCCTTATCATTATGTGCTATTCATGCATTAGAATTAATGCAAGACAGTTTTCAAATGGAATATAGGATACTTAAAATTTTCCTCAAGAAACTTATGGAAATGATTCCTGTGTTTTTCTTTTCAGCAAGTAAATGAACTAACAAAAGCTTATGCACAATATAAGTAATTATTTCACAGTACACCTGATTATGTCAAAAGACATTCTAGTTAATGTCTTGCCTGGCTCAATAGTTTAGGTATACGACACATGGCTTTACCAACTCTACAAACATCAAGATGCATTCTTTGGAAGCCTTGGAGTAGGTATACCCTGGACTCAAACCAAATGAACATGGATCCATAGTCAGAAAAATTCGAATTGCAATTTTCTCAATCAATCCAAATAATTCATGATGCTTTTGCTTCTGCCCTGTTTGCTAGTTCATCACAGCCACACCACTAGGAGAAGAGCTTGTGCTTGCATTTGGCATTTCTAGATTGAGACGATTATCTAAATCTACAAATGTAGACAGTTCTGTGAGACAAAATGCATGAAACTCAATGATTGGACCAATTTTATCACAAGTCAGTAGCATATGCAGAGTAAGGGATGCCCTATCAATATATTCCTTTTGCATGGAAATTCACTCTTAAGTGTACCTTAGAAATATGCAGTCATGAACTGCATGATGAGCGTAGAGCAAACTAAAACCTCACATTAGAAGGATCACCATATAGGGTCCTTCATCGAGCATTTTCTTCAACCTATACAATGACCTTTGGCATGCTATCAAAAACCTGTACACGTCAGTTTTTCAGTACTTCCAGCATTCCAAAATCAATCAAATGTCAAGAATCTCTATTTTTCTGCATAGGATGAAGGATCTTACTTGAAAACTAATGTCAAATGATGCGCTTTGAAAGCCTTTTCATCTATTTCCGCTACTGGCATAACAAGCAGAACCATTTTGTCAAAGCACATATTAACTTCCATGAACATCTCCCTTGGATTCCTTGAGTTCAAGTAAGAAAACAATGGCGACACTATCAACCAGGAAATAATAATGACAAGAACATAAATCTTGAAAGATATTGCAAGCAGGAAATACAAATGAAAATTGGGCAGTAGATTTCAAAAAAGCATAGGTTGATTACCTGCTTTATATACCTTCAATAGAAAATGTGGATCCTTCCAATCTATTCCTCATCCGAGTCATCCGTACAGTATGGACATGATTCGTAATCTGCGCCATCTGTAATCTGATAATATCGATAAATCTGCGTTCCAGATAATTCCGGAATTGTTTTGAGCAACTTGCATCCAATGATATTCAGTTTTTCCAAAAACTCCAACCTATCGAGGCCCTGAATTTCAACCAAGTTTTTGCAGTCTCTAGCTTTTAATCTCTTCAGACTCCCAGACTTTGGAAGGAGTAGCCTTTCAATTGAAGTGCACCAAGAGATTTTTAGTATTTCCAAGGACTCCAACCTATCGAGGCCATGAATTTCAGCTAATTTCTTGCACCAACCAATATTTACTGTCTTCATACTTCCGGATTTTGGAAGGTCTAGCCTTCCAATCGAAGTGCACCTAGAGATATCTAGACTTTCCAAATACTCCAAACTATCGAGCCCTTGAATTTCGGCTAAGTTTTTGCAATCCCGAGCCACTAATTTCTTCAGCATCCCGAATTTTGGAAGGTCTAGCCTTCCAATTGAAGTGCACCAGTGGATATCTAAACTTTCCAAAAACTCCGACCTATCAAGGCCTTGAATTTCGGCTAAGTTTTCACAACCTATAGCTTCTAATTCCTTCAGCCTCCCGGACTTTGGAAGATCTAGCCTTCCAATTGAAACACAATCTTCGATATCTAGCCTTTCCAAAAACTCCGATCTATCAAGGCCTTCAATTTCCGCTAAGTTTTCACAACCTATAGCTTTTAATTCCTTCAGCCTCCCGGACTTTGGAAGATCTAGCCTTCCAATTGAAACACAATAATTGATATCTAGCCTTTCCAAAAACTCCGATCTATCAAGGCCTTGAATTTCGGCTAATGTCTTGTACCCGTCGAAGAATTCGTTGGACTCGTCAACATGCAATTTCTTCAGACACCCGAATTTTGGAAGGTCCAACCATTTGATTGAATTCCGGGATTTGATAGTCAAGCTTTCCAAATACATCAATTTGTCAAGACCTCGAACTTCAAGTAGCTTCGGAATATGCCAGAGATCTAATGTCCTTAGATGGACAAACTGTGAAACGTCCAGCATTTTGATAGATCCACAATGAGTGACTTTCAAGGATTCCAACTTGAAGGGCGTGTTTAGGGATTGTGGTGATTCCGATTCTTCAATGTCCGTCGGTTGGGAGCATTTTGAACTCTTTAATTGCGTTGATGGAAGCTCCTGGATGCACTGGAGATTAGGGCAATCGTAAAATTCTAGTTCCTTGAGATGGGCTAGGTGGGAAAGCGAAGGCAATTTGCGACTTTGACAAGTGACACTCAAATATGTTAAGCCGGAAGGAAGCTCCGGCAGCGATTGGAGCTTTTCGCAGCCTATAAAATCAAGGCGTCGTAGGGAAGAAAGATTAGCCATGCTTTCTACTAGTATCCCTTTCAGATTTCTGCAATAGGAAGCACGTAACTCTCGGAGCTTTCTCAGACTCCCAATACCATTGGGTAATTCTTCTATACCACTCCTAGAAATATCTAGAATCTCTAGATTCTCCAAAGACCCTATGCTATTTGGTAATGCATAAAGGGATGGAGTACCGGATAGATCGAGTTGTCGCAGTGATTTTAATTTACCTATTTCTGTTGGAAGCTCCCCAAGGCAGAAACGAGGAACGGGGCGTTCGGTGCCTGCGTCGGCGCCTACCGCGAGATGAAGCGCGTAGGACGAGCACAGCTCCAAGCGAAGGAGGCCCTCCTCCTCCATGTCTTCAATGGAAGCGTCGATTCGCTTCAGTCCCCAGCAATGACTGAGGATGAGAACCTCTAACTTCTCAAAAGCTGAGAGGAAGTCAGTATTTTCCAAGCACCAACAATACGAAAGGTCTAGATATTTAAGCTTCTTTGCCATCTACGAAAAAAAAAAAACAATAATGAATGTCGATGGGTGAGTGTAGAGTCATTATGATTCAAAAGAAAGCATAAAAGGAGAGGAAAAAAAAAGACTTTAATTCTTACCTTGAAAAAACTCCATCCTCCCCATTTCTCATTTATCACGCTTTCTTGCAATTCGAGTACAGCTAATTCCTTTACGCAAAAATTGTTTACTTTGAAATTCGCTGGACAATGTCGCCATTGAAGCCCTTTTAACTCCTCCATTAAGTCCTTAAAATCTCCACTTAAATGTGCCCCATCTAATTGAAGGAATCTTAGACTCGTCAAATTCTTGAATTGTTTTTCTGCGTAAATTCTGCCAGTGCCTTTACTAAGATTAATCCCCTCAATCTTGCCCGTTCCCTATAAGCAAGAATCAAGAGTCATTAGTACTATATCCAACTAAAGTAATCAAATATCATTTGTTCAAATTGTGAGTGATGTGCATTAATGCATTCAAGAGACTAGCAATATGTAGATATGATTTTTCTTTTTATGCCAATAAGCAGTATTTATAAAGGCTAACAAAGTGAAGGATGTCAACTTCCATTTCGAAATTTGGCCATACGTAATCAGATCTTAAAAGGAATTATGATGTAATGGCTTGTATAGAGTAAAAACTTTACAAATTGTAATCTTCTTCTTTCTGGTACTGTAGCTTCATTATCATAATAGTTAAGACATGCGTGCATTTAATCAAATTGCAAAGTGCAAAATCAAAATTTGACTTGTCAATTTTAATAGAATTATACTTTTTCTCTTGAACTTTCACAAATGCAATTACAATCACATACTAAATTATACAAAATAGTATCTCTCGGACTTTTTATGAAGAAAAAGTAAAACATTTCTCCTTTTAATAGTCATTGCGTGAAGTATGCTTGATGATATAACTATACAGGTATACACATGCATATATATTATATTTAAGGAATTTCTGTTCCTATCTTATTTGGTAAGTTTTAAATCAGTCCTTATCTATGAATATTGGTAAATGATATTCCTAACGTAATATTACATAAAATTAGTGTCCCTTTCATTCTCCACTATGGAATAATGACTAAAATTTCATGAGAAATGCGGGCACCATTATTCCTATTATCTCAATTTTAACATCTAGAGAATATAATTCTATGATTTATATATCCTAAGTAGTTATGATTTATATATCATAACATCAGAATTGCACAATGCACCACCGGATAAAAGGGGAAAAAAAACAGATGTTCCGACGACAAATTCACCGTCGCAACAACCCAAAACGCATTTTACACACCTAGAAAAAAGTATCTTCGTTGGAGAACAAGCGAAATTGGCATGGATGAAAGGATAAATAAAAGCGAGAAAAACCTCGGAAGCGGCGAGTCGGCAAGCAAAACTTACCCCACCACAGATTAGGTGTTATTACGAAGACTTCTAGGAAAAAAGAAAAAAAAAAGGGTTAAAAAGTTAAAAATAAAACTCCTTTTTATTTCGACGCATTCATGACGCTTCAATAACCATTCCGACTACTCCAAAAGTCAGAACGGAAGGGCGAAAATGAAGATGCCATGAGATCCCGGCCAAACTGTTTTTGATGAAAAGATTAATTTCTTGCCATCGACTCTAATAATTAAAATAACCATCAAAAAGACTTGTTTGGTGTAACTTTTACTCTTCATCTTTTATTTTTTTCTCAAGAGCATGCACTTTGGCTTCTTCTTTTTTTCAGTGGTATATCCCTGAAACTTGTTGACACGCCCAATCGTACATGAGTTTTTTCATAGTTTTCTGGAATTTGAGCAATGTTTTGTCTTTTGACGGAAGAGCGAGATATTTATTTTTGGTTTTTTTATTAGTCGCGGCGAGCAATCTATCTCGCCCTCTGCTTCAGCCTGTCTATTACTTGCCAATATCTTGGGAGTACTTGTTAAGTAACCGGGCTAAAAAAATAAATTATAAGAAGTGGTTTTTATTAAAAGTATTAATTTTACATAATATGAGAACGTGAAAATCGCGTGTTAAGTAACCTGGCTGAAAAAAGAAGAAGAAAAAAACCTATATATTAAGTGGTTTTTATTAAAAGTATTGACTTAACATAATATGAGAACGTAAAAATTGCAGTAGTCATCTTAAAAGAAAAACAAAGATTCTGTGAAGAGGGCCATTTATCAAATGAAAAAGTCATATGTAGAATTCAAGATTTCACTGATTAATATATCAAACAAGAGATTGAATATGTATATATATTGCAACGGACACTTAATTTTATATGATAGGGAATATTAATATATGAGAGAAAACCCACAAAAGGAAATACTTTCTAAAAGAGAGCAACCTCCCTACTTTCTAATCACGTCAATGAAACATTCGAGGGCAATGGTAGTGAAGCTTCTTATTCCACTAGAGCAAGCACTACGTAGTCGACCAACATTACTCTTAACCGTAGAACAAGGACTAAATGAGAAAAAGAAACCAAACAGTTACCTTATTATGCTTTAGCACTCTTTCGACTTCCTCATAGTCCCATAACCTGCTACGGTACTGAGGCTCATGTCGGTTTTCCTCACGAACTATTTCCCTACCAAGATCTCTCAATTGGTCATGCATTCCGAGCACATGATCATCTCCAACTTTTATCAATGACATGAATATCAATACTTCGATTCCCTCCTCTGGGAAAAAGCCACTAGCGTCCCACATGTAGGATACAATATTCTTGCTAGTACCGATGAAAAAACAAGCAATATCCAAGAAGATTTGTTTTTGGTTATCGTCTAATGCTTCAATACTTGTCCTTAACTTCTCTCGCACTTCCTTAGGAGGCACTTTTCTTAACTTGTCTATTGTACCTCTCCAGAACGCTGGGTTTTTCCCGCACAATAATGAACCTAAAACCTCAAGGGATAAGGGAAGCCCTTTGGTGATGGATACAACTTGACGAGTGAGGTCCTCAAATTCCTTTAGAGGAGAGTCCCTTCGAAATGCATGTTTGCTAAACAGAATCAAAGATTGATTGTCATCCATTACCTCATGTTCATAGTCATGGTCCACCCCAGCTTCTTCAAGAACCCCCTTATTTCTAGTGGTGATAATGATCTTGCTTCCTGAACAAAACCAATCACGATTACCAGCTAAACACTTCAACTGATCGACATCATCCACATCATCAAGAAGAACGAGGACCTTTTTACTTTTAAACATGGAGGAGATGAACTTAATCCCTTCATCTGCATTACAAACTTCATTTTCTCGATTTAATATATGGTAGATTAACTGATTCTGTAAGTAATGTACACCATTACGCTTCCATGATTCCCTTATATCAGCAATGAAGCTACGATGCTCAAATTTATTGGAGAGCTTGTTGTAGATGGTTTTGGCAAGAGTAGTCTTACCAATGCCTCCCATTCCATGGATGCCAACAAATAGGGTGGCATCAGATTTATTATCCACAAATTCCATAACCTTATTCACATGACTGTCAATTCCAACCAAATTCTCTGAAATAACCAACTCAAACCTTTTCTTTAGTTCGGTCAACACTTTTCGGACAATGGATTTCACCAACTTGGCTTCATACCTGTCAAACATGACAAGAGGTCAAATATGTGGCAACAACAATTTCATATTGTTTTTTTTTTTTTTGGTAAAGTACAATTTCATATTGTTTATCTATTAAGAACACAATAAATCTGAGGATAGGTTGAAAAACTTTAAAAATTGTTGTTGTCATACCTCCATATATTATCATACATGGCGTGCCCCATTCCACTGTTACTCCGATATAATAAATCAAGCTAGAAAAAACTTGAGGGTGTATCACTTTGGAATCTTTAATATTGTAGATATTTTGGATTTGAACCAAATTTTAAACTGGTTGTTTATTAAAGATATTAGGGATGAAGTGAACATGACTTTGAAAATTCTCTTAAAGCATTTGAATAAGCAAAAATCCAATAAGCCAGCCTACCAGGAGAGTTAGCCATCAATCAATAAACAATTCATAACATTTGATGCAAGATGATTTCAGGTCCTGCAATACCAATCCAAAAAGTTGTTTGGATTGTGATACTGTGAACTACCTGAATGCAATTTAAGTGATTTCTTCTTGTTTGCGCAATTCTACATGCTTGTAAGTTTCTACTAGTGTTGTGAATTTAGTATTATTCTAGATTGGTGCTCTTATAAGTTGTCATTACCACTACGGATGATAACAGATTGTACTTTATTTTCCTTTTGAGTATCTATGTTCTATGATCATAACGATCTATTATTGAGTTTATAGGGAAGAAAAAGAATAATTTTTACCCAAAAAACAACATTGCTTCTATATATGCAGGTGCATGAGATGGAAATTACTAGTTGAAGATAGAAAATGCTTTGAAAATTATTTAAACAGACATATAATAAAAATAATCATTTTTTACCATCATCCTATGTAACCAATGAAACATATATTTTGTAAAATAATTTTAATAGCAACTAATTAATGATATCAATGATTTAATATATGTAACTTGGGAAGATAAAGAATTACGGCAAAGCTTGTACGCTATGATGTAATGAGTTTAAATCAAAATCACCAATAAGTTGTACTATTAATCTCAAATAAATATGTAACTAGAAAAGTTTGTGTGAAGATTAATGTAATGTACACTATAAACATGAAAAAAAAAATGGCATAATGTTACAAAATCTTTGGATATAAGAAGAAAAATTCATTCAAAAAATCTTATTATTCAAGCTAATGGAATCATAAAAATAAAATATATAATTAGATTGGTCAATATCTGAAAAAAGAAAAAGGAATAACCTATAGAACTCATGCATCTTAGGATCTTATTACCAACAAGATCCTACTGTTTTTTATATATAAAGAGAAAAAAAAAAACGAAAACGAAGCAGGTGAGAATCAAAACAACCAGTAAACACCCACACATAGTATAAGAAAGTAGAGAATGTTTTGGTGAAAAATTTTACCCATCGGCTTCGTATCCTTTCAAGTTGCTGATTTCTAGAAGTGCTTGCTTCCATTTATCCAAAATCGCTGGGTCAAAAGAAGACCTCTCAAGCAAACGCCTCTCACGCTCATGAAATGCGTCCCCAAAATTCCCCTTTTGATATCGCACGTCAGCTGGTTGCACTTTATAGTATATAGGCAACACTATCTGCCCCTCATTATTCTTGCAATCCATTATTTGAACTAGTTCATCCAGGCACCAACTGCTTGTACCATAATTCATGGAGAGAATGGGGATTAGGATTTTACTGTTTCTAATGGCTGCCAAAAGCTCTGGTCTAATGTTCTCGCCTTCGCGGAGCTCGTCATCGTCTCTGAAAGCATGAATTCCAGCATCGAGGAGCCCATAATAGAGGTGATCGGTGAAGCCTTTTCGAGTATCTAGGCCTCTGAAACTCAAGAACACCTCGTAGCAGCTTCCAGTCGACGCGGACAACGAATTACATGCAACAGATTTAGTTTCTGTTGGAGCACTCATCGAACCAGCGGCGCCACTATCAACATCTTCTGCATTTCCACCCGCACTAGTTTTCATCTTCTTAATGGGACGATGCATTTCGGCTTTGCTCCGACTCTGCCCTGATTTTAGCTTTCAAGTCTGATGGAGAAAAAAGCCAGAATGCCTCTCAAGAAATATGAAATGCCTTCTTATCTCTTGTGGTTTGATTTATATAATGGAACCACGTGCTTAGAGTCGCACCAATAAGTCAAGCTTTATCAACCGCGAGCTTAGAGTCGTTGCCTTCACGTGGCTGAAATCTCAATGCGCAAGAATCCAAAGATCTGTTAAAATTTCGATGCACCTAAAACCAGGGATTTGTTGGGAAAATGAAAAGTGGAGAGAGACTTGGGACGAGTCTTCGTTGAATTGAGTCCATTGCTTGCACCGTTGAACTTTCCTTTTTCTTTTCTTAATTTATTTTCCATCCATAAAGTTTTTTAAATTTAATATATTTAAACTCTTGATCCCATTTAGAAATTTAATTCTTATACTTTGAGCCTATTAAATATTGTTAAATCAAATCGATAAACTTCATTTCAGTACTGAAATGTTGTATTAATAATGATTACTTATTCTAAAAAATGATGCTATTATCATGTGCCAAGGATCATAAAAAAATTATTAACATTTTGTATATACATTTTGTAACCAAGCACAATGAGAAGAATTTCTTTTTTCTCTAGTTGTGTTTTAATTTCTTCATCAAAACTCATAAATAAATCAAATGTCTTTATTATATATATATATATATATATATATATATTTCTTTATTAATTTGATTTATCTAATTCAACCAATTGGCACGCACTAATAATTCAACCTTGTCGAACTAGATATAAATTAATAATTCATTGACCGGGACCACTAACTATCCATTTATAGCCGTTGCCTTCATGTGGTGGAAGTTCCGATGCAGAGGAGAATCCATGTCGATCCTGCTCAGGAAGAAGAAAACGTGCGAGCAAGTTTCAATGCAGAAGCAATGGAAAAAAAATAAAACCAAAAATAAAAGACAATTGCTGTTATGTTATCAGTAGACAAGTGCTCATAATTGAAAAATACAAATAAAGCATCGGGACATTTGCTGCACCGTTGAGCTTTCCTTTTCTTTTCTTAATTTAAATTCCATCAAAAAGATGTGTCTGTTGAATGTATTTAAGCTCTTGATCCCACTTTGAAATTTACCCTCACTAACTTTGAGCCTATAAAGTATTATCAAATTTCACCAAGCAACTTCATTTCGCTGCTGAAATTTTACATTATCAATGATCACTTATCCTAAGATCTATTATATATAAAGCCTTCGGATAGAAACCCTAAGTTGGTCTATTGCTTATTCTGAAAATCCACAATATGGACATCCTCCCGCAATATCTTCATTCACTTGATTGATTATGTAAGTTACTAGGAGATTCACAGTTCTCTCAATAGTAGGAAATATTAAAAATCGAAAGAAAGTTAAGAGGAAAACCCCTACGGATTAATATCCCAACTCCTTAAGGGAAGCAAGCAAGGGCCCTACGAATCCTACAGTGCTTCCTAAATTGTATTTTAAGACCTTCGGTGCACTTTTCCTTTTGTCATCTTTTGGACAAATCAAAGAGCAGCCGATAGCATTAAATAACACCCCTAATAAATGATTTAGAGTAGAGAACAGACTCAAAACACTTTCAGTGACACGTAAATTTTTACAGCCATTTACCTTTAATTTGCTAGTAAATACCATGGGATAGTGGGATGATTCTCTACATATACAATAGGACATGGACAGTGGTTTGCAATCCATCCGGACAAGAAATACGCTGATGCATCAACTACTTATATATTTTATTTTTTCCTCTTTCCCTCTGTCTTTTCATTTTTTTTTTAAAATTTCACCTCCTCCACGAGAATCTGCCTCCTCTGTTCCCCTTTTTCTTTCTTTACTTTTGTTTTGCCGACCACTTCTCAGTTTTTCTTTATTAAAGTTTTCTCTCTTTTGCCGACCATAACCCGCTCTCCGTATTTCTCTTTCTTGGCCGCGAAGAAAAATCCCCGCGCCACTTGCCTGAGAATCCTCTGCTTTTTTTTTTGCCCAGATTTCCTCGTCTTCCTTGGCCATAAATTCCGGTCTTGAATGTCGAGATCGCTCCCTTGTCAAGATGGGAACTGCTCTCCCTTGACCTCGTCCTCGATGTACTTGCCTTTGTTCGGGGCGGATTTGAAATTAAATATAAAGTTTGAAATTTTTTTAAGACAAAAAAATTAGGAGTTGATTTAGCATTGAGTCTAAAATTAAAGGTTTTCTGAGATTGGTTTTCTGAGATTAAAAAAAAGTTCGGGATAAAATTAAGATGGAACCTAAAATTTGAGGGTTTTTAAGAGATACAAAGGGAAAAGGGAGAGCATGTACCGGGAGAGAAATAAGAAGAAAGGGAAAAGATGAAAAATGAAAAAGAGAGTGGATTTTGCATATAGATCTCCCTTAGATTTACTTCCATTCATAGTGCCCGATAACGGTTTAAGCCCTTTGTTTGTCTAATCAGGGTGGTTTTCGGAATTAGAGTACAAATTCAAAAATTATATGAAATTTATATTGCGAAATTAAACTTTGAAGTAGTTAAGCTGTGAAAGTAAGGGCCATGTGAAGTTGTGACGTTAAATGGGAGTTGATTTGAAGTAATATTTTAATTGACAAGGTCTGATAAAATTTTGATACCCATATAACGGTGGATTCATTGGGAAGATGAAAAGTGGAGAGAGAGAGAGAGACTTTTTTTTTTTGGTCGGTTAGAGAGAGAGACTTTTTTTTTTGTCAATCATACTCTATTCCTACTCTATACTCACTCTCAGACTTTTGCCATGCCTCTTGTAGGGTGTGGGAGTTGAAACCCACTCCTGAAACTTATGCGTCCCCACCCCATCTCCCATGAGAAAGTGGGGATTTGAACTTCTCACCTCCTCCTTCCATGTTAGAAGGGTGGCCACTGGGGCGAATCCCAGTGGTTAGAGAGAGAGACTTCGAACAAGTCTTTGTTGAACTTTGTCCAATGCTTGCACAGTTAAACTTTCCTTTTCCTTTTGTTAAGTTATTTTCCACTGGAAATGGTATTTTTATTGGACATATTTAAGCTCTTGATCCCACTTAAAAATTTAATCCCTCTCACTTTGAGCCTATTAAACATTATATTGTTAAACTGATAAATTTCATTTTAATACTTTTAAGTTTAATGAATTAACATGTGTCAGGATCATAAAAAATTATTAACATGCTATATATTTAATTTAATTAGAAGAATTTCATTTTTCTCTGGTGCTGCCTTAATTTATCCATCAAATCTCATAATTTAATCAAAATGATGTTTTGCTTTTATTTTTACTTTATTTTATATATATTTATTTATTTATTTCTTTGGTTTATCTAATCTAACCAATTTGCACACATTAATAATTCAAACTTACTGAACTAGAAATAAATTAGTAATTCGTTGACCACAATCACCAACCATGCATTTATAGTTGTTGCCTTAATGTTGGGGAAGTTTCAAAGGACAGGAGAATCCAAGGCGATCCTTCCCAAGAAGAAAATAACAAGTGAGCAAGTTTCAATGCAAAAGCAATGAAAAATATAAAACCAAAAATAGAAGATAACTGCTTTATTGGTATCCATGGAAAGTGGTCATAATTGATGAATACAAACAAAGCGTAGGGACAATTGCTGCACCAATGAACTTTCCTTTTCTTTCTTTTTTTAAATTTATTTTCCATCAAAAAGGTACCTTTGTTGAATATATTTAAACTTTCGATCCCAATTACAAATTTATCTTGAATCAATTAGGTATTACCAAACCACTGGGATTCGCCCCAGTGGCCATTCTTCCAACATGAAAAGGGGAAGTGAGGGGTTCAAATCCCCACCTTCTCAGAAGAGGATGGGGTGGGGACGCGTAAGTTTTAGAAGTGGGTTTCGACTCCCACGCCTTACAAGAGGCAAAGCAAAAGTCTGAGAGTGAGTGTAGAATAGGACTGAAAAAAAAAATTAGGTATTACCACATCAAACTAATGAATTTCATTTCACTATTGAAATGTTGCATTATCAACGATCACTAAAATCTACTATAGATATAAAGACTCTGGACTCCAGATGATTATAAATCCAAATAAAGTAAAGAAGAAAACTCTAGTGACTTGATATCCTGACTCCTCCTTGGGGAAAGTAGGCGAAGGCTGCACTTTTAGGACTCCTTGCATTTCTCCCTTTATTGTTTCTTGGACAAACAAAAGGGCAGCCAATAGCATTGAATTGGACCCGATGAAAAACCAACTGAACGACTTTCAGTGCCACATAATTTTTTACACACATCTGCCTTAATTTTGCTAGTAATTGAATATGATGGCATATATAAATAAATGATAGGACATGGACTTAGACCTGAGCAAGTCCTTAAAAGGGCTCATGGGGAAGAAATAGGCGGGCGATCTGCCCTGGGATGGGAGACCTTGCAATGTCACCCTTTATTCCGTCCTCCTTAGGAAGAAAAAATTAGAGGTTGGAATTTGGGAGCTTCAATATGGTGAAGGTAAACACCATGTTAGGATTTTGATTTTAGCTACTATCGAATAAGTTGATATAGTAGCCACTCGTGTCTGGAGTGAGTAAAGATAAGTGAAAAGCTTGGGTACCTTACAACAATCCATCTGGACAAGACATGTGTAGATGCATGGATCACTGATAATTTTATTATTTCTCGGACTAACCAAAAGCAGCCAATGTTGAATAAGAATTAGTACAATGATAGATATTTCTATAATCCTCACTACGTATCTTTTAAGGTGGCTACCAGTTTGAACACATCAATATTCCGTATATTTTGTCTTTCCTCTTGTCTAATTCTTTTACAAATTAACTTTTCAACTCCACGACGACTCTTTCTAGTTCCTTTGCACGTTTCTTTCTTCTTGCTCCAAGCTCTTATCTTTCCCTTGGTGTCACTACTTCCGTCACATGCCTGTCACATGGTTTTAATGGAGAAAATGAAAAGTGGAGAGAGAGAGAGAGAGAGAGAGAGAGAGAGAGAGAGAGAGAGAGAGAGAGAGAGACGTCAGGACAATGAAGAGGGCAGGCTTAGTCCTCCCCATGCACAGATGAACTTTCCTCTTTCTTTGTTAATTTATTTTCCATCAGAAAAAATGTTTGTTATAAAATATTTTTAAGCTCTTAATCACACTTAGAAATTTACCCCTCTTACTTTGAGCCTCATATATATTATACAGTCAAACCGATAAACTTCATTTTAATACTAAAATGTTGTATTATTAACGATAACTTATTCTAAAAAATTATGTCATCAAAGCATGTGAAGGATTATAAAAAATTATCAACATGCATAAATGTGTATATATTTATTCGGTACCATAACACAATGAGAATAATTTATTTTTTACTCAGGTTCCGTCTTAATTTCTTCTTCAAATCTCATAAATAAGTGAAAATACATTTTTTCTTTTGCTTTTGCTTTTGCTTTTACTTTATTTTATATATAAAATTAATTTAATTTATCTAATCCAATCAATCGGCATGAATGATAATTCAAACTTTGCCGAACTAGATATAAATTAATAATTCATTTTTTTTTGTCGGTCCTACTCTAACACACACTCTCAAACTTTTTCCCTGCCTCCTTGTAGAGCGTGGGAGTTAAAACCCACTATTGAAATGAAATCATCCTCACCCCAAGCCCCCTTGAGAAGATGGGGATTTGAATCCTCCACCTCCTCCTTCCGCTTTTGCTTTTACTTTATTATATATATAAAATTAATTTAATTTATCTAATCCAATCAATCGGCATGAATGATAATTCAAACTTTGCCGAACTAGATATAAATTAATAATTCATTTTTTTGTCGGTCCTACTCTAACACACACTCTCAGACTTTTGCCCTGCCTCCTTGCAGGGCGTATGAGTCAAAACCCACTCCTAAAATGAAATCGTCCCCACCCTAAACCCTCCTGAAAAGGTGGGGATTTGAACCCCCTATCTCCCCCTTCTAAATTGGAAGGGTGGTCACTGGGGCGAACCTCCAGTAATTAAATTAATAATTATTGACTAGGACCTCTAAACATGCATTTATGGTCGTCGCCTTGAACCGATGGAAGTTTCAATGCACAGGCAAAGTGAACTACAAGGAAATGTAAATGTTACAAAAGTAGATTAAAGAAACTTTCAGTGAAATTGCAGCCTTTTGCTCTCTGTCATTTCCTCAAGGGTGCCCCGACAATTTCTCTCTCTCTCTTCATTTTTGTTTTTTCACCACCTCTGTTCTTCTTTTCTTTCTTTCTTTTGCAGACCCCTTTATCAGTTTTTCTTTGTAAAATCTTCCTCTCTTTTGCCGACCAAAACCCCCCTCTCTCTCTCTCTCTCTCTCTCTCTCTCTCTCTCTCTCCTTTTCTTGGCCAAGAAGAAAAGCTCCATCTTTTTCTTTTTCAAGCTCCCTTTGCCAATTATTGCATGTGGAAAAATGCCCCACCCACTCGGCCGAGAATCTTCTGCTTGTTCATGCCCAGATTTTCTTGTCTTCTTTGATTGAATTTCGATCTTTGAATGCCGAGATTTCCCCTTGTCAAGATGAAAATTGCTCTCTTGAACTCTTCCTCAAGAATTTTTGTTGTTATTTGGAACATATTTGGGACTGGATGTAAAATTTGAAAAAAAAAATTAGACAAAACAAATGAGGGTTGATGTAGAAGCATTTGGTTTAAAGTTAAGGGTTTTTTGAAACAAAAAAATTCGGAATAAAATTAAGATTAAACCTAAAATTTGAGGGGAATTAGGACCATATAAAAGGAGGAAAAGTTGAGGACTTCACTTGTTCTTATCAATTGGGGGTGGGGTGGGCACATATTTGTAATTAGATAGCATATGAAAATTTTATTTCTACCCCCCACTCCTGATGGCTAGGCCCCACAAGTCCATCCTTAACTTGAGGCTATCGCTCTTTTCTACCAAGTTTTTGTCCATTTCTTATTGCAAAGGAGTGGCCAAGCCCACTACTCTCCTCTGCACTTAATTATGAAGTTACCAATTAATCATTTAATCAAATTTATTGATGTCACGATTTCTTAATCACCCCAAAGCCAAATTCATAAATTTTTTCCAAATTTTTTTCTTGACTTAGTTTAGTGGTTGCAATCTACCTTCAACACCTATAATTTGTAATGCATGTTAATTCAAATATCTATATTATTGAATGGACTAATACGTGCAGTGTTAGTTCAATATTTTAAATAATACCTTAACATAATGCATGCGGTTCCTCTTAAATAATGAGGGATAGCTATGTTAATGAAAATGTAAATAGGTTTTGCTTACCACCAATAATACACCTAGGCATATTACTCTCATCCAACATTTTATATAGATTTATTCGTAGGTGACTAATCTTTATAAATATGTTAAATATATTTTACTGATCACTCAAAATATTTTTAAGCATATTAACATTGTTATTCAACTTGGTTGGTGCAAGATGTGAAGCAATTTGTATGTTCAATGGAAGAAGCTGTATTTTGATATTCGCTTGTGACAATGCAAGCTAAAAGAATCACATACCAACAATCCAAACTAAATTGTCGACACTTGAAATCGTGAAGTGTTAAAAAAAAAAAAACAAAGACAAAAGGAGTGCTCGAGCACTCCCTTTTATAGTTTTGATTTATAATACTTACAAGTGCTAAATTATCACATTAGTTTTCTTCTTATCGAGACAATTGAACGCAAGCACGGAGAGAAGGATTGATGCCATGAACACGGCAAAAGAATGCCCAATAATGGGACAATGCATTTCGGCTTTACTCTGGCTCTGTCCTTGATTTTCCCCCTTCAAGTCCGACAGAGAAAAAAGCCAGAATGCGTCTCAAAAAATAGAAAATGCCTTCTTGTTGCCCATTTTCTCGTGGTTTGATTTATGCAAACCAATAAGTCAAGCTTTGTCGGACTTGAAGGGGCTCTGTCCTTGTTGCCCCTTCAAGTCCGACGGATGAACCAGTTGGCAATCAGAACTCGCACCAATAAGTCAAGCTTTGTCGCCACGTGCTTAGAGATGTTGCCTTCACGCGGCTGAAATCTCAGTGCACACAAGAATCTAAAGATGATACGCATGGAACGGTGCATTTGTTGGGAAGAGGAAAAGTGGACAGAGACTTGGGATGAGACTTGACATGGATTTGCGAGGGAAAATGAAAAGTGGATGAAAGAGAGACAGAGAGATTCATCCTTTTCAATAATTTCCAGACAAGTGCTCAGTAAATGATAAAAACACGCAAGGCGTCAGTACATTGAAGAGGGCACGCTTGGTCAGTCAGCTGCTTGCACCGTTGAACTTTCCTCTTTCTTTGTTGATTTATTTTCCATCGGAAAAAGTATTTTTTGTTAAATATATTTAAGCTCCTAATCTCACTTAGGAATTTACCCCTCTTGCCTTAAGTCCGTTAAATATTATACAGTCAAATCGATAAACTTCTGTTTAACACTGAAATGATGTATTAGCGATAATTTATTCTGAAAAATTATGTTATCAACATGTGTCGTGGATCATAAAAAATTATCAACCTGACGAGAAGAATTTTTTTTTTTTGCTTAGGTACTATCTTAATTTCTCCTTCAAGTTCCATAAATAAATCAGAATACCTTTTTGCTTTTGCTTTTACTTTTACTTTATTATATATTTTCATTTGTTTGATTCATCTAATCCAATCAGTTGTCGCGCTCCAATAATCCAAATTTGCTGAACTAGATGTAAATTAGTAATTGATTGACCGGGATCACTAAACATGCATTTATGATCGTCGCCTTCGTGTAGTGGAAGTTTCAATGCACAGGAAAGTAAACTTCAAGGAAACGTAGATGCTATAAAAGTTGGTTAACAATCTTTCTGTAAAATTGCAACTTTTTACACTGTCCCTTCTCCACGCGTGCCCCGACAATTCTGTCTCTCTTTCTTCATTTTTCTTATTTTCACCTCCTACGTTCTTTTTTCTTTTCTTTCTTTTGTGGACCACTTTCTCAGTTTTTCTTCGTAAAAGCTTTTCTCTCTTTTGCGGACCTTAAGCCTCTCTCTGTATCTCCATTTCTTGACCGTGACGAAAAGCTCCGTCGTACTTTTTCGACCTCTTTTGACAATGATCGCATGCTGAAAAATTGCCCACCCCACTTGGCCGACAATACTCTGCTTTTTCTATGCCCATATTTTCTTGTCTTCTTTGGCCGTGAATTCCGGTCCCTGTAATGCGGAGATTACCCCCTTGTCAAGATGGAAATTGCTCTCTTGACCGTGTCCTCAAGGTACTTGTGGTTATTTGAGGTTCATTTGAAACTGAACATAAAGTTTGAAAATTCTTTTTAGATGAAAAAATGGGGGCCCATGTAGCATTGGGATTAAAGTTGAGGGTTCTTTGAGACAAAAAAGAAGTTCGGGATAAAATTAAAATTGAACCTAAAATTTGTGGATCTTTAGGTAACTAGGCCCATGTAGCATGTACTAATTTTCTTTCTCCTCTGTTGATGGCTGGGTCCCACCAGTTCTTGCTTTTTGTCATTTCTTATGTCGAATGAGTGGCTGGGCCACCAGTCTTCTCCTAGTTAATTATGAAATTACCTTATTAATCATTTAATCAAATTTATTGATTTCAATTTTTCGATCAACCCAAAGCCAAATTGACTTAATTTTTTTTCTGGCCAATGTTTTTCTTGGTTTCGTTTAAGCGATTGCAATCTTCTTTAAACACCTATAAATTATGCGTTAATTCAAATATTTATATCATTGAATGGAGTTGAAACGTTCAACCTTAACTCGTTTTAGATTAAATATAACTTTATGCAATACTTAAACATAAATGCATGTGGTTCCTCTTAAATAAGGAGAGATAGTTATGTTAATAAAAATGTTAAATAGGTTTTACTTACCACCCAAAAGTATTTCTAGTTCCCTTCGAACCCGGAACCAGACCAAAAATCATTGAGCCATGAAAGTCGGTCTAATCTAGTTATTAAAATAAACATAAATGTACGTGGTTCCTCTTAACTTTATGCAATACTTAAACATAAATGCATGCGGTTCCGCATTAATTCAAATATTTATAACATTTTTTTAAAATTCTAAAATAACAACAACTCTAATATTTCTTTTAATTTTTCAATTTTTAAATATTTGTTGCTAAATGATCAATTTCATTGGACCACACTAGTTTGGTCTGGTTCCTCATCCCAAGACTGTTCAATTCGATCCTTGGTCATATAGATGAAATTGGGAATATATCACCCCTAACATTTCAAATAATATTTTGGATAACTTTGAATAATCACTTTGGGAGTAAATCATTGAGCCATGAAAGTCATTTTGTTGAAAAGTAAGTTTCGGTGACCCATGAAAATAGTTACTACCAATAGTGACTTTTGCAAAGTTGCCACGCCATTTTCTTTAAAGATAAAATGGTTTTTCTTACTCCGGTAACAAAAAGTCGTTCGACTTCAAAACTGTGCTGAACTTGATTTCGTTTTAGGTTTGAACTGAAATTATGAAGAAATTTAACTGTGAGGAGTAAGGGCACGTTTGGTAACGATTCTGTTCTCGGGAGTTGATTCTGACTAGAAATGATTATTTTTTATTCTGTTCCCGGGAACTGATTCTGAATAAAAAAGCGCGTTTGGTAACTGTTCAAAATTTTTGATTCTGGAATAGAATTGCGTTTGGTACCGTATTAATTGATTCCGTTCCAAATTAATTTCTTTTGATTTTTAAATAAATTTTAATAATTTCTTTACTTTTTAAATTTTTTCTTTACTTTTTTCCTTTTTTTTTTCCCCTTTTTTCCTATTCTTCTTCTTCTTCATTTGGCCGGTCGCCGGACCGGCGACGCTCACCGGAGCGTCGCCGGCCCTCGGTGAGGTCGGCCTTCGTCGGCCGAGCCTCACTGGCAGCTGGGCGAGCCTCGCCCAGCTGCCGGCGAGGCTCGCCCAGCCCCGCCGGTGGCCAGGTCGGCCTCGCCGGTGCTGGGCGAGGCCGAGCCTCGCCGGTGGCTGGGCTTGCCTCCGGCGAGCTTGCCGAACCTCGCCCTGGCCTGGCGAGCCTCCGGCGGCGGACCGACAGCAGCGGCGGCGGGCGGCGGCAGACGGCGGCGGGCGATGGCGAACAACAACCGAGATGTTGAAAGAGAAGAACAAGGGTTTTACCGTTTTGATTCTTTTTCTGATTCTCGGACGTAGAATCAAATTTTTTTTTATTCTTAAATCTTGTCCAAAATCTTTCCCGGGAACAAAAAATTTACCAAACGCGATTCTCGTCCCAAACTGATTCTGAATACAAAAAATCAGAATCTGGCACTGTTTGGCAAGTTGCCAAACATGCCCTAAAATTCGTGGAAATTATAGTGCAAAAGGAAAAGTGAACTCGCAAGGAAACGTACATGTTACGAAAGTAGAGTACACTTTCGGTGAAATTGCAACTTTTTGCTTTATGTCCTTTCCTCACGCGTGCCTCGACAATTCTCTCTCTTCATTTTTTCTTTTCACCACCTCTGTTCTTCTTTTTCTTTCTTTTCTTTTGTGGACCCTTTCTCAGTTTGGAGCTTTCTCTCTCTGCCGACCATGACTCTTACGTCTCTCTCTCTCTCTCTTGGCAATTATTGCATGTTGAAAAATCGCCCACCCCACCTGGGCGAGAATCCTATCTTGACCGACACTCCGACCGAAAAAAAGATTTTCTTGACTCCTTTGGCCATAAATTCCGGTATCTGGACGGTGAAATTGCCCCTTCTAAAGATGGAAATTGCTCTCTCTTGATTAGATATAAAATTTGAGAAAAATTTTTAGACAAGAAAATTGGGGATTTAAAGTTGAGGGTTTTCTGAAACCAAAAAAAAGTCGGGATAAAATTAAGATTGAAACTAAAATTTGAGTTTTTAAGGAATTTGGACCATATAAAAAGAGCAAGAGAAAGTTGACTAGCTTCATCTGTTTTTATCATCCGATGGCATGTTTGTAATTAGATAGCATACGATAATTTTATCTCTACCCCACTTCTAGTGGCTAGGCCCAAGTCCTTCCTTAATTTGAGGCTACTGCTCTTCTTCATCAAGTTTTTGTCAATTTCTTATTGCGAAAGGGTCGCTAGGCCCACTACACTTCTCTCTACTTAATTATGAAGTTACCAATTAATTCAATTCCAACACCCAGCCAACGAGATAAAATTGTTACTGACACTGGCAAGTTTATCAAACATTGATACACAAAGGAAAGAGTATGGGGCAACAATAAGTTTCCAGAACAGCAAATGGACATGGTAAGAAGCTCAAAGGAAAAAAATCTTCAGCACTATACAATTGATGGCATCACAATGAATTGATCCTTAGCTTGATTGTATGACTATCAAAATGTTCCTACCACTAACTGACAAGGGAGGAACTACAGCATGAGGAATGCTGCGAAGCTTTTTATTCTCCATCTCTAGGTGTAAGATAGGGTCCTAGATGTGTAGTTTCATTGGGTTAGTGTTTCGAAAGTGAGAATACTATAACCAAGCAAATGTCCACACAAAATTTAACCCATTAGGGCCATCAAATGAACATTTCTTAACCTATATACAAGTACAAGACTCCAGCTATCAAGATATGTTGGAACTTTTGCTGTAACGGTAAGGCAGAAAGCAAAACATCCTTTGAAATCATAAGCATGTAATGGCATGTATATGCATTGTGCACACAGGAGGAAAAACAAAGCTGCTGCTGCTACTCGTGCCGATGAGGAGAGCAAATAAATAATAGATAGGTACAATAAAAGAACAAACGTTTTTAAAACCAGACTAGTGGTTCAATTGGTTGAATTGGTAAAACTATTGCATGTGATGTCATCTGATGGAACACTCTGCAAATATTAGATTACACATGTTTAGAACAAAAGAAGCCCAGTGAGTAGGCAAGCGAACAAAGAAGCCCATTGAGTTGGCAGACACCATAGCATTTTAGTATATTACACACGCTCGATGTCATCTTAATAGCATCCTGTTCAGTTATCTAATAGATTAGGCCAATACGGTCGATAATTAAATTATCCACCACAAATTGAAGAAAGAAGACACCGGAGCAAATGGTTGGCACACATGTTAATTACAAGAAGTTGGAGTTCCAAACCCAAAGCCAACTCCAACACTACTCCTTCAATTTTTTTTTAAGGTCCAAAACTGGTCCAGACTTTTTGATAGGTTTGCTGGGTGCCAGTTGACAGGGACACCTGGTTATCGGTTAAACAAAGGTAAATACCACCAATTCTTGACCAAAACTATTTCTGCTGGGAAATTTAAGTGGACAGGCCAGGTTCTCCATCCAACTAGAAGCACTTCCTAAAATTCTGAAAAGAACAGGAGTCAACAGAAAAGCAGAATATGCTAGGTTTTTCCTTTTGCCATCAATGTCTTAAATTGTGAATTGACATGATTAGAATAGAACTCAGGATATCGTGAGTAAGAAATCAATATGCAAGCTCCGAATCCATGAGTTACCTTCAATTGGTACAACTCTTAGTTATTTGTACAATTGGTTCTTGCAATATGCACAAATGGAAGGTCACTGCCTACAAGATCATCATTCTGGCGTCTCCCAAGCCTTCACAGATATCATTCATCTTATTTAGCAACATAGCAATTTGATCGTCCTGTTTACAACAGAATGTATTAGCCACAATTTGCAAATTTGGGCTTTAAAATATGATATACCAAGCTCTTACCTCAAATAGAGCCAAATCCACAAAACAGTGACCAGGAGGGATGCACAACGTGATCCTTCCCAAGGTCTTCCCTGCTTCACATTCATTCTTCAGTCCCCTCACTACCGCTATACAATTCGTCAAGTATTTGGAAGGAAATATAATCTGAAGCAAATTCAAAGTCATCCTGCAGAGCCAGACAGAGAATGATTAGCATGAAAAAGCATTTGTACTATGCACATGTGGATCTCTGGATAATATATGTAGTTTCAGATTAAAGGTATATATGTCATTCTAAGCAACCCTTATCATGTCTTATCCAAAAATAGTTCAACTTCATGTCTAAAATTTAGTAATTTAGTGTCACTAAAGACATGATACCACACATGATGAGAGACAGGCAAGATATCACAATGGTTGCAAACAGAAGATATTTAGAAAGGTAGAGAAATCACAAGAAAGATTGTAACAGGCATATCGGCTTCATGACATATGAGAGCACCCTTATGAATTGCTCAACCTTTACATGCAGCATTCCAACCTTTACTACTGTATTATCCACCAGAGTCTCATCCAAACCAATACCTAGGTAATGAGAACGCCATCTTGAAAGACCCCTGAGCTCACCCATTCTAAAGCCAATAATTTTTACAGTAGGCTGTTATGTAAATAACAATACTTCAATATCTTAACCCCATATGTCAAATATCATCTCTTATTGAGAAAACTGACACACTCGTGAGGGATAAAAATAGCATCTATCTGCTGAACCATCAAAGTTAAAAGTTTACGGTAAATGGTTATTACAACTCATCTTCATCTTCTGCACACCGTGTTTGAACTAAACGACATACTCTAGAGTCTCTGACAAATAAAAGTTATACTGGAAAATTCATTAAAGAAATGGAGCCTAGTCTACTATCCAATTCATGCAAGCAGGATAGAAGTTTGGAATGTTCATGCGAATTATCAAGTCCTGCCCAAAGTCGTTGTGAGAGAGAGGGGGGAGGCGGCATTTATGTGATAGTTGTGAGCTGTAAGCACAATATTGACAGGAAATGCTAGTGTGTTCAAGGAGACAGCCCTAGCCCTTCTACTGTTAGCTTGGGTAAGGTTAGCTTCTTTACAATATTCAAATATCAAACCGCATCTCTATCCAACAGCTTCAGGAAGGGTAACTTCTTTACAACATTCAAATATCAAACCGCATCTCTACTAGAGGTACTTGATTCAAAACTCTCCCTGCTACCAATTTACCTCCCCAATTATCAAATGTTTACACTTCAATCTAAAGAAAAGTCCCAACTTACAAAAGAGCATTTAAACAGTAAGCCACATCTTTATTTCATAGCTTAATCTTCTTATCACTTGTCAATTTTTCCACAAAATTCTACACCGTCATGAATGCACAATTTGAATAGACAAAAGGAGAAAGAAGCCCTAAAGCATTGATTGGCAGTACCATAAAGTTAAAGAGAGTTCATAAGCCTTGGCAAGAAAGAAATAGGCAGGCTTTTAAAAATAAGGAAAGCTCTATAGGTGCTGTAAAAGATATTGGCTTACCACCTTATTTTTTTTCACGTTGTGGTGGCAATTCTTTGGACACCAAGTCTTTTTTTAATTTTTAAGGTAAATATGAGCTTATAGGTGGTAATTAGTAAATAGAAGGCATCCCCTTGGTGCTTTTTAATAGACTTACTAATCAAAATATAAAACAGCAGAGTATAACCTTGAAATATGTAACTAGAAACGTCATTTCTCACTATAGTAGTAATCAAGAAAAATATGTAGCATGCACATGAGAGTCATTGTACCCAGGAGAAGCACAGGATCTAATCCAATTAACAACAGCCCGATAGTGTGCATGTACATGTGTGCACACCTGTGTAAGCACATGATCACATGCATGTGCATGCCGAAGCACATGTTCACAACACACAAAAATGCCCATATAAATGGAGAGAGATCTGGCAGGAGAATAAACTAGCAATATATTTTTTCTCTAGATAACAGAGGATTTTGTTGAGAGAAAAAGTTCCAGTACATTAGTATATAAGAGAACAAAACAAAAGAAAAACAAACAAAAATCAAGCATTAGAAGATATACAGAATCAGAATATGATTCTGAAAGCTGGTTAAAAGGTGCCAACACAGAAGCAACCAAAGATTCCAAACCCTACATTTTGTTGCTTTCTTTCCTAAGGCATCCCATGAGACAAAGGTGCCGCACTTCAGAACTTCTTAGCAATTGATCCTCCTAATTAGGCATGCCAACAGTTAAGAAACTGGATGGCATGTTTTGGCAAGAACCAAACTACCTTAGACAAGCCAAAGATTTTATGTAAAAGCTTGGAAGTGAAGTCGGAAAGAAGAAAGAGATGATCAATGTTTTCCTTTAAAAGTTTTCACACACAACTCCATTCTATGAAAAAAAAAATTCCGTTTCTTGAGATTCTCAATTGTAAGAATCTCATTCCAATTTGGTGTGCATTTATTATGAAACTCACCTCCAAGATTGTTCTCTGAGATGCATGAAACTTAATTATTTGGGAAAAAGGCCAAATGCAAAGATAATAACGTGTACCTGTAGATGATTGAGGACAACCATAAGAAGTTCTTTTCCATCACCACAAACAACTATTGATACACGCTTCATATACTATCACTGAACAAACTAGCATACTAAGATTTTAAAAGCCAATTGAAAAGGCCGAGGTCCTATAGCAGCATCAGAGCTTAAAAAATAAGCCATACCACTTCACCCTGAGAATTAACAAGAAACTGATGGATTGCAAGAGTGGTACTAGCACCATCGAGAAGAGTCAAATATTCCTCCTGAGAAGAAGAGTCGAGACATAGATAAGCAAACGAAAACAGTTAAATGAAGAAAATTGAAACGCCATTTACCGCTCTGTATTAATAGTACCACTTGCCATGGTCACTAATGAGGTTTGATAGCAAATCAAACCTCTCATGGAGTATGTTAAAAGCATCAGCCCACTGCTTATGCATGACTGATAGTGATGTCCGGATGACATGAAGTAAAATGTTCAATGTTCAAAGCCTGTTGAGCGATTTGATGAAGTTCATTTTTTCCATAGATAGAAAGAGATTGATAATCTGAGGAGGCATTCGGCTGATCAAGATTCTCAAAAGTCCATTCTAATTTCAATTTGAGAATTAAAACATACCAGAAAATGCATTGGGTGACACTCTGAAAGCAATTGATGAATAAAAGGAAAACTACTCTCAAAATCAAATCACAAACTGAAGTTGACATTTTAGTATTCTCATTCCATCGCAAACATGGATACTTGGAATAACTAAGCCTATTTTTGGAATGTGATGCAACCGGAGCATATTCTCATAATTTTAATCCCCAATGACATGTATTATTTTCGCTGAAAAAGTATTTTGCCAAAAAAAATCGAAAACAATTTCTATGAAAATGGAAACTAAAGGTCCTTTCTAAAACTAAGCAGGCCTTAAACAGTCGAGAACAAAAACGACATGTGAAGCATGCAACAATGTTTAAAATTTTGCAACAAATTTGCCTCACAACTTTCAACATCCGAACTAAATAGATTTCTAGAGGTTTTTACTGAAAGCCAGTATGAAAATTACAGTTTGGCTTTGAAGCATGAGGCATCGTGTTGTTCAGCTTATGGCGACTCTCGAAAGTCAACTCAAGCATTAAAAATTATCAGCAGGAAAGTTCTTCCATCATGTAAATTTTAAGTCATTTCTAAGAAAACTGCCCCGAAATTGCTCTACCTTAACTATCCATTTCTTTTTGAAGGATGATGATAATATCTCGAATTAATAAGCATTTTACTTTCATTATGACCAAACAAAGTTAGATACCACCGAAACAAAAATCAGTGCACATGAACAACCTTAATATAATCATAACATCAAGTACAATCACCACCACATAAACTAGAACAGAATCTACATTTCCACGCTTATCACCTTCATTCACTCTTGGTTTTTCCTGTAAAAGACCATCTCCTCAGTTCGACATCATCTTCTCATATAAGACTTCCAAGCACTTCACACACTGAATAGAACAAAGAAAGAGCTTTCTCGATTCGAAGCAATTACCAGGAGAGACGGCCGATCGACCGCCTTCGAAGTCATCCGTGACCATGGCCAGCAAACCCTTCTCCGTATTCCACTCGGCCATCTCTAGAAAGAACGGCCAAACGGGGAGTGGAACCTGAGAAGCCAAAGTGGGCCGTTAGAACTGAAGCTGAAACGGAAGCGCGCGCTGTTGGAACAGAGTTGGAACAGAGCTGGTACGCTCCATCTGATGGTCGGAGGAAGGGGGCGGGGGCGGATCTTTTTTCTTCTTCTTTTTTTTGAAAAAATTGAAAATTGAAATGTCCTTTTCTTTTTCCCTCTCTTGCTTCTTTTAAGGACGTGTTTAATGTTGGAATATGAATCTTTTGAATTTTTATTTCTTGACAAAAAAAAATCTTGTGAATGAATAGGTTAATTTTCACAATTACGGCCCGATGCGAAACAGAAAAAACCTCGTTTGACTCTATTCCCCTATCAATTTCATTTCATTTTCCCGTTCCATTTTTCTATCCATGCCTCCCATTTTCTTGTGTCAAAGGGGTCGTAAGTTCTTTAGAATGCGCATGATCGTCTACCGATTAGTCCCGAAAAGCACCGGGCTTTGTTATAATCTTCATTGTTCTGGTGGAAGAAAGTTTACAATGCTTGATATTGCAAAAATTGGTTGAATCAATGGTCAGTCATCTTCGGAGAGCACCCAATGGTTTGTTCTTTGAAATTCCTTACAAGAACGATGGGAATCAAGGAGTTTCCTTTCACGTTTGTCTCCATTTTTGCTAAGTAAATGTATGTTGATGAGACTGAAGCATATGCTACGAATACGTCACCGTATACCTCATGTTCATTCATTTTTTTGCATTGCTTATACCTGGTATGAACTTTTGATAATTGTTCTACAAATTATCCAGAAATAAAATCGCAAAAATTCTCAAAACGAACAAAAGGGCAAAAAAAAGTTCCAGGTAGAACAGCACAGCAACGCGAAAAAATAAAAGAAAAAGAAGATGAAAAAATGAACGAGAAACGCATCTCATTGAAAAAAATCGTCAATTTAGGCATTTCTTTTACGAAATGTTATTGCTTTTTACAAACTTTTCTCTTTTTGTTGCGAACAAGAATTTTGATCAAGTGGGTTCTGCTGTTGTAGACGTGTCGTCGCTAATTAAGAAAAAAAAAAGATAAAAATCTATAAGTTAAGCACCAATCGAGTGGTTTGCCCATTCGTGTTTTGATCTTTGGACTACATGTAGCCCGCATGTACGCTTATGCGTTGAGATCATATGAGGTTCCCAATGGATCAAATCACTGCATTTTTATCTTCTGGTAAGTGTGATACATGTCTATAGCTCTAGATTTTCGATTGAATAAATAAAGCCTAGATCGATTCCAAAATAATGATCTATATTGAATTGCCAAAATAAAGCTAATGATTTGAAATACTTTTTTCAAAAAATAATTGCTTATACAGGTACAAAAATGAACGAACACGAGAAATCCTTGTCGAGCACGAAAACATTTGGATAATTGAGACATATTTCAATGGTCGATTATTTCAAATCATACAAGTGATCTTTTTTAGAAATATATTTTTCAAATCATTTGTCTTTTCATGGAACAAAAGGAGCCTCAGTTCACGTAATCTACAAATAATGTCATATATGGTATGATGTGTTCAGATTTGACTAAGAAACAATATTGTTTAATTCAGGTCCACATGTTCAATGTTATCTCGTCACACACCCCAACAAAACAAAGTGCCCTAATGGGAGAACTCATGGACATCGCATCAATGTGAATGTGGGGGTGGATTCAGTTGTTGAAATTGTAATTTGGAAAAAAGCAATGTGATTATTCTCATTTACTTTTGAATTTTAAAAAATATGCTAATGAATTATTCAAATCAGCATCTCACAAAAGCGAACATTCACACATGCTTAACATGTCGAAACGATAGGCCAAGCCCAAAAATATGGCCAAGCCATTTGCCATCACCACCCAACCCCAGAGAGTCAGCTAGATAGAAATACTCTCACTAAGTCATTAGCCATCATTCGCCCAAAATCCAACCCCTTTGCATGCACCTTTTTTTTCCCCAATTTGTGATGATTGCATATCAAACTTTAATGTACATTATCATTTTCTAATCAAGTGGCGAACGTCATTCATGTCTATTTTTATCCTCATGACACTTTTGGAAGGATCACTAAATCCTGTTACCAATTAATGTGCAGGCTATGTTTGATCTAGCCATTCCTCATATCCGCAATGCAGAGGAATTCTGCCCACTGCAAAACTTTACGTGCTTGGCTCGGCATCTGAAGAGCATGGAGATTATTGGTTCATAGCTCGTTCCTTCGATGGTGACGGATGTAAGCTCACCATGCCAATGTTACTTTCACCAAGAGATGCACTCCTGCTAGAGAAGATGGTTATTAACGTCAAGACCAATGGAAGACGCCAATCGAAATTTCTCAAGTCTTTGCCATGGCTGGTTTTGCCCTATATGCAATCTTACCAATAAAGTCTAGCTGCAAACTGCCCAATAGGGAGGAAGTGGGTGGACAAGAATGGTTTGGACAGTTTCCTATGCTTGCACTGAATTATCTTTGGGTTATTGGAGCATTTATGGAGCAAGAAACTTAGGCTGTGCATGGCAACGCTTCTCTTCCCGGGAAGAGTTTTTTTTTTTCAGAAATGGTTCTTTTCTATTTCTGCTCCGGGGAACAATTTCTGAGTAAAAGAACCCGTTTGGTAACGACACAAAATTTCTACTCTTGGAATAGAAAAAGAATAGAAATGTGTTTGATAACGCAACAATTTCTTGTTTGTATTTATTTATTTTTTATTCTTGCCAACGGATCTTCGCCACCCGCCCGCCGGTCGTGGCCGCCGGCCCGTCAGCTGCCGCCGCCGCACGATCGCCGGCCGCCGACTGTCACTGCCGGCCGCCGCCGACGACCGCCGGCTGCCGGGCGGCCGCGGGAGGGGGCGGCTGATGGGCTTCCAGCGGCGGCCAGCAGTGACGGTCGGCGGCCGACGGCGGCTGACGGGCCGGCGGCCACGACCGGCGGGCGGGCGGCGGTGACGGTGGCCGGCCGACGGCGGCGACCGGAGACCGGCGGCGACGGTCGGCGTCCGGCGGCGGCGGCGGCGGGCGGTGGCTTCGGGCGGTTGACGGTGGTCGCGGCAAGAAAAGAAAATTAAAAAAGAAAATCAGCTTATTTCTAGAAATTGTTCCCGGGACAAGAAGCAAATTTTTTTTGCTTCTCATTTCTGCTCCAAATCTATTCCCAGGCTAACTTTCTATTCCCGGGAATAGAAAAACAACTTGGCGTTACCAAACAGGTTTCTGTTCTTTTTTTGTTCCGGGGAACCAAAGAACAGAAATTTTGAGGAACAGAAACGTTGCCATGCAGGCCCTTAGTATTCTTGCCACTGGCATCCTTTCCAAAAAAGAAAAAAAAATAAAAAAGACAACCCAGAAGCTCAACATTGAACTAAATGAGCTACATCAATTTTCATAACAAATTATTTCCTATCAATCATGTTCAATTTTCCATCTAAAATATCTCATCTTAAAGTGAAAATTACTTGTTCTAGGTAAAGGACATAGGATTTTGAAATCGACTTTAATTAGTCAACCGAGTCAAGACATTGTGATCAAATCATCATTGGCAATTCAGAAACTCGTACATAGATCTAGAAAACCTCCCAAATAGGAAACCATATTCCACACTAATAGATCTAATGACAGTCAGTGGGCCCAAGGGAGTCTTGGGAGAGTCCCAACAAGGAATTATAACTATTAAGGACTTGCTCCATGAAACTAAAGAGACAACTTATAGGAACCTTAATGATATTGATTAGAACAATTCTCTAGCACGCATTTCTAGACTAATCAAATGTTTGCTGAGAAGTTCATCATGTTTTCACTTTGAAACAGTACTAAACCCAAACATGCGGGAAGGTTCAGAGTACCTTAAATTCTAAATCTTCTAATAGCTACGCACCCACAGAGAGAACTATCTACACACAAACATACACACTCACAGAACACTTTCCCCAACCGACGGTGGTATAGGCTCTCTCAATCTCCCTAAAAAAGAGCAGAAACTTAAGTCTAAAACAAAAGCAGAAAGTCTGTACAGCAAGCTAACCCAGACAGACACCAAATTCTCCTTTAGGTGCTTCAACTACAGTATAGGTAGGAGCACTCGAGGCAAACAACAAAAGCTTCAGATAATTGTGCTGTATCGAAGTCGGAGGTGTCATCTCTGAAGTGATCAGTAGAAGTGAAATCTAGAACTTTTACAAGAATAACTTCACCTAGTATAGTTGTTTAATCGACCAATCCATTACTTTTGGGCTATACTGATTTCTGCCATCAGATCCATTTATTAAGAAAGACTGCTCTATGGAAGCGAGAAAGGAAAGAAATAGTCATTGACTGAATCTGATAGACTATACTGCTAAATATATGATCTGAAACAGACGGGAGGCTTACAACATTTCCAATTGGAAAGACACCAAATATACTAAAGCACAAAACCCCATCTTCATCTCCACTGCAAAGGATATTGAAACATTGCTTTGAAGAATTTGAGAGCACTACGAATGAATCTTGACCATCGTCAGTTAAACCAGTTTCTCCAGATGCTAGTCCAGGCATGCAAGGAGCTCTTGGAGCTGGAGGGAAGAAACGAGTAGTGCAATCTTCAAATGCCAAAGCGTTGCCAGAAGTGTCCTATTAAAAAATGGATAATTATCTTTCCAATTGGCCAGAAGAAGAAGAAGAAGAAGAAGAAGGTAAATATAACAAGAGATTAAGGTTAAGGAGTCAACAATCAACAAATCAACAACTTACAGTTGACACCAAACATAAGTTTTCAAAAAACCTTCCACAACCCATATTGAAGCTGTTGAATAAAATCCTAAGTTTGAGAAAAGAAATATTTTAGTAGACCAGACTAAAATAACTACTTAACAGCAAACAAAGCATTAGATAGAACATGAAAGGTATGGACAATAAAATATTGTCTGTTAAGAATCAAGATCGAGAAGTTAGATGAACTTTTTTCAGTTGAAAGATGCATACTCTATTCACTTGGGCATCCTCCTCCCAATTGAGACACACCCCAGCTGCCGCATGGGACTTAAGCTTCTTAACAGTTTTCCATTCTTCTTAATATTTATACTGAGTCAGAAAAATATATACCACAGTACTTATAACTGCTGCAAGCACTAGCATATAACAAGCAGCACGATGGATATCCATGGTTCCATAAAGACAGCTAGATTGGTAAGATAACATTCATATGTAAAAATAAGATCTTCAAAGCAAAACATAATCCATGAAGTGGATAATGATTAGTAAATTGGTAGACATCGCAAAGAAACTTTATGGCAGCAGCATCAGCCAAGTTCTGAGCAATCGTACCCATGACCAAAGAGCTAGCTTAATGAATAATTGGTAATCTATGAACTTTTCCACCCACAAGCATAATTAACGCACATACAAATTCTATCATTTAGGAGTCACTCGAACTATTACCGTCCTAATATGACCGAACTGGACATATGTCACTTTAAATAATAGAAAGAAACTAATAATTTGATGAAAATGAGCGTGCCATGGATGACTGCTTCTATATGCTTTCTCAGTCATCTTTGGATAGGAATGAACGATTCAATCTAATTAGTTAAATGGGTATATATAAGATACAAGATATCATGATATCATCTAAACCTTGGACTTTGTAAGTTTACGGCTATTCTTCTTAAAAATTATATGACATTGACGAAGATATGCATATTGCGTGTATTGTACAAGTTATAAATGCTGTGCCGGTCATGTTTGGATTGGAATGAACCATTCACTTTAATTAGTTAAATGGGCTATTCATCTCTTGTCGTTTGTAGACCTATTTAACAAAGGGGGCATGTTCGAAAAGAGTGTTCTAATAAGATTTGTTAAGGCTTTCATGCTCAGATTGACCTAACTAGCAGTCGATTGTTAATTTGACATTGGCAGACAGGACCATAAACATGGATTGCCATCTCTATTAGCAGCTAAATGTTTGTTGAGCAAGCTTGCTGTTTGCAATGCATCATGCGGCTTTTGAGCAATTCAGAATCTTTTCCAAGAGAGATTAGAGAAGAACACATTCTGACGATAAGGGATTCTTGCAGTGAAACCGTACCATCTTCTAGTCCCAAGACAACTACTTTGCCATCAGGATGCCAGCAAAATGATGTTATACATTTACCTAGAGTACATTAGAATAGTTAGATAATCCAGTATAACGATATACAATGGAATGTGCAAAGAAAAGTGATTTCATAAACAACAACAACAACAAAAACAGAGAGAGAGAGAGAGAGAGAGAGAGAGAGAGAGAGAGAGAGAGAGAGAGAGAGAGAGAGAGAGGATGAATAATTTTTTCACCATAAAATTAATAGACTAAGAGGAAAGACAGAGAACACACATAAACCGAGAAAATGATAATCAAAATTTGGGAAGTAAGGCAAACATCATAACAGTACACATTATATCTGACAGGGATATTGATAGCTTGACATGGGATTTCTTTGGGCTAGTAGATCATCTAAAGCTAGGGAATCTATATCTTTTTGGCAGCCTTCAATCCATTATCTCAATCCAGGAACAAATCTTATTGTTCAGCTTTGGAACCTCGAGGTGGAGTGTAACCATGAAAGCATACGTCAAGCAAGGATCACAAGTGTACAAGTATCTACAACTTATCTCAACAGAAACCACTCAAGGATTGGCTCAAGAAGCACTCAACGACATGTTTATCATATCAAGAAGGCAACATGATGCATGCAGCATTCAGATGTTTCTGGAGAAAATATACCTCCTCTCTAAATTTTTCCAGTGAGAATAGATTACAAAAACTACCAAGGCTAGGCATCTGATCCCAAGCTCTTACGAATTTGAATTACCAAAAGATAAAGTCGTACAAGAACTTAACATACTTGGATGCAGCTCCACCTACCCTCCTAGTCTTTTTGCTTTCTCCAACTCCTCCCTCCATGTATACATGTATGTAGCATAGCTTGAGATATATCCTATTCACAAGCAAGTTAAATTCCCAACAACAAACTTGATTAATCAAAATGATGTGACAAAATGCCCCTTTGTAATCAGAAGAAGATAAATTAACTTCAAGTAATACAAATTGTGCGAAACTTTCCAGACTAGACACTACATTTTAACAATACAGAATGTGAGAAATCCTTGTAGGGAATGCTCAATCTGTACAAGAAGAGGAAGAAGAGGAGCCAGAAGTAATATTACACTCAATCAGTACAAGAAGAGGAAGAGCGGAGCCAAAAGTAATATTGCATCATGAGAGTCACTAACAGAAATTGAAGGAAAATATATAGATGCCCAATGGCATTGAGATCGTATTTTTGCAGGGGTTAAACCTGCCAACTCCAAGTGGGCATCGAGGATTTCTACATTGGACATAACTAGTCTATCTAGCATAAATGACATCCCCTCCAATTCAAGTTCTTTATCTTCATGAACACTTTGACTGGTGTACCGGAAAGGGCAAAAAGATGGCAATACAGGAGTAGGGTACACTTCCAGTTGGTTTAGATGATTGTCAGTTATGTTATGGAAATCTCAAAAGGCACCAATCTTGTCTAGAAGTTGATAGAAATCTATCGCGCCTGTAAATTAAAATCCCTTCATTCAACTAGTATCAGCTTGGTAGTCTTTATTTCCAACTATGTCATCTCCAAATTTTCCCTCCCATTACCATCATCCACTCTTCATTTTTGTGTAAAACACCAACTCCTTAGTTTGATGTCATGTTCTCGTTTAGAATTCCAAGCACTTTACCGCTATATTTACCAACTCTCCATCAAATGCAATTTGAACAGGATTGGCAATTGAAGTGATTTATTTGGGGAAAAGGACCGTAGCACATTTAACGAAAAGCAAATGGGGAATAAGGCCAACGTGCCTGCAGAGTCAGAGACTTGCAATTGGGCAAAGAAAATGGCACACCTTGTACCTCTGCCGCAAGTGATAAAACCTAAGCATAAGCACATTCAAAAATTGAAAGGCAAAAGAATAAGATAATTTACTCTTCCTTCCAAATACAGTTTTAAAAACCCAGCAAGTGTATGCTTTAAGAACACTTTTGGTTCCCACCTATATGACAAATTGAGTGATGCTAAAGCTTTTGAGTTTGAAATAGTAGAACTTATATACTAATTATAGTCAGCAAATGCTTTTTCAGTCTTTGAAAAACAGGACACAACAACTTTTCAATAATAATTTACTATGATCTTTGGAATGATTGTTATGCACTACTGAGCAGGAAAAAGAATGACCCTAAACCAGCTGCCTTTTCTTTGGTTTTTCAGTAGTTATTCTAAAGGCACGATGTGTATTTGCACAGGTGGTTATCAGGCAGAGTAGCAAACGATGCAAACCAGATTCCTTGTGCTGAAGTTTGGAATGAATTTCCTTAACTCGAGGAAGAGGGAACAATGAATTATCCATAAGTATGAACCAAACGAGTTAAATTTGAAATAAAAAACAATCTGCTCACCTGAAGGCACCAACTACCAATCAAAAGCTTAGTCGTGTTCTGTAGCTTCTTAAGCAGTCCCTCAACCAGGTTGAATTACCCTCTATAAGACTCGGACCAGTTTTGAACAAAACAATCAGATGGCCTTCCAAAATCCTCGCCTCTCATAAAAAAGTTCGACTCTCCTTCAATCAACGATTGAGACTTCCGTTACCAGCTGCCTCATCATACCAGAAAATCATCTCAAGCAGCAACAGAGGACTGGAAATCTCCAAGGGGAAACCCTCATCAAGTGCATACCGAAAGCAGCCATCGCCCGCAATTTCCCTCAAAGTTCTCGAACAAACCTTGACGGTTCGCTTTAAACCGTAGCATCCTTCCAAACTAAGGTCCTCGAGAACAGGGCTGCCATTCGACATCTCATGCATCACCTCCGAATCACAGACGGACAGGGACCTAAGAGCCCTGAGTGCAGGTTCACCAACAAAGAGCATCCATAAAAGGAGGTACTGCGAAATTGCCGGCCATCTCGCACAACCTCTTAGTCGCATCGACTGAGAGGTCCTCGACACGGCGGTCGACAGCAAAGCGAAGCCACGGACTGAGCTCAGGCGCGCAACGGTCGAGAAAATCGGCGTCGATGCGGAACTTCCTCACCTTGGGCGACGCCTAGAGGATCAAGACGCCGTCCACGGACGGGGAGGCGTTCCGCCAGGGGAAGAAGAAGACGAGGTTCGGGGCAGCAGTCCAGACGGATCGCCACCGCTTCGACAAAAACGCACGTGCGGCCAACGCGTGCGAGGTCGAGAGACGAGAAGATGTGGTGGATCACTGAGTCGGGGGCAAGGTGGCTGGTGCGATCGGCACCGTCGCCTAGGGTTTCGCATCGACGAGATGAGGAGGAGGAGGAGGTCGGCGATCGCTTCGTCTTCGCCATGTGGGGATCGGCGATCGAACGGAGGAATCGGAAGGAGAGCCTCCTCCGATTTGAGGGTTCATTTCACTCGGACTTAAGTTTCTGGCTTCCCGTATAGAGACACGTGTCGCTCGATGGAGAGGCAACCACTTTCCCGAGCCTTTTAATACGTCTACGAGCCCATGATGATGGGCCTCGCACGTCTTGAATTGCCGAGCACCGAAACTTAAATTTTTTAATCCAAGCTTGTCCGACATCTGAAAAATTCGTCATTCATATAATAATTGAGAATGAACAAGATCGGGTAGGCGTACATAAGCAAGCTTGAGCACGTGAAAGAAAATGTTTGCTTGATTCCACTTGACTTGTGATATCACGCTCGAGGGCTTTACTTACGCAGTGATAGACATAAATAACTATTGAAACTTTACAAACATCTATAAAAAAAAAGATAAAATAAAAATTAACCTTAAATAAATTTTATGAGATAATTATTTAGCTTAAATTACATTCATGATCAAAGTATGATATCTCATGCGCTCGAAAAATAGCAAACGAATGCTTTGACGTCTTGAATTAAATTGGCTTGAACTCAATGAATGATAACCCAAGCAATTCATAAATCTCTTATTTCCAAATTGGCTGACAAGAATGTAACAAGAGAAATCTTTCACTATCCACCCAAATGCAAGGCTACTGGAATCCACATTGTGTGTCTCCATTTAGATGGCGACTCCGTGATTCTACCAATTAAGGTTATTGAGCTTATGGCTCGAGTTCTAGCCAAATCGAATTTATGTTGGAGCCCAAAAATTAAAATGAGTTAGAGACGTGTTAGGAGGTATTGTGGTTCTTTGGTGAAGCTATGTGGAGAGGACTGGGACACTGAGTCGTGTCGCTTGCTGGTTACATGATAGTCATGGGTATTGGCCGAGCTCTCAGCCAATCCCTTCATATGCCCGAATAACTTGTATAGTCAATATGTGACATTTTGTCTGTTACGCGAAACAAAAGTGCTAACCAAATATGTTCTCCAATGCAAAACTTGGAAATTCAATCTTTATGAATATTGAATTTTTTAATTTGGGTGGAATAGGAAAAAAATTAGAGGTATTCGGAACATTTTGAAAGCGGAAAACAAATTGAATTAAGTTGAAAATGGCATCTGCTTAGCTTCAGAAGAAACCATGAAAAGAGGTCCATACCATAAAGGAAGATTCTATTGGGCAAAATTCCGAACATTGTTTAGTGCAAGTAAAGTACGAATAGCATTGGTAAATATCAAAACTAGTTGATAACTAAATTTTGACCGATAACTTATTCAATCAGTAGCATTTTGGTAAGTTACCAAAAATTTTAAGAAAATACCAATAGTTATTAGAATATTTTTTTTTATATTACTATTGACATCAAAATAATCCTTATGGTTAAAGTTAGAAAAATTCGAGATTCAAGATCCCGATCACAATGAGACTCATTTCTTAATTAAAAAAAAATTACATTAGCAGCAGTAGTACTTTAATTACATATAGGTGTTAATTCAACATAAGCATGTAGAAATAGGCCTTTAGATTTCAAGTTTTCATAGAATTGGCTGAAGATATTTTTTTTGGTCAAATCAAAGAATCTACCTTTGACTGAAAAAAATTATTATTTGAATAGTCTTTAAATTTTTTTAGACATTTGATTTAAAAATAATGAAATTTACGTACCTACAATCAAATCAAAGAAATATCAATCTCAAGAATCGATCAGCCAATCAGAGCACTATATTTGTTATAATGGAGTTTGATTTCACACCTTTCAAGTTCGCGTCACATGGCGCAATTACACAAAACTTTGTTGGAGAATAAAATATGTTCTTTTCTCATCGTGGAAGGGGTCCTTTTTCTTCTTCTTTTTTGGCTTCTTTTTACGTTCAAGAGGGAGGCGTCACAAGTTAAAAAAAGAGAGGGAAAAAGAGAAAAATAAGGAAGATTGACTAATCATGAGTGCTATGTATACACCTTCACCGTCGCCCCATCGTCATCTGACCTCATCCTCATCACCGCAAGCTGTATCCATTGTTTTTGGACTTCATTCTTTTGAGGAGTTGGAGCAATAGTCGTCGCTGCCCATTCTGACGATTGAAACCGATGCCATCACTTTGATGAGCCTCGCCATCACTCCTCTCGACGGCATTAGTTGCCAAGCTGCTTGCCCTCGCTATTCTCGAGCCACCCTTTCCTGCTCCACTATTGCTCCCTGCCTTCCCCACAGTGAAAACCGAAGAGCCCAGATCTCGTCCGAAGACTCCCTCGCCGGTCGTTGTTCTGTTCATAGACAGTTGTAAAGGTTCCAATCGCCGGTTGCGAGTGCCCGTTGTAGCTTAGTTATACCATTGATAAACCAGGCCTTCCTGCTACCTTCAACAATGGTCATCGATGAGGAGCCACTCAAAACCTGACGGTCCGAGGGTTAATTTTAAGCTTGAATATTCCGGTTGGTTTATCCGATTGTATCTCTGTTTTTGTTCCATACTTTTTGTGGATGCAATGGCCAGCGCAATGGTTAGTCGATGGTTGGAGACAGTGGTTTGGCAAAGAGCGGGAATGAGTAACGTTGGTATAGGAGTACTTCTGAGGGCGAGGTTTTGAATGTTTCTTGCTGGTTCAGTGAAGCGTTAGATATTAATCTGTAGGCATGAAAATTCACTACGAAAGTCATTGAAGGTGGGAGTTCTAGGAATAGGGAGCCAGGCCTCAAAGACGAGGGCTAAAAAGGCTAAAAGATTATATATATTTATTTATTTATTTTACTTTTTCCAAAAGGAATAAATGATGTCAACGTGTCTCGTGGGGTGAGGCTCCACACGGGGCCGAGGTGGCGGTGCGGAGGGCCAGTCTTTCCCTTCGTTCCCGTTGGTCCAACCCTCTCTTTTGCTAATTGCTAATTGCAATGGGGATTGGGCCCCACTTTTCATCCACTTTTCATCCACTTTTTTATTTTTGCTTCGGTCCTGTCTTTTCCTTTTTTCTTTTTTAATAACGTGCGGGGGGTGCAATTGAGTTGGGTTTGCAGGGGCGTACGTACCCATCACTAACTTTAACAGAAAATTACAGGCCCATATTTCAGTCCAGTTACCGGCATTTATTGGATTGTTTCGATATTATTGATTGCGCGTCGAGTTAGCCACATTTATTGGTTAAAGTTACTAACTTTTATAGGATATTACTATTCTTGATTGGGATAAATTAGCAACTTTTGAGGAAGTAAGTCACTAACTTATTTTAGCTTTACTAATTTCTAAATTACCAACTATTTACTTGATTTCTTTTTCCAAATTTTCACCGGTTTGAATCATTTTTTACTATCATTTATTTACAGTGGTTATCAGCATATTAAATTTACTAACCCTTGTAAGAAGTTGTCAATTCTTATTTGAGTCGTTACACCAATGTTATTTGATTGTTTGAAATAGTCTACTCTCCTGTTCCAATAACTTGCCAACATTTATTTGTTAAAGTTACTAAGATGCACTTATTATCTGTTATAGGATATTACCAACTTTTATTTTAGTTGGTACGAATGTTTGCTTGATTTATTGAAATTGCCAATTATTTTAATAATTTAATAACATTCATTTACACAACTTATCAACTTGTTCAAGTTACTGGGAAATTATCACTACCATTTGAGTACACTTACTATTATCTTTAGAGTTACTAACATGTCAAAATTGCTGTATAAACTGATCCAATAATCTATCAACACATGGACCATACCTGATATCATTTGAGTATGTAGTGTGTTGATAAGAGATTGGGTTGAAAAGATTTGCCAAACTGGCATTGAAGGAGAAAATAGCTCAATTATTTGATAGGGAAGAGGTCGAAAAAATGTGAAAAAAGAAGAAGAAGGAATTTAAACCCTTTAATGTCTCCTGAAAATGTACGCGAAGTTGCCTTTCTGTGAACATTTCGTGATCACAAACACTACCAAAAGACGTCATTCTTTTATCTGCTACAGTATTTCTGCAACCAAATACTCTCATATTTAGACACTCAATTCAGAAGAGCAGAAAATTGCTGAAGAGAGCTTCGGCTTCCTCTTCTTCAGGTCAACCAACTCAGCCCAGGAGGTCCTGCCTCGCTTGAATCAAGTAGCCATCTCATAAGCTTAAAAATAACAGACAATTTGCTTTCATTACATCTTAAATTACATCAGCTCGAGCGCGAGAAATCAAGCCAAAATCTACGATAGACATCTTAAAAACCTTCGAGTCCTCCGTGACCATCGCCAGCAAACTCTTCTCTGGATTCCACTCACGCCATCCTTACCTTCCGATAAGAAGAAATCGAGCCAAAACCTCACAAAACCGAATCGCAAAACAATCAATTAGACCTGCCCATTACATCATAGAAAGAACGCCCGAACGAGAGCCGAACCTGAGAAAACAAAGCAGTTCGTCGGAACTTGAAGTTGAAACGAAAGGATGCGCCGGCGACCCCCCTTCGTCGATCTACATCAAGTAGCCCAAGAACCGCAGCCACCAGCTCTGCTGGAACAAAGCTGGCACACTCGGTATAGTCGGAGGCGGGGGAAGGGGCGGGTCTTCCTTTTTTATCTGAAAATTGAATATTTATCGAACCCCAAGTGTACTTGCTATTTTTTTTTTCCCCTTTTTCCTCTCTTACTTCTTTTAACGACATGTTTCGCAGTGGAATGTGAATCTTTGAATTAATAGGTTGACCCTTGTTCGGCTCTATTCCTCTTTCCATTTTGTTTCATTTCTCCATTTTATTCTGTTTTTATCTTGTACCTTCTGTTTTTTTTATCAACTAAGTCGAGAATTATTTAGAATGCACATGATCGTCTACCGATTAGTTTCGAAAAGCACTAGACTTTGTTATAATAATCTTTATTTCAATGGAAGAAAGTTCATAATATTTGATACAGCAAAAATTGATCGGATTGGTGGTTGGTAATCTTCAAAGAGTAGATAATAATTCGTTTTTTGAAATTCGTTATGAGAACGGTAGGAGACTAGGAGTCAAGGAGTTTCCTCTTACCTTGTCTCCTTTTTGTTAAGCAAATGAAGATTTGATGAGACTGAACCATATGCTACGAATACGTATTCGGATACCTTAGGTTCATTCATTTTTTGCACTTGTTACGCCCGACATGAACTTTTGATAATTGCTCTAAAAATTATCCAGATATAAATTAGCAAAAATTCTCAAAATGAACAAAAGAACCAAAAAAAAAAAAAACTCTAGACAGAACAACACAATAACAGGAAAAAAAAAAAAGACGAAAAAATGAAAGAGAAAAGCAACGCATTGAAAAAAGTCGTAAATTTTCTTTAACGAAATCCTATTGATTTTTACAAGTTTTTTTTTTTGCAAAGAAAGAATTTTGATTGAGTGGGTTCTACTACTGTAGACAAGATGTGCTTTTTACAAACTAACGTGCGTTGACATCCTGAAATTTGACCCCGTTTCGGATATATGAAATTATTGTTTCGTTGACACGCTAATGGTTAATTTACTCGGAATTGATCACTTACAAGTTAACTAATCTATTATATGAGACTGTTAAGGGATACAAATGAGACAAACTAGAGAATTCGATCGGAAATCGACCGCTCGACCATCATAATTGGCAAGGGTCAATACGACACTACTATAAATCGATTTGCGAACGAGTATAAGTCGATTCGATAGAAAAGTCAATTCGATAGAAATACATAGTTGAATTGCGGGTGGTTCTGCACGATTACAATATTTGCGTCGAACGACAATAACCTGATTTTCTATCGATATTATATTCAGAACATGTAATTGAAACATCGCAATTATGTGACAATTGATGGTCGTTTACGACTCGCACATGTCGCCTTGGAGCCTCGCGACCAGGGAAGGCGCACCAGGGAAGGCGCCATCCCAAGGTCCGGGGCAGCAGTCCAGACGGATCGCCACCGCTTCGACAAAAATGCACGTGCGGACAATGCGTGCGAGGTCGAGAGACGAGAAGATGTGGTGGATCACCGAGTCGGGGGCAAGGTGGCTGGTGCGATCGGCACTGTCGCCTAGGGTTTTGAATCGACGAAAGGAGGAGGACGAGGACGAGGTCGGCGATCGCTTCTTCTTCGCCATGTGGGGATCGACGATCGTACGGAGCAACCAGAAGGAGAGCCGCCTCCGATTTGAGGGTTCATTTCACTCGGGACTTAAGTTTCTGGCTTCCCGTACAGAGACACGTGTCGCTCGATGGAGTGGCAACCACTTTCCCGCGCCTTTTAACACATCTACGAGCCCATGATGATGGGCCTCGCACGTCTTGAATTGCCGAGTACCGAACCTTAATTTTTTTAATCCAAGCTTGTCCGACATCTGAAAAAATCATCATTCATATAATAATCGAGTATGAACAAGATCGAGTAGGCATACATAAGCGAGCTTAAGCCTGTGAAAGAAAATGTTTGCTTGATTCTGCTTGATTTGTGATACCACTCTTGAGGGCTTCACTTACATAGTGATAGACATAAATAACTATTGAAACTTTGCAAACATCTATTAAAAAAAAGATAAAATACAAATTAACCATAAATAAATTTTATGAGATAATTATTTAGCTTAAATTACATTCATCATCAAATTATGATATCTCATGCGCTTGAAAAATAGTAGACGAATGCTTCGACGTCTTGAATTTCATTGGCTTGAACTCAATGAATGATAACCCAAGCAATTCATGGAAGTTCGTTGGTCTAGGATGGACATGTTCTCTTATTTTCAAACTCCCTGACAAGAATGTAACCAGAGAAAACTTTCATTGCCTCACCTTCCTCCCAAATGCAAGGCTACTGGCATCCACATTGTGTGTCTCCATTTAGATGGCGACTCCATGATTCTACTAATTAAGGTTATTGAGCTTATGTTTCGAGTTCTAGCCAAATCGAATTTATGTTGGAGCCCAGAAATTAAAATAAGTTAGAGACGCATTAGGAGGTATTGTGGGTCTTTGGTGGAGCTATGTGGAGAGGACTGGGAGATTGGGCCGTGTTGCTTGCTAGCCACATGATAGTCACTGGGTGTTGGCCGAGCTCTTAGCCACTCCCTTTAGATGCCCAAATAACTTGTATGGTCAATATCTGACATTTTGTCTGTTATGCAAAACAAAAAAATGCTAACCAAATATGCTCTCCAATGCAAAACATGGAAATTTGATCTTTATGAATATTGAATTTTTTAATTTGGGTGGAATAGGTTGATTTGGCCTTCGTATTGAAAAAAATTAGAGGTATTCGTAACATTTTGAAAGTGGAAAACAAATTGAATCAAGCTGAAAATGGCATCTGCTTGGCTTCGAAAGATACCATGAAAAGAGGTCCATACCTAAAGGAAGATTCTATTGGGCAAAATTCCGAACATTGTTCGGTGCAGGTAAAATACGAATAGCATAGGTAAATATCAAAACCAGTTGACAATTAAATTTTGACTGATAAATTATTCAGTCGTAGCATTTTGGTAAAATGCTAAGTTACCAAAATTTTTAAGAAAATACCAACAATTATTAGACTTATATATATATTAATATTGACATCCAAATAACCCTGATGGTTAAAGTTAGAAAAATTTGAGATTCAAGATCCCAATTGCGATGAGACTCATTTCTTAACTCGAAAAAAATTAGATTAGTATCAGTAGTACTTTAATTGCATATAGGTGTTAATTCAACATAAGCGTGTAGAAATAGGCGTTTAGATTTCAAGTTTCCATAGAAATGGCTGAAGATCTTTTTTTTTTTTTTTGGATCAAATCAAAGAATCTACCTTTGACTGAAAAAAATTCTTATTTCAATAGTTTTAATTTTTTTTAGACATTTGATTTGGAAATAGTGAAATTTAAGTACCTTCAATCCAATCAAAGAAATATCAATCTCAAGAATCGGTCAACTAGTTAGAGCACCATATTTGTTATCATGGAATTTGAGCTAACACCTTTCAAGATCGCGTCACATGGCGCAATTACAAAAAACTCTGTTGGAGAATAAAATCTGTTCTTTTCTCATCTTGGAAGGGGTCTTTTTTCTTTTTTCTTTTTTGGCTTCTTTTTACGTTCAAGATGGAGGCGCCACAAGTTAAAAAAAAAAAGGGGGGGGAAAGAGAAAAAAATAAGGAGGATTGACTCTTCATGAGCACTGTGTATACACCCACCTTCACCGTCGCCCCATCGTCATCAGACCTCATCCTCGTCATCGCAAGCTATATCCATTGTTCTTGGACTTCATTCTCTTGAGGAGTTGGAGCAATAGTTGCCTCTGCCCATACGAATGATTGAAACCCACGCCATCACTTCGATGAGCCTTAGCATCACTCCTCTCGACGCCATTAGTTGCCAAGCCGCTTGCCGCGCTGTTCCTGAGCCGCCCTTTCCTGCTCCACTATTGCTTCCTGCTTTCCCCATCATGAAAACCGAAGAGCCTAGATCTCGTCTGAAGACTCCCTCGCCGGTCGTTGTTCTATTCGTAGACAATTGTAAAGGTTCCAATCACCGGTTGTAAGTGCCTGTCATAGCCTAGTTACACCATTGATACACTGAGCCTTCTTGCTACCTTCAATGACGGTCATTGATGAGGAGCCACTCAAACTTTGACGGTCTGAGGTTTAATTTTTAAGCTCGAGTATTCCGGTTGGTTTATCTAATTGTATCTCCTTTTTTGTTCCTTACTTTTTGTGGATGCAATGGCAAGCGCAATGGTTGGAGACAGTGGTTTGGCAAAGAGCGGGAATGAGTAATGGTGGTATAGGAGTACTTTTTTTTTTGGTAAAGGTAAGAGATATATTAGCTAATGCAAATCGCAAGACAATAGTACAGCAAAAGGGGGGGAGGGGGGGGGGGGGGACCCCGGCACCACCTTGCAGTCAGAGAGAAAGTCGCAATGAGTGGAGGGATGCCAGGGGCGGGGGGAGGAGGGGGGGAGAGAAAAAGCTGCGAAAAAGATACATAGCAAGGGGAACACAAGCAGCGAAGATCACACAGACAACTGCGGTCTCAATTAAATAAGGAAGGGTGAAGGCCCCAACTCAATTGAAGACTCCTATTAGCGGGAATATCTGGGATCTTGTCAAAAGTATAAGCCTTGTCTTTGATAGCTTTACGGAGGTGCTCTTTTAGCGCTGGGAAAGATAACCTTTGATTGCGAAATAGGATATTATTCCTCTCCTTCCAAATAAGATAACATAAGGCCCCAAAGGCAAAGCGAGCGAGGGAATGGTGAAAGGTAGCATCCGACAGGTGATCAATAACCCATTGGAGATTATCTTTCGCAGATTAATTACGCCAAGAAAGATTACAATTGGCCGCCCAAAAGGAGGCAAGGATGCTAGTAATAGGGCAATCAAAGAAAAGGCGGTCCACCGAATCTGGCCTAGCTGAGCAAAATGCACAAGAAGCATTCGGTATTCTGATATAAGCTAGCAACAAAACCTGAGTAGGCAAGCGATTGCGAGCTATCAACCAAAGGTGGGATTGGTATCGAGGAATAAGGGAAGAGTTCCACACAAGTCTTGACCAGGAAACCGTATGACCCCTCGGCCTTAGAAGGCTCCAAGCCGAGGCAGTAGAGAATACTCCTGAAGAATGGCCAGTCCAAAGGTATAGGAGTACTTTTGAGCGTGAGGTTTTGAATATTTCCTCCTGGCTCGGTGAAGCTTTAGATATTAATATGTAGCCATGAAGATTCACTACGAAAGTCATTGAAGGTGGGAGTTCTGGGAATTGGGAACCAGGCCTCAAGCGTGAGGGGTGAAAAGACTAAAAGATTACATATATATTTTTTCGAAAGGAATGAATGATGTTGACGTGGTGAGGCCCCACACAGGGACGAGGTGGCGATGTGGAGGGCCAGTCTTTTCCTTCGTCCCGTTAGTCCAACACTCTCTTTTGCTAATTGCAACGGGGATTGGGCCCCACTTTATCTACTTTTCATCTACTTTTTCTTTTTCCTTCGTTCCTTTTTTTTTTGTAAATAACGTGCGGGGGTATGATTGAATTGGTTTTCCAGGGGCGTACGTACCCATCACTAACTTTAATAGAAAATTATAGGCTCCTATTTCAGTCCAATTACCGCATTTATTGGATTGTTTGATATTATCGATTGCGCCATTGAGTTAGCCACATTTATTTGTTGAAGTTACTAACTCTTATAGGATGTTACTACTCTTGATTTGGGTAAATTAGCAACTTTTCAGGGGGTAAGTCAGTAACTTTTTTTTTTGGTAACAGTAAGTCAGTAACTTATTTTAGCTTTACTAAGTTCTTAATTGTCAACTATTTACTTGATTTCTTTTTTTTTTTTCAAAATTTTCACCAATTTGAATAATTTATTTACTATAATTTATTTACAGTGGTTATCGGTGTATTAAATTTACTAACCCTTGTAAGAAATTGTCAACTCTTATTTGACTCATTATACCAATGTTATTTGATTGTTTGAAATAATCGACTATCATGTTCCAATAACTTGCCAACATTTATTTGTTAAAGTACTCTTAGAGGATATTACCAACTTTTATTTTAATTAGTACGAATGTTTGCTTGATTATACCGAAATTGCCAATTATTTTAATAATTTAATAACATTCATTTACACAACTTATCAACTTGTTCAAGTTATTGGGAAATTATTACTGCCATTTGAGTACACTTACTATTATCTTTAGAGTTACTGGCATGTCAAAATTACTGTATAAACTGCTCCAATAATCTATCAACACATAGACAATAACTTTACTATACACACTGCTTGAATAATCTATCAACACATGGACGGTAATTGATATCATTTGAGTACGTAGTGTGTTGATAAGAGACTGGGTTGAAAAGATTTACCAAACTGGCATTGAAGATGAAAATAGCTCAATTATTTGATAAGTAAGAGGCTGAAAAAATGTGAAAAAAGATGAAGAAATTTAAACCCTTTAATGTCTCCTGGAAATCCTGGAAATGTACACGAAGTTACATTTCTGCTAACATTTCATGATAACAAACACTACAAAAAGGTGTCATTCTTTTCTCTGCTGCAGAATTTCTGCCACCAAACACTCCCATATTCAGACACTTAGTTTAGAAGAAACGAAAATTGCAGAAGAGAGCTTCGGCTTCCTCTTCTTCAGGTCAACCAAGTCAACCCAAGATGACCAGCTTCTCTCCAGTCAAGTAGGCATCTCATGAGCTTAAAAATAACAGACAATTGCTTTCATCACATTTTAAATTACATGGGCTCGAGTGCGAGAAATTGAGCCAAAACCTAAGATGGACATCTTAAAAACCTTGGAATCCTCCGTGACCATTGCCAGCAAACCCTTCTTCGGATTCCACTCACACCATCCTCACCTTCCAATAAGAAGATATCGAGCCAAAACCTCACAAAACTGAATCGGAAAACAATCGATTAGACCTGCCCATTACTTCATAGAAAGAACGCCCAAACGAGAGCTAAACTTGAGAAAACAAAGTAGTTCGTCGCAACTTGAAGCTAAAACGGAAGCATGCGCCGACAACCCTCCTTCGTCATTCTACATCAAGCAGCTCGAGAACAGCAGCCACTAGCTCTACTGGAACAGAGCTGGTACACTCGGTCTGATAGTTGGACGCAGGGGGAGGTGTGACATCCCAGATTTTCAACTCTATTTTTCACTGAATAAATCGGACATTTCATTGACACGCCTATAGGGCTGTTCTCAAAGCTGATCACTCTTGAGATAACTAGGTTAGCTGGGAAAACTAATAAGGATTTTTAGGCAAATAGACTTGAGAATTTGACTAGGAATCGGCTATCTTTAGAGACCATTGCGGCACGGTATAAAATCGATTTGAAATTAGAGATAGGCTGAGTCGATAGAGATGTGTAGCCAATCGTGGATGACACCACTAAATTGGAAAATTCTCGTCGACCGGCACTACATTGATTTTCTTATTATTTTGGTACCCTGTATTCCTATTTGGATCTTCGGGATTTTCACGACAATCAAGAGTCGTCCATGAGTCGAGTGGGTTCATTGTGGCTCGAAGAAAATCGACCACGAGTCAATTGCACTAAAAATGCTTGAAAGTTACCCAGTAGCTGAGGTCACCCTAAAAACGCGTCAAGTGAAATTAACTGTGAATTCGATTCTGATTTCAGAAATTAAAAGTTCTATGATGTCATGATCTATTTTAGGAACGTTAACTCAGTCTCAGAAGATTTTTCAGAGATTCCGGGATTTTTACGGAAAATCGATTCGGACGTCGCGGAAAAATAAGCGGAAATTCAGATGGGCTAAATTAATGGAAATTGAGACTTATAAACCGAGCCTTTGAGTGTTGGGAACTCATAGAAAATTGTTCGGGATTTTTCTTCAATGAAATCGGACATCGATTTGGAGATTCTGTGAGGAAATTGAAGTTTAATTTGAGGAAGTGGGAGCTTCGACTAAGGGCTGTATTTTTGGACTTAATTTGGACTAATTATGGATTTAATTTCAAGAAAGTATTAGGGGACAAGTGTTTAATGGGTTGGATAAGGTTTGCTAGCTTTTGTTCCTCACCTCTTCCAAGCTTGCACGCCACCTTCTCTCTTATCCGATCCTCCTCTGCTTTTGCTTTCCTTGATTTTTCTTCTTCGCTCTTCAATTTTTCTACTCCATCAAAACCCTTCGCTCGTGAGTTTCAAGTCACCACGAAGACCACCCATCTCCGGTCTTCTTCGTGTCTTTTTTTTTTCCTGCTCCAGAACGTCGACCAAAGCAGTCCCAAGCAAGCAAAATTCTCGGTCCATCTCCTCTCCATCTTTGCTTGTTTTCCCTACCGCGTGCCAGCACCTCCACTGCTTGTGTCTCCTTCGGTCAAGCTTCAGCAAACGAAGCCCCAAGGGTTGACTCCGAAGCTGCTCTCCTCTCCATAGCCACGTCCACCTCTTTTCTTCACGGCTGCCGTGCGTCTACTGCCCATCAACCCAGCAGCCGTTTGTGCTCCTTCTCCACCGAGTTTTGCCGGCCACTGAGTCAGCCGAGTCAAGCCAACGAAGCAACAACCCACCGAAGCAGCCCCCATCGTTGACTACATGCCTCAAATTCAGTGAAGCCGCGCGTCTCCCAGCTCCATTTCTGCTTCAGTCTTGCCGAGTCCAGCCGCCCTTCTGCCGCTGCCAGGCGTCCCATCGTGGACTTCTTCAAGCTGCCAGCGAAGCCGAAGCCACTGGTTCTTCTCTTCACGCCGTCTGCCATTCCCTCGCTCGAAGCAGCTCCTTCCATTTCTGTGCTCGGCCCATCTTCAGCAGTTTAACAGCCCACGAAGCCTTTTTCTTCAGCCCGCATCAGTAGCCCAGCTCGCAAGAAGTAACAGCCCACCTTCGGGCTTTCTTATTCAAGCCCAGTCGCAGCAAGCTTTAGTCATTTGAAGCCCGTTAATTTCAGCAACTTGACCTAAAGTCCTCAACAGCAGCCCATCTCAATGGAGTCCACAAAGCTAGCGAAGCCCAACTTGAGTTCAGCCCAATTTGAAGCTATAGTTAGCCCATCTTGAGGCCCACTTGAAGACAGCCCATAATTCAACCAAGATCAGCCCACGAATTTTAGAGCAGCAGCCCACTTGAAGCCCGGCAATTCCAGATTCAACAAGCCCAAGCCCGCGAAGCCAAGTCTAGAAATTTCTATGGGCTTGTAAGGTTTCTTGGCCCCGTCTAAGTTTGTCGCGAGCCCGATTTCGGCCACCGTCGCGTCGCCGTTGCGGTTTTCGATCTTCGCTTTGCCAAGTGAGTTTTATTCACTAAGGCTTTCTTAGTTTGCTAATTATGCTTAGGGTTGGTTAGATTTAATTAAGTGCAATTATGTGGTTATATTAGTCTACAACAATTAAATTAGTGACTTAATGATGCATGTTAGGTGGTTAGATTTAGTCGTTCGCAAGTAGAGAGCTTCTAATATTTATTGAATGTATCTCGGGATTTTTCCTGATCCATTTTGGCGTCCAATCAAGCAATACGGGCCTAAATTGGATTTTAGTATTTATTTATTTATTTTTCGAAATTAATTAATTATTTATTTATTTTTCCGAAAATTCAACTGGGATGGACGGTGATTGAAATTTTATGCTGATTGTCGTGGTATAGTTTGTTTATTTAATTGAGCTTTATTTTGTGCGGAAATGATTTATTTGTGAATTTAGGATTTATTCCCTAATTTAAATAATCTTGGAAAATTAATTGGAAATTAATCGGGCATCAGTTAATGATACCAAAAATGTTTTAGTGGACTATAGAAAATGGTGGGATTTATAAAAAGGTAATGATTATATTTTGGCTAGCATCGATCATGTACCCACACACGACATTTTATCGGAAATGATAAAATTAGTTATTTGATTGTTTGCTTGAAATGGCATGTATACTGGCTCGATGACTCTACGGAGCATCTTGAGACAGAACGGTATGATCTACCAGCTCGATGACTCTACGAAGCATCTGGAGACAATATAGTATGATAAATTGTGTGTATACCGGCTCGGTGACTTTATATGTCATCTTGAGATAGGACGGTATGATCTACCGACTCGGTGACTCTACAGATTATCTTGAGACAATACGATATGATATACCGGCTCGATAATTCTACGGATCATCTTGAAACAGTACGGTATGATTTGACAGCTCGATGACTCTATATGTCGTTTGGAGATAAGATAACATACTATCTATATACCACCTAGGGTGAGTAATCTTGGATGTTGATCAGACTTATAGAAAGTATGGAAGCGGTCGATCAAGAGATAATGATGACATATAGTCTATTTATCGATGATTCGATCTGATTGAGTAATGTGATGTGATGTGATGATGTATATTTGATATATATACTAACTTGCAAGAAAGAACTGAGGCCAAGATAAGTCCCTTGACTCGTGTCGTGCTTAGGCAGCCGTTTGGCGTATTAATTTACTAATCGGATTTTAAGGGGTAGAACTTGTTAAGACGTGATCTCAATAATTATTAAATAACCATTTCAGGATCCTGATGAGGAGCCTGAAGAGGAGGAATCTGAAGAGGAGAACCCTGATGTGGAACCAAATGAGGAGAAAGATTTTGGAGAAGAAGATGACCATGAGGAGGATCCTGAGTATGACCCGGATGAGGACTGAGATCCCATCCTGTTTTGTCAGAGCTTGATTATATGTGGATAAGGGTTAGATCAGACCCCTGAGAATAGTATTGCATTATATACTATGAGGTGCTTGTATAAAAGAGTAGTTGTGAATTTCAGTATGAAAAATATGTCCTTACTTTTCTATCTCATTGTTTTATTGTCTGGGGATTTATAACTACTTCCGAATGTGCTATAAAAAAAAAAAAAATGGTCGGCGATACGTCCTGGGATATTGCTTTCAAAATCAACCAAAGGTAAGGGATGTGCGCATGCGTGAAGATCGGGACGTGACAGGAGGGGCGGATCTCCCCCTTCTTTTTCCTAAAAATTGAAAATTGAAATATTTATCGAATCCCAAGTTTACTTGCTATTTTTTTTTTATCCCTTTTTCCTCTCTTACTTCTTTTAAGGACATGTTTCACAATGGAATATGAATCTTCTGAATTAATAGGTTGACCCTCGTCGGCTCTATACCCCTTTCCATTCCATTTCATTTCTCCATTTCGTTCCGTTTCTATCTCATACATTCCATTTTTCGTACCAAATGAGTCAAGAATTCTTTGGAACGCGCATGATCATCTACCGACTAGTTCCGAAAAGCACTGGACTTTATTATAATCTTCGTTATTTGAGTAGAAGAAAGTTCATAATACTTTGTACAGCAAAGATTGGTTGAATCGATGGTCAATAATATTTTTGGAGGGTATCTAATAGTTTGTTCTTTGAAAGTCCTTACAAGTCTTTGGAGAGTATCTAATGGTTTGTTCTTTGAAAGTTGTTACAAGAACGATCAAATCAAGGAGCATCTTTTCACCTTGTCTCCCATTTGCTAAGCAAGTGAAGATTTGATGAGACTGAACCAGATGCTGTGAAGTCATCGTATACCATAAGTTTGTTCATTTTTTGCATTGCGTATACCTAACATGAACTTTTGATAATTGCTCTACAAATTATCCAGAAATAAATTCGCAAGAATTCTCAAAATGAACAAAAGAACCAAAAAAAAAAAAAACTCCAGACAGAACAGCACAATAACATGGAAAAAAAACGAAGACGAAAAAATGAAAGAGAAAAGCAGCGCATTGAAAAAAGTTGTAAATTTTCTTTTACGAAATCCTATTGATTTTTACAAGTTTTTTTTTTTTTTTTTTTTTTGCGAACAAAGAATTTTGATCAAGTGGGTTCTACTACTATAGACAATATGCGCTTTTTACACACTAACGTGCGTTGTCGCTGATTAAAAATAAATGAGGAAAACCTATAAGTTAAGCGAACATGTATGCTTGTGTGTTGAGATCATATGAGGTCCATGACGAATCAAATCATTGCGCTTTTATCTACCGGCAAGTGTGATAAAGGCCTATCAGTCTTGATTTTTTATCAAAAGGATGAAGCGAAGATTAATTCCAGAATAGTGATCCGTATTGAATCGCTAGCTAAAACACTTCACAGAAAAAGCGAACATTCTGGAAAATTATTTTGCAAAAAATAATCAGTTGTATAGTTACAAAAATGAACAAATGCGAGAAACTCTTGTTGAGTATGCAAATATTTGAATATAAATTATTATCAATAATGAAACATATTTCATTAATGGATTCTTTCAAGCAATATGAATAATAATTTTTAGAATGATATTTTTTTAATCATTTATTTTTTTTTGTGAAACTAAGGAAGCCTTAATTCACATCAATTTACGAATAATGTCATAATGGCATGATGTTTAGGTTTGTCTAAGAAACAATATCATTTGATTCGGGTCCATATATTCAATTGTACAAATAATCTCATTGCACACCACAACAAAACGAAGTGGCCCGATGGGAGGAGGTTTCGCTCTGTTTCAGCAGAGCTGGTACGGAAGTGTTGGAGGACTCATGGGACATCACATTGATGCGAACAAGGTCGTGGATTAGTTCTTGAAATTGTAATTTGGAAAAAAGCAATGTGATAATTAATCCTTATTTAATTTTGAATTAAAATAAATGCTAATGAATTACTCGAATCAGCATGTCGTGAGAGCAAACATCCACGCATGCTAAATGTTGAGATGACAGGCCAAGCCCGAACTCGACCAAGCCATTTGGCATCACCACCCAAGCTCCAAACACTCAGCCGGATAGAAATACTATGACCTCATCGTTTGCCATCACAGCCTGAAACCCACCCCCTTTCCGCGTGCCATTTTTTCTTTTTTATTTTCCAATTTGTGACGATTGCATATCGAACTTGAACATATAGAATCCAAACGTTATTCGTGTCTATACTTTATTTTCATCCACACTCTGGACAGATCACTAAGTCTCGTTACCAATAAATGTACAGGCCATGTTTGATCTAGCCATTCCTCATATTGCGTGGCACAAGAATTCTTCCCGCTGCAGACCTTCACTCATGCTTGGCTCAGCATCTGAAGAGCGTGGAGACTGCCAGGTTTGTAGCTCATTCTTTCGACTATGACCGATGTAAGCTTGCCTCGCCAATGCTGCTTTTACCAAGAGACGCACTCCTGCTAGAGAAGATGGTCAGCAGTGGAAGACGCCAATCGAAATCTCCTGAGTCTTTGCCATGGCTTGTTATGCCCTAGATGCAATCTTTGCAGTAAAGTCTCACTACAAGCTGCTCACAATAGGGAGGTTGTCGGTGGCAGAACGGATTTTCCATGGGGAGTGATCCAGAAAGTGAGGGTTCGGATTAGAGTTTCTCTTTTTGCTTGGGAAGCAACTTGGGAACGAATCCTCCCTTGGAATAACCTACAACAAAGGGGCAAAATATTGGTTAACAGGCATTTCCTCCCAAGGAGGAGGCAGAATTCATGCGGCATCTCCTCCTTCACCGTTCATGGACAAGAATAGTTTGGACAGTTTACTATGCTTGCACCGAATTATCTTTGGGTTATTGGAGCTTTTATGGAGCAAGAAAAGAAGGATTAACTCAATTCGTCTCTCTGTTTTTAGGCTTATTTGGAAAGAGCTAAACAAGAGAGCTTAAAGTCGTACACTTTTGGTATGGTGGAGACTGCATATGGATATAAATGCCTTGCTCAATATAGTCGATGATTTATCTTGTATTTGAGCTTGCTTTTGGTTTTGGGAGTTCTTCTGTACAAGGCTTTAATTTTTGGGCTCTTTTCTTATATGCGTTTGCACTCCCTTGGTGCCCTATAGTTGAACTTCTGATGTGTCAAAAGAAACTTACTTTGCTGAGGACTTCTAAGTTACTCCAATTACCCTATATCCCAACATTGTATCTAATCATGTAGTTTCAAACTAACATCTCACAGATGATTTTGTGCTAATCGGCATAACCATCATCCACATAGCATGTCTTTAATGGGCGCAAAACACTCCATTAACTCAAGGTCGTGATTCCTTTTATGAGTAAGTTCGTTGTGACATAAGGGTGCCTCTACAGCTTAAATTCAAGATCTAAAAAGTTGAAGAGAAACTTTGGATCCAAAGAGAGACCAACACATTCTCAAAATAGACACCTAACACAGAAATATTTCACATGTGACTTAGTAAACCATTATGTTGGCAATCTTTGCTCAAAATTTGACTAGGTAGATTACGTTGGTAAATCCTCCAAAGGTTTAGAACTCAATTAGCCAAATTTAAAAGTTTATGATTGAATTGATGCACACACAATAGGCTTAAGACTTTCTTGGTAATTTTCCCTAATATTGTGTGCCAAACATTCAATACTCATTTGGCTTGAAAGGATGTCAAGTGTTTCCACACTTTGAATAGCTAAAACTCACTTTCACTTAGGTGATGCCAAGTGGATATTGACAGGATATTTTTACCAATAAGTAGATATGAAAAGATGTAATAAGCACATGGCAACATGTTTCTGTATGCATTTTTATCAATAAGTGACAGGAAAATCACATTAGAAAAGAAGATTAGTTGGTTAAACTAATATGAGGGCAAATGAGGTACTTATCTATATTTGACCCCATCATCATTAATAAAGTTATTCGTTTGTGTACAGATCAGCTTTGTTGTCTTCTTAAGAGACATGATGCTAAGTTACCTTGATATTCTCTAGTCATTCGGACGGTTAGTATTATAATGATGTTGAGTTACAAATGATCATTAGTTCTATTATTACTGAGAATAGTGGCGGAAGTAAATTTTATGAGGCTCTACAATGGCTATAAATAGAAGGTTTAGCCAAAGGTGTCTGGTGCGATAGACACAAGTTATCTTCTTAGACAATTCCTATGAATAGTAAAGCGTCTTCCTTAGCTGTACTTCTTTTCCTAGCCTTATCTTCTTATTTTCTCGGCCCTCGAAACTTTTGACGACAATTTCTCCAAAATGAGCCTGTGTAAAACGGGTCACGGAATTTAATGTTTACATGGGATTTGCACTAGCAGCGGACCTATTAACGATCATTTATTTTGTTGACAATGTTATTGTCTCATCTTATAATTAATGTTAAATGTCACTATTTCTGCACTTGCATTACGAAGAATACATTTTTTTTTTCTTTTTTTGGTCAGATTAGGAAGAATACATTGAAGACGTGAAGACATGGAAGAGCTATAAATAAAGGAGAAGTTAATTTTAGGGTAAATTCAGCTGAAGTTCCCAAAGAGCTATCATCGCGACGAATAATAAACATAAGAAAAGAAGTATCACAAATGCACATGTTACATTCATGCATACTTTCTTCTGGAGATTGGCAATAATTCTGAGAGAAGGAATACTACAATTAAAAAATTATTGATTCCTAAATGTACATAATTGAATTAAAAGACTCCATGATGCCCTTTATCAAGGATACACAGTTTATTCATGATGCTGTAGACAGAATCTCATTATCTTAAACCTACCATCTATTTGAGGGCTCCAAATATCTGAGATCAGAATATAGCCTATGTTCTTTACTGCCAAATTGAAACCATATATCTGGCTAGTCATGTTCCCCGCAAAATTGTATTATCTGCACCAGATTGCATGCGTCACTTAACAATGACATGTGGAGAGGAGCAAGTCGATTTCGGGTAAAAGATCTCAACATTCAAATGCAGAGTTTGTTAGTCAAGTACACTGCCCGAACCCATTCAGCCCAAAGTGTGGATAATCCAAACCAAACAATTGGTTCTCTTACACATGAAAATAGTGAACATATACAGATGAAGCAAAAGCTTGGCACTATCGAGCAGGTTTCAAAGCTTACAGCAATATCTTGACAACAGTTACCATCAGATAGAAGCCATGATTCAGCATCTTTTGGTCAATTCTATCCCGCTCGATAGATAAATCGCTCAAAGCTTACCCCACTTTTTTTTTTTTTTTTTATCGACAAATACCCGCCTAGCAGAAAAGGCACATGGCAGGTATGGATTAAGACTTCTCCAGAAAGGGTGAAGTTGAAGAGCATCAGTCAGAAAGCCCACATGCATTCCTTCTCACACCCAAAGCAGCAACATAAGCATAACCACCACAAACTCTTGAACAGACAGTTCCGAATAAGAGATATCTTCTTCACACTCGTCCAGAATGTAGATCAGGGCCCACTTTCTTGCAGCTAAAACACAAGCCACACCTCTACCTCCCATTGCCAAAAAAAAGATCAACTTGATTTCAGTCCAGTGTTCCTTGAATGTATGGCCATAACTAACATGATGTTTAGATACCTTTGTTGGGTAAAAGTAAAATTACAACACATGCATTATGCTAAAACGCAGGCAGGAAGCAAACCTTGTTTGCCTAAAGAGGCTACAGCATGCATATAACTATGAATGCTCCACAGTATCTTGCTACACTAGATGCCATGATAGTATCTATGGTCATGGACTTGTAAATAGTGGTTCTCAGTCAGTAACTCAAGACTGCTATGCACCTACCATGAGAGAATGATTATTCATTTTGTATTTGTCTAGTGACTATTAAATCATTTTGCACTTTGTCCTCTCAATTGATTTAAAATTTAGGGGAAAACTAATACTTCACTTTTTTTACTTCTTCAACTAAAAAATATTCTTCTTTGGACCATATTTTTGCACTTCTTCAATCTATAGGGACAAACAGGCACAGTGTACCTATGCCAGTCACATTTGAACTTAATAGAAGGTTCTAAGTGGAAATCTAGTAAGGAGCATGGATAGGATTAATTCAATTCCAATACCCAGCCAACGAAATAAATTTGTACCGACAGTGGCAAGTTTATCAAACATTGATCGCTAAGTAAAGAGTATGGGAGACAATAAGTTTCCAGACATCCAAAACTGCAAATGGACATGGCAAGAAGCCCAAAGAAAAAACCTTCAGAAGTATACAATTGATGGCATAGCAATGAATTGCTCCTTAGCTTGGTGGTATGACAGTGTCAAAATGTTCTTACCACCAATTGACAAGGGAGAACTACAGGACGGGGAATGCTGCGAAGCTTCTCATTCTCCATCTCCAGGCGTAAGATATGGTCCTAGATGTGCAATTTCACGGGATTAGTGTTTCAGAAGTGAGAATAATACAACCGAGCAAAAATATCCTAACAAAATAGAAGCAAAAAGGGCACTACTACACCATTAGGGCCATCAAAGGCACATTTCTTAACCTACATACAAGGCTCCAGCTGTTAAGGCATGTTGGAACTTTTTTCAATTACAGTAAGGTAGAAAGTAAAACATCCTTTGAAATCGCAAGCATGTAATGACATGTGTATGCCTCATGCACATAGGAGAAAAAACTAAGTTGTTGCTAATCGTGCTGATGAGAAGAGCAGATAAATAATAAATAGGAACAATAAAAGAACAAACATTTTAAAACCAGACCACTGGTTCAACCTGTCAAAGTGGTAGAACCATGCTCTTCCAGTTCGACCAACTGAACCAATTGCATGTGATGTCATCTGATAGAACACTCTGCATATATTAGATTACACACTTTCAGAACAAAAAAAGCCCAGTGAGTCGGTAGACATCGTAGCATCTTAATAGATTACACATGCTTAATGTCATCTTAATAGCATCCTGTTCAATTTTAGATTAGGCCAATATGGTCGATAAATAAATTATCCACCACGAATTGTAGCAAGAAGACACTAGAGCAAATGGTTGGCTCACTTGTTAGTTACAAGAGGTTGGAGTGCCAAACCCCAACCCAATTCCAACGCTACTCCTTTGAACTTTTTTATAGCCCAGAGCTGGTCCAGACTAGTTGACAGGTTTGCTGGGTATCAGTTGACAGGTACACCTGGTTACCAGTTGAACAAGGTCAATACCACCAGTTCTTGATCAATACAATTTTTGCTGGGAAACCAGACTGGACTGGTCTGGTGCCCAGTCCAACCAGAGCCACTTCTTAAAACTCTGACATGAACAGGAGTCGACAGAAAAGCACGATATGCTACTTTTTCCCTTTTGCCATCAATGCCTTAAATAGTGAATTGACATGATCGGAATATAACTCTAGATATCACGAGTAAGAAATCAATATGCAAGCTCCAGATCCATGAGTTACCTTCAACTGGTACAAATCTCAATTATTTACACACGTGGTTCCTGCAATATGCACAAATGGAAGGTCACTAGCCTGCAGGATTGTCATCTCAGCATCTCCCCAGTTTTCACCTATGTCATTCATCTTATTTAGCAACATAATAATTTGATGTTCCTGCTTCCAACAAAACATATTAGCCATACTTGCAAATTTGGGCCACAAAATATGATATACAAAGCTTTTACCTCAGATAGAGTTTAATCCACAGAACAGTGACCAAGAGGGATGCACAACAAGATCCTTCCAAAGATCTTCCCTTCTTCACATTGCTTGAATCATTCATAAGTCCACTCACTACCGCTATACAATTTGTTACATCTAAAAAAGACTCCTCATGTATTTGGAAGGAAATACAATCTGAAGCAAATTCAAAGTCATCCTGCAATACCATACAGAGTAACGATTAGCATGTTTAAGAAGTTGGACTCTGCACATGTGGATCTCTGGGTAATATTTGTAGTTTCAGATTAAAGGTATATACCCTATAGAAGGACAGTGAATTGGCAATATATTTGGTGGATGCTAAAACTAACATAAGAGCAATAAATTCTTACAAAGTATCTTTTCCAAAATAGAAGAGAAAGGCATATGGGCGGCTTCCTTGAAAATGTGATTATCAAATAAATTTCTAATCAGGAAAAATGAGATACAGTATTTCCATACACAAGGATCATAAGTTAAACACAGAGCCCAATCCGATAAAATCGCCCAACTAAAGCTTCCATGTACATTGTTAAGTAATCAAACATCAAATACGAAAAACTAGATTCTTAGACAAAGGTAAGTGAAAAACCATTGTTGAGGACAACCTCCAGAAGAACCCCTAACCCCCAAGGGTTTCCTTTTCTTTCTCTCCTTCTCTCATTATAGTCTCAAGGTTCTGGCTACTAAGACAAGGAAATGAAAAATATAGGACAACTTTATGGTAATAGGCATTTGGATAGAAATATCTACAAACCCATTAACAGAAGTCTTGAATTAGCCAAATGAGAAATGAATATTTCAGCTCAAATAATTGATGAGTCAGGTAAAACCAAAAGCACAAACTTTAAATTAAAGGATTGCAATGTTTACATAAACCAATTTTGAGCCCAGGTATCATACTCAAACTCCTGTTACATACACAGAGATCTAGAATTTCACATTTGGTGCACATATAAGCAATGACGACCAGACTTGAAGGGGGGAAAAGCTGAATAGGGAGATTCGTGGCAAAACAGATTTTCCTTAGAAATCGATTTGGAAAGTGAGCATTCCAATTAGAGTTTCTCTTTTTGCTTGGGAAGCAACCTGGGAACAAATCCTTACTTTATAAATGAGACAAAATACGGGTTAATAGGTGTTTCCTCATCAAAAGGAGGCAGAGTCCACACGACATCCCCTCCTTCATTGTTCTTGGAAAGAATGGTTTGGACAGTTTCCTATGCTTGTGCCATGTTATCCTGGGTTATCAGAGGTTTTATTGAGCAAGAACTTTGGGCATGGCAGGCATTCGTTTACAACACAACAAGTGGGATTAACTTAATTCCCCTATTTCTTTTGACTGATTTGGAAGGCGTGGAGCTAGAGAGCTTCTGATGGAGAGAAATCGTCAGTTCCATTTTATTGAAATTTGGCTTAAAGTCACACTTTTGGTATAGTGCAGACTTGCGTATGGATGTAAATGCCCTGGTTGATTAGTCGATGATTGACCTGGTATTTGAGCTCCCTTTTGGCTTTGGGAGTTGTTTTGTGTATGGCTTTAGTTTTTTGGGCTCCTTTGGTATATGGGTTGCACCCCATAGGTGCCCTACAGGTGAACTACATAATCTATAAAAAGAAACTTCACACTTTTTTGAGGATTTTAAGTTATTCCAATTGCCCTTTATTCCAACACATGTTATCTCATCATATAATTTCAAGTACCAACATCAACATCTCACTTTTTTACAAGTAATGTCACCATGACAAAAGGGTGCTGCTAGTACTGAAAGTCAAGATCGAAAAAGTTCAAAAGAAACGTTGGATCCAAAGAGCTACCAACAAACTACTAGAAAAGGAGCAATGCTAGGGACTAAGAGTAGTAAACAAAACTGATTTGAAGAGCAAAAATTCGAGTATAATGCATCAGTAGGTCTCAAACACCTAATATGAATCTATCTGGCATGCAACTTAGTAAAACCAATTTCAATACTAGGAGTTGACATCCTCAGCATTGGTCTGCCAAAAAAGAGGTGGTCTATCAAAAATCGTGATCTAAAGATAAAAATAATAATACAAAATAATCAATTCTCACATCTAAGTACTAAACAAATGATTAAGAACAGAGGCTCTCATAACCATGGTTAAGCATCACAGATTAGATCCATGTAGGCTTGATTCACTGTCATCCAAGTAACCACCAGTTAGTTTTCTGCTCATTTTCTTTGAAGATCTGAGTTTTTATTCTCGTCTTTAGCTTGTTGACCATAAACATAACACGGGAAAGAAGAGTTTCACTAACTACACTGAGTTCAATGGGTGGAGTTTGGCAATATAAATAAGTCTAACTTCCCCCAAGCTCTAATAGTAATATCGATGGGTACAAAGCTTTGAATATGAGTATTTGGTACAAAAATTGAATCTCGCAATTGTAAGGGGATATATGCTAAGATCGAAGTGAGCAATAAACTCTTTCCTTTTAAATTGAGAACATATCTCTACACTTGCTAATTATAATGTGAATGTATAAACATTCTATATCCAAATCTCCATGTACAGTACACTCAAAGCTCAAACTTAGATCAAGTTCAAATTCAAACCAATGATTAATGACCTACAATTTCCATTATACACTTATAGGAGACATTGCCAACTTATTGAATCAGACTCAAATCAGATTTACTTGACCCTTTCCAGTCACTTAATATTAATAATTCATATCATTGCATACAATATGATTGTGTGAAGAATCAACATCAGGAAGTTCTGAAAAATATGCCGTCTCAAGATGTGCAGAAGAATAATTTCCTGTAGCAAATTCCTATCTCTATCTGATCACCTCCAAGACTATTCATTGAGATGCATGAAGGAAAAAGGCCAGATGCAAAGATAAATAACACACACCCGCAGATGATTGAGGACAACTAGCAGAAGTTCTTTTCCAGCACCACAAACAACTTGTGATACACACTTCATACCCTATCACTGGACAAACTAGCAGACTGAGATTATAAAAACCAACCAAAAAAGCCAAAGTCCTATAGCAGCACCAGAGCTTAAAAAATTGGCCATACCACTTCATCCAGAGAACTAACACGAAACTGATAGATTGGAAAACTCCTCTTGAGGGAAAGAGTCAAGACCTAGATAAGCAAACGAAAATAGTTAAATGAAGAAAAATGAAACACCATCTACCGCTCTGAATTAACAGTATCACTTGCCATGGTCACTAACAAGGTTTGACAGCAAATCAACCTTCCTCGCGAAATATGTTAGTGGCATCAACCCACTGCTTATGCATTACATATAATGATGCTTGGATGACACGAAGTAACCTTCAATGTTCAAAGCCTGTTAAGCAACTTGATGAAGTCCATTTTTTCTGCAAACAGAAAGAGATTGATAATCTAAGGAGGCATTCGGCTGATAAACTGCCTTGAAATTGCTCTGACATAACTATCCATTTCTTTTTTAGGACGATGATAATATCCTGAGTTACTTCGCGTTTTACTTTCCTTATGACCAAACAAAATTAGATACCGCCGAAACAAATATCAGTGCACATAAACAACCATAATATAATCATAATATCAAGTACAATCACCACCACATAAACTAAACTAGAACGGAATCTAGATTTCCACTCGGAACCTTCATTCACACTAGGTTTTTTCTGTAAAACGCCAACTCCTCAGTTCAAAATCATGTTCTCAATTAAGACATTCAAGCACTTCACACACTGAATAGAAAAAAGAGAGCTTTCTCAATTTGAAGCAATTACCAGGAGAGACTGTCCCCAGCAATAGAGGTCCACCCACAGTAGACGTTCATTCTGAATCTGAGATTTCATCTACATCCTTGTCCAAGTATGTAGACCAAGGCCAGCTTTCTTGTAGCCAAAACACAAGCCACACCTCTGCTTGCTGTAGCTAAAAATAAATAACTCAACTTGATTTCACTCCGATGTTCCTATAATTTGGCCATAACTAATGTGATGTTTTGATACCTCTGTTTGGTAAAAGTAATAAGTACAATACTTGCATCATGCTAAAACATAGGCGGAAGCAATACTTGTGTACCGAAGACGCTATCGTATGCATGTGAACCATGAATGCTCTACAGTATCTTTCTACACTAAAGACCCTAATAGTGTCTATCATCATGAACAAGTACATACTAGTTCTCAGTTAGTAACTCAAACTGCAATGAACCTACCATAAGAAGATAATTATTCTTTCTGTATATGTCTGGCCACTAAAGATTCATCTTTTTTGCACTTTGACCTCCCAATTGATCTAAATTTACAGGAAAACCTCATAGTACAGTATTGTACTTCTTGAAATGAAAAAGATATTCTTCGGAGCATAAATTTGCACGTTTTCAACCATCGGAACAAGCATGAAATTGTCCATTAAAGAGGCACGACATACCTATACCAGTCATATTTAAACTTAAAGAGTATGTTGTAAAAGTGGGAACTTAGTAAGGAGCATGGACAGGATAATTCCAGCTCCACCACCTAGTCAATGAAATAAATTTGTTACTAATACTGGTGAGTTTATCAAACAATGATACAGAAAGGAAAGACTATCAACAAGTTTCCAAAAATCCAAACTGCAAATGGACATGGCAAGAAGCTCAAGGAAAATAGTTTTCAGAGTATACAATTGATGGCATCACAATGAGTTGATCCTTAGCTCGATAGTATGGCGGTGTAAAATTTTTTTACCACTACCAAGGAGGAACTACAGTATGGGGAATGCAGCACCATCTCTAGTTGTAAGATAGAGTCCAAGATGTGTATTTTCACTGGGTTAGTGTTTTGGAAGTGAGAATGAGACAACCAAGCAAAAGTGTTCTCACAAAATAGAAGCAAAAGTGGCACTACTAACCCATTAGGGTCATCAAATGCACATTCCTTAAGAAGCATTCAAGTACAAGGCACCAACTGTCAACACAACTTTGCAGTTATGTTAAGGTAGAAAGTATAGCATCCTTTAAAATTGCAGGCATGAAATAGGATGTATATGCATATAGGAGGAAAAACTAAGCTGCCACTCCTCGCGCAGATGAGGAGAGTAGATACATAATAGGAGGAACAAAAGAATAAACGTTTTTAAAACCGGAGTAGTGGTTCAATCAGTCAAACTAGTAGAACCATGCTCTAACAATTCAACCAGTTGAACCAATTGCATGTGACATTATCTAATAGAATACATATTTCCAGAACAAAAGAAGCCCAGTTCACTCGACAAAGCCGCTTAAGCACAAAAGACAGGGTTCCTGTTCTTGATAGAATCATTCAAATTTTTAATAGACTAAGCCAATACGGTCAATAAATGAATTATCCACCACAAAATGAAGCAAGAAGACACTGAAGCAGATGGTTGGCATGCCTTTTAGTTACAAGAGGTTGGAGTTCCAAACCCCAACCCAACTTCAACACTCTTCCTCAACGTTTTTGGAAGGCCTAGAATTGGTCTAGACTAGTTGACAGGTTTGCCGAGTTACCAATTGACAAGTACACATGGTTACTTGTTCGATAGGGTTGATACCACCAGTTGTTAACCACTATTGTTTTCGCTGTGAAACCAGACTCAAAAGAAAAGCACAATATCCTAGATTTTCCTTTTTGCCATCAATGTCTTAAATTGGGAATTGACATATATAGGAACAAAAAGAACTCAGGAGCATCCTATATTTATCACAAGTAAGGAATCATTATGCAAGCTCTAGATCCACAAGTTACCTTCAATTGGTCCAACTCCCAGTTAATTGCACAAGAGGTTCCTGAAATATGCATAAATGGAACGTCACTGGTCTGCAAGATCATCATCCAAGCATCTCTCAAGTTTTCACAAGCATCATTCATCTTATTTAGCAGCATAACAATTTTAAGTTCCTGTTTCCAACATAATATATTAGCCACATCTGCAAATAAGGGATTTAACATATGATATACCTAGCTTTGACCTTTTATAGAGCCAAATCCACACGATAGTAACCAGGAGGGATGCACAACAAGATCGATTCCAAAGGCCTTCCCTACTTCACATTGCTTGAATCATTCATAAATCACCTCAACTCTGCTACATTGTTTGTAACATCTAACAGACTATTTGGAAGGAGATATAATCTGTAAACCCAATTTCATGAGTTTGATTGGAAGAAGCAAATTCAGAGCCATCCTGTATTTGTACTCTGCACATGTAAAAAGTTGTAGTTTTAGATTAAAGGTATATACCTCATAGAAGGATAATGAAAAGGGAATGTATCTAGTGAATGCTGAAACAGACATATGAGGGAATTGTGACAATAAATTCATATCAAGATTTGTTTTTAAATAGTAAAAAAAAGGCATCTTGATAGCTTCCTTAAAACTGTAATGATTAAATCATTCCCTAATCTAAAAATGAGGCACTGTTTTTCCATACACAATGATCATAAGCTAAACAGAAAGCCCAATCCGACAAGATCACCCAACTTAAGTTCCAATTACATTGTCAAGTAATCAACCTGAGACCAAATACGAAACACTAGAATATTAAAGATGTTGACTACAAAACCCAGAAGACAACACCCCACCCCCAAAGGTTTTCCTATCTTGTTCTCCTTCTCACATTATGGTCTCATAGTTCTGGCTACTCAGGCGAGGAAATGAAAATATTCGTACAATTTTTTGGTAATAGGAAAATGGATAGAAAAGATCAACAAACTCAAATAATTGATGAGTTGGATAACACCAAAAAGCAAAGACTGGCAATGTTCACACAGTCCAATTTTGAATCCGGGCAATCATACTCAAACTCCCGTTATGCATACAATGAGATCAAGAATTTCACATTTGGTACACACATCGGCAATGAGGACCAAACATGAAAGGGGAAAAATGAATTACTTCAAACAGTAGATACCAGCAACGTTTTGTCCGATAATTCATATTTCTCCCACAAAGGTGGCATGGGTAAGAACACTTATGCATGGCAAACTAGATATAGCATTAATGAGAAGAATCTACAATGAAAGAGCAAGAAACGACACATTCAGATATGAACTTCTATGCAAGAACAAGATTCTATTGCATCTCACATTTCTAATTCTTTTGTTAATACCTCTGTTCCATCTGTTGAAATTCCTCTGCAAGTGTCCTTTGCAAATATTCACTGTCCCCACAATCTCCAAGTTGCAATAATTCTCTGGCACAATAATGCGTGTAAGACGTCTTACTGACCTGACATAATAAATAAAGGCAGAAAGTGCAAAAAATTAAATTTTATCTTTAAAAAAGTGAGACCTTACAATCCAACAAGAAACAACAATCAACCCATCTATTTTAACCCTCGTTACCATCTGGATAATTGAAATAATGTTGGACCAACAAAAACCAGGGTTGACGACCAGCAAACCACCCTAACTTGAGTCAATCTTATCTAGTTGAAGTGTTGAAGTGCTCAAAGTATTTATAAGGACTGTAGCAAGATGACCTGAAATGAAGAACCAACCTACGAACCAGGAGTCATTTACTATTGCTCATCATCAGTTTAGCAACTAATGTGGACATGCTGCTAGAGTGCATGGAAACAATACTAGGCTTGACAGCATATCATTTTGACATTTAAAGCATGACCAAGTTCCATTACACCACGGTATTAGAATTCTCTCGCCTACAAATGAATAGCAAAACCCAGTGAAGGCCTACTAAAATAGCTGCTAGGGTACATGAAAGCAAATACCAAGCTGACCATATTTCGCAGTATCGGAGGAATACTAAGCTGACCAACCTTCTCGCTTTGAAGCAATTACAAGGAGAGACTGTCCACATCCTCTGCCAATTGACATCGCCTTTGAGTCCTTCTTGACCATCACCGGCCAATACTTCTTTGGATTCCACTCCATCATCTTCACCTGCCAATAAGAAATCAAGCAAACTTCAGAAAATCAACTTGGAACAATCGAGTCAACTACCCATTAGGTCACAAAACAACACTAGGAGCCGAACCTAAGAAGCTAGTGATTTATTGACCTGAAGCTGAAATAGGAGGACGACACACTGTGGTCCTTCGCTGGTCTCCATAGCTAAAGCTTCGCAAGCAGTTGAAAACGCAACATTAGCACTAGAGCAAATCGCAAGGATGCGAGCTGAAAGAGGGCTTGTGAAGGATAGAGAGCTCAAACCTAGAGGAATGCTCAAGCCAGTTGAAGAGTGAGAGGATGAGGAAAGTCCACTTGAATCCTAGAGTAACATGTGGGAGAGAAAATAAGGAAGATAGAGAGACTTGATCACAGCAGTGGAGGCGGACATTTTCAGCTCTGCAAAGCTTCTGTTAAATATAAGCAGGGCAATGTGGGATGACAACATGCAAACAACCTTTTACCATTCCAAGTATGCATTGAGCTCCTCATCCGTCTATGATTTTGATCTATTTTAGAAGTGCCTTGCGAAAGCTCTTTCGAATATTTCAGCATTTACATCAACTAGTGAAATAATAACCGAATCCTGCCAGTGAGTCAAATGAAATCAATCCAGCAACTAACATCAACGAACTAGTAATAATACTCTGAAGTTTACAAATCTCTGTTTGTCAAACTCAACATTCCTTTTGAGCTCTTTGGATCCAACTAATGGGGCATCTAACATCATCACCCACATAAGCTTTGATCAAATTAACATAGTAAATTCAACTCAAGTTGCTTGCTTTTGTGGGACATAGTATGATTCTTTTCCTTATCATTACATGATATTCATGCATTAGAATTAATACAAGGCAGTTTTCAAATGGCGTATAGGATATCGAAAAGTTTCCTCAGGAAACTTATACAGATGCCTCCTGTCTTTTACTTTTCAGCAAGTAAATGAACTAACAAGAGCTTATGCACAATATAAGGAATTTATTTTACAGTACAGACGATTATGTCAAAGGACATTGTAGTAATGTCTTGCTTAGCTCAAAAGTTCAAGTATATGACAGATGGCTTTACCAACTCTACAAACATCAATATGCATTCTCTGGGATAATCCATTATTAGCCTTGGAGTAGGTATATTATGGATTCAAACCAAATGAACAAGGATCCATACAATAAAATTCAAATTGCAATTTTCTAGATCGATCCAAATAATTCACAATGCTTTTGCTTCTGCCCTGTTTATTAGTTCACTCACAGCCACACCACTAGGAGAAGAGCTTGTTCTTGCATTTCACATTTCTAAACTGATACAGTTAACTTAATCAGCCAATGCAGACAGTTCTATGAAATAAAATGTGTAGAACTCAATGGTTGGACAAATTTTATCCCAAGTTAGTAGTTGCATGCCAAGGGATGCCCTGTCAACATGCTCCATTTGCACCGTAAATTCACTCTTAAGCATAACTTAGAAACATGCAGTCATGAGCTACATGGTAAGGGCAGAGCAAACTAAAATCTCAATTAAGAGGACCGCCCTATAGGGTCCTTCAAATTTCATTTCTCGACCTACATAATGACCTTTGGCATGCTATTAGATACCTGTATACCTCAGTTTTTATGCACTACTTCCAGCATTCCCAGAATCAATCAAACGTTGAGAATCTTTATTTTCTGCATAGGATGAAGGATCTTACCCGAAAACTAATGACAAATGATGCACTTAGAAAGCCTTTTCCATCTATTTCCCTTACTGGCATGATAAGCGAAATCTTGTTGCTAAAGCACACAACAATTTCCATGGATATCTCCCATCAATTCCTTGAATTCAAGTAAGGAGACAAAGATGACACTGTCAGCTAGGATATAATATTGAGAAGATCATAAATCTTGAAAGATATTGGAAGCAGGAAATACAAATGAAAATTAGATAGTAGATCTCAAAAGAACAAAGGTAACTTACCTGCTCTATGTACTTTGATAGTAAATGGGGATTACTTCCATTATATTGACTCGTCCGAGTCATCCGTATCGTCTAATTCATAGCGTGATTCATAGTCTGATTCATCGCTTTCTAATGGATAATTATGAGTTCCAGATAATTCTGGAATTGTTTTGAGTGACCTACATCCAATGATATTCAGTTCCTGCAACTTTAACCTATCAAGGCCTTCAATTTCGGCTAATTTTACGCATCCTCCAGCTTGTAATTTCTTCAGTCTCCCGGATTTTGGAAGATCTAGCCTTTCCATATAAGTGCAATATTCGATATCTAAACTTTCCAAATACTCCAACCTATCAAGGCCTTGAATTTCAACCAAGTTTGTGCAGCATCTAGCTTTTAATATCTTCAGCCTCCCGGATTTTGGAAGGTCTAGCTTTTTCATTGAAGTGCATGTGTCGATATCTAGCCTTTCCAAATACTCCAACCTATCAAGGCCTTGAAATTCGGCTAATTCATAGCATGTGTAAATAGTCAATTTCTTCAGACCCTCGAGTTTTGGAAGGTCCACCTGTTTGATTGAATCGCAGATTGTGATATCCGAGCTTTCCAAGTATATCGATTCTGGAATTGTGTTGAGTGTATAGCATCCGATGATCTTCAGTTCCTGCAACGTTAATCTATCAAGGCCTTCAATTTCGGCTAATTCTGCGCATCCGTCGACTTGTAATTTCTTCAGCCTCCCAGATTTTGGAAGGTCTAGCCTTTTCATTGAACTGCATAGGTCGATAGCTAGCCTTTCCAAATACTCCAACCTATCAAGGCCTTGAATTTTGGCTAATTTGTGGCATGTCGCAATAGTCAATTTCTTCAGACCCTCGAGTTTTGGAAGGTCCACCTGTTTGATTGAAGCGCAGCCTATGATATCCAAGCTTTCCAAATATATCAATTTGTCAAGACCTCGAATTTCAAGTAGATTCTTGCAACCGTGGACAACTAATGTCCTTAGATGGACAAACTGTGAAACGTCCAGCATTTTGATAGAATGACAATAAGAGACTTCCAAGGATTCGAACTTGAAGGGCGTGTTTAGGGATTGTGGTGATTCCATTTCTTCAATGTTCGTCGGTTGGGAGCATTTTGAACTCTTTAATTGCGTTGATGGAAGCTCCTAGATGCACTGGAGAAATTCGCAAAACTGAACTTGTAGTTCCTTGAGATGGGCTAGGTGGGAAAGCGAAGGCAATTTGCGACTTTGACAGGTGACGACCAAATATGTTAAGCCCGAAGGAAGGTCCGGCAGCGATTGGAGATTCTGGCATCCTCTAAATTCAAGGTGTCGTAGGGAAGAAAGATTACACATGCTTTCTACCATTATCCCTTTCAGATTCCGGCAAAAGGAAGCACGTAATTCTCGGAGCTTTCTCAGACTCCCAATACCATTGGGTAATTCTTCTATACCACTGCAAGAAATATCTAGAATCTCTAGATTCTCCAAAGACCCTATGCTATTTGGTAATGCAGAAAGGGATTTAGTATGCCGTAGATCGAGTTGCCGCAGTGCTTTTAATTTACCTATATCTGCTGGAAGCTCCCTGAGGCAGAAACGAGGAACGGAGCGTTCGGTGCCTACGTCGGCGCCTACCGCGAGATGAAGCGCACGGGACGAGCCCAACTCCACGTGAAGGAGGCCCTCTGTGTCTTCAATGGAAGCGTCGATTCGCTTCAGTGCAGTACACCTCCTGAGGATGAGAACCTCTAACTTCTCAAAAGCTGAGAGGAAGTCAGCCTTTTCCAAGGATCGACAATACGAAAGGTCTAGATATTTAAGCTTCTTTGCCATCTATGGAAAAAAGAAAAAAAAAACAATAATGAATGTCGATGGGTGAGTGTAGAGTCATTATGATTCAAAAGAAAGCATAAAAGGAGAGGAAAACAAAAGACTTTAATTCTTACCTTGAAAAAACTCCATCCTTCCCATTTCTCATTTATCTTATTTCCTCGCAATTCGAGTACAGCTAATTCCTTTACATCAAAATTGTTTACTTCAAAACTCGCAGGACATTTTCGCCATCGAAGCCATTTTAACCCCTTCATTAAATCCTTAAAATCTCCACTGAGATGTGCATTTCTCATGCGAAGATATCTTAGATTCGTCAAATTCTTAAATTGTTTTTCTGTGTAAATGTCACTATCCTCTTTTACATAAAATATTCCGTTGAAGCAAACCATTCTGCCTTCACTCAGATTAATCGCCTCAATCTTGTCCGTTCCCTATAAGCAAGAATCAATGTTCATTAGTATGTATCCAACTAAAGTCATTGAATATCATTTGTTCATAATGCTATCGATGTGTATTAATATGTTCAAGAGACCAGCAATGTGAAGACATCATTTTCTTTTTATGCCAATAAACTACAATCATAAAGGCTCACAAAGTGAAGGATGTCGACTTCTATTTTGAAATTTGGCCATACGCATCCGGATCTTAAAAAGAATTATTATGTAATGGCTTGTGTAGAGTAAAAACTCTACAACTTGTAATCTTCTTCTTTCTGGAACTGTAGTTTCATTATCACACTAGTTAAGACATGCATGCAAAGCACGGAATATTATCAAATTGCAAAGTGCAAAATCATGTACAGCATATTCACTTTTCTTTCGATTAGTTTAGTTTATTTAATCATGTAGTACAAAAGACATAATAAATAGATATTGGATGTGAATTTGTTAATATATGAATCGGCTCTTGAGATTCTACATGGGTCCTTGAGATCGCACATACGTGCTAGTCTGTTGAGCAACAACTTGAGTCAACCCAAATGATGAATTCTAAGTAGTGGAGTCAAAATTATGGTTAATTTCACAAACGCAAATACAATCACATACTTAATTATACAAAATAGAATTTGAGTACTTTTCTCTTGTACTTTTTATGAAGAAAAAGTAAAACATTTCTCTTTTTAACAGTTGCATAAAATGCGCTGAATGTTACACGCACCCGTATATTCTTATTCGGCAAGTTTTAAAGCCAGTCCTTGTCCTACGAATATTGGTAAATGGAATTCCCAGCGAAATATTACACACAATAAGAATCCCTTCCATTCTCCATTATGGAATAAAGACTAAAATTTAATGAGAAATGCAGGCATGGTTAGTCCTATTATATTAATTATAACATCTAAAGATTATAATTCTATGATTTATCTATCCTTAGTATTTATGGTTTACAGGAGCATAGTCAAATTATTTAATGCGTGTGTCGAAGACGTAAATGGAGCAATTATAGAAGTTCAAGATCTTTTCATAATATACACTCTCAAGGAAAATCTTAGATAACACTACAATACGTATTAAGAGAGAGCAACTTCCCTACTTCTAATAATGTCAATGAAACATTCGAGGGCAATCCTAATATGAGGTTCTCAATTCACTAGAGCAAGCTGTAAGTAAAGGACCAACATCACTCTAATAGTAGAACATGTACTGAGTGAGCAAAAGAAACGAAATGGTTACCTTATTTTCATCTAACACTTTTAGGACTTCCTTGGAATCCCATAACCTGCTACGGCATTGAGGATGCTGTTGGTTTTCCTCGCGAATTATTTCCCTACCAAGATCTCTCAGTTGGTCATGCATTATGAACTTATGATCATCTCCAATTTTTATTAATGACATGAATATCAATACTTCAATTCCCTCCTTTGGGAAAAAGTCGCAGGCATCCCACATATAAGATGCGATTCTTCTATCAGTGCCAATGAAAAAACAAGCGATATCCAAGAATATTTGTTTTTGTCCATAGTCTAATTCTTCATAACTTATCCTTAACTTTTCTTGCACTTTCTTATGAGGGACTTTTTTTAACTTGTCTATTGTGCCTCTCCAGAATGTTGCGTTTTTTCCACACAAAGATGAACCTAAAACCTCAATAGATAAGGGAAGCCCTCCAGTGGTTGTTATAGCATCATGAGCGAGGTCCTCAAATTCACTTGGAGGAGAGTTCCTTCGAAATGCATGTCTACTAAATAAAACCATAGAATCATTCTCATCCATTACTTTATGTTCATATTTGAAGTCCACCCATTCATTGTCAAGAATACTATTGTTTCTAGTGGTAATAAGGATCCTACTTCCAGAAGAAAACCATTTATGCTTTCCAGCCAAAACCTTCAAATGATCATCATCATCCACATCATCAAGAAGAATAAGGACTTTCTTATCTTTGAACTTAGATAAGATGAATTCAATCCCCTCATCCTTATTAGAAACTTGAATTTTTTGGTTCGATATATCAGAGATCAATTGATTCTGCAAAAACTCAAGTCCATTGCGCCGGCATGATTCTCTAATATCTGCAATGAAGCTACGATACTTAAACTGATTGGAGAGCTTGTTGTAGATGGTTTTAGCAAGAGTTGTCTTACCAATGCCTCCCATTCCATGGATTCCGATAAATAGGATAGCACTAGAATTATTATCTACAAATTTCATAACCTTCTCCACGTGACCATCAATTCCAACCAAATTTTCGGGAATAACCAACCGAAACTCTTTTTTCAGCTCGCTCAACACTTTTTGGATGACCGATTTCACCAATTTTCCTTCATACCTATCAAATGTGACAAGTTCAAACATTTGGCAACATTAATTTTATGATATTTGTCTAATGAGAACACAATAATAAACAAATTTGGGGATGAATTGAAAAGCTTAAAAAATTGCTTTCGTCAGACCTCCATGTATAATCTTATCTGCTAAGACTAAAGTGGGAAATGTCGGTGGTTGCTTCATATGGCGTGCCCTAATCCATTATTACTTTGACATAATTTATTGAGCCGGAAGAAATTTGAGGATATCGCTAATGAACTTTGAATTGAATTTGATATGAATCAGAATCAAAATTTAAACTCGTTATTTGTTAAAGCAATCAGGGATGATGTGGATGACAGGATGTGGCTTTGACAACTTTCTAGAGTAAAAGTCGAAGAAGCCAGCCCTAGGGGGGAGTCCAACCATCTTTCAATAAATATGACATAACTTTTGATGCAAGAGAAATTCGTGACCTGTAATATCAATCTGGAGAGGCTTTCAAAGTGCTATATAGTGAAAATACTTGAAGACAATTGAGGGAATTTCTCCTTATTTGCGCAATTCTACATAACGTAACATAAACTATAAACATGAAAAAGAAATGGCACAATGTTACAAAATATTTGGATATTAGAGTAAAAATTCATTCAAAAATTTTTATTTTGCAAGCAAATAGAATCATAACAACATAATTAGATTGGTCAATATCAATAAAGCAAAAAACTTAAAAAAGGATAACTTATATAACTCATGCATCACAGAATCTTACTGCCAACAAGATCTTATGAAAAAAAAAAGAACGAAAATGAAGCAAGTGAGAATCAGAACAACTAGTAAACACCCCCCACACATAAAAAGAAAGTACATAATGTTTTGGTGAAAAAATTTACCCATCCGCTTCGTATCCTTTCAAGGTGCCGACTTCAAGGAGTGCTTTCTCCCATTTCTCCAGAATCGTTGGGTCGAAACCCCTCTCACGCAAACGCCTCTCACGATGACGAAATGCGTCTTTAAAACTCCCAGTTTGAAGTCTCACGTCAGCTGGCTTCACTTTGTAGAATATAGGCAACACTATCTGCCCTTTATTATTCTTGCACTCCATTATTTGAACCAATTCATCCAGGCACCAACTACTTGTACCATAATTTTCGGAGAGAATGGGAATGAGGATCTTACTTTTTGTGATGGCTGCCAAAAGCTCTGGTTTGATGTTCTCGCCTTGGGGGAGCTCCTCATTGTCTCTGAAAACATCAATTCCAGCATCGAGGAGACCATTGTAGAGGTGATCGGTAAAGCCCTTTCGAGTATCTGGACCTCTGAAGCTCAAGAACACCTCGTAGCTGTTTCCAGTCGACGCAGTCAGCAAAGTAGATGCACTGTCGTTGGTTTCTATCAGAGATGAACTAGATCCAACGGAATTAGTTTCTGTTAGCACAGCCAACGAACCAGATGCGCCAGTAGCAGCATCATCTGCATTTCCACACACACTAGCTTTCTTCTTATTCAGAAAATATAACGTGAGCCCGAGGAGAAGGATTGGTGCCACGAGCTCGGCAAAAGAAAGCCCAAAAATGAGACGATGCATTTCGTCTTTGCTCTAATCTTCCCTTGATTTTCGCTTTCAAGCCTGAGGAAGGAAAAACCAGAATGCTTCTCGGGAAACAAGAAATTCTTGTTGCCTAATTCTACCGTGATATGTTAAAATTTCAATCCGGGCATAAAGTAGTGGAATTGTTGGGAAGATGAAAAGTGCAGACAGACTTATGACGAGACTGTGACATTAACTAAGATGAAAAGTGGGAGAGAGAGAGAGAGAGAGAGAAAGAGAGCGAGGTCCAGTATGTCCCAAACAATGCTCGGAACAGATAAAAACATTTAAGCGTCGGGATAGTGAAGAGGGCACGCTTGGTCCACTGCTTAGTTTTTTTTTTTTTTCGTTGTTCAATGAACTGTCCTTTTCTTCTGTTGATTTATTTTCCATCAGCGACGGTATTTTTGTTGAATATTTTTAAAATCTTAATCCCACTTTGAATTTTTTTGGGGTACTAATCCCACTTTGGATTTCTTTTGGTCGTTTTACTTTGAGCCATTTAAATATTGTACCGTTAAATCGATAAACTTTATTTTAATACTAAATTATTATATTATTAACAATCATTTATTCTTAAAAATTATGTTATTTAAGTACAAAATTATCAAATTGCTATATATATATTCATTTTGTACGTGAGGACAATGAGAAGAATGTATTTTTGGGTCTAGTCTGCCTTAATTTCTCCTCTCTCTCTTTTTTGTCGAGCTTCAATTTCTCCTTCAAATACAAAAATAAGTCAAAATGTCTTTTTACTTTTACTTTATTATTTATATATATTTCTTTGTTGAAATCCAACCACATGGGACACGACAATAATTCAATGCCATAATGCGGTGGAAGTTTCAATGCACAGGAAAATCCAAGGCAATCTTACCCAAGAAGAAGAGAACAATCCAACCACATGGGACACGACAATAATTCAATGCCATAATGTGGTGGAAGTTTCGATGCACAAGAAAATCCAAGGCAATCTTACCGAGGAAGAAGAGAACATGTCAGCAAGATTCGATGCACAGCGGTGAAGAAAAAACAAAACCCAAAAAAATATATATTTGTTGTTATGGTATCATAGAGTAGGGGTGATCCATTGTAGATCCGGTCCCATCTTGGGATCCAAGAGCCAGATTGGGAGGATGAGCTCCTAATTTATGGAATCAGGACCAAACTAGTTTGTCATGGGCACTAAAAGCGATACCTAACAACCAACCCTAACAAGGAAGAAGAGAAAATAGGTGGGGCCCACCACCTAAATCTTATTTCTTTTAGTGAAAATAATACTTTTGGCATGAATTCAGACTCCATTATAAGAACCTTTTTCCCTTCATCCTAGAAAATTAAGGAACTAGAAATAGGTATTTTTATCGTATTAAATAACAGTTTTACCTCATCTCATTCATTGAGATCGTAATATTAGGTAAGGGTACAGTGAATTTTTTAAGAGAGGGCAAGAAGTTCTCAAGTTTTCTGTTTTATATTTGTATAAATAGATAATGTTTAAAACTTAAATAAAGCTTTTCAACCATAGACACTTCACTAATTATAATTCCACAAAGTTTATAGAGCTATTTCCTTACCTACATAGTACCAATAATTGCCTCATCTTTTGGATTACGATAATTTTAAAAGCAAAGTACTTAATTTCGAATATGTTGAGTATATATATTGAAATGAATAAATTTGAATTTACTTTTTAAAAAAAAATATTATGGAACGATCATGCCCATGCTTCTTCTAAAATGAATTTATTGTTTTGTTTGGACAAAATGATAATCTAGAAGAGTACAAGCTCTCGTGTACAGGCTTTTATGGTGCCTACAAGCTTTCTAAGAAAGTAAACTTTTGATCATCGTATTCCTGTGAATGTTCGATTTTAATCCTTATAAATTATTTTAATGACAAAACAAGTCAAAAATATATTTGTTGGATTGATTAAATGTTTTTGACCCTTTAACAAATTAAATTCATTTCCTTAGATAATCCAAATCAAGCACATTTGTGTGCCCTTTTTTGCTAGTGAGTTGAATAAGCAAACTAATCTAGGTGGACTGATTCCTCATTTTGGACACAACTTTTCATATCACTTTGTTAATGTGGATTTTTTATTGACATAGAAATGTCACATCAAACAACTAACAATGTTTTCGAATGTAAGGTTAACGATGTAGATTTGAGACTAGTCGTGATTTTTTAAAATAAAAAATGTTCAGGTTTAGGATTAGATTTTAAATTTGGGATTTTTTTATACAAAACAATTGGTGGCAGACTTAGGACTCGATCCAAAGTTGAGGTTTTTTATTAAATAAAAAAGTTCGAAGTAGAATTAAAATTGGACTTTGATATTTGAGAGTTTTTAGGACATTAGGCCTATATAAAAACAGGGAATAGAAAATTGAGGAGTTTCACTTGGTTTAATCATGCAGTGGCAGATTTGTAATTAGATAGTGTATAATTTTCTTTCTGCCCCTTTGCCTAGTGGTTGTATCTCACAATCCTTGCTACTGCTCTTCTTTACCAAGTTTTTTTGTTCACTTCTTATTTCGAATGAGAGGCTCACCAGTTTTCTATCTACTTAATTGTCAAGTTACTAATTATTATATCTGCTTTTTTTTTCTGCCCAGATTTTCTCTTCTTCTTTGGCCGTAAATTCTGGTCCTAAATGTCGAGATTGCTCCCTTGTCAAGATAAAACTGCTCTCGCTTCACCTCATCCTCGAGGTTCTTGCCCTTGTTCGGGGTGAATTTTTTAAACCAAATATAAAATTGGAAATTTTTTAAGACAAAAAAATTAGGGGATGATTTAACATTGAGTCTAAAATTAAGAATTTTCTGAGATAAAAAAAAAGTTTGGGACAAAATTAAAACAGAACCTACAATTTGAGGGTTTTAAAGAGATGCAAAGGGAAAAGGGAGAGCACGCACCAGGAGAGAAACGAAAAGAAAGGAAAAATAAGAAAAAATGAAAATGAAAAGAGAGTGGGTTTTGCATGCAGATCTCCCCTAGATTTACTTCCATTTGCAGTATGCCCGATAAGGATTTAAGCCATTTATTTGTCTAATTGGAATGGTTTTCGAAATTAAAGTACAAATTCAAAAATTATGTGAAATTTATATTGCGAAATTCAATTTTGAAGTTGTTAAGATGTGAAAGTAGGGCATTATGAGGCTTTGACATAAACGGGAGTTGCTTTAAAATAACATTTTAATAGACAAGGTCCGATAAAATTTCAATATTCATATAGTTGGGAAGAAGAAAAGTGGAGAGAGACTTGGGACGAGTCTTCGTTGAACTTAGTCCATTGCTTGCACCACTGGACTTTCCTTTTCCTTTTGTTAAGTTATTTTTCACTGGAAATAGTATTTTTATTGAAAATTTTAAAGCTCTTGATCCCACTTAAAAATTTAATCCCTCTCACTTTAAGCCTATTAAATATTATAATGTTAAATCGATAAACTTCATTTCAATACTTATAAGTTCAATGAGTTAACACATGCAATTATCAACATACTATATATATTTATTTTGTACCCAAGCATAATAAGAAGAATTTCTTCTGTTATGGTTCTGCCTTAATTTTCCCTTCAAATTTCACAAATTAATCAAAATACCTTTTCGCTTATGCTCTTACTTATTATATATATATATATATATATATATCTTTATTGATTTGATTTATCTAATTCAATCAATTGACACGTAGCAATAATTAAAACTTGCGGAGGGTAGATATCAATTACTAACTTGTTGACTGGGACCACCGACCGTGCATTTATAGTCGTTGCCTTCACGGTGGGGAAGTTTTGATGGACAGGAGAATCCAAGGCGATCTAGCAGGAAGAAAATAACATGGGAGCAAGTTTCGATGCAAAAGCAATTAAAAAAATAAAATAAAAAATAAAAGACAACTACTTTATTGATATCCGTGGAAAATGGTCATAATTGATGAATACGTACAAAGCATCATGACAATTGCTGCACCATTGAACTTTATTTTTAGGACCCAAATAAAAACTTTCCTTTTCTTTTTTTAATTTATTTTTCATCAGAAAAATTACCTTTGTCGAATATATTTAAACTCTTGATCCCAATTAAAATTTTACCTTAATCCTATTAAGCAGCCAATGGCATTGAATTAGACCCATAATAAATATAGTCTATAATGAAGAATAGATCAAAAGGACTTCCAATGATACATAACTTTTTTGCACACATCTACCTTAATTTTGTTAGTAATTGAATATGATGGCAAATAGAGTGGGAAGTTTTTCTAAGTATAAAATAGGATATGGACAATGACTTGAATCCATCTAGAGAAGAAACATGCAGATGCATGGACCATTGATAAATTTTATTATTTCTTGGACTAATTAAAGAGCAATCAATGTTGAATAGGAATCGGTACGAAAATAAATATTTTCATAGCCCTTACTACACGTCTTTGAAGGTGGAGATCACTTTGAAAACAACTACTCCGTACTTTTTTGTCTTTCCTCTTGTCTAACTTCTTTTCCAAGTAGACTTTTCAACTCATGATGACTCTTTCATGTTCCTTTGCACTGCTTCCCTCACATGCCCGTGACATGGATTTGCTGCAGAAAATTAAAAGTGGAAACAGAGATTCGTCCGGTCCAATATTTTCCACACAAGTGCTCACAGTAGATGAAAACATACAAAGTGTCAGGACAATGACCAGGGCACTCTTAGTCCACCGCTTGCACCGTCCAACTTTTCTCTTTCTTTTGTTAATTTATTTTCCATCAGAAAAGGTGTTTTTGGTTAAATATATTTCAGCTCTTTATCACACTTAGAAAGTTATCCCTCTCTCCTTACTTGAGAAAATATTCAGTGGTATGTGCGCGCCACGTCATCCGCTGATGTGGCGCGCACGTTCCACTCAGCTTTCGACACCTGTCGCGTGGGACCCGCTGGAAAATGAAAGGATCCGCTTAGCTCGGATCGGCTCGGCTCGGCTTTGGCAGAAACAATGTCAATAAATGCTTGAACGCTCCCGCCCAAAAAATTTCTCACTCCTCAATTGAATTTATTGGCTTTTCTCTCTCTCCTCGCAGGAGAACAAACAGAGAAGGACCGTCTGTTTCCTTCTCCGCGCATCCGGTTCCGGCTCCGCCTCTGCCTCCCAAAAGCCTCGCCGGTCGTCGCCTCCTTCAAGAGCCTCGCCAGTCGCAGTTGGGTCCTCACCTCCTCCGCCTCCGGCTGTTCCAAACGTGGAGATCGAGCACAAGGTTTGTGCTCGCGTTGGTTACTCGGCAACTTTTGGACCTCCGACGAACGCGTCATCAGCTCCGACTCCGAGTAGCCCGAGGTCTTTGGAATCTATGTCCTCGAGGTCGACGGTCGGACGTGAGGGCCTCGTGCTTCTTCTGCTCCCCGCCTCCCAAAAGCATCGCCGGTCATCTGCCGCTGACACATTGCCCCCTGAGAGCCCCGCTGATTGCAGCTGGTTCCCGAGCCCCCTCTGCCTCTGCCTCTGCCTTCGACCATTTTCAACGCGGAGATCGAGCACAGGAGGAGAAGAGAAGAGAAGGACAAAACCACCCCCGTCCCTCCCCTCCCGTCTCCTAAACTCCTCTCGTGGTTCCGGACAGCTTCATCGATGCATTCAATAGTTGTGCCCGATTCAGCTCAACTCCGGAGAACTCCAAAAGCAAGAGCAAAGAGAAGAAGATGAAGGCGAAGGTCCAGCTCGAGGCCGATGGCGGCTTCGCGTCTTCGGCGGAGTCGGACAAGAAGCACAAGAAGGAAAAGAAGAGTGGCAGTAAAGGCTCCGAATCCAAGCAGCCGAAGCTCCTGGAGCATCAGGGGATGCGAAGAAGGAGAAGAAGAGGAAGGCGCTGGAGTTGCGCGAGGACGACGAGGAAGACGAGCGAGACCAGCTCCAAGCTGGTTGACCCCGAGAACTTGAAGGGGAAGAAGAAGAAAAAGAAGAAGGCGAGGTTGAGCGGCGGCGATAATAAGGTGGCTCAGGAGGAGAAACCCAACGCTGTGTTGAATTTCAGGATCTTGGACAGCTTGAGGTTGAAGTTGAAGGACAATGGTATCGAGGCGCTGTTCCCATTCAGACCATGACGTTTGATATCGTCCACGATGGGACTGATTTGGTCGGCCGTGCCTGCACTGGTCCGGTATGAACATCTTTTTATTTGAATTTCGCAGGATTGACATGTCGATGGTCGCGTGCTTGTTTGAAATCTGCTAATCAACTGACAATTTAGAGAAGTGACTGGTCTGGATGTTGGAGTAATGATAGTGTGTGATGCAGAAAAGGGTCACGAAGCTGACATATATGGAAAGAGAAGCAGGTTTTATCTGCTCTATGAGTAGTGAATGGTTGATGTATGAGCTTGGTGAATATTGTTTTAATTAACAGCACGACAGAGCAATCATGGTGTAGAGTGTAGCAAAGTGCACTTGGTTCGTGAAATGTCTTTCGTGCATTTCTGGTCCTAAATCCCTGTATTTCTGCCCCTGATTGTCATTGCAAAAGTCAAATTCCAACCGATCTTTTCAGGCATTCAAACCTACAGCTGGTAATTCGACCAAAAAACCTACAGCTATATAAGTCTTCTAGTTTGTGGCAGAGTCATCTGTACATTAGTAATCTCTGACGAATGGGCCTGCAAAAACCTCAAGGAAGACAGGATGTGGTAGGCCACCAAGTGTTTTGGTGCTTTTACCTACTAGGGAATTGGCCAAGCAGGTATTGGAATCAAGCATATAGAAATAATCTCATCTTTTTACAGAGATAGATGTCCGACATCGTTTACTCTATTATTTTAGGTGTTTTTTGATTTTGAAGTTAATGGTGGAGCAGTGGGCTTAACATCATGTTGTTTGTACGGTGGAGCTCCTTATCATGCTCAGGAGAGCCAATCGAGGAGAGGGGTCGATATAATGATTGGAACACTTGGCCGTGGGAAAGTAACTCATTGAATTGGAAGCTTATTTGGTAAGTATTCACGCAAATCATTGTGGGTCCTAGGAAGTGTGAACGAGCCTATCAATCCAAGTGCGTGGAGGTACTGAGCTTTATCCTAACTTTCTAATGTAGATAATATTTCACTAGATCCATAAACCTGTGTACATTTCTTCAGGTGGTTTTTCAATGTAGTCGGGGATTCAGAGTGCCCTATATTTGACACTTGGTGGCAAACTGAAACTGGTGGCTTCATGGTACATTTTGTTATTTGTTTGGGTTTATCATGTTAGAATTTTTTACAAAGAATGCCCACAATATCCACTTTATGGTCTCAGTCTGATTCCAGTGATGCTTACCTTCCCTGCAGATCACGCCATTATCTAGTGCCTGGCCACAGAAACCTGGATCTGCTACTTTTCTTTTCTTTGGGGTTCAGGTCTCTAAACTCTTTCATTCCCTTTGACTTTTGAACAACTTAAGAGCCTTTCACAAGGTGTCTCTCCGACTAATTTCCACATTTGTTTTGTGCAGCCTGTCATAGTGGATGAAAAGGGGGTTGAAATTGAAGGTGAGTGTAGTGGATACCTGTGCATTAAAAGTTCCTGGCCTGGGGCATTTTGTACAGTCTATGGTGATCATGAGCAATACGAAACAACATACTTCAACCATTCCCAGGATACTATTTTACTGGTGATGGCTGCAGCAGGTTAGTTGATACAACTATTAAATTATTGCTTGAGGTACTTGCATTATGCCTGGGTTCTTACTAGGGATGTTTATACAATTCCTCAACTTGAATGATAATCTTGCGCTTATATATCTTTGGAAGGTGTAGTTATGGTTATATTTTTTGCAGCATAAGCTGTGCAATTTGATTTACTTATTTTTTAATTCGCTCAACCCATTCAGGGACAAGGATGGTTACGACTGGCTGACTGGTAGAGTTGATGATGTCATCAATGTCAGGTGCTACATGAATTTCTCAAGATCTTCTCTTTTGGTACCTTCATTCAAACATTTTTTATGTGCTCATACAATGTGGCTTTGTTTTTGTTGAGAAACTTCCAAAGACCAATTCTTTTCCTTCTTAAAGCACCCAGCGCTTTGAATTCTGGACTAGTTATCTGATGATGCTTCACTTGCCTCTGCAGTGGACACCGGATTGGAACAGCAGAAGGTGAATCTGCTCTTGTCTCGCATCCCAAATGTGCGGAAGCTGCGGTTGTTGGTGTTGAGCATGAGGTACTTTAGAGAGGACTAAATTGATGATAAAATTTTCATTGCACTTGCTTTAAATGCTAACAAATCAACAATTCATGTTTTTGTCTCTAGGTGAAAGGACAAGGCATTTATGCCTTTGTCATTCTGGTGGAAGGTGAACCTTACAGCGAAGAACTGAAAAGAGGCCTCATACTCACCGTGAGGAAACAGGTTTGCATCCCATTAACAGTCATTTCTTTATTTGAAAACTAATTGCTCTTGCTTTCTTAAACTCCCCAAAGTGACTTAGACAACATGCAAGTTCTTGACAGAGTAACCTCTTAATGTGATGATAATTGTGATGGATCTCATTTTCTTTCCACATGCTAGTCCCACTCAAAACAAATATTGTCGAGCCTCTTGTTTGCTTACTCATCTGAATCTGTCCTTGGGCTTTGCAAGCAGTGCTTAATCCGCCCCATCATTACCATGGGGCACTATGCTTAAGATCTCACTCATACTTCTCATTTGATTACTAGATGCCTCTAATTTCTAATTGATTCCCTGGTGACATCTAATGATTTTGATCTTAGCTATGTGAAAGTTATTTGCATATTCTGATTAACAATGAACATATTCATTGCATGGAGCTCTATCTCCCTTCACTTACATGAGAGGTGTAATGAGAATGATCAAACAGTGGGACACATGCTAAATGGGCTCTTTTGGTTGATGGATCACGATGGACTCGCCGCATCTAACGCTTTGCCGATATCTTTTCTTTTTGGTTTCTCCCTTTCTTCTGAGCCAAAGACAACTATATTATCAGTAGGATCTGTAATCCTCGCATAACATTTACTACAGTAGCAAATATAGGGCCAGGTTCCAGTTTATGTTCCTGGGCCATTTTGGCCTTCCTGTGCTATTATTGGCTTCATCAGGCTTCAAAATAAATTGGTTTTTCGTCCATGAACTAAAAAATAGGTGAAAATCTATTTTATAGCCCATCTTGTTTAACTTGTGATAGGAAATTCATAAACATAACTTTCGACTAGGCAATCTGATTCATCTTCTGCACGACTTCTAGATAGGAGCATTTGCTCTGGGATCAACGGTTGAGGAAGGGGATACTCTGGGATTGGCAGCAATTTTGTCAGCTATACCTTTCTGTCAAGGAAAATTCTTTTGTACAGATATGAAGTTGTCAGAAGCATCCACATCTTACTAGAAGCTGGTGCATGGAGGCCTTTTCAATCTCTCTCACCAAAATTCTTTGACTTAGCCTGTCTTGGTCCATCTCTTCAGGTTTTGCATAATGTGAGTTTGTACAAAATCCCTTGTCTTGAGCTCATAGATATCCCTGAGGAATGTATTATTTGCTCCTGGATCGAGATGAATCGGCTGTTAAATTCTGGAGTTTGTAGAAGTTTTTCAGTCTCAAGCTTACATGGCAAGCTGTAGCTCGAGGCTTTTGTCCCCAGTACTTAAGAACAGTCCTGACACTCAGAAATATGATAAAGAACAGAATTCAGTAGCCTTGGAGGTCTCAGAGACTACGCCAGGAACAATGTAGTATCCAAATGCAAGCTGCAAAGAGAAGCCAGGCACCTCTTCCTTCACAGGTAGATGGAGCTTGCTTTTTGTAAGGATTCTTCATTGTGATGATATTACAGGTCAAAGGTTAGATTTGTTGGAATTTTGTATAAATTGGTGCCAGTGCTATAGCTTGTTCAAACCTTGACTTTGATTTCTTCCAGAAAGCAGATTGTTGGGTAGAAGTGCACTTGGTGTCTTCTGATGTGACTTTCACATTTAGTTCTTTAGCTTTATACTAATAATATCCTGGTTGATCCTCTTCATTTTTGCGTTACAACCGTAATGAAGTTATGGAAACTGGTCAAAGGAAAAAGACTTGATGGTTGCTGCTTTAGTGGCTCTTATTTGTAAAGGCTTTTTTGCTTGAGATTTAATCCTGACTAGCATTACTACACTATTATTCTTGATCAACATGCTTTACTAGAGTTACTTTCCTTGAAATATTCCAAGTGGTACTGCATATGTTTCTGGTTTGCTCAAGGACTCGTGGGTTCATCCTTTTAATTTCACATGCGTGTTTGCTTCTGAAGGTGAATGATGATTGGATAATTCTTGACAAGACAGTTGCTGATCAAGTGTCTTTGTGGAAAAGCAGCAAAGGGTTCACTGATTCATTGGTTCTGGACCATGTTTGTTCAGGAGAAACGTGTTCTTATCATCAAATTGGCGATGTCTTTGTTTGTGAGAAGACTGGAAATGTTCAGGGTAAAATACTTTAATTGCTAACAATGAGAAGTCTCTTTAGTATATCCAATTTATGTGTCGTGCAGGAATGTCTTTCCTAATGAGGTTTCCTTCATCATTGTCTTTTCTTTCAGTCTGTGATGAGACGTGCAGAGAAACTGTTATGGATCCTGCCAATGAGCTCTTGGTTTGCAAAATATCTGGACACTGTTTAAATAGGTTGCTGTCAGCTGCTGAAATGGAGACTGATGCCGTGAGTAGAACGTCTTCTTTCAACACTCCAATTTCTTAAAACAGAGTCGTTCTTTTATCTATCTAGCCAGGATCACAAAATTAACAGCTAGCATTTGTCGTTCTCGTAGAGTAAAATCTTTGAGGCAACTGATTTTTTCGCTTTTTCACATGAAAAATTTCAGGAGCAGCAGCAAGGTGGTGTGACAGATGAAGCTGAACCATTCATGGGACCTGGTCGATTTAGTAACTAGTTAACGGTTTCCTCTCTCTTTTTTCGTTAGCTATCATTGACACGTGCCTCACACTTCATGCTTGTGTCTCGCAGCACGAGCTTATGTCTTGGGATAAAGAGAATTAGATGCTGTGTTGAGGTTCTGCTGAGTTTTGGGGATGGAACGTATATGCCTTGATCCTCCTCTCAAGGTAGTTCATAGCTATTTGAGGGGTCTTGCCTTGAGTTAGATGTGTTAATTGCTGTCATTTGTCTTATCGTACTTGATTGAGATAATTTTGTTGCCTCATTTTATGGTTTTCCATTTCCAGCGGATTCCACTAGGGAAATGGCAATGTCCTAAGTGCCGCTCGAAAAGTGATTCAGTTGAGCCAATAAGCCATCTCGATTCCAGTTTGAACCAAGCTCGGACGAAAATTTGTGGGTCAAGATCCAAGACATTGTCTAGCACGGAAAAAGTATCTCAAATGCTTGGTGGCTCCCATTTTCCAAGCAAGAGGTCTTTGAGTGGAGAGAATTCTATTGTAACACCTGAAGTTCAGCCACTGGAAGGTAAGCCAGATCTGTCCCCAGGAGAGGAGCCATGCACCATCAAGCCTGGTTGCCCATCCCTGGATGGCGCCATTCACCTTAGTCGCTTCTACTTCCACTAGCACGCGACTGTCAATGGGGTCAAAATTTGTGAAGTTGAAGGAAATGCCGTCGGATGATGATGAAGCTTTGGGCAGGATGATTAGGGAGAAGAAGATGAACACCACAGACAAAAGCTTTCCCATGTTGCAAGAGTTGATCTCTTACAGCCTCTCAGGGACACTATGCCTTTAGTTCCTTTATATTCAGCGGCTGATGGTTGCCAATTTAAGCAAGTCATAAGGGGTTACGTCAAATCAAAGTCTGTTCCTCTCTTTTTCTCCCCCATGGTCTTCTTCCACCTTCAATCCGGGGGGGAGAGTTTGATCTAATCTTACCCTCCCCTCCATCTCCATCCATGGTTGATTTTATATGAAGTTTTTTTGTTCTTTTGTTCTTTTTTTTCTTTTCTCCCAATCTAAATCTAGGAGTTTTCTTCTCCTAATCATTCTATATTTGAGAGTCTGAACTCTTCTAATCTTGTTCTTAATCTACAAGTTCTTCTTTCCCAAAATTTAATACTTTAATAATATTTCAGGAATTCGATACTTGTGCTTTGTCCATATACAAGTCCTCTGTCTCTAGTTTCAAAAATAATTGCAGAAACTCTAGCGTCTCGCTAAACTACAAAGATTTGCTCTACTAAAAATTAGATATGTGTTTATTTCGTATGGCAATGGTATAGCGGAAGTCAAACCTAGGCATGCACCACCAACTGGCAACGCCATAGTTATTGGAGAAGGAATTCTCGACATGTACTTATCACTAACGATAACATAAGATCCGGTGATTGGCTGTCAATTATTTTACTTGACATGTCCAATCCATTCTTATGGAATGAGTGTATGCTTAACCCTACCAATGCTATGTTGATCCTTCTTGTTTTCTGAATTTGGCTTTGCTTTGTAGTATTGTGGCCTTTAATCTACTTTGATTTGCTTTGCTATGAAAGTTTATGTACTTTTCATGTATTCTTTGAGTAATGAATGTAATTTTATTTCGATGAGCTAAGTCTGGACCTGTTTGAATGAAACAACAGCAAATCAAAACCAAAAAGAAAAAATTCCAAGCTCAGTGAGATTAGTTTACGGTTTGGAAACCACATGGGCACAAGACGGCTAGTTGGCCAAGCAATCATTTCGAAATTACTTGGTCGACAATGAGAAAAAATATGAAAGACCAAGTCTAAACTGGAGGAAAAGTTCTAATATTGATGGAAGGGAGGACTTAGTAGAAGAAAGATAAACTGGTCTAACTTCTTATAGAATAATAGCGACATTGGACGTCAGATGACAGCATCGAACTGTGAGTAAATATTCCAAATGAGGAAAATTAAGGAGTCTCCGTTTCAATATAAATTGTCATCATCGCAATGAGATTTAAAATACACTTTGACATGACAAATGAAAGATCGAGGAGCATCCACTGTAATAACAGGAAGCCGGAGATATATTAGGAGTATACTACCTGGAGGATGAGAGATCAAGGAACAAGTCAATGAAAGAAATGAAGAATCCTTCCAGGTCCGTTGAATTCAGTTTGACAAATCTGCCAAACACGTCAAAGCGGAATGCCTATATCAAGATATGAATGAATGAAGCTCAAGTTTGCAATGCAATTGAAACTAGAAAGCACGTATCTTCAAACTTAAAGATGAACAGTGCCCTGTGACACTAACAAGGTTCGCATGCTGGAAGGCAATGTTTGAAGAACCTTAGAAGTGATATCTGATTTGGCTTACAGAATAAACACTTCCATCAACATAAACCTTCAAAAAGGCCTTCCTCTATTTATGTTTAAATAGAAAACAATACAAATACCCACAAAAAGACGAATGAACAGAGACAGCACTATTAAGTATAGAGATCCCACTGACTCACTTCTAAAAGATTAGTATTCTACAATCCTCTCTTACATGCATAGCACTTTCAATTGCATAGTATGATAGATTTAATTGCCGTTAGGAGATTCCACCTCTTTGCTACCATTCTCGACCAGCAAAATTGTAGGTTGACTTGTTCTCTTGGCATCTTGACCTCCGCAATCGAAGAGCCATAGCTTGCCTTCAACCTCAAAGCATGGAAAATGCTCCCATTTTGCTATAACAGTAAGTCCTCGCTGCAGAATCATTTAACTTGGCGAAAGGACAAAGCACCCAAACGCTACTGCTACTAATGCTATTAGAAATATTTTACGGCCATTAGAAGTAGATGATGCGCTGGAAAACTTGAACCTCTGAGCTTGGTCACTGCAGAACAAGGAACAAAAACGTTATTCTAGGAAAGATGTAAAGTTCCAAACAAGAGAATACTAAATCCCTGGTTGGCCACGGCTCTTTTCCAATATATAATACTCATCAAGGGAGACATGCAGTTAGAAAAATCATGAGGCTCTCAGGATGTCTCTCTATTGCATGCATCTGCATGGATGCATTTATGTCAATTAGAGATGGATGCAGGTGAGCATGTAAACATGTGTGCACATGTTTGTGCATTGGCTTTTGCTTTTAAACTATCAAATATAGATGAGTCGAATGCTCAACCAAAATATTAACCTAGTCCATTCCAAGAAAAACATCTATTGGAATGGATATTACTTGCTACCAGCTTATTTTCCTCAAATCAATAGGTAGTGATTAACTAAGCTGCTGTCAGTTGGCTTTGTGAGATCTTACTTCTGAAACGAAGATAGTACGCCGCAGTATATGGTATTATCAGGCAACTGAAACTCGGTTGTGTCATTTTCTCAATTGACAACACTCATACAATTCCTGACCCAGATACCATGAGTCAAGATTCTCAATGCGAAGATTCCAAATGCCAGCATTGTCAAGTGAAACCAAGATGGTTGTCCAAGCTCCGGGAAAAACCTGTAATACAGATGGAACTTCCTAATCATACAGAGTCTTTTTTGGCAAATTTTTAAACTATAAAAATTTCCTTCCAAGTAACAAAGGATGTCTTCAGATTTCCATAACAGCAATACAGAAAGATTCTGATAAAGTAAAGCTAACAGTAGTGCCAACTAGAAGTTTGCGCTAAAAAAATGACTTGTAACAATTATAACAGGCACCCAACTGATATTCCACACCGTTGCAAAGATGAACAATAATTAGGCGTTCATGAACTTTCAAATATATAAACACTCTGCCTGTGGGAAAACTTTAAATGCAGGATCTTTGCCCCAAGAATTGATTTAATACTCAGGATCAAGCACATAAGATAGAGAGCATAGAGGTACCTGTGTAGTGGAACGAGCAACTCCATCCCATTTGTTATAAGTGGTTCTGCTACTTTCTGTCCACACTCCAAAGTCCATACTGCAGTGCACCACAATATCACCAACTCATTTATCTTTCAAATTCTAGGGAAGAAAAGGGGGCAGAGTACCAAGCTTTTTAGAAAGACAAGGCTAGAGGCTCACCCCACGACGAAGAACGCATAGCCATCTAAGTGGTAGCTCTGGACATTAGTGCCATTGTTCTGGAAGATGATTTCCAGAAAAGCTTTATAAGTTCCATTTATCAAAGAAGTATCAAGTTTGGCGGGTCTGTTCATTAGTCTATTCGGGAAATCAAGCTTGTAAAGACCAAGAAGGTTGAACTGCTGCGCAAGCTTTAGGGGAGTTGAAGGTGGTAAATAAGATATACCATTCAAGGTGGTACGCCATTTCCCATTGATAAGCTCCGGAGATCTGTTAAGGAAGACATACACATCAGTAACAGTAATGTCACCATACCTAAAAGAACCTTGTGGATTCGGACGAGCAGCACCAGCAGAGACATTCCATCTGAATATGAGATTTATTTAACATCAATAAGCCAATGTGCAGGAGAAAACAAAAGGCTCGTAACTAAGTAAAAACACCAGAGTCCAAACATGTTATCTCACCCAGTTGTTATACCTAAGATGGTGAAGAAAATTATGAGCCCAAAGGAAGACAGAAATAGATACAGACCAAATTAAAGTGTAAGACTTCGACATTAGTTTTGAATTGCATTCAGCACATAATAAAACTAGATGTATTAAATAGATGAGAGTTACCATTAGCTACAACCTTATGGATCTGGCTTGATTCATTGAGGCATATGCATCGTTCTCACCAGGATCAGGGAGAGGGCCCAAAGCCGGCCCTTGAGAGTTGGAGTAGTGCAACACAGCAACTCCAGCGGCTTTACTGAACTTAGAGGAGTTGAAGCTCGGAGAGGCAACTATGAAGTAGTCAGTGCTTGCATTTTGATCCATTGTGACTAAGAATGAGTATGACTGCCCCACATGAATATCCATGTTTGTATAAATTTGCTGAACCGTGTATGATCCTTCAGTCTCCACCAGTAGTAAGTTATGATTCTGTATTCTGAAATTTAAACTAGTGGAAATACCAACATTGCGCACCCTAATGCGGTAAGTTTTTGCTGTTTCACGTAAAACAAAAGGTTGTGTTACTTTCTTCATCTCTAAAAAGTTGAGGATGGTACTGCAAATCAAGTGACTGCCCATAAGTATAACTCTAAAATCACTCACTGTATGGCCAAAACTTATAAGCTCACAGATGTATGCCATAGCTTACCTGGTTCAACATTGATTATCAGATAAGTAATGCCGTCTGGAACAAGTTGCTTGTCATATTGATAGGGACCGAAGCCATTAATTAGGATACCATCAGGAAACCCAAGGTCTTTTCCCTTTGCTTGTCAACTCTTGACAGTCCACTTGGAAGGAACAAGATTTTCGTTCTCCTACTAGCAGCTGCACGCCGGAGGTTTCGGAGGGGAAACGGCAACTTAAAATAAGGATGCACACTTAATTTAGTTCTTGTTCTGTGAGTTGCTTCAGTCACCCTCTTCACTTCCTCTAGCAAATTATAGTCTGTCCATCATGAATTTCAATGGATTATGAGCATAAAAAACTCAAGAATAAATGAAAGATTCTTAAAAAGTAAATATGAAAACAGAAGTCTTGACAACCTACAGACATGTGTCGATATCTGAGTGGTAGATGCGCACCACGTCAGCAGATGATGTGGCGCGCTCATACTACTGAATAATTTCTCGATTTAAAATAGGATATTCAAATTCACAGGAAGCCATAAAAGCGAACCTTCAAAGTCTAATTCATCGTCTGAGTCACTAACTGATCCACCTTTGTAATGAGAACTGAAATCATAATGATCCTTCGCTGCAGAATCTTCATCAAATGCATCTTCCACATTATCATACTCTTTCTTTTCGCTGTTAGCAGTTTCTAACGCATATATATCATCAATACCATCACGCGTGTCTTTTGGGATCTCCCTACTTTGTTCCTCATTATTATTATCTCTTGCAAAGTCTTCCCCGCTTTCCTTCTCTGTCTTTTCCCCTGTCCAACGAGAAGCAACAAGTTGACCCAACTCTTCCTTTGACAGTTCGTCAGCATTCTCAGATGCGTCATCTCCCTACAAGTAATAAAAAAATCATTCACGAGTTCTGGAAAAGCCAGCTAAAGTGAGATATCTGAGATCATTTCAAATTCAAACCCACAAGAACTTCAGAAACTCCATAAAAATAAAATGCTCTGCATTGGGCAAGAGGAAGAAAAGTAACATGCAGTCATGTAGACACCTGGAGTAAAGATATTCATTCTCAAACCTATGATATCTACATGATGGAAATTACACTGAGAAATCAGATTGTTCTTGCCAAATTTTGAGAAAGAAGCTGCATTTTCTATTAGAAGTCAAAAGTGTAATCAGAATATATTTTTTCATGTTGAGTTAAATCTAACAGAATTTTCCATGACATGTGAATTATGTTTCATACACTGCCAATGGCAGAAAAGGAGTATGCTTAACCAATTCATCTGCAAGGAATGATGTCAGAGAAAGCAGAGATACCCCAAGCATCGAATGGGATCATATTACATAAAAACATGAGACAAGAGGAGTCCATTAATGAAGGTGATGAGGACGACTATAATTTCTATGGCCAACATGATTTCTATCAGACATTCACTTCTGCCAAGCCATAACATTTTTGCTGCTATGATTGACTGAAATCAAAGTTTGGTATGAGAACATAAAATTTCATGCATATCGCTTCATTGCAAAGGCAGTACTTGTGGTAAGCAAAAAGCATCTATGACATAATACTTGCTTATGATTGCACCAGATTTAACCAGAGAAATCTAAGGGTTTGCAGTCACATTAAAGCAATAAAAGCAAAAGAGTTGAGAAAAAGTACTTCTGCATCTATATAACTATTAGCCACCTTGCTTTCAGCATCAATAATAGGTTCAGATGATACAATTGACTCTTCCTCATTTGCCGGTGTTAAAAACTCATCTTTTTCTTCCACAGCATGCTATACAGAACAACAAATGTCCAGATTGTTGGAATCATGTTGACTACAGAAAATCAATTGTGTGTACTGCATGATTAAACTTTTGATGACTTGCCGTAATTCCCTTATCTTGGACTCCAGTCGATAGATGATCATGTTCTGCTGCCAGCTTTCCCCTCAGCTTCTCTTTTTTTCCCTCTCTTGTTTTTCTTTTCTCATTCGTTCTTTCTCCCCTGCTTTCTCCATTTGTTCTTTGCGCCCTATATTTAGAGATGAAAAAGCAACAAACTTGGGTCGACACTGACCTTCCTATCTCCAAGCAATGGGCGTTAAGCTCCCAGGATCCTTCTCAATGGTGGCTCTGACTTCTTTCTTGGATCACTGTTTTGACAGGAAACACCCCAGAAGAAAAAAGATAAAAAAAAAACAATTAAATAAACAGGCACAAAGTAACAAAAATCTAATCATTATTTTATCATTCAACTACCATGGTAAATAGACATTGCATGAAGTCCAGCTTACACTTATTAGATGGTGTCTGATTGTCTTCTCAGATATAGATTGTTTATCATCAATCAAGTCAGACCACTCAAATTTCTATTAAGGTGCCGCCTTTTTAAGCATAAAGATGGAGACATCTATAGGTTGATCTATAATGCATGGTCATAGGCTATGATTTTTAAGTTAACTTAATGTTCCCTTGAAGAGAAATATAATCTGGAAAGAGTCATCCAGGCAGTGATCCATGGAGCTGTACATTAGCAAACAGAAACATCTCCTCAGCAGAGCCCAAGCTCTGAGGGATTTGGGATAAATAGAAAATTTGAAGCAGCAAAGCGAAAAGACAGTCAAGCACTTTGGTCATGGAACAAGACACTCCACATTGACATCTTATAAAGGCAGATTAATCTAAAATGCTATGTACTTAAATGCCAATGAATAAAGAACTAGTAACTTGATTTTTTAACACAGGAAAACATACCCAGGCTTAACATGACCACTAAGCGCAAGATAAGGTGTCTTCATTTGAGCTTGAGCTTCCCTCATCCTCTATGCAGACAAAGAAGGCGTGTCTGAATTCTTCATCTGCTTCAACTTCAACTCTTCCTGGTATTGCTTCATGCGCTTCTCTTGCTTCATTTTGCCAGGGCCTTTTCCATGAAATTTATGGGAAAGCAATTGGAAAGCTTCGCTTCCTTTGGGGTTAACTGTTGCAAACATTCAAAACAAGAAGATTGGCATAAAAACATCAAAGTAATGAATTGGCGTTTCTTTCTCAGAGGCAAAAGAAATTATAATGGACAATTTAGTATTACAAGGCTTTATGATTAATATCTTTTTTTCGTTGAAAACTTACTATTCGGCCAAATTCATCTGCCCTTTCAATGCGGATCTCTTTCTGTCCATCATCTGCAATGCCTATGAGCTTGCTTTTCTTCTTATCCATGTTTCTACCACCCCCCACTCAATAGTTTCTTTAAGTGTTCCCCGTTCCTTACGAGCTGATAGTTTCCATCTTAGACAAGCTTGTTATAGTAAGATACCTGGCCTCACTGAGTACAGCCAGAACCCGTTTATGACGAGCACATACTTCTGCTGCTGCCTTTTTCCCAGCTTCGACACCTAAGAATTTCAGTCGCACATCGGGGCCAAGAAAAAAAAAGCCAATTGGATGAATTGATTTAATTTCTTGACTCAGAGAGGCCACACATATTCTCAACAGCAATAAGCCCAAAACATATAGCAACCATCTAATTTAAATAAGCATTATGAGGTAAACTATTTACCAAGTTGATGATAGGCATTAATATTAACTAATGAGGCGAATATCTCAACTGCTCGCTCATACAACGCTGTAAGAGCCCCCACTGATCTAGGGGTCACTTCTTCAACGGTGACTTATAGACTCACGATCATCGGCATATAGAGCATAGCCCGTTCCCTACAAAAGTTCACCATATCTAAGAGAGATCAATTGCAGAAAACAACCGAGTGACTATAAGTAAATCATCCACTGTACTCATGTCTCCTTTCCAAGAGAAGTGTGAGATCTTAAACTTCAGAAACAATAGACATAACAACTTCAACTATTGCTAGAATCTTCTTAAAGGTAAATATTAGTAGCTCTTATTGTAAATTAACTTGAAGCATTCTAAACAGATAGTCACCACAGGTAACACTAGGTTCAAGCTCCCAATCATGACCAGGTGGTCTCTCACAAAGCACTTCAATGAATGTTACGAAGAAGTTGTGCACACCCTCTCTAAGATGTTGTTTGTAGCTATATCGAAATTAGACAATAACATGCATCAGGAATAATCATGTCACCAACATGTAAAAGTAATAGTGGCATTACTTTATCAAAAAATAACTTACGCATGCTGATCGGTGCTTCCTTTATTCCCATAAACAGTAAGCCCTTGATTGACCTGTGAAATTAACAATTTGAGATTTAACATTTTGGAAACTACAGATGGAGACGGAACTCCCTATTTTCACCAAAAAATTAAACACATACCCGATTGCCATCCAAATCAAATTGTTGCAGATACCAACTGAATAACAGAAGGCTGTCTTTGTAAGGAAGAATTACCATGTCCTGACAGCAGCAATTTAAAACGTGAAACAATTGTCAATGACTGCAAACTGAAAGGGAAAAACTTTCAAAGACTGATAGTCACCTCACCTTGCGCTTTTTCGTTAGAGGGTTGTAAGATTGAATTAGGCCATCATAGAACCTGTAAAACAAACGATGAGGAATAGCAATAAAATGACATAAACAACCATTACTGCTGTAGACCATTATTGGAACAACAGCAGCAGCCAGCCATCACCGAAGGAACAGCAGTCGCAAGTGAAAGAAGGAGATGAGGATTGACAAATAACATGCTCAACCAAGACAGAAATAAAGTATTGCTAGTGAATGTCTAGAGTGCTCACATCTCATCAAATGGCCACCAGGCCTTTATTCTAAGCCCAACTAATCCTTCAGCGAGCACTCCAGCATCCTGAAAATTATTAAGAAAATACATGAGTACATAAAATTTTTTAAAAAAAGGGCACAAAGATTAAACCACGTAGTAATTACGAAAAAGTAAGAAAAAACGTGTCAACATTATCTAATTACTGTAACCACAAAATTCAGCGGAGCTTTTTAAACTACTTCAGTTTTACTACTACTACTACCTAATAATAATAATAATAATAATAATAATAGCAGCAGAAGCAGTTCCAGTACTGTTTGACTATTGTATCAGAAATGTTCAATAGAAACTTTCTGATATACTTCAGTATTTTAATTGAAGGGGAAAAAAAAGGCTTTCTAATTAAGAAAAGATAATAAAAATATAGCACTGTACCAATTAACATAATCAGATTATACTGCAAAAATTACGATTATACCTTTAATACAGCATTGTTATAATTGCTCATCTTTCCCCCCACTACCAGGAGCTTTGATTTTTTCCCGGCAATATCAACAAGGACTGGAGCTTCCTCATCCTGAGCAACAGTGCTCTCACCTGCACCTGGCTCAATATTTAACATTTGCTGCATTCTTCTCATTTTTGAGGGAACTTTAGAGGCAGCTGAAAGATTGTGTCCATTCCCAAGGACCCTTATACGACAATTTTTGCCTCTCTGCATATAGCCAAGAGAGGTCATAGCCTTCATCAGGGTTCATCAACTTGTTACCTTTATGTTCCCTTTTCTTTGGAAGTGCCTATAAGTCAATTCCCAGCTTCAGTGAACCCTTAAAATCTGCAGAATGAGCCTTTTTTGTACTTGTTTTAGCAACAGGAACAATATCATTGGGGAAAAGAAGGACAGCAGCATCACTAGTGTTCGATCTAGGAGCACTATCCAGTTCAGGAACAACTTCTCCAGGGGAACAAACGACCCCATAAGCCACCCGTGGGAAAGCTTTTGAATGTGAGAATAATGGTTCTGTTCAGCTATTTAATAGGTTCAATCTAGCCAAGGGGAAAAGAAAACAAAGACAAGGACTAACAGATAGAGAGAAAGTCTACTGGAATGGAAAACTAGAAGGAAAACTGTATTAAATGAGGGATTTGTTTGTTAACAGCCAAACCGTGGAGGGCGCATGAGATAAATGGTGGACATGTGCTAGAGAAAGAGACGTTATGGAATACTTCTCTATTGACCTTCTATTTTATTTTGTCTAAAGTCTTTTACCTTCATTTTTTTTTTTTTTTTGGGTGGGACCAAAGTCTTTTCTGGCTCATACAGCCACTTAATATGTCATAGCAGAACCTCAAAATCCAAATAGTGCAATTAATTTAACAACATATATAATCGTCATGAACCATGCCAAAGAACTGAAGCAAGATTCACCTCACTACTCACTGTTATCCCCATTAGTTTAGTAAGTGATACATGAACGACAGAAAGATGAGCAAAGCTAGACATGAAGTATGACAACTCCAACAAATCAAGCCCTGAAAATCAGCTTATGTATGGAAGCATTGTGTATCCACCACGTAAGAGAACAACAATGGGATGAAGTAGCCAGAGTAAAAAATTTGAAGATTTCAGCAGCTTATCATGGGCAATGGAAGAATCTTTATTAGAAATGACAATAAAAGGATGGCATTGAAGTCCATTTCATCTAGAAGATTATTCCATGGAAGATGGCAAATCAGAAGCAATACCATTGTCTTCAGCAAACAAAAGAAAGCATAGGGTCCTATAAAAATCAAAAGATGCACCGCTGGATGTGAAGAACCATTAGCATGATTATTCTCCATAGTTGGCTCATTTCACATACAGAAGCCACAACTGGAGAGTAATCATCCACAGTAGAGCCATTGGATTGTACTGCTCCCCAAAGAAGAGGTCCAAGCTTAGCTACACAGCTGGTAATGACCCTGTCTCCAAGCTTCCAACACAAAGGTGCAACTTTCTAAATCACATTATACACCTTATTAGAAACTAAAGCAAACAGAAACCACTCTGAAATGGCAAAAGGAACAACACAATTACCTTATTTTCTTTTAAAACACTAGCAAGGAGAGGACTGAGAAGCCTCAAGGAGATATCCTCACTTTCATCGAGGATGTCTGTGATGATTTGCTCCAAAGCCCACAAACTCCTATAATAAAAGCCAAGTATGTTAAATGAACAATGTACTTGAAACAGGCTCTTCACACTATTGCATTTGCAAATAGCCAAATTACTAGGAAAGAAACTCCATGAAGAATGTAAAAACCAAACCTGAGATTATTTCTATAAGCTTGATTCCAATACCTGCTTGGCCAATTCCCTAGTAGGTAAAAGCACCAAAACACTTGGTGGCTTACCACATCCTGTCTTCCTTGAGGTTTTTGCAGGCCCATTCGTCAGAGATTCCAAAATGGGCAAGACAAAAGCTAGAGTTTTGCCCAGGTACAATTCACACAGTGAACAAGGTGATAATCAGTGCTCAAAAATTAAAACCCATCAACTACAGCAATGAGCAACCAGTTCGAAAACTCATGTTCCTAGCAGCCAATCATCTTTAAAAAACTTGAAATGCGACTGCGGCCAAACAGTCTTCACGCCACTTTTGGTTTTTTTTTTTTATGTCAAATAACACCAATGAACTAATGTACAGATGACTGCCACAAACTAGAAGACTTATATAGCTGTAGGTTTTTTGGTCGAATTACCAGCTGTAGGTTCGAATGCCTGAAAAGATCGGTTGGAATTTGACTTTTGCAATGACAATCAGGGGCAGAAATACAGAGATTTAGGACCAGAAATGCACAAAAGACAGTTCACGAACCAAGTGCACTTTGCTACACTCTACACCATGATTGCTCTGTCGTGCTGTTAATTAAAACAATATTCACCAAGCTCATACATCAACCATTCACTACTCATAGAGCAGATAAAACCTGCTTCTCTTTCCATATATGTCAGCTTCGTGACCCTTTTCTGCATCACACACTATCATTACTCCAACATCCAGACCAGTCACTTCTCTAAATTGTCAGTTGATTAGCAGATTTCAAACAAGCACGCGACCATCGACATGTCAATCCTGCGAAATTCAAATAAAAAGATGTTCATACCGGACCAGTGCAGGCACGGCCGACCAAATCAGTCCCATCGTGGACGATATCAAACGTCATGGTCTGAATGGGAACAGCGCCTCGATACCATTGTCCTTCAACTTCAACCTCAAGCTGTCCAAGATCCTGAAATTCAACACAGCGTTGGGTTTCTCCTCCTGAGCCACCTTATTATCGCCGCCGCTCAACCTCGCCTTCTTCTTTTTCTTCTTCTTCCCCTTCAAGTTCTCGGGGTCAACCAGCTTGGAGCTGGTCTCGCTCGTCTTCCTCGTCGTCCTCGCGCAACTCCAGCGCCTTCCTCTTCTTCTCCTTCTTCGCATCCCCTGATGCTCCGGGAGCTTCGGCTGCTTGGATTCGGAGCCTTTACTGCCACTCTTCTTTTCCTTCTTGTGCTTCTTGTCCGACTCCGCCGAAGACGCGAAGCCGCCATCGGCCTCGAGCTGGACCTTCGCCTTCATCTTCTTCTCTTTGCTCTTGCTTTTGGAGTTCTCCGGAGTTGAGCTGAATCGGGCACAACTATTGAATGCATCGATGAAGCTGTCCGGAACCACGAGAGGAGTTTAGGAGACGGGAGGGGAGGGACGGGGGTGGTTTTGTCCTTCTCTTCTCTTCTCCTCCTGTGCTCGATCTCCGCGTTGAAAATGGTCGAAGGCAGAGGCAGAGGCAGAGGGGGCTCGGGAACCAGCTGCAATCAGCGGGGCTCTCAGGGGGCAATGTGTCAGCGGCAGATGACCGGCGATGCTTTTGGGAGGCGGGGAGCAGAAGAAGCACGAGGCCCTCACGTCCGACCGTCGACCTCGAGGACATAGATTCCAAAGACCTCGGGCTACTCGGAGTCGGAGCTGATGACGCGTTCGTCGGAGGTCCAAAAGTTGCCGAGTAACCAACGCGAGCACAAACCTTGTGCTCGATCTCCACGTTTGGAACAGCCGGAGGCGGAGGAGGTGAGGACCCAACTGCGACTGGCGAGGCTCTTGAAGGAGGCGACGACCGGCGAGGCTTTTGGGAGGCAGAGGCGGAGCCGGAACCGGATGCGCGGAGAAGGAAACAGACGGTCCTTCTCTGTTTGTTCTCCTGCGAGGAGAGAGAGAGAAAAGCCAATAAATTCAATTGAGGAGTGAGAAATTTTTTGGGCGGGAGCGTTCAAGCATTTATTGACCTTTTTTCTGCCAAAGCCGAGCCGAGCCGATCCGAGCTGAGCGGATCCTTTCATTTTCCAGCGGGTCCCACGCGACAGGTGTCGAAAGCTGAGTGGAACGTGCGCGCCACATCAGCGGATGACGTGGCGCGCACATACCACTCTCCTCTTACTTTGAGCCTGATATATGTTACCTATAATCTTCATTTTAATAGTGAAATGTTGTATTATTAATAATAGCTTATTCTAAAAAAATATATTATCAACGTGTGTTGAGGATCACAAAAAAAATATTAACATGCATAAATATATGTGTGTATATATAAATATATATTCATTTAGTACTGTAACATAATGAAAAGAATTGATTTTTTGCTCAGGTTCCGTCTTAATTTCTCCTTCAAATCTCATAAATAAATCAAAATATGTTTTTACTTTTACTTTACTTCATATATATATTTTTTATTGATTTGATTTACCTAATCTAATTAGTTGATATGCATCAATAATTTAAATTTGTCGAACTGAATATAAATTAGTAATTCATTGACCGAACCATTAGATATGCATTTAAGGTCGTCGCCTGCAACCGGTGGAAGTTTCAATGCACAGGAAAACTGAACTTTCAAGGAAATGCAGACGCTGCAAAAGTAGATTTTCAATGAGATTGCAACTTTTTGCTCCTTGTGTTTTCTCACGCGTGCCCTGACAACTCTCTCTCTCTCTCTCTTCATTTATTCTTTTCACCTCCTCTGTCCTTCCTTTTCTTTCTTTTACATTGCAGGCCACTTTATCAGTTTTTCTTTGTAAAATCTTTCTCTCTTTTTTGTCAACCATAACCTCTCTCTCTATCTCCTTTTCTTGGCCCGGAAGAAAAGCTCCATCTTTTTTCCTTTTCGAGCTCCCCTTGGCAATTATGGTATGCAGAAAAATGCCCCACCCACTCGGTAGAGAATCCTCTGCTTTTTCATGCCTAGATTTTCTTGTCTTCTTTGGCCGTGAATTTCGATCTCTGAATGTCGAGTTTGCGCCCTTGTCAAAATGGAAATTACTCTCTTGATCCTGTCCTCAAGGTTTTTGCTACTATTCAAAACAAATTTGAGACTGGATATAAAATTTGAAAAACTTTTTTAGACGAAAAAAATTGAGGGTTGATATAGCATTTGGTTTAAAGTTGAGGGTTTTTGAAACAAAAAAAAAAATTCGGGATAAAATTAAAATTGAACCTAAAATTTGAGAGTTTAAAAGAATTAGGACCGTATAAAAAGAGGAAAGAAAAAGTGGAGGAGCTTCACCTCTTTTTATCATCCAGGGGCATATTTGTAATTAGATTGCATGTGATGAGTTTATTTCTACCCCACTCCCGGTGGCTCAGCCTAGGAATCCTTTTCCTTCCTGAGGCTACCGCTCTTCTCTACCAAGTTTTTGTCCTCTTTTTATTGCAAAGGAGTGGCTAGCCCACCAATTCTTTCTCTACTTAATTACGAAGTTACTCAAATTTATTGATGTCACAATTTCTTAATCAACCCAAAGCCAAATTAATAAATTAAAATTTTCAATTTTTTCCAAATTTTTTTGCTTGGTTTAGTTTAGCACTTGCAATATTCCTTCAACACCTAAATTGTAATGTGTGTTAATTCAAATATTTATATTATTGAATGGAACTAATACGCGAAATGTTAATTCATTTATATTAAACTGCATTTTAAATAACACGTTAACATAAATGCATGCGGTTCCTCTTAAATAATGAGGGTAGCTATTTTAATGAAAATGTAAAATAAACCAACAAAGGGTTGGTCTAGTGGTAGCATGCTAATCCCGCACGGACTACACCTGCCAATGGGCAAGGGTTCAAATCCTGGCAAAAAGCCCTTGTTGGAAGGGAAGAAATCCTTGATGCTCAATCCCCAAAGTAGTTGCGTACTTTAGCCACAGTTTTATTTACCAAATATATATATATATAATATGTTTTATTTACCATCCAAAATACACCTAGCCATATTATTCTCATCCAACAATTTATTTTATGTAGATCTATTCTCATTAAATAATGAGGGTAACTATATTTGAAAATATGTTAAATAGATTTGACTAGTCACTCAAAATATATCTAAGCATATTAATATTGTTATTCAACTTGACTGGTACAAGAAGTGAAGCATTTTGTATGCTCAATAGAAAGAAACTTTATTCTAATATCCACTTGAATAACCAATGCTATTTAAATACCACCAATCCAAACTAAACAATCGATACTTGAAATTGTGAAGTGAAAAAAAAAAAAAAAAAGAGTACTTTTGCATTTCACGAGCACTCCTGTTCATACTATTGATTTACAATACTTTATAACTGCTAAATTATCACATCAATTCAAGAGCTTAATTGCATTATTCTCTAAAGCTAATCAACTCTAGCTCGTAAGTTGAGAGTACTTTACCTAAAATGCGTCCAATATAAGAGGCACCAAACATGAATGTAATATATCAGCCTATGCATTTTTACCACTCTAATAGAAGAGTATTAGGTGTATTTACCATGTCAACTATTGCAATACTAACATATTCAACCTATTAATATATACAATAGTCCATCATCAGTTTGATGTATTAAAGTTGACCTCTGATAACAACTAACACAATTTTATCGAATTCAACACAGTATTGTTATTAAAAGGCAATGTCATGACTTTATGTTTTTATCATATTATTAATTCATTATACGCATGCTATTTAGTGCCGTAAACATTGCTTTAAGTTTATATTTGTGATGTTCATTTTTTCACACTTATTTTTCCGACATCATATCTTGCAAAAGTTTGACAAACATCATGGCATTCAAGTAAATTTTCTCTTGAAGTCTAGACTAGGGCTTTTGCAATGTCCTTGGCCTGGATTGTACTTGCTGGGTAGGGGAAGATCTTCATAGGCTCTCTCAATCTTCCGAGAATAGAGCAATAAGTATGCAAGGCAGGCCAACCTCAAGCCAAACAACAAAATGCGTAAGATAAGTGTTTAGTGTTGAAGTTGGAAGTGTCATCTCTGAAGTGACCAACAGAAGTGAAAATCTAGCCTAGGAAATGGCATAAACATCTAGAACTTTTACAAGCATAACCTCGCCTAGGAATAGTTGTTTACTTAATCAATCCATTACTTCCCAGGCAATACTGATTTGCTGTCAGTCTACCATCAAATCCCTTTATTAAGAAAAACTATCGTATGAGAAGCAAGAACAAGGAAATGACTCATTTATTGAATATGATAGACCATATAGCTAAATATTTGATTTGAACAGACAGGACACTGACAATATTTTCGATTGGAAAGACACCAAATAAACTGAAGCGCAAAACCCCATCTTTATCTCCACTGCAGAGGCTATGCAAACATTGCTTTGAAGAATTTGAGAGCTCTACAAATGAATCTTGAACCTTGTAAGTTAAACCGGCATCTTCGGGTACTAGTCCAGGCATTTGAGGAACTCTTGGAGCTGGAGGGAAGAATTGAGTAGTGTGATCTTCAAATGCCAAAGAGTTACCAAAAACATTCTATAAAACAAATGAATAATTACTTTCCAGTTGGAAAATAAAAAGATGAAAAAATATTAGATCAAAGCTAAAGAGTCAAATAAATCAACAAGTTACAGATGACGCCAAACACACGCTTCCAAAAAATCTTCCATAAACCCATACTAAAGCTGTTGGACTGTGAAATAAGATTCTAAGTTTGAAAAAGAAGTATTTAAGAACAACACACTAAAGTAACTACTTAACTGCAAACGAAGCATTATGAAAGGTGTGAGCTATAAGATATTTGCTATTGGTAATAAAGATCACGAAATCGTACCAACTTTTAACTTAAAAGATGCCATACTCCATTCACTTGGGCATCCTCCTCCCAGTTGAGACACACCCCAAGTGCCATACTTCAAGCTTCTCAACAGTTTTCCATTCTGCTTCATATTTATACCCTGTTTAATGATTATACCACAGTGTGCATAGCTGCTGCAAGCACTAGCATGTCAAAAGCAGCACCCTGCACATTTATAGTTCCATAAAGACAACTACTTTGGTAAGTAATATTCATTATATATAAACAACTTCTCTTCTCAGCAATTCTTGTGGATCCATAGGTGCAATATTGGATTTGAATCAAATTTTGGATCCATCTCTATTGATTGACTGCAATCCATGAAGTGGATGAATAGTATTAAACTGGTAGAAATCTCAAAGAAACAGAATTTCAGCATCCTCAGCCATGTACTCAGCCATGTACTCAGCCATTCTACTCATGACCAAGCCACTATAGCTTGATAAAAACATAACCAGTTATTTACAAACTTTTCCACCCACAAGCATAATTGAGGCACACACAAATCCCATCATTTAAGGGTCACCTAAATTATTACCTTCCTAATTTGACTGAACTGAACAAATTTACTAACAATTGAAAGAAGCTATTAATTTTCATGAAAATGAGCATCTCATGGATGAATGCTTCAGTACGACACCATCCACCTAGACCATAGATTCTAACCACAAGCTGGACCCCAGTACACACTATCCTGTAATTTGTCGTTGACAATTGAAATAGTTTCAACCATTGATGACAACATTAGCAATGAAGTAAAAATCTTGTCCTACATGATAATGCAATTGAGCACATCAATAAGATTCAACTCCTAAAGTATATAAATCTATTAAATGAGCATACTAATTCTGTAAGATATGTGATTAAAATAACTCACTGCTGATTTCACTGATTAGATATGAGTCTATCAATTTCCTTGATTCATAATTTAACTCATGCATCAAACAATGTAACATCAAAAACATTTCATGGCTTTGATGTAGGACTGAGTCCCACAATAAAGAATAAATATTTAAGCATCACATGCAAAATTGCCCAAGCAACACACCCAGGGTTTCTTAAGCATCAAGCCAAAGATGAATTGCATCACACAATCTGCAAAGCAAACACTCGCCAAGTTCAATAACAAGAAACATTATTGGAGTATACGTAAGATCCTACTACGCAAGCTTAAAAAAAGAAAGAAAAGGAAACTTCGTAAAATCCTAATAATATTCAAATCCTAGTTGATAATTTTAATGATTAAACTTCAAGAAGAATCCTGATCCATGTTTGAGTTTCAAAGTCAATCTTCACGAAAAACGTGGTAGCCATCCTGCATGATTTTGTTGGCTGCATTAGGTTTAGTGGATGTTTTGATTGTCTCATAATCAATTCTATGAATGGGAATCCAATTACAATACTATGTATAAGATCTTTGCGTCCTTGGAGTCAAATGGGTACTCATTGGGCAAAAGAAATATAATTTGTAGCGATATTTCATGTCTGGAGATAATAAAATTAGTTGAATTTTAAGTATCTTTGTGTTCAGTTATTATCTAACAATTAATTTACATATGTCATGGAATACCAATCTCAAACATTATATCAGATTTTACGATTCCATTGGATGAAAATCACGATCCACAATCTAAAGATTTAATTTTTTTATTCATGACTCACATTTCCATGTGACCACTTAGGTGAGGCTACCTACTTAACAGTTAATTAATAAACGAATATTGTTCCATGTTCAAAGTTCAAACCGCAAAAGACAGATTGACTCATGTAATCTATATAACTAAACAATAGAGCCAACTTGATCAACAATCTGACCTATCATGATCTGTTTATATTTAGTTCAGTAAGTTCTAATAAAAAATCATACACGAATTTGGTTTCCTTAGTCGTTACATATTACAATTTGATCACACCATATAAATAAAACACTTCATGTAAACCTAGGATTTTGTAAGCTTATGGCTAGTCCCTTTTCAAACTTATTTGACATTGATGAAGATACGCATATGGTACATATGTCACGTTGGTCATGTTAGGATGGGAATGACCCATTCAATTCAATTCAATCGAATTAGTTAAACGGGTTATACACCTCTTACCTATTTAACAAATGGGTCATGTTCAAATAGAATTTTCTAATAAATTTTTTTGTTAATCTTATCCTACTCAGATTGACCTATCTGTCAATCCATTGTTAACTTGACATTGAGAGACATGGCCAATAAAAATGGAGTGCCGTCTCTATTAGCAGCTGAATGTTCAGTTAGCAAGTTTGTCGTTTGCATTGCATCATGCAGATTTTGAGCAATTCAGAATATTTCCCAAGAGAGACTAGAGAAAAACACGTTCTGATAATAAATGAATGTTTCAGGAGGAATATCTAGTTGAGAAGTAATGAGGGTAACATTCAAGTAACAACATAGAAAACTTAGTTCAAGTAACAACATAGAAAACTTACTTCAACATCATGCAGTAAAACTGTACTGTCTTCAAGTCCCAAGAGAACAACCTTGCCATCAGGACACCGGCATAATGATGTTATACATTTACCTGGAGCAGATTAGAATGATTAAGAGAAGCTAGTATTGACGACACACATTGAAATGTGCAAAGAAAGTGAATTCATTGTAAACGCGAGAGAGAGAGAGAATATTTTATCCTAATAAAATTAATAGAAGAAGAGGAAAGATAGAGGACAGACATTAACCAACAAAATGTTAATCAAAATTTATGAAGTGAGGGAAAATGTAATGAATGTACAAAATAACTGAGAGGGATATTAGTCACTCGATATGGGATTTCTTTGAGCTAGTAGGTCATCTAAAGCAAGGGAGTCTATATCTTGTTGGCAGCCTCCAATCCAATATCATCATAAATAAACCTTTTTATTCAATTATGGAACCCCAAGGCGAAGTGGTTGCACGAAAAATTACTTCAGGCGAGGATTACAAGTGTAATAGTATTTACAACTTAGGATCTTAAGAGAAACCATTCAAGGATTGGCTCTAGTACTATAGTGCACTCAAAACATTCTCCATATCCAGAAGACAATATGATGAGCGAAGCATTGAGATGTTTCCAGAGAAAAAATCTCCTTTTCAAATTTTTCCGGTGAGAATAGACATCAAGAACTACCAAGGCTAGGCATCTAACTAAGTTCTTACGACTTTGAATTACGAAAAGATTAAGTCATATAGGAACCCAACACACTTGGATGTAGCTCCCCTGACCCTCCTAGTCCTTTTGCTTTCTCCAATTTCTCCGAAAGAACGCCGAGCAAGAGCCGAACCTGAGAATTCAGGTGGTTTGTCGAACTGAAGCTGAAACGGAAGCACACGCCGCGACCCTGCCTCGTCTCCATAGCTAGAAAGCTCTGCTGGAGAAGTTGAAGAGCGAGACGAAGAAGGGAAGAGCCGGAGCGAGGTCCATTGAAGCCTGAAAATTCGCGGAGAAAGTTGCAGAAGGGGAACAAGCGAGAGTCAAAATAAGGAAGGAAGAGAGAGACGGGAATTGGGCCGTAAAGGGCCCCCACGGGATCAACTAGGCTGGGCCGGACTTTGTAGCCCTGCCAAACAACGCCCGAAAGTGGTGGATTAGTTATTGACACATAATTTGGAAAAAGCAATGTGATCATCCTCATTTACTTTTGGATAAAAAAAATGCTAATGAATTATTCAAATCGCATCTCATGATCAATAACAAAAATTCACGCATGCTTAAATGGAGACGATGGGCCAAGCTTGAATCCAACCAAGCCATTGCCATCACCACCCAAGCTCTTAACGCTCAACCGAATACAAATACTCGACCAAGCCCCAATTGGTGAGTTTTATGCTAAACTCCTGGTATAAGGTGCACATGTGCGTCAATGATACAGCAGGAAGAAAAAATGAGATTCAATGTCTGCTTTTTCTCTTTTAACTAGAACTAGACAATTCACTTTGTTAAAAGGTACAGCTTTGCTATAGCAGGAAAATCCCATTTCTCTACTCGTGTATGTAGAGTCAGAGACTTGTGATTGGGCAAAGAAGATGGCACACCTTGTACCTCTGCCGCAAGTGATAAAACCTAAGCACATTCAACAATTGAAAGGCAAAAGAATAAGACAGTTTACTCTTCCTTCCAAATACAGTTCAAAAAACCCAGCAAGGATATGCTTTGAGAACACTTTTGGTTCCCACCTATGTGACAAATTGAGTGACTAAAGCTTTTGAGTGTTGAAATAGTAGAACTTATATACTAATTCTAGTCAACAATTGCTTTTTCGGTCTTTTAAAAAACAGGACACAACTGCTTTTCATTAATAATTTACTGTCATCATTGGAATGATGGTTATGCACTACTGAGCAGGAAAAAGAATGACCCCAAACCAGCTGCCTTTTCTTTGGTCTTTCGGTAGTTATTCTAAAGGCATGATGTGTATTTGCACCGGTGGTCATCAGGCAGAGTAGCAAATAATGTAAACCAGATTCTTGGTGCTAAAGTTTGGAATGAATTTCTTTAACTCGAGGAAGAGGGAACATGAATTATCCATAAGTATGAACCAAATGGGTTAAATTTGAAATAAAAAAAACAATCTGCTCACCTGAAGGCACCAACTACCGATCAAAAGCTTGGTCGCGTTCTGTAGCTTCCGAAGCAGTCCCTCAACCAGGTTGCAATAGCCTCTGTAAGAGTCGAACTGATTTTGAACAAAACAATCAGTTGGCCTTCCAAAATCCTTGCCTCTCATAAAAAAGTTCGACTCCGCTTCAATCAAGGATTGAGACTTCCGTTACCAGCTGCCTCATCATACCAGAAAATCCTCTCAAACAGCAACAGAGGACTTGAAATCTCCAAGGGGAAACCCTCATCAAGTGCATACCGAAAGCAGCCATTGCCCGCAATTTCCCTCAAAGTTCTCGAACAAACCTTGACGATTCGCTTAAAACCGTAGCATCCTTCCAAACTAAGGTCCTCGAGAACAGGGCTGCCATTCGACATCTCATGCATCACCTCCGAGTCACAGACGGACAGGGACCTAAGATCAATCCAAGCGATACTTCTGCTCAACGAGAAGCAACAGAGCCCTGAGTGCAGGTTCACCAAACGAAGAGCATCCATAAAAGGAGCCGCCGTACTGCGAAATGGCCGGCCATCTCGCACAACCTCTTAGTCGCATCGACTGAGAGGTCCTCGACACGGCGGTCGACGGCAAAGCGAAGCCACGGACTGAGCTCAGGCGCCCAACGGTCGAGAAAATCGGCGTCGATGTGGAACTTCCTCACCTTGGGCGACGCCTAGAGGATCAAGACGCCGTCCACGGACGGGGAGGCGTTCCGCCAGGGGGAGGAGAAGACGAGGTCCGGGGGCGGCCGTCCAGACGAATCGCCACCGCTTCGACAAAAACGCACGTGCGGACAATGCGTGCGAGGTCGAGGAACGAGAAGATGTGGTGGATCACCGAGTCGGGGGAAAGGTGGCTGGTGCGATCGGTATCGTCGGCTAGGGTTTTGCATCGACGAGAGGAGGAGGAGGAGGAGGAGGTCGGCGATCGCTTCTTCTTCGCCATGTGAGGATCGACGATCGAACGGAGGAACCGGAAGGAGAGCCTCCTCCGATTTGAGGGTTCATTTCAGTCGGACTTAAGTTTCTGGCTTGCCGTACAGAGACACGTGTCGCTCGATGGAGTGGCAACTACTTTCCCGCGCCTTTTAATCCATTTACGAGCCCATAATATGGGCCTCGCACGTCTTGAATTGCCGACTACCGAACCTTGATTTTTTTAATCCAAGCGTGCCCGACATCTGAAAAAATCGTCATTCATATGATATTGAGTATGAACAAGATCGAGTAGGCGAACATAAGCGAGCATGAGCCCGTGAAATGAAATGTTTGGTTGATTCTACTTGATTTGTGATATCACGCTCGAGGGCTCCACTTATGTATTGATAGATATAAATAACTAGTGAAAGTTTACAAATATCAATAAAATAAAAATTAATCATAACTAACTTTTATGAGATAATTCTTTAGCTTAAATTACATTCATGATCAAGTATGATATTTCATGAGCTTTGAAAAATTGTCGATGAATGCTTCAATATCTTGAATTACATTGGCTTGAATGCAAGAAATGACAACCCAAGCAATTCATAAATCTCACCACTCTCATGGACATGTTGTTCTCTTATTTTCAAATTGGCTGAAAATAATGCAACCAGAGAAACTTTCCTCGCCTCACCATCCTCCCAAATGCAAGGCTACTGGCATCCATATTGTGTGTCTCCATTTAGATGGCAACTCCATGATTCTACTAATTAAGGTTATTGAGCTTATGGCTCGAGTTCTAGCCAAATCGAATTTATGTTAGAGCCCAAAAATTAAAATAAGTTAAAGACGCGTTAGGAGGTATTGTGGGTCTTTGGTGGAGCTATGTGGAGAGGACTGGGAGACTGGCCGTGCCACCTGCTAACCACATGATAGTCATTAGGTATTGGTTGAGCTCTTAGTAGGTCCCTTTAGATGCCCGAATAACTTGTATAGTCAATATCTGACATTTTGTTTGTTACACGAAACAAAAAATGCTAACCAAATATGTTCTCCAATGCAAAACTTGGAAATTCGATCTTCATGAATATCAAATTTTTTAATTTGGGCGGAATAGGTTGATTTGTCCTTCCTATTGAAAAAATTAGAGGTATTCGTAACATTTTGAAAGTGGAAAACAAATCGAATCAAAGCTGAGAATTGCATTTGCTTGGCTTTGGAAGATACCATGAAAAGAGGTCCAAGAAGATTCTACTAAGCAAAAATCCGAACATTGTTCGGTGCAGGTAAAGTACACATAGCATTGATAAATATCAAAACTAGTTGACAACTAAATTTTGAATGATAACTTATTCGGTTGGTAGCATTTTGGTAAGTTACCAAAATTTTTCAGAAAATATCAACAACTATTAGAACTTTATATATATATATTACTATTGACATCCAAATAATCCTAATGGTTAAAGTTAGAAAAATTCAAGATTCAAGATCCCGATTGTGGCGACACTCATTTCTTAACTTGAAAAAAAATAGATTTGTATCAGTAATATTTTAATTGCATATAGGTGTTAATTCAACATAAGCGTGTAGGAATAGGCGTTTAGGTTTCTAAGTTTTCATAGAAATGGCTTAAAATCCTTTTTTTTTCTGGTCAAATCAAAGAATCTACCTTTGACTGAAAAAAAAAATTATTTCAATAGTCTTTAATTCTTTTTAGACATTTGATTTAGAAATAGTGAAATTTAAGTACCTACAATCAAATCAAAGAAATATCAATTTCAAGAATCGATTAACCAGTTAGAACACCATATTTGTTATCATGGAATTTGAGCTCACACCTTTCAAGATTGTGTCACATGGCACAATTACACAAAACTCTATTGGAGAATAAAATCTGTTCTTTTCTCTTCTTGGAAGGGGTCCTTTTTTTTTCTTCTTTTGGCTTCTTTTTATGTTCAAGAGGGAGGCGCCACAAGTTAAAGAAAAGGGAGAAAAGAGAGAAAAATAAGGAGGATTGACTCTCCATGAGCGCTATGTATACATCTTCACCGTCGCCCCATCACATCCGACCTCATCCTCGTCACCGCAAGCTGCATCCATTGTTCTTGGACTTCATTCTCTTGAGGAGTTGGAGCAATAGTGGCCGCTGCCCATTCCGATGATTGAAACCCACGCCATCACTTCGATGAGCCTCTCCATCACTCCTCTCGACTCCATTAGTTGCCAAGCCAGTTGCCCTCGCTATTCCTGAGCCGCCCTTTCCTGCTTCACTATTGCTCCTTGCCTTCCCATCGTGAAAACTGAAGAGCCCAGATCTTGTCCGAAGACTCCCTCGTTGGTCGTTGTTCTGTTCGTAAATAGTTGTAAAGGTTCTAATCGCCGGTTGTGAGTGCCCATCGTAGCCTACTTACACCACTGATAAACTAGGCTTTCTTGCTGCATTCAACGATGGTCATCGATGAGGAGCCACTCAAAACATGATGGTCCAAGGGTTAATTTTTGAGCTTGAGTATTCCCGTTGGTTTATTCGATTCTATCTCCACTTTTGTTCCTTACTTTTTGTGGATGCAATGGCCAGCGCAATGGTTAGCCGATGGTAGGAGACGGTGGTTCGGTGAAGAGCGGGAATGAGTAACAGTGGTATAGGAGTACTTTTGAGCGTGAGATTTTGAATGTTTCCTCTTGGTTCGGGGAAGCTTTAGATAGCATGAAGATGCACCGTGAAAAGTCATTGAAGGTGGGAGTTCTGGGAATAGGGAGCCAAGCCTCGAAGATGAGATGAGGGGGTGAAAAGGCGAGAAAAGGCTAAAATGATGATGACGTGTCCGGTGGGGTGAGGCCCCACACGGGGACGAGGTTGGCGTTGCGGAGGGCCGGTCTTTTCCTCCATTCCCTTCATCCAACCCTCTCTTTTGCTAAATTAGTAATTGCTAATTGCAATGGGGATTTAAAAATTAGTTCCCTGGAATGTTCTAAATTCTCGAGGAGAGGATGGTATCCCTACTGCCGGATTGCCAATGCTGTTTCATGGTAACGATTTCCAGAATGCCATGTGGAGCGATACGATCCATTCTTCGAGCCAAACGGACTATACGGGGGGCGGGGGTTTAGATGACATTTTGGAATGTGATGACTTGTCAGATCCCACGATACGATGATGATGGTTCTGTTAGAGGTACCAGGAACGGTGGTGTTAAGTCCGAAATATAGCCCAATTTTCTTTCTTCCTCATATCTGCAAATTTTCTCCGCGAATTCTCAAGACTCCACTGGACCTCACAAGCCTCCCTCCATTGAAGCTCCATCCTCCACAAGCTCACCATGGGTTTGCATTTCCCACTGACGCTTCTGTGCCCTCCTCACGTTTTGTTACAGCATATCTGGTGGCTGCATTTTCGGCTGTTAGTGGCGTGTGCTTCTGTGTCAGCTTCAGTTCGACAAACTGCTTTGGCTTCTCAGGTTCTGCTTTTGTTCGGCGTTCTTTCGTGATCTAATGGGTGGGTCAACTCGATTGTTCCGACTCGGTTTTGTGAGGTTTTGGCTCGATTTCTTCCAATTGGCAGGTGAAGATGACGGAGTGGAATCCAGAGAAGGATTTGCTAGCGATAGTCACGGAGGACTCGAATGTGGTCGCTTCTTCGCTTCATTTGGCGGAGGCTGTAAACAATCTCTCCTGAGTATAGATAAGATTAGAGAACTTCTTTTATTTATTTATTTATCTATTCATTCATTCATTCATTCATTCAGTGTGTTGGTTTCTTCAACGATGGGCATTTGTGCTTCAGTATATTTGGTGTCTTACCAATCAGACATATCATAAGCGTCCCGTGTGTTGAAATCAAATATTTAGCAGTATGGTATATTGGATACAACGGACGATTCATTCTTTCCTTGTTCTGGCTTCTCATTCAACACTTTTTCTTAATAAATCAGTATTGCCTGGAAAGTAATGGGCTGATTAAGTAAACAATTATACCAGGAATGCCTGTGAAAGTTTCAGATGTTCATGCCATTTCCCAGGCTAGATTTCACATCCGTTGGTCACTTCAAAGATGACACTCTTCCAAATTGGATACATAACGATTATCTTATTTTTGTTTGGCCTGAGGTTAGCCTGCCTTACCTACTTGCTCTACTCTAGGCTATTGGGTTTCTGCTCTGTTCTATGAAGATTTTCAATCAATTCTCCAGGCTTGATTTTGATTCGTCCTTAATGTTGTACTAGGTAAGATGTTTATCCGTTTACTGATAGAATTCTTGGTATTCTTTTCTTAGATGAGGACATATGAGTTACTCATATGTGTTCGGTTATTCATTCGTGTATAAAACATATTTGTTTAAAGGCCTTCTTAAGCGGATAAACTTTTTCATCAGCTCTTTTAAATTTAGTTACTCTCTCTACTTTCTTAAATCAGGCTTTACTACATGAATAACACATTAGGAGCTAAATAAAAACATGTGAATCGTTTGCATTTATGGTAGTGAGAACTTTGGTTCCTTTGATTTGATGATCCTCTTTGATCAAAGATGTTATGTACGCATTTGGAATTTGATATTATTGCCAAGAGATAATGATTTTAGGCTAGTATCGATTGATGTCTGTGAATGTGGATGCTCAAGGGCAGTGGATCTTCTGGTTTGGACCATTTGTGGGGGCACTAGCAACTACAACATACCATTAGGACATCCTCAGAGTAACTTCCATCAAGGCCCTGAAAGCAACTGCGATCAAGGCCCTCAGCGGCAACCCCGACAACTAAAATCTTTCCCTTTTTCTTTTTTGCATTTTTATGCCCATTTTCTATTTTTGTGAACAAGAGACAACTATGACGATAGATGGTGATGGTGGTGATGACGGAGTTCCTCTTGATTTATAGATTTATTGATCCCATTTATCATTATTATTGCTGTCGTTACTGTTCAATGATTAGTGGTGGAAGTATTTCCTTTTCTTTCGTATTCTATCTCCCTGTGATCACATGCGCTCCTGTCAAAACCAACCCGACAACCCGAATCAAGTCGAGCGTAGAGACTGTGGGAGACATAAATTCTTCATCCAAGACTCCTAACGATGAACAGATACTCAGTTTAAAACTAGAATTGGACCAGGAACATGCATGATCAGCACGAGGATGAACGTTCCGCGCGTCTCTAAGGAAACACACCTGGTACTAACAGGATGAGCAAAAGGATGCTCGAACTATGTAATAATATTGATGAGGTTTTGAGTCGGCGTCCTTCTATCGTCGGATGAAACATTATAGAATAGGCCGCGTTGATCTACTTTGGGACTCATAATTGCATCTAGCCAATAGGACGTCTAAGTAGACAGAGAAAATATGAGAAAATATTGGGTAGGGTTATCGCTCAGGCAAAATGTGAAAAATGTTTAGGACTTAATTGATACAATTGAAAGGTTCGAGATTAAATTAGCACAAATACAATAGGTTTATATATATATATATATATTGATAGTTTTCCCATCAATGCCATGGTTTATACAATTCAACATTCTGACCACTACATGTAAAACAGGTTAATCAAATGATGAAATTTGACTTACAGATCAATAATATCACACTAATTCAACTCTCCCCCCCCCCCCCTTACTCAGATCTTACTATTGCTTAAAAAGAACAAAAATTCAACGACGGTTATAGCGTATAATATATGGTCATAAAATCCCATAAAGTTGCCTCCAGAAAATTTTGCAAGCTAGGCATTCAGAATACTATCAGGACAATTCAGGATTACTACACATAAATTTACGATGTTATGATGCTTCACTTGTAATCAAATTATATTATATTATCTAACAGTACGGTGAGTGAAGGTGCCAAAAATTTGGCTTATGGGGAGCGAGATTTCGAGTACATTTGACTTTCACATTTAATTCCAAGTTTTGGTAACGATGTATTGAGTAATAACAACTTAATTGATTAATCGATAATAACTATAGAAAAATAGAAAGACCGTGTATATATGAAAAATAAAATAGTATTAACTTAGAATTTAATAAAAGGAAGCATCGATTGCTAAAATATATGTAGAAGAATGACTTCAGGATTAGGCATGGAACGACTCAAATAAGTGCTTAACGGCTGGATTATCGCACTTCCAAATGATATTGAAAATACTAGGTATGTAGGTTTACTGCTCTAGATCCCTCCGTGACTTTATCTTCTTTTATCAAGCTCATGAAATATATAAGTAAATTCTTCATGATTTTCGGAAATATTGAATATTTCTGTTACTTTTTCGAAATTATTAGGATTGTGAATGCTACTAAACAATGAAGATATAGACATCTAAAATTTATCTAGTTGATCCGATAATATTGGTCGTATGAAATTATAAGCGGCAGCCTTTTAAAGGATGGTGAGATTATTGAAGAAAATACACTAGTACGGTCGAAGTTTGGAAAAAAGAATCTAATTTCTATCTGTTTTATGGAAAAATGGATGTATTTTCTGCAAAAATTGAGCATTTTTTTTTGGATGTTTCAAGGCTTTATGTAATTGTTGGACCATCGGGGGTACTTTTTGGGCCATGGACCCAAAATGGAGTATCGAAGGGCAATTTCGTAAATTTAATACTAAACGGGCTTCTTGGCTCAAGTGAGTTTAGCTGCTATTTGTGAGGGTGCAAATTCCTGAAAAGGGGATGAAACTTGCATCGCGTTGTTACTTAAAGGTAAAATTATTTTGAGGCATGTTATATTTATAATATTGGATCCGGTATTGGCCAGACATTTCAAGGTGGTGTTATTTTGGATATACATCGAAAATAATCATATGAGTGAATCATTTCAAATCATGTTGGATAATTATGTATTGATATTTAATTGATGCACATAATCGACTTATCTATTGAAAGATAATATATATTTGCTAATCAGCTCTACTTTGGGGCTTAACTATGATAGATGTGATTTCTAGGGTTTAACTAGAATGGATGTAGTTCTCTAGACAACATCACCTACTGAAGTGTGGCAGCAGTGTTCCAAGCAATTTAAATGTGATACTTTTGCTAACTTGGTGTGCCACATATTTGATACAAAATTTGCTTCATTCACTACTCAATTCCATAGAAGTGGTGATTGTCACTTCCCCGGTCAAGGCTTTACTCGCCCCTTTCAATTTTGTTTCAAGTCATGAATAAGGAAACTTAACTGAACCACGTAAAGAGCAATCTAGAATAGCATGGGACCCTAATTTAGATTACTTTTATTTTATGGGTAGAAATAATTTAGATTACTTGAGTAAGGGGTATTATACGGGTCATAAAACTCTCATTTTCATTAATTCATGACACTCCGAACTTTGTTATTATATTCATTCGGTGAAAGGTTTATCATTTTCGTATGATAGCTATTATCGGTTGGAGGTTTTGTCCTTTATTTTATAGGGAATATTCGGTCATTCCCTAGACTTTAAGGTTGGATTCGGAGTGCGACAGTAGGTATCATTCGCGCTCGCACATTTTTTACGAGATGGAAGAATAGTCAACCTTGAAAAGCCAACCAAAGAGAAAAGATTACTTATAAAATATTAAAGAAATAGCATCCATAGCAGCCTAAACTCTAGATTTTGTCCAATTTTAACTTTAGTCTCTTTTAACACTGGGTTTACCCCAGTAGCTACCTTTTCAACATGGAATGAAGAGGTAGGGACGAATTAATTTCAAGAGCGGATTTTGACTCCCACGCCCTGCAATGAGGCAAGATAAAAATTTGAGAGTGAGAGTTAGAATAAGAATAGAGTATGACCGACCAAAATAAAAAAAAACTTTAGCCTCCTTTGACTTAAAAAAAAAAAAATCAAATGGCCTCCCTTGTATAGTTGCTTGAAATTGCCATTGTTTGTTTACGTGGGTCAAGAGTGCATTAATAAATTTATATTATCGAAAAAGAAAATTTTATAATTTTCTCTTTTTGAAAAAGAGACAAAATGAATAACATATTAGAGTACCATTATAGAAGGAATTCCTCCGGGCAAAATTGCTAGTAATAGTCCTCCTAAGCACATCTTCTATTTGATGATGGGCACAATTTCAATTTTGAATAAATTTTGGGACTTTGTTGAAATATTTTCGCGTCACCTGCCTACGTCACCGTGTTACGTAAACGCGTCGGAGGATGAAGCTTGAACTGCAAGATTGGCCACGTACACCATAAAGCCAAGCAGCCTTTGGCGTGGACAAAATCGCCACTTCCCTTGGTTAGGTTTGCAAATCTTTAATTTATAACTCCACCTCCTTATACTAATCCAAACGCGTTCTTTGTCTTATTATTATTAGGGTTAATATTAGGAAAACCCCAAACTAATAGATATGATAAATTTATTTTAAATTAATTTTTTTATTGCAAAAAATTTTAACTGCTATATCTACAATAAATTTACCAAAAATTAAATTTTTGATTAAAAAAACTCAAAACCGATATAGAAAGAACCATCAACTATAACCCTAAAAGAACCAGATTTCGAAAACAACATAGAGGAAGAATGAAAAATAGGCTTTCTACATATGCATCGTCCAAAAAACGATTTTTATCAGCTGTAGCAAAGAAAAGAAAGGAACTTCATAGAAGTCAAAATATGAAGAAATAGATATGCCTAGATACTTTATTATATGGATAAAGGATCTAATTGATAGAGAAAGCACCGTAAAGATCAATTAGTGAGGTTTTGGGCCAATACAATAAGAACTGCTTACTTACTTATGTCATATATATGTAACGAATTTAATCCAAAATTAGTACATTTATAATAAATTTACCATATATTAATTTCTATTAAATTTGATTAATACGACGAAAAAAAAACTCAAACTAATATATATGTGACAAATGGATAGTAAAACCTTAAATTGGTACACCCGTCAATTGTCACGTATTATCCACCTCAGTAATTTGATAGTAAAATTTAGCGGAAAGTATGAAAGGTAAATATATCATGTATGTATTATTTTGAAATTTTTTGTGATAATAACTCTTATTATTATTATTTTCATTTTTTTTCATTATTATAATAAAATTGGCCACATACAAGAGAAAGCACGTGATTGGAAATGATCGATGGAATTTTTTTTAATCGATATTAGATTAAGTGCATTGCAACTTCTAAAACTTCCTTTACCAAAAAAAAAAAAAAATTCTAAAACTTATTATAAAAACGCAAATGAGTCATAAGACTTTCAAAAAATACAATCAAATCTTAAAGCCTGTTAAATTAATGCAATCAAGTGCTATTAACTCCGTCACGAAAAATGCCGACGTGACATTCATTATTATTTCCTTCCTCAAATCTTACTTACATTAGATTTTAAATTAAAAGGGGTGAAAGAAAAGCACCTTCGTAGGGCCGGAGTTCGCTGAGGCTGGGTGAGTTTGTTTTATAGGCTGGTGCAGCAATTTATTTCATCCAGAAGGAAAGAAATGGGGCACTTCATGGAGGAGGAACATCTTCAGGTGACAGAATCATCAGCAATGTTCATTTCTCCATTAGAGTGCAGATGTCCTCCTTCATTATGTTGAGGAAGAAGGCATTGCTGCAAGATGATGAGGAGCTTTTGGAGGTTATGCATGATCACTCCAGTGCAGATTTTTCACAACGATCGCGGCGACCACAACCCATCGGCGAGGACCCTATGGCCCTTTTTTTTTTTTTGAGCTCTGGCTCTTTTTTAAAATAAAACCTTAGCATTTATATATTTTTTAATCTAATTTAAGTAAGATATGTTTACAAAATAATTATTATAAAAATGTCACGTAGGAGAAAGAAAATAAAGAAGAAAATGACATGTCGGCATTTTTAATTTTCATAGTTAACTGAATGACTTGATTGCATCAATTTGACAAATTTTAAGACTTGATTACGTTTTTGGAAACTTTAGGACTCAATTATACATTCGTAATAAGTTTTAAAATTTCTAATACACTTATCTTTAACATAATTTCAAGCATGTCCCTCATTGATTAAAGATTGGGTAGAATAGATTTACCTCAAACTCACGCTGAAGGCAAAAATAGATTAATTATTTAATTGGCTAAAGCCGGAAAAAGAAAATGATAAAAAAAAAAAAAAAGTCAACGCAATTTCATATGGATATAAAGAAGCAAATTGCTAAAATCGGAGAAAATTTAAATAAATAAATCGGCAACGTTTCGGGGAAATGCATGATGGAGTCACATTTCGCGGAAAATGATGTGCTGCAGACATATAAAAAAAAGAGACGCACTCGTTACAGGAGCTTGAGTTCGTTGATGAACTGCTGATTCTCTCTCTCTCTCTCTGCTCTCTGCTGCGCTTTTTCAGTAACCAGACGTTCTCCTACATCTTGTTGAGCTCCAGAAAGGAGAAGGGAAAAGCCATGTGGAAGCCAAAGAGAGCTTTGCCTCCCTCTTCTTCTTCTTCAGGTCAACCAAGTCAACCCAAGAGGCTATGCGTCCCACCGATCGAGTAAGCTCGCCCTACCCTCCAAACGTTTCGATGCTTGGTTCACTGTTTGATGATCTTGCGTTAGTTTTAGCTTTACTTGAGGGAGATTCAATGAAGGGTTCTTGAGTTGACGATTCTTGAAATGAGAGATATGGTGAAAGCCCGCCATCGATAAGCTTTTGCCTCATGACCGTCCTAAATCGCTTTCGTTCAGTTCTTTGTTGGTGAGTTTGTGCTGTTGCTCAGATGCGAAGTACTAAAGACCTCGAATGTCGTCGTCTCGAATCTGTTTGGTGATTTCGCATTGGCCACTCGCTGTACTTCCTCCTTATTCGAGCTGAATTCTGCTAGAATCATTTATCTAGCAAGTGAGCTGTTATCGTTACCAGGTTACTTTGCTATCCTGTTGTCTAAAATATCCTATCTCGCTTGTAATTTTGTGCTGATGTTCATGCAGTCGAGCATGGAATGGGTCCGAAATGAATCCTGTGCCGAGTTGCTGTTTGACTTGCTGTTTGACAAAGGAGGATCTGCGGAATATGGTAAGATGAGTAAACTAGCTAAGTTGGACATGCAAAATACAGTCCTTATTATATTTCAATTCCTGATCTCTTCAATTAGAAGTGGTTAGACGCATGAGAAATTGCCATGAGATGTATAGAGAATTTTTTCTTGAGTGGTAAATATGACCCGCTGAAAGTTCTAGGATTTTCCTGTGAAGCAATTGCACTAAGAACATGCTTTAGGCTTTTCATGTTGCATTGGACAGTATGGATCACAAAAAGATACAAATTTTCAATGAAGTGCCCTGGACATAACTGTCGCTTTGAAACCTGGAAAATGTGGTCAATGACCGTTTGAATGGAGGAGGAGGAAAGTGAAGATACCTGTGATGTGAACCTTGAATGTGATGACTACGTGACAGATGGCTCTTGCTTATGTAATTCTTCACTTTTGCTTCTTTGCTGGACAGTTTAGAGAAGAGCTGGAGCGTGCTAAATCCGACTGGGCCAAATATTTTCAAAGGTGAATATATTTCATTTGGTTTGTTGGCAATATCTTATCTGCATGAACTGATTCCTCTAGTGAATTTCCATGTGCATTGTCTTGTCAGCTAAAGATATCATTGACATCATATGCCATCAATCCAAGACTCTTTTTGAAAAAGCGTAATACCTACACAAACATTTCATTTGTTGATCACTGAAAGGACAGTGCATTCGGAGATAGCTGCTAACTCACTGTAGTTGCTTCTGCTATCAATGTACTGCATATAAATATGTATTCCATCTCTACATTGACTTTATATATTCCCTTAGATTAAAAGAATGCATTTGAGTCTGGAATCTATCTTTTTATACTGTTATTAGGTGCAACATTCATGTATACTCTTAACTAAAATGTTACATATGGATCTTTGTCTATTTACTACGATTAAGTCCACGAGACAGTAGTTTGTTCACGTTGTCAATTCTTATGGTGTAGTTTCTTCAGGAATGCTGTTGAAGAAATAGTGCAAGAGATGCACTCAATGGAGAATGCTTCTAAGAAACTGGTAAGATAAACAGAGTTTTCCAGTTTGGCTCAGACATATCTTTGTCAACACATCGGATATGAGTTGTTTATCTGCATGTCATGAAGTGACCAAATGAACTTATTGACCAACAAGTCCATTGCTAGCTAATTCATTTAGAGGAACATTCATTGAGCTTGAACTTGCACAAACTTTGCCCAAATTTTGCACGTTTTCCACCATATACAGCCGACATCAAGGTGCCAAACCTTCTTGTTAATGCGAACTCTTGGAGAACATTAGCCTTTTATTCCTAGAGTAACTTTTATTATTTGAGTGAGGGCCCTAGGGCCAACTTTTTTCCCTGCTCGACTGGAAGAATGGTAGATCCTTTTGCACAACCTATTATAGTAGGGAAGCCTTATAACTTGAAATGAATTCATCAGTTGACTTTCAACCTAATGACACCACGTGCCAGATCACAACATGACATCATAATCTTTCGCATCTACACTACCGGTGACAACACAAAAATACTACCCAGAAAAAAAAAAAAAAAAAACTCAAAACCATGCCACCAGATTACAGTCAAGTTAGTCAACATGAACTTGCCCATTTCTACTCAAAACACTTAACATCAGCAGTAACTGTCTTAATTCCTTGATGAATTATAGTTTCTAAAGAGACATTTACAAAGACAAAAACACAACTGCATCAAGGACACAGCAAGCTTGACGTATACATTTTTCATGCTTTGCTAAGTTTCGCCCTCTGCAGAAGATGATAAATTGTTGCAGTCTAGGCTAATTTCCTCACTAATGCCTTCAAACTTTCCCCTTCATGTTCTTCAAGGCTCAAGTACATCCATCCTTCCCGTCACTTGCAGATCTAGGACATGAGAGGAGCTGTAAAACTTGTTCTGATAATCTGCTTTGAGAAAGCACACTAAAAGAAAAAGTGCAATTTTAGATTCTTCATATTGTCTGCATAGCACAGAAGTGCTATTGATATCACACCAAGTTTTCATCCTATCCAATGTGTGCAACCTATTGTGAATCACCAACCAAGTTATAAAACCATAATTTGGCACATTAGGCTTAAACCATACAGCCAAAACCTACTCACTTATATCCCACATTCCCTCACTACTTCCCAGCCTCCTTTATAGTGAAAGAAGCCCTAAATGATCCAGTAAATACCACTTTGTCTAGAGAGCCAGAGTTTGGAGCAATCAACCCACACAATGCCATGAGTTTCAAGCAGATCATCAGACCTAACTGGAGGCCATCCCCTTTAATTTCCTTTGTAACATCTGCAACGGTGATTTTATCACCAAGAGCAGAATCATAGCCGTTCTGAAGCACATGTAAATTTTTGCATGGACATGAAATGAAAGGCAAAAAATGAAAATGCTTAGGATTGTTCATATGAGCCACATACAGAACTGCTGTTTGGTAAACACTATGATTTCAAATGTACCTGAAGAACTTAGCTCACTAAGGTGTTCGATAAGTAGTTAGGAATGATAAAATAGGTTTTTCTGCTCCCTTTGGTGGAATGGATTGGTTTTGTATTCATTTTTCTGACGTCTCCACCTTTGGCAATTCTGCTGTTGGCGGTCTTGAACAGAAGGAAAAAGTGGAGCCAGCTAACATTCACTCTTTCCACCTCAGAAGGTATGAATGCACTTCCCCTGTAATGCCATTGAGAAAGGCTTTCTGTGTAGTATTGACCAGTAACGCATTGTTGATGTCTTGGGTGAATAATGGTCTGACCTACTACTACCACCCCAAAGCAGGCAGTTAGATTTCGGTGAGCATCAGACCACAATGACTCGGTTGTGCGCCAAAGTGTCAATGCTCCAATTTAGAACATAAGTTTTGTAGCTAGAGAGCAGTGGAGCACTTTATTTTATGCTACTTCTTTTTCAATAATTTGCATTATTAAACTATCGAGACAATGGGTCTATGTATTTGTAGTTTCCTCGGCAGTAACTTGTCCAAGTGAGGTGTTTGGTAGTTTATCTCTCTTTATTGTCACTTTTCCAATTTTCCGCTTCTATGCAAGTTCCTATTTCTAATAGTTGTTTTCTGGGGAGAATGCAGGGCTAATGCTGTGGCAAAGAATAAAGCAAGAAGCTTACAGCTTCAAGTTCAAACCAAACTGTCACTTCCTCTATTTACTGGAAAGAAACTAGAAGGAGAGGGGGGAGCTAGCATTTACGTTGCCTTGATTGATGCGAAAACAGGGGGTGTTGTTACATCTGGCCCCGAATCCTCCATTAAGTTGGACGTCGTCGTTCTTGAAGGTGACTTCAACAAAGATGATGAAGAAAACTGGACCCAAGAAGAGTTTGAGAACTACGTGGTTAAAGAACGTGAAGGAAAGAGGCCTCTTTTGACAGGAAATCTCCAAGTGATGCTCAAGGAAGGTGTTGGGCAGCTTGGAGAGTTGATATTTACCGACAATTCCAGCGGGAATAGGAGTAAAAGTTTCAGAATAGGGCTTCTGGTGGCATCAGGTTATTGTTGCAATACACGAATCCAAGAAGGAATAACAGATGCCTTCCCTGTCAGGGAACAGAGAGGAGAATGTAGGTCCTTCATACTTTACAGTATATAAACCTTGTCCTTTTTGACTAACCATACATGGTTTTGGACATCCATAGTCTTAAATTTTATAATTGAATGCCTCATTTAGTGCCGACCTTTACATCTTGAACGAAAATTCTGATAATTAAGAAACGATTGCCTTCTTTGTTATTAGCAATTGTTGACACTTTGGATCAGTTACAGTAGAGAGTTTGTACACGCCTGTAAGAAGTTTGCTTTCTGGGACCTTACTATAGATGTTCTTTTCATTTTACAGCATACAGGAAACATCATCCACCTGCATCTGATGATGAGGTCTGGAGGTTGGAGAAGATTGCGAAAGATGGGAAGTCTCACCAAAAACTGAGTGAAGCTGGAATAAATAGGGTGGAGGACTTTCTACTGCAACTGTTTACGGACTCCCAGAAACTGAGAGAGGTAAGCACTTAGTTAATGATTCTTACTTAGGGTTTGATTGACTACCAAGATTATAAGTCTTGTGTCTTCTTTCATCATAGATTCTTGGAAAGAGCGTTATACCGAAGAACTGGGATATCCTCGTAGATCATGCAAAGACTTGCAAAACAAATTGGAAACTTTATTCATCCTATTTTGATGGCATGAGGAAGCATGGTGCTGTATTCAACACCAATGGTCAACTGGTCGGCCTAATCAAAGACAGAGTATCTTTTGCTACTCATCGACTTTCTGCCCAAGAGAAGGTAAGTAACTGAGTTCCAACTGAGTTTTGTCAAGCCTGATATGGACACTTGAAAAGAGGAGTGCGTTCGACATCTAGATGCATTTTTTTTTTTATCAGAAAAAGTAATAGGTAGTGCCTGTGGAGAGAATAGAAAGAAAATCTAGATGCTTTGTTTAGATCCATAATGGAGACTTTTTATTAATGGAGTGATTTTGAGCTTTCGCTCTTTGCTATGCAAAATTGAGGATAGTGACCTTCTAAATCTAAGTGGCCTTCTGTACTCCGTGCTTAAAATTATAACAAAAACAGGAGTAAGTTGGAGACCACTTTCAGCAGTTGATTTGGTTTCATCCATTAGAATCTGAGGCACCAATCATCATAATGTAGTTTGAACAATTAACTCATTCATGTTGCACATGTTACTTCCAAGTTTAAATATGAAGATCTTATAGTTTGAACGATTTACACTTCAGCAGTCGAACGAGTTGATGCTTGTTTTATTTCTTCACTAGCCCTTTCTCAATCAACTTTGCATCTTTACCCTGAGGACCCTTGCCTTGATTGTACTCTTATTACATCTTCCGAGCACCTGACGTTTGGTGGAGAAATGGGCGGATATGGGCGTAAAGTGAATTGAGGTTCTTTCAATATTATTTTTATTCTTCTTTCCCTGTGCTGCTCTTACGTGCTTTATCTGAATACAAGTTCATCCATTGGAATGCAACATTACTCGTGAAAAAAGAAGTTGCTTGAAGCCAGAATATTTACCTGTCAATAGTGGAAATAAATACTTCCATTAGTCCAGCTTGAGCAATATACCAATTGTTTTTGTTCCAGGAACATGGAGATGCAATCGTGATGAAGGCCTTGGCTAACTGGAATGATGTGAGAGAGTTCAATGGTGAGACATTTTCTGATTCAATGCAGAAGAATAGCTCAAGCTCGTATTCATCTTCAGTCTTAGGTGGACAAACTGAAAATCGCAACCATGTTCAACGTTATTTGGCTCCACCAATTGTTGCTGCTCCAGTTGGTCCGGAAGCTCCTCTGGCAAATGCGGGCTCCGCTGCTGAAGGTACGTGCCAGAGAACACAAAACTGTCTCTCCCTTTAAGCATATACAAAGATGTGGCCTGTGAAATTACGATGAAAATGGGACTTTCCACTTGATTTTTAAGCTTGAATATATAAAAGCATTGTGTACCTGATCCTTATGATTCTGGGCTCCAAATCATATAAAGACGTTTGTTTGTCCAGCTGTGATTATTGTGACATGAGCCTCATTAAATGCAATCTATCCATTTTGGCCAATATATGTACATATGTATGTATGCATGTATGTGTTCTGTCCAAGCTATTCAAAAGCAACTAAAAAATTAGTTGGTAACGGGTGCCTTTTTTGAGTGGGGGATTGGGGGAGGGGAAGGGTGAGGGTAGATACTCATGAACACCTTCACTTAGGTGATACTAAGTGGATATTGACGAGATATTGCTATGATTAGGTAGATATGAATAGATGTAATGAGCACACGATGTTTTTATATGTGTATTTTTATCAAGTGGTGACTGCGGTTGTTTTAGAAAGGGCCTTGTCAATTGAAGCATGTAAAGATTACAAAGATCAGAGGCAAGAAAAATTAAAGAGATGTGCAGGGTAAGGAGGGAAAAAAAAACTCGCAGCACTTTCCACGATATCAGAATAGCTCATAGTTCTGTGCTTACATCGGCCTATGTTTATGAACCATATTAATGTTTTAGTTCCTTCTTCAGGACTTAATGGTGCAATGGCTTTGGCATTACCAGTTCAGTCACAAAATACCAATTCTGGAACCTCCATGAAGATTTTAGTTGATGAAAATTTTCGTCTTGCTGCACATCAGCTCATGTCTGCAGGCTGCTCGAATGTTCAAATTCCTCCAGGTATCATGATAGTACTACTGCCGGATTGCCAACACAGTCTCATGGTCTCAATTTACAGAATTCCATGCATAGCAAAATGATTGGTTCTTCGAGCGGAATGGACTATACAGGATATGATGATGTTCTTCCTGAAGGCATTCATGTGAGAGAAAACAACACACCATGTAATGACCCGTTCTCTAGGACACTCGCTCCTCCCAAAGGCAATGACGTGATGGAAGATATCCAATCAAGTCATTCAGATGATAGTTGGAAGCAATGGTTGGCTGATAACCCATTACTTGATAATGGTTATGTTGGAGAAAACAACACACCATGTAATGACCCGTTCTCTAGGACACTCGCTCCTCCCGAAGGCAATGGCGTGATGGAAGATATCCAATCAAATCATTCAGATGATAGTTGGAAGCAATGGTCGGCTGATAACCCATTACTTGATAATGGTTATGTTGGAGGTACCGGCAGAGGTGTTATTGGCTGGCTCAAGATAAAAGCAGTGTTGCAGTGGGGGTACTTCATCAGGAAGAGAGGTGTCAGACTTGTGGAGTTAGACCAACCACCGATCCAAGTTCAGGCTTGTTCGTAGTTCTTATGTCGCTTTAGGGAAAGATGATTCTCCGTTTACTTCTGATAGAATTGATGGTAATATTTTCTTAAATGGTGGTAATATTTCATTGATTCTATATATTCATCTGTATATAGAACATCTATGTTGAATGCCTTATTAAGCGACTAATTGTTTCATCATAGTGTCTCTCTACCTCAATTCTTTCCACATCTTTCTTCAGAAAAGTTCTCTTATATATCACATGTAAGGAACGCAAGGTTATATCATTCAAAGGGTGTACTTGGATTCTGCGCTTATTATGCATTAGATCTGCAACCAAATCCAAGGAGTGCCATGTAATAAGTCCTGCCTACTGCTGCTCTCCAGTGGCAATGCAGCTCTTTTCTGGAACGCATACACTGTCAAGCTTTGATGCTAAGTTCCCTCGTACCCATTTTCCCGGCCTTCTCTTCTTGTTTTCTCGGTCCTCAAATGTTTTTACTATAACGAGCTTTTAGGCAAAGCAGCTCAGGGTTAGTTTAATTTAATGTTGGTTCTGCACTGGAATTGTAACCTTATAAAATAGGATTAAGTATTGAGATCTTTCGTCTTTAGTGTGTCATTCCACAATTCCTCCCGTTCCTGAACTATTTAAACAACTGAATATTCATGCATGTTTATACATCATTAAATTTATTGGCTAAGTGATATTCTTGGTTAAGAAAACGCAAGTCCATTGAAAATATTGTAGACATAATCTCATAATCCTAAACCTACCATTTATTTGCAGATTCCGAAGCTCTAGGACTGGAATATGATCAATGTCCTTTAAAACCACCTTGAAACTATATATCTAGCAGCTAGTCATGTTGATTATATTGATCCCAGAGGGCAGCCCTTCCACGCAAGAAGGTTTTTTGTGCATCGGATTGGATGCATCACTTAATGGTGACGTGAAGAAGCAAGTCAAATTTAGGTGGGTGAGAGATTTCAGCACTCCATTGCAAAGTTCGATAGTCGATTACACCGAGTGAACCACTCAACCCAAAGTATAAATAATCTACACCGAGCAATTGGTTCTCTTATATATGAAAGTTAATGTTTATAACAGATGAAGCATGAGATTGGGACTGTCGAATGGGTCTCGAATCTTGCAGCAATACCACGGAGACGATTGCCACCACATTGAAGCCATGGCTCTAATTAATAGACAAATAGTTACCTACTCCAATTTTCTCTTCAACAAATGCCCACCTAGCAGAAAAGGCACATGGGAGGTATAAATTAAGACTCCAAGGACGGAGCCGAAAAGCTTCAGTCACAAAAGCCAAAATGCATTGCTTCTCACACCGATGTCTGCAGCTTCGGAGAGCAGAGGTCCATCCACAGGAGCAACACGAGCATAACCACCACAAAATCTTGAACAGACAGTCATTCTGAATCAGAGATTTCATCTTCATCCTCGTCCAGTATGTAGACCAGGGCCCGTTTTCTTGCAGCTAAAACACAAGCCACACCTCTACTTGCTGTCGCCATAAAAACATTAACTTGATTTCAGTCCAACGTTTCTTGAATATATGGCCATGACTAACGTGGTGTTTAGATACCTTTGTTGGGTAAAAGCAAAACTACAACACATGCATTATGCTAAAACACAGGCGGGGAAGCAAACCTTGCTGCCCAAGGAGGCTATGGTATGCATGTAAACATGGATGCTCTACAGTAACTTGCTACACTAGATATCACAATAGTATCTATCATCATGAACATGTACAGGTTCTCAGTCAGTAACTAGACCGCAGTGAACCTACCATAAGAAGAATATTCTCTGTACTTGTGTGGCCTCTAAAGATTCACCTTTTTTGCACTTTGACCTCTCAATAGATTTAAATTTAGGGGAAAACCTGATACATTAGTATATTACTTCTTCAACTGAAAAAATATTCTTCTTTGGAGCATAAGTTTGCACTTCTTCGAACTGTGGGAACAAACATGAAGTGGTCCATTAAAGAGACATATTGTACCTAAGCCAGTCATAACCAGTCATATTTAAACTTATGAGTAGGCTGTTAAGTGAAAATGTAGTAAGGAGCATGGACAGGATTTATTCAGTCCACTACCTAGTCAACAAGATGGAATTGTTGCAAACACTCGCAAGTTTATCAAGCATTGATACACAAGGGAAATAGTATGGGCAACAACAAGTTTCCAAACATCCAAAAATGCAGATGGACATGGTAAGAAGCTCAAGGAAAAAAATTCAGGACTATAAAATTGATGGCATGACAATGGTTTAATCCTTAGTTCAGTTTTATGGTGGTGTCAAAAATTCTTACCACTAACTGAGAAGGGAGGAACAACAGTATGGGGAATGCTGCGAATCTTCTCATTCTCCACATCTAGGTGTAATATAGAGTCCTACATGCATAGTTTCACTGTGTTAATGTTTCAGGAGTGAGAATAAGATAACCAAGCAAAAAATGTTCTCACAAAATAGAAGCGAAAATGGCACTTCTTACCTATTAGGGACATTCTGACCAAAAAAATAAAAAATCAATTAGGGACACCACATGCCTACTTTTTAACCAACATACATGTAGAAGGCTTTAACTGCCAAGATAAGTTGGAACTTTTGCAGTTATAGTAAGGCAGAAAGTAAAACACCCTTCAGAGTTCCCAAGCGTGAAATAGCATGTCCATGCACATAGGAGGAAAAACTAAGCTGCTGCTTCTCATGCTGATGAGGAAAGCATACAAATAAAAGATAGGAAGAATAAAATTCCTAGTGTTTTTGAAACTGGACAAGTGGTTCAACCGGTCAAACTGGTAGAACTGTGTTCTACCAGTTTAATGGGTTTAACATATTGCATGTGATGTCATCTGATAGAATACTCCACATCTATTAGATTACACGTGTTCAGATTAATAGATGCCTAGCTGAGTCGGCAGAGCCTCATTGAGCACAAATGACAGCATTCAAGTTCTCAAGAACATCATTTAATTTTCTAATAGATTAAACCAATAAGGTCAATGAATAATAATGCACCACCAAATTGAAGCAAGAAGACACTGGAGTGAATGGTTGGTACGCTTGGTAGTTACAAGAGGTTGGAGTTCCAAACCCCAACCCAACTCCAACACTCTTCCTTTAAACATTTTGAATGCCCAGAACTGGTCCAAACTAGTTGACAGGATTGTGGGTCAACAGTTGACAGTTACGCCTGATAACAATAGGGTCAATACCACCAGTTCTTGACCACTACTGTTTCTGCTGTGAAACCAGACTGGACAGGTCTGGTTCCTGATCCAACCAGAGCCGGTTCTTAAAACACTGAAAAGAACAGGAGTCAACTGAAAAGCAATTTTCTTTTTGCCATCAATGTTTTAAATAGTGAACTGACGCGTATCAGAACAAACAGCGTCCTATACGTATCACGAGTACGAAATCAATATGCAAGCTTAGGATCCAAGAGTTACCTTTAATTGGTACAACTCCCAGTTATTTGCCCGAGTGGTTCCTGAAATGTGCACAAATGGAAGGTCACTGGCCTGCAAGATCATCATCCAGGCATCTCCCAAATTTTCACCAGTATCATTCATCTTATTTAGCAACATAACAATTTGATGGTCCTGTTTCAAAATAAAATATATTAGCCACATCCACAAATTCTTAAAGCAATTTCTGCTAGGCTTTTACCTTATATAGAGCCAAATCCACACAATGGTAACCAGAAGGGATGCACAACAAGATTGCTTCCAAAGGTTTTCCCTGCTTCACATTGCTTGAATCATTCATAGATCCCCTCACTACAGCTATACAGTTTGTAACATCTAAAAAAGACTCGTCAGGTAATTGGAAGGAAATATAGTCTGTAAACCCAACTTCATGAGTCAGATTAGATGAAGCAAATTCAGAGACATCCTGCAAAGCCATATGAAGAAACGATTAGCATGAAAAAGCAGTTGTACTCTGCCCATGCAGATCTCCGGATAAAATTGTAGATTCAGATTAAGGGTAAATACCTCATAGGAGGACAGTGAAATTGGAATGTATCGGGTGGATGCTGAAACTGATGTAAGACGGAATAGAGGCAATAAATTCTTACAACATATCTTTTCTGAAATGGTAGAAAAAGGCATCTGGGCAGCTTCCTTGAAACTGTAAAAATTTAAATTTATTCATAATCAGTAAACATGAGATACGGCATTATCACACACAATAATCATAAACTAATCAGAAAGCCCAATCCAATAAGATCACCCAGCTTAAGTTTCCATGTACCTTGTCAAGTAATCAACCTGAGATTGAATACGAAACACTAGATTATTAGGTAGAGGGTAAGTAAAAAACCATTGTTGAGTACAACCTTCAGAAGACAACCCCCACCCCCGAGGGTTTCCTTTTTTTCCTTCTCTCATTATAGTCTCAAGGTTCTGGCCACTCAGACAAGGAAATATAAAATATAGCTACAATTTTATTGTAACAGGAATTTGGATAGAAAGATCTACTGACAAATGACATTATCAAGATACCTAAATTAGCCAAATGAGAAATGAATATTTCAGCTCAATTAAACGATGAGTTGGGTGAAGCCAAAGCACAAGGTTTTAAGTGAAGGATTGCAATGTTTATGTAAACCATTTTGGAGCCGGACCATCATACTCAAACCTCTGTTATGCATACAAAGAGATCGAGAATTTCATATTCGGTACACTTGTCAGCAATGAGGACCAGACTTGGAGGAGGGAAAAAATCAATCACTTCAAATGACAGATGACAGCAACGATTTATCCCAGCGTTCATATATTCCCCACTGAGGTAGCATGCGGAAAAACACTAGTGAATGGAAAATCTAGATATAGCATAAATACAAAGAATCGACAATGAAAGAGTAACAAGACACATTCAAGTAAGAACTTCCATGCATGAACAAGATTCTATTAAATTTCATTCAATTCTTTTGATGATACCTGTGTTCCATCTGTTGAAACTCCTTTGCAAGTGTCCTTCGCAAATATTTGCTGTCCCCAAATCCTCCAAATTGCACTAATTCTTTGACTCTCTTCATAGTTTCTCTGAAACAATAATGTGTAAAACATCTTATTGACCTGACATCAAACATCAAGGCAGACAAGCGCATGAAACTACATTTGATTTTCAAAAGACTTTCCAGTCCAATGAGAAACGACAATCAACCTGTCAATTTCAATCCTCGTTACCCTGTCATTAGCAACATATGCTGGACCAAGAATGACCACAGTCAAAGCCCAGCAAAGCACCCTAACTTGAGTCAACCTCATCTCTTGTGCTCTTAGAAGTATTTAGGAGGACGGTAGCAAGATGACTTAAAATGAAGAACTAACCCTCAAACCAGGAGTCATTTACAATTTCGATATTCTGAATTTAGCAACTAATTTGGTCGCATTGCAAAAAGGCATGAGTGAGCCACTAGAGCGCATGAAAAGAATACTAGGCTTGACAGGATACCGCTCTGACATTTAAAGCGTGACCAAGGTCCATTACGCCATGATATTTTAATCCTCTGGCACACAAATGGATAGCACAACCTAGTGAAGGGCCACCAAAATTTGCTGCTAGAGTACATGAAGGCAATACTAAGCTGTCGACACTTCACAGTATCCAAGCCATTGCCTCACCAAATTTCAGATACAATGAATGAAGAGATGGCCCACACTTGGAATTAGAAGGTTATGTCAAATTATGAATCCAGTCATCATGTCTGAATGATACATATGATTCCATAACTAGGGCCAGGCAATAACATTTTCTTATTAGATGAATGAAATTCATTAAGAACACCAAGTAGGAGCCGAACTTCAGATGATGCACAAGAGAAGAAATTTATTAATTCAATGGGTAGCCATTCTATCAAAAATAATGGCATGTCACATCTCAGCCCAAGTAAAGTTAATGTCGACTGAAATGAGGGAAAATAATTAACTTTCAGGGAGTATACAAGCCATTTCTACTGGAAGCTCTGTATATGGCAGTGCCAAACAGTCCCACTTGGTGACTCCATCAGGTATGAACACATATTAACTAAAGATTCAGGGGTTCTGTGTGCCATATTGTAAATGACTTAGAATTAGGAATTGGACAAGTTGGAGGAAATCACTTACAAATCAATGTCAATTTCTTCATCAGCCTCGGATAGATCCAGAAGCTGCATAACAGGATCTTGATCATACAGAAACTTCAAGAACACGACAACAAGTTCACTGTAGAAATTCATAAGAGTAAATAGGGATTCACCATAAGGACTGAACCTGATGGATAAAAGTTAGACAAACCTATTGTATGTTAAAAGTTGATCACTTGGCTCTGACATAAGTTGCTTTATACATTTCAGAAGCCAGCTGAAGAAATTTGCAAACTGAAAGAGACACAAAACCAAAACCAAAACCAAAAGCTTCAGCAACATGCACATTATCAACCAATAAAAAAAGCTTACACCGCTGGCTCAAGAATTTAGGATCCTACCAATATTCTGAGCTTGTCTAGATTTCAGTGGTCACACTGGCAATATTTTCATTTTAAAACAAGAAAGAATGGATGTCTCCAGCATAGCATGTGCGAAATTGAAAAGGTATCAACAAACATTAAGTTGTCAAGGTGCCGTAAGCAAAGATAAAAAAGTCATGCAATTTCTCTTTGGTCCTTCAAATACACGATGATATATATCAACAAATAACAATGTGATATTGTCAGTATTTCATCATGATCTTAAAAGGTGCGAGATGAAACTTTGTTAAACAGGTTCAAGTCATGTGCAAATGCCCAGCTAACAATATCTTCCTCAAATTCTCAACGAAAACGCTTGTATTTCAAATATTAAATGTTATTCGGCTTAGAATAATATGTCATTCTGAGCACACAAGATCTTGTGTCTTATATCCACAAGTAGTTCAACTCCATGTTTAAAATTTAGGAATTTAGCATGACTAAAGATATGCACGATGAGAGACAGGCAAGATTTTGGAAAAGAGTAGCAAACAGAAGGTATCAAGAAACGTAGAGAAATCATAACAAAGATTGTAACAGGCTACCTGCTGCACAACAGATGAGAGCACCCTTATGAATCGCTCAACCTGTACAAGCAGCATTCCAGCCTTTTCTACTGCATTGTCCACCAGTGTCTCATCCAAACCAATACCCAGGTAACAAGAGTGCCATCTTGAAAGACCCCTGAGCTCACCCATTCTAAAGCCAATAATTTCTACAGCAGGCTGATTCTCTCTCTCTCTCTCTCTCTCTCTCTCTCTCTCTCCGCTCTCTGCTCTCTGCTGCACTTTTTCAGTAACCAGACATTCTCTTGCTTCTCGTTGAGCTCCAGAAAGGAGAAGGGAAAAGCCATGTGGAAGCCAAAGAGAGCTTTGCCTCCCTCTTCTTCTTCAGGTCAACAAAGTCAACCCAAGAGGCCATGCTTGCCTCCAATCGAGTAAGCTCGCTCTTCCCTCTTAACGTTTCAATGCTTGATTCGTTGTTTGATGATCTTGCGTTAGTTTTAGCTGTACTTGAGGGAGATTCAATGAAGGGGTCTTGAGTTGAAGATTCTTGACATGAGAGACATGGTGAAAGCCCGTCATCGATAAGCTTTTGCCTCATGACCGTTCAAAATCACTTTCGTTCAGTTCTTTATTTATGGGTTTGTGCTGTTGTTTTAATGCGAAGTACTAATGACCTCGGATGTCATCGTCTCAAATCTGTTTTGTGAATTTATGTTGGCCAATTGCAGTACTTCCTCCTTATTTGAGCTGAATTCTGTTAAAATCATTTATCTAGCAAGTGAGCTGTTATCGTTACCAGGTTAATTTGCTATCCTGTCGTCTAAATATCCTATCTCGCTTGTACTTTTGTGCTGATGTTCATGCAGTCAAGCATGGAACGGGTCCGAAATGAATCCTGTGCCGAGTTGCTGTTTGACTTGCTGTTTGACAAAGGAGGATCTGCGGAGTATGGTAAGATGAGTGAAGTAGCCAAGTTGGACATGCAAAGTACAGCCCTTATTATATTTCAATTCCTGTTTCTTCGATTAGAAGTGGTTAGATGCATTTCTGACATTCCGGCCAGTTTCTGGACAGTAATCCGCGTGAGAAATTGCCAAGAGATGTATAGAGAATTATTGCTTGAGTGGTAAAAATGACCTGCTGAATGTTCTAGGATTTTCCTGGGAAGCAATTGCACTAAACACATGCTTTAGGCTTTTCATGTTGTGTTGGGCAGTATGGTTCACAAAAAGATACAAATTTTCGATGAAGTGCCATGGACATAACTGTCGCCTTGAATCCTGGAAAATGTGGTCAATGACCCTTTGAACGTAGGAGGAGGAAAATGAAGATACCTGTGATGTGAAACTTGAATGTGATGATTACGTGACAGATGGCTCTTGCTTATGTAATTATTTGCTTTTGCTTTCTTTGCTGGACAGTTCAGAGAAGAGCTGGAGAGTGCTAAATCTGACTGGGCCGAATATTTTCGAAGGTGATTATATTTCATTTGGTTTGTTGGCAGTATCATATCTGCATGAACTGATTTCTGCAGGAGAATTTCCATGTCTATTGTCTCATCAAAGTATTAATGCCATAAATCCAAATTTCTGTTCGGCAAAGTGTAATACCTGTGCATACCTTTTTCTGTAAATCACTGACAGGACGGTGCATTTGGAGATAGCAGCTAATCAACATTATTTGCTTCTGTTATCAAAGTACTGGATAAATTTGTATTCCAGTTTTATGTTGACTTTTTATGTCGAGTTAGATTAAGGAATGCATTTGTTGAGTCTGGCATTTATGGTTTATACAGTAATTAGATCTGACATTCATTTGTACAAGTAACTTAAATGTCAAGGGTTATCTGTCTTTTTGTTACGAATAAGTCCACAAGACAGCAGTTGTTCATGTTATCAATTTTTATGGTGTAGTTGCATCTGGAATGCTCTCAAAGATATAGTGCCACAGATGCGCTCAGAGAATGATTTTCAGAGATTGGTAAGATAAACAAGTTTATAAGATTTCTACTTTTTCACAGACATATCTTCATCAACACTTAAGGTATGAGTTGTTTCTCTGCATGTCATGAAGTGATAGAATGAACTTACTAATCGCTTCATTCCGACAGTTTTAACAGCATTCATCGAGCACAAACTTCACACGATCTCCTTTGTCTATAAGTAAATATTCATTTTGTTGTGCAACCTGTGGAAAGAAAAACATGGGAAGGCCTAATTTCCATACAAGTCTGTTACAGCATAATGTCCCACATGGGCAGACAAAATTGAGGTGCCAAACCTTCTTCTCAATGTGAACTCTTGGGGAAGATCAACCTGTTATCCATAGAGTAACTTATATCCGTTGAGTGAGGACCTTCCACTCAGCACTGTCAGCTTACTAGGGCCAACTTGCATCCCTGCTCGACGGGAAGAACAGGAGATCCTTTTGAACAACTTGTTATAATAGGAAAGCCTTATATCTTGACACAGGAGATCCTTCTGTGCAACCTATTACGACTCACTAGCCAGGTTCTAAACCCATGTTTTGTCATATTAGGCATAAACCATACAAGCCTAAGCCAAGTCACTTTGTTCCCCCATGTCCTCACTAGCTTCGAACTCTCCTTTATAGAGAAAGAGCCCCTAGATGATCCAGTAAATACCACACTGTCTATAGAGCCAGAGTTTGGAGCAATCAACCCACACAAAGCCATCTGAGTTTCAAGCAGATCATCAGACCTTGCTGGAGGCCATCTCCATTCATTCTCCTCAATAACAGTTTCAACTGTGGCTTTATCACCTAAAGCTAAATCATAACCATTCTAAAGAACATGAAAATTTTTTCATGGACATGGAATGGAAGGGGAAAATGAAAATGCTTAGGATTGATCATATGAGTTTTATAGACAACTGCTGTTCGGTAAAAGACAGTGAATTCAAATATGCATGAAGAACTTAGCTCAATAAGGTGTTTGATAAGTTGTTTTTAGGAAAGAGCCACAGGATAGGTTTTCCAACTCCTTTTGATGGAATGGATTGGTTTTGTATCCCTCCTGCTTCATTTTTTGGATGTCTCCAACTTTGGCAATTCTGCTGTTGGTGGTTTTGAACAGATGGAAGCAGTGGATTTTGGAAACATTCATTCTCCCCAGCGTGCAAGGTATGGATGCACTTCCCTCGTGATGCTGTTGAGAAAGGCTTTCTGTGTAGTGTTGACAGGTTATGCATTGTTGATGTTTTGGGGAATAATGGTCCGACCTACCACTACCACCCCAAGCAGGCAGTCTGAGCTCTCAGTGAGTGTCATGCCACAATGACTCGGTCATGCACCAAAGTGTCAATGCTCAATTTAGAACATAATCCTTGTAGTTTGCCAGTGGAACATTTTATTTTATTTTACTTCATTTTTTTTTAAAATGAGAATTATTAAACAAATAAAACGACGGGTCTATTTATCCTTGTAGTTTCCTCGGCAGTAAGACCTGTCCAAGTGAGATGTTGGGTATTTTGTCTCTCTGTCGTTACTTTTCCAATTTTCCGTTTTTTATACACATTCCTATTTCTGATGGTTGTTTTCTGGAGAGAATGCAGGGCTAATGCTAATTCTTCGGGAGAGAATGATGTGAGAGACTTACGGCTTCAAATTCAAACCAAACTGTCAGATTCTCCATTTACTGGACAGAAACTAGAAGGAGTGGGGGGTGCTCACATTTCCATTGCCTTGATCAATGCAAATACAGGGGATGTTGTTAGATCAGGCCTGGAATCCTCCATTAAGTTGGACGTCGTCGTGCTCGAAGGTGACTTCAACAAAGACGATGAGGATAACTGGACCCAAGAAGAGTTTGAGAGCCACGTGGTTAAACAACGTGAAGGAAAGAGGCCGCTTTTGGCTGGAGATCTCGTGGTGAAGCTCAAGGAAGGTGTTGGGGAGATGGGAGAACTGACGTTTACTGACAATTCCAGTTGGAATAGGAGTAAAAGATTCAGGATAGGGTTTAAGGTGGCAACGGGTTTTTGTGGGAATACGCGAATCCGAGAAGCCAAAACAGATGCCTTCCAAGTCAAGGAAAATAGAGGGGAAGGTAGGTCCTTCATAGTCTTTCTACAGTATATAAACCTTATCCTTTATGACTGAACATAAACATGATTTTGGACGTCCAGAGTCTCCAATTTTTTAATTTAGAGCTTCATTTCGGGTGGACCTTTACAACTCGAACAAAAATTCTGATAAATAAGAAGCAATCGGTTTGTTTGTTATTGGTAAATGTCCACACTCAGGATCAGTTTCAGGAGTATACAAGCCATTTCTACTGGAAGCTCTGTATATGGCAGTGCCAAACAGTCCCACTTGGTGACTCCATCAGGTATGAACACATATTAACTAAAGATTCAGGGGTTCTGTGTGCCATATTGTAAATGACTTAAAATTAGGAACTGGACAAGTTAGAGGAAATCACTTACAAATCAATGTCAATTTCTTCATCAGCCTCAGATAAATCCAGAAGCTGCATAACAGGATCTTGATCATACAGAAACTTCAAGAACACGACAACAAGTTCACTGTCGAAATTCATAAGAGTAAATAGGGATTCACCATACGGACTGAACCTGATGGACAAAAGTTAGACAAACCTATTGTACATTAAAAGTTGATCACTTGGCTCTGACATAAGTTGCTTTATACATTTCAGAAGCCAGCTGAAGAAATTTGCAAACTGAAAGAGAGACAAAACCAAAACCAAAAGCTTCAGCAACATGCACATTATCAACCAATATAAAATGCTTACACCGCTGGCTCAAGAATTTAGGATCCTACCAATATTCTGAGCTTCTCTAGATTTCAGTGGTCACACTGGCAATATTTTCATTTTGAAACAAGAAAGAATGCATGTCTTCAGTGTAGTATGTGCGAAATTGAAAAGGTATCAACAAACCCTAAGTTGTCAAGGTGCAGGAAGCAAAGATAAAAAGAAAAATTATAAAAAAAAAAAAAAAAAAAAAGCCATGCAATTTCTCTCTGGCCCTTCAAATACATGATGATTTCAACAAATAACAATGTGATATTGTCAGTATTTCATCATGATCTTAAAAGGTGCAAAATGGAACTTTGTTAAACAGGTTCAAGTCATGTGCAAATGCCTGGCTAACAGTATCTTCTTCAAAATCCCAACAAAACAACTCGTATTTCAAATATATAATGCTATTCGACTTAGAATAATATGTCATTCACACAAGATCCTGTGTCTTATATCCACAAGTAGTTCAACTCCATGTTCAAAATTTAGGAATTTAGTGTGACTAAAGACATGCACGATGAGAGATGGGCAGGATTTTAGAAAATAGTAGCAAACAGGAGGTATCAAGAAATGTAGAGAAATCATAACAAAGATTGTAACAGACTACCTGCTGCACAACAGATGAGACCACCCTTATGAATCGCTCAACCTGTACAAGCAGCATTCCAGCCTTTTCTACTGCATTGTCCACCAGTGTCTCATCCAAACCAATACCCAGGTAACGAGAGCGCCATCTCGAAAGACCCCTGAGCTCACCAATTCTAAAGCCAATAATTTCTACAGCAGGCTGCTAGGTAAATAACAATGTAAATAACAATAAGTCAATTAGTTAACCCCACAAGTCCAATATCCTCTCTAATCAAGGAAACTGACACACTCATGAGGGATAAAGATAACATCGAACATATAAGTTAAATGCCAAACAGCAATAGGAACCATCGATGTTAAAATTTTATGAAAGAAAATGTTTCACGCAGCAAATGGCCATTACAAGCCATCCTTATCTTTCAACTGTAAACTGTGTTTGAATTACACAGCATACGCTAGATTCTCTGACAAATAAAAGTTATTTTGGAAAAATCATTAAGAAAATGGAGCCTAGTCTACCATCCAATTCATGCAAGCAGGCTGGAAGTTTGGAATGGTTTTGTGAAATGATCAAGTCCTGGAAAATGGAGCCTAGTATACCATCCAATTCATGCAAGCAGGCTGGAAGTTTGGAATGTTCGTGTGAAATGATCAAGTCCTGCCCAAAGTGGCTGTATGTGTGAAGGGGAAGGACAGAAAGAGAGAGAGAGAGAGAGAGAGATCTTATTTATGTGATAGTTGTGGGCTATAAACACAAAGCTGACAGGAATTGCTGATGTTTTTAAGGAGACAAAGCCCCAGCCCTTGTGCTGTTAGCTTGGGCAAGGGTAACTTCTTTACAACATTCAAATATCAAACTACATCTCTATCCCATAGCTTACACTTTTTGATTAGTTAGTTTTGGTCCCACAAAATTTTATGTGGAATTAGAGCAGGAGGTTTCAGGCTTAAAACTCACCTTACTACCTATTTACCTCCCCAATTATCAAATATCTATCCTTCAATCTAAGGCCAAGTCTTAGCCTACGTGAGAGGGGGAGCATTATTGTAATTAAGTACCACATCTTTATTTGATAGGTAATCTTTTAGATGACTTGGCAATTGTTCCACAAAATTCTACACTGTTGTGAATGCACATTTTGAGTAAACAACAGGAGAAAGGAGCCCCAAAGCATTGATTGACAGACCGTGGAGTTAAAGAAAGTTCATAAACTTTCAAAAGAAAAATATAGGCAGGTTCCTACAAAAGAGGAAAATTATATAGGAGCTGTAAAGGATAGATATTTGGATAACCACCATATTTTTTTGGCATTGTGGTGGCAGTTCTTTAGACAGTAAGTCCTTTTTTGAATTATCTTAGATAAATATGAGCTTATGGGTGGTAATTTGTATATAAGAGGAACCCCATGATGCTTATCAATAGAATTACATATCAAAAAAGTAAAAAGAAGAGAGTCTATAACTTTAAAGAAACTAACAGGAAACATTATTTCTCACCATAGTAATAATCAACAAGAATGTGCAGTGTACAAGAGAGTCCTGAACCCAGGAGAAGCAAGGAACCGATCTAATTAGCAACAGCCCTACAGTGTGCATGTGCAAGTGCAGACACCTGTGCAAGCACACAATCGCATGCATGTGCTTGGGCAATGCACATGTTTACAACACACAAAATTGCCCACATGTATAGAGAGAGATCTGGCAGAGAAGATATAGGCAATATATTTTCTTATAGATGATAAAGGATTTTAATTAAAGTTCTAACGTGCCAGTATACAAGAATAAAACAAAAGAAAAACAAACAAAAATAAAACATCAGAAGACCATATGAAATCAGAACATGATGTCCAAAGCCATTTAAAAGGTACACCACCAAAACTACCCAAGATTTCAAACCCTACTATTTTGTTGCTTTCCTTCCAAAGGCACCACATGCGATAAAGGTGTGGCACTACAAGACTTCTTAGAAATTGATCCTCCTAAATAGGCATTCCAACAACTAAAAAGCTGGATGGCATGTCTAGGCAAGGAAATGATCATTTGGGATATTGAGTTAGTGAGACAAGCCCAAGATTGGGACTTTTTAACATCTCTTTTTATGTATTATATTATTCCAAGAATTCCGTAGCCTATGAGGATGCATTTGTGTGGAAGATGAAAAAGATGGAATCTTTCCAGTAAAGTCTCACTACAAGCTGCTCAATAGGGAGGAAGTCGGTGGTCGAATGGATTTTCCTCAAAAAGTGACTTGCAAAGTGAGGATTCTGATTAGAGTTTGGAAAGTAAGGGTTCTGATTAAAGTTTATCCATTTGCCTGGAAAGCAACTTGGGAATGAATCCTCACTTTAGATAACCTACAACAAAGAGGCAAATACTGGTTAATAGGTGTTTCCTCCACAAGGAGGAGGCAGAATCCGTGCAGCATCTCCTCCTTCACTGTTCATGGACAAGAGTGGTTTGGACAGTTTCCTATGCTTGCACCAAATTATCTTTGGGTTATTGGAGCTTTTAGGAGCAAGAACTCCGGGCTTGGCAGCACATTCATTTACAGTGCCACGAGAAAAGAAGGATTAACTCAATTCCTCTATCTGTTTTTAGGCTCATTTGGAAGGAGCTAAACAAGATAGCTTTTGATGGAGAGGATCTTCCGTTTGTTGAAATTTGGCTTAAAGTCGTACACTTTTGGTATAGTGGAGACTGCATATGGATGTAAATGACTTGATTAATATGGTCGATGATGTATCTTGTCTTTGAGCTCACTTTTGGTTTTGAGAGTTGTTCTGTACATGGCTTTAATTTTTGGGCTCTAATCTTAGATGGGTTTGCAACCCCTTGGTGTCCTATGGTTGAACTTTTTTTTTTTTTTTTTTTTTTTGGTGAAAGTAAGAATATATTGGGGAAGGTAAAATTGTACAAAAATCAGCTTCAAAAACTTGCACTCAAGATGAACAAGCTCATTATGAGTGAAAGGAAGCCGAGGAAAAGGCCAAGCGGCCGCCAAAGAACAACAAGGCACCAATGCAAAGAGCCTAATGCAAAAACACCAAGCAGACACCAACTATCCTATATCACAACATTGTATGTAATCATGTAGTTTCAAGTACAAACACTAACATTTCACATATGATTTTGTGCTAATCAGCATAACCATCATCCATGTAGCATGTTTTTATTGAGCACAAAAACGCTCCATTAACTCACAGTTGCAGTTCCTTTTATGAGTTATCGTGACAAAAGGGTGCCTCTACAACCTAAAGTCAAGATCCAAAAAGTTCAAGAGAAACTCTGGATCCAAAGAGATACCGACACATTCCCAAAACAGAACAATACTATGGATACAAAGACCAGCATACAAAACTTGTTTGAAGTGGTAAAATCCAAGCATTTAGGCAAGTGTATTACAGACATCTAATACAAATCTATTTCACATGTGAGTAAGTTAACCTTTGTCATTTACTAGGACATAACATCTTTAGCATTACTCTGCCAAAAGATGGTGCTTAGTTAAAAAAATGGCAACCTAATTGGAAAAGTTGGTAAAAAATATAAACTAATGAATTCTCACATCTAAGTACATGAACAAATTGTTGTGGACAGAGGCTCTCATAACCAAGGTTAAGCATCACAGATGAGCTCAATGTTGGCTCAATTCACTATCATCTGAGCATGCGCCAGTTATTTTATCTGCTCATTTTCTTCTGATAACTGAGTTTTCATTCTCAATTTTAGCTTGTTGACAGTAATAATAACATAAGAAAGCAGAGTTTCACTTACTACAGCAAGTCCAAGGAGTGGAATTGGTAGTATAAATAAGTCTTAACTTCTCCTAGGCTCAAATAGGGCTATTAGTAAGTAAAAAGAGTTGAATATGATTTATTGATACAAAGATTGACTCCTGCAATTATGAGGGATATATATTGAGATCGAAGCAGGCAATAAAGTTTTTTTTCCTTTTGAAACAGAGAACATATCTCTATACCTGTTAATTATAACATAAATGCATAAAAATTTCCATACCCATACCTCCATTTACAGTATTCTGAAAGCCCAAACTCAGATCAAGTTCATATTCAAACCAATGATTATGACCTATAATTTTTATTATACGCTTATAGTAGAGATTGCCGACTTGTTAAATCAGAATCAAATCAGATTTTACCTCACCCTTTCCAGCCACTCAATGTTGGTAATCCATATCATTGCATATGATAGGTTCATATAAGAATTCAACATCAGGATATTCTGAAAGATATGGTGTGTCTCAAAATGCGTGAAGCATAACTTACTATAACAAATTCCTACATCTATCTGATCACCATTTAAGACTGTTCTGTGCAATGCTTAAAACTCAATAATTTATCAGAGAGAAAGGCCAAATGCAAAGGTAATAACGTGCACCTGCAGATGATTGAGGACAACCAGCTGAAGTTCTTTTCCAGCACCACAGACAACTTTTGATACACGCTTCATACCCTATCATTGAACAAACTAGCAGACTAAGATTATGAAAACCAACCAAAAAGAACAGAAGTCCTATAGCAACACCGGAACTTAAAAAAACCAAACGTACCACTTCACCCAGAGAATCAACAAGAAACTGGTGGACTGCAGGACTGGTCCTAGCACCACCTAGAAGACTCAAAAATTCCTCCTGAGGAGAAGAGTCAAGACCTAGATAAGCAAACAAGAACAGTTAAATGAAGAACGATGAAAAGCCATCTACTGCTTTGTATTAACAGGACCACTAACCATGATCATTAATAAGGCTTGTTAACAAATCAAACTTCTCATGAAATATGTTCATGGCATCAGCCCACTGCTTGTGCATGACTGATAATGATGTCCGGACGACATGAAGTAAATCGTCAATGTTGGACGCCTGTTGAGCAACTTGATGAAGTTCATTTTTACTGCAGACAGGAAGAGATTGAGAATCTAAGGAGGCATTCAGCAGATAAAGATTCTCAGATATCTGTTCTCATTTCATTTGAGAATGCAAACAGTCCAGAAAATGTGTTTGGTAACACTTCGAAAACAGTTGAAAGGAAAAATATTATTAAAATCAAAATTAGAAACTGAAGACAACTTTTCAGCGTTCACATGCCACGTGCAAACATGGAGATTTGGAATAACTAAGCCTCTTTTCTTATTGCGATGGAACAAGAACAAATTCTGACAATTCTCATCCTTACAACATACACCATTAAACAAGTTTTCTGTGATAAAACATCGAAAACAGTTTCCATAAAAATGAAAACAAAAAATGTTATCGAAAACTTGGCAGGCCTCTAATTGTAGAGAACAAAAATGTTCTGTGAATCATGCAACGATGTTCAAAATTTTGTAAGAGTAACTCCTGCAATTTTGTCCCACCACTTTCAACATCCGAACTACGTTGATTTCTAGAGGTTTCTACGGAAAGATGGTATGATACTTGAAGGTCGGGTGAAAACCTTATCAAGCATGAAAAAAATCATTCAGGCTACGAAGTATGAGGCATCATGTAGTTCAGTTTACGGTGACTCTTGAAAGTCAACTTGGGCATTTAAAATTATCAGAAGGAAAGTTCTTGCAAAGTGTAGATTAAATTCCAAGAAAAATGCCTCAAAATTGCTCCATGTTAACCATCAGTTTCGTTTTAAGGTTGACGATAATATCCTGAGTTAATATGAGTTTTACTTTCCGTAAAACCAGACAAAATTGATACCTCTGAAACATGTATCAGTGCACATGAACAATTGTAATATAATTATAATACGGAGTCCAATTACTACTGCAACTTAAAAAAAAGAAAAGAGAGAGAGAGAGAGAGAGAGAGAGAGAGAGAGAGAAGAAGTTTCACCTAAAATATGAATAACACTAAATGCAAGTGCAATTCTACCTCTTTTGGAATATTGAAGTATCAAGCACTAAGTAATGAAAGCCATGCATACTATCTCCAACTGTTTGACACCCTCTTGATTCAACAATGTCTTCAACAAGTTCTCCTGAGCATGCAACCATCAAATGACAAAGATCCTTGGATAAAGCCACCTAATGATAACAATTACATGGCAGTTAGCTTGCTCTGGTGAAACATCCGACATGATATCTGGACTAAACCAATCACAGGAATAAACTTACAGTAGGTACATTTGAAGTTTAGCAAAAATTCTGCATCTTACATCTATAAAATATTATCGAAGCTGTTTTGACATTTTCTGTGTCAGGCTGTTTGACATTTTTATAGAAACATGTTTAGTTACCACTGAGCTTTTACTCAATAGTTTCTCTATCAAATTCCAATAAGGTGTTCATGAGAAGACAATGTATCTGATGACTATAACTTAAATGTCACAAAGTGAATGAAATTCTTTGCTGGTCACCAAAGCATTTTGAGCAAGAAACTATGCACAATTCACAGTAATTTTTTGTTTCATTTAGTCTAGGTTCCTTTGTTTAACTTTAAGTTTAGCTTGATCACCAATTGTTCAAAAAGTGTCTCTTAAGGTTTATTTTGTATTTTTCTTTTCCTAATGCATGGAAAAAACCAAAGAAAAGACAACTTAACATATCGTGAAGTTGCAATATATTGGAAGACTAATTAGGAAGGAAAATAATATTAGTCCCAGCAGAGCAAAAAGGCCTCCTATCATTAACCCATTAGTTGAAGAAACATGGAGACTCTTGAGAGGCAACTGTGTTAGTCAGTGTACCTTCCTCACAGACGCATTCAGAAGTCGGCAAACGGTGTCTCTGTCCTTGGTTGTCGTAGGAATATCACATTCATGAATATTCTGGTGCACATTCCCATGCATTATGGCAATCACACGGCAAGAAGCAATAAGCAACTGATTATCGAACTGAAAATAGCAAACTCAATATAACAAAGCAACTATACAAATAAAGTCGACACAGAGAGTTAAAAAGCTTCCAAACTAAAATAACTAGTGGAGAGTGGAACTGTGCTATTTCTACGAGGTCAACTTAAAGATCAACCAAGCACCATAACATTAAATTTTAGGTCAGGTCGATGATGGAACTAGAAAACAGAGAGAAGCAACAACTTCAGCAAAAAATTTAAACTTCATGGGCAACAGCACAAGTGCAGTATAGGTACTGATTCGAATTTTCTGAAGGCTTTTAAATGCAATTACCTCAACACCAGACTACAGAATATCTACATCACAATGCAACTTGGAAGGCTTTAAATTAGCAGTTCTACATTGTGGTTCCACAAAAACTTAGTATTCCTGCCACTGGCATCTTTTAGATTAGCAGTTCTACATATATATATAAAGACAACCCAGAAGCTCAACAATGAGCTAAATGAGCTACATCAATTTTCATAACAAGTGATTTCCCATCAAACATGTTTAATTTTCCATCTAAAATATCTAACAAAATTACCTGTTCTAGGTAAATGATTTTGGACTTGACTTTAGGTAGTCAACCAAGATAAGAAATTGTGATCAAATCGTCATTGACAATTCACAAACTTGTATATAGATCTGAAAAACCTCCCATTAGGAAACCATACTCCACACTTATAGATCTGGTGAAAGGCAGTGGGCCCTAGGAAGTACATTTGGGAAAGTCCCAACAAGGAATTGTAACTATAAGGACTGGCTCCATGTAACTAAAGAGACAACTGATAGGAACCTGAATGATACTGATTAGGACAATTCTTCAGCATGCATTTCTAGACTAATCAAATGTCTGTTGAGAAGTTCATCATGTTTTCACGTTGAAACACTACTAAACCCAAACATGCACGAAAGTTCAGAGTACCCAAAAGTCTAAATCTTCTAATAGCTGCACACCCACAGAGAGAATTATCTACACACAAGCATACACTCTCATAGAACACTTTCCCCAACCAACAGTCGTATAGGCTCTCTCAATCTCCCTAAAAAAGAGCAGAAACTCAAGAGTCTAAAACAACAGCAGAAAGTCTGCACAGCAGGCTTAACCCAGACAGACCCCAAATTCTCCTTTAGGTGCTTCAACTGCAGTATAGACAGAAGGAGCACTCAGGGCAAACAACAAAAGCTTTGGATAATTGTGCTGTATCGAAGTCGGAGGTGTCATCTCTGAAGTGACCAATGGAAGTGAAATCTAGAAGTTTTACAAGAATAACTTCACCTAGTATAGTTGTTTAATTAACCAGCCCATTACTTTCAGGCAATACTTATTTCTGCCATCAGATCCATTTATTAAGAAAGACTGCTCTATGGAAGCGAGAAAGGAAAGTAGTCATGATTGAATCTGATAGACTATACTGCTAAATACTTGATCTGAACAGACAGGAGGCTTACAACATTTCCGATTGGAAAGACACCAAATATACTGAAGCACAAAACCCCATCTTTATCTCCACTGCAAAGGATATTGAAACATTGCTTTGAAGAATTTGAGAGCTCTATAAATGAATCTTGACCATTGTCAATTAAACCAGTTTCTCCAGATACTAGTCCAGGCATGCGAGGAACTCTCGGAGCTGGAGGGAAGAAACGAGTAGTGCGATCTTCAAATGCCAAAGAGTTGCCAGAAGTGTCCTATTAAAAAATGGATTATTATCATTCCAATGGGGAAAAAAACAAGAAGAAGAAGATAAATATAACAAGAGATTAAAGTTAAGGAGTCAACAATCAGCAAATCAACAACTCACAGCTGACACCAAACATAAGTTTCCAAAAAACCTTCCATAGATACATATTGAAGCTGTTGAATAAGATTCTAAGTTTGAAAAAAGAAATATTTTAGTAAACCAGACTAAAATAACTACTTAACTGCAAACAAAGCATTAGATAGAACATGAAAGGTATGAACAATAAAATATTGTCTGTCAAGTGTCAAGATCGAGAAGTAAGATGAACTTTCTTAAGTTGAAAGATGCATACTCTATTCACTTGGGCATCCTCCTCCCAATTGAGACACACCACAGCTGTTGCATGAGACTTCAAGCTTCTTAACAGTTTTCCATTCTGCTTAATATTTATACCGAGTTAGAAATAAATATACCACAGTACATATAACTGCTGCAAGCACTAGCATATAAAAAGCAGCACAGTGCATATCCATGGTTCCATAAAGACGGCTAGATTGGTAAGATAACATTCATATGTAAAAATAAGTTCTTCAGGAGCAAAACATAATCCATGAAGTGGATAATGATTAGTAAATGGGTAGACGTCTTAAAGAAACCTTTTGGCAGCAGCATCAGCCAAGTTCTTAGCAATTGTACCCATGACCAAACAGCTAGCTTAATGACATAACCGGTAATCTATGAACTTTTCCACCCACAAGCATAATTGAGGCACATACAAATTCTGTCATTTAGGAATCACCCGACCTATTACCTTCCTAATATGACTGAACTGGACATATGTCACTTTAAATAATAGAAAGAAACTATTAATTTGATGAAAATGAGCATGTCATGGATGACTGCTTCTATATGCTGTCTTGGTCATGTTTGGATTGGAATGAACCATTCAATCTAATTAGTTAAATGGATATATATAAGATACAAGATATCATCTAAACCAAGGAGTTTGTAACTTTAAGGCTATTCTTTTTAAAAATTATATGACATTGACAAAGATATGCATATTGCATGTATTGTACAAGTTATAAATGCTGTGTCGGTAATGCTTGGATTGGAATGAACCATTCACTTTAATTAGTTAAATGGGTTATTCATCTCTTGTCGTTTGTTGACCTATATAAAAAAGAGGGCATGTTCAAAAAGAGTGTTCTAATGAGATCTGTTAAGCTTTTCACGCTCAGATTGACCTATCTAGCAGTCCACTGTTAATTTGACGTTGGCAGACAGGACTCGTAAACATGGATTGCCATCTCTATTAGCAGCTATATGTTTGTTGAGCAAGCTTGCTGTTTGCAATGCATCATGCAGCTTTTAAGCAATTCAGAATCTTTCGCAAGAGAGATTAGAGGAGAACACATTCTGATGATATGGGATTGTTGCAGGAAGATTCCTAGTTGAGAAGTTGTGAGGGTAACATTAAAGTAATAACATAGAAAACTTACTTCAACATCATGCAGTGAAACTGTACCATCTTCTAGTCCCAAGACAACAACTTTGCCATCAGGACGCCAGCATAATGATGTTATACATTTACCTGGAGTACATTAGAATAATTAAGATAATCCAGTATAACAACATACGATGGAATGTGCAAAGAAAAGTGATTTCATAAACAACAACAACAACCAAAAAAAGGAAAAAAAAAAATAGAAAGAGAGAGGATGAATAATTTGTTCACCATAAATTAATAGACAAAAAGGAAAGACAGAGAACACACAAAAACCGAGAAAATGATAATCAAAATCTGGGAAGTGATGCAAACATCATAACAGTAATAGTATATCCGAAAGGGATATTGGTAGCTTGACATGGATTTCTTTCGGCTAGTAGATCATCTAAAGCTAGGGAATCTATGTCTTTTTGGCAGCCTTCAATCCATTATCTCAGTCCAAAAACAAATCTTATTCCTCAACTTTGGAACCTCAAGGTGGAGTGGATCAATGAAAGCATACTTCAAGGAAGGATCACGAGTGTACAAGCATCTACAACTTAACATCTCAACAGAAACCTCTCAAGGATTAGGTCAAGAAGCACTCAACAACATGTTTTTCATATCCAGAAGGCAATATGATGCATGAAGCATTCAAATGTTACCTCCTATCTAAATTTTTCAAGTGAGAATAGATTAAAAAAACCACCAAGGCTAGGCATCTAATCCTAAGCTCTTATGAATTCGAATTACCAAAAGATAAAGTCATATAAGAACTTAACATACTTGGATGCAGCTCCCCCTACCCTCCTAGTCTCTTTGCTTTCTCCAACTCCTCCCTCCATGTATACATGTATGCAGCATAGCTTGAGATATATCCTATTCACAAGTAAGTTAAATTCCCAACAACAAACTTGATTAATTAAAATGATGTAACGAAATGCCCCTTGTAATCAGTAGAAGATAAATTAACTTCAAGTAATGCAAAATGTGCGAAACTTTCTATACTAGACTCTAAATTTTAGCATTACAAAATGTGAAAAACTTTCCAGCCCATACTAAATCTCTCCTTGTAAGGAACGTTCAATCAGTATAAGAAGAGGAAGAGGAGGAGCCAGAGATAATATTATGCTCAATCAGCAGAAGAAATAGGAAGAAGCAGAGCCGGAAGTGATATTACATCGTGAGAGTCACCAACAGAAATTGAAGGAAAACTATATAGCTGCCTGACGACGTTGTGATGCTACTTTGCAGGGGTTAAACCTGCCAACTCCAAGTGGGCATCTAGCATTTCTACATCTGACATAGCTAGTCTATCTAGCATAAACAACATCCCCTCCAATTTGACTTATTTATCTTCATGAACACTTTGACTGGTGTAGCGTGAAAATGGCAACAAGATGGCAGTACTGGAGTTGGGTACCCTTCTGGTTGGTCTAGATGATTGTCACTCATGCTATGAAAATCTCCTAAGGCACCAATATTATCTAGAAGTTTATAGGAATCTGTCACGCCTGTAAATAAAAATCCCTTCATTAAACTAGTATCAGCTTGGGATTCTTTATTTGCAACTTTGTCATATCCACATTTTCCCTCCTATTACCATCATTCACTCTTCATTTTCGTGTAAAACACCAACTCCTTTGTTCGACATCACATCCTCATTCGGACTTTCAAGCACTTCACCTCTATATTGACCAAATCTCCATCAAACCCAATTTGAACTGGATTGGCAATTTAAGTGACTTATTTGGGGAAAAGGCTCGTAGCAAAATTAAGGAAAAGCAAAGGGAAGAATAAGGCCAACGACTCAAAGGGCACACACCAAGCCATCGTTGAAGAAACGAACATGCTGAATAAAAAATAAAAAGAGGAGAACTTTCTCGAGTCAAAGCAATTACCAGGAGAGATTGTCCACAGCCTCTGCCAATTGAAGCGATGAAGCACCACCTTCGAGTCCTCCGTGACCATCGCCAACAAATCCTTCTCCGGATTCCACTCCGCCATCTTCACCTGCCAATCGGAAGAAATCGAGCCAAAACCTCACACAAAACCGAATGGGAAAACAATCGAATCGACCCGCCCATTATCAGGTCGCAAAAGAGGGATGCAACGGGAGCCGAACCTGAGAAGCCAGCGGCTTGTCGAACTGAAGCTGAAAGGGAAGCATGTGCCGCGACCCTTGGTCGGTCTCCATAGCTGAAAAAGCTCCGGGAGCAGCCAAAAACGCAGCCAAAACGTCCGGTGGCAAATGCGAACTTAGAGGGAGAGCTAGTGGTGGAGGGTTAGAGCCCGAAAGCCCTAGAAGAAAGCCTGATGGAAGAGAAGAGCGAGTAACCAAGTGCAATGGAGCCTGATAATTTTGCAGAGAAGATTAGGGAAGAGGAAGAACAGGCGGGAGAGAATTTGACTACTGAGGAAGCAGAGTGAATTTGATTACGGGCCGAGCCTTGGGGCCCGGTCCCAATATGGGCTGCGATATTGGCTTAAACACAAGCCCAATAAACTCTAATTCAGCCCAAAATCCAAACCCAAATTTAACCGACATCCTAACCAAGCCCACTTCCCCGCCATTCTCTCTCTCTACTGCCGTCCCCCGATCTGCCGTCGCCTCTCAATTCCTCCTTCCAAACGAACAGAACACGAGAACCCACCACGGTTGAAGTTCACCGAAAATGTACTTGCTGATCATAGGACAGATTTACACCGCACCGCACGTATTCATGTTGCCCACTTTGGATAACTCGACGGTTGAGATTAAACCGAGCGGGGGTTTGGTTCAGGCATTTCGTCGAACGTTTGAAGCGCACTGGCTAAAAGGAGGCAAACCCGACCACCAACTCGCGCCAGGACTCGCAATGATTGACAGACAGCGACCCCAAACGGCGGCGCACGGACGAAGGGGGCCAGTGCTCGCGTGAACCAGACAAGGACGAAGCCTGGTCTGGCGAGCCCAGAACGGGGCAAGACAGGGGCACGAACAGAGGAGGCGTCGGCTGAGAGTCCCTACCCGGCTCGGCGACGGTGAATGGAGGGCGAGTTCGATAGACCGGACCACGTCGGGTCGCCTCGCACGCCTCCGAGCCAGGATGCTCGGAAAAACGGCTCGTCCCACGAAAAATGGAAAGAAAAAGAAAAAGAAAGGAACTTGACCTACCGGAGACTTAGCGCGGGGAACGGGAGATGCGAGCTTAAGAGCGCGGTCGGGAGTCGTCGGACGGGTTTCAGGCGTGACCGAACTGCCGGGAGGGCTCCTCGCTCTCAAACTCTCTCTCTCTCTCTCCACCCTTCTCTCTCTCTCCCTCTCTCACTCTATTTCTCTCCGAAAATCCCACCTTCGGCTCGCTCTCCTTCTCTCCGTTTTTGCTCTGCCGTGACTAATTTTACTTTCCTTCCTAATTAGTCTAAAATATATTTCGACTTTATGATATGATAAATTGTCATTTCTTTATTTTTTTTCCCATGCATTAGGAAAAGAAAAATAAAAATAAACCGTATTTGTGATCACATTAAAGTTATACAAAAGAACTTAGACTACACGAAGCAAAAAATTACTTGACCCGTTTGATGTTTCTGGCCTATTTCGGTATTTAGTTCCTCATGCCTAATTTATTTTAGATTGCACGCTCTATGGGCTTCACGCATTGGTGAGCCACCTTAATGGGATTGGAAAGTGGAAGGAATGGCTAAGACTATATTGGAATGCTTTTAATGGGGATGATTGAAATTAGGGTTAGTTATCAATGCAATCTTCCGATTAGAAGGATAAGGGCTTTTATTAATCAACTATCTTTCATATTCTATTTAGATTATTTAATTAGAAGCAATAGAGTATATTTATTTATTAAAGGCTCGTTTGATAATAATCCCGGGAATAAATTTTTTGCTCTGTTTTTTTGTTCCCGAGAACAAAACAAGTTTTTTGTTTCATCTATTTTTTTTTTCGAGAATAGATTTGAAATAGAATCAAGAAGCAGAAAAAAAAATTGCTTCTTGTTCTCAGGAACAATTCCTAGAATCAACCTAATCTTTTCTTTTTTATTCGTCTCTTTCCTTTTTTTTCTTCTTCCTTTTGGCCGTTCACCGGCTTTGGCCATGGCCAACAATGGCCGATGATCGGCCAACAAGGACCGGCAACCTCACCGAAGCGTTACTGGACGGTAAGGCTCAGCCTTGCAAAGCTAGGGCAAGCCCAACCTCACACCATTAGGGCGAGGACGAGCCTCACATTGGCCAAGCAAGCCTTCAGCGAGCTTGCCGACCCTTACCTTGGCTTGGTGATGCTTCGATGAGCTCGCCAAACCTCGCCCAGCCAATTGCTAGCCACGACACTAGCCATCATTGTGGCTAGTGACTGGCCACAAAAAAAGGAGGAAGAAGAAGAGAAAAGGAAAAAGAAAAAAGAAAAAATATAACAAAAGTATTAAAAAAATTTAAGAATCCTACCAAATACATTTTTATCCCAAGAATAAAAATTTTGTACAGTTCCCAAATGCGTTCTTTTGCTCGAAAATTGTTCCCAAAAATAGAATCAGAAAATATCATTTCTGATCAAAAATTACTTTCGAGAATAGAATTGTTATCAAATGTGTCCTAAAAATGTTTTCCAAAAATAACTACGTAACTTGTTCTCCTTAAACTAAAGCACCAGTTAAAACAACAATTTGTATGCCCTTGTGGGACTCATATAAATGACAGTTTTCCACTACTCATGTATCACATTGATCTTAGACAATAATGTGATGAAAGTTGTCTTTCCTAGAAAATCAAGCTATAGATAGATGTTTATTTATTTGTATAAGTTGGGCATGCTTATCGTCATTTTCTAAAATTTATTGCATGCTATAAATGAGTTTGTAATTGTCCATAGTTTCTTACTCAAAATGCTTCAATCGGTCTCGCCAGATTTGATGAGGGCTGACACTCGCCCTCGCTGGCCATGGCTATGATCGGTGGCTAGCAATGGCCATCAACGAACAAAAAAGGGAAAGGAAAAAAAAAGAAAAAGAAATCAATGAATTCAAAAAAATTATTAAAAAATTATTAAAATCATACACCTTAGCATCAATCAGCCAGCTGATGTCCATCTTCACAATTTCTAGTTTAAATTGGCCCGATGAAATGAATTGATACTAATGTGAGAAGGTTTATAACTAAATTGGTCCAATTGAAAGAATTAAAATTGAATTAGTACCAATATAATATGTTTAGGACTTTTTTTGGCACTTTTCCTCTTGACAAGTGGTAGCAAAGATAGACGGTCAAGGATTGACTAAACTTTGCTCAAATCTTTGTCCATATGCCAGGTTGAGGTGAGTGATGATGTGATCGAGAAGATTTTGATGGGAGGCCTTGTTCTTGAGTACTTACATTTAATTGAGAAATTTGAAAGAGCATGAGATTGATAGATGTTGGCTAGTTGAAGCTAACGATCCACTCTTAAAGATTCTCACTCCTCATAACACGATGTTTTCCACAATAAGAAGGTTAGAATAGTTCAAGCCTTGCAATGATTCTTCTTGTCAGTCGAAATAGCAGCACTCTCATAAAAACTGAAAAGTGAAGAGGATTACAATGAAGGTCGGGAGAATTAGTGCTGCAACTGTCATCACCAAGAGAGGCCAGTCAAAACAAGCACCATTTGATCTTTTTTTTACCAAAATGAAAGTTATATTCTTTCTTTGCAATGAACTTTGAAGAAACTTGAACCTAATTTTACCCGAGCATCTCCGGAAGCTAGAGTATATCTTTCAAAAAGAGGATTGCTGCCGACATCAAACCTTTCAAATTTAGCAAATTGAGCAAACTTCACAAAATGGAGTCAAAACAACTGAGTCGATTGCCCATTAGCTTGCAAAAGAATGGCAACCGGGGGTTGAACCTGAGAAACCATCGGTTTATTGAACTAAAGCCGAAATGGAAGCACGGCTGTAGTCCTTCATCAACTTCCATAACTAAAAAGCTCTGCAAGCACCCGAAAAACGCAATGCTAGGGCTGGAACAAATCGCGAGGAGTGTACAAAAGCATCGATGGAAAATGCAAGCAAAAAGAGAGCTTGTGAAGGATAGAGCTCGAAAGATTGAGAGGAAGGCTCTAGGCTAGTGAGCGAGGATAGAGCTGAAGAGCGAGATAAAGAAAGGAAAAGTGAGAGAGAGTAAGAAAGTCCACTGGAGTTCGAAATCATGCGGAGAAAATTGCAGAAAAGGAATGGGCAGGAGAGAATAAGAGATCGAAACAAGATTACAGGAGCGAAGGCGAACTCATTTGATTGATGGGTTGGCCAAGCTAGGTCGAATCGTGCCATATCTTGATGGGAACTTCTTGTCTGGGCTCATTCATCATAAATATGTGATTTTGGAACGAGTTGGATTATCATAGCGTTTGGTTTAGTTATAACCATAGTAGCCACCTTTTTCATACATTTATTATCAAATTGAGCTCTCATTATCAAATTGATCAAAATCATAACAGATTGGAAACCACATCAACAAATTTCATTAAATTTGAATTAATAAAAGGACGATTTGTGTCATTTTTTCCTTTTGTTGGAGCTGAATCTTTGTTACAATGCTAAACCAACATCAATCAAGCTTCAATATCCCAATAGAAGCACAATCTCAAATGCACATCAATTGGGCTCTAGTGACCTTGTTTTTCACACTAGAAACATTTTCTACTTCGGTTCCAACAGTGATGTTATTGGGGAGAATTGGGTAATGATTCACTAAGGACTAACTCAATCCATGATCAATTTCTTCCCAAAACTAAATTGACCAAAATGGAATTAACCTTAGCAATAAACAGCAGCGTTTTCCAACAATAAATCTCAAAATAAGTAAATATAAAGCTGAAATATTAAAGCAACAAGGCAACAACAATACCAAGATTTTTACATTGAAAACTCAATTGTGGGAAAAAAACCATGAATTGCTCAAAAACTTTCACTAATTACCAAGAATAATAACATCAACATTGCAATAGTAATTCATCATTATGGAGATGGATCAATACAAATAGAGCAAGAAACCTTAATCGCAATTAAAAAAAAAAAAACGAGAGAGAATCTAGAGAAGATTTTCAATGAGCGAAACTGATCAACTAGTAGTCTTTTTAACGAACAACAAATTGAAAATTGAGCTAATTTTAGCAATGTTTGGCCTTTGATCCGGGACTTAAAAACTTGCTTTCCCTTTTTTCTTCTCGTGTGTTCTTCCTGGGGAATGCTCTCTCTCTGTCTTTCCCTTTTCCTTTTTATCCTGTGTTCTTCTAACTCTCTCTCTCTCTTCCTCCCTCCCTCCTCTCTACACTCTTCACTCCACGAACAGCTCCTCTCTTTCCTTTTTGTTTTGACTTTTTGGCCTTTTTCTTTATCTTTCATGTCATGTTATCTGAGCCCCACTAAGGCCGACCCAGCCAACAATCCTCCACCAACAGGAATAAGATCTCGGTCTTGCAAAACTTTGATTCCAAGACCTTTGACCTGACAGGCTTCCCATAGATAGAATCTCTACGTGCTTTATCAACCCGACAAACTTTGGAAGGCAAGCATTGGTTCCACTTTAACATGAAGATCAAAACCCGAATCACAAAGAACTCTCTTTGAATAATGACGCCAATAGACTTGCATACAGGTGTCAAGTATGATACTAACTTAAAATACAACTGTCTAATTCCAATACCATTATATCAAACAAGTTGGTTAGACTTTCAGTATTTTGGAAACCTGTTAAGTTAACAGATAGTTTCAGCTCTGCAAAGCTTCGATATAAAATAATTGGGGAAGTGTGGGATGATAATATGCAAGCATCCTTTGCCATTCCAAGGATGCATTGTCAGAGTTTGGAGAAGTTCAAGAAACATTGAGCCCCCAATCCTTTGATGATCTCGAAAGTCTTCCATAAACCCATATTAAAGCCGTTGGACTTTGAAATAAGATTCAAGTTTGAAACTTAACTGCAAACAAAAAATTAGAAATAACATGTAAGATATGAAGAATAAAATATTGTTCATTAAGAATCGAGATCAAGAAGTCATATATAAGCAAATCCAGAGTCATCCTATAGAGCCGCACAGAGAAATGAATAGCACGAAAAAGTAGTTCTGCTCTGCACATGTGGATATCTGGATTATATATGTGGTTTCAAATTAAAGGTATATACCCCATACGAGGACAGTGGATTGTGAATGTATCCGATGGATGTTGAAACTGACATAAGAGGGAATAGTGATAATAAATTCTTACAGAGTTTATTTTTCAAAATAGAAGAGAAAGGCATCTGGGTAGCTTCCTTCAAAGTGTGATGATCAAATTAGGTTTTAATCAGGAAAGGTGAGATCGGTATTTCTATACACAAGGGTAACAAGCTAAACAGAGAGCTCAGTCCGATAAGATCACCCAACTAAAGCTTCCATGTACATTGTCAAGTGATCAAACTTGAGATCAAATACCAAAAAATAGACTATTAGATGGAGGGTAATTGAAAAACCATTGTTGAGGATAACCTCCAGAAGACAAACCCAAACCCCAAATGGTGTCCTTCTCTTCCTCTCATTATAGTCTCAAGGTTCTGATCACTCGGGCAAAAGAATGAAAAATATAGGTACAACTTTATGGTAATAGGCATTTGGATAGAAATATCTACATACGAACCCTATTAACAATAAGTTCTAAACTAGCCATACAAGAAATGGTTATTTCAGCTCAAATAATTGAAGAGTTGGCTAAACCTAAAAGCAAAAGCTTTTTATTAAATGATTGCAATGTTTACAGAAACCAATTTTGAGCCCAGATAATCATACTTAAACTCCTGTTATGCATATGAAGAGATCCAGAATTTCACATTTGGTACACATATCAGCAATGAGGACCAGACTTGAAGGGGGGAAGAAGCAATCACTACAAACAACAAAACACAGTAATGATTTATCCCATAGTTCATATTTTTCCCACTGAGGCAGCATTTGTAAGAACATTTATGAATGGAAAAAGTAGATATAGCATTGATGTGAAGAATCTCCAATGAAAGAGCAATAAACAACACATTCAAGTAAGAACTTTTATGAGCAAACGGGATTCTATAACATTTCAGTTTTCTAACTCATTTGCTGATACCTATGTTCCATCTGTTGAAATTCTTTTGCAAGTGTCCTTCACAATTATTCAATGTCCCCAAATCCTCCAAACTGCAGTAGTTATCTAACTCTCTGCATTGTTTCTCTGATGCAATACTGAGATTCATACATCTTACTAACTGAACAAGATATATCAAGGTAGAATATATTAAAGCTATTGGATAGTGAAATAAGATTTTTAGTTTGAAACTTAAGTGCAAATAAAGCATTAGAAAAAACATGTAAGATATGAAGAATGAAATATTGTCTATTAAGAATCGAGATCAAGAAGTCATATCAACCTTTAAGTTGAAAGATGCATAATTGTTCACTTAAGCATCTTCTTCCCGGTTGAGACACAGCACAACTGCCGCATGGGACTTCAAGCCTAGTAATAGTTTTTCATTCTGCTTAATATATACCACGTTAGTGCTGCAAGCACTAGCATATAAAAAGCAGCACACCACATATCCATAGTTAAGTAAAGAAAGCTAGATTGGTAGGATAACATTCATTATGTATTATGTAAAAACAAACCCTCTTCCAAGCAAAACATAGTCCATGAATCAGATGATGGTTAATAAATTTGTGGAAGTCTGAAAGAAAGAAATGCAGTAGTATCAACCAATCCGTAGCCATCGCACTCATGACTAAACAGCCATAGCTTAATGACATAACCAGTTATTTATGAACTTTTCCACCCACAACCATGATTAAATCACATACAAATTCCATCATTCAGGAATCACCTACACCATAACCTTTTTTAATTTGACTGAATGTATTTGAGTTTCAATATTCAAAATAAACTATTAATTTGATGAAAATGACCATGTCACATATGACTGTTTCTATTAACACCATCGACTGAGAGTGTAGATCCTCACAATGAGCTCCACCTCTGCAAATGCTATGCTGAAATTTGTCATCGACATATGAAGCATTTTCAATCATCAATGACACCATCAGCAGCAAGGTGACAATTTCCTATCGTACAGGAGAATGCAATTAACCACATCAATTAGATTCAAGTCCTAAATGTACATATATATTGAATCTATTATTAATGTATAACATGTGAAAAAAAAATTCATTTAGGCTATATATCTCTTCTAGTTTGCTCATCTGTTTAACAAATGGCCATGTTCAATGATCTAATAGGACTTGTTAAGCTTATCCTGCTCAGATTGACCTATCTAACAGTCCTTATTTCCTTGACATGGGCAAACATGACCAGTAAACTTGGATTGCCATCTCACTTAGCAGCTAAATGTTCATTCAGCAAGCTTGCTATTTGCATTGAATCATTCAGCTTTTGAGCAATTCAAAATATTTCTCATGAGAGATCAGAGAAGAACACATTTTCATGATAAAGGATTCTTGCAGAAGGAATTTCTTGTTGAGAAGTAATGAGGGTAACATTCAGCAATAGCATGGAAAACTTACTTCTACATCATGCAGTGAAACTGTACCATCTTCAAGTCCCAAGACAACAACCTTGATAGCAGGACCTCAGCATAATGATGTTCTACGTGTACCTGGAGTAGATTAGAATAATGAAGAAGCCAGTATTGACGATACACAATGAATGTGCAAAGAAAAGTGGGTTCATTAAAACAAAAAAACAGAAAAACAATAGAGAGAGAGAGAGAGAGAGAGAGAGAGAGAGAGAGAGAGAGAGAGAATAATGAATAATCTCTTCACAATAAAATTAATAGAAGAAAAGGGAAGATAGAGAACGCACAGTAAATAGGAAATGTTGGTCAAATTTGTTAAGTAAATTAAAGTGTCATAACGGTACAAGATAACTTAGAGGGATATCAGTAACTTGATATGGGAAATCTTTGGGCTAGTAGGTCATCTACAGGAATCTACAATTTTTTGGCAGCCTCCAATCCATTATCTCAATCCAAAAACGAATCGTGTTGTCCACTTTGAAACCTCGAGGTGGAGTGGATCCATGAAAGCTTTTACTTCAGGTGAGGATCACAGGGGTACAACTATCTACAATTGAGGATCTCAACAAAAAGCATTCAAGGGTTGGCCCGAGTAGTATAGTGCACTCAACACCGTGTTCTCCAAATCCAGAAGACAATATGAGGCATTAGCTGTTTCAAGGGAAAAAAAAAAGCCTCCTCTTGAAATTTTTCCATTGAGAATAGATAGCAAGAACTGCCAAGGATAGGCATCTAATCCTAAGCTCTTACGAATTTGAATTACCCAGAGATAAAGTTATATAAGAACTGAAGATACTTGGATGCAGCAACCTCTACACTCCTAGTCTGTACGCCTTCTTCGATTCCTTACTCCATCCCTCTCGATCAAATTGTCATACAAGTATGTAGCATAGCCTAAGGTATCCTCCTAACAAGTAAGTTAAACTCCCACCAATGAACTGAATTAATAAAAAATGATGCGACAAAATGCCCATCTCTAATCAGAAGAAGATAAATTTACTTCAAGTTATACAAAATGTAAGAAACTTTACAGCCTATACTCTACAATATAGTATACATTGAATATCTCCTTGTAAGGAACGCTCAATCATTAAAAAAGAGGAAGAAGAGAAGCTAGAAGAAGCGTTACATTTTGAGAAACAAAATTAGAAATCTATGAAAAACTATATAGATGCTTGGTAGCATTGGGATGGTATTCTACAAGGCCTAAACCTACCAACTCCATGTGGGCATTAAGCATTTCTGCATCCGACATACCTAGTCTATGACATCCCCATCTCCCCCTCCCAAATTCAAGTTATTTATTTTAATGGACACTTTAACTGGTGTGCCCAGAAGGATGACAACACGTAAACACCATTTACCATTCCAAGGATGCATTGCTAGAGTTTAAAGAAGTCCAGCAAACATCAAGCTCCTCATCCTTTGATGATTTTGTTTCCTTTTATAAGTGCCTTGCGAAAGCTCTCTTGAATATTACAGCACTTACATCAACCAGTGCCATGATAACCGAATCCTGCCAGTGAGTTAGATGAAATCAATCCAGCAACTAACATCAAATGAACTACTAACAGTACGAAGAAATGTACAAGTCTCTATTTGTCAAATTCAATACTCTTTTTGAACTCTTTGGATCCAACTAATGGGGTAGCTAACATCATTGACCATAGAAGCTTTGACTAGATTAGCATAGTGAATTCAACTCAAGTTGCTTGCTTTTGTGGGACATAGTTCGATTTTCTACCTTTATCATTATGTGCTATTCATGCATTAGAATTAATGTAAGACAGTTTTCAAATGGCATATAGGGTACCAAAAGGTTTCCTCAGGAAACTTAATGGCAATGTTTCCTGAGTTTTCCTTTTCAGCAGGTAGATGAACTAACAAGAGCTTATGCACAATATAAGGAATTATTCTACAGTACGGCTGATATTGTCAAAAGACTTTCTGCTAATGTCTTGTTTGGCTCAAAAGTACTGGTATATAACATATGGCTTTACCAACTCTACAAACATCAAGATGCATTCTTTTGCTGATACTTCTATTCCATCTGTTGAAATTCCCTGCAAGTGTCCTTTGCAAATATTAACTGTCCCTAAATCCTCCAAATTGCATTAATTCTGTGGCACAATAATGCGTGTAAGACGTCTTGCTGACTTAACCTGACCTGACAGAATACATCCAAGGAAAAAAGCGCAAGAAATTACATTTTATCTTTCAAAAAGTGAGATCTTCTAATCCAATGAGGAACAACAATCAACCCATCAATTTTAACCCTTGTTATCATGTGGATAATTCAAATAGTGCTGGGCCAAAAAAAAAAAACCACGATTGACAACTAGCAAACCACCCTAACTTGAGTCACCTTTATCTATTTGAAGTGCTCTCAAGTATTTATGAAAACTGTAGCAGGATGACATGAAATGAAGAACTAACCACAAATTACGAATCATTTATAATTGCACATCATCAGTTTAGCAACTAATTTGGTGCTAGAGTGCATGAAAACAATACTAGGCTTGACAGCATATCATTATGACATTTAAAGCATGACCAAGTTCCATCACACCATAGTATTAGAATTCTCCGGCACACAAATGAATAGCACAACCTAGTGAAGGCCTACCTAAATAGTTGCTAGAGTACATGAAGGAAATACTAAGGGTGCGTTTGGTAACGTTTCTGTTTAAAAATTGGTTCTGGGAACATAAATAGAAAAAAGTGTTTCTGTTCCAGGGAACAATTTTTGAACAAAAAAATGCGTTTGGTAAATCTGTTCCAGAAATATAAAAAGAATAGAAACACGTTTGGTAAATTTGTATAATTTTTTATTTCTTATAATTTTTAAATATTTTTATTTTATTTTTCTATTTTCTTTCTTATTTTTCTTATTTATTTTTCCTTTTTTTTCTTTTTTCTTCTTTGGCCGGTCGCCGATCTTGGCCATGGTCGGCGACCGGCCGACGAGGGCCGGCGGCCTCGCCCAGCTACGGCGAGGCTCGCCGGCCCCCGGCGAGGCCGAGCCTGGCCGTGGCTGGGCGAGGCTCAGCCTCGCCTTGGCTGGGCGAGCTCGAGCTCGCTCAGATCCGGCGAGGCCGAGCTCGCCCAACGGCCGGCGAGGCTCGGCCTCACCAGGCCACCGCCAGGCGACGCCGACCTGGCGATGGTCGGGCGAGGCCGAGCTCGCCCAGCGGCCGACGAGGCTCGGCCTCGCTCGGCCACCGCCAGGTCGGCGTCGCCTGGCGGTGGCCCGACGAGGCCGAGCCTCGCCCAGCCACGGCCAGGCTCGGCCTTGCCGTGGCTAGGCGAGGCCGCCGGCCCTCGTCGGCCGGTCGCCGGCGACCGGCCATAGAAAAAAGAAAGAAAAAAGAAGAAGAAAAGAAAAAAAAAAAAAAAAAAAAGAAGTGTTTCTAGATTTTGTTCCAGAAACAAGAAACAACTTTTTTTTTGTTTCTTTTTTGTTCTTGGGAACAAAAGAACAAAAAAGGAACAGAAACGCACACAAACGCATTTCTGTTCCTTTTTTGTTCCCAGGAACAAAAAAACAGAAATTTTTGTTCCTGGGAACAGAAACACGGTGCAAACAAACGCACCATAAGCTGTCCATATCATGCAGTAACCAAGGAATATTAAGCTAACCAACTTTCTCACTTCCAAGACAAGGAGACCGTCCACAACCTCTGCCAATAGAAGTGACAAAGCACCAACTTTAAGTCCTTTGTGACCATCGCGAGCAAACACTTCTCCAGTTTCCACTCCACTATCTTCACCTGCCAATAAAAATCGAGCAAACTTCACAAAATTGAGTCGGAACTATTGATTTTACCGCCCATTAAGTCGCAAAAGAACGCTGGGAGCCGAACTTGAGAAGCCAGTAGTTTTTCGAACTGAAGTTGAAACGGAAGCATGACGCACTGTGGTCCTTTGTTAGTTTCCATAACTAAAGCTCTGTGGGCAGCCGAAAACACAGCACTAGTGCTGGAACAAATCGCAAGGATGCGAACTGAAAGAGGGCTTGTGAAGGATAAAGCTCAAATAGTCCAAAGGAAATGTGGCCTGACAACATGCAAACAACCTTTTGTCATTCCAAGGATGCATTGTCAGTGTTCGGAGAAGTTCAAGAAATGTTTAACTCCCGATCCTTCTATGATTTTTATTAATTTTAGAATAGCCTTGTGAAAGCTCTCTTGGATATTTCAGCATTAACATCAACCAGTGGAATGATAATCGAATCCTGCCAATGAGTAAGATGAAATCAATCTAGCAATTAACATCGACGGACTACTAATAATAATCCAAAGTTTATGGAACTCTATTTGTCAAACTTGATATTCTGTTAGAACTCTCTAGATCCAACTAATGGGGCTTCTAATATCATTAACCACAGAAGCTTTGAGCATATTCGCATAGTGTATTCAACTCAAGATGCTTGCTTTTGTGGGACATGGTATGATTATTTTCCTTATCATTATGTGCTATTTATGCGTTAGAATTAATGCAAGACAGTCTCCAAATGGCGTATAGGATACTAAAAAGTTTCCTCATGAAACTTAAGAAAATGCTTCCTGTGTTTTTCTTTTTAGTAAGTAAGTGCGCTAACAAGGGCTTATGCACAATATAAGCAATCATTTCACAGCACAGCAAATTATGTCGAAAGACATTCTAGTTAATGTATTGCCTGACTCAATAGTCCAGGTATATGAAAGATGGCTTTACCCACTCTACAAACATCAAGATGCAGTCTTTGGGAGGCTTGGAGTAGGTATATCGTGGACCCAAACCAAATGAACATGGATGCATAGGGAAGAAAAATTCGAATTCTAATTTTCTCGATTGATCCAAATATTTCAAGATGTTTTTGCTTCTACCTTGTTTGCTAGTTCACTCACGACCACACCACTAAACTAATATGATTATCTTAATCTGCTAATGAAGACAATTCTATGAGATAAAATGGGTGGAACACAATGGTTGGACAAATTTTATCCCAGGTTAGAAGCACATGCATACTAAGGGATGCCCTATCAACATGCTCCTTATGCATTGTAAATTCACTCATAAGTGTACCTTATAAATATGCAGTCATGAACTGCATGATGAGGGTAAAGCAAACTAAAACCTCAAATTAGAAGGATCGCCATATAGGGTCCTTCATTTAGCATGTTCTTCAACCTATACAATGACCTTTGGCATGCTATCAAAAACCTGTACACATCAGTTTTTCAGCACTTCCAGCGTTCCAAAATCAATCAGATGTTGAGAATCTCTATTTTTCTGCATGACATGAAGGATCTTATTTGAAAACTAACGTCAAATGATGCACTTTGGAAGCTTTATCATCTATTTCCGCTACTAGCATGACAAGCAGAACCATTTTGCCAAAGCACGCATTAACTTCCATGAGCATCTCCCTTGGATTCCTTAAATTCAAGTAAGAAAACAATGGTGACACTATCAACTAGGAAATAATACTGACAAGATCATAACTCTTGAAAGATATCGCAAGCAGGAAATACAAATGAAAATTGGGCAGTAGATCTCAAAAGAGCATAGGTCAATTACCTACTTTATGTACCTTTGTTAGAAAATGTAGATCATTCCAGTATATTAGTCATTCAAGTCATCCATATAGCCCCATTAAAATTCCATCATTTCCCTATTTGCAATCTCATAATATTGTTAAATATGAGTTCCAGATAATTTTGGAATTGTTTTGAGTGACTTGCATCCAATGATATTCAGTTGTTCCAAAAACTCCAACCTATCAAGACCTTGAATTTCGACCAAGTTTTCACAGTCTCTAGCATTTAATATCTTAAGACTCTTAGATTTTGGAAGGAGAAGCTTTTCAATTGAAATGCACCAAGAGATATCCAGTTCTTTCAAGGACTCCAACCTATGGAGCTCTTGGATGTCGGCTAAGTTTTTGCAGCCTTCAGCCTCTAATTTCTCAAGCCTCCCGAATTTTGGAAGGTCTAGCCTTTCCATTGAAATGCACCATTGGATACTTAGCCATTCCAAATACTCCGACCCATCGAGCCCTTGGATTTCGACTAAGTTTTTGCAGCCTCTAGCCCCTAATCCCTTCAGCCTCCCGAATTTTGGAAGGTCTAGCCTCTCCATTGAAGTGCACTGATGGATAATTAGCTGTTCCAAATACTCCGATCCATTGAGGCCTTGAATTTTGGCTAAGTTTATGCATCCTCTAGCTAGTAATTTCTTCAGCCTCCCGGATTTTGGAAGGTATAACCTTTTAATTAAAGCTCACCTACAGGTATCTAAAATTTCCAAGTACTGCAACCTATCAAGGCCTTCAATTTTGGCTAAGTTTTTGCAATCTTTAGCTTTTAATTCCTTCAGCCTCCTAGATTTTGGAAAGTCTAGCCTTTCAATTGAAGCGTAATATTCAATATCTAGCATTTCCAAATACTCCAACCTATCAAGGCCTTGAATTTTGGCTAATTTGTTGCATCTCTTAATAACCAATTTCTTCAGACCCTCCAATTTTGGAAGGTCCAACCGTTTGATTGAATGATATTCAAAGATATACAAGCTTTCCAAATATATCGATTTGTCAAGAACTCGAATTTCAAGTAGATTCTTGCAACCGTAGGCCCGTAATGTCCTTAGATGGATAAACTGTGAAATGTCCAGCGTTTCAATAGATCCACAGCACGTGACATCCAAGAATTCCAACCTGAAGGGCGTGTTTAGGGATTGTGGTGATTCCGATTCTTCAATGTCCGTTAGTTGGGAGCATTTTGAACTCTTTAATTGCGTTGATGGAAGATCCTGGATGCACTTGAGATGGGTTGGGTGGGAAAGCAAAGGCAATTTGTGACTTCGACAGGTGATGAACAATTTTGTTAAGCCAGAAGGAAGGTCCGGCAGCGATTCAAGCTTGTCGCATTGTGTAAAAATAAGGACTCATAGGGAAGAAAGATTACACATGCTTTCTACCATTATCCCTTTTAGATTTTCGCAAGCATAAGCACGTAACTCTTGGAGCTTTCTTAGACTCCCAATACCATGGGGTAATTCTTCTATACCACTGCAAGTAATATCTAGAATCTCTAGATTCTCCAAAGACCCTATGCTATCTGGTAATGCAGAAAGGGATTTAGTATGGATTAGAATGAGTTGCTGCAGTGCTTTTAATTTACCTATTTCTGCTGGAAGCTCCCTAAGCCCGTAACAATAGGATAGCTCCAAGCAAAGGAGGGCCTTCATGTCTCCAACTGAATAGCTGATTCGCTTCAATCCCCTACACCCATTGAGGATGAGAACCTCTAAATTCTTAAAAGCTGAGAGGAAGTCCGTATCTTCCGAGCATTCACAACATGAAAGGTCCAGATACTTGAGCTTCTCTGCCATCTGGTAAAAACAAAAAAAAGTGATGATTGTCGAGGGGTGAGTCTAGAGTGATTATGATTCAAAAGAAAGCACAAAAGGGGAGGAAAAAAAAAGACTTTAGTTCTTACCATGAAAAAATACCATCCTTCCCATTTATCATTTATCTTGCTTTCACTCAATTCGAGTACAGCTAATTCCTTTACACAAAAATTGTTTACTTTGAGATTCGCGGGACAATGTGGCCATCGAAGCCATCTTAATTCCTCCATTGAATTCTTAAAATCTCCACTTAGATGTGCCCCATCTAGGTGAAGGAATCTTAGACTCGTCAAATTCTTGAATTGTTTTTCTGTGTAAATTTTGCCATCTCGCCTACCTATGGTGTCGGGGCCTTCTGAGTTGCCTTGACTAAGATTAATCCCCTCGATCTTGCCCGTTCCCTATAAGCAAGAATCAAGAGTCATTAATACTATATCCAACTAAAGTAATCAAATATCATTTGTTCATATTGTGATTGATGTGCATTAATGCATTCAAGAGACTATCAATACGTAGATATGATTTTTCTTTTTATGCCAATAAATAGTATTTATAAAGGCTAACAAAGTGAAGGAAGTCAACTTCCATTTTGAAATTTGGCCATACGTAGTCAGATCTTAAAAGGAATTATATGATGTAATGGCTTGTATAGAGTAAAAACTTTACAACTTGTAATCTTCTTTCTGGTACAGTGGCTTCATTATCATAATAGTTAAGACATGCATGCATCAAATCAAATTGCAAAGTGCAGAATCAAAATTTGGCTTGTCAATTTTAATAGAATTATACTTTTTCTCTTGAACTTTCACAAATGCAATTACAATCACATACTAAATTATACAAAATAGAATGAGTAATTATCTCTCAGGACTTTTTATGAAGAAAAAGTAACGCATTTCTCTTTTTAATAGTCATTGCGTGAAGTGCGCTTGATGATACATATACATGTATACACATGCATATATATTATATTTAAGGAATTTCTGTTTCTATCTTATTTGGTATAAGTTTTAAATTAGTCCTTGTCCTATGAATATTGGTAAATGGAATTCCTAACGTAATATTACATAAAATTAGGGTGCGTTTATTTATGTTTCTATTTAAAAAGTGTTCCAGGGAACAAAATAGCAAAAATTATTTTTGTTCCGGAGAACAATATTTTACCAGAAAAATACGTTTGGTAAACTTATTCCGGGAATAAAAAAAAAAAAAAAGAAACGTGTTTGATAAACTTATGTTCTTTTTTTGTTTCTTTTAATTTTTTAATATTTTTATTTTATTTTTCCTTTTTTTCTTTCTTTTTCTTTTTTTCTTCTTTTGGCTAGTTGCCAGCCATGGCCATGGCCGAGGCCGACAACCGATTGACGAGGGGCGGTGGCCTAGCCCAACCACGGCGAGGCTCAGCCTCACCTTGGCTAGACAAGCTCAGGCTCGCCTAGATTCGATAAGGCCAAGCTCACTTAGCTACCGATCGGCGTCACCTGGCGGTGGTCTGGCGACGTCGAGCCTCACCGGTGGCAAGGCGAGCTCGGCCTTGCCGGATCTAGGCGAGCTCGAGCTTGCCCAGTCAAGGCCAGGCCAGGCCTTGCCAAGGGCCGGCGACACTCCGACAACCGGCGAGGCTGAGCCTCGCTAGGGGCCGGCGACGCTCCGGCGACCGACGAGGCCGAGCCTCGCCTGGGGCCGGCGAGGTCGCCGGCCCTCCACGAATGGTTGCCCGCCATGGTTGAGGCCGACGACTGGCCAAAGAAAAAAGAAGAAAAAAAGAAAAAAAAGAGAAGAAAATAAATGAGAGAAAATTTATTCTTAAAAATTGTTCCAGAAATAATAAATAAGTTTTTTTTTTTCTTGTTTCTGTTCCAATTTTGTTCCCGAAAACAAAAAAACAGATTTGGAATAAAAACGCAAACGCGTTTCTGTTATTTTTTTGTTCTTTTTTTGTGAAAAAGTAACACTTTTGACATGAATGCAGGCCCCGCAATCAGAACCTTTTTTTCCTTTGTCCTAAAACATTAACGAACTATGAAAGACTCGTGTAGGTATTTTTATGGCATTGGATAATAGTTTTGCATCATCTCCTTCATTTAGATCATAATATTAGGTACGGATATAGTGAATTTTTTGAGAGAGCACGAGAAAATCTCAAGTTTTCAGTTTTATATTTGTATAAATAGATAATGTTTAGAATTTAAATAAAGCTTTTTTAACCATAGAAACTTAAATAATTCTAACTCCACAAAGTTTTTTTTGGTCAAAAAATTTCACAAAGTTTATAGAGCTATGTCCTTACCTACATAGTATCAAAAGTAGTCTCATCTTTCGGATTATATCATTTATATATATATATATATATATATATATATATATATATATTTCAAAATCAATAAATTTGAATTTACATTCTTTAATATTATGAAATGGTCATGCTCTTGCACATTATAAGATGATTCTATTATTGTATTTGGACACAATGATAATCTAGAAGGATACAAGCTCCGATGTACACGCTTATATGGTGATTATATGCACAAATGTTCTAAGAAAGTAAACTTTTGGTCATCATATTCTTGTGAATTAGATTTTAATCCTAATAAATTATTTTAGCGACAAAACTAATCAAAAACATATTCATTAGATTGATTAAATGCTTTCGACCCTTGAAGAAATTAAATTCATTTCCCCAGATGATCTAAATCAATCACATATTTGTGTTCCCTTTTCTACTAGTGAATTGAATTAGTGAACTAATCTAGGTGGACTGATTCCCAATTTTTTGATCAAACGCGATTTCTTTTTGGATATAACTTTCCACGTCATTTTTTTTAACGTGGATTTTTTAATGTCGCATCAAACAAGTAACAATATTTTTGAGTGTAGGATTAATGAGGTAAATTTGAGATTGGTTATTGATTTTTTCAAATAAAAAAATGTATAGGCATATTTTGGATTGGACATTAAATTTTGAATTTTTCAGAGAAAAGAATTGGGAGTAGATTTACGACTAAATCCAAAGTCAAAGATTTTTTTTAGATAAAAAGTTTTAGGGTAGAATTAAAATTGGATTTAAAATTTAAGAGTTTTTAGGAGAGCAGGCCCATATAAAAAAAGGAAGAGAAAATCGAGGAGTTTCACTTGTTTAAATCATCCAGGGCAGATATCAAATAAGATAGCATTTATTTTTCTATCTATCCCTTTGCCCGATGGCTGGGTCCTCCCAGTCCTTGCTTTACTTGAGGGTACCAATCTTCTCTACCAAATTTTTATCAGTTTCTTATTCCAAATGAGTTGCTGGGGCACCACTCTTCTTTCTACTTAATTGTCAAGTTATTAATTCTTATTTTTAAATGTCAACTTATTGATTTTATTTAGTCAAATTTATTAATCTCACAATTTCTTAATCAAACCCAAAGCCAAATTAATAAATCAAAATTTACAATTTTTTTGGACAAATGTTTTAATTGGTTTAGTTTAGCGATTGCTTTAATATTTTGCCCTTCTTCTTGACTTGGTCAAAAAGTGGGCTACAAAAAAAGAGAAACAGAAAAAGGGAGAGCACGCGCCAGGAGAGAAACGAAGAGAAAGCGGGCGCGTTCCCCGACAATTTTCTCTCTCTTTCTCTTCCTTTCTGTCTTTTCATTTTTAATTTCACCTCCTCCGCGAGAATCTGCCTCCTCTATCCTCCTTTTTCTTTCTTTACTTTTGCCTACCACTTCTCAGTTCTCCTTTATTAAGATGTTTTCTCTCTTTTGCCCTTCATGACCCGCTCCGGCGTTCCCTGTATTTCTGTCCTTTTTTTTCACTTTTGGTGAAAGTATTTCTCTTTCTTGGCCACGGAGAAAAATCCCCGCCGCCTTGGCCAAGAATCCTCTGCTTTTTCTTTTGCCCAGATTTTTCTCGTCTTCTTTGGCCGTTAATTCCGGTCCTGAATGCCGAGATTGCTTTCTTGTCAAGTTGGAAACTGCTCTCCCTTGACCTAATCCTCGAGGTTCTGGATTCGACACTAAATATAAAGTTTGAAAATTTTTAAGACAAAAAAATTGGGGGCTGATTTAGCATTGATTCTAAAATTAAGGATTTTCTAAGATAAAGAAAAAGTTCAGGATAATTAAGACGGAATCTAAAATTTGAGGGGTTTTAAGAGATATAAAGGGAAAAGGGAGAGCACGCATCAGGAGAGAAAAGAAAAGAAAGGGAAAAGAAGAAAAAATGAAATGAAAATAGAGATCGTGTTTCACGTGTAGATCTCCTCTTGATTTACTTCTATTCACAGTGCCTGATAAGGATTTAAGCCATGAATTTAAGCCATTTGTCCATCTAATTGGGATGGTTTTTGGAATTAGAGTACAAATTAAAGAATTATATGAAATTTATATTGCAAAATTCGATTTTGAAGTTATCAAGCTATGAAAGTAAGGGTATTGTAATGCTGACGTTAAACGGGAGTTGATTTGAAGTAATATTTTAATAAACAAGCTCCGATAAAATTTTGATACCCATATAACGGTGGATTTGTTGGAAAGATGAAAAGTGAAAAGAGACCTTGGACGAGTCTTCGCTGAACTTAGTCCATCGCATGCACCGTTGAACTTTCATTTTCCTTTCCTTTTGTTAAGTTATTTTCCATCGAAAATGATATTTTTATTGAATATATTTAAGCTCTTGATCCCACTTATAAATTTAATCCCTCTCACTTTACGCCTCTTAAATATTATACTATTAAACTAAGAAAATTCATTTCAATATTTATAATTTTAATGAGATAACACATGTCAAGGATCACAAAAAATTATCAACATGCTATATATATTTATTTTGTACCTAGCACAATGAGAAGAATTTCTTTTTTGCTCTAGTTATTCCTTAATTTCTCCTTCAAATCTCATAAATTAATCAAAATGCCTTTTTGCTTTTGCTCTTGCTTTATTTTATATATATTTCTTTATCAATTTGATTAATCTAATCCAATCAGTTGGCATATATGGAAAATTCAAATTTGCCGAGCTGGATATAAATACGTAATTCATTGACCGGGAACCTTGACCATACATTTATAGTCGTTGCCTTAATGTTGGGGAAGTTTCAAAGGACAGGAGAATCCAAGGCGATCCTTCCCCGGAAGAAAGTAACATGCGAGCAAGTCTCAATGCAAAAGCAATGAAACAAATAAAACCAAAAATAAAAGAGGACTGCTTTATTTATTTGTATCCATAGAAAGTGGTCATAAAACGTCAGGATGATTGGTGCACCATTGCACTTTCCTTTGCTTTTTTTTTTTTAAATTTATTTTCCATAAGAAAATTTACTTTTGTTGAATATATTTAAACTCTCGGTCCCGGTTATTAATTTAACTTGAATCAGTTAAGTATTATCATATCGAACTGATGAATTTCATTTTGATGTTGCATTATCAATGATCACTTAAAATCTACTATATATATATATACAGACTTTAGATGATTATAACCCCAAAAAAAGTAAGGAGGGAAACCCTAGTGACTTGATATCCTAAGTACTTTTAGGACTCCTTCCATTTCTCCCTTTGTTGTTTATTGGACAAACAAAAGGGTAGCCAATAGCATTGAATTAGACCCAACGAAGAACCGACCGAAATGACTTTCAATGACACGCAATTTTTTACACACATTTATCTTAATTTTGCTAGTAATTGTATACGATGGCAAATATAATGGGAAGATTTATTAAATATATTATAAGACATGAAAAGCGACTTGCTATCCATATGGACAAGAGATGCATAAATCATTGATAATTTTATTATTTCTTGGACTAACCAAAGAGCAGTCAATGTTGAATAAGAATTAGTATGAGGATAGATATTTCTATAACCATCACTACGTATCTTTTAAGGTGGAGACCACTTTGAGCACATCAATCCTCTGCATATTTTGTCTTTCCTCTTGTCTAATTTCTTTTCCAAGTAGACTTTTCAACTCCACGGCAACTCTTTCTAGTTCCTTTACACATTTCTTTCTTCCTCGCTCCAAATTTTTATCTTTCCCTTGTTGTCACCGCTTCCCTCACATGCCTATCACATGGTTTTGCGGGAGAAAATGAAAAGTGGAGAGAGAGAGAGAGAGAGACAGAGAGAGAGAGAGAGAGAGAGAGAGAGAGAGAGATAAAAACATACAAAAGCGTCAAGACAATGAAAAAGGCACACTTAGTCCACCGCCTACGTCGATGAACTTTCCTCTTTCTTTTGTTAATTTATTTTCCGTCAGAAAAAGTGTTTTTCGTAAAATATTTTTAAGCTCTTAATCACATTTAAGAATTTACCCCTATTACTTTGAGCTTGATATATGTTATATAGTCAAACTGATAAATTTCATTTTAGTACTAAAATGTTTGATTATTAACGACGGATTATAAAAAATTATCAACACGCATAAATGTGTATATATTCATTCAGTACCATAACACAATGAAAAGAATTTAGTTTTTACTTGGTTCCATCTTAATTTTCCCTTCAAATCTCATATATAAGTCAAAATGCTTTTTTACTTGCGCTTTCACTTTTGCTTTTACTTTATTTCATATATATATATATATATTATTAATTTAATTTATCTAATCCAATCAGTGCATCGATAATTCAAGTTTGTCGAAGTAGATATAAATTAATAATTCATTGACTGGGACCACATTTATGGTCGTCGCCTTCAACGATTGGAAGTTTCAATGCACAGGCAAAGTGAACTACAAGGAAATGTAGATGTTACAAAAGTAGATTAAATAAACTTTAGGTGAAATTGCAGCTTTTTGCTCTCTGTCATTTCCACAGGAGTGCACCGACAATTTCTCTCTCTCTTCATTTTTTTCTTTTCACCTCCTCTATTCTTCTTTTCTTTCTTTCTTTTGCAGACCCCTTGATCAGTTTTTCTTTGTAAAATCTTCCTCTTTGGCCGACCAAAACCCCCCCCCCCTCTCTCTCTCCTTTTCTAGGCGAGGAAGAAAAGCTCCATCTTTTTCTTTTTCGAGCTTCCCTTGCAATTATTGCATGTGGAAAAATGCCCCACCCACTCGGCCGAGAATCTTCTGCTGGTTCATGCCCAGATTTTCTTGCCTTCTTTGACTGTGAATTTCAATCTTTAAATACCGAGATTTGCCCTTGTCAATATGAAAATTGCTCTCTTGAAATCATCCTCAAGAATTTTTGTTGTTATTTGGAACATATATGGGACTGGACGTAAAATTGAAAAAAAAAATTAGGCGAAAAAATTGAGGGTTGATGTAGTAGCATTTGGTGTAAAGTTAAGGGTTTTTTGAAAAAAAAATTCGGAATAAAATTAAGATTGAACCTAAAATTTGAGGGAAAGTAGGACAGTATAAAAGGAGGAAAGAGAAAATTAAGGATTTCACTGTTCTTATCAATTGGAAGGGGGGGTGGATATCTGTAGCATATGAAAATTTTATTTTTACCCCCCAATCCTGATGGCTGGGCCCCATAAGTCTGTCCTTAACTTGCGGCTATCGCTCTTTTCTAGCAAGTTTTTGTCCATTTCTTATTGTAAAGGAGTGGCCAAGCCCACTTCTGTCCTCTTCACTTAATTATGAGGCTACCAATTAAATATTTAATCAAATTTATTGATGTCACAATTTCTTAATCAATCCAGAGCCAAATTCATAAATTTTTTCCAATTTTTTTTTTCTCTTGGTTTGATTTAGTGATTGCGATCTACCTTCAACACCTATAATTTGTAATGCATGTTAATTCAAATATCTATATTATTGAATGGAACTAATACGTGCAGTGTTAGTTCAATATTTTAAATAATACCTTAACATAATGCATGCGGTTCCTCTAGGAATAGCTATGTTAATGAAAATGTAAATACATTTTACTTACCACCAATAATACACCTACGCATATTACTCTCATCCAACATTTTATATAGATCTATTTGTAGGTGACTATCTTTATAAATATGTTAAATATATTGATATATTTTACTGATCACTCAAAATATATCTAAGCATATTAACATTGTTATTCAACTTGGTTGGTGCAAGATGTGAAGTAATTTGTATATTCAATAGAAGAAGTTGTATTTTGATATCCACTTGTGACAATGTAAGCTAAAAGCATTATTAGTGCTATTTATATACAAACAATCAAAACTAAACTTTCAATACTTGAAATCGTGAAGTGTTAAGAAAAAAAAACAAAAAAGTGATCGTGGCACAAGCACTCCTTTTTATAGTATTGACTTACAATACTTTACAAGTGCTAAATTATCACATTAGTTTCCTTCTTATTCAGAAAATTGAACGCAAGCATGGAGAGAAGGATGGATGCCATGAACACGGCAAAAGAATGCCCAAAAATGGGACAATGCATTTTGGCTTTACTCTGGCTCTGTCCTCGATTTTCCCCTTCAAGTCCGACGGTAAAAAAAGACAGAATGCGGGCCCGTTTGGTTCGGCTTTTGGGGAATGCATTTGCAGAAATGCATTTGCAGAAATGCAAATACCTTTGGGTAAATGGGGTTTTCCGAAATGCAAATGTCGTTTGGTAAAATTTGCATTGAGAAACAACTTTGGCCAAAATACCGTTTGGTAAAACTTACATTTGTAATTAACTTTTATTAAATTAAAAAAGCAAAAATATGTTTATATTTTATATAAAAAATATAAACATATAAACATAAAATATATATATATATATAAATTAGATATTTTTATATAAATATATATTTATATAAAAGCAATCGGAGAAAAAAATAGATATGTTTATATAAAAAATGGATATGTTTATATCTATATAAAATATATAAATATATAAATATATATTATATATATTTTTTATAAATATATATTTATTAAACATAAAATATAAAAAAATAGATATGTTTATATATTTATACCGGACCGCCGAATTCGGCAGCCGAACCGCCTGAATAAAAAATATGTTTATGTTTTTTATATAAACATATTTTTATATAAAAATATAAAAATATAAACATAAAATATATATATAAAAATAGATATGTTTATATTTATAAATATATATATATATATTTATTTATTAAACATAAAATATATTTATATAAAAAAATGGATATGTTTATATCTATATAAAATATATATAAACATAAAATATAAAAAAATAAATATGTTTATATATTTATATATTTTATATAAATATATATATTTTTTATAAAAATATAAACATATTTATTTTTATATAAATATATTTATTTTTATTTTTATTTTTATTTAGGCGGCCGATTGGCTTCTCCACCGGAGAGATGAACAAAACCGGAAGTTGCATTTCGAAGATGCAATTTGCCAAAGGACCTCAAGAGCTGCATTGGGCTAAAGGCCCTTAGAGCCACTTAGAGATGCAATTGCATCTCGCCAAAGTCGTGCAAAAAAACGAACCAAACAGCTTTGCATTTGGCCAAGGGACTTTAGAGCCCAAATGAGCATTCCAAATGCTGAACCAAACAGGATCTCAAGAAATAGAAAATGCCTTCTTGTTGCCCTTTCTTGTGGTTTGATTTATGCAATGGAACCAGTTGGCAATCATAACTCGCACCAACAAGTCAAGCTTTGTCGACCACGTGCTTAGAGATGTTGCCTTCATGCGGCTAAAATCTCAGTGCACAAGAGAATCCAAAGATTATACGCATGGAACAGTGCATTTGTTGGGAAGAGGAAAAGTGAACAGAGACTTGGGGGATGAGACTTGACATGGATTTGCGAGGGAAAATGAAAAGTGGATGAGAGAGAGACAGAGAGATTCGTCCTTTTCAATAATTTCCAGACAAGTGCTCACTAAATGATAAAAACACGTAAGGGCGTCAGTAGTACAGTACATTGAAGAGGGCACGCTTGGTCAGTCACTTTCCTCTTTCTTTGTTGATTTATTTTCCATCGAAAAAAGTACTTTTTGTTAAATATATTTAAGCTCCTAATCTCACTTAGGAATTTACCCCTCTTGCCATTAAATATTATACAGTCAGATCGATAAACTTCAGTTTAATACTGAAATGATGTGTTAGCGATAATTTATTCTGAAAAATTATGTTATCAACAGGTGTTGCGAATCATAAAAAAATTATCAACTTGATGAGAAGAATTTCTTTTTTGATTAGGTCCTATCTTAATTTCTCTTTCAAGTTTCATAAATAAATCAAAATACCTTTTTGCTTTTGCCTTTTCTTTTACTTTATTTTATATATATATATATATATATATATATATATATTCATTGGTTTGATTCATCTAATCCAATCAGTTGACACGCTCCTATAATCCAAATTTGTTGAACTAGATGCAAATTAGTAATTCATTGACTGGAACCACTAAACATGCATTTATGGCCGTTGCCTTCGTGCAGTGGAAGTTTCAATGCACAGGAAAAGTAAATTTCAAGGAAACGTAGATGCTATAAAAGTAGATTAACAATCTTTCTGTAAAATTGCAACTTTTTACTCTGTCCTTTCTCCACGCGTGCCCCGACAATTCCGTCTCTCTTTCTTCATTTTTCTTATTTTCACCTCCTACATTCTTTTTTCTTTCCTTTCTTTTGCGGACCACTTTCTCAGTTTTTCTTCATAAAAGCTTTTCTCTCTTTTGCCTACCATAAGCCTCTCTCTTTATTTCCATTTCTTGACGGTGACGAAAAGCTCCGTCGTACTTTTTCGTCCTCTTTTGACATTGATCGCATGCTGAAAAATTGCCCACCCCACTTGGCCGAGAACCCTTTGCTTTTTCTATGCCCATATTTTCTTGTCTTCTTTGGTCGTGAATTCCGGTCCCTGAATGCGGAGATTACCCCCTTGTCAAGATGGAAATTGCTCTCTTGACCGTGTCCTCAAGGTACTTGTGGTTATTTGAGGTTCATTTGAAACTGAACATAAAGTTTGAAAATTCCTTTTAGATGAAAAAAATGGGGGCCCATGTAGCATTGGGATTAAAGTTAAGGGTTCTTTGAGACAAAAAAAAAAGTTCGGGGTAAAATTAAAATTAGACCTAAAATTTGTGGGTCTTTAGGTAACTAGGACTGTATAGACAGAGGGAAGCAAAGCTTCACCGGTTTTGAGAATCCGTGGACAGATTGTAATTAGATAGCATGTAATAAATTTCTTTCTCCTCTTTTGATGGCTGGGTCCCACCAGTTCTTGCTTTTTGTCATTTCTTATGTCCAATGAGTGGAGTGGCTGGGCCACCACTCTTCTCCTAGTTAATTATGAAATTACCTATTAATCATTTAATCAAATTTATTGATTTCAATTTTTCGATCAGCCCAAAGCCAAATTGACTCAATTTTTTTTCTGGCCAATGTTTTTCTTGGTTTCGTTTACGCGATTGCAATCTTCCTTAAACACCTATAAATTGTCGTATGCATTAATTCAAATATATATATCATTGAATGGAGTTGAAACGTTCAACCTTAACTCGTTTTAGATTAAATATAACTTTATGAAATACTTAAACATAAATGCATGTGGTTCCTCTTAAATAAGGAGAGATAGCTATGTTAATAAAAATGTTAAATAGGTTTTACTTACTACCCAAAAGTATATTATTCTTATTTGACAATTATTTGTTACTCTTAAATAACGAGGCGTAGCTATCTTTTATAAATATGTTAAATAGGTTTTACTTACCATTCAAAATATATCTAAGCATATTAATATTGTTATTCAACTTGATTGGTGCAAGATGTGAAGCAAATTGTATGTTCAATAGTGAGTCCATCTTCTAAGATACCATTTAATGCATTTTTTTTTCATGTAGTTACTCGACAAAACAAAGCTCTTCAAACATTGATTCCACTCCGGTTAAAGGATTTGCGTCAAGAATTGAGTGAAATGTAAAAAATCCAATGCATTAATTACTTCATTTTACAATAGAGAGAAACTTATTCTAATATCCACTATCCGCTTGTTAGAATGCAAGCTAAAAGTATTATCAATGCTATTTATATACCAATAATCCAAACTAAAAGGTTACTCCCTGGAGTTGTGGAGTGTGAAAAAGCAAAACAAAAAAAAAGTGCTCGCGTATATCACGATGACTATTTTTTATAGTATTAATTTACAATACCTTATAAGTGTAAAATTATCGCTTTAATTTCAAGAGCTTAATTGCATTGTTCTTTAAAGCTGACCAACCCTAGCTCATCTTTATCTCCACTACAAAGGATATAGAAACATTGCTTCGAAGAATTTGAGAGCTCTACAAATGAACCATTGTTAGTTAAACTAGCATATTAGGGTACTAGTGTAGACATGTGATGAACTTTCGAATGTCAAGTTATTAATTTCATTTAGTCAAATTTATTTATTTATTTATTTCACAATTTTTTAATTAACTCAAAACCATTTTTATGTCATAAACCTAAAGCCAAATTAATGAATTGAAATTTGAAATTTTTTCTCGACAAATGTTTTTTCTTGGTTTAGTTTGGCGATTGCCCTAATATTCTGCCATTCTTTTTTACTTGGTCGAAAAGTGGGCTTTAGAAAAAAAAGAAAAAGAAAAAGAAGCGATAGAAAGGGAAAAGGGAGAGCACGCAAAAGCAGAGATTGAAAGGGAAATAAGGAGAGCATGCACCATGACAGTTGACAGAAACGAAAAGAAAGGGAAAAGAAGAGGGAAAAAAAAGGGAAAGAAGATCAAAGAAAGGAAAAGAGAAAGAAGGTTTTGCGTACACGTCAAGTCAGATTAATTTTGATTCGTTATTACCCAATAAGAATTTAAGTAATTTATTTGTCTAATTGAAGTGATTTTCAGCATTAGAGCATAAATTCAAAAATTATGTAAAATTTGAGTTGTGAAATTCAATTTTGGCATTATTAAGCTGTGGCAGTAAGGGCATTGTGGTGTTGTGAAATTCGATTTTGGTCGATTGGGTCCGATTTCCAAGAGTATTGGTCCAGTCCTTGGTTCCATAAAAATGGAACTAGTGATTTTTGGTCCAGTTCCGGGTTCCAAGGAACCCGATTAGACTGACTCTTTTTCATTACAAGAAAATGTTTTTTTTTAATTCTAAAATAATAACAACTCTAATATTTTTTTTTAATTTTTCAATTTTTAAATATTTGTTGCTAAATGATCAATTTCGTTGGACCAAACTGGTTTGGTCCAGTTCCCGATCCCAAGACTGTTCAATTCGATCCTTGGTAATAGATGAAATTGGGAATCTATCACCCCTAACATTTCAAATAATATTTTGGATAACTTTGAATAATTGCTTTGGGAGTAATTCATTGAGCCATGAAAATCATTTTGTTGAAAAGTAAGTTTCCTCCATAGGGTGACCCATGAAAATAGTTACTACCAATCGTGACTTCTGCAAAGTTTCCAATTTCACATGACATTTTCTTTAAAGATAAAATGGTTTTTCTTACTCCAGTTCTAACTTTGAACAAAATGTCGTTCGACTTCAAAACTGTGCTGAACTTGATTTCGTTTTAGGTTTGAACTAAAATTATGAAGAAATTTAACTGTGAGGAGTAAAATTCTTGGAAATTAGAGTGCAAAAGGAAAATTGAACTTGCAGGAAACATACATGCTATGAAAGTAGAGTAAACTTTCGGTGAAATTGCAACCTTTTGCTTTCTGTCCTTTCCTCGCGCGTGCCTCGACAATTCTCTCTCTTCATTTTTTCTTTTCACCACTTTGTTCTTCTTTTTCTTTCTTTTCTTTTATGGACCCCTTTCTTAGTTTGGAGCTTTCTCTTTCTGCCGACCATGACTCTATAGCATTGTTTGGTTCAGCATTTGAAATGCTCTTTAGGGGCTCTAAAGGGGTTTGACCAAATGCTATAGTGTTTGGTTTAAGTTTTTGGGGATTTTGGGAAGATGCAATTGCACCTCCAAAAAGCTTCAAAGGGCTCTGGGGAAATGGAGGGGTAGAGATCCATTGGGAAGTTGCATTTTCCGAATGCAACTTCCGGTATTGTTCATCTCTTTGGTGGAGAAGCCGATTGGAGGCCAACAACCGTCGGCTAAGGAGTCGCACGAACTGCCTGAATAAAAATATAAACATATCTATTTTTTATATTTTATGTTTAATAAATATATATTTATAAAAATATACATAAAAAATACATATATTTATAAAAATATTTATAAAAAATATTATATATTTATATATTTATATATTTTTTATATAAATATAAACATATCTACTTTTTTATATAAACATATCTATTTTTTATATATTTTATGTTTATATTTTTTATTCAAACAGTTTGGCCGTCAGATTCGGCGGTCCGGTGGTCGGACTTAAAAAAAAATATAAACATATTTTTGCTTTTTTAATTTAATAAAAGATAATTACAAATGCAAATTTTATCGACGGTATTTTGACCAAAATTGTTTCTCAATGCAAATTTTACTAAACAACATTTGCATTTCGTAAAACCTCCTTCACCCAAAGGTATTTGCATTTCTACAAATGCATTCCCCAAAAGCCGAACCAAACGGGCCCTCTCTCTCTCTCTCTCTCTCTCAGCAATTATTGCATGTTGAAAAATCGCCCACCCCACTTAGGTGAGAATTCTCTCTTGATCGACACTCTGACCGAAAAAAAAGATTTTCTTGACTCCTTTGCCCATGAATTCCAGTATCTGAACGGTGAAATTGCCCCTTGTCAAGATGGAAATTGCTCTCTCTTGATTGGATATAAAATTTGAGAAATTTTTTTAGACAAGAAAATTGGGGGTTTAAAGTTGAGGGTTTTCTGAAACCAAAAAAAGGTCGGGATAAAATTAAGATTGAAACTAAAATTTGAGTTTTTAAGGAATTAGGACCATATAAAAAGAGAAAGAGAAAGTTGACTAGCTTCATCTGTTTTTATCATCCGGAGGCATGTTTGTAATTAGATAGCATATGATAATTTTATCTCTACCCCACTCCTAGTGGCTAGGCCCAAGTCCTTCCTTAATTTGAGGCTACTACTCTTCTGCATCAAGTTTTTGTCAATTTCTTATTGCAAAAGAGCCGCTAGGTCCGCTACTCTTCTCTCTACTTAATTATGAAATTACCAATTATTTCAATTCCAACACCTAGCCAACGAGATAAATATGTTACTGACACTGGCAAGTTTATCAAACATTGATACACAAAGGAAAGAGTATGGGGCAACAATAAGTTTCCAGAACAACAAATGGACATGGTAAGAAGCTCAAAGAAAAAAATCTTCAACACTATACAATTGATGGCATCACAATGAATTTTTGGATGGTACTCAGATCTTTCCTGTGTTATGTTTAAGGTCAACAAGCTAAGGATGAGAATGAAAACTTAAGTACCTTCAGCACCCAACAATTAGTTTCTGCTCATTTTCTTCAAAGATCTGAGTTTTCATTCACATCCTTAGCTTGTTGACCATAAACATAACACGGGAAAGAAGAGTTTCACTAACTACATTGAGTTTAGTGAGTGGAATTTGGCAATATAAATAAGCCTAACTTCCCCTAGGCTCTAATGGTAATATCGATGGGTACTAAGATTTGAATATGATTATTTGGTACAAAAATTGACTATTGCAATTGTGAGGGGATATATGCTCAGATCGAAGTGGGCAAAAAACTCTTTCCTATGTATGGTACACTTAAAGCTCAAACTTAGATCAAATTCAAGTTCAAACCGATTATTGATGACCTACAATTTCCATTATAAGCTTATAGGAGATATTGCCGACTTGTTGAATCAAACTCAAATCATATTTTACTTCACCCTTTCCAGCCACTTAATGTTAATAATTCATATCATTGCATACGATATGTTCGTACGAAGAATCAACATCAGGATGTTCTGAAAATTATGGCATGTCTCAAAATGTGCAGAAGCATAACTTCCCGTAACAAATTCCTATCTCTATCTGATCATCTCCAAGATTGTTCACTGAGATGCGTGAAAATTATTTGGGAAAAAGGCCAAATGCAAAAATAATAGTGCGCACCTGTAGATGATTGAGGACAACCAGCAGAAGTTCTCTTCCAACACCACAAACAACTTTTGATACACGCTTCATACCCTATCACTGAACAAACTAGCAGACTAAGATTATGAAAACCAACCAAAAAAGCCAAAGTCCTATAGCAGCATCAGAGCTTAAAAAATTAGCCATATCACTTTACCCAGAGAATTAACACGAAACTGATAGATTGAAAAATTCCTCCTAAGGGAAGGAGTCAATACCTAGATAAGCAAACGAAAATAGTTAAATGAAAAATAAAAATAAAATGAAACACCATCTATTGCTCTGTATTAACAATACCACTTGCTATGGTCACTAACAAGGTTTGACAGCAAATCAAACTTCCTCACGAAATATGTTAATGGTATCGGCCCATTGCTTATGCATTACTGATAATGATGGCTGGATGACATGAAGTAAATCTTAAATGTTCAAAGCCTATTGAGCAACTTGATGAAGTCCATTTTTTTTTTTTTTTGCAGACATAAAGAAATTGATAATCTAAGGAGGCATTCGGCTAATGAAGATTCTCAAAAGTCCATTCTGATTTCAATTTGAGAATTCAAACATACTAGAAAATGCGTTTGGTAACACTTTGAAAGTAGTCAATGAATAAAAGGAAAACTATTCTCAGAATCAAAATCACAAACTGAAGATGACTCTTTAGTATTCTCATTTCAATGGAGATTGGAACAAACAAGCCTATTTTTTTAATGTGATGTAACTGAAGCATATTCTCACAATTTTCATCCCTCATGACATATATTATTTTCATTGAACAAATATTTTGTCAACGAAACATCGAAAACAGTTTCCATCAAAATGGAAACTAAAGGTGTTTTCTAAAACTAAGCAGGCCTTAAGTAGTCGAGAACAAAAATGACGTGTGAATCATGTGATGCTGTTTAAAATTTTGCAACAAATTTGCCTCACAACTTTCAACATCTGAACTACATAGATTTTTAGGGACTTTTTACTAAAAGAGAGGACAATACTTAAAGGTTGAGTAGAAATCTGAAGCATGAACAAAATAATTCAGGCCTCCAAGTATGAGGCATCATGTTGTTCAATTGATGGCAACTCTCAAAAGTCAACTCAAGCATTAAAAATTATCAGCATGAAAGTTCTTCCATAATGTAAAGTTATTTCTAAGCAAACTGACTCAAAATTGCTCCACCTTAACTATCCATTTCTTTTTAAGGATGACAATAATATCATGAGTTACTTCGCATTTTACTTTCCTCATGACCAAACAAAGTTAGATACCACCGAAACAAATATTAGTGCACATAAACAACCATAATATAATCGTAATATCAAGTACAATCACCACCACATAAACTAGAACAGAATCTAGATTTCCACTTGGATCACCTTCATTCACACTAGGTTTTTTCTGTAAAACACCAACTCCTCAGTTCAACATCATGTTCTTAATGAAGACATCCAAGCACTTCACACACTTAATAGAAAAAAGAGAGAGCTTTCTCAATTCAAAGCAATTACCAGGAGAGATTGTCCCTAGCATTAGAGGTCCACCCACAACAGATGTTCATTTTGAATCTGAGATTTCATCTTCATCCTCGTCCAAGTATGTAGACCAGCGCCAGCTTTCTTGCAGCCAAAACACAAGCCACACCTCTACTTGCTGTAGCCAAAAATAAATAATTCAACTTGATTTCACTCCGATGTTCCTATAATATGGCCATAACTAATGTGACGTTTTGATACCTCTGTTGGGTAAAAGTAACAAGTACAATATTTGCATCACGCTAAAACATAGGCGAAAGCAATACTTGTGCACCTGAAGAGGCTATTGTATGCATGTGAACCATGAATACTCTACAATATCTTTCTATGCTAAAGACCCTGATAGTATCTATCATCATGAGCATGTACGTACTAGTTCTCAGTCAGTAACTCAAACAGCAATGAACCTACCATAAGAAGATAATTAATCTTTCTATATCTGTCTGGCCACTAAAGATTCATCTTTTTTGTACTTTGACCTCCTAATTGATCTAAAATATATGGGAAAACCTAATACTTTAGCATTTTACTTCTTCAAATGAATATATATATATATATATTTATATATTCTTTGGAGAATAAATTTCCATGTTTTCAACCATCGGAACAAACATGGAATTGTCCATTAAAGAGGCATAACGTGCCTATGCCAATCATATTTAAGCTTAAGGGTATGTTGTAAAAGTGGAAATTTAGTAAGGAGCATGAACAGGATAATTCAGCTCCACCACCTAGTCAATGAAATAAATTTGTTATTGATACTGGTCAGTTTATCAAACAATGACATAGAAAGGAAAGACTATGGGCATCAATAAGTTTCCAAAAATCCAAACTGCAAATGGACATGGTAAGAACCTCAAGGTAAATAGTTTTCAGAGTATACAGTTGATGGCATCGCAATGAGTTGATCCTCCGCTCGATTGCATGGTGTAAAAGATTTTTACCACTAACAAGGAACTACAGTATGGGGAATGCAGCAAATCTTCTTATTCTCCATCTCTATGTGTAAAATAGAGTCCAAGATATGTAATTTCACTGGGTAAGTGTTCTAGAAGTGAGAATGAGACAACCAAGCAAAAGTGTTCTCGTAAAATAGAAGCAAAAGTGGCACTACTAACCCATTAGGATCAGCAAATGCCCATTCCTTAACATATATTCAAGTACAAGGCTTCAACTATCAACATAACTTTTGTAGTTATGTTAAGATAGAAAGTTTAACATCCTTTAAAACTGCAGGCATGAAATAGGATGTATTTGCATATAGGAGGAAAAACTAAGTTGCCACTCCTCGTGCTGATGAGAAGAGCAAATACATAATAGGAAGAATAAAAGAATAAAAAACTTTAAAACTGGACTAGTGGTTCAACCAGTCAAACTGGTAGAACCATGCTCTAACAGTTCGACTAGTTGAACCGATTGCACGTGACATGTCAAATAGAATACACGTCCAAAGCAAAAAAAGCCTAGGTCACTTGGCAAAGCTGCTTGGCACAAAAGACAGGATTCCTGTTCTCGATAGAATCATTTAAATTTTAACAGACTAGCCCAATACGATTAATAAATAAGTAATCCACCACAAAATGAAGCAAGAAGACACCGAAGTAGATGGTTGGCATGCTTTTTAGTTACAAGAGGTTGGTGTTCTAAACCCCAACCCAACTTCAACACTCTTCCTTAAAGTTTTTGGAATGCCTAGAACTGGTTTAGACTAGTTGACAGGTTTGCTGGTTTACCAGGTCGATTCCGCCAGTTGTTGACCACTACTGTTTTTGTTGTGAAAACAAACTCGAAAGAAAAGCACAATGTCCTAGGTTTTTCCTTTTGCCATCAATGTCTTAAATTGGGAATTGACATATATAGGAACAAATAGAACTCAGGAGCATCCTATACTTCTCACAAGTAAGGAATCATTATGCAAGCACCGGATCCACAAGTTACCTTCAATTGGTCCAACTCCCAGGTAATTGCACCCAAGAGGTTCTTGAAATATGCATAAATGGAAGGTCACTGATCTGCAAGATCATCATCCGGGCATCTCCCAAGTTTTCACAAGTATCATTCATCTTATTTAGCAGCATAACAATTTGAAGTTCCTGTTTCCAACGTAATATATTAGCCACATCTACAAATAAGGGATTTAACATATGATATACCTAGCTTTTACCCTTTATAAAGTCAAATCCACACAATAGTAACCAGGAGGGATGCATAACAAGATCAATTCCAAAGGCCTTCCCTACTTCACATTGCTTGAATCATTTATAAATCACCTCACCATTGCTATACCATTTGTAACATCTAAAAAAATAACTATTTGGAAGGAGATATAATTTGTAAATCCAATTTCACGAGTCCGATTAGATGAAGCAAAGTCAAAGGCATCATGCAGAGTCATACAGAGAAATGATTAGCAAGAAAAGCAGTTGTACTCTGCACATGTAGATCTCCAAAGAAAATCATAGTTTCAGATTGAAGATATATATCTCATAGAAGGACATCAAAATGGGAATGTATCTGGTGGATGCTAAAACAGATGTAAGAGGGAATTGTGGCAATATTATTTCCCACTAACATGGAAAAATGAGATACTGTTTTCCCATACACAATTATCATAAGCTAAATAGAAAGCCCAACCCAAAAAGATCACCCAACTTAAGTTCCAATTACGTTGTCAAGTAATCAACCTGAGATCAAATATGACACATAGAATATTAGGAAGAGGGTAAGTGAAAAACCATTGTTGACTACAAAATCCAGAAGACAACAACCCACCCCAAAGATTTCATTTTCTTTTTCTCCTTCTCAATGGTCTCAAAGTTCAGGCTACTCAGGCAAGGAAATGACAATATTTGTACAATTTCATGGCAATAGCAAAATGGATAGAAAGATCTTCAAACAAACTCAAATAATTGATGAGTTTGGTAACACAAAAGCGTGAGCTCTTAAGTAAAGGATTGCAATGTTCACACAAACCAATTTTGAATTCAGGCAATCATATTCAATCTCCTGTTATGCATACAAAAAGATCAAGAATTTCACATTTGGTACACATATCAGCAATGGACCGGACTTGAAAGGGGAAAAAAAGCAATTACTTCAAACAATAGATAATAGCAATGCTTTGTCCCATAATTCATATATCTCCCACAGAGGTGACATGTGTAAGAACACCTATGCATGGAAAACTAGATATAGCATTAATAAGAAGAATCTACAATGAAAGAGCAATTAACGACACATTCAAGTAAGAACTTCATTCAACTAACAAGATTCTATTACATTTGGCATTTCTAATTCTTTTGCCAACTCCTATGTTCCATTATTGAAATTCCTCACAAGTGTGCTTTGCAGATATTCACTGTCCCCAAATGCTCCAAGTTGCAGTAATTCTCCGGCATAATAATGCGTGTAAGACATCTTGCTGACCTAACCAGGTAGAATACATCAAAGGCAAAAAAGTACAAGAAATTAGAATTGATCTTTCAAAAAGTGAGAACTTCAAATCCAATGAGAAACAACAATCAACCTGTCAATTTTAAGCCCCGTTAACATGTGGATAATTAAAGTAGTGCTGGACCAACAAAAACCACAATTGACGACAAACAAACCACACTAACTTGAGTCAACCTTATCTAGTTGAAGTGCTCTAAGTATTTATGGAGACTGTAGCAAAATGACATGAAATGAAGAACCAACCCAGAAACCAGGAGTCATTTACAGTTGCATATCATCAATTTAGCAAGTAATTTGGTCACGTTAAATTAAAGCATGATTCAACTGCTAAAGCACATGAAAACAATACCAGGCTTGATAGCATATTTTTCTGACCTTTAACACATGACCAAGTTCCATTACACCATGGTATTAGAATTCTCTGGCACACAAATGGATAGCACAACCCAATGAAGGCCTGGCAAAATAGCAGCTGGAGTACATGAAGGCAATACTAAGCTAACCATACTTCTCATTATCCAAGGAATACTAAGCTGACCAACTTTCTCACTTCAAAGCAATTACAAGGACAGACTGTCCACAACCTCTGCCAATTGAAGCAATAAGCACCATCTTCGAGTCCTCTGTGACCATCACCAACCAATACTTCTCCAAATTCCACTCCGTCATCTTCACCTACCAATCAGAAATCAAGCAAACTTCACAAAACCGAGTCAAAACAATTGAGTCAACTGCCCATTAGGTCGCATAAGAATCCTAGGATCCGAACCTAGGAAGCTAGTGGTTTTTCAAACTGGAGCTGAAATGGAAGCATGATGCATAGTGGTCCTTTGCCGGTCTCCATAGCTAAAGCTCCATGAGTAGCCAAAAACGCAGCACGAATGCCGGAACAAATCACAATGATATGAGCTGAAAAAGGGCTTGTGAAGGATAGAGCTTAAAAATACCAGAGGAAAAGCGGGATGACAACATGCAAACAACCTTTTACCATTCTAAGGATGCATTGTCAGGGTTCGAAGAAGCTCAAGAAACATCGAGCTCCTGATCCTTCTATGATGTCGATTCCTTTTAAGTGCCTTGCGAAAAGCTCCCTTGGATATTTCAACATTTACATCAACCAGTGGAATAATAACTGAATCTTACCAGTGAGTAAGATGAAATTAATCCAACAACTAACATCAACAAACTATTAATAATACTCCAAAGTTTATGGGAACTTGGTTCGTCAAACTTGATATTCTTTTTGAACTCTTTGGATCCAACTAATGGGGCTTCTAACATCATCGAACACAGAAGCTTTGATCAAATTAGTATAGTGTATTTAACTCAAGATGGTTGCTTTGTGGGACATAGTATGATACTTTTCCCTATCATTATGTGCTATTCATGCATTAGAATTAATGCAAGACAGTTTTCAAATGGAATATAGGATACTGAAAATTTTCCTCAAGAAACTTATGGAAATGCTTCCTGTGTTTTCCTTTTTAGCAAGTAAATGAACTAACAAGAGCTTATGCACAATATAAGGAATTATTTCATAGTACAGGTGATTATGTCAAAAGACATTCTAGTTAATGTCTTGCCTGGCTCAATTGTTCAGGTATACGACAAATGGCTTTACCAACTCTACAAACATCAAGATGCATTATTTGGAAGCCTTGGAGTAGGTATACCTTGGACTCAAACCAAATGAACATGGATCCATAGTCAGAACAATTCGAATTGCAATTTTCTCGATTGATCCAAATAATTCATGATGCTTTTGCTTCCGCCCTGTTTGCTAGTTCACTTACAGCCACACCACTAGGAGAAGAGCTTGTGCTTGCATTTAGCATTTCTAGATTGATACGATTATCCAAATCTACTAATGCAGATAGTTCTGTGAGATAAAATGTATGAAACTCAATGGTTGGACAAATTTTATCCTGACTCAGTAGCACATGCATGGTAAGGGATGCCCTATCAACATACTCCTTTTGCACTTAAATTCACTCTTAAGCGTACCTTAGAAATATGCAGTCATGACCTGCATTTTGAAACCTCACATTAGAAGGATCGCCATATAGGGTTCTTCATTTAGCATTTTCTTCGACCTATACAATGACCTTTGGCATGCTATAAAAAACCTGTACACATCAGTTTTTCAGTACTTCTAGTATTCCAAAATCAATCAAATGTCAAGAATCCCTATTTTTCTGCATAGGATGAAGGATCTTACTTGAAATGTAATGACAAATGATGCGCTTTGAAAGCCTTATCATCTATTTCTGCTACTGGCATGACAAGCAGAACCATTTTGCCCAAGCACACATTAACTTCCATGAACATCTCCCCTAGATTCCTTGGATTCAAGTAAGAAAATAATGTTAACACTATCAACCGGGAAATAATAACGACAAGATCATAAATCTTGAAAAAGATTGCAAGTAGGAAATACAAATCAAAACTGGGCCTTAGATCTCCAAAGAGCATAGGTCGATTACCTGCTTTATGTACCTTCGTTAGAAAATGTGGATCTATTCCTCATCCGAGTCGTCGGTATAGTATGATCTTAATACTCTTGTTTTACCATCTGTAATCTCATAATATCGATAAATCCGTGTTCTAGATAATTCCGGAATTGTTTTGAGCGACTTGCATCCAATGATATTCAGTTTGTCCAAAAACTCCAACCTATCAAGGCCTTGAATTTCAACCAAGTTTATGCAGTCTCTAGCCTGTAATATCTCCAGACTCCCAGATTTTGGAAGGAGTAGCCTTTCAATTGAAATGCACTTAGTGATATATAGTTTTTTCAAGGACTCCAACCTATCGAGGCCTTGAATTTCAGCTAATTTATTGCATGAAATAGCGTTTAATATCTTCATACTTCTGGATTTTGGCAGGTCTAGCCTTCCAATTGAAGTGCACCTAGAGATATCTAGCCATTCCAAATAATCCAAACTATTGAGCCCTTGAATTTCGGCTAAGTTTTTGCAGCCTCCCACCTTTAATTCCTTCAACCAACCAAATTTTGGAAGGTCTAGCCTTTCCATTAAAGTGCAACATTCGATAACTAGCCCTTCCAAATACTTCAACCCATCAAGGCCTTGAATTTCGACTAAGTTTACGCATCGTCTAGCTTGTAATTCCTTCAGCCTCCCAGATTTTGGAAGATCTAGCCTTTCAATTAAAGGGCACGAGTTGATATATAAACTTTCCAAATTCTCCAACCTATCAAGGCCTTCAATTTCCGCTAATTTGCCGCAAATCTCAACATCTAATTTCTTCAGACCCTTGAACTTTGGAAGGTCCAACCGTTTGATTGAACTGCAGAATCTGATAGTCAACCTTTTCAAATATATCAATTTGTCAAGATCTCGAACTTCAAGTAGATTCCAGCAATGGTCGACGTGTAATGTCCTTAGATGGATAAACTGTGAAATGTCCAATGTTTCGATAGACCAACAGTCAACGACTAGCAAGAATTCCAACTTGAAGGGCGTGTTTAAGGATTGTGGTGATTCCAATTCTTCAACGTCCGTCGATTGGGAGCATTTTGAACTCTTCAATTGCATTGATGGAAGCTCTAGGATGTCCTGGAGAACTCTGCAATCCCAAAGTTGTAGTTCCTTGAGATGGGCTAGGTGGGAAAGCGAAGGCAACTTGCGACTTCGAAAGGTGACGCCCAAATATGTTAAGCCGGAAGGAAGGTCCGGCAACGATCGGAGCTTGTCACAATTTTTAAATTCAAGGTGTCGTAGGGAAGAAAGATTACACGTGCTTTCTACCATTATCCCTTTCAAATTTAGGCAATTGTAAGCAAGTAACTTTTGGAGCTTTCTCAAACTCCCAATACCTTTGGGCAATTCTTCTATACCACTCCAACTAATCTCTAGAATCTCTAGATTCTCCAAAGACCCTATGCTATTTGGTAATGCGGAAAGGGATGGATTTTCCATTAGATTGAGATGCTGCAGTGATTTTAATTTACCTATATTTGCCGGAAGCTCACTGAGGTTGAAACACGCGTGCAGCTCCAAGCAAAGGAGGCCTTCCATGTCTTCAATGGAAGCGTCGATTCGCCTCAGTCTCGTGCACCTATAGAGGATGAGAACCTCTAACTTCTTAAAAGCTGAGAAGAAGTACGTATTTTCCAAGGGTTCACAATCTGAAAGGTCCAGATATTGGAGCTTCTTTGCCATCTGGTAAAAAATAATAATAATGATTGTTGAGGGGTGAGTCTACATTGATTAAAATTCAAAAGAAAGCATAAAAAGGGGAAAAAAACGGACTTTAGTTCTTACCATGAAAAAATTCCATCCTTTCCATTTTTCATTTATCTTGCTTCCACTCAATTCGAGTACAGCTAATTCCTTTACGCAAAAATTGTTTACTTCGAAATTCGGTGGACATTCTCGCCATTGAAGCCATTTTAACTCCTCCATCAAGTCCTTAAAATCTCCACTTAAATGTGCCCCATCTAGGTGAAGGAATCTTAGACTCGTCAAATTCTTGAATTGTTTTTCTGCGTAAATTCTGCTGCCTTTACTAAGATTAATCCCCTCAATCTTGTCCGTTCCCTATAAGCAAGAATCAAGAGTCATTAGTACTATATCCAACTAAAGTAATCAAATATCATTTGTTCATATTGTGATTGATGTGCATTAATGCATTCAAGAGACTAGCAATATGTAGATATGATTTTTTCTTTTTATGCCAATAAACAGTATTTATAAAGGCTAACAAAGTGAAGGATGTCAACTTCCATTTTGAAATTTGGCGATATGTAGTCAAATCTTAAAAGGAATTATGATGTAATGGCTTGTATAGAGTAAAAACTTTACAACTTGTAATCTTCTTCTTTCTGGTACTGTAGCTTCAATATCATAATAGTTAAGACATGCGTGCATTTAATCAAATTGCAAAGTGCAAAAATCAAAATTTGACTTGTCAATTTTAATAGAATTATACTTTTTCTCTTGAACTTTCACCAATGCAATTACAATCACATACTAAATTATACAAAATAGAATTTGAGTAATTATCTCTCGGACTTTTTATGAAGAAAAAGTAAAACTTTTCTCTTTTTAATAGTCATTGCGTGAAGTATGCTTGATGATATAAATATACATGTATACACATGCATATATATTATATTTAAGGAATTTCTGTTCCTATCTTATTTGGTAAGTTTTAAATCAGTCCTTGTCTATGAATATTGGTAAATGATATTCCTAACGTAATATTACATAAAATTAGTGTCCCTTTCATTCTCCACTATGGAATAATGACTAAAATTTCATGAGAAATGCGGGCACCATTAGTCCTATTATCTCAATTTTAACATCTAGAGAATATAATTCTATGATTTATATATCCTAAGTAGTTATGATTTATATATCATAACATCAGAATTGCACAATGCACCACCGGAAAAAAGGGGGAAAAACAGATGTTCTGACAACAAATTCACCGTCGCCACAGCCCAAAATGCATTTTACACACCTAGAAAAAAGTATCTTCGTTGGAGAACAAGCGAAATTGGCATGGATGAAAGGATAAATAAAAGTGAGAAAAACCTCGGAAACAGCGAGTCGGCGAGCAAAACTTACCTCACCACAGATTAGGTGTTATTAAGGAGACTTCTAGCAAAAAAAAAGTTTAAAACGTTGGAAATAAAACTCTTTTTTATTTCGACACATTCATGACACTTCAAAATGGAAATAACCGCTCCAACTACTCCAAAAGTCGGAACGGAAGGGGGAAAATGAAGAGGCCACGAGATCCCGGCCAAACTCTTTTTGATGAAAAAAATTAATTTCTCGCCATCGACTCAAATAATTGAAATAACCATCAAAAAGACTTGTTTGGAGTAACCTTTATTCTTCATCTTTTGCTCTTTTCTTCCCTCAGGAGCATGCACTTTGGCTATTTTTTTAGTGGTATATCCCTGAAACTTGTTGACACGCCCAATCGTACATGAGTTTTTTCATAGTTTTCTGGAATTTGAGCAATGTTCTCTCTTTTGACGAAAGAGCAAGATATTTACTTTTGGTTTTTTTAGTTAGTTGCGACGAGCAATCTATATCGCCCTCTGCTTCAGCCTGTCTATTTCTTGCCAACAACAAAGAAGGACAATTGGATTTTGTATAAAGGTATCTTGTGAGTACTTGTTAAGTAACCTGGCTGAAAAAATAGATTATAAGATTTGGTTTTTATTAAAAGTATTGATTTAACATAATATGACAACATGAAAAATGCGTGTTAAGTAACCTGGCTGAAAAAAAAAAAAAAAAAGAACTCTGTATGAAGTGGTTTTTATTAAAAGTATCGATAGTCATCTTAAAAGAAAAACAAAGATTCTCAGCGAAGGGCCATTTATCAAGTGAAAAGTGATACGTGAAATATGAGATTTTACTAACTAATAAATCAAACAAGAGATTTAACATGTATATATATACACCTATAAATACATTTGCCACGTTGACTTACTTTCATATGATATGGAATATTAATATATGAGAGAAAAACCATAAAAGGGAATACTTTCTAAAAGGGAGCAACCTCCCTACTTTCTAATCATGTCAATAAAACATTCGGGGGCAATAATAGTGAAGGTTCATAGTCCACTAGAGCAAGCACTAAGTAGGGGACCAATATTACTATTAATCGTAGAACATGGACTAAATGAGAAAAAGAAACGAAATGGTTACCTTACTTTCCTTTAGCACTTTTTCAACTTCCTCATAGTCCCATAACCTGCTACGGCACCAAGGCTTCAATTGGTTTTCCTCACGAACTATTTCCCTCCCAAGATCTCTCAATTGATCATGCATTCTAAGCGTATGATCACTTTCAACTTTTATTAATGACATGAATATCAATACTTCAATTCCCTCCCCCGGGAAAAATTCACAAGCGTCCCACATGTAGAATGGGATTGTCTTTTTTTTGCCAATGAAAAAGCAGGTGATATCCAAAAAAATTTGTTTTTCTCCATAGTCTAATGCTTCGTAACTTATTCTTAACTTTTCTTGCACTTCCCTATTTGGGACTTTTTTTAACTTCTTTATCGTATCTCTCCACTGTTTTGACTCTTTTCCACACAATAATGAACCAAAAATCTCAAGGGATAAGGGAAGCCCTCCGGCAATTGATACAACTTCATGAGTGAGGTCCTTAAATTCCCTCGGAGGAGAGTCCCTTCGAAACGCATGTTTGCTAAATAGAATCAAACTTTGATCCTTATCCATTTCCTTATGGTCATAAAGATAGTCCACCCCAACTTCTTTAAGAATCCTCTTGTTTCTAGTGGTAATAATGATTTTACTTCCCGAAGCAAACCAATCACGATTACCAACTAAACACTTCAACTGAATGACATTGTCCACGTCATCAAGAAGAACGAGGACCTTTTTACCTTTAAAATTGGTGGATATGAGTTTAGTCCCTTCATCCTCATTACGAACTTCACTTTCTAGCTTCAATATATCATGGATTAACTGATTCTGGAAGTAATGCATACTATTACGCTTCCACGATTCCCTTATATCAGCAATGAAGCTACGATGCTCAAATTCATTGGAGAACTTGTTGTAGATGGCTTTAGCAAGCGTAGTCTTGCCAATGCCTCCCATTCCGTGGATGCCAACAAATAAGGTGTCATCATATTTATTACCCACAAACTCCATAACCTTCACATGATCATCAATTCCAACCAAATTCTCAGAAATGACCAACTCAAACTTTTTTTTCAGTTCATTCAACGCTTTTCGAACAATTGACTTCACCAACTTTCCTTCGTAACTGTCAAACGTGACAAGAGTTCAAATATGTGGCAACAATAATATTATATTTTTTTTTATTTATAGAGGACACAATAAATTTGGGGATAGATTGAAAAGCTTTAAAAGTTGTTGCTGTCATACCTCCATATATTATCATATGTGCTAAGTCTAAAGTGGGAAATGATGGTGGTTGCTTCACATGGTGTGCCCCATTCCACTGTTACTCCAACATAATTTATCAAGCCAAGAAAATCTTGAGGATATCACTTATAAATTTTAAATATGGTATATATTTTGGATTTGAACCGAATTTTAAATTGGTTATTTATTAAAGATACTAGGGATGATGTGAACATGACCTTGAAAATTCTCTAGAGCATTTGAATAAGCAAAAATCCAATAAGCCAGCCCAAGATGAGAGTTAACCATCAATCAATAAACAAGTCATAACTTTTGATGCAAGACGATTTCAAGTCTTGTAAAACCAATCCGAAAAGTTGTTCAGATTGTGATATTGTGAACTACTTGAATGCAATTGAAGTGATTCTTCTTGTTTGCATAATTCTACAAGTTTGTAAGTTTCTACTAGTGTTGTGAATTTAGTATCATTCTAGATTGATGCACTTATCAGTATTCATTGCCTCTAGGGATGATATTGTACTTTATTTTCCTTTTGAGTATCTATGTTCTATGATTTGATCTAATATTGAGTTTATAGGGAAGTAGAAGAATAATTTTTACCCAAAATAAGAATATCGCTTCAATAGATGCAGGTGCATGAGAAAGAAATTACTTGTTGAAGATAGGAAATGCTTTGAAAATTATTTAAACAGACATATAATAAAAATAATCATTTTTTTATCATCATCTTATATAACCAATGAAACATTTCTTTTCTAAAATTATTTTAATAGCAACCAATCAACGATATCAATGATTTAATAAATGTGACTTGGGAAGATAAAGAATTATGGCAAAGCTTGGACGCTATGATGTTATGAGCTTTAAATAAAAATTCACCAATAAGTTGTACCATTAATCTCAAATAAATATGTAATTAGAAAAGTTTGTAACAAAGATTAATGTGACGTACACTATAAACATGAAAAAAAAATGGCACAATATTACAAAATCTTTGGATATAAGAGTAAAAATTCATTCAAAAAATCTTATTATTGAATGGGATCATAACAAGAAAGTTTATAATTAGATTGGTCAATATCATTAAAGCAAAAAACTAGAAAAAGAATAACTTATAAAATTCATGAATCACAGGATCTTACTACCAGCAACATCTCACAATATCAATATCCATATATAAAGAACGTAAAAAGCGCATGAGAATCTAAACAATCAGTAAATGCATACATATCAAAAGAAAGTAGAGAATGTTTTGGTGAGAAAGTTTACCCATCGGCTTCATATCCTTTCAAGTTGCTGACTTCATCGAGTGCTTTCTTCCATTTCTCCAAAGTTGTTGGGTCGAAAGAAGACCTCTCATGCAAACGACTCTCACGCTCACGAAATGCCTCTCCAAACCTCCCAGTTTGATATCGCACTTCAGCTGGTTTCACTTTGTAGAATATAGGCAACACTATTTGTCCGTTATTATTCTTGCGCTCCATTATTTGAACTAGTTCATCCAGACACCAACTGCTTGTACCATAATTCTTGGAGAAAATGGGGATCAGGATCTTACTGTTCGTGATGGCTGCCATAAGCTCTGATTTGATGTCCTCGCCTTGGCAAAGCTCGTCATCGTCTCTAAAAGCACGAATTCCGACATCACAGAGCCCATTGTAGAGGTGATCAGTGAAGCGTTTTCGAGTATCCGGGCCTCTGAAGCTCAAGAGCACCTCGTAACAGTTTCCAGTCGACACAGTGAACGAACTAGATGCGCTATTGTTAGTTTCTGTTGGAGACGAACTAGATCCAGTGGAATTAGTTTCTGTAAGCACAGTCAACGAATCACATGTGCCGGAATCAGCATCATCTGCATTTCCACACACACTAGTTTTCTTCTTATTGAGAAAATATAACGTAAGCCCGAGGAGAAGGATCGGTGCCACAAGCTCAGCGAAAGAATACCCAAAAACGAGTCGATGCATTTCGTCTTTCCTCTGATCTGTCCTTGATTTTCGCTTTCAAGCCTAACAGAGAAAAAAACCAGAAAGGCCCTCAGAAAACAGGAAATGCCTTCTTGCCTATTCTACTGCGGTCTGATAAAATTTCAATACAGATGAAGCGGTGGATTTTTTGGGAAGATGAAAAGTGCAGAGAGACTTATGACGAGACTGTGACATGGATTTGCCGGAGAAGACGAATAGTGGGAGAGAGAGATAGAGAGAGAAGGAGATTCGTCCAGTCCAATATTTCACAGAAAAGTGCTCGGAACAGATAAAAACATCAAAGCGTCAGAAGTGTGAAGTCCCCTGCCTAGTCCACCGCTTGCACCATTGAACTGTCCTTTTCTTTTGTTCATTTATTTTCCATCAGAGAAGGTATTTTTAAAGAATATATTTAAGCTCTTAATCCCACTTTTGAATTTTTTTGGGTATTAATCCCACTTTGACATTTACCCTCCTTACTTTGAGCCTTTTAAGTATTGTACTGTCAAACAGATAAACTTCATTTTAATGCTGAAATGTTGTATTGTTTTTTTTTTTTTGGTGAGGTTGAAATGTTGTAATGTTAACAGTCACTTTCTAAAAAATTATGTTGTTTACGCATATCAATGTCCATGAAAAATTATCAAATTGCTATATATATATATATATATATATATTTATTTATTTATTGAGCACAATGAGAAGAATGTCTTTTTGGCTGTGGTTCAACCTGAATTTCTCCTTCAAATCTCATAAATAAGTAAAAATGCCTTTTTGCTTTTGCCTTTCTTTATCATACATATATTTCTTTATTGATTTGGTTTATTTAATCCAATCAGTTGGCACCCACTAATAATTCTTTTTCATGGGGTGGAAGTTTCAATGCACAGGAGAATCCAAGGCACTCCTACCTAGGAAGAAGAAAACATGTGAGCAAGTTTTGATGCACAACAATGAAAAAAAAAATCCAAAATAAAAAGACAATTGCTGTTATGATATTGTAAACTAAGGATGACCGTTTTTAGGTATCGTCCCACCCAAGAACCGCAAACAGAATAAGAAAGATTGGTTCCTAATTTTTGATTCGAGGATTAGAACCAACCCGATCCAACAGAACGGGTCACTAAAGACGAAACCTAGCAACTAACCCCAGATCTAGGAAAAAGACAAAATAATTTTACATCATCTATCTCCTTGGATAATAGTTTTGCATCATCTCATTCGTTGAGATCATAATATTAGGTAAGGGTATGATGAATTTTTTGAGAGAGCACAAGGAATTATCAAGTTTTTAGTTTTATATTTGTATATAATAATAATTTTTAGAACTTAAACAAAGCTTTTTCAACCATAAAAACTTAAATAATTCTAATTCCAAAGAGTTTCTTTTTTGTCAAAAAACTCCACAATGTTTACAAAGCTATTTCCTTACCTATGTCGTACCAATTATAGTCTCATCTTTTGGATTACTATCATTTTTTAAAATAAAGTAGTCAATTTCAAATATGTTGAGTTTATATATATTTCAAAATCAATAAATTTGAATTTACTTTTCTTTAATATTGTGAGGTGGTCCAGCCCTTGCACATTATGAGATGAATTTATCACCATGTTTGAACAAAATGATAATCCAGAAGAGTACAAGCTCCCGTGTACACGCTTATATGATGTCTACATGCACAAATCTTCTGATAAAGTAAATTTTTTATCATAATATTCTTGTGAATGTTCAATTTTAATCCTTATAAATTATTTTAGTGACAAAATTTGTCAATAACATATTTGTTAGATTTATTAAATGTTTTGACCCTTTAACAAATTAAATTCATTTCCTTAGATAGTCCAAATCAAGCACATATTCGTGTGCCCTTTTTTTTGCTAGTGACTTGAATAAGCGAACTAATCTAGGTGGACTGATTCCTAATTTTCTGATCGAACATAATTTCGTTTTGGATATAATTTTCCGCACCAATTTGCTGATGTGGATTTTTATTGACATAAAAATGCCACGTCAAAACAACTGATAATGTTTTTTAACGTAGGGTTAACAAGGCAAATCTGAAACAGGTTAGCCGCCCGTCAAAACAACTGATAATTTTCTTAATAAAATACAACTGCTTTATTGGCATGCGTGGAATGTGGTCATAATTGATGAGAGCGTCAAGACAATTGCTGCACCATTGAACTTTCCTTTTCTTTTTCAATTTGTTTTCCATCGAAAAATTTACTTTTTTTTAATATATTTAAACTCTTAATCCCAATTAAAAATTTACCTTGAACTTATTAAGTATTACCATATCAAATTGATGAATTTCATTTCACTATTGAAATTTTGCATTATCAATGATCACTTGAATCTACAATATATATAAAGACTTTGGATGATTATAAACCTAAAAAAAAGTAGAGAGAAAAACTCTAGTGACTTGATATCCTGACTCCTCCTTAAGGGAAGCAGGGAAGGTTGCAATTTAGGACTTTCCTTGCATTTCTCCCTTCATTGATTCTTGGACAAACCAAAGGGCAGCCAATAGCATTGAATTGGACCCATAATAAATATAGTCTATAATGAAGAATGGACCGAAATGACTTTCGATGACATATAATTTCTTACACACATCTACCTTAAATTTGCTAGTAATTAAATATGATGGTAGATATGTGGGGAAGATTTTTCAAATATATAATAGGACATGGACAATGACTTGCAATCCATCTGGCAATTAGAACTCAGCACCAATAAGTCAAGCTTTGTCAACCATGTGCTTAGAATTTTGTTGCCTTCACGCAGCTGAAATTTCAATGCACAAGAGAATCCAAAGATGATATGCATAGAACGGTGCATTTGTTGGGAAGAGGAAAAGTGGATAGAGACTTGGGATGAGACTTGACATGGATGTGCGAGATAAAATGAAAAGTGGATGAGAGAGGGACTGAGAGATTCGTCCGTTTCAATAATTTCCAGACAAGTGCTCAGTGGATGATAAAAACACGCAAGGCGTAGGGACAATGAAGAGATTAGTTAGTCAACTGCTTGCACCGTTGAACTTTCCTCTTTCTTTGTTGATTTATTTTCCATTGGAAAAAGTATTTTTTGTTAAATATATTTAAGCTCCTAATCTCACTTAGGAATTTACCCCCTTGCTTTAAGTCCATTAAATATTGTACAATCAAATCGATAAACTTCATTTTAATACTGAAATGTTATATTAACAATAATTTATTATAAAAATTTATATTATCAAAACATGTCGAGGATCATAAAAAATTATCAATTTGATGAGAAGAATTTATTTTTTGCTTAAGTCCTATCTTAATTTCTCCTTCAAGTCTCGTAAATAAATCAAAATGTCTTTTTCCTTTTGCTTTTACTTTTACTTTATTATATATATTTATTAGTTTGATTCGTCTAATCCAATGCTGACACGTGGTTATAATTTAAACTTGATGAAGTAGATATAAATCAGTAATTCATTGGCCGGGACCACTAAACATGCATTTATGGTTGTTGCCATTGTGTGGTGAAAGTTTCAAATGCACAGGAAAAGTGAACTTTAAGGAAACGTAGACGCTATAAAAATAGAATAACATTCTTTCGATGAAATTACAACTTTTTACTCTTTGTCCTTTCTCCACGCGTGCCCCGACAATTCTATCTCTCTTTCTTCATTTTCTTTCTTTTCACCTCCTACATTCTTTTTTCTTTCCTTTCTTTTGTGGACCACTTTCTTGGGATATGTTCAGCAAAAGTCCTAAAATTTGTCAAGAAAGTGCAATTGAATCCTAAAACTTACAAAAAATTTAATCAATTCCTAAAAGTTGTCAAGTTGGTTCAATTGAATCCTAAAATTAACACCGTTAGCTTTTTCTATTAAAAATGCTGACATGGCATTTCAAATAATTTTTTATTTCTTACGTGGATTTTTTAATGATTATTTCTTTATTTTTAAAAAAATTAGATTTAAAAACTAAAAATTAGATTTATTCATTTTATCTTATTTTCATCAAAAACTAAAAAGAAAAGATAAAAATTTTATTTTTAAAAATTGTTTTAAAAAAAATCAGCCCTCTTCTCCTTCGCCGCCGCTGCTGCCGCCCATCGCCGGAGGGGCTGAGCGAAGGTCACCGCCGCCGCCCATCACCGGCCCTCGCCCGCCCTAGGTGAGGCTCGCCAGATTTCGGCGACCATAAGCCTCTCTCTGCATCTCCTTTTCTTGATCGTGAACAAAAGCTCCGTCCTACTTTTTCGACCTCTTTTGGCAATCATCGCATGGTGAAAAATGGCCCACCCCACATGACCGAGAATCCTCTGCATTTTCTATGTCCAGATTTTCTTGTCTTCTTTGGCCGTGAATTACGGTCCCTGAATGCTGAGATTAACCCCTTTTCAAGATGAAAATTGCTCTCTTGAAAATTCTTTTTAGATGAAAAATTAGGCGATGGTGTAGCATTGGGTTTAAAGTTGAGGGTTCTTTGAGGCAAGAAAAAGTTCGGGATAAAATGAAAATTGAACCTAAAATTTGTGGGTCTTTAGGTAATTAGGACTGTACAGAAAGAGGGAAGCAAAAGTCGAAAAGCTTCACCGTTTTATAGAATCCATGGGCAGATTTGTCATCAGATAGCTTGGAATAATTTTCTTTCTCCCCTATTGATAGCCGGGTCCCGCCAGTTCTTTCTTTTTGTCATTTCTTATGTCGAAAGAGTGGCTGGGCCCACATTTCTTCTCCCAGTTGATTACGAGGTTACCGATTAATTATTTAATCAAATTTATTGATTTCACAATTTTTCGATCAACCCAAAGCCAAATTGACTCAAATTTTTTATGGCCAATGTTTCTCTTGGTTTTGTTTAAGCGATTGCAATCTTCCTTGAACACCTATAAGCTGTTGTATGTATTAATTCAAATATTTATATTATTGAATGGAGCTGAAACGTTCAGCCTTAGCTCATTTTAAATTAAATATAACTTCACACAATACCTAAATATAAATGCATGCGGTTCCTTTTAAATAACGAAGGGTAGCTATGTTAATAAAAATGTAAATTAAGTTTTACTTACCACCCAAAAGCATATTATTCTTATTTAACAATTATCTATCTTCGCATTATTATTAATTTTTGTCGAAGGACTATATCCACAGAAATTAGTTTCTGCCAATGCAATCGACGAACCAAATACACCAGTATCAACATCTTCTGCCTTTCCACGCACACTAGCTCTCTTCTTATTGAGAAAATCATACATGAATCTGGTTTCCGCAGTTGTTACAGATTACAATTTGATCACACCATATAATATAACATTTCATGTAAACCTAGGATTTTGTAAGCTTATGGCTAATTTCTTTTCAAACTTATTTGACATTGATGAAGATATGCATATGGTACATATGTCACGTTGGTCATGTTAGGATGGGAATGACCCATTCAATTCAACTTAATTAGTTAAACGGGTTATTCATCTATTGCCTATTTAACAAATGGGTCATGTTCAATTAGAAGTTTCCATCAAAAAATTTTCTTAATCTTATCCTGCTTAGATTGGCCTATCTACCAATCAATTGTTAACTTGACATTGAGAGACATGACTAATAAAACTGAAGTGCCGTCTCTAGTAGCTGCTGAATGCTCGGTCAGCAAGTTTGCTGTTTGCATTGCATCATGCAGACTTTGAGCAATTCAGAATCTTTCCCAAGAGAGACTAGAGAAGAACACGTTCTGATGATAAAGGAATGTCATAGGAGGAATCTCTAGTTGAGAAGTAATGAGAGTAACGTTCAAGTAACAACATAGAAAACTTACTCTAACATCATGCAATAAAACTGACTCATGTAATCTATCTAACTAAACAATAGTTCAAACCGCAAAGCACAAATTGACTCATGTAATCTATCTAACTAACCAATAGAGCCAACTTGATCAACAAACTGTTTATACTTAGTTCAGTAAGTTCTCTAGTGAAAAATCATACATGAAAATGGTTTCCATAGTCGATACAGATTACAATTTGATCACACCATATAAAAATAACATTTCATGTAAACCTAGGATTCTGTAAGCTTATGGCTAGTTTCTTTTCAAACTTATTCAACATCGATGAAGATATGCATATGGGAGGGGAGAAACCCTTGACAAAATCTCCTAGGGTAGTTGTTTGCTTAACCAGCCCATTACTTTCTAGAAAATACTGATTTGCCGTCAGTCTACCATCAAATCACTTTATTAAGAAAAACTGTTGTATGAGAAGCAAGAATAAGGAAAGGACTCATTTACTGAATATGATAGACCTTATAGCTAAATATTTGATTTGAACAGACAGAACGCTTACAATATTTTCGATTGGAAAGATACCAAATATACTGAAGTGCAAAAACCCATCTTTATCTCCATTGCAAAGGCTATGCAAGCATTGCTTTGAAGAATTTGAAAGCTCTACAAATGAATCTTGAACGTCGTCAGTTAAACCAGCATCTCCGGGTACTAGTCCAGGCATTTGAGGAACTCTTGGAGCTGGAGGGAAGAATTGAGTAGAGCGATCTTCAAATGCCAAAGAGTTACCAGAAGCGTTCTATAAAACAAATGAATAATCACTTTCCAGTTGGAAAATAAAACAACAAAAAAATATGAGATTAAAGCTAAGAAGCCAAACAAATCAACAAGTTACAGATGACACCAAACATACACTTCCAAAAAATCTTCCATAAACCCACACTAAAGCTGTTGGACTGCAAAATAGGATTATAAATTTGAAAAAGAAGTATTTAAGAACACCACATTATAATAACTACTTAACTGCAAACGAAGCATTATGAAAGGTGAGAGCCATAAGATATCTACTATTGGCAATAAAGATCACGAAATTGTACCAACTCTTAAGTTGAAAGATGCCATACTCTATACACTTGCGCATCCTCCTCCTAGTTGAGACACACCCCAGCTGCCATACTTCAAGCTTCTCAACAGTTTTCCATTCTGCTTAAGATTTATACCCTGTTAGAATGATTATACCATAGTGTGCATAACTGCTGCAAGCACTAGCATATCAAAAGCAGCACCCTGCATATTTATAGTTCCATAAAGACAGCTACAGTGGTAAGTAACATTCATTATGTACAAACAATTCTCAACAATTCTTATGTACTCATAGGTGCTATATTGGATTGAATCAGATTTCAGATCCATCTTATATTGATTGACTGCAATCCATGAAGTGGATGATTAGTAATAAACTGGTAGAAATCTCAAAGATATAGAATTGCAGTAGCCTCAGCCATGTACTCAGCCATTCTACTCATGACCAAGCAGTTATAGCTTGATAAAAACATAACCAGTTATTTACAAACTTTTCCACCCACAAACATAATTGAGGCGCACACAAATCCTATCATTTAAGAGTCACCTAAATTATTACCTTCCTAATTTGACTGCATTGAACAAATTTTACTAACAATTGAAAGAAGCTATTAATTTTGATGGAAAATGAGCATCTCACAGATGAATGCTTCAGTATGAAACCATCCATTTAGACCATAGGTTCTCACAATGAGCTGTACCCCAGTAATCACGATGCTGTAATTTGTCGTTGACAATTGAAATACTTTTAATCGTTGATGACAACATAAGCAGCGAAGTAAAAATTTTGTCCTACACAAGAATGCAATTGAGCACATCAATAAGATTCAACTCCTAAAGTATATAAATCTATTAAATAAATATATCAATTATGTATGATATGTGATTAAAGTAATTCACTGCCGATTTCACCAATTGGATATGAGTCAATCAATTTCTTTGATTTATAATTTAACTCAAGCATCAAACAATCTAATGTCAAAAACATTTCCTGGCTTTTGATGTAGGACTAAGTCCCACAATAAAGAATAAATATTTAGGCATCACACATAAAATTGCCAAAGCAACACATCTAGGGTTTCTTAAGCATCACACCAAAGATGAATTGCATCACACAATCTGCAAAGCAAGGACTTGCCAAGTTCAATAAATATCAACTCTATTAAAAAGTAAAAGTTACAACTATATTTGTAGACTCTCCAAAAGTTCTACTCCAAGTGGAAATAGGAAACCTCTAAACAAGAAACATTATTGGAGTATACATAAGATCCTACTACTCAAGCTTAAAAAAAAAAAATAAACTTTGTAAAATCCTGATAATACTAAAATCCTAGTTGATAATTTTAGTGAAGTTTCTAATTGATAATAGAAATTTGAATACCCTCCAAAAAGATGGCCTTTCCCGAATGAAAGGAAGTGGATACCTGAATGCCAAGTATGGCTCGTAATAATCTATCTTCTGGGGCATATCTTCTATGGCTCGTAATAATCTATCTTCTTGAAGTTTAATCACTAAAATCCCTAGGTATTCTCTACCTACCCACCTGTGTCGGTTTCGGGTACAAGTACCCTTTTGTTGAAGGGCCTATTTGAAAAAAGCCTTATTCTTTAGAAGATCTATCTCGTGTCTGGTACTGCATACAATCTTCACCAAAAACTTGGTAGTCATGTTGCATGATTTTGTTGGTTGCATCAGGCTTAGTGGATGGTTTGATTGTCTTATACTAAATTCTATGAATGGGAATCCAATTACAATACTATGTACATGATTTGTGTCCTTGTAGTCAAATGGGTACTTATTTGACAAGAAAAATAATTTGTAGAAATATCTCATGCCTGGAAATAATAACATCGGTCAACTTTGAAGTATCTTTATCAATAGTTATTACCTAACAATAAAAGTAACACCATACTTTACAATTGATTTACATCTGTTATGGAATACCAATCTCAAACATTATATTAGATTTTATGATCCCATTAGATGAAATTCATGATCCACAATCCATAGATTTAATTTTTTGGTTCATGACTCATATTTCCATGTGACAACTAAGGGTGACCCTAAGTGGTTATCATGTCATATCAAAATCGTGGCTACCTACTTAACAGTTGACACAATTAATAAACCACTATTGTTCTGGGTTCAAAGTTCAAACCGCGAAACAGAAATTGACTCATGTAATCTATCTATCCAAACAATAGTGCCAATTTGATTAACAACCTGACTTATCACAACCTGTTTACACTTAGTTCATTAAGTTCTCTAATAATAATCATACATAAATTCTGTTTCCATAGTGGTTACAAATTACAATTTGATCACACCATATATAAATAATATTTCAGGTAAACCTAGGATTTTGTAAGCTTATGACTAGTTTCTTTTCAAACTAATTTGACATTGATGACAATATGCATATTGTGCATATACCATATTAGTCATGTTAGGATAGGAATGACCCATTCAATTCAATCTAATTAGTTAAACGAGTTATTCATCTCTCGTAATTTGTTGACCTTTTCAACAAAAGGGTTATGTTCGAATAGAGTTTTCTAATAAACATTTGTGTTGATCTTATTATGCTCAGATTGACCTATCTAGCAATACATTTTGAACTTGACATTGACATACATGACAAATAAAGATGGATTGCCATCTCTATTAATAGCTGAATGTTTGTTGAGCAAGTTTGTTATTTGCATTGCATCATGCAGATTTTGAGCAATTTCAAATCTTTTCCAAGAGAGATAAGAGAAGAACACATTCTGATGATAAAGGACTGTTGCGGGAGGAATTTCTATTTGAGAAGTGATGAGGGTATGTTCAAGTATCAACATAGAAAACTTACTTCAACATCATGCAGGAAAACTGTACCGGCTTCAAGTCCCAAGATAACAACTTTGCCATCAGGATGCTAGCATAATCATGTTATACATTTACCTGAAGTAGATTCATATGATTAAAAAGAGCCAGTATTGATAACACACATTGAAATGTGCAAAGAAAGTGAGTTCATTATAAACAAAAAAGAACAGAGAGAGAGAGAGAGAGAGAGAGAGAGAGAGAGAGAGAGAGAGAGAGAGAGAGAGAGAGAGAGATTGAATAGTATGTTCCCAATAAAATTAACAGAAGAAGAGCACACACATTAACCAACAAAATGTTAATCAAAATTTGTGAAGTGAGGCAAAACATCATAACTGTACAAAATAACTGAGAGGGATCTTGGTCACTTGATAGAGGATTTCTTTGGGCTAGTAGTTCATCTAAAGCAAGGGAATCTATATCTTGTTGGCAGGCTCCAATCTAATATCTGAATCAAAAAACAAATCTTGTTGTTCAACTATGGAAACTCAAGGTGGATTGGATGCATGAAAGCTTTCTCCAGACAAGGATTACTAGTGTACTAGTATTTACAACTTAGGATATTAACAGAAACCATTCACGGGTTGGCTCAAGTACTATAGAGCACTCAAAACATTTCCATATTTAGAAGACGATATGATGAGTGAAGCATTCAGATTTTTCTGGAAAAAAAATCTCCTCTCCAAAGTTTTCTAGTGAGAATAGACAGCAAGAACTACCAAAGCTAGGTATCCAATCCTAAGCTCTTACTAATTTAAATTACCAAAAGATTAAGTCATATAGGATTTTAACATACTTGGATGCAGCTCCTTTTCCTCCTAGTCTCTTGGCTTTGTCCAATTCCTCCCTCTGTCCCTCTCGACCAGATTGTCATACAAGTACGTAGCATAGCTCGAGATATATCCTAATCAAAAGTTAAACTCCCACCAGCGAACTTGATTAATCAAAATGATGTGATGAAATGCCCCTTTGTAACGAGAAGAAGATAAATGAAACTTAAAGCAATACAAAATGTGAGAAACTTTCCACCTATAGCCTATATTTCAGTATCCGATAAATCTCTCCTTGTAGGGCATGCTCAGTCAGTAAAAGAATGCTCAATCAGTAAAAGAAGAGGAGTCAACCATAAAATTACATTGTGAGAGTCACCATTAGGAATCTAAGATCTTTTTAGATGCCTGATGACATTTAGATAGTATTCTCAGTGACTAACCTACCAACTCCAAGTGGACATCAAGCATTTCCGCATCTAACACAACTAGTCTATCTAGCATACACGGCATCCATTCAAATTCATGTTAATTATTTTCATGGACACTTTAACTGGTGTACGAAGAAGGGAAACAAGAAGGAAATATAATAGTATGGTACACTTAGGGTTGGGGTAGATGACTGTCCTGCTAGGTTATGGAAAAAATCTTGTAAGGCAACACCTGGTCAAGAAGTCGATAAGAATCCGTTGCGCCTATAAACAAAATCCCTTCATTCAACTAATACCAGCTTGGATTCTTTACTCGCAACTAAGTCATCTGTAGATTTCCACTAGCATCACCATCACTCACCCTTCATTTCCATGTAAAAGACCAGCTCCTTAGTTCAACGGCACCTTCTTATTTAGACTTTCAAGCACTTCATCTCTATATTCGTCCAATTATCCATTGAACGCAATTTGAACTAGATTGGCAATTACAGTTGGTTCCTATAGCGAAAAAGGAAGCGTGGCCCATTTAGGAAAATCTAAAGAAGCAGAACAAGATAAGGCCATTGACTAAAAGGGCACAAGAAGCTATCGTTGAAGAAACAAAAAGACTGGATAAAAAAAAAAAAGAGAGAGAGAGAGAGATCAAATCGAAGCAATACCCAGGAGAGATTGTCCATAACCTCTTGCCAATTGAAGCGAAGAAGCACCCATCTTCGAGTCCTCCGTGACCATCGCCAGAAAATCCTTCTCCGGGTTCCACTCACCCCATCTTCACCTACCAATCGGAAATCGAGCAAACCCCACACAAAACCGAATCGACCAGCCCATTAGGTCGCAAAAGAACGCCGAGCAGGAACCGAACCTGAGAAGCCAGGCGGTTTGTCGAACTGAAGCTGAAACGGAAGCACGCGCTGCGACCCTGCGTTGTCTACATAGCTAGAAAGCTCTGCTGGAGAAGCTGAAGAGCGAGACGAAGAAGGGAAGAGCGGGAGTGGTCCGTTGAAGTATGAGAATTCGCGGAGAAAGTTGCAGAAGAGGAACAGGTGGGAGTCAAAACAACAAGGAAGGAAGAGAGGTGTGGGAATTGGGCTGTAAAGGCCGCCGCAGGATCAACTGGGCCGGGCCGGACTATACAGCCTTGCCAAACAACCCCCGAAAGGGCCCTTTCAGGCCCAATTGGACATCGCATTGATGCGGATGTGGTGGATTAGTTTTTGAAACGTAATTTGGCAAAAAGCAATGTGATCATAAAAAAATGCTAATGAATTATTCAAATTGGCATCTCATGAGATATAACAAACACTTACGCCTGCTTAAATGTCAAGACGATGAGCCAAGCAAGAACCCGACCAAGCCATTTGTCATCACCACTTGAAACACTTTGGCCGAATACAAATACCCGACCAAGAGCCAATTTGTGAGCTTTATGCTAAACTCCCATTATAAGGTATGCATGCGCGTCAATGATACAGTCGGAAGAAGCAATGGGATCCAATGTCTTCTTTTTCTTTTTTAACTGGAGCTAGACAATTCATCCTGTTATAAGGTGCCGCTTTGCTCCACCAGGAAAATCCCATTTTTCCACTTGTGCATGTAGAGTCAAAGACTCACAATCAGGCAAAGAAAATGGCACACCTTCAACATCTGCCGCAAGTGATAGAACCTAAGCGCATCCAACAATTGAAAGGCAAAAAGAATATGATAATTTACTCTTCCTTCCAGATACAATTACAAAAATCCAGCCAGTATATGCTTTGAGAGCTATTTTGGTTCCATGACAAATTGGATAGTGCTAAAGCTTTCCAGTGTTAAAATAATAGAACTTATATACTAGAGTAGTCGACAATTGCTTTTTCAGTATTTAGAAAATAAGAGACAACTACTTTTCATTAATAATGTATCATGATCTTTGGAATCATGATTATGCTCTACTGAGCAGGAAAAAGAATGACCCTAAACCAGCTGCCTTTTCTTCGGTCTTTCAGTAGTTATTCTAAACGCACGATGTGTATTTGCACCAGTTGTCATCAGGTAGAGTCGCAAACAATGTAAACCAGATTCATTGTGCTGAAGTTTGGAATGAATTTCTATAACTCGAGGAAGAGGGAACATGAATTATTCATAAGTATGAACCAAAGAGGTTAAATTTGAAATCAAAATCAATTTGCTCACCCGAAGGTACCAATTACCAATCAAAAGCTTAGTCACATTATGGTGCTTCTGAGTCAGTCCCTCAACTAGGCTGCAATACCGTCTGTAAAACTCAAACCAATTTCGAACAAAACAATCAGTTGGCCTTCCAAAATCCTCACCTCTCATAAAAAATAAAAAATAAAAAGTTCGACTCTGCTTCAATCAAGGGTGAGACTTCTGTTACCAGCCGCCTCATCATACCAAAGAACCCTCTCAAACGCAATGACAGGACAACAAAAGAGGATTCGAAATCTCCAAGGGGAAAACCTCATCAAGTGCATACCAAAAGCAGCTATGGACCGCAATTTCCCTCAAAGTTCTCGAACAAAGCTTGATGTTTTGCTTCAGACCGCGGCATCCGGCTACCCTTCAACATCTCACGCATCACCTCATCGGTCACCTCCGAGTCACAGATGGACAGGGACCTAAAGATTAATCCAAGCGATACTCCTACTCAACCAGAAGCCAACAGAGCCTTAAATGCAGGTTCACCAACTAAGAGCATTTATGAAGGAGCGGCGGTACCGCGAAAATGGCCGGCCATCTCGCACGGCCTCTTAGTCATATCGAATGAGAAGTCCTGGACGTGGTCTTCGACAGCAAACCGAAGCCACCGACTGAGCTCAGACGCGCAACGGTCGAGAAAATCGTCGTCGACGTGGAACTCTCTCTAGTCGAAGCAATTACCAAGGGAGATCGTCCACAGCCTCTGCCAATTGAAGCTACGAAGCACCACCGCCTTCGAAGTCCTCCGTGACCATGGCCGGCCGGCATATCCTTCTCCGGATTCCATTCCCGCCATCTTCACCCGCCAATCGGAAAAAATCGAGCCGAAACCTCACAAAAACTAATCGGAAAAAAAAATGGAATTGTCGCCGCCCGTTAGGAGGTCGAGAAAGAACGCACGAACGGGAGCCGAACCGGAGAAGCCAAAGCGGTTCGTCGGAACTCGAAGCTGAAACGGAAGCAGCCCGGCGACCCCCTGCTTCGTCGGTCTCCATTGGCTAGAGAGAATGCTCCGCAAGCAGCCCGAAAACCGCAGCCACCGGCTCTGCTGGAACGAACCGCGAGGAGGGTACGGACAGCGACGGAGGCAGTTGAAGAGCGAGACGAAGGATGGAAGAACGAAAGAGAGGAAGGTAGGAGAGGAGGTCCCCCCACTGGAAGAGCGAGAATTCCCGGCGAAGGATTGCAGGCAGAAAAAGAGGGACCAAAAGAGCAGAGAGAGAGAGAGAGATATTTTTTTAAAGGGCCGCCACGGGATCAAATGGGCCGGGCCGGGCTGGGCTGGACTTTATAACAAATATATCATTGTCAAACACTTTTGGGCCCATGGAGGCTGAAGGATCCTCGCCCGCCAGGCTCATGGGAAATCACGTTCACGTCGGTGCAAGTGTGGTGGACTAATTATTGAAATGTAATTTGGAAAAAGTGATGCGATAATCCTCATAAAATTTTGAATTAAAGAAATATCCTAATGAATTATTCAACGGAATCTTATGAGAGCAAATATTCATGCCTGCGTAAATGCCGTGACGATAAGCCAAGCTCAAACTCGACCAAGCCATTTTTTTTTTTCAATTTGGGGTGATTGGATATCAAATTTGAACATACAGAATCATTCTCTAGAAGACAAATCACTAAGTCTTGTTACCAATAAACATCCGGGCCTTGTTTGATCTGGCCATTCCTCATATCTGCAATGCAGAGGAATTCAGCCTACTGCAGTACTTTATGTGCCCCACCCGAAGAGCACGAAGATTGTTGAGTTCCGAGCTTGTTCTTTCAACAATGACGGATGTAAGCTCACCTTGTCAATCTTGCTCTTACCAAGAGATGCATTCCTCTTGGAGAAGATGGTCATCAACTTCAAGATCAATGGAAGATGCGAATTGAAATCTCTCAAGTCTTTGCCACAACTGGTTCTACCCTACTGAACAGCTTTTGAAAAGGCTAGGTTTTTTTTTTTTTTTTGGTAAGAAAAGGCTAGGTTGTCTTTAACTATTATTAAAAGTGAGGTCCTGTTAGCAGCAGCAACGAGTTAAACAATGTAAGAGGAACTGTGACGAGACACTCCTACGTAGGGAATGTACTGCATCCTAGTTCTTATTAAGTCTAGTAGCCCATCCCATGGTGCTTCCCTGCTCATATCACAAAGATAAGTAGTCATATAGGCACCATTTTGAAGATTTTATCAAAATAAAAGTTATATTGGAACCTGCGATGAACTATGAAGAAATTTGAAGCCGACTTTATTTCCCAAGCATCCTCAGAAGCTAAGGAATATCTTTACAAAAGAAGATTGCACCGGTGACATCAAACCTTTCAAAAACTGGAGGGAGAGCCTCTGACTTTAGGGTTCTTATTTCTCGATTGAGTTTTGGCTTCGGGCAGTGCGAATGTTTGGACCTCTAGCTAACCCATCCATGAGGCGACGATGATGGGGGCTTGCTCATGTCTAAAAACTGAGTAGAGCTGGTCAATTGACAAATCAAATCAAAATATCAAGTTTTAATCAATTTGGAATTTTGAAGAAGGCCTATTCTACAAATGAACTATGCTCTCTCTCCTTTGCAATCATAGAAAAACACGTATCGTTTACTTTTAAATTGGTTTTTTCCTTGATATGAGGAGGCACGTAATCCATCTAACATTTTTATTTTATTTTATTTAGGTTTAATACCATTAAAAATATCAAATTATTGCCTCATGTCACATTTATTCAAGCTGTCCTTAAATTGAACTTGCATCTGAAAATGCTAAGAAATAGTTTTAACTGAGGATGAACAAACAAGAGGATTAGGTTCTTGTAAGCCGCTACCAAAAGCAGTAATCTAATAGATTATCGGTACAAATGCAAAAGGGCTATCATCAAGCACTCATATTCTATCAAGGTTTAGTTTATGAGATAGGACTTCAATTTGAACACAAAAGTCATAAGAGTTGAACTATCGTAGTGATCTATAAGGACATGTTATCCAAAGCAAATTATACATGAAAAGATATATTCTATAAGTTGCGATTGTGCAAAATGTGATTGTGCAAAATGAGCCTAATTTGATGCACCTTCTATAATTCGCCATATAGTAGCATAAGTAAATTATACCCAAAGGTGTTTGGTGCAATAGACACAAGTTGTCTTCTAGACATTTCCTATCAATAGTAAAGCTTCTCCTCGTTTTCCCTAGTCATATTTGTTTTTCTGGCCATCTCTTCTTGTTTTCTCGGTTCTTGAAACTTTTAATTGCAATTTCTCCAAAACGATCTTGTGTAAAACAGCTAATGGAATTTAAAATTTATATGAGGTTTGCATTGACAATGGACCTAGTACCAATCATTTGTTTTGTTGGTAATAATATTATCTCATCTTATAATTAATGTTCGATGTCAATATTTCTGCACTTGCATAGGGTAAGATTACATTTTTTCTTTTTAGGAAGAGAGGGGAAGAATACATTGCAGACGTGAATATTTGGAGGGGCAATTAAAAAAAATATTTAATTTTATAATAAGTTCAGCTAAAGTTCACAAAAAACCTATCATCATGACAAATAATAAACATAAGAAGTGTCACGTCAGCACATATTACATTCATACATTCTTTCCCCTTCAGATTGGCAATAATTCCAAGAAAAAAAATTAATACAATTAAAAAATTTTAAATTCTTGAATGTTTATACATCATTAGATAAACGACTACATTATAATCTTTATTAAAGATACAAAATCCATTAACAATATTGTGAACATAATCTCATGACGTTTGTTTTTTGGGTGGAAAATCTCCTTTATCTTAAACCTACCATTTATTTGAGGATTCCAAATCTCTGAGATTGGAATATAGCCAATGTTCTTGATTGCTACCTTGAAACCATATATCTTGCTAGTCACGTTCTACACAAGAATGTATTTTGTCCATTGGATTGGATGCATCACTTAACAATGACACGTGAAGAAGTGAGTCAATCTCAGGTGAGAGATTTCAACATTCAAATGTAGAGTTTGTTAGTCGAGTACATTGGCCGAACCATTCAACCCAAAGTATAGATAATCTAAACCAAACATTTGGTTATCTTACACATGAAAATAATGAAGACATAGAGATGAAGCAAAAGCTTGGCATTATCGAGCAAGTCTCAAAACTTACAACAATGCATCACCAGACTCAGCATCTTTCGGTCAATTCTATCCAACTCAATAGATAAAACATTACCTTTTCACTCCACTTTTTTCTTCGATGAATGCCCACCTAGCAGAAAAGGCACATGGCAGGTATAGATTAAAACTTCTCCAAGAAGGGTGAAGTCGAAGAGCTTCAGTCAGAAAGCCCACATGCATTGCTTCTCACGCCGATGTCTGCAGCTTCAAGTATTAGAGGTCCACCTACAGCAGCAACACAAGCATAACCACACAAATTCTTGAACAGACAGTCAATTCTGAATCAGAGATTCCATCTTCATCCTCGTCCAGTATGTAGATCAGGGCCCACTTTCTTGCAGCTAAAACACAAGCCACACCTCTACTTACTATTGCCAAAAAAACATCAACTTGATTTCAGTCCGGTTTTCCTTGAATATATGGCCATAACCAATGTGATGTTTAGCTACCTTTGTTGGGTAAAAGTAAAAGAATGACGCATGTGTTATGCTAAAACACAGGTGGGAAGCGAACCTTGTGTGCCTAAAGAGGCTATGGCATCATGTAACTATGAATGCTCTACAGTATCGTGCTATACTAGATCCCATGTAGTATATACCATCATGAACTTGTACCTGGCGGTTCTCAAACAGTAACTCAGACTGCTATGTGCCTACCATAAGGGGATGATTATTCTTTTCAAATTTGTCTGGGGACTATAGATTCATCCTTTTTCGAACTTTGTCCTCTTAATTGATTTAAAATTTAGAGGAAAAACTAATACTTCAGAATTCTACTTCTTCGACTGAAAAAAAATTCTTCTTTGAAGCATATTTTTGCACCTCTTCAATCTGTAGGAACAAACATGAAGTGGTCCATTAAAGAAGCACAATGTACCTATGCTTGTCACATGTAAACTTAATAGTAGGTTCTAAGTGGAAATGTTGTAAGGAGCATGGATAGGATTAAGTCAGTTCCAGCATACACCTATGAGATAAATTTGTTACTGACAATGGTAATTTTATCAAACATTGATACATAAAAGAAAGAGTATGGGCAACAGTAAGTTTCCAGACATCTAAAACTGCTAATGGACATGATAAGAAGCTCAAAGAAAAGATCTTCAGAACTATATAATTGATGGCATAGCATGAATTGATCCTTAGCTTGATAGTATGACAGTGTCAAAATGTTCTTACCACTAACTGACAATGGAGGAACTACAGTATGGGGAATGCTACAAAGCTTCTCATTCTCCATCTCAATACATTCAAGGACTCCTATACACAAACAAGATTCTATTACATTTCATATTTTAATTCTTTTGTTAATACTTGCATTCATCTGTTGAAATATCTTCACAAGTGTCCCTTGCAAATATTTGGTGTCCCCTAAATCCCCCAAGCTGTAGTAATTATCTTGACTCTCTGCATTATTTCTCTGAGACAATAATGGGGTAAGACATCTTACTGACCTGACAAGATATATCAAGGCAGAAAAGTGCAAGGAATTGCATTTGATATTTCAGAACGCGAGACCTTCCAATCCAATGAGAAACGACAATCAACCTGCCAATTTCAACCCCCATTACCATGTGTTTACTTAAAGTAGTGTTGGACCAACAATAACCACAGTTGAAGACCAGCAAACCACCCAAACTCGAGTCAACCTCATCTAGTGGAAGTGCTCTTAAGTATTTCCTATTCCAATCATGGAACAGAATTGGGAGAACTTGTATGTATTATTGCAGGAAAGATCCTAGCAAGGGAATCTATATCTTGTTCCCAAGAAAATTAACAGAAGAAGAGGAAAGATAGAGGACAAACATTAACCAACAAAATGTTAATCAAAATTTATGAAGTGAGGCAAAACATCACAACTGTACGAAATAACTGAGAGGGATATTAGTCACTCGATATGGGATTTCTTTGGGCTAGTAGGTCATCTAAAGCAAGGGAATCTATATCTTGTTGGCAGCCTCCAATCCAATATCATCAAAAAAAAAAAAAAATCTTGTTGTTCAATTATGGAATCTCAAGGTGAAGTGGATGCACAAAAGCTTACATCAGGCGAGAATTACAAGTGCAGCAGTATTTACAACTTAGGATCTTAAAGAAACCATTCAAGTATTGGCTCAAGTACTATAGTGCACTCAAAACATTCTCCATATCCAGAAGACAATACGATGAGCGAAGCATTGAGAGAAAAGATCTCCTCTCTAAATTTTTCCAGTGAAAATAGACATCAAGAACTACCAAGGCTAGGCATCTAATTTTAAGTTCTTATGAATTTGAATTACCACAAGATGAAGTCATATAAGAACCCAACATACTTGGATGCAGCTCCCCTGACTCTCCTAGTCTCTTTGCTTTTTTCAATTTCTCCCTCCATCCCTTTCGACCAGATAGTCACACAAATACACAGCATAGCTCAAGATTTATCTATTCAAAAGTTAAAACTCCCACCAGCGAACTTAATTAATCAAAATGATGTGATGAAATGCCCCCCTGTGACAAGAAGATAAATAAAACTTCGAGCAATACAAAATGCGAGAAACTTTCTGCCTATAATCTATAGTTAGTATCCAGTAAATCTCTCCTTATCAGTAAAAGAAGAGGAGTCAGCAGTAAAATTACATTGTGAGTGTGATCATCAGGAATCTAAGATCTTTTTAGATGCCTGATGACATTTAGATAGTATTCTGCAATGGCTAAACCTGCGAACTCCAAGTGGGCATCAAGCGTTACTGCATCTGACACAGCTAGTCTATTTAACATACATGGCATCCCCTCCAATTCATGTTAATTATTTTCATGGACACTTTAACTAGTGTACGAAGAAGGGCAACAAGAAGGCAATACAGGAGTATGGTACACTTACGGTCGGGGTAGATGACTCTGTAGCTAGGTTATGGAAAAAATCTCGCAAAGGCAACAACCTGGTCGAGAAGTTGATAGGAATCTATGCGCCTGTAAATAAAATCCCTTCATTCAACTAATACCAGCTTGGAATTCTTTACTTGCAACTAAGTCATCTCTAGATTTCCACTCACATCACCATCATTCACTCTTCATTTCTGTGTAAAAGACCAACTCCTTAGTTCGATGGCTCCTTCTCATTTAGACTTTCAACCACTTTTATCTCTATATTCGTCCAATTATCCATCGAACGCAATTTGAACTAGATTGGCAATTACAGTTGATTCCTATGGCGAAAAAGGAAGCGTAGCACATTTAGGAAAAGCTAAAGAAGTAGAAGGAGATAAGGCCAATGACTCAAAGGGCAAGCAAAGCAAGCCATCGTTGAAGAAACGAACACACTGAATAAAAGAAAAAAGAGAACTTTCTCGAATCGAAGCCATACCCAGGACAGATTGCTCACAGCCTCTTGCCAACTGAAGCGATGAAGCACCCACCTTCGAGTCCTCCGCGATCGTTGTCAGTAAATCCTTTTCGTGATACCACTCTCCCATCTTCAGTTGCCAATCGGAAATCGAGCAAAAACCTCACAAAACCGAATCCACCCACCCAACAACGCCAAACGGGAGCCGAACCTGAGAAGCCCAGGGTTAATTGCACTGAAGCTGAAACGGAAGCACACGCCGTGACCCCGCCGAGCGGCCTGAAAACAACAGCCGCCAGCTGTGGTGGAACAAATTGCAAGGAGCAAGGAGAGAGCTCAAAAACAATGGAGGAAAGCTGAAGAGAGAGACGAAGAAGGGAAGAGCGGGAGTGATGTCCACTGAAGTCTGAGAATTCGCGGAGAAAGTTGCGGGAAGAGGAACAGGTGGGAGTCAAAACAAGGAAGGAAGAGAGAGATGGGAATTGGGCCGTAAAGGGCCGCCGCAGAATCAACTAGGCCGGGCCGGAATTTATAGCCTTGCCGAATAACGCCCACAAGGGCCCTTTCAGGCCCAATGAGACATCACGTTGATGCGAATGTGGTGGATTAGCTATTGAAATGTAATTTTGGAAAAAGGAATGTGATCATCCTCATTCACTTTTGGATAAAAAAAAAAATGCTAATGAATTATTCAAATTGGCATCTTACAAGAGATGACAAACATTCACGCATGCTTAAATGTTGAGACAATGGGCCAAGCTCGAACTCGACCATGCCATTTGCCATCATCACCCGAGCTCCTAACACTCGGCTAGATACAAATACTTGACCAAGCCCTAGTTGGTGAGCTTTATGCAAATCTCCTGTTATAAGGTACACAATCATACAGTAGAAAGAAGCAATAAGAAGATCCAATGTCTTCTTTTTCTCTTTTAATTGGAACTAGACAATTCGCCTCATTATACTAATTCTAGTCAACAACTGCTTTTTCAGTATTTAGAAAATAGAACACAGCTACTTTCCGTTAATAATTTACTATGATATTTGGGATCATGATTATGCACTATTGAGGAGGAAAAAGAATTACCCTAAACTAGCTGCCTTTTTCTTTTTGACCTTTTGATAGTTATTCTGAAGGCAAAATGTACATTTGCACCATAAGACGTCAGGCAGAGTAGCAGATGATGTGAACCAGATTCTAGTGTGATGAAGTAAGAACTTCCTCAACTCTGGTAAGGGGGACTATGAACTATCCATAAGTATGACACCAAACGGGTTGAATTAAATAATTTGCCCACTCAATTACCAATCAGAAGTTCATTCGCGTTTTGCAGCTCCTGAAGTAGTCCCTTGGCCAGGTTGCACTACCCTCTATAAGGCTCGAACCAATTTTGAACAGAACAATTTCCGAAATCCTCGTGTCTTGTAAAAAAGTTCAACTCAGCTTCAATTACCCACTACCTCATCACACCAAACGACCCTCTCAAATGCAACAACAGCAAAAGAGGACTCGAAATCTCCAGTGAGAAACCCTCATCGAGTGCATGCCAAAAGCAACGATAAACCACAATTTCCCCTCAAACTTCTCGAGCAAAGCATGGCGTTTTGCTTCAAACTGCGGCATTCCTCCGACCTAAGGTACTCGAGACTGCCCTTTAAGATATCATGCATCACCTTATCCGTGATCTCCGAGCCGCATATGGACAGGGACCTGAGATTACTCCAAGTGACACTCCTACTAAATGGGACGCTACACAGCCTTAAATGCAGGTTCACCAACGGAGAGCATCCATAAAGGAGCAGCGGTACGGTGAAATGGCTGGCCATCTTGGGCAAACCCTTAGCCGCATTGACAGAGAGGTCCTCCACACGGCGGTCGACAGCAAAGCGAAGCCACCGACTAAGCTCAGGCGCGCAATAGTCGAGAAAATCAATATTGATGCAGAACTTCCTCACCTTAGGCGACGCGTAGATGGTCAAGACGCTGTCCACGGACGGGGCGTCCTTCCAGGGGAAGGAGACGACGAGGTTCGAGGCGGCGGTCCATCTGGACCTCCACCTGTGATCAGCATGGTCGCCTAGAGTTTCGCATCGAGGACAGGAGGAGGACGATGACGGGGTCTGTGATGGCTTCTTCGCCATGATGGGTTGATGGTCGAGCCTACAGTTTTAGATTTTTGGTCGACCGAATTTGGGCTTCCATAGAGCTACACGTGTCGCTCCCTAGAGAGACGACCGTTTTCCCGCGCCTTTTAAGCTCGAGCGGCGACTCTACCTCGGAGCACGAGTTCGAATATACGTACGGATTTTTTGCGTCCCCTAATGCTTTGTGGAGCTGATCAGTGGACGAAATTTTAGAAATCTTCCTTTATATTCACTAAGACAATCGGGTCTAGATAAGCTCAAGTGGGCTTCCACGATTGGGCTTGAGCTTGAGAAAGAAATTGTTTACTTGAGCCCCGGCCTAGTTAAGTTTGCGCGTGTCTACCCAGATTTTTTTTTTTTTTTTAATCTGTAAGTAACTTCTCTAATATAATTCTTCAGCGAAAACCATATTCATGTTCAAGTATGGCACCTCATGAGCTTAAAATTAACAGACAATTGCTTTCATCACATCTTAAATTACATCGGCCCAAACGCAAGAAATGATAGCCCAAGAATTTCATTAGATTTGCTAGCCTAGATAGGCTTGTTCTTTTATTTTCAAATTGGCTGGCAAGTATGCGGCCGAAGAAGACTTTCCTCGCCTCACCACCATGCCAAATGCAAGACTACTTGGATGCACGTCATGGGTCTCCATCTAGATGGCAACTCCATGATTCTACTGTTCAAAGGTTGTTGAGCTTATGGCTCAAGTTCTAGCCAAATTGAATTTGTATTGGAGCTCAGAGATTAAAATAAGTGAGAGACATGTTAGGAGGTGCTGTGGCGAGGCAATGTGAAGAGGATTAGCCGCTCAGGCCCTACCACCTACTGGCCATATGATAGTCATTGGGTATTGGCCAAGCTCCGAGATAGTCCCTTCGGATGCCTGAATAACTTGTGTTGTCAGTATCCAACAATTTGTTTGTTGCGTGAAATGAAAAATGCTAATCGAATATGTTCTCCATTGCAAAACTTGGAAATTTGATCTTCACGAAGATTAAATTTTCTTAATTTGGGTGATATAGGTTGATTTGTCCTCTATATTGAAAAAAATTATGGTGTTCATAACATTTTAGAAGGGGGAAATCAAATCGAACCAAATTGAAAAGTGGTATCAATTTGGCTTTAGAAGATGCCACGGAAAGAGGTCCATAGCATAAAGGAAGATTCGACTGGGCAAACATCCAAACATTGTTTTGCGCAAGCAAAAATTGACAAGCATTATCAAAACCGATTGACAACAAAATGTTGTTTGATAACTTTTTTTTTTTTTTGGTCTGTTTGTTTGATAACTTATTCACTCAGTAAAGTTTTGGTAAGCTACCCAAATTTTTAAGAAAATACCAACAGTTATTAGAATTTTTTTTTATATATTACTATTGCCATTCAAATTTTTGCGACGGTTAAAGTTAAAAAAAATGGAGATTCAAGATCCTCGATCGCGACGAGACTCGTTTCTTCACTCAAAAGAATTAGATCAGTATGATTGGTACCTTAATTGCATATAGGGGTTAAGTCAACATCGGCCTGTAGAAATAGACTTTAGATTTCGAGTTTCCATACATTTGGCCAAAGATGGCTTTTTTGGTCAAACCAAAGAATTGACCTTTGACCGGAAAAAAAAAATTGTTTTTTCACTCGTTTTAATCTTTTTTAGACATCCGATTCAGGAAAACTGCAAAATTTAAGTACCTCGAATCCAATTAAAGAAATTCCAATTTCAAGAATCGATAGGCCATTTAGAATACCATATTTATTACCATAGGATTTGAGCTTCTACTTCTAAAGATTGCGCCATTTAGCGCAATCATACAAAACCCACTTGGAGAATGAAATTTATTCATTTCCCATCTTGGAAGGGGTCATTTTTGTTTTTGTTTTTTACTTTTTGCTTTTTTTTTTTTTTTTTTGCTTCTTTTTACGTTCAGTGGGGAGGCGCCACAATTAAAAGAGGAGGGGGAAAAAGAAAAATAAGGAGTAACGATTCTTCATGCCGACTCCTTCACCGTCGCCCCCATCGTCATTGGACTTCATCCTCACCACCACAAGTTGCATCCATTGTTCTTGGATTTCATTCTCTTGAGGAGTTGAAGCAGTAATTGCCGCTGCCCACTCCGGCGATCGAAACCGATGCCATCGCTTCGATGAGCCTCTCCATCACTCCCTTCGATGCCATCAGTTGCCATAGCCACTCGTCCTCATTGTTCCTGATCCACCCTTTCCTACCCTATTGGCCGGTGCCTTCCCATTGTGAAACCGAAGAGCCCAGATCTCGTACGAAGACTCTCTCGTCAGTCGTTGTTTTGTTCATTGATAGTCGTAAAGGTTCCAGTCACCAGTTGCAAATGCCTGTCACAACCTAGTTACACCATTGATAAACTAGGCCTTCCTGCTGCCTTCAACGACGGTCATTGATGAGAAGCCACTAAAAACCCAACAGTCCAGGGATTAATTTTTAAGCTCTAGTATTCCAGTTGGTTTATCCGATTGCATCCTTGTTATTGTTCCCTACGTCTTGTGGATGCAATGGCCAGCACAGTGGTTAGATGATGGTCGGAGACGGTGGTTTAGTGAAGAGCGAGAATGAGTGACTGTGGTATACGAGTACTTTTGAGTAAGGTTTTAAACGTTTCTGGTTCAATGAAGCTTTAGATATTGATTTGTAGGCATGAAAATTCATTACGGAAGTCATTAAAGGTGGGAACTCTGGGAATAGGGAGCTAGGCATCAAAGTTGAGGGTTTCTCCATGTATATTATCCAGAACGAATGAACGATGTTGACGTGTACGATGGGGGTGGTGGTGAGGGCCCCACACGGGGACGAGGTGACGATTGTTGTAGCGGGGATTGGGCCCCACTTTATCTACTTTTCATCTATCTTTTTTCTTTTTTCCATTAATCTTGTTGTATTTTTTTTAAAAACGTGCGCGGGTGCGGTTGAGTTGGGTTTGCACGGGCGCACATACTCATCACTAACTTTAATAGAAAATTATAGGCTCCTATTTGGTTCACTTACCGACATTTATTGGATTGTTTCAATAATATAGACTGTGCGATTGAGTTAGCCTCATTTATTTGTTAAAGTTACTAGCTCTTGTAGGATATTATCACTCTTGATTTGTGTAATTTATCAACTTCTCAAGGGGTAAATCACAATAACTGAAATTATTTGAGCATATCACGTGTTGATAAGAGATTGGATTGAAAAGATTTACCAAACTGGTGTTGAAGATAAAAATATCTGAATTATTTGATAGGCAAGAGGTAGAAAAATGTGAAAAAAAAAAATAGAAAAGAAATTTAAACCCTTTATCGTTTCCTGGAAATGTACACGAAGTTGCATTCTGCAAACATTTTGTGCCTACACTTTCAGTCATTGCAAGCCTACTCCTTCATGCACTATAAAAGGGAGTACACCCCAATGAGAACAAACTGCAAAAAGTTGTCATTCTTTCCTCTGTTGTAGTATTTCTACAACCAAACACTCCCATATTCAGACACTTAGTTCAGAAGAAACGAAAATGCAAAAGAGAGCTCCGGCTTCCTCTTCTTTAGGTAAACCAAGTTAAGCCAAGAGGCCCTGCTTCGCTCCAATGAAGTAGTAAATTTTTGCTTAATTGCTTGATGATCGTGGTTTTAGCTTTACTTGAGGGAAGTATTCAATGAAGAGTTCTTGTGTCCAGCATTCTTTAGATGAGAAATATGACAGAAGCCTGCATTGTAAGTATTAGATTGATTGGCTTTCGACTCATGAGTCATGACTGTTCTAAATCGCTTTCATTCGGTTTTTTGTTTGTGGGTTGGTGCTATGGCTTCAATGTCAAGTATTAAAGACCTTAAATGTTGTGGTCTCCTTGTTTGAATTGAACTCCATTATAATTTTTTACCTAGCAAGTGAGCTACAATCATTATCGAGTTACTTTGCTCTCCTGTTTGCTTGATTATCCTATCTTGCTTGTATTTTTGTGATGAACTTCACGCAGTCAAGAATGAAACTTGTCCTAGAAGAAACTCTAGCTGAGAAGCTGTCTTATGGAGGAGCATGTCTGGAGAGTGGTAAGATGATTCAAGTAGCTTGGACATAAATTACAGTGTTTATTGCATTTCAATTGTTAATCTCTTCGATTAGAAGCGGATGAATGCATTTATAACCATCCAGTAAATTTCTGAAATCTACATTAGAAATTGCTGTGAGATGTACAGAGACTATGATTTAGTGAAGGGATATTATCTGCAATCCTCCCGTAATTTATTCCATAGGTACCGACGAATGCTCCAATGGTCCATGCAACTGAGAAAATACAGCCACTTTTATCAATTTGACCAAGTGTACACTACTGAATTTTAAGACAATGTGTGCAGCTAACTACAGAAAACTTAAATTTTCATTCAACTAATCCGCTAAGATTGACGCGTGGCATTAATATTAGGATTGTCAAGTAGGCTTGACGCAAAAGTCATACATTAACTTAAAGTCTTTGAACAAACAGAGCAACATACACAACAGAAACACAACAGAATTTTTGTTTAACATGGAGCAAAACATTTTTTGTGTACACAGAAATCTGACCTAAAGATTTAGAGAATTGCGGAAAGCTAATATCATGCACATCAGGACACTGCAAAAGCAGTTTCGGTAGACTCAGATTGCAGAAGCTTGGTACGGTCTTTAAGAGGAGAAGAAGACTTTAACTGGGATGCACGTGCTCCTTGGTCAAAGTGCAAAGAGCTGCTGAAGACTTTACCTTTCGTGGGTCTCAAATTTTGTCCAAGAGCTGCAAATGGAGTAGCCGACTGGGCCGCGCGCGCATAGGGACAAGAAGTTACCGCCAAACTGGATTTTCTCTCCTCCTCTGGCCCTTTGGGCCTTGCTGTGTCACGATGCCCCGCTTTTGGATGCTACTGGTCCTGCACCAGCTTTCATATAAATAAATAAAACCTTTTTTTCGACCAAAAAAAAAATCGATATGAATTCTTTAAAATCAACCTTCGAGAAGTCCATCCAGGAGGTGATCTTTCTTGAATTCATTCCCACAATCACAAGCACACTGACACGTAACAAATCACAATTGACACCCACACGTGCACCCCGGTGTGCAGACAGAGTAATGGTCTAGACATATAGCTCTAAGACAACAATTGCTAATTAAATAAGCAAACTCTCATCCATATTGTCTTGAATTTTCCCAACTAGGAACAGTAGCTAATGGCTGACCATCACTAACCACAAAACAGGGTCGATTTCATTTCAAATTGTTGTTATACTTGCTGTATAATATACAAAATCAACAAGCGTGCAAGAGAGGAAAAAGAAAAAAGAAAAACTAAAAACCCACATCCTAGAAGGACCCAATTCAAGAACAATTCACTATCAAGACGTTCAAATAGGTACTCAAATTTGGCGAAAAGAAAAAGAAATAAAGAATCCTAAGAAACTGAAAGCAAGAAAAGGAAAAAGACTAAATTTCGAACTTTGAACTAATAAAGAAAATGTCAATTGGATCGTCACACCAGACTAATAGAAACTGCACAAAAAGCTTGCTTCGCCTCATCTCCTCTTCCTCGTGGAAAGATGATCTTGATGAGGGGCGAGGCGTGGGCAGAAACGACAATCTGATCTCCTTCACCACAGATGCGGAAGTGAAATCAAGGAAGAAAGAACGGTCGATGAATGTGGGGGGAGAGGGGGGTTTTAGAATGGCGGTCGTTTTCTATGAGGACATTTCAAAGACGGGGCTAAAGTTGGGATTTTCATTTTTATCTATCCCCGTTTGCTGAATAATTACTTGCCAACAAGCCACCGGTGCTCGGTGGAGGCTTGTACTTGCATCTGCGTTACGTTGTTTTTGACAAAGAAGAAAAGGGAGGAAGAAACAAAAAGATAAACATGAAAAAATAAATTTTGGCGAAAAACAAAACAGATAATAAATAATTAAATTAATTAATGACGAGGATTCGGAAAGAAGGGGCGGGTCGGTGTTCCAGTCCAGAAATCCCCACGCGCACGGGCATTTCGGGATTGCATTCACGCGCGTGGGAAGGGAGGGGCCCATGGAGGTGGAAACCGAAGGCGGGGCAATAGTTTTGTCATAATTGCTCATGCTTTACAAGTAACCTCCGGACTTTGATTCAATTTTGCAATATTGCTTCCGAACTTTGATTCAATATTCATTATTGTAAAATTTTAAATATTTTCAAGTGGCTTAAGAACTACATTTGACATTTACTAATTGATCATAGTTTCGGATCATATTTCATAAATTAAAAATATAGGGATGGTATTTTATGTTAGATTAAAGTTTATGGATTATCTATGCTATTATCCTATAAAACTCTATCCAACTTCACAAACAAAATTCTCATCAAAGCATTGTCCCGTGGATCAACGTGCTATCGATTTTTTCCCATGGTAAAGGATGCATTGCACTCTTAATTAGTAAATAAAACGAATTAATGGATATTAAAGAAGAGCGTTGAATGATGAGCATAGTGGGAAGTAACAGCAATGTGACGTAAGATTAGGATGTGAGAGTTGAAAAATGTAACTGAAGAAAAAAAGTTAAATTGGTCATTAAAATACAATTATAATGAGCTTCAAATGGTATGATTCCTCAACCTGCTTATAATTTTCCACATCAGCTTTTACATACATAGCTTCCTTTAGAAACCTCAATACTTATATGCTTGACTATTGCTTAAAAAGAGCTGCTAACTGTTTTAGACTTTGCCTGTGATGCGAAGCAATTTCCGTTAAGAATATGATTTAGGCTTTTCATGTTGTTTTAAACAGAATGGATCACAAACCGACACAAAGTTTCAATGAAATGCTTTGGATATTATTGTTTCCTTGAATCTTGGAAAATGTGGTCAATGACAATTTCAGTTTGCATGTAGGAGGAGGACAACAAAAGGTGCGAACTATGTAGCACCGACACGGGACACGACACGAGTATCCGACACGACACGACACGTCGACACGTCATTTCTAAAAAATAGAAAATTCCGACACGTTGCGACACGTTGTATATTAAATGAATATTTTTATTTTTAATTAATTTGATTCAAATTCATAAATAATTTATAATAAATACACTAATAATATTAATAAATCAATTCATTAAAAATTCAAAAAATATATTTATAGTTAATGCGAAACATGTTTTTACCTTTAACAAAAATTATTGATGAAACTAATAATTAATAAAAAATTAGAATCAATTTATTTAAATAAATCCATAATTTTCTATAATAATCAAAATTTGTCATTATTCAAAGTTCAATACTTTTATTTTTCGAAATTATTTGTTAATCTCATTTATTTGATTTTCCCATTAAAAAAAAACAAATCCCCAAAATCCACCCCTTTTTTCCTCCGTCCATTTCCCTCCACCCCAAATTTATTTTACATTTTTTCCCTCCCCCACTAATGATAGATAGGTTGTCAACCTGTCACTTCCCCTCCCCCAAAACTCAAAAGCCACGCCACTTTCCTTCGTCCATTTCCCTCCATCGTCCCCCTTTTTTTTTATTACTTTTTATTCCCTCATAAAAACCCTAGCAAACTTTTCCTCCTCTTTCTCGGCGAACCTTTCCTCCTCCTTCTCGCCGCTCGCCGCACACCGCACGCCGCACGACCCCCTTCCTCTCCTCTTCCTCTCGATCTTTCTCCTCCTCCTCCTCCTCGCCGTACGACCACCTTCCTCTCCGCAAGATCCCCGTCCTGTTGATCCTTCTCCTCCTCCTTGTCCTCCTCGTCGCCGATCCATCGCAACAATGGCGGCTGCTCTCTCTCGCCGTCGCAGTGGTCCATTGCGTGGCTTCGTCTCGCCGGCGGGAGTTTACTTTCTCTCTGTTCGGCTTTCTCTAGCCGTCTCTCGCGGCCTCTTCTCCCTCGCCCTCCCTAGCCTCCACCCTCCGTCAGGCTTCCGGACACGCGTGTCGACGCGTGTCGAGAAATGTTGACCGCGAGTCGAAAAGTCGGACACGACACAGAAGCACAGACAACGTGTCCGTGCTTCATAGGGTGCAAATGGTAACGTTTCTGTTCTTTTTTTGTTCCTGGGAACAGAAACAAAAAAAAGTGTTTCTGTTCCGGGGAATAATTTTTGAACAAAAGAACACGTTTGGTAACGTTTGGTCCGGGAATAAAAAATGAATAGAAACACGTTTGGTAAATTTTATTCTTTTTTTATTTCTTTTAATTTTTTAAACATTTTTATTTTATTTTTCACTTTTTCCTTTATTTTTTAATTTTTCTTTTTTCGGCCGGTCACCAGCCTCCGGCGACCGGCCGACAGGGCCAGCAGCCTCGACCAACCACGGCGAGGCCGAGCCTGGCCGGATCTGGGCGAGGTCGGGCCTCGACGGCGGGTCACCGGCCATGGCCGAGGCCGGCGACCGGTGAAAGAAAAAAGAAGAAAAAGAAGAAGAAAAGAAGAGGAGAAGAAGGAAGAGAGAGAGAAGAGAAAGAACAAAAATCCAAGAAACGTTTCTTCATTTCTGTTTCTGGAGCAAGAAACAACAAATTGTTGTTTCTTTTTTCTGTTCCTATTTCGTTCCAGAAACAAAAAAACAAAAAAGGAACAGAAATGCAACCAAACGCGTTTCTGTTCCTTTTTTGTTCTCGGGCACACTTTCCGTACAGAAGTGTGTCGGAAACACTTTTTTGGAGTGTTTCCATGCACACCCAAATATACCGTGATGTGATAATTGAATGCGACTAATACATGAGGAATGATTCTTGCAATGTAATTCTTCACTATGTCTCTTTGCCGGATTGTGCGGAGAAAAGCTGGAGCCTGCAGAATCTCACTGGGCCGACTGTTGTCAGTGGTGAATATATCCCATTTGGTTTGTACATCAACTCTGGTAGAATTTCCATTTCTATTGCCTCGCCAAAGATAATCCTATGCCATTAATCCACCATTCTGTTTAGCAAAGTGTAATACCCGTGAATACATTATTATTATTATTATTATTATTATTATTATTATTATTATTATTATTATTATTATTATTATTATTATTATTATTAATCACTGAAAGGACAATGCATCTAGAGGTAGCTACTAAGGCCTTGCATGTTTGTGTTCTTTTATGTTGTTCATGAACAGATTTTTTGTTTTTTTGGTTCCCGGGAACAAAAAAAGAACAGAAACGCGTTTGTTTGCGTTTTTGTTCAAAATCCGTTTTTTTGTTCTCGGAACAAAATTGAGAAATAAGAAACAAAAAAAAGTTATTTTTTTGTTTCGGAAACACTTCTGAAGAACAAATTTTCTCTCTCCTCTCTTTTCTTCTCTTTTTTTTCTTCTTCTTTTCATCTTCTTTTTTCTTTGGCCGGTTGTCAGCCTTAGCCATGGCCGGCGACTGGCCGTCGAGGGTCGGCGAGGCCAAGCGTCGCTAGGGGCCGGCGAGGCCAAGCTTCGCCCGCGCCGGTGACACTCGGCCTCGCCTTGGCTGGGTGAGTGGGTGAGGCTCGGCCTCACCGGGGGTCAGCAAGCCTCGCCGTGGCTGGGCAAGGCTGCCGACCCCCGTCGGCCGGTCGTCGACCTCGACATGGCCGGCGACCGGCCAAAAGAAGAAAAAAAGAAAAAAAGAAAAAAGGAAAAATAAAATAAAAATATTTAAAAATTAAAAGAAACAAAAAAAGAATATAAATTTACCAAACGTGTTTCTATTTATTTTTTATTCCGGGAACAAGTTTACCAAACGCGTTTTTCTGGTAAAAAATTGTTCCCCATAACAGAAATAGTTTTTTCTATTTCTGTTCCATGGAACAATTTTTTAACAGAAACGTTACCAGACGCGCCCTAATCAACTTTGCTTCTGTAAGTGACGTGTAGACATAGTGACCGAAATTGATGTCCAACTTTAAAGAAGACCTCGAAGTATGAGTTATTTTGCATCCTGCTATAGATTTTTATTTTATTTTACTTTTAAGATGGCACATTCCTGGTTTTCTATTTGGGGAAACAGTCTAACATTTTCCTTCTGATTAGAATGTCCATTCTTATTGACTAACTAAACTGTTTATCTGAGACAGGGTGCCTTCTCCTGCTGCCCTGAGGGAAGAAGGCCTGTGCCCTTTGACACCTGAAGAAGCGGTGCTTATGCTAGCCGCTCTTGGTTTTAAAAGAAAAACATTCGTATACGTCGCTGGAGCAAATGTATGCTGGCCTCGTTTGAACATGTTTAGCTTGCCTTGCTGCTTTCCTCACCCTCCGTTCAAACACGCGCCATTCTATTGTGCTGTTCTTCGTAAAGATATTCGCGGGTCTTCTCTTGTTCGCCCTTGTTGTCGGTATCTTTCCTCCACCGTAATATATTCGGTAAGCAGAGACCGAGGATGATAGCTGACTCCCTGAGTCCGTCATGGCAAAGGCATCCGGTGGGGTGCAGACTATAAAGTCCAAAGCAGCTAACTGTAGAATTACGGGGAAAGGCAACGAACGATCAGACTAACAATATTTGCGACAGAGCTTAGTCCATAATCATTGCATGCTTCTCAAATCGTCACATGAAAATGAAGAAAAGAGAAAAAAAAACATATAGAGAAGGCTAATGAAATCAAGTTAGAGGCGATCACTTCTCGCAAACTACGTACCTCATAAGAAAGTCAAAAAGATAACTTTTTTGCTTAAAAACACCAAAACAAGAAGATAAGTAAATCATTTTCTATATTCCAGATTTTTCAGAATACAGTTATTCGGATATTTGATTATTTCTTTCTTTGTAATTATCTCTTAATTCTACTTTAGTTTTTGAAGTTGATTCGGGCAGGCCCGAACAGCACAAACGGGTGGGGACCCGGTCCCTCTTTCGGGCACGTGTGGCTCTTTCTCTTTTTTTCTCTCTTCGCCAGATACAAGATGACAGAATTTACAGCAGATAGAAGCTGAAACGCTCTCTCTTTCTCTCTCTCTCTCTCCCTCTCTAGTTGCTTCGATCAACAGCTTAACATCTCAATTGCCCAGTAAAAAGGTTCGATTTTTCCGATGAATCTCTCTTTTTCTTCAATCGGTTCTTGTGGTCAGTCCTTATGTTTGAGTTTCTTGTCATGTGCAAGAATTGCAAACAAAAACTCACTTTTTACGACCAATCAGTGATGCGATTTTTGGGTCATAAAAGATAACTCTATCTTTCTTTTGTTATCTTTGTTGGCTGAAGGCCCTAGCTCCATTAATGGGGGCGGCAGGAGATTTCATCGGATCAGAATACAGAGGTCGTTTGTACAAATCCCGTAAACTGAATCTAAAATGCTTTGAATTAAAGTAATCGGCACTTAAAAAGATAGATTTAATATGTTTACGAGGTTAGTAAAAGATTTTGCAGGCCTCTAAGTATGCGTTTGGAGATCATTTGACCAAAGTCTTTGCATGGATCTTAGGGCGCAAACAAAATTTGGTAAACATTATTTGCATCAAAGAATTTACTTTTTTTTTAATAAAAAAATTATAATAATGACCCTCCTTGATAACTCAAGTGAAGCTGGAAACTTTGGTAACGAGTGTTGCCTAGATTGTGCAACCCCAAGTGAGCCAAATCAAAGGGCCTTTAATGTTGTGCAACCTAGTTGATGGATCTCCAAGGTTGTGTGATTCTAGGCACGAGCCGCCGAGGTTGTAAAACCCCAGGCTAGGTGACGCTGAAGTCGTTTGACCTCAAGTAAAGCCATATTTGGACTCCAACATCACACATGCCAGGCGACGAATAGCCCAACCCCAACTGAAATGACACTGGCGTCAATTTAGCTCCTCCGAGCCACCTCTACGAATCCCAGATTTGAAGGGTAGAGACAACAAACGGTGTAAAATGAAGAGGTATATGTACTCCAACTTTACGTGGAATTTTCTGTGGCACCTTAGATTAAGGGAAAGCAATTGAGGAGTTTGGTACGTATCTTTTTATACCGTAATTATGTCTGATATTCATTCATACTAGTAATAAAATGTTGTTTATGGATGTTTGTCTATTTGTACGAATAAGTCCACAAGACAGCAATTGTTCAAAGTGTAAATTTTCATGGTGCAGTTGCGCTGGGAATGCTCTCAAAGACATTGGGAAGCAGATGCGGTCAATGGAGATTTCTTTACAGGAATTAGTAAGATAAAAAGATTTTATGAAATTTACACTTCGTCTGAGACATATCTTTATCAGCATTTCAATTATGAGTTGTTTATCTGCATGTCGTGAAGTGATCGAATGAACTTATTGACCAACAGATCCGTTACTAGCGAATAGATTTATGCTGACTGTTTGAACAACAATCATTTAACATAAGCTTTGCACAATTTCCTTTTCATCTATAAGAAAATAGTCATTTTATTGATCAACCTATGGAAAGAAAAACGTGGGGGACTACATTTCCGTGCAAGTCCATTACAGCATAATGTCCCACATATACAGCCCATGGCAAGGTGTCAAACCTCCCTGGGGAAGATTAGCTTGGTATCCCTAGAGTAACTTTTATTTGTTGTACAATGTCCCTTCAACTCGGCAACATATGATCATTAAGGCTGACTTTCGTCCTTGCTTGATGGCCCTTCTAGTCTAACTTCCTCACTAATGCCTTCAAATTGTTCCCCTTGATGTGCTACCAGGCCCAAGTTAATTCACCCTTCGGGTCACTTGCAGATCTCGTAAGTTAGAGTAGCTATAAAACTTGTTGCCAAAATCAGCTTTGAGAATACACTAAGAGAAAAAGTGCATTCAATATTCTTCATGTTGTCTAACTAGCACATAGGGGCTATCAATGCCACACCTACTTTTTATCTTGTTCGTAAGTGCGCAACCAATCATGAATAACCAGACAAGTTATAAAGCACCTACATGATCCAATAAATACTACATTGTCTAAAGAGCCAGAGGTTGAAAAAATGAAGCCACATAAAGCCGTTTGAGTTTCAAGTAGATCATCAGACCTTGCTGGAGGCCATCTCCATCCATTTGCCTCGATAACATTTGCAACCGTGGCCATAGTGCCTAAAGCTGAAACATAAAGCATATGTAAAATTTTGCGGGACGTGGTATGAAAGGGGAAAATGAAAATGCTTAGGATTGTTCGTAAGAGCAATATATACCACTGCTGTTGCTAAACACTGATTTCAAATGTGTCTGAAGAACTTAGCTCAACAAGGGGGGATTGGGGTGGGGACGATTTCATTTCAGGAGTGGGTTTCGACTCCCACGCCCTGCAAGGAGGCAGGGCAAAAGTCTGAGAGTGAGTGGTAGAGTAGGATTAGAGTAGAACCGACCAAAAAAAAAAAAAACTTCTTTTGATGGAATGAATTGGTTTTGTGTCCCCTCTGCTTCATATTTTTCTCATGTCTTCAAGTTTGACAATGCTGCTGTTGGCGTTATTGAACAGAGGATAGTAGGAGCTTGCAAACATTCACTCTATCCACCTTAGGGGTGTCAAAAACCGAACCAAATCGAACCGAAAAATTCGGTTTTTTGGTTCGGTTTTCATTCGGTTCAATTCTCATTAAAAATCAATTTTTTTTATCGGTTTGGTTTTTATCGGTTAACCGAACTGAACCGAACCAACAAACCGATAAGAGCTTATTTCTTGGAAACGAAAAATATATACAACAGAAAAAAAAAACAAATGCAAAAACCAAAAACTAAAAGCCGAAAACCAAAAACCAAAAACCAAAAACCAAAAAACCGAATCGAACCAATTTGAAATTTCGGTTCGGTTCGGAAGTTTTTCCTAATGATTCGGTTCAATTCGGTTTTTCAAAAAAATAAAACCGAACCGAACTGTTGACACCTCTAACCCACCTCACATGGTATGAATGCACTTCCCCCATGATGCCGTTGAGAAAGGCTTTCTTTGCGGTATTAATTGGTTATGCATTGTTGATGTTTTGGCAGAAGAACGGTCCAACCTACTGCTGCAAACCTATGACAGGCACAGTCAGAGCCTAGTGAGTGTTGGGCCGCAATGACTCGGTAGTATGCCAAAATGTCAATGCTTCAATTTAGATCATAATTTTTGTAGCTTGATAGCAGTGGAGCTTTTTTTTTTTTTTTTTCAAAAATTTGCTTTACTAAACTCTTGGACGACGGATCTCTTAATCCTTGTAGTTTCCCCAACAGTATGACTTGTCCTAGTGAGATATTTGGCAGTTTGTCTCTTACTCTTCCAATTTTACCTATTTCTAATGGTTGTTTTCCAGAGAAAATGCAGGGCTAATGCTAAATCTATGACAAAGAATGATGCAAGAAACTTACAGCTTCACTTTCGAACCTAACCGTCACTTCCTTTATTTACTGGGAAGAAACTAAACTAGAAAGGGGGGGGGGGGGGGGGGGGGGGGGGCTCTTGCATTGAAGTTGCCTTGACGATGCAAAAACGGGGGGTGTCATTATATCTGGCCCAGAATCCTCCATCAATTTGTTCGTCGTTGGTCTTGAAGGTGGCTTCAACAAAGAAGATAAAGATAACCAGACCTAAGAAGAGTTTGAGAACTACGTGGTTAAAGAACGTCAAGGAAAGAAGCCGCTTTACATAGGAAATCTCCAAGTGATACTCAAGAAAGGTGTTGCGCAGCTGGAAGAACTAACATTTACTGACAATTCAAGCTGGAATAGGAGTAAAAGTTTCCGTAAAGGGCTTAAGTTGGCATCGAGTTATTGTGGGAGTACACAAATCCGGGAAGAAAAAGCAGATGCCTTCTATGACAAGGAACATAGAGGAAAATGTAAGTCCTTCCAGTCTTTTTACAGTATATAAACCTGTCCTTTACGACTGACCTTGGATGTCCACAGCCGTCAATTTTTAAATTGAGAGCGTCATCTTATACAGACCTTAATCTCTTGAGCAAAAATTTTGATAAATAATAAACATTGAGCATCTTTGTTATAACTATCCTTGACACTTTGATCACTTTCAGGAGAGAGTTTGGATGCCTATCAGAAATTAGCTTCTAGTCATCAATCTAATAGTGACCGAGACCTTATGTGCATGTTCTCTTCATTTACTACATATATGAAGCATCGTCCACCTGTATCTGACGATGAGGTCTGGAGGTTGGAGAAGATTGCCGAAGATGGGAAATCTCACCAAAAACTGAGTGAAGCCGGAATACATAAGGTGAAGGACTTTCTATTGCAGCTCTTTATGGACTCCAAGAAACTGCGAGAGGTAGGCACTTAGTTAATGATTATCAATTAGGGATTGATCGACAACCAAGAATGTAAGGCTTGTGTCCCCACTCTTCATAGAAATTGGAAAGAGCATAATACCGAAGAATTGGAATATCCTCTCAAATCATGCAAAGATTGGCAAAACAAATTGGAAACTGTACTGTCCCGATGGCATGAGGAAGCATGGTGCTATATTCAACACTAATTGTCAACTGATTGCCCTTATCAAAGACCTAATCAAAGACAGTGCATGTTTGGCTACTCATCGACTTTCTTCCCAAGAGAAGGTAAGTAACTAAGGAGTTCCTACTATGTTTTGTCCAGACAGTTCATGCTCTACACGCCATCATGCTGAATTCATATAATTTGTCCCATGTCATATGTACAATCAGTAATTTGACCTTTACTCATAGCTATGGCTTAATAGGTGTTAGGATTGATAAAAGATATGGAAACTTGGAACAGGAGTTAGTATGACGTCTAGATGCTTTGTTTTTCTTTTTGTTTTTAATTATTATCAGTACCAAGACTGTTCTCTAAGATGTGTGAAGCTTAATTATTTGGGAAAAAGGCCAAATGCAAAGATAATAACGTGCACCTGCAGATGATTGTGCTGAAGTTCTTTTCCAGCACCACAAACAACTTTTGGTACACTTTTCATACCCTATCACTGAACAATCTAGTAGACTAAGATTATAAAAGCCAACCAAAAAAGCCAGAGTTCTATAGCATCATCAGAGCTAAAAAAAATCAACCATACCACTTCACCCAGAGAAAATTTATGGACTGCAGGACTAGTACTAGCACCATCGAGAAGACTAAAAAATTCCTCTTGAGAAGAAGAGTCAAGACCTAGATAAGCAAACAAAAATAGTTAAATGAAGAACAATGGAACGCCATCTACCACTCTGTATTAACAGTACCACTTGCCATGGTCACTAACAAGGTTTGGCATCATCAAACTTCCTCATAAAATATGTTAATGGCATCAGCCCATTGCTTACACATGACTGATAATGATGTCTAGATGACATGTAGTAAATCTTCAATGTCCAAAGCCTGTTAAGCAACTTGATGAAGTTCATTTTTTATGCAGACATGAAGAGATTGATAATCTAGGGAGGCATTCAGCTGATAAAGATTCTTAAAAGTTTGTTCTGATTTCAATTTGAGAATTAAAGCAGGCCAGAAAATGCGTTTGGTAACACTCCAAAAGCAGCTGATGAATAAAAAGGAAAACTATTCTCAGAATCAAAATCACAAACTGAAGATGACTTTTTAGTATTCTCATTCCAAATGCAAACATGGAGATTTGAAATAACTAAGCCTATTCTTGGGATTTGATGTAACCCAAGCATATTCTCACAATTTTCATCCCTAAAGACATATATCATTTTCACTTAACAAATAGTTTGTCAAAAAAAAAAAAACATCAAAAACAATTTCTATGAAAACGGAAACTAAAAGCAACCTTAAACAGTCGAGAACAAATCCTCCTCCAGATTCCACTCCGCCATCCTCACCTGCCAATTGGAGGAAATCAAACAACAGCCTCAAAAAACCGAATAGGAAAACAATCGAATCGCCGCCGCTCATTGGGAGGTCACGGAAAGAAGGCCCGAATAGGAAAACAATCTTCAAATTGCATATGGCCCATATGTACGCTTGCGTGTTGAGATCATACGATGTTCGTGATGGATCAAATTGCTACGCTTTTATCTACCAATGGGGGTTATACATGTCTATCACTCTCGATTTCCAATAAAAAAGATAAAGCTGAGATCAATTCCGGAATATTGATCTGTCTTAAATTGCCGGCCAAAATTCTTTGCGGAAAGCGAATGATATGAAAAATATTTTTTAAAAAATAATCGCTCATATAGTTGCAAAAATGTTCGTATTACAAAAATAAACGAAAGCAAAAAATTAAAGTCGTACATGAAAATGTTCAATTATAAATTATCGTCAATAATAAGACGTATTTCATTAATCAATTATTTCAAATAATATGAATGATCATTTTTAGGAATATATTTTTCAAATCATTCATTTTTTATAGAACAAAAAAAGTCTTAATTCACGTCAATTTACAAATAATATCATATATGGCATGATGTGTTCAAGTTTGTCTAAGAAGCGATATTGTTTAATTTAGGTCCATATGTTCAATGGTAATCTCGCACACTTCCCAACAAAATGAAGTGGCCTGACTAGAAGGCGACTTGGCTCTGTTCCAGCAGAGCTGGTACGGAAGCGTCGGATGACTCATGGGACATCACATTGATGTGAATGTCGCGGTGGATTAGTTGTGGAATTTGTAATTTGGAAAAAACAATGTGATCATCCTCACTTCAGATAACCTAAAACAAAGAGGCAAAATACTGGTTAGTAGACGTTTCCTCCGCAAGGAGGAGGCAGAATCCGTGCGGCATCTCCTCCTCCACCATTTATGGACAAGAATGGTTTGGACAATTTCCGATGCTTGCACCGAATGATCTTTGGGTTATTGGAGCTTTCATAGAGCAAGAACTATGGGTTTGGCAGCGCACTCGTTTACAATGCCGCAAGAAAAGAAGGATTTAACTCAATTCCCCAGGCGGGATAATACCCGTTATGGGGCATTCATTTCATAATTCAGAACCCAAATCTTCTCAAGGCCTGTCAAACTATGTTTCGCAAGTTTCATGCCCATCATTTTTTTGCTCGTACATATAACGCTCGACACAATTCTATCTTATTTGATATTTGGTGACCATCACCTTACGAAAGATATCCATAGCTCCATTTACAGTACTCTGAAAGCCCAAACTTAGATCAAGTCTAAATTCAAACCATTGATTACTACCTATAATTTCTATTATACACTTATAGTAGAGCTTGCCAACTTGTGAAATCAGAATCAAATCAGATTTTACCTCACCATTTCCAGCCATATAATGCTAGTAATCCATATCATTGCAACATCAGGATGTTCTGAAAGATATGGCGTGTCTCAAAATGTGTGAAGCATAACTTATTATGACAAATTCCTAAATCTATCTGATCACCCTCCAAGACTGTTCTATGCGATCCTTAAAACTCAATACTTTCTCAAAGAGAGGCCAAATGCCAAGGTAATACGTGTGCCTGCAGATAATTGAGGACAACTAGCTCAAGTTCTTTTTCAGCACCACAGGCAACTTTTGATACACGCTTGATACCCTACCATTGAACAAACTAGCAGACTAAGGTTATAAAACCAACCAAAAAGAACAAAAGTCCTACAGTGAAACTGGAAATTAAAAAAAAAAAAACAGCCATACCACTTCACCTAGAGAATTAACAAGGAATTGATGGACTGCAGGACTAGTCCTAGCACCACCTAGAAGACTCAAAAATTCCTCCTGAGGAGAAGAGTCAAGACCTAGATAAGCAAACAGAAATAGTCAAATGAAGCACAATGGAAAGCCATCTACTGCTCTGTTTTAACAGGAACACTAACCATGGTCATTACTAAGGCTTGTTAACAAATCAAACTTCTCATGAAATATGTTCATGACATCAGCCCACAGCTTGTGCATGACTCATAATGATGTCCGGATGACATGAAGTAAATCTTCGATGTTGGAAGCCTGTTGAGCAACTTGTTGAAGTTCATTTTTACTGCAGACAGGAAGAGAATGAGAATCTAAGTAGGCATTTGGTGGATAAGGATTCTCATATATCTGCTCTCATTTTATTTGAAAATGTAAACAGTCCAAAAAATGTGTTTGGTAACACTTCGAAAACAGTTGATGAAAAGAAAAATATCATTAAAATCAAAATTAAAAACTGAAGACGACTTTTTAGTAGGGGCGAGCAGCGGTCTAGGGTCGACCCTTGACCGACCCTGGACCGGCCCAACCCTGCCGATCTTGGTCTGGTTCCCAAGGGGACTGGGTCGGTCCTTGGTCCTGAAATTCCAGGACCAACACTGTGCAGGTTGGTCCTCGGTCCTAAGAGTTTTGGGTCGGTCCAACCCTGGACCAACCCTGTACATTATATATAATTCTTTTATATATTCAAACCTAAGTAAAATATATGTTATATTATATTATATTGACATGTTCTATCAATAGCACTAATAGTAATTTCAATTTAAAACTTTTGTTGAGTATTAATTATGTGTCGTTTATTTTGTTTTCAGATGTTTAGAAATTCAAGTGAATTAACAAGATATGAAGTTATATATTCATGGTTTATATTAAGTATTTTGAACTTTTTATGGTTTAATTATATTTTACTAATGAATTTCACCCGCACTTTGCTTTTCAATTTGTGTCAAATTGTAGAAGTTTTTGAAGAGTAGAGTAGTACTGCAGTTGCTATGGTGATTTGCTAGTCAAGTGGTGTGAAGCTCATTTTTTGGTTGAGTGGACTCTACATGATCAAATGCTAGTCAAGTGGTGTGAAATTCATTTTTTGGTTGAGTGGATTCTACATAATCAAATGCAGGAAAATGTTTTTGCATATGGTGTTATGAATATTAAAGATAGATGATTATAAGAACTTTCCATCTTGTCCCATATCTCGATAAGCGGTTAGCAGGTATGAAATTTCTATTATCGTGTCATTTTAAATTTGCTAAATATGTATTGGTATTTATAGTTTAGTTGCATAATGCCACATTGTCGATGGATGTGTAATTTGAATTTGTGAGTTTGCTTTTTTAGGGAGTATAAAAATTAAGACGAAAAAAATTATCGATCGGTCCCGGGTTGACCCTGGAATCGGACCGAACCCATTAGGTCTGTCCGGTCCTTGGTCCCAAGCTCAATAGGGTCGGTTCTCGGTCCTAAAAATTGAGGACCGGCACTGTACGGGTTGATCCTAAAGTTAGGGGGTGGCTCGGACCAACCCGGACCATGCTCACCCCTACTTTTTAGTGTTCAAATTCCACGTGCAAACATGGAGATTTGGAAAAACTACGCCTGTCTTCTTATTGTGATGGAACATGAGCAAATTCTCACAACTCTCATCCCTTACAACATACATCATATTCACTCAACAAATTTTCTGTGATAAAACATTGGAAATGGTTTTTATAAAAGTGGAAACAAAAAATGTCATAGAAAACTTGGCAGGCCTTTAATTGTAGAGAACAAAAATGACGTGTGAATCATGAGACAATGTTCAAAATTTTGCTATAGTAATTCCTGCATTTTTGTCCCACCACTTTCAACATCAAAACTTCATCGATTTCTAGAGGTTTCTACTGAAAGATGGTATGATACTTAAAAGTATGGGGAAAACCTTAAGCATGAACAAAATTATTGAGGCTTCAAAGTATGAGCCATCGTGTTGTTCAGCTTATTGTGATCCTTGAAAGTCAACTTGGGCATTTAAAATTATCAGAAAGAAAGTTCTTCTATCTAGCAAAGTTTAGAGTTAATTCCAAGAAAAATTCCTCAAATTACTATGTTAACCATCGGTTTCGTTTTAAGGATGATGATCACATCCTGAGTTATATGAGTTTTACTTTATGTAAAACCAAACAAAGTTGATACCTTTGAAACAAATATCAGTGCACATAAACAATCCTAATATAATCATAATATCAAATACAATCGGTCAATCACTATGACATAAATTTTATATATAACACTAGAACAGGAGTTTCACATAAAATTTGAATATCACTAAATCCTTGTGCAATTTTACCTCTATTGGAATATTGAAGTATCAAGCACTAAGCAATGGAAGCCATGGCAATTCTGTTTCCAACTGTTTGACCCCACTCTCGATTCAATAGTGTCTTCAACAAGTTCTCCTGAGCACCCAACCATCAAATGACAAAGATCCTTGGATAAAGCCACCTAATGATAACAATTACATGCCAGTTAGCTTGCTCCGGTGAAACATCTGACATGATATCTGGAATAATCCAATCATAGGAATAAAATTAAAGCAGGTCCTTTTGAAGTTTAGCAAAAGCTTCAGCATCTTACATCTATCAAAATATTATCCAAGTTGTTTGGCATTTTAACCAAGCCATCGTTGAAGAAACGAACACACTGAGTTAAAAAAAAAAAAAAGAAAACTTTCTCGAGTTGAAGCAATTACCAGAAGAGAATGTACACAGCCTCTGCCCAATTGAAGCGAAGAAGCACCCACCTTCGAGTCCTCTGTGAATCGCGAGCAAATCCTTCTCCGGATTCCACTCCACCATCTTCACCTGCCAATCGGAAGGAACCGAGCCAAAAACCTCACATAACCGAATGGGAAAACAATCGAATCAACCCGCCCATTATCAGGTCGCGAAAGAAGGCGGACCGGAGCCGAACCTGAGAAGCCAGAGGTTTGTCGAACTGTAGCTGAAAGAGAAGCACGTGCCGCGACCATTCGTCGGTCTCCATAGCTAAAAAAGATCCGGGAGTAGCCAAAGCGTCTGGTGGAAAATGCGAATTGAGAGGGAGAGCCAATGGCGGAGGGTAGAGCCCGAAAGCCCTAGAAGAAAGCCTGATGGAAGAGAAGATCGAGAGAGTAACGAAGTGCGCTGGAGCCTGAGAATTTTGCAGAGAAAATTGTGGGAGAGGAAGAACAGGCGGGACAGAGACAATGAAGAAGAAGCGAGAGAGGATACGGGCCGAGTCGGGCTGGATTGGGCCATAAGTCGGGCTTAACTTCTTCTCCGGGCTCGTTCATCATACGAAAAATAACGTAAGAGATGACCCAACGGGCCGCTACGACCTTGAACGGTCCAGACCACTTTCGATAACTTCGAGTAGAGATTAAATCGAATGGGGTTTGGTTCGGGCATTTCATCGAACGTTTAAAGCGCGTTGGCTGAAAGGGGGGAAAAACCGAGTACCAACTTGCGCCGGGACTCGCAATAATAATCAACAAGCAGTAGTGATCCAAAACAGTGGCGCGCAGACGAATGGGGCCGGTGCTCGTGCGAAGCCGACAATGAGGAAGCCTGGTCCGGTGAGCCAGAAACAGGGCAAGGCAGGGGCACAAACAGGGGTGTCGGCCGAGAGTCTCTACCCGGCTCGTCGACGGCGAATGGAGGGCGAGTTCGATGGATCGGACCACGTCTGGTCGCGTCGCACGCCTCCGAGCCGGGATCCTCGGAAAAACAGCTCGTCCCGCGAAAAATCGGAAAAAAAAAATAAAACAAAAAAGAAACCTGACCTACCGGAGACTTGGGCATGGGGAACAGGTTAGAGCGTGACCAGACTACCGGAGGGCTCCTCGCTCTCAAACTCTCTCTCTCTCGGTTGCTCTCATGGTCTATCCACCCTTTCTCTATTCCCTCTGATGATTTTATTAGTAATGGGCTTAAGGCCTGTCCGCCCATGTTGGGCCTAAAAGCCTGGCCCACAGGAATAGGGCCCGTGGATGGAGGGAGGTATAAAAGGGATGAGAGAGAAGGAGAACGTACCTTTTGGCAAAAGAACCAGCGTACGTATTCTCTCCCTCTCTCCCTCCAAAAGAAAGAAAACACTAAAGGCGATCCCGTTTTCCCTTTAAGGCGAATTGGCGTCATCGGATCGAACATGACCGAATTCTCTTCCTCTTATCGGCGTTGGTGTTTAATCTGTGGCTAAGAAGATACACTCGAATCTGTGGTGTGCTTTAGGATCGGTGATGCGTATTGTTTTCCCGGGCTTGTCTTCCGCATTCGTTTTAGGGGTTCGATTTAGTGTCGAATCCGGTTTTTGGGAATCCAATATTCCCAACATTGGTATCAGAGCCCTAGTTCATGTTATCTCGACCCCTTTCATGTTTAATGGATGATTTTTGATTGATTTTTCGCAAAGATATTCGGCCGACACCGAATGGGGCGAGAAATCCCGACACCCGAGCACTGTTTATCCTTTTTTTTTTCGAGTTTCTGTAAGTCAAAATCAGTTTATGAAAGCATAGAATGAAAGAAATCGTCGAGACGAGTCTGACGATATGTTGTGCACCGCCAGGAGACACCGGACGCGCCCACACGCGCGGCCAAAAGCCGCTGCGCGTGGGCGCGACGAGCCCGAAGCTCTGGCATCGGCCAGCGTGTACGCCACACCCGCCGGTCGGCGAACCGGCACGTGCACGCCACCGCCGGCGAACCGGCACACGTCGATCGGTGAACCGACGCGTGCTGACGTCACCGATGACGTCATCGTCGACGACCGTTGGCCGGCCGGTTACCGGCTGGCGATCCAACCGGCCCCGGCCTGTTGACCCGTTGACCCGCTGACCTTTGACCGTTGACCGACGACCGTTGACGGTTGACCCAAAAAAAAAGGGAAAAAGAATTTGTTTCTTTTTTAATTGTGTTTGTGTGGGTTATAGGTAATCCGTTTTTTATTGTGCATTTGTTGCATGAAATATGGAAAATTATGTATTTTCCCTTATGTAGATTATGGATTATAAGTAATTCATTGTTAGTTCTGCATTTGTTGCAGGAACTATGATGTGTTATGCAAGGATACTTGCAATCCCGAGAACGGACGAGGGAATTGCAAGACTTAAAAGGCTGTTGATAGAGTTAGTTGATTATCGGTGGCATGACGATGATTTAGTATCACATGTGGTCAAGGTCAATTTAGATGTTACAGGAAATCATCTGCAATGGTTATCTTATGCCGGATTTTGAGAAGGTGCCGGCTTTGATGAACACTCTTCCACCTGAATGGCAAGATGAACACTCTTCCACCTAAATGGCAAGCAGTGTTAGATCGGCTATGGGAGGTCAACGTGATTCCGGTTTATAGGAAGCTAGTGGTAGCTTTTGTTAGAGAGCACTATAGGATTGAGTTGACCAAGACTTTGACCCTGAGATTGAGCGCCACATGGCGCAGAGTGAATGCACCTTGGAAGCGACATGAAAGCTCTCCAAAAGTTTATCCATGATTGGTAAATGCGCCTTCAAATTTCTCTGATATTTTGACTGATAGATTATAATGGACATTCCCTACTTATTTCTTAGATTAGTTTGAGATGTTTTTGGGTGTGAATATCTCTTTCGATGTTGATATTTTTCTCTGTATATATTGCTTAGTGTAATGGATAGTTGTATTATGTGAAAGCATTGTTATTCTTTTGGATGTCAAATATTATTTGCTTTCTGTTATTGATGACTACTGTCGGTAGTTCACAGAAGTTTTTGTAACTTCATAAAATTTATTTTGCATAAGATAATTATATTAATAATAATTTTGAGTTAGGATTTTGGAGGATGATTGGAAACATAGTGACCTTTTAATTCTGAAACTTTACTTAAAATTGTTCATTGATATGATGGGTCTGTGCAAAGTGGATGCATAAATGATAGGCATTAATTATTCGTGCATGTATGTCTGATGTGTTCAGATTGATGGTTTCAGCAAATAAGAACGTAATTGCTTATATGAACGGCAACAATTGTGAAATATTGAATATGAAAATTCAATATGTGCTGGAAAAGCAAGAAGCACTAGAAGCTCTTGACCATGTCATGGAAGATCTTGAGGATGCCATGCGCCACCTTGAGGTAGCAGAGGACCGCCTAACGGCATTTGAGCCGAAAATGGACATTTTCAATGCTGGTTCTAACTCAGAAAGGGTTTTGAGCTCTAAGCGCAAGCGTATTGATTCGTTCAATATGTGGGAATGCAAAGGATCAAGTCCTTGTTGTAGGAAATCAAGAGTTAACCAACATAAGAGAGGAAAACGTCCTCAAGTGAAGAAAATGTCAAGGGTAAGGTGTTACAATTGTGATAAGAATGATCACTATGCTCGCGACTGTCGTGAGCCGAAAAAGGCAAACACCTCTTGCACATTTGAGAACTTTACTTATGTGTCAAGTTCTGTATTATTGGCTGAATCTAATCCTTTGTGGACTGTAGATTCAGGAGTGACAGACCATGTAGCGAAGGATAAAGAATCATTCGTGGAATTTCGATGAGTACCAACTAGAACTAAGTGAATCTATGTGGGAAACAACTCCAGAGCTGAAGTTAAATGGAATTGGCACCTGCCAACTGAACATGCGTGATGGACGCACTTTGTTCCTACATGATGTTCTATATGCTCCGGAGATTCGTCGAAATTTAAGTGTCTGTTTTGGTGTTGATTAAGCTTGGTTTTAGTGTGAACTTTCATAATAGAGATGTAGATTTGTATTTGGATACAAACTACTATGATTGTGGTTATTTTCTGGATTGTTTCATTATATTAGATATTGACTATGTTAATGCAAATGTTTGTTATTCCCTTCTCACGTCTCCTAATTCATATGATAATGATGTGAATGTATGGTATGCTAGAATTGGTCATATTGGCCAATTACGTATGAATAGACTAGCCAAAGAGGGCTTGTTGGGCAACATTGAAAAAGTCGATTTGCCCATATGTAAGCATTGCCTAGTAGGGAAAACGACAAGGAAACCATTTGGAAAAGGTAAAAGAGCTAAATTTCCTCTGCATTTAATCCATTCTGACGTCTGTGGTTCAATGAATGTGAGAAGAAGGCATTAGGCTGTTTATTTCATCACTTTTATAGATAATTATACTCGATTCCGATATGTTTATTTGATTTCTCATAAATTTGAAGCATTATGTTGTTTCAAAAGGTTTATGAACTTCGAAGAAAATCAATTAGACAAGAAAATAAAAGCATTGAGATCCGATCGAGATTGATAATATTTATCTGATGAGTTCAGAAAATTATATGATGAAAAATGAATAGAAAAATAGTTGTCTATTTCATATACTCCTCAACAAAATGGTGTTGTAGAGATAAGAAACAGAACCCTACTAGAAATGGCTAGATCTATGATGGCGCATGCTAACTTACCTATCACTTTTTTGGAGTGATGTGCTGTTAACTGCTGCCTATATACTTAACCGGATATCTTCCAAATCAGTTATTTTCACTCCATATGAGTTATGGACAGGTAGAAAATCGGACTTAAGTTTTCTTAAGTCATGGGGTTGTGCTGCCTATACTCATAAGTCCTCTCACAAGTTTAGGAAATTGGTCCCAAAGGAAAGAAGAGTACTTTCATGAGATACTCCAAACACTCGAAAGGGTATGTGTTCATAGGTGAGCAGGAAAGTGGGAGTATAATTGAATTTGAATTATGGGATGTCACATTCTTAGATGATGAATTTCCTAAGAAGGGTGAAATAGGTGAAGATTATTTTCTATTTGAAACCTTGGATCAAGATAATGAACTTAATGGAGTTCGTCCAAGTGGGAGTAACATGAGAAGTGATGAATATAATTCAACTTACTCTCAATTACAACCACATGATGAGATGATATCGTCATTATCTAATCCAAGTGGGAGCATAATGGGGAATGATGTGCTAAGTGTATAATCTCCCATACGGCGAACAAATCGCCAAAGTATTCCCCGTCGACGTTTTGACATTGAAGGGGAAACTTGTATGATTGCTCCGCAAGATAAGGATGAGCCAAGAAATATTAATGAGGCTCTGAATTGCCCTAATAAGGAAAAATGGATTCATGCAATGAAAGAGGAAATTGAGTCAATGAAATCAAACCAAGTCTGGGAACTGGTTGATCTTCCAAAAGGACACAAAGCTATTGGGAACAAGTGGGTTCTCAAAATAAAGCGAAAGGCTGATGGCTTGATAGAAAGGCATAAGGCTCGCCTCTTGGCGAAGGGGTATTATCAATAAGAAGGAATTGATTATGAAGATACATTTTCTCCTGTAGTGAGATTTACCTCGATTCGCATTATTCTGGTAATAGTGGCTAGTATGGATCTTGAGTTACATCAAATGGATGTAAAAGACTGCTTTCCTCAATGGAGAATTAGAGGAAGAAATATATGGAACAACCTGCTGGTTTCATAGTGAAAGGCCAAGAAGAAAAGGTATATCGACTTTTGAGATCGATATACAGCCTTAACCAGTTATTGAGACAATGGTATATACGTTTTCATAATGCCATAATGGCATATGACTTTACAATGATAGATGAGGATCATTGTGTGTATATCAAAAGATCCAAAGATCAATTTGTGATCATATCATTATATGTTGATGATATACTAATTGCCGGAAGTAATATGGAGTTTGTTAATACTGTGAAGAATTGGTTATCTTCTAACTTTGAGATGAAAGACATGGGTGATGTTGCATACATTCTTGGAGTTAAGATTTCAAGATTGTAAACCCATAAACACTCATATTGCAAAAGGTGAAGGATTGAGCCATAGACTGTGTCCAAGGACTTCACAAGAGAAGAAACAAATGAAGCATGTTCATTATGCTAGTGCTGTTGGAAGCTTGATGTACGTTATGATGTGTACAAGACCTGACATATGTTTTTGCAGTTGGAATGGTGAGAAGATACCAATCCAATTCAGGTCAAGCACATTGTAAAGCCGTTAAGAGAATACTGAAGTATCTAAAAAGGGACTACTGATAATATGCTAAGTTATTAAGGAAAGGATCTGCGACTCTAAAGCTATTCTTATGCTGATTGGAGAGGAGATTTAGATGAAAGAAAATTTACCTCTGGGTTTGTTTTCTTACCGAATAATGGTACCATATGTTGGAGCAGTAAGAAACAAAAGTGTATAGCCTTGTCCATAATGTAAATTGAGTTGGTGGCATTATCAGCAGCAGTATAAGAAGGTGTTTGGCTTAAGAGATTTTTTGGATCATTTAGGTGTTATTGGAAGTACTGCAGATTCATTGTTGGTTAACTGTGATAGCCAAGCAGCAAAAGCATATATCAAAGATCCAAAATATCATAGCAAGACCGAACACATAGATACCAAGTATAATTTTGTAAAGGATATGGTTGCACGAAAAGATGTGAACTTAGAGTACATACTACGCATAGAATGGTAGCAGATCCTATGACAAAGTCAATACCTAGAGATGTGTTTTGTGGCCATATGAAATCTTTAGGATTGCGTAGAGACTGATGTACTAAATATTGTATTTTCCTTAAGTATTCACATTTGATGAATTTGTGTTTTCATCATTAATGCCTATGAATCTTTGTTTAATATTTATGCATCTTAATGCTCAATGCATTACTTTAAGTTAAGAAAGCATGTCGGACAGATATAAGATTAGTCCACTCACACAGGTAATCGCCTCTATTTACTGTGTGATAAATAGAGATGAGACTGTTTTTAAACTTATTATCTAGGTGATAATCGAGAGCTCAAGCTTAAAATACGTATGTCGCCTTAACTGGGTGTTAAGATGGGGACATGATACTTACTATGTCCGAAAGTAAAATACCCCACATATTTTACTTTATCTGTATAAGATGCCAGATGTGAGTTCTGATGAATTTTGTGAATGAGTAGATACGTGAACTCAAGTTAGACATTGGGTATGTCTGAACTATCATCTGTACGGTATTGAAGGTGTAGACATACGCTCCATGGAAAAGGAGTTAATACCGTAATACATATTTCTTACTACGTATGCATGAAACGATCAATAAGAGTGGCAAAAGTTTAATCTCAACTTTTATGTCGTGTGAGACTCCTGAGGAAAAGAGTTCCTCAATTTTAAGTCCCCTCATGACTCTTACTTATTCTCAAGATTTCTATTTAGTGTTTATTATCTTAGGATGTTGCCAATGGTCATGAGTTTAATTCGATCTAATGGGATATTTCTAGAAAAGCAAGCTGAACTGAAATTGAGAGTTTGAAGGAAAGAGGAAGATCGATTTTGGAGAATCACATTGTAGTTTTGTATTCACCGGTTAACCAATTATGAGTGTCTTTGGGATAATCATAATTGTGAATACAATATATATATATATATATATATATATATCATTGTTTAAAAGAGATTAGGAGATATATAAATGTGATCGATCGATCTAGGGAACTGCATACTAAATCTACTCAGAGTGTGATGCCCATTATGAGCTGCTATATATTCCTAACAGATGTATAGCAACGAGCTCTCAAAGTATGCTGGTCGTACGGATTATTCACCGGTATGAATATTGAAGAGAGGTAAAGAGAATTATGTTCGGCCCACCATGTGCGAGTGGGAGATGATGATTTTATTAATGATGGGCTTAAGGCCCGTTCGCCCATGTTGGGCCTCAAAGACCGGCCCACAAGAATAGGGCCCGTGGATGGAGGGAGGTATAAAAGGGATGAGAGAGAAGGAGAACGTACCTTTTGGCAAAAGGATGAGCATACGTATTCTCTCCCTCTCTCCCTCCAAAAGAAAGAAAACACTAAAGGCGACTTCGTTTTCCCTTTAAGGCGAATTGGCGTCATCGGATCGAATAGGACCGAATTCTCTTCCTCTTATCGGCGTTGGTGTTTAATCTGTGTCTAACAAGGTACGCTTGAATCCATGGTGTGCTTTAGGATCAGTGATACGTGTTGTTTTCCTGGGCTTGTCTTCCGCATTCGTTTTAGGGGTTCGATTTAGTGTCGAATCCGGTTTTTGGGAGTCCGATATTCCCAACACCCTCTCTCACTCTATTTCTCTCCAAAAATCCTCCCTTTTAAGCTCTCTACCCGGCGCACATGGGTTCCTGCCACACAAGCTGTCGCTACCGGTCTACCTCCGACCACCAACTCCGGTGAGACGCTCGTCGTGTTCTCGCGTCCCTGTCCTCACGGTGCGGATCCCCTCCACTTTTTTTTCCCCATTTTTCCCCTTTTTTAATGATTTATATTTTTTTTATATATAATACTTTTAAGAAATTCCAGCACCTTACAACTTTATTATATATAAAGCATGGCTCTAACGCCAATTGACGACTTATGAATGCTTCCGTCAAGAAGGTACACTATGACCATTGTCGCCTCTCAAGAGCCTCATGTTCCTTCAACTAATGGGTTAATGATAGTTGGCCTTTTTTGCTCTTATATGACTAATTTTACTTTCCTTCCTAGTTAGTCTTCCAATATGTTTCGACTTCATGATAACGGTAAATTGTCTTTTCTTTAGTTTTTTCCATGCATTAGGAAATGAAAAATACAAGTAAACCTTAAGAGACACTTTCTGAAGACCAGTGATCACGTTAAACTTAAAGTTATACAAAAGAATCTAGATTAAATTTAGCAAAAAATTACTGCACCCGCGTTGATGCTTTTGGCCTATTTCAACATTTAGTTTATCATGCCTTAGTTATTTTAGATTGCATGCTCTCATGGACTACACGCATTGGTGTGACACTTTTATGGGATTGTAAAGTGGAAGGAAATGCTTTTTAAGGGGATGATTCAATGGATATTAGGGCTAGTTATCAGTGCAATCTTGTGGGTAGAAGGTTGAGGGCTTTTATTCATCAACTATATTTTATATTCTATTTTAATGATTTAATTTGAAACAAGAGAGTACATGTATTTATTAAGAATGTTTTCAAAAGTACCTGTGTATGCCCTTGCAGGACTCACATAAAATGGCAGTGATCCACTACTCACGTGTCGCATTGATTTTAGACAATAATGTGATGAAAATAGTCTATTCTACAAAATTGAACTGTGGACAGATGTTTATTTATTTGTATATATTAAGCATACTTATTGTCATTTTCTAAAATTCATTACATGTTATAAATGAGTTTTTGATTGTCCATAATTTCTCGCTCAAAATGCTTCAGTCGGCCTCACTAGATTTGGTGAGGAAGGCCTTGCCTTAGCAAGGCACGACTAGCACTCGCCCTTGCCTAGGTGTGGCTTGACTAGTCCGACCCTCATCGGCCATGGTTGTGGCTAGTGACTCGCAATGGCCACCAGAGAAAAGAAAAGGGAAAGGAAAAAAGGAAAAAAAATCAATAAATTCAAAAATATTATTAAAATATTATTAAAAATGGCCATCTCAACGCCAATCGCCCGATCGACGTTCATGTCAACAATTTGTAGCCTAAATTGGCCTAATAAATTGAATTGGTACTAATATGAAAAAAGATTTAAGGTTAAATTAGTCAAATCAAAAAGTTTATGACTGAATTAATACCAATGCTCCTGTTCAAAAAAAAAGAATTAATACCAATGCAATATATTTAAGACTTTTTTAGTACTTTTTCCCTCAATAAATGGTATCAAAGCTAGGCGGTCAAGGATTGACTAGACTTCGCTCAAGTCCTTGTCCATCTGCCAGGCAAGGTGAGCAATGACGTGATCGAGAAGATTTTGATGGGTGGCTGTATTCTTAGCACTTATACTTAATCGAGAAACTTGAAGAAATTCGAAACTAACTTTACCTTAGCATCTTCGGAAGCTAGATGATATCTTTCAAAAAGAGGGTTGTTACTGCCGACATCGGACCTTTCAAATTGAGCAAATTGAGCAAACTTCATGAAACCGAGTGGAAACCAAGTCAACTGCCCGTTAGGTCATGAAATAATGCCGACCAGGAGCTGAACTTGAGAAGCCATTGGTTTGTTGAACTAAAGCTGAAGCTGAAGCACGCGTTGCAGTCCTTCATAAACCTCCATAGCCAAAAAGGTCCACGTGCAATTGAAAAACACAGCGCTGGGCCGAGAACAATTTGCAATGAGTGTACAGAAGTGTCGATGGAAAATGTGAGCTGAAAGAGAGCTTGTGAAGGATAGAGCTTAAAAAACCCAAAGGAAGGCTCGAGGCTAGTAGGAAAGAATAGAGCTAAAGAGCAAGTCAAAGAATGGAAGATCAAGAGAGTAAGAAAGTCCACTAGAGTCTGAAATCATGCAGAGAAAATTGCAGAAGAGGAGCAGGCGAGAGAGAAAAATAAGAGATAAAGACATGATTACAAAAGTGAAGGCGGACTCATTTGATTGATGGGCGGGCTGAGCCGGGCCGGCTCGTGCCATATGTCAGATGGAACTTGTTGTCTAGGCTCATTTATCATGAAGAAAAGTATGCGATTTCGAAACGAATTGAGTTACCAAAGTGTTGGGTTAACTTGTAACCAGTGGCCACCTTTCTTATGCATCCGTTATCACATTGATCAAAATCATAATGACTTGAGAACCATATAAGCATGTTTCATTAAATTTAAATTAACGGAAAGACGATATTGAACATAGGGTTTAGATTAAACATTAAGTAAATCAAAAGTTTACGGATGACATTGCACCTTTGACTAATTGACTATTTATGTCTTTTTTCCTTTTGTTAGAGCTAATTCTTTATTACAAAACTAAAGCAACATCAGTTGAGCTTTAATATCCCACTAGAAGCACGATCTCAAATACGCATCAATTGGGCTCCGGAGACCTTCTTCACACTACAAACATTTTCTACTCCTATTCCAACAACCTTGTTGGGGTAGTTAGGTAACAATTCACTAATGACTAATCTAATCCACAATCAATTTCTTCCCCAAAATTAAACTAACCAAAATGGACTTAACGCCAACAACAACTAGCTGTGTATTCCAACGCTATGATCGCGAAATAAATAAATATAATGCTGAAATGTTAAAAAAAAAAAAAACAAGGCAACAATAATACTAAAATTTTTATGTGGAAAATCCAATGGGGGAAAAACCACAAATTGCTGAAGAACTTTCACTAATAACTAAGAATAGTAACATCGACAATACAACAATATTTCATCATTATTGAGGTGGATTAATACAAATAGAGCAAGAAACTTTAACCATGATCATAGAAAATGAGAGACAACTTGGAGAAGGTTTTTGATGAACGAAATTGATCAACTCATTGGCCTCAGTCTCATGGACAACATTCTAAAATTGAGCCAATTACAATTCCGTTAGGCCTCAGAATATGGACCAAAAAATCGCTGCCCCTTTTTCTTCTTCTTGTGCGCTCTTCTCAAGGAACTCTCCCTCTTCCTTATATTCACTTCACAAACGCCCCCCCCCCCCCCCCCCTTTTTTTTTTTCGTCTTTTTGACATTTTGACTTTTTGCATTTTCTTTGATGTTATGTTCGCTTAACCCCACAAAGAGACGGCCCCAGCCAACAATCCTCCATCACTCTAATAGCAAAATCAATAGGAATAAGATCTTGGTCTCACAAACCTTTGATTCGGAGACCATCGACCTGATAGCAGCTTCCCATAGTAAGAATTTCTAATTTCTTTATCAACCACACAAACTTTAGCAGGCAAGCATCGAATTGCTTCTACTTTAGCATGAAGATCCACACTTGAATCACAAACAACTCTCTTTAAACTCCAATAGACCTCCATACAGTGTCAACTACGATACACTTAAAATACAACCGTCCGATTCATCGGCCATTATATCAAACGAGTTGGCTAGACTTTCAGTATTTTAGAAACCTCTCAAGTTAGCGGACAGTTTTAGCTCCACAAAGCTTTTGTTAAATATAATCAGCGCAATGTGGGATGACAATATGCAAATGTCCTTTCTCATTCCAAGAATGTATTGTCAAGAGTTTGGAGAAGTTCAAGAAACAAAGAGCAAACGGTCCTTTAAAGATCTCAAAAATCTTCCATAAACTCGTATTAAAGCTGCTCGACTATGAAATAAGATTCCAAGTTGGAAACTTAACTACAAACAAAAAACTAGAAATAATTTGGAAGATATGAAGAATAAAACATTGACCGTTAAGAATCAAGATCAAGAAGTCGTATCAAAGCAATTTCAGAGTCATCCTGTAGAGCCATACAAATATATTATTAGCATGAAAAAGTAGTTTTACTCTGCACATGTGGATTTCTCGATAATATATGTAGTTTCATATGAAAGGTATATATCCCATGGAAGGGCAATGAATTGGGAATATATCTGGTGGATGCCGAAATAGACGTAAGAGGGAATAGTGACAATAAATTCTAACGAAATATCTTTTTCGAAATGGAAGAGAAAGGCATTTGAGAAGCTTCCTTGAAAATATGATGATCGAATTAATTCCTAATCAGGAACATGAGATTGGAATTTCTATACACAAGGATAGTAAGCTAAACAGAGAGCCAAATCTGATAAGATCACCTAGCTAAAGCTTCCATGTACATTATCAAGTGATCAAACTTGAGATCAAATACATAAAACTAGATTATTAGACAGAGGGTAGGTGAAAAACCATTATTGAGGACAACCTCCAGAAGAAAACCCCTAACCCTGAATGGTTTCCTTTTCTTTCTCTCCATCTTCTCTCATTATAGTCTCAAGGTTCGAGTCACTCAGGCAAAGAAATGAAAAATATCGGTAAAACTTCATGGTAATGGGCATATGGATAGAAATTTTTATAGACAAACCCCATTAATAGAAGTTCTAAATCAGTCAAATGAGAAATGGTTATTTCAGCTCAAATAATTGATGAGTTGGGTAAAACCAAAAGCACAAGCTTTTAACTAAAGGATTGCAATGGTCACAGAAACCAATTTTGAGCCCTGTTAATCATACTAAAAATCCTATTATGCATACAAAGAGATCCAAATTTCACATTTGGTACACATATCAGCAATGAGACCAAACTTGAAGAAGTGGGAGGGGAGTGGGGAGCAATCACTTCAAACAACAAATGACAACAATGATTTATACCCTAGTTCATATTTTTCCCACTGAGGTAGCATGTTTAAGAACATTTACGAATGGACAAAGTAGATATAGCATTAATGTGAAGAATTTACAATGAAAGAGCAATAAACAAGACATTCAAGTAAGAACTTCTATACACGAACAATATTCTATTACATTTCGGCTTTCTAATTCTTTTGCTAATGCTGGCGTTCCATCTGTTCACATTCCTTTGCAAGTGTCCTTCCCAAATATTCAGTGCCCCCAAATCCTCCAAACTGCAGTTATTCTCTGACTCTCTGCATTGTTTCTCTGAGACAATAATGAGGATAAGACATCTTATTGACCTAACAAGATATATTGAGGTAGAAACTATTAAAGTTGTTGGACAGTGCAATTAGATTCTTAGTTTGAAACTTAATTGCAAACAAATCAATAAAAAAAAATGTAAGACATTAAGAATGAATTAAGAATCAAGATCAAGAAGTCATATCAACTTTTAAGTTGAAAGATGCGTACTCTACTCACTTGGGCATCTTCCTCCCAATTGAGACAACACAGCTACCGCATGGGACTTCTAGCCTCGTAACAGTTTTTCATTTTGCTCAATATTTATACCATGTTAGAAACTATTATGCCATAGCATGTATAACTGCTACAAGCACTAGCATATAAAAAGCAGCACACCATGTATCCATGTTAAGTAAAGAAGACTAGATTGGTAAGATAACATTCATTATGTATTATGTAAAATCAAACTCTCTTCCAAGCAAAACGTAGTCCATGAAATGGATGACGATTAATAAATTTGTAGAAGTCTCAAAGAAAGAAATACAGCCGCATCAACCAAATTCGCAGCCATCGTACTCATGACCAAACAGCAATACCTTAATGACATAACTGAACTTTTCACCCACAAGCATAATTAAAGCACAAACAAATTCCATCATCTAGGAGTCACCTAAACCACAACCGTTTTAATTTGACTGAACTGAACATATTTTTGATTGAATATTAAAATAAACTATTAATTTGATGAAAATGAGCATGTCATGACTTTTTTTTTTTACCCCATCCGCTTAGAGTGTAGATCCACACGATAAGCTCGACCTTTGTAAATGTTACGCTAAAATTTCTAATTGACATTTGAAGCATTTTCAATCATTAATGATAACATCAACAGAAGGTGACAATTTCCTATCCCACATGAGAGAGAGAGAGAGAGAGAGAGAGAGAGAGAGAGAGAGAGAGAGAGAGAGAGAGAGAGAGAGAGAGAGAGAGTAATTTCTTCACAATAAAATTAATAGAAGAAGAGGGAAGATAGAGAATGCACAGTAACCAGGAAATGTAATCAAAATGTGAATTGAGGTAAAGTGTCATAACAATACAAGATAACTGAGAGGGAAGTCAGTCACCTGATATGGGATTTCTTTGGGTTGGTAGGTCATAAAAGCGATGGAAATCTATACTTATTTGGCAGCCTCCAATCCATTATCTCAATCCAAAAACAAATCTTATTGTCCACTTTGAAACCCCAAGGTGGAGTGTATCCATATAAGCTTACTTCAGGTGAGGATCACAAGTGTACTAGTATCTGCAACTTAGAATCTCAACATAAACCATTCAAGGGTTGGCTCAAGTACTATAGTGCACTCAACATGTTCTCCAAATCCAGAAGACAATATGAGGCGTGGAGCATTCATATGTTTCTAGAAAAAAATGCCTCTTTTCTAGACTTTTCCATTAAGAATAGATAGCACGAATTGCCAAGGCTAGCCATCTAATCCTAAGCTCTTACAAATTCAAATTACCAATGGATAAAGTCACGTAAGAACTTAAGATACTTGGATACAGCAACCTCTACAATCTTAGTCTATGCGCTTTTGCATTTGACATAGCTAGTATATCTAGCATAAATGACATCCCTTCCAGTTCAATTTCTTTATTTTCATGGACACTTTAACAGGTGGGCCAATAAGGATGATAGCATGCACACACCCTTTACCATTCCAAGGACGCATTGACAGTGTTTGGAGAAGTTCAAGAAACATCGAGCTCCTCATCCTTTGATGATTTTGTTTCCTTTTAGAAGTGCCTTGCAAAAGCTCTCTTGGACATTTCAGTACTTACATCAACCAGTGGCATGATAACTGAAACGTGCCAATGAGTTAGATGAAATCAATCCACCAACTAACATCAATGAACTACTAATAATGCTAAGACGTTTGCGGGTCTCTATTTGTCAAACTCGATAGTCTTTTTGAACTCTTTGGATTTAACTAATGGGGCAGCTAACATCATCAACCACAAAAGCTTTGATCAAATTAGCATAGTGCCTTCAGCTCAAGATGCTTGCTTTTGGGGGACATAGGATGATTATTTTCCTTATCATTATGTACTACTCATGCATTAGAATTAATGCAAGACAGATTTCAAATGGCATATAGGATACTAAAAGTTTCCTCAGGAAACTTATGCAAATGCTTCCCGTGTTTTATTTTTCAGCAAGTAAATGAACTAAGAAGAGCTTATGCACTATATAAGGAATTATTTCACAGTACATCCAATTATGTCAAAAGACATTCAAGTAATGTCTTGCTTGGCCCAAAAGTTCAGGTATCTGACAGATGGCTTTAGCAATAGTACAAACATCAAGGTGCATTCTTTGGGATAATCTATAATTAGCCTTGGAGTAGGTATATCTTGGATTCAAACAAAATGAACATGGATCCCTGGTCCGAAAAATTCAAATTGCAATTTTCTCAATAGAACCAAATAATTCATGATGCTTTTGCTTCTGTCGTATTAACTAGTTTGCTCACGACCACACCATTAGGAGAAGAGCTTTTTATTGGATTTAGCATTTCTAGACTGACAGAAGTACTTTAATCAACTAATGTAGATAAATTTATGAGATAAATTGTGTTGAACTCAATGGCTAAACCTTTATCAAAAAAAAAAAAAAACTCAATGGCTAAACAGGCCTTATCCCAAGTCAGTAAACTATGCATAGTAAGGGATGCCCTACCAACATGCTCCTTTTGCATTGTAAATTCACCCTTAAGTGTACCTTTGAAACATGCAGTCATGAATTGCCTAGTGAGCGTAGAGCAAACTAAAACCTCATATTAGAAGGATCACCATATAGGGTCCTTCATTTAGCATTTTCTTCAACCTATACAATGCCTTCGGCATGCTATCAAAATACTTGCACACATCTATTTTTATTCAGTAATTCCAGCATTCTAAAATCAATCAAATGTTAATTTCCTACATAGGATGAAGGATCTTACCCAAAGACTAATGACAAATGATGCACTTAGAAAGCCTCTTCATCTATTCCCCTTTGTAGCATGATAAGCTGAATCATTTTGCCAAAGCGCACATCAACTTTCATGGACATCTCCACCAAATTCCTTGAATTCAAGTAAGAAAACAACGAGGAACTATCATCCAGGAAATAATAATGGCGAGATCATAAATCTTGAAAGATATTGTGAGCAAGAAATACAAATGAAAATTGGGCAATAGATCTCAAAAGAATAAAGGTAATTTACCTGTTCTATGTACCTTTGATAGTAAATGGGGATCATTTCCATCCTATTGACTCATCTGAGTTATCCGTATACTCTAATACAATTTGTATCATTTTTCTATCTTCAATCTCATATTATTGATAAATCCGAGTTCTAGATAATTTTGGAATTGTTTTGAGTGACTTGCATCCAATGATATTTAGATATTCCAAAAACTCCAACCTATTGAGGCCTTGAATTTCGACCAATTTTTTGCATTCATTGGCCTTCAATATCTTCAGACTCTTGGATTTTGGAAGGAGCAACCATTCAATTGAATTGCACCTAGAGATATCTAGTCTTTCCAGGAACTCCAACCTATCAAGGCCTTGAATTTTGGCTAATTTCTTGCACGAATTAACAAATAATATCATTAGACTTCCTGATTTTGGAAGGTATAGCCTTTCCATTGAAATGCACTCTTTGATATATAGCCATTACAAATACTCTAACCTATTGAGACCTTGAATTTCGGCTAATTTCTTGCACGAATTAGCATCTAATATGTGGATAGAATAGCTTTGTTTACTAATTTTTCATTAGATGGTACCTCTCCACTCTAGTTCTTTCAACATGTTTCTTCAAAAGGTTCTCTAATTTTTCACATGTAAGGAATGCAAGGTATATCATTCAAAGAGCGGGCTTGGATTATGTGCTTGTTCTGCATTAGCATTACAACCACGTTGATCGAGTGCTATGTATTGAGTCTTGCCTATTTGCTGCCGTCCACAAGCAATACAGCTGCTTTTTGGAATGCATACATTGTTAAATTATGATACTAAGTTCCCTCAATATCCTCCATTCGTTCAGATTGTTAGTTTAATAATGATGTTGAGTTACAAACATAGTTCTATAATTACTAAAACAGTAGTAGAAGCAAATTTTATAAGACTACACAACAGGGGTTTAGCCAAAGGTGTTATGAGTGATAGACACAAATCGCCTTCTATTACTTTCCTATCAATAGTATAGCGTCTCTCCATATTCCAGTAGTACTCGTGATCCCGGCCTTCTCTTCTTGTTTTCTCGGTCCTTGAAAATTTTAATTGTAGTCTCTTCAAAACGAGCTCGTTTAAGACGGCTCATGCATCGTTTGATTTAATACGTGGTTTGCACTAGTAGTGGACCACAATAATTTATTTTGTTGGTAATATTTATCATTCCGTCATATTATTAATTGTCGTTGTCACTATTTCTGCACTTATTATGCATCATGAAAGAATACATTGATGACATGAAGATTTAAAAATAAATTATTAAAGCAGGTTAATCTCACAGTAGATTCGGCTAAGAACGGAAATATCACATATGCACATTTTACATGCATACAATCATATATATGATTACCATCTTGGTGCATATGATCGAACACAAAGCTACTACGTCTATAAGAGTTTCTTCTCTAGATTGGCAATAAATCCTAAAGAACGAATGATAAAATTAAACAATTTTAGATTCCTGTATATCTATACATCATTAAGTTTTTTGGCTACATGATACTCTTGTCAAAAATACAAAATATAATCTCAGAATCTTATACTCATGTTAACAAGGAGAGCAAATACATAACAAGTAGGAAGAACAAAAGAACAAAAGTTTATAAAACCAGACTAGTGGTTCAGCCAGTCAAACTTCAGAACCGTACTCTACTAGTTCAACCAGTTGAACCGATTGCATGTGACGTTATCTGATAGAATATGCATGTTCAGAACAAAAGGAGCCCCGGTCACTCAGCAGAGCCGCTTGAGCACAAAAGACTGGATTCTGGTTCTCAAAATCATTGTCTTAATTTCTAATAGATTAAGCCAATACAATCAATAAATAAATCATCCGCCACAAAAAGGAGCAGGAAGACACGCGAAGCAAATGGGTGGCATGCCTGTTAGTAACAAGAGGTCGAAGTTCCAAACCCCAACCCATTTTCTTGAGAGAGATATCTACAACTCATCTAAAGGAATTACTTTCGAGAAAGATATCCACGTTCTTTCTAATGGTATGGAGAATACAATATACATGTGTCACGGTTCATTTTGTACATAAAGGAAATGGCTAGATCTCTTATAATGATTTTAAAGAATTGATTTCAAGGGACAAATTGTAAAAATAGTAGCCGCTGTGATGCAAGATGAAGAGTTGAAGAGTTGAAAATGCTTTTAGAGTTGATTCCCCATGTCGTGTCCTGTGGTAGTATATCGAATAGCAGTCGCCCAATGTACTTCATATTCTACAAAGTAGGCCGAGGTGATGGATAGGAAGATGCCGAACGGATCGGAGATACTGGTCAAGATCGTCAAATTTACAAGCATGATAACCCAAACAAAGGAAGTTCAACATATGAGAGTTGCGTATATGTGTTTAACCAAATCAAAATGGGGACTTCCATTACTACTCCCTCTCGGGTAAATTATCCAAAAAGTTCTAAACCTATTGCATTTTTGCTAATTTAGCTGTAAACTTTTCAATTTTATCAATTAAATCCTAAACATTTTCATTTTTTACCAATTGAATTCATCTAGTCAATTTTGGCCGGAATTTCCTAACGTGGATAGTAGGCACTGAAATGACACTTTTTAAATAATATTTTGAATTTTTTGTTGGTTTTTTCTTTTCTTTTCTTTTTTATTTTTTATTTTTTTTGCTTTTATTTTTGGGTTTTGGAGTTAGGCTGGCGAGGGCAGCCGGTTGACCTAGCTCGAGGGCTCATGTGCCCTCGCTTTGGCTGGCGAGGGCGTTGTGGCCCTTGCTAGCCTAACTCCAGAACCCAAAAAAAAAAAAAAAAAGCAAAAAAAGTAAAAAGAAAAGAAAAGAAAAGAAAAAACCATAAAAAGATTCAAAATATTATTAAAAAAGTGACTTCAGTGTCAGCCGTCCACATTAGTAAATTCTAACCAAAATTAGTCTAATAGACTCAATTGACAAAATGTTAAAATGTTTACGTCTCAACCGACATGATTAAAATGTTTGTAACTGAATTGGCAAAAACGCAATAGATTTATAACTTTTTGAATAATTTTCCCCTTCCTCTCTCTCATAGGCAAACTATGCTTATGGAACTATTCTGAGTTCGAGATGAAACACATTATAAGATAAGAGTATATGTGGCAGTCAATTCCATAGGGGATTAGAATGGACAGAAACCACGGAATTTGCCAAAGTCACTCGCCCTCACCATCCACTGGCAAAAGGAAAAGGGGAAAAAAGAAGAAGAAAAAAGCCAGAAAAATAAGAAAAAATTGTAAACATTATACACGTAAGTAATTTCTGCTCAAAATTTGACCTGATGAATTACATTGGCAAATCCTCAAAAAGTTCATAATTCAATTAACCAAATTTGAAAGTTTAGGACTGAATTGGTGGAAGCACAATAGGCTTAAGACTTTCTTGGTAATTTCTCCTAATATTGTGTGCCAAACATCCAAAGCTCATTTGGCTTGAAAGGATGTCAAGTGTTTCCACACTTGAATAGCTAAAACTCACTTTCACTTAGGTGACGCCAAGTGGATATTGACAGGATATTTTTACCACTAAGTAGATAAGAAAAGATGTAATAAGCACACAGCAACATGTTTCTGTATGTATTTTCATCAATAGATGAGTAGAAGATCCAATTAGAAAAGAAGATTAGTTGGTTAAACTAATATGAGGGCATTTAGGTGGCCCATCATCATTAATAAAGTTATTTGTTTGTGTATAGATCAGCTTGGTTGCCTTCTTAAGAGGCTAATTTTCTGATCAGAGTCCCATGTATTAAGTCTGCTAGTGTGTTGCTATCCACAGGCAATAAAGCAATTTTTCAGGAACACCCACTGTTAAGACATGATGCTAAGTTACCTTGATATTCCCCAATCATTCGGACGGTTAGTTTAATAATGATGTTGAGTTACAAATGATCATTAGTTCTATTGTTACTAAGAATAGTGGCAGAAGTAAATTTTATGAGGCCCTACAATGGCTATAAATAGAAGGTTTAGCCAAAAGTGTCTAGCACGATAGACACAAGTTATCTTCTTAGACATTTCCTATTAATAGTAGAGCGTCTACCTTAGCCATACTTCTTTTCCTAGCCTTCTCTTCTTATTTTCTCAGTCCTCAACTTTTAACGACAATTTCTCCAAAACAAGCTTGTGTAAAACAGGTCATGGAATTTAAAGTTTACATGGGATTTGCACTGGCAGCGAACCTATTAACAATCATTTATTTTGTTGGTAATGTTATTGTCCTATCTTATAATTAATGTTAAATGTCACTATTTCTGCACATGCATTAGGAAGAATACATTGAAGACGTGAAGATTTGGAAGGGCTATAAATAAAGGAGGATCTAATTTCAGAGTCAATTCAGCCGAAGTTCCCAAAGATCTATCATCATGACAAATGATAAACATAAGAAAAGAAGTATCACAAATGCACATGTTACATTCATGCATACTTTCTCCTGGAGATTGGCAATAATTCCGAGAGAAAGGATACTACAATTAACAAATTATTGATTCCTAGATGTACATCATTTAATTAAAAGACTCCATTATGCCCTTTATTAAGGATACAAAGTCCATTCACGATGCTGTAGACAAAATCTCATGATCTTAAGCCTACCATCTATTTGAGGGCTCCAAATATCTGAGATTGGAATACAGGCTACGTTCTTTATTGCCAAACTGAAACCATATATTTGGCTAGTCATGTTCTCCGCAAGAATGCATTATCTACACCAGATCGAATGCGTCACTTAACAATGACACGTGGAGAGGAGCAAGTCAATTTTGGGTAAGAGATCTCAACATTCAAATGTAGAGTTCACTAGTCGAGTACACTGCCCGAACCATTCAGCCCAAAGTGTAGATAATCCAAACCAAACAATTGGTTCTCTTACACATGAAAATAGTGAACATATACAGATGAAGAAAAGCTTGGCACTATCGAGCAGGTCTCAAAGCTTACAGCAATACCATGACGACAGTTACCATCAAATAGAAGCCATGATTCAGCATCTTTCGGTCAATTCTATCCCACTCGATAGATGAATCGCTACATTTTACTCCACCTTTTTTTATCGACAAATACCCGCCTAGCAGAAAAGGCACATGGCAGGTATGGATTAAGACTTCTCCAAAAAGGGTGAAGTCGAAGAGCATCAGTTAGAAAGCCCACATGCATTGCTTCTCACACCAATGTCTGCAGCTCCAAGTATGAGAGGTCCACCCACAGCAGCAACATAAGCATAACCACCACAAACTCTTGATCGGACAGTCATTCTGAATCAGAGATTTCTTCTTCATACTCGTCCAGTATGTAGATCAGGGCCCACTTTTTTGCAGCTAAAACACAAGCCACACCTTTACCTCCCATTGCCAAAAAAAAGATCAACTTGATTTCAGTCCAGTGTTCCTTGAATGTATGGCCATAACTAACATGATGTTTAGATACCTTTGTTGGGTAAAAGTAAAATTACAACGCATGCACTACGCTAAAACACAGGCCGGAAGCAAACCTTAATTGCCTAAAGAGGCTACAGCATGCATGTAACTATGAGTGCTCCACAGTATCTTGCTACACTAGATGCCATGATAGTATCTATGGTCATGAACTTGTAAACAGTGGTTCTCAGTCAGTAACTCAAGACTGTTATGCACCTACCATGAGAGAATGATTATTCATTTTGTATTTGTCTGGTGACTATTAAATCATTTTGCACTTTGTCCTCTCAATTGATTTAAAATTTAGGGGAAAACTAATACTTCATTTCTTTTTACTTCTTCGACTAAAAAATATTCTTCTTTGGAGCATATTTTTGCACTTCTTCAATCTATAGGGACAAACATGAAGTGGTCTGTTAAAGAGGCATAGTGTACCTATGCCAGTCACATTTGAACTTAATAGAAGGTTCTAAGTGGAAATGTAGTAAGGAGCATGGACAGGATTAATTCAATTCCAATACCCAGCCAACGAGATAAATTTGTTACCGACACTGGCAAGTTTATCAAACATTGATCACTAAGGAAAGAGTATGGGCAACAATAAGTTTCCAGACATCCAAAACTGCAAATGGACATGGCAAGAAGCCCAAAGAAAAAACCTTCAGAACTATACAATTGATGGCATAGCAATGAATTGATCCTTAGCTTGATGGTATGACAATGTCAAAATGTTCTTACCACCAGCTGACAAGGGAGAACTATAGGACGGGGAATGCTGTGAAGCTTCTCATTCTCCATCTCCAGGCGTAAGATATGGTCCTAGATGTGCAGTTTCATGGGATTAGTGTTTCAGAAGTGAGAATAATACAACCGAGCAAAAATATCCTAACAAAATACAAGCAAAAAGGGCACTACTAAACCATTAGGGCCATCAAAGACACATTTCTTAACCTACATACAAGACTCCAGCTGTCAAGACATGTTGGAACTTTTTGCAGTTACAGTAAGGTAGAAAGTAAAACATCCTTTGAAATCACAAGCATGTAATGACGTGTGTGCATCATGAACATAAGATGAAAAACTAAGCTGTTGCTAATCGTGTTGATGAGAAGAGCAGATAAATAATAAATAGGAACAATAAAAGAATAAATGTTTTTAAACTAGACCAGTGGTTCAAGCAATCAAAGTGGTAGAACCGTGCTCTTCCAGTTCGACTGACTGAACCAATTGCATGTGATGTCATCTGATAGAATACTTTGCATATATTAGATTACACACTTTTAGAACAAAAGAAGCCCAGTGAGTCGGCAGACATTGCAGCATCTTAATAGATTACACATGCTTGATGTCATCTTAATAGCATCCTGTTCAATTTTAGATCAGGCCAATATGGTCAACAAATAAATTATCCACCACGATTGTAGCAAGAAGACACTAGAGCAAATGGTTGGCACACTTGTTAGTTACAAGAGGTTGGAGTGCCAAACCCCAACCCAGTTTCAATGTTACTCCTTTAAACTTTTTTACCGCCCAGAGTTGGTCCAGACTAGTTGACAGGTTTGCTGGGTATCAGTTGACAGGTACACTCGGTTACCAGTTGAACAGGGTTAATACCACCAGTTCTTGATCAATACTATTTTTGCTGGGAAACCAGACTGGACTAGTCTGGCTCCCAGTCCAACCAGAGCCACTTCTTAAAACTCTGACATGAATAGGAGTCGACAGAAAAGCACGATGTGCTACTTTTTTCCTTTTCCCTTTTGGATAACACCAAAAACCAAAGATCGGCAATGTTCACACAGTCCAATTTTGAATCCGGGCAATCATACTCAAACTCCCGTTATGCATACAATGAGATCAAGAATTTCACATTTGGTACACACATCAGCAATGAGGACCAAACTTGAAAGGGGGAAAAATGAATCACTTCAAACAGTAGATACCAGCAACGTTTTGTCCCATAATTCATATTTCTCCCACAGAGGTGGCATGGGTAAGAACACTTATGCATGGCAAACTAGATATAGCATTAATGAGAAGAATCTATAATGAAAGAGCAATAAACGACACATTCAGATACGAACTTCTATGCAAGAACAAGATTCTATTGCATCTCACATTTCTAATTCTTTTGTTAATACCTCTGTTCCATCTGTTGAAATTCCTCTGCAAGTGTCCTTCGCAAATATTCACTGTCCTCAAAACCTCCAAGTTGCAGTAATTCTCTGGCACAATAATGCGTGTAAGACGTCTTGCTAACCTGACTTGACATAATAAATAAAAGCAGAAAGCACAAGAAATTAAACTTTATCTTTCAAAAAGTGAGAACTTACAATCCAACGAGAAACAACAATCAACCAATCTATTTTAGCCCTTGTTACCATCTGGATAATTGAAATAACGTTGGACCAACAAAAACCAAGGTTAACGTCACTCCACTAGTGGCTCGGCTTGGTCCTAGAAGCTACTGCTTCCGCCTCTCTAGGCTTCGCTATCGACCAGCAAACCACCTTAACTTGAGTCAATCTTATCTAGTTGAAGTGTTGAAGTGCTCAAAGTATTTATGAGGACTGTAGCAAGATGATCTGAAATGAAGAACTAACCTACAAACCAGGAGTCATTTACCATTGCACATCATCAGTTTAGCAACTACTGTGGACACGCTGCTAGAACGCATGAAAACAATACTAGGCTCGACAGCATATCATTCTAACATTTAAAGCACAACCAAGTTCCATTACACCATGGTATTAGAATTCTCTCACCTACAAATGTATCGCACAACCCAGTGAAGGCCTACCAAAATAGCTGCTAGAGTACATGAAAGCAAATACCAAGCTGACCATATTTCGCAGTATCCAAGGAATACTAAGCTGACCAACCTTCTCGCTTCGAAGCAATTACAAGGAGAGACTGTCCACAGCCTCTACCAATTGACATTGCCTTCGAGTCCTTCTTGACCATCGCTGGTCAATTCTTCTTTGGATTCCACTCCATCGTCTTCACCTGCCAATTAGAAATCAAGCAAACTTTAGAAAATCAACTTGGAACAATTGAGTCAACTGCCTATTAGGTCACAAAAGAACACTAGGAGCCGAACCTGAGAAGCTAGTGATTTATCGAACTGAAGCTGAAATAGGAGGACGACACATTATGGTCCTTCGCTGGTCTCCATAGCTAAAGCTCCGTGAGCAGTCGAAAACGCAACATTAGCACTAGAACAAATCATAAGGATGCGAGCTGAAAGAGGGCTTGTGAAGGATAGAGCTCAAACCTAGAGGAACGCTCGAGCCGGTTGAAGAGTGAGAGGATGAGAAAAGTCCACTTGAATCCTAGAGTAACACGTGGGAGAGAAAATAAGGAAGATAGAGAGACTTGATCACAGGAGTGGAGGCGGACATTTTCAACTTTGCAAAGCTTCTGTTAAACATAAGCAGGGCAATGTGGGATGACAACACGCAAACAACCTTTTACCATTCCAAGTATGCATTGAGCTCCTAATCCTTCTATGATTTCGACTTATTTTAGAAGTGCTTTGCGAAAGCTCTCTTAGATATTTCAGCATTTTCATCAACCAGTGAAAAAATAACCGAATCCTGCCAGTGAGTCAGATGAAATCAATCCAGCAACTAACATCAACAAACTAGTAATAATACTCTAAAGTTAATAAATCTCTGTTTGTCAAACTCAATATTCCTTTTGAGCTCTTTGGATCCAACTAATGGGGCATCTAACATCATCACCCACAGAAGCTTTGATCAAATTAACGTAGTGAATTCAACTCAAGTTGCTTGCTTTTGTGGGACATAGTATGATTCTTTTTCCTTATCATTACATGATATTCATGCATTAGAATTAATGCAAGGCAGTTTTCAAATGGCGTATAGGATATCGAAAAGTTTCCTCAGGAAACTTATACAGATGCCTCCTGTCTTTTACTTTTCAGCAAGTAAATGAACTAGCAAGAGCTTATGCACAATATAAGGAATTTATATTACAGTACAGACGATTATGTCAAAGGACATTCTAGTAATGTCTTGCTTAGCTCAAAAGTTCAAGTATATGATAGATGGCTTTACCAACTCTACAAACATCAAGATGCATTCTCTAGGATAATCTATTATTAGCCTTGGAGAAGGTATATTCTGGATTCAAACCAAATGAACAAGGATCCATAGTCAATTGCAATTTTCTAGATCGATCCAAATAATTCACAATGCTTTTGCTTCTTCCCTGTTTATTAATTCACTCACAGCCACACCACAAGAAGAAGAGCTTGTTCTTGCATTTAGCATTTCTAAACTGATACGGTTACTTTAATCAGCCAATGCAAACAGTTTTGTGAAATAAAATGTGTGGAACTCAATGGTTGATGCCGAGGGATGCCCTGTCATCATGCTCCATTTGCACCGTAAATTAACTCTTAAGCATAACTTAGAAACATGCAGTCACGAGCTACATGGTAAGGGCAGAGCAAACTAAAACCTCAATTAGGAGGACCGCCATATAGGGTCCTTCATTTTTCATTTCTCGACCTACATAATGACCTTTGGCATGCTATCAGATACCTGTATACATCAGCTTTTATGCACTACTTCCAGCATTCCCATAATCAATCAAACGTTGAGAATCTTTATTTTTCTTTATAGGATGAAGGATCTTACCCGAAAACTAATGACAAATGATGCACTTAGAAAGCCTTTTCCATCTATTTCCCTTGCTGGCATGACAAGCAAAATCGTGTTGCCAAAGCACACAACAATTTCCATGGATATCTTCCCTCAATTCCTTGAATTCAAGTAAGGAGACAATGATGACACTGTCTACTAGGAAATAATATTGAGAAGATCATAAATCTTGAAAGATATTGGGAGCAGGAAATACAAATGAAAGTTGGATAGTAGATCTCAAAAGAACAAAGGTAACTTACCTGCTCTATGTACCTTTGATAGTAAATGGGGATTACTTCCATTATATTGACTCATCTGAGTCATCCGTATTGTCTGATCCATAGTCTGATACATCGCTATGTGTAATCTCATTTGATCGATAAATCTGAGTTCCAGATAATTCTAGAATTGTTTTAAGTGACTCGCATCCGATAATATTCAGTTCCTGCAACTCTAACCTATCAAGGCCTTCAATTTCGGCTAAGTTTACACATCCTCTAGCTTGTAATTTCTTCAGCCTCCCAGATTTTGGAAGGTCTAGCCTTTTCATTGAAGTGCACGTAAAGATATCTAGCCTTTCCAAATACTCCAACCTATCAAGGCCTTGAATTTCGGCTAATTCGTAGCATCTATTAATAGTCAATTTCTTCAAACCCTCAAGTTTTGGAAGGTCCACATGTTTGATTGTATAGCAGCCTGTGATATTCAACCTTTCCAAATATATCAATTTGTCAAGAACTTGAATTTCAAGTAGATTCGAGCAATCGCGAACAACCAATGTCCTTAGATGGACAAACTGTGAAACGTCCAGCATTTTGATAGAATCACAATAAGAGACTTCCAAGGATTCGAACTTGAAGGGCATGTTTAGGGATTGTGGTGATTCCATTTCTTCAATGTCTATCGATTGGAAGCATTCTGAACTCTTTAATTGCGTTGATGGAAGCTCCTGGATGCACTCAAGAAATCCGCAATCCTCAAGTCGTACTTCCTTGAGATGGGCTAGGTGGGAAAGCGAAGGCAATTTGCGACTTTGACAGGTGACGCCCAAATATGTTAAGTTGGAAGGAAGGTCCGGCAGTGATTGGAGCTTCTTGCAGTCTGTAAAATCAAGGTGTCGTAGGGAAGAAAGATAACACATGCTTTCTACCATTATCCGTTTCAGATTTGGGCAACGCCGAGCACGTAACTCTCGGAGATTTCTCAGACTCCCAATACCATTGGGTAATTCTTCTATACCACTCCAAGTAATATCTAGAATCTCTAGATTCTCCAAAGACCCTATGCTATTTGGTAATGCAGAAAGGGATGAAGTATGTTGTAGATGGAGTTGTCGCAGTGATTTTAATTTACCTATTTCTGTTGGAAGCTCCGTGAGGCCCTCACAATGGTTCAGCTCCAAGCGAAGGAGGCCCTCCATGTCTTCAATGGAAGCGTCGATTCGCTTCAGTCTCCTACACCCCCAGAGGATGAGAACCTCTAACTTCTCAAAAGCTGAGAGGAAGTCAGTATTTTCCAAGGAATCACACCATGAAAGGTCTAGATATTTAAGCTTCTTTGTCATCTACAAAAAAAGAAAACAATAATGAATGTCGATGGGTGAGTGTAGAGTCATTATGATTCAAAAGAAAGCATAAAAGGAGAGGAAAAAAAAAAGACTTTAATTCTTACCTTGAAAATACTCCATCCTCCCCATTTCTCATCTATATCGCTCCCTCGCAATTCGAGTACAGCTAATTCCTTTACGCAAAAATTGTTTACTTCGAAATTCGCTGGACAATGTCGCCATTGAAGCCATTTTAACTCCTCCATTAAGTCCTTAAAATCTCCACTTAAATGTGCATTTATCATGTGAAGATATCTTAGATTCGTCAAATTCTTAAATTGTTTTTCTGTGTAAATGTCACCATCCTCTTTTAGATAAAATATTGTGTCGAAGCCTCTTGTGCTGCCTTCACTCAGATTAATCGCCTCAATCTTGTCCGTTCCCTATAAGCAAGAATCAACGTTCATTAGTACTATATCCAACTAAAGTCATCGAATATCATTTGTTCATGATGCTATCGATGTGTATTAATGTGTTCAAGAGACCAGCAATGTGAAGACATGATTTTCTTTTTATGCCAATAAACTACAATTATAAAGGCTCACAAAGTGAAGGATGTCGACTTCCATTTCGAAATTTGGCCATACACATCCGGATCTTAAAAAAAATTATGATGTAATGGCTCGTATAGAGTAAAAACTTCAACACTCGTAATCTTCTTCTTTCTGGTACTATTAACTTCATTACCATACTAGCTGAGACATGCGTGCATGTGCGGAATTTAATCGAATTGCAATGTGCAAAATCATTAGTTTATTTGATCAATTTTAACAGAAATATATATTTTTTCTCTCTGTATATTTCATATCAATTTTGCGTAAGTTACTCAACTGTGCTACTTACACGATTAGGTGAAAGAAATGACATATACTCTTGTTTTTCATTGAAGTAATAACTAATTGCAAGAAACTGAATATTGTGATAATAGTTATATTAATATATTATGTACTTGTTATTTTACTAGCAGTAACTTGAAATATTCTTAATTAATTATTTTCTAATCATAAATAAATTATTAGTTATATTAATAATCTCTAAAACTTATTATTTCATCATAGATTTTAGTTGAACTATATATTACAATTTGATATAATCATAATCATAAATAAATGAGTTCTCAAGTATAATAAATATAATAAACATACCGTAATAACTTTGACATATATTAAAAAAAATTAACTGTGGAAAGTGCAAAGCATTTTTAGAAACGTGAAAATTGAAGCTACTCCTTGGCTATAAACTACATGGAATAGCGTTTCCTTGGCCTTCCAGGAATTGCACAAAATAAAGGAATAATTGCTTCCTCGGAATAGATTGGAAATACAATATTTATTTCTGAGAACCAAATGTGCAGTATGCTTTCACAACCAAAAAAAACAAAGAAATCACTTATGCATAAGAAGTCAATAAGTAATACAGAAAACTCGTGGATTTCCACATGTCAGTTGTTCCGAACCACAAATTTTGTTATTGTAATTTCCAGTGTTGTGCAAGATAACATGGATACTCATAGATGAACAACATAATAATTTGGGAAGGAATTAGATCTTACAAGGAATCCAAGAGAAGAGTATATATATATATATATATATATATATATATAAAACACACACACACACATACACACACACACACAACACCAACAACAAAAGGAAGAAATCTTCAACAGAAGTAATCTACTCACATCAGTCATTTCCCCCATGAACTTCCCTCTCAAAATATCAAGATACCCTATCCTTTGTACCGGCCAAATCTAAAAAATAAGCCCAACCATTTGTACTGGCAACAAAAGTAACAAAACCTTTCAGACGTCTATAAAGCCCAACCTTCAATATCTACGACAAAAATAATATAACCTTTCAAATGTAATAAAAATAGCCCAACTATTTAATCATAGAACAAAACTTACACCTATTACATATTTCATTCATTATCATCGTTAAATCGCCATGGGTACCCTACATTGCTCCCTGTGCTAACGTATACAGTGAGCGATGTCAACCCACACCAATAAAAATGAGTTGTTTTATTTTATAATCTTGTTAACAAACTTTGATTATAATCTTTCTTATAACATTGTTGGCTTTTTGTAAAGAAAGAAGTCATTTGTGGTCATGGTTAACATGGTTCATTGGGCATGTTCGCACAATGAGCTATGTAGGATGACGCTGGGCAATATTAAGTGAGAATAGGCAGAATTGATGGCTGGTGAGTAAAAGGATGAGTTTGAAAGGTAAAAGTTTTTTCAATTCATATGCAAAAGGATGGGCTTCCTTTTATGATGGTAACATGGATGAAGAAAGAATTGGAGTCGTGCAAAATTACTGAAATAATTATATAAAAATGTACCTTTTTAGTTGTAATATTTAGCAATACCATTTTATTTGTATATAAAATATACATCATATTCATTTTTCTTTTGGTTAGTTTAGTTTATTTAATCATGTAGTACGAAAGACATAATAAATAGACATTGGTTTTGAATTTGTTAATATTGAATTGGCTCTTGAGATTATACATCGGTCCCACGTTGAGATTGCAAATAAGTGCTAGTCCTTTTAGCAACAACTTGAGTCAAACCAAATGATGGATTAAAAGTAGGAGTGTCAAAATTATGATTAGTTTCACAAATTAAAATACACTCACATACTTAATTATAAAAAATAGAAGTTTAGAGTATTTATTCTTGGACGTTTTATGTAGAAAAAGTAAAACATTTCTCTTTTTAATGGTCATTGCATACGCTTGATGTTATATATACACATATATACTCACTCATCTATATTATATATAAAAGGAATTTATGTTCCTATCTTATTCGGCAAGTTTTAAATCAGTCCTTATCCTATGAGTATTGGTAAATGGGATTCCTAACGTAATATCACATAAATTGAATATCCCTTCCATTCTCCATTATGCAATAATGACTAAAATTTCATGAGAAACGTGGGCATCGTTAGTCCTATAGTATTAATTTTAATATTTAGAGATTATAATTCTTTTGACTTATATATCCTGAGTTCTTATGGTTTACAGTAGCATAGTCAAGTTATTTACTGCGTATGTTGAAGACATAAATGAAGCAATCATAGAAATTCAAGATCTTTCCAATATAGAATACCCCAGTTAAGTATCTAAAAGATTTGAAAATATCTCATCCTTGGAGATAATTTCGTAATATACACTTTAAGTAAAATCTCAGATAACACTACAATACTTACTAAGAGAAAGCAACCTTCCTACTTTCTAATCTCTTCAATGAAACAGTAGAAGGTTCTCTATTCACTAGAGCAAGCAGATAGTAGAGGACCAACATTACTCTAACAATAGAACATGGACTGAGTGAGCAAAAGAAATGAAACGGTTACCTTATTGTCCTTTAGCACTTTCAGAGCTTCCTTGGAGTCCCATAACCTGCTGCGGTACTGAGGCTGCCATTGGTTTTCCTTGCGAACTATTTCCCTACCAAGATCTCTCAATTGATCGTGCATTCTGAGTATATGATCATTTCCAACTTTTATTAATGACATGAATTTCAATGCTTCAATTCCTTCCCTTGGGAAAAAGTCACAGGCCTCCCACATGTAGGATGCGATTCTCTTGTCGGTGCCAATGAAAAAGCAAGCTATATCCAAAAATATTTGTTTTTGTTCATCATCTAAGGCTTCGTAGCTTATTCTTAACCTTTCTTGCACTTCCTTATGAGGGATCTTTTTTAACTTATTTATCGTATCTCTCCATTGTGTTTGCTCTTTTCCACACAATAACGAACCAAAAACCTCAACGGATAAGGGAAGCCCTCCAGCGATGGATACAACTTCATGAGTGAGGTCGTTAAATTCCCTCGGAGGAGAGTCCCTTCGAAACGCATGTTTGCTAAATAGAATCAAAGATTGATCCTTGTCCATTTCCTTATGGTCATAAGGATAGTCCACCCCAACTTCTTCAAGAATCCTCTTGTTTCTGGTGGTAATAATGATCCTACTTCCCGAAGCAAACCAATCACGATTACCAACCAAACACTTCAATTGAACGATGTTGTCCACGTCATCAAGAAGAACGAGGACCTTTTTACCTTTAAAATTGGTGGATATGAGTTTAGTCCCTTCATCCTCATTATGAGTTTCATTTTTTAGCTTCAATATATCATAGATTAACTGATTCTGTAAGTAATGTCTACCATTACGCTTCCACGATTCCCTTATATCAGTAATGAAGCTACGATGCTCAAATTCATTGGAGAACTTGTTGTAGATGGCTTTAGCAAGGGTAGTCTTGCCGATGCCTCCCATTCCGTGGATGCCAACAAATAGGGTGTCATCAGATTTATTACACACAAACTCCATAACCTTCTTCACATGATCATCAATTCCGACCAAATTCTCAGAAATGACCAGCTCAAACTTTTTCTTCAATTCATTCAACACTTTTCGGACAATCGACTTCACCAACTTTCCTTCATACCTGTCAAACGTGACAAAAGTTGAAATATGTGGCAACAATAATATTATATTGTTTTATTTATAGAGGACACAATAAATTTGGGGATAGATTGAAAAGCTTTAAAAGCCGTTGCTGTCATACCTCCATATGTTATCATATATGCTAAGTCTAAAGTGGGAAATGATGGTGGTTGCTTCACATGGCGTGCCCCATTCCATTGTTACTCACATAATTTATCAAGCTAGGAAAATCTTGAGGATATCGCTTATAAATTTTAAATATGGTATATATTTTTGGATTTGAATCGAATTTTAAACTGGTTATCTATTAAAGATACTAGGGATGATGTGAACATGACTTTGAAGATTCTCTAGAGCATTTGAATAAGCAAAAATCCAATAAGCCAGCCCAAGATGAGAGTTAACCATCAATCAATAAACAAGTCATAACTTTTGATGCAAGATGATTTCAAGTCTCGTAAAACCAATCCGAAAAGTTGTTCAGATTGTGATATTGTGAACTACTTGAATGCAATTGAAGTGATTCTTCTTGTTTGTGCAATTCTACGGGCTTGTAAGTTTCTACGAGTGTTGTGAATCTAGTATCATTCTAGATTGGTGCACTTATCAGTATTCATTGCCTCTAAGGATGATAATAGGTTGTACTTTATTTTCTTTTTGAGTATCTATGTTCGATGATTTGATCTAATATTGAGTTTATAGGGAAGTAGAAGAATACTTTTTACCCAATATAAGAATATCGCTTCAATAGGTGCATGTGCATGAGATAGAAATTACTTGTTGAAGATAGGAAATGCTTTGAAAATTATTTAAACAGACATATAATAAAAATAATCATTTTTTTATCATCATCTTATATAACCAATGAAACATTTCTTTTCTTAAAAAAAAAATTAATAGCAACCAATCAACGATATCAATGATTTAATAAATGTGACTTGGAAAGATAAAGAATTATGGCAAAGCTTGGACGCTACGATGTTATGAGCTTTAAATAAAAATTCACCAATAGGTTGTACCATTAATCTCAAGTAAACATGTAGTTAGAAAAGTTTGTAACAAAGATTAACGTGATGTACACTATAAACATGAAAAAAGAATGGCACAATATTACAAAATCTTTGGATATAAGAGTCAAAATCCATTCAAAAAATCTTATTATTGAATGGGATCATAACAACAAAGTTTATAATTAGATTGGTCAATATCATTAAAGCAAAAAACTAAAAAAAAAGAATAACTTACAGAATCCATGCATCACGGGATCTTACTACCAGCGACATCTAACAATATCAATATCCATATATAAAGAACGTAAATGAAGCACGTGAGAATCAAAACAATCAGTAAATGCACATACATATCAAAAGAAAGCAGAGAATGTTTTGGTGAGAAATTTTACCCATCGGCTTCATATCCTTTCAAGGTGCTGACTTCATCAAGTGCTTTCTTCCATTTCTCCAAAGTTGTTGGGTCGAAAGAAGACCTCTCACGCAATCGATTCTGACGCTCATGAAATGCCTGTCCAAACCTCCCGGTTTGATATCGCACTTCAGCTGGTTTCACTTTGTAAAATATAGGCAACACTATTTGTCCATTATTATTCTTGCACTCCATTATTTGAACTAGCTCATCCAGACACCAACTGCTTGTACCATAATTCTCGGAGAAAATGGGGATTAGGATCTTACTATTCGTGATGGCTGCCATAAGCTCTGGTTTGATGTCCTTGCCTTGGCAGAGCTCATCATCGTCTCTAAAAGCATTAATTCCGACATCAAGGAGCCCATTGTAGAGGTGATCAGTGAAGCCATGTCGAGTATCTGGGCCTCTGAAGCTTAAGAATACCTCATAACAGTTTCCAGCCGACACCGTCGAAGAACTAGATGCATTATTGTTAGTTTCTGTTGGAGACGAACTAGATCCAATGAAATTAATTTCTGTCGGCACACTCATCGAACCAGATGCACCAGTATCAACATCCTCTGCATTTCTACTCGCATTAATTTTCCTCTTCTTAATGGGACGACGCATTTCGGCCTCTGACTCTGCCATGGACTTCAACTTTCAAGCCCTAATGGAGAAAAAAAATCAGAATGCCCCTCAAAAAACAGGAAATGCCTTCTTGCCTCTTCTATTGTGGTCTGTTAAATTTCAATACACATGAAGCGGTGGATTTATTCGGAAGATGAGAAGTGTAGAGAGACTTATGACAAGACTGTGGCATGGGTTTGTGGAAGAAGATGAAAAGGGTTTTGGGTTTGGGGGGGGGGGGGGTGGGGGTGGAAGAAGGATGGAGATTCGTCTGGTTCAATATTTTCCGAATGAGGGCTCGGAACAGATGAAAATATCAAAGCGTCAGGACAATGAAGAGTCCCCTACTTAGTCCACTGCTTGCACCATTGAACTGTCCTTTTCTTCTGTTCATATATTTTCCATAAGAGAAGGTATTTTTGTTAATTATATTTCCACTCTTGGTCCCACTTTGGGATTTTTTTTTTTTTAACGTAATCCCATATGGAATTTACCCTTCTTACTTACTTTGAGCCTTGTAAATATTATACTATCAAACTGATAAACTTCATTTTAATAATGAAATATTGTATTATAACAATCACTTACTCTTAAAAACTTATGTTCTTTATGTGTGTCGATGATCATAAATATTATCTAATTGCTATATACATTTATTTTGTACCTGAGTGTAATGAGAAGAATGTCTTTTTGGCTCTCGTTCTACCTTAATTTTCCCTTCTTCTTCTTCTTTTTTCTGTCAAACCTCAATTTCTTCTTCAAATCTCATAAATAAATTTAAATACCTTTTTACTTTTGCTTTTCTTTATCATATATTTATTTATTTATTGGTTTGATTTATCTAATCCAACCGGTTGGCATGCACCAATAATTTAACATTGCCTTCATGTGGTGAAAGTTTCAATGCACAGGAAAATCCAAGGCAATCCTACCTAGGAAGAAGAGAACATGTGAACAAGTTTGGATGCACAGCAATGAAAAAAATAAAACCAAAAATAAAAGAGAATTGCCATTATGATATTGCAAATTAGGAGTGCACAATTTCAAGTCCAGTCCACCCAGAATTTGAGAATTAGATCAGAAAGAGCGATTCCTGATTTTTGGAACCGGACCGAAGCCGGTCCAATCCAATAAAATGCGTCACAAAAAACGAAACCTCACACCTAGCCCTAGATATGGGAAGAAGAGAAAATAGATGGGACCTACTACATAAATCTTATTTCTTTTTGTTAAAAAGAATACTTCTGGCGTGAATGCAAGCCTCACAAGCAGAACCTATTTCCCTTCGTCCTAGAGCATTAACTAACTAGGAAAGACGCGTGTAGGTATTTTTATCGCATTGGATAACAGTTTTACATCATCTCATTCATTGACATCATAATATTAGTAAGGGCATAGTGAATTTTTTTTAGGATTGAATCCAAAGTTGAAGATTTCTTTTTAGATAAAAAAATTTTGGGGTAGAATTAAAATTGGATTTAAAATTTGAGAGTTTTTAGGACACTAGGTCTTATATAAAAAGAGGTAAGTGAAAATTCAGGAGTTTCACCTGTTTTAATCATCCAAGGGCATATTTGTAATTAGATAGCATATAATTTTCTTTCCGTCCTTTTGCCCCGTGGCTGGGCCTCACCAGTCCTTGCTTAACTTAAGACTACCCTCATCTTTACCAAGTTTTTTTGTCCATTTCTTATTTTAAATGAGTGGCTGAATCTATCACTCTTTTCTCTATTTAATTATCAAATTAACAATTAATTTTTTTAGATATCAACTTATCGATTTCATTTAGTCAAATTTATTAATTTCACAATTTCTTAATTAATCCAAAGCCAAATTAATAAATCAATATTTGCAATTTTTATGGGCAATTTTTTTTTTTTTTGGTTTAGTTTAGCGATTGTTTTAATATTTTGCCCTTCTTCTTGACTTGGTCAAAAAGTGGGCTTTGAGAAAAAGGGAAAAGAAGAGATATAAAAAGGAAAAGAGGGAGCACGCACCAACGACAGAAACGAAAAGAAAGGGAAAAGACAGAGAGAGAAAGAGAGAGAATTGTTTGGGCACGCGCGAGGTCTTTTCATTCTTTTCATTTCTCCTCCTCCACGAGAACCTGCCTCCTCTGTCCTTCTTTTTCTTTCTTTACTTTTGTCAACCACTTCCCAGTTTGTCTTTATTGAAGTTCTCTCTTTTGCCGGCCATAGCCTGCTCTCTGTATTTCTCTTTCTTTTCTTTTTTTATTTTACTTTTGGAAAAAGTATTTCTCTTTCTTAGCCGTGAAGAAAAATCCCCGTCCCACTTGCCCGAGAATCCGCTGCTATTTTTTTTTCCTGCCCAGATTTTCTCCTCTTCTTTGGCCGTAAATTCCGGTCCCGACTGCCGAGATTTCTCTCATGTCGAGATTCCTCGTCCTTGAGGTTCTTGCCTTTGAAACTAAATATAAAGTTTGAAATTTTTTAAGACGAAAAAATTAGGGACCGATTTAGCAGAGTCTAAAATTAAGGGTTTTATGAGATAAAAAAAAGTTTGGGATAAAATTAAGATGGAGCCTAAAATTTGAGGGTTTTAAAGAGATAAAGGGAAAAGGGAGAGCATGCACCAAGAGAGAAACGAAAAGAAAGGGAAAAGAAGAAAAAAATGAGATGAAAAGAGAGTGGGTTTTGCGTGTAGATCTCCCCGTAGATTTACTTCCATTCGCAGTGCCCGGTAAAAGTTTAAGCTATTTGATCATCTAATTGGGATAATTTTCGAAATTAGAGTACAAATTCAAAATTTATATGAAATTTATCTTGCGAAATTCGATTTTGAATTTGTTAAACCGTGAAAGTAAGGTGTTGTGAACCTATGATGTTAAACGGGAGTTGATTGAAGTAACATTTTAATAGAAAAGGTCCTGTAAAATTTAGATACCCATATAACAATGGATTTGTTGGGAAGATGTAAAGTGGAGAGAGACTTGGGATGAGTCTTCCTTAAACCTAGGCCACTACTTGCACAGTTGAACTTTCCTTTTCCTTCCCTTTTGTGTTGAGTTATCCTCGACGAGAAATGGTATTTTTATTGAATATTTTTAAGCTCTTGACCCCATTTAGAAATTTAATTCCTCACACTTTAAGCATGTGAAATATTATATTGTTGAACTGATAAATTTCATTTCAAGGGTTAACACGTGTCAAAGATCATAAAAAATTATCAACATGCTATATATTTATTTTGTATCTAAGCACAATGAGAATAATTTCCTTTTCGCTCTAGTTTTGCCTTAATTTCTTCTTCAAATCTCATAAATTAATCAAAATGTCATTTTAGTTTTGCTCTTACTTTATTATGTATATATATTTCTTTATTGGTTTGATTTATCTAATTAATCAGTTAGCTCGCGCCAATAATTCAAACTTGTACGAATTAGTAATTCGTTGACCCAGACCACCGACCATGCATTTATAATCATTGCCTTCATGTGGGGGGAAATTTCAGTGGACAGGAGAATCCAAGGCGATCCTCCTTGGGAAGAAAATAACATGTGAGCAAGGTTCGATGCAAAAGCAATGAATTTACTCCTACGAATTAGAGAAATTGGATAGGGGAGATTTCTCTAATGCCCTTTTAATACAATTTTTTTATTTTTAAAAATATCTTTGCAGGCTTTAAATTCGTTTTAACCTAAATCACTATCATATAATGAGATGATTACACGAATGCTCATTCATTATTAAATAATCATATAAATTGCACTAAAAGAAATAAACGCGCAAAGCAATCAATTATTTTATTTTTTTAGGTATTTTCCAAGACAAGTAATCTCCAAATAAGCATTATATCTAAACCACTCAAGATATTCATCAAATGAAGAAATAAAATAATTGAAAAAATAATCTATTATCTTACGAATTAGATTAACAATTATTTTAACCCTAAACATTACACAATATGTAAGAAAGTTCAAAATAATTAAAAATTTAATCCGAAGCTTTATGAATTAAATTAATAATTATAATGATTTAAGAGTTAAAATACTATCAAAGTGCCAAAAAAATCAATATAATTAAAAAAAGATGATTTTTGGGTAACAATACCCCACAGATAATGCCTAAAATATTCATATAATCAACATTCCCAATGTTCCAATTTAAGCCATAATAACGAAACTTGATTTAAGAAAATTACCTTGATTGGATTTTTATTTTTCTAAACGGACCGGCGCCTGGATTCGCAAATTTACGTTGGGGTTGGGCTGTGGCGGGCACAGCAGCAGCAGGCCGGTGTCGGGTCGATGAACTCAAGACGACGGGACTTACAGCGGACTCACCGGCACGGTAGGAGCAGCAAGTGTGCCACAATGAAGGGACGCGACTTGGCTCGGTCTGGACAACGAGATCAGCAGCTCGTCGTCTCAATCCAAGGAGTGGCAACTGGATCGGTAGAGATCAGCAAAGGTACAGAGACTCGGGGCAGCAGCAACGTCATCACCGGGACAGGGAAAGCAGCCGAGTTGGTCGCAGCTCGCTTGCTGCCCAGGGAGTGAAGCGACGGCTTTATGGTGCAGCGACGAGCGAGCGGAGACGTTGCGACGGGCGGGTCAGAGACGTGGGTTGCTGCAGGAGGACTAGCAGCAGGTCGAACGGAGGAGCGGCTCGTCGTGGACCCGGGAGTGGCGGTGGGTCGTCGGCGTCGGGCGGAGACGCGGGTTGCTGCGACGGTCGCTGCAGGTTGCTGGCGTCGACGGGAGGGAAAAGGCGCGGCAGCGGGCGGCCAGAGGCGCAGGCGTCGGGCGCTGCAGGTCGCGGTGGTGCTCGCGGGCGTTCGGAGCTCCGATGGCAACGGGCAGCTGCAGAGGTGGAGTTGCAGGTCGCCGGAAGGAGGGAGTCGGCGGGGGGTTGCTGCAGCGTCGGCGTTCGCAGATCGCCGGAAGGAGGGAGTCAGCGGCAGCAGGCGTCGGTGACGGGCAGGGCGCGGCGACAGAGGCTCGGAGCTCTGGCGAGGGGCGGAGAGGCGGCAGCAGGCGGGCGGACTGCGGCGATGGTCGTGGGCGGAGTCTCTAAAGAAGATGACCTTTAATTTTTTTCTCTTGCTGCCCTGTCCTTTCTTTTCTTCTGAAGCTTGTCAGAAGAAAAGAAAGTGACTAATTTTTTTTGGCTTCTTCCCCGCTTTAGTGAACGAGAGAGAGATTTCTTGCTTTTTTTTTTTTTTTGGCGAATTGTCTCCTCTCACGCTTTCCTCTCTTTTCACGAATTGTACCACCTTCATCCGTGCGGATCAACCCCTTTTATACGCAACGAAATAGGGTCATGGAAGAAGCAAAATTTCTTTCTTTTTCTTGATCGCATTTCGCACGGCCAAGACGCAATCTCCACCATTTTATTTTATTTCCTTTCCATGCCCATCGACGATTGCAAGATTTGGTACCAAAGATTAACACCAAATATATATCCCACCTGAAATATTCCCTCAAAATCTTTCACTTTTCTATGAAATATATCTCTCGGTGTGTATATCGCTTGAATATGTGTAAGATTTACTGAATATATCAAATCGCAATTCCTTATCAAAAAATAATGATACGTCTAAAATTATGTGCTATGCAATTATTATTTTTTTCTTTTTTTATGGCTTAAAAATTAATCTCTAATTTTTTTTTATAAATAAATAATTGAGTCGCCAAAATTTAGGTATCAACAAATAAGAATTATTATGAAGGTAAATAATTCTCTAACCCTTACCATGTCTTTTAAGGTGGAGATCACTTTGAACACACCAATGTCCCGTGTATTTTGTCTTTCCTTTTGTCTAATTTCTTTTTCAAGTAGACTATTCAACTTCGTGACAACTCTTTCTAGTTCCTTTGCACATTTCTTTCTTCTCCAAATCCTTGATCTTTCCCTTGTTGTCACTACTTGCCTCACGTTCTTGTCACATGGATTTGTAGAAGAAAATGAAAACATATAAAGCGTAAGGATTATGAGAGGGCACACTGAGTCCACCACCTGCCCCATCGAACTTTCCTCTTTCTTTTGTTAATTTATTTTTCATCAGAAAAATGTGTTTTTCGTTAAATATATTTAAGCTCTTAAGTACACTAAGAAATTTACCCCTCTTACCTTTGACCTGATATATATTATATAGTCAAACCGATAAACTTCATTTTAGTATTGAAATGTTGTATTATTAACGATAACTTATTATCAACATGTGTTGAGGATCATAAAAAATTATCAACATGTATAAATGTGTGTGTGTGTGTGTGTGTGTGTGTGTGTGTGTATTCATTCAATACTATAACACAATGAGAAAAATTTATTTTTTTGCTCCCGTTTTAATTTCCCCCTCAAATTTCATAAATAAGTAAAAATGCCTTTTTACTTTATTTTAGATATATATATTGGTTTGATTTATCCAATCCAAAGTATGCGACAATAATTCAAACTTGCTGAACTAGATATAAAATAGCAATTCATTGACTGGACCACTAAACATGCATTTATGGTCGTCGCCTTCAATTGATGGAAGTTTCATTGCACAGGAAAAGTGAACTTTAAGGAAATGTAGATATTACAAAACTAGATTAAACAAACTTTCAGTGAAATTGCAACCTTTTGCTCATTTATTGATAGGACCACTAAACGTGCATTTATGGTCGTCGCCTTCAATTGGTGGAAGTTTCATTGCAAAGGAAAAGTGAACTTTAAGGAAACGTGGATATTACAAAACTAGATTAAACAAACTTTCGGTGAAATTGCAACATTTTGCTCTTTGTTGTTTCCTCACGTGTGCCCGAGCAATTTCTCTCTCTTCATTTTTTCCTTTTCACCTCCTTTGTTGTTCTTTTCTTCCTTTTCTTTTGCGGACCACTTTCTCAGATTTTTTTAATTTTTATAAAAGCTCTCTCTTTTGCTGACCATAACCCTCTCTCTGTATCTCTCTTTCTTCACCGTGAAGAAAAGCTTAGTCCTTTTTCTTTTTTGAGCTCTCTTTGGCAATGATTGCATGTGGAAAAATCGCCCACCCCAATGGGGTGAGGATCGTCTGCTTTTTTTAAGCCTAGATTTCCTTTTCTTCTCTGGCCATGAATTTCGGTCCCTAAATACTGAGATTGCCCTTGTCAAGATGGAAACTGCTCTCTTGACCTCATCCTCAAAGTACTTGTCGCCATTCGAGGTTCATTGGATATAAAGTTTGGAAATTCTTTTTTGACTGAAAAATTGGGAGCTAACATTGCATTGGACTTAAAGTTGAGGATATTTTAGACAAAAAAAAAAGTTCTAGATACAATTAAAACGAAACCTAAATTTTGTGGATCTTTAGGTTATTAGGAGCATATAGAAAGAGGCAAGCGAAAGTCGAGGAGCTTCACCGGTTTTTAGAATCTTGTAATTAGACAGCTTGTGATAATTTTCTTTCTCCACCTCTATCGATGGCAGGGTCCCACTAGTTCTTGTTTTTTGTCCATTTCTTATATCGAATGGATGGCTAAGCCTCCCACTCCTCTCGTTAATCAATTGTGAAGTTACCAATTAATTATTTAATCAAATTTATTGATTTCACAGATGTTTTTATCAACCCAAAGCCAAATTGACAAATCAAAATTTTCAATTTTTTTTTCCAGCCAATGTTTTTGCTTGGTTTCGTTTAGCCATCGTAATCTTCCTTAAACACTATAAATTGTTGTATGTGTTAATTCAAACATCTATATTGTTGAATGGAGCTGAAACGTTCGGCCTTAGCTCATTTTAGATTAAAAAAAAACTTTATACAATACTTAAACATAAATGCACGTGGCTCCTCTTAAGTAACGAGGGGTAGCTATGTTAATGAAAATGTTAAACAAGTTTTACTTACCACCCAAAAGCATATTATCCTTATTAAAAAATAATCTATTACTCTTAGATAACGAGATGTAGCTATCTTTTATAAATGTGTTATATAGATTTTACTTACCACTCAAAATATATATAAGCATATCAATATTGTTATTCAACTTGGTTGATGCAAGATGTGAAGTAATTTGCATGTTTAATATTGAGTCCATCCATTTACATACCATTTAATGCATTTTTTATGTAGTTACTCGATAAAACAAAGCTCTTCATGAAGAAATCGTAGTTTTTGTATATTGTCTTTTGATCTCTCTCATACAGACTATATATAAAGATATTACAAGAGCTCTAAATTAGGGATGATTGAGGATGCTTAAGGCAAGCAGAGAAAATACGGGAACAATATCAACAATATCTTAAATTAGATACAAGAGATAAGATTGTTGACTAGAAACGTTCTCACTCTCTTGCAAGCGAAGCATTGTCAACAATGTGAAGCTTGGACCGTAAAAGACGAACCCGTGCTGATAGTCCTTTGGTGAAGATGTCTGCAATTTGATCACAGGTGTTGATGTAACGGATGTCAAGTAACTGGCGACCCACCAATTCACAAACATAATGATAATCTATTTCAATGTGTTTAGTGCCACTATGAAAAATTGGATTCCAAGTTAGAGTAATGGCAGAGATATTGTTGCACCACAAAATGGGAGCGTGTGGGAGCGAGATTCGTAATTCTTGGAGAAGAGAGAGGAGCCATTAAATTTCAGCAGCTCTGATACCATGGAGAAATTGTAGTTTTGTATATTGTCTTTTGATCTCTCTTGTACAGACTATATATAAAGATATCACAAGAGCCCTAAATTAGGGATGATTGAGGATGCTTAAGGCGAGTAGAGAAAATACGGGAATAATATCAATAATATTTTAAATTAAATACAAGAGATAAAATTGCTGACTAGGAACGTTATCACTTCAGACATTGAATTTGCACCAAGAATTGAGTGAATGTAAAATCCAATGCATTAAATACTTCATTTAACAATAAAAAGAAGCTTATTCTAATATCCGCTTGTGACAATGCAAGCTAAAAGAATTATCAATGCTATTTATATACCAACAATTCAAACTAAAAGGTCACTACTTGAAATTGTGGAGTGTGAAAGAAACAAAAAAACGAGTGCTCGTGCATTTCATGATCACTTTTTTTTTTAAAATATATATAGTATTAATTTGCGATACTTTACAAGTGCTAAATCATCACTTTAAATTCAAGAGCTCAATTGCATTGTTCTCTAAAGCTAAGCAACTCTAGCTCATCTCTTATCTCCACTGCAAAGGATAGTGAAACATTGTTTCGAAGAATTTAAGAGCTCTACATATGAATCTTGACCATTGTTAGTTAAACCAACATCTCCAGATACCAGTCCAAACATGTGAGGAACTCTTGGACGTCAAGTTATTGACTTCATTTAGTCAATTTTTTTTTTGTTTCACAATTTCTTAATTAACCCAAAACTATTTTTTTTTTGTCATAAACCCAAAGCCAAATTAATAAATCAAAATTTACAATTTTTCTCGGCAAATGTTTTTTCTTGGTTTAGTTAAGCAATTGCTCTAATATTTTGCCATTTTTCTTGACTTGGTAAAAAAGTGGGCTTTAAAAAAAAAGAGAAAAGAAAAAGGAGAGATTGAAAGGGAAAAGGGAGAGCACCCACTGCGACCAAAACGAAAAGAAGGGGAAAAGAAGAGGAAGACAGGGAAAGAAGAAAAAGAAGGCAAAGAGAAAGAGGGTTTTACGGGCACGTTACGGGATCTCGTCAGATTTATTTTGATTCGCAATACCTAATAAGGATTTAAGTCATTTATTTGTTCAGTTGAAGTGGTTTTCAAAATTATAGCACAAATTCAAAAATTATATGAAATTTGAATCGTGAAATTCGATTTTGATGTTGCTAAGCTGTGGAAGTAAGGGCATTGTGGCGCTATGAAATTTGATTTTGGCCGATTTGATCCGATTTCCGAGAGTATTGATCCAGTTCTTGATTTCATAAAAATGAAATCAGTGATTTTTTATTCGATTCTCAATTCCTCGAACCGAATTTTTTTCATAAAAAATATTTTTTAAACTCTGAAATAGTAACAATTCTAGAATTTTTTTAAATTTTTTGAATTTTTTTGCTAAGTGATCGATTTCATTCAACTATACCAATCAGTTTGCTTTGATTCCCCATTCCAAAACTGTTCAGTCTTATCCTCGATCCAAGTGGAATCAGGAACCAATCATCCTTAACGTTGCAAATAACTTTGAATAATTGCTTTGGAGAGCAATTTGTTGATGCTTGAAAGTCATTTTTATATAAAAAAGTAAATTTCCCCTCGGGAGGATTGCCCATGAAAATAATTGTCAATTGTGAGTCTATGACTTTTGCAAAGTCTCCAACTTTGCACGCTCTTTTCTGTAAGATAAAATAGTTTTTCTTACCTTGGTTCGAACTTTGAACAAAAGTCGTTCAACTCCTAAATAGTGTTGAATTGAAATGATTGAGAAATTCAATTGTGAGGAGTAAAATTCTTGGAAATTAAAGAGTAATGGGAAAAGTGAACTCGGAGGAAATGTGCATGCTACGAAAGTAGATTAGATAAACTTTTGGTGAAATTGCTACTTTTTGCTTTCTATCCTTTCCTCACGCTAACAATTCTCTCTCTATTGATTTTTCCTTTTTACCACCTCTGTTCTTCTTTTCCTTTCTTTTCTTTTGCGGACCCTTTCTCAGTTTTTCTTTATAAAAGTTCTCTCCTTTGCCAACCATAACTCTCTCTCGCTCCCTCGTTTGGCGATTATTGGCGATTATTGCATGTTGAAAAATCGCCCACCCCACTTGGGCAAGAATCCTCTACTTTCTTGACTGACCCTCCCACCAAAGAAAAAAAAAAGATTTTCTTGACTTCTTTGGCTGTAAATTCCAGTCTCTGAATGCTGAGATTGCCCCTTGTCAAGATGGAAATTGCTCACTCTTGACTTGTCCTCAAGGTTTTTGTTGTTATTCGGAACACATTTAGGGTTTGGATATAAAATTTGGAAAAAAATTTTAGACAAAAAATTGAGGGTTGACATGCCATTGGGTTTGCAATTGAGGGGTTTCTTTTATGACACAAAAAAAAGTCGAGATCAAAATAAGATTAAACCTAGAATTTGAGGATTTTTAAGTAATTAGAACTGTATAAAATGAGAAAAGAGAAAGTTGAGGAGCTTCACCTGTTTTTATCATCCACTCGCATATTTATAATTAGATAGCATATGATAATTTTATTTTTACCCCCACTCCCAATGGATGGGCCCCACGGTTCCTTCCTTTACTTGAGGCTACCGCTCTTCTCTACCAAGTTTTTGTCAATTTTTTATTACGAATGAGTGACTAGGCTCACTGCTCTTCCGTCAACCCCTATAATTTGTAATGCGTGTTAATTTATATATTTATATTATTGAATGGAACTAATACGTGCAGTGCCAATTCATTTAGATTAAATTATATTTTAAATAATACTTCAACATACATTTATGCGGTTCCTCTTAAATAATGAGGGGTAGCTAATAGGTTTTACTGACCACCCAAAATACACTTGGACATATTATTCTCATCCAACAATTTATTTTATATAGATCTATTCCTATTAAATTATGAGGGATAACTATATTTATAAATATGTTCAATAGGTTTTACTAATCACTCAAAATATATCTAAGCATATTAATATTGTTATTCAATTTGGTTGGCGCAAGATGTGAAGTAATTTGTACGTTTAATGGAAATAAGCTTTATTTTGATATCCACTTGTGTTGTGACAATGCAATCCAAAAGATTTATCAATGCTATTTATAAACCGACAATCCAAATTAAACTATTGACACTTGAAATTGTGGAGTGTTAAAAATTAAAAAAAGTGCTCGTGCATTTCCCGAGCACTTCTTTTTATAGTATTGATTTACATTATTTTATAAGTGCTGAATTATCACATTAATTCAGGAGCTTAACTGCATTATTTTCTAAAGCTAATCAGCTGTAGCTCGTAAGTTAGAGCACTTCGCCTAAAATGCATCTAACCTAAGAGGCATCGAACATGAACGTAATATATCAACCTACGCATTTTTATAACTCTAACAACATAGTATTTGGTATATTTACCATGTTAACTGTTGTGATACTAACATACTCAGCCTATCAATATATACTTTGTGTATCATCAGTTTGATGTAATCAAGTTGACCTCTGGTAACAATAAACACAATTTTATTGAATTCGACACAATATTGTTTGGTAACCAAAAGGCAATGCCATGCCTTTACATATTTAACATTATCATATTAATAATTCATTATATGCATGCTAATTAGTTCTATAAATCTCACTTTAAGTTTGTACTTGCAATGTGCATTTTTTCACACTCATTTTTACATCATATTGCGCAAAAGTTTGCCAAAAATCTTGGCCCTTCAAGTAAATTTTCGTATGATGCTAGACTAAGGCTTCTGCAATGTCCTTGGCCTAGATTACACTTGCTAGAAAGGGGAAGATCTTCATATTCTCTCTCAATCTTCCTAGAACAGAGTAGAAACCCAATTGTCTGGAGTGGAGTAGGAAGTATGCAAGGCAGGCCAACCCTAGGGCAAACAACAAAAAGCTTCAGATAATTGGTCAGTATCGAAGTTGGAGGTATCATCTCTGAAGTGACCAACAAAAGTGAAATCTAGGCTAGGAAATGGCATAAAAATCTATAAATTTTACAAGCACAACCTCGCCTAGGATAGTTGTTTACTTAACCATCCCATTTCTTTCCAGGCAATACTGATTTGCTGTCACTCTACCATTGATTTGCTGTCACTCTACCATCAAATCCCTTTATTCAGAAAAAAATTGCTGTATGAGAAGCGAGAACAAGGAAAGGACTCATTGACTAAATCTGATAGACCACATAGCTAAATATTTGATTTGAACAGACAGGATGCTTGCGATATTTCCAATTGGAAAGACACCAAATATACTGAAGCACAAAACCCCATCTTTATCTCCACTGCAAAGGATATGCAAACATTGCTTTGAAGAATTTGAGAGCTCTACAAATGAATCTTGAACATTGTCGGTTAAACCAGCACCTCCGGGTACTAGTCCAGGTGTTTGAGGAACTCTTGGAACTTAGTGCGATCTTCAAATGCCAAAGAGTTACCAGAAGCATTCTATAAAACAAATAAATGATTACTTTCTAGTTGGAAAATAGAAAGATGAAAAATAATGAGATTGAACCTAAGGAGCCAAACCAAGCAACAAGTTACAGATGACACCAAACATACGCTTTCAAAAAATCTTCTATAAACCCATACTAAAGCTGTTGGACTGTGAAACAAGATTCTATGTTTGAAAAAGAAGTATTTAAGAACACCACACTAAGATAACTACTTAACTGCAAACGAAGCATTATAAAAGGTGCGAGCCATAAGACATCTGCTATTGGTAATAAAGATCATGAAGTCGTACCAACTTTTAAGTTGAAAGATGCCATACTCTATTCACTTGGGCATCCTCCTCCCAGTTGAGACACCATTGCTGCCATATGCGACGTCAAGCTTCTTAGCAGTTTTCCATTCTGCTTAATATTTATACCATGTTAGAATGATTATACCACAGTGTGCATAACTGCTACAGGCACTAGCATATCAAAAGCACCACCCCTACATATCCATAGTTCCATCAAGACAGCTACTTTGGTAAGTAAAATTTATTATGTACAAACAAATTCTCTTCTCAGCAATTCTTATGTACCCATAGGTGCTAAATTGGATTTGAATCATATGTCGAATCCATCTATATTGATTGACCGCAATCCATGAAGTGGACGATTAGTAATAGACTGGTAGAAATCTCACAGAAACAGAATTGCAGCAGCCTCAGCCATGTACTCAGCCATTCTACTCATGACAAAGCAGCTATAGCTTGATGAAATTATAACCAGTTATTTACAAACTTTTCCACCCACAAGCATAATTGAGGCACACACAAATCCTATCATTTAAGAGTCACCTAAATTATTACCTTCCTAATTTGACTGAATAGAACAAATTTACTAACAATTGAAAGAAGCTATTAATTTTGATGAAAATGAGCATCTCACAGACGAATGCTTCAGTATGACACCATCCACTTAGACCACAGATTGTCACAATGAGCTGGACCCCAGTAAACACTATGCCGTAATCTGTTGTTGACAATTGAAATAGTTTCAATTATTGAGGACAACATCAACGGCCAAGTAAAAATTTTGTCCAACATGAGAATGCAATTGAGCACATCAATAAGATTCAACTCCTAAAGTATACAAATCTATTAAATGAGCATATTAATTCTATTTGATATGTGATTAAAGTAATTCACTGCTGATTTCACTCATTCGATAAGAGTCAATCAATTTCCTTGATTCATTATCTAACTCATGCATCAAATAATGTAACATCAAAAATATTTCATGGCTTTGATGTAGGACCGAGTCCCACAATAAAGAATAAATATTTAGGTGACACGTGCAAAATTGCCTAAGCAACACACCTACGGTTTCTTAAGCATCGCACCAAAGATGAATTGCATAACACAACTTGCGAAAAAAAGACTTGCCAAGTTCAATAAATTATCAACTCTATTGAAAAGTAAAAATTACAACTATATTTGTAGACTCTCCAAAAGTTCTATTCCTAGTGGAAATAGGAAACCTCTAAACAAGAAACATTATTGGCATATACATAAGATCCTACTAATGCTTAAAAAAAAAAAAAAACAGAAAAAAAGGGAACTTTGTAAAATCCTAATAATACTAAAATCCTACTTGATAATGTTAGTGATTAAACTCCAAGAAGAATCCTAATCCTTGTTTGAGTTTCAAAGTCAATCTTCCCTAAAAACTAGATAGCCAGGTTGCATGATTTTGTTCGCTGCATCATGCCTAGTGGATGGTTTGATTGTCTTATACTAAATTTTATGAATGAGAATCCAATTACAATACTATGTAAATGATCTGTGTCCTTGCAGTCAAATGTTTACTTATTTGACAAAAGAAAAATTAATTTGTAGTCCTTGCAGTCAGATGGGTACTTATTTGACAAAAGAAAAATAATTTGTGAAAATATCTCACACCTGGAAATAATAACATTGGTTGACTTTGAAGTATCTTCATCATTAGTTATTACCTAACAATAAAAGTAACACCATACTTTACAATTAATTTACATCTGTTATGGAATACCAATCTCAAACGTTATATCAGATTTTATGATTCCATTAGATGAAATTCATGATCCACAATCCATAGATTTAATTTTTGATTCATGACTCATATTTCCATGTGACAACTAAGGGTGACCCTAAGAGATTATCATGTCATATCAAAATTGTGGCTGCCTACTTAACAATTGACACAATTAATAAACATATATTGTTCCGGGTTCAAAATTTGAACCGCAAAACACAAATTGACTGATGTAATCTATCTATCTAAACAATAGTGCCAACTTGATTAACAACCTGACCTATCACGACCTGTTTACCCTTAGTTCATTAAGTTCTCTAATGATAATCATACATGAATTTTGTTTCCATAGTGGTTACATATTACAATTCGATCACACCATATAAATATAACATTTCATGTAAACCTAGGATTTTGTAAGCTTAAAACTAGTTTCTTTTCAAACTAATTTGACATTGCTAAAAATATGCATCTTGTACATATGCCATGTTGGTCATGTTAGGATAGGAATGACCCATTCAATTCAATCTAATTAGTTAAACGGGTCATTCATCTATCGTAATTTGTTGTGTGAACTTTTCAATAAAATGGTCATGTTCGAACAGAGTTTTCCAGTAAAAATTTGTGTTAAATCTTATTATCCTCAGATTGACCTATCTAACAATCCATTGTTAACTTGACATTGACAGACGTGACCAATAAATGGATTGCCATCTCTATTAATAGCTGAATGTTTGCTCAGCAAGTTTGTTATTTGCATTACATCATGCAGATTTTGAGCAATTCAGAATCTTTCCCAAGTGAGATAAGAGGAACACGTTATGATGATAAAGGACTATTGCAGGAGGAATTTATAGTTAGAAGTAATGAGGGTAGCGTTCAAGTATCAACATAGAAAACTTACTTCGACACCATGCAGTAAAACTGTACCGGCTTCAAGTCCTAAGACAACAACCTTGCCATCAGGATGCCAGCAGAATCATGTTATACATTTACCTGGAGTAGATTAGAATGATTAAGAAGAGCCAGTATTGATGACACACACAGAAATGTGCAAAGAAAGTGAGTTCATTATAAACAAAAAAGAACACAGAGAGAGAGAGAGAGAGAGAGAGAGAGAGAGAGAGAGAGAGAGAGAGAGAGAGAGAGAGAGAGAGAGAGAGAGAGAGAGTGAATAACATGTTCCCAATAAAATTAACAGAGGAAGAGGAAAGATAGAGCACACACATTAACCGACAAAATGTTAATCAAAATTTGTGAAGTGAGGCAAAAGTCATAATTGTACAAAATAACGGAGAGGGATCTCGGTCACTTGATAGAGGATTTCTTTGGGCTAGTAGTTCATCTAAAGTGAGGGAATCTATATCTTGTTGGCGGGCTCCAATCCAATATCTGAATCAAAAAACAGATTTTGTTGTTCAACTATGGAAACTCAAGGTGGATTGGATGCACAAAAGCTTTCTCAGGTGAGGATTACAAGTGTACTAGTATTTACAACTTGGGATCTTAAAAGAAACCATCGACGGGTTGGCTCAAGTACCGTAGAGCACTCACAACATTCTCCATATCCAGAAGATGATATGACAAGTGAAGCATTCAGATTTTTCTGCACCAAAAAAAATAAAAATTCTCCTCTCTAAAGCTTTCCAGTGAGAATAGACAGTAAGAACTACCAAGGCTGGGCATTTAATCCTAAGCTCTTACAAATTTGAATTACCAAAAGATTAAGTCATAGGATCTTAACATACTTGGAAGCAGCTCCCTTTACCCTCCTAGTCTCTCTGCTTTCCCCAATTCCTCCCTCTGTCCCTCTCAACCAGATTGTCATACAAGTACGCAGCACAGCCTGAGATATATCCTATTCAAAAGTTAAAGTACCACTAGGAAGCTTGATTAATCAAAATGACGTGACGAAATGCCCTTCTGTAAGGAGAAGAAGATAAATAAAACCTCAAGAAATACTAAATCTCTCCTTGTAGGGCACGCTAAGTCAGTAAAAGAACACTCAATCAGTAAAAGAAGAGGAGCCAGCAATAAAATTAAATTCTGAGAGTCACCATCAGAAATCTAAGAAGATCTTTTAGAAGCCTGATGACATTTAGATGATATTCTGCAGGGGCTAAACCTGCGAACTCCAAATAGGCATCAAACATTTCTGCATCCAACATATCTAATCTACCTAGCATAAATGGCATCCCCCCAATTCATGTCCTTTATTTTCATGGAAACTTTAATTGGTGTTCAAAGGACAATGAGAAGGCAATATGGGAGTATGGTACACTTGTGGATGGTATAGATGACTCTCGGCTAGGCTATGGAAAAAATCTCCCAAGGCAATGACTTGGTCAAGAAGTTGATAAGAATCCCTTGCGCCTATAAAAAAGGAAAATCCCTTCACTCAACTGATACTGGCTTGGAATAGTTTACTTGCAACTAAGCCATCTCTAGATTTCCACTCACATCACCGTCATTCACTCCTCGTTTCTGTGTAAAAAAGACCAACTCCTTAGTTCGATGTCACCACCTCATTTAGACTTTCAAGCACTTTATACCTCTATATTCATCCAATTCTCCATCGAACGCAATTCAAGTCAACTTGGCAATTATAGCAGTTCCTCTAGGGAACAGGAAGCACAGCACATTTAGGAATAGCAAAAGAAGTAGAACAAGTCAGGCAAATGACTCAAAGGGCAAGCACAGCAAGCCATCGTTGAAGAAACAAACATACTGAACAGCAAGCACAGCATAACTGCTACAAGCACTAGCACAACAAAAGCAGCACCTTGCATATTTATAGTTCCATAAAGACAGCTACTTTGGTAAGTAACATTCATTATGTACAAACAAATTCTCTTCTCAGCAATTCTTATGTACCCATAAGTGCTATACTGGATTTGAATTAGATTTCAGATCCATCTATATTGATTGACGGCAATCCATGAAGTGCGTGATTAGTAATAAACTGGTAGAAATCTCACAGAAACGGAATTGTAGCAGCCTCAGCCATGTACTTAGCCATTCTACTCATGACCTAGTAGCTATAGCTTGATAAAAACATAACCAGTTATTTACAAACTTCTCCACCCATAAGCATAATTGAGGCACACACAAATCCTATCATTTAAGAGTCACCTAAATTATCACCTTCCTAATTTGACTGAATTGAACAAATTTACCAACAATTGAAAGAAGCTATTAATTTTGATGAAAATGAGCATCTCACAGATGAATGCTTCAGTATGACACCATCCACCTATGCCGTAATTTGTCATTGACAATTGAAATAGTTTCAATCATTGATAACAACATTAGCAGCGAAGTCAAAATTTTGTCCTACACAAGAATGCATTTGAGCACATCAATAAGATTCAACTCCTAAAGTATATAAATATACTAAATGAGCATATTAATTCTATATGATATGTGATTAAAGTAACTCATTGTTGATTTCACTGATTAGATATGAGTCAATCAATTTCCTTGATCCATAATTTAACTCATGCATCAAATAATGTAACGTAAAAAACATATCATGGCTTTGATGTAGGTCTGAGTCCCGCAATAAAGAATAAATATTTAAGCATCACACACAAAATTGCCTAAGCAACATACCCAGGGTTTCTTAACCATCACACCAAAGATGAATTGAATCACACAATCTGCAAAGCAAACACTTGCCAAGTTCAATAAACTATCAACTCTATTGAAATAGGAAACCTCTAAACGAGAAACATTATTGGAGTATACGTAAGATCCTACTACTCAAGCTTAAAAAAGAAAGAAAAGGAAACTTCTTAAAATCCGAATAATACTCAAATCCTAGTTGATACTTTTTGTGATTAAACTTCAAAAAGAATCCTGATCCTTGTTTGAGTTTCAAAGTCAATCTTCACCAAAAACTTGGTAGTCATCTTGCATGATTTTGTTGGCTGCATCGGGCTTAGCGGATGTTTTGATTGTCTCATACTCAACTCTAAGAATGGGAATCCAATTACATACTATGTACAAGATCTTTGTGTCCTTGCTGTCAAACTCATTTGGCAAAAGAAAAATAATTTGTAGCAATATTTCATGTTTGGAGATAATAAAATTAGTTGAATTTGAAGTATCTTTATGATTAGTTATTATCTAACAATTAATTTACATATGTCATGGAATACCAATCTCAAACATTATATCAGATTTTATGATTCCATTGGATGAAAATCACGATCCACAATCCAAAGATTTAATTTTTTTTTTTAATTCATGACTCACATTTCCATGTGACCACTTAGGTGAGGCTACCTACTTAACAGTTAATTAATAAATAAATATTGTTCTGGGTTCAAAGTTCAAACTGCGAAACACAAATTGACTCATGCAATCTATCTAACTAAACAATAGAGCCAACTTGATCAACAACCTGACCTATCATGACCTGTTTATATTTAGTTCAGTAAGTTCTCTAATAAAAAATCATACATGAATTTGGTTTCCATAGTCATTACAAATTAAAATTTGATCACATTATATAAATATAAAATTTCATGTAAACCTAGGATTTTGTAAGCTTATGACTAGTTTCTTTTCAAATTTATTTGACATTGATGAAGATATGCATATGGTACATATGTCATGTTGGTCATGTTAGGATGGGAATGACCCATTCAATTCAATCTAATTAGTTAAACGGGTTATTCATCTCTTGCCTATTTAACAAATGGGTCATGTTCAATTAGAATTTTTCATTAAGATCTTTTGTTAATCTTATCCTGCTTAGATTGACCTATCTACCAATCCATTGTTAACTTGACATTGATAGACATGACTAATAAAAATGGAGTGCCATCTCTATTAGCAGCTGAATGTTTAGTCAGTTTGCTGTTTGCATTGCATCATGCAGATTTTGAGCAATCAGAATCTTTCCCAAGAGAGACTAGAGAACATGTTCTGATGATAAAGGAATGTTGTAGGAGGAATCTTTAGTTGAGAAGTAATGAGAGTAACGTTCAAGTAACAACATAGAAAACTTACTTTAGCATCATGCAGTAAAACTGTACCGTCTTCAAGTCCCAAGACAACAACCTTGCCATCAGGACACCGGCATAATGATGTTATATATTTATCTAGAGCAGATTAGAATGATTAAGAGAAGCCAGTATTGACGACACACATTGAAATGTGCAAAGAAAGTGAATTCATTATAAACGAGAGAGAGAGAGAGAGAGAGAGAGAGAGAGAGAGAGAGAGAGAGAGAGAGAGAGAGAGAGAGAGAGAGAGAGAGAGTATTTTCTTCCCAATAAAATAAACAGAAGAAGAGGAAAGAGGACAGACATTAACCAACAAAATGTTAATCAAAATTTATGAAGTGAGGCAAAATGTCATAACTGTACAAAATAACTGAGAGGGATATTAGTCACTCGATATGGGATTTATTTGGGCTAGTAGGTCATCTAAAGCAAGGGAGTCTATATCTTGTTGGCAGCCTCCAATCCAATATCATCAAAAAACAAATCTTGTTGTTCAATTATGGAACCTCAAGGTGAAGTGGATGCACAAAAGCTTACTTCAGGCGAGGATTACAAGTGTAATAGTATTTACAACTCGGGATCTTAAGAGAAACCATTCAAGGATTGGCTCAAGTACTATAGTGCACTCAAAACATTCTCCATATCCAGAAGACAATATGACAAGCGAAGCATTGAGATGTTTTGGAGAAAAAAATCTCCTTTCTAAAATTTTCCAATGAGAGTAGACATCAAGCTAGGCATCTAATCCTAAGTTTTTACAAATTTGAATTACCAAAAGATTAAGTCATATAAGAACCCAACATACTTGGATGCAGCTCCCCTGACCCTCCTAGTCTCTTTGCTTTCTCCAATTTCTCCCTCCATCCCACTCGACTAGATTGTCATATAAGTACGCAGCACAGCTCGAGATATATCCTATTCAAAAGTTAACATTCCCACCAGCGAACTTAATTAATCAAAATGATGTGACGAAATGCCGTGCAATAATGACAAGAAAGATAAATAAAACTTCAAGCAATATGAAATGTGAGAAACTTTCTGTCTATAGTCTATATTTGAATATCCAATAAATCTCTCATTGTAGGGCACGCTCAGTCAGTAAAAGAATGCTCAATCAGTAAAAGAAAAGGCGTCAAGAGTAAGATCTTTTTAGATGCCTAATGACATTTAGATGGTATTCAGCAGTGGCTAAACCTGCGAACTCCAAGTGGGCATCAAGCATTTCTGCATCCAACATAGCCAGTCTATCTAGCATAAATGGCATCCCCTCTGATTCATGTTAATTATTTTCATGGACACTTGAACTGGTGTACAAAGAAGGGCAACAAGATGGCCATACAGGAGTATGGTACGCTTGTGGTCAGTGTAGATGACTGTCCGCTAGGCTATGGAAAAAATCTCTCCCAAGGCAACAACCTGGTCGAGAAGTAGAGAAGAATCTATTGCACCTATAGATAAGATCCCTTCATTCAACTAATACCAGCTTGGAATTCTTTACTCGCAACTAAGTCATCTCTAGATTTTCATTTCGTTTCTGTGCAAATAAGACCAACTCATTGGTTCGACATCACATTCTCATTTAGACTTCCAAGCACCTTATACCTCTATATTCGTCCAATTCTCTATCGAACACAATTCGAGTTAGATTGACAATTACAGTGTTTTCTCTCAGTAAAAGGAAGCAGCACATTTTGGAAAAGCGAAAGAAGTAGAACAAGATAAGGCCAATGACTCAAAGGGCAAACACAGCAAGCCATTGTTGAAGAAACAAACACACTAAATAAAGAAAAAGAAGAACTTTCTCGAATCGAAGCAATACCCAGGAGAGATTGTCCACAGGCTCTGCCAATTGAAGCGATGAAGCACCCACCTTCGAGTCATCCGTGACCATCGCCAGCAAATCCTTCTCCGGATTCCACTCACCCCCTCTTCGCCCATTAGGTCGCGAAAGAACGCCGGGCGGAAGCTGAACCTGAGAATCCAAGCGGTTTGTCGAACTGAAGCTGAAACGGAGGCACACGCTGCGACCCTGCCTCGTCTCCATAGCTAGAAAGCTCTGCTGGAGTCAGAACAAGGAAGGTGGAGAGAGGTGGGAATTGGGCCGTAAAGGGCCGCCGCGGGATCAACTGGGCCGGGCCGGACTTTATAGCCTTGCCAAACAACGCCCCGAAGGGCCCTTTCAGGCCCAATGAGACATTACATTGATGCGAGTGTGGTGGATTAATTTATGAAACGTAATTTCGAAAAAGCGGTGCGACCATCCTCATTTACTCTTGGATAAAAAAAGGAATATGCTAATGAATTATTCAAATCGGCATCTTACAGACAACAAACACTCATGCCTGCTTAAATATCAAGATGATGGGCCAAGCTCTGTAAAAGTCTAACCAATTTTTGAACATAATAATCAGTTAGCCTTCCAAAATCATCGCCTCTAATAAAAAAGTTCAACTCCACTTGAATCAATAATTGATACTTCCATTACCAGCTGCCTTGTCATACCAAAAAACCCTCTCAAACGCAATGACAGGACAGCAAAAGAGGACTCGAAATCTCCAAGGAGAAACCCTCATCAAGTGCGTTCCAAAGGGAGCGATTGACCATAATTTCTCTCAAGCTTCTCGAACAAAGCATGAACTTTCGCTTCAAATTGCGGTATTCCTCCAACCTAAGACACTCAAGAGCAGGACTGCCCCGCTACATGTCATGCATCACCTTATCCGTGATCTCCGAGCTGCATATGGACAGAATTTTGAGATTGATCCCAGTGCAGCTTCACTAACGAAGAGCATCCATAAAAGGAGTAGCGGTACCGCAAAATGGTCGGCCATCTCGCACAACCTCTTAGTCACATCGACTGAGAGGTCCTCGACATGGCAGTCGACAGCAAAGCGAAGCCACGGACTGAGCTTAGGCTCACAACGGTCGAGAAAATCGATGTCGATGTGGGACTTCCTCACCTTAGGCAACGCCTAGAGGATCAAGACGCTGTCCATGGACGGGGAGCGTTCCACCAGGGGAAGGAGAAGACGAGGTCCGGGGCGGCGGTCCAGAGGAATCGCCATAGCTTCGACAAAAACGCACGTGCGGACAATGTGTGCGAGGTTGAGGAACGAGAAGATGTGGTGGATCACCGAGTCGGGGCAAGGTGGCTGATGCTATCGGCATCGTCGCCTAGGGTTTCGCACCGACAAGAGGAGGAGGTAGGCGACTGCTTCTTCTTCGCCATGTGGGGATCGACGATTGAACGGAGGAAATGGAAGGGGAGCCTCCTCCGATTTCAGGGTTCTTTTCACACGGACTTAAGTTTCTGGCTTCCAGTAGAGCGACACGTGTCACTCGACGGAAAGCAACCACTTTCCCGCATCTTTTAATACATCTACGAGCCTATGATGATGGGCCTTGCACGTCTTGAATTGCCAAGTGTCTCCGACATCTAATAAATCATCATTCATATAATAATCGACTTCGAACAAGATCTGAGTAGGCGTACATAAGTGAGCTTGAGCCCGTGAAAGAAAATGTTTGCTGGAGTCCGCTTGATTTGCGATATCACGCTTGAGTGCTCCACTTACGTAGTGGTATACATATATAATTAGTGAGACTTTGCAAACATCTATCCCAAAAAAAAAGAAAAAAAAGATAAAATAAAAATTAATCATAAATAGCTTTTACGAGATGATTATTTAGCTTAAATTATATTCATAATCAAAGTAAGATATCTCATGAGCACGAAAAATAGCAAATGAATGCTTCAATTTCTTGAACTACATTGGCTTGAATGCAAGGAATGATAACCCAAGCAATTCATGAAGTTCGCAGGTCTAGGATGGACATGTTCTTTTATTTTCATATTGGCTAACAAGAATGCAAACCAGAGAAGACTTTCCTCGCCTTACCACCATGCCAAATTCAAGACTATTGGCATCCACATTGTGCGTCTCTATTTAGATGGCAACTCCATGATTCTACTAATTAAGGTTGTTGAGCTTATGGCTTAAGTTCTAGCCGACTTGGATTTGGATTGAAGCTCGGAGATTAAAATAAGTCGGAGACGTGTTAAAGGCAATCTAGGCCTGTGGCAAAGCTATGTAGAGAGGATCAGGTGCTCGAGCCTTGTCGCGCTACCAGCTGAATGACAGCACTGGGTATCGTCCAAGCTCATGGGCATGTGGACACCCGAATAAATAGCATGCTCAGTATTTGATATTTTGTTTCCTAGGAGAAACGAAAACTGCTAATTGAATATGTTCCCCATTGCAATAGTTGGAAATTTGATTTTTATGAAGATGATGAATTTTCTTAATTTGTGTGGAGGAGATTGATTCATCCTCCATATAGAAAATACTAGGGTTGTTAATCATAAGTTTTTGAAAGTGAAATTAAATCCAACCAAACTAAAAAGTGGCATCAGCTTGGCTTCGAAAGATACCATGAAAGAGGTCCATAGCATAAAGGAAGATTCTACAGGGTAAAAATCCGAAGATTGTTCTATGTACATAAAATGTGAATAACATTGGAAAATATCAAAACCATTTGATAACAAAATGCTGACCAATAACTTATTCAGTCATTAACATTTTGGTAAGTTACCAAAACTTTTAAGAAAATACCAATAGTTAATATATTATCATTGACATTTGAATCTTCCTGATGGTTAAAATTAGAAAAATTCGAGATTCAAGATCCTGATCGCAACGAGACTTGTCAAATAGATAGAGAAAGCACCGTAAAGATCAATTAGTGAGGTTTTGGGCTGATGCAATAAGAATTGCTTCCTTACTTATGTCGTGATAGAATATAAAAGTTATGAATCCATTTGACCTAACAAATTTTGATTAGTATCACTTTGTTGGTCAAACCAAAGAATCGACCTTTGACCGGAAAAATAAATTATTGTTTCACTAGCCTTAATCTTTTTTCGACATTCGATTTAGCCGCGACCACCCAAAATCCGTTGGGAGAATAAAACGTAATCTTTTCCCATCTTCGTTTTACGTTCAAGGTGGGAGGTGCCACAAGATAGATGGTCCATGAGCCTCTCCATCATTCCCCTCGACGCCATTAGTTGCCATAGCCGCTTGCCCTTGTTATTGCCGAGCCGCCCTTTCCTGCTTTATCTGTTGCTCCATGCCTTCCCCACCATGAAAACCGAAGAGCCCAAATCTCGTCCGGAGACTCCCTCGCCGGTCGTTGCTTTCTCCAACTTCTCCCTCCATGTAACATGTATGCAGCATAGCTTGAGATATATCCTATTCACAAGTAAGTTAAATTCCCAACAACAAACTTGATTAATCAAAATGATGCGACGAAATGCTCCTTTGTAATCAGAAGAAGATAAATTAACTTCAAGTAATACAAAATGTGTAAAACTTTCCAGACTAGACTCTACATTTTAACAATACAGAATGTGAGAAATCCTTGTAGGGAATGCTCAATCTGTACAAGAAGACGAAGAAGAGGAGACAGAAGTAATATTACGCTCAATCAGTACAAGAAGAGGAAGAGCAGAGCCAAAAGTAATATTACATTGTGAGAATCACTAACAGAAATTAAAGGAAAACTATATAGATGCCCGATGCCATTGAGATCGTATTTTGTAGGGGTTAAACCTGCCAACTCCAAGTGGGCATCAAGCATTTCTGCATTGGACATAACTAGTCTATCTAGCATAAATGACATCCCCTCCAATTCAAGTTCTTTATCTTCATGAACACTTCAACTGGTGTACCGAAAAGGGCAACAAGATGGCAATACGGGAGTAGGGTACACTTCCAGTTGGTCTAGATGATTGTCAGTTATGTTATGGATGGCAATACGGGATTAGGGTACACTTCCAGTTGGTCTAGGTGATTGTCGGTTATGTTATGGAAATCTCCAAAGGCACCAATCTTGTCTAGAAGTTGATAGGAATCTAGCGCACCTATAAATTAAAATCCCTTCATTCAACTAGTATCGGCTTGGGATTCTTTATTTGCAACTATGTCATCTCCAAGTTTTCCCTCCCATTACCATCATTCACTCTTCATTTTAGTGTAAAACACCAACTCCTTGGTTTGATGTCATGTTCTCATTTAGAATTCCAAGCACTTTACCTCTATATTCACCAACTCTCCATCAAATGCAATTTGAACTGGATTGGCTATTGAAGTGATTTATTTGGGGAAAAGGACCATAGCACATTTAACGAAAAGCAAATGGGGAATAAGGCCAACATGCATGCAGAGTCAGAACTAGCAATTGGGCAAAGAAAATGGCACACCTTGTACCTCTGCCACAAGTGATAAAACCTAAGCGCATTCAAAAATTGAAAGGCAAAAGAATAAGATAATTTACTCTTCCTTCCAAATACAGTTTAAAAAACCCAGCAAGTATATGCTTTGAGAACACTTTTAGTTCCCACCTATATGACAAATTGAGTGATGCTAAAGCTTTTGAGTGTTGAAATAGTAGAACTTATATACTAATTCTAGTCAACAACTGCTTTTTCAGTCTTTAAAAAACAGGACACAACAACTTTTCATTAATAATTTCCTATGATCTTTGGAATGATGGTTATGCACTACTGAGCAGGAAAAAAAATGACCCTAAACCAGCTGCCTTTTCTTTGGTTTTTCAGTAGTTATTCTAAAGGCACAATGTGTATTTGCACCAGTGGTCATCAGGCAGAGTAGCAAACGATGCAAACCAGATTCCTTGTGCTGAAGTTTGGAATGAATTTCCTTAAATCGAGGAAGAGGGAAGAATGAATTATCCATAGGTATGAACCAAACGAGTTAAATTTGAAATCAAAAAACAATCTGCTCACCTGAAGGCACCAACTACCAATCAAAAGCTTAGTCACGTTCTGCAGCTTCCGAAGCAGTCCCTCAACCAGGTTGCAATACCCTCTGTAAGACTCGAACCGATTTTGAACAAAACAATCAGATGGCCTTCCAAAATCCTCACCTCTCGTGAAGAAAAGTTCGACTCCACTTCAATCAAGGATTGAGACTTCCGTTACCAGCTGCCTCATCATACCAGAAAATCCTCTCAAACAGCAACAGAGGACTTGAAATCTCCAAGTGGAAACCCTCATCAAGTGCATACCGAAAGCAGCCATTGCCCACAATTTCCCTCAAAGTTCTCGAACAAACCCTGATGGTTCGCTTTAAACCGTAGCATCCTTCCAAACTAAGGCCCTCGAGAACAGGGCTGCCATTCGACATCTCATGCATCACCTCCGAGTCACAGATGGACAGAGACCTAACATTAATCCAAGCGGTACTTCTACTCAAAGAGAAGCAACAGAGCCCTGAGTGCAGGTTCACCAAACGAAGATCATCCATAAAAGGAGCCGCCGTACTGCGAAATGGCCGGCCATCTCGCACAACCTCATAGTCGCATCGACTGAGAGGTCCTCGACACGGCGGTCGACAGCAAAGCGAAGCCACGGACTGAGCTCAGGCGCGCAACGGTCGAGAAAATCGACGTCGATGTGGAACTTCCTCACCTTGGGCGACGCCTAGAGGATCAAGACGCCGTCCACGGAGGGGGAGGCGTTCCGCCAGGGGAAGGAGAAGACGAGGTCCGGGGGCGGCGGTCCAGACGGATCGCCACCGCTTCGACAAAAACGCACGTGCGGATAATGCGTGCGAGGTCGAGGGACGAGAAGATGTGGTGGATCACCGAGTCGGGGGCAAGGTGGCTGGTGCGATCGGCATCGTCGCCTAGGGTTTCGCATCGACGAGAGGAGGAGGAGGAGGAGGTCGGCGATCGCTTCTTCTTCGCCATGTGGGGATCGAAGATCGAACGGAGGAACCGGAAAGAGAGCCTCCTCCGATTTGAGGGTTCATTTCACTCGGACTTAAGTTTCTGGCTTCCCGTATAGAGACACGTGTCGCTCGATGGAGAGGCAACCACTTTCCCGCGCCTTTTCATACATCTATGAGCCCATGATGATGGGCCTCACACGTCTTGAATTGCCGAGTACCGAACCTTAATTTTTTAAATCCAAGCTTGTCCGACATCTGCAAAAATCATCATTCATATAATAATCGAGTATGAACAAAATTGAGTAGGCGTACTGCGTACATAAGCGAGCTTGAGCCCGTGAAAGAATATGTTTGCTTGATTCCGCTTGATTTGTGATATCACGCTCGAGGGCTCAATTTACATAGTGATAAACATAAATAGCATTGGTAAATATCAAAACTATTTGACAACAAAATTTTGATCAATAACTTATTTGGTCAGTAGCATTTTGGTAAGTTACCAAATTTTTTTTTTAAAAATATCAACAGTTATTATAATTTATATATATATATATATATATATATTACTATTGACATCCAAATAATCCTAATGGTTAAAGTTAGAAAAATTCAAGATTCAAGATCCCGATCGTGGCGACACTCATTTCTTAACTTGAAAAAAAATTAGAATTCTATCAATAGTATTTTAATTGCATATAGGTGTTAATTCAACATAAGCGTGTAGGAATAGGCGTTTAGATTTCTAAGTTTTCATAGAAATGGCTTAAAATCCTCTTTTTTTTTTTTGGTCAAATCAAAGAATCTACCTTTGACTGAAAAAAAAATTATTTCAATAGTCTTTAATTCTTTTTAGACATTTGATTTAGAAATAGTGAAATTTAAGTACCTACAATCAAATCAAAGAAATATCAATTTCAAGAATCAATTAACCAGTTAGAACACCATATTTGTTATCATGGAATTTGAGCTCACACCTTTCAAGATCGTGTCACATGGCACAATTACATAAAACTCTATTGGAGAATAAAATCTGTTCTTTTCTCATCTTGGAAGGGGTCCTTTTTTTTCTTCTTCTTTTGGCTTCTTTTTATGTTCAAGAAGGAGGCACCACAAGTTAAAAAAAAAAAAAAGGGAGAAAAGAGAGAAAAATAAGGAGGATTGACTCTCCATGATGTGACATCCAGATTTTCGGGTTTTAATTTGACTGGATAAATAGGATCCTGTCTCATCGCTCGTCAATTTATTGACGGGTCCGAAATTTCAAGAAAGAAATTATCGGAAGATAAATTGAAGCCCGAAAGGAAATGAAAAGGGAAAGAGAAAAGAAAAGAAAATAAGAAGAATGGTATTGTTTTTATTTTACTTTTTCTCTCTCCCCCTCTCTTTTCTTTTCTTTCTTTTTCTTTCTTTTCTCTCTCTCCTCTCCCCTTTCCCTCCCCCTTCGTGCGATTTCCCCCCCTCCCCCCCAACCGACTCTCACCCTCTCTCTCTTCTTTGACTAGTCAAAGCCTATCCTCTCTCTCTCTCTCTCTCTCTCTCTCTCTCTCTCTCTCTCTCTCCCTCTCTCTCTCTTTCTTCTTCTTCTTCTTCCTCCCTGTGCATCCGAGCGAACCAGAACCAGGAGCAGAAGAAGAGCCGACGATCGCAGCTCGCCGAGAGCCGTCGCCGCCCGTCCCGCCGCCGCACTGCCGTTCGCATGCCCGCGCGCCCGCCGTCCGCCCGCGTCCGTCGCCGCTGCCACTCCTCCCTCCGCGCGATCCAGCCGACGCAGCCCTGTTCTAGCCCCGTTCGGCCACCTCCGGCTGCCACCCAGCTCCGTCCGGCCACCGTTCGGACCCGCCGGAGCTCCCCTCACCCTCCGCCGACCTCCCCTCGCCGCCCTAGCCGCCGGACCAGCCTCGGCCAGCCTTGAACAGCAAGTGGCCGAGTGGGTATCCAGCGACTTCGGGTCCGTTTTGGGCCGTTTTCTGGCCCCGAACCCGAGCCGTGCTTTGGGAACAATTGTTCCTCGCGTCGCCGCCGTCGGATTGATCCGATTTGCGCGCGATTTGGTGAGTAATCTCACTAATCCCGGATTAGTTGACTAATTATGCTTTAAGGTTGGTTTAGTTTTAATTAATTATGTTTATGTTGTTAGATTAGAATAAATTAGCAATTATTAGTCAATTGTTATGCGATTTAGTTAAATTGATTGTGCAATTAGCAAGTAGACGTGGTCTACTATTTATTGGAAGCATCTCGGGAATTTTCCGACCCCTTATCGGGCTTCAATTTGGCGATTCGGGCCTAAGTGGGATTATTGGCATTTAAATATTAATTTTCGGAATTAAATTAAATAATTATTTATTTTCCGAAAATTCAAGGGAGATTGTCCGAAACCGGAATCTTATGCTGATGACTGTGGTGAAGTCCGTTTATTTAATCGGGCTTCATTTTGAGCTAAATGGAATTTTTAATATTAATTATTTAATTTTCGAAATTAATTAATTAATTATTTATTTCCTGAAAATTCAATTGGGATGGCCCGTGACCGGAAAATTATGTTGATGACCGTGGTGAAGTTCGTTTATTTAATTGAACCTTATTTTGAACTAAACGGAATTTTTAATATTTAATAACTAATTTTCGAAATTAATTAATTATTTATTTATTTTTTGGAAATTAAGTTTGAGATGGCCGATGACTGAAATCTCGTGCTGATTGTCGTGGTGCAATCCGTTTATTTAATTGAGCTTTGAATTGTGCCAAATTGATTTAATTGTGGATATTTAGGATATGTTCCTAAATTGATTATTTGAGTAAATTGAGTACGAATTAAGGTTGTTGATAATTACTTTAGAAATGGGATGAATCATCATGAAAGGCACGGGGCTTGATGATTAGATATATCACCTCGGAGAATGCACATGGCTCGGTGACGAAGTATGTCGCCTTGGAGAATGCATGTGGCTCGGTGATTAAGTTTGGCATCTAAAAGCACACGTGGGCTCGGTAATTTGATGCATTACCTCGGAGAATGCACATGATCCCAATGATTAAGTTTGGCATCTAAAAGGACACGTGGGCTCGGTAATTTGATGCATTACCTCGGAGAATGCACGTGGTCCCAATGAGTACATTTGGCATCTTGAAGAGACACGTGGGCTCGGTGACTTGATGCATCGCCTTGGAGAATGCACGTGGGCTCGCTGATTCAAAATGACATTTTAAAGAGCATGTGGTCGAGTGGGACCGTAAAACCATTGAATTTCGAAAGTGGTCGAGTGGGACCGTAAAGCCATTGAATTTCGAAAGTGGTCGAGTGGGACCGTAAATCCATTTAATGTTGAATGTTGTCGAGTGGGACTCTGAATAGCAATAGCTTGAATGACCGGGAAATGGTCAGGCTGACATGTAATCGACGAGGTCGATTGATCATTGTTTTGATTTGATGTTGTGAATTGATTGACTGATTAGAAATGACCGTGAGTGGTCTTGTTGACATTTAATCGACTAGGTCGATTTGATTGATGCTTCGATCAGTGATATGATTGCTTGGGTGCCTATTATGAATTGTACTGACTTGCAGGTGGGATCTGATGCTAAGGTACGCCTTCTGACCTATGCGTGTTTAGGCAGCCTTTAGTATAATGGTTTACTAATCGGGCTTAGTGGGGTAGAACTCGCTGAGACGTAGTCTCATCCCAGTTTGGGGAAAAACATTTCAGGACCCGATGAGGAGCTGATGAGGAAGAGTCTGAGAAGGAGAACTCGGAGGTGAAACTTGAGTAGAAGGATTTTTGGAAGAAGAAGATAATCCCGAGAGGGGCCATAAGTATGGCCTGAATGGGCTGAGAGTCTATCTTCTTTTGAGAATTTCTTTTGAAGCGAATAGTTATGAATTGGTTTGTATTTCGTATAAAAGTTTGGTTATAAATTTCAATATGAAAAATATGGCCCTATTTTTCTATCCCATTGTTTTATTGTCTAGGGATTTATAATTGCTTCTGCATGTGCTTAAATAAAAGAAAGGGTCGGCGATATATAATCCTGGGATATGGCATATTAAAATCGACCAAGAGAAGGATGTGTGCGTGCCCAAGGATCGGGGCGTGACACATGAACGCTGTGTATACACCTTCACCGTCGCCCCATCACATCATACCTCATCCTCGTCATCGCAAGCTGCATCCATTGTTCTTGGACTTCATTCTCTTGAGGGGTTGGAGCAATAGTCGCTGCTGTCCATTCCGACGATTGAAACCCACGCCATCACTTCGATGAGCCTCTCCATCACTCCTCTCGACTCCATTAGTTGCCAAGCCAGTTGCCCTCACTATTCCCAAGCCGCCCTTTCCTGCTCCACTATTGCTCCCTGCCTTCCCATCGTGAAAACCGAAGAGTCCAGATCTCGTTCGAAGACTCCCTCGCTGGTCGTTGTTCTGTTCGTAGATAGTTGTAAAGGTTCCAATCGCCGATTGCGAGTGCCCATCGTAGCCTACTTACACCATTGATAAACTAGGCTTTCTTGCTACCTTCAACAATGGTCATCGATGAGGAGCCACTCAAAACCTAACGGTCCGAGGGTTAATTTTTGAGCTTGAATATTCCGGTTGGTTTATCCAATTCTATCTCCACTTTTGTTCCTTACTTTTTGTGGATGTAATGGCCAGCGTGATGGTTAGCCGATGGTAGGAGAAGGGGGTTCGGCGAAGAGCGGGAATGAGTAACAGTGGTATAGGAGTACTTTTGAGCGTGAGACTTTGAATGTTTCCTCCTGGCTCGGTGAAGCTTTAGATAGCATGAAGATGCACCATGAAAAGTCATTGAAGGTGGGAGTTCTGGGAGTAGGGAGCTAGGCCTCAAAGATGAGATGAGGAGTGAAAAGGCGAGAAAAGGCTAAAATGATGATGACGTGTCCGGTGGGGTGAGGCCCCACACGGGGACGAGGTGGCGTTGCGGAGGGCCGGTCTTTTCCTCTGTTCCCGTCATCCAACCCTCTCTTTTGCTAATTAGTAATTGCTAATTGCAATGGGGATTGGGCCCCACTTTATCTACTTTGCATCTACCTTTTTCTTTTTCCTTCGTTCCTGTCTTTTCTCTTTTTTCTTTTTTTAATAACGTGCGGAGGTGCGATTGAGTTGGGTTTGCATGGCGTACGAACCCATCACTAACTTTAATAGAAAATTGCAGGTTCCTATTTTAGTCCAATTACCGGCATTTATTGGATTGTTTCAATATTATCGATTACGCCATAGAGTTAGCCACATTTATTTGTTAAAGTTACTAACTCTTATAAAATAATACTACTCTTGATTTGGGTAAATCAGCAACTTTTCAGGGGATAAGTCACTAACTTATTTTAGCTTTACTAAGTTTTAAATTACCAACTATTTACTTGATTTCTTTTTTCAAAATTTTCATGGGTTTGAATAATTTTTTACTATCATTTATTTACCGTGGTTTTCGGCATATTAAATTTACTAACCCTCATAAGAAATTGTCAACTCTTATTTGAGTCATTATATCAATATTATTTGATTGTTTGAAATAGTCCACTATCCTGTTTCAATAACTTGCCAACATTTATTTGTTAAAGTTACTAAGATGCACTTACTAACTCTTAGAGGATATTACCAACTTTTATTTTAATCAGTATGAATGTTTGCTTGATTGTATTGAAATTGCCAATTATTTTAATAATTTAATAACATTCATTGCACAACTTATCAACTTGTTCAAGTTACCGGGAAATTATGATTGCCATTTGAGTACACTTACTATTACCTTTAGAGTTATTGACGTGTCAAAATTACTGTATAAACTGCTCCAATAATCTATCAACACATAGACGATAACTTTACTATACACACTACTCGAATAATCCATCAACAGTGATATCATTTGAGTACATAGTGTGTTGATATGAGATTAGGTTGAAAAGATTTACCAAACCAGCATTGAAGGTGAAAATAGCTTAATTATTTGATAGACAAGAGGCCGAAAAAATGTGAAAAAAGAAGAAGAAGGAATTTAAACCCTTTAATGTCTCCTGGAAATGTACATGAAGTTGCATTTCTACAAACATTTCGTGATAACAAATACTGCAAAAAGGTGTCATTCTTCTCTCTGCTGCATTATTTCTGCCACCAAACACTCGCATATTTAGACACTTGGTTCAGAAGAAAATAAAATTGCAGAAGAGAGCTTCGGCTTCCTCTTCTTCTGGTCAACCAAGTCAACTCAAGAGGTCCTGCTTCTCTCCAGTCAAGTAGGCATCTCATGAGCTTAAAAATAACAGACAATTGCTTTCATCACATCTTAAATTACATCGGCTTGAGTGAGAGAAATCGAGCCAAAACCTAGGATAGACATCTTAAAAACCTTCGAGTCCTCCGTAACCATCCCTAGCAAACCCTTCTCTGGATTCCACATGCCATCCTCGCTTTCCGATAAGAAGAAATCGTGCCAAAACCTCACAAAACCAAATAGGAAAACAATCGATTAGACCTGCCCATTATGTCATAGAAAGAACGCCCGAACGGAAGCTGAACCTGAGAAAACAAAGCAGTTCGTCGGAACTTGAAGCTGAAACGGAAGCACGCGCCGACACCCTCCTTTGTCGGTCTACATCAAGTAGCCCGAGAACCGCAGCCACCAGCTTTCCTGGAACAGAGCTGGTACACTCGGTCGATAGTCGGAGGCGGGGGGAAGGCGCGGGTCTTCCTCTTTTTTTTTTCCTGAAAATTGAAATATTTATCAAACCCCAAGTATACTTGCTATTTTTTTCCCCTTTTTCCTCTCTTGCTTCTTTTAAGGACATGTTCCACAGTGGAATATGAATCTTCTGAATTAATAGGTTGACCCTTGTTCGGTTGTATTCCTCTTTCCATTTTGTTTCATTTCTCCATTTTATTCTGTTTTTATTTTGTATCTTCTGTTTTTTTTCTTTTTTTTTTATCAACTGGGTTGAGAATTCTTTAGAACGCACATAATCGTCTATTGATTAGTTTCGAAAAGCAATAGACTTTGTTATAATATTTGTTATTCCAATGAAAGAAAGTTCAAAACACTTGGTACAGCAAAGCTTAATTGGATTGGTGGTTGATAATCTTCAAAGAGTACATAATAATTCATTCTTCAAAATTTGTTACGAGAATGGTAGAAATCAAGGAGTTTCCTTTTACCTTGTCTCCTTTTTGCTAAGCAAATGAAGATTCGATGAGACTAAACCATATGCTATGAATACATATTCGGATACCTTATGTTCATTCATTTTTTGCATTGCTTATGCCCGACATGAACTTTTGATAATTGCTCTAAAAATTATCTAGAAATAAATTAGCAAGAATTCTCAAAATGAACAAAAGAACCAAAAAAAAAAAAAAAAACTCCAGACAGAACAGCACAATAACATGAAAAAAAAAAAAAAAAGCGAAGACGAAAAAATGAAAGAGAAAAGCAGCAGATTGAAAAAAGTCATAAATTTTCTTTTACGAAATCCTATTGATTTTTACAAGCTTTTTTTTTTCTTTTTTTGGTTGCGAACAAAGAATTTTAATCAAGTGGGTGCCAGGTTGGCAGCCGATGGGTCAGGTTGCTTGGTCGCTGACGTCTTTGTGATGTTAGGCCTAGCGCGTGCAAGACGTGCACCAGCCACACTTGTGTGTGAGGGCACATGGAGGCGCGTGGCAACATTTCTTTGACTCGAGTCGACTCCCAGTGGCGCGTGGCTGCATGTGGGGGCACTTGCAACGTCCTTTGGCGGTGTGCCACCACGGTTTTGCTCGTCTCGGGGTTCACTCGTGGGCCGAAAATTTCAGGGCCCAATGATGGCGGGTGGGCTTTTTTGTCTTCCTCTTCTTTATCTTTTATTTGTTCAAATATTTGTTTTTTTACTATTATTTCTCTTTTTTTTAATACTTACAAAAAATGCATATTGATTTGTCAACAAAAAAGTCAGCCGTCAACATACCGAAGTTGACTTTTAGTCAAAAAATTGACAAAAAAGTCAACTTTTTGACTTTTTGGGTTTTCTTTGGAAATAAGTAGGAAATTACCTACAAATGATAGGTCAGAGAAAATGAAATGAAAAATGAAATTTTTTGTTCAAAGAATGAGCTCCATCACAATCAAAACCCATAATCTCGAATTTTTACCTTTAACAACGCATTTGCTAAAAATTAAATGTCAACAGTTCTATGCATCGTCCTTGGTTCCCTTTGCATTTTAACTATAGTCCTAACATATTTTTATGCTGGTGAGCGATCAATTAATATTGAGTCCATGTCCCTATAGTTTATTAAAATTCCCTCGATAAGATCCACAGGGGCTCCTCCTGGAGGACCCCGTACCGGAGCGTCCCCGGCTTCGGGTCCACCACATCCGAGTCCGATGAGTTGGTCACCACGTAGATGCGCCCGTCACGACCCCCAGCGCCGACTGCCCGAACCCGATGCCGCAGTCCGCCAGGCGCTGCCGGTTCGAGGCCCAGTTCGGGTCACACCGCCAGTAGTCGTCGATGGGGTTGCCGGTGCCCAACGAGGAGGAGGACGAGGATAGGAGTCTTCTTGAGAGGGAGGCATTCAATCTCCTGCAAAGATGAAATTGCAAGGAGTTCATGTATAGGGAAATGAATCATAAATTCTGAGAGATTGTTTGAAAAGAGAAGAATTAATGGAAGATTGTCCACAAGAAGGACGTGATCTAAAGAAATTCTAGAATGGTAATACTGACGTCCAGTTATTTGCTGCGTTGCAGGTGTACATCACACAATTGTTAGCAGTGAAGACATAATTTCCATTAGCAACGTGTAAATAGGAGTCCAGCGAATCATTCCTTATTGCAGATGAACAAGCTGCATATAGAATCAGAGAATTCATCAGTATTGCTGTTAAAGATTGGAGTACGAGATTACCAGAAAAAATCAAGCTTACTAGTGTTGGAACTATGGAAAAGCACATCGAGAACACCTCCACAGAGTTCCGTATTTCCATAAATCGATATAGAACTTGCATTAAGAAAAACTCCACCCTTTGGAACTTGTCCCTCTAGTTGATTGAAGGACAAATTCAAGTACTCGAGTTGTGAGAGCTCTACGAGAAAGCTCGGGATTGGACCAGAAAAATTATTATTGGCAAGGTCCAGCACTTGTAGACCCCGTAATGGACGTAAAGCTTCGGGGAGTTGACCATGAAAAGAATTAGCTTCTAAGTAAAGTCCTTCCAATACCAAGCACTCGCTGATGGATGCCGGAATCAAGCCGGTCAGTCTGTTGTAAGATAGATCTAATATGCCAAGATTCTTTAAAGATCCAACTTGCAATGGAAGAGATCCACTTAAATTATTATTTGCTAAACTGAAGAAGATCGACAAGGAAGAAAGACCCATGATTTCGATAGGAACTGAGCCAATTAGGTTATTGTTCGAAAGATCAAGCAAAATTAGTTGCTTGCAGTTGCCGAGACTTTGCGGTATGTAGCCTTGGAAAATGTTGGAGGAAAGGTAAAGAGAATTTAATGATGTAATGTTACCAATCGAAGACGGTATCTCTCCAGTCAACATGTTCTTACTTAAACTAAGGTTCCTTTTCCACTCAAAGCCAGATTTGGTGAGTATGTTGTCGACCAAGTAACACTTCATTGCATCTACCGCAAGACGTGGCTTCATTCTTGTGCTTGTATATTGTGTCTTAATATCATCTCACTTGTCATGAACATTCCAGCACAATATTTCGCTCACATATATATCTTGCTATGGGTCCTTAAATGGGAAATGTTATCCCATGTACTTAAATTTCAAAGATTTTGTTATTATGCTGACCATAGGTCCTCCTTTGAACTGGAAGCTTGCTTTGAATTTGAAAGGTAGGCCTAAGTACTTGCTCAGCAGGCTGGCTGCTTATTACGTTAAAGTGGGGGGTTCAGTTAATTCATTTAGCAGGAAAAAGTAATTGATGATAATTAAAATCTTATCTACAAATCATGATTTTATGTTTCGAAAGAAATTATAGATATATAGTGACAATCTATTACTTTGAACCGACTCGACTACTATCCTGATCTTATAAAAAGCCCATTTTTGGATATCACAATAAATAAATAAATAAATAATGCCCTTTCTGTGCAAACCGAGTCGGAAGACTGCCTTGAAATATTCACACCTTCGAGATATGATTTAATAAGGGAGGATTGCCATCAGGTCCCATTTGTTCTATCCGCACTATTCATTCATATGCTAACGCATGATGTTGTACTTAATGTAGATTACATAAACCCAATAGCATGGCAGAGACCAATCAGCTCCACACGTGCCCTTGAGAAAGAAACTTACAGAGGTAGACTGAGTCAATGTGAGGGCTAATCTTATATCGATCGGGCACGATGTCATCTCCAAGAGGGTTAAGAAGTGTTCGCTCTTAAAACTTCATGCACGCCATTGACAGGTAACAAAGTGGGGCAAGCCATCGGCAAACGAGGAGATATAAAGGAACCGAGACAAAAGGATCACTCACTTATGCATTTTATCGAACACGTGACGTGCAACTTCAACAATAATTTTCCAATTTGATTTTCTAGCGACTCTCAGCCTAATCATGGTATACAGAGACTTAGATCAATGCCACAGCCAGTCGATCCCAGCTTATCATGATTTACTTATTAACTCGCCGATCGAGTTCGGGCTCTTGAAAGACCGGGCTAAGACAGAGCGTGTTCGAGAAAGAGGAAGCTCACCTTACCTGGGCAAGACTGAGAACGAAGGATCAAGGTAACTGAGCTCCACAAGGTCGTCGATCGGGTGAACGGCTTCAGAAAGTATCTACGTCGCTCGGCCGTAGAGAGATATGGCGACCAACGACCAAAAGACTCGAAGCCATTTCCGGCCAAATTCAAAGAAACTCCGGCGAAGTACTCTGGATCGGACAAGTTTTGTGAGTTTTTTAATCTTTGTTTCTCACCTTTTTGGGCTCAAATTGTGGACTTGGAAGGGCTCCTGCTGTGGCGGTATGCCTGATGTCCAGTTTCTTTCTTGAGCAATTTTATCCACTGGTTGTTTGTCTGTTTTTCTCTCATCTCCTTCTCTCATTGACCACTCTCTTATCGGTGAAATCTTGATTGAACCTCTTGGATTGACTAACTGCACATCGCGCCATCCTTCTTACAGATTATCAGTTGTTTGGCTTTTTCTTGCAAAGAGAACATGATAATTTCAACAGTCTGTTCCATTGGTATTCTTCTTTTTTAGCGTGAGATCAATGTGACTGGAGTTGATCTCAGCCTCGATTTAATCCTTTGATCAGCTGTTTTACTTCTCATTCAAAACAATTTATCATAAGAAGCACAGCAAAAGTGGTGACATATTTTAGTATTCATCACTTTGTTGTGAAAAGCTGTTGTTAAAGTTATTTACAGGCATATGCTGTCAATTTGCTGTGTAACTGTTACAATGACACTTTTTTTTTTCTTGGGAGGCTGAATATTCAAATGTTTGAATAACTTAGTAACAAGTGCTGAGTAAGGAAGTTTGTCATTTTCTTTCACCATCGATCTATACATGTGAAACATGATAGTGTGTGGTAGAGAGAACTTTTTGCCAGCGTTGATAGCATACATCAGCCTTGCTTTTGAGTTGGAGATGTCATTCTTCGAAGTCGATTTAGGTCTAAGGCAATTTATCACAATCTTGTGAAGCAAAATATTTGAGGCATTCAACCTCAAGTACGAAATTCGTCCTTCCGCCATTTTGTCCCAAATAAGCTCTACTGTCGCACGACCAACAGACACATTAATTGATTGAAACTCTAGTAGCAAAAGAAGTTACGATACGTTCCTTCTTATTTGTTGCAGCTATATGCAATTGGTCCTCACAACAAATGGATGTACACAATGCCATTTTTTTAATCGGGCTAAATTGTTACATAGGTAAGTTATATTCGATACATAGATCATAAATTGATAGAAATATTATATGGGTGTTAAATGGGTCATGAATAACCACTAGGGGTTCACCCTAGTGGCCACCCTCCCAACATGGAAGGGGGAGGTGAGGGGTTCAAATCCCCACTTTCTCCCGCGGGGGGGGGGGATGGGGGTAGGGACGCGTAAGGTTTCGAGAGTGGGTTGCGACTCCCACGCTCTGCAAGAGGCAGAGCACAAGTCCGCGAGTGAATGTAGAGTAGGAATAGAGTAGGACTGACAAAAAAAAAATACTTTCATATTTAACAAATTTAGAAAAACTTATTCCTATGTTTTTTTTAAAGATTATATTATTAAAATACTTCCTTTTGTATTTGTTTTGAAGCTGACAAAATGTTTCCATCAGTCTAGTCTGAAGACTTACAGTGTGGCACCCCTCGACGGCCCCCGATCCGATTAGGGTCGCCACAATTCTCTTACCATTCACTTTCCTTATTAACATATAACTCCAAATACCATTTCAATTGCAGCGGGTCCATACAACCTGGGGGTTTACATATTTTAGATCGGTCCCTTGCGCAATTTAAATATGGAAGCACATCCAACAAACTCCCTTCCCTATATTTAGAAAATGATGCACACCTACTAAACATCTTATATATGTTAAAACCGAACACGTTTATTTACGGCGCAATTTAAATATGGAAGCACATCCAACAAACTCCCTTCCCTATATTTAGAAAATGATGCACACCTACTAAACATCTTATATAAGTTAAAACCGAACACGTTTATTTACGTAAAGCAGATGGACATCTTTAGTCAGTACATCGAAATGCCAATGTTTCTTGTGTGTGTGTGTGTGTAACAAACTCCCTTCCCTATATTTAGAAAATGATGCACACCTACTAAACATCTTATATAAGTTAAAACCGAACACGTTTATTTACGTAAAGCAGATGGACATCTTTAGTCAGTAGATGGACATCTTTAGTCAGTACATCGAAATGCCAAGCAGATGGACATGTGTGTGTGTGTGTGTGTGTGTGTGTGTGTGTGTGTGTGCACGTTTATTTACGTAAAGCAGATGGACATCTTTAGTCAGTAGATGGACATCTTTAGTCAGTACATCGAAATGCCAAGCAGATGGACATGTGTGTGTGTGTGTGTGCGCGCGCGCGCGCGTGCGTGCGTGCGTGCGTGCGTGCGTGTGCGTGCGTGTGTGTGTGTGATATTTTTTAGCATTAAATTTGGTAATTGCACGTCTATTTTTCCTTTTGACATAATGTCCCATTTATATTCCAGTCCAAAATTAGCAAAGGACTCTTTAAGAATTTTATTTATTCAATTTGATCATCTCCTTTTGAATAAAAAAAAAATCATAAATTTCGATACATTTGTAACAAATCAATGGTAAAATTTCAAATCGATATATCCATCAACCGTTACATACCATTTATTTAATGAAAATTAATATAAAATAAATTTATAATAAGTGTAATAGTTTTAACCCTTGATAAATACCCCTATGTCATATTGAATCACTGGACAGACGAAGAAGAGGAAGGAAGAAGGAGAAGAATAGGGAATGAGCGTGTTTGGAGGAGATAGCTGGGCAAGAGAAGCCCAGCACCGGAAGAGAAGAGTCGACGATCTGGCCGTGGAAGGCCTCGACGCCTCCTCCTACAGGAAGCTCTCCTCCAGCAAGTTCGCTTGCCTCGTCTGCCCTGACGCCCCCGTCCTCGATTCTTCTTATCCGTCTCCTGGCTAATGTGCTGGAGGAGAATGAGGTTACTGTCATTTTGTATATGTTTCTGCTGTTTTAACTCGGCTTTGATTTGTTCATTCTCTAATAAGGAATATACCATCTCATTTAATACTAATCTAACCAAGCTAATTAGTATTAATCTAACCCTCTAAGTGTAATTAACAATCTAATCAATGATTAGGGAGTTAACTCATCAGATTAGCGAGCAAACGGGTTCACGGTGATGCAACGGCGGTGAGATCCCATGCCTACGGCAACTCCAAAGGAGGCCTGGAAAAGGCTGAAATCAACTTAACACGGCTCAGCCCAAAGATTGAGATCTAGTTCTAATTTGGAGCTGGAAGGGCTGGTCGCAGGGTTGGGGTGGCGAGCTGGATGCGAGACCAACACGGCTATCGGACGGCCAACATAGCTCGGATGCTCAAGAAAATTTTCTTAGGTAGATCATTGGTTTTACATTCTCATGGATAGCCATCTTCTGTTCCAGAAAGGGAAAAGTTGTGGGACAAACTATAGAGTTCTGAATAAGCCCAACTCTGACAACTCGTGGTTCTCTTAATAACTCCTTGTCTGCTGTAAAACGAAATGCCTGGAAGAAAATCACAACAAATTAGTTAAAAAGATTCTAGTCCGAAGGAATAAACACTAAAGGATCCTGCTGAGAAATGCAGGAAACAAGGTAATGGTTAGCAACTACCAAATTGCGACTACCACAAAGGATATGTAAGAATACTTCTTAGCTTCCATGACAGGAATTTTAATCAACTAGGATAATTTGACTACCTCAAACTCTATGGAGTTGGTGGGAGTCCGAACACAAGCCATAATCAACCGAACAAAAACATTAGGGAAGCCAAATGCCGTGAGTGTTGATTGAAGAAAATCCCAGTCGATAGTATCATAAGCTACATGTTCAATTTTTTTTTTTTAAAAATTACTCTTTTCATCTTGTGGCTAGTTTGATAACTAACTAGCAATTTGCACTATCCATTAGATAATTAGTAGGAAAAGGGCGGAAAGATTTACAGAAGTATCTTTACAAGATGCAAACTATTCGAAACCCCTCCTTGTAAACATTTTAAACCGATTTTTTCTCGCAAAACAGGCCATATACTGGCGTTTTTCTCATGCCTATCTCTTCTCATTTCACTTTCTCCATCCAACACTCCAATTTGTGGGATTTCCATGTTTCGTTACGATTTTAGCTTTTCAATCAGTGAAATGGTGGTAATGGGCGACCAACGTCGGTGACTCCCTCGAGCGCTACCACAGAAGCTCCATACCCATCTACTACTATAGACAAGATGCGCTTTTTACACACTAACGTGTTTTGTCGCTGATTAAAAAGAAATGAGGAAAATCTATAAGTTAAGCGCGCATGTATGCTTGTGTGTTGAGATCATACGAGGTGCATGATGGATCAAATCATTGTGCTTTTATCTACTGGCAAGTGTGATAAATGCCTATTGGTCTCGATTTTTTTATTAAAAGGATGAAGCCAAGATTGATTCTAGAATTGTGATCCATATTGAATTGCTAGCTAAAATCCTTCACGGAAAAGCGAACAATTTGGAAAATTATTTTTCAAAAAAAATCACTCGTACGGTTACAAAAATGAACGAATGCGAGAAATTCTTGTTGAGTATGCAAATATTTGAATATAAATTATTGTCAAGAATGAAACATATTTTATTAATGGATTCTTTCAAGCAATACGAGCAATAATATTAAAAGAATATTTTTCAAATCATTCATTTTTTTTGTGAAACAAATGGAGCCTTAATTCAAGTCAATTTACGAATAATGTCATATATGGAATGATGTTCAAGTTTGTCTAAGAAACGATATTGTTTGATTCGGGTCCATGCATTCAATTGTACAAATAATCTCGTTGCACACCACAACAAAACGAAGTGGCCGGACAAGAGGAGATTTCACTGCTGGTACAAAAGCGTTGGAGGACTCATGGGACATCACATTGATGCGAACGTGATCGTGGATTAGTTCTTGAAATTGTAATTTGGAAAAAAGCAATGTGATAATTAATCCTAATTTACTTTTGAATTAAAAAAATGCTAATGAATTATTCAAATCAGCATGTCACGAGAGCGAACATTCACGAATGCTAAATGTTGAGACGACAGGCCAAGCCTGAACTTGACAAAGCCATTTGCCATCACCACCCAAGCTCCAAACACTTAGCCGGATAGAAATACTATGACCTCATTGTTTGCCATCACCGCCTAAAACCCACCCCCTTTCTGTGCGCCATTTTTTTTTCCAATTTGTGACGATTGCATATTGAACTTGAACATATAGAATCCGAATGTTATTCGTGTCTATGCTTATCCTCATCCACTTTCTGGACAGATCACTAAGTCTTGTTACCAATAAATGTACATGCCATGTTTGATTTGGCCATTCTTCATATTGCGAGGCACAAGAATTCTTCCTGCTGCAGACCTTCACTCGTGCTTGGCTCGGCACCTGAAGAGCGTATAGACTGCCAGGTTTGTAGCTCGTTCTTTCAACTATGACCAATGCAAGCTTGCCCTGCCAATGCTGCTTTTACCAGGAGACGCACTCCTGATGGAGAAGATGGTCATTAACGTCGAGAGCAGTGGAAGATGCCAATCGAAATCTCGAGTCTTTGCCATGGCTAGTTTTGCCCTAGATGCAATCTTTCCAGTAAAGTCTCGCTACAAGCTACTCCCAATAGGGAGGTTGTTAGTGGCAGAACGGATTTTCCATGGGAAGTGATCCGGAAAGTGAGGGTTTGGATTAGAGTTTCTCTTTTTGCTTGGGAAGCAACTTGGGAACGATCCTTCCTTCAGATAACCTACAACAAAGGGGCAAAATATTGGTTAACAGGTGTTTCCTCCACAAGGAGGAGGCAGAATCTGTGCGGCATCTCCTCCTTCACTGTTCATGGACAAGAATGGTTTCGACAGTTTCCTATGCTTGCACCGAATTATCTTTGGGTTATTGGAGGTTTTTTGGAGCAAGAAAAGAAGGATTAACTCAATTCGCCTCTTTATTTTTAGGCTTATTTGGAAAGATCTAAACAAGAGAGCTTAAAGTCGTACACTTTTGGTATGGTGGAGACTGCATATATATATAAATGCCTTGGTCAATATAGTCAATAATTTATCTTGTATTTGAGCTCGCTTTTGGTTTTGGGAGTTGTTCTTCTGTACATGGCTTTAATTTTTGGGCTCTTTTCTTATATGCGTTGCACTCCCTTGGTGCCCTATAGTTGAACTTCTGATGTGTTAAAAGAAACTTACTTTTCTGAGGATTTTTAAGTTACTCTAATTACCCTATATCCCAACATTGTATCTAATTGTGTAGTTTCAAACTAAGATCTCACATATGATTTTGTGCTAATCAGCATAACCATCATCCACATAGCATGTCTTTATTGTGACGGAAGGGTGCCTCTACAGCCTAAAGTCAAGATCTAAAAAGTTGAAGAGAAAAGGAAACTTTGGATCCAAAGAGAGACCAACACATTTTCAAAACAGAACAATACTATGGATACAAAGACTAGCTTACAGAACTCGTTTGAAGTGGCAAAATCCAAGTATTTAGGCAAGTATATCACAGACACCTAACACAAAAATATTTCGCATGTGACTTAGTAAACCATTTCCATTTACTTGGACTTAACATCTTCAGCATTACTCTACCAAAAAATGGCGCTTAGCTTAAAAAAATGGCGATCTAAATGGAAAAATAGTTGGTAAAAAAAAATATAAACTAATGAATTCCCACATATAAGCACGTGAACAAATTGTTGGGAACAGAGGCTTTCATAACCTAGGCAAAGCATCACAGATGAGATCAACGTTGGCTCAATTCACTATCTTCCGAGCACCCGCCAGTCATTTTATTTGCTCATTTTCTTCTGATAACTGAGTTTTCATTCTCAATGTTGGCTTGTTGATAGTAATAATACCATAGGAAAGCAGAGTTTCACTTACTACATCGAGTCCAAGGAGTGGAATTGGTAGTATAAATAAGTCTTAACTTCTCCTAGGCTCAAATAGTGCTATTAGCAGGTAAAAAAAGTTTAATATGATTCATTGATACAAAGATTGACTCTTGCAATTATGAGGGATACATGCACAAAATGTGAGAAACTTTCCAGCCTATATCAAATCTCTCCTTGCAAGGAACGCTCAACCAGTACAAGAAGAGTAGCTGGAAGTAATATTACATCGTGAGAGTCACAAACAGAAATCAAAGGAAAACTATATAGATGCATGACGACGTTGAGATGGTATTGCAGGGGTTAAACCTACTAACTCCATGTGAGCATCTAGCATTTCTGCATCTGACATAGCTAGTCTATTTAACGTAACTGACATCCCCTCCAATTTAAGTTCTTTTATCTTTGTGAACACTTTGATTGGTGTACCAAAAAGGGCAGCAAGATGGCAATACAGGAGTAGGGTACACTTCCGGTTGGTCTAGATGATTGTCAGTTATGTTTTGGAAATCTCCTAAGGCACCAATCTTGTCTAGAAGTTTATAGGAATCTATCGCGTGCGTAAATACAAATCCCTTCATTCAACTAATATCAGCTCAGGATTCTTTACTTGCAACTACGTCATATCCAGATGTTCACTCCCATTACCATCATTCACTCTCCATTCTTGTGTAAAACACCAACTCCTTAGTTCAACGTCATGTTCTCATTTAGACTTTCAAGCACCTTACCCCTATATTCACCAACTCTCCATCAAACGCAATTTGAATGGGGTTGGCAATTGAAGTGGTTTATTTGAGGAAAAGGATCATAGCACATTTAAGGAAAAGCAAAGGGGGACTAAGGCCAATGACTCAAAGGGCGCATACCAAGCCATCGTTGAAGAAACGAACACACTGAATAACAAAAAAGGAGAACTCTCTCCAGTCGAACCAATTACTAGGAGAGATTGTCCACAGCCTCTGCCAATTGAAGCGATGAGGCACCACCTTCGAGTCCTCCGTGACCATCGCCAGCAAATCCTTCTCCGGATTCCACTCCGCTATCTTCACTTGCCAATTGGAAGAAACCAAGCAAAAACCTCACAAAACCGAATGGGAAAACAATCGAGTCGACCCGCCCATTATTATGACGCAAAAGAAGGCGGACCGGAGCCGACCTGAGAATGATCCTGTGCCAATCATATTTAAACTTAAGAATAGCTTGTAAAGTGGAAACTTAGTACGGTGCATGCATAAGATTAAATCAGTTCCACCACCTAGCTAATGAGATATACTTGTTACTAACACTAGCAAGTTTATCAAACGATGATACAAATAGGAAAGACTATGGGCAACAATAAGTTACCAAACATCCAAACTGCAAATGGACATGGTAAGAAATTCAAGGAAAATAGTTTTTTGAGTATGCGATTGATGGCATGGCAATGAATTGATCCTTAGCTCGATTGTGTGGGCAGTGTGAAAAATTGTTACCACTAATTGACTGGGGGGGATTGCAGTATGGTTCTCATTCTCCATCTCTAGGTGTAAAATAAAGTCCTAGATGTGTAATTTCCCTGGGTTAATGTTTCGAAAGTGAGAATAAGACAACCAAGAAATAGTGTTCTCATAAAATAGAAGCAAAAGTGGCACTACTAATGCATTAGGGTCATCAACTGCACATTTCTTGACATACATATGAGGCTCCAACTGTCGAGATATGCTGGAGCTTTTGAAGCTATGGTAAGTGAGAAAGTGAAACATCCTTTAATATTGCACGGATATACTGGCATGTATATGCACATAGGAGGAAAAACTTAGCTGCTGCCACTTGTGCTGATGAGGAGAGCAGATACATAGTAAATAGGAAGAACAAAAGAACAAAAGTTTATAAAACCAGACTAGTGGTTTAACTAGTCAAACTTGAGAACCATACTCTACCAGTTCAACCAGTTGAACCGATTGCATGTGACGTTATTTGGTAGAATATGCATGTTCAGAACAAAAGAAGCCCCAGTCACTCAGCAAACCTGCTTGAGCACAAAAGATTGGATTACGGTTCTCAAAAGCATTGTTTTAATTTCTAATAGACTAAGCCAATATAGTCAATAAATAAATTATCCGCCACAAAAGGAAGCAAAAGGACACGCGGAGCAAATGGTTGGCATGCCTGTTAGTAACAAGAGATCGGAGTTCCAAACCCCCAACCCATTTTCTCGAGAGAGATATCTACAACTCATCTAAAGGAATTACTTTTGAGAAAAACATCCACGTACTTTTCTAATGGTATGGAGAATACAATATATATGTGTCATGGTTCATTTTGTACTTAAAGGAAATCGCTAGATCTCTTATAATGATTTAAAAGAATTGATTTAGAGGGACAAATTGTAAAAATAGTAGCCACTGTGACGCATGATGAAGAGTTGAAGACGCTTTTAGAGTTGATTCCCCATGTGGTGTGCTGCAGTACTATATCGAATAACAGTTGCCCAATGTACTTCATATTCTACAAAGCATGCCGAGGTGATGGATAGGAAGATGTCAAACGGATTGGAGATACCAATCAAGTTCATCAAACTTATAAGCACAATAACCCAAACAGAGGGAGTTCGACATACGAGAGTTGCGTATATGTGTTTAACCAAATCAAAATGGGGACTTCCATTATTATTCCCTCTCAGGAAAACTATCCAAAAAGTTCTAAACCTATTACACTTTTGTCAATTCAATTGTAAATTTTTCAATTTTACTAATTGAGTCCTAAACTTTTTCATCTTTTGCCAAGTTCATACAGTCAATTTTGGCCGGAATTTGCTAATGTGGATGGTTGGTACTGACATGGCACTTTTTAAATGATATTTTAATAATATTTTGAAATTTTTTATGGTCTTTTCTTTTCTTGTTTACATTTTTTGCTTTTATTTTTGGGTTTTGGAGTTAGGCTGGTGAGGGTGGCCGACTGACCTAGGTCGAGGGCTTGCACGCCCTCACTTTGGCCGGCAAGGGTGTCATGGCCTCGCCAGCATAACTCCAAACCCCCCCCCCCCAAAAAAAACCATAAAAAATTCAAAATATTATTAAAATATTATTAAAAAAAAGTGACACTTCAATGCCGATCATCCACGTTAGTAAATTTCAGTCAAAATTGACTGGATAGGCTTAATTGGCAAAATATGAAAAGGTTTACGACTCAACTAGCATAAATGAAAGGTTTAAAACTAAATTAACAAAAGTTCAATAAGTTTATGACTTTTTGAACAATTTTCCCCTCCCTCTCTCTCATAGGCACACTATGCTTGTAGAACTATTCTGAGTTCAAGATGAAACACATCATAAGATTAGAGTGTATATGGTAGTCAATTCCAGGGGATTACAATGGGCATAGACCACGGAATTTGCCAAAGTCACTTGCCCTCACTGTGGCAAAAGGAAAAGGGAAAAAAAATCAGAAAAATTAGTAAAAAATTGTAAACATTATCCACGTTGGCAATCTCTGCTCAAAATTTGACTAGGTGGATTACATTGGTAAATCCTCCAAAGGTTTAGAACTCAATTAGCCAAATTTAAAAGTTTATGATTGAATTGATGCAAACACAATAGGCTTAAGACTTTCTTGGTAATTTTCCCTAATATTGTGTGCTGAACATTCAATATTCATTTGGCTTGAAAGGATGTCAAGTGTTTCCACACTTTGAATAGCTAAAACTCACTTTCACTTAGGTGATGCCAAGTGGATATTGACAGGATATTTTTACCACTAAGTAGATATGAAAAGATGTAATAAGCACACGGCAACATGTTTCTGTATGCATTTTTATCAATAAGTGATAGGAAAATCACATTAGAAAAGAAGATTGGTTGGTTAAACTAATATGAGGGCACATTAGGTACTTATCTGTATTTGACCCCATCATCATTAATAAAGTGATTCGTTTGTGTATAGATCATCAGCTTTGTTGTCTTCTTAAGTGACTAATTTTCTGATTAGAGTCCCATGTATTAAGTCTTGCTAGTTTGCCGCTATCCACAGGCAGTAAAGCTATTTTTGGGAACACACACTATTGAGACATGATGCTAAGTTACCTTGATATTCTCTGATCATTCGGACGGTTAGTATTATAATGATGTTGAGTTACAAATGATCATTAGTTCTATTATTACTGAGAATAGTGGCAGAAGTAAATTTTATGAGGCTCTACAATGGCTATAAATAGAAGGTTTAGCCAAAGGTGTCTGGTGCGATAGACACAAGTTATCTTCTTAGACAATTCCTATGAATAGTAAAGCGTCTTCCTTAGCCGTACTTCTTTTCCTAGCCTTCTCTTCTTATTTTCTCGGTCCTCGAAATTTTGACAACAATTTCTCCAAAATGAGCTTGTGTAAAACGGGTCACGGAATTTACTGTTTACATGGGATTTGCACTAGCAGCGGACCTATTAACGATCATTCATTTTGTTGATAATGTTATTGTCCCATCTTATAATTAATGTTAAATGTCACTATTTCTGCACTTGCATTAGGAAGAATACATTGAAAACGTGAAGATATGGAAGAGCTATAAATAAAGGAGGAGTTAATTTTAGGGTAAATTCAGCTGATTCCCAAAGAGCTATCATCGCGACAAATAATAAACATAAGAAAAGAAGTATCACAAATGCACATGTTACATTCATGCTACTTTCTTCTAGAGATTGGCAATAATTCCGAGAGAATGAATACTACAATTAAAAAATTATTGATTCCTGAATGTACATAATTGAATTAAAAGACTCCATGATGCCCTTTATTAAGGATACAAAGTTTATTCATGATGATGTAGACAGAATCTCATTATCTTAAACCTACCATCTATTTGAGGGCTCCAAATATCTGAGATCGAAATATAGCCTATGTTCTTTACTGCCAAATTGAAACCATATATCTGGCTAGTCATGTTCCCCACAAAATTGTATTATCTACACCGGATGGCATGCGTCACTTAACAATGACACGTGGAGAGGAGCAAGTCGATTTCGGGTAAGAGATCTCAACATTCAAATGCATAGTTCATTAGTCAAGTACACTGCCCGAACCATTCAGCCCAAAGTGTAGATAATCCAAACCAAACAATTGGTTCTCTTACACATGAAAATAGTGAACATATACAGATGAAGCAAAAGCTTGGCACTATCGAGCAGGTCTCAAAGCTTACAGCAATACCATGACAACAATTACCATCAGATAGAAGCCATGATTCGGCATCTTTTGGTCAATTCCATCCCACTCGATAGATAAATCGCTACATTTTACTCCATTTTTTTTTATTGACAAATACCCGCCTAGCAAAAAAGGCACATGGCAGGTATGGATTAAGACTTCTCCATAAAGGGTGAAGTCGAAGAGCATCAGTCAGAAAGCCCACATGCATTGCTTCTCACACCAATGTCTGTAGCTCCAAGTATGAGAGGTCCACCCACAGCAGCAACATAAGCATAACCACCACAAACTCTTGAACAGTCATTCCGAATAAGAGATATCTTCTTCATACTCGTCCAGTATGTAGATCAGGGCCCACTTTCATGCAGCTAAAACACAAGCCACACCTCTACCTCCCATTGCCAAAAAAAAAGATCAACTTGATTTCAATCCAGTGTTCCTTGAATGTATGGCCATAACTAACATGATGTTTAGATACCTTTGTTGGGTAAAAGTAAAATTACAACACATGCATTATGCTAAAACACAGGCAGGAAGCAAACCTTGTTTGCCTAAAGAGGCTACAGCATGCATATAACTATGAATGCTCCACAGTATCTTGCTTCACTAGATGCCATGATAGTATCTATGGTCATGGACTTGTAAATAGTGGTTCTCAGTCAGTAACTCAAGACTACTATGCACCTACCATGAGAGAATGATTATTCATTTTGTATTTGTCTGGTGACTAATAAATCATTTCGCACTTTGTCCTCTCAATTGATTTAAAATTTAGGGGAAATCTAATACTTCACTTTTTTTACTTCAACTAAAAAATATTCTTCTTTGGAGCATATTTTTGCACTTCTTCAATCTATAGGGACAAACATGAAGTGGTCTGTTAAAGAGGCACAGTGTACCTATGCCAGTCACATTTGAACTTAATAGAAGGTTCTAAGTGGAAATGTAGTAAGGAGCATGGACAGGATTAATTCAATTCCAACAATCAGCCAACGAGATAAATTTGTACCGACACTGGCAAGTTTATCAAACATTGATCACTAAGTAAAGAGCATGGGCGACAATAAGTTTCCAGACATCCAAAACTGCAAATGGACATGGCAAGAAGCCCAAAGAAAAAACCTTCAGAACTATAAAATTGATGGCATAGCAATGAATTGATCCTTAGCTTGATGGTATGACAGTGTCAAAATGTTCTTACCACCAATTGACAAGGGAGAACTACAGGTGGGGAATGCTGCGAAGCTTCTCGTTCTCTATCTCCAGGTGTAAGATATGGTCCTAGATGTGCAATTTCACGGGATTAGTGTTTCAGAAGTGAGAATAATATAACCGAGCAAAAATATCCTAACAAAATAGAAGCAAAAAGGGCACTACTAAACCATTAGGGCCATCAAAGGCACATTTCTTAAGCTACATACAAGGCTCCAGCTGTCAAGGCATGTTGGAACTTTTTGCAATTACAGTAAGGCAGAAAGTAAAACATCCTTTGAAATCGCAAACATGTAATGACATGTGTATGCATCATGCACATAGGAGAAAAAACTAAGATGCTGCTAATCGTGCTGATGAGAAGAGCAGATAAATAATAAATAGGAACAATAAAAGAACAAACATTTTAAAACCAGACCACTGGTTCAACCTGTCAAAGTGGTAGAACCATGCTCTTCCAGTTCGATCGACTGAACCAATTGCATGTGATGTCATCTGATAGAACACTTTGCATATATTAGATTACACACTTTCAGAACAAAAGAAGCCCAGTGAGTCGGCAGACATCGTAGCATCTTAATAGATTACACATGCTTGATGTCATCTTAATAGCATCCTGTTCAATTTTAGATTAGGCCAATATGGTCGATAAATAAATTATCCACCACGAATTGTAGCAAGAAGACTCTAGAGCAAATGGTTGGCACACTTCTTAGTTACAAGAGGTTGGAGTGCCAAACCCCAACCCAATTCCAATGCTACTCCTTTGAACTTCTTTACGGCCCAGAGCTGGTCCAGACTAGTTGACAGGTTTGCTGGGTATTAGTTGACAAGTACACTCGGTTACCAGTTGAACAAGGTCAATACCACCAGTTCTTGATCAATACGATTTTTGCTGGGAAACCAGACTGGACCGGTCTGGTGCCCAGTCCAACTAGAGCCACTTCTTAAAACTCCGACATGAACAGGAGTTGATAGAAAAGCACGATATGCTACTTTTTCCCTTTTGCCATCAATGTCTTAAATAGTGAATTGACATGATCGGAATATAACTCTAGATATCACTAGTAAGAAATCAATATGCAAGCTCCAGATCCATGAGTTACCTTCAACTAGTACAAATCTTAGTTATTTGCACATGTGGTTCCTGCAATATGCACAAAAGGAAGGTCACTAGCCTGCAGGATTGTCATCTCAGCATCTCCCTAGTTTTCACTTGTGTCATTCATCTTATTTAGCAACATAATAATTTGATGTTCTTGCTTCCAACAGAACATATTAGCCATACTTGCAAATTTAGGCCACAAAATATGATATACAAAGCTTTTACCTCAGATAGAGTCTAATCCACACAACAGTGACCAAGAGGGATGCACAACAAGATCCTTCCATAGATCTTCCCTTCTTCACATCGCTTGAATCATTCATAAGTCCACTCACTACCGCTATACAATTTGTTACATCTAAAAAAGACTCCTCATGTATTTGGAAGGAAATATAATCTGAAGCAAATTCAAAGTCATCCTGCAATACCATATAGAGTAATGATTAGCATGAAAAAGCAGTTGGACTCTACACATGTGGATCTCTGGGTAATATTTGTAGTTTCAGATTAAAGGTATATACCCTATAGAAGGACAGTGAATTGGGAATATATTTAGTGGATGCTAAAACTAACATAAGAGGGAATTGTAGCAATATATTCTTACAAAGTATCTTTTTCAAAATAGAAGAGAAAGGCATATGGGCGGCTTCCTTGAAAATGTGATTATCAAATAAATTTCTAATCAGGAAACATGAGATACGGTATTTCCATACACAAGGATCATAAGTTAAACACAAAGCCCAATCTGATAAAATCGCCCAACTAAAGCTTCCATGTACATTGTTAAGTAATCAAACATCAAATACGAAAAACTAGATTATTAGACAAAGGTAAGTGAAAAACCATTGTTGAGGACAACCTCCAGAAGATAACCCCTAACCCCCAAGGGTTTCCTTTTCTTTCTCTCCTTCTCTCATTATAGTCTCAAGGTTCTAGCCACTAAGACAAGGAAATGAAAAATATAGGACAACTTTATGGTAATAGGCATTTGGATAGAAATATATACAAACCCATTAACAGAAATCCTGAATTAGCCAAATGAGAAATGAATATTTCAGCTCAAATAATTGATGAGTTGGGTAAAACCAAAAGCACAAACTTTAAATTAAAGGATTGCAATGTTTACATAAACCAATTTTGAGCCCAGGTATCATACTCAAACTCCTGTTACACACACAGAGATCTAGAATTTCACATTTGGTGCACATATTAGCAATGAGGACCAGACTTGAAGAGGGGGGGGGGGGGGGGAAGCTGCTCAATAGGGAGATTCGTGGCAAAACAGATTTTCCTCAGAAATCGATTTGGAAAGTGAGAATTCCAATTAGAGTTTCTCTTTTTGCTTGGGAAGCAACATGGGAACAGATCCTTACTTTATAAATGAGACAAAATACTGGTTAATAGGTGTTTCCTCATCAAAAGGAGGCAAAGTCTGCACGGCATCTAGGGGTGAGCGTGGTTCCGGGTAGAACCGGGAACCGGAACCGAACCGGAGGAGGTTCCGGTTCGGTTCCCGGTTCTAAGGGGACCGGTTCCGGTTCCCGGTTCCGGTTCCGGTTCCTATGGGAACCGGAACCGGAGGAACCGGAACCGGCCAAGGAAAAACCCTAACCCCCTTTCCCACGTGATTTCATTTTCCCCCCCTTCTGCCGACTCTTCCCCCCCTTTCCCTTTCTTTTTCTCTCTCTCTCTTTCTTTTCTCCCCTTTTTCCTCCTCACGTCACTTCCTGCCTCCCCCAAACTTTTTTTGTTTTCTTCTCTTTCTCTCTCTTCTCTTTCCCCCTCTCTAGGTCGAAATCACCCCCTTCTTCTTCTTCTTCTTCTTCTTCTTCTTCTTCTTCTTCTTCCATCCTCTCTTTTTGAGGGTTTCCTTTTTGGCCGAGGGAGATAGGGACCAAGCAAGGGAGAGCGACAGAGAGAGGGAAAGCAAGGGGGTTCTGGTTTATCCGTAGATTTTGGGCTGAGAGAGAGATGAGCTCAAGGGAGAGAGACCGAGAAGGACAGTTCCGTGCGACTGAGGGAGAGCGGGAGAGGTTCAGCTGTGCATGGGCTCGGTTAGAGAGTGAGACCGAGAGAGACCAAGGGAGCGAGAGAGAGAGAGTGAGTAGTCCGCTTCGTCTGTGTGAGAAAGAAGCAAGAGACTTGCGTCGCCGGAGGCCAGCCCACCGACCACCGCCCGCCACAGCACCACGCCGGCCCAGGTAGGTCTTTCTTCATCTGTGCGTGTCTTGTTTTGGGCACGCGGGGTCTGAGTTCGCGGCTGTTCAGCTTATGTGAACTCCAGCCCTGCCGGTTCTCCGTTGACGCTGATGTGAATTCTGGTACGCTTGTTGTGTGTGCTAGTATGCCTATAAAGAGTCTTCGTTCGGGCTTAAGCAAGGGTGAGCACCCGGGAACCGGAGAACCGAACTGGACCCTCCCGTTCTCTGCCTCTGCCCGTCGCTGACGTCGCTCGCCCTCGACACTGCCGCCGGACGCCGCCGCCGGACGCCGGACGCCGTTCGCCCTCAACGCTGCCGCTGGACGCCAGTCGCCCCGCGCTCGTCTCGCCCTTGCCTCCTGCTCCCTCGATGCCGTGACCCCTGATTAATGCTGGCTTCTCTGAAGAAAAATGTGTCCCAGATTTATTTGAGCAACCTCTTTGAACAAATGTCTTTCTTTAGGGCAAGATTTCCATGTAGTTGTCCTCCAAATGACCACCTTTTCCCAAGGGAATTAGATACTATTCTCCAAAGAAAACTTTTTCTTGTAACGTTAGTTCAATGGATGCTAATGGTTGATAGACATATTGCTCTCTATCTACATCTTTTATCCTTTTGAAATACATTTTTAATGATGGATTCCCATGCAGTGTTGCATTTGGTTTTCAATAAGTGTTGTAGTGTGAAATTTTTATCAAATTTGTAGTTATAATGAAGTTTCTGGGAAATATTTAATGATATTAACACCCATAATTAACTTCTTCCTTGTCTGTAGTAAGTGCATAAGCAGTTCAATATAAATCCAGGAAAATGTTGTGTTTTAATTTCGAAATGATTTTCATCTGTGGTTTTCGTTAGGATTATTTATTGAAATCATAACTTTTTCTGATGCAGTCTGAGAACATAATGCTGGCAGATAAGCATAAGATTGAAAAGTAGCAGAATGCGCAGCTCAGAAATCAACTTGCTCAACTGGCACAGTTGGAGCAGGCTCAGAAGCTGCAGATACAGCAGCAAGATTCAACTATTAAGTCTTTGCAAGTTCGTCTGATTTGAAACTTAATGCTTTTCAGCCTGTGCTTTATCATCTGTTTCACCACTAAGTTGAACATATGCTTTGCCGTTCTTTTATGGATCTTGGATTCTTGGAATTTCCCTCTTTGAACACTTGAAACATGCTTTTTATGGTTATAGTTGCTCCTGGAAAGTTTTGATGATGGTCCTATTTGTGTGAAATAAACCACCAAATATTACTGGAAAAAGTTGATGTAATTTTAGTTTGTATATGATGGGAAACAATTGATATGGCTCCAAAGTTTTGTTGAAGTACAGAGATGTTGGTGTCTGCATGTGTGCCTTTAAGTAGGAGCATATGCTTGTGTATCCGTGCTTTCTCATTGGTGTATGTGTCCATAGGCTTGCAGATGCCGCCTCAACATTTACAAAACTGCATGGGGGCATTTGTATGTACCTCAATTTGGTACACATAGTTCTTCTGCAATAACATATAATTGGAACGCATTAGACAATTTGTATCTGTTAAGTGCGTTGATTGCCTTTTCATTCTTATGTCATGATCTGTACGCCCTGTCTGTGTTTGAGGTGGTTGCTTAGTTACTGATTTAACAAGGCATAGTGCAGCCAAGTCATTTGGAAGCTAGTCTTTGCATCTCCTTCTCCTGCCATGAATTGTTTTCCCTCCTTTTTGGTTTAATTAGGACGTGACTTCACTTAGATGTGGAAATATATGCATGAATTGTTTTCCCTCCTTCACAGCCTCAGTTATCAGTTTATCATTTCCAGTGCAAGTCTGTAGGTTTGGTTATGGTCATTGTTCTGCGAAGATATTGGTGAACCTTTACTCAACTCTCCTGCTATCAGCAGCATTTCATTGTGATGAGATAAGTTCTATGTTAGTAACTTGGTTGTGACTTGTCAGATTAAGAAAGAGGTGAATATGGGAAATCCCAGTAAATGTGAAGCAAATTGAGATATAGAAGAAATTTACTGAACTACAAGTTTGGTTCATTGACTCATTTTTCTTCGGTAGAATGATGAACCTCATGAGGACTTGTCAAGATATGAAGTGGATTTAGTGTAGTTAGAAATGCATTCAAATAGCAGGTAACAGAATAATCTCCTTATGAGAGGAATGATTAGAATAGAAGTTGGGACATCCCTTACAAGCTATTGGTGATTGGATCTAAGCTGCCTTGTTCTTCTTTAGCTTCAATGAGAGATGGAAAAAGATGGAAAAATGAAGAATATATTCTAGGATCAACATCAAAATATTTAGGCCTAATGCGGGAAAGTACTAGCTATGATATCGCAGATGTGGATCGAACCATTTCTAGTTCTTCAAATAGTATCTTCTTCTATGGAGCTTGCACATGCGATCTTGGAGAAGATAGTGCTTAAAAGTAATTTGATCAAGAGGAATGCTGGATTACAACTTGTGTAGTATAGCTGTTATTGTAATTTTAGCCTCATGTTAATAGTATATTGGTTCTTTGGAAATGAGGTTGCAAAATCTCAATGTTTTGTCCTTATGCTAGGAGGGTTAATCCCTTTTCTTGTTCAGTGACCTAGAGTTAAAGCCTGTTGGAATGTTGGAAGCGAAACTTGTAGCGAAACTTGTCCAAGCAAAGGAGTTAACAAACAAGGACCTCGTTGGGAAATCAGATCCTTACGCTGTGTTGTATGTCAGGCCTCTTCGTGATAGAATGAAAAAGAGCCAAACAATTGTGAGTTGCTTAGCAATTGCTTGGTCCTTGAACTCTTTAATTTTTGAAACTAACAGTGGAAGAACTATTTTTTCAGAACAATGACTTGAATCCAGTCTGGAATGAACATTTCGAATTTATTATCGAGGAAGCATCTACTCAGCACTTGGTGGTTAAATTATGTGATGATGAGGGATTCCAGGCGGCTGAGTTGATTGGGTGTGCTCAAGTACAGCTAAAGGACCTTGAACCAGGTAAAGTGAAGGATGTGTGGTTGAAGCTGGTCAAAGACTTGGAAATCCAAAGAGATAATAAATACAGGGGGGAGGTGAGAATACGGGTATTTTTGTTAAATGTTTCATAGTCCTTTCTTTTTATTTTAATCTACTCTTCGACCTTTGTAGACCCCTGTCTATTTTTTGTTCCTTCCGCCTGTTTCTACCATCCAAACCATAATATAAGGAGAAAATGGTATTTAAGGTTTCTCCTCCTTCACACTTTTAATGTTTAATTTGTCTTATGTTATTCACATGATGAGATGCTCATATTGGTTTTCTTGTTCAATTTGTCTTATGTTATTCACGTGATGAGATGCTCATATTGGTTTTCCTGTTCAACAGGAGGGAAGCTGTACATAGTGAATGAGAAGAATGATTCTGAATCAAGGATGAGTTTTTTTTTGGTGCTTTTAACTCTTTTACACGCTCAAAATGTTTATTTTTTGCGTGTGTTATAGTAATTGAGTTCAGTGATCTGCTGGCTAACTCATTGGTTGCTACTAGCTCATATTATCATTAGTCATAGATGTCTTAGAAGTCATCGATGTGACAACTCGCTTACATGTATAAACATGTTGCATCAGATGTCCCTGAATGGCCAATAGAAAAAGTCAATTCTGGGACAGTAGATTGATTAATTTTAAGCTATGTTCTTGTTGTCTAAATATCTACTATTACACCAGCAAAAAATTTTTTTGGCAAAAAAAGAATTAACTAGTGAAGCTTTTGTTATACGTCAAATATGTACAGTAGATAGAGAACAGAGAGAGTCCTCATTGGTTCGGCAAAATCATCAGTGGAGAAGCCAACTGCCTACTCACAGTACATTTACCGTAATTTTTCATTGCGGTTCAGAGAAAATCTTGTACTTCAATCTCTCTTTAGCTTTCTCATATCCTAATCTGTCTGCTGCAATAATGCCTTGAGCTGTTCTTTTCGTGTGAAATCAGAAATGGCTGCAAATAGTTTATAGTTATGATGACAATTAATATCTTTTACTTAAGCAGGAGATCAGACTTCGAGGTTTAAGATGACATGTTTATGGTTTTGCTGTCTAATTTGGATTAAAAATGTTTTGATAGGGTTCAAAGTCTATATCCATATTGGACGGTCTAATTTCTGGTAACACGGAGAAAATTCCTCCATCACCAGTTATCAAGCAACTGGCTGTGGCTGTAGAGTAAGTCTTTATTATCTACAAGATAGCCATTATAACTTTTACCTCTATATATTTCTTCTATCACTTAGACATCTTTGGAAACTTTTCCCAGGAATGGGAAGAAATTTAGCTCAATGAAAGATTTTCTGGCAACAAACAAAGGTTCTTCTCCTATCAAGGAAAGGGCAGGACTAAGTCTCTTTGCTGTGAGGTCGCTTGTGCTTTGTGAAAAGGAAGATAACATATCCGAGTTTCCAGATGAAGTGAAGCTCTATTCTTTGATTAGTTTGCTGTTTGATGCAGGTAAATCAATAATCAGATTATCAAATTTACTAGTCCATGAAATAATACTCATCCATTATAAAAAATTTATCGGTTCTTTTTTAAAATTATCCATTATACAGGACTAAGTCTCTTTGTTGTAATATCTGCAAGATATTTGCAGGGGGAAAGTTTCTCAGAAGAAAGATCAGTTCTGGTTCAGAAACCACTGCTGCAACATTGCTGAGAGATATTCATGCAGCTCCACTTGAAAGCTTTGTTACTAAAGTTGCTGAAGTCATTGGAAGTTGTAAAACAATGAGGGATATGGCTTTATTTTGGTGCAGGGTTGTTGCTGAGGTAAGGGACTTTGTGAAGTGAACTGCTAGACTTTGCAAAAGAGAAATAGTTCACATTTTAGAATATTATAGATTATGTTCGTGTTATATTTTCTTTGATGAATGACAAGTTTGTTTATTATTGCTGCATTCATTTCCATTTTTTTTAAACTAAAAAATGAAAAAAGAAAAAGAAAAAAGAACCTGTTGGAACCTAGAACCGACCCCGGAACCTGTGACAGGGTAGGTTCCAGGTTCTTGGTTTTGAAGGGTAGGTTCCAGGTTCCAAAAAATAAGGAACCTGTACCCGAGGGTAGGTTCCAGGTTCCGCTTGGAACCTGTAAGGAACCGGGAACCGCTCACCCCTAACGGCATCCCCTCCTTCATTGTTCTTGGAAAGAATGGTTTGGACAGTTTCCTATGCTTGTGCCATGTTATCTTGGGTTATCAGAGGTTTTATTGAGCAAGAACTTTGGGCATGGCAGGGCATTCGTTTACAGCACAACAAGTGGGATTAACTCAATTCCCCTGTTTCTTTTGGCTGTTTTGGAAGGCGTGGAGCAAGAGAGCTTCTGATGGAGAGAAATCGTATGTTCCATTTTATTGAAATTTGGCTTAAAGTCACACACTTTTGGTATAGTGCAGACTTGCGTATGGATGTAAATGCCCTGGTTGATTAGTCGATGATTGACCTGGTATTTGAGCTCCCTTTTGGCTTTGGGAGTTGTTTTGTGTATGGCTTTTGTTTTTTGGGCTCCTTTGGTATGTGGGTTGCACCCCATAGGTGCCCTACAGGTGAACTACATAATCTATAAAAAGAAACTTCACACTTTTTTGAGGATTTTAAGTTATTCCAATTGCCCTTTATTCCAACACATGTTATCTCATCATATAATTTCAAGTACCAACATCAACATCTCACTTTTTTGCGAGTAACATCACCATGACAAAAGAGTGCCGCTAGTACTGAAAGTCAAGATCGAAAAAGTCCAAAAGAAACATTGGATCCAAAGAGCTACCAACAAACTACTAGAAAAGGATCAATACTAGGGACTAAGAGTAATATACAAAACTGATTTGAAGAGGAAAAATGCGAGTATAATGCATCAGTAGGTCTCAAACACCTAATATGAATCTATCTGGCATGCAACTTAGTAAAACCAATTTCAATACTAGGAGTTGACATCCTCAGCATTGGTCTGCCAAAAAAGAGGTGGTATATCAAAAATCGTGATCTAAAGATAAAAATAATAACACAAAATAATCAATTCTCACATCTAAGTACTAAACAAATGATTAAGAAAAGAGGCTCTCATAACCATGGTTAAGCATCACAGATTAGATCCATGTAGGCTCGATTCACTATCATCCGAGCATCACAGATTAGATCCATGTAGGCTCGATTCACTGTCATCCGAGCAACCACCAGTTAGTTTTCTACTCATTTTCTTTGAAGATCTGAGTTTTTATTCTCATCCTTAGCTTGTTGACCATAAACATAACACAGGAAAGAAGAGTTTCACTAACTACATTGAGTTCAATGGGTGGAATTTGGCAATATAAATAAGTCTAACTTCCCCCAGGCTCTAATAGTAATATCGATGGGTACAAAGCTTTGAATATGATTATTTGGTACAAAAATTGACTCTCACAATTGTAAGGGGATATATGCTAAGATTGAAGTGGGCAATAAACTCTTTCCTTTTAAATTGAGAACATATCTCTACACATGCTAATTATAATGTGAATGTATAAACATTATGTATCAAAATCTCCATGTACAGTACACTCAAAGCTCAAATTTAGATTAAGTTCAAGTTCAAACCAATGATTAGTGACCTACAATTTCCATTATACACTTTTAGGAGACATTGCCAACTTATTGAATCAGAGTCAAATCAGATTTTCCTTGACCCTTTCCAGTCACTTAATATTAATAATTCATATCATTGCATACAATATGATTGTATGAAGAATCAACATCAGGATGTTCTGAAAAATATGGCGTATCTCAAGATGTGCAGAAGAATAATTTCCTGTAGCAAATTCCTATCTCTATCCGATCACCTCCAAGACTGTTCACTGAGATGCATGAAGGAAAAAGGCCAGATGCAAAGATAATAACCCGCACCCGCATATGATTGAGGACAACTAGCAGAAGTTCTTTTCTAGCACCACAAACAACTTGTGATACACACTTCATACCCTATCATTGGACAAACTAGTAGACTGAGATTATAAAAACCAACCAAAAAAGCCAAAGTCCTATAGCAGCACCAGAGCTTAAAAAATTAGCCATACCACTTCATCCAGAGAATTAACACGGAACTAATAGATTGGAAAGCTCCTCCTGAGGGAAAGAGTCAAGACCTAGATAAGCAAACGAAAATAGTTAAATGAAGAAAAATGAAACGCCATCTACCACTTTGAATTAACAGTATCACTTGCCATGGTCACTAACAAGGTTTGACAGCAAATCAAACTTCCTCACGAAATATGTTAGTGGCATCAACCCACTGCTTATGCATTACATATAATGATGCCTGGATGACATGAAGTAATCTTCAATGTTCAAAGCCTATTAAGCAACTTGATGAAGTCCATTTTTTCTGCAGATAGAAAGAGATTGATAATCTAAGGAGGCATTCGGCTAATAAAGATTCTCAAAAGTCTGTTCTGATTTCAATTTGAGAATTAAAATAGACCAGAAAATGCGTTTGGTAACACTCCGAAAGCAGTCGACAAATAAAAGGAAAACTATTCTCAGAATCAAAATCAAAAACTGAAGATGACTTTTTTGTATTCCCATTCCAAATGCAAACATGGAGATTTGGAATAAATAAGCTTGTTTTTGGAATGTGATGTAACCCAAGCATATCCTCACAATTTTCATCCCTAATGACATTATTTTCACTAAAAAAATATTTTGTCAACAAAACATCGAAAACAGTTTCTATGAAAATGGAAACTAAAGCTGTTTTCTAAAACTAAGCAAGCCTTAAGCAGTCGAGAACAAAAATGACGCATGACTCATGCGACAATGTTTAAAAATTTTGCAACAAATTTGCCTCACAACTTTCAACATTTGAACTACATAGATTTTTAGGGACTTTTTACTGAAAGATAGATGATACTTACAGGTTGAGTAGAAATCTGAAGCATGAACAAGATAATTTAGGCTTCCAACTATGAGGCATCATGTTGTTCAGCTGATAGCAACTCTTCAAAGTATATTCAAGCATTAAAAATTAGCAGCAGGGAAGTTCTTCCATAATGTAAAGCTTAAAGTTATTTCTAAGAAAACTGCCTCGAAATTGCTCTACCTTAACTATCCATTTCTTTTTAAGGACGATGATAATATCCTGAGTTACTTTACGTTTTACTTTCCTTATGACCAAACAAAATTAGATACCGTCGAAACAAATATCAGTGCACATAAACAACCATAATATAATCATAATATCAAGTACAATCACCACCACATAAACTAAACTAGAACGGAATCTAGATTTCCACTTGGAACCTTCATTCACACTAGGTTTTTTCTGTAAAACGCCAACTCCTCAGTTCAAAATCATGTTCTCAATTAAGACATTCAAACACTTCACACACTGAATAGAAAAAAGAGAGAGCTTTCTCAATTTGAAGCAATTACCAGGAGAGACTGTCCCCAGCAATAGAGGTCCACCCACAGTAGACGTTTGTTCTGAATCTGAGATTTCATCTACATCCTTGTCCAAGTATGTAGACCAGGGCCAGCTTTCTTGTAGCCAAAACACAAGCCACACCTCTGCTTGCTGTAGCTAAAAATAAATAACTCAACTTGATTTCACTCCAATGTTCCTATAATATGGCCATAACTAATGTGATGTTTTGATACATCTGTTTGGTAAAAGTAATAAGTACAATACTTGCATCATGCTAAAACTTAAGTGGAAGCAATACTTGTGTACCGAAGAGGCTATCGTATGCATGTGAACCATGAATGCTCTACAGTATCTTTCTACATTAAAGACCCTGATAGTGTCTATCATCATGAACATGTACATACTAGTTCTCAGTCAGTAACTCAAACTGCAATGAACCTATGATAAGAAGATAATTATTCTTTCTGTATATGTCTGGCCACTAAAGATTCATCTTTTTTGCATTTTGACCTCCCAATTGATCTAAATTTACAGGAAAACCTAATAGTTCAGTATTGTACTTATTGAAATGAAAAAGATATTCTTTGGAGCATAAATTTGCACGTTTTCAACCATCAGAACAAGCATGAAATTGTCCATTAAAGAGGCATGACATACCTATGCCAGTCATATTTAAACTTAAGAGTAGGTTGTAAAAGTGGTTAGTAAGGAGCATAGACAGGATAATTCCAACTCCACCACCTAGTCAATGAAATAAATTTGTTAATAATACTGGCGAGTTTATCAAACAATGATACAAAAAGGAAAGACTATCAACAAGTTTCCAAAAATCCAAATTGCAAATGGACATGGCAAGAAGCTCAAGGAAAATAGTTTTCAGAGTATACAATTGAAGGCATCACAATGAGTTGATCCTTAGCTCGATTGTATGGCGGTGTAAAATTTTTTTACCACTACCAAGGAGGAACTACAGTATGGGGAATGCAGCACCATCTCTAGGTGTAAGATAGAGTCCAAGATGTGTATTTTCACTGGGTTAGTGTTTTGGAAGTGACAATGAGACAACCAAGCAAAAGTGTTCTCACAAAATAGAAGCAAAAGTGGCAATACTAACCCATTAGGGTCATTAAATGCACATTCCTTAACAAGCATTCAAGTATAAGGCACCAACTATCAACACAACTTTTGCAGTTATGTTAAGGCAGAAAGTATAACATCCTTTAAAATTGCAGGCATGAAATAGGATGTATATGCATATAGGAGGAAAAACTAAGCTGTCACTCCTTGCGCTGATGAGGAGAGCAGATACATAATAGGAAGAACAAAAGAATAAATGTTTTTAAAACCGGAGTAGTGTTTCAAGCAGTCAAACTAGTAGAACCATGCTCTAACAATTCGATCAGTTGAACCGATTGCATGTGACGTTATCTAATAGAATACACATTTCTAGAACAAAAGAAGCCCAGTTCACTTGACAAAGCTGCTTAAGCACAAAAGACAGGTTCCTGTTCTCGATAGAATCATTCAAATTTTTAATAGACTAAGCCAATACGGTCAATAAATGAATTATCCACCACAAAATGAAGCAAGAAGACACCGAAGCAGATGGTTGGCATGCCTTTTAGTTACAAGAGGTTGGAGTTCCAAACCCCAACCCAACTTCAACACTCTTCCTTAACGTTTTTGGAAGGCCTAGAATTGGTCCAGACTAGTTGACAGGTTTGCTGGGTTACCAATTGACAAGTACACATGGTTACTTGTTCGACAAAGTTGATACCACCAGTTGTTGACCACTATTGTTTCCGCTGTGAAACCAGACTCAAAAGAAAAGCACAATATCCTAGATTTTCCTTTTTGCCATCAATGTCTTAAATTGGGAATTGACATGTATAGGAACAAATAGAACTCAGGAGCATCCTATATTTATCACAAGTAAGGAATCATTATGCAAGCTCTAGATCCACAAGTTACCTTCAATTGGTCCAACTCCCAGTTAATTGCACAAGAGGTTCCTGAAATATGCATAAATGGAATGTCACTGGTCTACAAGATCATCATCCAGGCATCTCTCAAGTTTTCACAAGCATCATTCATCTTATTTAGCAGCATAACAATTTGAAGTTCCTGTTTCCAACATAATATATTAGCCACATCTGCAAATAAGGGATTTAACAAATGATATACCTAGCTTTTACCTTTAATAGAGCCAAATCCACACGATAGTAACCAGGAGGGATGCACAACAAGATCAATTCCAAAGGCCTTCCCTACTTCACATTGCTTGAATCATTCATAAATCACCTCAACTCTGTTATATCGTTTGTAACATCTAACAAAGACTATTTGGAAGGAGATATAATCTGTAAACCCAATTTCATGAGTTTGATTGGATGAAGCAAATTCAAAGCCATCCTGTATTTGTACTCTGCACATGTAAAAAATTGTAGTTTTAGATTAAAGGTATATACCTCATAGAAGGATAGTGAAAAGGGAATGTATCTAGTGAATGCTGAAACAGACATATGAGGGAATTGTGACAATAAATTCATATCAAGATTTGTTTTTAAATAGTGAAAAAAAAAAAAAAAAGGCATCTTGATAGCTTCCTTGAAACTGTAATGATTAAATCATTCCCTAATCTAAAAATGAGGCACTGTTTTTCCATACACAATGATCATAAGCTAAATAGAAAGCCCAATCCGACAAGATCACCCAACTTAGGTTCCAATTACATTATCAAGTAATCAACCTGAGACCAAATACGAAACACTAGAATATTAAGAAGAGGGTAAGTGAAAATCATTGTTGACTACAAAACCCAGAAGACAACACCCCACCCCCAAAGGTTTCCCTATCTTGTTCTCCTTCTCACATTATGGTCTCATAGTTCTGGCTACTCAGGCTAGGAAATGAAAAATATTCGTACAATTTTTCGGTAATTGGAAAATGGATAGAAAAGATCAACAAACTCAAATAATTGATGAGTTGGATAACACCAAAAAGCAAAGACTGGCAATGTTCACACAGTCCAATTTTGAATCCGGGCAATCATACTCAAACTCCCTTTATGCATACAATGAGATCAAGAATTTCACATTTGGTACACACATCGGCAATGAGGACCAAACTTGAAAGGGGAAAAATGAATCACTTCATACAGTAGATACCAGCAATGTTTTGTCCCATAATTCATATTTCTCCCACAAAGGTGGCATGGGTAAGAAGACTTATGCATGGCAAACTAGATATAGCATTAATGAGAAGAATCTACAATGAAAGAGCAATAAACGACACATTCAGATACGAACTTCTATGCAAGAACAAGATTCTATTGCATCTCACATTTCTAATTCTTTTGTTAATACCTCTGTTTTATCTATTGAAATTCCTTTGCAAGTGTCCTTCGCAAATATTCACTGTCCCCACAATCTCCAAGTTGCAGTAATTCTCTGGCACAATAATGCGTGTAAGATGTCTTGCTGACCTAACATAATAAATAAAGGCAGAAAGTGCAAGAAATTAAACTTTATCTTTAAAAAAGTGAGACCTTACAATCCAACGAGAAACAACAATCAACCCATCTATTTTAACCCTTGTTACCATCTGGATAATTGAAATAATGTTGGACCAACAAAAACCAGGGTCGACGACCAGCAAACCACCCTAACTTGAGTCAATCTTATCTAGTTGAAGTGTTGAAGTGCTCAAAGTATTTATGAGGACTGTAGCAAGATGAACTGAAATGAAGAACCAACCTACGAACCAGGATTCATTTACCATTGCACATCATCAGTTTAGCAAGTAATGTGGACATGCTGCTAGAGCGCATGAAAACAATACTAGGCTTGACAGCATATCATTTTGACATTTAAAGCACGACCAAGTTCCATTACACCACGGTATTAGAATTCTCTCGCCTACAAATGGATAGCAAAACCTAGTGAAGGCCTACCAAAATAGCTGCTAGGGTACATGAAAGCAAATACCAAGCTGACCATATTTCGCAGTATCCAAGGAATACTAAGCTGACCAACCTTCTCGCTTCGAAGCAATTACAAGGAGAGACTGTCCACATCCTCTGGCAATTGACATCGCCTTTGAGTCCTTCTTGACCATTGCCAGCCAATACTTCTTTGGATTCCACTCCATCATCTTCACCTGCCAATCAGAAATCAAGCAAACTTCAGAAAATCAACTTGGAACAATCGAGTCAACTGCCCATTAGGTCACAAAAGAACACTAGGAGCCGAACCTGACAAGCCAGTGATTTATTGACTTGAAGCTGAAATAGGAGGACAACACACTGTGGTCCTTCGTTGGTCTCCATAGCTAAAGCTTTACGAGCAGTTGAAAACGCAACATTAGCACTAGAGCAAATCGCAAGGATGCGAGCTGAAAGAGGGCTTGTGATGGATAGAGCTCAAACCTAGAGGAACGCTCAAGCCAGTTGAAGAGTGAGAGGGTGAGGAAAGTCCACTTGAATCCTAGAGTAACATGTGGGAGAGAAAATAAGGAAGATAGAGAGACTTGATCACAGGAGTGGAGACGGACATTTTCAGCTGTGCAAAGCCTCTGTTAAATATAAGCAGGGCAATGTGGGATGACAACATGCAAACATCCTTTTACAATTCCAAGTATGCATTGAGCTCCTAATCCTTCTATGATTTCAATCTATTTTTTCGAATATTTCAGCATTTACATCAACTAGTGAAATAATAACCGAATCCTGCCAGTGAGTCAGACGAAATCAATCCAGCAACTAACATCAACGAACTAGTAATAATACTTTGAAGTTTACAAATCTCTGTTTGTCAAACTCAATATTCCTTTTGAGCTCTTTGGATCCAACTAATGGGGCATCTAACATCATCACTCGCAGAAGCTTTGCTCAAATTAACATAGTGAATTCAACTCAAGTTGCTTGCTTTTGTGGGATATAATATGATTCTTTTCCTTATCATTGCATGCTATTCATGCATTAGAATTAATGCAAGGCAGTTTTCAAATGGCATATAGGATATCGAAAAGTTTCCTTAGGAAACTTATACAAATGCCTCCTGTCTTTTACTTTTCAGCAAGTAAATGAACTAACAAGAGCTTATGCACAATATAAGGAATTATTTTACAGTACAGACGATTATGTCAAAGGACATTGTAGTAATGTCTTGCTCAGCTCAAAAGTTCAAGTATATGACAGATGGCTTTACCAACTCTACAAACATCAATATGCATTCTCTGGGATAATCCATTATTAGCCTTGGAGTAGGTATATTCTGGATTCAAACCAAATGAACAAGGATCCATACAATAAAATTCAAATTGCAATTTTCTAGATCGATCCAAATAATTCACAATGCTTTTGCTTCTGCCCTGTTTATTAGTTCACTCACAGCCACACCACTAGAAGAAGAGCTTGTTCTTGCATTTCACATTTCTAAACTGATACAGTTAACTTAATCAGCTAATGCAGACAGTTCTGTGAAATAAAATGTGTGGAACTCAATGGTTGGACAAATTTTATTCCAAGTTAGTAGTTGCATGCCAAGGGATGCCCTGTCAACATGCTCCATTTGCACCGTAAATTCACTCTTAAGCATAACTTAGAAACATGCAGTCATCAGCTACATGGTAAGGGCAGAGCAAACTAAGACCTCAATTAGGAGGACCGCCATATAGGGTCCTTCATTTTGCATTTCTCGACCTACATAATGACCTTTGGCATGCTATCAGATACCTGTATACGTCAGTTTTTATGCACTACTTCCAGCATTCCCATAATCAATCAGACGTTGAGAATCTTTATTTTTCTTTATAGGATGAAGGATCTTACCCAAAAACTAATGACAAATGATGCACTTAGAAAGCCTTTTCCATCTATTTCCCTTACTAGCATGATAAGCAAAACCTTTCTGCCAAAGCACACAACAATTTCCATGGATATCTCCCCTCAATTCCTTGAATTCAAGTAAGGAGACAATGATGACACTGTCAGCTAGGAAATAATATTGAAAGATCATAAATCTTGAAAGATATTGGGAGCAGGAAATACAAATAAAAATTGGATAGTAGATCTCAAAAGAACAAAGGTAACTTACCTGCTCTATGTACCTTTGATAGTAAATGGGGATTACTTCCATTATATTGACTCATCCGAGTCATCCGTATCGTCTGATTCATATCCTATCATTTCGCTATTTGTAATCTCATTGGATCGATAAATCTGAGTTCCAGATAATTCTGGAATTGTTTTGAGTGACTCGCATCCAATGATATTCAGTTCCTGCAACTTTAACCTATCAAGGCCTTGAATTTCGGCAAAGTTTACGCATCCTCTAGCTTGTAATTTCTTTAGCCTCCCGGATTTTGGAAGGTCTAGCCTTTCCATTGAAGTGCACCCAGAAATATCTAGCCTTTCCAAATACTCCATCCTATCAAGGCCTTCAATTTCGGCTAAGTTTTTGCAATTTGTAGCTGTGAATTCCTTCAGCCTCCCGGATTTTGGAAGGTCTAGCCTTTTCATTGAAGTGCACTTTTTGATATCTAGCCCTTCCAAATACTCCAACCTATCAAGGCCTTGAATTTCGACTAATTTGCGGCATGTGTGAATATATAATTTCTTCAGACCCTCGAGTTTTGGAAGGTCCACCTGTTTGATTGTTAAGCACAATATGATAACCAAGCTTTCCAAATATATCAATTTGTCAAGAACTCGAATTTCAAGTAGATTCTTGCAAGAGGAGACCTCTAATGTCCTTAGATGGACAAACTGTGAAACGTCCAGCATTTTGATAGATTCACAGATAGAGACTTTCAAGACTTCCAACTTGAAGGGCGTGTTTAGGGATTGTGGTGATTCCATTTCTTTAATGTCCGTCGGTTGGGAACATTCTGAACTCTTTAATTGCGTTGATGGAAGCACCTGGATGCACTGGATAAAATGGCAAAACATAACTTGTAGTTGCTTGAGATGGGCTAGGTGGGAAAGCGAAGGCAATTTGCGACTTTGACAGGTGACGTCCAAATATGTTAAGCCGGAAGGAAGGTCTGGCAGCGATTGGAGCTTGTAGCAGTGCATAAAATAAAGGCATCGTAGGGAAGAAAGATTACACATGCTTTCTACCATTATCCCTTTCAAATTTCCGCAACTCTGAGCACGTAACTCTCGGAGCTTTCTCAGACTCCCAATACCATTAGGTAATTCTTCTATACCGCTTCCAGAAATATCTAGAATCTCTAGATTCTCCAAAGACCCTATGCTATTTGGTAATGCAGAAAGGGATGTAGTAAAGGATAGATCGAGTTGCTGCAGTGCTTTTAATTTACCTATTTCTGCTGGAAGCTCCCTGAGGAATAAACAATTGTCTAGCTCCAAGCGAAGGAGGCCCTCCATGTATTTAATGGAAGCATCGATTTGCTTCAGACTCGACCAGCTGAGGATGAGAACCTCTAATTTCTCAAAAGCTGAGAGGAAGTCAGTATTTTCCAAGGAATAACACGATGAAAGGTCTAGATATTTAAGCTTCTCTGCCATCTACCAAAAATAAAAATAAAAAACAATAATGAATGTCGATGGATGAGTGTAGAGTCATTATGATTCAAAAGAAAGCATAAAAGGAGAAGAAAAAAAAGACTTTAATTCTTACCTTGAAAAAACTCCATCCTTCCCATTTCTCATTTATCTCGCGTCCTTGAAATTCGAGTACAGCTAATTCCTGCATGTGAAAATTGTCTACTTCAAAATTCGTGGGACAATCTTGCCATTGAAGCCATTTTAACTCCTCCATTGAGTCCTCAAAATCTCCACTAAGATGTGCCCCTTTCATGAAAAGGAATCTTAGACTCGTCAATTTTTTGAATTGTTCTGCTGTGTAATTGTTGCCATCTCGCTCAACTATTTTGCCGAGGCCTTCTGAGTTGCCTTTACTTAGATCAATAGCCTCAATCTTGTCCGTTCCCTGCAAGCAAGAATCAACGTTCATTAATACTAAATCCAACTAAAGTAATCTAATATTATTTGTTCATATTGCGATTGACGTGCATTAATGTGTTCAAGAGACCAGCAATGCAAAGATATGATTTTTCTTTTTACGCCAATAAACAATATTTATAAAGGCTAACAAAGTGAAGGATGTCAACTTCCATTTTGAAATTTGGCCGTATACATTTGGATCTAAAAAAGAATTATGATGTCATGGTTCGTTCAAAGTAAAAATTTTACAACTTGTAATCTTCTTCTTCTTCTTTCCCTTACTATAGCTTCATTACCATACTAGTTAAGACAAGCGTGCAATGCAAGGAATTTAATCAAATTGCAATGTGCAAAATCAAAAGTTGATTTGATCTATTTTAATAGAAATATTTTTTCTCTACGTAAATTTCACGTTAATTTTTATGTGTATATTACTCAACTGTGCTACTTAATAAAAAAAAAATAACACATACTCTTATTTTCCATTGGAGTAATAACTAATTACAAGAAACTGAATATTGTGACAATAGTTATATTAATATATTATGTACTTATTATTTACTAGTAGTAAGTTGAAATATTCTTAATTAATTATTTTCTAATCATAAATAACTAAGACAATAATATTAGTTATGTTAATATTCTCTACAACTTATTATTATATCGTAAATTTTAGTTTAGCTTTAGATTACAATTTGGTATATTCATAATCATAAAAACTTATTAGCTATATTAATAATCTCTAAACTTTTGATTTTATCATAAATTTTAGTTTAAATATAAATTACAATTTGATATAATCATAATCATAAATAACCGAAATACTCAACTATAATAAAAATATTAAAAAAAATAATTGTGGAAAGTGCGAAGCATTTTTAGAAATGAGAAAATTGAAGCTATTTTTGGCTACAAGCCTACATGGAATAGCTATTCCTTGGCCCCGACAGGAATAACTACTCCTGATTTTAAGAGTATAGTAATTTCTAGCCCGTTTTTTAATCAAATGAAGGAATAATTGCTTCATCAAAATAGAATGGAAATAGAATAGTTATTCCTGAGAACCAAATTGTAGCAAGCTTTCACAAATAAAATGATAATAATAATTATGCATAAGAAGTCAAGAAGTAATACAGAAAGTTCATGGACTTCCACATGTCATTTTCTTGGAACCAGAAATTCCGCTATTGTACTTCACAATGTTGTACGAGATTTCGTGGATACTCATACGTGAACAACGTAATAATTTGGGAAGGATTTAGATCTCAACACTCAAAAGGAATCCATGAAAAAGAAAGAAATCTTCAACATAAGTAATCTACTCAGATTAGTCATTGCTCCCAAAGAAATACTCATGTGACTATTATTAATCGACTATAAGATTAACAGTTGGTTGTAGGTCAAAAAAAAAAAACAAATAACAGATAATTAAAAATTATTTGGAGATTCACTCCTTTAAGAATATGTGGCTAACATGTTATCATTATTATGGTACCCCAAAGACTATTATGCTAACAGGACTCCACCCCCCCCCCCCCCCCCCCCCCCAATATACTTCCCTCTCAAAATATTAGAATGCCCAATCTATCTTCAAGACTTCTTTGTGTGGTGTGTAACTCTTTTCAACTTAAAAAAATCGATAGCTAGGGTGTGGCCGAATCCCAAAAATAAGCCAACCTTTTGTATTCGGACAAAAGTCGCAAAACCTTTCAAACATCTATCAAGCCTAACCTTCAGCATCTACGACAAAGATAACATAACTTGTCAATCGCAATAAATATAGCCCAACTATTTAGCCGTAGAACAAAATTGACACCTAGTAAAGAATTTCATCTATTATAATTGTTAAATCGCCACGGATGACCTACATTGTTGATTGTGCTAACGTACACAGTGACTGATGTCAACCCACACCAAAAAGGATGTTGTGTTTTACTTTATAATCGTGTTAACAATTTGTTACAAAATTCCTGGCTTTTTGTAGAGAAAAAAAAAGTTTTAGTCATGATTAACATGGTTCATTGTGCCTATCCGCACAATGAGCTATGTAGAATGACTCGAGATAATTTAAAGTGAAAATAGGCAAAATTGATGGCGGGCATCATTTTTGTCCCATGAGTAAAAGGATGAGTTTGAAAGGTAATGTCATCTTCATTCCACATTCAAAATGCTGGGTCCTTTTAGGATTTTTTTCGACTTGTGTAATATTTGTCCCAATTGCAAAAAGTCGTACTTCTTTCATTTGGCTGTGCACTCATTAATATCCAACGAGTGAGTTATGAGTGTGTTTCAATTATGCTTTAAATGTCTTTTATTTTTTGGTTTATTTAGTAAGTCGTGCTAGTGCTTTGTCCTTGCTTTGCACTTGGCAAGCATTTTTTTCATAAACACTTCAACAAAGGAGAGTATTGGGTGACCTCTCACGTCGCTTTGCCATGTTATACGACGTCTTGTACAACCAATCTTTCTACAATGTACTTTAGGTGCAACACTTGAGAAGAAGGATGTGGACGAAATTCTTCATTTCCTTGATAGATCTCAAGTGGCATTTCGATCGAGCCTACGCTAGAGGGTCCTTCTAAAGGTTCGGCATAATTGTAAAAGGAACAGGCTGAGAGTCGTGAGTGGCTAAACAAGCCTCCTTCGTCCCTTGGGACCAACAAAGGGGTAGCAGTACTTTTTCAAAATAAAGAAGGATATTTGGCATTTGTTTTTCAATCGGAAGTGGTGCATATTGTGGTTCTTTCAGCTGCTTCTATTTTAGATAATATATATGAAAATAGCTTCGGATATTTTCATTCAATGTTGGAATAAACTGAAAAGAAGAACTTATATCATTTTTAGCAGAACCACTCCGATTTCAACTTACGATAGTGCCATGGATGAAGAACGAAATGGAATCATGGAAGAATACTGACATAATTATATCAAACTGTACCTTTTTAGTTGTAAAATTTAGTTATACCATTATATTTGTATATAAAATATACAGCATATTCATTTTTCTTTTGCTTAGTTTAGTTTGTTTTATCATGTAGTACGAAAGACACAATAAAGGTACACTGGCTTCGAACTTGTCAATCTATGAATTGGTTCTTGTGATTATACATACTACGCACGTTGAGACTGTAAGTAAGTGCGAGTCTTTTGATCAACAACTGGAGTCAAACCAAATGATGGATTAAAAAGAGTAGAGTCGTAATCATGATTAATTCACAAATGCAAATACAATCTTATGCTTAATTATACAGAATAGAATTTTAGAGTATTCATCTCCTTGACCTTTAATGTAGAAAATAAGTATCCCTTCCATTCTCTATTATGGAATAGTGACTAAATTTCATGAGAAATGTGGGCATCATTAGTCCTATTATATTAATTCTAACATATGATTTATATATCCCGAGTATGTACGGTTTACAGTAGTATAGCCAAGTTATTTATTGCATGTGTCAAGGACGCAACTAAATCAATATAGAAATTCAAGATTTTTGTCAATATAGAATACCCCTATCAATATCTAGAAAATTTGAAAGTACCTCATTAGATAACTTTGTAATATACACTTGTCTAAGAAATATCTTAGATAAGCTACGATACTTACTAAGAGAGAAGCAACCTCCTACTTGCTAATCATGTCAATGAAACAAAACAAGGATACTAATATTAGAAGGTTCTATGTTCACTAGAGCAAGCACTGAGACGACCAACACTACTCTAACAAGAAAACATGGACTAAGGGAACAAAAGTAAGAGAAACGGTTACCTTATTTCTCTTTAGCACTTTCAAGGCATCCTCGAAGTCCCATAACCTGCTACGGTGCCAAGGCTGCTGCTCGTTTTCCTCACGAACAATTGCTCTACCAAGATCTCTTAATTGGTCATGCATTCGGAGCTTAAGATCATCTCCAATTTTTATTAATGACATAAATTTCAACACTTCAATATTCTCCCCTGGAAAAAAGTCACAAGCGTCCCACATGTAGAATGCAATTCTCCTGTCAATGCCAATGAGAAAGCAAGCAATATCCAAAAATATTTGTTTTTGTCCCTTGTCTAATACATCATAACTTATCCTTAACTTTTCTTGCACTTCTATACGAGGGATCTTTTTCAACTTTTTTATCACATCTCCCCATTCTTTTGATTCTTTTCCACACAATAATGAACCTAAAACCTCAAGGGATAAGGGAAGTCCTCCAGTGGTGGATACAACTTCATGAGTGAGGCCCTCAAAGTCACTTGGAGGAAAGTCCTTTCGAAACGCACGTTTGCTAAACAAAATCAAAGATTGATCGTGATCCAATTCCGTAAGTTCATATTTGTAGTCCACCCTAGCTTCTTCAAGAATTCTCCTATTTCTGGTGGTAACAATGATCCTACTTCCCAAAGAAAACCAATCATGATTACTAGCCAAACACTTCACTTGATCGACATCATCCACATCATCAAGAAGAAGAAGGACCTTTTTATCTTTAAACCTAGAGCAAATGAAATTAATCCCTTCATCCTTATTATGAACTTCTTCTTTTTTATTCGAGATATCATAGATTAACTGATTCTGTAAGTCATGAGCTCCACGCTTCCATAACTCCCTTATATCAGCAATGAAGCTACGATGCTCAAATTGATTGGATAGCTTGTTGTAAATGATTTTAGCAAGAGTAGTTTTACCAATGCCTCCCATTCCATGGATGCCAACAAATAGTATGGCATGAGATTTATCATTAAGAAGTTTCATAAGGTTGTTCACATGACTATCAATTCCGACCAAAGTCTCAGAAATAATCAACTCAAACTTTTTCTTCAGTTCACTCAACACTTTTCGAACAACCAATTCCACCAACTCTGCTTCAGGCCTGTCAAATGTGACAAGAGTTCAAATATGTGGCAACAATAATTTTATATTGTTTATCTATTGAGAATGAAGTAATAAACGAATCCGGGATAAATTAAAAAAATTTAAGAAACTTTTTTGTCACACCTCCATATATAATCTTATATGCTAAGAATAAAGTTTGAGAAATGCTTGTGGTTGTTTCACATGGCATGCCCCCTTCCACTATTACTCCAACATAATTTATTAAATTAGAAAAAACTTGAGGGCATCACTTATGTACCTTGAATATTGTATATGTTATGAATTTGAACCAAATTTTAGACTTGTTGTTTGTTAAAGACATTAGGGATGACATGGACTCAACTTTCAAAACTTTCTAGAGCCTTTGAATAATCAAAAATCCAATAAGCCAACCTAGTATGAGTCAGCAATCAATCAATAGACAAGTCATAACTTTTGATGTGAGACGATTTCAATTGCTGTAATATCAATCCAAAAGGCAGTTCAGATTGTGATATTATGAACAACTTGTTTGCACAATTCTACACGATTGCAAGTTTCTACTTGTGTTATCATTATATGTTGGTGTTCTTATCAATTTTCATTGCCTCTAGGGATGATAAGTTCTTGTACTTTGTTTTCCTTTTGAGTAACTATGTTCTTTGATTTTAATTGATCTAAGTAGAAGAATAATTTTTTGCCAAAATAAGAACATTGATTCAATATATTTAGGTGTATGAGATAGAAATTACTTGCTGAAGATAGGAAATGCATTGAAAATTATTCAAACAAATATATAATATAAATAATCCCCTTTTCCTTCTTTTTTTATATTTTCCATCATCATATATAACTAATGAAACATTTCTTTTGTAAAATAATTTTAATAACAACTAGTCAACAATATTAATGATTTAATAAATGTAACTTGAGAAGATAAAGAATTATGCCTTTGACAATCACTATGCACGGTATATGATGTTACAAGCTCTAAATAAAAATTACCAATAAGTTGTACTATTAATCTCAAATAAATATGACCGACCAAAAATAAATAAATCTCAAATAAATATGTAATTAGAAAAGTTTGTGATGATGACTAGCGTGACATACACTATAAACATGAAAAAACAATGGCACAATGTTACAAAAATTTTGGATATAAGAGTAAAAACTCAATCAAAAAAATCTTAGCATTCAAGTGAATGGGATCATACCAATAAAATCTATAAGTAGATTTGTCAATATCATTAAAGCAAAACACTAAAAAAAAACAAAGAATAATTTATTGAACTCACGCTTCGTGGGATCTTACTGCCAACATGATCTTTCTGTTTATATATATAGAACGAAAATGAAGCGGGTGAGAATCATAACAACCAGTAAACACCCGCACATATTAAAAGAAAGTAGAGAATGCCTTGGTGAGATATTTTACCCATCGGCTTCGTATCCTTTCAAGTTGCTGACTTTAAGGAGTGCTTGCTTCCATTTCTCCAAAATCGTTGGGTCGATAGAAGACCTCTCGAGCGAATGCTTCTCACGCTCATGAAATGCCTCTCCAAAACTCCCGATTTGATGTCTCACGTCAGCTGGTTTCACTTTGTAGAATATAGGCAGCACCATCTGCCCGTTATTATTCTTGCGCTCCATTATTTGAACCAGTTCATCCAGGCACCAACTGCTTTTGCCATAATTCACAGAGAAAATGGGGATCAAGATCTTACTATTCGTGATGGCTTCCATGAGCTCTGGTCTGATGTCCTCGCCTTGGGAAAGCTCATCATCGTCTCTGAAAGTGTGAATTCCGGCTCTGAGGAGCCCATGGTAGAGGTGATCGGTGAAGCCATGTCGAGTATCTGGGCCTCTGAAGCTCAAGAACACCTCATAGCAGTTTCCAGTTGATGCATTATTATTAGTTTCCGTAGGAGACGAACCAGATCCAACAAAATTAGTTTCTGTCAGCACAGTCATCGAACCAGATGCACCAGTATCAACATCCTCTGCATTTCCACTCGCATTAGTTTTCCTCTTCTTAATGTGACGATGCAATTCGGCCCTTAACTCTGCCATTGAGTTCAGCTTTCAAGCCCTAACGGAGAAAAAAACCAGAATGCCCCTCAGAAAACAGGAAATGCCTTCTTACCTCTTCTATCGTGGTCTGTTAAAATATCAATACATATGAAGCAGTGGATTTGTTCGGAAGATGAAAAGCGTAGAGAGACTTATGACGAGGCTGTGACAGGGATTTGCAGGAGAAGACGAAAGATTGTTTGGGGGGGGGGGGGGGGGGGAGAGAGAGAGAGATTCGTCCTGTCCGATATTTTCCAAACGAGTGCTCGGAATATATAAAAACATCAAAGCGTCGGAACAGTGAAGAGTCCCCTGCTTAGTCCATTGCTAGCACCGTCGAACCGTCCTTTTCTTTTTTTCATTTGTTTTCCATAAGAGAAGGTATTTTTGTTAATTATATTTCAGCCTCTTAATTCCACTTAGGAATTTTTTTGGTCGTAATCCCATATGGAATTTACCCTTCTTACTTTAAGCCTTTTAAATATTATACCATCAAACTGATAAACTTCATTTTAATACTGAAATGTCATATTACAACAATCACTTATTCTAAAAAAATTATGTTACTTACTTGTGTCAATGATCACAAATATTATCAAATTACTATATATATATATATATATATATATATATTTATTTATTTATTTTGTACCCGAGCACAATGAGAATAATGTCTTTTTGGTTCTCGTTCTACCTTAATTTTCCCTTCTTTTTTTCTGTCGAACCTTAATTTATCTTTCAATCTCATAAATAAATCCAAATGCCTTCTTGCTTTTGCTTTTCTTTATCATACATATATTTTTTTTATTGGTTTGATTTATCTGGTTGGCACGCCCCAATAAAATTCAAGCGATGCCTTCGTGTGGTGGAAGTTTCAATGCAGTGGAGAATCCAAGGCAATCCTGCCTGGGAAGAAGATAACATGTGAGCAAGTTTCGGTGCACAGGGATGAAAAAAATAAAACCAAAAATAGAACTGAACCAATTATTAATTTTTGGAACCAGGGCCGGAGCCTATCTGATCTAATAAAAACGGGTCACTAAAAACGAAACCTCACGGTTAGCCTTAGATCTGGGAAGGAGAGAAAATGGATGAGGCCTACTACCTAAATCTTATTTCTTTTGGTGAAAAAATAATACTTTTGGCATGAATGCAGACCCCACAATCAGAACCTTCTTTCCTTCGTTCTAGAACATTAACGATCTATGAAAGAGGCGTGTAGGCATTTTTATGGCATTGGATAACGGTTTTGCACCATCTCATTCATTTAGATCATAATATCAAGTAAGGATATAGTGAATTTTTTGAGAGAGCACGAGAAATTCTCAAGTTTTCAGTTTTATATTTGTATAAATAGATAATGTTTAGAACTTAAATAAAGCTTTTTTAACCATAGAAACTTAAATAATTCTAACTCCACAAAGTTTTTTTGGTCAAAAAATTCCACAAAGTTGATAGAGCTATATCCTTACCTACATAGTATCAAGAGTAGTCTCATCTTTCGGATTATTATCATTTTTAGAATAAAGTACTTAATTTCAATATGTTGAATTTATATATATATATATATATATGTATATATATATTCCGAAATCAATAAATTTGAATTTACTTTCTTTAATATTATGAAATGGTCATGCTCTTGCATGTTATAAGATGATTTTATTACTGTGTTTGGACAAAATGATAATCTAGAAGGGTACAAGCTCCTATGTACACGCTTATATGGTGATTATATGCACAAACTTTCTAAGAAAGTAAACTTTTGATCATCATATTCTTGTGATTTTAATCCTAATAAATTATTTTAAAGAAACTAATCAAAAACATATTCATTAGATTGATTAAATGCTTTCAACCCTTGCAGAAATTAAATTCATTTCCCTAGATAATCTAAATCAATCACATATTTGTGTGCCCTTTTTTGCTAGTGAATTGGATTAGTGAACTAATCTACGTGGACTGATTCCCAATTTTCTGATCAAATACGATTTCGTTTTGGATATAATTTTCCATGTCATTTTTTTAACGTGGATTTTAATGCTACGCCAAACAAGTAACAATATTTTTTAACGTGGATTTTCTAATGCCATGATCATACCTGCTTTGAGTCAAAAAATGCTACTTTATCTCCTGGTTTTTCGACTCCAAAATCCGAGCTTCAGGCGCGCTTCTGAAACACAACCACCCTACAAAAAGAAGCAAAACACCAAAAAAATAAAAAATAATAATAACCCAACTTTTATTCATCACATAATAAATCTCAAAGCAAATTTAAAACAATCAAAACATGAAGAGCTTATCATGAAATTGCTAGAACCCAAAGAACTGTGAACAAAAATACGTTGCTTCTAAATCTTTCAATTCAAAGAACCTCGTACAAGAGAATAGAAAGGCATGAAAAAATTCAAGAATGGATGCTGGAAAACGTATATTCGAGAAAAAGCCCAGCCAAAACTCTGCTGGGGACAGACAGGTATAAATGCATAGATAAGGTAAGGGGAGCTTTTCGAGCGAGTTCGAGAATGTTCGAGGATTTGACGGCACTATTAGAGAACCCACCGCTTTGTAACACTGGTAATCTTCTCAAGCAACCGCTTCTACCACAGTTGGGAAACACACGAACCATCGACCCCAAAATCTCATTTTTCCTGTTACCCACTACTTCGATTCCGCAAAGGGGAGAAACCCACGAGGAAAGAAGAATTGCAGGGAACCCCAGATTGCAGATTTGTTGTTAAGAAGAACGGGAAGAGAGAGCGCGAGCGGTCCGTACGTCGATGGCGAAAGTGAGAGCACCTCCACAAACGACACGAGACGAGCTACGACAGGAAGAAATCGAACGAACAGCAAAACGCAAACGATTTACGACTAACCCTCTCGCTCAATCGAGCGACAAATCAAACCCTGATAGAAAAAAAGGCAAAGGGGAGCCATGAAAAACAAAGCGAGAATCGCCAAAGAGAGAGAGCGAGAATTGCCAAGGAGAGAGACGCCTACCGTTTCTCAAGACTAGTTGCGGCAACAAAGGAGGAGGAAAGGTGTCGCGACTCTGTCTTCTCCGGCGAACTATGCGAAGAGGAGGAGGAGGAGAAACAAACTTCACGAGAGAGGAGAGAGACAAAAAGATGTCTGCCAAGAAGTTCTAAAAAGGATGAGAATTAATAAACAAGCTCCGATAAAATTTCGATACCCGGATTTGTTGGGAAGATGAGTGGAAAGAGACTTTGGACGAGTCTTCGTTGAACTTTTACTCCATTGCATGCACCGTTGAACTTTCCTTTTTCTTTCCTTTTGTTAAGTTATTTTCCACTGAAAATGTATTTTTATTGAATATATTTAAGCTCTTGATCCCACTTATAAATTTAATCCCTCTCACTTTACACCTGCTAAATATTATACTGTTAAACTGATAAACTTCATTTCAATATTTATAAGTTCAATGAGATAACACGTGTCGAGGATCAGAAAAATTATCAACATGCTATATATTTTGTACCCATCACAATGAGAAGAATTTATTTTTTGCTTTGGTTGTGCCTTAATTTCCCCTTCAAATCTCATAAATTAATCAAAATGCCTATTTGCTTTTTGCTCTCGCTTTATTATATATATATATATATATATATATAATTTTTTTCTCTTTATTGATTTGATTTATCTAATCCAATCAGTTGGCATATATCGACAATTCAAATTTGCCGAGCTGGATATAAATACGTAATTTGTTGACCGGGACCCCGACCATGCATTTATAGTCGTTGCCTTAATGTTGGGGAAGTTTCAAAGGACAAGAGAATCCAAGGCGATCCTTCCCCGGAAGAAAATAACATGTAAGCAAGTTCGATGCAAAAGTAATGAAAAAAATAAAACCAAAAATAAAAGACGATTGCTTTATTTGTATCCATAGAAAGTGGTCATAATTGATGAATTGCTGCACCATTGCACTTTCCTTTGCTTTTTCTAATTTGTTTTCCATTAGAAAAGTTACTTTTGTTAAATATTTTTAAACTCTTGATCCCAATTACAAATTTAACTTGAATCAATTAGGTATTACCATATCAAATTGATGAATTTCATTTCACTATTGAGACGTTACATTATCAACAATCACTTCAAATCTACTACACACTCTATATATATATATATATATATATGTATATATTTATTTATTTATATAAAGACTTCAGATGATTATAAACCCAAAGAAAGTAGAGAGGAAAACTCTAGTGGCTTGATATTCTGAATAATTTTAGGACTCCTTGCATTTTTCCCTTTATTGTTTCTTGGACAAACAAAAGGGCGGCCAACAGCATTGAATTAGACCCAACGAAGAACCGACCAAAATGACTTTCAATGACACAAAATTTTTTACATGCATTTGCCATAATTTTGCTAGTAATTGAATACAATGGCAAATATAAAGGGAAGATTTTCTAAATATATAATAGGACATGGACAGCAACTTGCAATCCATCTAGACAAGACACGTGCAGATGCAGATGCATGAATCATTGATAATTTTATTATTTCTTGGACTAACCAAAGAGCAGCCAACGTTGAATAAGAACCAGTATGAGGATAGATATTTCTATAACCATTGCTACGTATCTGTTAAGGTGGAGACCACTTTGAACACATCAATGCCGTGCACATTTTTTCTTTCATCTTGTCTAATTTCTTTTCCAAGTAGACTTTTCAACTCCACGACAATTCTTTCTAGTTCCTTTGCACATTTCTTTCTTGCTCACTCCAAATTTTTATCTTTCCCTTGTTGTCACTGCTTCCCTCACATGCCTATCACATGGTTTTGCGGGAGAAAATGAAAAGTGGAGAGAGAGAGAGAGAGAGAGAGATTTGTCTAGTCCAATATTTTCCACACAAGTGCTCAAAATAGATAAAAACATACAAAGCGTCAAGACAATGAAGAAGGCACGCATAGTCCACCACCTACACCAACAAACTTTCCTCTTTCTTTTGTTAATTTATTTTTCGTCAGAAAAAGGTGTTTTTCGTAAAATATTTTTAAGCTCTTAATCACATTTAAGAATTTACCCCTCTTACGTTGAGCTTGATATACATTATACAGGCAAATCGATAAACTTCATTTTAGTACTAAATAAGGATAACTTATTCTAAAAAATTATGTTATCAAAGCGTGTCAAGGATTATAAAAAATTATCGACGTGCATAAATGTGTATATATTCATTCGGTACCTTAACACAATGAGAAGAATTTATTTTTCACTCGGTTCCGTCTTAATTTCCCCTTCAAATCTCATAAATAAGTTAAAATGCCTTTTTGCTTTTGCTTTTACTTTATTATATATATATATATATTATTGATTTAATTTATCTAATCTAATCAGTTGGCATGCATCGATAATTCAAATTTGTCGAACTAGATATAAATTAATAATTCATTGATCGGGACCTCTAAACATGCATTTATGGTCATCGCCTCTAATTGGTGGAAGTTTCAATGCACAGGCAAAGTGAACTTCAAGGAAATGTAGATGTTACAAAAGTAGATTAAACAAACTTTCAGTGAAATTGCAGCTTTTTGCTCTCTGTCATTTCCTCAAGCGTGCCCCGACGATTTCTCCCTCTCTCTTCATTTTTTTCTTTTCACCTCTCCTGTTCTTCTCCTTTCTTTCTTTTGTAGACCACTTTATCAGTTTTTCTTTGTAAAAGCTCTCTTTCTTTTGCCGACCATAACCCTCTCTCTCCCCCCCCCCCTTTTCTTGGCCAGGAAGAAAAGCACCATCTTTTTTCTTTTTCGAGCTCCGTTTGGCAACTATTGCATGTGGAAAAATGCCCCACCCATTCGGCCGAGAATCCTCTGCTTTTTCATGCCCAAATTTTCTTGTCTTCTTTGACCTTGAATTTCAATCTCTGAAAGCCGGGATTGCCCCTTGTCAAGCTGAAAATTGCTCTCTTGACCTCATCCTCAAGAATTTTTGTTGTTATTTGAAACACATTTGGGATTGGATATAAAATTTGTAAAAAAATTTCAGGCGAAGAAATTGAGAATTGATTTAACATTTGGTTTAAAGTTGAGGTTTTTTTTTTTAAATAAAAAAATTCGGAATAAAATTAAGATTGGACCTAAAATTTGAGGGTTTTTTAGGGATTAGATCGTATAAAAGGAGGAAAGAAAAAGTTGAGGACTTGAGGCTATTTGTAATTGGATAGCATATGAAAAATTTATTTCTATCCCTACTCACAATGGCTGGGCCCCACAAGTCATTCCTTAACTTGAGGCTATCGCTATTTTCTATCAAGTTTTTGTCCATTTCTTATTGCAAAGGAGTGGCCAAGCCCACTATTCTCCTATCTATTTAATTATAAAGTTACCAATTAATCATTTAATCAAATTTATTGATGTCACAATTTCGTAAACGACCCAAAGCCATATTCATAATTTTTTTCCAATTTTTTTTTTTTGGCTTAGTTTAGCGGTTGCAATCTTCCTTCAACACTTATAATTGGTAATGCACGTTAATTCAATCATTTATATTATTAAATGGAACTAATACGTGCAGTGTTAGTTCAATATTTTAAATAATACTATAACATAATACATGCGGTTCCTCTTAAATAATGAGGGGTAGCTATGTTATTGAAATTGTAAATAGGTTTTACTTACCACCCATAATGCACCTAGGCATATTATTCTCATCCAACAATTTATTTTATATAGATCTATTTCTATGAAATAATGAGGGGTAACTACTTTATAAATATGTTAAATAGGTTTTACTGATCACTCAAAATATATCCAAGCATATTAACATTGTTATTCAACTTGATTGGTGCAAGATGCGAAGCAATATGTATGTTCAATAGAAGAAGCTGTATTTTGATATCCACTTGTGACAATGCAAGCTAATAGAATTATCAAATGCTATCTATATACCAAAAATCCAAACTAAACTGTCGATACTTGAAATCGTGAAGTGTTGAAAAAAAAAAACAAAAGAGTGCTCGTGGCATGAGCTTATAGTATTGATTTACAATACTTTACAAGTGCTAAATTATCACATTAGTTTTCTTCTTATTGGGACAGTTGAATGCAAGCACGGACAGAAGGACTGATGCCACGAGCACAGCAAGAGAACGCCCAAAAATGGGACGATGCATTTCGGCTTTGCTTTGGCTCTGTCCTTGATTTTCTCCTTCAAGTCCGACGGAGAAAAAAGCCAGAATGCGTCTCAAGAAACAGAAAATGCCTTCCTGTTGCCCATTTTCTTGTGGCTTGATTTATGCAATGGAACCAGTTGGGAATCAGAACTCACACCAATAAGTCAAGCTTTGTCAACCACGTGCTTAGAGTCGTTGCCTTCAGGCGGCTGAAGAGAATCCAAAGATGATACGCGTAGAACGGTGGATTTGTTCGGAAAAGGAAAAGTGGATAGAGACTTGGGACAAGACTTGACATGGATTTGCGAGAGAAAATGAAAAGTGGATGAGAGAGAGACAGAGAAATTCCACCATTCCGATAATTTCCAGACAAGTGCTCAGCAACCGATAAAAACACGCAAAGCATCAGGACAATGAAGGGGACACACTTAGTCAATCAACTGCTTGCACCATTGAACTTTCCTCTTTCTTTGTTGATTTATTTTCCATCAGAAAAAGTATTTTTTGTTAAATATATTTAAGCTCCTATTCTCACTTAGGAATTTACCACTCTTGCTTTAAGCCCGTTAAATATTGTACAGTTAAATCAATAAGCTTCATTTTAATACTAAAATGTTGTATTAACGATAATTTATTCTAAAAAGTTATGTTATCGACGCATGTATCAACTTGATGAGAAGAATTTATTAATTGCTTAGGTCCTATCTTAATTTCCTCTTCAAATCTTGTAAATAAATCAAAAACCATTTTACTTTTACTTTTACTTTTACTTTATTATATATTTATTGGTTTGATTCATCTAATCAAATCAATTGACACGCGCCTATAATTTAAACTAGCTGAACTATATATAAATTAGTTATTCATTGGCCGTTGGCCGGAACCACTAAAAAGGCATTCATGTGGAAGTTTTAATGCACAGGAAAAGTGAACTTTAAGGAAATGTAGATACTATAAAAATAGATTAACAATCTTTTGGTGAAATTGCACCTTTTTACTCTTTGTCCATTCTCCACGAGTGCCCCCGACAATTCTGTCTCTCTCTCTTCATTTTTTTTCTTTTCACCTCCTACTTTCTTTTTTCTTTCCTTTCTTTTGCGGACCAATTTCTAAGTTTTTTTTTTTTTTTAATGAAAGTTTTTCTCTCTTTTGCCAACCATAAGTCTCTCTGTATCTCATTTCCTTGACCGTGAAGAAAGCCTTCGTCCTTCCACTTTTTCGAGCTCTATTGGCAATTATTGCATGCTGAAAACTCGCCCACCCCACTGGGTCGAGAATCCTCTACTTTTTCTATGCCCAAATTTTCCAGTCCTCTTTGGCCGTTAATTCTGGTCCTGAATGTTGAGATGTCCCATTGTCAAGATGGAAATTACTCTCTCTTGATTATGTCCTCTCGTTATTCGAGATTCATTTGGAACTGGACATAAAGTTGGGAAATTCTTTTTAAACAAAAAATTGATGTAGCAAGGGGTTTAAAATTGAGAGTTTTTTGAGAAAAAGGTTCAGGATAAAATTAAAATAGATTTAAAATTTGCGCATCTTTAGATAACTAGGACTATAGAAAAAAGGGGGGAGCGAAAGTCGAGGGGCTTCTTGGGGTTTTATAATCCACGGGCAGATTTGTAATTAGATAGCTTGTCATAATTTTCCTTCCTCCCTCCTGTTGATAGCTGGGTCCCACCGGTTGTTGCCTTTTGTCCATTTCTTATTTCAAACAAGTCGCCGGGCCCACTACTCTTCTCCCTAGTTAATTGAAGTTGCCGATTAATCATTTAATCAAATTTATTGATTTCATGATTTTTCGATTAACCAAAAGACAAATCAACAACGTTACCAAAAAAAAAAGACAAATCAAATCACCCCATGTGGTGGCTACGTTGGCTTGGGCTTTCATCCCCCTCACAAAAGGGACGGGTTCAAATCCCAGCGTGGTCGCTAGTGGTTTTAAGCGTAACGCTGTGGTGGTGAGTCATGCGCTAGCATCATTGGGGTTTACGGCGCGGCTATCGGCTACAAGCTGGTTCCTCCTGTCCTAAAAAAAAAAAAAAAAAAAGACAAATCAGAATTTTCAAATTTTTTCCGGCCAATGTTTTTGCGTGGTTTTGCTTAGTGATTGAAATTGTCCTTAAACACCTACAAATTGTTGTATAAATATTTATATCGTTGAATGGAGTTAAAACGTTCAGCCTTAGTTCATTTTAGATTAAACATAACTTTATACAATACTTAAACATAAATGCATGCGGTTCCTCTTGAATAACAAGGGGTAGCTATGTTAATAAAAATGTTAAATAGGTTTTACTTGCCATCCAAAAGCATATTATTCTTATTTAACAATAATCTATTACTCTTAGGTAACGAGGTGTGGCTATCTTTTATAAATGTGTTAAATAGGTTTTATTTGCCACTCAAAATATATCTAAGAATGTTAATATTGTTATTCAAATTGATTGGTGCAAGATGTGAAGCAATTTGTATGTTTAATAGTGAGTCCATCCATTTAGATAGCATTTAATGTTTTTTTTTTTAATTTAGTTACTTGACAAAACAAAGCTTTTCAGACATTAAATCTGCTCCACTTAAAAGATTTGCATCAAGAATAGAGTGAAATGCAAAAAGGAAAATGCATTAATTACTTCATTTTACAATAAAAAGAAGCTTATTCTAATATCCGGTAGTAACAATGCAAGCTAAAAGGATTATCACTACTATTTATATGCCAATGATCCAAACTAAAAGGTCACTACTTGAAATTGTGGCATGTGAAAGAAAAAAAAAATAGAGTGCTCGTGCATTTCACGATCAATGCTTTTTATAGTATTAATTTACAATACTTTATAAGTGCTAAATTATCTCTTTAAATTCAAGAGCTTAACTACCAACTCTAGCTCATCTTTATCTCCACTAAACATTGCTTTGAAGAATTAGAGAGCTCTATAGATTAATCTTGACCATTGTCAGTAAAATAAGCATCTTTGATACCAGTCTAGACATGCAATGAGCTCTTGAATTTCAAGTTATTGATTTCATGTAATCAAATTTATTTATTTATTTCATGATTTCTTAATTAACACAAAGCCTTTTTTTTTTTTTGTGAACCCAAAGCCAAATAAATAAATTCAAATTCACCAATTTTCTCGACAAATGTTTTTGCTTGGTTTAGTTTAGCGATTGCTCTAATATTTTCCATTCTTCTTGACTTGGTAAAAACCTAGGCTTTAAAAAAAAAAAAAAAGAAGTGATAAAAAGGGAAAAGGGAGAGTACCCACCACGCACCACGATAGAAACGAAAGGAAAGGAAAAAGGAAAGGAGAAATATAAAGGGAAAAAGGAGGGCACGCACCACGACAAAAACGAAAAGAAAGGGAAAAGGCGAGGAAGAAACGAGAAGGAAAGAAAAGAGGGCTTGGCGTACACATCACGGGACCTGCCAAGATAGATTTATTTTTATTAGCAATACCTTATAAAGATTTAAGCCATTTATCTATCTAATTTGAGTGATTTTTGGAATAGAGCACGAATTCAAAAATTATGTGAAATTTGAATTGTGAAATTCGATTTTGAAGTTGTTAGGCTGTGGAAGCAAGGGTTTGTGGAGTTATGGGGTTAGACCGGAGTTAATTTGATGTAAGATTTTTATTGGAGTTAAATTTTAGAGTTTTACATGCAAGTTGCATTGCATAGGAGTTAGCATATCGGACCAAGCGAAATCAGGAACCGTCCGAATCGGACCAATTGATTTGGTTTGGTTCCTAGTTCCATAAAAATGGAACTGGTGATTTTTTATCCAGTTTACAATTCTAAAGGAGACTGGACCTAATTAACTCTTTTTCACAAAAAAAAAAATATTTGTTCAACTCTAAAATAGTAACAATCTAGTATTTTTTTTTAATTTTGATTTTTTTTTTTGTGAAGTGATTGGTTCTATCAGATAGGACCGATCAATTGATCCGGTTCCCAATCCTAAGACGGTTCGATTTGATCCTCAGTCTCAAATGGAATTGGGTATTAGATCGGGAACTGATCACTCCAGCGTTGCGGTTAACTTCGAAATAATTCGTTGACGCGTGAAAGCCATTTTGTTGAAAAATCAATTTGGAGAGGATGACCCAGGAAAATAATCCGTCACTATCAATTGTGAATTTTGCAAAGTCTCGAACTTTGCACGCACTTTCCTTTAAAGATAAAATGGTTTTTCTTACTCTGATTCTAACTTTGAACAAAAAGTCGTTCAACTTCAAAACAGTGCTGAACTTGATTTCGTTTTGGGTTTGAAGTGAAATGATGAAGAAATTTAACTGTGAGGACTAAAATTCTGGGAAATTAGAGTGCAAAAGGAAAATTGAACTCACAGGAAACGTACACGCTACGAAAGTAGAGGAAACAAACTTTCGGCGAAATTGCAACCTTTTCTTTCTGTCCTTTCCTCATGCGTGAACCGACAATTCTCTCTCTCTCTCTCTTCATTTTTTCTTTTCACCACCTCTGTTCTTCTTTTTCTTTCTTTTCTTTTGTGGACCCTTTCTCAATTTGGAGTTTTCTCTTTCTGCCGACCATATCTCTCTGTCTCTCTGTCTCTCTCTCTCTCTTGGCAATTATTGCATGTTGAAAAGTCGCCCACCCCACTTGGGTGAGAATCCTCTCTTCACCGACACTCCGATCGAAAAAAAAGATTTTCTTGACCTCTTTGGCCATGAATTTCGATATCTGAACGGTGAGATTGCCCCTTGTCAAGATGGAAATTGCTCTCTCTTGACTATATATAAATTTGAGAAAATTTTTTGGAAGATAAAACTTTTTAGATGAGAAAATTGTCTGTTTAAAGTTGAGGGTTTTCCGAAACAGAAAAAAAAAAAAAAGTCTGATAAAGTTAAGCTTGAACCTAAAATTTGAAAGCTTGGAATTAGGACAGTATAAACAAAGGAAAGAGAAAGTTGAGGAGCTTCACTTGTTTTTATCATCTGGAGGCATGTTTGTAATTAGATGGCATATGATAATTTAATTTCTAGGCCCACTCCCAGTGGTTGGGCCTCATGAATCCTTTAACTTGAGGCTACCGCTCTTTTCCACAAAGTTTTTGTCCATTTCTTATTGAGAAAGAGTAGATAGGCCCACCACTTTCTCTCTACTTAATTACGAAGTTACCAAATGATCATTTAATCAAATTTATTGATGTCACAATTTCTTAATTTACCCAAAGCCAAATTAATAAATTAAAATTTTGAATTTTTTCCAAATTCTTTTTTCTTGGTTTAGTTTAGCGGTTGCAATCTTCTTTCAACACCTAATACGTGCAGTTTTGGTTCGTTTATATTAAATTATATTATTTATAAATGTATGTCTTAAATAATGAGGGATAGCGATGTTAATGAAAATGTAATATGGGTTTTACCACCCAAAATACACATAAACATATCATTCTCATCCAATAGTTTATTTTATATAGATCTATTCCTATTAAACAACGAGATGTAGCTATTTCTTATAAACATGTTAAATAGGTTTTACTTACCACTCAAATTATATCTAACCATATTAATATTGTCATTCAACATGATTAGTGCAAGATGTGAACAATTTGTATGTTCAATAGTGAATCCATCCATTTAGATACTATTTAATGCGTTTTTTATTTATTTAGTTAATAAAACAAGGACTTCACACATTGAATTGACTCCCGTCAAAAGCTATGTATGAACGATTGAGTAAAATGTTGAAAATCCAATGCATTTATTACTTCATTTTACAATAGAAAGAAGCTTTATTTGGATATCCACTGGTAACAATGCAAGCAAGAATTATCAATGCTATTTATACACCAACAATTAAAACTAAAATATCAATATTTGACATTGTGGAGTTTTTTTTTTCTTTTAAACAAAAGAGAGTTCTCGTGCATTTCACGAGCACTCTTTTTTATAGTATTAGTTTACAATTCTTCGTAAGTGCTGAATTATCGTATTAAATTCAAGAGCCTAATTGCATTATTCCGTAAAATTAATCAATTCAAGCTCGTAACTTAAGAGTACTTTGCTCACAATGCGTCTAAGCATCGAAGATGAATGTAATATGTCAGCCTATACATATTTAACACTCTAATAGGAGAGTACTAGGTATATTAATGACATTAACAATTGAGACATCAACATATTCAGCCTATCAATATTTACAATTGTCGATCATTGGTTTGATGCAACAAAAGTTGGCATCCAATAACAAAATAAAAACACAATTTTATCAAATTCAACACAATATTGTTTGGTAACCAAAAAGCAATGCCATGACTACATGCTTTTAAATATATCATATTGATAATTTATTATATGCATGTTATTTAGTTCTACAAATGTTGCTTCAAATTTGTATCTATGTTGTACATTTTTTCACACTTGTTTTTATGACATCATATTACGGGAATATTTGGCAAACATCTTGGCCCTCCAAGTAAATTTTCTTATGAAGTCTAGACCAAGGCTTCTGCAATGTCCTTGGCCTGGACTAAACTTGCTAGAAAGGGTGAAGATCTTCATAGGCTCTCTCAGTCTTCATAGGACAAGGCAGAAACCCAATAGTCCCAAGTAGAGCAGAAAGTATGTTAGGCAGGCTAGCCTCAAGCCCAACAACAAAAAGCTTTGGATAAGTGTGCTGTATTCAAGCGGCAGGTGTCATCTCTGGAGTGACCAGCAGAAGTGAAATCTAGCTTGGGAAATGACATAAACATTTGGAACTTTCGCAAGCATAAATTTTATTTATTTATTTATTTGGTCGGACACAAGCATAACTTCACCTGGTATAGTTGTTTACTTAACCAGGCCATTACTTTCCAGGCAACACTGATTTACTGCTAGTCTGCCATCAAATCCATTTATCAAGAATGCTGTATGAGAAGCAAGAACAAGGAAAGAGGAATCATAAACTGAATCTGATAGATCATACTCATAAATATTTGATTTGAACAGATGGGATGTTTACAAATATTTGCGATTGGAAAGACACCAAACATACTGAAGCAAAAAAGCCTTCTTTATCTCCACCGCTAAGGATATTGAAACATTGCTATGAAGAATTTTAGAGCTCTACAAATGAATCTCGACCATTGTTGATTAAACCAACATCTTCTGGTACTAGTCCAGGCATGCGAAGAACTCTTGGAGCTAGAGTGAAGAATCAAGCAGTGCAATCTTCAAATGCTAACGAGTTACCAGAAGAGTTCTATAAAACAAATGAATAATTATTTTCCAGTTGGAAAATAAAAAAGATAAAAAAAAATGAGATTAAAGCTAAGGAGCCAAACAAATTATCGAGTTAAAGATGCCAACAAACGTATGCTTTCCAAAAATCTTCCATGAAACCCATACTAAAGCTGTTGGACTGTCAAATAAGATTCTAAGTTTGAAAAAGAAGTATTTAAGAAAACCAGACTAAATTAACTACTTAAACTGCAAACGAAGGGTGTGAGCTTTAAGATATCCGTTATTGATAATAAAGATCACAAAGTTGTATCAACTTTTAAGTTGAAAGATGCCACATACTCTATTCACTTGGGATCCTCCTCCTAGTTGAGACATGCCACAACTGCCATATGGGACTTCAAGCTTCTCAACAATTTTCCATTCTGCTTAATATCTATAAATGTTAGAAATGATTACACCGCAGCGTGCCAAACTGCCGCTGCAAGCATATGCATATCAAAGTAGCACACTGCATATCCATTATTCCATAAAGACAGCTACTTTGGTGAGATAACATTCATTATGTACAAAAAAACTCTTTTCTCAGCAAAATATAATCCATGAAGCAGACAATTAGTAATAAACTTGTAGAAATCTCAAAGAAACAGAATTGCAGCAAGTTCAGCCAAGTTCTGAGCCATTTTACTCATGACCAAGCAGTTATAGCTTAATAGAAACATAACCAATTACTTACAAACTTTTCCACCCACAAGCATAATAGAAGCACATACAAATCATATCATTTAAGAGTAACCTAAATAATTACCTTCTTAATTTGACTGAACCGATATTACAAATAATTGAAAGAAGCTATTAATTTTGATGAAAATAAGCATGTCACAGATGAATGCTTCTATATGACACCATCCACTTAGACCATAGATTCCCACAACAAGGTTGTCCCCAGCAAACATTATGCTTCAATTTGTCATTGACAATAGAAATAGTTTAAATCATTGATGACGGCATTAGCAGTGAGATGAAATGTTTTTGTCCTACACAAGAATGCAATTGAGCACATCAATCATATTCAAGTCCTAAAGTATATAAATCTATTGAATAGTATGTAAATTCCATATGATTGGTGATTAAAGTAATTCACTGCTGATTTCAACGATTAGATATGAGTTGATCAATTTCCCTGATTCATAATTTAACTCATGCATCAAACACTGTAGTGTCAAAAAACATTTCAAGGCTTTGTTGTAGGACGATGAGTCCCACAATAAAGAATAAATATTTAGGCATCACACACAAAGCTCTAAGCATGACACCTAGGGTGCAAGACACCAAAGAGGAATTGCATCCCACAATCTTCCAAGCAAAACACTTGCCAAGTTCAATAAATTATCAACTCTGTTGAAAAGTAAAAATTAGAACTATATTTGTAGACTCTCTAAAAGTTCTACTCGAAATAGGAAATCTCTAAACAAGAAACATTATTGGAGTATACATAAGATCCTCCTACTCAAACTTAAAAGGATGAAGGAAACATTGTAAAATCCTAATAATACTCAAATCCTAGTCGATAAATTCAGTGATTAAACTTCAAGAAGAATCCTGATCCCTGTTTGAGTTTCAAAGTCAATCTTCACCAAAAACTTGGTAGTCACCTTGCATGATTTGTTGGCTGCATCAAGCTCGGTGGATGATTTGATTTTGTCTTATACTAAATTCTATGAATGGGAATCCAATTACAATACTATGTACACAATCTTTGTGTCCTTGTCAAAAGGGTACTTATTTGATAAAAGAAAAATAAAATGTAGTAATACCTCATTTCTAGACATAATAACATTAGTCGAATTTGAAGTATCTTTATCATTAGTAATTACCTAACAATAAAAATAACACCACACTTTACAATTGATATTTAGTAATTACGTTTGTCATGGAATAACAATCTCAAACATTTTATCATTGTTTATGATTCCATTGGATGAAATTCATGATCCACAATCCATAGATTTGATTTTTTGATTCATGACTCAATTTTCCACGTGACATCTAAGGGTGACCCTAAGAGGTTATCATGTCATATCAAAATTGTGGCTTCCTCCTTAACAGTTAACCCAATAAATAAATGAATATTGTTCTGAATTCAAAGTTCAAATCCTGAAAGAGAAATCGACTCATGTAATCTATCTAACTAAACAGTAGTGCCAACTTGATTAACAGCCTGACTAATCATGATATGCTTATATTTAGTTCATTAGAATCTTTAAAAATAATCATACGTGAATTTTTTTTCTTTTCAAACTTAATTTTGTTTCTTTTCAAACTTAATTGACATTGATGACAATATGCATATTGTACATATGCTGTGTCGGTCATGTGAGGATTGGAGTGACCCATTCAATTCAATCTAACTAGTTAAACGGCTTATTCATCTCTTGTAATTTGTTCACCTACTTAACAAAAGGGTCATGTTTGAATAGAGTTTTCCAGCAATTTTTTTTTTAATCATATCTTGCTCAGATCGACCTATCTAGCAATCCATTGTTAACTTGATGTTGACAGACATGACCAATAAAAGTGGATTGCTATCTCTATTAGTAGCTCAATTTTCGCTGAGCAAGTTTGCTGTTTGCATTGCATCATGCAGATTTTGAGCAATTCAAGATCTTTCCCAAGAGAGATTAGAGAAGAATGCATTCTGATGACAAAAGATTGTTGCAGAAGGAATTTCTAGTTGAGAAGCAATGAGGGTAACATTCAAATGACAACATAGAAAGCTCACTTCGAGATCATGCAGTCAAACTGTATCATCTTCAAGCCCAAGACAACCTTGCCATCAGGACACCAACATAATGATGCTATACATTTACCTGGAGTAGATTGGAATGATTAAGATAGGCCAGTATTGATGACACACACTGCGATGTGCAAAGAAAGTGATTCATTATAAACAAAAAAGGAGGGGGAGAGAGAGAGAGAGAGAGAGAGAGAGAGAGAGAGAGAGAGAGAGAGAGAGAGAGAGAGAGAGAGAGAGAGAGAGAGAGTAATTTGTTCACAACAAAATTAACAGAAGAAGAGGAAAGACAGAGCACACACATTAAGCGACAAAATGTTAATCGAAATTAGTGAAGTGAGGCAAAACATCATAACTGCACAAAATAACTAAAAGGTGTCACTTGATATGAGATTTCTTTGGGCTAGTACGTCAACTAAGCAAGAGGATCTACATCTTGTTGGCAGGCTCCAATCCAATATATGAATTAAAAAACAAATCTTGTTGCTCAGCTATGGAACCTCAAGGTGGAGAAGATGCTCGAAAGCTTTCTCCAGGCGAAGATTACGTACTAGTATTTACAACTTAGGATTTTAACAGAAACCATTCAACTACTGGCTCAAGTGCTATATTGCACTCAAAATGTTCTCCATATCCAGAAGACAATATGATGAGCGAAGCATTCAGATGTTTCTCAAGAAAATTATCTCCTCTCTAAATTTTTCCGGGGAGAATAGACAGCAAGAACTACCAAGTTAGGAATCTAATCTAGGCTCTTATGAATTTGAATTACCAAAAGATTGTCATATAGGATCTTAACATACTTAGATGCAGCTCCCCTTACCCTCCTAGTCTCTTTGCTTTCTCCAATTTCTCCCTCCGTCCCTCTTGACTAGATTGTCATACAACTATGCACTATAGCTTGAGATATATCCAAAAGTTAAAACTCCAACAAGTGCTAAAATGATGTGACGAAATGCCCTTCTTTAATGAGAAGAAGATAAATAAAACTTCAAGCAATACAAAATGTGAGAAACTTTCTGCCTATAGTCTATATTTCAGTATACGCCAAACATCTCCTTGTAGGGCACGTTCAGTCAGTAAAAAAATGCTCAACCAGCAAAGGAACGGGAGCCAGCAGTAAAGTTACATTGTGAGAGTCACCATCAGAAATTTAAGAAGATCTTTTTAGACGCCTGATGACATTTAGATGGTATTCTGCAGGGGCTAAACCTTTGAACTCCAAGTGGGCATCAAGCATTTCTGCATCTGACATATCTAATCTAGCATAAATGGCATCCCCCAATTCATGTTAATTATTTTCATGGAAACTCTAACTAGTGTACAAAGAAGGGCAACAACGTGGTTGAGAAGTCGATAAGAATCCATTGCGCCTATAAATAATATCCCTTCATTCGACTGACACCAGCTTGGAATTCTTTACTCGCGGCTAAGTCATCTCTAGATTTCCACTCGCATCACCATCATTCACTCTTCGTTTCTGTGTAAAAAGACAAACTCCTTGGTTTGGCGTCATTCTCATTCAGACTTCCAAGCACTTTATACCTCTATATTCATCCAATTCTCTATCGAACACAATTCAAGCCAGATTGGCACTTACAGTGGTTCTTATGGCGAAAAAGGAAGAGTAGCACATTTAGGAAAAGCTAAAGAAGTAGAACGAGATAACGCCAATGACTCAAAGGGCACACACACCAAGCCATCGTTGAAGAAACGAACACTGAATATATATAAAGAACTTTCTCAAGTTGAAGCAATACCCAGGAGAGATTGTCACAGCCTTTGCCAATTGAAGCGATGAAGCACCCACACCATCGTGTCATCCGTGACCATCGCCACCAAATCCTTCTCCGAATTCTGCTCCGCCATTTTCACCTGCCAATCGGATGAAATCGAGCCAAAACCTCACCAAACTGAGTCGGAAAACAATCGAATCGACCCGCCCGTTAGGAGGTCGCAAAAAGAATGCCCGAACGAGAGCCGAACCTGAGAAGCCAAGCGGGTCGTCGGAAATCGAAGCCGAAACGGAAGCAAGCGCCGGTGACCCTCCTTTGTCGGTGTCCATTGCTAGAAAGCTCCGCAAGCAGCTCGAAAACGCAGTGTACAGAAGTGACGGAGGCAGTAGAAGAGCGAGACGAAGAATGGAAAAGCAAAGGGAGGAAGGAGGTCCAACCGGGCCGGGCCGAGCCGGGCCGGGCTTTACGACAATAAGGCCTTGTCAAACAACTCCCGAAACTGCCCTTTCGGGCCCATGGAGGCTGAAGGGTCAGATTCATGAGGCATCACAGTGATGCGAATGGGGTGAATTAATTATTGAAATGTGATTTGGCATAAGGAATGTGATCATCTTCATTTGCTTGAATGACGATTATCACATTGATGCAAATGAAAATCCAAAAGCTTCCTTTGACTTGAACCGAACCACCATAAGGCCCAATGTTTTAAGCTATTACATGAACCGATAAAATCCCCGACTTGAAAAGACCAAAAATATACGGTTCAAGTCATATTGGCTTTGGTATTTTTTACACCCCTACTAGGTGAGGGTCATCACACCCTTGGCTATTTGGCTCATGGTATATTTTTTTTAACTAATATGTAAAAGGTCAACTTAATCAACGGACAGAGGATAATGAAAGTTTCTTGGAGAAAACACCAATATACTTGTATTTTTTTACTATATATATATACTAGTAACTACATTCTATGAAATTCCATATGAACTACCTAGGGATAAGAACACTAAGGGTGCCACTAGTGTCGTACAACATTCACTTGAGTATTACATTAGTGTAAAATTATTCATTTGAGTAACTATTTTGACAATCTGTCATAAGTGGCTTTTTTACTTAATTTTATATCCAACATGATTTTTCTAAGTCCAGCATTTTGTCCAACATGGCGAGTTTAAAAAATATATGTATCTCTCTCCTTCTCTCTAACTACTTCCTCTATTGAAACGATAATGTCTCTCTCTAAATGCTTTGTCAAATGATGACATTTCTCTCTCCCCAAAAGCTTCCTCTATGAAAGTCGTAGAGCCCATAGAAGAAAAAGCTTCCTCTCTTGGGCACGTCCTCTGTCTTCTTTTTACTCTCTCTCGCTTACTCAATGTCACCTCTCTCACTCAATGGAGACTAAAGGCATGGGAAAAGGGAAAAATGAGGGCTTGGTGCGCGACGAATCTTGTTGGACTTCATGGCCCCAATAGCAAAAAAGGTTGACTTTTTATCTTGGTTTTTAATTTGAATTTAATAATATAATTGGGTTTGTGTATAAAAAAAGCTGGGATGCTTGGGAGTTGCATGGAAAGATGATTGTTCTTTCGCAAAGGATATGATCATTCATTCATTTGACAAGCTTGTTTGTTTTATATTTGTTTCCACTCAATGTCATGGCTAGGTCATAGCATTTGTCAATTGGCTCTGAAAAACTTACTGTCAAATGTGTGTTTTCAATGCAAGCCTTACCAAGATTTTCAAGATCTCAACAACTATGATGAAAAACAATTTTGGCGCGGAGGAATTGTGGGGCAAATCATCTCAAAAGAGTTGAAATTTTCGGGTTCCAATTCGACTTTGTTAAATCATAACCTCTATTTGCCCTGGCTAAATTTCTTCTCGAGGAGGCAGTTGGATTGGAGAAGATAATAATTGACACTGAATTAAGGATGTCGCGTCATGGGGTACCTATTGAGCCTCATGATCTTTGGGATTTCCTTGAAGTGATTCAACCGCAAGAAGGCTATCGAAAAGCTTCACAAAATGCTAAAGTAATAACCAATTTTCGTTTCAGTGGACTCCGTTACGAGCCTTGTGAGCATAAGCAAATCACAGGTAGACAGTACACCCTTGGAAATAGAATTACTTCTCTTTTTGTGCCACTTGTGATGGTGTGTGAAAACGGAGTACGTGGACAATAAGTTGGGTTTAACAAATGATATGATGTTGCTTCATTTTCAGTTTTTCGAGCTTGACGTTTCGTTTGGATCGAGCTTTTCCAACTTTCATGAGCAATTTTTCCTCTCATTGTATGTTTTATCATGAGCTCCTTTTGAGCCCCAAGATAGCTACATCGACGTGAGACTCCTTTTTGACAAGGATAAAACATTGGTCCCCTTAGTTTACAGTGAATTCTCTTATTGGAGTTGTGCCTTAGTAGTGTGTACGTGAAAAATATTAGAGAATCTACCTGGGCTAGCACCATCATAAAGAGTCCCTGAAGCAATCTATCTAATCAATAGCTATGATGGTCTCGATCTATATAGACCAAGGCTAGTTAATTATTTCCCTAGCATATGTCCAAGCGCTTGTATTGGTGTAACATGAAAATTGACATGTCAATGGTGGGACCTACCTTGCCATGAAAGGCATATTCAAATATCTCTCTGTGATAAAAACAAATGCGAATGAGTTTTTTAATGTCATACTTTTACCATTTAATACCATGAAATGTCGTTGGTGCATTATAATCTCATAATACTAATGAGAAGTAAAATCCTAAGATGTGTGTGTAAAATTAAGACTGGAGCAAAGTGTGGCGCGCATGACATCGGTGGATAAAGCGGGAGCAGAGCATGATGTCAACTCCTTGACCATTGACAAGATCAAGAAGATTAACAAGTTCCTCGATGAACCCTAGGGAATCTAGCATCATAGCGGTAATCCATCTATCCTGCGCAGGGGTTTTCTAGGCTGGAAAATTCGAAGTTGTTCTGCTGTCATATTTAGTTTCCATACACTCTAATTTTCCTCCTCACCATACACAAGAGTGAATGCCTTTCTTGCTGTCTCGGTGTTTAATCAATCTTAGTTAGTGCGTGTTCCTATGTTGAGATAAAATTCCATAAGCCCCACGACAAATCCAGCCTATCGGTCTGCCTATGATTTTGATCCCTCCATATAAAAAACTAATTTTGATCCAAACTTGAAAGATCCTCATCCTTGAGACCAGCTCTGACGACGAAAACCGTGTGCCCGGCACTCGGATACTTCCTTGAGCTGTTTTTCGACACCAACCCATGTTCCAAGATCTCCGATGAATCACGATTTAACATGTTTGAGCTCTTAGTGATCGATCGTGGCCCTTCAAAGATCCAGAAGCAAATCCATACCCTAAGACTAATGGCTATGTTAATCTGACATGGCGTTATGCACACATGCTACTGTGTCGAATTTTTTATGGCTTTAATTAATGAAGCTATGTGGGAAGGAGAAGGTGGTCATGGACGTTCGTTGACGATCGATGCAGAGTTCGTTCCTGACAATATGTGGAGAAAATTGCAGGAGAGAGAGAGAGAGAGAGAGAGAGAGAGAGAGAGATTTGATTAAATTAGTCAAGGCAGACTTATTTGAATTAACGGGCGGGCCAAGCCAGGTCGGATCAGACTATATTACAAACATAAAAGGTACTTCAGGCTTCACGACGAGTCTCCATGGGCTCAAAAGTGGTGGATTAATTATTTCATTGTAATTTGAGAAAAGGAAATACTGCTAAAACCCTAAATTATACTCACTATGCTATAATTTAACAAACCTTTTCTTTTTTTTGCATCGCGAAAACCCCTCAACTCAAACTCATAATAGCATGCCTAATATACCCTTCATCTACCTGTAGAAATCCTAAACTTTATTCGATATGACACCAATATATTAAAAAAAAAAAAGAATTGTGTCATCAATACTACAAGCTTAAATCAACATTACGAAAATTTAGGCCACTATTGTCATTGTGAGCATATTTTTTATTGGCTCAGTGACAAAAAAACAAGAGTATTGATTTCGTAACGACTTAATTTAAGATTTTTAGTAACATAAAAGAAGTATGAGTTATTGACGTCAGAGGTAATGTGATGTAGAATTTTTTGTATCATCAATACATCGCAAAAGTAATGTGATCATTACCCGTATGAGTTAATGAAATTGGCATCCCACAAATGCAATAATTCACAGCTTGCACAGATGTCAAGATGATGGGACAGCTCATGCTAGACAGATTGATCCGCCGTGACCACTCGAAGTAAAGCTTGAACACATGTGGTTGCATTGCATATGTCTCAACGAAAGCTTGTGATATGCTTATTGCTCCAACGTATACGGGCTACTCCTTCAATTTTGGTTCGTGCCTTAACTTAATCTATCTAGTAGGCTAAACCCTTCCACATCGCTTCTGAAAAAGCTGAGTTTATCTTTAATATTGTTAAAAGAGAGGCATTGTGAGAAGTGGCACAAAGTGAAACAACCTAAGAAGACCTGCAGTGAGGCTCTCTTGGGTCACGAAGGTACTTCGGTATGTTTAATTACCAAGCTGTTTTGATAATTAGGATGACATGTTTATATTTTGTTGTTTTCATTTTTGTAGTTTGAGTAAATTGCATCCAACATCACTGCCTTCCTTTCCTTCTCTAAGGATTGCCTCCTCACCTTGATGTTTCAAAAATATGAGATTTTATAACTTTTATAAACATTCAAACTTGACTTTCAAGTTAAAGGGAAAATGAAAATACAAAAGTATAGCCAAATGTGCATGATAAAATCTGTTTCCAGAGAAAAACTCTCCTCTTTAAATTTTTCCAGTGAGAATAGACATCAAGAACTACCAAGGCTAGGCATCTAATCCTAAGTTCTTACGAATTTGGATAACCAAAAAATTGAGTCATATAGGAACCCAACATACTTGGATGCAGCTCCCCTAATTCTCCTAGTCTCTTTGCTTTCTCCAATTTCTCCCTCCATCCCTCCCAACCTGATTGTCATACAAGTATGCGGCATAGCTTGAGATATATCCTATTCAAAAGTTAAAGCTCCCACCAGCGAACTTGATTAATCAAAATGATGTGACAAAATGCCCCCTCAGTAATGACAAGAAGATAAATAAAACATCAAGCAATACAAAATATAAGAAACTTTCCACCTATAGTCTATATTTCAATATTCAATAAATCTCTCCTTGTAGGACACGTTCAGTCAGTAAAAGAAGAGGAGTCAGTAGTAAAATTACATTGTGAGAGTCATCATCAGGAATCTAAGATCTTTTTAGATGCCTGATGACATTTAGATAGTATTCTGCAGTGGCTAAACCTGCCAACTTCAATTGGGCATCAAGCATTACTGCCTCTGACATGGCTAGTCTATTTAGCATACATGACATCCCCTCCAATTCATGTTAATTATTTTCATGGACACTTTAACCGGTGTACGAAGAAGGGCCACAAAAGGCAATACAGGAGTCAGGTACGCTTATGGTCGGTGCAGATGACAGTCCGCTAGGCTATGGAAAAAATCTCCCAAGGCAACAACCTGATCAAGAAGTTGATAAGAATCTATTGCGCCTATAAATAAAATCCCTCCATTAAACTAATATTGGCTTGGAATTCTTTACTCGCAACTAAGTCATCTGTAGATTTCCACTCGCATCACCATCACTCGCCCTTCATCTCTGTGTAAAAGACCAACTCCTTAGTTGGACGGCACCTTCTCATATAGACTTTCAAGCACTTTATCTCTATATTCATCCAATTCTCCATCAAATGCAATTTGAGCTAGATTGGCAATTACAGTGGTTCCTACGGCTAAAAAGGAAGCACAGCACATTTAGGAAAAGCGAAAGAAGTAAAACGAGATAAGGCCGCTAACTCAAAGGGCAAACACAGCAACCCATCGTTGAAGAAACGAACAAACTGAATACAGTAAAAAGAGAACTTTCTCGAATCGAAGCAATTACCTAAGAGAGATTGTCCATAGCCTTTGCCAATTGAAGCGAAGAAGCACCCACCTTCGCCGCCAGCAAATCCTTCTCCGGATTCCACTCACTCCATCTTCACCTACAAATTGGAAATCGAGCAAACCCCTCACATAACCAAATCGACCCGCCCATTAGGTCACGAAAGAATGCCTAAAGGGAGCCGAACTGAAGCTGAAATGGAAGCACGCGCTGCGACCTTGCCTCGTCTCCATAGCTAGAAAGCTCTGCTGGAGAAGCTACGAAGAAGGGAAGAGCGGGAGTGGTCCGTTGAAGTCTGAGAATTCGCGGAGAAAGTTGCAGAAGAGGAACAGGCGGGAATCAAAACAAAGGAAGGAAGAGAGGTGCGGGAATTGGGCTGTAAAGGCTGCCGCGGTATCAACTGGGCCGGGCCGGACTTTACAGCCTTGCCAAACAACCCCCGAAAGGGCCCTTTCAGGTCCACTTAGACATCGCATTGATGCGGATGTGGTGGATTAGTTGTTGAAAAGTAATTTGGAAAAAAGCAATGTGATCATAAAAAAATGCTAATGATTTATTCAAATCAGCATCTCATGAGATATAACAAACACTTACGCCTGCTTAATTGTTGAGACGATGAGCTAAGCAAGAACCCGACCAGGCCATTTGCCATCACCGCTTGAAGAAACACTTTGGCCGAATACAAATACTCGACCAAAAGCCAATTTGTGAGCTTTATGCTAAACTCCCGTTATAAGTTATGCATGTGCGTCAATGATACGGTCGGAAGAAGCAATGAGATCCAATGCCTTCTTTTTCTTTTTTAACTGGAGCTAGACAATTCATCCTGTTATAAGGTGCTGCTTTGCTCCACCAGGAAAATCCCATTTTTGCACTTGTGCATGCAGAGTCAAAGACTCACAATCAGGCAAAGAAAATGGCACACCTTCAACATCTGCCGCAAGTGATAGAACCTAAGCGCATCCAACAATTGAAAGGCAAAAATAATAAGATAATTTACTCTTCCTTTCGAATACAATTACAAAAATCCAGCAAGTATATGCTTTGAGAGCTATTTTGGTTCCATGACAAATTGGGTAGTGCTAAAGCTTTCCAGTGTTAAAATAATAGGACTTATATACTAATTCTATTCTAGTCGACACTTGCTTTTTCAGTATTTAGAAAATAAGAGACAATTACTTTCCATTAATAATGTATCATGATCTTTGGAATCATGATTATGCTCTACTAAGCAGGAAAAAGAATGACCCTAAACCAGCTGCCTTTTCTTTGGTCTTTTGGTAGTTATTCTAAACGCACAATGTGTATTTGCACCAGTTGTCATCAGGCAGAGTAGCGAACAATGTAAACCAGATTCATTGTGCTGAAGTTTGGAATGAATTTCCATAACTCGAGGAAGAGGGAACATGAATTATCCATAAGTATGAACCAAAAGGGTTAAATTTGAAATCAAAATCAATTTGCTCACCCGAAGGTACCAATTACCAATCAAAAGCTTAGTCACATTATGGTGCTCCTGAGTCAGTCCCTCAACTAGGCCGCAATACCCTCTGTAAAACTCAAACCAATTTCCAACAAAACAATCAGTTGGCCTTCCAAAATCCTCGCCTCTCATAAAAAAAAAAAAAAAAAGTTCGACTCTGCTTAAATCAAGGATGAGACTTCCGTTACCAGCTGCCTAATCATACCAAAAAACCCTCTCAAACGCAATGACAGGACAGCAAAAGAGGACTCGAAATCTCCAAGGGAAAAACCTCATCAAGTGCATACCAAAAGCAGCTACGGACCGCAATTTCCCTCAAAGTTCTTGAACAAAGCCACCGGCTCTGCCGGAACGAACCGCGAGGAGGGTACGGACAGCGACAGAGGCAGTTGAAGAGCGATCCGAAGGATGGAAGAGCGAAAGAGAGGAAGGTAGCAGGTCCCCTCACTGGAAGAGCGAGAATTCCCGGCGAGATTGCAGGCAGAAAAAGAGGGACCAAAAGAAGAGAGAGAGAGAGAGAGAGATTTTTTTAAAGGGCCGCCACGGCATCAAATGGGCTAGGCCGGGCCGGACTTTATAACAAATATATCCTTGTCAAACCCTTTTGGGCCCATGGAGGCTGAAGGATCCTCGCCCGCCCGACTCATGGGAAATCACATTCACGTCGGTGCTAGTGTGGTGGACTAATTTTTGAAATGTCATTTGGAAAAAAATTAATACGATAATCCTCATAAATTTTTGAATTAAAGAAATATCCTAATGAATTATTCAACGGAATCTTATGAGAGCAAATATCCATGCCTGCATAAATGTCATGATAATAAGCCAAACTCGAACTCAACCAAATCATTTCTTTTCAATTTGGGGTGATTGGATATCGAACTTGAACATACATAATCATTTTCTAGGCAAGGGGAAAACTGTCATTCATATCTATGCTTGTCCTCATTGCATTTAAGACAAATCACTAAATCTTGTTACCAATAAACGTCTAGGCCTTGTTTGATCCGGCCATTCCTCATATCTGCAATGTAGTGGAATTCAGCCTATTGCAGTACTTTATGTGCCCCATTTGAAGAGCACGGAGATTGTCTAGTTCCAAGCTTGTTCTTTCAACGATGATGGATGTAAGCTCACCTTGTCAATCTTGCTCTTACCAAGAGATGCATTCCTCCTGAAGAAGATGGTCATCAACATCAAGATTAGTGGAAGATGCGAATCGAAATCTCTCAAGTCTTTGCCACAACTGGTTCTACCCTACTGAACAGCTTTTAAAAAAGCTAGGTTGTCTTTAACTATTGTTAAAAGTGAGGTCTTGTTAGCAGTAGCTACGAGTTAAACAACGTAAGAAGAACTGTGGCGAGACACTCCTACGTAAGGAATGTAGTGAATCCTAGTTCTTATTAAGTCTACTAGTCCTTCACATGGTGCTTCCCTGCTCATATCACAAAGATAAGTAGTCATATAGGCACCATTTTGAAGATTTATCAAAATAAAAGTTATATTGTAACCTGCGATGAGCTATGAAGAAATTTGAAGCCGGCTTTATTTCTCAAGCATCCTCGGAAGCTAAGGAATATCTTTACAAAAGAAGATTGCATCGGTGACATCAAACCTTTCAAAAACTGGAGAGAGAGCCTCCGAATTTAGGGTTCTCGACTAAGTTTTGGCTTCGGGCAGTGCGAATTTTTGGACCTCTAGCTAACCCATCCATGAGGCGACGATGATGGGGGCTTGCTCATGTTGAAAAACTGAGTAGAGTTGGTCAATTGACAAATCAAATCGAAATATAAAGTTTTAATTAAACTAGAATTTTGAAGAAGGCCTATTCTACAAATGAACTATGCTCTCTCTCCTTTGCAATCATAGAAAAACACGTATCGTTTACTTTTAAATTGGTTTTTTCCTTGATATTAGGGGCACGTAATCCAACATCTTTTTATTTTATTTAAGTTTAATACCATTAAAAATCTCAAATTATTGCCTCATGTCACATTTATTCAAGCTGTCCTTAAATTGAACTTGCATCTGAAAATGCTAAGAAATTTTTTTTTATCTGATAGAACAACAAACAAGAGGATTAGGTTATTGTAAGCCGCTACCAAACGCAGTAATATAATAGATTATCAGTACAAATGCAAAAGGGCCATCATCAAGCACTCATATTTTATCAAGGTTTAGTAGGACTTCAATTTGAACACAAAAGTCATAAGAGTTGAACTATCGTAATGATCTATAAGAACATGCTATCCAAAGCAAATTATATGTGAAAAGATATATTCTATAAGTTGTGATTGTGCAAAATGAGCCTAATTCAATGCACCTTTTGTAATTTGCCATATAGTAGCATAAGTAAATTATACCCAAAGGTGTTTGGTGCAATAGACACAAGTTGTCTTCTAGACATTTCCTATCAATAGTAAAGCTTCTCCTCGTTTTCCCTAGTCATATTTGTTTTTCTGGCCATCTCTTCTTGTTTTCTCGGTTCTTGAAACTTTTAATTGCAATTTCTCCAAAACGATCTTGTGTAAAACGGCTAATGGAATTTAAAATTTATATGAGGTTTGCATTGACAATGGACCTAATACCAATCATTTGTTTTGTTGGTAATAATATTATCTCATCCTATAATTAATGTTCGATGTCAATATTTCTGCACTTGCATAGGGTAAGATTACATTTTTTCTTTTTAGGAAGAGAGGGGAAGAATACATTGGAGACGTGAATATTTGGAGGGGCAATAAATAAAAAAAGATTTAATTTTATAATAAGTTCAGCTAAAGTTCACAAAAAACCTATCATCAAGACAAATAATAAACATAAGAAGGGTCACATCAGCACATATTACATTCATACATTCTTTCTCCTTCAGATTGGCAATAATTCCAAGAAAAAAAAAATAATACAATCAAACAATTTTAAATTCTTGAATGTTTATACATCATTAAATTAAAAGACTACATTATAATCTTTATTAAAGATACAAAATCCATTTACAATATTGTGAACATAATCTCATGACGTTTGTTTTTTGGGTGGAAAATCTCCTTTATCTTAAACCTACCATTTATTTGAGGATTCCAAATCTCTGAGATTGGAATATAGCCAAGGTTCTTGATTGCTACCTTGAAACCATATATCTTGCTAGTCACGTTCTACACAAGAATGTATTTTGTCCATTGAATCGGATGCATCACTTAACAATGACACGTGAAGAAGGGAGTCAATCTGCGGTGAAAGATTTCAACATTCAATTGTAGAGTTCATTAGTAGAGTACATTGCCCAAAGCATTCAACCCAAAGTATAGATAATCCAAACCAAACATTTTGTTCTCTTTACAAATGAAAATAATGAAGATATAGAGATGAAGGAAAAGCTTGGCACTATCGAGTAGGTCTCAGCACTTACAGCAATGCCATGAAGACGGTTACCACCAGACTCAGCATCTTTCAGTCAATTCTATCCAACTCAATAGATAAAACATTACCTCTTCACTCCACTTTTTTCTTCGATGAATGCCCACCCAGCAGAAAAGGCACATGGCAGGTATAGATTAAGACTTCTCCAAAAAGGGTGAAGTCGAAGAGCTTCAGTCAATAAGCCCACATGCATTGCTTCTCACACCGATGTTTGCAACTTCGAGTATTAGAGGTCCACCTACAGCAGCAACACGAGCATAACCACACAAATTCTTGAATAGACAGTCAATTCTGAATCAGAGATTCCATCTTCATCCTCGTCTAGTATGTAGATCAGGGCCCACTTTCTTGCAGCTAAAACACAAGCCACACCTCTACTTACTATTGCCAAAAAAACATCAACTTGATTTCAGTCCGGTTTTCCTTGAATATATGGCCATAACCAACGTGATGTTTAGCTACCTTTGTTGGGTAAAAGTAAAAGATTGACGCATGCGTTATGCTAAAACACAGGTGGGAAGCGAACCTTGTGTGCCTAAAGAGGCTATGGCATCATGTAACTATGAATGCTCTACAGTATCGTGCTATACTAGATCCCATGTCATATATACCATCATGAATTTGTACCTGGCGGTTCTCAAACAGTAACTCAGATTGCTATGCGCCTACCATAAGGGGATGATTATTCTTTTCAAATTTGTCTGGGGACTATAGATTCATCCTTTTTCGAACTTTGTCCTCTCATTTGATTTAAAATTTAGAGGAAAAACTAATACTTTAGTATTCTACTTCTTCGACTGAAAAAATATTCTTCTTTGAAGCATATTTTTGCACCTCTTCAATCTGTAGGAACAAACATGAAGTTGGTCCATTAAAGAAGCACAATGTACCTATGCTTGTCACATGTAAACTTAATAGTAGGTTCTAAGTGGAAATGTTGTAAGGAGCATGGATAGGATTAATTTAGTTCCACCATACACCTACGAGATAAATTTGTTACTGACAATGGTAATTTTATCAAATATTGATACATAAAGGAAAGAGTATGGGCAACGGTAAGTTTCCAGACTTCTAAAACTGCTAATGGACATGGTAAGAAGCTCAAAGAAAAGATCTTCAGAACTATACAATTGATGGCATAGCATGAATTGATCCTTAGCTCGATAGTATGACAGTGTCAAAATGTTCTTACCACTAACTGACAATGGAGGAACTACAATATGGGGAATGCTACAAAGCTTCTCATTCTCCATCTCAATACATTCAAGGACTCCTATACACGAACAAGATTCTATTACATTTCATATTTTAATTCTTTTACTAATACTTGCGTTCATCTGTTGAAATATCTTCACAAGTGTCCCTTGCAAATATTTGGTGTCCCCCAAATCCCCCAAACTGTAGTAATTCTCTTGACTCTTTGCATTATTTCTCTGAGACAATAATGAAGGTAAGACATCTTACTGACCTGACAAGATATATCAAGGCAGAAAAGTGCAAGGAATTGCATTTGATATTTCAGAATGCGAGACCTTCCAATCCAATGAGAAACGACAATCAACTTGCCAATTTCAACCCCCGTTACCATGTGTTCACTTAAAGTAGTGTTGGACCAACAATAACCACAGTTGAAGACCAGCAAACGACCCAAACTCGAGTCAACCTCATCTAGTGGAAGTGCTCTTAAGTATTTCCTATTCCAGTCATGGAACAGAATTGGAAGAACTTCTATGTATTATTGCAGGAAAGATCCTAGCAAGGGAATCTATATCTTGTTCCCAAGAAAATTAACAGAAGAAGAGGAAAGATAGAGGACAAACATTAACCAAAAAAATGTTAATCACAATTTATGAAGTGAGGCAAAACATCACAACTGTACGAAATAACTGAGAAGGATATTAGTCACTCGATATGGGATTTCTTTGGGCTAGAAGGTCATCTAAAGCAAGGGAATCTATATCTTGTTGGCAGCCTCCAATCCAATATCATCAAAAAAAAAAAAAATCTTGTTGTTCAATCATGGAATCTCAAGGTGAAGTGGATACACGAAAGCTTACTTCAAGCGAGGATTACAAGTGCGATAGTATTTACAACTTAGGATCTTAAAGAAACCATTCAAGTATTGGCTCAAGTACTATAGTGCACTCAAAACATTCTTCATATCCAGAAGACAATACGATGAGCGAAGCATAGAGAGAAAAGATCTCTCTAAATTTTTCCAGTGAAAATAGACATCAAGAACTACCAAGGCTAGGCATCTAATTTTAAGTTCTTACGAATTTGAATTACCACAAGATGAAGTCATATAAGAACCCAACATACTTGGATGCAGCTCTCCTTACCCTCCTAGTCTCTTTGCTTTCTCCAATTCCTCCCTCCATCCCTCTCGACCAGATAGTCACACAAATACGCAGCATAGCTCAAGATATATCTATTCAAAAGTTAAAACTCCCACCAGCAAACTTGATTAATCAAAATGATGTGACGAAATGCCCCCCCTGTAATGACAAGAAGATAAATAAAACTTCGAGCAATACAAAATGCGAGAATTTTTCCGCCTATACTCTATAGTTAGTATCCAGTAAATCTCTCCTTGTAGGGCACACTCGGTCGGTAAAAGATTGCTCAATCAGTAAAAGAAGGGGAGTCAGCAGTAAAATTACATTGTGAGAGTGATCATCAGGAATCTAAGATCTTTTTAGATGCCTGATGACATTTAGATAGAATTCTGCAATGGCTAAACCTGCGAACTCCAAGTGGGCATCAAACGTTACTGCATCTGACACAGCTAGTCTATTTAACATACATGGCATCCCCTCCAATTCATGTTAATTATTTTCATGGACACTTTAACTAGTGTACGAAGAAGGGCAACAAGAAGTCAATACAGGAGCATGGTACACTTACGGTCGGGGTAGATGACTGTCTAGCTAGGGTATGGAAAAAATCTCATAAGGCAACAACCTGGTCAAGAAGTCGGTAGGAATCTGTGCGCCTATAAATAAAATCCCTTCATTCAACTAAAACCAGCTTGGATTCTTTATTCGCAACTAAGTCATAGATTTCCATGCGCATCACCATCATTCACCCTTCATTTCTGCGTGAAAGACCAACTCCTTAGATTGATGTCACCTTCTCATTTAGACTTTCAAGCACTTTATCTCTATATTCATCCAATCATCCATCGAACGCAATTTGAACTAGATTGGCATTACAGTGGTTCCTATGGCAAAAAAGGAAGCGTAGCACATTTAGGAAAAGCTAAAGAAGTAGAAGGAGATAAGGCCAATGACTCAAAGGGCAAGCACAGCAAGCCATCATTGAAGAAACGAACACACTGAATAAAGAAAAAAGAGAACTTTCTCGAATCGAAGCCATACCCAGGAGAGATTGTTCACAGCCTCTTGCCAACTGAAGCGATGAAGCACCCACCTTCGAGTGCCTCCGCGACCGTTGTCAGCAAATCCTTTTCCTGATACCACTCTCCCATCTTCACCTGCCAATCGGAAATCGAGCAAAAACCTCACAAAACCGAATCCACCCACCCAACAATGCCAAAACCGATTAATCGAACTGAAGCTGAAACGGAAGGAGTAAGGAGAGAGCTCAAAAACAACGGAGGAAAGCTGAAGAGCGAGACGAAGAAGGGAAGAGCGGGAGTGATGTCCACTGAAGTCTAAGAATTCGCGGAGGAAGTTGCGGGAAGAGGAACAGGCGGGAGTCAAAACAAGGAAGGAAGAGAGAGATGGGAATTGGGCCGTAAAGGGCCGTCGCAGAATCAACTAGGCCGGGCCGGAATTTATAGCCTTGCCGAATAACGCCCGAAAGGGCCCCTTCAGGCCCAATGAGACAGCACATTGATGCGGGTGTGGTGGATTAGCTATTGAAACGTAATTTTGGAAAAAGCAACGTGATCATCCTCATTTACTTTTGGATAAAAAAAAATATGCTAATGAATTATTCAAATTGGCATCTCACAAGAGATGACAAACATTCGCGCATGCTTAAATGTTGAGACAACGGGCCAAGCTCGAACTCGATCATGCCATTTGCTATCATCACCCAAGCTCCTAACGGTTGGCTAGATACAAATACTCGACCAAGCCCCAGCTGGTGAGCTTTATGTAAATCTCCTGTTATAAGGTACACAATCATACTGTAGGAAGAAGCAATAAGAAGATGCAATGTCTTCTTTTTCTCTTTTAATTGGAATTAGACAATTCGCCCCGTTATACTAATTCTAGTCAACAACTCTTTTTCAGTATTTAGAAAATAGGACAAAGCTACTTTTTGTTAATAATTTACTATGATCTTTGGGATCATGATTATGCACTATTGAGGAGGAAAAAGACTTACCCTAAACTAGCTGTCTTTTTCTTTTTGACCTTTTGGTAGTTATTCTAAAGGCAAAATGTACATTTGCACCATTAGACGTCAAGCAGAGTAGCAGATGATGTGAACCGGATTCTAGTGTGATGAAGTAAGAACTTCCTCAACTCCAGGAAGGGGGACCATGAACTATCCATAAGTATGAAACCAAACGGGTTGAATTAAACAATTTGCCCACCATATTTCCAATCAGAAGTTTAGTCGCATTCTGCAGCTCCCGAAGCAGTCCCTTGGCCAGGTTGCACTACCCTCTGTAAGGTTCGAACCAATTTTGAACAGAACAATTTCCGAAATCCTCGCGTCTTGTAAAAAAGTTCAACTCAGCTTCAATTAAGGATGAGGCTTCAATTACCAGCTGCCTCATCACACCAAACGACCCTCTCAAATGCAACAACAGCACAAGAGGACTCGAAATCTCCAGTGGGAAACCTTCATCGGGTTTATGCCAGAAGCAGCAATAAACCACAATTTCCCCTCAAACTTCTCGAACAAAGCATGACGTTTTGCTTCAAACGGCGACATTCCTCCGACCTAAGGTACTCGAGACTGCCCTTCAAGATATCATACATCACCTTATCCGTGATCTCCGAGCCGCATATGGACAGGGACCTGAGATTACTCCAAGTGACACTCCTACTAAATGGGACGCTACACAGCCTTAAAAGCAGGTTCACCAACGGAGAGCATCCATAAAGGAGCAACGGTACGGAGAAATGGCTGGCCATCTCGGGCAAACCCTTAGCTGCATTGACAGAGAGGTCCTCCACACGGCGGTCGACAGCAAAGTGAAGCCACAGACTGAGCTCAGGCGCGCAATAGTCGAGAAAATCAATATTGATGCAGAACTTTCTCACCTTAGGCGACGCGTAGATGGTCAAGACGCTGTCCACGGACGGGGCGTCCTTCCAGGGAAAGAAGACGACGTGGTTCGGGGCGACGGTCCATCTGGACCTCCACCTGTGATCAGCATGGTCGCCTAGAGTTTCGCACCGAGGACAGGAGGAGGACAATAATGGGGTCTGTGATGGCTTCTTAGCCACGATGGGTTGATGGTCGAGCCTATAGTTTTAGATTTTTGCTCGACCGAATTGGGGCTTCCATAGAGCTACACGTGTCGCTCCCTAGAGAGACGACCGTTTTCCCGTGCCTTTTAAGCTCGAGCGGCGACTCTACCTCGGATCACGAGTTCGAATATACGTACGGATTTTTTTCGTCCCCGAATGCTCTATGGAGCTAATCAGTGGACGAAATTTTAGAAATCTTCCTTTATATTCACTCAGACAATCGGGTCTGGATAAGCTCAAGTGGGCTTCCACGATTGGGCTTGAGCTTTAGAAAGAAATTATTTACTTGAGCCCCGGCCCAGTTAAGTTTGTGTGTGTCTACCCAGGATTTTTTTTTTCTGTAAGTAACTTCTCTAATATAATTCTTCAGCGAAAACCATATTCATGATCAAGTATGGCACCTCATGAGCTTAAAATTAACAGACAATTGCTTTCATCACATCTTAAATTACATCGGCCCGAACGCGAAAAATGATAGCCCAAGAAATTCATGAGGTTCACTAGCCTAGATAGGCTTATTCTTTTATTTTCAAATTGGCTAACAAATATGCGGTCGGAGAAGACTTTCCTCACCTCACCACCATGCCAAATGCAAGACTACTTGGATGCACATCATGCGTCTCCATCTAGATGGCGACTCCATGATTCTATCGTTCAAAGGTTGTTGAGCTTATGGCTCAAGTTCTAGTCAAATCGAATTTGTATTGAAGCCCAGAGATTAAAATAAGTGAGAGACATGTTAGGAGGCGCTGTGGCGAGGCAATGTGAAGAGGATTGGGCGCTCAAGCCCTACCGCCAGCTGGCCATATGATAGCTGGCCATATGATAATCATTGGGTATTGGCCAAACTCCCAGATAGTCCCTCCGAATGCCTGAATAACTTGTGTAGTCACTCTCCGACATTTTGTTTGTTGCCTGAAATGAAAAATGCTAATCGAATATGTTTTTTTTTTTTTGGTACTGGAGGAACCGGCTTGCAGCCAATAGCCGCGCCGTAAACCCCCAAGTGACACTTAAGCAGGAGGAGGACCCACCACCCCTGAGTCACACTTAATACACCTAGCGCCTCCCCTGGGTTTTAAACCCTTCGCCCCTTTGTTGAGGATCAGCAGAGCCTTATCCAATGGAGCCACCGCAGCCGGTGGTGTAATTGAATATGTTCTCCATTACAAAACTTGGAAATTTGATCTTCATGAAGATTGAATTTTCTTAATTTGGGTTATATAGGTTGATTCGTCCTCTATATTGAAAAAAATTAGAGTGTTCATAACATTTTGAAAGGGAAAATCAAATCGAACCAAACTGAAAAGTGGTATCAATTTGGCTTTAGAAGATGCCACGGAAAGAGGTCCATAGCATAAAGGAAAATTCAACTGGGAATTGCCAATAGTCGGAACCGAACTCTGGATCATGGGCGGCAACAGCCACGACCCTTGTCGGTTAACATGGAAAGACTCGGGACCATCATCACCACCCTAGGCAACGACAACGGCTGCCAACTATTACCTCGCCTAAAGGGGAGGGTCGGATAACTGGCGATGGGTTCCACATTCACCTTTTGGCTGAAAAGTGCTGTGGAAGAACATGAATTTCCACACAAAACGATAGAACTAAAGAGGGCGACGAGAGAACACATTTTACCGTGTCCCCTGATAGAAAATTATCCGTATGCAACAGGACTGAAGACCGTTTAACAAACAATTTTACAAAGTAGGCAAAAAATAAATAAATAGGTTGCTTGATCACCAACCGTGACCAGTTTCTTTCTGGAAGAAGAAGCCTACGACAGAGCCACCTACGACAGAGCCACCTAATTTACTTTGACGAAGAGGCTTCAACCCTCAGTCTCAATTTTCAAGTCTGCCAAAAGGGAAAAAGAGTAAAGCTACTGGCAAAAAAAAAATGAATGGTAGGCTTTCTTCTTGAATGGAATTATGTGCACATAAATTGCAATCTTGAACTAGAAACATGCGTTTTACAGGCAAGCAAATGCGCATGCTACAAGGTCAAATTGACTAGCATCTCAAATCTCATCTTTACCAATTCTTTTATAAGATCCTCAATCCAACTCAGAATGAAAGGATAAACGAAATTTAACTCAGACAACATTCCATTGCTGTAAAAGTGCAGCATAGTACTAAACAATACATGAAACAATGAGTTATGATTAGGACTATGATTCATGCCTTCTGAAGCAGAAAGTGTCCACGCAACTTGCTTGCTTACTATATGACAGTATAGATGTGGTTCGTGGAACACAATCAGATGTTTTCTCCCAGAGAGGGAAGCTTTGCCCACATTTCACAATTTGTCTAGACTCAGCACAGTAAATGACCAGTTGATTTGCTAAAATTTTATTGTTTCAAACCTTTTCTTATTCCTAATGCAACATCACCCTCTTATGAATTCACAGAAGTAGCGAGTACAAGATTATTAGGAATAGTTTACATTGATGCACCAAGCCGAGTTTGTTACTGAACATCTCTTCCAAATAGAAATATCACAGTCCTGAATGAAGAGGTGATATATACAAGATCACAGATTTAGCTCACCTACTTAATTTTTGGTGTTACTTAATTAGGGTCAAACCATACAAGCCCAAGCCAAGTTTATTATTCCCACATTTCCTCACTAGCTTCCAAGCCTACTTTACAGAGAAAGAGCCCCTACATGATCCAGTAAATACTACTTTGTCTAAAGAGCTAGAGTTTGGAAAAATCAAACCATCTCCATCCATTTGCCTCGATAACATTTGCAACTGTGGCTATATTACCTAAAGCTGAAATATAAAGCGTATGTAAACTTATGCATGGACATGGTATGAAAGGGGAAAATGAAAATGCTTAGGATTGTTCGTAAGAGCTATATATACAACTGCTACTGCTAAACACTGTGATTTCAAATGTGTCTGAAGAACTTAGCTCAACAACGTGTTTGATAAGTTGTTTTTAAGAAGGAACAAGAAAATAGGTTGTTCAACTTCTTTTGATGGAATGAATTGGTTTTGCGTGCCCTTGCTTCATATTTTTCTCATGTCTCCAAGTTTGACAATGCTGCTGTTGGCGTTATTGAATAGAGGATAGCAGTGGAGCTTGCAAACATTCACTCTACCCACCTCACAAGGTATGCATGCACTTCCCCCATGATGCCGTTGAGAAAGGCTCTCTTTGTGGTATTGACTGGTTATGCATTGTTGATGTTTTGGCAGAAGAACGGTCCCCAATGAGTGTTGGGCCACAATGACTCGGTAGTATGCCAAAATGTCGATGCTCCAATTTATATCATAATTTTTGTAGCTTGATAGCAGTGGAGCTTTTTTTTTTCCTCAAAAATTTGCAATACTAAACTCTTGGTAAACGGATCTATTAATCCTTGTAGTTTCCCCGACAGTACGACTTTTCTTAGTGAGATATTTGGCAGCTTCTCTCTCTTTACTGAGAATTCAAGCTGGAATAGGAGTAAAAGTTTCCGTACAGGGCTTAAGTTGGCATCAAGTTACTGTGGGAGTACACAAATCCGGGAAAAACAGATGCCTTCTATAACAAGGAACATAGAGGAAAATGTAAGTCCTTCAGTCTTTTTACAGTGTATAAACCCGTCCTTTATGACTGACCATAACATGGTTTTGGATGTCCACAGCCGTCAATTTTTAAATTGATAGTCATTTTATACAGACCTAAACCTCTTGAACGAAAATTCTGACAAATAATAAACGTCAGGCGTCTTTGTTATTAACTATTGTTGACATTTTGATCACTTTCAGGAGAGAGTTTGCATATCTATCGAAAGTTAGCTTCTACTCATTAATCTAATAGTGATCGAGACCTTATATGCATGTTCTCTTCATTTACTACATACATGAAGCATCATCCACCTATATCTGATGATGAGGTCTGGAGGTTGGAGAAGATTGCCAAATATGGGAAATCTCACCAATAACTGAGTGAAGCCGGAATACATAAGGTGAAGGACTTTCTATTGCAGCTCTTTATGGACTCCAAGAAACTACGAGAGGTAGGCACTTAGTTAATGATTCTCAATTAGGGATTGATTGACACCAAGAATGTAAGGCTTGTGTCTTCACTCATCATAGAAATCAGAAAGAACATAATACCAAAGAATTGGAATATCCTTTTAGATTATGCAAAGACTTGCAAAACAACTTGGAAATTGTATTATCCCGATGGCATGAGGAAGCATGGTGCTGTATTCAACACTAATTGTCAACTGATCGCCCTAATCAAAGACCTAATCAAAGACAGTGCATGTTGCCTACTCATCGACTTTCTCCCCAAGAGAAGGTAGGTAACTAAGGAGTTCCTACCGTGTTTTGTCTAGACAGTTCATGCTCTACACGCCATCATGCTGAATTCATATAATTTGTCCCATATCATCTTTACAATCAGTAATTTGACCTTTACTCATAGCAGTGGCTTAATAGGTGTTAGGATTGATAAAAGATATGGAAACTTGGAACAGGAGTTAGTATGACACCTAGATGCTTTGTTTTTCTTTTGTTTTTTGTTTTTTGTTTTTATTATTATCAGTACCAAGACTGTTCTCTGAGATGCCTGAAGCTTGATTATTTGGGAAAAAGGCCAAATGCAAAGATAATAACGTGCACCTACAGAGGACAACCTGCTGAAGTTCTTTTCCGGCACCACAAACAACTTTTGGTACACGCTTCGTACCCTATCACTGAACAATCTAGTAGACTAAGATTATAAAAGCCAACCAAAAAAGCTGTGGTCCTATAGCATCATCGGAGCTTAAAAAATAAGCCATATCACTTCACCTAAAGGAAATTGATGGACTGCAGGACTAGTACTAGCACCATCAAGAAAACTCAAAAATTCCTCCCGAGGAGAAGAGTCAAGACCTAGATAAGCAAACGAAAACGGTTAAATGAATAACAATGAAATGCCATCTACCGCTTTGTATTAACAGTACCATTTGCCATGGTCACTAACAAGGTTTGGTAGCAAATCAAACTTCCTCATGAAATATGTTAATGGCATTAGGCCACTGCTTATACATGATTTATAATGATGTTTGGATGACATGAAGTAAATCTTCAATGTCCAAAGCCTGTTGAGCGACTTGATGAAGTTCATTTTTTCTGCAGACAAGAAAAGATTGATAATCTAGGGAGGTATTCAGCTGACAAAGATTCTCAAAAGTCCATTCTGATTTCAATCTGAGAATTAAAAGAGGCTAGAATTTGGTAACACTCCAAAAACAACTGATGAATAAAAAGGAAAACTATTCTCAAAATCAAAATCACAAATTGAAGATGACCTTTTAATATTCTCATTCCAAATGCAAACATGCAGATTTGGAATAACTAAGCCTGTTTCTGGCACAATTTTCATCCCTATTGTCAAAAAAAAATAAAAAACATCGAAAACAGTTTCTATGAAGACAGAAACTAAAGCAGGCCTTAAAACAGTTGGGAACAATCCTCCTCCAGATTCCACTCCACCATCCTCACCTGCCAATCAGAGGAAATCGAGCAACAACCTCACAAAGCTGAATCAGAAAACAATCGAATCGCCGCCGCCCATCGGGAGGTTGCGGAAAGAAGGCGCGAAAGGGGACCGAACCCGAGAAGCGAAAGCAGTGCATTGGAACTTGAAGCTGGAATGTAAGCGCGCGCTGTTGGAATAGAGCTGGTATAGAGCCGTTACGCTCGATCTGATAGTTGGAGAAAGGGGGGAGGGGCGGATCTTTTTCTTTTTCTTTTTCTCTTGTTTTTAAAAATTGAAAATTGAAATATCCTTTTCTTTTTCCCTCCCTTTTACTTATTTTAAGGACGTGTTTTGCATTCGAATATGAATCTTTTGATTTTTTTTGTTGCAAAGAATCTTCTTAATTAATAGGTTAATTTTCACAATCACGACCATATACAAAACAAAGAAACCTCATTTGACTCTATTCCCCTATCAATTTCATTTTATTTTTCCATTCTATTTTTTTTATTTGGTACCTTCAATTTTATCGTGCCAAATAAATCATGAGTTCTTTAAAATGCGTATGATCGTTTACCAACTAGTTCTGAAAAGTATCGGATTTTGTTATAATCTTCATTGTTCTAGTGGAAGAAAGTTTGTAATATTTGATAGGGTAAAGATTGGTCGAATCGAAGGTCGGTAATCTCTTAAGAGTATCCAACTTTGAAATTTGTTACGAAAACGATGGAATTGAGGAATTCCTTTTTACCTTGTCTCCTTTTTGCTGAGCAAATGAAGACCGATGAGACTAAACCATATGCTACGAACACGTCATCGTCTATCTTTTGTTCGTTCAGTTTTTGCATTGCTTGTACCTGATATCAACTTTGGACTCATGGGACATCATATTGATGCGAATGTGGCGGTGGATTAGTTGTTGAAATTGTAATTTAAAAAAAGCAATGTGATCATCTTCACTTCGGATAACCCCAAACAAAGGCAAAATAACGGTAAAAAGACGTTTCCTCAGCAAGGAGGAGGCAGAATCAGTGCGGCATCTCCTCCTCCACCGTCTATGGACAAGAATGGTTTGGACAATTTCGAATGCTTGCACCGAATTATCTTTGGGTAATTGGAGCTTTTATGGAGCAAGAACTCGCTTGGCAGGGCACTCGTCTACGGTGCCGCAAGAAAAGAAGGATTTAACTCAATTTCCCGGGCGGATGATACCTGCTAAGGGGCATTCGTTTCAGAATTCAGAACCCAAATCTTGTCGAAGCCTATCAAAATATGTTTCGCAAGTTTCATGCTCATCATTTGGTTGCTCGTACATATAAAACTCAACACAATTCCATCTTATTTGATATCTGGTGACCATCCACCGCACGAGAGATGTCCATACCTCCATTTATGGTATTCTAAAAGCCCAAACTTGGATCAAGTTTAAATTCAAACCAATGATTATGACCTATAATTTCAATTACAGGCTTAAAGTAGAGATTGCCAACTTGTTAAATCAGAATCAAATCAGATTTTACCTCACCCTTTCCAGCCATATAATATTAGTAATCACTATCATTGCATTCGATAGGTTCATATAAGAATTTAACATCAGGATGTTCTGAAAGAAATGGCTTGTCACAAGTGTGTGAAGCATAACTTGCTATGACAAATTCCTACATCTATCTGATCACCCTCCTAGACTTTTCTATGCGATGGTTAAAAGTCAATAATTGATCAGATAGAAAGGCCAAATGCAAAGGTAATAACGTGCACCTGCAGATGATTGAGGACAACCAGCTGAAGTTGTTTTCCCACACCACAGACAACTTTTGATTCACACTTCATATTTTTTTTTTCTATCTTGAACAAAGTAGCAGACTAAGATCATAAAAACCAACCAAGAAGAACAGAAGTCCTATAGTGACACTGGAATTAAAAAAAAAAAAAAAAAAACGGCCGTACCACTTCACCCAGAGAATTAACAAGGAACTGATGGACTGCAGGACTGGTCCTAGCACCACCTAGAAGACTAAAAAATTCCTCCTGCGGAGAAGAGTCAAGACCTAGACAAGCAAACAGAAACAGTCAAATGAAGCACAATGGAAAGCCATCTACTGCTCTGTTTTAACAGGACCACTAACCATGGTAATTAATAAGGCTTGTTAACAAATCAAACTTCTCATGAAATAGGTTCATGACATCAGCCCACAGCTTGTGCATGATTCATAATGATGTCCAGATGACATGAAGTAAATCTTCGAAGTTGGAAGCCTGTTGAGCAACTTGATGAAATTCATTTTTACTGCAGACAGGAAGAGATTGAGAATCTAAGTAGGCATTTGGTGGATAAGGATTCTCAGATATCTGTTCTCATTTTATTTGAGAATGTAAACAGTCCAAAAAATGTGTTTGGTAACACTTCGAAAACAGTTAATGAAAGGAAAAATATCATCAAAATCAAAATTAAAAACTGAAGACAACTTTTTAGTGTTCACATTCCATGTGCAAACATGGAGATTTGGAATAACTATGCCTGTTTTCTTATTGTGATGGAACATGAGCAAATTCACACAACTCTCATCCCTTACAACATACATCATTTTCACTCAACAAATTTTCTGTGATAAAACATTGAAAATGGCTTTCAAGTGGAAACAAAAAATGTCATAGAAAACTTGGCAGGCCTTTAATTGTAGAGAACAAAAATGAATCATGAGACAATGTTCAAAATTTTGCTATAGTAACTCCTGCATTTTTGTCCCACCACTTTCAACATCTAAATTTCATCGATTTCTAGAGGCTTCCTCTGAAAGATGGTATGATACTTAAAGGTCAGGTGAAAACCTTAAGCATGAACAAAATTACTGAGGCTTCAAAGTATGAGCCATCGTGTTGTTCAGCTTATGCTGACCCTTGAAAGTCAACTCGGGCATTTAAAATTATCAGAAAGAAAGTTCTTCTATCTAGCAAAGTTTAGAGTTAATTCCAAGAAAAATTCCTCAGAATTGCTATGTTAACCATCGGTTTCATTTTAAGGATGATGATCATATCCTGAGTTATATGAGTTTTACTTTCTGTAAAACCAAACAAAGTTGATACCTTTGAAACAAATATCAGTGCACATAAACAATCCTAATATAATCATAATATCAAATACAATCGGTCAATCACTACTACATAAATTATATATATATATATATATATATATAAATATAACACTAGAACAGAAGTTTCACGTAAAATTTGAATAACAGTAAATCCTAGTGCAATTTTACCTCTATTGGAATATTGAAGTATCAAGCACTAAGCAATGGAAGCCAGGCATACTATCTCCAACCGTTTGACCCCACTCTCGATTCAACAATGTCTTCAACAATTTCTCCTGATCATGCAGCCATCAAATGACAAAGATCCTTGGATAAAGCCACCTAATGATAACAATTACGTGCCAGTTAGCTTGCTCTGGTGAAACATCTAACATGATATCTGGAAGAATCCAATCATAGGAATAAAATTACAGCAGGTCCATTTGAAGTTTAGCAAAAGCTTCAGCATCTTACATCTATCAAAATATTATCCAAGTTGTTTGGCATTTTAACCAAGCCATCGTTTAAGAAACGAACACACTGAACAGAATAAAAAAAGAACTTTTTGGAGTCGAAGCAATTACTGGGAGAGATTGTCCACAGCCTCTGCCAATTGAAGTAATGAAGCACCACCTTCGAATCCTTCGTGACCATCGCCAGCAAATCCTTCTCCGGATTCCACTCCGCCATCTTCACCTGCCAATCGCAAGAAACCAAGTAAAAACCTCACCAAACCGAATGGGAAAACAATCCAATCGACCCGCCCATCATTAGATCGCGATAGAAGGCGGACCGGAGCCGAACCTGAGAAGCCAGAGGTTTGTCGAACTGTAGCTGAAAGGGAAGCACGTGCCGCCACCCTTCGTCGGTCTCCATAGCCGAAAAAGATCAAGGAGCAGCCAAAGCGTCCAATGGCAAATGCGAACTGAGAGGGAGAGCCAATGGCGGAGGGTAGAGCCCGAAAACCCTATAAGAAGGCCTATTGGAAGAGAAGAGGGAGAGAGTAACGAAGTGTACTGGAGCCTGAGAATTTTACAGAGAAGACTGCAGGAGAGGAAGAACAGGCGGGAGAGAGACAACACAACGAGGAAGAGGAGAGAGAGAGGATACGGGCCGAGCCGAGCTGGATTGGGCCATAAGTCGGGCTTAACTATTCTCCGGGCTCGTTCATCATACGAAAAATAACGTAAGAGATGACCCAACGGGCTGCTACGGCCTCAAACGGTCTGGACCACTTTCGATAACTCGAGAGTTGAGATTAAACTGAACGGGGTTTGGTTCAGGCATTTCATCGAACGTTTGAAGGCTGCGTTTGGTTCAGCATTTGCAATGGGGTTTGAGTCCAATGCAAATGCTGAAAGCCCAAAGCTACTTGGAGAAAATGCAGTTGTGTTTGGTAAAAAAATTTTGCAAATGAACTTTGAGTTGAATGTGTGTTTGGTTAAAAAAAACTTTCACAATGGGCTTTGAGGGTATTATTTTTTCTTTTTTCTTTTTTTAAATTTAGTAAACCCTTCGCCGGACCGGCGAAGGGCTGCGGCCGCCGGCGGCCGTTGGCCGAGGTCGCCCGACCTCCGGTGAGGGTCGCGCGACCCAGCCGAGGGCCGCCGGAGGTCGCTCGACATCGGGCGACCCTCGGCGAGGGTCGCGCGACCCAGCCGAGGGCCGCCGGAGGTCGCCCGACATCGGGCGACCCTCGGCGAGGGTCGCGCGACCCAGCCGAGGGCCGCCAGAGGTCGCCCGACCTCAGGCGACCAGGGTCGCTCGACCCAGGGGCCGCGCGACCCAGGCAACCGCCGCCTGGGTCGCGCGGCCCCTGGGTCGAGCGACCCTAGTCGCCCGAGATCGGGTGACCTCCGGTAGCCCTCGGCTGGGTCGCTCGAGGTCGGGCAACCTCCGGCGGCCCTCGACTGGGTCGCGCGACCCTCGCCGAAGGTCGCCTGACCTCGGGCGACCTCAGCCGACGGCCGTCGGCGCCAGATCTGGCTCGCCGGCGGCCGCAGCCCTTCGCCGGTCCGGCAAAGGGCTGCTCCTTTTTCATTTAAGAAATAAATATATATATATAAGGGTAATAACGTAAATATAAAAAATTAACAAGGGTAGTTTAGGAAGAAATAAATTGTTTTCAGCATTTCCAAGGGGAGACTTTCATTTGAAAGCTCCTTCAAGAAGGTTGCCAAACACCCTATTTTGGGGTGAAGGGGCTTTGGGGCTTGGATGGGCTTTCTAAATGCCCATCCAAACGCACCCGAAGCACGCTGGCTAAAAGGGAGAAAAACCGACCACCAACGCGCGCTGGGACTCGCAATAATAATAATCAACGGCTCCAAGCCGAATGGAGGGCGAGTGCGATAGATCGTACCACGTCCGGTCGCCTCACACGCCTCTGAGCCGGGATTCTCGAAAAACGGCTCGTCCCGCGAAAAATCGAAACAAAAAAGAAACCTGACCTACCAGAGACTTGGGCGCGGGGAACGCGAGCCGCGGTCTCGAGAGCGCTACCCGGAGTCGTCGGAGGGCTCCTCGCTCTCAAACTCTCTCTCTCGCTCTCTCTCGGTTGCTCTCACGGTCTCTCCACCCTTTCTCTATTTCCGCTCTCCCTCTCTCACTCTATTTCTCTCCAAAAATCCTCCCTTTTAAGCTCTCTAGTCGGCGCGCATGGCTTCTTGCCACGCGGGCTGTCGCTGCCGGTCTGCCTCCGACCACCAACTCCGGTGAGACGCTCGGCTTGTCCTCGCGTCTCTATCCTCTGTCCTCGCGTTGCGGACCTCCGTCCTCTCTTCAACCAGCTTAGGACAAAAGAAAAAGGAAGGGAGGAAAGAGAGAAAAAGAAGAAGGCCGAGCTAGGGAAAAAAAGAAGAACGGGCTGGCCCGATAGGGGGAAGCAAATTGGAAAAGGAGGGGTCAGGCAGGCCCAACCCTGGCCCGGCCCCCTCCACTTTTTTTCCATTTTCCCTTTTTTTAATTATTAATATATTTTTTATATAAATAATTTTAATAAATTCTAGCACCTTACAATTTTATCGTATATAAAGCATGGCTCTAATGCCAATTGCTGACTTATGAATGCTTCCATCCAGAAGGTACACTATGACCATTGTCGCATCTCAAGAGGCCTTTTTTGCTCTGATATGACTAATTTTACTTTCCTTCCTAATTAGTCTTCCAATATGTTTCAACTTCATGATATGGAAAATTGTCTTTTCTTTAGTTTTTTTCCATGCATTAGGAAACGAAAAATACAAGTAAACCTTAAGAGACACTTTTTGAATGATGGTGATCATGTTAAACTTAAAGTTATACAAAAGAATCTAGACTAAATTTAACCAAAATTATTGGACCCACGTTGATGCTTTTGGCCTATTTCAGCGTTTAGTTTATCATGCCTTAGTTATTTTAGATTGCATGCTCTCATGGACTTCACACATTGGTGTGACACTTTTATGGGATTGGAAAGCGGAAGGAAATGCTTTTAAAGGGGTGATTCAATGGATATTAGGGCTAGTTATTAGTGCATTCTTGTGGGTAGAAGGTTGAGGGCTTTAATTGATCAACCATATTTTATATTCTATTTTAATAATTTAATTAGAAACAAGAGGGTAAATGTTAGGGGTGATCGGTCTAGGGTGGGTAGGGTCTAGACCTAGACCTTATACCCGACCTTGTTATAACCGGTCCCATTTCTGGATCTTATATCCGACCCTGTTTGTATTAAATCCTGTACCCGACCCATCCTATTTTTTGAATTCAATTATAAGGTCAACCCTGTTTCGACTAGAACATGTTTTGCAATCTCCGATATCTTATACGACTTCAAATTTTATATTAATAAGCAAGAAAATAACATGATCCTAAATTGAAACATTAAGCACTGGTAATAAATTAATACATGAAGTTTTTGACTAAACAAAAAATTAAGGATCCATAGGGCTAATTATAATAAATAAAATAATAAGGCAAAGAATTAGCAACAAACATAGGTCTAATATTAGTCTTATTCCCACAACTACTACATGAAGCTACTCATATATGTAAGCATAACTCCTCTTACAAAAGAGAAATTAGGCGAGCCAATCCATGTAATACACAAGAATTTGGGGGCGACGAACACTGTCCGTCCATTAGACAGTGTGAGAGAGAGCCGGTGAGGGAGGGAAGCAAGTGAGGAAGAGAAATGACAAAGGAGGAGTGCCGTGCATGTTTGAGAGAGCCAAGAGGAAAAATATCGTGTGATTATGGGAGTAAAAATAGAAATCAGGAGAAAAAAAGAAGGTTTTGGACCTCTACTTACAAAACCAATCTAAGAACCGGTTCCAAAACCAGTCCAGGAACCAATTTTCGGATGGGTAATCACTCGGAACTTGTTCCCGAACTAATTTAAACCGGTTCCGAATTTTGGGAACCGGTTCCCAGATCGGTTTCATTGGGAACCAGTTTTTGACCCTATTTTCCGGGTGGGCCGGTCCGAGAACCAGGTATACCCGGTCCGGTTGCACACTCCTAGTAAATGTATTTACTAAGAATGTTTTCAAAGGTAACTATGTATGCTTTTGCTGGACTCACATAAATGGCAATGTTCCTCTACTCATGTGTCACATTGATCTTATACAATAATGTGATGAAAATTGTCTATCCTACAAAATTGAGCTGTGGATAGATGTTTATTTTATTTGTATATGTTTGTCATTTTCTAAAATTTGTTGCATTTTATCAATGAGTCTTTAATTATCCATAGTTTCTTACTCAAAATGCCTCAGTCGGCCTTGTCAGATTTGGTAAGGGAGGCCTCGCCTTAGCAAGGCACGGCTGCGCTCGCCCTCGCCCAAGCGTGGCTTGACAAGACCGACCCTCGCCGCCCATGGCTGTGGCCGATGACTAGCAATGGCCACCGGAGAAAACAAAGGGAAAGGAAAAAAAGAAAAAAGAAATCAATCAATTCAAAAAAATTATTAAAAAATTATTAAAAATGTCCATCTCAGTGCCAATTGCCCGATCGACATCCATGTCAGCAATTTCTAGCTTAAATTGGTTTGATGAATTGAATTGCTACTAATGTGAAAAAGGTTTAAGCCTAAATTGGTCCCATAGAAAGGTTTAGAACTGAATTGATATTAATGCAATATATTTAGGACTTTTTTGATACTTTTTCCCTCAATAAGTGGTATCAAAGCCAAACAATCAAGGATCGACTATACTTCGCTCAAGTCCTTGTCCATTTGCTTGGTCAAGGTGAGCAATGATGTGATGAGAAGATTTTGATAGCTGGTTGTATTTCTAAGCACTTACACTTAATCGAGAAACTTGAAGAAACTTGAAGCTAACTTTACCTAAGCATTTTCGGAAGCCAGAGGATATCTTTCAAAAAGAGGGTTGTTATTGCCGACATCAAACCTTTCAAATTGAGCTGATTGAGCAAACTTCACAAAACTGAGTGGGAACCAAGTCGATTGCCCGTTAACTCATGAAAGAATGACGACCAAGAGCTGAACTTGATAAGCCATTGGTTTGTTGAACTAAAGTTGAGACGGAAGCATGCGTTGCAGTCCTTCATAAACCTCCATCGCTAAAAAGCTCTGGGATCAGTTGAAAAACGTAGCGCGAGGCCTAGAACAATTTGCAAGGAGTGTAAAGAAGTGTCGATGGAAAATGTGAACTGAAAGAGAGCTTGTGAAGGTTAGAGCTCGTAAAACCAAAAGTAAGGCTTGAGGCTAATTAGGAAAGAATAGAGCTGAAGAGTGAGTCGAGGAATGGAAGATCAAGAGAGTAAGAAAGTCCACTAGAGTCCGAAAATCGTGCAGAGAAAATTGCAGAAGAGGAGCAGCCGAGAGAGAAAAATAAGAGACATGGACATGATTACTAGAGCGAAAGCAGACTCATTTGATTGACGGGCGAGCTGAGCCGGTTCGGCTCATGCCATATGTCATATAGATCTTGTTGTCCAGGCTCATTTATCGTGAAGAAAAGTACGCATTTTCGAAACGGGCTGGGTTACCAAAGAGTTGGGTTAACTTGTAACCATAGTGGCCACCTTTCTTATGCATCCGTTATCAAATTGATCAAAATCATAATGAATTGGAAACTGTATAAGCAAATTTCATTAAATTTAAATTAATGGAGAGATGATATTGAACATTTTTATATATCTTATGATTTTGATTAAACATTAAAAAATCAAAAGTTTATTAATGATATTACACCTTTGACTAAAATTTTTGGACCATTTATGTCTTTTTTTCTTTTGTTGGAGCTAATTATGTGTTACAAAGCTAAAGCAATATCAATTGAGCTTTAATATCCCACTAGAAGCACGGTCTCAAATGCGTATCAATTGGGCTCTAGTGACCTTGTTTTTCACACCAAAAACATTTTATACTCCGATAGTATATTAGGTAACAATTCACTAAGAACTAATCCAATCCACAATCAATTTCTTTCCCAAAATTAAGCTAGCCAAAATGGACTCAACCCCAGCAACAACTAGCTGTGTATTCCAGGACTGGGACCTCAAAATAAGTAAATATAATACTGAAATGTTAAAAAAACAAGGCAACAATATAATACTGAAATGTTAAAAAAACAAGGCAACAATAATACCAAAATTTTTATGTGGGAAATCCAATGTGAGAAAAAATCATGAGCTACTCAAAAACTTAGTAACATTGACAATACAACAATATTTGATCATTATTAAGGTGGATTAATACAAATAGAACATGAAACCTTAACCACAATTGGAGAAAATGAGAGACAACTTGGAGAAAGCTTTCGACGAACAAAATTGATCAACTTATAGATCTCCGAACAACATTCTGAAAATTGAGCCAATTCCAAGGATGTTAGGCCTCTTAATATGGACCAAAAAGTCGTTGCCCCTTTTTATCTTCTTCTCGTGCGTTCTTCTCGAGGAGCTGTCTCTCTCTCCCTTCTCTTCACTCCACAAACAGCCCCTCTCTCTCTCTCTCTCTCTTTTTTTTGCTTTTTGACTGTTTGAATTTTTTCTTTTTCTTTGATGTTATGTTCGCTGAACCCCACAAAGAGACGGCCCAGCGAACAATCCTCCATCACTCTAATGGCAAAATCAATAGGAACAACATCAAAGAAAAAGAAAAAAGTCAAAAAGTCACAAAAAAAAACAAAAAAATCCCAGCGCAAGTTGTGACCATCTCTTTGTGGAACTCGGATTTATCAATAATATGAGATTGAAGATAGAAAAATGATACAAATTGTATTAGCGTATCTAGATAATTTTGGAATGGTTTTGAGTGGCTTGCATCCAATGATATTTAGATATTCCAAAAACTCCAACCTATCGAGACCTTGAATTTCGATCAATTTTTCACATTCATTAGCATTCAATATCTTCAGACTCTTGGAATTTGGAAGGAGGAGCCTTTCAATTGAAGTGCGCCTAGAGATATCCGGTCTTTCCAAGAACTCCAACCTATTGAGGCCTTGAATTTTGGCTAATTTCTTGCACTAATTAACAAATGATATCATTAGACTCTGGATTTTGGAAGCTATAGCCTTTACATTGAAGTGCATTCTTTGATATTTAGCCATTACAAATACTCTAACCTATCAAGGCCTTGAATTTCGGCTAATTTCTTGCACGAATTAGCATTTAATATAAGGACAGAATAGCTTTGTTTACTAATTTTTCTTCGGATGGTATCTCTCTATTCTAGTTCTTTCAACATCTTTCTTCAAAAGGTCCTATGATTTTTCACATGTAAGGAACACAAGGTGTATCATTCAAAGAGTGTGCTCAGATAATGCACTTGTTCTGCATCGGCATTACAACCACGTTGATCGAGTGCTATGTATTGAGTCTTGCCTATTTGCTGATGTCCATAGGCAATACAATTGCTTTTTGGAACGCATGCACTATTAAATTATGATGCTAAGTTCCCTCAATATCCTCCATACGTTTAGATTGTTAGTTTAATAATGATGTTGAGTTACAAACATAGTTCTATAATTACTTAAACAGTAGTAGAAGCAAATTTTATAAGGCTACACGACAGCTATGATAGAGGGTTTTGCCAAAGGTGTTATGAGTGATAGACACAAATCGCCTTCTATTAGTTTCCTATCAATAGTATAGCGTCTCTCCATACTCCAGTAATACTCATGATCCCAGCCTTCTCTTCTGGTTTTCTCAGTCCTTGAAAATTTTAACTGTAGTCTCTTCAAAATGAGCTCATCTAAGACTACTCGTGCATAGTTTGATTTAATACGTGGTTTGCACTCGTAGTGGACCAAATACCAATAATTTATTATGTTGGTAATATTTATTGTTTCGTCATATTATCAATTGTCGTTGTCACTATTTCTACACTTATTATGCATCAGGAAAGAATAGATTGATGATGTGGAGATTTGGAAATAAATTAATAAAGCAAGTTAATCTCATAATAGATTTGGCTAAAGTCGACAAAGAAGCTCTCATAAAGATAATTTATAAACAAAAGAATAGAAATATCACATATGCACATTTTACATGCATACAATCATATATACGATTACCATCTTGGTGCATATGATTGAACATGAAGCTATTACATCTAGAAAAGTTTTTCCTCTAGAGGCAATAAATCCTAGAGAATGAATGATAAAATTAAGCAATTTTAGATTCCTGTATATCTATAAATCATTAAGTTTTTTGGCTACATGATACTCTTGTCAAGAGTACAAAATATAATCTCATAATCTTAAACCTACCATTTAATTGTAGATTTTGAATCTCTATTATTGGAAGATAGTATTTGTTCTTTAATGCCACCTTGGCACTATATATCTAACTAGCCATATTGATTCTAGTAATCCTGGAGATTGACTCTTTCACACGAGTGTATTTTGTACATTGGATTGGATGCATCACTTAATAATGATGCTTGGAGAAGTGAGTCAATTTTAAGTGAGAGATTTCAACATTCAAATGCAAAGTTCGTCAGTTGATTACACCATGTAATCCATTCAACCCGAAAGTACAAACAATCCAAACCTGACAATTGGTGCTCTTATATGCGGAAATAATAAACATATACGCATGAAGCAAAAGTTGGGCACTATCGAATAGTTGTCAAAGCTTGCAGAAATACAATGCAAACAGTTACTCCCCCCCAGATAGAAGCCATGGGTCAGTATTTCTCTGTCGATTCCATCGAGCTCTATAGATAAGTAGTTAGCTTTCACTCTGCTTTTTCTCTTCAATAAATGCCTGCCTAGCAGAAAAGGCTCATGGCAGGCATAAATTGAAACTCTCCAGGAAGGGTGGAGCCGAAGAGCTTTAGCCGGAAAGTCCACATGCATTGCTTCTCACACTGATGTCTCCTGCAGCTTCGAGTATTAGAGGTCCACCCACGAGCAACATGAGCATTACCACCGCACATTCACAAACAAACGTTCATTCTGAATTAGAGATTTCACCTTCATCGTCGTTGAATATGTAGACCAGGGCCTGTTTTCTTGCAGCCAAAACACAAGCGGCGCCTCTACTTGTTGTCGCAAAAAAGGAATCAACTTGATTTCACTCCGACGTTTCTATTATTTGGCCATAACTAATGCAATGCTTTGATACCTCTTTTGGGTAAAAGTAATAAGTACAATACTTGCATCACGCTAAAACACAGGTGGAAGCAATACATGTGTACCTGAAGAGGCCATGGTACGCATGTGAACCATGAATGCTGATAGTATATATCATCATTAACATGTACATAACAGTTCTTAGTCAGTAAATCAAACTGCAATGAACCCTAACATAAGAAAATAATTATTCTTTTTGTGTTTGTCTGGCCACTAATAATTCATCTTTTTTGCACTTTGACCTTTTAATTGATCTAAAATTTATAGGAAAACCTAATACTTTAGTATTTTACTTCTTCAAATGAAAAAAAAATATTCTTCTTTGGAGCATAAATTTGGACATTTCCAACCGTTGGAACAAAGATGAAATGGTCCATTAGAGAGGCACAATGATCCTGTGCCAATCATATTTAAACTTAAGAATAGCTTGTAAAGTGGAAACTTAATACGGTGCATGCATAAGATTAATTCAATTCCACCACTCAGCCAATGAGATATACTTGATACTGACACTAGCAAGTTTATCAAAAGATGATACAAATAGGAAAGACTATGGGCAACAATAAGTTACCAAACGTCCAAACTGCAAATGGACATGCTAAGAAACTCAAGGAAAGTAGTTTTTTGAGTATACGATTGATGGCATGGCAATGAATTGATCCTTAGCTCGATTGTGTGGGCACTATGAAAAATTCTTACCACTAATTGACATGGGGGGATTGCAGTATGGGAATGCTGCCAATTTCTCATTCTCCATCTCTAGGTGTAAAATAAAGTCCTAGATGTGTAATTTCCCTGGGTTAGTGTTTCGATAGTGAGAATGAGACAACCGAGCAATAGTGTTCTCATAAAATAGAAGCAAAAGTGGCACTACTAATGCATTAGGGTCATCAAATGCACATTTCTTGACATACATACAAGGCTCCAACTGTCGAGATATGCTGGAGCTTTTGAAGTTATGGTAAGTGAGAAAGTGAAACATCGTTTAAAATTGGACGCATATAATGGCATGCATATGCACATAGGAGGAAAAACTAAGCTGCTGCCGCTTGTGCTGATGAGGAGAGCAGATACATAGTAAATAGGAAGAACAAAAGAACAAAAGTCTATAAAACCAGACTAGTGGTTCAACCAGTCAAACTTGAGAACCGTACTTTGCCAATTCAACCAGTTGAACCGATTGCATGTGGCGTTATTTGATAGAATAGGCATGTTCAAAACAAAAGGAGCCCCGGTCACTCGCTAAAGCCGCTTGCCCACAAAAGACTGGATTCTGGTTCTCAAAAGCATTGTTTTAATTTCTTATAGACTAATAAGCTAATATAGTCAATAAATAAAATATACGCCACAAAAAGGAGCAAGAAGACACGCGGAGCAAATGATTGGCATGCCTGTTAGTTACGAGAGGTCGAAGTTCCAAACCCCAACCCATTTTCTCCAGAGAGATATCTACAACTCATCTAAAGGAATTACTTTCAAGAAAGATATCCATGTTCTTTCTAATGATATGGAGAATACAATATATACGTGTCATGGTTCATTTTGTACTTAAAGGAAATTGCTAGATCTCTTATAATGATTTTAAAGAATTGATTTCTAAGGACAAATTGTGAAAATAGTAGGCACTGTGACACAAGATGAAGAGTTGAAGAGTTGAAGACGCTTTTAGAGTTGATTCCCCGTGTGGTGTGCCAGGATAGTATATCAAATAGCAGTCGCCAAATGTACTTCATATTCTACAAAGCACGCCAAGGTGATGGATAGGAAGATATCGAACAAATCGGAGATATTGGTCGAGATTGTCAAACTTACAAGCACGATAGCCCAAACCGAGGGAGTTCAACATACGAGAGTTGCATATATGTGTTTAACCAAATTAAAATCAAGACTTCCATTGCTACCCCTCTCAAGAAAATTGTCCAAAAAGCCCTAAACTTATTGCAATTTTGTCAATTTAATGAAAAACTTTTCAATTTTACCAATTGAATTTTAATCATTTTCATTTTTTTACCAATTGAGTTCATCCAATCAATTTTGACAGGAATTTGCTAATGTGCACGGTTGGCACTGACATGGCACTTTTTAAATAATATTTTGAATTTTTTATGATTTTTTTCTTTTCTTTTCATTTTTTACTTTTTTTGCTTTTATTTTTGGGTTTTGGAGTTAGTTTGGCAAGGGTGGCCAGCTGACCTAGGTTGAGGGCACACGCGCCCTCGCTTTGGCCGGTGAGGGCATCGTGGTCCTCGCCGGCCTAACTCCAAACCCCCCAAAAAAAAAGTAAAAAAGAAAAGAAAAGAAAAGAAAAAATCATAACAAATTCAATATTATTAAAATATTATTTAAAAAGTGACATTAGTGCCAACCGTCCACATTAGCAAATTTTAGTCAAAATTTCCCGGATAGACTCACTTGGCAAAATGTGAAAATATTTATAACTCAATTGACAAAATGTAATAGGTTTATGACTTTGTAAACAATTTTCCCCTCCCCTCTCTCATAGGCACACTATGCTTGTGGAACTATTCTAAGTTTGAGATGAAAATAAGATTATAGTATATGCGGCTGTCAATACCATGGGGTATTACAATGGGCATAGACCACGGAATTTGCCATAGTGACTCACCCTCGCCAGCCATGGCCTATGGCTAGGTGGCTAGCAACCATCCATTGACAAAAGGAAGAAGGAAAGAAAAATAGAAAGAAAAGAAAAAAGTCAGAAAAATTAATAAAAAAATTGTAAACATTATCCACATTGGCAATTTTTGCTCAAAATTTGACTAAATGGATTACATTGGCATACCCTCAAAAGGTCTAGAACTTAATTAGCCAAATTTAAAAGTTTATGACTGAATTGATGCAACCACAATAGGCTTAAGACTTTCTTGGTAATTTCCCCTAACATTGTGTGCCGAGCATCCAATACTCATTTGGCTTGAAAGGATGTCAAGTGTTTCCTCATTTTGAATAGCTAAAACTCACTTTCACTTAGGTGATGCCAAGTGGATATTGACAAGATAATTTTACCACTAAGTAGATATGAAAAGACGTAATAAGCAGGCAGCAACATGTTTCTGTATGCATTTTTATCAATAGGTGACTGGAAGATCACATTAGAAAAGAAGATTGGTTTGGTTAAACTAATATGAGGGCATATTAGGTACTTATCTGTATTTGACCCGTCATCATTAATAAGGTTATTCGCTTGTGTATGGATCAGCTTTATTGCCTTTTTAAGTGACTAATTTTCTTATCAGTCTCATGTATTAAGTCTTGCCAGTTTGCTGCCATCCACAGGCAATAAAGCTATTTTTCGGAACACTCACTGTTAAGACATGATGCTTAGTTGTTAAGACATGATGCTAAGTTACCTTGAGATTCTCCAATCATTTGGGCAGTTAGTTTGATAATGATGTTGAGTTACAAATAATCATTTGTTCTATTATTACTGAGAATAGTGGCAGAAGTAGATTTTATGAGGCTCTACAATGGCTATTAATAGAAGGTTTAGCCAATGGTATCTGGTGCAATAGACACAAGTCGTCTTCTTAGACATTTCCTATTAATAGCAAAGCTTCTTCCTTAGCCGTACTTCTTTTCCTAGCCTTCTATTCTTGGTCCTCGAAAATTTTAACGCCAATTTCTCCAAAACGAGCTTGTGTTTAACGGGTCATGGAATTTAAAGTTTACATGCGATTTGCACTGGCAGCGAACCTGTTAACAATCATTTATTTTGTTGATAATGTTATTGTCCCATCTAATAATTAATGTTAAATGTCACTATTTTTGCACTTGCATTCGGAAGAATACATTGAAGACGTAAAAGATTTGTAAGGGCTATAAATAAAGGAGGATTTAATTTCAGAGTAAATTCAGCTTAAGTTCCAAAAGAGCTATCATCACGGCAAATAATAAACATAAGAAAAGAAGTATCACAAATGCACATGTTACATTCATGCATACTTTCTCCTGGAGACTGGCAATAATTCCCAGAGAAAGAATACTACAATTAAAGAATTATTGATTCCTGAATGTATATCATTGAATTAAAAGACTCCATGATGCTCTTTATTGAGGATACAAAGTCCATTCATGATATTGTAGACAGAATCTCATGATCTTAAACCTGCCATCTAGTTGAGGGCTCCAAATATCTGAGATCGGAATATAGCGTATGTTCTTTAGTTGAGTACACTGCCTGAACCATTCAATCCAAAGTGAGTCAATGACAATGACACGTGGAGAAGCGAGTCATTTTCGGGTGAGATATTTCAACATACAAAAGTAGAGCTCGTTAGTCAAGTACACTACCTGAACCATTCAACCTAAAGCGTAGATAATCCAAACCAAACATTTGGTTCTCATACACATGCAAATAGTAAGCATATACAGATGAAGCAAAAGCTTGGCACTATCGAGCAGGTCTCAGAGCTTACAGCAATACCATGATGACAGTTACCACTAGATAGAAGCCATGATTCAGCATCTTTCGGTCAATTCTATCCAACTCAATAGATAACACTACCTTTCACTCCACTTTTTCTATCGACAAATACCGCCTAGCAGAAAAGGCACATGGCAGGTATAGATTAAGACTTCTCCAGAAAGGGTGAAGTCGAAGAGCTTCAGTCAGAAAGCCCACATGCATTGCTTCTTACACTGATGTCTGCAGCTTCAAGTATTAGAGATCCACCCACAGCAGCGACATGAGCATAACCACCACAAACTCTTGAACAGATAGTCATTCTGATTCAGAGATTTCTTCTTCATACTCGTCCAGTATGTAGATCAGGGCCCACTTTCTTGCAGCTAAAACACAAGCCACTTCTCTACTTGCCATTGCCCAAAAAGAAAAAAAAAAATCAACTTGATTTCAGTCCGGTGTTCCTTGAATGTATGGCCATAACCAACATGATGTTTAGATACCTTTGTTGGGTAAAAGTATAAGTACAACACATGCATTATGATAAAACACAGGCAGGAAGCAAACCTTGTGTGCCTAAAGAGACTACAACATGCATGTAACTACGAATGCTCTACAGTATCTTGCTACACTAGATACCACGGTAGCATCTATGGTCAAGAACTTGTAAATAGTGGTTCTCAGTCAGCAACTCAGACCGCTATGCAGCTACCATAAGAGAATGATAATTCTTTTGGTATTTGTTTAGCAACTATAAAATCATTTCGCGCTTTGTCCTCTCAATTGATTTAAAATTTAGGGGAAAACCCGATACCTCAATTTTTTTCTTTTTTTTTACTTCTTTTGACTAAAAAATATTCTTCTATGGAGCATACTTTCGCACTTCTTCAATCTATAGGAACAAACATGAAGTGGTCCATTAAAGAGGCACAATGTCCCTATGCCAGTCACATTTGAACTTAATAGAAGGTTCTAAGTGAAAATGTAGCAAGGAGCATGAACAGGATTAATTCAATTCCATCACCCAGCCAACGAGATAAATTTGTTACTGACACTGGCAAGTTTATCAAACACTGATCCCTAAGGAAAGAGCATGGGCAACAATAAGTTTCCAGACATCCAAAACTGCAAATGGACAAGGCAAGAAGCTCAAAGAAAAAACCTTCAGAACTATACAATTGGCATAGCAATGAATTGATCCTTAGCTCGATGGCATGACAGTGTAAAAATGTTCTTACCACCAACTGACAAGAGAGGAACTACAGTATGGGGAATGCTGCGAAGCTTCTCATTCTCCATCTCCAAGCGTAAGATATGGTCCTAGATGTGCAGTTTCACTGGATAGTGTTTCAAAAGTGAGAACAATACAACCAAGCAAAAATATCCTAACAAAATAGAAGTAAAAAGGGCACTGCTAACCCATTAGGGCCATCAAAGGCACATTTCTTAACCTACATACAAGGCACCAGCTGTCAAGGTATGTTGGAACTTTTTGCAGTTATGGCAAGGCAGAAAATAAAACACCCTTTGAAATTGCAAGGACGTAATGACATTTGTATGCATTATGCACATAGGAGGAAAAACTAAGCTGCTGCTAATCGTGCTGATGAGAAGAGAAGATAAATAATAAATAGGAACGATAAAAAAACAAACATTTTAAAACCAGACAAGTGGTTCAATCAGTCAAATTGGTAGAACCGTGCTCTTCCAGTTCGACCGACTGAACCGATTGCATGTGATGTCATCTGATAGAATGCTCTGCGTATATTAGATTACACACTTTCAGAACAAAAGAAGCCCAGTGAGTCGGCACACACCATAGCATCTTAATAGATTACACACGCTTGATGTCATCTTATAGCATCTTGTTCAATTTTAGATTAGGCCAATATGGTCAATAAATAAATTATCCACCACGAATTGTAGCAAGAAAACACCGGAGCAAATGATTGGCATGCTTGTTAGTTACAAGAGGTTGGAGTGCCAAACCCCAACCCAATTCCAGCACTACTCCTTTTAGTTTTTTTACAGCCCAGATCTGGTACAGACTAGTTGACAGGTTTGCTGGGTATCAGTTGATAGGTACACCTGGTTATCGGTTGAAGAGGATCAATACCACCGGTTCTTGATCAATACTATTTCTGTTGGGAAACCATACCGGACAGGTCTAGTTCCCCGTCCAACCAGAGCCACTTCTTAAAACTCCGACATGAACAGGAGTCAACAGAAAAGCACAATATGCTACTTTTTTCCTTTTGCCATCAATGTCTTAAATAGTGAATTGTCATGATCAGAATAGAACTCTAGATATCACAAGTAAGAAAACAATATGCAAGCTCCGGATCCAAGAGTTACCTTCAATTGGTACAAATCCCGGTTATTTGCACATGTGGTTCTGCAATATGCACAAATGGAAGGTCACTAACCTGCAGGATCATCATCCCGGCATCTACCAAGTTTTCATGAGTATCATTCATCTTATTTAGCAACATGATAATTTGATGTTCCTGCTTCCAACAGAATATATTAGCCACATTTTCAAATTTTGGCTACAAAATATGATATACAAAGCTTTTACCTCAAATAGAGCCTAATCCACACAACAGTGACCAAGAGAGATGCACAACAAGATCCTTCCAAAGATCTTCCCTTCTTCACATTGCTTGAAACATTCTTAAGTCCACTCACTACCGCTATACGATTTGTTACATCTAAAAAAGACTCCTCAGGTATTTGGAAGGAAATATAATCTGAAGCAAGTTCAAAATCATCCTGCAATAACATACAGAGTAATGATTAGCATGAAAAAGCAGTTGGACTCTGCACATGTGGATCTCTGGATAATTTTTGTAGTTTCAAATTAAAGGTATATACCCTATACAAGGACCATGAATTGCGAACATATCTGGTGGATGCTGAAACTGACGTAAGAGGGAATTGTAGCAATAAATTCTCACAAAGTATCTATTTCAAAATAGAAGAGAAAGGCATCTAGGCAGCTTTCTCGAAAATGTGATTATCAAATTAGTTTCTAATCAGGAAACATGGAATACAGTATTTCCACACACAAGGATCATAACCTAAACACAGAGCCCAATCCCATAAGATCACCCAACTAAAGCTTCCATATACACTGTCAAGTAATCAAACCTGAGATCAAATATGAAAAACTAGATTATTAGATAGAGGGTAAGTGAAAAGCCATTGTTGAGGACAACCTCCAGAAGACAACCCCTAACCCCCAAAGGTTTCCTTTTCTTTCTCTCCTTCTCTCATTATAGTCTAAAGGTTCCGGCCACTCAGACAAGGAAATGAAAAATATAGGACAACTTTTGCTAATAAGCATTTGGATAGAAATATCCACAGACAAACCCATTAACAGAAGTCCTGAATTAGCCAAACGAAAAATGAATATTTGAGCTCAAATAATTGATGAGTCAAGTAAAACCAAAAGCACAAACTTTTAATTAAAGGATTGCAATGTTTACATAAACAAATTTCGAGCCCAGGTAATATACTCAAACTCTTGTTGATCCACAATTTCACATTTGGTGCACATATCAGCAACGAGGATCAGACTCAAAAGGGAGAAAAGCAATCACTTCAAACAACAAATAACAGCAATGATTTATCCCGTAGTTCATATTTTTCCCACTGAGGTAGCATGTGTGAGAACAATTATAAATGGAAAAAAGTAGATATAGGATTAATGTGAAGAATTTAGAATGAAAGAGCAATAAACAATACATTCAAGCAAGAACTCCTATTCACGAACAAGATTCCATTACATTTTAGCTTTTTAATTCTTTTGCTAATACCTGCGTTCCATCTATTGAAATTCTTTCACAAGTGTCCTTCGCAAATATTCTGTGTCCCCCAAATCCTCCAAACTGCAGTAATTCTCCGACTCCCTGCATTGTTTGTCTGAGATAAAAATGAGGGCAAGACATCTCACTGATCTGACAAGATATATCAAGGCAGAAAAGCGCAAGGAAATGCATTTGATATTTCGGAATATGAGACCTTCCAATCCAATGAGAAACAATGATCAACCGGTCAATTTCGACCCTTGTTACCATGTGGTTAATTAAAGTAGTGGTGGACCAACAATAACCACAGTTGCAGCCCAGCAAACCACCCTAGCTTAAGTCAACCTCATCTAGTGGAAGTGCACTCAAGTATTTCCTGTTCCAGTTATGGAACAGAATTGGGAGAACCTGTAGGTATTATTGCGGGAATGATCCTAGCTTTCATGCTTTGGTGGGTGTCCGTTAATTAAAAAATGAATATATGTGAAGATGATAGCAAGATGACCTGAAATGAAGAACTAGCCCCCAAACCAGGAGTCATTTACAATTTCATATTCACAACTTTGCCAACTAATTTGGTCACATTGCCTCAAAGCATGAGTCAGCCGCTAAAGCACATGAAAATAATACTAGGCCTGGCAGCATGTCATTCTGATATTTAAAGCATGACCAAAAGTAGAGAAAATCACTCACGGATCAATGGTAGTTTCTTCATCAGCCTCAGAAAGATCCAGGAGATGCATAGCGGCATCTTGATCATATAGAAACTTCAAGAACACTACAAAAAGTTCACCATCAAACTCAAAAGAGTATATAGGAATTCACCATGAGGAAGGACTCTGCTTGACAAAAGTTAGACAAACCTAATGTATGTTAAAAGTTGATCACTTGGCTCTGACATCGATTGTTTTATACATTTCAAAAGTCAGCTGAAGAAATTTGCAAACTGAAAGAGAGCCGAAAGCAAAAGCTTCAGCAACATGCACATTATTAACCAATGCAATATGCTTTCGATCCCTAAGGCAAATACTACAAGCATGCCACAGGCTCAAGAACTCCATAGGATCCTACCAATATTTTGACCTTGCTCTAGTGGTCACACTATGATTTTTTCATTTTGAAACAAGTAAAATTGCATTTCTTCAGGGTAGCATGCGAGAATTGAGAAGGTACAAACCCCAGGTTGTGTGAGGCATGGGAAGCAAAGATACAGAAAAGTTGTCAATTTCTCTTTTTTGCTGCTTCAAAAACATGACAATATCAACAAAACAACAATGTGCTATTGTCAGTATTCCGTAACAACCTTAACAGTTACTAAATGGACCTTTGTTGAACAGGTTCAAGTCACGTGTAAAGCCCATCATCTAACGATGACTCCTTTACAATATTGATAACAAGCTCATTTTTCAAATAATTAAAGGCTATTTAACTTACATCAATATGTCATTCTAAGCAACCCATGTCATATCTTATCCACAAATAGTTCAACTTCATGTTTAAAATTTAGTAATTTAGTGTCACTAAAGACATGATACCATACATGATGAGAGACAGGCAAGATATTACAATAGTTTTTTTTTTTTTTTTGGGTGACTCTGGATCCACTTTCCCTTGTCAGCTTACGCCGATTCGGTATTTGCGACTATACCTCCAGGGAGACTAGCACAGCAACCCACTGCTATGAACCCCCACTCCAATCACGGAGCCGATCAGGGAGTTCGAACTCAGAACCTCCAAAGAGGAAAGGCAAGCCCTCAACCATCTCAGCCATGCGTGGATGGGTAAGATATTACAATAGTTGCAAATAGAAGATATCAAGAAAGGTAGAAAAATCACAAGAAAGATTGTAACAGGCGTACCGGCTTCACAACAGATGAGAGCACCCTCACTCAACCTGTACAAGCAACATTCCAGCCTTTTCCATTGCATTATCCGCCAGTGTCTCATCCGAACCAATACCTAGATAACAAGAACACCATCTTGAAAGACCCCTGAGCTCACCCATTCTAAAGCCAATGATTTCTACAGCAGGCTGCTAAGTAAATAACAATACTTCAATTAATTAACCCTGTACGTCAAATATCATCTCTTAAGAAAACTGACACACTGATGAGGGATAAAAATAGCATTGACCACATACATTACTTGCTGGAACCATTGAAGTTAAAAGTTCACAAAAGAAAATGTTTTACACAGTAAATGGTCATTACGAGCCATGTTCATCTTCTGCAAACTATGTTTGAACTAAACAACATACTCTAGAGTCTCCACCAAATAAAAGATATACTGGAAAATTCAATAAAGAAATGGAGCCTAGTCTGCTATCCAATTCATGCAAGCAGATTAGAAGTTTGGAATGTTCATGTGAAATTATCAAGTCCTGCCCCAAAGTTGCTTTAAGAGAGAGAGAGAGAGAGAGAGAGAGAGAGAGAGAGAGACCATTTATGTGATGGTTGTGGGCTATAAGCACAATATTGACAGGAAATGCTACTGTTTTCAAGGAGACAAAAGCCCTAGCCCTTTGATGTTAGCTTGGGGAAGGGTAACTTCTTTACAACAATCAAATATCAAACCACATTTCTATTCAACACCTTGGGGAAGGATAACTTCTTTACAACATTTAAATATCAAACCACATCTCTAGAGTCCTATTACCTATTTAACTCCCCAACTATCAAATGTTTACACTTCAATGTAAGGTGAAGTCCCGGCTTACAAGAGGGGCGGAGTTCTATAACATTTAAATAGTAAACCACATCTTTATTTCTTAGCTTAACCTTTTTATCGCTTGGCAATTTTTCCACAAAATTCTACACCATCGTGAATGCACATTTTGATTAGACAAAAGGAGAAAGGAGCCCAAAAGCATTGATCGGCAGTACTATGGAGTTAAAGAGAGTTCATAAGCCTTGGTAAGAAAGAAATAGGCAGGCTTTTAAAAATGAGGAAAGTTCTGTAGGTGCTGTAAAAGATATTTGGCTTTCTACCTTATTTTTTTTTCACATTGTGGTGGCAGTGCTTTGGACACCAAGTCTTTTTTTTTTTTTTTTTAATTTTAAGGTAAATATGAGCTTTTAGGTGGAAATTTGTAAATAGGAGGCATCCCCTTGGTGCTCTTGGTGCTCTTTAATAGACTTATCCAAAAAAAGGAAACAGGAGTCTATAACCTTAAAGAATGTAACTGGAAACGTCATTTCTCACTATACTAGTAATCACGAAGAATATGTAGCATGTACATGAGAGTCACTGTACCCACGAGAAGCACAGAATCTGATCTAATTAACAACAGCCCTATAACGTGTGTGTACATGTGTGCACACCTGTGCAAGCACATGATCGCATGCATGTGCACACCCAAGCACATATTCACAACACACAAAAATGCCCACATAAATGGAGAGAGATCTGGCAAGGGAATAAACTGGCAATATATTTTCTATAGATAATAAAGGATTTTGTTGAAAGAAAAAGTTCCAGTACATCAGTATATATGAGAACAAAACAAAAGAAAAACAAACAAAAGTGAAGCATTAGAAGAGTATACAGAAACAGTACATGATGCTCAAAGCTGGTCAAAAGGTACAACGCAGAAGCAACCGAAGATTCCAGACCCTACATTTTGTTGCTTTCTTTCCTAAGGCACCCCATGAGACAAAGGTGCAGTGCTTCAGAACTTCTTAGAAATTGATCCTCCTAATTAGGTATTCCAACAATCAAAAAAGTGGATGGCATGTTTTGCAAGAACCAAACCACCTTAGACAAGCTGAAGATTTGATGTAAAAGCTTGCAAGCGAAGTCAGAAAGACGAAAGAGATGATCGACATTTTCCCACAAATGCTTTCACACACAACACCATTCTCTGAAAAATCAAATTCTGTTTACTGAGATTCTCAATCATAAGAACCTTATTCCAATTTGGTGCGCATTTACTACAAAACATACACTCCCAAGTGATGGAGTTTGATTCTCACATATTAGAGTTGTATGTGTATGCATTTGGGTGAAATGTCAAGGAACAAGGAAGCTTTGGTAGCAGATTGTTATCGTCTAAACAACCAAATGATCATTTGGGACATTGAGTTCATGAGCCAAGCCCAAGATTAGGACTTCGAAGCTTTTGCCTGCCTTCTTTTATGTGTTGCATAATTCAAAGATTTCTGTTGCTTAACGGAAGAGATGGAATCTTTTCTGTAAAGTTACTACAAGCTGCTCGATAGGGAGATTAGTGGCAAAACAGATTTTCCTCAGAAATCGATTTGGAAAGTGAGAATTCCAATTAGAGTTTCCCTTTTTGCTTGGGAAGCAACCTGAGAACAAACCCTTACTTTAGAAATGAGGCAAAATACTGGTTAAGAGGTGTTTCCTCAGCAAAAAGAGGCAGAGTCTGCACAGCATCTCCTCCTTCATCGTTCTTCGACAAGAATTTGGACAGTTTCCTATGCTTGCGCTATGTTATCTTGGGTTATCAGAGTTTTATTGGGCAAGAACTTTGGGCATGGCAGGGCATTCCTTTACAGTACAACAAGTGGGATTAACTCAATTCCCCTGTTTCTTTTGGTACAAAAATTGACTTGCAATTGTGAGCAGATATATGCTAAGATCTAAGGCAATAAACTCTTTCCTTTTAAATTGAGAACATATCTCTACACCTGCTAATTATAATGTGAACATATAAACATTATATATCCACATCTCCATGTACAGTACACTCAAAGCTCAAACTTAGATCAAGTTCAAGTTCAAAGCAATGATTAATGACCTAAAATTTCCATTATACGCTTATAGGAGATATTGCCAACTTGTTGAATCAGACTCAAATCAGATTTTAATTCAGATCATTGCATATGATATGTTCGTATGAAGAATCAACATCAGGATGTTCTGAAAATTATGGCGTGTCTCAATATGTGCATAGCATAACTTCCTGTAACAAATTCCTATCTCTATCTGATCAACTCCAAGACTGTTCATTGAGATGCGTGAAATTTAATTATTTGGGAAAAAGGCCAAATGCAAAGACAATAATGCGCACCTGTAGGTGATTGAGGACAACCAGCAGAAATTCTTTTCCAGCATCACAAACAACTTTTGATACACGCTTCATACCCTATCACTGAACCAACTAGCAAACTATGATTATAAAATCCAACCAAAAAAGCCAAAGTCCTATAACAGTACCAAAGCTTAAAAAATTAGCCATACCACTTCACCCAGAGAATTAACACGAAACAGATAGACTGAAAAATTCCTCCTGAGGGAAAGAGTCAAGACCTAGATAAGCAAACGAAAACAGTTCAATGAAGAAAAATGAAACGCCATCTACTGCTCTGTATTAATAGTACTACTTGCCATGGTCACTAACAAGCTTTGCAGCAAATCAAACTTCCTCATGAAATATGTTTATGGTGTCAGCCCACTGCTTATGCATTAGTGATAATGATGGCTGGATGAATGAAGTAAATCTTCAATGTTCAAAGCCTGTTGAGCAACTTGAAGTCCATTTTTTCTGCAGACGGAAAGAGATTGATAATGTAAGGAGGCATTCGGCTGATAAAGATTCTCAAACGACCGTTCTGATTTCAATTTGAGAATTAAAACAGACCAGAAAATGAGTTTGGTAGCACTCCGAAAGCAGTCGACGAATAAAAGGAAAACTATTCTCAGAATCAAAATTACAAACTGAAGATGACTTTTTAGTATTCTCATTCCAAAAGCAAACATGGAGATTTGGAAAAAAATAATAAGCATATTTTTTTAAAGTGATGTAACCCAAGCATATTCTAACAATTTTTATCCCTAATGATATTATTTTCACTGAACAAATATTTTGTTAGCAAAACATTAAAAAAAGTTTCTATGAAAATGGAAACTAAAGGCATTTTCTAAAATTAAGCAGGCCTTAAGCAGTCGAGAACAAAAATGACGTGTGAATCATGCGACAGTGTTTACAATTTTGCAACGAATTTGCCTCACAACATTCAACATCTGAACTACACAGATTTTTAGAGACTTTTTACTGAAAGATAGGATGATACTTACAGGTTGAGTAGAAATCTGAAGCATAAACAAGATAATTCAGACTTCCAAGTATGAGGTATCATGTTGTTCAGCTAATGGCGACTCTCGAAAGTCAACTCAAGCATTAAAAATTATCGGCAGGAAAGTTCTTTCACAATGTAAAGTTTAAAGTCATTTCTAAGAAAACTGCCTCAAAATTGCTCCACCTTAACCATCCATTTCTTTTTAAGGATGATGGTAATATCCCTTATGACCAAACTAAGTTAGATACCAATGAAAAAAATATTAGTGCACATAAACAACCATAATATAATCGTAACATCAAGTACAATCACTACCACATAAACTAGAACAGAATCTAGATTTGCACTCGGATCACCTTCATTCACAGTAGGTTTTTTTTCTGTAAAATGCCAACTCCTCAGTTCAACATCATGTTCTCAATGAAGACATTCAAGCGCTTCACACACTGAATAGAAAAAAGAGAGAGCTTTCTCAATTTGAAGCAATTGCCAGGAGAGACCGTCCCCAGCATTAGAGGTCCACCCACAATAGATGTTTGTTCTGAATCTGAGATTTCATCTTCATCTCGTCCAAGTATGTAGACCAGGGCCAGCTTTCTTGCAGCCAAAACACAAGCCACACCTCTACTAGCTGTAGCCAAGAATAAATAATTCAACTTGATTTCACTCCGATGGTCCTATAATATGGCCATAACTAATGCGATGTTTTGATACCTTTGCTGGGTAAAATTAATAAGTACAATACTTGCATCGCACTAAAACATAGGCAGGAGCAAAACTTATGTACCTGAAGAGGCTATCGTATGCATGTGAACCATGAATGCTCTACAGTATCTTTCTATACTAAAGACCCTAGTAGTATCTATCATCATGAACATGTACCTACTAGTTCCTAGTCAGTAACTCAGACTGTAATGAACCCACCATAAGAAGATAATTATTCTTTCTTTATTTGTCTGGCCACTAAAGATTCATCTTTTTCGCACTTTGACCTCCCAATTGATCTAAAATTTACAGGAAGACCTAATACTTTAGTATTTTACTTCTTCAAAGGAAAAAAACATTATTTGGAGCATAAATTTGCAGGTTTTCAACGGTCAGAACAAACACGAAATTATCCATTAGAGAGGCACAATGTACCTACGCCAGTCATATTTAAACTTAAGAGTAGGTTGTAAAAGTGGGAATTTAGTAAGGAGCATGGATAGGATAATTCAGCTCCACCACCTAGTCAATGAAATAAATTTGTTATTGATACTAGCAAGTTTCAAACAATGATACAGAAAGGAAAGACTATGAGCAACAATAAGTTTCCAAAAATCCAAACTGCAAATGGACATGGTAAGAAGCTCAAGGAAAATGGTTTTCAAGGTATACAATTGATGGCATCGCAATAATTTGATCCTCAGCTCAATTGTACGGCGGTGTAAAAATTTTTACCACAAACAACGAGGAACTACAGTATGGGGAATGCAGCAAATCTTCTCATTCTCCATCTCTAGGTGTAAGAGTCCAAGATGTGTAATTTCACTGGGTTAGTGTTCTGGAAGTGAGAATGAGACAACCAAGCAAAAGTGTTCTCACAAAATAGAAGCAAAAGTGGCACTATTAGCCCATTAGGGTCATAAAATGCACATTCCTTGACATACATTCAAGTACAAGGCTCCAACTGTCAACAAAACTTTTGCAGTTATGTTAAGGCAGAAAGTATAACATCCTTTAAAATTGCAGGCATGAAATAGGATGTATATGCATTTATGTGGAGAAACTAAGCTGCCACTCCTCGTGTTGATGAGGAGAGCAGATACATAATAGGAAGAACAAAAGAATAAACGTTTTTAAAACTGGACTAGTGGTTCAACCAGTCAAACCGGTAGAACCATGTTCTAACAGTTCGACCAGTTGAGCCAATTGCATGTAAAGTTGTCAAGTAGAATACACCTGTCCAGAACAAAAGAAGCCCCGGTCACTCGGCAAAGTTGCTTGAGCACAAAAGACAGGATTCCCGTTCTCAATAGAATCATTCAAATTTTTAATAGACTAAGCCAATACGGTCAATAAATAAGCAATCCACCACAAAATGAAGCAAGAAGACACCGGAGCAGATGGTTGGCATGCCTTTTAGTTACAAGAGGTTAGAGTTCCAAACCCCAACCCAACTTGAATACTCTTCCTTAAAGTTTTTGAAAGACCTAGAACCGGTCTAGACTAGTTGACAGGCTTGCTGGGTTACCAATTGATAGGTACACATGGTTACTGGTTCAATAGGGTCAATACCACCAATTGTTGACCACTACTGTTTCTACTATGAAACCAGACTCGAAAGAAAAGCACAATGCCCAAGTTTTTTTCTTTTTTCCATCAATGTCTTAAATAGGGAATTGACAAGTATAGGAACAAATAGAACTCAAGAGCATCCTATACTTCTCACAAGTAAGGAATCATTATGCAAGCTCTGGATCCACAAGTAATCTTCAATTGGTCCAACTCTCAGTTAATTGCACAAGAGGTTCCTGAAATATGCATAAATGGAAGGTCACTGGTCTGCAAGATCATCATCTAGGCATCTCCCAAGTTTTCGCAAGCGTTATCCATCTTATTTAGCAACACAACAATTTGAAGTTGATGTTTCCAACATAATTTATTAGCCACATCTGCAAATGAGGGATTTAACGTATGAAATACCTAGCTTTCACCCTTTTATAGAGCCAAATCCACACAATAGTAACCAGAAGGGATGTACAACAAGATCGATTCCAAAGGCCTTCCCTACTTCACATTGCTTGAATCATTTATAAATCACCTCACCACTACTATACCATTTGTAACATCTAAAAAAGACTATTTGGAAGGAGATATAATCTGTAAAACCAATTTCACAAATTCGATTAGATGAAGCAAAGTAACAGGCATCCTGCAGAGTCATATAGGGAAATGATTAGCAAGAAAAAGCAGTTGTACTCTGCACATGTAGATCTCCGGAGAAAATCGTAGTTTCAGACTAAAGGTATATACCTCATATGGGAATGTATCTGGTGGATGCTAAAACAGATGTAGGAGGGAACTGTGGCAATATTATTTCCTACTAATCTGGAAAAATGAGATACTGTTTGGAGAAAGCCCAACCCGACAAAATCACCTAAGTTCCAATTACACGGTCAAGTAATCAACTTGGGATCAAATACGAAACATAGAATATTAGGAAGAGGGTAAGTGAAAAACCATTGTTGACTACAAAATCCAAAAGACAACACCCCACCCCCAAAGAATTCCTTTTCTTTTTCTCCTTCTCGACAGTCTCAAAGTTCAAGCTACTCAGCCAAGGAAATGAAAATTATTTGTACAATTTCATGGTAATAGGAAAATGGATAGAAAGATCTTCGAACAAACTCAAATAACTGATGAGTTGGGTAACACAAAAGCACAAGCTCTTAAGTGAAAGATTGCGATGTTCACATAAACCAATTTTGAACCCAGGTAATCATATTCAATCTCCTGTTATGCATACAAAGAGATCAAGAATTTCACATTTGGTACACATATCAGCATGAGGACCAGACTTGAAAGGGGGAAAAAAGCAATTATTTCAAACAACAGATAACGATGTTTTGTCCCATAATTCATATTTCTCCCATAGAGGTGGCATCTGTAAGAACACCTATGCATTGAAAACTAGATATAGCATTAATAAGAAGAATCTACAATGAAAGAACAATTAACGACACATTCAGGTAACAACTTCTATGCACCAACAAGATTATATTGCATTTGGCATTTCTAATTCTTTTGCCAATACCTATGTTCCATCTATTGAAATTCCTCAAAAGTGTCCTTTGCAGATATTCACTGTCCCTAAATCCTCCAAGTTGCAGTAATTCTCTAGCATAATAATGCATGTAAGACATCTTGCTGACCTGACCTGGCAGAATACATCAAAGGCAAAAAAGAGCAAGAAATTACAATTGATCTTTCAAAAAGTGAGAACCTTCCAATCCACTGAGAAACAACAATCAACCCGTCAATTTAACACTCGTTACCATGTGGATAATTAAAATAGCGCTGGACCAACAAAAGCCACAGTTGACGACCAGCAAATCACCCAAACTTGATTCAACCTTATCCAGTTGAAGTGCTCTAAGTATTTATGGACTGTAGCAAGATGACATGAAATGAAGAACTAACCCAAAAACCAGGAGTCATTTACAGTTGCATATCATCAGTTTAGCAAGTAATTTGGTCATGTTGGATTAAAGAATGATTCAACTGCTAGAGCACATGAAAACAATACTAGGCTTGACAGCATATTATTCCGACCTTTAACGCATGACCTTCCATTACACCATGGTATTAGAATTCTCTAGCACACAAATGGATAGCACAACCCAGTGAAGGCCTACCAAAATAGCAGCTGGAGTACATGAAGGCAAAACTAAGCTGACCATACTCCGCAGTATCCAAAGAATATTAAGCTAACCAACTTTCTCACTTCAAAGCACTTACAAGAAGAGATTCTCCACAGCCTCTGCCAATTGAAGCGATGAAGCACCAACTTTGAGTCCTCTGTGACCATCACCAGCCAACACTTCTCCAGATTTCCCTCCGTCATCTTCACTTGCCAGTCAGAAATCGAGCAAACTTCACAAAACCAAGTCGGAACAATTGAGTCAACCAGCCATTAGGTCGCAAAAGAATGCCAGGAGCTGAACCTAAGAAGCTGGAGGTTTTTCAAACTAGAGCTGAAATGGACGCATGACCCACAGTGGTCCTTTGCTGGTCTCCATAGCTAAAGCTCCATGAGTAGCCGAAAACGCAGCACCAGTGCTAGAACAAATCGCAAGGATGCCAGCTGAAAGAGGGCCTGTGAAGGATAGAGCTTATAAAAACCAGAAGAATCATGGGATGACCACATGCAAACAACCTTTTACCATTCCAAGGATGCATTGTCAGTGTTTGGAGAAGCTCAAGAAACATTGAGTTCCTGATCCTTCTATGATTTCATTCGTTTTAGAAGTGCCTTGTGAAAGCTCTCTTGGATATTTCAGCATTTACATCAAGCAATGGAATAATAACTGAATCCTACCAGTGAGTAAGATGAAATCAATCCAGCAACTAACATCAACAAACTACTAATAATGCTCCAAAGTTTATGGGAACCCACTTAGTCAAACTCGATATTCTTTTTGAACTCTTTGGTACCAACTAATGGGGCTTCTAACATCATCAACCATAGAAGCTTTGATCAAATTAGTATAGTGTATTTAACTCAAGATGGTTGCTTTGTGGGACATAGTATGATTCTTTTTCCTTATCATTATGTGCTATTCATGCATTAGAATTAATGCAAGACAATTTTCAAATGGAATATAGGATACTGAAAATTTTCCTCAAGAAACTTATGGAAATGATTCCTGTGTTTTTCTTTTCAGCAAGTAAATGAACTAACAAAAGCTTATGCACAATATAAGTAATTATTTCACAGTACACCTGATTATGTCAAAAGACATTCTAGTTAATGTCTTGCCTGGCTCAATAGTTTAGGTATACGACAGATGGCTTTACCAACTCTACAAACATCAAGATGCATTCTTTGGAAGCCTTGGAGTAGGTATACCCTGGACTCAAACCAAATGAACATGGATCCATAGTCAGAAAAATTCGAATTGCAATTTTCTCAATCGATCCAAATAATTCATGATGCTTTTGTTTCTGCCCTGTTTGCTAGTTCATCACAGCCACACCACTAGGAGAAGAGCTTCTGCTTGCATTTGGCATTTCTAGATTGAGACAATTATCTAAATCTACAAATGTAGACAGTTCTGTGAGACAAAATGCATGAAACTCAATGATTGGACAAATTTTATCACAAGTCAGTAGCATATGCGGAGTAAGGGATGCCCTATCAACATATTCCTTTTGCATGGAAATTCACTCTTAAGTGTACCTTAGAAATATGCAGTCATGAACTGCATGATGAGCGTAGAGCAAACTAAAACCTCACATTAGAAGGATCACCATATAGGGTCCTTCATCGAGCATTTTCTTCAACCTATACAATGACCTTTGGCATGCTATCAAAAACCTGTACACGTCAGTTTTTCAGTACTTCCAGCATTCCAAAATCAATCAAATGTCAAGAATCTCTATTTTTCTGCATAGGATGAAGGATCTTACTTGAAAACTAATGTCAAATGATGCGCTTTGAAAGCCTTTTCATCTATTTCCACTACTGGCATAACAAGCAGAACCATTTTGTCAAAGCACATATTAACTTCCATGAACATCTCCCTTGGATTCCTTGAGTTCAAGTAAGAAAACAATGGCTACACTATCAACCAGGAAATACTAATGACAAGATCATAAATCTTGAAAGATATTGCAAGCAGGAAATACAAATGAAAATTGGGCAGTAGATTTCAAAAAAGCATAGGTTGATTACCTGCTTTATATACCTTCAATAGAAAATGTGGATCCTTCCGGTCTATTCCACATCCGAGTCGTCCATACAGTATGGACATGATACGTAACATCTGCCATTTGTAATCTGATAATATCGATAAATCTGCGTTCCAGATAATTCCGGAATTGTTTTGAGCGACTTGCATCCAATGATATTCAGTTCTTCCAAAACCTCCAACCTATCGAGGCCCCGAATTTCAACCAAGTTTTTGCAGTCTCTAGCTTCTAATCTCTTCAGACTCCCGGACTTTGGAAGGAGTAGCCTTTCAATTGAAGTGCACCAAGAGATTTCTAGTATTTCCAAGGACTCCAACCTATCGAGGCCATGAATTTCAGCTAATTTCTTGCACCAACCAACATTTACTGTCTTCATACTTCCGGATTTTGGAAGGTCTAGCCTTCCAATCGAAGTGCACCTAGAGATATCTAGACTTTCCAAATACTCCAAACTATCGAGCCCTTGAATTTCGGCTAATTTTTTGCAATGCCAAGCCACTAATTTCTTCAGCATCCCGAATTTTGGAAGGTCTAGCCTTCCAATTGAAGTGCACCAGCTGATATCTAAACTTTCCAAATACTCCAACCTATCAAGGCCTTCAATTTCCGCTAAGTTTTCACAACCTATAGCTTTTAATTCCTTCAGCCTCCCGGACTTTGGAAGATCTAGCCTTCCAATTGAAACACAACATTCGATATCTAGCCTTTCCAAAAACTTCGATCTATCAAGGCCTTGAATTTCGGCTAATTGGTTGTACTCGTCTAAGAATTCGTCGGACCCGTCAACATTCAATTTCTTCAGACACCCGAATTTTGGAAGGTCCAACCGTTTGATTAAATTCCGGGATTTGATAGTCAAGCTTTCCAAATACATCAATTTGTCAAGACCTCGAACTTCAAGTAGCTTCGAACTATTGCGGACATCTAATGTCCTTAGATGGACAAACTGTGAAACGTCTAGCATTTTGATAGATTCACAGAAAGAGACGTTCAAGACTTCCAACTTGAAGGGCGTGTTTAGGGATTGTGGTGATTCCGATTCTTCAATGTCCGTCGGTTGGGAGCATTTTGAACTCTTTAATTGCATTGATGGAAGCTCCTGGATGCACTCGACAAACTTGCAACCCCATAACTTTAGTTCCTTGAGATGGGCTAGGTGGGAAAGCGAAGGCAATTTGCGACTTTGACAAGTGACACTCAAATCTGTTAAGCCGGAAGGAAGCTCCGGCAGCGATTGGAGCTTGTCGCAGCATCTAAAATCAAGGCGTCGTAGGGAAGAAAGATTAGCCATGCTTTCTACTAGTATCCCTTTCAGATTTCTGCAATAGGAAGCACGTAACTCTCGGAGCTTTCTCAGACTCCAAATACCATTGGGTAATTCTTCTATACCACTGTGAGAAATATCTAGAATCTCTAGATTCTCCAAAGACCCTATGTCATCTGGTAATGCAGAAAGGGATGGAGTACGGGATAGATGGAGTTGTCGCAGTGATTTTAATTTACCTATTTCTGCTGGAAGCTCCCCAAGGCAGAAACGAGGAACAGGGCGTTCGGCGCCTGCGTCGGCGCCTACCGCGAGATGAAGCGCGTAGGACGAGCACAGCTCCAAGCGAAGGAGGCCCTCCGTGTCTTCAATGGAAGCGTCGATTCGCTTCAGTCTATCACACCAGCTGAGGAAGTCCGTATTTTCCAAGCGTTGACAACACGAAAGGTCTAGATATTTAAGCTTCTTTGCCATCTACCAAAAAAAAAAAAAAACAATAATGAATGTCGATGGGTGAGTGTAGAGTCATTATGATTCAAAAGAAAGCATAAAAGGAGAGGAAAAAAAAAGACTTTAATTCTTACCTTGAAAAAACTCCATCCTCCCCATTTCTCATTTATATTGCTTCCTTGCAATTCGAGTACAGCTAATTCCTTTACGCAAAAATTGTCTACTTCAAAATTAGCGGGACAATATGGCCATCGAAGCCATCTTAACTCCTCCATTGAATCCTTAAAATCTCCCCTTAAATGTTCCCCATCTAGGTGAAGGAATCTTAGACTCGTCAAATTCTTGAATTGTTTTTCTGTGTAAATTCTAATATCTCGCGTAGCTATCATGCAGGGGAGTCCTGAGTTGCATTCACTAAGATTAATCCCCTCAATTTTGCCCATTCCCTATAAGCAAGAATCAAGAGTCATTAGTACTATATCCAACTAAAGTAATCAAATATCATTTCTTCATATTGTGATTGATGTGCATTAATGCATTCAAGAGACTAGCAACATGTAGATATGATTTTTCTTTTTATGCCAATAAACAGTATTTGTAAAGGCTAACAAGGTGAAGGATGTCAACTTCCATTTCGAAATTTGGCTATACGTAGTGAGATCTTAAAAGGAATTATGATGTAATGGCTTGTATAGAGTAAAAACTTTACAAATTGTAATCTTCTTCTTTCTGGTACTGTAGCTTCATTATCATAATAGTTAAGACACGCGTGCATTTAATCACATTGTAAAGTGCAAAATCAAAATTTGACTTGTCAATTTTAATAGAATTTTACTTTTTCTCTTGAACTTTCACAAATGCAATTACAATCACATACTAAATTATATAAAATAGAATTTAAGTAATTATCTCCCGGACTTTTTATGAAGAAAAAGTAAAACATTTCTCTTTTTAATAGTCATTGCGTGAAGTACGCTTGATGATATAAATATACAGGTATACACATGCATATATATTATATTTAAGGAATTTCTGTTCCTATCTTATTTGGTAAGTTTTAAATCAGTCCTTGTCTATGAATATTGGTAAATGATATTCCTAACGTAATATTACATAAAATTAGTGTCCCTTTCATTCTCCACTATGGAATAATGACTAAAATTTCATGAGAAATGCGGGCACCATTAGTCCTATTATCTCAATTTTAACATCTAGAGAATATAATTCTATGATTAATATATCCTAAGTAGTTATGATTTATATATCATAACATCAGAATTGCACAATGCACCACTGGATAAAAGGGGAAAAAAAACAGATGTTCCGACGACAAATTCACCGTCGCCACAGCCCAAAACGCATTTTACACACCTAAAAAAAGTTATCTTCGTTGGAGAACAAGCGAAATTGACATGGATGAAAGGATAAATAAAAGCGAGAAAAACCTCGGAAACAGCGAGTCGGCGAGCAAAACTTACCTCACCACAGATTAGGTGTTATTAAGGAGACTTCTAGCAAAAATAAAAAATAAACAAAACAAAATTTAAAAAAGTTGGAAATAAAACTCCTTTTCATTTCGACACATTCATGACACTTCAAAATGGAAATAACCGCTCCAACTACTCCAAAAGTCGGAACGGAAGGGGGAAAATGAAGAGGCCATGAGATCCCGGCCGAACTCTTTTTGATGAAAAAAATTAATTTCTCGCCATCAACTCAAATAATTGAAATAACCATAAAAAAAAAAAAGACTTGTTTGGAGTAACTTTTATTCTTCATCTTTTGTTTTTTTTTTTTTCTCAAGAGCATGCACTTTGGCTATTTTTTTAGTGGTATATCCCTGAAACTTGTTGACACGCCCAATCGTACATGAGTTTTTTCATAGTTTTCTGGAATTCGAGCGATGTTTCTCTTTTGACGGAAGAGCAAGATATTTACTTTTGGTTTTTTTAGTTAGTTGCGGTGAGCAATCTATCTCGCCCTCTGCTTCAGCCTGTCTATTTCTTGCCAATGACAAAGAAGGACAATTGGATTTTGTCTAAAAGGTATCTTGGGAGTACTTGTTAAGTAACCTGGCTGAAAAAAAAAAAAAAAAAAAAGAAACTCTATATGAACTGATTTTTATTAAAAATATTGATTTAACATAATATGAGAATGTGAAAATCATGATAGTCATCTTAAAAGAAAAACAAAGATTCTCGGCAAAGGGCCATTTATCAACTGAAAAGTGATACGTGAAATATGAGATTTTACTAACTAATAAATCAAACAAGAGATTTAATATGTATATATGTAAAAATACATTTGCAACGTACACTTACTTTCATATGATAGGGAATATTAATATATGAGAGAAAAACCATAAAAGGAAATACTTTCTAAAAGGGAGCAAGCTCCCTACTTTCTAATCATGTCAATAAAACATATTCGAGGGCAATAATAGTGAAGGTTCATAGTCCACTAGAGCAAGCACTAAGTAGTGGACCAATATTACTATTAATAGTAGAACATTAACTAAATGAGAAAAAGAAAGGAAATGGTTACCTTACTTCCCTTTAGCACTTTTTCGACTTCCTCATAGTCCCATAACCTACTACGGCACCAAGGCTTCAATGGGTATTCCTCACGAACTATTTCCCTCCCAAGATCTCTCAATTGGTCATGCATTCTAAGCCTATCATCACTTCCAACTTTTATTAATGACATGGATATCAATACTTCAATTCCCTCCCCTGGGAAAAAATCACAAGCGTCCCACATGTAGATTGGGATTGTCTTTTCTTCGCCAATGAAAAAGCAGGCGATATCCAAAAAAATTTGTTTTTGTCCATGGTCTAATGCTTCATAACTTATTCTTAACTTTTTTTGCACTTCCCTATTTGGGACTTTTTTTAACTTCTTTATTGTATCTCTCCACTGTTTTGACTCTTTTCCACACAATAATGAACCAAAAATCTCAAGGGATAAGGGAAGCCCTCCAGCAATGGATACAACTTCATGAGTGAGGTCGTTAAATTCCCTCGGAGGAGAGTCCCTTCGAAACGCATGTTTGCTAAATAGAATCAAAGATTGATCCTTGTCCATTTCCTTATGGTCATAAGGATAGTCCACCCCAACTTCTTCAAGAATCCTCTTGTTTCTGGTGGTAATAATGATCCTACTTCCCAAAGCAAACCAATCACGATTACCAACCAAACACTTCAACTGAACGACGCTATTCACGTCATCAAGAAGAATGAGGACCTTTTTACCTTTAAAATTTGTGGATATGAGTTTAGTCCCCTCATCCTCATTACGAGTTTCATTTTTTAGCTTCAATATATCATAGATTAACTGATTCTGTAAGTAATGTCTACCATTACGCTTCCACAATTCCCTTATATCAGCAATGAAGCTACGATGCTCAAATTCATTGGAGAACTTGTTGTAGATGGCTTTAGCAAGGGTAGTCTTGCCAATGCCTCCCATTCCGTGGATGCCAACAAATAGGGTGTCATCAGATTTATTACACACAAGCTCCATAACCTTCTTCACATGATCATCAATTCCGACCAAATTCTCAGAAATGACCAACTCAAACTTTTTCTTCAATTCATTCAACACTTTTCGGACAATCGACTTCACCAACTTTCCTTCATACCTGTCAAACGTGACAAGAGTTGAAATATGTGGCAACAATAATATTATATTGTTTTATTTATAGAGGACACAATAAATTTGGGGATAGATTGAAAAGCTTTAAAAGTCATTGCTGTCATACCTCCATATGTTATCATATATGCTAAGTCTAAAGTGGGAAATGATGGTGGTTGCTTCACATGGCGTGCCCCATTCCACTGTTACTCTAACATAATTTATCAAGCTAGGAAAATCTTGGGGATATCACTTATAAATTTTAAATATGGTATATATTTTTGGATTTGAACCGAATTTTAAACTGGTTATCTATTAAAGATACTAGGGACGATGTGAACATGACTTTGAAGAGTCTCTAGAGCGTTTGAATAAGCAAAAATCCAATAAGCCAACCCAAGATGAGAGTTAACCATCAATCAATAAACAAGTCATAACTTTTGATGCAAGATGATTTCAAGTCTCGTAAAACCAATCCAAAAAGTTATTTAGATTGTGATATTGTGAACTACTTGAATGCAATTGAAGCGATTCTTCTTGTTTGTGCAATTCTACGGGCTTGTAAGTTTCTACGAGTGTTGTGAATCTAGTATCATTCTAGATTGGTGCACTTATCAGTATTCATTGCCTTTAAGGATGATAATAGGTTGTACTTTATTTTCTTTTTGAGTATCTATGTCCGATGATTTGATCTAATATTGAGTTTATAGGGAAGTAGAAGAATACTTTTTACCCAAAATAAGAATATCGCTTCAATAGATGCATGTGCATGAGATAGAAATTACTTGTTGAAAATAAGAAATGCTTTGAAAATTATTTAAACAGACATATACTAAAAATAATCATTTTTTTATCATCATCTTATATAACCAATGAAACATTTCTTTTCTAAAAAAAAATTAATAGCAACCAATCAACGATATCAATGATTTAATAAGTGTGACTTGGGAAGATAAAGAATTATGGCAAAGCTCGGACGCTATGATGTTATGAGCTTTAAATAAAAATTCACCAATAGGTTGTACCATTAATCTCAAGTAAATATGTAATTAGAAAAGTTTGTAACAAAGATTAACGTGATGTACACTATAAACATGAAAAAAAAATGGCACAATATTACAAAATCTTTGGATATAAAAGTCAAAATCCATTCAAAAAATTTTATTATTGAATGGGATCATAACAACAAAGTTTATAATTAGATTGGTCAATATCATTAAAGCAAAAAACTAAAAAAAAGAATAACTTATAGAATTCATGCATCACGGGATCTTACTACCAGCAACATCTCACAATATCAATATCCATATATAAAGAACGTAAATGAAGCGCGTGAGAATCAAAACAATCAGTAAATGCACATACATATCAAAAGAAAGCAGAGAATGTTTTGGTGAGAAATTTTACCCATCGGCTTCATATCCTTTCAAGGTGCTGACTTCATCAAGTGCTTTCTTCCATTTCTCCAAAGTTGTTGGGTCGAAAGAAGACCTCTCACGCAAACGTTTCTGACGCTCATGAAATGCCTGTCCAAACCTCCCGGTTTGATATCGCACTTCAGCTGGCTTCACTTTGTAGAATATAGGCAACACTATGTGTCCATTATTATTCTTGCACTCCATTATTTGAACTAGCTCATCCAGACACCAACTGCTTGTACCATAATTCTCGGAGAAAATGGGGATTAGGATCTTACTATTCGTGATGGCTGCCATAAGCTCTGGTTTGATGTCCTTGCCTTGGCAGAGCTCGTCATCATCTCTAAAAGCATTAATTCCGACATCAAGGAGCCCATTGTAGAGGTGATCAGTGAAGCCATGTCGAGTATCTCGGCCTCTGAAGCTTAAGAATACCTCATAACAGTTTCCAGCCGACACCGTCGAAGAACTAGAAGCATTATTATTAGTTTCTATCGGAGACGAACTAGATCCAATGAAATTAATTTCTGTCATCACAGTCATCGAACCAGATGCACCAGTATCAACATCCTCTGCATTTCTACTCGCATTAATTTTCCTCTTCTTAATGGGACGACGCATTTCGGCCTCTGACTCTGCCATGGACTTCAGCTTTCAAGCCCTAATGGAGAAAAAAAACCAGAATGCCCCTCAGAAAACAGGAAATGCCTTCTTGCCTCTTCTATTGTGGTCTGTTAAATTTCAATACACATGAAGCGGTGGATTTGTTCGGAAGATGAGAAGTGTAGAGAGACTTATGACAAGACTGTGGCATGGGTTTGTGGAAGAAGATGAAAAGGGTTTTGGGTTTGGGGGGAAAGGGAGGGGGGAAGAGGGATGGAGATTCGTCTGGTTCAATATTTTCTGAACAAGGGCTTGGAACAGATGAAAATATCAAAGCGTCAGGACAGTGAAGAGTCCCCTGCTTAGTCCACTGCTTGCACCATTGAACTGTCCTTTTCTTTTGTTCATATATTTTCCATAAGAGAAGGTATTTTTGTTAATTATATTTCCACTCTTGGTCCCACTTTGGGATTTTTTTTTTTAACGTAATCCCATATGGAATTTACCCTTCTTTTGAGCCTTGTAAATATTATACTATCAAACTGATAAACTTCATTTTAATAATGAAATATTGTATTATAACAATCACTTACCCTAAAAAACTTATGTTCTTTATGTGTGTCGATGATCATAAATATTATCAAATTGCTATATACATTTATTTTGTACCTGAGCGTAATGAGAAGAATGTCTTTTTGGCTCTCGTTCTACCTTAATTTTCCCTTCTTCTTCTTCTTTTTTCTGTCAAACCTCAAGTTCTTCAAATCTCATAAATAAATTTAAATACCTTTTTACTTTTGCTTTTCTTTATCATATATTTATTTATTTATTGGTTTGATTTATCTAATCCAACCAGTTGGCATGCACCAATAATTCAATGTTGCCTTCATGTGGTGAAAGTTTCAATGCACAGGAAAATCCAAGGCAATCCTACCTAGGAAGAAGAGAACATGTGAACAAGTTTGGATGCACAGCAATGAAAAAAAATAAAAACCAAAAATAAAAGAGAATTGCCATTATGATATTGCAAATTAGGAGTGCACAATTTCAGGTCCAGTCCACCCAGAATTTGAGAATTAGATCAGAAAGAGCGATTCCTGATTTTTGGAACCGGACCGCAGCCGGTCCAATCCAATAAAATGCGTCACAAAAAACGAAACCTCACACCTAGCCCTAGATATGGGAAGAAGAGAAAATAGATGGGACCTACTACATAAATCTTATTTCTTTTTGTTAAAAATAATACTTCTGGCGTGAATGTAAGCCTCACAAGCAGAACCCTATTTCCCTTCGTCCTCAAGCATTAACTAACTAGGAAAGACGCGTGTAGGTATTTTTATCGCATTGGATAACAGTTTTACATCATCTCATTCATTGACATCATAATATTAGTAAGGGCATAGTAAATTTTTTTTAGGATTGAATCCAAAGTTGAAGATTTCTTTTTAGATAAAAAAATTTTGGGGTAGAATTAAAATTGGATTTAAAATTTGAGAGTTTTTAGGACACTAGGTCTTATATAAAAAGAGGTAAGTGAAAATTCAGGAGTTTCACCTGTTTTAATCATCCAAGGGCATATTTGTAATTAAATAGCATATAATTTTCTTTCCGTCCTTTTGCCCCGTGGCCGGTGAGACCAGTCCTTGCTTAACTTAAGACTACCCTCACCTTTACCAAGTTTTTTTGTCCATTTCTTATTTTAAATGAGTGGCTGAGTCTATCACTCTTTTCTCTATTTAATTACCAAATTAACAATTAACTTTTTTAGATATCAACTTATTGATTTCATTTAGTCAAATTTATTAATTTCACAATTTCTTAATTAATCCAAAGCCAAATTAATAAATCAATATTTACAAATTTTATGGGCAATTTTTTTTTTTTTTTGGGTTTAGTTTAGCGACTGTTTTAATATTTTGCCCTTCTTCTTGACTTGGTCAAAAAGTGGGCTTTGGGAAAAAGGGAAAAGAAGAGATATAAAAAGGAAAAGAGAGAGCACGCACCAACGACAGAAACGAAAAGAAAGGGAAAAGACAGAGAGAGAAAGAGAGAGAATTGTTTGGGCACGCGCGAGGTCTTTTTATTCTTTTCATTTCTCCTCCTCCACGAGAACCTGCCTCCTCTGTCCCTTTTCTTTCTCTACTTTTGTCAACCACTTCCCAGTTTGTCTTTATTGAAGTTCTCTCTTTTGCCGGCCATAGCCTGTTCTCTGTATTTCTCTTTCTCTTTTTTCTTTTTTTACTTTTGGAAAAAGTATTTCTCTTTCTTAGCCGTGAAGAAAAATCCCCGTCCCACCCCGAGAATCCGCTGCTATTTTTTTTTTTTCTGCCCAGATTTTCTCCTCTTCTTTGGCCGTAAATTCCGGTCCCGACTGCCGAGATTTCTCTCATGTCGAGATTCCTCGTCCTTGAGGTTCTTGCCTTTGAAACTAAATATAAAGTTTGAAATTTTTTAAGACGAAAAAATTAGGGACCGATTTAGCATTGAGTCTAAAATTAAGGGTTTTATGAGATAAAAAAAAGTTTGGGATAAAATTAAGATGGAACCTAAAATTTGAGGGTTTTAAAGAGATAGGGAAAAAGGAGAGCATGCACCAAGAGAGAAACGAAAGGAAAGGGAAAAGAAGAAAAAAATGAGATGAAAAGAGAGTGGGTTTTGCGTGTAGATCTCCCCGTAGATTTACTTCCATTCGCAGTGCCCGGTAAAAGTTTAAGCTATTTGATCGTCTAATTGGGATAATTTTCGAAATTAGAGTACAAATTCAAAAATTATATGAAATTTATATTGTGAAATTCGATTTTGAATTTGTTAAACCGTAACCGTGAAAGTAAGGTGTTGTGAACCTACGTCGTTAAACGGGAGTTGATTGAAGTGACAATTTAATAGAAAAGGTCCTGTAAAATTTTGATACCCATATAACAATGGATTTGTCGGGTTCATGTAAAGTGGAGAGAGACTTGGTATGAGTCTTCCTTAAACCTAGGCCACTACTTGCACAGTTGAACTTTCCTTTTCCTTCCCTTCTGTGTTGAGTTATCCTCGACCAGAAATGGTATTTTTATTGAATATTTTTAAGCTCTTGATCCCATTTAGAAATTAAATTCCTCACACTTTAAGCATGTGAAATATTATATTGTTGAACTGATAAATTTCATTTAAGGGGTTAACACGTGTCGAAGATCATAAAAAATTATCAACATGTTATATATACTTATTTTGTATCTAAGCACAATGAGAATAATTTCCTTTTCGCTTTAGTTCTGCCTTAATTTCTTCTTCAAATCTCATAAATTAATCAAAATGCCATTTTAGTTTTGCTCTTACTTTATTATGTATATATATTTCTTCATTGGTTTGAATTATCTAATTAATCAGTTGGCTCGCGCCAATAAATCAAACTTGTATGAATTAGTAATTCGTTGACCCAGACCACCGACCATGCATTTATAGTCATTGCCTTCATGTGGGGGGAAATTTCAATGGACAGGAGAATCCAAGGCGATCAGGATGAAAATAACATGTGAGCAAGTTTCGATGCAAAAGGAATGAATTTACTCCTACAAATTAGAGAAATTGAATATGGGGAGATTTTTCTAATGCCATTTTGGTATCATTCTTTTTATTTTTAAAAATATCTTTGCACGCTCTAAATTCGTTTTAACCTAAATTACTATCATGCGATGGGATGATTACACGAATACTCATTCATTATTAAACAATCAAATAAATTGCACTAAAAGAAATAAACGGGCAAAGCAATCAATTATTTTATTTTTTTGGGTATTTTCCAAGACAAGTAATCTTTAAATAAGCATTATATCTAAACCACTCGAGATATTCATCAAATGAAGAAATAAAATAATTGAAAAAATAATTCATTATCTTACAGATTAAATTAACGATTACTTTAACCCTAAACATTACAATATGTAAGAAAGTTCAAAATAATTAAAAATTTAATCCGAAGTCTTATGAATTAAATTAATAATTATAATGATTTAAGAGTTAAAATACTATCAAAGTACCCAAAAAAAATCAATATAATTAAAAAAATAATTCAATATCTTACAAATCAAATTAATAATTATAGTGATTTTTGGGTAACGATACCTCACAGATAATGCCTAAAATATTCATATAATCAACATTGCCAATGTTACAATTTAAGCCATAATAACGAAACTTGATTTAAGAAAATTACCTTGATTGGATTTTTATTTTTCTAAACGGACCGGCGCCTGGATTCGCAAATTTACGTTGGGGTTGGGCTGTGGCGGGCAGAGCAGCAGCAGGCCGGTGTCGGGTCGATGAACTCAAGACGAAGGGGCTTTGCAGCGGACTCACCGGCACGGTAGGAGCAGCAAGTGTGCCGCGATGAAGGGACGCGACTTGGCTCGGTCTGGACAACGAGATCAGCAGCTCGTCGTCTCAATCCAAGGAGTGGCAACTGGATCGGTAGAGATCAGCAAAGGCACAGAGACTCGGGGCAGCAGCAACGTCGTCACCGGGACAGGGAAAGCAGCCTAGTTGGTCGCAGCTCGCTTGCTGCCCAGGGAGAGGAGCGACGGCTTTATGGTGCAGCGACGAGCGAGCGGAGACGTTGCGACGGGCGGATCGGAGACGTGGGTTGCTGCAGGAGGACCAGCAGCAGGTCGAACGGAGGCGCGACTCGTCGTGAGCCCGGGAGTGGCGGTAGGTCGTCGGCGTCGGGCGGAGACGCGGGTTGCTGCGACGGTCGCTGCAGGTTGCTGGCGTCGACGGGAGGGAAAAGGCGCGGCAGCGGGCGGCCAGAGGCGCGGGCGTCGGGCGCTGCAGGTCGCGGTGGTGCTCGCGGGCGTTCGGAGCTCCGGTGGCAACGGGCAGCTGCAGAGGTGGAGTTGCAGGTCGCCGGAAGGAGGGAGTCGGCGGCGGGTTGCTGCAGCGTCGGCGTTCGCAGATCGCCGGAAGGAGGAAGTCAGCGGCAGCAGGCGTCGGTGACGGGCAGGGCGCGGCGACAGAGGCTCGGAGCTCTGGCGATGGGCGGAGGGGCGGCAGCAGGCCGGCGGAGTGCGGCAATGGTCGTCGGCGAAGTCTCTAAAGAAGATGACCTCCTTTAATTTTTTTCTCTTGCTGCCCTGTCCTTTCTTTTCTTCTGAAGCTTGTCAGAAGAAAAGAAATTGACTAATTTTTTTGGCTTCTTCCTCCCTTTAGTGAACGAGAGAGAGATTTCTTCCTATTTTTTTTTTTTTTTGGCGAATTGTCTCCTCTCACGCTTTCCTCTCTTTTCACGAATTGTACCACCTTCATCCGTGCGGATCAACGCCTTTTATATGCAACGAAATAGGGTCATGGAAGAAGCAAAATTTCTTTCTTTTTCTTGATCGCATTTCGCACGGCCAAAACGCAATCTCCACGATTTTATTTTATTTCCTTTCCATGCCCATCGACGATCGCAAGATTTATACCAAAGATTAACACCAAATATATATCCCACCTAAAATATTTCCTCAAAATCTTTTAATTTTTTACGAAATATATCTCTTGGTGTGTATATCGCTTGAATATGTGAAAAATTTACTGAATATATCAAATCGCAATTTCTTATCAGAAAATAATGATGCGTCTAAAATTATGTGCTATGCAATTATTTTTTTTCTTTTTTATGGCTTAAAAATTGATCTCTAATTTTTTATAAATAAATGATTAGGTCGCCAAAATTTAGGTATCAACATATAAGAATCAATAAGGAGGTAGATAGTTCTCTAACCCTCACTCCATGTTTTTTAAGGTGGAGATCACTTTGAACACACCAATGTCCCGTGTATTTTGTCTTTCCTTTTGTCTAATTTCTTTTTCAAGTAGACTATTCAACTTCGTGACAACTCTTTCTAGTTCCTTTGCACATTTTTTTCTTCTCCAAATCCTTGATCTTTCCCTTGTTGTCACTACTTGCCTCACGTGCTTGTCACATGGATTTGTAGAAGAAAATGAAAACATATAGTGTAAGGATTATGAGAGGGCACACTGAGTCCACCACCTGCCCCATCGAACTTTCCTCTTTCTTTTGTTAATTTATTTTTCATCAGAAACATGTGTTTTTCGTTAAATGTATTTAAGCTCTTAAGTACACTAAGAAATTTACCCCTCTTACTTTGACTTGATATATATTATATAGTCAAACCGATAAACTTCATTTTAGTATTGAAATGTTGCATTATTAACGATAACTTATTATCAACATGTGTTGAGGATCATAAAAAATTATCAACATGCATAAATGTGTGTGTGTGTGTGTGTGTGTGTGTGTATTCATTCAGTACTGTAACACAATGAGAAAAATTTATTTTTTTGCTCCTGTTTTAATTTCCCCCTCAAATTTCATAAATAAGTAAAAATGCCTTTTTACTTTATTTTAGATATATATGTTGGTTTGATTTATCCAATCCAAAGTATGCGCCAATAATTCAAACTTGCTTAACTAGATATAAAATAGCAATTCATTGACTAGACCACTAAACATGCATTTATGGTCGTCGCCTTCAATTGATGGAAGTTTCATTGCACAGGAAAAGTGAACTTTAAGGAAATGTAGATATTACAAAACTAGATTAAACAAACTTTCAGTGAAATTGCAACCTTTTGCTCATTCATTGATGGGACCACTAAACATGCATTTATGGTCGTCGCCTTCAATTGGTGGAAGTTTCATTGCAAAGGAAAAGGGAACTTTAAGGAAACATGGATATTACAAAACTAGATTAAACAAACATTCGGTGAAATTGCAACCTTTTGCTCTCTGTCGTTTCCTCACGTGTGCCCGAGCAATTTCTCTCTCTTCATTTTTTCCTTTTCACCTCCTTTGTTGTTCTTTTCTTCCTTTTCTTTTGCGGACCACTTTCTCAGATTTTTTTAATTTTTATAAAAGCTCTTTCTTTTGCTGACCATAACCCTCTCTCTGTATCTCTCTTTCTTCACCGTGAAGAAAAGCTTAGTCCTTTTTCTTTTTTGAGCTCTCTTTGCCAATGATTGCATGTGGAAAAATCGCCCACCCCGATAGGGTGAGGATCGTCTGCTTTTTTTAAGCCTAGATTTCCTTTTCTTCTCTGGCCATGAATTTTGGTCCCTAAATACCGAGATTGCCCTTGTCAAGATGGAAACTGCTCTCTTGACCTCGTCCTCAAAGTACTTGCCGTCATTCAAGGTTCATTGGATATAAAGTTTGGAAATTCATTTTAGACCGAAAAATTAGGAGCTAACATAACATTGGACTTAAAGTTGAGGATTTTTTAGACAAAAAAAAAAGTCCGAGATAAAATTAAAACCAAACCTAAAATTCGTGGATCTTCAGGTTATTTGGAGCATATAAAAAGAGGTAAGCGAAAGTCGAGGAGCTTCACCGGTTTTTAGAATCTTGTAATTAGATAGCTTGTGATAATTTTCTTTCTCCACCTCTATCGATGGCTGGGTCCCACTAGTTCTTGCTTTTCGTCCATTTCTTATTTCGAATGGATGGCTGTTCTCCCACTCCTCTCGCTAGTCAATTGTGAAGTTACCGATTAATTATTTAATCAAATTTATTGATTTCACAGATTTTTTATCAACCCAAAGCCAAATTGACAAATCAAAATTTTCAATTTTTTTTCCGGCCAATGTTTTTGCTTGGTTTCGTTTAGCCATTGTAATCTTCCTTAAACACTATAAATTGTTGTATATGTTAATTCAAACATTTATATTGTTGAATGGAGCTGAAATGTTCGGCCTTAGCTCATTTTAGATTAAAAAAAAAACTTTATATAATACTTAAACATAAATGCATGTGGCTCCTCTTAAGTAACGAGGGGTAGCTATGTTAATGGAAATGTTAATTAATGAAAATGTTAAATAAGTTTTACTTACCACCCAAAAGCATATTATCCTTATTCTAAAATAATCTATTACTCTTAGACAACGAGATGTAGCTATCTTTTATAAATGTGTTATATAGATTTTACTTACCACTCAAAATATATCTAAGCATATTAATATTGTTATTCAACTTGGTTGATGCAAGATGTGAAGTAATTTGCATTTTTATATTGAGTCCATCCATTTACATACCATTTAATGCATTTTTTATGTAGTTACTCAATAAAACAAAGCTCTTCATGAAGAAATCGTAGTTTTTGTATATTGTCTTTTGATCTCTCTCGTACAGACTATATATAAAGATATTACAAGAGCCCTAACTTAGGGATGATTGAGGATGCTAAGGCAAGTAGAGAAAATACGAGAACAATATCAACAATATCTTAAATTAGATACAAGAGATAAGATTGCTAACTAGGAACGTTATCACCCTCCCGCAATGTGAAACTTGGACCGTAAAAGGCGAACCCGTGCTGATGATAGTCCTTTGGTGAAGATGTCTGCGATTTGATCACAAGTGTTGATGTAACGGATGTCAAGTAACTGGCGACCCACCAATTCACGAACATAATGATAATCTATTTCAATGTGTTTAGTGCGACTATGAAAAACTGGATTTCGAGTTAGAGCAATGGCAGAGATATTGTCGCACCACAATACGGGAGCGCGTAGGAGCGAGATTCGTAATTCTCGAAGAAGAGAGAGGAGCCATTGAATTTCAGCAGCTCTGATACCATGAAGACATCGTAGTTTTGTAAATTGTCTTTTGATCTCTCTTGTATAGACTATATATAAAGATATTACAAGAGCCCTAAATTAGGGATGATTGAGGATACTTAAGGCAAGTAGAGAAAATATGGGAACAATATCAACAATATCTTAAATTAGATACAAAAGATAAAATTGCTGTTATCACTTCAGACATTGAATCCACTCCAGCTGAAAGATTTACACCAAGAATTGAGTGAATGTAAAATCCAATGCATTAAACTACTTCATTTAACAATAAAAAGAAGCTTATTCTAATATCTGCTTGTGACAATGCAAGCTAAAAGAATTATCAATGCTATTTATATACCAACAATTCAAACTAAAAGGTCACTACTTGAAATTGTGGAGTGTGAAAGAAACAAAAAAACAAATGAGTGCTCGTGCATTTCATGATCACTTTATATATATATATATATATATATATATATATATATAGAGAGAGAGAGAGAGAGAGAGAGAGAGAGAGAGAGAGAGAGAGAGAGAGAGTATTAATTTGCTATACTTTACAAGTGCTAAATTATCACTTTAAATTCAAGAGCTTAATTGCACTGTTCTCTAAAGCTAAGCAACTCTAGCTCATCTCTTATCTCCACTGCAAAGGATAGTGAAACATTGTTTCAAAGAATTTAAGAGCTCTACATATGAATCTTGACCATTGTCAGTTAAACCAACATCTCTTGATACCGGTCCAAACATGCGAGGAACTCTTGGACGTCAAGTTATTGACTTCATTTAGTCATTTTTTTTTTTTGTTTCACAATTTCTTAATTAACCCAAAACTATTTTTTTTTGTCATAAACCCAAAGCCAAATTAATAAATCGAAATTTACAAATTTTCTAGGCAAATGTTTTTTCTTGGTTTAGTTCAGCGATTGCTCTAATATTTTGCCATTTTTCTTGACTTGGTAAAAAAGGTGGGCTTTAAAAAAAAGAAAGAAAAAAGAAAAAGGAGAGATTGAAAGGGAAAAGGGAGAGCACACATTGCGACTGAAACGAAAAGAAGGGGAAAAGAAGAGGAAGACAGGGAAAGAAGAAAAAGAAGGCAAAGAGAAAGAGGGTTTTACGGGCATGTTACGGGATCTCGTCAGATTTATTTTGATTCGCAATACCTGATAAGGATTTAAGTCGTTTATTTGTTTAGTTGAAGTGGTTTTCAAAATTATAGCACAAATTCAAAAATTATATGAAATTTGAATCGTGAAATTCGATTTTGATGTTGCTAAGCTGTGGAAGTAAGGGCATTGTGGCGCTGTGAAATTTGATTTTGGCCAATTTGATCGGATTTCCGAGAGTATTGATCCAGTTCTTGATTTCATAAAAATGGAATTAGTGATTTTTTATTCGATTCTCAATTCCTCGAACCGAATTTTTTTCATAAAAAATATTTTTTAAACTCTAAAATAGTAACAATTCTAGATTTTTTTTTAAAAAAAAATAAATTTTTTGAATTATTTTGCTAAGTGATCGATTTCATTCCAGTTGGTTCGCTCTGATTTCCCATACCAGAACTGTTCGGTCTTATCCTCGATCCAAGTGGAATCATGAACTAATCACCCTAACGTTGCAGATAACTTTGAATAATTGTTTTGGAGAGCAATTTGTTGATGCTTGAAAGTCATTTTTATATAAAAAAGTAAATTTCTCCCGGGAGGATTGCCCATGAAAATAATTGTCAATCGTGACTTTTGCAAAGTCTCCACCTTTGCACGCTCTTTTCTCTAAGATAAAATAGTTTTTCTTACCTTGGTTCTAGCTTTGAACAAAAGTCGTTCAACTCCTAAATAGTGTTGAATTGAAATGACGGAGAAATTCAATTGTGAGGATTAAAATTCTTGGAAATTAAAGAAAAATGGGAAAAGTGAACTCGGAGGAAACGTGCATGCTACGAAAGTATATTAGACAAACTTTCGGTGAAATTACAACTTTTTGCTTTCAATCCTTTGCTCACGGTGACAATTCTCTCTCTATTGATTTTTCCTTTTCGCCACCTCTGTTCGTCTTTTCCTTTCTTTTCTTTTGCGGACCCCTTTCTCAGTTTTTCTTTATAAAAGTTCTCTCCTTTGCCAACCATAACTCTCTCTCGCTCTCTCTTTTGGCGATTAATATTATTGCATGTTGAAAAATCGCCCATCCCACTTGGGCAAGAATCCTCTGCTATCTTGACTGACCCTCCCACCAAAAAAAAAGAAAAGATTTTCTTGACTTCTTTGGCTGTAAATTCCAGTCTCTGAATGCTGAGATTGCCCCTTGTCAAGATGGAAATTGCTCACTCTGACCTTGTCCTCAAGGTTTTGGTTGTTATTCGGAACGCATTTAGGGTTTGGATATAAAATTTGAAAAAAAATTTATAGACGAAAAAATTGAGGGTTGATATGGCATTGGGTTTGCAGTTGAGGGGTTTCTATTCTGACACACAAAAAAAAAAAAAAGTCGAGATCAAAATAAGATTAAACCTAAAATTGGAGGATTTTTAAGTAATTAGAACCATATAAAAAGAGAAAAGAGAAAGTTGAGGAGCTTCACCTGTTTTTATCATCCGCTTGCATATTTATAATTAGATAGCATATGATAATTTTATTTTTACCCCCACTCCCAGTGGATGGGCCCCATGAGTCCTTCCTTTACTCGAGGCTACCACTCTTCTCTACCAAGTTTTTGTCCATTTCTTATTACGAATGAGTGACTAGGCTCATTGCTCTTCCTTCAACCCCTATAATTTGTAATGCGTGTTAATTTATATATTTATATTATTGGATGGAACTAATACGTGCAGTGTTAGTTGATGTAGATTAAATTATATTTTAAATAATACTTTAACATACATTTATGCGGTTCCTCTTAAATAATGAGGGGTAGCTAATAGGTTTTACTTACCACCCAAAATACGCCTGGACATATTATTCTCATCCAATAATTTATTTTATATAGATCTATTCCTATTAAATAATGAGGGATAACTATATTTATAAATATGTTCAATAGGTTTTACTAATCACTCAAAATATATCTAAGCATATTAATATTGTTATTCAATTTGGTTGGCGCAAGATGTGAAGCAATTTGTATGTTTAATGGAAATAAGCTTTATTTTGATATCCACTCGTGTTGTGACAATGCAAGCCAAAAGAATTATCAATGTTATTTATAAACCGACAATCCAAATTAAACTATTGACACTTGAAATTGTGGAGTGTTAAAAATTAAAAAAAGTGCTCGTGCATTTCCCGAGACTTCTTTTTATAGTATTGATTTACATTATTTTATAAGTGCTGAATTATCACATTGAGCTTAACTGCATTATTCTCTAAAGCTAATAAGCTGTAGCTCGTAAGTTAGAGCACTTCGCCTAAAATGCATCTAACCTAAGAGGCATCGAACATGAATGTAATTAATATATATATATATATATATATATATGTATATCACTCTAACAACATAGTATTGGGTATATTTACCATGTTAACTATTGTGATACTAACATATTCGACCTATCAATATATACTTTGTGTATCATCAGTTTGATGTAATCAAGTTGACCTTTGGTAACAATAAACACAATTTTATTGAATTCGACACAATATTGTTTGGTAACCAAAAGGCAATGCCATGCCTTTACATATTTAACTTTATCATATTGATAATTCATTATATGCATGCTAATTAGTTCTGTAAATCTCGCTTTAAGTTTGTACTTGCAATGTGCATTTTTTCACACTCATTTTTACGACATCATATTGCGCAAAAGTTTGCCAAAAATCTTGGCCCTTCAAGTAAATTTCTGTATGATGCTAGACTAAGGCTTCTGCAATGTCCTTGGCCTAGATTACACTTGCTAGAAAGGGGAAGATCTTCATATTTTCTCTCAATCTTCCTAGAACAGAGTAGAAACCCCATTGTCTGGAGTGGAGCAGGAAGTATGCAAGGCAAGCCAACCCTAGGGCAAACAACAAAAAGCTTCAGATAATTGGTCAGTATCGAAGTTGGAGGTATCATCTCTGAAGTGACCAACAAAAGTAAAATCTAGGCTAGGAAATGGCATAAAAATCTAGAACTTTTACAAGCACAACCTCGCCTAGGATAGTTGTTTACTTAACCATCCCATTTCTTTCCAGGCAATACTGATTTGCTGTCACTCTACCATTGATTTTTTGTCACTCTACCATCAAATCCCTTTATTCAGAAAAAAATTGCTGTATGAGAAGCGAGAACAAGGAAAGGACTCATTGACTAAATCTGATAGACCACATAGCTAAATATTTGATTTGAACAGACAGGATGCTTGCGATATTTCCAATTGGAAAGACACCAAATATATTGAAGCACAAAACCCCATCTTTATCTCCACTGCAAAGGATATGCAAACATTGCTTTGAAGAATTTGAGAGCTCTACAAATGAATCTTGAACATTATCAGTTAAACCAGCACCTCCGGGTACTAGTCCAGGTGTTTGAGGAACTCTTGGAACTAGTGCGATCTTCAAATGCCAAAGAGTTACCAGAAGCATTCTATAAAACAAATAAATGATTACTTTCTAGTTGGAAAATAGAAAGATGAAAAATAATGAGATTGAACCTAAGGAGTCAAACCAAGCAACAAGTTACAGATGACACCAAACATACGCTTTCAAAAAATCTTCTATAAACCCATGCTAAAGCTGTTGGACTATGAAACAAGATTCTATGTTTGAAAAAGAAGTATCTAAGAACACCACACTAAGATAACTACTTAATTGCAAACGAAGCATTATGAAAGGTGCGAGCCAGAAGACATCTGCTATTGGTAATAAAGATCATGAAGTCGTACCAAATTTTCAAGTTGAAAGATGCCATACTCTATTCACTTGGGCATCCTCCTCTCAGTTGAGACACCATTGTTGCCATATGTGACGTCAAGCTTCTTAGCAGTTTTCCATTCCGCTTAATATTTATACCATGTTAGAATGATTATACCACAGTGTGCATAACTGCTACAGGCACTAGCATATCAAAAGCACCACCCCCACATATCCATAGTTCCATCAAGACAGCTACTTTGGTAAGTAACATTCATTATGTACAAACAAATTCTCTTCTCAGCAATTCTTATGTACCCATAGGTGCTATATTGGATTCGAATCATATGTCGGATCCATCTATATTGATTGACCGCAATCCATGAAGTGGATGATTAGTAATAGACTGGTAGAATCTCACAGAAACAGAATTGCAGCAGCCTCAGCCATGTACTCAGCCATTCTACTCATGACAAAGCAGCTATAGCTTGATAAAATCATAACCAGTTATTTACAAACTTTTCCGCCCACAAGCATAATTGAGGTACACACAAATCCTATCATTTAAGAGTCACCTAAATGATTACCTTCCTAATTTGACTGAACAGAACAAATTTACTAACAATTGAAAGAAACTATTAATTTTGATGAAAATGAGCATCTCATAGACGAATGCTTCAGTATGACACCATCCACTTAGACCACAAATTGTCACAATGAGCTGGACACCAGTAAACACTATGCCGTAATCTGTTGTTGACAATTGAAATAGTTTCAATTATTGAGGACAACATCAATGGCCAAGTAAAAATTTTGTCCAACACGAGAATGCAATTGAGCACATCAATAAGATTCAACTCCTAAAGTATACAAATCTATTAAATGAGCATATTAATTCTGTTTGATATGTGATTAAAGTAATGCACTGCTGATTTCACTAATTAGATATGAGTCAATCAATTTCCTTGATTCATTTTCTAACTCATGCATCAAACAATGTAACATCAAAAATATCTCATGGCTTTGATGTAGGGCCGAGTCCCACAATAAAGAATAAATATTTAGGTGACACACACAAAATTGCCTAAGCAACACACCTACGGTTTCTTAAGCATCGCACCAAAGATGAATCGCATAACACAACCCGTGAAGAAAAGACTTGCCAAGTTCAATAAATTATCAACTCTATTGAAAAGTAAAAATTACAACTATATTTGTAGACTCTCCAAAAGTTCTACTCCTAGTGGACATAGGAAACCTCTAAACAAGAAACATTATTGGCATATACATAAGATCCTACTAATGCTTAAAAAAAAAAAAAACAGAAAAAAGGGAACTTTGTAAAATCCTAATAATACTAGAATCCTACTTGATAATTTTAGTGATTAAACTCCAAGAAGAATCCTGATCCTTGTTTGAGTTTCAAAGTCAATCTTCCCTAAAAACTAGATAGTCAGGTTGCATGATTTTGTTGGCTACATCATGCCTAGTGGATGGTTTGATTGTCTTATACTAAATTTTATGAATGGGAATCCAATTACAATACTATGTACATGATCTGTGTCCTTGCAGTCAAATATTTACTTATTTGACAAAAAGAAAAAATAATTTGTAGTCCTTGCAGTCAAATGGGTACTTATTTGACAAAAGAAAAATAATTTGTGAAAATATCTCACACCTGGAAATAATAACATTGGTCAACTTTGAAGTATCTTCATCATTAGTTATTACCTAACAATAAAAGTAACACCATACTTTACAATTAATTTACATCTGTTACGGAATACAAATCTCAAATATTATATCAGATTTTATGATTCCATTAGATGAAATTCATGATCCACAATCCATAGATTTAATTTTTGATTCATGACTCATATTTCCATGTGACAACTAAGGGTGACCCTAAGAGATTATCATGTCATATCAAAATTGTGGCTGCCTACTTAACAGTTGACGCAATTAATAAACATATATTGTTCCGGGTTCAAAATTTGAACCGCAAAACACAAATTGACCGATGTAATCTATCAATCTAAACAATAGTGCCAACTTGATTAACAACCTGACCTATCACGACCTGTTTACACTTAGCTCATTAAGTTCTCTAATGATAATCATACATGAATTCTGTTTCCATAGTGGTTACATATTACAATACAATCACACCATATAAATATAACATTTCATGTAAACCTAGGATTTTGTAAGCTTGCAACTAGTTTCTTTTCAAACTAATTTGACATTGATGAAAATATGCATCTTGTACATATGCCATACTAGTCATGTTAGGATAGGAATGACCCATTCAATTCAATCTAATTAGTTAAAGGGTCATTCATCTCTCATAATTTGTTGGGTTGAACTTTTCAATAAAATGGTCGAACAGAGTTTTCCAGTAAAAAATTGTGTTAATCTTATTATCCTTAGATGACCTATCTAGCAATCCATTGTTAACTTGACATTGACAGACGTGACCAATAAATGGATTGCCATCTCTATTAATAGCTGAATGTTTGTTCAGCAAGTTTGTTATTTGCATTTCATCATGCAGATTCTGAGCAATTCAGAATCTTTCCCAAGTGAGATAAGAGGAACACGTTCTGATGATAAAGGACTATTGCAGGAGGAATTTATAGTTGAGAAGTAATGAGGGTAGCGTTCGAGTATCAACATAGAAAACTTACTTCGACACCATGCAGTAAAACTGTACTGGCTTCAAGTCCTAAGACAACAACCTTGCCATCAGGACGCTAGCAGAATCATGTTATACATTTACCTGGAGTAGATTAGAATGATTAAGAAGAGCTAGTATTGATGACACACACAGAAATGTGCAAAGAAAGTGAGTTCATTATAAACAAAAGAGAACAGAGAGAGAGAGAGAGAGAGAGAGAGAGAGAATAACATGTTCCCAATAAAATTAACAGAGGAAGAGGAAAGATAGAGCACACACATTAACCGACAAAATGTTAATCAAAATTTGTGAAGTGAGGCAAAAGTCATAATTGTACAAAATAACGGAGAAGGATCTCAGTCACTTGATAGAGGATTTCTTTGGGCTAGTAGTTCATCTAAAGTGAGGGAATCTATACCTTGTTGGTGGGCTCCAATCCAATATCTGAATCAAAAAACAAATTTTGTTGTTCAACTATGGAAACTCAAGGTGGATTGGATGCACAAAAGCTTTCTTAGGTGAGGATTACAAGTGTACTAGGATTTACAACTTGGGATCTTAATAGAAACCGTCGGCGGGTTTGCTCAAGTACCGTAGAGCACTCACAATGTTCTCCATATCCAGAAGATGATATAACGAGTGAAGCATTCAGATTTTTCTGCACCAAAAAAAAATAAAAATTCTCCTCTCTAAAGCTTTCCAGTGAGAATAGACAGTAACTACCAAGGCTGGGCATTTAATCCTAAGCTCTTACAAATTTGAATTACCAAAAGATTAAGTCATAGGATCTTAACATACTTGGAAGCAGCTCCCTTTACCCTCCTAGTCTCTTTGCTTTCCCCAATTCCTCCCTCTGTCCCTCTCAATCAGATTGTCTTACAAGTACGCAGCACAGCCTGAGATATATCCTATTCAAAAGTTAAAGTACCACCAGGAAGCTTGATTAATCAAAATGACGTGACGAAATGCCCTTCTGTAATGAGAAGAAGATAAATAAAACCTCAAGAAATACTAAATCTCTCCTTGTAGGGCACGCTCAGTCAGTAAAAGAACACTCAATCAGTAAAAGAAGAGGAGCCAGCAATAAAATTAAATTCTAAGAGTCACCATCAGAAATCTAAGAAGATCTTTTAGAAGCCTGATGACATTTAGATGGTATTCTGCAGGCGCTAAACCTGCGAACTCCAAATAGGCATCAAACATTTCTGCATCCAACATATCTAATCTACCTAGCATAAATGGCATCCCCCCAATTCATGTCCTTTATTTTCATGGAAACTTTAATTGGTGTTCAAAGGGCAATGAGAAGGCAATATGGGAGTATGGTACACTTGTGGTTGGTATAGTCATGGGAGTATGGTACACTTGTGGTTGGTATAGATGACTGTCGGCTAGGCTATGGAAAAATTCTCCCAAGGCAATGACTTGGTCAAGAAGTTGATAAGAATCCCTTGTGCCTATAAAAAAGGAAAATCCCTTCATTCAACTAATACCAGCTTGGAATAGTTTACTTGCAACTAAGTCATCTCTAGATTTCCACTCGCATCACCGTCATTCATTCCTCGTTTCTGTGTAAAAAAGACCAACTCCTTAGTTCGATGTCACCACCTCATTTAGACTTTCAAGCACTTTATACCTCTATATTCATCTAATTCTCCATTGAACGCAATTCAAGTCAGCTTGGCAATTACAGCAGTTCCTCTTGGGAACAGGAAGCACAACACATTTAGGAATAGCGAAAGAAGTAGAACAAGTAGGGCAAATGACTCAAAGGGCAAGCACAACGAGCTATCGTTGAAGAAACGAACATACTGAACAACAAGCACAGCATAACTGCTACAAGCACTAGCATATCAAAAGCAGCACCCTGCATATTTATAGTTCCATAAAGACAGCTACTTTCGTAAGTAACATTGATTATGTACAAACAAATTCTCTTCTCAGCAATTCTTATGTACCCATAGGTGCTATACTGGATTTGAATTAGATTTCAGATCCATCTATATTGATTGACAACAATCCATGAAGTGCATGATTAGTAATAAACTGGTAGAAATCTCACAGAAACGGAATTGTAGCAGCCTCAGCCATGTACTCAGCCATTCTACTCATGACCAAGTAGCTATAGCTTGATAAAAACATAACCAGTTATTTACAAACTTCTCCACCCACAAGCATAATTGAGGCACACACAAATCCTATCATTTAAGAGTCACCTAAATTATTACCTTCCTCATTTGACTGAACAGAACAAATTTACCAACAATCGAAAGAAGCTATTAATTTTGATGAAAATGAGCATCTCACAGATGAATGCTTCAGTATGACACCATCCACCTAGACCATAGATTCTAACCACGAGCTGGACCCCAGTAAACACTATGCCGTAATTTGTCGTTGACAATTGAAATAGTTTCAATCATTGATAAAAACATTAGCAGCGAAGTAAAAATTTTGTCCTACACAAGAATGCAATTGAGCACATCAATAAGATTCAACTCCTAAAGCATATAAATATACTAAATGAGCATATTAATTCTGTATGATATGTGATTAAAGTAACTCACTGTTGATTTCACTGATTAGATATGAGTCAATCAATTTCCTTGATTCATAATTTAATGTAACATCAAAAACATATCATGGCTTTGATGTAGGACTGAGTCCCACAATAAAGAATAAATATTTAAGCATCACACGCAAAATTGCCTAAGCAACATACCCAGGGTTTCTTAACTGTCACACCAAAGATGAATTGAATCACACAATCTGCAAAGCAAACACTTGCCAAGTTCAATAAACTATCAACTCTATTGAAATAGGAAACCTCTAAATGAGAAACATTATTGGAGTATACGTAAGATCCTACTACTCAAGCTTAAAAAAAGAAAGAAAAGGAAACTTCGTAAAATCCGAATAATACTCAAATCCTAGTTGATAATTTTAGTGATTAAACTTCAAGAAGAATCATGATCCTTGTTTGAGTTTCAAAGTCAATCTTCACCAAAAACTTGGTAGTCATCTTGCATGATTTTGTTGGCTGCATCGGGCTTAGCGGATGTTTTGATTGTCTCATACTCAACTCTAAGAATGGGAATCCAATTACAATACTATGTACAAGATCTTTGTGTCCTTGCTGTCAAATGGGTACTCATTTGGCAAAAGAAAAATAATTTGTAGCAATATTTCATGTTTGGAGATAATAAAATTAGTTGAATTTGAAGTATCTTTATGATTAGTTATTATCTAACAATTAATTTACATATGTCATGAAATACCAATCTCAAACATTATATCAGATTTTATGATTCCATTGGATGAAAATCACGATCCACAATCCGAAGATTTAATTTTTTTTTAATTCATGACTCACATTTCCATGTGACCACTTAGGTGAGGCTACCTACTTAACAGTTAATTAATAAATAAATATTGTTCCGGGTTCAAAGTTCAAACTACGAAACACAAATTGACTCATGTAATCTATCTAACTAGACAATAGAGCCAACTTGATGAACAGCCTGACCTATCATGACCTGTTTATAATTAGTTCAGTAAGTTCTCTAATAAAAAATCATACATGAATTTGGTTTCCATAGTCATTACAAATTAAAATTTGATCACACTATATAATATAAAATTTCATGTAAACCTAGGATTTTGTAAGCTTACAACTAGTTTCTTTTCAAATTTATTTGACATTGACGAAGATATGCATACGGTACATATGTCATGTTGGTCATGTCAGGATAGGAATGACCCATTCAATTCAATCTAATTAGTTAAACGGGTTATTCATCTCTTGCCTGTTTAACAAATGGGTCATGTTCAATTAGAATTTTTCATTAAAATCTTTTGTTAATCTTACCCTGCTCAAATTGACCTATCTACCAATCCATTGTTAACTTGACATTGAGAGACATGACTAATAAAAATGGAGCGCCATCTCTATTAGCAGCTGAATGTTTAGTCAGTTTGCTGTTTGCATTGCATCATGCAGATTTTGAGCAATCAGAATCTTTCCCAAGAGAGACTAGAGAACACGTTCTGATGATAAAGGAATGTTGTAGGAGGAATCTTTAGTTGAGAAGTAATGAGAGTAACGTTCAAGTAACAACATAGAAAACTTACTTTAGCATCATCCAGTAAAACTGTACCGTCTTCAAGTCCCAAGACAACAACCTTGCCATCAGGACACCGGCATAATGATGTTATATATTTATCTAGAGCAGATTAGAATGATTAAGAGAAGCCAGTATTGATGACACACATTGAAATGTGCAAAGAAAGTGAATTCATTATAAACGAGAGAGAGAGAGAGAGAGAGAGAGAGAGAGAGAGAGAGAGAGAGAGAGAGAGAGAGAGAGAGAGAGAGAGAGAGAGAGAGAGAGAGAGAGAGAGAGAGAGAGAGAGAGAGAGTATTTTATTCCCAATAAAATAAACAGAAGAAGAGGAAAGAGGACAGACATTAACCAACAAAATGTTAATCAAAATTTATGAAGTGAGGCAAAATGTCATAACTGTACAAAATAACTGAGAGGGATATTAGTCACTCAATATGGGATTTATTTGGGCTAGTAGGTCATCTAAAGCAAGGGAGTCTATATCTTGTCGGCAGCCTCCAATCCAATATCATCAAAAAACAAATCTTGTTGTTCAATTATGGAACCTCAAGGTGAACTGGATGCACGAAAGCTTACTTCAGGCAAGGATTACAAGTGTAATAGTATTTACAACTCGGGATCTTAAGAGAAACCATTCAAGGATTGGCTCAAGTACTATAGTGCACTCAAAACATTCTCCATATCCAGAAGACAATATGACAAGCGAAGCATTGAGATGTTTCTGGAGAAAAAAATCTCCTTTCTAAAGTTTTCCAGTGAGAATAGACATCAAGAACTAATAAGGCTAGGCATCTAATCCTACGTTTTTACAAATTTGAATTACCAAAAGATTAAGTCATATAAGAACCCAACATACTTGGATGCAGCTCCCCTGACCCTCCTAGTCTCTTTGCTTTCTCCAATTTCTCCCTCCATCCCACTCGACCAGATTGTCATATAAGTACGCAGCACAGCTCGAGATATATCCTATTCAAAAATTAAAATTCCCACCAGCGAACTTAATTAATCAAAATGATGTGACGAAATGCCGTGCAATAATGACAAGAAGATAAATAAAACTTCAAGCATTACGAAATGTGAGAAACTTTCTGCCTATAGTCTATATTTGAATATCCAATAAATCTCTCATTGTAGGGCACACTCAGTCAGTAAAAGAATGCTCAATTAGTAAAAGAAAAGGCGTCAAGAGTAAGATCTTTTTAGATGCCTAATGACATTTAGATGGTATTCAGCAGTGGCTAAACCTGCGAACTCCAAGTGGGCATCAAGCATTTCTGCGTCCAACATAGCCGGTCTATCTAGCATAAATGGCATCCCCTCTGATTCATGTTAATTATTTTCATGGACACTTGAACTGGTGTACAAAGAAGGGCAACAAGATGGCCATACAGGAGTATGGTACACTTGTGGTCAGTGTAGATGACTGTCCGCTAGGCTATAGAAAAAATCTCTCCCAAGGCAACAACCTGGTTGAGAAGTAGAGAAGAATCCATTGCACCTAGAGATAAAATCCCTTCATTCAACTAATAGCAGCTTGGAATTCTTTACTCGCAACTAAGTCATCTCTAGATTTCCATTCCCATCACCATCATTCACTCTTTGTTTCTGTGTAAAAAAGACCAACTCATTGGTTCGACGTCACATTCTCATTTAGACTTCCAAGCACCTTATACCTCTATATTCGTCCAATTCTCTATCGAACACAATTCGAGTTAGATTGACAATTACAGTGTTTCCTCTCGGGAAAAGGAAGCGTAGCACATTTAGTTAAAGCGAGAGAAGTAGAACGAGATAAGGCCAATGACTCAAAGGGCAAGCACATCAAGCCATTGTTGAAGAAACGAACACACTGAATAAAGAAAAAGGAGAACTTTCTCGAATCGAAGCAATATCCAGAAGAGTTTGTCCACAGGCTCTGCCAATTGAAGCGATGAAGCACCACCACCTTCGAGTCATCCGTGACCATCGCCAGCAAATCCTTCTCCCGATTCCACTCACCCCCTCTTCGCCCATTAGGTCGCGAAAGAACGCTGGGTGGAAGCTGAACCTAAGAAGCCAAGCGGTTTGTCGAACTAAAGCTGAAACGGAGGCACACGCTGTGACCTTGCCTCGTCTCCATAGCTAGAAAGCTCTGCTGGAGTCAGAGCAAGGAAGGAGGAGAGAGGTGGGAATTGGGCCGTAAAGGGCCGCCGCGGGATCAACTGAGCCGGGCCGGACTTTATAGCCTTGCCAAACAACGCTCCGAAGGGCCCTTTCAGGCCCAATAAGACATTACATTGATGCGAATGTGGTGGATTATTTATTGAAGCGTAATTTCGAAAAAGCAGTGCGACCATCCTCAATTACTCTTGGATAAAAAAAAGAATATGCTAATGAATTATTCAAATCGGCATCTTATGATAGATAACAAACACTCATGCAATATCGAGATGATGGGCCAAGCTTTGTAAAAGTCGAACTAATTTTGAACGTAATAATCAGTTGGCCTTCCAAAATCATCACCTCTCAGAAAAAATTTGAACTCCACTCAAATAAAGAATTGATACTTCCATTACCAACTGCCTCGTCTTACCAAAAAACCCTCTCAAACACAATGACAGGACAGCAAGAGAGGACTCGAAATCTCCAAAGGGAAACCCTCATCAAGTGCGTACCAAAAGCAGTGATTGACCATAATTTCTCTCAAGCTTTCGAACAAAGAATGAACTTTCGCTTCAAATTGTGGTATTCCTCCAACCTAAGGTACTCAAAGGCTGCGTTTGGGAACAGCTTTCCCAAGTATCTTTAGACACCTAAAGGCCTTTTGGCCAAATATCAGGTGTTTGGCAAAAATTTTAGAAACCCCATTGAGCCAAAGCCAGCCTTCTGAAGGCTGAAAGCCCAAGGCAGCCCTTGGGGTGCCTTGGGCTTTCAGCTTTGGCTTTACATTTGTTTCCCCCTTCTATTGTTCATCGCACTATTCAATCTTCCTCTTCGTCGAATTTTCGGATGTCAGCAGGTGAGGTGGCAACTCGACCGGCGAGGTGGCGATGGGTCAGTAACGGGTTGGAGAGAGGCCGGCAACCGTTGCTGCACCCCGACGACCGTCACTGATCAGTCGCGCGACCTAGATCTGGTTCGCGCTGGTTGCCTAGGTCACGGCGAGGTCGGTTGCCGCGACCTCCAGCGACCTCCACGGCCCAGATCTGGGTCACGGAGGTCGCCGAAGGTCGCGGCAACCCAAGCGACCCAGGACCTCACCGCGACCCAGATCCTCCGCAACCTCGTGGTGACCTTCGCGGCGCGATGGGTTGTGCGACGGCGCGGCGAGGGTCGCCGCGACCCTCACCGGATCGCCTACCCTTCGCCGGCGTAAAGCCTGACCGGCGGTAACCAGCGAAGCCTTGGCCGGTGGTCACCGGTGAAGCCTTGGCTAGCCAACTTTCCTTTTTTATAATAAAAGCATTTTACAAATTTAATTTACCCAAACACTATTTTGCACAAGTATACTTCACAATGGACTTTCACAAATGAAATTTTCCAAACACACTTTACATTTTGAAAAACACATTTGACTCAAAGGCTTTTGCATTTTCTCAAGAACTTTCCCCAGAAGTCTTCCCAAACGCACCCAAGAACAGGATTGCCCTTCAACATGTCATGCATCACCTTATCCGTGATCTCCGAGCTGCATATGGACAGGAACTTGAGATTATTCCCAATGACACTCCTACTAAACGAGAAGCTACAGAGCCTTAAATGCAGCTTCACCAACGAAGAGCATCCACAAAGGAGCAGTGGTACTGCGAGATGGATGGCCATCTCGCACAACCTCTTAGTCACATCGGCTGAAAGGTCCTCGACATGGCGGTCGACAACAAAGCGAAGCCACGGACTAAGCTCGGGCGCGCAACGGTCGAGAAAATCGACGTGGATGTGGAATTCCTCACCTTGGGTGACACCTAGAGGATCAATACGTTGTCCACAGACGGGGAGGCGTTCCGCCAGGGGAAGGAGAAGAAGAGGTCTGGGGCAGCGGTCCAGACGGATCATGATGATGGGGCTTAAGTTTCTGGCTTTCGGTAGAGCGACACGTGTCACTCGATGGAGAGGCAACCCCTTTCCCACGCCTTTTAATACATCTACGAGCTCATGATGATGGAGCTCAGACGTCTTGAATCGTCCGGTATCGAACCTTAATTTTTTAATCCAAGCTTGTCCGACATCTAAAAAATCATCATTCATATAATAATCGAGTATGACCAAGATCGAGTAGACATACATAAGCAAGCTTGAGACCATGAAAGGAAATGTTTGCTCGAGTCCGCTTGATTTGTTATATTACACTCAAGTGCTCGACTTACGTAGTGGTAGACATAAATAACTAGTGAAACTTTACAAACATCTGCAAACATCTATCAAAAGAAAAAATAAAATAAAAATTAACCATAAATAACTTTTATGAGATAATTCTTTAACTTAAATTACATTCATGATCAAAGTATGATATCTCATGAGATCGAAAAGTAGGAGATGAATGTTTCAACGTCTTGACTTACATTGACATGAACGCAAGGAATGATAACCCAGGCAATTCATGAAGTTCACTGGTCTGGGATGGACATGTTCTCTTATTTTCAAATTGGCTACAAAGAATGCAACCGGAGAAGACTTTTTCTCGCCTCGCCACCATCCGCAAGAATACTGGCATCCACAATGTGCGTCTTCATTTAGATGGCAACTCCATGATACCAACTCGGATTTAGATGGCATCCACAATGTTCTCTTAATTAAGGTTGTTGAGCTTATGGCTCAAATTCTACCAACTCGGATTTGGATCGAAGCCTGGAGATTAAACTAAGTCACAGACGTGTTAAGAGGCATTGTGGACGTGTGGCAAAGTTATGTGGAGAGGACCGGATGCTTGAGCCCTGCTGTGCTACCGACCAAATGATAGCACTGGGTATTGTCTGAGCTCCTGGGCAATCCCTTCGGACGCTGAATAACTAGCATAGTCAGTATCCGATATTTTGTTTCCTATGCGAGACAAAAACTGCTAATTAAATCTGTTCTCCATTGCAAAAGTTGGAAATTCAATTTTTATGAAGATGATGACTTTTCTTAATTTGTGTGGAATGGGTTGATTCATCCTCCATATAGAAAAAAAAAAAAAAATAGGGCTGTCAATCATAACTTTTTGAAAGTGAAACCAAATCCAACCAAACTGAAAAGCGGTATCAGCTTGGCTTCGGAAGATACCAGGAAAAGAGTTCATAACATAAAGGAAGATTCTATTGTGTAAACATCCAAAGATTGTTCTATGTACATAAAATGCGAATAATATTGGTAAATAACAAAATAATCTGATAATAAAATGCTGACCTATAACTTATTCAGTCATTAATATTTTGGTAAGTTACCAAAACTTTTAAGAAAATACCAATGCTTATTGTAATATTTTTTATTATATATTATTGTTGACCCTTGAATCTTCCCAATGGTTAACATTAGAAAAATTCGAGACTCAAGATCTCGGATTGCGGCGAGATTCGTTTCTTGACTAAAAAAAATTGATTAGTATCACTTTGTTGGTCAAACCAAAGTATCGACCTTTGACCAGTAAAAGAAATTATTGTTTCACTAGTCTTAATCTTTTTTAGACCTTCGATTTAGGCGCGACAACCCAAAATCCGTTGGGAAAATGAAACGTAATCTTTTCCCATCTTCTTTGTACGTTCAAGGTGGGAGGCGCCACAAGATAGATGGTCAATGAGCCTCTCCATCATTCCCCTTCACGCCATTAGTCGCCATAGCTGCTTGCCCTCGCCGTTGCCGAGCTGCCCTTTCCTGCTCCACTATTGCTCCCTGCCTTCCTCACCGTGAAGACCGAAGAGCCCAGATCTCGTCCGGAGACTCTCTTGCTGATCGTTGTTCTGTTCGTAGATAATTCATAAAGGTTCCAGTCGCCGGTTGCGAGTACCCGTCGCAGCCTAGCTATGCCACTGATAAACTAGGCCTTCTTGCTGCGTTCAACGACAGTCATCGACGAGGAGCCTCTGAAAAACCGACGGTCCAAGGGTTCATTTTTAGGCTCGAGTATTCTGGTTGGTTTATTCAATTGTATCCTTATTTTTGTTCCCTACGTTTTGTAGATGTAATGGCCAGCACTGTTGGAAAAATATGGCTTCGTATTGGGTAGAACAATGAAGTCGGATCGTTAGAGTACTCAAGTCGGACTTTGAGGCGTGATATCACTTTCTTTAAGGATTTATTTGCCCCACAACGTTGCTAATGGTCACCGGCAAATTTCCTCCAGGATACAACAAAGTCTCAAATGAGAATACTAGATAGCAATTCTAGTATTTCTCCAGGATCTCTCATGGGAAACAATTAGAAACAATGGCTGTAGTTTCTCTTGAAAGAAAACGAAGAAAATGGAAGAAGATAATCATTTGATCTCAAAACAAATGTACTTATATATGTCTTTCGAATAGAGGCAACTCTTCAAAAAATTACAAAAGAATAAAGGCAACCTTTCGGGAAATGTTGTAAAATGAACAAGTATGTCTCAAAGGTTATGTTGAAAAGACATAAGAAATTCGGAATTAAATAAATAAAAAATAATTGTAACTTTTCGTGAACAGTCGCACTGTTTCAACAAGACTTTATAATTAAAATTTTTTTTATAAAATTAAATCCGAATTTTCAATAAATAAAATTAACGATTGTCGGTTAGTGCCAAATCTCGTCCACGTGCGCACTCACATCTTTTCGATGTGGGACAAGACACTTCTTCATTTGTTTTATAAACAAATTACCAACAGGCACAACGGTTAGTTGATGGTCGGAGGTGGTGGTCCGGTGAAGAGCGAGAATGAGTGACGGTGGTGAAGGAGTACTTTTGAGCTTAAGGTTTTGAATGTTTCTGGTTTAATGAAGCTTTAGATATTAATCCGTAGGCATGAAGATTCATTACAAGTCACTGAAGGCAGGAGCTCTGGGACTGGGGAGCCAGGCGTCAAAGATGAATGGTGAAAATATATATCCCAAGGCAATGAACAATATTGACGTGTCCGGTGGGGGTGGTCGGGACCCCACACGGGGACGACTTTATCTACTTTTCATCTACCTTTTTTTCATTTTTCCTTTATTCCTATTCTTTTCTAGTAATGTGCAGGGGTGTGATTGAGTTGGTTTTGCAGGGGCGTACATACTCATCACTAACTTTAATAGAAAATTACAGGCTCTTATTTGAGTCAACTTGTTCAAGTTACTAACTTCTTTGGGAAATTATCAATGTCATTTGAGTACACTTATTATTATCTTTAGAATTACTGACGTGTCAAAGTCACTGTATAAATTGCTCCAATAATCTATCAACATATAGCTGATAACTTTACTATATAAGCTACTCCAATAATCTATCAACACATAGACAATAATTGATATTATGTGAGTACATAGCGTGTTGATAAGAGATCGGGTTGAAAAGATTTATCAAACCAGCATTGAAGATGAGAATAGCTCAATTATTTAATAGGCAAGAGGTCCAAAAAATGTGAAAAAAAAGAAGAATAAATAATGTCTCCTGGAAATGTACGCGAAGTTGCATTTTTGCGAACATTTCTTGATAACAAACCATGCAAAAAGTTGTCATTCCTTTATCTGCTGCAGTGTTTCTACAACCAAACAGTCCCATATTCAGACACTTGGTTCTGAAAAAAAAGAAAATTGCAGAGATGTCCTGCTTAGCTCCAATCAAGTAGGCATCTCATGAGCTTAAAAATAATAGACAATTGCTTTTATCACATCTTAAATTACATCGGCTTGAACACGAGAAATCAAGCCAAAACCTAGGATAGACATCTTAAAAACCTTTGAGTCCTCAGTGACCACCGCCAGCAAACCCTTCTCCGATTCCGCTCACGCCATCCTCACCTTCCAATCAGAAGAAATCGAGCCAAAACCTCACAAAACCGAATCGGAAAACAGTCGATTAGACCCACCCACTACTTCACAGAAAGAACGCCCTGAACGGGAGCTGAACCTGAGAAAACAAAGCGGTTCGTTTAAGCTGAAACGGAAGCACGTGCCGGTGACCCTCCTTCGTCAGTCTACATCAAGCAGCCCAAGGACCGCAGCCACCAGCTCCGCTAGAACAGAGCTGTTACGCTCGGTTGAATAGTCGGAGGCGGGGGGGAAGGGGCAGGTCTTCCTTTCTTTTTCTTTTTTCTCTGAAATTGAAAATTGAAATCTTTATCGGATCCAAGGTGCACCTGCTAATTTTTTTTTTCCTTTTGTCCTCATTTACTTTTTTTAAGGACATGTTTCACAATGGAATATGAATCTTCTGAATTAATAGGTTAACCCTCGTTCGGCTCTATTCCTCTTTTCCATTTCGTTTCATTTCTCCATTCTGTTTTGCTTTTATTTCGTTCCTTCCATTTTTCATACCAAATGGGTCGAGAAATCTTTAGAATGCATATGATCGTCTACTGACTAGTTTTGAAAAGCATTGTACTTTGTTATAATCTTTGTTATTCCAAAGGAAGAAGGTTCATAACACTTGGTACGGCAACGATTGATTGGACTAATAGTTGGTAATATTCAAAGAGCACACAACAGTTCGTTATTTGAAATTCGTTACGAGAACGGTGGGAATCAAGGAGTTTCTTTTTACCTTGTCTCCTTTTTGCTAAGCAAATGAAGATTTGATAAGATTGAGCCATATTCATTTTTCGCATTGCTCATGCCCGACATGAACTTTTGATTATTGCTCTACAAATTATCCAGAAATAAAATCACAAAAATTCTCAAAATAAATAAAAGAAAAAAAAAACTACAAACGGAACAGCACAGCAACAAAAAAAAAGTCGTAAATTTTCTTCATATGACTAAGCGTTTAGGCATTTATTTTACGAAATCCTACAAGCCTTTATTTTTCTTATCGGGAACAAGAATTTTGATCTGGTGGGTTTTGCTGTTGTAGACAAAAATGACGCGCTCCTGCATGCTAACGTGCATCGTCGCTAATTAAAAAGAAATGAGGAAAATCTATAAGTTATGCACGGATTGAGTGATTTGTCCATTCATGTTTTAATTTCCGGATTGCATATAGCTCGCATACACACTTGTGTTGAGATCATATGAGGTCAGCGGCATAAAAATCGCTACACTTTTAGCTATTAGCCAATGTGATACATGTCCATCACTCTTGATTTTAGATTGAAAAGATGAAGCGAAAATCAATTCCAAAAGAGTGCCTTGTATTGAAAAGCCAATCGAAATCCTTCGTGGAAAACAAATGATTTGGAAAATATTTTTCAAAAAATAATTACTTGTACAGTTACAAAAATGAACAAATGCAAAAAAAAAACATACATATTGCAAGCTTGCTGTCACCATATAGAAGTTCCTCCCTTTGCATCTCTCTTGTTATCATATAGAAAGTCACACAACGAAACACAAATCATCGTAACTCAAGAATCTTGGTACGCTTTCTTGGTTTCTTTTTCGACTGTTTGTTTCCAATCCCACCACACGAATCCTCTTCGCCAGACTCGGACCTGACGTGCTTTGTTGGAACTCCTGCTTGGCAAATACCATGCTCATCGTTGTCGATAATATCTCCTGAGTCTGTTTTGCCAGTGCTAGAAGCTAATGGATTCGGAGGTTAACAACTCGCCTTTACAGATTCTACAGCTGCTACTGCTTCAGGGGAATGAAGATCGGCGATCCCCAGCATCAGAAAGTTACCACTGCTTAATAAGCGTTTAGGCATTTTTTCTGGGAAATCTTTTTACTTTTTACAAACCGTTTTCTTTTTCTGGTTGCGAACAAGAATGTTGATCAGGTGGATTCTGCTGCTGTAGACAAAACCGATGTGCTTTTTGCACACTAATGTACATAATCGCTGATTAAAAAGAGATGAGGCTAATCCATAAGTGCAGATCAAGTGGTCTGTCCATTTGTGTCTTGATCTTCGAACTGCATATAGCCCGCATATACGCTTGTGTGTTGACGTCATACAAGGTTCGCGATGGATCAAATCACTGCACTTTTATCTACCGGTGAGTGTGATATATGTCCATCGCTCTCAATTTCCAATCAAAAAGATAAAGCCGAGATTAATTCTGGGATAGTGATCAATATTGAATTGCCAGCCGAAATCCTTTTGCGGAAAAAGCGACCAATTTGGAAAATATTTTTCAAAAAATAATTGCTCAGGATTATACAAATGAACGGATGCAAAAAGATTTCATCATGCACGACAATTGAGACGTATTTTTTGATCGATTATTTTAAATAATACAAGCAATTATTTTTAGGAACGTATTTTTCACATCATTCATTTTTTGCGGAACAAAAGGAGTCTTAATTCATGTCAATTTGCAAATATTAACGTATAAGGCATCGTTATCTCGTTTTTCTACAAAATGGCATCGTTTGATTCGGGCCCATACGTTCATTCATAATCTTGTTGCACAACCCAACAAAATGAAGTGGCTTGACGGAAGGAGGCTTGGCCCTGTTCCAGCAGAGCTGGTACAGAAGCATCGGAGGACTCATGGGACATCACACCGATGCGAATGTGGCGGTGGACTAGTTGTTGAAATTGTAATCTGGAAAAAGCAATGTGATCATCCTCACTTCTGATTACCTAAAACAAATAGGCAAAATACTGGTTAACAGGCGTTTCCTCCACCATTTAGGGACAAGAACTCTGGGCTTGGCAGGGCATCCGTTTATAGTGCAACAAGAAAAGGACTTAACTCAATTCCCCAGGCAGGATAATACCTGTTAAGGGGCATTTGTTTTGGAATTCAGAACCCAAATCTTCTCGAGGCCTATCAAACTATGTTTTACAAGTTTCATGCCCATCATTTGGTTGCTCATATATACAAAACTCGACACAATTCTATCTTATTCGATGTTTGGTGACCATCCACCATACGAAATAAATCCATACCTCAATTTACAGTATTTTGAAAGCCCAAACTTAGATCAAGTTCAAATTCACACCAATGATTATGAAAGATATGGCGTGTCTCAAAATGTGTGAAGGATAACTTACAGTAGAGATTGCCAACTTGTTAAATCAGAATCAAATCAGATTTTACCTCACCCTTTCCAACCAAATAATGTTAGTAATCCATATCGTTGAATACGATAGGTTTGTAAAAGAATTTAACACCAGGATGTTCTGAAAGATATGGCGTGTCTCAAAATGTGTGAAGCATAACTTACTATAACAAATTCCTACATCTATCTGATCACCCTCCACAACTGTTCTATGCGATGCTTAAAACTCAATAATTTATCCGAGAAAAAAGCCAAATGCAAAGGTAATAATGCGCACCTGCAGATGATTGATGACAACCAGCTAAAGTTCTTTTCCAGCACCACAGACAACTTTTGGTACACGCTTCATACCCTACCATTGAACAAACTAGCAGACTAAGATCATAAAACCAACCAAAAAGAACAGAAGTCTTATAGTGACACCAGAACTTTAAAAAACCAGCCGTACCAATTCACCCAGAGAATTAACAAGAAACTGATGGACTGCAGGACTGGTCCTAGCACCACCTGGAAGACTCAAAAATTCCTCTTGAGCAGAGGAGACAAGACCTAGATAAGCAAACAGAAACAGTCAAATGAAGAACAATGGAAAGCCATCTACTGCTCTGTATTAATAGGACCACTAACCATGGGGATTAATAAGGCTTCATAACAAATCAAACTTCTCATGAAATATGTTCATGGCATCAGCCCACTGCTTGTGTATGACCGATAATGATGTCTAGATGACATTAAGTAAATCTTCGATGTCAGAAGCCTGTTGAGCAATTTGATGAAATTCATTTTTACTGCAGACAGGAAGAGATTGAGAATCTAAGGGGGCATTGAGCTTATAAAGATTCTCAGAAATCTGTTCTTGTTCTATTTGAGAATGTTAACAGTTCGGTAAATGAGTTTGATAACACTTCAAAAGCAGTTAATGAAAGGAAAACTACTCTTAAAATCAGAATTATAAACTAAAGGCCACTTTTTAGTGTTCACATTCCACACGCAAACAAGGAGATTTCAATTAAGTAAGTCTATTTCCTATTGTGACGAGCCTATTCTCACAACTTTCATCCCTTACAACATACATTATGTTCACTCTAACAAATTTTTTGTGAAAAAACATTGAAAACAGTTTCTATAAAAATGTAATCGAAAACTTAGCAGGCCTCTAACGGTAGAGAACAAAAGTGGCGCGTAAATCATGCGACAATGTTTAAAATTTTGCAAGAGTAACTCCTGCATTTTTGTCCCACTACTTTCAACATCTAAACTACATTGACTTCCAGAGGTTTCTATGGAAAGATAGTATGACACTTAAAGGTCGGTGAAAACCTTATTAAGCATGAACAAAATCATTCAGGCTACAAAGTATGAGGCATCATGTTGTTCAGCTTATGGTGCCTCAAAATCGCTCTATGTTAACCATCAGTTTCGTTTTAAGGATCATGATCATATTGTGAGTTACGTGAGTTTTACTTTCTGGAAAAAGTTGATCCCTTTGAAACAAATATCAGTGCATATAAACAATCCTAATATAATCATCATATCAAATACATCATTACTACCAAAACTATTTAAAATATTGAAAAAAAAAAAAAAACTAGAAAAGAAGTTTCACCTCAAATTTGAATAACACTGAATCCTAGTGCAATTTCACCTCTATTGGAATATTGAAGGATCAAGCACTAAGCAATTGATTCAACAATGTCTTCAACAAGTTCTCCTGCGCATGCAACCATCAAATAACAAAGGTCCTTGGATGAAGCCACCTAATGAAAACAATTACTAGCCAGCTTGCATTTATGGTAGAGGATTGGCAACTATCAGCCTAGCAAATAAGTCTGCTTGCTCTGGTGGAACATCTAACCTGATATCTGGAATAATCCAATCATATGAATAAACTTACAGCTAGTACATTTGAAGTTTAGCAAACAGCTTCAGCGTCATACGTCTATCAAAATATTATCCGAGCTGTTTGACATTTACTGTGTCAGGCTATTTGACATTTTAACCAAGCCATCGTCGAAGAAACGAACACACTGAATTAAAAGAGAGAGAGAGAGAGAGAGAGAGAGAGAGAGAGAGAGAGAGAGAGAGCTTTCTCGAGTCAAAGCAATTACCAGGAGAGATTGTCCACAACCTCTGCCAATTGAAGCGATGAAGCAGCCACCTTCGAGTCCTCCGTGACCATCGCCAGCAAATCCTTCTCCAAATTCCACTCCGCCATCTTCACCTGCCAATCGCAAGAAATCGAGTCAAAACCTCACAAAACCGAATGGGAACACAATCGAATCGACCCACCCATTATTAGGTCGGAAAAGAAGGCCGACCGGAGCCGAACCTGAGAAGCCAGCGGTTTGTCGAACTGAAGCTGAAAGGGAAGCACGCGCCGCGACCCTTCGTCGGTCTCCATGGCTGAAAAAGCTCCGGGAGCAGCCGAAAACGCAGCCACCAGCTGCTGGAGCAAGTAGCGAGGGGGTGTCCAGAGAGCTAGTGGCGGGTAGATCTCGAAAACCCTAGAAGAAAGCTTGAAGACCAAGACATTCTGCCTCAAGCCCTTCCCACACGTCCCTCGTTCGACAGCTGATTACGACTCCACGAGGCCGCGCACGATCACGAGCTCCTCTGTTCCCGACCGGCTCGACAAATCGCGCCCCGAATCGGAGCCGCCTTCGACGGAGAGCACGGACCGGAGGCCGGAAACTCGGACCGACGGGGAGCGGAGGAGCTGGAGGTCAACCTGACGATCGTGCCGACGGCGGCTGGAGCAAGGGTCGGTGGAGACAACGAGGAAGAGAAGAGAATTTGATTACGGGCCGAGCCGGGCCGGATTGGGCCATAAGTCGGGCTTATCAAGTGGCCCTTCGGGCCCGGGTTCCGGCCCGTCAGACTACTGATCATGTCAAGGCACGGCCCATTTATGGAGTTTTTTTACGTGGAGTTTAGGAGTAGGCCACGGAACCAGTGAACTTCAGAACAATAGAGAAAGAGAGTTGGGCTTCGCGAGAGAAACCGAGGGTAAAATGAAGAGCACGACTCCGTTGTTTTTGCAAAAAAATTAATAATTTAGAAAATATTTTCCTAAACTTAATCATCTTTATTTTTTAACAATGAATCGATAAAAAAAATATTTTTCATTATTAACAACAATTTGTGTCAAAACTTTTTTGTTGATAATGAAAATATTTTCTGTTTTCTCTTTTTCTGAGAAATGTAAATGATCAAAATTAGGGAAAAAATCTTTTCCAAATATTGATTTTTCGAGACATGAACGAAACCTTAGAGAATTTGTCTTTGTATGAGCTAGTTTTTTTTTTTTGGTCAATAGAACTGACATTTACTAGATTAACTCGGAGTCTTACATAATACCGATGGAGAAAGATCAGTGCATAAAATATTCCAGAGAGGAAAAGGAGGAGAAAGCAGCCAATTAGTTGGTAGAGTGTTGAGTCGATGATTCCGGACGATCCAATCCACTGCGGCATTTGCTTGGCGTGGACAATGGATTACCGTAATATTTTTATTTTGGGCTAGCCCATTCCTGCATCGCTAGACGACTTCTTTTAGGTTCCATGGAGGTTCGGCCCGGCCCATCACCATTTCAACAATCGCGGAACAGTCACTTTTGATGAAGCACATATTAGTTCGACTTCCAGAGTTCTCCACGTGCGTCGTCTTCAGTTCGTGTGTGTACAATATCCCGTGTGAGATCGCCTCTGCTTCAGCTTCACTTGCCGAAGAAACCCTAGCGGTGGCTGCGAAGCCCTTGAGGGTTCTTCCTTCGGAATCGCGCATCACGCCCGCGACCAAACAGAGAAATTCGCCTGCTCGCCAAGTCGCATCCACGTTTAGTTTCAGATCTGTCTCTACAGGAGGCTTCTAGTGAGCAGGTTTGTTTCAGTTGGGTTTCCTTTCGTTTCGATTTGGTTTTCTTCTGCTGAACGAAAGTTGTTGGTCCTGTGCTGTGATCAACAGATCTACTGGTCTGGGTGCTTTCTGTCGAAAAATCCAGCTGTTTCTCGCCTTCCAGACATTCCACAAGACCATACTAGTAAGCTTTGGATCAGGTGAGTCTTGATCTTTTCGGAAGGCATTAACTAGCCACTGATCTGTGCGTTTAATGTTGCGTCTTGGACTGATTGTTATAAACACCGGGTCTTCCCAGATTTTCTTGGTCCATTTGCATAAAAACAAAATATGCTCTATGTTTTATGGACTTGTACTGCAGAGTGGACATAGGGGATCGTTGACTATTTTCCTTGTATACAGGTTTTCTCTCGTTGGGAGGGCGTTTTGACATATGCTCCAGAGGAAAGATCGGACCTTTGGTGGCACATCAAGACTCCAGATTTGAGTCCATAAGGTGCGTGGTGGTTGATATGAACACGAGGGACGATTGTGATCTGTTTTACTTGTATTTATGATTGCTCTGTTGTATCCACTCTTGACAGAGTATTGCCTTGTTCTATTACCCGTCCATATAAGCATATCTGGCTGTGGTTGTTGGCTTAGGGGAATTGCTAGAATCTCTTTTGCAACATTTTCTTCGTACAGTTGATGGATGAGTTGTTGTTTCCATTCTCTGGATTCTGCGTTGATCAATTCTGATACTAAAATAGGTTCTGTTTAGTTTACTTCCCCGCCAATTACTCCTTGTGAGAGCCATCTGTCTTCTCTGATTCGAATAGATTTTCCATCCCCTACTGACCATTTACTGTTGTTCTTTATGGTGTCTCTGCCGAGGATTAAACTGTGCCAACCCCATGATGGTCGGTGTCCCTTTGAAGCTGTCCAGACATCACCGTTGGGGAAATAAATCCCTTTCAACACTTTGCTCCATAGAGCTGATGGGGAGGTGGCAAGTCCCCATGCTTGCTTGCCTAACATGGCTCTATTAAAGGTGAGCAGATCTTTAAACCCGAGACCGCCTACATCTTTTTGAGTTTTCAAGACTTCCCATCTTTTCCAATGCATCCCTCTTTTAGCATCTCCGTTCTGCCACCAAAATGATGCAATACGTTGTTCTATGGCTTTGTAGATGGACACAGGCAGCTTGAAGATAGACATTGCATAGGTAGGTATGGATTGCACAACACTCTTGATTAGCACTTCCTTTCCTGCTTTTGTCAGTAATTTTTCCTTCCAACCTGCTAACTTTGAATTTACTCTGGCCAGGATCCACGCAAACAGCTCTTTCTTGGATTGACCCCACTCGGTAGGTATACCGAGGTACTTCCCTGTTTTCTGTAGAACAGGTACTCTCAGTTGTGTGGCCAAGTTGTGTTTTAATACTTCTGGACAATTGCCACTGAAAGAAACCCCTGATTTATTTAGATTAATTGCCTGTCCTGTAGCGTAGCAATATTAACTGAGTATTTGGGCAAGATTCTGACACTCTGTCAGATTTCCATCCAAAAAGAATATCACATCATCGGCAAACATTAGATGTGATAATTTGGGACAATTTCTGGTTAACTGTATGCCTTTGAGTGTTCCATCTGTTAATGCTTTTTTCATCATCCAGGTTAACACATTGGATATCAAAATGAATATATAAGGTGAGAGTGGATCACCTTGTCTGGGGCCTCGTGAAGGATGGAAGAAGGAGGTAGGTTCTCCATTGATTTTCACGCTATAAGTGACTGTGGATATACATTGCATGATTAAGGAGACCCACTTGGCATGAAACCCCATATGCAGCATGACATCCCTTGTATGAGCTAGTTTGCTCTGAGTGTTTTTATAGTGGTGCGAGAAATTCAACTATAATAGTGAGGTGCAGTCTTTTGCTACTCATAATGTACATTAGTTGTGCAAGGCCATCATTTTTTTTGTGTCTTATTTGTACCGGTATATATGTGTTTCAAGTTACCTATTAAAATTTTCTCATATTACTAGCACCTCGCTCTCGCATCCATTAACTGTTATTAGAGACTTTGCTTAAGTCTTTGTCCATCTGCCAAGTCAAGGTGAGTGATGACGTCATCAAGAAGATTTTGATGGGTGGTCCTGTTCTTAAGCACTTGCATTTAATTGAGAAACTTGAAAGAGCTTGAGATTAATAGATGTTGGCTAGTTTTTTGAATGTGATGTAAGCCGAGCATATTCTCACAATTTTCATCCCTAATGACATATATCATTTTCACTGAACAAATATTTTGTCAAAAAAACATTGAAAACGGTTTCTATGAAAATGGGAACTAAAGGCGTTTTCTAAAACTAAGTGAGCCTTAAATAGTCAAGATCAAAAGTGTTGTGTGAATCATGCGATGATGTTTAAAATTTTGCAACAAATTTGCCTCGCAACTTTCAACATCTGAACTTAACAGATTTTTAGAGGCTTTTTACTGAAAGATAGTATGAAAATTACAGACTGGCTTCGAAGTCTGAGGCATCATGTTGTTCAGCTTATGGCGACTCTCGAAAGTAAACTCAAGCATTTAAAATTATTGGCAGGAAAGTTCTTCCATCATGTAAATTTCAAATTTACTTCCAAGAAAACTGCCTTGAAATTGCTCTACTTTAACTGTCAATTTCTTTTTGAAGGATGATGATAATATCCTGAGTTAACACGAGTTTTACTTTTCTTATGACCAAACAAAATTAGATACCGTCGAAACAAATATCAGTGCACATGAACAACCTAATATAATCCTAATATCAAGTCCAATCACCATCACATAAACTAGAACAGAATCTAGGATTTCCACTCGCATCACCTTCGTTCACTCTTGGTTTTTGCTTTAAAACACCAATTCCTCAATTCGACATCATGTTCTCGTTTAAGACTTCCAAGCACTCACACGCTAAATAGAAAGAGGAGAGAGCTTTCTCGATTCGAGGCAATTACCTTCGAGTCCCTCGAATCCTTCACCGGATTCCACTTCGCCATCTTCACACGCCAATCGGAAGAAATCGAGCCAAAACGTCACGGAATTGAATTGGAAAACGATGGAATCGCCGCCGCCCATTAGGAGGTCCCAGACAGAACGCCTGAACGGGAGCTGAATGTGAGAAGCCAAAGCGGTTGGTCGGAACTTGAAGCTGAATCGGAAGCATGCACCGGCGACCCCTCCTTCGCCGGTCGCAAAAATACGTCATCGTCTATCTTATTTTCATTCATTTTTTTTGCATTGCTTATACCTGATATGATCATTTGACTAATTGCTCTACAGATTAGCCAGCATATAAAATCGAAAATATTCTCAAAATCAACAAGAGAAAAAAAAAAAAAAAACTCCATACAGAACAGCACAGCAACACGAAAAGGAATATGAAAAAATTAAAGAGAAAATTTGTAAAATGCAAAACTTCCTTGCATGGTCGCTTAATAAGCGTTCAGGCATTTCTCTTACGAAATCCTATTGCTTTTCACAACTTTTTTTTTCTTTTTTTGGTTGCGAACAAGAATTTTGATTATGCGGGTTCTGCTGTTGTAGACAAAAATGATGCAATCTTGCACGCTAACATGCGTCAACGCTTATTTAAAAAAAGAAGAGGAAAATTTATAAATTAAGCACTGATCGAGTAATCTATCCATTTGTGTTATGATCTTCAGACTGCATATAGCCCATGCTTGTATGTTGAGATCATATGAAATTTGCGATGGATCAAATCGTTGCATTTTTATCTACCAACGAGTGATATACATGTCTATCACTCTTGATTTCTAATCGAAAAAGTAAAGCCAAGAACAATTTTGAAATAGTGATCCGTATTGAATTGCCAGCCGCAATCCTTCGTGGAAAGAACATGATTTGAAAAAATATTTTTAAAAAATTAATCACTTAAACGGTTACAAAAACGCATTAACACGAAAAATTCTCATTGTGCACAAAAATGTTTAGATAATTGAGACATATTTCATTGATCAATTATTTCTTAAAATACAAGTGATAATTTTTAAGAAGGTGTTTTCTAAATCACTCATTTTTTTGCGGAACAAAAAATACCTTAATTTATGTCATTTTAAAAAGGGAAAAAACCATGAAAAACCTTGAACTTTGCTCAAAATGACACATTTACCCCAATTTTTTTTTTTGTGATGTGAAATACCCAAAACTTTTCAAACCGTGACATATTTACCCCATCAAGGGCATTTTTGTCTTTTTATTATGTTTTTTCCTTTTTTTTTCTTTTTTTCTTCTTCTTCCCTCCGCTGACCATGGTGGAGTCGGCGGAGGGAAGTCGACGTCCGGTGAGGGCGCGAGAGAGGCCCTCGCCCGACCCAGCCGAGGGCCGCCCTAGCCCGACATTGGCTTCCCTCCACCGGCCAGCCGACGAAGGAAAGAGAGAAGAAAAAAAAAAGAAAAAAATTTTAAAAAATGAAAAGACCAAAATGCTCTATAATTTTGGGGTAAATGTGTCACACAACAAAAGTTCAAGGTTTTTGGTGTCACAAAAAAAAAATTGGGGTAGATGTGTCACTTTAAACAAAGTTCAGGGTTTTTCGTGGCTTATTCCCTTTTAAAAATAATGTCATATATGGCATGGTGGCCAGGAATCTCTGAGAAACAATATCATTTAATTTGGGTCCATACGTTCAATGGTAATCTCGTTGCACGTCCCCCCATTAGAACGAAGTGGCTTCACTCTGTTCCAACAAAGCTGCTACAGAAGCGTCAGAGGGGTCATGGGACATCACATAGATGCGAATGTAATTTGTCAAAAAGGAAGGTGATAATCCATCCTCATTTACTTTTGAATTAAAAAACATATGCTAATGAATTCAAATCAACATCTCACGAGAGCGAACATTCACGCTTGCTTGAATGTCGAGATGACTGGCCATGCTTGAACTTGACCAAGCCATTTGCCATCACAACCCAAGCTCCAAACATTCGGCGTATAGAAATACTCTAACCACATCATTTGCCATCATCACATGAAACCGAATCCCTTCCTGTGCACCATTTTTTATTTATTTTCCAATTTGTGATGATTGGGTATCAAATTCGAGCATACGCAATCATTCTCTAACTGAGCGGCAAACATCATTCGTGTTATGCTTAATCCTCATCACCACTTCGGATGATCACTAAAGTCTAGTTACCAATATATGTGCAAGCCATGTCTGATCCAGCCATCCTCATGTCTGCGATGCAGAGGAATTTTCCCCTCTGCAGAACTCCTACACTTAAAAGTAGAAGGTGACGGATGTAAGCTCCTCGTGCCAATGTTGCTTTTACCAGAGGATGCACTCCTGCTGGGGAAGGTCATAAACGTCAAGAACACCAATCGAAATCTCTCAAGTCCTTGCCACAACTGGTTCTACCCTAGATGCAATATTTCCGGTAAAGTCTCACCACAAGCTGCTCAATAGGGAGATTGTTGGTGGTAGAACGGATTTTCCATGAGAAGCCATCCAGAAAGTGAAGGTTCTTATTAGAGTTTCTCCTTTTGATTGGGAAGCAACTTGGGACCAAATCCTCGCTTCAAATAACCTAAAACGAAGAGGCCAAAACACTGGTTATTAGGCGTTTCCTCTTTCACCGTTCATGGACATTGCATGTTTTTATTGAGCGCAAAAACACTCCATGAACTCACAGTTGTATGACCAAAAAGCAAAAAAGAACTCACAGTTGCAGTTCCTTTTATGAGTAAGTTTATAGTGACAAAAGGGTGCCTCTACAGCCTAAAGTCAAGATCTAAAAAGTTCAAGAGAAACTTTGGATCCAAAAGGATACCCCATCACATTCCCAAAACAAAACAATACTATGGATACAAAGACTAGCATACAAAACCCGTTTGTGGTCAAATCCAAGTATTTAGGCAAGTAGAGCACCAACACCTAATACAGATCTATATCGCATGTGACTTAGTAAACCATTTTCATTTACTAGGACCGAACATCTTTAACATTACTCTACCAAAAAATGGTCATTAGCTTAAAAGGATGGTGCTCTAATTGGAAAAATTGTTGGTAAAATCAAACTTCTCATGAAATATGTCCATGGCATCAACCCACTGCTTGTGCATGACCAATGACGATGTCTGGACGACATGAAGTAAATCTTTGATGTCGGAAGCCTGTTGAGCAACTTGATGATGTTCATTTTTACTGCAGACATGAAGAGATTAAGAATCTAAGGAGGCATTCGATTGATAAAGATTCTCACAAATCTGTTCTCATTTTATTTGAGAATGTAAACGGTCCAGAAAATTTGTTTGATAACTCCAAGTTACCATTTTAACAACAGGGGTTAAACCTGCCGACTCCAAGTGGGCATCAAGCATTTCTACATCTGACATAACTAGTCTTTCTAGCATAAGTGACATCCCCTCCGATTTGAGATCTTTATCTTCGTGAACACTTTGGCTGTGTACTGAAAAGGGCAACACGATGGCAATACAGGAGTAGGCTACCCTTCTAGTTGATCCAGATGATTGTCAATTATGTTATGGAAATCTCCCAAGGCACCAATCTTGTCTAGAAGTTGATCAGAATCTATTGCTTCTGTAAATAAAAATCCCTACGTATTAGCTTGGGATTCTTTACTCGCAACTGTGATATCCAAAATTTCACTCTCATACCATCATTCACTCTTCATTTTTGTGTAAAACGCCAACTCATTAGTTTGATGTCATGTTCTCATTTAGAATTTCAAGCACTTCACCTATATATTCACCAACTCTCCATCGAACGCAATTTGAACTGAATTGGCAATTGAAGCAGCTTATTTAGGGAAAAGCATTGTAGCACATTTAAGGAAAAGCAAAGGAGGAATAAGGCCAATGACTCAACGGGCGCACACCAAGCCATCGTTGATGAAACGAACACACTGAATAACAAAAAAGGAGAACTTTCTCGAGTCGAAACAATTACCAGGAGAGATTGTCCACAGCCTCTGCCAATTGAAGCGATGAAGCACCCACCTTCGAGTCCTCCGTGACCATCGCCAGCAAATCCTTCTTCGGATTCCACTCCGCTATCTTCACCTGCCAATCGCAAGAAATCGAGCAAAAACCTCACACAACCGAATGGGAAAACAAAAGAATCGACCCGCCCATTATTAGGTCGCAAAAGAAGGTGGACAGGAGCTGAACCTGAGAAGCCAGAGGTTTGTCGAACTGAAGCTGAAAGGGAAGCACATGTCGCGACCCTTCGTCGGTCTCCATAGCTGAAAAAGCTCTGGGAGTAGCCGAAAAAGCAGCCACCAGCTGCTGGTGCAAGCCGCGGGAGAGCGTAGGGAAGCGGCGGTGGCGGCAAATGCGACCAGAAATGGAGAGCTAGTGGTGGAGGGTGGAGCCCGAAAACCCTAGAAGAAAGCTTGAAGAGGGAGAGAGTAACAAAGTGCAGTGGAAGCTTGAGAATTTTGCAGGGAAAGATGGCGGAAGAGGAAGAACAAGTGGGAGAGAGAGGATTTGATAACGGGCCGAGATGGGCCGGTTTGGGCCATAATCGAGCTTAACAAGTGGCCCTTCAAGACACAACACAAGCAGAGCCTTGGAGAATGTATCTTTGTAGGAGCTAGTTTGCTTTGAGTGTTTTATAGTGGCGTGAGAAAATTAACTATAATAGTGGGGCGCGGTCTTTTCCTACTCATAGTATATACCAGTTGTGTGACATGATCATTTTTTTCAATGTTATGTTTGTACCAGTATATGTGTGTTTCAACTTGCCTATTACAATTTTACTGTATTACTAACATGTCGCTTTCACACCCATCAATTGATATTTAGAGACATGCTTCCTTGCTCAACAAGTGGCATCAGAGTTAGACAATCAAAGATCGGCTGGACTTTGCTTAAGTCTTTGTCCATTTGCCAAGCCAAGGCGTATGATGACGTGATTGAGAAGATTTTGATGGGTAGCACCATTCTTGAGTACTGAAAGTTTGAAAGTTGCACCCATGGGGAGGGATCACAACAACATTTATTCAAGAAACTTGAAAGAACTTGTGATTGATAGATGTTGGCTAGTTAAAGGAAATGATCTGTCGTTAAAAATTCTTGCTATTCAAGATAGGAGCCGTGATGCAATGGGGATTTCACCATTAGGAAGAGAGGTGTCAGAATTGTGCAGTTAGATGAACCACCTAAACAAAGTCCAGGCTCGATTTGATCGTTCTTACTATCGCACTATGGAATATGTTCTTACCTTTTTTTTCATAACATTTTTTTAGAGGAGACCATATTTGTTACTTGTTTATGGACAACCCTATCATCATTCATAACATTATTCATATGTAGACAGAACAACTTTGTTTACTAATTTTTCATCAGATGATATCTCTCTACTCTAATTCTTTCAAAATGTTTCTTCGAAAGGTTCTCTAATTTTTCAAATGTAAGAAACACAAGGTATATCATTCAAAGAGCATGCTCAGATTACACGCTAGTTTTGCATCGGCATTGCAACCACATTGATCGAGTATTATGTATTGAGTCTTGCCTGTTTGCTGCCATCCATAGGTGCTGCCATCCATAGGCAATACAGCTGCTTTTCGGAATGCATACACTATTAAATTATGATGCTAAGTTCGCTCAATATCCTCCATTCATTCAGATAGTTAGTTTAAGAATGATGTTGAGTTACAAACATACTTCTATAATTACTAAAATAGTAGCAGAAGCAAATTTTATAATATTACACAATAGCTATGATAGAGGGTTTAGCCAAAGGTATTATGAGTGACGACACAAATTGCCTTCTCTTCGTTTCCTATCAATAGTATAGCTTCTCTCCATATTCCACTAGTATTCATGATCTCGCCCTTCTCTTTTTGTTTTCTCGGTCCTTGAAAATTTTAACTGTAGTCTCTCCAAAACAAGCTTGTGTTAAGACTGCTTGTGCATAGTTTGAATTAATACACGGTTTGCATTGGTAGTGGATCAAATACCAATAATTTATTTTGTTGGTAATATTTATCGTTTTGTCTTATTACTAATTGTCGTTGTCACTATTTCTGCACTTATTTTGCATTGAGAAAGAGTACATTGATGACATGAAGATATACAAATAAATTAATAAAGCAGGTTAATCTCATAGTAGATTCAACTAAAGTTGACTAGAGGCTATCATAAAGATAATTAATAAACACAAGAACATAAATATCACATATGCACATTTTGCATGCATACAATCATATATACGGATACGATTACTCTTGATGCATATGATCAAACACGAAGCTATTACGTCCTTAAGAGTTTCTCCTTTAGATTGACAATAAATCCTAGAGAACGAATGATAAAATTAAACATTTTTAGATTCTTGTATATCTGTACATCATTAAGTTTTTTTGGCTATATGATACTCTTCTCAATAATATGAAACATAATCTCATAATCTTAAATCTACCATTTAATTGCAAATTTCAAATCTCTCATATTGGAAGATAGTATTTGTTCTTTAACGCCACCTTGTCACTATATATCTAGCCAATCATATCGATTATAGTAATCCCGAAAATTGACCCTTTCACATGAGTGTTATGTACATTGGATTGGTTGCATCATTTAACAGTGACGCATGGAGAAGTGTGTCACGCCCCGATCCTCGGGCACGCACACATTCTTCTACCTTGGTCGATTTTATAATGCGATATCCTAGGACAATGTATTGCCGACCCTTTCTTTTATTAAGCACATGCGGAAGCAGTTAAAATTCCCAGACAATAAAACGATGGGATAGAAAAGCAGGGCCATATTTTTCATATTGAAATTTATAATCAAACTTTTATACAAAACACAAACCACTTCAAAACTATTCACATCAAAATGGAGATCTCCAAAGAAGACAGAAACTTAGACGAACTGGGCCGTACTCAAGGCCCCTCTCAGGATTGCCTTCTTCCTCCAAAAATCTTTCTCCTTAAGATTCGCCTCCGAGTCCTCCTTCTTGGATTCCTCCTTCTCAGCTCTTCAGCGGGGTCCTGAAATGGTTTTCCCCAAACTGGGATGAGACTACGTCTCAGCGAGTTCTACCCTACTAAGCCCGATTAGATAAACTATTATACTACAGGCTGCCTAAACACGCACAGGGCAGAGGACTTACCTTGGCCTCTGATCCTACCTGCAAGTCAGTACAATTCATAATAGGCACCCAAGCAATCATATCACCGATCGAAGCATCGATCAAATCGACCTAGTCGATTATATTCCAACAAGACCACTCACGGTCATTTCCATTCAGTCAATCAATTTACCACATCAAATCAAAGCATCGACCTAGTCGATTACATGCCAAACAAATCAATCCCCACTGTGGGATATTTAAAAGCTAGGCCACGTGTATTCTCCAGGATGACCTTCCAAGTCTTTTAGTCACGTGCCTCGAACCTTGGGCCCACGTGCATTCTCTAAGGCGACCTCTTCGCCAAGGTGATACATCAAGTCACCGAGCCACGTGCCCTTTTAGATGCCTGCACTTAGTCACAGAGCTCCATCACTGCTCTCGGGCGTCGATTCACCAAGGTGACGTACAGTGAACACTTTACTATGCTCTCGGGCGTCTTTTTCGCCAAGGTGATACACTGATCACAGAGCCAACATAAACAATTCAATATGCTCTCGGGCGTCCTTTTCGCCAAGGTGATACACTGATCACAGAGCCAACATGAACAATTCAATATGCTCTCGGCGTCTTTTTCGCCAAGGTGATACACTGATCACAGAGCCAACATAAACAATTCAATATAATCAACCACTAAACTCACGTGCATTCTCCAGGTGATATTCCAATTCACCGAGCCCACGTGCTTCCTTTCAAGTGATAACCAATACCCAACGATTTCTCAATCAATTAATTAAATCAACTCAACAAAGCATTATAAATGCTAAATAACACACTTGGCCAATTCAATCTCAATCAATTCCAATCAAATTAGGGTAAATCCCTAAAATATCACAATTTATTCAATTTCATACAACGTGGAGCTCAAATAAATAAACGGACTGCGCCACGACGATCAACACGAGATTTCGGTCGTCGGCCATCAAAATCTTAATTTCCGAAAAATAAATAATTTATTTATTAATTTCGAAAATTAAATAATTATTATTAAAAATTCAATTTAACTCAAAATAAAGCCCGATTAAACAAACGGACTCCACCACGGTCATTAGCATAATTTTCCGGTTCCGAACCATCTCCCTTGAATTTTCGGAAAATAAATAATTATTTAATTTAATTCCGAAAATTAATATTTAAATACAAAAAGATCCACTTAGGCTCGAAAAGCCTAATTGGAGCCCACTAAGGGTCGGGAAAAATCCCGAGACACTTCCAATAATTAGTAGACCACGTCTACTTGCTAATTGCACAATCAATTTATCTAAATCGTATCACAATTGACTAATAATTGCTAATTTATTCTAATCTAACAACCTAAACATAATTAATTAAATCTAAACCAACCTTAAGCATAATTAGCCAACTAATCCTGGATTAGTGAGATTACTCACCAAATCGCACGCAAATAGGATCAATCCAACGGGGGCGACGCGAGGAACGACAAACTCCAAAGCACCGCTCGGGTTCGGGGCCGGGAAACGGCCCAAAACGGGCCCTAACCAGCTGGAAACCCATTTCGTGAGTTTCTGCCCTTGGCTGGTCGGAGCAGATCCGGCGGCCAAAACGGCGAGGGGAGGCCGGCGAAGGGCAAGAGGGATGCCGGAGAGTCAGGACGGCGGCGAGCGGCGGCTTGAGGCGGCTGAACGGGGGCGGAACGGGGGCTGGCAAAGGCGGATTCGCGCGGGGGAAACGCCTGGCGTGAGGAAATGGGCTGGCGGCGCACGGCAGACGCGGGGGCGCGCGGACGGCGGAATGGCGGCGATCGCTGGGCGTCCGGGTGGCGGTGCGGGCGGCGACGGCTTCGGTGAGCTCCTCCGCTTTTGTCCGCTTCTGGTTCGGTTCTGTTCGCACAGCAAAAAGAGCCGAGGGAGAGAAGGTGCGAAAGAGAGAGATGAGAGAGAGAGAAGATGAAAGTTTGACTGGTCAAATGGGGAGAGAAGAAGAAGCCAAATTGAATTTGGCAAGGGGTAGGCGGTCGGTGGGGAAAAAGAAAGAAAAGAAAGGAAAAGAGAGGGAGAGAGAAAAGAAATAAAACAATAGCCTTAATTTTCTTTTCTTTTCTCTTTCCTTTTCTATTTCTTTTCGGGCTTCAAATTTTCTTCCGATAATTTCTTTCTTGAAATTTCGGACTCGTCAATAAATTGACGAGCGATGAGACAAAATCCTAAAAATAAGAATTGTGATGAGCTTAAAATTCGATTCTCGAAATCGAGTTCAATTTCGTGATTAAAAATCGATCAGACGTGATTTTAGCTCAATCTAACCAATTAGGTAGCTTTTAGGAATTTTACGGCCGATACATCCCTTAACAGCTTCACACAATAGATTAGTTAACTCATGAGTGATCAGCTCAGAGAAAAAGGGCCGTAAACACGTTGACGAAATGCCCATTTCACTTTATCGAAACGAGGTCGAATTTCAGGATGTCACAAAGTGAGTAAACTTTAAGTGAGAGATTCCAACATTCAAATGCAAAGTTTGTGGATTGACTACACCATGTAATCCATTCAACCCAAAGTACAAACAATCCAAACCAAACATTTGGTTCTCTTATATACATAAATAATAAACATATAGGCATCAAGCAAAAGTTGGGCACTATCGAATAGCTGTCAAAGCTTGCAGAAATACCATGAAGATAGTTATCCACCCAAATAGAAGCCATGGGTCAATATATTTTAGTTGATTCTATCCAACTCAATAGATAAAGAGGTAACTTTCACTCTGCTTTTTCTCTTCAATGAATGCCCACCTAGCAGAAAATGTTCATGGCAGGCATAAATTATAACTCTCCAGAAAGGGTGGAGCCTAAGAGCTTCAGTCAAAAAGCACATATGCATTGCTTCTCACACTAATGCCTCCTGCAACTTCAAGCATTAGAGGTCCACCCACAAGAGCAACATGAACATTACTGCCAAGTTCACAAACAGACGTTCATTATGAATCTGAGATTTCCTCTTCATGCTTGTCCAAGTATGTAGACCAGGGTCCACTTTCTTGCAGCCAAAACACAAGCCATGCCCCTACTTGCTGTCGCAAAAAAAAAAAAATTTAACTTGATTTCACTCCGGTGTTCCTATACTATGGCCATAACTAATGCGATGTGATGTTTTGATAGCTTTGTAGGGTAAAAGTAATAAGTACAATACTTGCATCACGCTAAAACACAGGCCGAAGCAATACTTGTGTACCTCAAGAGGCTATGGTATGCATGTGAACCATGAATGCTCTACAATATCTTGATATACTAAATAACATGATAGCATCTATCATCATGAACATGTACGTACTAGTTCTCACTCAGTAACTCTGACCACCATAAGAAGATAATTATTCTTTTTGTATTTGTCTGGCCACTAAGATTCATCTTTTTTGCACTTTGACCTCCCAATTGATCTAAATTAATAGAAAAACCTAATACCTTAGTATTTTTCTTCTTCAATTAAAAAAAATACCCTTCTTTGAAGCATAAATTTGCACGTTTCCAACCATCGAAACAAACATGAAACGGTCCATCAGAGAGGCACAACCACAATGTACCAACACCAGTCATATTTGAACTTAAGAGTAGGTTGTCAAATTGAAAATTTAGTAAGGAGCATCAACAGGATTCATTCAGTTCCACCACCTAGTCTATGAGATATATTTGTTACTGACACTAGCAAGTTTATCAAACAATGATACAAAAAGGAAAGACTATCGGCAACAATAAGTTTCCAAACATCCAAACTGCAAATGGACATGATAAGAAGCTCCAAAAAAAAATAGTTTGCAGAGTATACAATCTATGGCATGGCAATGAATTGATCCTTAACTCAATTGTATTGTCGGTGTAAAAAATTCTTAACAAGGGGGAACTGCAGTACGGGGAATGCTGCAAATTTTCTCATTCAATGTAAGATTGCTAGATGTGTAATTTCAATGGGTTAGTGTTTTAGGAGGGAGAATGAGATAACTGAGCATAAGTGTTCTCACAAAATAGAAGCAAAAGTGGCACTACTAACCCATTAGGGTCATCAAATGCACATTTCTTAACATACATAAAAGTACAAGGCTCCTAACTGTCAATATATGTAGGAACTTTTGAAGTTATGGTAACTCATAAAGTAAAACATCCTATAAAATTGCAGCATGAAATGGCATGTAAATGCACATAGGAGGAAAAACTGAGCTACTACTCCTCGTGCTGATGAGGAGAGCATATACTAACAAATAGGAAGAACAAAAGAACAAATGTCTATACAAGAGGTTGAACGCTCTTCCTCTAAGATTTTGGAAAGCCCAAAATAGGTCCGGACTAGTTGACAAGTTCACTGGGTTACCAATTGACAGTACACCTGGTCACTTGTTCAACAGGGTCAATAACACCAATTCTTGACCGCTACTGTTTCTGCTGTGAAACCAGACTTGAATGAAAAGCACAATATCCTCATTTTTTCTTTTCATTTTGCCACTAATGTCTTAAATAGTGAATTGACATGTATTGGAACACATAGAACTTAGGAGCATCCCATACTTATCACAGGTAAGGAATCAATATGCAAGCTTTGAATGCACAAGTTACCTTCAGTTGGTACAATTCCCAGTTTATTGCAGAAGTAGGTGCACTAATGGAAGGTCATTGGCCTGCAAGATCATCATCCACGCATCTCCCAAGTTTTCACGAGCACATTCATCTTATTTAGCAGCATAACAATTCAATGTTCCTATTTCCAATAGAATATATTAGCCACATCTGCAAAGAAGGGCTTTAAAATATGATATGCTAGGATCTTACCTTATACAAAGCCAAATCCACACAATAGTAATTAGGAGGGATGCACGACAAGATCGCTTCCAAAGGCCTTCTCTGCTTCACATTGCTTGAATCATTCACAAATAACCTCACCACTGCTATACCGTTTGTAACATCTAAAAAGACTATATGGAAGGAGGTATAATCTGTAAATCCAATTTCATGATTCCATTAGATGAAGCCAATTCAAAGGCATCCTATAGATTCATACAAAGAAACGAAGCAATTGTACTCTGCACATGTAGATCTCTGGAGAAAATTGTAGTTTCAGGTTAAAGGTATATAACTCATTGAAGGACGGTGAAATGGGAACATATCCGGTGGATGGTAAAATAGACATAGGAAGAAATTGTGGCAATAAATTCATATCAAGAATTTTTTTTTATAAATAGTAAAAAAGGAATCTTGGCAGCTTCCTTGAAACTGTAATGACTAAATTATTTCCTAATCTAGAGAAATGAGATACTATTTTTCCATACACAATAATCATAAGCTAAACAGAAAGCTCAATCTGACAAGATCACCCAACTTAAGTTCCAATTACATTGTCAAGTAATCAACCTGAGATCAAATACGAAACACTAAAATGTTAGGAAAAGGGTAATTGAAAAATCAATGACTACAAAACCCAGATGACAACACCCTACCCCCAAAGGTTTCCTTTTCTTTTTCTCCTTCTCGCATTATAGTCTCAAAGTTCCGGCTAATCAAGCAAGGAAATGAAAAATATTTGTAAAATTTTTATGGTAATAGGAAAATGGATAGTAAGATCTACAGACAAACTCAAATAAGTGATGAGTTGGGTAACACCAAAAGCACAAGCTTTTAAGTAAAGGATTGCAATGTTCTCACAAACCAATTTTGAATCAGGGCAATCATACTCAAACTCCTGTTATGCATACAAAGAGATCGAGAATTTCGCATTTGGTACAAATATCAGCCATGAGGACCAGAGTTGAAAGGAGGGAAGAAGCAATCACTTCAAATAACAAATAACAGTAATGTTTTGTCTCATAATTCATATTTCTCCCGCAGAGATGGCATGTTTAAGAACACTTATGCATGGAAAACTAGATATAGCATTCAGATGAAGAATCTACAATAAAAGAGCAATAAACAACACATTCAGGTAAGACTTCGATGCAAGAGCAAGATTCTATTACATTTCACATTTCTAATTCTTTTGCTAATACCTATGTTCCATCTGTTGAAATTCCTTTGCCACTATCTTTTGTAGATATTCACTGTCCCCAAATCCTCCAAATTGCAGTAATTCTCCAGCGCAATAATGTATGTAAGACATCTTAGTGACGTGACTAACAGAACACATCAAGGCAGAAAAACACAAGAAATTACAATTGATCTTTCAAAAAGTGAGAACCTCTCAATCCAATGAGAAATGACAATCAACCCATTAATTTTAACCCTTGTTGTCATGTGGATAGCTAAAATAGTGCTGGACCAACAAAAACCACGGTTGACACCCAACAGGCCACCCTACCTTGAGTTGACCTTATCTAGTTTAAGTGCTCTAAATATTTATGGGGATGGTAACAAGATGACATGAAATGAAGAACTAACCCACAAACCAGGAGTCATTTACAATCGCATATCATTAGTTTAGCAACTAATTCAGTCACATTGGATTAAAGCAAATCCAGCTGCTAGAAAACAATACTAGGTTGACAGCATATCATTTTGCATTTAAAGCATGACCAGTTCCATTAAACCATAGTATTAGAATTCTCTGGCATACAAATGAATAGCACAACGCAGTGGAGGCCTACCAAAATAGTTGCTAGAGTATATGAAAGCAATACTAAATTGAACATACATCGTAGTATCCAAAGAATACAAAGCTGACGAACTTTCTCTCTTCGAAGCAATTACAAGGAGACTGTCCACAACCTCTGTCAATTGAAGCGATGAAGCAACACCTTCGAGTCCTTTGTGACTGTCGCTAGCCAACACTTCTCCGGTTTCCACTCTGTCATCTTCACCTACCAATCAGAAATCAAGCAAAGTTCACAAAATCGATTCAAACCAATCAAGTTGACCGCCCATTAGGACACAAAAGAACACTCGGAGCTAAACCTGAGAAGCCAGTGGTTTTTCAAACTGAAGCTGAAATGGAAGCACAACACACTATGGTCCTTTGCCAGTTTCCATAGCTAAAGCTCTGCAAGCAGCCAAAAACACAGCACCAACACTAAAACAAATCATAGGGATGCAAGCTAAATGATGGCTTGTGAAGGTTAGAGTTGAAAGAACCCAAAGGAAACATGGCCTGACAACATGCAAATAACTTTTACCATTCCAAGGATGCATTGTCAGGGTTTGGAGAAGTTCAAGAAATGTGGAGCTCCTCATCCTTCTATGATTTCAATTTCTTTTAGAAGTGCCTTCTGAAAGCTCTCTGGGATGCTACAGCATTTACATCAACTAGTGGAATGATATTCGAATCCTGCCAGTAAATCAAAGGAAATCAATCTAGTAACTAACATCAATAGATTGCTAATAATACTCCAAAGTTTATGGAACTCTGTTTGTCAGACTTAATATTCTTTTTGAACTCTTTGGATCCAACTAATGGGGCTTCTAACGTCATCAACCACAAAAGCTTTGATCAAATTAGCATAGTGTATTCAACTCAAGATGCTTTCTTTTTTGGGACATACTATGACTCTTTTCCTTATCATTATGTGCTATTGATGCGTTAGAATTAATGCAAAACAGTTTTCAAATGGCATATAGGATACTAAAAATTTTCCTCAGGAAACTTAAGGAAATGCTTCCTGTGTTTTTCTTTTAAGCAAGTGCACTAACAAGAGCTTTTGCACAATGTACGCATTCATTTCATAGCACATCAGATTATGTCAAAAGACATTCTAGTTGATGTTTTGCCTGACTCAATAGTTCAAGTATATGACAGATGGCTTTACCCACTCTACAAACATCAAGATGCATTCTTTGGGAGGCTTGGAGTAGGTATACCCTGGATCAAACTAAATGAACATGGATCCATGGTCAGATAAATTTGAATTGTAATTTTCTCAATCGATCCAAATATTTCAAGACGTTTTTGCTTCTATCCTGTTTGCTAGTTCACTCACGACCACACCACTAAGCGAAGAGCTTGTGCTTGCATTTAGCACTTCTAAATTAATATGATTATCTTAATCTCCTAATGAAGACAGTTCTGTAAGATAAAATAGGTGGAACACAATGGTTGGACAAATTTTATCCCAAGTCAGAAGCATATGCATACTAAGGGATGCCATATCAACATGCTTCTTTTGCATTGTAAATTCACTCTTAAGTGTACTTAGAAATTGTAGTCATGAACTGCATGATGAGCGTAGATTTGCACGTTTAGCATTTTCTCGACCTATACAATGACTTTTGGCATATAGGGTCCTTCATTTAGCATTTTCTTCGACCTATACAATGACTTTTGGCATGCTATCAAAAACCTATACACATCAGTTTTTCAGCACTTCCAGCATTCCAAAATCAATCAGATGTCGAGAATCTCTATTTTTCTGCATAGGATGAAGGATCTATGAAGGATCTTACTTGAAAACTAATGTCAAATGATGCGCTTTGAAAGCCTTATCATCTATTTCCGCTATTGACATGATAAGCAGAACCATTTTGCCACATAACACATTAACTTCCATGAACATCTCCCCCCCAGATTCCTTGAATACAAGTAAGAAAACAATGGTGACACTATCAACCAGGAAATAATAATGACAAGATCATAAATCTTGAAAGATGTTGCAAGCAGGAAATTTAAATTGAAATTGCGCAGTAGATCTCAAAAGAGCATAGGTCGATTACCTGCTTTATGTACCTTCATTAGAAAGTGTGGATCCATCATCCAAGTCATCCGATCCCTAGTCGTCCCTATAGTATGCATATGATACGCTTACGTTGGCACTTGTAATCTCATAATGTCGATAAATCCGAGTTCCGGATAATTCTGGAATTGTTTTGAGTGACTTGCATCCAATGATATTCAGTTTTTCCAAAGACTCCAATCTATCAAGGCCTTGAATTTCAACCAAGTTTTCACATTCTCTAGCTTCTAATATCTTCAGAGATTTTGGAAGGAGTAGCCTTTCAATTGAAGTGGAACAAGAGATATCTAGACTTTCCAAATACTCCAAACTATCGAGCCCTTGAATTTCGGCTAAGTTTTTGCAACACCAAGCCTTTAATTTCTTCAACATCCCGAATTTTGGAAGGTCTAGCCTTCCAATTGAAGTGCACCTAGAGATATCTAGACTTTCCAAATACTTAGACCCATCGAGCCCTTGAATTTCGACTAAGTTTACACATCCTCCAGCTTGTAATTCCTTCAACTTCCCGGATTTTGGAAGGTCTAGTCTTTTAATTGAAGTGCACTTGTTGATATCTAAATTTTCCAAATACTCAGACCTATCAAGGCCTTCAATTTCAGCTAATTTTCTGCAACTTGTAGCCTTTAATTCCTTCAGCCTCCCGGATTTTGGAAGGTTTAGCTTTTCAATTGAAGCGCAACTGTTTTTTTTCGTTGGTAAAATTGAAGGGCCGTTGTTGATATCTAGCCTTTCCAAGTACTCCAACCTATCAAGACCTTGAATTTTGGCTAATTCGTAGCATATGTTAACATTCAATTTCTTCAAACCCTTGAGTTTTGGAAAGTTCAACCATTTGATTGAATCGCAATATGAGATAGTCAAGCTTTCCAAATATATCAATTTGTCAAGAACTCGAACTTCAAGTAGATTCTTGCAAGTGTAGACCTCTAATGTCCTTAAATGGACAAACTGTGAAACGTCCATCGTTTCGAGAGATCCACACCAAGAGACTTTCAAGGATTTGAACTTGAAGGGTGTGTTTAGGGATTGTGGTGATTCCGAATCTTCAATGTCCATTGGTTGGGAGCATTCTGAACTCTTTAATTGCGTTGATGGAAGCTCTTGGATGCACTGGAGAAATTTGCAACCCTCAACTTGTAGTTCCTTGAGATGGGCTAGGTGGGAAAGTGAAGGCAACTTGCGACTTCGACAGGTGACGCCCAAATATGTTAAGCCGGAAGGAAGGTCCGGCAGCGATTGGAGCTCCGTGCAGTGAAGAAATTCAAGGCGTTGTAGGGAAGAAAGATTACACATGCTTTCTACCTTTATCTCTTTCAGAATTTTGCAATCCCAAGCAATTAACTCTCGGAGCTTTCTCAGACTCCCAATACCACTGGGTAATTCTTCTATACCACTGTGAGAAATATCTAGAATCTCTAGATTCTCCAAAGACCCTATGCTATTTGGTAATGCATGAAGGTAGTAAATATTGGATAGATCGAGTTGCTGCAGTGCTTTTAATTTACCTATATTTGCCGGAAGCTCCTCGAGGTAGAGACACTCACCCAAGTCCAAGCGAAGGAGGCCCTCCATGTCTTCAATGGAAGCGTCAATTCGCTTCAGTTTCCAACAATTCCTGATGATGAGAACCTCTAACTTCTTAAAAGCTAAGAGGAAGTCCGTAATTTTCAAGGATTCACAATTTGAAAGGTCTAGATATTTGAGCTTCTTTGCCATCTGGTAAAAAAATAATAATAATGATTGTTGAGGGTGAGTCTAGAGTGATTATGATTCAAAAGAAAGCATAAAAAGGGAGGAAAAAAAAAGACTTTAGTTCTTACCATGAAAAAATTCCATCCTTCCCATTTCTCATTTATTGTCTCATTAAATCGCAATTCGAGTACAACTAATTCCTTTACACAAAAATTGTTTACTTCAAAACTCGGGGGACAATTCGAGAGACAATATGGCCATCTTTTGTCCAATCGAAGCCATCTTAACTCCTCCATTGAGTCCTTAAAATCTCCACTAAGATGTGCCCCTTTCATGGAAAGGAATCTTAGACTCGTCAAATTTTTAAATTGTTCTGCTGTGTAATTGTTTCCATCTTGCTCAGCTATTTTGCTGGGGCCTTCTGAGTTGCCTTTACTTAGATCAATGGCCTTAATCTTGTCCGTTCCCTGCAAGCAAGAATCAATGTTTATTAATACTAAATCCAACTAAAGTAATCTAATATTATTTGTTCATATCGCGATTGACGTGCATTAATGTGTTCAAGAGACCAGCAATGCGAAGATATGATTTTTCTTTTTATGCCAATAAACAATATTTATAAAGGCTAACAAAGTGAAGGATGTCAACTTCCATTTTGAAATTTGGCCATATACATTCGGATCTCAAAAAGAATTATGATGTCATGGTTCATTCAAAGTAAAAACTTTACAACTTGTAATTTTCTTCTTTCCCATACTGTAGCTTCATCATACTAGTTAAGACAAGCGTGCAATGCAAGGAATTTAAGCAAATTGCAATGTGCAAAATCAAAAGTTGATTTTTAATAGAAATTTTTTTTCTCTATGTAAATTTCACATTAATTTTTTGTGTATATTACTCAATTGTGCTACTTAATAAAAAAAAAATAACACATACTCTTATTTTCCATTGGAGTAATAACTAATTACAAGATACTGAATATTGTAACAATAGTTATATTAATATATTATGTACTTATTATTTACTAGTAGTAACTTGAAATATTCTTAATTAATTATTTTCTAATCATAAATAACTAAGACAATAATATTAGTTATGTAAATATTCTCTACAACTTATTATTTTATCGTAAATTTTAGTTTAGCTATAGATTACAATTTGATATATTCATAATCATAAATAACTTATTAGCTTTTTTAATAATCTCTAAACTTACGATTTTATCATAAATTTTAGTTTAAATATAAATTACAATTTGATATAATCATAATCATAAATAACCGAGTTACTCAAATATAATAAATATATTAAAAAAATTAATTGTGGAAAGTGCAAAGCATTTTTAGAACTGAGAAAATTGAAGCTATTTTTGGCTACAAGTCTACATGGAATAGCTATTCCTTGGCCCCGACAGGAATAACTACTCCTGATTTTAAGAGTACAGTAGTTTTTACTCTGTTTTTTAATCAAATGAAGGAATAATTGCTTCATCAAAATAGAATGGAAATAGAATAGTTATTCCTGAGAACCAAATTGTAGCAAGCTTTCACAAATAAAATAAAATAAAATAATTATGCATAAGAAGTCAAGAAGTAATACAGAAAGTTCATGGACTTCCACGTCATTTTCTTAGAACCAGAAATTTTGCTATTGTACTTCACAATGTTGTACAAGATTTCATGGATACTCATACGTGAACAACATAATAATTTGGGAAGGATTTAGATCTCAACCCTCAAAAGGAATCCATGAAAAAGGAAGAAATCTTCAACATAAGTAATCTACTCAGATTAATCATTGCTCCCAAAGAAATGCTCAAGTGACTATTATTAATCAACTATAAGATTAACAGTTGGTTGTAGGTCACAAAAAAACAAATAACAGATAATTAAAAATTATTTGGAGATTCACTCCTTTAAAAATATGTGGCTTACATGTTATTATTATTATGGTACCACCCCCCCCCCCCCCCCCCCAATAAACTTCCCTCTCAAAATATTAGAATGCCCAATCTATCTTCAAGACTTCTTTGTGTGGTGTGTAACTCTTTTCAGCTTAAAAAAAATCGATAGCTAGGGTGTGGCCGAATCCCAAAAATAAGCCAACCTTTTGTACTCGGACAAAAGTCGCAAAACCTTTCAAACATCTATCAAGCCTAACCTTCAGCATCTACGACAAAGATAACGTAACCTTTCAAACACAATAAAAATAGCCCAACTATTTAACCGTAGAACAAAATTGACACCTAGTACAAATTTCATCTATTATGATTGTTAAATCACCACGGATGCCCTACATTGTTCATTGTGCTAACATACACAGTGACTGATGTCAACCCACACCAAAAAAGATATTGTGTTTTACTTTATAATCATGTTAACAATTTGTTACAAAATTCCTGGCTAATTGTAAAGAAAAAAATGTTTTAGTGATGATTAACATAGTTCATTGTGCATATCCGCTCAATGAGCTATGTAGAATGACTCGAGATGATTTAAAATGAAAATAGGCAGAATTGATGGCGGGCGTCATTTTGTCCCATTAGTAAAAGGATAAGTTTGAAAGGTAATGTCATCTTCATTCCACATTCAAAATGCTGGATCCTTTGAGGATTTTTTTCGACTTGTGTAATATTTAACCCAATTGCAAAAAGTCGTATTTCTTTTATTTGGCTGTGCACTCATTAGTATCCTTTAAATGTCTTTTATTTTTTGGTTTATTTAGTAAGTCGTGCTAGTGCTTTGTCCTTGCTTCACACTTGGCAAGCATTTTTTTCATAAACACTTCAACAAAGGAGAGTATTGGGTGACCTCTCACGTCGCTTTGCTATGTTATAGGACGTCTTGTACAAGCAATCTTTCTACGATGTACTTTAGGTGCAACACTTGAGAAGAAGGATGTGGAGGAAATTCTTCATTTCCTTGATAGATCTCAAGTGGCATTTCGATCGAGCCTACGCTGGAGGGTCCTTCTAAAGGTTCGGCCTAATTGTAAAAGGAAGAGGCGAAGAGTTGTGCGTGGCTAACCCAGCCTCCTTCGTCCCTTGGGACCAACAAGGGGTAGCAGCACTTATTCAAAATAAAGAAGGATATTTGGCATTTGTTTTTCAATCGGAAGTGGTGCATATTGTGGTTCTTTCAGCTACTTGTATCTTAGATAATATATATGAAAATAACTTCGGATATTTTCATTCAATGTTGGAATAAATTGGAAAGAACTTATATCATTCTTAGCAGAACCACTCCGATTTCAACTTACGATAGTGCCATGGATGAAGAACGAAATGGAATCATGGAAGAATACTGACATAATTATATCAAACTGTACCTTTTTAGTTGTAAATTTAGTTATACCATTATATTTATATATAAAATATACAGCATATTCATTTTTCTTTTGCTTAGTTTAGTTTGTTTCATCATGTAGTACGAAAGACACGATAAAGGTACACTGGCTTCGAACTTGTCAATCTATGAATTGGCTCTTGTGATTATACATACTGCGCACGTTGAAACTGTAAGTAAGTGCGAGTCTTTTGATCAATGACTTGAGTCAAACCAAATGATGGATTAAAAAGAGTAGAGTCGCAATCATGATTAATTCACAAATGCAAATACAATCTTATGCTTAATTATATAGAATAGAATTTTAGAGTATTCATCACCTTTAATGTATAAAATAAGTATCCCTTCCATTCTCTTTTATGGAATAGTGACTAAATTTCATGAGAAACGTGGGCATCATTAGTCCTATTATATTAATTCTAACATATGATTTATATATCCCGAGTATGTGCGGTTTACAATAGTATAGCCAAGTTATTTATTGCATGTGTCAAGGACGCAACTAAATCAATATAGAAATTCAAGATTTTTGTCAATATAGAATACCCCTATCAATATCTAGAAAATTTGAAAGTACCTCATTAGATAACTTTGTAATATACACTTGTCTAAGAAATATCTTAGATAAGCTACGATACTTACTAAGAGAGAAGCAACCTCCTGCTTGCTAATCATGTCAATGAAACAATACAAGGATACTAATATTAGAAGGTTCTATGTTCACTAGAGCAAGCACTGAGACGACCAACGCTACTCTAACAAGAAAACATGGACTAAGGGAACAAAAGTAAGAGAAACGGTTACCTTATTTCTCTTTAGCACTTTCAAGGCTTCCTCAGAGTCCCATAACCTGCTACGGTGCCAAGGCTGCTCCTCGTTTTCCTCACGAACAATTGCCCTACCAAGATCTCTTAATTGGTCATGCATTCGGAGCTTACAATCATCTCCAATTTTTATTAATGACATAAATTTCAACACTTCAATATTCTCCCCTGGAAAAAAGCCACAAGCGTCCCACATGTAGAATGCGATTCTCTTGTCAATGCCAATGAGAAAGCAAGCGATATCCAAAAATATTTGTTTTTGTCCATTGTCTAATACATCGTAACTTATCCTTAACTTTTCTTGCACTTCTATACGAGGGATCTTTCCTAACTTTTTTATCACATCTCTCCATTCTTTTGATTCTTTTCCACACAATAATGAACCTAAAACCTCAAGGGATAATGGAAGTCCTCCAGTGGTGGATACAACTTCACGAGCGAGGCCCTCAAAGTCACTTGGAGGAAAGTCCTTTCGAAACGCACGTTTGCTAAACAAAATCAAAGATTGATTGCGATCCAATTCCGTAAGTTCATAGTCGTGGTCCACCCCAGCTTCTTCAAGAATTCTCTTGTTTCTGGTAGTAACAATGATCCTACTCCCAAAGAAAACCAATCATGCTTACTGGCCAAACACTTCACTTGATCGACATCATCCACATCATCAAGAAGAAGAAGGACCTTTTTATCTTTAAACCTAGAGCAGATGAAATTAATCCCTTCATCCTTATTATGAACTTCTTCTTTTTCATTCGAGATATCATAGATTAACTGATTCTGTAAGTCATGAGCTCCACGCTTCCATGACTCCCTTATATCAGCAATGAAGCTACGATGCTCAAATTGATTGGATAGCTTGTTGTAAATGATTTTAGCAAGAGTAGTTTTACCAATGCCTCCCATTCCATGGATGCCAACAAATAGGAGGGCATGAGATTTATCATCCAGAAGTTCCATAAGGTTGTTCACATGACTATCAATTCCAACCAAAGTCTCAGAAATAATCAACTCATACTTTTTCTTCAATTCACTCAACACTTTTCGAACAACCGATTTCACCAACTCTACTTCAGACCTGTCAAATGTGACAAGAGTTCAAATATGTGGCAACAATAATTTTATATTGTTTATCTATTGAGAATGAAGTAACAAATCCAGGATAAATTGAAAAAATATAAGAATCATTTTTGTCACACCTCCATATATTATCTTATATGCTAAGAATAAAGTTTGAGAAATGCTTGTGGTAGTTTCAGATGGCGTGCCCCCTTCCACTATTACTCCGACATAATTTATTAAATTAGAAGAAACTTGAGAGCATTACTTACGAACCTTGAATATTGTATATGTTATGAATTTTAACCAAATTTTAGACTTGTTGTTTGTTAAAGATATTAGGGATGACGTGGACGTAACTTTGAAAACTTTCTAGACCCTTTGAATAATAAAAAATCCAATAAGCAAACCTAATCAGCAATCAATCAATAAACAAATCATAACTTTTGGTGCGAGACAATTTCAACTCCTATGACACCAATTCAAAAAGCCATCCAAATTGTGATATTGGGAACCAACTTGAATGCAATTGAGGGGATTTCTCCTCGTTTGTGCAATTCTACACGATTGCAAGTTTCCACTTGTGTTATCATTATAGATCGGTGTTCTTATCAGTTTTCATTGCTCTAGGGATGATAAGTTCTTGTACTTTGTTTTCCTTTTGAGTAACCACGTTCTTTGATTTTAATTCATCTAGGTAGAAGAATAATTTTTTCCCAAAAAAAGAACATTGATTCAATATATTTAGGTGTATGAGATAGAAATTACTTGCTGAAGATAGGAAATGCATTGAAAATTATTCAAACAAATATATAATATAAATAATCCCTTTTTCCTTCTTTTTTTAATTTTTCCATCATCATATATAACTAATGAAACATTTTATTTTGTAAAATAATTTTAATAGCAACTAGTCAACAATATTAATGATTTAATAAATGTAACTTGGGAAGATAAAGAATTATGCCTGACTTTTACCAAAAATAAATAAATAAATAATTATGCCTTTGACAATCACTATGCACAGTATATGATGTTACGAGCTCTAAATAAAAATCACCAATAAGTTATACTATTAATCTCAAATAAATATGTAATTAGAAAAGTTTGTGAGGATGACTAGTGTGAGGTACACTATAAACATGAAAAAAAATGGCACAATGTTACAAAATCTTTGGATATAAGAGTAAAAACCCAATCAAAAAATCTTATCATTCAAGTGAATGAGATCATACCAATAAAATCTATAAGTAGATTTGTCAATATCATTAAAGCAAAACACTAAAAAAAAAAAAAAAAAACAGAATAATTTATCGAACTCATGCTTCGTAGGATCTTACTGCCGACATGATCTTTCTGTTTATATATATAGAACGAAAATGAAGCGGGTGAGAATCAGAACATCCATTAAACACCCGCACATATTAAAAGAAAGTAGAGAATGCTTGGTGAGAAATTTTACCCATCGGCTTCATATCCTTTCAAGTTGCTGACTTCAAGGAGTGCTTGCTTCCATTTCTCCAAAATCGCTGGGTCAAAAGAAGGCCTCTCAAGCAAACGCCTCTCACGCTCATGAAATGCATCCCCAAAATTCCCCTTTTGATATCGCACGTCAGCTGGTTTCACTTTGTAGAATATAGGCAACACTATTTGTCCGTTATTATTCTTGCACTCCATTATTTGAACCAGTTCATCCAGGCACCAACTGCTTCTACCATAATTCACAGAGAAAATGGGGATCGAGATTTTACTGTTCCTAATGGCTGCCAAAAGCTCTGGTTTGATGTTCTCTCCTTGGCGGAGCTCGTCATCATCTCTGAAAGCATCAATTCCAGCATTGCGGAGCCCATGGTAGAGGTGATCGGTGAAGCCATGTCGAGTATCTGGGCCTCTGAAACTCAAGAACACCTCGTAGCAGTTTCCAGTCGACACTGTCAAAGAACTAGATGCATTGTTGTTAGTTTCTGTTGGAGACGAACTAGATCCAACGGAATTAGTTTCTGTCGGCACAATCATTGAATCATATGTGCCAGTATCAGCATCATCTGCATTTCCACACTCACTAGCTTTCTTCTTGTTGAGAAAATATAACGTAAGCCCAAGGAGAAGGATCGGTGCCATGAGCTCGGCGAAAGAATACCCAAAAATGAGGCGATGCATTTCGTCCTCGCTCTGATCTGCCCTTGATTTTTGCTTTCAAGCCCGACGAAGAATAAACAAGAGTGCCTCTCAGAAAACAGGAAATGTCTTCTTGTTGCCTATTCTATTGTGGTCTGCTAAAATTTAAATACACGCAAAGCGGAGGATTTGTTGGGAAGGTGAAAAAGTGCAGAGAGACTTATGACGAGACTGTGACATGAACTCGCGGGAGAAGATGGAAAGTGGGGGAGAGAGAGAGAGAGAGAGTCGTCCGATTCAATATACTCTAGACAAGGAACAGATAAAAACATCAGAGCGTCGCGACAGTGAAGAGGGCACGCTTATTCCACTGCTTTGTCCACCGCTTGCACCTGTCCTTTTCTTTTGTTAATTTATTTTCCATTAGAAAAGAGTATTTTTTAAATATATTTAAGCTCTTGATCCCACTTAAAAAAAAAAGTGGTCGTCTTGCTTTGAGCCTTTTAAATATTGTACCGTTAAATTGATAGACTTCATTTTAATACTAAAATGTTATATTATTAACAACCAAAAAAAATTATCAAATAGCTACATATATATTAATTTGTACCCCAGCACAACGACAAGTATGTCTTTTTGGCTCTAGTTTGCCTTAATTTCTCTTCTTTTTCTTTTTTTTTGGTTGAACCTTAATTTCTCATTAAATCTCAAAAGTCACCATGCTTTTTTGCTTTTGCTTTATTTTATTATTTATATATATTTCTTTATTGATTGGACTTATCTAATCCAACTAGTTAGCATGCACCAATAATTAAAACTTACCGAGCTAGTTAAAAATTAGTAATTCATTGACCGGACCACCGGTCATGCATTTATAGTTGTTGCCTTCACATGGGGGAAGTTTCAATGGACAGGAGAATTTGAGGTGATCTTTGTCCAAGAAGAAACTAACACGTGAGCAAGTTTTGATGCAAAAGCAATGGAAAAACATAAAACAAAAAATAAAAGACAACCTCCGTTTCTTTGCTTTGGCGTTAGGACTGAGATTCGCCTTGGCTGTTCTGTGTTTGTCTGGTTTCTGGTTGTCTTCCTTGTACCCTTGTGGTTGCTCTTCTAGCTGGTTTGTTTTGCATCGGATCCCCTTCACTCTTACATTGTTCGTGAGAGTGTAGGTTTTGGGACCGATCTTTTGTACGTGTGTTCTTGCTCTATATATTTATTACCATTATTAAAATAAAAATAAAAATAAAAGACAACTGCTTTAATGGTTTCCGTGGAAAGTGGTCATAATTGATGAATACATACAAAGCGTAGGGACAATTGCTGCACCATTGAACTTTCCTTTTCTTTTTTTAGTATATTTTTCATCAGAAAAGTTACTTTTGTTGAATGTATTTGAACTCTTGATCCTAGTTAAAAGCTTTTACCTTGGACTTGTTAAGTATTACCATATCAAGCTGATGAATTTCATTTCACTATTGAAATGTTGCATTATCAACTATCACTTAAATCTACTATATACATAAAGACTTCAAATGATTATAATCCCAAAGAAAGTAAAGAATAAAACTCTAGTGACTTGATATCCTGACTCCTCCTTAGGGAAAGCAGGCAAAGGTTGCACTTTTAGGACTCCTTGCATTTCTCCCTTTATTGTTTCTTGGACAAACCAAAGAGAAGCCAATAGCATTAAATTAGACCCAACGAAGAACTGATTGAAATGATTTTCAATGACACATAATTTTTTACACATATTTGCCTTAATTTTGCTATTAATTGAATATGATGGCAGATATAGTGGGAAGATTTTCTAAATAGAAGATAGGACATGGGTAGTGACTTGCAATCCATCTGGAAAAGAAACATGCAATGCATGGATCACTGATAAATTTTATTATTTCTTGAACTGACCAAAGAGTAGCCAATGTTGAATAAGAATCAGTACCGGGGTAGATATTTCTATAACCCTTACTATATATCTTTTAAAGGTGGAGAACACTTTGAACATATCAATCTCCGCATTTTTTGTCTTTCCTCTTATCTAATTTTTCTTTTAAGGTAGACTTTTGACCTCCACAATGACTCTTTCTAGTTCCTTTGCACATTTCTTTCTTCCTGGCTCCATCTTTTTTTCTTTTTCGACCTCCCTTTGGCAATTATTGCATGCGGAAAAATGCCCCACCCACCCAGCCGAGAATCCTCTACTTTTTCATGCCTAGATTTTCTTGTCTATTTGGCCGTGAATTTCGATCTTGAATGCCGAGATGGCCTCCTTGTCAAGATGAAAATTGCTCTCTCCTAACATAATAGTCAAGAATTTTTGTTATTTGGAACATATTTGGGACTGGATATAAAATTCGGAAAATTCTTTTAGGCAAAAATGTTGAGGGTTGACGCAACATTTGGTTTAAGGTTGAAGGTCTTTTTAAACAAAACAATTCATGATAAAATTAAAAGTAAACCTAAAGTTTTAGGATTTTTAAGGAATTAGGACCGTGTAAAGGAGGAAGAGAAAGTGGAGGAGCTTCACCTGTTCTCACAATCCGGGGGGGCATATTTGTAATTAGATAGCATATCATAATTTTACTTCTACCGCCACTCCCGATGGCTAGGCCCCACGAGTCCTTCCTTAACTTGAGACTATCGCTCTTCCCTACCAAGTTTTTGTCCATTTCTTATTGCAAAGGAGTGGCCAAGCCCACTACTCTCTTCTCTACTTAATTATGAAGTTACCAATTAATCATTAAATCAAATTTATTAATGTCACAATTTTTCAATCAACCCAAAGCCAAATTCATAAATTTTTTCCAATTTTTTTTTGTTGGTTTAGTTTAGTGGTTGCAATATTCCTTCAATACCTATAATTTGTAATGATGCTAATTCAAATATTTATATTATTGAATGGAACTAATACTTGCAGTGTTAGTTCAATATTTTAAATAATACTTTAACATAATGCATGCGGTTCCTCTTAAATAATGAGGGGTAGCTATGTTAATGAAAATGTAAATAGGTTTTACTTACCACACAGAATACACCTAAGCATTTTATTCTCATCCAACAATTTATTTTATATAGATCTATTTCTTTTAAATAATGAGGGGAACTTATCTTTATAAATGTGTTAAATAGGTTTTATTGATCACTCAAAATATATTTAAGCATATTAATGTTATTCAATTTGGTTGGTGCAAGATGTGAAGCAATTTGTATGTTCAATAGAAGAAGCTGTATTTTGATATCCATTTGTGACGATGCAAGCTAAAAGAATTATCAGTGATATTTATATACCAACAATCAAACTAAAGTGTCGGTACTTGAAATCGTGAAGTGTTAAGAAAAAAAAAAAAAAACAAAAGAGTGCTCGTGGCTCAAGCACTCCTTTTTATAGTATTGATTTACAATATTTTACTAGTGCTAAATTATCACATTAGTTTCCTTCTTATTGAGAAAATTGAACGCAAGCATGGAGAGAAGGATTGATGCCACGAACACGGCAAAAGAACGCCCAAAAATGGGACGATGCATTTTGGCTTTGCTCTGGCTCTGTCCTTGATTTTCCCCTTCAAGTCCGACGGTAAAAAAAGACAGAATGCGTCTCAAGAAATAGAAAATGCCTTCTTGTTGCCCAGTTTCTTGTGGTCTGATTTATGCAACGGAACCAGTTGGCAATCAGAACTCACACCAATAAGTCAAGCTTTGTCGACCACATGCTTTAGAGATGTTGCCTTCACGCGGCTGAAATCTCAGTGCACAAGAGAATCCAAAGATGATACACATGGAACGGTGCATTTGTTGGGAAGAGGAAAAGTGGACCGAGACTTGGGATGAGACTTGACATGGATTTGCGAGGGAAAATGAAAAGTGGATGAGAGAGAGATAGAGAGATTCGTCCTTTTCAATAATTTTCAGACAAGTGCTCAGTAAATGATAAAAACACGCAAGGCGTCAGTACATTGAAGAGGGCACGCTTGGTCAGTCAATTGCCTGCACCGTTGAACTTTCCTCTTTCTTTGTTGATTTATTTTCCATCGGAAAGAGTATTTTTTGTTAAACATATTTAAGCTCCTAATCTCACTTAGGAATTTACCTCTTGCCTTAAGTCCATTAAATATTATACAGTCAAATCCATTAAATATTATACAGTCAAATCGATAAACTTCAGTTTAATACTAAAATGATGTATTAGTGATAATTTATTCTGAAAAGTTATGTTATCAACGAGTGTTGCAGATCATAAAAAATTATCAACCTGATGAGAATAATTTCTTTTCTGCTTAGGTCCTATTTTAATTTCTCCTTCAAGTTTCATAAATAAATCAGAGTACATTTTTGCTTTTGCTTTTATTTTTATTTTATTATATATTCATTGGTTTGATTCATCTAATCCAATCAGTTGACACACTCCTATAATCCAAATTTGCTGAACTAGATGTAAATTAGTAATTCATTAACCGGGACCAGTAAACATGCATTTATGGTCGTTGCCTTCGTGTGGTGGAAGTTTCAATGCACAGGAAAAGTAAACTTCAAGGAAATGTAGATTATAAAAGTAGATCAAGAATCTTTCTGTAAAATTGCAACTATTTACTCTGTCCTTTCTCCACGCGTGCCCCGACAATTCTGTCTCTCTTTCTTCATTTTTCTTATTTTCACCTCCTACGTTCTTTTTTCTTTCCTTTCTTTCGCGGACCACTTTCTCAGTTTTTCTTCATAAAAGCTTTTCTCTCTTTTGCCGACCATAAGCGTCTCTCTGTATCTCCATTTCTTGACCGTGACGAAAAGATCCGTCGTACTTTTTCGTCCTCTTTTGACAATGATCGCATGCTGAAAAATTGCCCACCCCACTTGGCCGAGAGTCCTCTGCTTTTTCCAACGCCCATATTTTCTTGTCTTCTTTGGCCGTGAATTCCGGTCCCTGAATGAGGAGATTACCCCCCCTGTCAAGACGGAAATTGCTCTCTTGACCGTGTCCTCAAGGTACTTGTGGTTATTTGAGATTCATTTGAAGCTGAACATAAAATTTGAAAATTTTTTTTAGATGAAAAAAAAATGGGGGCCCATGTAGCATTGAGATTAAAGTTGAGGGTTCTTTGAGACAAAAAAGAAGTTCGGGATAAAATTAAAATTGAACCTAAAATTTGTGGGTCTTTAGGTAACTAGGACTGTATAGACAGAGGGAAGCAAAGCTTCACCGGTTTTGAGAATCCATGGGCAGATTTGTAATTAGATAGCATGTAATAACTTTCTTTCTCCTCTGTTGATGGCTGGGTCCCACCAGTTCTTGCTTTCCGTCATTTCTTACGTCGAATCAGTGGCTGGGCCACCACTCTTCTCCTAGTTAATTATGAAATTACCGATTAATCATTTAATCAAATTTATTGATTTCAATTTTTTGACCAACCCAAAGCCAAATTGACTCAATTTTTTCTGGCCAATGTTTTTCTTGGTTTCGTTTAAGCGATTGCAATCTTCCTTAAACACATATAAATTGTCGTATGCGTTAATTCAAATATTATATCATTGAATGGAGTTGAAACGTTCAACTTTAACTTGTTTTAGATTATATAGAACTTTATGCAATACTTAAACATAAATGCATGTGGTTCCGCTTAAATAAGGAGAGATAATTATGTTAATAAAAATGTTAAATAGGTTTTACTTACCACCCAAAAGTATATTATTCTTATTTAACAATTATCTATTACGTTAAATAACGAGGCATAGCTATCTTTTATAAATGTGTTAAATAGGTTTTACTTACCATTCAAAATATATCTAAGCATATTAATATCGTTATTCAACTTGATTGGTGCAAGATGTGAAGCAAATTGTATGTTCAATAGTGAGTCCATCTTCTAAGATACCATTTAATGCATTTTTTTTTTCATGTAGTTACTCGACAAAACAAAGCTCTTCAAACATTGATTCCACTCCGGTTAAAAGATTTGCGTCAAGAATTGAGTGAAATGTAAAAAATCCAATGCATTAATTACTTCATTTTACAATAGAGAGAAACTTATTAACTTAGAACCAGGGAGGGAGAGTAAGTATTTCTGCAGGTATGCATCCCACATAGGCGAACAACCTCGTTCAAGCCCTTCAGGAACAGCCTTTTAGCAGAAAACCACTCAGCCCTTTAGTTCAGAGCCTAGAGACACCCAGAGAGGCCAGGATGGAAGCGTTTCTAACCTACCCAAGCTGCCTTTCTTGAAGGATCCTACCAGGCTGGAGAAGAAGAGGGAACTTAGAAAGCCATGGAGAGAATTTCACAAAGCACACACTTTACTTCTGGGGACTCTGCCCAAAACAATACACCCTTCTTGCCTTATATAGGCAATAAAGAGGTCACAAGGACACACAGGGACCAAGCTCACGGGTCCGGGAACAAACAAAGGCACCGAAAAGGAATTATTCGCACACTATGAATAGTAACTGTACTGTGAACAGTACATTCCCTAGCCAAGTGCTACAGTAAAAGAGAACAGTGACTTGCTACAGTGAAAATGTACTGACTCAACGGTCTCTTCCGTCACGAGCATTGTAACTACAAACTGAGTCATCCGAGCTGTCTTCTAGGAGATGTGCTTCGTACTTCTGTTCAAGGGCTTCAAGGTCTTCTGGTAAGAGGATCTGATTCAGTCTTCGTGATGAGGATGCTTGTTCATGAGCCCAGTGTGATGCTTCCTCTTCAGCCCAGTTTGTATTTTCATCCTGATCAGGAATTCTTGGCTGAGGCCAGTTGGATGGGTCTGCATAGAAACATACGTCCATGCTTTGGAATTCTTCGTAGGGATCCTGGGATAGAGGTCCTCCAAAGCGTGCATAGGGGTCCTGGGTGGATTGGACAATGTCATCTACAATGTCATCTTCGCTTGTCATTTCAGGCTCTTGGGACGATGAGGCTTGTCCGTATTGTCCGAGTGCTTCCTTAGCTTCTGGTGCTAGGTCATAATGATCCCACGTAGTGGGTGCATTATTCCAAATGTCTTCGGGAATGGTCTTGTTTTCCTGGCACAGGATTCTTTGGAGTTCTCGATATTCATTTTGACAGAGTCGAACAGATCTAGGATAAGATCTGTAAATCCGAGCTTCTCGATTGTTTAAGTTAGGTTTATAGGATGTGGTACCTATCTCTAGTGGTGCATCGAGAATACTACCATTATTTCTACAAAAATTCCAAGGACGTCGAAAGAACAGGATGGTGTGGATTTCGGGGTTTGGCGTCGTCGATCTCAATTCTCTTTCTAAGTCTTGTTTCCAGCATGTAGGAGGATAGAACCAATTTAGAAATTCTAAAAGATTTCTATCACATTCCTTTTCAATGTTTCTTCCGAGCAGAAATATCCTTGTGAGGTTAGCAATGAATCTTCTGGTTGGGATTTCAAAAGCTATTAGATACTTATTGGTCAAGTACCATAATAACGTTTTGAGTTGTTCGGGAAAATCATCTTCCTTCCAGATAAGAGGATGAATAAAAGGATAATTCATATTTAACCCAAAAGGATAAAGAATCGAACCTCCATTGAATCTGAATAGATCTGTATGGCTTTGCCACATGAGGTTCTCTAAGTTCTCTGCAAGGCTGTCGTTCTGGATTTGCTGAATAATTTCCTGGGGATATTTCCAGCTTTGTGAATCTCTGATGTTCTCAATTTTGTATTTTACTCCATAGTTGAGCATATGGAAAGCAGGCATTTTGATATACATGTTGATCTCAGCTGGTGCTTTTGGCCTTGATAAGAAGTCAGCAAGTACATTCTTCTTTCCAGGAATATGCTTAGTGTCAAAGGAGTATTTTGAAAACCATTCAGCCTATCTAAGCAGTTGAGAATTTGGAATCTGTTTTTGTTTAAACTTGGTCATCTGGGGGAAAGATGCCATGTCTAATTCCACTAGGAAGTGGTGGCCGATGAGATGAAACTCAAATTTTTTGATTCCATTTTTGACTGCTAAGATTTCTTTGAAAGTGGAATGGTAATGCATTTCAGCTTGAGAAAACTTTCCACTTTTATGGGCACAAAGGAGTCTCTTACCATCAATTTCTTCGAATAGGACGGCTGCCCAGTATTCATCACTGGCGTCAGTTTGAAGAATTCTTTTTCCTGTTGATGGTATTTGTAGTGGCGGGAGATTCTGCATAATCTCCTTAAGCTCAGCGACTGCTTTGGTCTGAATCTTTCCCCAAGGTGGGGAATTCTTTTTTAGCATGGATTGCAAAGGGATCAGAAGCTTTGCAATATTTGGGACAAAATCTCTGAGATAATTAATTATCCCAAGAAATTGCTGAACTTGTTTCGTCGTGAAGTTATCTTCAGGAAACTTCAATAATTCTTGAGCAATATGTGGCCCGGGGTAGTATGTACCTTTGTTGAGGTGCATACCAAGAAATTCAATCTCTGTTTGGGCAATGTTCATCTTTCTTTGAGAGAGCATAATGCCATGCTTTCTCACTATTTCTGCAAATTGTTCAAGGAGTTGGCAGTGTGACTGTTCATCAGGGCTGTAGAGCAGAATATCGTCGATATATACAGCTGCACTTGATAGTATTGGTTGGAAAATACGGCACATAGCCTTTTGGAAAAGGGATGGTGCTACCTTTAAACCAAAAGGGAGAACTTTCCACTGGAAGTGCTGGTTTGGGATACAGAATCCTGTTTTGGATCTGTCTTCAGGATGGATGCCCAATTGCCAAAATCCGGCTTTGAGATCGAATTTGGAATAAATGTGGGCTTTGGTTAATCCGATGAAGAGAGAATTTCTGGATGGTAAAGGGAATTTATCATCCTGGAGAAAGAGATTGAGAGGTTGATAGTTGATTACCAATCTCATTTTTCCCCTGTTTTGCTCAGCACGTTTATTGACATAAAAAGCTTCACAAGCCCATTGAGAATTTGAGATTTCAATAAGGCCTTGCTGTAATAGTTCTGAGCATTCCCTTTGAGCTAAAGCCAAGTGTTCTGGCTTCATTCCCATATGACTTGCCTTGGTTGGATTGATATCTTCGTTCTTTTTGAAGGGAAGGCGGACAAAGAACTCAGGGTTTTCCCATAAAGGATGAGAGCATTTCTGGGCAAATTCTGAATGAGATTCTGAACAGGATTCAAGCAACCTTTGCATGATTGGATCTAGTAAACTCATCTCAATGGAAAAGAGTCTCTGAATATTGACGAACTCAGCGAATTGGTCTTTAAATCTGAGTCCTTTTCCAGGAATGATTCGGAGTTGAGATATTTGAGTCATGATATCCCACCCAATTATCAAATCTTTATTGGGAAGGCTTGATCCAAAAATTTTTGTGGTTATGGAACACTGAGGAAAAAACTGGACAGTGACTGGTGTGGTTCTGACATTCGTGGAGAAAGTATCTCCTGAAGCAGAATTGAAATATCGGATATAAGGGGTCCAAAATTCTTCGGGTAGAACTTTTGTGTCTAGAATGGAACAACTTGCTCCCGTGTCAATAAGAGCAATGATGTTGATCGGTTTGGCAAACTTCGAGGTGAGGATTTTAATAGGGAAATGGGGACAGTGAGTATGACTTGAGAATATGTCAGGATTTGGTTCTGAAGATGTAGGAGATATGTGAAAAATATCTTCAGATTCTGAGTCAGACTCAGATTTAGAGTCACTAGAAGTTTGGTAAAAAGGAATGGCACAAAGAGTTTGTTCAGTTGGTTCATCATCAGTAGAGAATAAGGATTCAATATCATCATTTTCAAGTGAAAAACTTGTTTCATTCTCTATTAGATGAATCTGACATTTTTTCGCCTGAGGACAATTTTTGGCAAAATGTCCTTTTTTGTTGCAGATGTAGCAACGACTTGACTTCTTATGGCCTGTGCGGTCCTTCCTTTTGCGTAGGTATCTCCATTTCTTCTTTTTCCGGAAATGCTTGGAGCCATGTTTGGATTTCTTGATCGAGTATTTCTTGTAGTGCTTTTTCTTTCGGGAATACTGGCCACAAGTACCATCACAATCTTGTTTGGAGCATTTGATCTTTAACTTCTGAGAGGAACAAGCTCCTTCAAGACGCTTGTCATCTGTGATGTATGTTCGGACCATTCGGCGTTTTAAGCATAATTCTTCAAGACATAGATGTACTTCTTGCTGGATTTCTCCCAGAGGAATATCTTGTATTCTCCTTTGCTTTCCGAAGAAGGATCTTTCAACCATTTGTGATAGCTCCTTGGCGATAGAAGTAAGGAAGACATGCTTCAAATTTGGATCTGCTCCAATTTGGTAAAAGAGCTGAAGCATTAGACGATAATGCTTATCAAGATGCTTTTTCTGAAGGGAGCAGCATCTTCTTTCGAAGAATTCTCTTCTTTTCAGCTCCTTGAGATCTCCCGGGGTTCCCACAAAGACATGATATAAATAAGTCAGGGCATGGCTGAAATTGGGTGACATTAGGAACATTATTTGGTCTTGTTCCGAGAGTGACTGCCACCAGAATTTAAGGCTCCCTGTGAATCTTGTAACAAAGTTGTGCAGGACATCATTCATATCATGGTTGGTAATGGATTGTGTGCTTAGCCAAGTATGAAATTCTTCAAGTCTTTCTGGCCATTTTGGATTAGGGATATCATTGATGGAGAAGAATTGTTTTGATGCCATAGACACATGTCTGGTAGAATCATTTCTGGTGGGATTACTTGTCTGTCCAAATTCTGGATCAGCATAATTTGATTCCATTTCATAGTCATAGTCTGGAGGAGTGTCTGCCATAAATATATGTGAGATTGGTGGAACAATAAGGGGAGAATCAGTGGTATGGTCTGAGGAGGATGGGAAAGAGGAAAGGGATGATGAGTCTGAGTCTGATTCAGCTAGCATAATCTGTTTTTCTGGGATAACAGGATCAGGCTCAGGCTGTTGGGTATTATGCTCAGTTTCTTGCTTACCCAAATCCTTCAAAAAGGATTCTAATGGATTGGATAACATCATCTGGTCTGGCTTTTCTCTTATAACAATTGATCTTGACTCTGTTGGTGGCTTCTTTTGTTTCCCTTTTTCCTTCTGCAGGGCTTTGAGACGATTCCGTAATTCTGCCATATCTGGTTCTCTTCTGGAGGTATCTTCTGGAATATTGGCAAAAACAGATACTTGTGGTGCCGGAGGTATGTACCCGGTTCGGACGGGAGGTGCTAGCGGATCAAAAGGTCTGAACCTTCCCTCCTCAAGAAGTTGAATTTGCTTCTTGAGCTTCTCTATCTCTGGTTTTGGACTTTCAAGGTAGTGGTACCCAAGATGTTGTCCTGATTCCAAGGCATGAAGCCTTTTCTGGAATTCAGAAAGCATCTTCTTGGTACTCTCATTATATCTTCGGAGATCTTGTTGCACATTCCCTATCTTGGAATCAATAGCCTTGAAGGCATTATTTTGTGCTAACAGTGTCTCTGATTGCCAGTTTAGAACAGCTTCAGCGGCAGAGGTTTTTTTCTGTTTCCCATGTTCATCCACATCAGTGGGAGTAGGAACTTTAGGAACATGGCGGTATCTGCCATGAGGATCAATGAATTCTTCCGTAGCAGGGAACGAGAGTTTTGATTCTTCCTTGACAAGAGGAGGAAAATCAGTTTCATGGAACATGGCTATTGAAGAAGTGGATGGTATTTTTGCTGGAACTTCAAGCGGGTAGGAATGCTTTTTAGCCCACTTAAGGATTGGTTTATAAAATGGAGAGAGAACTTGCTTTTTCTGGGGAGGAGATGGTGGTGGTGGTTTTGGTGGTTGTGGTGAGGCTTGAGATGTAGTACTAGACTCTGGTGGTGGAGGTGGTGCATAGGAAACCATAAATTGGTACTTGTTACATTCACCAAGAGTATCAACGGATGAATCTCCGTCCAAGTACCTTTGGAAAATCTTATCTTTCGGCCTTTTCCTTCGAGGTGGGGGTCTTGTAAAAGGATCTACCTCATCGGGGGAATTTGTGCAATAGGAACATTGACAAAAAGGGTCCCAAAAGCAATGACCGTATTTGTCTTTGTAGTAATGAACAGGATGTCCATTACCATCAAAGTGCCTGACATGTTTTTTTGGATCTGGCTCAGAAATAGATTGAGGGACACATGGTTCAATCATAAAGAGGGTTTGGAAGATAGAAGGACTTTCTTCCTTTTCCTTGCCAAATTTGATGGAAACAGTTCCATCTTTTTTCCTTACGAACTCTGAGTCCGTAGATTGGAAAGGTTTGTTGTGCTGATGTAGCTTTTCGTAGTTGGTAATCCAAGTTTCTGGAAGAAGCTTGGCCAACGTATCCCTTGGGATTTGTCTAGGAACATGGATACAAGATGCTTGGTCATTTTGCATGGAGATGAACAAGGCATCTTCATTACCATTGTTGAAGTTGAGATCAAGCGCATGGTTCTGCACTCGATAAACCATCTGGTAATGTATTGTTGCGGCTACAGAGTCAGCAGTTTGAGGGGCTCCAGTAAGTTGGACTTGAACTTTCATAAAAGAGAGCAATTGAGGGTCTGAAAGAGCAATGTTGAAGTTGGGATATAGTGTGACAAAGACGGTTCCTGCATTCAAAGTAGTTTGAACAGTACCAATGCAAGCATGCTGGTATTGTAAAAACCTGGTGTCTAGCAATGCTATTCTTGCCACAACCGGCAAACCTTTTCGTCCATGGAAGGTTAGAGCAAGACGAACAGCTCCATAATGGACATGAGTGTACCCCTGTTGAGCCCATTGTCTGGGAAATTCTGGAGGAATCTGGAGAGTAACAAAATACTCCTTTTCTGTAGCAGGAATAGGATGCTGGTCGAATTTGGAGGACTGAACGTACTCCTTTACTTGCTTTGGGGTTTGGTGAATAAGTTGGCGGATGGAACGAATAGGTGAAAATGACGAGGTTGGTTTTGCGAAAGCAGAATAAGGGTTCATGAGAGGAAGTTGCGTTTCAGAAATCTTGGTTTCATCACTAAGAGAGACTTCATAGAGATAATCTATCTTAGAAGCATTAGAAATACGAAACTCAAGGGCTTCAAGGTCTTCTGGTGAGAGGATCTGATTCAGTCTTCGTGATGAGGATGCTTGTTCATGAGCCCAGTGTGATGCTTCCTCTTCAGCCCAGTTTGTATTTTCATCATGATCAGGAATTCTTGGCTGAGGCCAGTTGGATGGGTCTGCATAGAAAGATACGTCCATGCTTTGGAATTGTTCGTAGGGATCCTGGGATAGAGGTCCTCCAAAGCGTGCATAGGGGTCCTGGGTGGATTGGACAATGTCATCTTCGCTTGTCATTTCAGGCTCTTGGGACGATAAGGCTTGTCCGTATTGTCCGAGTGCTTCCTTAGCTTCTGGTGCTAGGTCATAATGATCCCACGTAGTGGGTGCATTATTCCAAATGTCTTCGGGAATGGTCTTGTTTTCCTGGCACAGGATTCTTTGGAGTTCTCGATATTCATTTTGACAGAGTCGAACAGATCTAGGATAAGATCTGTAAATCCGAGCTTCTCGATTGTTTAAGTTAGGTTTATAGGATGTGGTACCTATCTCTAGTGGTGCATCGAGAATACTACCATTATTTCTACAAAAATTCCAAGGACGTCGAAAGAACAGGATGGTGTGGATTTCGGGGTTTGGCGTCGTCGATCTCAATTCTCTTTCTAAGTCTTGTTTCCAGCATGTAGGAGGATAGAACCAATTTAGAAATTCTAAAAGATTTCTATCACATTCCTTTTCAATGTTTCTTCCGAGCAGAAATATCCTTGTGAGGTTAGCAATGAATCTTCTGGTTGGGATTTCAAAAGCTATTAGATACTTATTGGTCAAGTACCATAATAACGTTTTGAGTTGTTCGGGAAAATCATCTTCCTTCCAGATAAGAGGATGAATAAAAGGATAATTCATATTTAACCCAAAAGGATAAAGAATCGAACCTCCATTGAATCTGAATAGATATGTATGGCTTTGCCACATGAGGTTCTCTAAGTTCTCTGCAAGGCTGTCGTTCTGGATTTGCTGAATAATTTCCTGGGGATATTTCCAGCTTTGTGAATCTCTGATGTTCTCAATTTTGTATTTTACTCCATAGTTGAGCATATGGAAAGCAGGCCTTTTGATATACATGTTGATCTCAGCTGGTGCTTTTGGCCTTGATAAGAAGTCAGCAAGTACATTCTTCTTTCCAGGAATATGCTTAGTGTCAAAGGAGTATTTTGAAAACCATTCAGCCCATCTAAGCAGTTGAGAATTTGGAATCTGTTTTTGTTTAAACTTGGTCATCTGGGGGAAAGATGCCATGTCTAATTCCACTAGGAAGTGGTGGCCGATGAGATGAAACTCAAATTTTTTGATTCCATTTTTGACTGCTAAGATTTCTTTGAAAGTGGAATGGTAATGCATTTCAGCTTGAGAAAACTTTCCACTTTTATGGGCACAAAGGAGTCTCTTACCATCAATTTCTTCGAATAGGACGGCTGCCCAGTATTCATCACTGGCGTCAGTTTGAAGAATTCTTTTTCCTGTTGATGGTATTTGTAGTGGCGGGAGATTCTGCATAATCTCCTTAAGCTCAGCGACTGCTTTGGTCTGAATCTTTCCCCAAGGTGGGGAATTCTTTTTTAGCATGGATTGCAAAGGGATCAGAAGCTTTGCAATATTTGGGACAAAATCTCTGAGATAATTAATTATCCCAAGAAATTGCTGAACTTGTTTCGTCGTGAAGTTATCTTCAGGAAACTTCAATAATTCTTGAGCAATATGTGGCCCGGGGTAGTATGTACCTTTGTTGAGGTGCATACCAAGAAATTCAATCTCTGTTTGGGCAATGTTCATCTTTCTTTGAGAGAGCATAATGCCATGCTTTCTCACTATTTCTGCAAATTGTTCAAGGAGTTGGCAGTGTGACTGTTCATCAGGGCTGTAGAGCAGAATATCGTCGATATATACAGCTGCACTTGATAGTATTGGTTGGAAAATACGGCACATAGCCTTTTGGAAAAGGGATGGTGCTACCTTTAAACCAAAAGGGAGAACTTTCCACTGGAAGTGCTGGTTTGGGATACAGAATCCTGTTTTGGATCTGTCTTCAGGATGGATGCCCAATTGCCAAAATCCGGCTTTGAGATCGAATTTGGAATAAATGTGGGCTTTGGTTAATCCGATGAAGAGAGAATTTCTGGATGGTAAAGGGAATTTATCATCCTGGAGAAAGAGATTGAGAGGTTGATAGTTGATTACCAATCTCATTTTTCCCCTGTTTTGCTCAGCACGTTTATTGACATAAAAAGCTTCACAAGCCCATTGAGAATTTGAGATTTCAATAAGGCCTTGCTGTAATAGTTCTGAGCATTCCCTTTGAGCTAAAGCCAAGTGTTCTGGCTTCATTCCCATATGACTTGCCTTGGTTGGATTGATATCTTCGTTCTTTTTGAAGGGAAGGCGGACAAAGAACTCAGGGTTTTCCCATAAAGGATGAGAGCATTTCTGGGCAAATTCTGAATGAGATTCTGAACAGGATTCAAGCAACCTTTGCATGATTGGATCTAGTAAACTCATCTCAATGGAAAAGAGTCTCTGAATATTGACGAACTCAGCGAATTGGTCTTTAAATCTGAGTCCTTTTCCAGGAATGATTCGGAGTTGAGATATTTGAGTCATGATATCCCACCCAATTATCAAATCTTTATTGGGAAGGCTTGATCCAAAAATTTTTGTGGTTATGGAACACTGAGGAAAAAACTGGACAGTGACTGGTGTGGTTCTGACATTCGTGGAGAAAGTATCTCCTGAAGCAGAATTGAAATATCGGATATAAGGGGTCCAAAATTCTTCGGGTAGAACTTTTGTGTCTAGAATGGAACAACTTGCTCCCGTGTCAATAAGAGCAATGACGTTGATCGGTTTGGCAAACTTCGAGGTGAGGATTTTAATAGGGAAATGGGGACAGTGAGTATGACTTGAGAATATGTCAGGATTTGGTTCTGAAGATGTAGGAGATATGTGAAAAATATCTTCAGATTCTGAGTCAGACTCAGATTTAGAGTCACTAGAAGTTTGGTAAAAAGGAATGGCACAAAGAGTTTGTTCAGTTGGTTCATCATCAGCAGAGAATAAGGATTCAATATCATCATTTTCAAGTGAAAAACCTGTTTCATTCTCTATTAGATGAATCTGACCTTTTTTCGCCTGAGGACAATTTTTGGCAAAATGTCCTTTTTTGTTGCAGATGTAGCAACGACTTGACTTCTTATGGCCTGTGCGGTCCTTCCTTTTGCGTAGGTATCTCCATTTCTTCTTTTTCCGGAAATGCTTGGAGCCATGTTTGGATTTCTTGATCGAGTATTTCTTGTAGTGCTTTTTCTTTCGGGAATACTGGCCACAAGTACCATCACAATCTTGTTTGGAGCATTTGATCTTTAACTTCTGAGAGGAACAAGCTCCTTCAAGACGCTTGTCATCTGTGATGTATGTTCGGACCATTCGGCGTTTTAAGCATAATTCTTCAAGACATAGATGTACTTCTTGCTGGATTTCTCCCAGAGGAATATCTTATTATCAATGCTATTTATATACCAATAATCCAAACTAAAAGGTCACTATCTGAAGTTGTGGAGTGTGAAAAAACAAAACAAAAAAAATGAGTGCTTGCGTATATCACGATGACTATTTTTTATAGGATTAATTTACAATACCTTATAAGTGCAAAATTATCGCTTTAATTTCAAGAGCTTAATTGCATTGTTCTTTAAAGCTGACCAACCCTAGCTCATCTTTATCTCCACCGCCAAGGATATAGAAACATTGCTTTGAAGAATTTGAGAGCTTTACAAATGAACCATTGTTAGTTAAACTAGCATATTTGGGTACTAGCGTAGACGTGTGATGAACTTTCGAATGTCAAGTTATTGATTTCATTTAGTCAAATTTATATATTTATTTCACAAATTTTTAATTAACTCAAAATCATTTTTTTGTCATAAACCCAAAGACAAATTAATAAATCAAAATTTAAATTTTTCTCGACAAACGTTTTTTCTTGGTTTAGTTTGGCGATTGCCCTAATATTCTGCCATTCTTTTTTACTTGGTCAAAAAGTGGGCTTTAGAAAAAAAAAAAAGAAAAAGAAGTGATAGAAAGGGAAAAGGAGAGCACGCACCACGATAAAAACGAAAAGAAAGGGAAAAGAAAAAGGAGAGATTGAAAGGGAAAAAAGGAGAGCATGCACCACGAAAGAAACGAAAAGAAAGGGAAAAGAAGAGGAAAAAAGAGAAAGAAGATAAAAGAACGGAAAATAGAAAGAAGGTTTTGCATACGCATGGCGGGACTTCGTCAAGTTAGATCTATTTTGATTCGTTATTACCCGACAAGAATTTAAGTCATTTATTTGTCTAATTGAAGTGATTTTCGGCAATAGAGCACAAAAATTATGTAAAATTTGAGTTGTGAACTTCAATTTTGGCATTATTAAGCCGTGGCAGTAAGGGTATTGTGGCATTGTGAAATTCGATTTTGATCAATTTGGTCTGATTTCTAGGAGCATTGATCCAGTTCTCGGTTCCATAAAAATGGAACTAGTGATTTTTGGTCTGATTCCGGGTTCCGAAGGGAACTGGATTAGACATATTCTTTTTCATTAAAAAAATATATTTTTAATTCTAAAATAATAACAACTCTAATATTTCTTTTAATTTTTCAATTTCTAAATATTTGTTGCTAAATGATCAATTTCATTGGACCAAACTGGTTTGGTCTGATTTCCAATCCCAAAACTGTTCAATTCGATCCTTGGTCATAGATGAAATTGGGAATCTATCACCCCTAACATTTCAAATAATATTTTGGATAACTTTGAATAATCGCTTTGGGAGTAATTTATTGAGCCATGAAAGTCATTTTGTTGTAAAGTAAGTTTCCTCCATAGGTGACCCATGAAAATAGTTACTACCAATAGTGACTTTTGCAAAGTTTCCAACCTTGCACGCCATTTTCTTTAAAGATAAAATGGTTTTTCTTACTCTGGTTCTAACTTCGAACAAAAAGTCGTTCAATTTCAAAACTGTGCTGAACTTGATTTCGTTTTAGGTTTGAACTGAAATTATGAAGAAATTTAACTGTGAGGAGTAAAATTCTTGGAAATTAGTACACTTTCAGTGAAATTGCAGCTTTTTGCTTTCTGTCCTTTCTTCACGCGTGCCCCGACAATTCTCTCTCTTCATTTTTTCTTTTCACCACCTCTGTTCTTCTTTTTCTTTCTTTTCTTTTGTGGACCTTTCTCAGTTTGGAGCTTTCTCTTTCTGCCGACCATAACTCTCTGTCTCTCTGTCTCTCTCGGCAATTATTGCATGTTGAAAAATCGCCCACCCCACCTGGGTGAGAATCCTCTCTTGACCGACACTCCGACCGAAAAAAAAAAGATTTTCTTGACTCCTTTGCCCATGAATTCTGGTATCTGAACGGTGAGATTGCCCCTTGTCAAGATGGAAATTGCTCTCTCTTGACTGGATATAAAATTTGAGAAAAAATTTTAGACAAGAAAATTGGGGGTTTAAAGTTGAGGGTTTTCTGAAACCAAAAAAAAGTCGGGATAAAATTAAGATGGAACTAAAATTTGAGTTTTTAAGGAATTAGGATCATATAAAAAGAGCCAGAGAAAGTTGACAAGCTTCATATGTTTTTATCATCCGGTGACATGTTTGTAATTAGATAGCATATGATAATTTTATCTCTACCCCCACTCCTAGTGGCTAGGCCCAAGTCCTTCCTTAATATGAGGCTACTGCTCTTCTCCATCGAGTTTTTGTCAATTTCTTATTGCGAAAGAGCCGCTAGGCCAACTACTCTTCTCTCTACTTAATTATGAAGTTACCAATTAATTCAATTCCAGCACCCAGCCAACGAGATAAATTTGTTATTGACACTGGCAAGTTTATCAAACATTGATACACAAAGGAAAGAGTATGGGACAACAATAAGTTTCCAGAACAGCAAATGGACATGGTAAGAAGCTCAAAGAAAAAAATCTTCAGCACTATACAATTGATGGCATCAACGAATTGATCCTTAGCTTGATTGTATGACTGTCAAAATGTTCCTACCACTAACTGAGAAGGGAGGAACTACAACATGAGGAATGCTGCGAAGCTTTTTATTCTCCATCTCCAGATGTAAGATAGGATCCTAGATGTGTAGTTTCACTGGGTTAGTGTTTCAAAAGTGAGAATACTATAACCAAGCAAATGTCCACACAAAACTTAACCCATTAGGGCCATCAAATGAACATTTCTTAACCTATATACAAGTACAAGACTCCAGCTATCAAAAGATATGTTGGAACTTTTACTGTATAAGTAAGGCAGAATGCAAAACATCCTTTGAAATCATAAGCATGTAATGGCATGTACATGCATTGTGCACACAGGAGGAAAAACAAAGCTGCTGCTACTCGTGCCGATGAGGAGAGCAAATAAATAATAGATAGGAACAATAAAAGAACAAACGTTTTTAAAACCAGACCAGTGGTTCAATCGGTTGAACTGGTAAAACTATAGAATGTGATGTCATTTGATAGAACACTACAAATATTAGATTACACATGTTTAGAACAAAAGAAGCCCAGTGAGTCCGCCAGCGAACAAAGAAGCCCATTGAGTTGGCAGACACCATAGCATTTTAGTATATTACACACGCTCAATGTCATCTTAATAGCATCCTGTTCAGTTATCTAATAGATTAGGTCAATATGGTCAATAATTAAATTATCCACCACAAATTGAAGAAAGAAGACACCGGAGCAAATAGTTGGCATACTTGTTAATTACAAGAAGTTGGAGTTCCAAACCCAAAGCCAACTCCAGCACTACTCCTTCAATTTTTTTTAAGGTCCAAAACTAGTCCAGACTTTTTGATAGGTTTGATGGGTACCAGTTGACAGGGACACCTGGTTATCGGTTAAACAAAGTAAATACCACCAGTTCTTGACCAATACTATTTCTGCTGGGAAATATAACTGGACAGGCCTGGTTTCCCATCCAACTGGAAGCACTTCCTAAAATCCTGAAAAGAACAGGAGTCAACAGAAAAGCAGAATATGCTAGGTTTTTCCTTTTTCCATCAATGTCTTAAATTGTGAATTGACATGATCAGAATAGAACCCAGGATACCATGAGTAAGAAATCAATATGCAAGCTCTGAATCCATGAGTTACCTTCAATTGGTACAACTCTCAGTTATTTGTACAATTGGTTCCTGCAATATGCACAAATGGAAGGTCACTGCCTACAAGATCATCATTTCGGCGTCTCCCAAGCCTTCACAAATATCATTCATCTTATTTAGCAACATAGCAATTTGATCGTCCTGTTTACAACAGAATGTATTAGCCACATTTGCAAATTTGGGCTTTAAAATATGATATACCAAGCTCTTACCTCAAATAGAGCCAAATCCACAAAACAGTGACCAGGAGGGATGCACAACAAGATCCTTCCAAAGGTCTTCCATGCTTCACATTCATTCGTCAGTCCCCTCACTAACGCTATACAATTCGTTACGTCTACAAAAGAATCGTCAGGTATTTGGAAGGAAATATAATCTGAAGCAAATTCAAAGTCATCCTGCAGAGCTAGACAGAGAATGATTAGCATCAAAAAGCATTTGTACTATGCACATGTGGATCTTTGGATAATATATGTAGTTTCAGATTAAAGGTATATATGTCATTCTAAGCAACCCTTATCGTGTCTTATCCAAAAATAGTTCAACTTCATGTCTAAAATTTAGTAATTTAGTGTCACTAAAGAAATGATACCACACATGATGAGAGACAGGCAAGATATTACAATGGTTGCAAACAGAAGATATCTAGAAAGGTAGAGAAATCACAAGAAAGATTGTAACAGGCATACTGGCTTCATGACATATGAGAGCACCCTTATGAATTGCTCAACCTTTATATGCAGCATTCCAGCCTATTATCCACCAGAGTCTCATCCAAACCAATACCTAGGTAATGAAAACGCCATCTTGAAAGACCCCTGAGCTCACCCATTCTAAAGCCAATAATTTCTACAGTAGGCTGTTATGTAAATAACAATACTTCAGTATCTTAACCCCATATGTCAAATATCATCTCTTATTGAGAAAACTGACACACACTCGTGAGGGATAAAAATAGCATTTATCTGCTGAACCATCAAAGTTAAAAGTTTACGAAAGAAAATGTTTTACACAGTAAATGGTTATTACAACCCATCTTCATTTTCTGCACACTGTGTTTGAACTAAACGACATACTCTAGAGTCTCTGACAAATAAAAGTTATACTGGAAAATTCATTAAAGAAATGGAGCCTAGTCTACTATCCAATTCATGCAAGCAGGACAGAAAGTTTGGAATGTTCATGCGAATTATCAAGTCTTGCCCAAAGTCGCTGAGAGAGAGAGAGAGAGAGAGAGAGAGAGAGAGAGAGAGAGAGAGAGAGAGAGAGAGAGAGAGGGGGAGGGCATTTATGTGATAGTTGTGAGCTGTAAGCACAATATTAACAGGAAATGCTAGTGTGTTCAAGGAGATAGCCCCTAGCCCTTCTGCTGTTAGCTTGGGTAAGGTTAACTTCTTTACAATATTCAAATATCAAACCGCATCTCTATCCAACAGCTTCAGGAAGGGTAACTTCTTCACAACATTCAAATATCAAACTGCATCTCTACAGGAGGTACTTGATTCAAAACTCTCCCTGCTACTAATTTACCTTCCCAATTATCAAATGTTTACACTTCAATCTAAAGAAAAGTCCTAGCTTACAAAAGAGCATTTAAACAGTAAGCCACATCTTTATTTCATAGCTTAATCTTTTTATCACTTGTCAATTTTTCCACAAAATTCTACACCGTCATGAATGCACAAATTGAATAGACAAAAGGAGAAAGAAGCCCTAAAGCATTGATTGGCAATACCATAGAGTTAAAGAGAATTCATAAGCCTTGGCAAGAAAGAAATAGGCAGGCTTTTAAAAATGAGGAAAGCTCTATAGGTGTTGTAAAAGATATTGGCTTACTACCTTATTTTTTTCACATTGTGGTGGCAGTTCTTTGGACACCAAGTCTTTTTTTTTTTTTTAATTTTTAAGGTAAATATGTGCTTATAGGTGGTAATTAGAAAACAGGAGGCATCCCCTTGGTGCTTTTTAATAGACTCACTAATCAAAATATAAAACAGCAGAGTATAACCTTGAAATATGTAACTAGAAACGTCATTTCTCACTATAGTAGTAATCAAGAAAAATATGTAGCATGCACATGAGAGTCACTGTACCCTAGAGAAGCACAGGATCTGATCCAATTAACAACAGCCCTATAGTGTGAATGTACATGTGTGCACACCTGTGTAAGCACATGATCGCATGCATGTGCACACCGAAGCACATGTTCACAACACACAAAAATGCCCATATAAATGGAGAGAGATCTGGCAGGGGAATAAACTGGCAATATATTTTCTCTAGATAACAGAGGATTTTGTTGAGAGAAAAAGTTCCAGTACATCGGTATATAAGAGAACAAAACAAAAGAAAAACAAACAAAAATGAAGCATTAGAAGATATATAGAATCAGAATATGATTCTGAAAGCCGGTTAAAAGGTGCCAACACAGAAGCAACCAAAGATTCCAAACCCTACATTTTGTTGCTTTCTTTCTTAAGGCATCCCATGAGACAAAGGTGCCGCACTTCAGAACTTCTTAGAAATTGATCCTCCTAATTAGGCATGCCAACAGTTTAAGAAACTGGATGCCAAAACATTTGGCAAGAACCAAACTACCTTAGACAAGCCAAAGATTTGATGTAAAAGCTTGGAAGCGAAGTCAGAAAGAAAAAAGAGATGATCAACATTTTCCTTTAAAAGTTTTCACACACAACTCCATTCTATGAAAAATCAAATTCCATTTCCTGAGATTCTCAATTGTAAGATCTCATTCCAATTTGGTGTGCATATATTATGAAACTTACACTCCCAAGTAATGGAATTTGATTCTCACATATTGGCGTTGTATGTGTAAGCATTTGGGTGAAATGTCAAGGAACAAGGAAGCTTTGGTTGCAGATTGTTATCATTTAAACAACGAAATGATCATTTGCGACATGGACTTTGTGGGCCAAGCCCAAGGTTAGGAGTTCAAAGATTTCTAATGCTTTTAGGGATGCTTTTGCTTGGAACAAGGGAAGAGATGGAATCTTTTATGTAAAGTCTTACTACAAGCTGCTCGATAGGGAGATTTGTGAAAAGAACAAATTTTCATTAGAAATCGATTTGGAAAGTGAGGATTCCAATAGAGTTTCTCTTTTTGCTTGGGAAGCAACCTGGGAACAAATCCTTACTTTAGAAATGAGGCAAAGTACTGGTTAATAGGTGTCTCATCAGCAAGAGGAGATAGTGCGTGTGGCATCTCCTCCTTCATTTTGTTCTTGGACAAGAATGGTTTGGACCGTTTCCTATGCATGCACCATGTTATCTTGGGTTATTAGACGTTTTATTGAGCAAGAACTTTGGGCATGGTAGGGCATTCGTTTATAGCACAACAATTAGGATTAAATCAATTCCCCTGTGTCTTTTGGATGATTTGGAAGGAGCAGAACAAGAGAGCTTCCGATGGAGAGAAATCTTCCATTCTATTTTATTGAAAGTTGGCTTAAAGTCACACACTTTTGGTATAATGCAAACTTGCATATAGATGTAAATGCCTTGGTTGATTAGTCAATGATTTATCTGGTATTTGAACTCCCATTTGGTTTTGGGACTTGATTTGTATATGGCTTTAGTTTTTTGGGCTCCTTTTGTATATGGGTTGCACCCCCTTGGTGCCCTATAGGTGAAATATATAATCTATAAAAAGAAACTTAACACTTTCCTGAGGATTCTAAGTTATTCAAATTACCCTTTGTTCCAACACATATGATTTTGTGCTAATCAGCATAACCATCACCCACATGGGCAAAAACACTCTATTAACTAATAGTTGTAATTCCTTTTGCAAGTAAGATCATTGTGATAAAAGGGTGCCACTACTACTGAAAGTCAAGATCAAAAAAGTTCAAGAGAAACTTTGGATCCAAAGAGCTACCTACCAACACACTACCAAAAAAGGAGCAATACAAGGGACTAAGAGAAGTATACAAAACTGATTTGAAGAGGAAAAAAGCGAGTATAATGCATAAGGTCACAAACAGCTAATACGAATCCATATGGCATGCGACTTAGTAAAAGCAATTTCAATACTAGGGCTTAACATCCTCATCATTATTTTGCCAAAAAAGAGGTGGTATATCAAAAATCATGATCTAAAGATATGCTACAAAATAATAATATAAAATAATCAATTCTCACATCTAAGTGCTAAACAAATGATTGCGAATAGAGGCTCTCATAACTGTTGTTAAGCATCACAAATTAGATCCATGTAGGCTTAATTCACTGTCATTCGAGCACCCACCAGAACTCATTTTCTTCAAATTTCTAAGTTTTCATTCTCATCCTTAGCTTGTTGACCTTAAACATAACACAGGAAAGAAGAGTTTCAGTTACTACATTGAGTTCAATGAGTGGAATTTGGTAATATAAACAACTCTAACTTCCCCTAGGCTCTAATAGTAATATCAATAGGTAAAACGAGTTGAATATGATTCTCTGGTACAAAAATTGACTCTTGCAGTTAAGAGGGGATATATGCTAAGACCGAAACGGGCAGTAAACTCTTTCCTTTTAAATTGAGAACATATCTCTACACCTGCTAATTATAATGTGAATAAATTAAACATTCTATATCTAAATCTCCATGTACAGTACACTTAAAGCTCAAACTTAGATCAAGTTCAAGTTTCGAACCAATGATTTATGACCAACAATTTTCATTATACGTATATAGGAGAGATTGCCAACTTGTTAAATCAGACTCAAATCAGATTTTACTGTGCCCTTTCCAGCCACTTAAATTTGGCAATTCATATCATGGTATATGATATGTTCATATGAAGAATCAACATCAGGATGTTCTGAAAAATATGGCATGTCTCCAGATGTGCAAAGCATAATTTACTGTAACAAATTCTTATCTCTTTCTAATCACCTCCAAGACTGTTCTCTGAGATGCATGAAACTTAATTATTTGGGAAAAAGGCCAAATGCAAAGATAATATCGTGTACCTGCAGATGATTGAGGACAACCAGCAGAAGTTCTTTTCTAGCACCACAAACAACTATTGATACACGCTTCATATGCTATCACTAAACAAACTAGCAGACTAAGATTTTAAAAACCAATTGAAAAAGCCAAGGTCCCATAGCAGCATCAGAGCTTAAAAAATAAGCCATACCACTTCACCCAGAGAATTAACAAGAAATTGATGGAGTGCAGGAGTGGTACTAGCACCATCAAGAAGAGTAAAAAATTCCTCCTAAGAAGAAGAGTCGAGACATAGATAAGCAAATGAAAACAGTTAAATGAAGAAAATTGAAACGCCATCAACTGCTCTGTATTAATAGTACCACTTGCCATGGTCACTAATGAGGTTTGATAGGAAATCAAACCTCTCATGAAGTATGTTAAAGGCATCAACCCACTGCTTATGCATGACTGAAAATGTCCAGATGACACAAAGTAAAATGTTCAACGTTCAAAGCTTTTTGAGCGACTTGATGGAGTTCATTTTTTCTGTAGACATAAAGAGATTGATAATCTGAGGAGGCATTCGGCTGATAAAGATTCTCAAAAGTCCGTTCTAATTTCAATTTGAGAATTAAAACAGACCAACAAATGCGTTGGGTGACACTCTGAAAGCAATTGATGAATAAAAGGAAAACTACTCTCAAAATCAAATCACAAACTGAAGTTGACATTTTAGTATTCTCATTCCACTGCAAACATGGATACTTGGAATAACTAAGCCTGTTTTCGGATGCAACCAGAGCATATTCTCAGAATTTTCATCCCCAATGACATGTATTATTTTTGCTGAAAAAATATTTTGTCAAAAAAAATCGAAAACAGTTCTATGAAAATGGAAACTAAAGGTGCTTTCTAAAACTAAGTAGGCCTTAAAAAGCCGAGAACAAAAACGACATGTGAAGCATGCGACGATGTTTACAATTTTGCAACAAATTTGCCTCACAACTTTCAACTTCTGAACTAAATAGATTTCTAGAGGTTTTTACTGAAAGCTAGTATGAAAATTACAGGTTGGCTTCGAAGCATGAGGCATCGTGTTGTTCAGCTTATGGCGACTCTCTAAAGTCAACTCAAGCATTAAAAATTATCAGTAGGAAAGTTCTTCCATCATGTAAATTTCAAAGTTATTTCTAAGAAAACTCCTTACAAAAAAAAAAGGTTATTTCTAAGAAAATTGCCCCAAAAATTGCTATACCTTAACTATCCATTTCTTTTTGAAGGATGATGATAATATCCTGAGTTAATAAGCATTTCACTTTCCTTATGACCAAACAAAGTTAGATACCACCGAAACAAATATCAGTGCACATGAACAACCTTAATATACTAATTCTAGTCAACAACTGCTTTTTCAGTCTTTAAAAAACAGGACACGGCAACTTTTCATTAATAATTTACTATGATCTTTGGAATGATAGTTATGCACTACCGAGCAAGAAAAAGAATGACCCTAAACCAGCGGCCTTTACTTTGGTTTTTCAGCAGTTATTCTAAAGGCACGATGTGTATTTGCACCAGTGGTCATCAGGCAGAGTAGCAAACGATGCAAACCAGATTCCTTGTGCTGAAGTTTGGAATGAATTTCCTTAATTCGAGGAAGAGGGAAGAATGAATTATCCATAGGTATGAACCAAACGAGTTAAATATGAAACCAAAAACAATCTGCTCACCTGAAGGCACCAACTACCAATCAAAAGCTTGGTCGCGTTCTGCAGCTTCTGAAGCAGTCCCTCAACCAGGTTGCAATACCCTCTGTAAGTGTTGATGCATATCAAAGCAGCAAAGAAGCAGAAATGCCAGAACTATAGATATCGAGGAAGAAAGAGGAAAAACAGAGGAAACAAAGAGAACAGAGCATAAAAACTGCCTTCTATAGTTCTCAAGTAAAAAGTGAAGTACAAAACACGACTTAAACCAAAAAGAAAAAAAATAACTGCACACACACACGTTCAGCTTGTAACTGCACCCGAACAAGTGCTTAACTTCCTAAATAACACAACAACAACTGCATAACATAATTGACTAAGTAAGAAAATAAACTAAAACAATATAAAACAGAACAGAGAAGCTTTAGTCTAAAAACAGCAGCACTGAGACATCAAAAATCCAACAAACTCCTCCTTGGATCAGTAGCTGCTGCATACTCCAATTTTCTTTCTCAATGCTTCAAATCTTCCAGCTTGAAGTGGTTTAGTGAACATATTAGCAAGTTGATCTTCAGATCTGCAATAAACTAGCATGACCTCACCATTTTGTTGCACCTCACGTAGAAAGAAGAACTTGACCTTGAAATGCTTAGTTTTGCCATGAAAAACTGGGTTCTGAGATATTGCAATTGCAGCTTGGTTATCCACATTGATCTTGATACATTCATTGGAGTTCAGCCAAAGATCTTTCATTATCTTCTTCAGCCATAAGGCTTGATTTGCAGCTGCAGTAGCAGCAATAAACTCTGCTTCTGCAGTAGATTGAGCTACAATTTCTTGCTTTTTAGAACACCAAGTGAAACAAGCTGATCCTAAACTGAAACAGTACCTAGATGTACTCTTCATATCATCCATCGAGCCAGCCCAATCACTATCAGAATAACCTTGTAGATTGAATTCTTGACTCCTTCGAAACTTCACTCCAAAAAACACGGTTCCTTTCAAATACCTTAAAATCCTTTTAGCTGCAATCAAATGAAGCTGACTTGGATCACTCATAAATCTAGACAGAACACTTATAGCAAATAGAATGTCTGGTCTGGTTGCTGTGAGGTACATGAGACAACCTATTAGACTTCTGTACATTGAGACATCCACAGCTTCAGTTCCATCACTCTTCTGCAACTTCTCTTTTGCTGCCATAGGTGTACTGACACTTCGACATTCTTCCATCTGAAACTTCTTCAAAATTTCCTTTAAGTACTTCCTCTGACAAATGAAGATTTCATAAGGACTTTGCTTGATTTCCAGACCTAAGAAGTAAGCCATTTTTCCTAAGTCTGTCATCTCAAAACCAGCAAATAAGCCTTGCTTAACATTTTCTATCAGCTGAACATCATTTCCTGTTACCAAAAGATCATCCACATATAGAGACAGAACTACCACACTATGATTCACTTTCTTAATATAAAGAGTGAACTCACTCAAGCTCCTTTTAAAACCTAAATCCAGTAGATATCGATCAATTTTTCCATACCAGGCTCTTGGAGCTTGCTTCAGTCCATATAAAGCTTTGTGCAATTTGTATACACTCTCTTCTTGCCCTTTAACACAGAACCCTTCAGGTTGTTCAATAAAAATTTCCTCTTCAAGCTCACCATTTAGAAATGCAGACTTGACATCAAGCTAAAAAATAGTCAAACCCTTCTCGGCTGCAACAGCTAACAGGAGTCTTACTGTGTCCAGCCTTGCAACTGGAGCAAAAGTTTTAGAATAGTCTACTCCCCATACCTGAGCATAGCCTTTCACAACCAGCCTTGCTTTATACTTGATAACAGAGCCATCAGAATTGAGTTTTGTCCTAAAGACCCACTTAACTCCAATTACATTCTTATTTAATGGCATGTCTACCAATTCCCAAGTCTGACTTTTTTGAATCATTGTCATCTCCTCCTGCATTGCTGCAAACCACTTCTGATCTTCCTTCGCTTCAGCAAAATTTGATGGTTCAAGCACTGCCACATTACTCCTTTCATAGATCTCAGCAAGTGACCTTGTGCCTCTTACAGGTTCATCATCTATATTTTCTTCCATTTCCCCTGTAATTTCATTAGTCTCCACATCAGTTTCAGGTTGTCTTTCAAAGTGCTTCAATTCAGTGTTCCTTCCATTTAACCAATTCCATTCATCTTCCTCTAAGAACATAACATCTCTGCTCACAGTAATCTTCCTTGTCTTTGGATAGAAAATTTTGTAAGCCTTTGATTGAGAGCTATATCCAACAAAAATTCCAATCTCAGCCTTTTTATCAAGCTTATCCCTTTTGACATCAGGAATATGAGTATAACACAAACTTCCAAAAACCTTCAAATTTTTCACAGAAGGTTTAGTGTCTTGCCAGCCCTCGAGAGGTGTTAGTTTCTCTAAAGCTTTTGTAGGTAATCTATTTAAAAGAAATACAGCAGTGTTGGCTGCCTCAGCCCAAAAACTTTTAGGCAAATTCTTTTCCTGCATCAAACATCTGGCCATCTCCATAATGCTTCTATTTTTCCTCTCACTAACCCCATTCTGTTGAGGTGAGTAAGGGGCTGTAAATTGTTGTACAATTCTAGCTTACTCACAAATCAGTTTGAATTTGTTAGCTGTATACTCAGATCCATTGTCTGACCTGAGAGCTTTGATTCTCTTCCCACTTTGATTTTCAACTAATGCTTTAAACTTCATAAATACATCAGCTACTTCAGTCTTAGCTTGCAGAAAATAGATCCAGCTCATTCTAGTCAGATCATCAGTAAAAGTAATAAAATACCTGCTTCCATTTAAAGAAGGTTCAGACATAGGTCCACACACATCAGTGTGAACTAATTCCAGCTTTTGATATGTCTTCGAGACTCCTCCTTTGAAGGGAAATCTGGTTTGTTTGCCAAGAAGGCAGGTTCTGCATTGTGGAAGCTCTTCCTTCAAGCTTGGTAAATCATCTACCAGGCCATTTCTCTGCATAACCAGCATACTCCTCCTATGAACATGCCCCAATCTTTTGTGCCACAGCTCTATATTCTCTTATGTACACTTCAAAGCCATCTGCTGCATCTCATTTGGCTTGAACACAAAACTTTTATCCCTCATTTGAACTCTCAAGACTTCATTGCTGTCAGTATCTTTAATGAGACATTCCCTTCCTTCGAACTTCACTATATAGCCCTTCTCCACTAACTGACCAACACTTAACAGATTCTGGTCAATGTTTGGCACAAAGAGGACATCCCTGATTAACTTCACCCCCTGGTTTCCTTTAACAGCAACTACACCTTTACCCTGAACTTCAATATGCTGTCCATTGCCAATTCTGACTTTGGACTTTACTATTTTGTTTATGCTCTTGAATAGCTCTAAGTTGCCAGTCATGTGATTAGTACAACCACTATCTATCAGCCATGTACTATTTTCGACTGAATATTCACCAGCTGAAGCAACAAATAAGTGCTCTTCATCAACTTCACTCACTGCCACTTGTGCTTCTCTTGTTTGCTGATAGGCTTTCCCTTTGCAAATAGCTTCCATATGACCCAACTTGTGGCATCTTTTGCACCTCGCATCTGGCCTTTTCCAGCATCTAAAGGAATGATGGTTGGTTCCACCACAGTACCGACATGGCCTTTTATTATTTTTCCATTTGCTAGATCCACCAGCATTTCCTTCTTTTGGTAAAAATTTCGAATCAGCAACATTTCCCTTAAATTGAATCCATTTCTTCCCTTTGCCTCCATCATTTTGCTTTACTTTGGCTTGCAATGCCCCCTCAACATGATCTTCTCTCCTCATTAGTCTTCTGTGCTACTGTGCCTGCAAAGCATTCAGCAACTCTGCAAGTTTTATATCAGCCAAGTCCCTTGTGTTTTCCAGAGAAGCTATAGTAGCTTCAAATTTTTCTGGAAGAGACACTAGGATCTTCTGAACAAGCCTATCATCCCTCAAGTCAGTTCCCAAAACTCTAATTTTATCAGCTATTCCCACTAGCCTATTTGATTATTCCTTCACTGACTCAGATTCCTTCATCTGCTGTCTCTCAAATTCTCTCAAGAGATTCAGCACCTTCATACCTCTTATCTTCTCATCTCCTTCATATTCTTCCTTCAAGAAATCCCATATGACCTTCGCAGAGTCACACTTCATAATTCTAGTGAAGATGGTAGGCGAGACAGCAGCATACAGGCAAGATTTTGCCTTGGCTTTCCTTGTGGTTCTCTCTTTATGAAGCTTGATTTGATTCATGGTCGGATTATTTGGAAGTGGAGCAACTTCATAATCATCCTCCACAGCTTCCCACAGATCATGACCCTCCAGAAATGCTTTCATTTTAACAGCCCATGCTTGATAATTCTCTCCAGTAAATACTGGAGAAGCCATCATAGAAAAACCACTTGAACCTGTCTCCATCACCCTCTAACCTCTTTGCACTACAATACTTGCTTCACTTCACAGTCCCTCAAGATCATTCGAAGCTTTGATACCACTGTTGATGCTTATCAAAGCAGCAAAGAAGCAGAAATGCCAGAACTATAGATATCGAGGAAGAAAGAGGAAAAACAGAGGAAACAGAGAGAACAGAGCATAAAAACTGCCTTCTACAGTTCTCAAGTAAAAAGTCAAGTACAAAACACGACTTAAACCAAAAAGAAAAAAAATAACTGCACACACACACGTTCAGCTTGTAACTGCACCCGAACAAGTGCTTAACTTCCTAAATAACACAACAACAACTGCATAACATAATTGACTAAGTAAGAAAATAAACTAAAACAATATAAAACAGAACAGAGAAACTTTAGTCTAAAAACAGCAGCACTGAGACATCAAAAATCCAACAGTAAGACTCTAACCAATCTTGAACAAAACAATCAGTTGGCCTTCCAAAATCCTCGCCTCTCATAAAAAAGTTCGACTCTGCTTCAATCAAGGATTGAGACTTCCGTTACCAGCTGCCTCGCCGTACCAGAAAATCCTCTCAAACAGCAACAGAGGACTTGAAATCTCCAAGGGGGAACCCTCATCAAGTGCATACCAAAAGCAGCCATTGACCGCAATTTCACTCAAAGTTCTCGAACAAACCTTGACGGTTCGCTTTAAACCGTAGCATCCTTCCAAACTAAGGAACTCGAGAACAGGGCTGCCATTCAACATCTCATGCATCACCTCCGAGTCACAGATGGATAGGGACCTAAGATTAATCCAAGCGATACTTCTACTCGACGAGAAGCGACAGAGCCCTGAGTGCAGGTTCACCAACGAAGAGCATCCATAAAAGGAGCCGCGGTATTGCGAAATGGCCGGCCATCTCGCACAACCTCTTAGTCGCATCGACTGAGAGGTCCTCGGCATGGCGGTCGACAGCAAAGCGAAGCCACGGACTGAGCTCAGGCGCGCAACGGTCGAGAAAATCGACGTCGATGTGGAACTTCCTCACCTTGGGCGACGCCTAGAGGATCAAGACGCCGTCCACAGACGGGGAGGCGTTCCGCCAGGGGAAGGAGAAGATGAGGTCCGGGGCGGCAGTCCAGACGGATCGCCACCGCTTTGACAAAACGAGAGGAGGAGGAGGAGGTCGGCGATCGCTTCGTCTTCGCCATGTGGGGATTGATGATCGACCGGAGGAATCGGAAGGAGAGACTCCTCCGATTTGAGGGTTCATTTCACTCGGACTTAAGTTTCTGGCTTCCCGTATAGAGACACGTGTCGCTCAATGAAGAGGCAACCCCACTTTCTCGCGCCTTTTAGGGCGCGTTTGGTAACGATTCTGTTCCCGGGAACTGATTCTGACCAGAAATGATTATTTTTGATTATGTTCCCGGGAACTAATTCTGAGTAAAAAAACGTGTTTGGTAACGAATAAAATTTATGATTCTGGAATAGAAAAAGAACAGAAACGTGTTTGGTAACTATATAAAATTTCTATTCCAATTCTTTTTTAATTACCTTTTTAGATTAATATAAATTTGATATTGAATTTTCATAAACCATTCACTGATTAATTATATTTTTATACTAAGTAATAAAACTATTAACTAATCAATTTTTATTATATAGTAAATAATAAGCCATAGTATAAACTATACTAATATCTCTAAAATATGTAATAAATATAAATACTAAATTATAATATAAAATTAAATATGTATTCATATACAACAAATATATATTTCATAATAGGAAGAAATAAAAATAAAAATAGACAAAATAAAAACAAAAATTGTTGTTATTTTAAATTTGGTTTTCTTATTAGAATTTCAATATTATTTTTAAATAAGATTTTTTTTATCAAGGTGATTTCTCATTTTCAATTAATATTTACTTTTATGTGATTAAATATTTAATCCATTTTGAATTTAATATGAATGAATGTTAATTTTAATTTAGCCAAGATACCTCTCTCTCTCTCTCTCTCTCTCTCTCTCTCTCTCTCTCTCTCTCTCTCTCTCTCTCTCTCTCTCTCTCTCTCTCTCTCTCTCTCTCTATATATATATATATATATATATTCCCTTCCCCAAAACCGAACATCCAACGTTTAAGAAGATAAAAGTCTTCAAACCAACATGAGTCTTTGAAACAAAGAAAAAGAAAAGGCTTTAATGAGAAACTCATCACTACAACTTATCCATAAATGAATAATGAAATAACATAGTCCATTGTTCAACTTTGAATATCGGCTTTGATAAGTCAATAATTAAAAACAATATTACAAAAGTCGTAAACATAAAGTTATTGAATCTCCGGCATATTGTAATCCTTGCCATTTGTTTGCAATACTTCAATGAATATGAAGTTTGCCTCCGGATGGGTGCTCGAAACCGGAGTCCACAATAGCACGAAGCAACTCTGGCTTCAAAAGGAAGTCTCTGAAACCGGAGCTGTGAATCCCGACATAACCCCTGCACGACATCGAAACAAGAATAAGCTCTCCGCGCAAAGAATCGGCAATAGTGGTATGCAGGAACTCAAGATCAAAATGAATCCACGTGAAACAAGGAAACCATTCTATTTCACTCCAACTACCATGCGTGTAAAACCATCAACCATTTTCACGTTCATTAACTTCTGTTTCATCGTACTGCCTCACTTCTACAAAGCTAGAGCCCAAATTTGACTCTCCAACAAACACATAACCTCTATAAAACCAAATCTACTCTCGTCCTAATCAAATTGGGATCTGATCACCAAGAACAACCCTTTGTGAACCCAAGTCGCAATGCAATGCCCAGTTTTTGTCCGGATCGAGGAGATAAACTCAGTCTGGGGCACGGAAAATAATCAAGATAATAGACAAGGCTCCTACGCAACCTTAAAAGACAAGGACTGCCTGACCTCCACTTCGCTTACATGATACATCCATACACCTAAACGTTAGCATCATTCCGGATCTAAGATTCGCACTATAAGTCAAAGATCACAATTTCCAGATTCGAATTCGACCAAGCACAGCACACAAAATTATAGATCCAACACAATACAGAAAAGGCCAGCGACCCCTCGGCCAGTTCGCCGTCACTCGCCCTCGGCCAGCTTGGCGAGGGCGCCCGCCGAGTCGGCCCCAGGGGTCGGAAGGCGAGCGACCCCTCGGCCAGCTCGGCGAGGGCGAGCGAAGCCGAATCGGCCCCAGGGGTCGGACGGCGAGTGACCCCTCGCCAGCTCGGCGAGGGCGAGCGACGCCGAGTCAGCCCGAGGGGTCGCTTGCAAGCGACCCCTCGGCCAAATCGGCGAGGGCGCCTGTCGATTCGGGCCCAAGCTCGGCCAGATCGGTGCGGGCACCGGTCGATTCGGGCCCAGGGGTCGCTCGCCGAGCGAGCGCCACCCGTCACAGACGCTGAACCAACCATAGAAGGGAACTCACCTTGAACGACGCCCTTCAATGATGAAGAAGCAGCAGTCGCCGTCGCCATTCTTGCGGAGAGAGGAGGAGCCGTCGCCGTCGCCGTCGCCGTCGCTGTTCTTGAGGAGGGTGGAGTAGCAGTCGCCGTTCTTGAGGAGGGAGAGAATGAGACTGATGAGCAGAGTCGAGATGAGAGGACGAGAGAGAGTAGAGACGAGATAAGGCTTCGGCAATTTTGATTCTCTTTTTTGATTCTCAGATGGAGAATCATATTTTTTTTTTATTCTGAATTCTTGTCCAAAACTTATTCTGGGAGTAAATTTGTTCCCAGAATCAGTTATGGACAAAATATTTACCAAACGCGATTATGCTCCCAAACTGATTCTGAGAACAAAAAATCAGAATCAGGCACTATTTGGATGGTTACCAAACAGGGCCTTAATATGTCTACGAGCCCATGATGATGATGGGCCTCGCACGTCTTGAATTGCCGAGTACCGAACCTTGATTTTTTTAATCCAAGCTTGTCCGACATCTGAAAAAATCATCATTCATATGATAATTGAGTATGAACAAGATCGAGTAGGCATACATAAGTGAGCTTGAGCCCGTGAAAGAAAATGTTTGCTTAATTCCGCTTGATTTGTGATATCATGCTTGAGGGCTCCACTTACATAGTGATAGACATAAATAACTATTGAAACTTTGCAGACATATATATATAAGATAAAATAAAAATTAACCATAAATAAATTTTATGAGACAATTATTTAGCTTAAATTACATTCATGATCAAAGTACGATATCTCATGCGCTTGAAAAATAGCAGACGAATGCTTTGACGTCTTGAATTACATTGGCTTGAGCTCAATGAATGATAACCCAAGCAATTCATGGAAGTTCCTTGGTCTAGGATGGACATGTTCTCTTATTCTCAAACTACCTGACAAGAATGCAACCAGAGAAAACTTTCCTCACCTCACCATCCTCCCAAATGCAAGGCTACTAGCATCCACATTGTTTGTCTCCATTTAGATGGCAACTCCATGATTCTACTAATTAAGGTTATTAAGGGCCTGCATGTTTTTGTTTCTAGAAAGTGTTCCTGGAACACTTTTTTGTTTTTTTGTTCCTGGGAACAAAAAAACAACAGAAACGCGTTTCCAAAAACAAAAAAAGAACAAAAACGAGAAACAAAAAAAAATTATTTCTCGTTCCAGAAACAATTTTGAAGAAACAATTTTTTGTTTCTCTCTCTTCTCTTCTCTTCTCTTCCTCTTTTCTTCTTCTTTCTCTTTGGCCGGTCGCCGGCCTCGGCCTCGGCCATGGCCGGCCGTCGAGGGCCGGCGACGCCGTCGAGGGTCGGCGACCTCGCCGGAGCGTCGCCGGCCCCTGGCGAGGCTCAGCCTCGCCCCGGCCCCTGGCGAGCCTCGCCGTGGCTGGGCGAGGCTGCCGGCCCCATCGGCCGGTCGCCGGCCTCCGGCGACCGGCCGAAAGAAAAAAAATAAAAAATAAAGGAAAAAATGAAAAATGAAAATAAAAATATTAAAAAATTAAAAGAAACAAAAAAAGAACAAAAATTTACCAAACGTGTTTCTATTTATTTTATATTCCCGGAACAAATTTACCAAACGCATCTTTTTTTTCAAAAAGTGTTCCCCGGAACAGAAACATTTTTTTTTGTTTATGTTCCCTGGAACAAAAAAAGAACAAAAACGTTACCAAACAGCCCCTAAGCTTATGGCTCGAGTTCTAGCCAAATCGAATTTATGTCAAACCCTAGAAATTAAAATAAGTTAGAGACGTGTTAGGAGGTATTATGGGTCTTTGGTGGAGCTATGTGGAGAGGATTGGGAGATTGGGCCGTGCTGCCTACTAGCCACATGATAGTCATTGGGTATTGGCCGAGCTCTTAGCCAATCCCTTCAGGTGCTTGAATAACTTGTATAGTCAATATCCGACATTTGTTTGTTACGCAAAACAAAAAATGCTAATCAAATATGTTCTCCATTGCAAAACTTGGAAATTCGATCTTTATGAATATTGAATTTTTTAATTTGGGTGGAATAGATTGATTTGTCCTTAGTATTGAAAAAATTAGGGGTATTCGTAACATTTTGAAAGTGGAAAACAAATCGAATCAAGCTGAGAATTGCATTTGCTTGGCTTTGTAAGATACCATGAAAAGAGGTCTAGGAAGATTCTATTGGGCAAAAATCTGAACATTGTTCGATGTAGGTAAAGTACGAATAGCATTGATAAATATCAAAACCAGTTGACAACTAAATTTTGACCGATAACTTATTTGGTTGGTAGCATTTTGGTAAGTTACCAAAATTTTTAAGAAAATACCAATAGTTATTAGAAATTTTTTTTTTTATATATTACTATTGACATCCAAATAATCCTGATGGTTAAAGTTAAAAAAATTCGAGATTCAAGATCCCGATCACGGTGGCACTCATTTCTTAACTTGAAAAAAAATTAGATTAGTATCAGTAGTCTTTAATTGCATATAGGTGTTAATTCAACATAAGCGTGTAGAAATAGGCGTGTAGATTTCAAGCTTTCATAGAATTGGCTGAAGATCCTTTTTTTGGTCAAATCAAAGAATCTACCTTTGACTGAAAAAAAATTATTATTTCAATAGTCTTTAATTTTTTTTAGACGTTTGATTTAAAAATAGTGAAATTTGAGTACCTTCAATCCAATCAAAGAAATATCTATCTCAAGAATCGATTGACTATTTAGAGCACCATATTTGTTATCATGGAATTTGAGCTCACACCTTTCAAGATCGCGTCACATGGCGCAATTACACAAGACTCTGTTGGAGAATAAAATATGTTCTTTTCTCATCTTGGAAGGGGTCCTTTTTCTTCTTCTTCTTCTTCTTTGGCTTCTTTTTACGTTCAAGAGGGAGGTGCCACAAGTTAAAAATAAAATAAAAAAAGAGAGGGAAAAGAAAGAAAAATAAGGAGGATTGACTCTTCATGAGTGCTGTGTGCACACCTTCACCGTCACCCCATTGTCATCCAACCTCATCCTCATTACCGCAAACTGTAACCATTGTTCTTGGACTTCATTCTCTTGAGGAGTTGGAGCAATAACCGCCGTTGCTCATTCCGACGATCGAAACCCATGCCATCACTTCGATGAGCCTCTCCATCACTCCTCTCGACTCCATTAGTTGCCAAGCCAGCTGCCCTCGCTATTCCCGAGCCACCCTTTCTTGCTCCACTATTGCTCCTTGCCTTCCCATCGTGAAAACCGAAGAGCCCAGATCTCGTCCGAAGACTCCCTCGCTGGTCGTTGTTCTGTTCGTAAATAGTTGTAAAGGTTCCAATCGCCGGTTGCGAGTGCCCATCGTAGCCTACTTACACCACTAATAAACTAGGCTTTCCTACTGCCTCCAACGATGGTCATCGATGAGGAGCCACTCAAAACTTGACGGTCCGAGGGTTAATTTTTGAGCTTGAATATTCCGGTTGGTTTATCTGACTCTATCTCTACTTTTGTTCTTACTTTTTGTGGATGCAATGGCCAGCGAAATGGTTAGCCGGTGGTAGGAGACGGTGGTTCGGCGAAGAGCGGGAATGAGTAACAGTGGTATAGGAGTACTTTTGAGCGTGAGATTTTGAATGTTTCCTCCTGGTTCGGTGAAGCTTTAGATAGCATGAAGATGCACCATGAAAAGTCAAAGATGAGATGAGGGGTTGTCACGCCCCGATCCTCAGGCACGCACACATCCTTTAATTTGGTCGATTAATAGCGACGTCCCAGGACGCATCGCCGACCCTTTTTTTTTATATTAAGCACATGCGGAAGCATATAAATTATCCCCAGACAATAAAACAATGGGATAGGAAAGTAGGACTGCAACTCATGGAAACTAGGACATACCTTTATACCTACCGGGTTAATTTATTTACATCGCCAGCCGATATTTACAAGATCGAACAAAAGTTTGGTTATCAAAATTTCCTTGTTCTAAGACCAACTATTTAGACTCAACTTCTGGACTCTCAGGGTCCTCTTGATCCGGGCAAGACGACGGGTCTTCTACATCACCATCAGGTAGGTCCGCTTGTTCCACATCCTTAGCCGCATCAATCACTTCGGCAGGAACATCGAAGCTTAGGAGGGGGCCTATCCTTAAACCATATGGAGTGGCTTTGAACCAGGCTCTAAAAAGATCAGGTACTTCTTGATTTGGGGCTTCTTCTGTCCAGACTGAAGTTATCACCAACTCATATGTCCAAAAGCCCTTTGGATCAGGAAAAGCGTAGACCCGATCGGTCGTTCTCGTAGGACGACCGTAACGACCAGGGGGATCTGCCATCTCCGAACCTGAAATGGTTATTCAATAACCAATGAGACCACGTCTCAGCGAGTCCTACCCCCTACAACTCGATTAGTAAACTAATACGCCATACGGTTGCCTAAGCACAACACGAGTCAGAGGACTTACCTTAGCCTCAGTTCCAACCTGCAATTCAAGGTTAAACACAGATATTCAAACAATTCACGACATACGATCAAGCACTGGTCAATCGACTAAGTCGATTACATGTCAGCCAGACCCTTTCTAGGTCATTCCCACTCATACCACGAGTTCCCAGTGGTGTACTCATTCACCAAATCACATGTGTTTCTCGGGCGTCGTTTTCGCCAATGACATACCGATCACCGACATCGTGCGTTCTTTAAGGCGCCGTTTTCACCAGTGATAACCTTGATCACCGAACCACGTGTCCTTTCAAGGGCGCCGTTTTCGCCAAGGTGACATCGGCTATAGACAACATCGTGCGTTCTTTAAGGCGCCGTTTTCACCAGTGATATTCCCATAATCACCGAACCACGTGTGTCTATAAGTCATTCACGTGCGTTCTTTAAGGCGCCGTTTTCGCCAGTGATACTTCCAATCACCGAACCACGTATGTCCAATAATATCGTACCTGATTGGTCTCACCATTCTCCCTACTATATAGCCCATCAACGTACTGGCGCTATATACCCATATTCGGCCAACAACCAATCAAATATTCAATAACAAACAATTTAGGGCAATTCTTAAAATTCCACAATAAATTCAATTCCACACAACGTAGAGCTCAAATAAATAAACGGTCTGCACCACGACAATCGGCACGAAATTCCGGTCACCGGCCATCCCGGTTGAATTTCCGGAAAAATAATTAATTAAATAAATAAATTTCGAAAATAAATAAATAAACATTAAAAATCCAATTTAGGCCCATATTGCCTGATTGGAGCCCGAAACGGGTCGGGAAAAATCCCGAGATACATTCAATAAATAACCAAACATTTCTACTTGCTAATAGCTAGGTCTAACCACCTAACATGCATCATTAAGTCACTAAATTAATTGTTCTAACCTAATCTAACCACCTAAGTGCTTGTAATTAAATCTAACCAACCCTAAGGCATAATTAGCAAACTAATAAAGCATTAGTGAGTAAAACTCACTTGATTAACGATATGATCGGATCAAATCGACGAGCACGCGACAAGGGTCAATTCTCTCCAAAGCGGGCCCGCCAATCGGGGTCAAACCGGGGCCAAAATCGGCCTACAAGCTTGCTGCTCGAGTTGGGCTGAGTCCACTGATTCGGTGGGCCTGATTTTGCGGGCTCGGGCCTGGCTGCGATTGGACTCTCTTTGCAGGCCGGACTTGGGTCGAACTTGTTGATTTGGGCCCAATGGAGTTGCTAGAGAGATGGGCTGAGTAAGCTACAAGCTGGTCTGAAATTACTGGGCTCAATCCTGCGGGCTTGAAGATTGAGATTTGGGCCCGAGTTGCTGTTAATGATGGGCCTACAATGCTGGGCCTTGGAGGACTTCGCACAACTGAATGAAGGCCGCGGGCTGGGCTTCTTCAAGGAGGCTCGCTGGAGTCACGAACGAGCTGGGGAAGATGCACGCAGCTCCGGCTTCGCTGGCTTTGGTCAATTAGAAGCTTCACGGTTGCTATTGTTGACCAAGGTAGACCGGGCCGTGGACGCTTGGAGTCTTCAATTTGCTTCGCTGGTCTTTGGGGCCGAAGCTGAGGATGGGAGCTGCTCCGTGGAAGTCTCATGCGAACGGTTGGCCGAGGAGTCTCGGGGTCAACAAATCGGCAACGGTGACTTCAAAAGTAGAAGCTGTGGACACGTTGCTTCGGTTCGCTGCGGCTGGAACGGTTTCACGGGCTGAGATGGGCCACGAGATTTGTTGACTTAAGCTGTCTTCCGTGAGAGGAGACACGGGCAGAAGCGGAGATGGGCTGGCCGCTGCTTCGGTCAACAAAAAGGGGCCTCTATTCTCGCTGGTTGACTTGGCGTGAGCTGAAAGGACTAAGGAAAACGCGTGGAGATGGCAATGGACGGAGGTGGGGCTTTGGTGGGGTAAATTAAGAGGAAGTGGACAGCAACATGGAACAGAAGAAGAAGCAGTGTTCAAAGTCTTCGAGGGAACCGAACTCACGCGCAGGTTAAGGACAAAAGAGAAAAGTAAAAGAAAGAAATAAAAAGGGAGAGGATGTCGTTGCCTCTCGGCCAGCAGGGGAAAAATATCTCCTTAATGGATAAACATGGACTGGTCAACACATAGGAAATTGAGATTGGACTCTGCAGAAAAGAAAGCTATCCGCGGGGCATGAACTGAGTGAGAGGAAGGGAGAGGGAAACGTGCGGCTGGGGTTCGTACACGAGGAAAAAGGAAAGAAAAGTGCGTGGAAGGGGAGAGGGAGGGTGTATCCAAAGAAATAAAAGAATGATGACCCAAAAACTAAATTGAGATTATAATTTCAATCGACCTTAAAACGACTTTGACAATAGGACATTCCCGGGCCAAATTCTTCATCCATTTCGAAATTTGAAGTCTAAACGAAGATCGAGATAAGACGGTCTCTTTATCTCATGAATTTCTCTCAAAACCGAATTTTGATTCAATTTTCTCGGCATTCGATTTTCTGAACAACTAAATTCAGTTGAGGTCCAAATTGAAATCAGAAAAAGCCCAAACAACTTCTATCCTCCGATTTACTCACACCAGATGTCAAAAGTCTCTTCAAATTAGCCAATCTGAATTTCCGTTCATTTTCCGCATTGTCCGATCCGGTTTTCCGAAAAAATCCCGAACTCCCCGAAATTTCCTCGAAAGTTGAGTCGACGTTCCTAGAATGACTCATGACGCGACAGGACTTCCAATTTCTGAAATCGAATTCAAATTCGCGGTTATTTTCAATCAAACGTGCTTTTAGTGTGACCTTACCTACCGGGTAGCTTCTAGGACTTTTTGGCGCAATTGACCCGTGGTTGATTTTCTTCGAACCACAATGAACCCATCCGACACATTGGCGACTCTCAATGATCGTGAAAATCTCAAGGTTTCAAATACAAGCACAGGGTACCCAAAACGATAGAAAATCGGTTTAGTGTCAATCAATGAGAATTTTGCAATCAGGTGGCATCACCCACACTTGATCACACATCTCAATCGAATCAACCTATCTCCGGTCTCTGATCGATTTTGACAATGCCGTAATGACCCTTGCAGACTAGCACGGTCGAGTAGTCGATTCCTGGTCGAATTCTCAAGTCTATTGCGTTTAAAATCCCTGAATGGCTTCACCGGATAGGCCAGTTATCTCGTGAGTGGCCAACTCAGAGAAAAACACTATAGTCACGTTGACGAAAGGCCCATCTTATTCAATCGAAATCAGAACCTGAAATTCAGGATGTCACAACTCTTCCCCTCTTATAAAAATTTCGTCCTCGAAATTTAAACCTTTACCAATCCTTAAACAAAAAGGTGGGGGTGTTGTCGTCTCATCGAGTCTCACTTTTCCACGCTATTTCTTCGGTCTCATGGTGTTGTCAGACCACTTTGACCAAGGAGACCATCTTGGTACACAGAATTTGCTCTTTTTGAACCAACAACTGAACTGATTTCCCACGTACGACACTCAGTCGCCCACGCCTAATTCTTTTAAGATTTAGCACGTGGGTCGAGTCAGGCTCGTATGTCCTCGACATCAACACGTGAAAAGAAGCCATGCACTTACACCTACTTTGGCGACACTGCAAGACAATACGTTAGGATCCTGATTCTGTCTCTAGAATCCCTAAGGAACCTACGTACCTCGGTCTCAGCTTTCCCTCCTTGCTGAAGTGCAAGATATTCCTCATTGATGACACCTTCAAAAGATGCAATCATCAATCCGGAATTCTAAGGGCCTTCATTGATCACAATCTCAACTTTTCTGGTAGATCCATGCGGTCTTTACTCTGACACTGATCTCGGTGATTGCAATCACCGACTACTGTACTGACCCTGGCCTGTGATCTTTCTTTCCCTGACTTCATCTCGGCAATTGAAGTTCTGCATTCTCTGCTATGCACTGCTTAAGAGAGAACCCTCTGAAAATTCTGCCAACTTGGAACATTTGATCTAGATTTGAAATACAATTCATCCCCGGCACTCCATGCCGATGAATTATATGATATACACACTTCGGTATATCCATTCCAATCGAGATCTTTTCGTGCTGCACTAAGGTGAGTTGACTCCATTTATCCGTCAACAACAACCCCATAAGGGATCAATACTCTTTCCGGCTCCTTGATAAGCTTGTCTTAACACTCCATCATGCTATGCTTCCATTCCCACTCGGGACTCTCGAGTGACTATAAAAGTCCTACCGATTTGTACTAATGAGTCTCCGCTTACTAACACCTCTGATACTTGTAATCTGTCTGGCGTTGATTATCTTCAAAGCGATCTACCAATCGAACTGATGCTGATTCAAATCTATTTTATATTGTTAGGTCGAATACTGCAACTACTATAGTGAATTTCTGGCAAGGTCTTCTCCTCAAGTTCCGTACTGTCTGACACCGATCATTACCCACGATATCTCCGTATTCTATCTCGAATTTTAAAAGTCAACATTTCTCTTACTGGTATCCTCTTACAGGATCTCTCGAGCATCCCAATCTGTCAATTGAAACGTCTGCTTTTAACATGTACATCCGGTTCAATTCTGAGGATGGTCATAAGGTTAAAAAGGTGGCCTACCTCAAATTTGAAAACCGAATCTTGAACTTTCTCAAGTAAAGTCCATACTTTAACCAACTCATACAAAATTGAAGACTCTTGACTCAGCGCATCAGAGACTTCTTTTATCCTCCTAGGGTGACATCGAATATCACCATTTTAGTCCTCTCAAGGTTTTGATTTACAACTCCATTCCAAATTCAACTCCTTCTGAGAGAGTGAACACTTGAGACTTTAATAGATGATGAAGATATGGAATTTTCCCTCATACCAACTATGTCTCTAAATCTTTAGAGTGAAAATTAATGCTGTGAATTTCCAATTCATGCGCTGGAAATTTTAATTTATGAGGTCTCCACTAGCAGGGCGTTTATGCAACAACCCTATCATAATACATTAGCACACAACCTGGTCTTCTGAATGACCCATTTCCATAGGTCTTGTATCTTCCACGGCTAGATGAAATGATCAATATAGGTGCAGTAGTCAGTTTCCATTAAGCTCTTGGAGACTACACTCACACTTGTTTGTCCATACGAACTTTTCTTCTTTCTTCAGGAGTCGAGTCTTTGGCGGTACTGATATTGAAGCTTCTCCCACAATCCTCTGTAGTAACCTGTCCAATTCACACGGCTTCTGATCTCTGACATTGTTGCTGATCCTGTTCAGCTAACAACTGAGTCGATCTTGGCTGGATCCATGAAGATTCCTTCACCTGGAATCACATGACCATTCTTAGGTGGCTCTCATGATCCTCATCACTTAATGAATACACTAGAGTGTCGTTATACCACACGATTCACCGTTGGTCTAGTTATTCTTTGAACACTCGGTTTGTCAAATCTACGACAGCAGTTGGAGCGTTCGTCAAATCAAATGGCTTTACATTAATCTCCCGAGGGCCAACTCAAATGCGAGAAGTTGTCTTTAGTATAACCTCCTTCCTGGTTCTCAACTGACGATAATCTGTCCTCGAGTTGATCCTTGAAGACGTCAACACTCTTTATAACAAGTTACCCAATTCTTTGATCTCTAACAATGAACACTTATCTTTGATTGGCACTTGATTGAGTCGATTATAGTTGATGCATTATTGTAACGAACCACCTTTCTTTCTTTCTTACTACAAGACTAATGTTTCCCTTAGGTAATGCACCAATAGGCATGAATTCCTCATTCGTCAATCCTCACATCTCACTTACTGACGACAGGCCTAACAATCCCTCTGGCAACACTTCTAGGAATTCTTGGACTTCCGAGAAGTCCTAAATTTTCAATTCTTCAATCTGTTTTACCTTTGACAATCGCCAAGTAACCTGGGCGTCCTTCGTCTACCCAACGGATCGCCACCAGTGATGAGATTAAAGAAGTCAAGGACCCTTCTAGGCTCTCAATAAAAATTCAGCACTTCTACCTACTCCTGGAATAAACTGGGTTACTCCACTATAACATTGCATCTACACAAGATGCTCCAGAGCCAATTCTTTCCACACTTAACGATAGAGTTGTAGACCAATAGCCAATCGAGTACAACTCTAGTCAATGGTTCTTCTCCTACCACCTTAACACCCATATCGAAATTCCACAACTTAATCCTTGAAACCCTGAGGCACCATTCTGATAAACTTACTTCAAGACGTCATTTCTCTGTTCGATGCATGGTCGGTTTTATTTTTGTCCCTTTCGCCATCCTAGTGGCATTCCATCAGTAGTAGCAATGTTGGTGTTCTTCTTGAACTCTAACTGATAGTCCCTCCTCTGATGGTCGTGCTCACTACCCTCAGAATACGTTCTAGCCATTCTCTGACACATGATTAATCTGTGCATTCCTCAGATACTTTTGGCACTTACTTGGTGAGTTCTCAATCTCCTGTCGGATGACAGGATGCACACTTACTTGCACTGGGGTTTGTCCCAAAAATTCCCGTGGTGTGTTCTACGGCACACTCCCGCTGATTTATCATATCAACGGCGCTGGCACTTGCGATCCCATCAATGATCACGATAACTGTTATGGTGGTCCCATCAACCTTCTGGAACAGTTTCTTGCCAAATGACCCTATCGGTCACAATTAGAACAACCATCCGTCCTAACACGGCACAAGGCCGATTCGCGCTGTTTTCCATGACACACAACGTTCTAATTCAATGCTGACTTGTCTATCCCATGGGTGGAATAGAACATACTTTTTCAATCATAGGCTCCTTCCCAAACTGATTTCCATCTCTACTGAATCTGAACCTCGTTTCGAATGCGACAGTTTGCTCCCAGATCACATCTCCATACTGAACCTTGGTAGGTGTGGCAACAATAGCGATCTCGGTACTGACGACAGTAATGGCAACGGCGGCTCGATCCTGAGCTTACTGGCTCCACAAGCTTCTTGAGAACACTTGCGCCTAAACGATCCCATCGAACTTAGGATCGCTTGGTGCTGCTACACTCTCAGTACCAACCTACAGCGGTACTTTTACACTTGCGCTGGCTTAAGCCGGCGCTCTGCCACAATTACCTCGGGCACCGATCCTCGTCGGCGTTCTTTCCCGAGTCGCAGAGGCTATAGTCCTCTTATTAGGAGCTCACAGCTCCTCATCACTCATACTACAGGCTCTTATAGACACCTGTTTTCAAATTCTAATATCATATTAGAATTCGAGTGATCCACAAACAAGCTACCAATCAACTATCACAGACATGCACCAGCATGAATTAAAAGTCATTCCTACTAACTATCCCATGACTCATCGCACCTTATCACTCCAATTAAGACCATGCTCTGATACCACAAAAAGAGGATGTCACGCCCCGATCCTCAGGCACGCACACATCCTTTAATTTGGTCGATTAATAGCGACGTCCCAGGACGCATCGCCGACCCTTTTTTTTTATATTAAGCACATGCGGAAGCATATAAATTATCCCCAGACAATAAAACAATGGGATAGGAAAGTAGGACTGCAACTCATGGAAACTAGGACATACCTTTATACCTACCGGGTTAATTTATTTACATCGCCAGCCGATATTTACAAGATCGAACAAAAGTTTGGTTATCAAAATTTCCTTGTTCTAAGACCAACTATTTAGACTCAACTTCTGGACTCTCAGGGTCCTCTTGATCCGGGCAAGACGACGGGTCTTCTACATCACCATCAGGTAGGTCCGCTTGTTCCACATCCTTAGCCGCATCAATCACTTCGGCAGGAACATCGAAGCTTAGGAGGGGGCCTATCCTTAAACCATATGGAGTGGCTTTGAACCAGGCTCTAAAAAGATCAGGTACTTCTTGATTTGGGGCTTCTTCTGTCCAGACTGAAGTTATCACCAACTCATATGTCCAAAAGCCCTTTGGATCAGGAAAAGCGTAGACCCGATCGGTCGTTCTCGTAGGACGACCGTAACGACCAGGGGGATCTGCCATCTCCGAACCTGAAATGGTTATTCAATAACCAATGAGACCACGTCTCAGCGAGTCCTACCCCCTACAACTCGATTAGTAAACTAATACGCCATACGGTTGCCTAAGCACAACACGAGTCAGAGGACTTACCTTAGCCTCAGTTCCAACCTGCAATTCAAGGTTAAACACAGATATTCAAACAATTCACGACATACGATCAAGCACTGGTCAATCGACTAAGTCGATTACATGTCAGCCAGACCCTTTCTAGGTCATTCCCACTCATACCACGAGTTCCCAGTGGTGTACTCATTCACCAAATCACATGTGTTTCTCGGGCGTCGTTTTCGCCAATGACATACCGATCACCGACATCGTGCGTTCTTTAAGGCGCCGTTTTCACCAGTGATAACCTTGATCACCGAACCACGTGTCCTTTCAAGGGCGCCGTTTTCGCCAAGGTGACATCGGCTATAGACAACATCGTGCGTTCTTTAAGGCGCCGTTTTCACCAGTGATATTCCCATAATCACCGAACCACGTGTGTCTATAAGTCATTCACGTGCGTTCTTTAAGGCGCCGTTTTCGCCAGTGATACTTCCAATCACCGAACCACGTATGTCCAATAATATCGTACCTGATTGGTCTCACCATTCTCCCTACTATATAGCCCATCAACGTACTGGCGCTATATACCCATATTCGGCCAACAACCAATCAAATATTCAATAACAAACAATTTAGGGCAATTCTTAAAATTCCACAATAAATTCAATTCCACACAACGTAGAGCTCAAATAAATAAACGGTCTGCACCACGACAATCGGCACGAAATTCCGGTCACCGGCCATCCCGGTTGAATTTCCGGAAAAATAATTAATTAAATAAATAAATTTCGAAAATAAATAAATAAACATTAAAAATCCAATTTAGGCCCATATTGCCTGATTGGAGCCCGAAACGGGTCGGGAAAAATCCCGAGATACATTCAATAAATAACCAAACATTTCTACTTGCTAATAGCTAGGTCTAACCACCTAACATGCATCATTAAGTCACTAAATTAATTGTTCTAACCTAATCTAACCACCTAAGTGCTTGTAATTAAATCTAACCAACCCTAAGGCATAATTAGCAAACTAATAAAGCATTAGTGAGTAAAACTCACTTGATTAACGATATGATCGGATCAAATCGACGAGCACGCGACAAGGGTCAATTCTCTCCAAAGCGGGCCCGCCAATCGGGGTCAAACCGGGGCCAAAATCGGCCTACAAGCTTGCTGCTCGAGTTGGGCTGAGTCCACTGATTCGGTGGGCCTGATTTTGCGGGCTCGGGCCTGGCTGCGATTGGACTCTCTTTGCAGGCCGGACTTGGGTCGAACTTGTTGATTTGGGCCCAATGGAGTTGCTAGAGAGATGGGCTGAGTAAGCTACAAGCTGGTCTGAAATTACTGGGCTCAATCCTGCGGGCTTGAAGATTGAGATTTGGGCCCGAGTTGCTGTTAATGATGGGCCTACAATGCTGGGCCTTGGAGGACTTCGCACAACTGAATGAAGGCCGCGGGCTGGGCTTCTTCAAGGAGGCTCGCTGGAGTCACGAACGAGCTGGGGAAGATGCACGCAGCTCCGGCTTCGCTGGCTTTGGTCAATTAGAAGCTTCACGGTTGCTATTGTTGACCAAGGTAGACCGGGCCGTGGACGCTTGGAGTCTTCAATTTGCTTCGCTGGTCTTTGGGGCCGAAGCTGAGGATGGGAGCTGCTCCGTGGAAGTCTCATGCGAACGGTTGGCCGAGGAGTCTCGGGGTCAACAAATCGGCAACGGTGACTTCAAAAGTAGAAGCTGTGGACACGTTGCTTCGGTTCGCTGCGGCTGGAACGGTTTCACGGGCTGAGATGGGCCACGAGATTTGTTGACTTAAGCTGTCTTCCGTGAGAGGAGACACGGGCAGAAGCGGAGATGGGCTGGCCGCTGCTTCGGTCAACAAAAAGGGGCCTCTATTCTCGCTGGTTGACTTGGCGTGAGCTGAAAGGACTAAGGAAAACGCGTGGAGATGGCAATGGACGGAGGTGGGGCTTTGGTGGGGTAAATTAAGAGGAAGTGGACAGCAACATGGAACAGAAGAAGAAGCAGTGTTCAAAGTCTTCGAGGGAACCGAACTCACGCGCAGGTTAAGGACAAAAGAGAAAAGTAAAAGAAAGAAATAAAAAGGGAGAGGATGTCGTTGCCTCTCGGCCAGCAGGGGAAAAATATCTCCTTAATGGATAAACATGGACTGGTCAACACATAGGAAATTGAGATTGGACTCTGCAGAAAAGAAAGCTATCCGCGGGGCATGAACTGAGTGAGAGGAAGGGAGAGGGAAACGTGCGGCTGGGGTTCGTACACGAGGAAAAAGGAAAGAAAAGTGCGTGGAAGGGGAGAGGGAGGGTGTATCCAAAGAAATAAAAGAATGATGACCCAAAAACTAAATTGAGATTATAATTTCAATCGACCTTAAAACGACTTTGACAATAGGACATTCCCGGGCCAAATTCTTCATCCATTTCGAAATTTGAAGTCTAAACGAAGATCGAGATAAGACGGTCTCTTTATCTCATGAATTTCTCTCAAAACCGAATTTTGATTCAATTTTCTCGGCATTCGATTTTCTGAACAACTAAATTCAGTTGAGGTCCAAATTGAAATCAGAAAAAGCCCAAACAACTTCTATCCTCCGATTTACTCACACCAGATGTCAAAAGTCTCTTCAAATTAGCCAATCTGAATTTCCGTTCATTTTCCGCATTGTCCGATCCGGTTTTCCGAAAAAATCCCGAACTCCCCGAAATTTCCTCGAAAGTTGAGTCGACGTTCCTAGAATGACTCATGACGCGACAGGACTTCCAATTTCTGAAATCGAATTCAAATTCGCGGTTATTTTCAATCAAACGTGCTTTTAGTGTGACCTTACCTACCGGGTAGCTTCTAGGACTTTTTGGCGCAATTGACCCGTGGTTGATTTTCTTCGAACCACAATGAACCCATCCGACACATTGGCGACTCTCAATGATCGTGAAAATCTCAAGGTTTCAAATACAAGCACAGGGTACCCAAAACGATAGAAAATCGGTTTAGTGTCAATCAATGAGAATTTTGCAATCAGGTGGCATCACCCACACTTGATCACACATCTCAATCGAATCAACCTATCTCCGGTCTCTGATCGATTTTGACAATGCCGTAATGACCCTTGCAGACTAGCACGGTCGAGTAGTCGATTCCTGGTCGAATTCTCAAGTCTATTGCGTTTAAAATCCCTGAATGGCTTCACCGGATAGGCCAGTTATCTCGTGAGTGGCCAACTCAGAGAAAAACACTATAGTCACGTTGACGAAAGGCCCATCTTATTCAATCGAAATCAGAACCTGAAATTCAGGATGTCACAACTCTTCCCCTCTTATAAAAATTTCGTCCTCGAAATTTAAACCTTTACCAATCCTTAAACAAAAAGGTGGGGGTGTTGTCGTCTCATCGAGTCTCACTTTTCCACGCTATTTCTTCGGTCTCATGGTGTTGTCAGACCACTTTGACCAAGGAGACCATCTTGGTACACAGAATTTGCTCTTTTTGAACCAACAACTGAACTGATTTCCCACGTACGACACTCAGTCGCCCACGCCTAATTCTTTTAAGATTTAGCACGTGGGTCGAGTCAGGCTCGTATGTCCTCGACATCAACACGTGAAAAGAAGCCATGCACTTACACCTACTTTGGCGACACTGCAAGACAATACGTTAGGATCCTGATTCTGTCTCTAGAATCCCTAAGGAACCTACGTACCTCGGTCTCAGCTTTCCCTCCTTGCTGAAGTGCAAGATATTCCTCATTGATGACACCTTCAAAAGATGCAATCATCAATCCGGAATTCTAAGGGCCTTCATTGATCACAATCTCAACTTTTCTGGTAGATCCATGCGGTCTTTACTCTGACACTGATCTCGGTGATTGCAATCACCGACTACTGTACTGACCCTGGCCTGTGATCTTTCTTTCCCTGACTTCATCTCGGCAATTGAAGTTCTGCATTCTCTGCTATGCACTGCTTAAGAGAGAACCCTCTGAAAATTCTGCCAACTTGGAACATTTGATCTAGATTTGAAATACAATTCATCCCCGGCACTCCATGCCGATGAATTATATGATATACACACTTCGGTATATCCATTCCAATCGAGATCTTTTCGTGCTGCACTAAGGTGAGTTGACTCCATTTATCCGTCAACAACAACCCCATAAGGGATCAATACTCTTTCCGGCTCCTTGATAAGCTTGTCTTAACACTCCATCATGCTATGCTTCCATTCCCACTCGGGACTCTCGAGTGACTATAAAAGTCCTACCGATTTGTACTAATGAGTCTCCGCTTACTAACACCTCTGATACTTGTAATCTGTCTGGCGTTGATTATCTTCAAAGCGATCTACCAATCGAACTGATGCTGATTCAAATCTATTTTATATTGTTAGGTCGAATACTGCAACTACTATAGTGAATTTCTGGCAAGGTCTTCTCCTCAAGTTCCGTACTGTCTGACACCGATCATTACCCACGATATCTCCGTATTCTATCTCGAATTTTAAAAGTCAACATTTCTCTTACTGGTATCCTCTTACAGGATCTCTCGAGCATCCCAATCTGTCAATTGAAACGTCTGCTTTTAACATGTACATCCGGTTCAATTCTGAGGATGGTCATAAGGTTAAAAAGGTGGCCTACCTCAAATTTGAAAACCGAATCTTGAACTTTCTCAAGTAAAGTCCATACTTTAACCAACTCATACAAAATTGAAGACTCTTGACTCAGCGCATCAGAGACTTCTTTTATCCTCCTAGGGTGACATCGAATATCACCATTTTAGTCCTCTCAAGGTTTTGATTTACAACTCCATTCCAAATTCAACTCCTTCTGAGAGAGTGAACACTTGAGACTTTAATAGATGATGAAGATATGGAATTTTCCCTCATACCAACTATGTCTCTAAATCTTTAGAGTGAAAATTAATGCTGTGAATTTCCAATTCATGCGCTGGAAATTTTAATTTATGAGGTCTCCACTAGCAGGGCGTTTATGCAACAACCCTATCATAATACATTAGCACACAACCTGGTCTTCTGAATGACCCATTTCCATAGGTCTTGTATCTTCCACGGCTAGATGAAATGATCAATATAGGTGCAGTAGTCAGTTTCCATTAAGCTCTTGGAGACTACACTCACACTTGTTTGTCCATACGAACTTTTCTTCTTTCTTCAGGAGTCGAGTCTTTGGCGGTACTGATATTGAAGCTTCTCCCACAATCCTCTGTAGTAACCTGTCCAATTCACACGGCTTCTGATCTCTGACATTGTTGCTGATCCTGTTCAGCTAACAACTGAGTCGATCTTGGCTGGATCCATGAAGATTCCTTCACCTGGAATCACATGACCATTCTTAGGTGGCTCTCATGATCCTCATCACTTAATGAATACACTAGAGTGTCGTTATACCACACGATTCACCGTTGGTCTAGTTATTCTTTGAACACTCGGTTTGTCAAATCTACGACAGCAGTTGGAGCGTTCGTCAAATCAAATGGCTTTACATTAATCTCCCGAGGGCCAACTCAAATGCGAGAAGTTGTCTTTAGTATAACCTCCTTCCTGGTTCTCAACTGACGATAATCTGTCCTCGAGTTGATCCTTGAAGACGTCAACACTCTTTATAACAAGTTACCCAATTCTTTGATCTCTAACAATGAACACTTATCTTTGATTGGCACTTGATTGAGTCGATTATAGTTGATGCATTATTGTAACGAACCACCTTTCTTTCTTTCTTACTACAAGACTAATGTTTCCCTTAGGTAATGCACCAATAGGCATGAATTCCTCATTCGTCAATCCTCACATCTCACTTACTGACGACAGGCCTAACAATCCCTCTGGCAACACTTCTAGGAATTCTTGGACTTCCGAGAAGTCCTAAATTTTCAATTCTTCAATCTGTTTTACCTTTGACAATCGCCAAGTAACCTGGGCGTCCTTCGTCTACCCAACGGATCGCCACCAGTGATGAGATTAAAGAAGTCAAGGACCCTTCTAGGCTCTCAATAAAAATTCAGCACTTCTACCTACTCCTGGAATAAACTGGGTTACTCCACTATAACATTGCATCTACACAAGATGCTCCAGAGCCAATTCTTTCCACACTTAACGATAGAGTTGTAGACCAATAGCCAATCGAGTACAACTCTAGTCAATGGTTCTTCTCCTACCACCTTAACACCCATATCGAAATTCCACAACTTAATCCTTGAAACCCTGAGGCACCATTCTGATAAACTTACTTCAAGACGTCATTTCTCTGTTCGATGCATGGTCGGTTTTATTTTTGTCCCTTTCGCCATCCTAGTGGCATTCCATCAGTAGTAGCAATGTTGGTGTTCTTCTTGAACTCTAACTGATAGTCCCTCCTCTGATGGTCGTGCTCACTACCCTCAGAATACGTTCTAGCCATTCTCTGACACATGATTAATCTGTGCATTCCTCAGATACTTTTGGCACTTACTTGGTGAGTTCTCAATCTCCTGTCGGATGACAGGATGCACACTTACTTGCACTGGGGTTTGTCCCAAAAATTCCCGTGGTGTGTTCTACGGCACACTCCCGCTGATTTATCATATCAACGGCGCTGGCACTTGCGATCCCATCAATGATCACGATAACTGTTATGGTGGTCCCATCAACCTTCTGGAACAGTTTCTTGCCAAATGACCCTATCGGTCACAATTAGAACAACCATCCGTCCTAACACGGCACAAGGCCGATTCGCGCTGTTTTCCATGACACACAACGTTCTAATTCAATGCTGACTTGTCTATCCCATGGGTGGAATAGAACATACTTTTTCAATCATAGGCTCCTTCCCAAACTGATTTCCATCTCTACTGAATCTGAACCTCGTTTCGAATGCGACAGTTTGCTCCCAGATCACATCTCCATACTGAACCTTGGTAGGTGTGGCAACAATAGCGATCTCGGTACTGACGACAGTAATGGCAACGGCGGCTCGATCCTGAGCTTACTGGCTCCACAAGCTTCTTGAGAACACTTGCGCCTAAACGATCCCATCGAACTTAGGATCGCTTGGTGCTGCTACACTCTCAGTACCAACCTACAGCGGTACTTTTACACTTGCGCTGGCTTAAGCCGGCGCTCTGCCACAATTACCTCGGGCACCGATCCTCGTCGGCGTTCTTTCCCGAGTCGCAGAGGCTATAGTCCTCTTATTAGGAGCTCACAGCTCCTCATCACTCATACTACAGGCTCTTATAGACACCTGTTTTCAAATTCTAATATCATATTAGAATTCGAGTGATCCACAAACAAGCTACCAATCAACTATCACAGACATGCACCAGCATGAATTAAAAGTCATTCCTACTAACTATCCCATGACTCATCGCACCTTATCACTCCAATTAAGACCATGCTCTGATACCACAAAAAGAGGATGTCACGCCCCGATCCTCAGGCACGCACACATCCTTTAATTTGGTCGATTAATAGCGACGTCCCAGGACGCATCGCCGACCCTTTTTTTTTATATTAAGCACATGCGGAAGCATATAAATTATCCCCAGACAATAAAACAATGGGATAGGAAAGTAGGACTGCAACTCATGGAAACTAGGACATACCTTTATACCTACCGGGTTAATTTATTTACATCGCCAGCCGATATTTACAAGATCGAACAAAAGTTTGGTTATCAAAATTTCCTTGTTCTAAGACCAACTATTTAGACTCAACTTCTGGACTCTCAGGGTCCTCTTGATCCGGGCAAGACGACGGGTCTTCTACATCACCATCAGGTAGGTCCGCTTGTTCCACATCCTTAGCCGCATCAATCACTTCGGCAGGAACATCGAAGCTTAGGAGGGGGCCTATCCTTAAACCATATGGAGTGGCTTTGAACCAGGCTCTAAAAAGATCAGGTACTTCTTGATTTGGGGCTTCTTCTGTCCAGACTGAAGTTATCACCAACTCATATGTCCAAAAGCCCTTTGGATCAGGAAAAGCGTAGACCCGATCGGTCGTTCTCGTAGGACGACCGTAACGACCAGGGGGATCTGCCATCTCCGAACCTGAAATGGTTATTCAATAACCAATGAGACCACGTCTCAGCGAGTCCTACCCCCTACAACTCGATTAGTAAACTAATACGCCATACGGTTGCCTAAGCACAACACGAGTCAGAGGACTTACCTTAGCCTCAGTTCCAACCTGCAATTCAAGGTTAAACACAGATATTCAAACAATTCACGACATACGATCAAGCACTGGTCAATCGACTAAGTCGATTACATGTCAGCCAGACCCTTTCTAGGTCATTCCCACTCATACCACGAGTTCCCAGTGGTGTACTCATTCACCAAATCACATGTGTTTCTCGGGCGTCGTTTTCGCCAATGACATACCGATCACCGACATCGTGCGTTCTTTAAGGCGCCGTTTTCACCAGTGATAACCTTGATCACCGAACCACGTGTCCTTTCAAGGGCGCCGTTTTCGCCAAGGTGACATCGGCTATAGACAACATCGTGCGTTCTTTAAGGCGCCGTTTTCACCAGTGATATTCCCATAATCACCGAACCACGTGTGTCTATAAGTCATTCACGTGCGTTCTTTAAGGCGCCGTTTTCGCCAGTGATACTTCCAATCACCGAACCACGTATGTCCAATAATATCGTACCTGATTGGTCTCACCATTCTCCCTACTATATAGCCCATCAACGTACTGGCGCTATATACCCATATTCGGCCAACAACCAATCAAATATTCAATAACAAACAATTTAGGGCAATTCTTAAAATTCCACAATAAATTCAATTCCACACAACGTAGAGCTCAAATAAATAAACGGTCTGCACCACGACAATCGGCACGAAATTCCGGTCACCGGCCATCCCGGTTGAATTTCCGGAAAAATAATTAATTAAATAAATAAATTTCGAAAATAAATAAATAAACATTAAAAATCCAATTTAGGCCCATATTGCCTGATTGGAGCCCGAAACGGGTCGGGAAAAATCCCGAGATACATTCAATAAATAACCAAACATTTCTACTTGCTAATAGCTAGGTCTAACCACCTAACATGCATCATTAAGTCACTAAATTAATTGTTCTAACCTAATCTAACCACCTAAGTGCTTGTAATTAAATCTAACCAACCCTAAGGCATAATTAGCAAACTAATAAAGCATTAGTGAGTAAAACTCACTTGATTAACGATTTGATCGGATCAAATCGACGAGCACGCGACAAGGGTCAATTCTCTCCAAAGCGGGCCCGCCAATCGGGGTCAAACCGGGGCCAAAATCGGCCTACAAGCTTGCTGCTCGAGTTGGGCTGAGTCCACTGATTCGGTGGGCCTGATTTTGCGGGCTCGGGCCTGGCTGCGATTGGACTCTCTTTGCAGGCCGGACTTGGGTCGAACTTGTTGATTTGGGCCCAATGGAGTTGCTAGAGAGATGGGCTGAGTAAGCTACAAGCTGGTCTGAAATTACTGGGCTCAATCCTGCGGGCTTGAAGATTGAGATTTGGGCCCGAGTTGCTGTTAATGATGGGCCTACAATGCTGGGCCTTGGAGGACTTCGCACAACTGAATGAAGGCCGCGGGCTGGGCTTCTTCAAGGAGGCTCGCTGGAGTCACGAACGAGCTGGGGAAGATGCACGCAGCTCCGGCTTCGCTGGCTTTGGTCAATTAGAAGCTTCACGGTTGCTATTGTTGACCAAGGTAGACCGGGCCGTGGACGCTTGGAGTCTTCAATTTGCTTCGCTGGTCTTTGGGGCCGAAGCTGAGGATGGGAGCTGCTCCGTGGAAGTCTCATGCGAACGGTTGGCCGAGGAGTCTCGGGGTCAACAAATCGGCAACGGTGACTTCAAAAGTAGAAGCTGTGGACACGTTGCTTCGGTTCGCTGCGGCTGGAACGGTTTCACGGGCTGAGATGGGCCACGAGATTTGTTGACTTAAGCTGTCTTCCGTGAGAGGAGACACGGGCAGAAGCGGAGATGGGCTGGCCGCTGCTTCGGTCAACAAAAAGGGGCCTCTATTCTCGCTGGTTGACTTGGCGTGAGCTGAAAGGACTAAGGAAAACGCGTGGAGATGGCAATGGACGGAGGTGGGGCTTTGGTGGGGTAAATTAAGAGGAAGTGGACAGCAACATGGAACAGAAGAAGAAGCAGTGTTCAAAGTCTTCGAGGGAACCGAACTCACGCGCAGGTTAAGGACAAAAGAGAAAAGTAAAAGAAAGAAATAAAAAGGGAGAGGATGTCGTTGCCTCTCGGCCAGCAGGGGAAAAATATCTCCTTAATGGATAAACATGGACTGGTCAACACATAGGAAATTGAGATTGGACTCTGCAGAAAAGAAAGCTATCCGCGGGGCATGAACTGAGTGAGAGGAAGGGAGAGGGAAACGTGCGGCTGGGGTTCGTACACGAGGAAAAAGGAAAGAAAAGTGCGTGGAAGGGGAGAGGGAGGGTGTATCCAAAGAAATAAAAGAATGATGACCCAAAAACTAAATTGAGATTATAATTTCAATCGACCTTAAAACGACTTTGACAATAGGACATTCCCGGGCCAAATTCTTCATCCATTTCGAAATTTGAAGTCTAAACGAAGATCGAGATAAGACGGTCTCTTTATCTCATGAATTTCTCTCAAAACCGAATTTTGATTCAATTTTCTCGGCATTCGATTTTCTGAACAACTAAATTCAGTTGAGGTCCAAATTGAAATCAGAAAAAGCCCAAACAACTTCTATCCTCCGATTTACTCACACCAGATGTCAAAAGTCTCTTCAAATTAGCCAATCTGAATTTCCGTTCATTTTCCGCATTGTCCGATCCGGTTTTCCGAAAAAATCCCGAACTCCCCGAAATTTCCTCGAAAGTTGAGTCGACGTTCCTAGAATGACTCATGACGCGACAGGACTTCCAATTTCTGAAATCGAATTCAAATTCGCGGTTATTTTCAATCAAACGTGCTTTTAGTGTGACCTTACCTACCGGGTAGCTTCTAGGACTTTTTGGCGCAATTGACCCGTGGTTGATTTTCTTGAAACCACAATGAACCCATCCGACACATTGGCGACTCTCAATGATCGTGAAAATCTCAAGGTTTCAAATACAAGCACAGGGTACCCAAAACGATAGAAAATCGGTTTAGTGTCAATCAATGAGAATTTTGCAATCAGGTGGCATCACCCACACTTGATCACACATCTCAATCGAATCAACCTATCTCCGGTCTCTGATCGATTTTGACAATGCCGTAATGACCCTTGCAGACTAGCACGGTCGAGTAGTCGATTCCTGGTCGAATTCTCAAGTCTATTGCGTTTAAAATCCCTGAATGGCTTCACCGGATAGGCCAGTTATCTCGTGAGTGGCCAACTCAGAGAAAAACACTATAGTCACGTTGACGAAAGGCCCATCTTATTCAATCGAAATCAGAACCTGAAATTCAGGATGTCACAGGGGTGAAAAGGCGAGAAAAGGCTAAAATGATGATGACGTGTCCGGTGGGGTGAGGCCCCACACGGGGACGAGGTGGCGTTGCGGAGGGCCGGTCTTTTCCTCCGTTCCCGTCATCCAACCCTCTCTTTTGCTAAATTAGCAATTGCTAATTGCAATGGGGATTTAAAAATTAGTTCCCTGGAATGTTCTAAATTCTCGAGGAGAGGATGGTATCCCTACTGCCGGATTGCCAATGCTGTTTCATGGTAACGATTTCCAGAATGTTCCAAATTCTCGAGGAGACAATGGTATCCCCACTGCCGGATTGCCAATGCTGTTTCATGATAACGATTTCCAGAATGCCATGTGGAGCGATACGATCCATTCTTCGAGCCAAACGGACTATACCGGGGGCGGGAGTGTCCTCGACTCTGAACCTCCCTGTGCCTCGACATCAAGCTTCCAGTCTTGGAGTCCACTTCCTCATCCTGAAGGCAATCCCATGATGGGAGATTCCCTAGCAATTTATTTAGATGACATTTTGGAATGTGATGACTTGTCAGATCCCACAATTCGATGATGATTGTTCTGTTAGAGGTACCAGGAACGGTGGTGTTAAGTCTGAAATTTAGCCCAATTCTCTTTCTTCCTCATATCTGCAACTTTTCTCCGCGAATTCTCAGACTCCGCTGGACCTTGCAAGCCTCCCTCCATTGAAGCTCCATCCTTCACAAGCTCACCATGGGTTTGCATTTCCCACCGACGCTTCTGTGCCCTCCTCGCGTTTTGTTACAGCATATCTGGTGGCTGCATTTTCGGCTGCTAGTGGCGTGTGCTTATGTTTCAGCTTCAGTTCGACAAACTGCTTTGGCTTCTCAGGTTCTGCTTCCGTTTGGCATTCTTTCGTGATCTAATGGGTGGGTCAACTCGATTGTTCCGACTCGGTTTTGTGAGGTTTTGGCTCTAATTCTTCCAATTGGTAGTTGAAGATGATGGAGTGGAATCCGGAGAAGGATTTGCTAGCGATAGTCACAGAGGACTCGAAGGTGGTCGGTTCTTCGCTTCGATTGGCAGGCGCTGTAAACAATCTCTCCTGAGTATAGCTGAGACTAGAGAAACTTCTTTTATTTATTTATTTATTTATTAATTATCTACTTATTCATTCATTCATTCATTCAGTGTGTTGGTTTCTTCAATGATGGGCTTTTGTGCTTTAGTATATTTGGTATCTTTCCAATTGGAAATATTATAAGCGTCCTGTGTGTTGAAATCAAATATATAGCAGTATGGTCTATCGGATTCAGTCGACAATTCCTTCTTTCCCTGTTCTGGCTTCTCATTCAGCACCTTTTCTTAATAAATCAGTATTGCCCAGAAAGTAATGAGCTGGTGAAGTAAATATCTATACTGGGTGAAGTTATGCTTGTGAAAGTTTCAGATGTTTATGCCATTTCCCAGGCTAGATTTCACTTATGTTGGTCACTTCAGAGACGATACCCTTTCAATTTGGATACAGAACAATTATCTTAGTCTTTTTGTTGTTTGGCCTGAGGTTAGCTTGCTTTACCTACTTATTGTCTACTCTAGGTATTGGTTTTCTGCTCTGTTTTAGGAAGATTTCCAATCAATTGTCCAGGCTTGATTTGATTCTCCGTTTACTGTATGATAGAATTCATGGTATTCTTTTCTTAGACGGGGGGCATGTTGGTTACTCATTTGTGCTCAGTTATTCATTCGTGTATAGAACAGCTTCGCTTAAAGGCCTTGTTAAGCGAATAAACTTTTTCATCAGCTCTTTGAAATTTAGTTACTTTCTCTCCTTTCTTAAATCAAGCTCTACTACATGAATAACACATTAGGAGCTAAATAAAAACATGCGAATCGTTTGCATTTATGGTAGCGAGAACTTTGGTTCCTTTGGTTTGATGACCCTCTATGATCAAAGATGTTATGTATGCATTTGGAATTGACATTATTGCCAAGAGATAATGATTTTAGGCTAGTATTGATTGATGTCTGTGGATGTGGGTGCTCATGGGCAGTGGATCTTCTAGTTTGGACCATTTGTGGGGCACTAGCAGGTACCATCAGCACATCGTGAGAGTAACTTCCATCGAGGCCCTCAAAGCAACTGCCGTCAAGGCCCTCGGCGGCAACCCTGCCAACAAAAATCTTTCCCGTTTTCTTTTTTGCATTTCTAAGCCCATTTTTTATTTTTGTGAACGAGAGACAACTATGACGATAGACGGTGATGGTGGTGATGACGGAACCCCTCTTGATTTATAGATTTATTGATCCCATTTATCATTATTATTGCTGTTATTGTTGTTCATGATTAGCGGTGGAAGTGTTTCCTTTTTTTTCATATTCTATGCCCCTGTGATCGCGTGCGCTCCTGTCAAAACCAATTCGACAACCCCAATCAAGTCGAGTGTTGAGACTGTGGGAGACATAAACCCTACATCCAAGACTCCTGACGATGAGCAGATACTCAGTTTAAAACTAGAATTGGACCAGGAACATGCGTGATGAGCACGAGGATGAACATTCCGCGTGTCTCTAAGGAAACACACCTGGTACTAACAGGATGAGCAAAAAGATGCTCGAACTATGTAATAATACTGATGAGGTTTTGAGTCAGCATCTTTCTATCGTCGGATGAAACATTATAGTGTCTTGATTGAGCGCTGAATCGCGACCGATCCTAGCTAAAAGCCAAGGTGACGAGAGGGGGTGGGGGAAAGAGGTGAGGCGACAAGTGCTGCGTCGATCTACTTTGGGACTCAAAAATGCATCTACCCAATAGGACGTCTAAGTAGATAGAGAAAATATGAGAAAATATTGGGTAAGGCTGTTGTTCGAGCAAAATTTGAAAAGGTTTGGGACTTAATTGACACAATTGAAAGGTTTGGGATTAAATTAGCACAAATAAAATAAGTTTATGATTTTTTTATTTATAATTTTCCGATCAATGCCATGGTTCATACAATTAGGCATTCTGACCACTACACGTAAAACAGGTCAATCAAATGATGAAATTTGACTTAAAGATCAATAATATCACACTAATTCAACCCTTTTTCCCTCCTTACTCAGATCTTACTATTGCTTAAAAAAAAAAAATTCAACGATGGTTATAGCGTATAATATATGGTCATAAAATCCCATAGAGTTGCCTCCAGAAAATTTTGCAAGCTAGGCATTCAGAATACTATCAGGACAATTCAGGATTACTACACATAAATTTACGATGTCGTGATGCTTCAGTTGTAATCAAATTATATTATATTATCTAACAGTACGGTGAGTGAAGGTGCCATAAATTTGGCTTATGGGGAGCGAGATTCGAGTACATTTGACTTTCACATTTAATTCCAAGTTTTGGTAACGATGTATTTAGTAATAACAACTTAATTGATTAATCAATAATAATAAAAAAATAGAAAGACCGTGTATATATGAAAAATAAAAAAGTATTAACTTAGAATTTAATAAAAGGAAGCATCGATTGCTAAAATAAATGTAGAAGAATGACTTCAGGATTAGACATGGGATGACTCAAACAAGTGCTCAACGGCTGGATTATCGCACTTCCAAATAATATTGAAAATTCTAGGTATGTAGGTTTATTGCTCTAGATCCCTCCGTGACTTTATCTTCTTTTATCAAGCTCATAAAATATATATGTAAATTCTTCATGATTTTTGGAAATATTGAATATTTCTGTTACTTTTTTGAAATTATTAGGATTGTGAATGTTACTAAACAATGAATATATAGACATCCAAAATTTATCTAGTTGATCCGATAATATTGGTCGTATGAAATTATAAGCGGCAGCCTTTTAAAGGATGGTGAGATTATTGAAGAAAATACACTAGCACGATCGAAGTTTGGAAAAAAGAATCTAATTTCTATCTGTTTTATAGAAAATGGATGTATTTTCTGCAAAAATTGAGCATTTTTTGTTTTGGATGTTTCAAGGCTTTTATGTAATTGTTGGACCATTGGGGTACTTTTTGGGCCCATGGACCCAAAATAGAGTATCGAAGGGCAATTTCGTAAATTCAATACTAAACGGGCTTCTTGACTCAAGTGAGTTTAGTTGCTATTTGTGAGGATGCAAATTTCTGAAAAGGGGATGAAACTTGCATCGCATTGTTACTGAATGGTAAAATTATTTTGAGGCATGTTATATTTATAATATTGGATCCGGTATTGGCCAGACATTTCAAGGTGGTGTTATTTTGGATATACATAAAAAATGATCATATGAGTGAATCATTTCAAATCATGTTGGATATTATGTATTGATATTTAATTGATGCACATGATCGACTTATCTATTGAAAGATGATATATATTTGCTAATCAGCTCTACTTTGGGGCTTAACTATGACAGATGTGATTTCTAGGGTTTAACTAGAATGGATGTAGTTCTCTAGACAGCATCACCTACTGAAGTGTGGCCGCAGTGTTCCATGCAATTTATATGCGATACTTTTGCTAACTTGGTGTGCCACATATTTGATACAAAATTTGCTTCATTCACTACTCAATTCCATAGAAGTGGTGATTGTCACTTCCCCGGTCAAGGCTTTACTCGCCCCTTTCAATATTGTTTCAAGTCATGAATAAGGAAACTTAACTGCACCATCACGTAAAGCTCAATCTAAAATAGTGTGGGACCCTAATTTAGATCACTTTTTTATGGGTAAAAATAATTTAGATTACTTGAGTGAGGGCTATTTTATGGGTCATAAAACTCTCATTTTCATTAATTCACGACACTCCGAACTTTGTTATTATAATCATTCGGTGGAAGGTTTATCATTTTTGTATGATAGCTATTATCAGTTGGAGGTTTTGTCCTTTATTTTATAGGGAATATTCGGTCATTCCCTAGACTTTAAGGTTGGATTCAGAGTGTGGCAGTAGGTGTCATTCGCGCACGTACATTTTTTACGAGATGGAAGAATAGTCAACCTTGAAAAGCCGACCAAAGAGAAAATATTACTTATAAAATATTAAAGCAATAGCATCCATAGCTGCCTAAACTCTAGATTTTGTCCAATTTTAACTTTAACCTCCCTTGACCTTTTTTTTTAAATAAAAAAAAAAAGTCGAATGACCTCCCATGTATAGCCGCTCGAAATTACCCTTATTTGGGGTAATGACGATTTCATTTCAGAAGTGGTTTCAACTCTTACGCCTTACAAGGAGGCATGTCAAAAGTCTGAGAATAACTGTTAGAGTAAAATTAAAGTAAAATCGACAAAAAAAAAATGCCCTTGTTTGTTTACGTGAGTCTAGAGTGCATTAATAAATTTATATTATCGAAAAAGAAAATTTTATAATTTTCTCTTTTTGAAGAAGAGACAAAATAAATAAAATATTAGAGTACCATTATAGAAGGAATTCCTCCGGGCAAAATTGCTAGTAATAGTCCTCGTAAGCACATTTTCTATTTGATGATGGGTTCAATTTCAATTTTGAATACATTTTGGGACTTTGCTGAAATATTTTCGCGTCACCTGCGACATCACCGTGTTACGTAAACGCGTCAAGAGGATGAAGCTTGAACTGCAAGATTGGCCACGTACACCATAAAGCCAAGCAGCCTTTGGCGTTGACAAAATCGCCACTTCACTCGGTTATTAGGTTTGCAAATCTTTAATTTATAACTCCACCTCCTTATACTAATCCACACGCGTTCTTTGTCTTATTATTATTATTAGGGTTAATATTAGGAAAACCCCAAACTAATAGATATGATAAATTTATTTTAAATTAATTCTTTTATTGCAAAAAATGTTAACTGCATGTATATGTATGTAACGAATTTAATCCAAAATTAGTACATTTATAATAAATTTACCATATATCAATTTCTATTAAATTTGATTAATACGACAAAAAAAAACTCAAACTGGTCTATATGTGACAAATGGATAGTAAAACCTTAAATTGGTACACCTGTCAATTGTCATGTATTATCCACCTCAGTAATTTGATGGTAAAATTCAGCGGAAAGTATGAAGGGTAAATATATCATGTATGTATTAGTTTGAAATTTTTTGTGATATTAACTTTTATTATTATTATTTTCATTTTTTTCATTATTATAATAAAATTGGCCACATACAAGAGAAAGCATGCGATTGGAAGTGATCGATGGAATTTTTTTTAATCGATATTAGATTAAGTGCATTGCAACTTCTAAAACTTCCTTTACCAAAAAAAAATATTCTAAAACTTATTATAAAAATGCAAATGAGTCATAAGACTTTCAAAAAATACAATCAAATCTTAAAGGCTGTTAAATTAATGCAATCAAGTGCTATTAACTCCGTCACGAAAAATGCCGACGTGACATTCATTATTATTTCCTTCCTCAAATCTTACTTACATTAGATTTTAAATTAAAAGGGGTAAAAGAAAAGCACCTTCGTAGGGCCGGAGTTCGCTGAGGCTGGGTGAGTTTGTTTTATAGGCTGGTGCAGCAATTTATTTCATCCAGAAGGAAAGAAATGGGGCACTTCATGGAGGAGGAACGTCTTCACTTGACAGAATCATCAGCAATGTTCATTTCTCCATTAGAGTGCAGATGTCCTCCTTCGTTATGTTGAGGAAGAAGGCATTGCTGCAAGATGATGAGGAGCTTTTGGAGGTTATGCATGATCACTCCAGTGCAGATTTTTCACAACGATCGCGGCGACCACAACCCATCGGTGAGGACCCTATGGCCCTTTTTTTTTTTTTTTTGAGCTCTGGCTCTTTTTTAAAATAAAACCTTAGCATTTATTTATTTTTTAATCTAATTTAAGTAAGATATTTTAAAAAAAATAATTATTATAAAAATGTCACGTAGGAGAAAGAAAATAAAGAAGAAAATGACATGTCGGCATTTTTAATTTTCTTAGTTAACTGAATGACTTGATTGCATCAATTCGACAAATTTTAAGACTTGATTACGTTTTTGGAAACTTTAGGACTCAATTATACATTCGTAATAAGTTTTAAAATTTCTAATACACTTATCTTTAACATAATTTCAAGCATGTCCCTCATTGATTAAAGATTGGGTAGAATAGATTTACCTCAAACTCACGCTGAAGGCAAAAATAGATTAATTATTTAATTGGCTAAAGCCGGAAAAAGAAGATGATAAAAAAAAAAGAAAAGTCAACGCAATTTCATATGGATATAAAGAAGCAAATTGCTAAAATCGGAGAAAATTTAAATAAATAAATAAAATATAAATCGGCAACGTTTCGGGGAAATGCATGATGGAGTCACATTTCGCGGAAAATGATGTGCTGCAGACATATAAAAAAAAGAGACGCACTCGTTACAGGAGCTTGAGTTCGTTGATGAACTGCTGATTCTCTCTCTCTCTCTCTGCTCTCTGCTGCGCTTTTTCAGTAACCAGACGTTCTCCTACATCTTGTTGAGCTCCAGAAAGGAGAAGGGAAAAGCCATGTGGAAGCCAAAGAGAGCTTTGCCTCCCTCTTCTTCTTCTTCTTCAGGTCAACCAAGTCAACCCAAGAGGCTATGCGTCCCTCCGATCGAGTAAGCTCGCCCTACCCTCCAAACGTTTCGATGCTTGGTTCACTGTTTGATGATCTTGCGTTAGTTTTAGCTTTACTTGAGGGAGATTCAATGAAGGGTTCTTGAGTTGACGATTCTTGAAATGAGAGATATGGTGAAAGCCCGCCATCGATAAGCTTTTGCCTCATGACCGTCCTAAATCGCTTTCGTTCAGTTCTTTGTTGGTGGGTTTGTGCTGTTGCTCTAATGCGAAGTCTTAAAGACCTCGAATGTCGTCATCTTGGCTGTTTTGTGATTTCACGTTTGCCAATCGCAGTACTTCCTCCTGATTCTAGCTTAATTCTTGGTAGAATCATTTGCCTAGCAAGTGAGCTGTTATCTTTACCAGGTTACTTTGCTATCCTGTAGTCTAAATTATCCTATCTCACTTTGAATTTTGTGCTGATGTTCATGCAGTCAAGCACGGAATGGGTCTGAGACGAATCTCATGCCGTGTCGCTGTTTGACAAAGGAGGATGTGTGGAGTGTGGTAAGATGAGTAAAGTAGCCAACTAGATCATGCAAAGTACAGTCCTTATTATATTTCAATTCCTCATCTCTGAGTGGAAGCAGTTAGATGAATTTCTAACCTTCCAGTCAGTTTCTGGATAGAAATTCGTATGAGAAATTGCTGTGAGATGTATAGAGAATTATTATTTGTGTGGTAAAATGACCCGTTGAATGTTCTAGGCTTTTCCTGTGAAGCAATTGCAATGAGAACATGCTTTAGGCTTTTCATGTTGTTTTGGACAGTATGAATCACAAAAAGATCCAAATTTTCAATGAAGTGCCCTGGATATAACTGTCGCCACGAATCTTGGAAATGTGGTCGATATTAATTTAAATGTAGAAGGAGGACAGAGAAGATGCATGTGATGTGAAACTTGAATGCAATGATTACATGACAGATGATTCTTGCAACGTAATTCTTTGCTATCGCTCTTTGCTAAACAGGTTAGAGAAGTGCTGGAGCAGGCTAATTCTCACTCGCCGGAATGTCAAAGTTGAATATATTTCTTGGGTTCATTGTTATTATCTTATCTGCATCAATCATTCCTCCAGCAGAATTTCCATGTGTGTTATCTCGCCATATGAAAATATCATCAGATTCTCATATGCCATCAATCCATGATTCTTTTAGGCAAAGGGGAATACCTGCAGACACTTTTGTTTTTTTTTTTGGTTAATCACTGAAAGAACTCTGCATTCGTAGATAGCTGCTAATTAACTTTACTGGCTTCTTTTATAACTGTACTGGATAAATACGTATTCCAGCTTCATGTTGACTTTTTTTTTTTTAAGTGTAGTATCTATGTTTTTATCCTGTAATATCCTGTAATTAGGTCTGACATTTTTTTGGACTAGTGAATAATATGTTACATATGGATATTTGTCTATTGGTTACGAATGAGTCCGCTAGATGGTAGTTATTCACGGTGTAATTTACATGTGTAGTTGCACTGGGCATCCTCTTGAAGTGATAGCGCAACGGTTGCACTCAATAGAGTATGCTGTTCAGAAACTGGTAAGATAAACAGAGTCTATAAATTTATTGCTTTGTCTCTGTCATATCCCTTCTGCTTCATTTTTTGTTTGTCTCCAACTTTGGCAATTCTGCTGTTGGTGGTTTTGAACAGATGGAAGCAGTGGAGCTTGGAAACATTCATTCTCCCCAACTTGCAAGGTATGAATGCACTTCCCTTGTGATGCTGTTGAGAAAGGCTTTCTGTGTAGTGTTGACAGGTTATGCATTGTTGATGTTTTGGGGAATAAGGGTCCGACCTACCACTACCATCCCAAGCAGGCAGTTTGAGCTCTCAGTGAGTGTCAGGCCACAATGACTCGGTCGTGCACAAAAGTGTCAATGCTCAATTTAGAACATAATTTTTGTGGCTTGCGAGCAGGGGAACATTTTATTTTATTTTACTTCATTTTTTTTAAATGTGCATTAATAAACAAATAAAACGACGGGTCTAATTATCCTTGTAGTTTCCTCGGCAGTAAGACCTGTCCAAGTGAGATGTTGGGTATTTTGTCTTTGTCATTACTTTTCCAATTTTCCGTTTTTATACACATTCATATTTCTGATGGTTGTTTTCTGGAGAGAATGCAGGGCTAATGCTAATTCTACGGGAGAGAATGATGTGAGAGACTTACGGCTTCAAATTCAAACCAAACTGTCAGATTCTCTATTTACTGGACAGAAACTAGAAGGAGTGGGGGGTGCTCACATTTCCGTTGCCTTGATCAATTCAAATACAGGGGATGTTGTTAGATCAGGCCTCGAATCCTCCATTAAGTTGGACATCGTCGTGCTCGAAGGTGACTTCAACAAAGACGAAGAGGATAACTGGACCCAAGAAGAGTTTGAGAGCCACGTGGTTAAACAATGTGAAGGAAAGAGGCCGCTTTTGGCTGGAGATCTCGTAGTGAAGCTCAAGGAAGGTGTTGGGGAGATGGGAGAACTGATATTTACTGACAATTCCAGTTGGAATAGGAGTAAAAGATTCAGGATAGGGCTTAAGGTGGCAACGGGTAGTTGTGGGAACACGCGAATCCGAGAAGCCAAAACGGATGCCTTCCAAGTCAAGGAAAATAGAGGGGAAGGTAGGTCCTTCATAGTCTTTCTACAGTATATAAACCTTATCCTATTTGACTGAACATAAACATGATTTTGGACGTCCACAGTCTTCAATTTTTTAATTTAGAGCTTCATTTTGTGTGGACCTTTACAACTCGAACAAAAATTCTGATAAATAAGAAGCAATCGGTTTGTTTGTTATTGGTAAAATGTCCACACTCTAAATCAGTTTCAGGGGAAAGATTGCAAGCCTCCTAGTGGTTTGCTTCTGCAAATTAATCTAATAGTGCCCGGACCTAATTGTATATGTGCTCTTCATTTTACAGCATACATGAAACATCATCCACCTGCATCTGACGATGAGGTTTGGAGGTTGAAGAACATTGCCAAAGGTGGGAAATCTCACCAAAAACTGAGTGATGCTGGAATATATAAAGTGGAAGACTTTCTACTGCAACTGTTCACAGACCCCGAGAAATTGAGAGAGGTAAGCATTCAGTTAATAATTCCCAATTAGGGTTTGATTGACAGCCAAGAATGTAAGTCCTGTGTGTTCACTCATCATAGATTCTCGGAAAGAGCATAACAGAGAAGAAGTGGGATAGCCTGATACGCCATGCAAAGACTTGCGAAACAAAGTGGAAACTTTACTTGGACTATCCTGATGGCGTGACGAAGCATGGTGCTGTATTCAACACTGATGGTCAACCAATCGGCCTAGTCAAAGACAGGGAATATTTCGCTACTCATCGACTTTCAGACCAAGAGAAGGTAAGTAACCAAGGTGTTCCCACTCAGTTTTGTCAAGCCAGTTCACTCGCTTCACACCATCACGGGGAATTTGAATAATATGGCCCATATTTTCTATGTAATCACTATTTTGATGTTTACTTGTAGCTGTGGCTTAGTATGCGTTAGAATTGATTAGAGATATGGAAACTTGAAACAAGGAGTTGGTCATCTAGAGGCTTTGCTTTTCTTTTCTTTTTTTTCTTTTTCTTTTTTTTTTCGATCATAAAAGTAAATAAAGTTCCGAGGTCATCTGTTTTCTCGCGTCACTGTTCATCTCCTCTCTCAAGAGCAGGCGATCGTGCACTGTTCACGCCGACTGGTTCCCTGCTCGGCTTGGACGATTCGACCTCCCTCTTGCTCCGATTTTTGGGGGTTTTTCTTCCCCTCTCCTTCCTCCATCTTCCCGCTCCTCCTCGGCTCTGGTTCGACGGTCTTCCTCCATCTTCGCGCTCCTCCTCGGCTCTGGTTCGACGGTCTTGCGGGAGCTGCGCACGCTCGGACCCGTCTCGGCTCTGGCTCGGGACGGCTGGGGGGTCCCTCTCGGTTCACGCCCGGACCCGCCTCGGCTCACGCACCGACCCGTCTCGGCTCCGGATCGTGACGGCTCTAGTTCGTAGCCTTTGTGGGAGCTGCTCACGCTCGGACCTCCACTCAGCCCTAGTTCGAGACTTGCGGGAGCTGCTAGGGATCGTGGCCTGCTCGACTCTGGTCTTGAGGTGGCTGGGGTGGTTCAAGTATCCCTCCTCTTCGAAGCTTGGCCTGGTATGGAGCTCCTCTTTGGCTGTTGATTTGTTGTCTTAGTGGCTCGATGGCCTCTACTTCGGTGGAACCTCGACTAGGTGGTAGCAGAGGCAAGGGGCCGAGCTCCCCTCCTCACAAGGCTATGGACCGGCAAGCTAGCAAGCCGGGCCAGCAATCCCGACCCGTAGGAGAGTCTTCTGTGGCAGGGGATGGCTCGAGACGTGGGCCAATCTCTCGGCCTCTTCGGGAAGGCCGTTCTCGGGGTCGAAGTCAGGTTCGGGCTCCTAATAAGAGGGCCCTGAACAAGCCAGTAAGCTTGTCAAGGCCCCCCCAAGCCCGTTCGTGGGCCAATGTGGCACGGTTGGCCACAAAGGGCTACGGCCTTTCATATATTCCTGCTGCTGCTGCTGTTGTGGGAGAGAAAGCGGTTGTAAATTTGTCGGGAGAAGTGCTGCAGGCTGCAGATCCCAAATGGAATGAGTTCTTGATAGGATATTTTATTGGGAGGAAGCTTCCTTTTCAGATGATCGAACAAACTTTGAAGAATATTTGGGGGACAAAGCTAGTTGATATGCTGGCGGATGACCAAGAGTTCTACTATTTCCATATCCCGGACCCGGAGTTCAGGAGGAAGATCCTAGAGGAGGGACCGATCACTGTAGCTCGGATGCCCCTTATTTTACAACAATGGAAACCCCTTATGGAGTTGAAGAAGGCTAAGCAAACCTCTGTTCCGGTGTGGATAAGACTCAAGAACCTTCCCCTTGACCTGTGGTCCACACCGGCGATTAGTGTTATAGCCAGCTCCGTTGGCAAACCCCTTTATGTGGATCAACGAACCGAGGGCACGAGGATGATTTCCTTTGCCAGAGTATGCGTGGAGATCCAAGCTAATCGGCCAAGAGTTTCGACAGTGGAAGTGAATGTTGATGGGGTCACTAGGTCCATTGCTGTGAACTATGAATGGAGGCCCCTTGAATGCTCCAAGTGTGGGGTCTTTGGACATAAATGTGATGTTGGCCCGCCCCCTGTTCGGCCTCTTCCTGCTCCTTTGGACACTACTCGCCCCCTTGACCAACCCGCCGAGACTCCTGAAGACTCGGAGCAAGGCTGGAAGCAAGTGAAGAGCAAGAAGAACAAGGCTCAACCTTTGGAGGGGATGTTACCCAGTCCTAGTGAAGGAGAGAGGTCTTTGAATCTCAAGACTACGGCTGTGGAGAAGAGGCTGCCTGGTACTTATTCACGAAGACCCCCTAGGGGGCCTTTGATTATCTCGGAGCAGGGTGATACTGCTCCAACTACTTCGGCTGAAGCTATCACCACTTTGGTGCCGGTAGACACTGCGGTGCCCCGCCTGGAGGTTGTAGGGGGCACAGACATCTCTTTGTCGGAGGATGACCTCCTCTCCCCTTGCACTTCACCGAAGGCATCTGTAGAGGAGGAGAGGCCTACTGAGACGCCGAAGCATCCTCCTTCGACTACACAGGACAACCTGCTTGCTCTTGCCCCGGATCCTCCCCCTTCGACAATCCGGACAGCTCCACCTATTACTAGGCGTAGTTCCTCTAAAAGGAGGTAATGCTCTTGCCCTCTTCTTTTGTATATATGTATATAGGTTGCTGGAATATTAGAGGGCTTGGTGCCCCGCTCAAGCAAGCGGAAGTGAGGAACTTCGCTTTGATGAACCGGTTGGCTTTGATCGGGGTAGTTGAGACTAAAATCCCTCATAACCTCTTCAATGCCATTTCTGGGAACTTGATTTCAAATTGGTGCTGGCGGGCTAATTCTGAGTACTCTAATCGAGGTAGGATTTGGGTTGGTTGGGATCCTACTGTGGTTTCCTTTGAAGTTTTGTCAGTCTCGGATCAGATGATTCTTGGGAAGCTTTGCTGGTTGGAGACCGGAGTAGCCTGCTATATCTCTGTTATTTATGCTGAGCATTCATTTTCTACTCGCCGACCTCTTTGGGAGGATTTGGTGGCGAGAAGCTATTCTCTGCAGGACGTGCCTTGGCTTGTTTTGGGAGACTTTAATGCTATAAAGGACCCCTCGGACAGATTGGGTGGCTCGGACCTTTGGTTGCCGTGCTTCGATGAATTTCGGCAGTGTCTAGATCAGGCGGAGCTGGATGACCTTCGGTATGTGGGGTTTCGATACACTTGGTCGACCTCTTCAGGGCCCTCTCGAAAAATGAGAAAAATTGATAGAGTCTTGGTAAACCCTTGTTGGAGCCAAGTTTTTTCCTTTTCAGAAGCGTCCTTCCTTGCGCCTGGGATTTCCGACCACTCACCTATGGTGGTAAAGGTGGAGAACCCGATCCTTCGGAAAAGGCCGTTCAAGTTCTTCGACTTCTGGATGCAGCATCCGGATTTCGACTCAATTGTGAAGCAAGTCTGGGAGAATCCGGGTTATGGAGTGCTCATGTTTAGGCTGGTGCGCAAACTAAAGATCTTGAAGGGTCGGCTCAAGCAGTTAAATAGAGATTCCTTCGCCAATATCTCTGTAAGGACTTCTGAAGCGAGGGAAGCCTTAAAGCAAACTCAAGTGGGCCTCCTCAATGACCCTACCAGCATGGTCCTCGCGGACCTGGAGAGAGCTCAGGGGCGTACTTTAGTGGAGCTTAGGTCTCAGGAAGAGTCATTCTTTAGACAGAAAGCTCGTATAAGATGGCTCAAGGAAGGTGACCGGAACACAAAGTTCTTTCACCAGTATGTCAGTAAGAGACATCTGAGAAACAGAATTCTCTCTGTTGTGGATTCCTCAGGTAACCAAATCACTGAGCCTCAATTGGTCCAACAGCATTTTGTGGAGCATTTTCATGATTTCCTTAAGCCAAGGATGGAGCTGGACACCCCTCAAGTATCGGAGATTTGGGAAGTTATCCGCACTCAGCTGAATGATGATCAGATTTCTTTTCTTGCTCGCCCTGTGTCTGATCTGGAGATTCGAGATACTCTTTTTTCCCTTGCCAGAGGTAAGGCACCAGGTCCGGATGGCTTCACGGCTGAGTTCTTCAAGGAGAATTGGGATACGGTGGGTCAGCTGGTCACGGAAGCCGTCAAGGACTTTTTCACATCGGGGAGACTACTCAGAGAAATCAATAACACCATTTTGGTCATGGTTCCGAAGGTTCCCAATGCGACTACCGTTGATGATTACAGGCCTATTGCTTGTTGCAACACGGTCTACAAGATTATTACCAAAGTGATGGCGAATAGGGTTGCAGCAGTGCTAAAAGACCTTGTCAATCCGTATCAGAGTGCCTTCGTCAAGGGACGACGAATTAAGGATAATATTCTCTTGGCGCAGGAACTTTTCTCTAAGTTCCATATCGAACCCTATTCTCCCAAGTGTGCTATCAAAGTCGACTTCAGAAAGGCGTATGATACCGTGGATTGGCGGTTTCTCGAGAGTGTACTACTTGCTTTTCGATTTCCTGATCAATTGGTTCACCTCATCATGACCTGTGTGAGGACTCCTCGGTTTTCCATCGCGTTGAATGGGGAGTTACATGGTTTCTTCCCTAGTGGGCGTGGCTTACGTCAGGGAGACCCCATCTCTCCCTACTTATTCACGTTGGTTATGGAGGTGCTCTCTGGGATTCTTGGGAGGTGCTCTCTACAGCCGGATTTCAGATTCTACTGGAGATGTAAGACTACTTGCCTCTCGCACTTGTTTTTCGCGGATGATGTCTTTCTATTTTGCGAGGGCCACCTGCCATCCGTGAAGCTTCTCAGGGATGGTCTCCATATGTTTTCTTCTTGGAGCGGACTTTTCCCAAACCCAAGGAAAAGCGAGGTGTTCATCTCGGGAGGCTTGCCGACCTTGAAAAATCAAATCCTCCTGGAGCTTGGCTTTGTTGAGGGTAACCTTCCAGTCCGTTATCTTGGGGTTCCAATTATCACATCGAGGCCCCGGAAGGCAGATTGCGTTGAACTTGTGAGGCGCATCACCTCCAGGGTGCAGTCCTGGACTCATCGGTTTCTTTCCTTTGCTGGCCGACTTCAGCTGATCAGGTCAGTCCTCCATGCCATTCAGGCTTTTTGGGCAAGTGTCTTTATTCTTCCTGCAGCTGTACTGGACCAGATAGAGCGCATTCTCAGACAATTCCTTTGGAAGGGACCTGAGTTGGGCAGGGGGTGCCAAAGTCTCATGGGAAGATGTATGCCTTCCTAAAGTGGAGGGAGGTCTTGGTATCCGGAGATTGCGTGAGTGTAATAAGGCGGCCATGCTCAAGCATATCTGGAATCTATTTTCAGATAAAGAATCGTTATGGTGTAAGTGGGTCCACTCGACCTTCTTAAAAACCAAGAACTTTTGGGTAGTTAAAAAGCCAACCTGCTGCTCTTGGGCGTGGAAAAAAATTTTACAACTCAAGACAGATTGCCGGCTTCACTTCCACTGGAGGGTAGGCGATGGATTATCAACGTCACTCTGGTTTGACAATTGGCATCCCAGAGGTCCTTTGAATTTATATTTCACGGATCCCCTCATCTACAGCTCCGGTCTCTCTAGGCAGGCTTTGGTTGCCGATCTCTTCTCTGAGGATGGGCAAGCTATCAGATCAGAGATTGAGTCTTGGGGTTCGCTGCTTCCTTCCTTGTCTGGAACCCAAGATCGGTTCTGTTGGAGGGAGGACTCGACGGGCTTGTTCTCGGTGGCCTCGGCTTGGGAGGCCTTAAGGAGGAAGAAGGCCAGAGTCAATTGGCATTGTTTCATTTGGAGTAATGCCATCCTGCCTCGCTACCAACTAAACCTGTGGCTAATCACCAAGAGGAGGTTACCTACTCAGTCTCTTCTCATGTCTTATGGTAGGATTGATGCTACTTCCTGCCCTTTTTGCAACGAGGTGCTTGATTCAATCAATCATCTCTTTTTTGGTTGTCGCATTACCTCGAGTATTGCCTTTTTCTGGGCTACTAGATGCAATCTCCCCTGGACCAACAGGACTTGGGAGGAGACTCTCAGTTGGGCCATTACCTTGCTCAGCGGCAAGGAGTTTTATAAGCGTGTTGCCCGGTTCTCCTTTGGGGCGCTGTGTCACATCATCTGGAGAAACAGGAACAATATTCTGTTCAGGGGGGAGCCGTTATCTATTTTGGCCATGAAGAAGCATCTCCTCAAGGTTGTTAAGGATAAGGCCCTTACCTTTAAGAATGTTGAGGACTCTCCCAGGAACAGGCGGATGCAACGCTCGTGGGATGTGGACCCCATTATTTTCGCTTCCTCTGATTATAGTCTGACTTAGGCTTTTCGGTGGTTGTTTAGGTGTTTTTGCCAGGCTTGTTTTGCCGTTGGCTTGCTGTAGGTCGTTTTGTTTGCTTGTCCGCGGCTTCCTTTCACTCTTAATGAGTGTGTTCATTTTGAGTGTAAGCTTTTGGAGCCGTGTTGTTTGTACAGTTTGACCCCCTATTAATATATTGCTTACTCTTACCAAAAAAAAAAAAGTAAATAAAGTTCCTGTGGAGAGAATAAAAAGAAAATATAGATGCTACGTTTAGATCAGAATAGAGACCTTCTATTAATAGAGTGATTTTGGGCTTGCTCTCTTTATGAAGCAAAGTTGAGGTTGGTGACCTTGTAAATTTAAGTGGTCTTCTGTATTGAGTAAGTTGAAGACCACTTTCAGCAGTTAATTCGGTTTCGTCCACAAGAATCTGAGGCACTTATCAACAAATTGTAGTTTGAACTATTAACACATTCCCGTCGCAACCATTACTTTCCAAGTTTATAACTATCGAGATCTTAATTACTTGCACAATACATATTGATGTGTGCTTTATTTCTTCACTGGTCCTTTCTCAGTCAACTTTGCATCTTTACATTGAGGACCCTTGCTTTTATTGTACTCTACATTACATCTTTTGAGCACCTGACCTTTACGTGGTGGAGAAATGGCAGATATAGGCATAAAGTGAATTGTGGTTCTTTCAATATTGTTCTTCTTTCTCTGTGCTGCACTCACGTACTTAATCTGAATACAAGTTCATCCACTGGAATGCAACTTTACTTGCCGGAAAATGTAGTTGCTTGAAGCCAGAATGTTTACCTGTCAATAATGGAGATGAATACTTCCATTAGTATAGCTTGAGCAATATACCAAGTGTGTTTTTCCAGGAACATCGAGATGCAATCATGAAAAAGGCCTTGACTAACTTGAATGATGTGAGAGAGTTCAGTGGTGAGACGTCTTCTGATTCAATGAGGCTCAACCCTGTTCAACGTTATTTGGCTCCACCAGTCTCTCCTGCTCCAGTTGGTCTGGAAGCTCCTCCAGCAAATGTGAGCTCCACTGCTGAAGGTACACGATACTGTCTCTCCCTTTAAGCACATACAAAGATGTGGCCTGTGAAATTACAATGAAAATTGGAATTTCCACTTGATTGTTGAGCCTTAATTAATAAAAACATTGTGTACCTGATCCTTATGATTTTGGGTTCCACATACGTTTGTTTGTCCAGCAGTGATTGTTGCAAATGAGCCTCATTCAATGCAATCTATCCATTTGGCCAATATATGTATACATGTATGTATGCATGTATGTATTCTGCCCAAGCTATTGAAAAGCAACTAAAAAATTAGTTGGTAACGGGTGCCTTTTTTGAGTGGGGGATTGGGGGAGGGGGAGGGTGAGGGTAGATACTAATGAACACCTTCACTTAGGTGATACTACGTGGATATTGACAAGATAATGCTATCACCAGATAGATATGAATAAATGTAATGAGCACACGGCAACTTGTTTATATGTGCATTTTTATCAAGTGGCGATTGCAGTCGTTTTAGAAAGGGCCTTGTCAATTGAAGCATGTAAAGATTACAAAGATCAGGGGCAAAAAAATTAAAGAGATGTGCAGGGTCAGGAGAAAAAAAAAACTAGCAGCACTTTCCATGATATCAGAATAGTTCGTAGATCTGTGCTTACATCGGCCTATGTTTATGAACCATATTGATGTTTTAGTTTTTTCTCCAGGACTTAATGGTGCAATGGCTTTGGTATTGCCAGTTCAGTCACAAAATACCAATTCTGGAACCTCCATGAAGATTTTAGTTGATGAAAATTTTCTTCTTGCTGCACATCAGCTCATGTCTGCAGACCGTTCGAATGTTCAAATTCCTCCAGGATATCATGATAGTACTACTGCCGGATTGCCAACACAGTCCCATGGTCTCAATTTACAGAATCCCATGCATAGCCAAATGATTGGTTCTTCGAGCGGAATGGACTATACAGGATATGATGATGTTCTTCCTGAAGGCAATCATGTGAGAGAAAACAACACACCATGTAATGACCCGTTCTCTAGGACACTCGCTCCTCCCGAAGGCAATTACGTGATGGAAGATATCCAATCAAGTCATTCAGATGATAGTTGGAAGCAATTGTTGGCTGATAACCCATTACTCGATAATGGTTGTGTTGGAGAAAACAACACACCATGTAATGACCCGTTCTCTAGGACACTCGCTCCTCCTGAAGGCAATTACGTGATGGAAGATATCCAATCAAGTCATTCAGATGATAGTTGGAAGCAATTGTTGGCTGATAACCCATTACTCGATAATGGTTGTGTTGGAGAAAACAACACACCATGTAATGACCCGTTCTCTAGGACACTCGCTCCTCCCGAAGGCAATGACATGATGGAAGATATCCAATCAAGTCATTCAGATGCTTCCAATCAAGTCATTCAGATGATAGTTGGAAGCAATTGTTGGCTGATAACCCATTACTCGATAATGGTTGTGTTGGAGAAAACAACACACCATGTAATGACCCGTTCTCTAGGACACTCGCTCCTCCCGAAGGCAATGACATGATGGAAGATATCCAATCAAGTCATTCAGATGATAGTTGGAAGCAAAAGTCGGCTGATAACCCATTCCTTGAAAATGGTTATGTTGGAGGTACCGGCAGAGGTGTTATTGGCTGGCTCAAGATAAAAGCAGTGTTCCAGTGGGGGTACTTCATCAGGAAGAGAGGTGTCAGACTTGTGGAGTTAGACCAACCACCGATGCAAGTCTAGGCTTGTTCGTAGTTCTTATGTCGCTTTAGGGAAAGATGATTCTCCGTTTACTTCTGATAGAATTGATGGTAATTTTTTCTTAAATGGTGGTAATATTTCATTGATTCTATATATTCATCTGTATATATAACATCTATGTCGAACGCCTTCTTAAGCGACTAATTGTTTCATCATAGTGTCTCTCTACCTCAATTCTTTCCACATCTTTCTTCAGAAAAGTTCTCTTATATATCACATGTAAGGAACGCAAGGTTATATCATTCAAAGGGTGTACTTGGATTCTGCGCTTATTATGCATTAGATCTGCAACCAAATCCAAGGAGTGCCATATAATAAGTCCTGCCTACTGCTGCTCTCCAGTGGCAATGCAGCTCTTTTCTGGAACGCATACACTGTCAAGCTTTGATGCTAAGTTCCCTCGTACCCATTTTCCCGGCCTTCTCTTCTTGTTTTCTCGGTCCTCAAATGTTTTTACTATAACGAGCTTTTAGGCAAAGCAGCTCAGGGTTAGTTTAATTTAATGTTGGTTCTGCACTGGAATTGTAACCTTATAAAATAGGATTAAGTATTGAGATCTTTCGTCTTTAGTGTGTCATTCCACAATTCCTCCAGTTCCTGAACTATTTAAACAACTGAATATTCATGCATGTTTATACATCATTAAATTTATTGGCTAAGTGATATTCTTGGTTAAGAAAACGCAAGTCCATTGAAAATATTGTAGACATAATCTCATAATCCTAAACCTACCATTTATTTGCAGATTCCGAAGCTCTAGGACTGGAATATGATCAATGTCCTTTAAAACCACCTTGAAACTATATATCTAGCAGCTAGTCATGTTGATTATATTGATCCCAGAGGGCAGCCCTTCCACGCAAGAAGGTTTTTTGTGCATCGGATTGGATGCATCACTTAATGGTGACGTGAAGAAGCAAGTCAAATTTAGGTGGGTGAGAGATTTCAGCACTCCATTGCAAAGTTCGATAGTCGATTACACCGAGTCAACCACTCAACCCAAAGTATAAATAATCTACACCGAGCAATTGGTTCTCTTATATATGAAAGTTAATGTTTATAACAGATGAAGCATGAGATTGGGACTGTCGAATGGGTCTCGAATCTTGCAGCAATACCACGGAGACGATTGCCACCACATTGAAGCCATGGCTCTAATTAATAGACAAATAGTTACCTACTCCAATTTTCTCTTCAACAAATGCCCACCTAGCAGGAAAGGCACATGGGAGGTATAAATTAAGACTCCAAGGACAGAGCCGAAAAGCATAACCACCACAAAATCTTGAACAGACAGTCATTCTGAATCAGAGATTTCATCTTCATCCTCGTCCAGTATGTAGACCAGGGCCCGTTTTCTTGCAGCTAAAACACAAGCCACACCTCTACTTGCTGTCGCCATAAAAACATTAACTTGATTTCAGTCCAACGTTTCTTGAATATATGGCCATGACTAACGTGATGTTTAGATACCTTTGTTGGGTAAAAGCAAAACTACAACACATGCATTATGCTAAAACACAGGCGGGGAAGCAAACCTTGCTGCCCAGGGAGGCTATGGTATGCATGTAAACTATGAATGCTCTACAGTATCTTGCTACACTAGATATCATGATAGTATCTATCATCATGAACATGTACAGGTTCTCAGTCAGTAACTAGACCGCAGTGAACCTACCATAAGAAGAATATTCTCTGTACTTGTGTGGCCTCTAAAGATTCACCTTTTTTGCACTTTGACCTCTCAATAGATTTAAATTTAGGGGAAAACCTGATACATTAGTATATTACTTCTTCAACTGAAAAAATATTCTTCTTTGGAGCATAAGTTTGCACTTCTTCAAACTGTGGGAACAATCATGAAGTGGTCCATTAAAGAGACATATTGTACCTAAGCCAGTCATAACCAGTCATATTTAAACTTATGAGTAGGCTGTTAAGTGAAAATGTAGTAAGGAGCATGGACAGGATTTATTCAGTCCACTACCTAGTCAACAAGATGGAATTGTTGCAAACACTCGCAAGTTTATCAAGCATTGATACACAAGGGAAATAGTATGGGCAACAACAAGTTTCCAAACATCCAAAAATGCAGATGGACATGGTAAGAAGCTCAAGGAAAAAAATTCAGGACTATATAATTGATGGCATGACAATGGTTTAATCCTTAGTTCAGTTTTATGGTGGTGTCAAAAATTCTTACCACTAACTGAGAAGGGAGGAACAACAGTATGGGGAATGCTGCGAATCTTCTCATTCTCCACATCTAGGTGTAATATAGAGTCCTACATGCATAGTTTCACTGTGTTAATGTTTCAGGAGTGAGAATAAGATAACCAAGCAAAAAATGTTCTCACAAAAGAGAAGCGAAAATGGCACTTCTTACCTATTAGGGACATTCTGCCCAAAAAAATAAAAAATCAATTAGGGACACCACATGCCTACTTTTTAACCAACATACATGTAGAAGGCTTTAACTGCCAAGATAAGTTGGAACTTTTGCAGTTATAGTAAGGCAGAAAGTAAAACACCCTTCAGAGTTCCCAAGCGTGAAATAGCATGTCCATGCACATAGGAGGAAAAACTAAGCTGCTGCTTCTCATGCTGATGAGGAAAGCATACAAATAAAAGATAGGAAGAATAAAATTCCTAGTGTTTTTGAAACTGGACAAGTGGTTCAACCGGTCAAACTGGTAGAACTGTGTTCTACCAGTTTAATGGGTTTAACATATTGCATGTGATGTCATCTGATAGAATACTCCACATCTATTAGATTACACGTGTTCAGATTAATAGATGCCTGGCTGAGTCGGCAGAGCCTCATTGAGCACAAATGACAGCATTCAAGTTCTCAAGAACATCATTTAATTTTCTAATAGATTAAACCAATAAGGTCAATGGATACTAATGCACCACCAAATTGAAGCAACAAGACACTGGAGTGAATGGTTGGTACGCTTGGTAGTTACAAGAGGTTGGAGTTCCAAACCCCAACCCAACTCCAACACTCTTCCTTTAAACATTTTGAATGCCCAGAACTGGTCCAAACTAGTTGACAGGATTGTGGGTCAACAGTTGACAGTTACGCCTGATAACAATAGGGTTAATACCACCAGTTCTTGACCACTACTGTTTCTGCTGTGAAACCAGACTGGACAGGTCTGGTTCCTGATCCAACCAGAGCCGGTTCTTAAAACACTGAAAAGAACAGGAGTCAACTGAAAAGCAATTTTCTTTTTGCCATCAATGTTTTAAATAGTGAACTGACGCGTATCAGAACAAACAACGTCCTATACGTATCACGAGTACGAAATCAATATGCAAGCTTAGGATCCAAGAGTTACCTTTAATTGGTACAACTCCCAGTTATTTGCCCGAGTGGTTCCTGAAATGTGCACAAATGGAAGGTCACTGGCCTGCAAGATCATCATCCAGGCATCTCCCAAATTTTCACCAGTATCATTCATCTTATTTAGCAACATAACAATTTGATGGTCCTGTTTCAAAATAAAATATATTAGCCACATCCACAAATTCTTAAAGCAATATATGCCAGGCTTTTACCTTATATAGAGCCAAATCCACACAATGGTAACCAGAAGGGATGCACAACAAGATTGCTTCCAAAGGTTTTCCCTGCTTCACAAGGTTCTGGCCACTCAGACAAGGAAATATAAAATATAGCTACAATTTTATTGTAACAGGAATTTGGATAGAAAGATCTACTGACAAATGACATTATCAAGATACCTAAATTAGCCAAATGAGAAATGAATATTTCAGCTCAATTAAACGATGAGTTGGGTGAAACCAAAGCACAAGGTTTTAAGTGAAGGATTGCAATGTTTACGTAAACCATTTTGGAGCCGGACCATCATACTCAAACCTCTGTTATGCATACAAAGAGATCGAGAATTTCATATTCGATACACTTATCAGCAATGAGGACCAGACTTGGAGGAGGGAAAAAATCAATCACTTCAAATGACAGATGACAGCAACGATTTATCCCAGCGTTCATATATTCCCCACTGAGGTAGCATGCGGAAAAACACTAGTGAATGGAAAATCTAGATATAGCATAAATACAAAGAATCAACAATGAAAGAGTAACAAGACACATTCAAGTAAGAACTTCCATGCATGAACAAGATTCTATTAAATTTCATTCAATTCTTTTGCTGATACCTGTGTTCCATCTGTTGAAACTCCTTTGCAAGTGTCCTTCGCAAATATTTGCTGTCCCCAAATCCTCCAAATTGCACTAATTCTTTGACTCTCTTCATAGTTTCTCTGAAACAATAATGTGTAAAACATCTTATTGACCTGACATCAAACATCAAGGCAGACAAGCGCATGAAACTACATTTGATTTTCAAAAGACTTTCCAGTCCAATGAGAAACGACAATCAACCCGTCAATTTCAATCCTCGTTACCCTGTCATTAGCAACATATGCTGGACCAAGAATGACCACAGTCAAAGCCCAGCAAAGCACCCTAACTTGAGTCAACCTCATCTCTTGTGCTCTTAGAAGTATTTAGGAGGACGGTAGCAAGATGACTTAAAATGAAGAACTAACCCTCAAACCAGGAGTCATTTACAATTTCGATATTCTGAATTTAGCAACTAATTTGGTCGCATTGCAAAAAGGCATGAGTGAGCCACTAGAGCGCATGAAAAGAATACTAGGCTTGACAGGATACCGCTCTGACATTTAAAGCGTGACCAAGGTCCATTACGCCATGATATTTTAATCCTCTAGCACACAAATGGATAGCACAACCTAGTGAAGGGCCACCAAAATTTGCTGCTAGAGTACATGAAGGCAATACTAAGCTGTCGACACTTCACAGTATCCAAGCCATTGCCTCACCAAATTTCAGATACAACGAATGAAGAGATGGCCCACACTTGGAATTAGAAGGTTATGTCAAATTATGAATCCAGTCATCATGTCTGAATGATACATATGATTCCATAACTAGGGCCAGGCAATAACATTTTCTTATTAGATGAATGAAATTCATTAAGAACACCAAGTAGGAGCCGAACTTCAGATGATGCACAAGAGAAGAAATTTATTAATTCAATGGGTAGCCATTCTATCAAAAATAATGGCATGTCACATCTCAGCCCAAGTAAAGTTAATGTCGACTGAAATGAGGGAAAATAATTAACTTTCAGGGAGTATACAAGCCATTTCTACTGGAAGCTCTGTATATGGCAATGCCAAACAGTCCACTTGGTGACTCCATCAGGTATGAACACATATTAACTAAAGATTCAGGGGTTCTGTGTGCCATATTGTAAATGACTTAGAATTAGGAACTGGACAAGTTGGAGGAAATCACTTACAAATCAATGTCAATTTCTTCATCAGCCTCGGATAGATCCAGAAGCTGCATAACAGGATCTTGATCATACAGAAACTTCAAGAACACGACAACAAGCTCACTGTAGAAATTCATAAGAGTAAATAGGGATTCACCATAAGGACTGAACCTGATGGATAAAAGTTAGACAAACCTATTGTATGTTAAAAGTTGATCACTTGGCTCTGACATAAGTTGCTTTATACATTTCAGAAGCCAGCTGAAGAAATTTGCAAACTGAAAGAGACACAAAACCAAAACCAAAACCAAAAGCTTCAGCAACATGCACATTATCAACCAATAAAAAAAGCTTACACCGCTGGCTCAAGAATTTAGGATCCTACCAATATTCTGAGCTTATCTAGATTTCAGTGGTCACACTAGCAATATTTTCATTTTAAAACAAGAAAGAATGGATGTCTCCAGCATAGCATGTGCGAAATTGAAAAGGTATCAACAAACATTAAGTTGTCAAGGTGCCGTAAGCAAAGATAAAAAAGTCATGCAATTTCTCTTTGGTCCTTCAAATACACGATGATATATATCAACAAATAACAATGTGATATTGTCAGTATTTCATCATGATCTTAAAAGGTGCGAGATGAAACTTTGTTAAACAGGTTCAAGTCATGTGCAAATGCCCAGCTAACAATATCTTCCTCAAATTCTCAACGAAAACGCTTGTATTTCAAATATTAAATGTTATTCGGCTTAGAATAATATGTCATTCTGAGCACACAAGATCTTGTGTCTTATATCCACAAGTAGTTCAACTCCATGTTTAAAATTTAGGAATTTAGCATGACTAAAGATATGCACGATGAGAGACTGGCAAGATTTTGGAAAAGAGTAGCAAACAGAAGGTATCAAGAAACGTAGAGAAATCATAACAAAGATTGTAACAGGCTACCTGCTGCACAACAGATGAGAGCACCCTTATGAATCGCTCAACCTGTACAAGCAGCATTCCAGCCTTTTCTACTGCATTGTCCACCAGTGTCTCATCCAAACCAATACCCAGGTAACAAGAGTGCCATCTTGAAAGACCCCTGAGCTCACCCATTCTAAAGCCAATAATTTCTACAGCAGGCTGATTCTCTCTCTCTCTCTCTCTCTCTCTCTCTCTCTCTCTCTCTCTCCGCTCTCTGCTCTCTGCTGCGCTTTTTCAGTAACCAGACATTCTCTTGCTTCTCGTTGAGCTCCAGAAAGGAGAAGGGAAAAGCCATGTGGAAGCCAAAGAGAGCTTTGCCTCCCTCTTCTTCTTCAGGTCAACAAAGTCAACCCAAGAGGCCATGCTTGCCTCCAATCGAGTAAGCTCGCTCTTCCCTCTTAACGTTTCAATGCTTGATTCGTTGTTTGATGATCTTGCGTTAGTTTTAGCTGTACTTGAGGGAGATTCAATGAAGGGGTCTTGAGTTGAAGATTCTTGACATGAGAGACATGGTGAAAGCCCGCCATCGATAAGCTTTTGCCTCGTGACCGTTCAAAATCACTTTCGTTCAGTTCTTTATTTATGGGTTTGTGCTGTTGTTTTAATGCGAAGTACTAATGACCTCGGATGTCATCGTCTCAAATCTGTTTTGTGAATTTATGTTGGCCAATTGCAGTACTTCCTCCTTATTTGAGCTGAATTCTGTTAAAATCATTTATCTAGCAAGTGAGCTGTTATCGTTACCAGGTTAATTTGCTATCCTGTCGTCTAAATATCCTATCTCGCTTGTACTTTTGTGCTGATGTTCATGCAGTCAAGCATGGAACGGGTCCGAAATGAATCCTGTGCCAAGTTGCTGTTTGACTTGCTGTTTGACAAAGGAGGATCTGCGGAGTATGGTAAGATGAGTGAAGTAGGCAAGTTGGACATGCAAAGTACAGCCCTTATTATATTTCAATTCCTGTTTCTTCGATTAGAAGTGGTTAGATGCATTTCTGACATTCCGGCCAGTTTCTGGACAGTAATCCGCGTGAGAAATTGCCAAGAGATGTATAGAGAATTATTGCTTGAGTGGTAAAAATGACCTGCTGAATGTTCTAGGATTTTCCTGGGAAGCAATTGCACTAAACACATGCTTTAGGCTTTTCATGTTGTGTTGGGCAGTATGGTTCACAAAAAGATACAAATTTTCGATGAAGTGCCATGGACATAACTGTCGCCTTGAATCCTGGAAAATGTGGTCAATGACCCTTTGAACGTAGGAGGAGGAAAATGAAGATACCTGTGATGTGAAACTTGAATGTGATGATTACGTGACAGATGGCTCTTGCTTATGTAATTATTTGCTTTTGCTTTCTTTGCTGGACAGTTCAGAGAAGAGCTGGAGAGTGCTAAATCTGACTGGGCCGAATATTTTCGAAGGTGATTATATTTCATTTGGTTTGTTGGCAGTATCATATCTGCATGAACTGATTTTTGCAGGAGAATTTCCATGTCTATTGTCTCATCAAAGTATTAATGCCATAAATCCAAATTTCTGTTCGGCAAAGTGTAATACCTGTGCATACCTTTTTCTGTAAATCACTGACAGGACGGTGCATTTGGAGATAGCAGCTAATCAACATTATTTGCTTCTGTTATCAAAGTACTGGATAAATTTGTATTCCAGTTTTATGTTGACTTTTTATGTCGAGTTAGATTAAGGAATGCATTTGATGAGTCTGGCATTTATGGTTTATACAGTAATTAGATCTGACATTCATTTGTACAAGTAACTTAAATGTCAAGGGTTATCTGTCTTTTTGTTACGAATAAGTCCACAAGACAGCAGTTGTTCATGTTATCAATTTTTATGGTGTAGTTGCATCTGGAATGCTCTCAAAGATATAGTGCCACAGATGCGCTCAGAGAATGATTTTCAGAGATTGGTAAGATAAACAAGTTTATAAGATTTCTACTTTTTCACAGACATATCTTCATCAACACTTAAGGTATGAGTTGTTTCTCTGCGTGTCATGAAGTGATAGAATGAACTTACTAATCGCTTCATTCCGACAGTTTTAACAGCATTCATCGAGCACAAACTTCACACGATCTCCTTTGTCTATAAGTAAATATTCATTTTGTTGTGCAACCTGTGGAAAGAAAAACATGGGAAGGCCTAATTTCCATACAAGTCTGTTACAGCATAATGTCCCACATGGGCAGACAAAATTGAGGTGCCAAACCTTCTTCTCAATGTGAACTCTTGGGGAAGATCAACCTGTTATCCATAGAGTAACTTATATCCGTTGAGTGAGGACCTTCCACTCAGTACTGTCAGCTTACTAGGGCCAACTTGCATCCCTGCTCGACGGGAAGAACAGGAGATCCTTTTGAACAACTTGTTATAATAGGAAAGCCTTATATCTTGACACAGGAGATCCTTCTGTGCAACCTATTACAACTCACTAGCCAGGTTCTAAACCCATGTTTTGTCATATTAGGCATAAACCATACAAGCCTAAGCCAAGTCACTTTGTTCCCCCATGTCCTCACTAGCTTCGAACTCTCCTTTATAGAGAAAGAGCCCCTAGATGATCCAGTAAATACCACACTGTCTATAGAGCCAGAGTTTGGAGCAATCAACCCACACAAAGCCATCTGAGTTTCAAGCAGATCATCAGACCTTGCTGGAGGCCATCTCCATTCATTCTCCTCAATAACAGTTTCAACTGTGGCTTTATCACCTAAAGCTAAATCATAACCATTCTAAAGAACATGAAAAAATTTTCATGGACATGGAATGGAAGGGGAAAATGAAAATGCTTAGGATTGATCATATGAGTTTTATAGACAACTGCTGTTCGGTAAAAGACAGTGAATTCAAATATGCATGAAGAACTTAGCTCAATAAGGTGTTTGATAAGTTGTTTTTAGGAAAGAGCCACAGGATAGGTTTTCCAACTCCTTTTGATGGAATGGATTGGTTTTGTATCCCTCCTGCTTCATTTTTTGGATGTCTCCAACTTTGGCAATTCTGCTGTTGGTGGTTTTGAACAGATGGAAGCAGTGGATTTTGGAAACATTCATTCTCCCCAGCGTGCAAGGTATGGATGCACTTCCCTCGTGATGCTGTTGAGAAAGGCTTTCTATGTAGTGTTGACAGGTTATGCATTGTTGATGTTTTGGGGAATAATGGTCCGACCTACCACTACCACCCCAAGCAGGCAGTCTGAGCTCTCAGTGAGTGTCATGCCACAATGACTCGGTCATGCACCAAAGTGTCAATGCTCAATTTAGAACATAATCCTTGTAGCTTGCCAGTGGAACATTTTATTTTATTTTACTTCATTTTTTTTAAATGAGAATTATTAAACAAATAAAACAACGGGTCTATTTATCCTTGTAGTTTCCTCGGCAGTAAGACCTGTCCAAGTGAGATGTTGGGTATTTTGTCTCTCTGTCGTTACTTTTCCAATTTTCCGTTTTTTATACACATTCCTCTTTCTGATGGTTGTTTTCTGGAGAGAATGCAGGGCTAATGCTAATTCTACGGGAGAGAATGATGTGAGAGACTTACGGCTTCAAATTCAAACCAAACTGTCAGATTCTCCATTTACTGTGTTAGGAGTAAGAAGGGTAAATTAGTCTTAGGGTAAATTAGTCTTTACCACTTTTAGGGTTTATTTTTGGTGTATATATATTAAACTTTATTGAATAATACAAAGTAAGTTTTCCTTACATGGTATCAGAGCCTAGGGCTTAACCCTAGAGCAACCACTCGCCGCCGTCGATTCGCCGGACCGCCGTCGACTCGCCGAACCGCCATCGGTTCACCAGAATAGGGCTTCTCTCTCGCGGAGCTCACTCGCAGTGCTCGCACAGCTTGCGCGGCTCGCTCGCGGGGCTCGCTCGTGCGGCTTGCCCTTGGGGCTCGCTCGCGCGGCTCGCCCACGGGGCTCGCTCGTGCAGCTCCCTCGGCTCGCGCCGCCCACGCTGCCCGCACGGCTTGATTGTGCTGCTCGTGGGGCGCGCTCACCCTCACTCGGCTTGCTCGCGCGACTTCCGCGCTCGTGGGATTTGGTGGTGTAGCTGTGTTGCTTCTTGTACGTGAGGTCTGTGAAGAAGGAGGAGCTGAGGATGCCGGTGGTGTTTGTGAAGGAGGAGGAAAGTTGCTGATTTCGGGATGGTTTTGTGGGTTATAGTTTGCTTTAAAGTTGCTGATTTGGCTGATTAATTTGTTTGAGACTTGTGATGAAGCAAGTTGCTGCTTGGGTATAGTGCAATTATTTATTTGATGATTTGAAAGTTGTTTGATAGCTTCTGTCACTTTATTTGGTAGTGGTGTTATTGGGTTATTGAATTATTGAGGCTGAGTTATTTGACGGAAGCTAAGGTCAGAGTTTGCTTATTCTTATTTGGAAAATGGGCGATGAGAAGAGCAATGCTGTGATGACTGAGGTGATTTCTTCTTCATCTAATCGAATTACTGATAAGAAGCTCGCAGGTAGTGCTAACTTCCACCAATGGAAGAAAATTGTGAAACTTACTTTAACAGGCAGGAATCAACATAGACACCTAACTGAGTTTAAGCCTAGAGATGATGTTACTTGGGATGGTGTTGATGCACGTATTCTTGGTCAAATGCTGAATTCTATGGAGAGTAATATAGTTGACATGGTAACTCATATTGATACAGTGAGAGAACTATGTGAGTATTTGAATGTGCTGTATTCTGGCCAAGATAATTTGTCACGGATTTATGAGCTATCGCAGGAATTTTATCGATTTGAAAGAAAGGGGCGCTCTATTACTCAGTGCTTTGCAGACTTTAAGAGATTGTATGAGGAGTTGAATGCTGTTCTCCCTATTTCAGCTGATGTTCAACAAATGCAACGTCAAAGGGAACAATTGGCTGTAATGGGATTCTTAGGATGTCTTGGTTCTGAGTGTGAAAATGTTAGATCTCAGATTCTTGGAGGAGAGAATATAGCGTCACTCACAGATACATTTGCTCGAGTTCTTCGAGTATCTCGTGAGTCCTCTCAGGATACTACATCTATGGTAGGAAGTTCAGCCCTTGTGTCCCAGACTCGAACTGGTAGTGGTAATAGGAGTGATGGAGGAACCCGTGGCGGATATAGTGGGCGTGGTGTCCGAGGAGGAGGCCGAGGCATTGGAATAGGGAGAGGTCAAGGTAATCAGCATCCTTATGGACAATTCCATATATCTACTGATAATTCGGGAACTACACGAGTTTGTAATTACTGTGGCAAACCTGGTCATATTCAAAAATTTTGCTACAAGCTACATGGGAGACCAGGGCAGCAGCACCAGTTTGCTAATACGGCATCTAATATTGACCCTACTCCACAGTCATCTGAAGACAAGGTGGTGGTTATGTCTGGTGAGGAATATGCTCGGTACACACAGTCTCAAATCTCACAGCCTGTTTCTTCCACTGCTACTTTGGCTCAGACAGGTAATGCTACTGCATGTCTTTCGGCTACTTCTCGTCCTTGGATCATTGATTCAGGGGCTTCTGATCACATGTCAGGTCTTTCAGGTATATTTTCCTCTTTTTCTCCATCTTCGTCCATAGTTACTCTAGCCAATGGGTCACCTACACATGTTAGGGGAATTAGCACAGTTAACCCAAGTGCTTCATTACCTTTGTCCTCAGTACTTTATCTTCCGCAACTTCCATTTAACCTAATGTCTGTTAGTAAGTTAACCAAAAACTTTCAGTGTTCGGTAACTTTTTATCCCGATTCTTGTGTCTTCCAGGATCTGGCTACGAAGAAGACGATTGGTAGAGGACGTGAGGAAGGGGGGCTGTATGGACTTGAAGATGCTTCTTCAGTTGCTTGCACAAGTGTTGCGTCCCCACATCAAATCCATTGTCGTCTTGGTCATCCTTCTCTACATAGTCTTCAAAAGTTAGATTCTAGTTTTCAATCTCTTTCTAGTCTAGAGTGCGAGTCATGCCAACTTGGCAAATTACATCGTGTTAGTTATACACCTCGAGTCGTTAAACGATCAGCATCTCCTTTTTTATTAGTTCATTCAGATATTTGGGGTCCATGTCGTGTGGTTTCCAATTCAGGTTTCAGATATTTTGTTACTTTTGTCGATGACTATTTCAGAGTTACTTGGTTATATTTAATGAAAGATCGTTCAGAATTATTTTCTATTTTCCGTGCATTTATATCTGAAATTTATACTCAATTTGGCATACGTGTTAAAGTTCTGCGTTCTGATAATGCTAAGGAGTATTTTTCCACATCCTTTTCTGATTTTATGACTCAACATGGTATGATCCATGAATCTTCCTGTCCTGATACTCCACAACAGAATGGTATTGCTGAACGGAAAAATAGGCATTTATTGGAAGTTACTAGATCCATGTTATTTGAGATGAAGGTACCGAAAACCTTTTGGTCTGATGCTGTTCTAACTGCATGTTATCTCATTAATCGCATGCCTTCTTCTGTTCTGCAAGGTGGTATTCCTTTTTCCACCTTGCTTCCTAGTGAACCACTGTTTGTCTTACCACCCCGTATCTTTGGTTGTGTCTGTTTTGTTCGTGATCATCGACCCGGAGTATCAAAACTTGATCCCAAGGCACTCAAGTGTATGTTTATGGGTTATTCCCGCACTCAAAAGGGATATCGCTGTTATTCTCCATTACTGAGAAAATATTTTATAACAACTGATGTTTCATTTTTTGAATCCACTCCTTATCATAACGTTCCAATTGATGTGTCTGAATTAGATGAAGACTTGTATGTGACCACCATTCGGTCTACTATTCCCAATGTTTCACCAGTATCTATAGAGAAACCACCTCCTCTCCAGGTTTATACACGACGTCATCGTGATGCTACTACTACTCCCCCTGCTCCTCATGTCACAACTACGTCGACTTCAGCTCTAGATCCGCCATTAGTTGTCCCTCCTCTTGTATCTGATCTTGATCTTCCTATTGCTCATCGCAAAGGTACACGTACTTGTACTCAACATTCTATTGCAAATTTTATTTCTCACTCTTCTGTGTCTCCTACTTTTCGAGCCTTTTTAACTACTGTCGAACAATATCCTATCCCCAAGTCTGTCGCTGAGGCGTTACAAAGTTCTGGTTGGAAGACAGCAATGGAAGAAGAATTACAGGCTCTTGAGATTAATCAAACTTGGGACTTAGTACCACTTCCTCTAGGCAAAACTGCTATTGGTTGTCGATGGGTGTATGCTGTAAAAGTTAACCCCGATGGTTCTCTTGCTCGTTTAAAAGCAAGACTTGTTGCAAAATGGTATGCTCAGGTGTATGGAATTGACTATCTAGACACATTTTCTCCTGTTGCCAAACTTACTTCTGTTCGTATTTTGATCTCTCTGGCTGCAACGTATAATTGGCCTTTATTTCAGCTTGATGTTAAGAATGCTTTCTTGAATGGCACTCTTCATGGGGAAGTTTATATGGAGCAACCTCCAGGGTTTGTTGCTCAGGGGGAGTCTGGACTAGTTTGTAAATTAAAAAAATCTTTATATGGTTTGAAACAATCTCCACGAGCATGGTTTGGAAGATTTTCTGAGGTTGTATTGTCTTTTGGGCTATCAAGATGTGGGAATGATCATTCTTTCTTTTATAAACAATCAAGGGGAGGCAAACTATTCTTGATTGTGTATGTTGATGATATTATCATCACGGGAGATGACTTGGTTGGTATAGCTGAGCTAAAAGCCTATCTTCAGCAACAGTTTCAAACTAAGGACTTAGGAAAATTGAAATATTTCCTAGGAATCGAAGTGGCACAATCACAAAAAGGTGTTGTTCTGTCACAACGAAAATATGTCTTGGATTTGCTCACTGAAACAGGTATGTTGGGATCAAAGCCTCTTGATTCACCCATGGAACAATGGGTTAAATTAGTTGCTGATGGAGGAGAAATTCTTAATAATCCTGAGAGATATAGAAGACTGGTAGGTAAGCTAAATTATCTTACAGTTACTCGACCAGACATTGCTTTTCCTGTCAGTGTAGTAAGCCAGTTTTTGTCTTCCCCTCGTACATCTCACTGGGATGCAGTTATTCGGATATTGAGGTATTTGAAGAAAGCTCCGGGAAAAGGAATTCTCTACCAAAACCATGGTCATAACAGAGTTGAAGGTTTTTCTGATGCTGATTGGGCTGGGTCTCCAGATGATAGAAGATCAACTACTGGATATTGTACCTTAGTCGGAGGAAATCTGGTATCATGGAAAAGTAAGAAACAAAGTGTTGTTGCCCGCTCTAGTGCTGAGTCAGAATATAGAGCCATGGCACAAGTGACGTGTGAATTAGTGTGGATTCGACAGTTATTGACTGAGTTAGGCTTTAAAGATTTAGTACCCATGACTCTGTGGTGCGATAATAAAGCTGCTGTGCATATGGCTTCCAACCCCGTGTTTCATGAGAGAACAAAACACATTGAGGTTGATTGTCATTTTATCCGAGAGAAGTTACAGAATGGAGTAATTCTTCCCAGTCATGTTCGAACTAGTGAACAACTTGCAGACATCTTTACTAAGTCCTTGGGTAATGGGAGGATAGAATATATTTGTAACAAGCTGGGCATGATTAATATTTATGCTCCAGCTTGAGGGGGAGTGTTAGGAGTAAGAAGGGTAAATTAGTCTTAGGGTAAATTAGTCTTTACCACTTTTAGGGTTTATTTTTGGTGTATATATATTAAACTTTATTGAATAATACAAAGTAAGTTTTCCTTACATACTGGACAGAAACTAGAAGGAGTGGGGGGTGCTCACATTTCCATTGCCTTGATCAATGCAAATACAGGGGATGTTGTTAGATCAGGCCTGGAATCCTCCATTAAGTTGGACGTCGTCGTGCTCGAAGGTGACTTCAACAAAGACGATGAGGATAACTGGACCCAAGAAGAGTTTGAGAGCCACGTGGTTAAACAACGTGAAGGAAAGAGGCCGCTTTTGGCTGGAGATCTCGTGGTGAAGCTCAAGGAAGGTGTTGGGGAGATGGGAGAACTGACGTTTACTGACAATTCCAGTTGGAATAGGAGTAAAAGATTCAGGATAGGGTTTAAGGTGGCAACGGGTTTTTGTGGGAATACGCGAATCCAAGAAGCCAAAACAGATGACGTTTACTGACAATTCATAGTCTTTCTATAGTATATAAACCTTATCCTTTATGACTGAACATAAACATGATTTTGGACGTCCAGAGTCTTCAATTTTTTAATTTAGAGCTTCATTTCGTGTGGACCTTTACAACTCGAACAAAAATTCTGATAAATAAGAAGCAATCGGTTTGTTTGTTATTGGTAAATGTCCACACTCAGGATCAGTTTCAGGGGAAAGATTGCAAGCCTCCTAGAGGTTTGCTTCTACAAATTAATCTAATAGTGCCCGGATCTAATTGTATATGTGCTCTTCATTTTACAGCATACACGAAACATTATCCACCTGCATCTGACGATGAGGTTTGGAGGTTGGAGAACATTGCCAAAGGTGGGAAATCTCACCAAAAACTGAGTGATGCTGGAATATATAAAGTGGAAGACTTTCTACTGCAACTGTTCACGGACCCCGAGAAATTGAGAGAGGTAAGCACTCAGTTAATAATTCCCAATTAGGGTTTGATTGACTGCCAAGAATGTAAGTCCTGTGTGTTCACTCATCATAGACTCTCGGAAAGAGCATAACAGAGAAGAAGTGGGATAGCCTGATACGCCATGCAAAGACTTGCGAAACAAAGTGGAAACTTTACTTGGACTATCCTGATGGCGTGACGAAGCATGGTGCTGTATTCAACACTGATGGTCAACCAATCGGCCTAGTCAAAGACACGGAATATTTTGCTACTCATTGACTTTCTGCTCAAGAGAAGGTAAGTAACCAAGGAGTTCCTACTCAATTTTGTCAAGCCAGTTCACTCGCCACACCCCATCTTGGGGAATTCGAATTAGTTGTCCCATATTTTCTATGTAATCAGTATTTTGATGTTCACTTGTAGCTGTGTGGCTTAGTAGGTGTTAGAATTGATTAGAGATTTGGAAACCTGAAACAAGGAGTTAATTGAACATCTAGAGGCTTTGCTTTTCTTTTGTTTTGTTTTTTCTTTCCGATCACAAAAGTATAATGAAGTTCCCGTGGAGAGAATAAAAAAAAAATATAGATGCTATGTTTAGATCCATAATAGAGACTTTCTACTAATGGAGTGATTTTGAGCTTGCGCTCTTTGTGAAGCAAAGTTAAGGTTAGTGACCTTGTAAATCTAAGTGTTCTTCTATATTGAGTAAGTTAAAGACCACTTTCAGCACTTTATTCGGTTTCATCCATGAGAATCTGAGGCACTCATCAACAAATTATAGTTTAAACAATTAACACATTCCCGTTGCGACCATTACTTTCCAAGTTTATAACCATCAAGATCTTAATTACTTGCACAATACATATCGATGACTGCTTTATTTCTTCTCTGGTCCTTTCTCGATCAACTTTGTATGTTTACAATGAGGGCCTCGCCTTGAATGTACTCTAAATTACATCTTTTGAGCTCCTGACCTTTACGTGGTAGAGAAATGTGGCAGATATAGGCATAAAGCAAATTGCGGTTCTTTCAATATTGTTCTTCTTTCTCTGTGCTGCACTCACGTACTTAATCTGAATACAAGTTCATCCATTGGAATGCAACTTTACTTGTCTAAAAAATTAGTTGCTTGAAGCCAGAATGTTTACCTGTCAATAATGGAGATAAATACTTCCATTAGTACAGCTTAAGCAATATACCAGGTGTGTTTTTCCCAGGAACATGGAGATGCAATTGTGAAAAAGGCCTTGGCTAACTGGAATGATGTGAGAGAGTTCAATGGTGAGACGTTCTCTGATTCAATGAGGCGCAACCCTGTTCAACGTTATTTGGCTCCACCAATCTTTCCTGCCCCGTTTGGTCTGGAAGCTCCTCCGGCAAATGTGAGCTCCACTGCTGAAGGTACGTTCTCTAGAACACAATACTGTCTCTCCCTTTAAGCACATACAAAGACGTGGCCTGTGAAATTTCAATGAAAATTGGAATTTCCACTTGATTGTTGAGCTTTTATATATTAAAGCATTGTGTAACTGATCCTTTTGGGTTCCACTTAATATAAAGACGTTCGTTTGTCCAGCTGTGATTGATGCAAAATGAGCCTCATTCAATACATATATACGTATGTATGCATGTATGTGTTCCGTCCAAGCAATTGAAAAGCAACTAAAAAATTAGGTGGTAACATGTGCCTTTTTTGAGTGGGGGATTGGAGATGGGGAGGGCGGATACTCATGAACCCTTCACTTAGGTGATGCTAAGTGAACGTTGACAAGATAATGCTACCACTAGGTAGATATGACTAGATGTAATGAGCACACGGCAACATGTTTATATTTGCATTTTTGTCATTTTACAAAAGGGCCTTGTCAAGTGAAGCGCGTTACAAAGATCAGGGGCAAGAAAAATTAAAGAGATGTGCAGGGTAAGGGAAAAAAGAACTAGTAGCACTTTCTGTGATACCAGAATAGTAAAAGCTCATGATGAATCATTGCAAGAATTTTTATAGGCTCGTAGTCCTGTGCTTACGTCGGCCTATGTTTACGAACCGCATTAATGTTTTAGTTCTTTCTCCAGGACTCAACAGTGCAACGGCTTTGGTATTGCCGTTTCAATCCCCAAATTTTCCTCCAGCTGCACATCAGCCCATGTCTGCAGACCGCTCGAATGTTCAGATTCCTCCAGGATTTCATGATAGTACTTCTGCCGGATTGCCAACACAGCCCCTTGGTATCAATGTACAGAATGCCATACGTCGCCAAATGATCGGTTCTTCGAGCCCAATGGACAATGGAGGATATGATAATGTTCTTCTTGAAGGCGATCATGTGATGGAAGAGATCCAATCAATTGATCTTGATGCTTTTGAGAAATGGTTTGCTGAAAGCACACCATGTAATGACCCGTTATCCGATAATGGTTTTGTTAGGGGAACCGGCAGAGGTGTTATTGGCTGGCTCAAGATAAAGGCGGTGCTGCAGTGGGGGTACTTCATCAGGAAGACAGGTGTCAGACTCGTGGAGTTAGACCAACCAACTATCGAAGTCCGGGCTTGTTCATAGTTCTTTCTTCGCTTTAGGGAAGATGATTATATTCCTGATAGAAATGATGGTAATTCTTTCTTACATGGTGGTATTATTTCATTGGTAATATTCTTCATCTGTATATAGAACAGCTTTGTCAAAGCCTTCTTAAGCGACTACTTTTTTTCGTTCTTTCGACATCTTTCTTCAGGAAAGTTCTCTGATGTATCACATGTAAGGAATGCAAGGTCATACCATTCAAAGAGTGTACTTGAATTCTACGCTTATTATGCATTAGAATTGCGACCAAATCCATGGAGACCCATGTGACAAGTCTTGCCTACTGCTGCTATCCAGTGGTAATGCAGCCTTTTCCCAGAACGCATGCATTGTCAACCCTTAAGATGCGTTTGATTTAACATTCCCAAAAAGCTTTCGGTCTCCAAAACCTTGGGAAAATGCTTAATTGTATAACAATTATTTTAAAGTAATTTTCAAGTAAAAGCCAACAATAAGAAAGTTGAAAGCATAATACTAGTAGGGACTAGCATTAAACTTTCAGCATTTTGCCAAATACTTAAACTCATTTTTTCCTTCAAAACTACCCTTACTCATATTTTAAATTTCCGATTTTTCAAATATATTTTTTAACAAATGGCATTTCTCTCAAAATTACTTCTCAAAACATAATTTATCAAAAGGCATGTAATTTACATTTTCCCAATATGCTTAAACCACTAAACCAAACACGCCCTAAGTTCTCTCATACCCGTTTTCCTGGCCTTCTCTTCTTGTTTTCTCAATCTTTGAAATGGTTTACTTGAATTTCTCTATAACGAGCTTTGATGCAAAGCTGCTCGGGGTATGTTTGATTTAATATTGGGTATGCACTACAATTTTGTCCTTATGATAGAGGATTGAGTATCTAGATCTTTCATATTTACTGGATCATTCCACACTTACTTTATGTCATGAACTACTTAAAAAAATGAACATTCCTATAAGTTTATACATCATTAAATTCAATGGCTATGCGATGCTCCTAGTTAAGAAAACACAAGTCCATTGAAGATATTGTAGACATAATCTCATTATCCTAAACCTACCGTTCATTTGCGGATTCTAAATCTCTGATACAGCAATATAGTCAAATGCTCTTTAAAGCCACCTTGCGACTGTATATTTAGTGGCTGGTCATGTTGATTATATTGATCCCGGAGCGTAGCCCTTCCACACAAACGTATTTTGTGCTTTGAATTGGATGCATCACTTAACGTTGACATAGAGAAGCAAGTCAAATTTAGGTGAGGGATTTTGACATTCAAATGCAAAGTTCGTTGGTCGATTACACCAAGTGAACCATTCAACCCAAAGTATAGAAAATCCAAACCAAGCATTTGTTTCTCTTATATATGAGGGTGATAAACATATACAGATGAAGCATAAGCTTGGCACTATCGAATGGGTCTCAAAGTTTGCAGCAATACTATGAAGGCAATTGCCACCAGATAGAAGCCATAGCTCTAAATAGATAAATAGTTACCTTTTACTCCAGTTTTATCTTCAACAAATGCCCACCAGGCAGGAAAGGCACGTGGCAGGTATAAATTAACACTTTCCAAGAAGGGCGGAACCGGAAAACTTCAGTCACAAAAGCCAACATGTATTGCTTCTCACACCGATGTCTGCAGCTTCGGAGAGTAGAGGTCCACCCACAGGAGCAACACGAGCATAACCACCACAAAATCTTGAACAGTCATTCTGAATCAGAGATTTCATCTTCATCCTCGTCCAGTATGTAGACCAGGGCCCGTTTTCTTGCAGCTAAAACACAAGCCACACCTCTACTTGCTGTCGCCATAAAAACATTAACTTGATTTCAGTCCAACGTTTCTTGAATATATGGCCATGACTAACGTGATGTTTAGATACCTTTGCTGGGTAAAAGCAAAACTACAACACATGCATTATGCTAAAACACAGGCGGGGAAGCAAACCTTGCTGCCCAGGGAGGCTATGGTATGCATGTAAACTATGAATGCTCTACAGTATCTTGCTACACTAGATATCATGATAGTATCTATCATCATGAACATGTACAGGTTCTCAGTCAGTAACTAGACCGCAGTGAACCTACCATAAGAAGAATATTCTCTGTACTTGTGTGGCCTCTAAAGATTCACCTTTTTTGCACTTTGACCTCTCAATAGATTTAAATTTAGGGGAAAACCTGATACATTAGTATATTACTTCTTCAACTGAAAAAATATTCTTCTTTGGAGCATAAGTTTGCACTTCTTCAAACTGTGGGAACAAACATGAAGTGGTCCATTAAAGAGACATAATGTACTTATGCCAGTCATATTTAAACTTAAGAGTAGGCTGTTAAGTGAAAATGTAGTAAGAAGCATGGACAGGATTTATTCAGTCCACTACCTAGTCAACAAGATGGAATTGTTGCTAACACTCACAAGTTTATCAAGCATTGATACACAAAGGAAATAGAATGGGCAACAATAAGTTTCCAAACATCCAAAAATGCAGATGGACATGGTAAGAAGCTCAAGGAAAAAAAAATCAGGACTATAAAATTGATGGCATGACAATGATTTAATCCTTAGCTCAGTTGTATGATGGTGTCAAAAATTCTTACCACTAACTGACAAGGGAGGAACAACATTATGGGGAATGCTGCGAATCTTCTCATTCTCCATATCTAGGTATAATATAGAGTCCTAAATGCATAGTTTCACTGGGTTAGTGTTTCAGGAGTGAGAATAAGATAACCAAGCAAAAAATGTTCTCACAAAATAGAAGCAAAAATGGCACTTCTTACCTATTAGGGACATTCTGACCAAAAAAGTAAAAAATCAATTAGGGACACTGCATGCCTATTTCTTAACATACATACAAGTTGAAGGCTTTAACTGCCAAGATAAGTTGGAACTTTTGCAGTTATGGTAAGGCAGAAAGTAAAACATCCTTCAGAATTTCCAAGCGTGAAATAGCATGTCCATGCACATAGGAGGAAAAACTAAGTTGCTGCTCCTCATGCTGATGAGGAAAGCATATAAATAAAAGATAGGAAGAATAAAATTCCCAGTGTTTTTGAAACTGGACAAGTGGTTCAACCGGTCAAACTGGTAGAACTGTGCTCCACCAGTTTAACAGGTTTAACATATTGCATGTGATGTCATCTGATAGAATACTCCACATATATTAGATTACACGTGTTCAGATTAACAGATGCCTGGCTGAGTTGGCAGAGCCTTGTTGAGCACAAATGACAGCATTCAAGTTCTCAAGAACATCATCTAATTTTCTAATAGATTAAGCCAATAAGGTCAATGAATAATAATACACCACCAAATTGAAGCAAGAAGACACTGGAGTGAATGGTTGGTACGCTTGTTAGTTACAAGAGGTTGGAGTTCCAAACCCCAACCCAACTCCGACACTCTTCCTTCAAACTTTTTGAATGCCCAGAACTGGTCCAAACTAGTTGACAGGATTGTGGGTCAACAGTTGACAGTTACGCCTGATAACAATAGGGTCAATACCACCAGTTCTTGACCACTACTGTGTCTACTGTGAAACCAGACTGGACAGGTCTGGTTCCCAATCCAACCGGAGCCAGTTCTTAAAACAGTGAAAATAACAGGAGTCGACTGAAAAGCAATTTTCTTTTTGCCATTAATGTTTTAAATAGTGAACTGACGCATATCAGAACAAACAGAACTCAGCAGCATCCTATACTTATCACGAGTAGGAAATCAATATGCAAGCTCAGGATCCAAGAGTTACCTTTAGATGGTACAACTCCCAGTTATTTGCCTGAGTGGTTCCTGAAATATGCACAAATGGAAGATCGCTGGCCTGCAAGATCATCATCCAGGCATCTCCCAAGTTTTCACCAGTATCATTTATCTTATTCAGCAACATAACGATTTGAAGTTCCTGTTTCAAAATAAAATATTTTAGCCACATCCACAAATTCTTAAAGTATGATATGCCGAGCTCTTACCTTATATAGAGCCAAATCCACACAATGGTAACCAGAAGGGATGCACAACAAGATTGCTTCCAAAGGTCTTCCCTGCTTCACATTGCTTGAATCATTCATAAATCCCCTCACTACAGCTATACAGTTTGCAAAATCTAAAAAAGACTCATCGGGTATTTGGAAGGAAATATAATCTGTAAACCCAACTTCCTGAGTCAGATTAGATGAAGCAAATTCAGAGGCATCCTGCAGAGCCATACGAAGAAATGATTAGCATGAAAAAGCAGTTGTACTCTGCACATGCCTATCTCTGGATAAAATTGTTCAGATTAAGGGTAAGTACCTCATAGAAGGACAGTGAAATTGGAATGTATTGGGTGGATGCTGAAACTGATGTAAGAGGGAATAGAGGCAATAAATTCTTACAACATATCTTTTTTGAAATAGTAGAAAAAGGCATCTGGGCAGCTTCCTTGAAACTGTAAAAATTTAAAATTATTCCTAATCAGTAAACATGAGATATGGCATTATCACACACAATAATCGTATGCTAATCAGAAAGCCCAATCCAATAAGATCACCCAGCTTAAGTTTCCACGTACATTGTCAAGTAATCAACATGAGATCGAATAAGAAACACTAGATTATTAGGTAGAGGGTAAGTGAACAACCATTGTTGAGTACAACCTCCAGAAGACAACTCCCCACCCCCAAAGGTTTCCTTTCCTTTTCTTCCTTCTCTCATTATAGTCTCAAGGTTCTGGCCACTCAGACAAGCAAATTAAAAAGATGGGTACAATTTTATTGTAACATGAATTGTCAAGATACCTGAATTAGATAAATGAGAAATGAATATTTCAGCTCAACTAAATGATGAGTTGGGTGAAACCAAAGCACAAGGTTTTAATTGAAGGATTGCAATGTTTACTAAAACCATTTTGGACCTGCACCATCATACTCAAACTTCTGTTATGCATACAAAGATATCAAGGATTTCACATTTGGTACACTTGTCAGCAATGAGGACCAGACTTGGAGGAGAGAAAAAATCAATTACTTCAGATGACAGATGACAGCAATGATTTATCCCGGAGTTCATATATTTCCCACTGAGGTAGCATGCATAAAAACACTTGGGAATGGAAAATCTATATATAGCATAAATACAAAGAATTGACAATGAAAGAGCAAAAAGACACATTCAAGGAAGAACTTCCACGCACGAACAAGATTCTAATAAATTTCAAATTTCCAATTCTTTTGCTGATACCTGTGTTCCATCAGTTGAAACTCCTTTGCAAGTGTCCTTCGCAAACATTTGCTGTCCTTAAATCCTCCAAATTGTACTAATTCTTTGACTCTCTCCATTGTTTCTCTGAAACAATAATGTGTGTAAAACATCTTACTGACCTGACAACATACATCAAGGAAGAAAAGCGCATGAAATTACACTTCATTTTCAAAAGACTTTCCAGTCCCATGAGAAACAACAATCAACCCGTCAATTTCAATCCTCGTTACTCTGTGGTTAACAACACAGTGCTGGACCAAAAGTAACCACAGTTGAAGCCCAGCAAAGCACCCTTACTTGAGTCAACCTCATCTCGTTGTGCTCTTGAAAGTAATTATGAAGACAGTAGCAAGATGACTTAAAATGAAGAACTAACCCTCAAAGCAGGAGTCATTTACAATTTCATATCCTGAGTTTAGCAACTAGTTTGGTCACATTGCAATAAAGCAGGAGTAAGCCACTAGAGCACATGAAAGAATACTAGGCTTGACAGGATACCTCTCTGACATTTAAAGCGTGACCAAGGTCCATTACACCATGGTATTCTAATCCTCTGGCACACAAATGGATAGCACAACCTAGTGAAGGGCTACAAAAATTTGCTGCTAGAGTACATGAAGGAAATAATAAGCTGTCGACACTTCACAGTATTCAAGCCATTGCCTCACCAAATTTCAGCTACAAAGAATGAAGAGATGGCCCCCCCTTGGAATTAGAAGGTTAGCCCACCCTTGGCATTAGAAGGTTATGTCAAATTATGAAATTAGTCATCATGTCTGAATGATACATATGATTCCATAACTAGGGCTAGGCAATAACATTTTCTTATTAGATGAATGAAATTCAATAAGACACCAAGTAGGAGCAAAACTTCAGATAATTCACAAGAGAAGAAATTTATTAATTCAATGGGTAGCCATTCTGTCAACAATAATGACATGTCACATCTCAGCCCAAGTAAAGTTAATGTCGACTGATATGACAGGAAAAAAATTAACTTTCAAGGAGTATACAAGCCATTTGTACTGGAAGCTTTCCGTACATGGCAATGCCAAACAGTCCACTTGGTGACTCCATCAGGTGTGAACAAGTATTAACTAAAGATTCAGGGGTTCTGGGTGCCATATTGTAAATGACTTAAAATTAGGAACTGGACAAGTTAGAGGAAATCACTTACAAATCAATGTCAATTTCTTCATCAGCCTCAGATAAATCCAGAAGCTGCATAACAGGATCTTGATCATACAGAAACTTCAAGAACACGACAACAAGTTCACTGTCGAAATTCATAAGAGTAAATAGGGATTCACCATAAGGACTGAACCTGATGGACAAAAGTTAGACAAACCTATTGTACATTAAAAGTTGATCACTTGGCTCTGACATAAGTTGCTTTATACATTTCAGAAGCCAGCTGAAGAAATTTGCAAACTGAAAGAGAGACAAAACCAAAACCAAAAGCTTCAGCAACATGCACATAATCAACCAATATAAAATGCTTACACCGCTGGCTCAAGAATTTAGGATCCTACCAATATTCTGAGCTTCTCTAGATTTCAGTGGTCACACTGGCAATATTTTCATTTTGAAACAAGAAAGAATGCATGTCTTCAGTGTAGTATGTGCGAAATTGAAAAGGTATCAACAAACCCTAAGTTGTCAAGGTGCAGGAAGCAAAGATAAAAAGAAAATTTAAAAAAAAAAAAAAAAAAAGCCATGCAATTTCTCTCTGGCCCTTCAAATACATGATGATTTCAACAAATAACAATGTGATATTGTCAGTATTTCATCATGATCTTAAAAGGTGCAAAATGGAACTTTGTTAAACAGGTTCAAGTCATGTGCAAATGCCTGGCTAACACTATCTTCTTCAAAATCCCAACAAAACAGCTCGTATTTCAAATATATAATGCTATTCGACTTAGAATAATATGTCATTCACACAAGATCCTGTGTCTTATATCCACAAGTAGTTCAACTCCATGTTCAAAATTTAGGAATTTAGTGTGACTAAAGACATGCACGATGAGAGATGGGCAGGATTTTAGAAAATAGTAGCAAACAGGAGGAGGTATCAAGAAATGTAGAGAAATCATAACAAAGATTGTAACAGACTACCTGCTGCACAACAGATGAGAGCACCCTTATGAATCGCTCAACCTGTACAAGCAGCATTCCAGCCTTTTCTACTGCATTGTCCACCAGTGTCTCATCCAAACCAATACCCAGGTAACGAGAGCGCCATCTCGAAAGACCCCTGAGCTCACCAATTCTAAAGCCAATAATTTCTACAGCAGGCTGCTAGGTAAATAACAATGTAAATAACAATAAGTCAATTAGTTAACCCCACAAGTCGAATATCCTCTCTAATCAAGGAAACTGACACACTCATGAGGGATAAAGATAACATCGAACATATAAGTTAAATGCCAAACAGCAATAGGAACCATCGATGTTAAAATTTTATGAAAGAAAATGTTTCACGCAGCAAATGGCCATTACAAGCCATCCTTATCTTTCAACTGTAAACTGTGTTTGAATTACACAGCATACGCTAGATTCTCTGACAAATAAAAGTTATTTTGGAAAAATCATTAAGAAAATGGAGCCTAGTTTGCCATCCAATTCATGCAAGCAGGCTGGAAGTTTGGAATGGTTTTGTGAAATGATCAAGTCCTGGAAAATGGAGCCTAGTATACCATCCAATTCATGCAAGCAGGCTGGAAGTTTGGAATGTTCGTGTGAAACGATCAAGTCCTGCCCAAAGTGGCTGTATGTGTGAAGGGGAAGGACAGAAAGAGAGAGAGAGAGAGAGATCTTATTTATGTGATAGTTGTGGGCTATAAACACAAAGCTGACAGGAATTGCTGATGTTTTTAAGGAGACAAAGCCCCAGCCCTTGTGCTGTTAGCTTGGGCAAGGGTAACTTCTTTACAACATTCAAATATCAAACTACATCTCTATCCCATAGCTTACACTTTTTGATTAGTTAGTTTTGGTCCCACAAAATTTTATGTGGAATTAGAGCAGGAGGTTTCAGGCTTAAAACTCACCTTACTACCTATTTACCTCCCCAATTATCAAATATCTATCCTTCAATCTAAGGCCAAGTCTTAGCCTACGTGAGAGGGGGAGCATTATTGTAATTAAGTACCACATCTTTATTTGATAGGTAATCTTTTAGATGACTTGGCAATTGTTCCACAAAATTCTACACTGTTGTGAATGCACATTTTGAGTAAACAACAGGAGAAAGGAGCCCCAAAGCATTGATTGACAGACCGTGGAGTTAAAGAAAGTTCATAAACTTTCAAAAGAAAAATATAGGCAGGTTCCTACAAAAGAGGAAAATTATATAGGAGCTGTAAAGGATAGATATTTGGATAACCACCATATTTTTTTGGCATTGTGGTGGCAGTTCTTTAGACAGTAAGTCCTTTTTTGAATTATCTTAGATAAATATGAGCTTATGGGTGGTAATTTGTATATAAGAGGAACCCCATGATGCTTATCAATAGAATTACATATCAAAAAAGTAAAAAGAAGAGAGTCTATAACTTTAAAGAAACTAACAGGAAACATTATTTCTCACCATAGTAATAATCAACAAGAATGTGCAGTGTACAAGAGAGTCCTGAACCCAGGAGAAGCAAGGAACCGATCTAATTAGCAACAGCCCTACAGTGTGCATGTGCAAGTGCAGACACCTCTGCAAGCACACAATCGCATGCATGTGCTTGGGCAATGCACATGTTTACAACACACAAAATTGCCCACATGTATAGAGAGAGATCTGGCAGAGAAGATATAGGCAATATATTTTCTTATAGATGATAAAGGATTTTAATTAAAGTTCTAACGTGCCAGTATACAAGAATAAAACAAAAGAAAAACAAACAAAAATAAAACATCAGAAGACCATATGAAATCAGAACATGATGTCCAAAGCCATTTAAAAGGTACACCACCAAAACTACCCAAGATTTCAAACCCTACTATTTTGTTGCTTTCCTTCCAAAGGCACCACATGCGATAAAGGTATGGCACTACAAGACTTCTTAGAAATTGATCCTCCTAAATAGGCATTCCAACAACTAAAAAGCTGGATGGCATGTCTAGGCAAGGAAATGATCATTTGGGATATTGAGTTAGTGAGACAAGCCCAAGATTGGGACTTTTTAACATCTCTTTTTATGTATTATATTATTCCAAGAGTTCCGTAGCCTATGAGGATGCATTTGTGTGGAAGATGAAAAAGATGGAATCTTTCCAGTAAAGTCTCACTACAAGCTGCTCAATAGGGAGGAAGTCGGTGGTCGAATGGATTTTCCTCAAAAAGTGACTTGCAAAGTGAGGATTCTGATTAGAGTTTGGAAAGTAAGGGTTCTGATTAAAGTTTATCCATTTGCCTGGAAAGCAACTTGGGAATGAATCCTCACTTTAGATAACCTACAACAAAGAGGCAAATACTGGTTAATAGGTGTTTCCTCCACAAGGAGGAGGCAGAATCCATGCAGCATCTCCTCCTTCACTGTTCATGGACAAGAGTGGTTTGGACAGTTTCCTATGCTTGCACCAAATTATCTTTGGGTTATTGGAGCTTTTAGGAGCAAGAACTCCGGGCTTGGCAGCACATTCGTTTACAGTGCCACGAGAAAAGAAGGATTAACTCAATTCCTCTATCTGTTTTTAGGCTCATTTGGAAGGAGCTAAACAAGATAGCTTTTGATGGAGAGGATCTTCCGTTTGTTGAAATTTGGCTTAAAGTCGTACACTTTTGGTATAGTGGAGACTGCATATGGATGTAAATGACTTGATTAATATGGTCGATGATGTATCTTGTCTTTGAGCTCACTTTTGGTTTTGAGAGTTGTTCTGTACATGGCTTTAATTTTTGGGCTCTAATCTTAGATGGGTTTGCAACCCCTTGGTGTCCTATGGTTGAACTTTTTTTTTTTTTTTTTTTTGGTGAAAGTAAGAATATATTGGGGAAGGTGAAATTGTACAAAAATCAGCTTCAAAAACTTGCACTCAAGATGAACAAGCTCATTATGAGTGAAAGGAAGCCGAGGAAAAGGCCAAGCGGCCGCCAAAGAACAACAAGGCACCAATGCAAAGAGCCTAATGCAAAAACACCAAGCAGACACCAACTATCCTATATCACAACATTGTATGTAATCATGTAGTTTCAAGTACAAACACTAACATCTCACATATGATTTGGTGCTAATCAGCATAACCATCATCCATGTAGCATGTTTTTATTGAGCACAAAAACGCTCCATTAACTCACAGTTGCAGTTCCTTTTATGAGTTATCGTGACAAAAGGGTGCCTCTACAACCTAAAGTCAAGATCCAAAAAGTTCAAGAGAAACTCTGGATCCAAAGAGATACCGACACATTCCCAAAACAGAACAATACTATGGATACAAAGACCAGCATACAAAACTTGTTTGAAGTGGTAAAATCCAAGCATTTAGGCAAGTGTATTACAGACATCTAATACAAATCTATTTCACATGTGAGTAAGTTAACCTTTGTCATTTACTAGGACATAACATCTTTAGCATTACTCTGCCAAAAGATGGTGCTTAGTTAAAAAAATGGCAACCTAATTGGAAAAGTTGGTAAAAAATATAAACTAATGAATTCTCACATCTAAGTACATGAACAAATTGTTGTGGACAGAGGCTCTCATAACCAAGGTTAAGCATCACAGATGAGCTCAATGTTGGCTCAATTCACTATCATCTGAGCATGCGCCAGTTATTTTATCTGCTCATTTTCTTCTGATAACTGAGTTTTCATTCTCAATTTTAGCTTGTTGACAGTAATAATAACATAAGAAAGCAGAGTTTCACTTACTACAGCAAGTCCAAGGAGTGGAATTGGTAGTATAAATAAGTCTGAACTTCTCCTAGGCTCAAATAGGGCTATTAGTAAGTAAAAAGAGTTGAATATGATTTATTGATACAAAGATTGACTCCTGCAATTATGAGGGATATATATTGAGATCGAAGCAGGCAATAAAGTTTTTTTCCTTTTGAAACAGAGAACATATCTCTATACCTGTTAATTATAACATAAATGCATAAAAATTTCCATACCCATACCTCCATTTACAGTATTCTGAAAGCCCAAACTCAGATCAAGTTCATATTCAAACCAATGATTATGACCTATAATTTTTATTATACGCTTATAGTAGAGATTGCCGACTTGTTAAATCAGAATCAAATCAGATTTTACCTCACCCTTTCCAGCCACTCAATGTTGGTAATCCATATCATTGCATATGATAGGTTCATATAAGAATTCAACATCAGGATATTCTGAAAGATATGGTGTGTCTCAAAATGCGTGAAGCATAACTTACTATAACAAATTCCTACATCTATCTGATCACCATTTAAGACTGTTCTGTGCAATGCTTAAAACTCAATAATTTATCAGAGAGAAAGACCAAATGCAAAGGTAATAAAGTGCACCTGCAGATGATTGAGGACAACCAGCTGAAGTTCTTTTCCAGCACCACAGACAACTTTTGATACACGCTTCATACCCTATCATTGAACAAACTAGCAGACTAAGATTATGAAAACCAACCAAAAAGAACAGAAGTCCTATAGCAACACCGGAACTTAAAAAAACCAAACGTACCACTTCACCCAGAGAATTAACAAGAAACTGGTGGACTGCAGGACTGGTCCTAGCACCACCTAGAAGACTCAAAAATTCCTCCTGAGGAGAAGAGTCAAGACCTAGATAAGCAAACAAGAACAGTTAAATGAAGAACGATGAAAAGCCATCTACTGCTTTGTATTAACAGGACCACTAACCATGATCATTAATAAGGCTTGTTAACAAATCAAACTTCTCATGAAATATGTTCATGGCATCAGCCCACTGCTTGTGCATGACTGATAATGATGTCCGGACGACATGAAGTAAATCGTCAATGTTGGACGCCTGTTGAGCAACTTGATGAAGTTCATTTTTACTGCAGACAGGAAGAGATTGAGAATCTAAGGAGGCATTCAGCAGATAAAGATTCTCAGATATCTGTTCTCATTTCATTTGAGAATGAAAACAGTCCAGAAAATGTGTTTGGTAACACTTCGAAAACAGTTGAAAGGAAAAATATTATTAAAATCAAAATTAGAAACTGAAAACAACTTTTCAGCGTTCACATGCCACGTGCAAACATGGAGATTTGGAATAACTAAGCCTCTTTTCTTATTGCGATGGAACAAGAACAAATTCTGACAATTCTCATCCTTACAACATACACCATTAAACAAGTTTTCTGTGATAAAACATCAAAAACAGTTTCCATAAAAATGAAAACAAAAAATGTTATCGAAAACTTGGCAGGCCTCTAATTGTAGAGAACAAAAATGTTCTGTGAATCATGCAACGATGTTCAAAATTTTGTAAGAGTAACTCCTGCAATTTTGTCCCACCACTTTCAACATCCGAACTACGTTGATTTCTAGAGGTTTCTACGGAAAGATGGTATGATACTTGAAGGTCGGGTGAAAACCTTATCAAGCATGAAAAAAATCATTCAGGCTACGAAGTATGAGGCATCATGTAGTTCAGTTTACGGTGACTCTTGAAAGTCAACTTGGGCATTTAAAATTATCAGAAGGAAAGTTCTTGCAAAGTGTAGATTAAATTCCAAGAAAAATGCCTCAAAATTGCTCCATGTTAACCATCAGTTTCGTTTTAAGGTTGACGATAATATCCTGAGTTAATATGAGTTTTACTTTCCGTAAAACCAGACAAAATTGATACCTCTGAAACATGTATCAGTGCACATGAACAATTGTAATATAATTATAATACGGAGTCCAATTACTACTGCAACTTAAAAAAAAGAAAAGAGAGAGAGAGAGAGAGAGAGAGAAGAAGTTTCACCTAAAATATGAATAACACTAAATGCAAGTGCAATTCTACCTCTTTTGGAATATTGAAGTATCAAGCACTAAGTAATGAAAGCCATGCATACTATCTCCAACTGTTTGACACCCTCTTGATTCAACAATGTCTTCAACAAGTTCTCCTGAGCATGCAACCATCAAATGACAAAGATCCTTGGATAAAGCCACCTAATGATAACAATTACATGGCAGTTAGCTTGCTCTGGTGAAACATCCGACATGATATCTGGACTAAACCAATCACAGGAATAAACTTACAGTAGGTACATTTGAAGTTTAGCAAAAATTCTGCATCTTACATCTATAAAATATTATCGAAGCTGTTTTGACATTTTCTGTGTCAGGCTGTTTGACATTTTTATAGAAACATGTTTAGTTACCACTGAGCTTTTACTCAATAGTTTCTGTATCAAATTCCAATAAGGTGTTCATGAGAAGACAATGTATCTGATGACTATAACTTAAATGTCACAAAGTGAATGAAATTCTTTGCTGGTCACCAAAGCATTTTGAGCAAGAAACTATGCACAATTCACAGTAATTTTTTGTTTCATTTAGTCTAGGTTCCTTTGTTTAACTTTAAGTTTAGCTTGATCACCAATTGTTCAAAAAGTGTCTCTTAAGGTTTATTTTGTATTTTTCTTTTCCTAATGCATGGAAAAAACCAAAGAAAAGACAACTTAACATATCGTGAAGTTGCAATGTATTGGAAGACTAATTAGGAAGGAAAATAATATTAGTCCCAGCAGAGCAAAAAGGCCTCCTATCATTAACCCATTAGTTGAAGAAACATGGAGACTCTTGAGAGGCAACTGTGTTAGTCAGTGTACCTTCCTCACAGACGCATTCAGAAGTCGGCAAACGGTGTCTCTGTCCTTGGTTGTCGTAGGAATATCACATTCATGAATATTCTGGTGCACATTCCCATGCATTATGGCAATCACACGGCAAGAAGCAATAAGCAACTGATTATCGAACTGAAAATAGCAAACTCAATATAACAAAGCAACTATACAAATAAAGTCGACACAGAGAGTTAAAAAGCTTCCAAACTAAAATAACTAGTGGAGAGTGGAACTGTGCTATTTCTACGAGGTCAACTTAAAGATCAACCAAGCACCATAACATTAAATTTTAGGTCAGGTCGATGATGGAACTAGAAAACAGAGAGAAGCAACAACTTCAGCAAAAAATTTAAACTTCATGGGCAACAGCACAAGTGCAGTATAGGTACTGATTCGAATTTTCTTAAGGCTTTTAAATGCAATTACCTCAACACCAGACTACAGAATATCTACATCACAATGCAACTTGGAAGGCTTTAAATTAGCAGTTCTACATTGTGGTTCCACAAAAACTTAGTATTCCTGCCACTGGCATCTTTTAGATTAGCAGTTCTACATATATATATAAAGACAACCCAGAAGCTCAACAATGAGCTAAATGAGCTACATCAATTTTCATAACAAGTGATTTCCCATCAAACATGTTTAATTTTCCATCTAAAATATCTAACAAAATTACCTGTTCTAGGTAAATGATTTTGGACTTGACTTTAGGTAGTCAACCAAGATAAGAAATTGTGATCAAATCGTCATTGACAATTCACAAACTTGTATATAGATCTGAAAAACCTCCCATTAGGAAACCATACTCCACACTTATAGATCTGGTGAAAGGCAGTGGGCCCTAGGAAGTACATTTGGGAAAGTCCCAACAAGGAATTGTAACTATAAGGACTGGCTCCATGTAACTAAAGAGACAACTGATAGGAACCTGAATGATACTGATTAGGACAATTCTTCAGCATGCATTTCTAGACTAATCAAATGTCTGTTGAGAAGTTCATTATGTTTTCACGTTGAAACACTACTAAACCCAAACATGCACGAAAGTTCAGAGTACCCAAAAGTCTAAATCTTCTAATAGCTGCACACCCACAGAGAGAATTATCTACACACAAGCATACACTCTCATAGAACACTTTCCCCAACCAACAGTCGTATAGGCTCTCTCAATCTCCCTAAAAAAGAGCAGAAACTCAAGAGTCTAAAACAACAGCAGAAAGTCTGCACAGCAGGCTTAACCCAGACAGACCCCAAATTCTCCTTTAGGTGCTTCAACTGCAGTATAGACAGAAGGAGCACTCAGGGCAAACAACAAAAGCTTTGGATAATTGTGCTGTATCGAAGTCGGAGGTGTCATCTCTGAAGTGACCAATGGAAGTGAAATCTAGAAGTTTTACAAGAATAACTTCACCTAGTATAGTTGTTTAATTAACCAGCCCATTACTTTCAGGCAATACTTATTTCTGCCATCAGATCCATTTATTAAGAAAGACTGCTCTATGGAAGCGAGAAAGGAAAGTAGTCATGACTGAATCCGATAGACTATACTGCTAAATACTTGATCTGAACAGACAGGAGGCTTACAACATTTCCGATTGGAAAGACACCAAATATACTGAAGCACAAAACCCCATCTTTATCTCCACTGCAAAGGATATTGAAACATTGCTTTGAAGAATTTGAGAGCTCTATAAATGAATCTTGACCATCGTCAATTAAACCAGTTTCTCCAGATACTAGTCCAGGCATGCGAGGAACTCTCGGAGCTGGAGGGAAGAAACGAGTAGTGCGATCTTCAAATGCCAAAGAGTTGCCAGAAGTGTCCTATTAAAAAATGGATAATTATCATTCCAATGGGGAAAAAAACAAGAAGAAGAAGATAAATATAACAAGAGATTAAAGTTAAGGAGTCAACAATCAGCAAATCAACAACTCACAGCTGACACCAAACATAAGTTTTCAAAAAACCTTCCATAGATACATATTGAAGCTGTTGAATAAGATTCTAAGTTTGAAAAAAGAAATATTTTAGTAAACCAGACTAAAATAACTACTTAACTGCAAACAAAGCATTAGATAGAACATGAAAGGTATGAACAATAAAATATTGTCTGTCAAGTGTCAAGATCGAGAAGTAAGATGAACTTTCTTAAGTTGAAAGATGCATACTCTATTCACTTGGGCATCCTCCTCCCAATTGAGACACACCACAGCTGCTGCATGAGACTTCAAGCTTCTTAACAGTTTTCCATTCTGCTTAATATTTATACCGAGTTAGAAATAAATATACCACAGTACATATAACTGCTGCAAGCACTAGTATATAAAAAGCAGCACAGTGCATATCCACGGTTCCATAAAGACGGCTAGATTGGTAAGATAACATTCATATGTAAAAATAAGTTCTTCAGGAGCAAAACATAATCCATGAAGTGGATAATGATTAGTAAATGGGTAGACGTCTTAAAGAAACCTTTTGGCAGCAGCATCAGCCAAGTTCTTAGCAATTGTACCCATGACCAAACAGCTAGCTTAATGACATAACCGGTAATCTATGAACTTTTCCACCCACAAGCATAATTGAGACACATACAAATTCTGTCATTTAGGAATCACCCGACCTATTACCTTCCTAATATGACTGAACTGGACATATGTCACTTTAAATAATAGAAAGAAACTATTAATTTGATGAAAATGAGCATGTCATGGATGACTGCTTCTATATGCTGTCTCGGTCATGTTTGGATTGGAATGAACCATTCAATCTAATTAGTTAAATGGATATATATAAGATACAAGATATCATCTAAACCAAGGAGTTTGTAACTTTAAGGCTATTCTTTTTAAAAATTATATGACATTGACAAAGATATGCATATTGCATGTATTGTACAAGTTATAAATGCTGTGTCGGTAATGCTTGGATTGGAATGAACCATTCACTTTAATTAGTTAAATGGGTTATTCATCTCTTGTCGTTTGTTGACCTATATAAAAAAGAGGGCATGTTCAAAAAGAGTGTTCTAATGAGATCTGTTAAGCTTTTCACGCTCAGATTGACCTATCTAGCAGTCCACTGTTAATTTGACGTTGGCAGACAGGACTCGTAAACATGGATTGCCATCTCTATTAGCAGCTATATGTTTGTTGAGCAAGCTTGCTGTTTGCAATGCATCATGCAGCTTTTAAGCAATTCAGAATCTTTCGCAAGAGAGATTAGAGGAGAACACATTCTGATGATATGGGATTGTTGCAGGAAGATTCCTAGTTGAGAAGTTGTGAGGGTAACATTAAAGTAATAACATAGAAAACTTACTTCAACATCATGCAGTGAAACTGTACCATCTTCTAGTCCCAAGACAACAACTTTGCCATCAGGACGCCAGCATAATGATGTTATACATTTACCTGGAGTACATTAGAATAATTAAGATAATCCAGTATAACAACATACGATGGAATGTGCAAAGAAAAGTGATTTCATAAACAACAACAACAACCAAAAAAAGGAAAAAAAAAAATAGAAAGAGAGAGGATGAATAATTTGTTCACCATAAATTAATAGACAAAAAGGAAAGACAGAGAACACACAAAAACCGAGAAAATGATAATCAAAATCTGGGAAGTGATGCAAACGTCATAACAGTAATAGTATATCCGAAAGGGATATTGGTAGCTTGACATGGATTTCTTTCGGCTAGTAGATCATCTAAAGCTAGGGAATCTATGTCTTTTTGGCAGCCTTCAATCCATTATCTCAGTCCAAAAACAAATCTTATTCCTCAACTTTGGAACCTCAAGGTGGAGTGGATCAATGAAAGCATACTTCAAGGAAGGATCACGAGTGTACAAGCATCTACAACTTAACATCTCAACAGAAACCTCTCAAGGATTAGGTCAAGAAGCACTCAACAACATGTTTTTCATATCCAGAAGGCAATATGATGCATGAAGCATTCAAATGTTACCTCCTATCTAAATTTTTCAAGTGAGAATAGATTAAAAAAACCACCAAGGCTAGGCATCTAATCCTAAGCTCTTATGAATTCGAATTACCAAAAGATAAAGTCATATAAGAACTTAACATACTTGGATGCAGCTCCCCCTACCCTCCTAGTCTCTTTGCTTTCTCCAACTCCTCCCTCCATGTATACATGTATGCAGCATAGCTTGAGATATATCCTATTCACAAGTAAGTTAAATTCCCAACAACAAACTTGATTAATTAAAATGATGTAACGAAATGCCCCTTGTAATCAGTAGAAGATAAATTAACTTCAAGTAATGCAAAATGTGCGAAACTTTCTATACTAGACTCTAAATTTTAGCATTACAAAATGTGAAAAACTTTCCAGCCCATACTAAATCTCTCCTTGTAAGGAACGTTCAATCAGTATAAGAAGAGGAAGAGGAGGAGCCCGAGATAATATTATGCTCAATCAGCAGAAGAAATAGGAAGAAGCAGAGCCGGAAGTGATATTACATCGTGAGAGTCACCAACAGAAATTGAAGGAAAACTATATAGCTGCCTGACGACGTTGTGATGCTACTTTGCAGGGGTTAAACCTGCCAACTCCAAGTGGGCATCTAGCATTTCTACATCTGACATAGCTAGTCTATCTAGCATAAACAACATCCCCTCCAATTTGACTTCTTTATCTTCATGAACACTTTGACTGGTGTAGCGTAAAAATGGCAACAAGATGGCAGTACAGGAGTCGGGTACCCTTCTGGTTGGTCTAGATGATTGTCACTTATGCTATGGAAATCTCCTAAGGCACCAATATTATCTAGAAGTTTATAGGAATCTGTCACGCCTGTAAATAAAAATCCCTTCATTAAACTAGTATCAGCTTGGGATTCTTTATTTGCAACTTTGTCATATCCACATTTTCCCTCCTATTACCATCATTCACTCTTCATTTTCGTGTAAAACACCAACTCCTTTGTTCGACATCACATCCTCATTCGGACTTTCAAGCACTTCACCTCTATATTGACCAAATCTCCATCAAACCCAATTTGAACTGGATTGGCAATTTAAGTGACTTATTTGGGGAAAAGGCTCGTAGCAAAATTAAGGAAAAGCAAAGGGAAGAATAAGGCCAACGACTCAAAGGGCACACACCAAGCCATCGTTGAAGAAACGAACATGCTGAATAAAAAATAAAAAGAGGAGAACTTTCTCGAGTCAAAGCAATTACCAGGAGAGATTGTCCACAGCCTCTGCCAATTGAAGCGATGAAGCACCACCTTCGAGTCCTCCGTGACCATCGCCAACAAATCCTTCTCCGGATTCCACTCCGCCATCTTCACCTGCCAATCGGAAGAAATCGAGCCAAAACCTCACACAAAACCGAATGGGAAAACAATCGAATCGACCCGCCCATTATCAGGTCGCAAAAGAGGGATGAAACGGGAGCCGAACCTGAGAAGCCAGCGGCTTGTCGAACTGAAGCTGAAAGGCACAGGGAAGCATGTGCCGCGACCCTTGGTCGGTCTCCATAGCTGAAAAAGCTCCGGGAGCAGCCAAAAACGCAGCCAAAACGTCCGGTGGCAAATGCGAACTTAGAGGGAGAGCTAGTGGTGGAGGGTTAGAGCCCGAAAGCCCTAGAAGAAAGCCTGATGGAAGAGAAGAGCGAGTAACCAAGTGCAATGGAGCCTGATAATTTTGCAGAGAAGATTACGGAAGAGGAAGAACAGGCGGGAGAGAATTTGATAATTGAGGAAACAGAGTGAATTTGATTACGGGCCGAGCCTTGGGGCCCGGTCCCAATATGGGCTGCGATATTGGCTTAAACCCAAGCCCAATAAACTCTAATTCAGCCCAAAATCCAAACCCAAATTTAACCGACATCCTAACCAAGCCCACTTCCCCGCCATTCTCTCTCTCTACTGCCGTCCCCCGATCTGCCGTCGCCTCTCAATTCCTCCTTCCAAACGAACAGAACACGAGAACCCACCACGGTTGAAGTTCACCGAAAATGTACTTGCTGATCATAGGACAGATTTACACCGCACCGCACGTATTCATGTTGCCCACTTTGGATAACTCGACAGTTGAGATTAAACCGAGCGGGGGTTTGGTTCAGGCATTTCGTCGAACGTTTGAAGCGCACTGGCTAAAAGGAGGCAAACCCGACCACCAACTCGCGCCAGGACTCGCAATGATTGACAGACAGCGACCCCAAACGGCGGCGCACGGACGAAGGGGGCCAGTGCTCGCGTGAACCAGACAAGGACGAAGCCTGGTCTGGCGAGCCCAGAAAGGGGCAAGACAGGGGCACGAACAGAGGAGGCGTCGGCTGAGAGTCCCTACCCGGCTCGGCGACGGTGAATGGAGGGCGAGTTCGATAGACCGGACCACGTCGGGTCGCCTCGCACGCCTCCGAGCCAGGATGCTCGGAAAAACGGCTCGTCCCACGAAAAATGGAAAGAAAAAGAAAAAGAAAGGAACTTGACCTACCGGAGACTTAGCGCGGGGAACGGGAGATGCGAGCTTAAGAGCGCGGTCGGGAGTCGTCGGACGGGTTTCAGGCGTGACCGAACTGCCGGAGGGCTCCTCGCTCTCAAACTCTCTCTCTCTCTCTCTCTCTCTCTCTCTCTCTCTCACTCTATTTCTCTCCGAAAATCCCACCTTCGGCTCGCTCTCCTTCTCTCCGTTTTTGCTCTGCTGTGACTAATTTTACTTTCCTTCCTAATTAGTCTAAAATATATTTCGACTTTATGATATGATAAATTGTCATTTCTTTATTTTTTCCCCATGCATTAGGAAAGGAAAAATAAAAATAAACCGTATTTGTGATCACATTAAAGTTATACAAAAGAACTTAGACTACACGAAGCAAAAAATTACTTGACCCGTTTGATGTTTCTGGCCTATTTCGGTATTTAGTTCCTCATGCCTAATTTATTTTAGATTGCACGCTCTATGGGCTTCACGCATTGGTGTGCCACCTTAATGGGATTGGAAAGTGGAAGGAATGGCTAAGACTATATTGGAATGCTTTTAATGGGGATGATTGAAATTAGGGTTAGTTATCAGTGCAGTCTTCCGGTTAGAAGGATAAGGGCTTTTATTAATCAACTATCTTTCATATTCTATTTAGATTATTTAATTAAAGGCTCATTTGATAATAATCCCGGGAATAAATTTTTTGCTCTGTTTTTTTGTTCCCGAGAATAAAACAAGTTTTGTGTTTCATCTATTCTTTTTTTTTTTTTCGAGAATAGATTTGAAATAGAATCAAGAAGCAGAAAAAAAAAATTGCCTTCTTGTTCTCAGGAACAATTCCTAGAATCAACCTAATCTTTTCTTTTTTATTCGTCTCTTTCCTTTTTTACTTCTTCCTTTTGGCCGTTCGCCGGCTTTGGCCATAGCCAACAATGGTCGATGATCGGCCAACAAGGACCGGCGACCTCATCGAAGCGATACTGGACGGCAAGGCTCAGCCTTGCAAAGCTAGGGCAAGCCCAACCTCACACCATTAGGGCGAGGACGAGCCTCATAATGGCCAAGCAAGCCTCCAGCGAGCTCGCCGACCCTTACTGTGGCTTGGTGATGCTTCGGTGAGCTTGCCAACCTCGCCCAGCCAATTGCTAGCCACGACACTAGCCATCGTCGTGGCTAGTGACTGGCCACAAAAAAAGGAGGAAGAAGAAGAGAAAAGGAAAAAGAAAAAAGAAAAAATATAACAAAAGTATTAAAAAATTTAAGAATCTTACCAAATACATTTTTATCCCAAGAATAAAAATTTTGTACAGTTCCCAAATGCGTTCTTTTGCTCGAAAATTGTTCCCAAAAATAGAATAAGAAAATATCATTTCTGATCAAAAATTACTTTCGAGAATATAATTGTTATCAAATGTGTCCTAAAAATGTTTTCCAAAAATAACTATGTAACTTGTTCTCCTTAAACTAAAGCACCAGTTAAAACAACAATTTGTATGCCCTTGTGGGACTCATATAAATGACAGTTTTCCACTACTCATGTATCACATTGATCTTAGACAATAATGTGATGAAAGTTGTCTTTCCTAGAAAATCAAGCTATAGATAGATGTTTATTTATTTGTATAAGTTGGGCATGCTTATCGTCATTTTCTAAAATTTATTGCATGCTATAAATGAGTTTGTAATTGTCCATAGTTTCTTACTCAAAATGCTTCAATCGGTCTCGCCAGATTTGGTGAGGGCTGACACTCGCCCTCGTTGGCCATGGCTATGATTGGTGGCTAGCAATGGCCATCAACGAACAAAAAAGGGAAAGGAAAAAAAAAAGAAAAAGAAATCAATAAATTCAAAAAAATTATTAAAAAATTATTAAAATCATACACCTTAGCATCAATCAGCCGGCTGATGTCCATCTTCACAATTTCTAGTTTAAATTGGCCCGATGAATTGAATTGATACTAATGTGAGAAGGTTTATAACTAAATTGGTCCAATTGAAAGAATTAAAATTGAATTAGTACTAATATAATATGTTTAGGACTTTTTTTGGCACTTTTCCTCTTGACAAGTGGTAGCAAAGATAGACGGTCAAGGATTGACTAAACTTTGCTCAAATCTTTGTCCATATGCCAGGTTGAGTTGAGTGATGACGTGATCGAGAAGATTTTGATGGGAGGCCTTGTTCTTGAGTACTTACATTTAATTGAGAAATTTGAAAGAGCATGAGATTGATAGATGTTGGCTAGTTGAAGCTAACGATCCACTCTTAAAGATTCTCACTCCTCATAACACGATGTTTTCCACAATAAGAAGGTTAGAATAGTTCAAGCCTTGCAATGATTCTTCTTGTCAGTCGAAATAGCAGCACTCTCATAAAAACTGAAAAGTGAAGAGGATTACAATGAAGGTCGGGAGAATTAGTGCTGCAACTATCATCACCAAGAGAGGCCTGTCAAAACAAGCACCATTTGATCTTTTTTTTACCAAAATGAAAGTTATATTCTTTCTTTGCAATGAACTTTGAAGAAACTAGAACCTAATTTTACCCGAGCATCTCCGGAAGCTAGAGTATATCTTTCAAAAAGAGGATTGCTGCCAACATCAAACCTTTCAAATTTAGCAAATTGAGCAAACTTCACAAAATTGAGTCAAAACAACTGAGTCGATTGCCCATTAGCTTGCAAAAGAATGGCAACCGGGGGTTGAACCTGAGAAACCATCGGTTTATTGAACTAAAGCCGAAATGGAAGCACGGCTGTAGTCCTTCATCAACTTCCATAACTAAAAAGCTCTGCAAGCACCCGAAAAACGCAATGCTAGGGCTGGAACAAATCGCGAGGAGTGTACGAAAGCATCGATGGAAAATGCAAGCAAAAAGAGAGCTTGTGAAGGATAGAGCTCGAAAGATTGAGAGGAAGGCTCTAGGCTAGTGAGCGAGGATAGAGCTGAAGAGCGAGATAAAGAAAGGAAAAGTGAGAGAGAGAGTAAGAAAGTCCACTGGAGTTCGAAATCATGCGGAGAAAATTGCAGAAAAGGAATGGGCAGGAGAGAATAAGAGATCGAAACAAGATTACAGGAGTGAAGGCGAACTCATTTGATTGATGGGTTGGCCAAGCTAGGTCGAATCGTGCCATATCGTGACGGGAACTTCTTGTCTGGGCTCATTCATCATAAATATGTGATTTTGGAACGAGTTGGATTATCATAGCGTTTGGTTTAGTTATAACCATAGTAGCCACCTTTTTCATACATTTATTATCAAATTGAGCTCTCATTATCAAATTGATCAAAATCATAACAGATTGGAAACCACATCAACAAATTTCATTAAATTTGAATTAATAAAAGGACGATTTGTGTCATTTTTTCCTTTTGTTGGAGCTGAATCTTTGTTACAATGCTAAACCAACATCAATCAAGCTTCAATATCCCAATAGAAGCACAATCTCAAATGCACATCAATTGGGCTCTAGTGACCTTGTTTTTCACACTAGAAACATTTTCTACTTCGGTTCCAACAGTGATGTTATTGGGGAGAATTGGGTAATGATTCACTAAGGACTAACTCAATCCATGATCAATTTCTTCCCAAAACTAAATTGACCAAAATGGAATTAACCTTAGCAATAAACAGCAGCGTTTTCCAACAATAAATCTCAAAATAAGTAAATATAAAACTGAAATATTAAAGCAACAAGGCAACAACAATACTAAGATTTTTACATTGAAAACTCAATTGTGGGAAAAAAACCATGAATTGCTCAAAAACTTTCACTAATTACCAAGAATAATAACATCAACATTGCAATAGTAATTCATCATTATGGAGATGGATCAATACAAATAGAGCAAGAAACCTTAATCGCAATTATAAAAAAAAAAAAAAAAACGAGAGAGAATCTAGAGAAGATTTTCAATGAGCGAAACTGATCAACTAGTAGTCTTTTTAACGAACAACAAATTGAAAATTGAGCTAATTTTAGCAATGTTTGGCCTTTGATCCGGGACTTAAAAACTTGCTTTCCCTTTTTTCTTCTCGTGTGTTCTTCCTGGGGAACGCTCTCTCTCTGTCTTTCCCTTTTCCTTTTTATCCTGTGTTCTTCTAACTCTCTCTCTCTCTTCCTCCCTCCCTCCTCTCTACACTCTTCACTCCACGAACAGCTCCTCTCTTTCCTTTTTGTTTTGACTTTTTGGCCTTTTTCTTTATCTTTCATGTCATGTTATCTGAGCCCCACTAAGGCCGACCTAGCCAACAATCCTCCACCAACAGGAATAAGATCTCGGTCTTGCAAAACTTTGATTCCAAGACCTTTGACCTGACAGGCTTCCCATAGATAGAATCTCTAAGTGCTTTATCAACCCGATAAACTTTGGAAGGCAAGCATTGGTTCCACTTTAACATGAAGATCAAAACCCGAATCACAAAGAACTCTCTTTGAATAATGACTCCAATAGACTTGCATACAGGTGTCAAGTATGATACTAACTTAAAATACAACTGTCTAATTCCAATACCATTATATCAAACAAGTTGGTTAGACTTTCAGTATTTTGGAAACCTGTTAAGTTAACAGATAGTTTCAGCTCTGCAAAGCTTCGATATAAAATAATTGGGGAAGTGTGGGATGATAATATGCAAGCATCCTTTGCCATTCCAAGGATGCATTGTCAGAGTTTGGAGAAGTTCAAGAAACATTGAGCCCCCATTGATGATCTCGAAAGTCTTCCATAAACCCATATTAAAGCCGTTGGACTTTGAAATAAGATTTCAAGTTTGAAACTTAACTGCAAACAAAAAATTAGAAATAACATGTAAGATATGAAGAATAAAATATTGTTCATTAAGAATCGAGATCAAGAAGTCATATATAAGCAAATCCAGAGTCATCCTATAGAGCCGCACAGAGAAATGAATAGCACGAAAAAGTAGTTCTGCTCTGCACATGTGGATATCTGGATTATATATGTGGTTTCAAATTAAAGGTATATACCCCATACAAGGATAGTGGATTGTGAATGTATCCGATGGATGTTGAAACTGACATAAGAGGGAACAGTGATAATAAATTCTTACAAAGTTTCTTTTTCAAAATAGAAGAGAAAGGCATCTGGGTAGCTTCCTTCAAAGTGTGATGATCAAATTAGGTTTTAATCAAGAAAGGTGAGATCCGTATTTCTATACACAAGGGTAACAAGCTAAACAGAGAGCCCAGTCCGATAAGATCACTCAACTAAAGCTTCCATGTACATCGTCAAGTGATCAAACTTGAGATCAAATACCAAAAAATAGACTATTAGATGGAGGGTAATTGAAAAATCATTGTTGAGGATAACCTCCAGAAGACAACCCCAAACCCCCAATGGTGTCCTTCTCTTTCTCTCATTATAGTCTCAAGGTTCTGATCACTCGGGCAAAGAAATGAAAAATATAGGTACAAATTTATGGTAATAGGCATTTGGATAGAAATATCTACATACGAACCCTATTAACAATAAATTCTAAACTAACCATTCAAGAAATGGCTATTTCAGCTCAAATAATTGCAGAGTTGGCTAAACCTAAAAGCAAAAGCTTTTTATTAAATGATTCCAATGCTTATAGAAACCAATTTTGAGCCCAGATAATCATACTTAAACTCCTGTTATGCATATGAAGAGATCCAGAATTTCACGTTTGGTACAAATATCAGCAATGAGGACAAGACTTGAAGGGGGGAAGAAGCAATCACTGCAAACAACAGAAACCAGTAGTGATTTATCCCATAGTTCATATTTTTCCCACTGAGGCAGCATTTGTAAGAACATTTATGAATGGAAAAAGTAGATATAGCATTAATATGAAGAATCTACAATGAAAGAGCAGTAAACAACACATTCAAGTAAGAACTTTTATGAGCAAACAGGATTCTATCACATTTCAGTTTTCTAACTCATTTGCTGATACCTATGTTCCATCTGTTGAAATTCCTTTGCAAGTGTCCTTCGCAATTATTCGATGTCCCCAAATCGTCCAAACTGCAGTAGTTCTCTAACTCTCTGCATTGTTTCTCTGATGCAATACTGAGGTTAAGACATCTTACTAACTGAACAAGATATATCAAGGTAGAAAATATTAAAGCTATTGGATGGTGAAATAAGATTCTTAGTTTGAAACTTAAGTGCAAATAAAGCATTAGAAAAAACATGTAAGATTTGAAGAATGAAATATTGTCTATTAAGAATCGAGATCAAGAAGTCATATCAACCTTTAAGTTGAAAGATGCATAATTGTTCACTTGGGCATCTTCTTCCCGGTTGAGACACAGCACAACTGCTGCATGGGACTTCAAGCCTAGTAATAGTTTTTCATTCTGCTCAATATTTATATCATGTTAGAAACTATTGTACCACAGCATGTATAAGTGCTGCAAGCACTAGCATATAAAAAGCAGCACACCACATATCCATAGTTAAGTAAAGAAAGCTAGATTGGTAAGATAACATTCATTATGTATTACGTAAAAACAAACCCTCTTCCAAGCAAAACATAGTCCATGAATCAGATGATGGTTAATAAATTTGTGGAAGTCTCAAAGAAAGAAATGTAGTAGTATCAACCAATTCGTAGCCATCGTACTCATGACTAAACAGCTATAGCTTAATGACATAACCAGTTATTTATGAACTTTTCCACCCACAACCATGATTAAAGCACATACAAATTCCATCATTCAAGAGTCACCTAAACCATCACCTTTTTAATTTGACTGAACGTATTTGAGTTTCAACATTCAAAATAAACTATTAATTTGATGAAAATGACCATGTCACATATGACTGTTTCTATTAACACCATCGACTGAGAGTGTAGATCCTCACAATGAGCTCCACCTCTGCAAATGCTATGCTGAAAGTTGTCATCGACATTTGAAGCATTTTCAATCATCAATGACAACATCAGCAGCAAGGTGACCATTTCCAATCCTACGGGAGAATGCAATTAACCACATCAATTAGATTCAAGTCCTAAAATGTACATATATATTGAATCTATTATTAATGTATAACATGTGAAAAAAACAATTCATTTAGGCTATATATCTCTTCTAGTTTGCTCATCTGTTTAACAAATGGCCATGTTCAATGATTTAATAGGATTTTTTAAGCTTATCCTGCTCAGATTTTCCTATCTAACACTCCATATTTACTTGACATTGGCAAACATGACCAGTAAACATGGATTGCCATTTCTCTTAGTAGCTAAATGTTCATTCAGCAAGCTTGCTATTTGCATTGAATCATTCAGCTTCTGAGCAATTCAAAATATTCCTCATGAGAGATCAAAGAAGAACACATTTTGATGATAAAGGATTCTTGCAGAAGGAAGTTCTTGTTGAGAAGTAATGAGGGTAACATTCAGCAATAGCACAGAAAACTTACTTCCACATCATGCAGTGAAACTGTACCATCTTCAAGTCCCAAGACAACAACCTTGATAGCAGGACCTCAGCATGATGATGTTATATGTTTACCTGGAGTAGATTAGAATAATGAAGAAGCCAATATTGACGATACACAATGAATGTGCAAAGAAAAGTGGGTTCATTAAAAAAAAAAAACAGAAAAACAACAGAGAGAGAGAGAGAGAGAGAGAGAGAGAGAGAGAGAGAGAGAGCAATGAATAATCTCTTCACAATAAAATTATAGAAGAAAATGGAAGATAGAGAACGCACAGTAAACAGGAAATGTTGGTCAAAATTTGTTAAGTAAATTAAAGTGTCATAACAGTACAAGATAACTGAGAGGGATATCGGTCACTTGATATGGGGATTTCTTTGGGCTAGTAGGTCATCTACAGGAATCTATAATTTTTTGGCAGCCTCCTATCCATTATCTCAATCCAAAAACGAATCGTGTTGTCCGCTTTGAAACCTCGAGGTAGAGTGGATCCATGAAAGCTTACTTCAGGTGAGGATCACAAGGGTACAAGTATCTACAATTGAGGACCTCAACAAAAAGCATTCAAGGGTTGGCTCGAGTAGGATAGTGCACTCAACACCATGTTCATCAAATCCAGAAGACAATATGAAGCGTTAGATGTTTCAGAGGAGAAAAAAAGCCTCCTCTCAAAAATTTTCCATTGAGAATAGATGGCAAGAATTGCCAAGGATAGGCATCTAATCCTAAGCTCTTACGAATTTGAATTACCCAGAGCTAAAGTCATATAAGAACTGAAGATACTTGGATGCAGCAACCTCTACACTCCTAGTCTCTACACCTTCTTCGATTCCTTACTCCATCCCTCTCGACCAAATTGTCATACAAGTATGTAGCATAGCCTGAGGTATCCTCTTAACAAGTTAAACTCCCACCAGTGAATTAAATTAATCTAAATGATGCGACAAAATGCCCCTCTCTAATCAGAAGAAGATAAATTTACTTCAAGTAGTACAAAATGTAAGAAACTTTACAGCCTATACTCTACAATCTAGTATACATTGAATATCTCCTTGTAAGGAACGCTCAATCATTAAAAAAGAGGAAGAAGAGGAGCTAGAAGAAGCGTTACATTTTGAGAAACAAAATTAGAAATCTACAGAAAACTATATAGATGCTTGACAGCATTGGGATGGTATTCTACAGGGCCTAAACCTACCAACTCCATGTGGGCATTAAGCATTTCTGCATCCGACATACCTAGTCTATCTAGCATAAATGACATCCCCATCTCCCCCTCCCAAATTCAAGTTATTTATTTTAATGGACACTTTAACTGGTGTATCCAGAAGGATGACAACATGCAAACACCATATACCATTCCAAGGATGCATTGCTAGAGAAGTCCAGCAAACATCAAGCTCCTCATCCTTTGATGATTTTGTTTCCTTTTATAAGTGCCTTGCGAAAGCTCTCTTGAATATTACAGCACTTACATCAACTACTGGCATGATAACCGAATCCTGCCAGTGAGTTAGATGAAATCAATCCAGCAATGAACATCAAATGAACTACTAACAGTACGGAGAAATTTACAAGTCTCTATTTGTCAAACTCGATATTCTTTTTGAACTCTTTGGATCCAACTAATGGGGTAGCTAACATCATTGACCATAGAAGCTTTGACCAGATTAGCAAAGTGAATTCAACTCAAGTTGCTTGCTTTTGTGGGACATAGTACAATTTGCCATCATTGACCATAGAAGCTTTGACATGAACAGGAGTCGACAGAAAAGCATGATATGCTACTTTTTCCCTTTTGCCATCAATGTCATAAATAGTGAATTGACATGATTGGAATAGAACTCTAGATATCATGAGTAATAAATCAATATGCAAGCTCCGGATCGATGAGTTACCTTCAACTAGTACAAATCCCAGTTATTTGCACACGTGGTTCCTGCAATATGCACAAATGGAAGGTCACTAGCCTGCAGGATTGTCATCTCGGCATCTCCCAAGTTTTCACCTGTGTCATTCATCTTATTTAACAACATTATAATTTGATGTTCTTGCTTCCAACAGAACATATTAGCCATACTTGCAAATTTAGGCCACAAAATATGATATACAAAGCTTTTACCTCAGATAGTCTAATCCACACAACAATGACCAAGAGGGATGCACAACAAGATCCTTCCAAAGATCTTCCCTTCTTCACATTGCTTGAATCATTCATAAGTCCACTCACTACCGCTATGCGATTTGTTACATCTAAAAAAGACTCCTCATGTATTTGGAAGGAAATATAATCTGAAGCAAATTCAAAGTCATCCTGCAATACCATATAGAGTAATGACTAGCATGAAAAAGCAGTTGGACTCCGCACATATGGATCTCTGGATAATATTTGTAGTTTTAGATTAAAGGTATATACTCCATAAAAGGACAGTGAATTGGGAATATATTTGGTGGATGCTAAAACTAACATAAGAGGGAATTGTAGCAATAAATTCTTACAAAGAATATTTTTCAAAATAGAAGAGAAAGGCATATGGGCAGCTTCCTTGAAAATGTGATTATCAAATTAGTTTCAAATCAGGAAACATGAGATACAGTATTTCCATACACAAGGATCATAAGTTAAACACAGAGCCCAATCCGATAAAATCGCCCAACTAAAGCTTCCATGTACATTGTTAAGTAATCAAACATCAAATACGAAAAACTAGATTATTAGACAAAGGGTAAGTGAAAAACCATTGTTGAGGACAACCTCCAGAAGACAACCCCCAACCCCCAAGGGTTTCCTTTTCTTTCTCTCCTTCTCCATTATAGTCTCAAGGTTCTGGCCACTAAGACAAGGAAATGAAAAATATAGGACAACTTTATGGTAATAGGCATATGGATAGAAATATCGACAAACCCATTAACAGAAGTCCTGAATTAGCCAAATGAGAAATGAATATTTCAGTTCAAAAAATTGATGAGTCGGGTAAAACCAAAAGCACAAACTTTTAATTAAAGGATTGCAATATTTACATAAAACCAAACTCAAACTCCTGTTACACACACAGAGATCTAGAATTTCACATTTGGTGCACATATCAGCAATGAGGACCAGATTTGAAGGGGGGAAAAGCTGCTCAATAGGGAGTTCGTGGCAAAACAAATTTTCCTCAGAAATCGACTTGGAAAGTGAGAATTCCAATTAGAGTTTCTCTTTTTGCTTGGGAAGCAACCTGGGAACAACTCCTTACTTTATAAATGAGACAAAATACTGGTTAATAGGTGTTTCCTCATCAAAAGGAGGCAGAGTCCGCACGGCATCCCCTCCTTCATTGTTCTTGGAAAGAATGGTTTGGACAGTTTCCTATGCTTGTGCCATGTTATCTTGGGTTATCAGAGGTTTTATTGAGCAAGAACTTTGGGCATGACAGGGCATTCGTTTACAGCACAACAAGTGGGATTAACTCAATTCCCCTGTTTCTTTTGGCTGATTTGGAAGGCGTGGAGCAAGAGAGCTTCTGATGGAGAGAAATCATCCGTTTTCTTTTATTGAAATTTGGCTTAAAGTCACACGCTTTAGAGCAGACTTGCGTATGGATGTAAATGCCCTGGTTGATTAGTCAATGATTGACCTGGTATTTGAGCTCCCTTTTGGCTTTGGGAGTTGTTTTGTATATGGCTTTAGTTTTTTGGGCTCCTTTGGTATATGGGTTGCACCCCATAGGTGCCCTACAGGTGAACTATATAATCTATAAAAAGAAACTTCACACTTTTTTGAGAATTTTAAGTTATTCCAATTGCCCTTTATTCCAACACATGTTATCTCATCATATAATTTCAAGTACCGACATCAACATCTCACTTTTTTGCGAGTAACATCACCATGACAAAAGGGTGCCGCTAAGTCAAGATCGAAAAAGTTCAAAAGAAACGTTGGATCCAAAGAGGTACCACCACACTACCAGAAAAGGAGCAATACTAGGGACTAAGAGTAGTATACAAAACTGATTTGAAGAGGAAAAATGTGAGTATAATGCGTCAGTAGGTCTCAAACACCTAATATGAATCTATCTGGCATGCAACTTAGTAAAACCAATTTCAATACTAGGAGTTGACATCCTTAGCATTGGTCTGCCAAAAAAGAGGTGGTATATCAAATATCATGATCTAAAGATAAAAATAATAATACAAAATAATCAATTCTCACATCTAAGTACTAAAAAAATGATTAAGAACAAAGGCTCTCATAACCATGGTTAAGCATCACAGATTAGATCCATGTAAGGCTCGATTCACTGTCATCCGAGCACCCACTAGTTAGTTTTCTGCTCATTTTCTTTGAAGATCTGAGTTTTCATTCTTATCCTTAGCTTGTTGACCATAAACATAACACAGGAAAGAAGAGTTTCACTAACTACACTGAGTTCAATGGGTGGAATTTGGCAATATAAATAAGTCTAACTTCCCCCAGGCTCTAATAGTAATATCGATGGGTACAAAGCTTTGAATATGATTATTTGAACAACAATTGACTCTCGCAATTGTCAGGGCACATATGCTAAGATCGAAGTGGGCAATAAACTCTTTCCTTTTAAATTGAGAACATATCTCTACACGTGCTAATTATAATGTGAATGTATAAACATTATATATCCAAATCTCCATGTACAGTACACTCAAAGCTCAAACTTAGATCAAGTTCAAGTTCAAAACAATGATTAATGGCGTGATGATATTAGAAGAAGGGTTCAATCGGTCGAACTGGTAAAACTATTGCATGTGATGTCATCTGATAAAACACTCTACATATATTAGATTACACATGTTTCAAAAGAACCCAGTGAGTCGGCAAGTGAACAAAGAAACCCATTGAGTCGGCAGACACCATAGCATTTTAGTAGATTACACACGCTCGATGTCATCTTAATAGCATCCTATTCAGTTATCTAATAGATTAGGCCAATACGGTCAATAATTAAATTATCCACCACAAATTGAAGAAAGAAGACACCGGAGCAAATGGTTGGAACACTTGTTAATTACAAGAAGTTGGAGTTCCAAACCCAAAGCCAACTCCAACACTACTCCAATTTTTTTTAAGGTCTAGAACTGGTCCAGACTTTTTGATAGGTTTGCTGGGTACCAATTGACAGGGACACCTGGTTATTGGTTAAACAGGGTTAATACCACTAGTTCTTGAGCAATACTATTTCTGTTGGGAAATTTAACTAGACAGGCCCGGTTCCCCATCCAACCAGAAGCACTTCCTAAAATTCTGAAAAGAACAGGAGTCAACAGAAAAGCAGAATATGCTAGGTTTTTCCTTTTGCCATCAATGTCTTAAATTATGAATTGACATGATCATAATAGAACTAAGGATACCATGAGTAAGAAATCAAAATGCAAGCTCCGAATCCATGAGTTACCTTCAATTGGTACAACTCTCAGTTATTTGTACAAGTGGTTCTTGCAATATGCACAAATGGAAGGTCACTGCTTGCAAGATCATCATTCCGGCATCTCCCAAGCCTTCACAAATATCATTCATCTTATTTAGCAACATAGCAATTTGATCTTCCTATTTACAACAGAATGTATTAGCCACATTTGCAAATTTGGGCTTTAAAATATGATATACCAAGCTTTTACCTCAAATAGAGCCAAATCCACAAAATAGTGATCATGAGGGATGCACAACAAGATCTTTCCAAAGGTCTTCCCTACTTCACATTCATTCGTCAGTCCCCTCACTACCACTATACTATTTGTTACATCTACGAAAGAATCATCAGGTATTGGGAAGGAAATATAATCTGAAGCAAATTCAAAGTCATCCTGCAAAGCCAGACAGAGAATGATTAGCATGAAAAAGCATTTGTACTGTGCACATGTGGATCTCTGGATAATATATGTAGTTTCAGATTAAAGGTATATATGTCATTCTAAGCACCCTTTATCATGTCTTATCCAAAAATGGTTCAACTTCATGTCTAAAATTTAGTAATTTAGTGTCACTAAAGACATGATACCACACATGATGAGAGATAGGCAAGATATTACAATGGTTGCAAACAGAAGATATCTAGAAAGGTAGAGAAATCACAAGAAAGATTGTAACATGCATACTGGCTTCATGACATATGAGAGCAGCCTTATGAATTGCTCAACCTTTACAAGCAGCATTCCAGCCTTTTCTACTGCATTATCCACCAGTGTCTTATCCAAACCAATACCTAGGTAATGGGAACACCATCTTGAAAGACCCCTGAGCTCACCCATTCTAAAGCCAATAATTTCTATAGCAGGCTGCTAAGTAAATAACAATACTTCAATATCTTAACCCCATATGTCAAATATCATCTCTTATTGAGAAAACTGACACACACTCGTGAGGGATAAAAATAGCATTTATCTGCAGAACCATTGAAGTTAAAAGTTTACGAAAGAAAATGTTTTACACAGTAAATGGTCATAACAAGCCATCTTCATCTTCTGCACACTGTTTGACTAAACGGCATACTCTAGAGTCTCTGACAAATAAAATTTATACTGGAAAATTCATTAAAGAAATGGAGCCTAGTCTGCTATCCAATTCATGCAAGCAGGATAGAAGTTTGGAATGTTCATGCGAATTATCAAGTCCTGCCCAAAGTTGCTGTGAGAGAGAGGGGGGGGGCATTTATGTGATAGTTGTGAGCTGTAAGCACAATATTGACAGGAAATGCTAGTGTGTTCAAGGAGACAGCCCCTAGCCCTTCTGCTGTTAGCTTGGGTAAGGTTAACTTCTTTACAATATTCAAATATCAAACCGCATCTCTATCCAACAGCTTCGGGAAGGGTAACTTCTTTACAACATTCAAATATCAAACCGCATCTCTAGAGGAGGTACTTGATTCAATACTCTCCCTGCTACCAATTTACCTCCCCAATTATCAAATGTTTACACTTCAATCTAAAGCAAAGTCCCAGCTTACAAAAGAGCATTTAAACAGTAAGCCACATCTTTATTTCATAGCTTAATTTTTTTATCACTTGTCAATTTTTCCACAAAATTCTACATCGTCGTGAATGCACATTTTGAATAGACAAAAGGAGAAAGAAGCCCTAAAGCATTGATTGGCTGTACCATGGAGTTAAAGAGAGTTCATAAGCCTTGGCAAGAAAGAAATAAGCAGGCTTTTAAAAATGAGGAAAGCTCTATAGGTGCTGTAAAAGATATTTGGCTTACCACCTTAATTTTTTCACATTGTGGTGGCGGTTCTTTGGATACCAAGTCTTCTTTAAATTTTTAAGGTAAATATGAGCTTATAGGTGGTAATTAGTAAATAGGAGGCATCCCCTTGGTGCTTTTTGATAGACTTACTAATCAAAAAAATAAAACAGAAGAGTATAACCTTAAAATATGTAACTAGAAACATCATTTCTCACTATAGTAGTAATCAAGAAAAATATGTAGCATGCACATGAGAGTCACTATACCCAGGAGAAGCACAAGATCTGATCTAATTAATTACAGCCCTATAGTGTGCATGTACACGTGTGCACACTTGTGTAAGCACATGATCACATGCATGTGCACGCCAAAGCACATGTTCACAACACACAAAAATGCCCATATAAATGGAGAGAGATCTGGCAGGGGAATAAACTAGCAATAAGTTTTCTCTAGATAACAAAGGATTTTGTTGAGAGAAAAAGTTCCAGTACATCAGTATATAAGAGAACAAAACAAAAGAAAAACAAACAAAATTGAAGCATTATAAGAGTATACATAATCAGAACATGATTCTGAAAGCCGGTTAAAAGGTACCAACACAGAAGCAACCAAAGATTCCAAACCCTACATTTTGTTGCTCTCTTTCCTAAGGCATCCTATGAGACAAAGGTGCGGCACTTCAAAACTTCTTAGAAATTGATCCTCCTAATTAGGCATGCCAACATTTAAGAAACTAGATGGCATGCTTTGGCAAGAACCAAACCACCTTAGACAAGCCGAAGATTTGATGTAAAAGCTTGGAAGCGAAGTCAGAAAGAAGAAAGAGATGATCAACATTTTCCTTTAAAAGTTTTCACACACAACTCCATTATACAAAAAATCAATTTCTGTTTCCTGAGATTCTCAATTGTAAGAATCTCATTCCAATTTGGTGTGCATTTATTACGAAACTTACACTCCCAAGTAATGGAATTTGATTCTCACATCTTGGCATTGTATGTGTAAGCATTTGGGTGAAATGTCAAGGAACAAGGAAGCTTTGGTTGCAGATTGTTATCATCTAAACAACGAAATGATCATCTGTGACATTGACTTTGTGGGCCAAGCCCAAGATTAGGAGTTTGAAGCTTTTGCCTGCCTTCTTTTGTGTCTTGCATAATTCAAAGATTTCTAATGCCTTTAAGGATGCTTTTGCCTGGAACAAGGGAAGAGATGGAATCTTTTCAGTAAAGTCTTACTACAAGCTTCTGAATAGGGAGATTTGTGAATTGAACAGATTTTCACTAGAAATCGATTTGGAAAGTGAGGATTCCAATAGTTTCTCTTTTTGCTTGGGAAGCAACCTGGGAACAAATCCTTACTTTAGAAATGAGGCAAAGTACTGGTTAATAGGTGTCTCCTCAGCAAGAGGAGACATTGCGTGTAGCATCTCCTCCTCCATTTTGTTCTTGGACAAGAATGGTTTGGACAGTTTCCTATGATACACCATGTTATCTTGGGTTATTAGACGTTTTATTGAGCAAGAACTTTGGGCATGGTAGGGCATTCATTTACAGCACAAGAATTAGGATTAACTCAATTCCCCTATGTCTTTTGGCTGATTTGGAAGGAGCGGAAGAAGAGAGCTTCCAATGGAGAGAAATCTTCCATTCTATTTTATTGAAATTTGGCTTAAAGTCACACACTTTTGGTATAGTGCAAACTTGCATAAAGATGTAAATGCCTTGGTTGATTAGTCAATGATTTATCTGGTCTTTGAGCTCCCTTTTGGTTTTGGGAGTTGATTTGTATATGGCTTTAGTTTTTTGGGCTCCTTTTGTATATGGGTTGCACCCCCTTGGTGCTCTACAGGTGAACTATATAATCTATAAGAAGAAACTTAACACTTTTCTAAGGATTTTAAGTTATTTAAATTACCATGTGTTCCAACACATGTTATCTCATCATATAGTTTCAAGTACCAACATCAACATCTCACCTATGATTTTGTGCTAATCAGCATAACCATCACCCACATGGGCAAAAACACTCTATTAACTCACAGTCATAATTCCTTTTGCGAGTAAGATCATTGTGATAAAAGGGTGCCACTATGATTGGAAGTCAAGATCAAAAAAGTTCAAGAGAAACTTTGGATCCAAAGAGCTACCAACACACTACCAAAAAACGAGCAATACTAGGGACTAAGAGAAGTATACAAAACTGATTTGAAGAGGAAAAATGCGAGTATAATGCATAAGAAGGTCCAAACAGCTAATACAAATATATTTGGCATGCGACTTAGTAAAAGCAATTTCAATACTAGGGCTTAACATCCTCATCATTATTTTGCCAAAAAAGAGGTGATATATAAAAAATTGTGATCTAAAGATATGCTACAAAATAATAATATAAAATAATCAATTCTCACATCTAAGTGCTAAACAAATGATTGCGAATAGATGCTCTCATGACCATTGTTAAGCATCATAGATTAGATCCATGTAGGCTCAATTCACTGTCATCCGAGCACCCACCAGTTAGTTTTCTGCTCATTTTCTTTAAATTTATGAGTTTTCATTCTCATCCTTAGCTTGTTGACCTTAAACATAACACAGGAAAGAAGAGTTTCAGTTACTACATTGAGTTCAATGAGTGGAATTGGGTAATATAAACAAGTCTAACTTCCCCTAGGCTCTAATAGTAATATCAGTAGGTAAAAAGAGTTGAATATGATTCTCTGGTACAAAAATTGACTCTCGCAATTTAGAGGGGATATATGCTAAAATTGAAACAGGCATTAAACTCTTTCCTTTTAAATTGAGAACATATCTCTACACCTACTAATTATAATGTGAATAAGTTAAACATTCTATATCTAAATCTCCATGTACAATACACTTAAAGCTCAAACTTAGATCAAGTTCAAGTTTCAAACCAATGATTAATGACCAACAATTTTCATTATACGTATATAGGAGAGATTACCAAATTGTTGAATCAGACTCAAATCAGGTTTTACTTTGCCCTTTCTAGCCACTTGATGTTGGCAATTCATATCATTGCATATGATATGTTCATATGAAGAATCAACATCAAGATGTTCTAAAAAATATGGCATGTCTCCAGATGTGCAAAGCATAATTTACTGTAACAAATTCCTATCTCTGTCTAATCACCTCCAAGATTGTTCTCTGAGATGCAGGAAACTTAATTATTTGGGAAAAAGGCCAAATGCAAAGATAATAACGTGTACCTGTAGATGATTGAGGACAACCAACAGAAGTTCTTTTCCAACACCACAAACAACTATTGATAAATGCTTCATATGCTATCACTGAACAAACTAGCAAACTAAGATTTTAAAAACCAATTGAAAAAGCCGAGGTCCTATAGCAGCATCAAAGCTTAAAAAATAAGCCATACCACTTCACCCAGAGAATTAACAAGAAACTGATGGACTATAGGAGTGGTACTAGCACCATCGAGAAGAGTCAAAAATTCCTTTTGAGGAGAAGAGTCAAGACATAGATAAGCAAATGAAAACAGTTAAATGAAGAAAATTGAAACGCCATCTACTGCTCTTTATTAAAAGTACCACTTGCCATGGTCACTAACGAGGTTTGACAGCAAATCAAACCTCTCATGAAGTATGTTAAAGGCATCAGCCCACTACTTATGCATGACTGATAATGATGTCCGGATGACATGAAGTAAAATGTTCAATGTTCAAAGCCTGTTGAGCGACTTGATGAAGTTCATTTTTTCTGCAAACAGAAAGAGATTGATAATCTAAGGAGGCATTCAGCTGATAAAGATTCTCAAAAGTCTATTTTGATTTCAATTTGAGAATTAAAACAGACCATCAATTGCGTTGGGTGACACTCTGAAAGCAATTGATGAATAAAAGGAAAACTACTCTCAAAATCAAATCACAAACTGAAGTTGACATTTTAGTATTCTCATTCCACTGCAAACATGGATACTTGGAATAACTAAGCTTGTTTTCGGAATGTGATGCAACCGGAGCATATTCTCATAAATTTCATTCCCAATGACATGCATTATTTTCGCTAAAAAAAAAATTTGTCAAAAAAAATCGAAAACAATTTCTATGAAAATGGAAACTAAAGGTGCTTTCTAAAACTAAGCAAGCCTTAAACAGTCGAGAACAAAAACGACATGTGAAGCATGCAACGATGTTTAAAATTTTGCAACAAATCTGCCTCACAACTTTCAACATCTGAACTTGTGAAATTTTAGATGGAGAGAATTGTTATTCTCATTCATATCTTCTGGTGCTTTACAATGCTGTATTTATAGGCTAATACACAGATAAATCATAACAAACAAAAATAAAGGAAAGAAATTTAAAAAAGGGGAAAAACTAAAATCCCACGATTTGTGGGTTAACAACTATAATCCCATGATGTGTGGGATTTGATCAGAATCAAATCAGAATAAAAACCTCCTAAAAAAACCTATGTATTTATAGTAATATAATATCTATTTACAGCTCAACACTCCCCCTCAAGCTGGTGAATAGATATCTTCCATTCCCAGCTTGGAAATTAGCTCATGAAAACTTCCACCATTAAGCCCTTTGGTCAAGACATTCACCACTTGCTGTCCTGAAGGAACATAAGACAAACAAATCAACCCTTCTTCAAGTTTCTCCTTGATGAAGTGCCTATCAATCTCAATATGTTTTGTCATGTCGTGCTGCACAAGATTATGAGCAATATTAATTGCAGACTTATTGTCACAAAATAACTTCATAGGACTCTGCCACTCAATCTTCAAGTCATCAAGAATGATCTTGATCCATAATAACTCACATATTCCTTGAGCCGCTGCCCTAAACTCAGCTTCTGCACTTGATCTTGCCACCACATTCTGTTTTTTACTCCTCCAAGTTACCAAATTACCTCCAAGGAAGGTACAATAACCAGTTGTAGACCTCCTGTCAACCATTGAGCCTGCATAATCCGCATATGTATAAGCCTCGAGCTTGAGATTTGGGCTTCTCTTGAAAAGTATTCCCTATCCTGGACTACCTTTTAAGTAGTGTAGGACTCGATGAACAGCCTGTAGATGTGATTCCTTTGGAGTATGCATGAATTGACTAATCAAGCTGACAGCATAGGAGATATCTGGTCGAGTATGAGTAAGATAAATTAACTTTCCCACTAATCGCTAATACATTTCTCGATCCACTGTGCCTCCTCTTTTGCTTATGTTAGCCTCTGGTTTGGCTCAATTGGAGTAGCTACTAGTTTACAACCAAGCTTCCCAGTTTCTTCCAAAAGATCTGTCACATACTTTCGTTGTGAAATAAGGACCCCTTACCTAGAGTACGAAACCTCAATTCCCAAAAAAATACCGTAGCTTCCCTAACTCCTTTATTTCAAATTCCTTAATCAAGCACTGTTTCAGCCACTGTTTCTCCCTTTCATCATTGCCTGTGACTATTATGTCATCAACATACACCAACAATGCTGTAACTCCCCCCAAGTCTGAGTGTTTTGTGAACATTGTATGATCTCCCTGGCTTTGTTTATACCCGGATGCCTTCATGACTCTAGTAAATCGTCCAAACCAGGCTCTAGGTGATTGTTTGAGCCCGTATAATGCTTTCTTAAGTCTACAAACTTTTATGTTGTTTCATTTCCTTCAAAACCAAGTGGGATGCTCATGTAGATTTTCTCTTCCAAATCTCCGTGTAAAACGCATTCTTTACATCATACTGTTGAAGTTCCCAATCAAAATGAGCAGCTAAAGACAATAAAATTCTTACAGTATTCATTTTAGCCATTGGTGTAAATGTCTCCTGGTAATCCACTCCATATGTTTGAGTGTAACCCTTCACAACCAATCTTGCCTTGTACCTCTCTAGAGAGCCATCTGCCTTGTACTTTATAGTGAATACCCACTTGCAACCAACTAGATTTTTCCCCCTTGGCCTGTCAACAATTTCCCATGTTTTATTTTTTTCGAGTGCTTCCATCTCTTCTTTCATGGCATTCCTCCATTCCTCTTTTGACAGTGCTTCAGACAATGTGTTAGGAACAACAATTGTGTTTAAACTCACAATAAATTTTCCGTATGATGATGATAACCTATTAAGGGACACATAATTTGATAGTGGATATACCGGTTTCTTGGTACACTCTCTAGTCCCTTTTCTTACAGCAATAGGTAAATCAAGATCACTCTCAGGTGTATTACTAAGATGTTCATCCAAAGGAGATTCAGAACTTACTGTGTTTTCATTGACAATACCCAGAGTGGTATTTTGGACCTGCTCTTGTGTTGGAACAGATGTCCTCCTTGAATACACCTGAGAAAATCTCTTAGAATCATAAATATGAGTTGGACTAGTGGGAATAGGAACAGAGACAGGTTGGTGTGTGGGACTAGTTGACGAGTTTTGGTTGATAGGGACATTAGACGATAAATCTAAGTTATCAATGACACCAAGGTCCTTATCTTCCATGACTGAAAAATACCCTTGAAGATAAGATTGTGAGAAATAGGGTTTATTTTCAACAAAAGTGACATCTGCAGAGAGATAGAATTTTTTAGAAGGAGGATGGTAACATTTATAGCCTTTTTGTTTTTGTTAGTAACCAAGAAATACACATTTGATTGCACGAGGATCTAACTTTCCTCGTTGATGATGATGAATGTGGACATAGGAAGTGCAACCAAAAACTTGAGGTGTAAGACCATTAGATGTATGAAGGTGAGGATAGAACTGAGAAAAAACTTCCATAGGGGTCTTGTGGTCTAATGTACGTGAGGGTAGTCTATTGATTATGTGTGTAGCTGTAAGAACAGCTTCTCCCCAATATGCTTTAGGAACTTGTCCGTGAAACAATAAGGCACGAGTTGTGTTAAGGAGATGGCCATTTTTCCTTTCAGCAACCCCGTTTTGTTGAGGTGTATTCACACAAGATGACTCGTGGATAATGCCTTCCTTTTGAAAATAAGGGGACAACACTTGATTAAAGTATTCTCTACCATTATCCGACCAAAAGACCTTGATCTTGACCCCAAATTGAGTTTGAATCATGGAATGAAACAAAGGAATAATGCTACTCACATCAGATTTATGTTTGAGTAAGAAAGTCCACGTGATCCTAGAGCAATCATCAATTAGAGTGACAAACCAGCGAGCTCCAGAGATATTTGGAATCATGGAAGGTCCCCAAATGTCACTATGGATTAAGTCAAAAGGATTAGAACTACGGTGATTGCTAATAGGAAATGGTACACGATTATGCTTGGCTAATTCACAAACATCACAATGGAAGTCTTTAATATTCAGATATTTAAACAAGGATGGAAACATAATGCTCAAGACTTGAAAGGACGGATGACCAAAATGAAAATGATGAAGCCAAATTGCTTCTTTATTTGAAGTACTAAGAAATGACATAGACAGATTATTCATGATTCTTCTTGTAGTGAGAGGTGTCTCAAGGTAGTACAGCCCATTTTGTTTCTTAGCAAGTCCAATCCTCCTCTTCGAGTCTCGATCCTGAAAAACATAGTAAGATGGGTAAAAAACAGCTTGACAATGAAGATCTTTTGTGAGTTTCTGTATTGAGATAAGACTGGCAGATAGTTTAGGGACATGAAGAACATCTTTAAGGACAAGATCAGGTGTGATAGGAACATTCCCAGCCCCTACAACAGTAGTAAGAGACCCATTTGCCACAATAATCTTCTTATTGCTAGGACAAGGTGTATAAGTGCTGAAATGGGATGAGGTGTGAGTCATGTGGTCGGTAGACCCTGAATCAATAACCCAAGAATTACCTGAGAGTGCTAGTGAGCATGCACCAGAAGGTTTATTAAGAGACCCTAACAAACCTCTTAATTTCTCAATTTCTTCATTGCTGAAGGTTGCTTTCTCCTGAACTTCTTCTTGACCAGCTTTCTCAGTTAGGTGGACTCGAGGTCTTGGTTGTGTTGCCCGATTCACCCACTCTCGACCTGAAGTAGTTGGCCTGCCATTCAATTTCCAGCATTGTTCTTTTGTATGTCTGGGCTTCTTGTAGTAGGCACACCACAAGCTGTCTCGATTGTCTTTCCTTGGCAAGTCACCCTTTTCATCAACCTTTCTAGTTGTAAAGGCCGACCCTTCTACAGCTTGCGATTCTAGCATGACGGATTGACGGCTTTCTTCCGCTCGAATCAAGGAAATCGTTTCCTCCAATGATGGCACTTCCTCCTTGCCAAGTATTTGAATTCTGACCTGGTCAAATTCAGAATTGAGCCCGGCGAAGAAATCGTAGATCCAATCCTTTTCAATAAAACTCTTTAGAATGGCCGCATCATCTGGACACCGCATCTGAAATACTAGATAATGATCGAGTTCTTGCCATAAGTTATGTAGAGAATTAGCATACTCGGTAATAGTCTTACCTCCTTGCTTTGTCCCACTGGTTTTGACCTTAATTTCATACACCTGGGCTGCATCACGAGCCTTTGAGTATGTCCGTCGAACGGAATCCCAGATCTCCTTTGCGGTTGGTAGAAACATACAAGTGTCGCTTATGGCTGGTTCCATGGAATTCCATAACCATGACATGATCATGGAATCAGCCTCATCCCACGCATCAAAATCAGGATCTCCTTTCTTGGGTCCTATCCCAAGTAAATGGATAAGTTTTCCTTTCCCCTTCAGATACGTCTTGACAAATTGTGACCACTTGAGGTAGTTCTTCTCATTCAATCTATAGGTTGGCCTGATATTCTGAAGATCACCTGTCATGTGTGTTGAGGCGACCTCCTCAGATTGGTTCATGGTAGGATCTGTGGCTTTGGATGTGGCCATTTTGGAGAGTGAATGTTAAGAAGAGAACAAGGGCAATAGTGCAGCAATGAAGGCTGCAATTGAAATCCAGAAATCTATTTCTGGAGAATAATAGACAGCAACGAAGGCTGAAAAAGAACGCAGCAATGAAGACTGCAATTTTAAATTCAGGAATCTAGCCTAGAGCTCTGATACCATGTGAAATTTTAGATGGAGAGAAATTGTTATTCTCATTCATATCTTCTGGTGCTTTACAATGCTGTATTTATAGGCTAATACACAGATAAATCCTAACAAACAAAAATAAAGGAAAGAAATTTAAAAAAGGAGAAAAACTAAAATCCCACGATTTGTGGGTTAACAACTATAATCCCATGATGTGTGGGATTTGATCAGAATCAAATCAGAATAAAAACCTCCTAAAAAAACCTATGTATTTACAGCAATATAATATCTATTTATAGCTCAACAGAACTAAAAAGATTTCTAGAGGTTTTTACTTAAAGCTAGTATGAAAATTACAGGTTGGCTTGGAAGCATGAGGCATCGTGTTGTTCAGCTTATGGCGACTCTCGAAAGTCAAGTCAAGCATTAAAAATTATCAGTAGGAAAGTTCTTCCATCATGTAAATTTCAAAGTTATTTTCTAAGTCAACTCAAGCATTAAAGTTATTTTTTAAGGATGATGATAAAATCCTGAGTTAATAAGCATTTTACTTTCCTTATGACCAAACAAAGTTAGATACCACCGAAACAAATATCCGTGCACATGAACAACCTTAATATAATCGTAACATCAAGTACAATCACCACCACATAAACTAGAACAAAATCTAGATTTCCACGCTTATCACCTTCATTCACTCTTGGTTTTTCCTGTAAAAGACCAACTCCTCAGTTCGACATCATCTTCTCATATAAGACTTCCAAGCACTTCACACGCTGAATAGAACAAAGAAAGAGCGTTCTCGATTCAAAGCAATTACCAGGAGAGACGGCCGATTGACCGCCTTCGAAGTCATCCGTGACCATGGCCAGCAAACCCTTCTCCGGATTTCACTCCGCCATCTCCAGAAAGAACGGCCAAACGGGGAGCAGAACCTCAGAAGCCAAAGCGGGCCGTCGGAATTGAAGCTGAAACGGAAGCGCGCGCCGTTGGAACAGAGCTGGAACAGAGCTGGTACGCTCCACCTGATAGTCGGTGGAAGGGGGCAGGGGCGGATCTTTTTCTTTTTCTTTTTTTTTGAAAAAAATTGAAAATTGAAATGTCCTTTTCTTTTTCCCTCTCTTGCTTCTTTTGAGGACGTATTTAACGTTGGAATATGAATCTTTTGAATTTTTATTTCTTGACAAAAAATCTTGTGAATTCATAGGTTAATTTTCACAATTACGGCCCGATGCGAAACAGAGGAAACCCTCGTTTGACTCTATTTCCTATCAACTTCGTTTTATTTTCCCGTTTCATTTTTCTATTCCGTACCTCTCATTTTCTCGTGTTAAAGGGTCGTAAGTTCTTTAGAATGCGCATGATCGTCTACCGACCAGTCTTGAAAAGCACCAGGCTTTGTTATAATCTTCGTTGTTTCAGTGGAAGAAAGTTTACGATGCTTGATACTGTAAAGATTGGTCAAATCAATGGTCAGTCATCTTCGAAGAGTACCCAATGGTTTGTTCTTTGAAATTCCTTACAAGAACGGTGGGAGTCAAGGAGTTTCCTTTCACGTTTGTCTCCATTTTTGCTAAGCAAATGAATATTGATGAGACTGAAGCATATGCTACGAATACGTCACCGTATACCTCATGTTCATTCATTTTTTGCATTGCTTATACCTGGTATGAACTTTTGATAATTGTTATACAAATTATCCAGAAATAAAATCCCAAAAATGCTTAAAACGAACAAAAGGGCAAAAAAAGTTCCAGGCAGAACAGCACAGCAACGCGAAAAAAGAAAAGAAAAAGAAGATGAAAAAATGGAGGAGAAAAGCAGCTCATTGAAAAAATTCGTCAATTTTAGGCATTTCTTTTACGAAATGTTATTGCTTTTTACAAACTTTTCTCTTTTTGTTGCGAACAAGAATTTTGATCAAGTGGGTTCTGCTGTTGTAGACGAAAACAATGTGCTCCTGCACGCTAACGTGCGTCGTCGCTAATTAAGAAAAAAAAAAGGACTATCTATAAGTTAAGCACCAATCGAGTGGTCTACCCATTCGTGTTCTGATCTTCGGACTACATGTAGCCTGCATGTACGCTTACACGTTGAGATCATATGAGGTTCCCGATGGATCAAATCACTGCATTTTTTATCTACCAGTAAGTGTTATACATGTCTATAGCTCTAGATTTTCAATCGAACAAATAAAGCCTAGATTGATTCTAGAATAGTGATCTATATTGAATTGCCAACTAAAATCATTCACAAAAAAAGCGAATGATTTGAAATAATTTTTTTCAAAAAATAATCGCTTACATGGTTACAAAAATGAACGAACACGAGAAATTCTTGTCGAGCACGAAAACATTTGGATAATTGAGACATATTTCATTGGTCGATTATTTCAAATAATACAAGTGGTCATTTTTAGAAAGGTATTTTTCAAATCTTTTATCTTTTCGTGGAGCAAAAGGAGTCTCCGTTCATGTAATCTACAAATAATGTCATATATGGTATGATGTATTAGGTTTGTTTAAGAAACAATATTGTTTAATTCAGGCCCACATGTTCAATGGTAATCTCGTCGCACACCCCAACAAAACAAAGTGCCCTGATGGGAGGACTCATGGGACATCGCATCAATATGAATGTGGTGGTGGATTCAGTTGTTGAAATTGTAATTTGGAAAAAAGCAATGTGATTATTCTCATTTACTTTTGAATTTTAAAAAATATGCTAATGAATTATTCAAATCAACATCTCACAAAAGCGAACATTCACGCATGCTTAACATGTCGAAACGATAGGCCAAGCCTGAAAATATGGCCAAGCCATTTGCCATCACCACCCAACTTCCAGACACTCGACTGGATAGAAATACTCTCACTATGTCATTTGCCGTCATTCGCCCGAAATCCAACCCCTTTCCATGCACCTTTTTTTTTTTTTTCCAATTTGTGATGATTGTGTATCAAACTTTAATGTACATGATCATTCTCTAGTCAAGTGGTGAACGTCATTCATGTCTATTTTTATCCTCATGACACTTATAGATGGATCACTAAGGCTGCGTTTGGTTGTATTTTTTGTTTTTGTTTTTAAACACTTTTTCTGTTTTTTTGTTCTTTTGTTCCCAGGAACAAAAAAGAAACAGAAACAAGAAACACAAATTTTGTGTTTCTTGTTTCTGAAACACTTTTGAGAAACACTTATTTTTTTTTTCTTTTTTCTCTTATTTTCTTGTTCTTTTTTCTTTTGGCCGACGGCCTCGCCCAGCCACAACGAGGCTCGCTGGCCCCCGGCGAGGCCGAGGCTCGCCGTCCCCCGGTGAGGCCGACCTCGATCCGGCCTGGGCGACCTCGATCTCGCCCAGATCCGGCGAGGCCGACCTCGCCCAGCGGCCGGCGAGCCTCGGCCTCGCCTGGCGGTGGCCCGACGAGGCCGCGCCTCGCCGGATCAAGGCGAGGCCGACCTCACGCTGGCCTGGGCGAGCTCGATCTCGCCCAGATTCGGCGAGGCCGAGCTCACCCAGCGGCCGGCGAGCCTCGGCCTCGCCGGATCTGGGCGAGTCGGCGTCGCCTGGTGGTGGCTCGGCGAGGCCGCGCCTCGCCCACTGCTGGGCGACCTCAGCCTTGCCGGATCAAGGCGAGGCCAACCCTCGCCGGCCGGTCGCCGGCCAAGGCCTTGGCCGGCGACCGGCCAAAAGAAGAAAAAAAAATAAAAAAGAAAAAAAGAAAAAAATAATAAAAATAATAAAAGAAATAAAAAAATTATCAAAATTTACCAAACATGTTTCTGTTTATTTTTTATTCCCGGAACAAGTTTACCAAACGCGTTGTTTTGTTCAAAAATTGTTCCTCGGAACAGAAACACTTTTTCTATTTCTGTTTCCTGGAACAATTTTTAAACAGAAACGCAAACAAACGCACCCTAAGTCTTGTTACCAATAAATGTGCAGGCCATGTTTGATCCGGCCATTCCTCATATCTGCAATGCAGAGGAATTCTGCCCATTGCAAAACTTCATGTGCTGGGCTTGGCATCTGAAGAGCATGGAGATCATTGGTTCATAGCTCGTTCCTTCGATGGCGACAAATGTAAGCTCACCATGCCGATGCTACTTTTACCAAGAGATGCACTCCTGCTAGAGAAGATGGTCATTAACGTCAAGACCAATGGAAGACGCCAATCAAAATCTCTCAAGTCTTTGCCACGGCTGCCTCTGCCCCAGATGCAATCTTACCAGTAAAGTCTCGCTGCAAACTACCCAATAGGGAAGAAGTGGGTGGACAAGAATGGTTTGGACAGTTTCCTATGCTTGCACCAAATTATCTTTGGGTTATTGGAGCTTTTATGGAGCAAGAAACTTAGTATTCTTGCCACTGGCATCCTTTTAAAAAAAGAAGAAAAAAGACAACCCAGAAGCTCAACATTGAACTAAATGAGCTACATCAATTTTCATAACAAATTATTTCCTATCAATCATGTTCAATTTTCCATCTAAAATATCTCATCTTAAAGTGAAAATTACATGTTCTAGGTAAAAGACATAGGATTTTGAAATCGACTTTAAGTAGTCAACCAAGACATTGTGATCAAATCATCATTGACAATTCAGAAACTCGTACATAGATCTGAAAAACCTCCCAAATAGGAAACCATATTCCAGACTAATAGATCTAATGATAGGCAGTGGGCCCAAGGGAGTCCATTTGGGAGAGTCCCAACAAGGAATTATAACTATTAAGGACTTGCTCCATGAAACTAAAGAGACAACTTATAGGAACCTTAATGATACTGATTAGAACAATTCTCCAGCACGCGTTTCTAGACTAATCAAATGTCTGTTGAGAAGTTCATCATGTTTTCACTTTGAAACAGTACTAAACCCAAACATGCAGGAAGGTTCAGAGTACCTAAAATTCCAAATCTTCTAATAGTTACACACCCACAGAGAGAACTATCTACACACAAACATACATCCTCACAGAACACTTTCCCCAACCGACGGTCTTATAGGCTCTCTCAATCTCCCTAAAAAAGAGCAGAAACTCAAAAGTCTAACACAAAAGCAGAAAGTCTGTACAACAGGCTAACCCAGACAGACCAAATTCTCCTTTAGGTGCTTCAACTGCAGTATAGGTAGGAGCTCGGGGCAAACAACAAAAGTTTCAGATAATTGTGCTGTATTGAAGTCGGAGGTGTCATCTCTGAAGTGATCAGTAGAAGTGAAATCCAGAACTTTTACAAGAATAACTTCACCTAGTATAGTTGTTTAATTGACCGGTCCATTACTTTCGGGCAATACTGATTTCTGCCATCAGATCCATTTATTAAGAAAGATTGCTCTATGGAAGTGAGAAAGGAAAGAAGTAGTCATTGACTGAATCTGATAGACTATACTGCTAAATATATGATCTGAACAGACAGGAGGCTTACAACATTTCCAATTGGAAAGACACCAAATAAACTAAAGCACAGAACCCCATCTTCATCTCCACTGCAAAGGATATTGAAACATTGCTTTGAAGAATTTGAGAGCACTACCAATGAATCTTGACCATCGTCAGTTAAACCAGTTTCTCCAGGTACTAGTCCAGGCATGCAAGGAGCTCTTGGAGCTGGAGGGAAGAAACGAGTAGTGCAATCAGAAGTGTCCTATTAAAAAATGGATAATTATCTTTCCAATTAGAAGAAGAAGAACAAGAACAAGAACAAGAAGAAGGTAAATATAACAAGAGATTAAGGTTAACAATCAACAAATCAACAACTCACAGTTGACACCAAACATAAGTTTTCAAGAAACCTTCCACAAACCCATATTGAAGCTGTTGAATAAAATCCTAAGTTTGAGAAAAGAAAAATTTTAGTAGACCAGACTAAAATAACTACTTAACTGCAAACAAAGCATTAGATAGAACATGAAAGGTATGAACAATAAAATTTTGTCCTTTAAGAATCGAGATCGAGAAGTTAGATGAACTTTTTTCAGTTGAAAGATGCATACTCTATTCACTTGGGCATCCTCCTCCCAATTGAGACACACCCCAGCTGCTGCATGGGACTTAAGCTTCTTAAAAGTTTTCCATTCTGCTTAATATTTATACCGAGTTAGAAAAAAAAAATACCACAGTCCGTATAACTGCTGCAGGCACTAGCATATAACAAGCAGCACAATGCATATCCACGGTTCCATAAAGACAGCTAGATTGGTAAGATAACATTCACATGTAAAAATAAGATCTTCAAAGCAAAACATAATCCATGAAGTGGATAATGATTAGAAAATTGGTAGACATCACAAAGAAACTTTATGGCAGCAGCATCAGCCAAGTTCTGAGCAATTGTACCCATGACCAAACAGCTAGCTTTATGAATAACTGGTAATCTACGAACTTTTCCACCCACAAGCATTATTAAGGCACATACAAATTCTATCATTTAGGAGTTACCCGAACTATTACCTTCCTAATATGACCGAACTGGACATATGTCACTTTAAATAACAGAAAGAAACTAATAATTTGATGAAAATGAGTGTGTCATGGATGACTGCTTCTATATGCTGTCCGAGTCATCTTTGGATAGGAATGAACGATTCAATCTAATTAGTTAAATGGGTATATATAAGATACAAGATATCATGATATCATCTAAACCGTGGACTTTGTAAGTTTACTGCTATTCTTCTTAAAAATTATGTGACATTGACGAAGATATTCATATTGCATGTATTGTACAAGATATAAATGCTGCGCTGGTCATGTTTGGATTGGAATGAACCATTCACTTTAATTAGTTAAATGGGCTAGTCATCTCTTGTCATTTGTAGACCTATTTAACAAAGGGGGCATGTTCGAAAAGAGTGTTCTAATAAGATCTGTTAAGGCTTTCGTGCTCAGATTGACCTAACTAGCAGTCCACTGTTTATTTGACATTGGCAGACAGGACCCATAAACATGGATTGCCATCTCTATTAGCAGCTAAATGTTTGTTGAGCAAGCTTGCTGTTTGCAATGCATCATGCGGCTTTTGAGCAATTCAGAATCTTTCCCAAGAGAGATTAGAGAAGAACACATTCTGAAGATCAGGGATTCTTGCAGTGAAACTGTACCATCTTCTAGTCCCAAGACAACTACTTTGCCATCAGGATGCCAGCATAATGATGTTATACATTTACCTAGAGTACATTAGAATAATTAGATAATCCAGTATAATGACATACAATGGAATGTGCAAAGAAAAGTGATTTCTTAAACAACAACAACAAAAACACAGAGAGAGAGAGAGAGAGAGAGAGAGAGAGAGAGAGAGAGAGAGAGAGAGAGAGAGAGAGAGAGGATGAATAATTTGTTCACCATAAAATTAATAGACTAAGAGGAAAGACAGAGAACACACATAAACTGAGAAAATGATAATCAAAATTTGGGAAGTAAGGCAAACATCATAACAGTACACATTATATCTGACAGGGATATTGGTAGCTTGACATGGGATTTCTTTGGGCTAGTAGATCATTTAAAGCTAGGGAATCTTTATCTTTTTGGCAGCCTTCAATCCATTATCTCAATCCCGGAACGAATCTTATTGTTCATCTTTGGAACCTCGAGGTGGAGTGTAACAAAAAAGCATATGTCAAGCAAGGATCACAAGTGTACAAGTATCTACAACTTATCTCACCAGAAACCACTCAACGATTGGTTCAAGAAGCACTCAACAACATGTTTTTCATATCAAGAAGGCAACATGATGCATGCGGCATTCAGATGTTTCTGGAGAAAATATACCTCCTCTCTTAATTTTTCCAGTGAGAATAGATTACAAAAACTACCAAGGCTAGGCATCTGATCCCAAGCTCTTATGAATTTGAATTACCAAAAGATAAAGTCGTACAAGAACTTAACATACTTGGATGCAGCTCCGCCTACCCTCCTAGTCCTTTTGCTTTCTCCAACTCCTCCCTCCATGTATACATGTATGCAGCATAGCTTGAGATATATCCTATTCACAAGTAAGTTAAATTCCCAACAACAAACTTGATTAATCAAAATGATGTGACGAAATGCCCCTTTGTAATCAGAAGAAGATAAATTAACTTCAAGTAATACAAATTGTGCGAAACTTTCCAGACTAGACTCTACATTTTAACAATACAGAATGTGAGAAATCCTTGTAAGGAATGCTCAATCTGTACAATAAGAGGAAGAAGAGGAGCCAAAAGTAATATTACACTTAATCAGTACAAGAAGAGGAAGAGCAGAGCCAAAAGTAATATTACATAGTGAGAGTCACTAACAGAAATTGAAGAAAACTATATAGATGCCCAATGGCATTGAGATCATATTTTGCAGGGGTTAAAACCTGCCAACTCCAAGTGGGCATCAAGCATTTCTACATTGGACATAACTAGTCTATCTAGCATAAACGACATCCCCTCCAATTCAAGTTCTTTATCTTCATGAACACTTTGACTGGTGTACCAAAAAGGGCAAAAAGATGGCAATACGGGAGTAGGGTACACTTCCAGTTGGTCTAGATGATTGTCAGTTATGTTATGGAAATCTCTGAAGGCACCAATCTTGTCTAGAAGTTGATAGAAATCTATCACGCCTGTAAATTAAAATCCCTTCATTCAACTAGTATCGGCTTGAGATTCTTTAATTCCAACTATGTCATCTCCAAATTTTCCCTCCCATTACCATCATTCACTCTTCATTTTTGTGTAAAACACCAACTCCTTAGTTTGTTCTCATTTAGAATTCCAAGCATTTAACCTCTATATTCCCCAACTCTTCATCAAATGCAATTTGAACTGGATTGGCAATTGAAGTGATTTATTTGGGGAAAAGGACCGTAGCACATTTAACGAAAAGCAAATGGGGAATAAGGCCAACGTGCATGCAGAGTCTGAGACTTGCAATTGGGCAAAGAAAATGGCACAACTTGTACCTCTGACACAAGTGATAAAACCTAAGCACATTCAACAATTGAAAGGCAAAAGAATAAGACAGTTTACTCTTCCTTCCAAATACAGTTTAAAAACCCAGCAATTATATGCTTTGAGAACACTTTTGGTTCCCACCTATGAGACAAATTGAGTGACTAAAGCTTTTGAGTGTTGAAATAGTAGAACTTATATACTAATTCTAGTCAACAATTGCTTTTTCGGTCTTTTAAAAAACAGGACACAACTACTTTTCATTAATAATTTACTATGATCATTGGAATGATGGTTATGCACTACTGAGCAGGAAAAAGAATGACCCTTAACCAGCTGCCTTTTCTTTGGTTTTTCAGTAGTTATTCTGAAGGCACGATGTGTATTTGCACCAGTCGTGATCAGGCAGAGTGGTGAAACGATGTAAACCAGATTCCTTGTGCTGAAGTTTGGAATGAACTTCCTTAACTCGAGGAAGAGGGAACAATGAATTATCCATAGGTATGAACCAAACGAGTTAAATTTGAAATAAAAAACAATCTGCTCACCTGAAGGCATCAACTACCAATCAAAAGCTTAGTCGCGTTGTGCAGCTTCTGAGGCAGTCCCTCAAACAGGTTGCAATACCCTCTGTAAGACTCGAACAGATTTTGAACAAAACAATCAGTTGGCCTTCCAAAATCCTCGCCTCTCATAAAAAAGTTCGACTCTGCTTCAATCAAGGATTGAGACTTCCGTTACCAGCTGCCTCATCATACCAGGAAATCCTCTCAAACAGCAACAGAGGACTTGAAATCTCCAAGGGGAAACCCTCATCAAGTGCATCCCGAAAGCAGCTATCGACCGCAATTTCCCTCAAAGTTCTCGAACAAAGCTTGATGGTTCGCTTTAAACCGTAGCATCCTTCCAAACTAAGGTCCTCGAGAACAGGGCTGCCATTCGACATCTCATGCATCACCTCCGAGTCACAGACGGACAGGGACCTAACATTAATCCAAGCGATACTTCTACTCAACGAGAAGCAACAGAGCCCTGAGTGCAGGTTCACCAAACGAAGAGCATCCTTAAAAGGAGCCCCGGTACCGCGAAATGGCCGGCCATCTCGTACGACCTCTTAGTCGCATCGACTGAGAGGTCCTCGGCACGGCGGTCGACAGCAAAGCGAAGCCACGGACTGAGCTCAAGCGCGCAACGGTCGAAAAAATCGGCGTCGATGTAGAACTTCCTCACCTTGGGCGACGCCTAGAGGATCAAGACGCCGTCCACGGACGGGGAGGCGTTCCGCCAGGGGAAGGAGAAGACGAGGTCCGGGGCGGCGGCCCAGACGGATCGCCACCGCTTCGACAAAAACGCACGTTCGGACAATGCGTGCGAGGTCGAGAGACGAGAAGATGTGGTGGATTACCGAGTCGGGGGCAAGTTGGCTGGTGCGATCGGCATCGTCGCCTAGGGTTTCGCATCGACGGGAGGAGGCGGAGGAGGAGGAGGAGGAGGTCGGCGATCGCTTCGTCTTCGCCATGTGGGGATCGACGATCGAACGGATGAACCGGAAGGAGAGCCTCCTCCGATTGGAGGGTTCATTTCACTCGGACTTAAGTTTCTGGCTTCCCATGTAGAGACACGTGTCGCTCGATGGAGAGGCAAGGCAACCACTTTCCCGCGCCTTTTAATATGTCTACGAGCCCATGATGATGGGCCTCGCACGTCTTGAATTGCCGAGTACCGAACCTTAATTTGTTTAATCCGAGCTTGTCCGACATCGGAAAAAATCATCATTCATATAATAATCGAGTGTGAACAAGGTCGAGTAGGCGTACATAAGAGAGCTTGAGCCCGCGTAAGAAAATGTTTGCTTGATTCCGCTTGATTTTTTATATTACGCTCGGGGGCTCCACTTATATAGTGATAGATAGTGAAACTTTACAAATATCTATAAAAAAACAGATAAAATAAAAATTAATCATAACTAACTTTTATCAGATAATTTGTTTATCTTAAATTACATTAATGATCAAGTATGATATTTCATGAGCTTGAAAAATTGTCGATGAATGCTTCAACATCTTGAATTACATCGGCTTGAATGCAAGAAATGACAACCCAAGCAATTCATAAATCTCACCACTCTGATGGACATGTTCTCTTATTTTCAAATTGGCTAACAAGAATGCAACTAGAGAAAACTTTCCTCGCCTCACCATCCTCCCAAATGCAAGGCTATTGGCATCCACATTGTGTGTCGCCATTTAGATGGCGACTCCATGATTCTACTAATTAAGGTTATTGAGCTTATGGCTTGAGTTCTAGCCAAATCGAATTTATGTCAGAGCCCAAAAATTAAAATAAGTTAGAGACGCGTTAGGAGGTATTGTGGGCCTTTGGTGGAGCTATGTGGAGAGGACTGGGAGACTGGCCGTGCCGCTTGCTAACCACATGATAGTCATTAGGTATTGGCCGAGCTCTTAGTAGGTCCCTTTAGATGCCCGAATAACTTGTATAGTCAATATCCGACATTTCGTTTGTTATGTGAAACAAAAAATGCTAACCAAATACGCTCTCCAATGCAAAACTTGGAAATTCGATCTTCATGAATATCGAATTTTTTAATTTGGGTGGAATAGGTTGATTTGTCCTTCCTATTGAAAAAATTAGAGGTATTCATAACATTTTGAAAGTGGAAAACAAATCAAATCAAAGCTGAGAATTGCAGTTGCTTGGCTTCGGAAGATACCATGAAAAGAGGTCCAGGAAGATTCTACTAAGCAAAAATCCGAACATTGTTCGGTGCAGGTAAAGTGCAAATAGCATTGGTAAATATCAAAACTAGTTGACAACTAAATTTTGAATGATAACTTATTCGGTTGGTAGCATTTTGGTAAGTTACCAAAATTTTTCAGAAAATATCAACAATTATTAGAACCTTTTTTCTTAATATATATTACTATTGACATCCAAATAATCTCGATGGTTAAAGTTAGAAAAATTCAAGATTCAAGATCTCGATCATGGCAACACTCATTTCTTAACTTGAAAAAAGTTAGATTTGTATCAGTAGTACTTTAATTGTATATAGGTGTTAATTCAACATAAGCGTGTAGGAATAGGCGTTTCGATTTCAAGTTTTCATAGAAATGGCTTAAAATCCTTTTTTTTTTTTTTTGGTCAAATCAAAGAATCTACCTTTGACTGAAAAAAAAAATTATTTCAATAGTCTTTAATTTTTTTTAGACATTTTATTTAGAAATAGTGAAATTTAAGTACCTTCAATCCAATTAAAGAAATATCAATTTCAAAAATCAATTAACCGGTTAGAACACCATATTTGTTATCATGGAATTTGAGCTCACACCTTTCAAGATCGCGTCACATGGCGCAATTACACAAAACTCTGTTGGAGAATAAAATATGTTCTTTTCTCATCTTGGAAGGGGTCCTTTTTTTTCTTCTTCTTTTGGCTTCTTTTTATGTTCAAGAGGGAGGCGCCACAAGTTAAAAAAAAAAAAAAAAAAGGGAGAAAAGAGAGAAAAATAAGGAGGATTGACTCTCCATGAGTGCTGTGTATACACCTTCACCGTCGCCCCATCACATCCGACCTCATCCTCGTCACCGCAAGCTGCATCCATTGTTCTTGGACTTCATTCTCTTGAGGAGTTGGAGCAATAGTCGCCGCTACCCATTCCGACGATTGAAACCCACGCCATCACTTCGATGAGCCTCTTCATCGCTCCTCTCGACTCCATTAGTTGCCAAGCCAGTTGCCCTCGGTATTCCTGAGCCGCCCTTTCCTGCTCCACTATTGCTCCCTGCCTTCCCATCGTGAAAACCGAAGGGCCCAGATCTCGTTCGAAGACTCCCTCACTGGTCGTTGTTCTGTTCGTAGATAGTTGTAAAGGTTCCAATCGCCGGTTGCGAGTGCCCATCGTAGCCTACTTACACCACTGATAAACTAGGCTTTCTTGCTGCCTTCAACGATGGTCATCGATGAGGAGCCACTCAAAACCTGACGGTCCGAGGGTTAATTTTTGAGCTTGAATATTCCGGTTGGTTTATCCGATTCTACCTCCACTTTTGTTACTTACTTTTTGTGGATGCAATGGCCAGCGCAATCGTTAGTCGATGGTAGGAGACGGTGGTTCGGCGAAGAGCGGGAATGAGTAACAGTGGTATAGGAGTACTTTTGAGCGTGAGATTTTGAATGTTTCCTCCTGGTTCGGGGAAGCTTTAGATAGCATGAAGATGCACCATGAAAAGTCATTGAAGGTGGGAGTTCTGGGAATAGGGAGCTAGGCCTCGAAGATGAGATGAGGGGGTGAAAAGGCGAGAAAAGGCTAAAATGATGATGACGTGTCTGGTGGGGTGAGGCCCCACACGGAGACGAGGTGGCATTGCGGAGGGCCGGTCTTTTCCTCCGTTCCCGTCATCCAACCCTCTCTTTTGCTAAATTAGTAATTGCTAATTGCAATGGGGATTTAAAAATTAGTTCCCTGGAATGTTCTAAATTCTCGAGGAGAGGATGGTATCCCTACTGCCGGATTGCCAATGCTGTTTCACGGTAACGATTTCCAGAATGTTCCAAATTCTCGAGGAGACGATGGTATCCCCACTGCCGGATTGCCAATGCTGTTTCATGGTAACGATTTCCAGAACGCCATGTGGAGCGATACGATCCATTCTTCAAGCCAAACGGACTATACGGGGGGCGGGAGTGTCCTCGACTCTGAACCTCCCTGTGCCTCGACATCAAGCTTCCAGTCTTGGAGTCCACTTCCTCATCCTGAAGGCAATCCCATGATGGGAGATTCCCCAGCAATTTATTTAGATGACATTTTGGAATGTGATGACTTGTCAGATCCCACGATACGATGATGATGGTTCTGTTAGAGGTACCAGGAACGGTGGTGTTAAGTCCGAAATTTAGGCCAATTCTCTTTCTTCCTCATATCTGCAACTTTTCTCCGCGAATTCTCAGACTCCGCTGGACCTCACAAGCCTCCCTCCATTGAAGCTCCATCCTTCACAAGCTCACCATGGGTTTGCATTTCCCATTGATGCTTCTGTACCCTCCTCGCGTTTTGTCACAGCAGAGCTGGTGGCTGCATTTTCGGCTGCTAGTGGCGTGTGCTTCTGTTTCAGCTTCATTTCGACAAACTGCTTTGGCTTCTCAGGTTTTGCTTCCGTTCGGCGTTCTTTTGTGATCTAATGGGTGGGTCAACTCAATTGTTCCGACTCGGTTTTGTGAGGTTTTGGCTCGATTTCTTCCAATTGGCAGGTGAAGATGACGGAGTGGAATCCAGAAAAGGATTTGCTAGCGATAGTCACGGAGGACTCGAATGTGGTCGCTTCTTCGCTTCATTTGGCGGAGGCTGTAAACAATCTCTCCTGAGTATAGCTAAGACTAGAGAACTTCTTTTATTTATTTATTTATTTATCTATTCATTCATTCAGTGTGTTGGTTTCTTCAACGATGGGCATTTGTGCTTCAGTATATTTGGTGTCTTTTCAATCGGACATATCATAAGCATCCCGTGTGTTGAAATCAAATATTTAGGAGTATGGTAAATTGGATACAGCCGACAATTCATTCTTTCCTTGTTCTGGCTTCTCATTCAGCACTTTTTCTTAGTAAGTCAGTATTGCCTGGAAAGTAATGGGCTGATTAAGTAAACAATTATACTAGGAATGCTTGTGAAAGTTTCAGATGTTCATGCCATTTCCCAGGCTAGATTTCACATCCGTTGGTCACTTCAGAGATGACACCCTTCCAAATTGGATACATAACAATTATCTTATTATTGTTTGGCCTGAGGTTAGCCTGCCTTACCTACTTGCTCTACTCTAGGCTATTGCGTTTCTGCTCTGTTCTATGAAGATTTCCAATCAATTCTCCAGGCTTGATTTGATTCGTCCTTAATGTTGTACTAGGTAAGATGATTATCCGTTTACTGATAGAATTCTTGGTATTCTTTTCTTAGATGAGGGCATATGAGTTACTCATCTTTGTTCACTTATTTATTCGTGTATAGAAAATATTTGTTTAAAGGCCTTCTTAAACGAATAAACATTTTCATCAGCTCTTTTAAATTTAGTTACTCTCCCTACTTTCTTAAATCAAGCTTTACTACATGAATAACACATTAGGAGCTAAATAAAAACATGTAAATCGTTTGCATTTATGGTAGTGAGAACTTTGGTTCCTTTGATTTGATGATCCTCTTTGATCAAAGATGTTATGTACGCATTTGGAATTTGATATTATTGCCAAGAGATAATGATTTTAGGCTAGTATCGATTGATGTCTATGAACGTGGATGTTCATGGGCAGTGGATCTTCTGGTTTGGACCATTTGTAGGGGCACTAGCAGCTACAGTACCATCAGCAGGTCAAGGCCCTCAAAGCAAGTGCCATCGAGGCCCTCGGCGGCAACCCTGCCAACTAAAATCTTTCCCGTTTTCTTTTTTGCATTTTTATGCCCATTTTTTTTTTTTTTTGTGAACGAGAGACAACTATGACGATAGATGGTGATGGTGGTCATGACGGAACCCCTCTTGATTTATAGATTTATTGATCCCAATTATCATTATTATTGCTGTTGTTACTGTTCAATGATTAGTGGTGGAAGTGTTTCCTTTTCTTTCGTGTTCTATCCCCCTGATCGCGGGCGCTCCTGTTGAAACCAACCTGACAACCCCAATCAAGTTGAGTGTAGAGACTGGGGGAGACATAAACCCTACATCCAAGATACCTGACGATGAGCAGATACTCAGTATAAAACTAGAATTGGACCAGGAACATGCGTGATCAGCACGAGGATGAACGTTCCGCGCGTCTCTGAGGCAACGCACCTGGCACTAACAGGATGAGCAAAAAGATGCTCGAACTATGTAATAATACTGATGAGGTTTTGAGTTGGCGTCCTTCTATCGTCGGATGAAACATTATAGTGTCTCGACTGAGGGCTGAATCGCGACTAATCCTGGCAAAAAGCCAGGGTGACAAGAGGGGGTTGGGGTAAAAGGTGAGGCGACAAGTGCTGCGACGATCTACTTTGGGACTCAAAGTTGCATCTAGCCAATAGCACGTCTAAGATGACACAGAAAATATGAGAAAATATTGGGTAGGGCTATCGTTTGGGCAAAATGTGATAAGATTTAGCACTTAATTGATATAATTGAAATGTTCGGGATTAAATTAGTATAAATGCAATAGGTTTAGGATTATTATTATTATTATTATTATTATTATTATTATTATTATTATTATTATATATATATATATATTTTTTTTTGGATAAATTTCCCGTCAATGCCGTGGTTCATACAATTCGACATTCTGACCACTAAATGTAAAACAGGTCAGTCAAATGATGAAATTTGACTTAAAGATCAATAATATCACACTAATTCAACTATTTTTCCCTCCTTACTCAGATTTTACTATTGCTTAAAAAAAAAACAAAACAAAAATTCAACGATGGTTATAGCGTATAATATATGGTCATAAAATCCCATAGAGTTGCCTCCAGAAAATTTTGCAAGCTAGGCATTCAGAATACTATCATGACAATTCAGGATTACTATACGTAAATTTACGATGTCAATGATGCTTCACTTGTAATCAAATTATATTATATTATCTAACAGTACGGTGAGTGAAGGTGCCATAAATTTGGCTTATGGGAAGCGAGATTTCGAGTACATTTGACTTTCACATTTAATTCCGAGTTTTGGTAACGATGTATTTAGTAATAACAACTTAATTGATTAATCAATAATAAAATAAATAAATAGAAAGACCGTGTATATATGAAAAATAAAAAAGTATTAACTTAGAATTTAATAAAAGGAAGCATCGATTGCTAAAATAAATGTAGAAGAATGACTTCAGGATTAGGTATAGGACGACTCAAATAAGTGCTCAACGGCTGGATTATCGCACTTCCAAATAATATTGTAAATACTAGGTATGTAGGTTTACTGCTCTAGAGATCCCTCCGTGACTTTATCTTCTTTTATCAAGCTCATGAAATATATATGTAAATTCTTCATGATTTTCGGAAATATTGAATATTTCTGTTACTTTTTCGAAATTATTAGGATTGTGAATGTTACTAAATAATGAATATATAGACATCCAAAATTTATCTAGTTGATCCGATAATATTGGTTGTATGAAATTATAAGCGGCAGCCTTTTAAAGGATAGTGAGATTATTGAGGAAAATACACTAGCACGATCGAAGTTTGGAAAAAAGAATCTAATTTCTATCTGTTTTATGGAAAATGGATGTATTTTCTGCAAAAATTGAGCTTTTTTTTTTTTTTTTTTGGGATGTTTCAAGGCTTTATGTAATTGTTGGACCATTGGGGGTACTTTTTGGGCCCATGGACCCAAAATCGATTATGGAAGGGCAATTTCGTAAATTCAATACTAAACGGGCTTCTTGGCCCAAGTGAGTTTAGCCGCTATTTGTGAGGGTACAAATTTCTGAAAAGAGGATGAAACTTGCATCGCATTGTTACTGAATGGTAAAATTATTTTGAGGCATGTTATATTTATAATATTGGATCCAGTATTGGCCAGACATTTCAAGGTGGTGTTATTTTGGATATACATCGAAAATAATCATATGAGTGAATCATTTCAAATCATGTTGGATATTATGTATTGATATTTAATTGATGCACATGATTGACTTATCTATTGAAAGATAATATATATTTGCTAATCAACTCTACTTTGGGGCTTAACTATGACAGATGTGATTTCTAGGGTTTAACTAGAATGGATGTAGTTCTCTAGACAGCATCACCTACTGAAGTGTGGCCGCAGTGTTCCATGCAATTTATATGTGATACTTTTGCTAACTTGGTGTGCCACATATTTGATGCAAAATTTGCTTCATTCACTACTCAGTCCATAGAAGTGGTGATTGTCACTTCCCCGGTCAGGGCTTTACTCGCCCCTTTCAATATTGTTTCAAGTCATAAATAAGGAAACTTAACTGCACCACGTAAAGAGCAATCTAAAATAGCGTGAGATCCTAATTTAGATTACTTTTATTTTATGGGTAGAAATAATTTAGATTACTTGAGTGAGGGCTATTATATGGGTCATAAAACTCTCATTTTCATTAATTCACGACACTCCGAACTTTGTTATTATAATCATTCGGTGAAAGGTTTATCATTTTCGTATGATAGCTATTATCGGTTGGAGGTTTTGTCCTTTATTTTATAGGGAATATTCGGTCATTCCCTAGACTTTAAGGTTGGATTCGGACTGCGGCAGTGGGCGTCATTCGTGCGCGCACATTTTTTACGAGATGGAAGAATAGAATAGTCAACCTTGAAAAGCCGACCAAAGAGAAAAGATTACTTATAAAATATTAAAGCAATAGCATCCATAGTAACCTAAACTCTAGATTTTGTCCAGTTTTAACTTTAGCCTCCCTTGACTTTTTAAAAAAAAAAGTCGAATGTCCTCCGTTGTATAGCCGTTTGAAATTGCCCTTATTTGTTTACGTGGGTCGAGAGGGCATTAATAAATTTATATTATCGAAAAAGAAAAGTTTATAATTTTCTCTTTTTGAAGAAGAGACAAAATAAATAAAATATTAGAGTACCATTATAGAAGGAATTCCCGGGCAACATTGCTAGTAATAGTCCTCGTAAGCACATCTTCTATTTGATGATGGGCTCAATTTCAATTTTGAATAAATTTTGGAACTTTGTTGAAATATTTTCGCGTCACCTGCAATGTCACCGTGTTACGTAAACGCGTCAGAGGATGAAGCTTGAACTGCAAGATTGGCCACGTACACCATAAAGCCAAGCAGCCTTTGGCGTCGACAAAATCGCCACTTCCCTTGGTTAGGTTTGCAAATCTTTAATTTATAACTCCCCCTCCTTATACTAATCCACACGCGTTCTTTGTCTTATTATTATTAGGGTTAATATTAGGAAAGCCCCAAACTAATAGATATGATAAATTTATTATAAAGTAATTTTTTGATTGCAAAAAATTTTAACTAGTATATTTATGATAAATTTATTGAAAATTAAATTTTTGGTCATAGAAAACTCAAAACTAGTATATTTGTAACAATTTAATCCAATATTAGTACATTTGTGATAAATTTATCATATGTTAATTTTTGTTAAATTGAATTAATATCACAAAAAGAAAACCCTAAATTAATACACATGTAACAAACGGAAAGTAAAACTTTAAATTGGTATATTCGTTAATTATCACGTGTTATCCAATTTAATAAATTTAGTGGAAAGTAATGAAGGATAAATTTGTCATATGTGTATTGTGTATCCATTTAGAATTTTTTGTGATATTAACTCTTATTATCATTTTTCATTTTTTTCATTATTATAATAAAATTGGCCACATACAAGAGAAAGCACGTGATTGGAAGTGATCAATGGAATTTTTTTTTAATCGATATCAAATTAATTGCACTGCAAGTTCTAAAACTTATCATAAAAATACAATTAAGTTATAATATTTTCAAAAAATGCAATCAAATCTTAAAACATGTTAAATGAATGCAATCAAGTGCTATTAACTCCATCACGAAAATTGTTGACGTGACATTCATTATTATTTTCTTACTCAAATCTTACTTACATTAGATTTTAAATTAAAAGGGGTAAAAGAAAAGCACCTTCGTAGGGCCGGAGTTCGCTGAGGCTGGGTGAGTTTGTTTTATAGGCTGGTGCAGCAATTTATTTCATCCAGAAGGAAAGAAATGGGGCACTTCATGGAGGAACTTCTTCACTTGACAGAATCATCAGCAATGTTCATTTCTCCATTAGAGTGCAGATGTCCTCCTTCATTTATGTTGAGGAAGAAGGCATTGCTGCAAGATGATGAGGAGCTTTTGGAGATTATGCATGATCACTCCTGTGCAGATTTTTTACAATGATCGCGGCGACCACAACCCATCGGCGAGGACCCTATGGTCCCTTTTTTTTTTTGAGATCGGGCTCTTTTTTTAAATAAAAATTTAGCATTTATTTATTTTTAATCTAATTTAAGTAAGATCTGTTTAAAAATAATTAAAAAATGTCACGTAGGAGAAAGAAAATAAAGAAAAAAATGACATGTCAGCATTTTTAATTTTCATAGATAACCGAATGACTTGATTACATTAATTTGACAAATTTTAAGACTTGATTACGTTTTTTGGAAACTTTAGGACTTAATTATACATTCGTAATAAGTTTTAAAATTTCTAGTACACCTATCTTTAACATAATTTCAAGCATGTCCCTCATTGATTAAAGATTGGGTAGAATAGATTTACCTCAAACTCATGCTGAAGGCAAAAATAGCTTAATTATTTAATTGGCTAAAGCCGGAAAAAGAAGATGATAAAAAAAAAAAAAAGTCGACGCAATTTCATATGGATATAAGGAAGCAAATTGCTAAAATCAGAGAAAATTTAAATAAATAAATAAAATCTAAATCGGCAACGTTTCGGGGAAATGCATGATGGAGTCACATTTCGCGGAAAATGAGGTGCTGCAGACATATACAAAAAGAGACGCACTCATTACAGGAGCTTGAGTTCGTTGATGAACTGCTGATTCTCTCTCTCTCTCTCTCTCTCTCTCTCTCTCTCTCTGCTGCGCTTTTTCAGTAACCAGACATTCTCCTGCATCTTGTTGAGCTCCAGAAAGGAGAAGGGAAAAGCCATGGGGAAGCCAAAGAGAGCTTTGCCTCCCTCTTCATCTTCAGGTCAACCAAGTCAACACAAGAGGCCATGCTTCCCTCCGATCGAGTAAGCTCGCCATACCCTCCTAACGTTTCGATGCTTGGTTCACTGTTTGATGATCTTGCGTTAGTTTTAGCTTTACTTGAGGGAGATTCAATGAAGGGTTCTTGAGTTGACGATTCTTGAAATGGGAGATATGGTGAAAGCCCGCCATCGATAAGCTTTTGCCTCATGACCGTCCTAATCCGCTTTCGTTCAGTTCTTTGTTGGTGGGTTTGTGCTGTTGCTCAGATGCGAAGTACTAAAGACCTTGAATGTCGTCGTCTCGCATCTGTTTGGGCCACTCGCTGTACTTCCTCCTTATTTGAGCTGAATTCTGTTAGAATCATTTATCTAGCAAGTGAGCTGTTATCGTTACCAGGTTAATTTGCTATCCTGTCGTCTAAAATATCCTATCTGGCTTGTACTTTTGTGCTGATGTTCATGCAGTCAAGCATGGAACGGGCCCGAAATGAATCCTGTGCCGAGTTGCTGTTTGACTTGCTGTTTGACAAAGGAGGATCTGCGGAGTATGGTAAGATGAGTGAAATAGCCAAGTTGGACATGCAAAGTACAGTCCTTATTATATTTCAATTCCTGTTTCTTCGATTAGAAGTGGTTAGATGCATTTCTGACATTCCGGCCAGTTTCTGGATAGTAATCCACGTGAGAAATTGCCAAGAGATGTATAGAGAATTATTGCTTGAGTAGTAAAAATGACCCTTTGAATGTTCTAGGATTTTCCCAGGAAGCAATTGCACTAAGAACATGCTTTAGGCTTTTCATGTTGTATTGGGCAGTATGGATCACAAAAAGATACAAATTTTTGATGAAGTGCCCTGGACATAACTGTCGCCTTGAATCCTGGAAAATGTGGTCAAGGACCTTTTGAATGTAGGAGGAGGAAAATGAAGATACCTGTGATGTGAAACTTGAATATGATGATTACGTGACAGATGGCTCTTGCTTATGTAATTATTTGCTATTGCGTTCTTTGCTGGACAGTTCAAAGAAGAGCTAGAGCGTGCTAAATCTGACTGGGCCGAATATTTTCAAAGGTGATTATATTTCATTTGGTTTGTTGGCAGTATCATATCTGCATGAACTGATTTCTGCACAAGAATTTCCATGTCTATTGTCTCACCATAGTATTAATGCCAAAAATCCAAATTTCTGTTCAGCAAAGTGTAATACCTGCGCATACCTTTTTCTGTAAATCACTGAAAGGACGGTGCTTTGGAGATAGCAGCTAATCAACATTTCTTACTTCTGTTATCAAAGCACTGGATAAATTTGTATTCCAGCTTTATGTTGACTTTTTATGTCGAGTTAGATTAAGGAATGCATTTGATGAGGCTGGTATTTATGGTATATACAGTAATTAGATCTGACATTCATTTGTACAAGTAACTAAATGTCAAGGGTTTTTGTTTTTTTGTTATGAATAAGTCCACAAGACAGCAGTTGTTCATGGTATCAATTTTTATGGTGTAGTTGCATCTGGAATGCTCTCAAAGATTTAGTGCCACAGATGCGCTCAGAGAATGATTCTCAGAGATTGGTAATATAAACAAGTTTATAAAATTTCTACTTTTTCAGACATATCTTCATCAACACTTTAGGTATGAGTTGTTTATCTGCATGTCATGAAGTGATAGAATGAACTTACTAATTGCTTTATTCTGACAGTTTTAACAGCATTCATCGAGCACAAACTTCGCACGATCTCCTTTGTCTATAAGTAAATATTCATTTCGTTGCGCAACCTGTGGAAAGAAAAATATGGGAAGGCCTAATTTCCATACAAGTCTGTTACAGCATAATGTCCCACATAGGCAACCGAAATTGAGGTGCCAAACCTTCTTGTCAATGTGAACTCTTGGGGAAGATCAAGCTGTTATCCATAGAGTAACTTATATCCGTTGAGTGAGGGCCTTCCACTCCATACTGTCCACTTACTAGGGCCGACTTGCATCCCTGCTCAACAGGAAGAACGGGAGATCCTTTTGAACAACTTGTTATAATAGGAAAGCCTTATATCTTGACACAGGAGATCCTTTTGTGCAAATTATTACGGCTCACTAGCCATGTTCTAAGCCCACGTCTTGTCATATTAGGCATAAACCATACAAGCCTAAGCCAAGTCACTTTGTTCCCCCATTTCCTCACTAGCTTCCAACTCTCCTTTATAGAGAAAGAGCCCCTAGATGATCCAGTAAATACCACACTGCCTATAGAGCCAGAGTTTGAGCAATCAACCCACACAAAGCCATCTGAGTTTCAAGCAGATCATCAGACCTTGCTGGAGGCCATCTCCATTCATTCTCCTCAATGACAGTTTCAACTGTGGCTTTATCACCTAAAGCTAAATCATAACCATTCTAAAGCACATGAAAATTTTTTCATGGACATGGAATGGAAGGGGAAAATGAAAATGCTTAGGATTGATCATATGAGTTTTATAGACAACTGCTGTTTGGTAAAAGACAGTGAATTCAAATATGCATGAAGAACTAAGCTCAATAAGGTGTTTGATAAGTTGTTTTTAGGAAAGAGCCACAGCATAGGTTTTCCAACTCCTTTTGATGGAATGGATTGGTTTTGTATCCCTCCTGCTTCATTTTTTGGATGTCTCCAACTTTGGCAATTCTGCTGTTGGTGGTTTTGAACAGATGGAAGCAGTGGAGCTTGTAAACATTCATTCTCCCCACCGTGCAAGGTATGGATGCACTTCCCTCGTGATGCTGTTGAGAAAGGCTTTCTGTGTAGTGTTGACAGGTTATGCATTTTTGATGTTTTGGGGAATAATGGTCCGACCTACCACTACCACCCCAAGCAGGCAGTCTGAGCTCTCAGTGAGTGTCATGCCACAATGACTCGGTTGTGCACCAAAGTGTCAATGCTCAATTTAGAACATAATCCTTGTAGCTTGCCAGTGGAACATTTTATTTTATTTTACTTCATTTTTTTAAATTGTGCATTATTCAACAAATAAAACGACGGGTCTATTTATCCTTGTAGTTTCCTCGGCAGTAAAGACCTGTCCAAGTGGGATGTTGGGTATTTTGTCTCTCTTTGTCGTTACTTTTCCAATTTTCCATTTTTATACACATTCCTATTTCTGATGGTTGTTTTCTGGAGAGAATGCAGGGCTAATGCTAATTCTACGGGAGAGAATGATGTGAGAAACTTACGGCTTCAAATTCAAACCAAACTGTCAGATTCTCTATTTACTGGACAGAAACTAGAAGGAGAGGGGGGTGCTCGCATTTCCCTTGCCTTGATCAATGCAAAGACAGGGGATGTTGTTAGATCAGGCCTGGAATCCTCCATTAAGTTGGACGTCGTCGTGCTCGAAGGTGACTTCAACAAAGACGATGAGGATAACTGGACCCAAGAAGAGTTTGAGAACCACGTGGTTAAACAACGTGAAGGAAAGGGGCCACTTTTGGCTGGAGATCTCGTAGTGAAGCTCAAGGAAGGTGTTGGGGAGATGGGAGAACTGACATTTACTGACAATTCCAGTTGGAATAGGAGTAAAAGATTCAGGATAGGGCTTAAGGTGGCAACGGGTTTTTGTGGGAACACACGAATCCGAGAAGCAAAAACGGATGCCTTCCAAGTCAAGGAACATAGAGGGGAAGGTAGGTCCTTCATAGTCTTTCTACAGTATATAAACCTAATCCTTTGTGACTGACCATAAACATGATTTTGGACATTCACAGTCTTCAATTTTTAATTGAGAGCTTTGTTTCATATGATTCTTTACAACTCGAATGAAAATTCTGATAAATAAGAAACAATTGGCTTGTTCGTTTGTAGCAAATGCTGACACTTTGGATCAGTTTCAGGAGAGAACTTGCATGCCTGTTAGAAGTTTGCTTCCACAAATTAATCTAATATTGACTGGGACCTTACTGTATGTGTTCTCTTCATTTTACAGCATACAGAAAACATTATCCACCTGCATCTGATGATGAGGTCTGGAGACTAAAGCAGATTGCGAAAGATGGGATATTTCATCAAAAACTGAGCGAAGCTGGAATTCATAAGGTGGAGGACTTTCTATTGCAACTGTTTACAGACTCCCAGAAACTGAGAGAGGTAAGCACTTAGTTAATAATTCTTAATTAGGGTTTGATTGACTACCAAGAATGTAAGTCCAGTGTGTTCACTCATCATAGATTCTTGGAAAGAGCATAACAGAGAAGAAGTGGGATAGCCTGATACGCCATGCAAAGACTTGCGAAACAAAGTGGAAAATTTACTTGGACTATCCTAATGGCGTGACGAAGCATGGTGCTGTATTCAACACTGATGGTCAACCGATCGGCCTAGTTAAAGACAGAGAATATTTTGCTACTCATCGACTTTCTGCCCAAGAGAAGGTAACTAACCAAGGTGTTCCCACTCAGTTTTGTCAAGCCAGTTCACTCGCTTCACACCATCATGGGGAATTCGAATTATTTGTCCCATATTTTCTATGTAATTAGTATTTTGATGTTTACTTGTAGCTGTGTGGCTTAATAGGTGTTAGAATTGATTAGAGATGTGGAAACTTGAAACAAAGAGTTAGTTGGACATCTAGAGGCTTTGCTTTGCTTTTCTTTTCTTTTCTTTTCTTTTTTCGATCATAAAAGTAAAATGAAGTTCCTGTGGAGAGAATAAAAAGAAAATATAGATGCTACGTTTAGATTGTAATAGAGACCTTCTATTAATAGAGTGATTTTGGGCTTGCGCTCTTTGTGAAGCAAAGTTGAGGTTAGTGACCTTGTAAATTTAAAGTCGCCTTCTGTATTGAGTAAGTTGAAGACCACTTTCAGCAGTTAATTCGGCTTCATCCACAAGAATCTGAGGCACTCATCAACAAATTGTAGTTTGAACGATTAACACATTCCTGTCGCAAGCATTACTTTTCAAGTTTATAACTATTGAGATATTAATTACTTGCACAATTGCACAATACACATTGATGCGTGCTTTATTTCTTCACTGGTCCTTTCTCAATCAACTTTGCATCTTTACATTGAGGACCCTTGTTTTTATTGTACCCTACATTACATCTTTTGAGCACCTGACCTTTACGTGGTAGAGAAATGGCAGATATAGGCATAAAGTGAATTGTGGTTCTTTCAATATTGTTCTTCTTTCTCTGTGCTGCACTCACGTACTTAATCTGAATACAAGTTCATCCACTGGAATGCAACTTTACTTGCCGGAAAAAAGTAGTTGCTTGAAGCCAGAATGTTTACCTGTCAATAATGGAGATGAATACTTCCATTAGTATAGCTTGAGCAATATACCAAGTGTGTTTTTCCAGGAACATGGAGATGCAATCGTGAAAAAGGCCTTGACTAACTTGAATGATGTGAGAGAGTTCAATGGTGAGACGTTTTCTGATTCAATGAGGCTCAACCCTGTTCAACGTTATTTGGCTCCACCAATCTCTCCTGCTCCAGTTGGTCTGGGAGCTCCTCCGGCAAATGTGAGCTCCACTGCTGAAGGTACATGCTCTTGAACACGATACTGTCTCTCCCTTTAAGCACATACAAAGATGTGGCCTGTGAAATTACAATGAAAATTGGAATTTCCACTTGATTGTTGAGCTTTAATAAATAAAAGCATTGTGTACCCGATCCTTATGATTTTGGGTTCCACATACGTTTGTTTGTCCAGCAGTGATTGTTGCAAATGAGCCTCATTCAATGCAATCTATCCATTTGGCCAATATATGTATACATGTATGTATGCATGTATGTATTCGCCCAAGCTATTGAAAAGCAACTAAAAAATTAGTTGGTAACGGGTGCCTTTTTTGAGTGGGGGATTGGGGGAGAGGGAGGGGGAGGGTGAGAGTAGATACTAATGAACACCTTCACTTAGGTGATACTACATGGATATTGACAAGATAATGCTATCACTAGGTAGATATGAATAAATGTAATGAGCACACGGCAACTTGTTTATATGTGCATTTTTATCAAGTGGCGATTGCAGTCGTTTTAGAAAGGGCCTTGTCAATTGAAGCATGTAAAGATTACAAAGATCAGGGGCAAAAAAAAATTAAAGAGATGTGCAGGGTCAGGAGAAAAAAAAAACTAGCAGCACTTTCCATGATATCAGAATAGTTCGTAGATCTGTGCTTACATCGGCCTATGTTTATGAACCATATTGACGTTTTAGTTCTTTCTCCAGGACTTAACGTTGCAATGCCTTTGGTATTGCCAGTTCGGTCACAAAATACCAATTCTGGAACCTCCATGAAGATTTTAGTTGATGAAAATTTTCGTCTTGCTGCACATCAGCTCATGTCTGCAGACCGCTCGAATGTTCAAATTCCTCCAGGATATCATGATAGTACTACTGCCGGATTGCCAACACAGTCCCATGGTCTCAATTTACAGAATTCCATGCATAGCCAAATGATTGGTTCTCCGAGTGGAATGGACTATACAGGATATGATGATGTTCTTCCTGAAGGCAATCATGTGAGAGAAAACAACACACCATGTAATGACCCGTTCTCTAGGACACTCGCTCCTCCCGAAGGCAGTGACGTGATGGAAGATATCCAATCAAGTCATTCAGATGATAGTTGGAAGCAATGGTTGGCTGATAACCCATTACTTGATGATGGTTATGTTGGAGGTACCGGCAGAGGAGTTATTGGCTGGCTCAAGATAAAAGCAGTGTTGCAGTGGGGGTACTTCATCAGGAAGAGAGGTATCAGACTTGTGGAGTTGGACCAACCACCGATCCAAGTCCAGGCTTGTTCGTAGTTCTTATGTCGCTTTAGGGAAAGATGATTCTCCGTTTACTTCTGATAGAATTGATGGTAATTTTTTCTTAAATGGTGGTAATATTTCATTGATTCTATATATTCATCTGTATATAGAACATCTGTGTCGAACTCCTTCTTAAGCGACTAATTGTTTCATCATAGTGTCTCTCTATCTCAATTCTTTCCACATCTTTCTTCAGAAAAGTTCTCTTATATATCACATGTAAGGAACGCAAGGTTATATCATTCAAAGGGTGTACTTGGATTCTGCGCTTATTACGCATTAGATCTGTGACCAAATCCAAGGAGTCCCATGTAATAAGTCCTGCCTACTGCTGCTCTCCAGTGGCAATGCAGCTCTTTTCCGGAACGCATACACTGTCAAGCTTTGAGGCTAAGGTCCCTCGTACCCATTTTCCCGGCCTTCTCTTCTTGTTTTCTCGGTCCTCAATTTTTTTTTACTATAACGAGCTTTTAGGCAAAGCAGCTCAGGGTTGGTTTAATTTAATGTCGGTTCTGCACTGGAATTGTAACCTTATAAAATAGGATTAAGTATCGAGATCTTTCATCTTTAGTGTGTCATTCCACAATTCCTCCAGTTCCTGAACTATTTAAACGACTGAATATTCCTGCATGTTTATACATCATTAAATTATTGGCTAAGTGATATTCTTGGTTAAGAAAACGCAAGTCCATTGAAGATATTGTAAACATAATCTCATAATTCTAAACCTACCATTTATTTGCAGATTCCGAAGCTCTAGGACTGGAATATGATCAATGTCCTTTAAAACCACCTTGAAACTATATATCTAGCAGCTAGTCATGTTGATTATATTGATCCCAGAGGGCAGCCCTTCCACAAAAGAAGGTTTTTTGTGCATCGGATTGGATGCATCACTTAATGGTGACGTGTAGAAGCAAGTTAAATTTAGGTGAGATTTCAACACTCCATTGCAAAGTTCGATGGTCGATTACACTGAGTGAACCACTCAACCCAAAGTATAAATAATCTACACCAAGCAATTTGTTCTCTTATACATGAAAGTTACTGTTTATAACAGATGAAGCATAAGCTTGGTACTGTCGAATGGGTCTCAAATCTTGCAGCAATACCACGGAGACGATTGCCACCACATTGAAGCCATGGCTCTAATTAATAGACAAATAGTTACCTTTTACTCCAATTTTCTCTTCAACAAATGCCCACCTAGCAGAAAAGGCACATGGGAGGTATAAATTAAGACTCTCCAAGGATGGAGCCAAAAAGCTTCAGTCACAAAAGCCAAAATGCATTGCTTCTCACACTGATGTCTGCAGCTTCGGAGAGCAGAGGTCCACCCACAGGAGCAACACGAGCATAACCACCACAAAAACTTGAACAGACAGTCATTCTGAATCAGAGATTTCATCCTCATCCTCGTCCAGTATGTAGACCAGGGCCCGTTTTCTTGCAGCTAAAACACAAGCCACACCTCTACTTGCTGTCGCCATAAAAACATTAACTTGATTTCAGTCCAACGTTTCTTGAATATATGGCCATGACTAACGTGATGTTTAGATACCTTTGTTGGGTAAAAGCAAAAGTACATCACATGCATTATGCTAAAACACAGGCAGGGAAGCAAACCTTGCTGCCCAGGGAGGCTATGGTATGCATGTAAACTATGAATGCTATACAGTATCTTGCTACACTAGATATCATGATAGTATCTATCATCATGAACATGTACAGGTTCTCAGTCAGTAACTAGACCGCAGTGAACCTACCATAAGAAGATTATTCTCTGTACTTGTGTGGCCTCTAAAGATTCACCTTTTTTGCACTTTGACCTCTCAATTGATTTAAATTTAGGGGAAGACCTGATACATTAGTATATTACTTCTTCAACTGAAAAAATATTCTTCTTTGGAGCATAAGTTTGCACTTCTTCAAACTGTGGGAACAAACATGAAGTGGTCCATTAAAGAGACATATTGTACTTAAGCCGGTCATAACCAGTCATATTTAAACTTATGAGTAGGCTGTTAAGTGAAAATGTAGTAAGGAGCATGGACAGGATTTATTCAGTCCACTACCTAGTCAACAAGATGGAATTGTTGCAAACACTCGCAAGTTTATCAAGCATACACAAGGGAAATAGCATGGGCAACAATAAGTTTCCAAACATCCAAAAATGCAGATGGACATGGTAAGAAGCTCGAGGAAAAAAAATTCAGGACTATAAAATTGATGACATGACAATGGTTTAATCCTTAGCTCAGTTGTATGATGGTGTCAAAAATTCTTACCACTAACTGAGAAGGGAGGAACAACAGTATGGGGAATGCTGCGAATCTTCTCATTCTCCACATCTAGGTGTAATATAGAGTTCTACATGCGTAGTTTCACTGTGTTAATGTTTCAGGAGTGAGAATAAGATAACCAAGCAAAAAATGATCTCACAAAATAGAAGCAAAAATGGCACTTCTTACCTATTAGGGACATTCTGACCAAAAAAATAAAAAATCAATTAGGGACACCACATGCCTACTTTTTAACCAACATACATGTAGAAGGCTTTAACTGTCACGCCCCGATCCTCGGATGCGCGCACATCCTTCTACTTGGTCGATTTTAGAATGCGATATCCCAAGACTATGTATCACTGACCCTTTCTTTTTATTAAGCACATGCGGAAGCAGTTATAAATCCCCAGACAATAAAACAATGGGATAGGAAAGCAGGCCATATTTTTCCTATTGAAATTCACAACCACACTTTCATTAACAGCACCACTCATAGTATATTTACAATACTATTTACAGCATAAAAGTCTCACACCTATCTATACCAAGACAGGGTTCACAAAAGGGATGGGATCTCAATCCACATCCGGGTTACATTCAAGATCCCTCTCTGGATCATCTTCTTCTTCAAAAGTCTTTCTCCCCTTCAGGTTCCCCTTCCTTAGCTTCTCCTCAGGGTCCTGAAATGGTTATTCAATAACCAATGAGACCACGTCTCAGCGAGTCCTACCCACTAAGACTCGATTAATAAACTAATACGCCATCCGGTTGCCTAAGCACAACACGAGTCAGAGGACTTACCTTAGCCTCAGTTCCAACCTGCAATTCAAGGTTAAACATAGATATTCAAACAATTCACAGCATCCGATCAAGCATTGATCAATTGACTAAGTCGATTACATGTCAGCCAGACCCTTTCTAGGTCATTCCCACTCATACCACGCTTTCTCAGTGGTGTACTCATTCACCAAATCACATGTGTTTCTCGGGCGTCGTTTTCGCCAATGACATACCGATCACCGACACCGTGCGTTCTTTAAGGCGCCGTTTTCACCAGTGATAACCTTGATCACCGAACCACGTGTCCTTTCAAGGGCACCGTTTTCACCAAGGTGACATCGGCTATAGAAAACATCGTGCGTTCTTTAAGGCGCCGTTTTCACCAGTGATATTCCCATAACCACCGAACCACGTTTGTCTATAAGTCATTTACGTGCGTTCTTTAAGGCGCCGTTTTCGCCAGTGATACTTCCAATCACCGAACCACGTATGTCCAATAATATCGTACCTGATTGGTCTCACCATTCTCCCTACTATATAGCCCATCAACGTACTGGCGCTATATACCCATGCTTGGCCATTACCAATCAAATATTCAATAACAAACAATTTAGGACAATTCCTAAAATTCCACAATAAATTCAATTCCACACAACGTAGAGCTCAAATAAATAAACGGTCTGCACCACGACAATCGGCACGAAATTCCGGTCACCGGCCATCCCGGTTGAATTTCCGGAAAAATAATTAATTAAATAATTAATTTCGAAAAATAAATAAATAAACATTAAAAATCCAATTTAGGCCTATATTGCCTTATTGGAGCCCGAAACGGGTCGGGAAAAATCCCGAGATGCATTCAATAAATAACCAAACATTTCTACTTGCTAATAGCTAGGTCTAACCACCTAACATGCATCCTCAAGTCACTAATTTAATTGTTCTAACCTAATCTAACCACCTATGTGCATGTAATTAAATCTAACCAACCCTAAGACATAATTAGCAAACTAATAAAGCTTTAGTGAGTAAAACTCACTTGATCAAAAGCGGGTATCGGAACACCGTGACGGCGACGCGACGGCGGCCGAAATCGAACTTTCGACAACACCGGCGGGCTTGGGACCGGGCCTTGACCTTGGCCCAACAAATCTCAGCCCAACTGAGATTTGTTCTTGCTTTTGGGCCAGACCCAAGTTGAATTGGGCCTGCTGAAATTTCTGGACTGACTTCACTTGGGCTTCAAATTTCTTTGCTGGAAATTGGGCTTCAAGAGGGCTGACACGAATTGCTGGCCTGGGCTGTTGTTGAACTGAACTGGGCTTGAGGGCTGCTTGTTCACAGGCTTCCAAAGAGCTGAAGTTGGGCCACTGAAAATCGGAATGGGCTTGCTGTGGTTGGCCTACGAGCACAAGAAGACCGAAGCTGCAGTATTCGTGGACTACTGCAGGCTTTGCTGGGCTTCACGCAGTTGGATTCGTTGGCTGAGGAGACCGAAGACGCTGGCAACGGTTGGTAACTCGGTGGGTCTCGCAGCTTCACGGCAAGATGGTGGACCAAATGAATTGGGGCTCGGACGCGTGGGGAGGGGAAGCACGGACGAATGGCAAAAATTCGGTGGATGCGTGCGGCTTCTCTTCGGTGGTGTTGTTCGCTCAGTGGATGTTGCTGGTCAACAAATCAGCGGATGGAGCGGCTTCGGTTGATCGGGACGTGGCGGAGACGGAGGGGAGACACGGATGAAGGCAGTTCGCTGGCAGCAGAGAGTCAACCAAGGAGCTTCGGTGTTGCGGTTGTTGACCGACTCAAGAGAAGACGCTGCCAAGTGGCAGCAAAACCAAACTGTTCGGTGAAGACGCTGAAGACGCAAGCTGGCGGAGGTGCTCGTGAGTGGGCTGATGCGGTCAACAGTTGGGCTCCGCTCTTGCAGAGGTTGACCGAGAGATGCTAGTTGATGGGCAAGTGGCGAGGAGCATCTTAAATTGAAGATCTCGTGGCTGGCGTGAAGAAAGCTCGGTAGATGGCTTCAGTGGACGCTGGGTTGCAGTCGTTTACGGGGCAGAGAAGTGGAGTTGAGGAAGACACGCGGAGGAAGCTTTGCTGGTTCTGCCTCCCTTTTTGCTGGTCACGCACGGTCTTGAGGATAAGAGAGAGTGGAGGGCTCCACCAAGGCTTGATATTTTCCAATCTTGCTCTCTAAGATTTATCCTAGGCCAAGTATAACTCATGGCCTCCAATGAGCCACCAAGACACTCTCCATGACCTTCCAATTGGTCCAAATTAGCTAGGCTTATGGGGGGTTACGAATTTGGGAGAGAGATGGCCTCAATTGATTCTAATTCCCTCTTGATTTCATCTCAATTGATTCTCACAATTTCAATTGATCATTCATTGATCGTCTCTGCATTTTTCTTCACTCAAGAATCCACCAAAAATCCGAATTGATACCAATGATGCACACCCTCATCTTAAGATTCGATTTTAACTAAGGCGAACTAAATTTCAATTCCAATCTCTCCAAATTGAGGTCCAATTGTGATGTAGAAAAATCCCGAGAAATTTTCTATAAATCTCCGACACACACAGGCTCAACCCAAAAGTCAAATTTCCCATTAATTTAGCCAATCTGAACTTCGGCCAAACTTCCGCGACGTCCAAACCCAATTTCCGTAAAATTTCCCGAATCTCCGAAAAATCTTCTGAGACTGAGTCGACGTTCCTAAAATAGCTTGTGACATCACTGAACTTTCGATTTCTGAAATCTGACTCAAATCGACGGTTAATTTCACTCCGGCGTGCTTTTAGTGTGACCTAGACTACCGGGTAGTTTTCAGAACTTTTTAGGGCAATTGACTCGTGGTCGATTTTCTTCGAGCCACAATGAACCCACTCAACACATTGGCGACTCTCAATTGTCGTGAGAATCTCGAGGGCTCGACTACCAACACAGGGTACCAAAACGACAGAAAATCAAATTAGTGCCGGTCGACGAGAATCTTCCAATTTAGTGGAGTCACCCACGATCGGCCACACATCTCAGTCGAACCGACCTATCTCTGATCTCAATTCGATCTTTAACTGTGCAGTAATGACCTCTAAAGATGGACACGGTCGAGAAGCCGCTTCCTGGTCGAATGCTCAAGTCTATTGCCTTAATATTCTTTAATGGCATACCCAGCTAGTCTAGTTATCTCGAGAGTGATCAGTTCTGAGAACAACCCTATAGACACGTCAATGAAATGCCCGATTAATTTAATAGAAAACAATACTGAAATTTCTGGATGTCACATTAACTGCCAAGATAAGTTGGAACTTTTGCAGTTATAGTAAGGCAGAAAGTAAAACACCCTTCAGAGTTTCCAAGCGTGAAATAGCATGTCCATGCACATAGGAGGAAAAACTAAGCTGCTGCTTCTCATGCTGATGAGGAAAGCATATAAATAAAAGATAGGAAGAATAAAATTCCTAGTGTTTTTGAAACTGGACAAGTGGTTCAACCAGTCAAATTGGTAGAACTGTGCTCTACCAGTTTAATGGGTTTAACATATTGCATGTGATAGAATACTCCACATATATTAGATTACACGTGTTTAGATTAATAGATGCCTGGGTGAGTCGGCAGAGCCTCATTGAGCACAAATGACAGCATTCAAGTTCTCAAGAACATCATTTAATTTTCTAATAGATTAAACCAATAAGGTCAATGGATAATAATGCACCACCAAATTGAAGCAAGAAGACACTGGAGTGAATGGTTGGTACGCTTGGTAGTTACAAGAGGTTGGAGTTCCAAACCCCAACCCAACTCCAACACTCTTCCTTTAAACTTTTTGAATGCCCACAACTGGTCCAAACTAGTTGACAGGATTGTGGGTCAACAGTTGACAGTTACGCCTGATAACAATAGGGTCAATACCACCAGTTCTTGACCACTACTGTTTCTGCTGTGAAACCAGAATGGACAGGTCTGGTTCCTGATCCAAACAGAGCCGGTTCTTAAAACACTGAAAAGAACAGGAGTTGACTGAAAAGCAATTTTCTTTTTGCCATCAATGTTTTAAATAGTGAACTGATGCATATCAGAACAAACAGCGTACTATACCTATCACAAGTACGAAATCAATATGCAAGCTTAGGATCCAAGAGTTACCTTTAATTGGTACAACTCCCAGTTATTTGCCCAAGTGGTTCCTGAAATGTGCACAAATGGAAGGTCACTGGCCTGCAAGATCATCATCCAGGCATCTCCCAAATTTTCACCAGTATCATTCATCTTATTTAGCAACATAACAATTTGATGGTCCTGTTTCAAAATAAAATATATTAGCCACATCCACAAATTCTTAAAGCAATATATGTCAGGCTTTTACCTTATATAGAGCCAAATCCACACAATGGTAACCAGAAGGGATGCACAACAAGATTGCTTCCAAAGGTCTTCCCTGCTTTACATTGCTTGAATCATTCATAGATCCCCTCACTACAGCTATACAGTTTGTAACATCTAAAAAAGACTCATCAGGTAATTGGAAGGAAATATAGTCTGTAAACCCAACTTCATGAGTCAGAATAGATGAAGCAAATTCAGAGGCATCCTGCAAACCATATGAAGAAATGATTGACATGAAAAAGCAGTTGTACTCTGCCCATGCAGATCTCTGGATAAAATTGTAGATTCAGATTAAGGGTAAATACCTCATAGGAGGACAGTGAAATTGGAATGTATCGGGTGGATGCTGAAACTGATGTAAGAGGGAATAGAGGCAATAAATTCTTACAACATATCTTTTTTGAAATGGTAGAAAAAGGCATCTGGGCAGCTTCCTTGAAACTGTAAAAATTTAAATTTATTCCTAATCAGCAAACATGAGATACGGCATTATCACACACAATAATCATAAACTAATCAGAAAGCCCAATCCAATAAGATCACCCAGCTTAAGTTTCCATGTACATTGTCAAGTAATCAACCTGAGATTGAATACGAAACACTAGATTATTAGGTAGAGGGTAAGTAAAAAACCATTGTTGAGTACAACCTTCAGAAGACAACCCTCACCCCCGAAGGTTTCCTTTTTTTCCTTCTCTCATTATAGTCTCAAGGTTCTGGCCACTCAGACAAGGAAATATAAAATATAGCTACAATTTTATTGTAACAGGAATTTGGATAGAAAGATCTACTGACAAATGACATTATCAAGATACCTGAATTAGCCAAATGAGAAATGAATATTTCAGCTCAATTAAACGATGAGTTGGGCGAAACCAAAGCACGAGGCTTTAAGTGAAGGATTGCAATGTTTACGTAAACCATTTTGGAGCCGGACCATCATACTCAAACCTCTGTTATGCATACAAAGAGATCAAGAATTTCATATTTGGTACACTTGTCAGCAATGAGGACCAGACTTGGAGGAGGGAAAAAATCAATCACTTCAAATGATAGCAATGATTTATCCCAGAGTTCATATATTCCCGACTGAGGTAGCATGCAGAAAAACACTAGTGAATGGAAAATCTAGATATAGCATAAATACAAAGAATCGACAATGAAAGAGCAACAAGACACATTCAAGTAAGAACTTCCATGCATGAACAAGATTCTATTAAATTTCATTCAATTCTTTTGCTGATACCTGTGTTCCATCTGTTGAAACTCCTTTGCAAGTGTCCTTCGCAAATATTTGCTATCCCCAAATCCTCCAAATTGTACTAATTCTTTGACTCTCTTCATTGTTTCTCTGAAACAATAATGTGTTAAACATCTTATTGACCTGACATCAAACATCAAGGCAGACAAGCACATGAAACTACATTTGATTTTCAAAAGACTTTCCAGTCCAATGAGAAACGACAATCAACCCGTCAATTTCAATCCTCGTTACCCTGTCATTAGCAACATATGCTGGACCAAGAATGACCACAGTCGAAGCCCAGCAAAGCACCCTAACTTGAGTCAACCTCATCTCTTGTGCTCTTAGAAGTATTTAGGAGGACGGTAGCAAGATGACTTAAAATGAAGAACTAACCCTCAAACCAGGAGTCATTTACAATTTCAATATTCTGAGTTTAGCAACTAATTTGGTCGCATCGCAAAAAGGCATGAGTGAGCCACTAGAGTGCATGAAAAGAATACTAGGCCTGACAGGATACCGCTCTGACATTTAAAGCGTGACCAAGGTCCATTACGCCATGATATTTTAATCCTCTGGCACACAAATGGATAGCACAAGCGTGACCAAGGGCCACCAAAATTTGCTGCTAGAGTACATGAAGGCAATACTAAGCTGTCAACACTTCACAGTATTCAAGCCATTGCCTCACCAAATTTCAGCTACAACGAATGAAGAGATGGCCCACACTTAGAATTAGAAGGTTATGTCAAAATATGAATCCAGTCATCATGTCTGAATGATACATATGATTCCATAACTAGGGCCAGGCAATAACATTTTCTTATTAGATGAATGAAATTCATTACGAACACCAAGTAGGAGCAAAACTTCAGATGATGCACAAGATAAGAAATTTATTAATTCAATGGGTAGCCATTCTATCAAAAATAATGACATGTCACATCTCAGCCCAAGTAAAGTTAATGTCGACTGAAATGAGGGAAAATAATTAACTTTCAGGGAGTATACAAGCCATTTCTACTGGAAGCTTTCTGTACATGGCAATGCCAAACAGTCCACTTGGTGACTCCATCAGGTATGAACACATATTAACTAAAGATTCAGGTGTTCTGTGTGCCATGTTGTAAATGACTTAGAATTAGGAACTGGACAAGTTGGAGGAAATCACTTACAAATCAATGTCAATTTCTTCATCAGCCTCAGATAGATCCAGAAGCTGCATAACAGGATCTTGATCATACAGAAACTTCAAGAACACGACAACAAGTTCACTGTTGAAATTCATAAGAGTAAATAGGGATTCACCATAAGGACTGAACCTGATGGACAAAAGTTAGACAAACCTATTGTATGTTAAAAGTTGATCACTTGGCTCTGCCATAAGTTGCTTTATACATTTCAGAAGCCAGCTGAAGAAATTTGCAAACTGAAAGAGACACAAAACCACAACCAAAACCAAAAGCTTCAGCAACATGCACATTATCAACCAATAAAAAATGCTTACACCGCTGGCTCAAGAATTTAGGATCCTACCAATATTCAGAGCTTGTCTAGATTTCAGTGGTCACACTGGCAATATTTTCATTTTAAAACAAGAAAGAATGGATGTCTCCAGCGTAGCATGTGCGAAATTGAAAAGGTATCAACAAACCCTAAGTTGTCAAGGTGCCGTAAGCAAAGATAAAAAAGTCATGCAATTTCTCTTTGGTCCTTCAAATACACCATGATATATATCAACAAATAACAATGTGATATTGTCAGTATTTCATCATGATCTTAAAAGGTGCGAGATGAAACTTTGTTAAACAGGTTCAAGTCATGTGCAAATGCCCAGCTAACAATATCTTCTTCAAAATCTCAATGAAAACGCTTGTATTTCAAATATTAAATGCTATTCAGCTTAGAATAATATGTCATTCTGAGCACACAAGATCTTGTGTCTTATATCCACAAGTAGTTCAACTCCATGTTTAAACTTTAGGAATTTAGTATGATGAGAGACGGGCAAGATTTTGGAAAAGAGTAGCAAACAGAAGGTATCAAGAAACATAAAGAAATCATAACAAAGATTGTAACAGGCTACCTGCTGCACAACAGATGAGAGCACCCTTATGAATCGCTCAACCTGTACAAGCAACATTCCAGCCTTTTCTACTGCATTGTCCACCAGTGTCTCATCCAAACCAATACCCAGGTAACGAGAGCGCCATCTTGAAAGACCCCTGAGCTCACCCATTCTAAAGCCAATAATTTCTACAGCAGGCTGCTAGGTAAATAACAATACGTCAATTAGTTAACCCCCACAAGTCAAATATCCTCTCTAATCAAGGAAACTGACACACTCATGAGGGATAAAGATAGCAGCGAACATATAAGTTAATTGCTGAACAGCAATAGGAACCATCAATGTTAAAATTTTATGAAAGAAAATGTTTCACACAGCAAATAGCCATTACAAGCCATCCTTATCTTTCAACTGCAAACTGTGTTTGAATTACATGGCATACGCTAGATTCTTTGACAAATAAAACTTATCTTGGAAAAATCATTAAGAAAATGAAGCCTAGTCTGCTATCCAATTCATGCAAGCAGGCTGGAAGTTTGGAATGTTCATGTGAAATGATCAAGTCCTGGAAAATGGAGCCTAGTCTGCCATCCAATTCATGCAAGCAGGCTGGAAGTTTGGAATGTTCGTGTGAAATGATCAAGTCCTGCCCAAAATGGCTGTGTGTGTGTGAAGGGGAAAAGAAGAGAGAGAAAGGGGGCGGGGGGGAAGAGAGAGGGGGAGGAGGGATGCCATTTATGTGATAGTTGTGGGTTATAAACAGAAAGCTGAAAGGAATTGCTAATGTTTTTAAGGAGACAAAGGCCCAGCCCTTCTGCTGTTAGCTTGGGCAAGGGTAACTTCTTTACAACATTCAAATATCAAACAACATCTCTATCCCATAGCTTACACTTTTTGATTAGTTAGCTTTGGTCCTACAAATTTTTACGTCGAATTAGAGTAGGAGGTTTTAGGTTTAAAACTCACCTTGCTACCTAATTACCTCCCGAATTATTAAATTTCTATTCTTCAATCTAAGGCCAAGTCTTAGCCTACGTGAGAGGGGAAGCATTATAACAATTAAGTAGTGAACCACATCTTTAATTGACAGGTAATCTTTTAGATGACTTGGCAATTGTTCCACAAAATTCTACACTGTCATGAATGCACATTTTAAATAAACAACAGCAGAAAGGAGCCCCAAAGCACTGATTGACAGACCATGGAGTTAAAGAAAGTTCACAAACTTTCAAAAGAAAAAAATAGGCAGGTTTCTAAAAATGAGGAAAGTTATATAGGAGCTGTAAAGGATATTTGGATAACCACCATATTTTTTTGGCATTATGGTGGCGGTTCTTTAGACAGTAAGTCCTTTTTTGAATTATCTTAGATAAATACAAGCTTATAGGTGGTAATTTGTATAGAAGAGGAACCCCATTATGCTCTTTAATAGACTTACATATCAATAAAGTAAAAAGAAGAGAGTCAATAACCTTAAAAGAAACTAACAAGAAACATGATTTCTCACCATAGTAATAATCAACAAAAATGTGCAGTGTGTACAAGAGAGTCCTGAACCCAGGAGAAGCAAGGAACTCATCTAATTAGCAACCGCCCTATAGTGTGCATGTGCAAGTGCAGACACCTGCGCAAGCACATGATCGCAGGCATGTGCTAGGGCAATGCACATGTTTACAACACACACAAAATTGCCCACATGTATGGAGAGAGATCTGGCAGAGAAGATATTGGCAATATCTTTTCTTATAGATGATAAAGGATTTTATTTAAGGAAAAAGTTCTAGCGTATCGGTATACAAGGATAAAACAATAGAAAAACAAAGAAAAATAAAACATTAGAAGACTATATGAAATCAGAACATGATGCCCAAAGCTGGTTAAAAGGTACACCACAAAAACTACCAAAGTTTTCAAACCCTACTATTTTGTCGCTTTCCTTCCAAAGGCACCACATGTGATAAAGGTGTGGTGCTACAAGACTTCTTAGAAATTGATCCTCCCTTATAGGCATTCCAACAACTGAAAAGCTAGATGGCATGTCTAGGCAAGGAAATGATCATTTGGGATATTGAGTTTGTAAAACAAGCCCAAGATTGGGAGTTTTTGCCATCTCTTTTTATGTATTATATTATTCCAAGAATTCTGTTGCCTCTAAGGATGCTTTTTGTTGAACGATGAAAGAGATGGAATCTTTCCAATAAGGTCTCACTACAAGCTGCTTGATAGGGAGGAAGTTGGTGGTATAACAGACTTTCCTTAAAAAGCGATTTGGAAAGTGAGGGTTCTGATTAGAGTTTGGAAAGTGAGGGCACTTACTAGAGTTTATCTATTTGCCTGGGAAGCAACTTGGGAATGAATCCTCACTTTAGATAACCTACAACGAAGAGGCAAATACTGGTTAATAGGTGTTTCCTCTGCAAGGAGGCAGAATCCGTGCAGCATCTCCTTCTTCACTGTGCATGGACAAGAATGGTTTGTGTTAAGTTACTTTAATTGAGTTTCCTTTATTATCAGAGTTTTATTTCCTTTTTTACTTACATAAGGATATTATTGTTATATACAATTTATATTCAATATAAATACAATGGGTGTAGGGTTTCTGTGATTACAGAAAACTACAACCCTCTCTTTCTTTCTTTTACGTTCTCTTTCTCCTCCTTCTCTCTTCCTTCTTTCTCTCTTTCTACTTGCTGCGGGTTCTCTAATCAGTTTTGTGACATGGTATCAGAGCAGGTCTAACTATCTGATTACTTAATCATATTGCTGGTTTGAGAGTCCCCTAGTAACTTTACTTCTTCTCTGGTGCGTAGCCACCTAAAGCTGCAATTTTTATCTGTTTTCTCTTTAAGTCTCGATACATATGAGATCAGAAGATATCGGATTCATCAGGTTCGGTTTATGAACATGGATTACAACACTTGCTGATCAGCAGATTCAAGAATCAGAGTATTCTATTGATTATGGTTGACTAGTCTTGCTGGTTTTCCGTCAAACATATAATTATTTGAATCGAGATTTCTGGTCAGATATTTTCTTCTATACAGCAGTCTCTATTTGAGTTTTTAGCATCCCTTTAGTTAATTGATGGAGCCAATTACATCTAATTATACATTAGCGTTGCTGCGTTGTTACTTGCACTAAAGTTTCAGCCTCCTTGATTAATGGTAGATATACTTATATTGAGATTATCATCATGAGTGATACTAAGGCTTCTACAGATAGTGTCAATGTTCAAATTACCACTATTAAATTAAATGGATCCTCCAATTACTTGTTATGGGCCCAAGCTGTGAAGGTCTATATTAATGCCAAAGGGAAACTTCATTATCTTACCACAGACCCTCCTGATGAAAATTCTAGAGACTATAATGGTTGGATGAGAGAGAATGATACACTTCTGGTGTGGTTATGGAATAGCATGGAACCATCCATTGCTGCTAATGTCATGTTCCACACAACTGCTAAAGGAGTGTGGGATGATCTTATGGAGAGTTACTCACAAGACAAAAATATGTCTAGAGTTTATGAACTATATGAGAAGATTTTTAATTTTAAACAGGGAGACAAGTCTCTTGGAGAATATTATAGTGCTTTGAAAGGTATGTGGGAAGAACTCAATCTTTATCAGCCCATCACTACTGATCTTGAGAGACTAAAGACACAATGAGCTGAATTTCAAGTGGCCAAATTTTTATCTGGCTTGAATGCTGACTTACAGCCTGTGAAGAGTCAGCTTCTTGCTGGAGAGAGAGTTCCTTCTATGAATGAAGCATTTTGTCGAATTCAGCGCATTGTCCCTCCGTCTTCTACTTCATCTAAAGACAATTCAGCATTTGTGGCTGGTAGTGGTGGTCGTGGTCGTGGTGGATTTTCCAATAGAGGTCGTGGTTTCGGGGGAAATCGTAGTCGTGGTGGTGGACGTAGTGGACAAAGTTCTGATCGAGATAGCCGTCAGTGTATACACTGTGGAAAATCCGGTCATATTGTTGACACTTGTTGGGCCAAGCATGGCAAGCCTGAGTGGGCTCAACGATCAGTTATTGCAAATACTGCTATGTCTGAAGGGAGTGCTCGAAATGTGTCTTACAGCGACATGAACCCATCTCTCCCACCTGGGGGTAGTTCTTCTAAGTCTACGGCTCGAGATGATATGGTTGCACAACTCATCAAACGTGTCCAACAACTAGAGGCTTCCAATTTCTCATCCATTGCTACTCTTGCACGTACAGGTAACATGGCCTCTTTCTCTACTTTGTCTCCTAACGCCTCTTGGGTCATTGACTCGGGGGCTTCTAGTCATATGACGGGTAAGCAAGAACTATTTTCTTCCCACACTAATTCTAGTCCTTCATCCGAAGTTATTTTAGCTAATGGTTCATCGACTCAAGTGGTTGGATCAGGGACTGTTTCACTTACATCTTCCTTATCTTTGTCCTCTGTTTTACATGTTCCCCAACTTCCTTTAAATTTGTTATCTGTTAGTCAGTTAACTAAAGCTCTTAGTTGTTCAGTTACATTTTATCCATCTCATTGCATTTTTCAGGACCTTCAAACAAAGAAGATGATTGGTGGAGGGCATGAATGTGATGGACTCTACTATCTCAATGGTGTCTCCACTGCTGACGCCAATGGTGTAGCTGCTAGTTCTATTACCCCCCTATTATGGCATTCTCATTTAGGGCATTTATCTTTATTTAAGTTACAACAAATAATTCCCGAGTGTAAATCAATTTCTACTCTTGAGTGTGAGGCTTGTGATGTCACGCCCCGATCCTCGAGCACGCATACATCCTTATCTTTTGGTCGATTTTATAATGCGATCTCCCAGGACACTGTATCGCCGACCTTTTCATTTATTAAGCACATGCGGAAGCAGTTATAAATCCCCAGACAATAAAACAATGGGATAGAAAAGCAGGGCCATATTTTTCATATTAAAAATTATAACCAAACTTTTATACAAAACACAAACCAGAATACTTCACAACTTTTTACTCTATCTCTATTCACATCAAAATGGAGATCTCAAAAGAAGATAGACTCTCAGCCCATCCAGGCCATACTCAAGGCCCCTTTTAGGATTATCTTCTTCTTCTAAAAATCATTCTCCTCAAGTTTCACCTCCGTGTTCTCCTTCTCAGACTCCTCCTCATCAGCTTCTCATCAGCTCCTCATCGGGGTCCCGAAATGTTTTTCCCCAAACCGGGATGAGACTACGTCTCAGCGAGTTCTACCCCACTAAGCCCGATTAGTAAACTATTATACTATAGGCTGCCTAAACACGCATAGGGCAGAGGACTTACCTTGGCCTCAGACTCCACCTGCATATTAGCATAGGTCAAATAGACACCTAAGCAATCACATCACAGATCAAAGCATCGATCAAATCGACCTAGTCGATTACCAGCCAACAAGACCACTCACGGTCATTTCCATTCAGTCAATCAATTCACGACATCATATCAAAGCAATGATCAATCGACCTAGTCGATTACATGTCAATTCGACCATTCCCCAGTCGTTTCCCTTATTCAGGTTCAAATCGTACTCACGACTTCACAAGCATATACAACCAAATTTCCTGGCAACAAATTACAGTCCCGAAGGACACGACCTATCTTTAGGTAGCAAATTACGGCCCAATGGGCGCGACCTTTAATAGGTGGCTAATTACGGCTTTATCAGGCGCGACCCTCATCGGGTGGCAAATTACGGCCTTATCAGGCGCGACCCTTATCGGGTGGTAAATTACGGCCTTATCAGGCGCGACCCTTATCGGGTGGCAAATTACGGCCTTAACAGGCGCGACCTTTAATAGGTGGCAATTTACGGCCCAACGGGCGCGACCTTTAATAGGTGGCAGATTACGGCCTTATCAGGCGCGACCGACTCCAAATTCGGTGGCAAATCTCAGTCCAACTGGCATAGCCATACTTCGGCGGCTTCCGGGGCTCAATTCACAACCTCTCACAGTCATATTCTAATTGAATACCGACATTGATCAATTTTGGAATAAATCCCCACATACTCATCAACTCACTAAATTTTCACACGATATTTAACATACCCGATCGATCTCAGCCAAAAGTATATTCAAATCACTCTCACAATTATACTCACTTTACAACTCAACAAAGCATTATAAATGCTGAATAAACATACTTGGCCATTTACCAATCAATAATTCAATCTCAATCAATTCCAATCAATTTAGGGTAAATCCCTAAAATATCACAATTTATTTAATTCCATACAACGTGGAGCTCAAATAAATAAAGGGATTGTGCCACGACGATCAGCACGAGATTGCGGTCGTCGGCCATCAAAATCTTAATTTCCGAAAAATAAATAATTTAATTAATTTTTAAATATTAAAAATTCCGTTTAGCTCAAAATAAGGTCCAATTAAATAAATGGACTTCACCACGGTCATCAGCATAATTTTCCGGTCACGGGCCATCCCAGTTGAATTTTCAGGAAATAAATAAATAATTAATTAATTTCGTAAATTAAATAATTAATATTAAAAATTCAATTTAGCTCAAAATAAAGCCCGATTAAATAAACGGACTTCACCACAGTCATCCGCATAATATTCCAGTTCCGGACCATCTCCCTTGAATTTTCGGAAAATAAATAATTATTTAATTTATTTCCGAAAATTAATATTTAAATGCCCAAAAATCTCACTTAGGCCCGAATCCTTAAATTGAAGCTCAATTAGGGGTCTGAAAATTCCCGAGACACTCCTAATAAATAGTAGACTACGTCTACTTGTTAATTGCACAATCAATTTATTTAAATCGCATCATAATTGACTAATAATTGCTAATTACTTCTAATCTAACAACCTAACCATAATTAATTAAAACTAAACCAACCTTAAGCATAATTAGCCAACTAATCAAAGATTAGTGAGAATACTCACCAAATCGCGCGCAAATCGGATCAATTCGACGGCGGCGATGCGAGGAACGATTGTTTCCAAAGCACGGCTCGGTTTCGGGGCCGGGAAACGGCCCAAAACGAGCCCGAACCAGCTGGAAACCCATTTCCTGCACTCTCTGTGCGCGGCTGGTTAAGGGCAAAGGAAGGCGGATCCGGAGCTTGGTTGGGTCGGAAATGGACGGAGGGGCCGAACCAAACCAAGGCGAGGCTTCACGGTGGCCGTAGGAGGGGTGGACGGCTCCGGCGGAGCTCCACCAGATCTGAAAATTTGCTGGAACAGAGGGCTGAGCGAGGGAAAGGCCGAGGCAGGCGGAGCACGGGACGGCGAACGGCGAGGCAACGCGGGCCGGGAACGGCGTGTGGCGGTGAGGCGGCGTGCGGCGCGACTGCAGCTCCTTCAAGCAACACCGATCGTCGCTTCTGCTCCTGCTGGTCGGTTCTATTCGAACCAGAGGAAGGAGAGAGAGGCGAAGCTGTGTACGGGCAGCAGGACGGCGGACGGTGGCGACTCCAGCTCTGGTTGTTTGCTGCATCGGCGCCGAGAGAAATCGCTGCTTCGGCTTGCTAGTTCGCTGATCTTCAGCTTCCATCGAGATTTGAAGAAAAAGAAGAAGATGGGGGAGGAGTTCCCTCGACGAAGGAGAGAGAAGGGAGGAAGAAAAACTCAATTTTCCTTTCTTTTCTCTCACTCTCTCTCTCTCTCTTAGGTCAACCGATCCAGCTGTCTTCCACTCTCTTTTCCTTGCCAAAAATGCCCCTTCTAGAAGCTTTAAATAGGCCAAAATGTGGGGGTAGAGGTGGCATACGAATTTTGCTAGGTTTTCTTTCCAATTGAGCCTTAATTCCTCTTGAATTAAATCCAATTGGCCCCCATTAATTTATCCAACACCTCATCATTCCAATTGGTATTTTTCCTTACCAATGTAACCCACTTGCATCCCAATTTCGAATTCAAGAACGGTCCTCTGAAATTTTTGATGAAAATGGCCCCTACTTATCCAGTCGAAATTAGAACTCAAAAAATCTGGATGTCACATGTGAACTTGGGAAACATCATCGTAGTTCCTTTCCTAGTCGTAATGATTCTCATGCATCTACTTTACTTGAACTTGTTCATTCGGACATCTGGGGACCTTCCCGTATTGGTAATAGAAATGGTTTTAAGTACTTTGTTACTTTTGTGGATGATTATTCTCGTTTAACATGGCTCTATATGCTTCATGACCGCTCTAAATTTTTACATGTTTTTCAATTATTTCATCGTGAGGTTACTAATCAGTTTAATACATCCCTGAAAATTTTGCGAACAGATAATGCTCTAGAATATACACAGAAATCAATTTCTTTGTTTTGTTCTAATCTTGGCATTATACATCAAACAAGTTGTACTTATACCCCTCAGCAGAATGGTGTGGCCAAGAGAAAATACCGTCACCTTCTAGAAGTTGCTCGTTCACTCTTATTTCATATGAATGTGCCAAAATCATTTTGGAGTGATGCTGTCCTTACCGCATGTTACCTCATAAATTGTATGCCTTCCATTGTCCTCAATCATCAGTCACCAATCAGTGTTGCATTTCCTGACAAGCCGTTATTCTCTCTTACCCCACGCGTATTTGGGTGTGTCTGTTTTGTTCATAACCTATGTTCCGGTTCTGATAAACTATATCCTCATGCTACTAAATGTATTTTTCTCGGGTATTCACGTACACAGAAGGGATATCGGTGTTATGATCCTACAACTTATACTCAATATGTTAGTGCTGATGTTACTTTTTTCGAGGGCACACCATACTATTCTACCGAGGGTAAAGAGTTTTCAACTGACATTGTAGCTGATCCTCCTATCCCACAACAAATCCCCTTAGATTCTGTTAGTCCGTCTCTAGTATCTCCTCCCTTGCAGGTGTATCAGCGGCGAAAGCAGTCTATGGCACCACCAGTCTCCAGCTCTTCAATGCCCTCCAATCAATCTTCCTCCTTGTCTCCTGGTCCAGATGATCTTCCTATTGCCCTTCGCAAAGGTACTCGGTCTTGCACACAAAAATCCTCTTTGGCTTACCCTATTGAGCGTTATGTGTCTCTCTCACATCTTCCTTCTCCATTACATGACTTTGCTCTATCATTACAAACTCACACAATTCCTACTTCTACCACTGAGGCTTTGTCTCGCCTTGAGTGGAAGAAAGCTATGGATGTGGAAATGGAAGCTCTAGTCTCTTGCCAAACGTGGTCATTGGTTGATCTTCCCCTTGGGAAAGATGTGGTGAAGTGTCGTTGGGTGTACACTATCAAGTACAATCCGGATGGCTCAATCGAGCGTCTTAAAGCTCGACTCGTTGCTAAAAGTTTTACTCAAACTTATGGAGTGGATTATTTTGAGACTTTTTCCCCTGTGGCACGTCTCAACTCTGTTCGTGTTGTTATTTCTCTTGCTGTGAATTTCGATTGGCCATTATATCAATTAGATGTCAAAAATGCTTTTCTTTATGGTGATTTGTCTGAAGAAGTATATATGGAGCAACCTCCTGGGTATGTTGCTCAGGGGGAGAATCGTAGTAAAGTATGTCGGCTACATAAGGCAATTTATGGGTTGAAACAGTCTCCAAGAGAATGGTTTGAAAAATTCAGTTCGGTAATTTCCAGATGTGGTTTCCACCAATGTTATTCTGATCATTCTATTTTTGTTCGCAAGAAGGAATCGGGGGTAGTCATTCTTGTGGTATATGTGGATGATATAATTGTCTCTGGTAGTGATGTGACTGGCATTTTTGAGATTAAGTCCTTTCTTCAGCAGCAATTTCAGATTAAGGACTTGGGAACTCTTAGATATTTTCTGGGAATTGAAGTTTTACGAAGTAAAAAAGGTATTAATTTGTCTCAGCGAAAGTATGTTCTTGATCTTTTGTCTGAGACAGGTACACTAGCTTCCAAGCCAGTTGATACTCCTATGGATCCAAATCAAAAGTTTGGAGTTGATGATGGAAAAGAAATTGAAGACAAGCATCAATATCGGCGTCCAGTTGGGAAACTAATTTATCTTACTGTTACACGTCCCGATATTTCTTTTGCTGTTGGCGTGGTGAGTCAGTTTATGGAGTCACCTAAGAAAGTTCATTGGGATGCTGTATGTCACATTCTTCGATATCTTAAAAGCTCTCTTGGTAAGGGACTCATTTATAAATCTAATGGTTCTTCCACTTTTGTTGGCTATTCTGATGCTGATTGGGCTGGGTCAACATATGATCGACGGTCTACAATTGGGTATTGCACTTTTATTGGTGGTAATTTGGTTACTTGGAGAAGTAAGAAACAAACTACCATTGCCAGGTCTAGTGCAGAGGCTGAATATCGTGCTATGGACATACTGTGGCTGAATTGTTGTGGTTGAAATCTCTTCTCCAGGAGCTTGGATTTTCTATTAATCAACCTATTGACATGATGTGTGATAATCAAGCAGCCATTTATATTGCTGGGAATCCTGTTTTTCAAGAGAGAACTAAGCATATAGAAGTTGACTGTCACTTTGTTCGTGATGCTGTGAAGCAAAAGTTGGTTGCTACTCCTTACGTTGCCTCTAGAGATCAATTTGCTGATATGGTTACCAAAGCATTATTTCGTCCTGCTTTTGTTGCTGGTTGTTCCAAGCTAGGCATGGGTGACCTATATGCTCTAGCTTGAGGGGGAGTGTTAAGTTACTTTAATTGAGTTTCCTTTATTATCAGAGTTTTATTTCCTTTTTTACTTACATAAGGATATTATTGTTATATACAATTTATATTCAATATAAATACAATGGGTGTAGGGCTTCTGTGATTACAAAAAACTACAGCCCTCTCTTTCTTTCTTTTACGTTCTCTTTCTCCTCCTCTCTTCCTTCTTTCTCTCTTTCTACTTGCTGCGGGTTCTCTAATCAGTTTTGTGACAGTTTGGACAGTTTCCTATGCTTGCACCAAATTATCTTTAGGTTATTGGAGATTTTATGGAGCAAGAACTCTGGGATTGGCAGGGCATTCGTTTACAGTGCCACAAGAAAAGAAGGATTAACCCAATTCCTCTCTCTGTTTTTAGGCTCATTTGGAAGGAGCTGAACAAGAGAGCTTTTGATGGAGAGAAATCTTCCGTTTGTTGAAATTTGGTTTAAAGTCGTACACTTTTGGTGTAGTGGAGACTGTATATGGATGTAAATGCCTTCGTTAATATAGTCCATGATTTATCTTGTATTTGAGCTCACTTTTGGTTTTTAGAGTTGTTCTGTAGAGGGCTTTAATTTTTGGGCTCTTTTCTTATATGGGTTTGCAGCCCCTTGGTGCCCTATAGTTGAACTTTCGATCTATTAAAAGAAACTTATACTTTTCTGAGGATTTTTAAGTTATTCAAATACCCTATATCACGGCATTGTATCTAACCATGTAGTTTCAAGTACAAACACTAACATCTCACGTATGATTTTGTGCTAATCAACACAACCATCATCCACATAGCATGTTTTTATTGAGTGCAAAAACACTCCATTAACTCACAGTTGCAGTTCCTTTTATGGGTAAGATTATCATGAAGGGCGCCTCGACAAAACTTTGGATCCAAAGAGATACCGACACAATCCTAAAACAGAGCAATACTATGGATACAAAGACTAGCATACAAAACTCATTTGAAGTGGTAAAATCCAAGCATTTAGGCAAGTATTTACAGACATCTAATACAAATCTATTTCACATGTGAGTTAGTAAACCATTTTCATTTACTAGGACATAACATCTTTAGCATTACTCTGCCAAAAAACAGTGCTTAGTTAAAAAGAATGGCAACCTACTTGGGAAAATAGTTGGTAAAAAAATATAAACTAATGAATTCCCACATCTACGTACATGAACGAATTGTTGTGGACAGAGGCTGTCATAACCAAGGTTAAGCATCACATATAAGCTCAATGTTGGCTCAATTCACCATCATCTGAGCACCCGCCAGTTAATTTATCTGCTCATTTTCTTCTGATAACTGAGTTTTCATTCTCAATTTTAGCTTGTCAATAGTAATAACATAAGCAAGTAGAATTTCACTTACTACATCGAGTCCAAGGAGTGGAATTGATAGTATAAATAAGTCTTAACTTCTCCTAGGCTCAAATAGTGCTATTAGTAGGTAAAAAGAAATGAATATGATTCATTGATACAAAGATTGACTCTTGCAATTATGAGGGATATATATTAAGATCAAAGTGGGCAATAAAGTTTTTCCTTTTGAAACAGGGAACATATCTCTATACTTGTTAATTAGAATGTAAATGCATAAAAATTTCCATACCCATACCTCCATTTACAGTATTTTGAAAGCCCAAACTTAGATCAAGTCCAAATTCAAACCAATGATTATGACCTAAAATTTTTATTATACGCTTATAGTAGAGATTGCCAACTTGTTAGATCAGAATCAAATCAGATTTTACCTCACCCTTTTCCAGCTACTCAATGTTAGTAATCCATATCATTGCATATGATAGGTTCGTATAAGAATTCAACGTCAGGATGTTCTGAAAGATATGGCATGTCTCAAAATGTGTGAAGCATAACTTACCATAACAAATTCTACATCTATATGATCCCCATCCAAGACTGTTCTGTGCAATGCTTAAAAATCAATGATTTATCAGAGTGAAAGGCTAAATGCAAAGGTAATAACATGCACCTGCAGATGATTGAGGACAACTAGCTGAAGTTCTTTTCCAGCACCACAGACAACTTTTGATACATGCTTCATACCCTACAATTGAACAAACTAGTAGACTAAGATTATAAAAACCAACCAAAAAGTACAGAAGTCCTATAGCAACACCGGAACTTAAAAAAACCAGCCGTAGCACTTCACCCAAAGAATTAACAAGAAACTGATGGACTGCAGGACTGGTCCTAGCACCACCTAGAAGACTCAAAAATTCCTCCTGAGGAGAAGAGTCAAGACCTAGATAAGCAAACAAGATTAGTTCAATGAAGAACAATGAAAAGCCATCTACTGCTTTGTATTAAGAGGACCACTAACCATGATCATTAATAAGGCTTGTTAACAAATCAAACTTCTCATGAAATATGTTCATGGCATCAGCCCACTGCTTGTGCATGACCGATAATGATGTCCGGATGACATGAAGTAAAATCTTCGATGTTGGAAGCCTGTTGAGCAACTTGATGAAGTTCATTTTTACTGCAGACAAGAAGAGATTGAGAATCTAAGGAGGCATTCGGCAGATAAAGATTCTCAGATATCTGTTCACATTTTATATGAGAATGTAAACAGTCCAGAAAATGTGTTTGGTAACACTTCGAAAACAGTTGATGAAAGGAAAACTATTATAAAAACCAAAATTAAAAAATGAAGACAACTTTTCAGCATTCACATTCCACATGCAAACATGGAGATTTGGAAAAACTAAGCCTGAATTCTTATTGTGGTGGAACACGAGCAAATTCTCACAATTCTCATCCCTTACAACATACATCATTTTCACTCAACAAGTTTTCTGTGTAAAAACATTGAAAACAGTTTCCATAAATGAAAACAAAAAATTTTATCAAAAACTTGGCAGGCCTCTAATTGTAGAGAACAAAAATGTTGTGTGAATCATGCGACAATGTTCAAAATTTTGCAAGAGTAACTCCTGCAACTTTGTCCCACCACTTTCAACATCTAAACTACATTGATTTCTAGAGGTTTCTACAGAAAGATGGTATGATACTTGAAGGTCAGGTGAAAACCTTATTAAGCACGAACAAAATCATTCAGGCTTCAAAGATGAGACATCATGTTGTTCAGCTTACGGTGACTCTTGAAAGTCAACTTGGGCATTTAAAATTATCAGAAGGAAAGTTCTTCTATCATGCAAAGTGTAGAGTTAATTCCAAGAAAAATGCCTCAAAATTGCTCCATGTGTTACAGTTTTGTTTTAAGGATGACGATAATATCCTGAGTTAATATGAGTTCCACTTTCTGTAAAACCAAACAAAATTGATGCCTCTGAAACAAATATCAGTGCACATAAACAATTTTAATATAATCGTAATACAGAGTCCAATTACTACTACATAAAGAAAAAAAGAAAAAGAACAGAAGTTTCAGCTAAAATTTGAATAACACTAAATGCTAGTGCAATTTTACCTCTTTTGGAATATTCAAGTATCAAACACTAAGCAATGAAAGCCATGCATACTATCTCCAACTGTTTGACCCCCTCTTGATTCAACAATGTCTTCAACAAGTTCTCCTGAGCATGCAACCCTCAAATGACAAAGATCCTTGGATAAAGCCACCTAATGATAACAATTACATGCCAGTTAGCTTGCTCTGGTGCAACATTGAACATAATATCTTGAATAATCCAATCATAGGAATAAACTTACAGCAGGTACATTTGAAGTTTAGCAAACAGCTTCAGCATCTTACGTCTATCAAAATATTATCCAAGCTGTTTGACATTTTCTGTGTCAGGCTGTTTGACATTTTTATAGAAACATGTTTAGTTACCACTGAGCTTTTACTCAATAGTTTATCAAATTCCAATAATGTGTCCATGAGAAGACAATGTATCTGATGACTATAACTTAAATGTCACAAAGTGAATGAAATTCTTTGTTGGTCCCCAAAGCACTTTGAGCAAGAAACTATGCACAATTCACAGTAATTTTTGCTTCAATTAGTCTAGGTTCTTTTGTTAAGTTTAGCTTGATCACCAATCGTTCAAAAAGTGTCTTTTAAGGTTTACTTTGTGTTTTTCTTTTCCTAATGCATGGGAAAAACTAAAGAAAAGACAATTTACCATATCGTGAAGTTAAAATATATCAGAAGACTAATTAGGAAGGAAAATAAAATTAGTCAGAGCAGAGCAAAAAGGCTTACTATCATTAACCCATTAGTTGAAGAAACACGGAGGCTCTTGAGAGGCAACTATGTTAGTTAGTGTACCTTCCTCACGGACGCATTTAGAAGTCGGCAAACGGTGTCTCTGTCCTTGGTTGTCGTAGGAATATCACATTCATGTATATTCTGGTGCAAATTCCCATGCATTACGGCAATCACACAGCAAGAAGCAATAAGCGACTGATTATCAAACTGAAAATAGAGAACTCAATATAACAAAGCAGCTATACAAAGTCGAAACAGAGAGTTAAAAAAGCTTCCAAACTAAAATAACTAGTGGAGAGTGGAACTGCGCTATTGCTACAAGGTCAACTTAAAGATCAACCAAGCACCATAACATTCATTTTTAGGTAAGGTCAATTATGGAACTAGAAAACAGAGAGAAGCAACAAGTTAAGCAAAAAATGTGAACTTCATGGGCAACAGCACAAGTGCAGTAGAGGTACTGATTTGACTTTTCTGACGGCCTTTAAAAGCCCTTACCTCAACACCAGACTACAGAATATCTAAATCACATTGCAACTTGGAAGGCCTTAAATTAGCAGTTCTACATTGTGGTTCCACAGAAACTTAGTATTCCTGCCACTGGCATCTTTTCAAATAAAAATTTAAAAAAAGACAACCTAGAAGCTCAACATTGAACTAAATGAGCTACGTCAATTCTCATAACAAGTGATAGGCAGTGGGCCCTAGGAAGTACATTTGGGAGTCCCAACAAGGAATTGTAACTATAAGGCTCCATGTAACCAGAGAGACAACTGATAGGAACTTAAATGATACTAATTAGAACAATTCTTTAGCACGCATTTCTACACTAATCAAATGTCTGTTGAAAAGTTCATCATGTTTTCACGTTGAAACAGTACTAAACCCAAACATGCAGGAAAGTTCAGAGCACCCAAATTTCTAAGTCTTCTAACAGCTGCACACCCACAGAGAGAACTATCTACACACAAGCATACACACTCATAGAACACTTTCCCCAACCGACGGTTGTATAGTTTCTCAAAATCTCCCTAAAAAAGAGCAGAAACTAAAGAGTCAAAAACAAAAGCAGAAAGTCTGCACAGCAGGCTAACCCAGACAGACACCAAATTCTCCTTTAGGTGCTTCAACTGCAGTATAGGTAGAAGGAGCACTCAGGGCAAACAACAAAAGCATTGGATAATTGTGCTGTATCAATCATCTCTGAAGTGACCAATAGAAGTGAAATCTAGAACTTTTACAAGAATAACTTCACCAAGTATAGTTGTTTAATTAACCGGCCCATTACTTTCAGGCAATACTGATTTCTGCCATCAGATCCATTTATTAAGAAAGACTGCCCTATGGAAGTGAGAAAGGAAAGAAGTAGTCATTGACTGAATATGAGACTATACTGCTAAATATTTGATCTGAACAAACAGGAGGCTTACAACATTTCCGATTGGAAAGACACCAAATATACTAAAGCACAAAACCCCATCTTTATCTCCACTGCAAAGGATATTGAAACATTGCTTTGAAGAATTTGAGAGCTCTACGAATGAATCTTGACCATCATCAGTTAAACCAGTTTCTCCAGATACTAGTCCAGGCATGTGAGGAACTCTTGGAGCTGGAGGGAAGAAACGAGTAGTGCGATCTTCAAATGCTAAAGAGTTGCCAGAAGTGTCCTATTAAAAAATGGATAATCATCTTTCCAATCGGAAAAAAAGAAGAAGAAAAAGATAAATATAACAAGCGATTAAAGTTAAGGAGTCAACAATCATCAAATCAACAACTCACAGCCAACACCAAACATAAGTTTTAACCTTCCCTAAACCCATATTGAAGCTGTTGAATAAGATTCTAATTTTCAAAAAAGAAATATTTTAGTAAACCAGACTAAAATAACTACTTAACTGCAGACAAAGCATTAGATAGAACGTGAAAGGTATGAACAATAAAATAATGTCTGTCAAGAGTCAACATCAAGAAGTAAGATGAATTTTTTTAAGTTGAAAGATGCATACTCTATTCACTTGGGCATCCTCCTCCCACTTGAGACACACCACAGCTGCCGCATGGGACTTCAAGCTTCTTAACAGTTTTCCATTCTGCTTAATATTTATACCAAGTTAGAAACAAATATACCACAGTACGTATAACTGCTGCAAGCACTAGCATATAAAAAGCAGCACAATGCATATCCACGGTTCCATAAAGACAGCTAGATTGCTAAGATAACATTCATATGTAAAAGTAAGTTCTTCAGAGCAAAACATAATCCATGAAGTGGATAATGATTAGTAAATTGGTAGACATCTTAAAGAAACTTTTTGGCAGCAGCATCAGCCAAGTTCTGAGCAATTGTACCCATGACCAAACAGCTAGCTTAATGACATAACCGGTGATCTAGAAGCTTTTCCACCCACAAGCATAATTGAGGCACATACAAATTCTATCATTTAGGAATCCCCCGAACTATTACCTTCCTAATACGACTGAACTGGACATATGTCACTTTAAATAATAGAAAGAAACTATTAAACTGATGGAAATGAGTGTCATGGATGACTGCTTCTATATGCTGTCTCGGTCAAGTTTGGATTGGAATGAACCATTCAATCTAATTAGTTAAATAGGTATATATAAGATACAAGATATCATCTAAATTGAGGACTTTGTAAGTTTACGTTATTCTTTTTAAAAATTATATGAAATTGATGAAGATATGCATATTGCATGTATTGTACAAGTTATAAATGCTGTGTCGGTCATGTTTGGATTGGAATGAACCATTCACTTTAATTAGTAAAAGACCTATTTAACAAAGGGGGCATGTTCAAAAAGAGTGTTCTAATAAGATCTGTTAAGCTTTTCATGCTCAGGTTGACCTACCTAGCAGTCCACTGTTAATTTGACATTGGCAGACAGGACCCGTAAACATGAATTGCCATCTCTATTAGCAGCTATATGTTTGTTGAGCAAGCTTGCTGTTTGCAAACCATCATGCAGCTTTTGAGCAATTCAGAATCTTTCCCAAGAGAGATTACAGAAGAACACATTCTGATGATATGGAATTGTTGCCGGAAGATTCCTAGTTGAGAAGCTGTGACGGTAATGTTAAAGTAATAACAAAGAAAACTTACTTCAACATCATGCACTGAAACTGTACCATCTTCTAGTCCCAGGGCAACAACTTTGCCATCAGGACGCCAGCATAATGACGTTATACATCTACCTGGAGTACATTAGGATAGTTAAGATAATCCAGTACAACAACATACAATGGAATGTCCAAAGAAAAGTGATTTCACAAACAACAACAACAACCATAAAAAAAAATAAAAAATAAAAAGAGAGAGAGAATGAATAATTTGTTCACCACAAAATTAATAGACAAAGAGGAAAGACAGAGAACACACATAAACCGAGAAAATGATAACCATAATTTGGCAAATGAGGCAAACATCATAACAGTACATATTATATCCAAGAGGGATATCGGTAGCTTAACATGTGATTTCTTTGGGCTATTGGATCATGTAAAGCTAGGGAATCTATATCTTTTTGGCAGCCTTCAAGCCATTATCTCAATCCAAAAACAAATCTTATTGCTCAGCTTTGGAACCTCAAGGTGGAGTGGATCCATGAAAGCATACTTCAAGCAAGGATAACAAGCGTACAAGTATCTACAACTTAACATCTCAACAGAAAACACTCAAGGATTGGTTCAAGAAGCACTCAACAACATGTTTTTCATATCCAAAAGGCAATATGATGCGAGAAGCATTCAGATTTTTCTGCAGAAAAAATACCGCTTATCTAAATTTTTCAAGTGCGAACAGATTATAAAAACTACCAACGCTAGGCATCTAATCTCAAGCGCTTACAAATTCGAATTACCAAATAAAGTCATATAAGAACTTAACATACTTGGATGCAGCTCCCCCTACCCTCCTAGTCTCTTTGCTTTCTCCAACTCCTCCCTCCATGTATACATGTATGCAGCATAACTTGAGATATATCCTAACAACATAAGTAAGTTAAATTCCCAACAACAAACTTGATGAGATGTGACGAAATGCCCTCTGTAATCAGAAGAAGATAAATTAACTTCAAGTATTACAAAATGTGTGAAACTTTACATACTAGACTTGACATTTTAGCGTTACAAAATGTGAAAAACTTTCCAGCCTATACTAAATCTCTCCTTGTAGGGAACACTCAATTAGTACAAGAAGAGGAAGAAGAGGAGCCAGAAGTAATATTACATCGTGAGAGTCACCAACAGAAATTGAAGGAAAACTATATAGCTGCCTGACAATATTGAGATGGTATTTTGCAGGGGTTAAACCTGCCAACTCCAAGTGGGCATCAAGCATTTCTACATCTGACATAACTAGTCTATCTAGCTTAAACGAAATCCGCTCCAATTCGAGTCCTTTTTCTTCATGAACACTTTGGTGTACTGAAAAGGGCAACAAGATAGCAATATAGCAGTAGGCTACACTTCCGGTTGGTCTAGATGATTGTCAGTTATGTTATGGAAACCTCCCAAGGCACCAATCTTGTCTAGAAGTTTATAGGAATCTACAGCGCATGTAAATAAAAATCCCTTCATTCAACTAATATCAGCTCAGGATTCTTTACTTGCAACTATGTCATATCCAAATTTTCCCTCCCATTACCATCATTCACTCTTCATTTTTGTGTAAAACACCAACTCCTTAGTTCAACGTCATGTTCTCATTTAGACTTTCAAGCACTTCACCTCTATATTCACCAACTCTCCATCAAACGCAATTTGAACTGGATTGGCAATTGAAGTGGTTTATTTGAGGAAAAGGTTCGTAGCACATTTAAGGAAAAGCAAAGGAGGAATAAGGCCAATGACTCAAAGGGCGCACACCAAGCCATCGTTGAAGAAACGAACATACTGAATAACAAAAAAGGAGAACTTTCTCGAGTCGAAGCAATTACCAGGAGAGATTGTCCACAGCCTCTGCCAATTGAAGCGATGAAGCACCACCTTCGAGTCCTCCGTGACCATCGCCAGCAAATCCTTCTCCGGATTCCACTCCGCCATCTTCACCTGTCAAGCGGAAGGAACCCAGCAAAAAACCTCACAAAACCAAATGGGAAAACAATCAAATCGACCCGCCCATTATTAGGTCGCGAAAGAAGGCGGACCGGAGCCGAACCTGAGAAGCCAGAGGTTTGTCGAATTGTAGCTGAAAGGGAAGCACGTGCCGCGACCCTTCGTCAGTCTCCATAGCTGAAAAAGCTACGGAAGCAGCCGAAAAGGCAGCCACCAGCTGCTGGGGCAAGCCGCGAGGGAGTGTAGGGAAGCGGCGGTGGCGGCAAATGCGACCAGAAATGGAGAGCTAGTGGTGGAGGGTGGAGGCCGAAAACCCTAGAAGAAAGCTTGAAGAGGGAGAGAGTAACGAAGTGCAGTGGAAGCTTGAGAATTTTGCAGAGAATGATGACGGAAGAGGAAGAACAGGCGGGAGAGAGAGGATTTGATAACGGGCCGAGCCGGGCCGGTTTGGGCCATAATCGGGCTTAACAAGTGGCCCTTCGATACACAAGCAGAGCCTTAACGTCCGTTCGTTTCACGGAAAATGAGCCATTTCCGGAAAATATTTTCCTAAAAATCATTTTTCAGGGAAATGACAATATTTCCTGATATTCAGCTAAAATCTGAAAATATTTCGGAAAATATTTTCCAGTGTTCAATAAAGAAAATATTTTCCACTCGCCAGATTGGCGAGCACAAGCATCAAGCTCGAGCCTTGCCAGATCGATGAGCGTGAGTTTGAAATCGACAAGCTTGAGGTTCACCTAGTCCGATGACTAATCAAGAAAAAAAAAAGAAACAAAGAAAATAAAAAGAAAAAGGAAATTAAAAATAATTAGAATATAAAAAAATAAGAAGAAGAAAGGGGAGGAGGAAGTGAGAATTTGTAGAGTTGTGAGATAAGAGAAATCAAGTGAGGAAAATGTTTTTCACTATTCTACTTTTGAAGATTTTTTTTCTTTTGATAGAAAACATTTTCCCTAAAGAATTCATTTTCCATGAAACGAACGCTGGAAAATCTGGAAAATATTTTCCCGAACATTATTTTCTGCAAAACGAAGAGAACCTTAGAGAATGTATCTTTGTAGGAGCTAGTTTGCTTTGGGCGCTCATTACAACTATTATGTTCTAAAAATAGTTTCTGAAACAGAAATAGATTTTTCTATTTCTATTTTTATAAGAGTTTCTAAGAAAAAATAACCGTTTGATAACGACACAAATTTTTTTCTTTTTGGTCTTTCAGTCGGCGGTAGACCGGCGACCGGCGGCGACCGATGAAAGACCGGTTGACGAACGTCAAAAAGAATTTTTATTTCTCATTTCTGTTCCAGAAACAGAGAAGTAGAAAATTTCTACTTCTAATTTCTATTTCAAACATATTCTGGAACAAGAATCTATTTCCGAAATAGAAAAATGGAATAGATTTATCAAATGGATTTCTATTCCAGAAACAGGTTTGGAATAGAAAACTTGTTTCTGGAATAGAAATTCTGGTTTGTCATGCACCCCCTTTGAGTGTTTTATAGTGGCGTGAGAAAATTAACTATAATAGTGGGGCGCAGTCTTTTCCTACTCATAGTATTTACTAGTTGTGTGACATGATCATTTTTTTCAGTGTTATGTTTGTACCAGTATATAAGTTGCCTATTACAATTTAACCGTATTACTAACATGTTGCTTTCACACCCATCAATTGGTATTAGAACCATGCTTCCTTGCTCAACAAAAGTTAGACAATGAGATTGGCCGGACTTTGCTTAAGTCTTTGTCCATTTGCCAAGCCAAGGCGTATGATGATGTGATCGAGAAGATTTTGATGGGTAGCACCATTCTTGAGTACTAAAAGTTTGAAAGTTGCACGCATGGGGAGGGATCACAACAACATTTATTCAAGAAACTTGAAAGAACTTGTGATTGATAGATGTTGGCTAGCCAAAGGAAATGATCTGTCGTTAAAAATTCTCGCTACTCAAGATAGAAGGCGTGATGCAATGGGGGTTTCACCATCAGGAAGAGAGGTGTCAGAATTGTGCAGTTAGATGAACCACCTAAACAAAGTCCAAGCTCGATTCGATCGTTCTTACTATCACACTACAGAAGATATTCTTACCTTTTTTGTCGGATAGAATTTATCGTAACTTTTTCTTAGAGGAGACCATATTGGTTACTTGTTTATGGACGACCCTATCATCATTCATGACATTATTCATATGTGGACAGAACAACTTTGTTTACTAATTTTTCATTAGATGGTATCTCTCTACTCTAATTCTTTCAACATCTTTCGTCAAAAGGTTCTCTAATTTTTCAAATGTAAGGAACACAAGGTATATCATTCAAAGAGCATGCTTAGATTATGCGCTAGTTTTGCATCGGCATTGCAACCACATTGATCAAGTACTATGTATTAAGTCTTGCCTGTTTGTTGCCATGCACTGCCATCCATAGGCAATACAGCTGCTTTTCGAAATGCATACACTATTAAATTATGATGCTAAGTTCACTCAATATCCTCCATTCGTTCAGATAGTTTAAGAATGATGTTGAGTTACAAACATAGTTCTATAATTACTAAAATAGTAGCAGAAGCAAATTTTATAAGATTACACAATAGCTATGATAGAGGGTTTAGCCAAAGGTATTATGAGTACAGATTGCCTTCTCTTCGTTTCCTATCAATAGTATAGCTTCTCTCCATATTCCACTAGTATTCATGATCCCGCCCTTCTCTTTTTGTTTTCTCGGTCCTTGAAAATTTTAACTGCAGTCTCTCCAAATCAAGCTTGTGTAAGACTGCTTGTGCATAGTTTGATTTAATACGCGGTTTGCATTGGTAGTGGATCAAATACCAATAATTTATTTTGTTACCACCGGCCGCGGTGGCTCCGTTGGTGAAGGACTCAGCGACTTCCCTGCCAAGAGGTCTTGAGTTCGATTCCCGGGGTTGCTTGGCGACTTACCCGGTGGCATGGGGTGGTGGTTTCCCCATGTTGCCCCCAGGGTTTACCCACCGCGAAGCGGCGTCCGGGGTTCCCTGGGTCAAAAAAATAATAATAATAATTTATTTTGTTGGTAATATTTATCGTTTCGTCTTATTACTAATTGTCATTGTCACTATCTTCGCACTTATTTTGCATTGAGAAAGAGTACATTGATGACATGAAGATATACAAATAAATTAATAAAGCAGGTTAATCTCACAGTAGATTCAGCTAAAGTTGACCTAGAGGCTATCATAAAGATAATTAATAAACACAAGAACAGAAATATCACATATGCACATTTTACATGCATACAATTATATATACGGATATGATTACTATCTTGATGCACATGATCAAACACGAAGCTATTTCGTCTGTAAGAGTTTCTCCTTTAGATTGACAATAAATCCTAGAGAACGAATGATAAAATTAAACATTTTTAGATTCTTGTATATATGTACATCATTAAGTATTTTGGCTATATGATACTCTTTTCAATAATATGAAACATAATCTCATAATCTTAAATGTACCATTTAATTGCAAATTTCAAATCTCTCATATTGGAAGATAGTATTTGTTCTTTAATGCCACCTTGTCACACTATATATCTAGCCAGTCATATCGATTATAGTAATCCTAAAGATTGACCCTTTCACACGAGTGTTTTGTACATTGGATTGGATGCATCATTTAACAGTGATGCGTGGAGAAGTGAGTAAATTTTAAGTGAGAGATCTCAACATTCAAATGCAAAGTTTGTGGATTGACTACACCATGTAATCCATTCAACCCAAAGTACAAACAATCCAAACCAGATATTTGGTTCTCTTATATACGGAAATAATAAACATATAGGCATGAAGCAAAAGTTTGGCACCATGAATAGCTGTCAAAGCTTGCAGAAATACCATGAAGACAGTTATCCACCTAGATAGAGGATGGGTCAATATCTTTCAGTCGATTCTATCTAACTCAATAGATAAAGAGGTAACTTTCACGCCGCTTTTTCTCTTCAATGAATGCCCGCCTAGCAGAAAATGTTCATGGCAGGCATATATTATAACTCTCCAGAAAGGGTGGAGCCAGCAGAAAATGTTCATGGCAGGCATATATTATAACTCTCCAGAAAGGGTGGAGCCTAAGAGCTTCAGTCAAAAAGTACATATGCGTTGCTTCTCACACTGATGCCTCCTGCAGCTTCAAGCATTAGAGGTCCACCCACAAGAGCAACATGAACATTACCGCCGCAAGTTCACAAACAAACGTTCATTCTGAATCTGAGATTTTATCTTCATGCTTGTCCAAGTATGTGGACCACGGCCTGCTTTCTTGCAGCCAAAACACAAGCCATGTCCCTACTTACTGTCGCAAAAAAAGAGAAAAAAATTAACTTGATTTCACTCCAGTGTTCCTATTATATGGCCATAACTAATGTGATGTTTTGATAGCTCTGTAGGGTAAAAGTAATAAGTACAATACTTGCATCACGCTAAAACACAGGCCGAAGCAATACTTGTGTACCTCAAGAGGCTATGGTATGCATGTGAACCATGAATGCTCTACAATATCTTGATATACTAAATACCATGATAGCATCTATCATCATGAACGTGTACGTACTAGTTCTCACTCAGTGACTCTGACCACCATAAGAAGATAATTATTCTTTTTGTGTTTGTCTGGCCACTAAGATTCATCTTTTTCGCACTTTGACCTCCCAATTGATCTAAATTAATAGGAAAACCTAATACCTTAGTATTTTTCTTCTTCAATTAAAAAAATACCCTTCTTTGAAGCATAAATTTGCACATTTCCAACCATCGAAACAAACATGAAACGATCCATTAGAGAGGCACGACCGCAATGTACCAACACCAGTCATATTTGAACTTAAGAGTAGGTTGTAAAAGTGGAAATTTAGTAAGGAGCATCAATAGGATTAATTCAGTTCCACCACCTAGTCCATGAGATAAATTTGTTACTGACACTAGCAAGTTTATCAAACAATGATACAGAAAGGAAAGACTATCGGCAACAATAAGTTTCCAAACATCCAAATTGCAAATGGACATGGTTAGAAGCTCCAAGAAAGTAGTGTTTAGAGTATACAATTTATGGCATGTCAATGAATTGATCCTTAACTCGATTGTATGTTGGTGTAAAAAATTCTTAACAAGGGGGGACTCCAGTGTGGGGAATACTGCAAATCTTCTCATTCAGTGTAAGATAGAGTGCTAGATGTGTAATTTCACTGGGTTAGTGTTTTAGGAGGGAGAATGAGACAACTGAGCAAAAGTGTTCTCACAAAATAGAAGCAAAAGTGGCACTACTAACCCATTAGGGTCATCAAATGCACATTTCTTAACATACATAAAAGTACAACACTCCTAACTGGCAAGATATGTAGGAACTTTTGAAGTTATGGTAAGTCAAAAAGTAAAACATCCTATAAAATTGCAGCATGAAATGGCATGTAAATGCACATAGGAGGAGAAACTGAGCTGCTACTCCTTGTGCTGATGAGGAGAGCAAGTACTAACAAATAGGAAGAACAAAATAACAAACTTCTATACAAGAGGTTGAACGCTCTTCCTCTAAGATTTTGGAAAGCCAAAACAGGTCCAGACTAGTTGACAAGTTCACTGGGTTACCAATTGACAGTACACCTGGTCACTTGTTCAACAGGGCCAATAACACCAGTTCTTGACTGCTACTGTTTCTGCTGTGAAACCAGACTCGAACAAAAAGCACAATATCCTCATTTTTTCTTTTCATTTTGCCAGTAATGTCTTAAATAGTGAATTGACATGTATAGGAACACATAGAACTCAGGAGCATCCCATACTTATCACAAGTAAGGAATCAATATGCAAGCTTTGGATGCACAAGTTACCTTCAGTTGGTACAATTCCCAGTTTATTGCACAAGTGGGTGCACAAATGGAAGGTCATTGGCCTGCAAGATCATCATCCAGGCATCTCCCAAGTTTTCACGAGCACATTCATCTTATTTAGCAGCATAACAATTTGATGTTCCTGTTTCCAACAGAATATATTAGCCACATCTGCAAAGAAGGCTTTAAAATATGCTATGCTAGGCTCTTACCTTATACAGAGCCAAATCCACACAATAGTAATTAGGAGGGATGCACAACAAGATCGCTTCCAAAGGCCTCCTCTGCTTCACATTGCTTGAATCATTCACAAATCACCTCACCACTGCTATACTGTTTGTAACATCTAAAAAAGACTATTTGGAATGAGGTATAATCTGTAAATCCAATTTCATGATTCTATTAGATGAAGCCAATTCAGAGGCATCCTATAGATTCAAACAAAGAAATGAAGCAGTTGTACTCTGCACATGTAGATCTCTGGAGAAAATTGTAGTTTTAGATTAAAGGTATATAACTCATAGAAGGACGGTGAAATGGGAACATATCTAGTAGATGGTAAAACAGACATAGGAAGAAATTGTGGCAATAAATTCATGTCAAGAATTTTTTTTTTAAATAGTAAAAAAGGCATCTTGGCAGCTTCCTTGAAACTGTAATGACTAAATTATTTCCTTATCTAGAGAAATGAGATACTGTTTTTCCATACACAATGATCATAAGCTAAACATAAAGCCCAATCCAACAAGATCACCCAACTTAAGTCCAATTACATTGTCAAGTAATCAACCTGAGATCAAATACGAAACACTAGAATGTTAGGAAAAGGGTAAGTGAAAAATCACTGACTACAAAACCCAGAAGACGACACCCTACCCCCAAAGGTTTCCATTTCTTTTTCTCCTTCTCACATTATAGTCTCAAAGTTTTGGCTAATCAAGCAAGGGAAAGAAAAATATTTGTAAAATTTTACGGTAATAGGAAAATGGATAGTAAGATCTACAGACAAACTCAAATAATTGATGAGTTGGGTAACACCATAAGCGCAAGCTTTCAAGTAAAGGATTGCAATGTTCTCACAAACCAATTTTGAACCGGGGCAATCATACTCAAACTCTTGTTATGCATACAAAGAGATCAAGAATTTCGCATTTGGTAAACATATCAGCCTTGAGGAACAGACTTGAAAGGAGGGAAGAAGCAATCACTTCAAACAACAGATAACAGTAATGTTTTTGTCCCATAATTCATATTTCTCCCACAGAGATGGCATGTGTAATAACACTTATGCATGGAAAACTAGATATAGCAATCATATGAAGAATCAACAATAAAAGAGCAATAAACAACACATTCAGGTAAGAATTCTATGCAAGAGCAAGATTCTATTACATTTCACATTTCTAATTCTTTTGCTAATACCTATGTTCCATCTGTTGAAATTCCTCCGCCACTATCCTTTGTAGATATTCACTATCCCCAAATCCTCCAAATTGTAGTAATTCTCCAGCGCAATAATGTATGTAAGACATCTCGCTGACGTGACTGACAGAACACATCAAGGTAGAAAAGCACAAGAAATTACAATTGATCTTTCGAAAAGTGAGAACCTTCCAATTCAATGAGAAATGACAATCAACCTGTTAATTTTAACCCTTGTTTTCATGTGGATAGCTAAAATAGTGCTAAACCAACAAAAACCACAGTTGACACCCAACAAGCCATCCTACCTTGAGTCAACCTTATCTAGTTGAAGTGCTTTAAGTATTTATGGGGATGGTAACAAGATGACATGAAATGAAGAACTAACTCACAAACCAGGAGTCATTTACAATCACATATCATTAGTTTAGCAACTAATTCAGTCACATTGGATTAAAGCAGATTCAGCTGCTAAAAAACAATACCAGGTTGACAGCATATCATTTTGCATTTAAAGCATGACCAGTTCCATTAAACCACAGTATTAGAATTCTCTAGCACACAAATGGATAGCACAACGCAGTGAAGGCCTACCAAAATAGCTGCTAGAGTATATGAAGGCAATACTAAACTTAACATACTTCACAGTAATCAAAGAATACTAAGCTGACGAACTTTCTCTCTTCGAAGCAATTACATGAGACTATCCACAACTTCCGCCAATTGAAGCGATGAAGCACCACCTTTGAGTCCTTTGTGACTGTCGCCAGCCAACACTTCTCTGGTTTCCACTCCATCATCTTCACCTACCAATCAGAAATCAAGCAAACTTCACAAAACCAATTCGGACCAATCAAGTCGACCGCCCATTAGGTCACAAAAGAACACTGGGAGCTAAACCTGAGAAGCCAGTGGTTTTTCAAACTGAAGCTGAAATGGAAGCACAGCACACTGTGGTCCTTTGCCAGTTTCCATAGCTAAAGCTATGTGAGCAGCCGAAAACACAGCACCAACACTATAACAAATCACAGGGATGCAAGCTGAAAGAGGGCTTCTGAAGATTAGAGTTCAAAGAACCCAAAGGAAACGTGGCTTGACAACATGCAAATAACTTTTACCATTCCAAGGATGCATTGTTGGGGTTCGGAGAAGTTCAAGAAATGTGGAGCTCCTCATCCTTCTATGATTTCAATTCCTTTTAGAAGTGCCTTTTAAAAGCTCTCTGGGATGCTACAGCATTTACATCAACTGGTGGAATGATAATCGAATCCTGCTAGTGAGTCAGACGAAATCAATCCAGTAACTAACATCAACGGACTACTAATAATACTCCAAAGTTTATGGAACTCTGTTTGTCAAACTTGATATTCTTTTTGAACTCTTTGGATCCAACTAATGGGACTCCTGACGTCATCAACCACAAAAGCTTTGATCAAATTAGCATAGTGTATTCAACTCAAGATGCTTTCTTTTGTGGGACATACTATGACTCTTTTCCTTATCATTATGTGCTATTGATGCGTTAGAATTAATGCAAGACAGTTTTCAAATGGCATATAGGATACTGAAAAGTTTCCTCAGGAAACTTAAGGAAATGCTTCCTGTGTTTTTCTTTTAAGCAAGTAAGTGCACTAACAAGAGCTTATGCACAATATAAGCAATCATTTCATAGCAAAAGACATTCTAGTTAATGTATTGTCTGACTCAATAGTTTAGGTATATGACAGATGGCTTTACCCACTCTACAAACATCAAGATGCATTCTCTGGGAGGCTTGGAGTAGGTATACCCTGGATTCAAACTAAATGAACATGGATCCATGGTCAGAAATATTCGAATTGTAATTTTCGCAATCGATCCAAATATTTCAAGATGTTTTTGCTTCTACCCCGTTTGCTAGTTCACTCACGACCACACCACTAGGTGAAGAGCTTGCGCTTGCATTTAGCACTTCTAAATTAATATGATTATCTTAATCTCCTAATGAAGACAGTTCTGTGAGATAAAACGGGTGGAACACAATGGTTGGACAAATTTTATCCCAAGTGAGAAGCATATGCATACTAAGGGATGCCATATCAACATGCTTCTTTTGCATTGTAAATTCACTCTTAAGTGTACTTAGAAATATGCAGTCATGAACTGCATGCTGAGCGTAGAGCAAACTAAAACCTCACATTAGAAGGATTGCCGTATAGGGTCCTTCATTTAGCATTTTCTTCGACCTATACAATGACTTTTGGCATGCTATCAAAAACATGTACACATCAGTTTTTTAGCACTTCCAGCATTCCAAAATCAATCAGATGTCGAGAATCTCTATTTTTCTGCATAGGATGAAGGATCTTACTTGAAAACTTATGTCAAATGATGCGCTTTGAAAGCCTTATCATCTATTTCCGCTACTGACATGATAAGCAAAACCATTTTGCCAAAGCACACATTAACTTCCATGAACATCTCCCCCCGGATTCCTTGAATTCAAGTAAGAAAACGATGGTGACACTATCAACCAGGAAATAATAATGACAAGATCATAAATCTTGAAAGATATTGCAAGCGGGAAATTTAAATTGAAATTGAGCATTAGATCTCAAAAGAGCATAGGTCGATTACCTACTTTATGTACCTTCATTAGAAAATGTGGATCCCTCATCCAAGTCGTCCGATCCTTCATCCCGATCCCTCATCCGAGTCGTACATATAGTATGGATTTGGTTCGCTCAATCTGCCATTTGTAATCTGATAATGTCGATAAATCCGCGTTCTAAATAATTTTGGAATTGTTTTGAGTGACTTGCATCCAATGATATTCAGTTCTTCCAAAAACTCCAACCTATCAAGGCCTTGAATTTCGACCAAGTTTTCACATTCTCTAGCTCTTAATATCTTCAGACTCTTGGATTTTCGAAGGAGAAGCCTTTCAATTGAATTGCACTGAGAGATATCTAGACTTTCTAAATACTCCAAACTATCGAGCCCTTGAATTTTGGCTAAGTTTTCACAACAAGGAGCCTCTAATCTCTTCAGCATCCCGGATTTTGGAAGGTCTAGCCATTCAATTAAAGTGCACAAATAGATATTTAGACTTTCCAAATGCACCAAACTATCGAGCCCTTGAATTTCGGCTAAGTTTTTACAGTTTATAGCCTCTAATTTCTTCAGCCTCCCGCATTTTGGAAGGTCTAACCTTCTTTCCATTGACCCTTTGATATCTAGCCATTCCAAATACTCCAACCTATCAAGGCCTTGAATTTCGGCTAATTTGCAGCAATCGTCAATAGTCAATTTCTTCAGACCCTCGAGTTTTGGAAGGTCCAGCTGTTTGATTGAATGGCAGGATTTAATAGTCAAGCTTTCCAAATATATCAATTTGTCAAGACCTCGAATTTCAAGTAGAGTCTTGCAAGGGTCGACCCATAATGTCCTTAGATGGACAAACTGTGAAACGTCCAGCATTTCGATAGATCTACAAAAAGAGACTTGCAAGTATTCGAACTTGAAGGGCGTGTTTAGGGATTGTGGTGATTCCATTTCTTCAATGTCCGTCGGTTGGGAGCATTCTGAACTCTTTAATTGCGTTGATGGAAGCTCCTGGATGCACTGGATAAATCCGCAACGCTCAACTCATAGTTCCTTGAGATGGGGTAGGTGGGAAAGCGAAGGCAATTGGTGACTTCGACAGGTGACGCCCAAATATGTTAAGCCGGAAGGAAGGTCCGGCAGCGATTGGAGATTCAGGCATTCACTAAATTCAAGGCGTCGTAGGGAAGAAAGATTAGCCATGCTTTCTACCATTATCCCTTTCAGATTTCTGCAATCCCAAGCACGTAACTCTCGGAGCTTTCTCAGACTCCCAATACCATTGGGTAATTCTTCTATACCACTGTGAGAAATATCTAGAATCTCTAGATTCTCCAAAGACCCTATGCTATTTGGTAATGCAGAAAGGGATGAAGTATGTCATAGATGGAGTTGCTGCAGTGCTTTTAATTTACCTATTTCTGCTGGAAGCTCCCTGAGGTAGAAACGAGGAACGGAGCGTTCGGTGCTTGCGTCGATGCCTAACGTGCGAAGAAGCGCATGGGCCGAGCGCTGATCCAAGCGATCCAAGCGAAAGAGGTTCTCCGTGTCTTCAATGGAAGTAAAATGACTGACGAAGTTCTCAAGCTCTGAGGGGAAGTCAGGATTTTCCAAGGAACCACAAAATGAAAGGTCTAGATATTTAAGCTTCTCTGCCATCTAGTAAAAAAAAAAAAAGAAACAAGAATGAATGTCGATGGGTGAGTGTAGAGTCCTTATGATTCAAAAGAAAGCATAAAAGGAGAGGAAAAAAAAGACTTTAATTCTTACCATGAAAATACTCCATCCTTCCCATTCCTCATTTATCTCACTTCCTTGCAATTCGAGTACAACTAATTCATTTACATCAAAATTGTTTACTTCAAAACTCATGGGACAATTTTGCCATCGAAGCCATTTTAACTCCTTCATTGAGTCCTCAAAATCTCCACTGAGATGTGCCTTTTCCATGCAAAGGAATCTTAGATTTGGCATTTTTTTGAATTGTTCTGCTGTGTAAGTGTCGTCATCTCGCTCGGCGAAATGGCCGGGGCCTTTTGAGTTGCCTTTACTTAGATCAATGGCCTCAATCTTGTCTGTTCCCTGCAAGCAAGAATCAACGTTTATTAATATTAAATCCAACTAAAGCAATCTAATATTATTTGTTCATATTGCAATTGACGTGCATTAATGTGTTCAAGAGACTAGCAATGCGAAGATATGTTGACCCCATTCTTTTTCTATGAAATTTCGAGTTTCCCCCCATTCAAAGAAACTTTTACCCTCATCTGATCTTTCCTAAATGAGTCATTTGCCCTTTGTTTACGCCAATAAACAATATTTATAAAGGCTAACAAAGTGAAGGATGTCAACTTCCATTTTGAAATTTGACCATATACATTCGGATCTCAAAAAGAATTACGATGTCATGGTTCATTCAAAGTAAAAACTTTACACTTGTAATTTTCTTCTTTCCCATACTGTAGCTTCATTACCATACTAGTTAAGACAAGCGTGCAATGAAAGGAATTTAATCAAATTGCAATGTGCAAAATCAAAAGTTGATTTGATCTATTTTAATAGAAATAGTTTTTCTCTATGTAAATCTCACATTAATTTTTTGTGTATATTACTCAACTGTGCTACTTAATAAAAAAAAATAACACGTAGTCTTATTTTCCATCGGGGTAATAACTAATTACAAGAAACTGAATATTGTGACAATAGTTATATTAATGTATTATGTACTTATTATTTACTAGTAGTAACTTGAAATATTCTTACTTAATTGTTTTCTAATCATAAATAACTTATTAGCTATATTAATAATATCTAAACTTACGATTTTATCATAAATTTTAGTTTAAATATAAATTAAAATTTGATATAATCATAATCATAAATAACCGAGTTACTCAAATATAATAAAAATATTAAAAAAATTAATTGTGGAAAGTGCAAAGCATTTTTAGAAATGAGAAAATTGAAGCTATTTTTAGCTACAAGCCTACTGGAATAGCTATTCCTTGGCCCCGAAAGGAATAACTACTCCTGATTTTAAGAGTATAGTAATTTCTACTCTGTTTTTTAATCAAATGAAGGAATAATTGCTTCATCAAAATAGAATGGAAATAGAATAGTTATTCCTGAGAACCAAATTGTAGCAAGCTTTCACAAATAAAATAATAATAATAATTATGCATAAGAAGTCAAGAAGTAATACAGAAAGTTCATGGACTTCCACATGTCATTTTCTTGGAACCAGAAATTTTGCTATTGTACTTCACAATTTTGTACAATATTTCATGGATACTCATACGTGAACAACATAATAATTTGGGAAGCATTTAGATCTCAACACTTAAAAGGAATCCATGAAAAAGAAAGAAATCTTCAACATAAGTAATCTACTCAGATTAGTCATTGCTCCCAAAGAAAAGCTCAAGTGACTATTATTAATCGACTGTAAAATTAATAGTTGGTTGTAGGTCACCAAAAAATAAATAACAAATAATTAAAAATTATTTGGAGATTCACTCCTTTAAGAATATGTGGCTAACATGTTACTATTATTATGGTACCCCAAAAACTATTATGCTAACAGGACTCCCCCCCGCCAAAACTTCCCTCTCAAAATATTAGAATGGCCAATCTATGTTCAAGACTTCTTTGTGTGGTGTGTAACTCTTTTCAACTTAAAAAAAATGGATAGGTAGGGTGTGGCCGAATCCCGAAAATAAGCCAACCTTTTGTACTCGGACAAAAGTTGCAAAACCTTTCAAACATCTATCAAGCCTAACCTTCAGCATCTACGACAAAGATAACATAATCTTTCAAACGCAATAAAAATAGCCCAAGTATTTAACCGTAGAACAAAATTGACACCTAGTACAAATTTCATCTATTATAATTGTTAAATCGCCACGGTTGCCCTACATTGTTCATTGTGCTAACGTACACAGTGACTGATGTCAACCCACACCAAAAAGGATGTTGTGTTTTACTTTATAATCACGTTAACAATTTGTTACAAAATTCCTGGCTTTTTGTAAAGAAAAAAAGTTTTAGTCATGATTAACATGGCTCATTGTGCATATCCGCACAATGAGCTATGTAGAATGACTCGAGATGATTTAAAGTGAAAATAGGCAGAATTGATGGCAGGCGTTATTTTTGTCCCATTAGTAAAAGGATGAGTTTGAAAGGTAATGTCATCTTCATTCCACATTCAAAATGCTGGATCCTTTTAGGATATTTTTCGACTTGTGTAATATTTATCCCAATTACAAAAAGTCGTACTTCTTTTAGTTGGCTGTGTACTCATTAATATCCAACGAGTGAGTTATGAGTGTGTTTCAATTATGCTTTAAATGTCTTTTATTTTTTCGTTTATTTAGTAAGTCGTGCTAGTGCTTTGTCCTTGCTTCGCACTTGGCAAGCATTTTTTTCATAAACACTTCAACAAAGGAGAGTATTGGGTGACCTCTCACGTCGCTTTGCCATGTTATAGGACGTCTTGTACAAGCAATCTTTCTACAATGCACTTCAGGTACAACACTTTAGAAGAAGGATGTGGAGGAAATTCTTCATTTCCTTGATAGATCTCAAGTAGCATTTCGATCGAGCTTACGCTGGAGGGTCCTTCTAAAGGTTCGGCATAATTGTAAAAGGAACAGGCTGAGAGTTGTGAGTGGCTAACCCAGCCTCCTTCGTCCCTTGGGACCAACAAGGGGTAGCAGTACTTTTTCAAAATAAAGAAGGATATTTGGCATTTGTTTTTCAATCGGAAGTGGTGCATATTGCGGTTCTTTCACCTGCTTGTACTTTAGATAATATATATGAAAATAACTTCGCATATTTTCATTCAATGTTGGAATAAACTGAAAAGAAGAACTTATATCATTTTTAGCAGAACCACTCCGATTTCAACTTACGATAGTGCCATGGATGAAGAACGAAATGGAATCATGGAAGAATACTGAAATAATTATATCAAACTATACCTTTTTAGTTGTAAAATTTAGTTATACCATTATATTTGTATATAAAATATACAGCATATTCATTTTTCTTTTGCTTAGTTTAGTTTTGTTTTATCATGTAGTACGAAAGACATAATAAATGGATATTGGCTTTGAATTTGTTAATATATGAATTGGCTCTTGTAATTATAAATACGGTGCACGTTGAGACTGTAAAAAAGTGCGAGTCTTTTGATCAACAACTAGAGTAAAAAATGATGGATTAAAAAGAGTAGAGTTGCAATCATGATTAATTCACAAATGCAAATACAATCTCATGCTTACTTATACAGAATAGAATTTTAGAGTATTTATCTCCTCGACCCTTAACGTAGAAAATAAGTATCCCTTCCATTCTCCCTTATGGAATAGTGACTAATATTAGAAGGTTCTAAGTTGTGGTCCAACACTACTCTAACAAGAGAACATGGACTAAAGGAACAAAAGAAGAAAAACGGTTACCTTATTTCTCTTTAGAACTTTTGAGGCTTCCTCGGAGTCCCATAGCCTGCTACGATGCCTAGGTTGTTGTTGGTTTTCCTCACAGACAATTGCCCTACCGAGATCTCTTAATTGGTCATGCATTAGGAGCTTAAGATCATCTCCAATTTTTATTAGTGACATGAATATCAATACTTCAATATTCTCCTCTGGAAAAAAATTACAAGTGTCCCACATGTAAAATGCGGCTCTCTTGTCAATGCCAATGAGATTGCAAGCGATATCCAAAAATATTTGTTTTTGTCCATAGTCTAATACATCGTAACTTATCCTTAACCTTTTTTGCACTTCTATTCGAGGGACCTCTTTTAACTTTTTTATCATATCTCTCCATTCTTTTGACTCTTTTCCGCACAATAATGAACCTAAAACCTCAAGGGATAAGGGAAGTCCTCCGGTGGTGGATACAACTTCACGAGTGAGGCCCTCAAAATCACTTGGAGGAAAGTCCTTTCGAAATGCATGTTTGCTAAACAGAATTGAAGATTGATCGGGATCCAATTCCGTAAGGTCATAGTTGTGGTCCACCCTAGCTAATTCAAGAATTCTCTTGTCTCTCGCAGTAATAATGATCCTACTTCCCGAAGAAAACCAATCATGATTACCAGCCAAACACTTCACTTGATCGACATTATCCACATCATCAAGAAGAAGAAGGACCTTTTTATCTTTAGACCTAGAGGAGATGATATTAATCCCTCCATCCTTATTAGGAACATCATTTTTTTTATCAATTATATCATGGATTAACTGATTTTGTAAGAGATGAACACCACCCTTACATGATTCCCTTATATCAGCAATAAAGCTACGATGCTCAAATTGATTGGATAGCTTGTTGTAAATGATTTTAGCAAGAGTAGTTTTACCAATGCCTCCCATTCCATGGATGCCAATAAATAGGGGGGCATCAGATTTATCAGATTTATCATATTTATCATCCAGAAATTCCATAACTTTCTTCACATGACTATCAATTCCAACCAATTTCTTAGAAATAATCAACTCAAACTTTTTCTTCAATTCACTCAATACATTTCGGACAACCAATTTCACCAACTCTACTTCAGACCTGTTAAATATGACAAGAGTTCAAATACGTGGCAACAATAATTTTATATTGTTTATCTATTGAGAACATAGTAATAAACGAATCCGAGAAACACCGGAAAAATTTAAAAATCGTTTTTGTCGCACCTCCGTATATTATCTTATATGCTAAGAATCAAGTTTGAGAAATGCCTGTAGTTGTTTCACATGGCGTGCCCCATTCCACTATTACTCCAACATAATTTATTAAATTAAAAGAAACTTGAGGGCATCACTTATGAACCTTGAATATTGTATATGTTATGGATTTGAACCAAATTTTAGACTTGTTGTTTGTTAAAGATATTAGGGATGATGTGGATAAGAATTTGAAAACTTTCTAGAGTCTTTAAAAAATAAAAAATCCAATAAGCCAACCCAGTATGAGAGTCAGCAATCGATCGATAAACAAGTCATGACTTTTGGTGCGAGACGATTTTAACTCCTGTAATACCAATCCAAAAAGCCATTCAGATTGTGATATTGTGAACCAACTTGAATGCAATCAAGGGGATTTCTCCTTGTTTGCGCAATTCTACATGATTGCAAGTTTCCACTTGCGTTATCATTATAGATTGGTGCTCTTATCAGTTTTGATTGCTCTAGGGATGATAAGTTCTTGTACTTTGTTTTCCTTTTGACTAACTATGTTCTTTGATTTTAATTAATCTAAGTAGAAGAATAATTTTTTCTCGAAATAAGAACATTGATTCAATATATTTAGGTGTATGAGATAGAAATTACTTGCTGAAGATAGGAAATGCATCGAAAATTATTCAAACAAATATATAATATAAATAATCCCTTTTTCCTTCTTCTTCTTCTTCTTCTTTTTTATATTTTTCCATCATCTTATATAACTAATGAAACATTTCTTTTGTAAAATAATTTTAATAGCAACTAGTCAACAATATTAATGATTTAATAAATGTAATTTGGGAAGATAAAGAATTATGCCTTTGACAATCACTATGCACGGTATAAGATGTTACGAGCTCTAAATAAAAATCACCAATAAGTTGTGCTATTAATCTCAAATAAATATGTAATTAGGAAAGTTTGTGACGATGACTAGTGTGACTGGGATCATGAACATGAAAACTCAATAAAAAAATCTTATCATTCAAGTGAATGGGATCATACCAATAAAATCTATAAGTAGATTTGTCAATATCATTAAAGCAAAACACTAAAAAAAAAAAAGAATAATTTATCAAACTCATGCTTCGCAGGATCTTACTGCCAACATGATCTTTCTGTTTATATATACAGAACGAAAATGAAGCGGGTGAGAATCAGAACAACCAGCAAACAGCCGCACATATTAAAAGAAAGTAGAGAATGCCTTGGTGAGAAATTTTACCCATTGGCTTCGTATCCTTTCAAGTTGCTGACTTCAAGGAGTGCTTGCTTCCATTTCTCCAAAATCGCCGGGTCGAAAGAAGACCTCCCAAGTGAATGCTTCTCGCGATCTTTAAATGCCTCTCCAAACTTTCCGGTTTGATATCGCACTTCATCTGGTTTCACTTTGTAGAATACAGGCAACATTATTTGTCCGTTATTATTCTTGCACTCCATTATTTGAACCAATTCATCCAGGCACCAACTGCTTCTACCATAATTCACAGAGAAAATGGGGATCGAGATTTTACTGTTCCTAATGGCTGCCAAAAGCTCTGGTTTGATGTTCTCGCCTTGGCGGAGCTCGTCATCATCTCTGAAAGCATCAATTCCAGCATTGCGGAGCCCATGGTAGAGGTGATCAGTGAAGCCATATCGAGTATCTGGGCCTCTGAAACTCAAGAACACCTCGTAGCTGTTTCCAGTCGATGCACTATTGTTAGTTTCTGTCGGAGACGAACCAGATCCAACGAAATTAGTTTCTGTCAGCACAGACATCGAACCAGATGCACCAGTATCAAAATCCTCTGCATTTCCACTAGCATTAGTTTTCCTCTTCTTAATGAGACGATGCATTTCGGCCTCTGACTCTGCCATTGAGTTCAGCTTTCAAGCCCTAAACGGAGAAAAAAACCAGAATGCCCCTCAGAAAACAGGAAATGCCTTCTTGCCTCTTCTATGGTGGTCTGTTAAAATTTCAATACACATGAAGCGGTGGATTTGTTCGGAAGATGAAAAGCGTAGAGAGACTTATGACGAGGCTGTGACAGGGATTTGCAGGAGAAGATGAAAGATGGGGGAGAAAGAGAGAGAGAGATTCGTCCTGTCCGATATTTTCCAAACGAGTGCTCGGAATATATAAAAACATCAAAGCGTCGGGACAGTGAAGAGTCCCCTGCTTAGTCCATTGCTTGCACCGTCGAACCGTCCTTTTCTTTTGTTCATTTGTTTTCCATAAGAGAAGGTATTTTTGTTAATTACATTTCAGCTCTTGATTCCACATGGGAATTTTTTTGGTCGTAATCCCATATGGAATTTACCCTTCTTACTTTAAGCCTTTTAAATATTATACCATCAAACTGATAAACTTCACTTTAATACTAAGATGTCGTATTACAACAATCACTTATTCTAAAAAAAGTATGTTATTTATGTGTGTCGATGATCATAAATATTATCAAGTTGTCATATATATTTATTTATTTTGTACCCAAGCACAATGAGAATAATGTCTTTTTGGTTCTCGTTCTACCTTAATTTTCCCCTCTCTTTTTCTGTGAACCTTAATTTTTCCTTCAAATCTCATAAATAAATCCAAATGCCTTCTTGCTTTTGCTTTTCTTTATCATGCATATATTTTTTTATTGGTTTGATTTATCTATTCCAACCAGTTGGCACGCACCAATAAAATTCAATCGTTGCCTTTGTGTGGTGGAAGTTTCACTGCAGTGGAGAATCCAAGGCAATCCTATCTGGGAAAAAGATAACATGTGAGGAAGTTTCGGTGCATAGGAATGAAAAAAAATAAAACAAAAAATAAAAGAGAATTGCTATTATAATACCGTAAATTAGAATGGTCGATTTCATGTTTGATCCTATCCACGAATCAAGAATCAAACTAATTACTAATTTTTGGAACTAGAGCCGGAGCCTATCTGATCTAATAAAATGGGTCACTAAAAAGGAAACCTCACGGTTAACCTTAGATCTGGGAAGAAGAGAAAATAGATGAGGCCTAATACCTAAATCTTATTTCTTTTTGTGAAAAAATAATACTTTTGGCATGAATGCAGGCCCCGCAATCAGAACCTTTTTTTCCTTCGTCCTAGAATTACATCATCTAATTCATTTAGATCATAATATTAGGTAAGGATATAGTGAATTTTTTGAGAGAGCACAAGAAATTCTCAAGTTTTCAGTTTTATATTTGTATAAATAGATAATGTTTAGAACTTAAACAAAGTTTTTTTAACCATAGAAACTTAAATAATTCTAACTCCACAAAGTTTTTTTGGTCAAAAAATTCCACAAAGTTTATAGAGCTATGTCCTTACCTACATAGTATCAAAAGTAGTCTCATCTTTCGGATTATTATCATTTTTAGAATAAAGTACTTAATTTCAAATATGTTGAGTTTATATATATATTGAAATCAATCAATTTGAATTACTTTCTTTAATATTATGAAATGGTCATGCTCTTGCATGTTATAAGATGATTTTATTACTGTGTTTGGACAAAATGATAATCTAGAAGGATACAAGCTCCTATGTACATGCTTATATGGTGATTATATGCACAAACGTTCTAAGAAAGTAAAATTTTGATCATCATATTCTTGTGAATTAGATTTTAATCCTAATAAATTATTTTAGCAACAAAACTAATCAAAAACATATTCATTAGATTGATTAAATGCTTTTGACCCTTGAAGAAATTAAATTTGTTTCCCTAGATAATCTAAATCAATCACATATGTGTGTGCCCTTTTTTGCTAGTGAATTGGATTAGTGAACTAATATAGGTGGACCGATTCCCAATTTTCTGATCAAACACGATTTCGTTTTGGATATAATTTTCCATGTCATTTTTTTAACGTGGACTTTTTAATGCCACATCAAACAAGTAACAATATTTTTTAGCGTAGGATTAATGAGGTAAATTTGAGATAGTTTATTGATTTTTTTCAGATAAAAAAATGTCTAGGCATATTTTGGATTAGACATTAAATTTTGAATTTTTCAGAGAAAAGAATTGGGAGTAGATTTACGACTGAATCCAAAGTTAAAGAGTTTTTTTACATAAAAGTTTTGGGGTAGAATTAAAATTGGATTTAAAATTTGAGATTTTTTAGGAGAGCAAGCCCATATAAGAAAGGGAAGAGAAAATTAAATAGCATTTATTTTTCTATCTATCCCTTTGCTCCATGGCTGGTTCCTACCAGTCCTTGCTTAACTTGAGGGTACCAGTCTTCTCTACCAAATTTCTATCTATTTCTTATTCCGAATGAGTTGTTGGGGCCACCACTCTTCTATCTACTTAATTGTCAAGTTATTAATTTTTTTTTAAATGTCAACTTATTGATTTTATTTAGTCAAATTTATTAATCTCACAATTTCTTAATCAAACCCAAAGCCAAATTAATAAATCAAAATTTACAATTTTTTTGGACAAATGTTTTTTCTTGATTTAGTTTAGCGATTGCTTTAATATTTTGCCCTTCTTCTTGACTTAGTCAAAAAGTGGGCTACGAAAAAGAAAAACAGAAAAAGAAGATATATAAGGGGAAAAGGGTGAGCAAGCGCCTGGAGAGAAACGAAAAGAAAGCGGGCGCGTGCCCCGACAATTTTCTCTGTTTCTCTTTCTCTCTGTGTTTTCATTTTTAATTTCACCTCCTCCGCGAGAATCTGCCTCCTCTGTCCTCCTATTTTCTTTCTTTACTTTTGCCGACCTCTTCTCAGTTCTTCTTTATTAAGGTTTTCTCTCTTTTGCCCTTCATGACCCGCTCCGGCGTTCCCTGTATTTCTGTCCTTTTTTTTTTTTTTTTCTTTTGGTAAAAGTATTTCTCTTTCTTGGCCGCGGAGAAAAATCCCCGCCTCACTTGGCCAAGAATCCTCTGCCCTTTTTTTTTGCCCAGATTTTTCTCGTCTTCTTTGGCCGTTAATTCCGGTCTTGAATGCCGAGATTGCTCCCTTGTCAAAATGGAAACTGTTCTCCCTTGACCTACGAGGTTCCGGATTTGTAACTAAATATAAAGTTTGAAATTTTTTAACATGAAAAATTGGGGGCTGATTTAGCATTGATTCTAAAATTAAGGATTTTCTGAGATAAAGAAAAAATTCGGGATAAAATTAAGACGGAATCTAAAATTTGAGGGGGTTTTAAGAGATACAAAGGGAAAAGGGAGAGCAAGCATCAGGAGAGAAACGAAAAGAAAGGGAAAAGAAGAAAAAAAAGAAAATGAAAAAAGAGATCGTGTTTCACCTGTAGATCTCCTCTTGATTTACTTCCATTCACAGTGCCCGATAAGAATTAAAGCCATTTCTTTGTCTAATTGGAATGGTTTTTGGAATTAGAGTACAAATTAAAAAATTATATGAAATTTACATTGCAAAATTTGATTTTGAAGTTATCAAGCTGTGAAAGTAAGGGTATTGTAATGCTGTGACGTTAAAAGAGACTTTGGACGAGTCTTCGTTGAACTTAGTCCATCACATGCACTGTTGAACTTTCCTTTTCCTTTCCTTTTGTTAAGTTATTTTCCACCAAAAATGATATTTTTATTGAATATATTTAAGCTCTTGATCCCACTTATAAATTTAATCCCTCTCACTTTACGCCTGTTAAATATTATATTATTAAACTGATAAACTTCATTTCAATATTTATAAGTTTAATGAGATAACACGTGTCAAGGATCACAAAAAATTATCAACATGCTATGTATATTTATTTTGTACATAGCACAATGAGAAGAATTTCTTTTTTGCTTTGGTTATGCCTTAATTTCTCTTTTTGCTTTGGTTATGCCTTAATTTCTCCTTCAAATCTCATAAATTAATCAAAATGCCTTTTTGCTTTTGCTCTTGTTTTATTTTATATATATTTCTTTATCAGTTTGATTTATCTAATCCAATCAGTTGGCATATATCGATAATTCAAATTTGTCGAGCTGGATATAAATACGTAATTCGTTGACTGGGAACCTCGACTATGCATTTATAGTCGTTGCCTTAATGTTGGGGAAATTTCAAAGGACAGGAGAATCCAAGGCGGTCCTTCCTGGAAGAAAATAACATGTGAGCAAGTCTCGATGCAAAAGCAATGACAAATAAAACCAAAAATAAAAGAGGACTGCTTTATTTATTTGTATCCATAGAAAGTGGTCATAAAGCGTCACGATAATTGGTGCACCATTGCACTTTCCTTTGCTTTTTTTATTTATTTATTTTCCATCAGAAAAGTTACTTTTGTTGAATATATTTAAACTCTTGGTCCCAGTTACAAATTTAACTTGAATCAGTTAGGTATTACCATATCAAACTGATGAATTTCATTTCACTATCGAGATGTTGTATTATCAACGATCACTTAAAATCTACTATATATATAAAGACTTCAAATTCTTATAAACCCCAAAAAAGTAAGGACAAAAACTCTAGTGACTTGATATCCTAAATACTTGTAGGACTCCTTGCATTTCTCCCTTTGTTGTTTCTTGGACAAACAAAAGGGCAGCCAATAGCATTGAATTAAACCCAACGAAGAACCGACCGAAACGACTTTCAATGACACAATTTTTTACACACATTTGCCTTAATTTTGCTAGTAATTGAATACGATGGCAAATATAATGGGAAGATTTTCTAAATATATAATAAGACATGGACAGTGACTTGCAATCCACCTAAACAAGACACGTGCAGATGCATAAATCACTAATGATTTTATTATTTCTTGGACTAACCAAAGAGCAGCCAATGTTGAATAAGAATTAGTATGAGGATAGATACTTCTATAAGCATTACTACCTATCTTTTAAGGTGAAGACCACTTTGAACACATCAATGCTCTGCATATTTTGTCTTTTCTCTTGTCTAATTTCTTTTCCAAGAAGACTTTTCCACTCCACGACAACTCTTTCTAGTTCCTTTGCACATTTCTTTCTTCCTCGCTCCAAATTTTTATCTTTCCCTTGTTGTCACTGCTTCCCTCACATGCCTATCACATGGTTTTGCAGGAGAAAATGAAGAGAGAAAGAGAGAGAGAGAGAGAGAGAAGAGAGAGAGAGAGATTTGTCTAGTCCAATATTTTTCACGAAAGTGCTCAAAATAGATAAAAACATACAAAGCGTCAAAGACAGCGACGATGGCACGCTTAGTCCACCGCCTACATCGACGAACTTTCCTCTTTCTTTTGTTAATTTATTTTTCCGTCATAAAAAGTGTTTTTCGTAAAATATTTTTGAGTTCTTAATCACACTTAAGAATTTACCCTATTATTTTGAGCTTGATATATATTATACAATCAAACTTATTAACGATAACTTATTCTAAAAAATTATGTTATCAAAGCGTGTCAAGGATTATAAAAAATTATCAACACACATAAATGTGTATATTCATTTGGTACCATAACACAATGAGAAGAATTTATTTTTTACTCGGTTCCATCTTAATTTCCCTCTCAAATCTCATAAATAAGTCAAAATGCCTTTTTGCTTTCACTTTCATTTGCTTTTATTTTATTTTATTTTATATATATTATTGATTTAATTTATATAATCCAATCCGTCTGCATGCATCCATAATTCAAACTTGTCGAAGTAGATATAAATTAATAATTCATTGACCGGGACAGCATTTATGGTAGTCGCCTTCAACTGTTGGAAGTTTCAATGCACAGGCAAAATGAACTACAAGGAAATGTAGATGTTACAAAAGTAGATTAAATGAACTTTAGGTGAAATTGCAGCTTTTTGCTCTCTGTCATTTCCACTTCTCTCTCTCTCCATTTTTTTCTTTTCCCTTCCTCTATTCTTATTTTCTTTCTTTCTTTTGCAGACTACTTCATCAGTTTTTCTTTGTAAAATCTTCCTCTCTTTTGCCGACCAAAACCCTCTCCCCCTCTCTCTCTCTCTCTCTCTCCTTTCCTTGGCCAGGAAGAAAAGCTCCATCTTTTCTTTTTGGAGCTTCCCTTGGCAATTATTGCATGTGGAAAAATGCCCCATCCACTCGACCGAGAATCTTTTGCTTGTTCATGCCCAGATTTTCTTGCCTTCTTTGACCGTGAATTTCGATCTTTAAATACCGAGATTTGCCCTTGTCAATATGAAAAATGCTCTCTTGAAATCATCCTCAAGAATTTTTGTTGTTGTTTGAAACATATTTGGGACTGGATGTAAAATTGAAAAAAAAAATTAGGCGAAAAAATTGAGGGTTGATGTAGTAGCATTTGGTTTAAAGTTAAGGGTTTTTTGAAACAAAAAAAATTCGGAATAAAATTAAGATTGAACCTAAAATTTGAGGGAAATTAGGACCATATAAAAGGAGGAAAGAGAAAGTTAAGGAATTCACTTGTTCTTATCAATTGGGGGGAAGAGGGGGCATATTTGGGCGTGTTTGTTTGTGTTTCTGTTCAAAAAATGTTATAGGGAACAGAAATAGAAAAAACTATTTTTCTTCCGGAGAATAATTTTAGACTAGAAAGACGCATTTGATAAACTTATTTCGGAAATAAAAAATGAATAGAAACACGTTTGATAAATTTATATTCTTTTTTATTTCTTTTAATTTTTTAATATTTTTAATATTTTTATTTTTTTCCTTTCTTTTTTCTTTTTTCTTCTTTTGGCCGGTCACTGTGCATGCCGAGACCGGCGACCGGCCGACGGGGGCCGGCAGCCTCGCCCAGCCACGATTTGATGTTCTCACCTTGGGGGAGCTCCTCATTGTCTCTGAAAACATTAATTCCAGCACTAAGGAGCCCAATTGTAGAGGTGATCGGTAAAGCGCTTTCGAGTATCTGGACCTCTGAAGCTCAAGAACACCTCGTAGCAGTTTCCAGTCGACGCAGTCAGCAAAGTAGAGGCACTGTCGTTGGTTTCTATCAGAGACAAACTAGATCCAATGGAATTAGTTTCTGTTAGCACAGCCAACGAACCAGATGCGCCAGTAGCAGCATTATCTGCATTTCCACACACACTAGCCTTCTTCTTATTCAGAAAATATAACGTAAGCCCGAGGAGAAGGACTGGTGCCACGAGCTCGGCGAAAGAAAGCCCAAAAATGAGACGCATTTCGTCTTTGCTCTAATCTTCCCTTGATTTTCGCTTTCAAGCCTGAGGAAGAAAAAACCAGAATGCTTCTCGGGAAACAATAAATTCTTGTTGCCTATTCTATTGTGATATGTTAAAATTTCAATACGGTAGTGGATTTGTTGGGAAGATGGAAAGTGCAGACAGACTTATGACGAGACTATGACATGGACTAAGATGAAAAGTGGGGGAGAGAGAAAGAGAGGTCCAATATGTGCCAAACAGTGCTCGGAACAGATAAAAACATCAAAGGGTCAGGATAGTGAAGAGGGCACGCTTGGTCCATTGCTTTGTTCGCTGTTCATTGAACTGTCCTTTTCTTTTGTTAATTTATTTTCCATCAGCGACGGTATTTTTGTTGAATAAATTTAAATTCTTGATCCCACTTTGAATTTTTTTGGGGTACTAATCCCCCTTTGGATTTCTTTTGGTTTTTTATACTTTGAGCCATTTAAATATTGTACCGTTAAATCGATAAAATTGATTTTAATACTAAAATATTATATTATTAACAATCATTTATTCTAAAAAATTATGTTATTTAAGTGTGTTAAGGATCATAAAAAATTATCAAATTGCTATATATATATATATATATATATTCATTTTGTACGTGAGCACAATGAGAAGAATGTGTTTTTGGGTCTAGTCTGCCTTAATTTCTCCTCTCTCTCTCTCTTTTGTGGGGCTTTAATTTCTCCTTCAAATACAAATATAAGTCAAAATGTCTTTTTGCTTTTACTTTTACTTTATTATTTATATATATTTCTTTGTTGGTTGGATTTAATCCAACCATATGAGACACGACAATAATTCAATGCCATAATGCAGTGAAAGTTTCGATGCACAGGAAAATCCAAGGCAATCTTACCCAGGAAAAAGAGAACAAGCCAACCACATGGGACACGACAATAATTCAATGCCATAATGCGGTGGAAGTTTCCATGCACAGGAAAATCCAAGGCAGTCTTATCCAAGAAAAAGAGAACAATCCAACCACATGGGACATGACAATAATTCAATGCCATAATGCGGTGGAAGTTTTCATGCACAGGAAAATCCAAGGCAGTCTTATTCAGGAAAAAGAGAACAATCCAACCACATGGGACACGACAATAATTCAATGCCATAATGCGGTGGAAGTTTCAATGCACAGGAAAATCCAAGGTAGTCTTACCCAAGAAAAAGAGAACAATCCAACCACATGGGACACGACAATAATTCAATGCCATAATGCGGTGGAAGTTTCCATGCACAGGAAAATCCAAGGCAGTCTTATCCAGGAAAAAGAGAACAATCCAACCACATGGGACATGACAATAATTCAATGCCATAATGCGGTGGAAGTTTCAATGCACAGGAAAATCCAAGGCACTCTTACCCAGGAAAAAGAGAACAATCCAACCACATGGGACACGGCAATAATTCAATGCCATAATGGTGGAAGTTTCAATGCACAGGAAAATTCAAGGCGGTCTTACCCAGGAAGAAGAGAACAATCCAACCACATGGGACACAACAATAATTCAATGCCATAATGCGGTGGAAGTTTCGATGCATAAGAAAATCCAAGGCAATCTTACCCAGGAAGAAGAGAACATGTCAGCAAGATTCGATGCACAAAGATGAATAAAAAACAAAACCCAATATATATATATATATATATATATATATAATTGTTGTTATGGTATCATAGAGTAGGGGTGATCCATTGTAGATCCGGTCCCGTCTCGGGATCCAAGAGCCAGATTGGGAGGATGAGCTCCTAATTTCTGGAATCAGGACCAAACCAGTTTGTCATGGGCACTAAAAGCGATACCTAACAACCAGCCCTATCAAGGAAGAAGAGAAAATAGGTGGGGCCCACCACCTAAATCTTATTTCTTTTAGTGAAAAGAATACTTTTGGCATGAATTCAGACCCCATTATAAGAACCTTTTTCCCTTCATCCTAGAAAATTAAGGAACTAGAAATAGGTATTTTTATCGTATTAAATAACAGTTTTACCTCATCTCATTCATTGAGATCATAATATTAGGTAAGGGTACAATGAATATTTTAAGAGAGGGCAAGAAGTTCTCAAGTTTTCTGTTTTGTATTTGTATAAATAGATAATGTTTAAAACTTAAATAAAGCTTTTCAACCATAGACACTTCACTAATTATAATTCCACAAAGTTTATAGAGCTATTTCCTTACCTACATAGTACCAATAATCGCCTCATCTTTTGGATTACGATAATTTTAAAAGCAAAGTACTTAATTTCAAATATGTTGAGTATATATATTGAAATGAATAAATTTGAATTTACTTTTTCTAAAAAAATATTATGGAACGATCATGCCCATGCTTCTTCTAAAATGAATTTATTGTTTTGTTTGGACAAAATGATAATCTAGAAGAGTACAAGCTCTCGTGTACAAGCTTTTATGGTGTCTACATGCACAAGCCTTCTAAGAAAGTAAACTTTTGATCATCGTATTCCTATGAATGTTCGATTTTAATCCTTATAAATTATTTTAATGACAAAACAAGTCAAAAATATATTTGTTGGATTGATTAAATGTTTTTTACCCTTTAACAAATTAAATTCATTTCCTTAGACAATCCAAATCAAGCACATTTGTGTGCCCTTTTTTGCTAGTGAGTTGAATAAGCAAACTAATCTAGGTGGACTGATTCCTCATTTTGGACATAACTTTTCATATCACTTTGTTAATATGGATTTTTTTATTGACATAAAAATGTCACGTCAAACAACTAACAATGTTTTTGAATGTAAGGTTAATGATGTAGATTTGAGACTAGTCGTGATTTTTTTAAATAAAAAATGTTCAGGTTTAGGATTAGGTTTAAAATTTGAGATTTTTTTATACAAAACAATTGGTGGCAGATTTAGGACTCAATCCAAAGTTGAGGTGTTTTATTAAATAAAAAAGTTCGAAGTAGAATTAAAATTGGACTTTGATATTTGAGAGTTTTTAGGACATTAGGCCTATATAAAAATAGGGAATAGAAAATTGAGGAGTTTCACCTGGTTTAATCATGTAGTGGCAGATTTGTAATTAGATAGCGTATAATTTTCTTTCTGCCCCTTTGCCTAGTGGCTGTATCTCACAATCCTTGCTACTACTCTTCTTTACCAAGTTTTTTTGTTCACTTCTTATTTTGAATGAGAGGCTCACCAGTTTTCTATCTACTTAATTGTCAAGTTACTAATTATTATATCTGTTTTTTTTCTGCCCAGATTTTCTCTTCTTCTTTGGCCGTAAATTCTGGTCCTAAATGTCGAGATTGCTCCCTTGTCAAGATAAAACTGCTCTTGCTTCACCTCGTCCTCGAGGTTCTTGCCCTTGTTCGGGGCGAATTTTTGAAACTAAATATAAAATTCGAAATTTTTTAAGACGAAAAAATTAGGGGATGATTTAACATTGAGTCTAAAATTAAGAATTTTCTGAGATAAAAAAAAAAAGTTTGGGATAAAATTAAAACAGAACCTACAACTTGAGGGTTTTTAAGAGATGCAAAGGGAAAAGGGAGAGCACACACCAGGAGAGAAACGAAAAGAGAGTGGGTTTTGCGTGTAGATCTCCCCGAGATTTACTACCATTCGCAATGTGCTTTTCGGAATTAGAGTACAAATTCAAAATCTATATGAAATTTATGTTGCGAAATTCAATTTTGAAGTTGTTAAGCTGTGAAAGTAAGGACATTGTAAGGCATAAACGGGAGTTGATTTGAAATAACATTTTAATAGACAAGGTCCGATAAAATTTCAATACCCATATAAGGGTGGATTTGTTGGGAAGAAGAAAAGTGGAGAGAGACTTGGGATGAGTCTTCGTTGAACTTAGTCCATTGCTTGCACAACTGGACTTTCCTTTTCCTTTTGTTAAGTTATTTTTCACTGAAAATGGTATTTTTATTGAATATTTTTAAGCTCTTGATCCCACTAAAAAATTTAATCCCTCTCACTTTAAACCTGTTAAATATTATAATGTTAAATCGATAAACTTCATTTCAATACTTATAAGTTTAATGAGTTAACACATGCAATTATCAACATACTATATATATTTATTTTGTACCCAAGCATAATAGAAGAATTTCTTTCTTTTGCTATGGTTCTGCCTTAATTTTCTCTTCAAATTTCATAAATTAATCAAAATGCCTTTTTGCTTATGCTCTTACTTTATATATATATATATATATATATATATATATCTTTATTGATTTGGTTTTACTGATCACTCAAAATATATCCAAGCATATTAACGTTGTTATTCAACTTGTTTTGTGCAAAATGTGAAGCAATATGTATGTTCATAGAAGAAGCTGTATTTTGATATCCACTCGTGACAATGCAAGCTAAAAGAATTATCAATGTTATTTATATACCAACAATCCAAACTAAACTGTCGATACTTGACATCATGAAGTGTTAAAAAAAAAAGAGTGCTCGTGGCACGAGCTTATAGTATTGATTTACAATACTTTACAAGTGCTAAATTATCACATTAGTTTCCTTCTTATTGAGAAAATTGAACGCAAGCATGGAGAGAAGGATTGATGCCATGAACACGGCATAAGAATGCCCAAAAATGGGATAATGCATTTCAGCTTTGCTCTGGCTTTGTCCTTGATTTTCCCCCTTCAAGTCCGACGGAGAAAAAAGCCAGAATGCATCTCAAGAAATAGAAAATGCCTTCTTGTTGCCCATTCTCTTGTGGTTTGATTTATGCAATGGAACCAATTGGCAATCAGAACTTACACCAATAAGTCAAGCTTTGTCAACCACGTGCTTAGAGTTGTTGCCTTCACGTGGCTGAAATCTCAATGCACAAGAGAATTCAAAGATGATACGCATAGCTAGGTTGAACCGACACGGACACGCAACACGCGACACGACACGACACGACACGTTGACACGTCATTTCTCAAAAGTAGAGAATTTTGACACGTTCCGACACGTTATATATTAAACAAATATTTTAACTAAATAATAATAATAAAAAGAGCCTAGAATTGATCTATACTAAAAACATTAATCCTACATTTGTTAATATCATTCATTGTTTTAATTTGACAAATTCAACTACATTTCATTATAATGATCCATAAAACTTGGAGGAAAAAACAAGTAATCAACGTTCCACTATTAAATTTAAAATTTAATAATAAGAAAAAAAATAATCAACATTACATTATCAAATATAACAAAAAATCATTCATCCACATTATCCACTTTTTCTATAAAAAAAAAGAAAAGAAAAAAAACCTCAATCTCCGGCTCATTAAGTGAAAAATTTGCAACTTCAAGCATCCCAACATCTTCAAACGAGTATTGGAAATTTGTTTTAGCTTTTATTTTTTTATTTTTTTTTTCATATGTTTATATTTAGACCCCAGAAGTTTTGGAAATTTATAAAAATAATCTCATGCGTGTCGGAATCACGTGCCCGAATTTTTGACTCGCATGTCAGAGCATGTCGAAAGTAATTGACCACGTGTTGGAGCATATCGGACACGACACAAAGGGTCTTGGAGAATGTCCGTGCAACCTAGACGCATAAAAAGGTGCATTTGTTGGGAAGAGGAAAAGTGGATAGAGACTTAGGATGAGACTTGACATGGATTTGCGAGAGAAAATGAAAAGTGGATGAGAAAGAGATAGAGAGATTCGTCTGTTCCAATAATTTCCAGACAAGTGCTCAGTAAATGATAAAAACACGCAAAGCGTTAGGACAATGACTAGGCCAAGAATTCTCTACTTTTTTTCTATGACCAAATTTTCCTGTCCTCTTTGGCCATGAATTCTGGTCCCCGAATGTGGAGATTGCCTCGTTGTCAAGATGGAAATTGCTCTCTTGAACACATCCTCTCGTTATTCGAGATCCATTTGGAACTGGACAAAAAGTTGGGAAATTCTTTTTAAATAAAAAATTGGGGGCTGATGTAGCATTCGGTTTAAAATTAAGAGGTTTTTGAGAAAAAAAAAGTTCAGGATAAAAATAAAAACTCAATCTAAAATTTCCGCATCTTTAGATAACTAGGAGTATAGAAAAAAGAGGGAAGCAAAAGTCGAGGCGCTTCATAGGGTTTTAGAATCCATGGGCAGATTTGTAATTAGATAGTTTGTAATAGTTTTCTTTCTTCACTCTGTTGGTGGCTGGGTCCCACCGGTTGTTGCCTTTTGTCCATTTCTTATTTCAAACGAGTCGCCAGGCCCACTACTCTTCTCCCTACTTAATTGTGAAGTTACCGATTCATCATTTAATCAAATTTATTGATTTCACGATTTTTTTATTAACCTACAGACAAATTGACAAATCAAAATTTTCAAATTTTTGCCGGCCAATGTTTTTGTGCGGTTTCGCTAAGCGATTGCAATCTTCCTTAAACACCTATAAATTGTCATACTAATACTTATATCATTGAATGGAGCTGAAACATTCATCCTTAGTTCATTTTAGATTAAATATAACTTTATACAATACTTAAACATAAATGCATGTAGCTCCTCTTAAATAACAAGGAATAGCTATGTTAATAAAAATGGTCAATAGGTTTTACTTGCCACCGAAAAAGCATATTATTCTTATTTAACAATTATCTATTACTCCTAGATAATGACACGTATCTATCTTTTATAAATGTGTTAAATAGGTTTTACTTGCCACTCAAAATATATCTAAAAGTATTAATATTGTTATTCAACTTGCCTGGTACAAGATGTGAAGCAATTTGTATGTTTAATACTGGGTCCATCCATTTAGATACCATTTAATGCATTTTTTTTTTATGTAGTTACTCGATAAAACAAAGCTCTTTAGACATTGAATCCACTCCATTTAAAAGATTTGCATCAAGAATTGAGTGAAATGTAAAAAAAAAGCCAATGCATTAATTACTTCATTTTACAATAAAAATAAGCTTATTCTAATATCCAATTGTAACAATGCAAGCTAAAATGATTATCACTGCTACTATGTATCAGCGATCCAAACTAAAAGGTCACTACTTGAAATTGTGGAGTGTGAAAGAGAAAAAAAAAAAAAAAAAAAGAGTGCTAGTTCATTTCATGATCAACGTTTTTTTATAGTAATAAATTTACAATACTTTATATGTGCTAAATTATCTCTTTAAATTCAAGAGCTTAACTGCCAACTCTAGCTCATCTTTATCTCCACTGAACATTGCTTTGAAGAATTTGAGAGCTCTACATATGATTCTTGACCAATGTCAGTTAAATCAACATCTCCGAGTACTAGTCTGGACTTGTGAGGAACTCTTAGATGTCAAGTTATTGATTTCATGTAGTCAAATTTATTTATTTATTTCACAATTTCTTAATTAACACAAAGCCTTTTTTTTTTTGTAAACACAAAGTCAAATCAATAAATCAAAATTTACAATTTTTCTTGACAAATGTTTTTGCTTGGTTTAGTCTAGGGTGCGCATGACAAAATTTTTAGAACAGAAATTGATTTCTGGCAAGAATTTGAGAAGTTAAAAATTTTAGCTTCTGATTTCTTATTCAAATCCTGAAATATAAATCCGTTCCAGAAATAGAAAAATCAAATTGCGTTACTAAACGGATTTCTGTTTCAAACCTGTTTCAGGGAATAAAAAAAAAACAAAAAAAAATAGAGAAGTAGAAATTTTATCATGCACGCTCTTAGCAATCGTTATAATATTTTCCATTCTTCTTGACTTGGTCAAAAATCTGGCTTTAAAAAGAAAAGAAAAAGAAAAAGAAAAAGAAGTGATGTAAAGGGAAAGGGAGAGCACGCACCGCGATAGAAACGAAAGGAAAGAAAAAAGAAAAGGGAGAGATATAAAGGGAAAAAGGAGAGGAAAAGGAAGGAGGGTTTGGCGTGCACATCACGGGACCTGCCAAGATAGATTTATTTTTAATAGCAATACCTTATAAAGATTTAAGCCATTTATCTATCTAATTGGAGTGATTTTTGAAATCGGAGCACAAATTCAAAAATTATGTGAAATATGAATTGTGACATTCAATTTTGGACTTGTTAGGATGTGGGAGCAAGGACATTGTGGAGTTGTGGGGTTAGACGGGAGTTAATTTAATGTAAGATTTTTATTGGAGTGAAATTTTAGAGTTTTACATGCAAGCTCTACATTGTGTAGGAGTTAGCATATCAGACCAACCAAAATCAAGAACCGTCTGGACTAAACCAATTGGTTTGGTCTGGTTTTTAGTTCCATAAAAATGGAACCAGTGATTTTTTATCCAGTTTATGGTTCCAAAGGGAATTAGATCCGACCAACTCTTTTTCACAAAAGAAATATTTTTCAACTCTAAAATAGTAACAATCTAGTATTTTTTTGAATTTTTTTGTTAAGTGATCGGTTCTATCGGATTGGACTGGTCGGTTTGCCCGGTTCTTGATCCCAGGACCGTTCGGTCTGATCCTCCGTCTTAGATGGAATTGGGAACTTGATTAGGAACTGATCACCCCAGCGTTGCGGGTAACTTTGAAGTAATTCATTAACACGTGAAAGTCATTTTGTTGAAAAGTAAGTTTGCAGAGGATGGCCCATGAATATAACCCATTATTATCAATCATGAATTTTGGAAAGTCTCCAACTATGCATGTTATTTTCTTTAAAGATAGAATGATTTTTCTTACTCTGGTTCTAACTTTGAACAGAAAGTCGTTCAACTTCGAAACACTGAAATGACGAAGAAATTTAATTGCAAGGAGTAAAATTCTTGGAAATTAGAGTGCATAAGGAAAAGTGAACTCACAGGAAACGTACATGCTACGCAAGTAGAGTAAACGAACTTTCGGTAAAATTACAACTTTTTGCTTTCTGTCCTTTCCTCACGTGTGCCCCGACAATTCTCTCTCTTCATTTTTTCTTTTCACCACCTCTGTTCTTCTTTTTCTTTCTTTTCTTTTGTGGACCCCTTTCTCAGTTTGGAGATTTCACTTTCTGCCCACCATAACTCTCTGTCTCTCTCTCTCTCGGCTATTATTCCATGTTGAAAAATCACCCACCCCACCTGGGTGAGAAATTCTATCTTGACCGACACTCCGACCGAAAAAAAAGATTTTCTTGACTCCTTTGCCCATGAATTCCGGTATCTGAATGGTGAGATTACCCCTTGTCAAGATGGAAATTGCTCTCTCTTGACTAGATATAAAAATTGAGAAAATATTTTAGACAAGAAAATTGGAGGTTTAAAGTTGAGGGTTTTCTGAAACCAAAAAAAGTCGGGATAAAATTAAGATTGAAACTAAAATTTGAGTTTTTAAGGAATTAGGACCATATAAAAAGAGCAAGAGAAAGTTGACTAGCATCATCTGTTTTTATCATCCGGTGGCATGTTTGTAATTAGATAGCATATGATAATTTTATCTCTACCCCCACTCCTAGTGGCTAGGCCCAAGTCCTTCCTTAATTTGAGGCTACCTCTTCTCCATCAAATTTTTGTCAATTTCTTATTGTGAAAGAACCACTAGGCCCACTACTCCTCTCTACTTAATTATGAAGTTACCAATTAATTCCAACACCCAGCCAACGAGATAAATTTGTTACTGACACTGGCAAGTTTATCAAACATTGATACACAAAGGAAAGAGTATGGGGCAACAATAAGTTTCCAGAACAGCAAATGGACATGGTAAGAAGCTCAAAGAAAAAAATCTTCAGCACTATACAATTGATGGCATCACAATGAATTGATCCTTAGCTTGATTGTATGACTGTCAAAATGTTCCTACCACTAACTAACAAGGGAGGAACCATAGCATGAGGAATGCTGCGAAGCTTTTTATTCTCCATCTCCAGGTGTAAGATAGGGTCCTAGATGTGTAGTTTCACTGGGTTAGTGTTTCAAAAGTGAGAATACTATAACCAAGCAAATGTCCACACAAAATTTAACCCATTTGGGCCATCAAATGAACATTTCTTAACCTATATACAAGTACAAGACTCCAGCTATCAAGATATGTTGGAACTTTTGCTGTAACGGTAAGGCAGAAAGCAAAACATCCTTTGAAATCATAAGCATGTAATGGCATGTATATGCATTGTGCACACAGGAGGAAAAACAAAGCTGCTGCTACTTGTGTCGATGAGGAGAGCAAAGAAATAATAGATAGGAACAATAAAAGAACAAACGTTTTTAAAACCAAACCAGTGGTTCAATTGGTTGAACTGGTAAAACTATTGCATGTGATGTCATTTGATAGAACACTCTGCAAATATTAGATTACACATGTTTAGAACAAAAGAAGCCCAGTGAGTCGACAAGCGAACAAAGAAGCCCATTGAGTTGGCAGACACCATTGCATTTTAGTGTATTACACACGCTCGATGTCATCTTAATAGCATCCTGTTCAATTATCTAATATATTAGGCCAATACAGTCAATAATTAAATTATCCACCACAAATTGAAGAAAGAAGACACCATAGCAAATGGTTGGCACACTTGTTAATTACAAGAAGTTGGAGTTCCAAACCCAAAGCCAACTCCAACACTACTCCTTCAATTTTTTTTGAGGTCCATACTTTTTGATAGGTTTGCTGGGTACCAGTTGACAGGGACACCTGGTTATCGGTTAAACAAGGTAAATACCACCAGTTCTTGACCAATACTATTTATGCTGGGAAATTTAATTGGACAGGCCTGGTTCCCCATCCAACCAGAAGCACTTCCTAAAATTCTGAAAAGAACAGGAGTCAACAGAAAAGCAGAATATGCTAGGTTTTTCCTTTTGCCATAAATGTCTTAAATTGTGAATTGACATGATCAGAATAGAACTCAGGATACCGTGAGTAAGAAATCAACATGCAAGCTCCAAATCCATGAGTTACCTTCAATTGGTACAACTTTTAGTTATTTGTACAATTGGTTCCTGCAATATGCACAAATGGAAGGTCACTGCCTGCAAGATCATTATTCTGGTGTCTCATAAGCCTTCACAAATATCATTCATCTTATTTAACAACATAGTAATTTGATCGTCCTGTTTACAACAGAATGTATTAGTCACATTTGCAAATTTGGGCTTTAAAATATGATATACCAAGCTCTTACCTCAAATAGAGCCAAATCCACAAAACAGTGACCAGGAGGGATGCACAACAAGATCCTTCCAAAGGTCTTCCTTGCTTCACATTCATTTGTCAGTCCCCTCACTACTGCTATACAATTCGTTACATCTACAAAAGAATCGTCAGGTATTTGGAAGGAAATATAATCTGAAGCAAATTCAAACTCATCTTGTAGAGCCAGACAGAGAATGATTAGCATGAAAAAGCATTTATACTATGCACATGTGGATCTCTGGATAATATATGTAGTTTCAGATTAAATGTATATATGTCATTCTAAGCAACCCTTATCATGTCTTATCCAAAAATATTCAACTTCATGTCTAAAATTTAGTAATTCAGTGTCACTAAAGACATCATACCACACATGATGAGAGACAGGCAAGATATTACAATGGTTGCAAACATAAGATATCTAGAAAGGTAGAGAAATCACAAGAAAGATTGTAACAGGCATACCGGATTCATGACATATGAGAGCACCCTTATGAATTGCTCAACCTTTACATGCAGCATTCCAGCCTTTATTACTGCATTATCCACCAGAGTCTCATCCAAACCAATACCTAGGTAATGAGAATGCCATCTTGAAAGATCCCTGAGCTCACCCATTCTAAAGCCAATAACTTCTACAGTAGGTTGTTATTAAATAACAATACTTTAGTATCTTAACCCCATATGTCAAATATCATCTCTTATTGAGAAAACTGACACACACTCGTGAGGGATAAAAATAGCATTTATCTGCTGAACCATCAAAGTTAAAAGTTTACGAAAGAAAATGTTTTACACAGTAAATGGTTATTACAACCCATCTTCATCTTCTGCACACTGTGTTTGACATACACAATATACTCTAGAGTCTCTGACAAATAAACGTTATACTGGAAAATTCATTAAAGAAATGGAACCTAGTCTACTATCCAATTTATGCAAGCAAGATAGAAGTTTGGAATGTTCATGTGAATTATCAAGTGTTGCCCAAAGTCGCTGTGAGAGAGAGGGGGGGCATTTATGTGATAGTTGTGAGCTGTAAGCATAATATTGACAGGAAATGCTAGTGTGTTCAAGGAGACAGCCCCTAGCCCTTCTGCCATTAGCTTGGGTAAGGTTAACTTCTTTACAATATTCAAATATCAAACCGCATCTCTACACGAGGTACTTGATTCAAAACTCTCATTGCTACCAATTTACCTCCCCAATTATCAAATGTTTACACTTCAATCTAAAGAAAAGTCCCAGCTTACAAAAGAGCATTTAAATAGTAAGCCACATCTTTATTTCATAGCTTAATCTTTTTATCACTAGTCAATTTTTCCACAAAATTCTACACCGTCGTGAATGCACATTTTGAATAGACAAAACGAGAAAGAAGCCCTAAAGCATTGATTGGCAATACCATAAATTTAAAGAGAGTTCATAAGCCTTGGCAAGAAAGAAATAGGTAGGCTTTTAAAAATGAGGAAAGCTCTATAGGTGCTGTAAAAGATATTGCTTACCACCTTATTTTTTTCACATTGTGGTGGCGGTTCTTTGGACACCAAGTCTTTTTTTTTTTTTTAAAGGTAAATATGAGCTTATAGGTGGTAATTAGTAAATAGGAGGCATCCCCTTGGTGCTTTTTAATAGACTTACTAATCAAAATATAAAACAGCAGAGTATAACCTTGAATTATGTAACTAGAAACGTCATTTCTCACTATAGTAGTAATCAAGAAAAATATGTAGCATGCATATGAGAGTCACTGTACCCAAGAGAAGCACAAGATATGATCCAATTAACAACAGCCCTATAGTGTGCATGTACATGTGTGCACACCTGTGTAAGCACATGATCACATGCATGTGCACGCCGAAGCACATGTTCACAACACACAAAAATGCCCATTTAAATGGAGAGAGATCTGGCAGGGGAATAAACTAGCAATATATTTTCTCTAGATAACAGTGGATTTTGTTGAGAGAAAAAGTTCCAGTACATCAGTATATAAGAGAACAAAACAAAAGAAAAACAAACAAAAATGAAGCATTAGAAGATATACAGAATCAGAATATGATTCTGAAAGCCGGTTAAAAGGTGCCAACACAGAAGCAACCAAAGATTCCAAACCCTACACTTTGTTGCTTTCTTTCCTAAGGCATCCCATGAGACAAAGGTTCCACACTTCAGAACTTCTTAGAAATTGATCCTCCTAATTAGGCATGCCAACAGTTAAGAAACTGGATGGCATGTTTTGGCAAGAACCAAACTACCTTAGACAAGCCAAAGATTTGATGTAAAAGGTTGGAAGCGAAGTCAGAAAGAAGAAAGAGATGATCAACATTTTCCTTTAAAAGTTTTCACACACAACTCCATTCTATGAAAAATCAAATTCCGTTTCCTGAGATTCTCAATTGTAAGAATCTCATTCCAATTTGGTGTGCATTTATTATGAAACTTACACTTCCAAGTAATGGAATTTGATCTCACATATTAGCGTTGTATGTGTAAGCATTTGGGTGAAATGTCAAGGAACAAGGAAGCTTTGGTTGCAGATTGTTATCATTTAAACAATGAAATGATCATTTGCGACATTGACTTTGTGGGCCAAGCCCAAGGTTAGGAGTTTGAAGATTTCTGATGCTTTTAAGGATGCTTTTGCTTGGAACAAGGGAAGAGATGGAATCTTTTCTGTAAAGTCTTACTACAAGCTACTCGATAGGGAGATTTGTGAATAGAACAGATTTTCATTAGAAATCAATTTGGAAAATGAGGATTCCAATAGAGTTTCTCTTTTTGCTTGGGAAGCAACCTGGGAACAAATCCTTACTTTAGAAATGAGGCAAAGTACTGGTTAATAGGTGTCTCCTCAGCAAGAGGAGATAGTGCGTGCGACATCTCCTCCTTCATTTTGTTCTTGGACAAGAATGGTTTGGACCGTTTCCTATGCATGCACCATGTTATCTCGGGTTATTAGACGTTTTATTGAGCAAGAACTTTGCGCATGGTAGGGCATTTGTTTATAGCACAACAATTAGGATTAAATCAATTCCTTAGTGTCTTTTGGATGATTTGGAAGGAGCGGAACAAGAGAGCTTCCGATGGAGAGAAATCTTCCATTCTATTTGATTGAAAGTTGGCTTAAAGTCACATACTTTTGGTATAGTGCAAACTTGCATATAGATGTAAATGCCTTGGTTGATTAGTCAGTGATTTATTTGGTATTTGAGCTCCCTTTTGGTTTTGGGAGTTGACTTGTATATGGCTTTAGTTTTTTGGGCTCCTTTTGTATATGGGTTGCACCCCCTTGGTGCCCTACAGGTGAAATATATAATCTATAAAAAGAAACTTAACACTTTCCTGAGGATTTTAAGTTATTCAAATTACCCTTTGTTCCAACACATGTTATCTCATCATATAGTTTCAAGTACTAACATCAACATCTCACATATGAATTTGTGCTAATAAGCATAACCATCACCCACATGGGCAAAAACGCTCTATTAACTCATAGTTGTAATTCCTTTTGCGAGTAAGATCATTGTGATAAAAGGGTGCCATTACTGCTGAAAGTCAAGATCAAAAAAGTTCAAGAGAAACTTTGGATCCAAAGAGCTACCTACCAACACACTACCAAAAAAGGAGCAATACGAGGGACTAAGAGAAGTATACAAAATTGATTTGAAGAGGAAAAAAGCGAGTATAATGCATAAGAAGACGAATCCATCTGGCATGCGACTTAGTAAAAGCAATTTCAATACTAGGGCTTAACATCCTCATCGTTATTTAGCCAAAAAAGAGGTGGTATATCAAAAATCGTGATCTAAAGATATGCTACAAACTAATAATATAAAATAATCAATTCTCACATCTAAGTGCTAAACAAATGATTGCGAACAGAGGCTCTCATAACCATTGTTAAGCATCACAAATTAGATCCATGTAGGCTTAATTCACTGTCATCCAAGCACCCACCAGTTAGTTTTTCTCTCATTTTCTTCAAATTTCTAAGTTTTCATTCTCATCCTTAGCTTGTTGACCATAAACATAACACATAAAAGAAGAGTTTCAATTACTACATTGAGTTCAATGAGTGGAATTTGGTAACATAAACAAGTCTAACTTCCCCTAGGCTCTAATAGTAATATCAATAGGTAAAAACAGTTGAATATGATTCTCTGGTACAAAAATTGACTCTTGCAATTAAGAGGGGATGTATGCTAAAGATCAAAATGGGCAATAAACTCTTTCCTTTTAAATTGAGAACATATCTCTACACTTGCTAATTATAATGTGAATAAATTAAACATTCTATATCTAAATCTCCATGTACAGTACACTTAAAGCTCAAACTTAGATCAAGTTCAAGTTTCGAACCAATGATTAATGACCAACAATTTTCATTATACGTATATAGGAGAGATTGCCAACTTGTTAAATCAGACTCAAATCAGATTTTACTTTGCCCTTTCCAGCCACTTAATGTTGGCAATTCATATCATGGCATATGATATGTTCATATGAAGAATCAACATCAAGATGTTCTGAAAAATATGGCATGTCTCCAGATGTGCAAAGCATAATTTACTGTAACAAATTCTTATCTCTGTCTTAATACCTCCAAGACTGTTCTCTGAGATGCATGAAACTTAATTATTTGGGAAAAAGGCCAAATGCAAAGATAATAACGTGTACCTGCAGATGATTGAGGACAACCAGCAAAAGTTCTTTTCCAGCACCACAAACAACTATTGATACACTCTTCATATGCTATCACTAAACAAACTAGCAGACTAAGATTTTAAAAACCAATTGAAAAAGCCGAGGTCCTATAGCAGCATAAGAGCTTAAAAAATAAGCCATACCGCTTCACCCAGAGAATTAACAAGAAATTGATGGACTGTAGGAGTGGTACTAGCACCATCTAGAAGAGTAAAAATTCCTCTTGAGAAGAAGAGTCGACACATAGATAAGCAAACGAAAATAGTTAAATGAAGAAAATTGAAACGCCATCTACCACTCTGTATTAATAGTACCACTTGCCTTGGTCACTAACGAGGTTTGACAGCAAATCAAACCTCTCATGAAGTATATTAAAAGCACCAGCCCACTACTTATGCATGACTGAAAATGATGTCCATATGACATGAAGTAAAATGTTCAATGTTCAAAGCCTGTTGAGCGACTTGATGAAGTTCATTTTTTTCTGTAGACAGAAAGAGATTGATAATCTGGGGAGGCGTTCGCTGATAAAGATAAGTCCGTTCTGATTTCAATTTGAGAATTAAAACAGACTAGCAAATGCGTTGGGTGACACTCTGAAAGCAATTGATGAATAAAAGGAAAACTACTCTCAAAATCAGATCACAAACTGAAGTTGACATTTTAGTATTCTCATTCCACCGCAAACATGGATACTTGGAATAACTAAGCCTGTTTTTGGAATGTGATGCAACCAGAGCATATTCTCAGAATTTTCATCCCCAATGACATGTATTATTTTCACTGAAAAAATATTTTGTCAAAAAAAAAATTGAAAACAGTTTCTATGAAAATGGAAACTAAAGGTGCTTTCTAAAACTAAGCAAGCCTTAAATAGTCGAGAACAAAAACAACGTGTGAAGCATACGACAATGTTTAAAATTTTGCAACGGATTTGCCTCATAATTTTCAACATCTGAACAAAATAGATTTCTAGAGGTTTTTACTAAAAGCTAGCATGAAAATTACAGGTTGGGTTCGAAGCATGAGGCATCGTGTTGTTCAGGCTTATGGCGACTCTCGAAAGTCAACTCAAGCATTAAAAAATTTCAGCAGGATAGTTCTTCCATCATGTAAATTTCAAAGTCATTTCTAAGAAAACTGCCCCGAAATTGCTCTACCTTAACTATCCATTTCTTTTTGAAGGATGATGAGAATATCCTAAGTTAATAAGCGTTTTACTTTCCTTATGACCAAACAAAGTTAGATACCCCCGAAACAAATATCAGTCCACATGAACAACCTTAACATAATCGTAACATCAAGTACAATCACGACCACATAAACTAGAACAGAATCTAGATTTCCACGCTTATCACCTTCACTCACTCTTGGTTTTTCCTGTAAAAGACCAATTCCTCAGTTCGACATCATCTTCTCATATAAGACTTCCAAGCACTTCACACACTGAATAGAATAATGAAAGAGCTTTCTCGATTCAAAGCAATTATCAGGAGAGACGGCCGATCGACCGCCTTCGAAGTCATCTGCGACAATGGCCAGCAAACCCTTCTCCGGATTCCACTCCGCCATCTCCAGAAAGAACGGCCAAACGGGGAGCGGAACCTGAGAAGCCAAAGCGGGCCGTCGGAACTGAAGCTGAAACGGAAGCGCGCGCCGTTGGAACATTTTCGCATCATCAGGAACAACCATTCGCCAACTACCCACCAAAACGGATGTAAACCGTAGAAAGACAACAAAGAAACTGAACCATATCTAAACTGGAGAGTCGATCGATAACGCTTGGAAGCGGAATAGAAGCGACCCATGAATGTGCATCCATAGCTCCAAAAAGACAACAAAGTGCTTTGAAAAAAACTCGAAATTGTTAACACAATGATCATTTGCAGCGGTTTCCAATTGATCGTGTTGCGATCCCATTAAAGATAAAGAGAGATTTCGGTTGAGATAGGATTTTGTTGGGAGGAAGAGAGAAAAGAAAGCGGGGGGTGGGGGGGCCGGGGGGGGGGGGGGGAGTGTATGCCGTGCTCTTTATTCCAATAATCTCACCCAAACCGAACCAAACAAAACCGTGTTTTCGGTTTGGGTCCTATATTTTTGGGTCACCATAAACATGCCATTGAGTATGAAGGAACCTTACCTGAACGGAACTGTTAACACTCCTAATTGAGACCATAAGCATATATTTATACTAAGTTCAAGTGTACAAAAGAAGAAAGCCAAAATTATAGAACATTGCACAATCAACGGGAGAATTACCAAAAAAGTCCTAAACCTATTGCAATTGTGCCAATTCAGTCCTAAACTTTTTTTTTTGGCCAATTTAGTCCTAAACCTTTTACAGTTGTGTTAATTCAGTCCATCCGGCCAAAATTGGCCGGCCGGCGCTGACATGGCATTTTTAAATATTTTTTATTTTTTATTTTCGAATTTTTTATATTTTTTTGGAATTTTTTAATTCTTTTTTTTTCCATCATCTTCTTCGCCTCCTGGCCGGCCGGCGCCGGCCGGAGGCGAGGGCCGGCGAGGTCAGCCTCGCCGGCCAATGGCGAGGCTCGCCCCCGCCCGCCGGAGGCAAGGGCTGGCGAGGGCGAGGCCCCGCCAGATCTGGCGAGGTCAGCCTCGCCGGCCGCTGGCGAGGGTGAGGCCTCACCAGATCCGGCGAGCTTGGCCCTCGCCAAGGCTGGGGCGGAGGCGGGGAGGCGGTCGACCGGGCGGGGAGAGGGAATCGGGGGGAGGCGAAGCCGAGCTGAGGAGATGATCGGATGCCCGATCTGAGGGCCGATCCGAGGGACGTCGAAGCTCGCTGCATCGCTCGATTGCAAGCAGACGCCGCCATTGACGCCGAGGTTCGGCTGACGGAATCTAAGAGCTTCGCGGCGGTCGGAATCAAGCCGAGCCGTTCGTTCTAGTGGGGCGAATCGGGGGGAATTCGGCGGAGGGACTCGTCTTCTTCGTCGCGGTGCGCGAGGGCATCTGGTCGTCTCCTCAAGTCGGCTCCGCCTCCCCCCGATTCCCTCTACCCGCCCGGTCGACCGCCTCCCCCGCTCCGCCGCTTCTTCTCTTCCAGGTCTCTCTCTTCCTCCCTATCTCCGCCCCAGCCTTGGCGAGGGCCAAGCTCGCTGGATTTGGTGGGGCCTTGCCCTCGCCAGTGGCCGGCAAGCCTAAGCTCGCCAGATGTGGCGAGGCCTCGCCCTCGCCAGCCCTTGCCTCCGGCTAGCGAGGGGCGAGCCTCGCCGGCCCTCGCCTCCGGCCGGTGCCGGCCGGCCAGGAGGTGAAGAAGATGATGGAAAAAAAAAAGAAAAAAAAGAATTAAAAAATTCCAAAAAAATATTAAAAATTCGAAAAAAATACAAAAAATATTTAAAAATGCCACGTCAACGCTGGCCGGCCAATTTTGGCCGGATGGACTGAATTGACACAACTGTAAAAGGTTTAGGACTAAATTGGCTAAAAAAAAAAGTTTAGGACTGAATTGGCACAATTACAATAGGTTTAGAACTTTTTTGGTAATTCTCCCCACAATCAACAGACATTTTCTATCATTCTATTTCCTATACCTAACCTGGTTAAAGACACAAGATATCCTCATCTAAAGAAAAAACACAAAATACCTTGTGATTATTTGTTTGCTTAACTTCATGGATCAACCCGAGTATGCCCGATCACTTCCAAGCATTTGCAATTGATTGGACACAGAAGCTTGAACCAGATGATCTTTGAAATTTGCAGTCAATAAGCTGATATGATTGGATCTGATGCATACGTCAGTTCCGAATTTTCATCCCTACGATCATGAACATAGCACTTAGTCAAAGAATCGGGATTGTGAACATGAAAGGTCCAAACACGAGCACGAGAAGATACACACAAACTTCCTGCAACAAATGGTTCTGGCAAAAAAGTTTACATAGTTATGCATGCAGGTCTGCATTTATAAGCACTTAGTCCATCCTTTATCGTCTCGTGGATGCTCAAAAAGCAGAGACAGAGCTGCATCACTTGTCACCACAGATGCAGGTAAATAGTGTCCATTGATAATTAATTAGAACGGCATGACCATTTGCGAAAGCCAGAGCAATTTTAGTGTTTGCAATCCAAGATTTGGAAAGTTCATTCAATGAAACACGTCTCTCTATGCAAAAGTTTTCACAGGATCTGCATACTACCTATCTGACATTTCTTCTTGATTACCTTACATCGCACTAAAGCAGGCCATCCAAACTGCCTAACCTTAAAATCGAGTACACAACTGCAATCTCACATAAATCACCGGCGGTGTTCTTGTGATATGCACAGTATACATCATTTATGTAGACCAACTCACATTAAGCCGCCTCCTTTTCATTTATGCATGTACTAGCGAACACGGAATAGATTTAAAAAATGTGAACTGCAACCTTTAAGTAGGGCATATAAAATCTAAACAAGAGGCATACTTACCTTTGGATCACTTTCAAAATTCCTGTGCCCAATTGCATTGGCACCCCCATGATGATGCATTCACTGACACCTTCAATTTTGTCAGCCTTACCACTTGCAGAAGCGTGGAACAGGTGATCAGATGTTTTCTCGAATGAAGCCAACATCAAAACGCTTTTGTCCATTTTCTGTATGCCGAACCTTGTAATGCCAAGAACTTCACCCTGATAATTCACATCAGACTCTAAAAACACACTAGGCCAACAAAGAACAAATAAATAGCACATTAATCAGCAAAGTACTGGTTAATTCTCCCTCACAGTCACTGTGCACTGGATTAAAAAACTTCCCTCTAGACCACATAAAATATTGGAGCATGTCTTTCCAAAAACTTTTACTTATGTGAGACACTGAATTCACTACCACCCTTATCTAGTGTTAATAATTAATTCTCTCCGCATATGACACCATATTGACTATGCTTACTCACCCGACAAGTCATTAGATCTGCCAAAAGCATCATATGGCGTATGTCTATGCTCATGCCATGATTCGACATGATGAACTGTATCTCCTCAATGATGCACCTTCTAGCAGCTTCTATTCCACGCGTCTGCTGTATCTCAATGATATGATTACTTTTCGTTTTCCAACCATCAACACCTTCGGTGCCCATGACTTCTTGCAGACCCGTGTTGCAAGAGTTTTTTTTTTTTTTTTTGGTCAGTTGCTGCAAGAGTTCAATCATACAGAAAATTTGTAAGCAATTCTTGTTTCCCCTTTTCAATACATAATGTGCAAGTAAGAGAAATCCTATGAAAGTTACATGAAATTATAAAAATGACACGAAGAAAGAGAGCTTTTAGAAAAAAATGAAACAGCAGTCATATCCTAAGCATTAGTATTCTAATGTGGAAACTAGAAAAAAAATTGGAGTTCTCTCTGAGAGAAAACTCTATCTATTTTCTTTTCTATTGCAAGAACTCAACAAACTCCAACAACAAATAGAAGCATAAGTTTCTGTCAATAGAAATGAGATTTCGACATCCAATTCCTACACTAATACCCATGACCTCTTGCTTGTCTGCATGGACTTTGATATGTTTGGTGAATGGTGACAATTGGACTAGTATTACGGTGTGAGTGTAAATATCGTAGACACTGATTATATATCATTGAGTAGTTTAAGACCTCCTAAGTTGTAACTATCAACATAAATACACGTGTCTGACACGGCATCTGATACCTACCTCATGTGAAGATTGATTGCATGTGCCTGTACTTTAAAAATGTTGTACATACATAAATATACAATTTATTTTTTAAAAAAGTAATCTGCATAATTGTCTTCCTATAAGGCAATATCCTAACAACTCACCCTTCCACTACAAGACTATACTTCTCCCTCTCCTTCACCTTCCCTTCCTTGTCCTTATATTTTTCTTTCCCTTTGTTTACCACTGCACGCTCAACCGTCTTGATTCCCTGTCAACCTAAAATCAACATAGAGAAAGTTTAACATCCACAGAGAACTATAAGGACGAACTAGCATCATTCATTCATCCAAGTGTTCAAATGTACATTAAGGTTCTCACCTTCACTATGACGTTTGGAAGCATATTCTTGAGGGAATGGAGCTCAAAATGAAGTTTACCTCTATCAACCAGAGGAACAACTTCCAATTTTGTAACATCCAAAACATTAATTTGCTGTATAATGAACACATGCATCAGATGTCATTAACACTGGGAGTTCATAGACAGCCAACCTACAAGAAGAAATACGCACCAGCTGCTTCGGTTCAATTTTTGGAGTTTGCGTAATTGACTCTCTCACAGTATTAGCATCTATACATAACTGTGAGTCTTCAATTCTATTCATGTCAAGCGTGATGACTATTGACCCTAATCTTGAAGTCATAACAGTCTTTATGCTCTTTGCAATCTGCAAAAATAGCGAATATCCAAATGGATCATCAAGCTCCAATTTCATTATTTGGGAGGCAAACAGAATGTTGCATTTGTCTGCCTTCAAGAAGATGCAAACAAGATGATTTGACTGACCAGAAGGCTTTTGAACAATAAGCTCTAACAAGAAAGACAGGTTCACCAATCGCATATATAGCTAGTCAGAAACAACATACTTCATTGATTAATTCCGAAGTCCAAAAAAATAGTGGATAAAGCAGATTCAAAGTCCACTGGGTAGGAGCTAAAATGTGGTGACGCTGCAAATTATAGCCCTTCATGGACATAAAAGTGATTTAACAAAAAAAGCAACCAACTTTTATTGCTAAAGCACAAAGAATATGGAGGAGCTCAAAAAAAAAAAAAAAAATGCTGCTCGTAGGCAGTAGACAGGCTAACTTAAACCTTCTCAACTCTAGGAGAAGTGCCCGAAGACCATGCTGTAAGGTTCAGAAGTGCATGATAACTAAAGCATGCTACTTGCTTTTTCCCTCAGCATGAAAATGTGCATGATTAGTAAAGCAAGGTTCTGCTTACACTAAAAGCTCATATAACCCAAACATTGGAGGAAGGAACTGGTGAAAGCGACCACCTTATTCCCAAATTCCTAAAGAAAGCCTAAGAAGAGACTGCCGTAACGTAAAAGGATATGTCTCATATAGAACTTCCAGAACGGCAATTCCAGCAATACAAGCCAAACGATTATAAGATTGATGAGAAAGGGTAAGGATACCCCAAATCTGACTGCCTTATTTGGCCCCCAAGAGCTGGTACGCTCCGTCTGATAGTCGGAGGAAGGGGGCAGGGGCGGATCTTTTTCTTTTTCCTTTTTTTGAAAAAATTGAAAATTGAAATGTCCTTTTCTTTCTCCCCCTCTTGCTTCTTTTAAGGGCGTGTTTAACGTTGGACTACGAATCTTTTGAATTTTTATTTCTTGACAAAAATCTTGTGAATTAATAGGTTAATTTTCAGGCCCGATGCGAAACAGAGGAAACCCTCGTTCGACTTTATTCCCCTATCAATTTCGTTTCATTTTCCCGTTTCATTTTTCTATTATGTACCTCCTATTTTCTCGTGTCAAAGAGGTTGTAAGTTCTTTAAAATGTGCATGATCGTCTACCGACCAGTCCCGAAAAGCACTAGATTTTGTTATAATCTTCGTTGTTCCGGTGGAAGAAAGTTAACAATGCTTGACACTGCAAAGATTGATCGAATCAATGGTCAGTTATCTTCGGAGAGTACCCAATGATTTGTTCTTTGAAATTCCTTACAAGAACAGTGGGAGTCAGGGAGTTTCCTTTCACGTTTGTCTCCATTTTTGCTAAGCAAATGAATATTGATGAGACTGAAGCATATGCTATGAATACGTTACCGTATACCTCATGTTCATTCATTTTTTGCATTGATTATACCTGGTATGAACTTTTGATAATTGTTCTACAAATTATCCAGAAATAAAATCGCAAGAATTCTTAAAACGAACAAAAGTGCAAAAAAAAGGTTCCTGGCAGAACAGCACAGCAACGCGAAAAAAGAAAAGAAAAAGAAGATGAAAAAATGAAGGAGAAAAGCAGCTCATCGAAAAAAATCGTCAATTTTAGGCATTTCTTTTACGAAATGTTATTGCTTTTTACAAACTTTTCACTTTTTGTTGCAAACAAGAATTTTGATCAAGTGGGTTCTGCTGTTGTAGACAAAAACGATGTGCTCCTGCATGCAAACGTGCGTCGTCACTAATTAAGAAAAAAGAGAGAGGAAAATCTATAAGTTAAGCACCAATCGAGTGGTCTGCCCATTCGTGCCTTGATCTTCGGACTACATGTACCCCGCATGCACGCTTATGCATTGAGATCATATGAGGTTCCTGATGGATCGAATCGCTGCATTTTTTATCTATTGGTAAGTGTGATACATGTCTATAGCTCTAGATTTTCGATGGAACAAATAAAGCCTAGATAAATTCCATAATAGTGATCTATATTGAATTGCCAACTAAAATCATTCACGGAAAAAGTGAATGATTTGAAATAATTGTTTTCAAAAAATAATTGTTTATATGGTTGCAAAAATGAACGAACGCGAGAAATCCTTGTCGAGCACGAAAACATTTGGATAATTGAGACATATTTCATTGGTCGATTATTTCAAATAATACAAATGATCATTTTTAAAAAGATATTTCTTAAATCATTTATATTTTCATGGAACAAAAGGAGCCTCAGTTCACGTAATCTACAAATAATGTCATATATGGTATAATGTGTTTAAGTTTGTCTAAGAAACAATATTGTTTAATTCAGGCCCACATGTTCAATGGTAATCTCGCTGCATACCCCAACAAAACAAAGTGCCCTAACGGGAGGACTCATGGGACATCGCATCAATGTGAATGTGGTGGTGGATTCAATTGAAATTGTAATTTGGAAAAAAACAATGTGATTATTCTCATTTACTTTTGCATTTTAAAAAATATGCTAATAAATTATTCAAATCAACATCTCACAAAAGCAAATATTCACGCATGCTTAACATGTTGAAACGATAGGTCAAGCCCGAAAATATGGCCAAGCCATTTGCCATCACCACCCAACTTCCGACACTCGACTGGATAGAAATACTATCACTAAGTCATGTGCCATCATTCGCCCAAAATCCAACCCCTTTCCATGCACTTTTTTTTTTTTTTCCCAATTTGTGATGATTGCATATCAAACTTATTCTCTAGTCAAGCGGCCAATGTCATTCATGTCTATTTTTATCCTCATGACACTTTTGGATGGATCACTAAGTCTTGTTACCAAAAAATGTGCAGGCCATGTTTGATCTGGCCATTTCTCATATCTGCAATGCAGAGGAATTATGCCCACTGCAAAACTTCACGTGCTTGGCTCGACATCTGAAGAGCATGGAGATCATTGGTTCACAGCTCATTCCTTGGATGGCGACGGATGTAAGCTCACCATGCCAATGCTGCTTTTAGCAAGAGATGCACTCCTGCTAGAGAAGATGGTCATTAACGTCAAGGCCGATGGAAGACGCCAATTGAAGGTTCCGCCCTAGTTGCAATCTTACCAGTAAAGTCTCGTTGCAAACTACCCAATGGGAGGAAGTGGGTGGACAAGAATAATTTGGACAGTTTCCTATGCTTGCACCAAATTATCTTTGGGTTATTGGAGCTTTTATGGAGCAAGAAACGTAGTAATCTTGCCACTGGCATCCTTTCAAAAAAAGATGAAAAAAAAAAAAAACAGCCCAGAAGCTCAACATTGAACTAAATGAGCTACATCAATTTTCATAACAAATTATTTCCTATCGATCGTGTTCAATTTTCCATCTAAAATATCTCATCTTAAAGTGAAAATTACCTGTTCTAGGTAAAGGACATAGGATCTTGAATTTGACTTTAAGTAGTCAACCGAGTCAAGTGATCAAATCATCATTGACAATTCAGAAACTTGTACATAGATCTGAAAAACCTCCCAAGTAGGAAACCATATTCCACACTAATAGATCTAATGATAGGCAGTGGGCCCAAGGGAGTCCATTTGGGAGAGTCCCAACAAGGAATTATAACTATTAAGGACTTGCTCCATGAAACTAAAGAGAACCGATAGGAACCTTAATGATACTGATTAGAACAATACTCCAGCACGTGTTTCTAGACTAATCAAATGTCTGTTGAATAGTTCATCATGTTTTCACGTTGAAACGGTAATAAACCCAAACATGCAGGAAAGTTCAGAGTACCTAAAATTCTAAATCTTCTAATAGCTACACACCCACGGAGAGAACTATCTACACACAAGCATAGACACTCACAGAACACTTTCCCCAACCGTCGGTCGTATAGGCTCTCTTAATCTCCCAAGAAAAGAGCAGAATGTCTGTACAGCAGGCTAATCCAGACAGACACCAAATTCTCCTTTAAGTGCTTCAACTGCAGTATAGGTAGAAGGAGCACTCAGGGCAAACAACAAAAGCTTCGGATAATTGTGCTGTATTGAAGTCAGAGGTGTCATCTCTGAAGTGACCAGTAGAAGTGAAATCTAGAACTTTTACAAGATAACTTTACCTAGTATAGTTGTTTAATTGACCAGTCCATTAATTTCAGGCAATACTGATTTCTGCCATCAGATCCATTTATTAAGAAAGACTGCTCTATGGAAGCGAGAAAGGAAAGAAGTAGTCATTGACTGAATCTGATAGACTATACTGCTAAATATATGATCTGAACAGACAGGAGGCTTACAACATTTCCAATTGGAAAGACACCAAATATACTAAAGCACAAAACCCCCATCTTCATCTCCACTGCAAAGGATATTGAAACATTGCTTTGAAGAATTTGAGAGCACTACGAATGAATCTTGACCATCATCAGTTAAAACAGTTTCTCTAGGTACTAGTCCGGGCATGTAAGAGAAACGAGTAGTGCAAGAAGAAGAAGAAGAAGAAGAAGGTAAATATAACAAGAGATTAAGGTTAAAGAGTCAACAATCAACAAATCAACAACTCACAGCTGACACCAAACATAAGTTTTCAAAGAAGAAGAAGAAGAAGAAGGTAAATATAACAAGAGATTAACGTTAAGGAGTCAACAATCAACAACTCACAGTTGACACCAAACATAAGTTTTCAAAAAACCTTCCACAAACCCATATTGAAGCTGTTGAATAAAATCCTAAGTTTGAGAAAAGAATTATTTTAGTAGACCAGACTAAAATAATTACTTAACTGCAAACAAAGCGTAAGATAGAACATGAAAGGTATGAACAATAATATATTGTCCATTAAGAATCAAGATCGAGAAGTTAGATAAACTTTTTCAGTTGAAAGATGCATACTCTATTCACTTGGGCATCCTCCTCCCAATTGAGACACACCCCAGCTGCCGCATGGGACTTAAGCTTCTTAACAGTTTTCCATTCTGCTTAATATTTATACCGAGTTAGAAAAAAATATACCACAGTACATATAACTGCTGCAAGCACTAGCATATAACAAGCAGCACGATGCATATCCACGGTAAAGACGACTAGATTGGTAAGATAACATTCATATGTAAAAATAAGATCTTCAAAGCAAAACATAATCCATGAAGTGGATAATGATTAGTAAATTGGGACATCGCAAAGAAACTTCATGGCAGCAGCATCAGCCAAGTTCTGAGCAATTGTACCCATGACCAAACAGCTAGCTTAACGAGTAACTGGTAATCTACGAACTATTCCACCCACGATCATAATGAAGGCACATACAAATTCTATCATTTAGGAGTCACCTGAACTATTACCTTCCTAATATGACCGAACTGGACATATGTCACTTTAAATAATAGAAAGAAACTAATAATTTGATGAAAATGAGCGTCCCATGGATAACTGCTTCTATATGCTGTCTTATTCATCTTTGGTAGGAATGAACGATTCAATCTAATTAGTTGAATGGGTATATATAAGATACAAGATATCATGATATCATCTAAACCGAGGACTTTGTAAGTTTATGGCTATTCTTCTTAAAAATTATATGACATTGACAAAGATATACATATTTCATGTATTGTACAAGTTATAAATGCTGCACTGGTCATGTTTGGATTGGAATGAACCATTCACTTTAATAAGTTAAATATGCTATTCATCTCTTGTCGTTTGTAGACCTATTTAACGAAGGGGGCATGTTCGAAAAGAGTGTTCTAATAAGATCTGTTAAGGCTTTCGTGCTCAGATTGACCTAACTAGCAGTCCACTGTTAATTTGACATTGGCAGACAGGACCCATAAACATGGATTGCAATCTCTATAAGCAGCTAAATGTTTGTCAAGCAAGCTTGCTGTTTGCAATGCATCATGCGGCTTTTGAGCAATTCAGAATCTTTCCCAAGAGAGATTAGAGAAGAACACATTCTGAAGATAAGGGATTCTTGTAGTGAAACTGTACCATCTTCTAGTCCCAAGACAACTACTTTGCCATCAGGATGCTAGCATAATGATGTTTTACATTTACCTATAATACACAAGAATAGTTAGATAACCCAGTATAACGACATACAATGGAATGTGCAAAGAAAAGTGATTTAATAAACAACAACAACAACAAAAACACAGAGAGAGAGAGAGGGGGGAGAGAGAAGGAGAGAGATAGAGAGAGAGAGAGGATGAATAATTTGTTCACCATAAAATTAATAGACTAAGAGGAAAGACAGAGAACACACATAAACCAAGAAAATGATAATCAAAATTTGGGAAGTGAGGCAAACATCATTACAGTACACATTATATCTGACAGGGATATTGGTAGCTTGACATGGGATTTCTTTGGGCTAGTATATCATCTAAAGCTAGGGAATCTATATCTTTTTGGCAGCCTTCAATCCATTATCTCAATCCAGAAACGAATCTTATTGCTCGGCTTTGGAACCTCGAGGTGGCGTGTAACCATGAAAGCATACGTCAAGCAAGGATCACAAGTGTACAAGTATCTACAACTCATCTCAACAGAAACCACTCAAGGATTGGTTCAAGAAGCACTCAACAACATGTTTTTCATATCAAGAAGGCAACATGATGCATGCAGCATTCAGATGTTTCTGGAGAAAATATACCTCCTCTCTAAATTTTTCCAGTGAGAATAGATTACAAAAACTACCAAGGCTAGGCATCTGATCCCAAGCTCTTACGAATTTGAATTACCAAAAGATAAAGTTGTACAAGAACTTAACATACTTGGATGCAGCTCCCCCTACCCTCCTAGTCTTTTTGCTTTCTTTAACTCCTCCCTCAATGTATACATGTATGCAGCATAGCTTGAGATATATCCTATTCACAAGTAAGTTATATTCCCAACAACAAACTTAATTAATCAAAATGATGTGACGAGATGCCCCTTTGTAATCAGAAGAAGATAAATTAACTTCAAGTAATACAAAATGTGCGAAACTTTCCAGACTAGACTCTACATTTTAACAATACAGAATGTGAGAAATCCTTGTAGGGAATGCTCAATCTGTACAAGAAGAGGAAGAAGAGGAGCCAGAAGTAATATTACGCTCAATCAGTACAAGAAGAGGAAGAGCGGAGCCAAAAGTAATATTACATCATGAAAGTCACTAACAGAAATTGAAGGAAAATATATAGAGGCCCGATGGCATTGAGATCGTATTTTGCAGGGGTTAAACCTGCCAACTCCAAGTGGGCATCAAGCATTTCTACATTGGACATAACTAGTCTATCTAGCATAAACGACATCCCCCTCCAATTCAAGTTCTTTATCTTCATGAACACTTTGACTGGTGCACTGGAAAGGGGCAAAAGATGGCAATACAAGAGTAGGGTACACTTCCAGTTGGTCTAGATGATTGTCAGTTATGTTATGGAAATCTCCAAAGGCACCAATCTTGTTTAGAAGTTGATCGAAATCTATCACGCCTGTAAATTAAAATCCCTTCATTCAACTAGTATCAGCTTGGGATTCTTTATTTCCAACTATGTCATCTCCAAATTTTCCCTCCCATTACCATCATTCACTCTTCATTTTTGTGTAAAACACCAACTCCTTAGTTTGATGTCATGTTCTCATTTAGAATTCCAAGCACTTAACCTCTATATTCACCAACTCTCCATCAAATGCAATTTGAACTGGATTGTTAATTGAAGTGATTTATTTGGGGAAAAGGACTGTAGCACATTTAACGAAAAGCAAATGGGGAATAAGGCCAACGTGCATGCAGAGTCAGAACTCGCAATTGGGCAAAGAAAATGGCACACCTTGTACCTCTGCCGCAAGTGATAAAACCTAAGCACATTCAAAAATTGAAAGGCAAAAGAATAAGATAATTTACTCTTCCTTCCAAATACAGTTTAAAAAACCCAGCAAGTGCATGCTTTGAGAACACTATTGGTTCCCGCCTATATGACAAATTGAGTGATGCTAAAGCTTTTGAGTTTGAAATAGTAGAACTTATATACTAATTCTAGTCAACAACTGCTTTTTCAGTCTTTTAAAAAACAGGACACAACAACTTTTCATTAATAATTTACAATCATCTTTGGAATGATGGTTATGCACTACTGGGCAGGAAAAAGAATGACCCCAAACCCGCTGCCTTTTCTTTGGTCTTTCGGTAGTTATTCTGAAGGCATGATGTGTATTTGCACCAGTGGTCATCAGGCAGAGTAGCAAACGATGCAAACCAGATTCCTTGTGCTGAAGTTTGGAATGAATTTCCTTAACTCAAGGAAGAGGGAAGAATGAATTATCCATAGGTATGAACCAAACGAGTTAAATTTGAAATCAAAAACAATCTGCTCATCTAAAGGCACCAACTACCAATCAAAAGCTTAGTCGCATTCTGCAGCTTCTGAGGCAGTCCCTCAACCAGGTTGCAATACCCTCTGTAAGACTCGAACCGATTTTGAACAAAACAATCAGATGGCCTTCCAAAATCCTCGCCTCTCATAAAAAAGTTCGACTCCACTTCAATCAAGGATTGAGACTTCCATTACCAGCTGCCTCATCATACCAGAAAATCCTCTCAAACAGCAACAGAGGACTTGAAATCTCCAAGTGCAAACCCTCATCAAGTGCATACCGAAAGCAGCCATTGCCCGCAATTTCCCTCAAAGTTCTCGAACAAAGCTTGATGGTTCGCTTTAAACCGTAGCATCCTTCCAAACTAAGGTACTAGAGAACAGGGCCGCCATTCGACATCTCATGCATCACCTCCGAGTCACAGACGGACAGGGACCTAAGATTAATCCAAGCGATACTTCTACTCAACGAGAAGCAACAGAGCCTTGAGTGCAGGTTCACCAACGAAGCGCATCCATAAAAGGAGCCGCGGTACTGCGAAATGGCCGGCCATCTCGCACAACCTCTTTAGTCGCATCGACTGAGAGGTCCTCGACACGGCGATCGACAGCAAAGCGAAGCCACGGACTGAGCTCAAGCGCGCAACGGTCGAAAAAATCGGCGTCGATGTAGAACTTCCTCACCTTGGGCGACGCCTAGACGATCAAGACGCCGTCCACGGACGGGGAGGCGTTCCGCCAGGGGAAGGAGAAGACGAGGTCCGGGGGCGGCGGTCCAGACGGATCGCCACCGCTTCGACAAAAACGCACGTGCGGACAATGTGGGGATCGACGATCGAAGGGAGGAACCGGAAGGAGAGCCTCCTCCGATTTGAGGGTTCATTTCACTCGGACTTAAGTTTCTGGCTTCCCGTACAGAGACACGTGTCGCTAGATGGAGAGGCAACCACTTTCCCGCGCCTTTTAATACGTCTACGAGCCCATGATGATGGGCCTCGCACGTCTTGAATTGCCGAGTACCGAACCTTAATTTTTTTAATCCAAGCTTGTCCGACATCTGAAAAAATCGTCATTCATATAATAATGGAGTATGAACAAGATCGAGTAGGCGTACATAAGCGAGCTTGAGCCCATGAAAGAAAATATTTGCTTGATTCCATTTGATTTGTGATATCACGCTTGGGGGATCCAGTTTTACAAATATCTATCCCAAAAAAAAAAAAAACAGATAAAATAAAATTTAATCATAACTAAATTTTATGAGATAATTCTTTAGCTTAAATTACATTCATGATCAAGTATGATATTTTATAAGCTTGAAAAATTGTCGATGAATGCTTCAACGTCTTGAAGTACATTGGCTTGAACGCAAGAAATGACAACCCAAGCAATTCATAAATCTCGCCACTCTGATGGACATGTTCTCTTATTTTCAAATTGGCTGACAAGAATGCAACCAGAGAAAACTTTCCTCGCCTCACCATCCTCCCAAATGCAAGGCTACTAGCATCCACATTGTGCGTCTCCATTTAGATGGTGGCTCCATGATTCTACTAATTAAGGTTATTGAGCTTATGGCTCGAGTTCTAGCCAAATAGAATTTATGTCGGAGCCCAGAAATTAAAATAAGTTAGAGACACGTTAGGAGGTATTGTGGGTCTTTGGTGGAGCTATGTGGATAGGACTGGGAGACTGGGCTATGCCGCTTGCTAGTCACATGATAGTCATTGGGTATTGGCCGAGCTCTTAGCCAGTCCCTTCAGATGCCCGAATAACTTGTATAGTCAATAGCCAACATTTTGTCTATTACACGAAACAAAGAATGCTAACAAAATATGTTCTCCAATGCAAAACTTGGAAATGGCGATCTTTATGAACATTGAATTTTTAATTGGGGAGGAATAGGTTGATTTGTCCTTCGTATTGTAAAAATTAGGGGTATCTGTGACATTTTGAAAGTGGAAAATAAATCGAATCAAGCTAAAAATGACACCTGCTTGGCTTCAGAAGATACCATGAAAGAGGTCCATACCATAAAGGAAGATTCTAGTAGGCAAAAATCCAAACATTGTTCAGTGCAGGTACAACGCGAATAGCATTGGTAAATATCAAAACCAGTTGACAACTAAATTTTGATTGATAACTTATTCGGTTGGTAACATTTTGGTAAGTTACCAAAATTTTTAAGAAGATACCAACGGTTATTAGAATTTTTTTTTTTATATTACTATTGACATCCAAATAATCCCGATGGTTAAAGTTAGAAAAATTCGAGATTCAAGAACCCAATCGTGATGAGACTTATTTCTTAACTCGAAAAAAAATTAGATTAGTATCAGTAGTACTTTAATTGCATATAGGTGTTAATTCAACATAAGCTTGTAGAAATAGGCCTTTAGATTTCATGTTTTCATAGAATTGGCCGAAGATCCTTTTTTGGGTCAATTCAAAGAATCTACCTTTGACTGAAAAAAATTATTATTTTCACTAGTCTTTAAATTTTTTAGACATTTGCTTTAAGAATAGTGAAATTTAAGTACATTTAATCCAATAAAAGAAATATCAATCTTAGAAATCGATCGACCAGTTAGAGCACCATATTTGTTATCGTGGAATTTGAGCTCATACCTTTCAAGATCGAGTCACATGGTATAATTACACAAAACTCGATTGGAGAATGAAATCTATTCTTTTTCTCATCTTGGAAGGGGTTCTTTCTTTCTTTTTTCTTTTTTTTTTCTCTTTCTGTTTTTGGCTTCTTTTTATGTTCAAGAGGGAGGCGCCACAAGTTTAAAAAAAAGGGGGAAAAGAGAGAAAAATAAGGAGGATCGACTCTTCATGAGTGTTGTGGATACACCTTCACCATCGCCCCATGGTCATCTGACCTCATCCTCGTCACCGCAAGTTGTATCCATTGTTCTTGGACTTCATTCTCTAAGGAGTTGGAGCAATAGTCTCCGCTGCCCATTCCGACGATTGAAACCCACGCCATCACTTCGATGAGCCTCTCCATCACTCCTCTCGACACCATTAGTTGCCAAGCCACTTGCCCTCGTTGTTCCCAAGCCGCCCTTTCCTACTTCACTATTGCTCCCTGCCTTCCCCACCGTGAAAACTGAAGAGCCTAGATCTCATCCGAAGACTCCCTCGCCGGTCGTTGTTCTGTTCGTAGACAGTTGTCAAGGTTCCAATTGCCAATTGCGAGTACCCGTCGTAGCCTAGTTACACCACTAATAAACCAGGCCTTCCTGCTACCCTCAATGACGGTCATCGATGAGGAGCTACTCAAAACCTGACGGTCTGAGGGTTAATTTTTAATCTCGAGTATTCTGGTTGGTTTATCCAATTGTATTTCCGTTTTTGTTCCTTACTTTTTGTGGATGCAATGGCCACCACAATGGTTAGCCGATGGTTGGAGACGGTGGTTCGGTGAAGAGCGGGAATGAGTAACGGTGGTATAGGAGTACTTTTGAGCGTGAGGTTTTGAATGTTTCCTCCTGATTTGGTGAAGCTTTAGATATTAATATGTAGGCATGAAGATTCACTACAAAAAGTCATTGACGGTGGGAGTTCTGGGAATAGTGAGCCAGGCCTCAAAGATGAGGGGTGAAAAGGCCAATATATATATATATATATATATATATATATATATATATTCTTTTTCTTTTTCCAAAAGGAATAAATGATGTCGACGTGTCTAGCGGGGTGAGGACCCACACGGGGACGAGGTGGCAATGTGGAGGGCCAATCTTTCCCTTCCTTCCCGTCAATGCAACCCTCTCTTTTGCTAATTGCTAACTGCAATGGGGATTGAGCTCCCACTTTATCTACTTTTCATCTGCCTTTTCCTTTTTCCTTCGTTCCTATCTTTTTTTTTTTAATAACGTACAGGGGTGCGATTGAGTTGGGTTTGCAGGGAGTACGTACCCATCACTAACTTTTATAGAAAATTACAGCCTCCTATTTCAGTCTAGTTACCGGCATTTATTGGATTGTTTCGATATTATCGATTGCGCTGTTGAGTTAGCCACATTTATTTGTTAAAGTTACTAACTCTTATAGGATATTACCACTCTTGATTTGGGTAAATTAGCAACTTTTCAACGGGTAAGTCACTAACTTATTTTAGCTTTACTAAGTTCTAAATTACCAACTATTTACTTGACTTCTTTTTAAAAAGTTTCACCGGTTTTAATAATTTTTTACCAATATTTATTTATGGAGGTTATTGCGTGTTAAATTTACTAAACCTCATAAGAAATTGTCAACTCTTATTTGAGTCATTATAACAATGTTATTTGATTGTTTAAAATTGTCAACTCTCCTGCTCCAATAATTTACGAACATTTATTTTTTAAAGTTATTAAGATGCATTTACTAACTCTTATTGGATATTACTGACTTTTATTTTAATTGGTACGAATGTTTGCTTGATTGTATCGAAATTGCCAATTATTCTAATAATTTAATAACATTCATTTACATAACTTATCAACTTGTTCAAGTTACTAACTCCTTTGGGAATTTATCACTGTCATTTGAGTGCACTTACTATTATCTTTAGAATTACTGACGTGTCAAAATTACTATATAAATTGCTCCAATAATCTATCAACACATAACGATAACTGACATTATTTGAGTACACCGTGTGTTGATGAGAGATTCGATTGAAAAGATTTACCAAACTGGCATTGAAGGTGAAAATACCTCAATTATTTGATAGGCAAAAGGCTGAAAAAATGTGAAAAAAGAAGAAGAATAAATTTAAACCCTTTAGTGTTTCCTGGAAATGTGCATGAAGTTGCATTTTTGCGAACATTTCGTAATAAACAAACACTGCAAAAAGTTGTTATTCTTTTCTCTGCTGCATTATTTCTGCAACCAAACAATCCCATTTTGAGACACTTAATCTTTTTTTTTTTTTTTTGAAGATAAAGCCTTTCATCATTTGCGAAGAAACTCCGAATCAAACATAACAGTTTCTGAGCACAAAATATTCCATAAAAGCCCCTGAGGTTTAGTCGTCCAGTTAGAAGATCCTGCTTCGCTCCAATCAAGTAGCCATCTCATGAGCTTAAAAATAACAGACAATTGCTGTCATCACATCTTAGATTACATCGGCTTGAACGCGAGAAATCGAGCCAAAACCTAAGAAAGACATCTTAAGAACCTTGAAGTCCTTCGTGACCATCGCTAGCAAACCCTTCTCCAGATTCCACTCATGCCATCCTCACCCGCCAATCGAAAGAATCGAGCCAAAACCTCACAAAACCGAATTGGAAAACATTCGATTCGACCAGCCCATTACGTCACAGAAAGAACGCCCGAATAGGAGCTGAACCTGCGAAAACAAAGCAGTTCGTCGAAACTTGAAGCTGAAATGGAAGCACGCGCTGGCGACCCTCCTTCGTCAGTCTACATCAAGCAGCCCGATAACCGCAGCCCTCAGCTCTACGCAGCTGGTACACTCGGTCTGATGGTCGGACCCTCCGGGGGGGAGGCAATCTTCCCTTTTTTTGGGGGGAAAATTGAAAATTGAAATATTTATCGGATCCCAAGTTTATTAGCTTTTTTATTTTTTATTATTTTTATTTTTATAACTTTTTCCTCTCTTACTTCTTTTAAGGACAAGTTTCACACTGGAATATGAATCTTCTGAATTAATAGGTTAACCATCGTTCGGCTCTATTCCTCTTTCCATTTCATTTCATTCTCCATTCCATTCCGTTTTTATTTCGTACCTTCCGTTTTTTTGTAACAAATTGGTTGAGAATTCTTTAGAATGCATATCATCGTCTACCGACTTATTTCAAAAAGCATTGGACTTTGTTATAATCTTCATTATCCCAATGGAAGAAAGTTCATAACGCTTGGTATGGCAACGATTGGTCGGATTGAGGGTCGGTAATTTTCAAAAAGCATATAATAGTTCGTTCTTTGAAATTCTTTACGAGAACAGTGGCAATCTTCCCTTTTTTTGGGGGGAAAATTGAAAATTGAAATATTTATCGGATCCCAAGTTTACTAGCTTTTTTATTTTTTATTATTTTTATTTTTATAACTTTTTCCTCTCTTACTTCTTTTAAGGACAAGTTTCACACTGGAATATGAATATTCTGAATTAATAGGTTAACCATCGTTCGGCTCTATGCCTCTTTCCATTTCATTTCATTCTCCATTCCATTCCATTTTTATTTCGTACCTTCCGTTTTTTTGTAGCAAATTGGTTGAGAATTCTTTAGAATGCATATGATCGTCTACCGACTTATTTCAAAAAGCATTGGACTTTGTTATAATCTTCATTATCCCAATGGAAGAAAGTTCATAACGCTTGGTATGGCAACGATTGGTCGGATTGAGGGTCGGTAATTTTCAAAAAGCATATAATAGTTCGTTCTTTGAAATTCTTTATGAGAACAGTGGGAATCAAGGAGCTTCTTTTTATTGTCTCCTTTTTGCTAAGCGAATGCAGATTTGATGAGACTGAACCATGTGCTATGAATACGTCATCGGATACCTTATGTTCACTCATTTTCTGCATTGCTTATGCCCGACATGAACTTCTGATAATTGCTCTACAAATTATCCAGAAATAAAATCGCAAAATTCTCAAAATAAATAAAAGAAAAAAACTACAAACGGAACAGCACAGCAACACGAATAAAAAAGATGAAAAAATGAAATAGAAAAGCAGCGCATTGTAGATAATCGTAAACTTTCTTCGTGTGGTCACTTAATAAGCGTTTAGGCATTTCTTTTACGAAATCCTATTGCTTTTTACAAGCCGTTTTTTTTTTTTCTTGTTGTGAACAAGAGTTTTGATCAAGTGGGTTTTCCTGCTGTAGACAAAAACGATGTGCTCCGGCACGGTGCATCATCGCTGATTAAAAAGAACGAGGAAAATCTATAAGTTATGCGCGGATTGAGTGTGGATTGAGTGATCCGCACATTCATCTTTCAATCTTCAACTACATAAAGCTCACATGTACACTTGTGTGTTGAGATCATATGAGGTTTGTGACGTACAACTCACTACACTTTTATCTACCGGCCAGTGCGATACATGTCTATCACTCTTGATATCCGATTGAAAACATAAAGTCAAAATCAATTCCAAAATAGTGACCTGTATTGAATTACCAGCTGAAATCCTTTGTGCAAAGCGAATGATTTGGAAATTATTTTTCAAAAAATAATCACTCATACGGTTACAAAAATGAATAAATGCAAAAAAATTTCGTCATGCACGAAAATGTTTGGATAACCAAGACGTATTTCATTGGTTGATTATTTCAAACAATATATGTTGGGATATAATACGCGGAAACGACAGGATCTTGCAAATTACGACAACGCGAAATTGCCAGAGAAATAAACAAGAAAAATCAGGACACCAGAAATTTACGTGGTTTGATCCGAGTATCGGTACCTACGTCCAGGGGAGAGCCAGCAGCAAATAATCCACTAAAATCGGAGAATCAGAGTTTACAATCGCTCAATCGTTCAAGTGTTTCTCACACCTAGATTTAACTCAAAACCCTAAGTGTATAAATAACAACTCCCTTGGGTATAAACTCACGGCACAAAATTACCGCGCGACAAAACTCTCTACGTACGGCTTCGTGAGGCTTCAAGATCTTGTGGATCTTCTTCAAGCGAAGTGGACGTGCGGCTTCTCACGTACGTAGGGTTTCTTTCGCGGCTCCTTCGGCGGCTTATTTTTCACCTACAAAAGAATTCTGTTTATATATGTTTACGTGTGTGCCCAAGGTCAAAGCTTTGACCTTGGGCCCACCACTAAATTTCCTATTTTGGCTTCACAGAATGGTGCTGCAGAGTCTTCTTTCTTCGGACGTGAGTTTGTTGACTTTTGGGCCCCACCTGGATAAGAAGAATTCGGCCATCTAAAAAACAGAACCTCTCGGAAACTTCGGCGTAGACGTCCAAAGAAGAAATACTTCTTCAATTCGGATTCCGCAACGGCAAAGAAGAAAGTTTCCTTTCAAATATTTAATTTTATATTTCTTCTTTTTCAACGAAAAACTCGAGACATAATTTTAACAATTCTCCACCTTGGCTCGATGTTTGAAGCCAAGTTATAGTGCTCATCATCCATGCTGCTCTCCCAACGCCCCGACGGGCGCTCACTCTCTACAGACACCAATAGAGCTCAAGCAGAACTTGAGGTTCACCAAAGGAACAGACTTAGTCATCATGTCTGCCGGGTTATCTGCTGTAGCAATCTTTTTAACAGTAACAATACCCTTAGCTAAGACATCTCGGATGAAGTGGTACCTGATGTTGATATACTTCGTTCGCTCGTGATAAACTGGATTATACGCCAAATATATCGCACCTTGATTATTACAGTGTATATCCACACTTTTCTGTTCTAACCCAAAGTCCAAGAGCAAACTTTGTAACCATATCGCCTCCTTCGCTACAAAGGTTAGTGCCATGTACTCTGCCTCAGTCGAAGACAAGGCAATGTGATCATGTAAGGATGCTTTCCAACTAACTGCACCACCCGCTAGCGTAAACACGTACCCTGCTAAAGACCTGCAATCATCCAAGTCACCGGCATGATTCGAATCCATAAAACCAGTGGTTTCATTGCCATTGATGTCCCTCGGGTATACTATACCCACGTCTGTTGTCCCCTTCAAATATCTAAGGATCCACTTCACAGCTTCTCAATGAGCTTTACCAGGATGCTTCATGTAGCGACTAACCACGCTCACAGCTTGTGAAATATCAGGCCTAGTGCACACAATAGCATACATAATACTACCCACGGCATTAGAATAAGGAATACGGGACATATGCTCCTCCTCCTCCTCAGTTTGCGGTGATAATTTATCTGAAAGTTTAAAGTGCGGTGTACTTACAGATTTCGCCGACTGCATGTTAAAACGTGCCACAATCTTCTCAATGTATTTCTTTTGAGACAGACGTAAAATTCCTACAGTCTTGTCACGCAAAATCTCCATACCCAAAATTTTCTTTGCTGCACCTAAATCTTTCATTTCAAATTCAGCATTCAACTGCCTCTTCAGCACATCAATATCAGACATATTCTTAGCTGCTATCAGCATATCATCAACATATAAAAGTAGATAAATCAAAGAACCATTCTCCAATCTCTTAAAGTAAACACAGCTGTCCATCTGACTTTTTGAATAGTCTTGACTAGCCATGAAAGCATCAAAACATTTATACCACTACCTAGGAGACTGTTTCAGCCCATACAAAGATTTCTTTAACAAGCAAACATGATCTTCCTTACCCGGAATAGCAAATCCCTTTAGTTGCCTCATGTAAATCTGTTCTTTCAACTCACCGTGAAGAAATGCAGTTTTCACATCTAGCTGCTCTAACTCGAGATCTTGCGAAGTAACTAAGGCAAGTAAAACATGAATAGAAGTATGTCTTATCACAGGAGAGAACACCTCATTGTAGTCAATGCCCTCACGCTGTGTATGTCCCTTCGCCACAAGTCTTGCCTTATACCTCGTTGCCTCGACACCAGGAATGCCTTCTTTCTGTTTGAAGACCCATTTACTTCTGACAATCTTTTGGCTCTTTGGTACTTTGACCAGCTCCCATGTTTGATTTCGATGGAGTGATTCCATCTCTTCACTCATAGCCCTTAGCCACTACGATGACTCCGAACTAGCCATCGCCTCAGAGTAAGACGAAGGCTCATCTATCTCCACCTCATCACCTACAGTCAATGCATAAGCAATATCTGTATAACCATAACGTACCGGTGGTTTAATTTGCCTTCTCTCTCTATCTGCGGCTATAGTCTGCTGCAGCTTTGCTGGTTGTTCACTATCATCGACTTCAGGAATTGCGGCTTCATCTGCAGTCTCAACCTCTGTTACTTTCGAGGTCTCCGGAGTCTCCACCTGAAGCTCCACCTCACTTATGACACCATGATCTGTCTTCTCTACTGGTTGTATCTCATAACTCCTTTGTTGAAGCATTGCAGTCTCGTCGAAGATAAGGTTGTTCACTATCACCGACTTCAGGAATTGCGGCTTCATCTGCAGTCTCAACCTCTGTTACTTTCGAGGTCTCCGGAGTCTCCACCTGAAGCTCCACCTCACTTATGACACCATGATCTGTCTTCTCTGCTGGTTGTGTCTCAGAACTCCTTTGTTGAAGCATTGCAGTCTCGTCGAAGATCACATCTCTGCTGATTAGAAAACCGGGTGATCTAAGATCAGTGCACCACAGCCGGTAGCTTTTCACCCTATGTGCATAACCCAGAAATATGCACTTCTTCGCCCTCGGCTCAAGCTTACCATCACTCACATGAGCATACACAGGACATCCGAATATACGTAATTCGGAATAATCAACAGGTTTCCCCGACTATACTTTCTCAGGAGTCTTTCACTCAATAGTAGACGATGGAGATCGATTTACCAGGTAACATGACATGTTCACTGCTTCAGCCCAAAATTCCTTGCCAAGTCTTGCATGCGAAAGCATGCATCGAGCTCGCTCAAGCAAGATTCTGTTCTTCCGTTCTGCCACACCATTCTGCTGTGGTGTCCCAAGTACTGTGTGGTGTCTTACAATACCTTCTTTCTCGCAGAACTCGGTAAAATCTTTACCACAGAACTCCATGCCATTATCGGTTCTCAGGCACTTGATTTGCTTATCTGACTGCTTCTCAATCAATGCCTTAAATTTCTTGAATCGATCAAACACTTCAAATTTGTGCTTCAGAAAGTATACCCATACCCTCCTCGAATAATCATCGATAAAAGTTAGCATATATCGAGCACCTCCTTTTGAAGAAACTGAGGACGGGCCCTAGACGTCTGAATGAATATATTCAACAGGTCGTTTGGTCGAATGAATAGCTGTAGTAAACTTAACTTGATGCTGCTTCCCATAGATGCAGTGCTCACATAAGTCCAGCTTTCCTGTTTTCTGACATTTCAACAACCCCCTTTCACTCAGCATTGCCATACCTACCTCACTCATGTACCCTAAACGCATATGCCATAACTGAGTTAAGTTAGAGTCTGACTCACCTGATGAAACAGCAGCACTTTCAGTCACGGTCTCTCCCAGTAGATGATAGAGAGTATTCACTTTCTTCCCCTTCATCACTGTCATGGCACCTCGAGAGATCTTCAGTGCTCCACCTTTAGCGGTGTACCTACACCTGATGTCATCAAGTGTCCCCAGAGAAATAAGGTTCTTTTTTAGCTCCGGTACATGCCTCACATCTGTCAATGTGCGAACCACCCCATCGTGCATCCGGTTCCAAATTGTCCCTATCCCCACAGCCTTACAGACTGCATTATTCCCCAAAAAAACCCTATCACCATCTGCAGCTTGGTAAGTAGTAAACCAGTTTTTATGAGGCGTCATGTGATAAGAACACCCCGAATCTAACACCCATTCGTCTCCTGACGAAGTAGTAGTCACACATAAAACAGCTTCCGCATCCCTATTGCTCCCCTCAGCAACGTTTGCCACACTGCTTGTAGCATACTGCTTATCAACTTTATTTCTCTGCTTTGGACAGTCTCTCCTGATGTGCCCCTCCTTATGACACTCAAAGCACTTCACGCATCCCTTGGACTTTCTATTGCGTGATTTTGATCTGCTTTTACCTCTACTGCTATTAGGCTCTCGATGTTGTTCTCTACCTCGAATCGTTAGTGCTTGCGCTGCTCCTTTCGCTAGACTATCATCTCGCAACTTTCTCTGCCACTCCTTAGAGAATAAGGTGGACTTTACCTCTTCTGAGGTAATTGTAGTACACCCTTGCAACAACGAATTAGTAAAGTGCTCCCATGACTCTGGTAAAGAGGCTAACAACATCATGTCCTGTTCTTCATCATCAAGTATCTTACCGACGTTCTTCAGATCAAACATGAGTTTATTAAATTCATCTAGGTGGGTTCTGATAGATGTACCTTCAGTATATCTAAATTGAAACATCTTTTTCAGCATATACAAGCGATTGTTCAAACCTTTCTTTACATATAGTGCTTGAAGTTTTGCCCATAATGCTGCGGCATCCTTCTCCTCAATAACCTCTAGTAAGACCTCATCCGACAAATTTAATAGGATTATGCTCTTTGCTTTTTGCATAAGCTCTACCCTCTCTGAGGCTTTCATTATAATCAGCAACTCATCCTCACCATCCAATGCCTTGGCCAAACCTTGTGTTGTTAACAAAGCTTGCATCTTGATGCTCCATAACACAAAGTTATTTCTCCCATCAAATTTCTCAATCTTAGATTTCCTCTCAAACATAATTGCAATAACAGAATTTCCAGATAATAATCAGACAAACAAAAGCCCCAAATCACAATCAAGAAATCCAACCTCGCTTTGATACCAATTGTTGGAATATAATACGCGGAAACGATAGGATCTTGCAAATTACGTCAACATGAAATCACGAGAGAAATAAACGAGAAAAATCAGGACACTAGAAATTTACGTGGTTCGGTCCGAGTATCGGTACCTACGTCCACGGGGAGAGCCAGCAACAAATAATCCACTAAAATTGGAGAATCAGAGTTTACAATCGCTCAATTGCTCAAGTGTTTCCCACACCTAGATTTAACCCCAAACCCTAAATGTATAAATAACAACTCCCTTGGGTATAAACTCACGGCACAAAATTACCGCGCGACAAAACTCTCTACATACGGCTTCGCGAGGCTTCAAGATCTTGTGGATCTTCTTCAAGCGAAGTGGACGTGCGGCTTCTCACGTACGTAGGGTTTCTTTCGCGGCTCCTTCGGCGGCTTATTTTTCACCTACAAAAGAATTCTGTTTATATATGTTTACGTGTGTGCCCAAGGTCAAAGCTTTGACCTTGGGCCCACCACTAAATTTCCTATTTTGGCTTCACAGAATGGTGCTGCAGAGTCTTCTTTCTTCGGACGTGAGTTTGTTGACTTTTGGGCCCCACCTGGATAAGAAGAATTCGGCCATCTAAAAAACAGAACCTCTCGGAGACTTCGGCGTAGACGTCCAAAGAAGAAATACTTCTTCAATTCGGATTCCGCAACGGCAAAGAAGAAAGTTTCCCTTCAAATATTTAATTTTATATTTCTTCTTTTCCAGCGAAAAACTCGAGACATAATTTTAACAATATAAGTGATCATTCTTAGGAAGGTATTTTCCAAATCATTAATCTTTCTGTAGAGCAAAAGGAGCCTTAATTCGCATCAATTTACAAATAATGTCATATATGGCATGATGTTTAGGTTTGTCTAAGAAACAACATCGTTTGATTCAAGCCCATATGTTCAATGTTATTTTGTTGCACACCCCAACAAAATGAAGTGGCCTGACAGGAGGAGGCTTGGTTCTGTTCCAGCTAGGGGTGACCATGGTTCTTGAGTAGAACTGGAAATTGGAGAACCAAACCGAAGGGTCTGGTCTAGTTCCCGGTTCCAGGATGAGAGGTTCCGATTCCCAGTTCCCTTTTTGTCGGAATCGGTGGTTCCCGGTGTGGTTCCTGATTCCAATAAGAACTAAAACCAAAACTAGGACTCCCAAACAAAGGAACCCTAATTTCATCTTCAATGTTCAGTCTTCTTTCACTTTTCCTTTTCTTTCCATTTCCTCTGCTCCACGCCCCCAACAACCCCACAGTGCTCGCCACCCTTGACGTTGCCGTCATGACCCACAACGTCGCTGCCGACACAGCCGCTACTTCATTTGACGATGCTGCCAACTCTCGCTATCACATGTGCCACCTCCCAACGACGAGCTATTGTTGGGCTGCCACCGTGACGCTGCCGTTGTTCCACCATTGCTGTTTTGTCGTCGACGAGGCCATTGCTGTTCAAACTTCAACGACGAGCAACCCGTGTGTCGACGAGCCACTGCACTCAGCCTCCTGATCGGTGCCAAGAGTTCTTTTTACCTTCTATTAAGATCCGTTTTTCTCAATACCAATTCGACGCGGGAGCCAAAGTTTCGACCACGAAGCAAGGACAAAGCCAGTTAGCCAAAGTTCCAACCACGATGTTCAATAGTTTGCAAATTTTGGGCTGTTCTTGCTTTTTGGTTTGAGAAATTAATTCTCGAGGAGCAATCAGCGTTGTTCTTATTCTTGAGTTGATTCAGCAAAATTAAATAGAGCAAATGGATCGAACATGACAAAGATTTGGCGGGTCATCTTCTACTATTATATCTACCGAAGAGAAAAGGGGAAATTTTCCCTTAATCTAGGTTGATAACTCAAATCCCCATGCAAGTTCCATAAATTCAGGTTTTGTCTGTTGGAAATTTCCTATAATATGGACTTACATTAATTAATTTATTTTCTATTTTAAATAATATGGTTAATGGATTAAAGTGATCTGATTGAATTGGTTATTAGCATATATTGATAATGGGCCTGGTTGAGCAGCAAACTGTAGGCAATTATGTTTGACTGAAGCCTGTAATGGAAAGGGTGTGGCATCCCGGAAATTCAAAGCCAAGCCTTAAGGTGTGTTAAATGTCTTTGATTAGGTGATAGAATTTCTTTTGGCTTATGCCTTAGCCAATTTGTCTTTTAATTTGATGATTTGTGCATTTGAATTAATAATCTATGCTTGGCCATATGATTTAAATTTCAATGATTAAAAATATCCTAAGACTTTGGCCAAGATGAAATTTGAATTTGGAAATATTTATAGAAAGAAATTCAAAAAAAAAAAAGGAAAAGGGGATTAATTTTCGAAATGGGCCTTGGGCCCATTAGCCTAAAGCTTGGTGGGCCAAGCTAGTCGGCCCATTGGGCCCAAGAGGTGGCTGTCGACCAGCCCAAGAGGGAATGGCCGGTTGGGCCAAAGCCCAAGCCCAATTGAAATTCAAAATTTAAAAGCCCAAATGACAAGTGGCAAAGATGATGGGCATGCATTGGTTAATTGGAGAGGCAAGGTAATCATGAGCTTTTGGGGAAATAAAAAGGGGTTAGGAGAGAGAGTGGCCGGCTCTTCTTTGCTTCATTTTGGCTGAGAAAGGTGAGAGAGAGAGAGAGTGTTCGAGAAAGGGAGAGACTGAGAGGGAAAGGAGGAGCGGCCGAGAGAGAGGAGGAGGTGTGTCCGCCGTTTGCCCGCCATCCGACCACCGTACTCCGCCGTGTGTTGCTGTGTGTTCATCTTGGAGGCAAGTGGAGTCCTTAACTTCTCTTGCATGTCTGTTTTGTTGGTTGCATGTTAGATTTTAGGTGTGGTTTGGGCGAAGAACCGAGGTAAGGGTTGGATGTGTTCAAGCTATGTGACTGTCTTCGTTTGGTTTGTGGTAGTCAGTACCTTATTCGAGCTTGCATGTGTGTTTGGAGTGCGATTTTGGCTTTGGTGTCTTCATGAAAGTTGAAGCTAACATCTTGTAGTATGACATACTCGAATTTCATGGAAAACGATGGTGATATGAGGGGTCAAAAGATCTGTTATACGGAGACCTCAGATCTGCGAAATCTTCACTGATCTTTTGTTGATTTCTTGGTTGCATGTTGATTTTGTTGGAGATCTCACCTTGTTGTCTTCATGAAAGTTGTTGGTAACATCCTAAACTACAACATACTCAAATTTGAAGAGAAACAAATGAGTATAGCCTAGTGAATCGGCTAGATCTTTGAGACGGTTGGTTCTGTTGAAGTATACCGAGACACCCGAGACTTTAAGGACTTAAAAGAGGATCATACTTTGGTTATTTAACCTATATCTCTTCATGAAACTTGTAAAGGACACATTGATACATAACATACTCGAATTTCAGAGGAAACGAAAGGGATTAGATGGGTCAAACCTAAGTTTTTCGGTGATATGTACTCTGGACGAAACGGTAGAGGTTCCAGAAGCTTCGTGGAGTTGTATCAATTAATCTATGAAGAATTTGGCTTAGTGTTCTTCATAAAAAATGTATGAAAATGTGTTGGTTATCACCCTGTAAAATTTTGTAATTTTTGGAGGCCATATGAGTATTTTAATCGAATAAATTTGAAAACTGTGCAATCTGGCCATTTTCCGAATGTTAAGTGCTATTTTGTGGAAAATTGAGAAATTATGAAAAATGCAAATTGGCCATGAATTTCGCATAAAATTGTGATTCTAATTGTTTAGTGATTGTTTAAATATTATGATTTTGGGAAAATCATAAATATTAAATGAAATGTTTATTTATAAAAATAATAATATAATAATATAATAATATAATAAAATAATAATAAAAATAATGAAATAATAAAATAAAATAGATTTTTATTGGGCCATGGATTCAATTCCATTTGTGTGGCACTTGTGTGATGAGGTCTTTGTACATGCATTAAGTTGAAATACTTATGTGATTAAGCTATGACATGTGCATGACATGTGAATTGAAATGCAAGTGTGATATGTTTGATGCCATGCCAAATTTCCATATTAAATTGAGATAAAAGATAAATGTGGATGAGAATGAGGTTGTGGTGGAGGATGTTGTTTGGTGGCCTAGTGGCGTAATTCCAGAGATTCCCTGGGAGTTTCAGGATGCCCGGAATGTGGGGGGCCGGAAGCCCTGTCGGAGGTTTTTGCCTGAAGGGAGTGACTCGTGATGCCAGGATTGGGGTGCGAGATCCCCGGCTAGAAGGGTAAAGGCTGGAAGCCCTGTCGGAGGTTTCTGCCCGAAGGGAATGCCTCGTGATGCTAGTTGAGATGCGAGATGCCCGGAATGTGGGGGGCCAGAAGCCCAGTGGCCATGAGATGGCTGGAATGCTGGGATCCCTGTCGGAGGTTTCTGTCCGAAGGGATGGTGATGATGGTGAATTTGATGATTTGAGAAAAGATAATGTGGGGATCAATTGATAAGTAAAAGTGGAAATTGATCTATGATGTGATATGCATGGTGATGCATGGCTAATGATGATATGATATGCATGGTGATGCATGGCTAATGATGATATGATATGCATGGTGATGCATGGCTAATGATGATATGATGTGATATGCATGGTGATGCATGGCTAATGATGATATGATGTGATATGCATGGTGATGCATGGCTAATGATGATATGATATGCATGGTGATGCATGGCTAATGATCTATGATGTGATATGCATGGTGATGCATGGCTAATGATGATATGATGTGATATGCATGGTGATGCATGGCTAATGATGATATGATAGGCATGGTGATGCATGGCTAATGATGATGTGATATGCACGGTGATGCATGGCTAATGATGATGTGATATGCATGGTGATGCATGGTTAATGATGATGTGATATGCATTATGATACATGGCCATGATGATGATATTTATGCTATAATGATGCATGAATACGCTTGACATCAAAAAGGTAAGCAATGCCTGCATTGTATGATGGTATGCATGGTGCACTGAGTTGTTATTGGATTTCCCTATCCGCTGAGTGGTTGTACTCACTCCTTTTGGGGATAACATTTCAGATTAGCACTATGCCACTACCTGCTGTTTTGCGTGGGGTATTTTACGGTCTACCGTCTGATGTTGAGGTGGAGTGTACGGAGATAGATTGTCCCTCTGTGCCCGGATTGACGTTTATCCGAGTGCGATGCTTAGTTATGTATGATATCGGCCTGGTTGGGGGCCCTGTCATACAAGAGTTCCTGTCTGTGCACGTTCGACGGGATGGAGCGATGCGAGGGATGCTGCCGCCGCCACCACCTGATGCACCGGGTTGGGTGTGAGACCTGCACGCGATGAGTAGGAGCTGGATCTCTTTTTGATGTAGAAAACCGACGCTTTCGATGGGGGGGGGGGGGGGGTTTTGTGCTCGCATGATGTTGAGGGTCGAGGTCTCTTTTTGAGGTTTTAGGCTTGGCATGGCTGAGTCCTAGCTTTTCCTTGTTATGTATCGACCCGAGAGTAGTCCCATCTTGAAAATATATGTAAATAATGTGTCGACGTTTGTTTATAAAAATCCCGATGTTTAGCTGGTGTGTATTTGTATCATGGGTGAGAAGGGAGATAGATGACGATGTGAATTTTGCTTCCGCTATGAGTCGCGCATGGGACCGCTTTAAAAAAAAAATGCCTGTAATCTGGCAAGGCTTAATTTAGCCAAGAGATAGAGATGGTAAAAGATGTAACACCGGTGCTGGTGACGACCTGCGAAGGGTTCGGGGTGTCACAAAGGGCCCAATTGACACGCTGTTGTTAGGGTTTGCTAGGTCCCCTCTTTAGCCTATAAAATGATAGGTTATATCTATCAATTGCTTTAATCCTATTGAAAGCTGCTATAGTGAAATAGGTCATAGAGAGGAAGATCTGGCATTCCGATAGATCACTGATTATTAGATTGATTTACGTTTCATCAAGTGAAGCAATGGCTCAAACACGTACGTTTTAATTCTATTGTGTTTATCGATCGCGGTGTTTTACAGTCATATATAGATCCGATTCTTCTTGATTAATTAATTATTCATGTGAATAAATTTATACATGTGGTATCAGAGCATGGTCATATATGATTGTAGAACCCATTTTTTTTTATTTTTTTATGTAAAAATTCAAAATTTTTCTCTTTAAGCTGAATATGGGCATTATTTTTTCTTCGTGTGAATTTTTTGCTCGATTGATCCTGAAACCATAGGGCTTTTGTTCTACATGTTGAGATCTTTCCAACCATATATAATTTACGTAATTTCGTTGAGAATTGAGTGATAATTTTAAATTTGAGATTCTAGGGTTTAGTCATGAAAAAAGAGGAAAAACACACGCATTCGCATCACTCGCTCCCTCTGAGCGTTGTTAATTCGCTCCCCAAAGTAAAGCTCAACCGACGAGTTTGGTCCATTGTCCCTCTCTATTTTAACCCACTCATCCTCGAGCTTCTCCCTTTTAAGCCGAACGATTAATTATTTAGTTTATGTGAATAATATTCTACACACCCATCCTTGGGTTGCTCGAATTCATTCTGTGCCTGTGCTTTTGTGCTTTTTTTTTTTCGCAATCCTCGTTTATGGGTGCTTCTTTTCGGCTAATCTAAGATACTAATCTGCGTAGCTCTCCTGTGAAGAAACTATGGCGTTAAAGTGCACACGCTCTGTTTCAATGTAGATTATTTAGTGGGCCTCTTTTTTTTGGAAGTTTATCATGTATTCCATGTGGAACGTGTGGGGCTCACATTCAATGTTACTGGGTTGATGCTGATCTTTATGTATAGTTATCCAGTTGATCAAGCTTTGAGTGTTTTAATTGGAATAGTGATTGGGGTCTTGCAACATGCTTGCTTGAGAAAGTTGTGATTAATCTGTTTGCCAGTCGAGTATAAAATTGTTGTTAGTTCTCACAAGCAAGAGACAGATGATTCGTCAGTTATGTTCGGCTCCAAAGTGTGGTAAGTACTTGTAAACTAACTGGTAAAGATAGAGCGTTGATAGCTTTTGTAATTAGAAAAGCAAGTGCAAGGAAGAGAGTTCCCATTGTTTTCTAGGAATCCTCGTACATGAAAGGTTTGTTATTCCACTAATTAGCATGGAAAATTGTGAACTCGAGCATGCAAATGTCCTAGCAGACATGAGTGCTCCACCATGGCTAGTCTAAGACATCAACTCCTAGTTAAATTAGCCGAGTTTGTTTGCTGGGACAGATAATGTTTTTGCGTACATGGATGCTTCATCTTTCCTGCACAAATTCGAGAAAGGGTTAATGGACTAGACTGACTGGTGGAGGTCTGATTGATGAGATACAATAAAACAAAGAGTGCTGCCATTCCAATTAACATGTGGAGGTACTCAGTTAAGTGATTATGTTTTAGCTCGTGGGAGAAGCTTTCTCCCATCATGGGGCTGGTGCTATTAACCTAGCAAAAGTGGTCTAGCTTGAGGAAACAATCATCTGGACCTTAAATATTTTTGGAAAGTATACATTTGGATTTGACTGATGAAAGAGTGCTTGATGAGGGACCCGTCATGGGTTTCTGTTGGTGAATCGTGGCCCTCTATTTTGCTTCTGCTGGACTAGATCTGAAAAACATAGATGGTGTTGGTGTGATTTGGGCTAGATTCATGGGATTTAGCCTCATTGTGTAGTAGCTTTTGCTTTGACTGGAGGGCGCATGAACAATTCGGGTTCGAGGGTTGAGCGGCTTGAACGTCTTCGGTTTCTCGTGTAGGTTCGCGTTTAATGATTCACATATGTTGGAATGTGGCGGCTAGTGTACTGAATGATGTGTGCTTTCATATCCTTGTTTGTGGTGGATTCAAGATATTTTTTTTTTTAATGAAATTTAGACGAATTCCATTGATGGTAATCGTGGGTACTGCTTATGGATTGATGAACTTGGCTTTCTTTGATGGATGGTGAACTTCTCATTCGATTATGTCTCTATAAGCAATGGTCTGTGATAGTGTTTTATGTGAACAACCACTGCGTAGAAGAAAAGGGAAAGTAAGCTTTAAGAGGGCAATTGGATTAGAGATCTTCTTCTATATCAATCTTGATTTTTGCTAGTAACAAACAATATTGCTTGTGCCATGCGCGGGATCTTACTTTATTCACACTCTCTCGCATAAATTGACATTGTGACAGAAGATATTGTACCTCATTATCATAGATTGAATTCAGAAACATTTAATAAAAAAAATTGCGGAAGCGATGCTTTCTTTCATAACATATTGCAATTCTTGTTACAGAATCAGCGTTCACTTTTCTATTTGCTGTTTTGTCTTGGTCTCTTGCCTATATGTACTTGGGATTTGACATGAGTGCTTAAGATTGCTAGTGGGACTTTTATTCATTAATTTAAACATGAGAACCTATTGACTAAAGGTGATAGAATGGTGGGTTGTTTTCCCTGTCTGAAGTAATTGGTTACAGTGCTTGCTTAGAGTGTTCTTCATTCTATTTTAGTTCAGATCGAGTACGCAGGTTGGGTGCCATTCTTTTTCTTGTAAAGATTGTAGTTCTTGCCTAGGTGTCTTTGTTTGGTATTTGGTGCATGAGTAATTTAAACTTAAATACGAAACATGCTGACTGAAGTGTTAGATGCACCTATCCTTTCTTTTGTTGGGTTAATTCAGTGATTTGGACTAAAACCATTTTTCTGACCCCCCATTTAAAAAAAAAAATTGTAGCAAAAATTTTCTTGATAAATGCAATATGATCTTGGGAAGCACATATTGTAAAGTGTTTCATTTTATTTGATGAATTTTGGGCATAAATTATTGGAGTTCCCTATTGATGAAAAATTATATATATACAATAACTCGCCCAAAGGGGGTTATTGTGTATATTAATTTAGAAAATAACATGAAGTTTAATTCCCATATTTGAAAGATGGGGAAGTATAATTGAAAAATATTTATCTGCCCAAAGGGGATAAATGTTTTGAAAATTTTATATAATTCCCCTCTCTATTGATATTATGGAGATGTAAAATTTAAAGGATTTGTTTGCCAAAAAGGATGAATCTTTAACAATTATATGTAATTCTCATTATTGTTATTTTATAAACTTCATGCTGTGGAAAATAATGGTGCATTGTACACTCTGCCCAAAGGGGGTTTATAATATACTAATTATTTTTGTTGAATTGCTTATTGCCCATAATTGATCTTATTGCATTATGTGTGATAAACAGTTACCTTTGCTGTGACATCTCAGATTTTCAATCCTATTTTCTACTAAATAAATCGGGCATTTCATCGACGCGCCTATAGGGCTAATCTCAGAGTTGATCACTTTGGAGATAACTAGACTATTCAGGGAAGCTATTAATGAATTTTAATACAATATACTTGAGAATTCGACCAGGAATCGGCTTCTCGACCATGCTTATCTTTAGAGGCCATTACGGCACAATATAAAATCGATTTGAGATCAGAGATAGGCCTATTCAACTGAGATGCGTGGCTAATTGTAGGTGACACCACTAAATTATAAAATTCTCGTCGATCGATACTAGACTGATTTTTCTATTGTTTTGGGACCATGTGTCTGTATTTGACTCATCTAGATTTACACGACAATCGAGAGTCACCAATGTGTAGAGTGGATTCATTGTGGCTCGAAGAAAATCGACCATGGGTCATTTGCACTAAAAATCTCTGAAAACCACTTGGTAGTTTAGGTCACGCTAAAAATGCACCGAATGGAAATTAACCACCAATTCAAGTTCGATTTCAGAAATTGAAAGTTCTTTCATGTCACGATCTATTTTAGGAATGTCGACTCATCCTCCGAAGAATTTTCAGAGATTCTGAGATTTTTATGAAAAATCGATTCAGACTTCGCGGAAATTAGCGGAAAATTGGATCGGCCAAATTGATTGGATTTTTGGCCTCTTTATTGAACCTTTGGGTGTTGGGGGCTTGCTGAAAATTGTATGGGATATTTTGTCGATGAAATTGGACGTTGATTTGGAGAATCAAATGAAGAATTGGAGCCAAAAATTAAAGAAATTCGGAATTAGACTAAGGGCTGCATTTTTGGTTTTAAATTGGATATTATTGTGGGATACTAATGCAAGAAAGTAATTAGGAACATACGATAATTGTGTGTGGGCTTTGGGGACCAAGCATTGAAGTAATTGGATAATATCATTGACTTTAAGCTTCCTCTTCCAAGCTTGCACGCCAACACCCAGCTGGTTTCCACCTTCCTCACACGAACTCTCCTCACCGAAAGCTTCTGCCTTCATTTTTCATTTCCTCAGCATCTCCTCATCTCTCTCTGTTCAATTCTCTTGTGCCAGCCCTAAAGCCACACGTCTCTACCATCTCCTCCATCGAAATCCCCAAGTCAACAGTTGAAGCTTTGCTGATTTTGAAGACCGAGCAGCTCCACCGATCTCTTCGCCGACGCGTCCCATCGAAAACCACCAGCTTCTTCGTGTCTTCAATTTGCCGGTCAACCATCCAGCAACGAAGACTCCAAGCTGCCAGGCGTCCTCCTCCACTTTCACGTTTCATTTCCCTGCAACACTCACGGTCAACACTTCCTTCCACTGAAGAAGCCTCACGTCCGTGGACTTTAGCAATTTGAAGACCCCAGCGAAGCCCTGTTGCGTCTTCTTCCCACGTCGATCAACGCCAGCAGCTCTTGCGCTGTTCATCCTCCACCAAAGCCACGCACGTTCGGTCAACATTCCCACCGAACCAGCCGCTTCTTCAACTGGTCGTTGACTCCAGCGAAGCAGCGTTCCCCGCAGCTCCTCTCCTTGCTGCTTCTTGGTCTAGTTCGCCCAGGTCACTGCCACCGAAGCAATTCTGTCAGCCAATCCAAAGTCTTCGGCCCAGCTTGCATTTCGCTCAGCCTAACTCTTCCAGCAGCAGCCCAGCGAAGTCTCTGTTAGTTGGGCCCTTAAGCCTGCCAGTTGAAGCCCATCTCAGCCCAAGTGAGCTTAGCAACCCACTTCGCAAGCCCAGTTTAGTTTTGTTTCAGCCACTTGAAGCCCAAGAAGCAGGCCCAAGCTCAAGTCTAAGCTCAGAAATTTCTGTAGGCTTGCAAGGTTTCTTGGCCAGGTCCAAGTTTGTCGCGAGCCCAAGTAAGGCCGCCGTCATGGTGTTCTGGCCTCTGCTTTTAAGCAAGCGAGTTTTGCTCACTAATGCTTTCTTAGTTTACTAATTATGCTTAAGGATTGCTTAGATTTAATTAAATGTAATTAGGTGGTTAGATTAGTTTAGAATAATTTAATTAGTGACTTAATGATGCATGTTAGGGGATTGATTAGTGTAATTAGCAAGTAGAGACATATTTCTATTTATTGAATGCACCTCGGGATTTTTCCCGATCTATTCTGGCCTTCAATTAGGCATTACGGGCATAAATTGGATTTTTTTAGTATTTATTTATTAATTTTCAAAATTAATTATTTAATTATTTATTTTCCGGCAATTAGGCAGGGATAGCCGACGACCAGAATTTTATGTTGATTATCGCGGTACAGTCCGTTTATTTATTTGACCTCTACGTTGCGTTGAATTGAATTGATTGTGGAATTTTAGGAATTATTCCTAAATTGATTGAAATTGAGTAATTGATTGGTAGATGGCCGAGTATGATTGTTTAGCGCAAAAAAAAAAAAATGCTTTGATGGGCTATTTAGTGGAGAAGATTGTGAGAGTAAACTGAATATACTCTTGGCTAAGACCAATCGGGTACATTAATATCAAGTATGGTAAAGATGGGAAAGAAATAGTTAGTGCGTGGCTTTGTGATGAAGCATATCACCCTGGCGAAAACGATGCCTGAGAGCATGTACGTGATTTATGGACATACGTGGTTCGGTGATTAAGGATATCACTGGCAAAAACGGCGCCTTAAAGAACGCACATAACTCTCTATTTATATATCACCTTGGCGAAAACGGCGCCTTAGAGAATGTTTGTGGGCTCGGTGAGTTGATCTATCACTTGGAAGAATGCACGTGGGCTCGGTGATTAAGTATAGCATCTAAAAAGGGCACGTGGGCTCGGTGATCTGATACGTCACTTTGGCAAATTTAGTGCCTAAGAGAATGCACGTGGCCCAATGTTTTATTATGGCGTCATGGAAAAAGGGCACGTGGACTTGGTGATTGGATGCGTCACCTTGGCGAACTAGTGCCTGAGAGAATGCACGTGGGCCCAATGATTAAGTACGTCGCCTTGGTGAATAGGTCACCTTAGAGAATGCATGTGACTCGGTGACTAGTCATATATTATATGGAAATTAAATAATAAGAGTGGGAATGACCGGTGAACGGTCCGATTGACATGTAATCGACTAGGTCGATTGATCATTGCTTTGATCTGATGTTGTGAATTGATTGATTGAATGGAAATGACCGGTGAATGGTCCGACTGACATGTAATTGACTAAGTCGATTTGATCGAGGTGTCGATCTGTGATATTATGCTTGGGTGCCTATTTGAATTGTACTAATATGCAAGTGGAATCTGAAGCCAAGGTAAGTCTTCTAACCCGTGTGTGCATAGGCAGCCCGTATGGCGTATTGGTTTACTAATCCGGTCTTAGGGGTTGCTGAGACGTGGTCTCAATGGTTATTGGATAACCATTTCAGGACCCTAATGAGGAGCCTGAGGAGGAGGAACCTGAGGAGGAGAACCCTGATGTGAAACCTGAGGAGGAGGAAGATTTTGAAGAAGAAGTTGATCCAGAGGAGGATCCTGAGTACGACCTGGATGAGGATTGAGATCCCATACTGTTTTGTCAGACCTTGATTATATGTGGATAAGTGTTAGACCAGACTCCTGGGAATAGTATTGTATTATTACTATGAGGTGCCTGTATAAAAGTGTGGTTGTGAATTTCAGTATGAAAATTATGGCCCTACTTTTCTATCCTATTGCTTTATTGTCTGGGGATTTATAACTGCTTCTCGCATGTGCTATTGGAAATGAAAGGGTCGCCGATACGTAGTCTTGGGATATGGCATTTTAAAATCGACCAAAGATGAAGGATGGGCACATGACCGAGGATCGGGGTGTGACATCCCGTTTAAGTGGTATCACAGTGAAGTTCGAGATTGGAGTAATAAGGAGCGATGGGTCTTGGGGGAGTAGTAAGAAAGGCCTTTAAATTCATGCTGGTGCATGTCTGTGTTAGCTGGATGCTAGAATTGCTTATTGTTTGGATCGCTTGGTTTATAATTCAATGTTGAATTGGCAGTAGGTGTCAGTAGATTAAAACGACACTATGAGCGATCAGGAGCTTAGAACTCCTGCTAAGAGGGCCGATAGGGCCGTGACTCGGGGCAGAATGCCGACCAGGGTCGGTGCCCGAGGAGGTCGTGGTAAAGCGCCAGCTGTAGCTAGCGTGAGTGGAGTGACTCCACCTGTTGTAGATGTTGGGGGTAGCAACCCCTGGTGATCCCAGGATAGATGGGATCATGCGAGTCCTAGAAGTAATGGGAAATTGTATGGATCAGCAAGTGCAGAACCAAGCCACCGCTGTCGAAGCCACCACTCAAGCTGCTGCTATCGCAGTTATTGCTGCCGCTGGAGTTGCCCCTGCTACTGCACCTGCAGTTGCACCTGCCGTCGCCCCTGCTGAAATGATGCCAGGAGTTGTGGAGGCCGATCCACTAGTTAGTGGAACAGTTTCTGAAGCTGAAACCGCCGAGGTTCATTGGTACTGGAGAACTCAAGGCTGCGTCTCTGTGGATACAGGATCTGGAGAAGGCATTTGCACTTCTGATGTGCAATGAAGAGGAAAAGGTGGTACTAGCTGTGTACCAACTTCAAGGTAATGCCAATATTTGGTGGAGAGCCGCCAAGGACACTGTGTTCCCAGAAGGTGTGGTCCAAGTGTGGGACACCTTCCTCAGATCTTTTAATGAGCAGTACTTCTCAAGTACTGCCCAGGAACAAAAGATAGAGGAGTTCCATCGTCTCCGCCAAGGGAGCATGACAGTTGACCAATATGGGGTCAAGTTCGTAGAACTGTCACAGTATGCTCCTAAAGTGATAGAAGACCCTGAAGAGAAAGCTCGGAAATAAAAGTGGTCTTCGTACAGAATTGAAACAACCTCTACTACCTTGGGACTTGAAAGATTACAGAGAGGTTTATCGTCGAGCTCATATGATACAGCGAGGTTTAAACGAACAAGCTACCTCATCTGGATCGAGGTTTAGCTCTCATCGAGAAAGAATTTGCCAGGGAAAAGGACCCATGCCTGGAGGTAGATCTCATGTTCCGCCTAGCAAGAAGGGTGGATTTGCTAGGTCATTATCCAACAGGAATGAAATGTGTCACTTTTGTGGAAGGTGACACGGGACAGCATCGTGCCCATCTAGGACGGGTGCGTGCTTTGAATGTGGCCAACAGGGTCACATCGCAAGGAATTGTCCGAGGAAGCAAATAGGGCAACCTCAATTGCCACCGCCGCCACCGATGAGACAGATAAGAGGGTATGCCCCTCAGAACGCGCCACAAGGAGGATAGTTGAGACCACCATTTAGGGCACAGTGTACGCCCTCACTGGAGGAGTGGACAAAGGAAAAGCACCGTAGATAGAACACCACTAGGATAACGAAAGAAACAAGAATGGAATGACTAAGCATCGAGCAAAGGAAGAATGTTTTTGAGGTGTTTTTATCAGAGTAGCGTAGCGGGATTTTGAGTGAAGGTTATAAAATTTTCGTGGTTGTAATAAAGTGGTAGAAAGATGAATCTTTGACTATGGTTGTACTCGACGGGTTTACCTATGTATAACTTTGATACCATATATAAAAAGGTTTGGCTCGAGGAGCTTTTGTTGTAATGAAGTGTTGTCGCAATGTGATATAGTTTAACCTGTTGATGGATGAAAATTTCGAAATTATTGGTAATCGAGGAGGACCCTCGACCCCTTTAATCTTGTCACTTGAGGTAACCTGTTTGTTAGACAGGGGTTGTCAAGGTTACTAGGCGAATGTCGTGGATACGACAGTTGAGAAGCATGAGAGATAGTTGATGACAGTACTCCAGACTTTATCAGATCACGAATTGTACGCCAAGTTCAGCAATTGTGAGTTTTGGTAGACTTGTATTGCTTTCCTAGGTCACGTGATTTCCGGCGAAGAAATCTCCGTGGACCCGAGCAAGATTGAAGCCATATTAAATTGGCCAATACTGACTACAGTGACAGAGATCAGAAGTTTTATGGGTTTTACAGGTTTTTACAGACGGTTTGTGGAAGGGTTCTCATCGTTAGCATCCCCTTTAACAAAACCCCTAAAGAAAGAGGAGAAATTTGTGTGGATTGACAAGTGTGGGAGTAGTTTCTAAGAGCTAAAGGATAAGCTGACTACCACGCCTGTGCTGACTATTCCATCTAGTCCTAGAGGATTCGAGATCTATAGTGATGCGTCATTCAGAGGATTGGGTTGCGTGCTAATGCAACATGGCAGAGTTGTTGCGTACGCCTCTTGTCAGTTGAGGCCTCATGAATTGAATTATCCGCCTCATGACTTAGAACTCGTGGTAATTATCTTTGCCTTGAAGATTTGGAGACACTACTTGTGTGGGGAGAAATTTCAGATCTTCATGGACCATCAGAGTCTCAAGTATTTATTCTTTCAGAATAAGTTGAACAAGAGACAGTGCCGATGGATGGAATTGCTGAAGGGCTACGACTGTGATATTCCATATCGCCCGGGAAAGGCAAGCAAGGTTGCCGATGCTTGGGGTCGAAAGTCTTCGGCTGTTCATATACTGATTAAGGAGTGGAACTTAATCGAGATAACTCGAGATTCGGTATTCAAATTTGAGGTAAGCCACCTTTCGAGTCTTATGGCCACCCTCAGAATTGAACCAGATGTTCAGATCAAAATCAAGTTACTCCAACTGACAGATCCAAATGTATAGAAAATCCTGCAAGAGGATGCTGATAAGAGAGAGGCTGACTTTCAAATTTCTGAGGATGAAATACTCAAGTTCCGAGAGTGATTGGGTGTACTTGACAATGTAACACTCAAGGAAGAGACTTGGTCAGGAATTTATGGTAGCAGTTGCATTATTTGACATACAATACGAGGTAGGTCAGAATCAACGTCAGCTCGCTTGGTAGATCGATATGAAGATAGTTATCGTTGGTCAGGTTGCAAGTGTTAGATGTGCTAGTAATTGAAGTTCAGTAATGCAAGCCGAGAGGACATTTACAATCAGTTGAGATCCCTAAGTGGAAATGGGATCGTGTCATGATGAACCTTGTGACGAGCTTGTCAAAAGAATCAGAGAGATAATGTTTCCAATTGGGATAGTGGTCGACAAATTGATGAAGTCGGCCTACTTTATCGCTGTATGGAAGGATATTGATTAGAATAGGCATGCAGAAGTGTATGTGTGTCAGACAATTCGTCTGTATGGAGTACTAGTGACGAACTTATATTAGATCTAGAACTGAGGTTCCCAATTTCAGCTGAACAATCAAATAGTTCCTTTTGAGGTAGGACAGAGCAGAGTGTACAGAACTTCGGTTTGTTGAGATGAGATCAGAAAAAGAAATATCACAGGCCTAGAGTCAATCTAGCATTCAATGATTGCAGTTACCGTGATCAGAAACAGATTAAAGACCACTCAGAGCTGTTAGAAAAGTTGTATCGTTGAGTATTGAAGGCCCTTAGAGTTTCAAATTGGTGATTTCATCTTTCTGAAGGTGTCACCAATGAGGGATACCTTGCTCTTCGGCAAGGAGGGGAAAAATTGAAATCGAGGTACGTAGGTTCCTTTGAGATTCTAAAAGGAATTGAGATCCGAACGTATTATCTTGCATTGTCACCGAGGTAGGCACAAGTGCATAACGTCTTTCACATGTCGAGGTTGAGGACGTATGAACCTGACCTGACCCACGTGCTAAGTCTTGAAGAATTAGACGTGGACGACAGAGTGTTGTACGTGAAAAGCCCGGTTCAGATCGTGAGCTAGGAAGATCGGATTTGGTGAACCAAGATAGTCCCCTTGGTCAAAGTGGTCTGACAACGCCAAGGCATTGAAGAAGCAACCGGGGAAAGTGAGACTGGATCAGACGACGATACCCCCACCTTTTTGTTTAAGGATGGATGGAATTTTTATAAGAGGAGAAGAGTTGTGATATCCCAAATTTTAAACCCTATTTTCTACTGAATAAATCGGGCATTTTATCTACACGCCTATAGGGTTATTCTCAGAATTGATCACTCTAGAGATAACTAGACTATTCAGGGAAGCTATTAAAGAATTTTAATGCAATAGACTTGAGAATTCGACCAGGAATCGACTTCTCAACCGTGCTTATCTTTAGAGGCCATTACGGCACAATATGAAATCGATTTGAGATCAGAGATAGGTCTATTCGATTGAGATGTGTGGCTAATCATGGGTGACACCACTAAATTAGAAAATTCTCGTCGATCGACACTAGACTGATTTTTCTATCATTTTGGGACCTTGTGTCCGTATTTGAATCCTCGAGATTTACACGACAATTGAGAATCACTAATGTGTCGAGTGGATTCATTGTGACTCGAAGAAAATCGATCACGGGTCATTTGTACTAAAAATGTCTGAAAACTGTCCGATAGTCTAGGTCACGCTAAAAAAGTGCCAAATGAAAATTAACTGCCAATTCAAGTCCGATTTCAGAAATTGAAAGTTCTGTCATGTGACGATCTATTTTAGGAACGTTGACTCATCCTCCGAAGAATTTTCGGAGATTCGGAGATTTTTACGGAAAATCGATTTGGACGTCGTGGAAATTAGCGGAAAATTTGATTGGCCAAATTGATTGGATTTTTGGCCTCTTTATTGAATCTTGGGTGTCGGGGACTTGCTGAAAATTGTATGGGATATTCTATTGATGAAATTGGACGTTGATTTGGAGAATCAAATGAAGAATTGGAGCCAAAAATTAAGAAATTCGGAATTGGACTAAGGGCTGCATTTTTGGTTCTAAATTGGATATTATTGTGGGATACTAATGCAAGAAAGTAATTGGGAACATAAGATAATTGTGTGTGGCCTTTGGGGGACCAAGCACTGCAGTGATTGGATAATATCATTGACTTTAAGCTTCCTCTTCTAAGCTTGCACGCCAACACCCAGCTGGTTTCCACCTTCCTCGCACGAACGGAGAGCTTCTGCCTTCATTTTTCATTTCCTCATCATCTCCTCATCTCTCTCTGTTCAATTCTCTTGCGCCAGCCCTAAAGCCACACGTCTCTACCATCTCCTCCACCGAAATCCCCAAGTCAACAGTTGACGCTTTGCTGATTTTGAAGACCGAGCAGCTCCATCGATCTCTTCGCCCACGCGTCCCACTGAAGACCACCAGCTTCTTCGTGTCTTCAATTTGCCGGTCAACCATCCAGCAACGAAGACTCCAAGTTGCCAGGCGTCCTCCTCCACTTTCACGTTTCATTTCCCTGCAACACTCACAGTCAACACTTCCTTCCACTGAAGAAGCCTCACGTCCGTGGACTTCAGCAATTTGAAAACCCCAGCGAAGCCACGTTGCGTCTTCTTCCCACGTTGATCAATGCCAGCAGTTCTTGCGCCGTTCATCCTCCACCGAAGCCATGCACGTTCGGTCAACAATCCCACCGAACTAGCCGCTTCTTCAACTGGTCGTTGACTCCAGCGAAGCAGCATTCCCCGCAACTCCTCTCCTTGCTGCTTCTTGGTCCAGTTCGCCCAGTTCACTGCCACCGAAGCAATTCTGTCAGCCAATCCAAAGTCTTCGGCCCAACTTGCATTTCACTCGGCCCAACTCTTTCAACAGCAGCCCAGCAAAGTCTCTGTCAGTTGGGCCCTTAAGCCCGCCAGTTGAAGCCCATCTCAGCCCAAGTGAGCCCAGCAGCCCACTTCGCAAGCCCAGTTCAGTTTTGTTTCAGCCACTTGAAGCCCAAGAAGCAGGCCCAAGCCCAAGTCTAAGCTCAGAAATTTCTGTGGGCTTGCAAGGTTTCTTGGCCCGGTCCAAGTTTGTCGCAAGCCCAAGTTAGGCTGCCGTTGCGGTGTTCCAGCCTCTGCTGTTAAGCAAGTAAGTTTTGCTCACTAATGCTTTCTTAGTTTGCTAATTATGTTCAAGGATTGATTAGATTTAATTAAGTGCAATTAGGTGGTTAGATTAGTTTAGAATAATTTAATTAGTGACTTAATGATGCATGTTAGGTGATTGATTAGTGTAATTAGCAAGTAGAGACGTATTTCTATTTATTGAATGCACCTCGGGATTTTTCCCGATCCGTTCCGACCTTCAATTAAGCTTTACGGGCCTAAATTGGATTTTTTTTAGTATTTATTTATTAATTTTTGAAATTAATTATTTAATTATTTATTTTCCGGAAATTAGGCAGGGATAGCCGACGACTGGAATTTTATGCTGATTGTCGTGGTGCAGTCCGTTTATTTATTTGAGCTCTACGTTGCGTTGAATTGAATTGATTGTGGAATTTTAGGAATTATTCCTAAATTGATTGAAATTGAGTAGTTGATTGGTAGATGGCCGAGTATGATTGTTTAGCGCCAAAAAAAAAATGCTTTGATGGGCTATTAAGTGGAGAAGATTATGAGAGTAAATTGAATATACTCTTGGCTAAGACCAATCGGGTACATTAATATTGGGTATGGTAAAGATGGGAAAGAAATAGTTAGTGCGTGGCTCTGTGATGAAGTATATCACCCTAGCGAAAACGACGCTCGAGAGCATGTAAGTGATTTTGGACATACGTGGTTCGGTGATTAAGGATATCACTAGCAAAAACGGTGCCTTAAAGAACGCACGTAACTCTCTATTATATATATATATATATATATATCACCTTGGCGAAAAGGGCGCCTCAGAGAATGCACGTAGGCTCAGTGATTAAGTATAGCATCTAAAAAGGGCACGTGGGCTCGGTGATCTGATACGTCACTTTGGCAAATTTAGTGCCTAAGAGAATGCATGTGGCCCAATGTTTTAGTATGGCGTCATGGAAAAAGGGCACGTGGGCTCGGTGATTGGATGCATCACCTTGGCGAACTAGTGCCTTAGAGAATGCACGTGAGCCTAATGATTAAGTACATCGCCTTGGTCAATAGGTCACCTTAAAGAATGCACGTGGCTCGGTGACTAGTCATATATTATATGGAAATTGAATAATAAGAATGGGAATGACCGATGAATGGTCCGACTGACATGTAATCGACTAGGTCGATTGATCATTGATTTGATTTGATGTTGTGAATTGATTGATTGAATGGAAATGACCGGTGAATGGTCCGATTGACATGTAATCGACTAAGTCAATTTGATCGAGGTGTCAATCTGTAATATTTTGCTTGGGTGCCTATTTGAACTGTACTAATATGCAGGTGGAATCTGAGGTCAAGGTAAGTCCTCTGACCCGTGTGTGCATAGGCGTATTAGTTTACTAATCGAGTCTTAGGGGGTAGAACTCGTTGAGACGTGGTCTCAATGGTTATTGTATAATCATTTCAGGACTCTAATGAGGAGCTTGAGGAGGAAGAACTTGAGGAGGAGAACCCTGATGTGAAACCTGAGAAGGAGGAAGATTTTGAAGAAGAAGTTGATCCAGAGGAGGATCCTGACTACGACCTGGATGAGGATTGACATCCCATCTTGTTTTGTTAGACCTTGATTATATGTGGATAAGTGTTAGATCAGACCCCTAGGAATAGTATTGTATTATATACTATGAGGTACTTGTATAAAAGTGTGGTTGTGAATTTCAGTATGAAAATTATGGCCCTGCTTTTTTATTCAATTGTTTTATTGTTTAGGGATTTATAACTGCTTCCACATGTGCTATTGGAAATGAAAGGGTCGATGATACGTAGTCTTGGGATATTGCATTTTAAAATCGACCAAAGATGAAAGATGGGCACGTGACCGAGGATCGGGGTGTGACATTTGCGGTAAACAATAACAATGCCATAGTTGAAATATTAACTTGATCAAATATTATACTGTTAAGGACTTGGTCAAAAATGAAGATATTGTAATTGAAAATATCAGAGCTGAGTCCATGTTGGTTGATCTTCTAACAAAAAGGCTTATGACCTATTTTGTTTAAAGAACATGTAAAGAATATGGGTGTCTTAGATTCTTTTGAATTCTTTTGTTAGTGGGAGTTATTTAATTTGTATTTCTGGGTATTATATTATATGCAGACTGATAATGCTTTTATGATGTCTATTAAAGCATTTATTTTCAATGATTGTTGTTATTGATTCTATTGTTATCTTTTCTCCTGTTGACTGAGAAATGGAAGTATAAAACAGTATATTTAAACAAATTTTAGTTTAAAGATGACTGAATGTCACTGATTATGAGATCTTATGTTGGATTGTGACATAGTCGTGCAATTTCATGTTGTTTAGAAATTGCGTTAATGCAGTTTCATGTCGTTGAGAAATTGCATTAAGGACCATTAAGAAATATTGTATATTTTGATCACATGTTGGCATTATTTCTTATTATACTACTAGGCCCATGATCCATGAAAATATAATTCTTATTATATGTGATTATGGAAGGTCATGTGTTGTGGTATTTTCTTAACACATTGATCTCCATAGTCATATACTGAGGTTATTAAAGATTGGATTGGTTTTGAGATGCCGTTATTGGAATATTATTTTTTGAAGTTGTGGCTACATAAAACAAAATTTTCAGTTATTAACCCAATAGTGTCGTTTTCAATATAAAATCTTTTTCAAAATAAAAATAAGTTAATTAATATAGCCCAGTGGGAGAATGTTGGAAATTTTCTATAATATGAGCTTACATTAATTAATTGATTTTTTATTTTAAATAATCGGGTTAATGGATATTCCAATATTTGTTGAACCTTAAAGTGATTTGATTGAATTGGGTATTGGTATCTATTGATAACGGGCCTAGTTGAGCAGCAAAGTGTAGGCAATTGTGTTTGACTGAAACCTGTAATGGGAATGGCCCAGTTGACACGCTCTTGTTAGGGTTTGCTAAGTCCACTCTCTAGCTTATAAAATGGTAAGTTATACCTATTAGTTGTTTTAATCCCATTGAACGATGCTATACTGAAATAGGTCATAGAGAGTAAGATCTGGCATTCCGATAGATCATCAATTATAAGATTGATCTACTTTTCATTAAGTGAAGCAATGGCTCAACACATGTACGTTTTAATTCTGCTGTGTTTATCGATTTTGGTGTTTTACAGTCATATATGGATCCAATTCTTCTTGATTAATTAATTATTCATATGAATTTATACACTGTCATCAACTTGTTTTGCTCCATTTCACAACTCCATGGATCACCACATCGAATTATATGTTACTGACATTTTTTAAGCTTTTAGGTACAATGTGATCGGTTCACTAATTCACCTTACAACTTCCAAATATTTACTGAAAATTTGATTATCTCAGGTTCAGATCAATGATTCTCTACTTTATAGAGTAGAAAGAGAATTGGGAAAGGGAGGTTTCGGGCATGTTTATGTCGATCGAGCCATTAGTCCTCAACTTCAAGTGACCAAACGGGTGTGGAAGTAGCAGAAGTACGGCTTCGAGTTCTAACCTTTTTCAATTAATCCATTACATCTGTACCGTTACTTTACATGATTTAATGCGGCACTATCCAGGTGGCCTTAAAATTTGAGTGTAAAGGCAACGAAGGATGTGAAGGCGGCATCCGTAATGAGTGGAAAGTTTATGAGTGAGTCCTTTAGAATAATTGCAATACCGATTTTGCCAAGTGGTGCTCTTGCATGTGAAATTGGATTTGCGCGTTGAACTTCGCATATGAGTTCTGCATATTGTGCAGTGATCTCGAGGAAAGTTATGGGCTAGCACTGCCACGAATACATTACAAGGGGCAAGAAGGTGACTATTATGTCATGGTATGTGCAATTTTATCGACTCGTATTCTATAATTCTACAATTCAAAGTTTTCGATGATTTTGTATATGCAGGTCATGGATTTGCTCGGACCTAGTTTAAAAGCTCCTCTAATCAGCAACTTCCCAACGTATATTTCCCCATTAATAGCTTTTGCGGTGTCTACTCTTCATGTTCTGTTAAACAATCTCCAATTCTCTTTCAGCTTTTGATGTTTTCTCCTTCCTCACTACTTCAGCCAGCCATTAGAAGCAATTGCATGTATTGCCGTTAAAGCAATCTCTCTACTTGAGAAGTTGCACTCTATAGCTAACTAGATTCCAATCACATGTTCTTTAGTGTTTTCTCTATCGAGCAATCACTTAAGGTTCTACTAGACCAGAGTATCAGAAATATATGCCAGGTTCAGCATTTGTGTTGATTCTCATTTACGCTTCTTATCTGGGCAGGCACATTCATGGTGACATAAAACCAAGTAACTTTTTGCTTGGTCCCCCAAGAACTCCTGAAGAGAAAAGATTATTTTTGACTGACCTTGGATTAGGTATCTGGCAATTGCATGAATACTTTTATGCCCTAGAAATTAGTGATTGTGAAGGAGAAATGTACGTCTCATTGTTTATTCATGACCTTGCCGTTACGAGATGGCAAGATCCCTCAACTGGTTTGCACATTAAATTCAACCAAACTCCAGATGATTTTGTGTTCATTTAAAATTATTAGCATCTTCATATGCACATACCACATGTTCTGTGTAATTACTGTTTTGTGTACCAAATAAAATATTGATAGAGAGGAACAATTTGATTTGCAAGTGTGCATGCTCAACTTGGTAGAACAAGTAGCAGAAGAAATGACCTAGAGTCTCTAGCTTACATGCATGATAATTTTGTTCGTTTTGTATTCTTTTTGATGAATGACAAACTTGTTCTATATTGTTGCATTCATTTACATTTTGTTTAACTAAATATGAACCCAAAAAAAAAAAAAAAAAAACTATTAGAACCTGAAACTGACCCTGAAACCTGTGATAGGGTAAGTTCCAGATTCTAGATTCCAACAGGTAGGTTCTAAGTTCCAAAAAATGAGAAACCTATACTAGAGGATAGGTTCTACGTTTCAAGTGAAACTTATAAGGAACCTGGAACCGCTTACCTCTAATTCTAGTAGAGCTGGTATGGAAGCATCGAAGGATTGATGAGACATCACATTGATGCAAACGTGGTGGGAGATTTAGCTATTGAAATTGTTATTTGGAAAAAAAGCAATGTGATCAGCCTCATTTACTTTTGAATTAAAAAAATATATATGCTAATGAATTGTTCAAATTGGCTTCTTTCCATGCACCATTATTAATTTTTTTCAATTTGTGATGATTGGATATTGAACTTGAATGTACAGAATCATTCTCTAGTCGACCTGTCTATGGTTATCCTCATCTATACATTGGACGGATCACTAAGTCTTGTTACCAATAAATGTGCAGGCCATGTTTGATCTGGCCATTCCTCTTATTTGCGAGAGGCAGAGGAATTCTGCCCGCTGCAAAAATTCACGCGCTTGGCTCTACATCTAAAGAGCACGGAGATTGCCAGGTTCCTAGCTCATTCTTTTGACGGCGACGGATGTAAGCTTGCCTCGCCAATGCTGCTTTTACCAAGATATGCACTCCTGCTAGACAAGATGATCATTAACGTCAAAAACAATGGAAGATGCTAATGAAAATCTCTCGAGTCTTTGCCATGGTTGGTTCTACCCTAGATGTAATCTTTCCAGTAAAGTCTCACTACAAGCTGCTTAATGGGGAAGCTGTCGGTGGTAGAATAGATTTTCCATGAGAAGCGATCCGGAAGGTTAGGGTTATGATTAGAGTTTTTCTTTTTGCTTGGGAAGCAACTTGGCAACGAATCTTCCCTTCAGATAACCTAAAACAAAAAGGCAAACTACTGATTAACAGGCATTTCCTCCGCAATGAGGAAGCAGAATCTGTGCGGCATCTCCTCCTTCACCGTTCATGGACAAGAATGGTTTGATCATTTGGGCTCTGTTCTTATATGGGTTTGGCCTCCTTGGTGCCCCATAGTTCGACTTTTTATCTATTAAAAGAAACTCAACACTTTTCTGAGGATTTTTTAAGTTATTCCAATCACCCTATAACACAACATTGTATCTCATCATGTAGTTTCAAATACAAACACTAACATCTCAGGTATGATTTTGTGTTAATCAGCATAACGACCATCCACATAGCATGTTTTTATTGAGCGCAAAAACACTCCATTAACTCACGGTCGCGATTCCTTTTATGAATAAGTTCATAGTGACAAAAAGGTGCCTCTATAGCCTAAGGTCAAGATAACAAATGTTCAAGAGAAACTTTGGATCCAAAGAGATACCAACACTTTCCCAAAACAGAACAATACTACTACGGACACAAAGACTAGCATATAAAACTCGTTTCAAGCGGTAAAATTCAAGTATTTAGGCAAGTATATTATAGACACCTAATACAAAAATATTTCGCATGTGACTTAGTAAACCATTTTCATTTACTAGGACTTAACATCTTCAGCATTACTCTGCCAAAAAATGGTGCTTAGCTTAAAAAAATGGCAATCTGAATGGAAAAATAGTTGGTAATATATATACACACACACTAATGAATTTCCACATCTAAGTATGTGAACAAATTGTTGTGAACATAGGCTCTCATAAACAAGGTTAAGCATCACAGATGAGATCAACGTTTGCTCAATTCACTATCATCTGAGCACCCACCAATTATTTTATCTGCTCATTTTATTCTGATAACTGAATTTTCATTTTCAATTTTAGCTTGTTCTCAATGCCATAGGAAAGTTTCACTTACTACATCGAGTCCAAGGAATGGAATTGGTAGTGTATAAATAAGTCTTAACTTCTCCTAGGCTCAAATAGTGCTATTAGTAGGTAAAAAGAGTCGAATGCAAGTCATTGATACAAAGATTGACTCTTGCAATTATGACATATATATTAAGATCGAAGCGGGCAATAAAGTTTTTCCTTTAGAAACAGAGAACATATCTCTATACTTGTTAATTATAATGTAAATGCATAAAACTTCCATATCCACACCTCCATGTGCAGTATTTTGAAAGCCCAAACTTAGATCAAGCTCAAATTCAAACCAATGATTATGACCTATAATTTCTATTATATGCTTACAGTAGATATTGCCAACTTGTTAAATCAAAATTGAATAAGATTTTACCTCACCCTTTCCAAGCACTTAATGTTAGTAATACATATCGTTGCATATGATAGGTTTGTATAAGAATTCAACATCAAGATGTTCTGAAAGATATGGCTTGTCTCAAGTTGCGCGAAGCATAACTTACTATAACAAATTCCTATATCTATCTAATCACCCTCCAAGGCTGTCCTGTGTGATGCTTAAAACTCAATAATTTATCAGAGAGAAAGGCCAAATGCAAAGGTAATAACGTGCACCTGCAGATGATTGAGGACAACCAGCTGAAGTTCTTTTCCAGCACCACAAACAACTTTTGATACATGCTTCATACCTACCATTGAACAAACTAGCCGACTAAGATTATAAAAACCAAACAAAACGAACAAAAGTCCTATAGTGACACCGAAACTTTAAAAAACGAGCCGTACCACTTCACCTAGAGAATTAACAAGAAATTGGTGGACTGCAGGACTAGTCCTAGCACCACCTAGAAGACTAAAAAATTCTCCTGAGGAGAAGAGTCAAGAACTAGATAAGCAAACATAAACGGTCATATGAAGACCAATGAAAAGCCATCTATTGCTCTGTTTCGACAGGACCACTACCCATGGTCATTAATAAGGCTTCATAACAAATCAAACTTCTCATGAAATATGTTCATGGCATTAGCCCACTACTTGTGCATGACCGATAATGATGTCTGGAAGACATGAAGTAAATCGTTGATGTTGGAAGCCTGTTGAGCAACTTGATGAAGTTCATTTTTTCTGCAGATGGGAAGAGATTGAGAATCTAAGGGCCTGTTTGATAACCGGTTAAACAATGTTTATTTCTATTCTTTTGTTCTTGGGAATAGTTTTGGAACAGAATCGCGTTTGGTCAAATTTTTGTTCCCGGGAATAGATTTGGAGTAGAATCAAGAATAAAAAAAAAGTTGATTCTTTGCTCTTGGGAATAATTTTAGAATCAAGTTTACCTATTTTTTCTTTTTCCTCCTCTTTCTTCTTGTTCTTCTTCCCTCTATCTTGTTCTTCAACTGCTACTATCATCGCCATTGCCGTTTGTTGCCATCGCCGCCCCTCGCCGAAAGTTGCTACCCACCATCGCCGGTTGCCGGCGAGCTCGCCCAACCGTTGGCAAGGGGAGCCTCCCTCGACCATTGACGAGTGTGATATCCTGAAATTTGACCCTTGATTCGGATATATGAAATGGTTGTTTCGTCGACACGTTTATAGTTAATTTACTTGGAACTGATCACTCACGAGTTAACTACTCTATTAGGTGAGGCCGTTAAGGGATATAAACGTGACAGACTAGGGAATTCGATAAGAAATTGACCGCTCAACCATAATAATCAGCAAGGGTTAATACGACACTATTATAAATCAATTAGCAAACGGATATAAGTCGATTTGATGGAATTACATAGTCGAATTACAGGTGGTTCCACACAATTACGATATTCCCGTCAAACGGCAATAACCTGACTTTCTACTGATATTATATTCGGGACACGTAATTGAAACCTCACAATTTTATGACAACCGAGGGTCGTCTATGATTCGAAGATGCACAAACTTGGATAAAAAATTATCGATCATGGGTCAAATGCATTAAAATCCCTAGAAGCTACCGGTAGGTTAGGTCGTACTAAAGTTGCATTATGTCGATTTTAACCACGAAATTGAATTCGGTTTCGGGAATCGAACATTTGAGCATGTCACGATTTATTTATTGGACGTCGTCTCATCTTTCAGTAAATTTTCGTCGAGTCCGAAAATTTTGCGGAAAATCGATTTTTGGACAAACAAAAAAAATAAATTGAAATTCGGATCAAGAGGAAAAAGGGGAAATTTGCTGCCCAAAAAGGCTTTGTTTGTGAGAAATTGGAGGAATTTTGTGATTGGGTGGGCATTTGACCTTGGGGCATGAAGACTTTGGGGCATATGTGATGAGTGCTTGATATTTTGGCCCGGCTTCTCATTGGTTGTTCCCTTGACCTTTTGGTTTTCTCTCTCTCTCCCTCATTCCTCTTTCCCTCCTTTCACGCACCCAAACCCCCCTTCCCTTCTGCTGAGTTCTTTTTCCCCTCTTCCTAGGTTCCTTCTTCCCTCATTTCATTTCCCCCTCCCCTTTATTTTCTCTCTTCCTCCCTTCTACCGCCCACTTTCATTTTCCTTTACCTGGTTCCATTTCCTTTCATTTTTGTTGCTGCCACCAGCTCCTTCTTCCCCTCACGCCAGCAGCCAACTTCAATCATCACCGCAGCTTCACCCTTACACAGCAGCACCTCACGTCTTCTTCACCCACCGCACCATCCCTCACCCACCATCACGCCCACCAGCACCACAACATCACCGCATCTCCACACCAACTCGCCAGCAACACCACCAACGTTCAGCACTGTCCCGCGGCCACCGCAGCCGCCAGCTTCACACCCACATCCACCAACCAGCACCACTTCGTCCCGGCCACAGCAGCTTCATCGTCACCTCAGCAACTGCAGCTCCAAGCCGATCTTCACCTTGCTGCCATCGTCGCCGTTGAGCACCGCTTGATCCCCTGAGTGGCACGTCCTCGACGCCGTCGTGTTGCCATCGCCGCAAGCCCACCGCCGTTGTAATCCGGTGAGTTAACTCTCTAATCTTCGATTAGGCCGCTAATTGCGCTTAGGGGGTGTTTAGATTAGTGCTAATCATGGTTAGATTAGTGCTAATGAGGATTAGTTTAGTTAATCCTAGATTAGTGTTAACTAAGTTTGGTTAGGTTAGTTAACCATGGTTAGGTTAAGTAACCATGGTTAGGTTAGTTAATCATGGTTAGGTTGATTAAAAGGAGCTGAGTCTTGATTTCTCTTCGGATCTATTTACTGGACACTCGTTGTTTGCTATTTTCGTGGGTTAAAATGTGCTATGATTGTGAGGTTGCTTCCTTCTTGAAAAATCTTCTAAACATCTTCATTTATGACATATATTTTACTCAAGATTTTCTGAATTTCAAAGAACAAGATTTCAGCTTCGTTGCAGGCAAGACAGAATCTCGTTTTGTGCTGGAATTAGTGATCTTTTGGTGTTTAAATGATTTTTTTTTTTATCAAATCTTAGGTTCGATTTTCGAAAGAGTTTCTTCACAAAAATTTTTCATCACACCTTGAAGTTTAACATAATCAAATTTTAGAGCAAACTGAAGAATTTTGGACCCCGAACCAAGCTGGTTTTGGAAAACATAATTTTTGGACGTGGACAGTTTTGGTAACGATTTGAGCGATTTACTGCTCCTATTCTAGAAAGATCTGGGTCAAGGTGTCTTCCTAAAAAGTGTTCGTTTAAGTGTCCTTTATAACATATTTAAATTTAAGGATTTTCTGAACTCGTTTGGTTATGTTTCCGGAATTAATCTTGGAGACGTGCGAATGGACTCGGTTTCTGCCGATGAGGGCCGGTTGTGGTCTTGTGGTTGTTCTTGGTGTCTTGCTTGCTGGAAAATGTATATTTTGTGATTTAGTTGATTTTTGGCATGCTGAGAACTTGTGCGTGATATTACGAGATTGGTTGCTCTATGTTGGTTCCGATTTTTATTTCAAAAGATGGCTTTATAAGCTTTTAAATAGAAAAACAATGAGGAGTCGAGTTTGGACACCAAAACTTATTTGCTCGACAAAACAAGGAGGTTTTAAAGTAGAAGTGTGCAAAGTTTGACGGATTAATTTTGAATACGTGAGCACGTACGAATTTCTTTCCAAAAGTTTTAAAGAAAAAAAAAGGGGTTACTCTAAATTGTTTCCAAAAAGGGTGGTTGGACAAAGAAATAGAAAAGAAATATGGTGTCGGGTTCGGATGCCAAGTTTTATGTGCTCAATAAAATCGTGAGGTTTCAAATTAGATGCATGCAAAATTTGACGGGTTGATTTCAAATACGTGATCCCGTATGAATTTAATTCAGAAAGTTTTGAACAAAAAAAAAGAAAGGAGTTGCCAAGTTGATTTTTAAAAAGGGATTTTGGTGTTCTTGGCTATATGATGGAAGATAAAAGTTGACTTGATTGATGATGTACCTGCATGGTTAGGTTAATTAAGTTGGTTTAGTTTAGTTAATCAAGATTTATTTAATTAATTGTAATTAGCGTGATTAGTGACAGATTAGCCGTTTCGTAGAATTTCACACTCGTTTTCTTGGATAAATTTATGCATGATTTTGATGACTTATATGTGCTGTGATATACAATTGATTGCTTGATGATAGTTATTGATTTTTTTTTTTTGTATAAAACTCGGTTTTATGGGCTTTTAAATAGAAAAATGCTAGATGTCGGTTTTGGACGTCAATTTTTATGTACTATATAAAACCGTGGAGTTTTAAAATAGGAGCGTACCAAGTTTGACGGTTCGATTTGAATACGTGACCACGCACGATTATTTTACCGGGATTTTTAATAAGAAGAAAAATTGGCCAAGTTCATTATTGGAAAACGACGCGTTTGAAATCAAAATATGGTGTTGTTGGCCAAGTATGTGCTTGTGTGGTTACTTATCGGAACTCATCCTGGTATGTTTACGCGATATGATGCTCCTTTGCGGAATGCCATTGTCACGCTCCGAACCTCGGGCACGTACACATCCCTCGGCGGTCGACTAAAATTGCGACATTCTTAGGTGCGTTGCTGACCCATTTGTTTTATGCACATGTGGAAGCGAACTAATACAAACCCCATACAACAATCAATATAGTGATAGTACAAGCAGGACAACTAATTAGCACAAACCATACTTTATAAACAAACCAAGTTAGCCCTGCAGAGTTATATACAAATGGTCTATCTCAAAAAGAAAGTCCTAGGCAATCTAAACTCTGGACCCTTGAAGAAAACATAGAAAACAGTTTCTATAAAAATGAAAACAAAAAATGTAATAGAAAACTTAGCAGGCCTCTAATGGTTGTGTATAAAAATGACGTGTCAATCATGTGACAATGTTCAAAATTTTACTATAGTAACTCCTGCATTTTTGTCCCACCACTTCCAACATCTCAACTTCATCGATTTCTAGAGGTTTCGACTGAAAGATAGTATGATACTTAAAGGTCAGGTGAAAACCTTAAGCATGAACAAAAATATTTAGGCTTCAAAGTATGAACGATCATGTTGTATCAGCTTATAGTGACTCTTGAAAGCCAACTTGGGCATTTAAAATTATCAAAAGGAAAGTTCTTCTATCTAGCAACTTTTAGAGTTAATTCCAAGAAAAATGCCTCAGAATTGCTCTACGTTAAGCATCAGTTTCATTTTAAGGATGATGATCATATCCCGAGTTATATGAGTTTTACTTTCTCTAAAACCAAACAAAGTTGATACCTTCGAAACAAATATCAGTGCACATGAACAATCCTAATATAACCATAATATCAAATACAATCACTACTACATAAACTTAAAAAAAAAAAAAAAACGCTAGAACAGAAGTTTCACCTAAAATTTGTATAACACTAAATGCTAGAGCAATTTTACCTCTTTTGGAATATTGAAGTATCAAGCACTAAGCAATGGAAGCCGTGCATACTATCTCCAACCGTTTGACCCCCTCTTGATTGAACAATGTCTTCAACAAGTTCTCCTGAGCATGCAACAATCAAATGACAAAGATCCTTGGATGAAGCCACCTAATGATAACAATTACATGCCAGTTAGCTTGCTTTGGTGAAACATCTACCATGATATCTGGAATAATCCAATCATAGGAATAAACTTGCAGCAGCTACATTTGAAGTTTAGCAAACAGCGTCAGCATCTTACATTCATCAAAATATTATCCAAGCTGTTTGACGTTTACTGTGTCCGGCCATTTGACATTTTAACTAATGGAATTCGAGTCGGCAGAAGACGACTTACCTGATTCCGATGTGCAAACAGAAAATGGCCCCGGAACGAACGTTGAATTGCGAATATATCACGAACAATACTTCCTCACGTTAGTCTGGATGCAATCACAAGGAAAACACCCGATTTCCACAGCGTAAATGCCGATTGTTCTTGCAAAGATGAAATGGAATGCCTTGATCTTTTTTGATAGAAATGGAGAGGAAAAATGGTGCAAATGAATAGCCAACCGTGCCAATGGTTGTGATCGGGATGCTTTTATACGTCTCCCTTCGTACCCCTCCATTTGTGTCTTTCCATTGTAGCATATAAAGTCCAATTGGTGCGATCCAATCGCACCCCATCATGGACGTACTAGCAAACTAGCTAAAGTACAACATTAACCAAGCCATTGTTGAAGAAACGAACACACTGAATAGAAAAAAAGGAGAGAAATTTTTCGAGTCAAAGCAATTACCAGGAGAGATTGTCCACAACCTCTGCCAATTGAAGCGATGAAGCACCCACCTTCGAGTCCTCCGTGACCATCGCCAGCAAATCCTTCTCCGAATTCCACTCCGCCATCTTCACCTGCCAATCGCAAGAAATCCAGCCATAACCTCACAAAACCGAATGGGAACACGATCAAATTGACCTGCCCATCATTAGGTCACGAAAGAAGGCCGACTGGAGCTGAACCTGAGAAGCCAGCGGTTTGTTGAACTGAAGCTGAAATGGAAGCATGCGTCGCGACCCTTCGTCGGTCTCCATAGCTGAAAAGCTACGAGAGCAGCCGAAAATGCAGCCACCGGCTGCTGGGGCAAGCCGCAAGGGAGCGTACAGAAGTGGCGGTTTTGTGAGGTGGAGGGTGGAGCTCGAAAAACCCTAGAAGAAAGCCTGAAGAGCGAGATGGAACAGACGAGCGAGAGAGTAACGAAGTGCACTGGAAGCCTGAGAATTTTTGCAGAACAGGCAGGAGAGAGACGATGAGGAAGGAGGGACGACCTGATTACGCGCCGAGCCGGGCCATAAGTCGGGCTTTAACTTCTTCTCCGGGCTCGTTCATCATAAAAAAAGAAGAACGTAAGAGATGACACAACGGGCCACTACGGGCCTTGAAAGTTGTACGCATAGGGAGGGATCACAACAACATTTATTCGAGAAACTTGAAAGAACTTGTGATTGACAGATGTAGTCTAGTCGAAGGTAATGATCTTCCGTTAAATATTCTCGCTACTCAAGATACAGGCCGTGATGCAGTGGGGTTTCGCCATTAGAAAGAGAGGTGTCAGATGAACCGCCTAACTAAAGCCCAGGCTCAATGGGATTGTTCTTACCGTCGCACTAGGAAAGACGTTCTCAATTTACTGTCTAATAGAATTTATCTTGACTTTTTCTTAGACGAGGGCATATTTGTTACTTGTCTATGTAGGACCCTGTCATCATTGATAATGTTATTATCTGTGGACAAAACAGCTTTGTTTATTAATTTTTCATCAGACGGTGTCTTTCTGCTCCAATTCTTTCAACATCTTCCTTCAAAAGGTCCTTTGATTTTTCACATGTAAGGAACGCAAGGTATATCATTCAAAGAGTGTGCTCGGATTCTGCAGTTGTTTTGCATCAGCATTGCGACCACATCGATCGAGTGCCATCTATTGAGTCTTGCCTATTTGCTACTATCCACAGGTAATATAACTGCTTTTCGGAACCCATACACTGTTAAATTATGATGCTAAGTTCACTCAATATCCTCCATTCATTCAGACTGTTAGTTTAATAATGATGTTGAGTTACAAACATAGTTAGTTCTAAATTAATAAAACGGTAGCAAAAGCAAATTTTATAAGACTACACAACAGCTATGATAGAGGGTTTAGCCATAGGTGTTTTGTGTGACAGATGCAAATCACCTTCTATCTCCTGATCCTAGCCTTCTTTTCTTGTTTTCTCGGTCCTTGAAAATTTTAACTGTAGTTTCTCCAAAACGAGCTTGTGTAAAACTGCTTGTGAATAGTTTGATTTAATACGTGATTTGCACTGGTAGTGAACCGAATACTAATGATTTATTTTGTTGGTAATATTTACCGTTTCGTTTTATAATTAACTGACGTTGTCACTATTTCTGGACTTACATGCATCGGGAAAGAATACATTGATGACGTGAAGGTTTGGAAAAAAATAAATAAAGCAGGATTTGATCTTACAGTAGATTTAGCTAAAGTTGAGGGGAAGTTATCATAAAGATAATTAATAAACACAAGCAAAGAAATATCACATATGATCATGTTACATACATACAATCATATATACCAATGCAGTTACTATCTCGGTGCATATGATTGGATGCAAAGCTGTAAGTCTTTCTCCTTTAGATTGGCAATTAATTCTAGAGAATGAATGATAAAATTAAACAAATTTTAAACTCCTATATGTTTATACATCATTAAGTTTACTGGCTACATGATACTCTTTGTTAAGAATATGAAACATAATCAGATAATCTTAAACCTGCCATTTATTTGCAGATCTCTAAGATGGGAAGATAGTATATGTTCTTTAATGCCACCTTGACACTACATATCTAACTAGTCATATCTCGAAGGTTGGCCCTTTCACAAGAGGGCATTTTGTTTTTTAGATTAGATGCATCACTTGACAGTAACATATGGAGAAGCGAGCCAATTTTAGGTGAGAGATTTCAACATTCCAATGCAATATTCGTCATTCCACCGTACCATGTAAACCATTCAACGCAAAGTATAAATAATCCAAACCAGACATTTGATTATCTTATATACGGAAATAATAAACATATATGCATGAAGCCTAAGCTGGGCACTATCGAATAGCTGTCAAAGCTTGCAGAAATACAATGAAGAGAGTTACCCCCAGATAGAAGCCACGGGTCAGTATCTTTCAGCCGATTTCATCTAACTCAATAGAAAAATTGTTAGCTTTTACTCCACATTTTCTCTTCGATGAATGCCCGCCTAGCGGAAAAGGATCATGGCAAACATAAATTAAAACTCTCCAAAAAGGGTGGAGCCGAAGAGCTTCAGTCAGAAAGCCCACATGCATTGCTTCTCACTTTGATGCCTCCTGCAGCTTCGAGTATTAGAGGTCCACCCACAAGCAACATGAGCATTACCACCGCAAATTCTGAGTCAGAGATTTCATCTTCATCGTCGTCCAGTATGTAGACCAGGGCCTACTTTCTTGCAAGCAAAACACAAGCCGCGCCTCTACTCGCTGTTGCAAAAATAATCAACTTGATTTCACTCCTATGTTCCTATAATATGGCATAACTAATGGGATGTTTTGATACCTCTGTTGGGTAAACATAATAAGTACTATACTTGCATTGCGCTAAAACACAGGCTGAGGCAATACTTGTGTACCTGAAGAGGCTATGGTATGCATGTGAAACATGAATGCTCTACAGTCTTTCTATGCTAGATACCATGAAAGTAGCTATCATCATGAACACGTACGTACCAGTTCTCAGTTAGTAACTTAGACTGCAATGAACACTACCATAAGAAGATAATTATTCCTTCTGTATTTGTATGGCCACTAGAGATTCATCTTTTTCGCACTTTGACCTCCCAATTTTATGGGAAAACCTAATACTTTAGTATTTTACTTCTTCAAATGAAAAAAATAAAATAAAAATATATTCTTCTTTGGAGCATAAATTTGTACATTTCTAACCGTCGGAACAAACATGAAATGGTCCATTATAGAAACACAATTGCAATGTGCCTATGCCAGTCATATTTAAACTAAAGAGTAGGTTGTAAAAGTGGAAATTTAGTAAGGGGCATGGACAGGATTAATTCAGTTTCACCACCTAGTTAATGAGATAAATTTGTTACTGACACTAGCAAGTTTATTAAACAAGGATACTAAAAGGAAAGACTATGGGCAACAATAAGTTACCAAACATCCAAAATGCAAATGGACACAGTAAGAAGCTTGAGGAAAATAGTTTTTTGAGTATACCATTGATGGCATGGCAATGAATTGATCCTTAGCTCGATTGTATGGCAGGGTGAAAAATTCTTACCACTAATTGACAAGGAGGAACTGCAGTATGGGGATTGCTGCCAACTTCTCATTCTCCATCTCTTGGCTCTAGGTGTAAGATAGTCTTAGATGTGTAATTTCATTGGGTTAGTGTCTTAGAAGTGGAAATGAGACAACCAACCCAGTAGGGTCATGATATGCACATTTCTTAACATACATACAAGACTCCAACTGTCAAGATATGTTGGAACTTTTGGAGCTATGGTAAGTCAAAAAGTAAAACATCCTCTAGATTTGTAGGCACGAAATGGCATGGATATGCACATAAGAGGAAAAACTGAGCTACTACTCCTCATGCTGATGAGTAGAGCTGATACATAATAAATAGGAAGAACAAAAGAATAGACATTTATAAAATCAAACTAGTGGTTCAATCAATCAAATTGGTAGAACCGTGCTCTACCGGTTCGACCGGTTGAACTTATTGCACGTGACGTTATCTGATAGAATACACATGTTCAGAACAAAGGAAGCCCGTCACTCGGCAAAGCCACCTAAGCACAAAAGACAGGATTCCTGTTCTCAATAGCATCTCTCGAATTTCTAGTAGACTATGTGACGTCCCGAAATTTGGTTTATGTTTCGAATATATGAAATGGTTATTTCATCGATGTGTATGATTATTTTACTCGGAACTTATCACTCACGAGTTAATTAATCTATTAGGTGAGGCCGTAAAGGGTTATAAACGCGACAAACTCGAGAATTCGATCAGAAATCAACCGCTTGACCATAATAATTGGCAAGGGTCAATATTACACTGTTATATATCAATTAGCGAACGGATATAAGCCAATTTGATGGAAGTACGTAGTCGAATTGCGGGTGGTTCTGCATGATTATGATATTCGCGTCAAACGGCAATAAACCGATTTTCTATCAATATTATATTTAGGATACGTAATTGAACTCTCGTGATTACATGACAATCGAGGGTCGTCTACGATTCGGAGATGCACAAATGTGGTTGAAAATTATCGACTATGGATCACACGCGTTAAAACCCCTAAAAGCTACTCGATAGATTAGGTCGTACTAAAGTCGCGTTCGATCGATTTTAACCACAAAATTGAATTTGATTTCGGGTATCGAACTTTCGAGCGTGTCATGATTTAATTATTGAATGTTGTCTCATCTTTCGCCAAAATTTCGACGAGTCCGAAATTTTTCGAAAATAAGGAATTTTCGGACAAGAAGAAAAGGGAAATGAAATTCGGATGAAGAGGCCAAAGTGGATTTTGCTGCCCAAAAAGCTTTGTTTTTGAGAAATTAGAGTTAAAAAGATAATTGAGAGGGTAAAGATAGGCTTTGAAGACTTTTAAGGCATGTAGATAGAAAGTGATAATGAGTTTTTGATATATTTTCCTAAGAAACCTTTTTGTTGCTTCATTTTCTTCTCTCTCCCTCTTTCCTCTCCCTCCCCCACGCCACTTCTTCTCCCTCTTATGTAGACAGCCCCTCTCCTTCTCCTTTACTCCCATTTTCCCTCAATCTTCTCCATTTCTTCACCATCCTCCACACCAACCTCATCTCCTCTAGCTCTTTCTGTCACGCCCTGATCCTCGAGCGCATGCCCATCCCTCGGTGGTCGATTAAATTGTGACGTCTAGGACACGTCGCCGACCCATTCATTTTAATGCACATGCGAAAGAGAACTATTACCCTTGACAACAACCAACACAGGATAGAAAAGCAGAAAATAAATTCACAATCGAAACACTTTTATAAACACCCCGATTTATATACAACACTAGACTATAAATAAGAGTATACAAAAGACCGGCTCTCAAAATGAAGTCGTCCCAAGACTAGCTAGCCAAACACATTTGTCAATCCTTCAGTCTCCATAAGCTCCGGGGGCATCAGGTCCTCCATTGCTCCATAAGGAGGGTTTGCTGCACTCTAACCTAGAGTAGCATCGACTACCACAGCGGGAATTTCAAAACCCTGAAGGAGACCTATACGGAATCCATTGAAACCGTAGCGAAATCACGCTCTGAATCGATGGGGTACCCTTTGAGGGAGGCCCTCACTGACCCAGATAGTGGTTACCATGAGTTCATAGACCTATTGACCTCCTGGGACATGGTAGTCAACACTCTGCTCGGTAACCCTTATAGGCCGACCAAAATGTTCTGGAGGAATTACTATCTAAGGACTTGAAAAGGTTGAGCCCACGACGGGGTGAGATAATGTCTCAGCAGGTTCACCCCCTAAACTCCAACTAGGAAGAAAATACGCTTAGAGGCAGCTATGCACACAAGTCAGAAGACTTACCTCGCCTCCGTTCCTTCCTGCATTCCAGCACAATTCATAATCTCAACCAACCAATCAGTCCAACCCAATCGATCAGTTGATCAATCCATTCAATTCGATACAATCGATATTATCAATACCATATATCAATCAATTGACACCATTATCGCTCATACAAGCTAAAATAGATGGTTATAGCTCTCACAAGCTGATATATAGATGGTAGCTCGCACAAGCTGATATATAGATGGTAGCTCACACAAGCTGATATATATTATAGCTCACCCAAGTTGATATAGTATACTGCTCTTATAAGCTGACATATCAATGCTCACATAGTTTGATATAGTATACTGTTCTCACAAGATGACATACAATAATGCTCACACAAGCTGACGATTTAATAATGCTCACATAAGCTGATACACGATAAATCAGTCCCAGCCAAGGACCTTGTGCTCTGCACACCAATTCCTCAATTAAAATAATGAACTTGACCTAATATCATTGTGTTAAAAAAATACCTGATAAAAATAATCGTGTGTGGGTACACAGTCGGTCTGAGCTAAAATGCTATATCTTTCTTTCCAAAAATCCCACTATTTAACATAGTGGCTAAAAAAAATTTTGGCGTTAAAAGCCGACACCCCGGTATTTTTTGATTAAATACCGAAATTACACAATTTTTGGATAAATACCCAAAATTATAATCACCACTCAATTTGCACAAAATAGCATTCAATTGCATAAACTAAACATACCATTGAAATCAGCATGAAATTTCGGTCACCGGCTATCTCGGTATAATTTCTGAAAAATAATAAATAATTATATAAATACCAAAAATAATTAAATAAATGCAATTTATTACCAAATATAGCAACTTAGGCCGGAAATGCTAAATTAAACACCGAAATGGGCCCAGAAAATTCCCGAACCAATGTAGATAAATAACACGATCTATCTAGTCTTTAATTAAGCCGTCCTAACCACCTAACATGCAAAATCGAATAATTAAATCGCTAATCCATTCTAACTAACCACCTAAACCATAATTAGCTTAAACTAAACAACCCCTAAGCATCATTAACTCCCTAAGTAGAGTTTAGTGAGTAAACTCACCGGTTTAGCATTTTGGTGAGTCTATGATGACGGCGACGCAGAGACGGGCAACAAACCTCCTAGCGGCGACACCAAATAAGGCCTGGAAGAGGCCTAAAACGGGCCCAACAACTCACGGTTGGGCTAAGGGCTCGGCTTTTACTCCTTGGGCCAAGAGGTTGCACGAGCGGCGAGCTAGGTTGGAAATGGCGAGGAAGCGAACCGGTGGCTGTAGCGGGCAACTACGGGCGACGGCGGCTGATGGACGGTGGCTAGGGGGCTTCGACGGTGGCATGGGCAGCTTGGGGCACGGCGAGGTGGCTTGGGATAGGCGGGATGAGCGCGCAACGTGTGGGACGAGCAGCTAGGCGCGACGGGCTCACGAGCGGCGTGCGGTGGCTGCAAGGAGCTTCGACCGCTGTTGACGGCAAAAGGGAGGGAGATAATCGGTTCCTCTATAATTTTGGAGCTTCAAAAGTGACAACAATGTATAAAGCAAGCTGCTGAAGAAGAAGATAGCTGAAGACTTGGAGGGACCCAAAATGCTTAAATGTCTCTTAGTTGATCATTGCTTGGCGCCCACTTGTCTTGGCTATCATCCAAGCCAATTTATAGCCCACAATCTTCCCCTAGAAGCTTTAGATGAGGTCCCAAATGTTGCACACCAAGGGATCTACGAATTTTGAACCAAACTCTGCTAAATTGAATCAATTCCCCTCCAATTGGATCCAATTTGATGTCCATAAATCTCACCGAGGTGCCATAATCAATTCAACATTTTTCCTCAACAATTTGTCCAACTTGAATCCCAAAAACTCAACCAAAAATGGTCCTTTGATTTTCCCGGAAAAAAACGTCCTTATTTTGAATATTCACAAAAAATCTCGGTTTACAGAAAAATCTTCGAAGGGTGAGTCGACATTCTTAAAATGAATCGTGACATGATAGAACTTTCAATTTCTGAAATCGGGTTCAAATTTGCAGTTAATTTCAATCTGGCGTGATTTTAGCGTGATCTAATCTATCGAGTAGCTTTTGGGAATTTTTTTGTGCAATTGACCCGTGGTTGATTATTTTCGAGCCACATTGTACATCTTTGATGCATTGGCGACTCTCAGTTATCGTGAAAATCTCGAGATTTCAAATACGGACACAATACCAAAACGACAGAAAAATTGGTCTGTGCCAATCGACGAGAATTTTGCAATTAGGTGGAATCACCCACACTTAACTACATTGCTCAGTCGAGTCGATCTATCTTCAGTCTCTAATCGATTTTTAACTGTGTCGTAATGACCCTTGCAAACTAGCACTGTCGAGCAGTCGGTTTCTAGTCGAATTCTTAAATTTATTGCGTTAAAATTCCTTAACGGCTTCACCAGATAGACTAGTTATCTGGTGAGTGATCAGCTTAGAGAATAGAACTATAGGTATGTCGATGAAAAACCCGATTCATTCAATTGAAAATAGAACTGGAAATTCAGGATGTCACAACTCTTCCTCTCTTGGTGCGCAGAACCTACTCCTTCTAATTTATGATCTAGACCGGTCTTTCCACATACGACACTTTGTCGTCCACGTCTAATTCTTCAAAATTCAGCACGTGAGTTGGGTCAGGCTCATACTTCCTCAACATTGACACATGAAAGACATCATGCACTGGCGCCAAACTCGGCGGCAATGCAAGATAATATGCTAGTGTCCCCATCCTTTCCAGAATCTCAAATGGACCTACGTACCTCGGACTCAGTTTCCCTTTCTTGCCGAAGCACGAAGTACTGGTGACACTTTTAGAAAGACGTGCTCACCAACTTGGAATTCCAATGGCCTTCGTCGCTTATCTGTGTAGCTTTTTTGGCAGTTCTGAGTGGTCTTTAATCTATCCCTGATGACAGCAACTACATCCACTGATTGCTGGACTAACTCTGGGCATGTGATCTTTCGTTCTCCAACCTCATCCCAACACACTGGCGTTATGCACGCTCTGCCATACAACGCTTCAAAAGAAGCCATATGAATGCTCTGCTGGTAGCTGTTGTTGTAGGCAAACTTGACAAGATGAAGCTATTCCTCCCAGCTCCCCTTGAAGTCCAACGTGCAAGCTCGTAGCATGTCTTCGAGGTTTTGAATCGTCCTCTCAAACTAGCCATCCGTCTGAGGATGATAGGCCGTACTGTATTGTAGCTTTGTTCTTAAGGCAGCCTACAAACTCTTACAAAAGGCAGCTATGAATCTCAGGTCTCGGTCTGATGTAATCGTTACCGGCACTCCATGCAGACGAACAATCAGACGCACGTACAACTCTGCGTGCCTGTCCAAACCAAGGTCCTTTCGCACTGCAATGAAGTGAGCCAACTTCGTCAGTCTGTTGACCACTACCCAAATGGAATCATTCCCCCTCTTAGGGACTCCTTGGTAAGCTTGTCACAAAATCCATTGTGATGTGCTCCCATTTCCACTCACGAATCTCGAGAGGTTGCACAAGTCCTCCCGGCTTACAATGCTGGGCCTTCACTTGTTGACACGTCAGACACTTGGTGACATGCTTGGCTATGTCCGCCTTCATACCGGACCATCAATAGTGTTGACGCGGATTTTGTTACATCTTCGTACTGTCAAGATGAATGCTGTAACTACTACGATGAGCTTATGATAAAATCTCTTCTTTAAGCTCTGCATTGTTAGGTACACACAATCATCCTCGGAACCTTAGTGTTCTGTTCTCAGAAATTTGAAAGTCAGCCTTCTTCTTTTCAGTATTCTCTTGCAGGATCTTCTGAATCTTTGGGCCTGTCCACTGAAGTGTCTTGATCCTTATCTACACTTCCAACTCAATTCTGAGGGTGGCCATAAGATTTGAAAGGTGGCCTACCTCAAATTTGAAAATTGAATCTCGAGCTTTCTCAAGTAAAGTCCATTCCTTAACCATCATATGCGCAACTGAAAACTTTCGACTCAGCACATTTGCGACCTTGTTAGCCTTTCCAGGGTGATACAAAATATCACAATCATAGTCCTTAAAAAGTTCCATCCAACGACGCTGTCTCATATTCAACTCATTCTAAGAGGATAAATACTTGAGACTTTGATGGTCTGTGAAGATCTGAAATGTTTCTCCATAAAAATAATGTCTCCAAATCTTCAGAGCAAAAATGATTGCTGCGAGTTCTAAGTCATGCGTCGGATAATTCATCTCATGAGGTCTCAACTGACGGGACGTGTATGCAACAACCCTACCATGTTGCATTAACACGCAACCCAGTCCTCTAAACGACGCATCACTATAGATCTTGTATCCTCCAGGACCATATGTACGATCATCATAGGTGCGGTAGTTAGCTTTTGCTTAAGCTCTTGGAAACTACACACACACTTGTCTGTCTACACAAACTTCTCTTCCTTCTTCAGTAGTCGAGTCAACGGCGACGTTAACACTGAAAATCCTTCCACGAACCTTCTGTAGTACCCTGCCAAACCCAAAAAGCTTCTGATCTCTATCACTGATGTCGGTCTTGGCCAGTTGATAACTGCTTCGATCTTGGTTGGGTCCACGAAGATTCCTTAGCCTGAAATCACATGACCTTGAAACGCTAAACAAGTCAACCAAAACTCGCACTTGCTAAACTTAGCGTACAATCCATGATTCCTCAGGGTCTGAAATACCATTCTCAAATACCTCTCGTACTCCTCTACACTTCTTGAATACACCAGGATATCGTCGATGAACACGATCACAAATTGATCCAGATATTCTTTGAACATTCGATTCATCAGATCCATAAAAGCAGCTGGGGCGTTTGTCAAACCAAACATCATTATAGTGAATTCATAATGGCTGTATCGAGTACGAAATGCTGACTTTGGTATGTCTTCTTTTCTGATTCTCAGCTGATGATACCCTGTCCTCAAGTCAATCTTTGAAAATATCGACGCTCCTTGCAGTCGGTCAAACAAGTCATCGATCCTCGGGAGTGGATACTTATTCTTGATTGTCACTTGATTGAGTTGATGATAGTCAATGCACAGGCGCAACGAACCATCTTTCTTCTTCATAAACAAAATCAGTACTCCCCAAGGTGATGCACTGGGACGTATGAATTTCTTATCCAACAATTCCTACATTCGTGCATTCAGTTCTTTCAACTCAGACAACGCCATCTGGTAAGGAGCCTTAGAAATTGGCTCTGTTCGGGGTGCTAACTGGATCACAAACTCGATCTCTCTCTCTGGCGGCAAGCCTGGCAATTCTTTCGGAAACATGTCTGGAAATCTCGAACTACTGAGATGTCCTCGATTTTCAGCTCCTCAACTGTCGTATCCATGTAGTCGCTAGGTAGCCTTGACAACCCCCGTCTAATAAACGGGTTGCCTCAAGTGACGAGATTAAGGAAATCGAGGGTCCTCCTCGACTCCCATTAAACTTGAAACTTTCACCCCCTAACGGGTTAAACTGAATCGATTTATGATAGCAGTCCATCTTAGCACGTTGCTTGGTGAGCCAGTTCATGTCAATTATCACATCGAAATCATACATGGCTAGGACTAACAAATCTATCCTCTCCTCTCACTCACCAATCACTAACTTGCAACAAGGACAACCCACTATAGTTAACGCCTTATCCTTTAGCGGTGTAGATATGCTAACCACTGACTCCAACAACTCAGGAATCAATTCTACCAGCTTAACAAACTGTTCAGCTATAAACGAATGAGTCGCACCAGGATCAAATAAAGCATAAGCAGCGTGGTTGTTCAACGAAACCATACATGTAATCACATTAGGCACGTCCTTAGCCTGTCCTCTCGTGATAGCATACGTCATTCCTTGAGCTGGAGGTCTATTCAGTCCACCCTGCCGTGCAATTTATGGCGCGAACCCTCTATTATGACCCATCGGTAGCGGCGGTGGTAACTGATGCAGTCCCCTTAGCTTTTTGGGACAGTCTCTGGCCAAATGCCTAGGCTGGCCACACTTGAAGCAAGCACCCATCCTTAAATGGCACGGGGTTGAACCATGTCGCCTTCCACAAAAGTGACATGTGCCATTCTGACTCAGCGTTGACATTCTAACTCCACCCTTCCTACTGGGCGGAATATGATTGTGGCATCCCGGAAATTCAAAGCCAAGCCTTAAGGTGTGTTAAATGTCTTTAATTAGGTGATAGAATTTTATGGCTTATGCTTTAGCCAATTTGTCTTTTAAATTTGATGAATTTTGCTTGTGTTGTGGAAATTTAAATTTAATTAGTTAATGCTTGGCCATATGATTTAAATTTCAATAATTGAAATATCCCAAGACTTTGGCCAAGATGAAATTTGAATTTAGAAATATTTATAGAAAGGAATTCAAAAAAAAAAAAGGAAAAAGGGATAAAATTCGAAATGGGCCTTGGGCCCATTAGCCTAAAGCTTGGTGGGCCAAGCTAGTCGGCCCATTGGGCCCAAGAGAGGGAGCTCGACCAGCCCAAGGGGGAATGGCCGGATGGGCCTAAGCCCAAGCCCATTGAAATTCAAATTTAAAAACAAAAATTACAAGTGGCAAGACAAGTCCTCATGCATTGGCCATGGTTGAGGTGGATTAATCATTGCAATTGGGGGATATAAAAAGAGAGAGGGAAGAGAGAGAGTGGCCGTTTTCTTCATTTTGGCCGAGAGAGTGTGCGAGAGAGAGCTTGAGCGGAGGAGAGGCCGAGAGAGAGGAGGTGGAGCCGAGAGTTGCCGCCGCCGTGTCTCGCCGTCGCCGCCTTGTCCGACCGTCCTACGCCGCCGTGTGTTGCTGTGTGTTCTTCTTTAAGGCAAGTGGGGGGTCCTTAACTTCTCTTGCATGTTGTTTTGATGGTTGCATGTTAGATTTTAGGGGTGATTTGGACGAAATACCGAAGTAAGGGTTGAATGTGTTCATGTTATGTGGCTGTTTCCGTTCGGTTTGCGGTAGACAGTTTCTTATTCGAGCTTGTATGTGTATTTGGAGTGTGATTTTGGCTTCGGTGTCTTCATGAAAGTTGAAGCTAACATCTTGAGGTATGACATACTCTAATTTCATGGAAAACGATGGTGATATGAGGGGTCAAAAGTTCTATTTCACGGAGGCTTTAGATCTGCGAATTTCCTACTGACCTTTTGTTGATTTCTTGGTTGCATGTTGATTTCTGTTGGAGATCTCACTTTGTTGTCTTCATGAATGTTGTAGATAACATCCTAAAATATAACATACTCAAATTTGAGGAGAAACAAATGAGTATAGCCTAGTTAACCAGCTAGATCTTTGAGACGGATGGTTCTGTTGAAGTATACCGAGACACCCGAGACTTCAAGGGCTTAAAAGAGGATCATACTTTGGTTATTTAACCTAGATCTCTTCATGAAACTTGTAAAGGACACATTGATACATAACATACTCGAATTTCAGAAGAAACGAAAGAGATTTGATGGGTCAAACCTAAGTTTTTCGGTGATGTATGTTCTGGACGAAACGGTAGAGGTTCCAGAAGCTTCATGGAGTTGTATAAATTAATCTAAAAATAATTTGGCTTAGGGTTCTGCATGAAAAATGCACGAAAATGTGTTGGCTATCACCCTGTAAAATTTGGGAATTTTCGGAGGTCATATGAGTATTTTAATTGAATTAATTCGAAAACTGTGCAATCTGGCCATTTTCCGAATATTGTGTGTATTTTGTGGAAATTTGGGAAATTATGTGAAATGCAAATTTGGCCATGAATTTGGGTGAAATTGTGATTTTAATTGTTTGTTAAATGATTGTTTGAATATTATGATTTTTGAAAAAAAATCATAAATATTAAATATAATATTTATTTATGAAAATAAATAAATATAATAAAATAATAATAATAAAATAATAATAAAATAAAAAGTGGATTATTTTATTGGCCAAGAGTTTTATTGAGTTATAATGTATTGTTATTGACACTGATGTATGAATGATCATGAATTATGATGCATTGCTATATGACATCGATGCATGTATGATTGTGAATCATGATGCATGTGTGTGAATCATATGCCATGAAATAATAAAATGAAAAGGATGATAAAAGTGGAAAGTGGTATGTGAGTAAGAGGTTGTGGCGGAGGATGTTGTCTGGTGGCCTGGTGGCGTAATTCCAAAGATTCCCTGGGAGTTTCAGGATGCCCGGAATGTGGGGGGCCGGAAGCCCTGTCGGAGGTTTCTGCCCGAAGGGAGTGACTCGCGATGCCAGGATTAGGGTGCGAGATCCCCGGTTAGAAGGGTAAAGGCCGAAAGCCCTGTCGGAGGTTTCTACCCGAAGGGAATGCCTCGTGATGCTAGTTGAGATGCGAGATGCCCGGAATGTGGGGGGCCGGAAGCCCAGTGGCCATGAGATGGCTGGAATGCTGGGATCCCTGTCGGAGGTTTCTGCCCGAAGGGATGGTGATGATGGTGAATTTGGTGATTTGAGAAAAGATAATGATGATATGGTATGATATGCATGGTGATGCATGGCTAATGATGATGTGATATGCATGGTGATGCATGGCTAATGATGATGTGATATGCATGGTGATGCATGGCTAATGATGATGTGATATGCATGGTGATGCATGGCTAATGATGATATGGTATGATATGCATGGTGATGCATGGCTAATGATGATGTGATATGCATGGTGATGCATGGCTAATGATGATGTGATATGCATGGTGATGCATGGCTAATGATGATATGATGTGATATGCATGGTGATGCATGGCTAGTGATGATGTGATATGCATGGTGATGCATGGCTAATGATGATGTGATATGCATGGTGATGCATGGCTAATGATGATATGATGTAATATGCATGGTGATGCATGGCTAATGATGGTATGATGTGATATGCATGGTGATGCATGGCTAATGACGGTATGATGTGATATGCATGGTGATGCATGGCTAGTTATGATGTGATATGCATGGTGATGCATGGTTAATGATAATGTGGTATGCCATGATGATGATATGATGATGATATATATGATGTGATGATGCATGATACGCATGATTTCAAGGTAGGTGATGCTTGCAACGTGTGATGATATGCATGATGCATTGGAATGTTATTGGATTTCCCTATCTGCTGAGTGGTTGTACTCACCCCTTTTGGGGATAACATTTCAGATTAGCACTATGCCGCTACCTGCTGTTTCGCGTGGGGTATTTTACGGTCTACCGTCTGATGTTGAGGTGGAGTGTACGGAGATAGATTGTCCCTCTGTGCCCGGATTGACGTTTATCCGAGTGCGATGCTTAGTTATGTATGATATCGGCCTGGTTGGGGGCCCTGTCATACAAGAGTTCCTGTCTGTGCACGTTCGACGGGATGGAGCGATGCGAGGGATGCTGCCGCCGCCACCACCTGATGCACCGGGTTGGGTGTGAGACCTGTACGCGAGGAGTAGGAGCTAGATCACTTTTTGATGTAGATAGTCGACACTTTCGATGGGGGGTTTTTGTGCTCGCATGATGTTGAGGGTCGAGGTCTCTTTTTGAGGTTTTAGGCTGGACATGGCTGAGTCCTAGCTTTTCCTTGTTATGTACCAACCCGAGAGTAGTCCCATCTTGAAAATATATGTAAATAATGTGTCGACGTTTGTTTATAAAAATCCTGATGTGTAGCTGGTGTGTATTTGTATCATGGGTTAGAAGGGAGATAGATGACGATGTGAATTTTGCTTCCGCTATGAGTCGCGCATGGGACCGCTTTAAAAGAAAAAGAAAAAAAAAATGCCTGTAATCTGGCAAGGCTTAATTTAGCCAAGAGATAGAGATGGTAAAAGATGTAACACCGGCGCTGGTGACGACCTGAGAAGGGTTCGGGGTGTCACAATGATACATTCCTCCTGTTATGGGCCTCTTCTCAAACCGGTTCCCGTCCTTGTTTGAACTGAACCTTGAACTAGATGCAGCAGTTTGTTCACTCAGGTTCCTCTCTATTAGCTAGGCTCGACCATATGCCTCATTATAATCCCTTAGGTCGAATGGCACTAGTGGATTCCTCAGCTTTGGTCGAAGGTCATTCCTAAACCTTCTAGCTTTGTATTATGGATCTTCCATCAATTTGGGAGCGTACTAAGACAGCTCCACGAACTTTGCTTCACATTGACCTACACTCAGCATCCCTTGACGGAGGCACTGGAATTCCTCCATCTTCTGTTCTCCGGAGTGTGGCACCCCTCGAACAGCCCCCGAACCATTAGGATCGCCACAGTTTGATTACCATTCGCTTGACCAAATAACATGTCACTCTGATACCATTTCAATTGTAGCGGGTCCATACAACCTGGGGGTTTACATTTTTTTAGATCGGTCTCTTGGGCAATTCATATAACGGAAGCATATCCAACAACTCCCTTCCCTATATTAAGAAAACAGTGTACACCAACTGAACATCTTATATAAGTTAAAGCCGAACACTTTTATTTACATAAAGTAGATGGACATCTTTAGTCGGTACATCGAAATGCCATAGTTTTCTATACTCGGCTATACTTCAAAAGATGACCGACATCTCCTCCTTAGTCGTATACTTAAGGTCCATCGATCAGTGTCGGCGTCCAAAAGTTCCTTCCTTTGCTAATCCTCCTCCTCGTTGTCATATCCAACCACTTGATCCATCTACTATTGGCAGTGGCAGCAGAGATATCTTATTTAGTCTAAAATGTTATTCCCCAAACAGGGTGAGTACAACCACTCAGCAGGTAAAGGACCCAATAAACCACTCAATGCATCACACAATACAATCATAGCATAACACATGTCATTCAAGCATCCATGCACAATTTACCTTGATACCATGCACATGTCATCATACCGCATGTACATACATCCTCATATAATCATCACCATCATGTCATACACTTGCCATTGCACTTACCATCATGCCATAAGTGCACATACATCCATGCACTTACCATCATGCATCCATGCACTCATCATTATCATATCACATGTACCATCATACCATAGGTGCACATACATCCATGCACTCACCATCATCATGTCACATATACCATCATGCCATAGGTGCACATACATCCATGCACTCACCATCATGCATCCATGCATACATGTTGCCATACCATGCATGATTCAATTTCAATTTCCAAATTTTATTCTTTCACTTTGAACCGCCATGTTTCTCTTTCCTGGGACCAGTATTTGCATCCCACATTTATCGCTCGCACCCCACCTGGCATCGCGAGGAACCTCCGGGCATGTATTCAAAATACAACCGAGCATTCGGCACAATACCTGCCAGGCATCTCGTACCCCAACTGGCATCACGAGGCATCCCCCAGCACAAACCTCCGGGCTTCCGGCTCCCCACGCTCCGAGCATCTCGAAACTCCCGAGGACCCTCCGGCATTCAGCCACTTAAGGCCACCGGGCATCTGGCCTTTAACCTTCTAGCCAGGCATCCCGACACTCCCGGGGCATCGTCGGCTCACACCTCCGACGGCCTTCTCACTTATCTTAGTTCACATTTTCCATTATGGCTCAATTTCAACATGGCATATGTTGTGATGGCAAACAAGATCATTTTCATCATTTGATTCTTACATGCATTTCCAATCATCATCATACATGCAGCAATATACAATCATTTATGACAATACAATCCGTGGGGTCCATACAACTTAGAATAATCCATATATCATGTCCTTTTTGAAATTTATCGAATTCCGGCTTACACAATTATTGGAAAAAATATAAATTAAATATACATATGATCTTCAAAAATCATAAAATCAGAGCATGTGATAGGCAAGACATAAAGGTAGCAATTCCATGAAGAACACATGCCCAAAAGAGCTTCACACAAGAAGATATAACTCACACAATACAGCATGCAAAATTCAGATAAAATCAGATTGCGCAATTTTTGAAATATTTCGACTAAAATACCCGAATGACCTCCAAAAATTATGAAATTTTTACCAGGTGATAGTTAAGACCCTGAGATATATTTTTCATGAAGACATATAGGCCATATTTGCTCTAGATAATTAACTATAGGCGGTCGAAGCTCCTGTTCCTAGTACTGAACAGTCCAGTTTAGCTGTCTCCGAAAAATCGAGGTTTTGCCTACTTATATTTATTCATTTCCTCTGAAATTTTGATATGTTTTGCCTAAATAGGTCCACTACAACTTTCATTAAGGGATCTAGGTAATATTCTCAAAGAATAGTCACCATTTAGTCCACGAAGTCTCGGGAGTCCAGTACCATACTTCCAGATCTGCCGTCTTCAAAAGAAAATCGTTTTACCAGGATACACTTGCTCGTTTTACCTCAAATTTGAGTATGTTAATATTGAAGATGTTCTCTACAACTTTCGTGAAGAATTCAAAGTGAGATGCTCGGTAAAAAGTAACATTCAACACACAAAACCACCAAGAGGTCGACAAAACAGTTTTAGATCTAACGTTTTCGTAGTGGAAGGGTTTCACCCCTTAAAACCCATCCATTTTGTCTCAAATTTTAGTATGTTTTACTATGAGATGTTTTCTACAAATTTCATGAAGAAGTCAAAGCCAAAATCCAACTAAAAACACGCATGAAAGCCTCTACAACGTTCGGGGTCAGGTGGCACAACTCGAAAACAGAATACATTTTCAAGAACAACACACTCAAGCTTCGGTTTCTCACACCCTAAACGTCCGAGATTTACCACCACTCAAATATACATGCAAGAGACAACATGCAAGAGCAGAACATGGATCCCAACTTGCCTCCAAATCAAGCAAACAACGGCACACGGACGGCGACGGACGAGCAGACGGACGAGCGGACTTCTCCCTTTTTCTCTCGGTTTCTCCCTCTCTCGCAACCCTCTCTCTCTCTCTCTCTCTCTCTCACTTGGCTTGGGCGACAGCCCCCTCAACCGGCCACTCTCTCCCTTTTATTTCCCCCACAAAGCCATCATTTGCAATGACTATGAGCCACCCAAAATGGCCAACACATGAAGTCTCCTTTTTGCCACTTGGCAAGACCCATGCATAATGGGCTTGGAAGTGGGCCGGCCACTCCCCCTCTCCTTGGTCGACGGCAGCCCTCTCCATGGGCTTCATGGGCCAAGCCAATTTGGCCCACTTTAGGTCCAATACCTTTGGGCCTAAAGTTTAACCCTAATGAACCCCAATTTTACTTTTAATTATTCATCTTTAATTCTCTCTTTTATAGATTTCAAATTTTAAATTTCATATGGCCATAATCTTCTAACATTTAATCTATAGGGATTAAATCTATGAGGTGCATAGCTAAGAATAAATTCTTCTCATTAATTTATCCTATAATACTAATTTTAATAACTCATGAACACAAATATATAACACTTTGGTCTTAAAAGAAAACCAATGGCTAAAGCATAAACCAAAGGTAATTTCATTACCTAATCATGGGCTTTAATTCATCTAGAGGTTGTCTTGAATTTTTGGGATGCCATAGAGCGCTACCCGAAAAATACTTGCCGTTAAAGGCTTTGAGGAAAGCGTTCCACATCGGGACTATGCCTTCTAGGAAAACTATGCCTCTGGTGGCCCTCCACTAAGTATTCGCGTTACCTTGTAGCTGGTATACTGCCAACACAACCTTTTCCTCCTCGGTGCACATCAGAAGTGTTGGAGAAAACTTCCTTGAGTGTTTTGAAGTTGACAAAATGTTTCCATCAGTTTAGTCTGAAGATTTGCAGACTCTTCTATCAAAGTCTGAAGTCCTTCGGATTGCCAGACTCAAGACTCAAAGTCTATCCTCATTGATAGTTTCTAGACCGTCAAAGAAGGCTTATCCGAAACGAAGTATTTCGTTAAGGATTTGATTCTGTCAACTAAAGAAGATCTCTTGGCTGGATATAGCATGTCGGAATCCATTATTCAAATCAAGATCAATTCAAGGATTTTGGATCCGTTGATTGGCGAAGCATACTTGGAAGGTTCTACTTATGGAAACCTAGATCCTGATTGTATGGGCGAGCAGGATTGATGGGCTATCGTCATGTTCCTTAAATAGCTCAAAAATCTTCCTAATTGATTTTGTCCAACGAGTAGATTGGAAGAATTCCTTTGGTAAGTGCCAACGGGTGTGATGGCACGAAGGAGTATATAACGAAGACGTTCTAGTTGTTCGAGTGTGTGCGCGATAGAAGAATTCCAAAGTCTAAAGCCCCTTGTTTTTAGTCAATTAAACTGTTGAGCGAAATCTTGTTCACAAAAGAGAGTCTATATCTTTAAGAGATCTTGAGGAAGTGTAGAAGAGTCTCTACACTGTGGAATCAAGGAAGAGCTTTATTGTAATAACTTTTTTGTTTCATAGTGAAATCCAGTCGGTGGGTTGTCAGTGCAGAAGAGTGGACGTAGGCTTGGATTAAGCCGAACCACTATAAACTTGTGTTCATATTCTCTTCCCTACGCTCTTTTACTTTGATCGAACACGTTTTGTTTACAAGAGACGCATTTCCTCTTCATAATCTATTATTGATTAGTGTCGCACACTTATCTCGAAAATTTGTTTTTACACCTATTCACCCCCTCTAGGTGGTTATACTAGCTTTCACAATTGGTATAAGAGCCTGTGTACTCACTTAAGTTGAAGTGTTTTACTTCAGAGTTAAAGATCCATGGCTAGTATGTTGGCTCCTAGACTGGTTGAAGGGCAAAGCAATACCAGACCGCCTTATTTTGATGGAAATGAATACAACATATGGAAAAATAAGATGAAGGCATTCCTAAGATCAAAGGATCCTTTGGAATGGGATGTGGTAGACAAAGGAATCATTCCTAAAGTTGCACCTATCTCAGAAAGAGGAAAAGAAGCTGTTGAGTCTAGTGAAATGACTCAAGAAGAGATAACCAATAGACAAGCTCTTGATGCAAAAGCAATTTATTCTTTATATTGTGCATTATCACCTACTGAATATAACAGAATATCTTCTTGTGATATAGCTAAAGAAGTCTGGGATAGATTACACATCACCTATGAAGGAACTGATTGAGTGAAAGAAACTAGAATCAACATTCTGCTTGGTCAATATGAAGCATTCAAAATGAAATCAGGAGAATCTATCACTGACATGTTTAGTCGTTTTACAAAAATCGTGAATGGTCTTGAAAATCAAGGTCAACCAATTTCTGATCCCATGAAAGTAAACAAGCTACTGCGTGGACTCTCCAATGATTGGAATCATATAAAGACCTCAATAAGAGAGACACAAAGAATTATGCTACTCTCTGTTGATGAATTGGTTGGGACTCTTCAGTCTTATGAAGTGGAGCGAATCAACGAAGATGAAGATCCTAAAGGTAAGAAATCAATTGCATTAAAATCTAATGATGATTCTGATGTCACAGATTCTAAAGATGATATGGATGATGAAGAGCTTGCTCTCATGATAAGAAGATTTAGAAAGCTAAACAGAAAGGGAAGAAGAGTCAATCCAAAGAAACAGAGTTTTCAAAAGCAACAGTCTAGGTCAGTTGAGGATGATGAATCTAATAAAGATGTAGTCTGCTTTGAATGTAAGAAAAAGGAACACATCAGACCCAACTGTCCACTTCTGAGGAAAAAGAAAGGAAAAGCTGAGAAATATCGAAAGACACTTAAAGCAGAAACTTGGAGTGATACAGAATGTGAGGAAAGCGATGATGATTATGTCAATATTTGTCTTATAGCACAATCAGACTCAGATTCAAACTCCGAGACAGACTCAGATTCAGACAGTGAATTCGAGGTAAATAATTTGAATATGCCTACTAGAGTCTCTAACTACATTGATGAATTGTGTCTTAGTCTCAAAACTTATCTCAAAAGGATTTCCGAACTTAAAAGAGAAAATTCTGCACTAAAACAATAGGAAAATGTTTTGAAAGAAAATGTCAAAAGCTTAGAGAAAAGTGTTACTACTTTGAAAGAAAATGCAGACAATCTTTCAAAAGAAAATGCATTATTGAAAAATGATATGTCAAGTATTTTTAAAAGATTCTTTCAGCACAAAGACCTTACTTCAACAAATCAGGTTTAGGAATGACTGCTAAAATCATTCCTCTAATTGATTTTCCTAAAGTAAAGGAAAGAATTAAGCAAAGACCTACAAGAGATGCTTACAAAAGTCATTTCCAAAAAGTTTTTGTAAAACCAGTAGGTCGCAGTGCTCTTAAATGTTCTAAGTGCAATAGCTTAGATCATTTTGAGAAAGTATGTCCTATGGTTTGGAAACCTGTTAAGAAGGTATGGACAAAGACCGTATATTGCACTAACACCAATGGACCCAAGAAAATATGGGTACCAAAGAAAGCTTGAGTCTCTTTTCTAAATGCAGGTCACTATCAAGAAAAAGGTTAAATGGTACCTGGATAGTGGATGCTCAAGGCGTATGAAAGGAGATTCAAATTGCTTCATAAAGCTTGTCCAAGTTAATGGTAGAAAAGTTTATTTTGGAGGAAACAACAAATGAAGAATTGTGGGATACGGAACTGTAAAGATTGGAAGCCTCATGATCAATAATGTTTCTTTAGTTGAAGGACTCAACTACAATTTGCTAAGTATCAGTCAGCTATGCGACACCGGTTTCAAAATCAACTTTCAAGAAGGAATATGTTCTCAGTCTTTCACGAGTCGAAGACTTGGGAATATCTACCTCTTGGATATCAAACCAGATGAAACCAAATGTCTAATCTCAATTCAAGAAGAAGCAAACTTATGGCACAGAAAACTTGGGCACATCAACATGAAGCAAATAGCCAAAATCTCAGCAAAGAAGCTTGTTCGTGGACTACCCAATCTGTCATACCAAAAGTCTTATCTATGCACACCATGTGTGTTGAGAAAACAAGTAAGAAACTCATTCAAACCAGTAAATCAAGTTTCCACTAATCGTGTACTGCAGCTCTTGCATATGGATCTCTTTAGACCAACCAGAACTCAAAGCATTGGAGGTAAGAAATACTGTTTAGTGATTGTGGATGATTATTCACGATTCACTTGGGTATATTTCCTGGCAAGTAAGTCTGAAACATTTTCTTATTTTACAAAGTTTGCTAAAAAGGTCTAAAATGAGAAAGGGTATGTTATTTCAAGTATACGGACAGACCATGGAGGTGAATTTGAAAATCAAGACTTTATGAAATTCTGTGATGAATCTAGTTTTCAGCATGTGTTCTCTTCACCATATACTCCAGAGCAAAATGGAGTTGTGGAAAGAAAGAATAGGTCGCTTCAAGAAATGGCTAGAACTCTTTTAATTGAAAGTAACATCTCTTCTCGTTTTTGGGCTAAAGCAGTTTCTACAGCATGTTATATTATTAATAGAGTCTTTCTAAGGCCTATTATGGAAAAAAACTCCCTATGAGTTATTCAAAGGGAAGAAGCCTATTGTTTCATATTTTCATGTGTTTGGATGTAAATGTTTTATATTGAAAAATGCAAATGATCGTGTTGGTAAGTTTGAAGAAAAGTCAGATGAAGATATTTTCCTTGGATACCCTATCACAAGCAAAGCTTACATAGTTTACAACAAGAAGACTCAATCTGTAGAGGAATCGATGAATGTCAAATTTCAAGACTTTATGCAAAACCAATCGATTCATACTCATCTTGAAGAATCTGAACCTGCTCCAGACTCTACAAAGTCTAAATCTCCAGAAGCAGTTCAACCTTCAGAAGACGAGCGACAAATGATCAACGAAGATTCAAATGAGGAAAAGATCAACAGTCTAACAAATCAACCAGCAAATGGAAGCATAAGTCCGGTCATCCCAAAGATCTTATTATTGGCGATATTAATGAAGAAATTCGCACAAAATCCAAAAGGTGCGAAGAGTCTAGTGCTGTGGCTCTTATTTCTGAAATAGAACCCAAGAGCATAGAAAAAGCTTTAACTGATGAAAGCTGGATTGAAGCTATGCAAGAAGAACTCAGGCAATTCAGCATTAATGATGTCTGGGAATTGACTCCTAAATCGAAAGGTAAATCCATCATTGGAGCAAAATGGGTTTTCAGGAACAAGATGAACGAGAAAGGAAAAGTTGTAAGAAATAAAGCAAGACTCGTGGCCAAGGGATATACGCAAGAAGAAGGATAGACTATGATGACACTTACGCACCAATAGCAAGGTTAGAAGTAATTAGATTATTACTTGCTTTTGCTTGTCATAAGAATTTCAGATTATTCCAAATGGACGTCAAGAGTGCTTTCCTTAATGGATTTATCCAAGAGGAAGTCTATGTGGAACAACCACCCGGTTTTGAAGACCCAAGGAAACCAGACTCTGTATTCAGACTGAAAAATGCTTTATATGGTTTAAAGCAAGCACCTCAAGCTTGGTACGACAGACTAAGTAAGTTCTTAATTCAAAATGGTTTTGTCAAAGGTAAAGTAGATACTATATTGTTTATCAAAAGAGAAAGCAAAAGTTTTCTACTTGTTCAAATTTATGTTGATGATATTATTTTTGGATCTTCTAATGAAAGTCTGTGCAAGAAATTCTCTAAGTCTATGCAGGATGAGTTTGAAATGAGCATGATGGGTGAACTAACCTTCTATCTCGGGCTTCAAGTGAAACAATTAAAGGAGGGAATTTTTATTCATCAAGAAAAATATGCTAAAGAACTTGTCAAAAAGTTTGGACTAGAAAATTGCAAAAAGACTGATATACCAATGTCAAGTTCTTTGAAGCTGGACAAGGATGAAGAAGGAAAGAGAGTTGACCAGAAGCTATACAGGAGTATCATTGGTTCACTTCTTTATCTAACTACTTCTAGACCTGACATTTTATTAAGTGTTTGTAGTTGTGCTAAATTTCAATCAGACCCTAAAGAATCTCATTTAAATGCTGCAAAGCGTGTTATCAAATACATTGCCTCAACTTCAAATTTGAGTCTCTGTATCCTAAAGAGGGAGATTTTACTCTTCTTGGATACTCAGACGCAGACCTAGCCTGTGACGTCCTGAAATTCGACCCCGTTTCGATAAAGTGAAATGGGCATTTCGTCGGCGTGCCTATAGCCTTTTTCTCTGAGCTGATCACTCACGAGTTAACTAACCTATTAGGTAAAGCCGTTAAGGGATGTATCAGCTGTAAAATCCCTAAAAGCTACCTAATTGGTTGGATTGAGCTAAAATCACGTCTGATCGATTTTTAACCACGAAATTGAACTCGATTTCGGGAATCGAATTTTAAGCGCGTCATAATTCTTATTTTTAGGATCCTGTCTCATCGCTCGTCAATTTATTGACGAGTCCGAAATTTCAATAAAGAAATTATCGGAAGAAAATTCGAAGCCCAAGTGAAAATAGAAAGAGAAAAGGAAAATTGCATAAAGGCATTATGCATTTTTGTTTTTGTTTTTCTCTTCCTTTCCCTTATTCTTTCTCTCTTTTCTTTTCCTCTCCTTTTTCTCTTTTTCTTTCTCTCTCCTCTCCCCTTTTTCCCCTCCCCCTCGTGCGACCCCCACCGCCCATTTTTCTCTCTCTCTCTCTCTCTCTCTCTCTCTCTCTCTCTTTCTTCTTCTTCTTCTTCCTTCCTCTGCACGCTGAAGCCAGCGAAAATCAGAAGCAGAAAAGCGGAGACAGCAGCTCGCCGCTCGTCCCGCTCGCCGCGCCGCCGCACAGCCGCACCGCCGCGTCGCGCCCGCGCACCCGTCGCCGTCCGGCCGTCCGCGCACGCCCAGGCCGTGCGACCAGCCCTGTTCCGCCTCTGCTCTGCACCGACCAGCCCATCTCCGGCCACCTCCGGCCACCGCCAGCCCCGCCGGACCTCCCCCGCGACCCCCTCGCCCTCCGCCGGCCTTCCCCCGCCGCCCTAGCCGCCGGAGCTGCTCCGTTCAGCCGCGACCAGCAGACCCACGAAGTGGGTTTCCAGCACTTCGGGCCCGCTTTTGGGCCGTTTCCCGGCCCCGAACCCGAGCCGTGCTTTGGGAACAATCGTTCCTCGCGTCGTCGCCGTCGGATTGATCCGATTTGCGCGCGATTTGGTGAGTAATCTCACTAATCCGGGATTAGTGGCTAATTATGCTTTAAGCTGGTTTAGATTTAATTAATTATGTTTAGGTTGTTAGATTAGAATAAATTAGCAATTATTAGTCAATTGTGATGTGATTTAGATAAATTGATTGTGTAATTAGCAAGTAGACGTGGTCTACTATTTATTGGAAGTGCTTCGGGAATTTTCCCGACCCTTAGTGGGCTCCAATTAGGCTTTTCGGGCCTAAGTGGATATTTTAGTATTTAAATATTAATTTTCGGAATTAAATTAAATAATTATTTATTTTCCGAAAATTCAAGGGAGATGGTTCGGAACCGGAATATTGTGCTGATGATTGTGGTGAAGTCCGTTTATTTAATCGGGCTTTAATTTGAGCTAAATGGGATTTTTAATATTAATTATTTAATATTCGAAATTAATTAAATAATTATTTATTTTTCGAAAATTCAACTGAGATGGTCTGGAACCGGAAAATTATGCTGATGACCGTGGTGAAGTCCGTTTATGTAATCGGGCTTTATTTTGAGCTAAATTGAATTTTTTAATAATAATTATTTAATTTTCAAATTTAATTATTTAATTAATTATTTTTCGGAAATTAAGATTTTGATGGCCGACGACCGAAATCTCGTGCTGATCGTCGTGGTGCAGTCCGTTTATTTATTTGAGCTCCACGTTGTATGAAATTGAATAAATTGTGATATTTTAGGGATTTACCCTAAATTGATTGGAATTGATTGTGATTGAATTGTCGATTGGTAAATGGCCAAGTATGTTATTAAGCATTTTTAATGCTTTGTTGAGTTGATTTATTTATTTGATTGAGAAATCGTTGGGCATTGGTTGTTGATATTGAAAGTGAACTGGTAACCACTGCAAAGAGGACACGTGGCTCGGTGAATTGGAATGTCACCTGGAAAATGCACGTGAGTTCAGTGGTTGAATATGTCACCTTGGCGAAAAGGTCGCCTGAGAGAATGCACGTGGCTCGGAGACTCGGTATGTCGTCCTGGAGAATGCACGTGGCTCGGTGACAGGATTTGGCATCTAAAAGGACACGTGGCTCGGTGATCTGATGCGTCACTTTGGTAAGCGAGTACCTTAGAGAATGCACGTGAGTCCAGCATTCCGGAATGGCATCTAAAAGGGCACGTGGCTCGGTGAATTGATGCATCACCTTGGTGAGATAGCACCTTAGAGAATGCACGTGGGCCCGGACATCGTAAAAAGGACACGTGGCTCGGTGGCTTGATGTACCACCTTGGCGAAGAGGTCGCCTTAGAGAATGCACGTGGATCCGAGGTTTGAGGCACGTGAACTCGGAGACTTGGAAGGTCGTCCTGGAGAATACATGTGGCCTAGCTTTTAAATATCCCATAGTGGGGATTGAATTGTATGGCATGTAATCGACTAGTTCGATTTGTTGAAAGCGAATGGCGGTCTATTATGAATTGTACTGACTTGCAGGTGGGATCAGAGGCCAAGGTAAGTCCTCTACCCTGTGCGTGTTTAGGCAGCCTTTAGTATAATAGTTTACTAATCGGGCTTAGTGGGGTAGAACTCGCTGAGACGTAGTCTCATCCCAGTTTGGGGAAATCATTTCAGGACCCCGCTGAAGAGCTGAGGAGGAGGAATCCGAGGAGGAGAACTCGGAGGTGGGATCTGAAGAAAAGGATTTTTGGAAGAAGAAGACAATTCTGAGAGAGGCCTTGAGTACGGCCTAGTTTATCTAAGTTTCTGTCTTCTTTTGAGATCTCTATTTTGATGTGAATAGAGTTTAGAATAAAAAGTTGTGAAGCGTTACGGTTTGTGTTTTGTATAAAAGTGTGGTTATAAATTTCAATATGAAAAATATGGCCCTGCTTTTCTATCCCATCGTTTTATTGTCTGGGGATTTTAATTGCTTCCGCATGTGCTAATAAATGAAAGGGTCGGCGATACATTGTCCTGGGATATCGCATTATAAAATCGACCAATGTAGAAGGATGTGTGCGTGCCCGAGGATCGGGGCGTGACATAGCCGGGTGCAGAGTTGACAGAGTACCTCGGGCACCTGTCAACTACTTGGAAGCAGGACATTATTTGGTTTTCAAGGAAGCAAAGTACAAAGCAGAGTATGTAGCTCTTGGAAGTTGTTCACAAATTCTATGGATAAAACAACAGCTAAGAGACTTTGGAATTGAAGACTCATGCACCGAGATCAAATGTGACAACACCAATGCAATCAATCTCACCAAGAATTCGATTCTTCACTCAAGAGAAAAACATATAGAGATTCGACATCATTTCATTAGAGATCATGTTCAAAATGGAGAAGTTTCGATTCAGTTTATTGATTCAAAGAATCAACTGGCGGATATATTTACAAAGCCTTTGGAGAGAAATCAATTTGAAGTTGTTCGTTCCAGACTCAATATCTTAAAGTCTGAAGAAGTTCAGACTCAGGACTGAAAGTCTAAAGGCACTCAAACTCAGACAATCAAGATATATGACTGTAAGTTATTTCTAATTTAGAAACTTATCTCCCGGATCAAATCTTGAAAAGGTACGATTATCTATCCGAAATTGATTGGTGTTATTTCCCAATTTTCATGATTATTGCAATCCTTCCTTTTCGAAAAAGAAGTTATTTTTGAAATGACAGTTATCTAATTTTTGAAAAAGGCAGTTATTTTTTTAAAAGGCATTTTTATATTTCCTTTTTTTACGGCATTTCGTATGCCTCGCTTCGACTGCCTTATATACTGTTGGTTCTTCTTCGTTTCACTCACAAAAACCCCAAGAGAGCACAGATCTTCCACTTCTGTCTTCTTCTCTTGTTTAATCATCGAAAAGTTTTCATCTTTCTTGGGAAACAAGCTTGGAATCTCTCAAAGACTATGAAAAATGTCGTCTCAAAGAAAGTCTTCAAGGATCGCGAATTGGGGACCACAGCAAATGCGTGAGGGGCCTACGCACTTTGATCTCACCAAGGAAGAAGAATCTCCTAGACAGCAGCCGAGCCCACAACATTCTCAGCAGTGTCCATCTCCTCCATCTCGCCCTCATGATGTTGCACATCGAGAAGAGGAAGAAATCATCGAAGATGCATAACCCATAAGTACTCATAAGCCCACTTTTACCTACAAGCTTTACCATGCTTTGAAGAGGAGTGGTACTCCGTTGAACTACATAGATGTATTTCTTACGGACAAAGGGTATAGAAATAAAACTTTCTTCTTACGGACAATGGAACAATTGGGAATTTCCCCTGCGGGGTCAGCGGAAGAAGCTTTGGCGAATATCCCAAGCGATCCACGTGTTGGAGGGTTGAGTCAACCAGATGCCAATGATGATGATAGGATGTATAGTCAGTTTAAACCTAGAATGGGTGTTGCGGCGAAAATCCGAAACAAAAGGATAGGCTTGTTTCGCTCGGAGGAACACAAGCAACTATACTCTAAGTTGCTAAAGCGTGGGGTGATAAACCCTAGAAGTGTGGACTTCAATTTTCTTGACTCTGTGAATGTCAATCTGCGGGAAAATTCAGTCTTCTTCAACTCGAATAGTTTTGTTCTGAAACGACAGAAGCTTATGCTGAACTTACTGCTTATTTCTATTCGAATCTCAGTTTTTTGGATGCGAATAGATTCTCTTTCAGTGTTCGAGATCAGGACTATGTAATTGACATGAATACATTGGCTGATGTGATTGGGGTTGAAAGAGGGAGATATCAACCCATCAGTGTGTCTATTGCTCGTGCAACGATCGAGCTTGTTCAGGATAGAACAACGGAAGGAAATATTTCCTATTTGAGGATGAATGCGTCCAACATTTTGCTTTACAAGATAGTGATTAACTGCCTTAGACCAAAATCTACTTCAAAAACCAACGTTTCAAACTTGGAGGCAAAGCTGATGTATGCCATCAATGCTGGCAAAAATTTCTCTCTTCCATACACTATTATGTTCCACATGTACAGAACAATGGTGAAGGACAAGGGTCAACTTCCGTACGTAGCTCTTGTGACCAAGTTATTCAAACATTTGAATGCTAAGCCTCCCCGGATTCTTTGTGTTCGAACATGCGATCAAATGGTGGTGGAACTGAAAATGGTCTCTAAAATGCATATGAAGGAACTCAACAAGGCTTTGGAGCAATTCAAAGTGAAAACCCCTGTCAAGACTCATTCAGTCTCTTCGGCGGCAAAGAGAAAAGGGAAGGAGCCCATGGTTGCTCTATCCAAGAAAAGAAGAGCTCTCATCATTAAGGATGAAGAGGATGATGATGATGTCACCATTTCTGCGATGGCATTGTAGAACTTGAGTAGTTTTGTTCCAGAAACAACGGAGAGACAGGAAAAAGACAAGGATGAGACAGAATAGAGGACTAGAGACAAAGAAGATTTGGAGAAAGAAGCAGAGGAGAGAGATGCAAAGGAGGAAAGAATTGAGAAAGAAGAAGAGGAGAGAGGAGATGAAGCAGAAGTAGAGCATGAGGAACACTTTTCTCCACCTGAAGGCATGGAAACAGGGGGAGATCCTGAGACAAGAGGAATGTCCTCAATCTCTGCCACCAATGAAGGAGTAAGTCGTTCTCCAGCAGATCTAGAGGACATCTTTGCCTCTCAATTTCCTGAGGAGGGACATGAGGTTTCATCGCCCAATTTGCGTGATCGTGCTGAATTGCCATCATCTGCCAATACTCCGTCTGATTGTGCAGAAGCCAGTACTCAGACAGACAATTCGACAGACTTTCACAGAATACTTGATGTTCTTTTGGAGATGCAAGGTCAAATTTATGCTCTGGGATACGAAATTCAGAACTTGTAGAACGCAGGACAAGCCTCTTCAGTGTCTTTGCATGATCAGATCAATACCCTTGCTCTTCAAGTTCAAGCAAATGCTAAGGGTGAAGAGGTAGCGCAACTGAAGGAGGATTTGAAAAAGCTGGAAGGGATTGTCCAGTCAATGGGAGATTTCCAACTTGTTCATGTTCCCAAGCAATCTTAAAGCCATTCTCTTTTTATCTCTAACTTTTTAATGATGACAAAAAGGGGGAGAGATGTGGTGCAGATTTGATTTTGAACTTTGAATTCTTGACTTTTTGAACTTTTGTGATGATTATGTTTGATTAACTTGACTCTTGTGTTTGGCAGTTTGGATTTGGACTGGATTTGGATTTGACTGCTTAAACGATTGTTTATCTTAAGCACTATTGATATCTCATGGCTTTGCTCATTTACAGAATTAACATATTTTCTGTAGATGCAAATTCTAATGTTATCATTATTAAGCTATTTATCTTTTGTGAGATAGCCTTGTTTGCTTGAGTAATGTTTTGCAGGTCAAAGTTATCCAAATCTGTAGGAAAGTTTTGTCACCATCAAAAAGGGGGAGATTGTTGGAGAAAACTTCTTTGAGTGTTTTAAAGTTGACAAAATGTTTCAATCAGTCTAGTCTGAAGACTTGCAGACTCTTCTATCAAAGTCTGAAGTCCTCCGGACTGCTAGACTCAAGACTCAAAGTCTATCCTCATTGACAGTTTTTAGACCATCAAAGAAGGTTTATCCGAAACGAAGTATTTCGTTAAGGATTTGATTCTGTCGACTAAAGAAGATCTCTTGGCTGGATATAGCATGTCAGAATCCATTATTCAAATCAAGATTGATTCAAGGATTTTGGATCCGTTGATTGGCGAAGCATATACTCGGAAGGTTCTACTTATGGAAACCTAGATCCTGATTGTATGGGCGAGCAGGATTGATGGGCTATCGTCATGTTCCTTAAATAGCTCGAAAATCTTCCTAATTGATTCTGTCTAACGGGTAGATTGGAAGAATTTCTTTGGTAAGTACCAACGGGTGTGATGGCATGAAGGAGTATATAAGGAAGACGTTCCAGTTGTTCAAGTGTGTGCGCGATAGAAGAATTCCAAAGTCTGAAGCTCCTTGTTCTTAGTCAATTAAACTGTTGAGCGAAATCTTGTACGCAAAAGAGAGTCTATATCTTTGAGAGACCTTGAGGAAGTCTAGAAGAGTCTCTACACTGTGGAATCAAGGAAGAGCTTTACTATAACAACTCTTTTGTTTCATAGTGAAATCTAGCCGGTGGGCTGTCAGTGCGAAAGAGTGGACGTAGGCTTAGATGAAGCCAAACCACTATAAACTTTGTGTTCATATTCTCTTCCCTACGCTCTTTTACTTTGATCAAAACACGTTTTGTTTACAAGAGACGAATTTCCTTTTCATAATCTATTGTTGATTAATGCTGCACACTTATCTCGAAAATTTGTTTTTACACATATTCACTCATTTCTAGGTGCTTATACTAGCTTTCACAAGAAGTGCAAAGGCTTTCTCCAGGTCTTGGATCCAAAGCGATGCAATCTTGGGATTTCTTGCGCTAGTGAACCTCAACGAGTTCAGCTTTAAGAACTGCTCTACCAACTTATGTATCGGCCTTTCCCTCTCAACGACTATGTTCCCAACTGGAACTTCGGCAGGTGTGGCTGCGGCAGTAGCAGTGACGGCAGCAATAGCGGCGGCAGTAATGGCGGTAGCTTGATTCTAGGCTTGCTGCCCCATCAAATTCCTAAGCGTCTCAATCGTCTACATGATCCTTTCGATCCTAGGATCACCAAGGGCTGTTACCCTAGCACCAATAGAAGGCGGTGCTACTCCATTAGCACTAGCGTGAACTGGCGCTCTACCACAACCTCCTCGGGTACCGACCCTGGTTAGCGTCCTACCTCGAGTAATAGGTTTGATGGTTCTCTTCCTAGGAGTCCTAAGCTCCTAATCACTCATAGTGTAGATTCTATATAGAAACCTGCTTTCTAATTTCACACAAAATTAGAAACTGAGCGATCCCCACAAAATAATCTACCAATCAAATATCACTGACATGCACCAGCATAAAATAGATATCATTCCTACTAACTATCCTATAAACAATCACACCTTATCACTGAAACTATCGACTAGTTCTGATACCACTCCGGGCGGGGATGTCACGCCCCGATCCTCGAGCGCGTGCCCATCCCTCGCGCGTGCCCATCCCTCGGTGGTCAATTAAATTGCGACATCCCAGGAGATGTCGTTGACCCATTCATTTTAATGTGCATGCATAAGTGAACTATTACCCTCAACAACAACCAACACGGGATAGAAAAGCAAGAAACAAATTCACAACCAAAACACTTTTATAAACACCCCGGTTTATATACAACACTAGACTATGGACAAAAGTCTACAAAAGATCAGCTCTCAAAATGAAGCTGTCCCAAGACCAGCTAGCTGGACACATTCGTCGATCCTTCGGTCTCCACAGGCTCCGGGGGTGTCGGGTCCTCCACTGCTCCATCAAGAGGGCCTACCGCACTCTCACCTAGAGTGGCATCGACTACCACAACGGGAATTTCAAAATCCTGAAAGGGACCCACAAGGAATCCATTGAACCGTAGCGAAATTACACTCTCAACCGATGAGGTACCCTTTGAGGGAGGCCCTCATCAACCCAAACAGTGGTTATCATGAGTTCATAGACCCATTGACCTCCTGGGGCATGGTAGTCAAAACTCCACTCGGTAACCCTCATAGGCTAACCAAAATGTTCTGGAGGAATTGCCATCTAAGGACTTGAAAAGGTTGAGCCCACGACAGGGTGAGACAATGTATCAGCAAGTTCACCCCCCCTAAACTCCGACTAGGAAGGAAATACACCTAGAGGCAGCTATGCATACAAGTCAGAAGACTTATCTCGCCTCCGTTCCTTCCTGCATGTCAGCACAGTTCATAATCTCAACCAATCAATCAGTCCAACCCAATCGATCAATGGATCCATCCATTCAATTCGATACACTCAATATTATCAATACCATCTATGAATCAAAACCATATATTAATCAATCTACACCATTACCACTCACACAAGCTGAAATATATGGTTATAGCTCACACAAGATGATATATAGATGATAGCTCACACAAGCTGATATATAGATGATAGCTCGCACAAGCTGATATATATTATAGCTCACCCAAGCTGATATAGTATACTGCTCTCACAAGCTGACATATCAATGCTCACATAGGTTGATATAGTATACCGCTCTCACAAGCTCACATACAATAATGCTCGCACAAGCTGACGATTTAATGCTCACACAAGCTAATACACGATAAATTAGTCCCGACCAAGGACCTTGTGCTTTGCACACCAATTCCTCAATCAAATTAATGAACTTGGCCTAATATCATCGTGTTAAAAAAATACTTGATAAAAATAATCGTGTGTGGGTACACGGTCGGTCTGAGCCAAAAGGCTATATCTTTCTTTCCAAAAATCCCACTATTTAATATAGTGCCTAAAAACATTTTTGGCATTAAAAGCCAACACCTCGGTTTTTTTTATTTTATTAAATACCGAAATTACACAATTTTGGGATAAATACCCAAAATTACAATCACCACTTAATTTGCACAAAATAGCATTCCATTGCATAAACTAAACACACCATTGAAATCAGCACGAAATTTCGGTTACCGGCTATCTCGGTATAATTTTTGGAAAATAATAAATAATTATATAAATACCAAAAATAATTAAATAAATGCAATTAATTACCAAAAATAGCAACTTAGGCTAGAAATGCTAAATTAAACACTGAAACGGACCCAGAAAATTCCCGAACCAATCTAGATAAATAGTACGATCTATCTAGTCCTTAATTAAGCTGGTCTAATCACCTAACATACAAAATTGAATAATTAAATCGTTAATCAATTCTAACTAAGCACCTAAACCATAATTAGCTTAAACTAAACAACCCCTAAGCATCATTAACTCCCTAAGTAGAGTTTAGTGAGTAAACTCATCGATTTAGTGTTCTGATGAGTCCATGACGACGGCGATGCAGAGACGGGTGACAAACCTCATAACGGTGACACCAAACAAGGCCCGGAATAGGCCTAAAACGGGCCCAACAGCTCACGGTTGGGCTGAGGGCTCGGCTTCTGCTCCTTGGGCAGAGAGGTTGCACGAGCGGCGAGTTGGGCTGGAAATAACGAGGAAGCAGACCGGTGGCTGCAGCGGGCAACTACGGGTGATGGTGGCTGTTGGACGGCGGCCAGGGGGCTTCGACTGTGGCTTGGGCAGCTCGGGAGATGGCGAGGTGGCTCAAGACAGGCGAGATGAGCACAAAACCAGTGAGACGAGCGGCTGGGCGCGACGGACTCGTGAGCGGCGTGCAGTGGCGGTAGGGAGCTTCGGTGGCTGTCGACGGCAAGGGGGAGGGAGCTGCTCAGTTCCTCTGTAATTTTGGAGCTTCAAAAGTGATAACAATGGATAAAGCAAGATGTTGAAGAAGAAGAAGACAGCAGAAGACTTGGAGGGACCCAAAATGCCTAAATATCTCTTAGTTGATCATTGCTTGGCCCCCACTTGTCTTAGCTTTCATCCAAGCCAATTTGCAGCCCACAATCTTCCCCTAGAAGCTTTAGATGTGGTCATAAATGTTGCACACCAAGAGACCTATGAATTTTGAACCAAACTCCCCCAAATTGAATGAATTCCCCTCCAATTGGATCCAATTTGATGTCCATAAGTCCCACCGAGGTGCCATCTGTTGGAGAAAACTTTCTTATTTATTTTGAAGCTGACAAAATGTTTCCATCAGTTTAGTCTGAAGACTTGCAGACTCTATCATCAAAGTTTGAAGACCGCCAAACTCAAGATTTAAAGTCTGCCCTCATTAACAGTTTCTAGACCAACGAAGAAGACTCATCCAGATTCGAGTATTTCTTTGAAGTTTTGATTCGAGTGGCTAAAGAAGTTCTCACAGCTGGAGATAGCATCTCAAGATCTATTATTCGTTTTGAATTTAATTCAAGTAATTTGGATCCGTTGATTGGCGAAGTATACTTGGAAGGTTCTATTTATGGAAACCTAGATTCTGATTGTATGGGCGAGCATGATTGGTGGGCTATTGTCACATTCCTTAAGTAACTCGAGATCTCCCTAATTGATTCTGTCTAACGGGTAGATTGGAAGAACTCCTTTGGAAGGTGCCAACGGATTTGAAGGCATGGAAGAGTATATAAGGAAGAAGCTCTAGTTATTCGAGTGTGTGCACGATAGATAAATTCCAAAGTCTGAAGCTTTTTGTTCTTTGCTGATTCAATTGTTGAGCGTAAATTTGTACTCAAAAGAGAGTTTAGATATTTGTGAAGCCTAGAGAAAGTGTAGCAGAGTCTCTACATTGTGGAATTAAGGACATGATATTGTAACAACTCTTTTGATTCATAGTAAAATCCAGCCGTGGGCTGTTAGTGCGGGAGAGTGGATGTAGACTTGGATTAAGCCGAACCACTATAAAATTTGTGTTCTTATTCTCTTTCCTGAACTCTTTTACTTTGTTTGTAACTCTATTTAATTGTTAGAGTCTGATTTCCTCTTCAAAGTCTATTGTTAACCAGACTCAGGTTAAAAGTAAAAGTTTTACTCTACATTTTGCAAAATCTGTTTTCGCACCTATTCACCCCCCTTTAAGTGCTCGTACTAGCTCTTTCACCATCATCAAATTCAACATTTTTCCTCAATAATTCGTCCAACTTGAATCCCGAAAACGCGACCAAAAATGGTCCTATGATTTTCCCGTGCAAAAACAGCCATTTTTGAATTTTCGTCAAAAATCTCAGTTTGTAGAAAATTCTTCGAAGGGTGAGTCGACATTCCTAAAATGAATCGTGACATGACAGAACTTTCAATTTCTGAAATCGGGTTCAAATTTGCGGTTAATTTCAATCTGGTGTGATTTTAGCGTGACCTAATATACTGGGTAGTTTTTAGGAATTTTTTTGTACAATTGACCCGTGGTCAATTATTTTCGAGCCACATTGTACATCTTCAACACATTTGTGACTTTCGGTTGTCGTGAAAATCTTGAGATGTCAAATACGGACACGGGGTATCAAAACGACAGAAAAATTGGTCTAGTGTCGATCGAGGAAAATTTTGCAATTAGGTGGAATCACCCACACTTAATCGTATGGCTCAGTCTAGTCGACCTATCTCCAGTCTCTAATCGATTTTTAACTGTGTTGTAATGACCCTCGCAGACTAGTACGATCAAGCAGTTGATTTCTGGTCGAATTCTCAAATCTATTGCTTTAAAATCCCTTAACGGCTTCACTAGATGGACTAATTATCTCGTGAGTGATCAGCTCAGAAAATAGAACTATATGCACATCAATAAAAAGCTTGATTCATTCAATTGAAACAGAATTGGAAATTCATGATGTCACACTTTCCTTTAGGGGTGAGCGTTAGTCCGGACCAACCCGACAGGCGCAACCCGGCCGGTCCTGGTTCAGTTCCCAAGGAGACTGGGTCGGTCCTTGGTCCTAGAATTCCTAGATGAACATCGTGCGGGTCGGTCCTCGGTTCCAAGAGTTTCAGGTTGGTCTAACCCAGAGCAACTCTGACTATATATTTATATATATATATATATCTAATATATTATTTATAATTTCTTTATATAGAGAAAACCTTAAAATAAACGACGTCAACAACATTAAACAGGTCTTTAGTGAAAAGTTCAAGTAATTTTAGATTATTTTTTAATAACTTAGGTTTTTAATGTCTTTTACGGCGTCAATAGTCATAATTTACGAATGAAGAAAATATTTTTGTGAAGAGTCCTCATGGCGTCCAAAAAGGCAGCTTATGGCATCCTCCTCTTGTATTCGTTCTCTTCTCTCTTATTTGTCCTCTTAGTCGTCAATTTGCTAAAATCGAAAAAAAAAATAACTTCTCCACTCGCCACTCAACACTCGCCTCACTCGCTTTGGGTCACTCGTACCGCTCGCCACTTGATGCTCGCTTGGCTTGTTGCTCCCCGCTCAACATTCAGTACTCATTATGTTCGATGCTCACCCCCACTTAACCCTCACTACTTGCCTTTTTTAGTTGACCTTGCTCATCATCAAACCCATTGGGTCGGTACGGTCCTTGGTTGTCATTTTAAGGAGTACAAAAAATGAAATAAGAAATTATTGGTTAGTCTTGGATTGACCTTGAAACCGGACCGAACCCATTGGGTCAATCCGGTCCTCAATCACTTTTTTAAGGAGTACAAAAAATGAAATAAAAAAATTATTAGTTAGTCCTAGGTTAACCTTGGAATCAGACCAAATCCATTGGATTGGTCTAGTCCTCGGTCCTAAGCTCAATAAGGTCGGTCATCGGTCACAAAAATTGAGGACTGGCACTGTGTGGGTTGGTCTTAGCGTTAAGAGGTGGACCGGCCCAATCCGGACCATGCTCACCCCTACTTTCCTTGCTACCGCACCACCCCAGCACCTTTATCATCCACAATCATCGCTAGCACTACACCAGCACCCACAACTCCACCATCGCCGACACCTCAGGACCACCAGCGCCACCCGCTACTCCATCCTCACGCCGTCACCACCCATCACCCCTGCATCAGCCATCATCGCCAGCGCCATCACCACCACACCACCATCACACCACCGCCAGTGCCCTCACCACCTCACCACCACCACACCACCAGTAGCACCCCACCACCACGCCAGTAGCACCTCTACCACCCGCCAGCACCCCCAATGTCTGCCTGAGCACCCCGAGGTCGCCACCAAGCCAAGCCACCCTAGATGGTCGAGAGCTTGTGGGGCCACCACCGCCACCGTCGAGCCTCCATTCAAGCTGCAGGTGTCACGTTCTTCATGCAGTCGCGTCGCTATCGTTATGAGCCCACCACCATCAAAAAACCCGTGAGTTAATTTCCTAATCGTGGATTATGGCGTTAATTGTGTTTAGGGGGTGGTTAGTTACTAGTAATGGTGATTAGTCCTAGTTAAGCTTAGTTTACTATTAATTGTGATTAAGGATATATTAGATTAAATTTAATTACGATTAGTTTAAATAATTTCGATTAGTCTAATTAAGTATGTTTAGATTAATTAATTGAGTTTAGCCTTATTAATTGTGGATTATTTACACCCACCCCGTGATGGGCGAGTTGGTTCGGGCGTACGTTGGCCACACCACTAGCTAGGGTTTGACCCGGCCCAGCCCCCTCTTCCTCACCTTTGTTTTCTTCCTCCATGGATGAGCAGCACGCGTAGGGAACTCCGATGCATGCGATGCTGGATGGAGAGACTGACAGCGATGGGACACGCAAGTGGGTGGCTAAGAAGGGATGCCGGTTTAGCCACACCCAAGGCCGGTCGGCGTGCGTCGACTGACGGCCGAACCTCCACCGACCAGCCTTCACCTCGCCTATAAATAGGATGTCAGGGAAGGCCAAGAGGCAGACCGCGAAGGATCGAGGGCTGCAAGCTTTGAACCTCTCACTGAGAGACTTTAGGGTAGGCCTGAGGACGAGCAGGCTGAGATCTGAGGATGGCCGAGATCGGAGGAAGACCAAAGGAGCTTGTCGGTGGAAGCTAGGGCCAAACAGCGAGCAAACTTGGAGAGAGAGAAGGAAAAGGGCAAGATCTAGAAGACGCAGCACCAGATCTCTACTAAAGATAGGCCGCCGTCACTGCCTTGTCGTTGTCACCGCCACTATTCGCTGCCGCGTCACACTGTTGCTATAGCCAGGTATTAGCCGACGCTCGCCATCTATCCTCGCCGCCTCGAGCCATCGCGGGATCCAGTCCCATCGGTCGCGCTCTGTCCGCCGTTCCCCCTACATCTCCACCCATCACCGCCATCGTACCGCCGGGTCGCATCCTCCTACCATTGCTATCCTCCGTGTCGCCACCATCGTTGATGCTGTTCCGCCGTCCCAGCCCCTCCATTAGCGCCGTGTCTAAGCGAAAAAGGGAAGAGGCATCGCGTCGGGTCACGACCTGGGTCGAACCCGAGCTGTCATTCGGATAGGGTTCCGCGAAACCTAGATGGCTGGAAATCGGGTTCAGAGCTCGGCCCGGGCGCCCCATTTTGTTTAGAAACAGGCCTGTCTTGTGAGTCGAGTGTTTTTTTTAATAAAGTAGGGCCTGGTCTGGGCCCGCGTTCCAAGCCCATCCAGGCTAGCCTTTAGCGACCCGGGTCGGGCTCAACCCAGAAATCTAACTTGGTTCGCCTTTTTAATATATTATAATATTATAATATAAAATAATATTTTTAAAATAAAAATAAAAGAATAACAAAATAATTTATTTTCCAAAAAATAAAAAAATAAAAACTATCCATATTTTCCCAAAAAAGACAAAAAGATTAGAAAAAGCCCAAAAAAATTATATTTTTAGAAAAAGATCAAAAAAATCAAAAAAATGCTTTTGTGTCCAAAAAATGAGAAAAGGACCCAAAAAAAAGTAATTTTCCTCCAAATGCATGGGAAACCCCTCAAAAATCCAAAAAGCCTTAAGGTTTAAACAAGATTAGGTACCGAAAAGGCATTAGTGATTAACTAGTATAATCAAGTCTCCGATCCTAATTTTTCTGGTTGTGCAGGAGGGAGTATTCCTCTCGATACTTTGCTTGGGTTTCTAATCGACCCACCCCAAACCGATTAGTGGCGATTCCTTTTTAAATTAACTCACAGGTTAAAAACTTGGACCATTAAGTTGTGAATTGGTGGACTTTGGAGAGTCCAGGCTAAGCCTAATAGACATAGTTGAACCATTAGCCTCCACAGGCGTCTACCTCGATCGGGCGCCAAAAAAAAAGAGGTCGTGACATTTATATAGAGCCAAATCCACACAATAGTAATTAGGAGGGACACACAACAAGATCGCTTCCAACGTCCTTCACTACTTCACATTGCTTGAATCATTCATAAATCACCTCACCACTGCTATATATATATATTGGTAAAAGGTAATAATATAAAGAGGAAAGGTCAAAAGTTAAAAAAAAAAAAACACGGCACCAGAAACTTTCACTCAAGATGAATAAACATAATGAGTAGAAGTATGCCATGATGTAAAACATAAGGCAATGCCTAAAAGAAGGCAAACAGCAAACTAGAAAGGCACTGCATGAACAACCGGCAAAGAAAAAAACACTTCAGTGTAGGAGGAGAGACGTCGGCTCTAGAGCACTAGAGCACTAGAGCACTAGCATTTCCTTGAAGCATCGATTGAAACCAGGGTCAATTACATGTCTCCCGAGAAGATAATGGGATCGATGCCCCAACTCCTTTGCAACCTTCTATTTCTGAAGCTATCCTCAATGTTTCTAAAGGTGCTAGCTCTATCCCTAACCACCTTAAGAAGATGGTTCTTCATAGTTGGGACGGTAAGGGGTTGTTCTCTAAATAGGACGCTATTCCTATGTTTCCAAATAATGTGACAAAGAGCCCCAAGGGAAAAGCGAGCAATGCATTTAGAGAAGTCCTTACCCTTCAAGAAAGAGGTGGCCCACTGGAGATTGTCTCCCCAAGACCTGTTCGCCAAGGTAGATTGCATCTCGCTGCCCAAAAGAAAGCAACACCTGCCGTGATAGAGCAACCAAAAAACAAATGATTTATGGAATCAGGCAATCCATTGCAGAATGCGCAAGATCCCCTCTCTATTCTACCATGAGCCAATAATAGAGATTGTGTGGGCAATTTGTGCTTGGCCATAAGCCAAAGGTTAAGCTGATACCTTGGCGTGATTGCATTTTCCCAGATGAAATCATGCCAAAAAATGATGTTCCGCTTGCTCCTGATGATTTCCCAAGCATTTTCTACCATGAACTGGCTTGACGGGTTCTCCTGCCAGCAACAGCAATCCGCTACTTGAGTAGGGGTTAGAAGAGGATAATCCCACGACTCAAGGATTGTTTTGAAAGCCTGGCCAGCATCAGAGAAATGATATGCAACTGAGGCCTGTCTAGATAATCTTGAGCTGTAAATAAGCAAGTCTGAGAAGATTAAATTCAGCGGTCTTCTAGGGTGCTAGTTGTCAAACCAAAGAGAGATTGAGCGGCCATCCCCAATCCTCCAAAAGAAGGCGTTTCGTAATTTGCTCCTGAGACTTAGAAGCTTCTTCCAGGCCCAGGAACAACAGGTTGGCTTCCTAGTGACCCAAAAGTTTCTGTCCTTTAAAAACGTGGAATGAACCCACTTGCACCATAAAGCTTCTTTATCTGAGAATAAGAGCCATATATGTTTCAACATGGCAGCCTTGTTGCAATCTTTAAGCCTCCTAATACCAAGCCCTCCTTCCTTCTTTGGAAGGCATACATCCTCCCAGGCAACCTTAGCACCCCCTCTACCTAGCTCCAAGCCTTTCCAAAGGAATTGTCTGAGGATTTTCTCAATCTGATCTAGAACAACTACAAGTAGAACAAAAACACTTGCCCAATAGGGTTGGATAGCTTGAAGAACTGACCTGATGAGTTGCAATCACCCAGCCAGAGAAAGGAAACAATGAGTCCAAGACTAAACTCTTGTCGTGATGTGGTTGACGAGAGTCCAACAGTCAGCCTTAGTGAGCCTTGATGTAATGATAAGAACCCCCAAATAGCGAGTCGGCAAGTTACCTTTGTGAAAACCCAACTCAAAGATAATTTGGTTTCTTAAGGACGGCATGCCTCTAGCAAGGAAGATTTCACTCTTATTTGGATTTGGGAGCAAGCCACTCCAAGTAGAGAAGGTTTGAAGGCCTTCTTTAAGAATAGTTATAGTGGGCAATTCCGCCTCCGAAAACAAGAAGACGTAATCTGCAAAGGAAAGATGCGAAAGGCTCGTGGGCTTGCATCTCCAGAAGAACTTAAACTTCGGCTTCAAAGAGCATCTATATAAGATCCCCGATAGGACTTCTGTCACTAAGGTAAATAAATAGGGAGAAATAGGATCACATTGACGAAGTCCACGACCACTCGTGAAGAATCCATAAAGCCCCCCATTCAAGGCAATCGAGAACTTAGGAGTGCGAACACACGTCATAATCAGCCGAGTTATAAACTCAGGGAAACCAAAAGCCAAGAGGGCTCTCTCAAGGAACTCCCAATCGACCGTGTCATAAGCTTTTATAAAGTCCACCTTGATTGCACACTTAGGCAGGTATGGTTGAAGATGGAAGCCAAAAAAGAGCTCCTGGACTAGCAATATATTATCTTTGATCCTCCTGCCCTTCACAAACGCGTTCTGAAAAGGGCTTAATGACGTCCTTCAAGACTGTTGCTACCTGTGTGGCACCCCCCCCCGAACAACCCCCGATCTATCAGGGTCGCCACAATTTGCTTACCTTTCTCTTTCGTGACCTGAAGGTCCATCAAATCCTGGGGGTTTATATCTTTTAGGTCGGTCCTTGCACAATTTATATGGCGAAAGTGTATCCAACAACTCCCTTCCCTATATTCAAAAAACAGTGCACACCAACTAAACATTTTATGTAAGTTAAAGCCGTACACTTTTATTTACATAACTTGATGGACATCATTCGTCGGTGCATCAAAATGCCAAGGTTTTCTATACTTGGCTATATTCCAAAAGATGACCCACATATCTTCCAACAGTCATATACTTAAAGTCCATCGATCAGTGTTGGCGTCCAAAAGTTCCTTCTTTGCTGTCCTCCTTCTCGCGGCCATATCCAACCACTCGGTCCATCTGCTGGTGGCGGTGGCGGCAGAGGTATCTTGTCTAGTTTGAAATGTTAGTCCCCAAACGGGGTGAGTACAACCACTCAACAGCAAAAGATTCAACAAGCTATATTGAGCTTAACAATCAGCATCTAATTTCATACAAGATAGACAAGGTAGGGAGACAAGGGATAAATGGATGTCAATATCATGGAATTCTTCAATACTAAAGCAATTGCAAATTCTATAAGAATCATATGCCACATAATCAGATCACAATCATGAAACCCTTCAATGTGATGACAACATATTCAGACCCCACACATTTATAGTCAAATCATTCATTTTATTTTTCAAAAGGTTTCATCCCCGGAGGACCAATGTTTGCGTCCCTCCGGCATTCGCATCCTTCCAGGCATCGTGAAAGCCTCCGGCATTCAGCCATTTAAGGCCATCGAGCATCTGGAGTGAATCACGCCGCCAGGCATCTCGTACCCCACCTGGCATCACGAGGAACCTTGAGGGCCTCCCATGAAAATGGTTACCCTGGCCATCCGGATTTACGTATCAACTAGCATACTACCGGGCATCCCGAAACTCCCAGGGAATAACCTCCGGCATTCAGCCATTTAAGGCCACCGGGCATCCACAAGGCATCGACTCACTCGATCCTTTGGGCATCCCGACTCCCAGGGCATCATTAATCTGAGGGTTCAATGGGTAACAAATAACATTTTAATTTCATAAATGCATCATCATATGTCAAACAATATATCTCACGAACCTTTTTATCAAACAAATTGCATTTTAATTCACAAATGCATCATCCTATGTCAAACAAGATATCTCACAAACTTTTTATCAATCACAATATCTGTGACACCCCTTGACGGCCCCCGATCCGACTAGGGTCGCCACAGCTCGATTTCCATTCACTTTGCTTATTAACATGTCACTCTTTTGTGGATAGTCTTTCTTAAAGTGTCCTATTTGCCCACATCCATTACATCTCAGTTGGCTATTACAAGGTCCTGGCCCATGTTGTCTACCACATCTCTGGCAAAAATTACCCTGGTAGGGTGCTCTTCCTAAAATCGGGCCATTTCAAACTCTTCTAAAATTTCCAAAGTGACTCTTTTTCTTAAATTCCCAAGTCGGACCTCGACCAGGATAGGGTCTCTTACCTCTTCGAACATCATTAAAGGTCAGCTGCCTCTTAGGTTCTAGTTGCTCTCTCACTAACTCTTGCTCCACCAACTGTACCCTCTCATAAATCTCATTATAATCCCTTATATTCAAAGGCACCAGTTGTTTCCTAATATCAGTCCTTAATCCTTTCAGGAATCTCTTAGCCTTTTCCTCTCGATCCTCAACCAACCTAGGAGCATACCTAGACAATTCAGAAAATTTTGCCTCATACTGGTCTACTGTCAGCTCCCTTTGTTCTAACTGAACAAATTCAGTGATCTTCCTATCCTTGGCACAATTAGAGAAATGCTTCCTATTAAAAGCCCTAACAAACTCATCCCAGTTCACATCAGTACCTGGTGGAAAGATCGTATCCCTCGAAGCTCTCCACCAAAACTTTGCATTTCCCTCCAGCTGGTACTCTGCCAAAACTATTTTCTCAACATCACTACAGTCCAACAACCGGAAAATCCGTTCCATTCCATCAATCCATTGTTCTGCCTCCTCAGGACTCGCCATTCCACTAAACTTAAGTGGTTTCAACTTCAGAAATTGTTCCACCAGTCCCTGAGGGCAACGTTCCATTCCGGGTTGTTGCTGCGCTTGTCTATCCATCAGATTTTCAATATTGGCCAATGCCTGCAGGATGTCTTCCATTCGGGGTTCAGCCCTTGCAGCAGAGGCTTCAGCCCTCAATGGATGAGCACTTCTAGCTCGCACCATGACTTTCCTGCAATTTTCCAAGCATTGCCTCAGGAATAATCTGAGACTCACTGTCTCCATTCAAAGCAACTACTACTACTACATAAGTAACATATACATGTTACTGGTACCTAAAGACAACTCAAAACAAACTACTAGGGATCTACGACTGAATTCTCATCACCCGTTATTCAATGTTAATCAATTTTTCCGTTTTATATCCTATGGTGTGCATCTTTCTATCCTCATTTCCATCTGAGGCAACTTATCACTCCAAATAGACCATAGCTCTGATACCAACAAAGGCTGTGACACCCCTTGACGGCCCCCGATCCGACTAGGGTCACCACAGCTCGATTTCCATTCACTTTGCTTATTAACAAGTCACTCTGATACAATTTCAATTGCAGCGGGTCCATACAACCATGGGGGTTTACACATTTTTTTTTTTTATATAGGTCCCTTGCGCAATTCACATACGGAAGCACATCTAACAAACTCCCTTTCCCTACATTCAGAAAACGATGCACACCTACCGAACATCTTATATAAGTTAAAACCGAACACGTTTATTTACATAGAGTAGATGGACATCTTTAGTCGGTACATCAAAATGCCGTAGTTTTCTATACTCGGCTACACTTCAAAAGATGACCGACATCTCCTCCTACAATCGTATGCTTAAGGTCCATCAATCAATGTCGACGTCCAAAAGCTCCTTCCCTTGCTATCCTCCTCCTCACGGTCATATCCAACCGTTCAAACCATCTACTAATCTGAAATGTTGGTCCCCAAAAGGGGTGAGTACAACCACTCAGCAAGTAAAGGAAATCCAATAACAACTCAATGCATCATACAAATCATACATGCATTGCAGGCGTAACTTACCTTGAAGCCATGCGCATACTATCATGCATCATCATATCAATTTATAACACATACATGTATACCATCATCGTATCATACATGTCATCATCGTCATGACGTCATTACATCATACGTGTCATCATCATCATTGCCTCATTACATCATACATGTCATCATCATCATGGCATCATTACATCATACATGTCATCATCATCATGACATCATCACAATACACATGCCATTCATATATCATCATCATTATCATCACCATGCATATCATCATACATATCATATCATGGGTGATCATCATATCACATATCATCATCATCATCATCATCATCATCATGCATATCTTCATGCATATCATATCATGGGTGATCATCATATCACATCACATATCATCATCATCATCATCATCATCATGCATATCATATCATGGGTGATCATCATATCACATCACATATCATCATCATCATCATCATCATGCACATCATCATGCATATCATATCATGGGTTAATTTTCATCTTTTATCTTTAAATTTGATCACCACATCACCCATTTCTCATATCATCAATTTCATCATCCCTTCGGGCAAAGACCTCCGACATGGTTCCCAGCATTCCAGCCATCCCATGGCCACTAGGCTTCCGGCCCCCCACATTCCGGGTATCTCGCATCTCAACTAGCATCACGAGGCATTCCCTTCGGGCAGAAACCTCCGACAGGGCTTCCGGCCTTTACCCTTCTAGCCAGGCATCTCGCACCCCAATCCTGGCATCGCGAGGCATTCCTTTCGGGCAAAGACCTCCGACAAGGCTTCCGGAATTATGTACCGACATACCACCAGGCCTCTCCTGGAATTACGTACCGTATACCACCGGGCATCCCGACACTCTCGGGGAATCTCTGGAATTACGCCACTAGGCCACCGAGCATCATCATCCACCACAACCACTTCCTCACTTATCATTTTCCACATTTACCATTATTTTGATCTCAATTTAACATGCCAATTGGCATGTCATCAAAAAAATCACACTTGCATTTCAATTCACATGTCATACTCATGCCAAAGCTTAATCACATACTCATGCCAAAGCTTAATCACATATGCATTTCAACTTAGTACATGTACAAAGATCTCATCACACAAGTGCCACACAAATGAAGTTGAATCCATGGCCAAATAAAAGTCTATTTTATTTTATTTTATTATTACTTTATTATTTTATTATTTTATTATATTATTTTATTATTATATTTATTTATTTTCATAAATAAATATTTAATTTAATATCTATGATTTTCCCAAAATCATGATATTCAAACAATCACTAAACCAATCAATAGGATCACAATTTCATACAAAATTCATGGCCAAATTGAATTTCTCATAATTTCACAATTTCCACAAAATAGCACCTTATATTCGGATAATGGCCAGACTTGCACAGTTTCCAAATTAATTCGATTAAAATACTCATATGGCCTTCAAAAATTACGAAATTTTACAGGATGATATCCAACACATTTTCGTACCTTTTTCATTTAGCACTCTAAGCTAAATTAGTTTTAGATTAATTTCTACAACCCTACGAAACTTCTGAAACCACTACCGCGACGTCCAGAACACACTTCTCCGAAATTTGTAGATTTCACCCATCATATCTCTTTTCGTTTCCTCTGAAATTTGAGTATGTTATGTACCAAGGTGTCCTTTACAAGTTTCATGAAGAGATATAAGTCAAATAACCAAATTATTGTCACCATTTAAGTTCATGAAATCTCGGGTGTCTCGGAATACTTCACCAGAATCATTGTCTCCAAGATATAGCCGATTTACTAGGCTATACTTGTTAATTTGTCTTCAAATTTGAGTATGTTGTAGTTTAAGATGTTACCTACAACTTTAATGAAGATATCAAAGTCAGATTTTCATCACAAACCAACATGCAACCAAGAATCCAACAAGAAGTCAGTGAAAACATCACAGATCTGGGGTCTCCGTACAACAAGGCTTTAACCCCTCAAATCTCCATCATTTTTCACGAAATTTCAGTATGTTGTAGTTCAAGATGTTAACTACAACTTTCATGAAGATATCACAGCCAAAATCGAACTCTAAACATGCATGCAAGCTCCCACAACATTCTGACTCAAACAGTTCATACGAAAATATTCCAGATCTAGCATCTCCGTAGGAATAAGGGTTTGACCCCTCAAACCTCCATCATTTTCCACTAAATTTCAGTATGTTGTAGTTCAAGATGTTAGCTACAACTTTGATGAAGAAATCGAAGCCAAAATCGGACTCTAAACACACATGCAAGCTCAAACAAGTTTCTGACTCCAAACTGTTCATGCGAAAACATTGGTGCAAGAGTAGAAAGTGGATTCCCAACTTGCCTCTAGACCTCACGAACAGCACGAGCGGACGGACGGCGACGGTTCCTTCTCCTCCTCTCTTGGCCTCCCTCTTCTCTCTCGCAACTCACTCTCTCTCACTTGGCTTGGCCGAATGCCACTCTCTCTCTCCCTTTCTCTCTCTCTTTTTGGTTGCTTTTATAGTGCATGCATTCTTATCTTGCATGAGGGACAAGTGTTCTCATGAGGAGAACAAGTGGCAAAGAGGAGAGAACAAGTGTTGGAGGACATGCAAGGCTAATGGGCCTTCTTCTTGGGCCAACCTTGGGCCATCAAATGGGCTGGTCGACCACTCCTTTTGGGCCTCTATTGGGCCGGCCATCTTGGCCCATTAAAGGCTTTAGGCCAATGGGTCTAAGGCCCATTCTAAAAATTGACATTTTCCTCTCTTTTTTTTATTTCTTTTATAAATATTTTAAACTTTAAATTTTCCACATGGCCAAAGTCTTTCGACATTTCATTTATTGAAATTTAATTTATAAAGTGCATGGCCAAGCATAGATTATTAATTTATCCTATAGTCCTAAATTCAAAATTCATAAACACAAGCACAATAACACCTAGCCTTAAGAAAACTAATGGCTAACACATAGACCATAGGTAATTTCATTACCTAATTATAGGCTTTAATTTCTCTAGAGGATGACTTGAATTTTGGGTTGCCACAATATCCCACCATCAGCATCATCAAGTCACAAACCTCCCACCATCAGCATCGCTAAGTCACATGGCAATTCGAGAACTATACTTCATATAGGACAATTCTATAGAAATCTCGAAACAGTAACTTAATTTCTATAATTGCGCAGTTTTAGCAACAATTCCGAATTAATTACTAAACGGGCTCAGAAAATTACGAAATTTTGACACGTTATTGATAAGACCTAGAGTAACAAATCTCAAGGAGAACACTAAGTCATATTCCATAGGCACCAAGGGTAAAACTTCGATTTTCTTCCTACCCAACATTCTGTAAAATTCCAGATTTCATATTTTTGTAGGAAATTTATTTCGAGGGCCATACTTTGTTCGTTTTCTCTGAATTTTGGATATGTTATTCATGAAGATGTGCTCTAAAACTTTCATCAAGGGTTTGAAATCAAATTGTGGCCAGATAATTACAGAAAATTTAAAATGTCGCCTGAGGTCACACTGATTTTCACAAAAACAGTTCACAAGTTCACAAACTCCTCCTATATATTAGATTTCGACCTCCCGTCATTATACTCTTTGTCCATACACACAATACACCTTACCGCATCATGATTATCACTAAGATTCCTCATGATCAGAATCTCAAATTCATTTGGTTTCACTTGCAAGTTGAAAAATCCAGCACTCACACTTCATGAAATTCGAAATCCAGCACATGCACCTCATCCACAACCAGTTTTCTTGATCTAACACCCTCCTACATATCAAAGACTCCACATGCAGCTCAAGTACTCCATTCTCCTCACCTATTTCACTTCTTTTCTAGGCAAAACAGCTTGCAACAACATAGATTGAAGAACAATTGCTTGTCTTAAACTCTCTCACTCGGTAGCTGTCCGAAAATGGAGGTTCGGGGGTTGCGGCTTGGCCGGTCGGCGACGGGAACCGGTGGCGTCGACGGCGGCTGCACGGACACGGTGAGAGGTGGCCCTTCCTTCTCTTTCCCTCGCTGCCTGCACCCACAACCGACCCTCCTTTTCCCCTTGCTTGGTTTCCTCTCAAACTCTCTCTCGGTCTCTCTCTCCTGCCTTCGTATGAAACCCCCCTCCCCCTTTGTTTTGTTCTTTTATTAATCAATAAGTTTAAAATGGACAGATGGCACAAGAGGAAGGACAGGTGTAGATACAACAAGGACAAGTGTAATTGTGGAGGAGACAAGTGTTGGGGGGGGGGGGGGGGGCATGCGATTTCCTTCCCCTCCTCTTGCTTCGTACGACGCCCATGGGGTGTCCTTGGGCTTGCTTAGGTCCAAATCCTTGGGCCCAAGAGTCCATAAAATAAAGCCCAAATTTTCCTCTTTTTTTTTTTTTTTTTACATATATAGTACTTTATCTCTATCAAATTTAATTTAATAACAAAATTTCAAATTGCTTTATATACAAGTATATACAAGTATATACACACATATAAATATACTCCAAATTCTTGCGGCCCGCTCAATATCCTCAAGTTCTAATTCTTTAAATTTTTAATGCATAAAATTTTTATGCAAGATCAAATCCCATCCTTTTGGTTCAAAGGATAAAATTGAAATACTATTCCAAATGAACAAATACAAATTAATGCCTATAAAATAAAGACAAAGTCACAATTCGGTGACTATCACCTATCCGGGGGTTGTCTAAAATTTTGGATGCCGCAACCCGGTTGGCCAAAACTTTGGTAATACACTTGTAGATAGTGTTGCAACAGGTGATGGGCCTATAATCCTCAACTGAAGACACATTCAACACTTTCGGCACCAACACCAAAATGGTGTTATTGATCTCCCTTAGGAGCCTCCCGATGGAGAAGAAGTCTAATACTGCTGTAGTAACCAGGTGCCCTACCGTCTCCCAATTTTCTTTAAAGAATTCTACCGTGAAGTCATCCAGTCCCGGTAATTTACCCCTACCTAGAGAGAATAAAGTATCTCGAATCTCCAACTGCGTAATCGGACGAGCTAGGAAACTAACCTGATCAACCGAGAGAGGATGCTGCATTACTTCGCGGATCTCCTCCACTGAAGGTCTATCTAGCTGAGCTTGCAGCGCTAGGAGGTCTTGAAAGTGCTGAAGAAAGCATTGCTAAATCCGTTGCGGATCAGAGATAAGGTTTCCCTCCGAATCTTGGATAGAAAGGACTCTATTCCTCAACTGTCTCGTTTTTACATACTGATGGAAGAACTTAGTATTGCGGTCTCCCTCTTTAAGCCACCTGACTCTCGACTTATGCCTGAAGAAAGACTCCTCCATGGACCTTAGCCTAGCAAAGACACGTCACTGCTCCTTTTCTAGCTCAGCCAGATGAGTAGAAGCAGGCTCCTACAGCAACTCCGCCTGCATGGTCTCTAAGGCCGTCCTCGCCTCCGACGTTCTAACTGAGATGTTAGAGAAAGAAACTCTATTCAGAGTATTAAGTCATTGTTTGAGAGCCTTCAGCTTATATACAAGTCTAAACATATGAACTCCTTCCATAGGGGTCTCCAAACTTGAGAAACAATAGCATTGAACTCCGGATGCTTCATCCAGAAGTCATAAAACTTGAACGGCTTCCTCCGAGGAATCGGGTTAAGCACCTTGACCACCATAGGAGTGTGATCAGAAATGCCCGGCACCAGGAAGGAAGCTTCAGAGTACGAGAATTCATAACCCCATTTACAATTCACTGGAACCCTATTGATCTTTCTTGCCTTTCTGACAAAGCCCACTGAAGTTGTCCAAGTGTATATGAATCCTACATACCCGAGGTCTTCGAGTTTCGCTTATGGCAAGCATTGTCCAAACTCGTTGAAACACGGTATCCAAGCATCGGATCTGCCGACCCAGTCAGATGGGTTTTTAATTGCATTGAAGTCTCCCATCACAAGCCAGGTCGAGTTTTGCAAAGCAATACTTCTAAGAACAAGATCTTCCCACAGAGTTCTCCTGAGCGTGAACGTGTGCTTGCCATAAACCACTGACACATAGCAAGCCACTCCAGAGTCCAACCATTTAAGGTTCCCATGCATTGCTTGAGCTGAAATAGAGAGAGCTTCAAAGCTAACCCGAGCTAGGACCCATCCAACCCAAATCCTACCCCTAAGGGAGAACTCATAGTTTGAGATCCAAGACCAATCTTTCAACAAGATCCCAGAGATGGAATTGAAGTCATTTTGTGGAACCTTCGATTCCAATACACCAATCAAACACAACTGGTTTGAGATAGCCAAGCTTCGAACCTCAGCTTATCTGGTGGGGCTAACAAGACCCCTCACATTCCAACAACCTATATACATATATACAAAGAGAGGAAAACAGGATTACCTTCTCCTTGGCAGCTTGTGTCGACTGAAAGGCGGAGCAGGCCGAAAGGAGCGAGGTAGCGGATCAGGAACTAGATCCATCAACTTGTCTTGGATAGACTTCACACCAGTAGCACCAGGAGGAGCTTTCGGAGACGGGTAGGGGGGGTAGCGAGTCATTTGAGCTGGGAATCTAGTTTGCCGATCCATCCGACTCCTCCCCAGGGCTCACCGGCTTTATCGAATCTTCACCGGGACTGATCGGCTCCTCTTTGGCTAAGGGGGCATGTGCTTCAATCCTTGTAATAATTTGTAATCCTCTATGGGCATTGTGAGTTGAAGTAGAAGGAAAACTTCTGTGTACTGCAGTTGCCTTCTCCCTGTTTGTGTGATCCTCATCCCCCAAGCTAACCAGAAGTGCCGAGGCGATTTCCCTATGATGAGGGTCCTTCTTCTTCTTCCCTTTAACAAGATTTCACCCCGTCTCAACCTGCCGGGGTCCATTCTCCAAGCCAGAATCATTAGTAGGTAGACATGACGCAGCAGGAGGGGCAGAATCAGTCTACTCTTGCTAAGCCTGCCTTCGTTGGCCTTCAACTTCTGCAGGGGCTTTCAAAACAGGAGGAGCTGGGGCCAGAGGTGTACTGTGGGGACCAGGGGGAGCAACGACTAAAGCCTACTGAGCAGCCCCTACAGCAAAAGGATGAGCAGGGATAGGGGCACATTTGTGGCCGAAGATGCCACACCCTGAACATGCAGTAGGTCTTCATTCATACTCCACTTCCACTAAGCATGATTCACCATTGTGAACAACTTCTATAGCATCACAACTGGGCTACTTCGCTGTAATTTCAACACAGACCCTGGCAAAAGCCAACATCTTCATTTGCTTAGTGCGCAAGTCCACATACAGTGGCTTGCCAACTGCACTGGCCACCTTGCTGATCCTTTGTGAAGACCAGAAGGCAAGAGGAAGGTTCCTCAGCCTAATCCACACAGGCACAGTCAAATGGCTATCTTTCTTTAGCTCCAATGCAGGTTGCCATTGCTGCAAAACTAAGGGCACCCTAGCAATCGTGATAGGCCCCCCCTTTAGGACCTTTTTGCGAAAATCTCCATCAGGCACATGGAAAAAAAGAAGCCTTGTCCATTAGACATTACCTCCACCAGATTCAGTCCCCACGCGTTTTTGAGGGCCAATTCAGTTACTTTGAACGGTAATCTCCTGCCAATAAAGGAACCCACAAGGCACTCTTGCAGCTTAGGATCAGCAGCCTCAAGTATATCATCAAATAACTCAACCACCGGTTTGTTGTTGACATATGAAGGAGGAAAATACTCCAGATCATAGCCCTTTGCAGCAACCTTGGCTATGCTGGCCCAAGTACGAGCATTTGGGTTCTTGGACTCCTTTCTAGGCTGAGGGCACTTAGAGCTATACCTACCTTGGCTTCTACCTCAAGGCCTAGTAGGAGCACGAGGAGACCGAGCCACATGAGGCTCATCGCTCAAAACAGCCAGAGACGAAGTAGCACATCTCGAATCCTCCTTCGATGTACCAACCTGAGGCAAATGGCCATGAATGGGAGGAGGCGGGCTACGAGCACTAGGCCCTTCCCCAGCGTTGTGGGCTAAACCCGACTTGGATGCCATCGCAGTAGATAAATTGCAACCACAGCAGCAACATATGAAGAAAAACCCTACCCGAGCTCACACATTACGGTCCAACCTACTAGGGCAGTGCGCTGGTGAGAGAGGAGAGGGAGGAGTTCGGCGATGGTGGCGGAGGACGGCCGACACAGCGGCAGAGGTGTCGTCCTGCTGTGGGGTTAGTGTTGATGCGAGTGGGGGGTCTGACGATGGTGGCAGGGGTTGCGCGAGGTCCCCCGGAGCGGTGCGAGCGAGGGCAGAGCCCTAGGGAGCACTCGGCGATGGAGCTCAGTGGCCGAGGGCGAACCCTAGGGAACGCTCGGCGTTGAGAGGAGCGTTTGGCAACGGGAGTTTGCTCGGCGGCCAAGGGTGAACCCTAGGGGATGCTCGGCGACGGCGCTCGGGGTGGAGTTCAACGGCATACGATGAAATGCTCGTGGGCGCTCGGCAACGGGAGGAGCGCACTCGGGAGAAGCTCGACCCACTAGCGCTAGCTCGACCCACCAGCGTAGCCGAGGGCAAGGCCCTAAGGCACACTTAGCGGCGGCGCTCGGCAACGGAGCTCAGCAGTCGACGGCGAGCTGCTCGGGAGTGCCCTAGAACGGTTTCATTCTTTTTCACTGCTATATTGTTTGTAACATCTAAAAACGACTATTTGGAAAGAGATATAATCTATAAACCCAATTTCATGAGTTCAATTAGATGAGGCAAATAAGAAGCATCCTGCAGAGTCAAATAGAGAAATGATTAGCATGAAAAAGCAGTTGTACTTTGCAAATGTAGATGTCTGGAGAAAATTGTAGTTTTAGAGTAAAGGTATATACCTCACAAAAGGACAGTGAAGCGGGAATGTATATTGTGGATTCTAAAACAGACATAGGAGGGAATTGTGGCAATAAATTTTTGTCAAGAATCTTTTTTGAAATTGTAAAAAAAAGGCATCTCGGCAGCACTGATCATAAGCTAAAGAGAAGAACGAAACACTAGAATATTAGGAAGAGGGTAAGTGAAAAACTATTGTTGACTACAAAACCCAGAAGACAACACCCCACCCCAGAGGTTTCCTTTCTTTTTATCGTTCTCGCTTTATAGTTTCAATCTTTTGGCTACTCAGGCAAGGATATGAAAAATATTTGTACAATTTTATGGTAATAGGAATATGGATAGAAAGATCTATAAACAAACTCAAAGAATTGATGAGTTGGGTAACACTAAAAGCACAACATTTTAAGTAAAAGATTGCAATGTTCACACAAATCAATTTTGAACTGAGGCAATCATACTCATAGTCCTGCTATGCATACACAGAGATCAAGAATTTCACATTTGGTACACGCATCGGCCATGAGGACTGGACTTAAAAGGGGGGGAAAAGCAATTACTTCAAACGATAGATAACAACCGACCAAAAAAAAAAAAAACGATAGATAACAGCAAGGTTTTGTCCCATAATTCATATTTTCCTCCAGTAATATGGCATGTGTAGGAATACTTATGTATGAAAAACTAGATATAGCATTAATAAGAATAATCTACAATGAAAGAGCAATAAACGACACATTAAGGTAAGAACTTCTATGCAAGAACAAGATTCAATTACATTTCACATTTTTATTTCATTTGCTAATACCTATATTCCATCTGTTGAAATTCCTCCACAAGTGTCCTTCGCAAATATTCACTGTCCCCAAAACCTCCAAATTGTAGTAATTCTCTGGCACAGTAATGTGCATAGGATGTCTTGCTGACTTGACCTAACATAATACATCAAGGCAGAATAGCGTAAGAAATTATCATTGATCTTTCAAAAAGGGAGACCTTCCAATCTAGTGAGAAACAACAATCAACCCATCAATTTTAACCCCAGTTACCATTGGGATAATTAAAATAGTGCTGGACCAAAAAAAAGCCACGGTTGATGACCAGCGAATCACCCTAACTTGAGTCAACCACAATAAAAATAGTGCTTTAAGTATTTATGAAGACCGTCGCAAGATGACATGAAAAGAAGAACTGACCCACAAACCAGGAGTCATTTACAATTGCATATCATTAGTTTAGTAATTAATTCGGTCACGTTGGATTAAAGCATGATTAAGCTGTTAGGGTGCATGAAAACAATACTAGGCTTGACAGCAATTCTGACATTTAAAGCATGACCAAGTTCCATTACATCATGGTATTAGAATTCTTTGGCACACAAATGGATAGCACAACTAAGTGAAGTACTACCAAAATAGCTGCTGCAATACTAAGCTGGCCATACCTCGTAGTATCCAAGGAATACTAAGCTAACCAATTTTCTCGATTTGAAAGAAATTACCAAGAAAGACTGTCCACAGCCTCTGCCAATTAGAGCAATGAATCACCACCTTCAAGTGCTCCATGACCATCGTTAGCCAATACTTCTCTAGATTCCACTCCGCTGCCAATTGGAAAATCGAGCAAACTTCATAAAACCAAGTTGGAACAATCAAGTCGACTGCCCATTAGATTGCGAAAAAACAATGGGAGCCGAACCTGAGACACCTGAGAAGCCAGCTGTTGATCGAACTGAAGTTGAAATGGAAGCATGGCGTGCCACGATCCTTTGTCGATTTCCATAGCTAAAAAGCTCCTCGAGCAGCTGAAAACGCAGCACCAGCATTGGAACAAATCACGAGAATGCGAGCTGAAAGAGAATTTGTGAAGGAGCTCCAAAACCTAAAGGAAAGCTCAAGGCTAGTTAGGGAGCGAAAGGCAATTGAAGAGCAGTGGTTAAGAATGGAAGAGCGAGATAGGGAGAAATTCCACTCGAGTCCGAGAGTATGCGAAGAAAATTGCAGACGAGGATCAGGCAGGAGAGAAAATAAGGAAGAGAGAGAGACAGACTTGATTACAGGAGTGGAGGCGAACAGTCTCAGCTCTGCAAAGCTACTGTTAAATGTAATCAAGGCAACCTGGGATGACAACATGCAAACAACCATGCATTGTCAGACTTTGGAGAAGTTCAGGAAACATCGAGCTCTTGATTCTTCGATGATTTTGTTTCCTTTTGGAAATGCCTTGCGAAAGCTCTCTTGGATATTTCAACATGTACATCAGCTAGTGGAATGATAACCGAATCCTGCCAACGAGTCAGAAGAAATCAATCCAGCAACTAACGTCAAATGAACTACTAATAATACTCCGAACTACTAACATCAAATACTTTTTTGACCAAAAAAAAAAAACTCGATATTCTCTTTGAACTCTTTGGATCCAACTAACAGGGTATCTAACATCATCAATTACAGAAGCTTTGATCAACTTAGCATAGTGTATTCAACTCAAGATGCTTTCTTTTGTGGGACATAATATGATTCTTTTCCTTATTATGTGCTATCCATCATTAGAATTAATGCAAGATAATTTTCGAATGGCACATAGGATACCAAAAAGTTTCCTTAGGAAACTTATGGAAATGCTTCCTGTGTTTTTCTTTTCAGCAAGTAAATCAACTAACAAGGGTTTATGCACAATGTGAGGAATTATTTCATAGTACAGCCGATTATGTCAAAAGACTTTTTGGTTCATGTCTTGCTTGGCTCAATAGTTTAGGTACATCACAGGTGGCTTTACCAACTCTACAAACATCAAGATGCATTCTTGGGGAGGCTTGGAGTAGGTATATCCTAGACTCAAAGCAAATGAACATGGATCCATAGTCAGAAAAAGTCGAATTTCTTTTTTCTTGATCAATCCAAATTATTCACAATGCTTTTGCTTCTACCCTCTTTGCTAGTACACTCATAGCCACACCACTAGGAGAAGAGCTTGTTCTAGCATTTGGCAATTCTAGACTTGCATGATTACTTTAATAAGCTAATGCAGAAAGTTTTGTGAGATAAAATGTGTGGAACTCAATGGTTGGACAAATTTTGTCCCAAGTCAGTAGCTTATGCATACTAAGGGATGCCCTATTAGCATGCTTCAATTGCACTATAAATTCACTCTTAAGCGTAACTTAGAAACATGCAGTCATGGGCTGCATGGGGAGCATAGAGCCAACTAAAACCTCACATTAGTAGGACCGCCACATGGGGTCCTTCATTTATCATTTTCGACCTATACAATGACCTTTGGCGTGCTATGAAATTCCTATACACATCAGCTCTTATTCAGTACTTCTAGTATTCCAGAATCAATCAAACGACCTTTGGTGTGCATAGGATGAAGGATCTTACCCAAAGACTAATGACAAATGATGCGTTTAGAAAGCTTTTTCATTTATTTTTGTCACTAGCATGATAAGCAAAACCATTTTGCCAAAGCACACATTAACTTCCAGCAACATCTCCCCTGGATTCCTTGAAAGTAAGAAAACAATGACGACACTGTTTCAACCAAGAAATAATAATGACAAGAACATAAATCTTGAAAGATATTAGGAGCAGGAAATACAAGAGGAAATTGGACAGTAATTCTCAAAAGAACAAAGGTAACATACCTGTTCTATGTACCTTTGATAGTAAATGGGGATCATTTCAATTATATTGACTTATCCGAGTCGTCTGTATAGTCTAATCCAAATTCTATCGCTTCACTAAATGCAATCTCATAATATTGATAAACCTGTGTTCCAGGTAAGTCTGGAATTGTTTTGAGTGACTTGCATCCAATGATATTCAGTTCTTCCAAAAACTTCAACCTATTGAGGCCTAGAATTTCGACCAAGTTTTTGCAGCCTCTAGCTTTCAATATCTTTAGACTCTCAGATTTCGGAAGGATCAGCCTTTCAATTGAAGTGCACCTAGAGATATCCAGTCTTTCCAAGAACTCCAAGCTTTCAAGGCCTCGAATTTCGGCTAATTCCTTGCAGGATTTAGCATATAATATCTTCAGACTTCTAGATTTTGGAAGGTCTAGCCTTCCAATTGAACTACACTTAAAGATATCCAGTCTTTCCAAAAACTCTGACCTATTGAGGCCTTCAATTTCGACTAAGTTTTTGCAGTCTCTAGCTTCTAATTCCTTCAGCCTCCCAGAATTCGGAAGGAGCAACCTTCCAATTGAAGTGCACCCTTTGATATAAAGCCTTTCCAAATACTCCGACTTGAGGCATTGAATTTCAGCTAACTTTTTGCAGCCTTCAACTTTTAATTCCTTCAAACTCTCTGATTTTGGAAGGTCTAGCCTTCCAATTGAAGTGCACCTAGAGATATCCAGTCTTTCCAAAAACTCCAACCTATCGAGGTCTTGAATCTTGGATAAGTTTTTGCAATCTCCAGCTTCTAATTCCTTTAGCCTCCCCAATTTTGGAAGGAGCAACCTTCTAATTGAAGTGCACCCTTTGATATCTAGCCTTTCTAAATACTCTGACCTATCGAGGCTTTGAATTTCGGCTAATTTCTTACACCGTTGAGCATATAATTTCTTCAGACTCCCAGATTTCGGAAGGAGCAACCTTCCAGTTGCAGTGCAGCTAGAGATATTCATGCTTTCTAGAAACTCCAACCTATCAAGGCCTGGAATTTCAACTAAATTTTCGCAGCCTTGAACATATAATTCTTTTAGACTCCCGGATTTTGGAAGGTCTAGCCTTTTAATTGAAGGGCACCCTTGGATATTTATACTTTCCAAATACTTTGACCTATCGAGGCCTTGAATTTCGGCTAATTCCTTGCACAATCGAACATTCAAAGTCTTTAGACCCTCGAACTTTGGAGGGTCCAACTGTTCAATTGAATTGCACCTTACGATAAACAAGCTTTCCAAATGTTTCAATTTGTCAAGACCTCGAACTTCAAGTAGATTCTCACAATTTTTGGCAGATAATGTCCTTAGATGGATAAACTGTGAAACGTCTAGTGTTTCGATAGATTGACACCATTGGACATCCAAGAATTCCAACTTGAAGGGCATGTTTAGGGATTGTCGTGATCCTGATTTTTCAACATCCATCGGTTGGGAGCATTCTGGATCCTTTAATATTGTTGATGGAAGCACCTGGATGCGCTCAAGAAATTCACAACCGTAAACTTGTAGTACCTTGAGATGGGTTAGGTAGGAAAGCCAAGGCAATTTGGGACTTCGACAGGTGATGCCCAAATTTGTTAAGCTGGAAGGAAGGTCCGGCAATGATTGGAGGTTGTAGCAGCGAAGAAAATCAAGGCATTGTAGGGAAGAAAGATTACACATGCTTTCTACCATTTCCCCTTTCAGACTTCTGCAATTTGAAGCACGTAACTCTCGGAGCTTTCTCAGACTCCCAATACCATTGGGTAATTCTTCTATACCACTGTTAGAAATATCTAGGATCTCTAGATTCTTTGAATTAACTATTTCTGCTGGAAGCTCTGCGAGGCTCTTACACCCGCCTAGATCCAAGTGAAGGAGGGCCTCCATGTCCCCAATTGAAGCGTCGATTCGCTTTAGTCTCCCACATCCATTGAGGATGAGAACCTCTAACTTCTTAAAAGCAGAGAGGAAGTCCATATTTTCCAAGGAATCACAATATGAAAGGTCAAGAGATTTGAGCTTCTTCGCCATCTAGTAAACAAAAATAATAATGATTGTCAAATGGTAAGTCCTTGATAAAAAAAAAAAAAAAAAAAAAGAGGGTGAGTCTAGAGGGATTATGATTCAAAAGAAATCATAGAAGATGAGAAAAAAAAAGACTTTAGTTCTTACCAGGAAAAAACTCCATCCTCCCCATTTCTCATTTATTTGGCTTTCTGGCAATTCGAGTACGGCTAATTCCTGTACGTGAAAACTGCTTACTTCAAAATTCATGGGACAATATTGCCATCGAAGCCATCTTAACCCCTCTATTGAATCCTTAAAATCTCCACTGAGATGTGCCCCCGCTAGATGAAGGAATCTTAGATTCTTCAGTTTTTTGAATTGTTTTGCTCCGTATATGTTGCCATCTCGTTTAGTTGTTTTGCTGAAGCCTTCTAAGCTGCCTTTACTCAGATTAATCGCCTCAATCTTCTTCGTCCCCTATAAGCAAGAACCAATATTCATTAGTACTATGTCCAACTAAAGTAATCAAATATCATTCGTTCACATTGCTATTGACATGCAAAGATATGATTTTTCTTTTACACAAATAAACAATATTTATAAAGGCTAACAAGATGAAGGATGTCAACTTCCATTTCGAAATTTGGCCATACGTATTCAGATCTTAAAAAGAATTATGATGCAATGGCTCGTATAGAGTAAAAACTTCACAACTTCTAATCTTCTTTCTGTTACTGTAGCTTCATTAACATACTAGTTAAGACATGAGTGCAATGCATGGAATTAAATCAAATTGCAAAGTGCAAAATCAAAATTCGACTTGTCAATTTTAAAAGAATTATACTTTTTCTCTTGAACTTTTGCAAATGCAATTACAATTACATACTAAATTGTACAAAATAGAATTTGAGTATTTATCTCTTGGACTTTTTATGAAGAAAAAGTAAAACGATTCTCTTTTTAATGGTCATTGCCTAAAGTATGCTTGCTGTTATACATATACATATATACACCAGCATATATATTATAATTAAGGAATTCTGTTCTTATCTTATTCGGTAAGTTTTAAACCAGTCCTTGTCCTGTGAATATTGGTAAATAGAATTCCTAATGTAATATTACATAAAATAAGCGTCCCTTGCGTTCTCCACTGTGCAATAATGACTAAAATTTCATGAGAAATGCGGGCATCGTTAGTCCTATTATCTTAATTTTAACATCTAGAGAATATAATTCTATGATTTATATATCCTAAGTAGTTATGATCTATATATCATAACGTCAGAATCGCACAATGCACCACTGGAAAAAAAAAAGAAAAAAAGAAAAAAAAGAAGAAGCAGATGTTCCGACCACAAATTCACCGTCGCCACAGCCCAAAACGCATTTTACACACCTAGAAAAAAGTATCGTCATCGGAGAGCAAGCGAAATTGGCATGGGTGAAAGGATAATTAAAACCAAGAAAAACTTCAGAAGCAGTGAGTCGGCGAGCAAAACTTACCTCGCCACAGATTCGGTGTTATTGAGGAGATTTCCAGCAAAAAAAGAATAGGTTAAAATGTCAGAAACAGAACTCCTTTTTTTTTTTTTTTTTAATTTCGACGCAACACTTCAAATTGGAAATAACCGTTCCGACCACTCCAAAAGTCAGAATGGAAGGGGGAAATTGAAGTGGCCACGAGATCCCAGCCAAACCGTTTTTGATGAAAGAAACTAATTTCTCGCAATAAATTCATATAATTGAAATAACAGTAAAAAAAAAAACTTATTTCGAGTAACTTTTACTTTTCATCTTTTGTTTTTTTCTCAAGAGCATGCACTTTGGCTACTTTTTTTTAGTGGTCTATCCCTGAAACTTGTTGACACGCCGAATCATACATGATTTTTTCATCGTTTTCTGGAATTTGAGTAATGTTTTATCTTTTGACGGGAGAGCAAAATATTTATTTTTGGTTTTTTATTTGTTGTGGCGAGCAATCTATCTCGCCCTTTGCTTTAGCCTGTCTATTTCTTGCCAATATTAAAGAAGGATAATTAGATTTCGTCTAAAGGTATTTTGGGAGTACTTGTTAAGTAACCTGGCCAAAAAAAAAAAAAAACTCTATATGAAGTGGTTTTTATTAAAAGTATTGATTTAACATAATATGAGAACATGAAAATTGAGAAACTCATCACAAAAGAAAAACAAAGATTTTCAGTGAAGAGGGCCATTTATCAAGTGAAAAAGTGACACGTGAAACATGAGATTTTAATAATTAATAAATCGAACCAGAGATTTAATATGCACATGTGTGTGTATATTACAATGTACACTTAATTTCATATGGCAGGGAATATTAATAATATGAGAGAAAAACCATAAAAGGAAATACATTTTAAGAGAGAGCAAACTTCCTACTTTCTAATCATGCCAATTAAACATTCCAGGGCAATAATAGTGAAGGTTATCAGTCCACTAGAGCGATCACTAAGTAGTGGACCAATATTACTCTTAACCGTAGAACATGGACTAAATGAGAAAAAGGAACAAAACAGTTACCTTATTTTCCTTTAGCACTTTTTTGGCTTCCTCATAGTCCCATAACCTGCTACGGCACCAAGGCTCTCGTTGGTTTTCCTTACGAACTAGTTCCCTACCAAGATCTCTTAATTGATCATGCATTATGAGCTTATGATCATTTCCAACTTTTATTAATGACATGAATATCAATACTTCAATTCCCTCCTCCGGATAAAAATCATAGGCGTCCCACATGTAGGATGCGATATTCTTGTCAGTGCCGATGAAAAAACAAGCAATATCCAAAAAAATTTGTTTTTGCTCATAGTCTAATGCTTCAATACTTATCATTAACTTCTCTTGCACTTCCTTGGGAGGCACCTTTTTTAGCTTGTCTATTGTACCTTTCCAGAATGCTAGCTCTCTTCCGCACAATAATGAACCGAAAACCTCAAGCGATAAGGGAAGCCCTCCAGTGATGGACACGACTTCATGAGTGAGATCCTTAAAATCACTTAGAGGAGAGTCCCTTCGAAATGCATGTTTGCTAAACAGAATCAAAGATTGATTTTTATCCATTTCTTTAAGTTCATAGTCGTAGTCCACCCTAGCTTGTTCAAGAATCCTCTTGTTTCTAGTGGTAATCATGATCCTACTTCCCAAAGAAAACCAATCACGATTACCAACCAAACAATTCAACTGAATGATATTATCCACATCATCAAGAAGAACAAGGACCTTTTTACCTTTAAACCTGGAGGAGATGAACTGAGTCCCTTCATCCTCATTACAAACTTCATTTTTTAGATTCAATATATCGTAGATCAACCGATTCTGTAAATAATGCACCTCATTATGCTTCCATGATTCCCTTATATCAGCAATGAAGCTACGATGGTCAAATTGATTAGAGAGCTTATTGTAGATGGCTTTAGCAAGCGTAGTCTTACCAATGCCTCCCATTCCGTGGATGCCAACAAATAGGGTGTCATGAGATTTATTATCCACAAATTCCATAACCTTCTTCACATGATCATCAATTCCAATCAAATTCTCAGACATGACCAATTCAAATGTTTTCTTCAATTCGTTCAACACTTTTCGGACAATCAATTTCACCAACTTTGCTTCAGACCTGTTAAATGTGACATGAGTTCAAATATGTGGCAACAATAAATTGATATTGTTTATCTATAGAGGACACAATAAATATGGGCATAGATTGAAAAACTTTAAAAATCACTATTGTCATACCTCCATATATTACCATATATGCTTAGTTTGAAGTGGGAAATGATGGAGGTTACTTCACATGGTTTGCCCTATTCCATTGTTACTCCAACATAATTTATTAAGCCCGGAAAAACCTGAGGGCATCACTCATGAATCTTAAATATTGTATATATTATGGATTTGAACCAAATTTTAAACTAGTTTTTTTATTAACGATATTAAAGATGACATGGGTGTGACTTTGAAAGTTCTCTAGAGCATCTAAACAAGCATAACTCCAATAAGCCAACCCAATATGAGAGTTAGCCATCAATCAATAAACAAGTCATAGTCATAACTTTTGATGCAAGATGAATTCATATCCTATAATACCAATCCGAAAAGTTGGTCAGATTAAGATATTGTGAACTACCTGAATGCAATTGAAGGGATTTATTATTGTCTACGCAATTCTACATGCTTGTAAGTTTCTACTTGTGTTGTGAATTTAGTATCATTCTAGATTGGTGCTCTTATCAATTTTCATTGCCTCTAGGGATGATATTAGGTTGTACTTTATTTTCCTTTTGAGTATCTATGTCCTATAATTTTAATTGATGTAATATTGAGTTTATACGGAAGTAGAGATTAATTTTGACCCAAAATAAGAACATTGCTTCAATATATGTAGGTGCATGAGATAGAAATTACTTGTTGAAGATAGGAAATGCTTTGAAAATTATTTAAATAGACATGCAGTAAAAATAATCATTCTTTTTTTCACCATCATCTTATATAATAAATGAACATTTCTTTTGTAAAATGATTTTAATAGCGACTAATCAGCGACATCAATGATTTAATAAATGTACCTTGGGAAGATAAAGAATTATGGCAAGACTTGGATGCTATGATGTCATGAGCTTTAAATAAAAATCACCAATAAGTTGTACTATTAATTTTCAATAAAAATGTAATTAGAAAAGTTTGTCACGAAGATTAATGTAACGTGCACTATGAACATGAAAAAATGGCACGATATTCCAAAATCTTTGGATATAAGATTAAAAATTCATTTTAAAAAATCTTATTATTCAAGCGAATGGGATCATAACAATAAAATTTATAAGTAGATTGGTCAATATCATTAAAGCAAAAACTAAAAGAAAAAAAGGAATAAATTTATAGAATTCATGCATCGCTGGATCTCACCGCTTGCAACAAAGTGTATATATATACACATGAATGAAGCAGGTAGGGGTGTAAATGTTTTGGTTTGGTTCGGTTATTTTGAAAAATCAAACCGAAACAAACTAATAAGGAAATTAATTAAACCGAATTGAAGTCCGATCCAAACCAAACCGAACCAAACTGAACCAAAATCTCGGTTTGGTTTGGTTCGGTTCAATTCGATTTTTTGATTTTACATTTGTTTTTGTTTTTGTTTTTTTTAACACCCCCTTGAATAATTTTTTTTTAAATTAATTTTTTTTTCCTTCTCTTTCTTTTTCTTCTTCTTCTTCTTCATCGGCCGATCGCCGACCACGGTGGCGGCCGGTGAGGCTTGGGCTTTGCTAGATTCCGGCGAGGTCGAGCCTCGCTTGGTTAGGCGAGGCCAAGCTTGCTTGATGCCGGCAAGCTCTACCCCGCCAGATCCAAAGACCGGAGAGCTAGGCAAGGCTTGAGCCTCGCTGACATTTGGCAACCTCTGGCAAGGCTCGAGTCCCACCTAGGTGGCCAGATCTGGCGAGGTTTGAGCTCACTGGCATCGAGCAAGCTTGGCCTCACCAAAGGCCAGGCGGCTGGTCACTTGCCAATGAGGGAGAAGAATTAAAAAAAAAAGGAAAAAAATGAAAAAACGATTTTTTTTTAAAAAAAAGATTTTTTTTTTTAGATTTTATCAATTTGGTTTGGTTAACCGAATCGATAAAAACCTAACTGGTTAAAAAGGTTTCTGTTTTTAATGAGAACCGAATCGGAAAAAACTGAACTTTTCGGTCCAGTTTGGATTGGTTTTCGGTTTTCGGTTCGATTTTTGATGTCCCTAGAAGTAGGTGAGAATCAAAACAACTAGTAAACACAATATTAAAAGAAAGTAGAGAATGTTTTGGTGAAGAAATTTTACCCATCGGCTTCGTATCCTTTCAAGGTGCTGACTTCAAGGAGTGCTTGTTTCCATTTCTCCAAAATCATTGGGTCGAAGCGCCTCTCTTGCAAATGCCTCTCACGTTGATGAAATGCGTCTCCAAAACTCCCGATTTGATGTCCCACGTCAGCTGGTTTCACTTTATAGAATATAGGCAATACTATTTGCCCATTATTATTCTTGCACTCCATTATTCGAACAAGTTCATCCAGGCACCAACTACTTGTGCCATAATTCACGGAGAGAATGGGGATCAAGATTTTACTATTCGTGATGGCTGCCAAAAGCTCTGGTCTGATGTTCTCGCCTCGGCAAAGCTCGTCATCGTCTTTGAAAGTATGAATTCCTACATTGAGGAGCCCATGGTAGAGGTGATCAGTGAAACCTTGTCGAGTATCTGGGCCTCTGAAACTCAAAAACACCTCGTAGCAATTTCTAGTCGATGCGGTCAACGAACTAGATGCACTGTTGTTAGTTTCTGTGGAATACGAACTAGATCCAACGGAAGTAGTTTCTGTTAGCACAGTCAAGGAACCAGATGTGCCAATACTAGCATCATCTGCATTTTCTCGCACACTAGCTTTCTTGTTATTGAGAAAATATAACGTAAGCCCAAGAAGAAGGATCGCTGCCACGAGCTCAGCGAAAGAATACCCAAAAATGAGAGAATGCATTTCGTCTTTGCTCTGATCTGCCCTTGATTTTCGCTTTCAAGCTTGATGGAGAAAAAACCAAAATGCCTCTCAGGAAACAGGAAATCCCTTCTTGTTTCCCTATTCTATTGTGGCCTGTTAAAATTTCAATACACATAAAGCGGTGGATTTGTTGGGAAGATGAAAGGTGCAGAGAGACTTGTGAGGAGACTGCGACATGAACTTGCAGGAGAAGATGGAAAAGGGGGGGAGGAAAAGATTCGTCCGGTTCAATATATTCCAGACAAGTGCTCGGAACAGATAAAAACATCAAAGCGTCGCGACGGTAAAGAGGGTACGGTTATTCCACTGCTTTGTCCACCGCGTGCACCTGTCCTTTTCTTTTGTTAATTTATTTTCCATATTTATTTTCCATCAGAAGAGGTATCTTTGTTGAATATATTGAAGATCTTGATCCCGCTTTAGAATTTTTTTTTTTTTGGTCATCTTACTTTGAACCTTTAAATATTGTACTGTTAAATTGATAAACTTCATTTTAATAATAAAATATTATATTATTAATGATCATTCACAACGAGAAGAATGTCTTTTTGGCTCTAGTTTACCTTAATTTTTTTTTTATTTTATCAAACCTTAATTTCTCCTTCAAATCTCAAAAGTCACAATGCCTTTTTGCTTTTGCTTTATTATATATATATATATATATATATATATTGGTTTGATGTATCTAGTCAAATTAGCTGGCACGCACCAATAATTCAAACGTTGCATCCATGCGGTGGAAGTTTCAACGCATAGGAGAATCCAAGGCGATCCTACTGAAAAAGAGGAAAACAGGCGAGCAAGTTTCGATGCACAACAATAATAATTAAGAAAAAAAAAAAGACAATTGCTATTATGGTATATTCCAGACAAGTGCTCGGAACAGATAAAAACATCAAAGCGTCGCGACGGTAAAGAGGGCACGGTTATTCCCCTGCTTTGTCCACCGCGTGCACCTGTCCTTTTCTTTTGTTAATTTATTTTCCATCAGAAAAGATATCTTTGTTGAATATATTGAAGATCTTGATCCCGCTTTAGATTTTTTTTTTTTTCATCTTACTTTGAACCTTTTAATATTGTACTGTTTAATTGATAAACTTCATTTTAATAATAAAATATTATATTATTAATGATCATTCACAACGAGAAGAATGTCTTTTTGGCTTTAGTTTGCCTTAATTTTTTTTATCGAACCTTAATTTCTCCTTCAAATCTCAAAAGTCACAATGCCTTCTTGCTTTTGCTTTATTTTATGATTTATATATATATTTTATTGGTTTGATGTATCTAGTCAAATTAGCTGGCACGCACCAATAATTCAAACGTTGCCTCCATGCAGTGGAAGTTTCAACACATAGGAGAATCCAAGGCGATCCTATTGAGAAAGAGGAAAACAGGCGAGCAAGTTTCGATGCACAACAACAATAATTAAAAATAGAAAAAAGGACAATTGCTATTATGGTATCGTAAACTAGAGGTGATCTATTTTAGACTCGACCCGTTTCTACCTAGAAATCGGGAATCGGATAAAAAGGATCGATTCTTAATTTCTAAACTAGGGATTGTTGGTTAGGAGATTAGGTTTGATCCAATGGAACTAGTCACCAATGGTGCATTTGGTAATGTTTTCGGGAACAAGTGTTTCTGTTTTTTTTGTTTCCCATAACAGAAATAGAATAAAAAATGCATTTGGTAATTTTTTTGTTCCTAGGACCAAATTTGTTCCCGAGAACGATTTGGAACAGAAACAAGAAACATAAAAAAAAAAAAAAAAGGTTACTTCTTTGTTTCCGAAAACAACTCAAGAAATAAGTTTTTTCTATCTTTTTCTCTTTTTCTCTTCTTCCCCTTAGCCTGTTGCCAGCCATCGCCAGACAAGGCCTAGAGACTTTGTTGAAGCCTCGTTGGCCCATGTGAGATCACTCAAAGCTTGCCAGCCACCGGCGAGACCCCCAAGAGCCTTGCCAAATCTAGGTGAGGTCAAGCCTCGCCTGACCACTATGAGGCCGACGTCGCCCAGGTGGGCAAGGCCGACCCCACTGGTGAGGCTTGGCCTCAATAGATTTGGGTGAGGTCGCCTCGCCCAGCCAGGGTGAGGCCAAGCCTTGCCGGCCCTCGTTTGGCTGGTTGCTCGCCGGCCATGGCTAAGGTTGGTGACCCGATAGAGAAAGGAGAAGAAAAAGAAAAAAGAAAAATGTAATAACATTATTAATAAATTAAAAGAAATTTCAAGTCATGGAAATATTTTGGGTCATACTAAACACATTGATATTCCGAAAATAGAAATTTTGTACAGTTACCAAACACCTTAAAATGCTCAAAAACTATTATTGGGAATAGAAATAGAAAAAAATATTTAAAAAAAAAAACTATTCTTAAAAACAGAAACTTTACAAAACACACCCTAAAAACGAAACCCAATAATTAGCCCTATCTAGGAAGAAGAGAATATAGATAGGCCCACTGTCTAAATCTTATTTCTTTTAGTGAAAATAATACTTTTGGCGCAAAAGGCCCCAAGAACCTTTTCCCTTTTCCTAAAAAATTAAGGAACTAGAAAAGACACGCATAGTTATTTTTATCGCATCGAATATTAGTTCTACCTCGTCTCATTCACTGAGATCATAATATTAGGTAAGGGTATGTGAATATTTAAGAGAGCACAAGAAGTTCTCAAGTTTTCTGTCTTATAATTAATAATTAGATAATATTTAGAACTTAAATAAAGCTTCTTCAACCATGGAAACTTCAATAATTCCACAAAGTTTACAAAGCTATTTCCTATACTTAATTTCAAATATGTTGAGTTTATATATATATATATATATATATATATTTCGTAATCAATATTTTGAATTTACTTTTCTTTAATGTTATGGAACGATCATGCCCTTACCTGTTCTAAGACGAATTTATTTCTGCGTTTGGACAACATGATAATAGTACAAGCTCCCGTGTACAAGTTTATATGGTGCCTACATTCACAAACCTTCTAAGAAAATAAACTTTTGACCATCTTATTCTTTGTTCTATTTTAATCCTTATAAATTATTTTAGTAACAAAACTAGTCATAACATCTTCGTTAGATTTAGTAAATGTGATTAACCCTTTTAACAAATTAAATTCACTTCCTTAGATAATCCAAATCAAGCATATATTTGTATGCCCTTTTTGTTAGTGAATGGAATAAGCGAATTAATCTAGGTGGATTGATTCCTAATTTTCTGATCAAACATGATTTCCTTTTGAATATAATTTTCCTCGTCACTTTGTTGATGTGGATTTTTCTACTAACATAGAAATGCCACATCAAATAGCTAACAATATTTTTGAAGGTAGGGTTTTTTTCTTGGTTGAAATTGAACGTAGGGTCAACGAGGCAAATTTGAGACCAGTTAGTAATTTTTTTAGATAAAAAAATGTTCAAGTAGATTTGGGATTAGATGAAGTTTGGGATTTTTTTAGACAAAAAAATTGAGGGCAGATTTTGGTTTTGATCCAATGTTGGGGTTTTTTTAGATAAAAAAATTCGCGGTAGAATTAAAACTAGACTTAAAATTTGAGAGTTTTTAGGACATTAGGCCTATATAAAAAGAGTGAAGAGAAAATTGAGGAGTTTTATCAATTTTAATCATCCAGTGGCAAATTTGTAATTAGATAGCATAAAAATTTCTTTTCATCCCTTCCCTGTGGCTAGGCCTCACCAGTCCTTGTTTGACTTGAGGCTACCGCTTTTCTTTACCAAGTTTTGGTCCTTCTCTTATTTCGAATGAATGGTTGAACCCACCACTCTTCTCTCTACTTAATTGTCAAGTTACCAATTATGATTTTTTTTTAAATGTCAACTTATTGATTTCACAATTTCTCAATCAACCCGAAGCCAAATTAATAAATCAAAATTTACAACTTTTATGGGTAAATGTTTTTTCTTGGTTTAGTTTAGCGATTGCTTTAATATTTTGTCCTTCTTGACATGGTGGCTTTAAAAAAGAAAAAGAAAAAGAATAGATATAAAGGGAAGAGGGGGAGCACGCGCCAGGAGAGAAGCGAAAAGAAAGGGCAAAAAAAAGAAAGTGGCCTCCTCTGTTTTCTTTTTCTTTCTTTGCTTTTGCCGGCCACTTCTCAGTTTTCCTTTATTAAAGTTTTCTCTGTTTTGCTAACCATAACTGGCTCTCTGTACTTCTGTTTCTTTTATTTTTCTTACTTTTGGTAAAAGTGTTTCTCTTTTTTTTTTTTGAACAAAAAGTATTTCTCTTTCTTGGCCGTGAAGGAAAATTCCCGCGCCACTTGGCCGAAAATCCTCTTCTTTTTTTCTGCCCAGATTTTCTTGTCTTCTTTGGCCATGAATTCCGCTCCTGAATGTCGAGATCGGTCCCTTGTCAAGGTGAAAACTGCTCTCCCTTGACCTCGTCCTCGAGGTTCTTGCCCCTTGTTATGAGCGGATTTGAAACTAAATATAAAATTTGAAATTTTTTATGATGAAAAAATTAGCAACTGATTTAGCATTGAGTCTAAAATTAAGGGTTTTTTGAGATAAAAATTTGCAATGAAATTAAGGCGGAACCTAAAGTTTGTGGGTTTTAATAGAGACAAAGGAAAAAAGAGAGAGCATGCGCCAGGAGAGAAATAAAAAGAAAGGAAAAAGAAGAAAAAAAAAAAGAAATGAAAAGAGAGTGGATTTTGCATGAAGATCTCCCCTAGATTTACTTGCATTCATAGCATTTGGTAAGGGTTGATGCCCTTTGTTCGTCTAATTAGGCGGTTTTTGGAATTACAGTACAAATTAGGGAAAAATATGAAATTTATATTGCAAAATTCGATTTTGAAGTTGTTAAGCTGTGAAAGTAAGGGTATTGTGAAGTTGTGGCGTTAAACGAGAGTTGATTTGAAGTAATATTTTAATATATAATGTCTGATAAAATTTCGATACCCATGTAATGGTGGATTTGTTGGAAAGATGAAAAGTGATGAGAGACTTGGGACAAGTTTTTGTTGAACTTAGTCCATTGCTTGCACCATTGAACTTTCCTTTTTCTTTTGTTAAGTTATTTTCCACCAGAAAATGGTATTTTTATTGGATATATATAAGCTTTTGATCCCACTTGGAAATTTAATCCTTCTCATTTTGAGCCTGTTAAATATTATACTATTAAACTGATAAACTTTATTTCAATACTTATAAGTTTAACGAGTTAACACGTGCCGAGGATCATAAAAAATTATCTACATGCTATATATATTTATTTTGTACCCGAGCTCAATGAGAAGAATTTCTTTTTTGTTCTAGTTTTGTCTTAATTTCTCCTTCAAATCTCATAAACTAATCAAAATGCCTTTTTACTTTTGCTTTTACTTTATGATATACATATAAATTTCTTTATTGGTTTGATTTATCTAATCCAACCAATTCTTTGTTTTTTGTCAGATAATCCACTCAATCGGCACACACCAATAATTCAAACTTACCGAGCTAGGTATAAATTAGTAATGACCGGGACCACCGACCATCATTTATAGTCGTTGCCTTCATGTGGGGGAAGTTTCGATGGTCAGGAGAGTCCAAGGTGATCATACCCAGGAAGGAAATAACATGTGAGTAAGTTTTGATGCAAAAGCAATAAAAAAAATAAAACCAAAAATCGAAGACAACTGTTTTATTGGTATCCATGGAAAGTGGTCAAACTTAATGAATGCGTACAAAGCATCGGGACAATTGCTGCAGCATCGAACTGTCCTTTTCTTTTTTCAATTTATGTTTCATCAGAAAAGTTACTCTTGTTGAATATATTTAAACTCTTGATCCCAGTTAAAATTTACCTTGAACCTATTAAGTATTATCATATCGAATTGATAAATTTCATTTCACTGTTGAAATGTTGCATTATCAATGATCACTTAAATCTACTATATATACAAAGACTTCCGATGATTATAAACCCGAAGAAAGTAAAGAGGAAGACCCTAGTGACTTGATATCTTGACTCCTCCTCAGGGAAAGTAGGCGGAGGTTGCACTTTTAGTACTTTCCCTGCATTTCTCCCTTTATTGTTTCTTGGACAAACCAAAGGGCAGCCAATAGCATTGAATTAGACCCATAATAAATATAGTCTATAATGAAGAACGAATTGAAATGACTTTCAATGACACATAATTTTTTGAACACATTTGCCTTAACTTTGTTAGTAATTGAATACGATGGCATAGTAGTAAGATTTTCTAAATATATAATAGGACATGGACAACAACTTGCAATCCATCTAGACAAGAAACATGCAGATGCATGGACCATAGATAAATTTTATTATTTCTTGGACCAACCAAAGAGTAGCCAGTGTTGAATAAGAATCAGTACAAGGGTAGATATTTCTATAACCGTTATTACATATCTTTTAAGGTAGAGACCACTTTGAACACATCAATGCTCTGTATAGTTTATCTTTCTTCTTGTCTAATTTCCTTTCCAAGTAGACATTTCAACTCCACGACAACTCTTTCTAGGTCCTATGCACATTTCTTTCTCCCTCACTCCAAATCCTTGATATTTCCCTTGTTGTCACTGCTTCCTTCATGTTCCTGTTACATAGATTTGCGAGAGAAAATGAGAGTGGAGAGAGAGAGAAAGAAAGAGAGAGAGAGAGAGAGAGAGAGAGAGAGAGAGAGAGAGAGAGAGTTTAGTATGGTCCAATATTTCCACACAAGTGCTCATAATAGATAAAAAAATACAAAGCGTCAAGATAATGAAAAGGGCACGCTTGGGGCATGAATAATAATCATTCTGGCTAGAAATTGATTTCTGGAACTGGAAAAGAAATTGGTTTTTCTATTTCTATTCTTGGACGAGTTTCTAAGCAAAAATACATGTTTGATAACAATACAACATTTCTATTCTTGGAAAAAACAAAATTTCTCCCTCTTTGGCAGCGGCCGGTGATCGGCGACCGACGGTGGATGGCGACCGGCAATCGGCAGCAGTGGTGGGTTATGGGCAATTGTGGGCAAGAGTCGACAAACAACGATCGGGCAGATGGTAGACGATGATTGGCAACAACGGATGGGCAGTTGGCTAGTAGTGAGGACGAATGATGAAAAGAATTTTTATTTCTCATTTTTGTTTTAGAAATAGAGAAGTAAAAATTTTTTATCTCTGATTTTTGTTTCAAACCTATTTCTTGAGTAAAAAATTATTCTAGAAATAGAAAAATTAAATAGTTTTACTAAATGGATTTCTATTTCATAAATAAGTCTGAAACATAATAGAATGGTTATTATGTGTGCCCTTAGTCCACCGCTTGCACCTAGGAGTGAGCATGATTTGGGTTAAGTCGGTCCACCCTCTAACCTTAGGACCAACTCACACAGTGTTGGTCCTCAATTTTTGAAACCAAAGATCGATCCTATTGAGCCTAGGATTGAGGATTGAACCAACCGAATGGGTTCGGTCCAGTTCCAAAATTAACCCGAGACCAATTGATCATTTTTTTTTTATTTCATTTTTTGTATTCCCTAAAAAGGCAATCGAGGACTAGACCAACCAAATGGATTTGACGACAAGCGATGTCAACAAAGAGAAGTGAGTAGCATGAGCGGTGAATGTTGAGTGGAGTGAGTGGGGCGAGTGGTGAGCAACAAGTAGGGTGAATGTTGAGCGGCGAGCGATGCAAGCGAGGAAAGTGTCGAGCGGCGAGCGGTGAAGTTGTTTATTTCGATTTTGATAAATTGAATACTAAGAGGACAAAGAAGATAGAATAGAACGACTAATGGAGGAGGATATCCTGAAAAGCTATTTGCGCCGTTTTGAATGCCGTGAGGACTCCTCACGAAAACATTTTCTTCCTTTGTAAAGTATAGTTGTTAATGCCGTGAAAGACATTAAAAATTTAAGCTATTACATAACAATGTAAAATTACCCGGAATCCTCACTAAGCAGTCGTTTTGACATTGTTTGACTCAAGATTTTTTCTATATAAAAAAAAATATTTAGTTATATATATAGTTAGGATTGGTTCGGGTTGGATCGACACTAAATCCCAAGGACCAAGGACCAAGCCACACAGTGCTGGTCCAGGGATCTAGGGACCAAGGACCGACCCAGTCCCCTTGAAAATCGGACTAGGACTGGCAAAGTTGGGTCAGTCCAAGGTCGGTCTAAGGTTGACCCTAGACTGATGCTCACCTCTACTTGCATTGTCGAAGTTTCCTCTTTCTTTTGTTAATTTATTTTCCATTAGACAAGATGTTTTTTTTTTTGTTAAATATATTTAAGCTCTTAATCACACTTAGGAAATTACACCTCTTACTTTAAGCCTAATATATATGATATAGTACTAAAATGTTGTATTATTAATGATAATTTATTCTAAAAAATTATGTTATCAACACACGTTGAGGATCATCAAAAAATATCAACATGCATAAATATGTGTGTGTATGTGTGTGCGTGTATATATATTCATTCATACCGCAACACAATGAGAAGAATTTAATTTTTTCCTCGGTTTCCGTCTTAATTTCTCCTTCAAATCTCATAGGTAAGTCAAAATGCCTTTTTGCTTTTGCTTTTGCTTTTATTATTATTATTATTATTATTATTATTATTATTATTATTATTATTATTATTATATTTTGATTGGTTAGATTTATCTAATCCAATCAGTTGACATGCATCAATAATTCAAACTTGCCGAACTAGATATAAATTAGTAGCCCATTGACCGGGACCACTAAACATGCATTTATAGTCACCGCCTTCAACCTGTGGAAGTTTCAATGCACATGAAAAGTGAACTTTAAGGAAATGTAGATGTTACAAAAGTAAATTAAACAAACTTTTGGTGAAATTGTAGCTTTTTGCTCTCTATCATTTCCTCACGCGTGTACCGACAATCTCTCTCTCCTCATTTTTGTCTTTTCACTTCCTCTGCTCTTCTTTTCTTTCAGTTCTATTGCAAACCACTTTGAAAAGCTCTCTTTTGCCGACCAGAACCACCCCCCCCCCCACCCTCGCTCTCTCTCTCCCCTTTTCCTAGCCGAGAAGAAAAGCTCCACCTTTTTCTTTTTTGAGCTCCCTTTGGCAATTATTGCATGTGGAAAAATGCCCCACCCACTTGGCGAAGAATCCTCTACTTTTTCATGCGAAGATTTTCTCGTCTTCTTTGGCTGTGAATTTTGATCTCTGAATGCCGAGATTGCCCCTCATCAAGATGAAAATTGCTCTCTTGACCTCATCCTCAAGAATTATTGTTGTTATTTGGAACACATGTGGGACTAGATTTAAAATTTAAAAATGTTTTTAGACGAAAATATCGAGAGTTGATGGAACATTGGGTTTTAAAGTTGAGGGTTTTTTTTCAAAAAAAGATTCGGGATAAAATTAAGATTGAACCTAAAATTTGAGGATTTTTAAGGAATTAGGACCATATGAAAAGAGGAAAGAGAGTTGAGGAGCTTCATCTGTTTTTATCATCCGGGGCATATTTGTAATTAGATAGCATGTGATCATTTTTATTTTTACCCCAACTTGATGGTTGGGCCCCATGAGTCTTTCCTTAACCTGAGGCTACCACTCTTCTCTACCAAGTTTTTGTCCATTTCTTATTATGAAGGAGTGGCTAGGCTCACCACTCTTCCTTCAACAAATATAATTTGTAATGCTTCGTTAATTCATATATTTATATTATTTTTCCCTTTTCTTTCCTTATTCGATCTAGTTCTTTGAGATGATTTCGCATTTCTACCATATCAGTCTTGTCTCGTCTAGTGGGAGCTTCTGTGAGAGTAGCAAAAATGGACGTATTTTGGAGTGGTAGAAGGAGTGAATACTTAGTCCGTAACGTAGTCAGGAATGGATTGGGAGGCTTCAATTTTCCTTCTTCAAGGAGTTGGATTTGCCTTTTGAACTTTTTAATATGTGCTTCCTCTTAAATAATGAGGGGTAGCTATGTTAATGAAAATGTTAAATAGATTTTACTAACGATTCAAAATATGACAACCTAGATCCGAGGCAGTATGGAAGGATGGATTAAGATCGTCTTGGCAATACGCGGGTGAGGCTAAATAAATGTCTCATGTCCTACATCGCGTAGGGGGCAAGTCCTAGCTAGCTTATAAAGGTCGTATGGGCTGTCTCGAGAAAAACAAAACTGTAGGGACTTAATGTTCAAAGCGGACAATATATATACTCTGGTGAGCCCAGGGTTCTTACAAATGGTATCAAAGCTGAATCTTGTAGCGTGTGAGCCACAACAAGGGCGCTGTGCCATAAGGGGTAGAGAATGTGACGACCTAGACCTAGGGCAATACGAAGGGACAGACTGAGGACGCTGTGCCGTAAGGGGTGGAGAATGTGACGACTTAGACCCGGGACAGTACAAAAGGACAGACTAAGATCGCCTCAGCAATACTTGGTGAGGCTAAACACATGTCTCCTGTCCTACATCACTTAGGGGGAGTCTTAGGCTGGTTTATAAGGCTTGGGTCCCTGTAATTGCACATATGCAAATCCTAGGCTAGCTTATAAGAATTGGGTCCCTTTAACTACACATATGCATTTTCTTGGGATAGTATGAGTTGTTTTGAGAAGAATAAAACCGTGAAGACTTAATGTCTAAATCAGACAATATATGTATAATGGTGAGCCTAGGGTCCTTACAAGTATTGTTATTCAATTTGGTTGGTGCAAGATATGAAGCAATTTATATTTTTAATAGAGAGAAGCTTTATTCTGATATCCACTTGTGTTGTGACAATGCAAGCTAAAAGAATTATCAATGCTATTTATAAACCAACAACCCAAATTAAGCTGTTGACACTAGAAATTGTGGAGTGTTAAAAATAAAAATGGAGTGCTCGTGCATTTCAGGAGCACTTCTTTTTTATAGTATTGATTTGCAATACTTTATAAGTGCTAAATTATCACATTAATTCAAGAGCTTAACTGCATTATTCTCTAAAGCTAATCAGCTGTAGCTCATAAGTTAAGAGTACTTTGCCTAAAATGCATCGAACCTAAGAGGCATCAAACACGAATGTAATATATCAGCCTATGCATGCCTACCACTCTGATAACAAAGTATAAGGTATATTTACCATATTAACTGTCGCGATACTAACATATTAGCCTATCAATATATACGTTGTCCATCATGCGTTTGATGTAAGCAAGTTGACCTCTGATAATAATAAACACAATTTTATCAAATTTGATACAATATTGTTTGGTAACCAAAAGGCAATGCCATGCCTTTTCGTTTTTATCATATCGATAATTCATTATATGTATGCTAATTAGTTCTGTAAATGTTGCTTCAAGTTTGAGTTTGCGATGTACATTTTTTCGCACTCGTTTTTACAACATCATATTGCACAAAAGCTTGACAAACATCTTGGCCCTTCAAGTAAATTTTCTTATGAAGTCTAGACTAAGGCTTCTGCAATGTCCTTGGCTCGGATTAAACTTGCTAGAAAGGGGAAGATCTTCATAGGCTCTCTCAATCTTCCAAGAATAGAGCAGAAACCCAATAGTCTGGAGTGGAGTAGAAAGCATGCAAGGTAGGCCAACCTTAGGCCTAACAACAAAAAGCTTCATATGGTTGTTCGATATCAAAGTTGAAAGTGTCATCTCTAAAGTGACCAACAGAAGTGACATCTAGCCTAGGAAATGGCATAAACATCTAGAACTTTCACAAGTATAACCTTGCCTAGGATAGTTGTTCAATAAACCAGCCCATTACTTTCCAGCAATACTGATGTGCTACTAGTCTACCATCAAATCATTTTATTGAGAAAAACTGTTGTATGAGAAGCAAGAACAAGGAGAAGACTCATTGACTGAATCTGATAGACCATATAGCTAAATATTTGAATTGAATAGATAGGATGCCTACAATATTTCTGATTGGAAAGACACCGAATATATTGAAGTACAAAACCCAATCTTTATCTCCACTGCAAAGGATATGCAAACATTGCTTTGAAGAATTTGAGAGCTCTACAAATGAATCTTGAACATTGTCCAATAAACCAGCATCTCCAGGTACTAGTCCAAGCATTCGAGGAACTCTTGGAGCTGGAGGGAAGAATTAAGTAATGCGATCTTCAAATACCAAAGAGTTAACAGAAGCGTTCTATAAAACAAATGAAAAATTACTTCCTAGTTGAAAAATGAAAAGATGAAAAAAATATGAGATTAAAACTCAAGAGCCAGACAAATCAACAAGTTGCAGATGACACCAAACATACATTTTCAAAAAATCTTCCATAAACGCATACTAAAGCTGTTGGACTTTGAAATAAGATTCTAAGTTTGAAAAGAAGCATTTAAGAACGCCACACTAAAATAACTACTTTACTGCAAAAGAAGCATCATGAAAAGTGTGAGCCATAAGATATCCGCTATTGGTAATAAAGATCACGAAGTCGTACCAACTTTTAAGTTGAAAGATGCCATACTCTATTCACCTGGGCATCCTCCTCCCAGTTAAGACACACCACAGCTGCCATATGGGACTTCAAGCTTTTTAACAGTTTTCCATTCTGCTTAATATTTATACCCCGTTAGAATGATTATACCACAGTGTGCATAACTGCTGCAAGCACTAGCATATCAAAAGCAGCAGACCGCATATCCATAGCTCCATAAAGAGAGCTACTTTGGTAAGATAACATCCATTACGTACAAACAAACTCTCTTCTCAGCAAAATGTAATCCATGAAGTGGACGATTAATAATAAACCGGTAGAAATCTCAAAGAAACAGAATTGCAGCAGCCTCAGCCAAGTTCTCAGCCATTCTACTCATGACCAAGCAGCTAAAGCTTAATAGAAACATAACCAGTTATTTAGAAACTTTTCCACCCACAAGCATAATTGAGGCACATACAAATCCATATCATTTAAGACTCACCTAAATAAGTACCTTCCTAATTTGACTTAACCGAACATATTTTACTAATAATTGAAAGAAATTAATTTTGATGAAAATGAGCACGTCACACATGAATGCTTCTATATGACACCATCCACTTAGACCATAGATTCTCACAACGAGCTGGACCCCACTAAACACTATGCTGTAATTTGTCGTTGACAATTGAAAAAATTTTCAATCATTGATCAGCGATGTGAAATTTTGTCCTACACAAGATTGAAATTGAGCAAATCAATCAGATTCGAGTCCTGAAGTACATAAATCTATTGAATGAGTATATCAATTCTGTATGGTAGGCTATTAAAGTAATTCACCCCTTATTTCACGTTTAGATATGAGTCAATCAATTGCCTTAATTCATAATATAACTCATGCATCAAACAATTTAACGTCAAAAACATTTCATGGCTCTGATGTAGGAATATGAGTCCCACAATAAAGAATAAATATTTAGGCATCACACGCAAAACAGCCTAAGTAAAAATTATAACTTTATTTGTAGACTCTCTAAAAGTTCTACTCCTAGTGGAAATAGGAAACCTCTAAACAAGAAACATAATTGGAGTATATGTAAGATCCTACTACTCAAGCCTTAAAAAAGAAAAAAAGAAAAAAAGAAAGGAAACTTTGTAAAATCCTAATAATACTCAAATCCTAGTTGATAATTTTAGTTATTAAACTTCAAGAAGAATACCGATCCCTTTTTGAGTTTCAAAGTCAATCTTCACCAAAAACTTGGTAGTCACGTTGCATGATTTTGTTGGCTGCATCAGGCTTAGCGGATGGTTTGATTGTCTTATACTAATACTATGAATGGGAATCCAATCACAATACTATGTGCACGATCTTGGTGTCCTTGAAGTCAAATGGTTACTTATTTGACAAAAGAAAAATTATTTGTAGCAATATCTCATGTCTAGAAGTAATAACATTAGTCTACTTTCAAGTATCTTTATCATTAGTTATTACCTAACAATAAAAATAACACCATACTTTACAGTTAATTTACATATGTCATGCAATACCAATCTCAAACATTATATCAGATTTTATGATTCAACTAGATGAAATTCATGATCCACGATCCATTGATTGATGACTCATATTTCCATGTGACAACTACGAGTGACCCTAAGTTGTTATCATGTCATATCAAAATTGTGGCTACCTACTGAAGAGTTAACACAATAAATAAACGAATATTGTTTCGGGGGTTGAAGTTCAAACCGCAAAACACAATGACTCATTTAATCTATCTAACTAAACAAAGTTAGGATTGGAATGACCCATTCAATTCAATCTAATTAGTTAACCAGGCATTAATCTCTTATAATTTGTTTACCTATTTAACAAAAGGGTCATGTTTGAATAGAGTTCTCTAATAAAATTTTTTGTTAATCTTTTCCTGCTCAGATTGACATACCTAGTAATCCATTGTTAATTTGTCATTGACAGACATGACCAACAAAAATGGATTGCCATCTTTATTGGCATCTGATTGTTCGCTGAGCAAGTTTGCTGTTTGCATTGCATCATGCAGATTTTGAGCAATTCAGAATCTTTCTCACAAGGGATTAGAGAAGAAGATGTTCTGATGATAAAGGACTGTCGCACGAGGAATTTCTAGTTGAGAAGTAATGAGGATAACATTCAAGGAACAACATAGATAACTTACTTCGAAATCATGCAGTAAAATCATACCATCTTCAAGTCCCAAGACAACAACCTTGCATCAGGACGCCAGCGTAAAGATGTTATACGTTTGCCTGGAGTAAATTAGAATGATCAAGAAGAGCCAGTATTGATGACACACATCGAAATGTGCAAATAAGGTGAGTTCATTATAAACAAAAAAGAACATAGAATGAATAATCTGCTCCCAATAAAATTAACACAAGAAAAGGAAAGATAGAGCACACATATTTTTCAACAAAATGTCATTAAAAATTTGTGAAGTGTGGCAAAACGTCATAGCTGTACAAAATAACTGAGGGATATCGGTAACCTGATAGAGGATTTCTTTGGGCTAGTAGGTCATCTAAAGCGAGGGAATATATATCTTGTTGGTAGGCTCCAATCCAATAACTAAATAAAAAAATAAAAAAATTGTTGTTCAACAATGGAACCTCAAGGTGGATTAGATGCACAAAAGCTTACTCCAGCTAGTATTTACATCTTAGTCTTAACAGAAACCATTAAAGGATTGGCTCAAGTACTAGTGCACTCAAAACGTTCTCCATATCCAGAAGACAATATGACGAGCGAAGCATTAAGATGTTTTTGGAGAAGATATCTCCTCTCTAAAGTTTTCCAGTGAGAATAGACAGCAAGAACTACCAAGGCTGGGCATCTAATCCTAAGCTCTTACGAATTTGAATTACCAAAAGATTAAGTCATATAGAAACTTAACATACTTGGATGCAGCTCCCTTTACCCTTCTAGTCTCTTCGCTTTCCCCAATTCCTCCCTCCATCCCTCCCAACCAGAGTGTCATACAGGTATGCAGCACAGCTTGAGACAAAAGGTAAACTACCACCAGCGAGCTTGATAAATCAAAATGACGTGACGAAACGCCCTGCTGTAATGAGAAGAAAAACAAAACTTTAAGCAATACTAAATCTCTCCTTATAGGCCATGCCCAGTTAGTAAAAGAATGCTCAATCAGTAAAAGAAGAGGAGCCAGCAGTAGAATTACATCATGAGAGTCACCATCAGAAATCTAAGATCTTTTTAGATGCCTGATGACATTTAGATGGTATTCTGCAGGGGTTAAACCTGCGAACTCCAAGTAAGCATCAAGCATTTATGCATCCAACATAGGTAGTCTATCTAGCATAAATGGCATCCCCCCAATTCATGCTCTTTATTTTCATGGAAACTTTAACTGGTGTACAAAGGGCAACAAGATGGCTATACATGAGTATGGTACTCTTGTGGTTGGTGTAGATGATTGTCGGCTAGGCTATGGAAAAAATCTCCCAAGGCAATGTCCCGGTGGAGAAGTTGATAAGAATCCATTGTGCCTATAAATAAAATCCCTTCATTCAACTAATGCCAGCTTGGAATTGTTTACTTGCAACTAAGTCATCTCTAGATTTCCACTCGCATCACCATCATTAACTCTTCGTTTCTGTGTAAAAAAGACCAACTCCTTAGTTTGATGTCACCACCTCATTTAGACTTTCAAGCAATTTACACCTCTATATTCGTCCAATTCTCCATTGAACGTAATTCGAGCTAGATTGGCAATTACAGCGGTTCCTCTAGGGAAAAGGAAGCGCAGCACATTTAGGAAAAGCGAAAGAAGTAGAATGAGATAAGGCCAATGACTCAAAGGGCAAGCACAACAAGCCATCGTTGAAGAAACGAACACCCATAATAGAAAAAAAAAAAAAAAGGAGAACTTTCTGGAGTCGAAGCAATTATCGGGAGAGATTGTCCACTGCCTCTACCAATTGAAGCCATGAAGCACCCACCTTCGAGTCCTCCGTGACCATGGCCAGCAAATCCTTCTCCAGATTCCACTCACCCCATCTTCACCTGCCAATCGGAAGAAATCTAGTTTAAACCTCACAAAACCGAATAGACCAGCCCATTAGGTCGTGGAAAGAATGCCGAACAGGAGCCGAATCTGAGAAGCCAAAGCGGTTGGTCGGAACTTGAAGCTGAAACGAAAGCACGTGCCAGCGATCCCTCCCCCGTCGGTCTGCATTGCTAGAGAGGATGCTCCGCAAGCAGCCCGAAAACCGCAGGCACCAGGTCCGCGGGAACGAGCCGCAAGGAGTGTACGGACAGCGACGGAGGCAGTCGAAGAGCGAGACGAAGAATGGAAGAGCAAAAGAGAGGATGGAGGTCACCCCACAAGAGTAGAGGATTCCCGGAGAAAAATTGCATTGGTAAAAAGAGGAACCAAAGGAAGAGAGAGAGAGAGATATTATGGACCGGGCCGAACTTGTCAAACAAAAGCCTGGAACCGCCCTTTTGGGGCCCATGGAGGCTGACGGGGCCCGGCCCGCTAGACTCACGAGACATCACTCCGATGCATCTGAGATGTGGACATGGTCCGAGAATCGTGAGTCTTGATAAAGGTGTCGCTCCTCCTTGAAGAGTGGTTAAAGAAATTATTTTGATACGGCGTCCGCGCGGCCAGTTGGAAAAATCCGAAAAGGCGTATTGGCCTTTGCAACTTACATAGATGGTTGTGACGCTCGCGTGTTGCAGCAGTACCCGCAACAACTTTTACGAAGCCTTCTTACTCGATTTCAAACATATTGCGCCTTCGAAGCAAGTATTGCAGACGTGAATATCATAGCACGTCAGAAGTTTAGATAGAGAGTAAAGTTTGTAATTCTCTTCTATGTTATTCATGTGTATAATTACATCACCTTTTATAATACAAGGGATCTAAATCTATAAGGAAGGAAAATATACAATAAATCAAATAAAAGAATATTCCCCCCAATCAAGATCATTTGACATCAATTCCTATCAGCAGGAGATCAATTAAGACAACTAATTATCAGCAACCGTATCTTCAACACTCCCCCTCAAGCTTGGCGGCCTATACACATCAAAGACACCTAGCTTGCTTAATTGACTAACATAAGGCCTTGGTAAAAATGTCCATAGGCTACTCTACTGTTCTTATTCCTTTTGTTCTGATCACCCCACTTTGAATCTTGTCTCGAATGAAATGATAGTTGACTTCTATGTGCTTTGTCCTTTTATGAAAAACCGGATTCATTGCAAGCTTTAGTGTAGCATCATTATCGCAATATAAGATGGTGGGCTGATTCACTTGTATACCGAGATCTTGAAGAAGGCCTCTTATCCAAACTATCTCATAGCTAGTTTTTGCCATCGCTCGATATTCTACCTCGGCGGATGATAAGGAAACGGTTGATTGTTTCTTCGTCTTCCATGAAAGTAAAAAATCTCCTCGCTTTATATAGAAACCTGTAACAGATTTTCTACTCATAGGACAAGTAGCATAATCCGTGTCGCAATATGCTGACATCTCCATGTTACTGTCTCGAGATAACAATATTCCCAGTCCTGGACATCCTTTCAAGTATTTTATAAGTTTTAATGCTGCATTCGTGTGAGACTATTTTGGAGCATGCATGAATTGATTGAGAGTCTGTACTGCATAGCAAATGTCGGGTGTGGTCATAGTCAAAATTTTAACAAGTTTTTGATAAGCAGAAGGGTCCTTAAGTATAGAATCCTTATTTACGAGTGACAATCCTTTGTCATATTCAGCCGTTGTCAATCTAACATTTTGTTTGATTGGAATAACGGCTTGGATCCTGACAATCCTGCTTCTGAGATAATTTCCAAGACAAGTTTATGTTGGCTAAGACATATGCCTTTATTTGACCGTGCAATTTCTGTCCCCCGGAAGTATTGGGATATTCCAAATCCTTAATGTGAAATTTAGAATGCGGGTATTTCTTAAATCTATTAATGGCAAATGCATTGTTTCCCATAATGAGTATATCATCCATATATATGAGTAAGTAGATTGACGATGTACCTTGTTTCCATGTGAATAAGTCATAGTCATGCCTGGATTGCTAGAACTTTGCAGTCACAAGTGCATTAGTGAATTTGGCATACCAGTGACAAGAAGCCTGTTTGAGGTCATACAGGGATTTACGGAGACGACATACATTATTCTCCCCCTGTCTACGAAATCCCTGTGGAAGATTCATATGAATTTCTTCTTCGAGATCGCCATGAAGAAAGGCATTGTTGACATCTATCTGATGAAGAGGCCAATCACGTAGAGCAGCAATAGAGAGGAAAGACTGCACTGTGACTTCCTTTGCAACAGGAGAGAAGGTTTATGTATAATCAAATCCTTCACTTTGTGTGAATCCCTTTGCAACTAATTTGGCTTTATAATGTTCAATAGATCCGTCTGCTTTGTATTTGATCTTGTATACCCATTTGCAGCCTATAGGTTTTCGATGTGGAGGTAGGCGAACAATATCCCAAGTCTTATTATCCATAAGGGCTCACAATTCATCTTCCATTGCCCGTCGCCAACGAGGATCTTTGGCTACCTTGTCATATGATAAAGGTCCCTGTTGCTCAGAAATTTTGCTAATGCAACACCTATGTTTGGGCAAGAGGTGAACAAAACTAACATAGGAGGAGATGGGATATTGTGTACCAGATTTGTGCAAAGTAAGGGTGATCGGTTCCCGGTTCGGTCCGGTTCCATCTTGGAACCGGGAAACGGACCGGGAGCATCGATTCCCAAAATTGGGAACCGTGGACTAGACTGTTTGGTCCTAGGACCGGGAACTGGACCGGACCATCGGTTCTGGTCCAGTCCAGTCCGGTCCAACAAAATCAACTCTCCTTGTTTGCACTAAAGAGTGATCGTGCTTCGGACTGGCCCAATCAATCCAATTCGATTCTCGGACGATTCAACAAAACTAATTACAAATGTTTCCACGTGCAAAATATTCAAACTTCACTCGTGTGAATATCAATCACACTTCGTGTGTTTCACACTTAACCTTAACCATGAAAGCCATGAACAATTTGGCTAAAGGTTGTGCTTGGCTTAGGTTTTATAGACAATCTCCTTTCTGCTCTTCGAATGTTTAGTCGATGTGGGACTCTTTGAGGCTTGAAGTGTCTTGTGGGTCTCTTGGAGCCTTAGTCCCACATCAAGTAGAAGATGAAACTAACAAGTAGATATTATCTATAAATAAAAGAGTAACAAAAAACGTTTTAATGGTCTCTTGGCCACATAAGTGGTTCCTACCTCAATTGCAATTTTGGTTGCAATTATGATGTTTACATATTTTATATATTATATATATATATAAATTATATATAAAAAAATTGGTTCGGTCCAGTTCCCACCTTGGAACCGGGAACTGCACCGACCAGCCATCAGTTCCAAGATTAGGAACCAGGAACCGGATCGCTGACCTTGGGAAGCGCCCAAAACCGGCTGGTGCGGATAGTTCCCGTTGCACACCCCTAGTGCAAAGAAGAGCAAACATAATCTGCTGTCCATGTAGGTGGTCAAATTGTGCGACCTGATCACCGAGGATTAACTGGTATAGGTAGAACATCATCCTGTGATGCAGTAGGAGAATCTCCTGCCGGAATAGGCGATTCTGGGGGAATAGATGCTTTATTTTTAGGCTTTGCTTCAATGTCAGGAAATGCTGTAAAAGGTGACACCTGTGGAAGCATAATTACTGGTGCCTGCTATCATGCCCCGATCCTCGAGTGCGCGCCCATCCCTGCTTGGTTGATTAACATCGACGTCCCAGGACGCATCGCCGATCTATTCATTTAATATACGCATGCGGAAGCATATAAAATTTCTAGACAATAAAACAATGTGATAGGAAAGTAGGTCCATTTAAAACAACATACCTTTTCATAAACACACAAGTCTATACACAGGAGTTTACAAAAAGGGATCAGCTCCCATCAAAAGAGAATTGTCCTTCGACTAACTAGCTGGACAAGATCAGCGATTCTTCGGGCTTCACCTCTTAAACTCTGGGGCTTCCGGTCCTTCACCAACACCATCTAAAGACCTGAAAATGGTTATACAATAACCAGTGAGACAATGTCTTAGCGAGTTCTACCCCCTAAGATTCGATTAAGAAGAAAATTATGCCTTAAGGGCTGCCTAAGCACAATCAGGCGTTAGAGGACTTACCTTGGCCTCGGTTCCTTCCTACAAGTCAGTTCAATTCATATATACTGACAATTATATCACTCAATCCAATCAGATCGAATCATCGATCAATTGACCAAGTCGATTACATGTCATCACGACCATCTCTTCGTCGGCCCATTCAATATTATCTATGAATCCGATCAAAATCCAGGATTCCTCAATCAAAGTGAAATATAGACAGTATTATTATATCTCCAGATGACATATAGAGCCATCGAGCGGGTATGTATAACGTTCTATCTCCAAGACGACATATAGAGTCATCGAGTGGTTATAACATACCTGTGCATAACGTTCTATCTCCAAGACAACAAATAGAGTCATTGAGCCGTTATAACATACATGTGCATAACGTTCTATCTTCAAGACAACATATAGAGTCATCGAGTAGTTATAACACACCGTTGGGTCATATCGTCCTATCTCCAAGATGACATATAGAGTCACCGAGCCGGTATATAAGCAATTCCTTCTCAAGATGACATATAGAGTCATCGAGCTATTAAATCATACTGTCATATCTTCACGATGACATATAGAGTCACCGACCTGATATACAAGCAATTCATTTTCAAGATGACATATAGAGTCATTGAGCTATTAAATCATACCGTCCTATCTCCAAGATGACAAATAGAGTCATCGAGCCGGTATACAAGCAATTCCTTCTCAAGATGACAGGAGAGTTATCGAGCTATAATAGTATAACGTCCATTCTCCAAGATGACATACGAATTATCGAGCCGTTATTGTATTTTGTTCTAAAAACACAACCAATTTTACTCTTTTTATCACACTTGATAAAAATACACGTGTGTGGGTACATAGCCGGCCTTAGCCAAAATACAAGGTTTTCACTTTCAAACCTCCCACTATTTTCAGCAGTCCCAAAATAGATTTTTTGCTCTATAGATCGACACCAGGTAATTTTCCACTTAATTACTAAAATATCCATTTTTAGAAAATTAACACCTACCAACACCAATTCACTCAATTTTCACAAACCAGTGCTCAATTAAATAAACAGTGAGCACCACTGAAATCAGCACAAAATTCCGGTCACCGACCATCCCGGTTGAATTTCTAGAGAATAAATAACTAATTAAATAATTATGAAAAATATTAAATAAATGTAATAAATGCATACTTAGGCTTGTAATGCCTAATTATATGCCGGAATGGGCTCGGAAAAATTTCGAGACTCGTTAAATAAATACGAGAGTCTATTTACTCGCTAATTGCACTAACTATCCACCTAACATGCAATGACAATTAGTTAAATTCACTAATATATTCTAATCTAACCACCTAATCCATCTTAACCTAACTAATCAACCCCTAAGCACAATTAACCTACTAAACGAGGATTAGTGAGTTAAACTCACTGAACTTGCGAGCCGGTGAGTCCACGGCGACCACGACGCGGAGACGAGCGACAATCCTCCAAGCGGCAACACCAACGGAGGCCAGGAAGGGCTCGGAAATGGGCCACAAAGTCCTAGACTCCTTGCTGGTTCGGTTTTTGCTTTTACTTTTGCTGGACAAAGGAGAACCAAGGCTGAATAGTGAAGAAATGGGTTTATCGGAGCTTTGGCGAGCTGGTGGTCGGCAGCTGATGGCTCCCGGGGGTTAAGGGGGACTTGCTAGTGGTTGGTATGGGTGGAGGTAGGGTCGAAATGGGGAGAAAACGGTTGAAAGTCGCGAAACGGGCGAAACAATGCAGGCGGGTGGCTTCCAGACGGTCCGACGACCGGTTTCTTCTCGCTGGCATACAGGATGGCCAGTGGCTCTGTTTGGGGCGAGGTTGGGCTCTTTGGAACGTTCTGAATGTCTTGGTCACGGTGATGGGTGGATTGTTGGCTAATTCATTTGGGAAGACCATTTTCAACTTAGATCTTTGGCGAAAGGTCAGCTGGAGCAGAAACTAGAATAAAGGAAAATAGAGAAGGAAAAAGGTCCAACGGTGGTTCCAACGTACGTGCGATGGCCAAGGGGGATGAGCTGGGGTTTTCTCTGGTTCTTTGAAGCTTGGAAAGTCACTCAACAATGGAGAAAGCAAGTGGATTGAGGAAGAAGAAGCAGCTGGTCAAGGATGGGGGGCCACCTTGGTCACATTTTCTCTTCCTTTGTCCCCTTGTCCTCATCCCATCACTAGCTGGCTTCCATGGCCACAATTCAGCCACCAATGCTCCATTCTAGAAGCTTAAATTGGTCCAAATGTTGAGGGTGGTGGTGGCATACGAATTTTATAGGTTTCTCCCTCAATTGGACACCAATTCCCTCTTTAATCAACACAAACCGGCCTCTATAAAATTAACCGACACCTCACCGATCCAATCGGTATTTTTCCTCACCAATTGATCCATCTTGCTTCCCAATTTCGCGATAAAAAACAATCCCTGACATTTTCTGGACAAAAATGGCCCTATGACAACTTTTTCCCAAAAAGTCTCGGTTTGCAGAAAAATCTTCTGAGACTGAGTCAACGTTCCTAAAATGACTCGTGACATGACAAAACTTTTAATTTCTAAAATCGGATTCAAATCCACGGTTAATCTCACTTCGACGTGATTTTAGCATGACCTAGGCAACTGGGTAGCTTTTAGAAATTTTTAGTGTAAATGACCCATGGTCAATTTTCTTCGAGCCATAATGAATCCATTCAACACATTCAGTCTAGTGCCGATCAATGAGAATTGTGCAATTTAGTGGTATCACTCACCCACATTTAACCACACATCTCAGTCAATTTGACCTATCTTTGATTTTTAATCGATCTTACTGTGCCGAAATGATCTCTGTAGATGAGCACGGTCAAATAGTCGATTCCTGGTTGAATTCTCAAGTTTATTGCATTAAAATCCATTAATGGCTTCTCCAAATTGTCTAGTTATCTTATGAGTGGCAATCTCATAGAAAATCACTATAGTCATGTCGATGGAAAGCCCAACTTATCCAATCGAAATCATAACCTGAAATTCAAGATGTCACAACTCTTTCCCTTGTATAAAAATTTTGTCCTCGAAATTTAAACCTTTACCAATCCTTAAACAAAAAAGTGGGGGTATCGTCGTCTTATTGAGTCTTACTTTCCACGATTGCTTCTTCAGTCCTGTGATGTTGTCAGACCACTTTGATCAAGGGGACCGTCTTGGTACATAGAATCTATTCTTTCTGATCCACAATTTGAACTAGGCTTTCCATGTACGACACTCTGTCGTCCACGTCTAATTTTTCAAGATTTAGCACATGGGTCGGACCAGACTCATACGTCCTCAACCTCGACACGTGAAAGACGTCATGCACTTGTGCCAACCTTGACGGCAATGCAAGACGATACACTAGAATCTCGATTTTTTCCAGAATCTCAAAGGGACCTATGTGCCTTGGTTTCAGTTTTCGCTCCTTGCCAAAGCGCAAGGTATCCCTCATTAGTGACACATTCAGAAAGATGTAATCACCAATTTGGAACTTCAAGGGCCTTCGATGCTCAACGATACAACTTTTCTGGCAACTTTGAGCGGTCTTTAAAGTATCTGTGATCATGGCAACTGCAAACACTGACTGCTGACCTGTTTCTGGGCTTGTGATCTTTCTTTCCCCGACTTCATCCCAACAAACTGAAGTTATGTACACTCTGGTTTGTTCTGCTTTAAAAAAAAAAGAACCATCTGAAAGCTCTGCTGAAACTAGGAACCTCGGGTGTAGATCTGATATAAGTACGTCACCAGTATTCTATGTAGACAAACTATTTGACGCACATGCAACTCTGCATGTCTATCTAAGTCCAAATCATCTCGTACTACCAAGAAGTGAGTGGACTTCGTTAGTCTGTCGACTACAACCCCAAATGGAATCATTACTCCTCTGACTCTTGGGTAAGCTTGTCACAACGTTCCATCATGAATACTTCCATTCCCACTCAAGACTCTCGAGTGATTGTAAAAGTCTTTCCGGTTCGTATTACTGAACTTTCCCTTACTAACACATCTGACGCTTGCAACCTGTCCGGCGATATCTATCTTTATAGCGGTCTACCAATTGAGTTGACGCCGATTCTAACCTACTTTACACTGTTTGGTCGAATACTGCAATTGCTACAGTAAATTCTTGACAAGGTCTCCTCCTCAAGTTCCGTACTATCTGACACCTATTATCACCCACGATACTTTGGCATTCTATCTTTCGAAATCTGAAAGTTAACATTTCCCATATCGGTATCCTCTTGCAGGATTTCCTGAACATTTGGGTCCGTGAACTGAAACGTCTTGATCCTAAACTGGACTTTCGGTTCAATTCTGAGGGTGGCCATAAGATTCGAAAGGTGGCCTACCTTAAACTTGAATATCGAACCTCAAGCTCTCTCAAGTAAATTCCACTCTTTAATCACCATTTATGCAATTAAAGACTTCTGACTCAATGCACTTGCGACTTAACTCGTCCTTCCATGGTGATACAGCACATCACAATCCCAGTTCTTCCAAAGTTCTAACTCACAACGTTGTGTCATATTCACTCATGAGGTCACCACTGATGGGACGCATATGTAACACTTTACCACGTTACATCAACACAAACCCCATTTCCCTAAACTATGCATCCCTATAGATCTCGCATCCTCCAGAACCATATGGAATGATTAGCATAAGTGCGGTGGCTAATTTCTATTTAAGCTCTTGGAAATTATCCTCGCACTTGTCTATCTACACAAATTTTTCTTCTTTCTTCAGGAGTCGAATCCACGATGAGACTGATGCTGAAAGTTCTTCCATGAACCTTCTATAGTAACCTGTCCAACCTAAATGAATTTTGATTTCTGATCTATTGTCAGTCTTGGTCACTGATAACTACTTCGATCTTGGTCGGGTCCACGGAAATTCTTTCACCTATCTCTGATGTCTCTCGTGCTCCTTAGCATTCCTCGAGTACACCAAAATATCATTGAAAGACATGATCACAACTGATCTAGATATTTTTAGAACACTCAGTTTGCCAAATCCATGATAGCAGTTGGAACGTTCGTTAGACCTAATGGCATTACCTTACTCTAACAAAGGCCATATTGAGTACTAAACATTGAATTCAACATGTTCTTCTTTCTGATCCTCAGCTAATGATGCCCTGATCTCTAGTTGATCTTTGAAATTAGCAACACTCTTTGCAACTAGTCACACAATTCATTGATCTTCAACAATGAACACTTGTTCTTGATCGTCACTTAATTGAGTTGACTATAGTCGATGCATAGTCACAACGAACCATCTTTCTTTTACTCACAAACAAAACTAATGTTTCCCCAAAGTAATGCACTGATATGCATGAATTCCTTATTCAACAATCCTCACCTCTGCAACCTTCGGTTCTATCAATTCAGACAGCGACAACTGGTAAGAAGCCTTGGAGAGTGGCTCCGTCCCGGGTGCTAGCTCGATCGCAAATTCTATCTCTTTCTCTGACGACAGCCTGACAATTCTTGTGACAACACATCTAGAAATTCTTAGACTACTGAGATGTCCTCAATCTCCAGTTCTCTAATCTGTCTTATCTATAAAAACCGCCAAGTAACCTTGGCAACCTCCGTCTAAAAAACATGGGTTGCCTTTAACCGACGAGATTAATGAAATCGAAGATTCTTTTCGACTCCTAATAAACTCAACACTTTCACATGCCAATGGACTAAGCTGGATTACTCCATGACCATAATTCATTACCACGAGATGCTCCAAGAGCCAATTCTTTCTACACTTGACGACAAAGTTGTACACAAACAGCTAATCAAGTACAACTCTAGTCAGTGGTTCTTCTCCTACAACCTTAACACATAAACTGAAATTCCACAACTTAACCTGCAAAAAACTCTGCGGCGCTACTTTGATAAAATCATCCTAAAAACATTGTTCCTTTGATCGGTGCATGATCGGTTTCATTCCTGTTCCTTTCGCCATCCTAGTGGCGTCCCAACTGTGGTAGCGGTGTCTGTGCTCCCTTGGACTTTCAATGACACTCCTTCACCTGATGGCCGTGTTGGTCACAATCACAGCACGTTCTAGCCATACTTGGACACTAGGTTGATCCATACTTCTTTCTACCCACTCGGCTTAGCTCTAGTGAGTCCTCTGCCTCCTGTTAGGTGACAGCATGCACTCTTTCTTGCACCAGAGGCCTATTCCAAAAACCTCTATTGTGCGTTCTACTGTGCATTCTCTCTGATCTGTCCCATTGGTGGCGATGGCACTTGCGATCCCATTGACTTATGCGGATAATCCTTGACCAGGTGGTCATGATGGCAACACCTGTAACAAATCCTTATCCTAGGAAAGACACGAGGCCAATCCCTGTCGTCTTTGGAGGCCTACTCCAAAAACCTCTATTATGCATTCTGTTGTGCATTCTCTTTGATCTGTCCCATCGATGGTGATGGCACTTGTGATCCCATCGGCCTATGTGTACAATCCTTGACCAGGTGGCCGTGATGGCAACACCCGTAACAAATCCTTGTCCTAGGAAAGACACGAGGCCAATCCCTGTCGTCTCCCCTAGGAACGACGTACTTTATTCTGATTTGGTGCTAACTTGTTTATCTCGCCCTTCCTGTTGGGCGGACTAGAATACCTTCCTTCGGTCATAGGCTCCTTCCCAAACCGGTTTCCATGTCTACTAGATCTGAGCCTCGACTCAGATGCGTTGGCTCACTCCTAGATCGCATCTCCATGCTAGACTTCAGTAGGTGTGGTAACAACAGCGGTTATGGCATTGGTGGTGGTAGTAATAGCGGCGACTTGGTCTTGAGCTTATTGGCTCAATGAGTTTCCAAGGAACACTAGCGCCTGAACGATCCCATTGAACCTAGGATCGCTCGGTGCTGCTACACTAGTACCGACCTGCAGCGGTACTCTTATACTCGTGCTGGCTTGAGCTAATGCTCTACCAGGCACCAATCCTTGTCGGCATTCTACCCCGAGTTACAAAGGCTACTGCCCTCTCACTAGGAGTCGTCAGCTCCTGATCACTCATACTACAGGCTCTTTATAGAAACTTGTTTTCTAATTCCAATACCAGATTAGAATTCGAGTGACCCACCTCAAACAAGTTACCAATCGGCTATCAATCTTATGCACCCACATGAATTTAAAGGCCTTTCCTACTAACTATCCCATGACCCATCGCACCTTATCACTCCAATCTCTAACCACGCTCTGATACCATTAAACGAGGATGTCACGCCCCGATCCTCGAGCGCGCGACCATCCCTGCTTGGTTGATTAATAACAATGTCCTAGGACGCATCACCGACCCATTCATTTAATATATGCATGTGAAAGAATATAAAATTTCCAAATAATAAAACAATGTGATAGGAAAGTAAGTCCATTTTAAACAAAATACCTTTTCATAAACACATAGGTCTATACACAAGGGTTTACAAAAAGGGATTGGCTCCCATCAAAAGAGATTTGTCCTTCAACTAACTACCAGACAAGATTGACGATTCTTCGGGCTTCACCTCTTAAACTCTGGGGCTTTCGGTCCTTCACCAACACCATCTAAAGACCTGAAAATAGTTATACAATAACTAGGGAGACAATGTCTCAATGAATTCTACCCTTTAAGACTCGATTAGGAAGAAAATTATGCCCTAAGGGTTGCCTAAGCACAATCAGGCATCAGATGACTTACCTTGGCCTCGGTTGCTTCTTGCAAGTCAGTTCAATATATATATATATATATATATTATATCACTCAGTCCAATCAGATCGAATCATTGATCAATTGACCCAGTCGATTATATGTCATTACAACCATCTCTTGGTCGGCCCATTCAATACTATCTATGAATCCGATCAAAATCCAGGATTCTTCAATCACAGTGAAATATAGACAATATTATCCTATCTCTAGAAGACATATAGAGCCATCGAGTGGGTATGCATAATGTTCTATCTTCAAGACGACATATAGAGTAATCGAGCTGTAATAACATACCTGTGCATATCGTTCTATCTCCAAGACACCATATAGAGTCATTGAGCCGTTATAACACACCATTGGGTCATATCGTCCTATCTCCAAGATGACATATAGAGTCACCGACCCGGTATACAAGTAATTCCTTCTCTAGATGACATATAGAGTCATTGAGCTGTTAAATCATATCGTCCTATCTCCAAGATGACATATAGAGTCACTGAGCCGGTATACAAGCAATTCCTTCTCAAGATGACAGGAGAGTCATCGAGCTATAATAGTATAACGTCCATTCTCCAAGATGACATACGAATCATTGAGCCGTTATAGTATTTTGTTCCAAAAACACAACCAATTTTACTCTTTTTATCACGCTTGATAAAAATACACATGTGTGGGTACACGGCCGGCCTTAGCCAAAATACAAAATATTCACTTTCGAACCTTCCACTATTTTCAGCAGTCCCAAAATAGATTTTTCGCGCTGTAGACCGACGCCTGGTAATTTTCCACTTAATTACTAAAATTATCCATTTTTGGAAAATTAACACCCACCAACACCAATTCACTCAATTTTCACAAACCATTGCTCAATTAAATAAATAGTGAGCACCACTGAAATCAGCATGAAATTCCAGTCACCGGTCATCTCGGTTGAATTTCCGGAGAATAAATAATTAATTAAATAATTATGGAAAATATTAAATAAATGCAATAAATGCATACTTAGGCCCATAATGCCTAATTATATGCCGGAATGGGCCCGGAATGTGGCATCCGGGTTTTCGTCAGACCTAGAATAAGTAATGACTCATCACGGATCGACGAATTTGCTGTTGGATTGTGTCATTGACACCATTTGCGAACGCCATTTCATTATCGTTATCATCAGACCGAGTCGTCAAGTTACGCGATGATCTTAGGATATACCCTCATAGTCACGTCTTTGCCACGACTAGACAATTCGATTTTCGTATAACTTATAGTCTCGTCAAAAAAATTCCCTTAGGTAAGGCCACTTGCAAGACCAACCTCACCCGCATTTGCACCTTGCTAAATGAGCCTTACATGCCAGTTGTTTTTGACCTCTTTGTACATGGAAGTTGATAACAAAAATCGTCGAGGACTCCCCTATTTTCGCGCCGATTCTCGATCATGCCCGAGTTCCTAGCACGCTGACCTGGATACGTTGGTGAAGGAGCACCAAAAAAATCAGCCGCCTCGAGCTGGCCGTTTTTTCTTACGCATGAAGACCATGCCAACCCAAATATCCCATGCACGTACAAGACTTGCAGCCGCACCTTTCTTTGTTGTTCAACCAGTCAACAAAACAAGATTGTTGACCCATGCAACAACATGAAGCTCACGTATATGGCCCACGTCAGCCCATAATCACGTTGGAATGAAGAGCCCACAGCCCACGCCCATGCAGCCCATACGAACGTTGAGGAGTCAACCAAGGTGGGTGGTTGACCGAGGGGCACCCAGCAACAGCCACGTTGCTCTCCATTTCGGTGGCCAGCGAAGGAGGAGCTCGGAACAACTGCTTCGTTCGTGTCTACAAGTGGCCAAAGAAAATTGACACGTCTCACACCCACCTGTCCTCGCCTCCTCCACCTGTCCTCCATGCATGCATCCACCGAAAACCCTACATGCAAAATCATCATTAGCTTACTAACATTAGAGGAAACAAGGGGCTCGGTTTTAAGAGAAAGTGAGAGGACGAGGCAGTTTCATAACACACAAACAGAGAGAGAGGAAGAGAGGACAGCGAGCTAGAGAGAGTACAGCGGGGGAAAGGAAAAGAGGTCACCCCTCTACCGTGCATGTGAGTAGCCGCCGTTGACGTCGCTCGAGTTCGCCGTCGCCAAGCCGCGACTGAGACCCTGAGTTCTCCATTTTGCTGTGGTCGCATAGGACTTAAGGCAAGTAGAAGTTCATCAATCTATGTGATGTAGTGTTGTTGCTGTCTAGTGTAGTGCAATAGACTTGAGGAAGGGTTGATATACTGAATGCCAATTTGTGGAGGATTGAATGTGAAGTTGTTTTGTGTTGGATTGAGCTAGATAAGTTCTAGATTGAGGCTATAAGTCATTGCATGTTGCATTTGAGGCTTGCATGTCTCGAAATCTAATTGTGAGTGAATTGTGATTGTTGAGTGAGGTGTAATGGTGTGTGCTGAGTGAAGAAAAGGTGATGCATGTTGAGTTACATGAGCCGAGATGTGAGTATGTGCTTTGTACCGAGTTGTGAAGGATTCTAGGTGAGTGAAAATGTACTATGACTACTCCTAGATGCCATGTAAGTGTGTTGAGATGCTACATGATGAATTTGTAGTAAAACAAACGGTTTGATTGAGCTGGAAATGAAGAGAAAAGCATTAGATGTTTTCTGTCTAAGAGGAACATGGATAGAAAGTCGTTTATATTGTGTCGCTTTAATTTCTAGAGATGAAGATGAGGAATAGAATCATTTTACTTAAGATAACATCCATTAGATTGAGTTTGACTCATAGTTATAGCTATATGAATACAAGAACGTGTAGATAGAAGCAATTCATTTTAAAACAGAAAAACTGTTCTGTAGAAAAACAGCCTGACCTTTGATGGTTCCACAAATTTTCTGTATTTATCTAGATAGATTTGAACTTTGAATCCTTAATGAAAGTTTTAAGAAATATCCTTAGGAATAATATATCAAAATTTGAGAATAAATGGACAATTTTTGGTCGGTGAAATGAATTTTCTTTGTAAATGTTAAATCTGGAAGCTATTACAGAGTGTTAGTAAGGAATATCGAAATTACTGCTCTTGATATACAATGAATCTGACTTAGTGTTCCGCATGAAACATTTTCCTTTAGGTCTTTTTTATAACATATCCAAATTTCAGAATTTTCTGAGTTCATTTAGGGGTTATTCCGAAATTTTCATTAAAACTGCACATTCTGTTTTTTTAGCTATTTTACTCCGACTTTGCTCAACTGATTTCAAAAGTGAATGCATATTGGGTTGTTATGTGATATGATGATATTGGCATTGGCATATCATGCAATATTGAGATGTGATGAGACTCAAGAGACATTTGGTCATTGCATTGAAAAGTGTTTTTGGAAATTAAGATGTTAATTGTTACCGTTGGACCCTCGGGTCAACGATGCCCCGAGAGTCGAGATGCCCAGAGGTTCGAATGAGTCGATGCCCTTTGGATGCTTGGTTGTATTATGAATACATGCCCAGACGTTTTTCCCCGGGAGTGTCGGGATGCCCGGTTGTATTATGATACATGGCTGGAGGGTGAGGGGTTGTATTATGATGCATGCCCGGAGGTTAGGGGTATCCATGTCTATGGTCCCTAGTAATTCCTCGTGATGCTAGGTGGGGTGCGAGATGCCTAAAGGTTCGAATGAGTCGATGCCCTTTGGATGCCCGGTTGTATTTTGAATACATGCCCAGAGGCTTCCGCGACGCTAGGGATGGGTGCGGAATCCCAAAAGGATGCAAGCATTGGTCCTCTGGGGGATGAAACCTTTTGAATGATAAAACGGACAATTATATTAAGTGTGAGTGTGGTTTGGTTATGGGACTAAATTGTATGGCATGGAATGGGACATGTCATTATAGTTTGGCTCTATGATCAGGACTGGTGTAACTGGACATGATGCATCTGAATCTTTTGAAATTGCATTTGCCATAGCATTAAAGGATTTCATGATTTTGATGTATATTGATCCATCGACTACCTGATTTTTTGTCTATCCTGCATGAGTCTAGATATTGATGGTACTGCTTGATATAGTTTGATTAATCTTTTACTGTTGAGTGGTTATACTCACCCCTTTAGGGACTAACATTTCAGATTAGACAAGATACCTCTACTACCATCGCCACCAGCAGATGGACTGAGTGGTTGGATATGACCGCGAGGAGGAGGACAGCAGAGGAAGGAACTTTTGGACGCTGACACTGATCGATGGACTTTAAGTATACGACTGTTGCAACAAAAAAGATGTCGGTCATCTTTTGAAGTATAGCCGAGTATAAAAGACTACGGCATTTTGGTATACCGACGAATGATGTCCATCTAGTTATGTAAATAAAAGTGTTCGGCTTTAACTTATAAAAGTTTTAGTTGGTGTGCACTATTTTTTGAATATAGGGAAGGGAGTTGTTGGACATGCTTCCGTCATATAAATTGCGTAGGGACTGACCTAAAAGATATAAACCCCTAGGATTGATAGACCGTAAGGTCAAGCAAGAGAATGGTAATCCAACTGTGGCGACCCTAACGGTTCGGGGGTTGCCGAGGGGTGCCACACGGAAAAATTTCGAGACTCGTTAAATAAATACTAAAGTATATTTACTCACTAATTGCACTAACTATCCACCTAACATGCAATGGCAGTTAATTAAATGTACTAATCTATTCTAACCTAACCACCTAATACATCTTAACCTAACTAATCAACCCATAAGAACAATTAACCTACTAAGTGAGGATTAGTGAGTTAAATTCACTGGATTTGCGAGCCGATGAGTCCACGACGACCACGACGTCGAGACGAGCGACAATCCTCCAAGTGGCGACACCAACGGAGGCTAGGAAGGGCTCGGAAATGGGCCACGAAGTCCTAGACTCCTTGCTAGTTCGGTTTTTGGTTCTGCTTTTGCTGGATAGAGGAGAACCAAGGCTGAATAGTGAAGAAATGGGTTGATCGAAGCTTCGGCGAGTGGGTGGTCGGCAGCCGGTGGCTCCCGAGGGTTAAAGGGGACTTGCTGGTGGTTGGTATGGGTGGAGGTAGGGTCGAAATGGGGAGAAAACGGCTGAAAGTCACGAAATGGGCGAAACAGTGCAGGCGGGTGGTTTCCAAACGGTCTGGCTACCAGTTTTTTCTCGCCGGCATGTAGGAAGGCCGACGGCTTCGTTCGGGGTGAGGTTGGGCTCTTTGGAACGGTCTGGATGTGTTGGTCATGGTGATGGGTGGATCGTTGGCTAATTCATTCGGGAATATCACTTTCAACTTAGATCTTTTGCGAAATGTTAGCTGGAGCAGAAACTGGAAAAAAGGAAAACAGAGGAGGAAGAAGGTCCGACGGTGGTTCCAGCGTACGTGTGACGGCCAAGGGGGATGAGCTGGGGTTTTCTTTGGGTCTTTGAAGCTTGAAAAGTCACTCAACAATGGAGAAAGCAAGTGGATTGAGGAAGAAGAAGTAGCTGGTCAAGGATGGGGGGCCACCTTGGTCACATTTTCTCTTCCTTTGTCCCCTTGTCCTCATCCCTTCACTAGCTAGCTTCCATGGCCACAATTCAGCCACCAATGCTCCATTCTAGAAGCTTGAATTGGTCTAAATGTTGAGGGTAGTGAAGGCATACGAATTTCATAGGTTTCTCCCCCAATTGGACACCATTTCCCTCTTAAATCAACACAAACCGGCCTTTATAAAATCAACCGACACCTCACCAATCCAATCGGTATTTTTCCTCACCAATTGATCCATCTTACTTCCCAATTTGGCGATCAAAAACGATTCCGACATTTTCTAGACAAAAACGGCCCTATGACGACTTTTTCCCAAAAAGTCTTGGTTTGCAGAAAAATCTTCCAAGACTGAGTTGACGTTCCCAAAATGACTTGTGACTTGACAGAACTTTCAATTTCTAAAATCGGATTCAAATTCGCGGTTAATCTCATTCCGGTGCGATTTTAGCGTGACCTAGGCTACTGGGTAACTTTTAGAAATTTTTAATGCTAATGACCTGTGGTCAATTTTTTTCGAGCCACAATAAATCCATTCCATACATTGGCGACTCTCGGTTGTCATGAAAATCTCAAGGATTTAAATACGAACACAAGGTACCAAAAAGATAGAAAATTCAATTTAGTGCCGATCGATGAGAATTGTGCAATTTAGTGGCATCACCCACATTTAACCACACATCTCAGTCGAACCAACCTATCTCTGATTTTTAATCGATCTTACTGTGCCGAAATGATCTCTGCAGATGAGCACGGTTGAGTAGTCATTCGTGATCAAATTCTCAAGTCTATTGCATTAAAATCCCTTAATGGTTTTCCCAGATCGTCTAGTTATCTCATGAGTGGCCATCTCAGAGAAAATCACTATAGTCGTGTCGATGAAAAGCCCAACTTACCCAATCGAAATCAGAACCTAAAACTTAGAATGTCACACCTGTGGAGGATCATCTTTGCTTAAAAAAGGACGATGAGATGTAGCAAGATCATCCTGTTGATAACAAGTTGATTTATCTTGGAAATGAAAAATGTCTTCATGAAAAATAACATCTCTACTGACAAAAAACCACCCACTGGATGGATCAAGGACTAAATATCCTTTTTGTTGAGTTGGATGTCCCATGAATTTGCACTTCAAAGCACGAGGACCCAATTTGTCTCGAGGACCCACGGTAGACACATAGCATAAACATCCAAAAACACGAAGATGTCGAATGTCTGGACGTTTCCCAAATAATAGTTCAAAAGGAGTCCTTCCATTGAGAACATGAGATGGCATCCAATTGATCAGATATGCTGCTGTGACCACACAATCTCCCTAAAACATTTATGGAATTGAGGCTTGGTATTTAAGAGTTTGGGCAACTTCTAGTAGATGACGGTGTTTTTTTTCTACGATCCCATTTTATTGGGGAGAATAGACACAAGAACTTTCATGAAGGATTCCATTGGAAAGGAGTAATGAAGAGCATTCATGATTAAAAAACTCATGAGCATTATCAGTGTGAATCCGTTGTACGGATTTGTTGAACTGGTTTTTTAATTAGAATGAAAAAGTTCTTTAGATTAGAAAGTACTTGGGCCTTGGATTGCATGAGAAAGACCCAAGTTGCTCGAGTATGGTCATCTACAATTGTAAGGAAAAAACGAGATCCATTACGGTGTGGAGTATAGTATGGTCCCCAGATGTCCATGTGTAATAGTGCAAAAGCTTGATTAGCACGTGATGTGCTTTTCGGAAAAGGCATTCAAGACTGTTTAGCCAATGAACAAATAGGGCATTTGGGATGAGGAAAAGCGGCATTATGGCCAAGACACTGATGAGATAAAGAAATATTTTTATTATTGTTGGCATTACATGAAATGCTCTTACTTAAAGGAAAAGATGCAATATCAAAGCTCTTTGGAAAAGTGTCCCAGAAATAGAGGCCCTCATGATTTCTACCCAAGCCCATCAGTGTCCCAGTTGAAAGGGCCTGAAAGAGACAGATGTTAGAATCAAAGAAGACTCGATAGAAGTTGTCTTCACAAAGTCTAGACACGGAAATGAGATTAAACTGGAAATCAGGAATGAATAAAACATTTTTGAGTTTGATGGAAGAACTAAGTTGGACATCCCCAATTTTAGTAACTAAAGTGTCACTACCATTTGGAAGACAAACGGAAGTATGTGCTGAGGGCTTGTCAATTTTGGAAAAGAAACGTTCATCGCAAATTATATGGTTACTAGCACCTGAATCAATAATCCATGCTTTATTTGAAATAGTGCTCATTAAACAATGGGAAATACTTGCATAACTGGTTGTCTTGTCCTGAATTCCCATTTGATTTAAAGCCCTCATAACTTGTTGAAGCTGATCATTATTGAAGGGTTGGTTGACCTTAGCATTTGTTGCGATGGAAAATTCCCATTCCTTCTTATTTGCCAGCTTCCCATGCGATTTCCAACAATTTTCTTTAGTATGATAAGGCCGTTTGCAATAATCGCAAAATTTACCTTTTCCTTTGTTGAAAATAGCTTTGTTGGATGATGTGGAAGAATTCTATCCATTTGATCCCTTCCAAGTAGGTGCCAACGTGGCCAATTTCGGGCCGTTAGATCGTAGTGTGGCAAGGATCAAATGTGAGCTGTCTGATTTCGCTGAAAAAACTCCACCGTCCGATCCAAAGAATGAATCTTGGCCACTCATTTGTCTCCCATATCCTTGGCCGTTGGAGCCCCCGAATAAGTCTTGGCCGTTGGCTTGAAATGAAACTTCATCTTCTTCCTCGTGAAACCCTAGCATCCTGCCTGGGTTTCGTGGAGGACCTCCATGGCCGTGCGTCGTCGCAACCAGAGGTTGATCCGATGAAGCCTTGGCTGCAAGGATGACTCAATCACCTATTTTGACATATTCTGACAACGCCAACCGTTGAGATTCCTCTTGAACAGCGAGCTGGTATATGCGGCCGAGAGGGGGAATTGGGTCCATGGCCAAGATCTGGCTCTGAAATGTCAGGTATGTTTCATTGAGGATGAGTAGAAAACGCGTGACTTTCTCTTGTTCTTTTATGGCTCAATATTGTGTCAAGGTATTTTCGTTCCCCTCCAACTTCTCCTCTGCCATTTCAAGTTCAGTCCAGAGAGCGGATAAATGGTTGAAGACGATGAAAATGGACAGATTTCCCTGTTTGAGTTCTGATAGAGATTGGTTTAACGAAAAAAATTTTCTTGGTAAGAGCTTCCCGTACATTTCTCGCAAGTTATCCCACAGTCTTTTGGCGTCTTCTGTTGGTGGTATTTCAGCGGCAACTTCGGGCGTAAGGCAATTCCCGATCCAGGCCTGCACCAACTGATTACATTTCCTCCATTGTCGGGCAAGTCGATCGTCAGAAGGAATCGGAATGGATCCGTCCAAGAAACCATTTTTGTCTTTGGTCACCAAGGCTCGCCGCAGCTCACGAGACCATACGGAATAGTTTTCTGGTCCCGAGAGTTGCTGCACGACGAGACGGAGCTCAGGTCCGTCGGCGGTGGACGTGTATAGCGGGTCTCCAAGTTCCGGCCGTCCTCTGGTGAAATCTGCAAGCGGAAAGAAACCGGGTCCGTAAGTCGGGTAGGGATTTCCTCCTAGACCCGACGAACCTGATTCATGATGACTCGGAAAAGACCAACCCGCCGCATACCCATGACTCACCCCGGCAACATGTGATGGGCTTCCTCCTGATCCACCATTTGTTCCAGGTTCTCCAAGGCTTGGATTTTGGGCTGGTCTTCCTGGGTTCGGCTAAACGGGTATAGGTACCCATTGAATATATGGGCCTGAAAAAATTTGTCCAGCGTTATATTGTCTTGTCCTGAGACATGTTCAACAGGACTCGATTGTCCTTCAATATTTGATGGTCTTATCTGGTGTTCTGCAGGAACGTTGTCTCCTCCTCGGTTGTTGAGAGACTCTTCGTTGCCTTCGGACACACCAGAATTTGTACCTTGATTCTTCGGCAGGGTGCTCCCTTTGTTGACTAAAGAAACAGGTCTGGCGTTGATGCTGCCGAGCCAAAAGGATTAAAGAAAAAGAAGTTTTTTGAAGGATAAATGTGTAGTGGAAGCTAGATGGATGAGGGAGGCTCTGATACCATGTCAGAAGTTTAGATGGAGAGTAAAGTTTGTAATTCTCTTCTATGTCATTCATGTGTATGATTACATCACCTTTTATAATACGAGGGATCTAAATCTATAAGGAAGGAAAATATACGATAAATCAAATAAAAGAATATTCCCTCCAATCAAGGTCATTTAAGATCAATTCCTATCAACACGAGATCAATTAGGACAACTAACTATCAGCAACCGTATCTTCAACATAGCACGCATTGCTATGTTAAATTATGACATGGTGCGATTGCAAATTCATTGAACGGGCTGCCGATCAATCGCACATGTGGATGACGGTTTAGGACGTGTCAAGGTTGTCATGGGGTGCGTAAGATTTTGGCCTCATTGGATCTCTTACAGCAATCGTTAGTTGGGGATGACTAAAATAGTCCCTTTTGTGTGTGTGTGTAAAGTACTAAGATAGTTGAGTAATATACCAATTGGTCAACTGTCAATAGTCAATGACTTTTTTTTTTTGGGGGGGGGGGGGGGGATTTGGGTTGGAAACGAATGCCTATGCCACCCAATTATACGAGTTTAACTTGACTAAATGCTAAATGAATGATGAAAAATGCGGGCTGATTGATTGACGCTGCTCAAATGCATTCTTTTTTAGTTTGTCCTACTCTAACTCTCAAACCCCACAATTGAAACTAAAGTGGAGAATCGAACTCTCTATTTCTTCATTTTTATGTGCAAAGGGTGGTGGCTAGAGCAACCTTTTCTGAATTTTCTAAATTATCCTATTCATCATTTATAATTCTCATAATGACGAGGTACAATATTTCAAATTAATATATGCCTTTTTCACTTAGTTATATGTTTTGTTATTATGAACTAATGTGCTCCAAAAGGTTTAGGAATGTGTCGATCACGATTGAGCGAATTAACCACTATTACATTTGTGAGCATGATCATGAAGCCAACTTGAGTTGAAATTCCCATCTTGAAATCTTTAGATACTTCCCTGAAGAGATCAACATCTATAATGAAAATGTTGGGGGAAACATGTTGGATGCGGTGCTACGCAATATGAAGCTTTGTGGTCGAATTAGTGGCGTGTGGAATGATCTCGCCATACAACCTTGAGCCGCCCGAAGGTCCACACAACTCGATCCATATTATTAAGTCTAGGACTCGAGGCGCTTGCAAATGGCATCAAACAGCCGATCATCCATTTGCGAGAAAAGTGGGACCTGTAATGGCAACTGGATCCATATTATCAGGTTACTGCTTGTAATATAGTAAGATTTATGGAAACTGTCATCTGGAAAAACCATCATATTCACGGCGAAAGTCAGTTAGAACTAATGAGAACTTACCTCGCCAAACGAGGTCCAAGCATAGGTGGCGCCAGATATCTCCACGGAGATCCGCAGGCAAAGCGTGCAAAATCGATTCCTCATTGACGCCGCGAGTCGCGAGCTACTTTTACTGCACAAAGTGCCGGACACGTTCTCTTAGATCTTGGGGGGAATAATTGACGGTGTCTCATCCATTCCTCTGTGTCCCGCCGTTTGAGCCTCTACTCCTCAAAAACGTCTATGATAAAGGAAAAAAAAAGAAAAAGAAAAGGTGCTTGCTTAATATTGGGGACATTGGCATATTGGAAAGGGCCGTATGTGATTTCGAAATGGGCCGCCACGGGATAAAATGGGCTGGGCTGGGCTAGGCCGGACTTTATAACAAATATATCCTTGTCAGACACTATCGAGCCCATGGAGGCTGAAGGGCCCTCGCTCCCAGACTCATGAGACATCACATTCACATTAGTGCACGTGTGGTGGACTAATTATTGAAATGTAATTTGGAAAAAGTAATGCGAAAATCCTCATAAACTTTTGAATTAAAAAAATATCCTAATGAATTATTCAATGGCATCTTCTGAGTGCAAATATTCATGCATGCTTAAATGTTATGATGATAAGTCAAGCTCGAACTCGAACAAGTCATTTCTTTTTCAATTTGGGGTGATTGGATATCGAACTTGAAAATACAAAATCTCTAGTCAAGCAGCAAACTATAATTCACATCTATGCTTATCCTCTTTGCACTTTGGACGGATCACTAAGTCTTGCTGCCAATAAATGTCCAAGCCTTGTTTGATCCGACCATTCCTTATATCCGCAATGCAGAGGAATTTAGCCTACCGCAGAACTTTATGTGCTAGGCCTCCCATCTAAAAAGCACGGAGATTGCCCGAGTTCCGAGCTTGTTCTTTCAACAATGATAGATGTAAGCTCACCTTGTCAATCCTGCTCTTGCCAAGAGATGCACTCCTCTTGGAGAAGATGGTTATCAACATCAAGATTAGTAGAAGATGCGAATCGAAATCTCTCAAGTCTTTGTCACAACTGATTCTACCCTACCAAATATCTTTTGAAAAAGCTGGGTTGTCTTTAACTATTGTTAAAATTGAGGTCGTGCTAGTAGCGGCAATGAGTTAAACAATGTAAGAACAACTGCCGCGAGACACTCCTAGGTAAGAAATGTACCGAATCCTAGTTCTTATTAAGTCTACTGGTCCTTCACATGGTGCTCCCCTGCTCAAATCACAAAGATAAGCAGTCAAATAAGCACCTGATGGAATTCATGTCGGCGGAAGACGACTTACCTCTTTCGTTGCACGATCAACGATTTACCCAGGAACGGTTGTTGAATTGTAGATGAATCACGAACAAAAACACCTCACATTGGTCTGAATGCAATCACGAGGAAAGCACCCGATTTCCACAGCGTAAATGCCGATTGTTCTTGTAAAAATGAAATGAAATGCCTTCTTCTTCTTTGATGGAAAGGGAGAGAAATTTGGTGCGTATGTTCTGCCAACCATTCCAACGGTTGTCTACAAAGAACTTATATACGACACCCTTCATACCCTTTCAAAAAGGTGTCTTTCCATCGTAGCATATCAAGTCCAAACCGTGCTGTCCAATCACACCCCATCATGGATGTACTAGTTAAAGTATAGTATAACATCTCCCACTCAGACATGATGGGTTCGATAGCGCTCTATCAAGAATATAAGGCATTCAACATTCATCAACTTTACAAAACAATTCATATTGGCAAATAAGCCGTGCGACCAATGAGTACACTTGCACTTGGGAGCTCAAATTATGCACCTATTAGGGATAACATAATGGCTACAACCCCGAAAAGAAATAAACAATTGATGTCTCACAGTGCCCCAAACATATTTTGTTACGTCAGCCCAAGTATACCTATCTCTTAAAGGCTATACTTGACTATTTTCAAAACACCATGTATTTACAATTATATCTGCAGCCACATATGGCGATATAATTGGTTGACAAGTAAATACATGTGATAGATGTAAAACAACAATAGTCTTCCTTCGCACTCATGCCTCTCTCCATTTCAGAACAACTGCTTTCCTAGACACGTCCCATATGACCATATCTATTAATGACTGCCGATAACATGCTAAAGTAGCAACATTGATCTTTCACTTTGAGAACATAATCAGAAGTAACATAGGGCACAAAAATGAGGTAAATTATAAATTACCTTAAGGGCTCACACGATGAGTAAATAGGGATTATTTCGCTCACCTTCCCTTATTGGTCGTACAATGCACATGTAGTATGAATTACATGCTATAGTGGATTTCTCTTTCTATAAGAGCGTATGTCATTTATCAAATATATCCACTATACGGATCTTAGCCTAAACATAGTCACGCGCTTCTCACATACTCATGTTTAGCTTGAGTGCTATATCAGCTCACTTTTTATAGCGCTCAATTAAGTACTCGCATCCGGCATCTTACAGGCATACATGATTGTGGGACTATTATGTTCGGTCTTATTATAAACAAATCATAACATCTCATCTCAACGTGCTAACTATAGCACTTGAGGCGATTGCTCGTGTGAGTGAGTCAATCATTGCCTTCTAACATACTTTCCAATAATATATGTGTGTATGTGCTAGTCTCATAATGGATTTGTACTTATTGATAAAACATCAAGTCACTAATGAGCAAACAGGTACAATACATATGTCTACATAAACATAAACCAATGATCCTTTACAATAACACATATCACATTCTACACAATCCTAGTGACATCCTATGGGTCAAGAATATGTCTCTAGGAATAGCATTCGTAAACGGATCAACAACCATTCTATTGGTTGAAATGTATTGTAGGATCACTTCTTTCTGCGCCACTATATCTTTTATGAAGTTGTTCTTTATGTCAATGTACTTTGTCCTTCCATGATATTTGGGATCATTCACATAGGCAATGGCTGCTTGACTATCGCAATAAACTATCACCGGTCTTGGAACCTCAGTGATAGTGGCTAAATTTTCCAAGAAACGTTTTAGCCATACTGCTTCTTGCACTGCGGCAAAACATGCAATAAATTTTGCCTCCATCGTAGATAAGGCTGTGCATGTTTGTTTCTTACTATTCCAAGAAATTGCACCTCCATTGAGCAAGAACGCACATCCAGAAGTCAATTTATTCTCATCTAGGTCTCCATCCCAATCGGCATCTGAATAACCCAATAGTCGTAAATCATTCCCTTGGTAACAAAGTCGATAGTCCATGGTGCCCTTCAAGTATCTCAGGATTCACTTCATTGCTTTCCAGTGTGCTTGACCAGGATTTGGTTGATATCGGCTTACCAATCCCACGGCATAACATATGTTGGGTCTAGTACACATTAGAGCATACATCAAACTTCCGACCGCACTAGCGTAAGGAACAGTTTCCATCACTTTAATTTCTTTTGGAGTCTTAGGACACATCTCAGTACTTAGGCCTTCACCTTGCATGACAAGGGTATCAATGGGATTACAATGTTGCATATTGAAGTGCTTAAGAATCTTCATTATATAAGACTCTCGTGATAAAGCAAAGAGTTTTCTTGATCGATCTCTTTCAATCTTAACTCGTAATATATAAGCAGCTTCTCCCATGTCCTTTATTTCAAAATTGGAGGACAACCATTCTTTCATGGTGAAAACCAAAACCTTGTCATTTCCAGCTAATAAAACATCGTCCACATAAAGTGATAAAATCACAAATTTATATTCGGACCGCTTGACATATACACAGTGATTTTCTTCGATCATCATGAAACGAAAAGTTGTTATTGCTCGATGAAAACGAAGATACCACTGTCTAGATGATTGCTTAAGGCCATATATTGAACGATGAAGCTTGCAAACTTTATATTCTTGACCTTTAGCTATGAAACCTATTGGTTGTTTTATATAGATTTCCTCATCTAGTTCTTCATTGAGAAATGCCGTCTTTATATTCATTTGATGTAATTCAAGGTCCAAATGTGCAACGATGGCTAGAATAAGGCGTATTGAGGCAAACCTTACAACTGGTGAAAAAGTTTCCTCATAGTCTATATCCTTTTGTTGAGTATAACCTTTCGCCACAAGGCGAGCCTTATACTTTTCAATAGATCCATCCGCCCATTCGCTTAATCTTGAAGACCCATTTGTTTCCTATGGCCTTTCGATTAGGTGGTAGATCAATCGAGTTCCAGACATGATTTGCCCTCATTGACTTCATTTCATCTTCCAAAACTTTTCTCAATTCTTCCTTATCAGAGGATGAGAGAGCCTCTTGAACAGTCTTAGGCTCAGCATCGTCTTTTTGAGCAATCATAAATGCTTCCCCTTTAATCTTAAAACGACGACGGGGAACACTTTTACTATTACTTTTACGCAATTGAATTTCTCTTGAATTCAATTCGTCAGGCAATGCAATACTCCCACTAGGTCTTGCATGTTGAGGTAAATTTTCATTTCTCTCTACAACATCAGTGGGCGGGTTATTAGGATCTTCCATCTCATATAATTGGAAGTCCTTATCAATTTCACCTCTACTAGGAAAATCGTTCTCCAAGAACGTGACATCTCGTGACTCCATTTTGGTCACACTTCGATCAGCTTGTTTACCTATGAACACGTACCATTTGGAGTGTTCAGAATATCTTATAAAGATACATTTCTTCCATCTAGGACCTAATTGGCTATATTTATGGGAAGAATCATGAACATAAGCTGCACATTCCCATGGACGTAGACTACTCAAGTCTGGTTTCCTACCAGTCCATAATTCATGAGGGGGTGGAAGTGACCGATTTTAAGGGCACTCGGTTAAGTATATAGGCAGCAGTCAATAACGCATCTCCCCAATAAGAGATAGGTAAATTTGCTTGCGCCATCATAGACCTAACCATTTCTAATAGGGTTTCATTCCTTCTTTCAGCCACCCCATTTTGTTGTGGAGTACCAGGAATAGTCAATTGTCATACAATTCCCTTTTCATCACAAAGAGCCTTGAATTGCTATGATAGATACTCACGTCCGCGATCAGTTCTCAATGCCTTTATTGTTTGGTTCAATTGATTCTCTACCATCGCTATATATCGTCCAAAGCAATTTAATCCTTCTAACTTATGGGGGATCAGAAAGACATAACCGAAACACGTGAAGTCATTTATGAAAGTGATGAAATATGAGGCTCCATGCCTCGCCCTCACATTCAAAGGACCACAAATGTCAGAATGTATGAGTTGCAATGGAAATTCAGCTCTAGTCTTTTTACCGAATGGTTTTCTAGTTACTTTTCCCACTAGACAATGTTAACATACAGGTAGATCAACATTAGTGAGTGACCCTAAAAGGCATTCTCTATCTAATCTTTGCATTCTTTGCAACCCAATGAGACCTAATCTAGCATGCCAAGTACTTGCATCAATCTCAACATTATTAGAAGATGCAATTAAAGAAAAACAACCATCGACATTAATATTGTACTGGTCATGGTCAATGTCTAACACCATAAAACCATTTGATACATGACCTGAACCATAATAAACTGTTCCATACAAAATGTCAACACAATCACCATGGAAATTCAATACATAACCTAAGCTAAGAAGAACAACTACAGAGACCAAGTTTCGTTGAATATCTGGAGCATAAAGGATATCATGCAGGAATAGGTTTCGACCACCAAGTAAGATTAATTTACATGTGCCGATACCCTTCACTTCAACTCTTGAGTTATTCCCAACATATATCCATATTCTTCTAGGCGGTATCCGACGATACTCCACAAATGCTTCTCAATCTCTAGCTATGTGGTCTGTTGCTCCTGAGTCTACAGTCCACATTCGATGAGATTCAGCAAGTATTACAGTGCTAGAAACAAAAGCATTACTTAAAGTAATGGAGTAATAGGGTACCTCTTTCGACTCATTGCATTCACGAACAAAGTGACCCATATTGCCACAATTGTACCACTTCATCTTGGCATTGTCCTTTTTCCCACCACGCTTCTTGCGTTGGAAGGTCTTAGCTCTCTTAGGTGCCTGATCAGTCTTCTTCCCTTTGTTGTTGAATTGAGAATTCCTTTTGTGCTTGAAGCCCGAAGCTTTGCGCGAACTCAATTCAGTAACATAAGCATGAGTAGAGGATCTCGCAGCCTCTAGGTGCTCATCCTCTAATTCCAAATGACGTGCTATATCATCAAAAGTGACAATATTCTCATTATGTGTCATATTGATCTTCATATGCTCCCAATTATCGAGAAGAGACCTTATAACAGCCTGAACTTGCTGTTCATCAGTAAGGGAGTGACCTGCCGACTTCAGCTCATGAATCATGTTTGACATCTTCTGAAGATGCTGCCTCATCGTTACATTTGGGCACTTTCGGTATGTGTCAAACTTGATGGTGAGTCTCCTCATCTTAGTGGTAGATGTGCCCCCAAACTTATCTTTCAAGGCAACCCACATAGCTTGAGCTTTATCATAACTTTCAAACTCACACATGAGATCATCTTGCATACAGCTTAGTAACGTGATGCGAGCAATGCTATTTTTCTTTTTCCAAGCTTGATAAGCTTCTATATTTCTCCTGTGTTGAGCTGAAGTTCCATGCTCAGATTCATCCATGGTGTGGTTGAGGGTTTCCAAAACCTTTTGCTTCTCAAGGATGTACTGAGCCTTTTGGTGCCAAATATCATAATTGTCACCGTTTAGCTTCTCACCCTTATTGAGGTCAGCCATAATGGTCTTGGATGCCAAAGCCATAATCAATTGCTACAACACATTGACATAATAAACGCAGAATCAATACTAGCACACCTTGCAAAGTAACACATATATTTAATTTGCAGCAAAAACAAACTAAATTAATGATAAATCAACAAAAGACACAGAAGCAAAAGTTCAATATGTTCCCATAACCTTCTATGTACAATTGTTCTATTATCATTAATTAGTTTAATTTGCGTAAATTTTAAGTTCTAGGTGAGAACTCCTTTGAATTCTACCAACCTACGAACTCCCACTAGGAAAAATAATTACATGGCCTTATGTAATTTCTATATTTTTCCATTAACACAAAAACATAGCATGATATGAACCAACGTGGAAAAGAAAAAAATCATGCTGCAACTAGAATCAATATTGCAATTCAACATGTAATGAATTTCTTACCATTGTTCAAATTTTCTAGCAATTAGAAAATTGCAAGTACATTAAAATATATACATGATATCATCAAACCAAGCTCTACACAGCATATATGATATCATTTGCACACAAGTTAGCTACTGTATTTCCTAAATCACAAGAAAATACAAGCTACAAATGAATAAACTATGCATTAAACCCCAAAAACGCATACTCAGGGTTTCCTACGCATTTTCATACATTTATAAAATTCAAAAGTATAAAATAATTATACCACAATGTAGAGCACGTTCATACGAACCAAACGCCACCAACCACGCTCCAATCCGACCTCTCACGCGCCCACACGCGCCGCCTGAGTGCACGGCATGTGTGACACACGCGCCAGAGAGCCTAAAGGCTCTTGGCCGGTCCGACCGATCGGACTGGCGATCGGTCCAATCGGTCCAACCGGTTTGATCGCCGATCCGGTTGACCGGTTTGACTGTTGACTAGTCAACGGTCGGGTTGGGTCGGGTCGGGTCTCGGGTGGGGTTGCCGGCCGGTAATCGACTGACCAACTGTTGTCAGCGGTGACGCCACCGTGACGTCACCCCACGGATGTCATCACGCGTCGGTTCGCCGACCGGCACGTGATGCACACGTGCTGGTTTGCTGACCGGCGTGTGTTGCGCATGCGCTAGCATTCCCAGTGCTTCAGGTGCATGGAGCCCACGCGCATCGGCTTCTGGCCACGCCTGTGGGCGCGTTCGGCATCCTCCGGCAGCGTTCGACCCATAGTCGGACTCGTCTCGACGAGTACTTTCACCCTGTATATTCAAAAATTTATTTTGGTAGAAAAAATATATCGAAAAATGGCCAAAAGCTCACGGTGTACGCAACCTCGAACCCGTTCTTCGCTTCGGTTCTATTTCTAGGATTTAGATTGCAATTCCGAGCGATAAACATCCAAAACATAATAGAATTCAATCTCTAGATCTCAATATAATGTGGTTAATGAGAAAATTCGATGAAAACAAAGCAGAAGTCACAACCGAGCTCTAATACCAATGATGGAATTCATGTCGGCGGAAGATGACTTACCTCATGTTGAATTGAATTGTGGATGAATCACAAACAAAAACACCTCATGTTGGTCTGAATGCAATCACGAGGAAAGCACCCGATTTCCACAGTGTAAATGCCGATTGTTCTTGTAAAACTGAAATGGAATGCCTTCTTCTTCTTTGACGGAAAGGGAGATAAATTTGGTGTGTATGTTCTGCCAACCATTCCAACGGTTGTCTACAAAGGACTTATATACGACACCCTTCATACCCTTTCAAAAGGGTGTCTTTCCATCGTAACGTATCAAGTCCAAACTGTGCTGTCCAATCGCACCCCATCATGGACGTACTAGCTAAAGTATAGTATAACAGCACCATTTCTCCGACCAAAAAAAAAAAAAGCACCATTTTGAAGTTTTACTAAAATAAAAGTTATATTATAGCCTACGATGACATATGAAGAAATTTGAACCGGACTTTATTTCCCAAGCATCCTCGAACGGTAGAGAATATCTTCGCAAAAGAAGACTGCACCAATGGCATCAAACCTTTCAAAAACTGTAAGGAGAGCCTCCGAATTTAGGGTTTTAATTGCTTGACGTAGTTTTTGGCTTCTGGTAGTGCGACACGTGTTGCATTTTAAATGGACATTGGATAAAGTGTATTGAATAAGGCTCATTTTGCACAATCACAACTTATAGATATATATATATTTTGGGAAAAGAAGGAGAAGAATACATTGAAGACGTGAATATTTGCAAGGGCAATAAATAAAGGAGGATTTGATTTTAGAGTAATTCAGCTAAAGTTTACAAAAAGCTACCAAGACAACAAATAATAAACATAAGAAAAGAAAAGAAGTATCGTATATGCACATGTAACATACATCCTCTCTCCTCAAGATTGGCAATAATTCCAAGAGAAAGAATAATGCAATTAAACAATTTTAGATTCCAGAATGTTTGTACATCATTAAGTTAAAAGACTACTCTTTGTTAAGGATACAAAATCCATTAACGATTTTGCATACATAATCTCATGATTTTAAACCTACACTGAGATTGGCATATAGCTTATGTTCTTTATTGTCACCTTGAAACCATATATCTCGCTAATCACGTTCCACACAAAAATGTATTTTATTCATCACTTAACAATGACACGTGGAGAAGTGAGTCAATCTCAAGTGAGAGATTTCAACATTCATATGCAGAGTTCGTTCGTTGAGCACACTGCCCTAACCATTCAAACCAAAGTATAGATAATCCAAACCAAACATTTGGTTCTCTTACACATGAAAATAATGAACATATACAGATGAAGCAAAAGTTTGGCACTATCGATCAGGTCTCAGAGCTTACAGCAATACCATGAAGACATTTACCAATGGATGGAAGCCATGACTCAGGATCTTTCGGTCAATTCTATCCAACTCAATAGATAGATCTTTACCTTTAACCCCACTTTTTTCTTCGACAAATGCCCGCTTAGCAGGAAAGGCACGTGACAGCTTTAGATTAAGAATTCTCCAAGAAGGGCGGAGTCAAAGAGCTTCAATCAAAAAGCCCATAAGGATTGCTTCTCACACCGATGTCTACAGCTTCAAGTTTTAGAGGTCCACCCACAGTAGCAACACGAGCATAACCACCACAAATTCTTGAACATACAGCCATTCTTAATCAGATATTTCTTCTTCATACTCGTCCAGTATGTAGATCAAGAACAGCTTTCTTGCATCTAAAACACAAGCCACACCTCTACTTGCTGTTGCCCAAAAAACATCAACTTGATTTCAGTCCAATGTTCCTTGAATATATGGCCATAACTAACGTGATGTTCAGATACGTTTCTTGGGTAAAAGTAAAAGTACAACACATGCATTATGCTAAAACACAGGCGGGAAGCAAACCTTGTGTGCCTAAAGAGGCTATGGCATGCATGTAACTATAAATGCTCTACAGCATCTTGCTGTACTAGATACCATGCTAGTATCTATCATCATGAACTTGTAAATGGTGGTTCTCAATCAGTAACTCAAACTGCTATGCACCAACCATAAGAGAGATTATTCTCTCTGTATTTGTCTAGCAACTGTAGATTCATCATTTTCACACTTTGTCCTCTCAATTGATTTAAAATTTAAGGGGAAACCTAATACTTCGGTATTTGACTTCTTCAACGAAAAAATATTCTTCTTTGGAGCATACTTTTGCACTTCTTCAATCTGTAGGAACAAACATGAAGTAGTCCATTAAAGGGGCACAATGTACCTATGCCAGTCACATTTAAACTTAAGAGTAAGTTCTAAGTGGAAATGTAGTAAGGAGCATGGATAGGATTAATTCAGTTCCATCACCCAACCAACGAGATAAACTGTTACTGGCACTAACGAGTTTATGAAACATTGACATACAAAGGAAAGAGTATGGGCAACAATAAGTTTCCAGACATCCAAAACTGCAAATGGACATGGTAAGAAGCCTAAAGAAAAAATCTTTAAAACTGTACAATTGATGGCATCACAATGAATTGATCCTTAGCCTGTGTCACATCCCAAATTTTCACTTCTGCTTTCAGTTGAATTAATCGGGCATTTCATTGATGCGCCTTTAGGGCTGTTCTCGGAGCTGATCACTCTCGAGATAACTAGACTATCTGGGGAAACCATTAAGGAATTTTAGCGCAATAGACTTGAGAATTCGACTAGGAATCGGCTATTCGACCGTGTTCATCTTTTGAAGCCATTACGACACAGTTAAAAGTTGATTTGAGATCAGAGATAGGTCGGTTCGACTGAGATGTGTGGCTGAATGTGCGTGACTCCACTAAATTGGAAAATTCTTGTCGATCGGCACTAGATTGATTTTTCTATCGTTTTGGTACCCTGTGTTTGTATTTAAATCCTCGAGATTTTCACGATAACTGAGAGTCGCTAATGTGTCGAGTGGGTTCATTGTGGCTTAAAGAAAATCGACCACGGGTCATTTGCACTAAAATTTTTTAAAAGTTACCCGGTGGCCTAGGTCACACTAAAATCGCGCCGAATTAAAATTAACTGCGAATTTGAGTCCGATTTTAGATTTCGAAAGTTTTGTCATGTGACAATAAATTCTAGGAGTGTTGACTCGGTCTCAAAAGATTGTTCAGCAAACCGAGATTTTTTGGGAAAAAGTCGTCTTAGGGTTGTTTTTGTCCATAAAAAGTCAGGGACCGTTTTTTATCGTGCAATTAGGATGCAAGTGGGATCAATTGGTGAGGAAAAATACGAATTTGATCATTGAGGTGCTAATTGAATTTATGAGGGCCAAATTGGATTGAATCAAGAGAGAATTGGTGTCCAATTAAGGGAGGAATCCATGAAATTCGTAGCTCCCCCTTGCCTAGACCTTTTGGGACCATTTCAAAGGTTGCAAAGGAAGCCTTGGTGGCTGATTAGAGGCCAAGGGACGAGCTGGTGATGGAGGAAAGGTCAAGGGGACCAAATTGGATGAGATTGAAGCCTGGTAGGCCCCTTGTCCCCCTCCTTCTTCCTCAAGCTGGCCGACCAACCCTCCCTCAGCTCCTCACTCGCCATTTTCGAGCACCCCAGCAAGCCAAGAGACTAGCCGAAGCCAGCTCTTGCCGTCGGACCACCCGCAACACGCCGCCCGTCACTGTCGTTGTCCTTGCGCACCACCACTGGCCACACGTCCCTTGCACCATCTAGCCACGCCTTTGCTTTCCTCTCGCCTGTTCTGAAGTCCCAAGAGCTGTTCCGAGCAACTTAGGCTGCCGTGAGCCGCCTCCAACCACCGTGAGACCTTGTTGTTGGCCGCTCGGTCTCGCCGTTGCCTCCACCAGTCTTGTTTGCCTCAACTAGCCTTGTTTCCTTTTTTTTTTTTTGCAGCCAAGAATAGAGAGCAAAGTCGGTGGGTTTCCAATAGCTTGTTGGCCTGTTTTGAGGTCAACCCCGACCCCGAAAGTTAGGCCCGCTTTGGAGAAAGTTGTCCCCCATTGCGTCCCCGACGATTTGAGCCGTTCGGATCACAAAACAAGTGAGTTTAACTCACTAATCCTCACTTTAGTAGGTTAATCAAGCTTAGGGGCTGATTAGATTAAGTTAAGTATGGTTAGGTGGTTAGTTAGATTATATTAGTGACATTTAATTGTTTACCGATACATGTTAGGTGGATAGTTAGTGCAATTAGGGCCTAGACGAGCTCTAATATTTATCTAAAGTGATTCGAAATTTTCCAGGTTCGTTTCAACATCCAATTAGGCATTACGGGCCTAAGTTGGATTTATTGGCATTTATTTAATATTTTCCGTAATTAATTAATTAATTAATTAGTTATTTTCTAGAAATTAGACCGGGATAGTCAGTGGCCGGAATTTTATGCTGGTTATTGTGGTGCAATCCGTTTATTTAATTGAGCTTTAATTTGTGCTAATTTAGCCTGGTTGTGATTTTAGGATTTTATTCCTAAATTAATTAATTTTGGTAATTAATTGAAAAATTACCGGGCATCAATCTATAGTGCCAAAAATCTATTTTTGGACTGTTGAAAGAAGTGGGAGGATTCAAAAATGGAATTATTGTATTTTGGCTAAGGCTAACCATGTACCCATACATGGGTATTTTTGTCGGGTATGACAAAAGTTGAAAAATTAGTAGTTGACTAAATCTGTATATTATACCAGCTTGATGACTCTATATGTCATCTTAGAGAAAGAACGGTATGCAATACTGGCTCGGTGACTCTATATGTCATCTTGGAGAAAGGACATTATACTATATCGGCTCGGTGACTCTATAGGTCATCTTGGAGAATGTACGATATACTTGATCAACTCGGTGACTCTATATGTCATCTTAGAGAAGGAATATTATATTACATTGGCTTAATGACTCGATAGGTTATCTTAGAGAACGGATGATGTGCGATTATTAGCCTTTGGGGCAAGCTACTATCTATATATCACATAGAGTGAGCAGTCTTGGATTTTGATCGGACTCATAGATAGTATTGATTGAAATGACCGAGGAATGATCTGGATGACATGGAATCGACAGAGTCGATTGATCGATGATTCGATCTGTGGTGATTGATTGGATATCTATTTGAATTGTACTGATTTTCAGGGATGTACTGAGGCCAAGATAAGTTCTCTGATCCGTGTTGTGCTTAGATAGCCCTTAGGGCGTACTTTCTTCCTCATCGAGTCTTAGGGGGTTGAATTTGCTAAGACATTGTTTCACTGATTATTGTATAACCATTTTCAGGTCCTTAGATGATGTTAGTGGAGAACCGAAAGCCCCGGAGTCTGGGAAGGTGGAGACCGAAAAATCGGCGAACGTGTCTGACCAGTGGGTCATAGGATAGTTCCCTTTTGTTGTTAAGCCGATATTTTGTAAACAACCTAATATTGTATATAAATTGGTTTGTTTATAAAAGGCCTGTTTTAGTTATGATTTGTGGCCCTACTTTCCTATTCCATTGAATTGTTGTCAGGAGGTTTATTTATATTGTCGCTTTTGCATGCTCATTAAAATGAATGGGTCGGTGACGCATCCTGGGACGTCGCATTTAATCGACCAAAGAGGGATGGGCACGTGTTCGGAGGATCGGGGCATGACAGCTGATAGTATGACAATGTCAAAATGTTCTTGCCACTAACTGACAAGGGAGGAACTACATCATGGGGAATGCTGTGAAGCTTCTTGTTGGTATTTGCGGAAGCGTGAGTTTGATGTGTGTGCAAGTGAGTGTTTTATGTGTGAACTGTCAAGAGAGTAAAAGAACTAAGAACAATGTGGGTAAGAAATGATTGGGCAAAGTAATAATAGAGAGTGGTGGCAAGAGAGCACAAGGGAACAAAAAGAAGTATTTTATTATTTAGTTTTAGTACAAAGGGAAGGGGAAGGAGCTTGCTTACCTTGTTTGGTCTGCCCCTCAAAATGGATGACCACAAGCCTTTTTATAGGCCTAGATGACCAACTTTACCCAAGGAAAATCTTCTGCTCTTGTCAGAGATTTTTCATTTTTCCTTCTTCTCCTAGACACTTTTACACTTGTGCTTTCTACACTTTTCATTGCCACCTAAGCTAGTTATATATATATATATATATATATATTTAGGATTTTTCTCGACTTTTCTAGCTAATGTCTATCTTGAAGTTTCTAGAAATTGGATCAACAATTCAACACTCCTCCTTGATTCAATTTTGTGTTACACCAAGCTTCTTCCGCAATGTCTCAAATTTGGCTAGCGGTAGTGCTTTAGTGAATATGTCCGCTACTTGATCCTTAGTCTTGCAATATTTCAACTCGATCTCTCCATTGTTTTGCACCTCTCGTATAAAGTGATATTTGATGTCAATATGTTTGGTTCTTCCATGGAATACTGGATTCTTTGATATAGCGATCGCAGACTTATTGTCGCAAAGTGTTGGAGTTGATTCCATTTGTGCTTCTCCAATGTCTTTTAGAATTCTTTGAAGCCATATTACTTAACTGGTGGTCATAGCAGTTGCGATGTATTTAGGTTCTGCAGTAGACTGTGCCATTGTGTCTTGTTTTTTTGGATCCCCATGAGAATATTGCAAAACCTAGTGTGAATGCATAGCCAACAATACTTCTCCCGTCATCAGCTGAGCTTGCCCAATTACTGTAGTGTAGCCAATGAGTCTGGCATTTGCACTTGGCTGATTCTAAATGCCATAATCCATAGTTCCTCGTAAGTATTTGAGAATTCTGTTGGTAGCTCCAAAGTGAATTTGACTCGGACTTTGCATGAATCGCGATAGTAGACTTGTTGGATATATAATATCCGGTTGTCTAGTAGTGAGATATAGCAAAATACCAATCAGACTTCTATAGAGGGAGGCATTAGCTTTTTCTGCTTCATCTTCCTTCAATAGTTTCTCATGAGTGGTGGAATCCGGTACTTCTCCTTCTACTTGTGACGTTGACTCCTCTTGAGCAGGTTGTATGTCTGGTAAGATGACACATTTCTTCTCGATCTTCTGCCTCCTAGTTCCAAGCAGAATTCTCGTCGAACTCAACGTCTTGACTGATCACGAGCTTCGTAGTTCTTAGGTTGTAGACCCAATAGCCGTTTGATTAGTCACTATAGCCAAGGAATATTCCATTTTCTGTCTTTTCATCAAGCTTACTACTTTTCTGAGTAGGGATGTGAACGTAGCATATGCAACCAATTACCTTAAGGTGCTTTGCTAAAGGCTTCTGTCCACTCCATGCTTCGATTGGAGTTTTATTCTGGATAGCTTTAGTTGGACACCTATTTAAGATGTATACGGCCATGTTGACTACTTCTGCCCTGAACGAGTTAGGAAGTCCTTTCTCCTTTAGCATAGATCTTGCCATCTCCATGACAGTTCTATTTTTTCTTTCGGTTACTCCATTTTGCTCTAGCACATAGCCAATAGTTAGTTGATGATGGACTCCTTCATCTTCACAAAATTTATTAAATTCCTTTGAATTGTATTCCGTGCCTCTGTCACTCCTTAGAACTTTAACTCTTCGGCCACTTTGATTCTTGACGTGGTTCTTGAATTTTCTAAGGATAGAGAAAACTTCTGATCTTTCTAAAAGAAAGTATACCCACATCATTCTTGTGTAATCGTCAATGAATAGGATGAAATATTTATTTTGATTGAGTGTAGGGGTTCTCATTGGACCACATACGTCTGTATGAATTAGCTTCAATGGCTTCTTGGCTTTCCATGCACCTCCAAATGGGAAGGACTGCCTTTGTTGTTTTCCAAGTAGGCAACCTTCACAAACATCTGAGATACATATGAAATAGTTGGAATGTCTCTTATCATATTTTTTTGATGGAGAGTTTTTAGCCCAGCAAAGTTGAAGTGGCCAAATCTTTGATGCCATAGCCATGAATCATCAAGTTGAGCTTTTATGGCTATATCTTTAACATTTTTCCATTAAATAGGAAAATTCTTATTCTTCATCTTAACAGAGGCAATGATATTTTTATATTTTTATATTTGGCCGGCGGTCGGTGGTGGCCGGTGGGTTGTGGGCAGGATTGTGCGATGGCGGTCGGTGGTGACAGTTGGTAGTTGGCGGTCCTGTGGCGGTGACGGGCGGCGGGCAGTGGCGACAGTGATTGGCGGCTACAGATGACTGTGGTTGGCGGCCGCGATAGCGGTTGGGGGTGGCCAGTGGGCTGTGGGCGGTAGGGACGATGATCAGAAGACGGCGACAACAATAGTGGCCGCTAGTCGGGCGAAGGTTGGCGCCGGCCGGCAGTCGGCCGACAGTGGCTGCGGTCGGCCGAAGGTGGTTGACAGTTGGCAGGCAGCCACCCAAGGCTGCAGCTAGCAAGAAAAAGAAAAGAAAAAAAGAAAATAAAAATTGGCTTATTTCTATAAATTGTTCCTGGGAACAATGAGCTACTTTTTTTTTTCTTGTTTCTATTCCAAATCTATTCTCCGGTTACTTTTCTATTCCGGGGAATAGAAAAATAAGTTGCCTTTGCCAAACAAATTTTTGTTTCTTTTTTGTTCCGGGGAACAAAAGAACATAAATTGGGAGAAACAGAAACGTTACCATGCAGGCCCTAACTGACTGGTAATTGTTTTCATTAGGTGACTTCATCCGAGGACCTTTGTCATTTGATGGTTGCATGCACAGGAGAACTTGTTGAAGACATTGTTGAATCAATTGCTTAGTGCTTGATACTTCAATATTCCAATAGAGGTGAAATTGCACTAGGATTCAATGTTATTCAAATTTGAGGTGAAACTTCTATTCTAGTTATATATATATATATATATATATATATATATAAATAGTTTATGTAGTAGTGATTGTATTTGATATGATGATTGTATTAGGATTGTTTATATGCACTGATATTTGTTTCAAAGGTATCAACTTTGTACAGAAAGTAAAACTCAAATAACTCACGATATGATCATTATCCTTATAACAAAACTGATGGTTAACATAGAGCAATTTTGAGGCGCTATAAGATGAACAACATGATGCCTCATACTTCGTAGCCTGAATGATTTTGTTCATGCTTAATGAGGTTTTCACCCGACCTTTAAGTGTCATACTATCTTTCCATAGAAACCTCTGGAAGTCAATGTAGTTTAGATGTTGAAAGTAGTGAGACAAAAATGCAGGAGTTACTCTTGCAAAATTTTAAACATTGTCGCATGATTTACGCGTCATTTTTGTTCTCTACCATTAGAAACCTGCTAAGTTTTTTATTACATTTTTTGTTTCCACTTTTATAGAAACTGTTTTCAATTTTTTTCACAAAAAATTTGTTGAGTGAACATGATGCATGTTGTAAGGGATGAAAGTTGTGAGAATATGGTCGTCATAATAGGAATATAGGCTTACTTAATCGAAATCTCCATGTTTTCATGTGGAATGTGAACACTAAAAAGTGGTCTTTAGTTTATAATTCTGATTCTAGGAGTAGTTTTCCTTTCACTAACTGCTTTTGAAGTGTTATCAAACACATTTTCTGGACTGTTAACATTCTCAAATAGAATGAGAACAGATCTATGAGAATCTTTAACAGCCCACTGCCTCCTTAAATTCTCAATCTCTTCCTGTCTGCAATAAAAATGAATTTCATCAAATTGCTTAACAGGCTTCTGACATCAAAGATTTACTTAATGTCGTCCGAACATCATTATCGGTCATGCACAAGTAGTGCACTAATGCCATGAACATATTTCATGAGAAGTTTGATTTGTTATGAAGTAATGACCACGGTTAGTGGTCTTGTTAATATAGAGCAGTAGATGGCTTTCCATTGTTCTTCATTTGACTGTTTCTGTTTGCTTATCTAGGTCTTGACTCTTCTCCTCAAGGGGAATTTTTGAGTCTTCCAGGTGGTGCTAGGACCAATCCTGCTGTCCATCAGTTTCTTGTTAATTCTCTGGGTGAAGTGGTACGGCAGGTTTTTTAAAGTTCTGGGGTCACTATAGGGCTTCTGTTCTTTTTGGTTGGTTTTTATGATCTTAGTCTGCTAGTTTGTTCAATGATAGGGTATGAAGCGTGTACCAAAAGTTGTATGTGGTGCTGGAAAAGAACTTCAGCTGGTTGTCCTCAATCATCTGTAGGTGCGCATTATTACCTTTGCATTTGGCTTTTCTCTCTGATAAATTATTGAGTTTTAAGCATCGCATAGAACAATCATGGAGGGTGATCAGATAGACGTAGGAATTTGTTATAGTAAGTTATACTTCACACATTTTGAGACACGCCATATCTTTCAAAACATCTTGATGTTAAAATTCTCTTCCAAACCTATCGTATGCAATGATATGGATTACTAACATTGTATGGCTGGAAAGGGTGAGGTAAAATCTGATTTGATTCTGACTTAACAAGTTGGCAATCTCTACTGTAAGTTATGCTTCAAACATTTTGAGACACGCCATATCTTTGATAATCATTGGTTTGAATTTGAACTTGATCCAAGTTTGGGCTTTCCAGAATACTGTAAATTGAGGTATGGATATCTTTCGTATGGTGGATGGTCACCAAACATCGAAAAAGATAGAATTGTGTCGAGTTTTATATATACGAGCAACTAAATGACGGGCATGAAACTTATGAAACATAGTTTGATAGGCCTCGAGAAGATTTGGGTTCTGAATTCCGAAACAAATGGCCCTTAATAGGTATTATCTTGCCTAGGGAATTGAGTTAAATCCTTCTTTTCTTGTTGCACTGTAAACGGATGCCCTGCCAAGCCTAGAGTTCTTGCTCCATAAAAGCTCCAATAACCCAAAGATCATCCGATGCAAGCATCGGAAATTGTCCAAACCATTCTTGTCCCTAAACGGTGGAGGAAACGCCTGTTAATCAGTATTTTGCCACTTTGTTTTAGGTAATCGGAAGTGAGGATGATCACATTGCTTTTTCCAAATTACAATTTCAATAACTAGTCCACCGCCACATTCGCATCAATATCATGTCCCATGAGTCCTCCGACGCTTCCGTACTAGCTCTGCTGGAACAGGGTCAAGCCTCCTCCTGCCATGCCACTTTATTTCGTTGTGCAATGAGATTATAATTGAACGTATGGGTCCAAATCAAACGATGTCGTTTCGTAGACAGACGAGGTAAGATGCCTTATATGATAATATTTGCAAATTGACGTGAATTAAGACTCATTTTGTTCCTCAAAAAATACATTCTTAAAAATACGCTTGTATTGTTTGAAATAATCGATCAAAAAATGTCTCAATTATCGTGTGCGACAAAATCTTTTTGCGTTCGTTCATTTTTATAATCGTGAGTGATTATTTTTTGAAAAATATTTTCTAAATTGGTTGCTTTTTCCACAAAGGATTTTGGTTGGTAATTCAATATTGATCAGTTTCCCAGAATTGATTTCGGCTTTATCTTTTCAATTGGAAATTGAGAGCGATGGGAATGTATCACACTCATCGGTAGATAAAAGTGCAGTGATTTGATCTGTCGCGAACCTCGTTTGATGTCAACACACAAGCGTATGTGTGGGCTATATGCAGTTCGAAGACCAAAACACAAATGGACAGACCACTTGATTTGCACTTAACTTATGGATTTTCCTTATCTCTTTTTAATCAGCGACTATGCACATTAGTGTGCAAAAGGCACATCGTTCTTGTCTACAGCAGCAGAATTCACCTGATCAACATTCTTGTTCGCAACCAAAAAAAAGAAAATGGTTTATAAAAAGCAATAAGATTTCCTACAAGAAATGCCTAAACGCATATCAAGCAATGGTAAGTTTCTGATGCTGGGGATCGCCGATCTTCATTCCCCTGAAGTAGTAGCAGTTGTAGAATCTGTAGAAGTGAGTTGTTAACCTTTGAATCAATTAGCTGTAAGACATAAAAATTCATAATGCAGAAATCAGGATCGTTTATAGACAAACCTCTAGCCATTGTTCGTATTCACATTCGTCGTTAAATCCTGAAAAATCAAAGAAATATTGGGCACACACCAATTCCCTCATGTACTGGTGTATACCAAATGAGAGGGTTTGTGTTAGACTTGTAATTTCCCTATTAGAAATGAGCGATTGTTCCTTTATATATCGTCTCCCATCAAGACGGTTACCAAATGGGCGGTTGTCACGAAAAGGTACGAAATGTGGACAAACTATATGTTGAATGACCGCCACTTTAAAGAGAAAATGTGGATCCCAAAATGTGGGTTCACAAAAATAAATAACATTCTCCCACTTGATCCCATCATTTTCATCATACGGATTAACCAACTAATTCCATGAAAACTTTATGCTTAAAGAAAAGAAACAAAACATATAGATCATGGCGACATGTCCTCTAAGAGTGAGTAATATCTTCAATGTATCACAATGCATCTTATTTCTTTAATGTTCGCCTATATGTGACAACACATCTTAATGAATAAACCCCATGTTTATTCCAAAACCAATGATAACTGTTATTCTCATAAACAACAAAATGTGTACACCAAAATTGAGAATTAACATTACAACAGAATAAGAGTTTCACACAACAGAAATCGTCCATATGACAACAAATCACATAATAGGACCTACTCCCATACTAGTTATATGATCCTTATACTTCATCGGTGGCATGTCTTTAGTTAAAGGATCAGTTTTCATCAATTCAGTGCTAACGTGTTCTATGACCACTTTAGTCTCCTTAACACATTCTCTTATGGCTAAATACTTAATGTCAATATACTTATTTCGATTGCCACTTTTGGCATTTTTAGCCATAAAAACCACAGCTGAATTGTCACAATATATTTTTAATGGCCTAGAAATAGAATCAACAATTCTAAGCCAAGCAATGAAACTCTTCAACCATACACCATGCGAGGTAGCCTCAAAACAAGAAACGAACTCAGCTTCCATAGTGGAAGTAGCAGTCAAAGTCCATTTTGCACTTCTCCATGACAATGCTCCACCAGCTAACATAAAAATGTATCCAGATGTTGATTTTCGTGAATCAACGCAGCCTGCGAAGTCCACATCTGAATAATTGACTACTTCCAGGTTGTTAGTCTGTCTATACATATGCATGTAGTCTTTGGTACCTTGAAGGTATCTCATTACTTTCTTTGCAGCTCTTTAGTGGCCCATACCTGGATTACTTTGATATATTCCCAACATTGCCACAGCAAAAGCAATGTCAGGTCGAGTGCAAACCTGAGCATACATCAAGCTTCCGACAGCAGAAGCATATGGAATGTTGTACATTTATCCCCTTTCTAGATCGTTCTTCAGGCATTGGTTCAAATTGAACCTGTCACCCTTCACAATGGGTGCTATACTTGGTGAACAATACTTGGTGAACAATCTTTCATCCGAAATCTCTTTAGGACCTTATTGATATAGGTTTCTTGAGATAGTCCTAAAATTCCTCGAGGTCTATCTCTATGGATCTTAATGCCAATGACATAAGATGCCTCACCCATATCCTTCATATCAAAACTCTCAGAGAGAAATTGTTTCACCTCATGTAGCAACCCCTTATCATTGGTTACAAGTAGAATATCATCTACACAAGGAAACAAATTTTGCTCCCATTGACCTTTTGGTATATACATTGATCCATAACATTCTCTACAAAACCGAATGAAGAGATGACACCATGGAACCTTAAGTACCATTGGCGAGATGCTTGTTTCAAGCCATGTATAGATTTCTTGAGCTTGCACACTAAATGGTCACTTTTACTAGAGAAGAATCCTTTAGGTTGTTTCATGTAAACTTCCTCCTCTAGTTCTCCATTGAGGAATGCTGTTTCACATTCATCTGATGTAATTCCATATCAAAATGGGCAACCAATGCCAAAACAATATGAAGAGAATCTTTCTTAGATACAGGAGAAAAAGTCTTCGTGTAATCGATTCCTTCCTTTTGAGTGAATCATTTGGCAACGAGTCTAGCTTTATATCTTTCAATGTTACCCAATGAATCTTTTTTAATTTTGAAGACCCATTTACAACCAATGGCCTTCACACTATCACGTAACTCAACCAAATCCCAGACTTCGTTAGATTCCATAGAACTCATCTCTTCCTTCATGGCATTGTACCACAAATTGAATTTATCACTATTCATGGTTTGTGAAAATGTTTCAGGATCATTCTTAGCTCTAATATTGTAGTCAAATTCTTGTAAATACACAATATAATCACTAGGAATTGCCGATTTCCTTATTCTAGCAGATTTTCTTAATGTTGCATCAACATTTTCTTGAGGAGCATGTTGTTCAACTGGTTGTTCAACAGTTTCTAGTAATTGCTGAACAAACGAATTTACTAGATCAATATTAGCAGGTTGTGGAACTTCACCGATTGGTTGTTCAATAGCCGGTTGAACTAAAGGGGCATTATGAGCAACAATCAACCTTAAACTTGAGGTGAAAGGTTGAGTGTCTGAATGATCTTTCTTATGAGCAAGGTCCCTCGATCGATCACTCCCACTAATCAAGTCATTTTCAAGAAATTTAGCTTTTCTGGATTCCACAATCCTAGTGGTGTGAGATGGACAATAAAACATGTATCCCTTAGACCTTTCGGCATATCCAATGAAATACCCACTTATGGTCCTTGGGTCTAACTTCCTTTCTTGTGGATTGTAAACTCTCACTTCAGACGAGCATCCCCAAATGCGTACATGTTGCAAACTCGGTTTTCAACCTTTAAATAACTCAAAAGGTGTCTTTGGGACAACCTTGATCAGTTGTCGGTTTAATATGTACATTGCCGTCTTAAGTGCTTCAATCCACAAAGACTTAGGAAGTTTGGAGCCGCTAAGCATACTCCGCACCATGTCCAATAAAGTTCGGTTTCTTCTCTCCGCGACACCATTTTGATCTGGAGAACCAGGCATAATATATTAGGCAACTATCCCATGCTCTTGAAGAAACTTTGCAAATATACTAGGTACTTGTCCATCTTCAGTGTATCTACCATATAATTCTCTACCTCTATCCGATCTCACGATCTTAATTTGTTTACCACATTGTTTATCTACTTCCACCTTAAATACCTTAAAGGCATCTAACGCTTCATGCTTATTATGAAGCAAGTAGAGATACATGTAACGTGAGTAATCATCTATGAAAGAGATGAAGTATTCTGACCACACGAATCCATATCTGGACTACATATATCCATATGTATGATTTCTAATATTTATGAACTCCTCTTGGCACCTTTTTTCGTCTTGTTGGTCTGCTTTCTCTTTATACAGTTCACACAAGTATCACAATCAGTAAAATCTAAAGTACTAAGTACTCCATCATTTACCAATTGCTTAATTCTTTCTATGGAGATATGTCTCAATCTTTGGTGCCACAACATAGAGGAATGTTCTTTCACAACACATCATTTTATACTAGCGTTATGATGAACATGCATCACATTATAGTAGGCATTGTCTTGTAAATTAATTCGAAAAAGACTATTAGACAAAGTACCACTCCCAATAATTTCAGATTTAAATGATAAACAGAAGGTTAAATCTAAAAAGTTAAAAGAGTAACCCAAAGGTACAAATCTTGAAACTGACTTTAAGTTTCTAGAGAAATTATGAACATAAAAGGTCCTTTCCAAATTAAAAACAAAGCCACTATTGAGAACTAGTTTACATGTCCCAATAGCTTCCACATGCGAACACATTTTGTTTCCTGTATAGATGCTTTGTTCACTTCCCACTAGCTTCCTGTGGTTTTGAAAACCCTATAAGGAATTCAAAATGTGGATTGTAAATCCAAAATCAATCCACTAAGTGTTGTGACTTACATAAGCCATATTAGATTCATAACAAACACAAGAGGTTGGATTACCTTTCTTCTCAAGCTAGTCCTTAAATTTGATGCAATCCTTCTTTATATGCCCATTCCTTTTATAGAAGAAACATTTAAATTCTTTCTTAATGTCATCTTGGAGAGGTATTTTACCTTTTCCCTTATACTTGCCATGGCCTTTATTTTTTCCTTGTGTTGCCAAATGAGCACTTTCTCCTAATTCCATAATTAGTATTTCCTTCTCTTGAACACACATGGTCATGAGTTCATTAATTAACAATTTATTCTTATGTGTTATAAGAGATCTTGAAAGGTGCATATTGTTGCAGGAGAGTGTTCATAATATAATATACAAGGAAGGATTCAGATAACTCAACTTCAAGGTTCTTAAGCTGAGCCGCAATGTCCCTCATTTGCATGATGTGCTCACGCACACCTTTAACATTAGTGAGCTTCAACGATGAAAACTTCATAATCAGGGTCATGGCATGCGCCTTATCAGAAGTCTCAAATTACGCATCTATGGTCTCCAATAAAGCCTCAGCATTGTCGTGACATTTTGGATTTTCAGTCATGTTTTCAATTGAATAAATCGAGCATTTCATCGACACGCCTGTAGTGCTATTCTCAAAGCCAATCACTCGTGAGATAACTAGACTATCTGGGGAAGCCATTAAGGAATTTTAATGCAATAGACTTGAGAATTCGACTAGGAATCGATTACCCGACCATGCTCATTTGCTAAGATCGTTACGGCACATATATAAATTGATTAGAGATCAGAGATAGGTCGGTTCGACTGAGATGAGTGGTTAAACATGGGTGATCCCACTAAATTGCAAAATTCTCATTGATCGGCACTAATTTGATTTCTTCTATCGTCTTGGTACCTTGTGTCTGTAACTGAATCATTGAGATTTTCACGACAACCGAGAGTCGCCAATGTGTTAAGTGAGTTCATTGTGGCTCGAAGAAAATCGACCACGGGTCATGTGCACTAAAAATTTCTGAAAGCTACCCAGTAACCTAGGTCATGCTAAAAATGCGCTTAAGTGAAATTAACTGCGAATTTGATTCCAATTTCAGAAATTGAAAGTTCTGTCGTATCACAATTAATTCAAGGAGCGCCAACTCAGTCTCAGAAATTTTTTTTGCAACCTAAGACTTTTTGGGAAAAAGTCATCCTAGGGCCGTTTTTGTCCAGAAAAAAGGGCAAGATTGTTTTTGATCACACAATTGGGAAGTAAGTGGGATCAATTAGTGAGGAAAAATACCAAGTTGATAATTGAGGTGCCAATTGAATTTGTGAGGGTCAATTGGGATTGAATCAAGTGTAAATAAGAGTCCAATTGAGGGAGAAACTTAACATTGTATGCCCCCTTTCCCTTGCCAATTTAGACCACTTCAAAGGTTGTAGGGTGTGCATGGGTGGCTGCATGGTGGCCAAGGAAGACAGCCTTGGCTGTGGTTGAGACAAGGGGGCAATGGAAGAGAAAATTGGCCATTGGTAGGCCCCTTGTCCACCATCTCTTCCTTCCTCTCCAAGCTGCCTTCCACCACTCTTCCTCCCCTCCATCTTGCCTTGTTCGAACACCTCAGCCACCAAGAAGACCAGCCAGAGCAGTCACATCATCGGCGGACCATTTTCCTCCTCTGTTTTCACTTTTGCTGATTTCTGCTCCATCCGTTTGCCAAAGATCCAAGTGAAAAGTCGACTTCCCGTGCGAATCTGCCCCCGATCCACCCATTACCGTGACCAGCACATCCAGACCATTCCAAAGAGCCTAACCTCGCCCCAAACAAAGCCATCGGCCATCCCGTATGGCCGCCGCAAGCCGCCGGTCGCTGGTCCATTGGTCCACCCGCTAGTTTGCCTGTTTCACATTTTTCTTAATTTTTCTCCTATTCTAGCCCTTCCTTTGCCCATCCCAACCTCCAATAAGACCCCCTCGACCCCTAGGTGTTGTTGGTTGCTGACCACCCACTCACCGGAGCTCTGATCAGCCAGTTTCCTCGTCGTTCAGCTGATGGTTCTTCTCTATCTAGTAAGCCGAAGCAGAAGCCGAACCAGCTTTGTTTCTCTCTTTTGCAGCTCAAAACAGAGGCAGAGTGCAGTGGGTTCTTAGCAGCTTCAAGGCTCGTTTTGAGATGGTTCTAGGCCCCGAAAGTTAGGCCTGCTTTGGAGTTAATCGTTCCCTGCGACGTTCCCATCAGTTTTATCCGATCGGCTTGTTGAACAAGTGAGTTTAACTCACTAATCCTTGCTTAGTAAGTTAATGATGCTTAGGGGTTGATTAGATTTAATTAAGTGTACTTAGGTGGATAGATTAGATTAGGTGAATTAATTTAGTGCCTTATCGATGTATGTTAGGCAAATGGTTAGTGCAATTAGCAAGTAAATAGGTTCTAGTATTTATTGAACAAATTTCAAAAATTTTCCGGGTCCATTTCGGCATCCAATTAGGCATTACGGGCCTAATTTTGATTTATTAACATTTATTTTATATTTTGCATAATTAATTAATTAATTAATTAATTTCCGAAAATTAGGCTTGGATAGCCGACGACCTGAATTTTATGTTGGTTATTGTGGTGCAATCTGTTTATTTATTCGAGCTCTACTTTGTGCTGAATTGATTTAATTGCGATTTTAGGATTTTATTCCTAAATTAATCAATTTTGGTAATTGATTGGAAAATAACTGAGCGTCGGTTTACAATGCCAAAAATATTTGGTGGACCATATAAATGGTGGGATTTTCAAGGGTGAAAATACTGTATTTTGACTAAGGCCGACCGTCTACCCAGACACGAGTATTTTTATTGGTTACTCTTAACCTAGGGAAAATAGGCCAAGCTGTTATGTTAATTAATGAATTCAAGAGTGGAATGCCACGTCCTTGGCCATAAGTAATTAATTGTGTGATGGGTTATAGTCATAATAGAATGACTATCGAAAGTTCAGATGACGCATATTGTGTGTGTTGTCGTTGGGTTAGATCAAGGAAACCACCTTATAGAGGTTGTGCTCACTGAGCCATAATTCAGCATTACCACCTAATCTAGGTTGTGCTCGCTGAGCCGTAATTCAGCATTACCGCCAAGATTTAGTAAGCCGTGCTCGTTGAGCCATAAGTTAGCATTACCACCAAAGTTTTACTAGGCCGTGCTCGCTAAGCCGTAATTCAGCATTACCGCCAAGATTTAGTAGGCCGTGCTTGCTAAGCCGTAATTCAGCATTATTATCGATATTTAGTAGGTCGTGCCTGCTAAGCCGTAATTCAGCATTACCACCAAAGTTTTCGTAGGCCGTGCTCGCTGAGCCGTAATTCAGCATTACCGCCAAGATTTAGTAAGCCGTGCTCGCTGAGCCGTAATTCAACATTATCGCCAAGATTTAGTAAGCCATGCCTGCTAAGCCGTAATTCAGCATTACCACCAAAGTTTTTTGTAGGCCGTGCTCGCTTAGCCATAATTCAGCGTTGTAGTTGAGTATTTGAGATGACTGTGTATGTCGTACTCGCTGAGCTGTAATTCAACATTGAATTTGAGTACAACCAATGGGGGATGGGTTTGTGCCAGAGGATCGGGTCGTGACATCCTTTTTTTGTGGTATCAGAGCAAAGGTTAGGTATTGGAGTGATAAGGTGCGATGGTTCATGAGATAGTAGTAGGATGGCCTTTAAATTCATGCCGGTGCTTGTCTGTGGTAGCTGATTGGTAGCTTGGTTGTGTGGGTCACTCAAATTCCAATATGGTATTGGAATTTGAAAACAGATTTTTATAATGATCCTGTAGTTTGAGTGATCAGGAGCTGAGAACTCCTAGTAAGAAGGCAGTAGCCTCTGTGACTTGGGGTGGAATGCGGACAAGGATTGGTGCCCGAGGTGGTTGTGACTGAGCACACGCTTAGGCAAGCGTGAGTGTAAGAGTACCGCTGTAGGCCGGTACTAGTGTGGCAACACCGAGTGATCCTAGGTTCGATGGGATCGTTCAGGCGCTAGTGTTCCTTGGGAACTTGTTGGGCAAGTAATCTCAAGATCAAGCCGATGTTGTTGTCATATTTGCTGAGATCCAGCATAGAGATGTGATCTGGGAATGAGCCGTTGCGTCTAAGTTAAGATTCAGTTCAGGCAAAAATGGAAATCGGTTAGGGAAAAGACCGACGTCGAGAGAAAATTATTCTATTCCGCCTAACAGGAAGAGTGGGGATAGATAAGTCATCACTGAATCAGAATAAAGTATGTCGTGATTGTAGGAGACGACATGGTTACGCCCCATGCCATTTTAGGACGGGTGCTTATTTTAAGGGTGAAGAATAGCATTACCTGGCTAGAAACTATTTCAGAAGGCCGATGGGACCATGGTAGCGGTTGCCGTCACCGTTGATGGGACAGACCCCGGGTGTAAGTAAGAATGCATGTTGTCACGCGATGGGAGATAGAGGACTCACCAAAAGTGTGTTGAAATTATAGAAAGAACCATGGATTAATCCAGTAGCCCGGCCATTAGGTGAGGGACTATTAGTGAAAGTCCAAGGGAACATAGATACCGTTATCACAGTTAGGACGTCCCTAGGATGGCGCAAGGGACAGGAATGGAATTGACCATGCACCGATCAAAGGAAAATGTTTTGGAGTAATTCTATCAGAGTAGCGCAGCAGAGTTCTGGGCTGAGTTGATAGAATTCCAGTTATTGTAATAAAGTCGTAAAAAGGAGAATCACTTACTACGGTTATACTTGACTGGTTTGCTGATGTGTAACTTTGACGTCAGGTGTGAAAGGAGTTGGCTCATGGAGCATCTTGTGATAATGAATTATTATCGTGGAGTATCCAGCTTAATTCATTAGCATGTGGGAGTGTTGAGTTTATTGGGAGTTGAGAAGGACCCTAGATTTCATTAATTTTGTCGCTTGAAAGCAACCCGTTTGTTAGACGGAAGTTGCCTAGATTACTGGGCAACTGTCATAAATAAGACATATTGAAAAACTGAAAGTTGAGGACATCTCAATAGTCCAAGGAATTATAGATGGGTTGTCACAAGAATTGCTAGGCCTGTTGTTAGAGAAAGAGATAGAATTCGTGATCGAGTTAGCACTCGAGATAAAACCAGTCTTTAAGGCTTCTTACCAAATGTCGTTGCCTGAGTTGAAAGAACTGAGGGTGTAGACGCAAGAATTGTTGAATAATGGATTCATATGTCCCAGTGCATCACCTTGGGAAGCACTAGCTCTATGTGTGAGAAAGAAAGATGGTTCGTTGCAATTATGCATCGACTATCGTCAAATCAGTCTGGTGTCAATCAAGAACAAGTGTTCATTTTTGAAGATCGATGAATTGTGTGACTAATTATAAAGTGTGTCGATACTTTCAAGGATCGACTTGAGAACAGGATGTCATCAGCTGAGGACCAGAGGATAATGATGTATTGAAGTCAATGTCTAATACTCCAGTCAACTATTACGAGAGTACTGTAATGCCATTGGGTTTGACGAATGTTCCAACCGCTATCGTGGATGTGGCAAACCGAGCGTTCAAAGAATAGCTAGATCAGTTGTGATCATGTCTTTTAATGATATTCTGGTGTATTCGAGGAGTGCTGAGGAACATGAGAGCCATCTGAGAATGGTATTTCAGACCCTAAGGATTCGTTAGTGGTATGCTAAGTTTAGCAAGTGCAAGTGTCGGTTGACTCGTGTGGCGTTCATAGGCCACGTGATTTTAGGCAAAGGAATCTCTGTGGACCATCCAAGAGTGAAGTAGTTATTAGTTGACCAAGACCGACAACGGTATCAGAGATAAGAAACCGTTTGGGTTGGACAAGGCACTACAGAAGGTTCGCAGTAGGATTTTCAGCATTGGCGTCGCTATTGACTCGATTCCTGAAGAAAGAAGAGAAATTCATATGAATAGATCGATGCGAGGATAATTTCTAGGAGCTTAAGTAGAAGCTGTCTACTTCATTTATTCTAATCTTTCCATATGGTCCTGGAGGATGCGAGACCTATAGTGATGCACCATTTAGGGATTAGGTTGCATGTTGATGTAACGTGGTAGAGTGTTACATACGCATCCCATCAGTTGAGATCTCATGAGTTGAATTACCGAGTGCACGACTTGGAACTCGCAGCAATAAATTTCGTTATAAAGATTTGGAGATATTATTTGTGTGGAGAAAGGCCCCAGATCTTCGCTGACCATCAAAGTCTCAAGTATTTATTCTCTCAGAAGGAGTTGAATATGAGATAACATTGTGAGTTAGAACTTCAAAAGAACTAGGATTGTCATGTCCTGTATCACCCTGGAAAGATGAATTAAATCGCAAGTGCACTGAGTTGGAAATCTTCAGTTGCATAGACGGTGATCAAGGAGTGAAATTTACTCGAGAGAGCTCGAGATTTGATTTTCAAATTTAAGGTAAGCCACATTTCGAATTTTATGGCCACCCTCAAAATTGAATCAGATATTCATCTTAGAATCAGAAGCTTCAGTTGACAGATTGGGATGTTCGGAAGATACTATAAGAGGATACTAATAAGAGAGAGGTTGATTGTTAGATTTCTGAGGATGAAACACTCAAGTTCCGGGAGTGATTGGGTGTACTTGACAGTGTAGTACTCAAGGAAGAGACCTTGTCAGGATTTCACTGTAGCAGCTGCAGTATTCGACCAAACAGTACAAAGTAGGTTAGAATCAGCGTCAGCCCGATTGGGAGACCGCTATAAAGATAGATGTCGCTGAACAGGTTACAAGTGTCAGATGTGTTAGGAAGTGGAAGTTCAGTAATGCAAACCGAGAAGACTTTTACAACCTCTCGAGATTCCCGAGTGGGAATGGGTGCACATCAGATTGGATTTTGTGATAGGCTTACCAATGAGTCAGAAGGGTAATGATTCCATTTGGGTAGTAGTTGACAGACTGATGAAGTTGGCTCACTTTATCGCCATATGGAAGAATCTCGATTTGAATAGGCATGCAGAAGTCTATGCGTATCCAATAGTTCGTCTACATGGAGTACCAATGACGAATCTATATCAGATCTAGACCCAAGGATTCCTAGTTTCAGCAAAGCTTTCAGATGGTTCCTATTAAAGCATTGCATAGCAGAGCGTGCATAACTTCAGTTGTGAGGAGGAAGTTAGAGGAAAGAAAGATCGCAGGTCCGGAGTCAATACAATAGTTAGTAGACACAGTTGCATTTATCAGCGACAGGTTAAAGACCGCTCAGAACTACCAGAAAAATTGAATCGTTAAGTATTGAAGGCCCTGAGAGTTCTAAATTGGTGAGTGCATCTTTCTAAAGGTATCACCAAAGAGGAATACCTTGCACTTCGGCAAGAAGGGAAAACTGAAATCGAGGTACGTAGGTCCCTTTGAGATTCTAGAAAGAATCGGGATCCTATCGTATCGTCTTGCATTACTGCCAAGGTAGGCGCAAGTGTATGATGTCTTTCACGTGTCGATGTGAGGACATATGAGCCTGAGTTGACCTACGTGCTAAATCTTGAAAAGTTTGATGTGGACGACAGAGTGTCGAACATGAAAAGCTCAGTTCAGATTGTGAATCAGAAAGATTGGATTTTTTGAACCAAGAAGGTCCCCTTGGTCAAAGTGGTTTGACAACACCATGGGACTGAAGAAGTAATCGGGAAAAGTGAGACTCGGCGAGGCGACACTACCCCCACCTTTTGTTAGGATTGGTAAAGGTTTAAATTTTGAGGACAAACTTTTTGTAAGAGAGGAAGAGTTATGACATCCTGGATTTTCAGTCTTGTTTTCAATTGAATAAACCGGGCCTTTCATTGATGCGCCTATAGTGCTATTTTCAAAGCCAATCACTCGTGAAATAACTAGACTATCTGGGAACCCATTAAGGAATTTTAATGCAATAGACTTGAGAATTCGACCAGGAATTGGTTACTCGACCGTGCTTATCTGCTGAGATCATTATGGCACATATATAAATCGATTAGAGATCAAAGATAGGTTGGTTCGACTGAGATGAGTGGTTAAACGTGGGTGGTCCCACTAAATTGCAAAATTCTCATCGATCGGCACTAGTTTGATTTGTTCTATCGTTTTGGTACCCTGTGAATCCTCGAGATTTTCACAACAACTGAGAGTCGCCAATGTGTCGAGTGGGTTCATTGTGGCTCGAAGAAAATCGACCCAAGTCATTTGCAATAAAAATTTCTGAAAGCTACTCGGTAACTTAGGTCACGCTAAAAACACGTCTGAGTGAAATTAACCGCAAATTTGACTCCGATTTCAGAAATTAAAAGTTCTGTCATATCACAATTAATTCTAGGAGCGTCGACTCAGTTTAAGAAGATTTTTCTGCAACTCGAGACTTTTCGTGAAAAAGTCATCCTAGGGCCATTTTTGTCCAAAAAAGGTTGAGATCGGTTTTGATCACGCAATTAGGAAGCAAGTGAGATCAATTGGTGAGGAAAAATACCAATTTGATAATTAAGGTGCCAATTGAATTAATGAGGGTCAATTGGGATTGAATCAAGTGTGAATAGAGTCCAATTGAGAGAGAAACTTAACAAATTCGTATGCCCCCTTTGCCTAGCCAATTTGGACCACTTCAAAGGTTGTAGGGTGTGCATGGGTGGCTGCATGGTGGCCAAGGAAGACAGCCTTGGCTGTGGTTGAGTCAATAGGGGCAATGGAAGAGAAAAATTGGCCATTGGTAGGCCCCTTGTCCCCCATCTCTTCCTTCCTCTCAAAGCTGCCGTCCACCACTCTTCCTCCCCTCCATCTTACCTTGTTCAAACACCTCAGCTAGCAAGAAGACCAGCCGGAGCAGCCACACCATCGTCAGACTATTTTCCTCCTCTTTTTTCACTTTTGCTAGTTTCTGCTCCAGTCGACCTTTCGCCAAAGATTCATGTGAAAAGTCAACTTCCCATGCGAATCTGCCCCCGATCCACCTTTCACCATGACCAACACATCCAAACCATTCCAAAGAGCCTGACCTCGCCCCGAACGAAGCCGCCAGCCGTCCCGTACGGCCGCCGCAAGCCGCCAGTCGCTAATCCGTCGGTCTGCCTGCTGGTCCACCTGTTTTGCATTTTTCTTCATTTTTCTCCCATTCCAACCCTTCTTTTACCCTCTAACAAGACTCCCTTGACCCCTAGGTGCTATTGGTTGCTTACCAACCACTCGCCAAAGCTTTAATCAGCCCGTTTCCTCGCCGTTCAGCCATTGGTTCTCCTCTGTCTAGCAAGCCAAAGCAGAAGCCGAACCAGCTTTGTTTCTCTCTTTTGCAGCTCAAAACAGAGGCAAAGTGTAGTGGGTTTCCAATAGCTTCAAGACCTGTTTTGAGGTGGTCCCGAGTCCCGAAAGTTAGGCCCGCTTTGGAGTTAATCGTTCCCCGCGACGTTCCCGTCAGTTTGATCCGACCGACTCGTCGAACAAGTGAGTTTAATTCACTAGTCCTTGCTTAGTAGATTAATGATACTTAGGGGTTGATTAGATTTAATTAAGTGTACTTAGGTGGATAGATTAGATTAGGTGAATTAATTTAGTGCATTATTGATGCATGTTAGGCAAGTGGTTAATGCAATTAGCAAGTAAATAGGTTCTAGGCATTATGGGCCTAAGTTGGATTTATTAGCATGTATTTAATGTTTTCCGTAATTATTTATTTATTTATTTATTTTCTGAAAATTAAGCTGGGATAGGCAACGACTGGAATTTTATGTTGGTTATTTTGGTGCAATCTGTTTATTTGTTTGAGCTCTACTTTGTGCCGAATTGATTTAATTGTGATTTTAGGATTTTATTCCTAAATTAATCAATTTTGGTAATTGATTGGAAAATAACTGAGCGTCGATTTACAACGCCAAAAATATTTTGGTGGACCATATAAATGGTGGGATTTTCAAGGGTGAAAATATTGTATGTTGGCTAAGACCGACCGTGTACCCACACACGAGTATTTTTATCGGGTACCCATAACCTAGGGAAAATAGGCCAAGATGTTATGTTAATTAAGGAATTCAAGGGTGGAATGTCACGTCCTTGGCCATAAGTAATTAATCGTGTGATGGTTTATCGTCATAATAGAATGACTATCGAAAGTTGAGATGACGCATGTTGTGCGTATTGTCGTTGGGTTAGATCAAGGAAACCAACTTATAGAGGTTGTGCTCGCTGAGCTGTAATTTGGCATTACCACCTAATCTAGGTTGTGTTCACTGAGCCGTAATTCAGCGTTACCGCCAAGATTTAGTAAGCCGTGCCCGCTGAGCCGTAATTTAGCATTACCGCCAAAGTTTTAGTAGGCCGTGCTTGTTGAGCTGTAATTCAGCATTACCGCCAAGATTTAGTAGGCCGTGCTCGCTGAGCCATAATTTAGTATTACCGCCAAAGTTTTAGTAAGCCGTGCTCGCTGAGCCGTAATTCAGCATCATCGAAAAGATTTAGTAGGCCATGCTCGCTGAGCCGTAATTCAGCATTACCGCCAAGATTTAGTAAGCAGTGCCGCTGAGCCGTAATTCAGCATTACCGCCAAGATTTAGTAGGCAGTGCCCGCTAAGCCGTAATTCAACATTACCACCAAAGTTTTATTAGGTCGTGCTCGCTGAGCCATAATTCAGCGTTGGGGTTGAGTATTTGAGATGATTGTGTAGGTCGTGCTCGATGAGCCATAATTCAACAATGAATTTGAGTAATTAAGATGATCAGGGAATGGTCTGGTTGACATGTAATCGACTGGGTTTATTTATCGATAAGTCAATCTAAGTGAATGATTTGATGTGTTGATGTGACTTGATGAGATTATGAATTGTGTTGAATTGCAGGGAGGAACTGAGGCCAAGGTAAATCTTCTGACGCTTGATTGTGCCTAGGCAACTCTTAGGACGTATTGGCTTCCTAATCGAGTCTTAGGGGGTAGAACTCGTTGAGACATTGTTTGACTAGTTATTGTATAACCATTTTTAGGTTCGTATATGGTATTGGTAAAGGACTAGGAGCCCCGGAGTTCATGAGGTGAAGCCTGAAGAATCGGTGACCATGTCCAACTAGTTAGTCATAGAACAACTCTCTTTTGTAGGGAGCCGATTCCTTTTGTGAACCTTTGTGTATAGACCTGTATGTTTATAAAAAGGCATCTTGTGAAAAATTGATCCTACTTTTCTATCCCATTGTTTTATTATCTAGGGATTAATTATATGCTTCCACATGTGTATTATAATGAATGGGTCGGTGATGCGTCTTGGGACGTCGCAATTATATCTACCAATGAGGGATGGGTGCATGCCCAAGGATTGGGGCGTGACAATTGTTATGTTGAGCAACCGAACCATGAATACTAGGAGATATTTTAGCCCTTATAAACATCACATACACGCAGTTAGACCGCTCCTATTGGTTATAAAGAGCTATCTCAACTGCAATGCTCGAATAAGTAGGAGCAAGTGTTTCATCTTTCCTTATAGCATAGTCCATGTCCATCCACCAAAATTGAAGAAGAACTAACTCCTTCAAAACTTTATAGTTTTCACCTTTCAGTATGAGAACATCACACTTAAATTTAGAGAAATTCACAGGTTGCAAATTTTCATATCAACTAATCATACTTATGTCACAAAATTTGAGGCAAATATACATAAATCATATTTTGCCAATGTAAACATGTCACGAATATGAATCACATAACATAAAAACTACCTGTGAGCTAAGTTTTTAATTTAAATAGATTCATAATTACATCATGAAGAAACTACCATATTATATACCCTTTCTTAATCCCGGTGGGTAAATTAAGAAAAATAATATGATATTTCATCCTAATTAATCATATTAATACAATGAAAATTCCTGTGGGATAAAATTCATCATATTAATATAATTAATTATAATCAATGTCAATTTCTAAATATGATTCGGAGGCTCTTAATATATAATTTAATTAATTAAAGATGTTGTGGCTACTCTCTAATTAATTAAATATACGGATCATTGGACATTTAATTTCATGCACAAAATATTCATAAAATGCATGAAATGGCAAAATAATAAGTAAATGTACCAAGGGGCAAAACAGTAAATAAATTGGCCAAGGGCAAGATTGTAAAATTGCATGAAGGGCAAAATGGGAATTTAAAAAATGGCATAGGGGCAAAAGAGTAAAAACATCGCCGCGGTACGACAGGCGCGTGCTCCGCCGCAAGCGCGTGCTCTGTGGAAGCTTCTTCGGCTAATCACAATGTTCCCCCTGGCGGTGAGGGTACTTCTGGGGGCAACTCTGGCTGGACATCTATCCTAGGGAGCAGCTTTGGGGAAAGCTCTGAAGCAAGCATGAATCAGCCAACTGGCTCTTCAAATCAAAACAGGGCTAGCCCGTCGTCTGTTATCCTAGGGCAAAATGCCAATCCGATTGAGTTACCGGCGCCAAGGCATACACCTTTCCCCCTCCTTCAAGAACAGGGCGAGCGGGGAGATCTTCTCAGGTCTCTTCATAGGCTTGTAGCCTCTCAATTACAACATTATTGTGAGAGAGGCCGTCCAGGGTGGAGAATTTCCTTAGCCACTGACTCGTATTGCCTTGCGCAAGCACGTCCAACTGCCGTAGCAGTTCTGTGCGTGTGGCCGCGTGTGGCACGTGGGTTTCACATGCCTGCAACTGCAACACACGTGTGAGGCTCACGTGCCTTCTTTGTCACACCCAGAACGAAATTCTTCGCCATTTTTCGCCGTTCCACCGCGATTTCGCCGGCCGTTTCTTCTCCGGCAGCCCATCTAAGACACAAATAAATGATGGGCTTTGGAGAGTATGCCAGCATGACCTCATAGATTCTAGTTTAAGTGAAAATGACAAAGAAGTTGGCCCTAAATCAAACGAAAATTTCCCAAAATGCAATCCTTTAACCACTGTGACTTCCGCCGCCCAATTAGCCTCCAACGAACATTGATATACCATAAACAATCATGACCAATGTTCCTCATGGCAGTGCGACCGTACGGGTCCAAATTCAAGTGGTGGGTCGCCGGATTTTGCCTGGAATCGGCGACTTTCTCTCTTGGCCTTAAAATTTCGAATTACTGTTCATCTCTAAAAAAGACCAAAAATACACCAAAAATTCGACAAAAACAAGGCAGAGGCACTAAACTTGCTCCAATACCAAATGTAAGACATAAAAATTCATAATGTGGAAATTAAGATCGTTTATAGACAAACCTCCAGCCATTATTCGTATTCACGTTCATCGGTAAATCCTGAAAAATCAAAGAAATATCGAGCACACATTACTAACCCAATTCCCTCACGTACTGATGGTGTATTCCAAATGAGAGGGTTTGTATTAAACCTTGTAATTTCCCCGTTAGAAATGAACGATTGTTCCTTTATATACCGTCTTCCATCAAGATGGTTACCAAATGGGCAGTTGTCATGAAAAGGTGCGAAATGTGGAAAAACTATATGTTGAATAATTGTCACTTTAAAGAAAAAATGTGGGTCCAAAAATGTGGGATCATAAAAATAAATAACATTAGTTTCTAGCACTGGCGAAACAGACTCAGGAGATATTATCGACGTGATGACGATGAGCATGGTATTGCCAAGCAGGAGTTCCAACAAAGCACGTGAGGTCCGAGTCTGGCGAAGAGGATTTGTGTGGAGGGATTGGAAACAAACAATCGAAAAAGAAACCAAGAAAGCGTACCGAGATTCTTGAGTTACGATGATTTGTGTTTCGTTGTGTGACTTTCTATTCGATAACAAGAGAGATGCAAAGGTAGGACTTCTATATGGTGACGGCAAGCTTGCAATATGTATGTTTAAAATAGGGAGTAATGTCAGTGGGTTCGATTTTGTAGAATCGTATGAATCATACGAATTCATTCGGAACTTATATAAACCGTTCAATATGGCCGCTCGCTGTCGTAATTGCCGAGAGGATTGTAGCCACATATCACGAACCACCGTCCATTATCGCACTTCACTCTAGCGCATCCTAGATGAACCAAGCTGCACCACATGACTTGAGTGTAGTGCAGGCACTCGCCTCCCATGCACGAGTTCGAGCCGTGGTTGTAGTTGTCGTTCTCTCCCACCCACATCGTCACCGAGTCTCTGCTGTTCAGGACGCCATAGCCCTCGCCCTCGGCTAGGTTCTCGCCATAGGGCCCTCTGGAGTGCTCGAGGTCACAGTCGCCTCTCCGCTTGTCTGCGTACTTCTGAGCGTAAGCCACGACCGTACGGTTCCAAGTGATATAGCCAACCCCCCACTTCAGCACAAGCGGCTTTGTGCTCGTCGACGAAGTCTTGGCGAGAGTCTTGCGTTGCCAAGAAGCCGGCGAGGGCACAGATTAGGCCAATCATGGTTAGAAAATCCAATACTGTACGAAGAAAATTTACGATTCTTTTCAATGCGCTGCTTTTCTCTTTCATTTTTTTCATCTTCTTTTCTTCTTTTGCGCGTTGCTTGCCGTTCTGTTTGGAGCCTCCTTTTTTTTTTTCTTCTTTTGTTTATTTTGAGAATTTTTGCGATTTTATTTCTGGATAATTTATAGAGCAATTATCAAAAAGTTCATATCAGGTATCAGCAAGCAAAAAATGAATGAATGTAAGGTATACGATGATGTATCCGTAACTTGTGGTTCAGTCTCATCAAATCTTCATTTGCTTAGCAAAACGGGAGACAAGGTAAAATGAAACACCTTGATTCCATCATTCTTCTAACAAATTTCAAAGAACAAACTATTGGGTACTCTTCGGAGATTACCAACCATCGATCTGATCAATTTTTGTCCTACCAAGCGTTATGAACTTTCTTTCATTGGAATAATGAAGATTATAACAAAGTCCGGCACTTTTCAAAACTGGTCGGTGGATGATCACCCGCATTTCAAAAAAATTCACGATCCATTTGGTATGAAGAAGAGAAGGTGCGAAATAGAGGAATGGAACGGGGAAATGAAATGAAATGGAAAGAGGACTAGAGCCGAACGACAGTATCCCTTTTCAGCAAGGGTCGTGATGTGGCATCCCAGAAATTCAAAGCCAAGCCTTAAGGTGTGTTAAAGTCTTTAATTAGGTGTTAAATCTCCATGGCTTATGTTTTGGCCATTAGTCTTTTAATTTGATGATTTATGTATTTAAATTTATAGATTAATAATTGGCCATGAGATTTTAAATTTAAAATCTTAATAAACAAAGTGTCCTAAGACTTTGGCCAAGATTGAAAATTGAAATTTAGAAATATTTATAGAAGGAAATTCAAAAAAAAAAAGGGAAAAAGAGGGTTATTTTTGAAATGGGCCTTGGGCCCATTAGCCTAAAGCTTGGTGGGCCAAGCTAGTCAGCCCATTAGAGCCCAAGAAGAGGAGGATTTCGACCAGCCCAAGAGGAGTGGCCGGATGGCCCAACTCCAAAGCCCAACAAGCCCAAATCCAATTCAAAAATAAAAATGACAAGTGGCAAGGGGCAAGAGCATGCATTGGTGGGTTTGTAGGCAATCTCATGATTGCAAATGATGGGATTAAGGGAGTATAAAAGGGATGAGGAGAGAGAGTGGCCGGATTCCTTGCTCCATTTCGTCCAAAGAGAGGGTGAGAGAGAGAGATTGCGAGAGAAAGAGGGAGAGGCCGAGAGGGAAGGAGGCGGAGCCGGAGGGGTGTGCCGTTCGTTCGCAGTCCGATCGTCGCCGTTTGTCGTTGCTTGTTCACCTTTAAGGCAAGTGGAGTCCTTAACTTCTCTTGCATGTTTGTTTTGGTGGTTGCATGTTAGATTTTAGGTGTGATTCGTGCGAAAAACCGAGGTAAGAGTTGGTTATTTGTAAACCGTGTGACTGTTCTTGTTCGGTTTGTTGAAGTCAGTAGCTTGTTCGAGTTTGCATGTGTGTTTGGGGTTCGATTTTGGCTTCGGTGTCTTCATGAAAGTTGTAGCTAACATCTTGCAGTATAACATACTGACATTTCGTGAAAAATTATGGAGATTTGATGGGTTAAAGCCTTGTTATACGGAGACCCCAGATCTGTGATGTTTTCACTGACCTCTTGCCAGATTCTTGTTTGCATGTTGATTTCTGTTGAAGATTTGACTTCGATGTCTTCATGAAAGTTGTAGGTAACACCTTAAACTACAACATAATCAAATTTTAAACAAAAACAACAAGTATAGCTTGGTGAATCGGCTAGATCTTGGAAACAATGGTTCTGGTGAATATTCCGAGACACCTGAGACTTCATGGACTAAAATGGTGACCATACTTTGGTTATTTGACCTAGATCTCTTCATGAAACTTGTAAAGGACACCTTGGTACATAACATAATCAAATTTCAGAAGAAACGAAAGAGAATAGATGGGTGAAAACTAAGAAATTCGGAGGAGTGTGTTCTGGACGTCGCGGTCGTGATTCCAGAAGCTTCGTAGGGTTGTAGAAATTAATATAAAAATAATTTTGCTTAGAGTTCTGCATGAGAAATGCACGAAAATGTGTTGGCTATCACCCTGTAAAATTTCGTAATTTTTGAAGGCCATATGTGTATTTTAATCGAATTTATTTGGAAACTGTGCAAGTCTGGCCATTATCCGAATATAAGGTGCTATTTTGTGGAAATTGTGAAATTATGAGAAATTCAATTTGGCCACGAATGTTGTGTGAAATTGTGATTCTACTTGTTTGTTTAATGATTTTTGAGTATCATGATTTTGGGAAAATCATAGATATTAAATTTAATATTTATTTATGAAAATAAATAAATATAATAAAATAATAAAATAATAATAAAATAATAATAAAATAGATTTTTATTTGGCCATGGATTCAACTTCATTTGTGTGGCACTTGTGTGATGAGATCTTTGTACATGTATTAAGTTGAAATGCATATGTGATTGAGTTTTGGCATGTGTATGACATGTGAATTGAAATGCAAGTGTGATTTGTTTGATGCCATGCCAATTGCCATGTTAAATTGAGATACAAGGATAAATGTGGATGAGAAAGAGGTTGTGGTGGAGGATGTTGTCTGGTGGCCTGGTGGCGTAATTCTAGAGATTCCCTGGGAGATTCAGGATGCCCGGAATGTGGGGGGCCGGAAGTCCGGTTGTATCTCGGATACATGCCCGGAGGTTCCTCGCGACACCAGGATTTGGGTGCAGGATGCCCGGCCAGGGAGTGTAAATGCCGGAAGCCGTGTCGGAGGTTTCTGCCCGAAGGGAATGCCTCGTGATGCTAGTTGAGATGCGAGATGCCCGAAATGTGGGCGGCCGGAAGCCCGGTGGCCATGGGATGGCTGAGTTTGTCGGGACCCCTGTCGGAGGTTTCTGCCCGAAGGGTTGATGATGGAGCCCTGTCGGAAGTTTTTGCCCGAAGGGTTGATGATGGAGCCCTGTCGGAGGTTTCTGCCCGAAGGGTTGATGATGAGATTGATGAGTGGGTGATGTGGTGATCAAAATTGAAAGATAAAGATGAAAAATTAAACTATGGCATGATGATATGCATGATGATGATGATGATATGTGATGTGATATGATGATCACCCATGGTATGATATGATATGCATGATGAAATGCATGATGATGATGGCATGTGATGTGATATGATGATCACCTATGATAATATATGCATGATGATGCATGATGATGATGGCATGTGATGTGATATGATGATTACCTACGATAATATATGCATGATGAAATGCATGATGATGATAATGATATAAGATATGCCATGTTGATGATGATATGCATGATGTGATGATGCATGATACGCATGATTACAAGGTAAGTGATGCTTGCAACGTGTGATGATATGCATGATGCATTGGGATGTTATTGGATTTTCCTATCTGCTGAGTGGTTGTACTCACCCCTTTTAGGGATAACGTTTCAGATTAGCAAGTATGGCGTTGCCTGCCGTCACACATGGTACGTTTTATGGTCTACCGTCCGATGTAGAGGTCGAGTGTGCGGAGATAGATTGTCCTTCTGTTCCCGGACTGACGTTCATCCGAGTGCGATGTCTAGTGATGTACGATATAGGCCTGGCTGGGGGCCCTATCATTCAGGAGTTCATTTCTATGCACGTTCGTCAAGATGGTGCTATGCAAGGGATGCTGCCGCCGCCACCGCCTGATGCACCGGGTTGGGCGTGAGACCTACGCGCGACGAGTAGGAGCCGTTTCTTTTTGATGTAGATAATCGACACTTTAGATGGGGGGTTTTTGTGCTCGCATGATGTTGAGGGTCGAGGTCTCTTTTTGAGGTTTTAGGCTGGACATGGCTGAGTCCTAGCTTTTCCTTGTTATGTACCGACCCGAGAGTAGTCCCATCTTGAAAATATATGTAAATAATGTGTCGATGTTTGTTTATAAAATCCTGATGTTTAGCTGGTGTGTATTTGTATCATGGATTGGTAGGGGGATAGATGGTGATGTTTAATTTGCTTCCGCTATGAGTCGCGTTGGGACCGATCGTTTTAATAAAAAAAAAAAATGTGTCTGCAAATTAAGACACTTGTTTGAAAGAAAGAAAGGTAATAAAGTGTAACACCAGAGCTTGTGGCGATTGCCGAAGGGTTCGGGGTGCTACACGTGAGTACGATAATTAACTTATAAATTCAGAAGATTCATATTCCAAATGTGAAATATGTCCTTAAAAGAAAAGAAGTAAAAGAGAGAGAGAAAAAAAAAAACAGAAGAAAGATAACAGTACACCTGGGATCCGATTAATATTACAATTTTCAATTTAAAAAAAAAAAAAATCCGCTCCTGCCCCCACGCCTCCGACTATTGGACCGAGTGTGCCAGCTCTGTTAACGGACACCGACGAAGGGAGGGTCGATTCGATTTTTTTCCAATTCGGCTCTGTGACATTTTGGCTCGATTTCTTCCATTTTGGCGGGGAGAAGATGGCGTCAGTGGAATCTGGAGAAGGGTTTGCTAGCGATGGTCACGGAGGACTTTGTCGCTTCAATCTCTCTTGGTTATTGCTTCGATTCGGGGAAGCTCTCTTTTTTTAAGCCCTTCGAGGCATTGGCCTTTTCTCGTTCTACTTCTCTCGCTCTTCCTAAATGCGCTGCGCTTCCTTTTTCCCGGGAGCGTGCTCATATACAAGATAAATCATAGACTATATCAACCGAGGCATTTACATCCATATGCAATCTTCACTATACCAAAAGCATACGACTTTAAGCCAAATTTCAACAAACGGAAGATTTCTCTCCGTCAAAAGCTCTCTTGCTCAGCTCCTTCCAAATCAGCCAAAAAAGAGAGAGGAATTGAGTTAAATCCTCCTTTTCTTTGCACGCGAACGAATGCCCTGCCAAGCCCAGAGTTCTTGCTCCATAAAAGCTCCAATAACCCAAAGATCATTTGGTGCAAAGCATCGGAAAATATCCAAACCATTCTTGTCCATGAACAGCGAAGGAGGAGATGCCGTGTGGATTATGCCTCCTTCTTGCGGAGGAAATGTCTGTCAACCAGTATTTTGCCTCTTTGTTTCAGGTTATCTGAAGGGAGTATTTTGCCACGGCAAAGACTTGAAAGATTTCGTTTGACATCTTCCACTGCTCTTAATGTTAATGACCATCTTCTCCAATAGGATTGCATCTCTTGGTAAAAGCAGCATTGCCAAGGCAAGATTACATCCGTCGTCGTCAAAAGAATGAGCTGCGAACCTGGCAATCTCCACGCTATGTAGATGCCGGGCCAAGCACGTGAAATTCTGCGGCAGGCTGAATTCCTTTGCATTGCAGATATGAGGAATGGCAGGATCAAACATGGCCTGCGCATTAATTGATAACAAGACTTAATGGTCGATCTAAAGTGTGGATTTGGGTAAGATAGACAAGAATGGCGTTTGCCACTTGACTGGAGAATGATTCTATATGTTAAGTTCGATATCCAATCATCACGAATTGGGAAAAAAAAAATGGCACGTGGAAAGGGTGTGGATATTGGGCGGTGATGGCAAATGACGTGGCCAGAGTATTTCTATCCAGCTGACTGTTTGGAGCTTAGATGGTGATGGTAAGTGGCTTGGTTGAGTTTGAGCTTGGCCAGAGTCATCTCAACGTGTTAAGCATGCATGAATGTTCACTCTCAAAAGATGATGACTTGAATAATTCATTAGCATATATATTTTTTTAATTCAAAAGTAAATGAGGATTAATGATCACATTGCTTTTTCCAATTTACAATTTCAACAACTAATCCACCACCACATTCGCATCAATCCGATGTCCCATGAGCTTGACAGGCCGGCACTATTTTGGGCGTTCTTTGACGAGGCCTGAGCATCATATGGACTTGAATTAAATGATATTGTTTCTTAGACAAACCTGAACATCATGCCATATACGACATTGTACATTGATGCGAATTAAGGCTCCTTTTGTTTTACAAAAAAATGAATGATTTGGAAAATATATTTCTAAATGATCGATTTTATTTTTTGAAATAATTAATCAATAAAATAAGGTTTAGTTATCCAAATGTTTTGTGCACGGCAAATTTTTTTTGCATTCATTCAATTTTGTAATTGTCCGAATGATTATTGTTTGAAAATATTTTTCAAATCATTATGTACTAGCAATTCATATAGATCATTATTCCGAAATTGATCTCAGCTTTATATTTTTCAATTAAAAATCAAGAGCGATGGACATGTATCCCACTAACCAGTAGATTAAAGCGTAGCGATTTGATCTGTCGCGTACCTCATATGATCTCAACACATGAGTGTACATGTAAGCTATATGCAATCTGAAGATCGAAACACAAATGGGTAGATCATTCGATCTGTGCTTAACTTACAGATTTTCCTCTCTTTTTTTTAATCAGCGACGACGCATGTTAGCGTGCAAGAGTGCATCATTTTTGTGTATAGCATCAGAACTCACCTAATCAAAATTCTTGTTCTTAAGAAACTATATGAAGAATTTTTTCTTTTTACAAATTTTCTCTTTCATTGTTTCATATTATTTTTCTTTTTCGTGTTGCTGTGCTGTTTTCTTTGAAGTTTTTTTTTTCTTTCTTTATTCCTTTGTTCATTTTTAGAATTTTTGCAATTTTATTTCTGGATAAAATCTGTAGAGCAATTAATCAAAAGTTGATATCAGGCATAAGCAATGCGAAAAAATGAATGAACATAAGATAGACAATAACGCATTTTTGCGACCGGCGAAGGAGGGGCCGCTGGCGCGTGCTTCTATTTCAGCTTCAAGTTCTAACGAACCACTTTGGCTTCTCAAGTTCAGCTCCTGTTGGGCGTTCTTCCACGACCTCCTAATGGGCAGTGATTTGATTGTTTTCCGATTAGGATCTGTGACGTTTTGGCTCAATTTCTTCCGATTGGCGAGTGATGATGGCGGTAGTGGAATCCGGCGAAGGATTCACTGGCCATGGTCACAGAGAACTCGAAGGTAATTGCTTCAAATCGAGAAAGTTCTCTCTTTTTCTATTTAGTGTATGAAGTGCTTGAAAGTTTTAAATGAGAAGATGATGTCGAACTGGGGAGTTGGTGTCTCATTGTTGGAAGAAAGTCGGCGGAAGACGACTTACCTTTATTCGATGCGCAAACAACAATTAACCCCGGAATGAATGTTGAATTGCGGATGAATCACGAACAAAATTACTTCATGTTGGTCTGAATGCAATCACGAGGAAAGCACCTGATTTCCACAGTGTAAATGCCAATTGTTCTTGTCAAGGAGAAATGGAACGTCTTCTTTCTCTTTGATGGAAAGGGGAGAGAAAGGAAAAACTATTTCTTTCTGAGCGTACATTCTACCAACCATACCAATGGTTGTCTTTAGGAGTCTTTCTATGACTCTATCACACCCTTTCAAAATTTGTCCTTCCATCGTTGCATATCAAGACGAAATGGTGCGTTCCAATCGCACCTTATCATGAACGTACTAATTAAGTACAACATCTCCCACTCGAACATGATGGACTTGATAGCGCTTTATCAAGAATATAAGACATTCAACATTCATCAACTTTACAAAACAATTCATACTGGCAAGTAAGCTGTAAGACCAGTGAGTACACCTGCACTTGGGAGCTCAAATTATGCACCTATTAGGGATGACATAATGGCTACAACCCCGAAAAGAAATTAACAATTGATGTCTCACAGTGCCCCAGACATATTTTGTTACAACAATTCAAGTATACCTATCCCTTAAAGGCTATACTTGACTATTCTAAAAAACATCATGTATTTACAATTATATCCGCAACCACATAAGGCGATATAATTGGTCGACCAGTAAATACATGTGATAGATGTAAAACAATAATAATCTTCCTTCGCACTCATGTCTCTTTCAATTTCAAAACAATTGCTATCCTAGACACGTCCCATAACACCATATCTATTCATGACCACCGGTAACATGCTAAAGTAGCAACATTGATCTTTCACTTCGAGAACATATTTAGAAGTAACATTGGGCTAAATTATCTCAAGGGCTCACATGATGAGTAAATAGGGATAATTTTACTCACTTTCCCTTGTCGGTTGTACAATGCACATGTAGTATGAATTACATGCTATAGTGGATTTCTCTTTCTACAAGAGCGTATGTCATTTATTAAATATATTCACTATACGGATCTTAGCCTAAACATAGTCACGTGCTTCTCACGTACTCATATTTAGCTTGAGTGCTATATCAACACGCTTTCTATAGCGCCCAATTAAGTACTCACATCCGGCATCTTTTAGGCATACATGATTGTGGGACTATCATGTTTAGTCTTATTATAAACAAATCACAGACCTCATTTTGACTCTAATCAATGCAACATATTATTTTATGTACTAAACTTGCTCTTCAGCATTTATTTCTACATAAAGTCTCATCTCAATGTGCTAACTATAGCACTTGAGGTGATTGCTCGTGTGAGTGAGCTAATCATTGCCTACTAACATACTTTTCCATAATATATGTGTATATGTGCTAATCTCATAATGAATTTGTACTTATCGATAAAACATCAAGTCACTAATAAACAAACAAGTACAATACATATGTCCACAAATACATAAACCAATGATCATCTACAATAACACATATCACATTATACGCAATCCTAGTGACATCCTGTGGATCAAGAATATGTCTATAGGAACAACCTTCGTAAATGGATTAGCAACCATTCTATTGGTTGAAATGTATTGTAGGATCACTTCTTTTTGCATTATTATATCTCTAATGAAGTTGTTTTTTTTATGTCAATGTGCTTTGTCCTTCCATGATACTTGGGATCTTTCATATAGGCAATGGTTGCTTGACTATCACAATAAACTGTCACTAGTCTTGGAACCTCAGCGACAGTGGCTAAATTTTCCAAGAAATGTTTTAGCCATACTGCTTCTTGCACTGTGGTAGAACATGCAATAAATTTTGCCTCAATCGTAGATAAGGCTGTGCATATTTGTTTCTTGCTATTCCAAGAAATTGCACATTCATTGAGCAAAAACGCATATCCAAAAGTCGATTTATGCTCATCCAGGTCTCCACCCCAATTAGCATCTGAATAACTTAATAGCCGTAAATCATTCCCTTGATAACAAAGTCGATAGTCCATAGTACATTTCAAGTATCTCAAGATCCTCTTCACTGTTTTCCAATGTGTTTGACCGGGATTTGATTGATATCGTCTCACCAATCCCATGGCATAACATATGTCGAGTCGAGTATACGTCATAGCATATATCAAATTTCCGACCACACTAGCATAAGGAACAATTTCCATTACTTTAATTTCTTCTAGAGCCTTAGGGCATATCTCAGTACTTAGGCCTTCACCTTGCATGATGGGGGTATCAATGGGATTACAGTACTGCATATTAAAATGTTCAAGAATCTTCTTAATATAAGACTCTTGTGATAAAGTAAGGAGTTTTCTTGATTGATCTCTTTCGATCTTAACTCCTAATATATAAGCAGCTTCTCCCACGTCATTTATTTCAAAATTGGAGGACGACTATTCTTTTATGGTGATAACCAAAACCTTGTCATTTCCAGCCAATAGAATATCATCCATATAAAGTGATAAATTCATAAATTTATCTTTGGACCGCTTGACATATACATAGCGATCTTCTTCAATCATCGTAAAACTAAAAGTTGTTGTGGCTCAATGAAAACGAAGATACCACTATCTAGATGATTGCTTAAGGCCATATATTGAGCGATGAAGTTTGCAAAATTTATACTCTTGACCTTTAGCTATGAAACCTATTAGTTGTTTCATATAGATTTCCTCATTGAGTTTTCTATTGAGAAATGCCGTCTTTACATCTATTTGATGTAATTCAAGGTCAAAATGTGCAATGATGGCTAGGATAAGGCGTATTGAGGCAAACCTTACAACTGGTAAAAATGTTTGCTCATAATCTATACCCTCTTGTTGAGTATAACATTTCGTCACAAGACGAGCCTTATACTTTTCAATGGATCTATCCGCCCTTCGCTTAATCTTAAAGACCCATTTGTTTCCAATGGCCTTACGATTGGGTGGTAGATTAACCAAATCCCATACATGATTTGCCCTCATTGACTCCATTTCATCTTCCAAAGCTTTTCTCCATTCTTCCTTATCAGAGGATGAGAGAGCCTCTTGAACAGTCTTAGGCTTGGCATCGTTTTCTGAGAAATCATAAATGCTTCCCCTTCAATCTCAAAATGACGACGATGAATATTTTATTATTACTTTTACACAATTGAATTTCTCTTGAATTCAATTCATCAGGCGATGCAACACTTCCACTAGGTCTTGTGTGTTGAGATAAATCTTCATTTCTCTCTACAACATTGATGGGTGTGTTATTAGGATCTTCCATATCATATAATTGGAAATTCTTATCAATCTCACCTCTACTAGGAAAATTGTTCTCCAAGAACATGACATCTCGTGACTCCATTTCGGTCACACTTCCATCAGCTTGTTTACCTATGAACATGTATCATTTGGAGTGTTCAGAATATCTTATAAAGATACATTTCTTCCCTTTAGGACCCGATTTACCATATTTATGGGAAGAATCATGAACGTAAGCTGCACATCCCCATGGACGTAGACTACTTAAGTTTGGTTTCTTACCAGTCTATAATTCATAAGGGGTAGAAGTGACCAATTTTGAGAGCACTCAGTTAAGCACATAGGCTATCAATAATGCATCTCTCCAATAGGAGATAGGTAAATTTACTTGCGCCATCATAGACCTAACATTTCCAAAAGGGTTCTATTCCTTTCCTTGGCTACCCCCATTTTGTTGTGAAGTACTAGGAATAGTCAATTGTCGTATAATTTCCTTTTCATCACAAAGAGCCTTGAATTGCTTAGATAGATACTCACGTCCACGATTGGTTCTCAATGCTTTTATTATTTTATTCAACTGATTCTTTACCATTGTTATATATCGTCTAAAGCAGTCTAATGCTTCTAACTTATGGGAGATCAGAAAGACATAACTGAAACACGTAAAGTCATCTATGAAAGTGATGAAATATGAGACTCCATGCCTCGCCCTCACATTCAAATGACCACAAATGTCAGAATGTATGAGTTGCAATGGAAATTCAGCTCTAGTCCCTTTACCAAATGATTTTTTAGTTGCTTTTCTCGCTAGACAATGTTCACATACGGGTAGATTAACATTAGTGAGTGACCCTAAAAGGCCTTTTCTAGCTAATCTTTGCATTCTTTGCAACTAAATGTGACCTAATCTAGCATACTAAGTACTTGCATCAATCTCAACATTACTAGGAGGTGCAATTAAAGAAAAACAACCATCGACATTAACATTGTACTGATCATAGTCAATAACATCATAAAAACATTCAATACATGACCTGAACCATAATAAACTGTTCCAAACAAAATGTCAACACAATTATCATGGAAATTCAATACATATCATAGGCTAAGAAGAACAACAACGGAGACTAAGTTTTGTCGAATATCTGGAGCATAGAGGATATCATGTGGGAATAGGTTTCGACCACCACTTAAAAATAATTTACATGTGCCGATACCCTTCACTTCAATTCTTGAATTATTCCCAACATATATCCATCTTCTTTTAGGCTGTATCTGACGATAATCCACAAATGCTTCTCGGTCTCTAGCTATGTGGTCTGTTGCTCCTGAGTCTACAGTCTACATTGGATGAGATTCAACAAGTATCTCAATGCTAGAAACAAAAGCATTATATAAAGTAATTGAGTAATAGGGTACCTCTTTCGGTTTAGTGCATTCACGAGCAAAGTGACTCATTTTGCCACAATTGTTGTACTTCATTTTGGCCTTGTCCTTCTTCCCATCACGCTTCTTGCGTCGAAAGGTCTTAGCCCTCTTAGGTGCCTAATCAGTTCTCTTCCATTTGTTGTTGAATTGAGAATTCCTTTTGCGCTTGAAGCCCGAAACTTTGCGCGAACTCCATTCAGCAACATAAGCATGGGTAGAGGATCTCGTAACCTCTAGGTGCTCACCGTCTAATTCCAAATGATGCGCTATATCATCAAAAGTGACAATATTCTCATTATGCATCATATTGATCTTCATATACTTCCAATTGTTAGGAAGAGACCTTATAACAACCTGAACTTGCTGTTCATCAGTAAGGGAGTTGAAAGGGCTAGTGCGAACACCTAGAGGAAGGGTGAATAGGTGTAAAAATAAATTTTTGCAGAATTTTGAAGAGATAAATTTCCTTTAGAAGATAACAAACTATAAACCCATTCAACTTTAAACAATTAAGTAAGACTACTAATAAAAGTAAGGAGTTTAAGGAATAGAATAAGAATACAAGGTTTATAGTGGTTTGGCTTAGACCAAGCCTACGTCCACTCTCTTGCGCTGACAGCCTATTGGCTAGATTGCACTATGAATCAAAAGAGATTTTACAGCAATGTGATCTCGACTTCACAATGAAGAGTCTCTACTAGTCTCTCACTAAGTCTCGCAAGAATTTCTCTCTTTTGTTTACAACTTTGAACTCAGTGAATGAAATAGCAAGGAACTAGAAAGCTTTAGACTTTGAAATGTTTCTTTTTTGCACACCATCAAACAACTAGCGAGTCCTTCTTATATACTCCTTCATGCCTTCACAACCGTTGGCATTTTCCAAAGGAATTCTTCTAATCTATCCGTTGGACAAAATCAATCAAGGTGATCTTGAGTCATTAGATAAGTTGTGATAAAATCCCGTCAATCATGTTTGCCCATACAATCAGGATCTTGGTTTCCATAAGTAGAACCTTCCAAGTTTACTTCACCTTTCAAAAGATCTTCAAATCGGAATTGATTCCGATAAAGATAATCAATCAAGTAGGTGCTATATCTAGCCATAAAGTCATCTATAAACCATTCGAATCGAATCCTTGAAGATAATCCCGCATATGGATAAGTCTTCATTCTTCGGTCTGGAAACTGTTAGTGAGGGTAGACTTTGAAATTAAAGTCTGGCGGTCTTCAGACTTTGACAATAGAATCTTGAAATCTTCAGACTTAGACCTAGAAAGGTTTTGTCAACTTCAAAACAATAAATGAGTTTTTTTCCAACAATCTCCCTCTTTTTGATGGTGACAAAACTTTCCTGCAGATTTAAAAACTTTTGACTTGCAAAACAATACTTAAGCAATACATAATATCTTATAAAAATAAGTTGATTTGAGTCTGGATAGTATTGATTCTGCAACCACAGAAAATATGTTAATTTTAAACATAACTATCCAGTTATAAACAATATCACAAACTATCACAAACTTAGTTGCTGCAAGTGTCAAAAAGATTCAAAATCAAACAGTAATTACAACAAACAAAAGTCCAATATCAGTCCAAAATCCAAAGTCCAAAGTACCAAGCAAAAAGTTATCAAAAGATAAAGATAGAATATCTAAATCTGCACAAATTCTCCCCATTTTTGTCAACAGCAAAAAGTGGAGAAAGATTTTAAAAGGTTGGATAAAATCAGGGCTATTTGGGGATGTTAACGATCTAGAAATCCCCCATAGACTTGACAGTCTCCTCTAACTTTTTCAGAGTCTCCTTCAGCTGTTCAATATCCTCACCCTTTGCAATTTCTTGCACTTGAAGCTTCAAGGCTTGTATCTGTTCATGTAGAGATTCTGAAGTGGACTGAAAAGCTGTTTTGAGATACTTGATCTCACACTCCATTCCATATTGCTGATCCTTCAAACCCAAAAGGATTTCCAGCAACCTTTGAAGGTCTGTTGTTAATTCTGTTGTAGCACTAGGTCTAGCTGAATCAATTCCAGGAGTATTGAGATGCGAGGGAACATCAGCAGTTCGATCACTAGGATTGGGAGTGGATTCTTCAATATCTGCTTCTCGAACTTCTCTGGATCTGTGGGAGATCTATTAACATCAGTAGTGAAAACAGGTAAAAATGTACCTCTTTTTTTAGCAGCTCCCCCTGTCTTTATTCCTTCGGATGGAGAAAAAAATTCCTCTTCTTGTTCTTGCTCTACTCCAACACCCAAGTGATGTTTTTCTTGGTCTTCTCCTGCAGTTCTACTCCGAGTCTTTTCTAAATCCTCTGACAAGGATACAGCATATGTTGGATCAAAAGAGTCATCTTGACCGTGTTTTTCAGCTTCCCTGCCTTCTTCTTCTCTTGCTTCTTTTCTTTCTCTTTCTGCTTCTCTTCTTTCTTCTCTTTTCTCTTCTCTGTTCTCTCTGTCCTCTAGTTGATCAAAACTAAGAAAGCTCTGTAAATTTCTTAAGGCAAAGGTGGAGAGAGTAATGTTGTCCTCATCTTCTTCTTCATCCTGCAAGATAAGGTTTCTCCTTTTCATGGGCTCCTTGCCTTTTCTCTTCTTCACTGCAGAGTCTTGTTTTGTTTTGGTGGGGGACTTCTCCTTCAAACATTCCAAAGCTTTATTCGGCTCCTTCAGTCTCATTTTTGAAACCATCTTTAATCCAATCACCATTGGAGCAATGGTTCGAACACATAGAGATGCTAGAAACTAAATTTGAAAGTGTCGAAATAGTTGAGTGACCAACACAGAATAAGGTAGTTGTCCCATGTCCTTCACAACTGTCCTATACATGTGCATTAATATAGTGTGAGACAGTGAGAACTTAAACCAATGTTGATTGCATACATTAGCTTTGCTTAAGAGCAAGAGACATCAATCTTTGAAGTGGATTTGGGTCTGATGCTGTTGATCACAATCTTGTGTAGCAAGATATTGGAGGCAGTCATTCTGGAATAAGAAATCTTGCCTTTAGCAAATCTGTCCCAAATAAGAGCCAATGTTGCGTGACCAACAGACACACTGATTGGTTGGAAACTCCTTCTTTTCACACCAATCATATCTGCCAAAGTGTCCACATCCACCACAAACTCTTTATCCCTTACTATAAAACAAAATCTATTCGCATATAGGAAAGATAGATTCGAATAGAAATAAGCAGTCAATTCAAGGTGAGCAACTGTAGTCTCAGAGCAAAATTTTTCGAGTTGAAGGAGAGCAAACTTCTCCCTCAGGTTCACTTTCAAAGAATCTAGAAAATCAAAGTTTATAGTTCGAGAGTTCATCAGCCCTCTCTTCAAAAGTCCAGAATAGGTCTTCCTGTGATCCTTAGAACGGAATAAACTCGTTCCCTCTCCACGAACATTTGTAGCAATACCCATCCTAGGTTGAAAATGCGTATACATCCTCTCATCATCATCCTTTCCTTCTGGCTGATTAAAACTACAAAATCTCGGATCACTTGGAAAGTTGGTGAAAGTCCTTGCTGCCAAACCTTTAGGCACAATGCCTAACCTTTCCATAGTATTTAAGAACAAAGTTTCGTTCTTGTAACCATTCATTCGCAAAAATTCATCAATCAAAGACATCGCAGTACCACCCTCCTTTAACTTAGAGTAGAATTTAAAGAGAAATTAGGGTTTCTGCGATCTTACTGGTTCAACATCTTCAATGATCTCTTCTTCTGCTTGTTGCTGTGGAGGATCTTGAGTCGCTTACTGTGAAGAGTGATGCTGTTGAGAATGTTGTTGTTGTTGCTGCTGCTGAGAAGAATCTTCTTCCTTGGTTAAGTCAAAGTGCGTAGGACCTTCTTGCATATGCTATGGTCCCATGTTCACAATTCTAGAAGACTTCCTTTGAAAAGACATTGTCACTGTCGAGACGGATTTCTCAAACTCGCTCGTTGAAAAAGGTGAAAGCTTTGTAGATCAAACTTGTGCAAAAAAGTTTATGTATTCTAGGGCTTGTGTGAGCATAAACGGAGAATAAGAACTTCAACAGTATATAAAGTAAGTGAAACGGGATATACGAATCGTCACAAAGGAAAAAAATAAAACTGCCTTTTCGAAAATGAAAACTGCCAAAAATTCAAAAATTCGAAAAAGATAATTTCTAAAAATAAAATAGGCAAGTAGCAATTCAAAAATCAACGTTCCTTTTTAAATCTTCATTAAATTACCTATATTTAGAAAAAATTAACTTACAAACTTAACTTCTAGACATTGTGAGTTTGAACTCCTTCAGACTTTAACTTATAGAAGATATGATGTTCAGTCTAGTGCGAATAAACTCAAATAGGCTTTTCTATAGTGGCTTTGTAAATATGTATACCAGTTGATTCTTCGAGTCAATGAACTGAATCAAAACTTCTCCATTCTGAACATAATCTTTAATGAAATGATGTCAAATCTCTATATGCTTAGCCCCCGAGTGAAGAATTGGATTCTTTGTGAGATTGATGGCACTGATGTTGTCACATTTGATCTTGGTGCATGATTCTTCAATACCAAAGTCTCTTAGTTGTTGTCTTATCCATAAGATTTGAGAACAACAGCTCTCAAGAGCCACATATTCTGCTTCAGCTGTTGAAAGAGCTACAGTACTTTGCTTTCTTGAGAACCAAGACACCAGCTTGTTGCCCAACAGTTGACAAGTACCAGAAGTACTTTTTCTATCAACTTTACATCTTACTAAATCTGCGTCTGAATATCCAAGGAGAGTAAAGTCTCCTTCTTTGGAATACCATAGACCTAGCTTTAAAGTAGTTGCAACGTATTTGATGATGTGTTTTGTAACATTTAAGTGAGATTCTTTGGGATCTTATTGGAATCTAGCATGGATCCAAACACTAAACAAAATGTCAAGTCTTGATGCAGTAAGGTAAAGAAGTGAACCAATTATGCTCCTATAAAGCTTTTGGTCTACACTCTTTTCTCCTTCATCTTTATCCAGCTTCGAAGCACTTGACATTGGTATCTCTGTCTTTTTGCAGTTCTCCAATCCAAACTTCTTGATGAGATCTTTCGCATACTTCTCTTGATGAATAAAAATACATTTCCTTGATTGTTTAACTTGTAATCCTATAAAGAAGTTTAACTCACCCATCATACTCATCTCGAATTCATCCTGCATAGAGAATTTCTTGCATAAATTTTCATTAATATATCCAAAAATAATATCATTAACATAAATTTGAACTAATAAAAAATCTTTACCCTATCTTTTTATAAACAAAGTAGTATCTACCTTACCTTTAACAAAACCATTTTAGGTTAGGAATTTATTTAATCTTTCATACCAGGCTCAAGGTGCTTGCTTCAGTCCATATAGGGCCTTTTTCAGTCTGTAGACTGAGTCTGGCCTTCTTGGATCTTCAAATCCATATGGTTGTTCCACATAGACTTCTTCTTGGATGAATCCATTTAGGAATGCACTTTTTATAGCCATATAAAATAACCTGAAATTTTTATAGCAAGCAAAAGCAAGTAATAATCTAATTGCTTCCAACATCGCTACTGGTGCATAGGTCTCATCATAGTCTATCCCTTCTTCTTGCGTATATCTTTTGGCTACGAGTCTGGCTTTGTTCCTGACCACTTTTCCTTTCCCGTCCACCTTGTTCTTGAAAGCCCATTTAGTTCCAATAATAGACTTACATTTAGGTTTAGGAATTAGTTCGTAAACATCATTGATGCTTAATTGTCTGAGCCCTTGTTCTTGAAAGCCCATTTAGTTCCAATAACAGACTTATCTTTAGGTTTAGGAATTAGTTCCCAAACATCATTGATGCTGAATTGTCTGAGCTCCTCTTGCATAGCTTGAATTCAGCTTTCGTTAGCCAAGGCTTCTTTTATACTTTTGGGTTCAATCTTAGAAATAAGTGCTAAGGCACTAGACTCTTCTCACCTGTTGGATTTGGTACGAATTCCTTCATCAATGTTGCCAATGATGAGTTCTTTGGGATGACTTGACTTATGCTTCCACTTGTTAGTTGGTTTGTGAGTCTGTTGATCATCTGCTTCAGTTGAATTTTCTAGTTCTTCTTGTTGTTGAACTTCAGAAGTCTGAACTACTTCGAGGGAAGTAGACTTTATAAAGTCTGGAGCTAGTTCAGATACTTCAAGTTGATTTTGATCTAGTTGATTTTGTATAAAGTCTTGAAACTTGACATTCATAGATTCTTCCACAAACTAAGTTTTCTTGTTGAATACTCTGTAGGCTTTGCTTGAGGTTGAGTAGCCAAGAAAGATTCATTCATCTGATATTTCTTCAAACTTATCAGCTCGATCATTTACATTTTTCAAAACAAAACACTTACAACCAAACACATGAAAATAAGAAACATTTGGCTTTTTCTCTTCAAATACTTCATAAGGAGTTTTCTCTAAAATAGATCTCAAGAATACTCTGTTAATGATGTAGCAAGCTGTAAAAATTGCTTCAGCTCAAAATCGAGAAGAATATTAATCCCAATTAAGATGGTCCTGGCCATCTCCTGCAAGGATCTATTTTTTTTTTCCACAACCCCATTTTGTTCTGGAGTGTATGGAGAAGAGAAGACATACTGGAAACCAGATTCATTACAGCACTTTGCAAAGTCTTGATTTTCAAATTCACTTCCATGGTATGTTCGTATGCTTGAAATAACATATCCTTTTTCATTCTAAGTCCTCTTAGCAAATTTTGAAAAGTAAGAGAAAGCTTCAAACTTACTTGCTAGGAAGTATACCCAAGTAAAGTGAGAGTAATTATCCACGATTACTAGGCAGTATCTCTTTCCACCAATACTTTGAGTTCCGGTTGGTCCAAAGAGATCCATATGCAGAAGCTGCAAAACACGATTAGTAGAAACTTGATTTATAGGTTTAAAAGAACTTCTAACCTGTTTTCCAAATCACATGGCATGCATAATTCAAACCTTTGATTAGTCAGGTTGGGCAATCCACGAATAAGCTTCCTGGAGGAAATCTTGGCAATCTGTTTCATGTTAACATGGCCAAGCTTTCGATGCCAAATGTTTGCTTCATCTTGAATGGATATTAGACACTGAAAAATTTCTTGTTTTATATTCAGAAGATAAATATTCCTATCTCTTCATCCAGTGAAAGATTGAGAGAAATATTTACTAGTTCCCGAACAAATAACTTCTTGGAAATTAATTTTAAATTCAATATCACACAGTTGATTTATGCTTAGTAGATTGTAATTCAAACCTTCAACCAAGGAAACATTTTTTTTGGTGACCCGGAAACTACCATACAGCGGGCAGCTGGCGGCGTAAACCCGAGGAGAACTGAGCCCACCCACCTGACTCGACCGCAGGTGAGTCGCACAAGCGACCACGAGAATTTGAACCCGCTCCCTTTGTGGCCAGGGGGGAGCAAAGCGCAAACCACGCAACCACCAATGGGGTGGGTCCAAGGAAACATTATTGATTGTGAGACTTCCAATCTTCACAGTTCCACATCCAACAATTCTTCCTTTACTGTTTTCACCAAAAAAAACTTTTCCACCATTTATTTGAACAAACTTTATAAAACAACTTGAATCTCCTGTCATGTGTCTCGAACAGCAACTATCTAAATAGCATTTGATCTTCTATTTTATAGTGACCTGTCATCACAAAAAAAACTCAAAGTTTCTTTGGTACCCATATTTTCTTGGGTCCAAGGGAGTTGGTATTAAAAATAGTCTTTGCCTAATCCCTTTTAACAGGTCTCCAAACTTTGGGACATTCTTTCTCGGAATGTTCTAAGCTGTTACACTTTAAACATTTGAGAGCACTTCGGCCATCAGGTTTTACAAAAAAAAAAATTGAAAATAATTTTTGTAAAATGTTTTTGTAGGTCTTTGTTTAATTCTTTCATTTACTTTAGGAAAATCAATTAAAGAAATAGTTTCTGGTGTCATACCCAAACTAGATTTGTTAAAATGAGGTCTTTGTACAAAAAGAATATTTTCCAACTTCTCAGAACATTTTGAAAACCTTTTTGTAATATTTAAAATATCCTCTTTCAAAAAATCATTTTCCTTCGAAAGAGAATTTGTATTTTCTTTCAAATCATCAAAACTTTTATTCAGATTTTCAAACTTTTCTTTCCAAGAAGTTTCCAATTGCTTCAACTTAGAATTCACCCTCTTTAGCTCGAAAATCCTTTTAAGAGATGTTTTGAGACTGAGGCAGAGTTAATCTATATACTTCAAAACTTTAACAGGGATTTTTAAATTGCTAACCTTGATTTCTTTGTCTGAGTCTGAGTCTGAATCTGTTTCAGAATTTAAGTCTGATTCCGAATTGGCCATTAGAAAAATATTGGCATATTCTTCATCACTTTCCTCGCATTCAGTATCACTCAATATCTCTGCTTTGAGAGCCTTTTCGAATTTCTCCATTTTTCCTTACTTTTTCTTCAACAGAGAGCAGTTGGGTCTGATATGCCATTTTTTCTTACATTCGAAGCAAATCACATCTTTGTTGATTTCATTGTCTTCAATTGATTTATTCTAAAATTTTTGAGTGCTCTGCTTCTTCCAATTAAATCTTCTTCCCTTCCTGTTCAACCTTCTGAACTTTATAATCATGAGTGCTAGCTCTTCATCATCCATGTCATCTTTTGAATCTGTATCATCAAAATCATCATTAGACTTTAAAGCAATTGACTTCTTACCTTTGGGGTCTTCTTCTTCGTTGATTTGTTCCATTTCATATGATTGAAGTGTGCCAACTAGTTCATCTACTGAAAGAGGCATGATCCTCTGGGTTTCTCTTATTGAAGTTTTCACATGATTCTAGTCTTTGGAGAGTCCACGCAGTAATTTATTGACCTTTATTAGTCCTGAGATTGGCTGTCCTTAATATGCTAGACCGTTTACAATCTTTGTGAAATGAATGAACATGTCAGTGATAGATTCTCCTGGTTTCATCTTGAAGGCTTCATACTATCCAAGTAGGATATTGATTTTTGTTTCTTTGGCTCGATCAGTTCCTTCATAGGTGACATGCAACCTATCCCAGATTTCTTTTGCTGTTTCATAAGATGAAATTCTGTTATATTCAGTAGGAGATAAAGCACATTATAATGAATAGATGGCTTTAGCATCAAGAACTTGTCTCTTGGTTATTTTCGCTTGTGTCATTTTACCAGCATCTGCAACTTCCTTTCCTCTTTCTGAAGTTGATGTAGCTTTGGGAATGATCTCTTTTTCTACCACATCCCATTCCAGGGGATCTTTCGATTTTAGGAATACATTTTATCTTGTTTTTCCACACATTGTACTCCTTCCCATCAAAGTAAGGAGGTCTGCTGTTGCTTTGGCCTTCAACCAAACCTGAAGCCAAAATACTAGCCATAGATCTTTAGCTTAAGAAGTAAAAAACACTTCAATAAATAAGCATACAGGCTCTGATACCAATTGAAATGGCTAGCACGAACACCTAGAGAGGGGTGAATAGGTGTAAAAAGAAATTTTCGTAGAATTTAGAATAGATAAATTTCCTTTAGAAGATAACAAACTATAAACCCATTCAACTTTAAACAATTAAGTAAGACTACTAATAAAAGTAAGGAGCTCAAGGAAAAGAATAAGAACACAAGGTTTATAGTGGTTTAGCTTAGACCAAGCCTACGTCTGCTCTCTCGCGCTAACAGCCTATTGGCTGAATTCCACTATAAATCAAAAGAGATTTTATAGCAACGTGACCTCGACTTCACAGTGAAGAGTCTCTACTGGTCTCTCATTAAGTCTCACAAGAATTCTCTCTTTTGTTTACAACTTTGAACTCAGTGAATGAAATAGCAATGAACTAGAAAGTTTCAGACTTTGAAATTTTTCTTTTTTGTACACCATCGAACAACTAGTGAGTCCTCCTTATATGCTCCTTCATGCCTTCACAACCGTTGGCACTTTCCAAAGGAATTCTTCCAATCTACCCGTTGGACAGAATCAATCAAGGTGATCTTGAGTCGTTAGATGAGTTGTGATAAAAGCCCGTCAATCTTGTTCACCCATACAATCATGATCTTGGTTTCCATAAGTAGAATCTACCAAGTTTGCTTCGCCTTTCAAAAGATCTTCAAATCGGAATTGATTCCGATAAAGATAATCAATCAAGTAGGTGCTATATCCAGTCATAAGGTCATCTATAAACCATTCGAATTGAATCCTTGAAGATAATTCCACATCTGGATAAGTCTTCATTCTTTGGTCTGGAAATTGTCAACGAGGGAAGACTTTGAAATTAAAGTCTGGCAATCTTCAAACTTTGATAATATAATCTGGAAATCTTCAGACTTAGACTTGGAAAGGTTTTGTCAACTTTAAAACAATAAAGGAGTTTTCTCCAACAGGAGTGACCTGCCGACTTCAACTCATGAATCATGTTTGACATCTCCCGATGATCTTGCCTCATTGTTACATTTGGGCACTTTCGGTATGTGTCAAACTTGATAGTGAGTCTCCTCAACTTAGTGGCAGATGTACCCCCAAACTTATCTTTCATGGCAACCCACATTGCTTGAGCTTTATAATAACCTTCAAACTCACACATGAGATCATCTTGCATACAGCTCAGCAACGTGATGTGAGCAATGTTATTCTTCTTTTTCCAAGCTTGATAAGCTTCTAGGTCTCTCCTCGGTTGAGCTGAAGTTCCATGCTCAGGTTCATCCATGATGTGGTTAAGGGTTTCCAAAACCTCTTGCTCCTCAAGGATGTACTGAACCTTTCGGTGCCAAATATCATAATTGTTACATTTAGCTTCTCACCCATATTGAGGTAAGTCACAATGGTCTTGGATGCTAAAGCCATAATTAATTGCTATAACACATTGACATAATAAACGCAAAATCAATACTAACACACTTTTCAAAGTAACACACATATTTAATTTGCAGCAAAGACAAACTAAATTAATGATAATTCAACAAAAGACACAGAAATGAAAGTTCACTATATTCCTAATCAGCTCATATGTATGATTGTTCTATTATCATTAATTAGTTTAATTTGTGCAAATTTTAAGGTCTAGGTGAGAATTCCTTCGAATTTTACCAACCTACGAACTCCCATTAGGAAAAATAATTACATTACCTCATGTAATTTCTACATTTTTTTTCCATTAACACAAAAGCATAGCATGATGTGAACAAACTTACAAAAAATAATCATGCCGCAACTACAATCAAAACCGTAATTCAGCATGTAATGGAGGAAAAACAAGGATTTCCTACCATTGTTCGAATTTTCTTGAAACTAGAAAATTCCAAGTCTATTAAACTATATACATGCTACCATTGAACCAACATCTACACAACATGTATAATATCATTTTCATATAGGCTAGCTACTATATTTCTAAAACCATAAGGGAATTCAAGCTAAAAATGAATAAACTATGCATTTATACCATAAAAATATGAGTACTTAGGGTTCCGTACACAATTTCATATATTTATAAAATTCAAACATGCAAAATAAATATACCATAGTGTAGATCACATCCATACGAACCAAACGCCACTGACCACACTCCAACTAGACCATCCACGCCCAGACGCGTCGCCTGAGTGTGCGGTGCGCGTATGGCGACACGCCAATGATCCTCAAAGGATCCTGGCCGGTCTGACCGGTTTGACCACCGGACCGGTCAACCGATCCAACTCATTGACCGGTCAACTGTCGGGTTTGGGTCAGCCTCGGGTAGCAGGTCGTCAGCCGACAACTGGCCGGCCAATTGTCGCCGATGTTGACATCATCCGACGGTTATCGATGGTTGGATGACGCCATTGATAAAGTCATCTGTGACATCAACGTGTGTCGGCAATGCTCACGCGCTGGTGTTCCTAGCGCGTTGAGCCGTGGCGCCCACGCGCCATGGCTTTTGGCCATGCGTGTGGGCTCGTCCGGCGTCCTCCGACGACATTTGACCCACCGTTGGACTCATCTCGATGAGTACTTTCACCCTGTATATTTGAAAATTGATTTTGGCTGAAAAAATATTCCAAAAAATGGCCAAAACCGTACGGGTGTACGTGACCTCGAACCCGTTCTTCACTTCAGTTCGTTTTCAACGATTTAGATTACAATTCCAAGCAATAAACATCCAACCAGTGTAGATTTCATATACTCTTGATCTTGATATCAAATGGTAAATGAGAAAATTTGATTAAAAACAAGGCAAAAATCACAACTAGGCTCTGATACCAATGTTGGAAGAAAGTCGGTGGAAGACGACTTACCTTTGTCTAATGTGCAAACAACAATTAACTCCAGAACGAACGTTGAATTGCAGATGAATCATGAACAAAATTACTTCACGTTGGTCTGAATGCAATCTCAAGAAAAGCACCCGATTTCCACAGCGTAAATGCCAATTGTTCTTATAAACGAGAAATGGAACGCCTTCTTTCTCTTTGATGGAAAAGGGAGAGAAAGGTAAAACTATTTCTTTCTAAGCGTACGTTCTACCAACCGTATCAACGGTTATCTTCAGGAGTCTTGTATATGACTCCATCACACCCTTTCAAAGGGTGTCTTTTCATCGTAGCATATCAAGACAAAACGGTGCGTTCCAATCACATCCCATCATGGATGTACTAATTAAGTACAACACTTACAGAAAAACCACGAGTGAATGAAGAGGTGACGCTAGTGGAAATCTAGATTCTGTTCTAGCTTATGTGGTGGTGATTCTACTTGATATTATGATTGATATTACGATTATATTAGGTTGTTCATGTGCATTGATATTTGTTTCGGTAGGTCATAAGGAAAGTAAAACTCGTATTAACTCAGGATATTATCATCATCCTTAGGTTCCATTCGTTTCACGGAAAATAATTTTTGGGAAAACATTTTCCAGACTATCCGGCGTTTGTTTCACGAAAAATGAATTCCTTAGGGAAAATGTTTTTCATGGAAGGAAAAAAGTCTTATATGTTAGAGGAAAATATTTTCCACTTTTGAAAAGTGAAAAATATTTTCCTCACTTGATCTCTCTTATCTCACACCTCTACAAATCTCCACTTCCTCCTTCCCTTTCTTCTTCTTCTTTTCTTTTTTTATTTGAATTATTTTTTAATTTTATTTTTCTTTTTTAATTCAAATTATTTTGATTTCCTTTTTCTTATCTATTTATTTATTTTTACTTTACTTTTTTTTCTTTTTCTTTTCTTTGTTTCCCATCTTCTTCTTTCTTGACTAGTTTCCGGCCGTCGCCAGGCGAACCTCGAGTTTGTCGACCGCAAACTCGTGCTCGTCGATTTGATGAGCCTCGAGCTTGACGCTTGCCCTCATTAAATTAGTGAGCGATGAGCCTCGTGCTCGTCGGCAAGCTCGAGGCTCACTGATGGCCGGTTGCGAGCCATCGCCATGGCCGGCGAACGGCCAAGGAAGAAGGAGATGGAAAACAAAGAAAAAAGAAATGAAGAATAAAAAATAAAAAAGAAATTAATAATAGATTTTAAAAATTAAAAATAATTAAAAATTGATTTTTTAAAAATATGAAAAATCCATTTTAAAAAATAAAAAAATGAAAAAGAGTATATGGAGGAAATGGTTTTCCTTACCGAACAGTGAAAAATATTTCACACTTCATTTTCAGGTTTCATCCGAACACCAGAAAATAATTACATTTTCCTTGGAAAATGACTTCTTGGAAAATATTTTTCCGGAAACACCACATTTTTCGCGAAACGAACAGAGCCTTAAAAAAGACATGGATAGTTAAGGTAGAGCAATTTCAAGGCAATTTTCTTGGATATAACTTTGAACTTTACATGATGGAAGAACTTTCAAGAGTCACCATAAGCTGAAGAACATGATGCCTCATGCTTTGAAGCCAACCTGTAATTTTCATACTATCTTTCAGTAAAAAGACTCTAGAAATTTATGAAGTTTAGACGTTGAAATTTGTGAGGCAAATTTGTTGCAAACTTTTAAACATCGTTGCATCATTCACACGTCACTTTTGTTCTCGACTGTTCAAGGCCTGCTTTGTTTTAGAAAACGCCTTTAGTTTCCATTTTCATAGAAGCTCTTTTCAATTTGTTTTGACAAAATATTGGTTCAGTGAAAATAATGTATGTCATTAGGGATGAAAATTGTGAGAATATGCTCAGGTTACATCACATTCCAAAAATAGGCTTAGTTATTCCAAATCTCCATGTTTGCATGTGGAATGAGAATACTAAATAGTCATATTTAGTTTGTGACTTTGATTTTGAGAATAGTTTTTCTTTTATTTGTTAATTGCTTTCAGAGCATGACCAAACACATTTTCTAGTCTATTTTAATTCTCAAATTGAAATCAGAATGGACTTTTGAGAATCTTTATCGGCCAAATTCTTCCTTAGATCAATCTCTATGTCTACAGAAAAATGGAACTTCATCAAGTTGCTTAATAGGCTTTGAACATTGAAGATTTTACTTCATGTCATCCGGGCATCATTATTAGTCATGCATAAGCAGTGCGCTGATGCCATTAACATATTTCACGAGAAGTTTGATTTATTGTCAAACCTTGTTAGTGAGCATGGCAAGTGGTACTATTAATACAGAGCGGAAGATGGCATTTCATTTTTCTTCATTTAACTATTTTCGTTTGCTTATCTAGGTCTTGACTCTTCTCCTTAGGAGGATTTTTTTAGTCTTCTCTATGGTGTTAGGACCAGTCCTGCAGTCCATTAGTTTCTTGTTAATTCTCAGGGTGAAGTGGTATGGCTGATTTTTAAGCTCTGATGATGCTATAGGACTTTTGTTCTTTTTGGTTAGCTTTTATAATATTAGTTTGCTTGTTTGTTCAGTGATAGGGTATGAAGCGTGTATCAAAAGTTTTTTGTGGCGCTGAAAAAGAACTTAAGCTAGTTGTCCTCAATCATCTGCAGGTGCACATTATTATCTTTGCATTTGGCCTTTTTCCTAAATAATTAACTTTCACGCATCTCAGAGAACAGTCTTGGTAGTGAATAGATAGAGAAAGGAATTTGTCATAGTAAATTATGCTTTGCACATCTTGAGACACGCTATATTTTTCAGATGATCCTAATGTTGATTCTTCTTAAGACCATATCGTATGCAATGACATGAATTACCAACATTAAGTGGCTGGAAAGGATGAAGTAAAATCTGATTTCAGTTGGATTCAACAAGTTGGTAGTCTCTCCTATATACGTATAATGGAAATTGTAGGTCATTGATCATTGGTTTGAACTTGAACTTGATCTAAGTTTGAGCTTTAAGTGTACCATGCATGGAGATTTGGATATAGAATGTTTATTCATTCACATTATAATTAGTAATGTCACGCCCCAAACCTCGAACGTGTGCCCATCCCTCAGTGGTCGATAAAATTGTGACGTCCCAGGACGCGTCACCGACCCATTCATTTTTAATGCACAGGCAAAAGCGAATAAACAAATCCCCTGACAATAAATAGCATGGGATAGAAAAACAGGAAAACAATTCACAACCAAAACACTTTTATATACACACTAAGTTATATACAAAAGTCAACAACCAAAAGTCTACAAAAGACCGGCTCTAAAAAAGAAGCTGTCCTAATTGACCTACACCTCGGATCCCTTCAACTTGGCTCCAAATCCTCCACTCTACGGTTCTAAAAAGAATTGAGTCCACGACGGGGTGAGATATAAATCTTAGCAAGTTCATGCACTAAACCATGATTAGAAAGGTAATACGCCTGGAGGCGTCCTAACCACACAACCACACAACCATAAAGACTCACCTTGTCTCAAATCCTCCCTACATGTCAGCACAATTCATATTACAGACATGAGCAATAATCAAGCTCAATCAATTGGAACGCCACACTAAATCTCAAACGATCAAAGGAGTCCTTAGCACGGCAACGTCTCTATCAGATGGCAATCCTGAAAAAGCATCGGTACAGAATCTACTGCGACCGGCTTCTCGTTGTCCAGGGGCATCCCATATAGGGGCAACGTTCGGCGTAAACGCTCGCGACGGGTTCTCATAACCAACACATGACCACTCAATTATGGCTAAGGGCACCGTGCATTACATTCAAATGTCTCAATTAAGATAATGCACTTGGCCTATTTTTTTTCGTATTAAAAACATTTGGTGAAAATAATCGTGTGTGGTTACATGGTCAGATCGAACCCAAAAAATTGATATCCTTCCTTTTAAAATCCCACTATTTGATATAGTATTTAAAACCACTTTCGGTGTCAAAACCTGACACCCGAGATTTTCTAATTAAATATCAAAATTTCACAATTTTGGAATAAATAACTAAAATTTCAATCACCACTCAATTTGCACAAATTAACACTCAATTGTATAAACTAAGCACGCCATTGCAATAAGCACGAAATTCTGGTCACCAGCTATCTCTGTATAATATTCAAAAAATATTAAATAATTAAGTAAATTCCAAAAATAATTTAATAATGCAATTTAAATTCAATAAATACTAACTTAGGCCGGAAATGCTAATCTAACCACCTAAACGGGCCTAGAAAATTTCCGAACCTATCTAGATAAATAGCACATTCTACCTAGTTCTTAATTAATCTAACCTAACCACCTAACATTTATAATTAAACAATTAAACCACTAATCTAAACTAACTAACCACAAAATCTCTAATTAGCCTAGACTAATCACCCCTTATGCAAAATTAACTCCATAAGTAGAGTTTAGCAAGTAAACTCACTGGTTTAGCGATCTGATGAGTTCACGGTGACGGCGATGTGAAGGCGAGCGACAACCAAGCCTATAGCGACACCAACGGAGGACTGAACGAGCCTAAAAAGGGGCCACAAGCTCTCAGCCCATAGCTGAGGTTCGGCCTCTGTCCAAGGGCCAAAGAAGGCTGGTCGAGGCGGTTGGTTGGGCTGGAACATCACCGAATGGGTGGCGGTGGCTGTAACAGCTCCTAGCGAGCTCAACAGCGGCCAAGGCATGCTGGAGACGACGAGATGGCCTGGGAGGAGCGGAACGGTGATAGGTGACCAGCAAACTCGGGTGTGCGAGCGAGCAGCATCGGCGGGCGAGCGGTGATCGAACGGCGAACAGGGGCAATCGACGGGCAAGGGGGCTGGCTTCTCTGGTTCTCTCTAGAATTTTGAGTTCTCAAATGGCTTCAATAATTGATAAAGCAACCAAGGGAAGGAGAAGAAGTGAGCTATTGTAGAGGGGCCACCATTTGGCCACAAAGTCAAGCTAAATATCCCAAAGTGCTCATTGCTTGCCCCTACTAACCAAGGCTGTCATCTTCAGCCAATTTCCCCTCCATGGCCTCCTCAAGAAGTCTCCCAAATGGTCCAAAAGTGGCTGCACCCCCTTGGCTACGAATTTGGACAATCTCTCCAAATTTCATTCAATCATTCTCCAATTGAGCTCAATTTGGTGTCCATAAATTTAGCCAAGGTGCCCACATCAAATTCAACATTTTTCCTTACCAATTGAACTAGCTTGAATCCCAAAAAGTTGACCAAAAAATGGCCCTCTAATTTTCCCGATCAAAAATAGCCTTACTTTGAATTTTCGCCAAAAATCCCGGTTTGCAGAAAAATCTTCAGCGGATGAGTCGACGTTCCTAAAATGAATTGTGACATGACAAAACTTTAGAAATCAGGTCCAATTTCAAGGTTAATTTCAATCTGATGCGATTTTAGCGTGACCTAACCTATCGGGTAGCTTTTAGAAATTTTTAACGCATTTGACCCGTGTTCGATTATTTTTTAGCCACATTATACATCTTCGACACATTGAGGACTCTCGGTTGTCATGAAAATCTCGAGTTTTCAAATATGGACACAAGGTACAAAAATGATAGAAAAACCGGTCTAGCGTCGTTCGACAGAAATTTTGCAATTAGGTGGGATCACCCACACACTAATCACATACCTCTGTCAAATCGGCCTATCTCCTATCTCTGATTGATTTTGATGGTGCCGTAATGACCATTACAGATTAGCACGGTCGAGCAATCATTTCCTAGTTGAATTCTCAAGTTCATTGCGTTTAGATTCCTTAACGGCTTCACTTGATAGACTAGTTATCCCGTGAGTGATCAGCTTAGGGAAAAGAACTATAGGTGCATCGATGAAAAGCCCAACTTATTCAATTGAAAACAAAACCTGAAAATCAGGATGTCACAACTTTTCCCCTCTTATAAAAATTTCATCCTCGAAATTTAAATCATTACAAATCCTTAAACAAAAAGGTGGAGGTATAGTCGTCTCATCGAATCTTCACTTTCCCAGGTTGCTCCTTTTGTGCCGTGGCATTGCCAAACCACTTTAACCAACGAGATCGTCTTGGTGCGTAGAATCTGCTCATTTTGATTCACAATCTAAACCGATCTTTCCACGTACGACACTCTGTCGTCCACGTCTAATTCTTCAAAATTTAGCACGTGGGTCGGGTTAGGCTCATACTTCCTTAACATCGACACGTGAAAGACATCATGCACTTGTGCCAATTTCGGTGGTAATGCAAGACAATACACTAGAGTCCTTATCCTTTCCAAAATCTTGAAAGGAGCTACGTATCTCGGGCTCAGTTTTCCCTTCTTGCCGAAGCGTGAAGTATCCCTCATTGGTGACACCTTTAGAAAGACATGCGCACCAACTTGGAATTCCAATGGTCTCCAGCGCTTATCAGCATAACTTTTCTGGCGATTTTGAGCGGTCTTGAATTTGTCCTTGATGACGGCAAATGCATCCACTAACTTTTGAACCAACTCTAGGCCTGTGATTTTTCGTTCTCCGACCTCATCCCAACACTGGCATTCTGCACGCTTCGCCATAAAACGCTTCGAAAGGAGCCATCTGAATGCTCTGTTGGTAGCTGTTGTTATAGGCAAACTCGACGAGATGAAGCTGTTCCTCCCAACTTCCGTTGAAATCCAACACGCAAGCTCACAGCATGTCTTCGAGGATTTGAATTGTCCTCTCAGACTGGCCATCCGTCTGAGGATGATAGGCCGTACTATACTGCAGCTTCGTTCCTAAGGCGGTCTGCAAACTTTTCCAAAAGGCAGCTGTAAACCTTGGGTCTCGGTCTGATGTAATCGTCACTAGCACTCCATGCAAATGAACAATCTGACACACATACAATTCTGCTTACCTGTCCAAATCAAGGTCCTTCCGTACGGCGATAAAGTGAGCCGATTTTGTCAGTCTGTCGACCATTACCTAAATGGAATCATTACCCCCTTGATAAGTCCGTCACAAAATCCATTATGATGTGTTCCCATTTCCATTCGGGAATCTTGAGAGGTTGCAAAAGTCCTCCCGGCTTACAATGCTATGCCTCCACTTATTGACACATCAGACACTTAGCGACATGCTTGGCGATGTCCACCTTCATACCGGACCACCAATAGTATTGACACAAATTCTTATACAAGTTCGTACTACTAGGATGAATGCTGTAACTACTACGATGAGCTTCTGACAAAATCTCCTCCTTAAGCTCTACATCGTCAGGTACATACAATCGTCCTCAGAACCTTAGTGTTTCGACTTTAGAAATCTAAAAGTCAGTCTTCCTCTTTTCGGTATCCTCTTGTAGGATTTTCTGAATTTATGGGTCTATCAACTGAAGCATCTTGATTATGATATGCACTTCCGGTTCAATTCTAAGGGTGTGTGGCATCCTAGAATTTCATGACAATACCTAGATGTGCTATGAACCATGGATAGGTGATGGAAGCACCCTCAAATTATATTGTAGCCATTAGACCCATGATTTACAATAAAATCAAGGCCGAGCTTTTTAATGGATAATAAATTGATAGGAAAATTTTATTCTTGGCCATGTGTTTTATAGGTTGGATTTTATTGAATTATGTTACTTAATATTATGGCCATATGAATTGGTAATTAGGTGTATACTTAGGTGAAGGTTAAATGGGGAAAAATTAGAGAAGAGTGGGTTGATTTTCTTAAGCCCAAGACCAGCCCCACCGTTCGGCCACTAAGGCCTAGCCCGCAAAGCCCAAAGGGAGGGCTGCTGTTGACTGGATGGAGGGGGAGGCCCGGCCCAAGGATGGGCCCATCAACTTGTATGGGGAAAATGCCAAGTGGCATTTGCATGCAATCAAATGATTGCTAATCATTGCTAAAGGGAAGAAAAGAGATGGAGATTGTGTGGAGTGAGCAAGGAGTACAAAGAGAGAGAGAGAGAGAGAGAGAGTTATCGTGCGAGAGAAGGAGAGGAAGAGAGAAAGAGAGAAAGGAAGAAGGAAGCTCGTTGCTGCTGTGCGTGCTGCCTAGTCCCGCCGTTGAGCCGCCTTACCCCGCCGTTCTTGTTTGCTGTGATTCTCTTTGGATTAGAGGCAAGTAGAGTCCATTGATCTACCCTTTGCTTGCTGTGATTGTAATGTTGAATGCTGGAAACTAGAATGAATGGTGGTAGTATTCCAAGTGAGTTGCTGCATGTAGAAACAGTCCGACCTTTGGTGATTTCGTGAGCTGCATACGATTTTCTAGTTGGAATCTTACTTTGACTTCTTGATGAAAGTTGTAGAGGACTTATTGAATATTAACATACTAAAAATTGAGATGAAACAGACAAGCATTGGTTGGAGAAATGATTTTCTTTTGAAGAAACTAGATCTGGAAACTGTTATGTTGGTCCATTGTGATTCGGTGAATTTTGTGAAATTATCCAGTCCGAATTCAATCTCGTTTTCTTGGTAAGAGTTGTAGAAGACATCTTGAGGAGCAACATACTGAAATTTGAGAATAAACAGACCAATATTGATTAGGGAAATTATTTTCTTTGAAAGAGATTAAATCTGGAGATTTAGCCGAGAGTTTGGGTGAGTTGTAATAGTCATATCTTTTAATCCAGAAGGAATTAGACTTTGATTTCTTCATGAGACTTTTACCTTTAGATCTCATCTATAACATATTAAAATCTCAGAATTTTCTGAAATTGTGCAAAAGTGGCGCTGGAATTTCTTTTGCTGTGATGTATGGATCTATGTGATTGATGTGAAACTTTCTTGACATGGTGTTCTTCATGAAATATCTTCCTCTGGATCTTGTTTACATCATGTTAAATTTTCAGAATTTATTGAGATTTTTTACTAATTTTTCAAGAATTTTTACTAAAGAGGTGCATTCTATTTTATCTGAAAATTGGTTCTATTTTCAAAAACCAATGATCTGCTTTATGAAATGTGATATCATGGGTGTTATGTGCACTGCATTTATGGTGACATTTGGCATATTACATGACATCAAAAAGCTTGTTTAGACCTTTGATATTGTTGCATTAAATGCCATGTTGAAAATGAGACATATATGTGATCATGAATTGTGGTAATAATAATACCGTCGGAGGTGTGAGCCGACGATGCCCCGGGAGTGTCGGGATGCCCGGAGTGTGTGTGCCGGATGCCCGAAGGTTTGTGCCGGAGGGTCCTCAGGAGTTTCGAGATGCCCGGTGGTATATGGTACGTAACTCCGGGGGGATACCTAGTGGTATGTCAGTACGTAATCCCGGAAGCCCTGGACGTTTGTGCCGGGGGGATTCCTCATGACACTAGATGGGGTGCGAGATGCTCGAAGGTTTGTGCCGGATGCCCGGAGGTATGTGCCGGAGGTTCCTCATGACGTCAAGTTGGGTGCGAGTGATAAATTGAGGGATGCAAACATTGGTCCCTGGAAGAAAAATGATAAGACTCTTTTGAAAGATAAAAAAAAAATTAAATTGATTCATGCGCATGGGTGTGTGCATGTGGCATGATGCCTATCTGCTTATGAAAGTAAATACAAGCATGACTGCATGGTGGTATATGCACGATGGCATGGTGAGATATGCGTGACTGCATGGGGACATATGCATGACCGCATGGTGATGTATGCTCAATAGCATGGATGATATATGCTTTACTCGTGATATCTTGATTGTCTTGCTTGTTGCATTGTGTAGTTTGATGGATATTTACTGCTGAGTGGTTGTACTCACCTTTTTGGGGACTAACATTTCAGATTGAAAGATGTCTCTATCACCCGTCACGTGTGGTACATTTTATGGATTACCATCTGATGTTGAGGTTGAGTGCACGGAGCACCCCTGTGTTGGTGTTCGTAGTTTGGTGTTTATCCGAGTCCGTGTTTTGGTCATGTATGATGTGGGCCTCCCTGATGGCCCTGTAGTTCAGGAGTTCCTTTCTGTACACGTTCGACGCGACAAACTGATGATGGGGATGCTGCCGCTGCATAGGGATGGGTGTGATAGGAGTGTGTGACTGGTGGAGGTTGACACTTTTTGGGATGGTCGACACTAGCTGTTGGATAGATGTACATGTCTGATGTATAGTCAGGTTCTTTTTGGATTTAGCCGAGCTTACTTAAAGTCTTGGCCTTTTGTTGTACCGGCTTGTGAAATCCATCTTAGTTATGTAAATAAAAGCGATTCGGCCCTAAAATGCATATATATATATATATATATATATATATATATGAAAGGTTGTAGTTGGTGTGTATTGCATTTTATTATTTGGTTGGAGTAAGGGTTAGGGAGATGGTGAGTATGCTTTCGTTATATGAAATATACTAGGACCGATCTAAAGGATGTAAACCCCCAGGTTGTATGGACCCACTACAATTGAAATGGTATCAGAGTGGCATGCTATTAAGACAAGTGAAAGGTAAGTAATCTGTGGCGACCCTAGCGGATCGGGGGCCGCGTCGAGGGGTGTCATAGCCTTGTTTGGTATCAGAGCAATGGTTATAGGTGGAGTGATAAGGAGCCTCATTTGGACATTTAGGAATATGATGACAATGCACACTATAGGATATTAACTGGAATAGTTGGTTAACTTTGAATAACAGGTGATGGGTATTCACTTCTAGATCCCTAGTAGTTTATTATGAGTTGTCTTTAGGTGCCAGTAACATGTTTATGTTACTTATATAGTTATAGTTGCTTTTAAATGGTGACATTGAGTCTCAGATTATTCCTGAGGCAAATGCTTAGAAATTGCAGGAAAGTCATGGTGCGAGCTGGAAGTGCTCATCCATCGAGGGTTGAAGCCTCTACTGCAAGGGCTGAACCCCAAATGGAAGAAATCGTGTAGGCATTGGCCAATATTGGAAATCTTATGGAAAGGCAAGCGCAGCAACAACCCGGAGTGGAACATCGCCCTTAAGAACTGGTGGAACAATTTCTGAAGCTGAAGCCACCTAAGTTTAGTGGAATGGGAAGTGCTGAGGAGGCGGAACATTTGATTGATGAATGGAGCGAATTTTCCGGTTGTTGGACTACAGTGATGTTGAGAAGATAGTTTTGGCAGAGTACCAGCTGGAGGGAAATGCAAAGTTTTGGTGGAGAGCTTCAAGAGATACGATCTTTCCACTAGGCAATGATATGGATTGGGATGAATTTGTTAGAGCTTTCAATAGAAAGCATTTCTTTGATTGTGCCAAGGATAAGAAGAACAATGAATTTGTTCAGTTGGAACAAAGGGAGCTGACAGTGGATCCATATGAGGCAAAATTTTCTGAATTGTCTAAGTATGCTCCCAGATTGATTGAGGATCGAGAGGAGAAATCTAAGAGATTCCTGAAAGGGTTGAGGACTAATATCAGGAAACAACTGGTGCCTTTGAGCATAGGGGATTATAATGAGATTTATGAAAGGGCACAGTTGGTAGAGCAGGAACTGGTGAGAGAGCGATCAGAGTCTAAGAGACAGTTGACCATTAGTGATATCAGAAGGGGTAAGAGACCCTATCCTAGTCAAGGTCAAACCTGGGATTCTAAGAAAAAGAGTAATTTTGGAAATTTTGGAAGAGCTAGGGATGGCCTGAATATGGGGAAAGCGCCCTATCAACATGATGTTTGTCAAAGGTGTGATGTGTGACATGGCCCATGACCTTGCAATGGACGATCGAAATGCTATGGCTGTGGATAGATAGGTCACCTCAAGAGAGACTGTCCACAAGAGAAGTCGCAGTTGAGTGTTGGCTTGGTGCGACAGGTACATCAAAGTGCTGTTAGACCAAACCTACCAAGGAATCAACAGAGACCACCAGTACAAGGAAGGGTGTATGCGGTCACCCAAGAGGAAGCAGAAGCTTCCAAAAATGTTATATTGGGTATGATTTTCATAAATGGCAAGAAGGCATATTCATTGTTTGACACGGGTGCTACGCATTCATTTATATCTGAAAGATATAGTGTGGCATCCCAGAAATTCAAAACCAAGCCTTAAGGTGTGTTAAAGTCTTTAATTAGGTGGCAAAATTTCCATGGCTTATGTTTTGGCCATTAGTCTTTTAATTTGATGATTTGTGCTTGTGATTGTGGAAATTTAAATTTAATAGATTAATAATCTATGCTTGGCCATATGATTAAATTTCAATGAGCAAAAAAAAAATATCCTAAGACTTTGGCCAAGATTGAAAATTGAAATTTAGAAATATTTATAGGGGAATTTCAAAAAAAAAAAAAAAAAGGAGAAAAAAGGGGTTAAAATTCGAAATGGGCCTTGGGCCCATTAGCCTAAAGCTTGGTGGGCCAAGCTAGTCGGCCCATTAGAGCCCAAGAAGAGAATTCGACCAGCCCAAGGGGAGTGGCCGGATGGGCCTAAGCCCAAGCCCAAGCAAATTTAAATTAAAACCCAATAAGACAAGTGGCAAATGGCAAGAGCATGCATTGGTTAATCTTTAGGCAAAGCAATGATTGCAAATGATGGGATTAAGGGGGTATAAAAAGGATGAGGAGAGAGAGGTGGCCGGTTCTTTGCTTCATTTCGTCCAAAGAGAGGGTGAGAGAGAGAGAGATTGCAAGAGAAAGGGGGAGGCCGAGAGGGGAAGGAGGCGGAGCCGAGGGGTGCCGCCGTTCGTTCGCCGTCCGATCGCCGTGTCCCGCCGCCGTTCGTCATCGTTTATCCATCTTAGAGGCAAGTGGAGTCCGTAACTTCTCTTGCATGTTTGTTTTGTTGGTTGCATGTTCGATTTTAGGTGTGCTTTGTGCGAAAAACTGAGGTAAGGGTTGATTATTTGCAAACCGTGTGACTGTTCTTGTTCGGTTTGTGGAAGTCAGTAGCTTGTTCGAGCTTGCATGTGTATTTGGAGTCTCATTTTGGCTTCGGTGTCTTCATGAAAGTTGTAGCTAACATCTTTTAGTACAACATACTGAAATTTCGTGAAAAATGATGGAGATTTGAGGGGTTAAATTCTTGTTATACGGAGACCCCAGATCTGTGAAGTTTTCGCTGACCTCTTGCTAGATTCTTGTTTGCATGTTGATTTCTGTTGAAGATTTGACTTCGATGTCTTCATTAAAGTTGTAGGTAACACCTTAAAATACAACATACTCAAATTTTAAGCGAAAAGAACAAGTATAGCTTGGTGAATCGGCTAGATCTTGGAAACAATGGTTCTGGTGAAGTATTCCGAGACACCCGAGACTTCATGGACTTAAATGGTGACCATACTTTGGTTATTTGACCTATATCTCCTCATGAAACTTGTAAAGGACACCTTGGTACATAACATACTCAAATTTCAGAGGAAACGAAAGAGAATAGATGGGTGAAATCTAAACATTTCGGAGAAGTGTATTCTGGACGAAGCGGTAGTGGTTCCAGAGGTTTCGTGGGGTTGTATAAATTAATATAAAAAGAATTTGGCTTAGAGTTCTTCATGAAAAGTGCACGAAAACGTGTTGGCTACCACCCTGTAAAATTTTGTAATTTTTGAAGGCCATATGAGTATTTTAATCGAATTTATTTGAAAACTGTGCAATTCTGGTCATTATCCGAATATCATGTGCTAATTTGTGGAAATTGTGAAATTATGAGAAATTCAATTTGGCCATGAATTTTGTATGAAATTGTGATCCTATTGAGTTGTTTAGTGATTGTTTGAATACTATGATTTTGGGAAAATCATAGATATTAAATTTAATATTTATTTATGAGAATAAATAAAAATAATAAAATAATAATAAAATAATAAAATAATAAAATAATAAAATGGATTTTTATTTTGGCCATTGATTCAATTCTATTTGTGTGGCATATGTGTGATGAGGTCTTTGCACATGTATTGGATTGAAATGTATATGTGATAAAGTCTTGGTATGCGTATGACATGGTCCTTGTACATGTATTGAATTGAGATGTGTATGGGATAAAGTTGTGGCATGTGTATTGCATATGAATTGAGATGCAAGTGTGAATTCCATGTCAAGTGTGATTTGTTTGATACCATGCCAATTGCCATGTTAAATTGAGATAAAGAAATGGTATATGTGGATGATGGTAAATAAGGAAGTGGTTGTGGTGGATGATGATGTCTGGTGGCCTAGTGGCATAATTCCAGAGATTCCCTGGGAGATTCAGGATGCCCAAAATGTGGGGGGCCGGAAGCCTTGTCGGAGGTCTTTGCCCGAAAGGAATGCCTCGCGATGCCAGGATTTGGGTGCGGGATGCCCGGCCAAGGAGTGTAAATGCTGGAAGCCCTGTCGGAGGTTTCTGCCCGAAGGGAATGCCTCGTGATGCTAGTTGAGATGCGAGATGCCTGAAATGTGGGGTGCCGGAAGCCCGGTGGCCATGGGATGGCTGAGTTTTGCAGGGAGCCCTGTCGGAGGTTTCTGCCCGAAGGGTTGACGATGAGATTGATGATTTGAGAAATGGGTGATGTGGTGATCAAAATTGAAAGATAAAGATGATAATTAACTCATGACATGATGATGCATGATGATGATGACATGAGATGTGACATGATGATCACCTATGAAAATATATGCATGATGATGCATGACGATGATGACATGTGATGTGATATGATGATCACCTATGAAAATATATGCATGATGATGCATGATGATGATGACATGTGATGTGATATGATGATCACCTATGAAAATATATGCATGATGATGCATGATGACGATGACATGTGATGTGATATGATGATCACCTATGAAAATATATGCATGATGATGCATGATGACGATGACATGTGATGTGATATGATGATCACCTATGATAATATATGCATGATGATGCATGATGATGATGACATGTGATGTGATATGATAATCACCTATGATAATATATGCATGATGATGCATGATGATGATGGCATGTGATGTGATATGATGATCACCTACGATAATATATGCATGATGATGCATGATGATGATGGCATGTGATGTGATATGATGATCACCTACGATAATATATGCATGATGAAATGCATGATGATGATAATGATATATGACATGCCATGATGATGATGATATATATGATGTGATGATGCATGATACGCATGATTACAAGGTAAGTGATGCTTGCAACGTGTGATGATATGCATGATGCATTGGGATGTTATTGGATTTCCCTATCTGCTTAGTGGTTGTACTCACCCCTTTTAAGGATAACATTTCAGATTAGCAAGTATGCCGCTACCTGCCGTCACGCGTGGTTCATTTTACGGGATACCATCCGATGTAGAGGTCGAGTGTGTTGAGATAGACTGTCCCTCTGTTCCCGGACTGATTTTTATCCGAGTACGATGTCTAGTGATGTATGACGTGGGCCTGGCTGGGGGTCCTGTCATACAAGAGTTCATTTCTGTGCACGTTCGACGGGATGGAGCTATGCGAGGGATGATGCTGCCGCCACCGCCTGATGCACCGGGTTAGGTGTGAGACCTGCGCGCGACGAGTAGGAGCTGGATCTCTTTTTGATGTAGATAATCGACACTTTCGATGGGGGTTTGCGCTCGTATGATGTTGAGGGTCGAGGGTTTCTTTTTGAGATTTTAGGCAGGACATGGTAGAGTCCTAGCTTTTCTTGTTTTGTATCGACCCGAGAAAAATGAAGTCCCATCCTAAAAGAATATGTAAATAATGTGTCGATGTTTGTTTATAAAATCCTGATGTTTAGCTGGTGTGTATTTGTATCATGGATTGGTAGGGGGATAGATGGTGATATTTAATTTGCTTCCGCTATGAGTCGCATTGGGACCGATCGTTTTTAAAAAAAAAATGTCTGCAAATTAGGATGATTGTTCGAAAGAAAGAAAGGCAATAAAGTGTAACATCAGAGCTTGTGGTGATCGCCGAAGGGTTCGGGGTGCTACAACGCTCCCTTTTTGGTATCAGAGCGAATGGTTATAGGTGGAGTGATAAGAAGCGTCATTTGGAGATTGAGGAAACATGATGACAATGCACACCATAGGATCTAAAATGAAATAATTGAATAACGGGTGATGGGTATTCACTAGTAGATCCCCAGTAGTTTATTTTGAGTTGCTTTTAGGTACCAGTAACATGTATGTGTTACTTATGTAGTAGTAGTAGTAATTGCTTTGAGTGGAGGCAGTGAGTCTCAGATTATTCCTAAGGCAATGCTTGGAAATTGTAGGAAAGTCATGGTGCGAGCTGGAAGTGCTCATCCATCGAGGGCTGAAGCCTCTGCTGCAAGGGCTGAACCCTGAATGGAAGATATCCTGCAGGCATTAGCCAATATTGGAAATCTGATGGAGAGGCAGGCGCAGCAACAGCCCGGAGCAGAACGCCGTACTCAAGGACTAGTGGAGTAGTTTTTGAAGCTGAAGCCACTTAAGTTTAATGGAATGGGAAGTCCTGAGGAGGCAGAGCAATGGATTGATGGAATGGAGAGAATTTTCCTGCTGTTGGACTGTACTGATGCTGAGAAAATAGTCTTAGCAGAGTATCAATTGGAGGGAAATGCGAAGTTTTGGTGGAGAGCTTCGAATGACATAATCTTTCCACCAGGTACTGATGTGAGCTGGGAGGAGTTTGTTAGGGCTTTTAGTAGGAAGCATTTCTCTGATTGTGCTAAGGATAGGAAGATTACTGAATTTGTTCAGCTAGAACAAAAAGGATTGACAGTAGATCAATATGAGGCTAGATTTTCTGAATTGTCTAGATATGCTCCTAGATTGATTGGGGATCAGGAAGAGAAGACTAAGAGATTCCTGAAAGGATTGAGGACTGATATTAGAAAGCAACTGGTGCCTTTGAACATAAGAGATTATAATGAGATTTATGAAAGGGCGCAGTTAGTGGAGCAGGAACTGTTGAGGGAGCGGTCGAAATTTAAGAAACCGTTGAATTTTAGTGATGTGAAAAAGGGGAAGAGACCTTATTCTGGTCAAGGTCAGACCTGGAATGTGAAGAAGAAGAGTAATTTTGGGAATTCTGGAGGGGCAAGGAGTGGTCTGAATATAGGGAAAGCACCCTATCAGCCTGGTAATTGCCAGAGGTGTAATGGGAGACATGGCCTAGGACCTTGTACGGGACAGCAGAAATGTTTTGGCTGTGGACAAGTAGGTCATCTTAGGAGGAATTGCCCACAAGAGAGGTCGCAAGTGAGTGTTGGCTCGGTGCGACGGGGATATCAGAGTGCCGTTAGGTCGAACCCGCAAGGAAATCCTTAGAGACCGCCTGCACAAGGAAGAGTGTATGCGATTACCCAGGAGGAAGCGGAAGCTTCCAAAAATGTTATCTCAGGTACGATTCTTATTAATGGTGAAAAGGCATATGCATTGTTTGACACGGGTGCGACGCATTCGTTTGTGTCTGAAAGATATAGATGTTTGAATAAGATAGAAGTTATGCCTCTTGAGACGCCTCTTTGTGTTTCCACGCCTTTAAAGAATATGGTATTGTCTACGTTGGTGTGTGGAAATTGTAAGATATCCATGGGAGGAAAGGACATGGAAATAGACTTGGTTGTAATGGCTATGTATGATTTTGATGTTATTATAGGAATGGACTGGCTTCGTAAGTATCGGGCTAGAATGGATTGTTATAGAAGAGTGATTCAATTCGTTTTACCTTATCAGTCTAGTTGTGAATTTTTAGGAGGTCAGAACCATTTGCCTGTAGCGCTTATTTCAGCAGTAGAAGCTTGTAAGTTACTTGACGAAGGATGTCAAGGGTACCTAGCCATAGTTAGAGATTATGCAAGGAAGGAGCCTAATCTTGAAGAAGTTCGTGTAGTTAACGAATTTCAAGATGTATTTCCTGAGGAATTGCCTGGTGCCGCCAGAGCGGGAGATTGAATTTGAAATTGAATTAATGCCTGGAACAGGACCAATATCAAAAGCCCCATATAGAATGGCCTTAGTTGAATTGAATGAGTTGAAAGTGCAACTGCAAGAATTGCTTGACAAAGGATTCATTAGACCAAGTGCTTCACCTTGGGGTGCACCCGTCTTGTTTATGAAAAAGAAAGATGGATCGATGCGCTTGTGTATTGACTATAGGCAGCTAAATCAAGTGACCATTAAGAAGGGTTAATACCCTGAAAAACCCCAAACTAGTACACTTGTGACAAATTTACCCCAAACTATTTTTTTGACTACCAAAAACCCTAAACTGGTATACTTTTGACAAATTTACCCCAAACTGGTACACTTGTGATAAATTTACCCTACGTTAGTTTTCGTTAAATTTTATTCTTAAATTATTAAGTTAAATAACACGTGACAGTTAACCAGTATACCAATTTAGGATTTTACGCTCCGTTTATCACAGTTTACAATTTTTGTGATTTTTTTGTGATATTAATCAAATTTAGCAGAGTATATTTGTCACAAATTTACTAGTTTAGGGTTTTTTGCGATCGAATAAAATAGTTTGGGGTAAATTTGTCATAAATGTATCAGTTTAGGATTTTTTATAGTCAGTCATGGTAAATTTGTCACAGATTTACCAGTTTGGAGTTTTTCATGGTCAAAAAAATAGTTTGGGGTAAATTTGTCACAAGTGTACCAGTTTGGGGTTTTTCAGGGTATTAGCAAGAATAAGTATCCTTTGCCTAGAATTGATGACTTGTTTGACCAGCTTCAGGGAAGTTCAGTTTTCTCTAAGATTGACTTGAGATCGGGATACCATCAGTTAAGAATTAAGAAGGAGGACATTCCTAAGACTGCGTTTAGAACTCGTTATGGGCACTATGAGTTCCTTGTTATGCCATTTGGATTGACTAATGCACCTGCCGCATTTATGGATTTGATGAATAGAATATTTCAGCCTTATTTAGACCAGTTTGTGATTGTTTTTATTGATGATATTCTGGTATATTCAAAAGGGTCTAAAGAGAACGAGTAGGAGCTGGATCTCTTTTTGATGTAGATAATCGACACTTTCGATGGGGGTTTGCGCTCGTATGATGTTGAGGGTCGAGGGTTTCTTTTTGAGATTTTAGGCAGGACATGGCAGAGTCCTAGCTTTTCTTGTTTTGTATCGACCCGAGAAAAAGGAAGTCCCATCCTAAAAGAATATGTAAATAATGTGTCGATGTTTGTTTATAAAATCCTAATGTTTAGCTGGTGTGTATTTGTATCATGGATTGGTAGGGGGATAGATGGTGATATTTAATTTGCTTCCATTATGAGTCGCATTGGGACCGATCATTTAAAAAAAAAAAATGTCTGCAAATTAGGATGATTGTTCGAAAGAAAGAAAGGCAATAAAGTGTAACATCAGAGCTTGTGGCGATCGCCGAAGGGTTCGGGGTGCTACATATAGGCAATTGAGTGAAATAGAAACTACACCGCTTGAGACGCCTCTTTATATTTCCACGCCTTTAAAGAATATGGTATTATCTACGATGATGTGTGCAAAATGTAAGATAACTATGGAAGGACAAGATATGGAAATAGACCTAGTTGTGATGGCTATGTATGACTTCGATGTTATCATAGGGATGGACTGTCTCCATAAGTATAGGGCTAAGGTGGATTGCTATAGGAAAGTGATCCAGTTCATGTTACCTGATCAGTTTAGTTTTGAATCTTTTGGAGGATAGACAAACCCCTCTATAGCCATTATCTCAATGGTAGAAGCTCGTGAACTACTTGATGAAGGATGTCAAGGATACCTAGCAGTAGTAAGAGATCTTATTAAGAAAGAGGCTGAAATCGGTGAGATTCGAATAGTCAGGGAATTTCAGGATGTGTTTCCTGAGGAGTTGCCTGGATTACCACCAGAGCGAGAGATTGAGTTTGAAATTGAACTAATGCCTGGAACAGGACCAATATCGAAAGCCCCGTATAGAATGGCCTTAGTAGAGTTGAAGGAGTTGAAGGTGCAACTACAGGAGTTGCTTGATAAGGGATTTATTAGGCCAAGTGCTTCACCTTGGGGTGCACCAGTTCTATTTGTGAAAAAGAAGGACGGGTCGATATGTCTATGTATTGACTATAGACAGCTGAACCAAGTGACTGTAAAGAATAAGTATCCCTTGCCTAGAATTGATGATTTATTTGATCAGTTGCAAGGAAGTTCAGTCTTTTCTAAAATTGACTTAAGGTCAGGATACCATCAGTTAAGGATAAAGAAATAAGACATTCCTAAGACTGCATTTAGGACTCGTTATGGACATTTTCTTAGTTATGCCTTTTGGATTAACGAATGCACCAGCCGCATTCATGGATTTAATGAATAGGATATTTAAGTTTTATCTGGATCAGTTTGTAATTGTCTTCATCAACGATATCCTGATATATTCTAAAGGATCTGAAGAGCATGACTGATACCTGAGGATAGCATTACAAACATTAAGAGATCATGAGTTATACGCCAAATTCAGTAAGTGTGAATTTTGGCTGGATCAGATAATATTTTTAGGGCATGTGGTGTTGGGAAATGGAATTGCAGTGGACACTGCAAAGGTTGAGATGGTAGTGAATTGGCCAAGATCGACGACAACAACTGAGATACGGCGTTTCTTAAGATTGGCTAGCTATTATAGGAGGTTTATAGAAGGATTTTCACAATTGGCAGGCCCTCTAACAAAATTGACTCGAAAGAATGTGAGGTTTGAATGGAGTGGAGGATGTGAAAGAAGTTTTCAGGAACTTAAAAGAAAGTTGACTACAGCTCCAATCCTAACTATACCATTTGGACCTGATGGATTCACAGTGTATAGTGAAGCATTTCATAAAGGACTGGGATGTGTTTTGATGCAGCATGGCAAGGTCATAGCTTATGCATCAAGGCAGTTGAAACCTCATGAGTTAAATTACCCAACGCATGATTTGGAATTGGCAGATATAGTGTTTGCTTTGAAAATATGGAGACATTATCTAAATGGAGAGAAATTTGAAATCTATACAGATCATAAGAGCTTAAAGTATTTGTTTTCGCAAAAAGAGTTGAACATGAGACAGAGAAGGTGGATGGAATTATTAAAAGATTATAATTGTGAAATACGATACCATACAGGAAAGGCAAATAAAGTGGCAGATGCCCTTAGTCGAAAGTCGGCTATGGACATGGCTAATCTGAGAATAACATAGTGGAATCTGTTAAAGTCAATTGTGGATTCAGACTTCAAGTTAGAAATGGACCACCTTACTGGTATGCTTACTGCATTAAGGATTGAGCTTGAAATCATTTAGAAAGTTAAGATTTTATAAAAATTTGACCTGGAGATTTTGAAGATACGAAACGCCGTGTCTTTAGGGAAAAGACCAAAGTTTCAAGTTTCGGAAGACGAAGTAGTAAGATGCCAAAGACAGCTCTGTGTTCCTGATAATGAAGAAGTAAAAAGGGAAATTCTATCAGAAGCACATAAGAGTAATTATAGTATTCATCCAGGGAGTACAAAAATGTATAGAAATTTACACCAACAATTTTGGTGGAATGGCATGAAGAAGGATATAGCTAAGTACAAACATGTTTCTCAATGTTTAATATGCCAGCAAGTGAAAGTGGAACACTGCAAACCCGCAGGACTATTGAGACCATTGGACGTACCAGAGTGGAAATGGGAGCATGTGACGATGGACTTTGTGCAAGGATTGCCAAGGACATCAAGTGGTCACGACTCTATTTGGGTAATAGTAGATCGTTTGACTAAATCTGCTCATTTCCTAGCTATCCTTGTAGACTACTCGATGAATAAACTTGCTGAGATTTATGTAAGCCAAGTGATACGCTTACATGGTATTCCTGTAACAATCACATCGGATCATGACTCTAGGTTCACTTCAAATTTAGTACTGCTTTTCATCCTCAATTAGATGGACAAACGGAAAGAGTGATCCAAACTTTGGAAAATATGCTGAGAGCTTGTATTATTGATTTTAAAGGAAGTTGGGATGAAAAGTTGCATTTGATAGAATTTGCCTATAACAATAGTTTTCAGAAAAGTATAGGCATGGCTTCGTTTGAAGCATTATATGGAAGAAGGTGTAGGACTCCTGTTTGTTGGAATGAAGTAGGTGAAAGGAGTTCGACAGGACCTGAATTAGTACAAATTACTACTGAGGCTATGGAGATAATAAGGAAAAGACTAACAACCCATAATAGGCAGAAAGACTACGCAGATAAGCGTATGAGACCTTTAGAGTTTAATGTGGGAGATCATGTATTCCTTAAAGTATCCCCTCCGAAAGGAATATCTCGATTTGGAATGAAGGGTAAGTTAAGCCCTAGGTTTGTTGGACCTTTTGAGATACTTGAAAAAATAGGAAATGTAGCTTATCGTTTGGGGCTGCCTCCTAAATTAGAAAATTTACATGATGTGTTCCATGTGTCGATGTTGAGAAAGTATCAGCCGGATCCTAGTCACATACTCGATCATGAAGCCATCAAAGTGGATGAGAAAGTGAGGTACATTGAAGAGCTTGTGCAAGTACTGGATCGAAAGGAGCAAATTCTTAGGACCAAGAAAATTCCATTGGTTAAGATATTATAGCGACATCATGATGTGGAGGAAGCCACATGGGAGAGTGAAAATGAGATGAGGGAAAGGTACCCTCACTTGTTTCAAAAGACATAGGAAATGTCTAATTTCGAGGACGAAATTCTCTAGGGAGGGCAGAATTGTGGCATCCTAGAATTTCATGACAATCCCTAGATGTGCTATGAACCATGGATAGGTGATGGAAGCACCCTCAAATTATATTGTAGCCATTAGACCCATGATTTGCAATAAGATTAAGGCCGAGCTTTTTAATGGATAATAAATTGATAGGAAAATTTTATTCTGGGCCATGCCTTTTATAGGTTGGATTTTATTGAATTATGTTACTTAATATTATGGCCATATGAATTGGTCATTAGGTGTATACTTAGGTGAAGGTTAAATGGGGAAAAATTAGAGAGGAGTGGGTTGATTTTCTTAAGCCCAAGACCAGCCCCACCGTTCGGCCACTAAGGCCTGACCCGCAAAGCCCAAAGGGAGGGCTGCTATCGACCGGATGGAGGGAGAGGCCCGGCCCAAGGAAGGCCCATCAACTTGTATGGGGAAAATGCCAAGTGGCTAAGGGGACCAGCCAAGTGGCATTTGCATGCAATCAAATGATTGCTAATCATTACTAAAGGGAAGAAAAGAGAGGGAGATTGGGTGGAGTGAGCGAGGAGTACACAGAGAGAGAGAGAGAGAGAGAGAGAGAGAGTTGTCGTGCGAGAGAAGGAGAGGAAGAGAGCAAGAGAGAAAGGAAGAAGGAATCCCGTTGCTGCCGTGCATGCCACCTAGTCCCACCGTCGAGCCGCCTTGCCCCACCGTTCTTGTTTGCTATGATTCTCTTTGGATTAGAGGCAAGTAGAGCCCATTGATCTATCCTTTGCTTGCTGTGGTTGTTCCAAGTGAGTTGTTGCATGTAGAAACAGCCTGACCTTTGGTGATTTCGTTAGCTGCATGCGATTTTCTAGTTGGAATCTCACTTCGACTTCTTGATGAAAGTTGTAGAGGACTTCTTGAATATTAACATGCTAAAAATTGAGATGAAACGGAAAAGTATTGATTGGTGAAATGATTTTTCTTTGAAGAAACTAGATTTGGAAACTGTTATGTTGGTCTATTGTGATTCGGTGAATTTTATGAAAATATCCAGTCCGAATTCGATCTCGTGTTCTTGATAAGAGTTGTAGAAGACATCTTAAGGAGCAATAACTGAAATTTGAGAATAAACAGACCAATATTGATCGGGGAAATGATTTTCATTGAAAGAGATTAAATCTGGAGATTTAGCCGAGGGTTTGGGTTAGTTGTAATAGTCATATCTTTTAATCCATAAGGAATTACACTTCGATTTCTTCATGAGAATTTTACCTTTAGATCTCAACCATAACATATTAAAATCTCAAAATTTTTGGAGTTCATTTAAGGGCTTAATCGAAATTATTTGCAAAACTGTGCAAAAGTGGCGCTGAAATTTCTTTTGCTGTGATGTATGGATCTATGTGATTGATATGAAACTTTCTTGACATGGTGTTTTTCACGAAATATCTTCCTATAGATCTTTTTTACATCATGTTAAATTTTCAGAATTTATTGAGATTTTTTACTAATTTTCCAAGAATTTTTACTAAAGTGGTGCATTTTGTTTTACCTGAAAATTGGTTCTATTTCAAGAACCAATGAACTGCTTTATGAAATGTGATATCGTGGGTGTTATGTGCACTGCATTTATGGTGACATTTGGCATATTACATGACATCAAAAAGCTGGTTTAGACCTTTGATATTGTTGCATCAAATGCCATGTTGAAAATAAGACATATATGTGATTATGAATTGTGATAATAATGATACCATCGAAGGTGTGAGCTGACGATGCCCCGGGAGTGTCGGGATGCCTGGAGTGTGCGTGCTGGATGCCTGAAGGTTTGTACCAGAGGGTCCTCGAGAGTTTCGAGATGCCTGGTGGTATACGGTACGTGATTCCAGGGGGATACCTAGTGGTATGTCGGTACGTAATCCCAAAAGCCCTAGAGGTTTGTGCCGGGGGGATTCCTCGTGATGCTAGATAGGGTGCGAGATGCCCGGAGGTTTGTGCCAGATGCCTGGAGGTGTGTGCCGGAGGTTCCTCGCGACGCCAGGTTGGGTGCGAGCGATAAATTGAGGGATGCAAACGTTGGTCCCTGGAAGAAAAATGATGAGCTCCTTTTAAAAGATAAAAAATTGAAATTGATTCATGCGCATGGGTGTGTGCATGTGGTATGATACCTGATCTGCTTATGAAAGTAAATTAATGCTATTTGACATTGAGAATGCAATCATGAAGGCTTGAATGGATCTCATGGGGATGTATACGCGATTGTATTAATGATATGAATCATGCGTATGTATGTGCATATGGCATGGGATGAACCTCGTGGAAATACAAGCATGATTGCATGGTGGTATATGCACGATGGCATGGTGAGATATGTGTGACTGCATGGGGACATATGCACGACCGCATGGTGATGTATGCTCGATAGCATGGATGATATGTGCTTCACTCGTGATATCCTGATTGTCTTGTTTGTTGCATTGTGTAGTTTAGTGGATCTTTACTGCTGAGTGATTGTACTCACCCCTTTGGGGACTAACATTTCAGATTGAAAGATGCCTCTATCACCCGTCATGCATGGTACATTTTATGGATTACCATCTGATGTTGAGGTCGAGTGCACGGAGCACTCCTGTGTCGGTGTTCGTGGTTTGGTGTTTATCCGAGTCCGTATTTTGGTCATGTGTGATGTGGGCCTCCCTGATGGCCCTCTAGTTCAGGAGTTTCTTTCTGTACACATTCGACGCGACGGACTGATGATGGGGATGCTGCCGCCACCGCCGACCAATGCACCGAGATGGGTGTGATGGGAGCGTGCGACTGGTGGAGGTTGACACTTTTTGGGATGGCCGACACTAGCTGATGGATAGATCTACATGTCTGATTTATAGTCAGGTTCTTTTTGGGTTTAGCCGAGCTTACTTAAAGTCTTGGCCTTTTGTTGTATTGACTTGTGAAATCCATCTTAGTTATGTAAATAAAAGTGATTTGGCCCTAAAATGCACATATATATGAAATGTTGTAGTTGGTGTGTATTGCATTATAATATTTGGTTGGAGTAAGGGTTAGGGAGATGGTGAGTATGCTTCCATTATATGAACTGCGTTAGGACCGATCTAGAGGATGTAAACCCCCAAGTTGTATGGACCCACTACAATTGAAATGGTATCAGAGTGGTATGTTATTAGGACAAATGAAAGGTAAGTAATTTGTGGCGACCCTAGCGGATCGAGGGCCGCGTCGAAGGGTGTCCCAGGGTGGTCTTAAGATTTGAAATGTGGCCTATCTCAAACTTGAAAACCGAATCTCGAGCTCTCTCGAGTAAAATTCACTCCTTGAGTACCATCTATGCTACTGAAGATTTCTGACTTAGCGCATCTGCGACCTTGTTAGCCTTTCCAGGATGATTCAGGATATCACAATCATAGTCCTTTAGGAGTTCTTTGCGGCGACGTTGTCTCATATTCAACACCTTATGAGAGAATAGGTACTTGAGACTTTGATGGTTTGTAAAGATCTGGAATCTTTCTCCACACAAATAATGTCTCCAAATCTTTATAGCGAAAATAATCGCTATGAGGTCCAAGTCATACATCTGGTAATTCATCTCGTGAGGTCTCAACTGATGGGATGCGTACGCAACAACTCTGCAATGTTGCATTAACACACAACACAATTCTCTAAAGGACGCATCACTATAGATCTCGTATCCTCCAGGTCCATATGGTATCGTCAACATGGGTGCGGTAGTCAGCTTCTACTTAAGCTCTTGGAAATTATGCTCACACTTATCTGTCCACACGAATTTCTCTTCCTTCTTTAGTAGTCGCATCAATGGCAAAGCTAATGCTGATAACCCTTTCACGAACCTTCTATAGTATCCGGCCACGCCCAAGAAAATTCAGATCTCTATCACCATTATCGATCTTGGCCAATTGATAACTACTTCGATCATGGTCGAGTCCACGCAGATTCCTTCGCCTAAAATCACGTGACCTAAAAACGCTACAAGAGTCAACCAAAACTCACACTTGCTGAACTTAGCGTACAGCTCATGATTCCTCACGGTCTAAGGTACCATCCCCAAATGCCTTTTGTGCACCTCAGGACTTCTTGAGTACACTAGGATATCATCGATGAACATGATCACAAACTAATCCAAATACTCTTTGAACACTTGGTTCATCAAATCCATGAAAGCAGCTGGGGCATTCGTCAAGCCAAACAGCATTACAGTGAACTCATAATGGCCGTATCGAATGCAAAACGATGACTTCGGTATATCCTCCTTCTTGATCCGCAACCGATGATATCCTGCCCTCAAGTTGATCTTGGAGAATATTGACGCTCCTTGCAACTGATCAAACAAGTCGTCGATCCTCGGTAATGGATACTTGTTCTTGATCGTTACCTGATTGAGTTCGCAATAGTCGATGCATAGGCGCAACGAACCATCTTTCTTCTTCATGAACAAAATTGGTGCTCCCCAAGGTGATGCACTGGAACGTATGAATCCTTTATCCAACAATTCTTGCATTTGCACCTTTAGTTCCTTCAATTCCGACAACGCCATCCGGTAAGGAGCCTTAGAAATTGGCTCTGTTTCGAGAGCTAACTCAATCATGAACTCTATCTTCCTTTCTGGCGGCAAACCTGGCAATTCTTTCGGAAACACATCTGGAAAATCTTGTACTACAACGATGTCTTCAATCATCAGCTCCTCAATTGTCGTATCCACGACAGTTGCCAAGTAACCTTGACAACCCCCATCTAACAAACAGGCTGCCTCAAGCAAAGAGATTAAGGAAATCGAGGGTCCTCCTCGACTCCCAATAAACTCAAAACTTTCACCCGCTAATGGGTTAAACTGAATCATTTTACGATAACAATCCATCTTAGCTCGTTACTTGGTGAGCCAGTCCATGACAATTATCACATTAAAATCATACGTGGCTAGGACTATCAAATCTATCCTCCCCTCTTGCTCACCAATCACTAACTTGCAACCAGGACAATCTATCGTAGACAATATCTTATCCTTTAACGGTGTAGATATGCTAACCATTGACTCCAACAACTCAGGATTCAATCCTACCAGCTTAATAAATTGTTCAGCTATAAACGAATGAGTTGCACCAGGGTCAAATAAAGCATAAGCAGCATGGTCAATCAACAAGACTGTACCTATGATGGCGTACACCTTTCCTTGTGCTGGAAGTCTGTACAGTTCACCCTTCTGTGCAATCTGCAACGCAAATCCTCATTTCTGACCCATCGGTGGCGACGGTGGCAACTGTGGTCCCATTTGTCTTTTGGGACAATTCCTAGCCACACTCAAAACAAGCACCCGACCTAGAATGGCATGGGGCTGATCCATGCTGTCTTCCGTAGAAAGGACACACACCATTCTGTGTTTGCACTGAATTTCCTATCACACCCTTCCTATTGGACGGAATAAGATACCTTCCTCCAGTCATAGGTTTCTTCCCAAACCTATTTCCATTCGTATTCGAATCAAACCACGTCCCAAATGTAGCGGCTTGTTTGTTCTGGTCTCTCTCTATCAACTGGGCCTATTCATATAATTTGTTGTAGTCCTTTAAATTGAATGGTACCAGTGGACTCCTCAATTTCGGTCTAAGCCCATCTCTGAACCTTCTAGGTCGGTTACCAATTCCTCGATCAGTCTAGGGGCGTACTGCGACAGTTCAGCAAACTTCGCTCCGTACTGATCTACTGTCATCGTACCTTGGTGAAGGCGCTGGCATTCCGGCATCTTCAGTTCCCTAGCACTGTTAGAAAAGTATTTGCCATCAAATACTTCAACGAAGGTGTTCCACTCCGAAACCACACCTTCTGGGAACACTACTCCTTTGGGGGCTCTCCACTAAGTGCTTGTGTTGCCCTGCAATTGGTATACTGCAGGGACAACCTTCTCCTCCTCTGTGCACCTCAATAGTGCTAATGCCTTGTCCAAGTCTTGGACCAAGAGTGTTGCAGCTTTGGGGTCTCCTGCACTTGTGAACCTCGGCGGGTTCAACTTCAGAAACTGCTCGATCGGCTTATGCATAGGCCTCTCTCTCTCAACAACCACGTTCCCAAGTGGAACTTCTGTAGGTGCGGCAGCAGCAGTAGCATTAGCGGTGGCATTGGCGGCAGTAGTGGCGGCTACGGTAGCGGTGGTTGAAGCGGTGGCAGCGACAACCTGATTCTAGGCCTCCTGCCCTACCACATTCCCAAGTGTCTCAAGCGCCTAAATGATTCCATCTATCCTAGGATCGCCAGGAGCTGCTACCGCAACATTGACTGGAGGCGGTGCTACTCCACTTGCATTGGCTTGAGCCAATGCTTTACCATGACCACCTTAGGTACCAACCTTTGCCGGTGTCCTACCTCGAGTCACTAATCCAATGGTTCTCTTCCTAGGAGTCCTCTACTCCTGATCACTCATTATCTAGACTTTCTACAAAACATGTTTTCAATTTCATACAGAATTACAAACCGAGTGATCCCCACAAAACAATCTACCAAGCAGCTATCACTCAAATGCATCAGTGTAAAATAAAGGTCATTCATACTAATTATCCCAAGAACCCGTCGCACCTTATCACTCCAACTATCGACCGGCTCAAATACCACTTCGGGCTGGGATGTCACGCCCCGAACCTCAAGTTCATGTCCATCCCTTGGTGGTTGATAAAATTGCGACGTCCCAAGACGCGTCGCGGACCCGTTCATTTTTAATGGACATGCGGAAGCGAATAAACATATCTCCTGACAATAAACAGCATGAAATAGAAACGTAGGAAAACAATTCACAACCAAAACCCTTTTATATACACACCGATTCATATACAAAAGTCAACAACCAAAAGTCTACAAAAGACTGGCTCTCAAAAAGAAGTTGTCTTAACTGACCTACACCTCGGATCCCCGCAGCTCGGCTCCAGATCCTCCACTCTACGGTCCTGAAAAGAATTAAGCCCACGACGGGATGAGATATAAATCTCAACGAGTTCACGCACTAAACCCCGATTAGGAATGTAATACACCTAGAGGCATCCTAACCACACAAGCACACAACCATAAAACCATAGAGACTCACCTCGTCTCAAATCCTCCCTGCATGTCAGCACAATCAATATCATAGATATGAGTAGTAATCAAGCTCAATCAATTGGAACGCCGCACTCAATCTCAAACGATCACATTGGTCCTAATTATAGAACCAAATCGTTATGACACGTCCTATACCGTGCCACACAATTTTGTCCCATAATCCAGCGCGTCTAACTCAATCAATCATGTGTTCCTAGTTTTGATCTCGGCCTAATGGGCACAGCCTACTCGATGGTCGGCGGTCTTCTGGCATAGCCAGGTTTCGTCTCACCCTATTGAGCACGGCAACGTCTCTATCATATGGCAATCCCGAAGGAGCATCGATCCAGGATCAACTGTGATTGGCTTCCGTTGTCCAGGGGCGTCACATATAAGGGCAACGTCCGGCATAAACGGTCGCAACAGGTTCTCATAACCAACACATGACCACTCAATTATGGCTAAGGACACCGTGCATTGCACTCAAATGTCTCAATTAAGATAATGCGCTTGGCCCATTTTTTTGTATTAACAACACTCGGTGAAAATAATTGTGTGTAGTTACACTGTCAGATCAAACCCGAAAAATTGATATCCTTCCTTTTAAAATCCCACTATTTGATATAGTATTTAAAGCCATTTTCGGTGTCAAAACCCAACACTCGGGATTTTCTAATTAAATTTCAAAATTTCACAATTTTGGAATAAATAACCAAAATTTCAATCACCACTCAATTTGCACAAATTAACACGCAATTGTATAAACTAAGCACACCATTGCAATTAGCATGAAATTTCGGTCACCGACTATCCCGGTATAATTCCGAAAAATATTAAATAATTAAATAAATTCCAAAAACAATTAAATAATGCAATTTAAATTCAATAAAAGCTAACTTAGGCCAGAAATGCTAATCTAACCACCTAAATGGGCCTAGAAAATTTCCGAACCTATCTAGATAAATAGCACATTCTATCTAGTCCTTAATTAATCTAATCTAATCACCTAACATGCATAATTAAACAATTAAATCACCAATCTAAACTAACTAACCACCTAATCCCTAATTAGCCAAACTAATCATCCCTTAAGCATAATTAACTCCATAAGCATAGTTTAGCAAGTAAACTCATCGATTTAGCGATTCGATCAGTTCACTACGACGACGACGCGAAGGCGAGCCACAACCAAGCCTACTCCGACACCAACGGAGGATCGGACGAGCCGAAAATGGGCCACAATCTGTCAACCCACAAATGGGGTTCGGCCTTTGTCCAAGGGACGAAGGAGGCTGGTCAAGGCAGTTCATTAGGCTAAAACGGCACGGAACGGGCGGCGATGGCTGCAGTAACTCCTAGGGATCTCGACGAAGGCAAATGGCGGTTGGAAAGGCAACTGAACGGCGACTAGGGCACGCTAAAGATGACGAGACTATGCTGGAGGAGTAGAACGACGATGGGCGACCAGCGAGCTAGGGTGTGCGAGCGAGCAGCACCGGTGGGTGAGTGGTGGTCAGACGACGAGCAGGGGTGATCAACGGGCAAGGGGGCTAGCTTCTCTGGTTCTCTCTGGAATTTTGAGCTCTCAAATGGCTTTAACAATTGACAAAGCAACCAAAGGAAGGAGAAGAAGTGAGCTGTTGTAGGGGGCCACCATTTGGCCACAAAGTCAAGCAAAATATCCCAAAGTGCTCTTTGCTTGCCCCCATGAGCCAAGGATGTCATTCTTAGCCAATTACCCCTCCATGGCTTCCTCAAGAAGTCTGTCAAATGGTCTAAAAGTGGCTACACCCTTTAGTCTACGAATTTGGACAATTTCTCTCCAAATTTCATTCAATCATTCTCCGATTAAGCTCAGTTTGGTGTCCATAAATTCAGCCAAGATGCCCACATCAAATTCAACATTTTTCCTTGCCAATTGAACCAACTTGAATCCCAAAAATGAGTCCAAAAAAGGCCCTCTAATTTTCCCTGTCAAAAATAGCCTTACTTTGAATTTTCGCCAAAAATCCCAGTTTGCAGAAAAATCTTCGAAGGATGAGTCGAAGTTTCTAAAATGAATTGTGACATGACAAAAATTCAGAAATCGGGATCAATTTCGCGGTTAATTTCAATCTGACTCGATTTTAACGTGACCTAACCTGCTTGGTAGCTTTTAGGAATTTTTAGCACATTTGACCCGTGGTCTATTATTTTCGAGCCACATTGTACATCTTTGACACATTGGTGACTCTCAGTTGTCGTGAAAATCTCGAGGTTTTAGAAAAAAAAACATCGAATACAGAAATGACAGAAAAATCGGTCTAGTGTCATTCGACAGAAATTTTGCAATCAGGTCGGATCACCCACACACTAATCACACACCTCTGTCAAATCTACATATCTCCAATCTTTGATCGATTTTGATGGTGCCATAATGACCCTTGCAGATTAGCAAGGTCGAGCAATCGTTTCCTGGTCGAATTTTCAAGTCCATTGCGTTTAGATTCCTTAACGGCTTCACCTGATAAACTCGTTTATCCCGTGAGTGATCAGCTCAGGGAAAGAACTATAGGTGCGTCGATAAAAAACCCAACTTATTCAATCGAAAGCAGAACCTTAAAATCAGGATGTCATAACTCTTCCCCTCTTATGAAAATTTCGTCCTCGAAATTTAAACCATTACAAATCCTTAAACAAAATGGTGGGGGTATAATCATCTCATTGAATCTTCACTTTCCTAGGTTGCTCCTTTTGTGCCATGGTGTTGCCAGACCACTTTAACCAACGAGATCGTCTTAGTGCGTAGAATCTGCTCAGTCCGATCGACAATCTGAACCGGTCTTTCCACGTATGACACTCTGTCGTCCACGTCTAATTCTTCAAAATTTAGCATGTGGGTCGGGTCAGGCTCATACTTCCTGAACATCGACACGTGAAAGACGTCATGCACTTGTGCCAATTTCGGTGGCAATGGAAGACAATACGCTAGAGTCCCTATCCTTTCCAAAAAGGGACCTACGTATCTCAAGCTCAGTTTTCCCTTCTTGCCAAAGCGCGAAGTATCCCTCATTGGTGACACCTTCAGAAAGACTTGCTCACCAACTTGGAATTCCAATGGTCTTTGGCGCTTATCAGAATAACTTTTTTAGTGACTCTGAGCGGTCTTTAATTTGTCCCTAATGACGGCAAATGCATCCATTGACTGTTGAACCAACTCTGGGCCTGTGATCTTTCATTCTCTAACCTAATCCCAACACTGGTGTTCTGCACGCTTCGCCATACAACACTTCGAAAGGAGCCATTTGAATGCACTGTTGGTAGTTGTTGTTGTAGGTAAACTCGACAAGATGAAACAGTTCCTCCCAGCTTCCCTTGAAATCCAACACATAAGCTCGCAGCATGTCTTCGAGGGTTTGAATCGTCTTCTCAAACTGGCCATCCGTCTGAGGATGATAGGCAGTACTATACTGCAGCTACCTTCCTAAGGCGGTCTGCAAACTTTTCCAAAAGGCAACTATGAACCTCAGGTCTCGGTCTGATGTAATCGTCACCGGCACTCCATGTAGACGAACAATCTGATGCACATACAATTCTGCTTGCCTATCCAAATCAAGTTCCTTTCGTACGGTGATCAAGTGAGCCAACTTCGTCAGTCTGTTGACCACTACCCAAATGGAATCATTACCTCTCTGACTCATTGGTAAGCCCGTCATAAAATCAATTGTGATGTATTCTCATTTCCATTTGGGAATCTCGAGAGGTTGTAGAAGTTCTCTTGGCTTACAATGTTGTGCCTTCACTTGCTGACACGATAGACACTTGGCAACATGCTTGGCGATGTCCGCCTTCATGTCGGACCACCAATAGTGTTGATGCAGATTCTAATACATCTTCGTACTACTAGGAAGAACGATGTAACTGCTACGATGAGCTTCTGACAAGATCTCCTCCTTAACCTCTGCATTGTCAGGTACACACAATCATCCTCGGAACCTTAGTGTTCCGTCTTCTGAAATTCAACCTTCCTCTTTTCAGTATCCTCTTGCGGGATTTTCTGAATTTTCAAGTCTGTCAACTGAAGCATCTTGATTCCGATATGCACTTCCGACTCAATTCTAAGGGTAGCCATAAGATTTGAAGGTGGCCTACCTCAAACTTGAAAACCGAATCTCGAGCTCTCTCGAGTAAAATCCATTCCTTGAGTACCATTTGCGCTACTGAAGATTTCCGACTTAGTGCATCTGCGACCTTGTTAGCCTTTCTAGGATGTTACAGGATATCACAATCATAGTCCTTTAAGAGTTCCATCCAGCGAAGCTGTTCATGCTCAACTCCTTCTGAGAGAATAGGTACTCTAGACTTTGATGGTCTATAAAGATTTGGAATCTTTCTCCAAACAAATAATGTCTCCAAATCTTTAGAGCGAAAATAATCGATGCGAGTTCCAAGTCATGCGTCGGGTAATTCAACTCGTGAGAACTTAACTGATGAGATGCATACGCAACAACTTTGCCATGTTGCATTAACACGCAACCTAGTCCTCTAAAGGACGCATCACTATAGATCTCATATCCTCCAAGTCCAGATGGTATTGTCAACATAGGTACGGTAGTCAGCTTCTACTTAAGCTCTTGGAAACTACGCTCACACTTATCTGTCCACACAAATTTCTCTTCCTTCTTCAGTAGTCGCGTCAACGGCGAAGCTAATGCGGAAAACCCTTCCACGAGCCTTCTCTAGTATCATGCTAAACCCAAGAAACTTCGGATCTCTATCACTGTTGTCGGTCTTCGCTAGTTGATTAATGCTTCGATCTTGGTTAGGTCCACGGAGATTCCTTCGCCCAAAATCACGTGACCTAGAAACGCTACAAGAGTCAACCAAAACTCGCACTTGTTGAACTTAGCGTACAGCTCATGATTCCTCAGGGTCTGGATTACCATCCTCAAATGCCTTTCATGCTCCTCAGGACTTCTCGAGTACACCAAGATATCGTCAATGAACATAATCACAAACTGATCCAGATACTCTTTGAACACCTAGTTCATTAAATCCATGAAATCAATAGGGGCGTTTGTCAAACCAAACGACATTACAGTGAACTCATAATGGCCGTATCGAGTGCGAAACGCTAACTTCAGTATATCCTCCTTCCTGATCCTCAGTTAATGATATCTCGTCCTCGAGTCGATCTTAGAGAATATTGACGCTCATTGCAACTGATCAAGCAAGTCATCGATCCTTGGTAGTGGATACTTGTTCTTGATCGTTACTTGATTGAGTTGGCGATAGTCGATGCACAAGCGCAACGATTCATTTTTCTTCTTCACGAACAGAACTGGTGCTCCCCAAAGTGATGCACTAGGACATATGAATCCTTTATACAACAATTCTTGCATTTGCACCTTCAGCTCCCTCAATTCCGACAACGCCATGCAGTAAGGAGCCTTAGAAATTGGCTCTGTTCCGGGAGCTAACTCAATCACGAACTTTATCTTCCTTTATGGCGGCAGACCTAGCAATTCTTTCAGAAACACGTTTGGAAATTCTTGTACTGCAACAATGTCTTCAATTTTCAACTCCTCAACTGTTGTATCTACAACAGTTGCCAAGTAACCTTGACAACCCCCGTCTAACAAATAGGTTTCCTCAAGCGACGAGATTAAGGAAATCGAGGGTCCTCCTTGAATCCCAATTAACTTGAAACTTTCACCCGCTAACGAGCTAAACTAAATCACTTTACGATAACAGCCATCTTAGCTCGTTGCTTGGTGAGCCAGTCCCTGCCAATTATCACATCAAAATCTATCCTCCCTTCTCGCTCACCAATCACTAACTTGTAACCAGGACAATCCATTGTAGACAACACCTTATCCTTTAATGGTGTAGATATGCTAACCATTGACTCCAACAACTCAGGATTCAATTCTACCAGCTTAACAAATTGTTCAGCTATAAACGAATGAGTTGTACTAGGGTCAAATAAAGCATAAGCAGCATGGTCGTTCAATGAGACCGTACCTGTGATCACATTAGGCAAGTCCTCTCCCTATAATCTAGTGATGGTGTACACCCTTCCTTACGCTGGAGGTCTGTTCAGTTCACCCTGTTGTGCAATCTGCGACGTAAATTCTCGGTTCTGACCTATCGATGGTGGAGGTGGCAACTACGGTCCCATTTGTCTTCTAGGACAATTCCTAGCCATGTGACCTTGCTAGCCACACTCAAAACAAGCACTCGGCCTAGAATGGCACAAGGCTAATCCATGCCGTCTTCCGCAAAAATGACACATGCCATTCTGTCTTTGCGCTGGCTTTCCTATCCCACCTTTCCTATTGGGTGGAATAGGATACCTTTCTCCAGTCAAAGGTTTCTTCCCAAACTTATTTCCATCCCTATTCGAACCAAACCGCATCCCAGATGCAATGGCTTGTTCGTTTTGGTCTCTCTCTATCAACTGGGCCCGTTCATACAGGTCATTATAGTCCTTCAAATTGAATGGTACCAGCGGACTCCTCAATTCCGGTCTGAGCCCATCTCTAAATCTTCTAGCTCAATCTACCGGATCCTCGATCAATCTAGGGGCATACTGCAACAGTTCAACGAACTTCGCTTCGTACTTTTCTACTATCATCATACCTTGGCGAAGGCACTGGAATTCTGACATCTTCAGTTCCCTAGCACTGTCAGAAAAGTATTTGCCATTAAATACTTCAACGAAGGCGTTCCACTTCGGAACCACACCTTCTGGGAACACGACTCCTCTGGTGGCCCTCACCAAGGGCTTGCATTCCCCTCCAACCGGTATACTGCAAGGACAACCTTCTCCTCTGTGCACTTCAGTAGTGCAAATGCCTTCTCCAAGTCTTGGACCCAGAGTGTTGCAGCTTTGGGGTCTCCAGCACCTGCGAACCTCAGCAGGTTCAACTTTAGAAACTACTCGACGAGCTTATGCATAGGTTTCTCTCTCTCAACAGCCACGTTCCCAGGTGGAACTTCGGTAGGTGTGGCAGCAGCGGGTGCGGCGGCAGCGACGACAGCAGCAACAATATCAACAGCGGCATTGGCTTCAGTAGTGGCGGCTGCGGTAGAGGCGGCTAAAGTGGTGGCGGGGGTAGCTTAATTCTAGGCCTGTTACCCTACCACATTGTAGCACCCCGAACCCTTCGGCGATCACCACAAGCTCTGGTGTTACACTTGATTACCTTTCTTTCCTTCGAACAAGCGTCCCAATTAGCAGACACTTTTTTTTTTTTAAATGATCGGTCCCAATGCGACTCATAGCGGAAGCAAATTAAACATCACCATCTATCCCCCTACCAATCCATGATACAAATACACACCAGCTAAACATCGACACTTTATTTACATATTCTTTTAGGATGGGACTCCTCCTTTCTCGGGTCGATACGAGACAAGAAAAGCGAGGACTCTGCCATGTCCTGCCTAAAATCTCAAAAAGAAACTATCAACCCTCTACATCAAGCGCACAACCCCCCATCAAAAGTGTCGATTATCTACATCAAAAAGATTCAGCTCCTACTCATCGCCCCTAGGTCTCACACCCAACTCGGTCCATCAGGTGGTGGCGGCGGCAACATCCCTCGCATAGCACCATCTCGACGAACGTGCACAGAAATGAACTCCTGAATGATAGGGCCCCCAGCCAGGCCTATATCGTACATCACTAGACATCGCACTCGGATGAAAGTCAGTCCGGGAACAGAGGGTCAGTCTATCTCCGCACACTCGACCTTTGCATTAGACAGTATACCATAAAACGTACCACGTGTGACGGCAGGTAGCGGCATACTTGCTAATCTGAAATGTTATCACCAAAACGGGTGAGTACAACCACTCAGCAGATAGGCAAATCCAATAACATCCCAATGCATCATGCATATCATCACACGTTGCAAGCATCACTTACCTTGTAATCATGCGTATCATGCATCATCACATCATATATATCATCATCATCATGGCATATCATATATCATTATCATCATCATGCATTTCATCATGCATATATTATCGTAGGTGATCATCATATCACATCACATGCCATCATCATCATGCATCATCATGCATATATTATCATAGGTGATCATCATATCACATCACATGCTATCATCATCATGCATCATCATGCATATATTATCATAGGTGATCATCATATCACATCACATGCCATCATCGTCATGCATCATCATGCATATATTATCATAGGTGATCATCATATCACATCATATGCCATCGTCATCATGCATCATCACGTCATGAGTTAATTATCATCTTTATCTTTCAATTTTGATCACCACATCACCCATTTCTCAAATCATCAATCTCATCATCAACCCTTCGGGCAGAAACCTCCGACAGGGCTCCATCATCAACCCTTCGGGCAGAAACCTCCGACAGGGCTCCATCATCAACCCTTCGGGCAAAAACCTCCGACAGGGCTCCCGGCAAACTCAGCCATCCCATGGCCACGGGGCTTCCGACCCCCCACATTTCGGGCATCTCGCAGCTCAACTAGCATCACGAGGCATTCCCTTCAGGCAGAAACCTCCGACAAGGCTTCCGGCATTTACACTCCCTGGCCGGGCATCCCGCACCCAAATCCTGGCATCGCGAGGAACCTCCGGGCATGTATCCAAGATACAACCGGACATCCGGCCCCCCACATTCCGGGCATCCTGAATCTCCCAGGGAATCTCTGGAATTACGCCACCAGGCCACCAGACAACATCCTCCACCACAACCTCTTTCTCATCCACATTTATCCTTTTATCTCAATTTAACATGGCAATTGGCATGGCATCAAACAAATCACACTTGCATTTCAATTCACATGTCATACACATGCCAAAACTTAATCACATATGCATTTCAACTTAATACATGTACAAAGATCTCATCACACAAGTGCCACACAAATGAAGTTGAATCCATGGCCAAATAAAAATCTATTTTATTTTATTTTATTATTATTTTATTATTTTATTTTATTTATTTATTTTCATAAATAAATATTAAATTTAATATCTATGATTTTCCCAAAATCATGATACTCAAAAATCATTAAACAAACAAGTAGAATCACAATTTCACACAAAATTCGTGGCCAAATTGAATTTCTCATAATTTCACAATTTTCACAAAATAGCACCTTATATTCGGATAATGGCCAGACTTGCACAGTTTCCAAATAAATTCGATTAAAATACTCATATGGCCTTCAAAAATTACAAAATTTTACAGGGTGATAGCCAACACATTTTCGTGCATTTCTCATGAAGAACTCTAAGCAAAATTATTTTTATATTAATTTCTACAACCCTACGAAGCTTCTGGAATCACGACCGCGACGTCCAGAACACACTCCTCTGAATTTCTTAGTTTTCACCCATCAATTCTCTTTATTTTCTTCTGAAATTTGAGTATGTTATGTACCAAGGTGTCCTTTACAAGTTTCATGAAGAGATCTAGGCCAAATAACCAGATTATGGTCACCATTTTAGTCCATAAAGTCTCGGGTGTCTCGGAATACTTCACCAGAACCATTTTTTTTTCAAGATGTAGCCGATTCACCAAGCTACACTTGTTATTTTTGCTTCAAATTTGAGTATGTTGTAGTTTAATGTATTTCCTACAACTTTCAAGAAGACAACAAAGTGAGATCTCCAACAGAAATCAACATGCAACCAAGAAATCAACAAGAGATCAGTGAAAATTTCGCAGATCTAAAGTCTCCGTACAATAGAACTTTTTACCCCTCAAATCTCCATCGTTTTCTACGAATTTGTAGTATGTCATAGTACAAGACGTTAGCTTCAACTTTCATGAAGACACCGAAGCCAAAATCGAACTCCAAACACACATGCAAACTCGAACAAGCTACTGACTTCAACAAACCGAACAAGAACAGTCACACGGTTTGCAAAAAAACCAACTCTTACCTCGGTTTTTCACACAAATCACACCTAAAATCTAACATGCAAACACCACAACAAACATGCAAGAGAAGTTATGGACTCCACTTGCCTTAAAAGTGAACAAACGGCGATGAACGACGGCGTACGGTGGTCGGACAAGGCGGTCGAACGGCGAGCACACGGCGGCACCTCCCTCTCGGCTCCGCCTCCTCTCTCTCCCTCTCGGTCTGTCCTCCCTTTCTCTCGAACACCCTCTCTCTCTCTCTCCCCCTTTCTCGGCCAAATGATCAAGAAGAACCGGCCACTCCTCTTCTCTCTCTCTTTTTATATCCCCTAAAGCCCATGATTAGTAATGACTGATTCACCTAATGTCCAACCAATGCATGCTCTCCTTTGTGCCACATGTAATTTTTATTTTTGAATTTGAATGGGCTTGGGCTTAGGCCCATCCGGCCACTCCCTTGGGCTGGTCGAATCCTCCCCTTGGCTTCCATTTGGGCCGGCCATTCGGCCCACTAGGCTTAGGCTAATGGGTCCAAGGCCCATTCCAAAAATAACCCTCTTTTTCCCTTTTTTTTTTTTTGAAATTCTCCTATAAATATTTCTAAATTTCAATTTTCAATCTTGGCCAAAGTCTTAGGATATTTCAATTATTGAAATTTAAATCATATGGCCAAGCATAGATTATTAATCTATTAAATTTAAATTTCCACAATCACAAGCACAAATCATCAAATTAAAAGACTAATGGCCAAAACATAAGCCATGGAAATTTTTGCCACCTAATTAAAGACTTTAACACACCTTAAGGCTTGGCTTTGAATTTCTGGGATGCCACACACATTCCCAAGTGTCTCAAGCACCTGAAGATCCCATCTATCCTAGGATCACCAGGGGCTGCTACCCTAACACCGACTGGAGGTGATGCTACTCCACTTGCGCTAGCCTAAACCGGTGCTCTACCACAACCACCTTGGGTATCGACCCTTGTCGGCATCCTACCTCAAGTCGTTGGTCCGATGGTTCTCTTCCTAGGAGTCCTCTGCTCCTGATCACTCATTATGTAAACTTTCTACAAAACATGTTCCCAATTCCATACAGAATTAGAAATTGAGTGATCCCCACAAAACAATCTACCAATCAACTATCACTCAAATGCATTAGTGTAAAATAAAGGTCCTTCCTACTAACTATCCTAAGAACCCATCGCACCTTATCACTCCAACTATTGACCGGCTCAAATATCACTCCTGGCAGGAATGTCACACCCCGAACCTCGAGCGCGTGCCCATTCCTCAGTGGTAGATAAAATTACGATATCCCAGGACGCGTCGCCGACCCATTCATTTTTAATGCACCTATGGAAGCGAATAAACAAATTCTTTGACAGTAAATAGCATGGGATAGAAAAGCAGGAAAACAATTCACAACCAAAACACTTTTATATACACACTAAGTCATATACAAAAGTCAATAACCAAAAGTCTACAAAAGACCGGCTCTAAAAAAAAGCAGTCTTAACTGACCTACACCATGGATTCCCTCAGCTCGGCTCCAGATCCTCCACTCTACGGTCCTGAAAAGAATTGAGCCCACGACAGGGTGAGATATAAATCTCAGTGAGTTCACGCACTAAACCCCGATAAGGAAGGTAATACACCTAAAGGCATCCTAACCACACAACCACACAACCACATAACCATAGAGACTCACCTTGTCTCAAATCCTCCCTGCATATCAACACAATTCATATCAAGCTCAATCAATTGGAATGCCACACTCAATCTCAAACGATTCAAGGGGTCCTGATTATAGGGCCAAATCGTTATGACATGTCTCATACCGTGCCGCACAATTTTTTCCCATAATCCAGCACGTCTAAATCAATCAATCATGTGTTCCTAGTTTTGATCTCAGCCCAATAGGCATGGCCTACTCATTGTTCGGTGGTCTTCTGGCATAGGTAGGCGTCGTCTCACCCCATTGAGCACGGCAATCTCGAAGGAGCATCGGTCCAGAATCTACTGCGACCAGCTTCTGTTGTTCAAGGGCGTCCCATATAGGGGCAACGTCTGACGTAAACGCTCACAATGGGTTCTCATAACCAACACACGACCACTCAATTATGGCTAAGGACACCATGCATTGCACTCAAATGTTTCAATTAAGATAATGCGCTTGGCCCATTTTCCTCGTATTAAAAACACCTAGTGAAAATAATTGTGTGTGGGTACAAGGTCAGATCGAACCCGAAAAATTGATATCCTTCCTTTTAAAATCCCACTATTTGATATAGTATTTAAAACCATTTTCGGTGTTAAAACCCGACACTCGGGATTTTCTAATTAAATATCAAAATTTCACAATTTTGGAATAAATAACCAAAATTTCAATCACCACTCAATTTGCACAAATTAACACTCAATTGTATAAACTAAGCACACCATTGCAATCAGCACAAAATTCTAGGCACTAACTATCCCGGTATAATTTCCCAAAAAATATTAAATAATTAAATAATGCAATTTAAATTCAATAAATACTAATTTAGGCCGGAAATGCTAATCTAACCACCTAAACGGGCCTAGAAAATTTCCGAACCTATCTAGATAAATAACACATTCTATCTAGTTCTTAATTAATCTAATCTAACCACCTAACATGCATAATCAAACAATTAAATCACTAATCTAAACTAACTACCTAATCCCTAATTAGCCTAAACTAATCACCCCTTAAGCATAATAAACTCCATAAGCAGAGTTTAGAAAGTAAACTCACCGGTTTAGCGATCTGATGAGTTCATAGCGAAGGCAACGTGAAAGCGGGCGACAACCAAGCCTACGGCGACACCAACGAAGGACCGAACGGGCCTAAAAACGGGCCATAAGCTCTCAGCCCACAGCTGAGGTTCGGCCTCTGTCCAAGGGCTGAAGGAGGCTGGTCGAGTCAGCTGGTTGGGCTGGAACGACACCGAACGGGCGGAGGTGGCTGTAGCCTATGTAGTTCCGACACAGACACGCGACACGCGACACGCGACACGACATAACACGACACGCTAACATGTCATTTAAAAAAAATAGAGAATTCTGACACGTTCCGACACGTTATATATTAAATATATATTTTTATATATAAATGCAAAAATAAATAATAATAAAAAGAGCATATAATTAATTTATGCTAAAAATATTAATCAAACATCTATTAATATTATTCAATGTTTTAATTTGACAGAGATTGAACGAGAAATTCAAAAATTGGAAACATGAAAGAGTAAACTTGAAGGAACATGTCATGTTTTCTTATACTTGTTGAAGATTAGTGAGATTTCTTATAGTCTTAGACAGAGTTCAGAGTTCATGATATAGACTAGCTTGAAGCTCCTTTGCAAAACAAAGGTTCGAGAAAAATGAAAATCCAGGACAAGAACTCTCGAAATATGACCAAAAGAGAAGGAAATCACTAAATTCGCCATGGAAAATGTGAGAGATAACTCACAAGCCAATAACATAGACCAAAAGAGATAACTCACAAATTATGCTTGCGACAAGCAAAAAGAAGCAAAAAAAAAATTATAACTTTAAGTATGTGGGGGCAACGGAACAATGCCGACGAGAAGAGGGGTGTTCTATCGTCACTCACGGGAAGATCAAGACTTTTAAGTGAGAAACTTAAGAGTAAGAATTTTCTTATTTCCTTTTTATTTTTTTATTTTCATTATTTTTTCATATATTTACATTTTGACCCTTCAAGTATTGAAAATTTTTAAAATTAACCCTGTGCATGTCGGAATTGCATGTCGGAATTTCGAACTCGCGTGTCGGAAAGAGTTGACCATGTGTCAAATTTTTCAACACTCGTTGACCGCGTGTCGGAACGTGTCAGAGCGTGTCGGACATGACACGAAGGCTTCCTAAGAGTGTCGGTGCTTCTTAGGCTGCAGTAGCTCCTGGCGAGCTCGATGGAGGCGCACGACAACTGGATGGCGGCCAGGGCATGCTGGAGACGACGAGATGACGCAAGAGGAGCAGAACGGCGACGGCTGGCCAGTGGGCTCGGGCGAGCGAGCGAGCAGCACCGGTAGTCGAGCGGTGGTCGGACGGCGAGCAGGGGCGGTCGACAGGCAAGGGGGCTGGCTTTTCTAGTTCTCTCTAGAATTTTGAGCTCTAAAATGGCTTCAACAATGGATAAAGCAGCCAATGGAAGGAGAAGAAGTGAGCTACTGTAGGGGGCCACCATTTGGCCACAAAGTCAAGCAACATATCTCAAAGTGCTCATTGCTTTCCCCCACTAGCCAAGGCTATCATCCTTAGCCAATTTGCCCTCCATGGCTTCCTCAAGAAATCTCCCAAATGGTCCAAAAGTGGCTGCACCCCCTTGGCTACTAATTTGGACAATTTCTCTCCAAATTTCATTCAATCCTTCTCCAATTGAGCTCAATTTGGTGTCCATAAATTCAACCAAGGTGCCCACATCAAATTCAACTTTTTTCTTGCCAATTGAATTAAACTTGAATCCCTAAAATGCAACCAAAAACAGCCCTCTAATTTTCCCGGTCAAAAATAGCCTTACTTTGAATTTTCGCCAAAAATCCCTGTTTGCAGAAAAATCTTCAAAGGATGAGTCGACGTTCATAAACTGAATTGTGACATGACAGAACTTCAGAAATCGAGTTCAATTTCGCGGTTAATTTCAATCTGACGCGATTTTAGCGTGACCCAACCGACCAAGTAGCTTTTAGGAATTTTTAGCGCATTTGACCCATGGTTGATTATTTTCGAGCCACATTGTACATCTTCAACACACTGACGACTCTCGGTTGTCGAGAAAATCTCGATATTTCAAATATAGACATAGGGTACATAAATGTAGCACCCCAAACCCTTCGGCGATCGCCACAAGCTCTGGTGTTACACTTTATTACCTTTCTTTCTTTCGAACAAGCATCTTAATTTGCAGACACATTTTTTTTTTTTTAAAACGATCGGTCCCAACGCGACTCATAGCGGAAGCAAATTAAATATCACCATCTATCCCCCTACCAATCCATGATACAAATACACACCAGCTAAACATCAGGATTTTATAAACAAACATCGACACATTATTTACATATATTTTCAAGATGGGACTACTCTCGGGTCGGTACATAACAAGGAAAAGCTAGGACTCAACAATGTCCAGCCTAAAACCTCAAAAAGAAACCCTCGACCCTCAACATCATACGAGCGCAAATCCCCATCGAAAGTGTCGATTATCTACATAAAAATAAACGGCTCCTACTCGTCGCGCGCAGGTCTCACACCTAACCCGGTGCATCAGGCGGTGGTGGCGGCAGCATCCCTCGCATAGCACCATCTCGACGAACGTGCACAGAAATGAACTCCTGAATGATAGGGCCCCCAGCCAGGCCTATATCGTACATCACTAGACATCACACTCGGATGAACGTCAGTCCGGGACAGAAGGACAATCTATCTCCACACACTCGACCTCTACATTGGACGGTAGACCATAAAACGTACCACGCATGACGGCAGGTAGCGGCATACTTGCTAATCTGAAATGTTATCCCCAAAAGGGGTGAGTACAACCACTCAGCAGATAGGGAAATCCAATAACATCCCAATGCATCATGCATATCATTACACGTTGCAAGCATCACTTACCTTGTAATCATGCGTATCATGCATCATCACATCATATATATCATCATCATCATGGCATATCATATATCATTATCATCATCATGCATTTCATGCATATATTATCATAGGTGATCATCATATCACATCACATGCCATCATCGTCATGCATCATCATGCATATATTACCATAGGTGATCATCATATCACATCACATGCCATCATCATCATGCATCATCATGCGTATATTATCATAGGTGATCATCATATCACATCACATGCCATCATCATCATGCATCATCATGCATATATTATCATAGGTGATCATCATATCACATCATATGCCATCATCATCATGCATCATCATGCGTATATTATCATAGGTGATCATCATATCACATCATATGCCATCATCATCATGCATCATCATGCGTATATTATCATAGGTGATCATCATATCACATCACATGCCATCATCATCATGCATCATCATGCATATATTATCATAGGTGATCATCATATCACATCATATGCCATCGTCATCATGCATCATCACGTCATGAGTTAATTATCATCTTTATCTTTCAATTTTGATCACCACATCACCCATTTCTCAAATCATCAATCTCATCATCAACCCTTCGGGCAGAAACCTCCGACAGGGCTCCATCATCAACCCTTCGGGCAGAAACCTCCGACAGGGCTCCCGGCAAACTCAGCCATCCCATGGCCACCGAGCTTCCAGCCCCCCACATTCCGGGCATCTCGCATCTCAACTAGCATCACGAGGCATTCCCTTCGGGCAGAAACCTCCGACAGGGCTTTCGGCATTTACACTCCCTGGCCGGGCATCCTGCACCCAAATCCTGGTGTCGCGAGGAACCTCCGGGCATGTATCCGAGATACAACCAGACTTCCGGCCCCCCACATTCCGGGCATCCTGAATCTCCCAGGGAATCTCTGGAATTACGCCACAAGGCCACCAGACAACATCCTCCACCACAACCTCTTTCTCATCCACATTTATCCTTGTATCTCAATTTAACATGGCAATTGGCATGGCATCAAACAAATCACACTTGCATTTCAATTCACATGTCATACACATGCCAAAACTTAATCACATATGCATTTCAACTTAATACATGTACAAAGATCTCATCACACAAGTGCCACACAAATGAAGTTGAATCCATGGCCAAATAAAAATCTATTTTATTATTATTATTTTATTATTTTATTATTTTATTATTTTATTATATTTATTTATTTTCATAAATAAATATTAAATTTAATATCTATGATTTTCCCAAAATCATGATACTCAAAAATCATTAAACAAACAAGTAGAATCACAATTTCACACAAAATTCGTGGCCAAATTGAATTTCTCATAATTTCACAATTTCCACAAAATAGCACCTTATATTCGGATAATGGCCAGACTTGCACAGTTTTCAAACAAATTCGATCAAAATACTCATATGGCCTTCAAAAATTACGAAATTTTACAGGGTGATAGCCAACACATTTTCGTGCATTTCTCATGAAGACCTCTAAGCCAAATTATTTTTATATTAATTTCTACAACCCTACGAAGCTTCTGGAATCACGACTGCGACGTCCAGAACACACTCCTCCGAATTTCTTAGTTTTCACCCATCTATTCTCTTTCGTTTCTTCTGAAATTTGAGTATGTTATGTACCAATGTGTCCTTTACAAGTTTCATGTAGAGATCTAGGTCAAATAACCAAAGTATGGTCACCATTTTAGTCCATGAAGTCTCGGGTGTCTCGGAATACTTCACCAGAACCATTGTTTCCAAGCTCCCAGCCGATTCACCAAGCTATACTTGTTGTTTTTGTTTAAAATTTGATTATGTTGTAGTTTAAGGTGTTACCTACAACTTTCATGAAGACATCGAAGTCAAATCTTCAACAGAAATCAACATGCAAACAAGAATCTGGCAAGAGGTCAGTGAAAACATCACAGATCTGGGGTCTCCGTATAACAAGGCTTTAACCCATCAAATCTCCATAATTTTTCACGAAATGTCAGTATGTTATACTGCAAGATGTTAGCTACAACTTTCATGAAGACACCGAAGCCAAAATCGAACCCCAAACACACATGCAAACTCGAACAAGCTACTGACTTCAACAAACCGAACAAGAACAGTCACACGGTTTACAAATAACCAACTCTTACCTCGGTTTTTCGCACGAATCACACCTAAAATCTAACATGCAACCACCAAAACAAACATGCAAGAGAAGTTAAGGACTCCACTTGCCTTAAAGATGAACAAGCAACAACGAAGGGCGGCGATTGGACGGCGAACGAACGGCACACCCCTCCGGCTCCGCCTCCTTCCCTCTCGGCTCCTCTCCCTTTCTCTCAAACTCTCTCTCTCGCACACCTCTCTCTTTGGACGAAAATGAAGCAAGAAATCCGGACACTCCTCTTCTCTCTCTCTTTTTATATCCCCTAAAGCCCATGATTTGTAATGATTACTTTGCCTAAAGATTAACCAATGCATACTCTTGCCCCTTGCCACTTGTCATTTTTATTTTTGAATTTGATTGGGCTTCTTGGGCTTGGGCTTAGGCCCATCCAGCCACTCCCTTGGGCTGGTCGAAATCCTCTTCTTCTTGGGCTCTAATGGGCCGACAAGCTTGGCCCACCAAGCTTTAGGCTAATGGGTCCAAGGCCCATTCCAAGAATTAACCCCTTTTTCTCTTTTTTTTTTTTGTGAATTTCCTTCTATAAATATTTCTAAATTTCAATTTTTAATCTTGGCCAAAGTCTTAGGATATTTTTGCTCATTGAAATTTAAATCATATGGCCAAGCATAGATTATTAATCTATTAAATTTAAATTTCCACAATCACAAGCACGAATCATCAAATTAAAAGACTAATGGCTAAAACATAAGCAATGGAAATTTTTATCACCTAAATTAAAGACTTTAACACACCTTAAGGCTTGGCTTTGAATTTCTGGGATGCCACAATAAATGACAAAAAAATTAGTCTAGTGTCATTCGACAGAAATTTGGCAATCAGGTGGGATCACCTACACACTAATCACATACCTCTTTCAAATCGACCTGTCTCTGGTCTCTGATCGATCTTGACGGTGCCCTAATGACCCTTGCAGATTAGCACGGTCGAGCAGTTGTTTCCTAGTCAAGTTCTCAAGTCCATTGCGTTTAGATTCCTTAACAGCTTCACCCGATAGACTAGTTATCCCGTGAGTAATCAGCTCAGGGACAAGAACTATAGGCGCGTTGATGAAAAGCCCAAATTATTCAATCGAAAACAAAACCTGAAAATTGGGATGTCACAAGTAGGTGTAATGATATGTTCTCAATTTAAAAAGGAAAGAGTTTATTGCCCTCTTTGATCTTAGCATATATCCTCTCCTAATTGCGAGTCAATTTTTGTACCAAAGAATTATATTCTACTGTTTTTACCTAGTGATATTACTATTAAAGCCTAGGGGAAGTTAGACTTATTTATATTACCATATTCCACTCATTGTACTCAATGTAGTAAGTGAAAATCTTCTTTCTTGTGTTATGTTTACTGTCAACAAGCTAAGGATGAGAATGAAAACTCAGATACTTGAAGAATAAAGCTAACCGGTTGGTACTCGGATGACAATGAATCGAGCTTAAATGGATCTAATTTGTGATGCTTAACCATGGTTTTTGAGAGCCTCTGTTTACAATCATTTGTTTAGTACTTAGATGTGAGAATTGATAATATCATTTTATATTATCATTTGTGCGAATTGCTCCAGTGCCTTCTTGCTACAATTCGTGGTGGATAGTTCATTTATTAACCGTATTGGCCTAATCTATCAAAAAATTAAATTGGATGCTATTAAAATGACATCAAGTGTGTGTAATCTATTAAGATGCTACAGTGTCTGCAGACTTATTGGACTTCTTTTGTTCTAAAAGTGTGTAATCTTACATGCGCAGAGTATTCTATTAGAAGACATTACATGCAATCGGTTCAATCGGTCAAATTGGTAGAGCATGGTTCTACCAGTTTGTCCTGTTGAACCGCTGGTCTGATTTGAAAAACATTTTTTCTTTTATTGTTCCTATTTATTACTTATCTACTTTCCTCATCAGCACGAGTACGGGCAGCTTAGTTTTTCCTCATATGTGCATAATGCATATGCATGCCATTACGTGCTTGCAATTTCAAATGATGTTTTACTTTCTACCTTACCGTAACTGCAAATTTTCCAACATATCTTGATAGTTGGAGCCTTATACTTGTGTGTAGGTTAAGAAATGTGCATTTGATGGCCCTAACGGGTTACCAGTGCCCTTTTTGCTTCTATTTTGTGAGGACATTTTTGCTTGGTTATATTATTCTCACTTATGAAACACTAACCAGTGAAACTACACATCTAGGACCCTATCTTACACCTAGAGATGGACAATGAGAAGCTTTGCAGCATTCCCGATACTGTAGTTCCTCCACTGTCAGCTAGTGGTAAGAAAATTTTGAAACCATCATACCATTGAGCTAAGGATGAATTCATGCTATGCCATCAATTGTATAGTTTTGAAGATCTTTTCTTTGAGCTTCTTACCATGTCCATTAGCAGTTTTAGATGTCTGGAAACTTGCCGTTGTCCATACTCTTTCCTTTAGGTATCAATGTTTGATAAAATTGCCAGTGTCAATAACAAATTTATCTCATTTTTGTATCCATACTCCTTATTACATTTCCACTTAGAACCTACTATTAAGTTTAGATGTGACGGGCATAGGTACATTGTCCCTCTTTAATGGACCACTTCATGTTTGTTCCTAGAGATTCAAGAAGTGCAAAAGTATGTTTCAAAGAAGAATATTTTTTCAGTTGAAGAAGTAGAATACTGAAGTATTAGTTTTTCCTCTAAATTTTAAATCGATTGTGTCACGCCCTGAACCTTGGGCAAGTGCACATTCCTCAATGGTCGACTAAATTGCGATGTTCCCAGGACGTGTCACCTACCCAATCGGTTCATGCACATGCGGAAGTGAAATAAACAATCTCCAGACAACAAACGAATATGTGATAGAAAAGCTCGACAACCAATTTACACAAAACATATTTTTATAAGCAAACTGGGTTTATATACATAAGTCTAAAGCCAAAAGAAGCCACCATAATAACTCTACCCCGAACCTTATCTACTTGGGATCCGGGTCTATCATGACACTATTAGGGATGTCAATGTCTAGTGGGCCAGCTACCTCTACTGTGGGCTCTTCACCCTCGGGCAACTGGTTCGCCTCGATATTAGCTATAATATTGGCGTCCACGATAGGGTCAAGCTCCTCCACATACTCATCATTGATGGCAGGCCCATCGAAACCATCCAAGGGGCCCTCCCAAACACTGTTGGGCTCGTGATGGAACCGCGCCTTGAATCGATGAGGTACCAACTGAAGTAGGCCCTCATCCACCCAAATAGTAGTCACGACGAGCTTATGGGTCCAGTCAGGGTTCTAGTGGATAGGGAGTATAGTACACTTGGTCTCCACCTCCTGTGGCCACCCAAAACGTACATGGCACACCTCTATCTAAGAACTTGTAAAAATTTGAACCACGACAGGGTGAGACGATGTCTCAACGAGTCTACACCTTAAACCCCGATTAGGAAGATAATTCTCCTAAGGGCAGCCTAAGCACACATCATATAAAACTTACCTCGCCTTAGCACCTCCCTACACATTAGTACAACTCATATACATATGCATACCATAAACATATTGAACAACTGGAACACTGCACTTCAATCATCAAATACTAACAGGGGTCCCAATTATATGGCTAAACCATTATGGCACATCCCATTTCGTGCCACGTAATTTTGTCCCATAATCCGGCGCAGTTATTTCACTCATTCACACGTTCCAGTTAATTACGACCCAACAGTCATATCCAACTCAACAGTCGGCAGTCATCTGGCATACTCGGGCGTCGTCTCGCCCCATGGAGTATGGCAACGTCTACATCTAGACGGCATTCCCGAAGGAGCATAAGTTCGGCCTCTACCACGATCCGGCATCCATTGACGTGGGGCATTCCATATAGGAGCATCGCCCACCCGACTTTCATCAAGTGACAGGTTCTCATAGCAATCGCACACACACATCCAATCTCAGCCAAGGACATCGTGCTTTGCACTCAAATGCCTCAATTTCAAATAATGTACCTAGCCTATTTTCTCCATATTAAAAACACCCGGTAAAATAGTTGTGCGTGGACACAGTCAAAACGGACCATGAAATGTGCCATACTCTCTTTTCAAAATTCCATTATTTTATATAGTATTTAAAATATTTTTGGCGTCAAAAACCGACACCTGGTATTTTTCTAATTAAATACCAAAATTCCATTTTCTGTAATAATAATTCAAAATCATCATCCAGCATCCAATTGCATAAATTAACAATCAATTGCACAAACCAACTACACCACGACAATTAGCACGAAATTCTAACAACCGGCTATTCCGGTATAATTTTCGCTATTTAATAAATAATTAAAAAAATTGCATTTAATTAAATAAATTGCAAAATATTTAAATTAAACCACTAAATTAAGTTATCATAAGCTAACCTAACCACCTAAGTGCATTGATTAAATTAATTTACTAAGTTAACTAATTAATCTAACCATTCTAAGTAATTTAATCTAACTGGCTAACTAAATCATCTAACTAACCAATTTGCCTAACCACACTAATCCTAACTAACCTAGTTACATAAACTAACTAACACTAATCCCTCATTAGGCTAACTAACCCCTCACTAAGTGTAATTAGCCTTCTAATTAGGGATTATAACGTAAACTCACCGGTTTAACGAGCCGACAAGTTCATGGCGACGGCGACACGAAGGCGAGCAAGACTCGGGCCTATGACGACACCAAAAGAGGTTCGGAAGGGGCTAAAAATGATGCAACAGCTCCCAGCTTGGACTGGAAAAACTTGTCCCCCTTGTTGGACCCGCTTCTGTCTTGGAGGGCTGCTAGTCGCGGCTTGCTCAACTGGACGAGAGGGGACTGGTGACAGCGAGCTAGAGTGGAGTTGGGACAGGCGGAGGCGGTCGGTGAGGGAGCTGGCCAACGGTTGAGCAGGGGCTCACGTCGGGCTGGAGTGGGACACGGTGACGCGCAGGACTGGAGCTAGATGGCTCGAACGTGGGGGCTGGGCTCGGTTATGGAGGAGGAAGCGGCGGGAAGGCTGAGTGGTTTCGGTGGGGCTAGAAATGGTTTTGTGAAGTAGCAATAATGGAAGAGGAAGAGGAAAGAAGAAGATGCAGGAGCTGGATAGCAAGGGGAAGGAGTGTTAATCAAGTAAGAGGAAGGAGGAGGGGGAACCAAGAGGGGACAAGGCCAAACAAGTCAAAGCTTAAGCCAATGAGCTTCAAGGTGAAATATCTAGGCCACTTGAGTGCAATTGCACAAAAGTCTTCAGCCAAGCTGTCTAAGTTTCCTTCACAAGCCAATTTCCCTTCAAATCTTCCACAAACCAAGCCAAATTGAAGTCCAAATGTTGCAACCCCCACAACCCTACGAATTCACCAAGTTCCATCTTCAATTCACACTAAACAACTTCAATTTAATGGCCACACAAGCCATGGTAGCAGCCCACACAAATTCCTTGCACTTCCCTCACCAAATAGTTCACTTTGAAGGCCAAAAACCCACATAGAAATGGCCCCCCGAATTTCTTGAATTTAAATAGCCCAACTTTGATTTTTTGCCAAAAATCCGGGCTTGCCAAAAATTCTTCAAAAGATGAGTCGACGTCCCAAAAATAAATCGTGACATGCTAGAACTTTCGATTCCTAAAATCGGGTTCAATTTCGTGGTTAATTTCAACCGGGCGCGATTTTCGAGTGACCTAGCCTACCAGGTAGCTTTTAGGAATTTTTTAATGCGTTTGACCCGTGATTGATTATTTTCCATCCACATTGTTCATCTCCGACTCATAGGTGACTCTCGATTGTTGTAAAAATCTCAAGATTTCAATTACGGGCACAAGGTACAAACTTGACAGAAAAATCAGTTTAGTACCGTTCGACATGAATTTTGCAATCAGGCGGAATCACCCATAACTTAATTACATGCTTCTATCGAATTGACCTATCTTCGATCTCTAATCGATTATAATGGTGTCGTATTGACCCTTGTAGATTAGCACGATCAAGCAGTTATGTTGTGAGTGATTAGCTTAGAGAAAAAGACTGTGGGCACGTCGATGAAAAGCCTATTTCATTTAATTGAAACAGGGTTTGTCGCAACCTACCCCTTGGTGGGAGGGAACAGATTTAGGGGTATTGCCTAAAGGATGGACTTAAGGCTCATGATTAGGCGCGGGCTCTCCCAAGCCCATACCTTGCATGACATTGGGGTATTTTTAAGAATTTTGCAAAAAGGAGTCGCCACTAACCTATTGGGGTTAGCTAGAAAACAAGTGAGGCATGGGAGTGTACTTCACTTCCTACACAACCAGAGAATCTATTATCGATGACTTGATTACACTAATTGATCAAGCAGTGCCCTTTTGGTACCTAATATTGTTCATTTTAAGAATAAAGATTTTTGTCAGGCAATTTGGATTGATTTCACAACTATCCACTAACATGTGAGGTGATCATGCGGGTGCACAATCATTAAAGTAACAATTTGCAACCAAAATCCTAATTACAATAAAATTGAGCACGTGCAATTAAACATAATAAAATATACATATTAAACATACGATATAATCAATATACAAATAAATAAATGCCAAATTACACTAAGAAGGCAAGACAGGACAATTCCTAAAAAAACCATGCATTTTTTAGATTTTCGAAATTTTTTAATTTTTTAATTTTTTCTTTTTTCAGAAAAAAGAAAATATTTTTATGTTTTTATATTCAGCTAGGCCGAGCCTGGTCGGGTCCAGTTTGACCCAATTCGGGTCTGACCAGATTAGGGTGGGTCGGTCAGACCCGCTCAAATTTGGCTCGGTTGAAGTAGGCCTGGATCCAGCCGAACAAGCTAGGCCCGACCATAGCTGGTTGGGCCTATGCTTAGCTTGGGTTGGGCCCGGTCAACGAGCCCAACCCTCCTCCAAAAGAAATTGCTACGTAGGCCCACAGCCCAAATTAATTCTAGGATGTTAGGCTGCGGAATGTGGGTGGTCGAGCGGGCCAAATCAGGTTTGGCCTTGCTTGGCCATCGCCCTCTGGTCCGCGACTACCCAGTCGCGACCGGGGGGCGCCGCGCTGGCGTGCTACCCAGATGCCTTTCCGGCCAGCACGTGGCGGTTCTACTCCGATTGGCTGAGGGGAGAGCGACTCTCGACCCCCTGAGGTCGAGAGTTTCGGCGGCAGCGGCAGGTGAAACTTTCGGGCAAGCCTCGGCGACGCCGCACTTGAGGTCCTACGACCCCGTTTTCCCCTCGGCTCCGGCAACGTAACTCTCAAAGACTCGACCTAATCGACGTCTAAAAGTGAGAGAGGGAAGCTAGGCCCAGAGAGAGAGAGAGAGAGAGAGAGAGAGATTGTAGCAACTTTAAGCAACGAACAAAGGGCGAGCTTCAGTCGGGCATATCGTCGAACAATCAGAGTGCTCTATGGATCCTAAGGGTTTCGGCTCGGCCGAGGCTCGAGCGCGGGTCCCAAACTTCAGAAAGGCATGCCAAGACATCAAGGAAAGCAATGGGGAACGGGTGGTGGTCGAAGCTCACCCATACTGGCTGGGAGGGGCTCCAGTCGGCTCGGTTCCAAAGACGCAGCACGGTGTTCGACGAAATGCCTACCTAGTTTTCGAAGGAGTTGGTGGTGACAGCAGTGATCGGGGACTCACCGGTGATGGTAGTGTGTCTCTAGTTACTCCTCGACTCCTTGGTTCCTCAACGAGCCTTTCTCCTTTCCCCTCTTTACTCTATTCTTTCTCGGATTCTCTCCCTTGTTCTCCCTCCATTTCTCCGTCCCCCACTGTTCTGTTCTACCCATCTCACCTTTTAGAGCAACCAACCGGCGCACATGGCCTCTACAGTTGCCAGCTTGCCGGCCGGACTACCTTCGACCCGCGGATCACGCCACCCGCCTACCACCCCGATCCCTTGCTCTTCGTCGCTACTCCTCTTCTTTTTGCTGGTGCACACGCGAAGGATAGCAAGAGGGAGACGACCAACTATGCGCGGGCTGGGCTAAAGGGGAAAGAAGGTTGGGCCGAGCCCAGTGCGAGGGAAGGAAGGTTGGGCCGTACGTGGGGAAAGAAAAGGGAGAGGCTAGTTGGGCCGAGACCAAATTTGACCAAACCCGGCCCCCCTCGAGTTCTTTTTTTTTCTCTTTTTTTATTTGTTGTTTTGTTGTTTATTATTTTTTTTTTGTAAAAATAGGTGTCAACAGCTGCCCCTCTTTGAATATAGCCTCAAAGAGGTTGCGTTCAAAGACAAAAGACACCTAAATTATTTCGGCAATAGAGAAAGCCTGGGCGCATAGGCTTGCACTAGGTCGAGCTATCAAATCGCATTGTGTCAATAAGAGGAAGAATGACTTTAGGTTACAGAAACACACCGTGTTATAGGAAGAAAAAGAGGCCTCGGGTTACAGAAGCACGTCGTGTCATAAGAAGAAAGAAAGACCCTGGGCTATAGAAGTATGTCGTGTCATAAGAGGAAAGAAAAGACCCCGGGTTATAGAAGCATGTCGTGTCATAAGAAGAAAAGACCTCAGGCTATAGAAGCACGTGTCATAAGAAGAAAGAAAAGACCCCGGGCTACAGAAGCAAGCCGTGTCATAAGAGGAAGAAGAGACCTTGAGCTACAGAAGCACATTGTGTCATAAGAAGAAAGAAGAGACCCTGGGCTATAGAAGCACACCGTGTCATAAGAGGAAGAAGAGACCTCAAGCTACAGAAGTACTCTGTGTCATAAGAAGAAAGAAGAGACCCCGGGTTACAGAAGCACGCCGTGTCATAAGAAGAAAGAAAAGACCCCGTGCTACAGAAGCACACCATGTCATGAGAAGGAAGAAGAGACCCCGGGCTACAGAAGCACGCCGTGTCATGAGAAGGAAAAAGAGACCCCGGGCTACATAAGCACGTCATGTCATAAAAAGAAAGAAAAGACCCCGGATTACAAAAGCACACCGTGTCATAAGAAGAAGAAGAGACCCCAGGCCACAAAAGCACGCCGTGTCATGAGAAGGAAGAAAAACAAGGTCTCACCGTGTAATAACGGATTTCGACCGGGTTGGAAATACATGAACCTTTGTAAGTGACATGGTTTAAGACTAACCATGAACCTTTGGAGATAGCATGTTTTAAGGTTGACCATGAACCTTGTAGTCTATAGGGAAGCATCCGTCAATCCCTTGGAAACTGCATGGCTTCACTGGGGATTCCTGTCAAACTCAACTTGAGCGAATGTCATTAGGGACAACATCAAGAGATGTATTAGCAAATTTGCAGCATTAGTTGAACAAGCTAATCACGCTAAGTTGGACCGCTTTGAAGGACATTCGACATCAGTCAGCATTATACAGTGCAGAACTGTCATCTTGTTCAGGGATGATATCTTTAATCATCAGATTCTCCAGGAGACAAGTCCTTATCAAAATGATTTTTACTCGTAAAAAGGCTCATTAAGCACGCCAAACTAAAGCTTCTTAGTAAGAAAGGGCTTCTTACACACTCTCGATAAAATGGTTGCTTGATCTCATCCATTCATGTGAGAAGTAATTGATTGCTGAGGGTATCTCACATAACCCATGTCAAAGGCTTTCAGAAACATTCACGATTAGCACAATCTGATCGATCAAAAAGGTCTTTTGAAAGGACCACAATATAGGTATGGTCATAGGCTTACACAAAGGGATTATTGCTTTGAGGCCAATAAAGGAACATTTGTCACTACCTTCATCGGGTTTAAAAGTCGAGAACTGGGAAGATAAGACAAGATAGAATTGCTTCCACTCCTTCAAGCGGTAGCTTCTTTGTAGCATTCTCATTTTCACTCGAACCATCCTAATCAGAAGAGACTTTGGAAGAGGGTTGTAATGTTGGCTTGGGAGAGGCTCGAAAGGTTTAAAATTTTCAAGAGGGTTTTTAAGAGTTGGTGATCATCATGGCATCGTGACCAAGTCACTCGATCTTTCGAAATCATTTGGCTTCTGAAACACCACAATCTTGTAACCTCCTATGCTGCCCCAATGTAGGGTTGTTCTTGACAGGGGTACTTTGAAGGATCATCTTTATTTGGCCCAAAGGGGTAGCAAGAGATTAGTGTACTGCTTAGGATTGATGAATGAAATGCCTTTATCATTTTGATCTTTGCACTCAATGCGAATGAATATTTCATCCTAAGAGAAGGTCGCTTTTCACTCAACTCTCAAAAGTGTTTGAAGGATGTGTTTGGAAATGGCTTGCATTTCTTCATCCTAAGCACTTCTTGTTTGGCATGGTTAACGTTTCACCATTTTGCCCGAATAAAGTCATTTTTACGAGCCCTTTTTCTTGAGGGTCACATACAAGAAGCACGCATAGTGACACCAAAGAATAGGTCATGCGAATCATGTCATGCATTTTCTGTTTTGTCCTTCTTCTTTTTTGTTTATTTGTTTTTTTTTTTTTTGTCTTTTTTTCCTTTTATATCGTCTCGGCTTACCTCTCAAAAGAGATATTCAACCGTTTGTGCGAAGACTCCATGGATTCTTGAATAAACTCTTTCCTTTATCATTTCCTCGTCGGACGGTAGGGTGCTTAAAACAGAAATAGATATGCATGTATGCAACATATGCATGATATCTACAATGCTATGCATGATGCTATGCGACTCAAATTGTGCTTGAAGTGGCTCCTCAGCCTTGATTTCATTCATGGAAAATACTTCTTGACTGCATCAGCGTTTACAGGTCTAGGCAATTCACTGACATCCATTTCAACTAATATCATAGCACCACCAGGAAGAATCTTCTTAATGACATACGGCCCTTCATAGTTCAGGGTGAATTTGCCACAAGAGTTTGGTATGATCGGAAGCACCTTCCTCAGCACTAGGTCGTTGACTTCAAAGTGTCTGGGATGCACCTTTCGACTGAAGGGTTTTGCAACTCATCTTTGATAGCATTGACCATGACACACGGCTTGCAATCTCTTCTCATCGATCATGTTTAGCTACTCATGCCTTTGTTGCATCCACTCGGTCTCATCGAGCTTAGACTGGGAAAGGACCCTTAGAGAAGGAACTTCAACCTTAATAGGTAAAACCATCCTCATCCCGTACACGAGTGAAAAAGGAGTTGCCTCTATAGAGGTGCGAATAGAAGTTTGGTACGCCATTAGTGCATAAGGAAGTCTCTCGTGCCAATCACGATAATTTTCAGCGGTCTTTGATAGGATTTTCTTTATGTTCTTATTCGCCACTTCCACTGCTCCATTCATCTAAGGACGGTATGGTGACGAGTTCAAATGTTTAATTCAAAACTCACCGAGCAAGCCATCCACAACTTTGTTGTTCAAATTAGTGCCATTGTTAGTAATGATCGCCTCCAGCACCCCGTAACGGGCAACAATGTCGCTACGAATGAACCTAGCCACATTTTTTGCGATGACGTTAACATACAAGTTGGCCTCGATCCACTTGGTAAAGTAGTCTATCGCCACCAAGATAAATTGATGCCCATTTAAAGCTTTGGGGTTGATGGGCTTGATCACGTCAATTCCCCATATTGAAAAGGGCTAGGATTGAGACATTTGGTGAAGTTCATTTGGATGGGCATTTATCCTGTCTCCATAAATCTGGCACTGGTGACACAGTCGTACGTGCTGAATGCAGTTGGACTCCATGGTCAACCAATAGTAACTGAGTCACATGATCTTTCTCGCCAAGAAGTGTCCGTTCATATGAGGGCCACACTCCCCTTCATGTATCTCTTTCATCAAATGGTCGGCTTCTTTAGTGTCGACACACCTTAGCAATGTCGAGTCGAAGGACCTTTTATAAAGGACATCTCCACTTGTGAAGAATTTTGACGCCAGCTTCGAGAGATGCTTCCCGTTTGCTGGTTCACTTCCTTCGAGGAATTCGCCCTTTTGTAGGTGTGACATCCTAAATTTTCAATTATGTTTTCCATTGAATAAATCAAGCATTTCATCGACGCACCTATAGGGCTATTCTCAGAGCTGATCATTCTCAAGATAACTAGACTATCTGGGAAAGCCATTAAAGAATTTTAAGGCAATAGACTTGAGAATTCGACCAAGAATCGGCTATTCGACCGTGCTCATCTTTAGAGGCCATTATGGCATAGTTAAAAATCGATTAGAGATTAGAGATAGGTCGGTTCGGCGAAGATGTGTGGCTAATTGTGGGTGACTCCACTAAATTGGAAAATTCTCATCGGCCAGCACTAGACTGATTTTTCTATCGTTTTGGTACCCTGTGTCCATATTTGAATCCTCGAGATTTTCACGACAATCGAGAGTCATTAATGCGTCAAATGGGTTCATTGTGGCTCGAAGAAAATCAACCACGGGTCATTTGGACTAAAAATTTCTGAAAGCTATATGGTAGCCTAGGTCACGCTAAAATCACGCTGAATTGAAATTAACCACAAATTTAAGTCCGATTTCAGAAATTGAAGGTTCTGTCATGTCACAATTAATTTTAGGAATGTCGATTCAGTCTCAGAAGATTTTTCTGCAAAATCGAGACTTTTGGAAAAAAGTCGTCCTAGGACCGTTTTTGTCCAGAAAAAGTCAAAGACCGTTCTTTATTACAAAAGTTGGATGCAAGATGGTTCAAATGGTGAGGAAAAATACCAATTTGATTATTGATTCGGTAACGGAATTTATAGAAGCAAAATTGGATGGATTCGAGGAGGATTGAAGTCCAATTTGAGGGAAAATCTATGCAAATTCGTATGTCCCATGGTCGATGACATTTTGGACCTCTTCAAGGCTTTCAAAGGAAGCCAAAGTGCTGGGAACTTGCTGAGGAATTCAGCTTGGGTGTGGTGGAGCCCTCAAGGGGACAAATTGAGAGAAAATATGACCAAATGGCCCCCTTGCCCCTTCCCTCTCTCCTTCCCCATTTCAGCCGATCAACACTACTTCTCCCTCCTCTCTTCATGCTGCTCGACGTCCTAACAGACCAGAAAAGTCACCAGAGAAGCCAATAGCTTAGGCGAAACCGTCGCACGCCACAACCAGAGTCGCACTGCTACATGCCGTTGTCTCTCCTTGCTCGTGACCGTCTTTGCCGTTTCCATTCGTCATGCGGGTTGGTTGGTGTTCCTCAGGTTTGGTCAAGCTCAGTCGGAGCCCATGCACCGCCATTTCGCCGCCGATCAGCCCCTCCTAGCCCGCTGTAGCTCCACCGGTCCACTGTCAGCTTTGTCTCACCTAATCAGTCACCGAAGCAGCCTCGATCTCCACAACTCAGAATCGAAGAACAGTGGGTATTCAAGGCACTGTTTGGCCCATTTTGAGGTTGTTCTCAGCCACGAAAGTTAGGCCCACTTTGAAAAGAAGTGAGCCCCGTTGCGTCCTAGACGATTTGAGTCGATCGGATCGCAAAACAAGTGAGTTTAACTCACTAATTCTAGCCTACTAGGTTAATGACACTTCAAGGTTGTTTAGTTTAGGCTAAGCTAGATTAGGTGGTTACTTAGATTAGATTAGTGAATTTAATTAAATGTCGATGCATGTTAGGTGGATAGTTAGTGCAATTAGCGAGCTAATAGGCTCTAGTATTTATTTAACGAGTCTCGGAATTTTTTCGGGCCCGTTCCAGCATATAATTAGGCATTATGGGCCTAAGTATGCATTTTCTACATTTAATAATTAATTTATGTATTTATTTATTTATTTTCCAAAAATTAGACCGGGATGGTTAGTGACCGAAATTTTATACTGATTGCAGTGGTGCATTCTATTTATTTAATTGAGCTCTAATTTGTGCTGATTGTGAGTGAATTGAGAAATTATAAATTTATTCCTAAATTTGTTTAATTTTGGTAATTAATTGGAAAATTACTAGGCGTCAGTCCACAGTGCCAAAAATCTATTTTGGGATTGTTAAAACTAGTGGGAAGTTCAAAAGTGAAATTATTGTATTTTGGTTAAGGCCGACCGTGTACCCATACACGGTTATTTTATCGTGAATGATAAAAATATTGAATTGGTTGTATGTTTGGGAGGGTATACTATATCATCCTACGAGCGATATGTCATCTTAGCAGAGAGTAGTATGTTGGTATACTATATCAACCTGCGGGCGATATGGCAACTTAGCAAAGAGCAATATACCTTATCAACTTAAATTAAGCAATGCCGACATACTATATCAGCCTACGGGCGATATGACAACTTAGATAGAGAGCAGTATACCCGATCATTTTAGAAGTGAGCTATACCATCTATTAACAGCTTAGTAGTGAGCAATCCTGATATGAGCAGACTTTATAGATAGTATGAGATGAGCCGACCAAGAAAGGGTCGTGATGACATGTAATCGACTGAGTCGATTGATCAATGAGTCAATTTGAATTGATTGAATGTTATGATTGTGAGTTTATGAATTGAACTGATTTGCATGAAGGAACAGAGACAAAGGTAAGACCTACAACTCGTGGTTGTGCTTAGGCAACCCTTAAGACGTATTTTCTTCCTAATCAAGTCTGAGGGGGTAGAACTCACTGAGACGTAGTCTCACCCCGTTGTGGGACAACATTTCTGGTCCATAGATGGCGGCACCTCCAGCTTCTCTTAAGCATTTTGGTATACTGGAGGAAATCACAGAACATGATTATCATGTTCCGATACAGGGCACCCTGAAGGATTGGAATATGTGATGGTGAAATCCATCGTCTAGGTTGATGTTGGTAAACCCAAAAAGGTACCCCATCAATACCGGGCATGGTATCGCCATTATCATGATGGACGAAGGGAAGGCCCAGTACTGGAATCTGATATACCTCTGTATGTGATGGATGCCACTTTTGGGAAGGGTATTACAAACCCTAAGGATTGATTGGTGGTAGATGCAAAGGATCCCAAGCTCGAGGGTGATTCTGACTCTCTGATGTGCTCCGCTGTGGGCTCCAGCTGGAGAGAGGAAGAATGAGAGATCGTCGAAGAGGTCCCGAAGGAGGACTAGAGGAGGATTTAGGAGAGGATTGAAACCCCACCCCTATTTGCAAGACTTATGTACTGAACTAGTTTGAGTAGAACCAGACTTGGTAGTTCACTTTGTATATATTTGCACTATGCTTTGCAATGTATATAAGTGTGATGGTTTTTCAAGTTCAAGATTTTTAGTCCTACTTTCCTATCGTATTGTTTTATTGTCTAGGGATTATCTTTATGCTTCCACATGCATATTAAAAATGAATGAGTGCGATGCGTCCTAGGACGTCGCTAATTAATCGACCAAGTCGGGACGGACGCATTCCAGAGGATCAGGGCATGACAGCAAGTACTTCAAGATGTCGTGATACCATGGCCGTCCGTCGGGCTCCTCTTCGAATGTCATGCAATAAGCTGAGCGTCGAAGGATCTCAATTCTCAAAGGTTCAATGTCCATGCCTCCAGTTACTTGTAACATTAAGGATAGGGTAGCCAAGGCATCCGTGAACTGATTTTGAGACCTTAGTAAGTACTCGAATGATATTTCTTGGAATTCTTCCATTAACTCCCCTAGGAACTCATGATACGGAATCAATTTAGAATCCCATGTTCACCATTCGCCTTCAGTCTGTAAGATGATAAGGGCCAAATCGCCATAAACTTGTAGCTTCCGGATTTTCATATCGATGGTAGCTTAGAGGCCGAGAATGCATGCTTTGTACTCAGCAACGTTATTCGTGCAAGGGAACGTCAATTTAGCGACGACGGGGTAATGTTGTCCATCCGGGGAGATAAGAACTGCCCCCAATACCCGACATGGCTAAATTAACCGTACCATCGAAGTACATCGTCCATTTATCGCTTGATACAAGCAAAATTCGCTCCTCTGCATCACTATCCTTATCAGATGCACTTGACCTCTCGGAATTTTCTGCCAACATGTCTGCTATGGCGTGACCTTTAACGGACTTCTATCCCAAGCTCTGAACATCAAACTCTGAAATTAAGATTTGACACTTGGCCAACTTGCCAATCAATGCTGGCTTCTCTAGGAGATACCTGATGGATCATTTTCGGTCACCAATAAGATTCAGTGATGAAGTGTGTACTGCCTGTGGCATCCTAGAAATTCAAAGCCAAGCCTTAAGGTGTGTTAAAGTCTTTAATTAGGTGTTAAATCTCCATGGCTTATGTTTTGGCCATTAGTCTTTTAATTTGATGATTTATGTATTTAAATTTAGAGATTAATAATTGGCCATGAGATTTTAAATTTAAAATCTTAATAAACAAAGTGTCCTAAGACTTTGGCCAAGATTGAAAATTGAAATTTAGAAATATTTATAGAAGGAAATTCAAAAAAAAAAAAAGAGAAAAAGGGGTTAATGCTTGGAATGGGCCTTGGACCCATTAGCCTAAAGCTTGGTGGGCCAAGCTTGTCGGGCCATTAAAGCCCAAGAAGAAGAGGATTTCGACCAGCCCAAGGGAGTGGCCGGATGGGCCTAAGCCCAAGCCCAAGAAGCCCAATCAAATTCAAAAATAAAAAATGACAAGTGGCAAGGGGCAAGAGCATGCATTGGTTAATCTTTAGGCAAAGTAATCATTACAAATCATGGGCTTTAGGGGATATAAAAAGAGAGAGAGAAGAGGAGTGGCCGGATTTCTTGCTTCATTTTCATCCAAAGAGAGAGGTGTGCGAGAGAGATAGTTTGAGAGAAAGGGAGAGGAGCCGATAGGGAAGGAGGCGGAGCCGGAGGGGTGTGCCGTTCGTTCGCCGTCCAATCGCCGCTGTTCGTTGTTGCTTGTTCATCTTTAAGGCAAGTGGAGTCCTTAACTTCTCTTGCATGTTTGTTTTGGTGGTTGCTTGTTAGATTTTAGGTGTGATTCGTGCGAAAACCCGAGGTAAGAGTTGGTTATTTGTAAACCGTGTGACTGTTCTTGTTCGGTTTGTTGAAGTCAGTAGCTTGTTCGAGCTTGCATGTGTGTTTGGGGTTCGATTTTGGGTTCGGTGTCTCCATGAAAGTTGTAGCTAACATCCATTAGTATAACATACTGAAATTTCGTGAAAAATTATGGAGATTTGAGGGGTTAAAGCCTTGTTATACGGAGACCCCAGATCTGTGATGTTTTCGCTGACCTCTTGCTAGATTCTTGTTTGCATGTTGATTTCTGTTGAAGATTTGACTTCGATGTCTTCATGAAAGTTGTAGGTAACATCCTAAACTACAACATACTCAAATTTGAAGCAAAAATAACACGTATAGCTTGGTGAATCGGCTAGATCTTTGAAACAATGGTTCTGGTGAAGTATTCCGAGACACCCGAGACTTCATGGACTAAAATGGTGACCATAATTTGGTTATTTGACCTAGATCTCTTCATGAAACCTGTAAAGGACACCTTGGTACATAACATACTCAAATTTCAGAAGAAACGAAAGAGAATAGATGGGTGAAAACTAAGAAATTCGGAGGAGTGTGTTCTGGACGTCGCGGTCGTGATTCCAGAAGCTTCGTAGGGTTGTAGAAATTAATCTAAAAATAAATTGGCTTAGAGTTCTGCATGAGAAATGCACGAAAATGTGTTGGCTATCACCCTGTAAAATGTCGTAATTTTTGAAGGCCATATGAGTATTTTAATCGAATTTATTTGGAAACTGTGCAAGTCTGGCCATTATCCGAATATAAGGTGCTATTTTGTGGAAATTGTGAAATTATGAGAAATTCAATTTGGCCACGAATTTTGTGTGAAATTGTGATTCTACTTGTTTGTTTAATGATTTTTGAGTATCATGATTTTGGGAAAATCATAGATATTAAATTTAATATTTATTTATGAAAATAAATAAATATAATAAAATAATAAAATAATAATAAAATAGATTTTTATTTGGCCATGGATTCAACTTCATTTGTGTGGCACTTGTGTGATGAGATCTTTGTACATGTATTAAGTTGAAATGCATATGTGATTAAGTTTTGGCATGTGTATGACATGTGAATTGAAATGCAAGTGTGATTTGTTTGATGCCATGCCAATTGCCATGTTAAATTGAGATACAAGGATAAATGTGGATGAGAAAGAGGTTGTGGTGGAGGATGTTGTCTGGTGGCCTGGTGGCGTAATTCCAGAGATTCCCTGGGAGATTCAGGATGCCCGGAATGTGGGGGGCCGGAAGTCCGGTTGTATCTCGGATACATGCCCGGAGGTTCCTCGCGACACCAGGATTTGGGTGCGGGATGCCCGGCCAGGGAGTGTAAATGCCGGAAGCCCTGTCGGAGGTTTCTGCCCGAAGGGAATGCCTCGTGATGCTAGTTGAGATGCGAGATGCCCGGAATGTGGGGGGCCGGAAGCCCGGTGGCCATGGGATGGATGAGTTTGCCGGGAGCCCTGTCTGAGCTTTCTGCCCGAAGGGTTGATGATGGAGCCCTGTCGGAGGTTTTTGCCCGAAGGGTTGATGATGGAGCCCTGTCGGAGGTTTCTGCTCGAAGGGTTGATGATGAGATTGATGAGTGGGTGATGTGGTGATCAAAATTGAAAGATAAAGATGAAAAATTAAACTATGGCATGATGATATGCATGATAATGATGATGATATGTGATGTGATATGATGATCACCCATGGTATGATATGATATGCATGATGAAATGCATGATGATGATGATGATGCATGATGATGATGGCATGTGATGTGATATGATGATCACCTATGATAATATATGCATGATGATGCATGATGATGATGGCATGTGATGTGATATGATGATTACCTACGATAATATATGCATGATGAAATGCATGATGATGATAATGATATAAGATATGCCATGATGATGATGATATACATGATGTGATGATGCATGATACGCATGATTACAAGGTAAGTGATGCTTGCAACGTGTGATGATATGCTTGATGCATTGGGATGTTATTGGATTTCCCTATCTGCTCAGTGGTTGTACTCACCCCTTTTGGGGATAACATTTCAGATTAGCAAGTATGCCGCTACCTGCCGTCACGCGTGGTACGTTTTATGGTCTACCGTCCGATGTAGAGGTCGAGTGTGCGGAGATAGATTGTCCTTCTGTTCCCGGACTGACGTTCATCCGAGTGCGATGTCTAGTGATGTACGATATAGGCCTGGCTGGGGGCCCTATCATTCAGGAGTTCATTTCTGTGCACGTTCGTCGAGATGGTGCTATGCAAGGGATGCTGCCGCCGCCACCGCCTGATGCACCGGGTTGGGTGCGAGACCTGCGTGCGACGCGTAGGAGCCGTTTCTTTTTATGTAGATAATCGACACTTTCGATGGGGGTTTGCGCTCGTATGATGTTGAGGGTCGAGGGTTTCTTTTTAAGGTTTTAGGCTAGACATGGCTAAGTCCTAGCTTTTCCTTGTTATGTACCGACCCGAGAGTAGTCTCATCTTGAAAATATATGTAAATAATGTGTGGATGTTTGTTTATAAAATCCTGATGTTTAGCTGGTGTGTATTTGTATCATGGATTGGTAGGGGGATAGATGGTGATGTTTAATTTGCTTCCGCTATGAGTCGCATTGGGACCGATCGTTTTAAAAAAAAAAATGAGTCTGCTAATTAGGACGCTTGTTCGAAAGAAAGAAAGGTAATAAAGTGTAACACCAGAGCTTGTGGCGATCGCCAAAGGGTTCGGGGTGCTACACTACCGTAGCCTATGCAAGACCCAAATCAATGCCACGCAAGTTCTCTCAACTTCTGTATAGTTCATCTCGGAAACATTGAACTTCTTGCTCAAGTAGTATATCGCGCATTCCCTCTCGTCATTTGATCTGTTCTGTGCTAACATGGCTCCCAATGACTTGTCATGTATGGTAAAGTACAAAATCAGGGGAATTTTAGGGAGAGGGGGCATTAGGATTGGTGCATGAGTGAGAAAGTGTTTGATCTTCTCGAAGGCACCCTGGCACTCGGCATTCCACTCAATCTTTGCATTCTTTTTCAGGAGCTTGAAGAATGGCTTCGCTGTTTTAGACAACTGACAAATGAACCTTGCCACATAATTGAGTCGTTCCATTAGGCTATGGACTTCCCTGGCGGTAGTCAAGGGTCGTAAATCGCAGATGGCCTTAACCTTTGACGGATCAATCTCTATGCCCCTACTACTAACCATGAATTATAATAGCTTCCTAGATTTCGCTCCAAAAACGCATTTTACAGGATTAAGGCATAACTTGAACTTCCGAAGACGTTCGAACAACTTTCGCAAGACTTTAACATGATCCTTACCACGTCTCGATTTTGCAATCATGTCGTCCACATATACTTCGATTTCCTTGTGCATCATATCATGGAATAACGTGACCATGGCCCTTTGATACGTTGCCCTGGCATTCTTTAGACCGAAATACATCACTTTGTAGCAGAAAATTCCCCAAGGAGTTATGAATGATGTTTTGCTCTTGTCTTCCTCCTTTATACGGATTTGGTTATACCCAGAAAAACCATCCATGAAAGAGAATAACTCAAATCCCGCCGTACTGTCAACTAAGACATCGATATGCAGGAACAGAAAGTCATCCTTGGGACTAGCTCGATTTAGGTTGCGATAGTCAACACACACCCTAATTCGCCCATCGTTCTTCATTACAGGCACGATATTTGCTATCTAATTGGGATAACGCATCACTTTGATAAAATCTATGTTTAGCAGTTTCATCACTTCCTCTTCGATCTTCTTGGACAACTCTGGTTTAGTTCTCCTCAGTCTTTGTTTTTTGGGTGGCACATTAGGATCCATCGGCAAAGCATGTTTCACAATTTCAGGGTCCAATCTCGACATGTCAACATATGTCCAAGCGAACACGTCTTGATATTCTTTCAAGAGAGTAGTCATCCTTTTCGCCTCTGACTCTGAGAGACATGCCCCGATCTTTACTTCCCTGACATTCTCAGCATCACCCAAATTTATGGTGATTGTTCGTTATTCTATTAATGGCTTCAATTCCTCATATCAATTCCACTCACACTCGATCCCTTTTTGATCGTCATCAGAACCTGAGAGACTCTCTTCATGCACATTCTGGTCGCATGAGTCCTTATCATGATTATGCATAATGAAATGTCTTAGATGTGATGAGATAAGTTAGGGCATGTCAACGATAAAGATCACGCATGTCATTTTCGAAGAATTTTTTTTTGAAATATTTTTTGTAAAAACTTTCAAGAACTCATCCTCATATCCTTGGATTTCTTCGTCCTTACAAAAAGTCAAACTTAGGAGCATGTGGAAGCCCAAGCCTTAGAGACCATCATAGGACTAGTTTGGTATGCTTCCACATGTCTTTAATTAAACATGTGTCTATTTTATTGAATGAGGAAAGATAAGGTTGTGTTTTAACACACCACCCTTGACCAACGGCTCAAGATCGGGGCTTACCATAGTTCATGTTACAAATGACATAAATAGGAAAGAAAGAAAGAAAGAAAAACTACAAGATCCCATGTAGGAGAGAAGACATAAAATGGAAGACTAGGCTAAACGAGAACCGCCCTACTTTGGAGGGACAGCTGCGACTTCAAAGGACTCAACTTCCTCGCACGCCAGGATGGTACATATGACATCCTCCTCGAATGGCTCGGTCACACCACAGATGTCCTCCTCTTCCTCGAACAGCATCCTTGGAGGTCCCGGAAACGCCTCTTCTAGCAATGGGAGAAAAGGCTTCTGACTGTCCCCATCCTTCTCGGTTCGGGCAATGTGTCCATCTCGGTCTTCATACTCACTTTGGCCTCCTCGGGTAACTCAACCTCTCTGCCTTCCATGGCTTCCTCGGTTGCCACAACCACCTCGCCCCTCAACATATCCCAAGCCTCTTCTTCTCCAGTTTTTATAAACTTCGATAGGCCTTCGCACACCCTGACCATGCGATCCAAGACCTTCTTTAAGGTTGTACCCACTCACCAACATGATTTTTCCTGCCGCTATGGCCGGCTTAGACAATTTAGAAGGGTTTATGGAAGAACCCGTAGGCACATGAATCATGGATACCGACTCAAAGGTTTGAAAGCTAGATTCCTCGGTGCATTCAGGCTCTACATAAGGGATGACCATCTCATGGTAGATCTTGAAATCATATTCTCCATGCACAGTGATAAGCCTGTTGCCGACCACAAATCGCACTTTCTGATGAAGATTGGAAGGGACGGCGCCCGCCGTGTCGAGCCATGGCCTCCCCAATAGAAAATTAAAGGCGCTTGGTATGTCCAGCACTTGGAACAAGACTTGGCAAAGCACAGGGCCAATCAGCAGCTCTAGTTTGATTTCCCCTATCACCTCCTTCTTCATCTTGTCAAAAGCCCGCACAGTCGACTTGCCAGTGCAGATCCTCCTAAGATCAATGCCAAGGCGGTGGAGCGTAGCTAACGGGATATATTAAGTGTCGAACCTTTGTCGATCAACACTTTACAAACAAGAGTGCTCTCATGCTTCACTGAGATGTGCAACGCTTTGGTATGATTAGGACCATCAAGGGGGAGATCCTCATCAGTAAAGGAAATTTGATCTTTCAGTAGAATGGCCCCAACAAATTCTTCTAGTTGGACTTCATCGATTGTTTCTGGCACGTGCACCTCATTAAGGACCTTTAGCCAGATGTCCCTGTACTTCTCGGAAGATTTGAACAACTCCAAAAGGGAGATTTGAGCCGGCAACTTCCGCAGTTGGTCTACCACATTGAGCTCATTGGATTTTATTACAGCCAAGAATTGCTTTGCCTCATCCTCGGTCACAGCTTTCTTTTCTACTTCTTTATTGGGTGTGTAACAGCGGCCCAATCGTGTGAGAGCGTCCACTTCACTCATTCCATAATTTCAAGGTACTACTTTGGGATTGAATTTAGGAGGATGCTCCAACACTATTATTCCATATTTTTCCTAGGGTGGCAATTCAATCGTGACCGGCGTTGTGCTCCCTCCTATGACTTCAATCGCCGACAACTCCTCGACCATAAGGTCAATCACCGTGGGCTCGGTGATTTCCATCTCGATATCACCAGCGAGCTCCTCATCAGATAGTTCAATCACCATTGGGATTATCATAGCTATCACCCCTTCCTCGTACAATGCTGGCGTCTTCAAAACTCCAGGCACAACCTTCCTTGCCCGAGGGATGCAAGCAAAATTGCATAAAGATGAACGGAATGATGATGGCATTATCATGGATATGAACATGTCCTCATCTTCTCCACGTTGGATCACTCCCATGGCTACCATCCTGCGAACGCGATTAAGTTTTTCTTCTGGGGTCACATCTTCCTGATCTCCATAGTATCTTTCCAACCATAAGGACTCGTACAACTTGGAAGCATCTACCATTAGAGGCTGTTGACCCGCCCGCGTCTTCTCAGAGATTGAGTTCACTCCCTCTACATGATTTGGTAAGGGGTTCTGCTGCACATTAGGCTGAGCTTCCCTAAAAGTTAGAATGTTCTTGTCTAGCTGCTGTTGGACTTTGTATCTCAACATGTAGCAATTATCTATGTCATGCCTCCTTTCTCCCATGTGGTACTCACAGGTCTTAGTCACATCGAACCCGGCAAACTTCGCGGGATTGTCTCTAGGTACCTCCTTCGCGACCATCCTCTTTTCGAGAAGCATGGGAAACAACTTTGACAACAGGTGTGGTAACGGTGAAAATTCCTTTCGGATGGGCCTCTTGCCCTTGTCATATGCCCGGGACGAGTTCCCATGAACAACAACAAGCTTGTGGGTGGGTGTTGCAGGCGGCCTAGGGGGAAGTGGCTCTTGCATAAGCGCTACTTCAACTGCGGCTTCCTTATCTTTTCTCGCCAAGAATTTCTTCATGCTCCCGGTAGATATCCTTCCCTCGATAATTGCCCACTCGACTTCTTCACCTACAACTACTAGTTGTGAAAACGTCTAGCATCCCAAGTACACTAATCCCTAGAAGTATTCAAGGGGCAACATTTTGAGGAATAGCTGCTTCATCTCCCTCTCATTTAAGGCTAGCTTCACCTATGAGGCCATGGTTCTCCATCTTTATGTAAAGGCCTGAAATGACTCATTCCTCTTCTTCTCAACACGAGTCAACTCTTCTCTCGTGGGGGCAAGTTCAGTATTAAACCTATATTGCTGCAGGAACACCTTGGCTAAATCTTCCCAACGGGTGAATTCTTTGATGTCCAATGCGATGAACCACGTCAGGGCAATGCCTTCCAAGCTATCTTGGAACGTGTGAATGAGGAAGGGCACGTTGTCAGCATAGCAAGCCATTTTCCTCAGGTAGTACCTAAGATGGATCTTGGGGCATCATGTTCTATCATACTTTCTCGTGAATTCAAGCTCTTGAAAAGTCTTGGGGAAGTTCATCTTGGTGTACAGGGACAACTTATCAACTCCTTTCAACTCATACCCTTGCAAGGCACATAGTCGCTCCTCCATTTTCGCCAAGCATTTTTCACTTTCTTCATTTAGGCGGGGCGTTGGCTCTTCCTTTAGAGAAGGATCCAAATTGACAATGATTGGTGTGACGGAAGGAGCTTCTCCAGCAGTTTCCTTTCTAGGGAGATCAGCAACGTGCGTGCCTCCCGTCGATAGGGGAGCATGTCCTGATGACGTAGGAGTGGATGTCCCAATGACAGCTACAGCGGGGGGCTCTTTAAGTTTCCGACTTATCTCGAGCATCATCGTAGTGAGTTGGGCCAGCTGGTCCTCCATCTTGGCCATGTGCAAGTTGGTGTCCTTGTTCTCCATTCTGACTTTCGCGCGTGTGTGAATCGAGGATCTCCGCTTGGTCATGTCGACGATCGACAGAATACAATCAATTGGCTAGTACCTGAGCAAGAATAGATAAGCATATATAAGCATGAGTAATAATTAGGCGGTCGGCCCATGACAGAGATCTAATCGCCCCAATTCATTTGTTTCATTGAAAGTAAGGTTGCTACATAATGCAAGAAAAGACACAAGGGAGAACCCTTAAACAATAAAGCTATTTTGAAGACGAAAATACATGACTCTTAGCTCCCGACATAGTGATACGAGACAAACTCCTTAACATTGTAAGGTATGTGGGCATGGTCCCATTACACATCACACTTAACTCAATCTAACTAATGAGGATAACTTCTACTTGTGGCGGCCCACCTAATTCGGGTCAACTTCGTGGCACACTCTCCGGCCCCCTCAAGCTCCCTTTTCAGGCGCTTGATCTTCACATGGTTTGTGACACTTAACGGTACATCAGGGATCCTCGGGCGTAGCTTCTCCGAGATTTTGTGTTGGAGGATATATTCAGTTGAGGCATGGTAGATTCTTTCTCTACCGTCCAACTCCTCCTTAGGCCACACCAACTTTTGGGGGCGGCACATGTCCCACATTGACTTGATCAAGATGATGTAATCTTCATGTTCACGATTCCCATTGGTAAAGTCAACTCAAAGTGGGTCTTCTTGCAACACTGGTAGGAGTTGCTACACTACTTGGTATTAGCAAGTAACCCTAGTTGGGTAATGCTCAGTGGCGCCAGTGATCCCCAGTAAAGGAACAGGTCCAGCACCTCCACATGTAAATCGTGCCTCGTGGACTCGAAGCCACCTAGCATGCCATAGTAAGTCTTCAGGATCGGAGTATTTCATGAATCCTAACCACTCAGAATAATGATAGTTGTCGCGACCTAAATTTCGGGTGAACCACCTAGTATTTGGCTAATGGATTACTAAGCCTAAGCTGAGCTTGGGCTCTCCCAAGTTCATACCAATTTGCGACTTAGGTTCAAGTTCTTAACATGCAAATGATTTTTCAATTAAGAGTCACCACTAATCTATTTTTGATGGGTCGATTAAAAACCCAAGTAAAATAACGGGAGATTTACTTTACTTCTACGAACCAGAGATTGTGAGTTCGGGGACTTGATTATGTTAGATTTCTCTAATGCCCTTTCGGTACATTTCTCTTTTATTTTCGAAAAAATGTTTTGTAGGCAGCTCGAATTGATTTTAATTCACCTTCCTAACATGTGAAGTGATAATGTGGGTGCGCAAATCACCAATTTAAAACTCAAGAAAGCAAATAAAAAAAAATGCAGAACTTACCTCATAGCAACGAAAGCATCTGCATTGTTAGATCAGAAGTCACATCAACAGTCCTAGATATGATTTCTAATTAACACGCAATCACTCAATTTTACTAATCTAACATGAAATGATACGACGTGACAATATGACCAATGACATAAATAAAATATAAGCATGTAGTCTATCCTAAAAAATAAAATTAATTTATTCTAAGACACTTTTTTTGGTATTTTTCATGAAATTCGAAATTAAAATTGTCCAATAATTAGATATGCAATCTAATTAACCAAATGACCTAATTCTAATAACAAACAATTTCTAATTAAATGGACCTACCAGCAATCACTAAATGACATGCATTCATGAACCTAATTCTATATGACATGCGCATGATTGATTTTTTTTGTATTTTTATAAAAATTCGTAATTAAAAGTGCTAAAATATTTTTAAAAAAAAATCTAACTAAAGTGAGATATTATCTCATTTAAGTTAGGAAATAGACTAATTTGAATCCTATCTTAACTTAGAAATTTATCTCAACATGTAATTTAATTCAAAAATATTATCTAACCTAGATACCATCTAAACATGCATTTTAATATAATTTGAAAAGAATTTAACTATTCTATCATGCAATTCTATCTAGGAAATCAATTCTAATCTACATGATATGCAAATGCAATCTTTTTTTTTTTTTATATTTTTGGGATAAATAAAGCAATTAAAAGATAAGCACCAACTCATTCACGGTCATCAAAGACATTATCCATTGTTCGAATTAAAAAACAATATCTAATCAATTTGAATATTTCGCTAATAAAATCGATAAATTGATCTTAGCCTTAAAGATCAAAATATCAATTTTATTATCGCGTGATTAGTTATTCCATCTAAAGCCTTATAGATGGAATAAAAAATTGACGTGTTGCGGATTAGGCAATAAATCCTAATTGGGAATGTGCTTATCATTCAAATATGCACATAAGATACTGAAAAGCATGTTTTAGGTAATAAAATATCTAAATGAAATTTAGATATGATGATTACTAATTCCGCAAATGATATTACCAAATTTGGACCGAGTGGAATCCGCTGAACGGGTGACCGGCAACGCGCGGTGGTGCTTGGCCTCGGTTGATGGGGTAGTGAGGATTGAGTCTTTACGACTCACGGACGGACAGGATGGTTTGGTATCGGTGCCTTGCTGGAAAATCTATTTGAATATTGAGTTTGCAAACTTGGACTGACAGATGGTTCGGCTCGGACAAATGGTTGGCAGTGGACTGAGTGTGGCTGATGTTGGTTGGTTGCTCGCGATAGGGGTTCCTCGGTGGTTGCTTGCGGTCTTGGAGTAGCAAAGCAGGAGACGTCGCTGATTTGCAGCTTTGTCGCTGGGCTGTCGGCGCACAAACTAGCCTGCAAAGTAGAGTGAAAAACGGAGCAGCGAACAATCAATTGCCGTGGCTGGGCTTGACGGTGGGTGGTCGACAATGGATCAATCAAGAATCGCCGATGGAGCAGGGTTCTCTGTGAAGAGTGCCGAGCTCCGAGCACAAATGAGTTGTGCTGAGATGCATGGCGGTGGACTAAGCAGCAATTGAACGGCAGCGCAAGAAAACTGGAATTACTGTTGGGCGCTCGAAAATTTGCCGGGAAACCTACATAAACTATCAAGAGTGCGCCCATTTCGACCAAGAGCTTGGTTGGCCACTGCTTGACTGCCAAAAGTTGACCAGGAGACCACGTAGATATGCTGGTGGAATTGCTTGACACCTGGACTCCCTGATGATTGCCAAGGGACTCTGCTGGATCATCGAAATGGAAGAGTACCGCCGGAGAGCAACCGAGAACTAGAGCAAAGTCTGCTTCTCTTGGGATTTTGAGCGCTTGTGTGAATATCTTCTCCTTCTTTGACTATTCTCTCTCGTGGCCGTATGTCGTGAATGTGCTCTCTCCTGTGGCCGTGTGTTTCAATTGTGTGGCCCTCCTGCTCTTCAATTGTGTGGCCGACCCCTTTTATATGCATGCACGAAGCCCCCCACCAAGGAAAGAAAATGTGGTAAAATATTATAAAATCTTCGCTTTTGTTTTTTCTTTCCTCTCTGGGGTGCGTTCAAAATCTGCGACTTTCACATTTTCAAACGAAAAATATATCACGCCATGTACGCTCCTTGCTGATATATTGCATGAATATATAAAACGTCGACTACCATATCATCTTTTTTTATTATTCCTTTTCATTGGTCAAATTTTCCTTTTTATGCTTTTGAACGAATATTGACACAATATTTCTTTGGGTCTTGTTCCGATTGTGAATTTTCCTCCAAATTTGCAAAAGCTTGGGGGAAGCATGGAAAGTTTTCTCTTTGTCTTCTTAAAATGAGTAAGGGAAAGGAGGTTTCGTTCAAAATGGCATTAATAAAACTCTTCCCTGCGCAGACCTCTCGAACTACCCATGCAACTGAGGGACTAACGATGTTCCTACAATGAGGGAAAACTACAAACCCAAAGAACACTAACAAAAAGATCCTATTCATTTGAACTGACAAGGCATTTCGAAAAAGTTCGTTCAAAAATGAGAATGGGCAAGTATTGCGGTTTGCTCTCAAAACTTTTCTCACTTCTTCTCTTTTGACTCTTAGGAAATCAGATAAAATTGATGCATGCTCTACCCCGATAGGCGGGCTGACTAAATCCGAAACTAAAGGCTTCCCAATGGCAACACTGTATTCCTCCAAAGTCGGAGTGAGCTCGTGTTCACCAAATGTGAAGGTGAAGGTTTCAAGACACCAAATATGCGCCAATGCTCGAACAATACCGGAATGAACTTCTATTTCCAGTAGGGGGAGCAATCGTCCTACATGGGATTGGACGAGATCACGGCCATTCTGGTCTAGCTTATCCCACCAAGTGCAGAGCTTGGCTTTAAGAGCATAAATAATGCGAAGATCGGGTCCTCCCATCATATATAGACCAAGGCTCACAAAGAACCTAATTGTCATAGACCGACCAAAAATACAGTGAGTAAATAAATTGCAAGTGTAAAGGATTAGAAAGCTTACTCCACTTAGTAAAGAATGATGCCAAACACAAAGACATGCGCATGAGATGTGGCTCGATTTCTACTATATTTGGCTCAAAGTGGAGACATGGGATTACCAGACTAAACTGACGGGGTCGCAATTAGGTCGGGATTCCCACAACTCTGGCTTTGTCAAAGAGTCGACCCGTGTCGCGTGATTGTCGACCAGGGTGGTAACTCTTGACATTAACAAAGAAATTTCGAGGTCAAGATGGGCGACTCATACTACATGATTGTAGTCGGAGTGATATCTATCTCGACGCCATCCTAAGAAATCGTATGCAGCCTAAGTCCGACGGTAGGTTGTGTGTGCTAAGGTATAGTGCAATGCGAATGATACATGCACAACAATTTATAGGCAAACAACACTCCATACATAAAGAGTAAACCATACATTCCTACATCTCTCTGCAAGATAAAGGTGAGCAAACACTTCCCCTTATACCTCCTATTATGTAAAAACATTTAACACCTTTAATGTTAGGGGCATATCAAGAATCCTCGCTGCCAAACAAAAATGTATATATATATTTACAAGATCAATTTTCGGCCTAAGTCCTCTAAGGTTTAAAACCAAGTCCCCAGTAGAATCGCCAAGCTATTGCGACCTACCCCTCATGGGGAGGGAACAGGTTTTGGGTATTGCCTAAAGGATGAACCTAAGGCCCATGATTAGGCATGGGCTCTCCCAAGCCCATACCTCACTTGACATTGGGGTATTTTTAAGAATTTTGCAAAAAGGAGTTGCCACTAGTCTATTGGGGTCGGCTACAAACCAAGTGAGACATGAGAGTATACCTCACTTCTTACGCAACCAGAGAATCTAGGATTGCGAACTTGATTACACAAATTGACCAACTAGTGCCCTTTTGGCACCTAATCTTGTTCATTTTAAGAATAAAGATTTTTGTCAGGCAGTTTAGATTAATTTCACACCTATCCACTAACATGTGAGGTGATCATGTGGGTGCGCAATCATTAAAGTAACAATTTGCAACCAAAATCCTAATTACAGTAAAATTGAGCATATGCAATTAAACATAATAAGATATGCAAATTAAAAAACGATATAATCAATATACAAACAAATAAATGCCTAATTACACTAAGAATGCAAGACATGACAATTCATAACCAAACCTTGCATTTTTTAGAATTTTGAAATTTTTTAATTTTTAATTTAAAAAACAATTTTTTTTAGAAAATATATTTTTATATTTTTATATTCGGTTGGGCCAAGCCGAGTCGGGTCCGGTCTGACCTGACCCAGGACTAACTAGATCGGGGTGGGTCGGTCAAACCTGCCCGAATCTGGCCTAATTGAAGCAGGCCAGATCCGGCCGAACAAGCCAAGTCCGACCATAGCTAGTAGGGCCTATGCTTAGCTTGGGTTGGGCCCGGTCGACGGGCCCAACCCTCCTGCAAAAGAAACTACTCTACAAGCCCACAACATAGACTAACTCTGGATTGTAGGGCTGCAGAATGCGGGTGGCTGAGCAGGCTAGATCAAGTCTGGCCTTGCTCAGCCAGCGCCCTCTAGTCCGCGTCTACCTAGTCGTGACAAAGAGGCGCCGCGCCGGCATGCTGTCTAGATGCCTTTCTAGCCAGCACGCAGTGATTCTACTCCAATTGGGTGAGGGGAGGGCGGCTCTCGACCCCCTGAGGTCGAGAGTTTCGGCAGCGGCGGCAGGGGAAGCTTTTAGGCAAGCCTCGGCGACACCACACCCGAGGTCCCGCGACCCCTTTTTGCCCTCGGCTCAGGCAACGTAATGAAGACTCGACCTAATCGACATCTTATAAGTGAGAGAGGGAGGCTGGGCTGAGAGAGAGAGAGAGAGAGAGAGAGATTGCAACAACTTTAAGCAGCGAACAACGGGCGAGCTTCAATCGGGCATATCGTCGAGCAGTCGGAGTGCTCTATGGATCCTAAGGGTTTCGGCTCAGCTGAGGCTCGAGCGTGGGTTCCAAACTCCAGAAAATCATGCCAAGACATCAAGGAAATTAATGAGGAACGGGTGGTGGTCGAAGCTCGCCCGCATTGGCCGGGAGGGGCTCCGGCCAGCTTGATTCCAAAGACGCATGCAAGGTGTTCGACGAAATGCCTACCTGGATTCCAAAAGAGTTGGTGTGGCACCCCTCGACGGCCCCCGATCTGTTAGGGTCTCCACTGGTACTTATCACTTATCCTACTACATACCAGTCCTTGAGACTTTTTAATTAAAGTGGAATCATAGTTCATAGGGGTTGATCAATAAAATTCTTCTCCCATTTTATTTTTTTGTAAAGGTCCCAGCGCAGCTCATCAACAGAAGTATAAACGAGTCTCACCATCCCTTACTCCAATAACAATAATGCAATGCACACCAACTACGCTCCAAATGAAAAGACAAAGCCGAGTCACTTTTATTTACATTTTCACAATGGACATCTCGGGTCGGTACAGCAAAAGGCCAAGATTTTTAACTATACTTGGCTATAACTTGAAAGAGAACTCGACCCTACATCAAACATGTACAACCCTCCATCAACAAGCGTCGGCTATCCCCAAAACGTGTCAGCTCCCGTTAGTCATACGTGCCATCACACCCAACCCGGTGCATTGGGCGGCAGCGGTGGCAGCATCCCTAGCATCACCCCATTGCGTCGAACGTGAACAGACGAAAACTCTTGGATAACAGGGCCATCAGCAAAACCCATGTCATACATCACCAAGACACGGACTCGAACATACACCAGACCCGGTACACTAATACAAGAATGCTCTGTGCACTCCACCTCAACGTCAGTAGGTATGCCATAGAAGGTACGACGCACGACTGGTGAAAGAGGCATCTTTCTAATCTGAAATGTTAATCCCCAAAGGGGTGAGTACAACCACTCAGCAGTAAAGATCCACCAACCTACACAATGCATCAAACATGTGGCACCCCCAAACAACTAGGGACGCCACAGGTACCTATCGCTCCTCCTAATGAATACCAGTTACATCTCTTATGCAGAAGCAAAATAGTACATAGGCATTTTTTTTTTTTTGAAAAGAGATTAGCGTAGCTCATAGCGAAGTTAAAGACGAGTCTCACCATCCCTCTACTCTCTTAATGATGGGACAATGCACACCAACTACACATCGAAGGAAAACATAAAGCCGAGCCACTTTTATTTATATTTTGAAGATGGACATCTTGGGTCAGTACAACCAAAAGAAAAGCCAAGACTTTTAGCTAAACTTGGCCACAGCTCAAAAAGAGAGATCTCGACCCCCTATATTCGATCACGTGTAACCCTCCATCTACAAGTGTCAACTATCCCAAAAAAAGTCAGCTCCCACTCCTCACGCGGGCCATCACATCCATCCTGGTGCATCGGGCGGTGGCAGCAGCAACATCCCCCGTATCACTCCGTCACGGCGGACGTGGATCGACAAGAACTCCTGGATGATCGAGCCCCCAGCCAAGCCCACATCATACATCACCAGCACATAAACCCTTATAAACGTCAGACTAGGGATGGTGACACAATCAAGCTACGTACACTCGAGCTCCACGTCAGATGGAAGGCCGTAAAAGGTACCCCGCGTGACCGGAGGGAGAGGCATCTTTCTAATCTGAAATGTTAGTCCCCAGAGGGGTGAGTACAGCCACTCAGCAGGTAAAAGATCCATTAAACTACTCCATGCATCAAACAGAACAAGCATGACATCATAGTAGGGTACATATCACTCATGCATCCAAGCATAACTTACCTTGTAGCCATGCATATATCATCATACCATATGTGCATACACCATCATACACTCGTCATCAATCATTCATGCATATACCATCATGCCATCATACATATCATATCATGCAGCCAGGCATACATGTCACCCTACCATGCATGATTCAATTTCAACTTTTTCACTTTCAATTAGATCACCACATTTTTTCTTTCCCGGGACCAGCAATTGCATCCCACATTTTATCACTCGCACCCAACCTGGCATCGCGAGGAACCTCCGGCACCCCCACATTCCGGGCATCTCGTATCCCAACTGGCATCACGAGGTATCCCCTCGGCACACAGCTCCGAGGCTTCCGGCACCCCCACATCCCGGGCATCTCGAAACTCCCGAGGACATCCGGCACCCCCACATCTCGGGCATCCGGCACCCCCACATTCTGGGCATCCTGACACTCCCAGGGCATTGTCGGCTCACACCTCCGACGGTATCCTCATTTCCTATAATTCATATTCACATTTGTGTCTCAATATCAACATGGCACATGATGTAATGGCAACAAAGTCAATTCAACTTTTGATCTTATATGTAATGCCATATATCATCACATGTGCAGCAAGATTCGATCACTTAAAACAATATAATTCATGGGGCTCATACAAAACAGAATAGTCCATGTATTACAGCTTTTGAAATTCGCACAATCCAGCTTGCACAGTTTTTGAAAACATTTTAATTAAATACCCAAATGACCTTCAAAATTTATGAAATTCGAGCATATAATAGTCAATAAATAAAGGCATATATTCCATGCAAAACACTATACCAAAAGACCCTCATAAAATTCGGTATAGACCATGCATCACAGCACTACTATTCTAAAAACAATTCAACTTGCACAGTTTTTGAAACATTTTTGGTTAAATAGGAAAATGAACTTCAAAAATTACGAAATTTGAATATGTTGTAGGGAAGACATGAAGAGAGATTTTTCATTCAGAAAAAATTTCCAAAAGAACCTCATAAAAAACGATATAGTCCACGCATTGCAACTTACCAAATCCGAATATGTCAGATTGTACGATTTTAGAAAAATTTCCAATTAAAAATCCAAATGACCTTCAAAAGTTATGAAATTCGACTATGTGGTATTCAAGACCCTAAGGTAGATATTTCATGAAGACACCAAAGTCAGATTCGTCCCAGGTAATTAAATATAGGCGGTTAAAACTTCTGTTCCTAGTACCGAAATTTCCAGATCTAACTACCTTCAAAAGACCACGATTTTACCTACCTATTCTTGTTTGTTTTCTCTAAATTTTTGATATGTTAAACCTCATGATGTCCTTTACATATTTTGTTAAGAAATAAAAGTGAAATTTCAACAAAAATATTGCTTTACAGTCCATGCATTCATCAAAGGTAGTTACCGAAATCTCCAGACCCAGTCTTTCCAAAGAATGAAAATTTCACCTACTTACACTTGTTTTTTTTTTTTGTCTCAAATTTTAGTATGTTATACTCCAAGAAGTCCTTAAGAACTTTCATTTAGAAGTCAAAACCAAAATCCAACTCGAACATCACATGCAAGCCCCTAGAACATCCAAGGTCGAGCTGTTTTCTCAAGAACAGTTTACTAACCTAACACACCACTCTTAAAACTTCAGCTTTTCACACCCTAGACATCCGAAACTTATCACCATTCAATCACACATACTAGGCACAACATGCAAGAGTAGATCAAGGATCCCACTTGCCTCTAAACCGAGCAAGCAGTGAGCACAACAGCGATAGGACACGGCGACGGACGACGGACGGCGGACGCACGGCCCCTCCTCCTTCCTTCTTCTCTTCTTCCTTTCTTCCTTTCTTTCTTCTCTTTCTCTCCTCTCTCTCTCTCTCTCTCGGACAAACTCTCCTCTCTCTCTCTCCCTCTCTCTTGCTTAAACCGGCCATCATCTTCCTCTAATTTTCTTCCCCTCCATCATTAGCCATCATTAGCATTTGCATGGAGAACACTTGGCAGCTAGGAGGAAACACATGGCCCTTTTCCGTGCAAGATGGGCCTCCAAATTTGGCTGTGCTTGAACCAGCTTGGCCGACAGTAGCTCTCCCCTTTGGGCTTCATGGGCCGGCCGAGAATGGGGTGAGGCTATGGGCTGGTTTGGGCCTTTAAATGTCCAGCCCACCCTCATCCTAATAATCCACCTAATCCTTAATTATATAAACACCTAATTGAAATTTATAAATCACAAAACTTTGTGACCTAATTTAATAAATTCCAATCCATAATTCACATGGCCAAAAAAAATAGGATTTTCCTATCAAATAATTACCCATCAAAAGCTTGGCCAAAATCTCAATGCAAAACATGAATTAAAGCACTTCTAAGAATTGACAAGAAAATCTAGGATGCCACAAAACAGAACAATCAAGGTATCATGAATAAAACACATATCATTCATGCATTCAAGCATACCTCACCTTACAGCCATGCATATATCACCATACAACATGCATAAATCACCATGCACTTGTACTTATATCATCAAGCAGCCATGCATATCACCATGCAACGTGCATATACCACCATGCACTTATACATGTATCATCAAGCAGCCATACATATATCACCATGCAACGTGCATATACCACCATGCACTCCATGCTTGCATTCCCATGAGGTTCATCCCATGTCATATGATTCAATTTCTCAATCTTTATCTTTCAATTAGATCACATCATTTTCGTCCCAGGGACCAATGTTTGTATCCCACAATTTATCGCTCGCATCCAACCTAGCATCGCGAGGGGCCTCCGGCACACACCTCCGGGCATCCCGTACCCCAACTGGCATCACGAGGAATCCCCCCAGCACACACCTCCAGGGCTTCCGGCACACACACTCCGGGTATCCAGCACCCACACTCCGGGCATCCCAACACTCCCGGGGCATCGTCGGCTCACACCTCCGACGGTATCATCATTATCATAATTTATATTCACACATGTATCTCAATTTCAACATGGCATTTGATGCAACAATATCAAAGGTCTCGACCAAATTTTATGTTATATAACATGCCATATGTCACCACATATGCAGCATAATCAACCACTCAAGACATTATACCACATGGAGCAATTTCATTTATTTTTGAAAATACAGCAAAATTTCGGATAAAAACAGATTGCACTCCTTTGGTCATAATTCTTGAAAAATTAGTAAACAGCCTTAATAAATTCTAAAAATTCGACATGTTATATAAAAGATCTAAAGGAAAATATTCCGTGAAGAGCACCATGTCAAAAGAACACAATACAGTTCGGTACAATCCACACATCACAGTCCTTATAATTTCGGAATATTGCCATACACAGTTTCATTCACATTTTCAGTAAAAATCCTAAATCAACTCCAAAAATTCTGAAATTTTTATATGTTATATAAAAAATCCATAAGTAAATATTTCATGAAGAACTCGAAATCATATTTGTGATATATTAAAAAATATAATAACCATAACCGTCCATAACCCTCGGCACCGAATTCCAGTTCTAATCGTTTTGGATAAAGATTGTTTCACCAACCTAAACTCATCCATTTCTTCTAAAATTTTAGTATGTTACTCCTTAACATATCATCTTCAACTTTCATTCAGAACACGAGATCAAATTTCAACCGGAGAATTTCATAAAATTCACAGAGTCACACTAGGTCAGCATTACGATTTCCAGATTTAACTTCTTCAAAGAAAAATAGTTTCACCAGTCTATACTTGTTCATTTCTTTTGAAATTTTGATATGTTACTCTCCAAGAAGTTCTCTACAACTTTCATCAATAAGACAAAGTGAGATTCCAACTAAAAAGTCGCATGCAGCTCACGAATTCATCAAAGGTCGAACTGCCTTTCAAGAAAACAGAATGCAAGGCTACCATATTCTTCCCTAGAGCTTCGAATTTCTTCACTTCTACCACAACCAAAGTTTAGCATCCCTCACAATACATATCACAGCAAGCAAAGGGTAGGTTTATGGACTCTACTTGTCTCTAATCCGAGCACAACACAGCAAGCAAAGACGGCGGGGCAAGGCGGGACTCGGCGGCTTGACAGCGGCGACGAACGGCAGCGGACGGCCTCCCTCTTCCCCTTCTTCTCTCACACGCTTGCTCTGCCTCTCTCCATTTCACTCTCTTTCTCTCTCTCAGATGGTCACTCTCTCTCTCGGTTCAATCTCTCAAGTAATCCGCCCCCTTCCCCTCACTAATTTCTTCCCCTCAATTATTAATCATCATTAACTTTGCATGCTTTGACACTTGGCTTTCTTCATGGGACAAATGGAGAGACATGCAAACCAATTTCCCCCCTTCCCCCTTGGTCGATGGCAGCCCTCTCTTGGGCTTCATGGGCCAGTCGAATGGTGGGGTTGTGGGCTGGGTTTTTGGGCCGGCTTGGCCTAAGAATTTCGGCCCACTCTCCTTTAAAAGATCTAACCTAAATTCCCCACTTATAAAAATACTTAATTGCATTTTAGTTGGCCATAAAATTTTGTAACACAAATTAATAAAATCTAACTTATAAAATGCACGGCCAAGAATAAAATTCTCCCCATCAAATAATTGTCCAATAGAGTGCGTGACCTTAATTTATTACAATTCTTCAGTCTAATGGCCACAACATACTTCAACGACACAACCATTCACTTTTCCATAGGTCATAATACCTCTAGAAATTGCCATGAAATTTTTGGGATGCCACAATTCTCCCCTCCTTAGAGAATTTCGTCCTCGAAATTAGACATCACTTATGCCTCTTTAAACAAGTAGGAGTACTTTTCCTTCATCGATTCCTCACACTCCCATGTGGCTTCCTCCACACCGTGATGTCGCCATAATATCTTTACCGACGGGATTTTCTTGGTCCTAAGAATTTGCTCCTTTCAATCTAGCACTTGCACAGGCTCTTCGATGTACCTCACTTTCTCATCCACTTTGATGGCTTCATGATCGAGTATGTGACCAGGATCTAGCTGGTACTTTCTTAGTATCGACACATGGAACACATCATGTAAATTTCCCAATTTAGGAGGCAGCGCCAAACGATAAGCTACGTCTCCTATTCTTTCAAGTATCTCAAAAGGTCCAACAAATCTAGGGCTTAACTTACCCTTCATTCCAAATCGAGATATTCCTTTCATTAGAGATACTTTAAGAAATACATGATCTCCCACACTAAACTCCAAAGGCCTTCTACGCCTATCCGCATAGTCTATTTGTCAGTTCTGGGCTGTCTTAAGTCTTTTCCTGATTATCTCGACCGCTTCTGTAGTAACTTGCACTAGCTCGGGTCCTGTCAGTTTTCCTTCACCTACTTCATTCCAACAGACAGGGGTTCTGCACCTTCTTCCATATAATGCTTTATACGGAGCCCATGCCTATACTTTTCTGAAAACTATTGTTATAAGTGAACTCTATCAGGTGCAAATTTTTATCCCAATTTCATCTAAAGTCAATAACAAAGGCTCTCAGCATATCTTCTAGAGTCTGGATCACTCTTTTTGTTTGTCCATCTGTTTGAGAATGAAAAGCAGTACTAAATTGAAGCTTTGTCCCTAAGGCATTTTGGAGACTTCGCCAAAAATTTGAAGTAAACCTAGAGTCTCGATTAGAGGTGATCGTTACAGGAATACCATGTAAGTGTATTACCTGGCTTACATACATCTCAGCAAGTTTATTCATTGAATAGTTTATGCGGACAGCTAGGAAATGAGCAGACTTAGTCAAATGGTCCACTATCACCCAAATCGAATCGTGACCATTTGATGTCCTTGGCAGTCCTTGCACAAAGTCCATCGTTACATGCTCCCATTTCCATTCTGGTATGTCTAATGGTCTCAATAGTCCTATAGGTTTGTGATGTTCCACATTTACTTGTTGACACGTTAAACATTGAGAAACGTGTTTAGCCGTATCTACTTTCATGCCATTCCACCAAAATTGCTGAGCAAATTCCTATACATCTTTGTACTACCTAGATGAATACTATAATTACTCCTATGTGCCTCCAACAGAATTTCCCTCTTCACTTCTTCAATGTTGGGAACACAAAGTCATCCTTGGCATCTTACCACTCCATCTTCAGAGCCTTGAAATTCTGGTCTTTTTCCTAAAGATACTGCATTTTTCACTTTCATAATTTTCGGGTTGAACTCTTGCAGGATCTTAACTTTTTGTATAATTTCAGGCTCAATCCTTAATGCAGTAAGCGTACCTGTAAGGCGATCCACTTTCAATTCAAACTCTGAGTCTGCTACAGACTTTAATAGTTTCCATTCTGCCATTCTTAAACTAGCCATCTCCATAGTTGACTTACGACTAAGGGCATCCGCTACCTTATTCGCCTTTCCTGGATGGTACCGTATTTCACAATCATGATCTTTCAACAGTTCCATCCACCTCCTTTGTCTCATGTTCAATTCCTTTGGTGAAAATAGATATTTTAGGCTCTTGTGATCTGTATAGATCTCAAATTTTTCTCCATATAAATAGTGCCTCCATATCTTCAAAGCAAACACTATAGCTGCCAGTTCTAAATCATGCATTGGGTAATTCAGTTCATGAGATTTCAATTGTTTAGATGCATAGGCTATGACCTTGCCATGTTGCATCAAAACACATCCCAGTCCTTTGTGAGATGCATCACTATATACTGTAAAACCATCAGACCCCGATGGTATAGTCAGGATTGGAGCCGTGGTCAATTTTCTTGTAAGTTCCCGAAAGGTCCTTTCACATTTTCCACTCCATTCAAACTTTACATTCTTCCATGTTAATTTCGTTAAGGGGCTTGCCAGTCGTGAAAACCCTTCAATAAATCTTCTATAATAACCAGCCAGTCCTAAGAAACTTCGTATTTCAGTGGGTGTTGTCGGTCTCGGCCAATTTATTCCCAGCTCAACTTTCGCCGGGTCCACTGCAATTCCTCCTCCTGACACCACGTGTCCCAAAAATATTATCCGGTCTAGCCAAAATTCACACTTGCTGAATTTGGCATACAACTCATGATCTCTCAGAGTTTGCAAAATTATACTCAAGTGTTGCTCGTGCTCTTCAGGTCCTCTAGAATATACTAGGATATCATCAATGAAGACAATCACAAACTGATCCAGATAAGGCTTAAATACCCTATTCATCAGATCCATGAATGCGGCCGGTGCATTCGTCAATCCAAAAGGCATAACTAAGAACTCATAATGCCCATATCGAGTCCTAAATGCAGTCTTAGGAATGTCTTCTTTCTTAAACCTTAGCTGATGGTATCCCGATCTCAAGTCAATCTTAGAAAAGACCGAATTTCCTTGTAGTTGGTCGAATAGATCATCAATTCTAGGCAAAGGATACTTATTCTTTATAGTCACTTGATTCAGCTGTCTATAATCAATACGAAAACACATCGACCCATCATTCTTTTACACAAACAAGATTGGTGCACCCCAAGGAGAAGCACTTAGCCTAATGAATCCTTTACCAAGCAACTCTTGTAATTGCACCTTCAATTCCTTCAGTTCCATTAAGGCCATCCTATACTAGGCTTTCGATATTGGTCTTGTTCCAGGCATTAGTTCAATTTCAAACTCAATTTCTCGTTCCGGTGGTAAACCAGGTAACTCCTCAGGAAATACATCTGGAAATTCACTGATTACTCGAATTTCATCGAGCTTAGGTTCTTCCCTAGTAAAATCCTTAGCACTGCCAAGTACCCTTGACATCCTTCGTCAAGTAATGCACGGCCCTCTATAGCTGAAATAAGTGCTATATATAGGTTGGTCTGACCTTCGAAAAATTCACAACTAGACTAGTCAGGTAAAACAAATTGGATCACTTTCCTATAACAATCTATTTTGGCCCGATACTCATGAAGCCAATCCATTCTTATGATAATATCAAAATCATACATAGCCATTACAACTAGGTCTATTTCCATATCCATTCCTCCTATTGTTATCTTACATTTTGCACACATCATCATAGATAATACCATATTCTTTAAAGGCGTGGAAACACAAAGAGGTGTCTCAAGAGGTGTCTCAAGAGGCGTAGCTTCTATTTCACTCAATTGCATATATCTTTTAGATATAAATGAATGTGTAGCACCTGTGTCAAACAATACATATGCCTTCTTGCCATTTATGAAAATCGTACCTGATATAACATTTATGGAAGCTTTCGCTTCCTCTTGGGTAACCGCATACACCCTTCCTTGTGCTGGTGGCCTCTAAGGATTCCTTGGTAACTTTAGTCTAATAGCACTCTGCTATGCCTATCGCACCAAGCCAACACTCATTTGCGACCTCTCTTATGGGCAGTCTTTCTTAAGGTGACCTACTCATCCACAACCATAACATCTCAGTCATCCATTGCAAGGTCCTAGGCCATGCCGCCCATCACACCTTCGACAAACATCAAGCTGATAGGGTGCTTTCCCTATATTCAGGCCATCCCTAGCTCTTCCAAAATTTCCAAAATTGATCTTTTTCTTCGCATCCCAAGTCTGACCTTGACCAGGATAGGGTCTCCTACCCCTTCTGATATCACTAAAGCTCAACTGTCTTTTAGACTCTGACCGCTCTCTCACCAGCTCTTGCTCCACTAACTATGCCCTTTCATAAATCTCATGATAATCCCTTATATTCAAAGGCACTAGGTGTTTCCTAATATCAGTCCTCAACCCTTTCAGAAATCTTTTAGCTTTTTCCTCACGATCCTCAATCAATTTGGGAGCATACCTAGACAATTCAGAAAATTTTGCCTCATACTAATCCACCGTCAGCTCCCTTTGTTCCAACTGAACAAATTCAGTGATCTTATTATCCTTAGCACAGTCAAAGAAATGCTTCCTATTGAAGGCTCTCACAAACTCATCCAAATTCACATCAGTACCTGGTGGAAAGATCGTATCCCTGGAAGCTCTCCACCAAAACTTTGCATTTCCCTCCAGCTGGTACTTTGCCAAAACTATTTTCTCAGCATCACTGCAGTCCAACAACCGGAAAATCTGTTCTATCCCATCAATCCAATGTTCCGCCTCCTTAGGACTTCCTATTCCACTAAACTTAGGTGGCTTCAGCTTCAGAAATTGCTCCACCAATCCTTGAGGGCAACATTCCACTCCGAGTTGTTGCTGCACTTGCCTTTCCATCAGATTTCCAATATTGGCCAATGCCTGCAAGATATCTTCCATTCGGGGTTCAGCCCTTGCAGCAGAGGCTTCAGCCCTCGATGGATGAGCACTTCCAGCTCGCACCATGACTTTCCTGCAGTTTCCAAGCATTTGCCTCAGGAATAATCTAGGACTCACTATCTCCATTTAAAAGCACTACTACTATATAAGTAACATATACATGTTACTATCACCTAAAGACAACTTATAATAAACTACTAGAGATTTACGAGTGAATACCCATCACCCGTTATCCAAAGTTAACCAGTTATTCCATTTAATACCCTATGGTGTGCATTGTCATTATATTCCTCAATTTCCAAATGAGGCTCCTTATCACTCCACCTATAACCATTCGCTCTGATACCAATAGATGTGGCACCCCTCGGCGACCCCCGATCCGTTAGGGTCTCCACCAATACTTATCACTTATCCTACTACATACCAGTCCTTGAGACTTTTTAATTAAAGTGGAATCATAGTTCATAGGGGTTGATCAATAAAATTCTTCTCCCATTTTTATTTTTTTGTAAAGGTCCCAGCGCAGCTCATCAACGGAAGCATAAACGAGTCTCACCAGCCCTTACTCCAATAACAATAATGCAATGCACACCAACTACGCTCCAAATGAAAAGACAAAGTCGAGTCACTTTTATTTACATTTTCACGATGGGCATCTCAGGTCGGTACAACAAAAGGCCAGGATTTTTAACTATACTTGGCTATAACTCAAAAGAGAACTCAACCCTATATCAAACATGTACAACCCTCCATCAACAAGCGTCGGCTATCCCCAAAAAGTGTCAGCTCCCACCAGTCATACGTGCCATCACACCCAGCCCGGCGCATCGGCGACGGCGGTGGCAGCACCCCCATTGCGTCGAACATAAACAGACAAAAAATCTTGGATAACAGGGCCATCAGCAAAACCCACGTCGTACATCACCAAGACACGGACTCGGATATACACCAGACCCGATACACCAATACAAGAATGCTTTGTGCACTCCACCTCAAGTCAGCAGCTGTGCCATAGAAGGCACGATGCACGACTGGTGAAAGAGGCATCTTTCTAATCTGAAATGTTAATCCCCAAAGGGCTGAGTACAACCACTCAACAGTAAAGATCTACCAAACTACACAATGCGTCAAACAGAACAATCAAGGTATTATGAATAAAACACATATCATTCATGCATTCAAGCATACCTCACCTTACAGCCATGCATATATCACCATACAACATGCATAAATCACCATGGACTTGTACTTATATCATCAAGCAGCCATGCATATCACCATGTAACCTGCATATACCACCATGCACTTATACATGTATCATCAAGCAGCCATGCATATATTACCATGCAACGTGCATATACCACCATGCACTCCATGCTTGCATTCACATGAGTTTCATCCCATGCCATATGATTCAATTTCTCGATCTTTATCTTTCAATTAGATCACTTCATTTTCTTCCTAGTGACCAATGTTTGCATCTCACAATTTATCGTTCGTATCCAACCTGGCATCACGAGGGGCCTCCGACACACACCTCCGGGCATCCCGTACCCTAACTGGCATCACGAGGAATCCCCTCGGCACACACCTCCAAGGCTTCCGGCACACACACTCTAGGCATCACAACACTCCCAGGGCATCCGGCACACACACTCCAGGCATGCGGCACCCACACTCTAGGCATCCCAACACTCCCAAAGCATCGTCGGCTCACACCTCCGATGGTATCATCATTATCATAATTTATATTCACACATATATCTCAATTTCAACATGACATTTGATGCAACAATATCAAAGGCCTCAACCAGCTTTTGATGTTATATAACATGCCATATGTCACCACATATGCAACATAATCAACCACTCAAGACATTATACCTCATGGAGCAATTTCATTTATTTTTGAAAATACAGCAAAATTTCGGATAAAAACATATTGCACTCCTTTGGTCATAATTCTTGAAAAATTAGTAAACAGCCTTAATAAATTCTAAAAATTTGGCATGTTATATACAAGATTTAAAGGAAAATATTCCGTGAAGAACATCAGACAATTCGGTACAGTCCACACATCACAGTCCTTATAATTTTGGACTATTGCCATACACAGTTTCATTCACATTTTCAGTAAAAATCCTAAATCAACTCCAAAAATTCTGAAATTTTTATATGTTATAGAAACAATCCAGAATTATATATTTCATGAATAACTCGAATTCAGATTTGTGATTGATTAAAAACTACAATAATCATATCCTTCCATAACCCTCGGCACTGAATTCCAGTTCTAACCGTTTTAGATCAAGATTGTTTCACCAACCTAAACTCATCCATTTCTTCTAAAATTATAGTATGTTACTCCTTAACATGTCATCTTCAACTTCAATTCAGAACACGAGATCAAATTTCAACCGGAGAATTTTATAAAATTCACAGAACACACTAGGTCAGCATTACGATTTCCAGATTTAACTTCTTCAAAGAAAAATAGTTTCACCAGTCCATACTTGTTCATTTCTTCTGAAATTTTGATATGTTACTCTCCAAGAAGTTCTCTACAACTTTCATCAATAAGTCGAAGTGAGATTCCAACTAAAAAGGCGCATGCAGCTCACGAATTCATCAAAGGTCAGACTGCCTTTCTAGAAAACAGAATGCAAGGCTACCATATTCTTCCCTAGAGCTTCAAATTTCTTCACTTCTACCACAACCAAAGTTTATTATCCCTCACAATACAAATCACAGCAAGCAAAGGGTAGGTTTATGGACTCTACTTGCCTCTAATCCAAGCACAACACAGCAAGCAAAGACGGCGGGGCAAGGCGGGACTCGGCGGCTCGACGGCGGCGACGAATGGCAGCGAACGGCCTCCCTCCTCCCCTTCTTCTCTCGCACGCTCGCTCTGCCTCTCTCGATTTCACTCTCTCTCTCTCTCTCTCTCTCTCTCTCTCTCTCTCTCTCTCGGACAGTCACTCTCTCTCTCAGTTCAATCTCTCGAGTAATCCACCCCCTTCCCCTCATTAATTTCTTCCCCTCAATGATTAATCATCATTAGCTTTGCATGCTTTGACACTTGGCTTTCTTCATGGGACAAATGGAGAGACATGCAAACCGGTTTCCCCCCTTCCCCCTTGGTCGACGGCAGCCCCCTCTTGGGCTTCATGGGCCAGTCAAATGGTGGGGTTGTGGGCTGGGTTTTTGGGCCGGCTTGGCCTAAGAATTTCGGCCCACTCTCCTTTAAAAGATCTAACCTAAATTCCCCACTTATAAAAATACTCAATTGCATTTTAATTGGCCATAAAATTTTGTAACACAAATTAATAAAATCCAACTTATAAAACACACGGCCAAGAATAAAATTTTCCCCATCAAATAATGGTCCAATAGACTGCTTGACCTTAATTTATTACAATTCTTCGGTCTAGTGGGATGCCACAGTGGGTGGCACAACCATTCACTTTTCCATATGTCGTAATACCTCTAGAAATTGCCATGAAATTTTTAGGATGCCAGAGTTGGTGGCGGCAACGATGATTGAGGACTCGTCGGCAATGGTAGTGTGTCTCCGGGGACTCCTCGACTCCTCCTCAACGAGCCTTTCTCATTTCCCCTTTTTACTCTATTCTTTCTTGGATTCTCTCCTTTGTTCTCCCTCCGTTTCTCTGTCCCCCCACCCCTTTTCTATTCTACCCGTCCCACCTTTTAGAGCAACTGGCCAACGCACATGGTGTGACATCTCGAAATTCCAATTCTGTTTTCAATTGAATGAATCGGGCTTTTTATTGACTCGTCCATAGTTCTATTCTCTTAGCTGATCACTCACGAAATGACTAATCTATCTGAGGAAGCCATTAAAGAATTTTAACACAATAGATTTGAGAATTCGACTGCTCGACCGTGCTAGTCTGCAAGAGTCATTACAGCATAGTTAAAGATCGATTAGAGACCGAAAATAAGTCGATTCGACTGAGATATATGATCAAAGTGTAGGTGAGGCAAAATTCTCATCGATCAGTATTAGACCGATTTTTCTATCGTTTTTGTACCCTGTGTCTGCATTTGAAATCTCGAAATTCTCACGACAATCGAAAGTCGCCAATGTATCAAATATGTACAATGTGGCTCGAAAATAATCGATCATGGGTCAATTGAACTAAAATTTTCTGAAAGCTAGCTAGTAGGCTAGGACACACTAAAATCGCGCCAGATCGAAATTAACCGCAAATTTGAATCCAATTTCAAAAATTGAAAGTTTTGTCATGTCACGATTTATTTTAGAACAGTCGACTCATCCTCCGAAGATTTTTCTACAAATCGAGATTTTTGGCGGAAATTCAATATAGGGCCATTTTCGATCGGAAAATTTAGAGGACCGTTATTTATCGCATTTTTAGGATGCAAGTTGGTTCTATTAGAGAGGAAAAATTTGATTTGAAGTGTGGGCATCTTAGTTGGATTTATGGGGGCCAAATTGAATCAATTTAAGAAGAAATTGAAGTGGATTTGGGGGGAAAATGTTACAAATTCGTAACCCCCATGGTGTGCAGAATTTGGGGCATCAAGGAAGCTTCTGAGGGAAGTTTGTTGGTCTCAAAGTGGCTGAGGAAGCCAGCCCATGTTGGTGGGGCCTTGCCAAGGGATAAGAGGATGAGGATAGAAGACTTTGGGCCAAGAGGGTCCCTCCACTCTTGAGCTGTCTTCTTCTTCTTCTTCTTCTTCAGCAGAGTGCTTTCTCCATTAAAGGCCATTTTGAGCTCCCACAGTTGCAGAAAAACCGAGCCAGCCACCCCCTGCCATCGCATGCCCGCCGGATAGCCGCCGCTCACCGCTCACACGAGTCGCACCCCCGCACAAGCCCCCGCCCATGCCGCGTTTTTCCGCCTATTACATCGTCGTGCCGCTCCTCCCAAGCCTCCTCAGGCCACGTCAAGCTCAGCCAGAGCCCCGTCGTCGCCGTCCACCTCCGCCGTTCACCGCTGCAACTCCATCCGCCTGTCCCGTGCCGTTTCCAGCCCTTCCAGTCCCTCGGCCCAACCATTTCGATTCTTGGACAGAACCAAAATCCAGCAAAAGGGCATGTGTGACATCCTGATTTTCAAGTTCTGATTTTGATTGGATAAGTTGGGCATTTCATCGACGTGACTACAATGTTTTTCTCTGAGATGACCACTTATGAGATAACTAGACTATTCAGGAAAGTCATTAAGGAATTTTAAGGCAATAGACTTGAGAATTCGACCAGGAATCGACTTCTCGACCGTGCTCATCTTTAAAGGCCATTACGACACAGTATAAAATCGATTTGAGATCAGAGATAGTCAGTCGACTAAGATGTGTGGCCGATCGTAGGTGACTCCATTAAATTGGAAAATTCTTGTCAACCGGCACTAATTTGATTTTACTGTCATTTTGGTACCCTGTGTCCATATTTGAATCCTGAGATTTTCACAACAATTGAGAGTCGCCAATGTGTTGAGTGGGTTCAGTGTGGCAAAAAAAAAATCGACCACGGGTCAAAATTCTTTGGGCTTTTTCTTCACCGAAATTGGACCTCGATTGGAGAGTTTGGAAATGAAATTTGAGTTTGAACTTAGTCAAATTCGAAGCTTCAATGGGGGGGGGTGCAACATTTGGTTTTAAGTTGGATTATTTGTGGGTACTAAGACAAGAAAGTATTAGGGGACATGCAATTAATTAAGTGGATTGGATTTGTTGAATTTTCTTCCCTCATCAGTGGCTTCTTCAACAATCCGCGCCAGCTGCTTCGAGTCACTTTCTTCATTTCCTTCGGAGCCAGCTCATCCGCTCACCCCCTATCTCCTTCGGCAACTTCTCTTGCATGCCAACATCCCCGCTGATTTCCATCTTCATCACACGAGCTCTCTCCACCGAAGGCCTCCACTTTCATTTTATTTCCCAGCATCTTCAATTTTCGTTCTCTCTGCCACCGAAGGCCACGCACCCACATGGTCAATCGAAGAAATCCAGCTACTGCTCCATTTCTTCCTTGGTCGAACACAAACGCACACCTCCATCGTCTAGCTACCGGCGCCTCCTCCTTCCTTTTGTTGCCCCGCCAGCCCACACTTGAAGTCCAAGCTGCCGCACGTGAAATTTCAGCCCTTGTTTTACTTGATCAAGACCCAGTAGAATGCCTCAACGTGACCAAAGCCAGATGCCTACTCCATCTTTGATCGCACGTTAGTAGCTGCTCGGGATTTGTCCAGCCGAGTCAGCGAAACCAGCCAGCTCCTCCATTTTTTTGACCGAAGTAGCCCAACGCTTTGTGCCCATTTGCCCAACGAAGACCACGAACCTGTCATCACGGGCCCATCTTCTCCACAGTTGCTTTTGGTTCGGCCCAGTAGTTGGACCATTTGAGGCCCACGATTTCATCATCAGCAGCCCAAGCTTAAGCCCATCTTCGATGGTGTTCAAGCCCAGCCCAAGAATTTCAGTAGCCTATGTGGCACCCCTCGACGGCCCCCGATCCGATTAGGGTCGCCACAGTTCACTTACCATTCACTTTCCTTATTAACATATCACTCTGATACCATTTCAATTGTAGGGGGTCCATACAACCTGGGGGTTTACATCTTTTAGATCGGTCTCTTGCACAATTTAAATACGGAAGCACATCCAACAAACTCCCTTCCCTATATTCAGAAAACGATGCACACCTACTAAACATCTTATATAAGTTAAAGCCGAACACGTTTATTTACATAAAGCAGATGGACATCTTTAGTCAGTACATTGAAATGCCAATGTTTCTATACTCGGCTATACTTTAAAAGATGACCGACATCTCCTCCCACAATCGTATGCTTAAGGTCCATCAACCAGTGTCGGCGTCCAAAGGTTCTCTCCTTTGCTATCCTTCTCCTCGCGGTCATATCCAACCGCTCAAACCATCTACTAATCTGAAATGTTGGTCCCCAAAAGGGGTGAGTACAACCACTCAGCAGATAAAGGAACCCAATAACCACTCAATGCATCATACAAATCATACATGCATTGCAGGCGTTACTTACCTTGAAGCCATGCGCATACTATTATGCATTATCATATCAATTTATAACACATACATGTGTATCATCATCCTATCATACATGTCATCATCATCATGACATCATTACATTACACATGTCATCATCATCATGGCATCATTACATCATACATGTCATCATCATCACGACATCGTCTCATTACACATGCCATATCATATATCATTATCATAATCATCATCATACATATCATCATGCATATCATATCATGGATGATCATCATTATTTCACATCACATATCATCATCATCATCACCATGCATATCATCATGCATATCATATCATGGGTGATCATCATTATTTCACATCACATATCATCATCATGCATATCACATCATGGATGATCATCATTATTTCACATCACATATCATCATCATCATCATCATCATGCATATCATATCATGGGTGATCATCATTATTTCATATCACATATCATCATCATCATCATCATCACCATGCATATCATCATGCATATCATATCATGGTTTAATTTCCACTTTTAGCTTTCAATTTGATCACCACATCACCCATTCCTCAAATCATCAATTTCATCATCCCCTCGGGCAAAGACCTCCGAGGCTTCCGGCATTCAGCCTCCCAGGCCACCGGGCATCCGGCCCCCCCACATTCTAGGCATCTCGCATCCCAACTAGCATCACGAGGCATTCCCTTCGGGCAGAAACCTCCGACAGGGCTTCCAGCATTTACACTCCCTAGCCAGGCATCCTGCACCCCAATCCTGGCATCGCGAGGTATTCCTTTCCGGCAAAGACCTCCGACAAGGCTTCCGGAATTATGTACCGACATACCACCAGGATCCCCCCCTCCTCTGGAATTACGTACCGTATACCACCGGACATCCCGACACTCCCGGGGAATCTCCGGAATTACGCCACTAGGCCACCAAGCATCATCATCCACCACAACCACTTCCTCACTTATCATTATCCACATTTACCATTATTTTGATCTCAATTTAACATGGAATATGGCGTGACATCAAACAAGTCATACTTGACATAGCATTCACACATGCATCACAATTCAATGTCATACATACACCAATATCTTATCATACATACAACAATGTATAATTATTTATTAATAAATTCAATGGAATTTATGACCAATAAAATAATCCATTTTATTTATTTATTTATTTATTTATTTATTTATTTATTTTTAATAAATAAATATTAAATTCAATATCCATAAATTCCCAAAATTATAAAAATTCAAGTAATCATTAAACAAACCAATAGGATGACGATTTCATGCAAAATTCATGGCCAAATTGAATTTCACACGATTTCACAATTTTCACAAAACAGCACATAATATTCGGATAAAACCAGAACGCACAGTTTCCGAAGAAATTCGATTAAAATATCCATACGGTCTCCAAAAATTACGAAATTTTACAGGGTTCTAGCCAAGACATTTTCACACAACTTTTATGAAGAACTCCAAGCCAGATTCTTTTTATATTATTGTATACAGTCTCATGAAGCTTCTGGATCCACTACCGCATCGTCCAGTGCACATATCACCGAAATATTAAGATTTCACCTACCTATTTTCTTTCATTTCCTCTAAAATTTAGATATGTTATACATAAAGGTGTCCTATACAAGTTTCATGAAGATATCAAAGTCAAATAACCAGAGTAGAGTCATCATTTAGGTCCTTGAAGTCTCGGGTATCTCGGAATACATCACCAGAATCATCATCTTCAAGATCTAGTTGATTTACTAGGCTATTCTTGTTCATTTCACTTCAAATTTGAGTATGTTATATTTTAATATGTCCCCTACAATTTTCATGAAGAAATCGAAGTGAGACTCTCAACACAAACCAACATGCAACCACGAATCCAGCAAGAGGTCAGTAAAAACTCTCCAGATCTGAGGTCTCCGTAGAACAAGACTTTAACCCCTCAAATCTCCATCATTTTCCACGAAATTTCAGTATGTTGTATTTATAGATGTTATCTACAACTCTCATGAAGAAATAGAAGCCAAAGTCGGACTCTAAACACACATGCAAGCTCAAACAAGTTTCTGACTCACATGATCCGAACACAAACAGCCACACCATCCACACACAACTCATCCATGCTTCGGTTTTTCTCATCTAACACCCAAAAATTCAACATGCAAACAACACACAAGCATGCAAGAGAAGCTAGAGGACTCCCACTTACCTCTAGAACCAAGCGGACATCGACACACGAATGGCACACCGGCGATGGACGGACGGCGTGCGGGCGGTGACGGGCGAGCTCCTTCTCTCGGCTCCCCTTCTCTCTCGCCACTCCCTCTCTCTCGCCACTCCCTCTCTCTCGCAACCTCCTCTCTCTTCCTTTGGCCGAACAAGCCACTCTCTCTCTCTCTCTCTCTCCCTCTCTCTCTCTCTCTTTTTGGATGCTTATATATTGCATGCTTTCTTAGTTTGCATGAGGGACAAGTGTTCTCATGAGGAGAACAAGTGGCATAAAAGAGAGGACAGGTGTTGGAGGACATGCAAGGTTAATGGGCCTTCTTCTTGGGCCAACCTTGGGCCAGCAAATGGGCTGGTCGACAGCCCCTCCTTGGCTCCAATGGGCCGACCATTTGGCCCTCCAAAATCCATACTCTTGGGCCTAAGGCCCAACCTAATTAAACCCACAATTTCCATTTCAATTATTCATCTTTAATTCTTTCTTTTAAGAATTTAATTACTAAATTCCACATGGCCAAAATCTTGAAATCATAATTCCATAAATCCTAATTTATAAAACACATGGCCAATGATAGGATTTTCTTTCCTACCAAATAATTATCCATTAAAAGCTTGGCCATAAATCTTATTACAAATTATGGATTAAATGGCCATAATTTGATGGTACTTCCATCACCTATTCATAGAATTTAATATAGCTAGAGGTCGTTAAGAATTTTGGGATGCCACAACCTAGTTCAACGAAGCCCGCTTAGTTCAGTCCTTGTTCGGCAAACCCAGCCCACAAAGCCAGGCCCAGTCCAAGCCGTGGGTATCATCGCGAGCCCAAGTTCGGCTGTCATTGCGTCGTCGTCGCGATGTTCCGGTCTTCGCTTTTAATCAAGTGAGTTTTACTCACTAATGCTTTCTTAGTTTGCTAATTATGCTTAGGGGTTGATTATATTTAATTAATTGCACTTAGGTGGTTAAATTAATTTAGAACAATTAAATTAGTGACTTGATGATGCATGTTAGGTGGTTAGACTTAGCCATTAGCAAGTAAATAGGCTCGAGTAATTTTTGAGTGAACCTCGGAAATTTTCCGGGTCCGCCTCGGCCTCCAATTAGGCATTAAGGGATTAAATTGGATTTATTTCTATTTAATAATTATTTTTTGAAATTAATTAATTTTTTTTTTGGAAATTCAAACGGGCAAGCCGGTGACTGGAATTTTGTGCTAAACATTGTGGTGCAGTCCATTTATTTATCTGATTTAATTGTGAATTTTTAGGGTATATTCCTAAGTTATGTGATTTTAATTATTTGATTGAGAAAAATCGTCAGGTATCAGTTGTCGATATCGAAAGTAAGTTGGTATTCACCTGAGAGAAGACACGTGGGCTCAGTGAATTGGAATATCACCTGGAGAATGCACGTGGGTTCGGTGATTGAATCGGTCATCTTGGTGAAGAGGTCGCCTTAGAGAATGCACATGGCTTGAAGACTCGGTATGTCCCCCTGGAGAATGCATGTGGGCTCGATGACTAGTAATGCCACCTGGAGATTGTATGTGGGCTCAGTGGTTGAGTATGGCATTGTAAAAAGGGCACGTGGGCTCAGTGATTTGATGCATCACTTTGGCGAACTAGTGCGTAAGAGAATGCACGTGGGTTCGGTGATTTGATGCATCACTTTGGCGAACTAGTGCCTAAGAGAATGCACGTGGGCCCAGTGAGTTAAGCATGGCATCTTGGAAGAGACATGTGGGCTCGATGATTTGATCCATCACTTTAGCAGACTTGGCGCTTAAGAGAATGCACGTGAGCTCGACGACTAGTTATACATTGTGGAGATTGTATGGTACAGATTGATTAACCTGAGAATGGTCCCACTGACATGGAATCGACTAAGTCGATTGATCAATACTTTGATCTGATAGCATGAATTGATTGAGTTGAAATGACCAAGAGTTGGTCCGGCTGACATGTAATCGGCTAGGTCGATTTGATCGATGCTTTAATCTGTTGTGATTGTTGGGTGCCTATTGAACTGTACTAATTTGCAGGTTGGGACTGAGTCCAAGGTAAGTCCTCTGACTTGTGTTGTGCATAGGCAACCCTAAGGTGTATTGGTTTACTAATCGAGTCTTAGGGAGGCAGAACTTGCTGACACGTAGTCTCATTGGTTATTGAATAACCATTTCAGGTCCCTAGATGTAGCAGACTTGGATTTTGAAGATCTCAAAAGTCCGGTGCAGTCTGCTGAAGGCTCCAGTTGGAGTGTGGAGGATGATGAAGAGGGGGACGAGGATCCATAGTTTGTAGAACCCCACTCCTGCTTGTAGACCTTGTTTTTAAACTAGCTTAAGTTGAATTTGACTTAATAGTTCACCTTGTATATATATGTGCACTAGTTTGCAATGTATATAAGAGTGAAAGTTTTTAACGGTTTGAAATTTAGTCCTACTGTTCTATCCCAATATTTTATTGTCTGGGGATAATCTATATGCTTCCACATGCGCATATGAAATGAATGGGTCGGCGATGCATCCTAAGACGTCGCTATTAATCGACCAGGCAAGGGATGGGCACGCGTTCGAGGATCGGGGCATGACGTCCCCTTTTGTGGTATCAAAGTAATGGTTAGGAATTGGAGTGATAAGGTGCGATGAGTCATGAGATAGTAGTAGGAAAGACCTTTAAATTCATGCTGATGCATATTTGTGAAAGCTTATTTGTAGCTTGTTTGTGAGTCACTCGAATTATGATGTGGCATTAGAATTAGAAAACAGGTTTCTATAAAAATCCTGTAGTTTGAGTGATCAGGAGCTAAGGGCTCCTAGTAAGAGGACAGTAGCCTCTGGAACTCGGGAAGGAATGCCGACAAGGATTGGTGCCCGAGGTGGTTGTGGCAGAGCGCCGGCTTAGGCCAGCGCGAGTGTAAGAGTATCATCATAAGTCGGTTGTGAGAGTGTAGCAGCACTAATCAATCCTAGGTCCAGCAGGATCGTTCAGGCACAAGTTTTTCCAAGGACTTGTCGAGCCAGTAGCTCGGGATCAAGTCGATGTCATTGCCACACCTACCAAGGTTCAATATGGAGATGTGATCTGGGAGCAAGACGTTGCATTTGAGTCGAAGTTCAAATTCAGTAGAGATGGAAATCAATTTGGGAACGAACCTATGATCGAAAAAAGACATGCTATTTCACCCAACAGGAAAGGTGAGATAGGCAAATCAGCATCGGATCAGAACGTTGTGTGTCATGGAAGACAACATGAATCAACCCCGTACCATTTTAGGACGGGTGGTTGTTCTGACTATGACCGATAGGGTCACTTGGCAAGAAACTATTCTAGAAGGTCAACAGGACCACAATAGCAGTTGCCGTTATCACTAATGGAATTGCAAGTACCATCACTGTCGATAGATAAGATAAGCGGGAGTGTGTCATAGAACACGCCATGGGGCTTTTGGGACAGACCCCAGTGCAAGTAAGTGAGCATTCGATCATCTGACAGGAGATAGAGGGCTCACCAAGTGAGTGCCAAAAGTATTGAAGGAATGCATGGATTAATCTTGTGTCCAAGAATGACTAGAACGTGCTTTGATGGTAGTGAGCACGGCAGTCAGGTGAGGGACTATAAGTGTCACGCCCCGATCCTTGGGCACGCACACATCCTTCTACTTGGTCGATTTTGTAATGCGATATCCCAAGACTATGTATCGTCGACCCTTTAATTTTTTATAGCACATGCGGAAGCAGTTATAAATCCCCAAAAAATAAAGCAATGGGATAGAAAGTTATGGCCATATTTTTCATATTGAAATTCACAACCAAAGTTTTATACAACCACACCTCAAAGTATTTTACCATACTATTAACAAAGGTCTAGTCTCACACTCAACCACCTATAAACAGGGTTCACAAAAGACGATGGGATCTCAGTCCTCATCCAGGTCGTACTCGGGATCATCATCGGGGTTCTCCTCCAGGTACTCCTTTTCAAGTTCTTTCTCCTTAGGCTCCTCATCAAGGTCCTAAAATGTTGTCCCACAACCAAGATGAGACTACGTCTTAGCAAATTCTACCCCTTAAGACCCGATTAGTAAACCAATACGCTATCCGGGCTGCCTATGCATGCACGAGTTAAAGGACTTACCTTGGCCTCAGATTCCACTTGCATATTAGCATAGTTCAATAGGCACCCAAGCTATCACAACACAGATTGATATCTCGATCAATCGACCTAGTCGATTACATGTCAATCAGACCATTCATCGGTCATTTCAATTCAATCAATCAATTCACGACATCAGATCAAAGCAATGATCAATCGACCTAGTTGATTACATGTCATCTCGACCCTTTCTTGGTCGGCTCATCTCATACTATCTATAAGTCCGTTCATATTGGGACTGCTTACTGCTAAACTGATAAATAGATAATATAGCTCGCTTCTGAGATGATCGAGTATACTGCTCTCTACTAAGCTGCCATATCACCCTTTGGCTGATATAGTATACCGACAGTGCTCAATCTAAGCTAATAAGGTATACTGCCCTCTGCTAACCTAACATATCGCCCATAAGCTGATATAGTATACCAACATTTTCAATCAAAACTAATAAGGTATATTGATCTCTGCTAAGCTGACATATCGCCCGTAGGCTGATATAGTATATTGATATAGTGCTCTCTGCTAAGCTGACATACCGTTCGTAGGTCGATATAGTATACCATCCCAATCATACAATCAATTCCATCTTTTTATCATTATCAATAAAATAGCCGTGTGTAGGGACACAGTCGACCTTAGCCAAAATTTAATATTTTCCTTTCCATAACCCCCACATTTTCTGTAGTCCACTCAAATATTTTTTTCATTATCAACCGATGCCCGGTTATTTTTCAATTAATCACCAATGATTATCTAATTAAAGAATAATTCACACTTTCACAAATAATTCAATTCAGCATGAAATAGAGCTCAATTAAATAAAAGGACTATGCCACGACAATCAGCATAAAATTCCTGTAGTCGGCTATCCCTGCTTAATTTCTAGAAAGATAAATAATTAATTAAATTAATTTCGAAAATTAATAAATAATAACTAAAAATTCAATTTAGGCCCGTAATGCCTAATTGAAGCCCGAGACTGGTCGGGAAAAATCCCGAGAAGCATTCAATAAATAATAGTACATCTCTACTTGCTAGTTGCACAATTCAATTATCTAACATGCATCACAATTATCTAATAATCACTAATCTACTCTAATCTAACCACCTAATTGCACTTAATTAAATCTAATCAATCATTAAGCATAATTAGAAAACTAAGAAAGAATTAGTGAGTAAAACTCACTTGGTTTGCAAAGACTAGGTCACCGCAACGATGGCCGAAATCCAAATTTTCGGCGGCATCGGCAGACACTTGGGCCGGGCCTACAAGATTTGCAGGCCCACAGAAAAAATTGGGCTTGGGCCGAACTTGGACCGACTTGCTTCGCGGGCTGAATTGCTGAAACTTCTTGGGCTTCAAGTGCTAGAGAGAAGATGGGTCGTTGATGGAAACTTGGGCTGCTGCACCAGGCCTGGCGAGAGAAGCGATAAGGCGAGAAACGCTGGGCTTTGGTTTTCTGGGCTTGGGCCACATGAGGAAGCAGCAAAGGCCACAACAAAGCAGGAGCCGAAATTTTTGTGGATTGCTTCTGGCCGAAGACGCAAGATGGAGCTAGATCTTCGGTGGGGATGACGGTCAGCTGCAGAGAGACGACACGTGGATGCGGCTGTGCTGGAACGAACGAAGGAGAGAAGCTGTGGGCTTTGGCCTTCGTTGCTGGATGTTGGACTGAAGAAGACGCAAGATGATGGAGTTGCTGCGTCAAACTTCGGTGGATCATGTGGGCTAAAGAAGACGCTTCGCTGGGCCAACCGTGAAAGAAATCCAGCGAAGGAAGGAGCTCGGTGGCGCTGGCAATCAACGTGAGAGGCAGAAGCTGGGACGTTGCTGGCGCGAGATGGGGAAGAATGCTCGAGCAGCTTGCTGGCGTTGAAGTGGACCGTTGGCTGGGTTGTTCGGTCAAAGATCTGGGGCAGTGAAAACAGGCGCGTGGACTGAAGCTCGCTGGATTGAAGCAACGTGTGGATGGAGGCAGCTGCTGCGTGGAACGTGGGCTTTCGGTGAGCCACAGGGGCGCACGATGGAGTTTGGTGGAGTGGCAAGCTGACGATGGTGATGGTGGTGGAGCAGGGAAATTCGACGGAGATTTGAGCTATTTCGGTCAACCAACGCTTTGATGGAGAGAAAGGTTGACCTCGTGTACGTGTGGCGGTAAGATGAAGGGAATTAACTCCTAGAGCGTCTTGTAATGATAAATTGTTATGATAGAGTAACCCAACTTATTCCAAGAGCATGATAGAGTAACCCAACTTATTCCAAGAGCGTGTAGAAGTGCTGAGTTTTACTGAGAGTTGAGAAAGGTCCTCAACTTCTTTAGTCTCGTCACTTGAGGCAACCTGTTTGTTAGACAAAAGTTACCGAGATTACTTGGCAGTGATCATAGATAAGACAGATTGAAGAATTAAAGATGGAGGACATCTCTGTAGTCCAAGAATTTTTAGATGTGTTGTCACAGGAAATACCAAGCCTGTGGACAGTAGAGGAGGTAGAAATTGCAATGGAGCTAGCACTCAGGACATGGTCACTTTTTAGACTTCTTACTAATGGTCGTAGTCTAAGTTGAAAGAATTGATGGTACAAATGCGAGAATTCCTGATTAAAGAATTTATAAACGCCAGTACATCACTTAAGGAAACATCAGTTTGTGTGTGAGAGAAAGAAGAATGATTCGTTGCAATTAGGCATCGACTATTGTCCACTTAGTTAGGTGACGACCAAGGACAAGTATTCATGGCTGAAGATCAAACGAATTGTGTGACCAATTGCAGAGAGTGTTGATAATTTTAAAGGCCGACTTGAGACAGGGCATCATCAGTTGAGGATCAGAAAGAAGTATATATTGAATTCAATATTTAGTACACGAGATGGTCTTTATGAGAGTACTGTAAGGCCGATTAATCTGGTAAACACCCCAGTTGCTATTATAGATTTGATGAACCAAGTAATTGAGGAATACTTAGATCAGTTCATGATCATGTTCATTAATGTTATTCTGATGTGTATTTGAGGAGTGCTGAGGAGCATGAGAGCTATCTGAGGATGGTACTTCAGACCCTAAGGACTCATGAATTGGAAACTAAGTTAGCAATGTGAGTTTTGGTTAATTCGTGTTGCGTTCCTAAGTCAGGAGATTTCAAGTGAAGGAATCTCCGTAGACCAGCCAAGATCAAAACAGTTGTTAATGGACCAAGACCGACAATAATGTCAGAGATTAGAAGCCGTGTGGATTGGACAGATTACTACAGAGGATTTGTGGAAGAAGCCTTAGCATCAGTACCACCATTGACTCGACGCCTAAAGAAAGAAGAACAGTTCGTGTGGACAGACAAGTGCGAGTGTAGTTTCCAAGAGCGGAAGCAAAGGCTGAATACCACACCTATGCTGACCATTCCATCTGGCCCTAGAAGACACAAGATCTATAGTGATGTGTCGTGCAAAAAACTGAGTGCACACTGATGCAACATAAGAAGATTGTTGCATATGCGTTCCACCAATTAAGACCTCCTAAGTTGAATATGAAACGGTATCGTGAATCAGAAACTTGGAAGGACTAGGATAGTGATATTTGGTATCATCCTAGAAGAACGAAAGAAGTCATTGAGGCATTGAGTCGAGAATCTTCAGTTATGCATAGGCTGGTTAAAGTATAGAGCTTATTTGAAAAGGGTTTGAAATTTGGTTTTCAAATTTGAGGTAGGTCACCTTTCGAAGTTATGGCCGCCCTCAAAATTGAACCGAATATTCAAGTTTAAATCAGACACCTCAGTGATAGACCAGGATGTTCAGAAAATCCTAGAAGAGGATATTGGTAAGAAAGAGATTGACCTTCATATGTCTAAGGGTGGAACACTCAAGTTTCGAGAGTGATGGAGTGTACTTCATATTGTAACACTTAGGTAAAACATTATTAGAAATTTCACTGTAGTAGTTGCGGTATTTGATCAAACAATTCACAGTGGATCAGAATCGACATCACTTCGGTTGGTAGACCGATATAAAGGTAGATATCATCGGATAGGTCGTAAGTGTTAGATGGGTCAGTAAGTGAAATTTTGGTTATGCAAGCTGAGAGGACTTTTCAATCACTTGGAAGTGCCGAGTAGGAATTGAAGTATATCCCAATGGAACGTTACGACAGGCTTACTAAGGAGTCAAGAGAGTACTGATTCCCTATGGGGTTGTGGTCAACAAATGGATGAAGCCGACTCACTTCAGTACAATACGAATAGATCTCGATTTGAATGGGCATACCGAAGTGTGTGTGTGTGTATCGGATAATTCACCGGCATGGAGTGCCGGGGATGAATTATATTACAAATCTAGATCAAAGGTTGCAAGTCTAGCAGAGATTTCAGATGATTCCTATCAAACTTACATATTAGAGTGCAGAATTTCAATGGTGAAAAGAAAGTGAAGTGAAGAAAGATCACAGGCCAGAGTCAGCTCAGTAATCAGTGATTGCAATTGCCGTGAGTAGTGTCAAAGTAAAGATCGCACAAAACCATCAGAAAAGTTGAATCGTTGAGCATTGAAGACCCTTTGAGTTCCAAATTAGTGATTGTATCTTCTTGAAGATGTCACCAATGAGGAATACCTTGCACTTTGGTAAGGACGGTAAGTTGAGACTACGGTACATAGGTTCCTAAGGGATTCTAGAGAAAGAATCGAGATCCTAACGTATCGTCTTGTGTTGTTGCCAAAGTAGGCATGAGCGCATGACGTCTTTCACATGTCGAGGTTGAGGACATATAAGCCTAACCCAACGCACATGCTGAATCATGAAGAATCATACGTGAATGACAGAGTGTCGTACGTGAGAAGCCCGATTCAGTTGTTGGTTCAGAAAAAACAGATTTTGTGTACCAAGATGATCTCCTTGGTCAAAGTGGTCTGACAACACCACGAGACTGAAGAAATAGCGTGGAAAAAGGTGAGACTCAATGAGACGACAACACCTCCACCTTTTGTTTAAGAGTTTGTAAAGGTTTAAATTTTGAGGACAAAATTTTTATAAGAGGGGAAGAGTTGTGAAATCCTGATTTTCAGGTTCTAATTTTGATTGGATAAGTTGGGCATTTCATTGACGCGACTACAGTGCTTTTCTCTAAGATGGCCACTCATGAGATAACTAGACTATCCAGGGAAGCCATTAAGGAATTTTAAGGCAATAGACTTGAGAATTCGACCAGGAACCGACTTCTCGACCGTGCTCGTCTTTAGAGACCATTACGGCACAATATAAAATCGATTTGAGATCAGAGATAAGTCAGTTGACTGAGATGTGTGGCCGATCGTGAGTGACTCCACTAAATTGGAAAATTCTTGTCAACCGGCACTAATTTGATTTTACTGTCGTTTTGGTACCTTGTGTCCGTAATTGAATCCTTGAGATTTTCATAACAATCGAGAGTCGCTAATGTGTCGAGTGGGTTCAGTGTGGCTCAAAAAAATCGACCACAGGTCATTTGCCCTAAAAAGTTCTGAAAATTACCTGGTAGCCTAAGTCATGCTAAAAACGCGTCAGAGTGAAATTAACCACCGATTTGAGTTCGATTTCAAAAATTAAAAGTTTTGTGGTGTCACGATCTATTTTAGGAATGTCGACTCATCCTCTGAAGAATTTTTGGGGATTCCAAGATTTTTACGGAATATTGTTTCGGACGTTGCGGAAAATTAGCGAAAATTTGGATGGGCCAAATTAAAGGAAATTTGGACTTTCAAGCTAAGCCTTGGAGTGTCAGAGATTTACAGAAAATTGTTTGGGTTTTTTCTTCACCGAAATTGGACCTCGATTGGAGAGTTTGGAAATGAAATTTGAGATCGAACTTACTCAAATTCGGAGCTTCAATGGGGGGGGGGGGTGCAACATTTGGTTTTAAGTTGGATTATTTGCGGGTATTAAGACAAGAAAGTATTAGGGGACATGCAATTAATTAAGTGGATTGGATTTGTTGAATTTTCTTCCCTTATCCGTGGCTTCTTCAACAATCCGTGCCAGCTGCTTCACGTTCGCTTTCCTCATTTCCTTCGGAGCCAGCTCATCCGCTCACCCTTATCTTCTTCGGCAACTTCTCTTGCACGCCAACATCCCCGCTGACTTCCATCTTCATCACACGAGCTCTCTCCACCGAAGGCCTCCACTTTCATTTTATTTCCCAGCATCTTCAATTTTCGTTCTCTCTCTCTGCCACCGAAGGCCACGCACCCACATGGTCAACCGAAGAAATCCAGTTGCTGCTCCATTTCTTCCTTGGTCAGCCACGAACGCACACCTCCATCCTCTAGCTACCAGCGCCTCCTCCTTCCTTTTATTGCCGCGCCAGTCCACACTCGAAGTCCAAGCTGCCTTACGTGAAATTTGAGCCCTTGTTTTACTCAATCAAGACCCAATAGAACGCCTCAACGTGACCGAAGCCAGCCGCCTGCTCCATCTTTAATCGCATGCCAGTAGCTGCTCGGGATTTGTCCAGCCGAGTCAACGAAACCAACCAGCTCCTCCATTTTTTTGACCGAAGCAGCCCAACGCTTCGTGCCCATATGCCCAACGACGACCACGAACCTGTCTTCACGGGCCCATCTTCTCCATAGCTGCTTTTGGTTTGGCCCAGCAGTTGGACCATTTGAGGCCCACGATTTCATCATTAACAGCCCAAGCTTAAGCCCATCTTCGGTGGTGTTCAAGCCCAGCCCAAGAATTTCAGCAACCCAGTTCAGCGAAGCCCGCTTAGTTCAGTCCTTTTTTGGCAGGCCCAGCCCGCGAAGCCAGGCCCGGTCCAAGTCGTGGGTATCGTCGTGAGCCCAAGTTTGGCCGCCGTCGCATCGCCGTCGTGGTGTTCTGATCTTCGCTTTTAATCAAGTGAGTTTTACTCGCTAATGCTTTCTTAGTTTGCGAATTATGCTTAGGGGTTGATTAGATTTAATTAAGTGCACTTAGGTGGTTAGATTAGTTTAGAACAATTAAATTAGTGACTTGATTATGCATGTTAGATGGTTAGACTTAGCCATTAGCAAGTAAATAGGCTCGAGTAATTATTGAGCGAATCTCGGAAATTTTTCGGGTCTACCTCGGCCTCCAATTAGGCATTAAGGGCCTAAATTGGATTTATTCTATTTAATAACTATTTTTCGAATTTATTTATTTATTTATTTATTTATTTTGGAAATTCAACCGGGCTGGCCAGTGACCGGAATTCTGTGCTGATCATTGTGCTGCAGTCCATTTATTGAGCTTTGATTTGTATTGAATTGATTTAATTGTGAATTTTGAGGGTATATTCCTAAGTGATGTGATTTTAATTATTTGATTGAGAAAAATCGTCGGGTATTGGTTGTCGATATTGAAAGTAAGTTGGTAATCCCCTGAGAGAAGACACGTGGGCTCGGTGAATTGGAATATCACCTGGAGAATGCACGTGGGTTTGATGATTGAATCGGTCATCTTGGCGAAGAGGTCGCCTTAGAGAATGCACGTGGCTCGGAGACTCGGTATGTCCTCCTGGAGAATGCACGTGGGCTCGATGACTAGTAATGCCACCTGGAGATTGTATGTGGGCTCGGTGATTGAGTATGGCATCGTAAAAAGGGCACATGGGCTTGGTGATTTGATGCATCACTTTGGCAAACTAGTGCCTAAGAGAATGCACATGGGCCCGGGCATCATAAAAAGGGCACATGGGCTTGGTGATTTGATGCATCACTTTGGCGAACTAGTGCCTAAGAGAATGCACATGGGCCTAGTGAGTTAAGCATGGCATCTTGGAAGAGACACGTGGGCTCGGTGATTTGATGCATCACTTTGGCAAACTTGGCGCCTAAGAGAATGCACGTGGGCACGACGACTAGTTATACATCGTGGAGAATGTATGGCACTGATTGATTGACCGAGGAATGGTCCAACTGACATGTAATCAACTAAGTCGATTGATCAATACTTTGATCTGATGTCATGAATTGATTAAGTTGAAATGACCAAGAGTTGGTCCGGCTGACATGTAATCGAATAGGTCGATTTGATCGATGCTTCAATCTGTTGATATTATTGGGTCCTATTGAACTGTACTAATTTGCAGGTTGGGACTAAGGCCAAGGTAAGTCCTCTAACTTGTGTTGTGCATAGACAACCCTAAGGTGTATTGGTTTATTAATCGAGTCTTAAGGGGGTAGAACTTGCTGAGACGTAGTCTCATTGGTTATTGAATAACCATTTCAGGTCCCTAGATGCAGCAGACTTGGATTTTGAAGATCTCGAAAGTCTGGTGCAGTCTGCTGAAGGCTCCAGTTGGAGTGTGGAGGATGATGAAGAGGGGGACGAGGATCCATAGTTTGTAGAACCCCACTCCTGCTTGTAGACCTTGTTTTTAAACTGGCTTAAGTTGAATTTGACTTAATAGTTCACCTTGTATATATATGTGCACTAGTTTGCAATGTATATAAGAGTGAAAGTTTTTAAAGGTTTGAAATTTAGTCCTACTGTTCTATCCCAATGTTTTATTGTCTGGGGATAATCTATATGCTTCCGCATGTGCATATGAAATGAATGGGTCGGCAATGCATCCTGGGACATCACTATTAATCGACCAGGCGAAGGATGGGCACGCGTTTTGGGCCGCTTCCGAGCTTCAAGGCTCATTTTGGGCCGCTTCCGAGCATTTAATTGTATTTATTTAATTATTTTTGGTATCTAGTTAATTATTTATTATTTTTAGGAAATTATACCAAGATAGTCGGTGATCGGAATTTCATGCTGATTGCAATGGTATGATCGGTTTATTTAATTGACTAATTGAGTGAAATTGGTGATTTTGGTCATTTATTCCAAATTTGTGGAATTTCGATATTTTAATCAGAAAATACCGGGCGTCGGTTTACAACACCAAAAATATCTTTATGGACTATGTGAATAGTGAAATTTTCTAAAAGAAAGACTTTGCACATCAGCTTGTGAGAGCAATAAACTGTATCAGCCTATGTGCTTGGATACGTTAGCTTGTGAGAGCAGTATACATTTTTATCAACTTGTGAGAGCCCATTTGCACGTCAACTTGTGAGAGCAGTATACTGTATTAGCCTATGTTCTTTGATACGTCTGCTTATGAGAGCAGTATACCTTATTAGCTTGTGTGAGCTATGATCATTTATCAGCTTGTAAAAGCATGATCTATTTATCAGCTTGGGTGAGTTACTATCTATCTATATCAGCTTATGAGAGCTATGACCATATATATCAGCTTGTGAGAGCGTTGACCGTCTATTTCAGCTTGTGTGAACAATGGTTGTATCAATTGAATCGATAGACTAAATTGAATTATATATGGTCCTGATTGATAGATAGTATGGATCATGTTGATGGTCTCGAACTGAATTGATTGACTAAGTGGATTGATGGATCAATGATTTGAAGTAAATTGATTGGTTGAGTATATGAACTGTACTGACTTACATGAAAGATCCTGAGGCAAGGCAAGTCCTCTGTCTTGTGTGTGCATAGGCAACCTTTAGGCATATTTCCTTCTTAGTCGAAGTTTAGGGGGTGAACTTGCTGAGACATTATCTCACCCCATCATGGGCTCAACCTTTTCAGGTCCTTAGATGGCTACTCCTCCAGAGCGTTTTGGCTGGCTCATGAGGGTTACCGAGTGGGTTTTTAGTTATCCCGATCCCGAAAGTCACTAGGTCGTGAGATGGTGGTGACCACCGTCTGGGTCAAAGAGGACCTACCTCATAGGATACCTCATCGATTCAGAGCGTGATTTCACTATGAACCCAATGGATTCAGGGTGGGTCCCCTTAGGGGTTTTGAAATCCCCATTGTGGTAGTTGATGCTACTTTAGACGAGGATGCAGCGGACCCTCCCGATGGTGTGGTGATGGACCCGCCGCACTCGGAGCCTGTGGAGACCAAAGGATCGGCGAATGAGTCTGGCTAGCTGGTCTTGGGACAGCTTTGTTTTGAGGACCGATCTTTTGCAGACTTTTGTATATAGACTAGTATTGTAATTAATCTAGTCAGCTATGTATAAAGGTGTGTGCTTTGGTTATGCTTTTGTGGCCCTACTTTTCTATCCCATATTTCTGTTATCTAGTGATTTATTTATACGTTTCCACATGCACATTAAAATCAATGGGTCGGCGACGTGTCTTGGGACGTCACATTTAAATTGACCACCAAGGGATGGGCACATGCTCAAGGATTGGGGCATGACACATGGCCTCTGTAGCTGCTAGCTTGCCGACCAGACAGCCCCCAACCCACAAATCACGCCGCCCGCCTGCCACCCTTATCCCCTGCTCTTTGTCACCGCTCCTCTTCCTTTTGCAAGCATGCGCACGAAGGACAGCAAGAGGGAGACGACCAGCTGCGCGCAGGCTGGGCCGAAGGGAAAAGAAGGCTAGGGCGAGCCCAGTGTGAGGGAAGGAAGGTTGGGTCGTGCGTGGGGAAAGAAAAGGGAGAGGCCGGTTGGGCCGAGACCGGATTTGGCCCAACCCGGCCCCCCTCAAGTTCTTTTTTTTTTCTTTTTCTTTTCTTTGTTGTTTTGTTGTTTATTATTGTTTTTTTTTTGTTTTTTTTTTGTTTTTGTAAAAATAGGTGTCAACTGGGTCGAAAATTCAGGATGTCACAAATTGAGAGGAAAAAGTTCTAAACGGATCAATCTATAGTCCCCAGACAAATATGAAAAGAATAATCATCCTCTTATGGTAGGTGCATAGCAGTCTGTGTTAGTGACTAAGAATTGCTATGTACAAGTTCATAATGATATATACTTTCATGGTATCTAGTATAGCAAGCTACTGTGAAGCATTCATAGTTACATGCTTACCGTAGCCTCTTTGGCACACAACGTATGCTTCCCACTTGTGTTTTAGCATAATGCATGTGTTGTTCTTTTACTTTTACCGAACAGAGGTAGCTAAACATCATGAAAGTTATGGCCATATATTCAAGGAACACCAGACTGAAGTCAAGTTGATGTTTTTTTGGCAACAGCAAGTAGAGGTATGGCTTGTGTTTTAGCTGCAAGAAAGCGGGCCCTGATCTACATACTGCACGAGGATGAAGGATGAATTCTCTGATTCAGAATGACTTGTCTGTTCAAGAATTTGTTGTGGTTACGCTCGTGTTGCTGCTGTGGGTGGACCGCTGATACTTGAAGCTGCAGACATCAGCGTGAGAAGCAATGGATGTGGGCTTTCTGACCGAAGCTCTTTGACTTCACCCTTCTTGGGGAAGTCTTAATCTATACCTGCCATGTGCCTTTTCTGCTAGGCGGGGATTGTCGAAGAAGAAAGTGGGGTAAAAGGTAGTGATTTATCTATTGAGTTGGATAGAATCGACCAAAAGATGCTGAATCATGGCTTCTATCCGTGGTAACAGTCTTCATGGTATTGCTCTGAGCTCTGAGAACTGCTCAATAGCGCCAAGCTTTTGCTTCATCTGTATATGTTCACTATTTTCATGTGTAACAGAACCAAATGTTTGGTTTGGATTATCTGCACTTTGGGTTTAATGATTTGGGTAGTGTACTCGACTAACAAACTTTGCATTTGAATGTTGAAGTCTCTTACTCAAGATTGACTCGCTCATCCACGTGGCATTCTTAAGTGATGCATCCAATCTAATGTACAAAATACTTTCTTGTGTGGAACGTGACTAGCCAGATATATAGTTCCAAGGTGGCAATAAAGAACATAGGTTATATTCCAATCTCAGAGATTTGGAATCCTCAAATAAATGGTTTGGATTATCTGCACTTTGGGTTGAATGATTTGGGTAGTGTACTCGACTAACAAACTTTGCATTTGAATGTTGAAGTCTCTTACTCAAGATTGACTCGCTCATCCACGTGGCATTCTTAAGTGATGCATCCAATCTAATGTACAAAATACTTTCTTGTGTGGAACGTGACTAGCCAGATATATAGTTCCAAGGTGGCAATAAAGAACATAGGTTATATTCCAATCTCAGAGATTTGGAATCCTCAAATAAATGGTAGGTTTAAAATCATAAGATTAGGTCTACAATGTCGTTAATAAATTTCCTATCCTTAATAAAGAGTATCATGTGGTCTTTTAATTTAATGATGTACAAACATTGAGGAATCTAAAATTGTTTAATTGTATTATTCTATCTCTTGGAATTATTGCCAATCTTGACGAGAGAGAATGTATGAATGTAACATGTGCATATGCGATACTTCTTTTCAACATGAATGGGTTGGTTATAGGAAGCCAAAACTCAGTCGAGCTATAAGAATCCTAAATTCGGAGGCTCTCCTTACAGTTTTTGGAAGGCTCAATGTCATTAGTGCAATCTTCTTTTGTGAAGATATTCTCTAGCTTTCAAGTATGAATGGGAAATAAAGTCGGCTTCAAATTTCTTCATAGTTCATCGCAGGTTACAATATAACTTTTATTTTGGTAAAATTTCAAATTGGTGCTTATTTGATTGCTTATCTTTGTGATCTGAGCAGGAGAGCACCATGTTAAGGACTAGTGGACTTAATGGGAACTAGGATTCAGTATATTCCTTTTCCTTACCCAGGAGAGTCTTACCGGCTTCTTTTTACGTTGTTTAACTCTTCGCCATTGCTAGCAGGACGTCGTGTTTAACAATAGTTAAAGGGAACCCAGCTTTTTCAAAAACTATTCCGTAGGGTAGAACCAGCCGCGGCATAGACTCGAGAGATTTTAATTGGAGTCTTCCACTGCTTTTGACATTAATGATCATATTCTCTAGCAGGAGTGAATCTCTCGGTAAAAGCAATATTAGAAAGGCAAGCTTACATCCGTCATCGTCAAAAGAAAAGCCGGGAGCCTTGCAAGCTCCACACTCTTCATATGCGAAGCCAAGCACGTGAAGTTCTACAATGAGCAAAATTCCTTTGCATTACAGATATGACGAATGACTGGATTAAACAAGGCCTGCACGTCTATTGATATCAAGACTTAGTGATCTGTACAAAGTGTAACAAGGATAAGGATAGATACAAATGACAGTTTGTTGCTTGACTGAATAATGATTACGTACGTTCAAGTTCCATATCCAATCATCCTAAATTAAAAAAGAAATGGGTTGGTCGAGTGCGAGCTTGGCCTGTCGTCACAACATTTAGCAGGCGTGAGTATTTGCTCTCATGAGATGCCGTTGAATATTTCATTAGGACATCTCTTTAATTCAAAAGTTTATGAGGATCATCGCATTGCTTTTTCCAAATTACATTTCAATGTGATGTCTCATGGATCTAGCGGGCGGGGACACTGCAGCCTCCATGGGCCCAAAGGGGCGCTTTTGGGCATTGTTTGACGAGGTTATATTAGTTATAAAGTCCGGCCCGGCCCATTTGATCCCGTGTCGGCTCTTTAAAAATCTCTCTCTCTCTCTCTCTTCCTTTGTTCCTCTTTTTCTGCCCGCAAATTTTCTCCAGGAATTCTCACTCGTCCAGTGGGGGGACCGCCTTCCTTCCTCTCTTCTGCTCTTCCATTCTTCGTCTCACTCTTCAACTGCCTCCGTTTCCATCCATACACTCCTCGCGGGTCATTCCAGCAAAACCGATGGCTGTGGTCTACTTGCGGAGCTTTCAAGCAATGGAGACCAACGAGGCAGGGTCGCTGCGTGTGCTTCTGTTTCAGCTTCAGTTCGACAAGCTAGATCAGTCGTGATTTGGCAGGTGAAGATGGCGGGAGTGGAATCCGGAGAAGGATTTGCTGGCGATGGTCACAGAGGACTTCAAAGGTGGTGGTGCTTCGTCGCTTCAATTGGCAGAGGCTGTGGACAATCTCCCTTGGTAATTGCTTCGACTCGAGAAAGTTCTCTTTTCATTATATTCAGTGCGTTCCTTTCTTCAAGGATGGCTTGGTGTGTGCGCCCTTTGAGTCGTTGGCCTTATCTCGTTTTACTTCTTTCGCTTTTCCTAAATGCGCTGCACTTCCTTTTTCCCGAGAGGAACCGCTGTAACTGCCAATCTAGCTCGACTAGCGTTCAATGGAGAGTCGGACGAATATAGAGGTAAAAGTGCTTGGAAGTTCAAATGAGAAGGTGACGTCAAACTCTGGAGTTGGTCTTTCTTACACAGAAACAAAGAGTGAATGATGGCGATGCGAGTTGAAATCTAGAGAACTAAGGAGTTGTTATCCTTTTCGGTTCACTAGTTAAAGTATTTGTGAAAATAAAGAACATGAATTGGAGGGGATGCCATTTGTGCTAGATAGATTAGATATGTTGGATGCAGAAATGCTTGATGCCCACTTGGAGTTTGCAGGTTTAGGCCTTGCAGGATACTATCTAAATGTCATCAGGCATCTAAAAAGATCTTCTTCCATTTCTGATGGTAATTATCACGATGTAATTTTACTGCTGGCTCATCTTCTTTTACTGATTGAGCATTCTTTTACTAACCGAGCGTGCCCTACAAGGAGAGATTTATTGGATACTGAAATATAGACTATAGGTGGAAAGTTTCTCACATTTTATGTTACTTTAGCTTTAATTAATCTTCTTCTCATTACAGAGGGGCATTTTGTCACATCATTTTGATTATTCAAGTTCGCTGGTTGGAGTTTTAACTTTTGAATAGGATATATCGGAAGTTGTGCTGTGTACTTGTATGACAATCTGGTTAAGAGGGACGGAGGGAGGAATTGGAGAAAGCCAAGAGACTAGGAAGGTAAGGGTAGCTGCATTCAAGTACATTAAGATCCTAGATTACTTAATCTTTTGGTATTTCAAATTTGTAAGAGCTTCAAATTAGATGCCTAGCCTTGGTAGTTCTTGATGTCTATTCTCACCGGAAAAATTTAGAGAGGAGAGTTTTTCTCTAGAAAAATCTCAATGCTTCGCTCGTCATATTGTCTTATGAATATGGAGAATGTTTTAAGTGCACTATAGTAGTCGAGCCAATCCTTGAATGGTTTCTGTTTAGATCCTTAGTTGTAAATACTAGTGAACTTGTAATCCTCGGCTGAAAGCTTTTGTGCATCCATTCCACCTTGAGGGTCCATAGTAGAACAACAAGATTTGTTTTTTTTATTCACATATTTGATTGGAGCCTGCCAACAGGATATAGATTCCCTACTAACCCAAAGAAATCCTTTATCAAGTGACCGATACCCCTCAGTTATTTTGTACAGTTATGATGTTTTGCCTCACTTCACAAATTTTTTATTAATATTTTGTTGGTTAATGTGTGTGCTATATCTTTCCTCATCTTCTATTAATTTTATGGGAAAATATTATTCTCTCCTCATCTGTTCTTCACATTTCGATGTGTGTCGTCAATACTGGCTTTTCTTGATCATTCTAACCTGCTCCAGGTAAATGTATAACATCATTATACTGGTGTCCTTTTATTGGTCATTCTAATCTGCTCCGGGTAAATGTATAACATCATTATGCTGGTGTCCTGATGGCAAGCTTTTTGTCTTGGGACTTGAAGATGGTATATGTGGCATCCTAGAACTTCATAGAAATCCCTAAATATGCCATGAACCATGGATAGACGATGGAAGTACCGATATTGTAAATTGTAGCCTTCTAATCCATGATTTGCGATGAGATGTATGGCCAAGTCTTTAATGGATGAATTTTGGAAAGGAAGTTTTATCTTTGGCCATATGTATGATAAATGGGAACTTATGGATTTATAATTTCAAGTATATAGTTATCTTAATTTGCAATTTAGTGCTTTAATTAAATAGAGATTTAATTAGTTTTAAAAAGGGGTTAAAATTGAATTTAATTAAACTTGGGTCTTAGGCCCAAGAGGGATGGGCCTAAGATGGGCCAAAAGGCCGGCCCATGAAGCCCATGAAGGGCTGCCGTCGACCGCACAAGAGGGGAGGGGAAGAGACCGGTTGCATGCCCTCCTCCACTTGTCCATTGAAGTGTGCCAAGTGTCCTTCATGCATGCCTAATCCTAGCTAATGATTGAGGGGAAGAAATTAGGGGATGATGGCTGGCTTAAGCGAGAGAGTGAGGGGTTCGTCCGAAGAGAGAGAGAGAGAGAGAGAGAGAGAGAGAGAGAGAGAGACAGAGAGAGAGAGTTACCGAGAGAAATCGAGAGAGAAAGGAAGAGAGGAAAGGAGAAGAGCCGCCTGTAGACCGTCTGCCTGTGCATCCATCGTTCGTCGCCGTGTCCAGTCGCCGTGCGCCCGCTGTTTGCTCAGCTTAGAGGCAAGTTAGATCCTTTGATCTGCTCTTGCATGTTGTGTCTAGAATGTTTCATTGAATGGTGATGAATTTCGGGTGTCTAGGGTGTGAAAAACCGAAGTTTTATGGGTGTTGTTTTGAAGCAGTAATCTGTTCTCGAGTAAACAGTCTGACCCAGAATGTTGTACTGGATTGCATGCGATGTTTGAGTCGGATTTTGGCTTTGACATCTTCATGAAATTTGTATATAACACTTTAAATTATATCATACTAAAATTTGAGGCAAAATGGTTGAGTTTTGAGGGGTGAAACACTCCCTCTACGAAAATGTTAGATCTGAAGCTGTTTTGTTGACCTCTTGGTGATTTTGGGTGTTGCATGTAACTTTTTACTGAAAATTTCACTTCTACTCCTTCACGAAAGTTGTATAGAACATATTGAAGGTTAACATACTCAAATTTTAGATAAAATGAACAAGTATAGCCTAGCGAAACGATTTTTATTTTGAAGACATTAGATCTGGGAAATGTTGTACTGAGCTCCAGTGACTATGTGGATTATAAAGTGATCTTCCTTTGAAAATATCACCTTGATCTCTTAACTATAGTTGTAAAGGTCATCTGGAGGATTAACATATAAAAAATTTAGAGAAAGCCAACAAGAATAGGTAGGTGAATTTGTGGTTTTTCGGAGGGTGTTGAATCTGGAAATTTCGGTATTGAAACAGAAGCTTCAACCGTCTATATATTAAATCATCCAGAACGAATTTGACTTTGGTTTCTTCATGAAAAACCTACCTTAGGAACTTTGATAAAACATAGTCAAATTTCATGAATTTTGAAGGTTATTAGGGTATTTAATCAGAAATATTTCTAAAGCTCTGTAATCTGATGCGTTCGGATTTAATCAGTTTCAATGCATAGGTCATATCATTTTATATGAAGCTATTTTGGCAAAGTGTTCTTCATGAAGTATTTTTCTTTATTTCTTCCCTGAAAAATATTCAAATTTCATAATTTTTGAAGTTCATTTGCCCATTTAACTAAATTTTTTTCGAAAACTGTGCAAGTTAAGTGATTATGATAATGGTGCTGTGATGTTCGGTCTATACCGTATGATATGAGGATCTTTTGGTGCAGCGTCCTTTATAAAATATCTGCCATTATGTCTGGACTATCACATGTTCGAATTTCATAATTTTTAAAGGTCATTTGGGTATTTAATGGAAATATTTTCTAAAAGTGTGCAAGCTGGATGTGCGAATTTCAAATGCTGAATTTGACTTTGTTGCCATTACATCATGTGCCATGTTGATTGTGAGACATAAATTGGTGAATATGGATTATGATGAATGAGGAAACTATTGGAGGTGGGCCGATAATGCCCTGGGAGTGTCAGGATGCCCGGGATGGGGGGTGCCGGATGCCCGGTTGTATTGAGATACATGCCCGGATGTCCTCGAGAGTTTCGAGATGCCCGGAATGGTTGGGTGCCGGAAGCCTCGGAGGTTTGTGCCCAGGGAATGCCTCGTGATGCCAGTTGGGATGCGAGATGCCCGGAATGTGGGGGTGCCGGATGCCCGATGGTGTGTGCCGGAGGTTTCTCGCGATGCCTGGATTAGGGTGCGAGTGATAAAATGTGGGATGAAATTACTGATCCCGAGAAAGAAAGAGGTGGTGATCAAATTGAAAGATAAAAAGTGGAAATTGAATCATGCACATATGGCATGATGGTACATGTATGATATGATGATGATGAGTGCATGGTTGTGTGTGCACATATGGCATGATGGTACATGTATGATATGATGATGATGAGTGCATGGTTGTGTGTGCACCTATGGCATGATGGTACATGTATGATATGATGATGATGAGTGCATGGTTGTGTGTGCACCTATGGCATGATGGTACATGTATGATATGATGATGATGAGTACATGAGGATGTATGTACATATGGTATGATGACATATGCATGGCTTCAAGGTAAGTTATGCTTGGATGCATGAATGACATGTACTATGCTATGATGTGGTGATTGTATTGTGTGATGCATTGAGTAGTTTATTGGATCTTTTACCTGCTGAGTGACTGTACTCACCCCTTCGGGGACCAACATTTCAGATTAGAAAGATGCCGCTCCCTACTATCACGCGGGGTACATTCTATGGCCTCCCATCTGCCGTGGAGGTAGAGTGTTTGGAGGTAGATTGCATTACCATTCCTGGTCTGACGTTTGTGCGAGTTCACGTGCAGGAGTTTTTGTCGGTTCACGTCCGCCGAGATGGAGTGATTCGGGGGATGTTGCCACCACCACCACCCGGCGTGCCAGGATGGGTGTGATGGCCGCGTGAGGGGTAGAGAGCTGATGTTTTTTTAGAGTAGCCGACACTTGTAGATGCGGGATGACACACGATCGATATAGGGGTTGAGATACCTTTTGGGTTATGGCCAAGCGTAGTTATGAGTCTTGGCTTTTCTTTTTGGATGTACCGACCCGAGAAACCCATCATGAAAATATGTAAATAAAAAGTGGTTCGGCCTTATCTTTTCATATGATGTGTAGTTGGTGTGTATTGCATTATGATTATTGGAGGTAGAGATGGTGAGACTCAATTATGCTTCCGCTAATAAGTTGCGCTGGGACCATTTTTAAAAAAAAAAAGCTTATGAACTGCGATGCTTCTACTAAGAGATGTAACTAGTGGAGCGATAGGTACCTGTGGCGACCTAAGGTGTTTCGGGGTGCCACAGTATAGTTTTATTGCATGATGTCAAAGTAAGTTTTCTATGTTGTTACTTGAATGTCACCATCATTACTTCTCAACTAGAAATTCCTCCCGTAACAGTTCTTTATCATCAGAACATGTTCTTCTCTAATCTCTCGTGGGAAAGATTCTGAATTGCTCAAAATCTACATGATGCAATGCAAATAGCAAACTTGCTAACCGAACATTCAGCTGCTAATAGAGATGGCACTCCATTTTTATTGGTCATGTCTGTCAATATCAAGTTAACCATGGATTGGTAGATAGCTCCATCTGAGCAAGATAAGACTAACGAAAAATTTTATTAGAAACCTCTATTTGAACATGACTCATTTGTTAAATAGGCAAGAGATGAATAATCCACTTAACTAATTAGATTGAATTGAATGGGTCATTCCCATCCTAACATGACCGATGTGACATATGTACCATATGCATATCTTCATCGATGTCAAATAAGTTCGAATAGAAACTAGCCATAAGCTTACAAAATCCTAGGTTTACATGAAATGTTATATTTATATGGTGTGATCAAATTGTAATATGTAATGATTACAGACAAAAAAAATTCATGTATTATTATTATTTTTTTGATACCCAACGAACCCCGTACAACCGGCAGCCGGCGGGTAAACCCTGGAGCGACGCTAGCGGAGAATCCACCTCCCCAACGTCGCACTTAAGATCCCGTGCGACCCATGGGATTCAAACTCCTCTGTCCTGGGTGGACATCATGGGAGCTCTTATCCAACTGGGCCACCGCAGGCGGTGGTCATGTATTATTTATTACTAGAGAGGGTTGTTAATCATGTTGTTTAGTTAGATAGATTACATGAGTCAATTTATGTTTTGAAGTTTCAACTTTGAACGCGGAACAATATTCGTTTATTAATTGTGTTAACTATTAAGTAGGTAGCCTCACCTAAGTGGCAGCATGGAAATGTTAGACATGAATCAAAAAATTAAATTATTGGATTGTGGATTGTGAATTTCATCCAATGGAATCGTAAAATCTGATAATGACATATGCAAGTTAATTGTTAGGTAATAATAATTATATAAAGGTACTTCAAATTCGACTAATTTTATTATCTCCAGACATGAGATATTGCTACAAATTATTTTTCTTTTGCCAAATGAGTACTCGTTTGACTGCAAGGAGACAGAGATCTTTTACATAGTATTCTAATTGGATTCCCATTCATAGAAATGAGCATGAGACAATCAAACCATCTACTAAGCCTGATAGAGCCAACAAAATCATGCAAGATGACTACCAAGTTTTTGGTGAAGAATGACTTTGAAACTCAAACAAGGATCAGGATTCTTCTTGAAGTTTAATCACTAAAATTATCAACTAGGATTTGAATATTATTAGGATTTTATGATGTTTCCCTTTTCTTTTTGGAGTTTGCGTAGTATAATTATGTATACTCCAATTATATTTCTTATTCAAAGGTTTCCTATTTCAACTAGGAGTACAACTTTTAGAGAGTCTACAAATATAGTTGTAATTTTTGCTTTTGAATAGTGTTGATGGTTTATTGAACTTGGCAAGTGTTTGCTTGGCCGATTGTGTGATCCAATTCCTCTTTGGTGTGATGCTTGGATAGTGTTGCATGTGATGCCTAAATATTTATTCTTTATTGTGGGACTCATTGTCCTACATCAAACAGTGAATTACTTTCATTTATCATACAGAATTAACATACTCATTTAATATATTTATATACTTTAGGAATTGAATTTGATTGATGTGCTCGATTGCATTCTTATGTGGGACAAAAAATTTCGACATCGCTGCTAACGTTGTCATCAATGATTGAAACTATTTCGATTGTCAACAACTAATTACATCATAGTGTTTACTGGGGTCCAGCTCATTGTGAGAATCTATGGTCTTAGTGGATGTTGTCATATAGAAGCATTCATCTGTAACATGCTCATTTTCATCAAAATTAATTTCATTTACTCATAAATATGTTCAGTTCAGTCAAATTAGGAAGGTAATTATTTAGATGACTAAAATGATAGGATTTGTATGTGCCTCAATTATGCTTGTGGGTGGAAAAGCTTGTAAATAATTGGTTATGTTTTTATTAAGCTATAGCCGCTTGGTCATGAGTAGAATGCCCAGGAGCTTGGCTGAGGCTGCTGCAATCCTATTTCTTTGAGATTTCTACCATTTTATTACTCATCGTCTGCTTCATGGATTACATTTTTCTTAGAAGAGAGTTTGTTTGTACATAATGAATGTTTTCTTACCAAAGTGTTTGTCTCTATGGAAATATGGATATGTGGTGTGCCGCTTTTGATATGCTAGTGCTTGCAGCAGTTATGCTGTGACATCTTGAAATTTCAGTTCTGTTTTCAATTAAATGAATCAGGCCTTTCATCGCCGCGCCTATAGTGCTACTCTCTGAGCTGATCACTCACGAGATAACTAGATTATCAGGTGAAGCCATTAAGGGATTTTAACACAATAGACTTGAGAATTCAATCAAGTTAATTGGAAAATACCGGGCGTCGTTCTATAGCACCAAAAATGTGTTTATGGAATATTATGACTAGTGGGAATTTCTAAAAGAAAGATATTGAAGTTTTGGCTTAGGCCAACCGTGTACCCACACACGACTATTTTATCAGGTATTTTCAATGTAGTGATTTATCAGCTTGAGTGAGCCAAGGTCGTGTTATCAGCTTGAGTGAGCACAACCTATATATATACCAGTCAAGGTCGTTTTATCAGCTTGAGTGAGCACAACCTATATATATACCAGTCAAGGTCGTTTTATCAACTTGAGTGAGCACGACCTATATATGTATATATATCCCTTATGATCGTTTTATTAGCTTAACCGAGCATGATTTATAATTATCAGCTTGAGTGAGCTATCTATATATATATCAACTTGAGCGAGCTAAGACCATATATTGTAACTGTTATGAGTAGTGGTAGTATCAGAGGATGGATATATGGTATTGAATGGATAGATAGTATTGTTGGTGTGGACTTGAGCTGATTGATTGGTTGATCGATGGTTCGATTTAAATTGAGTGGATTGGTTGAGTTCTTGTACTATACTGACTTGTAGGAAGGAACTGAGGCAAAGGTAAGTCCGCTATCTTGTGTGTGCTTAGGCAGCTTTTAGGTATATTTCATTCCTAATTGGAGCTTAAGGGGTGAACTTGCTGAAATATCGTCTCACCCCGTCGTGGGCTAACATTTATAGGTCCTTAGATGGCTATTCCTCCTGAGCATTTTGGCCAGCCGAAGAAGGTCACCGAGCATATCTCTTAGGAGCCAAGGAGCCTGGGTCTATGAACTCGTGAGATCCATTGTCTGGGTTGACGCGGGTCTATCCCAGAAGGTACCCCATCAATTCAGATCGTGGTATCGTTACGGGCAAGATGGACCCAGAGAAGGCCCCCTTTCGAAGTCTAAGATTCCTAGATCGGTACTAGAGATCGCTTTTGGCAAGGGCACAACTGACCCTCCTGATGGTTCAGTGGTAGACCCAAGTTCCCCGGAGCTAGAGACCCCAAAGTATTCAGTTGGGAGCTCGAATGCTTAGAGGATATGTAGCCCTCTACCCCTTTTTGTAGACCTTGTATATATCGGCTAATATTGTATATGACTTAGTTTGATATGTATAAAGGTGTGATATGGTTTTTGAAAATTGTGGCCCTACTTTTCTATCCCATCTTAGTGTTGTTTGGGGATTTAATTATTCACTTCCGCATGCGCATAAAAATGAATGGGTCAGCGACGCATCCTGGGACGTCACAACTTAATCAACCACCGAGGGATGGACACGTGCTCGGAGGATCGGGCGTGACATATGCACACTGCAGTATAATCATATCAAAATGGTAAAAATATTAAGCAAAATGGAAAATTCTTAAGAAGCTTGAAGTCCCATATGGCAGTTATGGTGTGTCTCGACTGGGAGGAGAGTGCCCAAGTGAATAGAGTATGCATCTTTCAGCTTAAAAGTTGATACGACTTCATGATCTTTATTACCAATTGTGGATATCTTATGGCTCACACCTTTCATATTGCTTCGTTTGGAGTTAAGTAGTTATTTTAGTCTGGTTTTCTTAAATACTTCTTTTTCAAACTTAGAATCTTATTTCACAATCGAACAGCTTAATTTGGGTTTATGGAAGATTTTTTGATAGTGTATGTTTGGTGTCATCTGTGACTTGTTGATTTGTTTGGCTCCTTAGCTTTAATCTCTTTTTTTTTTCCGTCTATTTTTTTCCAACTGGAAAGTAACTATTCTTTTGTTTTATAGAACGCTTTTGGTGACTCTTTGGCATTTGAAGATCGCACTACTCGATTCTTCCCTCCAACTCCAAGAGTTCATCGCACTACCCAGAGATGCTGGTTTAACTGAGGATGGTTAAGATTCATTTGTAGAGCTCTCAAATTCTTCAAAGTAATGTTTCAATATCCTTTGTAGTGTAGATAAAGATGGAGTTTTATGCTTTATTAAATTTGGTGTCTTTCCAATGGGAAATATTGTAAGCATCTTGTTTATTCAAGTTATATATATGGTGGTATGGTCTATTCAGATTCAGTCAATAATTCCTTCTTTCCTTGTTCTTGCTTCTCATACAACAGTTTTTCTTCATAAATGGATTTGATGACAGATTGGCAGTAAATCAGTATTGCCGGAAAGTAATGGGCTCGTTAAGTAAACAACTATACTAGATGAAGTTATGCTTGTACTAGATCTTTATGCCAATTCCCAGGCTAGATTTCCCATTGAATGGACCTAGGCTTAGAACCAGGGAAGACGGAGTAAGTTTCCTGCAAGTATGCCTTCCCACAGTGGGCAAACAACTCCTGTTCAAGCCCTTTAGGGACAACCTTTTAGCAGAAAACCACTCAGCCCTTTAGTTCAGAGCCTAGAGACACTCAGATAGATACATAATGGTAACATTTCTAACTATCCGAGTTGCATTTCTCAGAGGATCTTACCAGGCTAGAGAAGAAGAATGAGTTTAGAAAGCCATAAGAGAGTTTCACAACACTCACTTCAAGAGACTCTACCCAACACATTACATCATCCTCGCCTTTTATAGGCAATAAGAGGTTACACACAAACAAGGACCATACTCACGGGTCTTGAAACAGATAGAGGCACCGAAAACTTCCAGTAGGGAATTATTTGCACTGTATGAACAGTGAATAGTGAACAGTGATTTCCCTAGCCTACTGCTACAGTAGAAGTTAATAGTAACTTGCTACAGTGAGCTTGCATGGACAATGGTTAGCGGTCTCGTCCATCGCGCTCATTGTAGACAAAATCCGAGTCATCTGAGCTATGCAATGCCACAAGACTTTCTTCATATTTCTGTTCAAGTGCTGCAAGTGTATCTGGTGAGAGAATTTGGTTTGATGAGGATGCTTCCTCTTGATTCTGGGAGAAGCTTGTAGTGTCGACACGAATGCTTGGCTGAGGCTAATTGGATGGTTGAGCATAGTAGGATGTGTCCATGCTTTAAGATAAGGACAAAGATTCTTGATCATAGGGGTCTTAGGAAATAAAACCTCCCCATTTAGCATAGGGGTCTTGAGAGGACTGTGCAATGTCACATGTGTCAGCCATTTCATGCTCCTATGATGATGCAGCTTGTTTGAATTCCTCGAGTGCTTCCTTGGCTTCTGGTGCTAGGCTATAATGATCCCATGCAGTTAGTACATTATAGTTCCATACATCTTCAATGATGGTTTTATTTTCTTGGCATAAAACCCTTTGGAGTTCTCGGTACCGGTGTTCACAGCAACCAACAGGTCCTGGATAGGATTTGTGAATTCGAGCTTCTACACTGTGTGGTAGAGGTTTATAAGATGTGGTACCTATACTCTGAGGAGCATTGATGATGTTGCCATTATTTGTGACAAAGCCCCATGGTCGTCGCAATAACAAAATAATATGGATCTCAGGGTTTGGTTGTGTGGTTCTCAGTTCTTTTTGGGAGAGATGTTTCCAATGAGTAGGAGGATAAAACCAATTAAGAAAATCTAAGAGGTTTTTGTCACACTCCTTTTCAATTTTCCCTCTACCGAGTCCAAATATCCTGGTGAGGTTGGCAACGAATCTTTTAGTTGGAATTTCAATAGCTATTAAGTACTTGTTGGTTAAATACCATTATAACCATCGAAATTGGTCAAGGAAATCATCTTCCTTCCAGTTTAGAGGATGTATGAACGGGTAGTCTGATTTCAATCCAAAAGGATAAAGAATCGAACCTCCATTGGGTCTGAACAAGTCTGTGCGGCATTGCCACATAAGATTATCCAGATTTTCAATGAGACTGTCATTTTGGATTTGTTCAATAATCTCCTGGGGGTAGCGCCAACTTGGCCAGTCTTTTATCCTCTCAATCTTGTACTTTTCATTGTGATGAAGCATATGAAAAGCATGCCTCATGATGTACATGTTGATTTCCACTGGTGCTTTTGGTCTTGACAAAAATCAGCAAGCACATTCTTCTTCCCGGCAATATGTTTGGTTTCAAAAGAGTATTTTGAAAACCATTTAGCCCATTGAGGCAATTGAGAATTTGGACCTTGCTTTTTTTTGAACTTGGTCATCTAGGGAAAAGAAGCCATGTCTAATTCTACCAGGAAGTGATCGCCAATGAGATGGAATTCGAACTTTTTTATCCAATTTTTTACCGTCAAGATTTCTTTAAAAGTGGAATAATAATGCATTTTAGCCTGGGAAAACTTACCACTTTTATAGGTACACAGATGTCTCTTACCATCAATTTCTTCGAACATAATTGCGGCCTAGTATTCATCACTAGAGTCGATTTGGAGAATTCTCTTTCCTGGTAATGGGATCTGTAATGGAGGAAGAGACTCATAATTTCCTTAAGTTCAGTGACTGCTTTAGTTTGAGATTTTCCCCAAGGTGGGGGATTTTTCTTCAACATTGTCTGCAATGGAATCAGCAACTTTGCAAGGTTTGGGACGAAGTCTCTGAGATAATTGATTATCCCGAGAAATTACTAAACTTGCTTTGTTGTAAATTCAATTTATGTCTAGGCGATGTTCATCTTTCTTTGGGAAAACATGATTCCATGCTTTTTTACAATTTCGGCGAACTGCTCAAGAAGTTGACAGTGTGACTGTTTATCAGGACTGTAGAGCAGGATGTTGTCGATGTATACTGTTGCACTTGAGAGGATTGGTTGGAAATTTCGACACATGGCCTTTTGGAATAGGGATGATGCAACCTTCAAGCCAAAAGGAAGAACTTTTCGTTAGAAATGTTGGTTCGAATTACAGAACCCTATCTTAGGTCTGTCTTCAATATGAATGCCCAATTGCCAAAATCCGACTTTGAGATCGAATTTGGAATAGATTTGGGCCTTGGATAATCCAGCAAAAAAGGAGTTTCTTGATGGTAAAAAGAATTTGTCATCTTGGATAAAAAGGTTAAGAGGTTGATAATTAATTACCAGTCTCATTTTTCCTCTGTTCTGCTCAGCACGCTTATTAACATAGAAAGCTTCACAAGCCCATTGAGAATTGGAGATTTCAATAATGCCTTGCTGCAATAATTCTGAGCATTCCTTTTGGGCTAAAACCAGGTGCTCTGGGTTCATTCCCATGTGACTCGCCTTGGTCGGGTTGATATCTTCATTCTTTTTTAAAGGAAGGCGAGCAAAGAACTCTGGGTTTTTCCATAAAGGATGGGAACACTTCTGAGCGAATTCAAAGTGGGATTCCGAACAAGATTCCAATAATTTTTGCATGATTAGATCTAATAGACTCATTTGAAAGGAAAAGAGTCTTTGAGTATTGACGACTTCTGAGAATCGGTCCTTATACTTAAGAATTTTCCAGGAATAATGCTAAGTTGAGAAATTTGAGTCATAATATCCCAACCAATGATCAAATCTTTGTTGGGAAGACTAGATCCAAAAATTTTGTGGTTATGGAACACTATGGAAAAAACTGGATGGTTACTGGGGTAGTTCTTACGTTCGTAGAAAAAGTATCTCCTGAAGCAAAGTTGAAATATCGAACACAGGAAGTTCAATATTCTTCAAGAAGAACTTTAGTGTCCAGGATTGAAGAACTTGCTCCAGTGTCTATGAGAGCGATGATAGTGATAGGCTTGGCAAACTTTGAAGTGAAAATTTTTACAGGGAAATTGGGACAATGAATTTGGTTTGAAAATATGTCAGTGCTTTGTTCTGAAGAAGTGAGAGATATGTGAAAAATATCTTCAGGATCTGAATCTGAATCTGTTTCACTAGAAGTTTAGTAACAAGGAATGACAAAAAGAATTTTTTCAGATGGTTCTTCATCCATAGAGAATAGAGATTTGATATCAACATTTTCAAGAGAGATACCGGTTTCATTCTCTATATGATGTATCAAATGATTTTGACCTCTTTTTGCTTGAGAGTAATTTTTGGCAAAATGTCCTTTCTGGTTGCAGATGAAGCATCGATTTGATTTCTTGTGGCCTGAGCAATCTTTCCTTTTGCGTAGGTATTGCCATTTCTTCTTCTTTCAGAAATGCTTAGATCCATGCCTGGATTTTTTAATCCAGAGCTTCTTAAAGTGTTTCTTTTTTCTAGAAGATTTGCCATAAGAACTATCACAATCTCGCTTAGAGCATTTGATCTTTAGCTTTTGGCGAGAACAAGCTGTGTCAAGTTCTCTGTTGTCGTTGACATAGGTCTAGATCATTTGGCGTTTGACACATAATTCTTCAAGGCACAAATGAATTTCTTGTTGGATTTCTCCCAGTGGAATATCCTGAATTCTCTTTTGTTTGGTGAGAAAAGTTCTCTCTACCTATTGAGATAATTCTTTGGGGATGGAAGTCAAGAAGACGTGCTTCAGATTTGCATCAGCTCCAATATGATAGAAGAGCTTAAGCATTTCTCGATAATGCTTATCAAGATGTTTTTTCTGGAGAGAGTAGCATCTTCTTTCAAATAATTCTCTTCTTTTAAGCTCTTTCAGGTCAGCAGGTTTTCGCACAAAAAAATGATATAGGAGAGTAATAGCATGACCAAAATTAGGTGAGAGTAAAAAGTGACCCTGGTCTTGTTCTAACACAGATTGCCACCAAAGTTTAAGGCTACCTGTGAATCTTGTGACAAAACCAAAAAGGACATCATACTTGTCCTGATTGGTAAGAGCTTGGGCATTTAACCAAGTATGGAATTCCTCAAGTCTTTTTGGCCATTTGTGTTAAGGAATATCATCAATGGTGAAAAACTACTTTGATGCAGTAGACGCAGGTTGGGAGCAATTATTTGGCTGAACAACTTCTGGTTCAAAAGGGTTTGATTCCACATCTTGGTCTGGGGGATCGGTCACGAATATTGATGAAGTTACTAGTACAATAGGAAAGGAATCAATGGTAGGGATTGAGAAGGATGATGAGGACGAAAGAGATACCAAGTCTGATTCAGTATCAAAGATATTTGGAAAAGCTGATTCTGCTCGAAATAGAATCTGATTTGTTGGAATAACAGGATCAATCTGTTGTGGAGGCTGTGGAGTAACAGGATTAGGCTGGAGTTCCTAATTACCCAAATCTCTTAAGAAAGATTCTAATGGATTCAACAACATCAATTGATCTGGTCTTTCTCTGATGACAAGCTAGGATTCTTCGAACTTCTTCCCCTTTCCTTTTTCTTTCCTTATTCGATCCAGTTCTTTGAGACGATTTCACATTTCAGCGACATCTGTCTTATCTTGTCTGACAGGAACATTTGTGAGAGTAGCAAAGATAGACATCTGAGGTGGTGGTGGAAGAGGGGGATGCTCTGTTCGCAAAGTAGTCAGAAATGGATTAAGTCTTCCTTCTTCAAGGATCTGGATTTGCCTTTTGAGCTTCTTTATTTCCACCTTGGGACTTTTGAGATGATGATACCCTAAATGTTGTCTAGATTCCAAGGCATGAAGCCTCTTTTGAAAATCTGAAAGCATTTTCTTGGTGGTTTTTGATCATATCTTCGAAGATATTGTTGCACATTCCCAATCTTAGAATCAATTGTTTTGAAGGCATTGTTATGTGCTTGAAGAGTCTCCGATTGCCAATTTAAGACTACTTCAGCAACAGGGGTTCTTTTCTGTCTTCCATGTTCATCCACATCAGTGGGGGCAGGTATCTTGGAGACATGCTAATATCTGCCTTGTGGATCTATAAATTCTTCTGGAGTAGGAAATAAGAGTTTAGAACTTTCCCAAGCAAGCGGGGGAAAGTCTATTTCATGAAACATGGTGATGGAAGAACTAGGTGGTATTTCTGCTGGAGCTTCAAGTGGGTAAGAGTGTTTTTTCGCCCACTTTAAGATTGGCTTATTAAACGGGGAAAAGGCTGGTTTTTTCTAAGGAGGAGATGGAAGGGGTGATGGTGGTGAAGTTGGTGAGACTGAGGGAGGAGTAGTGAACTCTAGTGGTGGAGTTAGTGCATAGGAAACCATAAACTGGAATTTATCACACACTCACCAAGAGTATCAACGGAGGGATCTTCATTCAAGTACCTTTGGTACATAATATCCTTCAACTTATTTTTTCGTCAGGGTGGAGGTTTTGCAAATGGGTTTACCTTGTCAAGAGAATTTATACAATAAGAACATTGACAAAAAGGATCCCATAAACAATGACCATACTGGTCTTTGTAGTAATGGATAGGATGTCCATCACTTTTGAAGTATTTGACAAGCTTTTTTGGGTCTGACTCAAAGATTGACTCGGGAACACATGGTTCAATCATGAAAAGGGTCTAGAAGATAGAAGGACCTTCTTCCTTTTCTTTGCCAAATTTGATGGAAAGAGTTCCATCTTTCTCTCTGACGAATTCAGAGTCTGAAGACTGGAAAGGCTTGTTATTCTGATGCAATTTTTCATAGTTGGTGATCCAAGTCTCTGGAAGGAACTTGACCTTCTTCCTTTGGGATCTGTCTGGGAACATGAATGCAAGATGCCTGATCATTCTGCATAGAAATGAATAAAGCATCTTCATTTCCATTGTGGAAGTTTAAATGAAGAGCGTGATTCTGCACTCAATAAACCATCTGATAATGCAGTGTTGCTGCTACAGAGTCAGCAGTTTGAGGGGCTCCACTGAGCTAAACTTAGACTTTTAGGAAAGAGAGTAGCTGGGGGTCTGAAAGAGCGATATTAAAATTTGGATATAGAGTTACAAAGACTGTTCCAGCATTCAAAGTGGTTTGGACTATACCAATGCAAGCATGCTGGTATTTTAGGAATCTGGTATCCAACAACGCAATTCTTGCCACAACTGGCAAGCCTTTGCGACCATGAAAGGTAAGAGTAAGACGAACAGCTCCGTAATGCACATGAGAATATCCTTGCTGAATCCACTATCTAGGAAACTCTGGAGGGATCTGGAGAGTAACAAAGTACTCCTTTTCAGCGGCGGGAATGGGATGTTGGTCAAACTTGGAGGACTGGACATACTCTTTTACTTCTTTCGGAGTTTGGTGAATGAGTTGGTAGATGGAGCGGATGGGAGAAAATAATGAAGTGGGTTTAGCAAAAGCAGAATAGGGGTTCATAAGAGGAAGTTGAGTTTCAGAGATCTTGGTTTCATCACTAAGAGAGACTTCATACAGATAATCTATCTTAAATGTGTGCCATCCAGGTTTTCGGGGTCTAATTTCGACTGAATAAATAGGGCCGTTTTCGATCGGAATTGCAGATGGCCATCTATTATTGTAGAATTGGGATATAAGTGGATTATATTGATGAGGAAGAATATTAGTTCGATCAAAGACTCGACGATTGATTTTTCAGAGGCCGGTATAATGAGGCGGAATTTTGGCATTAACTTGGATATTATTGGGGAATTTAAATTTTGGAGAGAAATGGGGGAACAGGGAATTAATGCATGGGATAAGATTGTGATTTTGGGCCCCCCTTTTTGAATTCCTTCTCGCCCACGTTGTCCTTATTTTCTTTCTCTCTTGGCCGACCTTTTCTCTCTCTCCTCCCCATCCACTCGTGCGGCCAGCTGCACCCCTCAGTCTCCTACGTTTCTTTCATCTTTTTCATTTGACTTTGGTTGCTCTTATCCTTTCATTTCCCCTCTCAAGCGACAACTTCCTGCCCTTTTTATCTTTTGAGTTTATTTGTCTCTTCTATCTTTCTCTCTCTGGCTCACCATCACAGACGGTCACTGCTTCTCTCTTTCTTGTTTTGGGTTGCCGTCCCTTTCTTTCGCACGAACTGGCCAAACAAAACCCACGCCCAAGAAGCTCTCCCCCGAAGCCACCGTTTGATCTCTTCTCCTCTCACGCGGCCAGCTTTCCCCTGCTCCATCTCGTTGTCTTCTTGCCGTTTGTTGACTGAAGACCTTCAACTCCAGCAGCACGCGTCCACTGCAGCGCCCCCACCCAGCAGCGACATCTGCTGCTTTCCACCGGAGTCCCAGTCCACGCTGTAGCTTCTCGGTCGGATTGTTGACCGGAAGTTCCACGATTGATGGTCCACGATGTCACTTGGCCCAACGTTCGCGAGTAGCTTCATCTTTGCTGCTTCGTGCGTCTCCAACCACGACGTCCAGGGAAGCCCAGTGTCTTCGCAGCATCACCGAGGTAGCAGTCTTCATCGCCTTGGTCAATATTTCCTTGGTCTTCCTCAGCCACGCCAGTGAAGCCCCTACGAGCGCCAGTCCACCGATCCTTCAACAAGCCCACGCAGTCCAGTCCATCTTCGCTTGAGTGTGTCTCGGCCAGCAAACCCGCTTCTTCAGTCAATCTTCACCCAACGAAGACCGAGTAGCCCCCACCGAATTGGAGACTGAAGCTGCTCCCTCCAGTCAATCTTCAAGACCACCGAAGCCCCTGTTGACTTCGTTCTTTCCACGCGTCCTCAGCCAAAGCTGCTTTGGTCAACAGAAGCCAGCTACCGAAGCCTTGGTTGATCTTCAGCTCCTTCGTCCTCTCCACGCGGCAACGAATTCAGCCGCCTCACGTGCCAGCATCGCCCGTAGCTCATCCATCGAACCCCAGCGCCTGCAGCAGCTTCGATTTGCACCGTCTTCAGCCCAAGAGAGAAACCCAGTCCAGCTTTGAAGCCCATGTTCAGTTGTGCTTCAGCCCAGTTTGAAGCTACAGTTCAGCCCATTAATTTCAGTCAGGCCCAATCCAACAGTCTTCAGCCTATTTGAAGCCCGGCCCAATTCAGTGAAGTCCAGCAAGCCTATTTAAAGCCCGCGACCTTGAAGCCCGTGTAGTTCAGTCCATTTTCAGCAGGTCCAAGCCCAACTTTAAGTCCAGAATTTTCTGTGGGCTTGTAAAGTTCTTGGCCCAACCCGAGTATCCGCCGATGCCGCCGAAAATTTGGATTTCGGCCGCCGTCGCATCGCCGTTGCGGTGATTCGATCTCCGCTTTTGTCAAGTGAGTTTTACTCACTAATGCTTTATTAGTTTGCTAATTATGTCTTAGGGTTGGTTAGATTTAATTATATGCACTTAGGTGGTTAGATTAGGTTAGAACAATTAATTTAGTGACTTAATGATGCATGTTAGGTGGTTAGACCTAGCTATTAGCAAGTAGAAATGTTTGGTTATTTATTGAATGCATCTCGGGATTTTTCCCGACCCGTTTCGGGCTCCAATAAGGCAATATAGGCCTAAATTGGATTTTTAATGTTTATTTATTTATTTTCGAAATTTATTTATTTAATTAATTATTTTTCCGGAAATTCAATCGGGATGGCCGGTGACCGGAATTTCGTGCCGATTGTCGTGGTGCAGACCGTTTATTTATTTGAGCTCTACGTTGTGTGGAATTGAATTTATTGTGGAATTTTAGGAATTGTCCTAAATTGTTTGTTATTGAATATTTGATTGATGGATGACTGAGTATGGATATATAGCGCCAGTACGTTGATGGGCTATATAGTAGGGAGAATGGTGAGAGCTAACTGAGAACGTTATTGGTTGAGACCAATCAGGTACGATATGATTGGACATACGTGGTTCGGTGATGGGAAGTATCACTGGCGAAAACGGCGCCTTAAAGAACGCACGTAAATGACTTATAGACAAACGTGGTTCGGTGATTATGGGAATATCACTGGTGAAAACGGCGCCTTAAAGAACGCACGATGTTGTCTATAGCCGATGTCACCTTGGCGAAAACGGCGCCCTTGAAAGGACACGTGTTTCGGTGATCAAGGTTATCACTGGTGAAAACGGCGCCTTAAAGAACGCACGGTGTCGGTGATCGGTATGTCATTGGCGAAAACGACGCCCGAGAAACACATGTGATTTGGTGAATGAGTACACCACTGAGAAAGCGTGGTATGAGTGGGAATGACCTAGAGAGGGTCTGACTGACATGTAATCGACTTAGTCGATTGATCAATGCTTGATCGAATGTCGTGAATTGTTGGAATATCTATGTTTAACCTTGAATTGCAGGTTGGAACTGAGGCCAAGGTAAGTCCTCTGACTCGTGTTGTGCTTAGGCAACCATATGGCGTATTAGTTTATTAATCGAGTCTTAGTGGGTAGGACTCGCTGAGACGTGGTCTCATTGGTTATTGAATAACCATTTCAGGACCCTGAGGAGAAGCTAAGGAAGGGGAACCTGAAGGGGAGAAAGACTTTTGAAGAAGAAGAAGATCCAGAGAGAGATCTTGAATATAACCTGGATGTAGATTGAGACCCCATCCCTTTTGTGAACCCTGTCTTAGTATAGATAGGTGTGAGACAAGTATGTTGTGAATAGTATTGTAAATATACTATGAGTCGTGCTGTTAATGAAAGTGTGGTCGTGAATTTTCAATATGAAAAAAATATGGCCTGCTTTCCTATCCCATTGTTTTATTGTCTGGGGATTTATATCTGCTTCCGCATGTGCTTAAATAAAAGAAAGGGTCGGCGATACATAGTCCTGGGATATCGCTTTATAAAATCGACCAAGTAGAAGGATGTGCGCGCGTCCGAGGATCTGGGCGTGACAAAATGCATTGGAAATACGAAAATCAGGAGGGGTTGAAGAATATGGAGATGGAGCGAGAGAAACAGGTGCTTCAAGTATTTATGGTTCAGTCATGATGTGAAGGAATCTTCTCAGCACTGGATTCACCTACTGAGCACATGGAACAAATACTATTACAAACGATACATAACAAATAACTGAAGCTGGTCAGTTCGAATATGACTCCTCCAACTTAGATACATAACAAATAACTGAAGCTTTTTGTTGTTCGACCTGAGGTTAGCCTACCTTGCATACTTTTTGTTGTACTCTAGTCTATTGCTTTTTTTTTTTTTTTTGGTCTATCCTAGAAAAGATTGAAAGAGCCTATCTTCCCCTTTCCAGCAACTTTAGTCCAGGCCAAGGACATTGCAGAAGCCTTGGTCTAGACTTCATAAGAAAATATACATAGAGAACCATGATGTTTGTGAAATATTCCTGCAATATGATGTCGTAAAAACAAGTGTGAAAAAATGTACAACGTAAATACAAATTTAAAGTAACATTTATGGAACTAAATAGCATGCATGTAATGAATTATTAATATGTTCAACTTAAAAACATTAATTCATGGCATTGCTTTGGTTACCAAACAATTTTAAGCTGTACTCAATAAAATGGTGTTTTTTGTTATTAGATGTCAGCTTTATTGTGTCAAGCTAATGATCGACAATGGTATATATTGATAAGCTTAATTTGTTAGTGTCCCAACAATTAATGTGGTAATATACCTTGTCCTCTTCTATAGAGTGGTAAGTATGTATAGGCTGATATATTACATTCATGTTTGATGCCTTTTAGGTTAGATGCATTCTAGGCAAAATTCTCTAACTTGTGAGCTAGACTTGATTATCTTTAGAGTATAATGCATTTATGCTCTTGAATATAATGTGATAATGTAGCATTTATAAAGTGTAAATTAATACTATAAAAAGGAGTGCTCGTGAAATGCACAAGCCCTCTCTTTGTTTTCTTTTCTTTTTTGTTTCACACTCCACAATTTCAAGTAGGACGTTTTAGTTTGAATTGTTGCTAGCATTGATAATTCTTTTAACTTGCATTGTTACAGGTGGCTATCAAAATAAGCTTTTTTCTAATGTAAAATGAAGTAATTAATGCATTGGATTTTTAACATTTCACTCAATTTTTTATGCAAATCTTTTGACTGAAGTTGATTCAATGTCTGAAGAGCATTGTTTTATTGAGTAACTAAATAAAAACAAATGCATTAAATGGTATCCAAAGGGATGGACTCACTATTGAACATACAAATTGCTTCTAATCTTGTACCAACCAAATTGAATGACAATATTAATACGGTTAGGTATATTTTGAGTGGGAAGTATAACTTATTGTTAATATTTAAAGAAGATTGTGACGTCCAACTGGGGGGTAAGTACACTATCAGTGCCAAAACTTGTATACGACACTCACTTTGGTGTTAAAAGTTTCCATTGGATCACTTAAGTGCCAAATCGAAGAAAAAACGATTTCTTTGGTGCCACCGATGAGAGATTCTAGCCAGATTAATTACGTGGCTTTTATATTTAAAAAAAAAAGTTACGATGGCTTTAGAACGACGTCGTTTTCTATCCTCCTCAAGAAACGATGTTGTTTTGCCATTATACGTGGACATCCTCACAGAAACAACGCCATATAACTCATATAGGGATTGAAATTAGGGTTTCCGCCGCTCGGCCACCGTCGTTCGCCCGCCATCGCTTGGCCACCGTCGCTCGGCCACCATTATAGTTGCTCGACCAAGTGATCGATGAGAGACTGAGATTGTTGCTCAAGCAAGAAGTGGTAGGAAGAATAAGAGGCGAGGGCGGAGGAGGAGGAGGAAGAAGAGGGGTCGAAGGTGCCGCTAGTGCGCTGCGAGGGCAGAGGAGGAGGAAGAAGAGGAGTCGAAGTGCCGCTGGTGCGCCACTACTGGTGCCGCTGCTGGTGTTGGTCTGCGAGGAAGAAGAAAACGACATGCCTTCTCTCTCTCTCTCTCTCTCTCTCTCTCTCTCTCTCTCTCTCTCTCTCTTCTCTCTCTCTCTCTCTCTCTCTCAATTTGGGGATTTAGGGTTTCGATTTGGGGGAAAGACGCCAAACGGCGTTGTTTTGGGGTTTAGATGCTGACTGTACTCTCCGGCGAGCCACATCAGCTTCAAAAATTAATAAAAAAGTATCACGTTGAATTTTCGATCAATCTGATCAGAGTTAACACTAAAATGATTGTTTTTCAAATTTTTTTGCACTTAAGTGATCGGACATAAACTTTTGACACCAAAGTGAGCGCCGTACATAATTTTTGGCACTGATAGTGTACTTATCCCTCAAATTGGGGAGTTGGTGTCTTACAGAAAAACCAAGAGTAAATGAAGAGGTGATGCAAGTGGAAATCTAGATTATGTTCTAGTTTATGTGGTGGTGATTGTACTAGATATTACAATTATATTAGGTTGTTCATGTGTGCTGATATTTGTTTCGGTGGTCTCTAACTTTGTTTGGTCATAAGGAAAGTAAAACTCGTATTAACTCAGGATATTATAATCATCTTAAAAAAGAAATGGATAGTTAAGGTAGAGCAATTTCGAGGCAGTTTTCTTAGAAATAACTTTGAACTTTACATGATGGAAGAACTTCCCTGCTGATAATTTTTAATGCTTGAGTTGACTTTCGAGGTTCACCATAGGCTGAACAACATGATGCCTCTTACTTCGAAGACGACCTATAATTTTCATACTATCTTTCAGTAAAAAGCCTCTAGAAATCTATTAAGTTCAGATGTTGAAAGTCATGAGGCAAATTTGTTGCAAAATTTTAAACATCGTCGCATGATTCATACATCGTCTTTGTTCTCAACTGTTTAAGGCCTACTTTGTTTTAGAAAACGCCTTTAGTTTGCATTTTCATAGAAACTGTTTTCGATTTTTTGTTTTGACAAAATATTTGTTCAGTGAAAGTAATATATGTCATTAGGGATGAAACTTGTGGGAATATACTTGGGTTACATCACATTCCAAAAACAGGCTTAGTTATTCCAAGTCTCCATGTTTGCATGTGGAATGAGAATACTAAAAAGTCATCTTCAGTTTGTGATTTTGATTCTCATAATAGTTTTCCTTTTATTTGTTAGCAGCTCTTAGAGTGTCACCAAAAGCATTTTCTAGTCTATTTTAATTCTCAAATTAAAATCAGAACGAACTTTTGAGAATCTTAATGCCTCCTTTTCATGTCTGCAGAAAAAAAGAACTTCATCAAGTCGCTCAAAAGGCTTTGAACATTGAAGATTTACTTCATGTCGCTTGGACATCATTATCAGTCATGCATAAGTAGTGGGCTGATGCCATTAACATATTTCATTAGAAGTTTGATTGGTTGTCAAACCTTGTTAGTGACCGGCAAGTGGTATTGTTAATATAGAGCAGTAGATGGTGTTTCATTCTTCTTTATTTAACTCTTTTCGTTTGCTTATCTAGGTCTTGACTCTTCTCCTCAGGAAGAATTTTTTTGTGTCTCGGGGGTGCTAGTACTAGTCCTACAACTCATCAGTTTCTTGTTAATTCTTTGGATGAAGTGGTGTGGCTGATTTTTCAAGCTTCGATGATATTACAGGACTCTGGCTTTTTTGGTTGGCTTTTATAATCTTAGTCTGCTAGTTTGTTCAGGGATAGGGTATGAAGTGTGACATCCTAAATTTTTCAGTTATGCTTTCAATTAAATTAATCAGGCCTTTCATCGACGCGCTTATAGCGCTGTTCTCAGAATTGATCACTCCTGAGATAACTAGTCTATCTAGGGAAGTCACTAAGGGATTTTAATGCAATAGACTTGAGAATTCGACTATGAATCGATTACTCGAATGTGCTCATCTCCAGAGATTATTATGGCATAGTTAAAAGTTGATTAGATATCAGAGATAGGTCGGTCCGATAAAAATGTGTGGCTAAACGTGGGAGATTCCACTAAATTACAAACCTCTTGTCAACCGGCACTAGACTGATTTTTCTGTCGTTTTGGTACCTTGTATCTGTAATTGAATCCTCAAGATTTTCATGACAATCGAGAGTCACCAATGTGTCAAAGAGGTTCACTGTGGCTCAAAGAAAATCGACCACGGGTCATTTGCACTGAAAATTTCTAAAAGCTACCCGGTAGCCTAAGTCACGCTAAAATCGCACCAGATTGAAATTAACCGTGAATTTGAATCCGATTTCAGAAATTGAGAGTTCTGTCATGTCACAAGTTATTTTAGGAACGTCGACTCAATCTCTGAAGATTTTTCTGCAAATCAAGGTTTTGATGGAAAATGTCCACATAGGGCCGTTTTCGATCGGAAAATGCAGAGAACCGTTTTTTATCGTGAAATTGGGATACAAGTAGGTTCTTTTGGTGACGAAAAATGCCAATTTGATCGATGATATGATGGTTGAATTTTTAGAGGCCAAATTGATTTAATTCAAGTGAGGATTGAAGTCCAATTTGTGCCATTTGCACCCAAATTCGTATGCCCCCCTTGGACCCAACTTGTGGACCAACTCAAGGCTTCTAGAAGAAGCGATTGGGCTGGAAAAACAGCTGAGGAAGGCAGATGGGCTTGGTGGGCCAAGTTGAGCGGACAAAGAGATTAGGAAGAGACCATTGGTGGCCCCGTCCAGCCCAACCGGTCCCCCTCCCTCTCTCCTTGCTCCCGTTGACCTCCTCTTCCTTTCCCCTTGCCGTTCGAAGCTCCAGCAACCCAGAAATCCGAACCAGCAAGCCAGCAACCCCGCCGGAACCACTGCACTCTAGGAGTGTGCAAAATACCCGGGAACCGCCCGAACCGCCAAGAACCAGACCGGAACCACCTGGAATCGGCGGTTCTTGAGGGAACCGGTCCGGTTCCTGGTTCCAATTTATGGGAACCAGTGGATACCGATTCGATTCCCAGTTCCATGGGCGGATCCGCCAGCCCACCCGGACCGAACCAATTAATATTTAATATTAAAAAAATACTAAAACAAACCCTAGCGAAACCGGACCATTTTCCCTCTTTTCCCCTCTTTTCTTCTTTTCCCTCACACGGGCTGGGCCCAATCCATTTTTCATCTTTTCCGCGGTCCAACCCTCTCCTCTTCTTCTTCCTCCTTCCTTCCTCGTGCTCGACAGTGGACACCACACTCAGTGAAGACTAAAGGCACGTAGGACAACCTAGGGCAGAGAGAGAGGAGGGTAGACGGGCAACGGAGGGGACTCCTCACAGGAGCCATCAATGCCGCTGAACGGAGCAGCACGAGATCCGGCGAGAAACCCGGACGGAGGGGACGTCTTGGTGAACGCCTTCGATGCCGAGCAGGCCTACGCGGAGAAGACGGGCTGAGACACCGATTTAGCTAAGAGGGAGGCTGGTCGGCGCACCCAGGATTGGCAGCAGAAATGCCCTTTTCGACCGAACCCTCCAGCCTATAAATAGGGCCTCCTGGAGCTCGATGAAGGGGGGTCGAGTAGAGATGATGTGAGAGAGAGAGAGAGAGAGAGAGAGAGAGAGAGAGAGAGAGAGATCTATGAGACATTGAAAAGAGAGGGGGAGATCGAGTGAGATCTGAGAGCTGAGAGTAAGGGTAGAGTGTAAGGGAGAGAGCCGTCATCGACCACCACACTTAAACCGTAGCTAACAACCCACCCCGACTTCTCTTTTGCGTCAAAATCACGATAGATTTTGTCCCCCTTTGTTCTTGACTTTTTCGATATGGGGTCGGTTTCCCGAGGATCTCGGCTCGGAGTTGCGCGAGGCGGCAGATGTAGCCTAATCTATCGAGCTCGTCCACCGCTCGACGTCAAAACCCTAGTGACCTGCGACGCCACAGCTCCCCTCCGCGCCGACCACCGCACCAGTAGCCACGAGCGCCCTTTGCCCGCTCGCTCGTCACCACGATGCCACAGCTCACCTTCGCGTCAAGATTAGTTCCATGGATCCACCCGTGAACCGGACCGGACTGGCGGTTCGGTTCCCAGGTGGATCCGTGCAACAAACGGGTGGATCCCGGTTCTAATTTTTCGGAACTAGTCCTTAGCGGGCGGTTCCCGGTTCTAGGTCGGGAACTACCTGCCCGGACCATGCACACCCCTACCGCACGCCACCATTGCGCCCCGAAGCTCGTTCGCCATCCGCCCGCTCGTGCGCTAGACCTATGTGTTCCTAGCCACCGTTCCAACCCCACCGTGACCCCAGGACATCCGCAAAGTTGCTCAAGCTCATCTTGTCGTCGCCGAAGCTACCTAGTCACTTGCATGCCGCCGTGAAGCCCCACCAGGACAGCTGCAGCCCCCACCGGTCCTTGCTCGCCCAACCTGCCACTGTCCAGCCCCTTTCCCGACCCAGACCAGAACAAAATAGTGTGGGTCTCACAACCAATGTTTGGCCCACTTTGGAGGCTTTCCCAACCTTGTTTGGTAGTCCCACTTTGGAGTTTGTCGAGCCCCTCCGCATCCCCGTCGTTTTGATCCAAGTAGATCATTAAACAAGTAATTTTAACTCACTAATCCCTGCTTAGTAAGTTAATGATGCTTAATGATTGATTAGTTTAGACTAAGTATGGATTAGATGGATAGTTAAAGTAGATTAGCAATTTAGTTAACCGTTATTGCATGTTAGGTGGTTAGGGTAGTGTAATTAGAGCCTAAACAAACTCTAGTATTTATCTAGAGTGGTTCGAAAATTTTCCGGGCCCATCTCGGCTTTCAATTAGGCTTTATGAGCTTATGTTGCTATTTTTGGCATTTAATAATTAATTTATGTAATTATTTAATTTATTTATTTTACAGAAATTAGACCGGGATAGCCGGTGACCAGAATTATATGCTGGTTGCAATGGTGTGATCTATTTATTTAATTGACTATTATTTTGTGATGATTGAGTGTGATTTGTGATTTTGGGTATTTCTCTCAAAATTTATTTAATTTCAATAATTAATTGGAAAATCACCAAGCGTCGGTTTACAACGCCAAAAATGAATTTGTGGATCGTTGAAATTAGTGAGATTTTAAAAGGTGAAAATATTGTATTTTGGCTAAGGCCGACCGTGTGCCCACACATGATTATATTTTTATCGGGTATGATAAAAATTGTGAAATGGTTAGATGATCAAGATAGTATATTTGGCAGCTTCTGGTGAGCGTTATTAGTATACTATATTAGTATGCCTGGCAGCTTCTGGTGAGCATTATTAGTATACTATATCAGTATACGTGGCAGCTTCTGGTGAGCATTATTAGTATACTATATCAGTATATCTTGTAACTTCTAATGAGCTATACTATCTATTATCAGCTTAGAGTGAGCAGTCCTGATTATGATCAGACTTTATAAATAGTATTGATTGAGATGACTGAGGGATGGTCTTGTTGACATGAAATCGACTGAGTCGATTGATCGATGATTCGATCCGATGTGATGAATTGATTTGTTCATGTGGTTCTATGAATTGCATATTGTACTGACTTACAGGAAGGGACCGAGACCAAGGTAAGTCCTATGACTCGTGCTTGTGCTTAGGCAGCCCTAAAGACATATTTTCTTCCTAGTCAAGTCTTAGGGAGTGAACTTGCTGAAACGTCGTCTCACCCCGTTGTGGGATAACACTTCAAGTCCATAGATGGCAACTCCTCTTGAGCATTTTGGTCAGCCTAAGAAGGTGACAGAACAAAAATGCTTCATCCCGGTTCATACTGACCTAAGGGGATGGGTATATGTATTGGTGAGATATGTGGTTTGGGTCGATATAGGTTTACCTAGAAAGGTGCCCCATCAATACCGATCATGGTAACACCAGGAGCAGAATGGCCAGACAGAAGGGCCCATACTGAAGTCCGAGATCCCTTTTTATGTGCTAGAGGTCGCCTTTGGGAAAGGCACGACAGATCCTCCAAGGGCTTCAGTGGTCAACGTAGACCCGGACCTATCAGATCCAGGGTCCCTAATGTATTCTACTGAAGGCTCCAATTAGGATGTGGATGAAGATGAGGAGGAGGACAAAGATCCGCAGTTTTGTGAAACGCCCCTGTTTTGTAGACCTAACTTATATATATCGACTTGGTTTGTGTATGACATGTTATGATATGTAAATATAAGTGGGTTGTTGATTTTCAAAATTTTGGCCCTATTTTCCTATCACATTGTGTTGTTGTCTGAGGATTATTTATATGCTTCCGCATGTGTATTAAAATGAATGGGTCGGCGATGCATCCTGGGACGTCGCTATTAAATCGACTAAGAGGGATGAGCATGCGATCGAACGATCGAGGCGTGACATCCCTGCTTAATGGTATCAGAGCATGGTTAGTGATTAGAGTGATAAGGTGCAATGGTTTATGGGATAGTAGTAGGAATGGCCTTTATTTCATTCCAGTGCATGTCTGTGATAGCTGATTGGTAGAATTGTTTGTTTGTGTGGATCACTCAGCTTTTAATTATGTGTGGAATTGGAAGCAGGCTTCTTTAAAGAATGAGTGATCATGAGCAGAGAACTAGGAAGCGTATAATTAGGCTCGTGACTCGGGGTAGGATGCCGACAAGAGTCGGTACCCAAGGAGGCTGAGGTAAAGCGCCAGCACAAGATAGCGCTAGTGGCATGGCACCACCTCCCATTGGTGTTGGGGTAGCAGCCCCTGGTAATCCGGGAACAGTCGGGATCACGCAAGCTCTGGATGCGATGAGAGACATGATGGGGTAGTAGGCCCAGAATCAAGCTACCGCCTTTACCACCACTATTGCAGCCGCCACTACTACCGCTACCAATGCTGCTGTTGCTGCCATAGCCGCCGCCGCACCTGTTGCTGCACCTGTCAAAATTCCAGCTAGGAACATAGTTGTGGAAAGGGAGAGGCCGATCCACAAGTTAGTAGAACAGTTTTTGAAGTTGAACCCGTCGAGGTTCACAGGGTTGGCAGATCAAACCCCCGGCTCAAGGAACCGTTTATGCCATCACCAGAGGTCAGGCTGAGGATACGCCTGATGTGATTACAGGTATGGTTTCGTTGAACGACCATCCTGCTTATGCTTTATTCGACCCAGGAGCAACTCATTCTTTTATTGCCGAGCATTATGTTAAGCTAATAGGATTAAGTCCTGTATTATTGGAGTCAGTAGTTAGTATATCTACACCGTTAAAGGATAAGATGTTAGCTGCTTTTCGTTGTTCTAGTTGCAAGTTAGAGATTGGTGAGCGAGAGGGGAAAATAGACTTGTTAGTCCTAACCATGTATAACTTTGATTTGATAATTGGCATGGACTGGCTCACCAAGCAACAAGCTAAGATAAACTGTTATCGCAAAGCGATTAAGTTTAACCTGTTAGAGGGTGAGAGTTTCGAGTTTGTCGGGAATCGAGGAGGATCCTCGATTTCTTTAATCTCATCACTTGAGGCAACCCGTTTATTAGACGAGGGTTGTCAAGGTTACCTGGCAACTGTTGTGGATACAACAGTTGAGGAGTTGAAGATTGAAGACATCGTAGTGGTGCAAGAATTTCCAGATGTATTCCCAAAAGAATTGCCAGGTCTACCGCCCGAGAGAGAAATCGAGTTCATGATCGAACTACCACCTGGGACAGACCCAATCTCTAATGTTCCTTACCGGATGGCGTTATCTGAATTGAAAGAACTGAATGCACAGACGCAAGAATTGTTGGATAAGCGATTTATACGTCCAAGTGCATCACCTTAGGGAGCACCAGTTTTGTTCGTAAAGAAGAAAGATGGTTCGTTGCGTTTGTGCATCAACTATCCTCAACTCAATCAAGTGACGATCAAGAACAAGTACCCACTCTCGAGAATCGACGACTTGTTCGATCAATTGCAAGGAGCGTCGATATTTTCTAAAATCAATTTGAGGACAGGATATTATCAACTGAGGATCAGGAAGGAGGACATTCCAAAGTCAACGTTTCGTACTCGATATAGCCATTACGAGTTCATTGTAATGCCATTCGATTTGATGAACGCTCCAGCTGCTTTTATGGATTTGATGAACCGAGTGTTCAAGGAATACCTGGATTAATTTGTGATCGTATTCATCGATAATATTCTAGTGTATTCGAGGAGTCATGAAGAGCATGAGAGTCATCTGAAATTGGTACTGCAAACTCTGAGGGTTCATCAACTGTATGCCAAGTTCAGCAAGTGCGAGTTTTGGTTGACTCGTGTTGCTTTCTTAAGTCACGTGATTTCACGCGATGGAATCTCCGTGGACCCATCCAAGATTGAAGCAGTGATCAATTGGCCAAGATCGACTACCGTGACAGAGATCAGAAGTTTTATGGGTTTAGCAGGTTTTTACATAAGGTTCGTAGAGGGGTTCTCAGCATTAGCGTCGCCATTGACTAGACTCCTGATAAAGGAAGAAAGTTTGTGTGGACAGAAAAGTGCGAGCATGGTCTCCAAGAGTTTAAGTAAAAGCTGACTACCGCACCTAGCTTGTGTGCGGTTGTCAGCTTTCAAGGGAAGTTGGGAAGAATAGCTTCATCTGGTTGAATTTGCCTACAACAACAATTATCAGCAGAGCATTCAGATGGCTCCCTTCGAACTGTTATATGGCAGAGCGTGCAGAACGCCAGTATGTTGGGATGTAGTTGGGAAAAGAAAGATCATAGGCCCAGAGTTAGTTCAACAGTCAGTGGATGCAGTTGCAGTGATTAGAGGTAGACTAAAGACCGCTTAGAGCAAATAGAAAAGTTACGCAGATAAGCGTCGGAGATCATTGGAATTCCAAGTTGTTGATCACGTTTTCCTTAAAGTGTCACCAATGAGAGGTACTTTGCACTTTGGCAAGAAAGGGAAATTGAGTCTGAGGTACGTTGGCCCATTTGAGATTCTAGAGTGAATCGGGACCCTAGCGTATTGTCTTGCATTGCCCCCGTGACTGGCGCAAGTGCACGACATCTTTCACGTGTCGATATTGAGGAAGTATGAGCCTGACCTGACCCATGTGCTTAATTTTGAAGAATTGAATGTGGATGACGGAGTGTCATGAGTTGAAAGCTCGGTTCAGATTGTGGATTGAAAAGAGCATATTCTGTGTATAAAGACCATCCCATTGGTCAAAGTGGTATGGCAACACTACAGTACTGAAGGACCAACCTGGGAGACTGAAGAGTCGATGAAACAATTGTACCCTCACCTTTTTGCTTAAAGTATTGTAATGGTTTATATTTCGAGGACGAAATTTTTATAAGAGGGGAAGAGTTGTGACATCCTAAATTTTTCAAATCTGCTTTCAATTAAATTAATTGGGCCTTTCATCGACATGCCTATAGTGCTGTTCTCAAAGCTTATCACTCTTGAGAAAACGAGTCTATTTGGGGAAGTCACTAAGAGATTTTAATGCAATAGACTTGAGAATTCGACCAGGAATCGATTACTCGATCGTGCTCATCTACAGAGATCATTAAGGCACAATTAAAAGCCTATTAGAGATCAGAAATAGGTCGGCTCGATAGAGATGTGTGACTAAACGTGGGTGATTCCACTAAATTACAAAATTCTCATCAACCGGCACAAGACTGATTTTTCTATCATTTTGGCACCCTGTGTCCATAATTGAATCCTTGAGATTTTCACGATAATTGAGAGTTGCCACTGTGTCGAAGAGGTTCACTATGGCTCGAAGAAAATTGACCACAGTTCATTTGCACTAAAAATTTCTAAAAGCTACCCAATAGCCTAGGTCTCGCTAAAATCGCACCAGATTGAAATTAACCACGAATTTGAATCTGATTTCAGAAATTGAAAGTTATATCGTGTCACGAGTTATTTTAGGAATGTCAACTCATTCTCCGAAGATTTTTTTGTAAATCGAGGTTTTGGTGGAAAAAGTTGACAGAAGGTCGTTTTCGACCGAAAAATGCAAAGGACCAATTTTTTTTTTGAAATTGGGATGCAAGTAGGTTCTATTGGTGAGGAAAAATGCAAATTTGATCAATGATATGATGGTTGAATTTTTAGAGGCCAAATTGATTTAATTCAAGTGAGGATTGAAGTCCAATTTGTGCCATTTGCGCCAAAATTCGTATACCCCCTTAGACCCAACTTGTGGACCAACTCAAGGCTTCTAGAAGAAGCAATTGGACTGGAAAAATAGCTAAGGAAGATAGCTGAGCTTGGTGGGCCAAGTTGTGAGGACAAAGAGATGAGGAACAGACCATTGGTGGCCCCATCTAGCCCAACCGGCTCCCCTCCCTCTCTCCTTGCTCCCGTCAACCTCCTCTTCCTTTCCCCTTGCCGTTTGAAGCTCCAGTAACCTAGAAATCCGAACCGGTAAGCTAGCAATCCCACTAGAACCACCGCACGCCACCGTCACGCCTCGGACCTCGTTCGCCGTCCGCCCACTCGCGCACCAAACCCGCGTGTTCCTGGCCACCGTTCTGCCTCCACCGTTACCCCAAGACATCCACAGAGCTGCTCGAGCTCATCCCGCCTCCGCCGGAGCTACCTGGTCGCCCGCTTGCCGCCGTGAAGCCCCGCTAGGACAGCTACAACCCCCGCCATTCCTTGCTCACCCAACCAGCCACCATCCAGCCCCTTTCTCAGCCTAAACTAGAACTGAACAGTGTGGGTCTCACTACCACTATTTGACCCGCATTAGAGGCTTTCTCGACCCCGTTTGGCGGTCCTGCTTTGGTGTTTGTCGAGCCCCTCCACTTCCCCGTAGTTTGATCCGAGTGGATTATTAAACAAGTGAGTTTAACTCACTAATCTCTACTTAAGTTAATGACGCTTAAGGGTTGATTAGTTTAGACTAAGTATGGATTAGGCGGATAGTTAGAGTAGATTAGAAATTTAATTAACCGTTGTTGCATGTTAGGCGATTTGAGTAGTGTAATTAGAGCCTAGACAAACTCTAGTATTTATCTAGAGTGGTTCAAAAATTTTCTAAGCCCGTCTCAGCTTTCAATTAGGTTTTACGGGCCTAAGTTGCTATTTTGGCATTTAATAATTAATTTTTGTAATTATTTAATTATTTATTTATTTTCCAGAAATTAGACCATGATAGATGGTGACCGAAATTTTATGTTGATTGCAGTGGTGTGATATGTTTATTTAATTGACTATTATTTCCTATTGATTAAATATGGTTTGTGATTTTGGGTATTTATCCCAAAATTTATTTAATTTCAGCAATTAATTAGAAAATCACCGAGCATCGGTTTACAACGCCAAAAATGAATTTGTGGACCGTTGAAATTAGTGGGATTTTAAAATGTGAAAATATTGTATTTTGACTAAGGCGAACCGTGTGCCCACACACGATTATATTTTTATCGGGTATAATAAAAATGGTGAAATGGTTAGATGATTAGAATAGTATATCTGGCAGCTTTTGGTGAGTATTATTAGTATATTATATCAGTATATCTGGCAGCTTCTGGTTAGCATTATTAGTATACTATATCAGTATATCTAGCAGCTTCTGGTGAGCATTATTAGTATACTATATCAGTATACCTGAAGGGTGGAATTGGAAAATCAGACATGGGAAGAGGCCCATGACTGGAGGAAGATTCCATGTTCCGCCCAACGGGAAAGGTGGAATTAGAAAATCAGGGCCAAGTCAGAATGGCCTGTGTCGTTTCTGTGGGAGGCGACACAGTACAGCTCCGTGCCCTTGAAGGACAGGCACTTCTTTTGAGTGTGGCCAATAGGCTCACATAGCCTGAGATTGTCCTAGACGACCAAGAGGACAACTGCAGTTACCGCTGCAGCCACCGATGGGTCAGATCAGAGGATACGCGCTGCAGAAAGCACCACAGGGTGGGCAGATCAAACCCCCGGCTCAAGGAACCGTTTATGCCATCACCAGAGGTCAGGCTGAGGATGCGCCTAATGTGATTACAGGTATGGTTTCGTTGAACGACCATCCTGCTTATGCTTTATTCGACCCAGGAGCAACTCATTCTTTTATTGCCAAGCAGTATGTTAAGCTAATAGGATTAAGTCATGTATTATTGGAGTCAGTGGTTAGTATATCTACACCATTGAAGGATAAGGTGTTAGCTACTTTAGGTTGTTCTGGTTGCAAGTTAGCAAATGGGGAGCAAGAGGGGAAGATAAACTTCTTAGTCCTAGCCATGTATGACTTTGATTTGATAATTGGCATGGACTGGCTCACCAAGCAACAAGCTAAGATAAACTGCTATCGCAAAGTGATTTAGTTTAACCCGTTAGAGGGTGAGAGTTTTGAGCTTGTTAGGAATCAAAGAGGACCCTCAATTTCCTTGATCTCGTCGCTTGACGCAACCTGTTTGTTAGACAGGGGTTGTCAAGGTTACCTGGCAACTGTCGTGGATACGACGGTTGGGGAGCTGAAGATTGAAGACATCGCAGTGGTACAAGAATTTCCAGATGTATTCCCGAAAGAATTGCTAGGTCTATCGCCCGAGAGAGAAATCGAGTTCGTGATCGAACTAGTACCCGGGACAGAGCCAATCTCTAAGGCTCCCTACTGGATGGCGTTATCTGAATTGAAAGAACTAAAGGTGCAGATGCAATTATTGTTGGATAAGGGATTTATACATCCCACTGCATCACCTCGAGAACTGAAGGTCGACGACTTGGTCGATCAATTGCAAGGAGCGTCGATATTTTCTAAAATCGACTTGAGGACAGGATATTATCAGCTGAGGATTAGGAAGGAGGACAATCTAAAGTCAGTGTTTCATACTCGATATGGCCATTGCGAGTTCACTATAATGCCATTCGATTTGACGAACGCTCTAGCTGCTTTTATGGATTTGATGACCGAGTGTTCAAGGAATACCTGGATCAATTTGTGATCGTATTCATCGATAACATTCTAGTGTATTCGAGGAGTCATGAAGAGCATGAGAGTCATCTGAGATTGGTACTGTAGACTCTGAGGGTTCATCAACTGTACGCCAAGTTCAGCAAGTGCGAGTTTTGGTTGACTCGTGTTGCTTTCTTAAGTCACATGATTTCAAATGATGGAATCTCCGTGGACCCATCCAAGATTGAAGTAGTGATCAATTGGCCAAGACCGACTACCGTGATAAAGATCAGAAGTTTTTTGGGTTTAGAAGGTTATTATAGAAGGTTTGTATAGGGGTTCTCAACATTAGCGTTGCTGTTGACTAGACCCCTGAAGAAGGAAGAAAAGTTTGTGTGGACAGACAAGTGCAAGTGTGGTTTCCAAGAGCTTAAGCAAAATTTGACTACTGCACTTGTGCTGACCATTCCATCTAGTCTTGGAGGATACGAGTTGTACAGTGATGTGTCATTCAGAAGACTGGGTTGCGTGTTGATGCAACATGGTAGGGTTATTGCATACGCCTTCCGCCAATTGAGACCTCATGGACAGAATTACTCGATGCATGACTTAGAACTCGCGGCAATTATTTTTTGCTCTGAAGATTTTGAGACATTATTTGTGTGAGGAAAGATTCCAGATCTTCACGGACCATCAAAGTCTCAAGTACTTACTCTCTCAGAAGGAGTTGAATATGAGACAGCGCCATTGGATGGAACTGCTGACGGACTACGACTGTAATATCCTCTATCACCAAGGCGAATAAGGTCGCCAACGCTTTGAGTCGGAAGTCTTCAGTTGCTCACATACTGATTAAAAAATGGAATTTAATCGAGAGAGCTCGAGATTCGGTGTTCAAATTTGAGGTAGTCCACCTTTCGAATCTTTTGGCCACCCTCAGAATTGAGCTGGATGTCTAAATCAGGATCAAATTACTCCAACCGACAGACCCAGACGTTCAGAAGATTCTACAAGAGAATACTGATAAAAGAAATGCTGACTTTCAGATTTCTGAGGAAGGAACACTGAGGTTCCGAGGCCGATTGGTTGTACTTGACGATGTAGAGCTTAGAGAGGAGATTTTATCATAAGTTCATCGTAGCAGTTACAGCGTTCATCCTGACAATACCAAAATGTATCAGAATCTGCATCAACACTATTGGTGGTCTGGTATGAAGGCGGATATCACCAAGCATATCGCCAAGTGTTTGACGTGTCAGCAAGTGAAGACTCAGCATTACAAGTCGGGAGGACTTCTACAACCTCTCGAGATCCCAAAGTGGAAATTGGAGCACATCACGATGGATTTCATGATCGGCTTACGGAGGAGTCAATCCATTTTGGTAGTGGTTGACAACTGACAAAGTCGACTCACTTCATTGCAGTACGAAAGGAACTTAGTTTGGATAGACACGTAGAGCTGTACGCACATCAGATCGTTTATCTGCATGGGGTGCCGGTGACGATCACCTCAGATCGAGACCCAAGATTCACAACTGCATATTGGAAAAGTTTGCCGGCTGCTTTAGGTACGAAGCCGTAGTATAGTATGGCATAACATTCTCAAACAAATGGCCAGTCTGAGAGGACAATTCAAACCCTCGAGGACATACTACGAGCTTGCATGCTAGATTTCAAGGGAAGTTAGGAAGAACAGCTTCATCTAGTTGAATTTGCCTACAACAATAATTATCAGCAGAGCATTCAGATGGCTCCCTTCGAAGTGCTATATGGCAGAGTGTGCAGAATGCCAGTATGTTAGGATGCAGTTGGGGAAAGAAAGATCACATGCCCAGAGTTGGTTCAATAGTCAGTGGATGCAGTTGTAGTGATCAGAGGCAAACTAAAGACCGCTCAGAGCAAACAGAAAAGTTACGCAGATAAGCACCGAAGACCATTGGAATTCCAAGTTGGTGATCGCGTTTTTCTTAAAGTGTCACCAATAAGGGGTACTTCGCGCTTTGGCAAGAAAGGGAAACTGTGTCCGAGATACATAGGCCCATTTGAGATTCTAGAGAGAATGGGGACCCTAGCGTATCGTCGTGCATTGCCGTCGTGACTGGTGCAAGTGCACGACGTCTTTCACGTGTCGATGTTAAGGAAGTATGAGCCTGACCCGACCCACGTGCTTAATTTTGAAGAATTGGATGTGGATGACAAAGTGTCATAATTTGAAAGCTCGGTTCAGATTGTGAATCGAAAAGAGCAAATTCTGCGTATAAAAACCATCCCATTGGTCAAAGTGGTCTAGCAATACCACGGTACTAAAGGACCAACCTGGGAGAGTGAAGAGTCGATGAGATAATTGTACCCTCACCTTTTTGCTTAAAGTATTGTAATGGTTTAAATTTCGAGGACAAAATTTTTATAAGAGGGGAAGAGTTGTGACATCCTGAATTTTTCAGTTTTGCTTTCAATTAAATTAATTGGGCCTTTCATCGACGCGTCGATAGTGCTGTTCTCAGAGCTTATCACTCCTGAGATAACTAGTCTATCTTGGGAAGTCACTAAGGGATTTTAATGCAATAGACTTGGGAATTTGACTAGGACTCGATTACTTAACCGTGCTCATCTGCAGAGATCTTTAAGGCACAGTTAAAAGTTGATTAGAGATTAGAAATAGATTGGTTCAACAGAGATGTGTGACTAAACGTGGGTGATTCCACTAAATTACAAAATTCCCGTCGACCGGCACTAGACTGATTTTTCTATTGTTTTGGTACCCTATGTCCGTAATTGAATTCTCGAGATTTTCACGGTAATTGATAGTCGCCAATGTGTCGAAGAGGTTCACTGTGGCTCAAAGAAAATCGACCATAAATCATTTACACTAAAAATTTCTAAAAGTTACCTAATAGCCTAGGTTACGCTAAAATCGTGCCAAATTGAAATTAACCGCGAATTTGAATCTAATTTCAGAAATTGAAAGTTCTGTTATGTCATGAGTTAGTTTAGGAACGTCGACTCAGTCTCCGAAGATTTTTTTGCAAATCGAGGTTTTGGCGAAAAAAGTCAACATAGGGCCGTTTTCGACCAAAAATGCAAATGACCATTTTTTATTGTGAAATTGGGATGCAAGTAGGTTCTATTGGTGAGGAAAAATGTCAATTTGATTGATGATATGATGGTTGAATTTTTAGAGGCCAAATTGATTTAATTCAAGTGAGGATTGAAGTCCAATTTGTGCCATTTGCACCAAAATTCGTATGCCCCCTTGGACCCAACTGGTGGACTAACTCAAGGCTTCTAGAAGAAGCAATTGGACTCAAAAAGTAGCTGAAGAATACAGTTGGGCTTGGTGGGCCAAGTTAAGGGGACAAAGAGATGAGGAAGAGACCATTGGTGGCCCCATCCAACCCAACCAGTCCCCATCCCTCTCTCCTTGCTCCCACCGACCACCTCTTCCTTTCCCCTTACCATTCGAAGCTCTAGCAACCTAGAAATCTGAACCAGCAAGTCAGCAACCCTGCCAGAACCACCGCATGCCACCGTCACGCCTCGGAGCTCGTTCGCCATCCGCCCGATCAGGCGCCAGACCCGCGTGTTCTTGCCATCATTCCGCTTCCACCATTACCGCAGGACATCTCGCCATCACTAGAGCTAACTAGTCGCCCGCCTGCCGCCGTGAAGCCCTGGTGGGACAGCTGCAGCCCCCACCGGTCCTTGCTCGCCTAACCAGCCACCGTCCAACCCCTTTCTCGGCCTAGACTAGAACCGAACAATGTGAGTCTCATAGCCACTGTTTGGCCCGCTTTGGAGGCTTTCCCGACCTCGTTTAGTGGTCCCACTTTGTAGTTTGTCGAGCCCCTCCACGTTCCTGTTGTTTTGATCCAAGCATATCATTAGTAAGTTAATGACGCTTAAGGGTTGATTAGTTTAGACTAAGAATGATTAGGTGAATAGTTAGAGTAGATAACAATTTAATTAACCGTTATTGTATGTTAGGTGGTTAGAGTAGTGTAATTAGAGTCTAGACAAACTCTAGTATTTATCTAGAGTGGTTTGGAAATTTTTCAGGCCCGTCTCAGCTTTCTATTAGGTTTTACGGGCCTAAGTTACTATTTTTGGAATTTAATAATTAATTTTCGTAATTATTTATTTATTTATTTATTTTTCAAAAATTAGACTGGGATAGCTGGTGACTGGAATTTTATGCTGATTGTATTGGTGTGATCTATTTATTTAATTGACTCTTATTTTATGCTGATTGAGTGTGATTTGTGATTTTTGGTATTTATCCCAAAATTTATTTAATTTTAGTAATTAATTGGAAAATCACCGGGCATCGGTTTACAACGCCAAAAATAAATTTGTGGACCGTTGAAATTAATGGGATTTTAAAAGGTGAAAATATTGTATTTTGGTTAAAGCCGACCGTGTGCCCACACACGATTATATTTTTATCGGGTATGATAAAAATAGTGAAATGGTTAGATGATCAAGATAGTATATCTGGCAACTTCTGGTGGGCATTATTAGTATACTATATCAGTATACCTGGCAACTTCTGGTGAGCATTATTAGTATACTATATCAATATATCTGGCAACTTCTGGTGAGCTATACTATCTATTATCAGCTTAGAGTGAGCAGTCCCGATTATGATCGGACTTTATAGATAGTATTGATTGAGATGACCAGGAGATTGTCTTATTGACATGAAATCAACTGAGTCGATTGGTCGATGATTTGATCCGATGTGATGCATTGATTTATTGATGTGATTCTATTAATTACATATTGTATTGACTTGCGGGAAGGGACTGAGGCCAAGATAAGTCCTCTGACTCATGCTTGTGCTTAGGCAGCCCTCATGGCGTATTTTCTTCCTAGTCGGGTCTTAAGGAGTGACTTTACTGAGACGTCGTCTTACCGCATTGTGGGATAACTTTTCAAGTCCATAGATGGCAGCTCCTCCTGAGCATTTTGGTCAGCCTAAGAAGGTGACAAAACAGAAGTGCTTCATCCCACTTCATAGTGACCCAAAGGGATGGGTATATGAATTGGTGAGATCTGTGGTTTGGGTCGATGCGGGTTTACCCAAAAAGGTGCCCTATCAATACCGATCATGGTATCGCCAAGAGCGGAATGGCTAGAGAGAAGGGCCCATACCGGAGTCCAAGATCCCTTTTTATGTGCTGAAGGTCGCCTTTGGGAAAGGCACGGCAGATCCTCTAGAGGGTTCAGTGGTGGACGTAGACCCAGACCTGTCAGATCCAAGGTCCCCGATGTATTCTGCTAAAGGCTCCAATTGGGATGTGGATGAAGATGAGGAGGAGGACGAAGATCCGCAGTTTTGTGAAACCCCCCCTGTTTTGTAGACCTGACTTATACATATACATCGACTTGGTTTGTGTATGACATGTTATGATATGTAAATATAAGTGGGTTGTTGGTTTTCAAAATTTTGGCCCTACTTTCCTATCCCATTGTGTTGTTGTTTGGGGACTAGTTATCTGCTTCCGCATGTGCATTAAAATGAATGGGTCGGCAATGCGTCTTGGGACGTCGCTATTAAATCGACCAAGAGGGATGGGCACGTGCTCGGAGGATCGAGGCATGACATGAAGCGTGCACCAAAAGTTGTTTGTGGTGATGGAAAAGAATTTCAGCAAGTTGTCCTCAATCATCTGCAGGTGCACATCATTATCTTTGTGTTTGACCTTTTTGCCAAATAATTAAGTTTATCGCATCTTAGAGAATAGTCTTGGTAGTAATTAGATCTAAATAGGAATCTGTTACAGTAAGTTACGCTTCGCATCTTGAGACATGCCATATTTTTCAGATCATCTTGATGTTGATTCTTCATACGATCATATCGTATGCAATGATATGAATTACTAACTTTAAGTGGCCGGAAAGGGTGAAGTAAAATTTGATTTAAGTCTGATTCAACAAGCTGGCAATCTCTCCTATAACCATATAATGGAAATTGTAGGTCATGAATCATTGGTTTGAACTTGAACTTGATCTAAGTTTGAGCTTTAAGTGTACTATACATGGAGATTTGGATATATAATATTTATACATTCACATTATAATTAGCAGGTGAAGAGATATGTTCTCAATTTGAAAGGAAAGAGTGTATTGCTTGCTTCAATCTTAGCATATATCCCCTCATAATTGCGAGAGTCAATTTTTGTACCAAAGAATCATATTCAACTCTTTTTACCTACTGATATTACTATTGGAGCCTAGGGGAAGTTACATTTATTTATATTACCAAATTCCACTCATTGAACTCTATGTAGTGAGTGAAACTCCTATTTTCTGTGTTATCTTTATGGTCAACGAGCTAAGGATGAGAATGAAAACTCAGAAATTTGAAGAAAATGAGTAGAAAACTAACTAGTGGTTGCTCAGATGATAGTGAATTGAACCTACATGGATCTAATATGTGATGCTTAACCATGGTTATGAGAGCCTCTATTCGCAATCATTTGTCTAGTACTTAGATGTGAGAATTGATTATTTTATATTATTATTTTTATCTTTAGATCACAATTTTTTATATACCACCTCTTTTTTGGCAGCATTATGATGAGGATGTTAAGTCCTAGTATTGAAATTGGTTTTACTAAGTATCATGGCAGATAGATTCATCTTACGTGTTTGTGACTGTCTTATGCATTATACTTGCATTTTTCCTCTTCAAATCAATGTTGTATTCTACTTTCGGTCCCTAGTATTGCTTCTTCTTTTTATAGTGTGTTGGTAGCTCGTTGGATCCAAAGTTTCTCTTGAACTTTTTTGATTGTGACTTTCAGTAGTAGCAGCACCCTTTTGTCACAATGATCTTACTTGCAAAAGGAATTATAACTGTGAGTTAATAGTGTTTTTGCCCATGTGGTGATGGTTATGCTGATTAGCACAAAATCATATGTGAGATGTTGATGTGGATACTTGAAACTATATGATTAGATGACAAGTGTTGGAATAAAGGATAATTGGAATAACTTAAAATCCTCATAAAAGTGTAACTTTCTTTTTATAGATTATATAGTTCACCTGTAGGGCACAAGGGGGTGCAATCCATATACAAAAGGAGCTGAAAAAACTAAAGCCATATACAAAACAACTCCCAAAACCAAAAGGGAGCTCAAATACCAGATAAATCATCGACTAATCAACCTAGGCATTTACATCCCTATGCAATTTCGCACACTATACCAAAAGTGTGAGATTAAGCCAAATATCAATAAAATCGAATGGAAGATTTCTCTCCATCGGAAGCACTCTTGTTCTGCTCCTTCCAATTCAGCCAAAAGACACAGGAATTGAGTTAATCCTAATTGTTGTGCTGTAAATGAATGCCCTACCAAGCCCAAAGTTCTTGCTTAGTATAACCTCAAATAACCCGAGATAACGTGGTGCATGCATAGGAAACTATCCAAACCATTCTTGTCCGAGAACACATGGAGGAGGAGATGCTACATGCACTCTGCCTCCTTTTGCTGAGGAAACTCCTATTAACTAGTATTTGCCTCATTTCTAAAGTAGGGATTTGTTCCCAGGTCGCTTCCCAAGCAAAAAGAGATAATCTAATTAGAATCCTCACTTTCCAAATTGATTTCTAATGAAAATCTGTTCTATCATAAATCTCCCTATTGAGCAGCTTGTAGTAAGACTTTACAGAAAATATTCCATCTCTTCCCTTGTTCCACGCAAAAGCATCCTTAAAAGCAACAGAAATCTTTGAATTATGCAAGACATAAAAGAAGGCTGGCAAAAGCTTTGAACTCCTAATCTTGGGCTTGGCTCACAAACTCAATATCCCAAATGATTATTTTGTTGTTTAAATGATAACAATCTGCTACCATAGCTTCCTTGTTCCTTGACATTTCACCCAAATGCTTACACATACAATGCCAATATGCAAGAATCAAATTCCATTACTTAGGAGAGTAAGTTTTGTACTAAATGCACACCAAATTGGAATGAGATTATTATAATTGAGAATCTTAAGGAAGGTGTTGTGAAAGGCGAGCGATCAAACAATAATATAGATAGAAGAAGAAAATAAATCGAACACCAGATTTACTTGGTTCGATTGTAAAGACCTACGTCCACGAGGAGAGCAGTGAAGAGTTTCACTATAGATCAAGCGATACAAGGAGTTTACACACCCGAGTCACTCAAACACTCTCTCGGTGTTTCCCAAGCCCCAATTACACCCAACAACGCATGCAGTGTTTAGCCCCAAAATTCCTCAAGAAATAATCTCTCAATCTCACGAAGGAATTACACGCAAATCTTACCACAAGATTTAATTGGCTTAAACACTAAATCTTCTTGGATGCAATTCACGGACAAGAACGGTAAAGAAAAATCCCTCCCAAGCACTCAACAACAAGACGGCACCTCAAGAACACTTTTTCATGATCAACCCTCCTACCACCCATGGCCACAAGTCTATATATATAAATGAGACCCTTATTCTTTTGCCGACTTCTCATAGAATTATGTTTCCTATCTTAAACGATTTTATTCAAAACACATCTTTGTATGTTTTAAACAAAATCCAAATCCAAGTGAACGTTGGACTTTCCTATTTTAGCGGCCAAATTCTCCAAGATTCAAATTTTGAGAAGTTGATCTTCAGATCTTCTTTGCTCGATTTCAAACATCCGCAAAATATCCAATTCGGAATATTCAAAACTTTCACATTGAGCTTAAACTCGAGACATATCTTTACAAAAGGGAATTTGATTTTTCATAGAATGGAGTTGTGTGTAAAAGCTTTTAAAGGAAAATGTTGATCATCTCTTTCTTCTTTCTGACTTCGCTCCCAAGCTTTTACATCAAATCTTCAACTTGTCTAAGGTGGTTTGGTTCTTGCCAAAACACGCCATCTAGTTTTTTAGTTGTTGGAATGCCTAATTAGAAAGATCAATTTCTAAGAAGTTCTGAAGAGCCACACCTTTGTCTCATGTGGTGCCTTAGGAAAGAAAGCAACAAAATGTCGGGTATGGAATCTTTGATTGCTTCTGTGTTGTACCTTTTAACCTGCTTTGAGCATCATGCTCTGATTCTGTATACTCTTCCAATGCTTCATTTTTGTTTGTTTGTTTGTTGTTTTGTTCTCTTATATATTGATGTACTGGAACTTTTTTTTTTCAACAAAATCCTTTATTATCTAGAGGAAATATATTGCCAGTATATTCCCTTGCCAGATCTCGCTCCATTTATGTGAGCATTTTTGTGTGTTGTGGACATGTGCTTCAGCGTGCACATGCACGTGATCATGTGCTTACACAGATGTGCACACATGCACATGCACACTATAGGGCTATTGTTAATTAAATCAGATTCTGTGCTTCTCCTGGGTACAGTGACTCATGTACACACCACATATTTTTCTTGATTACTACTATAGTGAAAAATGATGTTTCTAGTTACATTCTTTAAGGTTATAGACCCTTGTTTTATTTTGTTGATTAGGAAGTCTATTAAAAAGCACCAAGGGGATGCCTCCTATTTGCTAATTACCACCTTGTTAAGTTACTTTTAATTGAGTTATTTTTTATTTTCAGAGTTTTATTTCTTTTTTACTTACATAAGGGTATTATGGTCATATACAATTTATATTTAATATAAACACAATGGGTGAAGGGTTTCTGTTACACACAAAAATCTATAGCCCCCTCTTTGTTTCTTTTACGTTCTTCTCCTCCTCCTCCTCCTCCTCCTCCTCCTCTCTATTTCTTTTCTCTCCCTTCTTTCTCTCTTGCTATTTGCTATAAGTTCTCTAATCAGCTTTGTGACATGGTATCAGAGCAAGGTTTAACTACCTAATTACTTGATCCTATTGCTGGTTTGAGAGTCCCCTAGTAACCCTACTTCTTCTCTGGTGCGCAGCCACCTAAAGCTGCAATTTTTATCTGTTTTCTCTTCAAGTCTTGATACATATGAGATTAGAAGATATCAGATTCATCAGGTTCGATTTGTGAACATGGATTACAACACTTACTGATCAACGGATTCAAGAATCAAAGTACTTCATTGATTATGGTTGACTGATCTTGCTGGGTTTCCATCAAACATATAATTATTTGAATCGAGATTTATGGTCAGACATTTTCTTATGTACAACAGTCTATATTTGAGATTTCAGCATCCCTTTGGTTAATTGATGGAGCCAATTACATCTGATTATACATTAGTGTTGTTGTTTTGTTTCTTGCACTAAAGTTTCAGCCTTCTTGATTAGTGGTAAATATATTTATATTGAGATTATCTTCATGAGTGATACTAAGGCTTCTACAAATAGTGTCTACGACTCAAGATGATATGGTTGCACAACTCATCAAGCGTGTCCAACAACTAGAGGCTTCCAATTTCTCATCTACTGCCACTCTTGCACGTACAGGTAACATGGCCTCTTTCTCTTCTTTGTCTCCTAGCACCTCTTAGGTCATTGACTCAGGAGCTTCTAGTCATATGACGGGTAAGCAGGAACTATTTTCTTCCCACCATAACTCTAGTCCTTCGTTAGAAGTTATTTTAGCTAATGGTTCCTCGACTCAAGTGATTGAATCAGGGACTATTTCACTTACATCTTCCTTATCTTTGTCCTATGTTTTACGTGTTCCCCAACTTCCTTTAATTTGTTATCTGTTAGTCGGTTAACTAAAGCTCTTAGTTGTTTTTTTTTTTTTTTGATGACCGAGGATCCACCTGAGCCCCCTTACAGGGTCACACCGCCCGACTATGCCCGGTGGCACCATTAGACATCATCACAAGCCACTATTCAGCGTCAGTACCTCGAGGGAGACTAACCCAGCAACCCACCGCCAGGGCCCCCCACTTCAATCACTACCAGCGCAGGGTTTCGAATCCTCGACCTCCATCGAAGGAAGGAGAGTTCTCAACCAACTACGCTGCCTACGGGTGGGTCTAAAGCTCTTAGTTGTTCGGTTACATTTACCCATCTTATTGTGTTTTTCAGGACCTTCAGACAAAGAAGATGATTGGTGGAGGGCATGAACGTGATGGACTCTACTATCTAAATGGTGTCTCCACTGCTGATGCCAATGGTCTAGCTGCTAGATCTATTAACCCCCTATTATGACATTCTTGTTTAAGGCATTTATCTTTATTTAAGTTACAACAAATAATTCCCGAGTGTAAATCAATTTCTACTCTTGAGTGTGAGGCTTCTGAACTTGAGAAATATCATCGTAGTTCTTTTCCTAGTCGTAATGATTCTCGTGCATCTACTTTACTTGAACTTGTTCATTCAGACATCTGGGGACCTTCCCGTATTGCTAGTAGAAATGGTTTTAAGTACTTTGTTACTTTTGTGGATGATTATTCTCGTTTAACATGGTTCTATATGCTTCATGACCGTTCTGATTTTTTACAAGTTTTCCAATTATTTTATCGTGAGGTTACTAATCAGTTTAATACATCTCTTAAAATTTTGCGAACAGATAATGCTCTAGAATATACACAGAAATCAATTTCTTTGTTTTGTTCTAATCTTGGCATTATACATCAAACAAGTTGTACTTATACCCCTCAGCAGAAGGGTGTGGCTGAGAGAAAGTATCGTCACCTTCTAGACGTTGCTCATTCACTCTTATTTCATATGCATGTGCCAAAATCATTTTGGAGTGATGTTGTTCTTACTGCATGTTATCTTATAAATCGTATGCCTTCCACTATCCTCGATCATCAGTCACCAATCAGTGTTGTATTTCCTGACAATCCGTTATTCTCTCTTACCCCGCGCGTCTTTTGGTGTGTCTATTTTGTTCATAACCTACGTTCCGGTTCTAATAAACTATCTCCTCATGCCACTAAATGTATTTTTATCGGGTATTCACATACACAAAAGGGATACCGGTGTCATGATCCTCCAACTTGTACCTAATATGTTAGTGCTAATATTACTTTTTTCGAGGGCACACCATACTATTCTACTAAGGGTAAAGAGCTTTCAACTGACATTGTAGCTGATCCTCCTATCCCACAATTTATCCCCCTAGATTCTATTAGTCCTTCTCTAGTACCTCCTCCTTTGCAGGTGTATCAACGATGAAAGCACTCTACAGCACCACCAGTCTCCAGCTCTTCCATGCTCTCCGTTCAATCTTCCTCCTTGTCTCCTAGTCTGGACGATCTTCTGATTGCCCTTTGCAAAGGTACTTAGTCTTGCACACAAAAATCCTCTTTTGCTTACCCTATTAAGCGTTATGTGTCTCTCTCACATCTTCCTTCTCCATTACATTACTTTGCTTTTGTGACATCCTAATTTTCAGGTTCTGTTTTCGATTGAATAAGCTAGGCTTTTCATCAATGCACCGATAGTTCTTTTCTCTAAGTTGGCCACTGACGAGATAACTAGCCTATCAGGTGAAGCCGTTAAGGAATCTAAACACAATAGACTCGAGAATTCGACCAAGAATCGCTGCTCGATCATGCTAATCTGCAAGAGTCCTTACTGCACTGTCAAAATCAACCGGAGACTTGAGATAGGTCGGTTCGACAGAGGTATGTGATTAGTGTGTGGGTGATTCCACCTAATTCCAAAATTCTCGTCAAACGACACTAGACCGATTTTTCTGTCATTTCTATACCTTATGTCCGCATTTGAAACCTTGAGATTTTTATGACAACCGAGAGTCGCTAATGAGTCAAAGATGCACAATGTGGCTCGAAAATAATCGACCACGAGTCAATTGCACTAAAAATTTCTAAAAGCTATCCAGTAGGTTAGGTCTCACTAAAATCGCGCCCAGTTGAAATTAACCGTGAATTTAAACCTGATTTCAGAAATTGAAAGTTCTGTCATGTCATGATTAATTTTAAGAACGTCGACTCATCCTCCAAAGACTGCAAACCAAGATTTTCGGCGAAAATTCAATATAGGGCCGTTTTCGATCGGAAAATTCATGGGACCGTTTTTTATCGCATTTTTTGAATGCAAGTTGGTTCTATTGGCAAGGAAAAATGTTAATTTGATCGAGGACATCTTGGTGAAATTTATGGGGACCGATTTAGGTCCAATTGAAGAGAAATTGGGTTCAATTTAGGGAAAATGGCACTAAATTCGTAGGCCATGGTCTCCGCCACTTTTGGACCACTTCATTGGCTTGCAAGGGAAGTTTGTGAGCTGCCAAGAGGCTGAGGAAGAGAGCCAATGTTGTTGGGGACTTGCCAAGAGACAAAGGGATAAGAGAGAAGGCTTTAAAAGCCAAGGAGGGACCCTCCTATCTTTCGTTGTCCCATTCTTCCTCCCAAGCCTTGCTTTATCCATTGTTGAGGCATTTGAGAGCTTGAGAGAACCAGAGAACCAACCCTCACATCTCTCTCTCTCTCTCCCCTCTTCAGCCCCAAGCAAATTCATAGACTTTTCTCCCCCATTTTCCTTCTCTCCCCGTTTCTACTCCGGCTGACCTTTCTCCAAAAAACTGAGTTAATATTTGCCTTCCCGTGAGAATCAGCCCCCATGTCACCCAAAATTGTCTTTAGAAGCTCCAGTCTGTATGGAAGAACCCGGCTACTCGCCGAACGGAGCCACCAACTGACCCACTGGCCGACTGAAAGAAGCTGCTCGCCACTCCGTCGGTCCGCCCGCCCGCCCAAGTGCACTATTTCACGATTTTAGCTTGTTTTCTCCCATTTCGACCAAGCTTTTGCCTAGCCCAGCCACCAACAGGTCCCCCTCGACCCCCATGAGCCACCGGTCACCAGCCAACCCCTCACCGAAGCTCTAGCCAAGCCCATTCAGCTCTATTTCTCCTCTAGCAATGCAGTTTTCTAGAGTTATAGAGGGAGTCTGAGTTTGTGGTTGTTGTTCCAGCCCTAGGGCCACCTTGGATCATCGTGATAGAGGTCCCCAAGCGTAGCCTCCTTCGTCACCGCCACATCTGTGTCTCCGGCCCGTTTAACAGGTGAGTTTAGCTCATAATCTTTTGATTAATGCCTAAACGTGCTTAGGGTTGGTTTAATTAGTGTTAATTCTAGTTTAGGAGATTTAATTAAGTTATATTAGTCCTAAGATAGGTGGTTAGATGAATGGCTAAGATTAGTTTAATTTAATCTTGCTTTATTTGCTTAATTGTGGCTTATGTGCTTAATTAAGTTTGGTTAACGTTGATTGATTAATTGCTTGCTTTAATTAGTGTTTTTAATGACTTTTGGATTTAATTTATTAGTTATTTAATTCTGGAAATTCACTGTTCACGCGATGCTATTCACAAAAAACTGTTCACGAAAGACTATTCACCCGCACTGTTCACGTGTACTGTTCACCTGAGAATGAAAAGTTGTCTAATTTCGTGTGATTTGATCTTATGAGGTGATTTGAGTGTATAAATGCATGGGCATCCACATGAATTGAGTGATTTTCACAAAAAGGGAAACATGATTTGTCCGAGGGACACCGAGATGGACCGCTTTTATGAGAGAAGAATTTGAGGAGGTATGTTAGCGTGATCGCTAAGTTAAACTGTCACCCAACGGAAGTTTGGGGGCGATACCCGACGAGAGTCGAAAGCCGGTCGCAGTAGATTATGGACCGATGTCCCCTTTGGGATACTATCTAAACGGAAGTTTTAGACGTAGCCATGCCCGACGGGGCGGGATGAAGCCCGATTTTTATCGATAGCCCGGCAGAAGTCGTATCATCGCTAACTGAAAAGTTAGCTATAGCTAGTAGGTCATTAATAACTAGAAAACGCGTGAGTGTTGAGTTGGTTGGGCCTTATTATGGAGTAAAATTGTGTAGTGCGGTATGGGACATGTCATAATGATTCTACCTTATAATCAAGACCCGTGTGATCAATTAATGCATGATAGGTGACGCACTAAAGTGCAAGAGTGTATAAGTATCATGGCATCATTAGTTTCGGTTTTACATGTTGATCACATTGTTTATGGAACGTACACATGAATCAATAGCGTGCAGGGTGTGGCAATGGCCATGTGAGATCGCTTATGACACGACTCGTATGTGATTGATGAACTGCATCATCTAACGGCCATGTGCATCGCATGTATTGTGCTGAGATTCAACGTACAGGGTATGGCATACCAGGTAAGGTTGCATGCGAACCGACTATATAGTTAGTAGTTGACCCTGACTGTTGTGATTTATTGATTGTTGGTTGTTAGTCATGGTTTGTTTGTGGGATGGTTTTGGAGAGATACCCCGAGTTGAGTTAGTGTTCTAACTGGTGGCTTAGGGGAGGACTCGCTAAGATTTTAATCTCATTGGTTATTGTATAACCATTTTTAGGTCCCTAGTGCAAAGAACCAGGAGCTTGAAGCGGAAGGGTCAGGAGTATAGGTGGCTCAATAGTTCTTTTCAAGATAGACCTTCTGTATAAAAACCTGAGGTGTTTATGAAAGTTTGTTTTGTGAAAATTATTGTCCTACTTTTCTATCCCTTATTTGTGTTGTCTGAAGACTATTTGTACGCTTCCGCGTGTGAAATAAAATGAAGGGTCGGCGACGAGTCTTGGAACGTCACTTTCTATCGACCAAGGAAGGGGTTGTTGCATGCCCGAGGTTCGGGGTGTGACAGCTCTATCATTACAAACTCACACAATTCCTACTTCTATCACTAAGACTTTGTGTCACCTTGAGTGGAAGAAAGCTATGGATGTGAAAATGGAAGCTCTGGTGTCTCACCAAACGTGGTCATTAGTTGATCTTCCTCTTGGAAAAGATGCGGTGGAGTGTCGTTGGGTGTACACTGTCAAGTAGACTCTGGATGGCTCAATTGAGTGTCTAAAAGCTCGGCTTGTTGCTAAAGGTTTTAGTCAGACTTATGGAGTGGATTATTTTGAGACTTTTACCCCTATGGCATGTCTCAATTCTGTTCGTGTTATTATTTCTCTTGCTGTGAATTTCAATTGGCCATTATATCAATTAGATATCAAGAATGTTTTTCTTCATGGCGATTTGTCTGAAGAAGTATATATGGAGCAACCTCCTGGGTATGTTGCTCAGGGGGAGAATTGTAGTAAAGTATGTCGGCTACATAAGGTCATTTATGAGTTAAAACAATCTCCAAAAGCATGGTTTGAAACATTCAGTTCAGTGATTTCCAGATGTGGTTTCCACCAATGTTATTCTGATCATTCTATTTTTGTTCGCAAGAAGGAATCGGGGATGGTTATTCTTGTGGTATATGTGGATGATATAATTGTCTCTGGTAATGATATAACTGCATTTCTGAGGTTAAGTCTTTTCTTCAGAAACAATTTCAGATTAAAGACTTGGGAACTCTTAGGTATTTTCTGGGTATTGAAGTTTTACGAAGTAAAAAATGTATTAATTTGTCTCAGCAAAAATATGTTCTTGATCTTTTGTCTAAGACCGGCACACTAGCTTCCAAGCCAGTTGATACTCCTATGGATCCAAATCAAAAGTTTAGAGTTGATGATGGTACTGAAATTGAAGACAAGCATCAATATCGACGTCTAGTTGGAAAACTAATTTATCTTACTGTAACACGTCCCAATATTTCTTTTGCTATTGGTGTGGTGAGTCAGTTTATGGAGTCACCTAATAAGGCTCATTGGGATGCTATCTATCGCATTCTTCGATATCTTAAAAGCTCTCCTGGTAAGGGACTAATTTATAAACCTAACGATTCTTCCACTCTGGTTGGCTATTATGATCTTGATTGGGATGGGTCAACATATGATCGATAGTCTACGACTGGGTATTGCACCTTTATTAGTGGTAATTTGGTTACTTGGAGAAGCAAGAAACAGACTACCATTGCCAAGTCTAGTGTGGAGGCTGAATATCATGCTATGGCACATCCTATGGCCGAATTGTTGTGGTTGAAATCTCTTCTCAAGGAGCTTGGATTTTCTATTAATCAACCTATTGATATGATGTGTGATAATCAAGTAGCTATTTATATTGCTGGGAATCTGGTTTTTCAAGAGCGAACTAAGCATATAGAAGTTGACTGTCACTTTGTTCATGATGCTGTGAAGCAGAAGCTAGTTACTACTCCTTACGTTACTTCTAGAGATTAATTTGCTAATATGTTCACCAAAGCATTATTTCGTCTTGCTTTTGTTGTTGGTTGTTCCAAGCTAACCTATATGCTCCAGCTTGAGGGGGAGTGTTAAGTTACTTTTAATTGGGGATAAGTACACTAATGGTGTCATAAGTTGTGTATAGCGCTCACTTTGGTGTCAAAAGTTTTCGCCGAATCACTTAAGTGCCAAAAATTCTGAAAAACGCTCACTTTGGTGTTAACTCCGATCTAGTTGGCCGGAAATCCGACATGGCATTTTTTTATTAATATTTGAAGCCGACGTGGATCGCTGGAGAATACAATCAGCATGCAAACAACAAAACGACGCCGTTTAGCATCTTTTTCCCCAAATAAGAAACCCTAAATCTCCAAATTCAAGTAGAATCAAAAATTGAAAACCCTAAATCCCCAATTCGACCAATTCGAGTGCATACTTCGATTTTCTCTCAAAGTTATTAGCTCGCTCTTGCGAATGGAGGGCAGAAGCTTCAGCAGCGGCTCACATTCCTATAAATAAATAAAAAAAGCGAATTAGATGGTGAGTGTTACTGTTATTGTGGGTTACCGAGTCCGAGAAGAACATCTTGGACTCGGTTGAATCTCGGGAGAAGATTCCATGGGTGTGGCAGATATAGAAAAGGCTCAAAGTGCAAATATTTCAAATGGGTTGATAGGAAATTCTCTGATCGAGCGACAGAGGTGATCCTGGAGTTACTTGAAGACCGAAATTAACCTCCACCTGCATTAATGGACGAGTTGGAGGATGTCGACTCAATGCAAGCTCAAATGAAGGGTTTAACATCTCTGGTCGACCATTTGAAGAGGGAGGTTTCAAGGCTGAAAATTGAAAGAAACTTTTACCGAGCGTTGATTGTGCTCTTATTCTTTTGTGTAGTTTATTCAAATGTGAAGTTAAGTAATGAGAAGAAATTTGTATGTCTACCATAGTCGAAGTTTTTATGTCTACCATTTTTGTATGAAGCAGAAGGTTTTGTTGTAATCCATGGTAGAAATAAAAGGTTGGAGTTGGAATGCATTAATTGTGAGCACTTCAGAAATGCAATGTTTGTTTGCTGCATTTTTTATTTGCCCTCCTGATTTGCTGGTTTGTTGGTTTGCTGCAACTGCAAACCATGGTGAAATGAAAGGTTGGAGTTGGAATGCATTAGTTCTAAGCACTTTTTATTGTTTAGTTGTGTATTGGCAATGTTTGTTTTCGTTAGTTTTTGCTTCAAATAGAATGGCTGCTGCATTTTTATCGTTGTAATGGTTTGCTGGTTTGCTGGTTTGCTACAACTGCAAACCATAGCAAAATTAAGGGTTGGTGGCAAATTAACAATTGACCATTTCAATGCCAAAAGTTGTAAATAGTGATCGCTTGAGTGCTAAGTTTTTATAAAAGTGATCATTTAAGTGCTAGTCATGATTACAAAGTGATCACTTCTGTTGCACAAGTTGTAAATAGTGATCGCTTAAGTGCCAATTTCAAACTTGCACCAGTCGTGGTGCATCCTGCATCTTGTTCTTGCACTAGTTGACTTGCTGGTGCATCTTCTTGCAACACAACAGCCCTGCAATGAGATGCACCAGCACCCAAAACTGCATCTTATTCCAACACATACAACCAGAACCCCACAGATAGCATCAACGCATCAACGACTTCAACCGGCAACACTATATGCACACATTTAAATCTAAAAATAATAGCAACCTCATAAGAACATTGCACCAATAGCAAAATATACATAAACAGCTATTGTCATTGATATTGATTGATTGTTTACAAAAGAAAAGAAAAACATGAACTTCACTCCCCAATCACTGAAGGTTCAGCACCCTCTTAAAAAAAACTAATGGCAATATGGAGGTAGCAACTACCATCAGTGATATAATATCCAGCACCCTCCTAAAAAAAGAAAACATAAAAAAATGCGACCATGTCCAGCACCACATAAAAATAAACATAAACTATGTCCAGCACCCTCCCATCAGCAGCACCACATAAAAAGAGACCAAGTCCAGCACCTTCCCATCAGTCAAAATGGACAACACCCTAATCTCCTTTTCGTATTAGGGCTTTGAATTGATTCATAATCCGAGCACTCTTTCGAACTGGATGTGCAGGTTCTTTAACCAGACGTTCTGTCACCTCCTTTTCCTTGTTTTTGACGGTGGCTATTCTTGTTCTAGCACGTGTCATGTGTTGGTCCATATCATCACTATCGCGCCCAATCGTTGGTTGAGATGGAACTGGTGTTGGGTTCTATTTGGATGGCTGTTTTGCAGCTATTTCCACTGTTTTCTTCTTTGGAGCACTCTTCTTTGGTTGCGCCCTTGATTCTTGAGTTTGCCCACCTTGAGAGAGAAGTGCCTCCGAAGTTCTCCCAAGCTACAAGAACATAGCGATATTGTCAACCAAATGAATTGAAGTACAACAAATTAAATGCATGAGGCCTACAAATCTTACATTCAAAATAGTCATTCCAATTCGTTCATCTGTGTAAATCCCATAACCATATTGCCTTAATCTTTTTCCAATAGCCCCTCTTGTTCGATGTGGTGCATCATTTTCAGCAGCAACAGATGAGGGAGCAGCCTCTGCAACTTATGCAGTTGCTCGTCTTCTCACCTGAGAAACACATAACAAATTTAAAATTTAGCCCATAAAAGACAAACACAGCGATATACAACTTACATGAACTTTTTTTTTCTTCTCGTTTGCTCAACGATGGACTCAGTTGTTGTTACTGTCCTGCCTATTCCAGTCCCTGTCCCTACACTTGAGCCTACAACAAGGCCTTTTTCTGGCCCTTTAGAAGGCCTTACAACAATGTACTATATCAGGATCGTGACCAACTACAATGAATAATTAGACATCTACTCATTTTCATGATGGAAACAAATGGAGAAAACTTATCAAATTACAAGTGCATGATAGAGGAAAGCACAAGAGAAGCCAATACACATGGTCAACCATCAAACTCTATCGAATAGGAAATGTAAAGTTACTGAGGTAAAGAGGATACTTACCTTACAGCAGGGCTTTCTGTTTGCCCTTCAGTAGGCACTACTGCAGGGCCTTCTGTCCTACCTTCACTAGGCCCAACAAGAAGCTCTCCAATAGGGCCTTCTGTCCTACCTTCAACCATTACATATTGCTATTAATGCTGCCTTTTCAGCTCACAACATTTCTTATTGTGCCCTTCTTTGCGGCAATATGAGCATTTCATCTTTAAGCCAGTCCTACTCATCCTCTGACTTGATGCCTCTTCCTGTTGCATTCTTCTTTTCTTTTTTGGCCTTCCAATTTGCTTCTTCAACAGCAAAGGTAGAGGGCTTTCATGATTTGTTGGCTCCCAAAATTTGCTGCTTCTGATAGGCTGCATCATGAATTGGTATGAAGCAAGGTATGAGCTTTTTTTGTACCAATCATGTAGGTAATCATCTGGGTTTTCTTGTTTCATATGAATAGCACAAATTGCATGGGCACAGGGAATTCCATTCAGTTGTCAGGGTTGGCATGAACACTTTCTTCTATCCAGGTTGACAACATACTTATCCTGATTTTGAATAATCTCATATCCATTATCTCCATTCCAAACTGGATGACAGAACCTACTAGCAGCAATGTTTGCATCCAATCTCTTCATAATCCTAGAGCCACAGTCTCTAGTCCATTTCGTAGCCTCATCTCTTTGCCTATGCAGTCTAGTCATCACCATCACTCGAATATCATCAAGCATGCTGATGATTGGTTTGCACCTGGCCTCTAAAATTCTGCCATTGAAAGCTTCACTGAGGTTGTTATCAATGATATCGCATTTGAACTCTTCGCTGAAGAAGGCCCGACACCAGTGCTTAGCTTCTGTTTAGAAGAGTGCATCAAAACATTCCTTTATCAGCTGCAACAATCCTTATTTGGCTAATCTGAAATCAACCATGTTGGTACTCTTTGCTATCTACGAGAACTGCTTCTAGAGCCTATCTCCTTGGAAGTTCCTTGACCAGTTTGCATACATGTGCCTCACGCACATTCTATGCTCAACATGTGGCATCAACTTAGCCAATGCAGGAATAAGTCCTTATAAAAATTCAAACCAATAAATACAAGTCTGGAAAAATATGCAAATGATTAATATTAAAAGGGAGTGAATTAATTGACAATGAAATTACCTTATGTTGGTCGCTCATGAATGCCCATCCTCCCCCATCGGTTATCTCAAAGTCAATCATTAAATTTTTTAGAAACCATAACCAAATATCCTTATTCTCTATCTTCACTACCGCCCAAGCTATCGGAAACATTTGATTATTAGCATCTCTCCCCACAGCAGCCAACAACTCCCCCTTACACAAACCCTTTAGAAAGCATCCATCCAATCCTATAACTCTTCTACAACCAGCCAAGAAGCCCCGTTTGCATGCATCAAAACAGACACAAAATCTATCATATCTAGGCCCAAGATCAGGGAGTAGCCTCTCCACAACCTCTACATACACCATACTATATGGGTTTTGAAACATGCATTCACCAGCATAGTCCCATACTTACGCATATTCTTCCTTATACTCACCCATCAGTATTTTCATCACCCTCATCTTAGCTCTCTTGCATTGATTCCTCAACACATTAACCCCTACTTGTTTCTTCACTAACTGTTGAAATTGAGGACTCTTGATCCCGGGCATTGCTTTGATAGTGTTGAAAAAATGCTTCGATAACCACAAACTCATTATCCTTTTATTGTTAAAAATAATTGGACAAGTATGTTCCTCCTACAAGGACCTAATCTGGAATGACCCATTCTTACTCAGCGCGCCATAGAGCTTCCATGGACAATTGGGTTGTGAGCACTTAGCTCTCACAAATTCCTTCGTGTTTCTAATGAATTTAACACTCTCCTGTTCACCAATGAAGTTCTTCACAACAGCTTCCTTGAACTGTTTGGCATCGTCAAATCTCATGCCCACAGACAAAATAGGTTTATCAATAGTCAGATCATAGCAATGGTACTTGCTTTTTCTTCGACGAGCAGGTTCTTCATCATCATTGTCAAGCTCATTCTCAAAACCAGCAACTTCATCGCCGCAGCTTTCATCTTCACTTTTATTACCTTATGCTGGAACTCCATCCCCATTTACTGGCTCGGGCCTCTTTGCTGAAGGTGCAAGTTTTTTTCTCAGAAATTCCCTTTGCTTTTGTCTTGATTATGCGAGTTCATCATCATCTTTGTCACTTGGGAAATTTACTGAGGCAAAATATTCATCTTCCGATTCACTGGATAAAGCAATTTCCCATTCTAATTCAATGAAGTTCTCATCGCCCAAATCTTCACCCAAATCTTCACCCAAGCTTTCAAGACATGTCACTATTTGTTCATCTCTATCAATGTGAGTTCTCTCCCTTTCATCCCCGACTTGATTACTCGCTTGAATAGGATCCCTCACTTCTCCTCTTTCAGTGGTGGTCTGCTCATCCCCATCCTCATCCTCATCCTCACCATCCTCATCATCATTCTCATCCTCACCATCACTATAATACTCAACATATACCTTAGCTTCTTCGCCGTGAAGATAATGGTAAATGATATCCTTAATACCATTATCGTCATTAAAAAATCTCAATCCATCCTTCAATTCCTTCCCAGGAACACAGTAATGTAGTTTTTGCACTTTGCATCGTAAAAAATACACCAAATCCCTTAGAAAATCAATATATGATGGCTTCCGAACATCGACATAAATAGTATCTTCATTACCACCAGTATTCCCAATCATCAATGCCAATAAGAAACTCTCCACCATAGTAAACAATGATGCCTACCTGATTCGCGTCCATGTCGATGCTGCACCCAATGAAAAAAAAAAAAACAAATGTCATTACTTGTTGGGACCACATGACAGAATCAACAACTTCACATGGAGGTTCTTGTCATTTTGTTGTCAAGAAACAAATGCAACTAATCTCCCCAATTCAGTGCTTTTACAGAAACAAAAGAAACCGAATTGAATAAACAAAGTGAGGTCCCATTACCCATTTTTCAATTCAATCACATTCGATCCCCCTGTTTCCCCCACAGAAGCGGTCCAATTAATTAAATAAATTCAGTCCCACCACTGTTTCCCCCCAAGTCGAGCCCCATTTTCCCCTTCGCGCCCTATTTTTCTATTCGGTCCCCACAAAAGAAAGGGAATGAACGACGAAACCCTCAAATTTTCTATTCGGTCCCCACGACTTTCCCCACGACTTTCCCCACCACTTTCCCCCTGAGCCGAGCCCTCAATTTTCCCTCCACGCCCTAACTTGCCCGTCGGAACCCTAAAATTTTCAGTAAATTGACCCACGTACAGAACATGACAAACCTGAGTGAGCGAGAGTTGAGGACGCAGCCAGTGAACGAACGTGAACGACCGCGCAACTACAGCAGTGGCCAAGCAACGGCGGCCAAGCGACGACAAGCGAGTGAACGACGGTGAGTCAGCGAGCTGCAGTCGGTGACGTCGAGCGAGAACCCTATACGAACACCGTTTTTGGCCCACGTCGTTTTTTACTGTATTGAATCCACTATACGACGATCGTTTTGTAGGTAATCCACGTGGAATGGTAAAACGACATCATTTCTTACGAAGAAAAGGAAACGGCGCCATTTTATGCCATCCACCGTGGACAATATTAAGAGTTGTCAAAAAAAAATTAAATATAAATGCCATGTAATCATTTTGGCCGGAATTTCTCGCCGGCGGCATCAAAGTGATCGTTTTTTCTCCAATTTGGCACTTAAGTGATCCGACGGAAACTTTTGGTACCAAAGTGAGCACCGTACACAACTTATGGCACCATTAGTGTACTTATCCCCTTTTAATTGAGTTATTTTTTATTTTTAAAGTTTTTTTTCTTTTTTACTTACATAAGGGTATTATGGTCATATACAATTTATATTTAATATAAACACAATGGGTGTAGAGTTTCTGTTAAATACAAAAATCTACAGCCCCCCCTTTGTTTCTTTTACGTTCTTCTTCTCCTCCTCTCTATTCCTTCTCTCTTCCTTCTTTCTCTCTTGCTATTTGCTGCGGGTTCTCTAATCAGCTTTGTGACGCACCTCATATTTAGCTTAAAATTTTTTTTTTAAAAAAAAGGACTTGGCGTCCAAAGAACTGCCACCACAATGCGAAAAAATTAAGGCAGTAAGCTAAATATCTTTTACAGCACCTATTGAACTTTCCTCTTTTTTAAAAGCCTGCCTATTTCTTTCTTGCCAAGGCTTATGAACTCTCTTTAACTCCATAGTATGGCCAATCAATGCTTTCAGGCTCCTTTCTCCTTTTGTCTATTTAAAACATGCATTCATGATAATGTAGAATTTTGTGGAACAATTGACAAGTGATAAAAAGATTAAGCTATTAAATAAAGATGTGGTTTACTGTTTAAATGTTATAATACTCTGCACTTTGCTTTAGATTGAAGTGTAAACATTTGATAATTGGGGACGTAAATTGGTAACAAGGAGAGTTTTGAATCAAGTACCTCCTCTAGACATGCGGTTTGATATTTGAATGTTGTAAAGAAGTTACCCTTCCCCAAGCTGTTGGATAGAGATGCGGCTTGATATTTGAATGTTGTAAAGAAGTTAACCTTACCCAACCTAACAGCAAAAGGGCTAGGGGCTTTGTCTCCTTGAAAACACTAGCATTCCTATCAATATTGTGCTTACAGCCCACAACTGTCACATAAATGGCCCCTCTCTCTCTCTCTCTCTCTCTCTCTCTCTCTCTCTCTCTCAGAGCAACTTTGAGCAAGACTTGATAATTTTCCAAACTTCTATTATGCTTGCATGAATTGGATAGCAGACTAGACTCCATTTCTTTAATAAATTTTCTAGTATAACTTATATTTGTCAGAGACTCTAGAGTATGTTGTTTAGTTCAGACACTGTGCAGAAGATGAAGATGGCTTGTAATGACCATTTACTGTGTAAAACATTTTCCTCATGAGTGTGTGTCAGTTTTCTTAATAAGAGATGATATTTGACGTATGGGGTAAAGATACTGAAGTATTGTTATTTACTTAGCAGCCTGCTGTATAAATTATTGGCTTTAAAATGGGTGAGCTCAGGGGAATTTCAAGATGGCGTTCTCATTATCTAGGTATTGGTTTGTATGAGACCCTGGTGGATAATGCAGTAGAAAAGGCCGGAATGCTATTTGTAAAGGTTGAGCAATTCATAAGGGTGCTCTCATCTATTGTGAAGCCGGTATGCCTGTTACAATCTTTCTTGTGATTTCTCTACCTTTCTTGATATCTTATGTTTGCAACCATCGTAATATCTTGCCCGTCTCTCATCATGTATTGTATCATGTCTTTAGTGACACTAAATTACTAAATTCAGACATGAAGTTCAACTATTTACGGATAAGACATGATATGGGGTGCTTAGAATGACATATATACCTTTAATCTGAAACTACATGTATTATCCAGAGATTCACATATGCAAAGTACAAATGCTTTTTCATGCTAATCATTCTTTGTCTGGCTCCGCAGGATGACTCTGAATTTGCTTTAGATTATATTTCCTTCCAAATATCTGACGAGTCTTTTGTAGATGTAACAAATTGTATAGTGGTAGTGAGGGGACTAACGAATGATTCAAGCAATGTGAAGCAGGGAAGACCTTTAGAAGGATCTTATTGTGCATCCCTCTTGGTCACTGTTTTGTGGATTTGGTTCTATATGAGGTAAAAGCTTAGTATATCATATTTTAAAGCCCAAATTTGCAAATGTGGCTAATATGTTCTGTTGGAAACAAGAAGATCAAATTGTTATGTTGCTATATAAGATGAATGATACTCGTGAAAACTTGGGAGATGCCAAAATGACAATCTTGCAGGCAGTGACCTTCCATTTGTGCATATTGCAGGAACCACTTGTGCAAATAACGGAGAGTTGTACCAATTGAAGGCAACTCATGGATCCGGAGCTTGCATATTGATTTCTTACTCATGGTGTTCCGAGTTCTATTATGATCATGTCAATTCACAATTTAAGATATTGAAAGGAAAAACCTAACTTATTGTGCTTTTCTGTTTTTTTTTTTTTTTTGGTGAAAAATTGTGCTTTTCTGTTGTCTCATGTTCTTTTCAGAATTTTAGGAAGTGGCTTCTGGTTGGACAGGGAACCAGACCTGTCCGGATTGGTTTCCTAGTAGAAATAGTATTGGTCAAACCGGTTGGTATTAACCTTGTTTAACCGATAACCAAGTGTCCCAGTCGACTAGTACCCAACAAACCTATCAACAAGTCTAGACCAGCCCTGGGCCTTAAAAGAAAAAAAAATTGGAGCAGTTTTGGATTTGGCTTTGGGTTTGGAACTCCAACCTCTTGTAATTAACAAGTGTGCCAACCATTTGCTCCGATGTCTTCTTTCTTCAATTTGTGGTCGATAATTTAATTATCAACCGTGTCAACCTAATCTATTAGATAATTGAACAGGATACTATTAAGATGACATCAAGCGTGTGTGATCTATTAAAATGCTATGGTGTCTGCCAACTCACTAGGCTTCTTTTGTTCTGAACGTGTGTAATCTAATATATGCAAAGTGTTCTATCATACGACATCACATGCGATAGTTTTACCAGTTCGACCGATTAAACCACTGGTCCAGTTTTAAAAACGTTTGTTCTTTTATTGTTCCTCTTAATTATTTATCTGCTCTCCCTATCAGTACAAGTAGCAGCAGCTTTGTTTTTCCCCTATCTGCACTTGCATATACATGCCATTACATGATTACGATATCAAAGGATGTTTTACTTTCTCCCTTGCCGTTACGGCAGAAGTTCCAACATGTCTTGACAGCTGGAGTCTTGTACTAGTATATAGGTTAAGAAATGTGCATTTGATGGCCCTAATGGGTTATATTTTGTGTGGAGATTTGCTTGGTTATAGTTTTCTCACTTTTGAAACACTAACCCAGTGAAACTACACATCTAGGACCCTATCTTACACCTGGAGATGGAGAATGAGAAGCTTTGTAGCATTCCCCATGCGGTAGTTTCTTCCTTGTCATTTAGTGGTAAGAATATTTTGACAATCATACAAACAAGATAAGGATCAATTCATTATGGTGCCATCAATTGTATAGTGCTGAAGATTTTTTTTTTTTTTTTAGCTTCTTACCATGTCCATTTGCAGTTTTGGATGTCTAGAAACTTATTGTTGCCCCGTACTCTTTCCTTTGTGTATCAATGTTTGATAAACTTGGCAGTGTCAGTAACAAACTTATCCCGTTGGCCAGGCGTAGGAACTGAATTAATCCTGTCCATGCTTCTTATTATATTTCCACTTAGAACCTACTCTTAAGTTTAAATTTGACTGGCATTGGTACATTATGCCCCTTTAATGGACCACTTAATGTTTGTTCCTACAGATTGAAGAAGTCCAAAAGTATGCTCCAAAGAAAATATTATTTTCAGTCGAAGAAGTAAAATACTAAAGTATTAGCTTTTCTGCTAAATTTTAAATCACTTGAGATGACAAAGTGCAAAAAGGATGAATCTGTAGTCGCCAGAAAAATACATAAAGAATATCATTCTCTTATGGTAGGTGCATAGCAGTCTGAGTTAGTTACCGAGAACCACCATTTACAAGTTCATGATGATAGATGCTATCATGGTATCTAGTCTAGCAAGATACTGTCAAGCATTCATGGTTTACATGCATGCCATAGCCTATTTAGGCACATAAGGTTTGCTTCCTGCCTGTGTTTTAGGACAGTGCAAGTGTTGCATTTTTACTTTTACCTAACAAAGGTATCTGAACATCGCATTTGTTATGGCCATATATTCAAGGAAAACCAGACTGAAATCAAGTTTTTTTTTTTTTTTGGTGGCAACAGCAAGTAGAGGTGTGGCTTGGGTTTTAGCCGCAAGAATGCAGGCCCCGGTCTACATAATGGACGAGGATGAAGAAGAAATCTCTGATTCAGAATAACTCTGTTCAAGTATTTGTCGTGGTTATGCTCGTGTTGCTCCTGTGGGTGGACCTCTATACTTGAAGCTGCATATGTAGTGTGAGAAGCGATGCATGTGGGCTTTCTGACTGAACCTCTTGATCCATTGATGATTTTGTTTCCTTTTTGAAGTGCCTTGCAAAAGCTCTCTTGGATATTTCAACATTTACATCAACCAGTGGAATGATAACCGAATCCTGCCAGCGAGTCAGATGAAATCAATCTAGCAACTAACATCAAATGAACTACTAATAATACTCCGAACTATTAACATCAAATACTTTTTCGACCAAAGAAAAAAACTCAATATTCTTTTTGAACTCTTTGGATCCAACTAACAGGGTATTTAACATCATCAATTACAGAAGCTTTGATCAACTTAGCATAGTGAATTCAACTCAAGATGCTTGCTTTTGTGGGACATAATATGATTCTTTTCCTGATCATTATGTGCTATCCATCATTAGAATTAATGCAAGATAATTTTCAAATGGCACATAGAATACCAAAAATTTTCCTCAGGAAACTTATGGAAATGCTTCCTGTGTTTTTCTTTTCGGGAAGTAAATCAACTAACAATGGCTTATGCACAATATAAGGAATTATTTCGTAGTACAGCCAATTATGTCAAAAGACTTTATAGTTCATGTCTTGCCTAGCTCAATAGTTTTGGTATATCACAGGTGGCTTTACCAACTCTACAAACATCAAGATGCATTATTGGGGAGGCTAGGAGTAGGTATATCCTAGACTCAAACCAAATGAACATAGTCAGAATTTCTTTTTTCTTGATTGATCCAAATAATTCACAATGCTTTTGCTTCTATCCTATTTGCTAGTTCACTCACAGCCACACCACTAGGAGAAGAGCTTGTTCTTGCATTTAGCAATTCTAGACCGGCATGATTACTTTAATTAGCTAATGCAGACAGTTTTGTGAGATAAAATGTGCGGAACTCAATGGTTGGACAAATTTTGTCCCAAGTTAGTAGCTTATGCATACTAAGGGATGCCCTATCAGCATGCTCCAATTGCACCGTAAATTCACTCTTAAGCGTAACTTAAAAACATGCAGCCATGAGCCGCATGGTGAGCACAGAGCCAACTAAAACCTCACATTAGTGGGACTGCCATAGAGGGTCCTTCATTTATCATTTACAATGACCTTTGGCGTGCTATGAAATTCCTATACACATCAGTTCTTATTCAGTACTTCTAGTATTCCAGAAGCAATCAAATGACCTTTGGCAAGTATAGGATGAAGGATCTTACCCAAGACTAATGACAAATGATGCATTTAGAAAGCCTTTGCATTTATTTCTATCACTGGCGTGATAAGCAGAACCATTTTGCCAAAGCACACATTAACTTCCAGGAACATCTCCCTTGGATTCCTTGAAAGTAAGAGAACAATGATGACACCATCAATCAAGAAATAATAATGACAAGATCATAAATCTTGAAAGATATTGGGAACAAGAAATACAAAAGAAAATTGGACATTTAATCTCAAAAGAACAAAGGTAACTTACCTGCTCTATGTACCTTTGATAGTAAATGGGGATCATTTCAATTATATTGACTCATCCGAGTCATCAGTATAGTCTGATCCGGATTCTATTGTTTCACTATATGCGATCTCATGATATCGATAAACCTGTGTTCCAGGTAATTCTGGAATTGGTTTGAGTGACTCGCATCCAATGATATTCAGTTCTTCCAAAAACTTCAACCTATCAAGGCCTTGAATTTCGACCAAGTTTTTGCAATCTCTAGCTTTCAATATCTTGAGACTCTCGGATTTTGGAAGGAGTAGCCTTTCAATTGAAGTACACCTAGAGATGTCCAGTCTTTCCAAGAACTCCAAGCTCTCGAGTCCTTGAATTTCAGCTAAACCCTTGCACGATTTAGCATATAATATCTTCAAACTTCTGGATTCTGGAAGGTCTAGCCTTTCAATTGAACTGCACTTAAAGATATCCAGTCTTTCCAAAAACTCTGACCTATCGAGGCCTTGAATTTCAACTAAGTTTTGACAGTCTCTAGCTTCTAATTCCTTCAACCTCCCATAATTTGGAAGGAGCAACCTTCCAATTGAAGTGCACCCTTTGATATATAGCCTTTCCAAATACTCCAAATCGAGGCCTTGAATTTCAGTTAATTTTTTGCAGCCTTCAACTTTTAATTCCTTCAAACTCTTGGATTTTGGAAGGTCTAGCCTTCCGATTGAGGTGCACTTAAAGATATCCAATCTTTCCAAAAACTCCAACCCATTGAGGTCTTGAATCTTGGCCAAGTTTTTGCATTCTCTAGCTTCTAATTCCTTCAACCTCCCAAATTTTGGAAGGAGCAGCCTTCTAATTGAAGTGCACAATTTGACATCCAGCCTTTCCAAATACTTTGACCTATCGAGGCCTTGAATTTCAGCTAATTTCTTGCATTGTTGAGCATATAATTTCTTCAAACTCCTAGATTTTGGAAGGAGCAACTTTCTAATTGCAGTGCAGCTAGAGATATTCACACTTTCTAAAACCTCCAACCTGTCAAGGCCTTGAATTTCGATTAAGTTTTCACAGCGTTGAACATTTAATTCCTTCAAACTCCCAAATTTTGGAAGATCTAGCATTTTAATTGAAGTGCACCCTTGGATATTTATGCTTTCCAAGTTCTTCGACCTATCGAGACCTTGAATTTCGACTAATTTCTCACATGATCGAACATTCAAAGTCTTTAGACCCTTGAACTTCAGAGGGTCCAATCGTTTAATTGAATTGCACTTTACGATAAACAAGCTTTCCAAATATTTTGATTTGTCAAGACCTTGAACTTCAAGTAGATTATCGCAACATTTGGCAGATAATGTCCTTAGATGGATAAACTGTGAAATGTCCACTATTTCAATAGATCGACACCATTGGACATCCAAGAATTCCAACTTGAACGGTGTGTTAAAGGATTGTGGTGATTCTAATTCTTCAACGTCCATCGGTTGGGAGCATTCTGAATTCCTTAATAGTGTTGATGAAAGCACCTGGATGCATTCGAGAAATTCGCAGCCGCAAACTTGTAGTATCTGGAGATGGGTTAGGTGGGAAAGCCAAGGCAATTTGCGGCTTCGACAGGTGATGCCCAAATACATTAAGTTGGAAGGAAGGTTCAGCAGTGATTGGAGGTTGTAGCAACGAAGAAAATCAAGGTGTCGTAGGGAAGAAAGATTACACATGCTTTCTACCATTTCCCCTTTCAGATTTCTGCAATTTGAAGCACGTAACTCTCGAAGCTTTCCCAAACTCCCTATACTGTTGGGTAATTCTTCTATGCCACTACTAGAAATATCTAGAATCTCTAGATTCTCCAAATTACCAATTTCTGTTGGAAGCTTCGTGAGGCTCTTACACTCGCCTAGCTCCAAGTGAAGGAGGGCCTCCATGTCCCCAATTGAAATGTCGATTCGCTTTAGTCTCCCACACCCCTTGAGGATGAGAACCTCTAACTTCTTAAAAGCGGAGAGAAAGTCCATATTTTCCAAGGAATCACAAAATGAAAGGTCGAGAGATTTGAGCTTCTTTGCCATCTGGTAAAAATAATAATAATGATTGTCAAAGGGTGAGTCTAGAGGGATCATGATTCAAAAGAGAGCATAAAAGAGGAGGCAAAAAAGACTTTTTAGTTCTTACCAGGAAAAAACTCCATCCTTCCCATTTCTCATTTATTTGGCTTTTTGGCAATTCGAGTACAACTAATTCCTTTACGTGAAAATTGCTTACTTTAAAATTCATGGGACAATGTTGCCATCGAAGCCATCTTAACCCCTCTATTGAATCCTTAAAATCTCCATTGAGATGTGCCCCCTCCAGGTGAAGGAATCTTAGATTCTTCATATTTTCGAATTGTTTTGCTCTGTAAATGTCGCCATCCCATTTAGCTGTTTTGCCGAAGCCTTCTGAGTTGCCTTTACTTAGATCAATCGCCTCAATCCTTTCCGACCCCTATAAGCAAGAACCAATATTCATTAGTACTATGTCCAACTAAAGTAATTGAATATCATTCATTCACATTGCTATTGACATGCAAAGATATGATTTTTCTTTTACACCAATAAACAATATTTATAAAGGCTAACAAGATGAAGGATGTCAACTTCCATTTCGAAATTTGGCCATACGTATTCAGATCTTAAAAAGAATTATGATGCAATGGCCCGTATAGAGTAAAAACTTTACAACTTGTAATCTTCTTCTTTCTGGTACTATAGCTTCATTAACATACTAGTTAAGACGTGTGCAATGTATGGAATTTAATCAAATTGCAAAGTGCAAAATCAAAATTCGACTTGTCAATTTTAATAGAATTATACTTTTTCTCTTGAACTTTCACAAGTGCAATTATAATCACATACTAAATTATACAAAATAGAATTTGAGTATTTATCTCTCGGACATTTTATGAAGAAAATGTAAAACATTACTCTTTTTTAATGGTCATTGCGTAAAGTACGCTTAATGTTATACACATGCATATATACAGACATATATATAATATTCAAGGAATTTCTGTTCCTATCTCATTCGGTAAGTTTTAAATCAGTCTTTGTCCTATGAATATTGGTAATTGGAATTCCTAACGTAATCTTACATAAAATAAGTGTCCCTTGCGTTCTCCACTATGGAATAATGACTAAAATTTCATGAGAAAAGTGGGCATCGTTAGTCCTATTATCTTGATTTTAACGTCTAGAGAATATAATTCTATGATTTATATATCCTAAGTTGTTATGATTTGTATATCATAACATCAGAATCGCACAATGCACCACCGGAAAAAAGGGGAAAAAAAAAAGGAAGTCTGACAACAAATTCACCCTCGCCACAGCCAAAACTCGTTTTACACATCTAGAAAAAAGTATCTTCATCGGAAAGCAAGCGAAATTGACATGGGTGAAAGGATAAATAAAAGCGAGAAAAACCTCGGAAGCACCGAGTCGGCGACCAAAACTTACCTCACCACAGATTAGGTGTTATTAAGGAGACTTCTAGCCAAAAAAAAAAAAAGGTTAAAAAGTTGGAAATAAAACTCCTTTTTATTTCGACACATTCATGACACTTCAAAATGGAAATAAACTACCCCAAAAGTCGGAACGGAAGGGGGAAAATGAAGAGGCCACGAGATCCCGGCCAAACTCTTTTTGATGAAAAAAATTAATTTATCGCCATAGACTCAAATAATTGAAATAACCATCAAAAAGACTTGTTTAAAGTAACTTTTATTCTTCATCTTTTGTTTTTTTTTTCTCAAGAGCATGCACTTTGGCTATTTTTTTAGTGGTATATCCCTGAAACTTGTTGACACGCCCAATCGTACATGAGTTTTTTCATAGTTTTCTGGAATTTGAGCAATGTTTTCTCTTTTGACGGAAGAGCAAGATATTTACTTTTGGTTTTTTTTAGTTAGTTGCGGCGAGCAATCTATCTCGCCCTCTGCTTCAGCCTGTCTATTTCTTGCCAATGACAAAGAAGGACAATTGGATTTTGTCTAAAGGTATCTTGGGAGTACTTGTTAAGTAACCTGGCTGAAAAAAAAAATTATAAGATGTGGTTTTTATTAAAAGTATTGATTTAACATAATATGACAACGTGAAAAATGCGTGTTAAGTAACCTGGCTGAAAAAAAAAATAACTAAACTCTATATGAAGTGGTTTTTATTAAAAGTATTGATTTAACATAATACGAGAACGTGAAAATCACGATAATCATCTTAAAAGAAAAACAAAGATTCTCAGCGAAGGGCCATTTATCAAGTGAAAAGTGATACGTAAAATATGATATTTATCATATTTTACTAACTAATAAATCAAACTAGAGATTTAATATGTGTATATATATATATATATATATATATATATATATATACACATATAAATACATTTGCAACGTACACTTACTTTCATATGATATGGAATATTAATATATGAGAGAAAACCCATAAAAGGAAATACTTTCTAAAAGGGAGCAACCTCCCTACTTTCTAATCATGTCAATAAAACATTCCGGGGCAATAATAATGAAGGTTCATAGTCCACTAGAGCAAGCACTAAGTAGTGGACCAATATTCCTATTAATCGTAGAACATGGACTAAAGGAGAAAAAGAAACGAAATGGTTACCTTACTTTCCTTTAGCACTTTTTCAACTTCCTCATAGTCCCATAACCTGCTACGGCACCAAGGCTTCAGTTGGTTTTCCTCACGAACTATTTTCCTCCCAAGATCTCTCAATTGATCGTGCATTCTAAGCCTATCATCACTTCCAACTTTTATTAATGACATGAATATCAATACTTCAATTCCCTCCCCCGGGAAAAAATCACAAGCATCCCACATGTAGATTGGGATTGTCTTTTCTTTACCAATGAAAAAGCAGGCGATATCCAAAAAAATTTGTTTTTGTCCATGGTCTAATGCTTCGTAACTTATTCTTAACTTTTCTTGCACTTCCCTATTTGGGACTTTTTTTAACTTCTTTATTGTATCTCTCCACTGTTTTGACTTTTTTCCACACAATAATGAACCAAAAATCTCAAGGGATAAGGGAAGCCCTCCAGCAATGGATACAACTTCATGAGTGAGGTCGTTAAATTCCCTCGGAGGAGAATCCCTTCGAAACGCATGTTTGCTAAATAGAATTAAAGATTGATCCTTATCCATTTCCTTATGGTCATAAGGATAGTCCACCCCAACTTCTTCAAGAATACTCTTGTTTCTGGTGGTAATAATGATCCTACTTCCCGAAGCAAACCAATCACGATTACCAACCAAACACTTCAACTGAGCAACGTTGTCCACGTCATCAAGAAGAATGAGGACCTTTTTACCTTTAAAATTGGTGGATATGAGTTTAGTCCCTTCATCCTCATTATGAGTTTCATCTTCTAGCTTCAATATATCATAGATTAACCGATTCTGTAAGTAATGTCTACCATTACGCTTCCACGATTCCCTTATATCAGCAATGAAGCTACGATGCTCAAATTCATTGGAGAACTTGTTGTAGATGGCTTTAGCAAGGGTAGTCTTGCCAATGCCTCCCATTCCGTGGATACCAACAAATAGGGTGTCATCAGATTTATTACACACAAACTCCATAACCTTCTTCACATGATCATCAATTCCGACCAAATTCTCAGAAATGACCAAGTCAAACTTTTTCTTCAATTCATTCAACACTTTTCGGACAATCGACTTCACCAACTTTCCTTCATACCTATTAAATGTGACAAGAGTTGAAATATGTGGCAACAATAATATTATATTGTTTTATTTATAGAGGACACAATAAATTTGGGGATAGATTGAAAAGCTTTAAAAGTCATTGCTGTCATACCTCCATATATTATCATATATGCTAAGTCTAAAGTGGGAAATGATGGTGGTTGCTTCACATGGCATGCCCCATTCCACCGTTACTCTAACATAATTTATCAAGCTAGGAAAATCTTGAGGATATCACTTATAAATTTTAAATATGGTATATATTTTTGGATTTGAACCGAATTTTAAACTGGTTATCTATTAAAGATACTAGGGATGATGTGAACATGACTTTGAAGATTCTCTAGAGCGTTTGAATAAGCAAAAATCCAATAAGCCAGCCCAAGATGAGAGTTAACTATCAATCAATAAACAAGTCATAACTTTTGATGCAAGATGATTTCAAGTCTTGTAAAACCAATCCGAAAAGTTGTTCAGATTGTGATATTGTGAACTCCTTGAATGCAATTGTAGTGATTCTTCTTGTTTGTGCAAATCTACAAGCTTGTAAGTTTCTACTAGTGTTGTGAATTTAGTATCATTCTAGATTGATGCACTTATCAATATTCATTGCCTCTAAGGATGATAATAGGTTTGTACTTTATTTTCTTTTTGAGTATCTATGTTCGATGATTTGATCTAATATTGAGTTTATAGGGAAGTAGAAGAATAATTTCAAAATAAGAATATCGCTTCAATAGATGCAGGTGCATGAGATAGAAATTACTTGTTGAAGATAGGAAATGCTTTGAAAATTATTTAAACAGACATATAATAAAAATAATCATTTTTTTATCATCATCTTATATAACCAATGAAACATTTCTTTTCTTAAAAAAAAAAATTAATAGCAACCAATCAACGATATCAATGATTTAATAAATGTGACTTGGGAAGATAAAGAATTATGGCAAAGCTTGGACGCTATGATGTTATGAGCTTTAAATAAAAATTCACCAATAGGTTGTACCATTAATCTCAAATAAATATGTAATTAGAAAAGTTTTTAACAAAGATTAACGTGATGTACACTATAAACATGAAAAAAAAATGGCACAATATTACAAAATCTTTGGATATAAGAGTCAAAATCCATTCAAAAAAATCTTATTATTGAATGGGATCATAACAACAAAGTTTATAATTAGATTGGTCAATATCATTAAAGCAAAAAACTAAAAAAAGAATAACTTATAGAATTCATGCATCACAGGATCTTACTACCAGCAACATCTCACAATATCAATATCCATATATAAAGAACGTAACTGAAGCACGTGAGAATCAAAACAATCAGTAAATGCACATACATATCAAAAGAAAATAGAGAATGTTTTGGTGAGAAATTTTACCCATCGGCTTCATATCCTTTCAAGTTGCTGACTTCATTGAGTGCTTTCTTCCATTTCTCCAAAGTCGTGGGGTCGAAAGAAGACCTCTCACGCAAACGACTCTCACACTCATGAAATGCCACTCCAAACCTCCCAGTTTGATATCGCACTTCAGCTGGTTTCACTTTGTAGAATATAGGCAACACTATCTGTCCATTATTATTCTTGCGCTCCATTATTTGAACTAGTTCATCCAGACACCAACTGCTTGTACCATAATTCTTGGAGAAAATGGGGATCAGGATCTTACTGTTCGTGATGGCTGCCATAAGCTCTGATTTGATGTCCTCGCCTTGGCAAAGTTCGTCATCATCTCTAAAAGCACGAATTCCGACATCACAGAGGCCGTGGTAGAGGTGATCAGTTAAGCGTTTTCGAGTATCTGGGCCTCTGAAGCTCAAGAACACCTCGTAACAGTTTCTAGTCGACATAGTCAACGAACTAGATGCGCTACTGTTAGCTTCTGTCGGAGACGAACCAGATCCAGTGGAATTAGTTTCTGTTAGCACAGTCAACGAATCATATCTGCCCGTTTCAGCATCATCTGCATTTCCACACACGCTAGCTTTCTTCTTGTTGAGAAAATATAACGTAAGCCCGAGGAGAAGGATCGGTGCCACAAGCTCAGCGAAAGAATACCCAAAAACGAGTCGATGCATTTCGTCTTTCCTCTGATCTGTCCTTGATTTTCGCTTTCAAGCCTAACCGAGAAAAAAAACCGGAAAGGCCCTCAGAAAACAGGAAATGCCTTCTTGCCTATTCTACTGTGGTCTGTTAAAATTTCAATACAGATGAAGCGGTGGATATTTTGGGCAGATGAAAAGTGCAGAGAGACTTATGACGAGACTGTGACATGGATTTGTGGGAGAAGACGAAAAGTGGGAGAGAGAGATAAAGATAAAGAGAGGCGGAGATTCGTCCGGTCCAATATTTTCCAGAAAAGTGTTCGGAACAGATAAAAACATCAAAGCGTCAGAAGTGTGAAGTCGCCTGCCTAGTCCACTGCTTGCACCATTGAACTGTCCTTTTCTTTTGTTCATTTATTTTCCATCAGAGAAGGTATTTTTAAGGAATATACTTAAGCTCTAATCTCACTTTTGAATTTTTTTTGGGTATTAATCCCACTTTGAAATTTACCCCCCTTACTTCGAGCCTTTTAAGTATTGTACTGTCAAACAGATAAACTTCATTTTAATGCTGAAATGTTGTATTGTTAACAGTCACTTATTCTAAAAATACGCGTATCAATGTCCATGAAAAATTATCAAATTGCTATTTATATATTTATTTATTTATTTTGTAACTGAGCACAATGAGAAGAATGTCTTTTTGGCTGTGGTTCAGCCTTAATTTCTCCTTCTTTTTTGTCTAACCTTAATTTCTCTTTCAAAACTCATAAATAAGTAAAAATGCCTTTTTGCTTTTGCTTTTCTTTATCATACATATGATTCTTTATTGATTTGATTTATTTAATCCAATCAGTTGGCACCCACCAATAATTCTTTTTGAAGTTTCAATGCACAGGAGAATCCAAGGCACTCCTACCTAGGAAGAAGAAAACATGTGAGCAAGTTTTGATGCTCAACAATGAAAAAATAAAAATAAAATGACAATTGCTGTCATGTTATTATAAACTAAGGATGACCGTTTTTAGGTACAATCCCATCCAAGAGCCGCAAACGGAATTAGAAAGATTAGTTCCTAATTTTTGGAATCGAGGATTAGAACCAACCCGATTTAATAGAATGGGTCACTAAAGACGAAACCTAGCAACTAACCCTAGATCTAGGAAAAAGAGAAAATAGTTTCGCATCATCTATCTCCTTGGATAACAGTTTTGCATCATCTCATTCATTGAGATCATAATATTAGGTAAGGGTACGGTGAATGTTTTGAGAGAGTACAAGAAATTATCAAGTTTTCAGTTTTATATTTGTATATAATAATAATGTTTAGAACTTAAACAAAGCTTTTTCGACCAAAAAAATTAAATAATTCTAATTCCACAAAGTTTTTTTTTGGTCAAAAAATTCCACAAAGTTTACAAAATTAGAGTACAAATTAGAAAATTATATGAAATTTATATTACGAAATTCAATTTTGAAGTTGCTAAGCTGTAAAAGTAAGGGCGTTGTGAAGCTGTGACGTTAAACACAGGGGTTGATTTAAAGTAACATTTTTGGCACGTACTGACAATTCAAACTTGCCGAGTTAGACATAAATTAGTAATTCGTTGACCGGGACTACCGACCATGCATTTATAATCGCTGCCTTCATGCGGGGAAGTTTCAATGGACGGGAGAATCTAAGGCGATGTTGCCCAGGAAGAAAATAACAGTTGAGCAAGTTTCAATGCAAAAGCAATTAAAAAAAAAAAAAGACAATTGCTTTATTGGTATGCGGGAAAACTGGTCATAATTGATGAGAGCGTCAGGACAATTGCTGCACCATTGAACTTTCCTTTTCCTTTTTAATTTATTTTCCATCAAAAAAGTTACTTTTGTTGAATATATTTAAACTCTTGATCGCAATTAAAAATTTACCTTGAACTTATTAAGTATTATCATATCAAGTTGATGGATTTCATTTCATTATTGAAATTTTGTATTATCAACTATTACTTATTTCTACAATATATATAAAGACTTTGGATGATTATAAACGCAAAGAAACCAAAGAGAAAAACTCTAGTGACTTGATATCCTAACTCCTCTTAGGGGAAGCAAGGAAGGTTGCAATTTAGGACCTTCCTTGCATTTCTCCCTTCATTGTTTCTTGGACAAACCAAAGGGCAGTCAATAGCATTGAATTAGACCCATAATAAATAGTCTCTAATGAAGAGTGGACCGAAATGACTTTCAATGACACATAATTTTTTACACACATCTACCTTAAATTTGCTAGTAATTGAATATGATGGTAGTTATAGGGGGAAGATTTTTCAAATATATAATAGGACATGGACATTGACTTGCAATCCATCTGGACATGAAACGTGCAGATGCATGGATCGTTGATAAATTTTATTATTTCTTGGATTAACCAAAAAGCAGCTAATGTTGAATAAGAATTAGTACGGGGTAGATATTTCTATAACTCTTACTACATATTTTTAAGGTGAAGACCACTTGGAACACATCAATGTTCCGTATATTTTGTCTTTCCTCTTGTCTAACTTCTTTTCTAGATAGACTTGTCAACTCCTCGACAACTCTTTCTAGTTCCTTCGCACATTTCTTTCTTCCTCGCTCCAAATCCTTGATCTTTCCCTTGTTGTCAATGCTTCCCTCGCGTGTCTGTGTCATGGATTCATGGGAGAAAATGAAAAGTGGAGAGAGAGAGAGAGAGAAATTCATCCTGTCCAATATTTTCCATGTCCTATCCAATATTCTCCACACAAGTGCTCAAAATAGATAAAAACATACAAAGCGTCAAGACAATGAAAAAGGCACGCTTAGTCCACTGCCTACACCAACGAACTTTCCTCTTTCTTTTGTTAATTTATTTTCCGTCAGAAAAAGTGTTTTTTGTAAAATATTTTTAAGCTCTTGATCACACTTAAGAATTTACCCCTTTTACTTTGAGCCCAATACATATTATACAGTCAAACTGATAAACTTCATTTTAGTACTAAAATGTTGTATTATTAATAATAATTTATTCTAAAAAAATATGTTATCAAAGCGTGTCAAGGATTATAAAATTATCAACATGCATAAATGTGTATATATTGATTCGGTACCTAATTTCCCCTTCAAATATCATAAATAAGTCAAAATGCCTTTTCACTTTCATTTTTGCCTTTGCTTTTACTTTATTTTACATATTTTATTGATTTAATTTATCTAATCTAATCAGTTGTCATGCATGATAATTCAAACTTTTCAAACTAGATATAAATTAATAATTCATTGATCGGGACCTCCAAACATGCATTTATGGTCATCGACTTCAATTGGTGGAAGTTTCAATGCACAGGCAAAGTGAACTACAAGGAAATGTAGATGTTGCAAAAGAAGATTAAACAAACTTTCAGTGAAATTGCAGCTTTTTGCTCTCTGTAATTTCCTCATGCGTGCCCCGACAATTTCTCTCTCTCTTCATTTTTTTCTTTTCACCTCCTCTGTTCTTCTGTTTTTCTTTTGCAGACCACTTTATCAGTTTTTCTTTGAAAAAGCACTCTTTCTTTTGCCGACCATAACCCTCTTTCTCTCTCCCCTTTTCTTGGCCAGGAAGAAAAGCACCATCTTTTCTTTTTCTTGTCTTCTTTGACCGTGAAAATCAATCTTTGAATGCCAAGATTTCCCCTTGTCGAGCTGAAAATTGCTCTCTTGACCTCATCCTCAAGAATTTTTATTGTTATTTAGAACACATTTGGGATTGGATATAAAATTTGAAAAAAAAAATTAGACGAAGAAATTGAGGGTTGATGTAACATTTGGTTTAAAGTTGAGATTTTTGTAAAATAAAAAAAATTCGGAATAAAATTAAGATTAGACCTAAAATTGAGGGTTTTTGAGGGATTAGGATCGTATAAAAGAAGGAAAGAGAAAGTTGAGGACTTCACCTGTTCTCCTCATCCGGGGGGCATATTTGTCATTGGATAGCATATGAATTTCTACCCCTACTCACAATGGCTGGGCCCCACAAGTCATTCCTTAACTCGAGGCTATCCTCTTTTCTATCAAGTTTTTGTCCATCTCTCATCGCAAAGGAGTGGCCAAGCCCACTCCTCCCCTATCTATTTAATTATGAAGTTACCAATTAATCATTTAATTAAATTTATTGATGTCAAAATTTCTTAATCAACCCAAAGCCAAATTCATAAAAAAAAAAATCAATTGTTTTTTGGTTTAGTTTAGTGATTGTAATCTTCCTTCAACACTTATAATTTGTGATGCACGTCAATTCAAATATTTATATTTTTAAATGAAACTAATACGTGCAGTGTTAGTTCAATATCTTAAATAATACTTTAACATAATGCATGCGGCTCCTCTTAAATAATGAGGGGTAGCTATGTTATTGAAAATGTAAATAGGTTTTACTTACCATCCATAATACACCTAGGCATATTATTCTCATCTAACAATTTATTTTATATAGAGCTATTTCTATTTAATAATGAGGGGGAACTATCTTTATAAATATGTTAAATAGGTTTTATTGATTACTCAAAATATATCCAAGCATATTAACGTTGTTATTCAACTTGATTGGTGCAAGATGTGAAGCAATATGTATGTTCAATAGAATAAGCTGTATTTTTTTTTTTTTTTGGTAAGAAGAAGAAGCTGTATTTTGATATCCACTTGTGACAATGCAAGCTAAAAGAATTATCAATGCTATTTATATACCAGCAATCCAAACCAAATTGTCAATACTTGAAATCGCGAAGTGTCAAAAGAAAAAAAAAAAACAAAAGAGTGCTCGTGGCACGAGCTTATAGTGTAAATACTTTACAAGTGCTAAATTATCACATTAGTTTTCTTCTTATTGAGACAATTGAACGCAAGCATGGAGAGAAGGATTGATGCCACGAGCACAGCAAGAGAATGCCCAAAAATGGGACGATGCATTTCGGCTTTGCTCTAGCTCTGTCCTTGATCTTCCCCTTCAAGTCCGACGGAGAAAAAACCAGAATGCATCTCAAGAAATAGAAAATGCCTTCTTGATTTATGCAGTGGAACCAGTTGGCAATTCGCACCAATAAGTCAAGCTTTGTCAACCACGTAATTAGAGTTGTTGCTTTCACGCGGCTGAAATCTCACTGCACAAGAGAATTTAAAGATGATACGCATAGAACGGTCCATTTCTTCGGCAGAGGAAAAGTGGATAGAGACTTGGGATGAGACCTGACATGGATTTGCGAGAGAAAATGAAAAAGTGGATGAGGGAGAGACAGAGAGATTCGTCCGTTCCAATAATTTCCGGACAAGTGCTCAGTAACTGATAAAAACACGCAAGGCGTCAGGACAATGAAGAGAGCGCGCTTAGTCAGTCAGCTGCTTGCACCGCTGAACTTTCCTCTTTCTTTGTTGATTTATTTTCCATCGGAAAAAGTATTTTTTGTTAAATACATTTAAGCTCCTAATCTCGCTTAGGAATTTACCCCTCTTGCTTTAAGTCCGTTAAATATTATACAATCAAATCGATAAACTTCAGTTTAATACTGAAATGATGTATTAGCGATAATTTATTTTGAAAAATTATGTTATCAACAGGTGTTGCGGATCATAAAAAATTATCAACCTAATGAGAAGAATTTCTTTTTTGCTTAAGTCCTATCTTAATTTCTCCTTCAAGTTTCGTAAATAAATCAGAACACCTTTTCACTTTTGCTTTTACTTTTACTTTATTATATATATTCATTGGTTTGATTCATCTAATCCAATCAGTTGACACGCTCCTATAATCCAAATTTGCTTAACTAGATGTAAATTAGTAATTCATTGACCGGGACCACTAAACATGCATTTATGATTGTTGCCCACGTGTGGTGGAAGTTTCAATGCACAGGAAAAGTAAATTTCAAGGAAACGTAGATGCTATAAAAGTAGATTAAACAATCTTTCTGTAAATTTGCAACTTTTTACTCTGTCCTTTCTCCACGCGTGCCCCGACAATTCTGTCTCTCTTTCTTCATTTTTCTTATTTTCACCTCCTACGTTCTTTTTTCTTTCCTTTCTTTTGCGGACCACTTTCTCAGTTTTTCTTCATAAAAGCTTTTCTCTCTTTTGCAGACCATAAGCCTCTCTCTGTATCTCCATTTCTTGACCGTGACGAAAAGCTCCGTCGTACTTTTTCGACCTCTTTTGACAATGATCGCATGCTGAAAAATTGCCCACCCCACTTGGCCGAGAATCCTCTGCTTTTTTCTATGCCCATATTTTCTTGTCTTCTTTGGCCGTGAATTCCGGTCCCTGAATGCGGAGATTACCCCCCCTTGTCAAGATGGAAATTGCTCTCTTGACCGTGTCCTCAAGGTACTTGTGGTTATTTGAGGTTCATTTGAAACTGAACATAAAGTTTGAAAATTCTTTTTAGATGAAAAAGATGGGGGCCCATGTAGCATTGGGATTAAAGTTGAGGATTCTTCGAGACAGAAAAGAGTTCGAGATAAAATTAAAATTGAACCTAAAATTTGTGGGTCTTCAGGTAACGAGGACTGTGTAGACAGAGCGAAGCAAAGCTTCGCCGGTTTTGATAATCCGTGGGCAGATTGTAATTAGATAGCATGTAATAATTTTCTTTCTCCTCTTTCGATGGCTGGGTCCCACCAGTTCTTGCTTTTTGTCACTTGTTATGTCCAATGAGTGGCTGGGCCACCACTCTTCTCCTAGTTAATTATGAAATTACCAATTAATCATTTAATCAAATTTATTGATTTTAATTTTTCGATCAACCCAAAGCCAAATTGACTCAATTTTTTCTGGCCAATGTTTTTCTTGGTTTCCTTTAAGCGATTGCAATCTTCCTTAAACACCTATAAATTGTCGTATGTGTTAATTCAAATATTTATATCATTGAATGGAGTTGAAACGTTCAACCTTAACTCGTTTTAGATTAAATATAACTTTATGCAATACTTAAATATAAATGCATATGGTTCCTCTTAAATAAGGAGAGATAGCTATGTTAAGAAAAATGTTAAATAGGTTTTACTTACCACCCAAAAGTATATTATTCTTATTTAACAATTACCTGTTACTCTTAAATAACGAGGCGTAGCTATCTTTTATAAATATGTTAAATATATTTTACTTAACATTCAAAATATATCTAAGCATATTAATATTGTTATTCAATTTGATTGGTGCAAGATGTGAAGCAAATTGTATGTTCAACAATGAGTCCATCTTCTAAGATACCATTTAATGCATTTTTTTTCATGTAGTTACTCGACAAAACAAAGCTCTTCAAACATTGATTCCACTCCAATTACAAGATTTGCGTCAACAATTGAGTGAAATGTAAAAAATTCAATGCATTAATTACTTCATTTTACAATAGAGAGAAGCTTATTCTAATATCCACTAGCCGCTTGTTAGAATGCAAGCTAAAAGTATTATCAATGCTATTTATATACCAATAATCCAAACTAAAAGGTCACTACCTGAAGTTTTGGAGTGTGAAAAAACAAAACAAAACAAAAGAAATGAGTACTCGCGTATATCATGATGACTATTTTTTATAGTATTAATTTACAATACCTTATAAGTGCAAAATTATCGCTTTAATTCAAGAGCTTAATTGCATTGTCTGTTAAAGCTGACCAACCCTAGCTCATCTTTATCGCCACTGCAAAGGATATAGAAACATTGCTTCGAAGAATTTGAGAGCTCTACAAATGAACCATTGTTAGTTAAACTAGCATATTAGGGTACTAGTGTAGACATGTGATGAACTTTCGAATGTCAAGTTATTAATTTCATTTAGTCAAATTTATTTATTTATTTCACAATTTTTTAATTAACTCAAAACCATTTTTTTCGTCATAAACCTAAAGCCAAACTAATAAATCGAAATTTAAAAAATTTTCTCAACAAATGTTTTTTCTTGGTTTAGTTTGGCGATTGCCCTAATATTCTGCCATTCTTTTTTACTTGGTCGAAAAGTGGGCTTTAGAAAAAAAGAAAAAGAAAAAGAAGCGATAGAAAGGGAAAAGGGAGAGCACGCAAAAGGAGAGATTGAAAGGGAAATAGGAGAGCATGCACCATGACAGAAACGAAAAGAAAGGGAAAAGAAGAGGAAAAAAAGGGAAAGAAGATAAAAGAAAGGAAAAAAGAAAGAAGATTTTGCGTACGCATGGCGGGACTTCGTCGAGTCAGATTTATTTTGATTCGTTATTACCCAATAAGAATTTAAGTAATTTATTTGTCTAATTGAAGTGATTTTTGGCATTAATGTATAAATTCAAAAATTATGTAAAATTTGAGTTGTGAAATTCAATTTTGGCATTATTAAGCTGTGGTAGTAAGGACATTGTGGCATTGTGAAATTCGATTTTGATCGATTTGGTTTGATTTCCAAGAGTATTGGTCCAGTTCTCGGTTCCATAAAAATGGAACTAGTGATTTTTGGTCCAGTTTCGGGTTTCGAAGGGAACCAAATTAGACCAACTCTTTTTCATTAATGTTTTTTAATTCTAAAATAATAACAACTCTAATATTTCTTTTAATTTTTCACTTTTTAAATATTTGTTGCTAAATGATCAATTTCATTGGACCAAACTGATTTGGTCCGGCTCCTGATTCCAAGACTGTTCAATCCGATCCTTGGTCATAGATGAAATTGGGAATCTATCAACCCTAACATTTCAAATAATATTTTGGATAACTTTGAATAATCGCTTTGGGAGTAATTCATTGAGTCGTGAAAGTCATTTTGTTGAAAAGTAAGTTTCCTCCGTAGGATGACCCATGAAAATAGTTACTACCAATCGTGACTTTTGCAAAGTTGGAAACTTTGCACGCCATTATCTTTAAAGATAAAATGGTTTTTCTTAAGTCGTTCAACGTCAAAACTGTGCTGAACTTGATTTCGTTTTAGGTTTGAAGTGAAATTATGAAGAAATTTAACTGTGAGGAGTAAAATTCTTGGAAATTAGAGTGCAAAAGGAAAAGTGAACTCGCAGGAAAAGTACATGCTACTAAAGTAGAATAAACTTTCGATGAAATTGCAACTTTTTGCTTTCTGTCCTTTCCTCACGCGTGCCCCGACAATTCTCTCTCTTCGTTTTTCCTTTTCACCACCTCTGTTCTTCTTTTTCTTTCTTTTCTTTTGTGGAACCTTTCTCAGTTTGGAGCTTTCTCTTTCTGCCGACCATGACTCTATGTCTCTCTCTCTCTCTCTTGGCAATTATTGCATGTTGAAAAATCGCCCACCCCACCTAGGTGAGAATCCTCTCTTGACCGACACTCCGACCGAAAAAAAGAAGAAGATTTTCTTGACTCCTTTGCCCATGAATTCCGGTATCTGAACGGTGAGATTGCCCTTTGTCAAGATGGAAATTGCTCTCTCTTGACTGGATATAAAATTTGAGAAAATTTCTTAGACAAGAAAATTGGGGGTTTAAAGTTGAGTGTTTTCTGAAACCAAAAAAAGGTTGGGATAAAATTAAGATTGAAACTAAAATTTGAGTTTTTAAGAAATTAGGACCATATAAAAAGAGCAAGAGAAAGTTGACTAGCTTCATCTGTTTTTATCATTCGGTGGCATGTTTGTAATTAGATAGCATATGATAATTTTATCTCTACCCCCACTCCTAGTGGCTAGGCCCAAGTCATTCCTTAATTTGAGGCTACTGCTCTTCTCCATCAAGTTTATGTCAATTTCTTATTGCGAAAGAGCCGCTATGCCCACTACTCTTCTCTCTACTGTTACCAATTAATTCAATTCCAACACCCAGCCAACGAGATAAATTTGTTACTGACGTTGGCAAGTTTATTAAACATTGATACACAAAGGAAAGAGTATGGAGCAACAACAAGTTTCCAGAACAACAAATGGACATGGTAAGAAGCTCAAAGAAAAAAATCTTCAGCACTATACAATTGATGGCATCACAATGAATTGATCCTTAGCTTGATTGTATGACTGTCAAAATGTTCCTACCACTAACTGACAAGGGAGGAACTACAGCATGAGGAATGCTGCGAAGCTTTTTATTCTCCATCTCCAGGTGTAAGATAGGGTCCTAGATGTGTAGTTTCACTGGGTTAGTGTTTCAAAAGTGAGAATACTATAACCAAGCAAATGTCCACACAAAATTTAACCCATTAGGGCCATCAAATGAACATTTCTTAACCTATATACAAGTACAAGACTCTAGCTATCAAGATATGTTGGAACTTTTGCTGTAACAGTAAGGCAGAAAGCAAAACATCCTTTGAAATCATAAGCATGTAATGGCATGTATATGCATTGTGCACACATGAGGAAAAACAAAGCTGCTGCTGCTCGTGCCGATGGGAGAGCAAATAAATAATAGATAGGAACAATAAAAGAACAAACGTTTTTAAAACCAGACCAGTGGTTCAATCGGTTGAACTGGTAAAATTATTGCATGTGATGTCATCTGATAGAACACTTTGCAAATATTAGATTACACATGTTTAGAACAAAAGAAGCCCAGTGAGTTGGCAAGTGAACAAAGAAGCCCATTGAGTTGACAAACACCATAGCATTTTAGTATATTACGCACGCTCGATGTCATCTAAATAGCATCATGTTCAATTATCTAATGAATTAGGCCAATACGGTCAATAATTAAATTATCCACCACAAATTGAAGAAAGAAGACACCGGAGCAAATGTTTGGCACACTTGTTAATTACAAGAAGTTGGACTTCCAAACCCAAAGCCAACTCCAACACTACTCCTTCAATTTTTTTTAAGGTCCAGAGCTGGTCCAGACTTTTTGATAGGTTTGCTAGGTACCGGTTGACAGGGACACCTGGTTATCGGTTAAACAGGGTAAATACCACCAGTTCTTGACCAATACTATTTCTGCTGGGAAATTTAACTGGACAGCCCTGGTTCCTCATCCAACCAGAAGCACTTCCTAAAATTATGAAAAGAACAGGAGTCAACAGAAAAGCAGAATATGCTAGGTTTTTCCTTTTGCCATCAATGTGTTAAATTGTGAATTGACATGATCAGAATAGAACTCGGGATACCATGAGTAAGAAATCAATATGCAAGCTTCGAATCCATGAGTTACCTTCAATTGGTACAACTCTTAGTTATTTGTACAATTGGTTCCTGCAATATGCACAAATGGAAGGTCACTACCTGCAAGATCATCATTCTGGCGTCTCCCAAGCCTTCACAAATATCATTCATCTTATTTAGCAACATAGCAATTTGATCGTCCTATTTACAACAGAATGTATTAGCCACATTTGCAAATTTGGGCTTTAAAATATGATATACCAAGCTCTTACCTCAAATAGAGCCAAATCCACAAAACAGTGACCAGGAGGGTTGCACAACAAGATCTTCCAAAGGTCTTCCCTGCTTCACATTCATTCATCAGTCCCCTCACTACCGCTATACAATTTGTTACATCTACAAAAGAATCGTCAGGTATTTGGAAGGAAAATATAATCTGAAGCAAATTCAAAGTCATCCTGCAGAGCCAGACAGAGAATGATTAGCATGAAAAAGCATTTGTACTATGCACATGTGGATCTCTGGATAATATATGTAGTTTCAGATTAAAGGTTTATATGTCATTCTAAGCAACCCTTATCATGTCTCATCCAAAAATAGTTCAACTTCATGTCTAAAATTTAGTAATTTAGTGTCACTAAAGACATGATACCACACATGATGAGAGATGGGCAAGATATTACAATGGTTGCAAACAGAAGATATCTAGAAAGGTAGAGAAATCACTAGAAAGATTGTAACAGGCATACCGGCTTCATGACATATGAGAGCACCCTTATGAATTGCTCAATCTTTACATGTAGCATTCCAGGCTTTACTACTGCATTATCCACCAGGGTCTCATCCAAACCAATACCTAGGTAATGAGAACGCCATCTTGAAAGACCCCTGAGCTCACCCATTCTAAAGCCAATAATTTCTACAGTGGGCTGTTATGTAAATAACAATACTTGAGTATCTTAACCCCATATGTCAAATATCATCTCTTATCGAGAAAACTGACACACACTCGTGAGGGATAAAAATAGCATTTATCTGCTGAACCATCAAAGTTAAAAATTTACGAAAGAAAATGTTTTACACAGTAAATGGTTATTACAAGCCATCTTCATCTTCCGCACACTGTGTTTGAACTAAACGACATACTCTAGAGTCTCTGAAAAATAAAATTTATACTGGAAAATTCATTAAAGAAATAGAGCCTAGTCTACTATCCAATTCATGCAAGCAAGATAGAAGTTTGGAATATTCATGCGAATTATCAAGTCCTGCCAAAAGTCGTTGTGGGAGAGAGAGAGGGGAGGGGGGGCATATATGTGATAGCTGTGAGCTGTAAGCACAATATTTACAGGAAATGCTAGTGTGTTCAAGGAGACAACCCCTAGCCCTTATGCTGTTAGCTTGGGTAAGGTTAACTTCTTTACAATAGTCAAATATCAAACCGCATCTCTATCCAACACTTCGGGAAGGGTAACTTCTTTACAACATTCAAATATCAAACCGCATCTCTACAGGAGGTACTTGATTCAAAACTCTCCTTGCTACCAATTTACCTCCCCAATTATCAAATGTTTACACTTCAATCTAAAGAAAAGTCCCAGCTTACAAAAGAGCATTTAAACAGGAAGCCACATCTTTATTTCGCAGCTTAATCTTTTTATCACTTGTCAATTTTTCCACAAAATTCTACACCGTCGTGAATGCACATTTTGAATAGACAAAAGGAGAAAGAAGCCCTATAGCATTGATTGGCAGTACCATAAAGTTAAAGAGAGTTCATAAGCCTTGGCAAGAAAGAAATAGGCAGGCTTTTAAAAATGAGGAAAGCTCTATAGGTGCTGTAAAAGATATTGGCTTACCACCTTTTTTTTTTTTTTTTTTTTCGCATTGTGGTGGCAGTTCTTTGGACACCAAGTCTTTTTATAATTTTTAAGGTAAATATGAGCTTATAGGTGGTAATTAGTAAATAGGAGGCAACCCCTTGGTGCTTTTTAATAGACTTACTAATCAAAAAATAAAACAACAGAGTATAACCTTGAAATATGTAACTAGAAACGTCATTTCTCACTATAGTAGTAATCAAGAAAAATATGTAGCATGCGCATGAGAGTCATTTACCCAGGAGAAGCATAGGATCTGATCTAATTAACAACAGCCCTATAGTGTGCATGTACATGTGTGCACACCTGTGTAAGCACATGATCACATGCATGTGCACGCCGAAGCACATGTTCACAACACGCAAAAATGCCCATATAAATGGAGAGATCTGGCAGGGGAATAAACTGGCAATATATTTTCTCTAGATAACAAAGGATTTTGTTGAGAGAAAAAGTTCTATTACATCAGCATATAAGAGAACAAAACAAAAGAAAAACAAACAAAAATGAAGCATTAGAAGAGTATATAGAATCAGAACATGGTTCTGAAAGCCGGTTAAAAGGTACCAACACATAAGCAACCAAAGATTCCAAACCCTACATTTTGTTGCTCTCTTTCCTAAGGCATCCCATGAGACAAAGGTGCTGCACTTTAGAACTTCTTAGAAATTGATCCTCCTAATTAGGCATGCCAATAGTTAAGAAATTGGATGGCATGTTTTGGCAAGAACCAAACCACCTTAGACGAGCTGAAGATTTGATGTAAAAGCTTGGAAGCAAAGTCATAAAGAAGAAAGAGATGATCAACATTTTCCTTTAAAAGTTTTCACACACAACTCCATTCTATGAAAAATCAAATTCTGTTTCCTGAGATTCTCAATCGTAAGAATCTCATTCCAATTTGGTGTGCATTTATTATGAAACTTACACTCCCAAGTAATGGAATTTGATTCTCACATATTGGGGTTGTATGTGTAAACATTTGGGTGAAATGTCAAGGAATAAGGAAGCTTTGGTTGCAGAATGTTAGCATTTAAACAACAAAATGATCTTTTGCGACATTGACTTTGTGGGCCAAGCCCACATTTAGGAGTTCAAAGCTTTTGTCTGCCTTCTTTTATGTCTTGTATAATTCAAAGATTTCTTATGCTTTTAAGGATGCTTTTGCCTGGAACAAGGGAAGAGATGGAATCTTTTCTGTAAAGTCTTACTACAAGCTGCTCGATAGGGAGATTTGTGAATAGAACAGATTTAGAAATCGATTTGGAAAGTGAGGATTCCAATAGAGTTTCTCTTTTTGCTTGGAAGCAACCTGGGAACAAATCCTTACTTTAGAAATGAAGCAAAGTATTGGTTAATAGGTGTCTCCTCAGCAAGAGGAGATAGTGCGTGCAGCATCTCCTCCTTCATTTTGTTCTTGGACAAGAATGGTTAGGACATTTTCCTATGTATGCACCATGTTATCTTGGGTTATCAAACGTTTTATTGAGTAAGAACTTTGGGCAAGGTAGGGCATTTGTTTACAGCACAATAATTAGGATTAGCTCAATTCCCTTATGTCTTTTGACTGATTTGGAAGGAGTGGAACAAGAGAGCTTCCGATGGAGAGAAATCTTCCACTCTATTTTAAGGAAATTTGGCTTAAAGTCACACACTTTTGGCGTAGTGCAAACTTGCATATAGATGTAAATGCCTTGGTTGATTAGTCAATGATTTATCTGGTATTTGAGCTCCCTTTTGGTTTTGGGAGTTGATTTGTATATGGCATTAGTTTTTTGGGCTCCTTTTGTATATGGGTTGCACCCCCTTGGTGCCCTACAGGTGAACTATATAATCTATAAAAAGAAACTTAACACTTCCCTAACGATTTTAAGTTATTCAAATTACCCTTTGTTCCAACACATGTTACCTCATCATATAGTTTCAAGTACCAACATCAACATCTCACATATGATTTTGTGCTAATCAGCATAACCATCACCCACATGGCAAAAACACTCTATTAACTCACAGTTGTTATTCCTTTTGCGAGTAAGATCATTGTGATAAAAGGGTGCCACTACTACTGAAAGTCAAGATCAAAAAAGTTCAAGAGAAACTTTGGATCCAAAGAGCTACCAACACACTACCAAAAAAGGAGCAATACTAGCGACTAAGAGAAGTATACAAAACTGATTTGAAGAGGAAAAATGTGAGTATAATGCATAAGAAGGTCCAAACAGCTAATATGAATCTATCTGGCATGTGACTTAGTAAAAGCAATTTCAATAATGGGGCTTAACATCATCATCATTATTTTGCCAAAAAAGAGGTTATATATCAAAAATTGTGATCTAAAGATATGCTACAAAAGAATAATATAAAATAATCAATTCTCACATCTAAGTGCTAAACAAATGATTGTGAACAGAGGCTCTCATAACCATTGTTAAGCATCACAAATTAGATCCATGTAGGCTCAATTTACTATCATCCGAGCACCCACCAGTTAGTTTTTTGCTCATTTTCTTTAAATTTCTGAGTTTTCATTCTCATCCTTAACTTGTTGACCTTAAAATAACACAGGAAAGAAGAGTTTCGGTTACTACATTGAGTTCAATGAGTGGAATTTGGTAATATAAACAAGTCTAACTTCCCCTAGGCTCTAATAGTAATATCAGTAGGTAAAAAGAGTTGAATATGATTCTCTAATACAAAAATTGACTCTCGCAATTAGGAAGGGATATATGCTAAGATCAAAACAGACAGTAAACTCTTTCCTTTTAAATTGAGAACATATCTCTACACCTGCTAATTATAATGTGAATAAATTAAACATTCTATACCTAAATCTCCATGTACAGTACACTTAAAGCTCAAACTTAGATCAAGTTCAAGTTTCAAACCAATGATTAATGACCAACAATTTTCATTATACATATATAGGAGAGATTGCCAACTTGTTGAATCAAACTCAATTCAGATTTTACTTTGCTCTTTCCAGCCACTTAATGTTGGCAATTCATATAATTGCATATGATATGTTCATATGAAGGATCAACATCAGGATGTTTTGAAAAATATGGAATGTCTCCAGATGTGCAAAGCATAATTTACTGTAACAAATTCCTATCTCTTTGTAATCACCTCCAAGACTATTCTCTGAGATGCATGAAACTTAATTATTTGGGAAAAAGGCCAAATGCAAAGATAGTAACGTGTACTTGCAGATGATTGAGGACAACCAGCAGAAGTTCTTTTCCAGCACCACAAACAACAATTATACACACTTCATATGCTATCACTGAACAAACTAGCAGACTAAGATTTTTAAAAACCAATTGAAAAAGCCAAGGTCCTATAGCAGCATCAGAGCTTAAAAAATAAGCCATACCACTTCACTAAGAGAATTAACAAGAAACTGATGGACTGTAGGAGTGGTACTAGCACCATCAAGAAGAGTCAAAAATTCCTCCTGAGAAGAAGAGTCGAGACATATATAAGCAAACAAAAACAGTTAATTGAAGAAAATTGAAATGCCATCTACTGCTCTGTATTAATAGTACCACTTGCCATGGTCACTAATGAGGTTTGACAGCAAATCAAACCTCTCATGAAGTATGTTAAAAGCATCAACCCATTGCTTATGCATGACTGATAATGATGTCCGGATGACATGAAGTAAAATGTTCAATGGTCAAAGCCTGTTGAGCGGCTTGATGAAGTTCATTTTTTCTGCAGACAGAAAGAGATTGATAATCTAAGGAGGCATTCGGCTGATAAAGATTCTCAAAAGTCCGTTCTGATTTCAATTTGAGAATTAAAACAGACCAGAAAATGCATTTGGGTGACACTCTGAAAGCAATTGATGAATTAAAAGGAAAACTACTCTCAAAATCAAATCACAAACTATAGTTGACATTTTAGTATTCTCATTCCACCGCAAACATGGATACTTGGAATAACTAAGCCTGTTTTCGGAATGTGATGCAACCAGAGCATATTCTCAGAATTTTCATCCCCAATGACATGTATTATTTTCACTGAACAAATATTTTGTCAAAAAAAAATCGAAAACAGTTTCTATGAAAATGGAAACTAAAGGTGCTTTCTAAAACTAAGCAGGCCTTAAATAGTTGAGAACCAAAACGACATGTGAAGCATGCGACGATGTTTAAAATTTTGCAACAGATTTGCCTCACAACTTTCAACATCTGAACTAAATAGATTTCTAGAGGTTTTTACTGAAAGCTAGTATGAAAATTACAGTTTGGCTTCGAAGCATGAGGCGTTGTGTTGTTCAACTTATGGAGACTCTCGAAAGTCAACTCAAGCATTAAAAATTATCAGTAGGAAAGTTCTTCCATCATGTAAATTTCAAAGTTACTTCTAAGAAAACTGCCCCGAAATTGCTCTACCTTAACTATCCATTTCTTTTTGAAGGATGATGATAATATCCTGAGTTAAAAAGCGTTTTACTTTCCTTATGACCAAACAAAGTTAGATACCACCGAAACAAATATCAGTGCACATGAACAACCTTAATATAATCGTAACATCAAGTGCAATCACCACCACATAAACTAGAACACAATCTAGATTTCCACTCGCATCACCTTCATTCACTCTTGGGTTTTCCTGTAAAAGACCAACTCCTCAGTTCGACATCATCTTCTCATATAAGACTTCCAAGAACTTCACACATTGAATAGAACAAAGAAAGAGCTTTCTCGATTCGAAGCAATTACCAGGAGAGACGGCTGATCGACTGCCTTCGAAGTCATCCGTGACCATGGCTAGCAAACCCTTCTCCAGATTCCACTCTGCCATCTCCAGAAAGAACGGCCAAATGGGGAGCGGAACCTAAGAAGCCAAAGCGGGCCGTCGGAACTGAAGCTGAAACGGAAGGGCGCGCCGTTGGAACAGAGCTGGAACAGAGCTGGTACGCTTCGTCTGATGGTCGGAGGAAGGGTGCGGGGGCGGATCTTTTTCTTTTTCTTTTTCTTTTTTTTGAAAAAATTGAAAATTGAAATGTCATTTTCTTTTTCCTTCTCTAGCTTCTTTTAAGGACGTGTTTAACATTGGAATATGAATCTTTTGAATTTTTATTTCTTGACAAAAAATCTTGTGAATTAATAGGCTAATTTTCATAATTACGGCCCGATGCGAAACAGAGGAAACCCTCGTTCAACTCTATTACCCTATCAATTTCGTTTTATGTTCTGGTTTCATTTTTCTACTCCGTACCTTCCATTTTCTCGTGTCAAAGGGGTCATAAATTCTTTAGAATGCGCATGATCGTCTACCGACCAGTCCTGAAAAGTACTAGACTTTGTTATAATCTTCGTTGTTCTGGTGGAAGAAAGTTTAGAATGCTTGATACTGCAAAGATTGGTCGAATCAACGGTTAGTCATCTTCAGAGAGTACCCAATGGTTTGTTCTTTGAAATCCCTTACAAGAACGGTGGTAATCAAGGAGTTTCCTTTCACGTTTGTCTCCATTTTTGCTAAGCAAAGGAATATTGATGAGACTGAAGCATATGCTACGAATACGTCACCGTATACCTCATGTTCATTCATTTTTTGCATTGCTTATACCTGCTATGAAATTTTGATAATTGTTCTACAAATTATCCAAAAATAAAATCGCAAAAATTCTCAAAACGAACAAATGGGCAAAAAAAAGTTCCAAGCAGAACAGCACAGCAACGCGAAAAAAGAAAAGAAAAAGAAGATGAAAAAATGAAGGAGAAAAGCAGCTCATTCAAAAAAATGGTCAATTTTAGGCATTTCTTTTAGGAAATGTTATTGCTTTTTACAGACTTTTCTCTTTTTGTTGCGCGCAAGAATTTTGATCAAGTGGGTTCTGCGTTGTAGACAAAAACGATGTGCTCCTGCGTGCTAACGTGCGTCATCGCTAATTAAGAAAAAAAAAAAAAAGAGGAAAATCTATAAGTTAAGCACCAATCAAGTGGTCTCCCCATTCGTGTTTTGGTCTTCGGACTACATGTAGCCTGCATGTCCGCTTGTGCGTTGAGATCATATGAGGTTCCTGATGGACCAACTCGTTGCATTTTTATCTACTGGTAAGTGTGATACATGTCTATAGCTCTAGATTTTCGATTGAACAAATAAAGCCTAGAGTGATTCCAGAATAGTGATCTATATTGAATTGCCAACTAAAATTATTCACGGAAAAAGCAAATGATTTGAAATAATTTTTTTCAAAAAATAATTGCTTATATGGTTACAAAAATGAACAAACGTGAGAAATTCTTGTCGAGCATGAAGATGTTTGGATGATTGAGACATATTTCATTGGTCGATTATTTCAAATAATACAAGTAATCATTTTTAAAAAGGTATTTTTCAAATCATTTTATCTTTTCGTGGAACAAAATGAACCTCAGTCCACGTAATCTACAAATAATGTCATATATGGTATGATGTGTTCAAGTTTGTCTAAGAAACAATATTATTTAATTCGGGCCCACATGTTCAATGGTAATCTCGTCGCACACCCCAACAAAACAAAGTGCCCAGACGGGAGGACTCATGGGACATCGCATCAATGTGAATGTGGTGGTGGATTCAGCTGATGAAATTGTAATTTGGAAAAAAGCAATGTGATTATTCTCATTTACTTTTGAATTTTAAAAAATATGCTAATGAATTATTCAAGTCAACATCTCATAAAAGCGAACATTCACGCATGCTTAACATGTCGAAACGACAAGCCAAGCCCGAAAATATAGCCAAGCCATTTGCCATCACCACCCAACTTCCAAACACCCGGTCATTTGCCATCATTCGCCCAAAATCCAACCCCTTTCCCTGCACCTTTTTTTTTCTCTTTTTCTTTTTTTTCCAATTTGTGATGATTGCATATCAAACTTTAATGTACATGATCATTCTCTAGTCAAATGGTGAACGTCATTCATGTCTATTTTTATCCTCATGACACTTTTGGATGGATCACTAATAAGTCTTGTTACCAATAAATGTGTAGGCCACGTTTAATCTAGCCATTCCTCATATCTGCAATGCAGAGGACTTCTGCCCATTGCAAAACTTCACATGCTTGGCTCGGCATCTGAAGAGCATGGAGATCATTGGTTCATAGCTCGTTCCTTCGATGGCGACGGATGTAAGCTCACCATGCCAATGCTACTTTTACCAAGAGATGCACTCCTGCTAGAGAAGATGGTCATTAACGTCAAGACCAATGGAAGACACCAATCGAAATCTCTAAAGTTTTTGCCACGGCTGCTTCTACCTTAGATGCAATCTTACCAGTAAAGTCTCGCTGCGAACTGCCCAATAGGGAGGAAGTGGGTGGACAAGAATGGTTTGGACAGTTTCCTATGCTTGCACCAAATTATCTTTGGGTTATTGGAGCTTTTATGGAGCAAGAAACTTAGTATTCTTGCCACTGGCATCCTTTCAAAAAAAAGAAAAAGAAAAAAAAAGACAACCCAGAAGCTTAACATTGAACTAAATGAGCTACATCAATTTTCATTACAAATTATTTCCTATCAATCATGTTCAATTTTCCATCTAAAATATCTCATCATAAAGTGAAAATTACCTGTTCTAGGTAAAGGACATAGGATTTTGAAATCGACTTTAAGTAGTCAATCGAGTCAAGACATTGTGATCAAATCATCATTGACAATTCACAAACTCGTACATAAATCTGAAAAACCTCCCAAATAGGAAACCATATTCCACACTAATAGATCTAATGATAGGCAGTGGGCCCAAGGGAGTCCATTTGGGAGAGTCCCAACAAGGAATTATAACTATTAAGGACTTGCTCCATGAAACTAAAGAGAACTGATAGGAACCTTAATGATACTGATTAGAACAATTCTCCAGCACGCGTTTCTAGACTAATCAAATGTCTGTTGAGAAGTTCATCATGTTTTCACTTTGAAACGGTACTAAACCCAAACATGCAGGAAGGTTCAAAGCACCTAAAATTCTAAATCTTCTAATAGCTACACACCCACAGAGAGAACTATCTACACACAAACATACACACTCACAGAACACTTTCCCCAACCGACGATCGTATAGGCTCTCTCAATCTCCCTTAAAAAGAGCAGAAACTCAAAAGTCTAAAACAAAAGCAGAAAGTCTGTACAGTAGGCTTAACCCAGATAGACACCAAATTCTCCTTTAGGTGCTTCAACTGCAGTATAGGTAGGAGCACTCGAGGCAAACAACAAAAGCTTCAGATAATTGTGCTGTATCAAAGTCGGGGGTGTCATCTCTGAAGTGACCAGTAGAAGTGAAATCTAGATCTTTTACAAGAATAACCTCACCTAGTATAGCTGTTTAATTGACCAGTCCATTACTTTCGGGCAATACTAATTTCTGCCATCAGATCCATTTATTAAGAAAGACTGCTCTATGGAAGTGAGAAAGGAAAGAAGTAGTCATTGACTGAATCTGATAACTATACTGCTAAATATCTGATCTGAACAGACAGGAGGCTTACAACATTTCCAATTGGAAAGATACCAAATATACTAAAGCACAAAACCCCATCTTCATCTCCACTGCAAAGGATATTGAAACATTGCTTTGAAGAATTTGAGAGCACTATGAATGAATCTTGACCATCGTCAGTTAAACCAGTTTCTCCAGGTACTAGTCCAGGCATGCAAGGAGCTCTTGGAGCTGGAGGGAAGAAAAGAGTAGGGCAATCTTCAGATGCCAAAGCGTTGCCAGAAGTGTCCTATTAAAAAATGGATAATTATCTTTCCAATTGGCCAAAAGAAGAAGAAGAAGAAGAAGAAGAAGAAGGTAAATATAACAAGAGATTAAGGTTAAGGAGTCAACAATCAACAAATCAACAACTCACAGTTGACACCAAACATAAGTTTTCAAAAAACCTTCCACAAACCCATATTGAAGCTGTTGAATAAAATCCTAAGTTTGAGAAAAGAAATATTTTAGTAGACCAGACTAAAATAACTACTTAACTGCAAGCAAAGCATTAGATAGAACATGAAAGGTATGAACAATAAAATAGTGTCTGTTAAGAATCAAGATCAATAAGTTAGATGGACTTTTTTCAGTTGAAAGATGCATACTCTATTCACTTGGGCATCCTCCTCCCAATTGAGACACACCCCAGCTGCCACATGGGACTTAAGCTTCTTAACAGTTTTCCATTCTGCTTAATATTTATACTGAGTTAGGAAAAAAAAAAATTACCACAGTATGTACAACTGCTGCAAGCACTAGCATATAACAAGCAGCACGATGCATATCCACGGTTCCATAAAGACAGCTAGATTGGTAAGATAACATTCATATGTAAAAATAAGATCTTCAAAGCAAAACATAATCCATGAAGTGGATAATGATTAGTAAATTGGTAGATATCGCAAAGAAACTTTATGGCAGCAGCATCAGCCAAGTTCTGAGCAATTGTACCCATGACCAAACTGAACATATGTCACTTTAAATAATAGAAAGAAACTAATAATTTGATGAAAATGAGTGTGCCATAGATGACTGCTTCTATATGCTGTCTCAGCCATCTTTGGATAGGAATGAATGATTCAATCTAATTAGTTAAATGGGTATATATAAGATACAAGATATCATGATATCATGATATCATCTAAACCGAGGACTTTGTAAGTTTATGGCTATTCTTCTTAAAAATTATATGACATTGATGAAGATATGCATATTGCATGTATTGTACAAGTTATAAATGCTGTGCTGGTCATGTTTGGATTGGAATGAACCATTCACTTTAATTGGTTAAATGGGCTATTCATCTCTTGTCGTTTGTAGACCTATTTAAGAAAGGGGGCATGTTCAAAAAGAGTGTTCTAATAACATCTGTTAAGGCTTTCGTGCTCAGATTGACCAAACTAGCAGTCCACTGTTCATTTGACATTGGCAGACAGGACCCATAAACATGGATTGCCATCTCTATTAGCAGCTAAATGTTTGTTGAGCAAGCTTGCTGTTTGCAATGCATCATGTGGCTTTTGAGCAATTCAGAATCTTTCCCAAGAGAGATTAGAGAAGAACACATTCTGAAGATAAGGGATTCTTGCAGTGAAACTGTACCATCTTCTAGTCCCAAGACAACTACTTTGCCATCAGGATGCCAGCATAATGATGTTATACATTTACCTAGAGTACATTAGAATACTTAGATAATCCAGTATAATGACATACAATGGAATGTGCAAAGAAAAGTGATTTCATAAACAACAACAACAACAACAAAAACAGAGAGAGAGAGAGAGAGGGGGGGAAGAGAGAGGGAGAGAGAGGGAGAGGGAGAGAGAGAGAGAGAGAGAGAGAGAGAGAGAGAGGATGAATAATCTGTTCACCATAAAATTAATAGACTAAGAGGAAAGACAGAGAACACACATAAACCGAGAAAATGATAATCAAAATTTGGGAAGTAAGGCAAACATCATAACAGTACACATTATATCTGACAGGGATATTGGTAGCTTGACATGGGATTTCTTTGGGCTAGTAGATCATCTAAAGCTAGGGAATCTATATCTTTTTGGCAGCCTTCAATCCATTATCTCAATCCAGGAACGAATCTTATTGTTCAGCTTTGGAACCTCGAGGTGGAGTGTAACCATGAAAGCATATGTCAAGCAAGGATCACAAGTGTACAAGTATCTACAACTTATCTCAACAGAAACCACTCAAGGATTGGTTCAAGAAGCACTCAACAACATGTTTTTCATATCAAGAATGCATGCAGCATTCAGATGTTTCTGGAGAAAATATACCTCCTCTCTAAATTTTTCCAGTGAGAATAGATTACAAAAACTACCAAGGCTAGGCATTTGATCCCAAGTTCTTACGAATTTGAATTACCAAAAGATAAAGTCGTACAAGAACTTAACATACTTGTGATGCAGCTCTGCCTACCTTCCTAGTCTTTTTGCTTTCTCCAACTTCTCCCTTCGTGTATACATGTATGCAACATAGCTTGACATATATCCTATTCACAAGTAAGTCAAATTCCCAACAACAAACTTGATTAATCAAAATGATGTGACGAAATGCCCCTTTGTAATCAGAAGAAGATAAATTAACTTCAAGTAATACAAATTGTGCAGAACTTTCCAGACTAGACTCTACATTTTAAAATCCTTGTAGAGGAATGCTCAATCTGTACAAGAAGAGGAAGAAGAGGAGCCAGAAGAAATATTATGCTCAATCAGTACAAGAAGAGGAAGAGTGGAGCCAAAAGTAATATTACATCGTGAGAGTCACTAACAGAAATTGAAGGAAAATATATAGATTCCCGATGGCATTGAGATCATATTTTGCAGGGGTTAAACCTGCCAACTCCAAGTGGGCATCAAGCATTTCTAAATTGGACATGACTAGTCTATCTAGCATAAACGACATCCCCTCCAATTCAAGTTCTTTATCTTCATGAACACTTTGACTGGTGTTCCGAAAAGGGCAAAAAGATGGCAATACAGGAGTAGGGTACACTTCCAGTTGGTCTAGATGATTGTCAGTTATGTTATGGAAATCTCCGAAGGCACCAATCTTGTCTAGAAGTTGATAGAAATCTATCGCGCCTGTAAATTAAAATCCCTTCATTCAACTAGTATCAGCTTGGGATTCTTTATTTGCAGCTATGTCATCTCCAAATTTTCCCTCCCATTACCATCATTCACTCTTCATTTTTGTGTAAAACACCAACTCCTTAGTTTAATGTCATGTTCTCATTTAGAATTCCAAGCACTTAACATCTATATTCACCAACTCTCCATCAAATACAATTTGAACTGGATTGACAATTGAAGTGATTTATTTGGGGAAAAGGACCGTAGCACATTTAACGAAAAGCAAATGGGGAACAAGGCCAACGTGCATGCAGAGTCAGAACTTGCAATTGGGCAAAGAAAATAACACACCTTGTACCTCTGCCGCAAGTGATAAAACCTAAGCACATTCAAAAACTGAAAGGCAAAAGAATAAGATAATTTACTCTTCCTTCCAAATACAGTTTAAAAAACCCAGCAAGTGTATGCTTTAAGAACACTTTTGGTTCCCACCTATATGACAAATTGAGTGATGCTAAAGCTTTTGAGTTTGAAATAGTAGAACTTATATACTAATTCTAGTCAACAACTGCTTCTTCAGTCTTTAAAATACAGGACACAACAACTTTTCATAAATAATTTACTATGATCTTTGGAATGATGGTTATGCACTACTGCGTAGGAAAAAGAATGACCCTAAACCAGCTGCCTTTTCTTTGGTTTTTCAGTAGCTATTCTAAAGGCACGATGTGTATTTGCACCAGTGGTCATCAGGCAGAGTAGCAAACGATGCAAACCAGATTCCCGGTGCTAAAGTTTGGAATGATTTTCCTTAACTCGAGGAAGAAGGAACAATGAATTATCCATAAGTATAAACCAAACGAGTTAAATTTGAAATAAAAAACAATCTGCTCACTTGAAGGCACCAACTACCAATCAAAAGCTTAGTCGCGTTCTGCAGCTTCTGAAGCAGTCCCTCAACCAGGTTGCAATACCCTCTGTAAGACTCCAACCGATTTTGAACAAAACAATCAGATGGCCTTCCAAAAACCTCGCCTCTCATAAAAAGTTCGACTCTCCTTCAATCAAGGATTGAGACTTCCGTTACCAGCTGCCTCATCACACCAGAAAATCCTCTCAAACAGCAACAGAGGACTTGAAATCTCCAAGGGGAAACCCTCATCAAGTGCATACCGAAAGCAGCCATTGACCGCAATTTCCCCCAAAGTTCTCGAACAAAGCTTGATGATTCGCTTTAAACCGTAGCATCCTTCCAAACTAAGGTACTCGAGAACAGGGCTACCATTCGACGTCTCATGCATCACCTCCGAGTCACAGATGGACAGGGACCAAAGATTAATCCAAGCGATACTTCTACTCAACCCAGACGCAACAGAGCCCTGAGTGCAGGTTCACCGACGAAGAGCATCCATAAAAGGAGCCGCTGTACTGCGAAATGGCCGGCCATCTCGCACGACCTCTTAGTCGCATCGACTGAGAGGTCCTCGACACGGCGGTCGACAGCAAAGCGAAGCCACAAACTGAGCTCAGGCGCGCAACGGTCGAGAAAATCGGCGTCGATGTGGAACTTCCTCACCTTGGGCGACGCCTAGAGGATCATGTCGCCGTCCACGGACGGGGAGGCGTTCCGCCAGGGGGAGGAGAAGACGAGGTCCGGGGGCGGCGGTCCAGACGGATCGCCACCGCTTCGACAAAAACGCACGTGCGATCGGCATCAACGAGAGGACGAGGAGAAGGAGGTCGGCGATTGCTTCGTCTTCGCCATGTGTGGATCGACGATCGAACGGAGGAACCGGGAGGAGAGACTCCTCCGATTTGAGGGTTCATTTCACTCGGACTTAAGTTTCTGGCTTCCCGTATAGAGACACGTGTCGCTCGATGGAGAGGCAACCGCTTTCCCGCGCCTTTTAATACATCTACGAGCCCATGATGATGGGCCTTGCACGTCTTGAATTGCCGAGTACCGAACCTTAATTTTTTAAATCCAAGCTTGTCCGACATCTGCAAAAATCATCATTCATATAATAATCGAGTATGAACAAAATTGAGTAGGCGTACATAAGCGAGCTTAAGCCCGTGAAAGAATATGTTTGCTTGATTCCGCTTGATTTGTGATATCACGCTCAAGGGCTCAATTTACATAGTGATAAACATAAATAGCATTGGTAATTATCAAAACTAGTTGACAACGAAATTTTGATCGATAACTTATTCGGTCAGAACTATTTTGGTAAGTTACCAAAATTTTTAAGAAAATACCAATAGTTATTATAATTTTATTATATATATTACTATTGACATCCAAATAATCCCGATGGATAAAGTTAGAAAAATTCAAGATTCAAGATCCTAATCGCGGTGACACTCATTTCTTAACTTGAAAAAAAATTAGATTACTATCAATAGCACTTTAATTGCATATAAGTGTTAATTCAACATAAGTGTGTAGAAATAGGCGTTTAGTTTTCATAGAAATGGCTGAACATCCTTTTTTTGGTCAAGTTAAAGAATCTACCTTTGACTGAAAAAAAAATTATTATTTCAATAGTCTTTAATTTTTTTTAGACATTTCATTTAGAAATAGTGAAATTTGAGTACCTTCAATCCAATCAAAGAAATATCAATCTCAAGAATTGATCAACCAGTTAGAGCACCATATTTGTTATCATGGAATTTGAGCTCACACCTTTCATGGCGCAATTACACAAAACTCTGTTGGAGAATAAAATCTGTTCTTTTCTCATCTTGGAAGGGGTCCTTTTTTCTTTTTTCTTTGGCTTCTTTTTACGTTCAAGAGGGAGGCGCCACAAGTGAAAAAAAGAGGGGGAAAAGAGAGAAAAATAAGGAGGATTGACTCTTCATGAGCACTTTGTATACACCGTCATTGTCGCCCCATCGTCATCCGACCTCATCCTCATCACTGCAAGCTGTATCCATTTTTCTTGGACTTCATTCTCTTGAGGAGTTGGAGCAATAGTCGCCGCTGCCCATTCCAATGATTGAAACCCACGCCATCACTTCGATGAGCCTCGCCATCACTCCTCTCGACGCCATTAGTTGCCAAGCCACTTGCCCTCGCTGTTCCCGAGCCGCCCTTTCCTACTTCACTATTGCTCCCTGCCTTCCCCATCGTGAAAACTGAAGAGCCCAAATCTCGTCCAAATACTCCCTCACCGGTCGTTGTTCTATTCATAGACAGTTATAAAGGTTCCAATCGCTGGTTGTGAGTGCCTGTCGTAGTCTAGTTACACCACTGATAAACCAGGACTTCCTGCTGCCTTCAACGACGGTCATCGATGAGGAGCCACTCAAAACATGACAGTCCGAGGGTTAATTTTTAAGCTCGAATATTCCGGTTGGTTTATCCGATTGTATCTCCGTTTATGTTTCTTACTTTTTGTGGATGCAATGGCCAGCGCAATGGTTAGCCGATGGTTGGAGACAGTGGTTCAGCGAAGAGCGGGAATGAGCAACGGTGGTATAGGAGTTCTTTTGAGCGTGAGATTTTGAATGTTTCCTCCTGGTTCGGTGAAGCTTTAAATATTAATCTGTAGGCATGAAGATTCACTACGAAAAGTCATTGAAGGTGGGAGTTCTGGGAATTGGGAGCCAGGCCTCAAAGATGAGGGGTGAAAATGCCAAAAGATTATATATATATATATATATATATATTTCTTTTTTCAAAAGGAATTAATGATGCCGACGTGTCCGGTGGGGTGAGGCCCCACACGGGGATGAGGTGGCGATGCGGAAGGTCAGTCTTTTCCTTCGTTCCCGTCGGTCCAACCCTCCCTCGAGTCTTCTGCTAATTGCTAATTGCAATGGGGATTGGGCCCCACTTTATCTACTTTTCATCTATCTTTTTCTTTTTCCTTCATTCCTGTCTTTTTTCTTTTTAATAACGTGCGGGGGTGCGATTGAGTTGGGTTTACGGGGGCGTACGTACCCATCACTAACTTTAATAAAAAATTACAGGCTCCTATTTCAGTGCAGCTACCGCCATTTATTGAATTGTTTTGACATTATCAATTGCACCATTGAGTTAGCCACATTTATTTGTTGAAGTTACTAACTCTTATAGGATATTACTACTCTTGATTTGGGTAAATTAGCAACTTTTCTAAGGGTAAGTCACTAACTTATTTTAGCTTTACTAAGTTCTATATTGCCAACTATTTACTTGATTTCTATTTTCAAAATTTTTACTGGTTTGAATAATTTTTTACTATCATTTATTTACAATGGTTATGCGTGTATCAAATTTACTAACCCTCGTAAGAAATTGTCAACTCTTATTTGAGTCATTATACCAATGTTATTTGATTGTTTGAAATAGTCGACTATCCTATTCCAATAACTCGCCAACATTTATTTGTTAAAGTTACTAAGATGCACTTATTAACTCTCAAGAGGATATTACCAATTTTTATTTTAATCGGTACGAACGTTTGCTTGATTGTATCGAAATTACCGATTATTTTAATAATTTAATAGCATTCATTTGCACAACTTATCAACTTGTTCAAGTTACTGGAAAATTATCACTGCCATTTAAGTACACTTACTATTATCTTTAGAGTTACTGAAGTATCAAAATTACTGTATAAACTATTTCAATAATCTATTAACACATAGATGATAACTTTACTATACACACTACTCGAATAATCTATTACACATGGACAATAACTAATATCATTTGAGTACGTCGTGTGTTGATAAGAGATTGGGTTGAAAAGATTCACCAAACTGGCACTGAAGGTGAAAATAACTTAATTATTTGATAGGCATGAGGCCGAAAAAATGTGAAAAAAGAAGAAGAAATTTAAACCTTTTAATGTCTCTTGGAAATGTACACGAAACTGCATTTTTGTGAACATTTCGTGATAACAAACACTGCAAAAAGGTGTCATTCCTTTCTCCGCTGCAGTATTTTTGCCACCAAACAATCTCATAGTCAGACACTTAGAAAAGAAAATTGCGGAAGAGAGCTTCGGCTTCCTCTTCTTCAGGTCAACCAAGTCAACCGAAGAGGTCATGCTTCTCTCTAGTCAAATAGGCATCTCATGAGCTTAAAAATAATAGACAATTGCTTTCATCACATCTTAAATTACATTGGCTTGAACGTAAGAAATCGACCCAAAACTTAGGATAGACATCTTAAAAACCTTCGAGTCCTCCGTGGCTATCACCAGCAAACCCTTTTCTGGATTCCACTCATGCCATCCTCACCTTCCGATAACAAGATATTGAGCCAAAACCTCACAAACTACCGAATCGGAAAACGATCGATTAGACCTGCCCATTACGTCAAAGAAAGAATGCCCGGACGGGAACTGAACCTGAGAAAACAAAGCAGTTCGTCGGAACTTGAAGCTGAAACGGAAGCACGTGCCGGTGACCCTCCTTTGTCGGTCTACATCAAGTAGCCCGAGAACCGCAGCCATCAGCTCTTCTGGAATAGAGCTGGTACACTCGATCTGATAGTCGGAGCCCAGGGGGGTGTCTTCCTTTTTTTTTTTTTTTTTTCCTGAAAATTGAAAATTGAAATATTTATCGAACCCCAAGTGTGCTTGCCTTTTTTTTTTTCTCCCTTTTTCCTCTCTCGCTTCTTTTAAGGACATGTTTCACGGTGGAATATGAATCTTCTGAATTAATAGGTTGACCCTTGTTCGGCTCTATTCCTCTTTCCATTTCGTTTCATTTCTCCGTTTTATCCTGTTTTTATTTCGTACCGTTTGTTTTTTTATCAACTGGGCCGAGAATTTTTCTACTGATTAGTTTCGAAAAGCACTAGACTTTGTTATAATATTCGTTATTCCTAGGTGGTTGGTAATCTTCAAAGAGTACATAATAATTCATTCTTCGAAATTCATTATGAGAACGATAGGAGTCAAGGAGTTTCCTTTTGCCTTGTCTCCTTTCTGCTAAGCAAATAAAGATTTGATGAGACTGAACCATATGCTACGAATACGTATTCGGATACCTTATGTTCATTCATTTTTTGCACCGCTTATGCCTAACATGAACTTTTGATAATTGCTCTAAAAATTATCCAGAAATAAATTAGCAAGAATTCTCAAAATGAACAAAAGAACCAAAAAAAAAAAAAAAAACACTCCAGACAGAACAGCACAATAACATGAAAAAGAAAAAAGAAAAACGAAGACGAAAAAATGAAAGAGAAAAGCAGCTCATTGAAAAAAGTTGTAAATTTTCTTTTACGAAATCCTATTGATTTTTAAAAGCTTTTTTTTTTTTTTTCTGTTGCGAACAAAGAATTTTGATCAAGTGGGTTCTACTACCGTAGACAAGATGCGCTTTTTACGCACAAACGTGCGTTGTCGTTGATCAAAAAGAAATGAGGAAAATCTATAAGTTAAGTGCGCATGTATGCTTGTGTGTTGAGATCATACGAGCTCCCGACGGATCAAATCATTGCGCTTTTATCTACCGGCAAGTGTGATAAATGCTTATCGGTCTCGATTTTTTATCGAAAGGATGAAGCCAAGATTGATTCGAGAATAGTGATCCGCATTGAATCGCTAGCTGAAATCCTTCATGGAAAAGCGGACAATTTGGAAAATTATTTAAAAAAAAAAATCACTTGGACAGTTACAAAAATGAATGAATTAGAGAAATTCTTGTTGAGTATGCAAATATTTGAATATAAATTATTGTTGATAATGAAATATATTTCATTGATAGATTCTTTCAAGCAATACAAGCAATAATTTATAGAAAAATATCGTGGATTAGTTCTTGAAATTGCCAATTATTTTAATAAATTAAAAACACTCCGTTAACTCAAGGTCGTGATTCCTTTTGAGTAAATTCGTTGTGACAGAAGGGTACCTCTACATCCTAAAGTCAAGATCTAAAAAGTTGAAGAGAAACTTTGGATCCAAAGACAGACCAACACATTTTCAAAACAGAACAATACTACGGATACAAAGACTAGCTTACAAAACTTGTTTGAAGTGGTAAAATCCAAGTATTTAGGCAAGTATAGTATAGACACCTAACACAAAAATATTTCGCATGTGACTTAGTAAACCATTTTCATTTACTTGGACTTAACATCTTCAGCATTACTCTACCAAAAAATGGTGCTTAGCTTGAAAAAATGGCGATCTAAATGGAAAAATAGTTGTAAAAAAATATTGTCGCGACCAATTTTTCGTCGGGGGGTGAACCACCTAGGGTTTGGCTAATGGATTGTTAAGTCTAGACTTAACTCGGGCTCTCCCAAGCCCATACCAATTCGCGACTTAGGTTCAAGTTATTAACATGCGATTGATTTTCAATTAGGAGTAGCCACTAATTTATTTTTTGGTGGGTCGATTAGAAACCCAAGTAAAGTAACGGGAGATTCACTTTACTCCTACGAACTAGAGATTTATGAGTTCGGGGACTTGGTTACGTTAGATTTCTCTAGCGCCCTTTCGGTACCTTTCTTTTTATTTTGAAAAATGTTTGGCAGACGGCTTGGATTGATTTTAAATCTATTTCCCTAACATGTGAGGTGTTCATGCAGGTGCGCAAACCACCAATTTAACACTCAGATAAACAATAAATAAATTGCAAAAACTTACCTCAAAGCAACGAAAGCATCTGCAATGTTAAATTAAAACCCACATCAACAACCCTAGATATGGTTTCTAATTAACTCGCAATTTTTGTTTTCAATTTTCTTAATGAGAATCTAATCTTTATGCAATGCAATGTTACTAATCTAACATATAGTGATATGGCATGGCAATATAGCCTAAACTATATGACATGGATAAAAGAAATGCAATAATTAAATGTGCAATCTAAATTAACCAAAATGACTTAATTCTAATGACGTGCGATGCAATGCAATGACGTACACGATTATTTCAATTAAAATGACATGTGAGCTATATGTTACGCAACATTTATCAAATGACCTAATCTGGTGACGGTAAATTTCTAATTAGAAATGAACCTAACAATAATCACTAAATGACGTGCATTTCATGAATCTAAATCTATATGACATCCAAATGACATTTTTTATTTTAAAAAATGCAATCTATCCTAGAAATTGCAACTAATTTATCCTAAGCCAAATTTTATAAAATTTGAAATGATCTAGCTAGATTAAGATTCTATCTAATTTAAATTAGGGATTAAGTCATATTAAATCCTAATTTAAACTAAAACATTATCTAAATCTAAAATGCAATTTATCTAAAAAAGATTATCTAAATTTAAAATGAAACATGCAAATTTATCTAATATGCCATGACAATGTCCTAATTATATATGACATATGCATGATGACTTCTTTTTGTGTTTTTTATAAAATTCCAAATTAAAATTGCCAAACAATTAAACATGTAATTCAAATTTAAAACTAACATCCTATGCATTTTTTGGATTTTTTATTTAAAAATTCGAAATAAAATTGCAATCCTAAACATGCAAGATAATAAAAACAAACCTAATCCTTATTCAGATTTTTTTTTGGATTTTATTTACAAAAATAAGATTGACTCAACCAACTTAACGCCATGAAATCAAACAAGATAAGATTGATATCTAAAAATCGACAAATCATATCTCGCGCATGAGATCGGGTTGGCTAACTTTAAATTAAATCGTGAATCGAATCTCGGGCTTGAGATTGGATTGTCGATTTTTATAAGGAATTGCGAGCCGGATTTCGAGCGCGAAAATCGGACTGTCAATCCTTAATTTGAGGGATTATTTCATGTTGGCAATCTCAACCCTATGTTAAGGAACAATTTCACTAAAACAGAATGTAAAAAATTGAAAGAAAAGAAAAACTACCTAATCTGATTTTGATTTTTTTTCCTTTTACCAAAATAGGGCTGAGCAGCCCGTGGTGCTCAACCAAGAGTAGCTGGTCGGAGGTCCGGCAAGGGGGACTCCGGCGAGGGCGGATCGGCAGGAAAGGGGCGTCGCGGTCAGAGCTACTGGCGTTCGGACTCCGGCAAAGGGCGTCACGGCCAAAGGACTCTGGGTGCGGTCGTCGCGGGCAAAGGGCTACAGATCCGGCTTGGGGGTCGCTCGGGTGGAGGCGGAGCACTGGCGCTAGGGCAGAGGTTCGGGTTGCTGGTGGAGCGGAGGCGCGGCGGAGCTCGGAGATCGACGGGCGGCGTCGCGGCGGAGCAGGAGCTTCGGGTCTCCTGGCGTCGGTCACGCGGAGCAAGGACGTCGGGCTGGTACAGTCGCGGGTGGCGCTCAGCAAGGTCAGGAGCAGCGCGAGCTACTGGACGGCGACGAGGCGGCCCGAGCTTCGGCGAAGCGGCGGTGCTGCTCGTGGAGGCGGCGGAGCGTCGGGGCGGCTCGAGCTTCAGGCACCGGGGCTCGCGGTGGAGGTCAGCGAGAGGTTGCAGGCGGAGCGGCGTGCAGCTGACGGACGTCGGGGCTCGGATGCCGGCACGGGCGAGCGGGGACGGCGCAGCGGCACGAGGTCGGCGAGGCGAGCAAACCAGTGGCGGTGCGGACGCACGGCTGTGGAAACCCTGCGGATGGAAGTTGCAGAGGAGGGGCAGCGGACTTGAGGAAGATGATGAATAGTAGGGGTCAAATCACCTTTTGCCTTTTCACCTTTCTCCTCTCTCTTTCTCTCTCTCACGTTCTGACTTTTCCTTTTTTTTTCTTTTTCTCGCAGAAGCCAAAACCTCTCTTGACCTTTCTCTTCACTTATTTCTGAATTTTTTCCAAAGAAGCTCTCCTAACCTCTCGCACGCACGGCCTTTTTATAGGAAAAGGAATTGGATTTTCAAATTATACTTCGAATCAATCTTCGCAAATCTTTTTCCCAAAATTCATCCCATATTGATAAGGATTCGAGATCAAGATGAAATTTTTTCTAAATCCAAATCTTTTAAAGACAAATCGCAATATTTTTTTACCCATCTGCCCTATCTAAAAAAATTCGTATCCCGATTGAAATTTCAAAATTAATTTTCCTACGAGATAATTTTCGATCATTAAAAATATGGGCTTGGGCCGACTTGCTCGTTTCATGGGCTTATTCCAACTAATTTGAAACCGTCCGCCTTCCGTCCAATAAAAATCAAAAAATGCAAATAACAAAAATAAATGCAACCTATATCTATATGCTATGCAATTAATAAAATTAAACCATAATCTCATATGCAATAAATAAATAAATTAAATCGTCAAAATTTAGGTGTCAACAAATATAAACTAATGAATTCCCACATCTAAGCACGTGAACAAATTGTTGTGAACAGAGGCTCTCATAAACAAGGCAAAGCATTAAGATGAGGTCAACGTTGGCTCAATTCACTATCTTCCGAGCACCCGCCAGTTATTTTATCTGCTCATTTTCTTCTGATAGCTGAGTTTTCATTCTCAATGTTAGCTTGTTGACAGTAATAATACCACAGGAAAGCAGAGTTTCACTTCCTACATCAAGTCCAAGGGGAGGAATTGGTAGTATAAATAAGTCGTAACTTCTCCTAGGCTCAAATAGTGTTATTAGCAGGTAAAAAGAGTTTAATATGATTCATTGATACAAAGATTGACTCTTGCAATTATGAGGGATACATGCACAAAATGTGAGGAACTTTCCAGCCTATATCAAATCTCTCCTTGCAAGGAACGCTCAACCAGTACAAGAAGAGTAGCTGGAAGTAATATTACACCGTGAGAGTCACAAACAGAAATCAAAGGAAAACTATATAGATGCATGATGACATTGAGATGGTATTGCAGGGGTTAAACCTGCCGACTACATGTGAGCATCTAGCATTTCTGCATCTGACATAGCTAGTCTATCTAACATAAATGACATCCCCTCGAATTCAAGTTCTTTATCTTTGTGAACACTTTGACTGGTGTACCAAAAAGGGCAGCAAGATGGCAATACAGGAGTAGGGTACACTTCCGGTTGGTCTAGATGATTGTCAGTTATGTTTTGGAAATCTCCTAAGGCACCAATCTTGTCTAGAAGTTTATAGGAATCTATCGCGCGCGTAGATACAAATCCCTTCATTAAACTAATATCAGCTCGGGATTCTTTACTTGCAACTATGTCATATCCAGATGTTCACTCCCATTACCATCATTCATTCTTCATTCTTGTGTAAAACACCAACTCCTTAGTTCAACGTCATGTTCTCATTTAGACTTTCAAGCACCTTACCCCTATATTCACCAACTCTCCATCAAACGCAATTTGAATGGGGTTGGCAATTGAAGTGGTTTATTTGAGGAAAAGGATCGTAGCACATTTAAGGAAAAGCAAAGGGGGACTAAGGCCAATGACTCAAAGGGCGCATACCGAGCCATCGTTGAAGAAACGAACACATTGAATAACAAAAAAGGAGAACTCTCTCCAGTCAAAGCAATTACCAGGAGAGATTGTCCACGGCCTCTGCCAATTGAAGCAATGAAGCACCACCTTTGAGTCCTCTGTGACCATCGCTAGTAAATCCTTCTCCGAATTCCACTCCGCCATCTTCACCTGCCAATTGGAAGAAACCGAGCAAAAACCTCACGAAACCGAATGGGAAAACAATCGAGTCGACCCACCCATTATTATGACGCAAAAGAAGGCGGACTGGAGCCGAACCTGAGAATGATCCCGTGCCAATCATATTTAAACTTAAGAATAGCTTGTAAAGTGGAAACTTAGTATGGTGCATGCATAAGATTAAATCAGTTCCACCACCCGGCCAATGAGATATACTTGTTACTGACAGTAGCAAGTTTATCAAACGATGATACAAATAGGAAAGACTATGGGCAACAATAAGTTACCAAACGTCCAAACTGCAAATGGACATGGTAAGAAACTCAAGGAAAATAGTTTTTTGAGTATACAATTGATGGCATGGCAATGAATTGATCCTTAGCTCGATTGTGTGGGCAGTGTGAAAAATTGTTACCACTAATTGACTAGGGGGGATTGCAGTATGGTTCTCATTCTCCATCTCTAGGTGTAAAATAAAGTCCTAGATGTGTAATTTCCCTGGGTTAGTGTTTTGAAAGTGAGAATAAGACAACCAAGAAATAGTGTTCTCATAAAATAGAAGCAAAAGTGGCACTACTAATGCATTAGGGTCATCAACTGCACATTTCTTGACATACATACGAGGCTCCAACTGTCGAGATATGCTGGAGCTTTTGAAGTTATGGTAAGTGAGAAAGTGAAACATCCTTTAAGATTGCATGCATATAATGGCATGTATATGCACATAGGAGGAAAAACTAAGCTGCTGCCACTTGTGTTGATGAGGAGAGCAGATACATAGTAAATAGGAAGAACAAAAGGACAAAAGTTTATAAAACCAGACTAGTGGTTCAACCAGTCAAACTTGAGAACCGTACTCTACCAGTTCAACCAGTTGAACGGATTGCATGTGACGTTATCTGGTAGAATATGCATGTTCAGAACAAAAGAAGCCCCGGTCACTCGGCAGACCTGCTTGAGCACAAAAGATCGGATTACGGTTCTCAAAAGCGTTGTTTTAATTTCTAATAGACTAAGCCAATATAGTCAATAAATAAATTATCCGCCACAAAAAGAAGCAAAAGGACACGCGGAGCAAATGGTTGGCATGCCTGTTAGTAACAAGAGATCGGAGTTCCAAACCCCAACCCATTTTCTCGAGATAGATATCTACAACTCATCTAAAGGAATTACTTTCGAGAAAGACATCCACGTACTTTTCTAATGGTATGGAGAATACAATATATGTGTCATGGTTCATTTTGTACTTAAAGGAAATCGCTAGATCTCTTATAATGATTTAAAAGAATTGATTTAGAGGGAAAATTGTAAAAATAGTAGCCACTGTGACGCATGATGAAGAGTTGAAGACGCTTTTAGAGTTGATTCCCCATGTGGCGTGCCGCAGTACTATATCGAATAGCAGTTGCCCAATGTACTTCATATTCTACAAAGCATGCCGAGGTGATGGATAGGAAGATGTCGAACGGATTGGAGATACCGGTCAAGATCATCAAACTTATAAGCACAATAACCCAAACAGAGGGAGTTCGACATACGAGAGTTGCGTATATGTGTTTAACCAAATCAAAATGGGGACTTCCATTATTATTCCCTCTCAGGAAAACTGTCCAAAAAGTTCTAAACCTATTACACTTTTGTCAATTCAATCGTAAATTTTTCAATTTTGCTAATTGAATCATAAACTTCTTCATCTTTTGCCAAGTTCACACAGTTAATTTTGGCCGGAATTTGCTAATGTGGATGGTTGGTATTGACATGACACTTTTTAAATGATATTTTAATAATATTTTGAAATTTTTTATGGTCTTTTCTTTTCTTTTCTTTTTTACATTTTTTGCTTTTATTTTTGGATTTTGGAGTTAGGCTGGTGAGGGTGGCCAACTGACCTAGGTCGAGGGCTTGCATGCCCTCGCTTTGGCCGGCAAGGGCATCATGGCCTCGCCAACATAACTCCAAAACCCAAAAAAAAAACCATAAAAAATTCAAAATATTATTAAAATATTATTAAAAAAAAAGTGATACTTCAATGCTGATCATCCCCGTTAGTAAATTTTAGTCAAAATTGACTAGATAGGTTTAATTAGCAAAATATGAAAAGGTTTACGACTCAACTAGCATAAATGAAAGGTTTAAAACTAAATTAACAAAAGTTCAATAAGTTTATGACTTTTTGAACAATTTTCCCCTCTCTCTCTCTCATAGGCACACTACGCTTGTAGAACTATTCTGAGTTCAAGATGAAACACATTATAAGATTAGAGTGTATATGGTAGTCAATTTCAGGGGATTACAATGGGCATAGACCACGGAATTTGCCAAAGTCAGTTGCCCTCACCGTGGCAAAAGGAAAAGGGAAAAAAATCAGAAAAATTAATAAAAAATTGTAAACATTATCCACGTTGGCAATCTTTGCTCAAAATTTGACTAGGTGGATTACGTTGGTAAATCCTCCAAAGGTTTAGAACTCAATTAGCCAAATTTAAAAGTTTATGATTGAATTGATGCAAACGCAATAGGCTTAAGACTTTCTTGGTAATTTTCTCTAATATTGTGTGCCGAACATTCAATAATCATTTGGCTTGAAAGGATGTCAAGTGTTTCCACACTTTGAATAGCTAAAACTCACTTTCACTTAGGTGATTCCAAGTGGATATTGACAGGATATTTTTACCACTAAGTAGATATGAAAAGATGTAATAAGCACACGGCAACATGTTTCTGTATGCATTTTTATCAATAAGTGACAGGAAAATCACATTAGAAAAGAAGATTGGTTGGTTAAACTAATATGAGGGCACATTAGGTACTTATCTGTATTTGACCCCATCATCATTAATAAAGTTATTCGTTTGTGTATAGATCAGCTTTGTTGTCTTCTTAAGTGACTAGTTTTCTGATTAGAGTCTCATGTATTAAGTCTTGCCAGTTTGCCGCTATCCACAAGCAGAAAAGCTATTTTTGGGAACACACACTATTGAGACATGATGCTAAGTTACCTTGATATTCTCTGATCATTCAGACGGTTAGTATTATAATGATGTTGAGTTACAAATGATCATTAGTTCTATTATTACTGAGAATAGTGGCAGAAGTAAATTTTATGAGGCTCTACAATGGCTATAAATAGAAGGTTTAGCCAAAGGTGTCTGGTGCGATAGACACAAGTTATCTTCTTAGACAATTCCTATGAATAGTAAAGCGTCTTCCTTAGCTGTACTTCTTTTCCTAGCCTTCTCTTCTTATTTTCTCGGTCCTCGAAACTTTTGACGACAATTTCTCCAAAATGAGCTTGTGTAAAACGGGTCATGGAATTTAATGTTTACATGGGATTTGCACTAGCAGCGGACCTATTAACGATCATTTATTTTGTTGATAATGTTATTGTCCCATCTTATAATTAATGTTAAATGTCACTATTTCTGCACTTGCATTAGGAAGAATACATTGAAGACGTGAAGATATGGAAGAGCTATAAATAAAGGAGGAGTTAATTTTAGGGTAAATTCAGCTGAAGTTCCCAAAGAGCTATCATCGCGACAAATAATAAACATAAGAAAAGAAGTATCACAAATGCACATGTTACATTCATGCATACTTTCTTCTGGAGATTGGCAATAATCCGAGAGAAAGAAAACTACAATTAAAAAATTATTGATTCCTGAATGTACATAATTGAATTAAAAGACTCCATGATGCCCTTTATTAAGGATACAAAGTTTATTCATGATGCTGTAGACAGAATCTCATCATCTTAAACCTACCATCTATTTGAGGGCTCCAAATATCTGAGATCGGAATATAGCCTATGTTCTTTATTGCCAAATTGAAACCATATATCTGGCTAGTTATGTTCCCCGCAAAATTGTATTATCTACACCGGATCACATACGTCACTTAACAATGACATGTGGAGAGGAGCAAGTCGATTTCGAGTAAGAGATCTCAACATTCAAATGTAGAGTTCGTTAGTCAAGTACACTGCCTGAACCATTCACCCCAAAGTGTAGATAATCCAAACCAAACAATTGGTTCTCTTACACATGAAAATAGTGCACATATACAAATGAAGCAAAAGCTTGGCACTATCGAGCAGGTCTCAAAGCTTACAGCAATACCATGACAACAGTTACTATCAGATAGAAGCCATGATTCAGCATCTTTTGGTAAATTCCATCCCACTTGATAGATAAATCGCTACATTTTACTCCACTTTTTTTTTATCGACAAATACTTGCCTAGCAGAAAAGGCACATGGCAGGTATGGAAAAGGCACATGGCAGGTATGGATTAAGACTTCTCCAGAAAGGGTGAAGTCGAAGAGCATCAGTCAGAAAGCCCACATGCATTGCTTCTCACACCAATGTCTGCAGCTCCAAGTATGAGAGGTCCACCCACAACAGCAACATAAGCATAACCACCACAAACTCTTGAACAGACAGTCATTCTGAATCAAAGATTTCTTCTTCATACTCGTCCAGTATGTAGATTAGGGCCCACTTTCTTGCAGCTAAAACACAAGCCACACCTCTACCTCCATTGCCAAAAAAAAGATCAACTTGATTTCAGTCCAGTGTTCCTTGAATGTATGGCCATAACTAACATGATGTTTAGATACCTTTGTTGGGTAAAAGTAAAATTACAACGCATGCATTACGCTAAAACACAGGCAGGAAGCAAACCTTAATTGCCTAAAGAGGCTACATCATGCATGTAACTATGAATGCTCCACAGTATCTTGCTACACTAGATGCCATGATAGTATCTATGGTCATGAACTTGTAAATAGTGGTTCTCAGTCAGTAACTCAAGACTGCTATGCACCTACCATGAAAGAATGATTATTCATTTTGTATTTGTCTGGTGACTATTAAATCATTTGGCACTTTGTCCTCTCAATTGATTTAAAATTTAGGGGAAAACTAATACTTCATTTTTTTTTTTTTACTTCTTCAACTAAAAAATATTCTTCTTTGGAGCATATTTTTGCACTTCTTCAATCTATAGAGACAAACATGAAGTGGTCTATTCAAGAGGCATAGTGTACCTATGCCAGTCACATTTGAACTTAATAGAAGGTTCTAAGTGGAAATGTAGTAAGGAGCATGGATAGGATTAATTCAATTCCAATACCCAGCCAACGAGATAAATTTGTCACCGACACTGGCAAGTTTATCAAACATTGATCACTAAGGAAAGAGTATGGGCAACAATAAGTTTCCAGACATCCAAAACTGCAAATGGACATGGCAAGAAGCCCAAAGAAAAAACCTTCAGAGCTATACAGTTGATGGCATAGCAACGAATTGATCCTTAGCTTGATGGTATGACTGTCAAAATGTTCTTACCACCAACTGACAAGGGAGAACTACAAGACGGGGAATGCTGCGAAGCTTCTCATTCTCCATCTCCAAGCGTAAGATATGGTCCTAGATGTGCAGTTTCACGGGATTAGTGTTTCATAAGTGAGAATAATACAACCGAGCAAAAATATCCTAACAAAATACAAGCAAAAAGGGCACGACTAAACATTAGGGCCATCAAAGACACATTTCTTAACCTACATACAAGGCTCCAGCTGTCAAGGCATGTTGGAACTTTTTGCAGTTACAGTAAGGTAGAAAGTAAAACATCCTTTGAAATCACAAGCATGTAATGACGTGTATGCATCATACACATAGGCAGAAAAACTAAGCTGCTGCTAATTGTGCTGATGAGAAGAGTAGATAAATAATAAATAGGAACAATAAAAGAACAAATGTTTTAAAACCAAAACAGTGGTTCAACCAATCAAAGTGGTAGAACCGTGCTCTTCCAGTTCGACCGACTGAACCAATTGCATGTGATGTCATCTGATAGTATACTTTGCATATATTAGATTACACACTTTTAGAACAAAAGAAGCCCAGTGAGTCGGCAGACATTGTAGCATCTTAATAGATTACACATGCTTGATGTCATCTTAATAGCATCCTATTCAATTTTAGATTAGGCCAATATGGTCAATAAATAAATTATCCACCATGATTGTAGCAAGAAGACACTAGAGCAGATGGTTGGCACACTTGTTAGTTACAAGAGGTTAGAGTGCCAAACCCCAACCCAATTCCAACTTACTCCTTTAAAAATTTTTTACGGCCCAGAGTTGGTCCAGACTAGTTGACAGGTTTGCTGGGTATCAGTTGACAGGTACACCTGGTTACCGGTTGAACAGGGTCAATACCACCAGTTCTTGATCAATACTATTTTTGCTGGGAAACCAGACTGGACTGGTCTGGTTCCCAGTCCAAGTAGAGCCACTTCTTAAAACTCTAACATGAACAAGAGTCGACAGAAAAGCACGATATGCTACTTTTTCCATTTTGCCATCAATGTCTTAAATAGTGAATTGACATGATCGGAATAGAACTCTAGATATCATGAGTAAGAAATCAATATGCAAGCTCCGGATCCATGAGTTACCTTCAACTGGTACAAATCCCAGTTATTTGCACACGTGGTTCCTGCAATATGCACAAATGGAAGGTCACTAGCCTGCAGGATTGTCATCTTGGCATCTCCCAAGTTTTTACCTGTGTCATTCATCTTATTTAGCAACATAATAATTTGATGTTCCTGCTTCCAACAGAACATATTATCCATACTTGCAAGTTTGGGCCACAAAATATGATATACAAAGCTTTTACCTCAGATAGAGTCTAATCCACACAACAGTGACCAAGAGGGATGCACAACAAGATCCTTCCAAAGATCTTCCCTTCTTCACATTGCTTGAATCATTCATAAGTCCACTCACTACCACTATACGATTTGTTACATCTAAAAAAGACTTCATGTATTTGGAAGGAAATATAATCTGAAGCAAATTCGTAGTCATCCTGCAATACCATACAGAGTAATGATTAGCATGAAAAAACAGTTGGACTCTGCACATGTGGATCTCTGGATAATATTTGTAGTTTCAGATTAATGGTATATACCTTATAGAAGGACAGTGAATTGGGAATATATTTGGTGGATGCTAAAACTAACATTAGAGGGAATTGTAGCAATAAATTCTTACAAAGTATCATTTTTCAAAATAGAAAGAGAAGGCATATTGGCAGCTTCCTTGAAAATGTGATTTTCAAATTAGTTTCTAATCAGGAAACATGAGATACAATATTTCAAACATGAGATACAATATTTCCATACACAAGGATCATAAGTTAAACACAGAGCGCAAATAAAATCGCCCAACTAAAGCTTACATGTACATTGTTAAGTAATTGTTAGAATATTTAAATAATAAACCATGCCTTCATCTATCAGCTTAAGCTTTTAGAACAGTTGGCAGTGGTCCCACAAAATCTCACATGGTAGCAAAGTTAGGAGGTCCTGAGTTCGAATCTTCCAGACCCCTATTTGTCTCCCCAGTTAAATTTCCACGCTTAGTACTAGGCAAAAAGACTAGACTAAGCGTGAGGGGGAGTGTTAGAATATTTAAATAATAAACCACGCCTTCATCTATCAGCTTAAGCTTTTAGAACAATTGGTAGTGGTCTCACAAATCTCACAGTGATCAAACATCAAATATGAAAAACTAAATTATTAGACCAAGGGTAAGTGAAAAACCATTGTTAAGGACAACCTCCAGAAGACAACCCCTAACCCCCAAGAATTTCCTTTTCTTTCTCTCCTTCTCTCATTATAGTCTCAAGATTCTGGCCACTAAGACAAGGAAATGAAAAATATAGGACAACTTTATGGTAATAGGCATTTGGATAGAAATATCTACAAACCCATTAACAGAAGTCCTGAATTAGCTAAACGAGAAATGAATATTTCAGCTCAAATAATTGATGAGTCGGGTAAAACCAAAAGCACAAACTTTTAATTAAAGGATTGCAATATTTACATAAAACCAATTTTGAGCCCAGGTATCATACTCAAACTCTTGTTACACACAGAGATCTAGAATTTCACATTTGGTGCACATATTAGCAACGACGACCAGATTTGAAGGGGGGAAAAGCTGCTCAATAAGGAGATTTGTGGCAAACAGATTTTCCTCAGAAATCGATTTGGAAAGTGAGAATTCCAATTAAAGTCTCTTTTTGCTTGGGAAGCAACCTAGGAACAAATTCTTACTTTATAAATGAGACAAAATACTAGTTAATAGGTGTTTCCTCATCAAAAGGAGGTAGAGTCTGCACGGCATCCCCTCCTTCATTGTTCTCGGAAAGAATGGTTTGGACAGTTTCCTATGCTTGTGCCATGTTATCTTGGGTTATCAGAGGTTTTATTGAGCAAGAACTTTGGGCATGGCAGGGCATTCATTTACAGCACAACAAGTGGGATTAACTCAATTCCCCTGTTTCTTTTGGCTGATTTGGAAGGCGTGGAGCAAGAGAGCTTTTGATGGAGAGAAATTGTCTGTTCCATTTTATGGAAATTTGGCTTAAAGTCACACACTTTTGGTATAGTGCAGACTTGCATATGGATGTAAATGCCCTGGTTGATTAGTCAATGATTGACCCGGTATTTGAGCTCCCTTTTGGCTTTGTGAGTTGTTTTGTATATGGCTTTAGTTTTTTGGGCTCCTTTGGTATATGGATTGCACCCCATAGGTGCCCTACAGGTGAACTATATAATCTATAAAAAGAAACTTCACACTTTTTTGAGGATTTTAAGTTATTCCAATTGCCTTATATTCCAACACATGTTATCTCATCATATAATTTCAAGTACCAACATCAACATCTCACTTTTTTGCGAGTAACGTCACCATGACAAAAGGGTGCCGCTACTACTAAAAGTCAAGATCGAAAAAGTTCAAAAGAAACATTGGATCCATAGAGCTACCAACACACTACCAAAATAGAAGCAATACTAGGGACTAAGAGTAGCATACAAAACTGATTTGAAGAGGAAAAATGCGAGTATAATACATTAGTAGGTCTCAAACACCTAATATGAATCTATCTGACATGAAACTTAGTAAAACGAATTTCAATACTGCTTATGCATTACATATAATGAATGCCTGGATGACACGAAGTAATCTCCAATGTTCAAGGCCTGTTAAGCAACTTGATGAAGTCCATTTTTTCTGCAGACAGAAAGAGATTGATAATCTAAGGAGGCATTCGGCTGATAAAGATTCTCAAAAGTCTGTTTTGATTTCAATTTGAGAATTAAAACAGACTAGAAAATGCGTTTGGTAACACTCTGAAAGCAGTCGACGAATAAAAGGAAAACTATTCTCATAATCAAAATAAAAAATTGAAGATGACTTTTTGTATTCCCATTCCAAATGCAAACATGGAGATTTGGAATAAATAAGCCTGTTTTTGGAATGTGATGTAACCCAAGCATATTCTCACAATTTTCATCCCTAATGACATATATTATTTTCACTAAACAAATATTTTGTCAACAAAACATCGAAAATAGTTTCTATGAAAATAGAAACTAAAATTGTTTTCTAAAACTAAGCAGGCCTTAAGCAATCGAGAACAAAAATGACGCATGACTCATGCGACGATGTTTAAAAATTTTGCAACAAATTTGCCTCACAACTTTCAACATCTGAACTACATAGATTTTTAGGGACTTTTTACTGAAAGATAAACGATACTTACAGGTTGAGTAGAAATCTGAAGCATGAACAAGATAATTTAGGCTTCCAAGTATGAAGCATCAAGTTGTTCAGCTGATGGCAACTCTTGAAAGTCAATTCAAGCATTAAAAATTATCAGCAGGGAAGTTCTTCCATAACGTAAAGTTTAAAGTTATTTCTAAGAAAACTGCCTCGAAATTGCTCTACCTTAACTACCCATTTCTTTGTAAGGACGATGATAATATCTTGAGTTACTTCGCGTTTTACTTTCCTTATGACCAAACAAAATTAGATACCACCGAAACAAATATCAGTGCACATAAACAACCATAATATAATCGTAATATCAAGTACAATCACCACCACATAAACTAGAACAGAATCTAGATTTCCACTCAGAACCTTCATTCACACTAGGTTTTTTCTGTAAAATGCCAACTCCTCAGTTGAAAATCATGTTCTCAATTAAGACATTCAAGCACTTCACACACTAAATAGAAAAAAGAGAGAGCTTTCTCAATTTGAAGCAATTACCAAGTGAGACTGTCCCAGCAATAGAGGTCCAACCATAGTAGACATTCGTTCTGAATCTGAGATTTCATCTTCATCCTCATCAAAGTATGTAGACCAGGGCTAGCTTTCTTGCAGCCAAAACACAAGCCACACCCCTGCTTGCTGTAGCCAAAAATAAATAACTCAACTTGATTTCACTCCGATGTTCCTATAATATGGCCATAACTAATGTGATGTTTTGATACCTCTGTTAGGTAAAAGTAATAAGTACAATACTTGCATCACGCTAAAACATAGGTGGAAGCAATACTTGTGTACTGAAGAGGCTATCGTATGCATGTGAACCATGAATGCTCTACAGTATCTTTCTACACTAAAGACCCTGATAGTGTCTATCATCATGAACATGTATGTAGTAGTTCTCAGTCAGTAACTCAAACTGCAATGAACCTACCATAAGAAGATAATTATTCTTTCCGTATATGTCTGGCCACTAAAGAATCATTTTTTCGCACTTTGACCTCCCAATTGATCTAAAATTTACAGGAAAACCTAATAGTTCAGTATTGTACTTCATGCAATGAAAAAGATATTCTTTGGAGCATAAATTTGCACGTTTTCAACCATCAGAACAAGCATGAAATTGTCCATTAAAGAGGCACAACATACCTATGCCAGTCATATTTAAACTTAAGAGTAGGTTGTAAAAGTGGAAACTTAGTAAGGAGCATGGATAGGATAATTCCAGCTCCACCACTTAGTCAATGAAATAAATTTGTTACTAATACTGGTGAGTTTATCAAAAAATGATATAGAAAGGAAAGACTATGGGCAACAACAAGTTTCCAAAAATCCAAACTGCAAATGGACATGGTAAGAAGCTCAAGCTCAAGGAACATAGTTTTCAGAGTATACAATTGATGGCATCACAATGAGTTGATCCTTAGCTCAATTGTACGACGGTGTAAAGAAATTTTACCACTACCAAGGAGGAACTACAGTATGGGGAATGCAGAAAATCTTCTCATTCTCCATCTCTAGGTGTAAGATAGAGTCCAAGATGTGTATTTTCACTGGGTTAGTGTTTTGGAAGTGAGAATGAGACAACCAAGCAAAATTGTTCTCACAAAATAGAAGCAAAAGTGGCACTACTAACCGATTGGGGTCATCAAATGCACATTCCTTAACAAACATTCAAGTATAAGGCACCAACTGTGAACACAACTTTTGCAGTTATGTTAAGGCAGAAGTACAACATCCTTTAAAATTGCAGGCATGAAATAGGATGTATATGCATATAGGAGGAAAAACTAAGTTGCCACTCCTCACGCTGATGAGGAGAGCAAATACATAATAGGAAGAACAAAAGAATAAACATTTTTAAAATCGGACTAGTGGTTCAACCAGTCAAACTAGTAGAACCATGCTCTGACAGTTCGACCAGTTGAACCAATTGCATGTGATGTTGTCTAATAGAATACAAATTTCCTAAACAAAAGAAGCCCAGTTCACTCGGCAAAGCTGCTTAAGCACAAAAGACAGGATTCCTGGTCTCGATAGAATTGTTCAAATTTTTAATAGACTAAGCCAATATGGTCAATAAATAAATTATCCACCACAAAATGAAGCAAGAAGACACTGAAGCAGATGGTTAGCATGCCTTTTAGTTACAAGAGGTTGGAGTTCCAAACCCCAACCCACCTTCAACACCCTTCCTTAATGTTTTTGAAAGGCCTAGAATTGGTCCAGACTAGTTGACAGGTTTGTTGGGTTACCAGTTGACAAGTACACATGGTTACTTGTTCGACAGGGTGGATACCACCAGTTGTTGACCACTATTGTTTCCGCTGTGAAACCAGACTCAAAAGAAAAGCACAATATCCTAGTTTTTCCTTTTTGCCATCAATGTCTTAAATTGGGAATTGACATGTATAGGAACAAATAGAACTCAGGAGCATCCTATATTTCTCACAAGTAAGGAATCATTATGCAAACTCTAGATCCACAAGTTACCTTCAATTGGTCCAACTCCCAGTTAATTGCATAAGAGTTTCCTGAAATATGCATAAATGGAATGTCACTGGTATGCAAGATCATCATCCAGGCATCTCTCAAGTTTTCACAAGCATCATTCATCTTATTTAGCAGCATAACAATTTGAAGTTCCTGTTTCCAATGTAATATATTAGCCACATTTGCAAATAAGGGATTTAACATATGATATACCTAGCTTTTACCTTTGATAGAGCCAAATCCATACGATAGTAACCAGGAGGGATGCACAACAAGATCGATTCCAAAGGCCTTCCCTACTTCACATTGCTTGAATCATTCATAAATCAACTCACCACTATTATATCGTTTGTAACATCTAACAAAGACTATTTGGAAGGAGATATAATTTGTAAACCCAATTTCATGAGTTTGATTGGATGAAGCAAATTCAGAGCCATCTTGTATTTGTACTATGCACATGTAAATCTCTAGAGAAAATTGTAGTTTCAGATTAAAGGTATATACCTCATAGAAGGATAGTGCAAAGGGAATGTATTTAGTGAATGCTGAAACAGACATATGAGGGAATTATGACAATAAATTCATATCAAGATTTGTTTTTAAATAGTAGAAAAAGGCATCTTAATAGCTTCCTTGAAACTGTAATGATTAAATCATTCCCTAATCTAAACATGCGGCACTGTTTTTCCATACATAGTGATCATAAGCTAAACAGAAAGCCCAATCTGACAAGATCACCCAACTTAAGTTCCAATTACATTGTCAAGTAATCAACCTGAGACCAACTATGAAACACTAGAATATTAAGAAGAGGGTAAGTGAAAATCATTGTTGACTACAAAACCTAGAAGACAACACCCCACCCCCAAAGGTTTCCCTATCTTGTTCTCCTTCTCACATTATGGTCTCATAGTTTTGGTTACTCAGGCAAGGAAATGAAAAATATTCGTACAATTTTTTGGTAATAGGAAAATGGATAGAAAGATCAACAAACTCAAATAATCAATAAGTTGGATAACACCAAAAAGCAAAGACTGGCAATGTTCACACAGTCCAATTTTGAATCCGGGTAATCATACTCAAACTCCCGTAATGCATACAATGAGATCAAGAATTTCACATTCGGTGCACACATCGGCAATGAGGACCAAACTTGAAAGGGGAAAAAAATGAATCACTTCAAACAGTAGATACTAGCAATGTTTTGTCCCATAATTCATATTTCTCCCACAGAGGTGGCATGGGTAAGAACACTTATGCATGGCAAACTAGATATAGCATTAATGAGAAGAATCTACAATGAAAAAGCAATAAACGACACATTCAGATATGAACTTCTATGCAAGAACAAGATTCTATTACATCTCACATTTCTAATTCTTTTGTTAATACCTCTCTTCCATCTGTTGAAATTCCTCTGCAAGTGTCCTTCGCAAATATTCACTGTCCCCAAAACCTCCAAGTTGCAGTAATTCTTTGGCACAATAATGCGTGTAAGACGTCTTGTTGACCTGACCTGACCTGACATAATAAATAAAAGCAGAAAGCGCAAGAAATTAAACTTTATCTTTAAAAAAGTGAGACCTTACAATCCAACAAGAAACAACAATCAACCCATCTATTTTAACCCTCGTTACCATCTGGATAATTGAAATAATGTTGGACCAACAAAAACTAGGGTTGATGACCAGCAAACCACCCTAACTTGAGTCAATCTTATCTAGTTGAAGTGTTGAAGTGCTCAAAGTATTTATGAGGACTGTAGCAAGATGATCTGAAATGAAGAACTAACCTACAAACCAGAAGTCATTTACCATTGCACATCATCAGTTTAGCAACTACTGTGGACACGCTGCTAGAACACATGAAAACAATACTAGGCTTGACAGCATATCATTCTAACATTTAAAGCACGACCAAGTTCCATTACACCATGGTATTAGAATTCTCTCACCTACAAATGGATCGCACAACCTAGTGAAAGCCTACCAAAATAGCTGCTAGAATACATGAAAGCAAATACCAAGCCGACCATACTTCGCAGTATCCAAGGAATACTAAGCTGACCAACCTTCTCGCTTCGAAGCAATTACAAGGAGAGACTGTCCACAACCTCTGCCAATTGACATTACCTTCGAGTCCTTGACCATCGCTGGCCAATTCTTCTTTGGGAATCCACTTCATCGTCTTCACCTGCCAATCAGAAATCAAGCAAACTTCAAAAAATCAACTTGGAACAATTGAGTCAACTGCCCATTAGGTCACAAATAAACACTAGGAGCCAAACCTGAGAAGCCAGTGATTTATCGAACTGAAGCTGAAATAGGAGGATGACACACTGTGGTCCTTCTCTGGTCTCCATAGCTAAACCTCCGTGAGCAATCGAAAACGCAACATTAGCACCAGAAGAAATCACAAGGATGCGAGCTGAAAGAGGGCTTGTGAAGGATAGAGCTCAAACCTAGAGGAACGCTCGAGCCAGTTGAAGAGTGAGAGGATGAGGAAAGTCCACTTGAATCCTAGAGTAACATGTGGGAGAGAAAATAAGGCAGATAGAGAGACTTGATCACAGGAGTGGAGGCGAACATTTTCAGCTCTGCAAAGCTTCTGTTAAACATAAGCAAGGCAATGTGGGATGACAACATGCAAACAACCTTTTACCATTCCAAGTGTTAAGTTACTTTAATTGAGTTTCCTTTATTATCAGAGTTTTATTCCTCTTTTAACTTACATAAGGGTATTATTGTCATATACAGTTTATATTCAATATAAATACAATGGGTGTAGGGTTTCCACTACTACAGAAATCTACAGCCCCTTTCTTTCTTTCTTTTACGTTCTCCTTCTCTTCTTCTCTATTCCTTCTCTCTTCTTATTTCTCTCTTACTATTCCCTGCGGGTTCTCTAATCGGCTTTATGACATGGTATCAGAGCCGATCTAACTATCTGATTACTTGAACATATTGCTGGTTTGAGAGTCCCCTAGTAACCCTACTTCTTCTTTGGTGCGTAGCAACCTAAAGCTGCAATTTTTATTTGTTTTCTCTTTAAGTCTCGATAAATATGAGATCAGAAGATATCAGATTCATCAGGTTCGGTTTATGAATATGGATTACAACATTTGCTGATCAGCAGATTCAAGAATCAGAGTACTCTATTGATTATGGTTGACTGGTCTTGCTGGTTTTCCATCAAACATACAATTATTTGAATCGAGATTTTTGGTAAGATATTTTCTTCTATACAACAGTCTCTATTTATGAGTTTTTAGCATCCCTTTGGTTAATTGATGGAGCCAATTACATCTGATTATACAAGTGTTGCTGCTTTGTTACTTGCACTAAAGTTTCAGCCCTCTTGATTAGTGGTAGATATACTTATATTGGGATTATCATCATGAGTGATACTAAGGCTCCTACAGATAGTGTCAACGTTCAAATTACCACTATTAAATTAAATGGATCCTCCAATTACTTGTTATGGGCCCAAGCTATGAAGGTCTATATTAATGCCAAAGGGAAACTTCATTATCTTACCACAAACCCCCTACTGAAAATTCTAGAGATTATAGTGATTGGATGAGAGAGAATGATACACTTATGGTGTGGTTATGGAATAGCATGGAACCATCCATCGCTGCTAATGTCATGTTCCACACAACTGCTAAGGGAGTGTGGGATGATCTTATGGAGAGTTACTCACAAGACAAAAATATGTCTAGAGTTTATGAACTATATGAGAAGATCTTTAATTTTAAACAAGGAGACAAGTCTCTTGGAGAATATTATAGTGCTTTAAAAGGTATGTGGGAAGAACTCAATCTATATCAGCCCATCACTACTGATTTTGAGAGACTAAAGACACAACGAGTTGAATTTCAAGTGGCCAAATTTTTATTTGGCTTGAATGCTGACTTACAGCTTATGAAGAGTCAACTTCTTGCTGGAGAGAGAGTTTCTTCTATGAATGAAGCATTTTGTCGAATTCAGCGCATTGTCCCTCAGTCTTCTACATCATCTAAAGACAATTAAGCATTTGTGGCTGGTAGTGGTGGTCGTGGTGGATTTTCCAATAGAGGTCGTGGTTTCGGGGGAGGTCGTAGTCGTGGTGGTGGACGTAGTGGACAAAGTTTTGATCGAGATAGCCGTCAGTGTATACACTGCGGCAAATTCGGTCATATTGTTGACACTTGTTGGGTTAAGCATGGCAAGCCTGAGTGAGCTCAACGATCAGTTACTGCAAATACTATTGTGTCTGAAGGGAGTGCTCGAAATGTGTCTTACAGTGACATGAACTCATCTATCCCACCTGGGGGTAGTTCTTCTGAGTCTATGGCTCGAGATGATATGGTTGCACAACTCATCAAACGTGTCCAACAACTAGAGGCTTCCAATTTCTCATCCATTGCCACTCTTGCACGTACAGGTAACATGGCCTCTTTCTCTACTTTGTCTCCTAGCACCTCTTGGGTCATTGACTCGGGAGATTCTAGTCATATGACGGGTAAGCAAGAACTATTTTCTTCCCACACTAACTCTAGTCCTTCATCCGACGTTATTTTAGCTAATGGTTCATCGACTCAAGTGGTTGGATCAGGGACTGTTTCACTTACATCTTCCTTATCTTTGTCCTCTGTTCTACATGTTCCCCAACTTCCTTTAAATTTGTTATCTGTTAGTTAACTAAAGCTCTTAGTTGTTCAGTTACATTTTATCCATCTGATTGCGTTTTTTAGGACCTTCAGACAAAGAAGATGATTGGTGGAGGGCATGAATGTGATGGACTCTACTATCTCAATGGTGTCTCTACTGCTGACGCCAATGGTCTAACTGCTAGTTCTATTACCCCCTTATTATGGCATTCTCGTTTAGGGCATTTATCTTTATTTAAGTTACAACAAATAATTCCCGAGTGTAAATCAATTTCTACTCTTGAGTGTGAGGCTTGTGAACTTGGGAAACATCATCGTAGTTCCTTTCCTAGTCGTAATGATTCTTGTGCATCTACTTTACTTGAACTTGTTCATTCGGACATCTGGGGACCTTCCCGTATTGCTAGTAGAAATGGTTTTAAGTACTTTGTTACTTTTGTGGATGATTATTTTCGTTTAACATGGCTCTATATGCTTCATGACTGATCTGAATTTTTACATGTTTTTCAATTATTTCATCGTGAGGTTACTAATCAGTTTAATAAATCCCTTAAAATTTTGCGAACAGATAATGCTCTAGAATATACACAGAAATCAATTTCTTTTTTTTGTTCTAATCTTGGCATTATACATCAAACAAGTTGTACTTATACCCCTCAACAGAATGGTGTGGCCGAGAGAAAATACCGTCACCTTCTAGAAGTTGCTCGTTCACTCTTATTTCATATGAATGTGCCAAAATCATTTTGGAGTGATGCTGTCCTTACTGCATGTTACCTCATAAATCGTATGCCTTCCACTGTCCTCAATAATCAGTCACCAATTAGTGTTTTATTTCCTAACAAGCCGTTATTCTCTCTTACCCCGTGTGTCTTTGGTTGTGTCTGTTTTGTTCATAACCTACATTCCGGTTCTGATAAACTATCTCCTCGTGCTACTAAATGTATTTTTCTCAAGTATTCACGTACACAAAAGGGATATCGGTGTTATGATCCTACTACTTATACCCATTATGTTAGTATTGATGTTACTTTTTTCGAGGGCACACCATACTATTCTACTGAGGGTAAAGAGTTTTCAACTGACATTGTAGCTGATCCTCCTATCCCACAACAAATCCCTCTAGATTCTGTTAGTCTGTCTCTAGTATCTCCTCCCTTGTAGGTGTATCAACGGCGAAAGCAGTCTATGGCACCACCAGTCTCCAGCTCTTCAATGCCCTCCCATCAATCTTCCTCCTTGTCTCCTGGTCCAAACAATCTTCTGATTGCCCTTCGCAAAGGTACTCAGTCTTGCACACAAAAATCCTCTTTGGCTTATCCTATTGAGCGTTATGTGTCTCTCTCACATCTTCCTTCTCCATTACATGACTTTGCTCTATCATTACAAACTCACACAATTCCTACTTCTACCACTGAGGTTTTGTCTCGCCTTGAGTGGAAGAAAGCTATGGATGTGGAAATGGAAGCTCTAGTGTCTCGCCAAACGTGGTCATTGGTTGATCTTCCCCTTGGGAAGGATGTGGTGAAGTGTTGTTAGGTGTACACTATCAAGTACAATCTAGATGGCTCAATCGAGCGTCTTAAAGCTCGACTCGTTGCTAAAGGTTTTACTCAAACTTATGGAGTGGATTATTTTGAGACATTTTCCCCTGTGGCATGTCTCAATTCTGTTCGTGTTATTATTTCTCTTGCTATGAATTTCAGTTGGTCATTATATCAATTGGATGTCAAGAATGCTTTTCTTTATGGTGATTTGTCTGAAGAAGTATATATGGAGCAACCTCCTGGGTATGTTGCTCAAGGAGAGAATCGTAGTAAAGTATGTCGGCTACATAAGGCTATTTATGGGTTGAAATAGTCTCCAAGAGCATAGTTTGAAAAATTCAGTTCGGTGATTTCTAGATGTGGTTTCCACCAATGTTATTCGGATCATTCTGTTTTTGTTCGCAAGAAGGAATCGGGGGTGGTCATTCTTGTGGTATATGTGGATGATATAATTGTCTCTGGTAGTGATATGACCGGCATTTCTGAGACTAAGTCCTTTCTTCAGCAGCAATTTCAGATTAAAGACTTGGGAACTCTTAGGTATTTTCTGGGCATTGAAGTTTTATGAAGTAAAAAAGGTATTAATTTGTCTCAGCGAAAGTATGTTCTTGATCTTTTGTCTGAGACAGGTACACTAGCTTCCAAGCCAGTTGGTACTCCTATGGATTCAAATCAAAAGTTTGGAGTTGATGATGGCAAAGAAATTGAAGACAAGCATCAATATCGGCGTCTAGTTGGGAAACTAATTTATCTTACTATTACACATCCCGAAATTTCTTTTGCTATTGGCGTGGTGAGTCAATTTATGGAGTCACCTAAAAAAGCTCATTGGGATGTTGTATGTCACATTCTTCAATATCTTAAAAGCTCTCTTGGTAAGGGACTAATTTATAAATCTAATGGTTCTTCCACTTTGGTTGGCTATTCTGATGCTGATTGGGCTGGGTCAACATATGATTGACGGTCTACAATTGGGTATTGCACTTTTATTGGTGGTAATTTGGTTACTTGGAGAAGCAAGAAACAGACTACCATTGCCAGGTCTATTGCAGAGGCTGAATATCGTGCTATGGCACATACTGTGGCTGAATTGTTGTGGTTGAAATCTCTTCTCCAAGAGCTTGGATTTTCTATTAATCAACCTATTGACATGATGTGTGATAATCAAGTAGCTATTTATATTGCTGGGAATCCTGTTTTTCAAGAGCGAACTAAGCATATAGAAGTTGACTATCACTTTGTTCGTGATGCTGTGAAGCAGAAGTTGGTTGCTGCCCCTTACGTTGCCTCTAGAGATCAGTTTGCCGATATGTTTACCAAAGCATTATTTCGTCTTGCTTTTGTTGCTGGTTGTTCCAAGCTGGGCATGGGTGACCTATATGCTCTAGCTTGAGGGGGAGCGTTAAGTTACTTTAATTGAGTTTGCTTTATTATTAGAGTTTTATTTCCTTTTTTTACTTACATAAGGGTATTATTGTCATATACAGTTTATATTCAATATAAATACAATGGGTGTAGGGATTCTGTTACTACATAAATCTACAGCCCCTTTCTTTCTTTCTTTTACGTTCTCTTTCTCTTCTTCTCTATTCCTTCTCTCTACTTATTTCTCTCTTACTATTCGTTGCGGGTTCTCTAATTAGCTTTGTGACACTAAGTATGCATTGAGCTCCTAATCCTTCTATGATTTCGATTTATTTTAGAAGTGCCTTGCGAAAGCTCTCTAAGATATTTCAGCATTTTCATCAACCAGTGAAAAAATAATCGAATCCTGCCAGTGAGTCAGATGAAATCGATCTAGCAACTAACATCAACGAACTAGTAATAATACTCTGAAGTTTACAAATCTCTGTTTGTCAAACTCAATATTCCTTTTGAGCTCTTTGGATCCAACTAATGGGGCATCTAACATCATCACCCACAGAAGCTTTGATCAAATTAACATAGTGAATTCAACTCAAGTTGCTTGCTTTTGTGGGACATAGTGTGATTATTTTCCTTATCATTACATGATATTCATGCATTAGAATTAATGCAAGGTAGTTTTCAAATGGCGTATAGGATATCGAAAAGTTTCTTCAGGAAACTTATATAGATGCCTCCTGTCTTTTACTTTTCAGCAAGTAAATGAACTAACAAGAGCTTATGCACAATATAAGGAATTTATTTTACAGTACAAATGATTATGTCAAAGGACATTGTAGTAACGTCTTTGCTTAGCTCAAAAGTTCAAATATATGACAGATGGCTTTACCAACTCTACAAACATCAAGATGCATTCTCTGGGATAATCTATTATTAGCCTTGGAGTAGGTATATTCTGGATTCAAACCAAATGAACAAGGATCCATAGTCAATAAAATTCGAATTGCAATTTTCTAGATCGATCCAAATAATTCACAATGATTTTGCTTCTTCCCTGTTTATTAATTCACTCACAGCCACACCACTAGAAGAAGAGCTTGTTCTTGCATTTAGCATTTCTAAACTGATACGGTTACTTTAATCAGCCAATGCAGACGGTTCTGTGAAATAAAATGTGTGGAACTCAATGGTTGATGCCAAGGGATGCCCTGTCAACATACTCCATTTGCACCGTAAATTAACTCTTAAGCATAACTTAGAAACATGCAGTCATGAGCTACATGGTAAGGGCAGAGCAAACTAAAACCTCAATTAGGAGGACCGCCCTATAGGGTCCTTCATTTTTCATTTCTCGACCTACATAATGACCTTTGGCATGCTATCAGATACTGTATACATCTGTTTTTATGCACTACTTCCAGCATTCCCAGAATCAATCAAACGTTGAGAATCTTTATTTTCTGCATAGGATGAAGGATCTTACCCGAAAACTAATGACAAATGATGCACTTAGAAAGCCTTTTCCATCTATTTCCCTTACTGGCATGATAAGCAAAATCTTGTTGCCAAAGCACACAACAATTTCCATGGATATCTCCCCTCAATTCCTTGAATTCAAGTAAGGAGACAATGATGACACTGTCAGCTAGGAAATAATATTGAGAAGATCATAAATCTTGAAAGATATTGGGAGCAAGAAATACAAATGAAAATTGGATAGTAGATCTCAAAAGAACAAAGGTAACTTACTTGCTCTATGTACCTTTGATAGTAAATGGGGATTATTTCCATTATATTGACTCATCCAAGTCATCCCTATCGTCTGATTCATAGTCTGATTCATAGTCTGATTCATCGCTTTTTGATCGATAAATATGAGTTCCAAATAATTCTGGAATTGTTTTGAGTGACTTGCATCCGATGATATTCAGTTTCTGCAACTTTAACCTATCAAGGCCTTGAATTTCAACCAAGTTTGTGCAGTCTCTAGCTTGTAATTTCTTCAGCCTCTCGGATTTTGGAAGGTCTAGCCTTTCCATTGAAGTGCACCCTTCGATATCTAGCATTTCCAAATACTCCAACCTATCAAGGCCTTGAATTTCGGCTAATTCGTGGCATGTGTTAATAGTCAATTTCTTCAGACCCTCGAGTTTTGGAAGGTCCACCTGTTTGATTGAATCGCAGCTTGTGATATCCAAGCTTTCCAAATATATCAATTTGTCAAGAACTCGAATTTCAAGTAGATTCTCGCAAGTGCGGACAACTAATGTCCTTAGATGGACAAACTGTGAAATGTCCAGCATTTCGATAGATCTACAACTCTAGAGTTCCAAGCATTCCCACCTGAAGGGCGTGTTTAGGGATTGTGGTGATTCCATTTCTTCAATGTCTGTTGGTTGGGAGCATTCTGAACTCTTTAATTGCGTTGATGGAAGCTCCTGGATGCACTGGATAAATCCACAACACAAAAGTCGTAGTTCCTTGAGATGGGCTAGGTGGGAAAGCGAAGGCAATTTGCGACTTTGACAGGTGACGCCCAAATATGTTAAGCCGGAAGGAAGCTCCGGCAGCGATTGGAGCTTGTCGCAGTACATAAAATCAAGGCATCGTAGGGAAGAAAGATTACACATGCTTTCTACCATTATCCCTTTCAGATTTGTGCAACCCAAAGCACGTAACTCTCGGAGCTTTCTTAGACTCCCAATACCATTAGGTAATTCTTTTATACCACTCCAAGAAATATCTAGAATCTCTAGATTCTCCAAAGACCCTATGCTATTTGGTAATGCAGAAAGGGATGAAGTACCGGATAGATCAAGTTGCTGCAGTGCTTTTAATTTACCTATTTCTGCTGGAAGGTCCCTGAGGTAGAAACGAGGAACGACGCGTTCGGCGCCTACCGCAAGATGAAGCGCGCGGGACGAGCCCAGCTCCAAGTCAAGGAGGTCCTCCATGTCTTCAATGGAAGCGTCAATTCGCTTCAGTCTTTCACACCCCCTAAGGATGAGAACCTCTAACTTCTCAAAAGCTTAGAGGAAGTCAGTATTTTCCAAGTATCGACAACATGAAAGGTCTAGATATTTAAGCTTCTCTGCCATCTACCAAAAATAAAAATAAAAAACAATAATGAATGTCGATGGGTGAGTGTAGAGTCATTATGATCCAAAAGAAAGCATAAAAGGAGAGGAAAAAAAGACTTTAATTCTTACCTTGAAAAAACTCCATCCTCCCCATTTCTCATTTATCTCATTTCCTTGCAATTTGAGTATAGCTAATTCCTTTATGCAAAAATTGTTTACTTCGAAATTCGCTGGACATTGCCGCCATTGAAGCCATTTTAACTCCTCCATTAAGTCCTTAAAATCTCCAGTTAAATGTGCCCCATCTAGGTGAAGGAATCTTAGACTCGTCAAATTCTTGAATTGTTTTTCTGCGTAAATTCTGCCAGTGCCTTTACTAAGATTAATCCCCTCAATCTTGCCCATTCCCTATAAGCAAGAATCAAGAGTCATTAGTACTATATCCAACTAAAGTAATCAAATATCATTTGTTCATATTGTGAGTGATGTGCATTAATGCATTCAAGACACTAGCAATATGTAGATATGATTTTTCTTTTTATGCCAATAAACAGTATTTATAAAGGCTAACAAAGTGAAGGATGTCAACTTCCATTTTGAAATTTGGCGATACGTAGTCAGATCTTAAAAGGAATTACGATGTAATGGCTTGTATAGAGTAAAAACTTTACAACTTGTAATCTTCTTCTTTCTGGCACTGTAGCTTCATTATCATAATAGTTAAGACATGCGTGCATTTAATCAAATTGCAAAGTGCAAAATCAAAATTTGACTTGTCAAATTTAATAGAATTATACTTTTTCTCTTGAACTTTCACAAATGCAATTACAATCACATACTAAATTATGCAAAATAGAATTTGAGTAATTGTCTCTCGGACTTTTTATGAAGAAAAAGTAAAACATTTCTCGTTATAATAGTCATTGCGTGAAGTATGCTTGATGATATAAATATACTGGTATACACATGCATACATATTATATTTAAGGAATTTCTGTTCCTATCTTATTTGGTAAGTTTTAAATCAGTCCTTGTCTATGAATATTGGTAAATGATATTCCTAACGTAATATTACATAAAATTAGTGTCCCTTTCATTCTCCACTATGGAATAATGACTAAAATTTCATGCGAAATGCGGGCACCATTAGTCCTATTATCTCAATTTTAACATCTAGAGAATATAATTCTATGATTTGTATATCCTAAGTAGTTATGATTTATATATCATAACATCAGAATTGCACAATGCACCACCGGATAAAAGGGGAAAAAAAAACAGATGTTCCGACGACAAATTCACCGTCGCCACAGCCCAAAACGCATTTTACACACCTAGAAAAAAGTATCTTCGTTGGAGAACAAACGAAATTGGCATGGATGAAAGGATAAATAAAAGCGAGAAAAACCTCGGAAACAGCGAGTCGGCGAGCAAAACTTACCTCACCACAGATTAGGTGTTATTAAGGAGACTTCTAGCAAAAAAAAAAAAAAAAAACAAAATTTAAAAAAGTTGGAAATAAAACTCCTTTTTATTTCAACAAATTCATGACACTTCAAAATGGAAATAACCGCTCCGACTACTCCAAAAGTCGGAATGGAAGGGAGAAAATGAAGAGGCCACGAGATCCCAGCCAAACTCTTTTTGATGAAAAAAAATTAATTTCTCGCCATCGACTCACTAATTGAAATAACCATAAAAAAGACTTGTTTGGAGTAACTTTTATTCTTCATCTTTTGTTTTTTTTTTTTTCTCAAGAGCACGCACTTTGGCTATTTTTTTAGTGGTATATCCCTGAAACTTGTTGACACGCCCAATCGTACATGAGTTTTTTCATAGTTTTCTGGAATTCGAGCAATATTTTCTCTTTTGACGGAAGAGCAAGATATTTACTTTTGGTTTTTCTAGTTAGTTGCGGCAAGCAATCTATCTCGCTCTCTGCTTCAGCCTGTCTATTTCTTGCCAATGACAAAGAAGGACAATTGGATTTTGTCTAAAGGTATCTTGGGAGTACTTGTTAAGTAACCTGGCTGAAAAAATAAATTATAAGATGTGGTTTTTATTAAAGTATCGATTTAACATAACATGACAACATGAAAAACTCTTGTTAAGTAACCTGGCTGAAAAAAAGAACAACTCTATATGAACTGGTTTTTATTAAAAGTATTGATTTAACATAATAGAGAACGTGAAAATGACGATAGCCATCTTAAAAGAAAAACAAGGATTCTCAGCGAAGGGTCATTTATCAAGTGAAAAGTGATACGTGAAATATGATATTTTACTAACTAATAAATCAAACAAGAGATTTAATATGTATATATATACACACACATATAAATGTATTTGCAACGTACACTAACTTTCATATGATATGGACTATTAATATATGAGAGAAAATCCATAAAAGGAAATACTTTCTAAAAGGAAGCAACCTCCCTACTTTCTAATCATGTCAATAAAACATTCCGGGGGCAATAATAGTGAAGTTCATAGTCCCACTAGAGCAAGCACTAAGTAGTGGACCAATATTCCAATAAATCGTAGAACATGGACTAAAGGAGAAAAAGAAATAAAATGGCTACCTTACTTTCCTTTAGCACTTTTTCAACTTCCTCATAGTCCCATAACCTACTACAGCACCAAGGCTTCAGTTGGTTTTCCTCACAAACTATTTCCCTCCCAAGATCTCTCAATTGGTCATGCATTCTAAGCCTATCATCACTTCCAACTTTTATTAATGACATGAATATCAATACTTCAATTCCCTCCCCTGGGAAAAAATCACAAGCGTCCCACATGTAGATTGGGATTGTCTTTTTTTCACCAATGAAAAAGCAGGCGATATCCAAAAAAATTTGTTTTTGTCCATGGTCTAATGCTTCGTAACTTATTCTTAACTTTTCTTGCACTTCCCTATTTGGGACTTTTTTAAAATTCTTTATTGTATCTCTCCATTGTTTTGACTCTTTTCCACACAATAATGAACCAAAAATCTCAAGGGATAAGGGAAGCCCTCTAGTGATGGATACAACTTCATGAGTGAGGTCGTTAAATTCCCTCGGAGGAGAGTCCCTTCAAAACGCATGTTTGCTAAATAGAATCAAAGATTGATCCTTATCCATTTCCTTATGGTCATAAGGATAGTCCACCCCAACTTCTTCAAGAATCCTCTTGTTTCTGGTGGTAATAATGATCCTACTTCCCGAAGCAAACCAATCACGATTACCAACCAAACACTTCAACTGAACGACGTTGTCCACGTCATCAAGAAGAATGAGGACCTTTTTACCTTTAAAATTGGTGGATATGAGTTTAGTCCCTTCATCCTCATTACGAGTTTCATTTTTTCGCTTCAATATATCATAGATTAACTGATTCTGTAAGTAATGTCTACCATTACGCTTCCACGATTCCCTTATATCAGCAATGAAGCTACGATGCTCAAATTCATTGGAGAACTTGTTGTAGATGGCTTTAGCAAGGGTAGTCTTGCCAATGCCTCCCATTCCGTGGATGCCAACAAATATGGTGTCATCAGATTTATTACACACAAACTCCATAACCTTCTTCACATGATCATCAATTCCGACCAAATTCTCAGAAACGACCAACTCAAACTTTTTCTTCAATTCATTCAACACTTTTCGGACAATCGACTTCACCAACTTTCCTCCATACCTGTTAAACGTGACAAGAGTTGAAATATGTGGCAACAATAATATTATATTGTTTTATTTATAGAGGACACAATAAATTTGGGGATAGATTGAAAAGCTTTAAAAGTCGTTGCTGTCATACCTCCATATATTATCATATATGCTAAGTCTAAAGTGTGAAATGATGGTGGTTGCTTCACATGGCATGCCCCATTCCACTGTTACTCTAACATAATTTATCAAGCTAGGAAAATCTTGAGGATATCACTTATTAATTTTAAATATGGTATATATTTTTGGATTTGAACCGAATTTTAAACTGGTTATCTATTAAAGATACTAGGGATGATGTGAATATGACTTTGAAGATTCTCTAGAGCATTTGAATAAGAAAAAATCCAATTAAGCCAGCCCAAGATGAGAGTTAACCATCAATCAATAAACAAGTCATAACTTTTGATGCAAGCTGATTTCAAGTCTCATAAAACCCATCCAAAAAGTTGTTTAGATTGTGATATTGTGAACTGCTTGAATGCAATTGAAGTGATTCTTCTTGTTTGTGCAATTCTACGGGCTTGTAAGTTTCTACTAGTGTTGTGAATTTAGTATCATTCTAGATTGGTGCACTTATCAATATTCATTGCCTCTAAGGATGATAATAGGTTGTACTTTATTTTCTTTTTGAGTATCTATGTTCGATGATTTGATCTAATATTGAGTTTATAGGGAAGTAGATGAATAATCTTTACCCAAAATAAGAATATCGCTTCAATAGATGCAGGTGCATGAGATAGAAATTACTTGTTGAAGATAGGAAATGCTTTGAAAATTATTTAAACAGACATATAATAAAAATAATCATTTTTTATCATCATCTTATATAACCAATGAAACATTTCTTTTCTTAAAAAAAAAAAAAATAATAGCAACCAATCAACGATATCAATGATTTAATAAATGTGACTTTGGAAGATAAAGAATTATGGCAAAGCTTGGACGCTATGATGTTATGAGCTTTAAATAAAAATGCACCAATAGGTTGTACCATTAATCTCAAATAAATATGTAGTTAGAAAAGTTTGTAACAAAGATTAACGTGATGTACACTATAAACATGAAAAAAAATGGCACAATATTACAAAATTTTTGGATATAAGAGTCAAAATCCATTCAAAAAATCTTATTATTGAACGGGATCATAACGACAAAGTTTATAATTAGATTGGTCAATATCATTAAAGCAAAAAACTAAAAAAAAAAGAATAACTTATAGAATTCATGCATCACAGGATCTTACTACCAGCAACATCTCACAATATCAATATCCATATATAAAGAACGTAAATGAAGCACGTGAGAATCAAAACAATCAGTAAATGCACATACATATCAAAAGAAAGTGGAGAATGTTTTGGTGAGAAATCTTACCCATCGGCTTCATATCCTTTCAAGTTGCTGACTTCATCGAGTGCTTTCTTCCATTTTTCCAAAGTTGTTGGGTCGAAAGAAGACCTCTCACGCAAATGACTCTCACGCTCATGAAATGCCTCTCCAAACCTCCCGGTATGATATCGCACTTCAGCTGGTTTCACTTTGTAGAATATAGGCAACACTATTTGTCTGTTATTATTCTTGCGCTCCATCATTTGAACTAGTTCATCCAGACACCAACTGCTTGTACCATAATTCTTGGAGAAAATGGGGATTAGGATCTTACTGTTTGTGATGGCTGCCATAAGCTCTGATTTGATGTCCTCACCTTGGCAAAGCTCGTCATCGTCTCTAAAAGCATGAATTCTGACATCACAGAGCCCATGGTATAGGTGATCGGTGAAGCGTTTTCAAGTATCTGGGCCTCTGAAGCTCAAGAACACCTCATAACAGTTTCCAGTCGACACAGTCAACAAACTAGGTGCGCTATTGTTAGTTTCTGATGGAGACGAACTAGATCCAACGGAATTAGTTTCCGTTAGCACAGTCAACGAATCATATGTGCCAGTATCAGCATCATCTGCATTTCCACACACGCTAGCTTTCTTCTTGTTGAGAAAATATAACGTAAGCCCGAGGAGAAGGATCGGTGCCACAAGCTCAGCGAAAGAATACCCAAAAACGAGTCGATGCATTTCGTCTTCCCTCTGATCTGTCCTTGATTTTCGCTTTCAAGCCTAACGGAGGAAAAAAACCGGAAAGGCCCTCAGAAAACAGGAAATGCCTTCTTGCCTATTCTACTGTGGTCTGATAAAATTTCAATACACATGAAGCGGCGGATTTTTTGGGAAGATGAGAAGTGCAGAGAGACTTATGACGAGACTGTGACATGGATTTGCCGGAGAAGACGAACAGTGGGAGAGAGAGATAGAGAGAGAAGGAGATTCGTCCAGTCCAATATTTCACAGAAAAGTGCTCGGAACAGATAAAAACATCAAAGCATCAGAAGGGTGAAGTCTCCTGCCTAGTCCACCGCTTGCACCATTGAACTGTCCTTTTCTATCAGAGAAGGTATTTTTAAGGAATATATTTAAGCTCTTAATCCCACTTTTGAATTTTTTATGGGTATTAATCCCACTTTGAAATTTACCCTCCTTACTTTGAACCTTTTAAGTATTGTACTTTCAAACAGATAAACTTCATTTTAATGCTGAAATGTTGTATTGTTAACAATCACTTATTCTAAAAAAATATATTGTTTACGCATATCAATGTCCATGAAAAATTATCAAATTGCTATATATATATATATATATATATATATATATTGTAACTGAGCACAATGAGAAGAATGTCTTTTTGGCTCTGGTTCACCCTTAATTTCTCCTTCTTTTTTGTCAAACCTTAATTTCTCATTCAAATCACATAAATAAATAAAAATGCCTTTTTGCTTTTGCTTTTCTTTATCATACATATATTTCTTTATTGATTTGATTTATTTAATCCAATTGGTTGGCACCCACCAATAATTCTTTTTCATGGGGTGGAAGTTTCAATGCACAGGAGAATCCAAGGCACCCCTACCTAGGAAGAAGAAAATATGTGAGCAAGTTTTGATGCACAACAATGAAAAAAATAAAAAATCCAAAATAAAAAGACAATTGCTGTTATGGTATTGTAAACTAAGGATGACCATTTTTAGGTACGGTCCCACCCAAGAACCGCAAACAGAATTAGAAAGATTGGTTCCTAATTTTTAGAATCGAGAATTAGAACCAACCCGATCCAACAGAACGGGTCACTGAAGACAGACGAAACCTAGCAACTAACCCTAGATCTGGGAAAAAGAGAAAATAGGTTTACATCATCTATCTCCTTGGATAACAGTTTTGCATCATGTCATTCATTGAGATCATAATATTAGGTAAGGGTATGGTGAATTTTTTGAGAGAGCACAAGAAATTATCAAGTTTTCAGTTTTATATTTGTATATAATAATAATATTTAGAACTTAAACAAAACTTTTTCAACCATAAAAACTTAAATAATTCTAATTCCACAAAGTTTTTTTTTTTTTGGTCAAAAAATTCCACAAAGTTTACAAAGTTCACAAAGCTATTTCCTTGCCTACGTCGTACCAATTATAGTCTCATATTTCGGATTACTATCATTTTAAAAATAAAGTAGTCAATTTCAAATACGTTGAGTTTATATATATTTCAAAATCAATAAATTTGAATTTACTTTTCTTTAATATTGTGAGGTGGTCCAGCCCTTGCATGTTATGAGATGAATTTATCACCATCTTTGGACAAAATGATAATCCAGAAGAGTACAAGCTCCCACGTACACGCTTATATGATGTCTACATGCACAAATCTTCTGATAAAATAATTTTTTTATCATAATATTCATGTGAATGTTCGATTTTAATCCTTATAAATTATTTTAGTAACAAAACTTGTCAATAACATATTTGTTAGATTTATTAAATGTTTTGACCCTTTACAAAATTAAATTCATTTCCTTAGATAGTCCAAATCAAGCACATATTCGTGTGCCCTTTTTTTGCTAGTGACTTGAATAAGCGAACTAATCTAGGTGGACTGATTCCTAATTTTCTGATCAAACATAATTTCGTTTTGGATATAATTTTCCGCATCAGTTTGCTGATGTGGATTTTTATTGACATAAAAATGCCATGTCAAAACAACTGATAATGTTTTTTAACATAGGGTTAACAAGGCAAATTTGAAACAGGTAACTGTTTTTTTTAGATAAAAAAAAATGTTTGGGCATCTTTTAGATTGAACATACAGTTTAAGATTTTTTCAGAGAAAAAGATTGAGGGTGGATTTAGGATTGGATCCAAAGTTGATTTTCTTTTCTTAGATAAACAATTTCAAAGTAGAATTAAAACTAGATTTAAAATTTGAGATTTTTTAGGATATTAGGCCTATATAAAAAGAGGGAAGATAAAATTGAGGAGTTTCACTTATTTTAATCATATAGGGAAGATTTGTAGTTAGATAGCATTTAATTTTCTTTTTGTCCCTTTGCCCCGTGGTTGGGCCTCGCCAATTCTTCCTTAACTTGAGGTTACCGCTCTTCTCTAAAATGGCTGAACCTATCACTTTTTTCTTTATTTAATTGTCAAGTTAACAATATTTTTTTTTTAACTATCAACTTATTGATTTCATTTAGTCAAATTTATTAATTTCATAATTTCTTAATCAACCCCAAAGCCAATTTAATAAATCAAAATTTACAATTTTTTCGGACAAATGTTTTTTCTTGGTTTAGTTTCGCCATTGCTATAATATTTTTCCCTTCTTCTTGACTTGGTCAAAAGGTAGGCTTTTAAAAATAGAAAAAGAAAAAGAAGAGATAGAAAGGCAAAGGGGCGAGCACGCACCAGGAAAAAAAGTGGGCTTCCTCACGCGCGTTGCCCAACAATTCTCTCTCTCTCTCTCTCTCTCTCTCTCTCTCTCATTTCATATTTTCATTTCACCTCCTCCCCGAGAATCTGCCTCTGTCTTTCTTTTTCTTTCTTTACTTTTCCGACCTATTTCTCAGTTTTTATTTTTGTTTTTATTAAAGTTTTCTCTCTTTTGCCGACCATAAACCACTCTCTATATTTCTCTTTTTTTTTTTTTTTCGGTAAAAGTATTTCTCCTTTTTGGCCGTGAAGAAAAATCCCCGCCCCAGTTGCCCGAGAATCCTCTACTTTTTTTTTTTCTGCCCACATCTTCTCGTCTTCTTTGGCCGCAAATTCCGGTCCTGTGTCGAGATTGCTCTCTTGTCAATATGGAAACTGCTCTCCCTTGACCTCATCCTCGAGGTTCTTGCCATTATTCAGGGCGGATTTAAAATTAAATATAAAGTTTGAAATTTTTTAAGACAAAAAAATTAGGAACTGATTTAGCATTGAGTCTAAAATTAAGGATTTTCTGAGATAAAAAAATAGTTCGGATAAAATTAACATGGAACCCAAAATTTGAGAGTTTTTAAGAGATACAAAGGGAAAAGGGAGAGCACGCACCAAGAGAGAAACTAAAAGAAAGGGAAAAGAAGAAAAAAAAATGAAACAAAAAGAGAGTGGGTTTTGCATGTGCAGTGCCCGGTAAGGGTTTTAAGTCCTTTATTCGTCTAATCCGGACGGTTTTCAGAATTAAGGTACAAATTATAAAATTATATAAAATTTATATCACGAAATTCAATTTAGAAGTTGTTAAGCTATGAAAGTAAGAACGTTGTGAAGTTGTGACGTTAAACGGGTATTGATTTAAAGTAACATTTCAATAGACAAGATCTAATAAAATTTCGATACCCATATAACGGTGGATTCTTTGGGAAGATGAAAAGTGGAGAGACATGGGATGAGTCTTTGTTGAACTTAGTCCACTGCTTACACCATTGAACTTTCCTTTTCACAATGAAAAGTGGATTCTTTAAGTTATTTTCCACTAGAAATGGTATTTTTATTGAATATATTTAACCTCTTGATCCCACTTAGAAATTTAATCCATCTCACTTTAAGCCTGTTAAATATTATACTATTGAATCGATAAACTTCAGTTCAATACTTATAAGTTTAACGAGTTAACACGTGTTGAGGATCATAAAAATATATCAACATACTATATATATTTATTTTGTATCTAAGCACAATGAGAAGAATTTCTTTTTTGCTTCGGTTTTGTCTTAATTTCTTCTGCAAATCTCGGGATAAGTACACTAATGGTGCCATAAGTTGTGTACGGTGCTCAATTTGGTGCCAAAAGTTTCCGTCGGATCACTTAAGTGCCAAATCGGAGGAAAAACGCTCACTTTGGTGCCACCGGCGAAAGATTCCAGCCTCCGGCGAAAGATTATGGCCAAAATGATTTTTTTAAAAAAAAAATCGATAAGCCTTTAAATGACGTCGTTTTCGGTCCTCCTTAAGAAAACGACGTCGTTTTGCCGTCCTACGTGGATGGCTTCATGGAAACGACATCGTTTAGCTCATATGGGGAACAAATTAGGGTTTCGACAGGGTCGAAGCCGTGGCCGTCGTCGGGGTTGGGGTCGGAGTCGGGGTCAAAGCTGCGGCCGCCGAGTGGCCATCATCGAGGTCACGGTCGGGGTCGGGGTCGAAGCTACGGCCATGGAGTGGCCATCGTTGGGGTTGGGGTCGGGGTTTGAGCCGCGGCCGTCGAGTGGCCATCGTAGCAGTCAGGGTCGAGGTCGGGGTCGGAGCTACGGCCGCCGAGTGGCCATTGTCGGGGTCGGGGTCAGGGTTGAGGTCGGAGCCACTGCCGTTGAGTGGTCATTGTCGGGGTTGGGGTCGAGGTCGGGGTCGAAGCCGTGGCCGCCGAGCGCAAGGACCGTCGAGGACGGCGACGGCCGGAAATTGGGGGAGACACCAAACGGCGTTGTTTTGGTATTTGAATGCTGACTCAACTCTCCGACGAGTCACGTCGGCGTCAAAAATTAATAAAAAAAGGCCACATCGGATTTCTGGCCAATTTCGTCGAAGTTGGCACCAAAGTGAGCGTTTTTCAAATTTTTTGACACTTAAGTGATCCGACAGAAACTTTTGGCACCAAAATGAGCGCCGTACACAACTTATGGCACAATTAGTGTACTTATCCCGCAAATATCATAAAATAATGAAAATGAATTTTACTTTTGCTCTTATTATTTATATATATATATATATTTCTTCATTGGTTTTATGGCATAAATTAGTAATTCGTTGACCGGGACTACCGACCATGCATTTATTATCGTTGCCTTCACGTGGGGGAAGTTTCAATGGATGGGAGAATCCAAGGCGATGTTGCCCAGGAAGAAAATAACAAGTGAGCAAGTTTCAATGCAAATGCAATTAAAAAAAGTAAAAGCAAAAATAAAAGGCAATTGCTTTATTGGTATGCGTGGAAAGTGGTCATAATTGATGAGAGCGTCGAGACAATTGCTGCACCATTGAACTTTCCTTTTCTTTCTCAATTTATTTTCCATCAAAAAAGTTGCTTTTGTTGAATACATTTAAACTCTTGATCCCAATTAAAATTTTACCTTGAACATATTAAATATTACCATATCAAATTGATGAATTTCATTTCACTATTGAAATTTTGCATTTCAGCGATCACTTAAATCTACAATATATAAAGACTTTGGATGATTATAAACCCAAAGAAACTAAAGAGAAAAGCTCTAGTGACTTGATATCGTGACTCCTCCTTAGGGGAAGCAGGGAATGTTGCAATTTAGGATTTTCCTTGCATTTCTCCCTTCATTGTTTCTTGGACAAACCAAAAGGCAGCCAATAGCATTGAATTAGACCCATAATAAATATAGTCTATAATGAAGAACGGACCGAAATGACTTTCCATGATGACACATAATTTTTTACACACATCTACCTTAATTTTGCTAGTAATTGAATACGATGGCAGATATAGGGGGAATATTTTTCAAATATATAATAGGACATGGACAGCGACTTGTAATCCATTTGGACAAGAAACGTGCAGGTGCATGGAACACTGATAAATTTTATTATTTCTTGGATTAACCAAAAAGCAGCTAATGTTGAATAAGAATTAGTACAAGGGTAGATATTTCTATAACCCTTACTACATATTTTTAAGGTGAAGACCACTTTGAACACATCAATGTTCCATATATTTTGTCTTTCCTCTTGTCTAACTTCTTTTCTAGATAGACTTTTTAACTCCATGACAACTCTTTCTAGTTCCTTTGCACATTTCTTTGTTCCTCGCTCCAAATCCTTGATCTTTCCCTTGTTGTCTTGTCACTGCTTCCCTTGTGTGCCTGTGTCATGGATTCATGGGAGAAAATGAAAAGTGGAGAGAGAGAGAGATTCATCCTGTCCAATAATTTCCACACAAGTGCTTAGAATAGATAAAAACATACCAAGTGTCAGGACAATGAAAAAGGCACACTTAGTCCACCGCCTGCGTCATCGAATTTTCTCTTTCTTTTGTTAATTTATTTTCCATTAGAAAAGGTGCTTTTCGTTAAATATATTAAGCTCTTAATCATACTTAGGAATTTACCCCTCTTACTTTAAACCTGATATACATTATAAGGTCAAATCGATAAACTTCAGTTTAGCACTGAAATGTTGCATTAGTAATTCATTGACCGAGACCACTAAACATGCATTAGTGGTCGTCGCCTTCAATTGGTGAAAGTTTCAATGCACAAGAAAAGTGAACTTCAAGGAGATGCAGATGTTACATAAGTTTAGATTAAAAAAAATTTCGGTGGAATTGCAGCTTTTTTGGTCTCCATTATTTCCTCACGCGTCCACGCGTACCCCGTAATTTCCGTCTCTCTCTCTCTCTCCCTTCATTTTTTTTTTCTTTTGACCTCCTCTATTCTTCTTTTCTTTCTTTTCTATTGCAGACCACTTTATCAGTTTTTCTTTGTAAAAGCTCTCTCTTTTGCCGACCATAAGCCCCTCTCTCTATCTTCTTTCCTTGGTCATGAAGAAAAGCTCCGTCCTTTTCTTTTTCGAGCTCTCTCGCCAATTATTGCATGCTGAAAAGTCGCTCACCCCACTTGAACGAGAATCCTCCGCCTTTTTCAAACCCGGATTTTCTTGACTTCTTAGGCCGTGAATTATGGTCTCTGTATGGCGAGATTGCTCCCTTGTCAAGATGGAAATTGCTCTCTCTTCACCTTAAGGTTTTTTTTGTTATTCAAAACACATTTGGGACTAGATATAAAATTTTAAAAAAAATTTAGACCAAAAAAATTGAGAGTTGATGTAGCAGGTTTAAAGTTGAGGGTTTTTGTAACAAAAAAAATTTGGGATAAAATTAAAATTGAACCTAAAATTTGAGAATTTTTAAGGAATGAGGACCGTATAAAAAGAGGAAAGAGAAAGTTGAGTAGCTTCACTAGTTTTTATTATCCAGGGGCATATTTGTAATTAGATTTCATGTGATAAGTTTATTTCTACCACCATTCCCGATGGCTCGGCCAAGGAGTCCTATATTAACTTGAGGCTACCTCTCCTCTTTACAAAGTTTTTGTCCACTTCTTATTGCAAAAGAGTCGCTAGCCCACCGCTCTTCTCTCTACTTAATTACAAAGTTACCTAAATTTGATGTCACAATTTCTTAATCGAACCAAAGTCAAATTAATAAATTAAAATTTTCAATATTTTCCAAATTTTTTTGCTTGGTTTAGTTTAGCAGTTGCAATATTCCTTCAACACCTATGATTTATAATGCGTGTTAATTCGAATATTTATGTTATTGAATGGAACTAATACGTGCAATGTTAATTAATTTAGATTAAATTGCATTTTAAATAACACTTCAACATAAATGCATGTTGTTCCTCTTAAATAATGAGGGGTAGCTATGTCAATGAAAATGTAAAATAAACCAACAAAGGCTTGGTCTAGTGTAGCGTGCTAACCCCGCACGGACTTTACTTGCCAGTGGGCAACGGTTTAATTCCTAGTAAAAAGCCCTTGTTGGGAGGGGAGAAACCCCTGATGCTCTAATACCCGAAGTGGTTGCCCACTTTGGCTACCATTTTATTTACAAAAAAATAAAATAAATGTAAAATAGATTTCACTTACCACCCAAAATACACCTAGGCATATTATTCTGATCTAACAATTTATTTTATATAGATCTATTCCGGTAACCATCTTTATAAATATGTTAAATAGATTTTACTAATCACTCAAAATATATCTAAGCATACCAATATTGTTATTCAACTTGGTTGGTGCAAGATGTGAAGCAATTTGTATGTTCAATAGAAAGAATCTTTATTCCGATATCCATGTACGACAATGCAAGCTAAAAGAATTATTAATGCTATTTATATAACAAAAATCCAAACTAAGTTGTCAATACTTGAAATTGTGAAGTGTTAAAAAGAAAAGAAAAGAGAGTACTCATGCATTTCTCGAGCACTTCTGTTTATACTATTGATTTACAATACGTTATAAGTACTAAATTATCACATTAATTCAAGAGCTTAATGCTATTTATATAACAAAAATCCAAACTAAGTTGTCAATATTGGAAATTGTTAAGTGTTTAATAAAAAAGAAAGAGAAAGAGTACTCATGCATTTCACGAGCACTTCCGTTTATACTATTGATTTACAATACGTTATAAGTACTAAATTATCACATTAACTCAAGAGCTTAACTGCATTATTCTCTAAAGCTAATCAACTCTAGCTCGTAAGTTAGAGTACTCTGCCTAAAAAGATCCAACCTAAGAGGCATCAAACATGAATGTAATATATTAGCCTATGCATGCTTACCACTCTAATAGGAGAGTATTAGGTGTATTTACCATGTTAACTATTGCGATACTCACATATTTAGCCTATCAATATATACGATAGTCCATGGTCGGTTTGATGCAATAAAGTTGACCTCTAATAACAATAAACACAATTTTATCGAATTCAACACAATATTGTCACAAAAAGGAAATGCCATGTCTTCACACTTTTAATCTTGTCAAATTAGTAATTCATCATATGCAGGCTATTTAGTTCCATAAATGTACATTTTTTCACTCGTTTTTATGACATCATATTGCACACAAGTTTGACAATCATCATGGCCCTTCAATTAAATTTTCTTATGAAGTCTAGACTAAGGCTTCTGCAATGTCCTTGGCCTAGATAATGCTTGTTGGAAAGGGGAAGATCTTCATAGGCTTTCTCAATCTTCCTAGAACAGAGCAGAAACCCAATAGTTTGGAGAGAAGCAAAAAGGATGCAAGGATGGCCAACCTTAGGCCAAACAACAAAAAGCTTTAGCTTAGTGTTCAGTATTGAAGTTGGAGGTGTCATCTCTCAAGTGACCAACACAAGTGAGATCTAGGCTAGGAAATGGCATAAACATCTAAAACTTTTACAAGCATAACCTCGCCTAGGATAGTTGTTTACTTATCCAGCCCATTACTTTCCAGGCAAAACTGATTTGTTGTCAGTCTACCATCAAATCCCTTTATTAAGAGAAACTGTTGTATGAGAAGCAAGAACAAGGACTCATTTACTGAATATGATAGACCACATAGCTAAATATTTGATTTTAATAGATAGGACACAGTATTTTCAATTGGAAAGACCAAATATACTGAAGCGCAAAACCCCATCTTTATCTCCACTACAAAAGCTATGCAATCATTGCTTTGAAGAATTTAAGAGCTCTACATATGAATCTTGAACGTCGTCAGTTAAACCAGCATCTCCGGCTACTAGTCCAGGCATTTGAGGAACTCTTGGAGCTGGAGGGAAGAATTGAGTAGTGCAATCTTCAAATGCCAAAGAGTTACCGGAAGCATTATATAAAACAAATGAATAATTACTTTCCAAATGGAAAATAAAAAGACGAAAAAATATGAGATTAAAGCTAAGGAGCCAAACAAATCAACAAGTTACAGATGACACCAAACCTACACTTCCAAATTTTTTTCCATAAACCCATGCTAAAGCTGTTGAACTGGGAAATAAGATTCAAAGTTTGAAAAAGAAGTAAGAACACCACACTCAAATAACTACTCAAATAACTACTTAACTGCAAACGAAGCATTATAAAAGGTGTGAGCCATAAGATATCTGCTATTAATAATAAAGATGACGAAGTTGTACCAACTTTTAAGTTGAAAGATGCCATACTCTATTCACTTGGACATACTCATCCCAGTTGAGACACACCCTAGCTACCGTACTTCAAGCTTCTCAACAGTTTTCCATCCTGCTTAATATTTATACCTTGTTAGAATGATCTTACCCCAATGTGCATAATTGCAGCAAGCACTAGCATATCAAAAGCAGCACCTTGCATATTTATAGTTCCATAAAGACAGCTACTTTGGCAAGTAACATTCATTATGTACAAACAAATTCTCTTCTCAGCAATTCTTATGTACCAATAGGTGTTATATTGGATTTGAATTAGATTTCGGATCCATCTATATTGATTGACTGCAATCCATCGAGTGGACGATTAGTAATAAACTGGTAGAAATCTCAAAGAAACAAAATTGCAGCAGCCTTAGCTATGTACTCAGCCATTCTACTCATGACCAAGCAGCTATAGCTTGATAAAAACATAACCAGTTATTTACAAACTTTTCCACCCACAAGCATAGTTGAGGCACACACAAAGTCTATCATTTAAGTCACCTAAATTATCACCTTCCTAATTTGACTGAACTGAACAAATTTACTAACAATTGAAAGAAGCTATTAATTTTGATGAAAATGAGCATCTCACAGATGAATGCTTCAATATGAAACCATCCACTTAGGCCATAGATTGTCACCATGAGCTGGACCCCAGTAAACACTATGTTGTAATTTGTCGTTGACGATTGAAATAGTTTCAATCATTGATGACAACATTAGTAGCGAAGTAAACATTTTGTCCTACACAAGAATGCAATTGAGCATATCAATAAGAGTCAACTCCTAAAGTATTTAAATCTATATATGTGATTAAAGTAACTCACTATTGATTTCACTGATTAGATTTGAGTCAATCAATTTCTTGATTTATAATTTAACTCATGCATCAAACAATGTAATGTCAAGAACATTCCATGGCTTTGATGTAGGACCGAGTCCCACAATAAAGAATAAATATTTAAGCATCACATGCAAAATTGCCTGAGCAATACACCCAAGGTTTCTTAAGCATCACACCAAAGATGAATTGCATCACTCAATCTGTAAAGCAAACACTTGCCAAGTTCAATAAATTATCAACTCTATTGAAATAGGAAACCTCTAAACAAGAAACATTATTGGAGTATATGTAAGATCCTACTACTAAAGCTTCAAAAAAGAAAGAAAAGGAAACTTCATAAAATCCTACTAAAACTCAAATCCTAGTTGATAATTTTAGTGATTAAACTTCAAGAAGAATCCTGATCCTCATTTGAGTTTCAAAGTCAATCTTCATCAAAAACTTGGTAGTCATCTTGCATGATTTTGTTGGCTGCATCAGGCTAAGTGGATGTTTTGATTGTCTCATACTCAATTCTATGAATGGGAATCCAATTACAATACTATGTACAAGATCTTTGTGTCCTTGTAGTCAAATGGGTACTCATTTGGCAAAAGAAAAATAATTTGTAGCAATATTTCATGTCTAGAGATAATAAAATTAGTTGAATTTTAAGTATCTTTATGATTAGTTATTATCTAACAATTAATTTACATATGTCATGGAATACCAATCTCAAACATTATATCAGATTTTATGATTCCATTGGATGAAAATCACGATCCACAATCCGAAGATTTATTTATTTTATTGATGACTCACATTTCCATGTGGCCACTTAAGTGAGGCTACCTACTTAATAGTTAACTCAATGAATAAATGAATATTGTTTCGGGTTCAAAGTTCAAACTGCAAAACAAAAATTGACTCATGCAATCTATCTAACTAAACAATAGAGCCAACTGGATCAACAACCTGACCTATCATGACCTGTTTATATTAATTTCAGTAACTTCTCTAATGAAAAATCATACATGAATTTGGTTTCCGTAGTTGTTACAGTTTACAATTTGATCACGCCATATAAATATGACATTTCATGCAAACCTAGGATTTTGTAAGCTTATGGCTGGTTTCTTTTCAAAATTATTTGACATTGATGAAGATATGCATATGGTACATATGTCACGTTGGTCATGTTAGGATGGGAATGACCCATTCAATTCAATCTAATTAGTTAAATGGGTTATTCATCTATTGCCTATTTAACAAATGGGTCATGTTCAATTAGAATTTTCCATCAAAATTTTTTCTTAATCTTATCTTGCTCAGATTGACCTATCTACCAATCCATTGTTAACTTGACATTGAGAGATGTGACTAATAAAAATGAAGTGCCGTCTCTATTAGCAGCTGAATGCTCAGTCAGTAAGTTTGCCGTTTGCATTGCATCATGCAGATTTTGAGCAATTCAGAATCTTTCCCAATAGAAACTAGAGAAGAACATGTTGTGATGATAAAGGAATGTTGTAGGAGGAATCTCTAGTTGAGAAGTAATGAGAGTAACATTCAAGTAACAACATAGAAAACTTACTCTGACATCATGTAGTAAAACTGACTCATGTAATCTATCTAACTAAACAATAGTTCAAACCGCAAAACACAAATTGACTCATGTAATCTATCTAACTAAACAATAGGGCCAACTTGATCAACAAATTGTTTATACTTAGTTCAGTAAGTTCTCTAATGAAAAATCATACATGGATTCGGTTTCCATAGTCGATACAGATTACAATTTGATCACACCATATAAAAATAACATTTCACGTAAACCTAGGATTTTGTAAGCTTATGGCTAGTTTATTTTCAAACTTATTCGACATTGATGAAGATATGCATATGGGAGGGGAGAAACCCTTGACAAAATCTCCTAGTATAGTTGTTTACTTAAGCAGCCCATTACTTTCCAGGCAATACTGATTTGCTGTCAGTCTACCATCAAATCACTTTATTAAGAAAAACTGTTGTATGAGAAGCAAGAATAAGGAAAGGACTCATTTACTGAATATGATAGACCTTATAGCTAAATATTTGATTTAAACAGACAGGATGCTTACAATATTTTCGATTGGAAAGACACCAAATATACTGAAGTGCAAAATCCCATCTTTATCTCCACTGCAAAGGCTATGCAAGCATTGCTTTGAAGAATTTGAAAGCTCTACAAATGAATCTTGAACGTCGTCAGTTAAACTAGCATCTCTGAGTACTAGTCCAGGCATTTGAGGAACTCCTGGAGCTGGAGGGAATAATTGAGTAGAGCAATCTTCAAATGCCAAAGAGTTACCAGAAGCAGTCTATAAAAAAAATGAATAATCACTTTCCAGTTGGAAAAAAAACGACAAAAAAATATGAGATTAAAGCTAAGAAGCCAAACAAATCAACAAGTTATAGATGACACCTAACATACGCTTCCAAAAAATCTTCCATAAACCCATACTAAAGTTGTTGGACTGCAAAATAGGATTCTAAGTTTGAAAAAGAAGTATTTAAGAACACCACATTAAAATAACTACTTAACTGCAAACAAAGCATTATGAAAGGTGAGAGCCATAAGATATTTGCTATTGGCAATAAAGATCACAAAATTGTACCAACTCTTAAGTTGAAAGATGCCATACTCTATACACTTGGGCATCCTCCTCCTAGTTGAGACACAAATATTTATACCCTGTTAGAATGATTATACCAGTGTGCATAACTGCCGCAAGCACTAGCATATCAAAAGCAGCAGCCTGCATATTTATAATTCCATAAAGACAGCTACACTGGTGAGTAACATTCATTATGTACAAACAAATTCTCTTCTCAGCAATTCTTATGTACTCATAGGTGCTATATTGAATTGAATCAGATTTCGGATCCATCTTATATTGATTGACTGCAATCCATGAAGTGGATGATTAGTAATAAACCGGTAGAAATCTCAAAGAAATAGAATTGCCGCAGCCTCAACCATGTACTCAGCCATTCTACTCATGACCAAGCAGTTATAGCTTGATAAAAACATAACCAGTTATTTACAAACTTTTCCACCCACAAGCATAATTGAGGCGCACACAAATCCTATCATTAAAGAGTCACCTAAATTTTTACCTTCCTAATTTGACTGCATTGAACAAATTTTACTAACAATTGAAAGAAGCTATTAATTTTGATGAAAATGAGCATCTCACAGATGAATGCTTCAGTATGACACCATCCATTTAGACCATAGGTTCTCACAATGAGCTGGACCTCAGTAATCACAATGCTGTAATTTGTCGTTGACAATTGAAATACTTTCAATCGTTGATGACAACATAAGCAGCGAAGTAAAAATTTTGTCCTACACGAGAATGCAATTGAGCACATCAATAAGATTCAACTCCTAAAGTATATAAATCTATTAAATGAATATATTAATTCTGTATGATATGTGATTAAAGTAATTCACTGTTAATTTCACCAATTGGATATGAGTCAATCAATTTCTTTGATTCATAATTTAACACAAGCATCAAACAATCTAATGTCAAAAACATTTCCAGGCTTTTGATGTAGGACTGAGTCCCACAATAAAGAATAAATATTTAGGCATCATACATAAAATTGCCTAAGCAACACACCTAGGGTTTCTTAAGCATCACACCAAAGATGAATTGCATCACACAATCTGCAAAGCATGGACTTGCCTAGTTCAATAAATTATCAACTCTATTGAAAAGTAAAAGTTACAACTATATTTGTAGACTCTCCAAAATTTCTACTCCTAGTGGAAATAGGAAACCTCTAAACAAGAAACATTATTGGAGTATACATAAGATCCTACTACTCAAGCTTTAAAAAAAAAAACAGTAAACTTTGTAAAATCCTAATAATACTAAAATCCTAGTTGATAATTTTAGTGATTAAACTTCTAGAAGAATCTTGATCCTTGTTTGAGTTTCAAAGTCAATCTTCACCAAAAACTTGGTAGTCATGTTGCATGATTTTGTTGGCTGCATCAGGCTTAGTAGATGGTTTGATTGTCTTATACTAAATTCTATGAATGGGAATCCACTTACAATACTATGTACATGATTTGTGTCCTTGTAGTCAAATGGGTACTTATTTGACAAGAAAAATAATTTGTAGAAATATCTCATGCTTGGAAATAATAACATTGGTCAACTTTGAAGTATCTTTATGAATAGTTATTACCTAAGAATAAAAGTAACACCGTACTTTACAATTGATTTACATCTGTTACGGAATACCAATCTCAAACATTATATTATATTTTATGATTCCATTAGATGAAATTCATGATCCACAATCCATAGATTTAATTTTTTGGTTCATGAATGATATTTCCATGTGACAACTAAGGGTGACCCTAAGTGGTTATCATGTCATATCAAAATTGTGGCTACCTACTTAACAGTTGACACAATTAATAAACCACTATTGTTCTGGGTTTAAAGTTCAAACCATGAAACAGAAATTGACTCATGTAATCTATCTATCCAAACAATAGTGCCAACTTGATTAACAACCTGACTTATCACGACCTGTTTACACTTAGTTCATTAAGTTCTCTAATAATAATCATACAAAAATTATGTTTCCATAGTGGTTACAAATTACACTTTGATCACACCATATATAAATAATATTTCAGGTAAACCTAGGATTTTCTAAGCTTATGACTAGTTTCTTTTCAAACTAATTTGGCATTGATGACAATATGCATATTGTATATATACCATGTCAGTCATGTTAGGATAGGAATGACCCATTCAATTCAATCTAATTAGTAAAACGGGTTATTCATCTCTTGTAATTTTTTGACCTTTTCAACAAAATGGTCATTTTCGAATAGCGTTTTCTAATAAAAATTTGTAATGATCTTATTATGCTCAGATTGATCTATCTAGCAATCCATTTTGAACTTGACATTGACAGACATGACCGATAAAAATGGATTGCCATCTCTATTAATAGCTGAATGTTTGCTCAGCAAGTTTGTTATTTGCATTGCATCATGTAGATTTTGAGCAATTCAGAATCTTTTCCAAGAGAGATAAGAGAAGAACACATTTTGATGATAAAGGACTCTTGCAGAAGGAATTTCTATTTGAGAAGTGATGAGGGTACGTTCAAGTATCAGCATAGAAAACTTACTTCAACATCATGCAAGAAAACTGTACCGGCTTCAAGTCCCAAGATAACAACCTTGCCATCAGGATGCCAGCAGAATCATGTTATACATTTACCTGAAGTAGATTCATATGATTAAAAAGAGGCAGTATTGATGACACACATTGAAATGTGCAAAGAAAGTGAGTTCATTAAAAAAAAAAAAGAACATAGAGAGAGAGAGAGAGAGAGAGAGAGAGAGAGAGAGAGAGAGAGAGAGAGATTGAATAATATGTTCCCAATAAAATTAATAGAAGAAGAGGAAAGATAGAGAGAGAGAGAGAGAGAGAGATTGAATAATATGTTTCCAATAAAATTAACAGAAGAGGAAAGATAGAGCATACACATTAATCGACAAAATGTTAATCAAAATTTGTGAAGTGAGGCAAAACATCATAATTGTACAAAATAACTGAGAGGGATCTCGGTCACTTGATAGAGGATTTCTTTGCGCTAGTAGTTCATCTAAAGCGAGGGGATCTATATCTTGTTGGCAGGCTCCAATCTAATATCTGAATCAAAAAACAAATCTTGTTGTTCAACTATGGAAACTCAAGGTGGATTGGATGCACGAAAGCTTTCTCCAGGTGAGGATTACTGGTGTACTAGTATTTGCAACTTAGGATATTAACAGAAACCATTCATGGGTTGGCTCAAGTACTATAGAGCACTCAAAATGTTCTCCATATCTAGAAGACGGTATGATGAGTGAAGCATTCAGATTTTTCTGGAAAAGAAATCTTCTCTCCAAAGTTTTCTAGTGAGAATAGACAGCAAGAACTACAAAAGCTAGGTATCCAATCCTAAGCTCTTACTAATTTAAATTACCAAAAGATTAAGTCATATAGGATTTTAACATACTTGGATGCAGCTCCTTTTCTTCCTAGTCTCTTGGCTTTGTCCAATTCCTCCCTCTGTCCCTCTCGACCAGATTGTCATACAAGTACGCAGCATAGCTCGAGATATATCCTAATCAAAAGTTAAACTCCCACCAGCGAACTTGATTAATCAAAATGATGTGATGAAATGCCCCTCCGTAATGAGAAGAAGATAAATGAAACTTAAAGCAATACAAAATGCGAGAAACTTTCCACCTATAGCCTATATTTCAGTATCCGATAAATCTCTCCTTGTAGGGCATGCTTAGTCAGCAAAAGAATGCTCAATGAGTAAAAGAAGGGGAGTCAGCCATAAAATTACATTGTGAGAGTCACCATTAGTAATCTAAGATCTTTTTAGATGCCTGATGACATTTAGATAGAATTGTTAGTGACTAACCTGCCAACTCCAAGTGGGCATTAAGCATTTCCGCATCTAACACAGCTAGTCTATCTAGCATACATGGCATCCATTCAAATTCATGTTAATTATTTTCATGGACACTTTAGCTGGTGTACGAAGAAGGGAAACAAGAAGGAAATATAGGAGTATGGTACACTTAGGGTTGGGGTAGATGACTGTCTGGCTAGGTTATGGAAAAAATCTCATAAGGCAACAACCTGGTCAAGAAGTCGATAAGAATCCATTGCACCTATAAACAAAATCCCTTCATTCAACTAATACCAGCTTGGAATTCTTTACTCACAACTAAGTCATCTGTAGATTTCCACTCGCATCACTATCACTCACCCTTCATTTCCATGTAAAAGACCAACTCCTTAGTTCAACGGCACCTTCTCATTTAGACTTTCAAGCACTTCATCTCTATATTCGTCCAATTATCCATCGAACGCAATTTGAACTAGATTGGCAATTACAATGGTTCCTAAGGCGAACTGGAAGTGTGGTCCATTTAGGAAAAGCTAAAGAAGCAGAACGAGATAAGGCCAATGACTCAAAGGGAACAAGAAGCTATCGTTGAAGAAACAAACACACTGGCTAAAAAAAAAGAAAAAAAGAAAAAGAGAGAGAGAGAGATCTCAAATCGAAGCAATACCCTGGAGAGATTGTCCATAACCTCTTGCCAATTGAAGCGAAGAAGCACCCATCTTCGAGTCCTCCGTGACCATCGCCAGCAAATCCTTATCCGGATTCCACTCTGCCATCTTCACCTACCAATTGGAAATTAGGCGGTTTGTCGAACTGAAGCTGAAATGGAAGCACACGCCGCGACCTTGCGTCGTCTCCATAGCTAGAAAGCTCTGCTGGAGAAGTTGAAGAGCGAGATGAAGAAGGGAAGAGCGGGAGTGGTCCGTTGAAGTCTAAGAATTTGCGGAGAAAGTTGCAGAAGAGGAATAGGCGGGAGTCAAAACAAGGAAGGAAGAGAGGTGTGGGAATTGGGCTGTAAAGGCCACCGCGGGATCAACTGGGCCGGGTTCGGACTTTACAACCTTGCCAAACAACCCCCGAAAGGGCCCTTTCAGGCCCAATTAGATATCGCATTGATGTGGATGCGGTGGATTAGTTGTTGAAGCGTAATTTGGAAAAAAGCAATGTGATCATAAAAAAATGTTAATGAATTATTCAAATCGGCATCTCACGAGATATAACAAACACTTACGCTTGCTTAAATGTCAAGACGATGAGCCAAGCAAGAACCCGACCAAGCCATTTGCCATCACCACTTGAAACACTTTGGCTGAATACAAATACTTGACCAAGAGCCAATTTGTGAGCTTTATGCTAAACTCCCGTTGTAAGGTACGCATGCGCGTCAATGATACAGTCAGAAGAAGCAATGAGATCCAATGCCTTCTTTTTCTTTTTTAATTGGAGCTAGACAATTCATCCTATTATAAGGTGCCGCTTTGCTCCACCAAGAAAATCCCATTTTTCCACTTGTGCATGCAGAGTCAAAGACTCACAATCAGGCAAAGAAAATGGCACACCTTCAACCTCTGCCGCAAGTGATAGAACCTAAGCACATCCAACATTGAAAGGCAAAAAGAATACGATAATTTACTCTTCCTTCCAAATACAATTACAAAAATCCAGCAAGTTTATGCTTTGAGAGCTATTTTGGTTTCATGGCAAATTGGGTAGTGCTAAAGCTTTCCAGTGTTAAAATAATAGAACTTATATACTAATTCTAGTCGGCAATTGCTTTTTCAGTATTTAGAAAATAAGAGACAACTACTTTCCATTAATAATGTATCATGATCTTTGGAAGCATGATTATGCTCTACTGAGCAGGAAAAAGAATGACCCTAAACCAGCTGCCTTTCCTTCGGTCTTTTGGTAGTTATTCTAAATACACGATGTGTATTTGCACCAGTTGTCATCAAGCAGAGTAGCGAACAATGTAAACCAGATTCGTTGTGCTGAAGTTTGGAATGAATTTCTATAACTCGAGGAAGATGGAACATGAATTATCCATAAGTATGAACCAAAGGGGTTAAATTTGAAATCAAAATCAATTTGCTCACCCGAATGTACCAATTACCAATCAAAAGCTTAGTCACATTATGGTGCTTCTGAGTCAGTCCCTCAACTAGGCTACAATACCCTTTGTAAAACTCAAACCAATTTCGAACAAAACAAGCAGTTGGTCTTCCAAAATCCCCGTCTCTCATAAATAAATAAATAAAAGTTCGACTCTGCTTCAATCAAGGATGAGCCTTCCGTTACCAGCTGCCTCATCATACCAAAGAACCCTCTCAAACGCAATGACAGGACAACAGAAGAGGACTCGAAATCTCCAGGATGAAAACCTCATCAAGTGCATACCAAAAACAGCTATGGACCACAATTTCCCTCAAAGTTCTTGAACAAAGCTTGATGTTTTGCTTCAGACCACGGCATCCAGCTGCCCTTCAACATCTCATGCATCACCTCATCGGTCACCTCCGAGTCACAGATGGACAGGGACCTAAGATTAATCCAAGCAATACTCCTACTAAACCAGAAGCTCCGGAGCCTTACATGCAGGTTCACCAACTTAAGAGCATTTATGAAGGAGCGGCGGTACCGCGAAATGGCCGGCCATCTCGCATGGCCTCTTTAGTCACATCGAATGAGAGGTCCTGACGTGGTCGTTGACAGCAAAGCAAAGCCATGGACTGAGCTCAGGCGCGCAACAGTCGAGAAAATCGATGTCGACGTGGAAATTTCTCTAGTCGAAGCAATTACTAAGGGAGATTGTTCACAGCCTCTGCCAATTGAAGCAACGAAGCACCACCGCCTTCAAAGTCCTCCATGACCATGGCCAGCAAATCCTTCTCCGGATTCCACTCCCGCCATCTTCACCCGCCAATCGGAAGAAATCGAGCCGAAACCTCACAAAAACTAATCGGAAAAAAAAAATTGAATCGCCGCCACCCATTAGGAGGTCAAGAAAGTGTAAGAGTTTTTCTAATTGTGGACTACATTAATTGATATTGTAATTTACCGTTTAACGTTTATCGTTTTACGGGGTTTGGTCTAAGGTGAGATAGAAGGTTTCTTAATTAGTCTAATATGGGCTGGCTAGTGTGGGCCGAGTTGAGCCTAACCTGTAATGAGAGGGACTGGTTGGAAACTCTATAAATAGTGCTCAAATCTCTCCTCTAACCCTAATTCTCACATGTATCCTCACCTAAGGGGCGTTTACTTAATGCTACACATGAGGGGGCCGCCTCATTGAGCCAGTGATACGGAGGGTAATAGAGGAGAAGGACTTGCGCGTGGAACATTGTGTTTCCGCTTCCGCTTCAAGAACAATGGATCCCAAAACAGGTGCGTTAATCTTTCTACTCAATTATGCATGTTCTTATTTTAGTTATGGAGATCTTGGGATTACGCAATTTGCATCCAACATATGGTATTAGAGCCTCCATAACCCTAGAACACGAACACAATTGATTTTGCCCTAATTTGTACGAATTAGCCCTAATTAGTACGGATCTTGCCATAATTTGTGATTTTCAAGACTTTTCGTTCAATAAAAATTAAATTAAATTATATATTCAGATTGGGCTTGACGAGACGAAGAAAGCCATAGGTGGCGCGTCGCCGAAGGAGGCCGCACGTGCCCCCACGCGCCCCCACGCGCCGCCTAGGTATCGAACACGCGCCGCGCACTTAGGCGACGCGTGCGGGCGCGTGGAGGCTCCAATTCACGTGTGGCCGGCAGCGATGGACTCGTATGATTATTTCCTATGTCATGGTGTATTTATTTTGCATGTTTGATGATTTTATGGATGTGAAAATAAATGCAAAGTGCTAAATACGTGAATTTTTAGTGTATTTTTGCGTATTTTTTCTTGTATTCTCTGTGTTTTTGAAAATACATGTGTTAGGTTACTAATATGTTATCACATAAACATTATAAAAGTGTGATTCATTAATAAAAATTAAACTTTATTGTATTTTATTAATGAATAAGGCAATGTAATTAGCATGGCATGTGATTTGAGTGATATGATACCCCTATCACTAAAGTTAAATCACATGTATACGATGTATGTAAGATGTAAAGATTATTTCCCTAGTATGAGAGAGTTTCAAGAATTCAATTGAGTTGTGACCACCAAAGTGGCACACTTGGTTGAATTTGAGAAATTTCGATCTCGTATATTTATTGGGATGTCTCCTGGTCTAATGCATAGTCATATTCCCAAATGAGGTGATTATGTATTAGTTCATGGAGGGATACATGATAGTGTGGTGGAGGAGTGACCGATCCTAACGGTTCATATGCCCAAAGGTGATGAATTCACGAAGATTGGAATATATTCTCATAACTCTTATCATGTGGGGAGTGTACAATTGCATGTCATGTATTCTGCCCAAATGTGATTATGTAATTTTGCATGTAACTCTCTGATTGTGTACTTGTATGTCAAGTTACACAATACTCACATGATGCTGATTATACACATTGCTTGTTTTTCAGTCACCTTTTCTATAATTGGTAACTCCGTTTCCATTGTGGTTCTTGCTGGTTCGAATTTTAAGAGATGGAGAGAGGATTTTCTATTTGCTATGGAAATAGCAGATGTTCATATGGCTCTTACTATTGATCAGCCGGCAGATTTGACTGCCGAGAGTACAGAGGCTCAAAAAGCAAATTTTGCTGCATGGGAAAAGATCAATAGAATTTGCTTGCTATCCATGAAGCGTTCCATTCAGGAACACTTGAAAAGTGGTTTGCCTGCAGACTGCAATGCTAGGCAGATGATGGAAGCTTTGATGGCTAGAAACCGTGTCTCACCTAATGCTAAGATAGAAACACACATGCAAACACTTTTTACTATGATGTATGATGGTTCTAGTGGAGTTAGAGATTATGTTTTGAGGATGATTGATTTACAAACAAAGCTTCAGGTTCTCAATGTTGAAATTCCTATTGCTTGCATTGTCCATCAAGCTCTAAATACTCTTCCTCCTAATTTTGGGATTATCAAGACCAATTATAGTTCCCAAGATGAAATCTGGTTTGTTAATGATCTGATTGCAAGGTTGGTGGCAGAGGAAGAGAAATTGAAGAAAGATAAAGGACACATTGCTTTTTATGCTTCTAGTTCTGCTAGTGACAAGGGTAAGAAGGTGAAAACTTATACCCATAAAGGCAATTCAGAAGTTGCCGGTCCTTCCAACAACAAAGGAAATTCTGAAGGTGCAGGTCCTTCTAACACTCTAAGTCCTAAGAAAGTATTCACCAAGAAGGATGATGTTTTTTGCTACTTTTGTAGGGAGAGAGGACACGTGAAGAAATGTTGCAGCAAGTTTAAGGCTTGGTTGTCTAAGAGAAATAAGAGAGAGCCTAAAGGTAATGATTCTTTGGCATTTGTTTATGAATCCAATCTGTCTGATGTTCCGACCAATTCCTGGTGGCTAGATAGTGGTGCAACTAATCATGTTGCATTTACCATTCAGGGGTTCATAAACCGAAGGACGCCAAATCAGGATGAATCAAAGCTCACTGTTGGAAACAGCGTTGAAGTTGACGTTGAGTTCGTGGGAGATGTTATTTTGATTTTAGATTCTGGTTTTCGGATGGTCTTAAGAAACACTTTTTACATACATTCTTTTAGGTGGAATTTAGTTTCTGTGTCTTGTTTGGATATGTGTGGGTACTCTTTTGAAATAAAGAGTAATACTATTTCCATGTTTTATGATTCAAATAAGATTGGGTGTTGCAATTTATCCGATGGATTATATCAATTGAGCTTATCTCCCAATGACATATACGTTGCTCATTCAGCTGAAAATGTTTGTTTCCAAAAGGCCTCTACCTAAGGAACAGTCTTATGCATTGTGGTATAAACATCTTGGTCACATCTCTAAAGATAGAGTAGAAAAGTTTATAAAGGTTGATATCTTGCCTACTCTTAAAGGTGATAAGGAGACTTGCGTAAACTGTTGCAAAGGTAAGATGACTAAGATAGAGAAGAAATCTGTTGTACGAAGTTCAGACTTGTTGGAGGTTATTCACACTGATATTATTGGACCGTACACGGCTACCTTGTGCAGAAATTTTTATTTCATCACATTTATTGACTACTTTTCTCGATATGGATACTTGTAGTTGATTAAAGAAAAGTCCGAGTCTCTTGACAAATTCAAGATTTTTTGGATTGAAGTGGAGAAACAGTTGGGAAAAGTTATTAAGATTGTCAGATTTGATCGTGGTGGTGAATATTTTGGTAGGCACCGTGATGCTGGCCAACTTAAAGTGCAGTTTGCTAAATACTTAGAGGATTCTGGGAAATAGGTTAGTTTACTATGCCCGGAAGTCCTGAACAAAATGGTGTAGTTAAAAGACGGAATCGTACTCTTATGGACATGATGAAAAGTATGATTAGTAGGACCAATTTACCTAATTTTCTGTGGGGTAAAGCTTTGAAAACAACTCTTTATATTCTAAATCGTGTTCCTACTAAAGCAGTTCCATTCACCCCTTTTGAGTTATGGACTGGACGTAAACCTAGCTTGAATCATCTTAAAGTTTGGGAATGTCCAGCAGAAGTGAAGTTATATAATCCAACATTGAGTAAGCTGGATTCCAAAACTACTCGGTGTTACTTCGTGTCTTATCCAAATCACTCAAAGGAGTATCGGTTTTATAACCCTAATGTAGGTACAAGAATCGTGGAATCTCAGACTGCAAAATTTCTAGAATTTGATGTAACTGAAAAGGGTAGCTGCTCACACGCTATCGAAGATGATAGTATGGTGGGGATTACTAGATCTCTATCTCATCCTGTGCAAACAATTATGGAGCCTCTTGTGCCACAAACTGAGCCTATTGTGGCACATGATCCTATTGTTGAGACAGTTTCTGATGAAATTCCTTAAGCCCCTCAAATTCAGAATGAGGTTGAAGTAGCTCCACTCAGAAGATCAACTAGAGAAAGACGTTCAGCTGTACCACCAGATTATCTAGTCTACCTGGGAGAGCATGATTATGATAAAGGCTGTGTTGTTGATCCCGTGACTTATACTGATGCCATCTCATGTCCTCAATCAGATTTGTGGTTAGATGCGATGAAAGATGAGATGCAATCTATGAAACATAATGGTGTTTGGGAGCTTGTTGAATTGCTTGAAGGTTGTAAACCTATTGGTTGCAAATGGGTATTCAAGACTAAAAGGGATTCTAAAGGAAAGATTGAAAAGTTTAAAGCCAGACTGGTAGCTAAGGGTTTCACTCAAAGAGAAGGAATAGATTATGAAGCAACATTTTCTCCAGTTTCTTCTCAAAATTCCTTTAGAGTGATCTTGGCATTGGTAGCTTATTACGATATGGAGTTACACTAGATGGATGTTAAGACTGCTTTTTCTAAATGGAGACTGATGAGGAGGTTTATATGGTGCAGCCTGAAGGTTTTTGTAGTAGATGACTCAGGTAAGCTTGTTTGTAGATTAAAAAAAGTCTATTTATGGCCTTAAGCAAGCTTTTAGACAGTGGTATTTCAAGTTTCATAGTGTTGTTACTTCATTTGGATTTATTGAGAACAAAATAGATCAGTGCATATACACCAAGGTCAGTGGGAGGAAATATATTTTTCTCATACTTTATGTAAATGATATCTTGCTTGCTAATAGTGACATTGGTTTACTGCATGAGACAAAGCGGATGTTATCAAAAAATTTTGACATGAAAGACCTTGGTGATGCATCTTTTGTTCTTGGCATTAAGATCCATAGGGATTGCTCACACCGTTCATTGGGTTTATCTCAGAGGGCGTATATTGATCGCATTTTAGAAAGATTCAATATGCAGGATTGCAAACCAGGAATTCCTCATGTTGTTAAGGGTGATAAATTGAGTCTTTCACAATGCCCTAATTTAGATTTTGAGAAAGCTCAAATGAAGGATGTACCTTATGCTAGTGTGCTTGGAAGCATCATGTATGCTCAAGTTTGCACTAGGCCAGCTTTTACTTTTGCAACAGGGCTTCTAGGCAGATATCAGTCAAATTCAGGATACGATCACTGGGTTGCTGCCAAGAAGGTCTTAAGGTACTTAAAGAGAACAAAAGATTATATGCTGATGTATAGACATCTTTCAGACTTGCAACTAGCAGGCTATTCAGATGTAGATTTTGCTAGTTGTCAAGATGATAAGAAGTCAACGACAGGATACATATTTATGTTGGCAGGAGGTGCAGTATCATGGAAGAGCGAAAAACAGAAATCCATATCTTCTTCTACCATGCAAGCGGAGTTTGTAGCATGTTTTTCAACTGCTACTCAAGCTATTTGGCTCTGAAACCTCATTAGGGAGTTATCAGTTTTTGATTTTGTGGATAGACCCATACAGCTATATTGTGACAATAACTCTACAGTGTTGTTTATTAATAACAACAGAAGTCTCGAGGGGTCTAAAAACATGGAGGTCAAGTTTTTGACTATAAAGGAATTAGTGCAGAATGGTGACGTTGCAGTAAATTATATTCCTACAGATGATATGATTGCAGATCCACTAACTAAAGGCCTACGCCCGTGTGTTTTTGATTGACATGTCATTAGTATGGGCCTAGGAGCATCTTAGGATGCTGTTATTTAGTGGGAGCTATGTTTTATTTTTCTTTGAATAAAGTTTACATCTGTTTTGTTACAATTTAGTAACACTTTGATATATATATATATATATATATATATATATGTCAACTTTTGCATTCAATAAAATATTTTTTGAATGGATTATTATTATGTTGAATATATATATTGTTAAAAATCTCAAGGTATTACTTAAACCTTGAGTGAAGGCTAGGGGCAGCCGGGCATCAGGTTATTAGCCTTTTGCATATGTCTTGTGATACATAAAGAAATGTTAACTGTAAGAACAAGACATATGTAGGTTCATTGGAACCATAAAGCATTCTCTAGTGGCACAAGTTTTTTGTGTCGCCTAAGGTAAGAGAATGGTGACTGACAAATGGGATCTCTCTATGAGAGATGTTATCCATTTGCCACACTACCATATTGAATTCATATCAATAAAATTGAGAGCACTCATGACCATGGAAGGCTCTGTATGTATACATGTAGTTACCGCCATGATTCAGTGTTTAAGACTTTATGGGATAGGATTGACTATTAAGAATTATCTTTGGACCAATGTGCACACATACAGTACGATTTCAATTAATATAGTCTAAGTGGGAGAATGTAAGAGTTTTTCCAATTGTGAACTACATTAATTGATATTGTAATTTACTGTTTAACGTTTATCGTTTTATGAGGTTTGGTCTAAGGTGAGATAGTAGATTTCTTAATTAGTCTAATATTGGCTGGCTAGTGTGGGCCGAGTTGAGCCTGGCCCGTAATGAGAGGGATTGGCTGGAAATTCTATAAATAGTGCTCAAGTCTCTCCTCCAACCCTAATTCTCACCTGTATCATCACCTAAGGGGCGTTTAACTAACGCTACACGTGAAGGGGCCGCCTCATTGAGCCAGTGATACGGAGGGTAATAGAGGAGAAGGACTTGTGCGTGGAACATTGTGTTTCTGCTTCCGCTTCAAGAACAATGGATCCTAAAACAGGTGCGTTAATCTTTCTACTCAATTATGCATGTTCTTGTTCTGGTTATGGAGATCTTGAGGTTACGCAATTTGCATTCAACAGAAAGAACGCCCGAACGAAAGCCGAACCAGAGAAGCCACAGCGGTTCGTTGGAACTTGAAGCTGAAACGGAAGCAGCCCGGCAACCCCCTGCTTCGTCGGTCTCCATTGCTAGAGATAATGCTCCGCAAGCAGCCCGAAAACCGTAGCCACCAGCTCTGCTGGGACGAACCGAGAGGAGCGTACGGACAGCGACGGAGGCAGTTGAAGAGCGAAAGAGAGGAAGGTAGGAGGTCTCCCCACAGGAAGAGCGAGAATTCCCGGCGAAAGATTGTAGGCAGAAAAAGAGGGGACCAAAAGAAGAGAGAGAGAGAGAGAGAGAGAGAGAGAGAGAGAGAGAGAGAGAGAGAGAGAGAGAGATTTTTTTAAAGGGCCGCCACGGGATCCAATGGGCCGGGCTGGGCTGGGCTGGACTTTATAACAAATAGATCCTTGTCAAACAATTTTGGGCCCATGGAGGCTAAAGGATCCTCGCCCGCCAGACTCGTGGGAAATCACATTCACGTCGGTGCAAGTGCGGTGGACTAATTATTGAAATGTAATTTGAAAAAAGGAATGCGATAATCCTCATAAACTTTTGAATTAAAGAAATATCCTAATGAATTTTTTAACAGAATCTTATGAGAGCAGATATTCATGCTTGTGTAAATGTCATGACGATAAGCTAAGCTCGAATTCGATCAAGCCATTTCTTTTTCAATTTGGGGTGATTGGATATCAAATTTGAACATATAGAATCATTCTTTAGTGGAGCAGCAAACTGTCATTCATGTCTATGCTTATCCTCATTACACTTTAGACAAATCACTAAGTCTTGTTACCAATAAATGTCCAGGCCTTGTTTGATCCAGCCATTCCTCATATGTGTAATGCAGAGGAATTCAAACTACTGTAGTACTTTATGTGCCCCATCTGAAGAGCACGGAGATTGTCGAGTTCCGAGCTTCTTCTTTCAACGATGATGGATGTAAGCTCACCTTGTCAATCTTGCTCTTACCAAGAGATGCATTCCTCCTGGAGAAGATGGTCATCGACGTCAAGATCAGTGGAAGATGCGAATCGAAATCTCTTAAGGCTTTGCCACAACTAGCTCTACCCTACTGAATAGCTTTTGAAAAAGCTAGGTTGTCTTTAACTATTGTTAAAAAGTGAAGTCTAGTTAGCAGCGGCAACGAGTTAAACAACGTAAAAAGAACTGCGGCGAGACACTCCTACGTAAGGAATGTAGTGAATTATAGTTCTTATTAAGTCTACTAGTCCGCATGGTGCTTCCCTACTCAAATCACAAAGATAAGTAGTCATATAGGCACCATTTTGAAGATTTTATCAAAATAAAAGTTATATTGTAACCTGCGATGAACTATGAAATTTGAAGCCGACTTTATTTCTCAAGCATCCTCGGAAGCTAAGGAATATCTTTACAAAAGAAGATTGCACCGGTGACATCAAACCTTTCAAAAACTGGAAGGAGAGCCTCCGAATTTAGGGTTCTCGACTGAGTTTTGGCTTCGGGCAGTGCGAATTTTTGGACCTCTAGCTAACCCATACATGAGGCGACGATGATGGGGGCTTGCTCATGTCGAAAAACTGAGTAGAGCTGGTCAATTGACAAATCAAATCAAAATATAAAGTTTTAATTAAACTAGAATTTTGAAGAAGACCTATTCTACAAATGAACTATGCTCTCTCTCTTTTGCAATCATAGAAAAACACTAATCGTTTACTTTTAAATTGTTTTTTCCTTGATATTAGGGGCACGTAATCCATCTAACATTTTTTTATTTTATTTAGGTTTAATACCATTAAAAATCTCAAATTATTGCCTCATGTCACATTTATTCAAGCTATCTTTAAATTGAACTTGCATATGAAAATGCTAAGATTTTTTTTTTTTATCTGATGAACAACAAACAAGAGGATTAGGTTATTGTAAGCCGCTACCAAAGCAGTAATCTAATGGATTATCAGTATAAATGCAAAGGGGCTATCATCAAGCACTCATATTTTATCAAGGTTTAGTTTATGAGATAGGACTTCAATTTGAACACAAAAGTCATAAGAGTTGAACTATCATAATGATCTATAAGGACATGCTATCCAAAGCAAATTATACACGAAAAGATATATTCTATAAGTTGTGTTTGTGCAAAATGAGCCTAATTCAATGCACCTTCTGTAATTCGCCATATAGTAGCATAAGTAAATTATACCCAAAGTTGTTTGGTGCAATAGACACAAGTTGTCTTCTAGACATTTCCTATCAATAGTAAAGCTTCTCCTCATTTTCCCTAGTCATATATGTTTTTCTGGCCATCTCTTCTTGTTTTCTCGGTTCTTGAAACTTTTAATTGCAATTTCTCCAAAATGATCTTGTGTAAAATAGCTAATGGAATTTAAAATTTATATGAGGTTTGCATTGACAATGGACCTAATACCAATCATTTGTTTTGTTGGTAATAATATTATCTCATCTTATAATTAATGTTCGATGTCAATATTTCTGCACTTGCATAGGGTAAGATTACATTTTTTCTTTTTAGGAAGAGAGAGGAAGAGTACATTGGAGACGTGAATATTTGGAGGGGCAATAAATAAAAAAAGATTTAACTTTATAATAAGTTCAGCTAAAGTTCACAAAAAAACCTATCATCATGACAAATAATAAACATAAGAAGTGTCACATCAGCACATATTACATTCATACATTCTTTCTCCTTCAGATTGGCAATAATTCCAAGAAAAAAAATACAATTAAACAATTTTAAATTCTTGAATGTTTATACATTATTAAATTAAAAGACTACATTATAATCTTTATTAAAGATACAAAATCCATTAACCATATTGTGAACATAATCTCATGACGTTTGTTTTTTGGGTGGAAAATCTCCTTTATCTTAAACCTACCATTTATTTGAGGATTCCAAATCTCTGAGATTGGAATATAGACAATGTTCTTGATTGCTACCTTGAAACCATATATCTTGCTAGTCACGTTCTACACAAGAATGTATTTTGTCCATTGGATTGGATGCATCACTTAACAATGATTGAAGAAGCGAGTCAATCTCAGGTGAGAGATTTCAACATTCAAATGTAGAGTTCGTTAGTTGAGTACACTGGCTGAACCATTCAACCCAAAGTATAAATAATCCAAACCAAACATTTGGTTCTCTTACCCATGAAAATAATGAAGACATAGAGATGAAGCAAAAGCTTGGCACTATTGAGCAGGTCTCAGAACTTACAGCAATGCACCACCAGACCCAGCATCTTTCGGTCAATTGTAGCCAACTCAATAGATAAAACATTACCTTTTCACTCCACTTTTTTCTTCGATGAATGCCCACCTAGCAGAAAAGGCACATGGCAGGTATAGATTAAGACTTCTCCAAGAAGGGTGAAGTCAAAGAGCTTCAGTCAGAAAGCCCACATGCATTGCTTCTCACGCCGATGTTTGCAGCTTCGAGTATTAGAGGTCCACCTACAGCAGCAACACAAGCATAACCACACAAATTCTTGAACAGACAGTCAATTCTAAATTAGAGATTCCATATTCATCCTCGTCCAGTATGTAGATCAGGGCCCGCTTTCTTGCAGCTAAAACACAAGCCACACCTCTACTTACTATTGCCAAAAAAACATCAACTTGATTTCAGTCCGGTTTTCCTTGAATATATGGCCATAACCAACATGATGTTTAGCTACCTTTGTTGGGTAAAAGTAAAAGAATGACACATGCGTTATGCTAAAACACAGGTGGGAAGCGAACCTTGTGTGCCTAAAGAGGCTATGGCATCATGTAACTATGAATGCTCTACAGTATCGTGCTATACTAGATCCCATGTAGTATATACCATCATGAACTTGTACCTGGCGGTTCTCAAATAGTAACTCAGACTGCTATGCGCCTACCATAAGGGGATGATTATTCTTTTCAAATTTGTCTGGGGACTATAGATTCATCCTTTTTCGAACTTTGTCCTCTCAATTGATTTAAAATTTAGAGGAAAAACTAATACTTCAGTATTCTACTTCTTCGACTGAAAAATATTCTTCTTTGAAGCATATTTTGCACCTCTTCAATCTGTAGGAATAAACATGAAGTGGTCCATTAGAGAAGGATAATGTACCTATGCTTGTCACATGTAAACTTAATAGTAGGTTCCAAGAGGAAATGTTGTAAGGAGCATGGATGGGATTAATTCAGTTCCACCATACACCTACGAGATAAATTTGTTACTGACAATGGTAATTTTATCAAACATTGATACATAAAGGAAAGAGTATGGGCAACAATAAGTTTGCAGACATCTAAAACTGCTAATGGACATGGTAAGAAGCTCAAAGAAAAGATCTTCAGAACTATACAATTGATGGCATAGCATGAATTGATCCTTAGCTTGATAGTATGACAATGTCAAAATGTTCTTACCACTAACTAACAATGGAGGAACTACAGTATGGGGAACGCTACAAAGCTTCTCATTCTCCATCTCAATACATTCAAGGACTCCTATACACGAACAAGATTCTATTACATTTCATATTTTAATTCTTTTGCTAATACTTGCGTTCATCTGTTGAAATATCTTCACAAGTGTCCCTTGCAAATATTTGGTGTCCCCCAAATCCCCCAAACTGTAGTAATTCTCTTGACTCTCTGCATTATTTCTCTGAGACAATAATGAGGGTAAGACATCTCACTGACCTGACAAGATATATCAAGGCAGAAAATTGCAAGGAATTGCATTTGATATTTCAGAATGTGAGACCTTCCAATCCAATGAGAAACGACAATCAACCTGCCAATTTCAACCCCCGTTACCATGTGTTTACTTAAAGTAGTGTTGGACCAACAATAACCACAGTTGAAGACCAGCAAACCACCCAAACTCGAGTCAACCTCATCTAGTGGAAGTACTCTTTAAGTATTTCCTATTCCAGTCATGGAACAGAATTGGGAGAACTTGTATGTATTATTGCAGGAAAGATCCAGCAAGGGAATCAATATCTTGTTCCCAAGAAAATTAACAGAAGAAGAGGAAAGATAGAGGACAAACATTAACCAACAAAATGTTAATCAAAATTTATGAAGTGAGGCAAAACATCACAACTGTACGAAATAATTGAGAGGGATATTAGTCACTTGATATGGGATTTCATTGGGCTAGTAGGTCATCTAAAGCAAGGGAATCTATACCTTGTTGGCAGCCTCCAATCCAATATCATCAAAAAAAAAAAAAAATCTTGCTGTTCAATTATGGAATCTCAAGGTGAAGTGGATGCATGAAAGCTTACTTCAGGTGAGGATTACAAGTGCAATAGTATTTACAACTTAGGATCTTAAAGAAACCATTCAAGTATTGGCTCAAGTACTATAGTGCACTCAAAACATTCTCCATATCCAGAAGACAATACGATGAGCGAAGCATTGAGAGAAAAGATCTCTCTAAATTTTTCCAGTTAAAATAGACATCAAGAACTACCAAGGCTAGGCATCTAATTTTAAGTCCTTACGAATTTGAATTACCACAAGATGAAGTCATATAAGAACCCAACATACTTGGATGCAGCTCCCCTGACCCTCCTAGTCTCTTTGCTTTCTCCAATTTCTCCCTCCATCCCTCTCGACCAGATAGTCACACAAATACGCAGCATAGCTCAAGATATATCTATTCAAAAGTTAAAACTCCCACCAGCAAACTTGATTAATCAAAATGATGTGACGAAATGCCCCCCTGTAATGACAAGAAGATAAATAAAACTCGGAGCAATACAAAATGCGAGAAACTTTCTGCCTATAATCTATAGTTAGTATCCAGTAAATCTCTCATTGTGGGCACACTCGGTCGGTAAAAGATTGCTCAATCAGTAAAAGAAGAGGAGTCAGTAGTAAAATTACATGGTGAGAGTGATAATCAGGAATCTAAGATCTTTTTAGATGCCTGATGACATTAGATAGTATTCTGCAATGGCTAAACCTGCGAACTCCAAGTGGGCATCAAGCGTTACTGCATCTGACATAGCTAGTCTATTTAACATACATGGCATCCCCTCCAATTCATGTTAATTATTTTCATGGACACTTCAATTGGTGTACGAAGAAGGGCAACAAGAAGGCAATACAGGAGAATGATACACTTACGGTTGGGGTAGATGACTGTCCAGCTAAGTTATGGAAAAAATCTCGCAAAGGCAACAACCTGGTCGAGAAGTTGATAGGAATCTATGGGCCTATAAATAAAACCCCTTCATTCAACTAATACCAGCTTGGAATTCTTTACTCACAACTAACATCTCTAGATTCCCACTTGCATCACCATCATTCACTCTTCATTTCTGTGTAAAAGACCAACTCCTTAGTTTGACGGCACTTTCTCATTTAGACTTTCAACCACTTTTATCTCTATATTCGTCCAATTATCCATCAAACGCAATTAGAACTAGATTGGCAATTACAGTTGGTTCCTATGGCGAAAAAGGAAGCATAGCACATTTAGGAAAAGCTAAAGAAGTAGAAGGAGATAAGGCCAATGACTCAAAGGGCAAGCACAGCAAGCCATCGTTGAAGAAACGAACACACTGAATAAAAGAAAAAAGAGAACTTTCTCGAATCGAAGCCATACCCAGGAGAGATTGTTCACAGCCTCTTGCCAACTGAAGCGATGAAGCACCCACCTTCAAGTCCTCCGCGACCGTTGTCAGCGAATCCTTTTTCCTGATACCACTCTCCCATCTTCACCCGCCAATCGGAATCGAGCAAACAAAATCGAATCCACCCACCCAACAACGCCAAACGGGAGCCGAACCTGAGAAGCCCAGGGTTAATAGAACTGAAGCTGAAACGGAAGCACACGCCGCGACCCCGCCGAGCAGCCTGAAAACAACAGCCACCAGCTGTGGTGGAACAAATCGTAAGGAGTAAGGAGAGAGAGCTCAAAAACAACAGAGACAAGCTGAAGAGCGAGACGAAGAAGGGAAGAGCGGGAGTGATGTCCACTGAAGTCTGAGAATTCGCGGGGGAAGTTGCGGAAGAGGAACAGGCAGGAGTCAAAACAAGGAAGGAAGAGAGAGATGGGAATTGGGCCGTAAAGGGCAGCCGCAGAATCAAGTAGGCCGGGCCGGAATTTACAGCCTTGCCAAATAATGCCCGAAAGGGCCCTTTCAGGCCCAATGAGACATCACATTGATGCGAATGTGGTGGATTAGCTATTGAAACGTAATTTTGGAAAAAGCAACGTGATCATCCTCATTTACTTTTGGATAAAAAAATGCTAATGAATTATTCAAATTTGCATCTCACAAGAGATGACAAACATTCGCACATGCTTAAATGTTGAGACAATGGCCCAAGCTGGAACTCGATCATGCCATTTGCTATCATCACCCAAGCTCCTAACACTCGGCCAGATACAAATGCTCGACCAAGCCCCAGTTGGTGAGCTTTATGCAAATCTCCCGTCATAAGGTACACAATCATACAGTAGAAAGAAGCAATAACAAGATCCAATGTCTTCTTTTTCTCTTTTAATTAGAACTAGATAATTCGTCTCGTTACACTAATTATAGTTAACAACTGCTTTTTCAGTATTTAAAAAATAGGACACAGCTACTTTTCGTTGATAATTTACTATGATATTTGGGATCATGATTATGCACTATTGAGGCGGAAAAAGACTTACCCTAAACTAGCTGCCTTTTTCTTTTTGACCTTTTGGTAGTTATTCTGAAGCCAAAATGTGCATTTGCACCATTAGACGTGAGGTAGAGTAGCAGATTGAACCAGATTCTAGTGTGATGAAGTAAGAACTTCCTCAACTCTAGGAAGATGGACCATGAACTATCCATAAGTATAAAACCAAACGGGTCGAATTAAACAACTTGCCCACCCGATTACCAATAAGAAGTTTAGTCCCGTTCTGCAGATCCCGAAGCAGTCCCTTGGCCAGGTTGCACTACCCTCTATAAGGCTTGAACCAATTTTGAACAGAACAATTTCCAAAATCCTCGCATCTTGTAAAAAAGTTCAACTCAGCTTCAATTAAGGATGAGGCCCAGCTGTCTCATCACACCAAACGACCCTCTCAAATGCAACAACAGCAAAAGAGGACTTGACCAGTGGGAAACCCTCATCAAGTGCATGCCAGAAGCAGCGATGAACCACAATTTCCCCTCAAACTTCTCGAACAAAGCATGACGTTTTGCTTCAAACTCCCGCATTCCTCCAACCTAAGGTACTCGAGACCGCCCTTTAAGATATCATGCATCACCTTATCCGTGATCTCCGAGCCGCATATGGACAGGGACCTGAGATTTCTCCAAGTGACACTCCTACTAAATGGGACGCTACACAGCCTTAACTGCAGGTTCACCAACGGAGAGCATCCATAAAGGAGCAGCGGTACGGTGAAATGGCTGGCCATCTCGCGCAAACCCTTAGCCGCATTGACAGAGAGGTCCTCCACACGGCGGTCGACAGCAAAGCGAAGCCACAGACTGAGCTCAGGCGCGCAATAGTCGAGAAAATCAATATTGATGCAGAACTTCCTTACCTTAGGCGACGCGTAGATGGTCAAGACGCTGTCCACTGACGGGGCATCCTTCCAGGGGAAGGAGACGACGAGGTTCGGGGCGGCGGTCCATCTGGACCTCCACCTGTGATTAGCATGGTCGCTTAGAGTTTCGCACCGAGGACAGGAGGAGGACGATGATGGGGTCTGTGATGACTTCTTCGCCATGATGGGTTGATGGTCGAGCCTACAGTCTTAGATTTTTGCTCGACCGAATTTGGGCTTCCATAGAGCTACACGTGTCGCTCCCCGGAGAGATGACCGTTTTCCTGCGCCTTTTAAGCTCAAGCGGTGACTCTACCTTGGATCATGAGTTCGAATATACGTACGGATTTTTCGCGTCCCCTAATGCTCCGTGGAGCTGATCAATGGACGAAATTTTAGAAATCTTCCGTTATATTCACTCAGACAATCGGCTTTGGATAAGCTCAAGTGGGCTTCCAAAATTGGGCTTGAGCTTGAGAAATAAATTGTTTACGTGAGCCCCGGCCCAGTTAAGTTTGCGCGTCTACCCAGATTTTTTTTTTTTCTGTAAGTAACTTCTCTGATATAACTCTTCAGCGAAAACCGTATTCATGATCAAGTATGGCACTTCGGGCACATTTGGTTCGGCTTTGAGGAAATGCCATTGGGAGAATGTAAATACCTTTGAAATAAAGAGGTTTTCCGAAATGCTAGACTGTTTGGTAAACTATAACTGAAAAGTGCTTTAGAGAAATGCAAGACTGTTTGGTAAATATATATTTGAAAAACCCTTTAGTGTGACCAAATTAAGTTTTTTAGTTTTAGTATTTTTAAAATTGCAAAAAAGAAACAATGACTATATAACATTTTACATTTTCATGTTGAGAGTAATGTAAAGATATATATTAGTAAATTTATTTAAAAATTATATTAAAAGAATTTGATTATAGATTAGATGCAAAGTTCAACTTTTGATCTAGGGTTCTTTTAGGTTTGTTTTCAACTTTCAATAATTTTTTTTAATTATTGTAGTATTAATCATCTCCGTTAATTAATGATCATTCTAGTGTATTGATAAAAAGTTGGGCTATTGATTGTCAAAAGATAAAAATGACAAAAAAAAAAAAGAAGAAGGTAAATCCAACATTTGCAAAGGGTTTTTATTATTTTTTAAAAAAATAAAAATAAAATCCGATAAAACTCTGTCGCTAATCAATGGCGGTTGGGGTGTGGGGAAGATGATCGGTTTAAAAAAAGAAGAAGAAGTCAATGGATAAATAGTAGAGGTGAACTTGCATTTCCGAAATGTTGAAAGCCCAAAGGAGGTCCCCACCTGCTTTGGGCTTTCAGCATTTCAAAGGCCAGCATTTGGTTAAGGACACCTCCAAATGTTGAACCAAAAACCTAAATTTTTTCCCAATGGGCTTTTGGGTCTGAAAGTCCCTTGGGAATACTGAACTAAACGGGGCCTTCATGAGCTTAAAATTAACAGACAATTGCTTTCATCACATCTTAAATTATATCGGCCCGAATGCAAGAAATGATAGCCCAAAAAATTCATGAGGTTCGCTAGCCTAGATAGGCTTGTTCTTTTATTTTCAAACTGGCTAACAAGTATGTGGCTGGAGAAAACTTTCCTCACCTCACCACCATGCCAAATGCAAGACTACTTGGATGCACGTCGTGAGTCTCCATCTGGATGGCGACTCCATGATTCTACTGTTCAAAGGTTGTTGAGCTTATGGCTCAAGTTCTAGCCAAAGCCCAGAGATTAAAATAAGTGAGAGACATGTTAGGAGGCGATGTGGCAAGGCAATGTGAAGAGGACTCGGTGCTCAGGCCCTGTCGTTCGCCAGCCATATGATAGTCATTGGGTATTGGCTGAGCTCCCCGATAGTCCCTTTGGATGCCTGAATAACTTGTGTAGTCACTATCCGACATTTTGTTTGTTGCGTGAAATGAAAAATGCTAATCGAATATGTCCTCCATTGCAAAACTTGGAAATTTGATCTTCATGAAGATTGAATTTTCTTAATTTGGGTGATAAAGGTTGATTCGTCCTCTATATTGAAAAAAATTAGGGTGTTCATAATATTTTGGAAGGGGAAATCAAATAGAACCAAACTGAAAAGTGGTATCAATTTGGCTTGAGAAGATGCCACGGAAAGAGGTCCATAGCATAAAGGAAGATTCGACTGGGCAAACATCCGAACATTGTTTTGTGCAAGCAAAAATCGACAAGCATTGGTAAATATCAAAACCGGTTGACAACAAAATGTTGTTTGATAACCTTTTTTTTTGGTCTGTTTGTTTGATAAGTTATTCAGTCAGTAAAGTTTTGGTAAGTTACCCAACCTTTTAAGAAAATACCAACAATTATCAGAATTTTTCTTATATATTACTATTGCCATTCGAATTTTCGCGACGGTTAAAGTTAAAAAAAAAAAAAAAGTCGAGATTCAAGATCCTCAATCGAGACAAGACTCGTTTCTTCACTCAAAAGAATTAGATTAGTATGATTAGTACCTTAACTGCATATAAGGGTTAAGTCAACATCGGCATGTGGAAATAGACTTTAGATTTCGAGTTTCCACAAATTTGGCTGAAGATGGCTTTTTTGGTCAAACCAAAGAATCGACTTTTGACCGGAAAAAAAATTGTTTTTTCACTCGTTTTAATCTTTTTTAGACATCCGATTTAGGAAAACCGCAAATTTAAGTACCTCGAATCCAATTAAAGAAACTCCAATTTCAAGAATCGATAGGCCATTTAAAATGCGTTTGGTAACGTTTCTGTTCAAAAATTATTTCATAACTATTTCTGTTTTGGAGAACAATTTTTGAACAGAAGAACGCGTATGGTAACTACACAAAATTTCTATTCCTAGAATAGAAAAAAAAATAGAAACACGATTGGTAAATTTGTATAATTTTTTAATATTTTTATTTTATTTTTTATTTTTTATTTTTTATTTTTTATTTTTTCTTCCTTTTGGCCAGTCGCCAGCCTTAGTCATGGCCGGCAACCAGCCGACAAGGGCTGGCAGCCTCGCCCAGCCACGGCGAGGTCGCCGGTCACCAGCCATGGCTGAGACCGGTGACCGGCCAAAGAAAAAAGAAGAAGAAAAGAAAGAGTAGGAAAAAATAAGAGAGAGAAAAATTGTTTCTCGGAAGTATTCCCGAAAACAAGAAATAAGTTTTTCTTGTTTCTATTCCAAATTTGTTCCCTGGAACAAAAACAAGTCCTGGAAACAAAAACGTAAATAAACACATTTCTGTTCTTTTTTTGTTCCTCAGAACAAAAGAACAGAAATTATGTTCATGACAATAAAAAAAAAAGAACATAAACAAATAGACCCTTAGAATACCATATTTATTACCATGGGATTTGAGCTTATACTTCTAAAGATCGCGCCGTTGAGCACAATCATACAAAACCCGCTTGGGAGAATAAAATTTATTCTTTTCCCATCTTGGAAGGGGTCATTTTTGTTTTGTTTTGTTTTGTCTTTTTTTTTTTTTGCTTTTTGTTTTTTGCTTCTTTTTACGTTTAGCGGGGAGGTGGCACAATTAAGGAAGAGGGGGAAAAAGAAAAATAAGGAGTAACGATTCTTTATGCCGACTCCTTCACCGTCGCCCCATCGTCAATGGACTTCATTCATCCTCACCACCGCAAGTTGCATCCATTGTTCTTGGATTTCATTCTCTTGAGGAGTCGGGGCAGTAGTCGCCGCTGCCCATTCCGGCAATTGAAACCCACGCCATCACTTCGATGAGCCCTCTCCATCACTCCCCTCGATGCCATCAGTCGCTATAGCTGCTCGTCCTCACTGTTCCCGAGCCACCCTTTCCTACTCTATTGGCCTGTGCCTTCCCACCATGAAACCGAAGAGCCTAGATCTCGTTCGAAGACTCCCTCATCGGTCGTTGTTCTGTTCGTCGACAGTCGTAAAGGTTCTAGTCGTCAGTTGCAAGTGCCCGTCACAGCCTAGCTACACCATTGATAAACCAGGCCTTCCTACTGCCTTCAACGACGGTCATCGATGAGAAGCCACTAAAAACCCAATGGTCCAGGGGTTAATTTTTAAGCTCTAAAATTCTGGTTGGTTTATCCAATTGCCACCCTGTTATTGTTCCCTATGTCTTGTGGATGCAGCGGCTAACACAGTGGTTAGATGATGGTCGGAGACAGTGGTTCGGTGAAGAGTGAGAATGAGTGACGGTGGTATATGAGTACTTTTGAGCGTAAAGGTTTAAATGTTTCTGGTTCAGTGAAGCTTTAGATATTGATCCATAGGCATGAAAATTCATTCAAAAGTCAGTAAAGGTGGGAGCTCTGGGTATAGGGAGCCAGGCATCAAAAGTTGAGGGTTTCTCCATGTATATTATCCAGAACAAATGAACGATGTTGACGTGGAGGTGGTGGTGAGGGCCCCACACGGGGATGAGGTGACGATCCGATCCTCTCTTTTGCTAATTGCTAATTGTTGCAGTGGGGATTGGGCCCCACTTTATCTACTTGTCATCTACCTTTTTTCTTTTTCCTTGAATCTTGTCGTATTTTCTTAATAACGTGCGGGGTGCGATTGAGTTGGGTTTGCAGGGCCACATGTACTCATCACTAACTTTAATAGAAAATTATAGGCTCCTATTTGGGTTTACTTACCGGCATTTATCGGATTGTCTCAATATTATAGATTGCGCCATTGAGTTAGCCTCATTTATTTGTTAAAGTTACTAGCTCTTATAGGATATTACTACTCTTAATTTGGGTAATTTATCAACTTTTCAAGGGGTAAATCACAATAACTGATATTATTTGAGCATATCGTGTGTTGATAAGAGATCGGATTGAAAAGATTTACCAAATCGGCGTTGAAGATAAAAATATCTCAATTATGTGATAGGCAAGAGGTAGAAAAATGTGAAGAAAAGAAAAGAAAAGAAATTTAAACCCTTTATTGTTTCTTGGAAATGTACGCGAAGTCGCATTTCTACGAACATTTCGTGCCTACACTTTCAGTCATTGCAAGCCTACTCCTTCATGCACTATAAAAGGGAGTACACCCAGTGATAACAAACACTGCAAAAAGTTGTCATTCTTTCCTTTGCTGCAGTATTTCTGCAACCAAACACTCCCATATTCAGACACTTAGTTCAGAAGAAAAGAAAATGCAAAAGAGAGCTCCGGCTTCCTCTTCTTCAGGTAAACGAAGTTAACCCAAGAGGCACTGCTTTGCTCCAATCAAGTAGTAACTTTTTGCTTAATTGCTTGATGATCATGGTTTTAGCTTTACTCGAGGGAAGTATTCAATGAAGAGTTCTTGTGTTCAGCATTCTTTAGATGAGAAATATGACAGAAGCCTTCATTGTAAGTATTAGATTGATTGGCTTTTGACTCATAAGTCACGACTGTTCCAAATCACTTTCGTTTGGTTTTTTGTTTGTGGGTCGGTGCTGTGGCTTCAATGTCAAGTATTAAAGACCTTAAATGTTGTGGTCTCCTTGGTGGTCTCCTTGTTTGAATTGAACTCCATTACAATTTTTTGCCTAGCAAGTGAGTTGCAATCGTTATCGGGTTACTTTGCTTTCCCGCTTGCTTGATTATCCTATCTTGCTTGTATTTTTGTGATGAACTTCACGCGGTCAAGAATGAAACCTGTCCTAGAGGAAACTCTAGCTGAGGAGCTATCTTATGGAGGAAGATGTCTGGAGAGTGGTAAGATGAGTCAAGTAGCTTGGACATAAATTACGGTGTTTATTGCATTTCAATTGCCAATCTCTTCGATTAGAAGTGGCTGAATGCATTTCTAACCTTCCAGTAAGTTTCCGAAATCTACATTAGAAATTGCTGCGAGATGTACAGAGAATATGATTTAGTGAAGGGATGTTATCTGCAATCCTCCCGTAATTTATTACATAGGTACCGACAAATGCTTCAACGGTCCATGCAACTGAGAAAATACAGCCACTTTTATCAATTTGACCAAGTGTACACTATTGCATTTTGAGATAATGTGTGCAGCTAACTATGGAAAACTGAAATTCTCATTCAACTGATCTGCGAAGATTGACATGTGGCATTAACATTAGGATTGCCAAGTAGGCTTGATGCAAAAGTCATACATTAACATAAAGTCTTCGAACGAACAGAGCAACATACACAACAAAAACGCAACAGAATTTTTGTTTAACATGGAGCACAACATTTTTTTGTACACAGAAATCTGATAAGTCCTAAAGATTTAGAGAATTGCGGAAACCTAATATCATGCACATCAGGACACTACATAAGCAACTGTTTCAATCGATATGAATTTTTTAAAATCAACCTTCGAGAAGCCATCCAGGAGGTGATCTTTCTTGAATTCATTCCCACAATCACAAGCACACTGACAGGTAACAAATCACAATTGACACCCACACGTGCACTCTGTGCACACACAGAGTAATGGTCCAGACATATAAGCTCTAAGACAACAATTGCTAATAAAATAAGCAAACTCTCATCCAAATTGTCTTGAATTTTCCCAACTAGGAACAGTCCAGTCACGTGAGGTAACGTCTGACCATCACCAACCACAAAGCAAGGTCGATTTCATTTCAAATTGTTGTTATACTTGCTGCATCATATCCAAAATCAACAAGCGTGCAAGAGAGGAAAAGAAAAACTAAAAACCCATATCCTAGAAGGAGCCAATTCAAGAACAATTCACTATCAAGATGATCAAAATGGGTACTCAAATTTGGCGAAAAGAAAAAAGAAAAAATAAAGAATCCTAAGAAACTGACAACAAGAAAAGGAAAAAGACTAAATTTCGAACTTCAAACTAATAAAGAAAATGCCAATTGGGTTGTCACACCAGAACAATAGAAACTGCACAAAGAACTTGCTTTGCCTCATCTCCTCCTCCTCGTGGAAAGATGATCTTGACGAGGGGCGGGGCGTGGGCAGAAATGACAATCTGATCTCCTTCACCGCGGATGCAGAAGTGAAATCAAGGAAGAAAGAAGGGTCGATGGAGGTGGGTCGAGAAGGGGGGTTTTAGAATGGCGGTCGTTTTCTATGAGGACATTTCAAAGATGCGGCTAAAGTTGGGATTTTCATTTTTATCTATCCCCCGTTTGGTGAGTAATTACTAGTGAACAAGCCACCGGTGGTCAGTGGTAGCTTGTACTTGCATCTGCGTTACGTTGTTTTTGGCAAAGAAGAAAAGGGAGGAAGAAACGAAAAGATAAACATGAAAAAATAATTATCGGCGAAAAAAAAAAACATAGATAATAAATAATTAAATTAATTAATGACGAGGATTCGGCAAGAGTTTGGATCGTGCGCGGGTTGGTGTTCCAATCAGAAAACCCCGCCCCCCCCCCCCCCCCCCCCCCCCCCCCCCCCCCCGCGCCGCGGCGCGCGGGCATTTCAGGATTGCGTTCACGCGCGTGGGAAGGGAGGGGCCCATGGAGGTGGAAACCGAAGGCGGGGCAATAATTTTGTCATAATTGCTCATGCTTTACAAGTGGCCTCCGGAACTTTGGTTCAATTTTGCAATATTGCTTCCGATACAAGCTGACATAAATTACAGCAGCTAGAAGCTGAAACTCTCTCTCTCTCCCTCTCTAGTTGCTTCGATCAACACCTCGATATCTCAATTTTCCAGTTGATCAAAAGTAAAAAGGTTCGATTTTTCTATGGCACCTTAGATTAGGGGAAAGCAATTGAGAAGTCTGGTACGTATCTTTTTATACAGTAATTATGTCTGATATTCATTCATACTAGTAATAAACTGTTGTTTATGGATGATTGTCTATTTGTACGAATAAGTCCACAAGACAACAGTTGTTCACAGTGTAAATTTTCACGGTGCAGTTGTGATGGGATTGCTCTCAAAGACATAGTGAAGCAGCTGCAATCGATGGAGATTTCTTTACAGGATTGGTAAGATAGACAGATTTTATCAAATTTCCACTTCGTCTCAGACATATCTTTATCAGTATTTCAGTTATGAGTTGTTTATCTGCATATCGTGAAGTGATCGAATGAACTTCTTGACCAACAGATCTGTTACTAGCAAATAAATTTATGCCAACTGTTTGAACAACAATCATTTAACATAAACTTCGCACAATTTCCTTTTCTTTTATAAGGAAATAGTCATTTTATTGATCAACCTATGGAAAGAAAAACATGGGGGACTACATTTCCGTGCAAGTCCATTACAGCATAATGTCCCGCATATACAGCCCACGTTGAGGTGTCAAACCTCCCCGGGGAAGATTAGCTTGTTATCCCTGGAGTAACTTTTATTTGTTGTACAATGGCCCTTCAACTCGACAACATATGATTATTAATGCTGACTTTCGTCCCTGCTCGATGGCCCTTCCAGGCTAACTTCCTCGCTAATGCCTTCAAATTGTTCCCCTTGATGTGCTACCAGGCCCAAGTTAATTCACCCTTCGGGTCACTTACAGATCTCGTAAATTAGAGTAGCTGTAAAACTTCTTGTCAAAATCAGCTTTGAGGAAAGAGCATTGAAGAATATTGTCTAGCTAGCACATAGGGCCTATCAATGTCACACCTACTTTTTATCTTGTTCGCAAGTGCGCAACCAATTATGAATCACCAGACAAGTTATAAAGCCATATTTTCGCACATTAGGCTTAAACCATACAAGCCCAAGCCAAGTCTATTATTCCCACATTTCCCCACCAGCTTCCAAGCCTCCTTTACGAAGAAAGAGCCCCTACATGATCCAGCAAATACTAGTTTGTCTAAAGAGCCAGAGTTTGGAAAAATCAAGCCACATAAAGCCGTTTGAGTTTCAAGCAGATCATCAGACCTTGCTGGAGGCCATCTCCATCCATTTGCCTCGATAACATTTGCAACTGTGGCTATATTACCTAAAGCAGAAACATAAAGCATATGTAAACTTTTGCATGGACGTAGTATGAAAGGGGAAAATGAAAATTCTCAGGATTGTTCGTAAGAGCTATATATACAACTGCTATTGCTAAACACTGTGATTTCAAATGTGTCTGAAGAACTTAGCTCAACAAGGTTTTTGATAAGTTGTTTTTAAGAAGGAAGAATAAAATAGGTTGTTCAACTTCTTTTGATGGAATGAATTGGTTTTGCGTCCCCTCTGCTTCATATTTTTCTCAGGTCTCCAAGTTTGACAATGCTGCTGTTGGCATTATTGAACAAAGGGTAGCAGTGGAGCTTGCAAACATTCACTCTACCCACCTCACAAGGTATGAATGCACTTCCCCCATGATGCCGTTGAGAAAGGCTTTCTTTGTGGTATTGACTGGTTATGCGTTGTTGATGTTTTGGTGGAAGAACGGTCCAACCTACCGCTGCCAACCTACAGCAGGCAAAGTCAGAGCCCAGTGAGTGTTGGGCCACAATGACTCGGTAGTATGCCAAAATGTCAATGCCCCAATTTAGATCATAATTTTTGTAGCTTGATAGCAGTGGAGCTTTTTTTTCTTTAAAAAATTTGCTTTACTAAACTTTTGGACGACGGATCTATTAATCCTTGTAGTTTCCCGACAGTATGACTTGTCTTAGTGAGATATTTGGTAGTTTGTCTCTCTTTACTGACAATTCAAGCTGGAAACCTCCAAGTGATACTCAAGAAAGGTGTTGGGCAGCTGGGATAATTGACATTTACAGGATAAGTACACTAATGGTGCCATAAGTTGTGTATGGCGCTCACTTTGGTGCCAAAAGTTTCCGTTGGATCACTTAAGTGCCAAAAAATTTGAAAAACGCTCACTTTGGTGCCAACGCCAATCTGATCGGCCGGAAATCCGACGTGGCATTTTTTTATTAATTTCTTATGTTGATGTGGCTCGCCGGAGTTTCCTTGGATCACTTAGGTCTTCAAACGACGTCGTTTTAGCATCCTAACACCAAAACGACGCCGTTTGGTGTCTCCCCCGATTCAAACCCTAAATCTCGACGGCCCCCACACTTGGCGGCCGCGGCTCCGACCCCGACGATGGCCACTCGGTGGCCGCAGCCTCTACCCCGACCTCGACCCTGACCCCAACCCCGACGACGGCCACTCGGCAGCCAAGTCGAAGGCCATGATCTAGCCAGTGCTCAGGGAGGTCGCCGACGAGTGCGCCACCATTGATGTCTCCCTCTCCATCTCCGATCTCCCCGACGAGTGCTTGGCCTGCATCTTCTAGTACCTAGGCTCCGGCGACTAGAGTTGGTGCTCCCTCGTGTGCCGTCGAGGGCGTCTAAATAGCGCTGAGTAATGGCAGCTGAGCGAGCGACGGCGGCCCAGCGATGGCAGAGGCCGAGCGACGACAACCGAGTGAGCTAGGTCGGAAAAATCCCCAAATGAGTTAAACGGCGTCGTTTTTGTGAGGCCATCCATGTAGGACGGCAAAACGACGTCGGTTTCTTAAGGAGGACCGAAAACGACGTCGTTTGAAGGCCTTGTCGATTTTTTTTTTTTTTAAAAGCCATGTAATCATTTTGGCCGGAATCTTTCGCCGATGGCCGGAATCTTTCGCTGGTAGCACCAAAGTGATCGTTTTTCTCCGATTTGGCACTTAAGTGATCCGACAGAAACTTTTGGCACCAAAGTGAGTGCTGTACACAACTTATGACACCATTAGTGTACTTATCCTGACATTTACTAACAATTCAAGCTGGAACAGGAGTAAAAGTTTCCATACAGGGCTTAAGTTGGCATCAAGTTATTGTGGAGTACACAAATCCGGGAAGAAAAAGTAGATGCCTTCTATGACAAGGAACATAGAGGAAAATGTAAGTCCTTCAGTCTTTTTACAGTGTATAAACCTGTCCTTCATGACTGACCATAACATGGTTTTGGATGTCCACAACCGTCAATTTTTTAATTGAGAGCGTCATCTTACACAGACCTTAACCTCTTGGACAAAAATTCTGATAAATAATAAATGTTGAGCGTCTTTATCATTAACTATTGTTGACACTTCGATCACTTTTAGGAGTCTATCAAAAGTTAGCTTCTAGTCATTAATCTAATAGTGACTGAGACCTTATATGCATGTTGTCTTCATTTACTACATATATGAAGCATCGTCCACCTGTATCTAACGATGAGGTCTGGAGGTTGGAGAGGATTGCCGAAGATGGGAAATCTCACCAAAAACTGAGTGAAGCCGGAATACATAAGGCGAAGGACTTTCTATTGCAGCTCTTTATGGACTCCAAGAAACTGCGAGAGGTAGGCACTTAGTCAATAATTCTCAATTAGGGATTGATTGACAACCAAGAATGTAAGGCTTGTGTCTTCACTCATCATAGAAATTGGAAAGAGCATAATATTGAAGAACTGGAATATCCTCTTAGATCATGCAAAGACTTGCAAAACAAATTGGAAACTGCACTGTCCCGATGGCATGAGGAAGCACCGTGCTATATTCAACACTAATTGTCAACTGATCGCCCTAATCAAAGACCTAATCAAAGACGGTGCATGTTTGGCTACTCATCGACTCTCTCTCCAAGAGGAGGTAAGTAACTAAGGAGTTCCTACCGTGTTTTGTCCAGACAGTTCATGCCCCACACGCCATCATGCTGAATTCATATAATTGTCCCATATCATATATACAATCAATAATTTGACCTTTACTCATAGTTGTGGCTTAATAGGCGTTAGGATTGATAAAAGATATGTTAGTATGACATCTAGATGCTTTGTTTTTCTTTTTCTTTTTTTAATTATTATCGGTACCAAGATTGTTCTCTGAGACGCGTGAAGCTTGATTATATGGGAAAAAGGCCAAATGCAAAAATAATAACGTGCACCTGCAGATGATTGAGGACAACCTGCTGGAGTTCTTTTCCAACACCCCAAACAACTATCACTGAACAATCTAGTAGACTAAGATTATAAAAGCCAACCAAAAAAGCCAGGGTCCTATAGCATCATCAGAGCTTAAAAATCAGCCATACCACTTCACCTAGAGGAAACTGATGGATTGCAGGACTAGTACTGGCACCATCGAGAAGACTCAAAAATTCCTCATGAGGAGAAGAGTCAAGACCTAGATAAGCAAACGAAAACGGTTAAATGAAGAATAATGAAATACCGTCTACCGCTCTATATTAACAGTACCACTTGCCATGGCCACTAACAAGGTTTGGTAGCAAATCAAACTTCCTCATGAAATATGTTAATGGCATCAGCCCACTGCTTATACATGACTGATAATGATGTCTGGATGACATGAAGTAAATCTTCAATTGCCAAAGCTTGTTGTGTGACATCCAGATTTTCGGGGTCTAATTTCGACTGAATAGATAGGGCCGTTTTCGATCGAAATTGCAGATGGCCATCTATTATTGTAGAATTGGGATACAAGTGGATTATATTGATGAGGAAGAATATTAGTTCGATCAAAGACTCGACGATTGATTTTTTAGAGGCCGGTACAATGAGGCGGAATTTTGGCATTAACTTGGATATTATTGGGGAATTTAAATTTTGGAAAGAAATGGGGGAACATGAAATTAATGCATGGGATAAGATTGTGATTTTGGGCCCCCCTTTTTGAATTCCTTCTCGCCCACGTTGTCCTTATTTTCTTTCTCTCTTGGCCGACCTTTTCTCTCTCTCCTCCCCATTCACTCGTGCGGCCAGCTGCACCCCTCAGTCTCCTACGTTTCTTTCATCTTTTTCATTTGACTTTGGTTGCTCTTATCCTTTCATTTCCCCTCTCAAGCGACAACTTCCTGCCCTTTTTATCTTTTGAGTTTATTTGTCTCTTCTATCTTTCTCTCTCTGGCTCACCATCACAGAAGGTCGCTGCTTCTCTCTTTCTTGTTTTGGGTTGCCGTCGCTTTCTTTCGCACGAACTGCCCAAACAAAACCCACGCCCAAGAAGCTCTCCCCCGAAGCCACCGTTTGATCTCTTCTCCTCTCACGCGGCCAGCTTTCCCCTGCTCCACCATCTCGTTGTCTTCTTGCCGTTTGTTGACTGAAGACCTTCAACTCCAGCAGCACGCGTCCACTGCAGCGCCCCCACCCAGCAGCGACATCTGCTGCTTTCCACCGGAGTCCCAGTCCACGCTGCAGCTTCTCGGTCGGATTGTTGACCGGAAGTTCCACGATTGATGGTCCACGATGTCACTTGGCCCAACGTTCGCGAGTAGCTTCATCTTCGCTGCTTCGTGCGTCTCCAACCACGACGTCCAGAGAAGCCCAGTGTCTTCGCAGCATCACCGAGGTAGCAGTCTTCATCGCCTTGGTCAATATTTCCTTGGTCTTCCTCAGCCACGCCAGTGAAGCCCCTACGAGCGCCAGTCCACCGATCCTTCAACAAGCCCACGCAGTCCAGTCCATCTTCGCTTGAGTGTGTCTCGGCCAGCAAACCCGCTTCTTCGGTCAATCTTCACCCAACGAAGACCGAGTAGCCCCCACCGAATTGGAGACTGAAGCTGCTCCCTCCAGTCAATCTTCAAGACCACCGAAGCCCCTGTTGACTTCGTTCTTTCCACGCGTCCTCAGCCAAAGCTGCTTTGGTCAACAGAAGCCAGCTACCGAAGCCTTGGTTGATCTTCAGCTCCTTCGTCCTCTCCACGCGGCAACGAATTCAGCCGCCTCACGTGCCAGCATCGCCCGTAGCTCATCCATCGAACCCCAGCGCCTGCAGCAGCTTCGATTTGCACCGTCTTCAGCCCAAGAGAGAAACCCAGTCCAGCTTTGAAGCCCATGTTCAGTTGTGCTTCAGCCCAGTTTGAAGCTGCAGTTCAGCCCATTAATTTCAGTCAGGCCCAATCCAACAGTCTTCAGCCTATTTGAAGCCCGGCCCAATTCAGTGAAGTCCAGCAAGCCTATTTAAAGCCCGCGACCTTGAAGCCCGTGTAGTTCAGTCCATTTTCAGCAGGTCCAAGCCCAAGTTTAAGTCCAGAATTTTCTGTGGGCTTGTAAAGTTCTTGGCCCAACCCGAGTATCCGCCGATGCCGCCGAAAATTTGGATTTCGGCTGCCGTCGCGTCGCCGTTGCGGTGATTCGATCTCCGCTCTTGTCAAGTGAGTTTTACTCACTAATGCTTTATTAGTTTGCTAATTATGTCTTAGGGTTGGTTAGATTTAATTACATGCACTTAGGTGGTTAGATTAGGTTAGAACAATTAAATTAGTGACTTGAGGATGCATGTTAGGTGGTTAGACCTAGCTATTAGCAAGTAGAAATGTTTGGTTATTTATTGAATGTATCTCGGGATTTTTCCCGACCCGTTTCGGGCTCCAATCAGGCAATATGGGCCTAAATTGGATTTTTTATGTTTATTTATTTATTTTCGAAATTTATTTATTTAATTAATTATTTTTCCGGAAATTCAACCGGGATGGCCGGTGACCGGAATTTCGTGCCGATTGTCGTGGTGCAGACCGTTTATTTATTTGAGCTCTACGTTGTGTGGAATTGAATTTATTGTGGAATTTTAGGAATTGTCCTAAATTGTTTGTTATTGAATATTTGATTGATGGATGGCTGAGTATGGATATATAGCGCCAGTACGTTGATGGGCTATATAGTAGGGAGAATGGTGAGAGCTAACTGAGAATGTTATTGGTTGAGACCAATCAGGTACGATATTATTGGACATACGTGGTTCGGTGATTGGGAGTATCACTGGCGAAAACGGCGCCTTAAAGAACGCACGTAAATGACTTATAGACAAACGTGGTTCGGTGGTTATGGGAATATCACTGGTGAAAACGGCGCCTTAAAGAACGCACGATGTTGTCTATAGCCGATGTCACCTTGGCGAAAACGACGCCCTTGAAAGGACACGTGGTTCGGTGATCAAGGTTATCACCGGTGAAAACGGTGCCTTAAAGAACGCACGGTGTCGGTGATCGGTATGTCATTGGCGAAAACGACGCCCGAGAAACACATGTGATTTGGTGAATGAGTACACCACTGGGAATTCGTGGTATGAGTGGGAATGACCTAGAAAGGGTCTGGCTGACATGTAATCGACTTAGTCGATTGATCAATGCTTGATCGGATGTCGTGAATTGTTGAATATTTGTGTTTAACCTTGAATTGCAGGTTGGAACTGGGGCTAAGGTAAGTCCTCTGACTCGTGTTGTGCTTAGGCAACCGTATGGCGTATTAGTTTATTAATCGAGTCTTAGTGGGTAGGACTCGCTGAGACGTGGTCTCATTGGTTATTGAATAACCATTTCAGGACCCTGAGGAAAAGCTGAGGAGGAAGAACCTGAAGGGGAGAAAGTATTTTGAAGTAGAAGATGATCCAGAGAGGGATCTTGAATATAACCCAGATGTGGATTGGGATCCCATCCCTTTTGTGAACCCTGTTTTAGTGTAGATAGGTGGGAGACTTTTATGCTGTAAATAGTATTGTAAATATACTACAGTTGTGCTGTTAATGAAAGTGAGGTTGTGAATTTCAATATGAAAAATATGGCATGCTTTCCTATCCCATTGTTTTATTGTCTGGAGATTTATAACTGCTTCCGCATGTGCTTAAATAAAAGAAAGGGTCGGCGATACATAGTCCTGGGATATCGCTTTATAAAATCGACCAAGTAGAAGGATGTGCGCGCGTCCGAGGATCGGGGCGTGACATGTTGAGCGACTTGATGAAGTTCGTTTTTTCTACGGACAAGAAGAGATTGATAATCTAGGGAGGCATTTGGTTGACAAAGATTCTCAAAAGTCCGTTCTGATTTCAATTTGAGAATTAAGACAGGCCAGAAAATGCGTTTGGTGACACTCTGAAAGCAACTAATGAATAAAAAGGAAAACTATTTTTGGAATCAAAATCACAAACTGAAGATGACTTTTTAGCATTCTGTGACATCCTGAAATTCGACCCCGTTTCGATAAAGTGAAATGGGCATTTCGTCGGCGTGCCTATGGCCTTTTTCTCTGAGCTGATCACTCACGAGTTAACTAACCTATTGGGTGAAGCCGTTAAGGGATGTATCAGCTGTAAAATCCCTAAAAGCTACCTAATTGGTTGGATTGAGCTAAAATCACGTCCGATCGATTTTTAACCACGAAATTGAACTCGATTTCGGGAATCGAATTTTAAGCGCGTCATAATTCTTATTTTTAGGATCCTGTCTCATCGCTCGTCAATTTATTGACGAGTCCGAAATTTCATTAAAGAAATTGTCGGAAGAAAAATTGAAGCCCAAAAGAAAAGGAAAAGTGAAAAGGAAAATTTGCATAAAAGAATTATGTATTTCCCTTTTCTTTTTCCTCTCTCTCCCTCTCTTTTCTTTTCTTTCTTTTTTTTTTTCTCTCCTCTCTCCTCTCCCCTTTTCCCTTCCCCTTCGTGCGACTCCCCCACCGCCCACCTTTTCTCTCTCTTCCCTTTTGACTAGTCCAAGCTTATCTTCTCCCTCTCTCTTTCTCTCCTCTCTCTTCTTTCTTCCCCTGCACGACAGAACCAGCTCCTATCTTCTTCTTCTTTTCTTCACGCCGAGCGAACCAGGAGCTGCAACTCGCCGAGAACCGGTTGCCGCTCGTCCCGCCGCCGCACCGCCGCACCGCCGCGCCGCGCCCGCGCGCCCGTCGCCGTCCTACCGTCCGCGTGCGCCCAGGCCGCGCGATCCAGCCGCGACCAGCCCCTGTTCCAGCATCGTCCAGCCCGCCTCCGGCCACCGTGGGCCACCGCCAGCCCCGCCGGACCTCCCCCTCGTCCCCCTCGCCCTCCGCCGGCCTTCCCCCGCCGCCCTAGCCGCCGGAGCTGCTCCGTTCAGCCGCGACCAGCAGACCCACGAAGTGGGTTTCAGCCACTTTGGGCCCGCTTTTGGGCCGTTTCCCGGCCCCGGATTCGCGAGTCGCTTTGGGAACAATCGTTCCTCGCGTCGCCGCCGTCGGATTGATCCGACTTGCGCGCGATTTGGTGAGTAATCTCACTAATCCAGGATTAGTGGCTAATTATGCTTTAAGCTGGTTTAGATTTAATTAATTATGTTTAGGTTGTTAGATTAGAATAAATTAGCAATTATTAGTCAATTGTGATGTGATTTAGATAAATTGATTGTGTAATTAGCAAGTAGACGTGGTCTACTAATTATTGGAAGTGCCTCGGGATTTTTCCCGACCCTTAGTGGGCTCCAATTAGGCTTTTCGGGCCTAAGTGGATATTTTAGTATTTAAATATTAATTTTCGAAATTTAATTAAATAATTATTTATTTTCCGAAAATTCAAGGGAGATGGTTCGGGACCGGAATATTGTGCTGATGACAGTGGTGAAGTCCGTTTATGTAATCGGGCTTTATTTTGAGCTAAATTGAATTTTAATAATAATTATTTAATTTTCGAAATTAATAAATAAATTAATTATTTTTCGGAAATTAAGATTTTGATGGCCGACGACTGAAATCTCGTGCCGATCGTCATGGCGCAGCCCGTTTATTTATTTGAGCTCTACGTTGTATGGAATTGAATAAATTGTGATATTTTAGGGACTTACCCTAAATTGATTGGAATCGATTGAGATTGAATTATCGATTGGTGAATGGCCAAGTATGTTATTTAGTATTTATAATGCTTTGTGGAGTTGATTTAATTATTTGATTGGGAAATCGTTGGGCCTTGGTTATCGGCGTTGAAAGTAGATTTGGTGACCACTTGAAAGAGGACACGTGTGCCCGGTGAATTGGAATGTCACCTGGAGAATGCACGTGAGTTCAGTGGTTGAATATGTCACCTTGGCGAAAAGGTCGCCTGAGAGAATGCACGTGGCTCGGAGACTCGGTATGTCGTCCTGGAGAATGCACGTGGCTCGGTGACAGGATTTGGCATCTAAAAGGACACGTGGCTCGGTGATCTGATGCGTCACTTTGGTAAGCGAGTACCTTAGAGAATGCACGTGGGTCCAGCATTCCGGAATGGCATCTAAAAGGGCACGTGGTCTCGGCGAATTGATGCATCGCTTTGGTGAGATGCACCTAAGAGAATGCACGTGGGCCCGGGATCTAAAAGGGCACGTGGTCTCGGTGACTTGATGCATCACTTTGGCGAAAAGGTCGCCTGAGAGAATGCACGTGGGCCCAAGGTTCGAGGCACGTGAACTCGGAGACTTGGAATGTCGTCCTAGAGAATGCACGTGACCTCGCTTTTAGATACTCCTCCGTGGAGAGTGATTTGTATGACATGTAATCGACTGGTTCGATTTGTTTTGAGTAAATGGGTGCCTATTGTGAATTGTACTGACTTGCAGGTGAGATCTGAGGCCAAGGTAAGTCCTCTGCCCTGTGCGTGTTTAGGCAGCCTTTAGTATAATAGTTTATCTAATCGGGCTTAGTGGGGTAGAACTCGCTGAGACGTAGTCTCATCCCAGTTTGGGGAAAACATTTCAGGACCCCGCTGAAGAGCTGAGGAGGAGGAATCCGAGAAGGAGAACTCGGAGGTGAGATCTGAAGAAAAGGATTTTTGGAAGAAGAAGACAATTATGAGAGGGGCCTTGAGTACGGCCTAGTTCATCTAAGTTTCTGTCTTCTTTTGAGATCTCCGTTTTGATGTGAGTAGTAATGAAAGGGTTTGTGGTTTGTATAAAAGTGTGGTTATAAATTTCAATATGAAAAATATGGCCCTGCTTTTTCTATCCCATCGTTTTATTGTCTGGGGATTTTAATTGCTTCCGCATGTGCTTAAAAATGAAAGGGTCGGCGATACGTTGTCCTGGGATATCGCATTATAAAATCGACCAAGGTAGAAGGATGTGTGCGTGCCCGAGGATCGGGGCGTGACATCCTGTTTAAGTGGTATCAGAGCGAGGTTGAAGATTGGAGTGATAAGGAGCGTTGACCATGGGATAGTTAGTAGGAAAGGCCTTTAAATTCATGCTGATGCATGTCTGTGTTAGCTGAGTGCTAAAATTGTTTGTTGTTTGGATCGCTCTGTTTCTAATTCGGTGTGGAATTGGAAACAGGTGTTAGTTGAGTAAGACTACACCATGAGCGATCAGGAGCCGAGAACTCCTGCAAAGAGGACCAGTAGGGCCGTTATTCGGGGTAGAGCTCCAACTCGTGTTGGAACCCGAGGCGGACGTGGTCGAGCGCGAGCACAGGCTAGCGCGAGTGGAGTGAATCCACCTGTCGAAGATGTTGGGGTAGCAGCCCCTAATGATCCCAGAGTGGATGGGATCTTGCGTATTCTGGAAGCGATGGGTACCAGAATGGATCAGCAAGCTGCGACAGTTGAAGCCGCCGCTCAGGCCGCCGCTAATGCCGTAGCTGCCGCCGCTGCTCAGGCCGCTCCTGCCGCTGCACCTGCAGTCGCACCTGCCATAGTCCCTCCTGCAATGAACGTTGAAGGTCAGCCAGGAATAGTGGTTGCAGAGAGATCAATAAGTAAGTTAGTGGGGCACTTTCGAAGGCTAGATCCACCAAGGTTTAGGGGTACTGGAGACCCTGAGGCTGCATCACAGTGGGTACAAGATATGGAGAAAGCATTCGCAGTCTTGATGTGTAATGAAGAAGAAAAGGTGATACTAGCTGTGTATCAACTTCAAGATAATGCCAACATTTGGTGGAAAGCCACCAAGGATGCTGTGTTCCCGGAAGGAGTACCAAGGGTGTGGACCACCTTCCTCAGAGCTTTTAATGATCATTATTTTTCGAGTGCTGCCCGAGAGTTGAAGATGGAGGAGTTCCAACGCCTTCGCCAAGGATCGATGACTGTCGATCAGTATGGGGTTAAGTTCGCCGAACTATCTCAGTATGCCCCAAGATTGATCGAGGACCCCGAGGAGAAAGCTCGGAGATTTAGGAATGGTCTTCGTACAGAACTGAAACAACCTCTGTTACCATTGGATTTGATAGATTATCGTGAAGTCTACCGTCGGGCTCAGATGATAGAGAGAGGTATATCAGAACAAGCAGCCTCATCTGGATCGAGGTTTAGCTCGCACAGAGACAACATCCGCCAAGGAAAGAGGCCGATGTTTGGAAATAGATTTCAAAGTCCGCCCAGCAAGAAGAGTGGATTTAATAGGTCAGAACCTATTAGGACTAGGGAGTGTCACTTCTGTGGGAGAAGACATGGGGCAGGACCGTGCCCAGCCAGGACGGGTGCATGCTTTGAATGTGGCCAGCAGGGCCACATGGCTAGATATTGTCCAAAGAAGCAAAGAAGACAACCTCTGTTGCCGCCGCCGCCACCGATGAGACAGATAGGAGGGCATGCCCCTCAGAATGCACTGCAAGGAGGACAGCAGAGACCTCCAGCTCAGGGCACTGTGTACGCGATTACCCAAGGTCAGGCAGAAGCTGCGCCTGGCGTGATTACAGGTACGGTCTCGCTCAACGACCAACCTGCTTACGCTTTGTTTGATTCGGGAGCAACCCATTCTTTCATTGCCGAACAATATGTTAGGATGCTAGGATTGAATCCTATATTGTTAGAATCGGCAATTTGCATATCTACACCCTTGAAAGATAAAGTTATTGCTGCTTTGGGATGTTCGGGGTGCAAGTTAGAGATTGGTGAGCGAGTGGGGAAAATTGACTTGTTAGTCCTAGCCATGTATGATTTTGATTTGATAATTGGCATGGATTGGCTCACCAATCAACGAGCTAAAATGGACTGCTATCGCAAGGCGATACAGTTTGACCCGTTGGAGGGTAAGAGTTTCGAGTTTGTCGGAAATCGAGGAGGACCTTCGATTTCCCTAATCTCGTCGCCGGAAGCAACTCGTTTGTTAGACGAGGGTTGCCAAGGCTATTTAGCGACTGTCGTAGATACGACAGTTGAAGGGTTGAAAATGGAAGATATTGCAGTGGTACAGGAGTTTCCAGATGTTTTTCCAAAAGAATTGCCAGGATTACCGCCAGAAAGGGAGATTGAATTTGTAATCGAGCTAGCACCAGGTACAGAACCAATCTCAAAGGCACCGTACCGAATGGCGTTATCTGAGTTGAAGGAACTAAAGGTGCAGATGCAAGAATTACTGGATAAGGGATTTATTCGTCCTAGTGCATCACCTTGGGGAGCACCAGTTCTATTTGTTAAGAAGAAAGATGGTTCGTTGCGTTTGTGCATCGACTATCGGCAGCTCAATCAGGTAACGATCAAGAACAAGTATCCATTACCGAGGATAGATGACTTGTTTGATCAACTGCAAGGAGCGTCAATATTCTCGAAGATCGATTTGAGGACAGGATATCATCAGCTGAGAATTAGGAAGGAGGATATTCCTAAGTCAGCATTTCGTACCCGGTATGGTCATTACGAGTTTACAGTGATGCCGTTCGGATTGACGAATGCTCTAGCTGCATTTATGGATTTGATGAATAGAGTGTTCAAAGAATATCTGGATCAATTTGTGATCGTGTTCATTGATGATATCTTAGTCTATTCGAGAAGTAATGAAGAGCATGAGAATCATCTGAGATTAGTGCTTCAGACCTTAAGAGCTCACCAGCTGTATGCTAAGTTTAGCAAATGCGAGTTTTGGTTGACTCGTGTTGCGTTCTTAGGTCATGTGATTTCCGGAGAAGGAATCTCCGTCGACCCGAGTAAGATAGAAGCCGTGATCAATTGGCAGAGACCGACATCAGTATCAGAGATCAGAAGTTTTCTGGGGTTAGCAGGTTACTACAGACGGTTTGTGGAAGGGTTCTCATCGATAGCGTCGCCTCTGACCAAGCTCACAAAGAAAAATGAGAAATTTGTATGGTCAGAAAAGTGCGAGCGTAGTTTTCAAGAGCTGAAGGAAAAGCTAACTACTGCACCTGTGCTAACGATTCCATCTGGCCCTGGAGGATTCGAGATCTACAGTGATGCGTCATTTAGAGGATTGGGTTGCGTGCTGATGCAACATGGCAGGGTTGTTGCATACACTTCCAGGCAGTTGAGACCTCATGAATTGAATTATCCGACGCATGACTTAGAACTCGCAGCCATCATATTTGCGTTGAAGATTTGGAGGCACTACTTGTGTGGGGAAAAGTTTCAGATCTTCACGGACCATCAGAGTCTCAAGTATTTGTTCTCTCAGAAGGAGTTGAACATGAGACAGCGTCGATGGATGGAATTGTTGAAGGATTATGACTGTGATATTTTATATCACCCGGGAAAGGCAAATAAGGTTGCTGATGCATTGAGTCGAAAGTCTTCAGTGGCACGAATTTTGGTTAAAGAGTGGAAATTAATCGAAAGAGCTCGAGATTCGGAATTCAAATTTGAGGTAGGCCACCTCTCAAGTTTTATGGCCACCCTCAGAATTGAGCCGGATGTCCAGGTCAGAATCAAGCAACTCCAACCGATAGATCCAGATGTACAGAAAATTCTTCAAGAGGATACCGACAAAAGAAAAGCTGATTTTCAAGTTTCTGATGATGGGGTACTGAGGTTTCGTGGACGTATGGTTGTACCTAACGATGTAGAGCTTAGAGAAGAGATTTTATCTGAAGCACATCGTAGCAAGTACAGCGTTCATCCTGGAAGCACTAAGATGTATCAGAATTTACGTCAACACTACTGGTGGTCAGGTATGAAGGTGGACATCGCCAAGCATGTGGCCAAGTGTTTGACTTGTCAGCAAGTAAAAGCCTAGCATTGCAAGCCGGGAGGACTTTTGCAACCTCTCGCGATTCCAGAGTGGAAATGGGAGCATATCACGATGGACTTCGTGACTGGACTACCAAGGAGTCAAAGGGGAAATGATTCGATTTGGGTAGTAGTCGACAGGTTGACAAAGTCGGCTCACTTCATTGCAGTTCGAAAGGACCTGAGTTTGGATAGACACGCGGACCTGTATGTGCGTCATGTGGTTCGTATGCATGGAGTGCCGGTTACGATAACATCTGATAGAGACCCGAGGTTTACTGCTGCTTTTTGGAAGAGCTTGCAGAGTGCTTTAGGTACAAAGCTTCAGTACAGTACGGCGTATCATCCTCAGACGGATGGCCAGTCGGAAAGGACAATTCAGACTCTTGAAGACATGCTGAGAGCGTGTGTAATAGACTTCAAAGGAAGTTGGGAGGATCAGCTTCATTTAGTGGAATTCGCCTACAACAACAGTTATCAGCAGAGCATCAAGATGGCTCCATTTGAAGCGTTGTATGGCAGAGCATGCAGAACTCCAGTGTGTTGGGATGAAGTCGGAGAAAGGAAGATAACAGGCCCGGAGTTGGTTCAGCAATCAGTAGATGCCGTGGCAGTGATCAGAGACAGATTGAAGACAGCGCAGAGCAGGCAGAAAAGTTATGCAGATAAGCGTTGAAGGTCTTTGGAATTCCAAGTTGGTGATCATGTTTTTCTAAAAGTGTCACCAATGAGGGGAACTTCGCGCTTTGGTAAGAAAGGCAAACTGAGTCCGAGGTACGTAGGTCCGTTTGAGATTCTAGAAAGAATCGGAAACCTAGCGTATCGTCTTGCGTTGCCGCCAAGATTGGCGCAAGTGCATGACGTCTTTCACGTGTCGATGTTAAGGAAATACGAGCCTGACTCGACCCACGTGCTCAATTTTGAGGAATTGGACGTGGATGACCGTGTGTCATACGTTGAAAGCCCGGTTCAAATTGTCGATCGCAAAGAGCAAGTCCTGCGTACAAAGACCATCCCGTTGGTCAAAGTGGTCTGGCAACACCACGGCATTGAAGGAGCGACTTGGGAGACTGAAGAATCGATGAGACAGTTGTACCCCCACCTTTTTGAGCAAAGTGTAATGGTTTAAATTTCGAGGACGAAATTTTTATAAGAGGGGAAGAGTTGTGACATCCTGAAATTCGACCCCGTTTCGATAAAGTGAAATGGGCATTTCGTCGGCGTGCCTATGGCCTTTTTCTCTGAGCTGATCACTCACGAGTTAACTAACCTATTGGGTGAAGCCGTTAAGGGATGTATCAGCTGTAAAATCCCTAAAAGCTACCTAATTGGTTGGATTGAGCTAAAATCACGTCCGATCGATTTTTAACCACGAAATTGAACTCGATTTCGGGAATCGAATTTTAAGCGCGTCATAATTCTTATTTTTAGGATCCTGTCTCATCGCTCGTCAATTTATTGACGAGTCCGAAATTTCATTAAAGAAATTGTCGGAAGAAAAATTGAAGCCCAAAAGAAAAGGAAAAGTGAAAAGGAAAATTTGCATAAAAGAATTATGTATTTCCCTTTTCTTTTTCCTCTCTCTCCCTCTCTTTTCTTTTCTTTCTTTTTTTTTTCTCTCCTCTCTCCTCTCCCCTTTTCCCTTCCCCTTCGTGCGACTCCCCCACCGCCCACCTTTTCTCTCTCTTCCCTTTTGACTAGTCCAAGCTTATCTTCTCCCTCTCTCTTTCTCTCCTCTCTCTTCTTTCTTCCCTTGCACGACAGAACCAGCTCCTATCTTCTTCTTCTTTTCTTCACGCCGAGCGAACCAGGAGCTGCAACTCGCCGAGAACCGGTTGCCGCTCGTCCCGCCGCCGCACCGCCGCACCGCCGCGCCGCGCCCGCGCGCCCGTCGCCGTCCTACCGTCCGCGTGCGCCCAGGCCGCGCGATCCAGCCGCGACCAGCCCCTGTTCCAGCATCGTCCAGCCCGCCTCCGGCCACCGTGGGCCACCGCCAGCCCCGCCGGACCTCCCCCTCGTCCCCCTCGCCCTCCGCCGGCCTTCCCCCGCCGCCCTAGCCGCCGGAGCTGCTCCGTTCAGCCGCGACCAGCAGACCCACGAAGTGGGTTTCAGCCACTTTGGGCCCGCTTTTGGGCCGTTTCCCGGCCCCGGATTCGCGAGTCGCTTTGGGAACAATCGTTCCTCGCGTCGCCGCCGTCGGATTGATCCGACTTGCGCGCGATTTGGTGAGTAATCTCACTAATCCAGGATTAGTGGCTAATTATGCTTTAAGCTGGTTTAGATTTAATTAATTATGTTTAGGTTGTTAGATTAGAATAAATTAGCAATTATTAGTCAATTGTGATGTGATTTAGATAAATTGATTGTGTAATTAGCAAGTAGACGTGGTCTACTAATTATTGGAAGTGCCTCGGGATTTTTCCCGACCCTTAGTGGGCTCCAATTAGGCTTTTCGGGCCTAAGTGGATATTTTAGTATTTAAATATTAATTTTCGAAATTTAATTAAATAATTATTTATTTTCCGAAAATTCAAGGGAGATGGTTCGGGACCGGAATATTGTGCTGATGACAGTGGTGAAGTCCGTTTATGTAATCTGGCTTTATTTTGAGCTAAATTGAATTTTAATAATAATTATTTAATTTTCGAAATTAATAAATAAATTAATTATTTTTCGGAAATTAAGATTTTGATGGCCGACGACCGAAATCTCGTGCCGATCGTCATGGCGCAGCCCGTTTATTTATTTGAGCTCTACGTTGTATGGAATTGAATAAATTGTGATATTTTAGGGACTTACCCTAAATTGATTGGAATCGATTGAGATTGAATTATCGATTGGTGAATGGCCAAGTATGTTATTTAGTATTTATAATGCTTTGTGGAGTTGATTTAATTATTTGATTGGGAAATCGTTGGGTCTTGGTTATCGGCGTTGAAAGTAGATTTGGTGACCACTTGAAAGAGGACACGTGTGCCCGGTGAATTGGAATGTCACCTGGAGAATGCACGTGAGTTCAGTGGTTGAATATGTCACCTTGGCGAAAAGGTCGCCTGAGAGAATGCACGTGGCTCGGAGACTCGGTATGTCGTCCTGGAGAATGCACGTGGCTCGGTGACAGGATTTGGCATCTAAAAGGACACGTGGCTCGGTGATCTGATGCGTCACTTTGGTAAGCGAGTACCTTAGAGAATGCACGTGGGTCCAGCATTCCGGAATGGCATCTAAAAGGGCACGTGGTCTCGGCGAATTGATGCATCGCTTTGGTGAGATGCACCTAAGAGAATGCACGTGGGCCCGGGCATCTAAAAGGGCACGTGGTCTCGGTGACTTGATGCATCACTTTGGCGAAAAGGTCGCCTGAGAGAATGCACGTGGGCCCAAGGTTCGAGGCACGTGAACTCGGAGACTTGGAATGTCGTCCTAGAGAATGCACGTGACCTCGCTTTTAGATACTGCTCCGTGGAGAGTGATTTGTATGACATGTAATCGACTGGTTCGATTTGTTTTGAGTAAATGGGTGCCTATTGTGAATTGTACTGACTTGCAGGTGAGATCTGAGGCCAAGGTAAGTCCTCTGCCCTGTGCGTGTTTAGGCAGCCTTTAGTATAATAGTTTATCTAATCGGGCTTAGTGGGGTAGAACTCGCTGAGACGTAGTCTCATCCCAGTTTGGGGAAAACATTTCAGGACCCCGCTGAAGAGCTGAGGAGGAGGAATCCGAGAAGGAGAACTCGGAGGTGAGATCTGAAGAAAAGGATTTTTGGAAGAAGAAGACAATTATGAGAGGGGCCTTGAGTACGGCCTAGTTCATCTAAGTTTCTGTCTTCTTTTGAGATCTCCGTTTTGATGTGAGTAGTAATGAAAGGGTTTGTGGTTTGTATAAAAGTGTGGTTATAAATTTCAATATGAAAAATATGGCCCTGCTTTTCTATCTCATCGTTTTATTGTCTGGGGATTTTAATTGCTTCCGCATGTGCTTAAAAATGAAAGGGTCGGCGATACGTTGTCCTGGGATATCGCATTATAAAATCGACCAAGGTAGAAGGATGTGTGCGTGCCCGAGGATTGGGGCGTGACACATTCTCATTCCAAATGCAAACATGGAGATTTGGAATAACGAAGCCGGTTTTTGAGATGTGATGTAACCCGAGCATATTCTCACAATTTTCATCCCTAATGAATATATCATTTTCACTTAACAAATATTTTGTCAAAAAAGAAAAAACATTGAACACAGTTTCTATGAAGACGGAAACTAAGCAGGCCTTAAAAAGTCGGGAACAATCCTCCTCCAGATTCCACTCCGCCATCCTCACTTGTCAATCGGAGGAAATCGAGCAACAACCTCACAAAACCGAATTGGAAAACAATCGAATCGCCGCCGCCCATTGGGAGGTCGCGGAAAGAAGGCCCAAAAGGGAGCCAAACCTGAGAAGCCAAAGAACTCCGTCGGAACTTGTGACGGCCCGAGCGACAGTGCGCAGGGAGGAGGGATGGCAGTGCGTCCGCGCCTCAATCCCTGGACGTGTGCAAAGAAGGGGTCCGTCTCTTGTCCTACATCGCCTAGGGAGGGAGTCCTGGACTAACTTATAAGACTTGGGTCCCTTTAACTGTACATACGCCTTTTCTTGGGGTAGTATGGGCTGTCCCAAGAAGAACAAAACCGTGAGGGCTTTGTGTCCAAAGCAGACAATATGTGTACAGTGGAGACCCGGGATGTTACGAGTGGTACCACAGCGAGGATGCTCTTCTGCTAAGAGGTGGAGAGTGTGATGGCTCGACCACCGCTCTCTTGTCCCACATCGCCCTGCTAAGTGGTGGAGAGTGTGACGGCTCGAGTATTGTATGTGCACAAGGAAGGGGCATCTCTTGTCCCACATTGCCTAGGAAAGGAGTCCTGGACTAACTTATAAGACTTGGGTCCCTCTAATTGTACCGTACGTGCGTAAGGAAGGGGTCCCTCTCTTGTCCCACATCGCCTAAGGAGGGAGTCCTGGGCTAACTTATAAGACTTGGGCGCGTGCTGTTGGAACAAAGCTGACCGCGTGTGGGGCCACAGCGAGGACGCTCTTCTGCTAAGAGGTGGAGAGTGTGACGGCTTGAGTACCGTACGTGCACAAGGAAGGGGTCCCTCTCTTGTCCCACATTGCCTAGGAAGGGAGTCCTAGACTAACTTATAAGACTTGGGTCCCTCTAACTGTACCATACGTGCGTAAGGAAGGGGTCCCTCTCTTGTCCCACATCGCCTAAGGAGGGAGTCCTGGGCTAACTTATAAGACTTGGGCGCGTGCTGTTGGAACAAAGCTGGCACAGAGCTGTTACGCTCGGTCTCATAGTTGGAGGAAGAGGGCAGGGGCGGATCTTTTTCTTTTTCTTTTTCTTTTGTTTTTGAAAATTGAAAATTGAAATATCTTTTTCTTTTTCCCTCCCTTTTACTTATTTTAAGGGCGTGTTTCACATTAGAATATGAATCTTTTGATTTTTTTTTTTGTGACAAAGAAACTTCTTAATTAATAGGTTAATTTTCACAATCACAACCAGATACGAAACAAATAAACCATTGCTCGACTCTACTCCCTTATCGATTCCATTTTATTTTTCTATTTCGTACCTTCAATTTTATCATCTCAAACGGATCATGAGTTCTTTAGACTGCATATGATTGTTTACCGATTAGTTTCGAAAAGTACCAGACTTTGCCATAATCTTCATTGTTTTGGTGGAAGAAAGTTTGTAATGCTTGATATGGCAAAGATTGGTTGGATCGATGGTCAGTAATCTCCCGAGAGTACACAATAGTTTGTTCTTTGAAATTGTTACGATATTATGGAATCAAGGAGTTCCTTTTTTTTTTTTTTTTTATATCTTATCCCCGATATGAACTTTTTTTAATCGCTTTACAAATTATCCAGAAATAAAATTCCAAAAATTCTCAAAATGAACAAAAGAACAAAAAGAAAAAAAGGTCCAAGCAGAACAGCGCAACAACACGAAAGAAAAAAAGAAAGAAGATGAAAAAATGAAAGAGAAAAGCAACCAATTGAAAAAAAAAAATCGTAATTTTTTTGGGTATAGTCGCTTAATAAGTGTTTAGGCATTTCTCTTACGAAATCCTGTTACTTTTTACAATTTTTTTTTGGTTGCGAATAAGAATTTTGATTAGTTGGGTTTTGTTGCTGTAAACAAAAATGATGCACTCATACACGCTGAAGTGTGTCGTTGTTGATTATGAAAAAGGAGAGGAAAATGTATAAGTTAAGCACAGATCAAGTGGTCTGCCCATTCATGTTTTGATCTTCGGACTACACATAGCCCGCATGTACGCTTTTGTGCTACCAACGACTGGGATACATGTCTATCGCTCTCGATTTCCGAACAAAAAGAAAAAGCTGAGATCAATTTTGGAATTGTCCTATATTGAATTGCCAGTCGAAATCCTTTGCAGAAAGCGAATAATTTAGATAATATTTTTCATAATCACTTGTACAGTTACAAAAATAAGTGAATGCAAAAGGATTTCCATCGTGCACAATTATGTTTGGATAATTGAAACGTATTTCTTTGATCGATTATTTCAAACAATACAAACGATCATTTTTAGGAAGGTATTTTCCAACATCCATCTTTTTGCAAAACGAAAGGAGCCTCAATTCATGTAACCTATAAATAATGTTGTATAGGACATGATGTGTTCAGTTTGTCTAAGAAATCATATTGTTTAATTCGGGTCCATATGTTCAATGGTATTCTCATCACACGCCCCAACAAAACAAAGTGACCCGACCGGAGGACTCGTGGGACATTGCATTGATGCGAATGTGGTGGTGGATCTAGTTGTTGAAATTGTAATTTGAAAAAAAGTAATGTGATCATCCCCATTTAATTTTGAATTAAAAATATATATATGCTAATGAATTATTGAAATCGACATCTTACAAGAGCGAACATTCACACATGCTTAACATGTTGAGACTACAAGCCAAACTCGAACGTGGCCAAGCCATTTACCATCACCACCCAACCTACTGGCACTCGGCTAGATAGAAATACTCTAACTGAGTCATTTGCCATCACCACCCAAAATCCAGCCCCTTTCCATGTGCCTTTTTTTCTTTTTTTCCCGAAATTTGTGATGATTGCACATCAAATTTTAATGTACGTGATCATTCTCTAGTCAAGCAACGAAGGTCATTCATGTCTCTTTTTATCCTCATTATTCTTTTGGATGGATCACTAAGTCTTGTTACCAATAAATGGGCAAGCCATGTTTAATCCCCCCATTCCTCATATTTGCAATGCAGAGGAATTTCGCACACTGCAAAACTTCACATGCTTGGCTCGGCATCTGAAGAGCGTGGAGATCGCTGGGTTCGCAGCTCATTCTTCTTACGGCGACGAATGTAAGCTCGCCATGCCAATGCTGCTTTTACCAAGAGATGCACTCTTGCTGAAGAAGATGGTCATTAACGTCAAAACTAGTGGAAGAAGCCAATCAAGATCTCTCCAGTCTTTGCCACAGCTGCTTCTAGCATAGATGCAATCTTACCAGTAATATCTCGCTACAAGCTGCTCAACAGGGAGGAAGTCAGTGGACAAGAATAATTTGGACAGTGTCCTATGCTTGCAACGAATTATCTTTGGGTTTTTGGAGCTTTTATGGAGCAAGAAACTTAGTAGTCGTGCCACTAGCATCTTTTCAACAAAAAAAGAAAAGAAAAAAGATAACCCAGAAAATCAACATTGAACTAAATGAGCTACATCAATTTTCATAACAAATGATTTCCTATCAATCATGTTCAATTTTCCATCTAAAATATCTCATCTTAAAGTGAAAATTACCTGTTCTAGGTAAAGGACAGGATTTTGAAATTGACTTTAGGTAGTCAACTGAGTCAAGACATTGTGATCAAATCATCATTGACAATTCACAAACTTGCACGTAGATCTGAAAAAACCTCCCAATTAGGAAACCATATTCCACATTTATAGATCTGGTAATAGGCAATGGGCCCAAGGGAGTCCATTTGGGAGAATCCCAACAAGGAATTATAAGGACTTGCTCCATGAAACTAAAGAGAGAACTGATAGGAACCAAAATGATATTGATTAGAACAATTCTCCAGCATGCGTTTCTACACTAATCAAATGTTTGTTGAGAAGTTAATCATGTTTTCAAGCTGAAACAATTGATGGATGAGAGGATTCAAAAGCTGAAGGCCCTTGACAATGAACCATACGGCAAAACAATTGTGGGTCAAGGCGCTTGGCTGGGAAGGCAACTTTCGATTGAAGCAACAGATGATGAGCATATTTGGACGATCTTGGCCGACTTCTGGGCAGAAATGATGTTGTATGTGGCTCCTTCAAATGATGTGGGCGCTCACGCTAAGTACCTCTCCACAGGGGGTGAGTTTGTGACTCACGTGTGGGTTTTGCTCTCTCACGCAGGCATCATGAGAAGTCCAGACGGTAGTGAGCAACATGATGATCCGGAGAGGTACTGAACTTGTCCTTACATTCGATATTACGCCTAATCTACTATTTTCAGTATCTGTGTAAGTCTCTGCTTGCATCGCAGTCTCTCTAAACTTGTATTGATCCTTAGTCAGACACTTGAAAAGGTCGCTGTTGTATGACTATGATGCAAGGTCTTCTTTCCAGTAGTGTAATTTCTGGGCTTGATCCATGTAAAACACGGGCTTTAGTCGTTATGTACTGCTTCTTTTTCTCTCCTTAGCGTACTGCTAGACTACTCTTTTATGGTTGCATGGGACATGTTTTATTTCTTCACAGACGGGGTCTGTACCGTTTGTGTTGGGAAACGGATTCCCATAATAATACTGATTTCTGCCATCAGATCCATTTATTAAAAAAGACTGCTCTATGGAACCGAGAAAGGAAAGTAGTAGTCATTGACTGAATCTGATAGAATATACAGCTAAATGTTTGATCTGAACAAACAGAAGGCTTACAACATTTCCAATTGAAAAGACACCAAATACACTAAAGCACAAAACCCCATCTTTATCTCCACTTGAAAGCATATTCAATCATTCTTTTGAAGAATTTGAGAGCTCTACGAATGAATCTTGACCATCGTCAGTTAAACCAGTTTCCAGGTACTAGTCTAGGCGTGTGAGGAACTCTTGGAGCTGGAGGGAAGAAACGAGTAGTGGGATCTTCAAATGCCAGAGAGTTGCCAGAAGTGTCCTAGTGAGAAATGGATTATTATCTTTCCAATTGGGGGGGAAAAAGAAGAAGAAGATAAATATAACAAGAGATTAAAGTTAAGGAGTCAAGAATCAGTAAATTAACAACTCACAGCTGACACCAAACATAAGTTTTCAAAAAACCTTCCATAAACCCATATTAAAGCTGTTGAATAATTCTAAGTTTGAGAAAAGAAATATCTTAGTAAACTAGACTAAATTAACTACTTAACTGCAAACAAAGCATTAGATAGAACATGAAAGGTATGAACAATAAAATATTTTGTTAAAAATCAAGATCGAGGAGTCAGATGAATTTTTTTAAGTTGAAAGATGCATACTCTACTCACTTGGGCATCCTCTTCCCAATTGAGACACACCACAGAACTGCCACATGGGACTTCAATCTTTTTAAGAGTTTCCATTCTGCTTAATAATTATACCAAGTTAGAAATAAATATACCACAGTATGTATAACTGCTGCAAGCAATAGCATTTAAAAAGCAGCACAATGCATATCCACGGTTCCATAAAGATGGCTAGATTGGTAAGATAACATTCATATGTAAAAATAAGCTCTTCAGAGCAAAACATAATCCATGAAGTGGATAATGATTAGTAAATTGGTAGACACCGCAAAGAAACTTTATGGCAGCAGCATCAGCCAAGTTCTAAGCAATTGTACCCATGACCAAACAGGTAGCTCAATGACATAACTGGCAATCTACGAACTTTTCCACCCACAAGCATAATTGAGGCACACACAAATTATATCATTTAGGAGTCACCTGAACTATTACCTTCCTAATATGACTGAACTGGACATATGTCACTTTAAATAATAGAAAGAAACTATTAATTTGATGAAAATGAGAATGTCATGGATGACTGCTTCTATATGCTGTCTCAATCATCTTTGGATAGGAATCAACCATTCGATCTAATTCGTTAAATGGGTATATATAAGATACAAGCTTTCATCTAGACCGAGGACTTTGTAAGTTTACAGCTATTCTTTTTAAAAATTATATGACATTGACAAAGATATGCATATTGTACATGCATATTGTACAAGTTATTCATGCTGTGTCGGTCACGTTTGGATTGGAATGCACCATTCACTTTAATTAGTCAAATGGGTTATTCATCTCTTGCCATTTGTTGACCTATTTGACAAAGGGAGCATGTTCGAAAAGAGTGTTCTAATAAGATTTGTTAAGCTTTTCATTCTCAGATTGACCTATCTAGCAATCCACTGATAATTTGACATTGGTAGACAGGACCCATAAACTAGATTGCCATCTCTATCAACTGCTAAATGTTTGTTGAGCAAGTTTGTTGTTTGCAATGCATCATGCGGCTTCTAAGAAATTCAGAATCTTTCCCAAGAGAGATTAGAGAAGAACACATAGTGATGATAAGGGATTGTTGCAGGAAGATTCCTAATCGAGAAGTTGTGAGGATAATGTTAAAGTAATTACATAGAAAACTTACTTCAACATCATGTGGTGAAACTGTACCATCTTCTAGTCCCAAGGCAACAACTTTGCCATCAGGACGCCAGCATAATGATGTTATACGTTTACCTGGAGTATATTAGAATAGTTAAGATAATCTAGTATAACGACATACAATGGAATGCGCAACAAAAGGTGATTTCATAAACAACAACAACAAGGCCGATGACTCAAAGGGCACACACACCAAGCCATCGTCAAAGAAACGAACATACTGAATAAAAAAAAAAGAAAAAAAAAAAGAGAGAACTTTCTCGAGCCGAAGCAATAGTAATACCAAGGAGAGATTGTCCACAGCCTCTGCCAATTGAAGCAACGAAACACCCACTAGAGCCGTTAAATGGGTGGGTTGGGTCGGGTCATTAATGGTCCGACCCAAATTGACCCATTAACCTATTTATGACCCATTTATGCATAATGTAAATTTTCCGAACCATACCCGACCCAACCCATATTAATAAAATATTTTCATATTTAACCAAAATTAGAAAAACTTTTTCTTATGTTTTTTTTTAAAGATTATATTACTAAAATACTTCCAAGCTTATTTCTTATATATGTATATATTATTTTTTAAAATTGTATTACTAAAATAGTTTTATACAACACAAATTTTATGGACAATTTTTATAATTTTTAATTACTTTTTATTTTTAAAAAAATTAAAATTAAAATTAAAATTATTTTATTTTATTTTTTTAAATATACTTTTCTTTTTCTTTTCTTTTTTCTTTTTTCTTCGTTGGCCGGCCGTCGGCCACGACAACGGCCGGCGACCGACCATAGGCTGCCTCACCGAACGTCGGTGAGGCCTCTGCCTCGCTAGATCCGGCGAGCTCGACCTCGCCCCTCACCGGAACTGGTGAGGCTCGAGCCTCACCCAACACCGGCGAGCTCGAGTCTCACCAGATCAATGAGGCTCGAGCCTCGCTGGGCGTCGGCGAGGCCTTCGCCTCGCCAGATCCGGCGAGCTCGAGCTTGAGGCTCGCCTGGCTGGTTGCCGGCCATCGCCGTGCCGACGACCGGAAGGAGGAAGGAGAAAGAAAAAAAAAGAAAAAGAAAAGAGAAAAAAAATATTTTTATAAAGTTAAAGAGGGAAGAGAGAGATTATAAAGTTTTTGTTGAAAATGGGTTCTCAACCCAACCCATTTAAAAGTCACTTAAGACCCATATATCTTAAACCTTTAATTGTGAAACCCATTTATGATTTAAATGGGTCATATATGGGTCTATGACCCATTTTAACACCTCTAGCACCCACCTTCGAGTCCTCCATGACCATCGCCATCAAATCCTTCTCCGGATTCCACTCCGCCATCTTCACCTGCCAATCGCAAGAAATCGAGCCAAAACCTCACAAAATCGAATCAGAAACAAATCGAATCGGGAGCCGAACCTAAGAAGCCAGCGGCTTGTTGAACTGAAGCTGAAAGGGAAGCACGTGCCGCGACCCTTCGTCGGTCTCCATAGCTAAAAAAGCTCCGGAAGTAGCCCAAAAACACAACCACCAGCTGTTGGAGCAAGCAACAAGGGGGTGTACAGAGAGCTAGTGGAGGGTAGAGCTCGAAAACCCTAGAAGAAAGCTTGAAGACCAAGACATTCTACCTCAAGCCCTTCCCCACATCCCTCATTCGACAGCCGATTACGCCTCCACGAGGCCACACACTATCACGAGCTCCTCTGTTCCCAACGACTGGACAAATCGCGCCCTGAATCGGAGCCGCCTTCGATAGAGAGCACGGACCGGAGGCCAGAAACTCGGACCGACGGGGAGCGGAGGAGCTGGAGGTCAACCTGACGATCATGCCAGCGGTGGTCGGAGTGAGGGTCGGCGGACTAAGTAGCACGCACATGCGACACAACACGACACAACACGTTGTATATTAAATGAATATTTTTATTTTTAATTAATTTGATTCAAATTCATAAATAATTAATTAATTAAAAAAGAGCCTATAATAAATTTACACTAAAAATATTAATAAATCAATTCATTTGAAATTCAAAAGATATATTCATAGTTAATGCGAAACATGTTTTTAACTTTAACAAAAGTTATTGATGAAACTAATAATTAATAAGAAATTAGAATCAATTTATTTAAATAAATCCATGATTTTCTACAATGACCAAAATTTATCATTATTCAAAATTCAATATTTTTATTTTTTGAAATTATTTTTAATTTCATTTATTTAATTTTCCGATTAAAAGAAATCCCAAAAATCCACCCCTTCTTTTACTTCGTCCATTTCCCTCCACCCCAAATTTATTTTTCTTTTTTCCCTCCCCCACCACTGACAGACAAGCTGTCAGCCTTCACTTCCCCTCCCCCAAACTCAAAAGTCACGCATCGTCCCCCTTTTTTTTATATTATTATTTTTTTAATTCCCTCAGAAACCCTAGTTACCTCCTTTTCCTCCTCCTTCTACTGCTCACCGCACGACCCCTTCGGCCCTTCCTCTCCTCTTCCTCTCGATCTTTCTCCTCCTCCTCCTCGCCGCACGACCACCTTCCTCTCCGCACGACCCCCTTCCTCTCCTCTTCCTCTTGGTCCTTCTCCTCCTCCTCCTCGTCACCGATCCATTGCAACAATGGCGGCCCTCACCGCTCTCTCTTGCCATCTCTCACCGTCATGGTGGTCCATTCGTGGCTTCGTCTCGCTGGTGGGAGCTTGCTTTCTCTCTCTTCTTTCTCTTTGTTTGGCTCTTTCTCTAGCCGTCTCTCGCCGTCGCTCATGGTGTCGCTCGCGGCCTCTACTCCCTCGCCCTCCCTCGCCTCCACCCTCCATCAGTCTGCCGAACACACGTCGAGAAAAGTTGACAGCGTGTCAAAAAATCCAACAGGCGTTGACCGCGTGTCCAACCGTGTCCGAGCGTGTCGACGTGTCCGACAAGCTTCAACACGTGTCAGACACGACATGGAAGCTCAAACAACATGTCCGTGCTTCATAGTTGGCGGAGACAATGAGGGAGAGAAGAGAATTTGATTATGGGCCGATCCGGGCCGGATTGGACCATAAGTTGGGCTAATAAAGTAGTCCTTCGGGCCTAGGTTTCGGCCTGTCAGACTACTGATCATGTCAAGGTGAGGCCCATTTATGGAGTTTGTTTACGTGGAGTTAGGAGTAAGCCACGGATCCAGTGAACTTCAGAACAATAGAGAAAGAGAGTTTGGCTTCGCGAGAGAAACCGAGGGTAAAATGAAGAGCACGACTCCGTTTTTTACTCAAAAAAATTAATAATTTAGAAAATATTTTCCTAAACTTTATCATCATTATTCTTTAAAAATGAGTTGATAAAAAAATATTTTTCATTATTAACAACAATTCGTGGACACGCTGAGACATTGTCTCACTCTGTCGTGGTTTACAATTTTTACAGGTTCCTAGATGGAAGTTCGTCCAATTCGTTTTGGGCAGCCGCGAGGGTATAACGAACAGAGTACCGTCTTCCTTGTCCCCGGGAATCCCTGGGCTCGTGAGCTCATCATTTCCACGATCTTGGTCGATGAGGGCCTACCATAGTTGGTACCTCATCGATTCAAGGCGTGGTTTCATTACGAGCCTAACGGGGAACGGGAAGGTACCATGTGTAACACCTAGGATCTTAGGTCAAGTCACATGACTTGCTTTATAAATTAGGGGAGATATTAATTTTAGATCATAAAATAAATTTCATTCTAAGCTGAGTCATAAGAAATTGAGATGCACTCAACTATATTTACTAAAAACTTTGTTTCCGTACACATCGGGAGATGAGGCTAAGGAGGGGGATTTCTACAAAAAAAAAAACACTAGGAGCCACAAACACTTAATATCCCGCCTCTTGTCGAGTATGTACATACTATCAAAAAAAAAAAAAAACTCTCCCACACGTCGAGCGCTCCTTGGTCACCTTCTAATCTAAAGAAAAGACATAATAAACAAGTGTGAGTTTTCAAAATAAAAACTCAGCAAGTGGGCGGTTAGTCTTAACTTGGAGTTGGCTAATAGCAAGACAAATAGGTAAACAAACTATCAATTTGCAGAATCTATAGAAGTCTAGTTGCAACAATCACCCAAGGGAAGACGCCACTCCACCCTGTACCCCTCGCACCCAACTTGGCGTCACGAGGTTCACAATCACCTAGGGGAAGACAACACTCCACCCTGTACCCCTTACACACCAATGTCTAAACATACATTGTTAAATACTAAAAGGTATATAAGAACCCTCATTAGAGGCAACAAGGTAAGAGTCCAACATTTTCTTGCAGAAAACTCAGAATCTACTCACATAGATAGAACTAGGCGAAAGCGACTAGTCTCAGTGTTTAGAGCCAAAACTATAGTAAGCCATCATAGAAAACTCTCAAGTTTTAATATGTGATAGTAAGGCCATAAATGAACACTTTTCAAGAAGGAAACAAAGTATGGTTCTTCTGTAAAGAGAGCAACAATGTGGTCCATGCAGCTCAAAATTCCTTCTGCCGAATAGAACTATCGACCGGGAGGTTTAGCCCATTTAGAAGTTCAATACTCAATAAAATGCTTTGAAATTTTGATATGTTTTGCACCTACATGTCTCCTACTACTTTCATGAAGGAAGTAAATCCATATTCTAACTCAATAATTTTATAGAAATTCAAAAGTATACTGAGGTCGTGATTTCACGGTATTGAATAGCTCAATAACAGTATAAAATCAAGTCTTCATGCAGATCAGTTTAACTCATAAAAATCTCAATTAAATATATGTTGTAGCTTAGAATGTATTGCACAACTTTCTAGAAAATAAGTTCATCCAATTCTTAATACATTTGATGACAGAAAATCGGCAAACCAACAACCTCAGTGAGCTATTCTTCCCGAACAGACCAACCATGAACTCTAGCATCTGCACTCAGCTACTCCTAGCTAATTAGTCCCCTCACAAACCCCCATTTGAGCCTCGACCACACATGTATAGCACCTAAATGAGTGTTAACCACTAGTGATTCATCACAAACAATTCGAGAAATCCATCCAAAGCCATAATTGAAGTCTCGACCTTCCTAAGTCAACATGTAAGCCCATTTCGTAGCTCATCAGCCTTTCCTACCCAACAATGATAGACCACAGCCTATCTCTTGACCTGACTTACACCATACCATCCACAAGCCTCACACACAAGTCACCGAACACCCATCCAACCCTACGACCAGCCCGAATGAGCCCAAAACAAAATCATCAAATCAAGAATTGTTCTCAATTCGCTCAATCCGCACCTCTCTCACAAGCTCTCTCTCTCTCTCTCTCTCTCTCTCTCTCTCTCTCTCGCACGCTCCCCCTCTCGCTCACGGCTTTTGTTCGAACTCTCAGCTAACCCGTATATACCAAAACAGGCACATCAAGGCTTTGTTTTGTTCAAGCCGAGGGAGGAAAAGAGAGAAATGGAAGAGAGAGGGAAGGAAATTTTGGGTTGGTGGGTCGTCGACCGGGTGGAACGTGATATCCACCACCTATCAGCCATGGCAATTCAAAATCAGAACATATCCTACCCCAAAACCCAACGTTTCAGCCGTCCCTTGCACCCCCAATGCAGCCACCCAACCCTAAATCAACATACAACACAAGGCGGGGCAAACCCATGAACTCGAGACCACAAAGACAGCTTCACTTGCCTGGATCTTTCACCGACAGAAGAGGAAGGAGGCATCGAGCGAGCTGGGGCTTCACGGCTGACGGCGGGAGTTTTGAATGGGGCAAGGCAGTGACGATCTTGCTGCAGGAAGAAGACACGGGGCTAAGAGGGGCTGAGCTCAGGTCAAATCTTTGGCGAAACAAAGCAAAAATAAGAATGAGAAAAGTTGGGTGTCTCGGTTGGGGGAAGAAAGAAAAGAACCTAGCTAAAGAAATCAATTACTGCAGCTGAACTGTTTAGGAAAGAAGAAAAGAATAGAAGTACACATGTGATCTCCCCCCCTTCCTCTTTAGCTCCACCTGGCCGCTACGAGGGGAATAAAATTCCTCTTGAAAGAAAATCCTCCCATGCACGGAAGAGTGGGTCGTGGTCAAACTAAAAGAGCACTTGGTGTTTTAATCAAATCAATAATCTTAATCTATAATATACTTAACTTAACTGATGAACAAAAGAAAATTTGGGGTGTCACACTGTGGATGGTTTCGATAGACCCACCGCTGAAGGTGAGGGCGAGGTAGTACTCGACTCTATCGTGCACGCCGGCATTATAGCTGACAATGTGGTAAACCAGGGGTCCGAGGTGGAGGAGCCTACAGTAGAGGATGTAGCTAATCCGCTAGACATCGACATTCCTGACGGTGTCGTAGTGGACCCAGATCCCAAGTAGGAGGGTTCGGGGTAGGATTAACTAGCTAGTCCATTTTTGGGCCTTAACTTTTGTATATAATCTTGCAGGCTGATCTGGTTTGTTATAAAGTGTGTTTGTTTAAATTGGTTGTTCTGTTTTTCTATCCCATGTTTGTTTTTTTTTTTTGGTGAAAGGTAAATAGAATATATGGAGCTTGGAAAATTACAAAAGATCGGGTCCATAACCTACACTCTCATAACATAAGAGTGGAGGGGAACCGATGTAAAACGAGCAAGAACAGAAGCTAAGGAAAACAGCAAGCGAAGGCAATGGCGAAAGCACCATACAACCCCCGGAGACCCTCCGAACTAAACTATCCCATGTTTGTTGTTGTCAGGGGATTGATTAATTCGCTTCTACATGTGCATAATCAATTGGGTCAGCGACGCGTCTTGAGAACGTCACAATTTTATCGACCACCAAGGGATGTGCGCGTGCTCGAGATTCGAGGTGTGACATCTAATTTCTGTTCCAAACCTATTTCTAGAATAGAAAACTATTCCAAAAACAGAAAAATGAAATACTTTTACCAAAGGGATTTCTATTCTAGAAACAAGTCAAGAATAGAAAAATAGTTCTAGAACATGAAAAGAATGGTTATCATATGCGCCTTAAGGGCACAAATGATAACCATTCTGGCCAGAAATTGATTTTTAGAAGAGAAGTAAATTTTTCTATTTTTATTTTTAGATGAGTTTTTAAGGGGGTGCATATTTCTGTTCCAGAAATAATTTTTTTATTTCAGAATTGTTTCTGGAATAGAAATCTATTTGGTAAAATTATTTCATTTTTCTATTTCTGAAATAGATTCGAATAGAAATCAGAAGTAAAAATTTTATATTTCTCTATTTTTGGAACAGAATTGAGAAATAAAAATTCTTCTCACCGTGTCCTCCATTTGTCGCCGCCAACCACCGTCCGTCAGTCGCCGACCACCGCCGCTGCCGGTCGCCGCTGGTCGCCGGTCGCCGCCAGTCCACTGCCTTTCACCGCAAATTTTTTGTGATTATCAAACGAATTTTCATTTTTAGAGTATAAATTTTACATTTTTATTAAACGGTTATTTTTGCTTATAAACTCATCTAGAAATAAAAATAGAATAATCTATTTCTCTTCCATAAATCAATTTCTGGCCAGAATGGTTATCAGCCGTTTGATAACGATATAAAATTTCTACTCTAAAAATAGAAATTCGTTTGATAACAATATAAAATTTCTTCCTTTCGGACGATGACGGACCGGCGGACGCCGGCAGACCAATGATCATCGGCGGCCAACGATCGACGGCAACCGGCGGCGGTGGCGGATGGTGGTTGGCGGCGACGGATGAAGGACTAGTTGACAAACGATGAGAATAATTTTTATTTCTTATTTCTATTCCAGAAATAGAAAAGTAGAAAATTTTTATTTCTGATTTTTATTTCAAACCTATTTCTGGAACAAAAATCTATTTTAGAAATAGAAAAATGAAATAATCTTATCAAATGGATTTCTATTCCAGAAACAAGTTTGGAATAGAAAAATTGTTTTTGGAACAGAAACAGGTGGTTGTCATACACCCCCTAAGGGTGCGTTTGGGAATTGCTTTGGAAAGGGCTTTGGGGGGCTAAAGATCTTTAGGCCAAAATAAGGGTGTTTGGAAACTACTTTCGAATGGGCTTATGGGGGAAGTAAGCATTTGCAAGGCTGAAAGCCCAAAGCAGGTCCTAGGCTGCCTTGGGCTTTCAGTATTTTCGGAATGCCCAAGGTACTATTTATGGTACTGTTCATCGTCTTCCTTCTCCAGCCATGCTGCTAATCAAAGACGAGCTCGAGAGGCTGGCGAGGTCACGGCTAAGGTCGGCGAGGTCGCGGTGACCATCACCGGCGAGTCGCGGCGACCGCCCGTGAGTCCCGGCGACATCACGCAAGTCGCGTCGCCGTGACCAGCTTTGGTTCGCGCTCTCTGGATCGCGCGACCTCAGGCGTGACCCAGATTTGGGTCGCCAGAGGTCGCGCAACCTCAGGCGTGACCCATATCTGGTCGCCGGAGGTCGCGCGACCTCGCGGCGACCTAGCTGCGACCTTGCGGCGACCCAGATCTGGGTCGCGCCAATCGCCGTGAGGTTGCCTGACCTCCGGCGGACCCAGATTTGGTTGGGCGACCTCCGTGAAGGGCCACCGGGGGTCGCCTGGGGTCAGGCGACCCTCGCCGGAGGTCGCCCGACCCTGGGCGGCCCTCGCCGGTCCTCTCCGGGGGCTGCCTGAGGCCACCGGCGGCCACCTTCCTTGCCGGCGACCGCCTGCCTTGCCGATCAATTTTTTTTATTTTTCTTTTGATAATTTTTTTTATCACCAAAGCCCTTTGCAAATATTAATTCCCCCAAACATCATTTTGCTCAAAGGTACTTCAAATGGGCTTTCAAAGTGTAATTTACCAAACACACTTTGCATTTTAAAAAATGCCTTTAACTCAAAGGTCTTTGCATTTTCCTAAAGGCTTTCCCCAAAAGCGTTCCCAAACGCACCCTAAGTGTCTGGCAATCATCCACTGGCAAAAAGAAAAGTGAAAAAAAAAGGTGAGAAGAATTAATAAAAAATGGTAATCATTATCCACGTTGGCAATTTTCACTCAAAATTTGACTGAATAGATTACATTGGTAAATCCTCAAAAGGTCTAGAACTCAATTAGCCAAATTTGAAAGTCTAGGATTGAATTAGTGCAAGTGCAATAGCCTTATGACTTTCTTAGTAATTTCCCCCAAGATTGTGTGCTGAAAACATCCAATACTTATTTGGCTTGAAACGATGTCAATTGTCTCCACACTTTGAATAGCTAAAACTCCCTTTCACTTGGGTGATGCCAAGTGGATATTGACAAGATATTTTTACCACTAAGTAGATACGAAAGGATGTAACAAGCACACGACAACATGTTTCTATATGCATTTTTTATCAATAGGTGACTTGAAAATCATATTAGAAAAGAAGATTGGTTGGTTAAACTTAAGACATCCCGAGTCTCGATAAAATGAAATGGGCTTTTCACCAATATGCTTATGGTCCTTTTTCTCTGAGCTGATCACTCACGAGTAATTAACCTATTAGGTGAAACCGTTACGGGATATAACCACAGTAAAATCCCAGATTAGTTCACTGGACTCTCGCCGTTTGCCATAAAATCGTGTTCGGTTGATTTTAACCATGAAACTGAACTCGGTTTCGGGAATTGAATGTTTGAGGGTGTCATGATTCATTTTTAAAATCTCGTCTCATCTTTTGAAAATATTTCGTCAAGCCCAGAATTTTTGGCGGAAAATTCAATTTCGGCAAATTAAAAATCAAGAAATTCGGATGGGCATCTTCAATGGGATTTTTGGCCTTCAAATTGAATTGTTTTGTGAAGACTTGAAGGGAAATTGTATGGGCTGCTGCCATGGCTTTTTGGGGCCATCAAATTGAAGTAATTGGTGTGAGATTGAAAGAAAATAGCTGGAAATTCGTAGGGGTGGCTGCCATTTGAATTTTGGACACCAAAAAGGCCTTAAATGGTGAAGAAATAAGAGGAAATTTGCAATTGGATGGAGCCTTGACCTTGGGGGCATAACACTTCTTTGGCTTCCCCTCTCTCTTTCATCCCTCTCTCTCTCTCTCTCTTCAATTCCACCCCCCCCCCCCCCCAACATCTCTCGCACGAAGACCCCCCTTGCCGCCCCTCTTCTTCTGCTACAATTTTTTTTTCTTCCCTTCCTCTTTCTTTCCCCCTTCACGCCCTTTCTTCCCCCCACCACCAGCGAACTCATCCCACTCTCCACCCACACGCCCCTCATCCCAACACCAGCCCATCACTCCCCCACCGCCACAGCAACCCCCCTACACCACCTCACGTTCAGCAAACCTCCCCTCAACCCCAGTTGCATCCAGCAACCTCGACCACAGCCGCACGCCTCTGTCTAGCAGCCCAGTCACCGGCGTTCAGTCCAACAGCTTTGTGTCTAGCACCACCCCACGTCCACCTCACCGTCACACAGTGACCAGCCTCCACGACCAGCCGCCCAGCTCCTCAGCCAGCAACCGTGACCGACCAACAAGCCCAGAAGTAGAACTTGTTCCAACCGCAAGCAAAGGCTTGCGAGTTGTTTTTCAGCGCCTTCCGAGTCTCATTTGGAGCCGCCGTAGACACGGGTCTTCACCGCCTTCGCGTCGCCATCGCCATGAACCCGTTTGCTCGCTAATCCGATGAGTTAATTCCCTAATCCTTGATTAGGTTGTTAATTGCACTTAGGGGATTAGATTAGTGTCAATTAGCTTAGTTAAAATGGGCTACGATTTTAAGATTTATTCCTACTTGAAAAATGTTTTAGACATCTTCAATTATGACATATATTTTTCTCAAGATTTTTAGGGATTTAAAAGAAAGAGATATTAGTTTCGTCATTTGCAACAGAACCTCTATTTTGGGCTTAAACTTGTGACCTTTTGTTGTTCAATGGATTTTTGTTCACTTTTAAGGTTCGATTTTCGAAATGGTTTCTTCACAAAAGTTGTTTATCACATCTTTTAGTTTAACATAATTAAATTTCAGATCAAATGGACAATTTTTGGATCTCGAACCAAGCTGGTTTTGGAAAACGTGATTTCTGGAAACGGACCCAGTTTTTGTACTGGATTAGGCGATTTACTACTCTTAATCCAGAGAGATCTGGGCTGAGGTGTCTCCATGAAAAATTCTCATTTATGTGTCTTTTAGAACATATTCAAATTTCATAATTTTCCAAACCCGTTTGATTAGGTTTCCGGATTTAAACTTGGAAACGCACGAGTTGACCATTTTTGCCGATTAGGACCGGTAGTAGTTTATGATGGTTCTTGATGCTATGCTTGCTGGAAAATGCATATTTGGTGATGGAGTTGACCTGTGATATGCTTGGAACTTGTGCGTGATGAGATGTGAATGGTTGTTCTATGATGGTGGTTTATGGTCATGGCAAATGATGGCCATTGAAGGGCGATATGTGATTATGTGATCATGTGATCAAGTGATGACCATTGAAAGATGAGGTGATGTGTTGGGCCGAGGAAGTCAAATGTATTGTAATTGGGTAAAGGACTAAGTGCTACATGACAACGAAACTTCGTGTGAGTCACCTCTAGAACCTAGTAGTCAAGGGCTAAGTGCTACATGGCGACTTAAGTCACATGGGAACTACATCTAGAACCTTGAGCAATTGCTTTGTGTAGTTAAGGGCTAAGTGCTACACGATAGCGAAACTTCGTATGAGCCACCTCTAGAACCTTAAGCTATGGCCTTATAATCAAGGGCTAAGTGCTACACGATAACGTAACTTCGTGGGAGCCACCTCTAGAACCTTAAGTGTGGATGGAACCATTGATATAAGATATCCGTGCCTAATTATGAGACGGAATTGTGTGGCACGGAATGAGACGTGTCATAACAATTTAGCTTTATAATCAGAACTCCCGTGATTGATTAATATGTGAAAGTGAGGTGTTCCAGCTGTTGATTACGCATGTTGTGTTTATAAGTGCATATGAGATGCACTAATGTGCAGGAAGATGATGAGGCGAGGTAAGTTATGAGTTGTGCTTGTTTAGGACGCCTTTGAGTAAATTCTCGTCATAATCGGGATTTAGAGTATTGACTCGCTGAGATTTATTCTTACCCTATCCTGGTTTACAATTTTTCAGGTCCCTAGTCTAGAGATACCGAAGGGTGTCGTGGAGGATCCCGAGCCAGAGTTGAAGGGGTTCGGAGTATAAGTTGTCCAGTAGTTCTTTTGGGGCAGACCTTTAGTGTACAGACTTGTAGGACTAACCTGTCTTGTATATAATGTATATTTTGTGAAAATTTGATTATCCTGCTTTTCTATCCCATGTTTGATGTTGTTCGGGTTTAGGTTTTAAATTTCGCTTCCGCATGTGCATAAAAAGGAAGGGTTGGTGACGCGTCCTGAGAACGTCGCAATTTAGTCGACCGCTGAGGGATATGCACGTGCTCAGGGTTCGGGACGTGACAAAACTAGTATGAAGGCATATTAGGTACTTATCTATATTTGAACTCGTCATCATTAATAAAGTTATTCGTTTGTGTATAGATCAGCATTGTTGCCTTCTTAAGTGATTAATTTTCTGATCAAAGTCCCATGTATTAAGTCTTGCCTGTTTGTTGCTATCCACAAGCAATGAAGCTATTTTTTGGAACACACACAGTTAAGACATGATGCTAAGTTACCTTGATATTCTCCAACAATTCGGACGGTTAGTTTAATAATGTTGTTGAGTTACAAATGATCATAAGTTCTATTATTACTGAGAATAGTGGCAGAAGTAAATTTTTTGTGGTTCTACAATGACAATAAATAGAAGGTTTAGCCAGAGTTGTCTGGTGCGATAGACACAAGTTGTCTTCTTAGACATTTCCTAATAATAGTAAAGCTTCTTCCTTAGCGGTACTTCTTTTCCCAACCTTCTCTTCTTATTTTCTCAGTCGTTGAAACTTTTAACGACAATTTCTCCAAAACGAACTTGTGTAAAACAGGTCGTGGAATTTAAAGTTTACATGGGATTTGCACTGGCAGCGAACCTATTAACAATCATTTATTTTGTTGATAATGTTATTGTCCCATCTAATAAGTAATGTTTTTTTTTTTTTTTTGTCGGCATCTAATAATTAATGTTAAATGTCACTATTTCTGCACTTGCATTCGGAAGAATAGATTGAAGACGTAAAAGATTTGGAAGGGCTATAAATAAAGAAGGATTTAATTTCAGAGTAAATTCAGCTTAAGTTCCCAAAGAGCTATCATCACGACAAATAATAAACATAAGAAAAGAAGTATCACAAACGCACACATTACATTCATGCATACTTTCTCCTGGAGACTGGCAATAATTCCGAGAGAAAGAATACTGCAATTAAAGAATTATTGATTCCTGAATGTACATCACTGAATTAAAAGACTCCATGAAACCACATATCTGGACGTTCCCTACAAGAATGTATTTTCTACATTGGATCGGATGTGTCACTTAACAATGATCGAGAAGCGAGTCAATTTCAGGCGAGAGATTTCAACATTCAAAAGCAGAGCTTGTTAGTCGAGTACACTACCCGAACCATTCAACCAAAAGCGTAGTTAATCCAAACCAAACATTTTGGTTCTCTTACACATGCAAATAGTAAACATATATAGATGAAGCAAAAGCTTGGCACCATCGAACAGGTCTCACAGCTTACAACAATACCATGACGACAGTTACCACCGGATAGAAGCCATGATTCAGCATCTTTCAGTCAATTCTATCCGACTCAATAGATAATCGTTACCTTTTACTCCACTTTTTCTATCGACAAATACCCGCCTAGCAGAAAAGGCACATGGCAGGTATAGATTAAGACCTCCAAAAAGGGTGAAGTCGAAGAGCTTCAGTGAGAAAGCCCACATGCATTGCTTCTTACACCAATGTCTGCAGCTTCAAGTATTAGAGGTCCACCCACAGCAGCAACACATGAGCATAACCACCACAAACTCTTGAATAGACAGTCATTTTGAATCAGAGATTTCTTCTTCATACTCGTCCAGTATGTAGATCAGGGCCCGCTTTCTTGCAGCTAAAACACAAGCCACACCTCTACTTGCCGTTGCCAAAAAAAAAAAATCAACTTGATTTTCGTCCGGTGTTCCTTGAATGTATGGCCATAACTAACGTGATGTTTAGATACCTTTGTTGGGTAAAGGTAAAAGTAACACATGCATTATGATAAAACACAGGCATTAAGCAAACCTTGTGCGCCTAAAGAGGCTACAGCTTGTGTGTAACTATGAATGCTCTACAGTATCTTGCTACGCTAGATACCACGTTAGTATCTATGGTCATGAACTTGTAAATAGTGGTTCTCAGTCAGTAACTCAGACTGCTATGCAGCTACCACGAGAATGATTACTCTTTTGGTATTTGTTTGGCGACCATAAAATCATTTTGCACTTTGTCCTCTCAATTGATTTAAAATTTAGGGGAAAACCTGATACTTCATTTTTTTTTTTACTTCTTTGACTAAAAAATTTTCTTCTTTGGAGCATACTTTCGCACTTCTTCAATCTATAGGAACAAAGAAGTGGTCCACTAAATACGCACAGTGTCCCTATGCCACTCCCATTTGAACTTAATAGAAGGCTCTAAGTGGAAATGTATTAAGGAGCATGCACAGGAATAATTCAATTCCATCACCCAGCCAACGAGATAAATTTGTTTCTGCCATTGGCAAGTTTATCAAACATTGATCCCTAAGGAAAGAGCATGGGTAACAATAAGTTTCCAAACATCCAAAACTGCAAATGGACATGGCAAGAAGCTCAAAGAAAGAACCTTCAGAACTATACAATTGATGGCATAGCAATGAATTGATCCTCAGCTCGATGGCATGACAGTGTCAAAATGTTCTTACCACCAACCGACAAGGAAGGAATTACAGTATGGGGTGTGACATCCAGAATTTTCAGTATTGTTTTCTATTAAATTAATCGGGCATTTCATTGACGTGTCTATAGGGTTGTTCTCAGAGCTGATCACTCTCGAGATAACTAGACTAGCTGGGTATGCCATTAAAGAATATTAAGGCAATAGACTTGAGAATTTGACCAGGAAGCGGCTTCTCGACCGTGTTCATCTTTAGAGGTCATTACTGCACAGTTAAAGATCGAATTGAGATCAGAGATAGGTCGGTTCGACTGAGATGTGTGGCCGATCGTGGGTGACTCCACTAAATTGGAAAATTCTCGTCGACCGGCACTAATTTGATTTTCTGTCGTTTTGGTACCCTGTGTTGGTAGTCAAGCCCTCGATATTTTCACGACAATTGAGAGTCGCCAATGTGTCGAGTGGGTTCATTGTGGCTCGAAGAAAATCGACCACGAGTCAATTTCCCTAAAAAGTTCTGAAAACTACTCGGTAGTCTAGGTCACACTAAAAGCACGCCGGAGTGAAATTAACCATCGATTTGAGTCAGATTTCAGAAATCGAAAGTTCAGTGATGTCACAAGCTATTTTAGGAACGTCGACTCAGTCTCAGAAGATTTTCGGAGATTCGGGAAATTTTACGGAAATTGGGTTCGGACGTCGTGGAAGTTTGGCCGAAGTTCAGATTGGCTAAATTAATGGGAAATTTGACTTTCGGGTTGAGCCTGTGTGTGTCGGAGATTTATAGAAGCTAAATGAGGATGAATTGAAATTATTCAAGTGTCCAATTGAGAGGAGATGATGCCAATTTCGTAATCCCCCCTCATGCCTAGCCAAAGTGCACCAATTGAGGTGTTGTGAGAAGTGTTGGTGTGGCTCATTGGAGGCCAAGGGATTATACATGGCCAAGACTTGGTCTTGGAGATATTTGTGGAAAAATCAAGCTCAAGGGACCCTCCATTCCTTTTTCATCTCTATCTCCTTACATCCTCTCACCCACCGTCCACCTCCATCCTCTCTCTCCCTTTTTATTTTTCTTCGAGCGACACCTCCATGAATGGCGAATGTTGAAGACGGCAACTCCTTCCCTTGAAGATTGAAGCCCACACGTTCCTCTTCTTCACAGATTCTTCCAGCCACACGCCAACCCCACTACCGTTGGTCTCTTAGGTCAAAACTCCTCTCGCTGGCCTTGGTGGTTGACTGGCGGCACTCACGAAGCCTTGAAGACCGAAATCTCAAGTGGAAGCTGCTGTCGTTCGTCGCTTCTCTGCGAAGACTCCACCGAAAGCCATCTTCTCTCCACCCGAGTCTTCCAGCTGCCGCGCACGAAGCCTTGCTGACCGAAGACTCCACTGAAGCCAGCCAATTTCCTATTTTGTTGACCTTGTGGCCGCGTGTCTTCAGCTCCATTGAACTCAACTGCAGCGACGTCCAAGCCTCCGCACGTCCGCGCCACTTGTCCCTCAACCGCGATTCTTTAGTCAATAGCCGCAAGTTGCTCCCATTTGGTTGACCACCGAGAGAAGTCGAAGCAGCTTCGTTCTTCACAGCGTCTTCTTCAGCTCGTGCGAAGCGGTCCAGCCCAGCTCCTTCGTGAGTTCAGCCGCAAGCGAATTGGAAGCCCATCTCAATTGAAGCCCATTTAAATTGCAGCTCAACCACTTCAGTTCAAGTTGCAGCCCAGTAATTTGAGGCCCTATTCAGCAGAATTTTATTGTGGCCCATCTCCTGCAGTCTTCAAGCCCAATTTCCAGCAAAGAAATTTGAAGCCTAAGTGAAGTCAGTCCAGAAATTTCAGCAGGCCCAATTCAACTTGGGTCTGGCCCAAAAGCAAGAACAAATCTCAGTTGGGCTGAGATTTGTTGGGCCAAGATCAAGGCCCGGTCCCCAGCCCGCCGATGTCGTCGAAAGTCCGCTTTCGGCCGCCGTCGCGTCGCCGTTGCGGTGATTCGATTCCCGCTTTTGTCAAGTGAGTTTTACTCACTAATGCTTTATTAGTTTGCTAATTATGCTTAAGGTTGGTTAGATTTAATTAAGTGCAATTAGGTGGTTAGATTAAGTTAGAACAATTAAATTAGTGACTTGAGAATGCATGTTAGGTGGTTAGACCTAGCTATTAGCAAGTAGAAATGTTTGATTATTTATTGAATGTATCTCGGGATTTTTCCCGACTCGTTTCGGGCTCCAATAAGGCAATATAGGCCTAAATTGGATTTTTTTAATGTTTATTTATTTATTTTCGAAATTTATTTATTTAATTAATTATTTTTCCGGAAATTCAACCGGGATGGCCGGTGACCGGAATTTCGTGCCGATTGTTGTGGTACAGACCGTTTATTTATTTGAGCTCTACATTGTGTGGAATTGAATTTATTGTGGAATTTTAGGAATTGTCCTAAATTGTTTGTTATTGAATATTTGATTGGTAATGGCCAAGCATGGATATATAGCGCTAGTACGTTGATGGGCTATATAGTAGGGAGAATGGTGAGACCAATCAGGTACGATATTATTGGACATACGTGGTTCGGTGATTGGAAGTATCACTGGCGAAAACGGCGCCTTAAAGAACGCACGTAAATGACTTATAGACAAACGTGGTTCGGTGGTTATGGGAATATCACTGGTGAAAACGGCGCCTTAAAGAACGCACGATGTTGTCTATAGCCGATGTCACCTTGGCGAAAACGGCGCCCTTGAAAGGACACGTGGTTCGGTGATCAAGGTTATCACTGGTGAAAACGGCGCCTTAAAGAACGCACGGTGTCGGTGATCGGTATGTCATTGGCGAAAACGACGCCCGAGAAACACATGTGATTTGGTGAATGAGTACACCATTGAGAAAGCGTGGTATGAGTGAGAATGACCTAGAGAGGGTCTAATTGACATGTAATCGACTTAGTCGATTGGCCAGTGCTTGATCGAATGTCGTGAATTGTTTGAATATCTGTGTTTAACCTTGAATTGCAGGTTGGAACTGAGGCTAAGGTAAGTCCTCTGACTCGTGTGGTGCTTAGGCAACCGTATGGCGTATTAGTTTATTAATCGAGTCTTAGTGGGTAGGACTCGCTGAGACGTGGTCTCATTGGTTATTGAATAACCATTTCAGGACCCTGAGGAAAAGCTGAGGAGGAAGAACCTGAAGGGGAGAAAGTATTTTGAAGTAGAAGATGATCCAGAGTGGGATCTTGAATATAACCCAGATGTGGATTGAGATCCCATCCCTTTTGTGAACCCTGTTTTAGTGTCGATAGGTGTGAGACTTTTATGCTGTAAATAGTATTGTAAATATACTATGAGTGGTGATGTTAATGAAAGTGTGGTTGTGAATTTCAATATGAAAAATATGGCCTGCTTTCCTATCCCATTGTTTTATTGTCTAGGGATTTATAATTGCTTCCGCGTGTGCTGAATAAAAAAGAAAGGGTCGGCGATACATAGTCCTGGGATATCGCATTCTAAAATCGACCAAGAAGAAGGATGTGCGCGCGTCCGAGGATCGGGGCGTGACATCCCCTTTTTGTGGTATCAGAGCATAGGTTAAGATTGGAGTGATAAGGAGCGTTGACCATGGGATAGTTAGTAGGAAAGGCCTTTAAATTCATGTTGGTGCATGTCTGTGTTAGCTGAGTGCTAAAATTGTTTGTTATTTGAATCGCTCCGCTTCTAATTCAGTGTTGAATTGGAAGCAGGTGTTAGTTCTTTAAAGCGACACTATGAGCGATCAGGAGCCGAGGACTCCTGCAAAGAGGGCCAGTAGGGCCGTGACTCGGGGTAGAGCGCCGACAAGAGTCGGTACCCGAGGAGGCCGTGGTAGAGCGCCAGCACAGGCTAGCGCGAGTGGAATGATTCCACCGGTTGTAAAGGCTAGAGTAGCACCACCTCCTGTTGGTGCTGGGGTAGCAGCCCCGGGTGAGCAAGGGACTGTCGAAATAAACCAGGCTCTAGATGCTATGCGAGAGATGATGGGGCAACAGGCCTGAGATCAGACTGCCGCCTTTACTGCAGCCATTCAAACTGCCGCCACTGCCGCTGCACCCGCAGTTGCACCTGCCGTTGCCCCTGCTGGAATACTACCAGGAGTTATGGCCGCTGGAAGGCCGGTTCACCAGTTAGTGGACCAGTTCTTAAAGATGAATCCGCCAAAATTCATGGGTACTGGAGACCCTGAAGCAGCATCTCTATGGCTACAGGATTTGGAAAAGGCATTTGCACTCCTGATGTGCAATGAAGAAGAAAAGGTGTTACTAGCTGTATACCAACTTCAAGGTAACGCCAATATATGGTGGAGATCCGCCAAGGATATAGTATTCCCGGAAGGTGTGGTCCAAGTGTGGGACACCTTCCTCAGAGCTTTTAATGATCAGTACTTTTCAAGTACTGCTCGGGAACAAAAGATAGAGGAGTTCTATCATCTCCGCCAAGGGAGCATGACAGTTGACCAATATGGGGTCAAGTTCGCAGAACTGTCACAGTATGCTCCTAAACTAATTGAAGACCCTGAAGAGAAAGCTCGGAAGTTCAAAAGCGATCTTCGTACTGAATTGAAACAACCTCTGCTACCATGGGACTTGAAAGATTACAGAGAGGTTTATCGTCGAGCCCAGATGATAGAGCGAGGATTGAACGAACAAGCTGCCTTGTCGGGGTCGAGATTTAACTCTAATCGAGAGAATATTCGTCAGGGAAAAAGACCCATGCCCGGAGGTAGATCCCATGCCTCACCTTTCAAGAGGAGCGGATTCAATAGACAGATGTCCAATAACCCGGGTATATGTCGCTTTTGTGGAAGGCGACACGGGGCAGCTCCGTGCCCAGCCAGGACAGGAGCCTGTTTCGAGTGCGGCCAACAGGGCCACATCGCAAGGTATTGTCCAAAGAAGTAGAGAGGACAACCTCAATTGCCACCGCCACCACCGAGAGGACAGATAAGAGGGTATGCCCCTCAGAACGTGCCGCAAGGAGGACAGCAGAGACCTCCAGCTCAAGGCACTGTGTATGCAATCACACAAGGTCAAGCAGAAGTTGCGCCTAACGTGATAACAGGTATGGTTTCACTCAACGACCAACCTGCTTATGCTTTGTTTGATCCGGGAGCAACTCACTCATTTATTGCTGAACAGTATGTTAAGTTGATAGGAGTCAGTCCTATATTATTGGAGTCGGCAATGTGCATATCTACACCCTTGAAAGATAAAGTTATTACTGCTTTGGGTTGTTCGGGGTGCAAGTTAGTGATTGGTGAGCGAGAGGGGAAAATAGATCTTTTAGTCCTAGCCATGTATGACTTTGATTTAATAATTGGCATGGACTGGCTCACCAAACAAAGAGCTAAAATGGACTGTTATCATAAAACGATTCAGTTTGACCTGATAGAAGGTGATAGCTTCGAGTTTGTAGGAAGTCGAGGAGGACCCTCGATTGTCCTAATCTCGTCGCAAGAGACAACTCGTCTGTTAGACGAGGGTTGTCAAGGTTACCTGGCAACTGTCGTAGATACGACAGTTGAAGAGCTGAAAGTGGAAGACATTCCAGTAGTTCAAGAATTTCCAGATGTCTTTCCGAAGGAATTGCCAGGTCTACCGCCAGAAAGAGAGATTGAATTTGTGATTGAACTAGCACCGGGGACAGAACCGATTTCAAAGGCACCGTACAGAATGGCATTGACAGAATTGAAAGAATTGAAAGTACAGATGCAGGAATTATTAGACAAAGGATTTATTCGTCCTAGCGCATCACCTTGGGGAGCACCAGTTTTGTTTGTAAAGAAGAAAGATGGTTCATTGCGATTGTGCATCGGTTATAGACAACTCAACCAAGTGACCATTAAGAATAAGTATCCACTCCCAAGGATTGATGATCTGTTCGATCAGTTACAAGGAGCATCAATGTTCTCGAAGATTGATTTGAGGACGGGATATCATCAACTGAGAATTAAGAAAGAGGATATTCCTAAGTCAGCATTTCGTACTCGGTATGGTCACTATGAGTTTACAGTGATGCCATTCGGGTTGACGAATGCTCCAGCTGCCTTCATGGATATGATGAACCGAATATTCAAGGAATATCTAGATCAGTTTGTGATCGTGTTCATTGATGATATCTTGGTCTATTCGAGAAGTGACGAAGAGCACGAGAATCATGTAAGATTAGTGCTCCAGACTTTAAGGACGCATCAGTTATATGCTAAGTTTAGCAAATGCGAGTTTTGGTTGACTCGTGTTGCGCTCTTAGGTCATGTGATTTCCGGAGAAGGAATCTCCGTCGACCCGAGCAAGATAGAAGCCGTGATCAATTGGCAGAGACCGACATCAGTGACAGAAATCAGAAGTTTTCTGGGATTGGCAGGTTATTACAAACGGTTTGTAGAAGGTTTCTCAACGTTAGCATCGCCTCTAACTAAGCTCACGAGGAAAGACGAAAATTTTATATGGACAGACAAGTGCGAGCATAGTTTTCAAGAGCTGAAAGAAAAGCTGACTACCGCACCTGTGCTGACAATTCCATCGGGTCCTGGAGGATTCGAAATCTATAGTGATGCGTCATTCAAGGGGTTAGGTTGCGTGTTGATGCAACACGGCAGAGTTGTTGCATACGCCTCCCGTCAGTTGAGACCTCATGAATTGAACTATCCGACGCATGACTTAGAGCTCGCCGCAATTATCTTTGCCCTGAAGATTTGGAGACATTACTTGTGCGGGGAAAAGTTTCAAATCTTCACGGACCATCAAAGTCTCAAGTATTTATTCTCTCAAAAGGAGTTGAACATGAGACAGCGTAGATGGATAGAATTGCTGAAAGACTACGACTGTGATATTTTATATCACCCAGGAAAGGCGAACAAGGTCGCCGATGCTTTAAGTCGAAAGTCTTCAGTGGCTCATATACTGATTAAGGAGTGGAACTTAATCGAGAGAGCTCGGGATTCGGTATTCAAATTTGAGGTAGGCCACCTCTCAAGTTTTATGGCCACCCTCAGAATTGAACCGGATGTCCAAGTTAGAATTAAACAACTCCAACCGACAGATCCAGATGTACTGAGAATTCTTCAAGAAGACGCAGAGAAAAGAAATGCTGATTTTCAGATTACTGATGACGGAACACTAAGATTCCAAGGACGTTTGGTTGTACCTGACGATGTAGAGCTTAGAGAAGAAATTTTATCTGAAGCACATCGTAGCAGTTACAGCATTCATCCTGGAAGCACTAAGATGTATCAGAATCTACGTCAACACTATTGGTGGTCAGGTATGAAGGCGGATATCGCCAAACATGTGGCCAAGTGTTTGACATGTCAACAAGTAAAAGCTCAGCATTGTAAGCCGGGAGGACTTCTGCAACCTCTCGCGATTCCAGAATGGAAATGGGAGCATATCACAATGGATTTCGTGACTGGACTACCAAGGAGTCAGAGAGGGAATGATTCGATCTGGGTGGTAGTCGATAGACTGACGAAGTCGGCTCACTTCATTGCAGTTCGAAAAGACCTCAGCTTGGATAGGCATGCAGACCTGTATGTGCGCCAAGTGGTTCGAATGCATGGAGTGCCGGTTATGATAACATCTGATAGAGACCCGAGATTTACTGCTGCTTTTTGGAAGAGCTTGCAGAGTGCTCTTGGTACAAAGCTTCAGTACAGTACGGCTTATCATCCTCAGACGGATGGCCAGTCCGAGAGGAAAATACAGACCCTCGAGGACATGCTGAGAGCTTGTGTAATAGACTTCAAGGGAAGTTGGGAAGATCAACTTCATCTCGTAGAATTTTCCTACAACAACAGTTATCAGCAGAGTATTCAGATGGCCCCATTCGAAGCACTGTATGGCAGAGCGTGCAGAACACCAGTATGTTGGGATGAAGTCGGGGAAAGAAAGATAACAGGCCCAGAGTTGGTTCAGCAGTCAGTAGATGCCGTGACAGTGATTAGAGACAGATTAAAGACAGCGCAGAGCAGGCAGAAAAGTTATGCAGATAAGCGCCGGAGGTCTTTGGAATTCCAAGTTGGTGATCACGTTTTTCTGAAGGTGTCACCAATGAGGGGAACTTCGCGCTTTGGTAAGAAAGGCAAACTAAGTCCGAGGTACGTAGGTCCGTTTGAGATTCTTGAGAGAATCGGGACCTTAGCGTATCGTCTTGCGTTGCCGCCAAGATTGGCGCAAGTGCATGACGTCTTTCACGTGTCGATGTTAAGGAAGTATGAGCCTGACCCGACCCACGTACTCAATTTTGAAGAATTGGACGTGGATGACCGTGTGTCATACGTCGAAAGACCGGTCCAGATTGTCGATCGCAAAGAGCAAGTTCTGCGTACAAAGACTATTCCCTTAGTCAAAGTGGTCTGGCAACACCATGGTACAGAAGGAGCAACATGGGAGACTGAGGAGTCAATGAGAGAATTGTACCCCCACCTTTTTAATCAAGTCTTGTAAGGTTTAAATTTCGAGGACGAAATTTTTATAAGAGGGGAAGAGTTGTGACATCCAGAATTTTCAGTATTGTTTTCTATTAAATTAATCGGGCATTTCATTGACGTGTCTATAGGGTTGTTCTCAGAGCTGATCACTCTCGAGATAACTAGACTAGCTGGGTATGCCATTAAAGAATATTAAGGCAATAGACTTGAGAATTCGACCAGGAAGCGGCTTCTCGACTGTGTTCATCTTTAGAGGTCATTACTGCTCAGTTAAAGATCGAATTGAGATCAGAGATAGGTCGGTTCGACTGAGATGTGTGGCCGATCGTGGGTGACTCCACTAAATTGGAAAATTCTCGTCGACCGGCACTAATTTGATTTTCTGTCGTTTTGGTACCCTGTGTTGGTAGTCGAGCCCTCGAGATTTTCACGACAATTGAGAGTCGCCAATGTGTCGAGTGGGTTCATTGTGGCTTGAAGAAAATCGACCACGAGTCAATTGCCCTAAAAAGTTCTGAAAACTACTCGGTAGTCTAGGTCACACTAAAAGCACGCCGGAGTGAAATTAACCATCGATTTGAGTCAGATTTCAGAAATCGAAAGTTCAGTGATGTCACAAGCTATTTTAGGAACGTCGACTCAGTCTCAGAAGATTTTCGGAGATTCGGGAAATTTTACGGAAATTGGGTTCGGACGTCGTGGAAGTTTGGCCGAAGTTCAGATTGGCTAAATTAATGGGAAATTTGACTTTCGGGTTGAGCCTGTGTGTGTCGGAGATTTATAGAAGCTAAATGAGGATGAATTGAAATTATTCAAGTGTCCAATTGAGAGGAGATGATGCCAATTTCGTAATCCCCCCTCATGCCTAGCCAAAGTGCACCAATTGAGGTGTTGTGAGAAGTGTTGGTGTGGCTCATTGGAGGCCAAGGGATTATACATGGCCAAGACTTGGTCTTGGAGATATTTGTGGAAAAATCAAGCTCAAGGGACCCTCCATTCCTTTTTCATCTCTATCTCCTTACATCCTCTCACCCACCGTCCACCTCCATCCTCTCTCTCCCTTTTTATTTTTCTTCGAGCGACACCTCCATGAATGGCGAATGTTGAAGACGGCAACTCCTTCCCTTGAAGATTGAAGCCCACACGTTCCTCTTCTTCACAGATTCTGCCAGCCACACGCCAACCCCACTACCATTGGTCTCTTCGGTCAAAACTCCTCTCGCTGGCCTTGGTGGTTGACTAGCGGCACTCACGAAGCCTTGAAGACCGAAATCTCAAGTGGAAGCTGCTGTCGTTCGTCGCTTCTCTGCGAAGACTCCACCGAACGCCATCTTCTCTCCACTCGAGTCTTCCAGCTACCGCGCACGAAGCCTTGCTGACCGAAGACTCCGCTGAAGCCAGCCAATTTCCTATTTTGTTGACCTTGTGGCCGCGTGTCTTCAGCTCCATTGAACTCAACTGCAGCGACGTCCAAGCCTCCGCACGTCCGCGCCACTTGTCCCTGCACCGCGATTCTTTAGTCAATGGCCGCAAGTTGCTCCCATTTGGTTGACCACCGAGAGAAGTCGAAGCAGCTCCGTTCTTCACAGCGTCTTCTTCAGCTCGTGCGAAGCGGTCCAGCCCAGCTCCTTCGTGAGTTCAGCCGCAAGCGAATTGGAAGCCCATCTCAATTGAAGCCCATTTAAATTGCAGCTCAACCACTTCAGTTCAAGTTGCAGCCCAGTAATTTGAGGCCCTATTCAGCAGAATTTTATTGAGGCCCATCTCCTGCAGTCTTCAAGCCCAATTTCCAGCAAAGAAATTTGAAGCCCAAGTGAAGTCAGTCCAGAAATTTCAGCAGGCCCAATTGTCACGCCCCGATCCTCGGGCACGCACACATCCTTCTCACTTGGTCGATTTTATAATGCGATATCCCAGGACTAGTATCGCCGACCCTTTCTTTTATTAAGCACATGCGGAAGCAGTTATAAATCCCCAGACAATAAAACAATGGGATAGAAAAGCAGGGCCATATTTTTCATATTGAAATTTATAATCAAACTTTTATACAAACCATAAACCACTTCGAAACTATTCACATCAAAATGGATTCTCAAAAGAAGATAGACTCTCAGCCCATCCAGGCCATACTCAAGGCCCCTCTCGGGATTATCTTCTTCTTCCAAAACCCTTCTACTCAGGTTTCACCTCCGAGTTCTCCTTCTCGGATTCCTCCTCATCAGCTCCTCATCAGGGTCCTGAAATGGTTTTCCCCAAACTGGGATGAGACTACGTCTCAGCGAGTTCTACCCCACTAAGCCCGATTAGTAAACTATTATACTAAAGGCTGCCTAAACACTCACAGGGCAGATGACTTACCTTGGCCTCTAATCCCACCTGCAAGTCAGTACAATTCATAATAGGCACCCAAGCAATCATATCGCTGATCAAAGCATCGATCAAATCGACCTAGTCGATTAAATGCCAACAAGACCACTCACGGTCATTTCCATTCAATCAATCAATTCACAACATCAAATCAAAACAATAATCAATCGCCCTCGTCGATTATATGTCAACAATGACCCTTCCCGGCCAATTTAATTCAATCAGTCAATCCAGGACAAACAAATCAAATCATAACGATGATTTCATCTATACTTGATAATTAATCTCAACATTCCCATTCAACATTCCCACTCAAATATAGGCTCAAGGCGCTAGAGGTGACCCCAGCACGAAGTCTCGTCATCGCGCGGCACTTAGTCCTTGACCACAAATAACAGTAGTATAAGGCGCTAGAGGTAACTCACACGAAGCCTCGCTATCGTGCAGTGCTTAGTCCTTCACTACAAAAGCAATAGTATAAGGCGCTAGAGGTAACTCACACGAGACGTAGCACTTAGCCCTTTACTATGCATTACAATGCTGCAAGGCGCTAGAGGAAATTCCCATGCGACTCGGGTCGCCATGTAATACTTAGTCCTTGACTACAATAAGCAATGGTATAAGGCGCTAGAGGTAACTCAGACGAAGTCTTCTACTTGTGTAGTACTTAGTCCATTACCTGCTCATGATCCATTGGTTCCCTTCAACACAACACACATCACCTCAACTTCCAATAATCATCTTGCTTCAACTATAAGCCAACACACGATTAATCCCTCACGGCCCAATGACATTGTGCCGCGCGTTAAAATTCCTCAATTCAAATAATGTCGTGGCCTAAGTTTTTGTATTAAAAATACCCGATAAAATATCGTGCGTAAGCACACAACTGGTCTTAGCCAAAATATAATATTTTCCTTTCCATAACTCCCACCTTTTCTGTAGTCCGCTCAATTAGATTTGGCATTATCAACCGATGCCTGGTTATTTTTCAATTAATAACCAACGATTTTCCAATTAAAGAATAATTCCCAACCTTCGCAAATAATTCAATTCCACACAAAATAAAGCTCCATTAAATAAACAGACTTCACCACGACAATCGGCACGAAATTCCGGTCACCGACTAACCCAACTTTAATTTCCAAAAAATAAATAAATAATTAATTAATTTCAAAATTTAATAATTAATTACAATAAATTCAATTTAGCTCAAATTAAAGCCCAACTAAATAAACGGGCTACACCACGATCGTCAGCATAAAAATCTGGCCACTAGCCATCCAAGTCGAATTTCCGAAAAATAAATAATTAAATAATTAATTTCTAAAAATAATATTTAAATACAAGAAATTCAATTTAACTTAAAATAAAGCCCGATTAAACAAACGGACTTTGCCACAGTCATCAGCATAATATTCCGGTCACTGACCATCACTGTTGAATTTTCGGAAAATAAATAATTAATTAATTAATTTCAAAAATTCCACTTAGGCCCGACTTATCAAATTGAAGCCCGATTTGGGTCGGGAAAAATCCCAAGGCACTTCCAATAATTAGTAGACCACGTCTACTTGCTAATTGCGCAATCAATTTATCTAAATCGCATCACAATTGACTAATAATTGCTAATTTATTCTAATCTAACAACCTAAACATAATTAATTAAAACTAAACCAACCTTAAGCATAATTAGCCAACTAATCCTGGATTAGTGAGATTACTCACCAAATCGCGCGCAAATCGGATCAATCCGACGGCGGCGACGCGAGGAACGATTCTTCCCAAAGCACCGCTCGGGTTCGGGGCAGGGAAACGGCCCAAAAGCGGGCCCGAAGTGCTGGAAACCCACTTCGTGGGTCTGCTGGTTGGCTGCGAAACAGGGGAAAACAGAGATGGTTAGGGGCGGAGAAGGGTTCGGGAGAGCGGGCGATGCTCCGAGGAGGGTCGGTGGAGGTCCGGCGGCTTCAAACGACGGCCGGAGGTGGCCGGACGGGGGCTGAACTGAGCTGAACAGAGGCCGAACGGCCTGGACGGTGCACGGCGGGGATGGCGAGGCGCGAAGGAGACGGGCGGCTGAACGCACGGCGTCGCACGGGTGGTGCGGACGGCGGCTCGACGGCGACGGCGAGCTGCTTCGGCGAGCTGCTGCGTTTTTGCCGTCTTCGGTTCGGCTTCTGCTTCGCAGAAACCAGAGAGAAAAGAGGGAGAAGGTGGGTTACGAGAGAGAGAGTGAGGGTAGGAGAGATAAGAATGTTTAACCGGTCAAAAGTAAAAAAGTGAAGGGGAAAAGCAAAGTGGAAGCCAGCAAGAGGGAAAAAGGGGGAATGGTTGGCGTGGGGGAGGGTTTCGCACGAAGGGGGGAGGGGAAAAGGGGAGAGGAGAGAGAGAAAAAGAGAGAAAAGGAAGAGAGAGGGAGAGAAAAGAAATAATATAAAATATAACACCCCATGGTCTTATTTTTCTTTTCTTTTCTCTTTCCCTTTCTATTTTCTTTCGGTCTTCGATTTTTCCTCCGACAATTTCTTTCTTGAAATTTCGGACTCGGCAATAAATTGATAGACGATGAGACGGTCCTAAAAATGAATTGTGACACGTCCGAATATTCGATTCCCAAAACCGAATTAAATTTCATGATTATAATCGACCGGACGCGATTTTAGTCCAATCCAACCAATTAGGTAGCTTTTAGGGATTTTGCCGCGGTTATATCCCTTAACGGCTTCACCCAATAGGTTAGTTAACTCGTGAGTGATCAGCTCAGAGAAAAAGGACCATAGGCACGTCGACGAAATGCACATTTCATTTTATCGAAATAGGGTCGAATTTCAGGATGTCACACCAATTCAACTTGGGTCTGGCCCAAAAGCAAGAACAAATCTCAGTTGGGCTGAGATTTGTTGGGCCAAGATCAAGGCCCGGTCCCAAGCCCGCCGGTGTCGTCGAAAGTCTGATTTCGGCCGCCGTCGCGTCGCCGTTGCGGTGATTCGATTCCCGCTTTTGTCAAGTGAGTTTTACTCACTAATGCTTTATTAGTTTGCTAATTATGCTTAAGGTTGGTTAGATTTAATTAAGTGCAATTAGGTTGTTAGATTAAGTTAGAACAATTAAATTAGTGACTTGAGAATGCATGTTAGGTGGTTAGACCTAGCTATTAGCAAGTAGAAATGTTTGATTATTTATTGAATGTATCTCGGGATTTTTCCCGACCCGTTTCGGGCTCCAATAAGGCAATATAGGCCTAAATTGGATTTTTTTAATGTTTATTTATTTATTTTCGAAATTTATTTATTTAATTAATTATTTTTCCGGAAATTCAACCGGGATGGCCGGTGACCGGAATTTCGTGCCGATTGTCGTGGTGCAGACCGTTTATTTATTTGAGCTCTACGTTGTGTGGAATTGAATTTATTGTGGAATTTTAGGAATTGTCCTAAATTGTTTGTTATTGAATATTTGATTGGTAATGGCCAAGCATGGATATATAGCGCTAGTACGTTGATGGGCTATATAGTAGGGAGAATGGTGAGACCAATCAGGTACAATATTATTGGACATACGTGGTTCGGTGATTGGAAGTATCACTGGCGAAAACGGTGCCTTAAAGAACGCACGTAAATGACTTATAGACAAACGTGGTTCGGTGGTTATGGGAATATCACTGGTGAAAACGGCGCCTTAAAGAACGCACGATGTTGTCTATAGCCGATGTCACCTTGGCGAAAACGGCGCCCTTGAAAGGACACGTGGTTCGGTGATCAAGGTTATCACTGGTGAAAACGGCGCCTTAAAGAACGCACGGTGTCGGTGATCGGTATGTCATTGGCGAAAACGACGCCCGAGAAACACATGTGATTTGGTGAATGAGTACACCACTAAGAAAGTGTGGTATGAGTGGGAATGACCTAGAGAGGGTCTAATTGACATGTAATCGACTTAGTCGATTGGCCAGTGCTTGATCGAATGTCGTGAATTGTTTGAATATCTGTGTTTAACCTTGAATTGCAGGTTGGAACTGAGGCTAAGGTAAGTCCTCTGACTCGTGTTGTGCTTAGGCAACCGTATGGCGTATTAGTTTATTAATCGAGTCTTAGTGGGTAGGACTCGCTGAGACGTGGTCTCATTGGTTATTGAATAACCATTTCAGGACCCTGAGCAAAAGCTGAGGAGGAAGAACCTGAAGGGGAGAAAGTATTTTGAAGTAGAAGATGATCCAGAGAGGGATCTTGAATATAACCCAGATGTGGATTGAGATCCCATCCCTTTTGTGAACCCTGTTTTAGTGTCGATAGGTGTGAGACATTTATGCTGTAAATAGTATTGTAAATATACTATGAGTGGTGATGTTAATGAAAGTGTGGTTGTGAATTTCAATATGAAAAATATGGCCTGCTTTCCTATCCCATTGTTTTATTGTCTGGGGATTTATAACTGCTTCCGCATGTGCTGAATAAAAAAGAAAGGGTCGGCGATACATAGTCCTGGGATATCGCATTCTAAAATCGACCAAGAAGAAGGATGTGCGCGCGTCCGAGGATCGGGGCGTGACATGGGGAATGCTGCGAAGCTTCTCATTCTCCATCTCCAGGCATAAGATATGGTCCTAGATGTGCAGTTTCACTGGATTAGTGTTTCAAAAGAGAGAATAATACAACCAAGCAAAAATAACCTAACAACATAGAAGCAAATAGGACACTGCTAACCCATTAGGGCCAGCAAAGGCACATTTCTTAACCTACATACGAGGCTCCAGCTGTCAAGGTATGTTGGAACTTTTTGCAGTTACGGTAAGGCAGAAAGTAAAACACCCTTTGAAATTGCAAGCACGTAATGACATTTGTATGCATTATGCACATAGGAGGAAAAACTAAGCTGCTGCTAATCGTGCTGATGAGAAGAGCAGATAAATAATAAATAGGAACAATAAAAGAACAAATGTTTTAAAACCAGACCAGTGGTTCAATCAGTCAAACTGGTAGAACCGTGCTCTTCCAGTTCGACCGAGTGAACCGATTGCATGTGATGTCATCTGATAAAATGCTTTGCATATATTAGATTACACACTTTCAGAACAAAAGAAGCCCAGTGAGTCGGCAGACACTATAGCATCTTAATAGATTACACACGCTTGATGTCATTTTAATAGCATCCTGTTCAATTTTAGATTAGGCCAATATGGTCAATAAATAAATTATTCACCACAAATTGTAGCAAGACACTACAGCAAATGGTTGGCACGCTTGTTAGTTACAAGAGGTTGGAGTGCCAAACCCCAACCCAATTCCAACACTACTCCTTTAAGTTTTTTTATGGCCTAGATCTGGTCCTAACTAATTGACGGGTTTGCTGGGTATCAGTTGATAGGTACACCTGGTTACTGGTTGAAGAGGGTCAATACCACCGGTTCTTGATCAATACTATTTCTGTTGGGAAACCAGACCGGACAGGTCTGGTTCCCAGTCCAACCAGAGCCACTTCTTAAAACTCCAACACGAACAGGAGTCGACAGAAAAGCACAATATGCTACTTTTTTTCTTTTTGCCATCAATGTCTTAAATAGTGAATTGACATGATCGGAATAGAACTCTAGATATCACGAGTAAGAAAACAACATGCAAGCTCCGGATTTAAGAGTTACCTTCAATTGGTACAAATCTCGGTTATTTGCATATGTGGTTCCTGCAATATGCACAAATGGAAGGTCACTAGCCTACAGGATCGTCATCCTGACATCTCCCAAGTTTTCATGAGTATCATTCATCTTATTTAGCAACATAATAATTTGATGTTCCTTCTTCCAACAGAATGTATTAGCCACATTTGCAAATTTGGGCTACAAAATATGATATACAACGCTTTTACCTCAAATAGAGCCTAATCCACACAACAGTGACCAAGAGAGATGCACAACAAGATCCTTCCAAAGATCTACCCTTCTTCACATTGCTTGAATCATTCTTAAGTCCACTCACTACCGCTATACATTTTGTTACATCTAAAAAAGACTCCTCAGGTATTTGGAAGGAAATATAATCTGAAGCAAATTCAAGTCATCCTGCAATAACATACAGAGTAATGATTAGCATGAAAAAGCAGTTGGGACTCTGTACATGTGGATCTCTGGATAATATTTGTAGTTTCAGATTAGAGGTATATACCCTATAAAAGGACCGTGAATTGCGAATATATCTCGTGGATGCTGAAACTGATGTAAGAGGGAATTGTAGCAATAAATTTTCACAAAGTATCTTTTTCGAAATAAAAGAGAAAGGCATCTGGGCAGCTTCCTTGAAAATGTGATTATCTAATTAGTTTCTAATCAGGAAACATGAGATATAGTATTTCCATACACAAGGATCATAACCTAAACACAGAGCCCAATCCTATAAGATCACCCAACTAAAGCTTCCATATACACTGTCAAGTAATCAAACCTGAGATCAAATACGAAAAACTAGACTATTAGACGGAGGGTAAGTAAAAAACCATTGTTGAGGACAACCTCCAGATGACAACCCCTAACCCCTAGAGGTTTCCTTTTCTTTCTCTCCTTCTCTCATTATAGTCTCAAGGTTCTGGCCACTCAGACAAGGAAATGAAAAATATAGGACAACTTTATGATAATAAGCATTTGGATAGAAATATCCCCTAACCTATTAACATAAGTCCTGAATTAGCCAAACGAAAAATGAATATTTGAGCTCAAATAATTGATGAGTCGGGTAAAACCAAAAGTACAAACTTTTAATTAAAGGATTGCAATGTTTACATAAACAAATTTTGAGCCCAGGTATCATATTCAAACTTTTGTTGACCCACAATTCCACATTTGGTGCACATATCAGCAACAAGGACCAGACTCGAAGGGGGGAAAAGCAATCTTTTCAAACAACCGACGACGGCAATGATTTATCCCATAGTTCATATTTTTCCCACTGAGGTAGCATGTGTAAGAACAATTATAAATGGAAAAAGTAGATATAGGATTAATGAGAAGAATTTACAATGAAAGAGCAATATGCAATACATTCAAGCAAGAACTCCTATCCACGAACAAGATTCCATTACATTTCAGCTTTTTAATTCTTTTGCTAATAACTGCGTTCCATCTATTGAAATTCTTTCACAAGTGTCCTTTGCAAATATTCCGTGTCCCCAAAATCCTCCACACTGCAGTAATTCTACAATTCTCTGCATTGTTTGTCTGAGATAATAATGAGGGTAAGACATCTCACTGACCTGACAAGATATATCAGGGCAGAAAAGCGCAAGGAATTGCATTTGATATTTTGGAATATGACCTTCCAATCCAATGAGAAACGACAATCAACCAGTCAATTTCAACCCTTGTTACCATGTGGTTACTTAAAGTAGTGCTGGACCAACAATAACCACAGCTGAAGCCCAGCAAACCACCCTAGCTTGAGTCAACCTCATCTAGTGGAAGTGCACTCAAGTATTTCCTGTTCCAGTCATCGAACAGAATTGGGAGAACCTGTAGGTGTTATTGCGGGAATGATCCTAGCTTTCACGCTTTGGTGGGTGTCCATTAATTCAAAAATGAATATAGGTGAAGATGATAGCAAGATGACCTGAAATGAGGAACTAGCCCCCAAACCAGGAGTCATTTACAATTTCACATTCACAATTTTGCTAACTAATTTGGTCACATTGCCTCAAAGCATGAGTCAGCTGCTAAAGCACATGAAAATAATACTAGGCTTGACAGCATGTCATTCTGATATTTAAAGCATGACCAATTTCCATTATGAACTGATATTCTAATTCTCTGCTGCATTAATGGATTGCACAACTTAGCAAAGGCCAACAAAATTAGCCGCTAGTGTACATTAAGGCGATACTAAGCTGACCACACCTTGTAGTATCCAAGCCACCGCCACACCAAATTTTAGGTACAAAGGATGAAGAGATGACCCCCCACCCTTGGAATTATAAGGTCATCTTACGTCTAATTATGAATCCAGTCTCACTTCATGTCTCCGGACGATACATATGATTCTATGACTAGGGCCAGGTTAACCTTTTCTTATTAGCTGAATGAAATTCATTAAGAAAACCAAGGAGGAGCAAAACTCAGAGATAATTCACAAGAGAAAAAATTTACTATTCAATGGTTAGCCATTCTATCAACAATAACCAAGTAAAAGTTGTTGGAGAAATCTTTCCAGAATATTTTGAAGCTGACAAAACGTTTCTTTCAGTCTAAAGTCTGGATGTTCGGAGACCGTTAGTTTAAAGTCTGAAGACTTTGTTCACTTAAGACTCAAGACTCAAGACTCAAGACTTAAGACTCAGGACTCAAGACTTAAGTCTCTTCTCACTGACAGTCTTTCTAATCCAGTGTTGAAGGAAATCCAAAGCCGAGGTTTATGGTTGAGGATTCGATCCTATTCTCTGGAATAGATTCTTTGGTTGGATAATCATTTCGGATTCTTTAATTCTTATCTAAGATCGATTGAAGATCCGATGGTCGACGAAATAATCTTGGATTATTCTATTCTTGGAAACCGAGATCCTGATTGTATGGGCGAACAGGATTGATGGGCTATCATCAGATTCCTTAAATAGCTCGGATGATCTTCTTGATTGATTCCGTCCAACGGGTAGATTGGAGGAATTCCTTTGGTAAGTGCCAACGGCTATGATGGCATGAAGGAGTATAAAAGGAAGACGTTCTAGTTGTTTTAAGGGTGTGATCGATAGAAAAATTCCAGAGTCTGAAGATCCTTGATTGTTAGTTGAGACTGAGCGAAATTGTATACAGAGAGTGTTTATACTTGGTGACGCCTTGAGTGAGTGTGGTAGATCATCTACACCTAGAAATCAAGGAAGATCAACACTGTAACAACTCTTTGATCATAGTGGAATCCAGCCAATCGGCTGTCAGTGCAGAAGAGTGGACGTAGGCTTGAATCAAGCCGAACCACTATAAACCGAGTGTTCAATTCTCTCTTTCCCTTACTCAGTCTTGCGATTGAATTTTTAACTGTTGCAAATCCTCTAATTGTTTAAATATCGTGCAAGCTTCGAGAAATTTTTTTTGTATACCTATTCACCCCCCTCTAGGTACTCGTACTAGCTATTTCAATTGGTATCAGAGCTTGTGTTCTTACTTTGTTTGAAGTGTTTTACTTCAAAGTAAAAGATCCATGGCTAGTATGCTAGCACCGGGGCTGATGGAGGGGCAAAGCAATACCAGACCTCCCTACTTCGATGGAAAGGATTACAACATCTGGAAGAACAAGATGAAAGCTTTCCTACGATCAAAGGATCCTCTGGAATGGGACGTTGTGGAAAAAGGAATCACTCCTACTGCTGCATCAATCTCTGAAAGAGGGAAAGAAACTGTTGAAACCAGCGGAATGTCTCAAGAAGAAATAAACAAGAGACAAGCACTCGATGCTAAAGTAATTTATTCTTTATATTGTGCTTTGTCACCAACTGAATATAACAGAATATCTTCCTGTGTTACAGCAAAAGAAGTTTGGGACAGGTTACATATCACTTATGAAGGGACAGATCGAGTGAAGGAGACCAGAATTAACATTCTTCTTGGTCAATATGAATCCTTCAAAATGAAACCAGGAGAATCTATAACTGACATGTTTAGTCGTTTTACAGATATTGTCAATGGTCTTGAGAACCAAGGACAAAAAATTTCTTATCCCATGAAGGTGAACAAGCTTCTACGTGGACTCTCCAAGGATTGGAATCATATAAAGACTTCAATAAGAGAGATGCAAAGAATCATGCCATTATCTGTAGACGAACTGATTGGAACTCTTCAGTCTTACGAAGTGGAACGAATTAATGAAGACGAAGATCCAAGAGGTAAGAAATCTATTGCACTAAAATCAAATGAGGATTCTGATGATGCAGATTCTGAAGATGATATGGATGATGAGGAGCTCGCCCTCATGATAAGAAGATTCAGAAAACTGAATAGAAAAGGCAGAAGGTTCATCCCAAAGAAACAAAGTTTTCAGAGACAGCAGACCAAGTCTGTTGATGATGAGGAACCAAACAAAGATGTAGTTTGCTTCGAATGTAAAAAGAAGGGACACATCAGACCCAACTGTCCTCTTCTGAAAAAGAAAAGAGGAAAAGCTGAGAAATCTCGAAAAGCTCTTAAAGCCGAAACCTGGAGCGATACAGAGTGTGAAGAGAGTGATGAGGAATATGCCAACCTGTGTCTAATGGCTCAATCAAACTCAGACTCTGGATCAGACTCAGACAGTGAATTTGAGGTAAGTGATTATAAAATCCCTGTCAAAGTCTCTAAATATATTGATGAGTTATGTTTTAGTCTTAAGACTTCTCTTAAAAAGATTTCCGAACTAAAAAAGGAAAACTCAGTTTTAAAACAAAAGGAAAACATTTTAGAAGAAAAGGTAAAAAATTTAGACTTGAATGTTTCTACTCTTAAAAAGAGTGAAGACAATCTTTCAAAAGAAAATGCTTTCTTAAAAACTGATTTATCAAATATTTCAAAGAAATTTTCAATAGGGTCCGAAAAACTTGAAAAAGTCCTTTCAATCCAAAGACCTTACTTCAATAAGTCGGGTCTAGGTATGACAGCTGAAACAATCCCTTTGATTGATTTTCCGAAAGTAAAAGAAAGAATTAAGAAAAGACCATCGAGAGAGGCTTATAAAAATCATTTCAAAAGAGTTTTTGTAAAACCTGTAGGTCGAAATGCTTTAAGGTGTTCTAAGTGTAACAGTCAGGATCATTTTGAAAAAGAGTGTCCTATGGTTTGGAAGCCTGTTAAGAGAGTATGGCCCAATAATGCTCATCCTACTAACACCAAAGGACCCAAGAAAATTTGGGTACCAAAGAAAGCTTGAGACTCTCTTTTGAATGCAGGTCTCTGTCAAAAAGAAGGTAAAGTGGTATCTTGACAGCGGATGCTCAAGACACATGACAGGAGACTCAAAATGTTTCATAAAGCTTATTAAAGTAAATGGTGGAAAAGTTTCATTCGGAGGAAATAGCAAAGGAAGTATTGTGGGATTCGGAACTGTGAAAATTGGAAATCTCACAATAAGCAATGTCTCTCTAGTGGAAGGACTCAACTACAATCTACTCAGCATTAGCCAATTGTGTGATACTGGTTACAAGATCTTCTTTCAAGAAGGCATATGTTCTGGAATTAGCAAAGATTCGACTCAGTCTTTCATGGGTCGAAGGCATGGAAACATCTACCTCCTTGATGTAAAGCCAAATGAAGAACAATGCTTAATCTCAATTCAAGATGAAGCAATTCTATGGCACAGAAAACTTGGCCATATCAACAAGAAGCAATTAGCCAAAATCTCTTCAAAGCAGCTTGTTCGAGGTCTACCTAAATTGCAATACCAAAAGTCTGACTTATGCACTCCATGCATTCTGGGAAAGCAGGTAAGAAATTCATTTAAGCAAATAAATCATGTATCTACTAATCATGTACTGCAGTTGCTTCATATGGATCTCTTCGGACCAACAAGAACCCAGAGCATTGGAGGTAAGAAATATTGTCTAGTAATTGTAGATGATTACTCTCGTTTTACTTGGGTATATTTTCTTGCAAATAAATCAGAAACCTTTTCGTACTTTGAAAAGTTTGCTAAAAAGGTTCAAAATGAAAAAGGATGTGCTATTTCTAGTATAAGAACAGATCATGGAAGTGAATTTGAAAATCAAGATTTTATGAGATTCTGTGATAAATCTGGTGTTAATCACATGTTTTCCTCTCCGTATACTCTAGAGCAAAATGGAGTTGTGGAAAGAAAGAATAGATCTCTTCAAGAAATGGCTAGAACACTTTTAATTGAAAGTAAAATTTCTTCACAATTTTGGGCTGAAGCTGTTTCAACTGCTTGCTATATTATAAATAGAGTCTTTCTAAGACCTATTCTTGATAAAACCCCCTATGAATTGTTCAAAGGTAAGAAGCCTATTGTTTCATACTTTCATGTGTTCGGTTGCAAATGCTTTATTTTGAAAAATGCAAATGATCGAGTTGGTAAGTTTGAAGAAAGATCAGATGAAGGCATCTTCCTTGGATATTCTACATCAAGCAAAGCCTACAGAGTCTACAACAAAAAAAGCCAGTCTGTGGAAGAATCAATGAATGTCAAATTCCAAGGCTCAGTGCAAGATAAATCCAGCCAGACTCAGTACGAAGAGACTGAATCCGCTCTAGATCTTCAAATGTCTACATCTCAAGAAGCATCTCAGATTCTGGAAGTCCATCATCGAGACGCTCATGGAGAATCAAATAAAGAAAGAGATCATCAACCTGGTAACTGGAAGCACAAATCCAGTCATCCCAAAGATCTTATTATTGGCGAACTTAATGAAGGAATCTGCACCAGATCAAAAAGGCATGAAGAATCTAGTGCTGTGGCTCTCATCTCTGAAATTGAACCAAAAAGCATAGAAGAAGCTTTATCTGATGAAAGCTGGATCGAAGCTATGCAAGAAGAGCTCAGACAGTTCAACATCAATGATGTCTGGGAATTAACATCTAAACCAAAAGGTAAAACCGTTATTGGAACCAAATGGGTATTCAGGAACAAGATGAACGAAAAAGGAAAAGTCGTACGAAACAAAGTAAGACTCGTGGCCAAAGGATATACGCAAGAAGAAGGAATAGACTATGACGAGACTTACGCACCAGTTGCAAGGTTAGAAGCTATTCGTCTATTACTTGCGTTTGCTTGTCACAAAAATTTCAGGTTATTCCAAATGGACGTCAAAAGTGCTTTCCTAAATGGATTTATCCATGAGGAAGTTTATGTGGAACAACCGCCTGGATTTGAAGACCCAAAGAAGCCAGACTCAGTCTTCAGACTGAAAAAGGCTCTGTATGGTCTAAAGCAAGCACCTCAAGCTTGGTACGACAGACTAAGTAAGTTTTTATTACAGAATGGTTTTGTCAAAGGTAAAGTAGATACTACTTTGTTTATCAAAAAGGAAAACAAAAACTTTTTACTTGTTCAAATATATGTTGATGACATTATTTTTGGATCCTCTAATGAAAGTCTTTGCAAGAAATTTTCTAAGTCTATGCAGGATGAATTTGAAATGAGTATGATGGGAGAGTTAACATTCTTTCTTGGACTCCAAGTGAAACAAATGAAGGAAGGAACTTTCATCCATCAAGAAAAATATGCGAATGATCTTGTCAAAAGGTTTGGATTGGAAAAGTGCAAAAAGACCGACATACCAATGTCATGTTCTCAGAAGATAGACAAGGATGAAGAAAGGAAGAAAGTAGATCAAAAGCTGTACAGGAGCATGATCGGTTCACTTCTTTATCTTACTGCTTCTAGACCTGATATTTTGTTTAGTGTTTGTATCTGTGCTAGGTTTCAATCAGATCCTAGAGAATCACATCTCATTGCCGTGAAACGTATTATCAAATACGTTGCTTCATCTTCAAGCATCGGTCTTTGGTTTCCAAAGAGGGGAGACTTTAATCTTCTAGGATACTCAGATGCAGATCTGGCCGGTTGCAGAGTCGATAGAAAGAGCACTTCTGGAACTTGTCAACTGCTTGGAAACAGGACAATGTCTTGGTTTTCAAGGAAGCAAAGCACTGTAGCTCTCTCAACAACAGAAGCAGAGTATGTAGCTCTTGGAAGCTGCTGTTCACAAATTCTATGGATAAAACAACAGCTACAAGACTTTGGCATTGAAGACTCATGCACAGAAATCAGATGTGACAACACCAGCGCTATCAATCTCACCAAAAATCCAATCCTTCATTCAAGAGCAAAGCATATTGAGATTCGTCATCACTTTATTCGAGATCATATTCAAAATGGAGAAATCTCGATTCAATTTGTTGATTCAAAAAGTCAACTAGCGGACATATTCATAAAGCCTTTGGAGAAGAATCAGTTCGACTTTATCCGCTCGAGACTCAACATTTTGAAGCTTGAAGAAGTTAAAGTCTAGAGACTCACCAACTTTAAGACTCTGAATCCTGAGACTCAATCATTCATAGCTAAAGACTGTAAGTTGCTATTTTATCTAAAAGGTACGAATTCTCGTTTATTTTATCTAAAAGGTACGTTCTATTATTCAGATATAATTCGTGTGAAATTTGAAAACTTGTCTTTTTTAAAGAAAGTTAATTTTGGCAGTTATTGATTTTGAAAATAAGTATTCGTACACTTTACTTGTACCGTTTAAACTTCTCTTTTCAAATCCAAGGTATATATATACAGTTATTCTACCCCCAATTTTAAAAACCCTAAAAGGCACTCTCCTCCCGATACTATTTCTACTCTTTGTTCATTGTCGAGAAAGTGGTCATTTTTCTTGGGAAAAGCAAGTGAAGGAATCCTCCAATAGACAAAGAAAGATGTCGTCTTCGAGGAAATCATCAAGAATTGCAAACAGGGGACCACAAAGAATGAAGAAGGGACCGACTCACTTCGATCTCACTGAGGAAGAAGACTTACCAAGTCAGCGACAAAGTCCGATTCGCTCTCCTCCACGTCATTCAGCATCTCCTGCCCCACAAAGTGCAAGTCAAAATCTGGAAGAAGAGATAATCGAGGATGCCGACCCAGTAAGAGTCGAAAAACCTTCTGTTATCTATAAGCTTTATCGTGCGTTGAAAAGCACCGGTTCTTCATTAAATTATATAGATGACTTTCTAAAGGACAAAAATTATGGAAATGAGTATCTTTTTCTGCGGAAAATGGAAGAGTTGGGAATTGCTCCGAAAGGAAGAGCAGAGGAGGCTCTTGCGAACATTCTAAGAGATCCTCGTATGCCAAGACAAAATCTGATTGACGGGAACGATGATGACAAAATGTTCCTTGAATTTAAACCTAGAATGGGTGTGGCAGCAAAGGTGAAAGGAAATCGGATGGATTTGTTTAAATCCAAGGATCAGGAAAAAGTGTATCTCAGTCTGTTGAAAAGAGGGGTAATCAACCCTAGAAGTGTCGATTTTGACTTCCTGGATTCCATCAACTTGAACTTAAGAGAGAAGTTGAATTTGCTTCAACTTGAGACTTTCTGCTCTGACTCTACAGACGGGTATGATCATCTGACTACTTATTTCTATTCAAATCTTAGCTTTTTGGATGCGAATAGAATTTCATTCAGTGTTCGAGATAAAGTCTATGTGGTAGATGTGTATATGTTGGCGGACATAGTTGGAGTTGAACGGGGACGCTATCTCCCAATCAAAGTCTCACCTGCTCGAACTACTCTGGATCTTGTCAAAGATAGGGATGTAGATAAGAAAATTATCTATTCCAGGATGAATGCCATCAACATTGTGCTTCACAAGATTGTGATCAATTGTCTAAGACCTAAGTCTACGTCAAAGACTTCTGTGTCTCTTTCTGAAGCAAAGTTGATGTATGCAATCAACTCAGGACGGAAGTTTTCTCTCCCGCACACTATTCTTTTCCATATGTACAGAGCAGTGTCAAAAGACAAAGGAAAATTGCCTTATCCTGGTCTGGTGACCAAGATCTTCAGACATCTGAATATTGAACTGCCACATACTTTTTGTGTTCGAACGTGTGATAAGATAGTGGTAGGGTTGAAAATGTTAATGAAGATGCGTCTGCAAGAACTCTCTAAGGCAATGGAGAAATTCAAAGTGAAATCTCCAGTCCAGTCTGCTTCAAAAAGGAAAGGAAAGGAGGCCATTGGTGCTTCATCGAAAAAGAGGAAAAGAACTCTTATCCTGGAGGATGAGGATGAGGATGAAGATGATGAAGATCCCACTATACCAGCACTGACAAGAAAAAGACGTTCTGTGTCTTATCCGACAGAACTTCAGCAGAGCAGAGAAGAAGAAGAACAGAGAGAGAAGGAGAAAGAAGTTAAGGAAGAAGGAGAAGAAGAAAAAGAACAGTCTGCTGATAAATCTGGAGAGAAGGGAAATCAAGAGCATGATCATCACTCTTCCCCTTTCGATGTCCTAGAGACAGGGGGAGTTAGCGAGCAAGAGAGGTCTCCACCTCATGCTGCTGAAGATCTAAGACAATCTCCAGAAGACTCAGAAGAAGTTCAGGTCTCTCAATTGCCTGAAGAAGGTGATACGTCGATTCCAAATCTGCCAGACCGTTTAGAAGCGCCATCGTCTGCATACACACCATCTGAGAAAGCCAATGCCAGTACACAGACGGATGATTCTGCAGATTTTCGTAGTATCATGAATATTCTTCTGGAAATGCGTAACCAGATATATGTTCTGGACTGTGAAATCCAAGCTTTGAAGCATGCTGGACAAGCATCTTCAGTCTCTCTGGAAGATAAATTCAAAGACCTCGCTCTGCAACTTCAAGCCAATGCCAAGAGAGAAGAGGTAGCTCATCTGCGAGAAGACCTGAAGAAGCTCGAAGGAGTAGTCCAGTCCATTGGGGATTTCCAGATCGTGCGCATTCCCAAGCAGACATGACTCCTTTCTCACCCTTTTCAATGCTGACAAAAAGGGGGAGAACCAATTTGAACTTTCATTTTCATTCATTTTTTAAACTTTGACCTTTGTGGTTATGAGTATGACTTGAGAACTTGAACTTGGGTGTGAATCTGACTAAATTGGCTGTAGATTATGAACTTGACTGGTTGCATTTATTCAAGTGTTGTTATATGGTGTTTCTCGTGAAAGACTAACCAATTTTCTGTGGATGCAGAGTCTGGTTGTTTTATTAATCTTTATGAGTTAGCCATATTGCTTGAGAAATGTTTTGCAGGTCAAAGTTGTTCAAATCTTCAAGAAAGTTTTGTCACCATCAAAAAGGGGGAGATTGTTGGAGAAATCTTTCCAGAATATTTTGAAGCTGACAAAACGTTTCTTTCAGTCTAAAGTCTGGATGTTCGGAGACCGTCAGTTTAAAGTCTGAAGACTTTGTTCACTTAAGACTCAAGACTCAAGACTCAAGACTTAAGACTCAGGACTCAAGACTTAAGTCTATTCTCACTGACAGTCTTTCTAATCCAGTGTTGAAGGAAATCCAAAGCCGAGGTTTATGGTTGAGGATTCGATCTTATTCTCTGGAATAGATTCTTTGGTTGGATAATCATTTCGGATTCTTTAATTCTTATCTAAGATCGATTGAAGATCCGATGGTCGACGAAATAATCTTGGATTATTCTATTCTTGGAAACCGAGATCCTGATTGTATGGGCGAACAGGATTGATGGGCTATCATCAGATTCCTTAAATAGCTCGGATGATCTTCTTGATTGATTCCGTCCAACGGGTAGATTGGAGGAATTCCTTTGGTAAGTGCCAACGGCTATGATGGCATGAAGGAGTATAAAAGGAAGACGTTCTAGTTGTTTTAAGGGTGTGATCGATAGAAAAATTCCACAGTCTGAAGATCCTTGATTGTTAGTTGAGACTGAGCGAAATTGTATACAGAGAGTGTTTATACTTGGTGACGCCTTGAGTGAGTGTGGTAGATCATCTACACCTAGAAATCAAGGAAGATCAACACTGTAACAACTCTTTGATCATAGTGGAATCCAGCCAATCGGCTGTCAGTGCAGAAGAGTGGACGTAGGCTTGAATCAAGCCGAACCACTATAAACCGAGTGTTCAATTCTCTCTTTCCCTTACTCAGTCTTGCGATTGAATTTTTAACTGTTGCAAATCCTCTAATTGTTTAAATATCGTGCAAGCTTCGAGAAATTTTTTTTGTATACCTATTCACCCCCCCTCTAGGTACTCGTACTAGCTATTTCAAAAGTATATATGAGCTAAAATGACAGGAAAAAGTTTAGCTTTCAATATATATATACACACAAGGAATTTCTACTGGAAGCTTTTTATACATGGTGATGCCAAAGATTCCAATTGGTGCCTCCATCAGGTATGAGCAACTAAGAACTAAAGATTCTGGGGTTCCAGGTGCCATGTTGTAAAGGACATGTAATTAGGAACTGGAACAAGTTAGAGAAAATCACTCACGGATCAATGGTAGTTTCTTCATCAGCCTCAGAAAGATCCAGAAGATGCATAGCAGCATCTTGATCATATAGAAACTTCAAGAACACTACAACAAGTTCACCATTGAACTCAAAAGAGTATATAGGAATTCACCATAAGGAAGGACCCTGATTGACAAAAGTTAGACAAACCTATTGCATGTTAAAAGTTGATCACTTGGCTCTGACATCGATTGCTTTATACATTTCAGAAGCCAGCTGAAGAAATTTGCAAACTGAAAGAGAGAAAAGCAAAAGCTTCAGCAACATGCACATTATTAACCAATACAATATGCTTTCGATCCCTAAGGCAAATTCTACAAGCATGCCACAAGCTCAAGAACTCCAGAGGATCCTACCAATATTTTGACCTTGCTCTAGATATTAGTGGTCACACTATGATTTTTTCATTTTGAAACAAGTAAAATTGCATTTCTTTAGGGAATCATGCGAGAATTGAGAAGGTAAAAGCCCCAAGTTGTGTGAGGCATGGGAAGCAAAGATGCATAAAAGTCGCGCAATTTCTCTTTTTTGCTGCTTCAAAAGCATGACGATATCAACAAAACAGCAATGTGCTATTGTCAGTATTCCGTAACGACCTTAACAGGTACTAAATGGACCTTTGTTGAACAGGTTCAAGTCACGTGTAAAGCCCACCGTCTAATGATGAATCCTTTACAATATTGATAACAGGATCATTTTTCAAATAATTAAAGGCTATTTAACTTAGATCAATATGTCATTCCAAGCAATCCATATCATATCTTATCCACAAATAGTTCAACTTCATGTTTAAATTTTAGTAATTCAGTGTCACTAAAGACATGATACCATACATGATGAGAGGCAAGATATTGCAATAGTTGCAAACAGAAGATATCAAGAAAGGTAGAGAAATCACAAGAAAGATTGTAATTGGCGTACCGGCTTCGCAACAGATGAGAGCACCCTTATGAATCACTCAGCCTGTACAAGCAACATTCCAATATTTTCCACTGCATTATCCGCCAGTGTCTCATCTGAACCAATACCTAGATAACAAGAACGCCATCTTGAAAGACCCCTGAGCTCACCTATTCTAAAGCCAATGGTTTCTATAGCAGGCTGCTAAGTAAATAACAATAAATCAATTAATTAACCCCGTAAATCAAATATCATCTCTTAAGAAAACTGACACTGATGAGGGATAAAAATAGCATTGACCACATACGTTACTTCCTGGAACCATTGAAGTTAAAAGTTTACAAAAGAAAATATTTTACACAGTAAATGGCCATTACGAGCCATGTTCATCTTCTGCAAACTATGTTTGAACTAAACAACATACTCTAGAGTCTCTGCCAAATAAAAGTTATACTGGAAAATTCAATAAAGAAATGGAGCCTAGTCTACCATCCAATTCATGCAAGCAGATTAGAAGTCTGGAATGTTCGTGTGAAATTATCAAGTCCTGCCCCAAAGTTGCTTTGAGAGAGAGAGAGAGAGGCCATTTATGTGAAAGTTGTGGGCTATAAGCACAATATTGACAGGATAACTTCTTTACACTCCCCAAGTATCAAATGTTTACACTTCAATGTAAGGTGAAGTCCCAGCTTACGAGAGAGGCGGAGTACTATAACATTTAAATAGTAAACCACATATTTATTTCATAGCTTAATTGTGACATCCAGATTTTCGGGTTCTAATTTCGACTGGATAAATAGGGCCGTTTTCGTTCAATTGAAGCCGGGGATTGTGAAATTGGGATGCAAGTAGGCTACATTGGTAAGGAAAAATACCAATTGGAACGATGAAATATTGAATGAAATTATGGGGGTCAAATTGATTTGATTCAAGTGGGATTAAGGTTCAATTTGGGAAGAAAACCTAGCAAAATTAGTATGCCCATAAACCCAACTCTTTGAACTACCAAAATGCTTCTAGAAGGGGGCATATTTGTCAAAAATTGAAGAGTGGGAGACAGCTGGTGGTGGCCCACGTGTGGCTGACCTAAGAGAGAGAGAGAGTGAGAGAAAAGAAAGAAAAATTGGTTTTTCTTCCTCCCCTCTCTCTTCCGTCGAGCATCTCCATCTTCTTCCTCTTTTCTTTGGCTTTCTTCTTCAGCAGCAACGGAAGACCAGCAAGCCGAAGCAGCGATTCCTCTCGGCGTTGTCACAACAAGCAACCGGAGCCAGGGTCGCCGCCGTCCACCGTCCCGCTGCCTCGCGCCGCTGCTCCGCCTCCGCCCCTCTCCCTCCTCTGGTTCGAGCAGAAACGGAAGCAGAAATAGAAGCAGCAACCATCGTCGGTTGAAGGAGCTGCAGTCACGCCGGAGCTGTCGGACCGCCGCCTGCTCGACCGCACGCCGCCGCTCCGCCGTTCGCCTCGTCTTGTCGAGTTGCCACCTCTGTCCAGCCTCTGTTTCGTTTCTGGTCGGTCTCGTTCGGCCACCTACGGCCGCCGCCCAACCACCTCCAGCCACCGTCGACCTCGCCGGAGCTCCGCCTCGCCCTCAGCCGCCCTTGGCCGCCTCAACCAGCCCCGAATCTGCCCCGACCAGCAGCGATCAGAGGGTTGCAGAAAATGGGTATGACAGTGGGTTTTGGCCCGTTTTGGCCGCCTTCCCGAGCTCGGATGCTCGGCCCGCTTTGGGGAAAGTTGATCCTCGCGTCGAGCCCGTCGTTTTGAGTGAGTTTTACTCACTAATGCCTTCTTAGTGCGCTAATTATACTTAAAGGTTGATTAGTGTTAATTAAGTGTAATTAGGTTGTTAGATTAGAATTGATTAGTGATTATTAGTTAATTGCTTTGTATATTAGTGATGTAATTAGTGTAATTAGATAGGGAATTGCATGTAGTATTTATTGGATGCTTCTTGGGATTTTTCCCGTCCCTTATCGGGTGTTAATTAGGCTTTTCGGGCCTAAGTGGAATTTTTGGTTTTTAATTATTAATTTTCGGAATTAAATTAAATAATTATTTATTTTCCGAAAATTCAACTGAGATGGCTTGGGACCGGAATATTATGCTGATGACCGTGGTGAAGTCCGTTTATTTAATCGGGCTTTATTTTGAGCTAAATTGAATTTTTAATGTTAATTGTTTAATTTTCGAAATTAATTATTTAATTATTTATTTTTCGGAAATTAAGGTTGAGATGGTTAGTGACCGGAATATTATGCTGATGACCGTGGTGAAGTCCGTTTATTTAATTGGGCTTTATTTTGTGCTAAATTGAATTTTTAATATTTATTAATTAATTATTTTTCGGAAATTAAGATTGAGATGGCCGACGACCGAAATCTCGTGCTGATCGTCGTGGCGCAATTCATTTATTTATTGGAGCTCTACGTTGCATAGAATTAAATAAATTGTGATGTTTTAGGGATTTACCCTAATTTGATTTGGAATTTATTGAGATTAAATGATTGATTGGTAGATGGCCTGTCGTTAGAATTTCGCGCTGATCGCAGTAGTGCGGTCGGTTTGTGTTAATTGTATGTTTAAATTGAGAAATTGAGTGATTGATGATTATGGTGAATAATTCCAAAAGTGTGGAATTGTGTGAAATTGATGAAGTTGTGGTATTTAACTTGAAAATACCCGGTGTTGGCTTTTAGCACCGTAATTGGTTTGTATGACCAGTTTGAATCGATTGGATTGATTGATTGATTGAATTGAGGTATGAGTTGGGTTATTATTGAATTATCAGCTTTGGCGAGCATTGGTTTATATATATGTATCCGCTTAGGCGAGCAATTATGAATATTGCGGTAGCTTCTGGTGAGCTATAGTATACTATATTGAATATTGTGGCAGCTTCTGGTGAGCTATAGTATACTATATTGAATATTGCGGCAGCTTCTGGTGAGCTAAGATCGTTTTATCAGCTTGTGCGAGCACGATCTATATATATATCAGCTTGTGAGAGCAATGATCGTTTATCAGCTTGTGAGAGCAACGATCCATATTTCAGCTTGTGCGAGCTATCATCTATGTATATATCAGCTTGTGCGAGCTACCATCTATATCAGCTTGTGAGAGCATTGCATCCATTTCAGCTTGTGCGAGCCGTAATTGTATTGATGGATGAATAGATGGTATGGTTTAATAGATGATATGAATTGATAGATGTGTGGATCGTATGATATCAATTGATTGACTGAATGGAAATGACCGTGAGTGGTCTTGTTGGCATATAATCGACTAAGTCGATTAGATCGATGCTTCGATCTATAATATGATTACTTGGGTGCCTATATGATTTGTGCTAATATGCAGGTGGAATCTGAGGCCAAGGTAAGTCCTCTGACTCATGTTGTGCATAGGCAGCCCTAAGGTGTATTAGTTTACTAATCGGGTCTTAGGGGGTAGAACTTGCTGAGACGTTGTCTCAGTGGTTATTGAATAACCATTTCAGGACCTGGATGAGGAGCCTAAGGAGCATGAATCTGATGAGGAGATCCCTGTTGAGGAACCTGAAGAGGAGTACATGGAGGAGGACCTCGAGTACGACCCGGATGAGGACTGAGATCCCGTCCTGTCTTGTCAGACCTTGTTTGCATGTGAATAGACGTTAGACCAGAGTTGCGTATATATAGTATTGTAGAATACTACGAGATGCATGTAAAAAGATGTAGTTGTGAATTTTCAGTAAAGGAAATATATGGCCTGCTTTTCTATCCCATTGCTTTATTGTCTGGGGAATTATAACTGTTTCCGCATGTGCATATATAAATGAAAGGGCCGGCGATACATAGTCCTGGGATATCGCATTTTAAAATCGACCAAAACTAAGGGATGTGTGCGTGCCTGAGGATCGGGGCATGACATTAATCTTTTTATCGCTTGGTAATTTTTCCACAAAATTCTACACCGTCGTGAATGCACATTTTGATTAGACAAAAGGAGAAGGAGCCCGAAAGCATTGATCGGCAGTACCATGGAGTTAAAGAGAGTTCATAAGCCTTGGTAAGAAAGAAATAGGCAAGCATTTAAAAATGAGGAAAGTTCTGTAGGTGCTATAAAGATATTTGGCTTTCTACCTTATCTTTTTCACATTGTGGTGGCAGTTCTTTAGACACCAAGTCTTTTTTTTTTCTAAAATTTTTAAGGTAAATATGAGCTTATAGGTGGAAATTTGTAAATAGGAGGCATCCTCTTGGTGCTCTTGGTGCTCTTTAATAGACTTATCCAAAAAAAGGAAACAGGAGTCTATAACCTTAAGAATGTAACTGGAAACATCATTTCTCACTCTAGTAGTAATCAAGAAGAATATGTAGCATGTACATGAGAGTCACTGTACCCACGAGAAGCACAGAATCTGATTTAATTAACAACAGCCCTATAGAGTGCATGTATATGTGTGCACACCTGTGCAAGCACATGATCGCATGCATGTGCACACCCAAGCACGTGTTCACAACACACAAAAATGCCCACGTAAATGGAGAAAGATCTGGCAAGGGAATAAACTGGCAATATATTTTCTCTAGATAATAAAGGATTTTGTTGAAAGAAAAAGTTCCAGTACATCAGTATATATTAGAACAAAACAAAAGAAAAACAAACAAAAAAGAAGCATTAGAAGAGTATAGAGAAACAGAACATGATGCTCAAAACCGATAAAAAGGTACAACGCAGAAGCAACCGAAGATTCCAGATCCTACATTTTGTTGCTTTCTTTCCTAAGGCACCACATGAGACAAAGGTGCAGTGCTTCAGAACTTCTTAGAAATTGATCCTCCTAATTAGGCATTCCAACAATCAAAAAAGTGGATGGCATGTTTTGGCAAGAACCAAACCACCTTAGACAAGCCAAAGATTTGATGTAAAAGCTTGGGAGTGAAGTCAGAAAGAAGAAAGAGATGATCAACATTTTCCCAGAAATGCTTTCACATACAACACCATTCTATGAAAAATCAAATTCCGTTTACTGAGATTCTCAATCATAAGAACCTTATTCCAATTTGGAGCGCATTTACTACAAAACATACACTCCCGAGTAATGGAGTTTGATTCTCACATATTAGTGTTGTATGTGTAAGCATTTGGGTGAAATGTCAAGGAACAAGGTAGCTTTGGTAGTAGATTGTTATTGTTTAAAAAACGAAATGATCATTTGGGACATTGAGTTCGTGAGCCAAGCCCAAGATTAGGAGTTTGAAGCTTTTGCCTGCCTTCTTTTATGTGTTGCATAATTCAAAGATTTTTGTTGCTTAACGGAAGAGATGGAATCTTTTCTGTAAAGTCTTACTACAAGCTGCTCGATAGGGAGATTCGTGGCAAAACAGATTTTCCTCATAAATCTATTTGAAAAGTGAGAATTCCAATTAGAGTTTCTCTTTTTGCTTGGGAAGCAACCTGGGAACAAATCCTTGCTTTAGAAATGAGACAAAATACTGGTCAACAGGTGTTTCCTCAGCAAAAAGAGGCAGAGTCCGCGCGGCACTCCTCCTTCATTGTTCTTCAACAAGAATTTGGACAGTTTCCTATGCTTGCGCTATGTTATCTTGGGTTATCAGAGGTTTTATTAGGCAAGAACTTTGGGCATGGCAGGGCATTCCTTTACAGCACAACAAGTGGGATTAACTCAATTCCCCTGTTTCTTTTAGTACAAAAATTGACTCGCAATTGTGAGGAGATACATGCTAAGATCAAAGTGGGCAATAAACTCTTTCCTTTTAAATTGAGAACATATCTCTACACCTGCTAACTATAATGTGAATGTATAAACATCATATATCCAAATCTCCATGTACAGTACACTCAAAGCTCAAACTTAGATCAAGTTCAAGTTCAAACCAATGATTAATGACCCACAATTTCCATTATACGCTTATAGGAGATATTGCCAACATGTTGAATCAGACTCAAATCAGATTTTAATTCAGATCATTGCATACGATATGTTCGTATGAAGAATCAACATCAGGATGTTCTGAAAATTATGGCGTGTCTCAAGATGTGCATAAGCATAACTTCCTTTAACAAATTCCTATCTCTATCTGATCACCTCCAAGATTGTTCATTGAGATGCGTGAAATTTAATTATTTGGGAAAAAGGCCAAATGCAAAGATAATAATGCGCACCTGCAATGATTGAGGACAACTAGCAGAAATTCTTTTCCAGCACCACAAACAACTTTTGATACACACTTCATACCCTATCACTGAACCAACTAGCAGACTATGATTATAAAAACCAACCAAAAAAGCCGGAGTCCTATAGTAGCACCATAGCTTAAAAAATTAGCCATACCACTTCACCCAGAGAATCAACGCGAAACTAATAGACTGAAAAATTCCTCCTGAGGGAGAGTCAAGACCTAGATAAGCAAACGAAAACAGTTAAATGAAGAAAAATGAAACGCCATCTACCGCTCTGTATTAATAGTACTACTTGCCATGGTCGCTAACAAGCTTTGACAGCAAATCAAACTTCCTCATGAAATATGTTAATGGCATCAGCCCACTGCTTATGCATTAGTGATAATGATGGCCGGATGACATGAAGTAAATCTTCAATGTTCAAAGCCTGTTGAGCAACTTGATGAAGTCCATTTTTTCTGCAAACAGAAAGAGATTGATAATCTAAGGAGGCATTCGACTGATAAAGATTCTCAAAAGACCGTTCGGATTTCAATTTGAGAATTAAAACATAGCAGAAAATGAGTTTGGTAACACTCCGAAAGCAGTCGATGAATAAAAGGAAAACTATTCTCAGAATCAAAATTACAAACTGAAGATGCCTTTTTAGTATTCTCATTCCAAAAGCAAACATGGAGATTTGGAAAAAAAAAAATAAGCCTATTTTTTGAAAGTGATGTAACCCGAGCTTATTCTCACAATTTTTATCCCTAATGACATTATTTTCACTGAACAAATATTTTGTCAACAAAAAATTGAAAAAAGTTTCTATGAAAATGGAAACTAAAGCGTTTTCTAAAATTAAGCAGGCCTTGAGTCAAGAACAAAAATACGCATGGTGTTTAAAATTTTGCATCAAATTTGCCTCACAACATCCAACATCTAAACTACATAGATTTTTAGAGACTTTTTACTGAAAAAAGGACGATACTTACAAGTTGAGTAGAATTCTGAAGCATAAACAAGATAATTCAGACTACCAAGTATGAGGCATCATGTTGTTCAGCTGATGGCGACTCTCGAAAGTCAACTCAAGCATTAAAAATCATCAGCAGGAAAGTTCTTCCACAATGTTAAGTTTAAAGTTATTTCTAAGAAAACTGCCTCAAAATTGCTCCACCTTAACCATCCATTTCTTTTTAAGGATGATGGTAGTATCCTGAGGTACTTCGCGTTTTACTTTCCTTATGACCAAACTAAGTTAGATACCAATGAAACAAATATTAGTGCACATAAACAACCATAATATAATTGTAATATCAAGTACAATCTCCACCACATAAACTAGAATAGAATCTAGATTTGCACTCGGATCACCTTCATTCACACTAGGTTTTTTTTGTTTTCTGTAAAATGCCAACTCCTCAGTTCAACATCATGTTCTCAATGAAGACATTCAAGCACTTCACACACTAAATAGAAAAAAGAGAGAGCTTTATCAACTCGGAGCAATTACTAGGAGAGACTGTCCCTAGCATTAGAGGTCCACCCCAATAGACATTCGTTCTAAATCTGAGATTTCATCTTCACCTCGTCCAAGTATGTAGACCAGGGCCAGTTTTCTTGTGGCCAAAACACAAGCCACACCTCTACCAGCTATAGCCAAGAATAAATAATTCAACTTGATTTCACATTTCACTCCGATGTTCCTATAATATGGCCATAACTAATGTGACGTTTTGATACCTTTGCTGGGTAAAATTAAGAAGTATAATACTTGCATCGTACTAAAACATAGGCGGGAGCAATACTTATGTACCTGAAGAGGCTATCATATGCATGTGAACCATGAATGCTCTACAGTATCTTTCTATACTGAAGACCCGAATAGTATCTATCATCATGAACATGTACGTACTAGTTCTTAGTCAGTAACTCAAACTGCAATGAACCTACCATAAGAAGATAATTATTCTTTTGGTATTTGTCTAGCCACTAAAGATTCATCTTTTTCGCACTACTTTAGTATTTTACTTCTTCAAATGAAAAAATATTATTTGGGGTGTAATTTGCACATTTTCAACCGTCAAAACAAACATGAAATTGTCCATTAGAGAGACACAACGTACCTATGCTAGTCATATTTAAACTTAAGAGTAGGTTGTAAAAGTGGGAATTTAGTAAGGAGTATGGACAGGATAATTCAGCTCCACCACCTAGTCAATGAAATGAATTTGTTACTGATACTAGCAAGTTTCAAACAATGATACAGAAAGGAAAGACTATGAGCAACAATAAGTTTCCAAAAATCCAAACTGCAAATGGACATGGTAAAAAGCTCAAGGAAAATAGTTTTCAGAGTATACAATTGATGGCATCACAATAAGTTGATCCTTAGCTCAATTGTATGGTGGTGTAAAATTTTTTACCACGAACAAGGAGGAACTACAGTATGGGGACTGCAGCAAATCTTCTCATTCTCCATCTCTAGGTGTAAGATAGAGTCCAAGATTTGTAATTTCATTGGGTTAGTGTTCTAGAAGTGAGAATGAGACAACCAAGCAAAAGTGGCACTACTAGCCCATTAGGGTCATCAAATGCACATTCCTTAACATACATTCAAGTACAAGGCTCCAACTATCAACACAACTTTTGCAGTTAAGGCAGAAAGTGTAACATCCTTTAAAATTGCAGGGATGAAATAGGATGTATATGCACGTATGAGGAGAAACTAAGCTGCCACTCCTTGTGCTGATGAGGAGAGCAGGTACATAATAGGAAGAACAAAGGAATAAACGTTTTTAAAACCAGACTAGTGGTTCAACCAGTCAAACTGGTAGAACCATGTTCTGACAGTTCGACTAGTTGAGCCGATTGCATGTAACGTTGTCAAATAGAATACACCTGTCCTAAACAAAAGAAGCCCCGGTCACTCGGCAAAGCTGCTTGCGCACAAAGATAGGATTCCTGTTCTCGATAGAATCGTTCAAATTTTTCATAGACTAAGCCAATATGGTCAATAAATAAGTAATCCACCACAAAATGAAGCAAGAAGACACCGGAGCAGATGGTTGGCATGCCTTTTAGTTATAAGAGGTTAGAGTTCCAAACCCCAACCCAACTTCAACACTCTTCCTTAAAGTTTTTGGAAGGCCTAGAAGTGGTCTAGACTAGTTGACAGACTTGCTGGGTTACCAATTGATAGGTACACATGGCTACTGGTTCGACAGGGTTGATACCACCGGCTGTTGACCACCACTATTTCTACTATGAAACCAGACTCGGAAGAAAAGCACAATGTCCTAGTTTTTATTTTCTGCCATCAATGTCTTAAATAGGGAATTGACATGTATAGGGACAAATAGAACTCAGGAGCATCCTATACTTCTCACAAGTAAGGAATCATTATGCAAGCTCTGGATCCACAAGTTACCTTCAATTGGTCCAACTCTCGGTTAATTGCACAAGAGGTTCTTGAAATATGCATAAATGGAAGGTCACTGGTCTGCGAAATCATCATCCAGGCATCTCCCAAGTTTTCACAAGCATCATCCATCTTATTTAGCAACACAACAATTTGAAGTTCATGTTTCCGACATAATATATTAGCCACATCTGCAAATAAGGGATTTATCGTATGATATACCTAGCTTTCACCTTTTATAGAGCCAAATCCACATAATAGTAACCAGAAGGGATGTACAACAAGATTGATTCCAAAGGCCTTCCCTACTTCACATTGCTTAAATCATTTATAAATCACCTCACCACTGCTATACCATTTGTAACATCTAAAAAAGACTATTTGGAATGAGATATAATCTGTAAAACCAATTTCACGAGTTCGATTAGATGAAGCAAAGTAACAGGCACCTGCAGTCATATAGAGAAATGATTAGCATGAAAAAGCAGTTGTACTCTGCATATGTAGATCTCTGAAGAAAATCGCAGTTTCAGATTAAAGGTATATACCTCATAGAAGGACAGCAAAATGAGAATGTATCTGGTGGATGCTAAAACATATGTAGGAGGGAATTGTGGCAATATTATTTCCTACTAATTTGGAAAAATGAGATACTATTTTTACATACACAATTATCATAAGCTAGACAGAAAGCCCACCCGACAAGATCACCCAACTTAAGTTCCATTACACGGTCAAGTAATCAACCTGAGATCAAATACGAAACAAAAATTATTAGAAAGAGGGTAAGTGAAAAACCACTGTTGACTACACAATCCAGAAGACAACACTCCACCCCCCAAAGATTTCCTTTTCTTTTTCTCCTTCTCGATAGTCTCAAAGTTCAGGCTACTCAGCCAAGGAAATGAAAAATATTTGTACAATTTCATGGTAATAGGAAAATGGATAGAAAGATCTTCGACCAAACTCAAAAAACTAATGAGTTCAGTAACACAAAAGCACAAGCTCTTAAGTGAAAGATTGCGATGTTCACATAAACTAATTTTGAACCCAGGTAATCTTATTCAATCTCCTGTTATGCATACAAAGAGATCAAGAATTTCATATTTGGTACACATATTAGCATGAGGACTAGACTTGAAAGGGGGAAAAAAAGCAATTTCTTCAAACAACAGGTAACAGCAATGTTTTGTCCCATAATTCATATTTCTCCCAAAGAGGTGGCATGTGTAAGAACACCCATGCATGGAAAACTAGATATAGCATAAATAAGAAGAATCTACAATGAAAGAGCAATTAACAACACATTCAGGTAACAACTTCTATGCACTAATAAGATTATATTACATTTCGCATTTCTAATTCTTTTGCTAATACCTAAGTTCCATCTATTGAAATTCCTCGCGAGTGTCCTTTGAAGATATTCACTGTCCCCAAATCCTCCAAGTTGCAGTAATTCTCTGGCATAATAATGTGTGTAAGACATCTTGCTGACCTGACCTAGCAGAATAAATCAAAGGCAAAAAAGCGCAAGAAATTACAATTGATCTTTCAAAAAGTGAGAACCTTCCAATCCAATGAGAACAATAAACAACCCATCAATTTAACCCTCGTTACTGTGTGGATAATTAAAATAGCGTTGGACCAACAAAACCCACAGTTGACGACCAGCATAAGCTCTTATATTGTGCATAAGCTCTTGTTAGTTCATTTACTTGGTCGTCAAAGACATTAACTGTGTGCATAAGCTCTTGTTAGTTTTGTTGGCAGTACAACCAATTATGTCAACAGACATTCTAGTTAATGTCTTGCCTGGCTCAATAGTTCAGGTATACGACAGATGGCTTTACCAACTCTACAAACATCAAGATGCATTCTTTGGAAGTCTTGGAGTAGGTATACCCTGGACTCAAACCAAATGAACATGGATCCATAGTCAGAAAAATTCGAATTGCAATTTTCTCGATCCATCTAAATAATTCATGATGCATTTGCTTCGGCCCTGTTTGCTAGTTCATTCACAGCCACACCACTAGGCAAAGAGCTTGTGCTTGCATTTGGCATTTCTAGATTGAGACGATTATCTAAATCTACAAATGCAGACAGTTCTGCGAGACAAAATGCATGAAACTCAATGATTGAACAAGTCAGTAGCATATGCAGAGTAAGGGATCCCCTATCAACATATTCCTTTTGCATTGAAATTCACTCTTGAGTGTACCTTAGAAATATGCAGTCATGAACTACATGATGAGTGTAGAGCAAACTAAAACCTCACATTAGAAGGATCGCCATATAGGGTCCTTCATTTAGCATTTTCTTCAACCTATACAATGACCTTTGGCATGCTATCAAAAACCTTTACACTTCAGTTTTTCAGTACTTCCAGCATTTCAAAATCAATCAAATGTGGAGAATCTCTATTTTTCTGTATAGGATGAAGGATCTTACTTGAAGACTATTGTCAAATGATGCGCTTTGAAAGCCCTGTCATCTATTTTCGCTACTGGCATGACAAGCAGAACGATTTTGCCAAAGCACACATTAACTTCCATGAACATCTCCCCTAAATTCCTTGAATTCAAGTAAGAAAACAATGGTAACACTATCAACCAAGAAATAATAACGATGATCATAAATCTTGAAAGATATCGCAAGTGGGAAATACAAATGAAAATTGGGCAGCAGATCTCAAAAGAGCATAGGTTGATTACCTGCTTTATGTACCTTCATTAGAAAATGTAGATCATTCCAGTATATTACTCATCCGAGTCGTCCATAGAGTCCCCTTCATATTCCATCATTTCCCAATTTGCAATCTCATCAAATCAATAAATCCGAGTTCTAGATAATTCTCGAATTGTTTTGAGTGACTTGCATTTAATGATATTCAGTATTTTCAAAAACTCCAACCTATTAAGGCCTTCAATTTCGACCAAATTTTCGCAGTCTGTAACTTGTAATATCTTAAGACTCTTGGATTTTGGAAGGAGTAGCCTTTCAATTGAAGTGCACCCATTGATATATAGACTTTCCAAATACTCCAACCTATCAAGATCTTGAATTTCAGCTAATTTCTTGCACCAACCAACAACTAATCTCTTTATACTTTCGGATTTCGAAAGGTCTAACCTTCCAATTGAAGTGCACCAAAAGATATTTAGACTTTTCAAATACTCCAACCTATCAAGGCCTTCAATTTCGGCCAAGTTTTCGCAGTTTCTAACTTTTAATATCTTAAGACTCTTGGATTTTGGAAGGAGTAGACTTTCAATTGAATCGCACCAATCAATATCTAGACTTTCCAAATACTCCAACCTATCAAGGCCTCGAATTTCAGCTAATTTATTGCACCAACGAACAACTAATCTCTTTATACTTTCGGATTTTGGAAGGTCTAGCCTTCCAATTGAAGTGCACCTAAAGATATCTAGACTTTCCAAATACTCCAACCTATCAAGGCCTTGAATTTCAGCCAAGTTTTCGCAGTCTCTAACTTCTAATATCTTAAGATTCTTGGATTTTGGAAGGAGTAGCCTTTCAATTGAAGCGCACCCATCAATATCTAGACTTTCCAAATACTCCAACATATCAAGGCCTCGAATTTCAGCTAATTTCTTGCACCGACGAACAACTAATCTCTTTATACTTCCGGATTTTGGAAGGTCTAGCCTTCCAATTGAATCGATACCTTGAATTTCAGCTAATTTCTTGCATTGACGAACAACTAATCTCTTCGTACTTTCAGATTTTGGAAGGTCTAGCCTTCCAATTGAAGTGCACATGGGATATCTAAACTTTCCAAATACTCAAAACTATCAAGCTCTTGAATTTCGGCTAAGTTTTTGCAGCCTCTAGCATCTAATTTCCTCAGCCTCCCAAATTTTGGAAGGTCCAGCCTTTCAATTAACTTGCACTCATCGATATCTAGACTGTCCAGATACTCCAACCTATCAAGGCCTGGAATTTTAGCTAATTTCTTGCACCAACCAACAACTAATCTCTTTATACTTTCAGATTTTGGAAGGTCTAGCCTTCTAATTGAAGTGCACTTAGAGATATCTAGACTTTCCAAATACTCCAACCTATCAAGGCCTTGAATTTTGGCCAAGTTTCCACAGCCTCTAACTTCTAATATCCTAAGACTCTTAGATTTTTTAAGGAATATCCTTTCAATTGAAGCGCACCAAGAGATATTTAGTCTTTCCAAGGACTCCAACCTATCGATGCCTTGAATTTCAGCTAATTTCTTGCACCGATGAACAACTAATCTCTTCATACTTCTGGATTTTGGAAGGTCTAGCCTTCTAATTGAAGTGCACATAGAGATAACTAGACTTTCCAAATACTCCAAACTATCGAGCCCTTGAATTTCGACTAAGTTTGCAGCCTTCAGCATCTAATTTCTTCAACCTCCCGAATTTTGGAAGGTCTAGCCTTTCAATTAAATTGCACCCCTTGATATCTAGACTTTCCAAATACTCCAACATATCAAGGCCTTGAATTTCAACTAATTTCTTGCACGAACTAGCATATAATATCTTCAGCCTCCCAGATTTTGGAAGGTCTAGCCTTTCAATTAAAGTGCACTCGCAAATATCTAAACTTTCCAAATACTCCGACCTACCAAGGCCTTCAATTTCGGCTAAGTTTTCACAACATATAGCTTCTAATTTCTTCAGCCTCCCGAATTTTGGGAGGTCTAGCCTTTCAATTGAAGTGCAATTTTTTATATCTTGGCGTTCCAAGTATTCCAAACTATCAAGGTCTTGAATTTCAGCTAATTTGTCGCACCAATAAACATCCAATTTCTTCGGACCCTCGAATATTGGAAGGTCTAACCGTTTGATTGAATCACAAAATTGGATAGTCAAGCTTTCCAAATATATCAATTTGTCAAGAACTCGAACTTCAAGTAGATTGTTGCAACCTATGGCAATTAATGTCCTTAGATGGACAAGCTGTGAAACGTCCAGCGTTTTGATATATCCACAACTCTGGACCTCCAAGAATTTCAACTTGGCGGGCGTGTTTAGGGATTGTGGTGATTCCAATTCTTCAATGTCCATCAGTTGGGAGCATTTTGAGCTCTTTAATTGTGTTGATGGAAGATCTTGGAAGCACTCGAGAAATCTGCAACCCAGAAGTCGTAGTTCCTTGAGATGGGCTAGGTGGGAAAGCAAAGGCAATTTGCGACTCCGACAGGTGACGCCCAAATATGTTAAGCCAGAAGGAAGGTCTGGCAGGGATTGGAGCTTATCGCAATCAAGAAAATCAAGGCATCGTAGGGAAGAAAGATTACACATGCTTTCTACCATTATCCCTTTCAGATCTTTGCAACCATAAGCAGATAACTCTCGGAGCTTTCTCAGACTCCCAATACTATTGGGTAATTCTTCTATACCACTTCGAGAAATATCTAGAATCTCTAGATTCTCCAAGGACCCTATGCTATTTGGTAATGCAAAAAGGGATGTAGTATTGGATAGATCGAGTTGCTGCAGTGATTTTAATTTACCTATTTTTGTCGGAAGCTCCTTGAGGCAAAAACACGCCTGCAGCTCCAAGCGAAGGAGGCCTTCCATGTCTTCAATGGAAGCGTCGATTCGCTTCAGTGTCTCACACCTATTGAGGATGAGAACCTCTAACTTCTTAAAAGCTGAGAGGAAATCCGTATTTTCCAAGGATTGACAACATGAAAGGTTTAGATATCTAAGCTTCTCTACCTTCTGGTAAAAAAAATAATAATGATTGTCGAGAGGTGAGTCTAGAGTGATTATGATTCAAAAGAAAGCATAAAAAGGGAGGAAAAAAAGATTTTAGTTCTTACCATGAAAAAATTCCATCCTTCGCATTTCTCATTTATCTTACCATGTTTCAATTCGAGTACAGCTAATTCCTACATGTGAAAATTGTTTACTTCAAAACTCCTAGGACATTCTTGCCATTGAAGCCATTTTAACTCCTCCATTGAGTCCTCAAAATCTCCACTAAGATGTGCCCCTTTCATGAAAAGGAATCGTAGACTCGTCAATTTTTTGAATTGTTCTGCTGTGTAATTGTCACCATCTCGCTCGGCTATTTTGCCGGGGCCTTCTGAGTTGCCTTTACTTAGATCAATGGCCTCAATCTTGTCCGTTCCCTACGAGCATGTGACATCCTGAAATTCGACCCCATTTCGATAAAGTGAAATGTGCATATCGTCGGCGTGCCTATGGTCCTTTTTCTCTGAACTGCTCACTCACGAGTTAGCTAACCTATTGAGTGAAGCCGTTAAGGGATATAACCGCGGTAAAATCCCTAAAAGCTACCTAATTGGTTGGATTGGACTAAAATCGCGTCCGGTCGATTTTAATCATGAAATTTAATTCGGTTTTGGGAATCGAAAATTCGGACGTGTCACAATTCATTTTTAGGACCGTCTCATCGTCTATCAATTAATTGCCGAGTCCGAAATTTCAAGAAAGAAATTATCGGAGGAAAAATTGAAGCCCGAAAGGAAATAGATTGGGAAAGAGAAAAGAGAAAGAATAAAATAAGACTAATGGTATTAGGTTATTTTATTTCTTTTCTCTCCCTCTCTTCTTTTCTTTCTTTTCTCTCTCCTCTCCCCTCCCCCATCGTGCGCAGCCCCTCCCCACCCACCGAACACCCCCTTGCCAATTTTAAATTGGCTTCTCTCTCCTTTTTGACTAGTAAAAACTCCTCTCTCTTATCTCTTCTTCTCTCTCCTCTCTCTTCTCCCTCACCCCACGTGACAGAAACCCTTCTTCTTCCTCTCTTCTTCGTGAGACCCAGCTGAATAGAAACGGAAGCAGCTCGCCTGGGATCAGAGCAGCTGCCGTCGCCGCCCAATGTCACGCCCCGATCCTCGGGCACGCACACATCCTTCTCATTTGGTCGATTATATAAAGCGATATCCCAGAACTAGTATCGCCGACCCTTTCATTTATTAAGCACATGCGGAAGCAGTTAAAATCCCTAGACAATAAAACGATGGGATAGAAAAGCAGGCTATATTTTTCATATTGAAAAATCTATAACCAAACTTTTATACATGGCATTACACATAGCACTTCACAAAATATTCACATAACTCAAAGCCTCACTCTATCTACACATATACAAAGGGTTCGCAAAAGATGGGATTTCAATCCTCATCTGGGTCATACTCAGGGTCATCCTGATCCTCCTCTGACTCCTCTTCACTTAGATCATTATCCTCCAAATCATCATTCCCTTCTTCAGCTTCATCTTCAGCTTCCGACGCCGGCTCATCTTCAGGCATCTCCTCAGCTGCTCCCTAATCTTCTTCCTCCTCTGGAGCTTCCACTTCCTGCTGCTGATCCCTCACATCCACTACCGATCCCTCCGCTCGATCGGTTGTTCCTTCTCCAAATGCCTTTTCCATCACATCAAACGGCACATCCTCTTCTGGGATAGGACCTTCTCTAATCCCAGCAAAGTAATCACGGTACCAAGACCTATACTTATGGGGCCTCTGATCTTCCTCTCCCACATTGACCCAGATGGTTGACTGGACTAAAACGTACACCAATCCTTCTGGGTGAGGGTGTACGTGGAAATGGGTCTCAAACTCAGAAATTTGCTCCGGAACACCATAATGCATACGAGGACGAGGAGGTGGAGGTCCTGCCATCCTAAGGGCCTGAAATGATATCCCACAACCGGGATGAGACTACGTCTCAGCGAGTTCTACCCCACTAAGCCCGATTAGTAAACCACTATACTATAGGCTGCCTATACACGCACAGGGCAGAAGACGTACATTGGCATCAGATCCCAACTGCAAGTCAGTACAATTCATAATAGGCACCCAAGCAATCATATCACCGATCGAAGCATCGATCAAATCAACCTAGTCGATTACAAGCCAATAAGACCACTCACGGTCATTCCCATTCAATCAATCAATTCACAACATCAGATCAAAACAATGATCAATCGACCTAGTCGATTACATGCCAACAAGACCACTCACGGTCATTCCCATTCAATCAATCAATTCACAACATCAGATCAAAACAATGATCAATCGACCTAGTCGATTACATGTCATTCGGACCACCTCTAGGTCATTCCCACTCATACCACGATTTCCCAGTGGTGTACTCATTCACCAAATCACATGTGTTTCTCGGGCGTCGTTTTCACCAATGACATACCGATCACCGACACCGTGCGTTCTTTAAGGCGCCGTTTTCACCAGTGATAACCTTGATCACCGAACCACGTGTCCTTTCAAGGGCGCCGTTTTCGCCAAGGTGACATCGGCTATAGACAACATCGTGCGTTCTTTAAGGCGCCGTTTTCACCAGTGATATTCCCATAACCACCGAACCACGTTTGTCTATAAGTCATTTACGTGCGTTCTGTAACGTGCCGTTTTCGCCAGTGATACTTCCAATCACCGAACCACGTATATCCAATAACATCGTACCTGATTGGTCTCAGCCAATAACATTCTCAGTTAGCTCTCACCATTCTCCCTACTATATAGCCCATCAATGTACTGGCGCTATATACCCATAATCAGCCATCCATCAATCAAATATTCAATAACAAACAATTTAGGACAATTCCTAAAATTCCACAATAAATTCAATTCCACACAACGTAGAGCTCAAATAAATAAACGGTCTGCACCACGACAATCAGCGCGAAATTTCGGTCATCGGCCATCAAAATCTTAATTTCCGAAAAATAAATAAATAATTATTAATTTCGAAAATTAAATAATTATTATTAAAAATTCAATTTAGCTCAAAATAAAGCCCGATTACATAAACGGACTTCACCACGGTCATCAGCAAAATTTTCCGGTTCCAGGCCATCTCAGTTGAATTTCCGGAAAATAAATAAATAATTAATTAATTTCGAATATTAAATAATTAATATTAAAAATCCCATTTAGCTCAAATTAAAGCCCGATTAAATAAACAGACTTCACCACGGTCATCAGCACAATATTCCGATTCCAAACCATCTCAGTTGAATTTTCGGAAAATAAATAATTATTTAATTTAATTCCGAAAATTAATATTTAAATACAAAAAAATCCACTTAGGCCCGAAAAGCCTAATTGGAGCCCACTAAGGGTCGGGAAAAATCCCGAGGCACTTCCAATAATTAGTAGACCACGTCTACTTGCTAATTACGCAATCAATTTATCTAAATCGCATCACAATTGACTAATAATTGCTAATTTACTCTAATCTAACAACCTAAACATAATTAATTAAATCTAAACCAACCTTAAGCATAATTAGCCAACTAATCCAGGATTAGTGAGATTACTCACCAAATCGCGCGCAAGTCGGATCAATCTGACGGCGGCGACGCGAGGAACGATTGTTCCCAAAGCACGGCTCAGGTTCGGGGTCGGGAAACGGTCCAAAAGCGGGTCCGAAGTGCTGGAAACCCACTTCGTGGGTCTGCTGGTTTAGCTGCAAAACAGAGAGAAAGAGAGAGGGTTGGGGGCGGCAAGAGGTCGGGAGAGTAGGTGGGGCTCCGGTGAGGCCGGACGGCGGCTCCGGCGGCCTGCTCAGCCGCTCACGGTGGCTGAACAGAGACCGAACGGGAGCTGGGTCGCACGGCAGGGACGGCAAGCACAGGCGACGCACGGGCGGCGAACGGCGGACATGCGGCGTGCGCAGGCGTGCGGTGCAACGGCGGGACAGGCGGCGACGGTGGCTGGCTTCTGCTTCCGATCTCCTGCAGCTTCTGGTTCGGTTTGCTCAGAGAAGAACGAAGAAGAAGAAGAAGGTAACGTGAGGGAGGAGGCAAGAAGAGAGAGAAGAGATAAGGGAGAGAAGTTTTGACTAGTCAAAGAGGAGAGAGAAGAGAAAGCAAAATTGAATTTGGCAAGGGTGTGCTCGGTGGGTGGGGAGGCTATGCACGAAGGAGAGAGGAGAGGAGAGAGAGAGAAAGAAAAAGAGAGAAAAGGGAGAGAGAGAAAAAGAATTTAAAATAACAACATTATTCTTATTTTTCTTTTTCTCTTTCCCAATCCCTTTCTATTTTCTTTTGATCTTCGATTTTTCCTCCGATAATTTCTTTCTTGAAATTTCGGACTCGGCAACAAATTGATAGACGATGAGACGGTCCTAAAAATGAATTGTGACACGCTCGAATATTCGATTCCCGAAACCAATTTCAATTTCATGGTTAGAATCAATCAAACGCGATTTTAGTCCAATCCAACCAATTGAGTAGCTTTTAGGGATTTTACTGCGGATACATCCCTTAACGGCTTCACCCAATAGGTTAGTTAACTCGTGAGTGATCAGCTTAGAGAAAAAGGACCACAAGCACGTTGACGACATGCCCATTTCACTTTATCGAAACGGGGTCGAATTTCAGGATGTCACACCCAAGCTCAGCCGCTCACCGGTCGTCCTTCCCCGCGCGACGCCGCGCGTTCAGCCGCTCGCCCCTTGCGCCCGTGCGCCGTTTGCCCCCGTCCAGCGAAGCTTCCGCCTCTGCCCCGCCGCTGTCCAACCCCTGTTCAGCCACCATCGGACTGCCGTCCAGCTTCGATCGACCGTCATGCAGCCTCCCCGGAGCTCCGCCCATCTTTCCCGACCCCTTGCCGCCCCCATCCCTCTCTCTTTCTCTTTGTTTTGCAGCAATCCAGCAACCCCATTGTGTGGGTTTCCAGCGGCTTTAGGCCCGCTTTTGGGCCGTTTCCCGGCCCCGAACCCGAGGCCCGCTTTGGAGTTTTTCGTTCCTTGCGTCGCCGCCGTCGGATTGATCCGATTTGCGCGCGATTTGGTGAGTAATCTCACTAATCCTGGATTAGTTGGCTAATTATGCTTAAGGTTGGTTTAGATTTAATTAATTATGTTTAGGTTGTTAGATTAGAATAAATTAGCAATTATTAGTCAATTGTGATGCGATTTAGATAAATTGATTGTGCAATTAGCAAGTAGACATGGTCTACTAATTATTGGAAGTGCCACGGGATTTTTTCCGACCCTTAGTGGGCTCCAATTAGGCTTTTCGGGCCTAAGTGGATTTTTTAGTATTTAAATATTAATTTTCAGAATTAAATTAAATAATTATTTATTTTCTGAAAATTCAACTGAGATGGTCCGGAACCGGAAAATTATGCTGATGACCGTGGTGAAGTCTGTTTATTTAACCGGGCTTTATTTTGAGCTAAATTGAATTTTTAATATTAATTATTTAATTTTCGAAATTAATAAATAAATTAATTATTTTTCGGAAATTAAGATTTTGATGGCCGACGAACGAAATCTCGTGCTGATCGTCGTGGTGCAGTCCGTTTATTTATTTGAGCTCTACGTTGTATGAAATTGCATAAATTGTGATATTTTAGGGATTTACCCTAATTTGATTGGAATTGATTGAGATTGAATTGGCCAAGTATGTTTATTCAGCATTTGCAATGCTTTGTTGAATTGTAAAGTGAGTAGAATTGTGAGAGTGATTTGAATATACTCTTGGCTAAGATCCATCAGGTATGTTAATATCGTGTGAAAATTGAGTGAGTTGATGAGTATGTGGGGATTCATCCCAAGATTGATCAATGTCGGTATTCAATTTGAATTTGACTATGAGAGGTTGTGAGTTGAACCTCGGAAGCCGCCAAAGTATGGCTATGCCAGTTGGGCCGAGATTTGCCACCGAATTTGGAGTCGGTCGTGCCTGATAAGGCCGTAATCTGCCACCTATTAAACGTCGCGCCCGTTGGGCCGTAAATTGCCACCTATTAAAGGTCACGCCTGTTAAGGCCGTATTTTGCCACCCGATAAGGGTCGCGCCTGATAAGGCCGTAATTTGCCACCATTAAAGGTCGCGCCCATTGGGCCGTAATTTGCTACCTAAAGATAGGTCGTGTCCTTCGGGACTGTAATTTGTTGCCAAGAAATTTGGTAGTCTATGCTTGTGAAGTCGTGAGTACGATTTGAACCTGAATAAGGGAAACGACTGGGGAATGGTCGAATTGACATGAAATCGACTAGGTCGATGGATCGAGATATTGATCTGTGATGTAATTGCTTAGGTGCCTATTGAACTGTGCTAATATGCAGGTGGAGTCTGAGGCCAAGGTAAGTCCCCTGCCCTGTGCGTGTTTAGGCAACCTATATTATAATAGTTTACTAATCGGGCTTAGTGGGGTAGAACTCACTGAGACGTAGTCTCATCCCGGTTTGGGGAAAAACATTTCAGGACCCCGATGAGGAGCTGATGAGGAGGAGTCTGAGAAGGAGAACTCGGAGGTGAGACTTAAGGAGAAAGATTTTGGGAGAAGAAGATAATCCCGAGAAGGGCCTTGAGTACGGCTCAGATGGCTAAGAGTTTATCTTATTTTGAGATCTCCTTTCTGATGTGATTAAAGTTTAGAGTAAAAAGTTGTAGAGTGCTCTGGTTTGTGTTTTGTATAAAAGTTTGGTTATAAGTTTCAATATGAAAAATATGGCCCTGCTTTTCTATCCCATCGTTTTATTGTCTGGAGATTTTAACTGCTTCCGCATGTGCTTAAAAATGAAATGGTCGGCGATACATTGTCCTGGGATATCGCATTATAAAAAAATCGACCAAGGCAGAAGGATGTGTGCGTGCCCGAGGATCGGAGCGTGACAGAGCAAGAATCAACGTTTATTAATACTAAATCCAACTAAAGTAATCTAACATTATTTTTTCATATTGCAATTGTGCATTAATGTGTTCAAGAGACCAGCAATGCGAAGCTATGATTTTTCTTTTTATGCCAATAAATAATAAAGTTAATACCCTGAAAAACCCCAAATTAGTATACCTGTAACAAATTTACCCCAAACTATTTTTTTGACCACAAAAAATCCAAAATTGTATACTTGTGACAAATTTACCCCGACTGACCATAAAAAACACTAAACCGGTACATTTATGACAAATTTACCCCAAACAAATTTATTCAACCGCAAAAAACCCAACTGATAAATTGATGACAAATATTACCATCTGCTAAATTGGATTAATACCACAAAAAATCACAAATTGTAAATTGTGACAAACTGAGCATAAAATCTCAAATTAGTATACCAATCAACTGTCACGTGTCATTTAACTTAATAATTTGACAGTAAAATTTAACGAACACTAACAAAGGATATATTTGTCACAAATATACCAGTTTTTGGTAAATTTGTCAAAGCTATATACGAATTTGGGGTTTTTGGTGGTAAAAAAAATAGTTTATGATAACTTTGTCATAGATATACCAGTTTGGGATTTTTCGGGGTATTAACCCCAAACAATATTTATAAAGGCTAACAAAGTGAAGGATGTCAACTTCCATTTTGAAATTTGGCCATACACATTCAGATCTCAAAAAGAATTATGATGTCACGGTTCATTCAAAGTAAAAACTTTACCACTTGTAATCTTCTTCTTTTCCGTACTGTAGCTTCATTACCATACTAGTTAAGACAAGTGTGCAACGCAGGGAATTTAATCAAATTGCAATGTGCAAAATCAAAAGTTGATTTGATCTATTTAAATAGAAATATATTTTTTTCTCTATGTAAATTTCACATTAAAAATTTTGTGTAAATTACTCGACTATGCTGCTTAATAAAAAAAAAGTCTTATTTTCCATTGGAGTAATAACTAATTACAAGAAACTGAATATTGAGACAATAGTTATATTAATATATTATGTACTTATTATTTACAGTAGTAAATTGAAATATTCTTAATTAATTATTTTATAATCATAAATAACTAAGACAATAATGTTAGTTATTTTAATATTCTCAACTTATTATTTTATCGTAAATTTTAGTATAGCTATGGATTACAATTTGATATATTCATAATCATAAATAACTTATTAGCTATATTAATAATCTCTATAACTTATGATTTTATCATAAATTTTAGTTTAACTATAGATTACAATTTGATATAATCATAATCATAAATAACCAAGTTACTCAAGTATAATATATATAATAAACATATTAAAAAAATTAATTGTGGAAAGTGCAAAGCATTTTTAGAAATGTTAAAATTGAAGCTATTCTTGGCTACAAGCCTACATGGAATAGCTATTCCTTGCCCCCCCTCCCCCCCAGGAACAACTCCTCATTTTGACAGTATAGTAATTTCTAATATATTTTTTAATCAAATGAAGGTATGATTGCTTCATTAAAATAGAATGGAAATAGAATAGTTATTCCTGAGAACCAAATTGTAGCAAGCTTTCACAAAAAAAAATCACTTATGCATAAGAAGTCAAGAAGTAATACACAAAGTTGATGGACTTCCACTTCATTTTCTCAGAACCAGAAATTTTGTTATTGTACTTCACAATGTTGTACAAGATTTCATGGATACTCATAGGTGAACAACATAACAATATGGGAAGGATTTAGATCTCAACACTCTAAAGGAATCCATGAGAAGAGTAACTATAAAAAGGAAAAATGATGAAATCTTCAACATAAGTAATCTACTCAAATTAGTCATTTCTCCCAAAGAATGCTTAAGTGACTTTTATTAATCTACTATAAGATTAATAGCCAGTTGGAAATCACAAAAAAATAAATAACAAATAATTAAAAATTATTGTGAGATCCACTCCTTTAAGAATATGTGATTTACATGTTATTATTGTTACAATAGCCCAAAGACTGTTATGCTAGCGGAACTTTTTCCTCCATAAACTTCCCTCTCAAGATATAAGAATGCCCAATTTATCTTCAAGATTTCTTTGTGTGGTGTGTAACTTTTTTTAACTTAAAAAATTGATAGCTAGGGTTTGGCCAAATCCCAAAAATAAGACCAACCTTTTGTACTCGGATAAAAGTCACAAAACCTTTTAAACATCCGTCAAGCCTCACCTTCAGCATCTACGACAAAGATAACATAACCTTTCAAACGCAATAAAAAAGACCAACTGTTTAACCGTAGAAGAAAGTTGACACCACGTACAAATTTCATCTATTATAATTATTAAATCGCCACGGACGGATACCCACCATTGTTTCATTGTGCTAACGTACATAGTGACCCATGTCAGCCCACACCAAAAAGGATGTTGTGATTTACTTTGTAATCATGTTAACAATTTGTTACAAAATTCCTGGCTTTTTGTAAAGGAAAAAAGTTTAGTCATGATTAACAGAGTTCATTGTGCATATCCGCACAATGAGCTGTGTAGAATGACTTGAGGTGTTTTAAAGTGAAAATAGGCAGAATTGATGGCGGGTGTCATTTTTGTCCCATGAGTAAAAGGATGAGTTTGAAAGGTAATGTCATTTTCATTCCACATTCAAAATGCTGGGTCCTTTTAGGATTTTATTCAACTTGTGAAATCTTTATCCCAATCCAAAAAGTCGGTACTTCTTTTATTTGGCTGTGTACTCACTAATATCCAACGAGTGAGTTATGAGTGTGTTTCTATTATGCTTTAAATGTCTTTCATTTTTTATTTTGTTTATTTAGTAAGTCGTGCTAGTGCTTTGTCCTTGCTTCGCACTTGACATGAATTTTTTTCATAAAAACTTCGACAAAGGAGAGTACTGGGTGACCTCTCACGTCGCTTTGCCATGTTATAGGACGTCTTGTACAAGCAATCTTTCTACAATGTACTTTAGGCGCAACACTTGAGAAGAAGGATGTGGAGGAAATTCTTCATTTCCTTGATAGATCTCAAGTGGCATTTCGATCGAGCCTACGCTGGAAGGTCCTTCTAAAGGTTCGGCATAATTGTAAAAGGAAGAGGCTGAGAGTTGAGTGGCGGACCCAGCCTCCTTCGTCCCTTGGGACCAACAAGGGGTAGCAGTACTTTTTCAAAATAAAGAAGGATATTTGGCATTTGTTTTTCAATTGGAAGTGGTGCATATTGTGGTTCTTTCAGCTGCTTGTATTTTAGATAATTTATATGAAAATAACTTCGGATATTTCATTCAATGTTGGAATAAACTGAAAAGAAGAACTTATATCATTTTTAGCAGAACCACTCTGATTTCAACTTACGATGGTGCCATGGCTGAAGAACGAAATGGAATCATGGAAGAATACTGACATAATTACATCAAACTGTACCTTTTTAGTTGTAAAATTTAGTTATGCCATTATATTTGTATATAAAATATACAGCATATTCATTTTTATTTTGCTTAGTTTAGTTTGTTTTATCAAGTAGTACGAAAGACACAATAATGGTACACTGGCTTCGAACTTGTCAATCTATGAATTGGCTGTTGTGATTATACATACGGCGCACGTTGAGACTGTAAGTGCGAGTCTTTTGATCAACAACTGGAGTCAAACCAAATGATGGATTAAAAAGAGTAGAATCGCAATCATGATTAATTCACAAATGCAAATACAATCTTATGCTTAATTATACAGAATAGAATTTTAGAGTATTCATCTCCTTGACCCTTAATATAGAAAAGAAGTATCCCTTCCATTCTCTATTATGGAATAGTGACTAAAATTTCATGAGAAATGTGGGCATCGTTAGTCCTATTATATTAATTCTAACATATGATTTATATATCCCGAGTATGTACGGTTTACAGTAGGATAGCCAAGTTATTTATTGCATGTGTCAAGGACACAACTAAATCGATATAGAAATTCAAGATTTTTGTCAGTATAGAATACCCCTATCAATATCTAGAAAATTTGAAAGTACCTCATTCGATAACTTTGTAATATACACTTGTCTAAGAAATATCTTAGATAAGCTACGATACTTACTAAGAGAGAAGCAACCTCCTACTTGCTAATCATGTCAATGAAACAACACAAGGATACTAATATTAGAAGGTTCTATGTAGACTAGAGCAAGCACTAAGTTGACGACCAACACTACTCTAACAAGAAAACATGGACTAAGGGAACAAAAGTAAGAGAAACGGTTACCTTATTTCTCTTTAGCACTTTCAAGGCTTCCTCGGAGTCCCATAACCTGCTACGGTGCCGAGGCTGCTGCTCATTTTCCTCACGAACAATTGCCCTACCAAGATCTCTTAATTGGTCGTGCATTTGGAGCTCAAGATCATCTCCAATTTTTATTAATGACATAAATGTCAACACTTTAATATTCTCCCCTGGAAAAAAGTCACAAGCGTCCCACATGTAGAATGCGATTCTCTTGTCAGTGCCAATGAGAAAGCGAGCGATATCCAAAAATATTTGTTTTTGTCCATTGTCTAATACATCATAACTTATCCTTAACTTTTCTTGCACTTCTATACGAGGGATCTTTTCTAACTTTTTTATCACATCTCTCCATTCTTTTGATTCTTTTCCGCACAATAATGAACCTAAAACCTCAAGGGATAAGGGAAGTCCTCCGGTGGTGGATACAACTTCAGGAGTGAGGCCCTCAAAATCACTTGGAGGAACGTCCTTTCGAAACGCATGTTTGCCAAACAAAATCAAAGATTGCTCGTAATCCAATTCTGTAAGTTCATAGTTGTGGTCCACCCCAGCTACTTCAAGAATTCTCTTGTTTCTGGAGGTAATAATGATTATACTTCCCAAAGAAAACCAATCATGCTTACCGGCCAAACACTTCACTTGATCAACATCATCCACATCATCAAGAAGAAGAAGGACCTTTTTATCTTTAAACCTGGAGGTGATGAAATTAATTCCTTCATCCTTATTATGAACTTCATTTTTTTGATTCGAGATATCATAGATTAAGTAATTCTGTAAAACATGAGCTCCACACTTCCATGATTCCCTTATATCAGCAATGAAGCTACGATGCTCAAATTGATTGGATAGCTCGTTGTAAATGATTTTAGCAAGAGTAGTTTTACCAATGCCTCCCATTCCATGGATGCCAACAAATAGGAGGGCATGAGATTTATCATCTAGAAGTTCCATAATGTTGTTCACATGACTAGCAATTCCGACCAAATTCTCAGAAATAATCAACTCAAACTTTTTCTTCAGTTCACTCAACACTTTTTGGACAACCAATTTCACCAACTCTACTTCAGACCTGTCAAATGTGACAAGAGTTCAAATATGTGGCAACGATAATTTTATATTGTTTATCTATTGAGAACGTTGTAATAAACGAATCCGAGATAAATTGAAAAAAAAAATTAAGAATTGTCTTTGTCACACCTCCATATATTATCTTATATGCTAAGAATAAAGTTTGAGAAATGCTTGTGGTTGTTTCACATGGCGTGCCCCATTCCACTATTACTCCGACATAATTTATTAAATTAGAAGAAACTTGAAGGCATCACTTATGAACCTTGAATATTGTATACATTATGGATTTGAACCAAATTTTGGACTTGTTGTTTGTTAAAGATATTAGAGATGACGTGGACGTAACTTTGAAAACTTTCTAGAGCCTTTGAACGATAAAAAATCCAATAAGCCAACCCAATATAAGAGTCATCAATCAATCAATAAACAAGTCCTAACTTTTGATACGAGACAATTTCAACTCTTGTAATACCAATCCAAAAAGTCGTTTAGATTGTGATATTGTGAACAACTTGAATGCAATCAAGGGGATTTCTCCTTGTTTGCACAATTCTAAACGATTGCAAGTTTCTACTTGTGTTATCAATATAGATTGGTGTTCTTATAAGTTTTCATTGCCTCTATGTTCCTTGAGTAACTATGTTCTTTGATTTTAATTGATCTAAGTAGAAGAATAAATTTTTCCAAAAATAAGAACATCGATTCAATATATTTAGGTGTATGAGATAGAAATTACTTGCTGAAGATAGGAAATGCATTGAAAGTTATTCAAACAAATATACAATAAAAATAATCCATTTTTCCTTTTTTTTTTTTTGTATTTTCCATCGTCATATATAACTAATGAAACATTTCTTTTGTAAAATAATTTTAATACCAACTAGTCAATGATATTAATGATTTAATAAATGTAACTTGAGAAGATAAAGAATTATGCCTTTGACAATCATGATACACAGTAGCTCTAAATAAAAATCACCAATAAGTTGTACTATTAATCTCAAATAAATATGTTACTAAAAAAATTTGTGACGATGACTAATGTGACGTACACTATAAACATGAAAAAAAAATGGCATAATGTCACAAAGTCTTTGGATATAAGAGTAAAAACTCAATCAAAAATCTTATCATTCAAGTGAATGAGATCACACCAATAAAATCTACAAGTAGATTTGTCAATATCATTAAAGCAAAAAAAAAAAGGAATAACTTATAGAACTCATGCTTCACAGGATATTACTGCCAACATGATCTTTCTGTTTATATATATATATATATAGAGAGAGAGAGAGAGAGAGAGAGAGAGAGAGAGAGAGAGAACGAAAATGAAGTGGGTGAGAATCAGAACAATCAGTAATCATCCGCACATATTAAAAGAAAGTGGAGAATGCCATGGTGAGAAATTTTACCTATCGGCTTCATATCCTTTCAAGTTGCTGACTTCAAGGAGTGCTTGCTTCCATTTCTCCAAAGTCGTTGGGTCAAAAGGAGACCTCTCACGCAAACGACTCTCACGTTCATGAAATGCCTCTCCAAACCTCCCGGTTTGATATCGCACTTCAGCTGGTTTCACTTTGTAGAATATAGGCACCACCATCTGCCCGTTATTATTCTTGCGCTCCATTATTTGAACCAGTTCATCTAGACACCAACTGCTTGTACCATAATTCACAGAGAAAATGGGGATCAGGACCTTACTATTCGTGATGGCTGCCATGAGCTCTGGTCTGATGTCCTCGCCTTGGCAAAGCTCGTCATCATCTCTGAAAGTGTGAATTTCGGCTCTGAGGAGCCCATCGTAGAGGTGATCGGTGAAGCCATCTCGAGTATCTGGGCCTCTGAAACTCAAGAACACCTCGTAGCACTTTCCATTTGATGCACTATTGTTAATTTCTGTCGAAGACGAACCAGATCCAACGAAATTAGTTTCCGTCAACACAGTCATCGAACCAGATGCACCAATATCAACATCCTCGGCATTTCCACTCGCATTACTTTTCCTCCTCTTAATGCGACGATGCATTTCGGCCTCTGACTTTGCCATTGAGTTTAGCTTTCAATTCTAACTGAGAAAAAACCAGAATGCTCCTCAGAAAACTAGAAATGCCTTCTTGTTGCCTATTCTATTGTGATCTATTAAAATTTCAATACACATGAAGCGGTGGATTTGTTCGGAAGATGAAAAGTGTAGAGAGACTTATGACGAGGCTGTGACAGGGATTTGCAGGAGAAGATGAAAGATGGGGAAGAAAGAGACAGAAAGACAGAGAGACAGAGAGAGAGAGAGAGATTCGTCCTGCCCGATATTTTCGAAACGAGTGCTCGGAACATATAAAAACATCAAAGCGTCGGGACAGTGAAGAGTCCCTTGCTTAGGGTGCGTTTGGATGGGCATTTAGAAAGCCCATCCAAGCCCCAAAGCCCTTTCACCCTAAAATAAGGTGTTTGGCAACCATTCCCAAGGGGCTTTCAAGTGAAAGTCTCCCCTTGGGAATGCTGAAAATTTTTTTTCTTCCTAAACTACCCTCATTAATTTTTCATATTTTCATTTTTACCCTTGTATTTATTTATTTTTTAAATTTAAAAAGAGCAGCCCTTCCCCGGACCGGCGAAGGGCTACGGCCGCCGGCGAGCCAGATCTGGCGCCGGCGGCCGTCGGCTAAGGTCGCCCGAGGTCGAGCGACCTCCGGCGAGGGTCGCGCGACCCAGCCAAGAGCCGCCGAAGGTCGCCTGACCTCGCCAGACACTCGGCGAGGGTCGCGCGACCCAGCCGAGAGCCGCCGGAGGTCGCCTGACCTCGGGCGACCCTCGGCGAGGGTCGCGCGACCCAGCCGAGGGCCGCCGGAGGTCGCCCAACCTCGGGCGACCCTCGATGAGGGTCGCATGACCCAGGCGACCACTGCCTGGGTCTCGCAGCCGCAGGCGGCCCTCGCCGTCGCGAGACCCAGGCAAATATGATGGCTGTGAGTTCTAAGTCATGCGTCGGGTAATTCAATTCATGAGGTCTCAACTGCCGGGAAGCATATGCAACAACTCTGCCATGTTGCATCAGCACGCAACCCAATCCCCTAAATGACGCATCACTATAGATCTCGAATCCTCCAGGACCAGATGGAATCGTTAGCACAGGTGCAGTAGTCAGCTTTTCCTTCAGTTCTTGGAAACTACGCTCGCACTTGTCTGTCCATACGAACTTTTCATTTTTCTTTGTGAGCTTTGTCAGAGGTGATGCTATCGATGAAAATCCTTCCACAAACCGTCTGTAATACCCTGCTAACCCCAGAAAACTTCTGATTTCTGTCACTGATGTCGGTCTCGGCCACTTGATCACGGCTTCTATCTTGCTCGGGTCGACGGAGATTCCTTCTCCGGAAATCACATGACCTAAGAACGCAACACGAGTCAGCCAAAACTCGCATTTGCTAAACTTAGCATATAGCTGATGAGTTCTTAAGGTCTGAAGCACTAATCTCAAATGATTCTCGTGCTTTTCATTACTTCTCGAATAAACCAGGATATCATCTATGAACACAATTACAAACTGATCTAGATATTCCTTGAACACTCTGTTCATCAAATCCATAAAGGCAGCTGGAGCATTCGTCAATTCGAACGGCATCACTGTAAACTCGTAATGACCGTACCGGGTACGAAATGCTGACTTAGGAATATCCTCTTTCCGAATTCTCAGCTGATGGTATCCTGTCCTCAAGTCGATCTTCGAGAATATTGACGCTCCTTGCAGTTGATCAAATAAGTCATCTATCCTCGGCAATGGATACTTATTCTTAATCGTTACCTGATTGAGTTGCCGATAGTCGATGCACAAACGCAACGAACCATCTTTCTTCTTAACAAATAGAACTGGTGCTCCCCAAGGTGATGCACTAGGACGAATAAATCCCTTATCCAATAATTCTTGCATCTGCACCTTCAGTTCCTTCAACTCAGATAACGCCATTCGATAAGGTGCCTTTGAGATCGGTTCTGTCCCTGGTGCTAGCTCGATTACAAATTCAATCTCCCTTTCTGGCGGTAATCCTGGCAATTCTTTTGGAAAAACATCTGGAAACTCCTGTACTACTGCAATATCTTCCATTTTCAACCCTTCAACTGTCGTATCTACGACAGTCGCCAAATAGCCTTGGCAACCCTCGTCTAACAAACGAGTTGCTTCCGGCGACGAGATTAAGGAAATCGAAGGTCCTCCTCGATTTCCAACAAACTCGAAACTCTTACCCTCTAACGGGTCAAACTGTATCGCCTTGCGATAGCAGTCCATTTTAGCTCGTTGATTGGTGAGCCAGTCCATGCCAATTATTAAATCAAAATCATACATGGCTAGGACTAATAAATCAATTTTCCCCACTCTCTCACCAATCTCTAACTTGCACCCCAAACATCCCAAAGCAGCAATAACTTTATCTTTCAAGGGCGTAGATATGTAAATTGCCGATTCCAACAATACAGGATTCAATCCTAGCATCCTAACATATTGTTCGGTAATGAAAGAATGGGTTGCTCCCGAATCAAACAAAGCATAAGCAGGTTGGTCGTTGAGCGAGACCGTACCTGTAATCACGCCAGGCGCAGCTTCTGCCTGACCTTGGGTAATCGCGTACACAGTGCCCTGAGCTGGAGGTCTCTGCTGTCCTCCTTGCGGTGCATTCTGAGGGGCATACCCTCCTATCTGTCTCATCGGTGGCGGCGGCGGCAACAGAGGTTGTCCTCTTTGCTTCTTTGGACAAAATCTAGCTATGTGGCCTTGTTGGCCACATTCGAAACATGCACCCGTCCTAGCTGGGCACGGTCCTACCCCATGTCTTCTCCCACAGAAGCGACATGCACCAACACTATTGGGTACCGGCCTATTAAATCCACTTTTCTTACTGGGCGGACTTTGGAATTTATTTGCAAACATCGGCCTCTTTCCTTGGCGGATGTTGTCTCTGTGAGAACTAAACCTCGATCCAGATGAGGCAGCTTTATCATTCTGATCTTTTTCAATCTTCTGAGCTCTCCGGTATATGTCATTATAAGTCTTCAGATCCAGAAGGACTAAGGCACTTCTCAAATCCTGCCTGAATCCATCTCTGAACCTCCTTGCTCGATTCGCAGGGTTCTCAATTAACTCAGGGGCATATCGCGAAAGTTCAGCGAACTTCGCCTCGTACTCATCAACAGATAGGGAACCCTGGCGAAGACGTTGAAATTCAGCCATCTTCACCTCTCTGGCAGTCTCAGAGAAAAACTTATCATTGAAAGCTTCGCGAAAAGTGTTCCAGTCCTGAACAGCACCTTCTGGAAAGATCATTTCACGCGTTGTCATCCACCAAGTGTCAGCGACTCCCTCCAATTGGTAAGTTGCTAACATTACTTTCTCAGCTTCGTTGCACATCAGCAGTGCAAACGCTTTCTCGAGCTTCTGAATCCATGCAGAAGCAACTTCGGGATCTCCAGACCCGGTAAAAACTGGCGGATTTAACTTTAGGAAGTGCTCCACCAACTTATGGATTGGTCTTGCAGCGACCACTATCTCCGGTGGATTCTCAACATTCACGGCGGCTGGAGCAACAGCAGGTGCGACTGCAGGCACGGCAGCAGGTGCGACTGCAGGGGCAACTCCAGTGGCGGCGACAGCGGCGGCAGTTGCAGCGGCGACAGCAGCGGCTTCCACAGTAGCGGCTTGCTGATCCATTCTATTACCCATCGCTTCCAAAGCACGCAAGATCCCATCCACTCTGGGATCATTAGGGGCTGCTACCCCGACATCTACGACAGGTGGATTCACTCCACTCGCGCTAGCCTGTGCTCGCGCTCGACCACGTCCGCCTCGGGTTCCGACACGAGTCGGAGCTCTACCCCGAATAACGGCCCTACTGGTCCTCTTTGCAGGAGTTCTCGGCTCCTGATCGCTCATGGTGTAGCTTTACTCAACTAACACCTGTTTCCAATTCAACACCGAATTAGAAACAGAGCGATCCAAACAACACACAATTTTAGCACTCAGCTAACACAGACATGCATCGACATGAATTTAAAGGCCTTTCCTACTAACTATCCCATGGTCATTGCTCCTTATCACTCCAATCTTCAACCTGCTCTGATACCACTTTAAACCGGGATGTCACGCCCCGATCCTCGGGCACGCACACACCCTTCTACCTTGGTCGATTTTAATATGCGATATCCCAGGACAATGTATCGCCGACCCTTTCTTTTATTAAGCACATGCGGAAGCAGTTAAAATCCCCAGACAATAAAACGATGGGATAGAAAAGCAGGGCCATATTTTTCATATTGAAATTTATAACCACACTTTTATACAAATCACAAATCCCTTCATTGCTATTAACATCAAAACGGAGATTTCAAAAGAAGACACAAACTTAGATGAATTAGGCCGTACTCAAGGCCCCTCTCATAATTGTCTTCTTCATCCAAAAATCCTTTTCTTCAGATCTCCCCTCCGAGTTCTCCTTCTCGGATTCCTCCTCCTCAGCTTTTCAGCGGGGTCCTGAAATGGTTTTCCCCAAACTGGGATGAGACTACGTCTCAGCGAGTTCTACCCCACTAAGCCCGATTAGATAAACTATTATACTACAGGCTGCCTAAACACGCACAGGGCAGAGGACTTACCTTGGCCTCTGATCCCACCTGCAATTCAGTACAATTTAACATAGACACCCAAACAGTCATAACATCGATGGAAGCATCGATCAAATCGACCTAGTCGATTATATGCCAACCAGACCCCTCACAGTCATTTCCATTCAGCCAATCAGTTCACAAAGTGACTTATCCACTAGACAATTGCGTGCGTTCTTTAAGGCGCCGTTTTCGCCAGTGATATCCCAAATCACCGAACCACACATGCCTACAATGATTTTATCAATAGACAATTGCGTGCGTTCTTTAAGGCGCCGTTTTCGCCAGTGATGTTCTTATCACCGAACCACACATGCCTATAACCATGTACTCACTAGACAATTGTGTGCGTTCTTTAAGGCGCCGTTTTCGCCAGTGACATCCCAAATCACCGAACCACACATGCCTATAACAATGTATTCAATAGACAAGTGTATGCGTTCTTTAAGGCGCCGTTTTCGCCAGTGACACCCTTAGTCACCGAACCATACATGCCTATGACAATGTGAGTACTAGACCGATACGTGCGTTCTTTAAGGCGCCGTTTTCGCCAGTGATGTCCCAATCACCGAACCACGTAGGTCCATACACCGTGTCTGATTGGTTCAATCCCAGAGTACTTCTGATTCACTCTCATCATTCTACTCCCTTTACAACTCAACAAAGCACTATAAATGCTGAATAAACATATTTGGCCATTCATCAATCAACAATTCAGTCTCAATCAATCCAATCAATTTAGGGTAAATCCCTAAAATATCACAATTCAATCAATTCCATACAACGTAGAGCTCAAATAAATAAACGGACTGCGCCACGACGATCGGCACGAGATTTCGGTCGTCGGCCATCAAAATCTTAATTTCCGAAAAATAATTAATTTATTTATTAATTTCGAAAATTAAATAATTATTATTAAAAATTCAATTTAGCTCAAAATAAAGCCCGATTACATAAACGGACTTCACCACGGTCATCAGCCTAATTTTCCGGTTCCAGACCATCCCTATTGAATTTTCAGAAAATAAATAATTATTTAATTAATTTCGAATAATAATTAATATTAAAAATCCCATTTAACTCAAATTAAAGCCCGATTAAATAAACGAACTTCACCACGGTCATCAGCACAATATTCCGGTCCCGAGCCATCTCCCTTGAATTTTCGGAAAATAAATAATTATTTTATTTAATTCCGAAAATTAATATTTAAATACAAAAAAATCCACTTAGGCCCGAAAAGCCTAATTGGAGCCCACTAAGGGTCGGGAAAAATCCCGAGACACTTCCAATAATTAGTAGACCATGTCTACTTGCTAATTACACAATCAATTTATCTAAATCACATCACAATTAACTAATAATTGCTAATTTACTCTAATCTAACAACCTAAACATAATTAATTAAATCTAAACCAACCTTAAGCATAATTAGCCAACTAATCCAAGATTAGTGAGATTACTCACCAAATCGCACGCAAATCGGATCAATCCGACGGCGGCGACGCGAGGAACGATTGTTCCCAAAGCGACTCGCGGATCCGGGGCCGGGAAATGGCCCAAAAGCAGGCCCGAAGTGGCTGAAACCCACTTCGTGGGTCTGCTGGTCGGGGCCGAACGGAGCTGCTCCGGCGGCTAGGGTGGCGGGGGAAGACCGGCGAAGGGCGAGGGGGTCGCGGGGGAAGGTCCGGCGAGGCTGGCGGTGGCCGGAGACGGCCGGAGATGGGCGGAACAGCAGCGAACGGGGCTGGTTCGCTCGGCCTGGGCGCGCGGACGAGCGGCTGGGCGCGCGGGCGCGGCGCGGGCGGCGGTGCGGCGGCGCGACGGCTGAGAGGCGAGCTGGTTCTGGTTCGGGCTCCTGGTTTCCGCGAAGAAGAAAGAAGAAAGGAGGGGTCGGCCGTGTGGGGGAAGAAGGAAGAGAGAGGAGAGAGAAGAGAGAGAGGGAAGGGATATATATTGACCGGTCAAGGGAAAAAAGAAAAAGAGAGAGAGAGAATGGGCGGTGGGGGGGGGCTCGCACGGATGGGAGAGAGGGGAGAAGAGAGAGAGAGAAAAGAGAAAAAGAAAGAAAAGAAGAGAGAGAGGGAGAGAGAGGAAAAAAGGAAAAAGAGAAATGAAATACCTAATTTTTTCTCTTTTCCTTTTCCTTTCAAATTTCCTTTTGGTCTTCAAATTTCTTCCGATAATTTCTTTATTGAAATTTCGGACTCGTCAATAAATTGACGAGCGATGAGACAGGATCCTAAAAATAAGAATTATGACGAGCTTAAAATTCGATTCCCGAAATCGAGTTCAATTTCGTGGTTAAAAATCGATCTGACGTGATTTTAGCTCAATCCAACCAATTAGGTAGCTTTTAGGGATTTTACGGCCGATACATCCCTTAACGGCTTCACCCAATAGGTTAGTTAACTCATGAGTGATCAGCTCAGAGAAAAAGGCCATAGGCACGCCGACGAAATGCCCATTTCATTTTATCGAAACAGGGTCGAATTTCAGAATGTCACAATGGTCATGCTCTTGCATGTTATAAGATGATTTTATTAATGTGTTTGGAGTTTGGATAAAATGATAATCTAGAAGGGTACGAGCTCCTATGTACACGCTTATACGGTGATTATATGCACAAACGTTCTAAGAAAGTAAACTTTTGATCATCATATTCTTGTGAATTAGATTTTAATCCTAATAAATTATTTTAGCGACAAAACTATCAAAAACATATTCATTAGATTGATTAAATGCTTTCGATCCTTGCAGAAATTAAATTCATTTCCCTATATAATCTAAATCAATCAAATATTTGCGTGCCCTTTTTTGCTAGTGAAATGGATTAGCGAACTAATCTAGGTGGACTGATTCCCAATTTTCTAATCAAACACGATTTCGTTTTGGATATAATTTTCCATGTCATTTTTTTAACATGGATTTTTTAATGCCACGTCAAACAAGTAACAATATTTTTTAGCGTAGGATTAATGAGGTAAATTTAAGATTAGTTATTGATTTTTTTTTCAGATAAAAAAATGTATGGGCGTATCTTGGATTGGACATTAAATTTTAAATTTTTAAGAGAAAAGAATTGGGAGTAGATGTACGACTGAATCCAAAGTTAAAGATTTTTTTTAGATAAAAGTTTTGGGGTAGAATTAAAATTGGATTTAAAATTTGAGAGTTTTTAGGAGAGCAAGCCCATATAAAAAAGGGAAGAGAAAATCAAGGAGTTTCACTTGTTTTAATCATCCAGGGGCAGATATGAAATTAGATAGCATTTATTTTTCTATCTATCCCTTTGCCCGATGGCTGGGTCCTACCAGTCCTTGCTTAACTTGAGGATACCAGTCTTCTCTACCAAATTTTTATCAGTTTCTTATTCCGAATGAGTTGCTAGGGCCATCACTCTTCTATCTATTTTTTGTTCCGGGAATAATTTATATTTAGAAATAATTTTTTCTATTTCTATTCCGAGAACAATTTCTTGGCAAAAAAACACATTTAATAACTACACAAAATTTCTATTCTTGAAACAAAAAAAAAAAAGAACAAAAACACATTTGGTACGAGAATAAAAATCTCTATTCCCAAAAAAATTTTATTCCCAATTTTTTCATTTGATTTAAAAAATGTCGACTATAGTTGATTATATAATGTTTTTGAAAGAGGAAGGTGGAATTGGAATTATAAACTCGTGTTTTTTAAATTTAAAAAAAAATGCCATCATTGGCTAATTCGAATCAAAAACTCGAATGAGGCCTAATATGCTAGATAACTATCGCCATTGATAATTCCTAGTGTTTTGAACTAAAGCTAATCGGCAGAGATTAGGCTAAATGCACATGGAGCCTCAACAAGGAAAAACTGTATAGAAATATTCTCATTATTCTCTTTTCTATACTTCAAATAAGTCCTCGTTGTCATTATTCAATCAAAAGAAATCACATTGTATCCGACTTACAATAACACGATAGTAAAACCTCACTCAATGCAGTAACAGAGTAATCTATAACTCGGATGAACCACAACACCCCGCAAACTCTCCCTTCTCATAACCATCTGCTTCTCCCCTCCCTCATTCGTCATGCATTTTCAGCGCATCCATCATTTTGAAACCACCGACCTCCTTAAGCGAGCGAAACAGACAGAAATTAAAAAAGGTTGTAAAAAGAGGCCACTCCGCGCATATACATGCGCATTTCCATATATGCCACCAACACAGTTCCAAAAATTAAAACTTTGCATGTCTGATTGCGGGTGAAAGATTTCATGATCATACCTGCTTTGAGTCAAAAAATGCTACTTTATCTCCTGGTTTTTCGACTCCAAAATCCGAACTTCAGGTGCGCTTCTGAAACACAACCACCCAACAAAAAGAAGCAAAACACCAAAAACAAACCCAACTTTTATTCATCACATAATAAATCTCAAAGCAAATTTAAAACAATCAAAACGTGAAAAGCTTATCATGAAATTGCTAGAACCCAGAGAACTGTGAACAAAAATACGTTGCTTCTAAATCTTTCTATTCAAAGAACCTCGTACAAGAGAATAGAAAGGCATGAAAATTCAAGAACGGATGCTGGAAAACGTATATTCGAGAAAAAGCCCACCCAAAACTCTGCTGGGGACAGACAGATATAAATGCATAGAGAGGGTAAGGGGAGCATTTCGAGCGAGTTCGAGAATGTTCGAGGATTTGACGGCACTATTTGAGAACCCACCGCTTTGTAACACTGGTAATCTTCTCAAGCAACCGCTTTTACCCACTACTTCGATTCCGCAAAGGGGGAGAAACCCACGAGGAAAGAAGAATTGCAGGGAACCCCAAATTGCAGATTTGTTGTTAAGAAGAACGGGAAGCGAGAGCACGAGCGGTCCGTACGTCGATGGCGAAAGTGAGAGCACCTCCAAAAACGACGCGAGACGAGCTACAACAGGAAGAAATCGAACGAACAGCAAAACGCAAACGATCTACGACTAACCCTCTCGCTCAATCGAGCGACAAATCAAACCCTGATAAAAAAAAAAAAAAAAGGCAAAGGGGAGCCATGAAAAACAAAGCGGGAATCGACAAAGAGAGAGAGAGCAAGAATTGCCAAGGAGAGAGACGCCTACCGTTTCTCAAGACTAGTTGCGGCAACAAAGGAGGAGGAAAGGTGTCGCGACTCTGTCTTCTCCGGCGAACTATGCGAAGAGGAGGAGGAGGAGAAACAAACTTCACGATAGAGAAGAGAGAGACAAAAAGACGCCTGCCAAGAAGTTTTAAAAAGGATGAGAATTAATAAACAAGCTCCGATAAAATTTCGATACCCATATAACGGTGGATTTGTTGCGAAGATGAGTGGAAAGAGACTTTGGACGAGTCTTCGTTGAACTTACTCCATTGCGTGCGCCGTTGAACTTTCTTTTTCCTTTCCTTTTGTTAAGTTATTTTCCACTGGAAATGGTATTTTATTTGAATATATTTAAGCTCTTGATCCCACTTATAAATTTAATTCCTCTCACTTTACGCCTGTTAAATATTATCTTGTTAAACTGATAAACTTTATTTCAATATTTATAAGTTTAATAAGATAACACGTGTTGAGGATCACAAAAAATTATCAACATGTTATATATAATCCAATTAGTTAGCATATATCGATAATTCAAATTTGCCGAGCTAGATATAAATACGTAATTTGTTGACCGGGACCCCAACCATGCATTTATAGCCATTGCCTTAATGTTGAGGAGGTTTCAAAGGACAGGAGAATCCAAGGCGATCCTTCCCCGGAAGAAAATAACATGTGAGCAAGTTTCGATGGAAAAGCAATGACAAAAATAAAACCAAAAATAAAAGACGACTGCTTTATTTGAATCCATAGAAAGTGGTCATAATTGATGAATACATACAAAGCTGCAAGATAATTGCTGCACCATTGCACTTTCCTTTGCTTTTTCTAATTTATTTTCCATTAGAAAAGTTACTTTTTGTTGAATATATTTAAACTCTTGGTCCCAATTACAAATTTAACTTGAATCAATTAGGTATTACCATATCAAAATTGATGAATTTCATTTCACTATTGAGATGTTGCGTTATCAACGCTCACTTAAAATCTACTATGTATATATATATATATAAAGACTTCAGATGATTATAAACCCAAAGAAAGTAAAGAGAAAAACTCTAGTGACTTGATATTCTGAATACTTTTAGGACTCCTTGCATTTCTCCCTTTATTGTTTCTTGGACAAACAAAAGGGCAGCCAATAGCATTGAATTAGACCCAACGAAGAACTAACCGAAACGACTTTCAATGACACAATTTTTTACACACATTTGCCTTAATTTTGCTAGAAATTGAATACAATGGCAAATATAAAGGAAAGATTTTCTAAATATATAATAGGACATGGACAGCAACTTGCAATCCATCTAGACAAGACACGTGCAGATGCATGAATCATTGATAATTTTATTATTTCTTGGACCAACCAAAGAGCAGCCAACGTTGAATAAGAATCAGTATGAGGATAGATATTCCTATAACCATCCCTACGTATCTTTTAAGGTGGAGACCACTTTAAACATATCAATGCTCTGCATAATTTTTCTTTCCTCTTGTCTAATTTCTTTTCCAAGTAGACTTTTCAACTCCAAGACAATTCTTTCTAGTTCCTTTGCACATTTCTTTCTTCCTCGCTCCAAATTTTTATCTTTCCCTTGTTGTCATTGCTTCCTTCACATGCCTGTCACATGGTTTTGCGGGAGAAAATGAAAAGTGGAGAGAGAGAGAGAGAGAGAGAGAGAGAGAGAGAGAGAGAGAGAGAGAGAAAGATTTGTCTAGTCCAATATTTTCCACACAAGCGCTCAAAATAGATAAAAGCATACAAAGCGTCAAGACAATGAAGAATGCACGTTTAGTCCACCACCTACACCGACAAACTTTCCCCTTTCTTTTGTTAATTTATTTTTCATCAGAAAAGGTGTTTTTTGTAAAATACTTTTAACCTCTTAAGCACACTTAAGAATTTACCCCTCTTACTTTGAGCTTGATATATATATTATACAGGCAAACCGATAAACTTCATTTTAGTACTAAATAAGGATAACTTATTCTAAAAAATTATGTTATCAAAGTGCGTCAAGGATTATAAAAAAAATTATCAACATGCATAAATGTGTATATATTCATTCGGTACCGTAACACTATGAGAAGAATTTATTTTTCATTCGATTCCGTCTTAATTTCCCCTTCAAATCTCATAAATAAGTCAAAATGCCTTTTTGCTTTCGCTTTTGCTTTTGCTTTTACTTTATTTTATATATATATTATTGATTTAATTTATCTAATCTAATCAGTCGCATGCATCGATAAGTCAAATTTGTCGAATTAGATATAAAATAATAATTCATTAATCGGGACCTCTAAACATGCATTTATGGTCATCTAATTCAATTGGCGGAAGTTTCAATGCACAAGCAAAGTGAACAACAAAGAAATGTAGATGTTACAAAAGTAGATTAAACAAACTTTCAGTGAAATTGCAGCTTTTTGCTCTGTCATTTCTTAGGCGTGCCACGACAATTTCTCTCTCTCTCTCTTCATTTTTTTCTTTTCACCTCTTCTGTTCTTCTTTTCTTTCTTTCTTTTGCAGATCACTTTATCAGTTTTTCTTTGTAAAAGCTCTCTTTCTTTTGCCGACCATAACCCTCTCACTCCCCCCATTTCTTGGCTAGGAATAAGAGCACCATCTTTTTCTTTTTCGAGCTCCCTTTGGCAACTATTGCATGTGGAAAAATGCCCCTCCCATTCGGGCGAGAATCCTCTGCTTTTTCATGCCTAGATTTTCTTGTTTTCTTTGACCGTGAATTTCAATCTTTAAATGCCGAGATTGCCCCTTGTGAAGCTGAAAATTGCTCTCTTGACCTCATCCTCAAGAATTTTTGTTGTTATTTGAAACACATCTGGGATTGGACATAAAATTTGTAAAAAAAATTCAGACGAAGAAATTGAGGATTGATGTAACATTTGGTTTAAAGTTGAGGTTTTTTTAAAATAAAAAAAAATTCGGAATAAAATTAAGATTGAACCTAAAATTTGAGGGTTTTTAAGGGATAGACCGTATAAAAGGAGGAAAGAGAAAGTTGAGGACTTCACCTGTTCTCATCATCCGAGGGGGCATATTTGTAATTGGATAGCATATGAAAATTTTATTTCTATCCCTACTCATAATGCTGGGCCCCACAAGTCATTCCTTAACTTGAGGCTATCGCTATTTTCTACCAAGTTTTTGTCCATTTCTTATTGCAAAGGAGTGGCCAAGCCCACTATTCTCCTATCTATTTAATTATGAAGTTACCAATTAATCATTTAATCAAATTTATTGATGTCACAATTTCGTAATCGACCCAAAGCCAAATTCATATATTTTTTCCTTTTTTTTTTTTTGGTTTACTTTAGCGGTTGCAATCTTCCTTCAACACTTATAATTTGTAATGCATGTTAATTCAATCATTTATATTATTAAATGGAACTAATACGTGCAGTGTTAGTTCAATATTTTAAATAATACTATAAGATTATACACGCGGTTCCTCTTAAATAATGAGGGGTAGCTATGTTATTGAAATTGTAAATAGGTTTTACTTACCACCCATAATACACCTAGGCATATTATTCTCATCCAACAATTTATTTTATATAGATCTATTTCTATGAAATAATGAGGGGTAACTACTTTATAAATATGTTAAATAGGTTTTACTGATCACTCAAAATATATCCAAGCATATTAACATTGTTATTCAACTTGATTGGTGCAAGATGTGAAGCAATATGTATGTTCAATAGAAGAAGCTGTATTTTGATATCCACTTGTGACAATGCAAGCTAAAAGAATTATCAAATGCTATTTATATACCAAAAATCCAAACTAAACTGTCGATACTTGAAATCGTGAAGTGTTAAAAAAAAACAAAACAAAAGAGTGCTCGTGGCATGAGCTTATAGTATTGATTTACAATACTTTACGAGTGCTAAATTATCACATTAGTTTTCTTCTTATTGAGACAGTTGAACGCAAGCACGGAGAGAAGGACTGATGCGACGAGCACAGCAAGAGAACGCCCAAAAGCGGGACGATGCATTTTGGCTTTGCTTTGGCTCTGTCCTTGATCTTCTCCTTCAAGTCCGACGGAGAAAAAAGCCAGAATGCGTCTCAAGAAATAGAAAATGCCTTCCTGTTGCCCATTTTCTTGTGGCTTGATTTATGCAATGGAACCAGTTGGCAATCAGAACTCACACCGATAAGTCAAGCTTTGTCAACCACGTGCTTAGAGTCGTTGCCTTCAGGCGGCTGAAGAGAATCCAAAGATGATACGCATAGAACGGTGGATTTGTTCGGAATAGGTAAAGTGGATAGAGACTTGGGACAAGACTTGACATGGATTTGCGAGAGAAAATGAAAAGTGGATGAGAGAGAGACAGAGAGATTCGTCCATTCCGATAATTTCCAAAAAAGTGCTCAGCAACCGATAAAAACACGCAAAGCATCAGGACAATGAAGGGGGCACACTTATGCTCCGTTCGTTTCGCGGAAAATAACTTCCGGGAAAATATTTTCCGAAATTTCCGGTGTTCGGATGGCGGAAAACACACGGTCAACGGAAAATATTTTCCGGTCAACGGAAAATCCCTCTTGAATGAGCGGAAAATGTTTTCCTCTTTTCAAAAGAGGAAAACATTTTCCGTAGCTCTCACACGAGCTCTGGCGCTCCCGCTGCTCTTTCCTCCCTTCATCAGTTCTCGTTCTCTCTCTCTCTCTCTTTCTTGCTCTCCCTGCAGAGGAGGCTTCGACGACGTCCTTCCCCAGGATCAGCCTCCGCCCTCCCCGGCCGCTCCTGCCCGCCTACTCCAGCCGGGAAGCTGCCGCCGCCACCGCGCTCCGCTTCCCCAGCAACTCGAAGCCGCTTGGGAGGATCTGGCTCAAAAGGGAGCACCGCGGAGGCACCGGGAGGCTCGCGGGGAGCCCGCCGTCCAGGCCGCTCGTCGTGCGGCCGCGAGCCGTGAGCTCGTTGGATCTGGTGGCGGAGCTCGCGGCTCGCCGGATCTAGCGGCAAAGCTCGGGCTCCCGATCCGGGCGAGCTCGAGCTTTGTCGCCAGATCCGGCACGCTCAGGTGAGACCGGCCGAGCCTCGAGCTCGCCGGATCTGGCGGCGCAGCTCGCGGCTCGCTGGATCTAGCGGCAGAGCTCGGGCTCCCGATCCGGGCGAGCTCGAGCTCTGTCGCCAGATCCGGCAAGCTCGGGTGAGATCGGCCGAGCTCGATCTCACCCGAGCTCGCCAGTTCTGGCCACCGGGTCTTGGTCGGCCGCTGGGAGGAAGGAGGTGGCGGCGGCGGAAGGAGGAGGAAGGAGGCCACAGCGGACGACGCCGCTTGGGAGGAATCTGGAGGAAGAAGGAGACGGAAGGAGGAAGGAAAAAAAAAGAAATAATAAATAATAAAAATTTCTATTTTAAAAAATATAAATAATTAAAAAAATCATTTTTAAAAAAATATAAATAAATAAAATAAATTTTTGGGTCAATTAAAAATATTAAAATTCAAGTTTTGATAATTTTTTCCAGGAAAATGTTTGAGCTAACGAACAGTGGAAAATATTTTCCACTCAAATTTTAGATGTTGACCGAACACCGGAAAATTGAGTCATTTTCCTGGAAAATGACTTCCAGGAAAATGTTTTCCGGAAACATTATATTTTCCGTGAAACGAACGGAGCCTTAGTCAATCAACTGCTTCCACCGTTGAACTTTCCCCTTTCTTTGTTGATTTATTTTCCATTAGAAAAAGTATTTTTTGTTAAATATATTTAAGCTCCTATTCTCACTTAGGAATTTACCACTCTTGCTTTAAGCCCGTTAAATATTGTACAGTCAAATTGATAAGCTTCATTTTAATACTAAAATGTTGTATTAACGATAATTTATTCTAAAAAGTTATGTTATCGACGCATGTATCAACTTGATGAGAAGAATTTATTTTTTGCTTAGGTCCTATCTTAATTTCCTCTTCAAACCTTGTAAATAAATCAAAATACCATTTTACTTTTACTTTTACTTTATTATATATTTATTAGTTTGATTCATCTAATCAAATCAATTGACACGCGCCTATAATTTAAACTAGCCGAACTAGATATAAATTAGTTATTCATTGGTCCGTTGGCCGGAACCACTAAAAAGGCATTTATGTGTAAGTTTTAATGCCCAGGAAAAGTGAACTTTAAGGAAATGTAGATACTATAAAAATAGATTAACAATCTTTTGGTGAAATTGCACCTTTTTACTCTTTGTCCATTCTCCACGCGTGCCCGCAACAATTCTGTCTCTCTCTCTTCATTTTTTTTCTTTTCACCTCCTACGTTCTTTTTTCTTTCCTTTCTTTTGCGGACCAATTTCTTAGGTTTTTTTTTTTTTTAATGAAAGTTTTTCTCTCTTTTGCCAACCATAAGCCTCTCTCTGTATCTCATTTCCTTGACCGTGAAGAAAGCCTCCGTTCTTTTACTTTTTCGAGCTCTATTGGCAATTATTGCATGCTGAAAACTCGCCCACCCCACTGGGCCGAGAATCCTCTACTTTTTCTATGCCCAAATTTTCCAGTCCTCTTTGGCCGTTAATTCCGGTCCTGAATGTTGAGATGTCCCATTGTCAAGATGGAAATTACCCTCTCTTGACTATGTCCTCTCGTTATTCGAGATTCATTTGGAACTGGACATAAAGTTGGGAAATTCTTTTTAAACAAAAAATTGATGTAGCAAGGGGTTTAAAATTGAGAGTTTTTTGAGAAAAAGGTTGAGGATAAAATTAAAATGGATTTAAAATTTGCGCATCTTTAGATAACTAGGACTATAGAAAAAAAGGGGGAGCGAAAGTCGAGGGGCTTGTTGGGGTTTTAGAATCCATGGGCAGATTTGTAATTAGATAGCTTGTAATAATTTTCTGTCCTCCCTCCTGTTGATGGCTGGGTCCCACCGGTTGTTGCCTTTTGTCCATTTCTTATTTCAAACGAGTCGCCAGGCGGCCCAGGCCCACTACTCTTCTCCCTAGTTAATTGTGAAGTTGCCGATTAATCATTTAATCAAATTTATTGATTTCATGATTTTTCGATTAACCAAAAGACAAATCGACAAATCAAAATTTTCAATTTTTTTCTGGCCAATGTTTTTGCATGGTTTCACTTAGCGATTTCAATCATCCTTAAACACCTATAAATTGTCGTATTAATATTTATATCGTCGAACGAAACTTAAACATTCAGCCTTAGTTCATTTTAGATTAAATATAACTTTATACAATACTTAGACATAAATGCATGCAATTCCTCTTAAATAACAAGGGGTAGCTATGTTAATAAAAATGTTAAATAGGTTTTTACTTGCCACCCAAAAGCATATTATTCTTATTTAACAATTATCTATTACTTTTAGATAACAAGGCGTAGCTATCTTTTATAAATGTATTAAATAGGTTTTACTTGCCACTCAAAATACGTCTAAGAATGTTAATATTGTTATTCAGCTTGGTTGGTGCAAGACGTGAAGCAATTTGTATGTTTAATAGTGTGTCCATACATTTAGATACCGTTTAATGCATTTTTTTATGTAGTCACTCGATAAAACAAAGCTCTTCACACATTGAATTCGCTCCACTTAAAAGATTTGCATCAAGAATTGAGTGAAATGTAAAAAATCCAATGCATTAATTGCTTCATTTTACAATAAAAAGAAGCTTATTCTAATATCCGGTTGTAACAATGCAAGCTAAAAGGATTATCACTGCTATTTATATGCCAATAATCCAAATTAAAAAGTCACTGCTTGAAATTGTGGAGTGTGAAAGAAAAAAAAAACAGTGCTTGTGCATTTCACGATCAATGCTTTTTATAGTATTAATTTACAACACTTTATAAGTACTAAATTATTTCTTTAAATTCAAGAGCTTAACTGCCAACTCTAACTCATCTTTATCTCCACTAAACATTGCTTCAAAGAATTAGAGAGCTTTACAGATGAATCTTGACCATTGTCAGTAAAATCAGCATCTCCGGGTATCAGTCTAGACATGTGAGGAACTCTTTGAATGTTAAGTTATTGATTTCATGTAGTCAAATTTATTTATTTATTTCACAATTTCTTAATTAACACAAAGCCTTTTTTTTTTCCGGTCGTGAACCCAAAGCCAAATTAATAAATCAAAATTTACAATTTTTCTCGACAAATATTTTTTCTTGGTTTAGTTTAGCGATTGCTCTAAAGGGAAAAGGGAGAGCACGCACCTCACACCACCTCGCACCACGACAGAAATGAAAAGAAATGAAAAGAAAGGAAAAAGAAAAGGGAGAGATATAAAGGGAAAAAGGAGGGCACGCACCACGACAAAAACGAAAAGGAAAGAAAAGAGGGCTTGGTGTACACATCACGGGACCTGCCAAGATAGATTTATTTTTATTAGCAATACCTTATAAAGATTTAAGCTTTTTATCTATCTAATTTGAGTGATTTTTGGAATAGAGCACGAATTCAAAAATTATGTGAAATTTGAATTGTGAAATTAGATTTTGGAGTTGTTAGGATGTGGAAGCAAGGGCATTGTGGAGTTATGGGGTTAGACGGGAGTTAATTTGATGTAAGATTTTTATTGGAGTTAAATTTTAGAGTTTTACATGCAAGTTGCATTGCATAGGAGTTAGCATATCGGACCAAGTGAAATCAGGAACCGTCCAAATCGGACCAATCGATCTGGTTCGGTTCCTAGTTCCATAAAAAATGGAACTGGTGATTTTTCCGGTTTACGATTCTAAAGGAAACTGGACCTAACTAACTTTTTTCATAAAAAAAAAAAAAAATTGTTCAACTCTAAAATAGTAACAATCTAGTATTTTTTTTTTTGAATTTTTGAATTTTTTTGTGAAGTGATTGGTTCTATCGGATAGGATCGATCAATTGATCCAGTTCTCGATCCTAAGACGGTTTGGTTTGATCCTCAGTCTCAAATGGAATTGGGTATTAGATCGAGAACTGATCACTCCAGCATTGCGGTTAACTTTGAAGTAATTCGTTGACGTGTGAAAGTCATTTTGTTGAAAAATTAGTTTGGAGAGGATGACCTAGGAAAATAATCGGTCACTATCAATTGTGAATTTTGCAAAGTCTCGAACTTTGCACGCACTTTCCTTTAAAGATAAAATGATTTTTCTTACTCTGTTTCTAACTTTGAACAAAAAGTCGTTCAACTTCAAAACAATGCTAAACTTGATTTCGTTTTGGGTTTGAACTGAAATGATGAAGAAATTTAACTGTGAGGACTAAAATTCTGGGAAATTAGAGTGCAAAAGGAAAATTGAACTCACAGGAAACGTACACGCTACGAAAGTAGAGGAAACAAACTTTCGGCGAAATTGCAACCTTTTGCTTTCTGTCCTTTCCTCACGCGTGAACCGACAATTCTCTCTCTCTCTCTCTTCATTTTTTCTTTTCACCACCTCTGTTCTTCTTTTTCTTTCTTTTCTTTTGCGGACCCTTTTCTCAGTTTTTCTTTATAAAAGCTTTCTCTTTTTTGCCGGCCATAACTCTCTCTTTCTCTCTCTCTTGGCAATTATTGCATGTTGAAAAGTCGCCCACCCCACTTGGGTGAGAATCCTCTCTTGATCGACACTCCGATCGAAAAAAAAAAAAAATATTTTCTTGACTTCTTTGGCCATGAATTCCGATATCTGGACGGTGAGATTGCCCATTGTCAAGATGAAAATTGCTCTCTCTTGACTATATATAAATTTGAGAAAATTCTTTGAAAGAAAATTGTCCGTTTAAAGTTGAGGGTTTTCCGAAACAGAAAAAAAAAACTGTCGGATAAAGTTAAGCTTGAACCTAAAATTTGAAAGCTTGGAATTAGGACAGTATAAACAGAGGAAAGAAAAAGTTGAGGAGCTTCACTTGTTTTTATCATCGGGAGGCATGTTTGTAATTAGATAGCATATGATAATTTCATTTCTAGCCCCACTCCCAGTGGTTGGGCCTCATGAGTCCTTCAACTTGAGGCTACCACTCTTTTCCACAAAGTTTTTGTCCATTTCTTATTGTGAAAGAGTGGCTAGGCCCATCCCTTTCTCTCTACTTAATTATGAAGTTACCAAATGATCATTTAATCAAATTTATTGATGTCATAATTTCTTAATTTACCCAAAGCCGAATTAATAAATTAAAATATTCAATTTTTTCCAAATTTTTTTTGCTTGGTTTAGTTTAGCGGTTGCAATCTTCCTTCAACACCTATAATTTGTAATTCGTGTTAATTCAAATATTTATATTATTGAATGGAACTAATACGTGCAGTTTTAGTTCATTTAGATTTAATTATATTATTTATGAATGTATGTCTTAAATAATGAGGGATAGCAATGTTAATGAAAATGTAATATGGGTTTTACCACCCAAAATACACATAGGCATATATCATTCTCATCCAACAGTTTATTTTATATAGATCTATTCATATTGAATAACGAGATGTAGCTATTTCTTATACATATGTTAAATAGGTTTTACTTACCACTCAAATTATATCTAACCATATTAATATTGTCATTCAACATGATTAGTGCAAAACGTGAACAATTTGTATGTTCAATAGTGAATCCATCCATTTAAATACCATTTAATGCATTTTTTTTATTTAGTTAATAAAACAAGGGCTTCACACATTGAATTGACTCCCGTCAAAAGATTCGTATGAACAATTGAGTAAAATGTTGAAAATCCAATGCATTTATTACTTCATTTTACAATAGAAAGAAGCTTTATTTGGATATCCACCTATAACAATGCAAGCAAGAATTATCAATGCTATTTATACACCAACAATTCAAACTAAAATGCCAATATTTGACATTGCGGAGTTTTTTTTTTTTTTTTTTAAAGAGAGAGAGTTCTCCTGCATTTCACGAGCACTTTTTTTTATAGCATTAGTTTACAAGTCTTCGTAAGTGCTGAATTATCATATTAAATTCAAGAGCCTAACTGCATTATTAAGTAAAATTAATCAATTCAAGCTCGTAACTTAAGAGTACTTTGCCCACAATGCGTCTAACCTAATAGGCATCGAAGATGAATGTAATATGTCAACCTGTACATATTTAACACTCTAATTGGAGAGTACTAGGTATATTTACGACATTAACAATTGAGACATCAACATATTTAGCTTATCAATATTTACAATTGTCGATCATTGGTTTGATGCAGCAAAAGTTGATATCCAATAACAAAAAAAACACAATTTTATCAAATTCAACACAATATTGTTTGGTAACTAAAAGGCAATGCCATGACTACATGTTTTTAAATATATCATATTGATAATTTATTATATGCATGTTATTTAGTTCTACAAATGTTGCTTCAAATTTGTATCTATGTTGTACATTTTTTCACACTTGTTTTTACGACATCATATTGCGGGAATATTTGGCAAACATCTTGGCCCTCCAAGTAAATTTTCTTATGAAGTCTAGACCAAGGCTTCTGCAATGTCCTTGGCCTGGACTAAACTTGCTGGAAAGGGTGAAGATCTTCATAGGCTCTCTCAATCTTCATAGGACAAGGCAGAAACCCAATAGTCCCAAGTAGAGCAGAAAGTACGTGAGGCAGGCTAGCCTCAAGCCCAACAACAAAAAGCTTTGGATAAGTGTGCTGTATTCAAGCGGCAGGTGTCATCTCTGGAGTGACCAGCAGAAGTGAAATCTAGCTTGGGAAATGACATAAACATCTGGAACTTTCACAAGCATAAATTTTATTTAATTATTTATTTGGTCGGACACAAGCATAACTTCACCTGGTATATTTGTTTACTTAACCAGGCCATTACTTTCCAGGCAACACTGATTTACTGCTAGTCTGCCATCAAATCCATTTATTAAGAATGTTGTATGAGAAGCACGAACAAGGAAAGAGAAATCATAAACTGAATCTGATAGATCATACTCATAAATATATGATTTGAACAGACAGGATGTTTACAAATATTTGCGATTGGAAAGACACCAAACATACTGAAGCAAAAAAGCCTGTCTTTATCTCCACTGCTAAGGATATTGAAACATTGCTTTGAAGAATTTTAGAGCTCTACAAATGAATCTCGACCATTGTTGGTTAAACCAACATCTTCGGGTACTAGTCTAGGCATGCGAAGAACTCTTGGAGCTGGAGTGAAGAATCAAGCAGTGTAATCTTCAAATGCTAAAGAGTTACCAGAAGCGTTCTATAAAACAAATGAATAATTATTTTCCAGTTGGAAAATAAAAAAGATAAAAAAAAAATGAGATTAAAGCTAAGGAGCCAAACAAATTATTGGTTTAAAGATGCCAACGAACATATGCTTTCCAAAAATCTTCCATGAAACCCATACTAAAGCTGTTGGACTGTCAAATATGATTCTAAATTTGAAAAAGAAGTATTTAAGAAAACCAGACTAAATTAACTACTTAAACTGCAAATGAAGGGTGTGAGCCATAAGATATCTGTATCAACTTTTAAGTTGAAAGATGCCACATACTCTATTCACTTGGGTTCCTCCTCCTAGTTGAGACACGACACAACTGCCATATGGGACTTCAAGCTTCTCAACAGTTTTCCATTCTGCTTAATATCTATAAATGTTAGAAATGATTACACCACAGCGTGCCAAACTGCTGCTGCAAGCATATGCATATCAAAGTAGCACACTGCATATCCATTATTCCATAAAGACAGCTACTTTGGTAAGATAACATTCATTATGTACAAAAAAACTCTTTTCTCAGCAAAATATAATCCATGAAGTGGACAATTAGTAATAAACTTGTAGAAATCTCAAAGAAACAGAATTGCAGCAAGTTCAGCCAAGTTCTGAGCCATTTTACTCATGACTAAGCAGTTATAGCTTAATAGAAACATAATTAATTACTTACAAACTTTTCCACCCACAAGCATAGTAGAAGCACATACAAATCATATCATTTAAGAGTCACCTAAATAATTACCTTCTTAATTTGACTGAACCGAACATATATTACAAATAATTGAAAAAAGAATACCTGTAATCATCATACATTCATCCATACAACAATCACAATAATTAGGAATTTTTCCATGATCACCACCCTTCCTTACGAGCCATAAATTCAAAATTTAAAGCTCTGGAAGGCATGCATAAAATTCTGCATATCACTTGTAGAATATAAACACAAAGTATAACAAGTTATAGATTTTTTATTCAAAATTGATTTAGTTCTAATTTTTGCTTAGTTGATTAAATTTTTCACATAAATTAATCAACTTCTATAGGCCACATAAGAGTAAGAGAACCAATTCTCTTAACAAAATAAATTGGCCATTAGAATGCAAAAACATATTTGAACTATAAATCAATTAAACGCACGAAAACGCCTAAGGTTGGCTCTGATACCACTGTCGGGTTTCATGAATCATGTATAAGAAAAATCAACGAAATAAACGCAGCGGAAACAAAGATATATTTTACACATGATTCTCCTAAGGCGTTGTTCGTGCGTTTCAATCAAATATCTAAACATGAAAGGAAGTTAAACGAAATACCTCTCGAAGCGCGCTTTGAAACGAGTCGGTTCGGTTGTTCTACAATTCGAGTCCCACAAGCGTCGGACCTCTAGTTCAGACACACCAACAACGAACGTCGAACGGAAGAGAGAACCTTCGGATATTCTCCACTTCGATCGTGCTAGCAATCACGTGGAAACAAACCGTCGTATCCTTGATGTATAATAGTCACGACCCGAACACGATAACGTTCTTCTTTCTTGCGTCTCAAAGACACAAGAACACGCACACAATTTGCTCTCTCTTTTTAGAAAAAGAAATTACTCTCGTATGTCTCTAAAAACACAAGAAGCACGCCCACACTTTTCTCTGTTTTTCAACAGCTCATTTTCTCTCATCCCTCAATAGTTTTTATATTAAAAACTGACCAGCAACGGTTGCTAATCAATGGACGATCAGCAACCATTGCTGATCGTCCAAAGCACACGATCGTGCATAATGGTCAGCAACCGCTGACCATTACACTTTGTGCATGTGCATGAATTCGTGCACACGCATGAAGCTTTAACTTTTTTAATTAGTTAATTAATTTTAGGGCATACTTCTAACAATCTCCCACTTGCACTAAAGCCAACTTGTTTGGTATGTTAACATATATCCACTTTGGGCATGCGTGTGCATCATATGCAAGTAGGCTCGTGACTATAATACAAATTAAATTAAATCTCATTTAATTTAATTTCAAATCGACTCAATTCAATTGCAGTAATTGCAAACACATTTGCAATAATATTTCTCTCTTGTTCCACGTCATCCTAATTGTTTATGGTGTGTGACTTCCCTAGGTTCATCACTAAGCTGGTAGTAAGACTTGTACTAACACATTAGTACTTCCAAAAGAATTAATTCTCCCGATTAATCTTTTAGGTCCTACAAGCCACGATTGACATCTAGCAATATGTCATGGCTACCCAGATAGTATGAATACTTTAAGAACATAATGAACCTGTCAGCTTTGGCTACAGTGTAATTCAATCCCTCTGTCTTACTATGTCCCGATCAAACAAAGACCATGGAATATTTGTCAAGTCATTAATTTGATCATATGCACAAATCTAATTGACATGCATTTTATTCGAGACATAAACAATTTATTCTCGGTTACAACCCCGGCCGAGGATTTCAATGCAGTGTCACAATTAGATCGCATAGGACATCATTATCATACCTTGCATATAACAAGGAGACAGATTCCATATTGCGCATATGTGTAACTTCGTATATGAACAAACTATGACCATCAGGTATAAAGACGGATCAACGACCCGTCATTATGTGCACTCGTGAACCATAGTTGTTCAATACACAAGTCAACACTGTGCCTCAAGTCTAAGGATTATTTACACAAGACCAAAGCATGAACAATTAGACATTGACCACGCTAAAAGCTTCCATGTCGCTAATCATTCTATATGTGTCACATTCAGTGAATTTGTTTAATACAAACACCTGTGTTCTAATGCAGGCATCATAATACCCAATGACATGTGACTCATCATTCCCTTAAGTATCCAATATTTAATGGCGAAGTTAAGAACACACCGGCCTCAACAGGATTATTAATATCCACTCAATAATCCATCGACCGGGAACGATTGAAAGATTCAGTCTAACTATGAACCAGTCACATATATTCTTGACGTCTCAAGAACAGGTCTAGTTGCAACTGATCTCATGGAATAATTCATTAATATAAAATAATTGGACAAATGAATGAATATGTCATTGCCATTAATAATAATAATGAAAGTACTACTGAAATCCCTAATATGTAATTATTACATAGCAACTTTAGGGTATACATCCAACAATTTCCCAGTTGCACTAAAGCCAACTTGTCTGGTACCTCAAACTCATTTTGTCAATATGTCTTTCAAAAGAAGACTGAGGTAAGGCCTTAGTGAAGGGATCTGCCACGTTTTCTGCTGAGGCAATTTTCTGCAAGGCGATATCACCTCTCCCAACAATTTCTCTGATGAGATGGAAGCGTCTCTCAATGTGCTTGGACTTCTGGTGAGACCTTGGTTCCTTAGCTTGAGCTATCGCCCCATTGTTGTCACAAAACAATGTGATCGGTTGCTCAATTGAAGGAACGACTCCAAGTTCAGAAATAAACTTCTTCATCCAAGCGGCTTCCTTTGCTGCTTCAGAAGCAGCTACATACTCTGCCTCAGTGGTGGAATCGGCAGTTATGCTTTGTTTGGAACTTTTCCAACTAACTGCACCACCATTGAATGTAAAGACAAACCCAGATGTAGACTTATAATCATTAGGATCCGATTGAAAATCGGAATCGGTATAAGCTACAACTTTAAATTCTCCTTCTCCATATATCAAGAATAAATCTTTAGTCCTTCGCAAGTACTTAAGAATATTCTTGATTGCTATCCAGTGCTCTTCTCCTGGATCAGACTGATATCTGCTGGTAATACTTACAGCATGCGCAATATCAGGTCTAGTACATAGCATAGCATACATTATGCTTCCAATAGCGGATGCATATGGTATCTTTGCCATCCGCTCTCTTTCTTCAGAGTGTTGGGACACATCTCCTTAGAAAGACGGATCCCTTGCCTAAAAGGCAATAATCCTCTCTTGGAACATTGCATGTTAAACCGTGTTAACACTTTGTCTATGTACGTAGATTGTGAGAGGCCAATCAATCGTCTTGATCTATCTCTATAGATCTTGATACCTAAAATGTAGGTTGCCTCTCCTAAATCTTTCATGGAGAATTTCTGTGACAAGAATAGTTTTATCGATGATATCATTGGTACATCATTTCCAATCAAAAGTATATCATAGACATACAAAACCAGAAATGCAATTGCACTCCCACTGATCTTCTTCTATACACAAGGTTCATCCGGATTTTTGATGAAGCCAAACGATTTGACTACCTCATCAAAACGGATGTTCCAACTTCTGGAGGCTTGTTTGAGTCCATAAATGGATCTCTTAAGCTTACACACCTTTTGTTTTTCACTATTGGATTCAAAACCCTGTGGCTGTTCCATATAGATGATCTCATCGAGAAAACCATTTAGAAAAGCCGTTTTGACATCCATCTGGAATATCTCATAATCAAGGTGTGCAGCTATAGCCAACATAATCCGAATGGATTTTAGCATGGCCACAGGTGAAAAAGTTTCGTCATAATCAATTCCTTCTTTTTGACGATATCCTTTCGCCACCAGCCGTGCTTTGTAAATTCCAATTTGACCTTCAACATTCATCTTCCTCTTGAAGATCCATTTACAGCCAATTGGTACAATATCATCAGGCAGGTCAGTCAAGGTCCAAACCTCATTGGAATACATTGAATCCATTTTGGATTTCTTGGCCTCTAGCCATTTACCATAATCGATGTCCAACATCGCCTCCTCATAGGTTTTAGGATCACCGAGTTGATCACTATCATTCACAATGAATAATGGTTCGATATGATCAACCGAGTGTCTATAACGAGTAGGTGGGCGAGACGTTCTCGCACTTCTCCTAAGAGGTTGTGTATCAGAAGCTCCCACTGAATCAGAGATTGGTATCTGAACTCGGTTGTTTGATACTTCATTATTTTCTTCTTGTAAGACTATTTTCCGCCCAGCACCACTTTCTTGGACGAATTGATTCTCCAAAAAAGAAGCGTGCTTGCATACCAAAATTCTTTGGTTTGAATGAAAATAGAAATAATATCCAAGAGTTTCCTTTGGATATCCAATGAAGCGACCTTGTTCAGATCTTGCCTCCAATTTTTCCATTTTTAGCTTTTCACGAAAGCTGGACAACCCCAAATCTTAATATGATTAAGACTAGGTTTCCTACTATGCCATATCTCATAGGGCGTAGTTGGAAGAGATTTGGACGGCACTCTATTCAGTATATATACAGCAGTCTCAAGGGCATATCCCCAAAGGGATATTGACAAATCGGTGTAACTCATCATAGACCGTACCATATCTAATAAAGTACGATTTCTTCGTTCAGATACACCATTATGTTCTGGAGTTCCAAGAAGTGTCCATTGTGATAAAATGCCATTCTTTTTAAGAAAGTCCAGGAATTCAATACTAAGGTATTCACCTCCTCGATTTGATCGAAGAGGCTTAATACATTTTCCTGTTTGTTTCTCAACTTCAACCTTGAATTCCTTGAACTTTTCAAAGGATTCAGATTTATACTTCATGAGGTATAAATAACCATACCGTGACTGATCATCGGTGAATGTAATGAAGTAATTATAACCACCTCTAGCAGTTTCATTAATTGGTCCACATACATCTGTATGTATTAATTCTAATATGTCAGCAGCTCGCGCACTTTGTCCCACAAAAGGCGCTTTAGTCATTTTTCCTAGAAGACATGCCTCACAAGTCAAGTATGACTCAAAATTTGAAGGATCAATGTATCCATCATTACTCAACTTGTTAATTCTATCTTCTCCAATATGACCTAATCGGAGATGACAAACATACTTTTTATTTGGACCGTCTCTAGGGCGTTTATTAGTTATGGCATTTATATCAATTCTATTTTGCTTATTGGCATTGGCAATCGCATTACCAGACATTGTAATGGTATAAAGATTGTTGGTTAATAAGCTAGAACCAACACATATTCTATTATGATAAATAGATAATACATCATCATCAAAAGAAAATTCATAATTCTCTTTACCCAAACGAGGTACAGAGATGATGTTCCTAACATCATTCTTATAATGCAAACAGTTCTTTAAAACCAATACATGTCCAGAAGGCAAACATAAACGAAAAGTCCCTATAGCTAATGCGGCAACTCTTGCTCCATTGGCAAACGTCAAGACAATCTCATTTCGCCCTAGCATCCTGCTTATTTCCAAATTCTGCAAAGACATACAAATATGTGAAGTTGCAGCATAATCTAGAACCCATGAGCTGGATTCAGCCCTAACCATAAGATTGGTTTCAATTAGCATAGACACCATACCTTCATAAGGTCGGTTCTTAGGCTTGACTTTCAAGCTCGCGAGGTACCTCTTGCAGTTCCTCCTCCAGTGCCCTTTGACACCACAGTAATGACATTTCCCTTTATCAATCATGGGTTTTGGTTGCACAACAGGTTTGGCAGGCCTCTTCCATTTATTCTTCTTTAAAACGGTCTTACCCTTTGAAGAAGAAGCCTTAGCCATAGCCACTACATTTGGCCTCGTGTTATGCATTTCCTTCTCATAAACTACCAGCATGCTATGTAACTCAGCAAGAGTTTTCTCCATCTTATGCATGTGGAAGTTTTGGACAAAACCAGAGAAGGAATCGGGTAAAGATTGGAGGATCAAATCCACAACTAACTCATTGTCCATAACGAGATTCAACCTAGCCAATTCTTCAATATGCCAGATCATTTTCAAAGCATGATCATTAACAGATGATCCTTCAGCCATCCTCATACGGTACAATGCCTTAGATATCTCATATCTAGAGGTTCGACCATTCTCATCAAAGTATTCCTTTAAGTGCAAAATGATCGACCCAGCATCTTCCATAGATTCATACTTCTTCTGTAATTCATTATTCATAGAAGTAAGCATATATGAACTAACTTTTAAGTAATCATCACGCCACTTATCATAAGTGACACGCTCCTCTTGGGTCCCACCCTCAGGAAAGGAGGTTGGCATCTTTTCATCAAGCACATACCCAATTTTTTCTGAATTGAGAACAATTCTCAAATTCCTCACCCAGTCAGTGAAATTGGGTCCAGTCAAACAATTCTTGTCAAGTATAGCAGCGAGTGGGTTTGTGGTCACCATTTTCAGAGTAATAATATATCTGTTGCAAAAAATAAATTGTTAGTCGTTGTATCTTTCAAAGTAACTATTTCATTTTGGCCTTTAAATGAAATAGATCCTCCCACTAAATTTATATTCAAATCCCATACTCCTTAAGATGGGAAGCGGTAATCTTTGTTGGGTAAAGATTACTAGTGGGGATTGGAGTCCCACTAGCCCAAAGTCCACCTCACCTAACAGTTATTGGTGTTCTATGAACTTAGTGAGTGAACCAGCTTGTTCAACGCATCATATGCGAGTCCCAATCATAACTTCGGCCTCTAGACCATGAAAGCCTCACCTAATAGTTATTGGCATCATGATCATAGTTAAGTCTAGCCCATTGTCTCATGCAAGTATTGAAAACACAAATAATTCCCTCACCTAACAGTTATTGGAAATCATTTGGCTCCAACCCCATAGCATCATATGCATAATGGAGTGGTCCAATATTATAAATGGTAATTAACCCCTATGTATCCATAACCGGTTAATTAACCACTATAATATTGGATCAAACCACGACGATGGAAGGCCACGAGTCCGAAAGCCGTTTCGACTTAATATTCTTTGTAAGGAGATTTAGGTCGTTATTAACGGTCTCACTTTGCACATTAATCGGTTTAACATGCACGATACCATAAACACAATAAATAAATAGATATCACATAATATCTATCCTATGTGGTGATCATGGAATTATGGTTCAATGGGTCTCGAGCCAAAGAGACCCATTTAGCCATTTTAATAATTTAATAATATGGACCTGCTCTTCACTTTTTCTTCAATCTTTGAACTCTTCAAAGACCAGGCCCAGAGAGCTCACCGGTTTAATGGCTCCTCCAATGGCTCCTCCTCTCTTGTAGTATTTACATCAATAATTGAAATACTGCACTATACTTAAATTACATTTCATAAAAATAAATATAAAAAAAAAGAAGGACGCAGCCTCCATTTAATAATTACATCCCTAAAAAGAATACCTGTAATCATCATACATTCATCCATACAACAATCACAATAATTAGGAATTTTTCCATGATCACCACCCTTCCTTACGAGCCATAAATTCAAAATTTAAAGCTCTGGAAGGCATGCATAAAATTCTGCATATCACTTGTAGAATATAAACACAAAGTATAACAAGTTATAGATTTTTTATTCAAAATTGATTTAGTTCCAATTTTTGCTTAGTTGATTAAATTTTTCACATAAATTAATCAACTTCTATAGGCCACATAAGAGTAAGAGAACCAATTCTCTTAACAAAATAAATTGGCCATTAGAATGCAAAAACATATTTGAACTATAAATCAATTAAACGCACGAAAACGCCTAAGGTTGGCTCTGATACCACTGTCGGGTTTCATGAATCATGTATAAGAAAAATCAACGAAATAAACGCAGCGGAAACAAAGATATATTTTACACATGATTCTCCTAAGGCGTTGTTCGTGCGTTTCAATCAAATATCTAAACATGAAAGGAAGTTAAACGAAATACCTCTCGAAGCGCGCTTTGAAACGAGTCGGTTCGGTTGTTCTACAATTCGAGTCCCACAAGCGTCGGACCTCTAGTTCAGACACACCAACAACGAACGTCGAACGGAAGAGAGAACCTTCGAATATTCTCCACTTCGATCGTGCTAGCAATCACGTGGAAACAAACCATCGTATCCTTGATGTATAATAGTCACAACCCGAACGCGATAACGTTCTTCTTTCTTGCGTCTCAAAGACACAAGAACACGCACACAATTTGCTCTCTCTTTTCAAAAAAAGAAATTACTCTCGTATGTCTCTAAAAACACAAGAAGCACGCCCACACTTTTCTCTGTTTTTCAACAGCTCATTTTCTCTCATCCCTCAATAGTTTTTATATTAAAAACTGACCAGCAACGGTTGCTAATCACTAGACGATCAGCAACCGTTGCTGATCGTCCAAAGCACACGATCGTGCATAATGGTCAGCAACCGCTGACCATTACGCTTCGTGCATGTGCACGAATTAATTTTTTTTAATTAGTTAATTAATTTTAGGGCATACTTCTAACAACACCATCCACTTAGACCATAAATTACCACAACAAGGTTGTCCCCAGCAAACATTATGCTTTAATTTGTCATTGACAGTAGAAATAGTTTAAATCATTGATGACGGCATTCACAGTGAGGTGAAATGTTTTTGTCCTACACAAGAATGCAATTGAGCACATCAATCATATTCAAGTCCTAAAGTATATAAATCTATTGAATAATATGTAAATTCCATATGATTGGTGATTAAAGTAATTCACTGCTGATTTCAACGATTAGATATGAGTCGATCAATTTCCCTGATTCATAATTTAACTCATGCATCAAACACTATAGTGTCAAAAAAACATTTTAAGGCTTTGTTGTAGGACGATGAGTCCCACAATAAAGAATAAATATTTAGGCATCACACACAAAGCTGCCTAAGCATGACACCTAGGGTGCAAGACACCAAAGAGGAATTGCATCCCACAATCTTCCAAGCAAAACACTTGCCAAGTTCAATAAATTATCAACTCTGTTGAAAAGTAAAAATTAGAACTATATTTGTAGACTCTCTAAAAGTTCTACTCGAAATAGGAAATCTCTAAACAAGGAACATTATTGGAGTATACATAAGATCCTCCTACTCAAACTTAAAAGGATGAAGGAAACATCGTAAAATCCTAATAATACTCAAATCCTAGTTGATAAATTCAGTGATTAAACTTCAAGAAGAATCCTGATCCCTATTTGAGTTTCAAAGTCAATCTTCACCAAAAACTTGGTAGTCACCTTGCATGATTTGTTGGCTGCATCAAGCTCGATGGATGATTTGATTGTTTTATACTAAATTCTATGAATGGGAATCCAATTACAATACTATGTACACGATCTTTGTGTCCTTGTCAAATGGGTACTTATTTGATAAAAGAAAAATAAAATGTAGTAATATCTTATGTCTAGAAATAATAACATTAGTCGAATTTGAAGTATCTTTATCATTAGTAATTACCTAACAATAAAAATAACACCACACTTTACAATCAATATTTAGTAATTACGTTTGTCATGGAATTGTTTATGTTTACATTGGATGAAATTCATGATCCACAATCCATAGATTTGATTGTTTTGATTCATGACTCAATTTTCCACGTGACACCTAAGGGTGACCCTAAGAGGTTATCATGTCATGTCAAAATTGTGGCTCCCTCCTTAACAGTTAACCCAATAAATAAAGGAATATTGTTCTGAATTCAAAGTTCAAATCCTGAAAGAGAAATTGACTAATGTAATCTATCTAACTAAACAATAGTGCCAACTTGATTAACAGCCTGACTAATCATGATCTGTTTATATTTAGTTCATTAGAATCTTTAATAATAATCATACGTGAATTTTGTTTCTTTTCAAACTTAATTTTGTTTCTTTTCAAACTTAATTGACATTGATGACAATATGCATATTGTACATATGCCGTGTCGGTCATGTGAGGATTGGAATAACCCATTCAATTCAATCTAACTAGTTAAACGGCTTATTCATCTCTTGTAATTTGTTCACCTACTTAACAAAAGGGTCATGTTTGAATAGAGTTTTCCAGCAATTTTTTTTTAATCATATCTTGCTCAGATTGACCTATTTAGCAATCCATTGTTAACTTGATGTTGACAGACATGACCAATAAAAGTGGATTGCTATCTCTATTAGCAGCGGCTCAATTTTTGCAGAGCAAGTTTGCTGTTGCATTGCATCATGCAGATTTTGAGCAATTCAGGATCTTTCCCAAGAGAGATTAGAGAAGAACGCGTTCTGATGACAAAATATTGTTGCAGAAGGAATTTTTAGTTGAGAAGCAATGAGGGTAACATTCAAATGACAACATAGAAAACTCACTTCGAGATCATGCAGTTGAACTGTATCATCTTCAAGCCCAAGACAACCTTGCCATCAGGACACCAGCATAATGATGCTATACATTTACCTGGAGTAGATTGGAATGATTAAGAGAGGCTAGTATTGATGACACACACTGCAATGTGCAAAGAAACTGATTCATTATAAACAAAAAAGGAGGGGGGGAGAGAGAGAGAGAGAGAGAGAGAGAGAGAGAGAGAGAGAGTAATTTGTTCACAAAAAAATTAACAGAAGAAGAGGAAAGACAAACCACACACATTAAGCGACGAAATGTTAATCAAAATTAATGAAGTGAGGCAAAACATCATAACTGCACAAAATAACTAAGAGGTGGTCACTTGATACGAGATTTCTTTGGGCTAGTAGGTCAACTAAGCAAGAGAATCTATATCTTGTTGGCAGGCTCCAATCCAATATATGAATTAAAAAACAAATCTTGTTGCTCAGCTATGGAACCTCAAGGTGGAGTAGATGCTTGAAAGCTTTCTCCAGGCGAAGATTACAAGTGTACTAGTATTTACAACTTAGGATCTTAACAGAAACCATTCAACTACTGGCTCAAGTGCTATATTGCACTCAAAATGTTCTCCATATCTAGAAGACAATATGATGAGCGAAGCATTCAGATGTTTCTCAAGAAAATAATCTCCTCTCTAAATTTTTCCGGGGAGAATAGACAGCAAGAACTATCAAGTCAGGAATCTAATCTAGGCTCTTATGAATTTGAATTACCAAAAGATTGTCATATAGGATCTTAACATACTTAGATGCAGCTCCCCCTACCCTCCTAGTCTCTTTGCTTTCTCCAATTTCTCCCTCTGTCCCTCTTGACCAGATTGTCATACAACTATGCACTATAGCTTGAGATATATCCAAAAGTTAAAACTCCAACAAGTGAACTTGATTAGCCAAAATGATGTGACGAAATGCCCTTCTTTAATGAGAGGAAGATAAATAAAACTTCAAGTAATACAAAATGTGAGAAACTTTCCGCCTATAGTCTATATTTTAGTATACACTAAACCTCTCCTTGTAGGACACGTCCAGTCAGTAAAAGAATGCTCACCAGTAAAAGAAGGGGAGCTAGCAGTAAAATTACATTGCGAGAGTCACCATCAGAAATTTAAGAAGATCTTCTTAGATGCCTGATGACATTTAGATGGTATTCTGCAGGGGCTAAACCTGCGAACTCCAAGTGGGCATCAAGCATTTTTGCACCTGACATATCTAATCTATCTAGCATAAATGGCATCCCCCCAATTCATGTTAATTATTTTCATGGAAAATCTAACTAGCGTGCAAAGAAGGGCAACCACCTGGTTGAGAAGTCGATAAAAATCCATTGCGCCTATAAATAAAATCCCTTCATTCGACTGATACTAGCTTGAAATTCTTTACTTGCGATTAAGTTATCTCCAGATTTCCACTCGCATCACCATTATTCACTCTTCGTTCCTGTGTAAAAGACCCACTCCTTGGTTCGACATCACATTCTCATTCAGACTTCCAAACACTTTAAACCTGTATATTCGTCCAATTCTCTATTGAACGCGATTCAAGCTAGATTGGCACTTATAGTGGTTCTTATGGCGAAAAAGGAAGAGTAGCACATTTAGGAAAAGCTAAAGAAGTATAACGAGATAAGGCCAACGACTAAATGGGTACACACGCCAAGCCATCATTGATGAAACGAACTTTCTTGACCCGAAGCCATACCCAGGAGAGATTGTCCACAGCCTCTGCCAATTGAAAGCGACGAAGCACCGCCACCTTAGTGTCATCCATGACCACAGCCAGCAGATCCTTCTCCGGATTCCACTCCCCCATCTTCACCTGCCAATCGGAGGAAATCGAGCAAAAACCTCACCAAACCGAGTCAGAAAACAATCGAATCGACCCGCCCGTTAGGAAGTCGCAAAAAGAACGCCCGAACGAGAGCCGAACCTGAGAAGCCAAAGCAGGTTGTCGGAACTCAAAGCCGAAATGGAAGCAAGCGCCAGCGACCCTCCTTTGTCGGCGTCCATTGCTAGAAAGCTCCGCAAGCAGCTCAAAAACGCAGTGTACAGAAGTGACAAGGGCAGTAGAAGAGCGAGACGAAGAATGGAAAAGCAAAGGGAGGAAGGAGGTCCAACTAGGCCGGGCCGAGCCGGGCCGGGCTTTACGACTATAAGGCCTTGTCAAACAACGCCCGAAACTGTCCTTTCGCGGCCATGGAGGCTGAAGGGTCAGACTCATGAGGCATCACGGTGATGCGAATGGGGTGACTTAACTATTGAAATGTGACTTGTAAAAAAGGAATGTGATCATCTTCATTTGCTTGAATGACGATTATCACGTTGATGCAAGTGAAAATCCAAAAGCTTCTTTTGACTTGAACCGAACCACCATAAGGCCCAATATTTTAAGCTATTACATGAACTGATAAAATCTCCGACTTGTAAAGACCAAAAGTATTCGGTTCAAGTCATATTGGTTTTGGTATTTTCTACACCCCTACTAGGTAAGGATCATCACACCCTTGGCTATTTGGCTCATGGTATTTTTTTTTAACTAATATGTAAAAGGTCAACTTAATCAATGGACAGAGGATAATGAAAGCTTATCGGAGAAAACACCAATTTACTTGTATTTTTTTTTTATACTATATATATACTAGTAACTACATTCTATGAAATTCCATATGAACTACCTAGGGATAAGAACACTAAGGGTGCCATAACTGTCATACAACATTCACTTGAGTATTACATTAGTGTAAAATTATTCATTTGAGTAACTATCTTGACAATCTGTTATAAGTGACTTTTTTACTTAATTTTATATCCAACGTGATTTTCTAAGTCCAGGGTTTTGTCCAACATGGCGAGTTTAAAAAATGTATGCATCTCTCTCCTTCTCTCTAACTACTTCCTCTATTGAAACGATAATGTCTCTCTCTAAATGCTTTGTCAAATGATGACATTTCTCTCTCCCCCGAAAGCTTCCTCTATGAAAGTCGTAGAGCCCATAGAAGAAAAAGCTTCCTCTCATGGGCATGTCCTCTGTCTTCTTTACTCTCTCTCGCTTACTCAATGTCACCTCTCTCACTCAATGGAGACTAAAGAAATGGGAAAAGGGAAAAATGAGGGCTTGGTGCGCGACAAATCTTGTTGGACTTCATGGCCCCCAACAGCAAAAAAGGCTGACTTGGTTTTTAATTTGAATTTAATAATATAATTGGGTTTGTGTATAAAAAAAGCTGGGATGCTTGGGAGTTGCATGGAAAGATGATTGTTCTTTCGCAAAGGATATGATCATTCATTCATTCGATGATCTTGTTTGTTTTATGTTTGTTTCCACTCAATGTCATGGCTACTTCATAGCATTTGTCAATTGGCTCTGAAAGACTTACTGTCAAATGTATGATTTTAGCGCAAGCCTTACTAGGATTTTCGAGACCTCTGCAACTAAAACAATTTTGGCGTGGAGGAAAGTAGTTCCATTGTGAGGCAAATCATCTCAAAAGGGTTGAAATTGTCGGGTTCCAATTCAACTCTGTTAAATCATAACCTCTGTTTGCCCTGGCTAAATTTCTTCTTGAGGAGGCAGTTGGATTGAAGAAGATAATAATTGACATTGAATTAAGGATGTCGCATCATGGGGTGCCTGTTGAGCCTCATGATCTTTGGGATTTCCTTGAAGTGATTCTACTGCAAGAAGGCCATCGAAAAGATTCACAAAATGCGAAAGTAATAGCCAAAACTCCATTATGAGCCATGAAAGCATAAGCAAATCAAAGTTAGACGGTACACCCTTGAAAATAGAATTACTTCTCTTTTTGTGCCACTTGTGACAGTGTGCGAAAACAGAGTACGTGGACAATAAGTTGGGTTTAACAAATGATATGATGTTGCTTCATTTTCAGTTTTTCAAGCTTGACGTTTCGTTTGGATCGAGCTTTTCCAACTTTCATGAGCAATTTTTCCTCTCATCGTATGTTGTATCATGAGCTCCTTTTGAGCCCCAAGATAGCTACATCGACGTGAGACTCCCTTTTGGCAAGGATAAAGCATTGGTCCCCTTAGTTTACAGTGAATTCTCTTATTGGAGTTGTGCCTTAGCAGTGTATACGTGAAAAATATTAGAGAATCTATCTGGACTAGCACCATCATAAAGAGTCCCTGAAGCAATCTATCTAATCAATAGCTATGATGGTCTCGATCTATATAGAGCAAGGCTGGTTAATTATTTCCCTAGCATATGCCCAAGCGCTTGTATTGGTGTAACATGAAAATTGACATGTCAATGGTGGGACCTACCTTGCCATGAAAGGCATATTCAAATATCTCTCTGTGATAAAAACAAATGCAAAGGAGTTTTGTAATCTCATACTTTTACCATTTAATACCATGAAATGTCATTGGTGCATTATAATCTCATAATACTAATGAGAAGTAAAATCCTAAAATTTGTGTGTAAAATTAAGACTAGAGCAAAGTGTGGCGCGCATGACATCGGTGGATAAAGCGGGAGCAGAGCATGATGTCAACTCCTTGACCATTGACAAGAGCAAGAAGATTAACAAGTTCCTCGACGAACCCTAAGGATTCTAGCATCATAGCGGTAATCCATCTATCCTGCGCAGGGGTTTTCTAGGGCTGGAAAATTCAAAGTCGTTGTGCTGTCATATTTAGTTTCCATACACTCTAATTTTCCTCCTCACCAGATACACAAGAGTGAATGCCTTTCTTGCTGTCTCGATGTTTAATCAATCTTAGTTAGTGCAGGTTCCTATGTTGAGATGAAATTCCATAACCCCCACGACAAATCCAGCCTATCGGTCTGCCTATGATTTTGATCCCTCCATATAAAAAACTAATTTTGATCCAAACTTGAAAGATCCTCATCCTTGAGACCAGCTCTGACGGCGAAAACTGTGCCCGGCACTCGGATACTTCCTTGAGCTGTTTTTCGACACCAACCCGTGTTCCAAGATTTCTGATGAATCACGATTTAACACGTTTGAACTCTTAGTGATCGATCGTGGCCCTTCAAAGATCCAGAAGCAAATCCATACCCTAAGACTAATGGCTATGTTAATCTGACATGGCGTTATCCACACATTCTGCTGTGTCGAATTTTTTATGGCCGTAATTAATGAAGCTATGTGGGAAGGAGAAGGTGGTCCTGGACGTTCGTCGGCGATCGATGCAGAGTTGGTTCCTGACCATATGTGGAGAAAATTGCAGAAGAGAAAGAGCAGAGAGAGAGAGAGAGAGAGAAATTTGATTAAATTAGTCAAGGCGGACTTATTTGAATTAACAGGCAGGCCAAGCCAGGTCGGATCAGACTATATTACAAACATAATAGGTACTTCAGGCTTCACGACGAGTCTCCATGGGCTCAAAAGTGGTGGATTAATTATTTCATTGTAATTTGAGAACAGGAAATACTATTAAAACCCTAAATTATACTCACTATGCTATAATTTAACAAACCTTTTCTTTTTTCTGCATCACGAAAACCCCTCAACTCAAACTCATAATAGCGTGCCTAATATACCCTCCATCTACTTGTAGAAATCCTAAAGTTTATTCGATATGACACCAATACATTAAAAAAAAGAATTGTGTCATTAATACTACAAACTTAAATCAACATTACGAAAATTTAGGCCACAATTGTCATTGTGAGCATATTTTTTATTGGCTCGATGACAAAAAAAAAAAAAAATTGAGTATTGATTTCGTAACGACTTAATTTAAGATTTTTAGTAATATAAAAGAAGTATGAGTTATTGACGTCAGAGTGAATGTGATGTAGAATTTTTTGTATCATCAATACATCGCAAAAGTAATGTGATCATTACTCATATGAGTTAATGAAATTGGCATCCCACAAATGCAATAATTCACGGCTTGCACAGATGTCAAGATGATGGGATGTTAAGATGATGGGACAGCTCGCGCTAGACAGATTGATCCACCGTGACCACTCGAATTAAAGCCTGAACATGTGGTTGCATTGCATTTGTCTCAACGAAAGCTTGTGATATGCTTATTGCTGATGGGAGAATGGTAATAATTCGAACAATATCGAATCAACGCAGCGGAATAAAATAATCTCCCCTCTTGTGTAAACCTAATATGAATCAATATAGTAGAGTAAAATAAATACCAAGCACGCAAACACAAGACGATTTTTTTGCGTGGAAAACCTCCTCGACGTGAGGAGATAAAAAACCACGGGACCGGAGCCCACCTGAAAATCTTCACTATCAATAAAATTGTTCTTCTCTAGTAAATACTAGAGGTACATAGTAGCAAACACCTCAAGAACATAATTCTTGGCAATACACATGAACTTCACAAGAGATCAAGGATAAATCTGACCAAAAACGCAGGTTTTGATCAATCCACGAAAAACCTGATGTATGGAGCTTCAAACGAAAATCAAACCGTTCAGATTCGATTAAATTGCACCACGAACATGTTAAAAAAAAATTCAGCTCAATCGGACCACGAATCGACCTCCGACGCTAGCTTGATGTAAATCAGATATTGCCCCAAACCCCAGATTTTCTGTTTTCTCTTTTTCACTTGTTACTATTTCCTTTTCTACTGCTATCTATTTATATAGATAGTGAGAAACCATATTTCCTCATATAACTTATTATATGAGCTCAAGCCCTTTTTGGGCTCGCAACTCATTGGGCTTTCTTCACATAGGAGTGAACCCAGCTAACAATTGCTCCAACGTATATGGGCTAATCCTTCAATTTTGGTTCGTGCCTTAACTTAATCTATCTAGTAGACTAAACCCTTCCACATCGCTTCTGAAAAAGCTGAGTTTATCTTTAAAATTGTTAAAAGAGAGGCATTGTGAGAAGTGGCACAAAGTGAAACAACGTAAGAAGACCTGCAGTGAGGCTCTCTTGGGTCACGAAGGTACTTCAGTGTGTTTAATTACCAAGTTGTTTTAATAATTAGGATGACATGTTTATATTTTGTCGTTTTCATTTTTGTAGTATGAGTAAATTGCATCCAACATCACTGCCTTCCTTTCCTCCTCTAAAAATTGCCTCCTCACCTTGATGTTTAAAAAAAAATGAGATTTTATAACTTTTATAAACATTCAAACTTGACTTTCAAGTTAAAGGGAAAATGAAAATACAAAAGTATAGCCAAATGTGCATGATAAAATCTGTTTGGAACCAAATAAAAGGATTCTAAAACTTCCCATTAGACTTTTGTTGTCCCTGCTAAAATCCTTCCGATAATTACATATATCTGCAAATTGGGGATTTTAGAACTTTTGAGATATTGGATATAATATAACAAGTGAATTTTGTCTGTGAGCAATCTCAGTCAATTATCAAATCAATTGACTTTCACTTCCATCTCCCTTTAGACATCCTGAAATCGGTGAAGAAAAAATCACCTTTCTAGGTGCGATTGACTTGGATCAATAACCAAAAATGCAAGAAGTAAAATAAGAAATCTTCTTTGCCAGTGCAATTTGTGCTATGCATATACAAGACAAGGAAAAGAAAATCCAAGACTAATTCTATCATAATGTGAGCAGTAGAACCAATGATGATGTTTTCGAATGAGAACATGAACTTATTTAGATCCTAAATATGGATCGATTGCAGTGTCATCGGTTTGTCCAAAGAGGTGAATTCCAACAAGACGCAAGAGATCATTCAAGTATCTATCAATTTGTTTCCATCATTTGGAGCTTCATGTTAAAAATTGAAAATCTTCACTACAACCAAGTAAGACATTTTGCAGCAGCATAACGAATCGCACTTATAAAGCACTTTTTTCTTTGTTCAACGTGTAAATCACCATGTCACCAAAACAGCACAAGCAATTGTACACTAATAGTCAGAGAGTACCTCTCAAAAATAAAACCATTAGTATTGTTTACATCTGGCTTCTAAGGATCTTTAAAAGACATAATATAAAAGACAAATAATACCTTCCAAAACGACGACTGTAGCACCAATATAAAAAACTTCAGATCCTGGGTGCTACTTCTAATAGCTCCTTGTTTCTACTTATGCTCGTTATGCTGAATGCATTTTGAAATCAATTAAGCATTCTTAGAATCTCTTGGGAGGCATACAAGTTGCTCGTAGAATTCAAGCAAATTTTCAGGATTAATTAGCCTTTTTCTCCTTTCATGTCTTTTAGCTTTGAGGACCAACTTTTTTAACATCGCACAACAAATACATTACTGCATAAAGCACAGAATTTAGCTCTAGACAATCAGCATCTAACCCATCAATCTCAATCCTCTTTAGCTGTCGAGCCATAACCACAAACAACTTCTAACGGCAATATTCCTCTGCAATAACATTTCCAAACACCGACTCATTCTTGATGTGCAAATTGATAACAATAGCAAACCTAAGTTTCTTTATTTGGAACTTGATGGTAGTAGCTCCCCATCACCAATTTCGTGACATGATGCTTAACAAGATCGCCATGAGCCCTTAACTTGATGAGCATGTAAGTAATCATCTTGAAATTTACTTCGGCCTCAACCAAAGAAGATATTTAATTTGGTATGAACTCTCCCTTAAAAGAATCGCCTAATGGGCACAATTTGAGAAGATGAGCTGCCAAAGTTTTCAAGATTGAACCTTGACGATGAGAATCAATCACCAACTCTCTCAAAACTCTTGACTCAATTATGATATTATTGAAAATTTTGCAATTGTTGGGAATGACTGATCCCCGAAAACCGGATTCGACACTAAATCGAACCCCTAAATCAATGCGGAAGACGAAGCCCGGGAAAACACGTATCACCGATCGTAAAGCACACCACGGATTTGAGCGTACCTTGTTAGCCACAGATTAAACACCGACGTTGATAGAGAAAGAGAAACTGAGCAATCCGATCCGATGAAGCCTTGAAGGGAGGAAGAACAAGCCGTATGCTTACTGTCTTTTCTTTTGGGAGAGAGAGAGCGTGGAGAGAACGTACGTCTTTTTCCTTTCCTAAAAACAACGGTATGTTTTCTCTCTCTCTCCTCCCTTTTATACCTCTCCCTTCCCACGGGCCCTATTCCCGTGGGCCGGGCCTTTAGGGCCCAACTTGGGCGGACGGGCCTTAAGCCCATCTCATAAATCCATCATCTCCCACTCGCACATGGTGGGCCGAATAGAATTCTCTTTACCTCTCTTCAACATTCATACCGGTGAATAATCCGTGCGACCAGCATACTTTGAGAGCTCATGGTCATACATCTGTTAGGAATACATAGCAGCTCATAATGGGCATCACTTCCTGAGTAGATTTAGTATGCAGTACCCTAGATCGATCGATCACATTTATATCTCTCTTGATCTCTTTCAAACAATGATATATATATTGTATTCACAATTATGATTATCACAAAGACAGTCATAATTGGTTAACCGGTGAATACAAAACTACAATGTGATTCTTCAAAATCGATCTTCCTCTTTCCTTCAAACTCTCAATTTCAGTCCAGCTTGCTTTTCTAGAAATGCCCCATTAGATCGAATCAAAACCATGACCATTGGCAACATCCTAAGATAGCAAACACTAAATAGAAATCTTGAGAATAAGTAAGAGTCATGAGGGGACTAAAAAATTGAGGAACTCTTTTCCTCAAGAGTCTCACACGACATAAAAAAAGTTGAGATCAAACTTTTGCCACTCTTATTGGTCGTCTCATGCATACGTAGTATGAAATACGTATTACGGTATTAACTCATTTTCCATGGAGCGTATGTCTACACTTTTCAATACCGTACAGATGATAGTTCAGACATACCCAATGTCTAACTTGAGTTCACGTATCTACTCATTTACAAAATTCATCAGAACTCACATCTGGCATCATAGACAGATAAAGTAAAATATGTGGGGTATTTTACTTTCGGACATAGTAAGTATTATGTCCTCATCTTAACACCCAGTTAAGGCGACATACGTGTTTTAAGCTTGAGCTCTCGATTATCACCTAGATAATAAGCTTAAAAACAGTCTCATCTCTATTTATCACACAGTAAATAGAGGCGATTACCCGTGTGAGTGGGCTAATCTCATCTGTCCGACATACTTCTTCTAACTTAAAATAATGCACTGAGCATTAAGATGCATAAAGATCAAACAAAGATTCATAGGCATTAATGATGAAAAACATAAATTCATCATATGTGAACACTTATGGAAAAATTATAATATTGAGTACATCAGTCTCTACGCAATCCTAGAGATTTCATATGGCCACAAAACACATCTCTAGATATTGGCTTTGTCATAGGATTTGCTACCATTCTATGCGTAGTATGTACTCTAAGTTCACATCTTTTCGTGCAATCATATCCTTGACAAGAGTTATACTTGGTATCTATAGGTTTGGTCTTGCCATGATATTTTGGATATTTGGTGTACACTTTTGCTGCTTGATTATCATAGTTAACTAATAACAAATCTGCAGCACTTCCAATAGCACCTAAATGATCCAATAATCTCTTAAGCCAAACATCATCTTATACTGCTGCTGATAATGCCACGAACTCAAATCCATCGTGGACAAGGCTATATACTTTTGTTTCTTACTACTCCAACACATGGTGCCATTATTCGGTAAGAGAACAAACCTAGAGGTAGATTTCCTTTCATTTAAATCTCCTCCCCAATCAACATCAGAATAGCCTTAGAGTCGCAGATCCTTTCCATAATAACTCAACATATAATCAGCAGTCCACTTTAGATACCTCAGTAATCTCTTAACGGCTTTTCAAAGTGCTTGACCTGGATTGGATTAGTATCTACTCACCATTCCAACTGCAAAACATATGTCAGGTCTTGTACACATCATAGCGTACAACAAGCTTCTAACAGCACTAGCATAAGGAACATGTTTCATTTGTTCCTTCTCTTGTGGAGTCATTGGACACAGTTTATGGCTCAATCCTTCACCTTTTGCAATAGGAGCGTCAATGGGTTTACAATCCCATATCATTCAATTCAAAATTTGGAAGACAACCAACTTTTGACAGTATTGACTAGCTCCATATTACTTCCGGCAATTAGTATATCATCAACATATAATGATATGATCACAAATTAATCATTGGATCTTTTGATATATACACAATGATCCTCATCTATCATTGTAAAGTCATATGCCATTATGGCATTATGAAATCGTATATACCATTGTCTTGACGACTGCTTAAGGCCATATATCGACCTCCAAAGTCGACATACCTTTCCTTCTTGGCCTTTCACTATGAAACCAGCAGGTTGTTCCATATATGTTTCTTCCTCTAATTCTCTATTGAGGAAAGCAGTCTTTACATCCATTTAATGTAACTCAAGATCCAGACTAAACACTATTGCCAGAACTATGCGAATCAAGGCAAATCTTACTATAGGAGAAAAAATATCTTCATAATCAATTCCTTCCTATTGATTATACCCCTTCGCCACAAGGCGAGCCTTATGCCTTTCAATCGAGCCATCAGTCTTTCGCTTTATTTTGAGAACCCATTTGTTCCCAATAGCTCTGCGTCTTTTTGGCAGATCAACCAGTTCCCAGACTTGGTTTGATTTCATTGACTCCATTTCCTCTTCCATTGCATTAATCCATTTTTCCTTACTAGGGCAATTCAAAACCTCATTAATATTTCTTGGCTCATCCTCATCTTGTGGAGCAATCATAAAAGTTTCCCCTTCAATGTCAAAACGTCGACGGGGAATACTTTGGCGACTTGTTCGCCGTATGGGAGATTGTACACTTAGCACATCATTCCCCATTATGCTCCCACTCGGATTAGATAATGACGATATCATCTCATCATGTGGTTGTAATTGAGAATGAGTTGAATTCAATTCATCACTTCTCATATTACTCCCACTTGGATGAACTCAACCAATATCATTATCTAGATCCAAGGTTTCAAATAGGGAGTGATCTTCTCCTATTTCGCCCTTCTTATGAAAATTCATCCACTAAGAATGTGACATCCCGTAATTCAAATTCAGTTATTCTCCCACTTTCCTGCTCATCTATGAACACATACCCTTTCGAGTGTTCGGAGTATCTCATTAAAATACTCTACTTTTATCTGGGACTCAATTTCCCAAACTTGTGAGAGGACATATGAGTATAGGCAGCATAACCCCATGGCTTAAGTAAACTTAAGTCTGGTTTCTACCTATCCATAACTCATATGGAGTGGAACTAACTGATTTGGAAGGCACCCGGTTAAATATTTAGGCAGCAGTTAACAACGCATCACTCCATAAAAGTGATATGTAAGTTAGCATACGCCATCATGGACCTAACCATTCCAGTAAGGTTCTGTTTCTTCTCTCTGCAACACCATTTTGTTGAGGAGTATATGAAATAGACAACTATCTTTCTATTCCTTTTTCATCACATAATTTTCTGAACTCATCAGATAAATATTCTCAACCTCGATCGGATCTAAATGCTTTTATTTTCTTGTCTAATTGATTTTCAACCAAGTTCATAAACCTTTTGAAAACAACTTATGCTTCAGATTTATGAGAAATCAAATAGACACCTCCGATTCGAGTATAATCATCTATTAAGAGTGATGAAATAAACAGCCCCTTGCCTTCCTTTCACATTCATTGAACCACAGACGTCCAAATGGATTAAATGGCGAGGAAATTCAGCTCTTTTACCTTTTTCAAATGGTCTCCTTGTCATTTTCCCTTCTAGGCAATGCTTACATATGGGCAAATCGACTTTTTCAATGTTGCCCTACAAGCCCTCTTTGGCTAGTCTTTTCATATGTTGTTGGCCCATATGACCAAGTCTAGCATGCCACTATATTCACATCATTATCATATAAAATAGAAGACGTGAAACAAGGGAATAACATATTGACATCACCACAGTCAACATTTAGTACAATAAAACCATTTAGAAAGTGACCACAACCATAGTAGTTTGTACCTAAATACAAATCTACACCTTTATTATGGAAGTTCATTCTAAAACCAAACTTAACCAACATCAAAACAGACATTTAAATTTCGACGAATCTCCGGAGCATATAGAACATCGTGTAGGAATAAGGTGCGTCCACCACGTATGTTCAATTGGCCGGTGCCAATTCCTTTAACTTCATCTCTGGAGTTATTTCCTACATAGATACACTTAATTCCAGTTGGTACTCGTCAAAATTCCACGAAGGATTTTATATCCTTCGCTGCATAGTCTGTCGCTCCTGAATCTACAGTCCACAAAGGATTGGATTCAGCCAATAAAGCAGAACTTGACACATAAGCAAAGTTCTCAAATGTACAAGAGGTGTTTACATTCTTTAGCTCACGACAGTCGCGAGCATAGTGACCTCTCTTGTCACAATTGTAACACCCTTCCCTTGACATTTTCTTTATTTGAGGACGTTTTCCTCTCTTGTGTTGGTTAACTCTCGATTTCTTGCAACAAGGACTTGATCCTTTGCATTCCCACATATTGAACGAATCAATATGCTTGCGCTTAGAGCACAAAGCCCTTTTTCTGAGCTAGAACCAGCATAGAAAATATCTATTTACAGCTCAAATGCCGTTAGGCGGTCCTTAACTAGCTCAAGGTGGCGCACAACATTTATAAGATCTTCCATAATATGGTCAAGAGCTTCTAGTGCTTCTTGCTTTTCCAGCACATATTTAATCTCCATATTTAATATTTCACAATAGTTGCCGTTCATATCAGCAATCACTTTCTTAGTTGCTGAAACCATCAGTCTGAACACATCACACATACATGCACGAATAATTAATGCCTATCATTTATGCATCCCTATTTACATAGACCCATCATATTAATGAATAATTTTAAGTAAGGCTTCAGAATCAAAAGGTCACTACGTTTCCAATCATCCTCCAAAAATCCTAACTTAAAACTATCATTAATATGATTGTCATATGCAAAATCAATTCTATGAAGTTACAAAAACTTCTATAACTACCCACAGCTAACTACCCACAGCAATCAGCAGTAACATAAAGCAAATATTATCTAACATTCAATATAATAACAATGCTTCCACATAATACAACTATACATTACACTGAGCAATATATACAAAGAAAAAATATCAACTTGGAAAGAGATATTTACATCCATAAAACATCTCATAATTAATCTAAGAAATAATTAGGGAATGTCCCTTCTAATCTATCAGTCAAAACATCTGAGAAAACTGAAGGTACATTTGCCAACCATGGAAAAACTTTTGGAGAGTTTTCATGTCGCCACGAAGGCGCATTCACTCTGCGCCATGTAGAGCACAATCTAAGGGTTGAAGTTTTGGCCAACTCAATCCTATAGTACTCTCTTACAAAAGCTTCCACCAGCCTTCTATAACCCGGGACCACGTTGACCTCCCATAGCCGATCTAACACTGCTTGCCATTCAGGTGGAAGAGTGTTCAACAAAGCCGGCACCTTCTCAAAATCCGGCATAAGATAACCATTATTGATGATTTCCTGTATCATCTGATTGACCTTGACCATATGTGATACTAAATCACCATCAAGCCACCGAAAATCATCTAACTCTTTCATCAGTCTTTTCAGTCTAGCTCTTCCTTCGTCCGTTCTCGGGATTGCAGGTATCCGTGCATTACGCATCATAGTTTCTGCAACAAATGCAGAACTAAAATGGATCACTTATTATCCATAATGAACAAAATAGAAAATACATAAATTTCCATGATTCATGCAACGAATGCAGAATTAAAATGGATGACCTACAACCCACACAGACATAATTGAAAAAGAAACAAATTCCTTTTTTTTTTTTTTGGGTCAACGGTCAACGGTTAAAGTCAACGGTCAACGGTCGGTCAACGGTCAAGTCAACGGTCAACGGTCGTCGCCGGTCAACGCTCGTCGGTCGTCGGACCGGCCGGACCGGTCGGACCGTTCGGGCGGACCGGTCGCACGTGCCGCTCGCGTGCGCGGGATGACGTCATGCAGACGTCAGCGGCATGTGCCACGCGCGTGCCATCGTCAGCGGGTCGGGTCGGGTCGGTTCGCGGGTCGGGTCGCCGCCCGGCCAACCGACGTCATCGCTGACGTCATCGATGACGTCAGCCCAGCGGTTACTGACCGTTGGGTGACGTCATGCTGACGTCAGCACGCGTCGGTCCGTGGACCGGCGCGTTTCGGTTCGTCGCCGGTGGCGAGCGCGCCCGCCGGTTCGCCACCGGCGCGTGTGCCACACGCGCCTGGGCGAACCAGCGCCTCCGGGCGTGTCGCGCCCACGCGCAGCGCCTTCCGGCCGCGCGTGTGGGCGCGTGCGGCGTCGCCCGGCGGCGCTCGACATACCGCCAGACTCGTCTCGACGCCCCCTTTCTCCCAGTGCTTTCAGAATTTGTTTTTGACATTCGAAAACTCATGAAAATGGCCTAAGAAGTCTCGGGTGTCGGGATTGCTCGCCCCGATCCGTACGGCCGAAGTTCCTTTTGCGAAAAATCAATCAAAACACATCAAATTGATCGGGAAAACGTGAACTAGGGCTCTGATACCAATGTTGGGAATGACTGATCCCCGAAAACCGGATTCGACACTAAATCGAACCCCTAAATCAATGCGGAAGACGAAGCCCGGGAAAACACGTATCACCGATCGTAAAGCACACCACGGATTTGAGCGTACCTTGTTAGCCACAGATTAAACACCGACGTTGATAGAGAAAGAGAAACTGAGCAATCCGATCCGATGAAGCCTTGAAGGGAGGAAGAACAAGCCGTATGCTTACTGTCTTTTCTTTTGGGAGAGAGAGAGCATGGAGAGAACGTACGTCTTTTTCCTTTCCTAAAAACAACGGTATGTTTTCTCTCTCTCTCCTCCCTTTTATACCTCTCCCTTCCCACGGGCCCTATTCCCGTGGGCCGGGCCTTTTGGGCCCAACTTGGGCGGACGGGCCTTAAGCCCATCTCATAAATCCATCAGCAATATTTCAACTCTAGGAATTCTAGAACAGGGTTGCCACTCGAAACTCTAATCATCGCATCATTTTTCAATGCATTTTCAATTCGTAATGTCTTCAGTGAACACCAATTTATGGTATCCAATGTTGAAAAACAGCATTGGGACGAGCAAACTCACCAATGTAGTGCCCGGAACAAGATTTGTGGCAACGCATAATAGTTATTCCAATTCTATCTCATTTAGTTATTTAGTCTAGCTTTAAGAAATTTTTTATTATCAGAGCAATAACAATTTCATCCAACATGTGTTGTCTCAAGCTTCAAGAAATGAAAAATGATTTGAGATGTGAAACAAAGAAGTCATTGAGACAATGCACATAAATTCAATGGTCAAAACTAAACTTCACATGTTCATATGGTGAAAAGGCTCGACGGTAACGGACAAGATCTTTCCACATGGAATGAGATGGAAATCCATGGCTGATGGTTTGTTGCATGTGATGGAGACATGTGGGCATTGTTTATTTGCCACCTCATCATAGTGACATGAGTAGGCCCGTTAAACGGGTGGATTGGATTGGGTTGAGTTTGGATTAGATCGAAAATAATTTGATTCAAATTGATCAATTTAATCTATTTTGACCAAATTATATGTGATGCAAATCGAGCGACCCGTACTCGATTGGAGTCGGGATCCATTTCAAGAGATTTTTCCCCTCTTTTTGTCTTTGACTAATCAACCAAAGAAGTTACTTGATCTAGTCCAAATTTTATTCTTGTATCACTTCCCAATAGGCATAATTTCAATAGATGAGTAGCCGATATATCCAAGAGCAAACCATCACGGGCATATAACCTGTTAGAGTTAATCACCACCTCTCTCACAGCTCTTGATTCAATTCTCATGTGCTTAAAGCTTATGCAGTCTTTCAACTCAGGAAACTACAAAACAAGGCACCTCCTCAAAAGTCTTCGATCCATCAACTTGGCATATCGAATGCGCAGTGTCTTCAGCAAAGACCAATTCACAGCATCTATCAACCAAAAATCGCCTCGAGACAAGTGCAAACTTACCAACGTAGTGAGGTGGAAGAAGGAAGGTGGCAACACATGAACCTGAAATGCCAAGATGCAGGTTTAACGACAACTCTTCGACGCCATGCCCAATTACAAACTCAACACTCAACGCAGCTATTAATACTTGAATCCAACAAGGGGCTTGCAAACTCAACACAGCTATTAATAATTGAATCCAACAAGGGGTGACAGGAAATTTTTTTCAGAGAAAAGCTCTATAAGATAATGCATTCTACTACTCAAGTATTAGATGAATACAAATGAGGGGCTAACATTCTTATTTAGACAAGAGTCCCTCATATAACATTCACTGATTGGTTCTCGATCTAATGATGGAGATTTAAGAGTCTATCAACGGGAAAATTACCAAAAAAGTCATAAACCTATTGTAATTATGCCAATTCAGTCATAAACTTATTTTTTTTGGCTAATTGAGTCCTAAATCTTTTATAATTATGCTAGTTCAGTTCTCCCGGCTGAAATTGGTCAGCTAGCACTGACGTGACTACCGATTGGTGTCAATGACAATTTTTTTTAATAATATTTTTTAATTGAATTTTTTAATTGAATTTTTTTATTAATTGTCTCTCTCTCTCTCTCTCTCTCTCTCTCTCTCTCTCTCTCTCTCTCTCTCTCTCTCTCTCTCTCTCTCTCTCTCCTCTCTCTCTCTCTCTCTCTCTCTCTCTCTCTCTCTCTCTCTCTCTCTCTCTCTCTCTCTCTCTCTCTCTCCTCTCTCTCTCTCTCTCTCCTCCTCTCTCTCCTCCTCTCTCTCTCTCATTAGGCAAGCTCACCTCGCCGTCACTGGGTGAGGGCAAGCTAGCTTGGCCATTGATGGGGCGAGCCCCCGTCGGATCTAGCGAGGCTCACCTCGCTGTCACTAGGCGAGTTGCTTGCCCAACCACTAGCAAGGCAAACCCCCCTAGATTTGGTGAGGGGGGCCTCACCGTCACTGGGTCTAGTGAGGCAAGCGCTTGCTAGATCTAGCGGGGGCTCGCCTTTTCGTCGTTGGGCGAGTTATTCACCCAAGAATCAGTGAGGTGAGCCCTTGCCAGATCCAGTGGGGGGCTTGCCTTGCCAGTGGCAAGCCGGGCAAGCTCGCCCTCTCCTAGTGATGACGAGGCGAGCCCTCGCTTGATTCGGCGGGGGCTCGTCCAGCGACGGCTAGCTCAATTCGAGGACCGGCCATTATAAAGGAAGAAGGAGGGAGGAGGGGAAAAAATAAAAGAGAAAAAAAGGAAAAAAGAGAAAAAAAATCCAAAAAAAAAATATCAAAAAACATTATTAAAAAAATTGTTGCTGGTGCCAACCGGAGGCAACATTAGCGCCGGCTTGCCAATTTTGATCGAAAGGACTGAGCTGGCATGATTGCAAAAGATTTCTGACTCAATTAGCCCAAAAAAAAAATATTTGGCACAATTACAGTAGGTTTATGACTCTTTTGGTAATTTTCTCGTTTATCAATTACCGACATTTATGATAGGAATTTTCTAAAACAATGCTACGTTTGTCATGTCATCAGTCCTTGGGAATATTCTAGAAGTCTTTGGAAACTCTAGGAGACTTGGTCAATCTTTTTCAGTCGTACTCAATCCTTTGTTCATTTGTGTATATTTTGAATATACATAAAATATGTGCAACTTTTGCTAGTAACAATAGCTAAATAGAAGGAATTCTTTAATGCACAATCTCATCTAAAAGTGTGCATATATGAAATAAGAAAACGTAAATTACACCAAATGGAAATAAAATTTGTTTTCTCTTTCTGCGCGGCTTTAGATGGTGCGTGAAAACCAAGTATGTTGACACTATAAGTCAGGTCTAACAAATGCTTTGACATGGCTTCATTTTGAGTTTTTTAAGTTTGATTTTTTTTAAATTACTTATTTCTTGCGTAATAAATGAACTCTATTATAATCGGGTCTGGGTAGGCTCAAGAGGGGTGGGCTTACGTAAATGAGCTTAAGCTCCAGAAAAAAAAAATTAATTACCCGAGTCAGCCTGATATGTGATACCACATCCAAACGCTCTATTTACTAAGCATAGACATAAATAGGTGGTGAAACTTGCAAAATTCTACCAGAAAAGTTAAGCATAAATGACTTCTCAGAGATAATTCCTTAGCAAAAACCACATTCATGATCAAGTTTGGCATCTCATGAGCTTAGGAATAGCATAATCACATCTTAAATTACATACACGTCCCCTTTTCTTTTCTTTTCTTTTTCAAACTGGCTGACAAATGTTGCACCAGAGAAGATCGTTCTCGCCTTCCAATCATGCCAAATACAGACTGCGATGCAAGTCGCACGTCTCTATTTTGACGCCGACTCCACTGTTCTACTAAAAAAAGGTTGCTGAGTTTGTGCATCAAATTCCATCCAAATTGGAATTGTATCGAAGGTCGGAAGCCAAAATAAGTAGGAGACGTGTTAGCAAGAGTCATGGGGGAGCTACGTGGAGAGGACTGATCGCTCGGCCCCGGCTGCCAACTAATACATTCCATGCCATTTAGTTTCCCCTTTTCTAGGACTACCTATTGATTTGTTTTTTTGGAATGTCGAGTTATTATCGCATGGCATAAGCACCATGGGGTGGCTCTATTAACTTTTTTTCTCCATATAAATGTACTTAAAATGAAAATACACCTAAATGAACTATTAAAGTGGCTTTTAGAAAATAGGAGGGATATTGAAATAATTTCATACAGAAAGGGAAATATTCTTACAAAAAAATCAAAGGTTTAAATATTGCCAACTCTATCGACATATATTTAGATAATATTTAGTCACTGAAAATTTAACTATCCATATTACGATTAGGGTAATAAGAATAGTTTGAACAATAGCTTTTCAACTTAATTGCAATGCAGAGGAATCGCACCCCATCCAAGAATGCAATGAAACTCTTGAACATTTGGATACCGTTGGTGGGTAGAGAGAACGATATATGTGGATTAGAGCTCCGAGTGGAACGCCATCATTTAGACAAGACAATGGTTTTGACCGCGTCTTTTGTGGCCAAGAAGGAGAAGATATGAAGGATGATGGCACCGGGCAATTGATTGATGTAATCCACTGAGCTTCGGGTTTCATCCCGACCGGAAGGACGGGGTGATCGTGGACGGGGACGTTTTCCAGTTGGATTGGCAGACAATTCGATCCGGGCCTTGCATGGAGGATTCTTCAAGCCTTTTGCCTGTGGCCCCCGACGGCGATGGAGCCAAAAATTAGGCCTTAAAGCTTTAATCAGAACAGAGACTAGACCCACAAACTCTTCTTATTTATCTTCAAAATTCAAAAAAGAAAGATATCTAACCTTTGGATAAAAATGGAGATAAATATAGATAGTTTCAGATAATAATTCTCAAGAGCCTATGAAAATTATTACTAACAGAGAGCAACTATCATATCCTTTTCCTTTTGGTAATTTTCCTTTTTCACTATATTTGTACTTATTCCTTTTCTTGTTTTGGATTATTGTGGCCGTGGCATGAGCCCACACGAGGGCCATGTTAATGTACATGCCACACCTATTATTCTTAAAATTTAAAACACTCCAAAAGAAATTATCATAATGCTTTTTCAAAATAAGAGAGTCTTTGAATTAATGTTTTCACAAATAAGTCGTATATTTATTAATTATTCAAGTATTTTAATGCGGCTGATTCTATCAACATAATCTTAGAGCTAAACTAAGCTATAAAAAATATACATAATAAATGAAATATATTCAAATCACTTGAATTTTTTTTTTTTGGCAAAAAGTTCTACAAAAATTCACTCAACCTTCTTCTTAGCGGACTTCAACTTTTGCAAGCCATCGAAGGCAATTGTTCCGCTCTTTTGTTTCTTTTACTTTTCCCTCTTTAGTACTTTTCGGTAAATTTATTTTATTTTTCAAGTTATTGTGGCTGTGACATGAACACCACATGTTAGTCCCCTTAACTTTGTTGTCATATCAATATTTTCCAAATCAAAAAAATTTAAAACATATTATCTTCTAGAATAAGAGGGATATTGAAGAATTTTTTCTTTCGAAAATAAGTTGTGAAATTACAAATTATGGAAGCATTTTAATATAGCAACTTCTATCTATAGATTTAACCTAACAGTATAAATGTCTAAATTATAATTAGAGTATAAAAATTTGAAGAATTATTAAGATATGTTTAAATGCTAAGAAATAGTATTTTTTAACAAATCATGAAAAAATGTGACTCGGCTGATATAGTTGGTCAAGAATTTTTGTATTTTATGACCATTGTGCAAAGAGGGTAACTATCTCTACCTTTTCATTTTGATTAATTTCTCTTTGTAATGTTTTCAATTTATTTTTATTTATTAGAGCTAGTTTATCCTTTTTAATTTTTTTATAATCTCTTTGTTGCAACGGCTGAATACTATCGTTACCTTTTTTTATTTCTAATGGTTTACCCTTCCTAGTACTTTAGCCCAGGTTCACATATCAAGCCCAACCCTATTTAAATATAGCCTCAAGTCCACCACAATTACAATAAGCCCAAAGGCACCAAAGCCCGCCCAAAAAACCTAATTCTCCGTTTTTGTTCTCTCTTCCTACGCCCGGTCTGCATCACGAGGAAGAACAGAAAATGGACTTTGCAAGGCCGAAGCTCGCCAAACCAGAATATCGGCAAACAAAGTGATAAAATAAAGGCGCACAAAGTGGAAGATAACTGTAGGGATCCATCAAAACGCATCTGACGAGCGACGGGCACCAGCGATGGACTGAAAACCAAAAGCAATCGAACGAAGTTCATTTAGGCATTTCGTCGAACATGTGGTAGGCACCGTCCGGGAAGGAAAAACCGAGCCGATTAAGGCCCAAGTTTGCAACGACGTTCGGCACGGACAGTAAATGGACACGTCATGGCGACTGGGGGAGGCTCAATGATGCTCGAAATCGAGCACAGGTGTGCACCAATGAGTCGCGGCCTCGGTTGGCCGAGACAAGGACCAATGGAGTACTAAATGGGGTGCTGGCGGGGGGGTCCCTACCAAGCTCGGTGGCAGTGGACGGCGGTCGAGCATAATAGATCGGGCTATGTCCGCTCGCGTTGCACACCTGAAATCGGACTGCCGCAAGGCCAACCCGGCCTCTTTTTCCTTTACCCCTTCCCCTGCCTGGGCCAATCCATTTTTCCCTCTTCCCCCGCATGGGCCAGCCCCTTTCTTTTTATCTTTTTCCCTTCCCCGGCCTAGCCCTCTTTTTTTCCTTCCCCTTTCCTCCCCGTCCTTTGGGATTTGCCACAACAACACGGAACAGAGGTCGGTGGCAAAGCAAGGCAAACGGGGCAGCCCAATTGAAGTTGGTCATCAGGACTAGGCCGGCAAGGTAGCTAGCAATGGCAAAGGGCGAGAGAGTCTTTCGGCGACTCGACTACACCTCAGCCATGTCTAACGACCACTAGCCAAGGCCTTGAGTTCGTGCTTTCCCCCTTTCTCGGCAATCTTCATTTGTGCCTTTGTCGCAACCTTCCCTTGACATGCATCATCTAGGATTCAATTAATATTATTAAGTCTAAACTTAACTTGGGCTCTCCCAAAATTATAGCAATTTGCAACTTAGGTTCAAATTTTTAACATACAAATGACTTACAATAAGGAGTCATTACTAATTAGTTTATGATTAATCGATTAGAAAATCAAGTAAAATAATAGTGATTTACTTAACTCCTGCGAATAGCGGAATTTGGGTAAGGGAACTTAGTTATATTAGATTTTTCTAACGCTCTTTAAATACCATTCATTTTATCAAAAAAAATAAAATAAAATTAGTAAGCAGCTTGGATATATTTTATTATTTCCTAATATATGAGGTAATCATGCGGGATTTTGGTGGGAGCCTATTGTCCCTTGCCTCTGGTTGGTGAGGGTTGCCACACATCAAAGACCCTGCCAACCATGGCCAACACCTCACTTGTGATGGGGTAGTGTCCACAAGACAGGAGAGTTGGCCTAGCCTTCGTACCTAGTTTATTTATTTTGTTTAGTTTTATCCTTTTTCTTCTTTGAGTTTGTGTTTTTATAGAAAAAAAAAACATAATAAGGAAAAAGATAGAAAAAGGGATAGAAAATAAAAAGAATTTAAATGATAGAAGTGCTCTTGATCATCCAATGAGTTCGGATCATTTTTTTAGACTGACATGATCACTCTAAGCCCTTATTTTAAATAAGGTCAACTCCATATTCTTATTTGAAAAAATGAGGCATTTCATGTCTTTATTTTAAATAAATTTCATATCAGGCATTTATTTAAAAAAATGATGACACTTCATGCCCTTATTTAAAATTTCCCTAGATTTCATAAAAAAAGCTGCAATAATTCTTGACTAATTTATAATCACCAGAAGTTATGATATAGTTCTACTAATTATTGTTTATGATTGCAAGTAAATAGTAAGTGACATATCAAATTTATAATTTGAAGAATCGATATTATGATTTCAGGATTTAATCTTCATAAAATTAAAATTGATTTAAAGAAGTTTCAAACTTGCGGATGTTATTCTTAAAATGTTTGGTGAATCGATTAAAAGAATCTTTTTTGTAGTTATAATTTTAGTTTATTTTAGTATATTCCTGCTATTTCATTTTGCAAACCAAAGGCCCAGGGTTCGCTTTCTCCCTAATTGAAAAATCGGGAAGAGCCGACACAGCCAAAATTAGAATTTATTATCCTAAATGTTTGATGAACATGCATTTGTTAAGGAAAAAAATAAAAGAAAATACCGACCAAGTTAGCATAACACGTAAGTCAATTACTTAATTTACCTTTTTTCTCTAAGCATAAATTTTAATTGTAGTCCTCCACCTCTTTTCTCACATCGAAATCTTCTAATTTGTTTTTGCAATCAAATTCTTTATTTAGTCATGCATGATAAAGAACTAGAAAGAGAAAAGTTTCGATAAAAAAAATTTCAGCGACAAAATAGGAAAAATATATAAAAAAAAGAAAAATTGAAGGATAAGGCAGTGTGTTTAAAAAAGGATAGGAAATCGGATCGAATAAAAAAAAAGATAAGATTCCAAATTGTATCGATAACTAATTGATTGCTCGTGTAGAACAAAATGAAAAGGAAATGTCCTTGGAAACCTCAAGGGAACATCAGCAGAAACCCTACAATTTCAAATCCATGGCGACGCACTCCGTCCACCAGAAATCCTCCGGCGACCGTCCTATTCGCACCAAAGGAAACCGACCTCCTCCTCCTTTGAGCCCTTGGGATCTAATCAGCGCCTTGCCGGACGCCGTGATCCACCACATCTTCTCGTTTCTGTCCCTCAAAGACGTCGTCAAGACCAGCGTCCTCTCCAAGCGCTGGCGGTGCACTTGGACGTCCACCGCCCACCTCGCATTCAATGGAGTCTGGCCTCGCAATCACGACGCCTCCTCCTTTGACTTCCCGTCCCTCGTCGACAGCGTCCTGAGGCAGTGCACCTCGCCCACGGTGAAGAAATTCCACGTCACCGACTTACAGTACCATGAGGACGACCGCCCCAAGGTTGACCGCTGGCTCCACTTTGCGGCGGGGCACCGGGTGGAGGATCTCTGCTTGTCTCTCATCACCGAGATGCGGTCTATGTATATTCTGCCACCGTCCTTGTATTGCTGGAGCTGGTTGGTGTGCCTCGAAGTCAGTTTGTGCCGTTTCTTGTGGGACCTGACTGTTAGCTGGCCTTGTCTTAAGGTCTTGTCTATGGAATATGTGGAGTTGAGTGATGATTTCCTCCGGCGAATCTTGAGGGGAAGTCCTGTTTTAGAGTCCCTCGAGCTGCGGCAGTGTTGGCGCATAAAGAACATTATAATAGATTCAACAAGTGTGAAAGACTTGCTACTCATTGGTGCCGATAACTTTCTGCTGGAGAAAATTTGGGCCCCGCATTTGCTGTCATTGCGTGTATCAGGGATGTGGAAGCGCCGTATATTCACACTTGATGATGTATCTTCTTTGGTTAAAGCTGGGGAAAAGTGCCAAAAAAGTCCTAAACCTTTTGGCTTTGTGCCGATTTAGTCCTAAACCTTTTTTTGGTGCCGATTTAGTCCTAAACCTTTTTACGTTGTGCCAAGTTAGTCCTTTCTGGCCAATTTTGGCCGGACTTTGCTGACTGGACGCCGACCGATTGACGTGGCCTAATCGGCGCTGACGACGTACAATTTTTAATAATATTTTAATATTTTTTAATATTTTTTAATATTTAATATTTAATTTTATTCTTTTATTTTTTATTTTTATTTTTATTCTTTTCTTTATTCTTTTTCTTTTTTTCTTTTTCTTTTTTCTTCTCATCTTCTTCCTCTAGCCGGTCGCCAGAGCTCGGCGACCGGCCAGAGGCGACGGCCGACGAGGTCGACCGGGATCAAGGTTATCACTGGTGAAAACGGCGCCTTAAAGAACGCACGGTGTCGGTGATTGGTATGTCATTGGCGAAAACGACGCCCGAGAAACACATGTGATTTGGTGAATGAGTACACCACTGAGAAAGCGTGGTATGAGTGGGAATGACCTAGAGAGGGTCTAATTGACATGTAATCGACTTAGTCGATTGGCCAGTGCTTGATCGAATGTCGTGAATTGTTTGAATATCTGTGTTTAACCTTGAATTGCAGGTTGGAACTGAGGCTAAGGTAAGTCCTCTGACTCGTGTTGTGCTTAGGCAACCGTATGGCGTATTAGTTTATTAATCGAGTCCTAGTGGGTAGGACTCGCTGAGACGTGGTCTCATTGGTTATTGAATAACCATTTCAGGACCCTGAGGAAAAGCTGAGGAGGAAGAACCTGAAGGGGAGAAAGTATTTTGAAGTAGAAGATGATCCAGAGAGGGATCTTGAATATAACCCAGATGTGGATTGAGATCCCATCCCTTTTGTGAACCCTGTTTTAGTGTCGATAGGTGTGAGACTTTTATGCTGTAAATAGTATTGTAAATATACTATGAGTGGTGATGTTAATGAAAGTGTGGTTGTGAATTTCAATATGGCCTGCTTTCCTATCCCATTGTTTTATTGTCTGGGGATTTATAACTGCTTCCGCATGTGCTAAATAAAAAAGAAAGGGTCGGCGATACATAGTCCTGGGATATCGCATTCTAAAATCGACCAAGAAGAAGGATGTGCGTGCGTCCGAGGATCGGGGCGTGACATCCCCTTTTTGTGGTATCAGAGCATAGGTCAAGATTGGAGTGATAAGGAGCGTTGACCATGGGATAGTTAGTAGGAAATGCCTTTAAATTCATGCTGGTGCATGTCTGTGTTAGCTGAGTGCTAAAATTGTTTGTTATTTGAATCGCTCCGCTTCTAATTCAGTGTTGAATTGGAAGCAGGTGTCAATTCTTTAAAGCGACACTATGAGCGATCAGGAGCCGAGGACTCCTGCAAAGAGGGCCAGTAGGGCCGTGACTCGGGGTAGAGCGCCGACTAGAGTCGGTACCCGAGGAGGCCGTGGTCGAGCGCCAGCACAGGCTAGCGCGAGTGGAATGATTCCATCGGTTGTAGAGGCTAGAGTAGCACCACCTCCTGTTGGTGCTGGCGTAGCAGCCCCGGGTGAGCAAGGGATTGTCGGAATAAACCAGGCTCTAGATGCTATGCGAGAGATGATGGGGCAACAGGCCCGAGATCAGACTGCCGCCTTTACTGCCGCCGTTCAAACTGCCGCCACTGCCGCTGCCAATGCTGCTGCAGATGCCGCTGCACCCGCAGTTGCACCTGCCGTCGCCCCTGCTGGAATACTACCAGGAGTTATGGCCGCTGGAAGGCCGGTTCACCAGTTAGTGGACCAGTTCTTAAAGATGAATCCGCCAAAATTCATGGGTACTGGAGACCCTGAAGCAGCATCTCTATGGCTACAGGATTTGGAAAAGGCATTTGCACTCCTGATGTGCAATGAAGAAGAAAAGGTGTTACTAGCTGTATACCAACTTCAAGGTAACGCCAATATATGGTGGAGATCCGCCAAGGATATAGTATTCCTGGAAGGTGTGGTCCAAGTGTGGGACACCTTCCTCAGAGCTTTTAATGATCAGTACTTTTCAAGTATTGCTCGGGAACAAAAGATAGAGGAGTTCTATCGTCTCCGCCAAGGGAGCATGACAGTTGACCAATATGGGGTCAAGTTCGCAGAACTGTCACAGTATGCTCCTAAACTGATTGAAGACCCTGAAGAGAAAGCTCGGAAGTTCAAAAGCGGTCTTCGTACTGAATTGAAACAACCTCTGCTACCATGGGACTTGAAAGATTACAGAGAGGTTTATCGTCGAGCCCAGATGATAGAGCGAGGATTGAACGAACAAGCTGCCTTGTCGGGGTCGAGATTTAACTCTAATCGAGAGAATATTCGTCAGGGAAAAAGACCCATGCCCGGAGGTAGATCCCATGCCTCACCTTTCAAGAGGAGTGGATTCAATAGACAGATGTCCAATAACCCGAGTATATGTCGCTTTTGTGGAAGGCGACACGGGGCAGCTCTGTGCCCAGCCAGGACAAGAGCCTGTTTCGAGTGCGGCCAACAGGGCCACATCGCAAGGTATTGTCCAAAGAAGCAGAGAGGACAACCTCAATTGCCACCGCCACCACCGAGAGGACAGATAAGAGGGTATGCCCCTCAGAACGTGCCGCAAGGAGGACAGCAGAGACCTCCAGCTCAAGGCACTGTGTATGCAATCACACAAGGTCAAGCAGAAGCTGCGCCTAACGTGATAACAGGTATGGTTTCGCTCAACGACCAACCTACTTATGCTTTGTTTGATCCGGGAGCAACTCACTCATTTATTGCTGAACAGTATGTTAAGTTGATAGGAGTCAGTCCTATATTATTGGAGTCGGCAATGTGCATATCTACACCCTTGAAAGATAAAGTTATTACTGCTTTGGGTTGTTCAGGGTGCAAGTTAGTGATTGGTGAGCTAGAGGGGAAAATAGATCTTTTAGTCCTAGCCATGTATGACTTTGATTTAATAATTGGCATGGACTGGCTCACCAAACAAAGAGCTAAAATGGACTGTTATCGTAAAACGATTCAGTTTGACCCGATAGAAGGTGATAGCTTCGAGTTTGTAGGAAGTCGAGGAGGACCCTCGATTGTCCTAATCTCGTCGCAAGAGACAACTCGTCTGTTAGACGAGGGTTGTCAATGTTACCTGGCAACTGTCGTAGATACGACAGTTGAAGAGCTGAAAGTGGAAGACATTCCAGTAGTTCAAGAATTTCCAGATGTCTTTCCGAAGGAATTGCCAGGTCTACCGCCAGAAAGAGAGATTGAATTTGTGATTGAACTAGCACCGGGGACAGAACCGATTTCAAAGGCACCGTACAGAATGGCATTGACAGAATTGAAAGAATTGAAAGTACAGATGTAGGAATTATTAGACAAAGGATTTATTCGTCCTAGCGCATCACCTTGGGGAGCACCAGTTTTGTTTGTAAAGAAGAAAGATGGTTCATTGCGATTGTGCATCGATTATAGACAACTCAACCAAGTGACCATTAAGAATAAGTATCCACTCCCAAGGATTGATGATCTGTTCGATCAGTTACAAGGAGCATCAATGTTCTCGAAGATTGATTTGAGGACGGGATATCATCAACTGAGAATTAAGAAAGAGGATATTCCTAAGTCAGTATTTCGTACTCGGTATGGTCACTATGAGTTTACAGTGATGCCATTCGGGTTGACGAATGCTCCAGCTGCCTTCATGGATATGATGAACCGAATATTCAAGGAATATCTATATCAGTTTGTGATCGTGTTCATTGATGATATCTTGGTCTATTCGAGAAGTGACGAAGAGCACGAGAATCATCTAAGATTAGTGCTCCAGACTTTAAGGACGCATCAGTTATATGCTAAGTTTAGCAAATGCGAGTTTTGGTTGACTCGTGTTGCGCTCTTAGGTCATGTGATTTCCGGAGAAGGAATCTCCGTCGACCCGAGCAAGATAGAAGCCGTGATCAATTGGCAGAGACCGACATCAGTGACAGAAATCAGAAGTTTTCTGGGATTGGCAGGTTATTACAGACGGTTTGTAGAAGGTTTCTCAGCGTTAGCATCGCCTCTAACTAAGCTCACGAGGAAAGACGAAAAGTTTATATGGACAGACAAGTGCGAGCATAGTTTTCAAGAGCTGAAAGAAAAGCTGACTACCGCACCTGTGCTGACAATTCCATCGGGTCCTGGAGGATTCGAAATCTATAGTGATGCGTCATTCAAGGGGTTAGGTTGCGTGTTGATGCAACACGGCAGAGTTGTTGCATACGCCTCCCGTCAGTTGAGACCTCATGAATTGAACTATCCGACGCATGACTTAGAGCTCGCCGCAATTATCTTTGCCTTGAAGATTTGGAGACATTACTTGTGCGGGGAAAAGTTTCAAATCTTCACGGACCATCAAAGTCTCAAGTATTTATTCTCTCAAAAGGAGTTGAACATGAGACAGCGCAGATGGATAGAATTGCTGAAAGACTACGACTGTGATATTTTATATCACCCAGGAAAGGCGAACAAGGTCGCCGATGCTTTAAGTCGAAAGTCTTCAGTGGCTCATATACTGATTAAGGAGTGGAACTTAATCGAGAGAGCTCGGGATTCGGTATTCAAATTTGAGGTAGGCCACCTCTCGAGTTTTATGGCCACCCTCAGAATTGAACCGGATGTCCAAGTTAGAATTAAACAACTCCAACCGACAGATCCAGATGTACTGAGAATTCTTCAGGAAGACGCAGAGAAAAGAAAGGCTGATTTTCAGATTACTGATGACGGAACACTAAGATTCCAAGGACGTTTGGTTGTACCTGACGATGTAGAGCTTAGAGAAGAAATTTTATCTGAAGCACATCGTAGCAGTTACAACATTCATCCTGGAAGCACTAAGATGTATCAGAATCTACGTCAACACTATTGGTGGTCAGGTATGAAGGCGGATATCGCCAAACATGTGGCCAAGTGTTTGACATGTCAACAAGTAAAAGCTCAGCATTGTAAGCCGGGAGGACTTCTGCAACCTCTCGCGATTCCAGAATGGAAATGGGAGCATATCACAATGGATTTCGTGACTGGACTACCAAGGAGTCAGAGAGGGAATGATTCGATCTGGGTGGTAGTCGATAGACTGACGAAGTCGGCTCACTTCATTGCAGTTCGAAAAGACCTCAGCTTGGATAGGCATGCAGACCTGTATGTGCGCCAAGTGGTTCGAATGCATGGAGTGCCGGTTACGATAACATCTGATAGAGACCCGAGATTTACTGCTGCTTTTTGGAAGAGCTTGTAGAGTGCTCTTGGTACAAAGCTTCAGTACAGTACGGCTTATCATCCTCAGACGGATGGCCAGTCCGAGAGGACAATACAGACCCTCGAGGACATGCTGAGAGCTTGTGTAATAGACTTCAAGGGAAGTTGGGAAGATCAACTTCATCTCGTAGAATTTGCCTACAACAACAGTTATCAGCAGAGTATTCAAATGGCCCCATTCGAAGCACTGTATGGCAGAGCGTGCAGAACACCAGTATGTTGGGATGAAGTCGGGGAAAGAAAGATAACAGGCCCAGAGTTGGTTCAGCAGTCAGTAGATGCCGTGACAGTGATCAGAGACAGATTAAAGACAGCGCAGAGCAGGCAGAAAAGTTATGCAGATAAGCGCCGGAGGTCTTTGGAATTCCAAGTTGGTGATCACGTTTTTCTGAAGGTGTCACCAATGAGGGGAACTTCGCGCTTTGGTAAGAAAGGCAAACTAAGTCCGAGGTACGTAGGTCCGTTTGAGATTCTTGAGAGAATCGGGACCTTAGCGTATTGTCTTGCGTTGCCGCCAAGATTGGCGCAAGTGCATGACGTCTTTCACGTGTCGATGTTAAGGAAGTATGAGCCTGACCCGACCCACGTACTCAATTTTGAAGAATTGGACGTGGATGACCGTGTGTCATACGTCGAAAGACCGGTCCAGATTGTCGATCGCAAAGAGCAAGTTCTGCGTACAAAGACTATTCCCTTAGTCAAAGCGGTCTGGCAACACCACGGTACAGAAGGAGCAACATGGGAGACTGAGGAGTCAATGAGAGAATTGTACCCCCACCTTTTTAATCAAGTCTTGTAAGGTTTAAATTTCGAGGACGAAATTTTTATAAGAGGGGAAGAGTTGTGACATCCAGAATTTTCAGTATTGTTTTCTATTAAATTAATCGGGCATTTCATTGACGTGTCTATAGGGTTGTTCTCAGAGCTGATCACTCTCGAGATAACTAGACTAGCTGGGTATGCCATTAAAGAATATTAAGCCAATAGACTTGAGAATTCGACCAGGAAGCGGCTTCTCGACCGTGTTCATCTTTAGAGGTCATTACTGCACAGTTAAAGATCGAATTGAGATCAGAGATAGGTCGGTTCGACTGAGATGTGTGGCCGATCGTGGGTGACTCCACTAAATTGGAAAATTCTCGTCGACCGGCACTAATTTGATTTTCTGTCGTTTTGGTACCCTGTGTTGGTAGTCGAGCCCTCGAGATTTTCACGACAATTGAGAGTCGCCAATGTGTCGAGTGGGTTCATTGTGGCTCGAAGAAAATTGACCACGAGTCAATTGCCCTAAAAAGTTCTAAAAACTACCCGGTAGTCTAGGTCACACTAAAAGCACGCCGGAGTGAAATTAACCATCGATTTGAGTCAGATTTCAGAAATCGAAAGTTCAGTGATGTCACAAGCTATTTTAGGAACGTCGACTCAGTCTCAGAAGATTTTCGGAGATTCGGGAAATTTTACGGAAATTGGGTTCGGACGTCGTGGAAGTTTGGCCGAAGTTCAGATTGGCTAAATTAATGGGAAATTTGACTTTCGGGTTGAGCCTGTGTGTGTCGGAGATTTATAGAAGCTAAATGAGGATGAATTGAAATTATTCAAGTGTCCAATTGAGAGGAGATGATGCCAATTTCGTAATCCCCCCTCATGCCTAGCCAAAGTGCACCAATTGAGGTGTTGTGAGAAGTGTTGGTGTGGCTCATTGGAGGCCAAGGGATTATACATGGCCAAGACTTGGTCTTGGAGATATTTGTGGAAAAATCAAGCTCAAGGGACCCTCCATTCCTTTTTCATCTCTATCTCCTTACATCCTCTCACCCACCGTCCACCTCCATCCTCTCTCTCCCTTTTTATTTTTCTTCGAGCGACACCTCCATGAATGGCGAATGTTGAAGATGGCAACTCCTTCCCTTGAAGATTGAAGCCCACACGTTCCTCTTCTTCACAGATTCTGCCAGCCACACGCCAACCCCACTACCGTTGGTCTCTTCTGTCAAAACTCCTCTCGCTGGCCTTGGTGGTTGACTGGCGGCACTCACGAAGCCTTGAAGACCGAAATCTCAAGTGGAAGCTGCTGTCGTTCGTTGCTTCTCTGCGAAGACTCCACCGAACGCCATCTTCTCTCCACCCGAGTCTTCCAGCTGCCGCGCACGAAGCCTTGCTGACCGAAGACTCCGCTGAAGCCAGCCAATTTCCTATTTTGTTGACCTTGTGGCCGCGTGTCTTCAGCTCCATTGAACTCAACTGCAGCGACGTCCAAGCCTCCGCACGTCCGCGCCACTTGTCCCTGCACCGCGATTCTTTAGTCAATAGCCGCAAGTTGCTCCCATTTGGTTGACCACCGAGAGAAGTCGAAGCAGCTCCGTTCTTCACAGCGTCTTCTTCAGCTCGTGCGAAGCGGTCCAGCCCAGCTCCTTCGTGAGTTCAGCCGCAAGCGAATTGGAAGCCCATCTCAATTGAAGCCCATTTAAATTGCAGCTCAGCCACTTCAGTTCAAGTTGCAGCCCAGTAATTTGAGGCCCTATTCAGCAGAATTTTATTGAGGCCCATCTCCTGCAGTCTTCAAGCCCAATTTCCAGCAAAGAAATTTGAAGCTCAAGTGAAGTCAGTCCAGAAATTTCAGCAGGCCCAATTCAACTTGGGTCTGGCCCAAAAGCAAGAACAAATCTCAGTTGGGCTGAGATTTGTTGGGCCAAGATCAAGGCCCGGTCCCAAGCCTGCCGGTGTCGTCGAAAGTCCGATTTCGGCCGCCGTCGTGTCGCCGTTGCGGTGATTCGATTCCCGCTTTTGTCAAGTGAGTTTTACTCACTAATGCTTTATTAGTTTGCTAATTATGTCTTAGGGTTGGTTAGATTTAATTACATGGAATTAGGTGGTTAGATTAGGTTAGAACAATTAAATTAGTGACTTGAGGATGCATGTTAGGTGGTTAGACCTAGCTATTAGCAAGTAGAAATGTTTGGTTATTTATTGAATGTATCTCGGGATTTTTCCCGACCCGTTTCGGGCTCCAATAAGGCAATATAGGCCTAAATTGGATTTTTAATGTTTATTTATTTATTTTCGAAATTTATTTATTTAATTAATTATTTTTCCGGAAATTCAACCGGGATGGCCGGTGACCGGAATTTCGTGCCGATTGTCGTGGTGCAGTCCGTTTATTTAATTGAGCTCTACGTTGTGTGGAATTGAATTTATTGTGGAATTTTAGGAATTGTCCTAAATTGTTTGTTATTGAATATTTGATTGGTAATGGCCAAGCATGGGTATATAGCGCCAGTACGTTGATGGGCTATATAGTAGGGAGAATGGTGAGACCAATCAGGTACGATATTATTGGACATACGTGGTTCGGTGATTGGAAGTATCACTGGCGAAAACGGCGCCTTAAAGAACGCACGTGAATGACTTATAGACAAACGTGGTTCGGTGATTATGGGAATATCACTGGTGAAAACGGCGCCTTAAAGAACGCACGATGTTGTCTATAGCCGATGTCACCTTGGCGAAAACGGCGCCCTTGAAAGGACACGTGGTTCGGTGATCAAGGTTATCACTGGTGAAAACGGCGCCTTAAAGAACGCACGGTGTCGGTGATCGGTATGTCATTGGCGAAAACGACGCCCGAGAAACACATGTGATTTGGTGAATGAGTACACCACTGAGAAAGCGTGGTATGAGTGGGAATGACCTAGAGAGGGTCTAATTGACATGTAATCGACTTAGTCGATTGGCCAGTGCTTGATCGAATGTCGTGAATTGTTTGAATATCTGTGTTTAACCTTGAATTGCAGGTTGGAACTGAGGCTAAGGTAAGTCCTCTGACTCGTGTTGTGCTTAGGCAACCGTATGGCGTATTAGTTTATTAATCGAGTCTTAGTGGGTAGGACTCGTTGAGACGTGGTCTCATTGGTTATTGAATAACCATTTCAGGACCCTGAGGAAAAGCTGAGGAGGAAGAACCTGAAGGGGAGAAAGTATTTTGAAGTAGAAGATGATCCAGAGAGGGATCTTGAATATAACCCAGATGTGGATTGAGATCCCATCCCTTTTGTGAACCCTGTTTTAGTGTCGATAGGTGTGAGACTTTTATGCTGTAAATAGTATTGTAAATATACTATGAGTGGTGATGTTAATGAAAGTGTGGTTGTGAATTTCAATATGAAAAATATGGCCTGCTTTCCTATCCCATTGTTTTATTGTCTGGGGATTTATAACTGCTTCCGCATGTGCTGAATAAAAAAAGAAAGGGTCGGCGATACATAGTCCTGGGATATCGCATTCTAAAATCGACCAAGAAGAAGGATGTGCGCGCGTCCGAGGATCGAGGCGTGACAAAGCATGGGTATATAGCGCCAGTACGTTGATGGGCTATATAGTAGGGAGAGCGGTGAGAGCTAACTGAGAATGTTATTGGCTGAGACCAATCAGGTACGATGTTATTGGACATACGTGGTTCGGTGATTGGAAGTATCACTGGCGAAAACGGCGCCTTAAAGAACGTACGTAAATGACTTATAGACAAACGTGGTTCGGTGGTTATGGGAATATCACTGGTGAAAACGGCGCCTTAAAGAACGCATGATGTTGTCTATAGCCGATGTCACCTTGGCGAAAACAGCGCCCTTGAAAGGACACGTGGTTCGGTGATCAAGGTTATCACTGGTGAAAACGGCGCCTTAAAGAACGCACGGTGTCGGTGATCGGTATGTCATTGGCGAAAACGACGCCCGAGAAACACATGTGATTTGGTGAATGAGTACACCACTGGGAAATCGTGGTATGAGTGGGAATGACCTAGAAAGGGTCTGGCTAACATGTAATCGACTTAGTCGATTGATCAATGCTTGATCAGATGTCGTGAATTGTTTGAATATCTATATTTAACCTTGAATTGCAGGTTGGAACTGAGGCTAAGGTAAGTCCTCTGACTCGTGTTGTGCTTAGGCAACCGTATGGTGTATTAGTTTACCAATCGAGTCGTAGGGGGTAGGACTCGCTGAGACGTGGTCTCATTGGTTATTGAATAACCATTTCAGGACCCTGAGGAGAATCTAAGGAAGAGGAACCTGAAGAGGAGAAAGTATTTTGAAGAAGAAGAAGATCCAGAGAGGGATCTTGAATATAACCCGGATGTGGACTGAGATCCTATCCCTTTTGTGAACCCTGCTTTAGTGTAGATAGGTGTGAGACTTTTATGCTGTAAATAGTATTGTAAATATACTATGAGTTGTGCTGTTAATGAAAGTGTGGTTGTGAATTTCAATATGAAAAATATGGCATGCTTTCCTATCCCATTGTTTTATTGTCTGGGGATTTATAACTGCTTCCGCATGTGCTTAATAAAAAGAAAGGGTCGGCGATACATAGTCCTAGGATATCGCATTCTAAAATCGACCAAGTAGAAGGATGTACGCGCGTCCGAGGATCGGGGCGTGACATGAACACTTTGGCTGGTGTACTGAAAAGGGCAACACGATGGCTATACAGGAGTACGCTACCCTTCTAGTTGATCTAGATGATCGTCAGTTATGTTATGGAAATCTCCTAAGGCACCAATCTTGTCTAGAAGTTGATTGGAATCTATCACGCCTGTAAATAAAAATCCCTACGTATCAGCTTGGGATTCTTTACTCGCAACTGTGATATCCAAATTTTCACTCTCATGACCATCATTCACTCTTCATTTTTGTGTAAAACACCAACTCATTAGTTTGACGTCATGTTCTCATTTAGAATTTCAAGCACTTCACCTCTATATTCACCAACTCTCCATTGAACGCAATTTGAACTCGATTGGCAATTGAAGCAGCTTATTTAGGGAAAAGCATCATAGCACATTTAAGGAAAAACAAAGGAGGAATAAGGCCAATGAATCAAAGGGCGCACACCAAGCCATCGCTGAAGAAACGAACACACTAACTAACCAAAAAGGAGAACTTTCTCGAGTCGAAGCAATTACCACGAGAGATTGTCCACAGCCTCTGCCAATTGAAGCGATGAAGCACCACCTTCGAGTCCTCCGTGACCATCGCCAGCAAATCCTTCTCCGGATTCCACTCCGCCATCTTCACCCGCCAATCGGAAGAAACCGAACCAAAAACCTCACAAAACCGAATGGGAAAACAATCGAATCGACCCGCCCATTATTAGGTCTTGAAAGAAGGCGGACCGGAGCCGAACCTGAGAAGCCAGAGGTTTGTCGAACTGAAGCTGAAAGGGAAGCACGTGCCGCGACCCTTCGTCGGTTCTCATAGCTGAAAAAGCTCCGGGAGGAGCCGAAAAAGCAGCCACCAGCTGCTGGGGCAAGCCGCAGGAGAGCGTAGGGAAGCGGCGGTGGCGGCAAATGCGACCAGAGAGGGAGAGCTAGTGGTGGAGGGTGGAAGCCGAAAACCCTAAAAGAAAGCTTGAAGAGGGAGAGAGTAACGAAGTGCAGTGGAAGCTTGAGAATTTTGCAGAGAAAGATGGCGGAAGAGGAAGAGCAGGCGGGAGAGAGAGGATTTGATAAGGGGCCGAGCCGGGCCGGTTTGGGCCATAATCGGGCTTAACAAGAGGCCCTTCGAGACACAGCACAAGCAGAGCCTTAGAGAATGTGTCTTTGTAGGAGCTAGTTTGCTTTGAGTGTTTTATAGTGGCGTGAGAAAATTAACTATAATAGTGGGGGGCTGTCTTTTCGTACTCATAGTATATACTAGTTGTGTGACATGATCATTTTTTTCAGTGTTATGTTTGTACCAGTATATGTGTGTTTCAAGTTGCCTACTACAATTTTACCGTATTACTCACACGTCACTTTCACACCCATCAATTGGCAATAGAACCACACTTCCTTACTCAACAAGTGGCATAGAGTTAGACAATTAGAGATTGGTTGGACTTTGCTTAAGTCTTTGTCCATTTGCCAGGTCAAGGCACATTATGATGTGATCGAGAAGATTTTGATGGGTAGCACCATTCTTGAGTACTGAAAGTTTGAAAGTTGCACGCATGGGGAGGGATCACAACAACATTTATTCAAGAAACTTGAAAGAACCTGTGATTGATAGATGTTGGCTAGTTAAAGGAATGATTCGCCATTAAAAATTCTCGCTACTCAAGATAGAAGCTGTGATGCAATGGGGGTTTCACCATCAGGAAGAGAGGTGTTAGAATTGTGCAATTAGATGAACCACCTAAACAAAGTCCAGGCTCGATCCAATCGTTTTTACTATCGCACTATGGAAGATATTCTTATCTTTTTTGTCGGATAGAATTTATTGTAATTTTTCTTAGAGGAGACTATATTTCTTACTCGTTTATGGACGACCCTATCATCATTGATAACATTATTCATATGTGGACAAAACAACTTTGTTTACTAATTTTTCATCAAATAGTATCTCTCTACTCTAATTCTTCCAACATTTTTCTTCAAAAGGTTCTCTAATTTTTCAAATGTAAGGAACACAAGGTATATCATTCAAAGAGCATGCTCAGATTATGCGCTAGTTTTGCATCGGCATTGCAACCACATTGATCAAGTACTATGTATTGAGTCTTGCCTGTTTGCTGCCATCCATAGGCAATACAGTTGCTTTTCAAAATGCATACACTATTAAATTATGATGCTAAGTTCGCTCAATATCCTCCATTCGTTCAAATAGTTAGTTTAAGAATGATGTTGAGTTACAAACATAGTTCAATAATTACTAAAATAGTAGCAGAAGCAAATTTTATAAGATTACACCATAGCTATGATAGAGGGTTTAGCCAAAGATATTATGAGTGACAGACACAAATCGCCTTCTCTTCGTTTCCTATCAATAGTATAGCTTCTCTCCATATTCCACTAGTACTCATGATCCCGCCCTTCTCTTTTTGTTTTCTCAGTCCTTGAAAATTTTACCTATAGTCTCTCCAAAACAAGCTTGTGTAAAACTGCTTGTGCATAGTTTGATATAATACGTGGTTTGCATTGGTAGTGGATCAAATACCGATAATTTATTTTGTTGGTAATATTTATTGTTTCGTCTTATTACTAATTGTCATTGTCACTATGTCTACACTTATTTTGCATTGAGAAAGAGTACATTGATGACATGAAGATATACAAATAAATTAATAAAGCAGGTTAATCTCACAGTAGATTCGGCTAATGTTGACCAAGAGGCTATCATAAGGATAATTAATAAACACAAGATCAGAAATATCACATATGCACATTTTACATGCATACAATCATATATACAGATACGATTACTATCTTGATGCATATGATCAAACACAAAGCTATTACATCTATAAGAGTTTCTCCTTTAGAATGGCAATAAATCCTAGAGAACGAATGATCAAATTAAACATTTTTAGATTCTTGTATATCTATACATCATTAAGTTTTTTGGCTATATGATACTCTTTTCAATAATATGAAACATAATCTCATAATCTTAAACCTACCATTTAATTGCAAATTTCAAATCTCTGATATTGGAAGATAGTATTTGTTCTTTAATGCCACCTTGTCACTATATATCTAGCCAGTCATATCGATTATAGTAATCCCAAAGATTGTGAGTCTTTTGTGCATTGGATTGGATGCATCATTTAATAGTGACACATGGAGAAGTGAGTAAATTTTAAATGAGAGATTCAACATTCAAATGCAAAGTTTGTGGATTGACTACACCATGTAATCCATTCAACCCAAAGTACAAACAATCCAAACCAGACATTTGGTTCTCTTATGTACGGAAATAATAAACATATAGGCATGAAGCAAAAGTTGGGCACTATCGAATAGCTGTCAAAGCTTGCAGAAATACCATGAAGACAGTTATCCACCCAGATAGAAGCCATGGGTCAATATCTTTCAGTCGATTCTATCTAACTCAATAGATAAAGAGGTAACTTTCACTCCACTTTTTCTCTTCAATGAATGCTCGCTAAGCAAAAAATGTTCATGGCAGGCATAAATTATAACTCTCCAAAAAGGGTGGAGCCTAAGAGTTTCAGTCGAAAGGCACATATGCGTTGCTTCTCACACTGATGCCTCCTCCAGCTTCAAGTATTAGAGGTCCACCCCAAGAGCAACATGAACATTACCGCCACAAGTTCACAAATAGACATTCATTCTGAATCTGAGATTTCATCTTCATGCTTGTCCAAGTATGTAGACCAAGGCTCGCTTTCTTGCAGCCAAAACACAAACCATGCCCCTACTTGCTATCACAAAAAAAAAAAAAACTAACTTGATTTCACTCCAGTGTTCCTATAATATGGCGATAACTAATGTGATGTTTTGATAGCCCCGTAGGGTAAAAGTAATAAGTACAATACTTGCATCATGCTAAAACACAAGCCAAAGCAATACTTGTGTACCTCAAGAGGCTATGGTATGCACGTGAACCATGACTGCTCTACAATATCATGATATACTAAATACCATGATAGCATCTATCATCATGAACATGTACGTACTAGTTCTCACTCAGTAACTCTAACCACCATAAGAAAATTATTCTTTTTGTATTTGTCTGGCCACTAAGATTCATCTTTTTCACATTTTGACCTCCCAATTGATCTAAATTAATAGGAAAACCTATAGTATTTTTCTTCTTCAATTAAAAAAATACCCTTCTTTGAAGCATAAATTTGCACGTTTCCAACCATCAAAACAAACATGAAACGGTCCATTAGAGAGGCACGACCGCAATGTACCAACACTAGTCATATTTGTACTTAAGAGTAGGTTGTAAAAGTGGAAATTTAGTAAGGAGCATCAACAAGATTAATTCAATTCCACCACCTAGTCCATGAGATAAATTTGTTACTGACACTAGCAAGTTTATCAAAGAATGATACAGAAAGGAAAGACTATGGGCAACAATAAGTTTCCAAACATCCAAACTGCAAATGGACATGATAAGAAGCTCCAAGAAAATAGTTTTCAGAGTATATAATTTATGGCATGGCAATGAATTGATTCTTAACTCGATTGTATGTCGGTGTGAAAAATTCTTAACAAGGGGGAACTGCAGTATGGGGAATGCTGCAAATCTTCTCATTCAGTGTAAGAGTGCTACATGTGTAATTTCACTGGGTTAGTGTTTTAGGAGGGAGAATGAGACAACTAAGCAAAAGTGTTCTCACAAAATAGAAGTAAAAGTGGCACTACTAACCCATTAGGGTCATCAAATGCACATTTCTTAACATACATAAAAGTACAAGGCTGCTAACTGTCAAGATATGTAGGAACTTTTGAAGTTATGATAAGTTATAAAGTTAAACATCCTATAAAATTGCAGCATGAAATGGCATGTAAATGTGCATGGGAAGAGAAACTAAGCTGCTACTCCTCGTGCTGATGAGGAGAGCAAATACTAACAAATAGGAAGAACAAAAGAACAAATGTCTATACAAGAGGTTGAACGCTCTCCCTCTAAGATTTTGGAAAGCCCAGAACAGGTCTAGACTAGTTGACAAGTTCACCGAGTTACCAATTGATAGTACACCTGGTCACTTGTTCAACAGGGTCAATAACACTAGTTCTTGACTGCTACTGTTTCTTCTGTGAAACCAAACTCGAACAAAAAGCAAAATATCCTCATTTTTTCTTTTCATTTTGCCAGTAATGTCTTAAATAGTGAATTGACATATATTGGACCACATAGAATTCAGGAGCATCCCATACTTATTACAAGTAACGAATCAATATGCAAGCTTTGGATGCACAATTTACCTTCAGTTGGTAAAATTCCCAGTTTATTGCACAAGTGGATGCACAAATGGAAGGTCATTGGCCTACAAGATCATCATCCAGGCATCTCCCAAGTTTTCATAAGCACATTCATCTTATTTAGCAGCATAACAATTTGATGTTCTTGTTTCCAACAGAATATATAAGCCACATCTACAAAGAAAGGCTTTAAAATATGATATGCTGGGCTCTTACCTTATACAAAGCCAAATCCACACAATAGTAATGAGGAGGGATGCACAACAAGATCGCTTCCAAAAGCCTTCTTCGCTTCACATTGCTTGAATAATTCACACATCACCTCACCACTGCTATACCGTTTGTAACATCTAAAAAAGACTATTTGGAAGGAGGTATAATCTGTAAATCCAATTTCATGATTCCATTAGATGAAGCCAATTCAAAGGCATCCTATAGATTCATACAAAGAAATGAAGCAATTGTACTCTGCACATGTAGATCTCTGGAGAAAATTGTAGTTTCAGATTAAAGGTATATAACTCATAGAAGGACAGTGAAATGGAAACATATCTGGTGGATGGTAAAATAGACATAGGAAGAAATTGTGGCAATAAATTCATATCAAGAATTTTCTTTTTATAAATAGTAAAAAAGGCATCTTGGCAACTTCCTTGAAACTGTAATGACTAAATTATTTCCTAATCTAGAGAAATGAGATACTATTTTTCCATACACAATGATCATAAGCTAAATAGAACACCCAATCCGAAAAGATCACCCAACTTAAGTTCCAATTATATTGTCAAGTAATCAACCTGAGATCAAATACGAAACACTAGAATGTCGGGAAAAGGGTAAGTGAAAAATCACTGACTACAAAACCCAGAAGACAACACCCTACCCCCAAAGGTTTCATTTTCTTTTTCTCCTTCTCGCATTATAGTCTCAAAGTTTCGGCTAATCAAGCAAGGAAATGAAAAATATTTGTAAAATTTTATGGTAATAGGAAAATGGATAGTAAGATCTATAGACAAACTCAAATAATTGATGAGTTGGGTAACACCAAAAGCACAAGCTTTTAAGTAAAGGATTGCAATGTTCTCACAAACCAATTTTGAACTGGGGCAATCATACTCAAACTCCTGTTATGCATACAAAGAGATTGAGAATTTTGTATTTGGTACACATATTAGCCATGAGGACCAGACTTGAAATGAGGGAAGAAGCAATCACTTCAAACAATAGATAACAGTAATGTTTTGTCTCATAATTCATATTTCTCCCACAGAGATGGCATGTGTAAGAACACTTATGCATGGAAAACTAGATATAGCATTCATTTCGAGTGACAGGTTAAAGGGAAAGATAACTCCCAAAAGCAAATGAAGAATCTACAATAAAAGAGCAATAAACAACACATTCAGGTAAGACTTCTATGCAAGAGCAAGATTCTATTACATTTCACATTTATAATTCTTTTGCTAATACCTATGTTCCATTTGTTGAAATTCCTCCGCCACTGTCCTTTGTAAATATTCACTGTCCCCAAATCTTCCAAATTGTAGTAATTCTCCAACACAATAATGTATGTAAGACATCTCACTGATGTGACTAATAGAACACATTAAGGCAGAAAAGCGCAAGAAATTACAATTGGTCTTTCGAAAAGTGAGAACCTTCCAATCCAATGAGAAATGACAATCAACTCATTAATTTTAACCCTTGTTGTCATGTGGATAGCTAAAATAGTGCTGGACCAATAAAAACCACTGTTGACACCCAACATGCCACCCTACCTTGAGTCAACCTTATCTAGTTGAAGTGCTCTAAGTATTTATGGGGATGGTAACAAGATGACATGAAATGAAGAATTAACCCACAAACCAGGAGTCATTTACAATCGTATATCATTAGTTTAGCAACTAATTCAGTCACATTAGATTAAAGCAGATTTAGCCGCTAGAAAATAATACCAGGTTGACAACATATTATTTTGCATTTAAAGCATGACCAGTTCCATTAAACCACAGTATTAGAATTCTCTAGCACACAAATGGATAGCATAACCCAGTGAAGGCCTACCGAAATAGCTGCTAGAGTATATGAAGGCAACACTAAACTGAACATACTTCGCAGTATCCAAAGAATACTAAGCTGACAAACTCTCTCTTCGAAGCAATTACAAGGAGATTGTCCACAACCTCTGCCAATTGAATCGATGAAGCACCACCTTCGAGTCCTTTGTGACCATCGCCAGCCAACCCTTCTCTGGTTTCCACTCCGTCATCTTCACCTACCAATCAAAAATCAAGCAAACTTCACAAAACCAATTCGGACCAATCAAGTCGACCGCCCATTAGGTCACAAAAGAACACTGGGAGTTAAACCTGACAAGCTAGCGGTTTTTCAAACTGAAGTTGAAATGGAAGCACAACACACTATGGTCCTTTACTAGTTTCTATAGCTAAAGCTCTGTGGGCAGCAAAAAACACAGCACCAACACTATAACAAATCACAGGGATGCAAGCTGAAAGAGGGCTTGTGGAGGTTAGAGTTCAAAGAACCCAAAGGAAACGTGGCTTGACAACATGCAAATAACTTTTACCATTCCAAGGATGCATTGTCAAGGTTCGGAGAAGTTCAAGAAATGTGGAGCTCCTCATCCTTCTATAATTTCAATTCCTTTTTGAAGTGCCTTTTGAAAGCTCTCTGGGATGCTACAGCATTTACATCAACCGGTGGAATGATAATCGAATCCTGCCAGTGAGTCAGACGAAATCAATCCAGTAACTAACATCAACGGACTGCTAATAATACTCCAAAGTTTATGGAACTATGTTTGTTAGACTTGATATTCTTTTTGAACTCTTTGGATCCAACTAATGGGGCTTCTAACGTCATCAACCACAAAAGCTTTGATCAAATTAGCATAGTGTATTCAACTCTAGATGCTTTTGTTTGTGGCACATACTATGACTCTTTTCCTTATCATTATGTGCTATTGATGCATTAGAATTAATGCAAGACGGTTTTCAAATGGCATATAGCATACTGAAAAGTTTCCCTAGGAAACATAAGGAAATGCTTCCTGTGTTTTTCTTTTAAGCAAGCAAGTGCAATAACAAGAGCTTATGCACAATATAAGCAATCATTTCATAGCACATCAGATTATGTCAAAAGACATTCTAGTTAATGTATTGCTTGACTCAATAGTTCTGGTATATGACAGATGGCTTTACCCACTCTACAAACATCAAGATGCATTCTTTGGGAGGCTTGGAGTAGGTATACCCTGGATTCAAACTAAATGAACATGGATCCATGATCAAAAAAATTCGAATTGTAATTTTCTCAATCGATCCAAATATTTCAAGATGTTTTTATTTCTACCCTATTTGCTAGTTCACTCACGGCCACATAACTAGGCAAAGAGCTTGTGCTTGCATTTAGCACTTCTAAATTAATATGATTATCTTAATCTCCTAATGAAGACAGTTCTGCGAGATAAAACAGGTGGAACACAATGGTTGGACAAATTTTATCCCAAGTCAGAAGCATATGCATACTAAGGGATGCCATATCAACATGCTTCTTTTGCATTGTAAATTCACTCTTAAGTGTACTTAAAAATATGCAGTCATGAACTGCATGCTAAGCGTAGAGCAAACTAAAACCTCACATTAGAAGGATTGCCATCTAGGGTCCTTCATTTAGCATTTTCTTCGACCTATACAATGAATTTTGGCATGCTATCAAAAACCTATACACATCAGTTTTTCAGCACTTCCAGCATTCCAAAATCAATTAGATGTCGAGAATCTCTATTTTTCTGCATAGGATGAAGGATCTTTCTTGAAAACTAATGTCAAATGATGTGCTTTGAAAGCCTTATCATCTATTTCCGCTACCAACATGACAAGCGGAACCATTTTGCCAAAGCACACATTAACTTCCATGAACATCTCCCCCCAGATTCCTTGAATTCAAGTAAGAAAACGATGGTGACATTATCAACCAAGAAATAATAATGACAAGATCATAAATCTTGAAAGATATTGCAAGCGGGAAATTTAAATTGAAATTGGGCAGTAGATCTCAAAAGAGCATAGGTCAATTACTTGTTTCATGTACCTTCATTAGAAAATGTGGATCCCTCATCTGAGTCATTTGATCCCTCATATGAGTCGTCTGATCCCTCATCCAAGTTGTCCGTATAGTCTAATCCAAATTCTGTCGTTTCACCATTTGCAATCTCATATTGTCGATAAATCTGAGTTCCAAATAATTCTGGAATTGTTGTGAGTGACTTGCATCCAATGATATTCAATTCTTTTAAAAACTCCAACCTATCGAGGCCCCGAATTTCAACTAAGTTTTTGCAGTCTCTAGCATCTAATATCTTCAAACTCGTAGATTTTGGAAGGAGTAGCCTTTCAATTGAAAGGCACCGAGAGACATACAGTGTTTTCAAGGACTCCAACCTATCGAGGCCTTGAATTTTAGCTAATTTCTCGCACCGATCAACACATAGTTCTTTCATACTTCTGGATTTTGGAAGATCTAGCCTTTCAATTAAAGCACACCAGTAGATACCTAAACTTTTCAAATACTTCGACCGATCAAGGCCTTCAATTTTGGCTAAGTTTTTGCAACTTATAGCTTCTAATTTCTTCAGCCTCCCGGATTTTGGAAGGTTTAGCCTTTCAATTAAAGCGCACTCGCAAATACCTAAACTTTCCAAATACTCCAACCTATCAAGGCCTTCAATTTCAGCTAAGTTTTCGCAACTTATAGCTTTTAATTCCTTCAACCTCCCTGATTTTGGAAGGTTTAGCCTTTCAATTGAAGCACAACTGTTGATATCTAGCCTTTCCAAGTACTCCAACCTATCAAGGCCTTGAATTTCGGCTAAGTTTTTGCAACTTGTAGCTTTTAATTTCTTCAGCTTCCCGGATTTTGGAAAGTCTAGCCTTTCAATTAAAGCGCACCCACAGATACCTAAACTTTCCAAATACTCCAACCTATCAAGGCCTTCAATTTCGGCTAAGTTTTCGCAACTTGTAGCTTTTAATTCCTTCAACCTCCCGGATTTTGGAAGGTCTAGCCTTCCAATTGAAGCGCAACTTTTGATATTTAGCCTTTCCAAGTACTTCAACCTATCAAGGCCTTGAATTTCGACTAATTTGTTGCAGCTGTCAACATTCAAATTCTTAAGACACCTGAATTTTGGAAGGTCCAACAGTTTGATTGAATTACACGATAAGATAGTCAAGTTTTCCAAATATATCAATTTGTCAAGAACTCGAACTTCAAGTAGATTCTTGCAACTGAGGACGTCTAATGTCGTTAGATGGACAAACTGTGAAACGTCCAGCGTTTCAATAGATCCACAGCCCCAAACTTCCAAGAATTCCAACTTGAAGGGCATGTTTAGGGATTGTGGTGATTCCGACTCTTCAATGTCCGTCAGTTGGGAGCATTCTGAACTCTTTAATTGCATTGATGGAAGATCCTGGATGCACTCAAGAAATCTGCAACCCTGAACTTCTAGTTCCTTGAGATGGGCTAGGTGGGAAAGCGAAGGCAATTTGCGACTTTGACAGGTGACGCCCAAATATGTTAAGCCGGAAGGAAGGTCCGGCAGTGATTGGAGCTTGTCGCAGTCTGCAAATTCAAGGCGCCGTAGGGAAGAAAGATTACACATGCTTTCTACCAGTATCCCTTTTAGATTTTTGCAAAGGTAAGCACGTAACTCTTGGAGCTTTCTCAGACTCCCAATACCATTGGGTAATTCTTCTATACCACTGCAAGAAATATCTAGAAACTCTAGATTCTCCAAAGACTCTATGCTATTTGGTAATGCAGAAAGAGAGTGAGTACCAGATAGATCGAGTTGCTGCAGTGCTTTTAATTTACCTATTTCTGCTGGAAGCTCCCTGAGGCAGGAACACTGGCACAGCTCCAAGCGAAGGAGACCCTCTATGTCTTCAATGGAAGCGTCGATTCGCTTCAGTGTATTACACCCGCTGAGGATGAGAACCTCTAACTTCTTAAAAGCTGAGAGGAAGTCCGTATCTTCCAAGGATTTACAATATGAAAGGTCCAGATATTTGAGCTTCTTCGCCATCTGGTTAAAAAAATAAAAATGATTGTCGAGGGATGAGTCTAGAGTGATTATGATTCAAAAGAAAGCATAGGGAGAAAAAAAAAGACTTTTGTTCTTACCATGAATAGATTCCATCCTTCCCATTTCTCATTTATCTTGCTTCCTCTCAATTCGAGTACAACTAATTCCTTTACGCCGAAATTGTTTACTTCAAAATTTGTGGGACAATATGGCCATTGAAGCCATCTTAACTCCTCCATTGAATCCTTAAAATCTCCTCTTAAATGTGCCCCATTTAGGTGAAGGAATCTTAGACTTGTCAAATTCTTGAATTTTTTTTCTGTGCAAATTCTACCCATGCCTTCACTAAGATTAATCCCCTCAATCTTGTCCGTTCCTTATAAGCAAGAATCAAGAGTCATTAGTACTATATCCAACTGAAGTAATCAAATATCATTCGTTCATATTGTGATTGATTTGCATTAATGCATTCAAGAGACTAGCAATATGTAGATATGATTTTTCTTTTCATGCCAATAAACAGTATTTATAAAGGCTAACAAAGTGAAGGATGTCAACTTCCATTTCGAAATTTGGCCATACTTAGTCAGATGTTAAAAGGAATTATGATGTAATGGCTTATATAGAGTAAAAACTTTACAACTTGTAACCTTCTTCTTTCTGGTACTTAGCTTCATTATCATAATAGTTAAGACATGCGTGCATTTAATCAAATTGCAAAGTGCAAAATCAAAATTTGACTTGTCAATTTTAATAGAATTATACTTTTTCTCTTGAACTTTCACAAATGCAATTACAATCACATACTAAATTATACAAAATAGAATTTGAATAATTATCTCTCGGACTTTTTATGAAGAAAAAGTAAAACATTTCTCTTTTGAATAGTCATTGCGTGAAGTAAGCTTGATGATATGCATATACATGTACACACATGCATATATATTATATTTAAGGAATTTCTATACCTATCTTATTTGGTTAGTTTTAAATGAGTCCTCCTATGAATATTGGTAAATGGAATTCCTAATGTAATATTACATAAAATTAGTGTCCCTTTCATTCTCCACTATGGAATAATGACTAAAATTTCATGAGAAATGCGGGCATCATTAGTCCTATTATCTTAATTTTAACATCTAAAGAATATAATTCTATGATTAATATATCCTAAGTAGTTATGATTTATATATCATAACATCAGAATTGCACAATGCACCACCGGATAAAAGGGGGAAAAAAACAGATGTTCCGACGACAAATTCACCGTCGCCACAGCCCAAAACACATTTTACACACCTAGAAAAAAGTATCTTCATTGGAGAACAAGCGAAATTGGCATGGATGAAAGGATAAATAAAAGCGAGAAAAACCTCGGAAGCGGCGAGTCGGCAAGCAAAACTTACCCCACCACAGATTAGGTGTTATTACGAAGACTTCTAGGAAAAATGAAAAAAAAAGGGTTAAAAAGTTAGAAATAAAACTCCTTTTTATTTCGACGCATTCATGACGCTTCAAAATGGAAATAACCATTCCGACTCCTCCAAAAGTCAGAACGGAAGGGTGAAAATGAAGATGCCATGAGATCCTGGCCAAACTGTTTTTGATGAAAAAATAAATTTCTTTCCATCGACTCTAATAATTAAAATAACCAGAAAAAAGACTCGTTTGGTGTAACTTTTACTCTTCATCTTTTGTTTTTTTCTCAAGAGCATGCACTTTGGCTTCTTCTTTTTTTCAGTGGTATATCCCTGAAACTTGTTGACACGCCCAATCGTAATTCGTACATCATGAGTTTTTTCATAGTTTTCTGGAATTTGAGCAATGTTTTGTCTTTTGACGGAAGAGCAAGATGTTTACTTTTGGTTTTTTTATTAGTTGTGGCGAGCAATCTATCTCGCCCTCTGCTTCAGCCTGTCTATTACTTGCCAATATCTTGGGAGTACTTGTTAAGTAACCAGGCTGAAAAAATAAATTATAAGAAGTGGTTTTTATTAAAAGTATTAATTTTACATAATATGATAACGTGAAAATCGCGTGTTAAGTAACCTGGCTGAAAAAAAAAAAACTCTATATTAAGTGGTTTTTATTAAAAGTATTGACTTAACATAATATGAGAACGTAAAAATTGCAGTAGTCATCTTAAAAGAAAAACAAAGATTCCGTGAAGAGGGCCATTTATCAAATGAAAAAGTCATATGTAGAATTCAAGATTTCACTGATTAATATATCAAACAAGAGATTGAATATGTATATATATTGCAAAGGACACTTAATTTTATATGATAGGGAATATTAATATATGAGAGATAACCCACAAAAGGAAATACTTTCTAAAAGAGAGCAACCTCCCTACTTTCTAATCACGTCAATGAAACATTCGAGGGCAATGGTAGTGAAGCTTCTTATTCCACTAGAGCAAGCACTATGTAGTCGACCAACATTACTCTTAACCGTAGAACATGGACAAAATGAGAAAAAGAAACCAAACGGTTACCTTATTATGCTTTAGCACTCTCTGGACTTCCTCATAGTCCCATAACCTGCTGCGGTCTTGAGGCTCCTGTTGGTTTTCCTCGCGAACTATTTCCCTACCAAGATCTCTCAATTGGTCATGCATTCTGAGCACATGATCATCTTCAACTTTTATCAATGACATTAATATCAATACTTCAATTCCCTCCTCTGGAAAAAAGCCACAAGCGTCCCACATGTAAGATACGATATTCTTGCTAGTGCCGATGAAAAAACAAGCAATATCCAAGAAGATTTGTTTTTGGTTATGGTCTAATGCTTCAATACTTATCCTTAACTTCTCTTGCACTTCCTTATGAGGCACTTTTCTTAACTTTTCTATTGTACCTCCCCAAAATACTGGCTTTTTCCTGCCCAATAATGAACCTAAAACCTCAAGGGATAAGGGAAGCCCTTTGGTGATGGATATGACTTCACGAGTGAGGTCCTCAAATTCCTTTGGAGGAGAGTCCTTTCGAAATGCATGTCTGCTAAACAGAATCAAAGATTGATTGTTATCCAATACCTCATGTTCATAACTGTGGTCCACCCTAGCTTCTTCAAGAACCCCCTTGTTTCTAGTGGTGATAATGATCGTACTTCCCAAAGAAAACCAATCATGGTTACCAGCCAAACATCTCACTTGATTGACATTATCCACATCATCAAGAAGAAGAAGGACCTTTTTATCTTTAAACCTAGAGCGGATGAAATTAATCCCTTCATCCTTATTACGAACTTCATTTTTTTTATTTGATATATCAGAGATTAACTTATTCTGTAAGTCATGAGCACCACACTTCCATGATTCCCTTATATCAGCAATGAAGCTACGATGCTCAAATTGATTGGATAGCTCATTATAAATGGTTTTAGCAAGAGTAGTTTTACCAATGCCTCCCATTCCATGGATGCCAACAAATGGGCGGGCATGAGACTTATCATCCAGAAGTTCCATAACGTTCTTCACATGACTATCAATTCCAACCAAATTCTCAGAAATAACCAACTCAAACTTTTTCTTCAGTTCACTCAACACTTTTTGAACAACTGATTTCACCAACTCTGCTTCAGACCTAAACCTATCCAATGTGACAAGAGTTCAAATATGTGGCAACAATAATTTTATATTGTTTATCTATTGAGAATGTCATAATAAATGAATTCGGGATAAATTGAAAAAATTTAAGAATCGTTTTTGTCACACCTCCATATATTATCTTATATGCTAAGAATAAAGTTTGAGAAATGCTTGTGGTCGTTTCACATGGCATGCCCCCTTCTACTATTACTCCGACATAATTTATTAAATTAGAAGAAACTTGTAGGCATCACTTACGAACCTTGAATACTGTATATGTTATGAATTTGAAACAAATTTTAGACTTGTTGTTTGTTAAAGATATTAGGGATGACGTGGACATAACTTTGAAAACTTTCTAGAGCCTTTGAATAATCAAAAATCCAATAAGCCAACCTAGTATGAGAGTCAGCAATCAATCAATAAACAAGTCATAACTTTTGATGTGAGACAATTTCAACTGATGTAATACCAATCCAAAAAGCAGTTCAGATTGTGATATTGTGAACAACTTGAATGCAATCGAGGGGATTTCTCCTTGTTTGCACAATTCTACACGATTGCAAGTTTCCACTTGTGTTATCATTATAGATTGGTGTTCTTATCATTTTTCATTGCTCTAGGGATGATAAGTTCTTGTACTTTGTTTTCCTTTTGAGTAACTATGTTCTTTGATTTTAATTCATCTAGGTAGAAGAATAATTTTTTCCCAAAAAAAGAACGTTGATTCAATATATTTAGGTGTATGAGATAGAAATTACTTGCTGAAGATAGGAAATGCATTGAAAATTATTCAAACAAATATATAATATAAATAATCCCTTTTTCCTTCCTTTTTAAAATATTTTCCATCATCATATATAACTAATGAAACATTTTATTTTGTAAAATAATTTTAATAGCAACTAGTCAACAGTATTAATGATTTAATAAATGTAACTTGGGAAGATAAAGAATTATGCCTTTGACAATCACTATGCATGGTATACGATGTTACGAGCTCTAAATAAAAAATCACCAATAAGTTGTCCTATTAATCTCAAATAAATATGTAATTAGAAAAGTTTGTGACAATGACTAGTGTGACATACACTATAAACATGAAAAAAAAATGGCACAATGTTACAAAATCTTTGGACATAAGAGTAAAAACTCAATCAAAAAATCTTTATCATTCAAGTGAATGGGATCATACCAATAAAATCTATACGTAGATTTGTCAATATCATTAAAGCAAGACACTTAAAAAAAAAACAAACAGAGTGAATAATTTATCGAACTCATGCTTCGTAGGATCTTACTGCCAATATGATCTTTCTGTTTATATATATAGAACGAAAATGAAGCGGGTGAGAATCAGGACATCCAGTAAACACCCTCACATATTAAAAGAAAGTAGAGAATGCTTTGGTGAGAAATTTTACCCATCAGCCTCGTATCCTTTCAAGTTGCTGACTTCAAGGAGTGCTTGCTTCCATTTCTCCAAAATCGCTGGGTCAAAAGAAGACCTCTCAAGCAAACGCTTCTCACGCTCATGAAGTGCCTTTCCAAAGCTTCCAATTTGACGTCGCACTTCAGCTGGTTTCACTTTGTAGAATATAGGCAGCACTATCTGCCTGTTATTATTCTTGCGCTCCATTATTTGAACTAGTTCATCCAGGCACCAACTGCTTGTACCATAATTCACAGAAAAAATGGGGATCAGGACCTTACTATTCGTGATGGCTGCCATGAGCTCTGGTCTGATGTCTTCGCCTTGGCAAAGCTCATCATCATCTCTGAAAGTGTGAATTCTGGCTCTGAGGAGCCCATCGTAGAGGTGATCGGTGAAGCTATGTCGAGTATCTATGCCTCTAAAGCTCAAGAACACCTCATAGCAATTTCCAGTCGACACTGTCAAAGAACTAGATGCATTGTTGTTAGTTTCTGTCGGAGACGAACTAGATCCAATGGAATTAGTTTCCGTCGGAGATGAACTAGATCCAACGGAATTAGTTTCTGTCGGCACAATCATCGAATCATATGTGCCAGTATCAGCATCATTTGCATTTCCACGCACACTAGCTTTCTTCTTATTGAGAAAATATAACGTAAGCCCGAGGAGAAGGATCGGTGCCACGAGCTCGGCGAAAGAATACCCAAAAATGAGGCGATGCTTTTCGTCCTCGCTCTGATCTGCCCTTGATTTTTGCTTTCAAGCCCGACGAAGAAAAAACAAGAGTGCCTCTCAGAAAACGGGAAATGCCTTCTTGTTGCCTATTCTATTGTGGTCTGCTAAAATTTAAATACACGTAAAGCGGAGGATTTGTTAGGAAGGTGAAAAAAGCAGAGAGACTTATGACGAGACTGGGACATGAACTTGCGGGAGAATATGGAAAGCTGGGGAGAAAGAGAGAGAGAGTCGTCCGATTCAATATACTCTAGACAAGGAACAGATAAAAACTTCATAGCGTCGCGACAGAGAAGAGGGCACGCTTATTCCACTGCTTTGTCCACCGCTCGCACCTGTCCTTTTCTTTTGTTAATTTATTTTCTATCAGAAAAAAAGTATTTTTTAATATATTTAAGCTCTTCATCCCACTTAAAATAAAAAAAATTAGTCGTCTTGCTTTGAGCCTTTTAAATATTGTACCGTTAAATTGATAGACTTCATTTTAATACTAAAATGTTATATTATTAACGATCATAAAAAATTATCAAATAGCTACATATATATTAATTTGTACCCGAGCACAACGAGAAGAATGTCTTTTTGGCTCTAGTTTGCCTTAGTTTCTCTTCTTTTTTTTTTTTTTTGGTTGAACCTTAATTTCTCCTTAAATCTCAAAAGTCACCATGCCTTTTTGCTTTTGCTTTATTTTATTATTTATATATATTTCTTTATTGTTTGGACTTATCTATTCCAACTAGTTAGCATGCACCGATAATTAAAACTTACTGAGCTAGTTAAAAATTAGTAATTCATTGACCGGACCACTGGCCATGCATTTATAGTCGTTGCCTTCACGTGGGGGAAGTTTCAATGGACAGGAGAATCCGAGGCGATCCTTGTCCAAGAAGAAACTAACATGTGAGCAAGTTTTGATGCAAAAGCAATGGAAAAACATAAAACCAAAAATAAAAGACAACTGCTATAATGGTTTCCGTGGAAAGTGGTCATAATATGAATACATACAAAGCGTCGGGACAATTGCTGCACCATTGAACTTTCCTTTTCTTTTTTTGATTTATTTTCCATCAGGAAAGTTACTTTTATTAAATATATTTAAACTCTTGATCCCAGTTAAAAGCTTTTACCTTGAACTTGTTAAGTATTACCATATCAAACTAATGAATTTCATTCCAATCATCAACTATCACTTAGATCTACTATATATATAAAGATTGCGGATGATTATAAACCCAAAAAGAGTAAAGAGAAAAACTCTAGTGACTTGATATCCTCACTCCTCCGTAGGGGAAGCAAGCGAAGGTTGCACTTTTAGGACTCCTTGTATTTCTCCCTTTATTGTTTCTTGGACAAACCAAAGAGCAGCCAATAGCATTGAATTAGACCCAACGAAGAACTGACTGAAATGATTTTCAATGACACATAAGTTTTTACACATATCTACCTTAATTTTGATATTAATTGAATATGATGACAAATATAGTGGGAAAATTTTCTAAATAGAAGATAGGACATGGATAGCAACTTGCAATCCATCTAGACAAGAAACACGCAATGCATGAATCATTGATAAATCCTTTGAACATATCAATCTCCGCATCTTTTGTCTTTCCTCTTGTCTAATTTCTTTTTTAGGTAGACTTTTCATCTCCACGACGACTCTTTCTAGTTCCTTTGCACATTTCTTTCTTTCTGGCTCCAAATCCTTGATCTTTCCCTTTTTGTCACTACTTCCCTCACGTGCTTGTGACATGGATTTGCGAGAGAAAATGAAAAGTGGAGAGAGAGATTCGTCCAGTCCAATATTTTCCACACAAGTGCTCAGCATAGATAAAAACATACAAAAAAGCGTCAAGACAATAAAGAGGGGATGCTCAGTCCACCGCCTATACCGTTGAACTTTCCTATTTCTTTTGTTAAATTATTTTCCATCAGGAAAGGTGTTTTTTGTTAAATATATTTAAGCTCTTAATCATGCCGAGGAATTTACCCCTCTTACTTTGAGCATGATATATACTATACAGTCAAACCGATAAACTTCATTTTGGTACTGAAATGTTGTATCATCAACGATAACTTATTCTAAAATCATGTTATTATGCATGTCAAGGATCATAAAAAGTTATTAATATGCATAAATATGTGTGTGTATATATATTCATTCCGTACCATAACACAATGAGAAGAATTTATTCTTTGCTCAGTTCCGTCTTAATTTCTCATTCAAATCTCATAAATAAGTCAAAATGCCTTTTTTGCTTTTGCTTTTGCTCAATTATATATTTATTTATTTAATTTATCTAATTCAATCAATTGACAGGCATCAATAAGTCAAACTTGTCGAACTATATATAAATTAGTAATCCATTGGCCGGAACCACTAAATATGCATTTATGGTCATTGCTTTCAACCGGTGGAAATTTCAATGCATAAGAAAAGTGAACGTTAAGGAAACCCAGATGTTTCAAAAGTAGATTAAACAAACTTTCGGTGAAATTGCAGCTTTTTGTTCTCCGTTGTTTCCTTGCACGTGCCTCGACAATTTCTCTCTTCATTTTTTTTCTTTTCACCTCCCCTGTTCTTCCTTTCTTTCTTTTCTTTTGCAGACCACTTTATCAGTTTTTCTTTGTAAAGCTTTCTCTTTTTCCGGCCAAAACCCTCTCTCTCGAGCCCTCTTTATCTCCTTTTCCTGGCCGAGAAGAAAAGCTCCATCTTTTTTTCTTTTTTGAGCTCCCTTTAGCAATTATTGCACGCGGAAAAATGCCCCATCTACCTGACCGAGGATCCTCTGCTTTTTCACGCCCAGATTTTCTTGTCTTCTTTGGCCGCGAATTTCAATCTCTGAATGTCGAGATTGCCTCCTCGTCATTATGAAATTGCTCTCTTCTGACCTCATCCTAAAGAATTTTTGTCGTATTTGGAACATATTTGGGATTCGATATAAAATTTGGAAAAAAAATTTAGGCCAAAATATTGAGGGTTGATGCATCATTTGGTTTAAAGTTGAGAGTTTTTTTTGAAACAAATGCCTTTTTGCTAAATCCAATTAATTGACACACTCTTATAATCCAAATTTGCTAAACTAGATGTAAATTAGTAATTCATTGGCCGAGACCACTAAACATGCAGTTATGGTCGTTGCTTTCGTGTGGTGGAAGTTTCAATGCATAGGAAAAGTAAACTTCAAGGAAACATAGATGCTATAAAAGTAAATCAACAATCTTTCGATAAAATTTCGACTTTTTAGGCTGCGCATGATAAAATTTCTGTTTCTTGATTTCTCTATTTCTCTGTTCCATGGAATAGATTTTGAACATAAATCCGTTTGGTAACGCAATTTGATTTCTCTATTTCTGAAACAGATTTCTATTCCAGAAATTGATTTTGAGGAGAAATCAGAAGTTAGAAATTGTAGCTTATCTGTTTCTGAAATAGAAACAAAAATTATTTCCTTTACTCCATCATTCGGAAATAGAATTTTTATTCTCAAATTAGCAAAAGAGATTATCATACCACATTCCTTTGATATTATCCCATAAGAGATTCTTATGGATCCTAAGCATAAACGTTACTTCAAGGTAGAATTCTCATATATTCCTTTACACCATCAATTTTATTTTGTTGACAATATTGTATAATACTAGTATTTAATAAAATGACATGGCTATATAGGCACTATTGATGGCACCCATATTCATGCTTTTGTAATTGTGTCGAAGCAAATCCCATTTAGATGTAGGAAAGGTACCACCACTCATAATGTGATATGCGTTTGTTCATTTGATATAAAATTTACTTTTGTATATGCTAGTTGAGAAGGCTCTGTCAACGATGGTCGAGTGCTTGCAGCAGCAATGGAGACTCCTCACTTGGAATTTCCTCGGCCGCCACCAGGTATTTGTTTGTCCTTTAAGGAATAATTTTCTTTATAATCATATTTATAGTTACAAATTATGACCAATGTATGAATACATTGTTGTAGGCAAATATTATGTCATGGATTCTGGTTATGCAGTAACTCTAGGATTTTTAATTCCTTTTAGAGGTGACCAGTATCATTTAAATGAGTATAGAGGTAGAGCAAGATGGCCAACAACTATAAGAGAATTGTTCAACTATAGGCATTCTTCTTTAAAAAATGTCATTAAAAGATCATTTTGGGCATTGAAGAATTGCTTTTTCATTTTGAGACACATGCCCTCATTTACAATTCGAAAGCAAGCACATATCGTAATTGCATGTTGTGTCATCCATAATTACATCCGTGATCAAGACAAGATGGATAAGAAATATACTTGGCTGAACCTACGCAAAATGAGCTTGCAAATGTTTAGTTGACCGAGGAGGGAAACCAAATAAATACACTTAGGAAAACCATTGCCAATAAAATAGCGAGGAATAATAATATGCCGAAAATTCCATGAAATTGTATTTTCAACTTTTGTAATGTATTAGTATTATTTCGACTATTATTTTATATTTGAGGATTTCCTATATTGTTATCTATCCAATTTTTATTCCTACAAATAGAAATTTTATTCTGTTATTAAACGGATTTCTATTCCAGAAATAAAAATTTTGAGTTGTTATCAAACGGATTTCTTTGCTTAGAAATTTGTCTGAAGAATAGAAATTAAGAAATCAATTTCTGGCCAGAAATCAATTTCTATTCCAGAAAATTTATCATGCGTAACCTTACTCTATCCTTTCTCCACGTGTGCCCCAACAATTCTGTCTCTCTTTCTTCATTTTTCTTATTTTCACCTCCTACGTTCTTTTTTATTTCCTTTCTTTTGCTGACCACTTTCTCAGTTTTTCTTCATAAAAGCGTCTCTCTTGACTGTGAAGAAAAGCTCCGTCCTACTTTTTCGACCTCTTTTGACAATGATCGCATGTTGAAAAATTACCCACCCTACTTGGCCGAGAATCCTCTGCTTTTTCTATGCTCATATTTTATTGCCTTCTTTGGCCGTGCATTCCGGTCCTGAATGCCGAGATTACCCCATTTTCAAGATGAAAATTGCTCTCTTGAAAATTCTTTTTAGATGAAAAAATTAGGCACTGGTGTAGCATTGGGTTTAAAGTTGAGGGTTCTTTGAGGCAAGAAAAAGTTCAGGATAAAATGAAAATTGAACCTAAAATTTGTGGGTCTTTAGGTAATTAGGGCCGTACAGAAAGAGGGAAGCAAAAGTCGAGGAGCTTCACCGTTTTATAGAATCCATGGGCAGATTTGTAATTAGATAGCTTGGAATAATTTTCTTTCTCCTCTATTGATGGTCGGGTCCCGCCAGTTCTTGCTTTTTGTCATTTTTTATGTCGAATGAGTGGCTGAGCCCACCACTCTTCTCCTAGTTGATTATGAAGTTACCGATTAATCATTTAATCAAATTTATTGATTTCACAATTTTTTGATCAACTCAAATTTTTTATGGCAAACGTTTTTCTTGGTTTTGTTTAAGCGATTGCAATCTTCCTTGAACACCTATAAGCTGTTGTATGTGTTAATTCAAATATTTATATTATTGAATGGAGCCGAAACGATCAGCCTTAGCTCATTTTAGATTAAATATAACTTTACACAATACTTAAACATAAATGTATGCGATTCGGGTAGCTATGTTAATAAAAAAGTAAATTAAGTTTTACTTACCACCCAAAAGCATATTATTCTTATTTAACAATTATATATTACTCTTAAATAAGAAGGTGTAGCTATCTTGGCATCATTATTAGTTTTTGTCAAAGGACTATATCCACAGAAATTAGTTTCTGCCAATGCAATCGACGAACCAGATGCACTAGTATCAACATCTTCTGCCTTTCCATGCACACTAGCTCTCTTCTTATTGAGAAAATAGAGCGTGAGGCCGGGGAGAAGGATCAGTGCCACGAGCTCGGCAAAAGAATACTCGAAAATGAGACGATGCATTTCGTCTTTGCCCTGACTCTACCCTTGATTTTCACTTTCAAATGTGGTAGAGAAAAAAATCGGAATGCCTCTCAGGAAACAGAAAATGCGTTCTTGTTGCCCATTCTCTTGCGGTTTGATTTATATAATGAAACCAGTTGGCAACCAGAATCGCACCAATAAGTCAAACTTGTCAGTCTACATATAAATTCGTAATTCATTTACTGGGAACCGCAACCACGTGCTTGGAGTCGTTGCCTTCACAATGCTCAAGGGAATCCGAATATTAATAATAGACAGGGGCTGTTCAAATTTCAATACACATAAATAAGATGGTGGATTTGTTGGGAAGATGAAAAGTAGAGAGAGAGAGAGACTTGGGACGAGAGCGGAAGATGGATCTGCGGGAGAAGATGAAAAGTGGAGAAAGACAGTCCATTTCCAGAGATGTGCTCAGAATGGATAAATATATACAGAGCGTCGAAAAGGTGAGTTGGGCACGCCGAGTCCAATGCCCAAATGTTTTTGACCCTTTAACAAATCAAATTCATTATTTTCGATAATCCAAATCAAGCACATATTTGTGTGCCCTTTTTTGCTAACGAATTGAATAAGCTTACTAACCTAGGTGGATTGATTCCTAATTTTTTGATCAAACACAATTTTGTTTTGGATATAATTTTCCATGTCACTTTGATGATGTGGATCTTTTTTTCTGCTATAGAAATGCCACATCAAACAACTAATAATGTTTTTGAACATAAGGTTAACAAGGTAAATTTGAGATTGGTCAGCAATTTTTTTAGATAAAAAGATGTTTAGGCTGGGATTAGACAAAAAGTTTAGGATTTTTTTAGACAAAAAAAAAATTCAAGGGCAGATTTAAGACTAGATCTAAGGGTGAGGATTTTTTTTTTTTTTTTAGATAAGAAAGGTCAAGATAAAATTAAAACTGGATTTAAAATTTGAGGGTTTTTAGGACATTAGGCCTATATAAAAAGAGGGAAGAGATTATTGAGGAGTTTCACCCATTTAATCATTCAGGGACAGATTTGCAATTAGATAACATATAATTTTATTTTTATCCCTTTCCCCCATGGCTCGGTTCCACCGGTCCTTCCTTGATTAACGTGAGACTATAGCTCTTCTCTACCAAAGTTGTCCATTTCTTATTTGGAGTGAGTGGCTGGCCTATCACATTTTTTATTTTTATTCTTTGTAACCGAGGGCTCCATCGAGGGCTCCATCACTTACCCCCATGTGCCTAAACAGCTCCTGAGGGCCGAGCCCCTATATCTCAAATGAGACTAGTCCAACAACCCACCAACAAAGCTCCCCACTTAAATCGCTAGCAACTCTAGGTTTCGAACTCACGACTTTTGTGATGAAGAAGGGACTCTCAACCAGCGCAGCTACCCACAGATGAGACTCTCAACTAGCGCAGCTACACATATCTCTCTACTTAATTGTCAAGTTACCATTTAATTTTTTTTATATCAACTTATTGCTGTTGTTTAGTCAGATTTTTTAATTTCATAATTTCTCAATGAACCCTAAGCTAAATAAGTAAATCAAAAATTTACAATTTTTTGTGACAAATGTTTTTCCTTGGTTTAGCTATTGTTCTTATATTTTTCCCTTCTTCTTGACTTGGTCAAAAAGTGGGCTTTTAAAAAAAAGAAAAAAAAAGAAAAAAGAAGAGATAAAGGAAAAAAAGGGGGGGCACGCATGGAGAGTAATGATTTATTTAACGAAATGCGTGCTTGTTGCACGTTCTCTTGTTGTTTCATTTATATAATGAAACCAGTTGGCAATCACAACCATCCCAATAAGTCAAGCTTGTCGAGCTACATATAAATTAGTAATTCATTCACCGGGAACCACAACCATGTGCTTGGAGTTGTTGCCTTCACGTGGCTCAAATCTCAATGCTCAAGGGAATCCGAATATTAATAATAGACAAGGGCTCTTCAAATTTCAGTACATATAAATAAAACGGTGGATTTGTTGGGAAGATGAGAAGTAGAGAGAGAAAAAAAAACTAGAGATTCGTCCCGTCCAATATTTTCCAGACAAGTACTCCAAATAGATCGTTAAGATAGTGACGTTGGGCCCGCCTAGTCCAGTGCTTGCATCGTTGGACTTTCCTTTTCTTTTGTTAATTTATTTTCCATCAGAAAAGTTATTTTTATTGAATATATTTGAGATCTTGATCCCACTTAGGAATTTAGCTCCTCTCACTTTGAGCCTGTTAAATATTATATTGTCAAATTGATATACTTCATGTCAAGACTGAAATGTCTGACAATTACTTATGCTAAAAAATTATGTTATTAACATGTGTCAATGATCATGAAAAATTATCAACATGTTACATGTATATGTATATGTATATTTCATTTTGTGCTTGAGCATAATGAAAAAACTTTCTTTTTTGCTTTGTTTCTGCCTTAATTTATCCATCAAATCTCGTAGATAAATCAAAATGTCTTTTTGCTTTTGCATTTACTTTATTACATATATTTTTTTATTGGTTTGATTTATCTAATAAATCAGTTGGCACGCATGATAATTCAAACTTGCCAAGCTAAGCTAGATAAATAATTCATTGACAGGGACCACTAACCATCCATTTGAGGTCGTTGCCTTTGCGCGGTGGAAGTTTCAATGCACAGAATAATCCAAGACGATCCCACCTAGGAAGAAGAAAACATGTGAACAAGTTCCAATGCAGAAGCAATTAAACAAAATATAAAACCAAAAATAAAAGACAATTATTGTTTATGTTATTCGCAGACAAGTTGTAAAATACATACAGTGTCTCGAAGTGGTTGCACAATTGAATTTTCCATCACTTTGTTAAATTTTTTTCCCATCAGAAAAGGTATTTTTGTCGAATATATTTAAAGCTCTTGATGTCACTTAGGAATTTTCCTCTCTCATTTTGAGCTAGTTAAGTATTATAGTATTAAATCGATAAACTTCATTTTACTATGAAAATATTGCATTATCAATGATCACTTATCCTAAAATCTACCATAAATAAAGCCTTCGAACGATCATAAACCCAACGAAAATTAAGAGAAAAACCCTGGCGGCTTGATATCTTGACTCCTTAGGGGAAGTAAGCAAGGATTACACTTTTAGGACTTCTTATGCAATTCTCCCTTTATTATTTCTTGGACAAACCAAAGAGCGGCCAATAGCATTAAATTACACCCATTTGAAACTACTTTTGGTGACACGTAATTTTTTACACTTGTTAGCCTTTATTTTGCCAGTAAATGAATACAATGGACAGATATAGTGGGATGACTCTCTAAATATATAATAGGACATGAACAACCACTTGCAATGCATCCAAACAAGAAATATTATATTATAATTTTATGTCCACCTTGAGAAAGGTCCTAATGTCAAGTAAGAATCAATCAACACATGCTAATGCATTGATCATTGTTAATTATTCAAGGGGTTGCAGAATAATCGGTAAGAACATGCTGATAAATCGACTACTATAACTTTTGATTACGCGTCTTTTAAGGCGGAGACCACTTTGAACACATCCATGCTCAAAATTTTTGTCTTTCTTCTCGTTTAATTTCTTTTCAAGGTAGAATTTTTAACTTCACAACAACTCTTTCTCGCTCCAATCCTTGATCTTCTCATCATTGTCACTACTTCACTCACGTGATTGTAGAGTCCTAACCCCATGCCCATGGTCATTCTTGGCAGCTGATGAGCCACCCTCCTCAAAATCACCCTTGCAAGTTTGTGAGAGATGCATCAATGCCAATGATGATCATAGCATCTCGTCTTTGCTCTTGAGATCAGGGCTTGTTCCACTGAAAGAGCAACCATGTAATGGGATAAAAGTTTTAAAAGTTATGAGAAAATTCTAAATTTTCTTTAGAATAGAGTCACCACCAATCAATTTAAGAATATTGAGCCGATTTGAAACCTAAGTGCATATGTGAAAGCATAGGTCATTTGCAAGTAGTCTTCAATTATGTGCAGGGAGGGTTCATTTTCTCTATGACACCCTTTTGGTACCCCATTATTAATCAAGTAATTTGAGTGCAATTATCAAATAATTTCAACAGTAATTGCTGCAACTCTTTTTTTTTCAAGGATATAATCAAGATAATTCCCTCACGTGCCAGCATGACTCCATGCACCATGTGTGTTTGTGTTTTCAAAATATGCAATGGCATGTTTAAATATGCATGGGTCCTAATTTGCGACGTGTGTTCATGTGCAATTGACCACGACGTGTAATCAAATGATGCATGCTTAGTTTTAGTCATCCGCCGCATAAAGTCCAAGTAAACGAAATTAATTCTTTGACATTTGCCTATCTCACTGGATAGAAAGACAATGAGAATCTCTTTACTCCACTCAAGGAGTAAACGAAAAGTCTTTTAGGAATTGTAAGATATATTTTGAATGGAGATCAATGAAAGATGAAATTTATTTTCCAATAGCTTTGATTGTACTCCATAAAGCTTTTGTTTATTAATCCAAAGTCCAAAAGTCCTGCCACAAACTTTTGAATTTTTCTTCCATTTTAATTGAAATTGAGCTTCATTCATCAGCTCAAAAGCTCTCGGAGGAAGATAAAATAGATGGGGCCCACTACCTAAATCTTCTTTTTCAGGCCCCTTCACCATCAAAACCATTTTTCCTTCATCCTAGAACATCTAGAAACTAGCAAAGACACGCGAAGGTACCTTTATCGCATTGTATAATAAAATTTACCTATTTAGTTAAAAAAGAAAAGAAAAAGAAAAACAGTTTTACCTTATCTAAGTCGTTAAGATAATAATGCTTGTTAAGAGTACACTGAATAATTCGAGATAGCACAATAAATTCTCAAGTTTTTAGCTTTATATTTGTATAAATAGATAATGTTTAGGACTTAAATAAATCTTTTTCAACCTTAGAAGCTTGAGAATTCTAATTCCACAAAGACTGCAAAGCTAATTCCTTACTTACATAGTACCAATAATCGCTCAATCTCGCAGGGTGTGTGTATATATATTTTGAAATCAATAATTTTGAATTTACCTTTCTTTAATATTATGAAATGGTCAGGGACATACCTATTATAAGATAAATTTATTATTGTATTTGAACAAAATGATAATCTAGAAGAGTACAAGCCTGCACATACAACCTTATATGGTGCATACATGCACAAAACTTCTAGGAAAGTACACTTCAGATAATCATATACCTGTGAATGTTCAATTTTAGTCCTTATTAATTGTTTTGGTGACAAAACTAGTCAAAAACATTTTTGTTACATTGATTAAATGTTTTTGACCATTTAACAAATCAAATTCCTTTCCTTAGATAATCCAAATCAAGCACATATTTGTGTGCCCTTAGAGAAATGGAGTAAAGGATAAATGAAAGCACAAACTAAATTTTATTCAAGGACTTTTGTGATACAAAAAATATTGCTGGCAAATTGAATAAGCAAATTGATCTAGGTGGACCGATCTCTCCTTTATATTTATGAACATCTTCCGAGACAATATTCGACACATTAACAAATAATAAATTAGAGTAATTATAACATGAATATTGATGCAAAAAGTATTTCTTAAAGTGGTCTTATTTACTCTTAGTGTGATGGTTAATAAGAGAGTGGATGGTTAAATTCCTCAAATCGAAAAGTGGATAATCAATTGCTCAAGTACTACTTAATTAACTGATCAGTAAAAAGGATGAGATTGTAAGTCACGAGATATTAAAAGATGAGATGCACGCTCTTTCATTTTGAGCTATAAGGACACCACTAACAATTCTAAACAATAGGGAGCATCTTTCTGATCAAACGGGACAAGTAGTACTGGTACGTTTATCTTTGATTAAATTATGGGGAGCATCTTTCTGATCAAGCTGGACAAGTAGTACTGGTACGTTTATCTTTGATTAAATTATGGGGAGCATCTTTAGTACTGGTACGTTTATCTTTGATTAAATTATGGGGAGCATCTTTCTGATCAAGCTAGACAAGTAGTATTGGTACGTTTGTCTTTGATTAAATTATGGGGAGCATCTTTCTGATCAAGCTGGACAAGTAGTACTAATACATTTATCTTTGATTAAATTTATTATTCTTGATCTCTCCCTCGAGTCAATGCAATGCTGTCTGTGAATATTTTCATTTTCCCGAGGAAATATGGCAAAAATAACGATGAAGCACACGAAGTACGAGGTGCTCTGGTTCCATATGGTACCGTGCGACCATATTGATCACTTGCAAGTATATAAAACCAAAAATTCGTGTTAAATTGTACTCTCGAGTGCCTAAAAAAATTGAGCAATTACTTATCATATGAAAAGGATCGGTGATTTAGCCAGACACAATACCTATCTATATAAAGGGCCTACTTCTCTTTAAAAAAATCAATTTTAGGTATAGTTCCAATTTCCCATCTTTTAAAGAAAAAAAAAATTTAAGTCCAATCCCAAATTTTTTCTAAATTATTTTTGTCTAAAGAAAACCCAACTACTAAATATTCACCGTTAGTCATCTCCAATTTTCCTAATTTTCTCATTAAAAAATGATTTCGTTTTGGAGAATAATTTCCCTCCTCACTTTGTTGATGTATATTTTTTTACTGGCATAGAAACATCACGTCAAGCAACTCATGATTGATTTTGGATTGAGATTAAAGGGAGCAAATTTGAGATTAGCTAGTGATTTTTTAGACCAAAAATATTCAAAATAAGTTTGGGATTTAACATAAAATTTGAGATTATTTTTTAGACATAAAATTGGGGGCAAATTTGGGATAGGATCTAAACTTGACAATCTTTTCGAGATTGAAGTTGGGATAGAATAAAGACTGTATTTAAAGTTTGAGGATATTAAAGGAATTAAGCCTATATAAAAAGAGGGAAGAGAAAATGGAGGAGTTTCAGTTGTTTTAACCATCTAGGGGCAGACTTGTAATTAGATAGCATGTAATTTTCTCGATGGTTGGGCCCTATCGATCCTTGCTTAACTTGAGGCCATCCCTCTTCTCTACCAAGTTTTTGTGCATTTCTTATTTTGAATGAATTGCTAGGCCCACCTCTCTTCTGTCTACTTAATTGTGCAATTTTCCTTAAACTTATTGATCTCATTTACTCAAATTTATTGATTTTACAATTTCCTAATCAACCCAAAGCAGAATTGACAAATCAAAATTTCAATTTTTTCCAGTAAATGTTTTCCATTGGTTTGGTTTAGTGACTGCAAGTTTCCTTAAACACCTATAATTTAATATATGTGTTAATCCAAATATCTATATTATAAAATGGAGATGATACGTACAGTCTTAGTTCATTTTGATTAAATATAACTTTATACGATACTTAAACATAAATGCATGCGGTTTCTCTTAAATAATGAAGGGTAGTTATGTTAATAAAAATGTTAAATAGGTTTTATTTACCACCTAAAATTTGCCTAAGCATATTATTCTCATCCAACAATTCATTTATTATAGATTTATTTCTATTAAATAACGAGGGGTAGCTATCTTTGTAATATATGTTAAATAGGTTTGCTTACCACTCATATTGTTATACTACTTGGTTGTTGCAAGATGTGAAACAAATTGTATGTTCAATAGTGAGTTCGGGTGCATTTGGGAACCACTTCCCAAAGCCCCTTGGGGGTCCAAAGCCCCTTGGGCCAAATAAAGGGTGTTTTGCAAAAAATTTTGAACTCCCATTCTCCAGATGCCAGCCTTGTGAAGGCTGAAAGCCCAAGGCAGGTCCTCACCTGCCTTGGGCTTTCGGCTTTTTCGGCATGCCCGTGCGGGCACTGTTCATATATATATATATATATATATATATATATATATATTTTCCGAAATTATCCTTACGAACTTTTTGTTTTGCCGTCTTTTGCCCTTGTGAGGACACTGTTCATCTTCACCATCGATTCTTCCTGACTGCGAGGGGCCGGTGACGGCTAGAGGGACGCCGGCGTGATCGCGACAACGTAGGCGATCGTTGTCGGAGAGTCAGGCGACCACCACGAGTCATGGTGACTCAACGACCATGGCGAGGGGCCGCCCCAGCGAGTCGCAGCGGCCCAGATCTGGGTCCTCATGGCTCAGATCTGAGTCAGCGACGGCCGATCGAGGTCGCACGACCCTCGCCGAGGTCCCCCGACCTCAGGCGAGGGTTGCGTAGCCTCGGCGACGGCCGATCGGGGTCACGCGATCGCTGGAGGTCAAGGCGGCGCCGTAGCCGAGGCTGTGGTGGAGGTGGACGATGATGCAGTCGACGGCGCAAGCAGGGAAGGAGAGGAGGAGCTCGAGGAAGGCGAAGAAGGGAGGGTAGTCGAGGGTCCAGGGGCTGGTCTCGTTGGCGTACCAGCGGGCGACGGGGAGGGAGTGGGTCAGGGTGAGCCAGTGGCGATGGACCTCGAAGTCGGTGCTCCGGTAGGAGGGGACCAGGAGGAGCTTGACGCAGGCGGCGGCAGCCGCGTGCCATAGGAGCTCGGAGGCCGGCGGCGACGGTGGCAGCATGGGGGCGGTGAGGTTGGGGATCGCCAACGAGGGTCTAGGTTGAAGAAGGAGCTGCGCAGAAGGAGCTGCGCATCGTGTGGCACTTGGGAAAATGACCAAAAGAAGACTTTGATTTTTACTGGAATTTCATTAAAAAAGAGTCTAAATTTGGATTTTATTTTAGCTTATAAGTTATAAACTATTTTGATGTGAATTTAACTAAAATTTTAAGTACATAATGTCTGTATTTATGACCCACACTAGTCAAATTTTTTTATTTTTCTTTTGGTATTTTTTTTTTATCATAAAAGTCCTTTGTCCCCTAAACACCATTTTACTCAAAGGTACTTCACAAAGGACTTTCAAATTACAATTTACCAAACACAGTTTGCATTTTGGGAAACACCTTTAACTCAAAGGTCTTTGCATTTTCCTAAAGACTTTCCTCAAAAGTCTTCCCAAACGCACCCTTCATCCATTTGGATACCATTTAATGCCTTATTTTATTTTTTATTTAGTTAGTCAATAAAACAATGCTCTTCAAACATTGAATCAACTCAAGCAAGATATAAAGAATTGATTGAAATGCTAAAATCCAATGCCATAATTACTTCATTTTACAATAAAAAGAAGCTTATTATGATATCCACCTGTAACAATGCAAGCTAAAAGAATTATTAACACTATTTATATAGGGAAGAGTATATAGAAAAATATATAGAAAAAAAAAATCCTAAACCTATTGTAATAGTTTCAATTGAGCTATAAATTTTTCAATTAGACCAATTTAACTCTAAATTTTTTCGCACTGATACCAATTAAGTCCATCTAGCCTATTTAGAGGAAATTTGCCGATGTGGATGGCGATCATTCTACATGACACTGTCAACGTTGATGTAGGTATTTTCAATAATATTTAAAAATGATTTTTTATTTTTTATTTTCTTTTTCCTTCTCTTTTTCCTCTTTTCTTCTTCTTTCTATTTTTTTTTTACTATTAACGGTCGATGGTCGAGGTTCAGCAAGCCCCCTCGGCCACTAGGTGAGGGCCACGGGTGAGGGACACAAACCCTCGCATAGATCTAAGCAAAGGGCAAGACTCTTGCTGTGGCTAATGAGGGATTAGCTACGGCGAGGGCTGGCAAAGGCTAGCACTTAGATTTGGGCAAGAGCTCATAGCCCTTGCTAGCTGCATGCAAAGGTGATGATTGCTCATTGAGGAGGGCAGTAACCCTTGCCTAGTGGCTGACGAGGGCTTGTGGGCCCTTGCCCATTGGTTGGCAGGGGCCACAACCCTCGCTAGCTGCTAATGAGTGCCTAAAGCCCTCGCTCATTGATTGGCATGGGTCGTTGGTCCAAGCCTCAATTGGTGATCGACAAGGGTCACAGCTGTCACTAGCTGCTTACGAGGGCTTGTAGGCCCTCACCTATTGGCTAAAAGGGGTTTTCGAGCCTCGATTGTTGGCTGGTGGCCCTTGCCGGCCATTAACAAAAAATATAAAAAGGAAAAGAAGAAAAACAAGAGAAGAAAAAAGGAAAAGGAAAAACAAGGAAAAAATAATTAAAAATTCAATAGTTTTTAAAAAATTATTTAAAAAATGTTCACACCAAAGGTGGTTGTGCCACATAGAATAACATGCATCCACGTCGGTAATTTCTGACATAAATTGACTAGATGGACTCAATTGGTACTAATTGGAAATGTGTATAAACTAAATTGATATGATTGGAAAAGTTTATGATTGAATTGGTACTGATGCAAAATGCTTAGTACTTTTTTGGGTACATATCCCTATTTATGTACGAGCAATCCAAACTATAATGTCAAGTGTAAAGAAGAAAAAAAGTGCTCATGCATTTCACGAGCACTCTTTATTATAGTGTTAATTTACCACATTTATAAGTGCTAAATTATCACTTTATTTTCAGGAGCTTAACTGCATTATTCTCTTGAGCTGATCAACTCAAGCTCGTAATTGGATAAAATGCATCTAACTTGAAAGGATGAATGTAATACATCAACCCATACATATTTACCACTTTACTAGGAGAGTACTAGGTATATTCACCACAGTATCTGTTGTGATACCAACATATTTGGCCTATCAATGCATACAATTATCGATAATAACTTTGACACCACAAAATTGACATCTGATAATAGAAAACACCATCTTATCGAATTTGATGCAAAATTCTTTGGTAACCAAAAGGCAATGCCATGACTTTATGCTTTTAAGTTTAATGTGTTGATACTTCGTTATATGCATGCTATTTAGTTCTGTAAATATTGCCTTAAGTTTGTATTTACGTTGTTCTTTTTTTGCACTTGTTTTTACAACGTCATTATACACGAAAATTTGACAAACATCTTGGCCCTCCAAGTAAATTTTATTATGAAGTCTTGTCTAAGGCTTCTGCAATGTCATTGGCCTGTATTGAACTTGCTGGAAAGGGGATTTTCATAGGCTCTCTCAATCCAACTAGAACAGAGCAGAAACCCAATAGCCTAGAGTAGAGCAAGAAGTATGTAAGGCTGGCTAACCTCAGCCCAAACACAAAAAGCTTCAGATAATTGTTCTATATCGAAGTTGGAGGTGTCATCTCTAAAGTGACCAACAGAAGTGAAATCTAGCCTGGGCAAATGACATAAACATCTAGAACTTTTACAAGCATAAATTCACTGAGAATAGATGTCTACTTAACCAGTCCATTACTTTCCGAGCAATATCGATCAACTGCCAGTCTACCATCAAATCCATTTGTTAAGAAAAATTGCTGCATGAGAATTGAGAAGCAAGAACAAGGAAAGGACTCATTGACTTACATTGATAGACCATACTGCTAAATATTTGATTTGAATAGACAAGACGCTTACAATATTTTATGATTGGAAAGACACCAAATATACTGAAGCACAAAACCCCATCTTTTATCTCCACTGCAGAAGATATGCAAACATTGCTTTGAAGAATTTGAGAGCTCTACAAATGAATCTCGAACATCGTCAGTTAAACCAACATCTCCGGGCACTAGTCCAGGCATTTGAGGAACTCTTGGACCTGGAGGGAAGAATCAAGTAGTGCGATCTTGAAATGCCAAAGAGTTACCAGAAGCATTCTATAAATGAATGAATAATTACTTCTAGTTGGAACATAAAAAAGATGAAAAAAATGAGATCACAGCTAAGGAGGCAAACGAATCAACAAGTTACAGATGAGACCAAACATACTCTTTCAAAAAATCTTCCATAAACCCCATAGTAAAGCTGTTGGACTGTGAAATAAGATTCTAAGTATTTAAGAAAACCAAACTAAAACAACTATTTAACTGCAAACGAATCATTATAAAAGGTGTGAGCCATAAGATATCTATTATTGGTAATAAAGATCGCACAGTTGTATCAACTTTTAAGTTGAAAGATGCCACATACACTATCAGCTTGAGCATCCTCCTCCCAGTTGAGACACACCATAGCTGCCATACGGGAATTCAAGCTTCTTAACAGTTTTCCATTCTGCTTGTTATCTATACCATGCTAGAAATGATTATACTACAGTGTGCATAACTGCTGCAAGCACTAGCATATCAAAAGCAGCACATCACATATCCATTGTTCCATAAAGACAACTATTTTGGTAAGATAGCATTCATTATGTACAAACAAACTCGCTTCTCGGTAAAATGTAATCCATGAAGAGGACGATTAGTAATAAACTGGTAGATAAAAGTTCAGTGACATTCTCTGCCACTCTACTCATGACCAAGCAGCTAATGCTTAATGGAAACATAACCAGTTATTTACAAACTTTTCCACCCACAAGCATAATTGAAGCACATACTAATCATATCATTTAAGAGTCACCTTAATAATTACCTTCCTAATTTGACTGAACTTAATTTTACAAATAATTGAAAGATATTAATTTTGATGAAAATGAGCATGTCGCAGATGAATGCTTCTACATGACACCATCCACTCAGACCATAGATTCTCATAACGAGCTGGAACCCAGAAAACCTTATGCTTTAATTTGTCATCGATGATTGAATTAGTTTAAATCATTAATGACGACATTAGCATCGAGGTGGAATTTTTTTTGTTGCACACAAGAATGCAATTAAGCACATCAATCAGATTCAAGTCCTAAAATACATAAATCTATTGAATAGTACATAAATTATATATGATATTTGATTAAAGTAATTCACCTCTGACACTGATTAGATATGAGTCAATCCATTTCCTTGATTCATAATTTACTCCATGCATCAAACAATGTCGTGTCAAAAACATTTATTGGCTTTGATGTAGGACAATGAGTCCTGCCATAAAGAATAAACATTTAGGCATCGCGCGCAAAACTGCCTAAGCATTACACCTAGGGTTTTTTAAGCAAGACACCAAAGAGGAATCACATCACACAATCTGTGAAGTAAACACTTACCAAGTTCAATAAATTACCAACTCTATTGAAAAGTAAAAATTATAACTATCTTTGTAGACCCTCTAAAAGTTCTACTCCTAATTGAAATAGGAAATCTCTAAACAAGAAACATTATTGGAGTATACGTAAGATCCTACTACTCAAACTTAAAATGAAGAAGGAAACTTTGTAAAATCCTAACAATCGCAAATCCTAGTTGATAAATTCAGTGATTAAACTTCTAGCAGAATCCTAATCCTTGTTTGAGTTTCAAAGTCAATCTTCACCAAAAACTTGGGAGTCACCTTGCATGACTTGTTGGTTGCATCAAGCTCAATGCATGGTTTGATTGTCTTATACTAAATTCTATGAATGAGAATCTAATTACAATACCCAATAATACTCAAATCCTATTTAATCCTAATTGTCTCATACTAAATTCTATGAATGGGAATCCAATTACAATCCTATGTACATGATCTTTGTGTCCTTGTAGTCAAATGGATACTTATTTGACAAAAGAGTAGCAATACCTCATGTCTGGAAATAATAACATTAGTTGACTTTGAAGTGTCTCTATCATTAGTTATTACCTAACAATAAAAATAACACCACACTTTACAAATAATTTACATCTGTCATTGAATACCAATCTCAAACGTTATAATAGACTTTATGATTCTATCACATGATATTCGCAATCCACAATCCATACATTTAATTTTTTTTATTCATGACTCAGATTTCCATGTGACAACTAAGGGTGACCCTAAGTGGTTACTACTTAACAGTTAACTCAATTAATAAACGAATATTGTTCCAAATTCAAAGTTCAAACTGCGAAACAGAAATTGACTTATGTAATCCATCTAACTAAACAAGAGTGCCCACTTGAATAACAACCTGATCTATCATGATCTGTTCATATTTAGTTCATTAAGTTCTCTAATAATAACCATACATGAATTTTGTTTCCATAGTGATTACAAATTACAATTTGATCACACCATATAAATATAACATTTCATGTAAACCTAGGATTTTGTAAGCTTACGAATAGTTTCTTTTCAAACTTATTTGAGATTGATGACAAAATGGATATTGTACATATGTTGTGTCAGTCATGTTAGGATTTGAATAACCCATTCAATTCAATATAATTAGTTAACTGAGTTATTCATCTCTTGTAATTTGTCGACCTATTTAATAAATGAGTCATATTCAAATAGAGGTTTCTAATAAAAATTTTCGTTAGTCTTATCCTACTCAGATTCACGTACCTAGCAATCCATTGTGAATTTGAAATTGACAGACATGACCAATAAAAATGGATTGCCATCTCCATTAGCATTTGACTGTTCATTGAGCAAGTTTGCTATTTGCATTGCATCATGCAGATTTTGAGCAATTCCAAATCTTCCCCACAAGAGATTAGAGAAGAACACGACCTGACGATAAAGGACTGTTGCAGGAGGAATTTCTAGTTGAGAAGTAAAGATGGTAACATTCAAGTAATAACATAGAAAAATTACTTTGACATCATGCAGTAAAATCATATCATCTTCAAGTCCCAAGACAACAACTGTGCCATCAGTACGCCAGCATAATGATGTTATACATTTGCCTGAAGTAAATTAGAATGACTAAGAAGAGCCAATATTGATGACACACATTGAAATGTGCAAATAAAGTGAGTTCATTATAAAATAAAAAAGAACAAAGAATGAATAATCTGTTCCCAATAAAATTAACACAAGAAGAGGAAAGATAGACCAGACACGTTATCCAACAAAATGTTAATCAAAATTTGTGAAGCGAGGCAAAACGTCATAACTGTACCAAATAACTAAAAGGGATATCAGCAACTTGATAGAGGATTTCTTTGGGCTAGTAGGTCATCTAAAGAGAGGGCATATATATCTTGTTGGCAGACTCCAATCCAATCATTGAATCAAAAAAATTTTGTTGTTCAACAATAGAACCTCAAGGTGGATTAGATGCACAAAAGCTTACTCCAAGCAAGGATCGCAAGTGCACTAGTATTTACAACTTAGTCATAACAGAAACCATCAAAGGATTGGCTCAGGTACCATAGTGCACTTCTCCATATCCAGAAGCCATATGACAAGTGAAACAATTAGATGTTTATGGAGAAAATATCTCCTCTCTAAAGTTTCCCAGTGAGAATAAACAACAAGAACTACCAAGGCTGGGCATCTAATCCTGAGCTGTGACATCCAGAATTTTCAGTATTGTTTTCTATTAAATTAATCGGGCATTTCATTGACGTGTCTATAGGGTTGTTCTCAGAGCTGATCACTCTCGAGATAACTAGACTAGCATATTAAGGCAATAGACTTGAGAATTCGACCAGGAAACGGCTTCTCGACCGTGTTCATCTTTAGAGGTCATTACTGCACAGTTAAAGATCGAATTGAGATCAGAGATAGGTCGGTTCGACTGAAATGTGTGGCCGATTGTGGGTGACTCCACTAAATTGGAAAATTCTCGTCGACCGGCACTAATTTGATTTTCTGTCGTTTTGGTACCCTGTGTTGGTAGTCGAGCCCTCGAGATTTTCACGACAATTGAGAGTCGCCAATGTGTCGAGTGGGTTCATTGTGGCTCGAAGAAAATCGACCACGAGTCAATTGCCCTAAAAAGTTCTGAAAACTACCCGGTAGTCTAGGTCACACTAAAAGCACGCCGGAGTGAAATTAACCATCGATTTGAGTCAGATTTCAGAAATCGAAAGTTCAGTGATGTCACAAGCTATTTTAGGAACGTCGACTCAGTCTCAGAAGATTTTCGGAGATTTGGGAAATTTTACGGAAATTGGGTTCGGACGTCGTGGAAGTTTGGCCGAAGTTCAGATTGGCTAAATTAATGGGAAATTTGACTTTCGGGTTGAGCCTGTGTGTGTCGGAGATTTATAGAAGCTAAATGAGGATGAATTGAAATTATTCAAGTGTCCAATTGAGAGGAGATGATGCCAATTTCGTAATCCCCCCTCATGCCTAGCCAAAGTGCACCAATTGAGGTGTTGTGAGAAGTGTTGGTGTGGCTCATTGGAGGCCAAGGGATTATACATGGCCAAGACTTGGTCTTGGAGATATTTGTGGAAAAATCAAGCTCAAGGGACCCTCCATTCCTTTTTCATCTCTATCTCCTTACATCCTCTCACCCACCGTCCACCTCCATCCTCTCTCTCCCTTTTTATTTTTCTTCGAGCGACACCTCCATGAATGGCGAATGTTGAAGACGGCAACTCCTTCCCTTGAAGATTGAAGCCCACACGTTCCTCTTCTTCACAGATTCTGCCAGCCACACGCCAACCCCACTACCGTTGGTCTCTTCGGTCAAAACTCCTCTCGCTGGCCTTGGTGGTTGACTGGCGGCACTCACGAAGCCTTGAAGACCGAAATCTCAAGTGGAAGCTGCTGTCGTTCGTTGCTTCTCTGCGAAGACTCCACCGAACGCCATCTTCTCTCCACCCGAGTCTTCCAGCTGCCGCGCACGAAGCCTTGCTGACCGAAGACTCCGCTGAAGCCAGCCAATTTCCTATTTTGTTGACCTTGTGGCCGCGTGTCTTCAGCTCCATTGAACTCAACTGCAGCGACGTCCAAGCCTCCGCACGTCCGCGCCACTTGTCCCTGCACCGCGATTCTTTAGTCAATAGCCGCAAGTTGCTCCCATTTGGTTGACCACCGAGAGAAGTCGAAGCAGCTCCGTTCTTCACAGCGTCTTCTTCAGCTCGTGCGAAGCGGTCCAGCCCAGCTCCTTCGTGAGTTCAGCCGCAAGCGAATTGGAAGCCCATCTCAATTGAAGCCCATTTAAATTGCAGCTCAGCCACTTCAGTTCAAGTTGCAGCCCAGTAATTTGAGGCCCTATTCAGCAGAATTTTATTGAGGCCCATCTCCTGCAGTCTTCAAGCCCAATTTCCAGCAAAGAAATTTGAAGCCCAAGTGAAGTCAGTCCAGAAATTTCAGCAGGCCCAATTCAACTTGGGTCTGGCCCAAAAGCAAGAACAAATCTCAGTTGGGCTGAGATTTGTTGGGCCAAGATCAAGGCCCGGTCCCAAGCCCGCCGGTGTCGTCGAAAGTCCGATTTCGGCCGCCGTCGCGTCACCGTTGCGGTGATTTGATTCCCGCTTTTGTCAAGTGAGTTTTACTCACTAATGCTTTATTAGTTTGCTAATTATGTCTTAGGGTTGGTTAGATTTAATTACCTGCAATTAGGTGGTTAGATTAGGTTAGAACAATTAAATTAGTGACTTGAGGATGCATGTTAGGTGGTTAGACCTAGCTATTAGCAAGTAGAAATGTTTGGTTATTTATTGAATGTATCTCGGGATTTTTCCCGACCCGTTTCGGGCTCCAATAAGGCAATATAGGCCTAAATTGGATTTTTAATGTTTATTTATTTATTTTCGAAATTTATTTATTTAATTAATTATTTTTCCGGAAATTCAACCGGGATGGCCGGTGACCGGAATTTCGTGCCGATTGTCGTGGTGCAGTCCGTTTATTTAATTGAGCTCTACGTTGTGTGGAATTGAATTTATTGTGGAATTTTAGGAATTGTCCTAAATTGTTTGTTATTGAATATTTGATTGGTAATGGCCAAGCATGGGTATATAGCGCCAGTACGTTGATGGGCTATATAGTAGGGAGAATGGTGAGACCAATCAGGTACGATATTATTGGACATACGTGGTTCGGTGATTGGAAGTATCACTGGCGAAAACGGCGCCTTAAAGAACGCACGTGAATGACTTATAGACAAACGTGGTTCGGTGGTTATGGGAATATCACTGGTGAAAACGGCGCCTTAAAGAACGCACGATGTTGTCTATAGCCGATGTCACCTTGGCGAAAACGGCGCCCTTGAAAGGACACGTGGTTCGGTGATCAAGGTTATCACTGGTGAAAACGGCGCCTTAAAGAACGCACGTTGTCGGTGATCGGTATGTCATTGGCGAAAACGACGCCCGAGAAACACATGTGATTTGGTGAATGAGTACACCACTGAGAAAGCGTGGTATGAGTGGGAATGACCTAGAGAGGGTCTAATTGACATGTAATCGACTTAGTCGATTGGCCAGTGCTTGATCGAATGTCGTGAATTGTTTGAATATCTGTGTTTAACCTTGAATTGCAGGTTGGAACTGAGGCTAAGGTAAGTCCTCCGACTCGTGTTGTGCTTAGGCAACCATATGGCGTATTAGTTTATTAATCGAGTCTTAGTGGGTAGGACTCGCTGAGACGTGGTCTCATTGGTTATTGAATAACCATTTCAGGACCCTGAGGAAAAGCTGAGGAGGAAGAACCTGAAGGGGAGAAAGTATTTTGAAGTAGAAGATGATCCAGAGAGGGATCTTGAATATAACCCAGATGTGGATTGAGATCCCATCCCTTTTGTGAACCCTGTTTTAGTGTCGATAGGTGTGAGACTTTTATGCTGTAAATAGTATTGTAAATATACTATGAGTGGTGATGTTAATGAAAGTGTGGTTGTGAATTTCAATATGAAAAATATGGCTTGCTTTCCTATCCCATTGTTTTATTGTCTGGGGATTTATAACTGCTTCCGCATGTGCTGAATAAAAAAGAAAGGGTCGGCGATACATAGTCCTGGGATATCGCATTCTAAAATCGAGCAAGAAGAAGGATGTGCGTGCGTCCGAGGATCGGGGCGTGACATGAGCTCTTACAAATTTGAATTACCAAAAGATTAAGTCACATAGGATCTTAATATACTTGGATGCAGCTCCCTTTACCCTCCTAGTCCCTTTGCTTTTCCCAGTTCCTCCCTCTGTACCCCTCAACCAGATTGTCACACAAGTATGCAGCACAACTAGAGATATATCCTATTTGAAAGTCAAACTACCACCTGCGAGCTTGATTAATCAAACTGACGTGATAAAATGCCCTTCTGTAATGAGAAGAAGATAAATAAATCTTCAAGAAATACTAAATCTCTACTTGTACGGCACACTCAGTCAGTAAAAGAATGCTCAATCAGTAAAAGAAGAGGATCCATCAGTAAAATTACACCGTGAGAGTCACCATCAGAAATCTAAGAAGATCTTTTTAGACGCCTGATGACACTTAGATGGTATTCTGCAGGGGCTAAACCTGCGAACTCCAAGTGGGCATCAAGCATTTCTGCATTTGACATATCTAATCTATCTAGCATAAATGGCATCCCCCCAATTCATGTTAATTATTTTCATGGACACTTTAACTGGTGTATAAAGAAGGGAAAAAACCTGGTTGAGAAGTGGACAAGAATCCATTGTGCCTATAAATAAAATCCCTTCATTCAACTAATACTAGCTTGGAATTCTTTACTTGCGACAAAGTCATCTCTAGGTTTCCACTCGCATCACCATCATTCACACTTTGTTTCTGTGTAAAATAGACCAACTCCTTGGTTCAACATCACATTCTCATTCAGACTTCCAAACACTATATACCTCTATATTCGTCCAATTCTCTTTCGAACGCAATTCAAGCTAGACTGCCACTTACTGCAGTTCCTATGGTGAAAAAAGAGGAGTAGCACATTTAGGAAAAGCTAAAGAAGTAGAACAAGATAATGCCAATGAGTCAAAGGGCACGCACACCAAGCCATCATTGTAGATACGGACACACTGAATATTTGAAGAAAAAAAGAAGGAAAAAAGAACAACTTGCTCAAGTCAAAGCAATACCCAGGAGAGATTGTTCACAGCCTCTGCCGATTGAAGCGATGAAGCACCCACCTTCGTGTTCTCCGTGATCATCGCCAGTAAATCCTTCTCCGACTTGCCAATTGGAAGAAATCAAGCCAAAACCTCACCGAAACAATCGAATTGACCCGCCCATTAGGAGGTTGCAAAAAAAAAAAAAAAAAAGCTCGAACGAGAGCCAAACCTGAGAACCCAAAGCGGTTCATTGGAACTGAAGCTGAACCGGCATAAACAACAAAAAGCTTAAGATAATTGTTCAGTATTGAAGTTGGAGGTGTCATCTCTAAAGTGACCAATAGAAGTGAAATCTAGCCTAGGAAATGCAATAAACATCTAGAACTTTCACAGGCATTAACCTCGCCCGGGATAGTTGTTTACTGAACCAGCCCATTACCTTCCAACAATACTGATTTGCTGTCAGTCTACCATCAAATCCCATTATTGAGAAGAACTGCTGAATGAGAAGCAAGAACAAGGAGAGGACTCATTGACTGAATCTAAAAGATCATACAGCTAAATATTTGACACTTACAATATTTCCAATTGGAAAGACACCAAATATACTGAAGCACAAAATTCTATCTTTCTCTCCACTGCAAAGGATATGCAAACATTGCTTTGGAGAATTTGAGAGCTCTACAAATGAATCTTGAACATTGTCAGCTAAACTAGCATCTCTAGGTACCAATCCAGGCATTCGAGGAACTCTTGGAGCTGGAGGGAAGATCTGAGTAGTGCGATCTTCAAATGCCAAAGGGTTACCAGAAGCATTCCCTAAAACAAATGGAAAATTACTTTCCAATTGTAAAATAAAAAAAGATGAAAAATATGAGAATAAAGCTAAGGAGCCAGACAAATCAACAAGTTGCAAATGACACCAACTATACGCTTTCCAAAAATCTTCCATAAACCCATACTAAAGCTGTTGGGACTTTGAAATAAGATTCTAAGTTTGAAAAGAAGCATTTAAGAACACCACGCTAAAATAACTACTTAACTGCAAACGAAGCATTATGAAAGGTGTGAGCCATAAGATATCCACTATTGGTAGTAAAGATCATGAAGTCATACCAACTTTTAATTGAAAGATACCATACTTTATTCACTTGGGTATCCTCCTCCCGGTTGATACACACCACAGCCGCCATATGGGACTTCAAGCTTTTTAACAGTTTTCCATTCTGCTTAATATTTATACCTTGTTAAAATGATTATACCACAGCGCGCATAACTTCTGCAAGCACTAGCATATCAAAAGCAGCACACCGCATATCCATAGTTCCATAAAGACAAGTACTTTGGTAGGATAACATTCATTATGTGCAAAAACTCGTCTCAACAAAATGTAATCCATGAAGTGGACGATTAATAATAAATTGGTAGAAATCTCAAAGAAACAAAATTGCAGCAGCCTCAGTCAAGTTCTCAGCCATTCTACTCATGACCAAGAAGCTACGGCTTAATGGAAACAAAACCAGTTATTTACAAACTTTTCACCCACAAGCATAATTAAGGCACATATGAATCACATCATTTAAGAGTCACCTAAATAATTACCTTCCTAATTTGACTTAACCGAACATATTTTATCAATAATTGAAAGAAATTAATTTTGATGAAAACGAACATGTCACACATGGCACAAGGGGGCACGAGGGGGGTCATTTGCTGCTTCTCGATATACTGTTCACGTTCTCTCTCAAGGGGGGCGTTCGGGTTACTGTTCACTGCTTCTGATGTTCCGTTCGTTTCGGCTGTTCTAGCCGCTGGTTTGCCACGATTTTTGGGGGTTTTTCTTCCTCTTGTTTAACCTCAACCCTCTCCGAACGGTTTGCCCTCTCTCCTCCTCGTTGAGAAGATCTCGCTTACCCTAGAAGCAGCTGTTCGTCCGCCTCGTCGCTGCTAGAGTCCCTGTTCGCAGGTGCTAATAGTGCGGGCTGGGGAGCTCAGTTTGGGCTTCGCTGTGGTGGGGAAGGCCTCTCCGTCGTCTTCCCTTGCTTCTAGGCTCTGTTGCTCGACCTTCCCTTGCAAGACACTGGTATGTAGCTTTCTCCGTTGGCTGTTCTGTAGAGGTTGGTGGCTGTTGAGCTCAATGGCGGCTTCCTCTTCTGAGATACGTCTAGGTGAAGGAAAGGGGAAAGGCCTGAGCTCTGATGAACGGCTAGCAGGTAAGCCGTTTCAGACCTCCCGTCCTGGGGGGGGGGGGGCGCTGCCCATGCTGCAAGTGCCTCCTCTAATGGGCCAAATGCTAGGCCTCCTTGGGTTGACAAATCTAGGGGCCGAAGCCGCTCTCGGGGCCCTCTTAACAGACCCCCTAACAAGCCTTCGAGCTCTTCAAGGCCGCCCCAGACCAGGTCGTGGGCCAATGTGGCTGGATTGGCCGCAAGGGGTACGAATTATCCTTTATCCCTTAGACTGTGGTGGGGCATAAAGCTGTGGTGAATTTATCCACTGAGGTTCTTCAAGCGGCTGATCCAAAGTGGAATGAGTTTTTAGTGGGGGACTATGTGGGGAAGCGACTCCCTTTTCAACTCACCGAACAAGCACTCAAAGGTACTTGGGGACCGAAGCTAGTAGATGTTTTGGCCGATGACCAAGGTTTCTATTTTTTCCATGTCCCGGACCCAGTGTTTAGGACGAAGATTTTAGAGGAGGGACCCATCACTGTTGCGAGGATACCTCTTATCTTGCGGCAATGGAGACCTCTAATGGAGCTAAAGAAGAGCAAGCAATCTTCTATCCCGGTATGGATAAGGCTCAAAAACCTTCCTCTTGACCTTTGGTCCGCACCAGCGATTAGTGCTATTGCTAGCTCTATTGGGAAACCTCTTCATGTGGATCAACGCACCAAGGGCAAGAGGATGATTTCCTTCGCCAGGGTGTGTGTCGAAATTCAAGCTAACCATCCAAGAATCTCTGTGGTGGAAGTTAATGTGGATGGTGTTGCGAGATCCATAGCTGTGGAGTATGAATGGAAGCCGGTGGAATGCCTCAAATGTGGGGTATTTGGCCACAATTGTGATGCGCCCTCCAAGCCCTCTCGGCCTCTCACGACCAAGATGGGCAAATCCCCTGCTCCTGCCCCCGCGGCCCCCGTTTTGGATGCTGCTATGGTCCCAGAGGCTCCTGCGACTTCGAAACAAGGCTGGGTGCAGGTAATGAACAAAAAGAAAAAGAAGCCTCACTCCTCGGTGGAGGTAGGCTCGTCCCTACAAGCGGCGAGTGTTGAAGGCAGGGACTTGAATCTCAAATCTACTGCTGTTGAAAAAACAGTAATTGGCGCCTTGACACACAAAACCCGTAGGGAACTTCCAAATATTTCGGAGCAACTGGATGAAGATTCTATACCTTTAGATGACGTGGTTAGCCCTTCAGATCTGGATAACCCTGCTTCGGTTTGCCCAACTGAGGGGACGAGGGGATTGGACATCCTCTTATCTTTGGAAGATGTCCTCCTCCCCCCTTGCCCTTCACCGAAGGCAATTATGGCGGAGAATAGGCCTGCCTTGGCTCCGGATCCACCTCCATCGACATTGCAGGACAAGATGCTAGATGTGGTGCCGGAATCTCCCCCTCCCATGCCCAAGCCATCCCCACTTTCTACTAGAAGTAAAACCTACAAAAGGAGGTAAGTTTATTCCTTTCTTGTAAATATGTAAATATGTATATAGGTTGTTGGAATATTAGGGGGCTTATGGCTCCTCTCAAGCAAGCGGAAGTGAGGAACCTTATCTTGGCGAATTGGTTATCTTTGATCGGGATTGTTGAGACTAAAGTGCCGCACAACCTTTTTAATGTCATCTCTGGTAAGCTGATGAACAATTGGTGTTGGAAAGCTAATTTGGACTACTCTGAGAGGGGTAGGATCTGGGTTGGTTGGGATCCTTCTGCAGTTTCGTTTGAGGCCATATCCATCTCAGATCAGGTCTTTCATGGGGAGCTTCGTTGGTTGGATTCTGGCATGACCTGTATGATATCTATTGTCTATGCTGAGCACTCGTTCACTGCACGTAGACCTTTATGGGAGGATCTTGTTGTGAGAAGCCCTTCCCTGCAAGATGTGCCCTGGCTTGTAATGGGCGATTTCAATGCGATTAAGGACCCCTCGGATAGATTGGGTGGCTCAGATGGGTGGCTATCGAGTTTTGATGAATTTGGGCATTGCCTCGACCAGGCGAAGCTAGATGACCTAAGATATGTTGGGTTTCGGTACACTTGGTCTACCTCTTCAGGCTCTCTGCGCAAGATGAGGAAGATTGACAGGGTCCTGGTCAACACTTGCTGGAGTTAGGTCTTTTCCTATTCGGAGGCCTCTTTCATTGCGCCTGGGATCTCGGATCATACTCCTATGGTGGTCAAGGTGGAGAATCCAATTATGCGAAGAAGGCCCTTTAAGTTCTTTGATTTGTGGATGCAACACCCGAACTTTGATCCACTAGTGAAGCAAGTTTGGGACTCCTTGTTTAGGGGTGCCTATGTTTAGGCTTGTCAGCAAACTGAAAGCCCTCAAAGGTCGTCTCAAGTAGCTGAATAGAGAGTCTTTTGCTAACATTTCTTTTAGAAGCTTTGAAGCGAGGGAAGCGTTGAAGCAGACTCAAGTTTGCCTCCTTCAGGATCCCACCAATGAGGTTCTTGCTGACCTAGAGAAGGAGCAGAGACGATCCTTAGTCGAACTCCGGTCTCAAGAAGAGTCATTCTTTAAGCAGAAGGTTAGAGTCAGATCGCTAAAAGAAGGTGATTGGAACACGAAATTCTTTCACCATTTTGTCATTAAGAGGCAATTGAGGAATAGAATCCTCTCTGTGACGGATGCTGCAGGGTGCCAAATTTATGAGCCCGAGTTGATCCAGCATCACTTCGTTGACTATTTTCAAGGTCTTTTTTTGCCTCGGGAGGCGCAGGAGTCCCCGACGATTCCGGATATTAGGGAGGTTATCCACTCTACACTAAACGATGACCAGACCTCTATCCTTGATCGCCCTATTTCTGACTTGGAAGTTCGTGACACCCTCTTCTCCCTGGCTCGAGGAAAGGCACCCGGTCCGGACGGCTTCATGGTGGAGTTCTTCAAGAAGAATTGGGATACAGTGGGTCAACTGGTCACGGATGTTGTGCAGGATTTTTTCATTTCAGGGAGAATCTTGAAGGAAATTAATAATACCATTCTGGTGCTGGTTCCGAAGGTGCCTAATGCAACTACTGTTGATGATTACAGACCTATCGCTTGCTACAATACGGTTTATAAGATCATTACTAAGGTGCTTGCAAATTGGGTTGCGGGTGTTCTTCAAGACCTTGTGAGCCCTTCTCAAAGCGCCTTTGTTAAAGGACGTCGCATCGGGGATAACATCCTTTTGGCACAGGAGCTATTTGCTGCTTTCATGTAGAGCCTTATACACCTAAGTATGCTATAAAAGTCGACTTCAGGAAGGCATATGACACTGTTGATTGGCATTTCCTCGAGAATGTCCTTCTTGCTTTTCGTTTCCCTGATCGGCTAGTTCACCTCATTATGACTTGTGTGAGGACTCCTCGGTTCTCCATCGCGTTGAATGGAGAGCTGCATGGATTCTTTCCCAGCGGGAGGGGATTGCGCCAAGGAGATCCTTTGTCTCCCTATTTATTCACGCTGGTGATGGAGGCCTCTCTGGAATTCTTGGGAGATGCTCGAATCAGCCGAACTTTAGATTCTACTGGAGGTGTAGGCCTACTAGCCTTTCGCACCTTTTCTTTGCCGACGATGTTTTTCTGTTTTGCGAAGGTCATTTGCCTTCTATTAAGCTTCTCAAAGAAGGAATTCAGCGGTTCTCTTCTTGGAGTGGCCTTACTCCAAACCAGGGGAAGAGCGAGGCGTTCCTATCTGGTGGTCCTTCCACTCTACAACAACAAATATTGATGGAACTTGGCTTCCGAGCGGGATCCCTCCCAATTTGTTATTTGGGAGTTCCAATCATCACGTCGAGGATGAGACAAGTGGATTGTGCTACTCTTGTCAGGCGTATCACTGCTAGGGTTGAGTCTTGGACTCATCGGTTCCTTTCTGTTGCTGGGCGTCTTCAATTGATTAGATCAGTCCTTCATGCCATTCAAGCTTACTGGGCGAGTGTCTTTATTTTACCTGCAGCTGTGCTAGAAAAGATTGAACGGATCCTTAGACAATTTCTTTGGAAAGGACATCAATTGGGTAGAGGAGGTGCCAAAGTATCCTGGGAGGATGTCTGCCTGCCTAAAGTGGAGGGGGGTCTTGGTATCAGGAGATTGCGAGACTGCAACAAGGCGGCTATGCTCAAACATATATGGATTCTATTTTCAGATAAGGAGTCACTCTGGTGCAAATGGATCCATTCAACCTTCTTAAGAAGAGGGAATTTTTGGGTGGTGAAGAAGCCGACTGTATGTTCTTAGGCCTGGAAGAAGCTCTTACAGCTCAGGACAGAATTCCGGCTCTGCTTCCACTGGAGGATGGGCAATGGAATCACCACGTCACTCTGGTTTGATAATTGGCACCCTAGGGGTCCACTGAACCTCTTCTTTTCAGATTCACTCATCTATAACTCCGGCCTATCTAAGCAGGCAAGGGTTGCTGATCTCTTCGCTGAGGATGGTCGGGCGATTAAGTCAGTGATTGAAAGTTGGGGTTCGCCGCTTCCTGCCTTGACTAATGCCTTGGATCGGTTTTGTTGGAGGGAGAATTCGTCCAGTAGGTTTTCGGTTGCCTCGGCCTGGGAGCTTATTAGACGGAAAAAATATCGAGTCACTTGGCATGGCTTCATTTGGAACCATGCCATTCTGCCTCGGTACCAGCTCAATTTGTGGCTCATCACCAAACGGAGACTACCTACTCAAGCCCTCCTCATGTCCTACAGTAGGATCGAAGCTGCCTACTGCCCCTTTTGTAATGATGTGCCTAACTTGGTTAATCACCTCTTTTTTGGCTGTCGGGTTACTTCGGGAGTTGCCTCCTTTTGGGCCGCTAGGTGTGGTATTCCTTGGAGGAACAATCCGTGGGAGGAAACAATTATCTGGGTCTCGGCCTTGCTATCCGGCAAGGACTTCCATAATTGCATCGCCCGCTTTTCTTTTGGTGCTTTATGCCACATTGTGTGGAAGAACAGAAATGACATCCTCTTCAAGGGTGCGCAAATTTCTACTTCTACTATGAAGATGCACCTCATGAAGGTGGTCAAAGACAAAGCATGCACCTTCAAAAGTGTGGAGGATTCCCCTAGAAACAGAAGATTACAACGCTCCTGGGAATTGGACCCTGCTATCTTCACAGTTTGATGTGTAACCGGTTCATGGTCTTAGTGTGTGTTGTTTTTCTTTTGTTGTCTTTTGGCCGCTTGACCTTTGCCCGGCTTCCTTTCACTCTTTTGAGACTGTTCTTTTGAGTGTGAGTCTTTGAAGCCGGTTCTTTGTATTTTTTTGCCCCCATTTTATATTTATATTACTTCTTACTTACCAAAAAAAAAAAAAAAACATGTCACACATGAATGCTCCTACATGACACCATCCACTTAGACCATAGATTCTCACAACGAGCTGGACCCCAATAAACACTATGCTGTAATTTGTCGTTGACAATGAAAAAGTTTCAATCATTGATGACAACATTAGCAACGAGGTGAAATTTTGTCCTACACAAGATCGCAATTGAGCAAATCAATCAGATTCAAGTCTTAAAGTATATAAATCTATTGAATGAGTATATCAATTACGTATGATAGGTTATTAAGGTAATTCACCGTTGATTTCACTGATTAGATATGAGTCAATCGATTTCCTCAATTCATAATTTGACTCATGCATCAAACAATGTAACGTCAAAAAAATTCCATGGCTTTGATGTAGGACTATGAGTCCCACAATAAAGAATAAATATTTAGGCATCACGCAAAACTCCCTTAGCATCAAACCTAGGGTTCTTAAGCATGACACCAAAAATGAATTGCATCACACAATCTGCAAAGCAAACACTTGCCAAGTTCAATAAATTATCACTCTATTGAAAAGTAAAAAATTACAACTATATTTGTAGACTCTCTAAAAGTTCTACTCCTAGTGGAAATAGGAAACCTCTAAAGAAGGAACATAATTGGAGTATGCGTAAGATCCTACTACTCAAGCAAAAAAGAGAAAGAAAAGAAAAGACAAAAGAAAAGGAGACTTACAATTAATTTACATATGTCATGCAATACCAATCTCAAACATTATATCAGATTCTATGATACCATTAGATGAAATTCACGATCCACAATCCATTGATTCATGACTCATATTACCATGTGACCACTAAGAGTGACCCTAAGTGGTTATCTGTCATATCAAAATTGTGGATACTTACTTAACACAATTAATCAGCAAATATAGTTCTGGGTTCAAAGTTAAAACCATGAAACACAATTTGACTCATTTAATCTATCTAACTCAACAATAGAGCCAACTTGATTGACAATCTGACCTTACATATACCATGTCAGTCATGTTAGGATTGGAATGACCAATTCAATTCAATGTAATTAGTTAAATGGGTTATTCATCTCTTGAAATTTGTTGACCTATTTAACAAAAGGGTCATGTTCGAATAGAGTTTTCTAACAATTTTTTTTGTTAATCTTATCCTTCTCAGATTGACCTATCTAGCAATCCATTGTTAACTTGACATTGACAGACATGACTAAATTATCTAACTAAACAATAGTACCAATTTGATTAACAACTTGACCTATCATGACCTGTTTATATTGAGATCAGCAAGTTCTCTAATAATAAATCAAACATGAATTTTGTTTCCACAGTGGTTACAAATTACAATTCAATCACCCCATATACATATAACATTTCATGTAAACCTAGGATTTTGTCAATTTACGGCTAGTTTCTTTTCAAACGTGTTTCATATTAATGGAAATGTGCATATTTACATATACTAGGTCGATCATGTTAGGATTGGAATGACCCATTCAATTCAATCTAATTAGTTAAATGGGTTATTCATCGCTTGTAATTTGTTGACCTTTTTAACAAAAGGGTCATGGTCAAATAGAGTTTTCCAATAAAATTTTTGTTAATCTTATCTTGCTCAGATTGATGTACCTAGCAATCCATTGTTAACTTGACATTGACAGATATGACCAATAAAAATGGATTGCCATCTCTATTAGCATCTGACTGTTTGCTGAGCAAGTTTGCTGTTTGTGTTGCATCATGCGATTTTGAGCAACTCAAAATCTTTCCCACGGGAGATTAGAGAAGACCACGTTCTGATGATAAAGGATTGTTGCAAAAGGAATGTCTAGTTGAGAAGTAGTGAGGGTAACATTCAAGTAACAACATAGAAAACTTAGTTTGACATCATGCAATAAAATCTTACTGTCTTCAAATCTCAAGATAACAACCTTGCCATCAAGACACCAGCATAAGGATGTTATAAATTTACCTAGATAGATTAGAATGATCAAGAAGAGCCAGTATTGATGACACACATTGAAATGTGCAAGAATGTGATTTCATTATAAACAAAAAGGGAACAGAGAGAGAGAGAGTAATTTGTTCCCAATTAAATTAACAGAAGAAGAGGAAAGATAAAGCACACACATTAACCAATAAAGGTTAATCAAAATTTGTGAAGTGAGGCAAAACATCATAACTGTACAAAATAACTGAGAGGGATGTTGGTCACTTGATAGAGAATTTCTTTGGGCTAGTAGGTCATATGAAGGGAGGGAATCTATATCTTCTTGGCAGGCTCCAATCCAATAACTGAATCAACAAAATTTTGTTGTTCAACTACGGAACCTCAGGGTAGTTGGATGCATGAAAGCTTACTTCAGGCAAAAATTACAGGCGTACTAGTATTTACAACTTAGTCTTAACAGAAACCATTCAAGGATTGGCTCAAGTAATATAGTGCACTCAAAACATTCTCCATATCCAGAAGATAAGATGACAAACGAAGCATTGAGATGTTTCTGGAGAAAAAATATCCTCTCTGAAGTTTTCCAGTGAGAATAGAAAATAGGAACTGCCAAGGCTAGGCATATTATCCTAAGCTCTTATGAATTTAAATTACCAAAAGATTAAGCCATATATGATCTTAACATACTTGGATGCAGCTCCCTTACCCTCCTAGTCTCTTTGCTTTCTCCAATTCCTCAGTCTGTCCCTCTTGACCAGATTGTCATACAATTATGCAGCAGAGCTTGAGATATATCCTATACAAAAGTTGAACTCCCACGAGTGAACTTGATTAATCACAATGATGTGACGAAGCACCCTTCTGTAATGGGAAGAAGATAAATTAAACTTCAAGCAATACAAAAAGTGAGAAACTTTCCCCCTTTAGTCTATGTTTCAATATCCACTAAATCTTTTTGTCTAGCGCACTCTCAGTCAGTAAAAGAATGTTCAATCAGTAAAAGAAGACGAGTCAAAAGTAAAAATGCATTGTGAGAGTCACCGCCAGAAATGTAAGATCTTTTTAGATGCCTGATGACATTTAGATGGTATTCTGCAGGGGCTAAACCTGCAAAATCCAAGTGGGCAACAAGCATTTCTGCATCGGACATAGCTAGTCTATCTAGCATAAATGGCATCCCCCCAATTTATGTTCTTCATTTTCATGGACACTTCAACTGGTGTACGAAGGGCAACGAGATGGCCATACAGGAGTATGGTACGCTTGTGGTCAGTGTAGATGATTGTTGGCTAGGCTATGGAAAAAATCTCTCCCAAGGCAACAACCTGGTCGAGAAGTCGATAGGAATCCATTGCGCCTATAAAAAAAATCCCTTCATTCAACGAATACCAGCTTGGAATTCTTTACTCGCAAGTAAGTCATCTCTAGATTTGCATTTGCATCACCTACATTCACTCTTGATTTCTGTGTAAAAGATCAACTCCTTGGTTCAACGTCACCTTCTCATTCAGACTTCCAAGCACTTTATACCCCTATATTCGTCCAATTCTCTACCGAACGCAATTCAACCGAGATTGACACTTACAGTGGTTCTTATGGCGAAAAGGGCAGTGTAGCACATTTAGGAAAAGCCTAAGAAGTAGAACGAGATAAGGCCAACAACTAAATGGGCACACACGCCAAGCCATCATCGAAGAAAAGAACTTTCTTGACTCGAAGCAATACCCAAGAGAGATTGTCCACAGCCTCTGCCAATTGAAAGTGACGAAGCACCGCCACCTTCGTGTCATCCATGACCATAGCTAGCAAATCCTTCTCCGGATTCTACTTCGCCATCTTCACCTGCCACTCGGGGGAAATCGAGCAAAAACCTCACCAAACCGAGTCAAAAAACAATCGAATCGATCCGCCCATTAGGAAGTCGCAAAAAGAACGCCCGAACAAGAGCCGAACCTAAGAAGCCAAAGCGGGTCGTCGGAACTCGAAGCCAAAACGGAAGCAAGCGCCGGCGACCCTCCTTCATTGGTGTCCATTGCTAGAAAGATCCGCAAGTAGCCCGGAAACGCAGTGTACAGAAGTGACGGAGGCAGTTGAAGAGCGAGACGAAGAATGAAAGAGCGAAAGGGAGGAAGGAGGTCAAATCGGGCCGGGCAGAGTCGGGACGGGCTTTACGACTATAAGACCTTGTCAAACAACGCCCGAAACTGTCCTTTCGGGGCCATGGAGGCTGAAGGGTCAGACTCATGAGGCATCACATCGATGCGAATGAGGTGAATTAATTATTGAAATGTGATTTGGAATAAGGAATGTGATCATCTTCATTTGCTTGAATGACGATTATCACGTTGATACAAGTAAAAATCCAAAAGATTTTTTTGACCCAAACCAAACCACCATAAGGCCCAATGTTTTAAGCTATTAAATGAACCGGCAAAAGCCCTGACTTGAAAAGACCCAAAATATTTAGTTCAAATCAAGTTGTTTTGGATATTTTTTACACGCCTCGCTGGTGGGGGTCATGCACTCTTGGCTACTTGGCATGTATATATTTATATATATATATATATATATATATATATAAAAATATATATATATATTGCTAATATGTAAAAAGTCAACTTGATCAACGGACAGAGGGTAATGAAACCTTATTGGAGAAAACACCAATATACTTGTATTTTTTTACTATATATATATATATACTAGTAACTACATTCTATGAAATTCCATATCAACTACCTAGGGATAAAAACAATAAGGGTGCCATAACTGTCATACAACATTCACTTGAGTATTACATTAATGTATAATTGTTCATTTGAGCAACTATTTTGACAATCTGTCATAAATGGCTTTTTTTACTTAATTTTATATCCAACGTGGTTTTCTAAGTCCAGCGTTTTGTCCAACATGGCGAGTTTAAAAAATGGGCAAAAGAATGCTTCAAGTGTCATAACTTTGCCCAAAGGGACACTTAAGTGCCATAACTTACAAAAGGTACACTTACGCCCTGTTTGGCAACGTGCCAAACAGTGCATGATTCTGATTTTTTGTTCCCAGAATCAATTTGGGACGAGAATCGCGTTTGGTAAAATTTTTGTTCCTGGGAACAAATTTGTTCCCAGAATCAGTTTGGGAGAAGATTTGAGAATAAAAAAAAAGTTGATTCTGCGTCTGAGAATCAAAAAAAGAATCAACACAATAAAACTCTTCTTCTTTTCTTCCGCCATCCTGCAACCGTCGCCCGCCGTTGCCCGCCGCCGTCCGCTGCCGCCCACCACCGCCCGCCGCCGCTGGTCTGGCCGCCGATTCGACGAGCTCGCCGGAGGCTCTCCTGGCCAGGGCAAGGTCCGGCGAGCTCACTAGAGGCTCGCCTAGCTAGGGCAAGGTCCGGCGAGCTCGCCAAAGGCACGCCCAGCCACCAGCGAGCCTCGGCCTTGCCAAATCTGGCGAGGCCGAGGCTCACCGGTGGACAAGCGGGCCTCGTCGGGGCTGGGCGAGGCTCGCCTAGCCACCGGTCGCCAGACATCGTCTGGTCGGTCGCCGGTTCAGCGACCGGCCACAAGAAGAAGAAGAAAAATAGGAGAAAAAGGAAAAAAAGAAAAGAAAGAAAAGAAAAAGGAAAAAAGAAAAGGAAAAAAGGAAAAAAAAAAAAGAAAAGAAAACAAAGTAAAAAAGTAGAAAAAATTAATTTGGAACAGAATCAATGAACACGTTATCAAACGCAATTCTATTCCAGAATCAGAAATTTTAGACAATTACCAAATACGTTCATTTACTCAAAATCAGTTTCCGAGAATAGAATAAAAAATAATCATTTTTTGTCAGAATCAGTTCCCAGAAACAGAATCGTTACCAAACGCGCCCTTAAGTGCCACATTTTAAGAAAAGTGAGACACCTGAGTGCCATCTTCGGCGAAGCTAGCCGGAAATCATACATGGCATTAAAATATTAATATCTCTCGCCGGAGAGCTGAGTCAGCTCGAATTCACCCCAAACGACATCGTTTTGGGTATTCGCCCAAAATAGAGCCCTTAAATCAGTGAAAACGCCGTCGTCTTCCCCATTTGCCCTAAATCTATAACCCTAAATTGGGCAAAATGCCATTGAAGCGCTGGAGCCCTAATCCCGCACCCTAATTCAATTTGCCCCAAATTCTACCACCGAATATTGGAAATTGAGAGCAGGACTTTCAGCAGCAGCTCAAATTTCTCTCGCCGAAGCAAAGGAGAAGGCGAGCGTTTCTGTTTTTGTGGGTTACCAAGTCCAAGAAGAACATCGTGGACTCGAACGAATCCCGAGAGAAGGTTCTATGGATGTGCTCGATACAGAGAAGGCTCGAAGTGCAAATACTTCAAATGGGTTGATGCGAAATTCTCTCACCGAGCCACAGAGGTGATATTGGACCTACTTGATGGGTGTCATCAACCTCCATCTACGCTTGTGGATGACTTGGACGATGTTGACTCAATGCAAGCTCAAGCTCAAGCATCTTCTGTTAACCATTTGAAGAACGGAGTTTCAAAAATGAAAATTGAACGGAAGTGTTACCAAGCGTTTATTGTGTTGCTATTTCTTTGTCTATCCTACTTTATGATGAAATGTAAAGTATTGGAAGATGAGAAGAAGTTTCTCCGACTACCATAGTTGTAAATGTGTGGAGAAATGTACTTGTTTTGAATGAATGAATGAATGAATGATTTCGACAGTTTTTGCTTATTCTCAAATATAAATCAGTGATGATGGAATGTATATTAGGTCGATGTGTTGTGGTGACTATTTTACTTGAATTGAATGTAAACCAGCAACAAATGTGTAAACCAATAGCTTCTTTGTTTTGCTGCAAACCACCATATACATAGAACAGACACGAATGATTACTCGAGTGCTATAAATTGCATGTAGTGATCACTTAAGTGCCAGTCATGATAGAAAAAGAGCCATTTAAGTGTCAAGTTATTATTAAAAGGATCACTTAAGTGCCACTTGTTGTTAAAAGTGAACACTTAAGTGCTAGGTTTTTTAGAATGTGATCAGTTAAGTGCCATTTTTTTGTACACATCGGCTACTACCAGCCACCACCATCGCCCACCACTGGCCACCATCTCCAGCCATCATCACCACCAGGCATCAAGCATCCACTTGAGCCACCACCAGCCACCACTATGCTGGTGGTATGTTACTGCATAAGTTGCAAGTGTAAGGTGTTTTACATCAGCTTGCACCAGCACTACCTGGTGCAAGCTGTGCATATTGCACATATATCTTGCACCAGGTGCAGCCTCCAACCCAACCCACCACCACCGGGCTTTTCACCAGCAGCCAACCACCAGCCACACGAGCACCCCAATCACCACCACATATCCATCACCAAGCTTCACCAGCCGCCACCACTAGCCACACGAGCACCCCAGTCACCACCACATATCCACCACCAGAAGTAGCAATAAGTAAAAGAAAAAACAAAATAAAAAGAAAAAAACATGCGAAAAATGATAAGCAACAACCGTTCCATTGATTTTGAACATTTGTCTCACAAACTCAATAATAAATGAAGTCTCACAAGCTCAACTAACTCAATGACAAACTATTATAAAAAAAGAAAAAAAAGAAAAACAAACATCCACAGATGTTTACAACTGACTCCTCAGCCTCACAAACCATATCACATCCCATTTCATCAATCAATATGCGCAATGCCTCCTGTTTGTGCTCGTTTTGATGGACTTCGCACTTGATTCATAATCTTTGCACTTTTTCTAACTGGACGTGAGACTTCTTCTTCAACTGTCTTGGGATGCGTTGAGTTTGATGAAGCTGCAATTGTCCTAGGCTGAACTAATTCAGAAGGAGCTGCAACTGTTGTAGGCTGAACTGATTTGGATGGACCTACAATTGGGTTCTTTTTACTCTTCTTTCTTGTTGGCGCAGGCAATGTCTTCTTTGTTGGCGCAGCCGTTGATTCTTGAGTTCAGCCTTGAGAGATAAGAACCTCTAAACTTCTCCCAGGCTTCAAAAATAGAACTCAATTATCAACAAAAGTTTGCACTATAAATTAAATTAAATGCAGCCTATAAAACTTATATTAAGAATAACTGTTCCAGAACGGTCATCTGTATAAAGACCATAACCATATTGTTTTAGCCTCTTCCCAAGAGCCCCTCTTGTTCGAAAGGGAGCGTCAGGTACTTGTGATTGGTTGCCTCTTTTTCTCGCATATGATTTCTTCGGCTCTTGTGGCTGTTCAGCTACGGAAGGGGCTTCTTTGGCCAATTCTTCAGCTAGGCGTCTTGTAGATGGCATTCTTATAGGTGGCTCTTGATTTGGCTTTCTTCTGGTTGTTTTTCTAGTTTCGCCTTCAGCTTCATTGACACCTTCGGTAGGCTTTGGTGGTAGCCCTTGTGATGACCCTTCTAGTGGCCTTTGTGATGACCTTGGTGATGGATCTTGTGGTGGCCCTTCAGTTGGGTCTTCTATTAGCAACTGAGCTCTAGCTTGCCTTCTTCGAACCTGAGAAAAAGGCAAAGGACATCATAAATATAACATCAGGGCATATTAGAACGTAAATGAAAAGTAAACTCAAATCATTTAACTGACCGGGTATTTTTTTCTCTGTTGCTGCTGAAGAACAGTCAACTTAACTAGCCCTCCAGTTGCTTTAGCCAATCCTATAGCTGGCTGTCTTCCACCTTCGGTTCTTTGAACAGGCCCTTCATTTTCAAGTATAGTAGGGGCTTCAGCCAATTCTTCACGGGTCATCGTGACCTAATAAAGACAAAAACATTACATACATGTCACTTATATCTATGTACATATTCATAACAAACCATAAAGCAACATAAACACAATTGTCATGACTTACTGGGTTTATTTTCGTTGACTGAAGAACAGTCGACTCACTTCGCCTTTCTGTTTCTCCTTCTCTAATTGTCCCTTCACTAGGCCCTTCGGCTGGCCTCAATTGTTCATGCCGCTTCTTTAATTAACAACCCTTAATATTGTGCCCTACTATGTGGCAAAAAGAACACTTTATCGATACACCAATCCTATTCATCCTACAGTGACATGAGTCCTCTCCCTCCGTCAATTTTCTTTTTTTCTTTGGTCTTCCCATTCTCTTCTTTAGTGGCAAAGGTTGAGGTGCTTCGCGATCTATTGGCTCCCAGAACTTGCTACTTCTAATTGACTACAACATGAATTGATACGAAGCAAGATATTTCGGTTTCTTGTACCAATCATCAAGGTAGTCTTCTGTGTTGTGGCCCTTCAATTGAATTGCACATATGGCATGTGCACAAGGAATTCCACTAAGTTGCCATGCTCTACATGAACACTTCATCGTACCTAAATGGACAACATACTTATCGGAACCCTTCATTATCTCATATTCTTCATCCCTATTCCAAATGGGATGACAATACCTACTTGTAGCCAAGTTGTCATCCAATTTCTTAGCAATCCTAGGACCATATTGCTTACTACACTTTGCACTGTCATCTCTTTATCTGTGCAGCCGAGTCATGACCAAAACCCGTATGTCTTCAAGCATCGAGATAATTGGTTTACATTTGGCATCTATTATCCTCCCATTAAATGCTTCGCAGATGTTGTTATCAATGTTATTGCACTTAAATTCCTCGCTGAAGAACGCCCTACACCAATGCTTCGGGTCTGTTTGGAATAGTGCATCATAACCATCATTTGTCAATTGAAGCATCTCTTCTTTAGCCATCCTAAAGTTAGCCATATTCGTGCTTTTTGCTAGCTACCAAAATTGCGACTACAACTTATCCATTTTATAGGTCTTTACCAAATTTGCGTATATGTGCCGCGCACACATTCGATATTCAGCATAAGGCAATAGCTTAGCTATTGCTGGAACAAGTCCCTGCAATAATTGAAAATATTAAAAATGTAAGCAAATGACATGTTGATATCAAAAAGCAAACAAGTGATCAAATTTAAAAAAAAAAAAAACAAAAATTATCTTTTGTTGGTCGCTCATGAACGCCCACCCTGCCCCATTTGTTATCTCCAAATCAGTCATCAAATTTTTGAGGAACCATGATCAATTTTCCTTGTTCTCTACCTTCACAACAGCCCAAGCCAGGGGAAACATTTGGTTGTTTGCATCTCTTCCAATTGCGGCCAGCAATTCTCCCTTGCACAAGCCCTTCAAAAAATACCCCTCCAATCCTATAATCCGTCTACAACTAGATAAAAAACCTCGTTTGCATGCATTGAAACAAACATAGAATTTATTGAACTTCATCCCAATATCAGGAAGTGGTCTCTCCACGACCTCTACATACACTCTACTTCCAGGATTTTGCAGCTTACACTCCCAAGCATAGTCCCACAACTGTCCATATTCACCGCTGTACTGACCATCGAGTATCTTCATCACCTTTTGCTTCGATCTTTTACATTGATTTCTGGATATATTGATGCCCACCTGCTCCTTCACCAGCATCCTAAACTGAGTGGTATTCATCTGAGGCATCAGCTTAATCAATTCAAATAAGTGCTTCGATAACCATGCACTTGTTACCCTTTTATTCTCAAAATTAATGGAACAAGTATGTTTCTCTTGGTAGGCTCTAATTTGGAAAGATCCAGTTCTCCTAACAAATGCGCCATAGATCTTCCATGGACAATTTTGCTGCTAACACCTAACTCTTATAAAGGTCATAGTGTTTCTAATGAAGTCAATGTCCCTTTGTGCAGCAATGGAGATCTTCAATATAGCTTCCCTAAATTGTTTCGCATTATGAAATTTGACGCCTACCGATAAAGTAGGAGAGGCAACGGATGGATTATAAGAAGGAAACTTACTTTTCCTTTTCCTTCTATGCACAGGTCCTTTATCTTCTTCAAGCTCATCCTGGGAAGTAGCATTCTCAACGCTTTCTTCATAGTCAGTCTCCTCGTTAGCAGCACCAGCATCTGTAGGGCCTTCGGGTCTGTTTGGAACTTCATTGACTACTTGCAAAGCTGCAAACTTAGCTGTCAAAATACCCTTTCGCTGTATTCTTGATTGTACAAGCTCCTTGTCGTCATCATCACTTATAAAATTTTCAGCAGGCAACCCTCCATCATTATCATAAGTTGATTCAGCTACTTCCCAATCTAATCCAGAGATTGTGACATCACCTCTGTCATCATCACTTTGATGAATTGCATCTGCGCTTCTCTCATGTCCATCATATCTATCCTGCCCTCCTTCGACCCTAATGTCAATACTACCTTGAATACCATCTCCTTCTTGTCCTACTTTGGCGCTTTCTCTATCATCATCTTCATCCTCACTTTCACTATTGTACTCAACAAATATTTTTACCTTTTCATCATGAAGATAATGGTATAGAACATCCCTAAGACCATTATCATTTTCTAAGCATCTCAAACCCTCTCTTAAGTCTTTCCCAGGAATACAATACAGCAGCTTTTGAATTTTACAAGGCAAATAAGTATTTATATCCCTAAGAAATTTCATATAGGATGCCTTCTTTATATCCACAAAGATGGTGCCCTCATTTCCACCCTCATACTCCCACTCATCCTCACCAATCACAAATTCCCCATCGTAGCAAACTATAACAGCGACATAATCCTTGTCATGCGTCATTACTGCACCAAGAACAAGAAAAATAATCATTAGTTTTTTGGACCACTAGACAATTGCATATGGGAGTCCCTCCACTCTCATGGGCTTTAGTAAATAGAGGTCCCCACACTGACAATATGCCCCTACATGACAGCCAAAAAGAGGTCGGCACTTTAATTATTTGCCTTCCCTTCCCTTAAAATATTAACTAAAAACAGAGGTCCCCACAACAATCACAACCCAAGCAATTTTGTCTACTGCACTGAACGTGCGATGTAAGAGAATAGACATCAACTTAAGCAAATCAAAGCATAGCAGACTCTGACATCAACTTAATCAAATCACAGCCGCTGACTCCTATAAATTTCTTTAAAAGTTTAAACTAAAATTAGAACAACTAAACTTGGAAGCATTTTACGTCGCTAAAGCTAAAGAAAAACAAAGAGAAATCACAGCAGGATTATGTTCTCATTCAGGATTTTGGATTAATAAACATACCCTATACGGCAATCACTGCAGGGTTTTGGATTGATAAACATACCCTATATAGCAATCACAGCAGGGTGGTTCAAGGACATACCCTATACAGCCTCACAAACAGGGTAGTTCAAGGACATACCCTATACACTCTCACAAGCAGGGTGGTTCAAGAACTTAGTTTTCTTCTCAGAATGGCATTGGTCACCTGCTTTACTAGGATGCTCTTAAGGAGATGCATAAACAGTGATCTAACAATCAAAACATACTCTAACATTGGCTTGAAAGACAAATTCACCAAAATAATGAGAAATCTGGTCTCTTTGTGTAATGTCAGCAAGTTTCAGTTCAAGTGTATCAACACAAATTCCATCGGAGCTGTAATAAAATAATCAAGCCCTAATTAAATAATCGAACGAGCCCTAATTAAATAATGGAACCCTAATTTCATCACAGGGGAGGGGGAGAAAGGGCCAAACCTAGACGACTAACGATGGTGAGCAGTGACGACGACCAAGGATGGTGAGCGGTGAGCGGTGACGGCGACCAACAACGGTGATTGATGACGGTGACCGATGACCAGCTTTAGGCGTGAATGGCGACGGAGAGAAGGACCTGTGATCTACTGTGAACGCGGACGGCGGGGAATGGCGTTTAGGTCAGCCAGCCCTAATTAAAGAATTGAGCGAGCCCTAATTAAATAATTGAGCCCTAATTTCATCACAGGGGAGGGGGAGAAGGGGCCGAACCTGGACGAGCGACGATGGTGAGTAGTGATGACGACCAATGATGGTGAGCGGTGAGCGGCGACGGCGACCAACAGCGGCGACTGACGATGGCGACCGATGACCAGCTCTGGGCGTGAACGGCGATGGAGAGAAGGCCATGAGATCGACTGTCAACGCGGATGGGGAGGAACGACGTTTAGGTCATTGCACAATGACCTAAACGACGTCATTTATTTCTGCGCACTCAATGTGGATGGATGACGTCGTTTTTGTCGTCCACGTCAGATTTTTTTTTTAAAAAAAAAACATTTGCCACATCAGTAAAAGAAGTCGCCGAACATCGCTAGAAAATGCCACGTATGCATTTTGGCTGGATTTTGGCCGGATTGGCACTCAAGTGATCCCTTTTGCTCCAATTTTGACACTTAAGTGTACCTTTCGTAAGTTATAGCACTTAAGTGTCCCTTTGGACAAAGTTATGGCACTTGAGGGGTCCGCACGTCTTAAAAAATGTATGTATCTCGCTCCTTCTCTCTAACTACTTCCTCTATTGAAACAATAATGTCTCTCTCTAAATGCTTTGTCAAATGATGACATTTCTCTCTCCCCGAAAGCTTCCTCTATGAAAGTCGTAGAGCCCATAGAAGAAAAAGCTTCCTCTCTTGGGCACGTCCTCTGTCTTCTTTACTCTCTCTCGCATACTCAATGTCACCTCTCTCACTCAATGGAGACTAAAGGCATGGGAAAAGGGAAAAATGAGGGCTTGGTGTGCGACGAATCTTGTTGGACTTCATGGCCCCAATAGCAAAAAAGGTTGACTTTTATTTTGGTTTTTAATTTGAATTTAATAATATAATTGGGTTTGTGTATAAAAAAAAGCTGGGATGCTTGGGAGTTGCACGGAAAGATGATTGTTCTTTCGCAAAGGATATGCTTATTCATTCACTCGACGAGCTTGTTTGTTTTATATTTGTTTCCACTCAATGTCATGGCTACGTCATAGCATCTGTCAATTGGCTCTGAAAAACTTACTGTCAAATGTGTGTTTTCAGTGCAAGCCTTACCAGGATTTTCAAGACCTCTGCAACTATGATGAAAAACAATTTTGGCGTGGAGGAAAGGAGTTCCATTGTGGGCAAATCATCTCAAAAGGGTTGAAATTGTCGGGTTCCAATTCGACTATGTTAAATCATAACCTCTGTTTGCCCTAGCTAAATTTCTTCTCGAGGAGGCAATTGGATTGGAGAAGATAATAATTTCCTTGAAGTGTACTGCAAGAAGGCCATCGAAAAGCTTCACAAAATGTGAAAGTAATAGCCAATTTTCCTTTCAGTGGACTCCATTACGAGCCATGAAAGCATAAGCAAATCACAAGTAGACGATACTCTCTTGAAAATAGAATTACTTCTCTTTTTGTGCCACTTGTGACAGTGTGCGAAAATAGAGTACGTGGACAATAAGTTGGGTTTAACAAATGATATGATGTTGCTTCATTTTCAGTTTTTTGAGCTTGACGTTTCGTTTGGATCAAGCTTTTCCAACTTTCATGAGCAATTTTTCCTCTCATCGTATGTTGTATCAGAGCTTCTTTTGAGCCCCAAGATAGCTACATCGACGTGAGACTCCTTTTTTTCAAGGATAAAGCATTGGTCCCCTTAGTTTACAGTGAATTCTCTTATTGGAGTTGTGCCTTAGCAGTGTATATGTGAAAACTATTAGAGAATCTATCTAGACTAGCACCATCATAAAGAGTCCCTGAAGCAATCTATCTAATCAATGGCCATGATGGTCTCAATCTATATAGACCAAGGCTAGTTAATTATTTCCCTAGCATATGCCCAAGCGCTTGTATTGGAGTAACATGAAAATTGACATGTCAATGGTGGGACCTACTTGCCATGAAAGGCATATTCAAATCTCTCTGTGACAAAAACAAATGCAAAGGTTTGTAACCTCATACTTTTCCCATTTAATACCATGAAATGTCGTTGGTGTATTATAATCTCATAATACTAATGAGAAGTAAAATCCTAAGACGTGTGTGTAAAATTAAGACTGGAGCAAAGTGTGGCGCGCATGACATCGGTGGATAAAGCAGGAGCAGAGCATGATGTCAACTCCTTGACCATTGACAAGAGCAAGAAGATTAACAAGTTCCTCGATGAACCCTAAGGATTCTAGCATCATAGCGGTAATCCATCTATCCTGCGCAGGGGTTTTCTAGGGCTGGAAAATTCAAAGTCGTTGTGCTGTCATATTTAGGTTCCATACACTCTAATTTTCCTCCTCACCAGATACACAGGAGTGAATGCCTTTCTTGCTGTCTCGGTGTTTAATCAATCTTAGTTAGTGCAGGTTCTTATGTTGAGATGAAATTCCATAAGCCCTACAACAAATCCAGGCTATCGGTCTGCCTATGATTTTGATCCCTCCATATAAAAGACTAATTTTGATCCAAACTTGAAAGATCCTCATCCTTGAGACCAGCTTAGACGGTGAAAACCGTGCCCGGCACTCGGATACTTCCTTGAGCTGTTTTTCGACACCAACCCATGTTCCAAGATTTCCGATGAATCACGATTTAACACGTTTGAACTCTTAGTGATCGATCGTGGCCCTTCAAAGATCCAGAAGCAAATCCATACCCTAAGACTAATGGCTATGTTAATTTGACATGTCGTTATCCGCACATGCTGCTGTGTCGAATTTTTTATGGTTTTAATTAATGAAGCTATGTGGGAAGGAGAAGGTGGTCATGGACGTTCGTCGGCGATCGATGCAGAGTTCGTTCCTGACCATATGTGGAGAAAATTGCAGAAGAGAGAGAGAGAGAGAGAGATTTCATTAAATTAGTCAAGGCGGACTTATTTGAATTAACGGGCGGGCCAAGCTAGGTCGGAGACTATACTACAAACATAATAGGTACTTCAGGCTTCACGACGAGTCTCCATAGGCTCAAAAGTGGTGGATTAATTATTTCATTGTAATTTGAGAAAAGGAAATACTGCTAAAACCCTAAATTATACTTACTATGCTATAATTTAACAAACCTTTTCTTTCTTCTGCATCGTGAAGACCCCTCAACTCAAATTCATAATAGCGTGCCTAATGTACCCTCCATCTACTTGTAGAAATCCTAAACTTTATTCGATATGACACCAATACATTAAAAAAAAAAATTGTGTCATCAATACTACAAACTTAAATAAACATTACGAAAATTTAGGCCACTATTGTTATTGTGAGCATATTTTTTATTGGCTTTGGTGACAAAAAAAAAATTGAGTATTGATTTCGTAACGACTTAATTTAAGATTTTTAGTAACATAAAAAAAGTATGAGTTATTAACGTCAGAGTGAATGTGATGTAGAATTTTTTGTATCATCAATACGTCGCAAAAGTAATTTGATCATTACTTATGAGTTAATGAATTGGCATCCCACAAATGCAATAATTCACAGCTTGCACAGATGTGAAGATGATGGGACAGCTCGCTCTAGACAGATTGATCCACCGTGACCACTCGAATTAAAGCCTGAACACATGTGGTTGCATTGCATGTCTCAACGAAAGCTTGTAATATGCTTATTGCTCCAACGTATACGGGCTACTCCTTCAATTTTGGTTCATGCCTTAACTTTATCTAGTAGGCTAAACCCTTCCACAATGCTTCTGAAAAAGCTGAGTTTATCTTTAATATTGTTAAAAGAGAGGCATTGTGAGAAGTGGCACAAAGTGAAACAATGTAAGAAGACCTGCAGTGAGGCTCTCTTGGGTCACGAAGGTACTTCGGTGTGTTTAATTACCAAGCTGTTTTGATAATTAGGATGACATGTTTATATTTTGTCGTTTTCATTTTTGTAGTTTGAGTAAATTGCATCCAACATCACTGCCTTCCTTTCCTTCTCTAAGGATTGCCTCCTGACCTTGATGTTTCAAAATTATGAGATATCATAACTTTTATAAACATTCAAACTTGACTTTCAAGTTAAAGGGAAAATGAAAATACAAAAGTATAGCCAAATGTGCATGATAAAATCTGTTTGGAACCAAATAAAAGGATTCTAAAACTTCCCATTAGACTTTTGGCTTTGGCCTTGCTAAAATCCTTCCGATAATTACATATATCTGCAAATTGGGGATTTTAGAACTTTTGAGATATTGGATATAATATAATTAGTGAATTTTGTCTGTGAGCAATCTCCGTCAATTATCAAATCAATTGACTTTCACTTCCATCTCCCTTTAGACATCCTGAAATTGGTGAAGAAAAAATCACCTTTCTAGGTGCAATTGACTTGGATCAATAACCAAAAATGCAAGAAGTAAAATAAGAAATCTTCTTTGCCAATGCAATTTGTGCTATGCATATACAAGACAAAGAAAAGAAAATCCAAGATTAATTCTATCTTAATGTGAGCAGTAGAACCAATGATGATGTTTTCGAATGAGAACATGAACTTATTTAGATCCTCAATATGGATCGATTGTAGTGTCATTGGTTTGTCCAATGAGGTGAATTCCAACAAGACGTAAGAGATCATTCAAGTATCTACCAATTTGTTTCCATCATTTGGAGCTTCATGTTAAAAATTGAAAATCTTCACTACGACCAAGTAAGACATTTTGCAGCAGCATAACGAATCGCACTTATAAAGCACTTTTTTCTTTGTTCAACGTGTAAATCACCATGTCACCAAAACAGCACAAGCAATTGTACACTAATAGTCAGAGAGTACCTCTCAAAAATAATACCATTAGTATTGCTTACATCTGGCTTCTAAGGATCTTTAAAAGACACATAATACCTTCCAAAACGACGACTGTAGCACCAATATAAAAAACTTCAGATCCTGGTTGCTACTTCTAATAACTCCTTGTTTCTACTTATGCTCGTTATGCTGAAAGCATTTTGAAATCAATTAAGCATTCTTAGAATCTCTTGGGAGGCACACAAGTTGCTCGTAGAATTCAAGCAATTTGCCAGGATTAATTAGCCTTTTTCTCCTTTCATGTCTTTTAGCTTTGAGGACCAACTTTTTTAACATCGCACAGCAAATACATTACTGCATAAAGCACAAAATTTAGTACAATCAGCATCTAACCCATCAATCTCAAACCTCTTTAGCTGTCGAGCCATAGCCACAAACAACTTCTAACGGCAATATTCCTCTGCAATAACATTTCCAAACACTGACTCATTCTTGATCTGCAAATTGATAGCAAACCTAAGTTTCTTTATTTGGAACTTGATGGTGGTAGCTCCCCATCACCAATTTCGTGACGTGATGCTTAACAAGATCGCCATGAGCCCTTAACTTGGTGAGCATGTAAGTAGTCATCTTGAAGTTTACTTAGGCCTCAACCAAAGAAGATATTTAATTTGGTATGAACTCTCCCTTAAAAGAATCGCCTAATGGGCACAATTTGAGAAGATGAGCAGCCAAAGTTTTCAAGATTGAACCTTGACGATGAGAATCACCAACTCTCTCAAACCTCTTGACTCAATTATGATATTATTGAAAATTTTCCAATATTTCAACTCTAGGAATTCTAGAACAGGGTTGTTACTCGAAACTCTAATCATCGCATCATCCTTCAATGCATCTTCAATTCGTAATGTCTTTAGTGAACACTAATTTATGGTACCCAGTGTTGAAAAACAGCATCGGGATGAGCAAACTCACCAATGTAGTGCCCGGAACAAGATTTGTGGCAACGCATAATAGTTATTCCAATTCTATTTCATTTAGTTATTTAGTTTAGCTTTAAGCAATTTTTTAATATCAGAGCAATAACAATTTCATCCAACATGTGTTGTCTCAAGCTTCAAGAAATGAAAGATGATTTGTGGTGTGAAACAAAAAAGTCATCGAGACAATGCACATAAATTCAATGGTCTAAACTAAACCTCACATGTTTATATGGTGAAAAGGCTATGATAGTTAACGGTCAAGATCTTTCCATATGGAATGAGATGGAAATCCATAGTTGATGGTTTGTTGCATGTGATGGAGACATGTGGGCATTGCTTATTTGCCACCTCATCATAGTGACATGAGTAGGCCCGTTAAACGGGTGGATTGTATCGGGTTAAGTTTGGATCAGATGAAAAATAGTTGGACCCAAATTGATCAATTTAACCCATTTTGACCAAATTATATGTGATGCAAATCGAGCGACCCGTACTTGATTGGAGTCGGGATCCATTTCAAGCGATTTTTCTCCTCTCTTTTTGTCTTTGACTAATCAACCAAAGAAGTTACTTGATCTAGTCCAAATTTTATTCTTGTATCACTTCCCAATAGGCATAATTTCAGTAGATGAGTAGCCGATATATCCAAGAGCAAACCATCACGGGCATATAACCTATTAGAATTAATCACCAACTCTCTCACAGCTCTTGATTCAATTCTCATGTGCTTAAAACTTATGCAGTCTTTCAACTTAGGAAACTACAAAACAAAGCACCTCCTCAAAAGTCTTCGATCCATCAACTTGGCATATAATGCGCAGTGTCTTCAGCGAAGACCAATTCACAGCATCTATCAACCAAAAATTGCCTTGAGACAAGTGCAAACTTACCAACGTAGTGAGGTGGAAGAAGGAAGCCAGCAACACATGAACCTGAAATGCCAGGATGCAGGTTTAACGACAACTCTTCGACGCCATGCTTGATTACAAACTTAACACTTAACACAGCTATTAATACTTGAATCCAACAAGGGCCTTGCAAACTCAACACAGCTATTGATAATTGAATCCAACAAGGGGTGACAGGAAAAGGTTTCAAGTTTTGGAACATTTTTTTTTTTCAGAGAAAAGCTCTATAAGATAATGCATTCTACTACTCAAGTATTAGATGAATACAAATGAGGGGCTAACATTCCTATTTAGACAAGAGTCCCTCATGTAACATGTAGGAATTCAAGTCAGCGGAAGACGACTTACCTAATTTCGATGCGCAAACAGCAAATAGCCCCGGAACGAACGTTGAATTGCCAATGAAACACGAACAACACTACCTCACGTTAGTCTGGATGCAATCACAAGGAAAACACCCGATTTCCACAGCGTAAATGCCAATCGTTCTTGCAAAAATGAAATGGAACGCCTTGATCTTCTTTGATGGAAATGGAGAGAAAATTTGGTGCGAATGAATTGCCAACCCGTCCAACAATTGTGTTCAAGAGGATTTTATACGTCTCCTTTCGTACCCCTCCATTAGTGACTTTCCATCGTAACGCATCAAGACGAAACGGTGCGTTCCGTTCGCACCCCATCATGGACGTATCAGCTAAAGCTAAAGTACTACATCTCCCACTCGGACATGATGGGTATGATAGCGCTCTATCAAGAATATAAGGCATTCAACGTTCATCAACTTTACAAAACAATTCATACTGGCAAATAAGCCGTGCGACCAGTGAGTACACCTGCACTTAGGAGCTCAAATTATGCACCTGTTAGGGATAACATAATGGCTACAACCCCGAAAAGAAATAAACAATTGATGTCTCACAGTGCCCCAGACATATTTTGTTATATCAATCCAAGTATACCTATCCCTTAAAGATTATACTTGACTATTCTCAAAACACCATGCATTTACAATTACATCCGCAACCACATAGGGCGATATAATTGGTCGACCAGTAAATACACGCGATAGATGTAAAACAACAATAGTCTTCCTTTGCACTCATGTCTCTCTCAATTTCAAAACAACTGCTTTCCTAGACACGTCCCATAGGCCATATCTATTCATGACCATCCGTAACATGCTAAAGTAGCAACATTGATCTTTCACTTCGAGAACATAGTCAGAAGTAACATAGGGCACGAAATTGAGGTAAAATACAAATTACCTCAAGGGCTCACACGATGAGTAAATAGGGATAATTTTACTCATCTTCTCTTATTGGTCGTACAATGCACATTTAGTATGAATTACATGCTATAGTGGATTACTCTTTCTATAAGAGCGTATGTCATTTATCAAATATATCCACCATACAGATCTTAGCCTAAACATAGTCACGTGCTTCTCACGTACTCATGTTTAGCCCGAGTGCTATATCAACTCGCTTTCTATAGCGCCCAATAAAGTACTCGCATCCGGCATCTTTCAAGCATACATGATTATGGGAATATCATGTTCGGTCTTGTTATAAACCAATCACAGACCTCATCTTGACTCCAATCAAGGCGACATATTTTATGTACCAAATTTGCTCTTCAGCATTTATTTGTACATAACGTCTCATCTCAACGTGCTAACTACAGCACTTGAGGCGATTGCTCATGTGAGTGAGCCAATCATTGCATGCTGACATACTTTTCAATAATATATGTGTGTTTGTGCTAGTATCATAGTGGATTTGTACTTATTGATAAAACATCAAATCACTAATAAATAAATAAGTATAATATATATGTCCACAAATACATAAACCAATGATCCTCTATAATAACAGATATCACATTCTACGCAATTTTAGTGACATCCTATGGGTCAAGAACATGTCTCTAGGAATAGCCTTCGTAAATCAGCAACCATTCTATTGGTTGAAATGTATTGCAGGATCACTTCTTTCTGCGTTATAATATCTCTGATAAAGTTATTCTTTATGTCAATGTGCTTTGTCCTTCCATGATACTTGCGATCTTTCACATAGACAATGGCTACTTGATTATCACAATAAACTGTCACCGGTCTTGGAACTTCAGTGACAGTGGCTAAATTTTCCAAGAAACGTTTTAGCCATACTACTTCTTGCACTGCGGCAGAACATGCAATAAATTCTACCTCCATCGTAGACAAGGCCGTGCATGTCTGTTTCTTGCTATTCCTAGAAATCGCACCTCCATTGAGCAAGAACGTATATCCAAAAGTCGATTTACACTCATCCAGGTCTCCACCCCAATCAGCATCTGAATAACCTAATAGGCGTAAATCATTCCCTTGGTAACAAAGTCGATAGTCCATGGTGCCCTTCAAGTATCTCAGGATCCTCTTCACTGCTTTGCAGTGTGCTTGACCAGGATTTGATTGATATCGGCTCACCAATCTCACGGCATAGCATATATCGAGTCGAGTACACATCATAGCATACATCAAACTTCCGACCGCACTAGCTTAAGGAACAGTTTCCATCACTTTGATTTCTTCTGGAGTCTTAGGACACATCTTAGTACTTAGGCCTTCACCTTGCATGACAAGGGTATCAATGGGATTACAATGCTGCATATTGAAACGTTTAAGAATCTTCATAATATAAGACTCTTGTGATAAAGTAAGGAGTTTCCTTGATTGATCTCTTTCGATCTTAACTCCTAATATATAAGCAACTTCTCCCATTTCCTTCATCTCAAAATTGGAGGACAAACATTCTTTTATGGTGATAACCAAAACCTTGTCATTTCCAGTCAACATAATATCGTCCACATAAAGTGATAAAATCACAAATTTATCTTTGGACCGCTCGACATATACACAGTGATCTTCTTCGATCATCGTGAAACCAAAAGTTATTATTGCTCGATGAAAACGAAGATACCACTATCTAGATGACTGCTTAAGGTCATATATTGAGCGATGAAGCTTGCAAACTTTATGCTCTTAACCTTTAGCTATGAAACTTATTGGTTGTTTCATATAGATTTCCTTATCTAATTCTCCATTGAGAAATGCCGTCTTTACATCCATTTGATGTAATTCAAGGTCCAAATGTGCAATGATGGCTTGAATAAGATGTATTGAGGCAAACCTTACAACTGGTGAAAAAGTTTCCTCATAGTCTATACCCTCTTGTTGAGTATAACTTTTTGTCACAATGCAAGCCTTATACTTTTCAATGGATCCATCTGCCTTTTGATTAATCTTGAAGACCCATTTGTTTCCAATGGCCTTACGATTTGGTGGTAGATCAACCAAGTCCCAGACATGGTTTACCCTCATTGACTCCATCTCATCTTCCAAAGCTTTTCTCCATTCTTCCTTGTCAGAGGATGAGAGAGCCTCTTGAACAATCTTAAGCTCGGTATCGTCATTTTGAGCAATCATAAATGTTTCCCCTTCAATCTCAAAATGACGACGAGGAATACTTTTACGATTACTTTTACGCAATTAAATTTCTCTTGAATTCAATTCATCAAGCGATGCAATACTCCCACTAGGTCTTGTGTGTTGAGGTAAATCTTCATTTCCCTCTACAACATCAGTGGGTGTGTTATCAGGATCTTCCATCTCATATAATTGGAAGTCCTTATCAATCTCACCTCTATTAGGAAAATCGTTATCTAAGAACGTAACATCTCGTGACTCCATTTCGGTCACACTTCCAATAGCTTGTTCACCTATGAACACGTACCCTTTAGAGTGTTCGGAATATCTTATAAAGATACATTTCTTCCCTCTATGACCTAATTTGCCATGTTTATGGAAAGAATCATGAACATAAGCTGCACATCCCCATGAACATAGACTACTCAAGTCTGGTTTCCAACCAATCCATAATTCATAAGGGGTGGAAGTGACCGATTTTGAGGGCACACGGTTAAGTATATATGCAACAGTCAATAACGCATCTCCCCAATAGGAGATAGGTAAATTTGCTTGTGCCATCATAGACTTAACCATTTCCAATATGGTTCTACTCCTTCTCTCAGCTACCCCATTTTGTTGTGGAGTACCAAGAATAGTCAATTGTCGTACAATTCCCTTTTCATCGCAAAGAGCCTTGAATTACTCCGATAGATACTCACGTCCACAATCAGTTCCCAATGCCTTTATTGTTTTGTTCAACTGATTCTCTACCATCGCTATATATCGTCTAAAGCAGTCTAATGCTTCTGACTTATGGGAGATCAGAAAGACATAACCGAAACATGTGAAGTCATCTATGAAAGTGATTAAATATGAGGCTTCATGCCTCGCCCTCACATTCAAAGGATCACAAATGTCAGAATGTATGAGATGTAATGGAAATTCAGCTCAGTGCCTTTACCGAATGGTTTTCTAGTTGTTTTTCCCGCCAGACAATATTCACATACGGATAGACTAATATTAGTGAGTGACCCTAAAAGGCCTTATCTAGCTAATCTTTGCATTCTTTGCAATCCAATGTGACCTAATCTAGCATGCCAAGTGCTTGCATCAATCTCAATGTTATTAGAAGATGCAATTAAAAAAAAAACAACAATCAACATTTACATTGTACTGATCATAGTCAATGTCTAACACTATAAAACCATTCAATACATGACCTTAACCATAATAAACTGTTCCATACAAAATGTTAACACAATCACCATGGAAATTCAATACATAACCTAAGCTAAGAAGAACAACTACAGAGACCAAGTTTCGTCGAATATCTTGAGTATAAAGGACATCATGCAAGAATAGGTTTCGACCACCACGTAAGATTAATTTACATATGCCGATTCCCTTCACTTCAACTCTTAAGTTATTCCCAACATATATCCATCTTCTTCGAGGCGGTATCCGACGATACTCCACAAATGCTTCTCGGTCTCTAGCTACATGGTCTGTTACTCCTGAGTCTACAGTCCACATTGGATGAGATTCAGCAAGCATTACAGTACTAGAAACAAAAGCATTACTCAAAGTAATGGAGTAACATGGTACCTTTTTCGGCTCAGTGCATTCACGAGCAAAGTGACCGATCTTGCCACAATTGTGGCATTCCATCTTGGCCTTGTCCTTCTTCCCACCATGCTTCTTACGTCGGAAGGTCTTAGCCCTCTTGGGTGCTTGATCAATCATCTTCCCTTTATTGTTGAACTGGAGATTCCTCTTGCGCTTGAAGCCCGAAGCTTTGCGCGAACACGATTCAGCAACATAAGCATGGGTAGAGGATCTCGCAGCTTCTAGGCGCTCATCCTCTAATTCCAAATGACGTGCAATATCATCAAAAGTGACGATGTTCTCATTATGCGTCATATTGATCTTCATATGCTCCTAATTATCAGGAAGAGACCTTATAATAGCTTGAACTTACTATTTATTAGTAAGGGAGTGATATGCCGACTTCAGCTCACGGATCATATTTGACATCTCCCGAAGATCCTGCCTCATCGTTACATTTGGGCGCTTTTGGAATATGTCAAACTTGATGGTGAGTCTCATCAGCTTAGCGGCAGATGTACCCCCAAACTTATCTTTCAAGGCAACCCACATAGCTTGAGCTTTGTCATAACTCTTAAACTCACACATGATATCATTTTGCATACAGCTCAGCAATGTGATGCGAGCAATGCTATTTTTCTTTTTCCAAGCTTGGTAAGTTTCCAGATCTCTCCTATATTGAGCTGAAGTTTTATGCTCAGGTTCATCCATGGTATGGTTGAGGGTTTCCAAAACCTCTTGCTCCTCAAGGATGTACTGAACTTTTTGGTGCTAAATATCATAATTGTCACCGTTCAGCTTCTCACCCTTATTAAGGTCAGCCACAATGGTGTTGGATGCCGAAGCCATGATCAATTGATATAACACATTGACATAATGAGCGCATAATCAATACTAGCACACTATACAGAGTAACACACATATAAAATTTACAGCAAAGACAAACTAAATTAATGATAATTCAACAAAAGACACAAAAGCAAAAGTTCACAATGTTCCCAATCAACTTCTATGTACAATTGTTCTATTATCATTAATTAATTTAATTTGCACAAATTTTAAGTTCTAGGTGAGAACTCCTTTCAATTCTACCAACCTACGAACTCCCACTAGGAAAAATAATTACATGACCTTATGTAATTTCTACATTTTTTCTTAACACAAAAGCATAGCACGATAATAGCCAACGTATAAACAACAATCATGCTTCAACTATAATTAAAATTGCAATTCAACATGTAATGGATTTTCTACCATTATTCTAATTTTCTAGCAACTAGAAATTTGCAAGTATAGTAAAATATATACATTATTATCATTGAACCAAGTTCTACATAGCATATATAATATTATTTGCACACAAGCTAGCTACTGTATTTCCCTGATTACAAGAAAATACAAGTTACAAATGAATAAGCTGCATTAAACCCCAAAAAATACGCGTACATAAGGTTTCCTATGCATTTTCATACATTTATAAAATTCAAAAGTATAAAATAAGTACACCACTATGTAGAGGATACTCATACGAACCAAACGCCACCAACCACGCTCCAATCGGAGCTCACACGCGCCCCCACGATTCGGGTCTCAGGTCGGGTCGGGTCGAGTCAACGGGTCGGGTCGCCGGCCGATGACCGGCCGGCCAACTGTCGCCGGTGCTGACGTCATCGGTGACGTCATCCCAGCGGTTACCGACCGTTGCGTGACGTCATCATGCGTTGGTTCGCCGACCGGCGCGTGCCGATTCGTTGGCTGGCGCGAGTCGCGCACGCGCCGGTTCGCCAACCAGCGCGTGTGGCGGATGCACTAGCTATGCCAGCGCTTCAGGCACGTGGCCCCCACGCGCAGCGGCTTCTGGCCGCGTGTGTGGGCGCGTCCGACGTCTCCTGGTGGCGCTCGACCCGCCGCCGGACTCGTCTCGACGAGCTCTTTCACCCTGTATATTCAAAAATTAATTTTGACAAAAAATCATTTCGAAAAACGGCCAAAACCTCACAAATCACGCGACCCCTAAACCCGTTCTTCGCTCCGGTTCAATTTCGAGTTTTTCATATGGCAATTCCAACTATCAGAGATCCAAACAGTGTAGAATACAATCTCTTGGTCTCAATATCAAATGGTAAATAAGAAAACTCGATGAAAAACAAGGCAGAAATCACGATCGGGCTCTGATACCAATGTAAGAATTCAAGTCGGCGGAAGACGACTTACCTGATTCCGATGCGCAAATAGCAAATAGATCCGAAACGAACGTTGAATTACCGATGAAACACGAACAACACTACCTCACGTTAGTCTGGATGCAATCACAAGGAAAACACCCGATTTCCATGGCGTAAATGCCGTCGTTCTTGCAAAAATGAAATGGAACGCCTTGATCTTCTTTGATGGAAATAGAGAGAAAATTTGGTGCGAATGAATTGCCAACCCATCCAACGGTTATGTTTGGGAGAATTTTATACGTCTCCCTTCGTACCCCTCCATTAGTGACTTTCCATCGTAATGCATCAAGACAAAACGGTGCGTTCCATTCGCACCCCATCATGGACATACCAACTAAAGCTAAAGTACTACATAAGATTTATTGATTAGTTCTCGATCTAATGATGGAGATTTATATAAGAGTCTATCAATGGGAAAATTACCAAAAAAATCCTAAACATATTGCCATTATGCCAATTCAGTTATAAATTTATTTTTTTGACCAATTGAGTCCTAAACCTTTTATAATCATGGTAATTTAGTCCTTCCGGTCGAAATTGACTGGCCAACACTAAGGTGACTGCCGATAATTTTTTAATAATATTTTATTTAATTGAATTTTTTATTAATTTTTTTATCCTTTTTTTTTTCTCTCTCTCTCTCTCTTTTCCTTATCCCTCCTCCTTCCTTTGGCTCCGACGACCAGGCAAGCTCACCTCACCATCACTAGGCGAGGGCAAGCTAGCTTAGCCACTGATGGGCGAAGCCCTTGCCAGATCTGCAAGGGCTCACCCCATCGTCACTAGGTGAGCTGCTTGCCCAGCAACTAGCAAGGCGAGCCCTTGCCAGATTCGGTGAGGGGGGCCTCATCGTCACTGGGTCTAGTGAAGCGAGCGCTTGCCAAATCCAACAGGGGCTCGCCTCGCCGTCGTTGGACGAGCTATTCACCTAGGCATTGGTGAGGTGAGCCCTTGCCAAATCCAGCAGGGGCTTGCCTTGTTAGTGGCAGTCGGGTGAGCTTGCCCTCTCCTAGCGACAACAAGGCGAGCCCTCGATCGATCCAACGGGGGCTCATCCAGCGATGGCCAGCTCAATCCAGCGATCGGCCAGACAAAGGAAAAACGAGGGAGGAGGGGAAAAAAAAAAGAAAAAAAAAAGAAAAAAAAGATTAAAAAAATCCAAAATAAAATTCAAAAAACATTATTAAAAAAATTGTCATTGGCGCCAGCCGGAGGACATATCAGCACCGGTTGGCCAATTTTGATCGAAAGGATTGAGATGGCACAATTGCAAAAGATTTTTGACTCAATTAGCAAAAAAAAAAAAATGGCACAATTACAATAGGTTTAAGACTTTTTTTGGTAATTTTCCTGTCTATCAACTACCGACATTTATGATAGGAATTTTCTAGAACATGCTACGTTTGTCGTGTCGTCCATCCTTGGGAATATTCTAAAAGTTTCTGGAAACTCTAGGAGACTTGGTCAATCCTTTTCAGTCATACTCAGCCTTTGTTCATTTGTGTATATTTTGAATATACACAAAATATCTGCAACTTTTGCTACTAACGATATCTAAATAGAAGGAATTCTTTAATGCACAATCTCATCTAAAAGTGTGCATATATGAAATAAGAAAACGTAAATTACACCAAATGGAAATAAAATGCTTCGAGGTTCGGTCCCATGAGTGAGGGATTTGGGGTACACTCCTCCAGCTGTTGCTGAACCTTTTAGTTAGATCTAATGAAAGACCGGTGGCATACAGGCTTCCTGTGCCACTTTGGATGGTGCGTGAAAACCAAGTATGTTGACACTATAAGTCGGGTCTAACAAATGCTTTGACATGGCTTCATTTTGAGTTTTTTAAGTTTGATTTTTTTTAAATTACTTATTTCTCGCATAATAAATGAACTCTATTATAATCGAGTCTGGGTAGGCTCAAGAGGCATGGGCTTACGTATAAAGGGTTATTACCCTGAAAAACCCTAAACTGGTACACTTGTGACAAATTTACCCCAGACTATTTTTTTGACCACGAAAAACCCCAAACTGGTATACCTGTGACAAATTTACCCCGACTGACTATAAAAAACCTTAAACTGGTACAATTATGGCAAATTTACCCCAAACTAATTTATTCGACTGCAAAAAACCCCAAATTGATAAATTTATGACAAATATACCCTTTACTAAATTGGATTAATACCACAAAAAATCACAAAAATTGTAAATTGTGACAAACAGAGCACAAAATCCTAAATTAGTATACTGGTAAACTGTCATGCGTCATTTAACTTAATCATTTGAGAATAAAATTTAATAAAAACTAACATAGGGTAGATTTGTCACAAATGTACCAGTTTGGGGTAAATTTGTCAAAGGTATACTAGTGTAGGGTTTTTGGCGGTAAAAAAAATAGTTTTGGGTAAATTTGTCACAAGTGTAACAGTTTGAGATTTTTCAGGGTATTAACCCTACATATAAATGAGCTTAAGCTCCAGAAAAAAAAAATTAATTGCCTGAGTTAGCCTGATATGTGATACCACATCCCAACGCTCTATTTACTAAGCAGTCGATATAAATAGGTGGTGAAACTTGCAAAATTCAACCTGAAAAGTTAAGCATAAATGACTTCTCAGAGATAATTCTTTAGCAAAAATCACATTCGTGATCAAGTTTGCAATCTCATGAGCTTAGGAATAGCATAATCACATCTTAAATTACACACACGTTCCCTTTTCATTTTCTTTTTTCAAAGTAGCTGACAAATGTGGCACCAGAGAAGATTGTTCTCGCCTCCCAATCATGCCAAGTACAGACTGCGATGCATGTCGCACGTCTCTATTTTGACGCCGACTCCACTGTTCTACTAAAAAAAGGTTGCCGAGTTTGTGCATCAAATTCTATCCAAATTGGAAATTGTATCGAAGGTCAAAAGCCAAAATAAGTAGGAGACGTGTTAGCAAGCGTCGTGGGGGAGCTACATGGAGAGGATTGATCGCTCGGCCCTGGCTGCCAACTAATACATTCCATGCCATTTAGTTTCCGCTTTTCTAGGACTACCTATTGATTTGTTTTTTTGGAATGTCGAGTTATTATCGCATGGCATAAGCACCATGGGGTGGCTCTTAACTTTTTTTTCTCCATATAAATGTACTTAAAATGAAAATACACCTAAATGAACTATTAAAGTGGCTTTTAGAAAATAGGAGGGATATTGAAATAGTTTCATACAGAAAGGGAAATGTTCTTACAAAAAAAAATCAAAGGTTTAAATATTTCCAACTCTATCGACATATATTTATATAATATTTAGTCACTGAAAATTTAACTATCCATATTACGATTAGGGTAATAAGAATAGTTTGAACACTAGCTTTTCAACTTAATTGCAATGCAGAGGAATCGCACCGCGTCCATGAATGCAATGAAACTCTTGAACATTTGGATACCGTTGGTGGGTAGAGAGAACGATATATGTGGATTAGAGCTCCGAGTGGAATGCCATCGTCTAGACAAGACAATGGTTTTGACCGCGTCTTTTGTAGCCAAGAAGAAGGAGAAGATATGAAGGATGATGGCACCGGGCAATTGACTGATGTAATCCACTGAGCTTCGGGTTTCATCCCAACCGGAAGGACGAGGTGATCGTGGACGGGGATGTTTTCCAGTTGGATTGGCAGACAATTCGATCTGGGCCTTGTATGGAGGATTCTTCAAGCCTTTTGCCTGTGGCCCCCGACGGCGATGGAGCCAAAAATTAGGCCTTATTCGCATTTTCCCCAAAGCTTTAATCGAACAGAGACTAGACCCATAAACTCTTCTCATTTATCTTCAAAATTCAAAAAAGAAAGATATCTAACCCTTGGATAAAAATGGAAATAAATTTAGATAGTTTCAGATAATAATTCTCAAGAGCCTATGAAAATTATTACTAACAGAGAGCAACTATCATATCCTTTTCTTTTTGGTAATTTTCCTTTTTCACAATATTTGTACTTATTCCTTTTCTTGTTTTGGATTATTGTGGCCGTGGCATGAGCCCACACGAGGGCCATGTTAATGTACCTGCCACACCTATTATTCTTAAATTTAAAATACTCCAAAAGAAAGTATCATGATGCTTTTTCAAAAATAAGAGAGTCGTTGAAGTAATGTTTTCACAAATAAGTCGTATATTTATTAATTATTCAAGTATTTTAATGCGGCTGATTCTATCAACATAAACTTAGAGCTAAAATAAGCTATATATATATATGAAATATATGAAATATATTCAAATCACTTGATTTTTTTTAATTGGCAAAAAGTTCTAAAAAAATTCACTCAACCTTCTTCGTAGCGGACTTCAACTTTTGCAAGCCATCGAAGGCAATTGTTCGGCTCTTTTGTTTCTTTTACGTTTCACTTTTAGTACTTTTCGGTAAATTTATTTTATTTTTCAAGCTATTGTGGCTGTGACATGAACACCACATGTTAGTCCCCTTAACTTTGTTGTCATATCAATATTTTCCAAATCAAAAATTTTTAAAACATATTATCTTCCAGAATAAGAGGGATATTGAAGATTTTTTTTTTTTCAAAAATAAGTTGTGAAGTTACAAATTATGGAAGCATTTTTAATATAGCAACTTCTATCTATAGATTTAACCTAACAATATAAATGTCTAAATTATAATTAGAGTATAAAAAAATTGAAGAATTATTAAGATATGTTTAAATGCTAAGAAAGAGTAATTTTTAACAAATCATGGAAAAAATGTGATTCATCTAACATAGTTGGTCAAAAAATTTTGTATTTTATGACCATTGTGCAAAGAGGGTAACTATCTCTACCCTTTTCATTTTGCTTAATTTATCTTTGTAATGTTTTCAATTTTTTTTTATTTATTAGAGCTAGTTTATCCTTTTTAATTTTTTTATAATCTCTTTGTTGCAACGGTTGAATACTATCGTTACCTTTTTTCTTTCTAATGGTTTACCCTTCCTAGTACTTTAGCCCAGGTTCTCATATCAAGCCCAAGCCTATTTAAATATAACCTCAAGTCCACCACAATTACAATAAGCCCAAAGGCACCAAAGCCCGCCCAAAAAACCTAATTCTCCGTTTTTGTTCTCTCTTCCTTCCTACGCCCGATCTGCATCACGAGGAAGAACAGAATATGGACTTTGCAAGGCCGAAGCTCGCCAAACCAGAATATCAGAAAACAAAGCGATAAAATAAAGGCGCACAAAGTGGAAGATAACTGTAGGGATCCATCAAAACGCATCTGATGAGCGACGGGAACCGGCGATGGACTGAAAACCAAAAGCAATCGGACGAAGTTCATTTAGGCATTTCGTCGAACATTTGGTAGGCACCGTCCGGGAAGGAAAAACTGAGCCGATTAAGGCCCAAGTTTGCAACGACGTTCGGCACGGACAGTAAATGGACACGTTATGGAGACCAGGGGAGGCTCACTGATGCTCGAAATCGAGCACAGGCGTGCACCAATGAGTCGCGGCCTCGGTTGGCCGAGACAAGAACCAATGGGTACTAAAAGGGATGCTGGGGGGGGGGGGGGGGGGGGGGGGGGTCCCTACCAAGCTCGGCGGCAGCGGATGGCGGACGAGCATAATAGATCGGACTATGTCCGCTCGCCTTGCACACCTGAAATCGGACTGGCGCAAGGCCAACCCGGCCTCTTTTTCCTTTTCCCCCCGCATGGGCCAGCCCCTTTCTTTTTTTATCTTTTTCCCTTCCCCGGCCTAGCCCTCTTTTTTTCCTTCCCCTTTCCTCCCCGTGCTTTGGGATTTGCCACAACAGCACGGAACGGAGGTCGGTGGCAGAGCACAGCAAACGGGGCAGCCCAATTGAAGTTGGTCATGAGGACTAGACTGGCAAGGTAGCTGGCAATGGCAAAGGGCGAGAGAGTCTTTCGGCGACTCGACTACACCTCAGCCATGTCTAACGACCACCAGCCAAGGCCTTGAGTTCGTGCTTTCCTCCTTTCTTGGCAATCTTCATTTGTGACTTTTGTTGCAACCTTCCCTCGACATGCATCATCTAGGATTCAATTAATAGATTATTAAGTTTAAACTTAACTTGGCTCTCCCAAAATTATAGCAAGTTACAACTTAGGTTCAAATTTTTAACATACAAATAACTTACAATAAGGAGTTATTACTAATTAGTTTATGATTGATCGATTATAAAATCAACTAAAATAATAGTGATTTACTTAACTCCTGTGAATAGTGGAATTTGGATAAGGGAACTTGGTTATATTAGATTTTTCTAACGCTCTTTAAATACCATTCATTTTATCAAAAAAAATAAAATAAAATTAGTAAGCAGCTTGGATATATTTTATTATTTCCTAATATATGAGGTAATCATGCGGGATTTTGGTGAGAGCCTATTGTCCCTTGCCTCTGGTTGGTGAGGGTTGCCACACATCAAAGACCCCGCCAACCATGGCCAACGCCTCACTCCTGATGGGATAGAGTCCACAAGGCAGGAGAGCTGGCCTAGCCTTCATACCTAGTTTATTTATTTATTTATTTATTTTGTTTAGTTTTATCCTTTTTTTCTTCTTTGAGTTATTTGTTTTTATAGAAAAAAACAAAATAAGGAAAAAAGAAAGAAAAAGGGATAGAAAATAAAAATAATTTAAATGATAGAAGTGCTCTTGATCATCCAATGAGTTCAGATATTTTTTTAGACTGACATGATCACTCTAAGCCTTTATTTTAAATAATGTCAACTCCATATCCTTATTTGAAAAAAATGAGGCATTTCATGTCTTTATTTGAAATAAATTTCACATCAGGCATTTATTTTAAAAAATGATGACACTTCATGCCTTTATTTAAAAATTTCCCTAGATTTCATAATAAAAAGCTGTAATAATTCTTGACTAATTTATAATCACCAGAAGTTATGATATAGTTCTACTAATTATTGTTTATGATTGCAAGTAAATAGTAAGTGACATATCAAATTTATAATTTGAAGAATCGATATTATGATTTCAGGATTTAATCTTCATAAAATTAAAATTGATTTAAAGAAGTTTTAAACTTGCAGATGTTATTCTTAAATTGTTTGGTGAATCGATTAAAAGAATCTTTTTTGTAGTTATAATTTTAGTTTATTTTAGTCTATTCCTGCTATTTCATTTTGCAAATCAAAGGCCCAGGGTTCGCTTTCTCCCTAATTGAAAAATTGGGAAGACCCGACACAGCCAAAATTAGAAGTTTATTATCCTAAGGCTCCGTTTGTTTTACGGAAAATGTTTTCTGGGAAAACGTTTTCCAGATTTTCCGGCATTCGTTTTACGGAAAATGAATTCTTAGAGGAAAATGTTTTCCATGGAAGGAAAAAAGTCTTCTAAAGTAGGGGAAAATGTTTTCCACTTTTCTTTACTTGATCTCTCTTATCCCACACTTCTGCAAATCGTCACTTCCTCCTCCCCTTTCTTCTTTTTCTTTTCTTTTTTTATTCGAATTATTTTTAAATAGTATTTTTCTTTCTTAATTCGAATTATTTTTAATTTCCTTTCATTTTTCATTTTTTTCTTTTTTTCATTTTCTTTTCTTTGTTTCCCATATTCTTCTTTCTTGGCTAGTCATCGGCCGTTACGAGGTGAACCTCAAGCTTGTCGATCTCAAGCTCGTGCTCATCGATCTAGCAAGTCTCGAGCTTGACGCTCGCGTTCGCCAATCTAGTGAGCGGAAAATATTTTCCTTATCGAACACTAGAAAATATTTTTCGAAACATTTTCAGATTTTAACCGAACACCAAAAAATATTGTCATTTTCCTGGAAAATGACTTCTAAGAAAGTATTTTCCAAAAATGGCCCATTTATGCATTTGTTAAGGAAAAAAATAAAAGAAAATACCGACCAAGTTAGCATAACACGTAAGTCAATTACTTAATTTACCTTTTTTTTCTAAGCATAAATTTTAATTGTAGTCCTCCACCTCTTTTCTCACATCGAAATCTTCTAATTTGTTTTTGCAATCAAATTCTTTATTTAGTCATGCATGATAAAGAACTGGAAAGAGAAAAGTTTCGATTAAAAAAAAATTCAGCGACAAAATAGGAAAAATATATATAAAAAAAAATTGAAGGATAAGGCAGTGTGTTTAAAAAAGGATAGGAAATCGGAACGAATAAAAAACAAGATAGATTACAAATTGTATCCATAACTAATTGATTGCTCGTGTATAAAAAAATGAAAATGAAAAATCCTTGGAAACCTCAAGGGAACATCGGCAGAAACCCTAGAATTTCAAATCCATGGCGACGCACTCCGTCCACCGGGAAACCTCCGGCGACCGTCCAAATCGCGCCAAAGGAAACCGACCTTCTCCTCCTTTGAGCCCTGGGGATCTCATCAGCGCCTTGCCGGACGCCGTGATCCACCACATCTTCTCGTTTCTGCCCCTCAAAGACGTCATCAAGACCAGCGTCCTCTCCAAGCGCTGGCGTTGCACTTGGACGTCCACCACCCACCTCGCATTCAATGGAGTCCGGCCTCGCAATCACGACGCCTCCTCCTTCGACTTCCCATCCCTCGTCGACAGCGTCCTGAGGCAGTGCACCTCGCCCACGGTGAAGAAATTCCACGTCACCGACTTACAGTACCATGAGGACGACCGCCCCAAGGTTGACCGCTGGCTCCACTTTGCGGCGGGGCGCCGGGTGGAGGATCTTTGCCTGTCTCTCATCACCGAGATGCGGCCTATGTATATTCTGCCACCGTCCTTGTATTGCTGGAGCTGGTTGGTGCGCCTCGAAGTCAGTTTGTGCCGTTTCTCGTGGGACCTGACTGTCAGCTGGCCTTGTCTTAAGGTATTGTCTATGGAATATGCGGAGTTGAGTGATGATTTCCTCCGGCGAATCTTGAGGGGAAGTCCTGTTTTAGAGTCCCTCGAGCTGCGGCAGTGTTGGCGCATAAAGAACGTTATAATAGATTCAACAAGTGTGAAAGACTTGCTACTCGTTGGTGCCAATAACTTTCTGCTGGAGAAAATTTGGGCCCCGCATTTGCTGTCATTGCGTGTATCAGGGATGTGGAAGCGCCGTATATTCACACTTGATGATGTATCTTCTTTGGTTAAAGCTGACTTAGTTTTTTCCATTCGAACTTTTTCGCCGGCTGATAAGAGCATGTGTTATGACGTCATGAAAGAACTTTTTGAGAAGGTGCACAGAGTTCCTAATATCACCATTGGTGGCTGGTGTTTGAAGGTACAAGTTCAATGATTTTACCACATGCTCGGGTTGGGTTGAATGGTGTCTGTAGTGTTTGGCAATGTTTGTTGCCCGGGCCAAGTAACCTCGGCTTTTTGTGGCATTCTAGTATTTCATCACGGGAATCATAGACAAATATAGGATGATGTCTATTATTGACCAGGGAGCTCGTTCACTCCTATTAATTTCCAATAAATGGATCTAGGATGACTCAAATTTTGGTACAATGAATGTTCACTAGATAGGATAGCAATGCAACGATCTTAGACGCATGATTTTCACAAGAAAAATACATTAAGAGATTATAGGAATAAGGGGCCCAGTCACCATAGGTTCACAGGACCGGTCATACTATCTCATCACTGTAGGCTGTTGTTCCATAATCATCTCATATAATGGCAATGGATTGATGGATAGAGTCACTTGAGGTTGTTTTCTCATGTGACCAACTACTAGAATTTTCAAATCCTTCAAAGATCACAAGTTTATACAAGAAGCATATGTAAATAGTCTTAAACAAATTATCTTTTTCATTTCTGCTTGTAGTATCCTTATTGGTTTTTTCTTAATTGGGAGACAAGGTCAATGGATAACATATTTGGATGGAATGTAGTTTTGTTATTCTTTATTAATTTCTTATACAAGAAGCATATGTAAATAGTCTTAAACAAATTATCTTTTTCATTTCTGCCTGTAGTATCCTTATTGGTTTTTTCTTAATTGGGAGACAAGGTCAATGGATAACATATTTGGATGGAATGTAGTTTTGTTATTCTTTATTAATTTTAGACAGGAAAAAATACTAATGAAATTTTCTTTGTTGCTTGCTCAATGTGCTTAGGTTTTGTCCCTTTTCGAGATGAAAGGAGTGCCATCTCCATTGTCAAAATGTCAGAATCTAACACTACACACACCAGTTACTCAAAGGGACCTTCCTGGGATAGCATACATGCTGGGAAGTTCATAGTTCCTGGAAAAATTAACCATACACCTGAATGGCTTACACGTATTCAAGGTTTGTTCCTTTGCTATACTATCTTCAGTTCGCTTCTTGTGTTGGCTTCCATTTTCAATGAATGTTTGAATGGTGAGTAAAAATTTTAGAAGTACATAAAGATTATCAATCTCAAACTCTTATTTGTTACCGTAATTGAAATTTGCTTGTAACTTGGTCAGTCTACTCAACGTCTGTGCATGGCCACTTTAAGATGTTTTAGTTCATGTCCTAAAATAATTGTAGCATTATACTGGAGGTTATTTTGCTGCCATGCAGCGTTGGGATCTTGAACTTATACTTGAATGATGAGCATCTAGAACGAGAGATATTTTATTGTGTGGGCGCGTTTAAGAGTTCAAATTCATTAACACTCAAAATAAAGTAAAACTAACTAGCATCTGTGGTGGACAAACGAAATTTTTTTTTTTTTTGAAACTTCAGTGAGGCAGTAAGTTTCTTAAATGGGGTATAATTGTGCAGTATATGCTTGACAAAGAATGGAAAGACCATTTTAACTATGATGAAGAAGATTTTTTATGTTCACGGAAGGGGAATCTTCAATGTTTGGAGAAACATCTCAAGAGCATTGAGATCATCGGTTTCAAAGCTAATAATTTTGGATCGAAACATCTGCACGCCCTTATTAAGTTTCTTCTTGGGGAAACACTTGTGCTGGAGAAGATGATTATCAAGGCTGATTTGCACTCACGAAAGGGACAGAAAAATCATCAAGCTGCTGTTCTTTCGAAACTATTTGGTGTCAGCCGAAATGTGCTCAGCTATCAAAGAGCTTCCAAAAATGCTGAAGTTATCTTCGATTATCCTTTCTAATTGGCGTCCTTGGTGGATTCTTGTTAATCACATGTCAATGCTACGTTGCTCTAGGCACTACATTGCTCATTCTTGTTCATACTCTTTTGACAGTAAAATTACATGAGCTATGACAATATTAGTTTAGCTGTAAATATGAACCTCTTAAGGAAAGAGGTTAATGGTAGTGTGTTGAATTATCAACATATGAAAGGTTGTTTTGGTTACGATATTGCTCAGCCTTCTCTTCTTCTACAGGCAAAATAGAAAACTTAAAGGTATCATATTTCTGCAACTTTGAAAGATTAAGCAAATCCTGACTATAATGATCTGCATTTTGAAATCTTCGCATATCTACTTGTTACTGCATAGACAGCATTAGAGTTTGATTTTAGTTTCAGCACGACCCCTTGTTTCCAAGTGAAGCGACTACTTGCACTATTCAAAAACTTATGAGCTCCTTCACTCGTGTTTGATTCAAATAACACAAACTTCAAGTACTTTTCTGTCTAAATTAAATTAAAACTCAAATTTTAACATAACCTTTTCTTTTTTTTGTGGTCTAATTGGGTTTGAGGTGATTTTTTTCCCAACAAAAAGGTTTGCGGATAGAACTAGACCACATTTCACGATTCGATTTAGTTTAATTTTTTGAAAACCAAAACAAACTGGAAAATCCAACGACAGGACATGCTACTTTTTTCAGTTTTTATTATATGTCATTAAGATTTGAAATGGCTTAGATTTTTAAATCCAAAGTAGCTGGATTTTAATTATTAATTTTCAATAATTATGTGTCTATGAGGATCTTTTTTTATTTTTTAATGAGAATACTGACTTTTTGTTCGAGCAATGCCATCTTTGGTGAACTTGTAGGTTCGTGATCAGCAATGAAGAGTGCATAAAAAGAAATGAAGATTTTACCAATAAGTTTCGGCTCAATTCGAAACATAACTTGCTTTCACTTTAGTAAAATTTGGGTCAAAGCAAGCATGCATGTCAATGGGTAGATTCAAGGGTAAGAACCTAACATCCCCTACTAGTCCTTATGTAACCCTTGAAGCCTTTAATTTAATTTCATGCCAATATTATGATTAGTTTTTCCATAATTTAATGAAGTGCATGCTAGGTACATAAGCAACCATACTTGGATTAAGTTATCAAATATTAAATTACCCAATTAAACGAAAGTTATATTAAATCAATTATTAAACTTAAATAATCTAGATGTTAATTACCATAATTAATTAATGTGATTTTATTATACTTGATCAATAATAAATTTATTGCACAGACTATTAACAATTCATGATTTGTATGGTTGCACATTAATTTTTTTTTTTTTGGATAGCTTGACTAACTTATAATCACCCGAAATAATTATATAGTTCTATTAATTACTGTTTATGATTATCATTAGGTGTGAGTAAACTGTAAGTTACATATCAATTTTATAATGAAATAAATGATAATAGGATATTAAGATTTAATTATTATGTAATTAAAACTGATTAAAAAGAGTTTCAAGCTTGCGGATGTTATTTTTAGATTATCCTATTAATTGAATAAAAAGAATCTTTTCCGTGCTTATTCTAATTTAGTTTATTTTCATGAGATTATTATTTAATCCCCTGTTATTTCCTTTTGCAAATCAAAATGCTTGATAAAGAACCCGGAAGAGAAAAAAGTTCGATAAAGAATTGTGACTTTTTAGGATTGGTTTTGTTTTGAATAAAAATATTTCTTTTGATAAAAAAAAAAAAAAAGAAGGAAATCAGATCTAATAGAAAGTAAAGGAAAAAGAAATTGGAAAAATCCTTGGAAACCTGGGGGAACATCGGCAGAAACCCTAGAATTTCAATACATGGCAGCGCCCTATGTCCACGGCGCTGCCCACCGCAAATCCTCGTCCGGCGACCGTCCGAATTGCGCCGGGGGAAACCGGCCTCCTCTTCCTTTTGTTGCCAGATGACACGATCCACAACATCTTCTCCTTTCTGCCCATCGAAGACGCCGTCAGGACCAGCGTCCTCTCCAAGCGCTGGAGGTCCACCTAAAACTCCACCAACCACCTCGTATTCGATGGATTCCGGCCTCGCAATCGCGACGCTCGCTCCCTCGACGGCAGCGTCCTGAGCCAGTGCACCTTGCCCACGCTGAAGAAGTTGCACGTCACCAACTTCACGTACCGCCACCGCTACTGCCCCAAGCTCGATCTTTGGCTCCACTTCGCACTGGGGCGCCGCGTGGAGGATCTTCGGCTGTGGCTGATCATTGACGGTGCATGCATAATTAATTCGGCAAATATAGGATGATGCTTAACTCACTCGATTTGGGCAAGGCTCAACCTCGCCAATGGTTGGGTAAGCTTACCTGGCCATCGGCAAGGCTAGCCTCGCCTTGGCCTAGATATATTAGTAGCATTAACCATATATTGTATTAATGCTAATTTGGTTATTTGGTTCCTTTAATGGAACAATTTTATCACCACTTTTTAATTGTCATAGAGAGAGAAGGTACCCTATGTAAAGGTGATTAATGTGCGAGCTAGGAGAATGAAAAAGTATGAAATTTATCATTTGCTTTTTCTCTTTTCCTGCCTTTTCTCCTCCTCATCATCTTCTTCTTCTTCCTCCTACGTCGTATCAAATTTAGTCCGACCTCAACATGACATGTTTATATTTAGTGACATATCATTAAAAATCCAAATATGATGCGCTTATTAAATGCCTTACTATGATTAACAAATTGAAGATCTTAATTCCACGTACATGCACAAAAAATGTGATTAAAAGTTTTGTCGATGTATCTAAACATGTGGTGCCCCCCCCCCCCCCCCTCCCAACGTGAATGTTGTTTAATTAAACAGGTCTACGAAAGTGATAAAAGCTTTGAAAGGTTCAATTCGTGACCGCATGTTTACTTCACGTGTTTAAACATGATTGCCTTCATGACATAGTATTGATTAAGCCAACCGCACGCTTCCCTTGGTGCCATGTAAATGCATTACGTCAAAAATTGCCAGCCTTAGTTGGAGGTGACGCAACTATAAAGTATGGTCGGAGGCAGGGAGGGCTGAGTGGCAAGTGCGGCGACCTCTCGTCATATTAGGTTGTTGTTCCATAATCATCTTATAGAATATTCTCGCAATATTTTACATGTAAATGCTAGGTGATTGGATTGCCCTCGTGCGATGGTTTTTCTCAAGGAATTATAGGTGATAAGCTTCCAATTCCCAGTATTATTTCCAAAAGATGAAACTGCTTGTATACTGGAGGACGAAACGTAGAATTCTCTAAACCTTCTCTTTTCCTTTCCGTGGAAATGTATAGAATGACTGCCATTCTCTCTCTCTCTCCCTTCTCTCATATGCAACGGCTTGTGACGGGAACATTTTATTTGGGCATTTGTGGAGTTTTTGTTTTTGAATAATCAACAATAATTACCTCTGCTGCAAATGATGATCGTCACTGAAAGATATCCTTTTCTCATGACTTGCTTAAATGTTCTTTGGTTTTTATGCGGGGTTATAGGATATGCCCAAAGAGAGTGCACAAATAGTTTCGTATCAATTCTGTCTTTTTTCCTGCAATAAGACAGTTTAAATTCTCAAGAAGAATATTTACAGCAAAATATGCCTTTCTTGCTAAGTTTTTTTTTTTTTTGGTAAAAAAAAAATGACTTCGTAACTTTTCTCTCAAATATTCACTTTTGCATCTTTATTGTTTGACCAATCATGTTAGTAACTTTTTTTTGTGCCTATATTAATTAGAAGGGCCAAATATTCACTTTTGCATCTTTATGTTTCACGAATCATGTAAGTAGAAGGGCCAAATGACTTCGTTATTCTTCACCTTCTAGAAAACCACAGAAGGTAAAACCATTCGAAAACTCCCGGCGTGTAAAACTGCAAGTAAACCCTAGAATTTCAATTTCATGGCGGAGACCTCCATCCATGGTGTCGTCCACCGCAAATCCTCCTCAGGCGACCATCCAAGCGGCACCGAAAGAAATCCACCTCCTCCTCCTCCTTCTTCGAGCCCTAGGGATCTCATTAGTGCATGCCTGTGATTAGCATTGTTTCGTGGCGTTTGTTGCCCCGGCTGAGTGACCTCCGTTTTTGCGGCATTCTAGTCTTTCATGAAGGGGAATCTTGGAGAGTGCACGTATTTATTAATTTGGCAGATAGGATGATATATAACTTTGAAACTTGGAGCTCCTTCCCTCTATTAAAATTTCAATAAATGGATCTCGGATGAGTCAATTTTTGGGAGAATGAATGCCCACTAGATCTAGGATCAATGCAACATTCTTAGATGCTTGATTTTCACAAGAAAATGTGCATAGAGAGATTATATGGAAAAAAGGTTCATTTTTCGGTTCATTATGTCAGTTTCTAGAAAAAATATAATTATCTGGAAATATGATGAAGAACAATGGACCTAGTCATCTTAGGTTGACAGAACCGGGTCATGCTCTCTTATCACTTTGCGCTGCTCTTCCATGATACATCTTTTAGAGTATTCTCAAAATATTTTACAATGACAATGGACAAATTCACTTGGAAACTTAGGTCAATGTCAAGGTTTGTCGTCTCATGTAAGTAACTACTAGAATTTTAAGATCTTTCAAAGATTACAAGTTTTCCATGAGAAGCATATGTAAATAGTCTCCTTTTATACAGAGATTCACTTGTTCATTTCTACTTGTAGTATCCTTATCAGTCTTTTCCCAGTTGCAAGGTAGCATTAAAGGATATTGTAGCTGGATGGGATGTAATTTTGTTATTCTTAATTCATGTTAGACAAGAAAAGAAATATTACTTTAATTTTCTTTGTTACTTGTTCAATGTGCTTAGATTCCGTCCCATTTGGAGATGGAAGGGATCTCCATTGTCAATATGACAGAATCAGAGACTACATGGACTAGTTAGTCAATGGGACTTTCCTGGGATAGCATACATGCTACAAAGTGCACCGTGCTTGAAAAGATAATTCATAGACCTGCCCTCCCCCTCTATTGAAGGTTTGTTCCTTCGCTATGATTTTTTCAGTTCGCTTCTTTGGTTTGACTTCCTCTTTGCACGAATGTCCAAACAATGAGTTAATACTTTGGGAGCACATAAACGCGATCAATCTTGAACTCTTATTTGTTCCAGCAATTGAAATTCTCTGTCAGTCTATTGAACATTTGTGCAAGGCATTATTAAGTTGTTTTATGTCTTAAAGTAACTGCAATGATGCACTGGAGGTTCTTTTGCTGCCATGTAGCGTTAGAATCTTGAAATAAGAGTTTAGTGATGAGCACTTAGAAAGAGAGCAGGTTTTATATGTGAAGACGAGTTTAAGAGCTTAAACTGATTAAAACTCATTATAATGTAAAACTAACTAGCATCTACAATGGACACATGAAAGTTGTTTGTTTGAAATTTTAGTGAGCCAATGAATTTATTTTTTTTCCCGTGGATCCACATCTAATGTGAAATAAGCTTCTTAAATGGGATATCTACATGCAGTTTGAGCTTGATGAAGAATATGAAGAACGTTTTTAACTGTGATGAAGAAGATTTTCTATGTTCACAGAAGGGGAACTATGAATGTTTGGCGAAACATCTCAAGAGAGTTGAGATCATTGGCTATGAGCTAATATATTTGAATCGAAAAATTTGCTTGCCCTGATCGAGCTTCTTCTTGGGAATGCACTTGTGTTGGAGAAGTTCATTATCAAGGCTAGATTTCCCACAGAACATGGACAAAAACACCTTGAAGCTGCTAATTTGTCGAAACTACTTGGTGTGAGAAAAATGGTGCTCAGCTGTCGAAGAGCTTCCAAGAATGAGGAGCTTATGTTCGATCATCCTTTCGAATTGCTGTTTGCATAGAAGCATATGAAAGTTTGGGTTTCTCGTTGGTCTCATGGCAAGGGTACATTGCCCTGGCCACTGCACTGCTCGTTTTGTATTCATGCACTTTTGACAGTGAAGTTACATGAAGTGTGACATATTAGGTTTTAAACATTTATCTAATTTGCTCTTTTTTCAAGTTTTTTTATTCGAGTTGTAACTATGAACCACTCGGGGAAAGATATTAGTATTAATGTTTTGGTTCTAGTGGATTTTTTCCCAACAAAAAAGTTTGTATTCGTAAGTAAACTGTATTATAAGGTTTGATTTGGTTCATCTTTTGGAGAACCAAAATAAGTGGTGAAATCGTTAGTCTTTTTGTTAGCTCCATCATGTTTTATTGGACGTTAACATGTCATTTTTTACTATTATTGACAGTCACGAGATACTAACATAATGAAAAAAGTCACATGACATTTTTCGTCCACTAAATTAATAGAGCTAATGAAAAAATTCAAGTGCATCAAACTTGCATGTTTAAGGACTTACATGCACGAAATGTAAGTTTTGTAGACCCAAGCAAATTATCGTAACAAGTTTTAGGACTTGTCTAGTAATTATCTGATAAAAGGTATCATACATAAGATTTTGAGCTTGGCTAATCTTTTAAGGAAAACTAATTATCTTTATGCAGGAAATATGTTTTTAAGACCTATTTTAATTTACACAGATGAATATGAAATTTAATATGACCTATCGGCATTAAAGCAGTTTATCATATCCCCTTCCTTATGGCCCATCACTAGCTTATCACTTGTTGAAGAAGCAGATTTCAACTGCTTCAACTTTTATATATACATTTTTTTTCTAACCAAAAGAACTCTTATATATTTTTCTACTTTGAATTTTTGATGTTTTGTAAATTTTGCAGCACTCGTGATTTGAATTATTATTTAGTGTGATATACTAGAAACATATGAAAATTTAAATAAAGTAACGTCGAATCATATCTTCTTTTTTTTTCATTTTTTTAGTTTCATATTATAAAGCAAAATCATAAGCAGAATTAGTAAGTCATTTTTCTGTGCTGATCCTTTGGTCAATAATTTGTCCATGCTTCACAAATATGTGTTCTATTTTAAATAAAGTGCGATGCTCAGTATATAGTCAACCATACTAGAATTAAGTTCTTAAATATTAAACTATTGAATTAAATGAAATTCAAGTCATAAGATAACTCAATTTTCAAACTTAGATAATCAAGATATTAACTATCATAATTAGTTAAAGCAATTTTATCATAATTGATAATTATAATTCATTTCAAAAACTGTTAATAATAGTTCGTGGCATGTAGCTATGAATTTTTGTTCCACAATCATCGAGATGACTATTATATATAAACTTTAACATAACATGAAAAGAAATTCAATCATGCAATTCTTAGATTATCCTCTTATCAAATAAGACATTTTTCAGGACTAATTCCGAGTTTAGTTTATATTCATGAAATTACCACATATTCCCGTGTCATTTCATTTCGCAAGACAAAGGTGGGCTTCCCTCCATCCCTTTGCAGAACTCAAAAGAGGGTCGACGGAGCCAAAACTCGCCGGGTGACAACTCAAGAAAAGTCTCACAGCTCGTGCTCGAAGCTCGCCAAAAACTCTCATCTCTCACGGGAATCCGCAGGGGCCACTCATGGTCTGCAAGTCGGTTCGATGTTCCTTTTCAAAGAGCCTATCGTTTCCACAAACCGTTAAGAACTGACCAGAGGCCGAACAACTTTCTTGAAGGCGTCAAATGGTGTGTAATTTTTCGTTTTCCCTTGATGGGTGTTTGGTTGTTCTTTTTCTGAGTAGTGGCGCGGCTTCTGGGCTTTCATTAGGTTGCCTGATGGAACTTGCTTTCTCAGTAGTTCAAAGGACAAAACAGTTGGTGTGTTCGCATTGTAAGTTTGCTTGGGGACAATGGTGGTGCTTACTGTTCTTTCTGTTCCTCTTACGTATTATTCTTTCATGAGATGTGGCGATGTTGGTGGTACTATGATTGCTCTGTGTCATGGTCAGACCAGACTACGGGGGTGACAACAGTGTAAATGCAAGTTCGTCTGATGTTGATCCAGGTACGGGGTCTCGAGGAATTTTTTGGTCATGTTTCTGTGTGTATAAGTAGCTTGAAAACATGCTTGCATTAGGACTGCTGAGGCTATTTGCGAGTAATATCTACAACAGAATATTCGCAAATCCAAATAATGGGTAGTCTATGTCTCATGTAGTTCTCTTTGGTTGCAGACTCCTTTACAGCAAATCTTGTTGTGACAGAAGGGGAATTGGTTTATGATTTCTGTTGGTACACATACATGTCTGCTACAGGTTGTCTCGATAAATTTTACTCCTTTTCCGTACCATGGTTATATTTTCAGCTATAGTTATTTCTCTTCTGGTAATTAGCCACAGCTAGAATTGAATTTGGAATTTTTTCAAATTCCAGATCCAGTTAGCTTTGTATTTGCATCAACTACTCGTGATCATCCGATTCATGTCTGGGATGCTACTACTGGACAGGTCAGATTTGTTAAGTTTAGATTAGAGCTTTCAAGAACTCTGGGGAGACTTTATGGGAGCCATATATTGTTTCAGGATACAGTGAAGTTGTAGTCCTCGAGCTTATCACACATCTTAGACATGCTTTGCAGCAACTCTGCCGTCTGCATAACCCCTAGCTTCTCCTTACAATCTTCTACGTGCAGCTTCATTTCTAATTGCCTTTGAAAAAAACCGGGAAATTTCATTGACTGATACACTTGGCATTGCAGCTATGTTGCACATACATGGTTTATGATGCCATGGATGAAATTACAGCTGCATTTTCAATTGCATTAAATCCTGCGGGAAGCAAGTAAGGTTAACATTCATTCAAGACTCTTAAATTCCCTCATGTCAATAGTCCACTCTAATTCCTATAGAAATTTTCTTTTAGAATCCTTACATTACTTTACCTACTAGTGTCGAAAGAAATCAGTATTCGGTGATATAGATTGTGCACTGATACCCAAATTTTGGTATGTTGGTGTTTGGTTGCTTAGTGGTTGCGGTTATCCTAAATGATTTAATTTGCGGTTATCCTCTGTTCATGTGTAGGATCTTTGCTGGATTTAACAAAACCATAAGTGTTTGATGTACATCGCCCTGGTAGAGATTTTGAGATGCACTCAGCACTTCAATGAAACAAAGAAGGTCAAACAGGTGCATTATTAAGTTTGTCCCAGTTTAGCTATTACTTGAGAATTGTTTAACAAGTTAAATAGAAGAGGATCTCAAAAACTAAAGCTGAGAAGAACTGAGCGTTGCATCTTGAAAGGATTACATTTGATCGTAACGCTGATTTGTTCTATTTATTTTGCCATGGGGCTTATGTCCTATGCTTGTAAAGGGAGCTAGCAGATCTCCCAAATGCCCTGGATTTCCATGTTTATTGTACAATGATTCAAGATAATATAGAGATCACAAGATAAAAGGGAAGAAATCACAAGATAAAAGGGAAGAATTAAGTATCTCACCCTCTTTGCTTTTGTGCAGGTATTACATCTGCCATTGCTTTTTCTCCAGCTGCTGGCAACAGGTTCGTACAGCCAGAGGATTGCAATCTACTGAGAAGATAACGTGGAACTCTTATCCATCTTACGTGGCCAGAAAGGTGGGGTCATCCATTTAAGTGCCAGATGATTGGATTTCCTTATGTGATGGTTATTTGTCAAGAAATTTTAGGTAATCATATTGCAATTCCAGGTGTTTTGTTTCTGAAAGATGGAAACTACTCCTTATACTGGAGGGCGAAAGGTAGAATGCTCTAAACCTTCTCTTTTTCTTTTCTTGGCAATATGTTTAATGACACTTTACCAATCTCCCTCTCCCTCTCTCTCCCAATGGCATGTGATGTAAACATTTTATCTGGACATTTCCAGAGTTTTTGTGATTGATTGATCAGAGGAATAGCTGGAACAATTACCTTGTGACGTTGAGTGATTGACTTCTTTGTTGCCTCTAAGATGTGCAAATTTGTTCCATCTGCTACTGTTAGTGATCATCATGGAAAGGCATCCCTTTTTCATGTCTTAGACTTGCTTGAATGTTCTTTGGTTTTTATACAGGGTAATAGGATTTAAGTTGTCCTCTTTGGCATATGCAAAGTCTATCAGATTGGATAGTATAGAGCCAGATATAAAATACAATAAGAAAGGACAAGAGAGAGAGAGCGCGGGGGAGGGGGTGCAGGGAGAGAGATTGAGAGAGAGTGCATGATTCTGCCCTGTTCTTCCAGGCAGAGTGACCTAAGAAGCAACAAGGCACTTGCTAATATGGGATGTGGGTTAATTGGTGAAGCCGGATAAGATAGGAGAACATATCTAATTCTTATATCTAGTCACTCTCCAATTAGAATGCACAAATATTTTCGAATCATTTTTGCCTTTATCCTGTGATCAAACACAGTCTAAGTTCTTAATTTGTGCGAAAACGACTGTAGTGTTTTGGGATGGACTTAACATTTGGGAATCGTGGGTAAGCATGTCTGTCTCTGACAATCTCTCCTCTTAAATTTCTTGTAGGACCCTTTTATTATGTGCTGGGATGTTCGCAATGCTGTTGATGTTGTCTACAAGTGAGTGTTGTTTTCTAGTGCTAGCAAAGCACCTCTTTCCATCTAACCGAAAAACATATTTTTGCTGAAATTTAGGGTCATTAGATGATAAAGTGGAATATTTCCTGGTGATACGCCTTTCCTAAGGCAAAGTTTTTTCTCTCAAGTGACTTTTTTTGTCCCTCAATCGTTTGTATAGGTTGTATCGATCATGTGAAGACACCAACCGGGAGATATACTTTGATGTTGGGCCTCTAGGTCGACATCTTGGTACAGGCGGTAAGGTATCGTGCTGGTTTTATATTTACAGTGAACTATTTCATCAATTGTCTACTCTTTCTTACAGTCTTTGCCCTCAGGATGGTCTTGTTCATATATATGATCTTCAAACTGGCCAGTGGATTTCAGGCTTTCAGGCTGCATCAGGTCTGATACTTTGTAATTCAAGGGTTTCCGGTCCCCTTATGGGCATTGTGTTTTTTTGTTTTTAATTTGCCTGATGATGAATATTTCCTTGTCTTCCGTGATAATGCAGATACAGTAAATGGTTTCTCTTTTCACCCGTTTCTACCACTGGCCGCTTCTTCTTCGGGGCACTGAAGACTTGAAGTTGCTGAGGGCGATGATGGAGTATTTCATTTGAGGGGTATCATGGACGTCCACCTTTTGCTGTTAAAGCTTTACAGCATATTTCACTTCGCCTTGTTGAATGACTTGCTGATTGTGCCATTTCAATCGAAGTATTGGGTTCTAGAAGATCCTCCATCGGGTTTTTTCTAGTTCTCGTTCTTTAATTTTTTTTCAAAGTCCCACTGGAGGATCTTCTAGGGCCCAAGCAGCTTTCCCATTTTCGTGGCGAAAAGATATCCCCTGTTTTCCAAGTTCTTCAGCCAGCTAAGATTATGCCATCTTGAATTTTTTGTTGCTAGTTTGAGCAGCCATAGTCTGTTCTGCTTTTCTTTGATGATCAACTCAACAATTTACTATTGCCATTGGTTTACATTATATTCTTGTCTTTTTGCAGGTGATTAGAACAGCCTCTGAATCTGGAGCTTGGCTTTTGATTCTGCAGCTAGTAGCATGGATGATGAAAATGGTGGTGCTGATCTTGAGGCCGTGCCCCATGAAAAATGGCCACAGTATTCTTGTGAATTCTTAAAAACTATGTGAATTCTTAAAAACTATATTATAATTTTCATGGATCGAAAATGTTCGATGATTGATGACCAGGCAAATCCATTAGCTGCAGTGATCTAGCAATGTTGAACTCACGCTTTTTGTAACAAGCTATGCCGACTTGTGCATAACTTTGGGCAGATGCACAAAGTAGAGTTTGAGTTTGTCTCGGTCACAGTTTAATTGGCTGTAACTAATGTATGATGAAGGATGATCAGATAATAATCTTTTTCGGTAACTGTGAGATCAAATCTGATAGCGGAGGGGCGCTGCATGTGTCTGCCTCTCAAGTCGCCATTCTTGTATACACTGCCACAGTTCATGTATTGCTTGAGTTGGTTGGTACGCCCGGAAGTCAGATTGTGCCCTTTTTCGTCAGGCAATACTATTAGGTGGCCTTGTCTTGAGTTCTTGTGAATCAACGATGCGGAATTGTCAGGGGAAGCCCTGTTTTAGAGTCCCTTGTGTTAGATTTCTGCAAGGGCGTGAAGAACATTAAGATAGAGCCGACGAGTATGAAAGAGTTGGTAGTCTTCCACCCCAGGTTCTTTAACACGCAGAAACTTTGAACCCCGTATTTGCTGTTGCTGCGGGTATCAGGGTATTGGCCTCGTGATTCTGTGTTCAGACTTGAGACGTATCTTCTTTGGTAGAAGCCATGTTGGATTTTTGTCTGGTGGCAAGAGGATGTGCTGCAACTTGTTAAAGGAACTTTTTGAGCAGCTGCTCGGAGTTCCTATTATCACCATCGGCAGTCGGTGTTTGCAGGTATGAGCTCAGTATATTTTTGCCCTTCATAAGACGTGCTCGTGTTGAATGGTGTCCGTGAGTAGCACCATTTAATGCTGTATGTTGGCCCGGTTGAGTGACCTCAGTTCTCTGTGGCATTCTAGCCTTCCATCAAGGGGAATCGTTGTGAACTCATGTTTAGTTAGTTATTGGCTAGGGTGATTCGTAACTTTGCATTCCAAGTTTCTACATAAGAGATTACTGTGAACCTTGGAGCTTCTTCCCTCTGTTTAATTTTTGATAAATGGATTGCTCAATTTCTGCCAATGAATGCCACTAGGTATTGCTATTTATTGTGGATGCTACTCACCGCAACATTCCTAGATGCCTCGGTTTTCATAAGTAAAATGCATGAAGAGATTATTGGAAAGGTTTCTTGAAATTTCATTCTTTCAATTTATAGAGAAAATGTAATTATCTGCAAATATAAAAATGAGTAATGGAACTAGTCATCGTAGGTAGACAGAACTGGTTCATGCTTTCTCATCACATTACCAAGTATTCTCACAATATTTTAAGATGGCAAAGGATGGATTAACTTGGAAGCTCCAGTCAACAATGAGGTTCTCTATCTCATGTGATCAACTATTGGAATTTTCGGAGCCTTCAAATATCACAAGTTCTACATGAGAAGCATATGTAAATAGTCTCAATTATTAAAGAGATTTACTTGTTAATTTTTACTTGTAGTATCCTTATCGGTCTTCTCATGGTGGGATATAGGGTCAAAGGATATTGTATTTGGATGGACTATAGTTTTGTTATTATATATTCATGTTAAACATGAAAACTAGTATTAATCAGATTTTCTATGTTGCTTGTTCAATGTGCTTAGATTCTGCCCCTTTTGGAGATGGAAGATTTGCCATCCCCATTGTAAAAATGTCGGAATCTGATACTACATGCACCTGTTAGTCAATGGGACCTTCCTAGGATAACATACATGCTTTCGCAATGCCTGGAAAGATTAGTCATATACCTCACCTCCCTCCCCCCATTGAAGGTTTGTGCCTCTGCTATGATATTTTCAGTTCGCTTCTTTTGCTGACTTATTCTATGCATGACTGTTGAACAGTTCGTTAAAACTTCGGAAGCTCATAAAGATGATCATTCTCGAACTCTTATTTGGTCCAGCAATCGAAATTTGCTCATGGCTGTCAGTCTACTCAACATTTGTGCAGGACAATATTAAGCTGTTTGAGTTCCTGTCTTAAAGTAAGTGCAGTGTTGTACTGGAGGTTCTTTTGCTGCCATGTAGAGTTAAGATGTTGAGCTAAGAGTTTAGCGATGAGCACTTACAAAGAGAACATGTTTAGAGAAGATGTGTAGGCGAGTTTAAGAGCTTAAATTGATGGAGACTCGTTAAAACTAACTAGCATTCGCAATGGACAAATGGAAGTTGTTTGTTTGAAAATTTAGTGAGCCAATGATTTTCTTATTTCCTACGATCCATGTCTAATTTGAAATTAGTTTCTTAAATGGGGTATCCACATGCAGTTTGAGTTTGATGAAGAATCCGAATAATGTTTTAACTTCGATGAAGAAATTATTTTGTTCTCACGGAAGGGCAACTTTGAATGTTTGGAGAAACATCTCAAGAGAGTTGAGATCACCGGCTTTGAAGATGATTTGGAGTCAAAACATCTGCTTGCCCTGATTAATTTTCTTCTTGGGGATGCACTTGTGCCGAAGAAGTTGATTAACAAGGTTGATTTGTTCCTACGATATGGACAAAAAGTCTTCAACCCGCTGGTCTGTCAAAACTACATGCTATGAGCCGAAATGTGCTCAGCTGTCGAAGAGCTTCCATAAATGCTGAGGTTATCTTCGATCATTTTTTTCGAATAGGTGTCGTCATAAAAGCATAAGAAAATCCAGGTTTCTTGTTGATCTCATGGCGAGGGTATGTTGTCCGGGGCACTACGCTGCTTATTCTTGTTCACGCTCTTTTAACGGCAAAATTATATGAAGTATGACAGTATAAGATTTTTAACGTGAATTTATTCTGCACTTGTTTCAAGTTTTCCCTTTAGCTGTAAATATGAACCTCTCAAGGAAGGATGTTAATCTTAATTAAATATAACTACAAATTGGAATTCAGTGTCCAACAGATGCTGCCAACAACTAAACAAGGAATGCACAAAAATGAGAAAGACTACTACTTTCAATTCACTTAAAGAGAAAAGAAATTGAAACCCATGAACGGTGAGAATTTTGCCCCTTTGTCTAGGCTTTTGCTTTCTTTTTTCCCCTAATCATCCACCCGAACGAAGAATCGAAAGCTTGTGAAACTAAAAATGAAAAATGAATTTGAAAATGCAGGTCCATTGGAGAGAAAAAGAACTCATGACGCCGTCTGGAACATGGAAATTAGTAAAGTAGAAAGCACTTAAAAGAAAGACACAGCATGCACGAGATCATTTAGAATGGGAGAGAGCAAATCTTGGTTTAATGAATTCTAACCAGAGTTCTTGATCTCTAGTGAATTTGAAAATGCAGGTCCATTGGAGAGAAAAAGAACTCATGACGCCGTCTGGAACATGGAAATTAGTAAAGTAGAAAGCACTTAAAAGAAAGACACAGCATGCACGAGATCATTTAGAATGGGAGAGAGCAAATCTTGGTTTAATGAATTCTAACCAGAGTTCTTGATCTCTAGCGAGTTACAATAATATACCCGCCTCAGTCTGGAGCTTCGCTTTTGTATTATCGTCTTTTGCAGGTGATGAGAACTATCTCTCAATCTGGAGCTTCGCTTTTGATTCCGCAGCCAACAGTGTGAAAGCTTTCGTTATGTAATTGCACAAAGACATAATCGCAGCAAGTAATACGCTTTCTGGCTTAACAGATGTTTCCTTGTGACAACATAACCAATAGAAATGGTCTTTGTTAAGGAATTGTCAACTTGCTCTCTTTGGCAGATAAGCCTCTGAACTGCAACACTGGTTTCTTTCTCAGAGCCTTTAGTGGAGAGTAAATGGGATTCGAGAATCAGGAAGAAAGTTTTGCCTCCGTACCACAGAATTTGCATAGCCGAATTGGTCATTTGGTTCCTTCAATGGAGCAATTTTATTGCCACTTTTCAGTTGTCGTAGAGAAAAGGTACTCTAAGTAAAGGTGTTTGATGCGCGAGCTAGGAGAGTGGAGAAGTATGAAATTTATCATTTGCTTTTTCTCCTTTCCTTGTCGTTTCTGTTCTTCCTTGTCATATCGAATTTAGTTTGACCTCAATATGAGATTGTTTATCTTTAGTGACATATCATTGAAGTCCAAATTAGATGAGGCTTAACAAGTTTAAGATATTAATTCCTTTTACATGCACAAAAACATGACTAAACGTTTTATTTACATGTCTAAAATGTATCTAAGCATGTAATATCCACCCGCATAAATATTAAGTTGTTTAATTAAACCAGTCTACGATTGTGATAAAAGCATTGAAAGGGTCAAAAACATGTTCCCCTTCCCCTTCATGACACAATATTGATTAAGTTTCAACCAAGCACGCTTACTTTTGATGCCAATGTAAATGCATCATGTCAAAAGCTGCCGGCCTCAGTTTGGAGTGATGCGACTACAAAGTATGGTCGGAGGTTGAGAGGGCTCCGTGGCAAGTGCGGAGACATGCGTGATAGAGTCAATGGTGGAAGGAGAATTGGGAACATATGAAATTAGGGATATTTTTGTCTTACTAAGCTGTTGAACTTGCATCTATATTTTACTTCGGGAGAAAGAAATGTTGAGTGGGTTACTTATTGCATAGCATAAATTTTGTCAATTACTTAAGTTTAATTTTGATCCTCCCAATTTATTTTAACAATTGGGATCATCTACGCTTAGATGGGTCATAGAACGTTGTTATGATGAATTTTTAAAAAACAAAAGAAAAAAAAGAAAAAATATAATAATTTAAAATAGAACTATATAAATAAAAAGGGCCAAGTGACGTTCATTGTTCTTTGCCAAGTCCTCGGCTGATAATAATTTAAAATAAAACTACATAGTTTTGTTGAGTATTGACCATATAGGCTGGTCATGGAGCAAAGTTATGACGAAGATTAAAAAAGAAAAGAAAAAATATAATTTTTTTAAATAAAACGAGATAAAGTAAAAGGGCCGCACCGCTCACCGAGAGAAAAAGCCCTACAATTTCAATTCCCATGGCGAAACCCTCCAAGTGTCGGAGGATCGACCGACCACCCTCCGGCCACCGACTTCCTCCTCCTCCTCCACGTCCGAGCAACTTGCCAGATCACGTGATCATGGCAATTATCTCGCTTCTGTCCATCAAAGAACTCATCAAGACAAGCATCCTCTCCCGGCAGTGGCAGTCGACTTGGACCACCACCTACCGACATCGTATTCGATGGATTCCGGCCTCGCGATGCCGACTCTTGTTCCATCGTCGACAGTGTCCTGAACCAGTGTACCTTGACCGTGGAGAAATTCCCCATGAATGAGTTTCCTTACAAGGTGCTCGATGGACCCCGGCTAAAGGAGTGGCTTCGCTTCACATAGGGGCATTGGGTGAAGGATCTCCGCCTAGGGCTGAATACGTTTATAGGCCATGTATATACTACTGCAGTTCTTATTTGGCTCCGCTTCACATAGGCACATCGGGTGAAGGATCTCCGCCTGGGGCTTGAGTAGCTTGGATGGACCCTGGTTTAAGGAGTGGCTCCACTTCACATAGGTGCATCAGGTGAATGAGGCCTAGGGCTGAATACCAGTTTGCAGGCCATGTATATACTTCTGCAATTCTTGTTTGTCTTGAGTACCTTGGTGCGCCTCAAGTGAGTTGGTGTTGTTTTTCATCGTTGAGTGTGATTATCATTAATTGGCCTCGTCTTAAGGTCTTGGCGATGTCAAATGTGAATTTGAGCGACGAAATCCTAACGAGTATTTTGAGGGGAAGTCCTGTTTTAGAATTCTTGTGTTGGGTCGGTGCATAGACTTGAACATGGGAGAGAGTGCTGCTTTGGCTGTCTATTCAACAACTGTTAAACACTTGCTACTCCACACCAATTTCAAGTCTATACACCGACCCAACTCAAGAGAATCTAAAACAGAACTTCCCTCAAAATATTTGTCAAGATATCATCACTCAAGTTCACATTTGACATCGACAAGACCCACCCTAAGATGAGAGGCCAATTATGCTCGTCACACCCATACCGTGGAGAAATTCCACATGAATGAGTTTCCTTACAAGGTGCCCGATGGACCCAGCTCGAGGAGTGGCTCCACTTCACATAGGGGCATCGAGTGAAGGATCTGCGCCTGGGGCTGAATACCAATTTGCAAGACATGTATATACTGCTTGCAGTTCTTGTTTGGCTTGAGTAGCTTGGTGCACCTACAAGTGAGTCGGTATTGTTTTTCATCATTGGGTGCGATTATCATTAATTGGCCTCGTCTTAAGGTTTTGGCAATATCAAATGTGAACGTGAGCGACGATATCCTAACAAGTATTTTGAGGGGAAGTCCTCTTTTAAAGTCCTTGAGTTGGGTTGGTGCATAAACTTTGAATAACAATTCAACAACTGTTATACACTTGCTACTTCACACCAATTTCAAGCTTATGCACCGACCCAACTCGAGAATCTAAAACAGGATTTCCCTCAAAATACTCGCCAGGGTATCATCACTCAAGTTCACATTTGACATCGACAAGACCCACCCTAAGATGAGAGGCCAATTATGTTAGTCACACCCAATGATGAGAAACAGTATTGACTCAGTTGCAAGCCCACCAACCTACTCAAGCAAAACAAGAATTGTGGCGGTATATACATGACCTGCAAACTGGCATCCAGCTTCAGGCAAAGATTCTATCACCTGTCACGACCTCTCTTTTTCCATTCAGAGAAAAAGGAAGCATGTTTAGGAGTATTTGCCCAAAAAGGCGGACTAATGACCTAAATTAGGGATGGGCTCTCCCAAGCCCATACCGCGAGACGTTGGATTTTATATTTTAGTTCTTGACAACCCATGTAATTCTAGGAGTTGCCACTGACCTATTGGGATTGGGTAGAAACCAATCAAGACGCGAGAGTGTTGTAGGAGCTAGAACTTGTTTACACCAATGTTTCTATTAGCACTCTTGTGATACTACTAACTTGTAAAGTTGTTAATCTAAATGGCCACACAATCTTTATTACTAATTATAATTCTTATAAAATCGTTAAGTGTCCATGCAAATATTTTTGTAGGTCCTTAATGTCTAAACTAAGCCTAACATAATTTAAAAGAAAAATTTCCACTCAAATTAATGAAAAGCGGTGCACAAGTAAACATCTAAGAAATTGAAATAACTTGAAAATAAATACAGAAAAAGAAAACCCGATGCAAGTCAGGCAAATAAAATTACATGGCCTTGTTATCACGCCCTGTGATAGGACCCATGAGCGAAATGAGAATTTAAATATGCATGAATTACTCTATATGCATGAAATTACTTTAAATAATTTTAATTTACGCAAAATAAATTATTTACAAAAATGATTATAGAATATCAAGATAGCATTAAATTAGGAAAAATGACCTTATAAAATTAATAAAATTTCATAGATGTCATTTTTGCCTTAATTTGATACAAGATATTTTTTTTTGAAATTTTTTAAATTTTTTAATATATTTTAATATTTAATATTATTATATTCGGGAAAACGGGATTGGATCAGGTAAACCCAATCCAGTCCTCTGATCCGATCTGAGCCCAGGTCCGACCCACATCGGATAAAAAAAATTATCTTTTCTTTTTTTAGTTTTTTTTTTAAATATGTTTTTCCCTTATTTTTTCTTTTAGTCTTATCCCTATTTTGTCTTTTCTGCTTCTCCATCTTCTGCTCAACGGTCCTTCCGAAGCCACTTTTTGCCATTTTAAAGTTTTCTATTTTTTTTTTGTTTTGCTTTTTTTCTTATTCTTTACTTTTCTTTTTGTTTTGCTTTTTTTATTTGTCTTTTTCCCATGATCTTCTTCACCCCGAATTTTTTCTCCGCCCGAAGCCTCCTTCTGCACCATACATCAACACCGGCCGGAGCAACCGGCGTCGGCCACCGGACCACTGCCGCCCACTGGTCATCCCCCTCGACAGGCGCTGGCCATCGCCGGCTACCTATTCCGGCGACCACTAACCCATTTCCGACGCAACGAGAAGTTTCGTTGATTCAAATACATGCAAATATCTCGCGCAAACCGCTCGAAAACACAATGAATACAGGCAAGGCAACAAGGATTCAGCAAGCACGGGGCAAAAATGAGTGGCTTCGGCGTTAAAACGCAGGCTACTCTTCGGTTTTCTTTAAGGCATTTTGTCGAACATATGGTCTGCACTAATGAAACGAGAAGGTTTTCCCTCGATCGAAACTCAAATCAAGCTTAGGCTTCTACATGAGCATACTAGCACGCACACAAACATCAATGGAGGCTCAATGGGACCGAAGCTCGCTTGAACTGGTCAGCTGCGAGTTCCGATCCGACGCCTTACAAAAATGGAGCATACATGAGCAGACAAGACCTACCTGGTTCAATGAGAAGAGCTGCGGCGGACAGCAACTCACGAACGGACGACCGATGGCAGCCAAAACGCTCCTTCGACTTCACTCTCTCGGATATCTCTCGCTTCAATCTCCCTCTCGGTTCTCTCTGTGTTCCTCTCGGCTCCTCCTCAGCTCTCTCGGTTTCTTACAGTTCCAGAAGAAGGGGGTCGAGAAGCGAAATCCCGTGCACGGTCGAGCCTCTCTTTGGCTCTCCACCATCTCTCGAGCACTTCCTTTCGCCCAAGCTCTCTCTCTTCGGTCTCTTCTGTTCTTTTCTTCTGTTTTTCTTCTGTCCGCGGGCGCCCGGCCTCCAGCAGTGCCAGCTGCCCTTGCCGGCCTGATCCGCGACCACCAACTCCAGCCGATCGTCCCTTGATTCGGCTGTTCCCTCTGCTCCCCTCTGCTGTTGCTGCTTTTCTTCCTTTTTTGCAGGCGCGCGCGAAGGACGGGAGGTTCTAGAACTGGATTGTTGAGCAAGAGACGACCAGCTCGTGCGCGGGCTGGGCTGAAGGGGAAAAAGGGCTGGGCCGGGCCCTTTACCGAACCCGGCCCGACTGTCCCTCTTTTTTTTCGATTTTTTTTTAATTTTCATTTTTTAAAAAATTTTTTTGATAAATTTTAAAACTAGTGACGCAAATGCTCCTAATGTCTATATGTGATGCAATTTTAATGAAAATTTTTTGTTAAGAGGTTAGAAATTAATCCCTAATTTTTCAATGCAATTAATAAACATTTAAATAAATCACCAAAATTTAGGTGTCAACATCACCGGTTCTACATGTGAAGTATATGTCTCCATAAAGAGATTCACTTGTTCGTTTCTACTCATAGTATCCTTATCGGTCTTTTCATGGTTGGGTGATAGGGTCAAAGGACTGTATTTGGATGGACTGTAGGTTTGTTATTATATATTCATGTTAAATATGAAAACTAGTATTAATCAGATTTTCTATGTCGCTTGTTCAATGTGCTTAGATTTTGTCCCTTATGGAGATGAGAGGAGTGCGTCCTCTGTCATTAACATGTTAGAATCTGATTCCGCATGGATTAGTTAGTCAATGGGACCTTCACGGGATAGCATACAATTTCTGAAGTTCACAGTGCCTGGAAAAATTAGTCATACACTTGACTGGCAGCCTCATGTTGAAGGTTAGTTCCTTTACCATGATACTTTTAGTTTGCTGCTTGTGATGACTTCCTCTTTGGACTAATGTTTAAACAGTGAGTTAAAACTTTAGAAGCACTTAAAGATGATCAATCTCGAACTCTTATTTATTCCAGCATTTGAATTTTGCTTATGGCTTTGTCAGTCTACTCAACATTTGTGCAGGGCAATATTGAGCCGTTTTAGTTCATGTCTTAAGATAACTGCAGTGTTGTACTGGAGGTTCTTTTGCTGCCGGGTTGTGTTAGGATCTTGAACTAAGAGTTTAGTAATGAGCACTTAGAAAGAGAACATGCTTTATATGTCCAGGCGGGTTTAAAAGCTTAAATTGATTAAGACTCATTATAAAGTAAAACTAACTAGCATCTGCAGTAGACAAATGAAGTTGTTTGTCTGAAATTTTAGTGAGCTATTGATTTTTTTTTCCTTGTGGATCCACATCTAGTGTGAAATAAGTTTCTTAAATGGGGTTTCCATGTGCAGTTTCAAGTTGATGAAGAATCTAAAGAACGTTTTAACTTTGACGAAGAAGATTTCTTGTGCTCACGGAAGGGGAACTTTGGATGTTTGGCAAAACATCTCAAGACAGTTGAGATCAGCTTTGAAGCTTATGGTTTTGGGTCAAGACATCTGCTTGCTCCGATTAAGTTTCTTCTTGAGTATGCACTTGTGCTGGAGAAGTTGATTATCAAGGTTAAATTGCCTACACGACAAGGACAATCTCATCTTTCAGCCGGTGTTCTGTCGAAACTACTTGATGTCAGCAATAATGTGAACAGCTTTCGAAGAGCTTCCAAAAATGTTCAGGTGATTTTGGATCATCCTTTTAATAAGGCGTCCTCATGAAAGCATTTGGAAGTTTGGGTTTCTCATTGCCATATGTTGCCCTTGGCACTTCAATGCTCATTTGTATTCACGCTCTTTTGGCAGTAAAGTTAGATGAAGTGTGACAGTATTAGATTTTTAACCTCTCAAGAAAAGAGGTTAATATTGGTCTTTCGGTTCAAGGGGATTTTTTCACAACAAAAAAGCTTGCAATCGGAACTAAACTGCATTGTGCAGTTTGATGTGGTTCAGCTTTTCGAAAAACCAAAACAAACCACGAAATCGTTATTCTTTCCATTAGCTGCGACAAGTTTTATTGGATGTTCATGTTAATGTGGTGCAGCTTCATCTCGAATTCTCATGAAAGAAAAAAGAAAAAAAAAAACAGAGGAAATATGATCGACTCGTACAGTTGACATTGCGGCTGCGTTGCACATACAGGGTTTATGATGCTGTGGATGAAATTATAGCTGCATTTTCAATTGCATTTAGTCCTGTGGGGACCGAGTCAGGTTAACTTTTTATTTGAAGACTCTGATTTCTTCAGGTCAACCGTCAACTCTAGTTCCCCCTACATTACCCTACCGTCTAGAAATATTAAATTATTTTTCTATGCTTCACTATAATTAGTGAGCATGCATGATTAAAAGGGGTTCTTTATGCAAAACTAAAACCGTGAACTCGTTACTCCGAGGTCACGTACTAATTCCCATAATTTACGTCAAAACGTGAATGCAGAATAGGGAATAACCCTTTCACGTGAGAAAGGCTATCTAATGAACGACAACCTCGACCAACTTAACAGATTTTAGGAAAATGAAGATTGTGGACTAGGGTTTGCTTGAGACTTCTTTGTTTTGCAATAGGTCCTTTTGCAAATTTAAAAGAGATAATCGCTGGGACGACGGTGCCATACGTTGGATTGACGTCAACTAACGCCACTTAAATAATTATGTCATATTGGAGGCTATGAATGTGTTGATCTCATTGGCTTTTTATACCCCATGCAAAGAGCTAGTAGAAAAGAAAGCCCAATGGTCCCGTATAATCCCAAATAGCGGTGTGGCCAAAATTTCTCTCAGTAGAAATCACTTCACTCTACTAGATAAATAAGTGCTTGATTTTTTAGCGTCGTGACACTAAAGTGGATGAAATAAAAAGTCACGATACCGAAATGTATGTTATGTTTCGTCATCTTTTTTAAGCTCTTTTGGCTATAGAATTCATAAAAAGATAAAAACCCATGGGAATTAAAATCCATGATCAAGAGCTCTGCCATTATATGATATTAGGATTTAACCATCATATAATTAAAACTGGTTAATAAAAATTCAAGCTTTCGGATGTTATTTTTAAATTCTCCTGTTGTACAAAAGCTATATTTATATATCTTTTTTCTGTATTTATTCCGAGTTTAGTTTATACTCGTGAAATTATCATTTATTCCCATTTTATTATTTTCATTTCTCAAATCAAAAAGGGTCGGGGGCCCTCTTTCCATTCGCCCGAACTCGAAAAGAGGGAAAGCGTCGCCGGAGCCGAAGCTCGCCGGCGAGAACTCAAGAGAAGTCTCGCCGCCCCTGCTCGCCGGCTCTTCAGCACGCACACCCTTTCCGGCCCAAGGATGGCCGAAGAAGAAGGAGAAGAAGGGCAGCAGCAGCAGCAGCATCGACTGACCCCGCCCGACGAACCCGCAGAGGCCGCTCAGCAGGACTACTCGTGGCCCGCGATTCGGTTCGACGTCCCTCCTCAAAGAGCCTACCATTTCCACAAGCAGTATGCAACTGACCAGAAGCCGAACAACTTTCTTAAGGGCGTCAAATGGTGCGTAAATTTTTCGTTTTCCCATGATGGGTTCTTGGTTCTTCTTGTCCTGAGTTGGGGTGTGGCTTTGGGAGCGATGATTTGCTTGTTTTTCTTTTTGGGTTCTCGTCAGGTCGCCTGATGGGACTTGCCTTCTCAGTAGTTCGGAGGACAATACCCTTCGTGTGTTCGCCTTCTAAGTTTGTTTTGGGGAGTGCTTGCTTCCTATGTCTTATTAGATCAAGAGATGTTGCGTTGTTTGGTGGTGCTCTGATTGGACTGTGTCCTGATCAGACCAGAGTACGGGGGTGACGACAGCGCCAGTGCGAGCTCGTCAAATCTTGATGGAGGTACATGGTTCACAAGGCATTCTGTGGTCATTCAGGATATCTGTTTGTTTCTGTGTGTTCGAATAGCTTGAAAAATGTTAGCTTTAGGACCGCTGAGACTGTCGGCATGAAATATCTATGACCAAACATTCGCAAATCGAGATAATGGGCAGTCTATGTCTCATGTAGTTCTCTTTAATTGCAGATTCCTTTGCAGCGAATCTTGTTGTGACGGAAGGGGAATCGGTTCATGGTTTCTGTTGGTACCCTTACATGTCTACTACAGGTCTTCTCGTTACATTTTACTCTTCTTTTACTTATAATGGTTATATTTTCATCTATAGTTATTTCTCTTCTGGTAATTAGCCACAGTTAGAATTGAGTATGGAAGCTTTTCATATTGCAGACCCAGTTAGCTGTGTATTCGCATCAACTACTCGTGATCATCCAATTCATGTCTGGGATGCTACTACTGGACAGGTTGGAATTGTTTAGTTTAGAGGTTTCAAGAACTCTAGGGGGACTTAACTGAAGCCATATAATCGTTTAGGGTTATACTGAAGTCATGGACCCGAGCTCATTTCACATTTAGACATGCTTTATAGCAATTGTCTGCATACCTTTTAGCTTCTTCTTTACAATCTTCTTCGTGTAACTTCGTTTTGAATGATCTTGGAATATAGAGGAAATTTTATTGACTCTTACACTTGATATTGCAGCTACATTGCACATACAGGGCTTATGATGCTGTGGATGAAATTACAGCTGCATTTTCAATTGCATTCAATCCTGCAGGGAACAAGTAAGGCTAACATTCAATTTTGAAGACTCTTAAATTCCCTCATGTCAATGGTCCACTCTAATTCCCCTTGAAAGTTTCGTTTGAAATTTTACGTTACTTTACCTTCTATTGTTGAAAGAAATCAGCATTTGGTGGTTTTGGTTATGCTCTGCTACCCGGATTTCGGAATGTCGTTGTTTGGTTGCTTAGTGGTTTTTGTGGTTATCATAAATAACTTAGTTTGTTGGAGCTAATCTCTTTACGTAGGGCTTGTAGCGTTTTAAGTCTATTAAAGTTTCAATCTACATCCTCTGTTCATGTGTAGGATCTTTGCTGGATATAACAAATCCATAAGAGTGTTTGATGTACATCGCCCTGGTAGAGATTTTGAGAGGCACTCAACACTTAAAGGAAATAAAGAAGGTCAAACAGGTGTGTTATTGTGTTTATCCCGGTTTAGCTATTACTAGAGATTTGTTTAACAAGTAAAAGAAAAGAGGGTTTCAAAAACTACAATCAAGATGAGTTGAGTATTTCATCTTCAAAGGATTGCAGTTGGTTGTAAGGCTGGCTTGTTCTATTTATTTTGCCATGAGGCTTACATGCTATGCATGTAAAGAACTAGCAGATCTCCCAATTGCCCTGTATTTCCGTGTTTATTGTATAGTTATACAAGATAATATTGAGATCACAAGTTAAATAGGAGGAATTGAGTATCTCATTCTCTATTGCTTTTGTGCAGATATTATTGTAACGTTTGGAAATCGGTAAGTGTGAAGAAAATTTCCCGTCTCCAACATTGCAAGTCCACTGCTTCAGTGTTTTGTGCAAGGACTAATATGGTTGTAAATAATGTTTATTCTTATTTATCGATTTTGTTAATAAAAATTATTAATTGTGTTTTGGAACATGTGTCCAAATCAACGAAGTAGCCAAATTATAGAAAGCATAGTTACTTTAAGCCTTTTTTTTTAAAAAATAAAAATCATTTTAATTTTAACCATACTCGAGTGGATAATCCGTTAACTAGATGAACAAGATGAATTTGAAGGAGATAGTTTTCATTTCTATTCTCCTTTCTTTCTCTCTTTTTTGGGACAAAAGTGTATTATGTAGGCGAACAAATGAAATTCTCAAGATAAACTGCAAGAAAACAACTGGAAAAGAAAGTGAAAAAGAACAAGAGAAGCTTACAAATGAAATTCTCAAGGTAAGCAAAAGAAATTCTCAAGATAAACCGCAAGAAAACAACAAATGAAATTCTCAAGATAAACTGCAAGAAAACAACCGGAAAAGAAAGTGAAAAAGAACAAGAGAAGCTTACAAATGAAATTCTCAAGGTAAGCAAAAGAAATTCTCAAGATAAACCGCAAGAAAACAACTGGAAAAAAAGTGAAAAAGAACAAGAGAAGCTTACAAATGAAATTCTCAAGGCAAGAAAACAACCGAAAAGGAAAGTGAAACAAAAAAAGAAAAGCTAAAGCTTTACGAAATTCGATAATGCGGCGTGCCATCATGATAAAGCAAATGATTATATAGAATTGTGGTGATTAATTGTGCCCAACAAGTAAAATAACAAACCAAATTAATCCTTCCATTATTAATCAATGTATGTCATGCGTAATACGAAAAGATTGAGCTTTGTTGCATTTTTATTAATCACGAAAAATAGTAGAATTTTCAAATTCTTAGGTAGAAATCGCAATAAATTTAGATGTGTTGTGATATTTGTATTTATAAAAATTATAGCTTCTGTGTTTATCATTGTTGGATGAGTTTTTTTTTTTAAGAGTGAAAAGGAACATTGAAATGGTCTTAATTCTTGCATATTCAAACGCTAAAATAAGAGAAAAAAAATTAACATTGAGATATTTTATCAATTCCATGGAATTTTTTTTATTTGCTCGGATAATGGGTGTGTTTGTTTTGTGAAAAGCAATTTCCCGGAAAACGTTTTTCTCATTTTCCAGCGTTTGATTCATTTAGGAAAATGAGTCAACGGAAAATGTTTTCCTAGTCAACAGAAAATGCTTCCCTTCCAAAGTTTAAATTCAGGAAAACAATTTCTCCCTTTAAAGAACCAGAAAGTGTTTTCCAAAATTTTTTAAGGTCTTTGTTTAATGAAATATTTATTATTAGAAAAAATTTCTAATTAAAGATTTTGAATTTGATATTATTATTATATCTTTTCTTTTCTTTTTTCTTTCTTTCTTTTTCTTTTCTTTTTTCTTGTATTTCAGGGTTAAATATAATCAAGGATCACACCTCAAATATGATATTAATGAAAAACCCACCTGCAGAAATGAGGTGGACGGCCGGATTGATCTTTGAATGGAGAAATCTCATTCATACTTTTCATTGACGGTTTCCGTTGACGGGGGTGTTCCGGAAAAACGCGACCAAATGTGGTTTTTCGAATTGGGTAGTTGACCAAATACGCCACCAGAAGAAGAAAAAAGGAAGATGGAGAAGCAGGCGCGTTGAGACGGAGCCGGAATTGGCTTCGGGAGGTGGAGAGAACATCTTAAATTTTAACCACTGAACTCGACTTGTTGAAGCTTTCTATTCGGATCTTCTTAAATAAAAATCATTTTAAATTTTAACCATGCTTGATTGGATATTTTGTTAAGCACATGAACAAAATGAGCTTGAAAGAAACATTTTCATTTCCGTTCTACTTTCTTTTTCTCTTTTTTTTTTTTTTTTTGGGATAAAAGTGTATTACGTAGGTGAACAAATGAAAATCTCAAGATGAACCTCAATAAAACAGGAGAAGAAAGTGAAAAAGAAAAAGAGAAGCTCTACGGAACTTGATAATGTGACGTGCCATCGTGGTAGAGCATATGATTATAGAGATATGATTATATGAAATTGTGGTGATTAATTGTGCACGACAAGTAAAATGACAAACTGAATTAATCCTTCCATTAATCCATGTATGACGTGCATAATGCAAAAAGATCGGACTTTATTGCATTTTTATTAATAATGAAAAATAATGGAATTTCCAAATTTTTGGGCAGAAAAGGACAATGAGTTTTGATGTGTTGCAGTATTTGTATTTACAGAAGTTGTAGCTTTCGAGTTGTTGGTTTGGTTTTCTTTAAGGGCGAAAAAGAGCATCGAAGTAGCCTGTATTCTTGCATATCCAAACAATAAAATAAGTGAAAAAAATTAACATGGAGATATTTTATCAATTCCGCAGAATTTTTCTTATTTGCTGATAATTCTAAGTTTCGGTTATATCAGAAAGCTACCTCAAATGATCTTTCAAATCCTGTTGAAGTTTGAAAATTAAACCTATTTCCATAAGCAACGACCGGCATATTACGATCTTTCGAGCGACGGTGAGCAAAGGGACGGGTGTGTTTGGTTAGACTTTTGGGGAAGAAAGCCATTAGGAAAATGCAAAGGACTTTAGGTTGAGGGGACTTTTCATAATGCAAATTGTGTTTGGTAAATTACAATTTAAAAGTCCATTGTGAAGTATCTTTGAGCAAAATGATGTTTGGGAAAATTATACTTACAAAGGACTTTTGTGATAAAAAAATTATAAAAAATTAACTGGCAAGGGCAAAGGTCGAGAGACCCCTGGTGAGGGTTGTCGGACGTCGAGCAAACCCTGGTGAGGGCTGTCGGACGTCGGGCGACCCCCGGCGAGGGAAGCCAGACGTCGGGCGAACCTCGACGAGGGCTGCCGGACGTCGGGCGAACCCCGGCGAGGGAAGCCGGACGTCGGGTGAACCCAGGCGAGGGTTGCCGGATGTCGGGCGACCACGCCGCGACCCAGATCTGGGGCGGCGAGGTCCCGCGACCTTAGCGGGAGGCTGCCGGACATCGGGCGACCCTGCCGCGACCCATATCTATGGCGGTGAGGTTGCGCGACCTCCGGCGACCGCCGCAACCCAAATCTGGGGCGGTGAGGTCACGGGAGGACCTCGTCGCCCCCGGATCTGGGTCGCGGAGGGGTCGCGTGACCTCGCCGTCCCCGGATCTGGGTCGGCAAGGTTGCAGGACCTCCCGCACGACCTCGCCAACCCAGATCCGGGGGCAGCGAGGTCGCGCGACCCCGCCGCGACCCACGGCAATCGCCGCGCCCCAGACACGCACCACTCCTCGGCGACGGTCGCACCCCTCCTCGGCGACGGTCTCCTAGGCCACCGCGACCATGCCGAGCCGTCGGCGGAGCTTTGAGCAACAAGTCCTTCAGCAGAGAAGACGATGAACAGTATAATAGGATGGTTTTGAAAAAAAATAAAACGATAAATAGTGTAACTTGTATGCCGAGAAAGCTGAAAGCCTAAGGCACCCTTGCACCTGCCTTGGGCTTTCAGCCTTCAGGAGGCCAACTTTGGCCTAATGGAAATTGCGAAGTGGTTCCCAAACACCCAAACTTTGACCTAAGTATCTTTAGAGGCTCAAAGCCCCTTTGCAAGGCCAATTCCAAACGCAGCATATCTGCCATTGCTTTCTCTCCTACCCATACCGGAATGCTGGCAACTGGTTCCTACAGCCAGACTACTGCAATCTACAGAGAAGATAACATGGAACTCTTGTACATCTTCCATGGTCAACAAGGTGGGGTTACCCATGTGAGTGTTTGATATTGGATTTCCCTTATGTGAATTTTTTTCTCAATAAATTATAGGTGAGAAGCTTGCAATTACAGGTGTTATTTTCGAAAGATGGAAACTACTTGTATACTGGAGGACGAAAGGTAGAATGCTCTAAACTTTCTCTTTTCCTTTTCTTGGAAAATAAATATAATGACATTCTCTCTCGCGCCCACCCCCCAATAAAAAATATAAAAAACACTATGATGGGATGATGAATGATAGAATTTGTCCACTTTATATTAATAGTTGAGAAAATGATTTTACGATTCTTATTTAAAACAATATCTATTTCAAGTTCTTATTTGAAAAAATAGAAACATTTGAGACTATTATTTAGAATTTTCCCATTATTTTCATTTGTATTTTAGCTGATAGCCTCCTTTTTTTTCCAGTCAATTTACCGAAATACTCTCATCTCTCTCTACGATTTATTCTCTCTCTTTATCATGCTAATATACAAAATTGCCTTTACGAAATATCTCAATCACCGTATAAAAGGTAAAATTAAAAGTAAAGTCCCTGGAAAACTCGCGGTATTATCCGCAGAAACCCTAGAAGTTCAATTCCATGGCGGATACCTCCGTCCACGGTGCCATCCACCGCAGATCCTCCGGCGGCCGGCCGGATCGCACCCAAGGGAACACCTCCTCCTCCTTTGAGCCCAGGGGATCTCATCAGCGCTTTGCCGGATGCCGTGATCCACCACATCTTCTCGTTTCTGCCGCTCAAAGACATCGTCAAGACCAGCATCCTCTCCAGGTAGTGGCGGTCCACGTGGACCACCACCACCCACTTCGTCTTCAATGGATTCCTGCCTCGCAATCACGTCACCTGCCCCTCGGACTTCCAGTCCATCCATGGACAGCATCCTGATCCAGTGCACCTCGCCTGCGGTGAAGAGGTTCCACATCACCAACTTCAAGTAAAATGATGTCGACCACGCCAAGCTCGACTTCTGACTCCGCTTTGTGGTGGGGCACCGCGCAGAGGATCTCTTCCTGGAGCTGATCACCACCAAGTCGCGGTTCATGTATGTAGTGCCGCCGGTCTTGTATTGCTTGAGTTGATTGGTGCGCCTGGAAGTCAGTTGGTGCCGTTTCTCGTAGGGTACTACCATTAGGTTGCCTTCTCTTGAGTTATTGTCAATGGCATATGTGGAGTTGGAATCATGAAGTCCTGTTTTAACCCTTGTTTTAGAGACCCTTATGTTGCGCAGCTGCTGAGCTGCGAAGAACATTGTAATAAATTCACCAAGCGTGAAATAGTTGGTGCTCACTGGTTTATCTAACGTGGAGAAGATTCCAGCCCTGCATTTGCTTTCGATGGTTGCAGCGCCGAGTTCAAACTTGATAATATATCATCTTTGATTGACCTTAGCCATTTTAGTCTTTCATCAAGGGGAATCATTTGTGAATGCATATGCAATTAGTTATTGGTAGATAAGATGATTCATAACTTTGTGTTCCAAGTTTTTTATTTTATTTTATTTTTGTTTTGTTTTTTTTTGGTCGGTTGTGTTCCAAGTTAAAACGTAGACAATTTTGTGAAGCTTGGAGCCCCTTCACTCTGTTTAATTTCTGACAATGAATGCCAGTAGATATCGCTAATTATAGTGGATGCTACTCGCCTTCTTAGATGCCTTAACTTTCTATTGAAAATTTGAATGTGTGCAAAAGTATGGTGTTAATATGAATGATAGTTTTTTTGGTTAGTGATTGTGAGCAACGATGGACAAGGGAATATGTAGGATAGATGGAGAAGAATATAAGTCATGGCATATGGGGAAAATAGTTTCATTTGATGAACAAAATAATTTAATGGAGATGCAGAACTCCTAAATTTTATCATTTTATTTAGGATATTTAGGACTTAATCGCGTAAAAAATTAGATATTAATTTTTAAACCCTAGCAAAAAAATAATTTTATTAGTATTACTATCACTAATTATTAAAATTTTCAAAAAAATCGAAAATTATATATATAAAAGCGGACCGGGCTTGGCCCGGTCCTTTTCTTTTCTCCTCTCCTCCGTAGGTCTTTTCGCCTGGCCCATGCCTAGCTTCATTTCCTTTTCTCCAAGCCCAGCCCGCGTGCTGTTTTTCTTCATCCTCACGCCGGTCACGCCTCTGGAAAAAGAAGAGTACAGGTCAGAGAGAGCATAGGATGGCGAGCAGCAGAGGCCAGCGCGATTCGCGTGTCGGGGCCAGACCGACCAGCCCAGCGAGCTGGTGATGGCACAAGCCATGTGCGCTGGCCGGGTGCCTTCAAAAGAGAGCATGAGCCCCAGAGAGAGAGAGAGGGAGGAGGAGAGGAGCGAGCGATTGAGAGAGCGAGCGAGAGGGAGCTCGAGAGAGAGAGACAGAGAGCGTGACCCTAAGAGAGTGCTCCGCCATCGTAGGTGGCCCCTCCGTTAGCCACCGTCCGCCGCGGCACCCCCACCGAACTAAACCAGGTAGGTCATGCTCTTTTTTGTAGGGCGCCGGACCGCAGCTCGTGACCGGCCCGTTCGCACGAGCTTCGGTTCCTCCGGCCCCCGTAGGTCTTTAGTCAAGTCTCTGTTGTTTTTGGTCGTTTTTCGAGAATCCTGGTCCCATTTCGAGTCCCGGTTGAATCGGAAATCTTAACATTTTCGTAAAGCTGGCGAACTGTTTGTATAAATGCCCGAGTGAAGCCCGCATGACTATCCTTGAACCTTCGTCCATTATAGGCGGCCACCGTTGCTAAATGTGTTTTGTTGCTGTTTTACACGCTTTTGTTTCGTCCATTTCGAGTTTACATTGTCGTGATTTGGGCTTATTATTGTGCAAGTTGTGTCCCGTCTTCCTCCTTATCCATATAGGTGGGTGTCAGCTCGGCCATGGCCTGAGCGCGGGCGGTGTTGGTGCCGGCGACAAAGGATGGTGAGGCTCGTTTAAAATGGTGTCGGTTTGGTCGATGAGTTTCGGTGGAAAAGAGTGTAGGAGAGAAGGTAGCTTCGGGCGTGCAGAGAACGCACGAAGAAGAAGAAGACTAGAAGAAGGAAAGAAAAGATTAAAAATAAAGGAAAAATGAAAAAAAATAATTAAAAATTAGAGGCACATAAGGGTGATCAATCTCGATCTCTTATTTATTCCAGTAATTGAAATTTGCTCATGCCTCTGTCGGTCAACTCAACATTTGTGTAGGGCAATATTAAGCTGTTTTAGTTATCGTCTTAAAGTAACTGCAGTGTTGTCCTAGAGTTCTTTGGATGCAATGTAGCCTTACGATCTGGAACTAAGAGTTTAGAGATGAGCACTTAGAAAGAGAACATATTTGATGTGTAGACGAGTTTAAGAGCTTAAATTGATTTAGACATGTTGTAAAGTAAAACTAACCAGCATATACAGTGGACACATGAAAGTTGTGTTCACGGAAGGGGAATTTTAAGGTTTAGTAAAACATCAAAAGAGAGTTGAGATCACCAATTTGGAAGCGAATAATTTTGGGTCAAAACATCTGCTCTGCTCGCCTTAATTAAGTTTCTTCTTGGGATTGCACTTGTGCTGGAGAGTGAATCCTAATTAGCAGTGAAATGCACCAGGGCAACATACACTTGCCATGAGATTAATGAGAAACCCGGACTTTCATATGCTTTTATGAGGCCACTAATTTGAGGGAATAATTAATTTCATAAAAGCATATGAAAGTCCGGGTTTCTCATTAATCTCATGGCAAGCGTATGTTGCCCTGGTGCATTCACTGCTAATTAGGATTCACTCTCTTTTGACAATAAAGTTAAATGAAGTGTGGTGGTAATTAAGTTCGTAACATGTACCTAATTTTCCCTTGTTACAAGTTTTATTCTAGTTGTAAATATGAATCTCTCAAGTGAAGAGGTTAATATTAGTGTTATGGTTTGAGGAAATTTTCTACCGACAAAAAAGTTTGCAATCGGAAGCATACTGCATTTGGTTCAACTTTTGGAAAACCGAAACAAACTATAAAATCATTAGTCTTCCCATCCGTTAGGTTTTATTGGTCATTCATGTGGCATATTTTTTAACTAATGGTTATGAGATTTATTAAAAAAAAAAAAAAGTCGTGTGAACTTTTCTCTCCATCTACAATTGATAGAGTTAACGAATAGATTCAAGTGCATTAAAGTTGCATGTTTGAGGACTTAAATGCATGAAACATAAGTGTTGTGACTCAAACGCCTTATTGTTGCAAGTTTTAGGACTTGTCTAGTAATATAAGATTTCAAGCTTGGATAATTTTTTTAAGGTAAAACTAATTATTTTTATGCAGGAAATATACATTAAGGTCCTATTTTAAGTTACACAAATAAATATGAAATTTAATGTAAATTAACCACGTTAAAGCGGTTATTATATGCCCTTCCATTTTGTTCATGAGCAGCTTATCACTTTGTTGAAAAGGCAGATTTCAACCGCTTCAACTTTTATACATTTTTCTACTTTCAGTTTTTGATGTTTCGTAAATTATGCAGCATTTATGATTTGATTTATTATTAAGTGTGAAACACTTGAAACATTTAAAAATATTTAGAACGCCTCTTTTCTTCTGGTATGCTCCTCCATTATCTCCTATCTTGCGCTTAAGTAGTTGAAGGGGCCTAGTTGCGGAATCATTTTTGGCTTATTATACTTCGCTTGCTTGGGCATCCGCGGCTCTACTTCTCTTTGCTACCTTCCCCTGAGCTCCTAGAAAACAGATTCTATTCCCTAAGAAGAGTCATTAAGAGAGAGGGATTCTTTTTGATGAATCATGATCTATAATTTCATTGATAGAAAAAATGAGACGAGAGTTATTCGCTCTATTTCAAGTATACAAGAAGCTGGACGGCTAAGACATAGAACCAGTGGGACTACTACAAACATTACTACTATAAACAAACAGTATATCGAATATACATTGACATCCCACCTCAAACTTAAGATGGCAATTTTGAGACCAACTTGAGTTTGGAAGCTAAGTTGCAAGGAGTGTGTATGGTAACGTTTTATTCTAAAAATGATTTTTGTTCAGAAACAATTTTTTTTTTTGTTTCTATTCCTCATACGAATTTATGAGTATTTGAAGGCGTTTAGTAACTGTACATAATTTCTATTATTGGAACAAAAATGCGTTTGGTACGATCTCAAATATTTTTGTGATTTAGAATTTCTTTTAATTTATCAATAATTTTATTACATTTATCTTTTTTTTTCCTTTCTTATTTCTTTTTCTCCCTCTAGCCGATCATCGACCTTGGCCATAGCCGACTAGCAATTGGCCAAACAAGAGCCAGTGAGGTCGGCGACCTTGGGGGTGCCTAGCTAGCCTCCCTCGAGCCTCTTCATGGCTCTGTGAAGTGACCTCATCGAGCCATGGCAAGGCTAGACCTCACTCGGCCACCATGAGGTCGGCCTCACCCACCGAAACAACGCCAACCAATGAGGCCCCTGGAGCCTCACCCAGCAACGGCGAGGCTCGATCTCGCTCGGTCACCACAAGGTCGGCCTCCCCAATCCAAGCAATGCTAACCTCACCGTGGTCGAGCGAGATTGAGCCTCGCTGTTGCTGGGTGAGACTCCAGGGGGCCTCATCGGTGCCGGTGAGCTCCGAGCAACCTCGCTGGGGGTGAGGTCGGGCCTTCTAGCCGATCAATAAGCCATCACTGAGGCTAGCAACCAATTGGGGGAAGAAGAGGAGGAGGAGAAAAAGATAGAAATAAGAGCGAAAAAAAGTTTGTTTCTTGAGTTGTTTCTAAGAAAAAAAGAAGCAATTTTTTTATTTATTTTTTTTATTTCTATTTTAAATCTATTCCTGAAAACAAAAATCTACACAAATAGATTTTTATTCTAGTTTGTGCATATTACTACTCAAAAGATGAGAAGCTCCTTATAAATGATTATATAACATGAGGCAACTTCTCCTTGCTGCTGCATGGTATGCTTCACGTAGTCAATTTTGTATATTATTTAGACAATTTTCCTAACCAAGGGATCCTAATTTTGCCAATCATTTATGTAAATGTGTACCATGTTCATTATCGTTTTTTTAAAACTAAAAATGAAACAAAAAAAGAGGAATAAAACCTCTTGGAACTTGGAATCGATCCCAAAATCTGTGACAATGTCAGTTCCAGATTCTTGGTTTTGACGGGTAGGTTCCAAAATCTGTAACAGGGTAGGTTTCAGGTTCTTGATTTTGATTGGTAGATTCCAGGTTTTAAAAAATTAAGAACTTGTATCCAAGGGTAGGTTCTAGGTTCCAAGCGGAAACACTCACCCCTAATCAAGACAAGCATCCTCTCCCAGCGGTGGCAGTGGCGATCAACTTGGACCACCACCTGCCAACATCATATTCGATGGATTCTGGCCTCGCGATGCCGATGCCTGCTCCATCGTCGACAATGTCCTGAGCCGGTGTACCTTGACTTGAGCTGGTGTACTTCAACCATGGAGAAATTCCACATGAATGAGTTTCCTTACAAAGTGCCCGATGGACCCTGGTGCGAGGAGTGGCTCCGCTTCGCAGAGGGGCATCGGGTGAAGGATCTCTGCCTGGGATTGAATACCAGTTTGCAGGCTATGTATATACTGCTGCATTTTTTGTTTGGTTTGAGTAGCTTGGTGCGCCTGCAAGTGAGTCGGTGTTGTTTCTTATCGTTGGGTGCTACTATCATTAATTGGCCTCGTTTAAGGTCTTGACTTGTCGATGTCAAATGTGAATTTGAGCGATGATATCTTAGTAAATATTTTGATGGGTAGTCCCGTTTTAGAGTCCCTTTGAGTTGAGTCGGTGCATAGGGTTGAACAACGTCGTAATAGATTCAACAAGTGTTAAACACTTGCTACTCCGCACCAATTTCAAGTCTATGTACCGACCCAACTCAAGGCACTCTAAAACAGGACTTCCCTCAAATTACTCGTCGGGATATTATCGTTTAAGTTCACATTTGACATCGACAAGACCTTAAGATGGGCCAATTATGCTAGTCGCACCAAACGATGAGAAACGGTATCGACTCACTTGTAGGCGCACCAACCTACTCAAGCAAAACAAGAATTGTTGCAGTATATAATGACCTGCAAACTGGTAAGCTCCAGGCGGAGATCCTCCACGTAGTGCTACTCTGCCAATTTTTGGATCCTTCATATATCACCAGTTCTACATGTGAAGCATATGTCTCCATAAAGAGATTCACTTGTTCGTTTCTACTCATAGTATCCTTATCGGTCTTTTCATGGCTGGGTGATATGGTCAAAGGATACTGTATTTGGATGGATTGTAGGTTTGTTATTATATATTCATGTTAAACATGAAAACTAGTATTCAGATTTTCTATGTTGCTTGCTCAATGTGCTTAGATTCTGTCCCTTATGGAGATGAGAGGAGCGCATCCTCTGTCGTTAACATGTCAGAATCTGATTCTGCATGGATCAGTTAGTCAATGGGACCTTCCCGGTATAGCATACAATTTCTGAAGTTCATAGTGCCTGGAAAAATTAGTCATACACCTGACTGGCAGCCCCATGTTGAAGGTTTGTTCCTTTACCATGATACTTTCAGTTTGCTGCTTGTGATGACTTCCTCTTTGGACTAATGTTTAAACAGTGAGTTAAAACTTTAGAAGCACTTAAAGATGATCAATCTCGAACTCTTATTTATTCCAGCATTTGAATTTTGCTCATGGCTTTGTCAGTCTACTCAACATTTGTGCAGGGCAATATTGAGCTGTTTTAGTTCATGTCTTAAGATAACTGCAGTGTTGTACTGGAGGTTCTTTTGCTGCCGGGTTGTGTTAGGATCTTGAACTAAGAGTTTAGCAATGAGCACTTAGAAAGAGAACATGCTTTATATGTCTAGGCGGGTTTAAAAGCTTAAATTGATTAAGACTCATTATAAAGTAAAACTAACTAGCATCTGCAGTAGACAAATGAAAGTTGTTTGTCTGAAATTTTAGTGAGCTATTGATTTTTTTTTCCTTGTGGATCCACATCTAGTGTGAAATAAGTTTCTTAAATGGGGTTTCTTTGTGCAGTTTCAAGTTGATGAAGAATCTAAAGAACGTTTTAACTTTGATGAAGAAGATTTCTTGTGCTCACGGAAGGAGAACTTTGGATGTTTGGCAAAACATCTCAAGACAGTTGAGATCAGCTTTGAAGCTTATGGTTTTGGGTCAAGACATCTGCTCGCTCTGATTAAGTTTCTCTTTGAGTATGCACTTGTGCTGGAGAAGTTGATTACCGAGGTTAAATTGCCTACACGACAAGGACAATCTCATCTTTTCAGCCGGTGTTCTGTCGAAACTACTTGATGTCAGCAACAATGTGAACAGCTTTCGAAGAGCTTCCAAAAATGTTCAGGTGATTTTGGATCATCCTTTTAATAAGGCGTGCTCATGAAAGCATTTGGAAGTTTGGATTTCTCATTGCCATATGTTGCCCTTGGCACTTCAGTGCTCATTTGTATTCACGCTCTTTTGGCAGTAAAGTTAGATGAAGTGTGACAGTAATTAGGTTTTTAACCTCTCAAGAAAAGAGGTTAATATTAGTGTTTCGGTTCAAGGGGATTTTTTCACGACAAAAAAGCTTGCAATCGGAACTAAACTGCATTGTGCAGTTTGATGTGGTTCAGCTTTTCGAAAACCAAAACAAACCATGAAATCGTTATTCTTTCCATTAGCTGCGACTAGTTTTATTGGATGTTCATGTTGATGTGGTGCAGCTTCATCTCGAATTCTCATGAAAGAAAAAAAAAAAGAAAAAAACAGAGGAAATATTATCGGCTCGTACAGTTGACATTGCAGCTGCGTTGCACATACAGGGTTTTATGATGCTGTGGATGAAATTATAGCTGCATTTTCAGTTGCATTTATTCCTGTGGGGACCGAGTCAGGTTAACATTTTATTTGAAGACTCTGATTTCTTCAGGTCGACCGTCAACTCTAGTTCCCCCTACATTACCCTACCGTCTAGAAATATTAAATTATTTTTCTATGCTGCACTATCATTGTTATCTTAGCACTCTATTTAAAGTCATTTCGTCTTTCCAAGCCTATAATTAGTGAGCATGCATGATTAAAAGGGGTTCTTTATGCAAAACTAAAACCGTGAACTCGTTACTCCGAGGTCACGTACTAATTCCTATAATTTACGTCAAAACGTGAATGCAGAATAGGAAATAACCCTTTCACGTGAGAAAGGCTATCTAATGAACGACAACCTCGACCAAATTAACAGATTTTAGGAAAATGAAGATTGTGGACTGGGGTTTGCTTGAGATTTCTTTGTTTTGCAATAGGTCCTTTTGCAAATTTAAAAGAGATAATCGCTGGGACGATGTGCTATATGTTCGATAATACAAAAAAAAAAAAAAATCAAATACACGCACACACATATATATATTTAAATAAAACCAAATCCTTTGTCAAATTTTTTAAAATTTTAAAAAATAATGTATGCGACTTTTTAAATATAAGTTTAAAAATAATGCTAAGAAATCAAATATATATATATATATATATATATATTTTAAAAGAGCAAACCCTTTGTCGGAATTTGTCGGAATTTTTAAGTTTTAATTTTTTAAAATTGAAAAAGAAAATAATGTATGCAACTTTTTAAATATAAATTTTGCCAATAATGCTAAAAAAATAAAATATATAAATACTCTTTTTAAAAAGACCAAAATATATTTAATTTTCTTAGCATTTATATATATTTGATTTTTTAGCATTATTTTGACATTTAAAAAAATAATAACGATGGAAAAATTATAAATTTGAAGAATGAGTGATGATAGTTTTGAAAGAAAAAAAAATAGGTTTTAGCATTTAACTAAATGCTAAAAGTTCAAAACTAGTACCACCGCCCGTGGTGGCCACGGTGGTTTCGAACTTAGTACCCCACCGCCGGGGGAGGAGTTCGAAACTCCGCGTCCGATGCTTGAGTGCAAGTCGCGCAATTCACCTATGGCTGGGTCTGTGGTGGTGGCCCAGAGTTTACTCCGCCACGAAGCAGGGCACGGAAGTTCCCTGGATCACCAAAAAAAAAAAAAAGTTCAAAACTAGTCTTTACTAGCATTAGGTTTTCAATATTCTCAATTCTAACTTTCACTTGAAAGTTAGTTCAAAATAGTTGTCAAATAGTTCGGCATTTTCCCAAGGGGCTTTAGAAGTTGAAAGCCCATTCAGAATGCTGAACCAAACATACCCTTAAATAATTATGTCATCTTGGAGGCTATGAATGTGTTGACCTCATTGGCTTTTCATACCCCAAGCAAATAGCTAGTAGAAAAGAAAGCCCAATGGCCCTGTATAATCCCAAATAGCGGCGTGGCCAAAATTTCTTTTAGTAGAAGTCACCTCTAGATAATTAAGTGATTGATTTTTGAGCGTTGTGACACTAAAGTGGATGAAATAAAAAAAAAAAAAACATGATACCGAAATGTATGTTATGTTTCGTCATCTTTTTAAAGCTCTTTTGGCTATAGAATTCATAAAAAGATAAAAACCCATGGGAATTAAAATCCATGGCCAAGAGCTCTGCCATTATATGATATTAGGATTTAACCATCATATAATTAAAACTGGTTAATAAGAATTCAAGCTTTCGGATGTTATTTTTAAATTCTCCTGTTGTACAAAAACTATAATTATATATATTTTTCTGTATTTATTCCGAGTTTAGTTTATACTCGTGAAATGATCATTTATTCCCGTTCTATTATTTTCATTTCTCAAATCAAAAAGGGTTGAGGGCTTTCCTGTTTCCCTTTGCCCGAACTCGAAAAGAGGGGAAGCGTCGCCGGAGCCGAAGCTTGCCGGCGAGAAATCGAGAGAAGTCTCGTCGCTCCTGCTCGCCGGCTCTTCAGCACCCACACCCTTTCCGGCGCAAGGATGGCCGAAGAAGAAGGAGAAGAAGGGCAGCAGCAGCAGCAGCATCGACTGACCCCGCCCGACGAACCCGCGGAGGCCGCTCAGCAGGACTACCCGTGGCCCGCGATTCGGTTCGACGTCCCTCCTCAGAGAGCCTACCATTTCCACAAGCAGTTCGCAACTGACCAGAAGCCGAACAACTTTCTTAAGGGCGTCAAATGGTGCGTGGTCTTTTCGTTTTCCCATGATGGGTTCTTGGTTTTTTCTTGTTCTGAGTAGGGGTGTGGCTTTGGGAGCGATGATTTGCTTGTTTTTCTTTGTGGGGTTTCGTTAGGTCGCCTGATGGGACTTGCCTTCTCAGTAGTTCGGAGCACAATACCCTTCGCGTGTTCGCATTGTAAGTTTGTTTTGGGGACAGTGGTGGTGCTTGCTGGTTTTTCTGTTCCTTTTCATGTTTTATTTGACCATGAGATGTGGCGTTGTTTGGTGGTGCTTTAATTGAACTGTGTCCACTCATCAGACCAGACTGTGGCGGTGACGACAGCGCAAATACGAGTTTGTCGAATTTTGATGAAGGTACGTGGGTCACAAGGCATTTTGTGATCATTTAGGATATCTGTTTGTTTCTGTGCATTCGAATAGCTTGAAAGATGTTAGCTTTAGGACTGCTGAGACTGTCTGCAAGAAATATCTATGACCAAACATTCACAAATCGAGATGATGGGTGGTCTATGTCTCATGTAGTTCTCTTTGGTTGCAGATTCCTTTGCAGCAAATCTCATGGTGACTGAAGGGGAATCAGTTTATGATTTCTGTTGGTACCCTTACATGTCTGCTACAGGTCGTCTCTTTACATTTTACTCTTCTTTTACTTATCATGGTTATATTTTCATCTGTAGTTATTTCTCTTTTGGTAATTAGCCACAGCTAGAATTGAGTATGGAATCTTTTCAATTTGCAGACCCAGTTAGCTGTGTATTCGCCTCAATTACTCGTGATCATCCGATTCATGTCTGGGATGCTACTACTGGGCGGGTGAGCATTGTAAAGTTTAGTTTAGAGGTTTCAAGAACTCTAAGGGGAACTTTATGGAAGCCATATAATCGTTTAGGGGTACACTGAAGTTGTGGACTCTGAGCTTATCTCACAACTTAGACATTCTTTGTAGCATCTCTGTTGTTTGCATACCTTTTAGCTTCTCCTTTGCGATTTTCTTCGTGCAACTTCATTTTGAATTGTATTGAAAAATAGAGGGAATTTTATTGATGTGTACGCTTGACGTTGCAGCTACGTTGCACATACAGGGCTTATGATGCTGTGGATGAAATTACAGCTGCATTTTCAGTTGCATTTAATCCTGCAGGGAACAAGTAAGGTTAACATTGAATTTTGAAGACTCTTAAATTCCCTCCTGTCAACGGATCACTCTAATTTCCCTTAAAATTTTCTTTTAGAATCTTTAGATAACTTTGCTTTCTAGTGTTGAAAGAATCAGTATTTGGTGATGTAGAATGTGCTCTGCTTCCTGAATTTTGGTTTGTTGGTTTTTGGTTGCTTAGTGGTTGCGGTTATCCTTACTGATTTAATTTGTTGGCCCTTTTCTCTTTACGAAGGGTTTGTATCATTTGAAGTCTATTAAAGTTTCAACCGTCATCCTCTATTTATGTGTAGGATCTTTGCTGGATATAACAAAACCATAAGAGTGTTTGACGTACATCGCCCTGGTAGAGATTTTGAGATGCACTCAACACTTCAAGGAAACAAAGAAGGTCAAACAGGTCTGTTATTGTGTCTGTCCTGGTTTAGCTATTACCGGAGATTTTTCTAACAAGTTAAATATAAGAGGATTTCAAAAACTACAATTGAGAAGGATTGAATGTTTCATTTTCGAAGGATTATATTTGATTGTAAGGCTGACTTGTTCTTGCCACGGGGCTGATATACTATGCATGTAAAGGGAACTAGCAGATCTCCTAAATGTCTGGATTTCCATGTTTATTGTATAATGATTCAAGATAATGTTTAGATCACAAGTTAAAAGGGGAGAATTAAGTATCTCACTGTTTATTGCTTCTGTGCAGTTATTATATCTGCCATTGCTTTCTCTCCAGCTCATACTGGAATGCTGGCATCTGGTTCCTACAGCCAGACTACTGCAATCTGCAGAGAAGATAACGTGGAACTTTTATACATCTTACGTAGTCAACAAGGTGGGGTTACCCATGTAAGTGCTAGATGATTGGATTTCCTTTATGCAATGGTTTTTTCTCAAGAAATTATAGGTGACAAGCTTGCAATTACAGGTGTTATTTTCAAAAGATGGAAACTACTTGTATGCTGGAGGACGGAAGGTAGAATGCTCTAAAACCTTCTCTTTTCCTTTCCTTGAATATATATATATAATGACTCCCTCTCTCTCTCTCTCTCTCTACGATGGAACAATTCCCTTGGGATGACGAGTGATTGAAATCATTGTTGCCTCCAAGTTATGCAAATTTGTTCCATCTGCTACTGATCATGATCGTTACTGAAAGATATTCTTTTTCCATGTCTTAGACTTGCTCGACTGTTCTTTGGTCTTTTTTTTTTTTTTGGTAAAAGACTGTTCTTTGTTTTTTTTTTTTTTTTTTTTGTAAAAGACTGTTCTTTGGTTTTTATACAGGGTAATATGATTTAGGGTCTTCTCTTTGGCTTATGTGCAGTCTATAAGATTGGATATACCCTTTTGTAGAGGCAGATATAAAATACAACCACAATGGACTAGATAAACATGGAAAGCTTTTCTCTTAGGTGGAAGGAAATGGCTTCAGGTGTGAACTTTTTTTTTTTTTTTTGGGGGGGGGGGGGTTGGTTGAGGTTGAGGGCGGCGAGGGATGATCCTGCCCTGTTCTTTCCAGACAGAGTGATCTAATAAGTAACAAGTCAGCTCATTGCTAATTAGTGATGTTTTCTGACATGAATAAAGGATCTATGATACTCATTTGTGTTTTGATTGTGTCTCCTTGTCCCCTTGTGTTTGAGTTTTGACATATTGGATGTGTGTTAATTGGCAAAGCTGGATAAGATAGGAGAACATATATAATCTTAGATCTAGTCACTCTCCAGACAGAATCCAGACAGAATGCACAAATAATTTTCGTGTCATAGTTTAAGTTATCAAGAAGGTATGAAAAAAACTGTAGCATTTTGGGATGAAATTAACATCCAGGAATTGTGGGTAAACATTATTTGTGTTATTTTCTTTATGCTTCTGTGTCTCTGACAATGTCTCTTCTTAAATTTCTAGATAGGACCCTTTTATTATGTGCTGGGATGTTCGCAAGGCTGTTGATGTTGTCCATAAGTGGAGCATTGTTTTCTTGTGATAGCAAAGCTCCTATTTCTATCGAACTGCTCAACATATTTTTACTGAAATGTCGGGTCATTAGATGAGAAAGACTATTTCTTGCTAAATATCCCTTTCCTAAGGCAAAGTTTTTCTCTCCAGTATCCATCATTGCTATCCTTGTTGTTTTTCGAATCATTGAAGTGACTTATTTTGTCCCTCGATCCTTTATATTGATTGTACTGATCATCTGAAGATACCAACCAGCGGATATACTTTGATGTTGAACCTCTAGGTCGACATCTTGGCACAGGTGGTCAGGTATCATGCGGGTTTTACATTTACATTGACCTATTTTTATCAATCATCTACTCTTTCTAGCAGTATTTGTCTTTAGGATGGTCTAGTTCATATATATGATCTCCAAACAAGGCAGTGGGTTTCAGGCTTTTACGCTGCATCAGGTCTGATGCTTTGGAATTCAAGGGATTTTTGTCCACTTACACCTATTATGTTTAGTTCTATCTGATTGCCTGATGATGAACATTTCCTTGTCTTCCGTGACTATGCAGATACAGTAAATGGTTTCTCTTTCCACCCATTTCTGCCAATGGCTGCTTAATCTTCAGGGCACTGACAATTTGAAGTTCCTGAGGACGATGATGCAGGATTCCATTTGAGGGGTATCGCAACTGTCCACCTTTTGTGCTTAAAGCTTTACAGCATATTTCACTTCGCCTGATTGGATGACTTGGTGATTGTGCTAACTCAACAAAAAATATCGGGCCCTAGAATCCTCTGTTGGGTTATTTATTGTTCTTTTTCTTTTTCTTTTTTTTTTCTCCAAAGTCCCACTCAAGGGTCTTCTAGGGCCTAGTGTTTGCAATTTCTGTGTGGAAAAATAAGATTATGCCATCCTGAAGTTTTTGTTTCAAGCTTCAGCAGCCAGTCTCTTTTGCTATTCTTTTATGATGTGGTTGGATCAAATTGTTCCATGTTGGATCAGAGTAGATATCTTAGTAGCATAAGCCATATATGTGCGTGCACATTGTTTTGATCACCTCAGCAGTACACTGTTTCCATTGGTTTACATCTTATTCTCCTCTCTTTTGCAAGTGATGAGAATTGCGTCTCCATCTGGGGCTTTGCTTATGATTCCACAACTAATGGCATTGACAGTGGAGATGGCGGTGCTGATCTTGATGGCGCATCCAATTAAAAATGGCAGCAGAATAGTGATTCTTCCGAATGTGTCAATACAAGGCCGTTACTTCTCAAAAACATTCAATGATTGATGGTGAGGCACATCTGTTAATCTGCACTGATCTATCAATGTTGAACTCAGCGCCTTGGCTAACTAGTGCTTGTAATATGTGCGCCTAGGTTTGGGCAGATGCATAAACTAGAGGTTGAGTCTGTCTCGGTCACGATTCAATTTGCCATAGGTAATTTCCCATGGCGAAACCCTCCAAGCGCCGGAGGATCGACCGACCACCCTCCAGCCTCCGACTTCCTCCTCCTCCGCCTCTAAGCAACTTACTAGATCACGTGACCATGGCGATTATCTCGCTTCTGTCCATCAAAGAACTCATCAAGACAAGCATCCTCTCCCGGTAGTGGCAGTCGACTTGGACCACCACCTGCCAACATGTATTTGATGGATTCCGGCCTCGCGATGCTGACACCTGCTCCATCGTTGACAGTGTCCTGAGCCGGTGTACCTCGACCGTGGAGAAATTCCACATGAATGAGTTTCCTTACAAGGTGCCCGATCGACCTCGGCTCAAATAGTGGCTTCGCTTCGCAGAGGGGCAGAAGGATCTCCGCGTTGGGCTGAATACCAGTTTGCAGGCTATGTATATGCTGCTGCAGTTCTTGTTTGGCTTGAGTAGTTTGGTGCGCCAAAGTGAGTCGGTGTTGTTTTTTATTGTTGGGTGCAACTATCATTAATTGGCCTCAAGGTTTTGTTGATGTCAAATGTGAATTTGAGCGATGATATCCTAGCGAGTATTTTGAAAGGAAGTCTTGTTTTAGAGTCCCTTGAATTGGGTTGGTGCATAGGCTTGAACAATGTCGTAATAGATTCAACAAGTGTTAAACACTTGCTACTCCGCACCAATTTCAAGCCTATGCACCGACCCAGCTCAAGGACTCTAAAACAGGACTTCCCCTCAAAATACTCGTTAAGATATCATCGCTCAAATTCACATTTGACATCAATAAGACCCTAAGATGAGGTCAATTATGCTAGTCGCACCCAATGATGAGAAACAGTATTGACTCACTTGCAAGCACACCAACCCACTAAAGCAAAACAAAAATTATGGCAATATATACATGACCTACAAACTGGTATCCAGCTCCAGGCGAAGATCCTTCACTCGATGCCCCTTTGCGAAGCGGAGCCACTCCTTGAGCTGGGGTCCATCGGGCACCTTGTAAGGAAACTCATTCATGTGGAATTTCTCCACGGTCGAGGTACACCGACTCTAGATACTGTCAACGATGGAGTAGGTGTTCGCATCGCCCAAATTTCTCCCGGTAGAAGTCACCTCATAAGTAGTACCGACATTAACATGCGACACGACACGCAGTGTCGGACACATTTATTAAAAAACAAGAAATTCCTACACGTTAGGATATGTAGTATATGATCATTTTTATGATTATTTTAATCAAATTAATTTGGATCAAATTCATAAATAAATAATTAATTAAAAAGCCTTTATTGTTTCAATTTGACAAATTCAATTCTATTTTAATAATTCATAAATTTTGGAGAAAAAACAAGCGATCTATATTCTAGAGTTGTATGTTAGATATGTTGGAAGAGGAGGAAAAAACAAGAGTGAATTGTGTATCACAAGAAATGAGAGTCCGAAGAAAAGAGAAGATAATGTTTTTCTTATTTCTTAATTTAATTTTTTTATTATTGTGTTTTATTTTTTCACGTATATATATCTTAACCTCTCATTTATTAAATTTTTAAAATTGACCTCAATATCGGAATCATATGTTGGAAACTTGTATGTTAAAACTCTAACTGTGTCGGAAAGTGTTGGGAAAGTTGAGCAAATGTTGGATTTTTTGACACGTGTTGACGAAGTGTCCGACACGACACGAAAGCTCTTGGTGAGTGTCAATATTTCATAGGTCATCTCACTCTATTAGATAATTAAGTGATTGATTTTTGATCGTCGTGACACTAAAGTTGATGAAATAAAAAGTCATGACATGGAAATGTATGTTATGTTTTGTCATCTTTTTAAAGTTCTTTTGGCTATAGAATTCATAAAAAGATAAAAATTCATGGGAATTAAAATCCAGGCCAAGAGCTCTGCCATTATATGATATTAGGATTTAACCATCATATAATTAAAACTGGTTAATAAAAATTCAAGCTTTCGGATGCTATTTTTAAATTCTCCTGATGTACAAAAACTATATTTATATATTTTTTCTATATTTATTCCGAGTTTAGTTTATACTCGTGAAATTATCATTTATTCCCGTTTTATTATTTTCATTTCTCAAATCAAAAAGGGTTGAGGGCTTCCCTCTTTCCCTTCATCCGAACTCGAAAAGAGGGAAAGCGTCGCCGGAGCCGAAGCTCGCTGGCGAGAACTCAAGGGAAGTCTCACCGCCCCTGCTTGCCGGCTCTTCAGCATGCACACCCTTTCCGGCGCAAGGATAGCCGAAGAAGAAGGAGAAGAAGGGCAGCAGCAGCAGCATCAACTGAGCCCGCCCGACGAACCCGCGGAGGCCGCTCAGCAGGACATCTGCTCGCCTTGATTAAGTTTCTTCTTGGGAATGCGCTTGTGTTGGAGAAGTTGATTATCAAGGCTCAATTGGCCCCTCGACATGGACGACATTGTCTTCAAGCTACTGTTCGGTTGAGACCACTTAGTTAAGCTTTTGAAGAGCTTCCAAAATTGTTGAGGGTATCTTCAATTATCCTCTTGAATTGGTGTCCTTATAAAAGCATATGAAAGTTCGGGTTTCTCGTTAATCTCATGGCAAGCGTATGTTGCCCTGGTGCATTTCACTGTTAATTAGGATTCACTCTCTTTTTTGACAGCAAAGTTAAATGAAGTGTGGTGGTAATTAAGTTTGTGACATGTACCTAATTTGCCCTTGTTACAAGTTTTATTCTAGTTGTAAATATGAATCTCTCAAGTGAAGAGGTTAATATTAGTGTTATGGTCCGAGGAAATTTTTTGCAATCGGAAGTATACTGCATTTGATTCAACTTTTGGAAAACCGAAACAAACTGTGAAATCTTTAGTCTTCCCATTAACTTTATTAGGTTTCATGTGACATATTTTTTAACTAATGGTTATGAGATTTAAAAAAAAAAAAAAATGTCGCATGACCTTTTCCCTCCATCTACAATTGATAGAGTTAAGGAATAGATTCAAGTGCATTAAAGTTGCATTTTTGAGGACTTAAATGCATGAATAGTAAGTGTTGTGACTCAAACGCGTTATTGTTGCAGTTTTTAGGACTTGTCTAGTAATATAAGATTTCAAGCTTGGATAATCTTTTTAAGGTAAAACTAATTATTTTTATGCAGGAAATATACATTGTGGTCCTATTTTAAGTTACACAAATAAATATGAAATTTAATGTAAACTAACCACGAGGACAGCCTCACCCACCCAAGCAATGCCAACCGATGAGGCCCCCTAGAGCCTCACCCAGCAACGGCAAGGCTCAATCTCGCTTGGTACCACGGCGAGATTAGCATTACTTGGATGGGGGAGGTCAACCTTGCAGTGACTGAGCGAGATCAAGCCTCGCTGTTGTTGGGTGAGGCTCCAGGGGGCCTTATCGCTGCTGGTGAGCTCTGAGCAATCTCGCCGGGGGGAGGTTGTTGGGCCTTCTCTAGCCGATTGCCAATCAATAGGCCATCATCGAGGCTAGCAACCAACTAGGGGAAGAAGAGGAGGAGGAGAAAAAGAAATAAATAAAAGCGAAAAAAAGTTTGTTTCTTGAGTTGTTTCTAAGAAAAAAGAAGCAATTTATTATTATTTATTTCTTATTTTTGTTTCAAATCTATTCTTGAAAACAAAAACCTATACAAATAGATTCTTGTTCTGGAGATCAATAAAACAAAGAAATGGGAACATTAGTAAAGGCGCCCTAAAACACTCGGGTGGATGTGTTTCAATGAAAATATCATCTAGTCGATCTGCAAAGGAGGTGCAAAGAAGATTGATAATACCACTATGGATACGATGACGAATAAAATGATAGATAATCTCAATGTGTTTGGTGTCCTCATGAAGTATGGAATTCTAGGCTATTTGAATAGTACTGCGATTCTAAAAAAAAAAGCGAAGTGACGCCATAATGGATAATTCCTAAAACCATGAGTAAGCACCATAGCAAAGAAGTGAAGAAATAGTTTAACCAACGGCTTGATTTTAAATAATGTAACGTGGAACCATATATTATTTATTCTTTCAATTTTTTTAGCTTCAAATTTTAAAGCAAAATCATAAACGGAAACATTGAGTGATTTTTTTGTTCCTCACAAACACGTGATTTAAATTAAATGAAGTGCGATGCTCCATATGTAATCAACCATACTAAAATTAATTTCTCAAATATTAAATTATTGAATTAAATGAAACTTAAATTATAAGATAAATCAATTCTCCAACTAAATAATCAAGATATTAATTATGATAATTAATTAAAGAAATTTCATCGAAATTTATAAGTATAATTCATTTCACAAACTATTAATAGTCCGTGACCAGTGACTAAGAATTCTCGCTCCACAATCGTCAAGTTGTCAATGATTTATAATCTTTTAACACCACGTGAATTGAAATCGATGCGATATTATATGATATTAGGATCTAACCATCATAAAATTAAAACTGATTCAGAAAAATTCAACTTCTTGATGTTATACTTAGATTATCCTATTATCAAATTAATTTCTTTTTTCCGCATTTCTTCTGAGATTCCGTGTTATTCATGGCCCGCGTCGCTGCGATTCAGCTCGATGTCCCTCCTTAAAAAGAGCCTGTCATTTTCACAAACAGTTCAAAATTGATCAAAGCCGAGCAACTTTCTTAAAGGCATCAAATGGTTCGTAATCTTTCGTTTTACCTTGATGGGTGTTTGGTTGTTCTTTTTCTTAGTAGGGGCGTGGCTTCTGGGCTTCCATTTTTTTCCTTTTGATAATGTTTATTTTGCTGGAACCATTAAGCTTCAAATGAGTTTATCGCTCTATATTTCTGTCTTTTCTCCTTTAAATTGAACGCCACATAGCATCACAAAAGAATTTTGCTTAATGCACGACGCCAAATTGACTTGACTGTACAAAGAAAACTGATCGACCGTTGATCACTCACTTGGTCACGAAACAAAATTTCTATGAAAACCGATTGACCGTTGACCAATGGCCTTATGCCGGTCGCCGGGGCACTCTCCCGTGCCGCACCTGTTTGAAGGCCTGACGGCGATGCTGGGGTTCATAGGCTTTGCTCTAGCCAGAAACTCTTCGGCAATTCGAGCAACACCCGAGGAGACGAAGGAAACAGAAGCGAAGCGAAGACGAGCGACGGAGAAGGGCACAACAAGACTGAAGGTCTAAGGAGAGAAGACAGCGATGGTGGTAATGAGCGGAGGCGAGACACTTTCTTGGGGACGCCTGTGTAGCAAAGGCCCTTCAGCGACGGCAATGGTCAGAGCTTCTATGGGAAGGAAGACAATCTCGACAGTATCAAAAGTAAAGAAGAGGAAAGGAAAATGGGATCCAGGAGAAAAGGGAGAAAAGGGAGAAGAGAGAGAGAGAAAGAACGGGACACTACCGATCAAAACAAGAAAAGAGGACAACACTTCATGGAGAAGCAAAGTGGGACTTAGGGTGCGTTTGGGAAGACTTTTGGGAAAAGTCATTGAGAAAATGTAAAGACTTTTGAGGTGTTTTTCAAAATATAAAGTGTGTTTGGTAAATTTATTTAGTACATTATGAAATATCTTTGTGCAAAATAATGTTTGGGTAAATTAAATTTGTAAAATACTTTTATTATTAAAAAAAAAAAGAACGTTGGCCGGCCAAGGCTTCACCAGTTATCGCCGGCCAAGGGCTTCACCGGTCACTGCCGGCCAAGGGTAGGCAATCCGGCGAGGGTTGTGGCGACCCTCGTCGCGCCGTCGTGCGACCCACCACGTCGCAGAGGTCGCGCCGGCGACCCATTTGGTCGTGCGTGAACGTTGCAGCCGGCGTGGTCGTGACCAGATCTGCGACTAGATACGTCGTGCGCAGGTCGCGACCTCCGCGGAGGTCGCCTGAAGCATGGCCGGCGACGTAGATCTGGTTGCTACCAGATCTGCGTCGCGACCTCCGCAAAGGTTGCAGTCGGCGACCCATTTGGTCGCAACGCGAAGGTCGCGACCTCCGCGGAGGTCGCCTGAAGCACGGCTGGCGACGCAGATCTGCGTCGCGACCTCCACGAAAGTCGCCTGAAGGTCGCGGCCGACAACCAGATCTTCGACCAAATGGGTCGCGGTCGTGACCTTCGCGGCGACCTCTCGAGCGGGGTCATGCGACCCTAGCCGAAGGGTCGCGCGGCCGCGGCGGAGGTCGTGGTGCGGCGGGTCGGCGTGGCGGGCACGACGGACGCCGGCGATTGCGTGCCCTTCGTCGGCAACCGCTCACGAAGAAGAAAGAAGAAGAAGATGAACAGTCAGAGTAAAAAGGGAAAAACGAAAAATCAACAGGGACAATTTGGAAAGGAAATTTTTTTATTTAAGCTAAGCTCAGCGACTGCCTTGGGCTTTCAACCTTGGGAATGCTTGGCATTCCCGATAGGGTTTGGAAATTTTTGCATTCCCCAAATGGGGTTTGGAAATTTTTACGAAACACCCACAAATTAGCCCAAAGAGTTTGGGGTTCAAAGTGGCTTGCAAATGCCACTCCCAAACGCAGCCTTACGAAGGCTATAACAGTAGTAAAAAACGCTGCGATAGAGCCTTCGAAACTCGGGGAAAATAGGCATGGCGGAGACCTCCATCCACCGCAAATCCTCCGGCGATCGGCCGAATCGCACCGACAAAACAAACCCACCTCCACCTCCTCCTTTGAGCCCTAGGGATCTCATCAGCGCCTTGCCGGACGCTGTGATCCACCGCATCTTCTCGTTTCTACCCTTCCAAGATGTCGTCAGGACCAGCGTCCTCTCCAAGCGCTGGCGGCCCACTTGGACCACCGCCACCGACCTGGTCTTCAATGGACAGATTGTAGCCCGGCTTCGCAGTACCCTGGACTTCTCGTCCCTCATCGACAGCGTCCTGATACAGTGCATCTCCCCCACGGTGAAGAGGTTCCACGTCATCGGCTTCAAGTACGAGAAGGCCCACCGCCCCAAGTTCGACCTCTGGCTACGCTTCGCAGAGGGGCGCCGAGTGGAGGAGCTCAGCCTGCGGCTGTTGCCGACTACTGAGCCGCCGACGCTTTATATACTGCCGCGGTTCTTGTATTGCTGGAGTTGGTTGGTGCGCCTTGAAGCCTGGACGTGCTGTTTCTCGTTGGGTAGGACTATTAGGTGGCCTTGTCTTAAGATCTTGGTGATCGCAATTTCAAGGTTGAGCGATGATATCCTCGAGGGAATTTTCAGGGGATGCCCTGTTCTAGAGTCCCTTCAATTGTGGGGTTGTTGGGGCGTGAAGAACATTATGATAGATTCGACAAGTGTGAAAGAGTTGGTACTTCGTAACTCAAGCGACTCTAACATTCAGAAAATTTGGGCCCCACATTTGCTGTTGCTGCGAATATCAGGGGATTGGCAACCTCATGCCATGCTAAGACTTGGCGATGTATCTTCTTTGGTGGAAGCCAAGTTAGATTTTTCGATTCGAGTTCTTACCGATTTGCCTAGTGACGAGATGATGTGCAGCCACATGTTGAAGGAACATTTGGAGAAGCTGTGCGGAGTTACTACAATCACTATTGGGGCTTGGTGTTTTCAGGTACAAACTCGATATTTTTTACCATTTTATAAGACGTACTCGTGTTGAATCGTGTATGTGATTAGCACTTATTTAGTGGTTTTTGTTGTGCTGGTCGAGTAACCTCAGCTCTCTGTGGTTCTCGTCTTTCATCATGGGGAATTATTGTGAAAAAATGCATGATTAATTGCTGGCAGATAGGATGATTAATAATTTCGCGTTTCAACTTGTAAAGATGACAACGCATAGTGAACATTGGAGCTTCTTCCCTCTGTTTGATTTCCAATAATATATTTGGGATCACTCAATTGGGAATAATGAATGCCACTAGATATTGCTAATTATTATGGATGCTAATCAATGTAGCATTGCAAACTCTTGATTTTCACAAGAAAAATGCATAAAGAGATTATTTGAAATGGTTACCTTTTCATATCATTCTTTCAGTTTATGGAGAAAATTCATTTATTTGGATATATGATAGAGTAATGAACCTAGTCATCTTAGGTTGGCAAAACAAGATCGCGCTCTCTTGTCACATATGGTTGTTGTTCAATAATATATATTACAGAGTATTCTCATAATGTTTTACAATGACAATGGACGGATTCACTTGCAAACTTTAGTCAATAACGAGGTTCACTGTCTTGTGAGACCAACTATTAGAATTTTTAGATCCTTCAAAGATCACAAGTTTTACATTAGAAGTATACATTGATATTATTGATTCTTAAAGAGATTCACTGGTTCATTTCTACTTGTAGTATCCTTATTGGTCTTTTCCCAGCTAGAAGACAAGGTCAAAGGATATCGTATCTGGATGGACTATAATTTTTGTCATTTTTTATTCTGTCTAATAGGAAAAATTATAATCAAAATTTTCTATGTTGCTTGCTCTGTGCTTAGAAACTTTCCCTTTTGGAGATGGAAGGAGTGCCAGTGCCATTGTCAATATGTCAGAGTTTGACGCTACATGCAGACATTACTCAGTGGAACCTTCTTGGGATAGCATACATGCTACGAATTTCACAGTGCCTGGAAAAATTAGTCATATGCCTGACTGGCCTCCCCCTATCAATGGTTTGTTCCTTTGCTGTATTACTTTAAGTTCGCTTCTTGTGCTGGCTCCCTATTTGCATGAATGTTTAAAAAGTGAGATAAAACTTCAGAAGCATGTAGAAATGATAAATCTCAAACTCTTATTTGTTCCAGCAAATGAAATTTGGTAATGAGTCTGTTAGTCTACTCCACTTTTTTGCAAGGCTAATTTCAACCGTTTTAGTTCATGTCCTAAAGTAATTACAGTGTTATACTGGAGATTCGTTTGCTGCCATGTAGGGTTTGGATCTTGAACTGACAAATTAGTGATGAACACCTAGAAAGAAAGATAGTTTTATTGTGTAGATGAGTGTAAAAGTTCAAATTCTTAGTACTTAAAATAAAGTAAAACGAACTAGCACCTACCGTGGACAAATGAAATGTTTTTGTTTTTTGAAATTTTGGTAAGGCAACGAATTCTATTTTCTATGGATCCGCATGTGATGTGAAGTAAGTTTCTTAAATGAGGTATCTATGTGCAGTATAGTCTTGACGAAGAATCGGAAGAAAGTTTTAACTATGATGAAGAAGATTTTTTGTGTTCACAAAAGGGGAAATTTCAATGCTTGGCGAAACATCTCAAGAGAGTTGAGATCACCATTGATAATTTTGGGTTGGAACGTCTGCTTGCCCTGATTAAGTTTCTTCTTGGTCATGCACTTGCGCTGGAGAAGATGATTATCAAGGCTAATTTGAACATGGGACGTGGACAAGAACATGTTCGAGCCACTATTCTTTCGAAACTACTTGTTGTGAGCCAAAATATGCTCAGCTATCGAAGAGCTTCCAGAAATGCTGAAGTTATCTTCAGCCACTCTTTCAAATAGGTGTCCTTCTTAAAGCATATGAAAATCTGGGTTTCTTGTTAATCTAATGGCAGGCGTATTTTGCCTTGGGCACTACACTACTCATTCTTATCTACACTGTCAGGTTTTTAACATGTACCTAATCTACATTTCTGTCAAGTTTAGTATAGATGTAAGTATGAACCTCTTAAGGAATGAGGTTAATGGTAGTGTTTTTGATTATCAGCACATGAAGGGTGTTTGGTCAAGATAATTTTCTTTATCTGCACTCTTGCAAGACTAAGCGAAGTCTTCATGTATTTGTGCGAAACTGCATGGACATCATTATAATTTGATTTTAGTTTCAGCACAACCCTCTGTTTCCAAGGGAAGCAAACTGTCTGAAAATTCATGATTAAGCAAGGAACTCCTACGGTTACACTTGATTTCAGAGGAGCTAACATGAAGTACTGTTTTGCTGTCCAAATGAAGATGAACTCGAATTTTAACATCAACTATTTTTATGGTTTAATTTGGTTCAATGGCATTTCTTTCCCGACAAAAGCATTTCCAAATGGACCTAAACTGTATTTCACGGTCCAATTAGGTTCAACTTTTCGACAACCAAAACAAACCGCGAAATCAAGTAATGTTTGTGGGAACTCGTAAGTTCATGAAATTTGTGACAAATAGCACATATAATGAAAAAAAAATCCCGTCATTTATTTCGGTTGGAGTCGAAAAATGATTTGCTTTAGTCTGATTACAATTTTGGTCGAATTAGGGTTATAAAGATCTGTTCAAGTTTGACATCCATGAAAGTCGAATTAAACCTCGATTATGGTTACTCTCTGCCTCAAACAGAAGGATCCTAAAGGTATTATGCATTTGCGCACGATATAGAACATTCTTTTGTTGTTTCTTTTTTTTTTTTTGGTCGAATTGTTTCTTATTGGAAAGGTCTTCATCAAATGAAACAAGCTTTGGGCATAAGCTAATAAGTGCACAGAGGACGGCAAAGGGCAAGATAATTTGGTTTATTATTAAGTATGAAACACTTGAAACATATAAAAATATGTAAATTATGTAATATCGAAACATATGCTTTTCAATTTCTTAGTTCAGATTTTATCACAATGTGCTTCACAAACATGTGATTTATATTAAAGGAAGTGCGACGCTTAGTATATTATCAATCAACTAGAATTAATTTGTCCAATTTACACTAAAATGAAATTTTAATTATAAGATAACTCAATTTTCAAACTAAAACAACCAAGATGCTAGTTATCATAATTAATTAAAGTAATTTAATTCATTTCAAAAACTGTTAATAGTACTTGACTCCTAACTAAGAATTCTTGTTCCACGATCATCAAGTTTTCTATGATTTATAACCTTCAACATAACAAGAATAGAAAACAATGCAATATGATATGATATTAGGATTTAAATTAAAACTGATTAAGAAAAATTCAAGCTTGCGGATCTTATTCTTAAAACATCCTGTTATAATTTTTTTTTTCTGTATTTATTCCGAGTTTAGTTTTTACTTTTGAAATTATCATTTATTCCCGTGTTATTATTTTCATTTCTCAAATCAAAAGCAGTCGAGGGCTTCCCTCTTTCCATTCGCCCGAACTCGAAAAGAGGAGAAGCGTCGCCGGAGCCGAAGCTCGCCGGCGAGAACTCAAGGGAAGTCTCGTCGCTCCTGCTCGCCGGCTCTTCAGCACGCACACCCTTTCCGGCGCAAGGATGACCGAAGAAGAAGGAGAAGAAGGGCAGCAGCAGCAGCATCGACTGACCCCGCCCGACGAACCTGCGGAGGCCGCTCAGCAGGACTACTCGTGGCCCGCGATTCGGTTCGACGTCCCTCCTCAGAGAACCTACCATTTCCACAAGCAGTTCGCAACTGACCAGAAGCCGAACAACTTTCTTAAGGGCGTCAAATGGTGCGTGGTCTTTTCGTTTTCCCATGATGGATTCTTGGTTTTTCTTGTTCTGAGTAGGGGTGTGGCTTTGGGAGCGATGATTTGCTTGTTTTTCCTTTTGGGTTTTCGTCAGGTCGCCTGATGGGACTTGCCTTCTCAGTAGTTCGGAGGACAATACCCTTCGTGTGTTCGCCTTGTAAGTTTGTTTTGGGGAGTGCTTGCTGGTTTTTCTGTTCTTTCTCATGTCTTATTAGATCACGAGATGTTGCGTTGTTTGGTGGTGCTTTGATTGGACCGTGTCCTGATCAGACCAGAGTACGGGGGCGACGACAGCGCGAATGCGAGCTCATCAAATCTTGATGAAGGTACATGGTTCACAAGGCATTTTGTGGTCATTCAGGATATCTGTTTGTTTCTGTGTGTTCGAATAGCTTGAAAGATGTTAGCTTTAGGACTGCTGAGACTGTCTGCGAGAAATATCTATGACTAAACATTCGCAAATTGAGATAATGGGCGGTCTATGTCTCATGCAGTTCTCTTTAATTGCAGATTCCTTTGCAGCGAATCTTGTTGTGACGGAAGGGGAATCGGTTTATGATTTCTGTTGGTACCCTTACATGTCTGCTACAGGTCTTCTTGTTACATTTTACTCTTCTTTTACTTATCATGGTTATATTTTCTTCTATGGTTATTTCTCTTCTGGTAATTAGCCACAGCTAGAATTGAGTATGGAAGCTTTTCATATTGCAGACCCAGTAAGCTGTGTATTTGCATCAACGACTCGTGATCATCCAATTCATGTCTGGGATGCTTCTACTGGACAGGTCAGAATTGTTCAGTTTAGAGGTTTCAAGAACTCTGGGGGACTTAATTGAAGCCATATAATCGTTTAGGGTTATACTGAAGACGTGGAGCCCGAGCTTATTTGACATCTTAGACATGCTTTGTAGCAATTGTCTGCATACCTTTTAGCTTCTTCTTTACAATCTTCTTTGTGCAACTTCGTTTTGAATGATCTTGGAAAATAGAGGAAATTTTATTGACTCCTACACTTGATATTGCAGCTACGTTGCACTTACAGGGCTTATGATGGTGTGGATGAAATTACAGCAGCATTTTCGATTGCATTCAATCCTGCAGGGAACAAGTAAGGCTAACATCCAGTTTTGACGAATCTTAAATTCCCTCATGTCAATGGTCCACTCTAATTCCCCTTGAAAGTTTCATTTGAAATTTTACGTTACTTTACCTTCTACTGTTGAAAGAAATCAGCATTTGGTGGTTTTGGTTATGCTCTGCTACCTGGATTTCGGAATGTTGGTGTTTGGTTGCTTAGTGGTTTTTGTGGTTATCATAAATAATTTAGTTTGTTGGAGCTAATCTCTTTACGTAGGGCTTGTAGCGTTTTAAGTCTATTAAACTTTCAATCTACATCCTCTGTTCATGTATAGGATCTTTGCTGGATATAACAAATCCATAAGAGTGTTTGACGTACATCGCCCTGGTAGAGATTTTGAGAGCCACTCAACGCTTCAAGGAAATAAAGAAGGTCAAACAGGTGTGTTATTGTGTTTGTCCCGTTTTAGCTATTACTAGAGATTTGTTTAACAAGTTAAATAAAAGAGGGTTTCAAAAACTACAATCAAGATGAATTGAGTATTTCATCTTCAAAGGATTGCAGTTGGTTGTAAGGCTGGCTCGTTCTGTTTATTTTGCCATGAGGCTTATGCGCTATGCATGTAAAGGGAACTAGCAGATCTCCTAAATGCCCTGTATTTCCGTGTTTATTATATAGTTATACAAGATAATATTGAGATCACAAGTTAAAAAGGAGGAATTGAGTATCTCATTCTCTATTGCTTTTGTGCAGGTATTATCTCTGCCATTGCTTTCTCTCCAACCCATACTGGAATGCTGGCAACTGGTTCCTACAGCCAGACTACTGCAATCTACAGAGAAGATAATATGGAACTCTTGTACATCTTACATGGTCAACAAGGTGGGGTTACCCATGTAAGTGCTTGATATTGGATTTCCTTGATGTGATTGTTTTTCTCAAGAAATTATAGGTGATAAGCTTGCAATTACAGGTGTTATTTTCAAAAGATGGAAACTACTTGTATACTGGAGGACGAAAGGTAGAATGCTCTATACTTTCTCTTTTCCTTTTCTTGGAAAATAAATATGATCATTACTGAAAGATATCCCTTTATCATGTCTTGGACTTGCTTGACCGTTCTTTTGTTTTTATACAGGGTAATATGATTTAAGGTTTCCTCTTTTAAGCAAAGTCTATAAGATTGGGTATACCCATATAAAAGGACAAGATAAACAAAAAAAGATTTTCCCTTAGGTGAAAGGGAATGACTTTGGGTGTGAATTGGGGTGCAAATTGTGGCAAAAGAAGAGAGGGGGGGAGGTGAGGGGGGTGATGATCCTTCCCTGTTCTTTCTAGACAGAGTGATCTAATAAGGAATGAGGCACTTGTTGCTAATCAGTAATGTTGTCTAACATGAATAAAGGTTGTAAGATACTTATTTGTGTTTTGATTGTACCTCCTTGTTCCCTTGTGTTTGAGTTTTGACATTTTGGATGTGTGTTAATTGGCGAAGCCAGTTAAGATAGGAGCACATATATAATCGTATATCTAGTCACTCTCCGGATAGAACACACAAATAATTTTCGTATCAATTCTGTCTTTATCCTGTGATTAAACGCCATCCAAGTTCTCAAGAAGGTATGAAAACAATTTGGGATGAACTTAACATCCAGGAATTGTGGGTAAACATTAGTTATGCATTTTTTACTTCGGGCGATCTGTTTCTGACAATGTCTCTTCTTAAATTTCTACGTAGGACCCTTTTATTATGTGCTGGGATGTTCGCAAGGCTGTTGATGTTGTCTACAAGTGAGTATTGTTTCTTGTGATAGCAAAAGCTTCTCTTTAAGTTGAACTGAATAACATATTTTTACTGCAATGTTAAGTCATTAGATGTGAAAGTAGAATATTTCCTGCTAAATATGCCTACCTAAGGCACAGTTTTTTCTCTCAAGTAATTGCTTTTTCTACTGTGAATTTTGTTTGAATCATCGAAGTGACTTTTTTTGTCCTCAATCGTGCATATAGGTTGTATCGATCATCTGAAGATACCAACCAGCGGATATACTTTGATGTTGACCCTCTAGGGCGACATCTTGGTACAGGTGGTCAGGTATCATGCTGATTTTACATTTATGGTGAACTATTTCGTCAATTGTCTACTCTTTCTAACAGTCTTTGCCTTCAGGATGGTCTCGTTCATATATATGATCTCCAAACTGGGCAGTGGACTTCAGGCTTTCAGGCTGCATCAGGTCTGATGCTTTGGAAATCGAGAGATTCCTGTCCACTTATGCGTAAATGTTAAATTCTATCTGATTGCCTGATAACTAACTTTTCCTTGTCTTCCATGACTCTGCAGATACAGTAAATGGTTTCTCTTTCCACCCATTTCTGCCAATGGCCGCTTCTTCTTCAGGGCACCGAAGATTTGAAGTTCCTGAGGACGATGATGCAGAATTTCATTTAAGGGGTATCATAGATGTCCACCTTTTGCGGTTAAAGCTTTACAGCATATTTCACTTCGCCTGATTGAATGACTTGGTGACTGTGCTAATTCAATCAAAAGATTGGGCCCCTATAATCCTCTGTTGGGTTATTTCTTGTTTTGTTTCTTCATTTTTTTTTGTCTTTCTCCCAAGTCCTTCTGGAGGGTCTTCTAGGGCCTAGCGTTTGCTACTTTTGTGTGGAAAAGATAGGATTATGAAGTTTTTGTTGCCAGTTTCTGCAGCCAGTCCTTTCTGCTTTTCTTTTATAATGTGCTTGGATCAAATTGTTCCGTGTTTTATTAGATGGATTACAGTAGATATCTTCATAGCGTAAGCCGTATATGTGCATGCACTCTGTTTTGATCACCTCAGCAGTACACTGTTGCCATTGGTTTACATCGTATTCTCCTCTCTTTTGCAGGTGATGAGAATTGCGTCTCCATCTGGGGCTTTGCTTATGATTCCGCAACTAACAGCATCGATGGTGGAGATGGCAGTGCTGGTCTTGATGGCACATCACATGAAGAACAGCAGCAGAATCCTGAGTGATTTCTTCTGAATGTGTCTATTCATATCGTGGCTGTTACTGATCAAACATGTTGAATGATTGATGGCGAGGCAAATCCGTTAATCTGCACTGATCGAGCAATGTCGATCTCACGCCTTTTCTGACCAGTTCTTGTCATTGGCGCTTGGCTTTGGGCAGATGCACGGACTAGAGTTTGAGTTTGTCTCAGTCGCAGTTCGATTTGCCGTAGGTAATGCGTATGATGGATTGGCGAAACGATAAAATCTTGTTCATGGAAAGAGTACTTGGTAGGAGTTTGGACAGGACAGTCGTAATTCTTTATTCCTGAAAAGCACGGAGCGCTTCATGGAATGATTTCATGCATATATTGATTCTTAAGAATGAGCATGATTTTATGGTAGAATTTGGAACTTGAGAATTGGAGCAATGGGAATTTATCCGTTTCCAAGTTTCAAGGTATGTAAGATGGATTTTAGGTTCCAAAAATTAAGAAATTAGGTTTTAAATTGATGGAACTTGGAATATGTAACTTAGAATTTGAAACAAGTTTTTGTATTTTTCTTGGTCTATCTTCATACAATCTTGCAATATTTTATGACATTCGATGATGATTTTATAATTTGGAACTACTTGTCTAAGCTTTTATTTTACGATGAAGACTTTTATTTTGTTAATGTTTTATATATTTCCACAGTCTTGAAGTATTATATGGTGTTCGATGATTATATAATTTGGAACTACTTGTCTCACCTTTCATTTTATGATGAAATTTTATATTTTGTTAATGTTTCATATTTTTCATGTATTTAAATATAAGTTATAATTGGTAAATTGTAACAGTATATGGTTATAATTAACAGTGATAATTCATTACGATTGCCAATTAATAATACAGGTGAAACTTGGGTAAGCTTTGCGATTTATGGTAGTTTCAAGTTTCAATGGACTAGATTTCATGTTACAAAAGATGAGTCAATTTCATCATCCGTGTCGTATGCGTTTTTTTTTTATGGATATGAATTTTGACCATCGGAGACTACACGAGGGGGAAGCATCACGTCTTGTCACGTGACGTGTAGTGGGTCCCACTTGACAAGTGGAGAAATGAAATGCATTGACTCGGGCGACACACATGTCGATGATCGGCGACTGGATTGAGATAAATCTCATGTTGAACTCAAGGAATATCCCGAAATTTATTATTTTAAATGTTTGCTGTGGATATTAAACTTTCCAAAAACTCAATTAAATAGGAAATAGCGGTCTTTCTATTTCTCAAAAAATGAATAATTGAAATATATATATTTTTAATTAATAGCTTATATCACTTAAACTAATTAATCAAGAAAGAGTATCTTCATTTTCGTTAATAATTTATAATTAAAAAATATTCGTCGTTTAATTAATCTTTTCAGCCATATAAAATATCATTTAAAAAAATATTTTTCAACTTATTTATTTTTTTGCACGAAACCAAAAAAGAAAAACATTTTCTTGGCTTGTGGGTCCCACTCCGTTTGGGAATCCTTTCATACACCCCCCAATGACACTTTTCCCTTTCGTCCCTTCTCTCTCTTGCCCAAAGAGCCTATTTTAATGAATAGGTTGTAGCTTGGTGGAACTTATAAAAAACTTAGAACCAACCTAGAACCGCTCACTCTATTGATTCTCACTTCATTGGGACAAAGTACATGCATCGAATAATTAGCCAATTTCATTATTGGTGATATATGCGTTTTTTAATGGATATGATTTTGGACCACCAGATGACTATGAGGGAAAGGATCCCGTCTTGTTGTTGACTTGGGCTACACATATGTTGATAAGTGAATGGAGGTAAATTTCAGGTGGAACTTAAGGAATATCCTAGAATATATTATTGGCCGATGTTAAAAGTACCCATTACCTTAAATATTCGATGTGGATACTAAACTTTCCAAAATTCAATTAAATTGAAATTAGCGGTCTATCTATTTTTTTGAAAAATGGATAATTGAAATATATATTTTTTAATTAATCACTTATATCGCCTAAACTAATTAATCTACAAAGAGTATGTTCATTTTCGTTAATAATTTATAAATTAAAAAAATCGTCGTTTATTTATTTATTCGACCATATGAAAAACATTTTTTTTTAAAGTGTTTTTCGACTTACTTATTTTTCACGAAACCAAAAAAAGAAAAACATTTTCTTGGCTCGTGGGTCCCACTCCGTTCGGAATCCCTCTATATACACCAATGACACTTTTACCCTTCTTCCCTTCTCTCTCTCTCTCTCTCTCTCTCTCTCTTGTGCCGGAACTGGTTCAGCAAGAGGACTCGGGGTGGCGAAATGGCTTCCCTGAAGCGCGAACCTCCCGGCGAAGACTACTTCGACCCGAACCCCAAGAGGACGAGGAACGGCGGCGCCGCCTCCTCGGAGCCGGAGCACCACCGCAGCCACCGCCGCCGCCACGTGGCGCTCAACCCCGCCGACTGCAACTTAGGTAACCCGCCCTTTTCCTCCCACGTCTTCTTTTCCCCCCCGTCTCTTCGTGCGCCTTTCCGTCGATCGCCTCGGCTTCGCGAGAGCCTTCCTCTCTCTCTCTCTCTTTCTCGCTGCTCGTTCGTTCTCCGACCGTCTGTACGGGTTGAGCCTCGGAGGGACGATCGCGGCGCGTCGTGCTTTCGTTCGGTTCGAGAATTGCGCGCGCCGGGGGTTCGGTGGAGCGTGCGATCGTGCGTCCGCTTGGCCGTCTCGATGTCGTATCGATCGCGACCGCCGGCCGTGGCTCGTGCCGTGGCGCGGCCGGGAAGGCGCGGAGCGGAATTCGATCGAACAGTACTGTGGAGTGGCGTCTGGTTTGATTCCTTAATTTCCGGTGGCGGTGAGATGGAATCGCGAGAATTGTGCTTTTCTCACGAAGGTTTTTGAAATCCCGATGGTCTTCCGAGTCGAGTATTGCGCGGCATCCATGGTTATATGCGTCACCGGTGTAATTGTTTTAGGGGGGAAAAAGGAAGGAGGAGGAGGAGGAGGAGGAGGAGGAGGAGGAGGAGGAGGATTGGTGACGTGGGAAGTGACCTTCGTTGCCTCATGTTGTGGCGCACGTTATGAATGTTTTTGTCTAGGTTTTTTCTCATTCGTTCAAGGATGATGTTAGCATGGTTGTAGAAAAACACACAATGGAAATGCGTACCCCTATGTATTTGTGGTAATTTGTGCTCTTTCTTCGAGTTTGTCTGTGCCAAGTATCAAGCGTATCGTCGGTTGCATATGTTGAAAGGTCTGAACTCATTCTTGTTTTGCTAATTGAAGTGACGGTGCGACCATGTATTCCGTTGTGCAGATTTCAATGTGGAAGGCAATGGGCTTCGAGGATCTGCACTTCATGAGAAAGGGTTTGCTTATTGCTGGTCTGGTGCGCGCGCTAATGCTGGAATATTTGGGGGGAAATACTGTTTTGGCTGCAGAGTCGTCTCGGCTCAACCAGTTGAAATGGAAGACACCCCCCATGACAAACGACATATTTGCCGTGTCGGTGTGTCGACTGGGGATGAACCAGTGGGAAGCCTTGGAGAGAGCTGCTGCGGCTTTGGATATGGAGGGACTGGGAAATTTTCAACTGCGAATGACTTTTTGGATTACGGTGAAAAATTTGGAATTGGTGATATGATTGTCTGTGCTGTTGATCTTGAGAGTAGGCCCCTGGCATCCATAGGTTTCTCAAAGAATGGGAAGTGGCTGGGAATTGCAAAGCAGTTTGATGCCAGTGGGATGGGTCTTGGAGTGGATGCTGCAGCAAGTAATTTACCGTGGAGATCTGCCCTCTTTCCGCACATACTATTGAAGAATGTTGAAGTAGAGATGCACTTTAGTCTTGACGATGGGTTGGTTCCCCAAGATGGTTTTAAGCCTTGGGCTTGTGCATTTGAGGATCAGAAGGCCATTCTAGGCCCTGCTTTCTCTGATATTAGCTACTGTGAAGTGATCATGATGGTGGGATTGCCAGCTTCTGGAAAAACTACTTGGGCTGAGAAATGGATCAAAGAACACCCTGAGAAGCGATATCTGTTGCTTGGAACCAACCTTGTTTTGGATCAAATGAAGGTATGACTTTGTTCTCTTGCATTTCTAGGCTCTTGGGGTTGCCTTTATGCTCATTTCTATCCCCTATCTGTTGAATCTTGGCACAGGTTCCTGGGATCCTGCGTAAGGGAAACTATGGTGAAAGATTTGATCGTCTAATGGACCGGGCAACTGACATATTTAATATCCTACTGACAAGGGCTGCAAGGACAGCTAGGAATTACATACTTGATCAGACAAATGTCTACAAAGGTGCACGTAAACGCAAACTAAAGCCCTTTGCATCTTTTCAAAAGGTGCCTATCTTCTGCTTTAAATTTTGTGTAAAAATATACTAAGTTGCTGATTCTTTCAACCGAAAAAATAAAAAATAAAAGTTGCTGATTGTATATCCGTATGATGTGCTTTTCCCCCTCAGATTGCTGTAGTGGTATTTCCAAAACCAGAAGAACTGAAAATACGCTCTCAAAAGAGATTCAGAGAAATGGGAAAGGAGGTACCTGCTGAAGCAGTGAATCAAATGTTGGGTATCTCACTAGCTTTTTTTATTTGATCCCTTGTTCATTTTCATTTCCTTTTCAATGTATCTTCCCAATTTCTCCTGGTATCTAAATTCGATTACTTCTTGCAGCCAATTTTGCTTTGCCCACCAGTGCGGATATGCGAGGATCAGGCGAGTACTTTGATCAGGTGATTCTCCTGGTGTTGATTGGTTATTTTTAAATTAGTTTTTTTTTTTTTTTTTTTTTTTTGGTAAAGAAACTTAGTTAATTTTTGTGTGACTAATTTTTGGTTTTTTTGCTAGGTCATGTTTGTGGAACTGGACCGGGTGGAGTCACAGAGGCATTTGGATGAGATGAAGCAATCTCTTGCCTGTCCTTCCAATTTGAATGTGAAGAATGATTTTTCACCTTATCCACATGGGACTGCTGCGGGATCTTATCCTTTGCCGCAAAAGGAGCACATTCCATCAGGTTTAGAGTTCTGTTTTCCTTGAATTAAGAACATATTGGTTCATATGACTGCCAAGTTGTCTCAACTCAGCCAGTTGAGAATATAACGGTTCATAGCGAACCTTTCTTTGATGATGTCATATCTTATTGGTTTTTCAGTGAGTGGAGGACACTGGATGGACTCTCACGTAGCTTCCCCTCTGTTGAACCCCAGCTACCAAGTCCTGAATCGAGTAAGCATACGTTTCATGTGTTTTTTGGCCTTTCTTTGATAAAGTGTACTTGGATTAGAAGTTCAAGACGTCAGATCTGTACTTTTGAATTTCTTAGATACTTTTTTCACAGGTGAATAAAATTTCTTGTTTTTCTTTGGTATAATATCTTCGCTCTGGTCAAATGAATTCATATGCATTTGCAGAGAAATGCTCCCTTTTGGTTGTTCAGTCTCTCATGTTATGCAAACTATTTGATGAATCTTGTATTCAAATTGTGTTATCTTAATTAAAATAATTGAACACTTGATAATGTGGAAGCTGTGGCCTCAGTTGGATTCATATCAAGACCATCAGCAGTATAATGTGCCTGGAGCACTTGCCGCTCCTGGAAGTTGTCAAAGAAGTTTCTACCCTGCCAGTGATTATGGTTATCCTAGTACGTCAAGTGCCACTACCAATGTTGGTTCAAACTGTTACCCGATCCATGGAGTGGATAACTCCTACAGCAGGTCAAACATGGTGTACAACAGCATGCACGGTGTCCCCACTGATGCATTGTACCAGGGCAACGGTGTCAGGCCTTTCTTAAATGGAGGTGAAAGGGCCTCTTCAGTACCATATTTTACTCCTGGTGCTCCTTTCAATGTCAGTGGGAATCCCAGAGGTTTTCCAGGAACTCTAAGAGGATCCACATTGATGGAGGATCCGTCGCGGCAGCATGGTAATTAGAACTGATCAACTCATCATTAATTTGCGCAGTTGGAAGCATAGTTTCCTTTGTTGCATTTTATCTCAGGTTTATGAGCGTGGGATGTCACCCAACCGTGCACATTCCATGAATTTATTCAGAGTTTTCTTAATCTAGATTGATGCCTCATACAATTGTACTTAACAGTTTTATGCATGAAACTTCAGGCGCACAGTATGCTGCTCCAGATCCAGGAACTCTGTACAGGAATTCGTCTGCTGACATGCCGCCTCCAACTGGGCAAGCCCCGCCCTACCAGAGGCACTATTGACTGCTTACTGCGCGTATTCTTGCTACCAACACGAGAAGCTATGTTGTTGTTGTGAAAGGTTTCAAATGTTGTAAATACGGTATGCACGCACTGGGAACTGAAGGCCTTCCGTGGAGCATCATACAGTCGTTGAAGCCAATGAACTTGGTGTCATATTTCTTCTCCCATGATCTTGTAATTGCTTCACTCTTCTTTAGGCGACTTACATGTTTGACTTCAGGCTGCATTTGGGGAGGCTGCTTCTCTCCATTCGACAAATTAGTAAAGAATGTAGTGGAATGATGTGGTGCTATTCAACATGTCTCGAGTTATGTTGTTACCGATTTCTAGACTATTTTTGATGCGTAGATGCATGATTGGTCTTCAATGCTTTATTCAGCAATGGATGAAGATCGGAATGATCCTTGGAATTATGATGTTAGATTCATCAATTGTTTATAGACATCTAAAAGAGAAATTTATCTTGTGATGCGCTGCTCTTGAGATAAAAAGTTCTATATAATCTAATAACTCAGGACCAGATGTACTAACGTTGCATAAACCAGTAGGTTTCAGGGTGAATGACCTATTCTCATCATAGTCGGTTCCTCGTAATTGAAATCAGGAACCGAACCTGATCCCGACTTGAAAATATCTAATGCCTTGTGTAGAAATGATCTGTTCATTCTACTATGGATGGAACAGGGATTTCATTCAAAATACCTACCAAAGGATTGACTGAACTACTTACAGAATTAGGGAAAAGTACCAAAAAAGTCCTAAACCTATTGTATTGGTACCAATTCAGTCCTAAACTTTTCAATTGGACTAATTCAGTCATAAACCTTTTGATATTGGTACCAATTCAGTCCATCCGGCTAATTTTGGCCGGCCGGTGCTGACGTGGACATCGACCGGTGACCGGATGCTGACGTGGCAGTTATTATTATTATTTTATGATTTTTTTCAAATTTTTTATTATTTTTTTATTAATTTTTATTAATTTTTTTTTTCTTTTTCCCGTAATTTTTTGCCTTCTTCCTGGCGGTGGCCGGCGAGCCTCCGGTGAGGCTCGCCGGCCACTGGGCGAGGGCCGCGAAGCCCTCGCCTGCCGCCGGCGAGGGTCGCGGCCCTCGGCCGGCCTCTCCCAGGGCCGCCGGCGAGGCGGCTTCGCCCGGATCTGGGCGGGGCCAGCCTCGCCCTGGCCTTGCCGCGGGAGGAGGGAGAGGAGGAGGGACGGGGAGCGAGCGAGGGACGGGTTGTGGGACTGGCACCATCGGAAGAAGGAGAGGAGTATGTTGGGGCGGCGGGCTAGGGTTTCGGAGGCGAAGATCGGGCGGAGGAGCGGCGGCGTGAGGCGCAGGAGGTGGGGCACCAGGGCCTCGAATTGGGATTTCGTGGAGGTGAGGGCGGCGGTGACGAGGACGAGAAGCTCGGGGTCGACAGCGGAGGAGTCGCCGGGGACTCAGCGGCAAGGCCAGGGCGAGGCCAGATCTGGGCTAAGCCGCCTCGCCCGCGGCCCTGGGCGAGGCCGAGCGAGGGTCACGACCCTCGCCGGCGGCTGGTGAGGGCTTCGCGGCCCTCGCTTCCGCCCTGGCGATGGCCGCCATGGCCTCGCCAGCTGCGGGCGAGGCTGGCCTCGCCCAGATCCGGGCGAAGCCTCCTCGCCGGCGGCCCTGGGAGAGGCCGGCCGAGGGCCGCGACCCTCGCCGGCGGCAGGCGAGGGCTTCGCGGCCCTCGCCCAGTGGCCGGCGAGCCTCACCGGAGGCTCGCCGGCCACCGCCAGGAAGAAGCCAGAAAATAACAGGAAAAAGAAAAAAAAATTTTAAAAAATTAATAAAAAATTAATAAAAAAATTCGAAAAAATCATTAAAAAATCATAAAAATTGCCACATCAGCGTCCGGTCACCGGCCGACGTCCACGTCAGCGCCGGCCGGCCAAAATTGGCCGGATGGACTGAATTGGTACTAATATCAAAAGGTTTAGGACTGAATTGGTCCAATTGAAAAGTTTATGACTGAATTGGTACTAATGCAATAGGTTTAGGACTTTTTTGGTACTTTTCCCTACAGAATTATGTTTTGTGGAGCAATATTGATAATGTTCTCTTCTTTTGCGACTGCAGTTTTCTGCTCTAACCCATAATGAGAGCAATGAGGAGCACATTGGACGATACTCGAAGCACCTTTTCTAATGTAAACCCATCATAAAACAGCTTTCCATCTCCTTAGAAGTCAAGCTAAAAGATTCAGTGGTTGACCCACCATTTAGGAAAAGAAAAAAGGAATTACAACTTTGGCAAATCATTCACATGAAAGTTGGGAGATTCACATGAAAGATGGGAGAAGCCATAAAGCTGGTTACCTTGCGTGCTATGGCTGTTGCTCTCTTTGAGCCTTTTTTGCTGTTTCGTTCACCTTTCCAAATGGGACTGACTTACCGACCAAAACCTAAAAAAGGGACTGACTTTTCCTCAAAGGTGACACCATAACCAGAACACTGCACGAACTGTCCGTGTTGGTACATTCCAACTAGCTAGCTCTCATGTCAATTATTCATTTCTGCGGTGCTCCAATGCATTCGTGGTCAAAATCAGTTCGGCATGATCTTCTGTAGCTATCGAGGTTGATTTACTGGAGCTTGGACGTTGTTCGATCTGTAACCTTTATCCATTTATCTTGCAATGTAAATGAAAAAAAGAAGAAGCCTATTCTCCAATAATATGCAAAGTTTGCTGGTGTTTTTGGTTACTTTGCACGTGGACCGACTCTTGGACACTTGTTCATCTGAGTCAGGCGAGCAAACAAGGGACATCACCACTGAGTTAATGACAGATTTTGGGAAATTCAACATAAATTGAGGCTTCTTCTTTTCATGAAAAACGGATGATTTGACAAAATATTTTTTTTCAAAAATGATCGTTGGTATGGTTTGGAATAATTTTTTCTTTTTGGTTAGTTTGGTATGATTTAGAATAATTAATAATGAAAATTATCTCATTATCAATAAAAATTTATGTCCACATATTTTCGCGGATGATGAATTTTTTTTAAAAATGAGATAAGTGATTATTCTGAGAAAAATGCCTTTCAAATTATTCATTTCCCACGAAATAAACATACTCTAAATGTAACATATGTAGATGTATATTACACGGATTTGTACACTATTAAAATTTTTCCATCTAAGCACATGGATCTCATGACATACAAGAAATTCAAACGTATCAAAAGTGCCTATTACATACTTATCGGGTTACTTATCATGTCATTTAGCTCATCGTGTTACATATTGCATCTTTTCTTATCTCGTAATCTATCTCATTCTTGACCTAGATTTGCTAAGCTCTTCAAGAGAAAAAGAACATAGATATATCTAAATAACTCCTATATAAATTCCGAAATGTTAGGAACAGGTTTTCTTTGGGGAAATTTCCCAATCAATTCTAGATTTATTATACGGATCCTAATTCATTTCAATAATATTAAATTTTGTCAATTTAGTACCAAATTTTTGCATGAAATTTTATTATAGTCATTCTAATCAATTTTCGTCAGAAATTGCTTATGCGAGAGTGTGCTACATAGAATAATCAGCAAGGAATTGACAACTATGTTAGCTTTTCCATATAATAAATCTAGAATTGATTGGATAACTTTTCCCAGCTTTTTTCTCATATCTACAAGAGGATAAGGAAGTTGAGATTTAAATATGAGACTGAACGATTAAAGTAGATGATGTGCTTGCCCTAACGAAGAGATGCTTTTCTTAAATGCACAGCATGAGAACTGTCTGCAATCAATGGATTGACGCAACAGGACAAGAAGAGGTGGTGGCAATGGGGCACGAGCTGTGCAAATTTCAAAGCGGACACGACAGCCTCCACAGGGAATAGAAAGCGATACCTGTGAAAGACTGAAAATCCCCACCCACTCATCCTTGAAATATCACAAGACAAGACCCGATGTCACAGAAAAAAAGCTAAGGAAAAGTCTTTTTTTGATGCCTTTAAGACTAAACCGAAGCGAAAAAAGCTAAGGACATGAACGGATGGCCTAAAAAAAGATTGATGGGCATGATTCTAGTAAAGCATGATGGTGGCCTGGAAACCAATCCACCCTCCACTACAAATTGTCCATCACATGCCCTATTTTCCCAACATGGCTTGCTAACCATATTCTTGTTTATTTTTAAATTTTATTTTATTATTATGTTAAAATGAAGTATTGAACATATGATCTATACTACAATGATCTCTCTAGGTGAGTATTTACATTGACAATATTACTCACGATGTATCACGCACAAGAATAATCCCACATCAAAGGGGGTGCTGAAATGATCTCGAAAGTACATTGGATCTACATATAAAAAAGTATGTTTGTGGTCCACATGCTCTAAGAAACGTCCAATTTTAGTCCTTATACTTGTCGGGCATATTATTTTTTTAAACAAAAACTTAATTTCTTTCATCACATTATAATCCAAATTTTACAGGATTGACAAATTGAAACCACGTACGGATTGATAACTCCTACATTTGTAAGTTTGCCCAATATGATTGGAAGTGTTGTTGAGATAAATGCCGCCATCGTATGCAAGTTTTTACCATCAATATGATGTGGAGTTGCTGAGATCTTTTATATCCCTAAAGCAGTCCTAGATATGTATATGTGAATCTATACTGAAAATGCGGATATTAAATTATGGCTCATGTTGGAATTAATCTTGTTGACGCTATATAGAATGGGTTCACTTGTAGCTTAGGAATCACCAATTAATATTATTTTCTCTTCAAATCGTCATTTTTATAAGATTTCTAATAAATGTGTGACGAAAGAAAATATGTTCTAAGAACTACTCGTATAATTAAACAAAGTACAAGAACTAGAAAAAGGAACATTCTCAAAAGTACGCAATTGAAATTGCAAAATTTTTTAGAAACTTGTACATAGATATGCCTTATGTGATTTGCTCGTGCTAACTCGATATATTCCGTATAGGGACCAAAATTCAAAATTCACGTCAACAAAACGAGGATGAGTTTTATAATTTCCTCGAGTATTTCGGACAAATAATTTTGGGGACACTATTTCCGCACCATGCATGATCACATCTACTTTTATTTACACTAAAAAGATAAAATTGTCCTTAATATTTCACTTTCAATTTAAAGTGATGGCCTCGCTCCTTCTTTTCTGTATTTGTTCTTGTTCTATTTATGATAGTTACCAACATGTTTTGCTTTTTATCGTATTAAAGAAAAGTGCATTCTCAAATATTTCTGTAACATTTTATGCACTCTATGTAAAATCATCTGGCTAATGTAAGGGAAAAAAGGCATTCTTATTAAACCTGAAAAGTCTCTTTTTCATCATTAATCTTATAACAACTTATTTATTTTTTGTCCCTCTTATCTCAAATGCTCACTATCGTGGTGAACTTTTTTATTTTTATTTTTATTGGTCAAGTCTCTTTATTTATTATATCAAAGAATTTATTTATTTTCATTATTAAACTAGCAAGGTGCTTTTATACAAAGCATGTAAGACAATAGAGGAATATATATGGATACACTGAAAATATTATGTACAATGAGATATCTTGATATTTTCTAGTAAACAATTCATAAATTATATTAATTTTTCTCAATCCAAAATAATGATATTTCACAATCATTTTCACAAAAAAAGAAAAAAAGAATCTTACTTTATGCAATGTTTTGATTTCCTTAAATTTCATCTACTTAACAATTTATCCATAAATACGATGGACAATATGAAAAGGAACTAGAACTTTGAGAAATTTCTCATTCTGACAAAACAAATTTATATGGAAATAATATCTAACAATAATAAGAACTAGTGCCTTCAATACACATGGAAAATCCACAACAAACAAAAACTAAATACATGAAATTCTTAATTATGGTAAGTGGATCCTACATAGATGTACCAAAAGAAAAAAAAAAACTACAAGAAAAAGCAAAGCAGACAAATTGCAAATAAATGACAAAGGGCGGTTTTGTTATTTTGGTAAAAATCGGGTGGATTTAGCCATACAAAGGTGGAAACAGAGCTGTCCACTGTTATCGATTTAAATTGCAATCGAATGACACAGGGAAATTTCGTCTTCTTTGGTAACAACAAAGTGGATTTAGTTATACAGGGATAGAGACAACGTCGCCCACAGTCACCAATTTAAATTGCAATCGAATGACGGTGGGCGATTTGATCTTCTTAGTAAAAATTAGGCAAGATTTAATCATATAAGGAATGAAATTAGGGTCGCCCCTACTTAAACAGGTCAAAAATACAAGTCAAAAGAGATAAACCCTTGGTCAACCCTGGTAAATTTCACAGTGAAAAAGTGTACTTAGATCCCTCTCTCTCTCTCTCTCTCTCTCTCTCTCTCTAAATTCATGCCTGTTGCGTCCTTGAAACCCCGAACGTCTTCCCCAAAATCCCTGCAAAAACCCACCATCTCCATCTCCATCTCCTGTCTCCTCTCTCTCTCTCTCTCTCTTCTGCAACCAATTTTCTCTCCCCTCGAATGCCCTTCTCCCTTCTGCGCCGGAATTCATGGACGGCAACGAAAACCCACCGCCGCCCCCGCCGCGGCGCGCCGTCGCTAGCCTCCCCGTCGCCGCCCTCGCCGCCCGCCTCTCGACCCTCTACGCCCACCCTCTCTTCTCCGCTGCCCTCGCCTTCTACGCCCTCGTCCTCCTCTACTTCCCGCGCATTTTCCTCCGGGTTCTTCTCTCCCCCGTCCTCGCCCTCACCGCCCTCTCCCTCCTCGCCCTCCTCCGCCTCGGCGCCGCCCAGCGAGCCCGGGAGCCGGAGGGCTCCGCCGCAGCCGAAGAATGCGGGGTCCGGGCCGAAGAAAAGAGCGGGGAGCTCCGGCGGGATTCTTGCCGCGCCGATGGCCCCCGATCGGAAGTGGGCTTCGCCCCGAGCGCGCGCTACGAGTGCTCCTTCGCGGTGTGGGACGTGAAGGCGCCGCTCGACGTGATCTACGAAGAGTACGAAGGCGAAGGAGACGAGGAAGAAGACGACGGCGGCGGCGGCGACGGCGGTGGCGGCGGCGGGGGATTCGGTTTCGGGAGACTCGAGAGGTACCCGTCGCTGTCGATGTGCTACCCGGAGTCGGACTCGGACTCGGAATCATTCTCGCCGGGCGGCGACTTCGGGTTCGGGTTCGACTCGCCGGAGAACGGGGTCTTCCGGTGGGATTCGGAGGACGGAGGAGGGGAGGGGATGATCGAGATCGCGCTGGATTTGCCCCCGGACGGCGGCGGCGGCGGCGAGGAGGAGAACCTGATCGAGATCGACATCTCTTCCGGCGAGAAAGTATCCCGGCGGCGACGGTTAGATTAGAGACTGCGGCTTATACAGTTTATACATCAAAATTTGGAGGAGAAATGCGAAGATCTTTTTTTTTTTTTTTTAAATACATTTTTTGTGTTTTTTTTTGGGATGAGAAATTGAAATCTATGAAGAAGAGAGAGAAAGAGAGAGAGAGAGATGGATGGGGTCTTGTGCACATCAATGTTACGTCGCTTGATCCGAAGCCGCCTGAAATTGATTTTACATGGAATCTAATTACTAATTCATTTTTTTTTTTCTGGAGCGGATACTTTTTTCAATTTACGGAAAATATTCAAAAAATCATAAACCATGTACACCATCATAACGATTCTTTAAATTCTATCTGTGTCATCGAAATCTCCTCTAAAGATTGATTAAAAACCTTAAATTTTGCCCACCTTGACAACCTAAAACTAGAAATTGTGCCAGGTGACAAAAATTTCGATATTGAGGTCGTGGTGAATATATAAGGATTTTTTTTTTGTGACAAATAAAAGTGTCAATCTTGGAATTTACATAGTTGAGGATTTTTGGTGATATAAAAAAAGAAGTGTAGGTATTTATATAATGGTAGGCATAGTGTTTAAGGATTTTATTAGTATCAAATCCATCAAGTTACATCATGAGGAAATGGCTAAAATATGAAGGGATGGAAAGGACTTCTTAACATAACGTTGGATTAAGACCACGATATCGAGCCGCCCCGTGAAGACTTAGTTTGCCTACAAAAAGTGTTAGGAAAAGTATCAGCATCGAAATTTATGTAATTTAGGATTTTTGGTAACATATGTGGTAAGCGTAGTGTTTAAATGTTTTATCAGTATCAAATCCATCAAGTTACATCACGAGAAAATGGCCAAAATATGAAGGGATGGAAAGGACTTCTTGACATAACGGTGGATAAAGACCATGATATCGAGCCGCCTCATGAAAACTTAGTTCACTTGTAAAAAGTATTATGGAAAGTCCTAAATCTATTGTATTGATATAAATTTAATTTTAAATATTTTAATTTTATCAATTTAGTAATTCTAGTTAATTTTAGCCAAATATTATTAAGATGGACACCGGCCGATGTTATCATGAATATTTTTAATAATATTTTAACAAGTGGCATCGGCCTCGTTGGGGTGAGGGCGAGTGTCGACGAGACCGCCCTCACCCAAGTGACAAAATCTGGCAAGGCAAGCACCAGCTTGGCAAGGCTTAATCTTGCCAGATTTTAATTTCCAATGCCTTAATGTTAAGTATAATGTTCGCCCATCATAGTCAACAGCGTAAGGAGAACATGTCATGCTCATTAGGCAGGTGGAGCGAACATAGGCACGAAAGGGACGTGACATGCCAAAAGAATATAGGATAAGAACCAGAAAATAAAAGTAATAAAATAAAAATTTTGGTCAACAAATATGTATGACCGCCGTATCTAGTGGAAGATTTCTTTCTGCCATCCTTATGGCCCTTTTTTTAATAAAATTCCATTATTAAATTGGGCGACCAGTTATCTTGTTTTCGAAAAAAATTATGACTCTAGTCAATTTTTCCTCACCCTGACGTTTAAGTATATTATTAATAATATCAAGAAGCGACTTATTCATCATAATTTGCCGAAACCAAAGCTGGAAATAAGAATAATTGCTGCAAAACTCCCCAATCTCGATGACATCAATCGGTTATGTGATCAAGTATGATGTGATTCCTCCTTTTTCTTTGAAATCGGAGTCATCACCTTATGGAATTCATCCACCTTCCCCATCATCAACCGATGACTTATCCCCCTTTCAAAAGGAAAATTAATAAAATAAAAATCAAGAAAATTTTATAAAATATGTCCGCGTTGAGTGAGATCATAATGTCTCACCTCTTTCTCTTCAACCTAAGGTTTAAGCATATTATTAAGAACATCAAGGACCAACTTATTCATCCTAATTTGCCGAAACATAAGCGGAAATAAGAATTATCGCTACACAACTCCCCAATCTCAATGGCATCGACCGGTTAATGTGATTAAGTACGATGAAATTCCTCTTTTTTATTTGAATCCAAAGTTATCGCCTTATGGGGTTCAGCCACCTCATCGTTCTTTCAAAGGAAAAATAATAAAATAAAACTGAGAAAATTCCGTCGAGTGAGATCGCATTGTATTGTGTCTTTCGCTTCTCCAAGAATACGTAATGCAATGGATAGGATGTAGCTATTTGTTTCACATTTCGCATTCTAGGATCGACTATAGGACTAGGGAGCAATGTTGGGTACATACGTTTCCTTGTATTATCCGTCCTTTTATCGCCTCTCTATTTTCCAATTATATATGGTGACATAATTTGACATTATATGAGGCTTATGGTGTACAAAATTAAAAACATTTTTTCATCCGAATGAAAATCTCGCCACTCGCCCTTAGGTGAAATTGCCACAACTTGGGGTGGATGACAATCGCGCCATGGGCGATCCACATCTTTTCAAGGCCACGCGGCGCCTACATGCCGTTAAACGACGGGCGAATTTAATCGGTGCCATATTAACTAAACATTCAAGCAACATGCACGAATCCAAATATCGGAAGCACCTAACGAGGTACGACGAATCCATTTCAACATGCATAAACAACCAATACACCTCATGTATAATGAACCACGACGTGTTAGTCCAACGACGGGGAATGAATTTAATCAAACGAGTCAAAGAACGTGTGAATCAATTACAATTCAATTTTCAATCAATGCGCAAATCTAATTAATGCATGAATCCTTGTTTTTTATCGTAATTTTACCCAAGAAGTTTATTCAATCATTGCGGTTTAAGATTTCCTGGTAAAAGTATTACTTCAATGTAGAAATCCCAATTTCGAAAGATTGATCGAGTCATTTTTATCAAATTACATTTCATTTTTTTCCCTTTAAAATATGTAATAAATGTATTCATATACATGGGGCCACGGTTCACGGATTGACGGTTCTCAAGGTCTCCAGTTCTCTAGTTAATTCGAATTGGTTTCCTTTATATACGAAGAAGGGTTTGGCTTTATTTAATAGGGTTTCTTACATAGATGGTTAATACCATGAAAACTCTTAAACTAATACATTAGTGACAAATTTATTTCTATTAATTTTCGTTAAATTTTACCATTATACTGTTGAGTTGGATGACACGTGATAGTTGATAAATGTACAAATTTGAGGTTTTATCATTTGTTTGTCACAGATATACCGGATAATATAATTTAACGTAAACTTACCGAGAGTAAATTTATCACAAATGGATCAATTTGAGATTTTTGGTGGTCAAAAGATTAATATATGATAAATTTATTACATGTATATTAATTTGTGATTTTTAATGATTAAAAAATTAGTCTAAGGTAAATTTGTTATAAATATACCGGTTTAAGGGTTCTTTTTTTTTGTAATATTTTGCCTTATATATATTCAACGGAATGACAATCAATTTTTTTTTAAATATACATTTATTTCAAAAGCATAATAACATTTTTTTTTCTAATTTGGGGATCTATTTTTAAAGCGTTCCGCCTACAAATGCGATTTTTGAGAGAGAAAGAAGCTTGCTTGGGAAAGGCAAGAAAACAACAAAGACGAGAGACTTCAAATAAGAGGGATTTTCAATTCAAACGAGCTAAAATTTCAAAGGTGAGAGCTCAGAGAGAACTTGCCATGCTTGGAAATGATCAAATTGAAGCTTATTTTAAAGTAAAATGAAATGATTCATAGTGGGAAATGAGCGGAAGGGCACCCAAAAAGTTGGACAAGCCCAAAAAGTTATGTGCAAGGGTTTAGGTACACACAACCGGGCCAAAATGACCACCCCACCCTCAAACACATCAATGGAAAATTCCTTACAACCCGTTTGATATATCTGTGGCTGAACTGTAATTGTGCCATGAAGTGTCGTAGTACATATCTTAAAGTTGCAACGATTCGAATTTGGATAAGATGGTTTCTTGAAAGATGCTTTGAACTATTGTAGCTTTGGATAGGCTGTACTTGTTGAGGTGTTTACAAGAACATTTTCAAAAGTAACGACACCCCTTTTCATGCGTGGAGAAACTGAACCAAATAACCTTTTTACCTAAACAAGAACATGGGGACTTACATTGACAAAATGACGCTGTTTTTACATCTTGCTACTCTTTAAAAAGCGAGTGTAGGGTCTTGAATCAACAAAAGATAAACCTCATGTTTCATTTTTGAATGTTTAAAAACGAAAAATTTCGACATGGAAACCATCGTCTTGTTTTGCCTTAAAGACCGACTAGGAGCTACATGCAATTGGTAGAGGTTAAGTAGTCCAACTCAAACCTTATGGCGAGGAAAAGAAGAGAATTGCTTATTGCACTTTTCCTTTTCTTGGGCATGTCATGTCGAGAGAGAGATCTGCTTAGGGGGCGCATGACAACATTTCTGTTCCAGAAATAGTTTTTGGAACAGAAATGAATTTTTCTATTTCTATTTCTGGACGAGTTTCTAAGGAAAAAAATCTGTTTGATAACGATACAAAATTTCTGTTTCAGAAATAGAAATTTATTTGATAACTGATTAAAATTTCTATTTTTTAAAACAAATTTTTCTTTTTTTTTTGGAGCAAATGAGATGTACATTCTTACAAATTTTCTATGCATGAATCTCCACAAAGATGCCCACATATCTTTTTCAAGTGAATTTGCACATTAGATCTCTGTTTGTGGCTTTAGTGCAAATTAGAGTCAAAATACTGAGACAATACCAAAAAGTTGAGTGACATGGGATAAATCAAAGTATAGCTGCAAAAGTATGAAACTTGCCCTAAGGTAATCTTCATCAAAGATATCTAACCAAAAAATGCCTAGAATGCATGCTCATTGGCCACAAGTCATTCTCCTTCCTTTCGACCCTAATGCCAAAGCACCATTTTCTTTTTATATTGTGCATCACAAATTTTCACAGAGGCTTCTTAATAAAGGCAACCTCACTATAACTCAAACAATTCGCATTCATGCAGGTAATGGCTCAAATGTGATTACTCAATCTACCTCAAGCAATGGATATCTTGATGAATCAAGTATGAAACCACAAAATATAAATTGTCATCGAGCGACAGAGTAGATCTGCAGTTGCATGGGAGCAAAAATTTCCAGTTTCAAATTGTCTTCAAAATTTGAAATTTATAATAAGAGCCTAAAGATCTTATTATATAACCTTAAGCAGGCTAAAAACCAGGGAAAGCCATCTATTACCTAGTTAAATGACCATTCACCAAAACTTAGCACTAGCCACTTAGTACTAGAAAAAAAAATGCCAAAGAAAATACCTGAATATCATCTGTTAGGTTTTATTTATTCCATTTCATAAACCTTGACAATGAACAAAAGAATAAAATGAGAAATCAGAAGAACATGGCTTCTGTTGGGTTTCGCAATTTTCTTGACACGACACTGTTCGGCAACTCTTGAAGAGGACTTGTGGACCAAACTCAAGCATAAACAACAACAAAATTTACAGCCAAAGTGTAGCCAAGATTGGATGTTTGGTTCAATCATATCCATGACAAACTATTTTTCAAGCGATTATCACAAACTTATAAAGCCCTAGAAAGAATCATGTAGCAGAGCACTCAACAGAATCTCCCGATAACAACCCCAATCATCCAAAATCGCGGCACCGAAAACCAGAGAAGGGAGGAGAAGGGTAGTTCTGCTTCTTTGTGCACTTCACGGTCGTGGACCTCGTCGGACGAACTCGAGCGGCTCCGGTGTCTGCTACAGAGGGCTTCTAGATGAGGCGAAGGGGTGAATTCGCGAGCGGTGTTGCTGAGGTCGCGGGGCGATGGCGGCTTTTGGTGAGACGGAGCAGAGCAGGAGCGACTTGGGGCGTCGGTGCTCGGATCTGTTGCAGAGGGCTTTTGGCGTCGCAGGGGAACGAGCAGCGGGGGTGCAGGCGTGAGATCTGTTGCCGAGGGGTGCTCGGACAACAAGCGGGGACAGTGGGTCGCGGCGAGGGGTGGATTCGCGAGCAGATGTGGATGAGCAAGAAGAGAGGCAGAGAGCGTCCAGTGGAGGAGACGATCCGAGCGTCCAATGGAGAAGACGATGTCTCGAGGAGATGAGGAGAGGTGGAGGAGAGGCGGAGGAGACGATGATGTCTCGAGGAGATGAGCAGAGGCGGAGGAGAGGCGGAGGAGGAGGAGGAGGAGGTAGAGAAGAGGCGGAGGAGGAGGAGGCAGAGACGTACGAGGGAGAACCGAGTGAAATTAGGGTTTTTAGGGGAAGAAATCAGAAATTGATTTCTGGAAGAAATCAGAAGTAGAAAATTTCTATTTCTGATTTCTCCTCCATTTCTATTTCTGGAATAGAAACCTATTCCAAAAATAGAAAATTTGAGTAGCGTTACAAAACAAGTTTATGTTCTAGAAATTGGTCTGGAACAGAAAAATCATTTTTGGAACAGAAATAATTTTTATCATGCACCCCCTTAGAAACCGAGAGGTTCCGCCGCCATTTTTGACCGTGCATTGTTCATTTATGGCCTTCCAACCATTCCCCGAAGTAAGGATCTTGCTCCTGATATCGTCGGTTGTCGCCCTTGACTTGTTCATGTACTGAGGAGATATTTGGAGGTGAAATGTGAGGATTTTTTTTTAATATCTTTTTTCTTGTTGAATTTCTTTTTTTTGGTGATTTCTTTTTTCTGGGATGAGAAATTGAAATCTGTGAAGAGAGGAGAGAGAGAGAGAGATGGACGGGGTCTTGTGCACATCAATGTGGAAAGAAGAGAGGGGCGTCGCTTGATCCGAAGCCGCCTGAAATTGATCTTTACGTGGAACTTAATTACTAATTCATTTTTTTTTCTGGAGTGGATATTTTTTTTATTTAAGGAAAATATTCAAAAAAAATCCTAAACCATGTCCACTGCCGACCGATTCTCTAAATTTTATTTGTGTCATTGGAATCTCTAAGTTTGTACCAGCATGACTAAATTGCCCTCCCCCGACCAACCAAAACATGGCACCTATATAACTAGAAATTGTACCGGGGTGACAAATATTCCGGTGGGGTCGCGGTGAACATATAGGGATCTTTTGGTGACACAAAAAGTATCAGTGCCATAGTTTATATATAGTTTACCCTTTTTTGTGATATAAAAACATGTTTGGATATTTATATAATAATAGGCATAGTTTAAGGTTAAACAGTATCAAATTCCTCACTTTACATCACAAGAAAATGGCCAAATTATGAAAGATTGAAAGCACTTCTTCACATAATGGTGAATAAATATGAAAATATAGAGCCGCCCTGTGAAGACTTGGTTCATTTAGGAAAAGTGTTAAGAAAAGTCCTAATTCTACTACATTGATGTCGATTTAGTTCTAAATATTTTAATTATGCTAATTTAATCATAAATCTTTAGATCAATTCAATCCTATCAGATAATTTTGGTCATTATTGACATGGAAATCAATTGGCTTATATAATACGACTAGTATTGACATAGACATTCTTAATATTATTTTAATAATTTTAGAATTTTTGGAATTATTTAATTTTTTTTTACTCTTCTTTCTAGTGGCTAGTGAGGATTGGCCTCACTTAAGCAAGGTTGGCCCTTGCAGCCACAGGCGGCATCGACCTTGTTGGGGCAAAGGCAAGTTCTGGCGAGACCACTATCACTCAGGCGATGAGATTTGGCGAGGTCAAGCGTTGCCTAGGTGGGCGTCACTTGGGCAGGGTCAGTGTCACCAGATTTAATTTCAAATGCTCTAGTTGTAAGTATGAGGTTTGCCCATCATCGCCAGCAGTGCAAGGAGAACACGCCATGTTCATTAAGCAGGTGAAGAGGATATAGGCACGAAAGGGACGTGACATGCCAAAGGAAAATGAGATAAGAACCAGAAAATAAAAGTAATAAAATACAAATTTTGGTCAACAAATACATATGACTGCCATATCTAGTGGAAGATTTCTTTCTGCCATCTTTATCGCTGTTTTTTTTTTTTTTTTGAATTTCCATTATTAAATTGGATGACCAGTTATCTTATTTTCAAAATAAAATAAAATAATGACTCTAGTTAATTTTTCCTTGCCCCGAGGTTTAAGTATATTATTAAGAATATCAAGAAGCAACTTATTCATTTTAATGTGCCGAAACATAAGTCGGAAGAATTATTGCTACGAGACTCCCCAATCTCGACGACACGGATTGGCCACGTGATTAAGTATCATGAGATTCCTCCTTTTCTCTCTGAAATCGGAGTCATCACCTTAGGGGGTTCGTCTGCCTCCTCCGTTATCGATTGACAACTTGTCCTCACTTTGAATGGAAAAAAAAAAAATCGAGAAAATTCAGTAAAATTTGTTCCACGTTTCACATTCTAGGATTGGCCATAGGACTAGGTACCAATGTTGGGAATATACATTTTTCCTTGTACTATCGAGCCTTTTATCATCTCTCTATTTTTCGATTATAGAGGGCGACATAATTCAACATTGAGACTTATGGTCCACCAAAATAAAAAAATTTATCATGCGAAAGAAAATCTCGCCGCTCGCCCTTAGGTAAAATTGCCACAACATGGGGCAGATGACGAGTCGACTTTATCGTGCCCTATGTGTGATCCATGCCTTTTCAAAGACACGCATTGCATGCATGCGTTCAATCCATATTAACTAAATGATTGACGAATTTAATCCGTGCCGAATTAACTGATTGTTCAAGCGACATGCGTAAATCCAAATGTTGGAAGCACCTAAACAAGCTAGGACGAATCCAAGTTCAACATGCATAAACAATCAAAGGACCTCATGTATAATGAACCACGACATATTAGTCGAACGACGGGGAATGAATTTAATCATTACGAGTCAAAGAACGTGCAAATCTAATTAACGTGTGAATCCTTGTTTTTTTTTTTTAAATCCTAATTCAACCCAAGAAGTTTATGCAATCGTTGCAGTTCAAGATTTCCTGGCAGAAGTGTAGAAATCCCGATTTCGAAAGATTGATGGAGTCGATTTTATTAAATCAAATTTCATTTTTTTCCCTTTATAAAAGTATTCGCATGCATGAGGTCTCGCTTCACAAATTGACGGTTCTCAAGGTCTCCAGTTCTCCAGTTTATCTCCTCTCTATATGAGAAGGGTTCAGCTTTTTTAATAAGGTTTTTAAAATATTACATATAATATTCAACAGAATGACCACCTATTTTTTTATTAAAAAAATAGACATTTATTTGAAAAGCATAACAACGTTTATTTCTTATACGGGAATCTATTTTTAAGGCGTTTCGCCTACAATATGCGATTTTTGAGACGGAGAGAGAACTCGCTCGGGAAAGGCAAGAAAAACAACAAAGACAAGAGAGACTTCAAATAAGGGAGATTTTCAATTCAAAGGAGCTAAATTTTCAAGGGTGAGAACTTAGAGAGATCTTGCCATGCTTGGAAATGATTAAATTGAAGCTTATTTTATAGGAAAATGGAATGATTGATAGTGGGAAATGAGGTAAAGGGCACCCAAAACGATGGACAAGGCCCAAAAAGTTATGTGCAAGGGTTTAGATACACAAAACCGGGCCGAAACGACCACTCCACCCTCAACCACATTAATGGAGAATTCCTTAGAACACGTTTGGTATATCTACGATTGCACTTTAATTGTGCCGTGAAGTGTTGTAGTACACTTTTTAAAGTCGCGACACCTCAAAGCTAGATGAGATGGCTTCTCGAAAAATGCTATGAATTGTTGTAGCTTTGGATATAGGCCGTACTTGTTGAGGTGTTTATAGAAACACCCTCAAAAGTTACAACACTCATTTTCACAGCTGAAACTATTGCGTGAAAGCTGAATCAAATAATCTCTTACCTCAACAAGAACATGAAGACTGAAATTAACAAAATGATGCTAATTTTACATCTTGCTACTCAAAAAGAGCGAGAGGAAAGTCTTAAATCAACAAAAGATAAACCTCATGTGCCATTTTTGAATGTTTAAAAACGAAGAATTTCAACATGGAAATTATCATCTCGTTTTGCCTCAAAGACCAACTGGGAGCTATATGCAATTGGTAGAGGTTAAAGAGTCGAAACTCAAACTTTAAGGCGAGGAAAATGAGAGAAGTGCTTATCCAATTAGAAAAAGGGGGAAAATAGCACAAAAGATGGCAGCAGAAAGCTTCCGCTAGATATATAAGACTCACTTTTCTGTTTCTTGGGCATGTCATGTCCAGAGAGAGATGTACTTAGAATCCGAGAGCTTCCACCACCATTTTCGACCACCCATCAGTCATCCATGGCCTTCCAACCGTTCCCTGAAGTCTGGAACTCGTTCCCGATGTCATCGATCGTTGCCTTCGACTTGTTCATGTGCTGAGGAGTAAGAGGGGCACGGACGCTTGAGCGAAGTGTCTTCTTGGCGATCGTCAGGGTGGAAGATCGGTGTTACTCGGTCCGAAAGCTGCGCATGATGCTGTATTTTTCTTTTCATTCTGTGTTTACTTAGTGTATTATATTAGATCATCTTCGGATTGATCGTGAGCTGACTTCGTCCTTTTTGAATGGCAAAGCCTCACCGCGCTACTCAGTTTCCTTTCGACATGGTCTAGGCCAATTTCTTGTAATGCTGGATTTTCATTTCGACGACAAACGTATCGGTCCACATCCTCTTCAAAGAATACTCGAAAGATAGCTGCAGGTTGCCACAGCTAGGCAATTTCCCATTTACTAGGTATCGCGAATGGTCCGAAATTGCTCAGGGCGCGTTTGGTAACGTTTATGTTCAAAAATTATTCTAGGAAACAGAAATATAAAAAAATGTGTCTGTTCCGGAGAACAATTTTTGACCAGAAAGATGCGTTTGGTAAACTTGTTCTGGGAATAAAAAATGAATAGAAACACGTTTGGTAAATTTATATTCTTTTTATGTTTCTTTTAATTTTTTAATATTTTTATTTTATTTTTCCTTTTTTCATTTTGGCCATGGCCGAGGCCGGCAACCGGCCAAAGAAAAAAGAAGAAGAAAAGAAGAAAAGAAGAAGAAGAAAAGAGAAGTGTTTCTTCAAAAGTGTTTCTGGAACAAGAAACAATTTTTTTTTGTTTCTCATTTATGTTCTTTTTGTGTTTCGGAAACAAAAGTTAGATTTTGAACAAAAACGCAAACAAACGCGTTTCTGTTCTTTTTTTGTTCCTAGGAACAAAAAAACAAAATTTCTGTTCTTAAACAGAAAAAAGAAACAAAAACATGCAGCCCCTCAATGTCCAAGGTATCTAATGTTGTGTCCCTTTGGAATTTTTCAAGAACTTCCTTTAGATCAAAATCATTGGAAATCCTTACCAAAAAAAAAAAAAATCATCGGAAATGCATACCTATATTCTGAAGGGTTAATACCTTGAAAAACCCCAAATTGGTACATTTATGACAAATTTACTCCAAACTATTTTTTTGACCACTAAAAATCCCAAACTGGCATACATTAGACAAATTTACCCCATACTGGTACACTTATGACAAATTTATCCTATGTTAGTTTTCGTTAAATTTTATTCTCAAATTATTAAGTTAAATGACACGTGACAGTTAACCGGTATACCAATTTAGGATTTTACGCTCCATTTGTCACAATTTATAATTTTTGTGATTTTTTTGTGGTATTAATCCAATTTAGCAGAAGGTATATTTGTCACAAATTTACCAGTTTAGAATTTTTTACAGTTGAATAAATTAGTTTAGGGTAAATTTGTCATAAATGTACCAGTTTATGGTTTTTTATAGTCAATCGGGGTAAATTTGTCACGGGTTTATCAGTTTGGGGTTTTTCATGGTAAAAAAAATAGTTTGGGGTAAATTTGTCATAAATGTACCAATTTAGGGTTTTTCAGGATATTAACCCTATTCTGAAATCAAAAGTTGCTCTTTAACCTTTTCGTCGTAGTTCAAGAACTTAGCTAAGCATGGTTTTGCCTGAACGTCCCATCCTAATTATTTTGGGGGGGGGGGCATGTATTCCGAACCGGCTCAGCACACTTGCTGCGATATCGAAAAAGGATCGATTTGGCCAATTTCTTCTCTTGCCATTGGAAAATCAGTTGGGGTATCAAGAGAGCTTCATGAACAGCATACAGTAAATGGCAATCATCTCTCTACTTTGGCAGAAGATCATACTGGCTATATTAAAGACCGTTCCAACAGAAAGGATCGTTCTGATTTATAAGCAATGGACCAAACATTAAGGTTTTATATGATGTGACTCGAGCATTGGTTCTTCTAGGACATAAGGCTTCATGACTATCTTTTTGTTTTCTCACATTCAGGGCGAAAATCGGTTTCAGCTTTGAATACATAATCATACATAATCATGAGTTCAAACCAAAATATTTAGGGGACTAGAACTGATAAAGGCTTTGAGCAGATAATAAAGATATTATTGTTCCTGCAATTAGACTTCGTGCTTTTATTTTCATAAGATTCAGTCTTAGGAGCTAAAGGAAAAGAAAATCCTAATCTTCCTATGGAGAAGTGAAGCAAAAAAAAATTAAAAACGAGAAGAAATGGTTTTTTTTTTAAATGCATTATATCTAGGAAACTCCTTAAATAGTTTGGTGAAATAATCATAAAAAGAGCAACTGGAACTAATTTACTAGTAATAAGATTTGATGATAAGGCGTGATTTCATTCATTGTCTGTTTATGAAAGGTAAACATTGTTCTAAGAAAATTCAAACATAGATAATTTTGCAGCCGGTCTCATACGACACAGATAGGGCATCTTCTCTATAGAGAAATTTGCAATACAAATACAAACAAATTATAAAGAAGTACACAAATTCAAGTCAAAAAAGGAAATAGAGTACAATATCAACGTCCATTGTCTTCAACCTTGAAAGAGAATGAGATTAACAAAGGATTGGTTAAGTGCATGTCGAAATCTCTGTGGAGATCCATATGGCGTGGCAAATAGATCGTGGAAAATTATCTGCGCTCAAATAAAGTTAAAATAAAAAAAAGAAAAGGAAATGAGCTTAGAATATCTACAACATAACTTACGATATTTATCGCGGTATCATGCAAATTTGTCATATTATTTAACAATAGACAAGCTCCTTTGGAGCTAGGGGATAGCCCTAACAGGCCCCACCTATGGGACAAATGACCCTGAAGTCCTTCCCCTACCCTCTTTGACTTTTTGTTGATGCAAAACGTTTTAAATACTTTCACAATATTTAAGGCGAGCATGTTCGTAAATATTTGTTTCATAATTTTTTGAAATTTGATCAACATTTTAAATTTTAGCGAGAAAGCAAAAAAAAACACTTTTTACTTTTGCTTAATTAAGAAAATAAACATTCCTCAATTTTTTTAGCCGATGTCTTTATAGATGTTGATCGTGGGCATTTTGCATTGGCTCCCTTCGACCGTCCCACAATCCCGCAATTTGTATTAAGCCAAGTGTCTTGCCAACAAAGATTATCCAAGAGCCTTCAAAATACATTATTTGGAGTAGCAATCATTCTCATGCTATGCACTGAATTGAATTCATGGCACAAAAACATTTTTGTTGTTGTTTTATTATCTGAGTTAAAAGTTTTTTGATAGAATTTTGAATTGAGTGTACATTTTTAAGCATAACTCCAATATTAAATGCAACTTCTATTTTTTTTGGTCAAATTTAAATTGGATTATAGACTTTATAAATAAAATTAGTCAATATTGATTTCCTTTTGCAATCTAATGACCTATTGATTGTATCTTAGTAAATATATTTTTTACATCGTTTTTCTTTTTCTAATTGTAATGCTTTACTTAAATTTTAATTCGATGGACTAATTAAGTGAATCACTAAATTACATCTTAGAACAAAGAAGAAATAGATGAATGCTTACCTAATCCTCCGTCCATTGGACAAGTATACCATCGAGTTTGATTCGAGGAATGTGAGCAATTTTCGGCCAATCCTCACCAGGTGTTGGTCGACATCTCTTGCTTAGCTCACCACAATGTTTGATGTGTAATTTTTTGAGAGTAGTGAAGGACTGGATTCCTTGCGGCATAGATGATAAGTTGGGACATCGAATCAAGCGAATTAATCTGAGACATGTATGATTGGGCAGCCATTCGGGTACAGCCGTGAAACTTGAGCAATCATAGACAGCAAACGACTCCAAAGTGCCGATGGATTTATCGAGACATTGGAGCAGCTCCATCACTTGTTCGAATTTTGATATCGCTAACACATGAAGATTTGGAGGAAAGTTGGACTTAATCTTGTGGGTCAACATGAGCTTGCAATTACCAATTATCAAGGACTCTAGGGTGATTAATTCCACAAAAGGCAAACATATTGGTCTCACACAATCTACAATTTCCAACTTTTGAAGGCAAGTTAGTTGGCAAGCGCCTTCAAAGAAAACTTGGAGATTTTGGCATCCAGTGAGTCCCAAAAGTTGCAGATTTTCTAGGTATTGTATTCCACTTTCTTGCAGACTCATTTGCTTTGTTGTTACGTATAGTTGTCTAAGGCTAGCGAGCCTCTTCATTTTTTTGGGTAAATCACCTGACTCTGAGCAACCATTGAGGTATAAGTAGTGCAAACTCTGTAGCTCACAAATGGAATCCGGAAGCTTCTTCAGTTGCTTGTTATAACAGAGAAATAACAACCTCAATTGTTTCAAGTTGCATATTGAACTTGGCAGCTCCTCAAAACTACCAAACCACAAATCTAGGTACCGTAAGTGATTACATTTGGAGATGCATGTTCTAGCAAACTCTCTAGTAATAATTTTATAATCAACATTGAACTGAAATGTAATTGCATGGAGCCTCTTTGAAGTTGGCTTTCTCAGAAAAGGTGGGACTCCATCAAAATTTGAGATTTCCTCTAACGAATCACTAGAGAACGAAATGTACCGAATTCCTTCCGAAATCTCCATAGTATCTAAGCCAACAATAGAGCAATCATCTTGTGCCACAATCGTTGCAAGAGAATGGACTAGATCGTGTATTTTAAAAATTAATATTGATTCGAACTCCTTAACTTCTTGGATTAAAGATCTCTTCCACAACACTTTGATGTAGTCAACACCAACTAGGTTTTCCGTTGTTGAACTAATGAGTCCTAAACTCATCCATAACTTAACTAACTCAACGCTATGGATTACATGTCCTCCGGGAAAAAGTGAAAATGTGGCAAAACAACGTTTTAAGTGGGGCGGTAAATGATCATAGCTAAGTTTAAGCACCGACATAATGTCCCTTTTTTCTTCCATTAACTTCCATATCTCGCTATCTCTTATATGAGCCCAATACCGTTCTTCGTCCTTTGTGTAAAGTAGACTCCCCATAGTTTTCACAAGGAGAGGAACTCCTTGACATTTTGTGACAATACTATTTCCAACATCAAGGAGATTAGGACGTGGTTGCTTTTCCTTTTGATCAAATGCTCATTTTTTGAACAATGTCATGGAATCTTCTTGAGAAAGACCTTTTAGATAATGAGCTGGATGGGTACCCATTATGGAAGCAACTTCTGAATTGCGTGTTGTCACAATTATTTTGGTTCTACTAGCTCCTTCGGTCAGCAAAGCTTTCAATTCTTCCCATCTATTGCGGTCATTGCTCCATACATCGTCCAAGACTAGTAGAAATTTCTTATCTTTGATGGTATCTCGCAAAAGGTTCGTGATTGTTGAATATCAAGATTACTCAAGCTTTGACCAGTTGCATCTTTGATGATTCCGTCAATAGTTGTTTTTAAATCAAAGTCCTTGGGCACACACACCCATAGTCGCGACTCGAATTGCTCTTTCATACTGTCATCATTGTAAACCAATTTAGCTAGGGCTGTCTTACCTATACCTCCTATTCCGACAATGGGAATCACTGAGAGGTTTTTACCATTTGGTTGCATCAATATCTCAATTATCTTTTGTTTATCACTTTCTCTTCCGACAACACCCAACTTGTTTGTGAACGAGTAAGTCATCTCTCATGATCGCAAATGCACCGCACCATGTCAACACTCCACTCATTAAGATCAAATCAATCCTTCTTGGTGGAAATTTTAGATATTGTCTCCCTAATCTCCTTGATTTTATGACTGATTTTTGCACGGAGTATCAGTGGATTAGAGATGGAAAAGAAGCGGTGTACCTTCTTTTTGACGCCCCCATACCGACTGATTACCCGCTTCCTTAAGACTTCACATTCGAGTTCATCAAGCACATCCTCCGCATCGTACAACACGTCTCGGAGCCAACGCAGCCACAGTTGCAGGTGGTGGTTCTTCGCCTGTTGCTCCTCAGCATCTAACAAAACGGCCGTAATGGCAGTCGAGGTTTTTTTAAGCTCGTGGATCTGATCTTCAACACAGTAAATTGCGACGGCTTCTTGGAGCGCCGGGGATGCTATCTTCCCCAGCACACCCTGTGCAATGCTGAAAAGGAGGGATTCAGCCATGCTAAGTGATGGGGGAAATTGATGCAGGCTATTTGGTTTGAGACGAATAAGAACATGCAATGTCTTCCTCTCGTGAGTCGATTGATATAAATGATGATGGCTTGCTTACGATTGGATGAAAGGGAGGTTCTTTCCTTACGAATGGCCTGCGAGTTGACAGGAAACATGCTTTCTCCTTTTTCTTTTATCTTGCTTTCCGGGGAACAATAAAAAATCTAGATTACTTCAAAGGTCCAATCTCATAGGAGTATCTATTCTTTACTTGTCTATGTAATTCACCTTAAAATGATTGTCTGTATAACTTAAAAAAGTTAGACGACAAGAAATTCTTCTATAGTTAGACGATGAAAATACTTTGTCCTTAATTTAATTTTGTGAGCGATATAGACAATCCTTGTTAGTTAGGAAATTATTTTCTACATAGTTTAAACAGTTCTCTTGGCATTGCCTTTTCAGATATGATCCACCATACTAATGAGGTTATGGAAAGAATTATTGATCAAACCCAAAGAAAAAAATTAAGTTGGCATCTGAAGAAATCAAATAAAAAAAAGATGGAACAATAGAGAAGAATCGAAAACAAATTCTGCCTCAACCATCTGAACCAAAAGGCTAACTCAGTTTCTATGGATTAATTTAGAGCGAGGCATTGGGAACTCCAAGACTCGTCTCTTTTGTTCCATGCCAATCAAACCAAGCAAAGAACCAATAGATAAGCACATATTGATGGTGTTATTTATAAAGCAAAGTGGAACAAAGTGAGATATGGTCAAGACCTTGTACGGACTATCAAATGAACTCTTTTGTGATGTGTTAGTTCATCACTTTTAAAATTATCAATTAGTGATGAGCACTCGTTTCCTAAAGATTTTATGAAAATTCTCTGTTTTCCTTTAGAACCCATCTGGCTCGCGCAAATGTTTTCATTTTCCATTGAGGATGAAAATTGTTTTATATTCTCAATTTCTGCTTTCCTGAAAATGTGTTTGGTTCGTGGAGAAGAAAACTTTCGATGGAAATGAAACTATGGGATTATGACTGGGTGTAATGTTTTCGAAAAGAGAACCCATCAACGCATTTTAATTGCCTGTTTTCCCGTTAAATTACCATTTTTCACCGAGCATGCAAAATAGATTACTCTCATCTAGAAATTCCAGTACGTAGTTGTATGAAGCCCACATGCATTCTGGTGAATGTTTCAAGAGTTTTGATTTTAAAAAATTCGAAACTCTTGGACTGTATGATTTAAATTACAAAAAAAAAAAAAGAGTAAAAATTAAAAGTTGATCTAGACCAGTTCAGGCCACTCTGAGCTTTCATAATTCCAAAAAATTTTAGAGTGATAGAGCAATTTTAAGATTAATTTGTATTTGACCTCAAATTGCAACCGTGTCTAAAGTAGATAATTCGACAAATGAGCACTTGTTTGTTTCACCTTCTCTACAATAGCACAAAAGTAAATTTGAATTTTTTTAAGGGGTCAATATGACATATATATAGATAATTATTTTTTTTTTATGGAGGATACCAAATTTAAATTTAAATTTTATGTCGTAGAATTCACAGATGAAAAAAAAAGAAAAAGAAAAGAAAAAAAGAGAGTGTAAATGTGCTGTTTGGCCAACGTTGGTCGTTCCAGAATGTGGAGCCCAACAACCGGCATCCTTCTAGACAATCGGGTCGGTCTTTCCGTAATTCCCCTCTGGATCCGACCCGAATATGTCCAAAAGTTTTCAGTCTTTTATTTTCCTCCTTCATTTTTATTTTATTTACATTCTTGTCCATGTTTTCATGACATGTATTGTTCCTATAGAATCCTATATTACTAATTCCATACACGCGTGCACTGCGAATATTTACAATTTCAAAACATTTTTAGATATTTCGAGTAAAATAAAGATCAAATTTCATTGTGACATCCGAAAAACGTACAAAATTAATATAATAAGGTCACATAATTCTACCTTGAATTTTTAAGCATAGCTCTAAAATTGCTTTTCATTTCAAACACCGAAAAATGAGGAAACATCATTGGACATGTATTCTTTTTCTTGAATTTTGATGGTTCCTTTTTGTTTTTCCGGAGAGATATTAGAAAATTCCCAACTGAACATGTATTCCTCCTCCGACCAAAAAATAATAATAAAAAAAAACAGATATTCCTCCAATTTCTCAATTTTCTTTTTTCTATTATTGGGTTTTGGCAAGAGGAATAGATAGCCAACCTTTTTCTTTTTTTTTTGGGTCATAAGAAGATGGCCAACCTTACGATGGCAACGTTTCATGCCAAATTGTCCCAGTGGCGCATGCTGGTTCTGACCACGTGCCACGTGGACTCTGCTCATTTTTGGTAACATAAATATTAAGTGGTAGGCATGGCTCTGTTAAAAAAAAAAAAAGAAGGTAGGCATGGCGTTTAAGGATTATATTAGTATCAAATCCATCAAGTTACATCACGAAGTAATGGCCAAAATAAGGGATGGAAAGGACTTCTTGACATAATAATGGATAAAGACCATCATATTGAGCCGCCTCATGAAGACTTAGTTAGTTTGTAAAAAGTATTAAGAAAAGTCCTATATCTATTGTATTGATATAAATTTAATTTTAAATATTTTTAATTTTGTCAATTTAGTAATTCCAGTTAATTTTAGCCAAATATTACTAAGGTAAACTCCAGCCGATGTTGTCTTGAACATTTTTAATAATATTTCTCTTTTCGCTGGGGTGGCCTCGCCACCACAAGTGGCATCAGCCTCGCTAGGGTGAGGGCGAGTGTCGGCGAGACCGCCCTCACCCAAGTGACAAAATCTGGTAAGGCAAGCACCAGCTTGGCAAGGCTTAATCTCGTCGGATTTAATTTCCAATGCCTTAATGGTAAGTATAATGTTTGCCCATCATAATCAACAGCGTAAGGAGAACATGTCATGCTCATTAAGCAGGTGGAGCGAATATAGGCAGGAAAGTGACATGCCAAAGGAAAATGGGATAAGAACCAGAAAATAAAAGTAATAAAATAAAAATTTTGGTCAAAAAATATATATGACTGCCGTATCTAGTGGAAGATTTCTTTCTGCCATCCTTATTGTCCTTTTTAAATAAAATTCCATTATTAAATTGGATGACCAGTTATCTTATTTTCATAAAAAAATAATGACTGTAGTCAATTTTTCCTCACCCTGACGTTTAAGTATATTATTAATACTATCAAGAAGCAACTTATTCATCCTAATTTGCCGAAACCAAAGCTGAAAATAAGAATTATTGCTACAAAACTCCCCAATCTCGATAACATCAATCGGTTATGTGATTAAGTATGATGAGATTCCTCCTTTTTGTCATCACCTTATGGAATTCATCCACCTTCCCCGTTATCAAACGATGACTTATCCCCCTTTCAAAAGGAAAATTAATAAAATAAAATCAAGAAAATTTTATAAAGTATGTCAGCGGTTGAGTGAGATCACAATGTATCACCTCTTTCTCTTCAACCTAAGGTTTAAGTATATTATTAAGAACATCAAGGAGCAACTTATTCATTCTAATTTGCGGAAACATAAGCAAAAGTAAGAATTATTGCTACACAACTCCCCAATCTCAAAGGTATCGATCAGTTACGTGATTAATGACGATGAGATTCTTCCTTTTTCTCTGAATTCAAATTCATCACCTTACAGGTTCAGCCACCTCATCCTCATTTCAAAGGAAAAATAATAAAATAAAATTAAGAAAATTCCATAAAATATGCGGTGCTCGAGTGAGATCACGGTGTATTGTCTCTTTCGCTTCTCCAAGAATACGTACTGCAATGGATAGGATATGGCTATTTGTTCCACATTTCACATTCTAGGATCTATGGACTAGGGTGCAATGTTGGGTACATAAGTTTCCTTGTATTATCCGTCCTTTTATTGTCTTTCTATTTTCCAATTATAGATGGTGACATAATTTGACATTATATGAGGCTTATGGTCTACGAAAATAAAAAAAAATTATCATGCGAATGAAAATGTCGCCGCTCGCCCTTACGTGAAATTGCAACAAATTGGGGTGGACGACGAGCCGACTTTATCGCGCCCTGTGCGATCCACGTCTTTTCAAAGACACGCGGTGCCTGCATGTGGTGGATCCGTATGAACTAAATGACGGGTGAATTTAATCCGTGCCGTATTAATCGAATGTTCAAGCAACATACGTGAATCCAAATGTCGAAAGCACCTAAACAAGCTAGGATATATCCAAGTTCAACAGTGATAAACAATCAATACATCTCTCGTATAATGAACCTCGACATATTAGTCGAACGACAGGGAATGAATTTAATCATTACTAGTCAAAGAACGTGCAAATTAATTACAATTCAATTTCAATGAATGTGCAAATCTAATTAACTTATCAATGCTTGTTTTTTTTATCTTAATTCAACCCAAGAAGTTAATGCAATCGTTGCAGCTCAATATTTCCGGGCAGAAGTGTTTACTTCAATGTAGAAATCCCGATTTTGAAAGGTTGATGGAGTCGGTTTTATCAAATTAAATTTCATTTTTCTTTTAAAAATATGTGAGAACAGTATTCATATACATGGGGCCTCGGTTGGCGGACCGACGTCTCTCTAAGTCTCTTAGGTTCTCCAGTCCATTAAAACTGATTTCCTTCCTGTACGGAGAAGGTTTGGCTTTATTTAACAGGATTTCTAAATAATTACATATATGATCAACACTTCAAAAAACTCCAAAATGATACATCAATGATAAGTTTACCTCAGTTTACCTCAGTTAGTTTTTGTTAAATTTTGCCATCATATTGTTGAGTTGAAGACACATGACAATTAATGAATGCACTAATTTAGTGTTTTACCATCCGTTTGTCATAGATATATAAGATAATATCATTTAACGTAAACCTATAAATGGTAAATTTGTCATAAATTTATCGCTTTGAGGTTTTTGATTGTCAAAAAATTAATTTATGATAAATTTGTCATAAGTACATAGATTTGAGGTTTTTGATAATTAAAATATTAATTTAAAGTAAATTTGTGACATATATACATATTTGAGTTTTTTTTTTTATAGTATTAATCCTTACATATATTCAACATAATGACGATATGTTTTTATTTTTTTATTTTATATATAGTCATTTCAAAAGCATAACAATGTTTTTCTAATTCGGGGATCTATCTTTAAAGCCTTTTTGCCTACAACACGCGATTTTAGAGAGGCAGTGAACCCTACTTAGGAAAGGCAAGAAAAGCACCAAAGACAAGAGAGACTTCGAATAAGAGAGATTTTCAATTCAAATGAGCTAAAATTTCAAGTATGTGAGAAACTTATTTATAGGAAAAATGAAATGATTCATAGGAAGAAATGAGGTGAAGGGCACCCAAAATGACATACAAGGCCCAAAAAATGATGTGCAAGGTTTTAGGTACACAAAACTTGGCCAGAATGACCACCCCACCCTCTAACACATTCATGGAGAATTCCTTGGAGCCCGTTTGGTATATCTGTGTTTGAATTGTAACTGTGCCGTAAAGTATTGTAGTACATGTCTTAATGGCCCAAAAAATGATGTGCAATGTTTTAGGTACAAAAAACCTGGCTAGAATGACCACCCCACCCTCTAACACATGCATGGAGAATTCCTTAGAGCTATCGCGACCAATTTATCAGGTGAACCACCTAGGATTTGGTTAATGGATTGTTAAGCCTAGATTTAACTCGGGCTCTTCCAAGTCCATACCAATTCGCGACTTTCGGTTCAAGTTCTTAACATGCAATTTTTTTTAATTAGGAGTCGCCACTAATCTATTTTTGGTGGGTCGATTAGAAACCCAAGTAAAGTAATGGGAGATTTACTTTACTCCTACGAACCAGAGATTATGGGTACGGGGACTTGGTTACATTAGACTTGGTTACATTGATTTTAAATTTATTTCCCTAACATGTGAGGTGATCATGCGGATGCGCAATCCACCAATTTAACATCCAAGGAAAGCAATGAATAAATTGCAGGAACTTACCTCAAAGCAACAAAAACATCTACAATGTTAAATCAGAATTCACATCGACAACCCTAAATATGATTTCTAATTAACACGCAATTTCTTTTTTTGTTTTCACTTAATTAATGGAAATCGTGCAATATGCCATGCAATATTAATTAAATGACCTAATTCTAATGACATGCAATTACTAATTGAATGGACCTAGCAACAATCACTAAATGGCATGCATTTCATGAATCTAATCCTAATGACATGCGCATGACATATTTTATTTTCTTTTTCCTTAAAAGAATGCAATCTATCCTAGAGATTGAAACTAATTTATTCTAAGACATTTTTTTTGTATTTTTTATGAAATTCGAAATTAGAAAAATGTGAAAATTATCTAATTAGATTAAGATCCTATTCAATTTGTATTAGGAATTAGGTCGAGCCAAATCCTAAGTTAAACTAAAACATTATCTTAACCTAAATAATCCCAAAATGCAATATATCTGAAAAATACCTAAACTTATAACAAATTAAGAAAAAATATTATCTAGAATTAAACTAAGTGCAATTTAATCCTAATATGCAATGACGTGCAAAATATGCTTTAACACTACATGACATGTATATGATGACTTTTTTTTTTCGTTTAATTTCGAAATTAATAATTGTCAAATAATTAAACATGCAACTCAATTTAAAATCTAGCAACCTAAATTGAATTTTTGAATTTTTTTAAAATTTGAAATAAAATTCCTATTCTAAACATGTAAACCCTAAAACATGCAATATTCTAACTCAAACATATCTCATCTCACATCGTTCAGATCGAGGGATAATATTTCGCTAGTAAAATCGATAAATTGATCTTAAGCCTTAAAGATCAAAATATCAATTTTATTCCCGCTTGATTAATTATTTCATCTAAAGCCTTATAGATGAAATAAAAAAACTTAGGCGTGGTTGCGAATTAGGCAATAAATCCTAATTGGGGTGCACTTATCACTCAAATTTAGGAATCATGCAATATTCTCAATCAAATTGAATCGTAGAATATTCAAATTGAGGGCAAACGAGATAATTACCTAATTCAAATTATCGTACAAATAAGCTTCCCAAATTGGAACCAGCAAAATGGATCTTTGATGATGGATCGCAAACCGTGGTCGATGATGGTTCATGGTGCTTAACGGGGCATGATCGATGACACGCATCCAGTAATCCGGAGAAGAACGGTGGCCAAATGTCTTCTCACTTGGTCTTCTTTTGTTCCTTCTCCATATGAACGTATTGGAAGCTACTGGGGACCACCTTTAAAAAAACTAGCTAGCCACCTGGACGCCTGCAAAGACAAATCTATAAACTACCGAGATAGCCCGAACAAGAAAAGAGAGAGTCAGTATTGAATCTTTGTGGGATGTTGCGATTAGGGATAATGAAACTTGGACAGCGACTTCGTCAAGAACCACAACAGGACACGGCGCAAGTGCAGCCGAAGCAGCAGCTTCTTAGTGTGATTGTCGCAAGGCTATTGGTTGGTACGGGTGCCGTTCGTCGTTACGTCATTGGAGGGAATCAGCGGCCTGGACTCATGGTGGATCAACAATGGATCGGCGATGAGTGAGTCGCGATGTGCTTGCAGTGCTATCTTGGTGGAGTTCGTCATGAGCGCTTGCGGTGAATGGCACGGCAGCAAGGCGCCACGACTCACGTTGGCTTGAGACAGCGGTTGAATTTTCGAGCGACTTTGCCGACAAATAATCTCCACCGAGAATTCCGAAGTCACGATCCTTTGTCTCCAATCCCTCTGATGCTTCTTCTTCAAAAGTTGACAAGCAATTCTTCAACATTCACCATACAATAAAAGACAAATTCCACCCTTTTGACCAAAAGCCAAAACAACCCACGATCTTTGATGATCTGCTAGTCAACGACGAGCTGAGAGCTGGAGACTTCTAGATGCACCTGGACAACGTCTCGTCTTGACTTCACGCCGTGGCTACAGGACAAGATGATCTCACCAGGAAGGCTGCGACGTGCGCGTGAGCTTGCTGGTTTTTGCGGCAGGATCACCGGATCTGCAGCAGCGACTGGTCACGGACCGGCGCAGAGGTGCGGGCTACAGGGGACGCCGGGGCATCGGACGGGCGTATGACGGCTCAGGCTCCAGATCTGGAGCGGTGCTGCGAGCAGGGGCACTGGGTCGTGCGGCGGTGGCGTCTGCGGAGCTACGAGCAGAGATGAAAGGCAGGGGCACCCTGACCCGGTGACGCTGCAACAGAGGGCAGAGCGGCCCGGGCGTCGTGGATCGACACTGCGACGGCTTCGTCGGGCTGCCGGTGTCGCGGCTGGCGCGGGCGGCAGGGACCAGCGCGGCTTCAGCAAATGACGGCGAAGGAGATAGGCACTGGAGCAGCAGCAACGAACAGGGCAGGTGACGTCGGGTCGTCGGGGCAAAGGCGAAGCGGCAGCGGTGGCAACGGCGAGCTGCTGGTCGTTCAGGTGAAAGTGAAGTCTGGACAGCTGCAGGGACGAAGCTGCTGCGCGAGGAAGAAGAAGACCCTGTTTTCTCTTCTTCTTTTTTTCCTTTTTCCCGCTCCGCTGCACGTCTCTCTCTCTCCCTTGTCACTGTTCTTGCTGCACTTTTTTTACTTTTTCAGCAAAAGCAAGACCTTTTGACTCTTACAAAACCCTAAAAACGAAGGGGAATTTTTCTCTTTTTGGCTCCCGTTTCTTTTTGCCGAGCAATCGAGATGAAGAAAACCCTCAATGTGGCCGTATGTATCGATATATGTGGCCTCCTTGAACCCTATGCGTTTTAACTTATTTATAGGCCGCAAAGTAGGGTTTTTAATCTTTCCAAATCGGTATCCACAAAAATTCTTTTTCCAAACACAATATTCGTTTTTCCACTTGCCCTATTCGAAAAATTCCATCATATCTCGAAAAATTTTAAGTTCTTATTTTCACAAGATAATTTCCGATTATAAAAAAAAACGGGCTTGGACCAATTTGCTCGCTTCGTGGGCTTAGCCCAGCCTGTCAATTTAAAGCTTAGAACCACTAATTCAAACCTATCCATCACCGCTCCAATAAATAAATGCACAAAATGCAAATTAAAAACGAATGCACCTAAATTGATATGCTATGCAATTAATATTTTTTTTAAGAGATAAAATTAACCTCTAATTTTTAATACAATAAATGAATGACCGGATCGCCAAAATTTAGGTATCAACAAGAGCCCATTTGGTATATTTGTGGTTGAATTGTAACCGTGCCATAAAGTATTGTAGTACATGTCTTAAAGTTGTGAAGCCTCAAAGTTGGATGAGATGGTTTCTCAAAAGATACCATGAATTGTTGTTGCTTTAGAAAGGTTGTACTTGTTGAGGTGTTTACAAAAACACCTTCAAAAGTTGCAGTACCCTTTTCACAGCTAAAACTGTTGCAAGAAAAGCTTAACTAGGTAGCCTCTTTACCTAAACAAGAACACCGGTTGCCAATTAGCCAAAGAAGAAGAAGGAAAAAAGAAATTAAAAAAAAAAGAAAAAAAATTAAAATTTGTTGGAGAAAACTTCCCTATTAGTTTTGAAGTTTACAAAACATTTTCATCAGTCTAATCTGAAGACTTGCAAACTCTATCATCAAAGTCTGAAAACCTCTAGACTCAAGATTTAAAATCTGCCCTCATTGATAGTTTTCAGACCGATGAAGAAAAGTATTATCCGTTGAAGAAAACTTATCCAGATGTGAGTATATCTTTAATGATTTGATTCGTATGGTTGAAGAAGATCTCACAGCTAGAGATGGCAACTCGAGATCAATTATTCATATTGAAATTAATTTGAATAATTAGATTGGTTGATTGGCGAATTTTACTTGTAATGTTCTACTTATGGAAACCTAGATTCTAATTGTATAGGCGAGCATGATTGGTGAGCTATCATCACATTCTTTAAATAACTCGAAATCTTCCTAATTGATTCTGTCCAACGGGTTGATTGGAATAACTCCTTTGGAAGGTGCCAACGGTTATGAAGGCATGGAGAAGTATATAAGGAAGACGTTCAAGTTATTCGAGTGTGTGCGTGAGAGAAAAATTCCAAAATTTGAAGCTCCTAGTTTTTCGTTATTTCAATTGTTGAGCTTAAATTGTACTCAAAAGAGAGATTAGATAATTGTGAAACCTTGAGGAAGTGTAGCAGAGTCTCTACACTGTGGAATCAAGGACGTGAGACTGTAAAATCTCTTTTGGTTCATAGTGAAATCCAGCCGGTCGGCTATGAATGTGGGAGAGTGGACGTAGGTTTGGTCTAAGCCGAACCACTATAAACCTTGTGTTTTGATTCTCTATCCTTAATCTCTTTACTTCAATTCGCAGCTCTATATAACTGTTTATAGTCTTTTATATTTTCAGTCTATCATTCTTAAAAGACAAACTAATTTGTTAAGTTTTGCGTAAACGTCTTTGATTACCTTTTCACCCCCCCTCTAGGTGCTCTTACTAGCCCTATCAATTGGTATCAGAGCTTGTATACTCATTTAATTAAAGTGTTTTTACTTATGAGTTAAAGATCTATAGCTAATATGTTGGCTCCAAGTTTGGTTGAGGGCCAAAGTAACACCAGACCACCTTATTTCGATGGAAGTGATTACATTATATGGAAAAACAAGATGAATGCATTCCTAAGATCGAAAGATCCTCTAGAATGGGATGTGGTAGAAAAAGAAATTATTTCTAAAGCTACATCAGTCTCAGAGAGGGGGAAAGAAGTTGCAGAGGCTAGCGAATAACTCAAGAAGAGATAACCAAGAGACAAGCTCTTAATGCAAAAGTAATTTACTCATTATATTGTACATTATCTCCAACTGAGTATAATAGAATATTTTCTTGTGAAACGGCTAAAGAAGTCTGGGATAGGCTGCACATTACTTATGAAGGAACTGATCGAGTGAAAGAAACCGGGATCAATATTTTACTCGGACAGTATGAAGCCTTCAAGATGAAGTCAGGAGAATCTATTATTGATATGTTTAGCCGTTTTACAGAAATTGTAAATGGTCTAAGTATCAGGGACAACCAATCTCAAGACCCATAAAGGTCAACAAAATGCTACGTGGACTCTTAAAAGACTGGAATCACGTAAAGACTTCAATAAGGGAAATACAAAGGATTATGCTGCTCTTTGTAGACGAATTGGTTGGCACACTTCAGTCCTATGAAGTGGAGCAAATCAATGAAGAAGAAGATCCCAAAGGTAAGAAGTCTATTGCCTTAAAATCTAACAATGACTCTAATGTTACAGACTTTGAAGACGATATGGACGATAAAGAGCTTGCACTCATGATAAGAAGGTTCGGGAAACTGAACAAAAAGGGAAGAAGATTCAATTGGAAGAAACAAAGCACACAAAAGTTTCAAAACAAATCAACTGAGGACGATGAATCCAATAAAGATGTGATTTGCTTTGAATGCAAGAAAAATGGATACATCAGACCTAATTGTCCTTTGTTGAAGAAAAAGAAAGGAAAAGCTGAGAAATACATAAAGGCTCTTAAAGCAGAAACATGAAGTGATATTGAATGCGAAGAGAGTGATCATGATTATGCCAATATTTGTTTAATGACAAAATCAGAATCAGACTCAGATTCTGAGATAGATATAGACTCAGACTCAGACAGCGAAATCAAGGTAAGCAGTTTAAAAATTCCTACTAAAGTCTTGAAATATATTGATGAACTTTGTCTTAGCCTCAAAACTTCTCTTAAGAGGATTTCAGAGCTAAAAAGATAGAATTCTACACTGAAGCAACAAGAAAACTCTTGGAAAGAAAAGTTTGAAAATTTAGACAAAAGTTTTGCTATTTTAAAAGAAAATGCAAACCTTCTTTCAAAAGAAAATACATGTTTGAAAAATGACATTTCAAATATATCAAAAAGGTTTTCATTAGGATATGAGAAGTTGGAAAAGATTCTTTCAGTACAAAGATCTTATTTCAACAAATTAGGCTTATGAATGACTTATGAAACTATTCCTCTAATTGATTTTCCAAAAGTAAAGGAAATAATAAAACAAAGACTTACAAAAGCCTTTTATAGAAATCATTTTCAAAAAGTCATTGTAAAACGTATTGGCCGAAGTGCTCTCAAATGTTATAAGTGTAACAGCTTAAAACACTTTGAGAAAGAATGTCCTATGGTTTGGAGTCCTGTTAAGAATGATTGGGCAAATACTGTATATTACACTAACTTTACTAGACCCAAGAAAATGTGGGTACCAAAGAAAGCTTGAGTTTCTTTTTCAATTGTAGGTCACTATAAAAAAAAAAATGTTAAATGGTATTTGGATAGTAGCTGTTCAAGACATATGACAGGAGATTCAAGTTGTTTTATAAAGCTTGTTCAATCAAATGGAGGAAAATTCTCTTTTGGTGGAAATAACAAAGGAAGAATTGTTGGATGTGGAATAATAAATATTAGAAGTCTTACAATCAATAATGTCCCATTGGTGGAATGACTAAATTACAATCTACTTAGCATAAGCCAACTGTGCGATACCGGATTCAAAATCAATTTCCAGGAAGGAATATATTCGGGAACTAGTAAAGATTTATCTTAATCTTTTACTGAACGAAGACATGAGAATATTTATCTTCTGGATATAAAACCAGAAAGATCTCAATGCCTAATATCAATACAAGATGAAGCGAATCTCTGGCATCGAAAGCTTGGCCATATCAACATGAAGCAAATTGCCAAAATCTCTTCCAAGAAGCTTGTTCGTGGACTACCCAACTTGAAATATAAAAAATATGACTTATGCACACCATGTGTGTTAAGAAAACAGGTTAGAAGTTATTTTAAACCAATAAATTAAGTTTCCACTAATCGTGTGCTGCAGCTCATGCATATGGATCTCTTTGGACCAACCAGAACTCAAAGTATTTGTGGAAAGAGATATTGTCTAGTAATAGTGGATGATTATTTATGATTTACTTGGGTTTACTTTCTAGCAAGTAAGTCTGAAACTTTCTCTCACTTTTCAAAGTTTGCCAAGAAAGTATAGAATGAGAAAGGGTATGCTATCTCAAGTATACAGACAGACCATGGAGGTGAGTTTGAAAATCAAGATTGAAAATCAAGACTTTGCTAAATTTTGTAATGAATCAGGTTTTCAGCATGTGTTCTCTTCTCCATACACTTCTGAACAAAATGGAGTTGTGGAAAGGAAGAACCGATATTTTCAAGAAATGGCAAGAACTCTCTTAATTAAAAGTAGTATTTCTTCTCATTTTTGGGCTGAAGCAGTTTCTACAACATGTTATATAATTAACAAAGAATTCTTAAGGCCTATTTTGGAGAAAACTTCCTATGAGTTATTCAAAGGAAAGAAGTCAATTGTTTCTTATTTTCATGTATTTGGTTACAAATGTTTTATCTTAAAAAATGCAAATGATCGAACTGGTAAGTTTGAAGAAAAATCAGACGAAGGAATCTTCCTTGGATATTCAACCTCCAGTAAAGCCTACAGAGTATTCAATAAGAAGACTCAGTTTGTCGAATAATCTATGAATGTCAAATTTTAAGACTCTTTGCAAAATCAATTGATTCAGATTCAACCTGAAGAATCTGAACTTGCTCCAGACTCTACAAAGTCTATTCCCCTGAAGCAGCTCAAACTTCAGAAGGACAATAACGAATTGATGTTGAAGAATTAATTGAAGCAGAAGATCAGCAATCTGTTAGGCCAATCAGCAACTGGAAACATAAGTCTAGTCATCCCAAAGAACTCATCCTTGGTGACATTGATGAAGGGATTCGTACCATATCCAAAAGGCATGAAGAGTCTAGTGCCGTGGCTCTTATTTCTGAAATATAACCCAAAATTATAGAATAAGCTTTAACTAATGAAAGCTGAATTGAAGCTATGCAAGAAGAGCTCAGGCAGTTCAGCGTTAACGATGTTTTGGAATTAACTCTTAAACCAAAAGGTAAATATGTTACTGGAGTTAAATGGGTTTTCAGGAACAAGATGGACGAAAAAGGAAAAGTGGTAAGGAACAAAGCAAGACTCGTGGCCAAAGGATATACGCAAGAAGAAGGAATATACTATGATGAGACTTACGTTCTAGTAGCAAGATTAAAAGCAATTAGATTATTACTTGCTTTTACTTGTTATAAGAATTTCAGGTTATTCCAAATGGACGTCAAAATTGCATTCCTAAAAGGATTTATCCAAGAAGAAGTCTATGTGGAACATCCTCCCGATTTTGAAGACCTAAGGAAACCAGACTTAGTATTCATAATGAAAAAGGCTTTATAAGGATTAAAGCAAGCACCTCAAGCTTGGTACGACAAGTTAAGTACGTTTTTAATTTAAAATGATTTTGTCAAAGGAAAAGTGGACACTACTTTGTTTATTAAAAGAGAAGTGTTTGCATTTGTGCTAGATTTCAATCAAATCCCAAAGAATCTCATCTAAGTGTTGCAAAACGCATCATCAAATATGTTGCAACAACCTCAAAGTTAGGTCTGTGGTATCCCAAAGAATGAGACTTTACTCTCCTTGGATATTTAGACGCAGATTTAGCAGGTTGCAGAGTTGATAGAAAGAGTATTTTCGGCACTTGTCAATTGCTTGGTAAAAGGACAGTATCATGGTTTTCAAGGAAGCAAACTACTGTGGCACTTTCAACAGTAGAAGCAGAGTATGTGGCTCTAGAAGTTGTTGTTCACAAATCTTATGGATAAAGCAACAACTAAGAGACTTTGGAATTGAAGACTCATGCATCGAGATCAAATGTGACAACACCAGCGCGATTAATCTCCCAAAGAATCCAATTCTTCATTCAAAAGCAAAGCACATAGAAATTCGACACCACTTTATTAGAGATCATGTTCAAAATGGAGAAGTGATAACCCAATTCATTGACTCAAAGAATCAACTAGCAGACATATTTACAAAGCCACTAGAGAAAAGCCTATTTGAGTCTATTCGCACCAGACTTAACATCTTATCTCTTAAAGTCTAAAGAAACTCAGACCTAGGAATAAAGTCTGAAGAAGCTCAGACTCAAGGATAAAGTCTGAAGATGTTCAAACTCAGAAGACCAAGAGCTAAGACTGTAGGTTATTTCAATTTAATTTTTGGTTAAAAACTTGAAAATGTACAGTTACTCATTAATCGTTGATTGATTGAAATCATTTTTCCAAGTTTCCTTTATGACATTTATTCATTTTCGAAAAGGCAGTTATTTTTTTTTAAAAGGCATTTTTACTTTTTCCTTGTAAGTCACTTCATTTACCTCGTTTCACTTGTTTTATATACTGTTGAAATCCGTCTTCTTCGTTTTCACTCTCAAACCCTATAAACTCTAAACTCCCACTTGCTCTCAATTTCCCTATTGTTTAATCCAAAAAGTTTTCACCTTTCGAGCAAGACTGTGAATTTCTCCTTTAAAAGAGACAATGTCTTCGAGAAAGTCATCAAGAATTGCAAGCAGGGGATCACGGCACATGCTCGAAGGTCCTACCCACTTCGACTTGACTGAAGAAGAAGTTTCTACTCCTCAACAGTGACAAAGATAGCAACAACCGACTCAGCAGCGTCAAACTCCACCATTGACTCATCTAGAAGAAGAAGTGTTGGAAGAAGTGTTGGAAGAAGTGGATCCCATAAGAACATTAACTCCTCAAGTTGCTTTCAAGCTTTACTCTAATTTGAAAAAGGGAGGAACTCCTATGTCCCCGATTGATGAATACCTAAGAGAGAGAGGTTATAAGAACAAGACTCTATTTATGCATGACATGTAAAAGATGGGTATTGCTGAGAGACAATCGGCTGAAAAAGCTTTCACTCACTTTCTTACTGACCCACGCTTTGGGACTGCTAATCAACCACAAGGACAGGATGATGATTGTCGCGACCTCCCCGAAGCGGGTTGGACCACCTAAGGGTTCGGCTAATGGATTGTTAAGCCTAGACTTAACTCGGGCTCTCCCAAGCCCATATCAATTCGTGACTTAGGTTCAAGTTCTTAATATACAAATGATGTTTATCATGGAGTCGCCACTGATCTTTTTTGGTGGGTCGATTAGAAACCCAAGTAAAGTAATGGGAGAATTACTTCACTCCTACGAACCAGAGATTGTGAGTTCGGGGACTTGGTTACACTAGATTTCTCTAATGCCCTTTCGGTACCATTCTTTTATTTTCAAAAATGTTTTTGCAGGCAGTTTTGGATTGATTTTAAATCTATTTTCTTAACATGTGATGTGATCATGCGGGTGCACAATCCACCAATTTAACACTCAAGAAAGCGATGAATAAATTGCAAGACTTACCTCATAGCAACGAAAGCATCTGCATTGTTAGATCAAAATTCACATCAACAGACCTAGATATGATTTCTAATTAACAGGCAATTTCTTCTTTTTCTTTTGGTTTTTACTTGTTTAATGAGAATCATGCAATATGCAATGCATGCTACTAATCTAACATGGAATGGCATGACAATGTGTTCTAAACTACACGACATGAGTAAAAAAAAAAAAAAATTGTGTTTTCTTAATGAACATGCAATAATTAAATATGCAAATCAAAATGACCTAATTATAATGACGGGCAATTTTTAATTAAATGAGCCTAATTCTACATGACGTGCACATGATATTTGCTATTCCTAAAAATGCAATTTATCCTAAAAAACTTAAAGTGAGACATGCAATTCTATTCTAATATGCATGATGATTTTTGTTTTTTTTTATATATATAAAATTCGAAATTTTAAAAATTTGCACACAATTAAACATGCAACCTAAAAACTAGCATCCTAAATTAATTAATTTTTTTGGGGATTTTTTTTGTTATGAAAATTTAAAATAAAAAAATCCTATCCTAAATTGACACGTGCAATTCTTAAAAAACTAATATCATGAATGCATTTTTTTGGATTTTTATTTTAAAAAAAAAAAACGAAATAACTAAATATGCTAACCCTAGCCCTAATCTAACTCGCATTTTTTTTTGAAATTTTTTATGCAAAAACAAAAGTTAATTCAAATAACCCGATATCCAATTCAATCAAAGATAAGATTAACACCCAAAATTGACGAACCATATCTCGCGCATGAGATCGGGTTGGTCAATTTTAAATTAAATCACGAATCGAATCTCGGGCATGAGATTGGATTGTCGATTTTTACAAGAGATTGTGAGTCGGATTTCGGGTGCGAAAATCGAACTCCTAATCCCTAATTTGAGGGGTTAATTTTCATTGGAATTTCAATCATGCGTTAATGAATAATCACACTAAAAAACTATATAAAAACAAACTATAAGCTATATAAAAAAAGATAAAATAATAATAAAAAACTACCTAATGTCCCCCTTTTGTTTTTTTTTTTTTCACGCAAGGCTTGGGCTCGTGCGGCTTTTGGTGGGGGTCACCGTTGGAGTGGGCGTAATCGTCGGAGCTCAGGCGAGGGCGGACCGGCAGCGTTGGCAGCAGCGGACTCGGGCGAAACAGCAGCGGCACTCGGACGGAAGTCTCGGGTGAGACTCGGATCTGCACAGCAGCGGCTTTGTCGAGCGGAGTAGAGTCGCTGGGCTAGCGGAGGCGGCGCGGCGGTCAGCAGCAGGTGGTCGTGTTGAGGCGCGGTGGTGCTCGGAGAAAGGCGAGCAAGGTGGTCGTCGGCGCTGGGTCGCAGCGAGGGAGACGGAGGCGCTGCAGCAGAGGATAGAGCGGCTCGGCAGGGGCGACTCGGCGTCGACTCGGGCTCGGGCGGAGCAGGGAGAGGCGGAGTGGTAGTGGATGCTGGTTGCCGTGGACGGCGCGAGCTGGCGGCTGCTGGCGTCGGAGCTCAGGCAAGGGGACCGGCGGCGGGCAGAGGCAACTGCCGCGACTGGTGCAGCGGCAGAGGGCGGAGCAGCTTGGGATGCCGGGGCGGGAGTGCAGGTGCGGGCAGCGGCGACTTCACGGGCTGCTAGTGTCGCGAGGGACTGAGCGGCGGTGGAGATCAATGGCGTCGTGGCTGGGTCGCGAGCGTGCAGAGGCGCGGCAACAACAGGGACGGTGGTGCTGCGATGAAGGAGCTGGGGCGCGGTGATGGGTGCTCGCGGCGTCGGGCAGTGGTGCAGGCGCGGACTGCGAGCGTCAGGGTCGGCTCAGATCTGGGCGACGGCAGTAATGGTGGCGGAGGGGTTGTCGCGACCACAACAGGGGCGACGAGGGGCGGTGCGAGCTCGTGGGTGGTGCTCGCACGGGGAGCGGCCGGCGGTGCGGTGGCTCGGCTGCTGGTGCACCGGCGAGCGCAGCGGCGCGGACGCGGGCGGAGTAGCAAAAACCGGTGGAAATCCAGCAGCGAAGAACTCCTGGAGAAGATGAACAGTAAGGGTCTTGTCTTTGCTTTTTCTTTTTCCCCCTCTCTCTCTTTCCTGTCTTCAGTCTCTGCCAGACTCTCTCTCTCTCTTCTTTTGAACGAAGGAGAAGCTCCCCTCCCGATGTAACTTTTTCTTTTGTTTTCTCTTTCCCCCTTGTCTGACCGAAGGAGAAGCCCTCACAATGGAATTTTTTTCCTCTTTTCGCCCCCCTGACGCGGCTCCTTGTGGTCTTATTTATAGGTCGTCCATTGCCTCTTGAAGATAGCCAACTTTATTGTGACAAGATGCAGCCGCAACTTTTCCTGAATTTAAGCTGAACTTTGCCATTTTTTTATCTTCTTCTCCAGACCTTTCTTTCGGCTACCACTCCGCTCTTCAGCAAGGAAATCTTCTTGCAGGCGCCTGTAGGATTTTTTTACATCCCCCATTTCGTGCGTGTATGTACATGCATTAACGAGGAGGTTTCTTCTACGGTGAATTTTCATTGCGCCATCAAAGCTGACATATTATATAATATTATGGGCATATTATAATAACACAATATGGGCATATTATATAATATATTGTGGGCTGCTTTTGCTTCTTTGAAGATTTCTCCCGAATCCGCACGTCCACCGAATTTGTGTATGCATGTGCATGCATTGATGAGGAATAGACAATGGACGTGTGATTTCCTCATTTTTTCTTATGCGTGTTCAGACCAGCGAAAGAGGGACCATCCTTTTATGCACGCAATCGACCACGAGCCCATGCTTCTTGTTGTCCTCTTAGTACCAATGCAAATGCGACTACATGAGATGCAATTTTACTATATGCAATTTTTACTCCCTAATTTTCTATGCAATTAATTACTACATGATTAGTCAAAATTTAGGTGTCAACAATGATGAATGAATGTTTACTCATTTTCAGCCTAGATCGGGAGTGGCTATAAATGTTGATTGTGATGGTTCAAGTCTTTTCATATTGAAAAGCCATGAAAATGTTTACTTGAATTTGATGAAGAGAGGGGTCATGAACCCTAGGAGTGTCGATTTTGATTTCCTTGATTCAGTGAAAGTAAGTCTGTGAGAGAAGTTCGCTCTATTGCAATTGGAGCGATTTTGTTTTGAATCTACTACTGCTTATCCTGAACTCACAACATACTTTTACTCGAACTTATCTTTCCTAAATGCGAACAGTTTCTCTTTCACAGTGAGAGAGGAGGAGTTTTTGGTGAATATGGACACTCTGGTCGATATAATCGGGGTGGAAAGATCGAGTTTCCAACCAATTAGTGTATCTGCTGCTCATGCTACTCTGTCGTTGGTGAAAAATCGAGATGTTGAAGGCAAGATTTCCTATTCTAGGATAAATGCATCTAATATCTTGTTGCACAAGATTGTCATCAACTGCATTCGTCCGAAGTCGACATCCAAGACTGATGTCTCTCGATCTGAAGCGAAATTGATGTATGCTATTAACTCTGGCTACAAATTCTTTCTGCCCCACACCATCTTGTTTCATATGTATTGATCGGTGGTGAAGGATAAGGGACAACTCCCTTATTCGGCTCTTATCTCATGTCTTTTTAGATATTTTAAAATTCACATCCCTGCACCATTATGTTTGACAACTATTTCTCCAATGGTGATTGGTTTTAAAATGGTCACAAAGATGCGTTTGAAAGAGCTAAACAAGGTGTTGGAGCGTTTGAAAGAGAAGTCTCCCGTGAAAGCAAAACAAGACTCTGCTGTAGCAAAGAGGAAAGGCAAGGAGCCCATGGCTGCTCTAGTAAAGAGGAAAAGAATTCTCATCTTGCAGGATGAAGAGGATGATGATGAAATGACTCTTTCAGCCTTTCGAAATTTGAAGAGTTTTGTCAATTTTGAAGAAACTAGAAAAGAGCCAGAAAGAGAAAAAGAGAGAAGAGAGACAGAGAAGGAAGATGACGAACAGAGGAGGAAAGAGGAAGAGAGAAGAGAAGGCAAAAGAAGAAGAAGAAGAAGAAGAAGGAAGAGAAGGAAGAGAAGAGGAAGAAGAGGAAGAAGAGGAGAGAAGAGGAGATGGAGAAGGAGAAAGAGTAGAGGAAAAAGGACAAGAAAGAGAAGAAGAAAGAAACAAGGGTCAAGACGACTCTTTTGAGCCAACTTTGGCTGTTTCCTTATCCAATGATTCTGAGATGGGAGGAACTGAAACCGGTGATGCGCATCACTCAGAAGCTGAAGCTGATCAAGAAGAAATCTTACCTACTCCACCTGAAGGCAACCAAACAGGGGAAGATGTTGGACATAAAGGTACTTCTTCACCTATCTTTACTAGTGATGTGAGTCGTTCTGCAGCGAATCCAGAAGATGTATATGCCTCTTATTATTCGGAAGTTTCCACTCAGAGTCATGGAGGATAATCTGCTGAAGTTCCCTCTATTCTCAGAACCCCTGGACTTGACTCGGCTGGTCCCAATACTGCAACAGAGCACACGACAGACTTTTCAAGGCTGCTCGAGATCTTATTGGATGTGCGGAAGCAACAATATGCAATGGGGGATCTTAAAAACGCATTCATGGCCACTTCAGTGTCTTTGCATGATTAGTTACAAGCCCTGAAGGATCAAGTGAAGTCTTCTGTGCAAGGTGAAGAATTTCAATCACTGAAGGAGAGTTTTGAAAGGCTTAAGAAGACAGTCAACTTAATGGGAGAATTTGAGCTTGTTTGCCTTTCAAAATAGCCATGATTCTGACTCCATTTTTTACACCTCTTTGATTTGTTTCTCCACTTTTTGCTGTGACAAAAAGGGGGAGAAGTTTGTGCAGATTTGACTCTGTTTTTTGAGTTTTTGATTGGTTTTTGAACTTATCTTTGTTTGGTTGTGACTTGGACTGGTTTGGACTGTTTTGATCTTTTTAATGCTTGTAGTATCTTAAGCCATGTTGTTGATTATGGTAAAGATAATTTTTTTTACAGGACTAACTCGTTTTTTGTGAATGCAGAATCACTACTATCCTTATCCTAATCTACTTATCTTTTATGAGATATTTTGATTTGCTTAAGTATTGTCTTGCAGGTCAAAAGTATTCAAATCTGCAGGAAAGTTTTGTTACCATAAAAAAGGGGGAGATTGTTGGAGAAAACTTCTCTATTTGTTTTGAAGTTGACAAAATGTTTCCATAAAAAAGGGGGAGATTATCTGAAGACTTGCAGACTCTATCGTCAAAGTCGGAAGACCTCCAGACTCAAGATTTAAAATCTGCCCTCATTGACAGTTTCCAGACCGACGAAGAAAAGTATTATTCGTTGAAGAAGACTTATCCAAATGCGAGTATATTTTAAGGATTTGATTCATATGGTTGAAGAAGATCTCACGGCTGGAGATGGCAACTCGAGATCAATTATTCGTATTGAAATTAATTCGAATAATTAGATTGATTGATTGACGAATTTTACTTGGAATGTTCTACTTATGGAAACCTAGATCCTGATTGTATGAGCGAGCAGGATTGGTGGGCTATCATCACATTCTTTAAATAACTTGAGATCTTCCTAATTGGTTCTATCCAACGGGTTGATTAGAAGAACTCCTTTGGAAGGTGCCAACGGTTATAAAGGCATAGAGGAGTATACATAAAAGATATTCAAGTTATTCGAGTGTGTGCGTGAGAGAAAAATTCCAAAGTTTTAAGCTCATAGTTCTTCGTTATTTCAATTGTTGAGCTTAAATTTTACTTAAAAGAGATATTAGATACTTGTGAAACTTAAGGAAGTGTAGCAGAGTCTCTACATTGTGGAATCAAGGACGTGAGACTGTAAAATCTCTTTTGGTTCATAGTGAAATCCAGCCGATGAGCTGTCAGTGTAGGAGAATGGACGTAGGCTTGGTTTAAGCCGAACCACTATAAACCTTGTGTTTTGATTCTCTATCCCTAATCTCTTTACTTCTATTCGCAACTCTATATAACTATTTATAGTCTTTTATATTTTCACTCTTATCATTCTTAAAAGACGAATTAATTTGTTCAATTTTGCGTAAACATCTTTGATCACCTATTCATCCCCCTCTAGGTGCTCTTACTAGCCCTATCAAAATTGATTTTCAAATATAAATAAATAATAAATAATAATTAAAAAATCGATTAAAAAATTATTGAAAGGACTGCATAAAAGAAAAGATTTTTCTTATGGAAAAGAGAAATATTTTCTAGGTCATTTTTGGGTTTTAGCCAAAAACCGAAAGATGTTGTATTCCTAAAAAACATTTTCCAAAAACGTCATATTTTTTGCGAAACGAACGGAGCCCTATTGTTGATCTAGTATCCTCTTGCCTTTTTTGACCACTCATTGGTCATTTATAGCCTTCCAATCATTCCCCAAAGAATGGATCGTGCTCCCGATGTCATCAATCATCACTTTCAACTTGTTCATGTGCCGAGGAGCAACCGGAGCTTGTACGCTTGAGCGAAGTGTCTTCTTGGCAGTCGTCACAGGGGAAGATTGGTGTGACTCAGTCTGAGAGGTGCTCCAAGGACGATGATGATTCAACGGGATGGGCGACGGCGGCTGGGATCTTGGCTCAGCTAGACCCAATGTTTTAAGAGATCCGTCCACGTTGGCTTATTGACATGAATTCAAGCTATGCATGCTATAGTTTTCTTTTCATTTTGTGTTAGATTTAGTGTATCTTGGAGATCATCGTCGGATTGATCGTGAGCTGACTTCGTCATTCTGAATGGCAAAGCCTCATTGAACTCCTCAGCTTTTTCTCGACATGTTTTCTGCCAACTTCTTCCCCTTCTTGGTTTTCATTCAACGGACGTATCCGTTCACATGCTCTTCAAAGAATTCTTAAACGATAGCTGGTGTGTCAGTAATCTTAGGGAAACACGGACCCAAATGTGAAACAGCGTTTCATTTGGTGCGGCAAATTGTTGTAACAAAGTTTGAGTGCATGAAAGATGTTGCTTCTTTTTACTGATTCCCGCATACTGCTATTGTCTCTTATTAATATGCCGAGAATTGCAAATTGGCCCTCGAGAGATTTCCGAGCAAGAGGAACTCCCTTGCGTTTCTCGACGATTTTGACTGTGGTTGCGAACCGTGCATTTTCTTGCTTTTCAGTCGAATGCCCATTCGAGAAAAAGGAAGAGAGCGTCCAGAGAAAAAAGGCCTTTCAACTTGAATGCTAAACTAGGCAATTTCACTTAGCGCATTCTGCGAACAAATCTGTCATCTCGTTCCACGTGCTCGTCACAGTATCGCCAAATGGTTCTGCAAGTGCTCGACGTCCAAGGTGTCTAATAGTGGCTGAAATTCTAATCAAGCTTTGATTGATAGTGTCTCCTCAGACTTTTTCAAGAGTGTTCTTCAGATTAAAATCACTGAAATGCATACCCATGTTTTGAAATCGAAAATTGTTCTTGGACCTTTTTGTCGTTGTACACGAACTTAGCAAGCACTAGTAATTATCCTATCATGGGAGGGCATGGTATCCAAACGGGCTCGGACACTCTCTACAATGCCAAAAAGGATTGATTCGGCCATTTTCTTTCCATTGGAAGAACAATAGGGGTACACAAGAACTTCATGAACTGCAAACAATAAACACAAATTGTCTCTCGTCTTTGGCAAAAAGGTAATGACTATACTAAAAACTGTTCCAACTAAAAGATCATTCTATCTCATAGCCAATGGACCGAGCATTAACGTTTTAATATGGTGTGAATCGACCATGGTTCTCACTTTTAGGGTGAAATCCGATTTGGCTAAGTCTATGGACTGAGACCCCTCTACCTCATTCTATTTTCAGGATGCCCAATTTGGGCAGTTCTGTGTACTCTAGTGTCGTCATTAAATCAACCGAGGAGGTGCTGAACTTACGAGGAGCCATAGCATACCCATCATGAGTCCAAACAGAAGTACTTGGGAGAGTAAATCTGATAAAGGCTTTCAGCAAATAACAATATATTTATTGTTCACGTGATTAGCCTTTGTGAATTCATATTTTAAGATTCAGTCTTAGGAGCAAAAGGAAAAGAAGAATCTAATCTTCTTATGTAGAAGTGAAGTAAAACATATTCATAACGAAAATGACATGATTTTTAAAGGCGTTATTTCTAGGAAATAAAGATCAAGAAATTGACGTTGATTTACCAAAAATAAGATTTGATGGTGTAGTGTGATGCCATTCACTATCCGTGGACGAAAGAGAAATATCAATATAAGAAAATTCAAATAGAGATAATGTGATAGTTGGTCTCATACGATACAAATTAGGCATTTCTTCCATATAGAAATTTACAATACAAACACACATTAATAATAAAGAACTACACTCAATCAAGGAAATAAAGAAAGACATAAAAATATCAATAGCCATTGTTTTCGTCCATGGAAATGAAAGAGATTGACGAAGGATTAGCTGAGTGTACATTCACATGCCGCGGCAAATAAATCGTGAGAGTTCATCTGCACTCAAAAGAGAAACATAATGAGTTTAGAGTATCTATGATACAGTTTTATAGCATTTATAGTGGTATCATATGAATTTATCTTCTCTTTTTTTTTTGTATGACGGAGCAAGGTGAAGGCCCCCGCGGCTTGTTGTTAATGTAGAACATTTAGATACTTTCACAACATTTAAGGCGACTATATTCGTAAATATATTTTCATTATTTTTTTAAATTTGAATAGCATTTTAAATTTTAGTAAGAACGCAAAAAGATACTTTTTACTTTTGCTTGAAATTCTTGGGGTGAGGACCTGTTTATTACTATTATACTAAGGATGGATTTGGTTCGGCTTTCAAATGAGCCCTAGGGAAATACAAATGCCTTTGACTTGAAACCCCTTAGAGGAATGCAAATTGCGTTTGATAAAGAATCTTTTATAAAGGTTCTTTGGCCTAAGTAGTGTTTGGTATATATATATATATAAAGGGCTTTTGGATTTAATTTTTCTTTTACTTTTTTATTAAAAAAATTAAACCCTTCGGCGAAAGGCTAAGATTGCGTGATGGCCACTTGAGTCACGCAACCTCACAGGCCCCTCACTGGCCCTTCGCCGACATGATCTAACCTCATCAACCCTCGCCAGCCACTTTTGCTCAAGAAGATGAATGGTAATGAGGGGCAAAATCGAAAATTAAAGAATTGGTGGGAGTAGTTTCAAAAGAAGAAAACTAGTTTCAACATTTGGCAAAATACTCAAAGCTCGATACTAAGGGTTCGTTTGGGAAGCCTTTTGGGAAAAGTCCTTAAGAAAATGCAAAGGCATTTGTGTTAAGGGTGTTTTTCAAAATGCAAAGTGTGTTTAGTAAATTTATTTGTGAAAGTCCATTGTGAAATATCCTTATGCAAAATAGTGTTTGGGTAAATCAAATTTGTAAAAGGTTTTTTATTATTAAAGAAAAAAAAGGGAACGTTGGCCGGCCAAGGCTTCGCCAGTTACCGCCGGCCAAGGGCTTCACCGGTCACCGCCGGCCAAGTGCAGGCGATCCGGCGAGAGTCGCAGCGACCCTCGCCTCGCCGCGCCGCGGAGGTCGCCGGCGATCCATCTGGTAGCGCGCGAAGGTCGAAGGCCGACGACCACATCTGGTCGCGACCAGATCTGCGACCAGATGGGTCACGACCTTCACGGAGGTCGCTTGAAGCATGGCCGGTGACGCAGATCTGGTCGCTACCAGATTTGCGTCGCGACCTCCGTGAAGGTCGCGGTTGGCAACCCATCTGGTCGCAGCGCGAAGGTGCTGAGGTCGCCTGAAGCACAGCCGGTGATGTAGATCTGGTAGACCAGATCTGTGTCGCGACCTCCGCGAAGGTCGCCTGAAGGTTGCGGCTTGCGGCCGGCGACCCATCTGGTCGCAGCGCGAAGGTCGCAGCCGGCGACCAGATCTGCGACCTCCGCGGCGACCTCTCGAGCGGGGTCTTGCTTTCAAGCGCAGAAGGGTCGCGCGGCGGAGACGAAGGTCGTGGCACGACAGGTCGGCGTGGCGGACGCGACGGTCGCCGGCGACTGCATGCCCTTCGACGGTAACCGCCCACGAAGAAGATGAACAGTTAAGGCAAAAAGGGAAAAACGAAAAATCAACGAGGACAATTTGGGAAGAAACTTTTCTTTTTTAAGCTTAGCTCTCAACATGCCGAGAAGGCTTGGCATTCCCCAAATGGGGCTTGAAAATTTTTACCAAACACTCATCAATTAGCCTAAAGAGCTTTGGGAGTTCAAAGTGGCTTCCAAATGCCTCCCAAACGCAGCCTAATCCCTATTAGCATTGGGCTTTTAGCTTTCAGCATTTGACCAATAGCCCTATTATAAAACTTGCTAGACATCCCAACATTTTTCCAATGAATTTTGGAAGCCGAAAGCCCATTGGAAAATTGAGTCAAACGTATTCTAAGTCACTAGCCAGCAAACCTGTGCCTCAGTCTAGCTATATTTTCACGACAAATACTTACAAATATTGAATTTAGTGAGAAAAGGATATCCTATTTTGTAGAAATATTCTTAGCCACATAAATTTCCTTTTTTATTTCCATTACACGTTACATCTTTAAAAAAAAACATGTTAGGGTAAATTAACTCATAAAATAGTTCTAAAAGTGGACCTACATCTAAGGGGTTTTAACTTTACGCTTTTTGTTATTTAAACTGCTATAAAAAAAATAAAATGGAGGAGGTGGAATTACTCTAAGTGAGCCTTCAAACTAAATTATATGGAGAAGCAATCTTTCTCGTGCTATGCAGGAATTGAATTCATGGTATAAAAACATTTTCTTTTGGTTGTTTCATTATCCGAGTTAAAAGTTTTAGATGGTATTATGAATTGAGTGTATAGTTTTAAGTATAACTCCAGTATTAAATGCAACTTTTAATTTTTTCGTCAAATTTAAATTGGATCATTTACTTTACAGATAGAATTATTTAATATTGAATTCCTTTTGCAATCTAATGACCTAGTATTGATTGTATCTTAGTAAATATTTTTTTCATATCACTTTTTCTTTTTCTAATTGCAATAGTTTATTTAAATTTATTTCAATGGAAGAATTTAATGAATTGCTATATTACATCTAAGAACGAAGAAGAAATAGATGGATGCTTACCTAATCCTCCATCTGCCGTTGTACCCATTTAGTATCAAGTAGGATTCGAGGAATGTGAGCGATGTTGGGCCAATCCTCGCCAATTGTTGGTCGACATCTCTCGCTTAGTTCACCACAATTAATAATGCGTAATTCTTTGAGAGCAGTGAGGGACTGGATTTCTTGTGGTATAGATGATAAGTTGGGACATCGGATCAAGTAAATTACTCTGAGAGATATGTGTTTGGGCAACCATACTGGTATAGCCGTAAATCTCGGGCAATCATAAACAGCAAAGAACTCCAAAGCATGGGCAAACTCATTGAGACATTGGAACAACTCCATCACTTGTTCAAACTTAGCTATTGATAGCGTACGGAGAGTCGGAGGAAACTTGGACTTGTTATCCTGGGTCAACTTGAGCTGGCACTTACGAACTACCAAGGACTCTAGGGCGATTAATTCCACAAAAGGTAGAGATATTGGTCCCGCACAATCCATAATTTCCAATCGTCGAAGGTGAGTCAATTGGCGAGCATCTTCACAAAAAACTCTGAGATTTTGGCATCTGCGGAATCCCAAAAATTCCAGATTTTCTAGGTATTGTATTCCACTTTCTTGCAGACTCATTTGCTTTGTTGTTACACTTAGTTGTCTAAGGCTAAAGAGCCTCTTCATTTTTTTGGGTAAAGCACCTAACTCTAAGCAATTCCCAAGGTATAAGTAGAGCAAACTCTGTAGCTCACAAATGGAATCTGGAAGCTTCTTCAGTCGCTTGTTATCACCTAGAAATAACAACCTCAATTGCTTCAAGTTGCATATGGAACTAGGCAGCTCCTCAAAACTACCATTCCGCAAATCTAGGTACCGTAAGTGATTACATTTGGAGATGCATGTTTTAACAAACTCTCTATTAATAACTCCATCATCAAGTTTGAATTGAAAATGAATTGCATGGAGCCTCTTTGAAGTTGGCTTTCTCAGAAAAGGTGGGACTCCATCAAAATTTGAGTTTCCCTCTATTGAATCAGTGGAGATTGAAATGAACCGTACTCTTTTTGAAATCTCTACAGTATCTAAGCCAATGATAGAGCAATCATCTTGAGCCACATCCATTGCTAGAGAATGGACTAGATCGTGCATTTCAAACTCTAAAATTGATTCGGACTCCTCAACTTCTTTGATCAAAGATCTCTTCCACAACGCTTTAATGTAGTCAACACCAACATCTTCCAATGTTTGTTCTTCCGATGTTGAACTAATGAGTCCTAAACTGATCCATAAGATAATTAAAAAATTGCCAGGGAATATTTTTCCTCTAGGAAAAAGTGATAATGTGGCAAAACAACATTTTAAGTGGGACGATAAATGATCATAGCTAAGTTTAAGCACTGGTCGGAAGTCCTCTTTTTCTTTCACTGACTCCCATATCTCACTATCTCTTATATGGGCCCAATGCCGTACTTTGTCCTTTGTGTAAAGTACACTGCCCACAGTTTTCACAAGGAGAGGAACTCCTTGACATTTTATGACAATGTCATTTCCAATGTCAAGGAGATCAGGACGTGGTTGCTTTTCCTTTTCATCAAATGCCCATTTTTTGAATAAGGCCATGGAATCTTCATGAGAAAGACCTTTTAGATTATACATTGGATGGGTACCCATCATAGAAGCGACTTTTGAAATACGCGTTGTCACGATTATCTTGCTTCCATGAGCTCCTTCAGTCAGTAAAGCTTTCAATTCTTCCCATCTACTGCGGTCAATGCTCCATACGTCATCCAAGACCAATAGAAATTTCTTGTCTTTGATGGTGTTTCGCAAAATAGTTTGCAATTGCTGAATATCAAGGTTACTCAAGCTTTCCCTATTTGCATCTTTGATGATTCTTTCAATAGTCTTTTTTAAATCAAAATCCTCGGGTACACACACCCATAGTCGCAATTCAAATTGCGCTTCGACACTGTTGTCATTGTAAACTAATTTAGCTAGGGCCGTCTTGCCCATACCTCCTATTCCCACAATGGGAACCACCGAGAGGTTTTTGTGATTTGGCCGCATCAATATCTCAATTATTTTTTGTTTATCAATATCTCTTCCGACGACATCCAACGTGTTTATAAATGAGTAAGTCATCTCTCGTGACCGCATTTGCGCCACACCATCGTCAACATTCCGCACATTAAGACCAAATTCTTTCCTATCGATGGAAATTTTAGATAGTGTCTCCCTAATCTCATTGATCTTATGACTGATTTTTGCACGGAGTATCACTGGATTAGAGAGGGAAAAGAAGTGGTGTACCTTCTCTTTGACGCCCCCGTACCGACTGATTACCTGCTTCCGTAAGGCTTCACACTCGAGTTCATCAAGCAGATCCTCTGCATCATACAACACGTCTCGAAGCCGACCTAGCCACCGTCGCAGGCTGTGGTTCTCCACCTGTTGCTCCTCAGCATCTAACAACACCTTATTAATGTCAACCAACGTATTTTCAAGGTCGTGGATCTGATCTTCGATGCTGTAAATTGCGACGGCTTCTTTGAACGCCGAGGATGCGATCTTCCCCAGCACACCCCGTGCAACGCTGAAGATGAATGATTCAGCCATGCTAGGTGATGGGGAAAAAGATTCAGGCTATTTGGCTCGAGACCAAAAAGAGCACCCAATGTCTTCCTCTCTTAAGTCAATTGATATGATGACGACTGTACGATGCTGGCTGTGAAGACCGTGCCAACTCTTATCTGATGCTAGCATTCCTTTTCATTTCCACAGCAAAAAAGCAGGGATATTTGATTTCTAAATCCAAACATGAGAAAGCCAGTGCAATTCGATTGTCGAAACCAACTGCTGTCTTAAATTGAGGAAGGCTTCAAGAGGCTTCAAGAATTCAAGAACAAGGTGCATCTGAGTTTTCCTGTTCAGACACGCTTATGATCAATATGTAACGAGCGTCCCACACTGACATAATGGTGAAGAGAGAGAAGGAAGAGAGAGAATAAGATGCAGCCTGGCACGACATTGCAACATACTTACCTGGATGGGGTCGATGGGCGGTCAAGAAGGCCCATGGCCTAGGTTGGCGACCTCCATTGCACTCTAGGAGGGGCGCCCGCCTAAGGTCAGCCCAAGTTGGTTGAGCCTACGTCATAATTTGTGGCAGCGGGGGCCTGCGTTCGCGCGGCCCCTACCATTTCATAGTCCAAAGGTAGCTTCTGTCATATATGCTCGTGAAGGATTTGCATCAGTGAGTGACTCGATGTTCGCCGCCTTTTTGACCGGTCCTGGCCAAGAGGTCAATAGAAAGACGGTTTCGACCTTTTCCTTATCTTGTTATCTTACTTTCCTTGCGAGTGGCCTACAGGTCAAAAGCAACACGCTTTCTACCTCTTTCTTTATCCTACTTTCCTGGCACCAATAAGGAAACGCGATAAGTTGATACTAATTCTAAATCAAATTTATTGATTTAATGATGTTCCCAGTAAAATGATAATCCGATGCACCTCTGCTAGAATATTTTTCGTGAACTATTTCACTGGCCATCACAAATCAATTATGAGTATCAATAATTGCACTTTTTTTTTTTTTGAGTATCAAATGAACATAACCAATCCTCAGCATAAAATTTTACATTTCAGACTCTGTTTATTTTGCGAAAAATGAATAATTAAGAAAATTGTTTCTTAAAAATGATTGTTTGTACCACTTGAAATAAGTAGCCAACGAAAAACATTTATCATTATCAGTAACTACTTATGTCTAAAAATTTTCCCGAATGATGAAAATATTTTCCGTTCATTCATTTCTATAAATAAATATTTTTATAATAATTCATTTTTCGCTAAATAAACGAAATATCTGTTACAAATGTTTTTTACAAAAGACATTTCCTTTCTGTTTTTGCTTTGACAACTAGGAAAAACATGCCCCAGGCAAGAAAGCCCGTATAAGTAATTATTGATCTCACAACAGATTGTATGTATATTAATTTTCCACTCAACTCATTTAGTTATCCCCAAATAACATTAACTCACAAAACTTGGACTCACACTTCGCCAAAAATGTCGTTCTCCCATGGTCATTGGAGGATGGAGGGGACAGGTTAATCAAGACCGCAATGGATTTGCATGGCGGCGAGGAAGAGAATTTGATAGATATCAACATTTTTCCGACAAGAAAGTGTCACGGTGAAGGATATATTCGGCTTATCCATCGAACTGATATTGAAGTTGAAGATGAATGCGAGGATTTTGGATTTTATTCATTTTTCATTTTTGTTTCTTTGGGGATGAGAGACTCAAAGGGATTGAAATCTACGAAAAAAGAGGAATCGGATATTGGATATTTTAGCGGTTGAGAATGGTGAAAAAATGTCTATTAGAGAAGACAAATGGCTTAAGAATGGACCCATAGGTGGCCCGGCGACAAGAGATGAGCCACTCAAAGTGGCTGATTTAATAGATATGGAAGCAGCACAATGGAAAGAACCTCTGTTAAGGTCCATGTTTGATGATCAGCAAGTCTTGAAAATCATAGCTATCCCTATAGGTCTCCCGAGCAAATAAGACAGATTGGTATGGACAGATAACAAATCGGGGAACTATATAGTGAAAAGCGGAATTTCAACAACAGAATCACAACAATCAGCCCACACACATTGACAACAACAGCATCCTACCAGGTTAAACCAGAACTTTGGAAGCATATATGGAAATTAGCAATAACCCCTAAGATTAAATTCTTTTTATGGAATGCATGCCAAAATACTTTGCCAACTTTGGAGAATCTATACAAGAGGAAGATAGTACCTGCACCCATATGCCTAATTTGCAACCTCAAACCGGAAACGATCGAGCATGCCCTGCTGCTCTGCCCTTGGACCTCTCAAATTTGGAACGCGCAAACTCTGCAAGTCAAAATATCTAGAGTGGGTTTGACCCGATTGGATGACTGGCTATATAAAGTGAAAGAAGATCCACGAAGCTCACCAAAATTTGATCTAATCGTGAACGCTTTGTGGTGCATTTGGAAGGACAGAAATCATTTTATCTTCAGGAAAACCCCCTGAACCCGCATCATACCCTGTTCAAAGCCTCAACGTTACAAGATAGTTTTGCGACTTGGAACCGAAAACCAAAAGAATAGCAAAAACGTGAAGTCTCACCTCAGAAGTGGCGACCCCCAAATCCTGGAACAATCAAGATCAACATAGACAACTCTTTTGTTAGCAACCTCAGCATACACCCAGCCTCTGAAGTGGACCAAGGAGATGGCGTCTTCACCTCTAGTACATCCCCAGCCTCCGATCCAACTAGAGGAGCCGGTTTCTTCCAATCCAACGCACCCCCAGCTTTTGAACCAACTAGAGAAGCTGTCACCTACTTTGGCGCAATTCCAGCCTCTGTTCCAACTAGAGGGGCCGACGCACACCCAGCCTTTGAATCAAAAAGAGGGGCTGTTCTCTGCAACTCTAGTCCTCCCCCTACCTTAGATCTGACCAGAAGGGCCAGCGACCATTACAATCACGCTTCCCCAGCCTCCGATCCCACCAGAGGGCTTGTCTTCAGCAGCAACGATGCTCATCCAGCTTCCGATCCACTCAGAGGAGCTGTCGCCTGTATCTGCCGTGACTCCCTAGGCAGATTAGTAGATGGGTTCGCCAAATCGGTTGCAGTCAGCACAGCGGAACGAGCAGAGGCTGTGGCGCTCGTCGAAACCCTAGATTTTATCTCCACCAAGTTTCCCCCGAACGGAACTAAACTGAAGCTCACTGCAGCAGGCTCGTGCACAGCGTTTTCACTTCAGAGGAGTTCAGCTGGGATGCACAACCATCGGTAGACCGGGGCAAGACAAAGATGCAAGCAATTCAGGCTATTTGGTTCGAGACGAAAAAGAACACCCAATGTCTTCCTCTCTTGAGTCGATTGATATAATGACGACTCGCATAATGTCTTCCTCACTAGTGGCCTCCAGGTCAAAAGAAACACGGTTTCGACATTTTTCTTATCTTTTCCTTATATTTTTATCGTACTTTCCTTGCGAGTGGCCTAGAAACACGATTTCGACGTTTTCCTTATCTTTTTATCGTACTTTCCTTGCGAGTGGCCTAGAAACAGTTTCAACATTTTCCTTATCTTTTCCTTATCTTTTTATCGCACTTTCCTTACGAGTGGCCTAGAAACGGTTTCGACATTTTCCTTATCTTTTCCTTATCTTTTTATCGTACTTTCCTTGCGAGTGGCCTAGAAACACGATTTCGACCTTTTCCTTATCTTTTTTATCGTACTTTCCTTGCGAGTGGCCTAGAAATGGTTTCGACATTTTCCTTATCTTTTCCTTATCTTTTTATCGTACTTTCCTTGCAAGTGGCCTCCAGGTCAAAAGCAACATGCTTTCTACCTTTTTCTTTATCCTACTTTCCGAGCACCAATAAGGAAACGCGAAAAGTTGTTACTAATTCTAAATCAAATTTATTAACTTAATGATGTTTCCACTTATATGATAATCCGATGCACCTTTGCTAGAATATTTTTCATGAACTAGTTCACTAGCCGTCACAAATCAATTATGAGTATCAATTATTGCACCTTTTTATTAGTACTGAATGAACATAAACAATCCTCAACAAAAAATTTTACATTTCAAACTTTATTTATTTCACGAAAAATAAATAATTAAAAAAATTATTTCTTAAAAATGATCATTTGAATCACTGAAAATAATTAACCAACAGAAAGCATTTATCATTATCAATAACTACTTATGTTCGCCGTTGTGCCTCCTATCGTGGTGAGCCAGGGTTCTTTTTTGTTGTTGTTTGTTGCGCGTGTCGAGGTCATCGGGCCGGAATCCACGGCCTTTGTTGGCACTAGCACCACCAACACAGACCATGGCTTGTTAGGGTTGGCCTCGCCTAAGTGAGGGTCGGCTTGCCTAGGTGAGGGTAAGCACCAGTGAGGCCGACCCTCACCTAGGTCAGGACAGCCTTGTTGATCATTGCTTGGGTGTGAGTTGGCCTCGCTAGGCCTCTCCATGGAAGTGACGAGCTCGAGCTCGAGGTTCTGGTCAGTGAAGGGTACGAGCCGCTCAGCGTGTTCAACTGGCACGATCACTTCGCTCTGCTGGGTTGGCCGGATCTACAGCACATGAGGGGGAGGCATCGGGATCTCTGCTGCAAGGTGAACATCTTCATGGTGCTCGTGGAAGATCACAGGATGAAGAGAAAGGTCAAAGGTGAGAGCCGTCGAGATTTCATCAACGTCTCGCTTGACTTGACAAGGAGAACCATCTCAGTGACTGACGTGATTGCTGTTCTCACCCGTGGAAGAGAAAAAAAAGGAAGAAAAGAATTATAAAATATTAAAAATATTAACGTGAGTAATTTCAAGTTAAAATTGACCAAATAGATTTAATTGGTATCAATTGAAAAAGGTATTAAAATAAATTAATACAATTAAAAGATTTAAAACTGAATTTGTATCAATATAATATGTTTAGAACTTTTTAAACATTTTTTTCTTTAACGTGTTCATGACATACTTAATGTGAAAGGAAGTACGTCAAGTCTTCAAAGTTTCGGTGTCCGATTGAATCTTTGTCGAAGAGCAAAAGTTGCAAGTGCTTCTCTCATTAAGACACCGATTTTGGGCCAATTGAGGAGACGAACGAGGGAAAGGCATTTAAGGACTGAGAAAATGTATGGAGCAATGAGGAGTCGTGGAAATGCTCAGAGAGAGAGAGAGAGAGAGCGCATTATCAAGATCTACCTTTTGTCCATTTAAACTTCTGCTCTTCGCCTCTGCCCATAATTTGAATGTAATTGTTGCACAAAATACTTTTAATAATCGTTCATGTCCATTAAAACTTCTGCTCTTCGACTTGTCATTGATCGATACCTTCGACTTGTTCATGTGCTGCGGAGCAATTGGAGCATGTTTACTTAAGCGAAGCGTCTTCTTGGCGATCGTCAGGGGGAGGATCGGTGTTACCTGGTCTGCTGAGTAGGACAGTGAATCCGGGGAACGGCTAGCGGTGACTGGGGTTTTGGCTCGGCTAGACCCAGTGTCTTATGAGATCCGACCTTGGCTTACTGATATCAAGATCCGTACAAGCTGTGCGTGCTGTAGTTTTCTTTTCATTTTGTGCGTAGAATTTGTGTATCATCAACATCATCGTCCGACCGATCGCAAGCTGACTTCATCATTCTGAATAGCAAAGCCTCCCCGAACTCCTCAGCTTCTTTCCGACTCGGTCTCTACCAACTTCTTCCGATGCTTGGGTTTCGTTCGACAGACGTAGTAGTCCACATGCTCTTCAAAGAATACTTGCAAGATAGCTGGCGTGTCAATAATCTTTGGGAAACATTGAACAAAATGTGAAACAACGTTTCACTCAGTGCAGCAAATTGTCATAACAAAGTTTGAGCTCCCGAAGGATGTTGCTTCTTTGTCCTATACGTTGTCTAGCACGAGGAAAAATTTCTTACTATTTACCAAGCATCACAAATGGGTCCAAATTGCTCAATGTCCAAGGTATCTAATAGCGGCTGAAACACTAATCAAGTCTTGACCGATGGTGTCTCTCCAGAATTTTTCCAAAGTTCTCTTTAGATCAAAATCATTGGAAATGCATACTATGTTTGAAAATCGAAAAATATTCTTGGACCTTTTCGTCATTGTACACAACCTCATTACCTAAACAGGAACGTCGGTCACCACCGAGGAAGAAAAAGGAAAAAATAAAAATAAAAAGAAAATGAAAAATAATTAAAAATTGGTTTTAAAACATAAAATAATAATAAATAATAATAATAAATCAATTTTTAAAATTTTAAAATTATTGAAAGGAATGCATAAAAGAAATTATTTTTCTTATTGAATTGCAGATAAATATTTTCTAGATGATTTTTGGATTTTAGTCAAACACCGAAATATATTGTGTTCTTAGAAAATAATTTTCAATAATGCCATATTTTTCACAAAACAAACAGAGTTCTGAGATTGATCTAGTTCCTGGCCCCCTTTTCTGATCACCCGTTGGTCATTTATGGCCTTCCAATCATTCCCCAAAGTATGGATCGTGCTCCCGATGTCATCGATCATCACTTTCAACTTGTTCATGTGCCAAGGAGCAATTGGGGCTTGTACGCTTGAGCGAAGTGTCTTCTTGGCGATCGTCAAGGGGGAAGATCGGTGTGACTCAGTCTGAAAGGTGCTCCGAAGAGGACGATGATTTGATGGGATGGGCAGTGGCGGCTGGGATCTTGGCTTAGCTAGACCCAACGTCTTAAGAGATCCGTCGACGTTGGCTTACTGACATGAATTCAAGCTATGCATGCTATAGTTTTCTTTTCATTTTGTGTTAGATTTAGCGTGTCTTGGAGATCATCGTCGGATTGATCGTGACCTCACTTCGTCATTCTGAATGGCAAAGCCTCACCGAACTCCTCAGCTTCTTCTCGACATGTTTTCTGCCAACTTCTTCCCCTTCTTGGTTTTCATTCGACGGACGTATCCGTTCACATGCTCTTCAAAGAATTCTCAAATGATAGCCGGTGTGTCGGTAATCATAGGGAAACATGGAACAAAATATGAAACAACGTTTCATTTGGTGCGGCAAATTGTTGTAACGAAGTTTGAGTGCATGAAGGATGTTGCTTCTTTGTACTGATTCCCGCATACTGCTATTGTCTCTTGTTAATATGCCCATAATTGCTAATTGGCCCTCGAGAGATTTCCGAGCAAGAGGAACTCAATTGCATATCTCGACGATTTTGATCGTGATTGCGAACCGTGCATGTTCTTGCTTTTCAGTCGAATGCCCATCTGAGAAAAAGGAAGGGAGCGTCCAGAGAAGAAAGGCCTTTCAACTTGAATGCTAAACTAGGCAATTTCACTTAGCGCCTTCTGCGAACAAATCTGTCATCTCGTTCCACGTGCTCGTCAGTATCGCCAAATGGTTCTGCAATTGCTCGACGTCCGAGGTGTCTAATAGTGAGAAAATATTGGGTGGTCCGGGACCACCACGTCAGCGTGGTCCCCTGCCACTCACGAGATGCCATGTGGAGGGGTGGGCCCCACTTGGTGTCTTCTGCCTTCTTCCCCTCTCTCTCTCTCCTCTTCCTAGCCTGCCGATGCCCTCTCTCTCTCCTGTCAGAGCATTTATTGCGGACGTTTTTCTCTTTCCTTCGTTTGAGAAAGAAAACGCCGTTCGGACGCACGTCCCTCTCCATTTCTTTCCTTTCGAATTTTTGAATCTGAAATTCTCTCTCCGCGCTCGTTCCCCTGCCGTCGCCGACGAACCACATTACGGCCGCTGCTACTCCGGTGCTCGCTCGCTTCTCTCTTCGGGCTCGTTGCTGCTCCGTCGTTCGTTCCGCCGTTCCCGGGGTCGCAGATGCAGCACGCGGAGGAGAAGCAGGCCTCTCCGAGCTCCCCTCAACGTCGGCGAGCGTCGCCCGCCGAGCGAGACCCCCACACACCGGAAGGCTCGGAGGCGAGGTTGCTGGAGAAGCTGGTGCCGTACGCGAAACGCGACGCCGACGGCCCTCCACCTCCGCCGGTTGCCTCCGTCGGCGTCGGAGTCCGTCGCCCCCGACTCCGACGCCGACGCCCCCTTCGCCTCCCTCTCGCGACCTCCGCTCCGCTCTCTCCCTCTTTCCTCTGCGGAGCGCCCTTACTGGCCAACCCCGCGAGCAACCTCTTTCCGAGTCTCCGTCTCCTTCGCGGCCAGGTAGACGTCGTCCATCTCTCTCTCTCCCTCTCTTTCTGGTGTCACGGATTCTTCTTTCTTATTTCTGTTCCATGGTGATGAGCAAGTGTACTCTAGCTTGATGATGCATCATGGGTAGGTTCGTTTCATAAGATTGAGATTAAGCTACACTGGTGCGGAGGTTGTTCGTAATGGGATGTGCGTCTCTTGTGCCGAATAGAGTGTTGGGTCGTGCCTTGGAAGCTGAAAAGATGAACTTTAGTTGTTTCCTTGTTCTGATTATGCTATTAATTAGTCTGTGATATCACAAGTTCATTCGATGTTGGGATTGAAGTTTCGGTGTCGGGTTATGTTAATATTGGGAAGGTTCATGCTCTGTGTTAGTTTTTGTTCACACAATGGATTCTCTCTGTGGTGGGTTTGCAGCTTCGGTTTGACCAATCGGCTGGGGCGTGCTCGAGGGGCTTTGATCAACTCGATTCTTGCTCTGCTGGCCATCCTCTTAGAAAAAAGGCGGCTCGTAATTAGTTGTGTCTTGGCTTTGTAATGGACCAAGAGTCCCGAGTGGATGAGGACTTCCCCCTCTTCCATAAATGCTCCAAACAACCTAAAGTGCCACCATCATCATCGATAACTACTTCCTCCTCCTCCAGTCTTGCAGCCGAGACGTCAATAAAGCAAGTGGAGAAAGTGAAGGAGGATACTAGCCTTACTAGCACTAATGTCTGGGTAACAAGATTTGAAGCTTTCAATCAGAGCAAGAGTGAAATCGCATGGAGTTTTAGATTTGAGTATGACATCTACTTCAACCGTTCCTGCGTTAAATCTTTTTGACATTGCATTCGGATTTGCATTTTTGTGCCTATGTACTTCATCGTAAGTTTTTATCTTCTGATATTCAATGGTAGGATGGGAGAAGGCTGAAAATGAAGTCTTGGTGCTAAAGAAACAACTGGAGGCTGCAACACAAAGGAACTCAACACTAGAAGATCGAATCAGTCATCTTGATGGAGCTCTTAAGGAATGTGTGAGGCAGCTCAGACAGGTGAGGGAAGAGCAAGAGCAGAAGATCCAAAAGCTGTGGTCAAGAAAACTGGTGAGTGGGAATCAACAAAGGCCGAGCTTGAGACTAAGCTTTCCAATGTCCATGCCCAGCTTCAAGCAGCCAAGAGTGAAGCTTCTTCAGTTATATGTTCTGATCTCGGCCCTAAGCTTGATGCTGCTGAAAAAGAGAATGTGGCCCTCAAAGCCAAAGTCCTTTCTATGTCGGAGGAGCTAGAACTTAGGATTATTGAGCGTGATTTGAGCACCCAAGCAGCAGAAACAGTCAGCAAACGGCATTTAGAGAGCATAAGAAGGTAGCTAGGCTGGAAGCCGAATGCCGCAGACTCAGATCTTGAAAAATAAAGCAAGTGCGACAAACGATCTTAAGTCTTTCTCTGCATCATCGGTTTGTGTAGAGTCCTTCGATGATAGCCAATCAGATGTAGGGGATAGGTTGGTAACAGTTGAGAATGACGTGCAGAAAGCGAGTTGCTCGGAGCCAAGTGATTATGAGCTGTGCCACTCTGAGTCATGGGCATCTGCTCTAATAACTGAACTCGACCATTTTAAGAAAGAGAAATCCTTCGGAAAGAATCTCATGGTCTCTTCAGGAGAACTTGATTTAATGGATGATTTTCTGGAGATGGAAATGCTTGCAGCTTTACCAGATGCAGAAAGTGGAAGCTGCAGCCATGGAGTGGGGCCTGCTCTGGATCAAAACAGATCTGATGAAGTCACTCTCAAATCTGAGCTTGAAGCCATGATCAATAGAACGGCAGAGCTGCAGGAGGAATTAGAGAAGAAGAAAGAAGAAAAGGAGGAGCTAGAGATGGCTCTAAGTCAATGGCAAAAGCAACTTGAAACGTCATGGAGTCAGCTCAATGAGGTTGAGATGAGATTGACAGAACTCAGCAACATGTTGTCTGCAGCACAAAAATCGAAGCAAGCTGCAGAGGAGGAAGCAAGGATTACCCATGAGAGGATGGAAGTAACAAAGTGAAGACTGATGGATGTTGAAGAGGAGATGCAAAACTTGCTCCTTAATGACAAATTACTACAAGAAGAGGTTGAAAGAGAGCGTGCTTTGTCTGCTGAAAATGAGGCAAAATGTGGGGAGCTGGAGGATGAAAATCTAAATATGAAAGGGGATGCTGAACTGCAGCATGAGATCAAGCTTCAGCGTGTGTCTGTCTCTGATGAACAGCTTAAAGTAAGGCAGGTTAGTTCTCTATGGCTTGTGGATGTTAGTCTATATCCAATGGAAAGCATGATAACATGAGTAAATTATCAAGATGGTATTGCTCCTTTTACATAATTTATCAAGTTTGCCGACAAACCCGCTACTGCATTTTGAGTGGCCATGTTACAGTTGCATGTAGAGTGAGTTCCATCTGCATGAGAAAAGAGAGATGCCTCTCTTGGTACATTCACATCCTGTGTCTGGACATCTGATTTGGGTGCTTTTTTATGAGATATGACTTCAATCTCCCAGGTCAATAGTTATTTATTTATAGCCATCTCAAGGAAGATGAAATGATTATTTTCCAATAACGCAGTGTGGTTTTGATCTTCATATTGACATATAGCTATGTTAGAAACAGGAGGGCCGCATCAGCATCTTGTACTTTATTAGTACAAACTGTATGATTGGGGCACAATCTAAACAAATCTCAAATTTCACCGTTGCATTGAAGACATTCAGAAGTTAATATAGAATTTCAAAGCACTTGACCTTTGCTGTAATGTAATTTTCGAGCTTAAAAAGCACTTATAGTGCTGCGATAGGGTGCTTCTAAACTAACTTAACTAGAAAATTCTCATGCTAGGCGAACTTTTTTTTTTTTTTTTTTCTGTGGGTTGTGGTGCTTTGAGCAACACTGCGCTTGCTGACACCATCGACTATCTGATAGGATCAGCTTACCAATGTTTTATTCATGCTAAATGGGCGATCATGACTTAGTCTGAATTTAGTTTCCTCCTTATGTTCTCATTTAGTTTTGTTATGTAAAACAGGAGCAAGAGCTAGCAGTCGCTGCTTGCTAGTTTGCAGGTGCCAGAAGACTATTTCATCTCTCGCTTAGCAATTAAAATCTCTAGCTGCAATAGACGACTTCTTCGCAGATTCCGATCCAATGTGCAATCACACGGATGAAGGATTACTAAGCCCCGAAAACGAGCTGCACCATTTAAGCAGCCCACCGGTCCTCATTTCTGCTGAACAAAGATGAAATAATCATGGTTTAAAGATTTGATTATTCAACTAGCTGAGGCAGGAAGATGAAATGAGTGAGGTGAGATGGGAAGAGTGTCTACTTTGATCTTTTGCCTTGTGAATAAACAACCACTGTTGTAAATGCATTCATGACATATCTGAAACCGACACTCGTGAATCTCAAGTATAGCGATACATAGTCACGCTTTTGAATGATAAAAGGTTTCAATTCCTTCATAGCATGTGGATGTCCAAATTGCTTAAAGTTGCCAATTGTCTTGTTTGGTGTTAGTGAGTTGTAGCAGAGGTCGTAAGCTCATCTTGGCCCTCAGCAATCCCATGGCGGGCCACCTAGAAGAGTACACATGCCCCTAACTTTCGGTTTAGGATGTAGGGGGTGCCTCGGAATTCTGTTAAAGCTTTCGGGAATAAATTTGTACGTGTTCTCGTACTCAAAATTAATCTATTAAACTTTGCACGCACCTAGTTTAAAACCCCATTGTGTTATTGAGCAAAAAAAATTTAGTGTCTAAATCCGATACCTCAATTTTTTTTCTATTTTTTGCTCAACAACCATTTTTCAACCTTTTTTTTTTTTAAGTTTTCGGGAATAAATTTGTATGTGCTCCCGTACTCAAAATTAATCCATCAAACTTTGCACGTACCTTGTTTAAAACTTTATTGTGATATTGAGCAAAAAAAATTTGACATCCAAACCCGATACCTCAATTTTTTCTCAATTTTTTCTCAATTTCTTGCCGAACAACCCTTTTTCAATTATTTTTTTTAAAGCTTTCGGAAATAAATTCGTACGTGTTTCCGTACTCAAAATTAATCCATCAAACTTTACAGGCACTTACTTTAAAACGTCATTGTGTTATTGAGCAAAAAAATTTTGGCGTCCAAACCCGATACCTCAATTTTTTCTCCATTTTTTGCCGAACAACCATTTTACAACTCTTTTTTTTTTTTTTAAAGCTTTCGGAAATAAATTTGTACGTGTTTCTGTACTCAAAATTAATCCATCAAACTTTGCGGGCACTTACTTTAAAACCTCATTGTGTTATTGAGCAAAAAAAAATTGGCATCCAAACCCGACACTTCAATTTTTTCTCCATTTTTTGTCGAACAACCCTTTTCCAACTCTTTTATTTTTTTTGTTAAAGCTTTCCGAAATAAATTCGTACGTGTTTCCGTACTAAAAAATAATCCATCAAACTTTGCACACACCTAGTTTAAAATCTCATTGTCTTATTGAGCAAAAGAAATTTGGCGTCCAAACCCAATACCTCATTCTATTTAATTTTCGTATTGCTCCTACGCAACTCCTTTTCATTTTATTTTCCACCTCTGATTTGATTTAGTGGAAAAACTGAATGCCAAGTTGCCAAACGGTCTAGCTAAAGGTTTTTCCTAAGGAAAAAAAAATTAAAAGTCAAACTAAAATGGTCACGAAAGTCGCTAATTATTTTGTCTGGCGGAGAAAGTTTGGGGCATGTGTACTCTTCTAGGTGGCCCACCATGGGATTGCCAGGGGCCAAGATGAGCTTGCGACCTCTGTTACAACTCACTAACACCAAACAAGACAATTGGCAACTTTAAGCAATCTGGACATCCACATGCTATAAAGGAATTGAAACCTTATATTATTAAAAAATCTGAGTTATGTACCGCTATAGTTGAGATTCACGAGTGTCGGTTTCAGAGATGTCATGAATGCATTTACAACGGTGGTTGTTTATTCACAAGGCAAAAAATCAAAGTAGACACTCTTCATATCTCACCTCACTCATTTCATCTTCCTGCCTCAGCTAGTTGAATAATCAAATTCTTAAACCATGATTATTTCATCTTTGTTCAGCAGAAATGAGGACCGGTGGGCTGTTTAAATGGTGCAACTTGTTTTCGCGGCTTAGTAATCCTTCATCCGTGTGATTGCACTTTGGATCGGAATCTGCGAAGAAGTCGACTACTGCACCTGCAAGCTGGCTAGCAGCGACTGCTAGCTCTTGCTCCTGTTTTACATAACAAAACTAAATGAGAACTTAAGGAGGAAACTAAATTCAGGCTAAGTCATGATCGCCCATTTAGCATGAATAAAACATTGGTAAGCTGATCCTATATAGTCGATGGTGTCAGCAAGCGCAGTGTTGCTCAAAGCACCACAACCCACAAAAAAAAAAAAAAAAGAGTTCGCCTAACATGAGAATTTTCTGGTTAAGTTAGTTTAGAAGCACCCTATCACAGCACTGTAAGTGCTTTTTAAGCTCGATCAGAGTGCATCACACAAAAGAACAAGATAACATAAAACATAGCATGATCATGCCTTCATTCGTCGAACCGATAGCAAAAAGACAAACTTGAACTCATACAGTCATACGAATACCATCAATTGCCGCTTTGATTGCAAACTTAACTCATTGTAGATCCATTTTACTCGAATCGGCAATTGCATAGGGATATTGGGTATGGTGCAAGACGCTTGCTCCATATTGGCAACCTCTCTGCTTTCGTTATTGATTGTGACATTCTTCTGTCTAGGATGTGCGGTGCCAACCAGAACAAAGGGAGGAAATATGCATTACCAGAACAAGAAAGACAGAATTTCCATATAACCGAGCCACATTTCTCACTCTTATCCTGCATGTAGCTACATCTAGGTCCAGTAATGTGCTGGCTAGTTTCTCCAATCACTAGCTGAAAAGCAACCATTCCAATCCAAAACACAAAACATATTTATGATCTGATACTTTGTGTCATTTATTCGTTCATTCATTTGCAATCTGACAGTTTCTACGTTCTTCTGAAAATGAGAAATAACAATGGTGTCAGAAGCACAGATAGCATGTCACAAGCCAATCTCACAAGTATCCTATGTCGACCTTCAATATGAAAAAAGCAGCAGCATTTGGAGATGATGGACTCTCACAAAGATAATTCAATACTGTACATCGAATGGATACATTCTTAAGGCCCAGCTTACAGCTCAACTATTCTTATGTAACTTTTTCAATGTGCAACACTAAAATGAGCTACATGATCCAGGCAACAGGCACAAAGCAGTCTCTGTGGCGAGAAGGGGGCATCCATATTTTAAAACACATTACCCTGACCAGAGTTCCATGCCTCATGACTTGACCGTCAACTAAGACCATTCAATGAGACCACACCCATAGATATGATTAACCTTGAAACCAGAAAGACCAGATAAATTGACATAAGGCCGATCCCCAACATCTTGTTCGGTCGCATGTCATGTCGGGGCAAGACGATGAGTGACCAAAGAATTCCGCTCATCAGAAACCCCATCGTGTAAAATAGACTGCTATCCTGGGGGACTACAAATGATGCAGGTCTACTAGACCAGGCTCCAAGAAACAGTGAAACTCCCAGACCAGCAAGTGTGTTAAACATAGGCCCAGCATCACAACCCGACATTGCAATCTGCACACCATCTCCACCATTCATTGCCGATGCTACATTTGACATCCAATCACCCATAGAGTTTCCCCAGGCCAAAACTGTCAAACCAAGGATAGAAGGATTTATGCCAAAAATAACACCCAGCAAAGAAACAAGCTCGTTTGCGACTATGTAGAACCAGATTATACTCATGAAGAATCCTCCAAAGACCCAAGGAAATAAGAACTTGCGTGGTGGTTGATCAGCTCTGGTGTACACATATGCAAAAACACCAAGTACGCCCCCAGCACATATGCCAATAGCATATGCGATTTCTCTGCTCAGATTTCAAACATCGTCTTGCGTGTTCCATAAAAATGCCAAAAAAATAGGTGCTAATGAAGCACTGGCGACAGCATATGTCTTTGACCATCTTTCTTCCTCGACTATAGGGATTGTCAGCCGCCTTGGTAGTGTCAGCGGATCTCCAGTAGAGAATAATTTCGACCATGTGAAGGAAGAATTTCCATTGGCCATTTCATCATCATTCCAACCCCACAACTGCTTTGGGCTATCCGGATTCACTTTGACAGCCTCATTTGAATAAATTGCAACATTTGAAGCCCACATCCAGTGCGGCAACTCGCTTTGCAGATGAGGTACATCACCATCAGAGTTTGACTCAATCAGTGAAGCATAAATAGATTCGTCTTCCTCACTTCCTTGAGAAAAGATACTTCCTCTGACAGGAAGTAAAGGCGTAACAGAATCTAGCCTTAATTTCCTGGATTGTTTCCTCAGCATCTCATTGGCGGCAACTGCAAAGGCATAGAGCCCATATATGGAAACAAATGCAATAGCACCCCCAACACTGACCTCGCCAACAATCAAAATAATACCAAGGCAAATCAAAGTGAAGAGGAAGAAGGATACATCTCTGATAAAACACCTCCTATCAATCTGGACCCTCTGCTCTGCCCCAGAGAAAGAAACAGCCCCGACGACAACACAAGTAACAAAAACAGCACCACCCAATACGCTATTGAGACCCACTGCCCCTGCATCTTTCCCCATAAATGCGGCAATGCTGGCAAACACATCAGGAGCCCCATTACCAAGCGGAAGCAGAGAAACCCCTGCAACCGTGGGCGGCAACTTCAGAAGACTAGAAAGCTTCTCCAAACTACAACAGAAGTAATCTGCTGCAGTGTTGCCCAACAAGTAAAACAGAGCAACCAGCCACAGTGCCAGCACGGCATACCCCACACCCGTGAATTTCTCGCAATCACAGTAGAAGAACGAAATGTAATGGAAGAACCCACCGGCGTTACACTCAGGATTGGCGATCAGATACTCGCACTTGCTCTTATAACCTTTGTGCTCATACAAACCAGCACACAGTTTAGGATTCTTCGCAGACAAATCATTACCGACGGACTCGTCCACACTCACCGTCCCATTCAACCCGGAGGCAACCGGCGGAGGTGGAGGGCCGTCGGCGTCGCGTTTCGCGTACGGCACCAGCTTCTCCAGCAACCTCGCCTCCGAGCCTTCCGGTGTGTGGGGGTCTCGCTCGGCGGGCGACGCTCGCCGACGTTGAGGGGAGCTCGGAGAGGCCTGCTTCTCCTCCGCGTGCTGCATCTGCGACCCCGGGAACGGCGGAACGAACGACGGAGCAGCAACGAGCCCGAAGAGAGAAGCGAGCGAGCACCGGAGTAGCAGCGGCCGTAATGTGGTTCGTCGGCGACGGCAGGGGAACGAGCGCGGAGAGAGAATTTCAGATTCAAAAATTCGAAAGGAAAGAAATGGAGAGGGACGTGCGTCCGAACGGCGTTTTCTTTGTCAAACGAAGGAAAGAGAAAAACGTCCGCAATAAATGCTCTGACAGGAGAGAGAGAGAGCGTGCAGGCTAGGAAGAGGAGAGAGAGAGGGGAAGAAGGCAGAAGACACCAAGTGGGGCCCACCCCTCCACATGGCATCTCGTGAGTGGCCGGGGACCACGCTGACGTGGTGGTCCCGGACCACCCAATATTTTCTCGTCTAATAGTTGCTGAAATTCTAATCAAGCTTTGATTGATAGTGTTTCCTCATACTTTTTCAAGAGTGCTCTTCAGATTAAAATCATTGGAAATGCATACCCCATGTTTTGAAATTGAAAATTGTTCTTGGACATTTCGTCGTTGTACACGAACTTAGCAAGCACTAGTAATTATCATGGGAGGGCATGGTATCCAAACGGGCTCGGACACTCTCTACAATGCCAAAAAGGATCGATTTGGCCATTTTCTTTCCATTGGAAAAACAATAGGGGTAATCGAAAGAACTTCATGAATTGCAAACAATAAACACAAATTGTCTCTCTTCTTTGACAAAAGGTAATGGCTATACTAAAAACTGTACCAACTAAAAGGATCATTCTATCTTATGGGCAATGGACCAAACATTAATGTTTGAATATGGTGTGACTTGACCATGGTTCTCACTTTTAGGGGTGAAATCCGATTTGGCTAAGTCTATGGACCGAGACCCCTCTACCTCATTCTATTTTCAGGATGCCCGATTTGGGCAGTTCTGTGTACTCTAGTGTCGTCATGAAATCAACCAAGGAGTTGCTGAACTTACGAGGAGCCATAGCATACCCCATCATGAGTCCAAACAGAAGTACTTGGGAGAGTAAATCTGATGAAGGCTTTCGGCAGAAAACAATATATTTATTGTTCATGTGATTAGCCTTTGTGAATTCATATTTTAAGATTCAGTCTTAGGAGCAAAAGGAAAAGAAGAATCTAATCTTCCTATGTAGAAGTGAAGTAAAACATATTCATAACGAAAAGGACATGATTTTTAAAGGCGTTATTTCTAGGAACCTCTTTAAGTGGTCTAGTGAAATAATTACAAAAAGATCGAGAAATTGATGTTGATTTACCAAAAATAAGATTTGATGGTGTAGTGTGATGTCATTCACTGTCCGTGGACGAAAGATAAATATCAATATAAGAAAATTCAAATAGAGATAATGTGATAGTTGGTCTCATACGATACAAATTAGGCATTTCTTCCATATATAAATTTGCAATACAAACACAAATTAATAATATAAGAGCCACACTCAATCAAGGAAATAAAGAAAGACATAAAAATATGAATAGCCACTGTTTTCATCCATGGAAATGAAAGAGATTGACGAAGGATTAGCTGAGTGTACATCCACATGTCGCGGCAAATAAATCGTGAGAGTTCATCTGCACTCAAAAGAGGAAAAAATGAGTTTAGAGTATCTATAATACTGTATTATGGCATTTATTGTGGTATCATATGAATTTATCATTTCTTTTTTTTGTAAGATGGAGCTAGGTGAAGGCCCCGCGACTTCTTGTTAATGTAGAACATTTAGATACTTTCACAACAATCAAGGCAATTGTATTCGTAAATATTTTTTTCATTATTTTTTAAATTTTGAATAGCATTTTAAATTTTAGCACCAACGCAAAAACATACTATTTACTTTTGCTCAAAACTCTTGAGTTGAGGACCAGTTTATTATTACCAAGGATGGATTTGGTTCGGTTTTCAAATGAGCCCGGGGGAAATACAAATGCCTTCAACTTGAAACCCCTTAGAGAAATGCAAATCGTGTTTAGTAAAGAATTTTTTATAAAGGTACTTCGGCCTCGGTAGTGTTTGGCAAATATATATATTTGCAAAGGGCTTTTGGATTTAATTTTTCTTTTCCTTTTTATTAAAAAAATTAAACCCTTTAGCGAAAGGCTAAGGTCACGTGATGGCCACTTGAGTCGCATGACCTTGTAGGCCCTTCACTGGCCCTTCGCTGGCATGATCTAACCTTGTAGGCCCTCGCTGACCATGCTCGCTCAAGAAGGTGAATGGTAATGAGGGGCAAAACAGAAAAATAAAGAATTGCCAAGGGTAGTTTCAAAAGAAAAAAAGTAGTTTCAGCATTTTGTCAAATGCTGAAAGCTCAATACTAATCTCTACCAGCATTGACCTTTTAGATTTTAGCATTTGGCCAAAAGCCCTATTATAAAACTTGCTAGACATTCTAACATTTCCCCAATGAGCTTTGAAGGCTGAAAGCCCATTAGGAAAGTTGAATCAAACGTAATCTAGCTCACTAGCCGGCAAACCCATGCCTTTCATGACAAATATTTACAAATATTCAATTTAGTGAGAAAAGGATATCCTATCTTGTAGAAATATTCTTAGCCACATAAATTTCCTTTTTTATTTCCATTACACGTTACATTTAAAAGAAAAATGTTAGGGTAAATTAACTCATAAAATAGTTCTAAAAGTGGACCTGCATCTAAGGGATCTTAACTTTAAGCTTTTTGTTCTTTAAACTGCTGTAAAAAAAAAAAAAATGAAAGAGGTGCAATTGCTCTAAGTGAGCCTTCAAACTAGATCATATGGAGAAGCAATCATTCTCGTGCTATGCAGGAATTGAATTCATGGTATAAAAACATTTTTTTTTGGTTGTTTTAATCCGAGTTAAAAGTTTTAGATAGTATTATCAATTGAGTGTATAGTTTTAAGTATAACTCCAGTATTAAATGCAACTTTCAATTTTTTCGTCAAATTTAAATTGGATTATTTACTTTACAAATAGAATTATTTAATATTGAATTCCTTTTGCAATCTAATGACCTAGTATTGATTGTATCTTAGTAAATATTTTTTTCATATCACTTCTTCTTTTTCTAATTGCAATAGTTTATTTAAATTTATTTCAATGGAAGAATTTAGTGAATCGCTATATTACATCTAAGAACGAAGAAGAAATAGATGGATGCTTACCTAATCCTCCATCCATTGAACCCATGTAAGATCAAGTTGGATTCGAGAAATGTGAGCTATGTTGGGCCAATCCTTGCCAATTGTTGGTCGACATCTCTCGCTTAGTTCACCACAATATTCAATGCGTAATTCTTTGAGAGCAATGAGGGATTGGATTTCTTGCGGTATAGATGATAAGTTGGGACATCGGATCAAGTGAATTAATCTAAGACGTATGTGATTGGGCAGCCATACTGGTATAGCCGTAAAGCTCGGGCAGTCATAAACACCAAAGAACTCCAAAGCATAGGCAGACTCATCGAAACATTGGAGCAACTCCATCACTTGTTCAGACTTAGCTATTGATAGTGTACGAAGATTCGAAGGAAAGTTGGACTTGTTATCCTGGGTCAACTTGAGCTTGCAATTACTAATTACCAAGTACTCCAGGGCGATTAATTCCACAAAAGATAGAGATATTGGTCCCACACAATCTATAATTTCCAATTTTCGAAGGCAAGTCAATCGGCAAGCACCTTCAAACAAAACTCGAAGATTTTGGCAACTGCGGAATACCAAAAGTTCCAGATTTTCTAGGTATTGTATTCCACTTTCTTGCATACTCATTTGCTTTGTTGTTACGCTTAGTTGTCTAAGGCTAATGAGCCTCTTCATTTTTTTGGGTAAATCACCTAACTCTGAGCAATATGCAAGGTCTAAGTAGAGCAAACTCTGTAGCTCACAAATGGAATCCGGAAGCTTCTTCAATCGCTTGTTATAACCTAGAAATAACAACCTCAATTGCTTCAAGTTGCATATGGAACTTGGCAGCTCCTCAAAACTACCATTCTGCAAATCTAGGTACCGTAAGTGATTACATTTGGAGATGCATGTTCCAATAAACTCTCTAGTAATAACTCCATCATCTAATTTGAATTGAAATTTAATTGCATGGAGCCTCTTTGAAGTTGGCTTTCTCAGAAAAGGTGGGACTCCATCAAAATTTGAGATTCCCTCTAACGAATTGGTGGAGATTGAAATGTACTGAACTCTTTCCGAAATCTCTACAGTATCTAAGCCAACGACAAAGCAATCATCTTGAGCCACAATCATTGCTAGAGAATGGACTAGATCATGCATTTTAAAACTTAAATATGATTCGAGCTCCTCAACTTCTTGGATCAAAAATCTCTTCCACAACACTTTGATGTAGTCAATAGCAACATCTTCCGATGCTAGTTTTTTCGTTGATGAACTAATGAGTCCTAAACTCATCCATAATATATCTAACAAATAGCTACGGATTGCATATCCTCTTGGAAAAAGTGATAATATGGCAAAACAATGTTTTAAGTAGGACGGTAAATGATCATAGCTAAGTTTAAGCACCAGCAAGACGTCCTCTTCTTCTTTCATTAACTTCCATATCTCACTATCTCTTATATGGGCCCAATGCCGTTCTTCGTCCTTCGTGTAAAGTACACTGCCCAAAGTTTTCACAAGGAGAGGAACTCCTTGACATTTTATGACAATGTCATTTCCAATGTCAAGGAGATCAGGACGTGGTTGCTTTTCCTTTTCATCAAATGCCCATTTTTTGAACAAGGCCATGGAATCTTCATGAGAAAGACCTTTTAGATTATGCGCTAGATGGGTACCCATTATAGAAGCGACTTCTGAACTGCGGGTTGTCACAATTATCCTACTTCCACTAGCTCCTTCGATCAACAAAGCTTTCAATTCTTCCCATCTACTGCGGTTGTTGCTCCATACGTCATCCAAGACCAACAGAAATTTCTTGTCTTTGATGGTGTTTCACAGAATAGTTTGCAATTGCTGAATATCAAGGTTACTTAAGCTTTGACTAGTTGCATCTTTGATGATTCCATCGATAGTCTTTTTTAAATCAAAATCCTCGGGTACACACACCCATAGTCGCAACTCAAATTGCGTTTTCACAGCATCATCATTGTAAACTATTTAGCCAGGGCCGTCTTGCCCATACCTCCTACTCCCACAATGGGAACCACCGAGAGGTTTTTGTGATCTGGCCGCATCAATATCTCAATTATTTTTTGTTTATCAATATCTCTTCCAACGACATCCAACTTGTTTATAAATGAGTAGGTCATCTCTCGTGATCGCATTTGCGCCACACCATCGTCAACACTCCGCACATTAAGAAGAAATTGATTCTTCTCGATGGAAATTTTAGATAATGTCTCCCTAATCTCCTTGATCTTAAGACTGATTTTTGCACGGAATATCACTGGATTAGAGAGGGAAAAGAAGCGGTGTACCTTCTTTTTGACGCCCCCGTACCGATTGATTACCCACTTCCGTAAGGCTTCACACTCGAGTTCATCGAGCACATCCTCTGCATCATACAACACGTCTTGAAGCCGACCTAGCCACAGTTGCAGGCTGTGGTTCTTCGCCTGTTGCTCCTCAGCATCTAACAACACGGCAGTAATGGCAGCCAACGTATTTTTTAGCTCGTCGATCTGATCTTCGATGCTGTAAATTGCGACGGCTTGTTGGAACGCCGGGGATGCGATCTTCCCCAGCACACCCTGTGCAACGCTGAAAAGGAATGATTCAGCCATGCTAGGTGATGGGAAAAAGATTCAGGCTATTTGGTTCGAGACGAAAAAAGAACACCCAATGTCTTTCTCTCGAGTCAATTGATATAATGACGACTCGTATGATGTCTTCCTCACTAGTGGCCTCCAGGTCAAAAGAAAGACGGTTTCGACCTTTTCCTTATCTTGTTATCTTACTTTCCTTGCGAGTGGCCTACAGGTCAAAAGCAACACGCTTTCTACCTCTTTCTTTATCCTACTTTCCTGGCACCAATAAGGAAACGCGATAAGTTGATACTAATTCTAAATCAAATTTATTAATTTAATGATGTTCCCAGTTAAATGATAATCCGATGCACCTTTGCTAGAATAATTTTCGTGAACTATTTTACTGGCCATCACAAATTAATTATGAGTATCAATTATTGCACTTTTTTCGAGTATCGAATGAACATAAACAATCCTCAGCAAAAACTTTTACATTTCATACTCTGTCTATTTTGCGAAAAATGAATAATTAAGAAAATTGTTTCTTAAAAATAATCGTTTGTACCACTTGAAATAATTAGCCAACGAAAAACATTTATCATTATAAGCAACTACTCATGTCTAAAAAATTTCCTGAATGATGAAAATATTTTCCGTTCATTCATTTTTATAAATAAATATTTTTATAATAATTTAATTTTCGTGAAATAAACGAAATATCTGTTACAAATGTTTATACAAAAGACATTTCCTTTCTGTTTTTGCTTTGACAACTAGGAAAAACATGCCCCAGGCAAGAAAGCCCGTATAAGTAATTATTGATCTCACAACAGATTGTATGTATATTAATTTTTCACTCAACTCATTTCATTATCCTCAAAATAACATTAACTCACAAAACTCAGACTCACACTTTGCCAAAAATGTCGTTCTTTGATGGTCATTGGAGGATGGAGGGGACAGGTTAATCAAGACCGCAGTGGATTTGCATGGCGGCGAGGAAGAGAATTTGATAGATATCAACATTTCTCCGGCGAGAAAGTGTCACGGTGAAGGATATATTCGGCTTATCCATCGAACTGATATTGAAGTTGAAGGTGAATGCGAGGATTTTGGATTCTATTCATTTTTCATTTTTGTTTCTTTGGGGATGAGAGACTCAAAGGAATTGAAATCTGCGAAAAAAGAGGAATCTGATATTGCATATATCAACGGTTGAGAATGGAGAAAAATGTCTATTAGAGAAGACAGATGGCTTAAGAATGGACCCATAGGTAGCCCGGCGACAAGAGATGAGCCACTCAAAGTGGCTGATTTAATAGATATGGAAGTGGCACAATGGAAAGAACCTCTGTTAAGGTCCATGTTTGATGATCAGCGAGTCTCGAAAATCATAGCTATCCCTATAGACCTCCCAACCAAAGAAGATAGATTGGTATGGACAAATAACAAATCAGGGAACTATATAGTGAAAAGCGGGAAAAAGTACCAAAAAAGTCCTAAACCTATTGCATTGGTACAAATTCAGTCATAAACTTTTCAATTGGACCAATTCAGTCCTAAACCTTTTAATATTGGTACCAATTTAGTCCATCTGGCCAATTTTGGCTGGCCGGTGCTGACGTGGACGCCGGCTGGTGACCGGACGTTGACGTGGCAATTTTTATGATTTTTTATTATTTTTTTCGAATTTTTTTATTAATTTTTATTGCTTTTTTATTAATTTTTTTTTCTTTTCTACCTTCTTCTTCCTGGGGTGACCGGCAAGCCTCTGGTGAGGCTTGCCGCCACTAGGTGAGGGTTGTGGCCCTCGCCTGCCGCCAGCGAGGGTCGCGGCCCTCGCCTGCCGCTAGCGAGGGTCACAGCCCTCGCCTGCCGCCGGGGAGGGTCGCGGCCCTCGCTTGGCCTCTCCTAGGCCGCCGACCAGGCGGCTTCACCCTGATCTAGGCGAGGCCAGCCTTGCCTGTGGCTGGCGAGGCCAGGGTGGAGGCCAAGGCCGCGAAGCCCTCGCCAACCGCCGGCGAGGGTCGCGGCCCTCGCTCGGCCTCGACCGAATCTAGGCTAAGCCGCCTCGCCCGCGACCCTAGTCGAGGCCGAGCGAGGGCCGCGACCCTCGCCGGCGGCTGGCGAGGGCTTCGCGGCCCTAGCCTCCACCCTGGCCTCACCAGTCGCAGGCGAGGTTGGCCTCGCCCAGATCCGAGCGAAGCAGCCTGGCCGGCGGCCTGGGAGAGGCCGGGCGAGGGCCGCGACCCTCGCCGGCCACCCCAGGAAGAAGAGGCAGAAAAGAAAAAAGAAAAAAATTAATAAAAAAACATAAAAATTGCCACGTCAGCGTCCGGTCACCGGCTGACGTCCACGTCATCACTGGCCGGTCAAAATTGGCCGGATGGACTAAATTGGTACCGATATTAAAAGGTTTAGGACTAAATTGGTCCAATTGAAAAGTTTAGGACTGAATTGGTACCAATGCAATAAGTTTATGACTTTTTTGGTACTTTTCCCAGTGAAAAGCGGAATTTCAACAACAGATCACAACAATCAGCCCACACACATCGACAACAACAGCATTCTACCAGGTTAAACCAAAACTTTAGAAGCATATATGGAAATTTGCAATAACCCCTAAGATTAAATTCTTTTTATGGAATGCATGCCAAAATGCTTTGCCAACTTTGGAGAATCTATACAAGAGGAAGATAGTACCTGCACCCATATGCCCAATTTGCAACCTCGAACCGGAAACGATAGAGCATGCCTTGCTGCTCTGCCCTTGGACCTCTCAAATTTGAAACACAAACTCTACAAGTCAAAATATCAAGAGTGGGTTTGACCCGATTCGATGAGTGGCTATATAAAGTGAAAGAAGATCCAAGAAGCTCACCAAAATTTGATCTAATCGTGACCGCTTTGTGGTGCATTTGGAAGGACAAAAATCATTTTATCTTCAGGAAAAACCCCCCTGAACCCGCATCATACCCTGTTCAAAGCCTCAACGTTACAAGATAGTTTTGCGACTTGGAACCAAAAACCAATAGAACAGCAAAAACGTGAAGTCTCACCTCAGAAGAGGCGACCCCCAAATCCTGGAACAATCAACGTCAACATAGACAACTCTTTTGTTAGCAACCTCAACGTACACCCAGCCTCTAAAGTAGACCAAGGAGATGGCGTCTTCACCTCTAGTACATCCCCAGCCTCCGATCCAACTAGAGGGGCCGGTTTCTTTCAATCCAACGCACCCCCAGCTTTTGAACCAACCAGAGGAGCTGTCACCTACTTTGGCGCAGTGCCAGCCTCTGTTCCAACTAGAGGGGCCGACGCACACCCAGCCTTTGAATCAAAAAGAGGGGCTGTCCTCTGCAACTCTGGTCCTCCCCATACCTTAGATCTGACCAGAAGGGCCAGCGACCATTACAATCACGCTTCCCCAGCCTCCGATCCCACCAGAGGGCTTGTCTTCAGCAGCAACGATGCTCATCCAGCTTCCGATCCACTCAGAGGAGCTGTCGCCTATATCTGTCGCGACTCCCTAGGCAGATTAGTAGATGGGTTCGCCAAATCGGTTGCAGTCAGCTCAGCAGAACAAGCAGAAGCTGCGGCGCTCGTCGAAACCCTAGATTTTATCTCCACCAAGTTTCCCCCGAACGGAACTACACTGAAGTTGACTGCAGCCGAGAGACGAATAAAACAGTGGATTGGAGATGCATTTCCACGCGGTTTGAGTGAGTTGGCACAGTCTTTCTTCTTTTTCTAGGGTCCACACCTTCCACGTGGTTTGAGTGAGTTGGCAAAGTCTTTCTTTTTTTTATAAGGTCCGCACCTTCCACGCGGTTTGAGTGAGTTGGCAAAGTCTTTCTTTCTTTTTTTCTAAGGTCCGCCGCTAAGGCTGCGCATGGTAACCTTCCCCAGTCTAAGAATTTCTATTCTTTTCTTCCCCAGAACAAAAAAAGAATAGAAACCTGTTTGATAACGGCAAGTTAGTTTTTTGTTCCCGGGAACAAAAAGTTAGCCCGGGAATGGTTTTGGAATAGAATTGAGAAGTAAAAAAAAGTTGCTTCTTGTTCCCGGGAACAAGTTTAAGAAATAAGTGAATTTTTTTTTCTTTTATTCTTCTCTTGTTGACCGCCATTGACCGCCGTTGACTACCGCCCGCCATCGCCCGCTGTTGACGCCGTCGCCGGTCGTCGGAGGCCGACCGACCGTCGCCGCCGCCGGTCGCCACCGGCCGACCGTTGCCGCCAGACGCCGCCGCAGCCGGATGACCGCCGCCGCCGTCGGTAGCCGGAGGCCGACCGACCGTCATTGCCGCCGGTCGCCGCCGGTCGACCGTTGCCGTTGTCATCGGACGACCGCCGCCACCGCTAAAACTAAATCTATAATTAAATGCTAAAACTTGTCAATGTTCTCCACCTGAGTCCTTCCTTATATCCGTTAATTTTTCAGACTATGTAACATTTTTTTATTAATTGTTTTTATTTGCATAAGTGGCATTTTTTGTGATGCCAAATAGGCATCACGTCAGGGAAAACTTACAGTAGTTTTTTTTTTTTTTTTTAAGACTAAAGAAGAAGAAAGACGTCAAAAGAGAGATCGTTGAAGGTGAGGGCTAAAAAAAGTCGCAAATTGCCCAGTATTCTACCAATTAGTTATCCAAGATTCAAAACTTCTATTAAATGAGAAAAGATCCACCGAGGGCAGTAGTACTAAAGATGACAGATACACAGAGGAAGAAATGTTTTTTCTTTGTCCATTTGCATCTTTGAATCGTTAATGACCCCACATCATTTGTTAAATTTATGTGATATCCTACTTCTATTGACCTAAAGTTCAATTACAAGGCAACAAACCTATGAATCTATTTCTTAGTTTTTATTTCTAATCCACTAGTTAGTCATTGAATTTAGAAAGAATACAAAAATAGTATGAGAGCAGGTTGAATAATTTCGTAGCATAAATAGAAATCCCATTACATTGATTAAAAGTAAAAGTGCATACAATTTTTTGGTCAACTTTAGTTATAAATCTTTTTATGATTACTTTCTTTTTTTATATATATTTTAAATTTGCAACACTTCAAAGTTGGATGAGACAACTTCCTTAAAGCTGCTGTAAAGCATTGTAGCTTTGGATGTGTTGTAGTTATTGAGGTGTTTGCCAAATTCCTTTAATAGTTAGAGAATCCATTTTCATGACTGAAACTGTTCTAAAAAAGTGAACCAAACAACCTCTTACGTAAACAAAGACATGGAGACTGTAATTGACAGAACATTGCAAAATTTTTACATGGAAACTATCATCTCGTTTTGCTTCAAAGATCAGCCAGAACTTTATGCAATTGGAAGCAGGCATTTCCCTTTTCTTTTCGGGAAAGGTTGAGGTTAAGGAGTCGAATTCCAAACTTAAGGCGAGATTAAAATGAATTAAATATTATTTTATTTTGAAGATAAGAGAATTTCTCACCCAATTAGAAATGGGGAAAATTAGCACTTGATTTGGCAGAAAGAAAGCTTCCACTAGATATGGAAGACCCATATATTTGATGACCAAGTCTTTTTTTGGGTCCTCATCCCACTTCTCTTTTTTCGGGTTCTCATCTCACTTCTCTTTTTTCTTGGGCATGTCATGTCCCTTTTCATGCCAATATGTTCTCTTCGCCTTCTTAATGAACACGGCCACTTTCTTTGAAAAAGAAAAAAATTGCATTTAAATTCCGCGTTTGTTAAAGGAGAAAAAAAGTTCTCCCACCATTTAATTTGGAAATATATACCAAAAAAAAGTCTTAAATCATTATATTGATTTCAATTTAATCCCAAATCTTTTAATTTAATCAATGTAATTTTAAACATTTTTCAAATTGGTATCAATTGAGTACATCTAGCCAATTTAAGTTGGAAATTGTTAATTTAGATGTCAGCCGTCTTGCATAGCATAATTAATGCTAACGTGAACATTTTTTTAATAATTTTTTTCAATTTCAATTTTTTTTAATCTTTCTTTTTCTTCCATGGCCTAAGCGAGGGTCGGCCTTGCTTGGGCGAGCGCAAGCGCCACCAAGGCCGGCCCTCACCCAAGCCAAGGCAGCCTCACTGGGCGTTGCTTGGGTGAGGGTCGGCCTTGCCAAACCTCTCCATGGAAGTGACGGGCTCGAGCTCGAGGTTCTGGTCAGTGAAGGGTATGAGCCGCTCAGCGTGTTCAATTGGGGCGATCACTTCCCTCTGCTGGGTTGGCTCGATCTACAGGGCGTGAGAAGGAGGCGTTGGGAGCTCTGCGAGAAGGTGAACGTCTTCGTGGGTTGAATCGTGGAAGTTCACAGGATGACAAAGGATGAAGAGGAAGGTGAAAGGTAAGAGCTTTGGAGGGACGTCTAGCTTGACTTGGAGAAGGAAACCGTCTCGGCGACCCGGACATGATTGCTGTTCTCACCCATGGAAGAGAAAAAATTTATTAAAAATTATTTAAAAAAAAGTCAAAGTCAGCAATTTTGGGACTTAAGGCGGATAGACTCAATTGGTACCGACATAGAAAAGTTTTAAGACTAAAGCAGTCTAATTAAAAGATTTATAATTAAATTAGTATCAAAATAATAAGTTTAGAATTTTTTGGGTATTTTTCTCTCTGATGTGTCCATGACATATATGATGTGAAAGGAAGTACATCAAGTCTTCAAAGTTTCGGTGTCCAATTGAATCTTTGTCGAAGAGCAAAAGTTGCAAGTGCTTTTGTCATAAGAAACCGATTTAGGGGCAATTGAGGAGAGGAATGAGGGAAGAGCATTTAGGACGCACATGATAACTATTCTATTTTTATTTCAAAACTATTTTTCTATTCCAAACTTGCTTTTAAAACAGAATCCATTTGGTAAAACTATTTTATTTTTTTATTTTTGAAATAAATTTTTACTCCAAAAATAAGTTCACAATAAAAATCAAAAGTAAAATTTTTTTCTACTTTTCTATTTTCGGAATAAAAATAAGAAATAGAAACTCTTATCATTGTCTGTTCTTACTAGTAGCCTGTCGCCCATCCGTCGCCGCTACCAGTCACCTATAGTTGCTACCTCCACCGTCGTCACCGCTCGGGAGGAAAATTTTTTATGTTGTTGTCAAACGAATTTCTATTCCGGGAATATAAATTTTGTACCATTATTAAATGCGTATTTTTTCTTGAAACTTATTCAAAAATAGAAATAAAAAAAATTATTTCTCTTTTAGAAATCAATTTCTAGCTAGAATGATTATCATTCATGCTATTAAGGCTTGAGAAAATTTATGCAGCAATGAGGAGTCTCGTAAATGCGCACAGAGAGAGATGGTATTATCAAGATCTACCTTTTGTCCATTTAAACTTCTGTTCTTGACCCCTACCCGTAATTTGAATGTAATTGTTACACAAAATACTTTATAGAGATCTACATAGAAAATTCTCTAGAGAGAGGTACTTGGAAACCGAGTGTTTCCGTTGCCATTTTCGACCGCCCAATGGTCATATATGGCCTTCCAACCATTCCCCGAAGTACTGATCTTGTTCACCTGTCATTGGTCGATACCTTCGACTTGTTCATGTGCCACGGAGCAATTGGGGCATCTACGCTTGAGCGAAGTGTCTTCTTCGCAATCATGAGGGGGAGGATCGGTGTTACTCGGTCTGCTGAGGATGACAGTGAATCGAGGGGATAGCTAGCAGTGACTTGGGTTTTGGCTCGGCTATAGACCGAATGTCTTATGAGATCCGTCTGACCATGGCTTACTGATGTCAAGATCCGTACAAGCTGTGCATACTATAGTTTTCTTTTCATTTTGCGTGTAGATTTTGTGTATCTTCGACATCATTGTCGGGATCGATCGTAAGCTGACTTCATCATTCTGAATAGCAAAGCCTCAACGAACGCCTCAGCTTCTTTCTGACATGGCCTCTGCCAACGTCTTGCGATGCTCGCTTTTCGTTCGACAGACGTATCGCTCCACATGCTCTTCAAAGAATACTCGAAAGATAGCCGGCGTGTCAATAATATTTGGGAAACATTGAACAAAATGCGAAACAATGTTTCACTTGGTGCAGCAAATTGTTGTAACAAAGTTTGAGTTCCCGAAGGATGTTGCTTCTTTGTCCAATACGTTGCCTAGCACAAGAAAAAATTTCTTACTGTTTACTAAGTGTCACAAATGGGTTTGCAATTGCTCAATGTCCAAGGTATCTTAATAGCGGCTGAAACACTAATCAAGTCTTGACTGATGGTGTCTCTCCAAAAGTTCTCTTTAGATCAAAATCATTGGAAGTGCATAGCAATGTTCGAAGATCGAAAATTATTCTTGGACCCTTTTGTCGTTGTACACAACATAGCAAGCATTGTTTTGCCTAAGCATCCCATTCTAGTTATCATGGGAAGGCATGCTATTTGAAATAGTTTAGCAAACTCTCTATGATGTCGAAAAGGATCGATTGGGCCATTTTCTTTTCTCGCAATTGCAAAAGCAGTAGGAGGTATCAATTATTATTATTTGATGTTTTTGGTATAAGGTAAATTTGTAATAAATGCATCAGTTTAAAATTTTTTATGATTAAAAAATTTATTTAAGGTAAACTTGTCATAAATATACTGATTTAAGGTTTTTTTTTTTATGATATTAACCCTTATATATATTGAACAGAATAACGATCTATTTTAAAAGTAGAACAACGTTTTTCCTAATTCGGGGATCTATTTTTAAAGCGTTTTGCCTACAAATGCGATTTTGAGAGAGAGAGAAGCTTGCTCCGGAAAGGCAAGAAAAATAACAAAGACGAGAGAGGCTTCAACTAAGAGAGATTTTCAATTCAAACGAGCTAAAATTTCAAGGGTGAGAACTTAGAGACAACTTACCATTCTTGGAAATGATCACTCATGGTGGGAAATGACGTGAAGGGCACCCAAAATGATGGGCAAGGCCCAAAATATAATGTGCAAGGTTTTAGGTACACAAAACCTGACCAGAATGACCACCTTACCCTCCAACACATTCAAGGAGAATTCTTTAGAGCCCCTTTGGTATATTTGTGGTTGAATTGTAACCGTGCCACACGGTGTTGTAGTACATGTCTTAAAGTAGCGACACCTCAAAGCTGGATGAAACGGTCTCTCAAAAGATGCCATGAACTGTGGTAGCTTTGGAAAGGCCGTACTTGTTGAGGTATTTACAAAAACACTTTAAAAAATTACAACCCATTTTTTCGCGGTTGAAACTGTTACAAGAAAAGCTAAACCAAGTAACCTCGTTACCTAAACAGGGGCATCAGTCTGAAAGGTGCTCCGAAGAGGACGATGATTTGATGGGATGGGCAGTGGCGACTGGGATCTTGGCTCGGCTAGACCCAACGTTGGCTTACTGACATGAATTCAAGCTATGCATGGTGTAGTTTTCTTTTCATTTGTGTTAGATTTAACATATCTTGGAGATCATCGTTGGATTGATCGTGAGCTAACTTCGTCATTCTGAATGGCAAAGCCTTGTTGACACCTAAAATTTTGTTTAGGTTATTAATTTGGTCTGAGTTTCTTTGTTTATGTATTTTTCCCTTTTTTTCGGATAATAAACAAAACAAATAACAAAAACACCAAAAAAAGGAAGAAGTAAAAGAAAACAAAAAAAAATCGCAGCCCATCGGGGCTGGGCCTTCGCACCCAGCCCCCTCTTCTTTTTCTTTTCCACGTAGGCCTAGAGCCCAGCTTTTTTTTTTCCCCTAAGCCCGGCCCCTTTCTCCTCTTCTTCTTCCTTCTTCTCCCTTCTTCTCCGTACGCCTCTGCAACTCACGCGCTCGAAGACAACCTACGGCCGAGGAGGGTAGGCCGACGTCGGCCGGAGATGACAGATCTCAGGCGCCATTAATGGCTGCCTTCAATGCCGAGCACGCTTCACTGGATAAGCGAGGATGGGACGCCGGTTCGGCCGCGGACGTCCGTTCGGCGTGCGAAGACCGGCGGTCGAAGCCCCGTCGACCGGCTGCCCCCTCGCCTATAAATAGCGAGGCACCACCTCCGTCGAAGGACACGGCGAACTCGGAGATCTTCCCTTGAGAGACTTCAGGGAGAATCAACGAGCGAGCACGCGAGAAATCGGGTCGCGAAGCTCGATCGACCTCCCTCCGAGAGACTTCGGGGGAGGCCGGCGGCAAGCGAGCCCGAAGGGGAGAGATCCGAGCGTGTGGAGGTTGAGTGAGAGAGAAATCAGAGAGGAGGGCCAGATCCGGAGAAGCTGAGGCCGTAGAAAGTCGAAGCCGGAGAAAGGAGGTTCCGAAGGACCAGATCTGAGAAGCCGAGACCCCCCGCCGAGCCGCGTCGCGATCGATCCGCCAACGCCACGCCAGATCTAGGAGCTACGGGGCCGACGTCACTACCTCCTGTCACCGCCACCGTTCGCCACCTCGTCACAGACAGGTAACGGTAACCATCACCACCGCCGGTTGTGTTGCCGCCGTCGCATCTTCCCCCTTTTCGAACCGTGCCGCCACTGAAACCCCCATCACAGACCCATGGTCGGTCGTCCTCGCTGAGTGGATTGTCGTCGTCGTCTCCACCGTCGTCGCCGTCGTCTCCATCGTCGTCGCCGTCGCCGCCATCATCGCCGTCTATTCCATCGTCGCCGCCGTCGTTGCCGTCTGCCCGGTGACGCCTCGGTCCCTCCCACCAGCGCCGCGAGCAAACGAAGGAGAGAGGAGGCCGGGAACCGGGTCAGTTCGTGGGTCCTTTCGACCCGGTTCCTCCTTTTCCGGGTAGGGTTTCCCCGGGTCGGACCTACACTCGTCGGGCCGGTTTCTGAACTCGGGCCGGGCATCCTTTTTAATAGGTCCAATTCCGTGTGTGTGTGGGCTGAGTTTTTAAGAAAAAAGCAAAAAAATCCGAGTCGGGCCCGCCCGTTTTGGGTCGTCGACTCGGGTCGGACCCAACCCGCGGATCCGATCCGAGTCAGTTTTTATAATATTTTTAATAATAAATAATAAATATTATTTCAAAAATAATCAAAAATAATTTATTTTCGAAAAAATATAAAAAATGTTTTAATTTCCAAAAAATCGAAAAATATTTAAAAAATATTAAAAAATGTTTTATTTTCCGAAAAACCAAAAAGAAATAAAAAATATTCTATATTTTCCAAAAAATGTCAAATCCAAAAAAAGCCAAAAATTCATGGAAAAGTCAAAAATTCAGAAAAAGTAAAAAAGACTTGTATTTTTTCAAAAATACTAAAAAAAGGTCCAAAAAAATTCATTTTATGTCCAAAAAATGAGAAAAAGATCTAAAAAATGTTTTTCCTCCCCTAAATTGCATGGAAAATCCCTCGAACATCCAAAAGGCCTTAAGGGTTTAAACAAGATTTGGTACCGAAAGGGCATTAGTGATTAGCTAGTGTAATCAAGTCATCGATCCTAATTTCTCTGGTTGCGCAGGAGCGAGTATTTCTCCCAATACTTCGCTTGGGTTTCTAATCGACCCACCCCAAACCGATTAGTGGCGACTCCGTTTTAAAATTAATTTGCAGGTTAAAAACTTAAACCATTAAGTCATGAATTTGTGGACTTGGGAGAGTCCGGGCTTAACAAATTTCAGCCGAGCCATTAGCCTCCTTAGGCGCTTGTACCCGACTGCGAGCGCCGGAAAAAAAAAAGGTCGCGACAAGCCTCACCGAACTCCTCAGCTTCTTCTCGACATGTTTTCTGCCAACTTCTTCCCCTTCTTGGTTTTCATTCGACGGATGTATCCGTTCACATGCTCTTCAAAGAATTCTCACACGATAGCCGGTGTGTCAGTAAATTTAGGTAAAGAAGGAACTAAATGTGAAACAGCGTTTCATTTGATGCGGCAAATTGTTGTAACGGAGTTTGAGTGCACCAAGGATGTTGTTCTTTATGCTGATTCCTACACACTGCTATTGTCTCTTATTAATATGCCGAGAATTGCTAATTGGCCCTCGAGAGATTTCCGAGCAAGAGGAACTCACTTGCATTTCTCGACGATTTTCACTGTGGTTGCGAACCGTGCATTTTCTTGCTTTTCAGTCGAATGCCCATTTGAGAAAAAGGAATAGAACGACCAGAGAAGAAAGGCCTTTCAACTTGAATGCTAAACTAGGCAATTTCACTTAGCGCCTTCTGCGAACAAATCTGTCATCTCGTTTCACGTGCTCAGTCACAGTATCGCCAAATGGTTCTGCAATTGCTCGACGTCCAAGGTGTCTAATAGTGGCTGAAATTCTAATCAAGCTTTGATTAATAGCGTCTCCTCAGACTTTTTCAAGAGTGTTCTTCAGATTAAAATCACTGGAAATGCATACCCATGTTTTGAAATCGAAAATCGTTATTGAACCTTTTCGTCGTTGTACACGAACTTAGCAAGCACTAGTCATTATCACGGGAGGGCATGGTATCCAAACGGGCTCGGACACTCTCTACGATGCCAAAAGGATCGATTTGGCCATTTTCTTTCCATTGGAAAAACAATAGGGGTAATCAAAAGGACTTCATGAACTGCAAACAATAAACACAAATTGTCTCTACCTAAAAACTGTTCCAACTAAAAGGATCGTTCTATCTTATGGGCAATGGACCGAACATTAATGTTTTAATATGGTGTGACTTGACCATGGTTCTCACTTTTAGGGGTGAAATCCGATTTGGCCAAGTCTATGGACTGAGACCCCTCTACCTCATTCTATTTTCAGGATGCCCAATTTGGGCAGTTCTGTGTACTCTAGTGTCGTCATGAAATCAACCGAGGATGTGCTGAACTTACGAGGAGCCATAGCATACCCCATCAGGAGTCCAAACAGAAGTACTTGGGAGAGCAAATCTGATGAAGGCTTTCAGCAGATAACAATACATTTATTGTTCATGCGATTAGCCTTTGTGAATTCATATTTTAAGATTCAATCTTAGGAGCAAAATGAAAAGAAGAATCTAATCTTCCTATGTAGAAGTGAAGTAAAACATATTCATAACGAAAAGGACATGATTTTTAAAGGCGTTAATTCTAGGAAACTGTTTAAGTGGTCTAGTGAAATAATTGCAAGAAGATCGAGAAATTGGCGTTGATTTTCCAAAAATAAGATTTGATGTAGTGTGATGTCATTCACTGCCCGTGGATGAAAGATAAATATCAATATAAGAAAATTTAAATAGAGATAATGTGATAGTTGGTCTCATACGATACAAATTAGGCATTTCTTCCATATAGAAATTTGCAATACAAACACAAATTAATAATAAAGAACCACACTCAATCAAGGAAATAAAGAAAGACATACAAATATCAATAGCCACTGTTTTCATCCATGAAAATGAGAGAGATTGACGAAGGATTAGCTGAGTGTACATCCCCATGCCGCGGCAAAATAAATCGTGAGAGTTCATCTACACTCAAAAGAGGAAAAAAAATGAGTTTAGAGTATCTATGATATGGTATTATGGCATTTATTGTGGTATCATATGAATTTATCTTCTTCTTTTTTTGTAAGACAGAGCTAGGTGAAGGCCCGCTGCTTGTTGTTAATGTAGAACATTTAGATACTTTCACAATATTTAAGGCAATTATATTCGTAAATATTTTTTTCATTATTTTTGTAAATTTGAATAGCATTTTAAATTTTAGCGAGAATGCAAAAAGATACTTTTTACTTTTGCTTGAAATTCTTGAGTGAAGGACCCGTTCATTATTATACTAAGGATGGATTTGGTTCGGCTTTTAAATGAGCCCTACCTTTGACTTGAAACCCCTTATAGAAATGCAAGTTGCGTTTAGTAAATAATCTTTTATATAGGTACTTTGGCCTAAAAAGTGTTTGGCATTTTTCTTTTCCTTTTTTATTAAAAAATTAAACCCTTCGGCGAAAGGCTAAGGTCACATGATGGCCACTTGAGTCACAACCTCGCAAGCCCCTCACTGGCCCATCGCCGGCATGATCTAACCTCATCAGCCCCCGCCAGCCACTTTCGCCCAAGAAGATGAATGGTAATGAGGGGCAAAACCGAAAATTTAAAGAATTGGTAAGAGTAGTTTCAAAAGAAGAAAACTAGTTTCAGCATTTGGCAAAATGCTGAAAGCTCGATACTAATCTCTATTAGCATTGGATTTTTAACTTTTAGCATTTGGACAAAAGCCCATTTATAAAACTTGCTAGACATCCCAATATTTTTTCAAGGAGTTTTGGAGGCCGAAAGCCCATTGGAAAATTGAATCAAACGTAGTATAAGTCACTAGCCGGCAAACCCATGCCTCAGTCTAGCTATATTTTCATGACAAATATTTACAAATATTCAAGTTAGTGAGAAAAGGATATCCTATTTTGTAGAAATATTCTTAGCCACATAAATTTCCTTTTTTATTGCCATTACACGGTACATCTTTAAAAAAAGAAAAAAAAAACATGTTAGGGTAAATTAACTCATAAAATAGTTCTAAAAGTGGACATGCATCTAAGGGATTTTCACTTTACGCTTTTTGTTATTTACATGGCTGTAAAAAAAAAAAAAAGTTGAAAGAGGTGCAATTGCTCTAAGTGAACCTTCAAACTATGGAGAAGCAATCATTCTCGTGCTATGCAGGAATTGAATTCATGGTATAAAAACTTTTTTTTTTTTTTATGGTTGTTTTTATCCGAGTTAAAAGTTTTAGATAGTATTACGAATTGAGTGTATAGTTTTAAGTATAACTCCAGTATTAAATGCAACTTTTAATTTTTTCGTCAGATTTAAATTGGATTATTTACTTTACAAATAGAATTATTTAATATTAAATTCCTTTTGCAATCTAATGACCTAGTATTGATTGTATCTTAGTAAATATTTTTTTCATATCACTTTTTCTTTTTCTAATTGCAATAGTTTATTTAAATTTATTTCAATTGAAGAATTTAGTGATCGCTATATTACATCTAACAATGCAGAAGATATAGATGGATGCTTACCTAATCCTCCATCCATTGTACCCATTCAAGATCAAGTTCGATTCGAGGAATGTGAGCGATGTTGGGCCAATCCTTGCCAATTGTTGGTCGACATCTCTCGCTTAGTTCACCACAATATTCAATGCATAATTCTTTGAGAGCAATGAGGGACTGGATTTCTTGCGGTATAGATGATAAGTTGGGACATCGGATCAAACGAATTACTCTGAGACGTATGTGATTGGGCAGCCATACTGGTATAGTCGTAAAGCTCGGGCAGTCATAAACACCAAAGAACTCCAAAGCATAGGCAGACTCATCGAAACATTGGAGCAACTCCATCACTTGTTCAGACTTAGCTATTGATAGTGTACGGAGATTCGAAGGAAAGTTGGACTTGTTATCCTGGGTCAACTTGAGCTTGCAATTACTAATTACCAAGTACTCCAGGGCGATTAATTCCACAAAAGATAGAGATATTGGTCCCACACAATCTATAATTGCCAATTTTCGAAGGCAAGTCAATCGGCAAGCACCTTCAAACAAAACTCGAAGATTTTGGCAACTGCGGAATACCAAAAGTTCCAGATTTTCTAGGTATTGTATTCCACTTTCTTGCATACTCATTTGCTTTGTTATTACGCTTAGTTGTCTAAGGCTAATGAGCCTCTTCATTTTTTTGGGTAAATCACCTAACTCTGAGCAATATGCAAGGTCTAAGTAGAGCAAACTCTGTAGCTCACAAATGGAATCCGGAAGCTTCTTCAATCGCTTGTTATAACCTAGAAATAACAACCTCAATTGCTTCAAGTTGCATATGGAACTTGGCAGCTCCTCAAAACTACCATTCTGCAAATCTAGGTACCGTAAGTGATTACATTTGGAGATGCATGTTCCAATAAACTCTCTAGTAATAACTCCATCATCTAATTTGAATTGAAATTTAATTGCATGGAGCCTCTTTGAAGTTGGCTTTCTCAGAAAAGGTGGGACTCCATCAAAATTTGAGATTCCCTCTAACGAATAAGTAGAGAATGAAATGTACCGAACTCTTTCTGAAATCTCAACAGTATCTAAGCCAATAACAGAGCAATCATCTTGAGCCACAATCATTGCTAGAGAATGGAGTAGATCGTGCATTTTAAAACATAAAATTGATCTGTACTCCTCAACTTCTTGGATCAAAGATCTCTTCCACAACACTTTAATGTACTCAACACCATCTTCCAATGCTAGTTTTTTCGTTGATGAACTAATGAGTCCTAAACTCATCCATAACATAACTAACTCAGTGCTACGGATTCGATATTCTCTTGGAAAAAGTGATAATGTGGCAAAACAGCGTTTTAAGTGGGACGGTAAATGATCATAGCTAAGTTTAAGCACCGGCAGAACATCCTTCTTTTGTTCCACTAACTTCCATATCTCACTATCTCTTATTTGGACCCAATACCGTTCTTCATTCTCTGTGTAAAGTAGACTCCCCATAGTTTTCACAAGGAGAGGAACCCCTTGACATTTTTTGACAATGTCATTTCCAATGTCAAGGAGATCAGGATATGGTTGCTTTTCCTTCTCATCAAATGCCCATTTTTTGAACAAGGCCATAGAATCTTCATGAGAAAGACCTTTTAGATTATGCGTTGGATGGGTGCCCATCATAGAAGCGACTTCTGAACTGCGCGTTGTCACGATTATCTTGCTTCCATGAGCTCCTTCAGTCAGCAAAGCTTTCAATTCTTCCCATCTACTGCGGTCATTGCTCCATACGTCATCCAAGACCAATAGAAATTTCTTGTCTTTGATGGTGTTTCGCAGAATAGTTTGCAATGGCTGAATATCAAGGTTACTCAAGCTTTGACTATTTGCATCTTTGATGATTCCGTCGATAGTCTTTTTTAAATCAAAATCCTCAGGTACACACACCCATAGTAGCAATTCAAATTGCGCTTTCACACTGTCATCATTGCAAACTGATTTAGCTAGGGCTGTCTTGCCCATACCTCCTATTCCCACAATGGGAACCACCGAGAGGTTTTCGTGATCTGGCCACATCAATATCTCAATTATTTTTTGTTTATCAACATCTCTTCCAACGACATCTAACTTGTTTATGAACGAGTGAGTCATCTCTCGTGACCGCAAGTGTCCCATACCATTGTCAACTCTCCGCACATTAAGACCAAATTGATTCTTATCGATGAAAATTTTAGATAGCGTCTCCCTAATCTCATTGATCTTATGGCTGATTTTTGCACGGAGTATCACTGGATTAGAGAGGGAAAAGAAGTGGTGTACCTTCTCTTTGACGCCCCCGTACCGACTGATTACCCGCTTCCGTAAGGCTTCACACTCGAGTTCATCGAGCAGATCCTCTGCATCATACAACACGTCTCGAAGCCGACCTAGCCACAGTTGCAGGCTGCGGTTCTCTGCCCGTTGCTCCTCAGCATCTAACAACACGGCAGTAATGGCAGCCACCGTATTTTTAAGCTCGTGGATCTGATCTTCAATGCTGTAAATTGCGACTGCTTCTTGGAACGCCGGGGATGCGATCTTCCCCAGCACAGCCTTTGCAACGCTGAAGATGAATAATTCAGCCATGCTAGGTGATGGGGAAAAAGATTTAGGCTATTTGGTTCGAGACGAAAAAGAACACCCAATGTCTTCCTCTCTTGAGTCAATTGATATAATGACGACTCGTATGATATCTTCCTCACAAGTGGCCTCCAGGTCAAAAGAGAGATGGTTTCGACCTTGTCCTTATCTTGTTATCTTACTTTCCTTGCGAGTGGCCTCCAGGTCAAAAGCAACACGCTTTCTACCTCTTTCTTTATCCTACTTTCCTGGCACCAATAAGGAAACGCGATGAGTTGATACTAATTCTAAATCAAATTTATTAATTTAATGATGTTCCCAGTTAAATGATAATCCGATGCACCTTTGCTAGAATAATTTTCATGAACTATTTTACTGGCCATCACAAATTAATTATGAGTATCAATTATTGCACTTTTTTCGAGTATCGAATGAACATAAACAATCCTCAGCAAAAAAATTTATATTTCAGACTCTGTCTATTTTGTGAAAAATGAATAATTAAGAAAATTGTTTCTTAAAAATGATCGTTTGTACCACTTGAAATAATTAGCCAACGAAAAACATTTATCATTATCAGCAACTACTTATATCTAAAAATTTTCCTAAATGATGAAAATATTTTCCGTTCATTCATTTTTATAAATAAATATTTTTATAATAATTTATTTTTCGTGAAATAAACAAAATATCTGTTACAAATGTTTATACAAAAGACATTTCCTTTCTGTTTTTGCTTTGACAACTAGGAAAAACATGCCCCAGGCAAGAAAGCCCGTATAAGTAATTATTGATCTCACAACAGATTGTATGTATATCAATTTTTCACTCAACTCATTTCATTATCCTCAAAATAACATTAACTCACAAAACTCAGACTCACACTTTGCCAAAAATGTCGTTCTTTGATGGTCATTGGAGGATGGAAGGGACAGGTTAATCAAGACCGCAGTGGATTTGCATGGCGGCGAGGAAGAGAATTTGATAGATATCGACATTTCTCCGGTGAGAAAGTGTCACGGTGAAGGATATATTCGGCTTATCCATCGAACTGATATTCAAGTTGAAGGTGAATGCGAGGATTTTGGATTCTATTCATTTTTCATTTTTATTTCTTTGGGGATGAGAGACTCAAAGGAATTGAAATCTGCGAAAAAAGAGGAATCTGATATTGCATATATCAGCGGTTGAGAATGGAGAAAAATGTCTATTAGAGAAGACAAATGGCTTAAGAATGGACTCATAGGTAGCTCGGCGACAAGAGATGAGCCACTCAAAGTGGCTGATTTAATAGATATGGAAGCGGCACAATGGAAAGAACCTCTGTTAAGGTCCATGTTTGATGATCAGCGAGTCTCGAAAATCATAGCTATCCCTATAGACCTCCCGACCAAAGAAGATAGATTGGTATGGACAGATAACAAATCGGGGAACTATATAGTGAAAAGCGGAATTTCAACAACAGATCACAACAATCAGCCCACACACATCGACAACAACAGCATCCTACCAGGTTAAACCAGAACTTTGGAAGCATATATGGAAATTAGTAATAACCCCTAAGATTAAATTCTTTTTATGGAATGCATGCCAAAATGCTTTGCCAACTTTGGAGAATCTATACAAGAGGAAGATAGTACCTGCATCCATATGCCCAATTTGCAACCTCGAACCGGAAACGATCGGGCATGCCCTGCTGCTCTGCCCTTGGACCTCTCAAATTTGGAATGCGCAAACTCTACAAGTCAAAATATCTTAGAGTGGGTTTGACCCGATTCAATGAGTGGCTATATAAAGTGAAAGAAGATCCACGAAGCTCACCAAAATTTGATCTAATCGTGACCGCTTTGTGGTGCATTTGGAACGACAGAAATCATTTTATGTTCAGGAAAAAGCCCCCTGAACCCGCATCATACCCTGTTCAAAGCCTCAACGTTACAAGAAAGTTTTGCTGACTTGGAACCGAAAACCAAAAGAACAGCAGAAACGTGAAGTCTCACCTCAGAAGTGGCAATCCCCAAATCCTGGAATGATCAAGATCAACATAGACGCTTCTTTTGTTAGCAACCTCAGCGTACACTCAGCCTCTGAAGTAGAACAACGAGATGGCGTCTTCACCTCTAGTACATCCCCAGCCTCCGATCCAACTAGAGGGGCCGGTTTCTTTCAATCCAACGCACCCCCAGCTTTTGAACCAACCAGAGGAGCTGTCACCTACTTTGGCGCAATTCCAGCCTCTGTTCCAACTAGAGGAGCCGACGCACACCCAGCCTTTGAATCAAACAGAGGGGCTGTCCTCTGCAACTCTGGTCCTCCCCCTGCCTTAGATCTGACCAGAAGGGCCAGCGACCATTATAATCACGCTTCCCCAGCTTCCGATCCCACCAGAGGGCTTGTCTTCAGCAGCAACGATGCTCATCCAGCTTCCGATCCACTCAGAGGAGCTGTCGCCTGTATCTGCCGCGACTCCCTTGGCAGATTAGTAGATGGGTTCGCCAAATCGGTTGCAGTCAGCTCAGTGGAACAAGCAGAGGCTGCGGCGCTCGTCGAAACCCTAGATTTTATCTCCACTAAGTTTCCCCCGAACGGAACTACACTGAAGCTGACTGCAGCCGAGAGACGAATAAAACAGTGGACTGGAGATGCATTTCCACGCGGTTTGAGTGAGTTGACAAAGTCTTTCTTCTTTTTCTCAGGTCCGCACCTTCCACGCGGTTTGAGTGAGTTGGCAAAGTCTTTCTTTCTTTTTTTTTCTAAGGTCCGCTGCTAAAACGCCCACGAAGCTCATATTTGATTCGGCGGATCTCGCGCACGAGGTCGCTAGGGGGGTCGCTTCATGTTCTCCTACCTCAACAAACTATTCCTATCAGTTAATGTTCGAATTAAAGAAAATAAAAATCTCTAATTTCTTATGAAGCGCGAACAAAATGTTGAAAGTCTAATCGCTCTAAAATGTATTGAAAATGAGGTTTTCGGTCTTTGTAATTCGTGTGGAATATTAATTGACAAATCACTCGATCTCAAGGTGCGTTTATTTCGCTGAAAATTTCACAATAAATGAAAATATTTTTTATGGATATCATTTCGAAGGAAAATAGTTAATTCTTGATTATGATTTACAAGGATGGGGAGTCACTTTTTATTTTATTATTTCTGGCGCATGGAATTTTTTTTTTTCTGTATATCATTTAGCTTTCTATGATTAAAAATCGAAAAGTTCGAAAATAATTTTCTAGGAGCTGCTTTGCTTCAAATCAACGGACTTCTTATATCCGACAAAATAGTCAGGGGAAAAATATGGAAAGGTCAAATATCGATTCATGACATGATGTGTATGCATTAAATCGATATAAGAGGGACTTGGTGAGCTACCCAATTACAGGTGGCCACATGATTGGACGAACCAAGCGGGCCTACGCCGGCGACGTCAACAGCGGCAGTTGGTGGCGGTGGGCAGCAGTTCGTCGTTAGCGGTCTTTAGTGGCTGGCGGCAACAGTCGGCGATGGCAATGGTTAGTGGCGGGCAGCAACGATCGGCAATGGCCGTGATAAAAAAAAAATTAAAAGAAATTATACATTGTAAATCATACCAAACACATTTATATTCTTTTTTCATTTCAAGAATAAAAAATTTTTTATAATTACCAAACGTGTTCTTTTATTGAAAAATTATTCCAAGAAATAATAATAATAAACTATTTCCAAAAAAAAAATTATTCCAGAAGCCTTACTAAATAGACCCTTAATGGCAAAATAGGGAGGGACAACGCCACAAGGACTTTTTGCTTGGGCACGATGGCCCTTTGCGGGGCCCACCATTATTACTCTATTACTTTAAGATTGATGCCAAAAAAATTCTAAACTACACAAATATCTCAAACTCTGTTTTACTCACTAAAAACCCTAAATTTGTTCATCATGATGCAAATAATCTTAAAAAATTTCAAGTCATAAAAAACCCGAACTTATATAATAGTGCAATATTGGGAATATATTTGGATACCGTAAAAGTTAATGTTTTAGTATCTACATTCCCTTATATAATTACAGCCTTTATTATCTATCTATTTTCATATTATAGTTGGCGACATATTTCGACACTATTCATTATGTGTTCTGTTACCTTGCAATATAACCGAACTTCTGAGAAACATCGAACCAATTTATTAGAAAAATCAACTCTACTCTAACCATTAGAACTATTCATTTTTAATAGAAAAATCAAAGGAAAAAAAAAAAAAACATCGGATGGAGCTAAGTTTTATTCATCCGACGAAAATAATGCTTGGCCACATGTTGACCAAATGAGAAACATCGAACCAATTTATGCAAAAGAAAAAAAAATGGTAAAATCGTATTATGTTGTCAAGCTTATTGATGAATACGTGAACAAATTGATTGCTCGCCTATTCATTTTTCATTATTAATTTGCAATTGGAAATTTATGTCATAAATACAATGTCACCATGTCCATAGCCTTATTACTCAATACATTAGTCCAAAAAATGTTGGAAGTCCAGAGATGTGCACTTGAGTCAAACTTATATTAAGAAATTTTGCTTTCTTTTGCTAGTCTTTTCAATTTTGCCTTAATTACGGTAAAGATCCTACAACTTATGTTTGTCCGATATTTGAGTTCCAAACTTTTGATTTCTATAATTAAACGCTAAAACTTGTCAATGTTCTCCACCTCAGTCCTTCCTTATATCTGTTAATTTTTCAGACTATGTAACATTTTTTTATTATTTGTTTTTATTTGCATAAGTGGCATTTTTTGTGATGCCAAATAGGCATCACGTCAGGAAAAACTTACAGTAGTTTTTTATTTTATTTTAAAGACTAAAATTGAAAAAAGAAGAAGAAAGAATCAAAAGAGAGATCGTTGAAGGTGAGGGCTCGAAAAAGTCCCAAATTGCCCAGTATTCTACCAACTAGTTATCCAAGATTCAAAACTTCTATTGAATGAGAGAAAGATCCACCGAGGGCAATAGTACTAAAGACGAAAGATATACAAAGAGGAAGAAATGTTTTTTCTTTGTCTATTTGCATCTTGGAATAGTTAATGGGCCCAAAAATCATTCGTTAAATTTATGTGATATGCTACTTCTATTAACCCAAAGTTCTATTACGAGGCAGCAGACCTATGGATCTATTTCTTAGTTTTAATTTCTAGGGTTAATACCCTGAAAAACCCCAAACTGGTACACTTGTGACAAATTTACCCAAAACTATTTTTTTGACTATGAAAAACCCCAAACTGGTAAACCTGTGACAAATTTACCCCGACTGACTATAAAAAACCCTAAACTGATACATTTATGACAAATTTACCCCAAACTAATTTATGCGACTGCAAAAAACCCTAAACTGGTAAATTTGTGACAAATATACTTTCTGCTAAATTGGATTAATATCGCAAAAAAAATCACGAAAATTGTAAACTATGACAAACGGAGCGTAAAATCCTAAATTGGTATACCGATTAACTGTCACGTGTCATTTAACTTAATAATTTGAGAATAAAATTTAACGAAAACTAACACAGGGTAAATTTGTCACAAGTGTACCAGTTTGTGGTAAATTTATCAAATGTATACCAGTTTGGGGTTTTTGGTAGTCAAAAAAATAGTTTAGGGTAAATTTGTCACAAGTGTACCAGTTTGGAGTTTTTCAGGGTATTAACCCTAATTTCTAATGCACGAGTTAGTCATTGAATTTAGAAAGAATACAAAAATAGTATAAGAGCAGGTTGAATAATTTCGTAGCGTAAGTAGAAATACTATTTACATTGATTAAAAGTAAAAGTGCATACAATTTTTTGGCCATATCTATTTATAAATCTTTTTATGATTACTTTCGTTTTTTATATGTATTTTAAAGTTGCAATATTTCAAAGTAGGACGAGACAACTTCCTTTAACGTGCTGTAAACCATTGTAGCTTTGGACGTATTGTAGTTATTGGGGGTGTTTATCAAATTCCTTTAATAGTTAGAGCACTCCTTTTCACACCTGAAACTCTTACTAAAAAGTTGACCAACAACCTCTTTACCTAATCAAGGACATGGAGACTGTAATTGACTGGACCATGCCATATTTTAACTTGGAAACTATCATCTCGTTTTGCTTCAAAGACCAACCAGAATTTATGCAATCGGAAGCAGGCATTTCCCTTTTCTTTTCGGGAATGATTGAGGTTAAGGAGTCCAACTCCAACCTTAAGGCGAGGTAAAAATGACTTAAATCATTATTTTATTTCGAAGATAAGAAAATTCCTCATCCAATTAGAAATTGGGAAAAATGGCACTTGTTTTGGCAGAAAGAAAGGTTCCGCTAGATGTGGAAGACATATATTTAATGATCAGTTCTTATCCCATTTCTCTTATTGTTGGGCATGTGATGTTCCTTTTCATGCCAATATGTTCTCTTCACCTGCTTAATGAACACGACCGCTTTCTTTGAAAAAGAAAAATTGCACCAAAAATCCACGTTTGTTAAATGAGAGAAAGAGTTCCCCCACCATCTAATATGGGGAAAAGTACTAAAAATATCATAAGTCTATTGCATTGCTATCTGTACAATTATAAACATTTCGCATAGACTAATTTATTACTAAATATTTTTATATTGGTATCAATTGAGTTCATCTTGCTAATTTAGGCTGGAAATTATAAATGTTGATGCTAGTCAATTTACAGAGCATGATTGACACTAACAAGGATATTTTTTAATGATTTTTTTTGATTGATTTATTTATTATTTATTATTTTTTTTTGTCTTTATTTTCTTCCATGGCCTTTGTTGGCACTAGCACCACCAACACAGACTAGGCTTGTGAGAGTTGGCCTTGCCTGAGTGAGGGTCGGCTTGCCTAGGTGAGGGTAAGCGCCAATGAGGCCGACCCTCGCCTAGGTCAGGACGGCCTTGTTGAGCATTGCTTGGGTGTGAGTTGGCCTTGCTAGGCCTCTCCATGGAAGTGATGAGCTCGAGCTCAAGGTTTTGGTCAGTGAAGGGTACGAGCCGCTCAGCGTGTTCAATTGGCGTGATCACTTCGCTCTGCTGGGTTGGCCGGATCTACAACGCATGAGCGCTAGCGGGAGGCATCGGGAGCTCTGCCGGAAGGTGAACATCTTCGTGGGGCTCGTGGAAGATCACGGGATGAAGAGCAAGGTCAAAGGTGAGAGCTGTCGAGATTTCATCATCGTCTCACTTGACTTGGACAAGGAGAACCATCTCGGTGACTCGGACGTGATTGCTATTCTCATCCATGGAAGAGGAAAACAAAAATGAAGAAAAGAATTATAAAAAAATTAAAAATATCAACGTCAGTAATTTCGAGCTAAAATTAACCAGATAGATTCAATTGGTATCAATATGAAAATGTTTTAAAAATAAAGTAATACAGTTAAAAGATTTAAAACTAAATTTATATAAATATAATAGGTTAAGAACTTTTTAAACATTTTTTTCTTTAACGTGTTCCTGACATACTTAATGTGAAAGGAAGTACGTCAAGTCTTCAAAGTTTCGGTGTCCGATTGAATCTTTGTCGAAGAGCAAAAGCTGCAAGTGCTTCTCTCATTAAGACACCGACTTTGGGGCAATTGAGGAGACGAACGAGGGAAAGGCATTTAAGGGTTGAGAAAATTTATGGAGCAATGAGGAGTCGTGGAAATGCGCAGAGAGAGAGAGAGAGAGAGAGGGTATTATCAAGATCTACCTTTTGTCCATTTAAACTTCTGCTCTTCGCCTCTGCCCATAATTTGAATGTAATTGTTGCACAAAATACTTTTAATAATCGTTCATGTCCATTAAAACTTCTGCTCTTCGACTTGTCATTGATCGATACCTTCGACTTGTTCATGTGCTGCGGAGCAATTGGAGCATGTTTGCTTGAGCGAAGCGTCTTCTTGGCGATCGTTGTTAGCTGGGTTCACTCCTATGTGGAGGAAGCCCAATGAGTTGCAAGCTTAAAAAGGGTTTGAGCCCATATAATAAGTTATATGAGGAAATATGGTTTCTCACTATCTATATAAAGATGTAGCAGCAGAAAAGGAAATAGTAACAAGAGAAAAAGAGAAAGCAGAAAATCTGGGGTTTGGGGCAATATCTGATTTACATCAAGCTGGCGTCGGAGGTCGATTCGTAGTCCGATTGAGCTGAAATTTTGTCAGCATGTTCGTGGCGCAATTTAATCGAATCTGAACGGTTTGATTTTCGTTTGAAGCTCCATACATCAAGTTTTTCGTGGATTGATCAAAACCTGCGTTTTTGGTCAGATTTATCCTTGATCTCTTGTGAAGTTCATGTGTATTGCCAAGAATCATGTTCTTGAGGTGTTTACTGCTATGTACCTCTAGTTTTTGCTAGAGAAGAACAATTTTATTGATAGTGAAGATTTTCAGGTGGACTCCGGTCCCGTGGTTTTTTTATCTCCTCACATCGAGGAGGTTTTCCACGTAAAAAATCATCTTGTGTTCGCGTGCTTGGTATTTATTTTACTCTACTATATCAATTCCTATCAGATTTAGACAAGAGGGGAGATTATTTTATTCCGCTACGTTGATTCGATATTGTTCGAATTATTACCGTTCTCCCATCAGAGTGGTATCAGAGCATCAGGTTATTGCTTGATTTTTCTGCCTTGTGTTAAACAATGGAAACGAATACAAGTAGAATGGTTACATTGAATGGTTCGAATTATCATATCTGGAAAGGGAAGATGGAAGATCTTTTATATGTGAAAGATTTTTATTTGCCTGTATTTGCTGAGGAGAAACCAGAGAATAAAACTGACGCTGAATGGTCTATATTTCATCGTCAAGTGTGTGGTTATATCAGGTAATGGGTAGATGATAATGTTTTAAACCATATTATTGAGGAAACACATGCACGCAGTTTATGGGATAAGCTCGAACAGTTATATGCTCGAAAGACTAGGAATAATAGGTTATTTTTGATAAAACAGATGATGGCTCTGAGATATTATGATGGTTCTCGTTTGACTGATCATTTAAATTCTTTTCAAGGAATTATAAATCAGTTGGCTGCGATGGGAATCAAGTTTGATGATGAGATACAAGCACTATGGTTGCTTGGTACTTTGCCAAACTCATGGGAGACGTTCCGAACATCTTTGTCTAATTCTGCCCCGGATGGTACAATTACCATGGATTTAGCCAAGAGTAGTATTTTGAATGAAGAGATCAGAAGGAAAACACAGGGATCGTCCTCTTCATATTCTGATGCCTTGGTTGTTGAGAAAAGGGGGAGAAGTGAGTCTCGAGGTCCGAGAAATAGAGTTAAGTATAATAAATTTGCTAATATTGAGTGCCATTATTGTCATCAGAAGGGACATATTCAGAGGTTTTGTCGCCAGTTAAAAAGGGAGAAACAAAAGGAGAAAGGTAAAGAGAAGAAAAGTGATGATGACAGTGATGACAATCATGTCGCTGCACTTAAAAAAGACTTTCTCACTATTTTTGATGGTGATGTGGTGAATTTTGTTTCTCATGAGACCAGTTGGGTAATTGATAGTGGTGCATCCGTTCATGCTACATCTCGTAGGGATTTCTTTACATCATACAGGTCAGGTAACTTCGGATCTGTGAAGATGGGAAACAATGGACTAGCTTAAGCTGTAGGCATCGGTGATGTGTGCCTAGAAACCAACAATGACACAAGGTTAGTATTGAATAATGTTAAACATATACCTGATATCCGCTTGAATTTGATTTCTACAGGCAAGTTGGATGATGAGGGGTATTGCAGCACCTTCAATAATGGTTAATGGAAGCTCACCAAAGGTTCTCTTGTTGTGGCTAGAGGTGAAAAATATTATTCGTTATACATTATGCAGGCAAAGTTGTCCACAGACAAAATCAATGCAGTAGATAGTGAAGATGCAGCTGAGTTATGGCATAAGAGGCTCAGTCACATCAGTGAGAAGGGTTTGTCAATATTGGCTAAGAAGAAGCTCCTTTCAGGATTGAAAAGTTCAGTGCTAAAGAAGTGTGCTCACTGTTTAGCAGGAAAACAGAACAGAGTTGCATTTAAAAGCTCCCCTCCTTCAAGAAAGTCAGGTATACTGGATTTAGTGCATTCTGATGTTTGCGGTCCTATGAAAACAAAATCACTTGGTGGCTCTCTTTATTTTGTTACCTTCATAGATGATTTTTCAAGGAAAATTTGGATTTATACCTTGAAAACTAAAAATCAAGTGTTAGATGCTTTTAAGCAATTTCAGGCTTCAGTTGAGAGACAGACTGGAAAGAAATTGAAATGCATTAGAACTGATAACGGGGGAGAATATATTGGACCTTTTGATGAATACTGCAGACAACAAGGTATTCGACATCAAAAGACACCTCCCAAGACGCCTCAGTTAAATAGCTTAGCTGAGAGAATGAACAAAACATTGGTTGAAAGGGTAAGATGCTTACTTTTACAGTCAAAGCTACCTGGATCCTTTTGGGGTGAGGCTTTAAGTACAGTTGTGCATATATTAAATCTTACTCCATTCGTTCCTTTAGAGTTTGATGTTCCTAATAGAGTTTGGATAGACAAAGAAGTCTCTTATGATTATTTGCGTGTATTTGGGTGCAAAGCATTTGTACATGTTCCCAAAGATGAGAGGTCTAAACTTAATGTGAAAACACGACAGTGCATATTTATTGGTTATGGACAGGATATGCTTGGCTACAAATTTTATGATCCACTTGAAAAGAAAATTGTAAGAAGCAGAGACGTTGTGTTTATGGAAGATCAAACAATAGAGGATATTGAGAAATCGAAGATGATTTCAGCACCACAGGTTAGTGATAATCTGGTTGATTTAGATCCAGTTCCTCTTACAAATATTCCTACACAGGTTGATGAAGAGCAACAGGAAGTCAATGTTCCAAATAACGCACATGTTCCTGAACATGTTGAAATAGATAATACTATTCCTGAACCAGAGGCTCAATTAGATGTTCCATTGGATGTTCCAGTCCGGAGATCCTTTAGAGACCGACGACCTTCCACCAGGTATTCTGAAGATGAGTATGTATTATTGAATGATGCAGGTGAACCAGAGTGTTATGCAGAGCAATAGAAGATGAGTACAAAAGCAATTGGTTCGATGCTATGCGAGATGAGATGCAGTCACTTTATGATAATCATACTTTTGAATTGGTGAAGTTACCTAAAGGTAAAAGAGCTTTGAAGAACAAGTGGGTATATAGGTTGAAGCAAGATGAACATACTGCACAACCACGGTTCAAAGCTAGATTGGTTGTTAAGGGATTCGGTCAGAGAAATGGTATTGATTTTGATGATATATTTTCTCCGGTAGTGAAAATGTCTTATATCCGTGTGGTACTAGGCTTGGCAACTAGCCTAGATTTAGAAATTGAGCAAATGGATGTTAAAACGGCCTTCTTACATGGTGACTTGGAGGAAGAGATATACATGGAACAACCTGAGGGTTTCAAAGTGAAAGGGAAAGAGGACTATGTGTGCAAATTAAAGAAAAGTTTCTATGGCCTAAAACAAGCACCGAGACAGTGGTATAAGAAATTTGCGTCAGTTATGACAGAACAGGGCTATAAGAAGACTTCCTTGGATAACTGTGTGTTTGTCCAAAAATTTTCTGATGATGACTTTATTATTCTCTTGCTTTATGTTGATGATATGCTGATTGTTGGCAGGAATGCTTCAAGAATTGAGTTATTGAAGAAACAGTTGAGCAAGTCTTTTGCCATGAAAGACTTGGGCTCAGCGAATCAGATTCTTGGCATTAGAATTACCCGAGACAGAGATGCTAAGAAGTTATTTTTGTCGCAAGAGAAATATATCGAGAAGATCCTTCAGAAATTTTACATGGACAAGGCTAAAGTGGTTAGTACTCCTCTTGCTGCCCACTTTAAGTTAAATATGATGCAAAGTCCTACGACTGATAAAGAGAAGAAAGATATGGAAAGTATTCCATATGCTTCAGCTGTAGGAAGCTTAATGTATGCGATGGTATGTACACGCCCAGACTTGGCGCATGCAGTTGGCATTGTTAGTCGCTATTTGTCAAATCCAGGTAGAGAGCACTGGAATGCAGTGAAGTGGATTATGAGGTATCTTCGGGGAACTTCAAATTTGAAACTCAGTTTCGGGACCGGGAAACTTGAGTTAGTTGGATACACAGATTCCAACTTGGCAGGAGATATTGATACTCGTAAATCTATTTCTGGTTATTTGATTTCTTTTGCGGGTGGAGCTGTGTCATGGAAGTCAAGATTGCAAAAGTGTGTTGCACTTTCTACAATCGAAGCTGAATTTATTGCAGTGACTGAAGCTAGTAAAGAGATGCTATGGATGAAGAAGTTCTTAGAAGAACTTGGGTTCAAGCAAAAGAGGTATGTGCTATTTTGTGATAATCAAAGCACAATTCATCTTGGTAAGAATTCATCTTTTCATTCTAGATCGAAACATATTGATGTTAGATATCATTGGATAAGGGATGTTCTAGATGAAAAGTTGTTGGAACTTGAGAAAATTCATACGGATCATAATGGCTCCGATATGATGACGAAGACTCTACCAAGAGAGAAGCTTGAACATTGCCGTTTGATAGCAGGGATGGTGAATCCCTCCACATTGTCGTGAGGGGGAGATTTGTTAGCTGGGTTCACTCCTATGTGGAGGAAGCCCAATGAGTTGCAAGCTCAAAAAGGGCTTGAGCCCATATAATAAGTTATATGAGGAAATATGGTTTCTCACTATCTATATAAAGATGTAGCAGTAGAAAAGGAAATAGTAACAAGAGAAAAAGAGAAAGCAGAAAATCTAGGGTTTGGAGCAATATCTTATTTACATCAAGCTGGCGTCGGAGGTCGATTCGTGGTCCGATTGAGCTGAAATTTTGTCAGCATGTTCATGGCACAATTTAATCGAATCTGAACGGTTTGATTTTCGTTTGAAGCTCCATACATTAGGTTTTTCGTGGATTGATCAAAACCTGCGTTTTTGGTCAGATTTATCCTTGATCTCTTGTGAAGTTCATGTGTATTGCCAAGAATCATGTTCTTAAGGTGTTTACTGCTATGTACCTCTAGTTTTTGCTAGAGAAGAACAATTTTATTGATAGTGAAGATTTTCAGGTGGACTCCGGTCCCGTGGTTTTTTATCTCCTCACATCGAAGAGGTTTTCCACGTAAAAAATCGTCTTGTGTTCGTGTGCTTGGTATTTATTTTACTCTACTATATCAATTCCTATTAGATTTACACAAGAGGGGAGATTATTTTATTCCGCTGCGTTGATTCGATATTGTTCGAATTATTACCGTTCTCCCATCAATCGTCAGGGGGAGGATCGGTGTTACCTGGTCTGCCGAGTAGGACAGTGAATCCGGGGAATGGCTAGTGATGACTGGGGTTCTGGCTCGGCTAGACCCAGTGTCTTATGAGATCCGACCTTGGCTAACTGATATCAAGATCCGTACAAGCTGTGCGTGCTATAGTTTTCTTTTCATTTTGTGTGTAGATTTTGTGTATCTTCAACATCATCGTCCGATCGATCGCAAGCTGACTTCATCATTCTGAATAGCAAAGCCTCCGCGAACTCCTCAGCTTCTTTCTGACTTGATCTTTACCAACTTCTTCCGATGCTCGGGTTTCGTTCGACAGACGTATTGGTCCACATGCTCTTCAAAGAATACTTGCAAGATAGCTGGCGTGTCAATAATCTTTGGGAGAAACATTGAACAAAATGTGAAACAACGTTTCACTCAGTGCGGCAAATTGTCGTAACAAAGTTTGAGCTCCCGAAGGATGTTGCTTCTTTGTCCTATACGTTGTCTAGCATGAGGAAAAATTTCTTACTATTTACTAAGTATTGCAAATGGATCCGCAATTGCTCAATGTCCAAGGTATCTAATAGCGGCTGAAACACTAATCAAGTCTCGACCGATGGTGTCTCTTCAGAATTTTTCAAAAGTTCTCTTTAGATCAAAATCATTGGAAATGCATACCGATGTTTGAAAATCGAACATTATTCTTGGACCTTTTCGTCATTGTACACAACTTAGCAAGCGTTGTTTTGCCTAAGCATCCCATCCTAGTTATCTGGGAGGGCATGCTATTCGAACTAGTAACAACTTACCATTCTTGGAAATGATCACTCATGTTGGGAAATGACGTGAAGAGCACCCAAAATGATGGGCAAGGCCCAAAAAATGATGCGCAAGGTTTTAGGTACACAAAACCTGGCCAGAATGACCACCCACCCTCCAACACATTCATGGAGAATTCCTTAGAGCCCGTTTGGTATATTTGTGGTTGAATTGTAACTGTACCATACGGTGTTGTAGTACATGCCTTAAAGTAGCGACACCTCAAAGCTGGATGAAACGGTCTCTCAAAAGATGTCATGAAGTGTTGTAGCTTTGGAAAGGCTGTACTTGTAGAGGTTTCACAAAAACACTTAAAAAAATTACAACCTATTTTTTCACAATTAAAACTGTTACAAGAAAAGCTGAACCAAGTAACCTCGTTACCTAAACAGGAACATCAGTCGCCTACCGAGGACCGACCGAGGAAGAAAAAGGAAAAAATAAAAATAAAAAGAAAAAAAGAAAAAATAATTAAAAATCATTTTTGAAACATAAAATAAATAATAATAATAATAATAATAATAATAATAATAATAAATCAATTTAAAAAATTAAAAAACTATTGAAAGGAATCATAAAAGAAATGATTTTTCTTACTGAACAGTAGATAAATATTTTCTAGATCATTTTTGGGTTTTAGCTGAATACCGAAAAATATTTTGTTCCTAGAAAGTATTTTTAAAAAATGCCACATTTTCCGCAAAATAAACGGAGCTATAATGTTGATCCGGTTCCTGGCCCCCTTTTCTGACCACCCGTTGTTCATTTATGGCCTTCCAATCATTCCCCAAAGTGTGGAGTGTGCTCCCGATGTCATCGATCATCACTTTCAACTTGTTCATGTGCCGAGGAGCAACTGGGGCTTGTACGCTTGAGCGAAGTGTCTTCTTGGTTATCGTCACAGGGGAAGATCGGTGTGACTCAGTTTGAGAGGTGCTCCAAGGAGGATGATGATTCGACAGGATGGGCGACGGCGGCTGGAATCTTGGCTCGGCTAGACCCAATGTCTTAAGAGATCCGTCCACGTTGGCTTATTGACATGAATTCCAGCTAGGCATGCTGTAGTTTTCTTTTCATTTTGTGTTAGATTTAGCGTATCTTGGAGAACATCGTCGGATTGATCGTGAGCGGTCATTCTGAATGGCAAAGCCTCACCGAACTCCTCAGCTTCTTTTCGACATGTTTTCTGCCAACTTCTTTCCCTTCTTGGTTTTCATTCGATGGACGTATCCGTTCACATGCTCTTCAAAGAATTCTCAAACGATAGCCCATGTGTTAGTAATCTTAGGGAAACATGGAACAAAATGTGAAACAGCGTTTCATTTGGTGCGGCAAATTGTTGTAACGATGTTTGAGTGCACCAAGGATGTTTCTTTATGCTGATTCCTACACATTGCTATTGTGTCTTATTAATATGCCGAGAATTGCTAATTGGCCCTCGAGAGATTTCCGAGCAAGAGGAACTCACTTGCATTTCTCGACGATTTTCACTGTGGTTGCGAACCGTGCATTTTCTTGCTTTTCAGTCGAATGCCCATTTGAGAAAAAGGAAGAGAGCGTCCAGAGAAGAAAGGCCTTTCAACTTGAATGCAAAACTAGGCCTTTCACTTAGCGCCTTCTGTGAACAAATCTGTCATCTCGTTCCACGTGCTCGTCACAGTATCGCCAAATGGTTCTGCAATTGCTCGACGTCCAAGGTGTCTAATAGTGGCTGAAATTCTAATCAAGCTTTGATTGATAGTGTCTCCTCAGACTTTTTCAAGAGTGTTCTTCAGATTAAAATCACTGGAAATGCATACCCATGTTTTGAAATCGAAAATTGTTCTTGGACCTTTTCGTCGTTGTACACGAACTTAGCAAGCACTAGTAATTATCATGGGAGGGCATGGTATTCAAACGGGCTCAAACACTCTACGATGCCAAGAAGGATCGATTTGGCCATTTTCTTTCCATTGGAAGCACAATAGGGGTACTCAAAAGAACTTCATGAATGCGAACAATAAACACAAATTGTCTCGTCTTTGGCAAAAGGTAATGGCTATACTAAAAACTGTTCCAACTAAAATGAACGTACCATCTTATAGGCAATGGACCGAACATTAATGTTTTAATATGGTGTGACTCGACCATGGTTCTCGCTTTTAGGGTGAAATCCGATTTGGCTAAGTCTATGGACCGAGACCCCTCTACCTCATTCTATTTTCAGGATGCCCAATTTGGGCAGTTCTGTGTACTCGTGTCGTCATTAAATCAACCGAGGAGGTGCTGAACTTACGAGGAGCCATAGCATACCCCATCATGAGTCCAAACAGAAGTACTTGGGAGAGTAAATCTGATGAAGGCTTTCCGCAGATAACAATATATTTATTTTTCATGCAATTAGCCTTTGTGAATTCATATTTTAAGATTCAGTCTTAGGAGCAAAAGGAAAAGAAGAATCTTATCTTCCTATGTAGAAGTGAAGTAAAACATATTCATAACGAAAAGGACATGATTTTTAAAGGCGTTATTTCTAGGAAACTCTTTAAGTGGTCTATGGATATATTTACAAAAATATTGAGAAATTGACGTTGATTTACCAAAAATAAGATCTAATGGTGTAGTGTGATGACATTCACTGTTCATGGAGGAAAGGTAAATAGCAATATAAGAAAATTCAAATAGAGATAATTTGATAGTTGTTCTCATACAATACGAATTAGGCATTTCTTCCATATAGAAATTTGCAATACAAACACAAATTAATAACAAAGAACCACACTCAACCGGGGAAATAAAGAAAGACATAATAATATCAATAGCCACTGTTTTCATCCATGAAAATGAAAGAGATTGACGAAGGATTAGCTGAGTGTACATCCACATGCCGCGGCAAATAAATCGTTAGAGTTCATCTGCAATCAAAAGAGGAAAAAAAACGAGTTTAGAGTATCTATCATACGGTACTATGGCATTTATTGTGGTATCATATGAATTTATCGTTTCTTTTTTTTTGTAAGACGAAGCTAGGTGAAGGCCCCCACAACTTCTTGTTAATGTAGAACATTTAGATACTTTCACAACATTTAAGGCAATTATATTCGTAAATATTTTTTTCATTATTTTTTAAAATTTGAATAGCATTTTAAATTTTAGCAAGAATGCAAAAAGGTACTTTTTACTTTTGCTCAAAACTCTTGAGTTGAGGACCTGTTTATTATTATATTGAGGATGGATTTGGTTCGGTTTTCAAATGAGCCCTAGGGAAATACAAATGCCTTTGACTTGAAACCCTTTAGAGAAATGCAAATTGTGTTTGGTAAAGAATTTTTTTATAAAGGTACTTCGGCCTCAATAGTGTTTGGCAAATATTTTTTTTTGCAAAGGGCTTTTGGAGTTAATTTTTTTTTCATTTTAATTAAAAAAATTAAACCCTTTAGCGAAAGGCTAAGGTCGCATGATGGCCACTTGAGTCGCACAACCTTGCAAGCCCTTCACTGGCCCTGCGCCGGCATGATCTAACCTCGTAGGCCCTCGCCGACCACCCTCACTCAAGAAGGTGAATGGTAATGAGGGGCAAAACAGAAAATTAAAGAATTGCCAAGGGTAGTTTCAAAAGAAAAAAACTACGTTCAGCATTTGGTAAAATGCTGAAAGCTCAATACTAATCTCTATCGGCATTGGCCTTTTAGATTTTAGCATTTGGCCAAAAGTCCCACTATAGAACTTGCTAGACATTCCAACATTTCCCCAATGAGCTTTAGAGGCCAAAAGCCCATTGGAAAAGTTGAATCAAACGTAATCTAAGTCACTAGCTGGCAAACCCATGCCTCAGTCTAGCTATATTTTCATGACAAATATTTACAAATATTCAATTTAGTGAGAAAAGGATATCCTATCTTGTAGAAATATTCTTAGCCACATATATTCCCTTTTTTATTTCCATTACACATTACATCTTTAAAAAAAAAAAACATGTTAGGGTAAATTAACTAATAAAATAGTTCTAAAAGTGGACCTGCATCTAAGGGATCTTAACTTTACGCTTTTTGTTATTTAAATTGCTGTAAAAAAATAAAAATAAAAATGAAAGAGGTGCAATTGCTCTAAGTGAGCCTTCAAACTAAATTATATGGAGAAGCAATCATTCTCGTGCTATGCAGGAATTGAATTCATGGTATAAAAACAATTTTTTTTTTGTTTCATTATCCGAGTTAAAAGTTTTAGATAGTATTATGAATTGAGTGTATAGTTTTAAGTATAACTCCAGTATTAAATGCAACTTTTAATTTTTTTTGTCAAATTTAAATTGGATTATTTACTTTACAAATAGAATTATCTAATATTGAATTCCTTTTGCAATCTAATGACCTAGTATTGATTGTATCTTAGTAAAATTTTTTTCATATCACTTCTTCTTTTTCTAATTGCAATAGTTTAAATAAATTTATGCAATGGAAGAATTTAGTGAATCACTATATTACATCGAAGAACGAAGAAGAAATAGATGGATGCTTACCTAATCCTCCATCCATTGTACCCATTCAAGATCAAGTTGGATTCGAGGAATGTGAGCGATGTTGGGCCAATCCTTGCCAATTGTTGGTCGACATCTCTCGCTTAGTTCACCACAATATTCAATGCGTAATTCTTTGAGAGCAGTGAGGGATTGGATTTCTTGCGGTATAGATGATAAGTTGGGACATCGGATCAAGCGAATTACTCTGAGACGTATGTGATTGGGCAGCCATACTGGTATAACCGTAAATCTTGGGCAGTCATAAATAGCAAAAAACTCCAAAGTGTAGGCAGACTCATCGAGACATTGGAGCAACTCCATCACTTGTTCAGACTTAGTTATTGATAGCGTATGGAGATTCGAAGGTAAGTTGGACCTGTTATCCTGGGTCAACTTGAGCTTGCAATTAATAATTACCAAGGACTCTAGGGCGATTAATTCCACAAAAGGTAGAGATATTGGTCCCACACAATCTATAATTTCCAATTTTCGAAGGCAAGTCAGTTGACAAGCACCTTCAAACAAAACTCGGAGATTTTGGCATTTGTGAAATGCCAACAATTCCAGATTTTCTAGGTATTGTATTCCACTTTCTTGCATACTCATTTGCTTTGTTGTTACGATTAGTTGTCTAAGGCTGATGAGCCTCTTCATTTTTTTGGGTAAATCACCTAACTCTGAGCAATCATCGAGGTATAAGTAGAGCAAACTCTGTAGCTCACAAATGGAATCTGGAAGCTTCTTTAGTCGCTTGTTATCACCTAGAAATAATGACCTCAATTGCTTCAAGTTGCATATGGAACTAGGCAACTCCTCAAAACTACCAAACCGCAAATCTAGCCACCGTAAGTGATTACATTTGGAGATGCATGTTCCAACAAACTCTCTAGTAATAACTCCATCATCAACATTGAATTGTAAATCAATTGCATGGAGCCTCTTTGAAGTTGGCTTTCTCAGAAAAGGTGGGACTCCATCAAAATTTGAGATTCCCTCTAACGAATCAGTGGAGAATGAAATGTACCGAACTCTTTCTGAAATCTCTACGGTATCTAAGCCGACGATAGAGCAATCATCTTGAGCCACAATCATTGCTAGAGAATGGACTAGATCGTGCATTTTAAACATTAAACTTGATTCGGACTCCACAACTTCTTGGATTAAAGATCTCTTCCACAACACTCTGATATAGTCAGCACCAACATCTTCCAATGCTAGTTTTTTCGTTGATGAACTAATGAGTCCTAAACTCATCCATAACATAATTAACACATCGCCATGGAATACTTTTCCTCTAGGAAAAAGTGAAAATGTGGCAAAACAACGTTTTAAGTGGGATGGTAAATGATCATAGCTAAGTTTAAGCACCGGCAGAACATCCTTCTTTTGTTCCACTAACTTCCATATCTCGCTATCTCTTATATGGGCCCAATACTGTTCTTCATCCTTTGTGTAAAGTAGACTCCCCATGGTTTTCACGAGGAGAGGAACTCCTTGACATTTTTTTCCAATGTCAAGGAGATTAGGACATGGTTGCTTTTCCTTTTGATCAAATGCCCATTTTTTGAACAAGGCCATGGAATCTTCATGAGAAAGACCTTCTAGATTATGCGTTGGATGGGTACCCATCATAGAAGCAACTTCTGAACTGCGCGTTGTCACGATTACCTTGCTTCCATGAGCTCCTCCAGTTAGCAAAGCTTTCAATTCTTCCCATCTACTACGGTCATTGCTCCATATGTCATCCAAGACGAGTAGAAATTTCTTGTCTTTGATGGTGTCTCGTAGAAAGGTTTGTGATTGCTGAATATCAAGGTTACTCAAGTTTCCACCAGTTACATCATTGATGATTCCATCGATAGTCTTTTTTAAATCAAAGTCCTCAGGTACACACACCCATAGTCGCAACTTGAATTGCTCTTTCACACTGTTGTCATTGTAAACTAATTTAGCTAAGGCCGTCTTGCCCAAACCTCCTATTCCAACAATGGGAATTACTGAGAGGTTTTTGTTATCTGGTTGCATCAGTATCTCAATTATCTTTTGTTTATCAACATCTCTTCCGACGACATCCAACTTGTTTATGAACGAGTAAGTCATCTCTCGTGACCGTGAGTGTACCATACCATTGTCAACACTCCGCACATTAAGATCAAATTGATTCTTCTCAATGGAAATTTTAGATAATGTCTCTCTAATCTCCTTGATTTTATGACTGATTTTTGCACGGAGTATCAATGGATTGGAGAGGGAAAAGAAGTGGTGTACCTTCTTTTTGACTCCCCCATATCGACTAATTACCCGCTTCCGTAAGACTTCACATTCAAGTTCATCAAGCACATCCTCTGCATCATACAACACGTCTCGAAGCCGACCTAACCACAGTTGCAGTTTGTGGTTCTTCGCCTGTTGCTCCTCAGCATCTAACAACACGGCAGTAATGGCAGCCAACGTATTTTTAAGCTCGTGGATCTGATATTCGACGCTGTAAATTGCGACGGCTTCTTGGAACGCCGAGGATGCGATCTTCCCCAGCACACCCTGTGCAATGCTGAAAAGGAGGGATTCAGCCATGCTAAGTGATGGGGGAATTTGATGCAGGCTATTTGGTTTGAGACGAATATTGATATAAATGATGATGGCTTGCTTACGATTGGATGAAAGGGAGGTTCTTTCCTTACGAATGGCCTGCGAGTTAACAGGAAACATGCCTTCTCCTTTTTCTTTTGTCTTGCTTTCCTGGGAACAATAAAGAATCTAGATTACTTCAAAGGTCCAATCTCATAGAGGTATCTATTCTTTACTTGTCTACGTAATTCACTTGAAAATGATTTTCTGTGTAACTTAGAAAAGTTAGACAACAAGAAATTCTTTCATAGTTAGACGATGAAAATACTTTGTCATTAATTCAATTTTGTGAGCAATATAATAATCATTGTTAGTTAGGAAATATTTTCTACATCATTTAAACAATTCTCTTGGCATTGCCTTTTCAGAGATGATCCAGAATACTAACAAGGTTATGGAAAAAATTATTGATCAAACCCAAAGAAAAAAAATTAAGTTGGCATCTGAAGAAATCAAATAAAAAAATATGGAACAATAGAGAAGAATCGAAAGCAAATTCTTCCTCAACTATCTGAACCACAGTTTCTATGGATTATTATAGAGCGAGGCATTGGGAACTCCAATACTCATCTCTTTTGTTCCATGCCAATCAAACCACGCAAAGAATAAAAAGTTAAGCATATATTGAAGGTGTTATGTATAAAGCAAAGTGGAACAAAGTGAGATATGGTCAAGACCTTGTACGGACCATCAATTGAACTCTTTTGTGATGTGTGTGTTCATCACTTTTAAAATTGTCAATTAGTGATAAGCACTCGTTTCTTAAAGATTTTGCGAAAATTCTCTGTTTCCCTTCGATAACCCATCTGGCTCGCAAAATTATTTTCATTTTCCATTGAGGATGAAAATAGTTTTATATTCTCAATTTCTGCTTTCTTGAAAAAGTGTTTGGTTCATCAAGAAGAAAACTTTCGATAGAAATGAAACTATGGGATTATGACTGGTTGTAATGTTTTCGAAAAGTGAACCCTTCAATCCATTTTAATCGCCTGTTTACCCGTTAAATTACCATTTTTCACTGAGAAAGCCCAATAGATTACTCTCATCTAGAAATTCTAGTACGTAGTCGTATGAAGCCCACATGCATTCTTGTGAATGTTTCAAGAGTTTTGATTTTAAAAAATTCGAAACTCTTGAACTGTATGATTTAAATTACACAAAAATAAGTAAAAAGTAAAAGTTGATCCAGACCACTTCAGGCCACTCTGAGCTTTCATAATTCCAAAAAAATTTAGAGTGAGAGAGCAATTTTAAGATTAATAAGTATTTGACCTCAAATTGCAACCATGTCTAAAGTAGATAATTCGACAAATGAGCACTTGTTTTTTTCACCTTCTCTATAATAGCACAAAAATAAATTTGAATGTTTTAAGGTGTCAATATTACATATATATATATAGATAATTTTTTTTTATGAAGGACACCAAATTTAAATTTAAATTTTATGTCGTAGAATTCATAGATGAAAAAAGAAAAGAAAAAGAGAGAGAGAGAATGTAAATGTGCTGTCTGGCCAACGTTGGTCGTTCCAGAATGTGGAGCCCAACAACCGGCATCCTCCTAGAGAATCGGGTCGGTCTTTCCGTAATCCCCCTCTGGATCCGACCCGAAATGTCCAAAAGTTTTCAGTCTTTTATTTTCCTCCATTATTTTTATTTTATTTATATTTTAGCAAGTATTCTTGTCCATTTTTTCATGACATGTATTGTTCCTATAGAATCCTATATTACTAATTTTCATACTCGCGTGCACTGCGAATATTTACACAATTTCAAAACATATTTAAATATTTCGAGTAAAATAAAGATCAAATTTCATCGTAACATCTGAAAAACGTACATAATTAATATAAAGAGGTCATATAATTCTACCTTGAATTTTTAAGCATAGCTCTAAAATTGTTTTTCATTTCAAACATCGAAAAATAAGGAAACATTATTGGACAGGATATTTTGTACATAAACTTTTTTTTACTCGAATTTTGACGGTTCCTTTTTGCTTTTCCGGAGAGATGGTAGAAAATTCCCAACTGAACATGTATTGCTCCTCCAATAAATAAATAAATAAATAACATGTATTCCTCCCATTTCTCAATTTTCTTTTTTCTATTATTGGGTTTTGGCAAGAGGAATAGATAGCCAACCTTCCTTTTTTTTTTTTTTTGGGTCATAAGAAGATTGCCAACCTTACGATGGTAACATTTCATGCCAAATTGTCCAGCGCCGCATCCTGGTTCTGACCACGTGCCACGAAGACTCAGCTTATTTTTGTGTCGTTTTCTCTGGCCGGTTCTCTACCAATAAGTTGGAGTTACCTTACATTGCTTAACCACTCAAATTACTAAACCTCCATTCACAGGTAAACCAGGAAAATTTTATCAAATTGCTTCCCACTTGTTTGTGATTTTCTATCATTTGCGTCGACTAGTGTTGGATTTGGTTTGCCCGTGCACAAAAAAGGAGAAGAGTTGCCCTTAAGGTCGACGTAGTCAATTGGGACGTTGGGAGAATTTCAAATCACTCGTTCTAATTCTGTTAGCTGTATAACCAAACACCTGAACTTAATCAACTAGGTGGAGTTTGTAGAATTTTAATCAACTTCATGCCCCTGAATTGTTGACGAAGGAAAGGGAAGGTAAATTAATCATATTCAACAATCATTGAAAGTGACTCTATCGCTTAAGCTTTTCCTTGCACATCCTCAAAAGCTGGTTTGAGACTATGGACTTGTCATGCAAGGATCGTTCACCATCTCAAACTTGTACTTACACCATTTATGTCGAAATTCGAAGGTGTATTTCATTTGAACGCAAAAATTAGGTATGATCTATAAAGTCTAAGGTGGTTCATGACGAATAAAAGTCGAAAATATGAATATCGCAAAGTATAAACAAATGTCGAAAATGACAAAGTAAATATTCAGACAGATCATGAGTTGCATGTGCATTATATCAGGTGGCCCAAAAGACCGTGGGGTCCATCGCCAGGACCCACGTTCTTCTCGACTAGAACCTAAGAAAGCACGAAAGCCACGAGCCCACTGGCATAGGACACGTGGCAGCCATCCTGGAGCGCCAAGTCAATGGCAGCGAATTTAAAAATACAAATAGTCAAATGAAATGAAAAAGGAAATGAAATTCAATCGCACGGCGCAACCAAAAAGAAACCTGGGGCGGTCGCAACGCTCACTTGCCTCCTTCTCTTTCTAAAATCGCAAGGATATTATAGCAATTAGGCTTTTGACATTCTTTATCTATCTTTTTATAATTAAATTTTCTCTCACGCTGATAAACAATGAGGATTTTATTCCTAATTGGAACCTAGCTCTTTTATTTTTATAAGAAAATAAGCTTGCTATATTTGTTAAATTGATACTTATTTCTACTGTATAGCTTTTGGATGAAAGATATCATGGAGTAATTAAAAAAAAAGGAGTATAATTGAGCACTTAGACGGGACAAACATGGTTTACTGATAATGATATTAGATAAGCATTTATCATTTAAAGTAACCAAACATTGTTCTTTATCAAGAAATGTTTAAATAGACTAAAAAAAAAATGATTTCACTATTTATAAATGAAAAGAAAAAAAAATGTAACCAAGCGGCACCAAAATAAGAATGAAAATATTTTTACGTTTTCAGTTCTCCACCTTAAGGAAAGAGCATCAAGATTTTCTAGAAGGATGCACTTTATTGGGCTCCACTTTCGGAACAGCTTGGTTCCTTCCACCTTTATAGTATTCCAATTCCATCGTTGGCCAAGTGCCACATCTATGCTCTCTTCTTTGATTTCTTATTTTCAAATAATATTTTAAATCTCAACTATAAAAGAAGAAAATAATCTCTTTACATATTATTCTAGTGTAAACAAATGGCCGATTGGAATTTCGCTTTGCTAGAGATAAGAATACGCAGAAGAGAGAATTGTATAACGTTTTTATTATAAAATGTACATGAGGCAAGATGATTATCTAAAATAACAAGGTATTAAAATATTAATTATAAATAATCAAAGATATATGCGATATGTGTAAATCTTAAAATAGATGTACAACCTTAAGAGATATGGAGATCTTAAATATTTCTCTAGCAATTAGCACAAGTCTAGGTTTCTCATTGCCAATGCATGAACTTCAAATGATCAGCAATCGAAATTTCTTGGTGAGATTGATCTTCTCGACCTTTTCGGCGATAGGGAAAGTTCAAACAATAATAATAATGCATTTATCAATTTGTGTAAATTATACGAAAATACATTGTATTTTTATATATTTAGAAAGAATTTAGGTAGCCCACGCAAAATAAAAGTCTAATTGCATTGTGATACCGACAAGTTTTGAAAAGAAGAATAATATTTATGCAAAATTACAGCAAAAATGAACTTCAGAAGCGTCATGATTCTATGTTTGTAAATTGAATTTCTTTTTCCTCGAATTGGGAGCGGTATCTCTTTATTTTCCCCGAAAGATAGGTGTAAAAGTCCGACACGAACACGTACCCCCGGGCCTTCCAATTTTCTCGTTTGTTTTCTTTCCTTTTTCTTTTGGGTTTGGCACGTGAAGCGAGGGGCTGTCCGAGTTTCCGTACGCTCCCACCCAACCCTACCACGACGGGCAGCCTTTCGTGTCCAAATTGCCCAGCGCCGCATCCTAGATCTGACCACGTGCAACGTGGAGCACGTTCATTGGTGTCTTTTCCCTCTTTTTCGGTCCCCATCGATAAGTCAATAGATTGTCATTAAATTGCTCACATTCCTAACCTCCATTCAATTTTGGCCCCAATAGAAACTTTCCCAAAACCCAATTTCAAGTTGGGCGTTCAAACTCAGATGCGGGGACACGGGTGCTCCAATATTGAGTAGCAAATATACAAAATATATCATTTCATCCAATGTGAATGTGATGCTACCATAATTAAAAGTAAACTTGATAATCTTATTGAGTTGTTACTTATTTATTAATGAAATTATTTTGTTGGTATTGACTAGTGTCCACTTTGGTATGCTTGTGCATGAAAAAAAAGACAAAAGCCAATTCATTGGGTTGTCTAGGGATTTCCACTTTAGGAACAATAAAAGTTTGCTTGTTTGAATCTTATCATAATATGTGAACTATTCGAGGTCAATACAACTCACACATAATTTAATCAGATTCACATGAGAAAAGAGAAGAGTTGCCTTCAAGGTCAATGCTAGTTCATTGGGTGATTTAGAGATTTTTAATTCGAGAATTGAAAATTCACTTGTTTGAATCTTGTCACAATGTTTGATATGTTTTAAGATTAAAACTACTCGTACATGTAAATTGCCTTAATTTAATTGGTTTGCGGGGCTTTTGAATGGCATGTCATGACTGTTCAGACGACCGAATCTTAACACTTTTATCACTAAATTGTCAAAGAAAAAAAACGAAATAGGCAATGTCGGGTTTGCAAGTGAATGAAGAGAGAGAAAGCGAGGGCGGCGAAATTTAATAAATCATAGTCAATTAAACATCAAGAAAAATTCAGAATGCGAGGGCATCGTAATTTTCTTGATGAACACGAAACGTGCAGTACACATTTTTAATATAATAATAGTCAGACCGATCGCGAGCGCACGTGCACCGCATGATTCGCATCAGGCGGCCCAGAAAGACCGCGCCGTCCGACGAACGAACAAACCAACCAACCCCGCGTGCGCGTCCCGCTGGGGGGCGGGGCCCGCCCGCCAGATATCCGGCCGTCAACGACCGTCCGATTATCAAAGCAACAACCCACGCACGCGCCCCACCGTCAAGAACCTGAGGTGGGAGAGAGCACGAAAGCCACGACTCCGGCAGCGAAGGGACACGTGGCGCCCGCCCTCGAGCGCCAAGTCAAATGACAGCGAACTAATCGAAGAAGGAAGGAAAGAGGTTGGAAATTCCAGTCTGAACAAGCGCAACGCAACCAGAAAAGAAAAGGCGCCTGGAAAGATCGCCACGACTTTGACGCTCTCTCTCTTCCTCTGTTTTTCGAACGACTCTGTTTCTCCAAGATCGCCGGAAGTCCGCCTCCAGATCCGCCGGAGCTCCGGGAAAGATGAGGAGCTCGACGCTGCTCGAGAGGTTCTCGCGCGCTTTCCACGACCACCCTTCCCTCTCCAAGATCGTCGTGCTCTTCGCCGTCAGGTTTTCGCCCCTCCTCCCCTGCTTTTCCCGCCGTGTCGGTTCATGTTTGTTCCCGTGAAACGTGGGGATGTTCGGTTGGACGTGGCTTTGGAGTTTTCTTTGCATCTTCCTTCTTGTGTACTGTGGATGGCGTGGAACGTAACTAGCCGTGTTGTCGCTTTGAATTTGTCGAAAGTGAGGCTGAGGGGCTGAGGAATGCTAGATTCTTTGCGGAGATCTATGAATTTCGTCGGTATGTTGGGAGAGTCGATGATGGACCGAGCAGGGCTCTGGCCGTCGCCCTCGCAGCGTGGTGCTTGCCGTAGTGTTTAGCAAAATATACATCTTACAATAATTTGGTATGGAATTCTTAAGTCTCGCGCCGGTATAGGGTATTGCGAATGCTTTTATCTTGCTTCCCCGGATCTGAGGTTTAAGTACTTATGAGCAGTATAGTTTATTCCGAATCAGAAAATTGATTTTTGTTGAGCACTTTGAATGACAAGCGCATTGCGTATTCACTGTACATGAAACCCCGTCGGATGCCAATTTCATTATAAATGGTAGGGTTGTTTTAGAGCAAAAGGAGAAGAGGCCATATTTTCTTTTACCGATGGTTCGACGTAGCGTGTCATTCAATGTCTGAGTTTCTTAGCTTGTTGCTTCTGTTATGATTTGTTCAGTGGAGGAGGGCTTGTGGCGTATGCCGAGGCGAACTCAGGTGCACAAGCAATTGTGCCAGTAGAAGCAGAGAGCAAAAAGAAGAGGGTGGTGGTACTTGGAACTGGCTGGGCTGGGACATCTTTTTTAAGGAACATTAAGAATCCCACCTATGATATCCAGGTCATATCGCCTCGCAATTACTTTGCATTTACCCCTCTGTTGCCGAGCGTTACTTGTGGCACAGTGGAAGCTCGTAGCATCGTTGAACCAGTTCGGAACATTGTTCGGAAGGTAATAGTATTCTCATATGATGAGATTAGACCATCAGAAGTCCCTTAGATCATGTTTTATTTGCACGTGAATTTCTTATTCGGAATGCTTATTGAGGATTAGATAGGTTCAATGAGAGTGGTCTATGTGATAAGTTACTGGAGAAATGTTTATCTGCTATATCTTTAATGAGCCTGGGGGATATATCACAAACACCTCATTTATGGGATTGATGTTTTTGATGGACCTTGACATCATTTGTAAACCATCTTATCACCTGTTTCTGAAATGATGGGGAGACCTTTATTAGTAACTGTCGAGTTTGCATGAGTAGCGATAGCTTAATATGGTTTGTCTTGTTTTTTTGAAGCAGAAAAATATGGACATCCGTTTCCTGGAAGCCGAGTGTGTCAAGATTGATGCAGAAAATAAAAAGGTCCACTGTCGAACTAGTAACGGAACCAATTTGAATGGAAAAGAGGAATTTGTTGTTGACTATGACTATCTCGTTATAGCCATTGGTGCCCGGTCCAACACATTTAATATTCCTGGGGTAGAGGAGAACTGCAAGTTCTTGAAGGTAAGCTTCCTGTAATTGTCTACATACACCTAGATTTGTAAAGATAAAACAGTACCATGTTGTTTTTTACTACAGGCACAATTGACTATAAGCATTAATAGATTGGAGATTCTTGTGTAATTCTTGTGTGTTTTTAGATAGTAAGGTGTGTGAAATAAACGGCACTAAAGTTTTGATGCCTGTAAGCAATTGCCATAGGAATTTTAGTTACTGCACCAGGAATGGAGTTTATGATCCTTTTTTTTTTCCATGTTGATCCTTTAGGAAGTAGAGGATGCTCAAGAAATTCGAAGAAGTGTCATTGACTGTTTTGAAAGAGCGAGCTTACCAAACTTGAGTGATGAAGAGAGAAAAAGAATTCTTCATTTTGTTATCGTTGGCGGTGGCCCGACAGGTGTGGAGTTCGCTGCAGAGCTCTATGACTTTGTGAATGAGGATCTAGTGAAATTGTATCCACGGGTGAAGGAGTTAGTGAATATAACACTTCTGGAGGCAGCTGATCATATCTTGAACATGTAATTACTCGATACTTCTCTATGTTGTTTCTTTGGTGAAGCAATTATTTCTAAGTGTAATTGCATACAAGCTATCTAGTGTCTCTACACAATTTTTCTTCATCCATGTGGGAATGTTGTTTGATCAACTGTGCATATGTGTTCTAGTCTAAACTATTTTTTGTCTCTATCATGCTTGCCTCTTAAGTTGAAGATTATGTTACGGAATATCTGCCAATTTGAGGATGCTAACTTTTATGCCTTAGGCATGGCATGCGTCATTTATCGATGGGATTGTTTCTGTTCATTAGTTAAAAAATTGCAGCATTTACATCTTATAATGATAGAGCGACCTCTCTTGGCTAGCTGGAAGCTGAAAGAGTAATATGCCTACTAATACTGGAGGTTTTATTGGCCTCATAATTCAACCAAGGTTCAGCATTTTAAAGACATTTCGTCTTTGGCAGGTTTGACAAAAGAATCACAGAATTTGCTGAGACCAAGTTCCGAAGAGAGGGAATCAATCTAAAAACAGGGTCAATGGTTGTGAAAGTAACTGATAAGGAAATTTCTACCAAAGAGAAGACTGGAGAAGCATCTTCTATTCCCTATGGTATGGCTGTCTGGTCAACTGGTATTGGGCAAAGGCCTGTAGTAAGAGATTTCATGAAGCAAGTTGGTCAGGTACCTCAAATGATTATTTGTCTGCTTATAGTCTATGTTACCTTTAAGTTGACGATAAACTTATATTATTGTGTGAATTATTTATTTTGGACAAACATTTTGGTGAGACAGGCTAGCAGACGCGCTCTGGCAACTGATGAATGGCTTCGTGTTGAGCAAACTGATAGCATATATGCACTTGGTGATTGTGCCACAATTAATCAGCGAAAAGTCATGGTAAAGTTCCTATATAGCTCTCTAATACATTTCTTTCATGTCATTTGTGGCTTCTTTCGTTTCATTCTAGGAGTTTTACTTGTCAATCTACCTTATAAATTAAGGTGCTGAGGTTGACATGTCACCATTTGTCTACATTGAAAAAGCTTTGTTCTGAATGATAAGAGTTAACTCTCCTTCAAAGTGTAAACACCCATTTTCCATGTGGCACTTTACTAATGCAAAAATGTTTTGACGTGTGTCCAAGTCATCTCGTCACAGTACATAATGGCCGAAACCAGTCTGCAGTGCCTTAAATTTCATTATGAAAGGATAATCACCACATTTTCTGTCAGTTCTTCAAATTTCAACACTTGCTGTTCAGCCTCTGCTTCAGTGTGCTCTGTTAAAATTTGATCAATCTGAGTGCTTAATAACTTGCACTCTTCTGTTTTGGCTTTCTCAGTTGAATTGCTAAGAGGTTGCTCCAGGAAATTATTGAAAAGGTTATGTCCTGGTACTGTGCAGGGGCAGAAATTGGAGATTTCATTTGAGTTTAGAGAGCATGAATACGTTGTTCACTAAAAGATAGGGCCTCCACTAAATATGCTAATCAGCTAACTACCAGTCATGGCATATTTCTCTTTACACTAAGAAATGCAGATAGAGTGACAGATTTAATGGAACCAACTCCATCTAGGGGGGGTGTGACGATTTGTTTGATTGTTTGTTCTCAGGAAGATATTGCGGCTATATTTAGTAAGGCAGATAAGGACAATTCGGGGACGCTGACTGCAAAAGAAGCTCGTGAGGTCATTGCTGACATCTGTGAAAGATACCCTCAGGTGGAGCTGTACCTGAAGAACAAGAAATTAGGAGACGTTGTGGATCTGTTGAAGGAATCGAAGGGGGATGTCGAGGAGGAATCAATCGAATTAGATATTGCAGAATTTACCTCGGCTCTTTCCCAGGTGGATTCTCAGATGAAAAATCTTCCAGCAACAGCGCAGGTATAGCTCAAGTCATGATCCAAAACTTTTTTGGATGATGTGTTTAGATTACTTATGGTTTTCCTTGAATCTGCCACATGAACACAGGTTGCGGCACAGCAAGGTGCCTATCTCGCTGATTGTTTTAACCGGATGGAGCAGTGTGAGAAATATCCAGAAGGTCCTCTCCGGTTCAGAGGAGAGGGGCGCCATCGGTTCCGTCCTTTTAGGTGCGCAAAAGTTTGCTGAAGTATCCCATCTGTGAACTTGAAGAAAACTGCTCCTCCTTGTTTGTGCATCTCATGAAGAATTATTGATATCCAATTTTAATCCTAGGAATACAAATGTAGGAAATCAAGCTTATTCTGATTACATTTTCAGAGAAAAAATAGGACGTACCTGTGTGGTTATAAGTTATAACCTTTCTCCAAGACTATTCTCTAAAACTAATTACGTTTTGACTTTTGAGAATTGTTTTAAGATGTTGAACAACTTCATATGCTTGACTCTGTCTGCGTTTTGGGATTCCTGAAGGTACAAGCATTTAGGACAATTTGCTCCTCTGGGGGGCGAACAGACGGCAGCACAACTTCCAGGTGATTGGGTCTCAATTGGCCACAGCAGTCAATGGCTCTGGTATTCCGTCTATGCAAGGTATATATCTCTCTCTCTCTCTCTCTCAAATGTTACCTTCAAGCACGATTCATTTAATGGTGATCTAATTTCAACCTTGCTAATTGCGAAATTCAGCAAGCAAGTTAGCTGGCGCACAAGGATGCTGGTGATATCAGATTGGATGAGGCGTTTCGTTTTCGGGAGGGATTCGAGCCGTATCTGAAGCTATGTAAGTTTGTGCTGGACTTCTCCTCACGACTGCGGCATACGGGCGTTTCAAAGTTTTAAGAGCCACCTTGAAGAGTTTTTGCTTGTTATAATTCTATTCACGGTCCCATTTGATTTATTCGTCCTAGGTAGCCAACTAAGCATAAAGCCTACCAAAATAAACTTGACCGCTTGAAGCTGCAAAATATTTCTTTTGAGAGACATCCTTTCATTTGGATGGTGAATTTTACTGTAAGTTTCTGATTGAGATTGCACCGCCTAATTCGATGACAGCCAATGTTATCAACTTCTAAGTAGTTCGGCTGCTGATCGATGATATAATACGCAATTCTTGATAAATTCATATAGTTCAACAACTTTGTGCATCAGTCTCCAATATCAGAAAATATTCGAAGTTTGTCATACCATTTTGGTGATTTCTTCTTTGTTCTCACCATCCTTCAAAAAGCAAACAATGGAGAACATATAAATGGGGATAGCCTCCTTTGAAGACCGCCAATAGGGGAGCAAGCATCTTGTTCTTTCCAGGCAATTCAGCATGACAAAACTTATTCAAACAATCTAAGCTGCAACATGAATGCAACTAGAGGATTCAAGTGGGGAGAAGCTCTCTTTTGACTTGATCTAAAGAAACTCGATTTTCGGAATGAGTGTGTAATCCCGGTAATATGTTGCACTCGAATCATCAATTCATGGCCAGTGTCTATCCGCCTCGTTGTAACTCGACATCTTGTAGTCTGGAAGCATCAAAAGAGACGCCCCCACCAGTTCAGCTTTTATTTTGTGTGGGCAACATCACAACATGTGCAGAATAGTCCCCACTCTTTCAAACGGAATTAGCATAGAACGATACTTGAATAATCAAGAGCAACTATATTGCACGATCATACTTTTTATTTTAACACATTTTACATAGTAGATGGGGTTGACCAAATACAATAGAACACGTACCATGCACATGTAGTCTCTCAAGTTTTGCAACGTTAAATATACCCTGTGCTCTATATATCCATCTAAAAACATTTCTTACACGCCAGTTCATAGTCCCAAACATTTCTTACATGCTGGTTCATAGTCCCAAACGTTATGTACATGCAATTGAGTTCCAAACCTTTAATTGGCTTAACCAAACACTATACATTCACCAAAAAGTTGATTGAGTTTAGTACTCAACCTTTATTGAAAAATGCAATTAAGTCCTAAAATTATCTTGAACAATGTACTTCAAAAATGCCATATAAGCACATTTTAAGTGACACATAAGTAACTTCAGGATATTACTCATTGCAAAGACTTGAATGCACTTTGTGAAAAATGTCTAGGACTTAATAGAATTAATTGAAAGGTTTATGACCTAATTGACCTAATTGAAAGATTTAGGACTTGCTTACATTCCATATATGAGATTTAGGATTTCTTGTTCTTGCTAGTACGATGTCCTTCTCAGATTGGAGCTTCCCATAATTTTATTTTCCCTTTTCTGATTCCCACCGTGCCCAATCTTTGTTTTGGATAATTGTCAATTTCAAGCGGTTGGAAATTGGAATGATTACAAGTACGTAAAAACCTGATCTACAATAGATAATTCAAGTATACACTTGGTTGGTTCATACTCTTGTTTCCAATCCAAGTAATAATCTCTTCCCTTTATGTATTCTCACTTATGCTGCTATGTTATGTAGCATATAGGGTCAACTTTTGAAATAGCTAGTATGAACAAAATAAAGGAGTTAAGGAAGAGAATAAGAACACGAGATTTATAGTGGTTCGGCTTAATCCAAGCCTACGTCCACTCTCCCACGCTAACAGCCTTCTTGACTGGATTCCACTATGCAATCAACAAGAGATTACAACTCCGAGTGCAAACACTTAGTAGATCACACTATCTCACTAAGTCACTCTCTTGGTATTTCTCTCATGATTACAAACGTTTAAGCTCTCAAGAGACAAGTATATGATCGAAAGTCGCTTAGACTTTGGAATTATAAATTCTACGCTCCGTCTCTTACTTGCTCATCGGTCCATGATCTCCTTAAATACTCCTCCACTTCCAAACTACCCGTTGGACAGCATCCCGGAGAATCGTCTTCCAATATACCCATTGGACAGCTCTGTATCTTAGAAGATTTGGTAGCCGTTGAGTGACAAAGGTAAAATCCCAAATTGATTCCGATCGCCCATACAAACGAAATCTTGGTTTCCATAAGTAAAGCTTTTTCGTATAGAAAGATCTTGTCTTCAATCAAATCAATCTTGATGTGGAATCCAAACCAGATCACTAGCCGTTGTATGATTGGGCTTGAGTTACGATTCATCGAATCTTGATGTAAAGTCTGAGTCTGTAGACTTTACAATATGAGTCTCTAGACTTTACAATCTGAGTCTTGAGTCTGGCAGTCTTCAGACTTTGACACAGAAGTCTGGCAGTCTTCAGACTTTGAGTCTTGAGTCTTGAGTCTTGAGTCTTGAGACTTTGACACCGAAGTCTGGAAATCTTCAGAATATACTTTGGTCATACATTCAGTCTTCTGGTCATCTTCTGACTTTGATAATATCCTTCACATGTTCTATAATCTGCGTGGTCTATTACTCAACCATCAAACATGTTAGTAGCCTTTGATTTATTTTGTCATCTTCAAAACATCATTAGGGATTTCCCTAACAATCTCCCCCTTTTTGATGATGACAAAACAATCTCTGAATATGCAGATTTGTAAACATACTTTTAAATCAAAGGATATCAGAAGATAACAAATAGATTGAGCATAAGGATATATAGAAAAATAATCGCAGCTCAATATTATGCAATAATATAATATCAACCAATCAGCACATATGCATATTCATATATTCTCCCCATTTTTGTCATAATCAAAAAGCGAGAATAATGGATTCACGTAAAGAATGATAACATATATATTGCATGAATCACAATTTCGAAAAATCAGCTTTTATCGAATATTAAAGATATGCAATATAGCTCACTTCGATTATATCAGTAAATATCCAATAAAAATCACGGATGCATCATAAAATTCACGTACCATTTTTGTCATAATAAAATGATAATATCAATATGAGATTTGTTAATGACAAAAGGTAATAAGAGATGCACTAACCGGATTTTGTAGAATAAATTCTGACACAATTACCTTTCCTTCAATCCATAATAAGATCACGATCAATCAAAAAAGATTTTTCCATAATTGATCTAAGCTCCCCCTCAATTTGTTGCCTTTTTGAGATGATCACGATTCTTTTCCTTTTCTTTTGGATTTGCTTTCTCCCCCTGGATTTCCTCATCGAATTCTGAGTCTGGTTCTAATCAGACTTTGATTCTGAGTCTATGTCTGAGTGAGACTCAGATTCTGAATGTTCCATCAAGCATAAATTTTCTTGCTCATCATCTTCTTCTTTTTTGTTCTTTTCTGGCCATTCTGCTTGTATTTTCTTCCATCGAAATATGGTGGCCTTGTGTTGCTTTGCCCTTCCATAAGTCCTGGTGCCAACATACTAGCCATGGATCTTTAACTCTGAAGTAAAACACTTCAAACAAAGTGAGTACACAGGCTCTGATACCAATTGAAATAGCTAGTATGAACAAAATAAAGGAGTTAAGGAAGAGAATAAGAACACGAGATTTATAGTGGTTCGGCTTAATCCAAGCCTACGTCCACTCTCCCACGCTAACAGCCTTCTTGACTGGATTCCACTATGCAATCAACAAGAGATTACAACTCCGAGTGCAAACACTTAGTAGATCACACTATCTCACTAAGTCACTCTCTTGGTATTTCTCTCATGATTACAAACGTTTAAGCTCTCAAGAGACAAGTATATGATCGAAAGTCGCTTAGACTTTGGAATTATAAATTCTACGCTCCGTCTCTTACTTGCTCATCGGTCCATGATCTCCTTAAATACTCCTCCACTTCCAAACTACCCGTTGGACAGCATCCCGGAGAATCGTCTTCCAATATACCCATTGGACAGCTCTGTATCTTAGACGATTTGGTAGCCGTTGAGTGACAAAGGTAAAATCCCAAATTGATTCCGATCGCCCATACAAACGAAATCTTGGTTTCCATAAGTAAAGCTTTTTCGTATAGAAAGATCTTGTCTTCAATCAAATCAATCTTGATGTGGAATCCAAACCAGATCACTAGCCGTTGTATGATTGGGCTTGAGTTACGATTCATCGAATCTTGATGTAAAGTCTGAGTCTGTAGACTTTACAATATGAGTCTCTAGACTTTACAATCTGAGTCTTGAGTCTGGCAGTCTTCAGACTTTGACACAGAAGTCTGGCAGTCTTCAGACTTTGAGTCTTGAGTCTTGAGTCTTGAGACTTTGACACAGAAGTCTGGAAATCTTCAGAATATACTTTGGTCATACATTCAGTCTTCTGGTCATCTTCTGACTTTGATAATATCCTTCACATGTTCTATAATCTGCGTGGTCTATTACTCAACCATCAAACATGTTAGTAGCCTTTGATTTATTTTGTCATCTTCAAAACATCATTAGGGATTTCCCTAACAACTTTGCCCAACAGAACATAGATATGTATAGTTAAATTGATACACGGGGGCTATCCTTCCCTTTGAAGACAAGCGATTTCTGCACTCTAAGCTTTAGCTATTATATCTCCTTCCCGAAACATATTCTACCGAATCAAGTCAATTATATATATATACAATTCGTATTGAATTCTACAACAATTATATACTAATTTTCATACCTTTATCGTATTTTTGAATGGAAATTTAAAAACATCGTCGGTACTGAAAATGTCATTGTAATTGGGTAGTAAAGACAAAAAAGAAGAAGTAAGAACACAAATGCGAACAAAATTGTTAGTTCAAATGAAATAGAGAAGTAAATTTGGACATCGATGCCATAAGCATTCTACTAAGAATACTCATTCACTCAGTATCACAGAAATCTATCCACGCAAAGAAAAAAGAATGGAGGCTAGAATCGATCACAATTAGATAGCAAACATAGCACAAGGGTTACTATAATTAGATTTATGTGTTTCTAAGGTATTGAAAATGAGTGAACATGGTAATATAAAAAAACGTCCACGGATGCAAAATCTATTTTCTCCGATAAAGAAAATGGACTGAAACTATGCAATCCCAATGGCAATAAACAAAACAAATCACTGATTCACCATTGAAATCGATGTGATTAACGTATCGATGTTTATTCCAATTGAGTTGTACTCAAAAGATCATACTTCCCGGTCCACAGTAAAAAGCCATTGAAAAGCTGTGAAAAGTTGCACGAAGTTTCACTTCCTAAAGAAGGAAGGGCCAAACAGTCCCAGGGCAAGCGAGGAGGCTTTCTCAGTCTCTCACATGGTTGTGGGGTTGGAAGAGATTTATCCCCACCACGGCTCAGCATACTGGATATTGAAGTTGTCACTTGTTAATGTGGTCCTCTCTCTCTTTCTCTCTCTCTCTCTCTCTCTCTCTCTCTCTCTCTCTCTCTCTTCATTGGACAATGTGTACTTATACAATGGCCGAACGCACACCATCGACCCGTGATACTGTAGGAGAAAGCAAGCAATTCATGCGCTTATTTTGTTGTCGATTTCAAGAAACTAATTAATCAATTATCGGTACTTGAGTATCTAAAAAAGCAAGAAAGAAATTCATGAGACATTATTGGCATCATTATACCTTCCATCCACCGTCTCTTGATGCTACATACGCATACAAGTTACTTTCCAATATGTCCCACGTCGTTTAGCCGAATGATGGCATTTGATCCGCTCTTTTCCTAATATTCTCTCTCTCTCTCTCTTCTAGCATCAATCCCGCAGCTTTTGTCTCTCGCTGATGAGAACCAAACCCTTGCATTTGCATTGTACAATGCACCTTTTGTCAATCACATCTTCAAGTGGGTGCTCGAACGGAGGGATCAATGGGAGCTGTAAATGGTGAAAAAGTTGACTTGAAAGACGAGAAGCCAGTGATGAAAAAGAAGTAAACGTTGCGAAGTTTCCCTCCAATTGATGTTTCTCCACTTCAAGAACGCGGGAGCAAATGTGTCGCCTTTTTGTTTTCTCTAGGGATGAATGTATAGAATCGATGGGTCTTGTCGTGCAATTCGAAGCCCTTTGGTTTTCCCCACAGATCGATGGCTGTTCTCCAGCAGGGTTTAATCATAGTTTAATCATGTTTACTTAAAAGCAAAATTGCACACATTATAAATATAGATATATGTTGTTTATAATAATGAAATTGGCTCTGTCCCAGTCATCTCATTTTCGAAGTTAGGTGACAAAATACCGTTTTATGAACTGTCGCTTTTTTACACGACACCCCAGTCCAAGTACTCAAGAAGCCTTTGTGCTAGCAATGAATGAACGCACAGGCTCCGATTCAGCTTCTTCCAAGAACCAAAGATAAAACTCTCATCCTCTGCGGACCCCGATTTTGCAGAATGTCCTTCTTCCACTACATCTAGTAGATGCAGAAATGGGGGAAGAAGGAGAAGCAGCAGGAGTTCATAGACAATCGCTCCAAGAACAGAGTTGCCGAGAATTGGCCAACCCGAACCCCACCCGCAAACAGGCCATCGAGTCGGTTTCTTCGTTGGCCTCCCTGTCTCGCTCGATCAAAGTCTTCGCTGTGAAATGGCAGCTCATTCGGAGCAAGCTCATGGAGATGTCTTCTGCACTGGCCGTCTCTGATGAGGGGGCTGAGCTCTCGGGCATGGTTCAAGAAACGATGGTCACGGTTGGAGAATGTCATGGCCTTGCCGAGAAATGCATGGCTGGTTCCTACGGTGGGAAGCTGTTGATGCAGAGCAATTTGGACATGGTCTTGACGAAGCTGCATTGCCATGTCAAGAATCTCTCTGGGATGTGCAAAGCCGGTTCTTTTCCTCATGGGTATGCCATTGTTGTCTCAAAGCCGAGGTTTGGGGCTCGTAAGGAGCACATGAGGTTTTATGTTAAGGATTTGTTGACAAGGATGAAGATTGAGGATGAACCAGAAATAAAGAGGCAAGCTCTGGCTAGTTTGCACGAAGTTGCTAGTGAAGATGAGAAATTTGTGAAGGTGGTCATGGAAGTTGGGGAGATCATTCACCTCTTGGTCAGCTTTCTTGATTCTCTGGAGGTGGAAGTTCAAGAGGAGGCTGCAAGAGTGCTCTCAGTGGTTGCGGGGTTTGATTCATACAGGGGTGTGGTGATTGGCGCAGGGATTGTTGGTCCACTGGTTAGGATTTTGGAGTGCGGCAGCGACGCAGGCAAAGAAATTTCTGCAAGGTGTTTGATGAAATTGACTGCTGATCCAGAGATTGCATGGAGGGTCTCCGCTCATGGCGGTGTCACGGCTCTGTTGAGAATATGTTCTTCTAGCACCGACTTCACCAAGGCAGAGTTGATTTACTCTGCTTGTGGGGTGCTGCGGAATCTCGCCGGGGTTTTGGAGATCAAGAGGTTCATGCTCGAAGAAGGCGTGATTTCAGCGCTCCTCAGGCAAGCAAGTTCTAAAGATGAGACCGTGCAGATTAGTTCAATCGAGTTCCTGCAAGATTTTGTCTCAGGGGATGATTTCCTGAGGCGAATGGTCATTGAAGAAGGCGGACTTCACGCTCTATTGCGCCTTCTCAATCCGCTATCATCGCCTTCGTCATCTTCCAAAGCACTGGAGGTAGCTTTCAGGGCAATCGAGGATCTCTGTTTCTCTTCGGAGACCGGCGTCAAAATGCTGTTGAACCACGGGTTCGCGGAAGTCCTAGTCTGCTTCCTCCGTGCCCGCGAGTCCTCGGTCCAAGAACTGGCCTTCAAGGCGGCATTCAAGCTGATCCGGACGTCGTCATCGGAAGATGCTAAGAGGGCTCTAGGCGACGCCGGCTTCATGTCGGAGATCGTCCGGTTCCTCGACGCAAAGTCGCGGGGAGTCCGCGAAATGGCGGCCGAGGCGCTTTCTAGCATGGTATCGATCCCGAAGAACAGGAAGAGATTCGCTCAGGACGAGCAGAACATGGAATTCCTAATGCGTTTGCTCGAGACAGAGGTGGAGCCTTCAGCTAGGAGAAAGTTCTTGCTATCTGCGTTGATGTCGTTGACAAGCTGCGGCAGTGGAAGGAAGAAGATTGCCAATTCTGGGTATTTGAAGACCATAGAGAATCTGGCAGAGAACGAGGTTCCCGATGCTAAGAGGCTTGTGAGGAAGCTGTCCACAAACAAATTCCGTAGCATGTTGAGTGGAATTTGGCATACTTGAATCCAAGAACATGTCCATTTCCACTTTGTATAGTTTCGCATCTTTTCTATGTTTAGTAAACTTGTTCTTGCTTAAATTTTCTCTGCATTTTCATTCACACTTTCCTCATTTTTGTTTTCTTTGGTTATTTCATTTTGCAAAGCAGAAGCCACGATGAGACCGGGATTAATACTTTTAATAGGCGTTAAATGGGCGAATTGAGTCGGGTTTGAGTGAGTCGAAAATGAGTAGTATCTAAATTGATTTATTTAATCCATATTGACCCATTTTTATGTACTACAATTTAGCAATTTATATCTGATCCGATTTGCACTTGACCTGATTCGAAGTCTCATTCTTAGCAATTTTTCTCCTTAAGAATATTGTTATTTCTATAATATCAATATGCGATAGTATCAAATGAGATTTTGTGTACTGATTTTCATGAATGTTTTTAATTTTTTTTTTGGTTGGATTTTTAACATTTATGCAGATCTACAAAGGCTACCACAATAGTTGCTGGTTATTTCTTGTATTTAATGTGCTGGGGCAAAATTTATGAGCCATTGCCATCTATAAATTATTTGGGGGGTCACGGGGCTTTGATGCGGATCCACGACTCTGGATAATCATATCACTACCTCTTTATGTTTGTATGATTGTATGATGATTCCTCGCATTTTTTTGAAAATTCAAAACACAAACAACTTGTAGTTGTAGCTGAGAATAATTGCATTTATTACATTTTTTTGACATTTATAAATATCTTGAGAAAAAACTCAAAGGATACATCATAATAATTATTAACTAGACAAATAAATAGCCACGAAATTACATATTTGGTTTCCTAAGGATGGGTTTTGTAATGACGAACACTTTATTCAATGTTAATTTTCTACCTTGTGCAAACAAGTTTGCAACTTTTATGACGACTTAAATTTGGATTGGTAAAAATTTGCAATTGCAAATCTAATAGCAACGAAACGGGTCTCATAAAAAAGTTGGGTCAAAATTCATTGTTGAGCACTTTTTTTTTTGGGTTAAATTATCATAAATTTATATGTTTTTTATATTTAAAATATATGAGATCTCTTTCCCCATAGATAGTGTGGGTTGAACTTTCTAATATGATATTAAAACCACATTTTGTCTCAATTTATTTTGCATATGCAACCTCTCATTCATCAAATTCCACATGTCATTTAAGAGGGTATGTCAAAACATCGCACTATCTCTTGTAGTATCTCTTGTAGTCTTTTTGATAATTAAGGCTTATAACATGCATGATAACCATTCTATTTCTATTCGAAAACTATTTTTCTATTTTAAACTTGTTTCTGAAACATTAATCTGTTTGACAATGCAATTTCATTTTTCAATTTTTGGAACATATTTTTGGTTCAGAAATAGGTTTGGAACAGAAATAAAAAGTAAAAATTTTCTGCTTCTCAATTCTGTTCCTAGTTCTCTATTCTCGGAACGGAATTGAGGAATTAAAATTATTCTCATCACTCATCTTCACTATTAGCTAACTGCCTATCCATCGCCATCTGCCGTTGCCCACTGTTCACCACCACCTGTTGTCGCCGCTAGTAAGTGGCGGCCGTCCCCCACCGTCCACTGCCCCTTGAGAGAAAGAAATTTTATGTCGTTATCAAATACGTATTTTTACTTAAAAACTCATCTGAGAATAGAAATAGAAAAATCTATTTATGTTTGAGAAATTAATTTTTGACCGAAATGATTATCATTCATGCCTAGATATTTTCTCTTACAGCTCATTTTCTTGTAGTGGACTGTGGATCCACCTCCAACCAATCCCATATATAATGAGTATATTTCATCTGCAAGTTTCTGCTGGATCAAAAAGATTTAACAATCGTAATATCATCAATCTTTTCATTACACCAAAAATTTAGTATTGTAGCTTGCTAAATCGTATTTTTATATTTAAATATCTGTAGCACTATCTACAAATTGCAATCTATCTAAATACATTTTTGAAGTAAAATTTAGACGTTTTACATGTATAAACTAACTCCCAAATTACCTTTTTGTATAAAAACCCGTATCAAATTTAAAGTTAAGCGACTTATTTGAAAAAATAATTCTAGGCCACCAATGTTTTGTCATGATAAAACCCAAAGGATAATTTTTTAAAATAGTTTCCCAATGACTCGATTAGTGATGGGAAAAGATAATTTATAAATTATGCAACTCCTTCGTAAATGGCGAAATCACCATCATATATAAGACATACTCTCATGCAAATCATTATGATTAAAATTTCATCCTAGAGTGAACTTATTTCTTTTATGAACTCAAACGGAAATTTTAATACTATGTGGCCGAGTACCCGACAAGGGGCAGGTGCTCTGGCTGGTTTGGTCCACGTCGAAAATCCCGTCCTAGACCATCTCAAAAAAGTTGCACTTTGGATCAACATGAATTTTTCTTTCGCCGGAACACACGTGTGTCAAATACAAGCTGAGACCAAGAAAAGTCACTTCCCTATTTCCTTCCATAGGAAAAAAGAAGAAGAAGGAATTAGGCAATTTAAATTTCTATTTCTTCTATTCCGTCGATGATAAATCAAGATGTTGCAGTGGGGTACCAAGGGAACTTAGCTACTTGACGGCCACAATTGGGATTGTTGTGATAAACATGGATGCAATAATAAAATAAATAAAATACAAAATTTCACTATAAATTGAGCAATACAAAAGACAATATAACAACACAAATGATTGATTGATCTATTAATCGCAACTAAATTTCTCCAATAGTTTTAATTTCCAGTTTGATTAATTTTTCCTCGGTTCCATTGATTCAATTTCTTTAGTGGCTTGAATGGCAACAGTGCAACCTCCATTCAACCTTGTTTTAACTTTGTGAAAGTTGGTCTTTCTTGATTTGGCTAGCAAGGCTTGAGGTTGCCAAATTCCGATGAGTTCGAGCCTCGCCTGAGGTCGCTAGAGGTCATTGAGGCTCTAGCGACCTTGAGTGAGGTCCGAGCCTCACCCAGCTTGTTGGATTTATTGTCTAAGCTCGGCTTCACTAGATCAGTGGGTCGAGCCTTGCCATAGATCGGCGAGGCTCGAGCTTTCTCATTGCTAAGAAGATAAGACCAACATCCAACTCATTGCCCTCGTTTCTTATCTCTATGCATCATATTAATACTCAAGTGCTTATGATCATCCTGTCGATACTTACCATTCTTCCATGCCAGACAAGCCCTTAAATTCCTTCTTTATATTGTACTCTTTCTCATGATCTTGCCCTTGGACATTCTCTGTACATTCCATCTCTCGCAACTCACCCTCACTTTACGATCGTCTTCTTCACTGGTGAATAAAGAAAAACAAGAAGCTAGGTTAGAGAATGCCTGTAGTCGGAGGAGTCCAAATGGATCTTCGGGAAGGGTTAGCATTTCACAAAAATGACACCAAAACGTAAGCTACAGAGGTGGCAAGTAATCACGTCACTTGTTGGAGAATTTTTTCTGCGGTTTATTGTCGAGGTCAATAAGGTTGACAGGATAATACAATGTGGCAATTATGACATAGGAAATCGATAGATCAGTTGCCACGTGTTAGGAGGAGTCAAGAGGACATGGTCTAACTATGTGCTGCCACGTGTAAGAGAGACTGTCCATACTAAGCCAAAACTTTTTAAAATATCTAAAACAAACAAGAACAAGCGGGGATCTTGCCACCAGTCCCAAATCACATATTTATGGAGAAATGTTCAAGTGAAATAAACTTGCGAAAATTAAAGGAACAGTATAAAGAAATAATATATTTATCTTTCATAACTATAAACTATCGATATTATACATTTACAATATTTAATTTCATCTCCACATCATTTGAGTACATGACAAGGTTCCTTCAATAAAGGAAGTGCTAATTCTAACTTTGTAAATTTGTGGGCGACGCTGCAATTTTCAAAAACAAATTAGACTCAATTGTAATCTCGTAAAAGTGTCTGTCAATCTTCAAAGTTTGACTTTAGTTCCCACGTGGCCATTCTGCTCTTCAAATAACGTCATGTGCACTTCCCAATTGGAGGAGGCCACTAGGGGTGAGCATTAGTCCAAGGTCAACCCTAGACCGACCTTGGACTGGCCCAATCTTGCTGGTCCTAATCCGATTCCTAGGGAGATTGGATCGGTCATTGGTCCTAGAATTCCTGGACCAGTACTATACAGGTTAGTCCTCGGTCCTAAAAGTTCTGGATCGGTCTAACCCGAACCAACACTGACTATATATATATAATATTACTCATAATTTTTTTATATAGAGAAAACCTTAAAATAAATAGCGTTAATAACATTAAACAACTCTTTAGTGAGAAGTTCAAGCAATTTTACATTATTCTTTAATAACTTAAATTTTTAATGTTTTTTTACGATGTCAATAGTCATAATTTACGAATGAGGAAAATGTTTTTGTGATGAGTTATCACGATGTCCAAAAATGTATAAACAGCTTCTTATGGCATTCTTATTTAGTGTTCGTTATCTTCGATCTTATGTGTCCTCTTAATCTTCAATTTGACAAAATCAAAAGAAACAACTTCTTTGCTCGCCACCTGACACTCGCCTTACTTGCTTTGGGTCACTCATGCCGCTTGCCGTTCGATGCTCACTCTTCTTGTTGCACCCCACTCAACATTCGATGCTCACCTCATTTGACCCTTACCGCTTGCCTTTCTTACCGCTTGCCTTTCTTAGCTAACCTCTCTTATCATCGAACTCATTTGATCGGTACAATCATCGATTGCCATTTTAAGGAGTGCAAAAAATAAAATAAAAAATTATTGGTTGGTACTAGGTTAACCCTGAAACCAAACCAAACCTATTAGATGAGTTCGGCCCTTAATCGCTTTTTTAAGGAATACAAAAAATAAAATAAAAACCCATTGAGTTAGTCCAATCCTAGGTCCCAAGCTCAATAGGGTCGGTTTTCGATCCTAAAAATTGAGGACCAGCATTGTGCGAGTTGATCCTAGGGTTAGGGGTAGACCGGCCCAACCCAGACCATGCTCACCCCTAGAAGCCACAAACTTAAGACAGATTTATTTTCTCCAAATTTTCGTGGCCCATTAGAAATACTATTTCCTCAAAAAGAGCTGTAGTCCCAATTTGATATTCTGTCATTTGCAGTAAGTGTATCCAATTTTATATCCATATTCGATAAAGCTTTGAATCTCACATTGCTCTTAATAATAATAATAATAATAATAATAATAATAATAATAATAATAATAATAATAATAATAATAATAATAATAATAATAATAATAATAATAATAATAAAGATTGACCTCAAATATCTTTGTCTCCCACTTTATTACACATCAACATAAGACAAAAGTTAGGCCGAGGATTATCCAGACCGACAAGACTAGACATAGATTCCTTTTGTGGCATTATCAAATAATAGTTTCCTTTTATATGATTATTTAATAGGTTTAATTCGTATTTATTGATACTCCAGATTTCCTGCATATATTCCCCATCCACATCCACATATGTAGTCTGACGTGTATATTAAATTTTCCAAAGACCCCGAACATTTATCCGCCATTAATTAAGTTTCCATTAGGGACTATTTCATTTTTCTATCCACGCAATGTGGGGGAATTTCGCTATTGGTCCTTATACTTTGATCGATTGTAGTTTTCGTCCTGGTACTATTCTCCATTTATAAGTCCTTCCATTATATTTCCGTTAAAAATATGCAGGAAATTAATATGCCCCGTCGGCATGGACAACTGAGACATGGCATCTACATATACAAAGCCCAAGTTACACATTTGATCCTTGTACTTTTCGAACTGTTCAAATTTAGTCACTGTACTCTATTATAGTGACAATACTAGTCCCCTTAACATTTGATTAATGAGATTTTTAAGTGCTATTTTTTACGTTTCCTTTCCAAATAAGAATAAAATGACGGTGGTTATAACGTAATACATAATATGTATGTGTATCAGTCTTTATAGATACTATTCATAGTTTCATAAGTAATAACATATGTTGAGATGAAGTCTTAAAAACTGTCATAAATTGTCTAAAATATGCCACCTTTAAGATAGTGATCATTCCTAAAAGTATGAATTCCAAAAGTTAATTTGTTTCGAAAGCTTGTACACGTAGGTGCCATGTGTTAATAGTCTGTGCTCACTCAGCAATTTTTGGTGAATTTTGAATGGTGATTTTGATGGAAGGACTTAATTGTCACTGACGAATAGTAAGAGAGTTAGAATTGTAACCGAATAAAGTAGAAGAACCCAAAGCGAAATCTCCCCAAACCTACAGGGACCAAAAATGTATTTTTCCCTTTCTATTACCTTTCCTGTAAGGACATTATCCAAAAGTGAGATTTTTCTGGCTAGATAAGTCATAATTAATAACCGATTCACCCGATTAGCTATATTCAATTTCCTACTAAGAATGGCCGATTACTAGATGTGAGCATATTGGACCAATTGAATCGGGAACTGTCTAGACTAGATTGGCTAGTTTGATATGATTCCCAGTTTTATAAAAATGAAACCAATGATTTTCGATATGGTTTCCAATCCTGGAGGTGAATTAGATTGAATCGGACCAACTTTTTTTCTTAAAAATATATAATTTTTTTATTTCTTGAAAATAGCAATAAATCCTAAAATAGTAAAAACTCTAGTATCTCCTTAATTTTTGTTTTAATTTTTTTTTGGCTAAATAATTGGTTCCACTGAACCGGAGAGGATCGGACCTGATCGGTTGGTCCAATCCTATTCTCAATCCTAAGACCGCCGCGTCTAGTCCCCGATCCCAAAAATTGGGAACCAATCAGATTGGACCAAGAATTAATAACACCTATTGATTACCAGGATTATTATGAGCAAAGTGTGGAAAAATATTAAATCGCCAAGGACGGTGGAAAGGAGATATTATCGCATGAAGACCCATCTGAATTGTTAAATATTTCACAATCTATGTGAATGTACATGCATATGACGGACCTCATCAACCTGATTCATTCGAATATGCATAGATACATTACATAACTTCTCTCGAGTAGGATGTCGCTTGGATTTAAATGTTCAAAATAGGCTCTAAAGTATCAAATAGGATGGACCGTAAGAAATGACAACAATGGATTGACATTGAGTCTTTTATCTTCTTCTTCTTAATAAGGGAAGATAGGGAAAATTAAGAAGCGTGCAATATCGATTCGGATTAGGATTAAAGATATATCCTTTTGGTTACTAAGATCCTGCGATGATTCCTTGTTTAGGTTAGCGCAAGATACTTGCTGCTTTCATGACCATTTAAAGATCGACATTTCCTCTATGACTCACGCACTGATTTAGGATAAGGATTCCAAGGTTGCTGCTTTTGGCAGCCCAATTGTGAAGTGATCCTACTTACCATTTCAAGCATGGAAGAGCCATATCTGTTTTCTCTCCATGACTAACCCCTTTGCTGCTTGCCATAACCGTCGACGAGCCCTTGGATTCCTTCTTTATATAGTACCCTCTCCCTCCCACGCTTTCGGCTTCATCTCTCCCATCTCTCGCTACTCAATTCTCAATTCATTATCGTCTCCTTCGTCAGCGAATCAACAGGAGCGAGGAAAGAATGCCTGCGGCAGGATTGGTCTCCAATGGCGGTAAGGAGTACCCGGGGGAACTCACGCCGTACGTGCTAGTGACATGCATAGTCGGGGCCATGGGTGGTCTGATCTTCGGCTACGACATTGGGATCTCCGGTAAAAAGATGGGTTTCGTGCATGATTATTCGGTTGATCCATCAGGACTAACATGCCTATGATCTCTATATGTTTCTCCATGCCCTCTTCCCTTTGCCATGTGTGTGTCCGTCTGTGTTTGGACAATGCGATCGTCTTTTACTTCTGTCTGATAATCAGACTGAGATTTCGGTCTTCCTTTCGTAATAATTGCAGGTGGGGTTACGTCGATGCCGCCGTTCTTGAAGAAATTTTTCCCATCGGTGTACGAGACACAGCAAGGGGAGAAGGTCACGAACCAGTACTGCCAGTACAACAGCGAGACCTTGACCCTGTTCACCTCGTCGCTCTACGTGGCGGCTCTCCTGTCCTCGCTGGTTGCTTCGACCGTGACGAGGAAGTTTGGGAGGAAGATGTCCATGTTCTTGGGCGGTATTCTCTTCTGCGTCGGCGCTCTCCTCAATGGGTTCGCCAATGCCGTGTGGATGCTCATCGTTGGGCGCATCCTCCTCGGTTTCGGTATCGGATTCGCCAATCAGGTCACCAATTTTCATCTCTTTCATTAGATCAAAATATAAAAGGAATACCATCTGATATGCATTGCACGTGGCATACTGAGGTAGCGATACATATGTCACATTTCATACTGCAGATTCGCATTCTTACAAGTTCAAGATGTGGTCAGTGTCTTTTGTCTCACTCCACTATCGCCAGCGAAGGTTCGATCGGGCCTTTTTGACAAGCAATTTCCGTCTTAGACCTGGTCTAACAAAGCTTATCTAGGCCCAATCAATTTTTTTTTTTCCAGAAAATTCATTGTTTTCTCTTTTATAGGTTGATTAGTAGATACGATTTTTTACTAGTTCATTACATTAAGTATTTTTTTATTAGGACTTTACATTATGATTGATGCTTTTTAATTGATAAGCAATTCATCTATTTCGTTAGATCAAAATATAAAAGGAATACCATCTGATACGCATTGCATGTAGCATACTGAGGTAGCGCTATATATGTCACATTTCGTACTCCAGATTCGCATTCTTGCAAGTTCAAGATGTGGTCAGTGTCTTTTGTTTCACTCCACTATCGCCAGCGAAGGTTTGATTGGGCCTTTTTGACAAGCAATTTCCTTCTTAGACTTGGTTTAACAAAGCTCATCTAGGCCCAATCAAATTTTTTTCCAGAAAATTCATTGTTTTCTCTTTTATAGGCTGATTAATAGATACGATTTTTTACTAGTTCATTACATTAAGTATTTTTTTATTAGGACTTTACATGATGATTGATGCTTTTTAATTGATAAGCAATTCATCTATTTCGTTAGGTCAAAATATAAAAGGAATACCATCTGATACGCATTGCATGTAGCATACTGAGGTAGCGTTATATATGTCACATTTCGTATTGCAGATTCGCATTCGCATTCTTACAAGTTCAAGACGTGGTTAGTGTCTTTTGTTTTACTTTTCTACTGCCAGCGAAGGTTTGATCGGGCCTTTTTGACAAGCAATTTCCTTCTTAGACCTGGTCTAACAAAGCTCATCTAGGCCCAATCAATTTTTTTTTTTTATAGAAAATTCATTGTTTTCTCTTTTATAGGCTGATTAGTAGATAGGATTTTTTTACTAGTTTGTTACATTAAATATTTTTTATTAGGATTTTACATTCTGATTGATGCTTTTTAATTGATAAGCAATTCACCTCTTTCATTAGATCAAAATATAAAAAGGAATACCATCTGACACTCATTGCACGTGGCATACTAAAATAGCATTACATATGTCACATTTCGTACTGCAGATTCGCATTCTTGCAAGTTCAAGATGTGGTCAGTGTCTTTTGTTTCACTCTGCTATCGCCAGCGAAGGTTCGATGGGGCCTTTTTGACAAGCAACTTCCTTCTTAGACCTGGCCTAACAAAGCTCATCTAGGCCCAATCAATTTTTTTTTCCTAGAAAATTCATTGTTTTCTCTTTTATAGGCTGATTAGTAGATAGGCTTTTTCACTAGTTTGTTACATTAAGTATTTTTTAATTAGGATTTTACATTCTGATTGATGCTTTTTAATTGATAAGCAATACAAGCAAGCTTGCTTACGAAAAGGAAAATTCAGACTTTGACACTCTCTCTTGGCCTGATTCGGATGTACTTAACAGGCTGTGCCACTCTACCTCTCTGAGATGGCCCCTTACAAGTACAGAGGTGCTCTCAACATCGGCTTCCAATTGTCCATCACGGTCGGAATTCTGGTGGCCAACATCCTCAACTACTTCTTCGCAAAGATCAAGGGCGGTTGGGGATGGCGGCTGAGCCTCGGCGGAGCAGTGGTCCCTGCCCTCATCGTTACCGTTGGGTCCCTCGTTCTCCCTGATACCCCAAACTCGATGATCGAGCGGGGCGACCAGGAAAAGGCCAAGGCGGAGCTGAGGCGGGTCCGCGGCGTTGAGAACGTCGATGAGGAGTTAAACGACCTGATAGCAGCGAGCGTGCAATCGAAGCAAGTGGAGCACCCTTGGATGAATCTCTTGCAGAGGAAGTACAGGCCTCACCTCACCATGTCAATACTGATTCCCTTCTTCCAGCAGTTAACCGGGATCAATGTCATCATGTTCTATGCCCCAGTCTTGTTCAGCACCCTGGGGTTCGAGAACGACGCCTCCCTCATGTCCGCCGTGATCACCGGGCTCGTAAATGTCGCCGCCACGTGGGTCTCGATCTACACCGTTGATAAACTGGGCAGGAGAATCCTTTTCCTAGAGGGTGGAAGTCAAATGCTGATCTGCCAGGTACTTGATCTGATGACTTTTGCTACGAACAAATTCTTCTGCAATCATTTTGTTTAGTACATTAGGCATGTTGTCCATAAACCTCGTAACAATCCATTGTTTATTAGTCCCTCAATTGGGGATATTATGGAGTAAACCTATCAATTACACTAAAACGAATTTTAACCACCAGATCTGATGGGAGCTATCATTTTTTATGCTTCATATTCATGTTTAGTACATATATGTTAAAAATTTTGATGTGTGTGGAAGCATGGTTCGATAATAGTTTAGTTTTTTATTAGTGTTGTTGTGTGCAAGTGTAAGATACAATTTGCAGAGAGGATGGACAAGGGAACGAGATAGGATAGTTTAAGGGATAAACACAAGTTTTTTTATGGGACAATGATAGTTTCATTAGTTTATGAAAATAATTTTACAATAGTTGAAGGAAGTGTTGGTGGAGGAGCTCTCATGCTCCTCTCACTCTATTACATCAATGGGCTACAATCTATATGCATTTTCACCAACTAAGTACAACCGCCTTAGGGGATTCCGGACTTCTCTAAATTGCTGTCTGCGTAGGCTTCATCTTGCAGCCACCATCATATCTGACTTGTTCAGAGATTGTTGCTCCTTACATGCTAGACATTTTCCAGCCACAATTTTTAACCATCCAAAATTCGTCTAGGGAATTCTAGGTTGTAGTTTAGCAACTCTAGGAAATTCTAGAAAATGGATCACCATTTCCAACAATATACTACTCATGTTATAAATTTCTTTTGTAGATTTGAAACTATATATGGTCCTTATCATGGTACATCCCCAAAAACTCGGCATATAGATGTGCACTTATACTATTCATGTTCAGATTATCATTACAGCTGCAATTGGTGCGAAATTTGGAGTGAATGGGACTCCGGGCGAGTTGCCCAAGTGGTATGCGGGCGTTGTGGTGGCCTTCATCTGCATCTACGTCTCCGGGTTCGCTTGGTCGTGGGGGCCGCTCGGGTGGCTCGTGCCGAGTGAGATCTTTCCCTTGGAGATCCGGTCGGCTGCCCAGAGCATAAACGTCTCGGTCAACATGATCTTCACGTTCCTCATTGCTCAGGTCTTCCTCAACATGCTCTGCCACATGAAATTCGGGTTGTTCTTGTTCTTCGCCTTCTTTGTGCTTGTCGCATCCATATTCATCTACTTCTTCTTGCCCGAGACGAAGGGCATTCCGATCGAAGAGATGGGCACGGTGTGGAAGAAGCACTGGTACTGGGGTAGATTCGTTGGCGAAGACGACTCTCCCAGTGGAGGGATCGAGCTGGGTGGTGACGGACAGAACCCGAAACGGGTTTGAATGAAGGATTACTTGTGATTTTGGACAACATTTTGCATTGTTTCTCGTTGTGATCGTGGTGAACATAAACATAATTGCTTCAGATGTCTTGATGATAAACTTTGTTCTGGAATTTGCTTTCGTGAACAGCCAGTTTCTGATATTTCCTGAATAAATCCTTCCACAAGTAGAAAGGAAAATGTGTAAAGATGTGATGCCGCTTATTGGTGTGATATTTTGTGACCAACGGTTTAGATAATTATTCGAAATGATTTATAACACCTTAATGTGGATATTGAAGATGAATAGGACATTTTTAGCTGTCAGTTATGAGTCCTAAACCCAAGTGCGAAATTGGAGGGGCATATTAGGAGAACAATCGTGTTGAATCCATCGTGATAAATTAGTAAAAGTGGCAATAATGATATGGTTTGTCACTTGTTTTAGAATTCCATGGCCAAACAAAATCGATTTACTATAATTGAGGGATAAACCAATTTTTAGTCTCGCATCTAATAGTTTTGGTAGTATTGAATGAACTGACGTAGTCCTTTGATTTGACCATGTATAATTGCAAGCGGATTCTATAGATTTCTCATTACTTATGCTCGTTATTTGGCGCACATTCTATTAATAAACCGAATTGATTTGCCATTAATCAACCAAAATGGAGGTTTATGGAGCTATTGATGAGTAATTTTCGAAGCTCATTAGAGTCTGGACACAAGGTAGGAGAAGATCACACTCGAATGAAGAAGCCAAGTTCACATTTGAGACACATAAATCAAAAGTACCAAGAAGCAAAAACCCTAAAGTGGAGGAGGTAGTTTAACTGAAGCCCCTCCTTGGATAAACTCTTCAGGAACACCACGAAGTAGGGTTTAGCTCGGTATCTACTGAACACAAAGCCATTGACCTAGGAGTAGATCATTGCAGTCGACGTTGGGGTTGATATCTGCAAAGATGCCGGGTGACAAGAGTACAATTATCCCTGCTTTTCACACCGTAAGCTGTAGCACACACCAGCTCGAAATCCTTCTCTCCAAGGATCCCGATTGCTCAATTTCATGACGAAAAGATGCGTTAATCACGTGCTGCTATTCCTTTCTTCTTTAGTTCAACGTGAATGGTGTCTTGAATATATAGCAATGATCACGAATATATAACAAAACTTGAGTGCTAAGACTACTCGTGTTGTCTCCTCAATTGATTTATCCTTCAGCTCGTTTACAGTATAACCCTTCCAAGCGATTTCTGTCGAGGAATTGTACCTAATCCTTATAATGAAGTGTGGGAAAAGCAAGACTTACAACCTTCGATCAGCTTGTTCTCAGCCATGGAAACAGCAAGCAGGAGTGAGAGCCTCAGCAATATTTGGAAGAAGAAGATAACTGCACTCTTCGTAATATTAGCCATTTCTTATTTAAATATAAGGCCGATAAGCCTATGATTTGAAGGGACTATAGCTCATCTGTATATATAGCGAGGTCCTTGCGAAACTGGTTGAGTGGATGATGACAGAAGGCCGGCTTTTGGCCAATACCTAAGTAAAGAGATGATGTCCTCGATGTAAAGATAGGGCGTGCTAAATAATGCATTTTGTAAGGTTGCAAGAGCATTCTCTTCCCATGTAATATGTGCTGAGAATGAAGGAAAAGCACTTATTTTGCGTGGTGGTTTCCATTGCTCCATGTGGGCCAGGTGTGTCAAAAATATGTATTGAGTTTGAGCCCATAAAAAGAGCCCGATTCAACTAGATTTCCTAATTTGAGCATGTTTCCTTGAATGATTTTTATTTATTTTTCTGTATCCAAATGCTACGTATATGTAAGAGCAGGGCTCCGTGACTTATGTGAAGAAGAGAGGCATGGCTTCTTCTTGAATTGCACCTAAAGCAATTCAAGATTGTTGAAACTATTCAAATCTCTTGATAAGATTTGTGAATTACTTTGTGAGATTGAAAGATTGTTTTGCAAGGAATTGTGATGGCTAAATACTGTGTGAATTATTAGATATATAAATGGGGAATGAGAAATACTACAGTACTTGAGTGACTTGAGTGTAATTATAAGTTCTATTGCAACACTTGATTTATAGTGGAATCACATGTCGCTTTCCTCGTGGAGCAAGTCTCACCGACCAACCCACATAAATTTAGTATTAGACTGTATTCTTGTTTAGTTTATATTATTGTTCAATCACTTACTTCCGTGACAAGACGTCCAAGTTTTGATGCATCGTAAGGATACAAGAACATTCTCTTCCCACGTAAGGTACGTCAAGAATTGAAGTAAAAAGCAACATTTCGACTGGCGGTTTGCGTTGCTCGGTGGTGGCCGGGCATCCAAGTTTTTGATGCATCGATGCCTGAACCCATGGAGCCTTTTTACGATGGTGCAGAAATCTTGACTTGGAACTAATCTGCTGTCACTCGATCGAGACATCAAGTCGTAATCAACATAGAGTTTTTTTTTCTTCTGTAAAAGGTTCAAATGTGAATGTTTGAATTGTTTTCATGAAAGTTATTACCCTCTAGGTTTTGGTTGCGAAGTTGACTCACTCCAGCATTTTATCATTAAAATTGCAAAACCGGTGAAACATAATAATAAAAAATGAGTACCCGTAGAATGTGTAATCAGTATTTTGAAAATCAAAACATTTTGTATGAATTTTACTATGCACTCGTTAACAATTTGGTCACAAGATTAATCCTTAGCCGAAGCAAAAAAAGTGGCCTTTTTTTTTCTCTCTATGTAGTAAGTAGAAGTCGGACGAACTGCTCAACAATTAATTTTCTACACCAACAATGTTTGGTGAAATTCATAGATTCAAACAGTTGTCCATTTAGAATCTCAAGCGCCCATCAACACCGTACAAACTCATCTATTATATTCAAAATTGTCATTGGAATATCCAAATTGTCTTAATTGAGTTTCTCCGTTCAAATATAAGACTAGAGGTGCTCCAACTTATGTATAACCATACCGTGAAAAAGTATACTAGGAAACTTTAAATCTCTTGCACAGAATCAATTAAGTCTAAACCCTTTTAATTCTAATCAATCAAGTTCTAATATTGATTTAAAAGTCCAATCAAGTCCTAAACTTTTGCTTTTATAATCAAACTCTCATCCTATACTTACAAGTTCGATCGAAGGCTCTTCTGTAGGCAATATTTGAGACCTATGTAGGCATTCTCAGTGCTATTGATTGGAAGGACTTGATTAAGTTTTTAGAAAAAGCTCCTTGACGTAACTTTGCTAAGTAATACTATGTTCATTACGACATTGCTGCTATTGCAAATAATAATAATAATAATAATAATAATAATAATAATAATAATAATAATAATAATAATAATAATAATAATAATAATAATAATAATAATAATAATAATTATTATTATTATTATTATTATTATTATTATTATTATTATTATTATTATTATTATTATTATTATTATTATTATTATTATTATTATTATTATTATTATTATTATTATTATTATGGCATTGTTTAGATTGGTTCCATATTAAGAGCTTTATCACATAGTAAATGATACTGAGTATTGCTTGTTAGCCTGATATTGCTTTATATATGCATAGAACTAACATAAAGAGGACACGGGAAAAAAATCAAAAGAAAGATCGACCGGAAGATTTCAAAGAATAGTCGCTGCACGTCAGGGACGAGACATAATTCTTGGTCACCAAAGCCATTGACAGATGAAGAGTGCGGTAGAATTGAAACTCGGGTCGAGCGCATCAAAGGACAATGAATTCAAGGCGTACGCCTTTACAACTTCAAAGAATGCGGTCTCGCCTTTGGAATGGCACTTTTCATAGAAATTCGTAAGGGAAAATTAAGCAATGTTATTCGGAATTGTAGGAACAACGTAATGTGCAATGGCAACTCACGTGATTTAAACAAATAATTATTTAATAATTTAAGGGAGAATAACAAAAATGATCCTTGAATTTTGGCACAGTGTGCAATATAATTCCTGAATTTTTAACTTATTTAATATGATTCATAAAATTTGTGTACATGTTCAATATAGCCTTCAACAATATGAAAATATTCAATATTGTCATTCTATTAATTCAAAATCATGGAATACTTTGACATATTTATATCGTGTATGAACTAAATTGAATATATACTAATAGTTCGGGAACCACATTAAACAAATTAAAAGTTTTGGGATGATATTGCAAATTAAGTTAAAATTCAATCCATATTGAAAAAAATAAAAAGTTCAAGAACCATACTGCATATTGGGCCAAGGTCCATGGGCCATTTGTATCATTTTCTGATTATATAACATAACAATGTAAAGGGCTTGATACAAGAAACTAAAGGATGATTGATGATTTCTAATTATTTAATTGCCAATAACTTAGCAAATCTAGTGCCCTGTCCTTTTTTTTTTCCTAAATGATTCAACCAATATAAAACACTTTCATTTCACAAATGAACTTAGACAGCATGTTGCGTTTGATGAATCGTTAAAACTACTTAATTCTGGATGCGAAGTAATTGCTTATGGCCTTTTTATCCTGGAACAGAGAGGACCTTATGACTGGTCATCTCCTCTCTTGAGATTGCATAAGGATCTTAAGGCCACACGACCAAAAGTGTAAGAAGAAAATACATACATTCTCTATTCCGATCCATGATGGTGAATATCGAGCAAAACTCGAGAACTGAGACTACTGAAGCCCGTCTTCTCAATCTCAAAATGATTTCTGTCAAAGAATTGTCTTTACCTCTATAATGAATTGCGGGAAAAAGCGAGACTTACCACCCTTGATCAGCTTTTTATCAGCCATCGTAACAGCAAGCAGGAGTGAAAGAACCAGGAAAACTTGGAAGAATAACATATTTGCACTCTTTCCAATAGTAGCCATCTCCTGAGTGAAATTTATCTAAATTTGAAAGACCAATAGGGACTATGATGTGGAGGGACTACAGCTCATCTGTATATATAGTGCAGCCCTTGAGAAACTGGTTAATTAGATGATGACAAACCCGGTTGACTCCATTCATTGGACACGTTGGCTTTTAATGAATTCCTAAGTAAGAGTTGACGTCTTGATATAAAGAAAGGGCGGATTGTGCTAAGCCACGCTTTTTGTAAGGTTGCAAGAACATTCTCTCCCCATGTAAGATGTGCCAAGAATGAACAGACAGGACTGATTTTGGGTGGCGCTTTGCATTGCGCCATGTGGGCCGGACGTCCAAGTTTTTAATGCACCAGATGCCTGACCCAGATGGAGTATCTTTTGGGTCTCGTGGTGCAGAAACCTCGATTTCGAACTAATCTTCTATCACCCAATCGATACATCAAGTCACAATAAACATATAGTTTGTGATTTGATTGACTATTTTTCTAATAGTTATCCTCTAGGTTTTGAATGTAAAGTTAACCCTCTGTAGCATTTCATGATCGCAATTGCAAAACAGGCAAAATAGGATGAATAAAAACGAGTACCTTTAGAGTATTTGTTGAATAGCAATTTACGAATGGACTATGGTTATCAACGCGTTCGCTAACTTGTAAAGTGTGTAATGAGTGTTCTGAAAATCCAAATATTTTTTATAATGAAGTTTGTTTAACAAGTGCTTTAAAGGCCCTTGTTAACAAATTGTTGGCGGATCAAGTCCTAGTCAAAGCCCAGAGAGAGAGAGATTTTTCCTACGTAAAAGGTAAGTAGAAATTGTATGAATCGATTAGCGATTAATTTTTCACGGCATTGGTGAAAGAAAAATGCTTAATTGACAGCTCCATCACTTTTAACAGAGTGACGAAATAGGAAAAACCACTTTGGTGTCCTTTGTACTTAGTAAAAAAATAAAGTAAGTGGTGCCCACCTCATGCTAGCATGAAAATTAGTGGCTCTCCTTGTACCATCATTGCATAACAATGATGGTACTGTTATACTGGCATTCCTCTTGATGAAATTCTTAAATTCAAGAAATTAACCATTTAGAATCTCAGGAGTTCATCCGACATTGTCAAACATATTGACGCTACATGTACACTCTTGTCTAATATTTTCAATGTCATCTTTGGAATATCCAAATTTTCTTAATTGAGTTTTTCCATCATATTTAAGAATCATGGTGCTCCAACTTATTTGAATCCAAAAGAAGAAAAGTATATTAGAAGTTTTGAAGACCCATATGCAGAATAAATATGAGTCACGGCTTTTTTATTTTAATCAATTTTGATTTAAAAGTACAATTGATTCTCAAACCCGCACTTTATGTAATAAAGTCCTAAACTCTTACTTGTAAGTACCATCAAATACCATCAAGTTTCGAATCTATACTAATAAGTTGGATCGAAGGTTTTCCCATACGCAATGTTGGAAAGCCATGCAGGCATTCTCAGTAACTTTGACCGGAAATTTGATTAAATTATTTCCTGGGCATACGAGCAAAAGGTTAAGAAGAGGAAACATGCATTATCAACTTTGGTTCCTGTCCAGCTGAGGAAAATGCTCTAATTGCTTTTGAGGTTCTTGGATGGTTTCATTCAAATTCAGGTTGAATGGTGACATAGTTATTAAGTCAACATAATGTCTGATAGTGATTTCTTGTGATGATTTCTATTATTTATCATATATATGTTGTTTATGTAATATTGGAAACGTTGGTTTTGCACGACATGTGTCTGTCATTTGGTTCATTGAGCTCACATATCTGACAATCCCAAGGCGTACCTTTTCCATTTGGCACCCATACTATCAATCAACTCAGTTGACCTGTTATTACAAAATCGATATATTGTTTTATGGAGCTACGATGAGCAATTTTCGAAGCTCATTAGAGTCTAGAAACAAGGTAGAAGAATATTACACCAGGCAGAAGCCAAGTTCACATTTGACGCACAAAAATGAAAAGTACCAAGATGCGAAAACCCTAAATTGGAGGACGTAGTCCAATTACTTCTTATTCATACTAAGGTTAAATTGAAGACCCTTCTTGCATAAACTCTGATGGAACACCATGAAGTAGAGTTTAGCTTGGTGTCCCCTGAACACAAAGCCACTGACCCACGAATAGAGCGTCGCAGTTGAGATTGGGGTTGATTGAGTTGAAGACCTCGCTTGCCAAGTTGAACGTCCCTGCCACGGAGAGACACGTATCTCCAGCTCTCACGCCATAAGCCGTATCACATTCTGGGGAAGAATTTGCCGCAAGGATCCCAACTGTTCAATTTAATGTCAAAAGGATTGAACGGTTACTTTTTTTTTTGGACAATGAACGGTTACTTTAAAGATTGGTAAAAGATGTGTTGATCATTAGCTACTGTTCCTTCCTCTCTTACTTAGTTCAACATGGATGGTCGATAACATAAGAAGCATTGAAATATTTCTGGATTCTCCATATCTAAAGGAACCCTAGGCTTGAAGATTACCCTTTTGCTCTTTTGATGAAATCTTAACGGGGAAAAGATCATAATCTTTCTTTACCAAAAAAAAAAAGATCATAATCTTCCTTCTTCTTCTTCTTTTTCTCACTTGCCCTAGCTTTTTGTTTGTGCACCCGAGGAGGTCATTTCAAGAATCAAAGCATGATATCAATGTTTATTTTGTAGCATGGTTTAGTATAGTGCTTGGTTGTACGATTCAAAAATAATTCCATAACCTAATTGAACCAATCTGGCTAAACTGGAAAAAAATTATAATAAAACCAAAATGAGGTTCATTGACGCTGTTGAACATCGAGCACAATTTGAGGCCAAGACGACTGGTGTCGTCTCCTCAATCAACTTCTACTTTGGTCTGTCGTTAATATGACGCTTTTCAAACAATTTGATCAAAGCGTTGTCTCTAATTCTATAATGAAGTGTGGGAAAAGCAAGACTTACAGCCTTTGATCAGCCTGTTCTCGGCCATGGAAACGGCCTGCAGGAGGGAGAGCACCAGGAACATTTGGAAGAAGATAACTGCACTCTTTCCAATAGTGGCCATTTCTCGAGTGAGTAGTTATCTCAATTAAAAAGAACAATAAGACTATGGTTTGAAAAGGTACTATAGCTCGTCTATATTTATAGGGAAGACCTTGAGAAACTGGTCGAGAGGATGATGACAAAACCCTTTATCTCCAATCATCGGCCAATCATTGAAAAACTCTGTAAGTGCATGATGACAAAACCCGTTATCTTCAATCATCGGCCACGCCGGCTTTCGTGAATACCTATGCAATAGCTGCTGTTTTGATGTCAAGGGACGGCCGACTATGCCTAAATCATGCACTTTGTAAGATTGCAAGAACATTGTTGCAAGAACATATGTTAAGAATGAACCGAAAGCACCGATTCTGAGCGGCGGTTTGCATTGCTCCGTGCAGGCTGGGTGTCCGAGTTTTGATGCACTGGACGCCAGACCCCGTAGACCCTTTTCTTTGCCTCAGGAGGTGCAGAAACCCCGATTTCGATCCAGTCTTCTATCACTCGATTTGAATGTTCAAGTTTCGACCAACATACGATTCTTCCGTAAAAGGTCAAAATATGACTTAATTGAATTGTTTTTGTGAAAGTTATTAACCTCTAGGTTTTGATTTTAAAGTTAACCCTCCGGCACTTTATGGCTAGAATTGCAAAACCAGCAAAATTGGATAATCGCAAACAAGCCCGTGGAGCATTTGTTGAGTGACTTATTAAGAATAGACTACACTATCAACACGTTCGCTATTCTTGTGAAGTGTGGAATCAGTGTTTCTAAAGTCGAAACATTTTTGTGAAGTTTGTCTAAGAAGTGCATTTAGGGCACTCATTAATAAATTGGCAACTGGATTATATCCTGGTAGAAGCGAGAAAAAAAAATACTTTTTCTCCTATTTAGTAAGTAGGATTCGGATGAAATGATTACAGATAAACTTTACACCATTATACCGTGGGTGAAAATTCATAAATATAAGAAACAGTCCATTCGCTAAGACTTTTTAATTTCAATCAATCATGTTCCATACCTTGATTTATGCTTGACATAATCACATCACTCATGGTGAGAAAAATTAAATAAGGCAAGAATTCAAGTACACATTCTAGCTTATTTTAAATGGATTTTGTCAGTATAATAATTTTTGAGCTAATGTGAGAATTACAATTTATTGTAAGTCACAAATTCTTGAAGAAGTGGGTCTCATAATGATTTGTAATTATTTGTTATTTGATTTTTTATAGTTTAGAGAATAAATTGTTATTTTTATAGTTGATTAAAGATTGTCACTTAATCAGTTCTCATTTAAATATATGTAGAATATCGTTGATTGATTTTGTGCAATATACTTGATTGTTTGTGCAACTCTTATTTCGATTTATTGGCAAAAACAATTTCTAAGAACTGCCGATTACAGTTTTATCAAGCAAAATTTTCCTTCGAATTGAGTTCCCAAAATCTCATGGCACCAAAATCTGCAAAGTTCATTCAGAAAACCTATGCCGCAAGTTGACGATTGCATAAAATTGCTGCGATTCTCTCTAGGGCACAGACAGGGCCAAGCAACGATGATCTAACTGAGATGAGAGACGACAGTGAAACTGAAAGCGAGATGATTCCTCTTATCAGGCGAGCAAGACAAGCAACAACATCGAGTGGGAATCCCACATCGTCCAACGAGCTACTGTCGCGGATGAATCTCCTCACAAGCATGTTTCAACTCGAAAATGCTAAGGCAATCAAAAACTTGCCTGGAAGATCTGAAGAGGGGAGAAGCAATGGAGGACAGTGAAAATTACCGATGGAGGATATTGGCAAGGCTTCAGAGGATGAGAATGAGGACGAACAGGCTATCACTGTGAAATCAGTACAACCCGAGCCAAGTAAGGCGGAAACTCCTTGGAAGATAAGGAGAAGGGGGGAGAACCCTCAGCAACACCAATGACTGAGTCTGATTCACGTTCTGAGGAGAAGAAGGACGACCACGATGATCGTCTAATCGAGGATTTTGACCCCAGGCGTAGGTTTTCCTGAGTAAGCTCTTTCAAGTCTAGTTTCTTCAAGTGTCAGGCTCATAGTGGCTTCTATAATTTACTTACTGTCTAAGGGAGTTATACCTCATTGAGTATATATATGTATAAATTTTTGGTAAACCAGGATCTGTTGGACCCATCTTTCGCTTACGCTAATCGGCAACCCACGGCCCGTATAGTGCGTGGTACACCTCGGACCAAGCGTCAATACTTGGGGGAAACTAGCACAAGACTCCACCACTATGGTCCATCACTTAAGACGTGTTAACAGTTACGGAATTTCGACCCTGCGATTCATTGAGTATATCTTTTAGGCGATATAACCCATTATTTTTTAAAAACTAATTTTTAAAATTTTAAATTTTATGTGAAACAAACGCATCATAATATTTATATAGAACATTAAATTAGAACTTTTCAGCCATTCAATGTAGAGTCCTTTTGTCCTCCAACCTTTCATCATACACACATCTTCACATATACATATATGAGATGAGGAACTAATGAATGTATTTTAATTTAATATTAGACTACATATATGTTTATGTTAAGGTACATGCACCAACTCTTGATGGTCTCTTCGAGCAATTTTATTTTGAGTTTCCGGGTTACTACCTTGAAAAATCCCAAACTAGTAAACCTATGACAAATTTACCTGTTTTTTTTTTTTTTTTACCATGAAAAATCTCAAACCGGTACATCTGTGACAAATTTATCCCAACTAACCATAAAAAAATCATAAATTGGTACATTTATAACAAGTTTATCACAAACTAATTTATTCGACTGCAAAAAACTTCAAACTGGTAAATTTGTGATAAATTTATTCTCCGCTAAATTAGATTAATACCATAAAAAAATCACAAAAATTGTAAACTATGACAAACAGGGTGTAAAATTCCAAATTGGTATACCAGTCAACTATCACATGTCATTTAACTTAATAATTTGACAGTAAAATTTAAGAAAACTAATAGAGAGCAAATTTGTCAAAGGTATACCAGTTTAAAGTTTTTTATGGTAAAAAAAAATTAATTTCGGATAAATTTGTCACATGTGTACTAGTTTGGGTTTTTCAGATATGAACCCTAAGTTTTCTACAAATTTGTCTTTCCGACGCTTTAAATTTCCCCTACCCTTTACCATTCTTGCAACCTTTGATTTTCAATACCTACATTTGAATTCCTTTACTTTTACGAGCATTTATATTCCAATTCAAATTCAACATATATAAGTGTCCGTACCCCCCCCCCTTCCTTTTTCCTCAAAAATCCATTAATTTCATCCCTACAATAAGATTCTCACTTTTTCATGAAACAGTAATTATATATATATATATATATATATCATTAAATTAGAACTATTCATTGCAAAGTTCTTCCATTCCCCTACCTATCCATCGTATCTATATATGTGCATGATACAAATACATATACATAGACATACATAGGGTGAGTGCACTGGAACTGTCAAAAATTGTATATAACACTCACTTTAATGCCTTGTGGACATGCTTAGTTAGCATATAACCCTAAATGACGTCATCCAAAAGTTGTAAATAGTGATCAATTAAATGCCAAATTTTACTAAAAGTGATCATTTGAGTGTCAAATTTTATTTAAAGTGATCATTTTAGTACCAGTCGTTGTTAAAAAATGATCACTTTAATGCCAAGCTTGTCACGTGGAAATTTGGCCAAGTCATATTACAATTTTAATTATAAATGATACGTAATTAATTTGGTCGAAATTTATTGCTGTTAGCACTAAAGTGATCGTTTTTCTTCCGATTTAGTGTTTAACTAAGCCGACGAAAACTTTTGACACTAAAGTGAGCACTATATACAACGTTTGGCACCCCACATACATGTATCCACCAACTCTTCATAATTGCTTCATCTCTCTATTTTTTTTTTTTTCAATATTTTGTTATTACAAATTCGATTTTCGATTATAGCCTTGAAATATTGCTTGCTTCCCTTGCTAGCCCCAGATAATGTATTAGCTAATGGAGCCGCAACTCATGAAATAAAAGCTCCCGTCAATTGCTACAAGCTCGGCTTTAGCTTGGTTGGCGGCACAGCTTGAGGCTGTACCAGCCAGTGGAGTACTGGTTGAGTGTTGAAACGCTCTAGGGGAGCAGAAATTGTGTACCGACGAGATCAGCTGGGCCATCGACGTCATCAGTCACGACTACTGGCATTACTAATTTTAATACGTTGTTACGCTCTTAATTCTCAAAGCGGCGGTTTGTTCATTACATGTTAGATGCAGCCATCAGGTCAATCTAATCAAACCACGTGGAGGGTTTTCTTCAGATCGACTGAACTCGAAAGAAGTCAAAGGGTTATGTAAACCGTTCTTGCAAGGAAATTGCTTGCAATAAATTTATGCAATGCATCTCACATTGCCAGAGCTTCGTCATCATATAAATCATCCAATGCGTGTCGTTTCATTTTTCAAATTATTTCGATCCATGGCTTTCAGTCTTCATGAGTAAAATAGAATGAAATTCTATTGTTACGTTCAGACTATGGGAATGGAAGAGCTTGCGCGTTGCCTCTAGCCAAAATGACCAAAAATCATTAAACCCTAAAAGGTTCGCTGCTTATAAGATCAAGAGTGGCAAAGTAAGGAGTTCGTTTGGGATAAACTTGAATGTCGCAACTATTTTTAAGGATTGTATGTGAGGTTGGCTCTCAATTCTATCCGGAAACTATTGAAATACAATTTAGTCTTACTTGTCAATCTATTGCTGCGCTCCGATGAAAATTCTAATGTAGAAAGTAGTGTCCTGATAATACGAGCCAATGATTGTTTTTTTTTTTTTTAATTATGACCTAGGAAACTCGCGCACCGTACCAACACGAACAACCCGACAGGCCCGGGGTAACGACGGGTAAACCCTGGGGCGACGTTAGCAGAGGACCCACCACCCCGACGTCGCACTTAAGATCTCGTGCGGCTAGCGGGATTCGAACTCCTCTCCTCTAGCAAAGGATCATGAGAGCACTTATCTAACTGGGCCACTACAAGCGATGGTGAGCCAATGATTGTTGTAAAATGGAAAGATCAAGATTTTGAGGATAAAATGTCATCACTCACGACCACTGGCCCGAGTTTTATAGAGAGGATAGAATGTTATTTTAAAGCTTCAATCTTATCGTGCTCATGATAGCACTAACTCGTTTCTCATTTGAAAAGAATGGAAATCTAACATTTTAAAATATCGTCTTGAAATTTCAGAGAGAATTTTCTTTTTTTGGGGTTGGGGTTGGGGTTGGGTTTAGGGTAAAAGCCAGACGTAATTTATATATGTTTTTTCCCCCAAAAAATGAGTCAAGATAGAACTTTTGACAGAACAAACAAGCGAAATAATGATTGTAATCACAAAGTTACATCATAAACGTTGTAGATTTCTTATACTTTTAATAACACATAAAAAGAGTGGATCTAGCAATAATGAAAAACGTGACATACATGCGCTGTGTCACCGATCAAGCGAGTTACCATGGCAAGATCACATATGCAATAACCATCATCTAAACGCCTAACTTGCAAGGCTAAACAAGGACAGAACAGATAGTAAACTCTCATATTTGAGCATGTCTGATGAAATGGAAGGGAGTTGAGATAGCTGTCAACGGACTAAATTAGCTATAAAGCAGACATTAAACTGCCAGATTTAGTAGACTTCTAATAGTCCTTTCCTCTTTCCATTACCCCACGCATGTTTCGTGCACAATAAAGAAGACCAAAAAATAAGGGGATGCCTTAGGAAAATACAGATTGACAACAACTCAATTTATGGTCCTCTCATTTTTAGTGCTCATGACAAGCATGCTTATAATAACTCGTTCGATTCGACATGTTTTTCTGCTAAAAAACATGTTTTTCTTTCCCTTTGTCCTTGCGTAGAGCATTAGTTTATAAAGAGGAATCGGCCAACCACCTATGTACAAATTTGACTCATCAAAGAGAAATGTTGCAATTTACGTCAACACGAAATCGCCAGAGAAATAAACAAGAAAAATAAGGACATCAGAAATTTTCATGGTTTGATCTAAGTATTAGTACCTACATACACGTGGAAAGTCAGCAGCAAATAATTCACTATAATCGAAGAATCAGAGTTTATAATCACTCAAACGCTCAAGTATTTTTCACACCTAGATTTACTCCAAATCTAAATTTTTTATAAATAAACAAACTCATTTGGATATAAACTCACAACACAAAATTATAACGCATTCAAGCTTTAAACAAAACGCTCTACTTACATCAAAATCAGAAACTCTGGCATTTGTATTTTGTCTACGTACATACGTACGGCTTCGCGTATCTCTTCGAAGCTTCTCGCGGCTTGCGGCTTCGTAGGGTTTTTTTCTAAATTCTCTCGCGGCTCCCTTCTACCGACGTAAAGGGCTTCAGCAGCTTCCTTTTACACATGTGTGCCCAGGTCAAACTTTGACCTGGGGCCACCTCCTATTTTGGCTTCACGTGACAGACTTCCTCTCTCGGCGACATGTGTGTGAACGCGTGTTAACCAATCTTCACGTGCAGGGGCTTCACACGTTTCGGATTCCACAGAATTTCCACATATGAGGAAATTCGTATCTATTTTATTCTATCTTTATTTCCTCTTTTATAATCCTTCGTGAGTTCAGTAAATTTTTTCTACTTCAGAAATTTTTATCAACAAAATTCAATATAATAAATTGTCATTTGAATTCAAATTCGAGACATTAATTTAATAAGAAAAAAGCTTGCATGTGATGAGCATGAGATCTCAACCCAAGACCGACAAAGGTACAAGGTAAGCACAATTACAGAGTAGCATTTCTTCAAGATCCCGCTAACTTTGGACCATCAAAACTATTATAAACGATGTACTCAAACTAGGTGTGAAAAAAGAAAATCCCTTAAAAACCACATTGCCATATTTTAATTTCTTGGCTGAAGTCAATAATTGATTGGTCAATTTCAGCTTCCCTATATAACAACACCTATAACGGTGTATGTTCATTCACAAACTCTCATATCTTCTTCATTTCCCCAAAATCCTTGTTCTCATAAGACTCCAGAGGACAAGACTAGCTAGCGAGTCGACGGTATTCTGATTGCTTCCACGATGATGAGTTGCGCCACCATGGCCTATGCCCTACTTCTCGTGGGACTGGTCATCTTACACAATATCATCAAACATTTCTGGTACAAAAGCGCCAAAGGAAAATCTAAGCCGCTCCCGCTCCTGCTCCCGCTCCCGCTCCTGCCGGGGCCTGCCCCATGGCCAGTGGTTGGCTGTGCCCTGGACATGGTTCGAAACAAGCCTCCAGCCCGGTGGATGCTTCGTTGGATGGAGGTGATGGACACCGGCATTGCGTGCTTCCGCATAGGAAACACGCATGTCATTCCCGTAACTGACCCGAAGATTGCCCGGGAGTTCCTCAAGAAGCAAGATGCCAGATTCGCGTCAAGGCCTGTCTCGATGGCGGCCCAGGCATTCAGTGGCAGCTACATGACCGCAGTCATCTCGCCCTATGGGGAGCAGTGGAAGAAGATGAGGCATGTCCTGACATCGGAGATCATATGCCCGGCACGACACAAATGGCTTTACGACAAAAGGGCCGAGGAAGCTGATAACCTAGTGAAGCATGTGTTCAACCAATGCAAAAGCCTAGGGCAAGTGAACTTGAGGCACACAACAAGGCACTATTGTGGGAATGTGATTAGAAGGTTGGTGTTCAACAAGAGGTACTTTGGCGAAGGAAGGGAAGATGGGGGACCAACCATTGATGAAGAAGAACATGTGGACGCAATGTTCGATGCGCTAAACTATCTGTACGCATTCTGTATTTCCGATTATTTCCCATTCCCGGTGGGGTTTGACCTCGATGGGCATGAGAAGGTAGTGAGAGAGTGCACGAGGACGTTTCGGAGGCTGCATGAGCCCATCATAAACGAGAGAATCAAACAATGGAGGGACGATTCGAGTTCGGACAGCAATGGAAAAGAGCCTCAAGACTTGTTGGACGTTCTTATTATGTTGAAGGATTCGGATGGGAAGCCGTTGCTAACGTCACATGAAGTCAAAGCACAGGCTACGGTGAGAAACTTATTCTTCCTTCTTGTGTTTAACTATTTATGATCGTGAAAGGTTAGAAAGCAGACAATAGGAAGTTATATATTCGGTCAAAAGAGGACTTTGTTAGTAAATTGTCCGAATAGAGCATTATTCTTACAACTAACCCTAAAAATCCTAAAGAAAGATTCTTCATAAAAAATTACCTACAAAAAATGTAGTCAATATTATGAGCGTGTTAATGTCAATGTCAAACCAAAGAACGACCAAGACTCTTAAGAAAGATTTTCCTATGAACTTATTTGCATATTGTGGTTGTAAATTAGATTTCCAAGATGCATAAGTTTTTTAATTTTTTTTCCTCACATCTTGATATGTGTAGGAAATTATGATGGCCGCAGTAGACAATCCATCAAATGCAGTGGAATGGGCAATGGCGGAGATGATATATCGTCCCGAACTCCTTAAGAAAGCCAAAGAAGAAATAGATAGAGTTGTGGGGAAGGAAAGGTTAGTCCAAGAGTCCGATATCCCCCAGCTCAACTACATTAAAGCATGCGCTCGGGAGGCCTTTAGGCTCCACCCAATCGCGCCCTTCAACGTCCCGCATATCGCCCTGTCCGATGCCGTCGTGGCCGGTTACCGCATCCCCAAGGGTAGCCACATCCTCGTGAGCCGGATGGGCCTTGGCAGAAACCCTAATGTGTGGGATGAGCCCCTCAAGTTCAAGCCGGAGCGGCACATCATGAGTGACGCCGTGGAAGTCGTGCTTACAGATCCCGACCTGCGATTAATTTCCTTTAGCACGGGCCGGCGCGGGTGCATTGCTATGCAACTCGGGACAACAATAACCGTGATGCTCCTTGCCAGGCTAATCCAAGGGTTTAACTGGAGTAAACCCCCTAGTGTTTCGAGCATCAATCTTATCGAGTCAATGGATGACTTGTCCCTTGCCGAGCCATTAATTCTTCAAGCTGAGCCATGCTTGCCGAATCATCTCTATCCCATATAGAGAAGTATGTGACTTTAGTACATTTTTCCATGTGACATCTTAGAATATCACCCTACCAACAGAAATATATTCCAGAAATTTTAATAGATAGAAAGCAATCTAATTTTAAACATTCCATTCATTGTATGATTCAAATAAAAAATGAAAAGATATGAGGCGTAACTATGCCGCCGACCCTTGGATCAATTGCTCGTGCACCGCCTATGGTGACATAGTGGTATGAGAGCTAGCGATTCAAAACTTGGCCACAAGGTTGAAACCTTGTGCGGTAGTAGGAACTGCATCCGACTTCGTGTGTGTAGATTCTAGACTGCCAAAACTCCCATAGCGTAGCTCTGATGATGATTCGACAAACCTCTTGTACTTTCAAATCATCGGTGGTTCTAACTTCTAAGCACTCGAGCTCGAGTGTGGAGAGGTCACAGAAGCCAAACTAGAGATCTACCAACTCAAGGATTTGTCGGTTTGGCATTAATCGTCTAGCTCTTCTCGAGCCGAGAGAGAGAAAGAGAGAGAGGGATGTGAAGGCAGACTGACGTTGGCGATGGTGGTTACGACGGTGGAGGAGGTGGGGGTGGTGCGTGAAATAGAATGAAATAGGTGGTGGTGCCAAGAATTTGGATCCGTCGGTGAAGAGTTTGCATCCGCGGATACGCTAGCAATTCCTCAAGGTAGTGCATTTTTATCTTTATGTCCAAACACACTATATACCTTAATTTCCAATATATCAATTTTTCGTCCTCTTTGAAAATGTTGGGAACGGACTGGCAACGTGATTACTATTATTGACATTATTATAAGTTTCTCATACTTCTCAAACCTTTAGTTAATGGAGTTAACTCCTAGAATTTTACTTATGACTACAAGCATGTCCTAAATCTATACTAAACATAAAGAGGACATGGGGAAAATGAAAAGAAAGATGGACTAGAAGATTTTATTCCAAGTCGAAGGAAAGTGGCTACTTGTTGGGGACAAGACATGGTAGAACTTCAACTTACGCAAATGGAAACTCTGTAAACCGTGATACTTGATTATCAAATGAAGGTCCACAGAATATAAGACTCAGCATGACGACAATCGGTTTTAGATTTCGGACCCGATATATCTAACTTTTGTTTTGCCACCATTATACTTTGTTAGAGTATCACTGTGTCGCCCCTTAAGGTAACTCTTAGGTCGTTCCCTTGACACAAAGCCATTGTCCAGCGAAGAACGTGATACATTTGAGATTCGGGTTGAGTGCATTGAAGCACAGTGCAATCAAGTTGAATGCCGTTGTAACTTCGGAGGAGTGCGGCTCCTCCCGTTTTGCCTTTAGGATAATTACACAAATAGTTCATGAATTTTGACTCAGTGTGTAATGTCATCCCCATCTTTTAATTTGTTTAATGGGGTTTTTGAACTTTAATTTTATGTGCAATGCCATTCCTAAACTTTTAATTTGTTTAATGTGGTCCCTAAATTTTTGGTAAATATCAAATTAGTTCTTGAACTATATAAAAATATCCAATGTTATTCTTCCATTAATTCAAGCTTAGGGATGGCATTGAATATTTTCATATTATTTATGGATTAAATTGAATATGTATAAAAAAAATGAAAGACCACATTAAACAAATTTTAAGTTTATGGACGACATTGCATATTAGGATAAAGTTTAAGGATCACATTGAACAAATTAATAGATGTGAGATAATAGTATATATTAGACCAAAGTTTAAAGATTATTTTTGTCATTTTCCTTTCGCCTTTTAAGTGGCATCGATCCTAGAAATTCATAAGGAAAAAAGACAAAGCAAATATTATTTGATATTGCCACGTGAAAAACTAGGAAGTATTGACACTCTTCAGAAGCTTTCGTGTCGTGTCAAATACTCCAAGACGTGTCCGACACTCCTCAACACTTGATCAACAAAGGTCAAGAAATCCGACACTTGCACAACTCTCTGGACACGTGAGTCTGAAATTCCGACATGCGAGTTTGAAATTTTGACATGTGATTCTGACATGCATGGGATCAATTTAAAAAAATTTCAATAAATGAAGGGTCAAAATGTAAGTATGTAAAAATAAAAAATAATAAAAATAATAATGGCAAGAAATAAAAATAAAAAAAAAAAACATATTCTTCTCTTCTCTTTTGACTCTCACTTCTTGTGACATATAATTCACCCCCAAATTGTCTTTTTCTCTTCTCTTCTGACACGTTTCGACACATGAGTCCAAAATGTAAAATGTTTGTTTTTTTCTTCTAAGTTTTATGGATTACTGGAATGAAGTTGAATTTATTAAATTGAAACAATAAATGATATTAACAAATTGTGGATTAATATTTTTAGTGTAAATTCATTCTTGGCTCTCTCTCTCTCTCTCTCTCTCTCTCTCTCTCTCTCTCTCTCTCTCTCTCTCTCTCTCTCTCTCTCTCTCTAATTATGTATTTATTATATATAACATGTCCAAATGTATCGGAATTTTATATTTTTTTTAGAAACGACATATCGGTATATCATCTCGTGTGTTATCGTATTGTGTCATGTCACATCACGTGACATGTCGGTATCGGTGCTACTTAGAGGAGAAATAGTTTAATCAATCATAAACCTATTGTTCCGATGTCAATTCACTCCTAAACTTTTCAATTTTGTCAATTTGGTCATGAACCTTTGAGCCAAACTCTTATTTAGTCCTTATAGCCAATTTTTGCTAGAAATTGTTAACATGGCAATGTATCATATAGGATGGTCAGCAACGATTGGACTGACACATTAGTTATTTCCATCAAAGATTGATCAAAATGACTATATTGGAATTTCGTGCAAAAGTTTAGTATTAAATTGATAAAATTGAAAAATTTATAATTGAATTGGAGAGTTGCTACTAGTCTTAGCCATAGATGAGTTAATTATTTTACTTCTATGTCTTGGCAAAGAACTCTATAAATCTCCCGTGTGAGCTTGCTCTATGTCGATTAATCTAATCGGTCGGTTCCATATTAAGGGCTTTACCTCAGAGTGAATGGCACTAGTTATTCTTGTTAGCATGACATTGCTCCATATACATATAAATAAATAAATAAATAATTGAGGAGTGAGATATGTACATACAATTTAAATAAAGTGAGCATGGGAAAGATGAACAGCAAGACGGACCAGAAGATTTTATTCCAAGTCAAAGAAAAGTGGCTACTTGTCAGAGACAATACATGATTTTTAAGTAAGCTTTAGCTTACACAAACGGATCTGACCAAAGAAAAAAAAAAAAAAACTCACACAAACGGAAACCCTGCAAACCGTGATACTTGATAATCACATGAAGATCCGCGGTATGTGAAACTCAGCGCTCTAACAATCGGTCTTAGATTTTAGACTCAATACATGTAACTTTTATTTAGTCACCATAGTACTTGGTGCTTATTATTTGGAATGTAACTTGATCTCCCTTCAAGGTAACTCTAGGGAGTTCCCTCGATACAAAGCCATTGACCGATGAAGAGCGCGGTGCAATTGAGATTCGGGTTGAGCGCATCGAAGAACACTGGAGTCAAGTTAGAAGCCTTTGCCACATCAAAGCAAGTGTCCCCACTCTCCACCCCGTGCACCGTATCGCATTGTGGGCCCGCCGCTATTGCCTTTTTGAACGGCACTAATCCTTGAATTTCGTAAGGGAAAAGATAAGAGCATATCTTATTTGAAATCACACAGACAGCACAACATGCAATAGTCACTAACAAAATTCAGAGCAAGTGATAGCAAAATTTCTTTTGCGATAGTTGAATCCGCATTATATAACATGAAAATAGAATGAGTCCGTTCAATAATATCCGTTTCCTATTTAGTTGCAGAGCAAGACTTACGAGAACTAAGCCCACTTTCATCTCTTTTGGCCATAGCAACTGTTAGGAGAAGGAGATCACCACGATCGATAGTAAGAAGATGACTGCATTGTTGCTGCTGGACTTGGCCATAGATGAGCTACTTATTGTTCTTCTACGATTTTGCAAAAAAGTATACAATCTCACTTGGGAGCTTGCCCTATGCTGATTTGATACATGTCCTATATATATAGAGGGAAAAATGTGAAGCGCACTAGCTTCGTGTGGCCGAATGATTGGCTCAGGACATCATGGAAAACACCAAATTAGGCCGGCTCTTCTATACAGACGAACAAGCGACATAGGAGAGAGAAACAATGTTTGTGTAAGGCATATGACGGATTGTGCTAAGGGCAAAGCAATAGGAATCTTCATTCCGGCAGAAAATACGTTCGGACAAAATTGACAGTAGGTATGGACTTTTAGAGATAAAGAGTTTCGATGATGTCATTTGACATGTGTTACGCAAAAGCAACAAAACTAGATTCGAAAGCAAAGACGCAATGCCCTAGTGTAGATTCTATGCGAAATCTTCGATTGGGTTGTAGCATCGAGTCCCTTGTTCGGATATGCACCTAACAAGTTCAACTCACGATGAAAAAAGTAGAATCATAAACTCACTATCTTACATGTGACGGTTGCAATGGAGGTCATGTTTATCTGTTGCGGACTTTTCTCCCATTGAGTCAGCAAGTTAGGTTTACCAACTCTTATTTGAGTTGTTGATCGTCATTCTTTTATGTTCCTTTTAATTCCCCAACTTTTAATTCGAGGGATCAACTTTTATTTTTTTTTAACCTACCAAACTGTCAAAATTACCAACTTCTTTTAGAAATCACCAACTTTAATTAAAAATTACCAAATTTAATTAAAGTAATTACCAATTTTGCTTCAATTAAACTACCTGCTAGTTTTGCTTCGCCAACTATTATTTAAGTTGGTTGCCGATATTTATTTGATTAAAAAAATACTAGCTTCTCTTATCTCTGACAGATAAAAACCTTATCTTATAATTTACGAACTTTTATTTACCTTTCCAATCAATAACTTACATTTATTAACTATTATATGATATTACCAACCTTTATTGAATGATGAACCAACCAAATTAAACAAAAGTTGGCAAATAAATAAAAAAGACAGTAACTTAAAAGTAGGTAAGTATTAAATAAGAGTTGGTAGCCCAAAATTAGTTAATAATTTAATTTGATAAAGACTGATAAGTCACTCTTATCACTCTTATGTAGGTTGACAATTTCATATGAACATAAGTAGTTTATGCAAATAAAAATCGGTAAGTTTTTGCAAAAATAGGAAATTTGCAAACTGTAAAAAAAAAAAAAAAGGTTGGTAAGATCATAAAAATGTTGGTAATAGAGTGTTTGGCACTTACTTTGAAAAAAAAAAGGGTCTTTTCTTCACCAACACCTTTTTTGACATTTAAACACTTATTCAAATTTACCAATACCCAAAAAAAATATGTATTTTTTATACAAAAAAATAGGATTCTGCATATAGACTTAACTGGAAATTCATTTCGTTATTTGTCCCTTTTGCACAGGTGAAAATGGCTTCGTCGGCAATAGTACAGGACGTAAATATTTTGAACTTTATTTCAACATAAACACTCCATGGGATATATACACATCAATACATGCTCCGTTCTCAAAGATTCAGCTACAATGGCAAAAATCTGTCAGATGATCCCACTCATTCGCTCATCTCCTGGTGAATCTAGCAACCTCTACGCGGAGGTTCGATCTCGACATGATCCAAAAGCCGACATCTTTCAGGGCGCCATCGACTCAATAATGAAATTATCGGAAGAAAAATTGAAGCCCAAAAGAAAAAGGAAAGGAAAAGGAAAAGAGAAAAGGAAAATTAAAATAAAGAATTATGCATTTCCTTTTTTTCTTTTTCCTCTCTCTCCCTCTCTTTTCTTTTCTTTCTTTTTCTTTTCTTTTCTTTCTCTCTCCTCTCTCCTCTCCCTTTTCCCCCTCGTGCGAATCCCCCACTGCCCATTCCCCCTCTCTCTCTCTTTCTTTGACCGGTCAATGCATATCCTTCTCTCTCTCTCTCTCTCTCTCTCTCTCTTTCTTCTTCTTCTTCTTCCTTCCTCCGCACGTCCAGCAAACGAAAACCAGAAGCCCGAACCAGAACCAACTCGCCCCTCAGCCGTCGCCGCTCGTCCCGCCGTCGCACCGCCGCCCGCGCCGCGCCCGCACGCTCGCCGCCGTCCCGCCGTCTGTGCACGCCCAGGCCGCGCGAACCAGTCGCTGTTCGCCCCTGTTCCGCACCGACCAGCCACCGTCCGGCCACCTCCGGCCACCGCCTAGCCCCGCCGGACTTCCCCCGCAACCCCCTCGCCCTCCGCCGGCTTTCCCTCGCCGCCCTAGCCGCCGGAGCAGCCCCGATCGGCCCCGTCCAGCAGACCCACGAAGTGGGTTTCCAGCACTTCGGGCCCGCTTTTGGGCCGTTTCCGGATCCCGAATCCACGAGTCGCTTTGGGAAGTTTTGTTCCTCGCCTCGCCCCGTCGGATTGATCCGATTTGCGTGCGATTTGGTGAGTAATCTCACTAATTATGGATTAGTTGGCTAATTATGCTTAAGTTGGTTTATATTTAATTAATTATGTTTATGTTGTTATATTAGAATAAATTAGCAATTATTAGTCAATTGTGATGCGATTTAGATAAATTGATTGCGCAATTAGCAAGTAAACGTGGTCTACTAATTATTGGAAGTGCCTCGGGATTTTTCCCGACCCTTAGTGCGCTCCAATTAGGCTTTTCGGGCCTAAGTGGATTTTTTTTGTATTTAAATATTAATTTTCGGAATTAAATTAAATAATTATTTATTTTCCGAAAATTCAACCGAGATGGTCTGGAATCGGAAAATTATGCTGATGACCGTGGTGAAGTCCGTTTATGTAATCGGGCTTTATTTTGAGCTAAATTGAATTTTTAATAATAATTATTTAATTTTCGAAATTAATAAATAAATTAATTATTTTTCGGAAATTAAGATTTTGATGGCCGATGACCGAAATCTCGTTCCGATCGTCGTGGCGCAATCCGTTTATCTATTTGAGCTCCACGTTGTATGGAATTGAATAAATTGTAATATTTTAGGGATTTACCCTAATTTGATTGGAATTGATTGAGATTGAATTGGCCAAGTGTGTTATTTAGCATTTATAATGCTTTGTTGAGTTGATTTAATTAATTGATTGAGAAATCGTTGGGTATTGGTTATCATCTAAAAGGGCACGTGGGCTCAGTGAATTGGAATATCACCTGGAAAATGCACGTGAGTTTAGTGGTTGATTATATTGAATTGTTTATGTTGGCTCTGTGATCAGTGTATCACCTTGGCGAAAAAAGACGCCCGAGAGCATATTGAATTGTTTATGTTGGCTCTGTGATCAGTGTATCACCTTGGCAAAAAAAGACGTCGGAGAGCATATTGAATTGTTTATGTTGGCTCTGTGATCAGTGTATCACCTTGGCGAAAAAGACGCCCGAGAGCATATTGAATTGTTTACGTTGGCTCTGTGATCAGTGTATCACCTTGGCGAAAAAGACACCCGAGAGCATAGTAAAGTGTTCATTGTACGTCACCTTGGTGAATCGACGCCCGAGAGCATTCATCCGGCTCTGTGACTAAGTGTACTACTGGAGATTATCGTGATCGGTAATTGGCACGTCACCTTGGCGAAAAAGACGCCCGAGAGCATTCATCCGGCTCTGTGACTGAGTACCCGAATGTAGATTATAAAGTATGGTGTTGATGTGACCGAGAGGTGGTCCGAATGACATGTAATCGACTAGGTCGATTGATCATTGTTTTGATCTGATGTTGTGAATTGATTGATTGAATGGGAATGACCGTGAGTGGTCTTGTTGGCGTGTAATCGACTAGGTCGATAATCATTGTTTTGATCTGATGTTGTGAATTGATTAATTGAATGGGAAGAACCGTGAGTGGTCTTGTTGGTGTTTAATCGACTATGTCGATTCGATCGATGCTTTGATTGGTGATATGATTGTTTGGGTGCCTATTATGAATTGTACTGACTTGCAGGTGGGATCTGAGGCCAAGGTAAGTCCTCTGTCCTGTGCGTGTTTAGGCAGCTTATAGTATAATGGTTTATCTAATCGGGCTTAGTGGGGTAGAACTCGCTGAGACGTAGTCTCATCCCAGTTTGGGGAAACCATTTCAGGACCCCGCTGAGGAGCTGATGAGGAGGAGTCTGAGAAGGAGAACTCGCAGGTGAGACTTAAGGAGAAAGATTTTTGGGAGAAGAAGATAACCCCGAGAAGAGCCTTGAGTACGGCCCGGATGGCTGAGAGTTTATCTTATTTTGAGATCTCCTTTTTGATGTGATTAAAGTTTAGAGTAAAAAGTTGTAGAGTGCTCTGGTTTGTGTTTTGTATAAAAGTTTGGTTATAAGTTTCAATATGACAAATATGGCCCTGCTTTTCTATCCCATCATTTTATTGTCGGGGGATTTTAACTGCTTCCGCATGTGCTTAATAAATGAAAGGGTCGGCGATACATTGTCCTGGGATATCGCATATTAAAATCGACCAAGGTAGAAGGATGTGTGCGTGCCCGAGGATTGGGGCGTGACAGTCAATTGAAATCGCCCAAGGTTGGGGGACCTCTAGCAAGGGTCACGCAACCTAGCTAAGGATCACTAGAGGTCTCATGGCCTTGGATGCAACCTAAGCAATGTGTGACCCAGGCAATCGCCGCCTGAGTCTTGTGGCCTCAAGTGGTCCTCACTTGGGTCTTGCGAGGGCTACATGACAGTGGCCATCAGTCATGTGGCCCTCACTTGCTGCCTAGGTCGAGTGGGTCTTGTTGAGGGTCACTTGAGGTTGTGCAACCTCTAGCAGCCATCGGTTGGGTTGTGCAACCCTCGCTAGAGGTTGCCCAAAGTCGAACAACCTCAACCAATGACCGCTAGCGCCAGATTTGGCTTGCTAGCAACTATAGACCTTCGTTGGTCCGGCGAAGGGTTGTCCCCTTTATATTAAAAAAAAAAAACTTAACCAAGGAAAAAATTCAAAATTTGAAGAATTTGTGAAGATAGTTTTGGAAGAAAAAATTAGTTTTAGCATTTGGTCAAATGCTAAAAGCCCAACTAGCATTGGATTTTCAACTTTTCCAAGATCAACATTTGGCTAAAAACTTAATCAAAATGGTTACCAAACAATTTAACATTTCCTCAAGGGGCTTTGGAGGCGTAAAGTCCTTTAGGAATGTTAAATTAAACGCACCCCTAATACCTCAAAAATCACAAACTGAAACATTTGTGACAAATTTACTTTCTATTAGTTTTTTTTTTTTTAAATGTATAGTCATCTCATTAAGTTCGATGACACATTACAGTTGATAGGCCCACCGTTTGTTATGGGTGTACAAATTTATGATTTTTCATGGTATTAATTCAATTTTATAGAAACTAATGGATGATAAATTTGCCATAAATATATAAGTTTAAGGTTTTTTATTGTCCAAAAGTTAGTTTATGGTAAGTTTGTCACATTGAAAACTTTAGTTTGGAATAAATTTCTTATAAGTATACGAGTTTGGAGTTATTCATTATGTAAACCCTAATCAAAATATATAAGTTTAGGACACTATAAATAATGTGATTTTAGATACTATTATAACATTAATGCAAAAATTGATGGGATCTTGCAATTAAATCAATTTGAAAGAATCAAAGAAATATATAAACGACAATAAATGATACGAGAGATTTATGTGATTCAATTCAAATATTAGTATTTATTGTAAAGAGAGAGCCAGCTACAAATAATTCATTAATAATCAAAAGAACCGGAGCTACGTACAACTCAATTAGATCTAAAGCTCAAAGCACAAATAGTGGCCCTAACATCAAGCACTCGCTGTTCGGCTGAAATAGAGAAAAAAAAAAATCCAAACTCTCTAAACGCGTGCCCCCTTTTTCGTCCTTTTTTTGGCTTGCTATAGAGCTTTCTTTTCTTGTGAGGCCCTAAGAAAAGAAGCCATTATGCAGCCTTGGTGTGCATTTATAAGAAGCAGTCCACTGTACGCATTGTGAAGAATCCATCCATATCCGGTCAAAACTTGATGGCTTCCTCTTCAAGTGAATTTGTGTCCTTCAAGTCAAGAACTCTAATCCAAAACAGGGAAGTGATGCATTAGGATTTCTTTTTATTTCCGATAGATTCGGTATAACAAACGGATGTCATCCTCCAATTGAGTGATGTGTCGTGCATAAATTTAAATTCGAGACATAATTTAACAGAAATAGAAAATATGACTAAATTAGCATAAACATTGTAGTTATACATTGCTCTCGATGTGTAGGGTAGACATTTGGGAGATGAGATGTGTCATCGCGTGTAGCTGACTGTTATTTAATGTTGAGCATCATCTATTAATTATTGTTTTAGTTTTTGGAGATTGGAGCTTGGAATTTCAGAGCTCAAAACTTGGAAACCAAAATTGTTTCGCGACCATTCTATGTTGAAAACCCGACCATAGACCTCCGCCCCCTCCTTCCAAACTCATAGACTCGACCGTTCTATGTTGAAAACCAAAATTGTTTCGCGTCAAGATTAGTTCCATGGATCTACCTGGAACTAGACCTGACCGGCGGTTCGGTTCCCGGATGAATCCATGCAACAAACGGGTGAATCCCAATTCCAATTTTTTGGAACCGGTCCTTAGCGGGCAGTTCCCGGTTCTAGGTCTGGAATCGCCCGCCCGGATCATGCACACTCCTAGGTTCGACAAACCTCTTGTACTTTCAAATCATCAGTGGTTCTAACTTCTAAACACTCGAGCTCGAGTGTGGAGAGGTCACAAAAGCCAAACTAGAGATCTACCAACTCAAGGATTTGTCGGTTTGGCATTAATCGTCTAACTCTTCTCGAGCCGAGAGAGAGAAAGAGAGAGAGGGATGCGAAGGCAGACTGACGTTGGCAGCGGTGGTTACGACGGTGGAGGAGGTGGGGGTGGTGCCTGAAATAGAATGAAATAGGTGGTGGTGCCACTTTAAAAGGCAAGAATTTGGATCGGTCGGCGAAGAGTTTGCTTCTGCATGGATCCGTGGATACGCTAGCAATTCCTCGAGGTAGTGCATTTTTATCTTCCCGTCCAAACACACTATATACCTTCATTCCCAATAATATCAATTTTTCGTCCTCTTTGAAAATGTTGGGAACGGACTGGCAACGTGATTACTATTATTGACATTATTATAAGTTTCTCATACTTCTCAAACCTTTAGTTAATGGAGTTGAGTCCTAGAATTTTACTTATGACTACAATCATATCCTAAATCTATACTAAACATAAAGAGGACATGGGGAAAATGAAAAAAAAGATGGACCAGAAGATTTTATTCCAAGTCGAAGGAAAGTGGCTACTTGTTGGGGACAAGACATGACTGTTAGGTAGAACTTCAACTTACACAAATGGAAACTCTGTAAACCGTGATACTTGATTATCAAATGAAGGTCCACAGAATATAAGACTCAGCACGACGACAATCGGTTTTAGATTTTGGACCCGATATATCTAACTTTTTTTTTGCCACCATTATACTTTGTTAGAGTATCACTGTGTCGCCCCTTAAGGTAACTCTTAGGCCGTTCCCTTGACACAAAGCCATTGTCCAGCGAAGAGCGTGATACATTTGAGATTCGGGTTGAGCACATTGAAGCACAGTGCAATAAAGTTGAATGCCCTTGTAACTTCGGAGGAGTGTGGCTCCTCCTGTTTTGCCTTTAGGATAATTACACAAATAATTTATAAACTTTGACTCAATGTGTAATGTCATCCCCGTCTTTTAATTTGTTTAATGGGATCTTTGAACTTTAATTTTATGTACAATATCATCCCTAAACTTTTAATTTTTTTAATGCGGTCCCTAAATTTTTGGTAAATATTCAAACTAGTTCTTGAACTAAATAAAAATATCCAATGTTATCCTTCCATTAATTCAAGCTTAGGGATGGCATTGAATATTTTCATATTATTTATGATTAAATTGAATATGTATCAAAAAATGAAAGACCACATTAAACAAATTTTAAGTTTATGGACGACATTGCATATTAGGCTAAAGTTTAAGGATCACATTGAACAAATTAAAAGATAATAATATTATATATTAGACCAAAGTTTAAAGATTATTTTTGTCATTTTCCTTTCGCCTTTTAAGTGGCATCGATCCTAGAAATTCATAAGGAAAAAATGCAAAGCAAATATTATTTGATATTGCCACGGGAGAAACTAGGAAGTTTTGATACTCTCCAAAAGCTTTCGTGTCTTGTCAAATACTCCAAAACGTGTCCGACACTCCTCAACACTCGATCAACAAAGGTCAAAAAATCCGACACTTGATCAACTCTCTAGACATGTGAGTCTAAAATTCCGACACGTGAGTTTGAAATTTTGACATGTGATTCTAACATGGATGGGATCAATTTTAAAAAATTTCAATAAATGAGAAGTCAAAATGTAAGTATGTAAAAATAAAAAATAACAATGGCGAGAAATAAAAAAACATAAACTTCTCTTCTCTTTTGACTCTCACTTCTTGTGACGTATAAATCACCCCCAATTTGTTTTTTTCTCTTCTCTTCTGACATGTTTTGACACATGAGTCCAAAATGTAAAATGTTTGTTTTTTTCTTCGAAGTTTATGGATTATTGGAATGGAGTTGAATTTGTTAAATTGAAACAATAAATGATATTAACAAATTGTGGATTAATATTTTTAGTGTAAATTCATTCTAGGATCTTTTTTTTTTAAATTATGTATTTATTTGTAAATTTGAATCAATATAATTTGATTAAAATTATCATAAAAATAAAAATATACATTTAATACATAACGTGTTCAAATGTATTGGAATTTTCTATTTTTTGAAAAATGATGTATCGGTATATCGTCTCGTGTGGTATCGTATAGTGTCACGTCACATCAGGTATCGCATGTTGGTATCAGTGCTACTTAGAGGAGAAATAGTTTATCAATCATAAACCTATTCTACCGATGTCGATTCACTCCTAAACTTTTCGATTTTGTCAATTTGGTCTTGAACCTTTGAGCGAAATTCTTATTTAGTCCTTGTAGCCAATTTTTGCTGGAAATTGTTGATGTGGCAATGTATCATATAGGACGGCCATCAACTATTGGACTGACACATCAATGATTTCCATCAAAGGCTGATCAAAAGGATTATATTGGAATTTCGTGCAAAAGTTTAGTATTAAATTGATAAAATTGAAAAATTTATAATTGGATTGAAAAGTTGCTACTGGTCTTAGCCATAGAAGAGTTAATTATATTTACTTCTATGTCTTTGCAAAGAACTCTATAAATCTCCCGTGTAAGCTTGCTCTATGTTGATTAATCTAATCGGTTGGTTCCATATTAAGGGCTTTACTTCAGAGTGAATGGCACTAATTAATTCTTGTTAGCATGACATTGCTCCATATACATATAAATAAAAATAAAAATTGAGGAGTGAGATATGTACATACAATTTAAATAAAGAGAACATGGGAAAAATGAACAGAAAGACGGACCAGAAGATTTTATTCCAAGTCAAAGAAAAGTGGCTACTTGTCAGAGACAATACATGATTTTTGAGTAGGCTTTAGCTTACACAAGCGGATCTGACCAAAGAAAAAAAAACTTACACAAACGGAAACCCTGCAAACCGTGATACTCGATAATCACATGAAGGTCCGCAGTATGTGAAACTCAGCGCTCTAACAATCGGTCTTAGAATTTAGACTCGATACATGTGACTTTTATTTAATCACCATAGTACTCGGTGCTTATTATTTGGAATGTAACTTGATCGCCCTTCAAGGTAACTCTAGGGAGTTCCCTCGATACAAAGCCATTGACCGATGAAGAGTGCGGTGCAATTGAGATTCGGGTTGAGCGCATCGAAGAACACTGGAGTCAAGTTAGAAGCCTCTGCCACATCAAAGCAAGTGTCCCCACTCTCCACCCCGTGCACCGTATCGCATTGTGGGCCTGCCGCTATTGCCTTTTTGAACGGCACTAATCCTTGAAATTCGTAAGGAAAAAGATAAGAGCATATCTTATTTGAAATCGCACAGACAACACAACATGCAATAGTAACTAACAAAATTCAGAACAAGCGATAGCAAAATTTCTTTCGTGATAGTTGAATCTGTGTTAGATAACATATAAATAGAACGAGTCCGTTCAATAATATTCTTTTCCTATTTAGTTGCAGAGCAAGACTTACGAGAACTAAGCCCACTTCCATCTCTTTTGGCCATAGCAACTGTTAGGAGAAGATAGATCGCCACGATCGATAGTAAGAAGATGACTGCATTGTTGCTGCTGGACTTGGCCATAGATGAGCTACTTATTGTTCTTCTACGATTTTGCAAAGAAGTATACAATCTCACTTGGGAGCTTGCCCTATGCTGATTTGATACATGTCCTATATATATAGAGGGAAAAACGTAAAGCGCACTAGCTTCGTGTGGCCGAATGATTGGCTCAGGACATCATGGAAAACACCAAACTAGGCCGGCTCTTCTATACAGACGAACAAGCGACATAGGGAGAGAGAAACAATGTTTGTGTAAGGCATATGACGGATTGTGCTAAGGGCAAAGCAATCGGAATCTTCATTCCGGCAGAAAATACGTTCGGACAAAATTGAAAGTAGGTATGGACTTTTGGAGATAAAGAGTTTCGATGATGTCATTCGACATGTGTTATGCAAAAGCAACAAAAATAGATTCGAAAGCAAAGACGCAATGCCCTAGTGTAGATTCTGTGCGAAATCTTCGATTGGGTTGTAGCATCGAGTCCCTTGTACGGATATGCACCTAACAAGATCAACTCACAATGAAAAAAATAGAATTATAAACTCACTATCTTACATGTAACGGTTGCAATGGAGGTCATGTTTATCTGTTGCGGACTTTTCTCCCATCGAGTCAGCAAGTTAGGTTTACCAACTCTCGTTTGAGTTGTTGATCGTCATTCTTTTATGTTCCTTTTAATTCCCCAACTTTTAATTCGAGGGATCAACTTTTATTTTTTTAACCTACCAAACTGTCAAATTTACCAACTTCTTTTAGAAATCACCAACTTTAATTAAAAATTACCAAATTTAATTAAAGTAATTACCAATTTTGCTTCAATTAAACTACCTGCTAGTTTTGCTTCGCCAACTATTATTTAAGTTGGTTGCTGATATTTATTTGATTAAAAAAATACTAGCTTCTCTTATCTCTGACAGATAAAAACCTTATCTTATAATTTACGAACTTTTATTTACCTTTCCATCAATAACTAACATTTATTAATTATTATATGAAATTACCAACCTTTATTGAATGATGAACCAACCAAAATAAACAAAAGTTGGCAATAAATAAAAAAGACAGTAACTTAAAAGTAGGTAAGTATTAAATAAGAGTTGGTAGCCCAAAATTAGTTAATAATTTAATTTGATAAAGACTGATAAGTCACTCTTATCACTCTTATGTAGGTTGACAATTTCATATGAACATAAGTAGTTTATGCAAATAAAAATCGGTAAGTTTTTGCAAAAATAGGAAATTTGCAAACTGTAAAAAAAAAAAAAAAGGTTGGTAAGATCATAAAAATGTTGGTAATAGAGTGTTTGGCACTTACTTTGAAAAAAAAAAAGGGTCTTTTCTTCACCAACACCTTTTTTGACATTTAAACACTTATTCAAATTTACCAATACCTAAAAAAAAAATCTGTATTTTTATACAAAAAAATAGGATTCTGCGTATAGACTTAACTGGAAATTCATTTTGTTATTTGCCCCTTTTGCACAGGTGAATATGGCTTCGTCGGCAATAGTACAGGACGTAAATATTTTGAACTTTATTTCAACATAAACACTCCATGGGATATATACACATCAATACATGCTCCGTTCTCAAAGATTCAGCTACAATGGCAAAAATCAGTCAGATGATCCCACTCATTCGCTAATCTCCTGGTGAATCTAGCAACCTCTACGCGGAGGTTCAATCTCGACATAATCCAAAAGCCGACATCTCTCAGGGCGTCATCGACTCAATTCCTCGCCAATCAGCTCGCTGCACTCTTTGGTCGTAACTGAGAGGCCCAAGGCGGTTCAATTTAACCGAGAGGACCCCAGCAGCTCAAGTACATGACGATCCTGAGCGACTCCTCCGCTTGCCTGCGCCATCTTTCATTGCCCTTGCAAATGCCATCTTTGAGAGCCGTAGAATCTTCACCATCTCCCCCCGCGAAAGCGCTACTCCATCTGTCTGAACCAGAAGAAGAAGGGTAACCTCCCGCACGCTTGATCGTAGAATCACACGACTCGGATCTTCGGTCTTTCATCGCGTCTCCGACCCCTCTTGCTATGTACACGTGAGTAAAAATGCACTCCAGAGCCAGTTGACTTCGCATAGAAGTTGTGAATTGCGAGAGCTTGTTTATATAGGCAGGAGACACCCCAGGTGTTGTGCAAAACAGTGGATCGAATGGTGGGACGAGGAAGGTGGAAACAATTGGGTGTGATGGCTACCTCGGGACAAGAACAAATTGGGTTTCCCACGTTGGCAAAAATGCTTCCACGGGATAAGAACATGTTGGGTTTCCCACATTGGCAAAAATGTTTCCAGGTCTTTCGGGATAAGCTTTGCAACTTGTCTACGATAGGATTAGATATCATGTCTTGGGGATGCTTTGGTTCAGCTTTACAAATGAGCTTTGGATGTAATATAAATACTGAGACTCAAAACTATTTAGGGAAATATAAATTGAATTTGGTAAAATCTCTTTGCAAATGAACTTTAATTTGAATGTGTGTTTAATCAAAAAACTTTTACAATGGGCTTTGGGTTATTTTAATATATATATATATATATATATATATATATATTATTTTTTAAAAATATACCAAACTATTCGCCCGATTGGTGAAGGGCTATGGCCGCCGACGATTCAGATTTGGCATCGGCAACTGTCAATTGAGATCGCCCAAGGTTGGGGGACCTCTAGCAAGGGTCACACAACCTAGCGAAGGATCACTAGAGGTCTCATGGCCTTGGATTCAACCTAAGCAATGTGTGACCCAGGCAATCGCCGCCTGAGTCTTGTGGCCTCAAGTGGTCCTCACTTGGGTCTCGGGAGGGCTACATGACAGTGGCCATCAGTCATGTGGCCCTCACTCGCTGCCTAGGTCGAGTGGGTCTTGTTGAGGGTCACTTGAGGTTGTGCAACCTCTAGCAGCCATCGGTTGGGTTGTGCAACCCTCGCTAGAGGTTGCCCAAAGTCGAACAACCTCAACCAATGACCGCTAGCGCCAGATTTGGCTTGCTAGCAACTATAGACCTTCGCTGGTTCGGCGAAGGGTTGTCCCCTTTATATTAAAAAAACAAAACAAAACAAAAAAAACTTAACCAAGGAAAAAATTCAAAATTTGAAGAATTTGTGAAGATAGTTTTGGAAGAAAAAATTAGTTTTAGTATTTGGTCAAATGCTAAAAGCCCAACTAGCATTGGATTTTCAACTTTTCCAAGATCAACATTTGGCTAAAAACTTAATCAAAATGGTTACCAAACAATTTAACATTTCCCCAAGGGGCTTTGGAGGTTTAAAGTCCTTTAGGAATGTTAAATTAAATGCACCCTTAATAACTCAAAAGCCACAAACTGAAACATTTGTGACAAATTTACTTTCTGTTAGTTTTTTTTTTTTTTTAAATGTATAGTCAACTTATTAAGTTCGATGACACATTACAGTTGATAGGCCCACCGTTTGTTATGGGTGTACAAATTTATGATTTTTCATGGTATTAATTCAATTTTATAGAAACTAATGGATGATAAATTTGTCACAAATATATAAGTTTAAGGTTTTTTATTGTCCAAAAGTTAGTTTATGGTAAGTTTGTCACATTGAAAACTTTAGTTTGGAATAAATTTATTATAAGTATACGAGTTTGGAGTTGTTCATTATGTAAACCCTAATTAAAATATATAAGTTTAGAACACTATAAATAATGTCATTTTAGATACTATTGTAACATTAATGCAAAAATTGATGGGATCTTGCAATTAAATCAATTTGAAAGAATCAACGAAATATATAAACGACAATAAATGATACAAGAGATTTTTGTGATTCAATTCAAATATTAGTATTTATTGTAAAGAAAGAGTCAGCTGCAAATAATTCATTAATAATCAAAAGAACCGGAGCTACGTACAACTCAATTAGATCTAAAGCTCAAAGCACAAATCGTGGCCCTAACATCAAGCACTCGCTGTTCGGCTGAAATAGAGAAAAAATCCAAACTCTCTAAACGCGTGCCCCCTTTTTCGTCCTTTTTTTGGCTTGCTATAGAGCTTTCTTTTCTTGTGAGGCCCTAAGAAAAGAAGCCATTATGCAGCCTTGGTGTGCATTTATAAGAAGCCGTCCACTGTACGCATTGTGAAGAATCCATCCATATCCGGTCAAAACTTGATGGCTTCCTCTTCAATGAATTTGTGTCCTTCAAGTCAAGAACTCTAATCCAAAACAGGGAAGTGATGCATTAGGATTTCTTTTTATTTCCGATAGATTCGGTATAACAAACGGATGTCATCCTCCAATTGAGTGATGTGTCGTGCATAAATTTAAATTCGAGACATAATTTAACAGAAATAGAAAATATGACTAAATTAGCATAAACATTGTAGTTATACATTGCTCTCGATGTGTAGGGCAGACATTTGGGAGATGAGATGTGTCATCGCATGTAGCTGACTGTTATTTAATGTTGAGCAATCATCTATTAATTATTGTTTTAGTTTTTGGAGATTGGAGCTTGGAATTTCAGAGCTCAAAACTTGGAAACCAAAATTGTTTCGCGACCATTCTATGTTGAAAACCCAACCATAGACCTCCGCCCCCTCCTTCCCAACTCATAGACTCGACCGTTCTATGTTGAAAACCAAAATTGTTTCGCGTCAAGATTGGTTCCATGGATCTACCTGGGAACCAAACCGGACCGGCGGTTCAGTTCCCGGGTGAATCCATGCAACAAATGGGAGAATCCCGGTTCCAATTTTTTGAACCGGTCCTTAGCGAGCAGTTCCCGGTTCTAGGTCAGAAATCGCCCGCCCGGACCATGCACACCCCTAGATTTGACAAACCTCTTGTACTTTCAAATCATCGGTGGTTCTAACTTCTAAGCACTCGAGCTCGAGTGTGGAGAGGTCACAGAAGCCAAACTAGAGATCTACCAACTCAAGGATTTGTCGGTTTGGCATTAATCGTCTCACTCTTCTCGAGCCGAGAGAGAGAAAGAGAGAGAGAGGGATGCGAAGGCAGACTGACGTTGGCAGCGGTGGTTACAACGGTGGAGGAGGTGGGGGTGGTGCCTGAAATAGAATGAAATAGGTGGTGGTGCCACTTTAAAAGGCAAGAATTTGGATCCGTTGGCGAAGAGTTTGCTTCTGCATGGATCCGCGGATACGCTAACAATTCCTCGAGGTAGTGCATTTTTATTTTCATGTTCAAACACACTATATACCTTAATTCCCAATAATATCAATTTTTCGTCCTCTTTGAAAATGTTGGGAACGGATGGCAACGTGATTACTATTATTGACATTATTATAAGTTTCTCATACTTCTCAAACCTTTAGTTAAGGGAGTTAAGTCCTAGAATTTTACTTATGACTACAAGCATGTCCTAAATCTATACTAAACATAAAGAGGACATGGGGAAAATGAAAAAAAAGATGGACCAGAAGATTTTATTCCAAGACGAAGGAAAGTGGCTACTTGGTGGGGGACAAGACATGATTCTTAGGTAGAACTTCAACTTACACAAATGGAAACTCTGTAAACCGTGATACTTGATTATCAAATGAAGGTCCACAGAATATAAGACTCAGCACGACGACAATCGGTTTTAGATTTCGGACCCGATATATCTAACTTTTGTTTTGCCACCATTATACTTTGTTAGAGTTATCACTGTGTCGCCCCTTAAGGTAACTCTTAGGCCGTTCCCTTGACACAAAGCCATTGTCCAGCGAAGAGCGTGATACATTTGAGATTCGGGTTGAGCACATTGAAGCACAGTGCAATAAAGTTGAATGCCGTTGTAACTTCGGAGGAGTGTGGCTCCTCCTGGTTTTGCCTTTAGGATAATTACACAAATAATTTATAAACTTTGACTCAATGTGTAATGTCATCCCCGTCTTTTAATTTGTTTAATGGGGTCTTTAAACTTTAATTTTATGTGCAATGTCTTCCCTAAAATTTTAATTTGTTTAATGTGGTCACTAAATGTTTGGTAAATATTCAAACTAGTTCTTGAACTATATAAAAATATCCAATGTTATCCTTCCATTAATTCAAACTTAGCGATGGCATTGAATATTTTCATATTATTTATGGATTAAATTGACTATGTATCAAAAAAATGAAAGACCACATTAAACAAATTTTAAGTTTATGGACGACATTGCATATTAGGCTAAAGTTTAAGGATCACATTGAACAAATTAATAGATGTGAGATAATAGTATATGTTAGACCAAAGTTTAAAGATTATTTTTGTCATTTTCCTTTCGCCTTTTAAGTGGCATCGATCCTAGAAATTCATAAGGAAAAAATGCAAAGCAAATATTATTTGATATTGCCACGGGAGAAACTAGGAAGTTTTGATACTCTCCAAAGGCTTTCGTGTCGTGTCAAATACTCCAAAACGTGTCCGACACTCCTCAACACTCGATCAACAAAGGTCGAAAAATCCGACACTTGATCAACTCTCTAGACATGTGAGTCTAAAATTCCGACACGTGAGTTTGAAATTTTGACATGTGATTCTGATATGTATGGGATCGATTTAAAAAAATTTCAATAAATGAGAAGTCAAAATGTAAGTATGTAAAAATAAATAATAATAAAAATAATAATGGCGAGAAATAAAAAAACATAAACTTCTCTTCTCTTTTGACTCTCACTTCTTGTGACGTATAAATCACCCCCAATTTGTTTTTTTCTCTTCTCTTCTGACATGTTTTGACACATGAGTCCAAAATGTAAAATGTTTGTTTTTTTCTTCGAAGTTTATGGATTATTGGAATGGAGTTGAATTTGTTAAATTGAAACAATAAATGATATTAACAAATTGTGGATTAATATTTTTAGTGTAAATTCATTCTTGGCTCTCTCTCTCTCTCTCTCTCTTTTTAATTATGTATTTATTATATATAACGTGTCCAAATATATCGGAATTTTATATTTTTTTGAGAAACAACATATCCGTATATCATCTCGTGTGTTATCATATTGTGTCATGTCACATCACTTGACATGTCGGTATCAGTGCTACTTAGAGGAGAAATAGTTTAATCAATCATAAACCTATTGTACCGATGTCAATTCACTCCTAAACTTTTCAATTTTGTTAATTTGGTCATGAACCTTTGAGCAAAACTCTTATCTAGTCCTTATAGCCAATTTTTGCTAGAAATCGTTAACATGGCAATGTATCATATAGGATGGTCGGCAACGATTGGACTGACACATTAGTGATTTCCATCAAAGATTGATCAAAATGACTATATTGGAATTTCGTGCAAAAGTTTACTATTAAATTGATAAAATCGAAAAATTTATAATTGAATTGGAAAGTTGCTACTGGTCTTAGCCATAGATGAGTTAATTATATTTACTTCTATGTCTTTGCAAAGAACTCTATAAATCTCCGGTGTGAGCTTGCTCTATGTTGATTGATCTAATCGGTTGATCCATATTAAGGGCTTTACCTCAGAGCAAATGGCACTAGTTAATTCTTGTTAGCATGACATTGCTCCATATACATATAAATAAAAATAAAAATTGAGGAGTGAGATATGTACATACAATTTAAATAAAGTGAGCATGGGAAAGATGAACAGCAAGACGGACCAGAAGATTTTATTCCAAGTCAAAGAAAAGTGGCTACTTGTCAGAGACAATACATGATTTTTAGGTAAGCTTTAGCTTACACAAACGGATCTGACCAAAGAAAAAAAAAACTTACACAAACGGAAACCCTGCAAACCGTGATACTTGATAATCACATGAAGGTCCGCAATATGTGAAACTCAGCGCGCTAACAATCGATCTTAGATTCTAGACTCGATACATGTAACTTTTATTTAGTCATCATAGTACTTGGTGCTTATTATTTGGAATGTAACTTGATCGCCCTTCAAGGTAACTCTAGGGAGTTCCCTCGATACAAAGCCATTGACCGATGAAGAGCGCGGTGCAATTGAGATTCGGGTTGAGCGCATCGAAGAACACTGGAGTCAAGTTAGAAGCCTTTGCCACATCAAAGCAAGTGTCCCCACTCTCCACCCCGTGCACCGTATCGCATTGTGGGCCCGCCGCTATTGCCTCTTTGAACGGCACTAATCCTTGAAATTCATAAGGGAAAAGACGAGCATATCTTATTTGAAATCGCACAGACAACACAACATGCACTAGTCACTAACAAAATTCAGAACAAGTGATAGCAAAATTTCTTTCGCGATAGTTGAATCCACGTTATGTAACGTGAAAATAGAACGAGTCCGTTCAATAATATTCTTTTCCTATTTAGTTGCAGAGCAAGACTTACGAGAACTAAGCCCACTTCCATCTCTTTTGGCCATAGCAACTGTTAGGAGAAGGGAGATCGCCACGATCGATAGTAAGAAGATGACTGCATTGTTGCTGCTGGACTTGGCCATAGATGAGCTACTTATTGTTCTTCTACGATTTTGCAAAGAAGTATACAATCTCACTTGGGAGCTTGCCCTATGCTGATTTGATACATGTCCTATATATATAGAGGGAAAAACGTAAAGCGCACTAGCTTCGTGTGGCCGAATGATTGGTTCAGGACACCATGGAAACACCAAACTAGGCCGGCTCTTCTATACAGACGAACAAGCGACATAGGGAGAGAGAGACAATGTTTGTGTAAGGCATATGACGGATTGTGCAAAGGGCAAAGCAATAGGAATCTTCATTCCGGCAGAAAATACGTTCCGACAAAATTGAAAGTAGGCATGGACTTTTGGAGATAAAGAGTTTCGATGATGCCATTTGACATGTGTTACGCAAAAGCAACAAAAATAGATTCGAAAGCAAAGACGCAATGCCCTAGTGTAGATTCTGCACGAAATCTTCGATTGGGTTGTAGCATCGAGTCCCTTATTCGGATATGCACCTAACAAGTTCAACTCACGATGAAAAAAGTAGAATTATAAACTTACTATCTTACATGTAACGATTGCAATGGAGGTCATGTTTATCTGTTGCTGACTTTTCTCCCATCGAGTCAGCAAGTTGGGTTTACCAACTCTCGTTTGAATTGTTTATCATCATTCTTTTATGTTCCTTTTAATTCCCCAACTTTTAATTTGAGGGATCAACTTTTATTTTTTTAACCTACCAAACTGTCACATTTACCAACTTCTTTTTGAAATTACCAACTTCAATTAAAAATTACCAACTTTAATTAAAGTAATTACCAATTTTGCTTTAATTAAACTACCTGCTAGTTTTGCTTCACCAACTATTATTTAAGTTGGTTGCCGATATTTATTTGATTAAAAAAATACTAGCTTCTCTTATCTCTGACAAATAAAAACCTTATCTTATAATTTACGAACGTTTATTTACCTTTCCAATCAATAACTTACATTTATTAACTATTATATGAAATTACCAACCTTTATTGAATGATGAACCAACCAAAATAAACAAAAGTTGGCAAATAAATAAAAAAGACAGTAACTTAAAAAAATTAAAAGTAGATAAGTAACTTAAATAAGAGTTGGTAGCCCAAAATTAGTTAATAATTTAATTTGATAAAGACTGATAAGTCACTCTTATGTAGGTTGACAATTTCATATGAACATTAGTGGTTTATGCAAATAAAAATCAGTAAGTTTTTGCAAAAATAGGAAATTTGCAAACTGTAAAAGAAAAGTTGGTGAGTTCATAAAAATGTTGGTAATAGAGTGTTTGTCACTTACTTTGAAAAAAGAAAAAGAAAAAGTAAGCGGTCTTTTCTTTACCAACACCTTTTTTGACATTTAAACACTTATTCAAATTTACCAATACCGAAAAAAAAAAAACTGTATTTTTTATACAAAAAAATAGGATTCTGCATATAGACTTAACTGGAAATTCATTTTGTTATTTGTCCCTTTTGCATAGGTGAATATGGCTTCGTCGGCAATAGTACAGGACGTAAATATTTTGAACTTTATTTCAACATAAACACTTCATGGGATATATACACATCAATACATGCTCCGTTCTCAAAGATTCACCTACAATGGCAAAAATCTGTCAGGTGATCCCACTGATTCGCTAATCTCCTGGTGAATCTAGCAACCTCTACGCCGAGGTTCGATCTCGACATGATCCAAGAGCCGACATCTTTCAGGGCACCATCGACTCAATTCCTCGCCAATCAGCTCGCTGCACTCTTTGGTCGTAACTGAGAGGCCCAAGGCGGTTCAATTTAACCGAGAGGACCCCAGCAGCTCAAGTACATGACGATCCTGAGCGACTCCTCCGCTTGCCTGAGCCATCTCTCATTGCCCTTGCCAATGCCATCTTTGAGAGCCGTAGAATCTTCACCAGCCCCCCCTGAGAAAGCCCTACTCCATCTGTCTGAACCAGAAGAAGAAGAGTAATCTCCCGCACACTTGATCGTACAATCACACGACTTGGATCTTCGGTCTTTCATCGCGTCTCCGACCCCTCTTGCTATGTACACGTGAGTATAACTGCACTCCAGAACCAGTTGACTTCGCATAGAAGTTGTGAATTGCGAGAGCTTGTTTATATAGGCAGGAGACACCCCAGGTGTTGTGCAAAACAGTGGATCGAATGGTGGGACGAGGAAGGTGGAAACAATTGGCTGTGATGGCTACCTCGGGATAAGAACAAATTGGGTTTCCCACGTTGGCAAAAATGCTTCCACGGGATAAGAACAAGTTGGGTTTCCTACGTGGGCAAAAATGCTTCCATGACTTTCGGGATAAGCTTTGCAACTTGTCTAGGATAGGATTAGATATCATATCTTGGGGATACTTTGATTCAGCTTTACAAATGAGCTTTGAGTGTAATATAAATAGTGAGAGTCAAAACTATTTGGGGAAATTAGGGATGTGCAACGGAAACTTCCCGAACTAGGATCGGACCGGACTGGTCGGTTTTGAGCGGTTCCCACGGTCGGCAGTCCGGTTCCCGGTTCCAAGGTGGGAACCGGACCAACCGGACCGACCGAACCGGACCAATTTCTTTTATATATAATTTATATACATATAATTTATTAACACATATAATATATGAATATTATATATAAACTTGTTGCAATCGAAATTGCAATTGAGGTAACAACCTCTTATGTGGCCAAGAGACCACCAAAGCTCTTAGAAAACTTATTTATTAGTTTTATTTTCTACTCGATGTGGGATAAGGCTCTAGGAGTTCCTCATGCTCACTCTCTCTCTTGCTCCCCTCACTTGCAAACGACAAGGCACTTTAAGCCTCAAAGAGTCCGACATCGACTAAACATTTAAAGCATAGAAGAGAGATTGTCTATAAAACCTAAGCCAAGCACAATTATGCTTAAAATTAATAGTGAAACACATAAATTATTATTAATATTCATGCAAGTGAAGTTTGAATATTTTGCACGTGAAAACACGTGTGAGTAGTTTTATTAGATCGCCCGGGAACCGAATTGGAATGATCAGTCTAGAGCATGGTCTTTTTTTTTAATGAATGGTTGTTATTTAGTGAAAAAAGAAAGTGCCGATCCTATTGGACCGAACCAGACCGGACCAGAACCGATGGTCTGGTCCACAGTTCCCAAAATTAGGAACCGGTTTTCCCGGTCCGGTTCCCAGTTCCACCTTGGAACTGAATCGAACCGGGAACCAATCACCCCTAGGGGAAATGCAAATTGTATTTGGTAAAATCTCTTTGCAAATAAACTTTAATTTCAATGTGTGTTTAGTTAAAAAAAAAACTTTTACAATGAACTTTGGGTTATTTTATATATATTATTTTTTTTCTTTTTTGAAAAATGTACCAAACTGTTTCCCAGATTGGTGAAGGGCTATGGCTATCGATGATTCAAATTTGGCACCGACGGCTGTCAATTGAGGTCGCTCGAGGTTGGGTGACCTCTAGCAAGGGTCATGCGACCTAGCTAAGGATCACTAGAGGTCTCACGGCCTTAGGTTCAACCCAAGCAATGTGTGACCCAGGCAACCACCGCCCGAGTCTTACGGCCTCAAGTAGTCCTCACTTGGGTCTCGCGAGGGCTACACGACAATGGCGTTGGTCATGTGGCCCTCGCATGCCGCCTAGGTCGAGTGGGTCTCGTTGAGGGTCGCTTAAGGTCATGCAACCTCTAGCAGCCCTCGGTTGGGTTGTGCAACCCTTGCTGGAGGTCGCCCAAGGTTGAGCAACCTCAACTGATGACTACTAGCATGAAATTTGGCTTGCAAGCAACTATAGACCTTCACTGGTCCGGCGAAGGGTTGTCCCCTTACAAAAAAGAAAAAACTTAACCAAGGAAAAAATTCAGAATTTGAAGAATTTGTGAAGATAGTTTTGGAAGAAAAAATTAGTTTCAACATTTGGTCAAATGCTAAAAGCCCAACTACCACTAGATTTTCAACTTTTCCAAGATCGGTATTTGGCCAACAACTTATTCAAAATGGTTACCAAACAATTTAGTATTTCCCCAATGGGCTATGGAGGCTTAAAGTCCTTTGGGAATGTTAAATCAAACAAACCCTTAATATCTCAAAAACCCCAAGTTGACACATTTGTGACAAATTTACTCTTTATTAGTTTTTTTTTTTAATTTTATAGTCAACTTATTAAGTTTGATTTATGATTTTTTATGGTATTAATTCAATTTTATAGAAACTAATGAAAGATAAATTTGTCACAAATGTATAAATTTGAATTTTTTTATTGTCCAAAAGTTAGTTTATGATAAGTTTGTCACTAGTTTGAATTTTTGGTAATTGAAAATTTTAGTTTTGAATAAATTTATTATAAGTATACGAGTTTGGGATTGTTCATTGTGTAAACCCTAATTAAAATATATAAGTTTAGGACACTATAAATAATGTGATCTTAGATACTATCATAAAATTAATGCAAAAATTGATAGGATCTTGCAATTAAATCAATTTAAAAGAACCAAAGAAATATATAAGCGATAATAAATGATACGAGAGATTTATGTGATTCAATTGAAATATCGGTATTTACTCTAAGAAGAGAGCCAACTATAAATAATTCATTAACAATCAAAGAACCGGAGTTACGTACAACTCAATTAGATCTAAAGCTCAATGCACAAATCGTGGCCCTAACATCAAGTACTCGCTGTTCGGCTGAAAAAGATGAAAAATCCAAACTCTCTGAACGCGTGCCCACTTTTTCGTCCTTTTTCTGGCTTTTCTCTAGAGAGCTTTCTTTTCTTGTGGGGCCCTAAGAACAGAAGCCATTTATGCAGCCTTGATGTGCATTTAGAAGAAGCCGTCCACTGTACGCATTGTGAAGAACCCATCCATGTCCGGTCAAACTTGATGGCTTCCTCTTCAAGTGAATTTGTGTCCTTCAAGTCAAGAACTCTAATCCAAAACAGGGAAGCGATGCATTAGGATTTCTTTTTTCTTTCCGACAGATTCGGTGATTTCATCGAGTCAAGTGTCATGTACAGATTCAATTTCTAGATATAATTTAATAGAAACGGGAAAGATTACTAAATTAACATAAACATTGTGGTTAAACATTACTTTCGATATGTAGGACAGATATTTGGGAGATGAGATGTGTCATATGTGACAAAAGCTTGAATATAATAGTTACCAAATGGGCTCTGACTCTTATTTAAGTTGTTTATCAATGTTTCTCTTTGTTATTTTTTATTCACCAACTGTTTTATTCAAATTATCGGTCTTTAGATCCTTACTTAGCAAACCGTTAAATTTACCGATTACTTGTAGGAATCCACCAACCTTAATTAAAGCGGTTACTAACATTTCTTTGATTAAGTTACTAGCTAATTTTGCAATACTAACTCTCATTTGACGTAGTTATCGGCCTATAAACTTTAACTAACAGCATCTCTTATATGTGACAAATAAAAAACTTATCTCATCGAATTTTCAGTTACCTTTCCAACCAATGTCTTAATTTAGCAACCATCATATAAAATTACTAACCTTTGCCGAATGACCTACCAATTTTTTTTAGATTAAGTTACCAACTCTCATTTGTCCTAGATTTCATCATATAATATAGAACAAAAAGGATACTGTTATTTTGCCCTTTTTGATCGATGTAGCGACAGACCAGACTTGGACTTTTCGTCCTAGATTTCGTCATATGATATAAAACAAAACAATTTGAGCTTTATTTCAACACAACACTTGATGGGATATACACATTTGTACATGATCCGTTCACAAAGATTCACCATGAATCTCGACAATAATTGCATAACGGCAAAGCCTGTTGATGATGATCCCACACTTAAACGCTGTTCTCCTGGCGAATCGCCAAGGTCCGATCTCCTCGACACGATCCGACAGCCGACACCTTTCAGGGCAACATCGATTCAAGCTCACCAAAACAGCTCGCCGCCGCGCTCGACAGTCGTAACCGAGGGGCCTAAGGGCGGTCCAGCTCGATCTCAGTTCGGCCCGAAGACGCACGCACGCCTGGCTATCAATTAGGACCCCAGCAGCTCAAGTACATGATGGTCCTAAGCGACTCCTCGGCTTGCCTGCCCCATCGTCTCTCGTTGCCCTTGCCAATGCCATCTTTCAGAGCCATCGAGCCGTCACCGGATCCGCCCGAGAACAGCCTCCTCGATTGCTCCGAACCCGAAGACGGAGAGTAATCTCCGGTGCCCTTGATCGCGGAATCGCACGACTTCGATCCTCGGTCTTTCATCCTGTAAATGCAGAGCCAAATTCCACTCCAGAGCCAGTTGAATTCAACGTTGAAGCTGTGGACTGCGCGAGCTCGTTTATATAGAGCGGCGACACCCCAGGTTTTGCTGCAAAACGGTGGATCGAAAGGGGCAAACAATTGGCTGATGATAGCTACTTTCGGGAAAGGACAGACCGGGTGACCCCACGTTGCCAAGGAGGTTTTTGGGTTTCTTACAGGATAAGCATTGTCACGTGTCGAGGAAAGGATAACACATCATTTGTCCTTTTTTAATTGGAGGAAAGGATTGGGTATCATGTCATGGGGATGGGTGCTGATTATAATATAATTAAAGTTATTTATTAAAGTTACACAAGAGTTTAAGAGAGAAGAAGTTATCTAAATTTATCAGAAGCCATGGTCATACATTTGCTATTTTATTTTTTTAATCCTTTTTTTTTTTCGTTTTTATTAATGCTCTTATATCAAATTATAAAAAAAGATCGTGACTACCTAATACTCTCTCGTCATTTAAGTTTAAAGGCTACCCAATATGACTACTCCCTCAAATAAACTCAATTATTTAAAAAAAAAATGTTTTCTCTCTCTTCGTACATATTTCATTCACAATCATGCACGTGCGAGCATGGGCCTCAACGCTTATCTTCCTCTGATAGCATATTAATACAAGCCACACGGATCCGTTGACAAATTTTTTTCTGTCTAATATTGCTAGAGGCGCAATTCCAAATTTGATTATCTAATTAGCATTATAGTACAATTTGGTTCTCTAACTGGCCCTTGTCGTGACCCTCTCAAGGCAGATCCCGAGGGAGCGTATAGATTGCTAGGAAGGTGCGGATAAGGATGGCGCTTATGCTTCGTACAAACTCTCATAAGCTCTATTCATTGTAACTTGGTTTCTCCAATTTTAGTTAATTATTAAACTACAACCGCCACTAAACTATTCTAGGCCGGTTAAAAGCATCAATTAGACGCAGAAGGTCATGTTAATTCTTCAAACGGGAGAATTAGGTTAAGATATGTTGGATTTCACGTTTTCTTTTTTTTTTTGTCTGAAAAAGATAACTTTCATTACTTAATCACCATCATAATATCACAAAGTTTTGACATCTAAGTATAAAATTAACGAAAGAGAAGGGGGGGGATAGATTATCCAGTTAAGGGGAAGTTCTCCTGTTCTGTGGGCTTTTGCGATCCAATCCGCTGCTCTATTGACTTCTCTGAGCTCGTGGGCTAATTTGACACTAGACATGTGCTTCAAGAGAGTTTCGCAGTCCTCAATTACTGCTCGTGCGGCCATACACAATTCTTGAAGAGTAAAGCTAGTGTATCTGCACTCTTCCCAGGAGTGAATTTATGCAAATGTAGATATAATATCCGTATAAAGGGATAGGAGGAAGACGAAGGCCGGCAATTTTCTCGAAGACTAAAACGACATTGAAACTGACAATGACAGATGATGCCCACCAAAACCTAGCTTTATGTATAAAATATGACCTAAATGCGTAATGACTATGACTAATGCTATTAACTGTGAAATGCAATGCATTTGGACAAAAATCTGTTGTCAGCAATCCTCTTCTTGCATCGCCAGAGTTAGGCCATTGGGTTTAGAATCTAATTGGCGAACTGTTGAGTTTATTTTATGAGAACCTTGCATCTAGTTGATGACTACCTTGGCATCTCAGTTTTCATTGTATAGGACACTCGGCATGATTGTCGAAGTCCAAGGCGAGTTGATAAGAACGGTGATCTAGTCATCGAGGATAAGTGATTGAAATCTTAAATTTGAACAACATCCTGGTTACTCAGTTACTAAAATCCAGACTTGATTGGTTTTGTCTTAGTTGAACCACCAAGGACTCAAGTCTGGCCTTCAAGGATCGGACGCGAATCTGACCTCTTGATATGCGAGTCCGAATTAGGGGTTTGCAAAACAATTAGGAAAAGCCTAAAATCAGATCAGATTTATCCAAAACCGACATTTTCCATTGAGACTAGTCCAATTGCTAGTTCTAGTTTACTAAAACCAATGGGTATTGGTCTAATTTCTAATTTTAGATATAGAATTGATCCCTAGAGTAGACTTATACATATGCATTTTTGAATTTTTATATTTTAACTTTTTAGATCAAAACCCCGGTTTCCTCTTCGTCTTTTGCCTCATTCATATTGTGACCTTGCCTCCGTCTCTCACTCTCGCTCTTGATGGCCTTCAAACTCGTTGATCCCTCTCTCGCTCTCACTATCAATTGCCTCCGTCTCATCGCTCCCTCATTGCTCCCTCTGTCACTTTTGCTCTTGGTTGCCTTCAGCCTCCGACCTCATTGATTGCTCTTGAGTTTCATGGCTCTTCCAAAGTAGATAATGAATTTCCAACTTTAGGGGCCGACCCATATGTTTGATCTCCTTAGTTACGTTTGTTCTTTGCATATTACATAATGTGCTCTACTTAATTCGCTTTGCTAAACTCCCAAGACTCCTTTGTATGAAGGTTTGGGGTTTCTAAAAAGAGATTTTCCTTCACTATGTTTTCTGCCTACAGTCCATGGCACTTTCCCTTTGTTGGCTTCTTCTATTTTTCTCCTCTCATGGTCCCCCTAGCTCGTCATTAAAGCATCCTGAGGGGACCGTCTCGCTATCTAATTTTTACTTTCTCGCAGTTATTAACAAGAGTACTAGCCTTTCTGACCACCCACATTCCCGTAATCCAGATGTCTCTCCCGAATCAATCCTCGTCTTTGATGATCTAAGTGGTTCAAGTGTGGCAGTGGAACAAATCACGACAAAGGAAGGTGAATTGGTCCGTTTTGGAAAGATGGATTGTATGTATTTGTTGGGGACATTTGACCAATTCTATGAACCCACTCAATAACCTAATTTACGGTGGACTGATGGAATCAATTAGTGATTCCCAATTCTAATTTTTTGAAACCAATAGTTAGTAAATGGTTCCCAATCCCACTTTGGAACCAATCACCCCTAGTTCGATTAAGAGGATGATCAATGGCTTGATTGAGTTCGAATTAAATTCCAAAATATGATTTTCTAATTTTTAAAGTGAAAATCATTATTTTAATCTTTATTAGAAATCTGATTAATTTTTTCAAATTTCATGGGATAGTCAATAAATCTTGAGTCTTTGTCACAATAGTAAAGGCCTACTAAAGAATGTCATGAGAGAACAATTTCCAAATATCTTTAAAATCATTTTTCAAGGAAATGAATAGTTTTCCTCTATTTAGTAATATATAATAAAAAAAATTCAAGTATTTTGATCTCATTTGAAAAATGATTTTAATTTCATGACTTTATCTCAAACAAAAAAAAGAAAATCAAATTTTTAAATAATTTTTTATTCTTTATTCTTTCTTTCTTTTTCTTTCTCTTTCTACCTCCATCGATGGTTGGACCCTAATGACGGCCTTGACAAACAAGTGAGAGCCTCACCAAAATTCTATAAGCTTGAACTCACTGGCCTTGGGCAAAGCTTGATCTCCCGAGATTGCCCACTCGAGCCATCACAGAGCCTAACAACCGGTGGAAGAAGAAAGAAAAAGGAAAAGTAAAAAGGAAAAATATTAAAAGAAATATTAAAAAACTTGAGAGGTGCTATTCTAGAAAGTGTTTTCACATCTCTACATTTAGGAATTCACTTTACCATGAATATTTTTTTTTTTACCAGAAAGTGTTTTCAGCGAACCAAATGAATGAAAGTACAAAAACTAATTTTTGAAAGTACATTCACTAAAAAAATGCGTTTATTGGGGAAAAAATTCATGAAAAAGGAAAATAGTTTCTAGAAAATCATTTTTCAGGAAAAGGTTAATTATCCTTTGTTTAGTAATATGAGACCAAAAATATTTTTAAGTGTTTGGATCTCATTTGAGAAAAATTTCAATCTCATGAATTTATTTAATGTAAAATAATTCATTTTTAAATGTATTTTATTTTTATTTTTCTATTTCTTTCTTCCTCCTTCACCAGTTGCCAAGTCTCGACAATGGCCATTGGCACTATCACCAAGGCCAGGCTAGAGTTGAATTGAAAAGGTGGAGAATGCCAGTCTTGGTCGAGCTCAAGCCCTTCCTTGGCCTACATCGGCCTGCATCTATGACTAGTCACTAAGTTCCAACAATCGACAGAAGAGGAAGAAGTGAAAAGAAAAAGAAAAAGAAAGAAAATAAAATAGAAAAGCATAATTAAAAAAAATATTTTTAAATAAAAAATAAGATATTAAAAATGGTGTTTTCACTTAGATGCATGATGAATATTATCATTCATTAGAAAGTGTTTTGAGTTGATGAATCATTTTCGCTAAACCAAATAAATGAAATTTTGAAAAACTAATTTCCGAAAAAATATTTTCCCCAAACAAAAGCGCCCTCTTTCTTCTTTTAACTTTACGATCGAATTTTCTTTACGAAAAAAATCGATACCGACTTGGGGAAAAACAAAAAAGAAAAGAGGAATAAAATAAATCAACCCGCGGTCTCCGGTTGCGCCGTCCTGAACCGAACCGTCCGCCGCCGTCGACAGAATCCGAATCACCCGAGCTCCTCCGAGCTCCGCCGTCGACAGAACCCGAACCACCCACCCGCGCCGCGCTCCCTCGCCGCCATGGCCGTCCTCCTCCACTCCGCCTCCCGCGTCTCCGCCGCCCGGTTCAACCTCCCACCTCGCTCCCCTGCCCACATCCGCCGGCGGTCGCTCCCCTTCCGGTGCCTCAGCTCGAGCCTCCCTTTCCCGGCCGACGGCGCCAGGTACCACCGGGAGCTCGAAGCCGCCGTCGACGTCGTGGAGCGAGCTTGCCGCCTCTGCGTCGACGTACAAGAATTCTTGCTCCTTCTTCTTCTTCTTGGGTAAATGCTTGCTGGGAACGATTCTTTCGCTTGTGTATTGACAGTTGTGTGTTTATCATCAGGTGAAGAAAGCCTTGTTCTCGAGTGACGGCCGGATTCTCGAGAAGACTGACCGGACCCCCGTCACGGTTGCGGACTTCGGCGTGCAAGCTCTTGTCAGTTTGGGTAATTCCCCTTTTCATGTTTAATGGAAATTTCATGTTTCCTTTCGTTGTTGTTCGATTCGTGAAGTTAATAGCGTGAAATTGCTATTGAATGCATGGTTTCCGAGCATTTTAGGCTTCGATTAGATTTTGGTCATTCGATCGGCATGTGAAATGAGCTCGGGGGGATGTTATATTGGACAATGCCGCGGTAGGACATAGGTGAATTCGCCATTGAGAACCTCCGCTTGCATGACTGTGGATGGCTTCTGGTAATTTGATATGCTTATAAGTTGAAAGTGGGAAAGGCGTGTCGATGGAGAAGATGAAATCAACCAAATATTCTATTCGACATGTCTGGCACGGCGTGCAATTACTTGAAAATTGTGGTTAGATCAAACTTTAATTGTATATTGCTATTGTTGGGAGCTGATATCGCTTGTTGGTATTTTTTGCATGTTTTGCCAGAGCTGGGAAACTTGTTTCCTTCCATTCCTTTAGTGGCAGAAGAGGACTCTGCTTCCATACGTTCCACTGATCTGGAGGATTATGTGGTGGATGCTGTTAGCGACAAAGCGAGCTCTGAAGATCATCCTCTGACAAAGGATGCTGTTTTAGAGGCTATTGACCGAGGAGGAAAGAACGAATTCTCTATTGGAGCACAGCCAGCTTCATATTGGGTACGTAGATGAATTGGCTATAATTTAAATGGTCTAAGCTAAAGTTTGGTGTGAATATGTGGCACGAAGAACAGAACTTCTACTTGATGTTAAATTGTGCATCCTCTGAGATTGTACAGTTAGCTGTAGAAATCCAACATCACACTGAAGGGTTAGAAAATGATTATATAGGGCATAAAAAACCTTCTTCCTAGTCCATGGCTTGGTAAAATAAAAAGAGAATAGATGTGCCTCTCAAACGGTTTGCTTCTGAAGTTGAAAAGTTGCATATCTATCCACATTTATTACAGTAAAAATTGTTAGACTTTAATAGCGGGGTATGTAGTGTAAAATGGTCTGCGAGATTCTCTTCCATAGTAGAGCTTAAAGTTACAATTATCGCTGCAGGTTCTGGATCCAATAGATGGGACACGAGGATTTCTCAAAGGAAGTGAGTCCTTGTATGTGGTATGTAACTCTTTCTGGTGGTTTTGGTTGTTTTGTTTAATGGGGAATAGCTCCAGATTGATGACTGCTTAGAATGAAATTGTTGAGTTACTTTCAAACTGCATGCCGGTATGTTGAGTATTGAAAGGATAGTTCAATAACAAATTTTTTAGTGCGGTTGGCTTCTATATATACAAAAGATGAAGTCTGAATTCGAGCTGGTTGAGAAAGAATGTGGGAGGAGCTTCTGTTTAAGTTGGTTGCAATGTCTGATGTATCCACAAAGACACCTGATACTATTTTGTTTATAGTGTCCCTCTCATGGTTTAGGTTCATGATACTAATCCTCTATTGCCTTATTACACCAATCAGTTCATGCCCTGAACATCATATAACATACCTGTCTTAGCCCATGAGCAGGTGATCATGGTCGCTTTTCTGGATGATGGTAGCAGTAATGTATAATTTAAGGTGATCATGGTCGCTCTTCTAGATGATGGTATCAGTAATGTATAATTTAAGTTTTAGTTACCCTCTTTTAGTGAAAGATACTCTACTGGACAAAGTCCTATTATCTCACTTAATATCACTTGCTGCATGACACATGAGACACTTGGTGCCTCGGGCTTCCTTTCTTTGACCTCTCCTGTGAAAGAATCCTTACATTACATTGTAGATGCTGATACACCCCTATATATCCATATAAAACAGTCTAGTCCGCTGGTTATATTTTGTTTGATATTGAGAAGCAGTTTATTGGAATATGCTTTGTTGCTTGTATTATTACATGGAAATATGACTCTTAAACTCTAAGTAAGTTTTTAGCGTTCTTTTCTTGGCTGAATGGGCAAATAAATTTCCAGGTAGGATTGGCACTTGTAGTTGGTGGAGAAGTTGTATTAGGTGCAATGGGATGCCCTAATTGGCAGCAAGATCTATCCAATGTAACCAATTCGAGACCTGGGGTCATCATGGTGTCTCACATTGGCTGTGGAACATGGACCAAAAGGTTACCACCACTGCTCAGTAACACAAGTGCAAAGGATGCCTATTGGACCAGGTGCTTTGTTGATGGGTTCTCTGCAGTTCATGAAGCACGTTTTTGCATTCCAGAGAGTCAAACATGGGAGAAACTTCCCCTGTCTACTTCATTCAAAGCAACAATGGAAACCGACACTCCTGGAGAAGGGGAAGTTGTTTTACTGCCAACATGTTGTGGAAGGTTAGTCAACCTTGTCCTAGTCAATATCTTTTTGTTTCTGGATTACTTTGTTTTGCGAATCTACCTCTGGGGGTCAGTGCAAAAGCTTCCCTCGAGTTTTCAATCTTGTTCTTTGCTGTCCCTGAAATTCTGAAAATGCAGCGATCTACTCTTCTACCAACAATTGTTTTGCTTGCAATTCCCAGCAAATCCTATGGAAATCTTATCCAATCAATTTTTTCTTTCTGTATAACATTTATTTGGCTTGGATAGAAGGATCAAAGGCCCTTAATACTGCAACCATTGCAACATGAATTATGCTCACAAATTATGTGATACCCAATGTCATTAAAAAATTTATTATAACAAGTCATATCTACCAATTGGCATGTGCACATCTTTCAAATGAACCCATCATTATAAACTTCATTTGTCACCTGATGACTCGTTATGTGGTGATATCTCCACTATTATTTGCAATCACAAGCTTTTCTTAGTGTGTGTTTTACTGTACTTCTCAGCTGAATTAAATTGATTAACATCTTACTTCTAACCAAGAAAAAAACAGTACTAAGATTAAATTATCATTTATCTTGTGATTAAGTTCTTATGTCAAATGTGAATACTGTTTAAAGAAATAGTGCCTTCTGTTTCTTTCAATTATCTAATCTTGGAATAAAAAAAAAAAAAAGTCAGATGACCATATGAAATTACAATGATTTTTACATGCGAGGTGGTAAAGTGCAACATTTCTTCAGGAGCAAATCACAACTAACTCATGGCAAGAGAGTGTATACCTCAGTTAACTCTTTGTTCTTCTTCATCATTATTTATTTGAGAGACATCAAATTTTTGTTCTTAAATGAAAATTCCTTTTCGCATTTACTGTGTTGATTCCTCTGGCTATTAGATCCATCATTTTGATGAGCAAACACATTCAAAATTGCATACATGATTGAATACAGATAGTTCACGGCGATTATCTCATAAGGCAATGAGTTTCCTACATTCCTCAATTTGGAGATAAGCCACTTCTGCCAGTTTGTTTCATGCATTTGCTGTCACATCATGGTAAGGGAGATGCTTATTCGGCTTTTTCCTGCAAGAGCCTTTGCACTGACTTCCTTGCACAAAAAGGCCATTCTCTCTCTCTCTCTCTTTCTTACTCTCTCGTCACAATTTTCTCTTCTTTGTGTATCAGTATATATTATGAGCATTCTCTGATCCCTTGACGCCTTGCAGTAGATGTGACAGTATTTTCCCTTTTGGCTTCTCACAGTTTATGCAAGTATATGATGGTTGCTTCAGGACGGGCATCCGTTTTCATTCTTCGAGCAAGAACACGAACCTCAATCAAGGTATTATCTGAGTTTCTCCTTCAAATTTCTTGGTATCCAGGCTAGGGAAAAATTAAGGGAACATGCCTAAATTTTTTTATTTAAATGTCATTAGGCTTGGGATCATGCTGTTGGCATGATATGCGTGCATGAAGCTGGAGGAAAGGTACATATACACGTGACTGTAGAATTTCTCCTTCAGCTGTGAAGTTTGAGTTTCCTTCTGCATCATTCTCATATTTCAGGACTTCTCTCATTATTGAATGCAGTTTGTTGGTTTGCTTTTGTCTATTTAGAATGAGATCAGCTGGTGTTTTTAGGCTCTTTCCCTAGTTACTACCTCCAGAAAAATGTGAGAAGAATGACAACAATCTGAATTATGTATGCACAATAGACAAAGGGTAATGATACGAAGAATCTATTACAATTGATGTTAAAGCATGTCCCAAATCAGTTTCATAATGGACTGTTATACATTTGGTCCTTCCTCGACCAATCCAACTAGCAGCTTAAATTTTTGGGATTCTATAACATTGTATGAAAGTCATGTTTCTCATTGCCTCACTTAATTATTCATTTCTCAGATAGATTCTTGTTCATGTTTTTCAGCTTGATTTGTGTTTTTTACATGGCTTAATTCGAATTTACTCGTAAGATGGGGTGCTAATGTCCTACATCACTTGAATACCAGGTTTACTATGGCTTTATAGGTAGTCTTTTTCACCTAATAGTTCAAGTTTAGGGTTTGTACTTTCTAATATATTCCTACCAATGGAAGCTACCTTTTTTTGGTTGATTCAGTATTTCATTTACGAATTTCTTCTACATGATTTGAACAGCTTCTAGATCTGCAATGTTTGTAATGTGCCACTCATCTTTTTCCTTGTACATTTTGAAGTTGGTTAAAGAACTCTATCGTAGAAAACCAAGGAACACAATGCGATTTCAAATTCTTCCCGCCTCTCAAATTTCATTTTGATTTTGCTAGCTTTTCCCTCATGCTATCTGTTATGTTAGCTCTGATAATCGACTTGCCTTACTAAGGAAGGACACCTTTTCAACTTTATGAGAAAATCCAGTTCGGATATGCTTGTATCTTGAAAACGTCATCTTTTCTAGCGTATTCCTAAAAGTTCAGGTTTATGTTTTACCTGACTAACCAACCACCATCAATTAGGTAACTGACTGGGAAGGAAGTCAAATTGATCTGGCAGCAGATGCCACTGAACGGAGAATCGTATTTCCTAAAAGTGGTGTTATTGTGTCTAATGGAAAATTGCACAACAAGATTTTGGACATGACTTCTTCTGGTTCCACATCTATTTTATAGGATGCTAAAGATTTTGGTGCGTCTACTCTCTCTCTCTCTCTCTCTCTCTCTCTCATAATTGCAAATTTGTGATGGGTTATCCTGCATATGATGGTAGCCAAAGAGTGTTTTAAATCAGTTCGGTATTCCAGCTCAGTGATTATCTCCTCCAGTAAGAGTAGAATTAATTAGTAGTAATTGCTCGCATCAAGTGACATTTTCTTCCGTTTCGTACTATGCAGAAAAGCAAGTAAGAACCATTAGGCATTTGTTCTATTGAATGCAGTACGTACGCTACTTGTTGAAAGTTGGTATTGAAGCTCCAAGCAACTGCTCTTTTGAAGTTCTTATCTTTGGTAAAATCTTCCGGTGAGTGTCAGTTTCTTGCAGAGTTCAGCCTTGTAAATTCAGTGTCATCCCTTTCTCATGGCAACTGATCTATTTTGTTGTCCAGAATGTCTGCAGAAAAGATTGCACCAAGGCTTTTAAGGAATTCCAAAGAACTAATGGTTCGATAACTCGAGAAGTCACACTTGTATGCATTGATTGCAAAATGTGTTGATCAAACTTTGGTCGCGGTCACACATTGAGCATGCAAGGAAGATGAAATTAGAATAAGTAGAGTTCATGAACAAATCGATTATCTGTACTTTAGTGAAAATCATGTAGAGCAATAGCAACTCTAAAGTAATTTCTCTGTTCTAAAACTCTGTTGTACCAGAAATCTTTTGCACAATAATCATTCTCCTCTTGAATTTTCACCCTACATTCTACAATAACTCCAATGGTTTTTGCCTCGAATGTGACCATCATCAAGTCATCTACTTGAGTCTCCATGAATGTTTGAAGTAAGAAGAGCGATTGTTTTTGCTATACTTTCGCCATCTGTTTCCGCCAACCATGAACAACAATATTTATTTTTTGAAATAATGCTGTTTTGCTAAATCCCACAATCAACGGCAACTAAATCAGTTTAACGTTACCCACGACTGAAGTTGAGCAGATCAACGTATTTGCATCTGGGTCAAAACCAATTCTCCCGTCGAACATTTTCCAGCCGTTTGGAAAATTTGGATTAACCCAAATTAAGGAACAAGTCAGGCCTTCTGACAACCGGGATGGGTTACCTTCGAGGATTATCGTCCAAAACCCGTCTTGCTTCCATCGAGTTAGATATTGCTAATGCTCTGGACAGATATTGCAGAAGAAAATAACTAGTCTATTCTGTCTGTTAGTCAATGCACTTTCGTCATGTGGCTGAGAAGCTACACCACCTAAACAAAAGGACAAATTTCTCAGAAGGGAATAGAAGCTTCCCAGAGAACTTTCCTTTGCATTAATTTATATGTATCTTACCAAAGAGCCCTTCTTTTCTGGGTATTCTACATCATCAAAGGTTTTTATTTATGTACTGATGCAAAATATCATTATAGAACGCACTATGCTTTGACCATCCGACACCATACGTGGGGTTGCTCCATGCACACTCATACTTCTATACGTATAAATACATCTTAAAATACTTGCATGAGTGCATAGATATTTTTATATAATACGAACATGAATCACCATCCACGATTACCCATTTGGGCATATCAGATCTTGCCCCTAGTCACCAAATTGGGTAGGATTTGCTGAGCGAATGGGACCGAGACATCGAAGAACAGCCACATGAAATGCTTTTCAACGTTGGTTGGAAGCAATGGAGAGCAGCGCAAGATGACAAAACCATAAAAAGATAATCCATCGCCAAATGCGTGTGGTCAACTCTAACACGTATGCACCTTCTTTTGGGCAAACCAATGCGCAAGCGAAACCCTAGATTTTGGACAGGTGACTGCTTCATTGGGCACTGAGCACTGGACGTTTGCAGCTTTCTTGATTTAAGGAGCAATTTGCCATATTTAGCGAGCATGATTGGCTCTTGGGTTGAGTGATTAATGATATAAAAATCGTGGGGGCCTTCCCCATGACATCTAGCATGAAGACAGAGGCCAAAGATTGCGGCCATGTCTCTTTTTTAGATCGTAATAGAGTTTTCCCCAGAAACATCATATCAAGCACATACCTTCATTGAAAAAATTACTTTAAAACTACTCTTCATAAGCATCTTTAATCACACGACATGTATAGTAAATACCTTGCTAATGATAATCATATATATACAAGCTTAACGATATGTAGACACCTAGTACCATAATACAAATCCTGTAGAATCAATTATTTGACATGCAAACAAACTACTTTGAAACGGTGCAATTTGAAAATAACTGGCCGCAACCAAACCTCAATCTGATGCAAGACCCACTACCAACAATCAGCCAAACACGTGGTGATCTAATATCAATCCAAAACTTGGCCCTCACCACAAGCAACAAGAAATTTAACAATCCCCTTGCAATGTGTTCACCTGAATAGTATGCACCATTTTTCAAATGCATATCTAGAAATTACAAATCTTTCTCCTGAAGTGATTCCAAATGTTATTGGCTCGATTAGGGTTCCAAGTCTTGAAAGATAGATAGTTACTTTGGAGTTTGGACTGCTAACTTAGTGTGTAAATTAGTGACATGTATAAACTTGTTAAGTAACCCTGCCTGTAGCAAAACCTTGGACGTAACACCTAGAAAGTGACAGATAATCACATGCTACATATGTTGCCTAAGTATGATAATTATAGCCAAGAGTACATCAAATAGGAATCTTTGGTGATTACATAATATAACATTTGACCCCATACATACTGTTCGTTGGTGGTTTGATCCTATGATTAGGGTTTCACATGAACAATTATTTGACAAAGCGAAGCCAGAAACAAAGTATGTTCTGATTTGTTTGGATATGTATGGATTTCAACGTTGTCACAGCCTGGCAATTTTCAATGTACGTCCCACTCCCAGATTACTCCTACGTAAAAACAATGGAAGAATAACTTAAATATTGTTGTAAAAAATGTATTTACGTGTCTTGCATGTGCGACATCTGTTATATATGCATTGTCTATCATTTTATGAATTTAAAATTAAATTGCTTCTCGATTTGTGCTACTTAATTAATGAAATCACCAACATTGATAAGCCCACATGACTGACAAGTGTCAGAACATGGAAGTTGCTAGATGTTTTCGAACCTACTACTATGATGCCATCGTGACATATGCTTCAGCAAATCCTTATCCAAGAAAGGAAAAGGGTAACAAAGGATCGAGAATAGTACCACAAAAGATTCTAAATTAATATACCTGTAACATACATAAAATCTTAAATCAATATGTCCCTCTCAAAATAACTCTAGTAATTTTTTTTGGTAAGGAAAATAACTCTAGTAATTTCCATTCAATGTTCTTGTTAAATTGCTAATGTGAATTACATGTGACAAACAACTCGTCTGACATATACCCAACACGGAAATTCAGCATAAATGGCTCTTAGAAACAGCGTCGTCTTGGAAATTCAAGTTCGTCCAGTAGATCCTGAGCCACGGAACTTGGGCCATCTCAGGACAAGCATTCAGACGTAGGCAAGTGTATTATCTCCTCGCGAGCTCTACCATGGAAAACGCCCACATGATCGACAAGTGTCCCGGACATGGAAGTTGCCAGATGTTTTCGGACCTATTACACTATCACACTATCACAACATATGTTTTAACGAATCGTCATCAATAAAATTAAAAATCTGCATGCGATACTCAAATGCAGGCTGAATAAACGCAGGAGTCCCTCCCAAGTAATCTTGTTAATTGTAGATAACAACAACCGCAGACTTTTCTCACGTCGACAAGGCAGGAAAAAGTCGATTCCTGTTCTTTAGGGAAACACAAGTTTTTTTTATTTATTGTACGTAACGTCACATGAATTGGACGTGGCAGGCTTTGATAGGGACAATAATGCTGATTGCTGGCGATTTTTTGTTCTTTTATGTTGTGGTCCTCAGATTTGGAAACCATGGGCCTGGCAAGCGGACACGTAGTTGCTCAAAACTTGGCAAATCTAGATTTATTTAATGATTATTATTGACTGGAAACCAGATACAGCAGGGTCGGTCCGTACATGTTAAATAGTCATCCATGCAGATATTTTATATTTTCGTATCATGGCCCTGAGCTTATTTAATAAATTTTTATTGACGAGTACTCTTGAAATAATTGTTGAAATGTTTAAATAAAAGAATTTCATTCTTCAAGAAACATCGTCCATTTTAATTTTTTAGCAAGTGCTATGAAATCATTTGTAATAAGACCTAAAAGTAAATTTAACCAATTCTCATCATATAAAAGTTGGAATCTAAAAAATTGGAAAATGCACTCATGATTTGGATTAAATAAATAGATAAGTAGGTACAACTTTTTTATTCGTGATGCGTGGGACTTGATAATGTTCTTTTTTCCTTTTAAAATTTGAAAAGAAGAATGTATCACCTCTTACAGTTTGGGATAAGACACCTTCGTTTCTTTTATTGGCAAGCAAGAATACTTTATGAGGTAGGTTGAATCATGAAAATTGGTGTTTTGAGAATTATAATAATAATACTATAAGATGCTTTGCTTTGACTAATATTATACTATACCACATAAAAGGAAATCATCATATCAAAAAGCTTATAAAGAAAATGGAAGGTCAAAATAATTTTGTCTTTCGGCCATAATTTCGACATTTTCTACTGTCCATCAAAGACCAAAACATCATGAGCATTATGTACTTTCGCTACGAAGTCATATGATTTAGACTTTCTAAACTGCACCATTGTCAAAAAAAAGTAATTGTTCTTCAAAAAGCGGAGGAACCCACAAAGATGCCTTTGAAAAAAACAGCCCACAAAGCAAAATGATTCAATTCTAAGTTCTTGACCAGAGCATATCCAGAAAAAAAGAAAATAAAAAAAATCAACGTCAAAATAAATTAAATCTACGCTTTTCCATAAATAAAAATCGCAATCCTCATAATAAATGTTCCTATATTTCGGCAAATACAACCATGCCATTATTGCCACCATCTATTAAATGCTCATCAATATTACTGCATGCCTGTACTTTCCCTCCCAAGATAATTTTGACCAACTTTTCTATGAAAAAATTGAAAAAACGAAAAATAATTTGACCAACCAATTAAGAAACCCATGCAAATAATATGATTTGTCAATTTGCCCTCGTGGACTCGTAGTCACTCGGATTTCTTCCCCTAATTTGTTGAAATAATCATCGGAAAGAGGGGTGATACGGTCTTTGCATTTGGAGCACGACATGACACAGCTCGCTAGCTCAAGCTGTATAACGTGAAGCACGGGGAGCCATGAAGCCATGCACATCAATAAATGAAAAAAAATAAAATGAATGAATACGGGAGGCCTTTTCGGAAAGTCTCATGAAAAGATGATACGTGACGGCTTTGCGTTGGTGACAGCTAATTGTAATGTGAATCCCAGAAAAGCAAAAGAAGAAGGTGGCACTCCCCGCCGGGAATTGATGGATTTATTTGACATAGAGAATACAAGAGACCTTGTGATAGAGAGATAGAGAGAGAGAAAGAGAGGGAAAGGAAGGAAGGTATGAATTTTTCTTTTAACCATACTAAGCACAAGAAATTTGTTCATTAGTACGTCCGATGATGAATTAATTACATGAAAAAATGATTACCACATGATATGTTGTGGATGTTTTGAAATTAGCCCGTCTCCAAACGACAGAAATCCTATCGTTGATAGATGAATCACCGTCGATTGCATGTGTTGACATCCTAATGATCACAATATCTACATTTTTTTGTCGCTAAAAGTTGGGAATAATGATGACTAATGGGGAACATCGTATGGTAAGATTTTCATTGACTAGAACACAAGCCACCTTTTTTCCCTTCACACTTTGGCCCTAAACAAGGGTTACACGTCGCCTCTAAGATCGACAGCGGACGGCACCAAATGCTTTTGACCCTCTCCCTCCCTCCCTCTCTCTCTCTCTCTCTCTCTCTCTCTCTCTGTGAAGGCCTTCTATTTATATCTTGACTTCCCCCGTAAGGACCCTACTGCAACACACAACATCTTCAAATCTCTCTCTCTCTCTCTCTCTCGCGAAGTGATTTTTTAGGTGCACAGTTCTGCAAAGTTTACATTGCAGCGCAGCAAGGGGACAAGCAGAGAGGATGGGGAGAGCACCTTGCTGCGAGAAGAGCGGGTTGAAGAAAGGGCCATGGACCCCGGAGGAAGATCAGAAGCTCGTCGACTACATTCACAAGCACGGCTATGGAAACTGGAGGACTCTTCCCAAGAATGCAGGTACTTCACTCCTGTTCACTCTTGTATCTCCTCTTTAAATCTTCCTTCCATGGTTTGGCTTCTTTTGTGTGTTACGAAGTGAATTTACAGCAAGTGGTGCTAATGGGGTTCTTGATCTCTTGTCTCTAGGTTTGCAAAGGTGTGGAAAGAGCTGTCGCCTGCGGTGGACAAACTACCTAAGACCGGACATCAAGAGAGGGAGGTTCTCTTTTGAAGAGGAGGAGACCATTATTCAGCTCCATGGCATTTTGGGGAATAAGTATGTCCTGCTCTTCTTTCTTCAGTTTGAATTGAGTTGAAAGTTTGATTGATTTTGCATATGAGAACTTATAGTTATATCCATCTTCGGTTTGATATTTAGGTGGTCTGCGATAGCAGCTCGTTTGCCCGGAAGAACGGATAACGAGATCAAGAACTATTGGAACACCCACATCAGGAAAAGGCTCCTCCGGATGGGAATCGATCCGGTGACGCACGCCCCCCGCCTCGATCTCCTCGACTTGTCTTCTTTCGTGAACCCTTGTCTCTTCAACAACAGCTCGTGGGCTCAAGTGAACCTCTCCAGACTGCTCGGGATCGATCCCCCGATCGATCCCGAGCAGTTGAGGCTCACAATGTTTCCCCTATCGTCCCAACATCAAAACTCGAACCCGGCTCCTCAAAATTTCCAAGAGAGCCAGCTAATAAACCAACAAATTCAAGAACTCCCCGGTTTTACTACAATGGCCTCCCCCCTCGTTCAATTTCCTAATGAAGCACAAGTATGTCAACCCATCTTGGTAGATGAATTCCCTTCAAATCCCACAGATCCCAGCTCTTCGAGTAATTCTCAGATGAGCGACTTGGCTTCAAGCTTGAAAGAAGATTACGTTCCATTCCCAAGATACGAGTACAACTACTGCAGCTCAGACCAATCACTAATCGACCATTCATCGACCAACTCCGCCTTCAATTCTCATGATAGCTACCAAAGTTTCGGATCGTCCAGCCCGACAGCGATGAACTCGAACTCAACGTACATCACTGCCAGCACGGAGGACGAGCGGGAAATCAGCTACTGCAGCGACGTGTTAAAATTCGAACTGCCGGATCTTTTGGATGTGAATGAATTCATGTACTGTCAAGAACCAAGATGGTAAAAAAAAAAAAAGAGCTTACCACAGGGGTTCTTGGATTTGTATGTTGTCGATAGGTTTAGAAGCTTTCTAGCTTCTTTCTCACCCCTTTTGTCTAGCATTCTCAACATTGATGTACTTGATTCTTCCTTCAAGTTTTCATAACTTAAGCTTACTGTATGAGGAAGGCAAGATCGTCCTGATGTCCTCTTTTCTTTCTCTTTTATGATTTTTTATTGTGGTATGTTTCCATTATTGCCATCAAATCCTCTATTCTTTTTCTTTCCTTTGTCTGTCTTATCATCTTGACATTTGAAAGCCCTCCTTTATTGCGCATGCTATAGAAACATTTCTTGCCAAACATCATACAAAATCTCCCCAAATTGTTAAGTGACGTTGCTTCCGAAAGATAAGAAAAGATTGGTCAAGGAATCCATCCATCAATCATCAGTCACCCCCACATATTTAAATTAACCCAAGTATACTATTAAGAGATAGAACACGTGAAAATGGCTTTATCACGGAGACAGATAAACCATCAACCCTTGATTTAAACAAGTGACTCAATTATCAGAGATTGCAAGTCTTTCCCGCAAAGTATAGAAATCAACATCAGCGCGTGGAAATATATTATCGAGTTTCCTGTTCTAAAGATTAGGTATAAACGGTATTTAATAAAAGTCGAATCCCAAGGGCTGCAAAGCAGAAAATTAAAGATAAGCTTCACTTGAATCATTGATGCACAGCATTCAAATGAATTTAGTACTTTAATTAACATCAAATCCATAATAATTTACTATTTAGGAAGTGGGTTTTTTATCAGAGTATCGTCATGCGAAAATAAAACTTGAAAACATCGATACAAAATCAGGATTTATGTAATATCAAAAGCTAAGCAAGCCGAGAAAAATTCATCCTGTATACTTCCCCGACTCCGGCGGCCGCCTCGAGCCGCCGCCGCCGGTGACAGCGGCCGGAGCTGGGTTAGGAGAGTTGGCGCGGGGACACCTGTCCCCGCCACCTGTATGGGGAACTGTCAACTTCACGTAGAAAGATGACCCGGAAGCAATTATTTTTTGCATGGGATTTGTATCGATGGAGCCTTGACCAAAGCGGGCGGGCACATTACGTGTCGACGCTGCACCGGCGAAACCGCGAACGGGCGCGGGCCCCCACCGGGCGGAAAGGCCTCGAGCTTCATTTGAAATCCACGGGCGTGGTTATTGCGGCAGCTCCTGTCGTCTTCATCGATCCGCCATTAATGGCTCCCCTCCCCCCCAAGTCAAACTCCAGACAAACAGAGAGAGAGAGAGAGAGAGAGAGAGAGAGAGACGCAGGGCTGACGTCATCTCTTTTGCCGACACGTGTACTCCATTGCGCACACGGATGGGGGCCCGGCATCGAAGGCGGGAGACCTGTTGACCCGGTAGCGTGGTGCGTTTCCTTTCCCGTTCCTCGCGAGCGCTGCCGTGAGGAGAAAGCGATGATCCGCTGTGATCGGTTCATTGATCAAAACTCATCAATCATTGCAGCCATCGGAAGAAGAAAACTGGGGATTGAAAGTACTATGAGCGGTGGGGCCCCTAGGAATCCGAGTGGGTCCCACCGTCTTTTTTAATGACTAAAACATAAGAATTGACTTTGAATGACTGAACGATAATGATATCAGAGATTTTTTTTTTTCGCAAACGTGGCTCGCGTCGCCTAATACTCAAGGATTTGTGTTCTATTGGTCCGACATTCGTCGAGTCGACCTTCTTTAAAGGCAATCCATACCATTTACAATTTTGTATCATTTTGTATATGATTTGATGTGATTAGATGATTTGATTCCATTACCAACGATTGCCCGTGATAAGAGGACTCTTTAGATATCGTACGAAGCATTGACTAGTCGGCCATCTGCACCTTATCTAGCATTTGATAATATTTTGGATACTATGGAACTATACTAGGTATTTTGAAAGGTACTCTTCAGTTATAGTATAAAACCGTATGGTAAATAAATCTAAAGATAAATCTAGAAGTTAAATTGTGTTTTATTTTTGCACAAAATTCCTTATTGATTGTTTATAGGGACTAAGTTTTGGATTTATATCAGATTGCCACGTGTCTAGCTAATTGCTCATAGTGGGTTTTGCATTTGGATTAACGCTTGACAATGGCCAATTTATTCCAAATCGCACCTCTTCAAAATAATTTATTTGCATGCTGAAAAATTGAATCCATAAATTTGTATTATTGCACAGTGTCTACGTACCATTAAGCTATACTTGTACACATGTGATTATCATAAGTAACGTAATTATTCTACATGTCATGGTATTAACGATACACGTAAAAAAGTAACTTTTCAATGGTGTTATGTGCTCGATATGAATTCTAGTGTTTGACCAAGAGAAAGAAAAAAAAACAGTTCTTGTGAATTCTCTATTATGATCAACAAATCCTGAATATTTAAGGAAAGATCTGTCTCAAATGTCAAACGAAAGAATAGCCCCAAAGAGGCAAAAATGATGCTGCTAAACTCTCTCGCTTGAGGGATGCAATCAATCCATGTTACCCATTCTACAGGCCAATCCCTTCATGCACGTAATCCATACATCACTTACACGTCAAACCAATCCTCTCTCTCTCTCTCTTTCTAAGATGAATTTCGGCGTAGAAAGACGAAGACTTTATGGCCCTCGACGTGTCGAAAAACGAAGATGAACATGAGGTATAAAAGGTACGGCCACGGACCGACCATATCTGAAAATTAAAAGCCTCTCGCTATCTGCCTCGACCGCCCAAAGAAAAAGCACTCGGAAAACCCTGCCACCTTCGCATCCTCGGTTTCGAGATTCGGAAGGGTTTCCAACTCCCGCAAGTGGTCTCAGGTCCTCGTTCGAAGACTTCTCCTTTTTATCCTCCCCTTTTCCATGTCTTCTTGGTTCCCCTTTGTTGTTTTCCCTCCTTCATGATTGAACTTCCCTCGTTGACATTTTCACGTGTTTCTGAGTAAATGATCCGATTGACTTTTGAGATGGAGATCTCTCAACTTGGTACGTCGGGTGCCTCTTTCCATGCTTTCGTTGATACCCTTTATTGCTTTCCCTACTTCATGGTTGAAATCCCTAGTTGACATTTTTACATGGCTGTGAGTAAATGATCCGATTGACTTCTGAGTTCGAGATCTCTCGATTTAGGACGTTGGGTGCCTCTTTTTATGAATAAGAAATATGACCCTTTTGTCGCTTTTTGTTGCACTTGAAGGAACAACATTTGTTTATTTCTTGGGGAGATGAGGGGAGGCAAGAGTCCAATAGTCCAAAGTTTAGTCAGTCCCACTTAGGACTATTTGTTATTGTTTTAGGTAAAATGAAGAGACGCGTGTACATTAGAAGTCCTATGATTTATATACAAAGGATAATCAAGTTCTGAAACTTAAATCGTGCAGCCAACCATTAAAACTTGTCAAAATAGTGTAGTGAATTATTTCCATTTACTCGTCTGTTTAATGAAAAACTGTCCAATAAAACTTTAATATATTGTACAACGGTTAATTCAATTCAAAATATTTAATTGTGCCAATTTAATTTTGAATCTTTTTTACGATTGATCAATTTAGTTATAACAACCAATTTTGGGAGGCAAATGCTGAAGAGGATGCTAGCTGTCCTAAGTGGCATTGTCAGTTATGATATGGATAATTGTTGTAGTTTTTTAATTTTCTGAATTTTTATTAATTTTCATTATTTATCTTATTTGTTTCTTTTTTATAACTGTCACTAACTAAGGATGAGCAACCTCCACCAACCACTCGACTAGAGCCTTCGAGCCCTTGCTAGCAATGGGCAAGGCCTAATGAAGCCCTTGCTAGCTGCAAGCCCAATCCAGTAGGGGCCACTGGCCCTTAACAATAAAAAAAGAAAATTAATAATTCGAAAAAAATTACATTAAAGGATTTACAATAAAATTCTCACATTAACACCAGCCATATCATGTAATACAGTGAACATTCACGTCAACAATTTGTGGCTAGAATTTGTCATGACTATTATTGAAAAATCATTGAAAGATTTAGTACAAAATTGTCATATCTAGAAAATCTTAGAACTGAACTGACATCATACAAAAGGTTTCTTTAGACAGTTATCTCTCTGTTTTAAGTGAAGGAAATATCTAATGTGGACCTAATCAATTAACCATTCTGGTGTTCCAGTCTCATCTCAGTCTCCTTTAAGCTGACATTGTCGTGCCATTGCGACTATCCTCCCATGAGCCACACCCTCATTCTTGCATCATCGTAGTCTCATCAAATTGACGCATCGGAGACAGCGTTCGAGGGAGGAGTCTTAGATCTTGACGGCGGAGTTGTGTACTGCAAAGAGGTCGGTCTAGTCCTTTGGGCCAGGCAACGGTGGTGGTGGAGGATGAAGGTGCATTTTTGCTGGGTGTACGAGCTTACTTGATGCCACATTTACGAATTGTAGTCAAAACTATATTGCAGAAGAGAAAAAATATTAGAGCAAATCCATGTTGTAGTTTCCATCAATCAAAACAGACTGATTCACTAAAAACGTACTTAATTGCACTACATGAATTTTCCAATACATAAGGTGCGTTGACTTCACAAAAAATGAATGATTTAGAAAATAATTTTTTTTCTAAAAATGATATCTTATATCACTTGTAAAAATAAAGAAAAAATATATTTTCATCATCCTTGAAAATATTTAGACATTAATTATCATCGATAATGAAAACATTTTGTATTAACTAATTGTTTTTGGTAATACAAGTGATTATTTTTTGGAAAATGTTTTTGAAGTCATTCGTCTTCTGGAAAAGAAACAGAGCCTTAATTACACTTTATAATAATAATAAAAATGGACCTAAGGTGATCCTAGCGCAATGAAAAATTCATACTGTAATTCAATTTATTGGCCTTATGATTTTACCAAGTAAAGGTGGGAATCTGTCTCACTAAGAGGCCAACGCATTGTTTTTATTATGATCCAAAGAATAAATATTAGGAATCCAGGACTATATAGTTACCCGCAATTTCACATGTATTATACTGTATAAAATTTCAAGCGATGTATAGATTACAAATGACCAATTTGAAGTAGAAATTTTGTGACATATATCAGCAAATTGTGTATGATTGTCGCTCGTGCGTGAGAGTTAGTGTTGACATTTTTTAGATCATAGTCAATCTACCCTAAAAACTTATCATTTTAAGAAAATACAAGTTAATACTAAGGATACATTCTGGAGATATTAGGGATTTAGATTAAAAAAACTTATTTACAAAATCAATTTATAAGATAACATGATAGAACGTTTTAGGTACTTAAATATGACTTGCTCATTTTAATATTTCTATTAGAGTTTGATACCCATATATGACATCTCGACTTTCCGCTTATGACGTCCTTATAATATTCTAGAAAGGTGTACTTTTATTTAGGTAAAATAAGAACATTATTACTTAGCGAAGATATTTTCTCCTTTGATTACACGTGCGCCCACTAATCTTTTGATCTCCCATGTATTTAAGATTGTATCATAGTCAAGTCAAATGATAGGGAATCCTCAACAATCTGCTATGAAGTGCTGGACCTCTTTTCTTTTCTTTTTCTTGTTTTTTTTTTTTTTTGTCAGAAAGATTGGAGTTTCATTAACTAGATAAAGTTTGAAAATTCAAGTTCAAAGCATCTTGAGCAAAGTAATTATCAAAAGGCTTATGGAGAAAAAGAGGCCCAATTTCTAGATAGGGCTTTCATTTGTTGGGCTTTCACAACCCAGTCAACAACTTGGGTAGTCTCTCCAAACTAGCTGGACTTAAAAAGCAAAAAATTTGATTAGTTATAGGGAAATTGCACAGGAAGTCCTAATGCAATTAAATCCTAAACCATTCAATTGGTTCGATTGAGCTCACATCCTCATTAAAAAAGGGCAATCAAGTCATTTTGATTAACAATACCTAAAATTGCTCACGTGTCACCCAAAAAAATTACTTATCTGGCATCCTTAAATTGCACTTTTATGATTGAATTGTGTCTTTCAATAGAAAGTCAAATGACTTGGCCAAACCAATTGAAAAATATAGGAGTCGCTTGCATTTTTCGATGAAGGATGAGAACTTACTCGAACCAATTGAAATGCCTAGGACTTGATTGTATTGTTCGGTAAAGGATTAAGACTAATGATGCGATTTTCCCATTTGTAAGGTCATACGATAGACTTTTTTTCAGTACTTGAATATGACCTGCTCGCTTAAATACTTTTTTTTAGAGTTTGATGCAAATAGATGACCTGTTAGATCTAAGTTAACAGAGTATGTATCCATAATAGTACCCAAAATCTGTCATCATCTCGACTTTTCACACGTAATGTCCCTAGGATGTTCTAGAAAGGTGTACATTCATTAAGGTAAAAAAAGAAGCATTTTATTACCATAATGTAGATATTTTATTCAATAATTAGTGTTGTGCCACTTACGTAATCTCCCATATCTAGCGGATCTCTCTCTTAGGAACATTCAAGGATCAAACAAAGTCCATGAAAAATCTGGTTTTGGAAGACTCCATCATGAGTTGTCGTGATCGAAATGCCACATGAGATGTGACCATTGAAGTCAAATTCAATGAATCACTATTAGAATTGGTTGTGTAATTAATTGGGAAATGTGTAAGAAATTGATGTGATGCGACATAAATTAAACTCTTATAAATTCTAAAATTGATAACTCAATTGGCCAAGCCCAATAGAGAAACTTCTTTTTATTGCGCATTTCCATACAATCAAATGGAAAGCTCTAGAAGAGTCATTTTCTAAGGGTCCACACTATAGGATAGAACAAGTGCATCTCTATTTGATGGGGGCCAAGGATTTCTTCTCCTATATTATCAGGGTCAATTAACTCAAATCACTTATACCATTAACTACATTATTTTAATTGTGTACGGCCACTCTTAGGTATGGACAACTACTTAAAGCATTAGATGCACATAAAGTCAAATTGAATAATTCATGATTAGAATTGGTTGCATAATCAATTGGTAGACGTGAAAGAAATAGATGCTACACATGTTAATTTTATAAATTCCAAAACTTAATATTTTTTCTATTTGAAATGACTTAGCTTGATAAGAAAATCTCAATTCGTTGCATCTTTCAATACAATCAAATCAAAAGTTCTAGAGAAATCATATTTTAGGAGCCCAAACTATATGATGGAACAAGTCCATTTTTATTTTATGTGGGGCGAAGACTCCTTCCCTGATACTATCACGGTATGTTATCTTAAATCACTTATACCATTAATCACATTACTTTAACTGGGCAAACTCACTTTGAGGTATGAATCATTATTTAATGCATCAAATGCACATAAAGTCATCATTGAATGACTATCGCATGTTATAAATTTTTATATTTGAACACTTTCGAAAATGCCAAAATGAATATAATGTTTGGCTCAAGCTTCAAGTTTTGGTAAAGTTTTGTTGCGAAGTCGTCTACTATAGGGAAAAATGCTATCTCATTGGACCTTTGATCGACACGAGTATCTTTGCACAAAATACCCTAGAAGAATCAGTTTAAAAATCGACTCAATAACTGGAGCAATTCCATGCTTGAAACTATTTCCTTACTTTTTAAACGAATTAAAATTTCCTATAAATAAACTCGAGCTTGCTAGAGACAACTTTTTTTTGAAACAATCTAACAAGAAAATATCAATGATTTCATAACAATTATCACCACAGACAAACACATAAGGCAAGTGGTAGTCATGAACACATCCAAATACTTCCTAGTAGATATGCAATCATAAACGAAATTTGTATCCTAAATCAACATACTCTAATCTAGCTTCCCAAATATAGGAACTCTAGATCCAATACTGCTTACAAATCCAGACGACCAAAGTAGTACAAAACCTCAAAATCTCCGGCTGTGCTGCCGCCGACCCAAACGTAGAAACATAATTGAGTGCAGCGCCGGCGAAACCGATCCCGTTCCGCCCTAGCAAGAACTGCCCCGGAAACGTGGAACCGAGCGATTTCATCAACGCTGCACTCAATGATGTTTCTGCATCATGGTAGTCTCCCATCTGCTCGAGCATCATCATCATCATCATCATCATCAAGATCTGAAGCTTTCGTACATCCGGAGCCGGTCTTTTATACTGTAGTCGCCATGAGGGTGCAGTACACGGTGACCTCGGATTCCTTTTGTACTGCCCTCTCGATCTGCTGAACGAGGGGGGGAGCAGAGGTTTCGGGTCTTGTCGGGGAACGTCATTGCGTGGGGAGGAAAAGAGGGGGGGAAGTTTCTGTACTTCGTTGTTGTACTGGACTCTTGTACTGCAATCTCGTCTCCTTCACCCCTGCCAACCACCGAATCTTTGAAGCCGTCGTTCGTCGAAAAGGATGCCGATGCCCGGCGTCACATGGCGACTGATCAGCTGAATTTTTGTACTTGAGAATTTGAAGAGTTTTATGCAAATTCGCAGCTTGAATAAAGATGTTTTTATTGGGTTAATAGTGTTGAAAATCCTAAACTAATACCTTTGTGACACGTATATTCCGAACTAATAATCTTTTCATGAAGAATTTTAAACTAGTACCGATGATGGATCTGAGTTAGAGACGTTGATTTTTGGATTTTTCTGAGACCAAAATTAGTTTAGAGTATATATATGATAAGACGAAAAATAATTTGAGATGAATGTGTAATTTGAGATTGCGGTATTGTAATTTCTCACCGCTTGGGAGCTACTGCATAATATCATCATAGAAACAGCATAATATCATCATAGAAACATCTTGAGGAACTACTGCAGTTCTCACGTACGGAATTCCAATAATAGCGAAAGATTGGACACCGTGGCATCTTCCGAATACTTCAGTATATGATTTTCTCGTTTGATGCTTTACTGATCACACATTCACTCGTGAAGTCTGATGTAATGTGTGTCCTCGGTTCTAAAATTACAAATTACTCAGCTCGTAACAGTAACATCTAACCTCGTATACATGAATGACAAAGGGTTGCCAATTGGAACCAGAACCTAGTTTTTTTTTTTTTTTTTTTTTTCGAACCTAGTTCGGAAATGTAAATAAGAGCCTTGGTACGTAACAAATTGAAAAGTGCTGAGTTCCGTTAGAGGTATGACAACACTGCTATTGCAATGGCATCGATTTACACGGGATTTGAATAAGTACATATATGGAAGTGTGCGTACAAAATGAGGAGCCTAAAAACCAAACATCAAATAATAGTGTAGACTTGACAGACCATGCTATATGAAAATTAAGTCACACCTGACATCCCCAGTATCTGATTCTATGCTGCATCGCATCCCTCAAGGAAAAATTTGCATTGAGTTAGAGCAAGGGTGGTCGGACATTGCAGCTAGTAAGCCTCCGATGTTCTCTCTTTCCATTCACGATGATCATGATCATTTGATACATCGCAGAAGAAAAAAATCTGCCAGATATTTTGGGGGAAATTTCTCTTGCATTCAATGGACAATCACAGATTCATGACTGGTGAAATGCCTGCAAAATGGTTGAGTTATGAAGTTACACGATGATGCAATGACAATACCAAATTCCATGGAGAGAGAAGGAGAGAGAGCTGAACCGGGAATTGTAAAGTGAATGATATTCTAAAAGTGATCAGTGAGCTTCACATCAAATTCTAAGTATGTATGAACTTACCTCTCACTCAACCCGATCGGCTATATGCAAGATTTGGGCAGTTGCTCACACCATGCTGAAGACGTACCTCAAACCCAGTGCTGCGTAGTTTAGGCAAGCAGCGCAGTTGTATTATTGACAATGAAGAACCTGCTGAGCTGCCTCCAAATATAGTTTCCAAGCTTTCACAAGAGTTTATCTCAAGAAGCTCCAGGTTTGGCGGTAATTCGGATGAGGGAGAAACGTCTTTGAGCTGGGGACAAGATTCTATTTTAAGCTGTTTTAGTTTGTTGAAGCTCATTGGCTTCACATTCTGATTGCATATGGTCTTCAGCCTAGCAGCATAAGAAATATGGAGAATTTCCAGATTTTCAGCTTCTCCAAGCACTTCCTCTAAATTCTCGAGATTTGGACACCGTCTCACTTTCAGTACTTGCAGGGAGACCATCAGAACCCCAATTCTCTCAAGCTTCGGCAATTCCATAAGATCTAAGGTCTGCAAGTTGCATTCTACAGACATCCCAGGTTTATATAGCTCTTTCATTTCATCACAAAATTTGATCCGCAGGGTCTTGAGCTCCCTTGGCAGCTTGGACAATGGGAAGATGCTGGTGAGCATTGGGCAACACTCTATATGCAAGCTCTTAAGACCTTCAAAGACCTCGGACTGCACTTCACATACGCATCTTAAGGAAGACAAATTACACAGATAAAGAAACTCAAGCTTTCCTGAAGCTCTGGCATCTTCTTGTCTATCAACTATACTCTTGATACTCATGCACCTTTCAAGCCAGCAGCTCTTTATTGATTTCAAATTCTCTTTAACAAGTTCAGATAAGTGACTAAAAGAGCTATCATCAATTAACGATATGTGTTCGGCATGCTCAAGAACACTTTCAGGTAGACTGGATTTGCAATAGGATCCATGGATCTCCAGATACCGACCTAGCTCTTCATGATGAGGAATTCTTCCCTGAAACTTGATATCAGTCAGTGGGCCCCAGTCTCTAAGGTCGTATATCCTTCCATCTTCATTTTTGGAAAGCCAAACACAAAAGTGGAATTTTTGGAAGTATGTATCCCACAACTCGGGACTTTTTTCCATGAACTGGAGAAAGCTGGTACCACACATCAATATGGAAGGACTGTCAGGAGATGCAGGATTCTCTGAACTTAGGGATCCATAACCTTCCAAGTTGAACTCCTCTGGAATATACTTTACCTTCTTCCAATCAATTCCCATTTTCATATTCTGCAGATTGATCTTCCTCAGACTAGTCAGAGCCGAAGTTTCATAGGGATATTGTTCTATTTTTGTGCCTGAAAGGTCTAGAACCTCCAATTTGGTAAGAGAATCCAAGTTTTCCAAACCTCCCAAATCAGCACAATCTCTTAGGAGTAGCTGCCGAAGGTTGCCGAAAGTATTAAGGGTAGGTAAAGAGTCAACTTTAGTCCCGGATAGATCCAGCAGCTCAAGCTTCTTTAGGGCATCCAGCTTCAACACTTTGCAGGAACAATCTCTCAAAGAGAGTTCACTAAGGTTAGTGAGGTCAGAAAGCAATGGCAATTCTTCAAATTTTATTTCAGAGAGGTTGAGAATCCTTAGTTTGCTCATACGACAAAGAAAGCCAAGTATATTGCTCAAAGATTTTGAGCCATGGAGGTTGAGTACCTCTAGATTTGGCAGGTCTTTCCAGCTATGGACTTTCAAGTTGGGGCAATTTCTTATTATTAGTTGACGGAGGCTGATAGGAAAGCAATCTGGCAGAAGGCTTTTAATTTGAGTCTCTGAGAGATCAATCGTCTTCAGGTGAGACATGCCCTGAAAGGAGTCATTGCTTGCTATCACTAACCCAGAGCATCCTGAGAGATCAAGAACTTCCAATTTCTGAAGTTTACTCAATTTTTGCAACTCAGTAAGACATTTACAATTCTTTAGCACGAGGACACGGAGTTCAGAATGCTCAGGAAGTGATGGAAGAGCTTTTATTTTAGTATTTGAGAGGATGAGTTGGCGAAGGGAATTCAGATGTCCAAATGAATCATCTTCAAATTCTTCCAATATAGAGGCATCAGAAAGGTCCAGCCCCTCAAGGCCTTTGAGGTTCTGCGTGGATGGCAATTTTAGAAGACAAGCGCAATCACTCAAAGAAAAATGAGATAAGCCATTGATGTTGCTAGGTAGCTTATTCACAGCACTACCCGTGAGATCCAGAACTCTAAATTTAGTTTTAGTTTCTTGAGAATCATCTTGTACTTCTTTTAAAGATTTTGTCCCTGAAAGAACGAGAATCTCAAGTTTTGTTAAAGGTCTTAGGGTGGGAAGTCTTGCCAGGGATGCACAGTCACTTAGGAGAAGTCGAGTGAGCTCTCCCAAATTGTGAAAAAAGGGCAAGCGCCCAATCTTGGTTTTAGAAAGATTGAGAATTTGAAGTTTCTGGAGCGGATTGAGGGTCCTGACCTGGATATTTTGGAAAGATTCTGAACCAGAGAAATCAAGCACTTCCAGTTTTGCCAATGAAAGCACTTCCTGTTTTGCTTCTTCCTTTCTCTTCAACAAATCAGGATTACACAATCGTTCCAAATTGGGGCAGTTTCTAAGAATGAGCCAACGGAGTTCCCTCCGATTTAAGACAGAAGTAGGTAGCCACTTAATGCCAACTTCAGATAAGTTAAGCGATCTAAGATCTTTCATAGGCTTGAAAAGATCTTCATGGATTTCCTTCAACAAACAAGCCCCAGATATCTCAAGAACTAGTAAGTTCACATGTCCATCGATCTCATCTATACTCTCCAACAGACGACAGCCCCTAAGAACAAGTATTTGAAGCTTCGTCAACTTTGAAAGTGGGGAGGGCAGCTTTTTGAACATCGGATTTAAGATGACTAGGACTTTAAGTTGTTGGAAGAATGTTTCAGGGGCTCCCAATAATTTGGGGGTTTCCCTGCAAAAACGAGCACCATCCATAAGGAGCGTGGACATATCACTCCTTTTCCCATGACCTGTCTTGACCATCCCATCGGTCTGTATAACCCTCCCAAAACCAGCCCAAGTTTGGTCCTTCAGCACACTAGCCACGCCAATGCATGCCTCACTAAGTCCATCATGTCGGTGATCAGTGACTCCCAAAGCATCACTTTCCATATAAATATGACTATACTCCCTTTCTCTTAGAAATCCACGATCTCTGAGCTCCATCAGAGTACGATGTGCATCCTCATAGGCCTTCTCAATATTATCACAGTGATCAAAATACCCTTCCAGTAACCACTGAGTTATCAGCTCATTGTAGTGGATGCCATCATGATGGAGAAACAAGTATCTGCAGTGCCAACAGCACTTAATGAGGTTGCTTGGCAACATTTCATACACATGCTGCAGTGTTGTATAGATATCAGCAGATTTCATTATAGAGGCCACTTCTTCAACTGCACTCTCCAATTCAAAGTCCTCAACATTATTCAAGGCTTCTGCTATCATAATAATTGCCGCAGGATGACCCGAGCTACCTATTCCAATAGCTGCAGACAGTCTTTCAAACCCCGTTGCCCTTTTAACTTCCGCCTTGACCCTTTTCTGCAGTAAATTTATTGAGTCAACCGGAGACAGGAATCCAATTTCAAATGACCTGCTATTGTCTGTCTGAATTGTATCCCCATTTCCCTCATTGCCAATAATGGTATCACTGCCTCTTCTTGTGATTAAAACCTTAAGAAGGTGCGGGCGGTGAGAAAGAAGCTCACTTAAATTATCAAGAATATTCTTTTGGTCAATAATATTATCCAGAACCACAAGAAGATATGGACCTTTTCCAGCCCCAGGAGCATCCTTCTGATCAACCTTCAGTGTTGGCTTTGGTTCAGGCTTTCCAGATTTCTTCTCTTCAAGTTTTGGTTTCTTCTTTTCCTCAAGTTTAGATTTCATTGAGTCAAGCTTTTTCCTTATTTCCTGTTTCAGATATTCTTGGTCCACTTTTTGCTCCTGCTGCTTCATCTCAGCATTGTCATCTTCCTCCTGCTCCTCATTAGAAGGAAATACGGATAGCTGAATGGCAATATATTCAACAAGAGATTTGCCTTCATATCCTGGGACCACCCAAATAGTTCCATAGAAAGAGTCCTGGAGGCTGGCAGAAGTACTTATCTCTTTTGCCATCCATGTTTTACCCGCTCCAGCTTCTCCAAAAAGGACAACTCTTTGCACATCTTTGTCATTTAAAGAATCTATAATCTCTTGTTTCCGAATTTCCAGAGAATCTGTCGAGTTGGCCATTGCTGGCAAATGCAACTGTACAAACAGGACATTGGTTAAGGATAATTTTCTTTCCTTTTCCTTTTTCTACCGAACTATCCTTCTAAGTTAACCATACAGAACAATCTTAACTCGACTGTTGCACATGCACCATTCCATATTACGCTTCAATACAAGCATGCATTGTCAAATCTGAACTACAAAGGCTCCAAAAAGGGGGGAAAAGACTTTCAGGAAGAAAATGTAACTACTCCAACCTGGAAACCATCCGATGTAAAAATGTTTATTGTCTCATCAAACACAAATGTCACATATTACTACTTCTAGTCTCTAGAAGCCCCCGGTACAGGAAGTATGATTGCTCTACTTATAACCAATGTCCCGATATTTTTCAAATGAAATATGATTACTATAGCCTAACCATGTAGTTTTCAAATTCTTGCAGATATCCTCACAAATGCAATATATAAACAATGGACTTTGCCATGTCATCAGGAAAATTAGCATACAGGGGTTTACAATCTAACTTCCGCATGTTGTGAAGTTCTGATCAATCTGCGAGGATAAAAGAGTAGCACCCCCTGGTTCTCCTATGGCAGATTCAAATTTCTTCCAATGAATTCATTCTGAGAGTTAGGTGAAATTTGCCACCTTTAAACATATGCCAATATCAAAATTTAAGGCTTTTGCTTGGATGCATCGACTGTAATGGTAAACCACTTAGTGTTCAACAGGACTCATAAGGAACTCTGCACAACAAGGAAATCATCTGTTACAATAGTTGTTCTCCGGAATACAGATTGCAATAACAAGTTTGATTTTGGAAAGTCTACATCTGCATATAAATGCAGATTACAGTTGTATTGTAGCACTTGGACATAATAAATAAGTTGGAGCTGGTTATTGTAGTTGTCCCCCAGAGTCCTACAGCTGACCACAAATGCGCAAGGAAAAGTTTACATTGGTTCATTTCATGATGACGATGGCAAAAGGAAGCAGGAAAACATCCCTAAAGCTTCACCTTGTCTCACTTTGCCCAGAAAATTGTGATGCCTCACTTTTCTTTTCAATTAAAGGTTTTGGCCAAAAGATTGTTCGTGTGCCAATCCCATCTGTAAACACTAAATCTCCAAAAGTGGGAATGCAAAACTGCAAATGTTTTGGCTAAACAACATTTAATGGACGAAACTGGTGTCCAACAAACTACTTCAACAATTGTACATATTTGTTCACAAGTCATATGCTTCAAGATTGACTCATTCCCAACGAAAAATTCATCAGGGACAAGAACTGGGGCAAGCTGATGCGTGTTGCGAATGCACAAGTGTAAAGTAGACAAAATAAGCTGTAAGCAGCAAATCAATATAGATGACAGACATCAATTGAATGTATTTTTCCCATGAAAGTAAGAGGAGAAAGATTATGAAGTAGCAACTACAGGTTGAAAATGGGCAGGTCAGGTCTGTTTCGTATTCATCTAGTTTTAAAGTCGGTTACATGAGGTTCTGCTTTCTCGAAGACGGGCCCGGTTCAGGTTCGGCTCTCAACTCATCTCATAATTCAGTTCCTTCGGACACAAGTCGGGAACTACTGGGGTTTAGTCGGGTCAGAGTCGAATGTTTCAAGATGTCTAGCATCTCTTATACCCTTTGGTGTCATGTTCCGTCAAGTCTATTTCTTTCATACAATTTCAATGGAATGTACATGCGCTATATCGGAGATGGCGACCGCATCGGAAGCGTAATGCACAGGAGGACAGGGGAAATGTGGCAGCTTAAAATCAGTGAATGCGGACTCCATACTTTCAAGATCCACATGCATCGTTCCAAACGCGACCGCATCAGTGAAGATGCAGCGCGTCGCCACGCATCGGTCGTACACTCAAGAAACAAGAAACACTGCATCGACCCAGAAGCCCAAAAGACAAGAACAACAGAAAGAAAAGCTCATCCAGCCAGATCAACACACGCTGTAAGACCAAAACAAGAGGAAACGAAGAGAAAGGCGAACCTCTGAAAGCTTTTCCGCGGCCGAAACCGCACAAAGCAGAACGTGGCAGCTCTCAAAAGCTCTCTCCCGCTTCTTCTTCTTCTTCTCTCTTCTTCTTCTTCTTCGCTCAGTCGCTGCTGCTACTCATACTCCCCTGCCCGGAGTCAACGCACGTCGGTGTTCTCTGGTCTTCGTCTTCGCCTTTTTTTCTTGTCCTTTTCCTAAATCAATTCACATTACAAATTTATCCATATTAAATTACTGAGTTAAATTATGCGTAATAATTAACTGATATACTGATTTAAAATTTTACTTATGTAAATGTACTGGTTTGATATTAATTTAATTTAACGAAAATTAACTAAAAATAAATTTGTCACAAATATATTAATTTGAAGCGTTTTATAATCAAAAAATTAATTTGAAGTAAATTTGTACTTATTTAGAAGTTTTGATGATGAAAAAATTAGTTAAGTATAAATTTATTATAAATGTACAAATTTGGAATTTTTCTTAATATTCTAAAAACAATAATCTAAAAGTGAAATGTACGTATTGCCATATATTTAGAAAAGAGTACATGAATTATTATTTGAGGTACATATATTAATTGAGATATGCATGGTCAAAAAGAGATATTCGGGCAATTTCATCAAAAGAAATTATCTTAAAAAGTTTTTAATTATTTCTAACATCCCAAAGGATAAAGAAAATTTGCACACGAGGACCCGCAACGACAAATTATCACGCGCTCTTGCCTTTGTCGTTTGAATCTTGCAGGCATGGTCTAATCATGAAACTTCTTTTTACTTATTTCTATCATCCGCTCGACGAAAAGTGAATAATTTAAAAATTAATTTTTGAAAAATGATCATTTATATAATTTGAAATAATTAGTTAATTTAAAAAAATTTCATCATTGACGACAATTTATATCTAAACATTTTCATCATTTTCGTGGAAATAAAATCATTTTCATTTTATTCATTTTCATGAGTAATACAAAAGACCATTTTTAGGAAAAAAAATTCAAATTATTCAGTTTTTTGGAACAAATATACCCTAAAATTAGTTTATATATTCCCGTGATGTTTTACTCGTATTAAAAATCCTAATGAGAGTCTATTGATTGATGTTGTTAGACTTTGAAATGGGTTGAATTTGCCCGTATCCAATTAATTATAAAACCTATCCTACGAATGCCAATTATCAATGTAATCCTAAACTTTTGTACGAAATTTCAATATAATATTTCTCACCAATTGCAGTTGGAAATTGCTTTACGTAGCATCCAGTCATCCTTGATCCTCATACAACTCCACTCGAAAACCATATCCTAAGGGATTACTACGTCGGCGATTTCTAATGACAATTGGTCGGAAAGATAATATTGGAATTTTACACAAAGATTTTGGATCATACTTGGAAGATGTAAACGTTTAGGATTGAAATGATAATTTTCTCTGTATTAAAATTTTCTTCAACATTTGATATGGTCATATTAGTTCAAGAATTAAATTGAACATTAGATAATACAACAACTCTAAAAAAAAGGGGGGGGGGGGGGAAATGTAACAAGAACGTGCAAGAAAAGACAAATTTGCAGTAGTTACGGAGGCATTAGAAGGAACCCAACCATAACTTTTTCTGTCTAATGCCTTGTAGAGTTTATTTAATATTGACATTAAAGTTGCCAATCTTGATTAAATATCTTATTATATTTGGCCAACCAAAAATGTAAAACATGGTTTTCTTCTGCCCACGACCAGCCTTTTCTTCTTCCTTGACAACTAATCGAACTCCCAGTTGGTTTAGTATGCAGTAATAAATTAATTAAGCAGAGATTTTTTCAAAATAGTAGTACCCGTAAAGCTCATGATTTAAGTAGCGTTCACATGCATCTGATCTCATCTAGTATTTACTAATACGAAGGGAAGCGGGTTTCTAATACTTCAACTACCATAACTCCTCGTTTTTTCCTCGGGCATGTCCTTAAAACTAACCGAAAGAATAAGTGGTGATGTCAAAGATTTGATGAACTAATTCCTCAAACTTGAAGTTAGGAAAAATCCGCATGGTGGTTTGAGGATGACAATATTTTAACCATACTAAGATGTGTAAGACCGGTTCTTGATAGTATAATCAGCGATTATCTTATGCAGATCTTCTCATCTTGCTATGAGCAATTGATTTCAGACACATCCTATTTTAGGTACAGAGCAGGAAACAAATCTCATGGAGCTTGAACATTGTTGCAGAAGAAACTTCACCTGACACAATGTGCAGCATGAATATATCAAGCAACTATCCTTTTCAAAGTTGAAAAGGCATGAACTTTGCATTACTTTCCTCATGAAAACCTGGATTTTAATACATGAAGATAAGGTCTCGTGCTAATATGGAACTGAAGATGAGATGAGTTGTGCTTCATGCTTGAAGGCAAGTTTTCCTAAGGGGAAGTCCAGTTAGATCTCTAAATTTCTTTTGAATCTTCAGTTCAATTATGTACCGAACACTCGGAACGGTGTTGATTTTAGTAATTTGCTGCGAGATTGCCTGGTGAGGCCTTGAATACATCTGTGCAGTTTGATGGTGGAGAACAGAATGGAGATCAAACAGATGAAAAACAGAGTTTCTCACTAAAAGTCATGTTCCTCATTGCGCATACTCAACAGAAATATCAGCACCGGAAATATCAAGAACCTCTACATTTTCGGCTTCTCCAAGAGTTCCTTCTGAACTTTTTGAGATTTGGACAACGCCTCACTTTCAGTACTTGCAAGGAGGCCATTGTAATGCCAATTCTCTCTCCAGCTTTGGTAGTTCCATGAGATCCAAGGTCTGCAATGTACACTCTGCAGGCGCATGAGGTTTAAACAGCTCTTTCGAGCTTGGAACAGTATTCAATATTCAGTTGTTTCAGATTCTCGACGGCTCTCAGCCTTCATTTTCTGACCACAAATGGTCTCCAGCCTAGTCGCACCGGAAATATAGAGAACCTCTAGAATTTTCGGCTTCTTCAAGAGATTTTAATAAACTTGTAAGATTTGGACAGTCTCACTTCCAGTACTACGCTGGTCCGTCCAGCTTTGGTAATTCCATGAGATCCAAGGTCTGCAATTTACACTCTGCAGGGGCACAAGTAAATGGCTCTTTGATTTCATCACAAAGTTTGATCTGGAGGGTCTTGAGGTTCTTCGGCAGCTTCGACAGTTGAAATTGTCGCAAGCATTCGACAGTACTTTTATGTATAAGCTCCTAAGATCTGAGAGGACCTCTGTCTCAGACTGAAAGTTATCACCGCATACAGATTGTAAGGAAAAAAGATTACACATAAAGAGAGGTAAGATTTCCCAAAACTCTGGCCTCTTCTTCTACATCTACTATACTGAGAAATTCTTTTTGCTCTCTAATATCTCTTTGTTTTGCCAGGATACAAATTCTAGAAAAAATGCGCATTTTTTACCAAAATATTGAATAGCGCTTTTTTTCTGTAAATAGACGATGCGATCATCACAACAAATCATAATTATGTAGAATCTAACAGGAACATGCATTTCATTTTCTTCTTTCATATAGGAATGGGCACAGCTTTTAGAGATTGAGCCTTTTGGACGGCTAATCCGAACTTTTCTTCCATGTTCATGTTCTCGGGGATACCACCATCTTCGAGCTTCCAATTGAATATGTTGATGAGCGAACCGAGCATCAAAGGCAACATTCTCGCGGCCAATGGCAACCCCGGACAAATCCGCCTGCCACCACCGAACGGTACCAGCTCAAAGTTTTGTCCCCTAACATCAATATCAGATCCAAGAAATCTGTCGGGCACGAACTTGTCTGGATCATCCCAAATGCTCGGATCTCGTCCTATCGCGAACACATTTATGTAAACCTGTGCACCCTTTGGAATGGTGAAACCGCCTATAGGAAAATCTTCCCCAGATTTTCGAGGAAGAAGGAGAGGAACTATTGGGTGCAACCGGAAAGTCTCTTTCAAGACAGCTTCTAAATAGGGCAAGCGAGAAATATCGGCTTCTTCGATCGTCTTGCCTTTGCCAATGACTTGATGGAGCTCAGCTTGGGCTCTTGATAGCTTTTCTGGGTTGCGAAGTAGTTCTGTCATTGCCCACTCCAGAGTGCTAGAAGTGGTTTCGCTACCGCCGGTGATTATGTCCTGCATGATCCACGTCACAAATCAGAGAGCTTTTTTCCAAGAAATTAGATCATAATTATCACAATTGGGGAAGCATGATAGAGGAGACGGTACCAGAAATAGATGCTTGACTAGGGAGATGTCCATGGTCTCATTTTTATCTTCAATTAAATCAAGGAGATAATCCAAAACATCGTTACACCTCACGCAACCCTTCTCTGTCCTCAGCTGCAACCTTCTCTGGATCACACCATCGAAAAAGTCGAACATCTTCTGGATAAGCACCTTAAGGCGACGCTTCGAACCGTGCAGGTCGATCATCTTGAGCATGGGAAAATAATCTGCCAGTTTAGGCTTTCCAATCTCAAAAAAAATTTGCCACACCAACTCCTTCAGCTCTCCAGCTGGATTCAAAGGTTCGATCATGTCCAAAGAGAAAAGCGTGTTTGATACCGCGTTAAGGCTGGTCCTGAAAGCCGCCTCACCGATATTCACCGCCTCGCCAGCATCTGCGCATTTCCTCACGAAGGCGACCAGCTCTTGAATTTTCTTGCTGCGAAGGTGTTGGTTCAAATCCAGTTTTTTGCTGGAGAAGATATGCAAGTTGTATACTTTCCTGAGGTTTCGGAAGAGAGGCGAAACCGGTAGCCAGGGCAAGCCTAGCTTGTCATGGTCATGAACCGTGATGGAACTGGGAACCGTGCGATTCGAGAAGACAGCGTCGTGGGTCTGGAGGATCTCTTTGGCGAGCATCGGCGAAGAGACCACCACCGTAGTCACGAAGCCGAGTTCCAGTTTGATGATGGGGCCATAGGTGCGGGCGAGCTTGGCCAGGGACTTGTGGGGAAGATCTCCGAGCTCGAGGAGGTTGCCGATGATCAGGAGAGGCCGCGGACCGGGGGGAAGGTTGGAGGGCCGAGCTCTTCGGCCCCCGTTGGCGACGAAGGAGAGAGCTTGGAACAAGCCCCAGAGGAGGTACAGACACAGAATCAGAACCAAGCAATCCATATCTCTTTCTGAATCCACAACTACAAGAAGTGCGACCACTTCCTTTGTATTTATTACTGAAGTAGACTGCTTCTTCACGGTCACGTGTTTGACTTAAGCCCGTGAAAGATTGGATTGTCGGCAAGAGCAATTCTACTTTTGCCGGAAAAAAAAACGACTTATCGTCCCACGTGTTTGGTCATATGAACTTGCACTAAGGCGACGGCAGATGTCACCATCTTGCATAAATTTCCAGGCCAAGACAAGCCCTCATGATGCATCCAACCGAGACGATGGGATAATAACCACATTAGTCACTAAATTATCTCATCACAATCAATTATGTCCCAAATTTTCCAATTTCGTCATCACAGAGACCTTTATACAAAATTTTAAAGTCATCTTTCAGATCAATTGCAGTTAAAAATTACCATTTGCATCTAATCATCCTCGATAGTCCTATGTGTTGCGCCTAACATAAACAATTTTACTCGAAACGACGTCTAGTGTGGACCATCACATCAACGATTTTCCAATGGCAATTGATTGGAAGAACTTTCGTTGGAATGTCAACAAATTAGAGACTACACTTGCGACATCTAAAAGTTTAAGATTGAATTAATATCTATATATTCGATTTAAAACTGAATTGTTAAGTTTTCCTTTGTCTACCCACATCAATTGAGTGTGTGCATTAAATGGAAGAAAGACCGTTATGTGTGAGCTTTTAATTTATTTAATGAGATAATAAAATAGCTGGTCTCTGAACTTTTTTTAATATTCAATATGGTCACACTAGCTAACGGTGTACATTTTAACGAAAGGGGTACATCGAGTGAATTTTTGAAAGTTGAAAGAGTAAGTTGAACAACGGGTAATGCAACAACTCCAGAAAAAAAAAAGGGGGGCAATGCAACAATAACGGGCAAGAAAAGACAAATTTATCAGTAGTAATGGAAAAGGAACCCAATCGGCTGTCATCGGCGGAATTACAGCTGCCAATCTTCGTTAAACGTCTCATTATAATTGCCCAAACAAAAATGTATAACATGGTTTTGTTCCGCCGATGACGGTCATTTGCTTCTTTCTTTTTTGATAGGTCAAAAGTTTTTGATGATTCATACAGCAAGAGTTTCCCTCGTTAAGTTGGCAACTAATAGAACTTCCAGTTGGTTTAGTATACAGTAAATGTAATAAATTAATTAAGGAGAGATTCTTTCAAAATAGTAGTACTCCTAAGGCTTAAGCTGATTTGCATAGCGTTCACATGCGTTGTTTTTTTTTTTGGTCAATGGTAGATGTTGCATTCATTCATGAAGATAAACGATTCTTACAAGACAACGATGGATAAAATTCTGAACATAGAATTTTCGAGAGAGAGAAAGGAGTGAAGTTCACCCAATTTGTAGGAAGTTTTTTGGCTCGGTGTGCTCTAGCAAGCCAATCCATCGCTCGGTTTGCTTGTCGTGGACAGCAGACTACCCGTGCTGATTTGCAAATGGATAACTCTTCTTTTTTTTTTTTTTTTTGGTCAGTGGCTAACTCTTCTTTACACTTCTCCATAATTTCCTTCACGACCCATGGTGATTCAGCCCGGCCCATAATAAAGTCAACGAAACTCAAACAATCACTGTCACACACCCAGCAACCCCTTTGACCGTGGTGATATAGTCCACGCATTACAACTTACAAGATCCGAACACATCAGATTGCATAGTTTTAGAAACATTTCCGATTAAATACCCAAATGACCTTCAAAAATTATGAAACTCGACTATGTGATAGCCAAGACCATAAGGTAGATACTTCATGAAAACATCGAAGTCAAATTCGTCCTAGATAATTAAATATGGACGGTTAAAATCCCTGTTCATACTACCGTAATTCCAGATCTAACCATCTCCAAAGGACCACAATTTCACCTACCTATTCTTGTTTTTTTTTTCTCTAAATTTTTTATATGTTGTACCTCAGGATGTCCTTCACAACTTTTATTAAGAAACCAAAGTGAAATTTCGACAAAAAGGTTGCCTTACAGTCCTTGCATTCATCAAGGGTCGGTCCCAAAATCTCCAGATCCAGTATTTCCAAAGAATAACGATTTCACCCACTTATACTTTTTTGTTTTGTCCCAAATTTGAGTATGTTATACTCCAAGAAGTCCTTTACAACTTTCATTTAGAGGCCGAAGCCAAACTTCAACTAAAACATTACATACAAGTCACTAGAACATTGAAGGTCAAGCTGTTTTTCTCGAGAACAGTACATTAGACTAGAGCACTACTCCCACCTCAGTGGATCCTCTTTTTCGTTTTTCCTTAAGAAAGGCAGCTTAAAAACCATCAAAGTCAATGAAATCAACCATAAAATATACGCAAGAACATATCTACATGACTTCTATCTGCATAAGGAAGAAGAAAATCAATTGGGTGTCCGATGCCTCTTACTTTTCTTCAAGAAAAACTTGGTATCGAAAATCGACCACTCCCAATCAATAGACAACAATCCCAAGAAACACTAGGATCAGAACGAATCAAGACCATCTTGAAACCGGGATGAGACCAAAAGAAATAAAAATAAAAAAAGGGAACAAAGACACAAAAAAAAAAAAAGAAGAAAAAACATAGCTGCTCTACCTTTCCTATTCACAACTTGCGGAGATGGGCGGTGCGGCGCGGAGATGGGCGGTGCGGCGTGGAGATGGTTGGTGGTGTGGAGATGGCCAGCGGCGCGGAGACATGGCGGTGCGGCGCAGAGATGGGCGGTGCGGCGACTGGGCGAGTCTGAGAGAGAGAGAGAGAGAGGGGGCGGCTACGGCGCGGAGATGGCTGGTGGCGCGGAGACGCGGCGGTGCGGTGCGAAGATGGGCGGTGCGGCGACTGGGCGAGTCTGAGAGAGAGAGAGAGGGGGCGGCTACGGCGCGGAGATGGCCAGTGCGGCGCTGAGATGGCCGATGGTGCGGAGATGGCCGACAGCGCAAAGATGGCTGGCGGCACGAAGACGCGGCGGTGCGGCGCGGAGATGGGTAGTGCGGCGACTGGGCAAGTCTGAGAGAGAGAGAGAGGGGGTGGCTACGGGCGACTAGGCGAGTCTGAGAGAGAGAGAGAGAGAGAGAGAGAGAGAGAGAGAGAGAGAGAGAGAGAGAGAGAGAGAGAGGGGGGGGGGCATCCGCTTTTTCTGCCCTAAGTAACCGGTTATGGTTCTGGAACCGGTCCCCCTTGGAACCGGGAACCGAACCGGACCCTCCTCCGGTTCGGTTCTGGTTCCCGGGTAACCCGGGAACCGTGCTCAGCCCTAATAATAGGTTCATGTCGGTTGGCTGGACCTCCAACCACTCCAAACTTTAACCATCTGTCTTCCCGTATTATGATGGATTTACCATCCCCCACTGACCATTTAACCTCTGATTCTATGGCTTCTCTTTCTGTTCAAATGCTTTGTCATCCCTAAGACGGTCGCTGCCCCTTTCTTGCCTTTCATAAGTCACCATTTGGAAAGTAGATACCTTCTAATATTCTGCTCCACAAAGCTGAAGGAGAGTTAGATAATCGCCAAGCTTGCTTTTCGAGCATTGCTCTATGTCGCAACCAAATTTTCAGGTGTGAACCACTTAAAATTAGCTTAAGGGATTGTTAAGTCTAGACTTAACTCGGGCTCTCCCAAGTCCATACTAATTCGCAACTTAAGTTCAAACTTCTTAACATGCAGATATATTCTATTTATAAGTCGCTACTAATCTATTTTTTGGTGAGTCGATTAGAAAACCAAGTAAAGTAATAGGAGTTTTACTTTACTCCTACGAACTAGAGACCAAGGGTACAGAAACTTGGTTACACTAGATTTCTCGAATGCCATTTCGGTACCATTCTTTTATTTTCAAAAATGCTTTTGCAGGCAGTTTAAATTGATTTTAAATCTATTTTCCTAACATGTGATGCAATCATGCGGGTGCGCAATCCACCAATTTAACACCCAAGTAAAGCAGTAAATAAATTGCGGGACTTACCTCATAGCAACGAAAGCACCTGCGTTGTTAGATCAGAATTCACATCAACGGTCATAGATATGATTTCTAATTAACACGTAATTTTTTTTTCACTTATTTAATGAAAATCATGTAATATGCAATGCAATATAACTAAATAACCTAATTCTAATGACATGCAATTTCTAATTAAATGGACCTAATAACAGTCTCTAAATGATGTACATTTCATGGGCCTAATTCTATATTATGTGCACATGATTTTTCTATTATAAATAAAAAAAATGCAATCTATCCTAGAAATTGCAACTAATTTATCCTAAGACAAATTTCATTTTTTCATGAAGTTCAAAATTAAGGAAAATGCAAAACATAACTATCTATATTAATATTCTATCCAACTTATATTAAGGATCAGATCAGACTAAATCCTAATTTAAACTAAGATATTATCTTAACCTAGCAAGCTCTAACCTAAGATGCAAAAATCAATCTAAACTTAAAATAAAACATGCAATTTATTCTAATATGCTATGACGTGCCAAGGATGCCCTAATTCTAATTTTTTTTTCTTTTTTTCTTTTATGAAATTCGAAATTAAAATTAAACATGCAATTCAAATAAAAAACTAACATCCTAAATGAATGCAATTTTTTTTTTGTTTAAAAAGTCGAAATAAAATCCCTATTCTAAATATGCAAGATAACAGGAAATATTTTAAAACAAACCTAATCCCAATTTAAATATTTTTGGATTTTTTTTCTTTTTACGAAAATAAAATTGACTTAACCAACACGACGGCAAATCAGACAAGATAGGATTGATATCCGTAAATTGGCGAACTATATTTTGCGCATGAGATCGGGTTAACCAATTTTAAAATTAAATCACGAATCGAATCTCGGGCGTGAGATTGGATTGTCAATTTTTGCAAGGGATTGCGAGTCGAATTTCGGGCGCGAAAATCGGATTGTCAATACCTAATTTGAGAGCTCCTCCAGTTATGAATATCACGCTAGGGATTTCAATCATGTGCATCAACAAATATATCAAATAAGGAAACGGAATTTTCGGAAATCAAAATAGACAAAAGTTTTACCTATTTCGAATATTTGCTCCCAAATTCTAATCCTCGAATGGCTACGGCTACTCGCGATGTGATATGGTAATGCTCGGCGAGGCTCACAGCTCGGAGTTGGATGTTGGGACTCGATTTTGGTGGGGTTGCGGCTTGAATGGACAGCAATTCGTCGTTGGGCGTGGCACGGATCAAAGCAGCAACGGGTCGTCACGGGATCAAGGTCAACTCTTCATTGGCATGCACGCAGTAGGACCAGGAGCGTCGAGGCTTCGCTTGGATGCAGGGATTGCCGCGCCTTGGTCAGCAAAACAACTACTTGGTTGGGAGTGACTGGAGAAAAAAAAAAAAAATCTCTTTGTGCGTATCCCTGGACGCACCAGTCAAACCCTGCAGAGAAGTGCTCCCCCTCCTCGCGTTCTTCTTTTCTCTGGAGTTCTCTAATTCAGATCACGTGGCTATGGGTTTTCCTGACTTGGTATTCTCGACCTTGGCTGACAGGTTGTGATAGTGATAGTGGGACAAACTAGCAACGGGAGGCAGCAGCAAAGACACGTCACGGCTGTCGGTGGCGCACGGCGAGGGGCTAGGAGACAATGCGAAGCTGCGACTGGCTTCGATCAAGAGGGCCTCGACCATCTCTGCTGTTCACTCTTTCGTTTGTGTATTCTCGATGTGCGCTCCCAAATTCTGAGTTGCTGACTCTCATCGTGGAGAACATGGTTTTTTTTTTTTTTTTTTTTTTTGCCATGTGTTTCTATTGTGTGGCCCTCCTCTCCAAATTCTATGCATTTAATCTATTTATAGACCACGGGTTAGGATTTCAATTTTCCAAATCCGTATCCACGAAAATTCCTTTTTCCAAATGCAATATTTGTTTTTGATACGATTTATGATTGCAAGAGGATTCTTCTAAAATTTGAAATCTCGCACAAATAAATCCGTAAAATCTTTCCAAGAATACGGGCTTGGGCTAATTTACTCCATTCATGGGTTTAGTCCAATTCACCAAATTAAAATTCTGAACCATCAATTTGAACCCATTTGTCACTGGTCCAATGTAAATGCAAATTAAAATAAATGCACCTAAAATTATATGCTATGTAATTACTTAATTAACTAATATTTTTTATGAGTTAAAATTAATCCCTAATTTTTTAATACAATAAATAATTAAACGGTTCGCTAAAAATTAGGTGTCGATACTCTGTTAAAGTTGATCAGATCTTTGAATCCCATACCTCCCTCATCTTTTCTGGTTTTTAAGACTTCCCATTTTTTTCAATGCAAACCTCTTTTTTAATCACTTTTCTGCCACCAAAATGAAGCAATTTTTCTTTCTATAGCTTTACATATAGATAGAGGAAGTTTAAAGATTGACATTGCATAAGTAGGAAGGGCTTGTACAACGCTCTTAATTAGAATTTCTTTGCCTACTTTGGTTAATAACTTTTCTTTCCATCCCTCTGGCTTCAAGTTTACTCTTGCTAAGATTCAAGCGAACATCTCTTTCTTTGAATGACCCCATTTTGTTAGAATGCCGAGATATTTTCCTGTTTTGTCTATTATTGGGACTCTGAGCTTGTGCGCTAGATTTCTTTTCAAAGATATAGGGCTGTTACTGCTGAAAAATACCCATGATTTGTTTAAATTAGTAGCTTGGCCCATTGCATAATAGTACTGATTAAGAATATTTGCTAAGTTTTGGCATTCTACAATAGTCCCATCCAGAAAGAATATAGCATCATCAGCAAAAAGTAAATGAGTCAATGTAGGGCAGAACCTGTTGAGTGTTAATACCCTTGATGCTTCCCACTTCAATAGCTTTGTTCATCGACCAGGTCAAAATGTTTGCTATTAAGATGAATGAGTATGGAGAAAGAAGATCTCCTTGTTTAAGTCCTCTCGAAGGGTTAAAATATTGAGTCAGTTCCCCATTGATCTTCATACTTAGGGACACCGTCGAAACACATTGCATAATTAAAGATACACACCTCTCACAAAAACCCATTTTCAGCATACAATCCCTTAGAAAATCCCATTCAATTCTGTTATAGGTTTTCTGCATATCCAGTTTCAAGATCGCCTGAAATTTTTCCTTCCTTTTTGTAATTCTCAGCCGATGTAGTACTTCTTGAACGATTAATATATTATCCTGGATTTGTCTACTTTGTACAAAGGCACTCTGTTCAGGCTCTATAATCTCTGGAAGGCAAATCTTTAATCTATTGGCCATGACTTTTGAAATGATTTTGTAGCTGAAATTGCACAAACTAATAGGTCTGAATTGGCCTATGTTTTCTGAATTTTTTTACTTTTGGTATCAAGAATATGTGCATTTTGTTGAGAAGAGGATCAAGGGTACCTATTTCGAAAAATTTATGCACTAACAGGAGCAAATCCAACTTTATGTCCTGCATGATTGTTTGTAAAAGAGGCCATTAAGTCCATCGGGTCTGAGGGCTTTTAGTGACCCCATTTGAAAAACTACTTCTTTGACCTCTTCCATAGTAATATTGGCCATCAGATTTTCATTTATGTCCTCTCTTACTGGGCTAGGACACTAATTTAGAATTGGTTGATAGTTCCTAGGATCCTCTGATTTGTATAGGTTCCTATAGAAGGACCCTATGTGTTCTTTGAGTGTAGAGGGATCCCTACACCAACTTTGATCTTCCATTTGCAGCATAGTGATCATGTTTTTTTGTCTTCTCTACACTGTAGTTGCATGGAATAACTTGTGTTTCTATTACCCTATTGCAGCCATTTAATGCGTGATCTCATACCCTAGAATTTTTCTTCTTGTTTCAACAACTGTTCTATCTGGTTGACAATGTTTTGGCCATCCTTCTTGCTGGAATTTTGGGAATTCTTGTTGGTTAGCTCTATTAATGCCTTGTTGAGCTCCCTAATATGACATGGTGCATTGGCAAACTTCTCTTTGCTCCACTTAGCAAGCGCTTGTGAGGTTTCATTGATTTTCTTTGAGAAACTTGTTTGACTTAGTGCTATTTTGTTCATATTTGCTTGATGATCTCTCCATACTCTTCATTTTATGTCCAATATGCTTCAAGCTTAAAATCTCTCTTCATTTTCTTACTTTCAGGATGCAACACAAGGAGGAGAGAGCTATAGTCTGAGCCAATTGCTAGAAAGGCTTGTACTTCAGCATTATGAAAGGTAATTCTCCAGTCTATAGTACACATTCAATCAGGACTCCTATGCTTATATAAGAATTTTAATATGGCGTTCTAGTTAATTGAGCTTAGTTGTTACTCATACTTTTTTGCTGTCTGAGATATAAAATGTACTGACTTTCATGGTGGATCTGAAAGGAGGTAAGTCTCATTGATTATGTGATCATGTGATTAGGACACTTCTAGGCGTATTTCCCTCATAATCAGGGTTTAGAATGTGAACTCTTTGAGATTTATATCTCACCCCGTAGTGGATTAAATTTTCAAGATCGTCGAGTGGAGTACCCAGAGTTGAGAGGAGGTGATCGGAAGTGTAGATCAGTTAGGGCTACTTCTTTTTGGAAAGCCAGTTTTTGTAGTCTTTTGATCATAGACCTTGTACATGACTCTATGTGAATATAAAAGCATGTTTCGTTTTGTGTGAATCTGTTGTCCTGTTTTTCTATCCCAAGATGATTACTGTTAGGAGATTTATTTTTTCTTCCGCATATGCAATAAAAAGAAATGGTCGGCAACTCGTCTTAGGAAGTCGCAAAATTTTATCGACTAGAAAGGGATCAGCACAAGCTTGAGGATTGGGGCGTGACAACCAGCGACCTTGCTGGAGCATCGCCGACCCCCAGCAAGGCTCGGCCTCACCTTGGCTGGGCGAGCTTGAGTTCACCCAAATCCCTCGAGCTCACCCAGATCCGACGAGGCCGAGCTCATCAAGCCATCGCCAAGTCGATGTTGCCCAGTGGTGGCCTAATGAGGCCAAGCCTTGTTGGTGGCTAGGCGAGGTCGGCCTTGCCAAATTTGGGCGAGCTCAAGCTCGCCCAACTAAGGCCAGGCCGAGCCTCGCTATGGCTAGGTGAGGCCAACGACCATCCAAAAGGAAGAAAAAAAAAAGTAAAAAGGAAAATAAAAAAATACTAAATAATTAAAAGAAACAAAAAAAATTATATAAGTTTACCAAACGTGTTTATGTTCTTTTTCTATTCCAGGAACATAAATTTTGTGCAGTTACCAAACGCGTCCTTATGTTCAAAAATTGTTCCCAAAAATATAAATAGTTTTTTCTATTTCTATTCCCGAGAACAATTTTTGAACAGAAACGTTACCAAACACGCCATAAATCTCCAAAAGTGAGAATGCAAAACAGTGAATGTTTTGGCTAAACAACATTTAATGGACGAAACCGGTGTCCAGCAAGCTACTTTGACAATTGTACATATTTGTTCACAAGTCATATGCTTCAAGATCGACTCGTTCCCAACGAAAAATTCATCAGGGACAAGAACTGGGGCATGCTAATGCGTGTTGCAAATGCACAAGGGTAAATTGGACAAAATAAGCTGTAAGGAGCAAATCAATATAGATGACAGACATCAATTGAATGTATTTTTCCCATGAAAGTAAGAGGAGAAAGATTATGAAGCAGCAACTACAGGTTGAAAATGGGCAGGTCGGGTCTGTTTCATATTCATATAGTTTTAAAGTTGGTTACATCAGGTTCTGCTTTCTAGAAGACGAGCCCGGTTCAGGTTTGGCTCTCAACTCATCTCACAATTCAGTTCCTTCAGACACAAGTCGGGAACTACTGGGGTTTAGTCGGGTCAGAGTCGAATGCTTCAAGATGTCTAGCATCTTTTATACCCTTTGGTGTCGTGTTCCATCAAGTATAATTCTTTCATACAATTTCAATGGAATGTACATGCGCTATATCGGAGACGGCGACCGCATCAGAAGCGAAATGCACAGGGGGACCGGGGAAATGTGGCAGCTTAAGATCGGTGAATGCGGACTCCAAACTCTTCAAGATCCACATGCATCGTTCCAAACGCGACCGCATCAGTCAAGATGCAGCGCGTCGCCACGGATCGATCATACACTCAAGAAACAAGAAACACTGCATCGACCCAGAAGCCCAGAAGACAAGAACAACAAAAATAAAAGCTCATCTGACCAGATCGACACACGATGTAAGACCAAAACAAGAAGAATCTAAGAGAATTGCGAACCTCTGAAAGCTTTTCCACAACCGAGACCGCACAAAACAGAACGTGGCAGCTCTCAAAAGCTCTCTCCCGCTTCTTCTTCTTCTTCTTCTTCTTCTTCTTCTTCTTCTTCTTCTTCTTCTTCTTCTTCTTCTTCTTCGCTTAGTCGCTGCTGCTACCCATACTTCCCTGCCGAGTCAACGCACGTCCATGCTCTCTGGTCTTCGTCTTCTTCTTGGTCTTTTCTCTCTTGTCCTTTTCCTAAATCAATTCCCATGACAAATTTATTCTTTATTATTTTTTATTAATTTTTATTATTGAATTACTGAGTTAAATTATGCGTGATAGTTAACGGATATACCAATTTGAAATTTTACTTACAACGATGTACTGATCTATGATTTTTCATTATATTAATCTAATTTAACGAAAATTAATGAAAAATAAATTTATCATAAATGTTTTAATTTAGAGCGTTGTATGGTCAAAAAAATTAATTCGGAGTAAATTTGTATTTATTTGAGGATTTTGATGATGAAAAAATTAGTTAAGAATGAATTTATCATAAATGTAATAATTTGAAATTTTTTTGTAATATTGATCCTAAAAACAATAATATAAAAGAGAAAAAAAGTAGAATGTATGTAATGCGACATATTTAGAAAAGAGTACATGAATTTGCTTTAGTTTATTATTATTTAAGATAACATATATTAATCAAGATATGCATCATCAAAAAATATATGGGCAATTTTCAATAGAAGAAATTATCTTAAAAAGTTTTTAATTATTTCTAACATCCGAAAGAACAAAGAAAATTTTCACACGAGGACCCACAACGACAAATCATAACGCGCTCTTGCCTTCATCCTTCGAATCTTGCAGGCATGGTTTAACCATGAAACTTCTTTTTACTCATTTCTATCATCCGCTCTGTTTATTTCTGTTCATTTGACAAAAAATGAATAATTTAAAAGATAATTTTCCAAAAATAATCATTTATATCGTTTGAAACAATTAGTCAATTTAAAAAATTTTCATCATTGACGACAACTTATGTCTAAACATTTTCGTCACTTTCGTGGAAATAAAATTATTTTCATTTTATTCATTTTTATGAGTGATACAAAAGACCATTTAAAGAAAAAATTCAAATCATTCATTTTTCATAGAATAAATATACCATAAAATTAGTTTATATATTCCAATTGGCGTGATGTTTTACTTGTATTAAAGATCCTAATGAGAGTCCTTTGATTGATGTTGTTAGATTTTGGACTAGGTTGAATTTGTCCGTATCCAATTAGTTCTAAAATTATCGTACGAATGCCAATTATCAATGTAGTTCTAAACATATGCACAAAATTCAAATATGATATTTCTCACCAATTGCAGTTGGAAATTGCTTTACATAGCATCCAATCATCCTCAATCCTCATACAACTCCACTCAAAAACCACATCCTAAGGGGATTACTACGTTAGATTTCTAATGACAATTGGTTGGAAAGATATTATTGGAATTTCACACAAAGGTTTAGGATCATACTTGCAAAATGTAAAAATTTAGGATTGAAATAGTAATTTTCTCTGTATTAAACTTTTCTTCAACATTTGATATGGTCATATTAGTTCAAGAATTAAATTGAACATTAAATAATACAACAACTCTAGAAAAAGGGGGAAATGTAACAAGAACGTGCAAGAAAAAACAAAATTACAGTAGTTATGGAGACATTAGAAGGAACCCAACCATATTTTTCTGTCTAATGCTTTGCAGTGTTTATTTAATATTGACATTAAAGCTGCCAATCTTGATTAAATGTCTTATTATATTTGGCCAATCAAAAATGCAAAACATGGTTTTCTTCCGCCCACGACCAGCCTTTTTCTTCTTCCTTTTCTGATAGGTAAAAAGTTTTTGATTCTTGATACAGCTAGGGCAGCATCACTCGTTAATTTGACAACTAATTGAACTCCCAGTTGGTTTAGTATGCAGTAATAAATTAATTGAGAGATTTTTTCAAAATTGTAGTATCCGTAAAGCTCATGATTTAAGAAGCGTTCACATGCATCTGATCTCATCTAGTATGTACTAATACAAAGGGAAACGGGTCTCTATACTTCAACTACCATAACTCCTCATTTTTTCCTCGGGCATGTCCTTAAAACTTGTTAAGGAAATCTCTTATGATATTTTAAAGATGACAAAATATATCAAAAACTACTAAAATGTTTAATAGTTGAGTAATAGACTATGTAGATGATAGAACGTATAAAGGGTATTGTCAAAGTCTATACTTGGAACAACCGGAAGACTAACTCTATACTAAAACTAAACTTATTTAGACTGTATCCAGACCTAAGACTAAATATGCTTCTTTTTTTTTTTATGATCCGGGAACCGCCGTTGGCTGGCAGCTCTTTCGACCTAGGAATAGTATTCGATTTTCAGTTGTTTCAGATTCTCCAGGCTCTCAGGCTTCATTTTCTGACCACATATGGTCTCCAGCCTAGTCGCACCGGAAATATAGAGAACCTCCAGAATTTTTGGCTTCTTCAAGAGTTTTTTATAGACTCGTACGATTTGGACACAGCCTCACATCCAATACTTGCGACAAGGCCATAGTTACGCCGATTCTCTCCAGCTTTGGTAATTCCATGAGATCCAAGGTCTGCAACTTACACTCTACAGGGCCACGAGTAAATGGCTCTTTAATTTCATCACAAAGTTTGATCTGGAGGGTCTTGAGGTTCTTCGGCAGCTTCGACAGTTGTAAATTGTCGCAAGCATCAGACAGTACTTTTATGTATAAGCTCTTTAAGATCTGAGAAGACCTCTGTCTCAGACTGAAAGTTATCACCGCATACAGATTGTAAGGAAAAAAGGTTACACAGATAAAGAGAGGTAAGATTTCCCAAAACTCTGGCCTCTTCTTCTACATCTACTATACTGAGAAATCCTTTTTGCTCTCTAATATCTCTTTGTTTTGCCAGGATACAAATTCAAGAAAAAGTGCGCATTTTTTACCAAAATATTGAATAGCGCTTTTTTTCTGTAAATAGACGATGCAATCATCACAACCAATCATAATTACGTAGAATCTAACACGACCATGCATTTCTTTTTCTTCTTTCATATAGGAATGGGCATAGCTTTTAGAGATTGAGCCTTTTGGACGGCTAATCCGAACTTTTCTTCCATGTTCATGTTCTCAGGGATAACACCATCTTCGAGCTTCCAATTGAATATGTTGATGAGCGAACCGAGCATCAAAGGCAACATTCTCGCGGCCAATGGCAAACCCGGACTGAAGGCTTTATTTGATTTGGGCTTAAGGCCCATCCGCCCAAGTTGGGCCCAGATAGCCTGGCCCACGGGAATAGGGCCCGTGGAAAGAAGGGGGTATAAAAGGGAGGAGAGAGAGAGAGAAAAGGTACCGTTTAATCAAAAAGAAAAGACGTACGCTTCTCTCCCTCCCGCTCTCTGTTGTTTTTCCTCCAAAAGCAAACAATGACTCCCGAAGGTGTTTTTGCTTCACCAGATCAACAGGACTAAGATTTCTCTTCCTCCATTGGCGTCGGTGTCTAATCTGTGGCAATCAAGGTACGCTCGAATCCGTGGTGTGCTTTACAATCGGTGATATGTGTCGTTTTCTTGGGCTTCGCTTCCGCATCGATTTAGGGGTTCAATTTAGTGTTGAATCCGGTATTTCGGGGATCAGTCATTTCCAACACGGACAAATCCGCCTGCCACCACCGAACGGTACCAGCTCAAAGTTTTGTACCCTAACATCAATATCAGATCCAAGAAATCTGTCGGGCACGAACTTGTCTGGATCATCCCAAATGCTCGGATCTTGTCCTATCGCGAACACATTTATGTAAACCTGTGCACCCTTTGGAATGGTGAAACCGCCTATAGGAAAATCTTCCCCAGATTTTCGAGGAAGAAGGAGAGGAGCTATTGGGTGCAACCGGAAAGTCTCTTTCAAGACAGCTTCTAAATAGGGCAAGCGAGAAATATCGGCTTCTTCGATCGTCTTGCCTTTGCCACTGACTTGATGGAGCTCAGCTTGGGCTCTTGATAGCTTTTCTGGGTTGCGAAGTAGTTCTGTCATTGCCCACTCCAGAGTGCTTGAAGTGGTGTCGCTACCGCCGGTGATTATGTCCTGCATGATCCACGTCACAAATCAGAGAGCTTTTTTCCAAGAAATTAGATCATAATTATCACAATTAGGGAAGCATGATAGAGGAGACGGTACCAGAAATAGATGCTTGACTAGGGAGATGTCCATGGTCTCATTTTTATCTTCAATTAAATCAAGGAGATAATCCAAAACATCGTTACACCTCACGCAACCCTTCTCCGTCCTCAGCTGCAACCTTCTCTGGATCACACCATCGAAAAAGTCGAACATCTTCTGGATAAGCACATTAAGGCGACGCTTCGAACCGTGCGGGTCGATCTTCTTGAGCATGGGAAAATAATCTGCCAGTTTAGGCTTTCCAATCTCAAAAAAAATTTGCCACACCAACTCCTTCAGCTCTCCAGCTGGATTCAAAGGTTCGATCATGTCCAAAGAGAAAAGCGTGTTTGATACCGCGTCAAGGCTGGTCCTGAAAGCCGCCTCACCGATATTCACCGCCTCGCCAGCATCTGCGCATTTCGTCACGAAGGCGACCAGCTCTTGAATTTTCTTGCTGCGAAGGTGTTGGTTCAAATCCAGTTTTTTGCTGGAGAAGATATGCAAGTTGTATACTTTCCTGAGGTTTCGGAAGAGAGGCGAAACCGGTAGCCAGGGCAAGCCTAGCTTCTCATGGTCATGAACCGTGATGGAACTGGGAACCGTGCGATTCGAGAAGACAGCGTCGTGGGTCTGGAGGATCTCTTTGGCGAGCATCGGCGAAGAGACCACCGCCGTAGTCACGAAGCCGAGTTCCAGTTTGATGATGGGGCCATAGGTGCGGGCGAGCTTGGCCAGGGACTTGTGGGGAAGATCTCCGAGCTCGAGGAGTTGCCGATGATCGGGAGAGGCCGTGGACCGGGGGGAAGGTTGGAGGGTCGAGCTCTTCGGCCCCCGTTGGCGACGAAGGAGAGAGCTTGGAGCAAGCCCCAGAGGAGGTACAGACACAGAATCAGAACCAAGCAATCCATATATCTTTCTGAATCCACAACTACAAGAAGTGCGACCACTTCCTTTGTATTTATTACTAAAGTAGACTGCTTCTTCACGGTCACGTGTTTGACTTAAGCCTAAATTTCCAGGCCACGTGTTTGACTTAAGCCCGTGAAAGATTGGATTGTCGGCAAGTGCAATTCTACTTTTGCCGAAAACAAAACGACTTGTCGTCCCACGTGTTTGGTCATATGAACTTGCACTAAGGCGACGGCAGATGTCACCATCTTGCGTAAATTTCCAGGCCAAGACAAACCCTCATGATGCATCCAACCGAGACGATGGGATAATAACCACATTAGTCACTAAATTATCTCATCACAGTCAATTATGTCCCAAATTTTCCAATTTCGTCATCACAGAGACCTTTACACAAAATTTTAAAGTCATCTTTCAGATCAATTGCAATTAAAAATTACTATTTGCATCTAATCATCCTCGATAGTCCTATGTTTTGCGCCTAGCATAAATAATTTTATTCGAAACAACGTCTAGTGTAGACCATCACATCAATGATTTTCCAGTGGCAATTGATTGGAAAAACTTTTGTTGGAATTTTAACAAATTAGAGACTACACTTGCAACATCTAAAAGTTTAAGATTGAATTAACATCTATATATTAGATTTAAAACTGAATTGTTAAGTTTTCCTTTGTCTACTCACAACAATTGAGTGTGTGCATTAAATGGATGAAAGACCATTATGTGTGAGCTTTCAATTTATTTAATGAGATAATAAAATGGGTGGTCTCTGAACTTTTTTTTTAATATTCAATATGGTCACACTAGCTAACGGTGTTACATTTTAACGAAAGGGGTACATCGAGTGAATTTTTGAAAGTTGAAAGAGTAAGTTGAACAACGGGTAATGCAACGACTCCAGAAAAAACAAAAAACAAAAAAAAAGGGGGGCAATGCAACAATAACGGGCAAGAAAAGACAAATTTATCAGTAGTAATGGAGAAGGAACCCAATCGGCTGTCATCGGCGGAATTACAGCTGCCAATCTTCGTTAAAAGTCTCATTATAATTGCCCAAACAAAAATGTATAACATGGTTTTGTTCCGCCGATGACGGTCATTTGCTTCTTTCTTTTTTGATAGGTCAAAAGTTTTTGATGATTCATACAGCAAGAGTTTCCCTCGTTAAGTTGGCAACTAATAGAACTTCCAGTTGGTTTAGTATACAGTAAATGTAATAAATTAATTAAGGAGATTCCTTCAAAATAGTAATACTCTTAGCTGATTTGCATAGCGTTCACATGCGTTGTTTTTTTTTTTAGGTCAATAGTAGATGTTGCATTCATTCATGAAGATAAACAAGTCTTACAGGATAATGATGGATAAAATTCTGAATATAGAATTTCCGAGAGGGAGAAATGAGGGAAGTTCACCCAATTTGTAGGAAGTTTTTTGGCGCGGTGTGTTCTAGCAAGCCAATCCGCCGCTCGGTTTGCTTGTCGTGGACAGTAGACTACCCCTACTAATTTGCAAAGGGCTAACTCTTCTTTACACTTCTCCATAATTTCCTTCAAGTCCCATGGTGATTCAGCCCGGCCCATAATAAAGTCAACCAAACTCAAACAATCACTTTCACACACCCAGCAACCCCTTTGACCGTGCTCTCTCCCCACGTGCCGTTTTTCACTTTCCCTCAAGTACGAAATCCTGTGGAGTAGAGAAAGGGCTTCTGCTTGCTGAGAAGAGGACGCCCAAGCTTCTATGGCGAAACCCTGAGGTTGGGACACTTGGAGTGCCACAACTTAACACAGAGGGACACTTAAGTGCCATAACTTTAAAATGGTACACTTAAGTGCCAATATCGGAGTAAAATAGGACACTTAAGTGCCACTCTGATGAAAATCCGGCCAAATGGCTGACGTGGCAATTTTCCGCCGAGTTTGGTCCAAAACGGCATCGTTTTGCATGTTGACGTGGTGGAGAAAATGCAAAAAAGGCGTCGTTTCGTGTATACGTGTAAATAATTATATACAAATTAATTAAATTAGATTTAAAATTAATTTTATTTAAAATATTCAAAAATTTAAAAAAATAAGAAAAATTTTAAAATTTTAAAAAATTAAGAAAAATTTTAAAAAATTAAGAAAAATTTAAAAAAATTAAGAAAAAATTTAAATTTTAAAAAATTAAGAAAATTTTAAAATTTTTAAAAATTTAGAAAATTTTAGAAAAATTAAAATAAAAAAAGGGGGTGGAGGTCGAACGGGGCGGCTGAGGGCTGAGCCCTCGCCGCCGCCTCCCTACCATCGCCGGCCCTTCCCGGCGGCGGCGGGGAGGCGGCGAGGGCCCACGAGCCCTTGCCGGATTGGGGCGAGGACCATGACCCTCGCCTAGATCCGGCGAGGGGTCGCGGGCCCTCGCCGCCTCCCCGCCGCCACCGGGAAGGGCCGACAATGGAGTGGGGAGGGTCGACCAAGGGCCAGCGACCCCGGGGGACCCTCCCCCCTCCGTCGTCGGCCCTTCCCAGCGACGGCGGGGAGGCGACGGCAGTGAGGGCTCAGCCCTCAGCCGCCCCGTTCGACCTCCACCCCCCTTTTTTTAATTTTTTATTTTCCTTAATTTTTAAAAATTTTTAAATTTTTTTATAGAATTTTTTTAATATTTTAAAAAAATTAATTTTAAATCTAATTTAATTAATTTTTATATTATTATTTACACGTAGACACGAAACGTCGTCGTTTTTGTATTTTCTCCGCCACGTCAGCGTGCAAAACGACGCCATTTTGGACCAAATCGCCGGAAACTTGCCACGTAAGCCATTTGACCGAAGTTTTGCCGGAATGGCACTTAAGTGTCCCATTTAACTTCAAAACTGGCACTCAAGTGTACAATTTTAAAGTTATGGCACTTAAGTGTCCTCCTATGCCAAGTTATGGCACTTGGGCTATTCTTCTACCGCGAAACCCTTGACCACCAAGCCCGTTGAGTCTCGCACGATCCCAGCAATTGAACAGTGGAATTCGCCTGGAATCCATGAAGCATCTACGTTGATCTTCAACTCGTCTCTGTCCGGCAGCTCCCACCGAATGGGTAAACTTCGATTTGTGGGTTTTGGCCCTTTTAGATTCTGCCATTTGCTGAAATTTTTTTGTTGTTCTTGTGCTAGATCCACGAGATCAATCAATTAAGGAGGCTTTGCTCTGAAAATAAGGTTGTTGCAGGACTTCCATATGTTCCATAGCACAGCTGCAATGAGTTCTTTTTTAGGTAAACCTTCCCTACCTTCGAATGTCTCCGTTAGCCATTGATCGAATCTCTTGATGTTGCTTGGGTTGCTGATGATGTTAATGCGTGGGTCTGCCCATATTTTTTTTGTCCACTTGCACAACAGAAATAGATGTTCTTTTATTTCCATGTGTGTGAAGCAAAACGGGCAGAAAGGATTGGGTAGCATTTTCCTTTTATACAGATTCTCCCTTGTTGGTATGGTGTTTTGACATAGACTCCATAGGAACATTCTCAGTTTCGAGGGTATAGCTAGACTCCATATTTTAGTCCACAGGGTTCTTTGAGACATGAAAGAACAGGATGCCCTGTTTGGGTCTATTCTTGTAGTGTTAGAGTAGGCTATGTTGTACCCGCTCTTCACAGTATATATCCCTGACTTGTTTCCTGTCCATACTAGACAATCCTTCTTTGGATTCGGACTCAGATTTATCGCAAGTATCTCATTGGTGATTTTTTCTTCAAAAAGGTTAAGAATCAGATTTTCCTTCCAAACCCTTAAGTCTTCATTGATAAGTTCTGTCACCATAACAGGTTCATGTCGGTTGGCTGGACCTCCAATTACTCCAGACTTTAACCATATGTCTTCCCATATTATGATGGATTTACCATTCCCCACCGACAATTTAAACTCTAATGCTATGGCTTCTCTTCTTGTTAAAATGTTTTGCCATCCCCAAGATGGTCGCTGCCCCTTTCTTGCCTTCCATAAGTCACCATTTGGAAAGTAGATACCTTCTGATATTCTGCTCCACAAAACTGAAGGAGAGTTGGATAATCGCCAAGCTTGCTTTCCGAGCATTGCTCTGTTAAAGTTGATCAGATCTTTGAATCCCATACCTCCCTCATCTTTTCTAGTTTCTAAGACTTCCCATTTTTTTCCAATGCAAACCTCTTTTCGAATCACCTTTCTGCCACAAAAAAAAAAATGAAGCAATTCTTCTTTCTATAGCTTTACATATAGAGATAGGAAGTTTAAAGATTGACATTGCATAAGCAGGAAGGGCTTGTACAACGCTCTTAATAAGAATTTCTTTGCTTGCTTTCGTCAATAACTTTTTCTTTCCATTCCTCTAGTTTCGAGTTTACTCTTGCTAAGATTCAAGCAAACATCTCTTTCTTTGAATGACCCCATTCTGTTGGAATGCCGAGATATTTCCCTGTTTTGTCTATTATTGGGACTTTGAGCTTGTGTGCTAGATTTCTTTTTAGAGATATAGGGCTGTTACTACTAAAAAAATACCCACGATTTGTTTAAATTAATAGCTTGGCCGTTGCATAACAGTATTGATTAAGAATATTTGCTAAGTTTTGGCATTCTACAATAGTCCCATCCAAAAAGAATATAGCATCATCGGCAAAAAATAAATGAGTCAGTGTAGGGTAGAACTTGTTGAGTGTTATACCCTTGATGCTTCCCACTTCAATAGCTTTGTTCATTAGCTAGGTCAAAATGTTTGCTGTTAAGATGAATGAGTATGGAGAAAGATGATCTCCTTGTCTAAGTCCTCTCGAAGGGGTAAAATATTGAGTTGGTTCCTTGTTGATCTTCACACTTAGGGACACTGTCGGAACACATTGCATAATTAAAGATACCCACCTCTCACAAAAACCCATTTTCAACATACAATCCCTTAGAAAATCCCATTCAATTCTGTCGTAGGCTTTCTGCATATCTAGTTTCAAGATCGCCTGAAATTTTTCCTTCCTTTTTGTAATTCTCAGCTGATGTAGTACTTCCTAAACGATTAATATATTATCCTGGATTTGTCTACCTTGTACAAAGGCACTCTGTTCAGGCTCTATAATCTCTAGAAGGCAAATCTGTAATCTATTGGCCATGACTTTTGAAATGATTTTGTAGCTGAAATTGCACAAACTAATAGATCTGAATTGGCCTATGTTTTATGGATTTTTTACTTTTGGTATCAAGAATATGAGTGTTTTGTTGAGAAGAGGATGAAGGGTACCTGTTTCGAAAAAGTTCTGCACTAACTGGAGCAAATCCAACTTTATGTCCTCCATGATTATTGGTAAAAGAGGCTATTAAGTCCATAAGGTCCGAGGGCTTTTAGTGACCCCATTTGAAAAACTACTTCTTTTACCTCTTCCATAGTAATATTGACCATCAGATTTTTATTTATGTCCTCTCTTACTGGGCTAGGACACTGATTTAGAATTGGTTGATAGTTTCTGGGATCCTCCGATTTGTATAGGTTCCTACAGAAGGACCTTATGTGTTCTTTGAGTGCAAAGGGATCCCTACACCAACTTTGATCTTCCATTTGCAGCATAGTGATCCTGTTTCTCCGTCTTCTCTGCACTGTAGTTGCGTGGAAGAACTTGGTGTTTTTATTACCCCATTACAGCCATTTAATGCGTGATCTCATACCCCAGAATTTCTCTTCTTGTTTCCACAACTGTTCTATCTGGTTGACAATGTTTTGGCCATCCTTCTTGCTGGAATTTTGGGAATTCTTGTTGGTTAGCTCTGTTAATGCCTTGTTGAGCTCCCTAATGCGACATGGTGCATTGGCAAACTTCTCTTTGCTCCACTTAGCAAGCGCTTTTGACGTTTCATTGATTTTCTTTGAGAAACTTGTCTGGCTTAGTGGTATTTTGTTCATATTTTCTTGATGATCTCTCCATACTCTTCATTTTATGTTCAGTATGCTTCAAGCTTAAAATCTCTCTTCCTTTTCTTACTTTCAAGATGCAACACAAGGAGGAGAGGGCTATGGTCCAAGCCAATTGCTGAAAAGGCTTGTACTTCAGCATTATGAAAGGTAATTCTCCAGTCCATAGTACATATAACTCTGTCTAGTCATTTTTTTACAAGGGCCTCCCCTTCCCGGTTATTCGACCACGTGTAAGCACACCCTTTGTTGTCCATGTCTATTAGGGAACAAATTCGTTCCTGAAAACAAACAAAAAAAAATCTATTTGTTTTTTTGTTCTTAGAAACGAATTTGGAATAGAAACAAGAAGTAAAAAAAAAACTTGTTTCTTGTTCCTAAAAACAATTTCGAGAAACCTCTTTTTGTTGTTCTTTTGTTTTTTTGGCCGATCGCCGGCCTTGGCCATGGCCGGTGACCGGCCATCGAGGGCTGATGTAACAGCCTGAATTTTTAGAATTTATTTTCGATTAAATAAATCGAGTCTTTACCACCGCCCGCGGTGGAAGCGTTGGTTAGGGCTTGGTACCCCAAACGCAGGGGGAAGGGTTCGAACCTTCGTGGAAGCGATGCTTCAATGCATAACGCGCGACTTACCTGCGCTTGGGGGTCAGCGGTGGGGGCCCCCGGCGCTCCAGGGTTTACTCTCCCCGCGAAGCGGCGTTCGGAGGTTCCCTGGGTTATCAAAAATAAATAAATAAATAAATAAATAAATAAATCGAGTCTTTCATCGACAACTGATAGTGCTATTCTATGAGCTAATCATTCACGAGATAATTAAGAAATCTAAATGCAATAGACTTGAGAATTCGACCAAGAATCAACTGCTCAACCGTGTTGGTTTGCAAGGGTCATTACGCCACTGTTAGAAATCGTCAGAGATCGAAGATAGGTCGTTTTGATTGAGATATGTGATCAGTGTGTAAAATACTTGTCAATTGGTGCTAGACCGATTTTTCTATCATTTTGGTATTCGGTGTTCGTAATTGAAATCTCGAGATTTTCACGACGACTGAGAGTCGCCAATGTGTCGAAGATGTACATTGTGACTCGAGATAAATCAATTATGAGTCAATTGCACCAAAAGTTCATAAAAGTTACCCAGTAGACTAGGTCACGCTAAAAGTGCATCGGATTGAAATTAACCACGAATTTGAACCTGATCTCAGAAATTAAAAGTTATGTGGTTTTGCGATCTATTTTAGGAAGGTTGACTCATCCTCCAAAAAATTTTCAAAGATTCCGGGATTTTTAGGAATAATCGATTCGGACGTTGCGGAATAATAGCGAAAATTCATATGGGCTAAATTAAAGAAAATTTGGACTGCCAAGCGGAGCTTTTGAGTGTCAAGGATTTACAAAAAATTATTTGGAATTTTTCTTCAGCGAAATTGGATCTCGATTTGGATAATTGAAGCCAAATTAGTGAAATTGGAATTTTGGAGGGACTATAATTTTGGCTTCAATTTAGATTTAATTGGAGCATTAGCTTGTAAGAAAGTATTAGGCGAGACATGTAATAAATGGAAGAGATGAGATTTGTGGACTTTTGCCCCTCCATCCAACACTTCTCCCACACGGCTTCCCCTCCATCTCCTTCAACTCTCAAAGCCAACCTCTTTCGATCCTCATCATTTCTTTTTTTTCCTCTTGCTGGACTGTTCCTCACTCTCTCTATTCATTTCCTTCGCTCCAAACACCCACACGCCTCCGCCCCCTTTGACTTCCTCCTCTGGCCGCACGTTTGCTTTTTCCTCCATTTCGCTCCACCTCACGCCCACGCGTCCAAGCCCAAGCACCATTGGTCAAAGCACAGTTGAAGCCTCCATCATTGACTCCATCCCTCCACGTGAAGCCACCTATGTAGCAACTGTTTGTGCATCCATCTCCAAGCATGGTCTTCTCCAGCAGCAAAGCACACGAAGCCACTGAAGCAAGCCATCCCCTTCGATCTTCACGCTTGCAACCTTTGCCTTTAACCACGCGTCTTCATCTTCAGTAGCCCCCATCGTCGCTCGCGGATTGATCAACGCATCAGCCCATCTCCCTCTGCCTTGTCGAAGCTGCCCCACGCGTGACGCTAATGAAGCCCATCTCCACAGCTGCTTCTGGTTCGGCCCAGCAGTTCCTTTTATTGTTTGGCCCAGCAGCCCAAGAAGCTAGCGAAGCCTGGCAAATTTGGTCTAGCGAAGCCTGCACGTTCAGCCCATCAACTCCAACAGCCCAAGTGAACTTCCATTCCAGCCCACCTTCAGTTTTGGCCAAGCCCATTTGAAGCCCAAGCCCGCGAAACAAGGCCAGCCCAACTCAATAATAAATCTCAATTTAGGTTGAGATTTGTTGGGTCAATTCTAGGTCCGGCCCGAGTGTCCGTCAATGTCGCCAAAAATTTGTATTTCGGGCCCCGTTGCGCCATCATCACAGTGAACTAGTTTCCTCAATAAACCAGTGAGTTTATGCTCTAAAATCTTTTTAGTAGACTAATGATGTTTAAGGGATGTTTAGATTTAATTAATTAAAAATTAGGTTGTTAGTTAGATTAATTTAGTGATTTAATTATGCAATTATGCATGTTAGATGGTTATATTAGATCAAGCGAGACGTAGATAAATTGTATTATTTATCTAGAAGGGTTCAGGAATTTTCCAAGCCCGTATCAGTATTTAATTTAGTGATTCTAGCCTAATTTAATATTTTTAGAAATTAAATTGAATTATTTAATTAATTTGAGAAATTAATTATTAATTATTTTTCTGGAAATTAGGCCGGGATAGTTGGTAACCAGAATTTCGTGCTAATTGCAATGGTGTGGTTAATTGTTGCAATTGAGTGTTAATTTATGTAAATTAAGTGCTAATTGGATTTTTGGTATTTAATTTCGAAAATTGTGAATTTTCAATATTTATTCAGAAAATCATGGGTGTCTAGTTTTAATTACTATATAAAATAGTGACATTTTAAAAAGTAAGAATGTCAATTTTTCTGAGTCGAGTTGACTATGTACTCACACACGGATATTTGAGTGTAATGTACGATACCCTGGGCCATATTTGAGTGATCATGTGATGGTTAAGAAAAATCATCCCAAGCTGTTAAGCTGGATGTTATCCCTATTTGGGATACCCCTAAACAACGGGAACTCAGTTGCAATAGATTCTACACCCTATGCTCCTTTGGGAAAGCCGTTTGAAATAGACGTGCCATGCTCAATGGAGTGAGATGAAGCCTGGCAATGCCAAGAGACTGCTGAACAGAGAGTAGGCCGTGTTATATGCCGAAATCAAAACTAGAAACGCATGTTTAATTGAGTTGAATGCGCCGGATTATGGGACAATTATGTGGCAAGGTATGGGACGTGTCATAACAATATGACCCTATAATCAGGACTCTTGTGCTTATTTGAGAATTTTAATATGGCGTTTCAGTTAATTGAGCTTAGTTGTTACTCATGCTTTCATGATGTCTAAGATATAAAATATATTGATCTGAAGGGTGGATTTGAGACAAGGTAAGACTCATTGATTGTGTGATTGTGTGGTTAGGACACTTCTAAGCGTATTTCCCTCCTAATCAAGGTTTAGAGCGTGAACTCGCTGAGATTTATATCTCACCCCGTCATGGGTTAAATTTTCAGAATCGTCAAGTGAAGTACCCAAAGCCGAGAGGAGGTGATCGGAAGTGCAGTTTAGTTAGGACCGCTTCTTTTTTGGAAAGCCAAATTTTGTAGTCTTTTGGTCATAGACCTTGTACATGACTATGTGAAAATAAAAGCATGTTTTGTTTAGTGTGAATCTGTTGTCCTGCTTTTCTATCCCAAGATGATTACTATCAGTGAATTTATTTTTGTTTTCGCATATGTAATAAAAAGAAAGAGTCAGTGACTCGTCTTGGGAAGTCGCAAAATTTTATCGACCAAAAAGGGATGGGCACGAGCTCGAGGATCGGGGCATGACGTCCCCATTTAGTGGTATCGGAGTGAAGTCTATAGTAGGAGTGGCTTTTATTTTATAATAATGGATGTGATTGATAGCTGTTTGGTAAATTGGTTGTGGTGATCACTTAGTTTCTAATTTTCTATGGAATTGAAAAACAAGTATCTTTAAAGAGTGTGTCAGATGAGTGATCAGGAGCCGAGAACTCCTAGGCAGAGGACCATAGTGTCAGTGACTTGAGTTAGGACGCCAACAAGGGTCGGTCCTTGAGGCGGTCAAGGCAGAGCGTAGGTTGAGGCCAACACAAGTGGTATAGTACCACCGTCGGTTCCACCGGTTGGTGCCGGGGTAGCAGTTCTTAGTGATCCTAGATTCGAAGCGATCATGCAGGCACTTTAGACTATTAGTAATCTAATGGGGCAATAGTTGTTGCCTTCAGCCATGTGTCTTCGTCTTCAGCAGCCTCCATCGTCACTGGTGGATCAGTCAGCCCATTAGCCCGTCTCCCTCTTTCATTGACCCCTCTGCCTCGCCGAAGTTGCCTCGCGCATGACGACAACAAAGCCCATCTCCATAGTTGCTTCTAGTTCGGCCCAACAGTTTCTTTTGTTTTTCGGCCCAACAGCCCAAGAAGCCAGCGAAGCCCAGTGAATTTGGTCCAGCAAAGCCTACACGTTCAGCCCATCAACTCCAGTAGCCCAAGTGAACTTCCATTGCAACCCACCTTCAATTTTGGCCAGGCCTATTTGAAGCCCAAACCCGCGAAGCAAGCCCAGCCCAACTCAATAACAAATCTCAATTTGGGCTGAGATTTGTTTGGCTAATTACAAGTCCAGCCCGAATGCCCGTCGACACCGCCTAAAATTTGGATTTCGATCATCATCGCGCTATCATCGTGGTGGACCCGTTTCCGTAATAAATCAGTGAGTTTATGCACTAAACTCTTCTTAGTGGACTAATCACGTTTAAGGAGTGTTTAAATTTAATTAATCCTGAATTATGTAGTTAGTTAGATTAATTTAGTGATCTAATTATGCAATTATGCATGTTAAGTGGTTAGATTAAATTAAGCGAGGCCTAGATAAATTGTATTATTTATCTACAAGGATTCGAGAATTTTTCAGGCCTGTATCAATATTTAATTTAATGATTCTAGCCTAAGTTAATAGTTTTAGAAATTAAATTGAATTATTTAATTAATTTGAGAAATTATTTAATTATTAATTATTTATCTGAAAATTAGGCCGGAATTGCCGATGACCGGAATTTTGTGCTGATTGCAATGGTTTGATTAATTTTTGCAATTGAGTGTTAATTTCTGCAAATTGAGTACTGATTGGATTTTTGGTATTTAATTCCAAAAATTGTGAATTTCCAATATTTATTTAGAAAAATCCCAAATGCCAGATTTTGACACCGAAAATAGTTTTAATTACTATATAAAATAGTGTGATTTTAAAAAGGAAGAATGTCAATTTTTATGGGTTGAGTTGACCGGTACCTACACACGAATATTTTCATGTGTATTTCTAATATAAAGAAAAATGTCAGGTTTACCATTTTAATTGAAGCATTTGAGTGCAATACACAGTGTCTTAGGTGACATTTGAGTGATTGTGTGATGGTTAAGAAAAATCATCCCGGGCTGTTAAGCTGGACGTTATCCCTATTTGGGATACCTCTAGACAACGAGAAATCAGTTGCAGTAGATTCTTGACCCTATGCTTTTTCGGAAAAGCCGTCTAAAAGAGACGTTCCGTGCTCAATGGGTGAGAGTAGGTCTCGTGCTATATGCCAAGATTAAAACTAGAAACGCATGTTTAATTGAGTTGAATGTGCCGGATTATGGAACAAAATTGCGTGGCATGGTATGGGACGTGTCATAACAATTCGGCTCTATAATAAGGACTCCTATGCTTATTTGAGAATTTTAATATGGCGTTCCAATTGATTGAGCTTAGTTGTTACTCATGCTTTCATGCTATCTGAGATATAAAATGTATTGACTTTTAAGGTGGATCTGAAACGAGGTAAGTCTCCTTGATTATGTGATTATGTGATTAGGACACTTTTATGTGTATTTCCCTCATAATCAAGGTTTAAAACGTGAACTCGCTGAAATTTATATCTCACCCCGTCGTGGGTTAAATTTTCAAGATCGTCGAGTGAAGTACCCGGAGCTGAGAGGAGGTGATCGGAAGTGTAGGTCAGTTAGAACCGCTTCTTTTTGGAAAGCCAGTTTTTGTAGTCTTTTGATCATAGACCTTGTACATGACTCTATGTAAATATAAAAGCATGTTTTGTTTTATGTGAATTTGTTGTCCTATTTCTTTATCTCAAGATGATTATTGTCAGGAGATTTATTTTTGCTTCCGCCTGTGCAATAAAAAGAAAGGGTCAACGACTCATCTTAGGAAGTCGCAAAATTTTATTGACCAGAAAGGGATTGGCATGAGCTTGAGGATCGGGGCGTGACAACCAGCGACCTTGCCGGAGCATCACCGGCCCTTGGCAAGGCTCGGCCTTGCCTTGGCTGGGCGAGCTTGAGCTCATCTAGATCCCTCGAGTTTGCCCAGATCCAGCGAGGTTGAGCTCGTCGAGCCACTGCCAAGTCGGTGTCGCCCATTGGTGGCCTGACGAGGCCAAGCCTTGCCGATGGCTAGGCAAGTTCGGCCTCGCCAAATCTAGGCGAGCCCGAGCTCGCCCAACTGAGGCTAGGCCGAGCCTCGCCATGGCTAAGCGAGGCCAATGACCATCCAAAAGGAAGAAAAAAAAAAAGAAAAAAGGAAAATAAAATAAAAAGAAACAAAAAAAATTATATAAGTTTATCAAACGTGTTTCTGTTTTTTTTCTATTTCAGGAACAGAAATTTTGTACAGTTACCAAATGCGTTTTTATGTTCAAAAATTGTTATTGGGAACAAAATGAGATTTTTATTTCTGTTCCCGGGAACAATTTTTGAACAAAAACATTACCAAACACGTCATAAATCTCCAAAAGTGGAAATGCAAAATAGCGAATGTTTTGGCTAAACAACATTTAATGGACGAAACTGGTGTCCAACAAGCTACTTCGACAATTGTACATATTTGTTCACAAGTCATATGCTTCAAGATTGACTCGTTCCCAACGAAAAATTCATCAGGGACAAGAACTAGGGCAAGCTGATGCGTGTTGCGAATGCACAAGGGTAAAGTGGACAAAATAAGCTGTAAGGAGCTAATCAATATAGATGACAAACATCAATTGAATGTATTTTTCACATGAAAGTAAGAGGAGAAAGATTTTTTTTTTTTTGTCAAAATAGAAGAAAGATTATGAAGTAGCAACTACAGGTTGAAAATGGGCAGGTTGGGTCTGTTTCGTATTCATATAGTTTTAAAGTCGGTTACATCAGGTTCTGCTTTCTAGAAGACGAGCCCAGTTCAGGTTTGGCTCTCAACTCATCTCACAATTCAGTTCCTTCGGACACAAGTCGGGAACTACTGGGGTTTAGTTGGGTCAGAGTCGAATGCTTCAAGATGTCTAGCATCTTTTATACCATTTGGTGTCGTGTTCCATCAAGTCTAATTCTTTCATACAATTTCAATGGAATGTACATGCGCTATATCGGAGACGGCGAGCGCATCGGAAGCAAAATGCACAGGGGGACCGGGGAAATGTGGCATCTTAAGATCGTTGAATGCGAACTCCAAACTCTTCAAGATCCACATGCATCGTTCCAAACGCGACCGGATCAGCCAAGAAGTAGCGCGTTGCCACGCATCGATCATACACTCAAGAAACAAGAAACACTGCATCGACCCAGAAGCCCAGAAAACAAGAACAACAGAAAGAAAAGCTCATCCAGCCAAATCAACACACGTTGTAAGACCAAAACAAGAAGAAACGAAGAGAATTGCGAACCTCTGAAAGCTTTTCCAAAGCCGAGACCGCACAAAGCAGAACGTGGCAGCTCTCAAAAGCTCTCTCCCGCTTCTTCTTCCTCTTCTTCTTCTTCTTCTTCTTCTTCGCTCAGTCGCTACTGCTACTACTCATACTCCCCCGCTCAGAGTCAACGCACGTCCGTGCTCTCTGGTCCTCGTCTTCTTCTTCGCCTTTTCTCTCTCGTCCTTTTCCAAAATTAATACACGTCACAAATTTATTATCTATTAATTTTTATTAATTTTTATTATTAAATTACTGAGTTAAATTATACATGACAATTAATAAATGTATCGATTTGTAATATAATAATTTAACGAAAAATAAATTTATTATAAATATATTTAATTGGAGCATTTTATAGTAAAAAAATTAATTCGAAGTAAATTTATCCTTATTTGAGAGTTTTGATGATGAAAAAATTAATTAAGAGTAAATTTAACATAAATATATCAATTTACAGGTTTTCGTAATATTAACCTTAAAATTAATAATATAAAAGAGAAAAAAGTAGAATGTATGTGTTGTGATATAATTAGAAAAGAGTATATGGATTCGCTTTATTATATTATTATTTAAGGAAACACATATTAATCAAGATATGCATCGTCAAAAAAGATATACAGGCAATTTTCAACAAAGGAAATTGTCTTAATTTTTTTTAATTATTTCTAACACCCGAAAGAATAAAGAAAATTTTCACACGAGGACCCGCGACGACAAACCATCACGCGTTCTGGCCTTTGTCGTTGCAATCTTGCGGGCATGGTTTAATCATAAAATATTTTCGCACGTGGACCCGCAACGACAAATCATCACGCGCTCTTGCCTTTCGTTCGAATCTTGCGGGTATGGTTTAATCATGAAACTTCTTTTTACTCAGTTCTATCATCCGCTCTGTTTATTTGACGAAGAATGAATAATTTAAAATTTAATTTTTAAAAAATAATCATTTATATCATTTGAAATAATTAGTTAATTTAAAAAATTTCATCATTGATGACAATTTATATCTAAACATTTTTGTCATTTTCGTGGAAATAAAAAAAATCATTTTATTCATTTTTATGAGTAATACAAAAGACCATTTTTAGAAAAAAAAATTCAAATTATTCAGTTTTTGTGGAAGAAATATACCCTAAAATTAGTTTATATATTTCGATTGGTATGATGTTTTCTCGTATTAAAGATCCTAATGAGAGTCCTTTGATTGATGTTGTTAGACTTCGGACAGGGTTGAATTTGCCAGTATCCAATTAGTTATAAACCTATCGTACGAATGTCAGTCCTAAACTTTTGCATGAAATTCCAATATAATATTTCTCACCAATTGTAGTTGGAAATTGCTTTATGTAGCATCTAGTAATCCTCAATCCTCATCCAACTCCACTCGAAAACCGCATCCTAAGGAGATTACTATGTCGGCAATTTTTAATGGCAATTGATCGGAAAGATACTATTGAAATTTCATACAAAGGTTTAAGATCATACTTGCAAAATGTAAAGGTTTAGGATTGAAATGGTAATTTTATCTATATTAAACGTTTCTTCAACATTTGATATTATCATATTAGTTCAAGAATTAAATTGAACATTAGATAATACAACAACTCTAGAAAAAAGGGGGAAATGTAACAAGAACGTGGAAGAAAAAACAAATTTACAGTAGTTACGGAGACATTAGAAGGACCCCAACCATAACTTTTTTCTGTCTAATGCTTTGTAGAGTTTATTTAATATTGACATTAAAGCTGCCAATCTTGATTAAATGTCTTATTATATTTGGACAATCAAAAATGTAAAACATGGTTTTCTTCTGCCCACGACCAGCCTTTTCTTCTTCCTTTTTTGATAGGTAAAAAGTTTTTGATTCTTGATCCAGCTAGAGCAGCATCACTCGTTAATTTGACAACTAATTGAACTCCCACTTGGTTTAGTATGCAGTAATAAATTAATTAAGGAGAGATTTTTTGCAAAATAGTAGTACCCGTAAAGCTCATGATTTAAGTAGCGTTCACATGCATCTGATCTCATCTAGTATTTACTAACACAAAGGGAAGCGGGTTTCTATACTTCAACTACCAAAACTCCTCGTTTTCTCCTCGGGCATGTCCCTAAAATTTTCCGATCCGCTTCCCTTTGTGTGAAATTAGTCAGACTGAAAAGTTCAGATGATGACTAACCGAGAGAATGACTGGTAATGTCAATGATTTGATGAACTAATTTCTCAAACTTGAAGCTAGGAAAAATCCACATGGTGTTTTGAGGATGACAATATTTTAAGCATACTAAGACGTGTAAGACCGGTTCTTGACAGTATAATCAACAATTATCTTCTGCAGATCTTCCTCATCTTGCTATGAGCAATTGAATTCAGACACATCCTATTTTAGGTACAGAGCAGGAAACAAATCTCATGGAGCTTGAACATTGTTGCGGAAGAAATCACACCTGACACAATGTGAAGGACACATATATCAAGCAACTATTCTTTTCAAAGTTGAAAATGTCACACCCCGATTCACAAAAAGAAGGGGCATGACACGGCCGTCCTTTTACCAAAGGATGCAGTCTCAACGTAACCAAAATTCAATCCGATATCAACATATATACATCCACATATATATTTGACAAAAATGGGCAATTGGTTACAGTATCAGAGTATATCTATAATCTACAAAAATCAAAACATAAACCTTCGACAAATGCTAACTTATAAACCTATTAACTATGCACAAGTCATACCAAAAAGTTTCCACCACAAAAGTCCTCCCCGAGCGAACGCTCACGCCTACTCGCGACTCGTTGAAGAACCTGAAAAATAAGTATAAGAAAGGAGTGAGCTACCACGGCTCAGTGAGTAACACATTTCTTCTAAGCAGATCAAGAAATCACTATGCACATTTAAAACATAACTCAAATACATAATCATAACTCAAATATCAAATATACCAATGGTCCAGTCTATTAGTCAATCTCATAAAACATGCATCAATGGTCTATTCCATTGATTAATCTCATCAAATCACATCGATGGTCCATTCCATCGACCAAACTCAAATCACATGTCAATGATTCACCCCCATTGACCAATTCATGCTCAAATGTCTAACCATGGTCATGCATAACGTCTGTGACAAGACAACTAAGATTCCCCCATTGGCAAGGTCTCCACCTATTATTAGCCAGTGACTCGGCCCACAAGGATATCCTAGAATAGTATGCGCATACTCACACACCCCTTTGGGTCTACAGCGACATTGAGCACCAACCACCAATCACAATATCCAGTAATCCAACATTAGAAAGGAAGTCATATCAAAACTCAAAATTTGATATATAAATATCAAAACATTCTCCAAAACATTTCAAGATCCTTTCACAAAGAATTTCACAAATCCTTTTTCAAACAACCATTCAAATTGAAGTCGGAATATAACTCCCTTCGAAAACAAAAATGGCAGTAATAGCTCGATCATGTTTTATGCAACAAGATATGCTTTTTATCAACTCATGGAATATATAATCCACCGCATTTCTCAAAGCATGAGTTTAAAATACAAAGAAGAAATAATGTCACTCACCTGGGAAAAGCCAAAAATCAACTACGACGCTCATTCGAACCAACGGATTTGAATCCCTAACAATTAACGAAAAAACAATATCAAAAGGCCGAGTAAAAGGATATTCGTATAACGACTCATCTATACTAGGCCTATTTTTCGATAAAACGACACCTATGCGCCACAAAAGCTCTCATTTATCGAAAAACCCATCATTTCCCGCTAGGTGCAGCCCAAGCACCAACTTCATCACGCCATAACTTCCTCTACAAAAATCCATTTCAAGCTGTCTTATAGTCTTTAGAAATCTCTCTTAACATACAACAACAACCCCAACTAATCCGCCCCAAAACAGTACCGAAAAAAAAAACAAAAAGACAAAAAAGGCTCGAAGGTACTGTTCGCTACAGTACTAGAATGCGCCCCCAACTTCAAAATTCCGTTCCGGACAAACCGCAAGCTCAAATCACAATCCGAAACATGTTATACCATTTCTATAAAATATACGGCTCAACGACTCAAAAATCAGGCTTCACTACACAAATATCCAAGATATTCGAATTTCGAGCCCTAATTGCGACGATTGCTTCAAGTAAGTGATTAAAGGCTTCGATTTCTTACCGGCCTTGCAAAACACACTTGGGTTGGCTTGATGAGGCATCCGGATCACAAGCGCACCAAATTTTTTTTTCTTCTTTCTTTCCTCTCCCTTATTTTTCTTTTCGTTTCTGCCGAAGGCCTCTTTCTCTCTCTCTTTCTCTCTTTTTATAACCCAGCCAAAGGTTCCACACTTCTCCCTCAGCTTTCTTTTTTGACTTTTCAACCCTTTCTTTTCATTTTTCTTTCTTTCTTTATTTCTTTTTTATTAAAGAGCCCATATATTACAGAAAAGGCATGAACTTTGCATTGCTTTCCTCATGAAAGCTTGGATTTTAATACATGAAGATACGGTCTCGTGCTAATGTGGAACTGAAGATGAGATGACTTGCGCTTCATGCTTGAAGGCAAGTTTTTCTAAGGGGAAGTCCAGTTAGATCTCTAAATTTCTTTTGAATCTTCAATTCAATTATGTACCGAACACTCGGGATGGCGTTGATTTTAGTAATTTGCTGTGAGATTGCCTGGTGAGGCTTTGAATACATCTGTGCAGTTTGATTGTGGAGAATAGAATGGAGATCAAACAGATGAAAAACAGAGTTTCTCACAAAAAGTCATCTTCTTCATTGCGCATACTCAATAGAAAGAAAATCAAACAAAACAGCATCTGGATATATCAAGAACCTCTACATTTTCGGCTTCTCCAAAAGTTCCTTCTGAACTCTTTGAGATTTGGACAACGCCTCACTTTCAATACTTGCAAGGAGGCCATTGTAACGCCAATTCTCTCTCTAGCTTTGGTAGTTCCATAAGATCCAAGGTTTGCAATGTACACTCTGCAGGCGTATGAGGTTTAAATAGCTCTTTCGAGCTTGGAACAGTATTCGATTTTCAGTTGTTTCAGATTCTCGAGGTTCTCAGCTTCATTTTCTGACTGCAAATGTTCTCCAGCCTAGTCGCACCGGAAATATAGAGAACCTCTAGAATTTTTGGCTTCTTCAAGAGTTTTTTTATAAACTTGTAAGATTTGGACAGTCTCACTTCCAGTACTTGTGACGAGGCCATAGTAACGCCGATTCTCTCCAGCTTTGGTAATTCCATGAGATCCAAGGTCTGCAATTTACACTCTGCAGGTGCACGAGTAATTGGCTCTTTGATTTCATCACAAATTTTGATCTGGAGGGTCTTGAGGTTCTTCAACGGCTTCGACAGTTGTAAAATGTCGCAAGCATTGGACAGTACTTTTATGTATAAGCTCTTAAGATCTTAGAGGACCTCTATCTCAGACTGAAAGTTATCACCACATACAGATTGTAAGGAAAAAAAGATTACACAGATAAAGAGAGGTAAGATTTCCCAAAACTCTAGCCTCTTCTTCGACATCTACTATACTGAGAAATTCTTTTTGCTCTCTAATATCTCTTTGTTTTGCCAGGATACAAATTCAAGAAAAAGTGCGCATTTTTTACCAAAATATTGCGTAGCGCTTTTATTCTGTAAATAGACGATGCAATCATCACAACCCATCATAATTTGTGGCATCCTAGAATTTCATAAAAATCCCTAAATATGCCATGAGCCATGGATAGGCAATGGAAGTACCAATATTGTATTTTGCAGCCTTCTAATCCATGATTCGCGAATGAGATGTATGGTCAAGTTTTTAATGGATGAATTTTGGGAAAGGAAGTTTTATCTTTGGCCATATGTATGATAAATGGGAACTTATGGATTTATAATTTCAAGTGTATAGTGATATAGCTAGTATAAGTACCTAGAGGGGGTGAATAGGTATATAAAGGATTTTTCTCGATAATTGCACAATACTAGACAGTTGATAGATTTGAGACAAATGATAATCAAAGTGAGACTGAGAGAAGAGAGAATTGAACACACGGTTTATAGTGGTTCGGCTTATGTCAAGCTTACGTCCACTCTTCTGCACTGACAGCCTATTGGGTGAATTCTACTATGAACAAAGAGATGTTACAGTGTTGTTCTTCCTTGCTTTCTCGGTGTAGATGATCTACCACACTCGCTCAAGGTATCACTAAGTATGAACACTCTTTGTGTGTACAATTTTGCTCAAAATGTATCGACTGATAATCAAGGTGCTTCAGACTCTGGAATTTCTCTATCGATCATACACTAAAGTAACTAGAACGACTTCCTTTTATACTCCTTTATGCCATCATACCCGTTGGCACTTACCAAAGGAATTCCTCCAATCTACCCGTTGGACGGAATCAATCAAGGAGATCATTCGAGCTATTAAAGGAACCTAACGATAGCCCATCAATCATGTTCGCCCATACAATCAGGATCTTGGTTTCCAAGAATAGAACCTTCCAAGAATATTTCGTCGACCATCGGATCTTCAAACGATCTTGATTACGAATAAAAGAATCCGTTATATTTATCCAGCCAAGAGATCTTTTCCAGAGGATAAGACCAAATCCTCAACCAAATACTTTGGCTCTGGATTGCTTTCGTCACTGGATTAGAAAAACTGTCAATGAGAATAGTCTTGAGTCTTGAGTCTTGAGTCTTGAGTCTGGTGATCTGAAAGTCTTCAGACTCTAAACAGAAGGTCTGTACTTATCCAGACTAGACTGATAGAAATGTTTTGTCAGCTTCAAAATATTATGGAAAGATTTCTCCAACAATCTCTCCCTTTTTGATGGTGACAAAACTTTCCTGTAGATTTGAACAACTTTGACCTGCAAAACATTACTCGAGCAATATGGCTATCCCATAAAGATTAATAAATCAACCAGACTCTGCATCCACAGAAAATCGGTTAGTTTTTTCATGAGTAAGACCATATAACAACACTTGATATAAATGCAAACAGTCAAACAAGTCAAACATCAAAATCCACACAAGTCAGTCAAATTCAAGTTCACACCCAAGTCATACTCAAATATTCAAACACGTCAAAGTTTAAAAAGTTTAAAGAGCTCAAATTGCAATTCTCCCCCTTTTTGTCATCATTAGAAAGGTGAGAAAAGAGTCAAGTCTTCTTGGGAACGCGCACAATCTGGAAATCTCCCATCGATTGGACGATGCCTTCCAGCCTCTTCAAGTCTTCCCGTAGATGAGCCACCTCTTCTCCTTTGGCATTGGCTTGAATTTGAAGAGCGATGGCTTTCATTTGATCTGCCAGGGTAACAGAAGATGCTTGTCCAGCATTCTTCATGACTTGAAGTTCACATTCCAGAGCATAGATTTGACCTTGCATTTCCAGAAGAACATCAAGGATACGACGAAAATCTGCTGAATTGTCCGTCTGTGTGCTTGCATTTGCTCTTTCGGATGGAGTGAAAGCAGACGATGGAGCTTCAGCGTAATCAAGCAGATCTGGTGTTGACGTATCATGTCCTTCCTCAGGCATTTGAGAAGCCTGAAAGTCTTCTGGATTTGTTGGTGAGTGACTCACACCTTCACTGTTGACAGCATGTGGTGTAGTCCTTCCTTGCTCACCATCTCCCCCTGTCTCTAAGACCTCCATTGGGAAAGAGTGATGGTCATGCTCATCTGCGCCTTGATTCCCTTCCTCTGCAGCTTCATCTACAGACTTTTCTTTTTCTGCTTCTCCTTTTGCTTCAGCTTCTTTCTCTTCATCTTTTTTCTCTTTCTCTTGTTGCTCCTCTGCTTCTCTGTTCTTTGCTTGTCCCTCTTCTTCTCTCTGTTCTTTTTCTTCTGCTTCTTTTCCTTTCTTCTAATGTTCTGTTGATTCAGGTACAGAATGTCTAGTTCTTTTCAATGCAAGGATAGTGAAATCTTCCTCTTCATCTTCATCCTCCAAGATAAGAGCTCTTTTCTTTTTGGATGGAGCACCCATGGGCTCCTTCCCTTTTTTCTTTGATGCAGAAGATGCTGGAGTCTTCACTTTGAACTTCTCCAATGCCTTACTAAGCTCTTTCAGACGCATTTTAGTCAGCATTTTCAAACCCACCACCATTTTGTCGCATGGTCGAACACAAAGAGTATGTGGAGGTTCAATGTTCAAGTGTCTGAAGATCTTGGTCACAAGACCAGAATAAGGCAATTGGCCCTTGTCCTTCACCATTGCTCTGTACATGTGAAAGAGAATGGTGTGAGGGAGAGAGAACTTTTTCCCTGAATTGATTGCATACATCAATTTTGCCTCGGAATTAGACACGTCAGTCTTTGATGTAGACTTTGGCCTTATGCAGTTGATCACAATTTTGTGAAGCAAGATGTTGATGGCATGCATTCTTGAATAGGTAACTCTTCATTCTGTACTCCTATCTTTGACAAGTTCCAGAGTGGTATGAGCAATTGAAACCTTGATCGGTTTATATCGTCCTCTTTCGACTCCAATTATGTCTGCCAACATGTCCACATCCACCTCATAGACTTGGTCTCGAACACTGAATGATATTCTATTCGCATCCAAAAAGCTAAGATTCGAATAGAAGTATGCTGTTAATTGCACATAACCGTCTATGGTATCGGAGCAGAATTGCTCAAGTTGAAGCAGATTTAACTTCTCCCTTAAGTTTACATTAATGGCATCCAAGAAGTCGAAATCAACACTCCTAGGATTTATCACCCCTCGTTTCAACAGTCTGAAGAACAGATTCTCCTGTTCTTTCGATTTAAACAAGTCCTTCCTTTTTCCCTTCACCTTCGCAGCAACTCCCATTAGAGGTTGAAATTCTCTGAACATTTTATCATCATCGTTCCCGTCAATCGGATTCAGTCCCAATACACGAGGGTCACTTGGAATATTCGCAAGTGCTTCCTCAGCCTTTCCTTTAGGAGCAATTCCCAAATCCTCCATTCGTCGCAGAAATAAATACTCATTCCCATAATTCTTATCTTTAAGGAAATCATCTATATAGTTCAGCGGAGTCCCAATGCTCTTCATTGCACGATAGAGCTTGTAAATAAAAGAGGGTTTTTGGACTCTTACAGGGTCTGCGTCCTCGATTATTTCTTCCTCCGGTTGATGACTCACATCTTGTGGGGTAGATGATGAAGAGTGACGTGGTGGAGAGTGAATCGGGCTCTGTTGCTGACTCGGTAAATCTTCCCCTTCGGTGAGATCGAAATGGGTAGGTCCCTCCTTCATTCTCTGTGGTCCCCTGTTCGCGATTCTTGAAGACTTTCTCGAGGAAGACATCCTTTCTTGTCGTTGAAAGATTCCTTTACTCGTTTTCCCAAGAAAAGATGACAACTTTCTCGAAGATAAACACGAAGTGGAAACAGGATTGGGAGGAGAATGCTTTTTAGGGTTTTGAAGAATGAGCGAGTGAAAACTATATATATAACTCAGTTTAAAAAGGAAAAACCAATCAGCACAAAGGAAAATGAACAGATGTCTCTTTTAAAATCAATAACTGCCAAATAGAAGTTAATCTTTTTGAAAAGACAAGATTCAGTTTTTCACGGAAATTATAAATTAACTGAACTAATGATCGTACCTTTTCGAGATTGAATATAATAACAACTTACAATCTATAGCCATGAATGTCTGAGTCTGAGGGTTGGAGAGTCTCTAGACTTTAACTTCCTCAAGCTTCAAAATGTTGAGTCTGGAACGGATAAAATCGAATTGATTTTTCTCCAAAGGCTTCGGGAATATATCCGCTAGTTGATTTTTTGAATCAACAAATTGAATTGAGATTTCTCCATTTTGAACATGATCTCTAATGAAGTGATGGCGAATCTCTATATGCTTTGCTCTTGAGTGAAGAATTGGATTTTTAGTGAGATTGATTGCGCTGGTATTGTCACATCTAATCTCTGTGCATGAGTCTTCAATTCCAAAGTCTTGTAGCTGTTGTTTTATCCACAGAATTTACGAACAGCAACTTCCAAGAGCTACATACTCTGCTTCTGTTGTTGAAAGAGCCACATTGCTTTGTTTCCTTGAAAACCAAGACATTGTCCTGCTTCCAAGCAACTAGCAAGTTCCCGAAGTGCTTTTTCTATCAACTCTGCAACCGGCCAGATCTGCGTCTGAATATCCTTGAATATTAAAGTCTCCCTTCTTAGGATACCAAAGACCGATGCTTGAAGATGAAGCAACATATTTAATAATACGTTTCGCAGCACTGAGATGGGATTCTCTAGGATCTGATTGAAACCTAGCACAGATGCAAACACTCAACAAAATGTCAGGTCTAGAAGCAGTAAGATAAAGAAGTGAACCAATGAAGCTCCTGTACAGCTTTTGATCAACTTTCTTCCCTTCTTCATCTTTGTCTATCTTCAAAGAACTTGACATCGGTATGTCGGTCTTTTTGCACTTTTCCAATCTAAACCTTTTGACAAGATCATTAGCATATTTTTCTTGATAAATAAAAGTTCCTTCCTTCAATTGTTTTACTTGAAGACCAAGAAAGAATGTTAACTCTCCCATCATACTCATTTCAAACTCATCCTGCATAGACTTAGAAAATTTCTTGCACAGACTTTCATTAGAGGATCCAAAAATAATATCATCCACATATATTTGAACAAGTAAGAAACTTTTGTTTTCCTTTTTGATAAATAAAGTAGTATCTACTTTACCTTTGACAAAATCATTCTCTATTAAGAACTTACTTAGTCTGTCGTACCAAGCTCGAGGTGCTTGATTTAAACCATACAAAGCCTTTTTCAGTCTGAAGACTAAGTCTGGCTTCTTTGGGTCTTCAAACCCTGGTGGTTGCTCCACATAAACTTCCTCATGGATAAATCCATTTAGGAAGGCGCTTTTGACGTCCATTTGAAATAACCTAAAATTTTTATAACAAGCAAACGCAAGTAATAGTCTAATAGCTTCTAACCTTGCTACTGGTGTGTAAGTCTCATCATAGTCTATTCCTTCTTCTTGCGTATATCCCTTGGCCATGAGTCTTGCTTTGTTTCGTACGACTCTTCCTTTCTCATTCATCTTGTTCCTGAACACCCATTTTAGCTCCAATAACAGTTTTACCTTTTGGTTTGGATGTCAATTCCCATACATCATTAATGTTGAACTGTCTAAGCTCTTCTTGCATAGCTTCAATCCAGCTTTCATCAGATAATGGTTCTTCTACGCTCTTTGGTTCAATTTCAGAAACGAGAGCCACAGCACTAGACTCTTCTCGCCTTTTGAATCTGGTGCGAATTCCTTCATTAATTTCGCCAATAATGAGATCTTTAGGATGACTAGACTTATGCTTCCAGTTACTTGTTAATTTGTCTGGTTGATGGTCTCTTTCTTTATTTGAATCTTCACGAACAACTTGATGTTGGTCTTCCAGTGTCTGAGATGCTTCTTGAGTTGTAAGCTTTGGAGGGTCTGGAGCAGGTTCAAACTCTTCATGACGAGTCTGACTGGATTCATCTTGCATTGAGTCTTGAAATTTGACATTCATTGACTCCTCCACAGACTGGCTCTTCTTATTATAGACTCTGTAGGCTTTGCTTGATGTAGAATATCCAAGGAAGATGCCTTCATCTGATCTTTCTTCAAACTTACCAACTCGATCTTTTGCATTTTTCAATATAAAGCATTTGCAACCAAATACATGAAAGTATGAAACAATAGGCTTCTTATCTTTGAATAACTCATAAGGGGTTTTCTCTAGAATAGGTCTTAAGAAGACTCTATTGATGATATAGCATGCTGTTGAAACAGCTTCAGCCCAAAATCGTGAAGAAATCTTACTTTCAATTAAAAGAGTTCTAGCCATTTCTTGAAGAGATCTATTCTTTCTTTCCACAACTCCATTTTGCTGAGGAGTATATGGAGAGGAGAACACATGCTTAAAGCCAGATTCATCACAAAATTTTGTAAAATCTTGATTTTCAAATTCACCTCCATGATCTGTTCTTATACTTGAGATAACACATCCTTTTTCATTTTGAACCTTTTTAGCAAATTTTTCAAAATACGAGAAGGTTTCAGACTTACTTGCAAGGAAATATACCCAAGTAAAACGGGAGTAATCGTCCACAATTACTAGGCAATATTTCTTACCTCCAATATTTTGGGTTTTGGTTGGTCCGAAGATATCCATATGCAGCAACTATAGTACATGATTAGTAGATACATGATTTATTGGCTTAAATGAATTTCTTACCTGCTTTCCCAGAATACATGAAGTGCATGGATTAGTCTTTTGGCAAGGTAATTTGGGTAGACCTCGAACAAGCTGCTTTGATGAGATTTTGGCTAATTGCTTCATGTTGACATGACCAAGCTTTCTGTGCCATAAGCTTGCTTCGTCTTGAATAGAGATTAGACATTGCGATTCATTTGGTTTCACATCCAGAAGATAGATATTTCCATGTCTTTGACCCATGAAAGACTGAGTAGAGTCTTTACTGATTCCAGAATATATTCCTTCTTGAAAGAAGATCTTAAAACCAATATCACACAATTGACTAATGCTGAGAAGATTGTAATTGAGTCCTTCCACTAATGAAACATTACTTATTGTGAGATTTCCAATTTTCACAGTTCCAAATCCCACAATACTTCCTTTGCTGTTTCCTCCAAATGAAACTTTTCCACCATTTACTTGAACAAGCTTTATGAAGCAATTTGAGTCTCCTGTCATGTGTCTTGAGCATCCACTGTCAAGATACCACTTCACCTTTTTCTTGACGGAGACCTACATTTAAAATAGAGTCTCAAGCTTTCTTTGGTACCCAAACTTTCTTAGGTCCTTTGGTGTTAGTAAGATAAGCAGTATTAGCCCATACTTTCTTAACAGGTTTCCAAACCATTGGACACTCTTTTTCAAAGTGATCCGGACTGTTGCACTTTGAACATTTGAGAGCATTTCGACCTACAGACTTTACAAAAACTTTCTTGAAATGATTTTTGTAAGCCTCTCTTGGGGGTCTTTTCTTAATTCTTTCTTTTACTTTAGGAAAATCAATCAAGGGAATTGTTTCTGCTGTCATACCTAGACCGGACTTATTGAAGTAAGGTCTTTGAGCTGAAAGAATTTTTTCAAGTTTTTCGGACCCTATTGAAAATTTCTTTGAAATATTTGATAAGTCAGTTTTTAAAAGAGCATTTTCTTTCAAAAGATTATCTTCATTTTCTTTAAGAGTGGAAACAGTCAAGTCTAGACTTTTAACTCTTTCTTCTAAAACGTTTTCCTTTTGTTTTAGAGCTGAGTTTTCCTTTTTAAGTTCAGAAATTCTTTTGAGAGAAGTCTTAAGACTAAAACACAGTTCATCAATGTATTTAGAAACTTTGACAAGAATTTTAAGATTACTTGCCTCAAATTCACTGTCTGAGTCTGATCCAGAGTCTGAGTCTGATTGTGCCATCAGACATAGGTTGGCATATTCATTATCACTTTCTTCACACTCTGTATCACTCCAGGTTTCGGCTTTGAGAGCTTTTCAAAATTTTTCAGCTTTTCCTTTCTTCTTCTTCAGAAGAGGACAGTTGGGTCTGATGTGTCCCTCCTTCTTACATTCAAAGCAAACGACATCTTTGTTTGGTTCCTCATCATCAACAGACTTGGTCTGCTGTCTTTGAAAGCTTTGTTTCTTTGAGTTGAACCTTCTTCCTTTTCTATTCAGTTTTCTGAATCTTCTTAGCAAGCTCCTCATCGTCCATATCATCTTCAGAATCTGTATCATCAGAATCATCATTTGATTTTAATGCAATAGATTTCTTACCTTTTGGATCTTTATCTTCATTGATCTGTTCCACTTCATAAGACTGAAGAGTTCCAATCAGCTCGTCGATAGATAGTGGCATAATTCTTTGCGTCTCTCTAATTGAAGTCTTTATGTGATTCCAATCCTTGGAGAGTCCACGCAGTAGCTTGTTTACCTTCATGGGATCAGAAATTGTTTGTCCTTGATTCTCAAGACCATTGACAATATCTGTAAAATGGCTAAACATGTCAGTTATAGATTCTCCTGGTTTCATTTTGAAGGCTTCATATTGACCGAGGAGAATGTTAATTCTGGTTTCCTTCACTCGATCTGTTCCTTCATAGGTGATATGCAATATGTCCCAAACTTCTTTTGCTGTAACACAAGAAGATATTCTGTTATATTCAGTTGGTGACAAAGCACAATATAAAGAGTAAATTGCTTTTGCATCGAGTGCTTGTTTCTTGATTATCTCTTTCTGAGTCATTCCGCTGGTCTCAACAGTTTCTTTCCCTCTTTCAGAGACTGATGCAGCTGTAGGAGTAATTCCTTTTTCTACAACGTCCCATTCCAGAGGATCCTTTGATCGTAGGAAAGCTTTCATCTTGTTCTTCCAGATGTTGTAATCCTTTCCATCAAAGTAGGGTGGTCTGGTATTGCTTTGCCCTTCCATCAGCCCTGGTGTTAACATACTAGCCATGGATCTTTTACTCTGAAGCAAAACACTTCAAATAAAGTGAGTACACGAGCTCTGATACCAATTGATATAGCTAATATAAGTACCTAGAGGGGGTGAATAGGTATATAAAGGATTTTTCTCGATAATTGCACAATACTAGACAGTTGATAGATTTAAGACAAATGATAATCAAAGTAAGACTGAGAGAAGAGAAAATTGAACACGCGGTTTATAGTGGTTCGGCTTATGTTAAGCCTACGTCCACTCTTCTGCACTGACAGCCTATTGGCTGGATTCCACTATGAACAAAGAGATGTTACAGTGTTGTTCTTCCTTGCTTTCTCGGTGTAGATGATCTACCACACTCGCTCAAGGTATCACTAAGTATGAACACTCTTTGTGTGTACAATTTTGCTCAAAATGTATCGACTGATAATCAAGGTGCTTCAGACTCTGGAATTTCTCTATCGATCATACACTAAAGTAACTAGAACGACTTCCTTTTTATACTCCTTTATGCCATCATACCCGTTGGCACTTACCAAAGGAATTCCTCCAATCTACCCGTTGGACGGAATCAATCAAGGAGATCATTCGAGCTATTAAAGGAACTTGACGATAGCCCATCAATCATGTTCGCGCATACAATCAGGATCTTGGTTTCCAAGAATAGAACCTTCCAAGAATATTTCGTTGACCATCGGATCTTCAAATGATCTTGATTACGAATAAAAGAATCCGTTATATTTATCCAGCCAAGAGATCTTCTCCAGAGGATAAGACTAAATCCTCAACCAAATACTTTGGCTCTGGATTGCCTTCGTCACTGGATTAGAAAAACTGTCAATGAGAATAGTCTTGAGTCTTGAGTCTTGAGTCTTGAGTCTGGTGATCTGAAAGTCTTCAGACTCTAAACAGAAGGTCTGTACTTATCCAGACTAGACTGATAGAAATGTTTTGTCAGCTTCAAAATATTCTGGAAAGATTTCTCCAACATATAGTTATCTTAATTTGCAATTTATTATTTTAATTAAATAGGGATTTAATTAGTTTTAAAAAGGGTTAATTTTAGGTTAATTAAACTTGGGTCCTAGGCCCATAGAGCCCATGAAGGGCTGTCGACCGCACGAAGAGGGGAGGGGAAGAGACCGGTTGCATGCCCTCCCCCACTTGTCCATTGAAGTGTACCAAGTGTCCTCCATGCAATTCAATGATTACTCATCATTGGGGGGGAGAAAGATTAAGGGAAATGATGGTGCCGGTTTAAGCAAGAAAGAGAGGGAGAGAGAGGGGTTCGTCCGAAGGGAGAGAGAGAGAGAGAGAAAGAGAGGGAGAGAGAGGGGTTTGTCCGAAGGGAGGGAGAGAGAGAGAGAGAGAGAGAGAGAGAGAGAGAGTTACCGAGATAAAGAGAGAAATCGAGAGAGAAAGGGAGAGTGAGTGTGCGAAGAAGAAGGAAGCCGATCGTCCGTCGTTCATCGCCGCCGTGTCTAGTTGCCGTGTGCTTGCTGTTTGCTCGGTTTAGAGGTAAGTTGGGATCCTTAATCTGCTCTTGCATGTTGTGCCTAGTATGTGTGCTTGAATGGTGATAGATTTCGGATGTTTAGGGTGTTAAAGTTGAAGTTTTAAGAGGGATGTTTGAGACTAGTAAACTGTTCTTGAGAAAATAGTTCGACCTTGGATGTTCTATTGGCTTGCATGTGTTGTTTGAGTTGGATTTTGGCCGTGACTCCAAAATAAAAGTTGTTAAGGACTTCTTTAAATATAACATACTCAAATTTGGGACAAAAGGAATGAGTATAAGTGGGTGAAATCTTTATTTTTCGGAGAGACTGACTCTGGAGATTTCGGTAACTACCTTTGGTTCATGCATGGACGATAAGGCTATCTTTTTGTTGAAATTTCACTTTGATTTCTTAACAAAAGATGTAAAGGACATCATGAGGTTTAACATATAAAAAATATAGAGAAAAGTAACAAGAATAGATAGGTGAAATCGTGGTTTTTCGGAAGTAGTCAGATCTGGAAGCTTCGGTATTGAAACAGAAGTTTTAATTGCCTATATTTAATCATTTAGAACGAATATGACTTTTATTCCTTCATGAAAAATCTACCTTAGGGTCTTGACTACCACATAGTCGAATTTAAAAATTTTTGAAGGTCATTAGGATATTTAATCGGAAATATTTCTAAAACCGTGTAATCTGACGCGTTTTGGACTTAGTCCGTTTAAATACGTGGACCATATCATTTTGTATGAAGTTCTTTCGGAAAAGTGTTCTTCATGAAGTATCTCTCTCTATGTCTTCCCTGAAACATATGCAAATTTTACAATTTTTAAAGTTCATTTGCCTATTTAACTGAAAATGTTTCGAAAACTGTGGAATTAAGTGGTTATGATAATGGTGCTGTGATGTTCGGTTTATACCGCATGATATGAAGGTCTTTTGGTGCAGTGTTCTTCATGAAATATCTGCCTTTATGTCTTGACTATCACATGTTTGAATTTCATAGTTTTTGAAAGTCATTTGGGCATTCAAATGAAATGTTTTCAAAAACTGTGCAAGCTGGATTGTGCGAATTTCAAAGGCTGGATGCATGACTATTCTGTTTTGAGTGAGCCCCATGAATTATATTGTTTTAAGTGATTGAATCTTGCTGTACATGTGATGATTCTTGGCATTTCATATAGAATCAAAGGTTGAAATTGACTTTGTTGCCATCACATCATGTGGCATGTTAATTTTGAGACCAAAAAAAAAAAAAGTTGTGAATATGAATGATGATGAATGAGAAAAATTGTTGGAGGAGAGTTGACAATGCCCTGGGAGTGTCAAGATGCCCGGAATGGTTGGGTGCCGGATGCCCGGTTGTATTACGATACATGCCCGGATGTCTTCGGGAGTTTCGAGATGCCCGGAATGGTTGGATGCCGGAAGTCTCGGAGGTTTGTGCCTAGGGAATGCCTCGTGATGCCAGTTGGGATACGAGATGCCCGGAATGTGGGGGTGCCGGATGCCTGGTGGTGTGTGTGCCAGAGGTTTCTCGCGATGCCAGATTGGGTGCGAGCAATGAAATGTGGGATGCAATTACTAGTCCTGGTAAAGAAAGATGTGGTGATCAAATGGAAAGATAAAATGGTGAAATTGAATCATGCATGGTATGGTGACATGTATGCATGGCTATATGATATGATGTGTATGAGTGCATTGTGGTATGTGCACATGAGGCATGGATATGAATGAATACTTGACGATGAATGCATGGTTGTATATGCATCTGTGGCATGACGGTATATGTATAGATGCGTGGTGGTGAGTGCATGATGATGTATGCACGTATGGTTATAATGTCATATGCATGGCTACAAGGTAAGTTATGCTTGAATGTATGAAAGATATGTACTCTGCTATGATGTTATGATTGTCTTGTGTGATGCATTGAGTAGTTAATGGATCTTTTACCTGCTGAGTGGTTGTACTCATTCCTTTTGGGGACCAACATTTCATATTAGAAAGATGCCGCTCCCTCCGGTCACGCGGAGTTCTTTTTACGGCCTTCCTTCTGATGTGGAGGTCGAGTGTTCAGAGATTGATTGTGTTACCATTCCTAGTCTGACTTTTATTCGGGTTCGCATGCTGGTGATGTATGATGTGGGCCTGGCTGGGGGCCCAGTCGTCCAAAAGTTCTTGTCGATCCACATCTGCCGTGGCGGAGTGATACAAGGGATGTTGCCGCCGCCACCGCCCGATGCGCCAGGATAGGTATGATGGTCCGCGTGAGGAGTGAGAGCTGACTTTTTTTTTTTAGAGTAGCCGACACTTGTAAATGGGGGATGACACGTGATCGATATAGAGGTCGAGATCTCTTTTAGGATGTGGCCAAGTATAGTTGAAAAATTTTGGCTTTTCTTTTTGGATGTATCGACCTGAGAAATCCATCATGAAAATATAAATAAAAGTGGCTTGGCTTTATCTTTTCTTATGGTGCGTAGTTGGTGTGCATTGCATTATGGTTATTGAAGGGAGAAAATGTGAGACTCGTTTATGCTTCTGCTAATAAGTTGCGCTGGGACCGTTTTAAATATATATATATCTAAGGACCTTGGTCCTTCCCTAAACCCTTTTATTTAAGAAAAAAAAAAGAGTAACGGATATCTTATTGAGATAAAGGATGGGCAGGCTGTGGCAACCTTAGGTGTTCAGGGGTACCACATAATTACATAGAATGTAACGCGAACATGCATTTCTTTTTCTTCTTTCATATAGGAATGGGCACAGCTTTCAGAGATTGAGCCTTTTGGACGGCTAATCCGAACTTTTCTTCCATGTTCATGTTCTCGGGGATAACACCATCTTCGAGCTTCCAATTGAATATGTTGATGAGCGAACCGAGCATCAAACGCAACATTCTCGCGGCCAATGGCAACCCCGGACAAATCCGCCTGCCACCGCCAAACGGTACCAGCTCAAGGTTTTGTCCCCTAAAATCAATATCAGATCCAAGAAATCTGTCGGGCACGAACTTGTCTGGATCATCCCAAGTGCTCGGATCTCGTCCTATCGCGAACACATTTATGTAAACCTGTGCACCCTTTGGAATGGTGAAACCGCCTATAGGAAAATCTTCCCCAGATTTTCGAGGAAGAAGGAGAGGAGCTATTGGGTGCAACCGGAAAGTCTCTTTCAAGACAGCTTCTAAATAGGGTAAGCGAGAAATATCGACTTCTTCGATCGTCTTGCCTTTGCCAATGACTTGATGGAGCTCAGCTTGGGTTCTTGATAGCTTTTCCGGGTTGCGAAGTAGTTCTGTCATTGCCCACTCCAGAGTGCTCGAAGTGGTTTCGCTACCGCCGGTGATTGTGTCCTGCATGATTCACGTCACAAATCAAAGAGCTTTTTTCCAAGAAATTATATCATAATTATCACAATTAGGGAAGCATTATAGAGGAGACAGTACCAGAAATAGATGCTTGACTAGGGAGATGTCCAGGGTCTCATTTTTATCTTCAATTAAATCAAGGAGATAATCCAAAACATCGTTACACCTCACGCAACCCTTCTCTGTCCTCAGCTGCAACCTTCTCTGGATCACACCATCGAAAAAGTCGAACAACTTCTGGATAAGCGCCTCAAGGTGACGCTTCGAACCGTGCGGGTCGATCTTCTTGAGCATGGGAAAGTAATCTGCCAGGTTAGGCTTTCCAATCTCAAAAAAATATTGCCACACGACCTCCTTCAGCTCTCCAGCTGGATTCAAAGGTTCTATCATGTCCAAAGAGAAAAGAGAGTTTGATACCGCGTTAAGGCTGGTCCTGAAAGCCGCCTCCCCGATATTCACCGCCTCGCCAGCATCTGCGCATTTCCTCACGAAGGCGACCAGCTCTTGAACTTTCTTGCTGCGAAGGTGTTGGTTCAAATCCAGTTTTTTGCTGGAGAAGATATGCAAGTTGTATACTTTCTTGAGGTTTCGGAAGAGAGGCGAAACGGGTAGCCAGGGCAAGCCTAGCTTGTCATGGTCATGGGCCGTGATGGAATTGGGAACCGTGCGATTCGAGAAGACAGCGTCGTGGGTCTGGAGGATCTCTTTGGCGAGCATCGGCGAAGAGACCACCACCGTAGTCACGAAGCCAAGTTCCAGTTTGATGATGGGGCCGTAGGTGCGGGCGAGCTTGGCTAGGGACCTGTGGGGAAGATCTCCGAGCTCGAGGAGGTTGCCGATGATCGGGAGAGGCCGCGGACCAGGGGGGAGGTTGGAGGGCCGAGCTCTTTGGCCCCTGTTGGCGACGAAGGAGAGAGCTTGGAACAAGCCCCAGACGAGGTACAGACACAGAATCAGAACCAAGCAATCCATATTTCTGAATCCACAACTACAAGAAGTGCGACCACTTCCTTTGTATTTATTACGACTTTTAGGTCATTGAAATTGGCTTGCTGCATTCATCTCTCAAGCTCTCAAAATTCCATGTCATCGTGGGGCCATGCAATGCATTGAGACTTTTCCAATACTAAAACTAAAGTAGACTGCTTCTTCACGGAAGGAGAGAGAGAGGAGAGAGAGAGAGAGGAGGGAGACGATCTGCAGAGGAGAGGAGAGCAGAGGAGAGCAGAGCATGCAGAGAGGTGAGCTGGGTCTACAAGAGAGAGAGCAAAGGAGGGGGGGGGGGGGGGGACGCAAATTTTGAATCGCTAACCCCATTTAAACATGGACTCCATGTGTCAATTTTTCTATGGTTTTACACTTCACCTACATCCAGTGTAAAAACCCACTCAATATTGAGAAAATATTGGGTGGTCCAGGACCTCCATGTCAGCGTGGTCCCCGGCCACTCACGAGGTGCCATGTGGATGGTGGGCCCACCTGGTGTCTTCTGCCCTCTTCCCTCTCTCTTCTCTTCCTAGTCTACCGATACCCTTTCTCCTCCTAGCCTGCATGCTCTCTCTCTTGTCAAAGCATTTATTGCGGGGAAAAACTTTTCTCTTTCGTTTGAGAAAGAAAACGGCTCTTCCTAGTCTGCCGATACCCTCTCTCCTCCTAGCCTGCACGCTCTCTCTCCTGTTAGAGCATCTATTGCGGGGAAAAACTTTTCTCTTTCGTTTGAGAAAGAAAACGGCCGTTCGTTCCTTCCTCTGTCCCTCTCCATTTATTTCCTTTCAAAATTTTGAATCTGAACTTTTCTCCCTCTCTCCACGCTCGTTGCTACTCCGTCATGCATCAAGCGGCCGTTCTCCTCCGCGTGCTACATCTGTGATCCTGGGAACGCTGGAACGAACGATGGAGCAGCAACGAGCCCGAAGAGAGAAGTGAGTGAGCACCGGCATAGAGGTGGCCGTAATGTGGTTAGTCGGCGATGGGAGGGGAACGGCCGCTTGATGCACAGCGGAGCAGCAATGAGCGTGGAGAGAGGGAGAAAGGTTCAGATTCAAAATTTTGAAAGGAAACAAATGGAGAGGGACAGAGGAAGGAACGAAGGGCCGTTTTCTTTCTCAAACGAAGGAAAGAGAAAAAAATTTCCCTGCAATAAATGCTCTGACAGGAGAAAGAGCATGCAGGCTAGGAGGAGAGACGGCGTCGGCAGACTAGGAAGAGGAGAGGGCATCAGCAGACTTGGAAGAGGAGAGAGAGGGGAAGAGGGCAGAAGACACCGGGTGGGCCCACCATCCATATGGCACCTCGTGAGTGGCCGGGGACCACGCTAATGTGGAGGTCCCGAACCACCCAATATTTTCGCTTGGAGAGAAAACAAAACGACTTGTCATCCCACGTGTTTGGTCATATGAACTTTCTCTAGGGCGACGGCGGATGTCACCATCTTGCGTAAATTTCCAGGCCAAGACAAGCCCTCATGATGCATCCAACCGAGACGTTGGGATAATAACCATATTAGTCACTAAATTATCTCATCACAATGAATCATGTCCCAAATTTTCCAATTTCGTCAACACAGAGACCTTTACATGAAATTTTAAAGTCATCTTTATGATCAATTGCAATCGAAAATTACTATTTGCATCTAATCATCCTCCATAGTCCTATACATTGCACCTAACATAAATAATTTTACTCGAAATGACGTCTAGTGTGGACCATCAGATCACTGATTTTCCAATGGCAATTGATTGGAAGAATTTCATTGGAATTTCAACAAATTAAAGACTACACTTGCAACATCTAAAAGTTTAAGATTGAATTAACATCTATATATTAGATTTAAAACTGAACTGTTAAGTTTTCTTTTATCTACCCACAACAATTGAGTGTGTGCATTAAATGGAAGAAAGACCGTTATGTGTGAGCTTTCAATTTATTTAGTGAGATAATAAAATGGGTGGTCTCTGAACTTTTTTTAATATTCAATACGGTCACACTAGCTAACGGTGTTACATTTTAACGAAAGGAGTACATCGAGTGAATTTTTGAAAGTTGAAAGAGTAAGTTGAACAACGGGTAATGCAACAACTCCAGAAAAAGAAGGGGGCAATGCAACAATAACGGGCAAGAAAAGACAAATTTATCAGTAGTAATGGAGAAGGAACCCGATCGGCTGTCATCGGCGGAATTACAGCTGCCAATCTTCGTTAAACGTCTCATTATAATTGCCCAAACAAAAATGTATAACACGGTTTTGTTCCGCCGATGACGGTCATTTGCTTCTTTCTTTTTTGATAGGTCAAAAGTTTTTGATGATTCATACAGCAAGAGTTTCCCTCGTTAAGTTGGCAACTAATAGAACTTCCAGTTGGTTTAGTATACAGTAAATGTAATAAATTAATTAAGGAGAGATTCTTTCAAAATAGTAGTACTCCTAAGGCTTAAGCTGATTTGCATAGCGTTCACATGCGTTGTTGACACCTAAATTTTGACAACCCAGTCATTTATTCATAAAAAAATTAGGGATTAATTTTTAACCCCTAGACAAAAATAACATATAGTTTTAGAAGAATCCAATATTTAGTTTATATTATTTTTATTACATTTGCATTGGACCTTCGACGGATGAGTTTGAATCGGTGGTTTTGAGCTTTAATTTAGTGACTTTGGACTAAGCTCACGGTGATGAAAATTTGGCTGAACTCGTCGCTCATATAAGCCCGTCATTTCTTTAATGAGACCGAAATTGACATATGCTTTGCACGTGCGAAATTTCAAGTTAGGAAATATAAAGAGCAATATCATAATCTTGAAAATTCAGTCATGAAATAGCAACATCCTGGGTATAATATATTCGGTCAAGTGCAGCCTGCAATGAATAAAATATATATTCACGTGGTTGAATGGAATTCATTAAAGAAAAGAAATTAAAGCAGAGGATATTGTGAACACTCACCTATGGAAAATAGAAGATTGTGTCCCTTCCTTTTTTTCCATTTTTCCTTTTTTTTCTTTTTTTTCTTTTTTTTTCTTTTTTTTTCTTTTTTCTCCTATTCTAATTCTTCTTCAGGCCGACCACTGGCCCTCATCGGCTCGGCCTCGCCAGCAGCTGGGCGAGGCCCACTTGGCCACTGGCAAGCTCACCAGACCTCGCCCTAACCTAGCGAGCTTGCCGGACCGATCATAGTCCTCATTTGTTGATTGTGCTCGAGACCATCCTGCACCGTCACTGTAGCCTTCCAAAAGGCTATCCGTCAACGACCAGGGACGCCATTGGCGAGCGCAGATTCTCTCACTTATTTTCTCCAATATTGATTGTTTTATATGAAGGAAAATCTGGGCGAGGGAAGGTCATACATTTTTACAGTAAAAGAGACGTCCACATTGGAATGAGGGGAGCACTCGTTGGTAGAAGGGAAGTCAAAATTGGGAGCACTTCTCCGTGGGTTTTGACTTGTGTGACCAGAGACGCCCACGAAATGAACATATAAAAGAAGAGAAGACTTTTCTTTTCTTTTCTTTTTTTAAGCCTTCCCACGAGATCGAGTGCTATTGTCCACCGTTCTTCGTCGCTGCCTGGGTCCCTTCGATGCAATAATCCGCTGTGTTGAACTACTGCTGGTACCGAGCCACCGTGAGTGCCGCAACCCTTTCCCGCTCATCCATTCCATTGAGTTCAAATTTGGCAATATTATTTGCGAAATTAGGTAATTATCTTATCTAAATTTGATTTGGATATTTTATTGTCATGCTTTTCAATATCTTACTTGCATATTTGAATTATCGGCGTGTTCTCAATTATGATTTATTCCCCAATCCGCAACTGCACGCCAATTAGATGGAATAATTAATCATGCGGGAATAAAATTGACATCATGACTTTTAAGGCTTAACATCAATTTATCGATTTTATTAGCGAAATAATCAAGTTTGATTTGACTATTGTTTGCTAATTCGAACAAAGGATTATGTCTTTGATGACCGTGAATGATTTGGTGCTTATCTTCTAATTGCTTTATTTATCCCGAAAATACAAAAAGATTACATTTGCATATCATGTAGATTACAATTAATTTCATAGATAGAATTGCATGATAGAATAGTTAGATACCTTTGTAATTATATTAGAATGCATTTTTAGATTATATCTAGGTTAGATGGTATCTTGGCATTATATTGCATATGGAGATAAATTTCTAAGTTAAGATAGGATTCAGATTGGTCTATTTCCTAACTTAAAATAGATAATATCTCACTTTAGTTAGATTTTTATTTTTAGCAATTACTAATTTCGAATTTTAATAAAAATACAAAAATATCATGTGCATGTCATATAGAATTAGGTTCACAAGAATGCATGTCATTTAGTGATTGTTGCTAGGTCCATTTAATTAGAAATTGTCCGTTATTAGAATTAAGTCATTTGGTTAAATTGCATTGCACATAAATTATATTTTGTTAAACAAGAGAAAATCCTTAAAAAATTATTGAATGACTGCGTGTTAATTAAGGATTATATCTAAGGCTTTTGATGTGAATTTTGAGCTAACATTGCAGGTGCTCTCGTTGTTACGAGGTAAGTCTTGTAATTTATTCACTACTTTATCTGGGTATTAAATTTTTTGTTTGTGCAACCACATTATAACAATTAAAATCAATCTAAGCTGCCTACCAAACATTTTTTCAAAATAAAATAGAAAGGTACCGAAATGAAGTTAGAAAAATTTAGCACAACCAAGTCCCCAAACTTACAATCTATCGTTCGCAGAAGTAAAGTAAATCTCCCGTTACTTGGGTTTCTAATTGACCCACTAAAAATATATTAGTGGCAACTCATAATTAAAAATCAATTGTATGTTAAGAACTCGAACTTAGGTCGCAAATTGGTATGGATTTGGGAGAGCCCGAGCTAAGTTTAGGCTTAGTAATCCATTTGGTGCACCCGAGGTTAGGCCACGACATGCGTCTAATCTCATCTAGTCCTCACTAGTACAAAGAAAAGCACGTTTGCTATGCTTCAACTAACATGACTCCTGGTTTTTCCACATTCAATCACGGGCATGTCCTTAAAATTTTCTGGTCTGCGTCCCTTTTGAGCGAAACCAATCAGGCTGAAAATTTTGGATAACTTTGTGTTATCAAAAAAGAGAATATAATAGAGAGAGAATGGCTAACTAAGAGAATGATTGTTAGTGTCAAAGATTTGATGGACTAATTTCTCAAACTTTCATGTCAGGAGAAGTACTTATGGTTCTTTTGAGTATAACAAAATATCCTAAGCATACTAATACATGTAAGTAAGTGTGCAGAAGATACTACTTCTTGATGTTATAAAAAATTATCATCTTCTGCAGAACTTCCTCATTTAGCTGTGAGTAATTGAAATCAAACAGATCCAATTTTAGGTTCAGAGCAGGAAACATATTTCATGGATTTAAGCAATGAGTGCATCTCCTTTAGCCAACTCTTGAGGAGTATTTACCAAAAAAAAAAAAAACTTTACAGGAGTGATTGTGGTTCGTGTTGGAATTTGAAATGAATCTCTTGATTCTTCAGTGGATCCGGAGGAGGTAGGTTTGATTGGTGTTGTGACTCTCACATCATTTTGAACAACCTTCCACATCAGACAATCGATAGATCCGATTAAAATTTTGATTTTATTCTTCCAAATGTCATAATCTTTCTCATCAAAGTAGGGACGTCTGGTGTTGCTCTATCCTTTGAGAATACTTGCTCTAAGCATGCTAGCTATAACAGATCGTGAACTCAAAAGTAAACATTTCAAATAAATTAATAAGCACCTTGCTTTGATACCAATAGATGTTAGCTAGCAAAATCACCTAAAGAGGGTTGAATAGGTGATTTCAAGAGACCTACCAAATATTGCAAAATCAAAATAGTCAAGCTTGATATAATTTGAACCAGGTGAAATAGAGCATTGATATAAGCACAAATTGTTTTATACCAAGTAATGTAGTGTAATGCTTCAATTATGCAATTAGTGAAAATGAGCAAAGAGATAGAGAACAACGCACATAGAAATTATAGTAGTTCAGCTTAATGTTACAAAAACGACCATTCTTCCACATCAACGACTTACTAGCTAGATTCCAATAGAGATCTTCTCAAAGTTACAATACTATGTGCTACTTATACTCAAACACTTCTCCTCAAAGCTTGTGTTGCTTATATCCAAGTTGATAGATCTCACTCTTTCACACCTAAGCACAAAGTTTCATACTATCAATACTTTTTGAAAAATTATAAATTTAATACTCTTAGGAGACAATGTTAAGATGTAGAGCTATCTCTAAATTTGGATTTTATGAACTCTTGATGTGTATTGATCTCCTTTTATACTCCTCCACATCCAGTCATCTTGTTGGACAATCTTCAAGAGGTATAATTTCCAAACTAGTTGTTGGACAACTGTTGAGAAGATCAATTTGCCATTGAAATTGATCAATCAGAATTCTCATATATTTGGTTGCACATACAATCAAATATTGGCTCCCAAAAATGGAGTGATTCAACTATGTAAATTATCTTGCCTTAAGGATGATTATCAATCAATCAAGAGATCTTGCATGATTGAATATTTCACATAAATAATTTTAAAGATTGGTGATCAATTAAGATCTTCTAAATTAGGAATCTATATAAGATCATTAGTTATCGAGAGATGAGATAAAAAAAAAAAAAAAAAAAAAAAAAAAAAAAAAAAAAAAAAAACTTCAAAATAATTATCTTAGGCTGCGTTTGGCAGTCAGGATAAAATTCAAGATGGGATAAAATTTATCATTTCCTGCATTTGGTGCTTACTTAATACAGGTTAAAGTCAAATATAAGGGAGATATAGACTAGATAAAATTATCCCATTGGGGTGGTGGGTTAAAGGTATATAAGATTTCTAATATCTATAATAGAAAAGTTATTTTCCCCAAATGGCAATCTTATTAAATTAACAAAATTAAAATTATATTTCCATATAAATAATATTTGAATCCTAATATAAGATATCAAAATAAAAAATTAATTAATTAATTTTAATGTAATCTTACTTTTATTTATATATTCAAATTTAATTCTATTTTATAATAGAAATTCAATATATATTTTATTTATATTTATTACGTATTTTAGGCATTTTAGTATTTTAAGTATATTAGTATAGCTTACTATTTAATAAAATTTTATTAAATAATAATGGAAGGGGAAGAAAGAAATAAAAAATTAATTTAAAAGAGAGGAAATAAAATAAAATAAGCACATAAAAATAAAATAGGCAAGAGTGTCGCGAAACATTTTTACTATCTCTATTTATTCAATTATATTAATGTGCACTTTATAATAAATAATATGATATGATGTAAATATATCCAACTTTATTACGACAATCACCAAACAATAGATAAGATATAGTAAAATCCATTTGTTTTTAGATCTTATCATATCCTATCAAGTCTTATCATAATCAGCAATTTAGATGATCAAATGTAGTCTTGAAGTTTGTGACAAGATTGATGTTGTGGGTAGTTTGAGGCTTCTACTTATATTCGCAATTCTAATTATATCAAGCTTTCTAGCTATCTGATAATATCATATTTTTGCAGTATTCTTCTTATATCCAACCTTTGCAATACATTGTTGATATCCATGCAATATGCTACTAATATCAAGCTTCCACTTATACCAAGCTTCTATCTTCTGCTCCTTCCATAACTTTTCATTTTAGGCTTGTTCATGTTCTGCTCAGTTAACCTTCAGCTTGTAGACACATTTTCACCCAATGCCTTAACTTCTCATCTTTAGACGATCATATTAGCACATCATCTACATAACAGCTTGTGTATCTTTCACGTGATTACTCAACAATTAAACACATTAGTAACTTTTGATTATTTTGTCATCTTCGAAACATGATAAAGGATTTTCCCAACAACTCGACATTAAAACAGTTGTTCCTCAATGCTCAGGCCCTAGTCCAGTACAAAAATTGAACTAAAAGATCTAATGCAACTAAAAAAATTTTGGATATATAAATTTTTTTTAAGATAGGACCGTTTTGTATAGTATGCTTGTCTTAGAGTACATAAAAATGTTAGTAGAGCATTTAGGCATGCAATCAGTGAAACCAGTGAGTATCCTGTGACATAGCTTAAATTTTCTACTAATGCTCCATTTGATAATGTTCTTATTTCTCCAAATTTCTTTTATTTTAATTCCTAAATATATATATATATATATATCTATAAATCCATTTGGTAACATTAGCTAATTTTTTTTATTCCATGGAATAGAAAATTGGCTAGGGAATAGATTTGAAACAAAAACAAAAAATAGAAACAGTAACTTTTTTTTCTTAGAAACAATTTCTAGAAGTAAGTTTCTTTCTTCTTCTTTTTTCCCTTTCCTTCTTCCTCTTTTAATTTGTGTCTCCACGACCATGCCAAATTCTGTCCTGGACATTATTCATCTCCAAAGTTCGGGATTCCTACTCAATGGCAGAGAACATGAAAAAGAAAAAAAAAAAATTTAGCCTTCCCATTAGAAACACATGATAAACAACCGCCTGTGCAGAATTTTGGCCGAACCAATCTCATAGAGTTTGAACATGATTTCAGGAGAAACTTTACCTGACATAAGGCGCAGCACAGACATATGTGTTCATGTGCCAATCCCACTTATAAACATTAAGGGGTTTTTGTTCTCTTGTTCCAGGGAACAAAAAAAAAAAAAGAACGAAAACGCGTTTGTTTACATTTTTGTTCCGGGAAACAAAAAATCTATTTTTTAGTTCCTGAAAACAGATTTGGAACAGAAACAAGAAGTAGAAAAAACTTGTTTCTTGTTCCCAGGATCAATTCCGAGAAACACTTCTTATTTTTCTCCTCCTTCTTTTTTTTTTTTTTTGGCTAGTCGCCGGCCTCGGCCATGGCCGGCGATCGGCCATCGAGGGTTGATGTAACAGCCTGAATTTTCATAATTAGTTTTTGATTAAATAAATCAAGCATTTCATCGATGCACCGATAGTGTTATTCTTTGAGCTCTGAGCTGATCACTCACGAAATAATTGGATTATCTGGGGAAACAATTAAGGAATCTAAATGCAATAGACTTGAGAATTCGACCAAGAATTGATTGCTCGATCGTGTTGGTCTGCAAGGGTCATTACGGCACTGTTAGAAATCGATCAGAGATTGGAGATAAATCGATTTGACTAAGATATGTGATCAAAAAGAAAGAGTCAGTGACTCGTCTTGGAAAGTCGCAAAATTTTATCGACCAAAAAGGGATGGGCATGAGCTCGAGGATCGGGGCATGACGTCCCTGTTTAGTGGTATCAGAGCGAAGTCTATAGTAGGAGTGGCTTTTATTTTATAATAATGGATGTGATTGATAGCTGTTTGGTAAATTGGTTGTGGTGATCACTTAGTTTCTAATTTTCTATGGAATTGAAAAACAAGTATCTTTAAAGAGTGCGTTAGATGAGTGATCAGGAGCCGAGAACTCCTAGGCAGAGGACCATAGTGTCAGTGACTTGAGTTAGGACGCCAACAAGGGTCGGTCCCTGAGGCAGTCAAGGCAGAGCGTAGGCTGAGGACAACACAAGTGGTATAGTACCACCGTCGGTTCCACCGGTTGGTGCCGGGGTAGCAGTTCTTAGTGATCCTAGATTCGAAGCGATCATGCAGGCACTTTAGACTATTAGTAATCTGATGGGGCAATAGTTGTTGCCTTCAGCCATGTGTCTTCGTCTTCAGCAGCCCCCATCGTCACTGGTGGATCGGTCAACCCATTAGCGTGTCTCCCTCTTTCATTGACCCCTCTGCCTCGCCGAAGTTGCCTCGCGCATGCCGACAACAAAGCCCATCTCCATAGCTGCTTCTAGTTCGGCCCAACAACCCAAGAAGCCAGCGAAGCCCAGTGAATTTGGTCCAGCAAAGCCTACACGTTCAGCCCATCAACTCCTGTAGCCCAAGTGAACTTCCATTGCAACCCACCTTCAGTTTTGGCTAGGCCTATTTGAAGCCCAAACCCGCGAAGCAAGCCCAGCCCAACTTAATAACAAATCTCAATTTGGGCTAAGATTTGTTTGGCCAATTACAAGTCCGGCCCGAATGTCCGTCGACGCCGCCAAAAATTTGGATTTCGACCGTCATCGCGCTATCATCGTGGTGGACCCATTTCCGCAATAAATCAGTGAGTTTATGCACTAAACTCTTCTTAGTGGACTAATCAAGTTTAAGGAGTGTTTAAATTTAATTAATTATGAATTATGAGGTTAGTTAGATTAATTTAGTGATCTAATTATGCAATTATGCATGTTAAGTGGTTAGATTAGATTAAGCGAGGCCTAGATAAATTGTATTATTTATCTATAAGGATTCGAGAATTTTTCTGGCATGTATCAGTATTTAATTTAATGATTCTAGCCTAAGTTAATATTTTTAGAAATTAAATTGAATTATTTAATTAATTTGAGAAATTATTTAATTATTAATTATTTATCTGAAAATTAGGCCAGAATAGCCGGTGACCGGAATTTTGTGCTGATTACAATGGTTTGATTAATTTTTGCAATTGAGTGTTAATTTCTGCAAATTGAGTGCTGATTGGATTTTTGGTATTTAATTCCAAAAATTGTGAATTTCCAATATTTATTTAGAAAAATCCCAAATGCCAGATTTTGACATCGAAAATAGTTTTAATTACTATATAAAATAGTGTGATTTTAAAAAGGAAGAATTCCAATTTTTGACACCGAAAAAGGAAGATTTTGACACCGAATATTTTCATGTGTATTTCTAATATAAAGAAAAATGCCATGTTTACCATTTTAATTGAAGCATTTGAGTGCAATACACGGTGCCTTAGGTGATATTTGAGTGATCGTTGATGGTTAAGAAAAATCGTCCCGGGCTGTTAAGCTGGACGTTATCCCTATTTGGGATACCCCTAGACAACGAGAAATCAATCGCAGTAGATTCTTGACCCTATGCTCTTTTGGAAAAGCCATCTGAAAGAGACGTGCCGTGCTCAATGGGTGAGAGTAGGTCGTGCTATATGCCAAGAACAAAACTAGAAACGCATGTTTAATTGAGTTGAGTGTGCCGGATTATGGGACAAAATTGTGTGGCATGGTATGGGACATGTCATAACGATTTAGCTCTATAATCAGGACTCATATACTTATTTGAGAATTTTAATATGGCGTTCCAATTGATTGAGCTTAGTTGTTACTCATGCTTTCATGCTATCTGAGATATAAAATGTATTGACTTTCAAGGTGGATCTCGCGCTATCTGAGATATAAAATGTATTGACTTTCAAGGTGGATCTGAAACGAGGTAAGTCTCCTTGATTGTGTGATTATGTGATTAGCACACTTCTATGCGTATTTCCCTCATAATCAAGGTTTAAAACATGAACTCGCTGAAATTTATATCTCACCCCGTCGTGAGTTAAATTTTCAAGATCGTCGAGTGAATTACCCGGAGCTGAGAGGAGGTGATTGGAAGTGTAGGTCGGTTAGAACCGCTTCTTTTTGGAAAGCCAGTTTTTGTAATCTTTTGATCATAGACCTTGTACATGACTCTATGTAAATATAAAAGCATGTTTCGTTTTGTGTGAATTTGTTGTCCTATTTTTTTTTTTTATCTCAAGATGATTATTGTCAGGAGATTTATTTTTCTTCCGCATGTGCAATAAAAAGAAAGGGTCAATGACTCGTCTTAGGAAGTCGCAAAATTTTATCGACCAGAAAGGGATCGGCACAAGCTTGAGGATTGGGGCGTGACAGCCAGCGACCTTGCCGGAGCATCGCCGGCCCCTGGCAAGGCTTGGCCTTGCGTTGGCTAGGCGAGCTTGAGCTCATCCAGATCCCTCGAGTTTGCCCAGATCGGCGAGGTTGAGCTCGTCAAGCCACTGCCAAGTTGGTGTCGCCCAGTGGTGGCCCGACGAGGCCAAGCCTTGCCGGTGGCTAGGCAAGGTCGTCCTCGCCGAATCTAGGTGAGCCCGAGCTCGCCTAACTAAGGCTAGGCCGAGCCTCGCCATGGCTAAGCGAGGCCAACGACCATCCAAAAGGAAGAAAAAAAAGGAAAATAAAATAAAAAGAAACAAAAAAAAAAATATATATATATATATATATATATATATATATATATATAAGTTTACCAAACGTGTTTCTGTTTTTTTTCTATTCCAGGAACATAAATTTTGTACAGTTATCAAATGCGTTCTTATGTTCAAAAATTATTCCTGGGAACAAAATGAGATTTCTATTTCTGTTCCCGGGAACAATTTTTGAACAGAAACGTTACCAAACACGCTATAAATCTCCAAAAGTGGGAATGCAAAATAGCGAATGTTTTGGCTAAACAACATTTAATGGACAAAACTGGTGTCCAACAAGCTACTTCGACAACTGTACATATTTGTTCACAAGTCATATGCTTCAAGATTGACTCGTTCCCAACGAAAAATTCATCAGGGACAAGAACTAGGGCAAGCTGATGCATGTTGCGAATGCACAAGGGTAAAGTGGACAAAATAAGCTGTAAGGAGCAAATCAATATAGATGACAGACATCAATTGAATGTATTTTTCACATGAAAGTAAGAGGAGAAAGATTTTTTTCTTTTTTTGTCAAAAGAGGAGAAAGATTATGAAGTAGCAACTACAGGTTGAAGATGGGCAGGTCGGGTCTGTTTCGTATTCATATAGTTTTAAAGTTGGTTACATCAGGTTCTGCTTTCTAGAAGACGAGCCCGGTTCAAGTTTGGGTCTCAACTCATCTCACAATTCAGTTCCTTCAGACACAAGTCGGGAACTACGGGGGTTTAGTCGGGTCAGAGTCGAATGCTTCAAGATGTCTAGCATCTTTTATACCCTTTGGTGTCGTGTTCCATCAAGTCTAATTCTTTCATACAATTTCAATGGAATGTACATGCGCTATATCGGAGACGGCGACCGCATCGGAAGCGAAATGCACAGGGGGACCGGGAAATGTGGCAGCTTAAGATCGGTGAATGCGGACTCCAAACTCTTCAAGATCCACATGCATCGTTCCAAACGTGACCGCATCAGTCAAGATGCAGCGCGTCGCCACGCATCGATCATACACTCAAGAAACAAGAAACACTGCATCGACCCAGAAGCCCAGAAGACAAGAACAACCGAAATAAAAGCTCATCCGGCCAGATCAACACACGCTGTAAGACCAAAACAAGAAGAATCTAAGAGAATTGTGAACCTCTGAAAGCTTTTCCGCGACCGAGACCGCACAAAGCAGAACGTGGCAGCTCTCAAAAGCTCTCTCCCGCTTCTTCTTCCTATCCTTCGCTTAGTCGCTGCTGCTACCCATACTTCCCCGCCGAGTCAACGCACGTCCGTGCTCTCTGGTCTTCGTCTTCTTCTTGGTCTTTTCTCTCTTGTCCTTTTCCTAAATCAATTCCCAAGACAAATTTATTTTTTATTATTTTTTATTATTGAATTACTAAGTTAAATTATGCGTGATAGTTAACGGATATACCAATTTGAAATTTTACTTACGTCAATATACTGATCTATGATTTTTCATTATATTAATCTAATTTAACGAAAATTAATGAAAAATAAATTTATCGTAAATGTTTTAATTTAGAGTGTTGTATGGTCAAAAATTTAATTCGGGGTAAATTTGTATTTATTTGAGGATTTTGATGATGAAAAAATTAGTTAAGAATGAATTTATCATAAATGTAATAATTTGGAATTTTTTGTAATATTGATCCTAAAAACAATAATATAAAAGAGAAAAAAAAAGTAGAATGTATGTAATGCGACATATTTAGAAAAGAGTACATGAATTCACTTTAGTTTATTATTATTTAAGATAACATATATTAATCAAGATATGCATCATCAAAAAATATATGGGCAATTTTCAATAGAAGAAATTATCTTAAAAAGTTTTTAATTATTTCTAACATCCGAAAGAACAAAGAAAATTTTCACACGAGGACCCACAACGACAAATCATAACGCGCTCTTGCCTTCGTCCTTCGAATCTTGCGGGCATGGTTTAACCATGAAACTTCTTTTTACTCCTTTCTATCATCCGCTCTGTTTATTTCTGTTCATTTGACAAAAAATGAATAATTTAAAAGATAATTTTCGAAAAAATCATTTATATCGTTTGAAACAATTAGCCAATTTAAAATTTTTTCATCATGGACGACAACTTATGTCTAAACATTTTCATCACTTTCGTGGAAATAAAATTGTTTTCATTTTATTCATTTTTATGAGTGATACAAAAGACCATTTAAAAAAAATTCAAATCATTCATTTTTCATAGAATAAATATACCATAAAATTAGTTTATATATTCCAATTGGCGTGATGTTTTACTTGTATTAAAGATCCTAGTGAGAGTCCTTTGATTGATGTTGTTAGACATTGGACTAGGTTGAATTTGCCCGTATCCAATTAGTTCTAAAACTATCGTACGAATGCCAATTATCAATGTAGTTCTAAACTTATGCACAAAATTCAAATATGATATTTCTCACCAATTGCAGTTGGAAATTGCTTTACGTAGCATCCAGTCATCCTCAATCCTCATACAACTCCACTCAAAAACCACATCCTAAGGGGATTACTACATTAGATTTCTAATGACAATTGATTGGAAAGATATTATTGGAATTTCACACAAAGGTTTAGGATCATACTTGCAAAATGTAAAAATTTAGGATTGAAATAGTAATTTTCTCTGTATTAAACTTTTCTTCAACATTTGATATGGTCATATTAGTTCAAGAATTAAATTGAACATTAAATAATACAACAACTCTAGAAAAAGGGGGAAATGTAACAAGAACGTGCAAGAAAAAACAAATTTACAGTAGTTATGGAGACATTAGAAGGAACCCAACCATATTTTTCTGTCTAATGCTTTGCAGAGTTTATTTAATATTGACATTAAAGCTGCCAATCTTGATTAAATGTCTTATTATGTTTGGCCAATCAAAAATGCAAAACATGGTTTTCTTCCGCCCACGACCAGCCTTTTTCTTCTTCCTTTTTTGATAGATAAAAAGTTTTTGATTCTTGATACAGCTAGGGCAGCATCACTCGTTAATTTGACAACTAATTGAACTCCCAGTTGGTTTAGTATGCAGTAATAAATTAATTAAGGAGAGATTTTTTCAAAATTGTAGTATCCGTAAAGCTCATGATTTAAGTAGCGTTCACATGCATCTGATCTCATCTAGTATTTACTAATACAAAGGGAAGCGGGTCTCTATACTTCAACTACCATAACTCCTCGTTTTTTCCTCGGGCATGTCCTTAAAACTTGTTAAGGAAATCCCTTATGATATTTTGAAGATGACAAAATAAATCAAAGGCTACTAAAATGTTTAATAGTTGAGTAATAGACTATGCAGATGATAGAACGTATAAAGGGTATTGTCAAAGTCTATACTTGAAACAACCGGAAGACTGACTCTATACTAAAACTAAACTTATTTAGATTGTATCTAGACCTAAGGCTAAATATGTTTTTTTTTTTTTTATGACCTGGGAACCGCCGTTGGCCGGCAGCCTAGATGTAAACTCGAAGCGGACTGAGCCACCACCACAGACCCAGCCACGTTTGAGTCGCGCGAACGTGATGCCTCTGGGATTCGAACCCCTCCCCTTCGTGAGATGGAGAGGGCCCGAAGCCAGCTACGCCACCACGGGCGGTGGTCTAAGGCTAAATATGTTCAGAAGTAGAATATGTTCAAACTTACGTCCAGATTGTAAATTCTATTTCAGTCTGAAAACACTTAGACTCTACTTCAGTTTGAAGATACTCAAACTTTATATTCAAAACGAGACACAAGTCCAGAAGAACGAGACACAAGTTCAAAACGTAGTAGATTTAGAACAAAGTATGTTCAGAACAAAATAACTTGATAGAACGTAACACAAGCCCCCCAAACATATAACGACTAGTGATCTGGTTTGGATTCTACATCAAGATAGATTTGATTGACTCAATCTAATTGATTGACAATTGGATCTTGAAAACAAGAACTTTCTAAACGAAGAAGCTCTACTTATTAAAACCAAGATTTTGTTTGTACAGTCGATCAGAATTAATTTGGGATTCTACTTCTATCACTTAACGGTTACTAAATCTTCTTGATACAGATCTGTCCAATGGGTAAATTGGAAGATGATCCTCTAGATATTGTCCAATGGCTAGTTTGAAAGTGGAAGAGTATTTAAGGAGATCAAGGACCGATAAGCAAGTACGAGACGGAGTGTAGAAATTATAATTTCAAAGTCTGAGCGACGTTTGATCATACACTTGTCTCTCATGAGTTTGAACGTTTGTGATCGTGAGAGAAATACCAAAAAAGTGACTCAGTGAAATAGTGTGATCTACCACTGAGTATTTGCACTTAAAATTGTAATCTCTTATTGATTGCATAGTGGAGTCCAGCCATAAGGCTTTTAGCATGGGAGAGTGGTTGATCTAAGCCGAACCACTATAAACCTTGTGTTCCTATTCTCTTCTCTAAACTCCTTTATTTTGATTCGTAACTCTAATTAATTGTTGAAGTTTAAACTCCTTTATTTTGTTTAAAGTTTTATCTAATCGCTTAAGTCCAAATTTGTCTGTGATTTTTTTAAGGCAAATTATTTCTACTGTTCGTTGCAAAAAATTGTCTTCACACCTAATCACCCCCCTCTAGTTATTCATACTAGCTCTTCAAAACTAACCGAGACAATAAGTAGTGATGTCAAAGATTTGATGAACTAATTTCTCAAACTTGAAGCTAGGAAAAATCCACATGGTGTTTTGAGAATGACAATATTTTAAGCATACTAAGACGTGTAAGACCGGTTCTTGACAGTATAATCAACAATTATCTTCTGCAGATCTTCCTCATCTTGCCATGTGCAATTGAATTCAGACACATCCTCTTTTAGGTACAGAGCAGGAAACAAATCTCATGGAGCTTGAACACTGCTGCTGAAGAAACTTCACCTGACACAATGTGCAGCATGAATATATCAAGCAACTATCCTTTTCAAAGTTGAAAAGGCATAACTTTGCATTGCTTTCCTCATGAAAACCTGGCTTTTAATACATGAAGATACGGTCTTGTGCTAATACGGAACTGAAGATGAGATGACTTGTGCTTCATGCTTGAAGGCAAGTTTTCCAAGGGAAAGTCCAGTTAGATCTCTAAATTTCTTTTGAATCTTCAGTTCAATTATGTACCGAACACTCGGGACCGCGTTGATTTTAGTAATTTGCTGCGAGATTGCCTGGTGAGGCTTTGAATACATCTGTGCAGTTTGATGGCGGAGAATAGAATGGAGATCAAACAGTTGAAAAGCAGAGTTTCTCACGAAAAGTCATCTTCCTCGTTGCGCATACTCAACAGAAAGAAAATCAGACAAAACAGCATCCAGAAATATCAGCACCGGAAATATCAAGAACCTCTACATTTTCGGCATCTCCAAGAGTTCCTTCTGAACTCTTTGGGATTTGGACAACGCCTCACTTTCAGTACTTGCAAGGAGGCCATTGTAACGCCAATTCTCTCTCCAGCTTTGGTAGTTCCATAAGATCCAAGGTCTGCAATGTACACTCTGCAGGCGCATGAGGTTTAAATAGCTCTTTCGAGCTTGGAACAGTATTCGATTTTCAGTTGTTTCAGATTCTCGAGGCTCTCAGGCTTCATTTTCTGACCACATATGGTCTCCAGCCTAGTCGCACCGGAAATATAGAGAACCTCCAGAATTTTTGGCTTCTTCAAGAGTTTTTATAGACTCGTAAGATTTGGACACAGCCTCACATCCAATACTTGCGACAAGGCCATAGTAACACCGATTCTCTCCAGCTTTGGTAATTCCATGAGATCCAAGGTCTGCAACTTACACTCTGCAGGGGCACGAGTAAATGGCTCTTTAATTTCATCACAAAGTTTGATCTGGAGGGTCTTGAGGTTCTTCAGCAGCTTCGACAGTTGTAAATTGTCGCAAGCATCGGACAGTACTTTTATGTATAAGCTCTTTAAGATCTGAGAAGACCTCTGTCTCAGACTGAAAGTTATCACCGCATACAGATTGTAAGGAAAAAAGGTTACACAGATAAAGAGAGGTAAGATTTCCCAAAACTCTAGCCTCTTCTTCTACATCTACTATACTGAGAAATCCTTTTTGCTCTCTAATATCTCTTTGTTTTGCCAGGATACAAATTCAAGAAAAAGTGCGCATTTTTTACCAAAATATTGAATAGCGCTTTTTTTCTGTAAATAGACGATGCAATCATCACAACCAATCATAATTACGTAGAATGTAACACGAACATGCATTTCTTTTTCTTCTTTCATATAGGAATGGGCACAGCTTTTAGAGATTGAGCCTTTTGGACGGCTAATCCGAACTTTTCTTCCATGTTCATGTTCTCGGGGATAACACCATCTTCGAGCTTCCAATTGAATATGTTGATGAGCGAACCGAGCATCAAAGGCAACATTCTCGTGGCCAATGGCAACCCCGGACAAATCCGCCTGCCACCACCGAACGGTACCAGCTCAAAGTTTTGTCCCCTAACATCAATATCAGATCCAAGAAATCTGTCGGGCACGAACTTGTCTGGATCATCCCAAATGCTCGGATCTCGTCCTATCGCGAACACATTTATGTAAACCTGTGCACCCTTTGGAATGGTGAAACCGCCTATAGGAAAATCTTCCCCAGATTTTCGAGGAAGAAGGAGAGGAGCTATTGGGTGCAACCGGAAAGTCTCTTTCAAGACAGCTTCTAAATAGGGCAAGCGAGAAATATCGGCTTCTTCGATCGTCTTGCCTTTGCCAATGACTTGATGGAGCTCAGCTTGGGCTCTCGATAGCTTTTCTGGGTTTCGAAGTAGTTCTGTCATTGCCCACTCCAGAGTACTCGAAGTGGTTTCGCTACCGCCGGTGATTATGTCCTGCATGATCCACGTCACAAATCAGAGAGCTTTTTTCCAAGAAATTAGATCATAATTATCACAATTAGGGAAGCATGATAGAGGAGATGGTACCAGAAATAGATGCTTGACTAGGGAGATGTCCAGGGTCTCATTTTTCTCTTCAATCAAATCAAGGAGATAATCCAAAACATCGTTACACCTCACGCAACCCTTCTCTGTCCTCAGCTGCAACCTTCTCTGGATCACACCATCGAAAAAGTCGAACATCTTCTGGATAAGCACCTCAAGGTGACGCTTCGAACCGTGCGGGTCGATCTTCTTGAGCATGGGAAAGTAATCCGCCAGGTTAGGCTTTCCAATCTCATAAAAAATTTGCCACACCACCTCCTTCAGATCTCCTGCTGGATTCAAAGGTTCGATCATGTCCAAAGAGAAAAGCGTGTTTGATACCGCGTTAAGGCTGGTCCTGAAAGCCCCCTCACCGATATTCACCACCTCGCCAGCATCTGCGCATTTCCTCACGAAGGCGACCAGCTCTTGAACTTTCTTGCTGCGAAGGTGTTGGTTCAAATCGAGTTTTTTGCTGGAGAAGATATGCAAGTTGTATACTTTCCTGAGGTTTTGGAAGAGAGGCGAAACGGGTAGCCAGGGCACGCCTAGCTTGTCATGGTCATGGGCCGTGATGGAATTGGGAACCGTGCGATTCGAGAAGACAGCGTCGTGGGTCTGGAGGATCTCTTTGGCGAGCATCGACGAAGAGACCACCACCGTAGTCACGAAGCCGAGTTCCAGTTTGATGATGGGGCCATAGGTGCGGGCGAGCTTGGCTAGGGACTTGTGGGGAAGATCTCCAAGCTCGAGGAGGTTGCCGATGATCGGGAGAGGCCGCGGACCGGGGGGAAGGTTGGAGGGCCGAGCTCTTCGGCCCCTGTTGGCGATGAAAGAGAGAGCTTGGAATAAGCCCCAGAGGAGGTACAGAGAGAGAATCAGAACCACGCAATCCATCTCTTTCTGAATCTACAACTACAAGAAATGCGATCACTTCCTATGTATTTGTACAACTACAAGAAGTGCGATCACATCCTATGTATTTACTACTACTTTTAGGTCATTGAAATTGGCTTGCTGCATTCATCTCTCAAGCTCTCAAAATTCTATGTCATCGTGGGGCCATGCAGTGAGACTTTTGCGATACTAAAACTGAAGTAGGCTGCTTCTTCACGGTCACATGTTTGACTGAAGCAGACGTGAAAGATTGGAATGCAGGCAAGAGCAATTCTTCTTTGCCTAAAACAAAGCGACTTGTCATGGCACGTGTTTGGTCATATGAACTTGCGCTAGGGCGATGGCGGATGTCACTATCTTGCATTAATTTCCAGGCCAAGACAAGCCCTCGTGATACATCCAACCGACAGGTTGGGATAATAACCACATCAGTCGCCAAATTATCTTATTAGTGGAAGGCAGCTGTGATATGCTTTTATATAGGACTATTATTTAAGCCGTGTACTTATGAACTTTGGTATGCTATTTTGTGGTCCTTGAATTTTTGGTAGTTTAGCTTAATTAGAAGTTTGTTTGATAGCTGTATCTTCTTGTATACATGTTGCGTTTCTATGACAATGAAGGACATAATTCTCATTCCAAAATTCCTCAGTTCTTTTACATTTATCACAGTCAATCATGTCTCAAATTTTCCAATTTCGTCAAACACAGTACTAGACCTTCACATAAAATTCTAATATAACCTTTCCGGTCAATTGCAGCTAAAAATTACTATATACATCTAATCATCCTCGATAGTCCTATATGTTGCGCCCAATGTGAACAATTTTACTCGAAACAACGTCTAGTATGAACCATCACGTCAACGATTTTCCGAAGGCAATTGGTTGGAAGAACTTTCATTAGAATTTCAACAAATTGAGGACTATACTTGCAACATGTATAAGTTTAAGATTGAATTGTCCATATATTAGATTTAGAACTGAATTGGTAATTTTTCCTTTGTTGACCTACAACAATTGAGTGTGTGCATGGAATGGGAAAAAGACCGTTATATAGTCAAGTGTGTTTGACTTCATGTGTGAGCTTTCAATTTATTTAATGATATAATAAGATGGGTGGTTTCAGAACTTTTTTTTCAATATTTAATATGGTCACACTAGCTAACGGTGTTATGTTTTAACAATGGGTAATGTAACAACTCCAGAAAAAAAAAAAAAAATGGGGCAATGCAGCAATAACGTGCGAGAAAAGACAAATTTACAGTAGTAATGGAGAAGGAACCCAATCGGCTGTCATCGGCGGAATTACAGTGGCCAATCTTCACTTAAGCCCAAATGATAACCATTCCGGCCAAAGATTTATTTCTAAAAGAGAAATATTTTTTTTTCTATTTCTATTTTTAGATGAATTTTTAAGCAAAAATACCCGTTTGATGACAACACAAAATTTCTACTTTAAAAATAGAAATTCGTTTGATAACGACACAAAATTTATTCCTTTCGGACAGCCGCCACCCGCCGACAGGCGGTGGCGGGCGAACGGTGGACAGTGGCGGTGACTGGCAAATAGCCGGTTCATAGCAAGGATGAACGATGAGAAAAATTTTTATTTCTCATTTCTGTTCCAGAAATAAAAAAATAGAAAATGTTTACTTTTGTTTCTATTCCACACCTATTTCTAGAACAAAAAATTATTTCAGAAATAGAAAAATGGAATAATTTTATTAAACGGATTCCTATTCCAAAAACAAGTCTGAAATAAAAAAATTATTTCTGGAATAGAAATTATAGTTTGTCATGCAACCCTAAACGTCTCGTTATATTTGGCCAAATAAAAATGTATAACATGGTTTTGCTCCGCCGATGAGTGTCTTTTGCTTCTTTCTTTTTTGATAGGTCAAAAGTTTTTGATTGTTCATACAGCAAGAGCACCCCTCGTTACGTTGACAACTAATAGAACTTCCAGTCAGTTTAGTATGCAGTAATAAATAAATTAAGAAGAGACTCTTTCAAAATAGTAGTACTCCTAAAGCTTTAAGCTCATGATTTGCGTAGCGTTCACGTGCGTCTAATCTCATCTAGTCTTCACTAGTACAAGGGAAGCACGTTTGCTATGCTTCAACTAACATGACTCCTGATTTTTCCACATTTAGTCACGGGCATGTCCTTAAAATTTTCCGGTCCGCGTCCCTTTTGAGTGAAACCAATCGAGCTGAAAAGTTTGGATAATGTTGTGTTATCAAAAAAGAGAATAGAATCGAGAGAGAATGGCTAAGTAAGAGAATGATTGTTAGTGTCAAAGATTTGATGGACTAATTTCTAAAACTTTCATGTCAGGAGAAGTACTTATGGTTCTTTTGGGTATAACAAAATATCTTAAGTGTACTAATACATGTAAGTAAGTGTGCAGAAGATACTGCTTCTTGATGTTATAATAAATTATTATCTTCTGCAGATCTTCCTCATCTAGCTGTGAGCAATTGAAATCAAACAGATCCAATTTTAGGTTCAGAGCAGGAAACATATCTCATGGATTTAAGCAACGAGTGCATCCCCTTTAGCCAACTCTTGAGGAGTATTTACCAAAAAAAAATAAAAATTTGAGGAGTGATTGTGGTTGGTGTTGGAATTTGAATTGAATCTCTTGATTCTTCAATGGATCCAGAGGAGGTAGGTCTGATTGGTGTTGTGACTCTCACATCATTTTGAATAACCTTACAACCGATAGATCCGATTAAAGTTTTAATTTTATTCTTCCAAATGTCATAATCTTTCTCATCAAAGTAGGGAGGTCTGGTGTTGCTCTATCATTTGAGAATACTTGCTCATAGCATGCTAGCTCATAACATCTATTGCTATCAAAGCAAGGTGCTTATTATTTTGAAATGTTAGCTAGCAAAATCACTTAGAGAGGGTTGAATAGGTGATTTCAAGAGACCTACCAAATATTGCAAAATTAAAATAGTCAAGTTTGATATAATCTGAACTAGGTGAAATAGAGCATTGATATAAGCACAAATTGTTTTATGTCAAGTAATTTAGTGTAATGCTTCAATTAGGCAATTAGTGAAAATGAGCAAAGAGAGAGAGAACAATGCACATAGGAATTATAGTAGTTCAGCTTAATGTTATAAAAATGATCATTCTCCCACACCAACGACTTACTAGCTAGATTCCAACAGAGATCTTCTCGAAGTTACAATACTATGTGCTACTTATACTCAAGCACTTCTCCTCAAAGCTTGTGCTGCTTATATCCAAGTTGATCGATCTCACTCTTTCACACCTAAGCACAAAGTTTCATACTATCAATACTTTTTGAAAAATTATAAATTTAATACTCTCGAGAGACAATGTTAAGATGTAGAGCTATCTCTAAATTTGGATTTTATGAACTCTTGATGTGTCTCGATCTCCTTTTATACTCCTTTACATCCAGTCTTCCTGTTGGACAATCTTCAAGATGTATAATTTCCAAACTAGTTGTTGGACAATTGTTGAGAAGATCAATTTGCCGATTGAAGTCGATCAATCAGAATTCTCATAGATTTGGTTGCACATACAATCAAATATTGGCTCCCGAAAATGGAGTGCTTCAACTATGTAAATTATCTTGCCTTAGGGATGATTATCAATCAATCAAGATATCTTGCGCGATTGAATATTTCACATAAATAATTTTAAAGATTGATAATCAATTAAGATCTTCTAAATTAGGAATCTATACAAGATCATTAGCTGTCAAGAGATGAGATTAAAAAAAAAAACCTCAAAATAATTATATTGGGCTCTGTTTGGCAATCGGAATAAAATTCAAGATGGGATAAAATTTATCATATCTTGTGTTTGGTGCTTGCTCAAGACAAGTTAAAGTCGAATATAATGGAGATATAGACTGGATAAAATTATCCTATGGAGGAGGTGGAATAAAGGTATATAGGATTTCTAACATCTATAATAAGAAAGTTATTTTCCTCAAATGACAATCTTATAAAATTAAAAAAATAGAAAATTTCAAATAAGGACTCAAAATGAATCTATTTTCTCAAATAAGAACCTAAAATGAACTTTGTGTCATATAAGGACCCGAAGTGGACCCATTGTTTCAAATAAGAACTCAAAGTGAATTTTGTGTCAAATAAGAACCCGAAGTGATCAAATTAATCCCTATTGAAGACCTTAGTTCACTGACAGACATTTTCCAGCGATTAAAATAGGGGTAATTTTGTCAGAAATTTGTGATTGGAAAAAAAAAAAGGGAAAATTCTAAATTAATTAGTTTAGGTTGTTAATTTAGATGTTTACGTTTTCTTCTTTCTTCTCCCCTGCTGCTCCTCAATCAAATCACTGCCCAATGATTGTCATGACTCGATTCTTGTCGCTCTTTGCCTTGCTCGACCTGCGGAGAATTTGGGTCTCCGCAAACAAAGAAATAAGCATATGGTTTTCTTCTTGTTTTTGAATTTGTGCCTCAACCGGCGGAGAATTTGGATCTTTGACTTTGCGGAGGATGGGTACAAGGAATGGGGAGAACTTCGGTCTTTGACTTTGCAAAGGATGGGTACAAGAAACGGGGAGACCGTAGAAAACCTAGAGTTTTTTTGTTTTTGTTTTAGGATTTGTTAATTTTCCCTATATTTTTTTTGGATAAAATTTCCCAAACTCCGGTGGTCGGAAATGTCACATGTTTGATAGCCGGGAAATATTTGGCTAACCAATAAGCTCAAGTTCTTATTTGGAATTGATTTAACCACTTCGGATCCTTATTTGAGATAATATGTCCACTTTAAGTCTTAATCTAATACAAAGTTCATTTTGGGTCCTTATTTGAGAAAATTGGTCAACTTCGGATCCTTATTTAGAATTTTTCCTTAAAAAAATTAAAATTATATTTCAATATTAATAATATTTATATTCTAATATAAGATATCAAAATAAAAAAATACAATTTATTTAATTTAATTTAATCTTATTTTATTTATATATTCAAATTTAATTCTATTTCATAATCTAAATTCAATATATATGTTATTTATATTTATTACTTATTTTAGGAATTTTAGTATTTTAAGTATATTACAATAGCTTACAATTTAATAAAATTTTATTAAAGAATAATAAAAGGGGAAGAAAGAAATAAAAATTAATTTAAAAAGAGAGGAAATAAAATAAAATAAGCACATAAAAATAAAATAGGCAAGAGTGTCGCGAGACATTTTTACTATCTCTATTTGTAAAAAATTTTATTCAATTATATTAATGTTCACTTTATAATAAACAATATAATGTGATGTAAATATATCCAACTTTGTTACGGCAATCACCAAACAATGGATAAGATATAGTAAAATCTCTAAATTTTATATTCTATCATATCATATCAAGTTTTATCCTGATTAGAAATATAGACAATCAAACGTAGCCTTGAAGTTTGTGACAAGATTGATGTTGTGAGTAGTTTGAGTCTTCTACTTATATCAATAGTTCTAATTATATCAAGCTTTCTAGCTATCTAATAATATCATACTTTTGTAGTATTCTACTTATATCCAACCTTTGCAATAAATTGTTGATATCCATTTAATAGTTGCTAATATCCATGCAATATGCTACTAATATCAATCTCCCACAAACTTCCCCTTATACCAAGCTTCTATCTTCTGGTCCTTCCATAACTTTTCATTTTAGGCTTGTTCACGTTATGCTCAGTTAACCTTCAGCTTGTAGACACATTTTCGCCCAATGCCTTAACTTCTCATCTTTAGACGATTCTATTAGGACATCATTTGCATAACAGCTTGTGTATCTTTCATGTGGTTACTCAACAATTAAACACATTAGTAACTTTTGATTATTTCGTCATCTTCAAAACATGATAAAGGATTTTCCAAACAACTTGACATTAAAACGGTTGTTCCTCAATGCTCAGGCCCTAGTCTAGTACAAAAATTGAACTAAAAGATCTAATGCAACTAAAAAAAATTGGATATATAAAAAATTTTGAAGATAGGACTGCTTTGTATATTATGCTTGTCTCAGAGTTCATAAAAATGTTAGTAGAGCATTTAGGCATGCAATAAGTGAAACCAGTGAGTATCCTTTTGCGACATAGCTTAAATTTTCTACTAATGCTCCATTTGGTAATGTTCTTATTTCTCCAAATTCTTTTCTTTTAAGTCCTAAAAAAAATAGAAATCCATTTGGTAACTTTAGCTAATTTTTTTATTCCATGAAATAAAAAATTTGCTATGGAATAGATTTGAAACAGAAACAAAAAATAGAAAAAGTAACTTTTTGTTCTTAGAAATAATTTCTAGAAGTAAGTTCCTTTCTTCTTCTTCTTTTTCCCTTTCCTTCTTCCTCCTCTTTTAATTTGTCATTTGCCGTCGCCGTCGTTTGCCACCGCTACGTGCCGCTCAATGACCAGCTAGAGGAGGAAGAATAAGAGAGGAAAAAAAAGAAAACAAAAAAAAATCTCAAAAAAATTATTAAAATTTTTTTTTAAAAAATCTATGTTACAACAAAATTGGTAGGTAGTACCAAATGCATTCATATTCTTTTTCTATTCCAAGAATAGAAATTTTGTGCAGTCACTAAATACGTTATTTTACTTAGAAATTGTTATAGGAATAGAAATTGAAAAGAATTATTTCTGAACAAAAAAATTGTTCCTGAGAGGAAAACTATTATCAAACGCTCCCTAAATTACCAACATAGACTAAGGATAAGGAGGAAGACCATAGTCTGCAAAGTGGATCCTTATGCATCTGAAGAGGATGGCAGAGTAAGGTTAGTTTCCAGGCGAATGACGCTAGAAACATCGAGTCACTGAGCATGTTAATTCAGATTAAGCTCGAGATCAAGAGGATGTTATAGTCATTGAAATGGCTATCATTTCAGTTTACTTAGTCGTGTTGTGAAAGGAAGATGTCTTCGTAGGTGACAAAGGTATGGTGAACGACGAAAGTTTGCGTATATGGCAGTAACAGAAGCAAAAAAAAAAAAGACTCATTGCGATTGCACAGTGTAGCTTCTGAACTTGGTTTAGAAAAGCAATTTGCCAATGTATTCTGTGATTGCTAACAGAAAACCAAATGCACCAAGAGAGTACCAAAAGCAGTGATGCCAGCCTTCAGGTATCATATTATGGGAAATTTTATGTCGTGGGGGAGTGGTACCGGATCGTCCGTGAGAAAAGATACCACGAGTAATGATCCTTCGCTGGCCAAGTTCAAGCACAGCTTAGACTCGGAAGCGTGAAGGACTTGTGGATCGGGACCATGACTTGCCGTGGAACATCAACCCAGAATGGAGATTCATTACATTAGTGCCTTGACTTTGAGCCCAAATCAATCAAAAAACCAACTCAAATCGATGCGCACGCCCGACAAGAGGAGGTGGTCTGAATTGTGTTCATGTTCAGGGTTGGAGATGCATTAAATTAGGTGCCGATTGACATTCCGCTCATACCTTCTAAACCCGGGAATATGGTTGAGCATCTGACCTTGAGGTTAGCTGCCTGGCTCATGCCGGACTTAAGTTCACACGCATTTTTACGTCGCTTTTTTTTGGGTTCTTTTGGCATAACTCAAGAGTAAGCACTTGAGATTCATTTGTGAGATTGAGTAAATTTCAATGAGAAATCAAGAATTTTACCATCTGAGTGCTTCATGGGTGTAACTGGGGGCCCAAAATTGAGAGGTGCGGAGTGGTTGAAAATCGAAATTCTCCACTGAAATTCTTAGGGAATAGTCAAACCCTAATGTCATTCACCCACCATCTCTAGCATGCTCATTGATTATGACAGCGCAAATTGCATTACCTTCTCACTCCAAGAAGTGGAGTGTACAGGTTCGATCTGCGAACACCCACTTCAAACCTCAAATTCAACGCACACATATTCCCGAAGCAACAAGGTCCATCAGAGTGCATTACTTTCGATACCTAATGTCATTTTTTGGCAATGTGATCATCTGAATTCCATCATGATGGATTCAACAATTATGGAAATTCAGGTGGCACCTTTTTTTCTTTTTCTTTTTTTGCATTAATGTCTATTAGGGTTTGAGAAAGAAAACTTCGGACAGCTCGCAAATCCAATGCAACTAGTAAGGAATCGCGCAACTAAAGGAGAAAACCATGGTGGTAACGGAGAATTTTCTTCATACAGATCATTGATTATTGACTATTGCTTATGTCCGATAAAAAATAATTAAGCATTGTTTAGCGGATGACAGCTAAAACCTTTTAGTGATGAGAGTAAGTGCGCAACGACATGCGGGGTACGACTCTAATCACATATCAATCGAGGAGTTCTCGGAAGTGCTGATCGACCACTTCTTTTCCGAGGCGAGAACAAGGAGGCCGTGCTTTAGCAAGATGGACTGAGATTTATCTTTATTCTGTGTTATCATGTCATTTATGTTTAACCGGAATTTTCGTGGAAATTATGCAAACTAATATTCTTTTTTTTATATGATTATCAACTAAAATAATCGCTTTTTTCATCATTATAAAGCTCCTAGGTGGCGTGATCTCTAGTTAGAAATTAAGGAGGTTCATGAAGTGTAGCAACCATGAAGCTTATGCTTGTAAATCACGTAATGTACAGCTTCTCCCGTATGGCTTCTCTCTCTACTTTTGATTTTGAAGAGAGAAAATCTTCTTCACTTTGCGAATATACCTAAAAAATATATCAAGAAATCTCTTACAGGAAACAGCATGAAATGGAGAAAAATAGAAGGGAAGGGGAATCAGAAGAAGTGATTTTTACGCTAAGAAAGATTTTGTAACATGGGTGAGTTCCAAATTCAATTTGGGAACCCAAGTAGCTTGAGAAAAGGACCAGGTTCAATTCAGACCTCAGTGAGGATAGAACTGATTTCGAACCGGTTAATAATATTTTTTTTTAACAAAAATCTCATTTTGTTAATAACTAAAAGGTTAATTAGATAAAAGGCTCAGAATCCACTTGCTCATTATAGCTTTACACCTCTTTTGGTCTATCCAATTTGGCCCAAAAACAAGGATCAGAAAGTAAAAGGAGCTAAAGGATAAATATAGAGGGGACAGATTCCACGTTCTATCTATGAACCAGCTGATTCGGTAGGCTGATTCCAAAGCAGGACCAATTGGGTTCCCGATTTTACCCGGAACCGGACCATGCTCACTCCTGATTCATCACACTTTAACAATCAGAGAGAAAACAAGAATTTACACAACAATATGCATGAGCAAAGCCAAAAAAGATGAATGCTCAAATAAGCAACTCCCCAGATTGACGATGTGATATACACCATTGATGAACTTGTTCGCCATACAACAGACTGATGCACACCATATAAACAAGGATTGAACTTTTTCAATCAACAGAATGAATGCATTGCTGGGCAATCTATTTTTACACATACACCGAGAGAAATCTCGAGTATAATGAACAAACGTCATATTCTCAAATCATTCCACCCGAATCAAATGGTTGCCGTATCGCTTGGCCTGCACTGTATGCCTCCTCCTAATGACTACAACCAGAAACTCACGCAACTCGGGTTTCACACTGACACAGCCTGCTTGACAATCCTTTGACTGCAACCCCAGCCGATGGTTCAGAAGATTACAACTTCTCATGTGGTTTGAGAAATTCTCAGCCTGCTGTAATACCCTTTTGCATTGTGCAAGGGTCGGGGCACTTGGTTAAGGAAACAGGGGTTGAATTTAGCTCAATTATTGCTTTGCTTCCTTCATTGTAAGTAGCCACACATATTGTGTCGCCACGACCATGCCAAATTCCATCCTGGACATTGTTCATCTCCAAAGTTCGGGATTCCTGCTCAATGGCAGAGAACATGGAAAAAAAATTCGTAGACTTCCCATTAGCAACACGTGAAAAACAACTGTCTGCGCAGAAATTTGGCTGAACCAATTTCATGGAGTTTGAACATGATTTCAGGAGAAACTTTACCTGACATAAGGCGCAGCACGGACATATAAAATGGTAGACACAATCGTCCAAAGAGCTGTCGGAGCCCTGCAACAAGAGATCAGCAAAGAAGTTGAATGTCAAGGTCCATTAATATTGACAAATAAAAATAGATCCAATGACATTAATCAGCCCAGAAGGGAAGTAAAGCGAAATTATGACAAGGAAAAAAAAGGAAATAGAAGGAATAGAAAAGAGAGGAGACATTAATATGCATAGCAATTTAGTGAATTATATGATTCCTGACTTCACCAAAAAATACGTAACTCTTTGGGTGTTTTTACTTGTTCTTTAATTTAGTGGGTATGATTGAAAGCAGGAAATAAGAAATGAAACTGTAAACCTTCTAGGATCTTGGACCACCATTAATGCCACACCATCAAAGGGATTTTTCAATTTCATCCCCAAATTCTCAAATTACATGGAGATCAATCAAGTGAATCTTGATCTTGGCTCTTGGATCATGACTCTTAAAACTTCCTGGATCTTGGACCACTAAGCCAAGCCATCATTTCTACTTGACATTTTCAACCTTCCTACCGGATTTGGGCACCATCATGGCTCTTGGCACAGCAGCGGACCTATCATGGAGATCCACCAACTCAAATCGCACGGCTAGATGGCAACCCAACTCATATGCCAGCAATGATCGTGAGATGCATTGTTGCTTGCAGCAACCATGTGACCAGGGGTCCACTGACTATGGAGTATGGTCATCCTCAACGACTATCATGCTACTCAGAAACAATTGGTGTAGATGCAAATTACAAAAGATCACAAGATCTCAGCTCTATAACTTCAAATCCTCCATTGATGATCATTGACCTCATTGTGCCACTTACAATATATATGTCTCTAGGGCCTAAAAATTTCGGAAACTAGAATTCATATGTCTATATTCCCAAGCGTCCTTATTTTAAGTAAAAACTAAGTCAATCAATGCTTGTCATGGCTTCAGAAATTGAGAGAATTGGGCTGGCCCATCCCTGTCTGCTGGCAAATTGACATTTAACCACTATACTTGACCAAAGGGTAACAAAAGCAATGAATATGGTTGTTACAATGTCAATTAAGTTCCAAGTTAAGGGTAAACTTTAGAGGGCCCTCTCTGTCCAGGGATATTTGCACAACAAACCTCATTTCGAAATCGAATGCATGAACACGGTGGGTGAGATCAGACAAAGAACTAGACAAAAAGTCCAATAAAGCATCAGCAGGAAAAGCAAAATATGAGAGACAGCAGTCATCATTGCAGCAGAGAGAAAAAATAAGGGGAAAAAAAGGAAAATCATAATTTTGTACATCATAGTTCAAATAAGTGAAATTAACGATACCCTGCTTGTATTATTACCCTACAGTGTGCTTCCACTGTAATGATGAACTCTCAAATGTCACTGTATCATGAGGTGGAGATCCAACGAAAGCTGATGAACTAGAGGAAACAAGCATTCGTATGGAAAATTTCAGATTGAGGCTGCTCTACGTGATTGCTACCGACTTTGTAGAAGATAACTTTGTCAAGATGGCGGATATACAGCTCTCTAACATATTAGAGAACTTCAAGCAAGAAGACAGAGATATAACAAACTTTTATCCCACAGCAAGTTTCATAGTGTCAAGTATGACATCGAAGAAGAACCAACTGCTATTAATTGGAAGAGAAATAAAGATCCACAGAAACCATAGAAATAATTATTATCATCACAAGAGAAACCATATATACCTTGGAAAAGCTTTGTGTACAATTATGGAAAATATAGCAGATATATAGACAGGACATAAAGCAAAAATGAGACACTTACTTTGATGTTAAACTTCTTTCTAATTTGTGCACGGAATAAGCCCATATAAGTTCCAAGTGAGAAGGCAAAAGCTACTGCTAAGTAGATAAATAAGGGTCGCTTGGTTACTGCAAAAGCAATCACGCTGAAAAATGCACAGAAGGCAAGAACAAAGTGGAAGGTTCCCTGCAATTCAAATGATAAAACCAAATCAGTACAAAGCTCCCTCTCCAGAGAAGAGCAAGATTTCTAAATCTTGAGAGTTCACAAGCTGCCGGTCAAGCATATGGCAGATCTGGCAGGAAGCTGCGTTCTTTTACATGTTTGAACACGAATCAGTATTAATATGAATTTATGAGGTCGGACTGACAGAGATTTACTTATACATGTCTGAAGCAATTCCTCAACAGGTGAACTAAGAACGTGGGCCAACAAAGCAGCAACAAGGTGCTTGCGCTCCAACATCAAGAAAACGTACATTTCAGCATAAAGCATCATTCAGACTACAATTAGAGTGAGAAGATACAGAAGACGTTCCAAGACCTTTTTTTTGTGTAAATCACGTTGGCTCCCCTTTATACCCCTAAGACCAACTATTGGCATTTTTGGCTCGAGGAAGGCACGCCACAGCCAAGAGAGCTAATAAATTAGGTTTAATGTCACTGTACTCACGTTGGAATCCACTACCTAAGCAATCCAATTGAAAAAAATATGTTTAATCATAGACAACACTTAGACTATGCATGGGGATGAACCCAAGGTCAAGTCAGCTTGTAATTACAGTTTCAACAGTTTCAACATCATGATGAACGTGATTGTAGTAGACAAATGAAAGGGACTTCAAAATCTGCTTTATTGATACCCTATTATGTAAATGTCTCCAAAAGGTGCTTTGTAGCAGAAAACCAACTATGCCTAATCAGAGAAGCTTCACCATAGTGAAAAGAAGAGAGATCATCCTTCTCAATGATTTACCTGCATAAAGCAAGAACCGAAACCTGCCCGCTTCATGTTTTTCCCGAATCTGTAGCATGGACAACTGCACAACCAATTACAGAAATTACTGACAAAGATACAATATTATTAGTTCATAATACAAAAAAACAGACAGGACTAGTCCAATTCAAAAAGGTCAAAATAGCGAAAGCCGTCCCACTCCCCAAGTCAAAACACAGAAAAAATGTGCTGAACCAAGATAGAGGACTCGGTCCAACAAGAGTTAAATTTTCTGTAAACAAATTCTTTCAACCCAGAAAAGAAAATGTATTCCACAAATTAAAAAAGAAAAAGTGTCCTTTCACGGCAAAAATAATTCATCAGGCAAACCCAAGAAAGAACCGCTTCCCTAATAGAAGAGCTCCTCTTTGCATGAGCTGAATTCAAGCCCGAAACCCCGGAAACAACGAAAAGATCCGTCTTTTCGTCAGCTTCCCCCCGAAAATCGCAACATCAATTTGCAATACTTCATGCTATCTTCTCTCGAACAGAAACTAAACAACAACGAGATCCTTAAAAGAAAAGATAAACAACTAGAACTAACCATGAAGATTGAAGGGCAACACGACGGTCCTCGAAGCAATCAAGAACCTCACCTTCCCACATCCTGAAAACCCCACCACCAAGCTCCAACCCCTCATCATCCCCCTCCCCGCTCTCGAGCTTCCTCCATTTCCCCTGCGTCTGCAGCGCCACCGTCGAGCACAGCATGTCGAAATCAAGAACCGTCACCCCCTCCATCAACAGCCTCTCCTCCTCCTCCTCCCCCTCCCCCTCCCCCGCTCCCCCTCTCTTCTCCGCGTCCGCCATCAATGCCCAGCTCCCCGACCTCGCTACCCACCAGAAAGGAGGCAACTTTCGGGTCCTCCGGCCTCGAATTCTCGTGGGTCTCGCTCCTTTCTCTCCTCCTCCACCTCCTGCTGCTCCTTCTCGAGGCGTTCTTCGCAGCTTCTATGAAAAAGGCATCTCCTTTTGATGCCCATCTGCGCACTGACGCGAATGCTTAAACAAAGCAATTTCGTGTTTTTCTTTATTTTTTTTTTTTTTGTCCTTTTTCTTTCGCTTTGGGGATGATTTGAAGGGAGGAGAGGATCGTGACGAATCTCTCTCCAAGATTGGGGTGGCTAAATGCGTGGGGCCCAGAAAGCGCCCGCCGTTCGTTCGGACAAGCTGGTGAGCCGACCGTCCAGCTGTCGCCACGTAGGACGGGGATGTTGGGTTGCGTAGTTAGGTTGCCCACCTTATGATCGGACAAAGATTGGCGTCTGAATTAACGGTCTAATCTGGATTCGGTTGTCCCTATTTTTTTCTTGCGGATAAAAATGAATTCTGGGATTGAGATTGGATTAATTGGATTGGGTTTGATGCTTTGCTTCTGGATTTGGGAATTGGGATGTTGAAGCTTGAAAAAAAAAAAAATAGAGGAGGCTCTTTTTGTCATCGTACGTTTGTCAAATGATGGTAAAAAAGGTCAAATGGGATCTAGCTTTGCGTGAATTGGCGTTGGATTAGGTTGGACATGGTGGAATGGAAGGGGAAAGGGCATGGAAAGTGAAAGTTTTGCGCGGGTTCGATTTGGGAAACTGGCCCATGAAAACTTATCTTTGGTTTCTTATATTGGGAATGTATTAAATTTGCCAAAAAAAAAAGTAAAATTGGAACATATTCAATTTGGTTTTTATATGGGTCAATATAATGAAAAATCACAAACTAATACATCTGTACAAATTTAACAAAAAATAACATTTTTAACTATTAAAAATCTCAAACTGATATATCATCCATTAGTTTCCATTAAAATGGATTAATACCACAATAAACTATAAATTAGTTAATACGTAACAAAAGGAAAGTGAAATCATAAATAGTAATGTCAACTCAGCAATTTGACAATAAAATTTAATATAAATTAATTGATAGTAAATTTGTCACAAATATACTAATTTAGTTTTTTTTTTTTTTGTGGTATAACATCAAGCCGTCACCATGTAAGACAGAAATATAGTTACTTAATTAGGTTGCCTCCTTTGTTACCAAACAAAGATTGGAGTCCAAATTAATGGTCTAATCTTGGCATGAGTTGCCCCTCTTTTGTTTCTTACGAATAAAAATGAATTCTGGGATTTAAATTGGATTGGATTGGATTGGATGCTTTTCTTTTGGATTTGGGGGAATTGGGATGTTGAAGCTTGAAGGCAGAGGACCCTTCCTTGTCTTCTTACGTTTGTCAAAATGATGGTCGGAGAAAAAGGTCAAGTGGGATCTAGCTTCTCGTGAACTGGCGTTGGGTTAGGTTGGACAATGGCGAAAGGGAAAGGGCGTGGAAAGTGAAAATAATGTGCGGGTTCGATTTAGGAAAATTGCGACAGCTTTCCTTTGGTTTTTTATATGGGGAACGTATTCAATTTGCCTAAAATGTAAAATTAGATCATATTCAATTTGCTTTTTATATGGATTGATATCACCAAAAATTTTGAATTAGTATACCTGTGCAAATTTATCATAAACTAATTTTTTTTAAATTACTAAAAATAATAAACTAATACATTTGCGATAAATTACTCTTCATTAATTTTCATTAAATTTGATTAATATCACAATAAATTATAAACTGGTACATTTATAACAAAAGAAATGTAAAATCCTAAATTAGTATACTTCTCAACTGCCGAGTGTTGTCTAATTCAATAATAGAGGGTAAATTTGATATAAACGTATTAGTTTTGAATTAATTTTGGTAAATTTATCATAGGTATATTATTATATTATTTTTCTTGGTATAAAGGTCCAATCGCCGCCACGTAGAATGGAGATATAATTAGTTAGTTAGGTTGCCCTCCTTGTTACCAAACAAAGATTGACATCCAAATTAATGGTCTAATATTGGATTTGGTTGCCACTTATTTCTTGTGGATAAAAATGAATTCTGGGATTTAGATGGGATTAATTGGATTGGATGGGACGCTTTACTTTTGGATTTGGGAGTTGGGATGTTGAAACTTGAAGACAGAGGACACCTCCTGTGTCTTCGTACGTTTGTCAAATGATGGGTCGGAGAAACGGTCAAAAACGTGATCTAGCTTTTCAGGTGAACTGGCGTTGGATTAGGTTGGACATGGCGAAAGGGAAAGGGCGTGGAAAGTGAAAGCTCCCCGCGGGTTCGATTTGGGAAAACTGACTGATGAGAAATGTAAAATTATAATCATATTGGGAACGTATTTTATATGGTTTTTATATGGGGACAAGGGACGTGATCAACATCCCCGCTTCGCCCCCAACCCATCTTAAAGGTTAATACATAAAATGGTAATACGTAAATCATTACAATTTGAATCAACTAATAGGCATCAAATTAAAAGTTAATACCACAAAAAAAAAATCACAAATTGATACATTAATAACAAATTTACCAATTTTTTTTTGTCATCAAATATCCAAAATTAGTATACCTACAATAGATTTATCTTCAACTAATTTGTTTATCGCCAAAAATCACAAAATTGTATAATTGTGATAAATTTACTATTTATTAATTTTTATTAAATTTGATTAATATCACAAAAAAATCATAAATCGATATATCTGTAATAAATGGAGTGTAAAATCCTTAACGGATATATCTATTAACTATCATATTTATCCAACTCAATAATTTCATGGGGATTTAGTTAGGTTGCCCTCCTTATTAGACAAAGATTGGCGTCCAAATTAACGGTCTAATCTTGGATTCAGTTGCCCCTTTTTTTTTCTTGCAGATAAAAATGGATTTTGGGATTTAGATTGGATTGGATTGGATTGGATGCTTTGCTTTTGGATTTGGGCAATTGGGATGTTGAAACTTCCTTGTCTTCTTACGTTGGTCAAATGATGGTTGGAGAAGAGGTCAAATGGGTGGTAAGGCTTCACGTGAATTGGCGTTGGATTAGGTTGGACATGGTGAAAGGGAAAGGGCGTGGAAAGTGAGAGTTTTGCGCGGGTTCGGTTTGGGAAAACTGCATCATGGAAACTTACCTTTGGTTTTTATAATGGGAACGTATTCAATTTGCAAAAAGAGTAAAATTTTCATCATATTGAGAGCGTATTCAATGTGGTTTTTAAGTAGATTATTACCATGAAAAGCTCACTGATATACTTATGATAGAATTATCTAAAATTAATTTTTTAACCACCCACAATTGGTAAATTTGCAATAAACTTATTCTTCGTTAGTTTTTGTTAAATTAAATTAACACCGTGATAAATCACAAAATCATAAAATATATCTGTTAACTGTACATGTTACATGTGTGCCATTTTAGGGTTTTTGGTGATAAAAAAATTAATTTGGAGTTAGTTTGTCACAAATGCATTAATTTAAGGTTTTATATGGCATTAACCCTTTTATATTAGGATGAGGGACATGATTCTAGTCCTCACTTCACCACAACCCCATCTCTAAGTATCAGTTGATGTGAGTAATAGAGACCTTTCAACACCTGAGCATGCTGGCGGAGGCTCCAGGCCTTCGTGGGGATGGCAGAGCCTCATCAAGGCAAGGGATTCAGTTGCTCCTCAGGTGATGAACCGGATCGGAAATGGCAAAAAAACAACAATCAAAACAGAGAGGTGATTAAAAAGCGGCATAATAGGAGGAGCAGCAACAAACCATGAACCAACCAAAGTATCGGATATAATTAACTCAGATACAGGAACATGGAATGAGCCCCTTATTCATTCAATGTTTGAAGACAACACGGTCCGTGAAATTCTAGCCACACCCATCGGCTTACCTGATGATGAGGATCAGATGGTATGGCCGCACACGAAATCAGGCAACTATTCGGTAAAAAGTGGTTATTTCACATTCCGAAACGCATCCGTCTCATCACAGAACACACAAGCAACATCATCTTACAAAGCCCACCCCGACCTCTGGAAATTTATATGGCAATCCATAACCCCACCCAAGGTAAAAATCTTCCTATGGAATGCATGCAACAACGCCCTTGCAACTATGGAAAATCTACATCACTGAGGGATCGTACCTTCCCCGATCTGCCCCCTGTGCAAACTGGAAGTCGAAACACCAGAACACACGCTCCTCCTCTGCTCCTGGACAGCCAAGGTTTGGAAATCTGCCCCTCTGCATCTACGAATTTCCAGACAGGGACTTACCCGCTTGGAAGAGTGGATCTGCAACATAAACCGCAACCCAGTCACCTCGGATAATTTCAATTACATAGCGATCCTACTATGGAGTATCTGGAAGGAAAGAAACCGGTGCATCTTCAACCAACAAACGCCCAAATCACAAGAGATACTATACAGAGCAGAGGCGCTCTTAAAGAGCTTCACAGAAATAAACAAAACTCCAACAGGCAAGAACAAATCCGAAGACTTATCTGAAGCCTGGTCTCCACCTCCCCCGGGATCGCTCCGAATCAACCTCGATGCCTCTTTCGAACCAGATCTGGACAGCAGGGAAGCACTCAGTGAAGCAAGAGAACGTCCCCGGCACAGAGCTGCCATCGCTGGCGTTTGCCGAGATCACAGGGGGCTCCTCGTCGATGGATTCGCCAAGCCGGTTGAGGCCACTTCGCCTCTTCACGTGGAAGCCATAGCGATGGAAGAAACCCTAACTTTCGCACGAAGCCGTGGATTTCTCTCTCCTCAAGTCCACTCTGACTGCTTGCCTTTACTGCACGCGTTGAAGACTTCAACAGAACTGACTTGGGAACTGGAACCGCTTCTGAACCGGGCCCGAGCACAACTCAAACTTCTACCGGGTTTATCTTTGGCCCACTGCAAGAGGAGCACCAATCAATCCGCGGATTGGATAGCAAAGGCATGCCGAACGAATACCCTACCCCCGAACTGGCTATCTAATCCTCCCCCCCTTTATTTGATCTTCTTTGCACTGATGCTATGAATGTAATTTTCTCTGGTATTAAATAGTAAATCAAGCCGACATGGTTTCATGACCAAAAAAAAAAAAAAAAAAAAGTATCAGTTGATGAAAATAGTAATACATAAATCATCACAATATGAATCTACTAGTAGGTATAAAGTTTATTCTCACAAGCATAAAATGATCTATTATATTTATAAATTTTATAAGAAAATTCCAATCGATCTTTTCTGCTAATAGTTTAACATGATGTTTCCTTAAGTTATGTTGTTGCGTTGAATTCAATAGGTTTCTTAAATTAGAGGAGTTACAATCAATTAGTCAGTGAAAATACCTTTTGAAGATGGATATGTAAGCAAAATTAGGGGTGTGCAATCGAACCGAGTATACCCGGTTTCCGGACTAGCCCACCCGAAAAACAGGGTCGGGAACTAGTTCCTGTTAAAACCAGTTTCCAAAATTCGGAACCAGTTTAAATCGGTCTAGGATTAGCTTCCAACTGATTATCCACCTGGAAACCCATTCCTGGACCGATTTTGGAATCGGTTCCAAAACTAGTTTTGTAAGTAGAGGTTCAAAACCTTTTTTTTTCCCCCGATTTCTATTATTAGTCCCGCAATCACACGACGTTTTTTTCTCTTGGCTCTCTCAAATGTGCACGGCACTCCTCCTTTCTCATTCCTCTTCCTCACTTGCTTCCCTCCATCATCAGCTCCCTCTCGCATCATCCGATGGACGGACGGTGTTCATCACTGCCAAATTCTTGTGTATCACATGGATTTGCTTACCTAATTTCTCTTTTGACAGAAAGGCTAATATTAGACTCATGTTTGTTGTTAATTATTTGTCTTATGATTTTATTTATTATAATTAGTCTTGTGGATCCTTAATTTTTTGTCTAGTCAAAAAGTTCATGTACTTATTTTATTACAAGTGCTTAATGTTTGAATACAAATTATAAGAATTATGTTATTTTCTCACGTATTAATATAAAATTCGGAATCATATAGGATATTGAAAGATTGCAAAATAGGTTCCAGTGGAAACAGGGTTGACTCTGGAATCGGATTGGAAAAATAGGATGGGTTGGATATAGGGTCCAATATAAATAAGATCGAGTATAGGATCCAAAAAAGAATAATCGATTATAATAAAGTCAGGTATATGATCTAGGTCTAGACCCTACCCACCCTAGACCCAATCACCCTTAAGCAAAAGGACACAATCCATTGCAATAGCTGCCGTTATCTATGTATACTAATATAATATGAATTTTTGAATTTGACGTCTGCCACCAAAATTAAATTAAACATCCTTAAAATTTATATATATTTCTTAGTACAATAATAAAATCTAAAAGGGTCATCTCCTACATTTGAATGGGCAGTGACTCCCACTCCGCGAAAATGCTCAAATCCTCTGCCTCATCCCTCGTTCTTCGGCATGTACGTTGCGTCTGCGCCAAGAGCTAGAGAATTTCCAAAAAGGGGTGACACAAGATCAAATCAAGCATTGGTTGGGCTTTGGCTTAACCAAATTCTCATGCTCCGGGCCTTTTTTGGGCCTGACTGGAAACCCAGGCCCAGTTTTTTTGGGCCCAGCCTTCGGCCCAACTGCACCCCAGTTGTCGGTTTTGGGCCTTAAACAAAGAGCCTGCAACCTCTTCTCTAACCTCACTATATAAACCACACGATCTTCTCCGTGCTCTTCCCCCCTGCCTGCGCTCCGCCGTGAAGCTCTCTCTCTCTCGCCGCTAGGGTTTTCTGGGGTATCTCCGCGGATCTCCTCCGAATCTCCTTCACCATGGTAAGCCCCGAATCTTCCTCTTTCTCGGGTTCCAAGCTTAAGGCATTGCGTTTCTTGCTGGCGCTGCGAAAAGAGGCCTTTTGAGCCGAGAGATGGTGAGGGCGGGTGGATGTGTGGTTGTGAGTTTTGGGTTCCGGATTGCTTCAGGTTGTGGCTTGAAGCTAGTTGAATTCTGGGTCGTGTCCTGTTTTGGTTAGTAAGCTGTGGCAAGTGAGTTTGAGGGGTGTTTTTCCTTCGGGGGAGAGATTCTTGGCTGATCTTTTTTTAGCTGATTGGTTGATTTCGTTTGGGAATAGGTTCTCCAGAACGATATCGATTTGCTGAACCCGCCCGCGGAGCTTGAGAAGAGGAAGCACAAGCTCAAGCGTCTCGTTCAATCGCCCAACTCCTTCTTCATGGTATGTCGGCACGTAGCCGTCTTCTTACTAATTTGGGTTGTGTTTGTTAAATTGTTGTGGTTAATGATTTGGTCTTTGATAAGGATGTAAACGTGCGTTGGCCGTCGGAAAGTTTGGATTTTTTAGAATTATGAACTTACCATCTGATTAGCATTTGGGGAGGGGTCATCGTCTGCAGTCTTTCTTTCTTTTAGCGTCGAGCACGTATTTAGAAAGGTAGTGCAGAATTGTGTAATTAACTTACTTTTGCGTTTTGGGTTTCAGGATGTGAAGTGCCAGGGATGCTTCAACATGTGAGTATTTTTGCAATTGTTGATATGTGAAAGTTGGTTTTGGTTGTGCTGTGAGTTGATGTTTGACTTGTGGGGACAATGTGTTTAAATGCAGAACGACTGTTTTCAGCCACTCTCAAACTGTGGTGGTTTGTGGCAACTGCCAGACGGTCTTGTGCCAGCCAACCGGTGGGCGTGCTAGGCTCACGGAGGGTTGCTCTTTCAGGAGAAAGGGCGATTGAGAAATGTTTAGATCCAATTTTCCATTAGCTGCTACGAGTTGAGGAGCTTCAAAATTTCTTTTTGGGAAAAGAACTGGTCTTTACTATTCCATCTAGCATCTTTCTTCTTTTGGATCGACATGTCCTTGATGACAGTTCCTTTTCTTCCTCTTATATATGTTATGATGGATTGGAGTGTTCTTTTTTGAGATTAAGATTTTGGTTCCGTTAGTAAATTCGCAGTTACTTTTTGCTTGATGGCTATGTGGAAGTCTTGAGTCACCATGCAAAGATCTCTTCTGCTGCGAGCTTGTACATGCCACTGCTTAGTGATGTCTTATACACCATGCGTTGAAAGATCTCGAGTTAATTAGCTTTTGTCTGCTTACATCCTAGTTTGCCCTTTTTGGCTTGTATGGAGTGCTTAAAATCCTGAGGCTCCTGATCTTTTATTTAGCGATCTTCTTATCCCGTCTTATATGCCATGTGTTGAAAGATCTCGAGTTAATTAGCTTTTGTCTGCTTACATCCTAGTTTGCCCTTTTTGGCTTGTATGCGTTGCTTAAAATCCTGAGGCTCCTGATCTTTTATTTAGCGGTCTTCTTATCATGTTGATCTCTTAAAATTTTTCGATGCCCTGGAGATACTCGATTGTGGGGGACATTTCAGAAAGTGTCAAGTTTCCTATAGGTCTCAAGTAAAAACACCAGATCATACCATATACTCGGATCTGTTGAGGATACCTTAATATGCGGGGTGCGATACTGTCGGAAGAGCTTCGTATTCAATGTGCTGATACTTCATCTTTGCTATGCGTTCAACAGTGCATACTAGATCGGCCTCTGAATGTCCTTCTAGAAAACAATATCAAGGAATGTGTGTTGGGACAAATGCCTGTTTTGAAAGTTGTAGAGGACGCTGAGCTGTGCCTCTGTTCTTTTCATTAGTTATCATTGTTTAGTTGAGTGAGGTTGTTGCCGAAGAATATTAGGTTAGGCTTGTCATGATAGTTGAGCTGGGGCACTCAGCCGTGGAATAGCATCTTGGTCCTTTTCGAGGAAAACCTATGACGGAAGAGTACTTTCTACGTTGGCTCTGGACCTGCATTTTTCCAGTTGTTTTCACGTATTTTGCCTGTTACATCATTGTGATGTTGAGATGGGTTTTTGCAATTGAAATTTGAATTGACACTTTCGGAACGTTTCTTTCGAAAGTGAAGCCTGATCAAAACCAGATTGTAACTCAATCTTGATTAATGTTAGTGTAACAAATTGGCGAGATGCACGAGGAAAATGGGCAATCGGCCTGGCTGGAAGGCGGATGCCCTACTTCGACCACGTGTAGAACCGATATGAATAGCTTAATTCTAAAGGAACGTGATACGCCGATATGAATCGATTCATTCTAAAGAAACATGTAATGGAGATGTTGCGTGCGTATGATCGCTTCTCTTTTTGACCGCGATTTCCGGCAACATGAGCCCGCACACCCTTTTGAAGTGTCGTTTTCTATACCGAGCATCTCAACACTTCAATGTAAAACCTTTGCTTATAAACGAAGCAATTCCAAACACAGCCAACCTGGTTTTGGCTCGGTTCCAACCCGACTCAAACCCGGCTCAAACCCGGGTCATCGAAACCTTCATTGACAAATGAGGACGTGGGGTCCGAACGTCGCGAGCCCGGTTTCGGCTCGGGTCCGACCGTCTCGAACCCGGCTCGGTCCGATTCCCAACGCCTCCTGGGTCAAGGATAAGCTCGATCGAGCTGGAGCCGGTTGCGGTTGACCTCCGGAACATCGTTCGAGCACGTGTAAATGTAATGACATCGAATGTCATATTCGACCCTATCCGATCCTTCGCTTTCGTCCCCGTCCCGACCTGGTCACACGCCATAATAGTATAATACCATCCTTTCTCTCTCTTCCCTTAACGCCAGTTTTAGCGAAAACGTCAAGAAGAGAAAACCGAACAGGAACGAGCTAAAATAAAAATCGAAACTTTACGAAGCAAGAAAACAAGAAAATCAAGAAACTGATAAAGAAACGAAGCAGCCACCATGAGCACCCCGAAGAAGCAGCCCCCATCATCGCCGGACGCCGCCGTCGTGATCCAGCCGCCGTCCCCGCGCCACCCGCCGCCGGGGACGCCGACCGCCGGGGCCCAGCGCAAGATCGGGATCGCCGTCGACCTCAGCGAGGAGAGCGCCTACGCCGTCCGGTGGGCCGTCCAGAACTACCTCCGCCCCGGGGACGCCGTCATCCTCGTCCACGTCAGCCCCACCGACGTCCTCTACGGCGCCGACTGGGGCTCCATCGACCTCTCCGTCGGCGACGACGACGGGGAGGCGGGGGAGGAGTGCCAGAAGCGGAGGCTGGAGGACGAGTACTACGCGTTTACGACGGCCAAGGCCAACGATCTGGCGCAGCCCCTGGTGGACGCGCAGGTGCCCTTCAAGATCCACATAGTGAAGGACCACGACATGAAGGAGAGGCTGTGCCTGGAGGTGGAGCGGCTCGGCCTGAGCGCCGTCGTGCTGGGGAGCCGCGGGTTCGGCGCGGCGGCGCGGAAGAACGCCAAGGGGAGGCTCGGTAGCGTCAGCGATTACTGCGTGCATCACTGTGTTTGCCCTGTGATTGTTGTCAGGGACAAGGACAAGAATGGCGGTGGCGGCAGTAAGATGGGCAGCCCAGCATCTCGGGGCGGTCGCTGCGGGGCGGGCCCGGCGGTGACCGAGGAGGAGCTGGAGTATCACGATGCATGTGATAAGCAGAGTGGTATGTTTGTCTTTCTTAAGTGGCATTGTTTAAAGATTGTTTTACTGGGTTTGGAAGATCATCTTGTTTGGTGGTTCTCTAATTCTTGTTTAAGAAATGTTATTAATGTCTCTGGTATGTGTAGTTTCTTTGGAAATGTCATTATTCACCAATGTCTGCTTGTTATCTGATGACTGATTTACCGGTACCATATAAATTCCTCTTTTGTATTAGCTCCCAATTTGTTGTTGCTAGAATTAAAACGCCAAAGTTCTTCATTTGTCTTGGAATGCGACAGATCTGTGAGGGAAGGTTCATTGCCATGTGCAAATTTTGGGCTTGAGGCAGTCTAGTTGATAATTGGCATGTGAAAAATTTGAGCTTGAGGGGATCTACTTAAGTTTTGCCTTTCATTTCTTCTGTAACGATGATTAGCCAGGACACTTGCTGAAAGATGAATATCCGCACAATGTTGAAATTCTGTAGCAATAATGAGCTGATTGCTTCCTTAAATTTATGAAGTAGTAATTCACTGGTGTTGAAAGGACATAGGAGATTATCAGCATGGTCTAGATTGTCATTTCTGCTGGCATGTTCTGCATATAGAGCATAAACTGCAATGAAAACATTGAGGTGTACCATGTATGCAATCACCAGAGATGTAAGTAGCTGCATGTTATTAGGCAGAATGGTCTAAGATCATCAGCGTGGAATTGTGCAGAAACAGAGATCCAGCTGAAACTGCTACTGAAAGTATGCTCTGGTTAGCGCTTGCATATACAATGTAGCCAGAAAAGATTTGCAGATAATAATATACTAATAATGGCATGTGAACTTTTGGTAAACTTCTCAAATATTTTCACTGAAACTTGAAATTTGCACCGATCAATTGAAGCTCGTGGAGTAGATTGCGAGTTGTTGATAACTTCTTTTATTTTGTGGTGCTGTTAAAGGCCTTTAGGGAGATGATGATATAGTTGTAACATTTTCTCCATACTTGACCTGTATGTTTGAGGATTTCCCAGAAAATAAGCTGAAAGTAGAGGATGACAACTGGAAACTCTGGATTGGTTTAACTTTTACTTCCAAACAGTCATTTCACTGTTGTATGTGGTCTGTTGGATATACTGGGATGATGTACGTTACATTTCTCTATCCTTGACACATATGTTTAAGGCTTTCCCAGTAATAAGCTGAAAAGTAGAGGATGACAACTGGAAACTCTGGATTGGTTTAACTTTTACTTTCAAACAGTCATTTCACTGTTGTATATAGTCTGTTGGATATACTGGGATGATGTAATATTTGGCTACGTGTAGCTTTTGACCAAATGGCATTAAAGCTAAAGTGGCCACCTTATGTTACACATTTAGCTGTAATGCCAAGTTCCACTGAGTGTCCATTGATTCTTGAAGTCAAGGATCATTGAATTGAATCTTGTGGTCCAACAAGGATACTAAATGGAGAAAACATGGGGGAAGAGGACAGAGTTGGTACTGTTTTTGCTGATACCTTGACTTCTTTTTACATTTAGCTGTAATGCCAAGTTCCACTGAGTGTCCATTGATTCTTGAAGTCAAGGATCATTGAATTGAATCTTGTGGTCCAACAAGGATACTAAATGGAGAAAACATGGGGGAAGAGGACAGAGTTGGTACTGTTTTTGCTGATACCTTGACTTCTTTTTACATTTAGCTGCTCAAGGATTCCGTACAGACGAGGGGATTATGACCTTTGATAGATTTTCTTTTATAATTGTGATCAAGATAGGAGAAGACATCTTCCTTTTATAGTTTGGACCTTTTGCTGTTGAAGTTTTGTTTTTGGCTCCAAAAAGCTGTTTCACTGTCTTGTGTTGTCTTTGTTCTGTGAGGAGGAAGTTTGGTGATAATTGTATCTTAAGGCAAGTGCAGTTGAAAATGGGGGCTTACTTCTTCCCGTATACATAATCAAACCGTTCTTGTCAGGCCGTCGGTTTAGGAGTTAAAGAATTTCATCTCCTTATATGAAGCCAAGGAGCAGATGATGTTATGGACTTAGATCTATAATCAATTCATTCATTGAGAAAAGTTTTATGATCACACTCTGCTTGCTTTTCACATTCAAAAAGCTAATTGTCCTTTAATCCTTTTAGACTCGTGGATGTATATCTGAATTTGACATGATCAATAAAGGAAAGTTTGATCCCTGAAGTAACTCCCATTTTGTCGATTTAAGATTTGGAAAATTAGAATGTTAACATAGTATTACAATATATGAGCTTGAGTTATTGTAACCTTCTCATCATAGTAATGAAAAGAAGCAAAGTATATCAATCTTTTGAGTTCGTATTCATAGTACCAAGAACATTATCAACACTCGAGCGTTTTTCCACTAGGAGGTATCAACTACATGGTCGTCTAATGATCTTATGCCATTGTGCTTTGTCCTGAACCAAACCCTCGTAGTATTCAGGTACTTTGGGTCTTTCTCCATGTGCTTTTTTATGTCTCTTCTAGCCTTCCTCCCATCCGTTTTACTCTGCCTCCCTTCCATAACTTGACTTGTACTTACTAGAGCATTTCAAGTCGGTCTTCCCCTTGCCATAATTAGCAACTGACATCGCAATCACTTTTAGTTGCCCTGACAAATTCCAAATAGACTTGGAAGATGACTTGATTTGCAAGCTTAGTTAGAGTGAACATTGAATGATTGCTTATCACTAGGATTTTTGTTCAGTTGTCTAATTCAAGGGATTCCTGTTGTATTCTCTGTTTCTTGTTATTGCTAATAACAATCATATTGGTCTAAAGAATGTGTGTATTAGCAAAAGGGTGGATGAGTGAAGATTTATCTGTCTACTTTTTCATTGTTTGCCATGTAAAAGCCTCTTATTTGTCAAATACCTAACTAACTGTATATGGTGGATCCTGTTTAGGGTGAGTGTTTGAGATCATAAATCTTGTCAGCTGGATGTTTCAGTTAAAAACATGAAAGGCAGTTTCGAGCTGACTTCAGTTGCAAGAAATGTGTATTTTGCATTCTGACAGTCTGTAATAGTTAACATCACACGGCCTTATTAGGGATTGAAATTGACTCAAGACTCTGAGGATGATCTGAGAATCATTTTTGGTTTGTTTTGTGGTCACTGCTACATTATAGGCCTGGTGGCGTAGTCCAAACCTTGATAACTGTTGATGTGGTGGTTGTTGAAGATGTGTCTTTTTCAGCCATTGTGTTTAGTGATCACTGCTGTGTGAATGAAGATGATGGGTTATCATAGGACAAACAGTGACAAATGGAATATGAAGTGCATACTCTTTAACCTTCCCATAAGTATGGATTTTTTTTTTAAGTGTCAACCATCCAACAGTTTCCTCTAGGAAACCTTTTACTCCTGCTAGCAAGCTCCTAGGAAACTTTCTATCCCTACCCACCCTTAGGGTCTATTTAAGTAGTGTGATCTCTTAAACATTGAAAATGGAATATGGTTTTAAAGGGAATTTGGAACAGGTGTGTCACATATGTTGGTTATGCTGTTGGACAACTGTTGGTGCTTAGATAAGATGTTAGAAACTGAAAATTGGTTCATCATGGTGCTTTGGATACATTTTTACTTTGGCATGTTGACTGGCATCTTTGCTCATCTGCTACCGCATAAAGCAGGTGACATGTTGAGCATTGACATAAATGGAAAGAACTGTTTTCTAGAACTCTAGATGGACGAGGTGTGACCTTGACAAATCTTTCAATAATTTTATTGTTTTGAGAATTGCCAATTCAAATCTTGTTGACCTTCTTGCTTGCTTGTGGACTGCATATGCACGCACATGGAAAAATATATGATTTCAGTAATAGAAGGTTCATTGAACTTTTCTACCTGTTGCGTGGATCATCTGTTAAAATTTGGATTTGGATCAGTGTTACTGTTGATTTGTTAGCAATATTAGAGGAGCAGGTAAATACTTGCTTTGTGACAAGTCATGTGTTCTATGTATTGCAAATGGGCCAGGCAAAATTGAAAGTTCGTTTTTATTTGATCTATTATGTATTTAGGTTTGTGTTGAATATTGACCATACTCTTACCTATTGGCAAGTGCATAAAACTGAATTGAGTGGCAAACTCTCCGACCTCTCTTGCTTAATGGTCCGAGTTCTTTCTTGAAGTGCAAATATTGTTTCATTTCGGTGATCAATCTGAGACTGAAACATGATTTAGTGGCATTTCGCAACGCTCTAGGTATACATGATTCATGCATGTGAGAAGGTTGGAACACTTCATAAATTTGTGGAAAGCACAATACAACAATGTTTATGTCTTGTAATCTTTATGTAACATGTTGGCAGCATTGGATTTTACCGCAATCATTATCCCGTCTTTAGATTATTTTGGATGGATGGCTTTCAAATTAGATTAGTCTTGGGGATCCACCATTTCTGAAATGTAAGCAAAGAGAAGAACTGGTAAAGGGAAAAGATGAGAGAAAAAGGCTGTGACGATATCCCTGGCTGTATGATCATCACCCGGGGCATAAGTGGAGTACCAATGGCTTGATGGAAGAGGAAATTTCCATTCTAGCCGATGGAGTCTTTGATATGTTATAAATCCTTGGCAGGATTTTCTTATGGGGAGAAGAATGTTTTCATTTTTCATTTTATTACCTTCAGGGGCATGAATATTGTATGTGGGAATCATTCTTGTGTAGTTTAGTTTTGATCCTTCTTGAAGGTTCTACTCGTACATTGTTTGAGTTCATATGTCTGGCATCATAGGTAATATAAGATGTATCTTCTTAGCAAGCTTTAAGCATTAGAAACGTCTTATGTAACATGGTTGAGGTTGATATCATCATTTATCATGTTTTCCGCAAAATGAATGAGAATAACTGATGACAATATTTTGCAGAGATGGACAAGGCCGCTTGAGCAGAGCTTGCTGCAATGCTTCAACCGTTGAAGAGGCGTGAGTTTTAGGGCTGGATGTTTTGTATAAAGCCTGTTATCGCTGAGTCTGATACCTCCACCTTTTGTCTGTCTGTTTATATTTTCACTTATGCAGCTGTGAAGAAGATTGTTTTTGGTAAATTTGAGATTCTTTGCCTTTCTAAGCACAGTTGCGGTTTTCTTTTCAACATCTCGAGGTAATAATGCTGAAAAGCCTCGAACCCTTTTGCCTCTTCACCTTAATGTCAAAAGCTTAAGAAATCTCGAGTAAACACTAAACAGATTTTTCGGAAACACGGTCATGCAGTAGTCATTAATTCAATACTCATTCCAAATTGCAACTTCAAGAATTATTCCAAAGTTTAAAACAATTTTGGGTTCATTTAGTTTTCTTGTTGCATTATGCCGTGGTGTCTAATCTAGTCTAGGAAGGTGTTAATGACCCTTTTCATATGATGATCAATACAATCTTTTTCATAAATGAAAATTCAAAGACTGCACCTGTTCTTCTCGTTGGAGGTTGGGGTGTTAGAACCAAACCAAAACCCAAACTAATATTTTGTGCATTTTCAGTTCTGTTTTCGGTTTGGAAATGGAAAGATAACCGTTTGTTTTTCCTGAAGCTGGTGATTTCGTTTAGTTTGGTTGATCAAGCCGAATTGAAATTTTCAACAAAAACTGAACATCCAACTTAAAATCTTTATTCTTTCTCACTCTTTCATAAGTCAATTCTAATAAGCAGGGCAAAAAAGTGAAAAGTGGAAAATTGAATCGAAGTGGACTGGCGTCAATTTGGTTTAGCTGTTTACCCCTATTGATTTGATCAAGACTTTTTCGGATTTTTTGAAAGGCTAAATTGAATCGAACTGTTGATATCCTGAGGGGAAGGGATAATTTAATGAATGATAGATATGACTGATTTTCTGTTTCTATTACTCCATTGGGACGATATGTGATGTGATGGAGTTTCCAATCAGTCCCCAACTTCTGGGAAAATTCTACCGTTTGGGGGGCCATTCCATTTGTGGACACCTTTCTTCCTGCCATGGGAAGTCTAGTGGAGTGCAAATTGCCTAGAAACAAACCAAAGCTTGGGGACCACAAGACTGTACAATGAATCGGGTCACGGTGACATTGCGCACCAAGTTGCTCTTGTCCAAATCCAGCAATTTGTCATTCGACTCAATCCCACTTGAGATATGGAGTCCAAAGGATGGCTGCTTTCATTCGCTTGTGGGGTCCCCTCCCCCCTGTTTGAGGGGCAACTTGAGGGCAACTTGAGGTTCCATGAGGACAAATTGGTTTTTGGTGACAATTGAAACTGCCAAGAAGCAAGAAGCAAAAAGCAAACGTCCTTTTACTCCGCGTTTTCAACGGAGGGGATCTGCGAAACGTTCCCGAGCACCTGATTAATCGCCACTCATCGAATATGATAATCCTTTCTTTCATCCTTTTTCGATCGTCGGGGTGCCCCTAAACCTAATCTCGAAGGTAAAACAGAGGAAATGCAAGAACAAATACGAAGATTCTAACCTAGATTTTGATGGAAAAGAACGAATGGAACACTGCTTTAGTTCAACTCCCTGTCAAGACGAATGCAAAGTACCGGGAAAAATATGTCTAGCAACAACATGATCAGCTGAGCTGGTCAAACGACAACGCATTCAAATCTGCTTTTAGTTAAAGAAGAAAGGTCCACAGCAAGCACGAACAATGAACAAATTCGACAGCCCAAGGGGGAGTACATCCTAGACATCCGGCCACAAAATGGTGGGCTTGTGCTGTCTGCTCTTGAAGCTATTTCTTCATGGTCTGGTCTTTCCCTAACGAGCGCTTCTGTCTGTCTCTGTCTCTGGCTCTGGCTCATTTGATGAGCACCCTGTATTTCTTCCAATTCGAGGTTGAGCCCCTGAAATTTGTAAGGTAAAGAACGTCGTCAGGTATGATTTTCTGTGTATCAATCAAGATTCAGGGTCGTAAGAGAACACGGCTCGAACACGGCATGGAAAATGCAACGTTCTTACCACGCAGAACAGAGCTCTGGCTCCTCCCGTGATCTCTTCCCTGAAATAGCCGTCGTGCTTGAGCCGGCAGCGCTACAATCTTTGCTCAACGAAGGGCTAGTGACCACCGGCGGTGCTGCCGCCGGAGATGATCCGCCAGGGACCACCTGATTGTCCTGGTCGCCGTCGCCGTCCGCCGTGCCTTTGCCGTCGCCTCCCCCTTCTTCTCTGCAGCTCGACCGGGCAGAACCCCCATGGAAGTCGCAGCCCCTGCAGTCGACGCACTTCTCGCACACGGAGACTGTGGGAGGGAGCCTCGGCCCCGAGGCGTTCCACGGCGTGGGGGCCTGGCAGGAGCGGCAGAGGAGGTTCCTGGAGTGCTTGGCGACCAGGAAGTTGGCGCCGTGGACGCTGGCGTCGCAGTCCCAGCACAGGTTCGCTCCGTCCGAACCGCAGTACGTGGCCGCCAGGTTGTTGCAGAGCTCGCATGGCTTCTTCTCCTTCATCTCTTGCTCGCTCGTTTTCAGTTTCAATGACTTGACTATGATCTTGTCTGCTAAAGTGGAGTTGGAGAAGAGAGAAGCTCTATATATAGAGTCTCTTTCTCTCTCTCTCTCTACCAAGTGGCAATTCTTTTTTGGAATAGAATTTGATCTGCTTTCTTAATAGAAGAATACACTTATTGGGTATTTAAAATTTTTCCCTAGACATAAATTCAATATCAGCTTCTTCTTTTTTCAGTTTGTCTAATATAGTTAATATTTTCTCAAGTTTGATGTCTCATGTGATAAACGTGGTTGTTTGTACTTCGTCCAAAATATTCTCGGGTCATTTGCATTTTTATCTCGATATAATTATTCAATTGTTTGGAAAGACGAGAAGAGATTTATTAAATGCTTAGAAAATTACTGTGATCTTCATAAGAATGAGGTGTTAGGTTTTATTTTAATGAGCTAATTAAAAAATTAGTGAATAATTATTAGCAGTGAAATTTCTTAATTTTAGAGTGAACCCTTCTTGTTTTTTATTTTTTATTTTAAATTTATTGGATAGAAAATAAATTTAAGTTTCATTTTTTATAGATAATATTTTTTTAATAATGATCTTTTGTATTGTTCGAAATAATTTGATAATGAAAAATATATTCAATAATAATTTATGTTTAAATATTTCTACGAGCAATGAAAATGTTTTTTTTAATTATTTATTAAGTGAGATAAATGAATATATTTTGAAAAACATTTTCTTAATTATTAAATTTTCACAAAGGACACGTGTGTTATTTTGATTTCAGAATGGAAAAATAAAATAAATAAATGGTGCCCTTGTTACTTTCCACAACAGGAAGGGGAGCACCTTGCAATCATGAAAACGCCAGCTGTTTACCTCAGTAGCTGCATGAATCAAGACGGATGGTGGTATTGTTATGTAAAATAGAAATATAGGTCGTTTAATTGTGGCTGGAGAAGAAGCCCACCGTGAAAGTCAAATCATTCACAAGCCGCAATGCCTCCTGTCAAATCCTTTCTCGACTGGGAATTGTCTGATGATTGGATATGTCTCATGTCGCATGCTTCTAAATAATTTCTTTCTTTCTTTTGTTTACATCTATTTTGAGCTATAACAATGATTAGGCTTGAGGACAATTAGCATGCAAAAAGGGCCAAGAGCAATTTGGTTAACTAGGTACAATTCTAATGGGGGTCCAATCTTCTTTCTTAAAAGGGTAATATCTTATGCAAATTGAGGTCACGTAGGTTTAAAAAGGTAATATCTTACCCATATTGAGATCATGTAGGCCAAAGGATTTCCTTGAAGACGTAAAATCTAATCCTCTAGAGGGGTTAGTCTTTCGAAGAAGTCAACTCTATTCTAATTATAGAGGAAATCCCACAAAAATTCTTAAGCTTAACAAATTGAATATCTTCACTAGGAATCGCACTTGGTACACATTTGACAAGGCACGGGGGGCCAAATGCCGATTCATATCCTATAATTGAGGTCAGTTGATCAACATATATTGATCTTGTTCCAAATGAACTTAATCCAAATCTTCAAACACACAGAAGATCAATCTCTCCCTTGATCCTTCCGCTTCGCGTCATGTCCCACGTTAACGAGATGAAACCCTAGAAAAAAGGAGAGACTGTATCTTGAATTGGGACTATTCATGAAGAGCAAGAAGTGTTGGGCATGGGTCCTCTCCCCGCATTCAATTTGCACTCTGCAAAACTAGGTGCAGCTAAAACCAGTGGCAGTCCGATGGTATCGAGTCAAGTGAATCTGTTGGCTACAATATGAGTGGTTCATACTTAACCAAGCAATCTTTTCCTTCTTCCATGGCTTCTCTTCATTTGAGAGATCTCATGGTGGGTCAACATGGGAGACGGGAGACTAGTCGTTCCCCCTGTTTTGGACCATCAAACGTGTTGGCAAGTTGTTCAATTAATGTCATTTTGCTGACGCGTTTATTTATTGCATCTAGATATCAAATATCATCGTTCCGACCACACCAGACATAAGGCCCCAACAAACGTCGTACGTAGCATATATAGTGCCGTGTCTCAAGTCTTACGGCGATTGTGAGAGGTCTTTGAGTGAGGTCATTGAATTGTGTGGCTAGTTAGACTGTTTATTTTGAGGAGTTGACTCATGTGGAATGAGCCAGTCATTACAAATGGTTTAAGAGTAGGACCCTTCTGACAAATGCACAGTTCGTGACTAGTTTCTACTCGATTAGACAACAGTGAGGAGTGACTGTCGTGATAAGAGGGCTCAGACAAGAACACTTTGGAAGTTGCTCGGTGATGCGAGTTGACGGCAACATGACGTGAAAATGAGGACGGATGGATAAAGAAATTTGGATAAAATGGGGAGTCACCGCTTTAGAAAGACACTAATTAAGCTTAGATTTGTGGTAATGAAAGTCAACATGAGCAGAAATTTTTTATTGAACCTTGCCCAGCCATTGGTGAGGTTAGACCTCGTGGATTTGGCAAGGCTCACCTTTACTGTTGCTGGGGGAGGCCCTCATCCTGCCCTCACCATATTTGGCGAGAGCAAACCTTGCCCAACCACTGGTGAGGTTGATCTCGTCGGTGCTCGCCTTTGGCTAATTATCAAGGCTTGATAGCTAACTAGAGGTAGAAGGGAGGAAAAAAAGAGGGAGAAAGAAAAAGAAAATGATAACAATTTAAAAAATATATTAAAATATTTTCAAGATTTTTTTTACGTTAGTGTCAACTATATCATATAAGATAGCTGTTGTTCAAGTTAGTAGCTTTTGGCTAAAATTAGCTGAATTGTCTCAATTGGCAAAATGCGGAAATGTTTAGGACTCAATTGATACAATTAAAATGTTCATGACTGAATTGAATAAAAATAATATAATAGGTTTATGACTTTTTCGACAATCTTCTCTAATGGATGCGTGATTTGTAATGAGTCTTTACTTGAGTAGGCGATAGTGAGGAGTGATCGTCCCAATAACATGACTTGAATAGGAACACATCGAGTAGGGAGAGTGGAGTCGTCCCCTCTTACCCTGGAGAGCTTTCCTCTACCCTCTTTGTGGTAGTTCCCTTTAATTCCATACCCTAATCCCATTCCCTGTTACCCCCAACCTGATCCCCACCTAAGCTTCATAGTCTTCGAGTCCATTCGTTTTGCGGAAAATATCATGTTTCCGGAAGATATTTTCCAGAAGTCATTTTTTAGGAAAATGACTCTATTTTCCATTGTTTAGCTGAAACTTGAATTTTGAATGGAAAATATTTTCCATCGTTTGTTAGCTAATTTAATTGTTTGAGAAAAATTATCAAAAATTGAATTTTACCATTTTTAATTTACCAAAAAATGAACTTTTAATTATTTGTATTTTTTAAAAATTGAAAATTTTATTATTTTTTCTTTCTTTTTCCTTTTTCTTTTCCGTCCTCCTTCCTCCTCCTTTTTCCTCCTCCTTCCTTTGCCATCGCATGCCTGACGATGGCCGGCTGCTCGGCGATCGACCAAGACCTGGTCGCCATATTCGGTGAGCTCAAGGCTCAGCCTAACCAGCAATAAAGAGGAAGCAAGGCACGTCACGGAGATCAAGCACCGCTGGATGAGGAGGACGCTCTGCTGTTGCTAAACGTTGGCATTGAAGGAGGAGGAGGATGACATCATAAACCCAGGGCTTCGTGAGGGCGGAGATCCAACACTGTCGGCCTTGTTATTGTTGATCGTTGGTGTTGAAGGAGGAGGAGGAGGAGATCAGAAACCCAGGGCTTTGTGAGGGCGGAGATCCAGCACTACTGGCCTTGCTGCTGTTAATCATCGGCATCGAAGGAGGAGGAGGACGAGATTAGAAACTTAGGGCTTCGTGAGGGCAGAGATCCAGCACCACCGGATGAGGGGATGCTCCACTGTTGCTAATCGTCAACGTCAAAGGAGGAGGAGGATGAGATCAGAAACCTAGTTTTTTGAGAAAGAGGGTAGAAATGGCATATGAGTAAGGAACGAAGCGCAGAAAGTTGCCCCGCGTGAGGACGAGAAAATGATTTCCTCTTTAGGACGGAGGAAATCATTTTCCACAATCTGATGGGGAGATTTTCCATTGACCGGAAAACATTTTCCTTGACCATCTATTTTCCGCCATCCAAACACTAGAAATTCCGAAAAATATTTTCCCGGAAATTGTTTTCCATGAAACGAACGGACTCTTCATCTCTTTCATTTGAGAAAATCCCTATTTCTCATTGTGTAATATTATGGTCTGCCCAAAGTCTAGATTCCTGTTGAAATTGCCAGACGGCATGGAGGTAGCCAAAGAGGTGCCCAGAAAAAAGGAGGCAAGGATTTTAAATTTCTAGTATACTAAAAATGAGGAGGTACCCTTCTTACTCTACTCAGGAAGTGATTTTTAGTGACCGTGATGAGGCTCAATTTCTAGAATTTCTAATTCAATTTCCAGAATATTCATAACCATGGGCTTTCGTAGTTAGTCCTAATGAGCTATCGGACTACAAATGAAGTTTTTATGTTGGAATTAATGAAAAATGGAAAATCAAAATTATCTTTCTAATGGAGACGAAAAATGAAGAAGAGGTGGTGGCCAGTTGTTTTATGGACCGATCTGGTTACTCTGACAGTGGGATCCGTCTTGAATGAGCTATTTAACTTAGTTTGCGTGAAAAGTGAAGATGATAAGACGATGAGAATTACTTTTGTCCATGGCCCATATGTTTTCCAAGGTAGGCTCAAATTATGGGAAGAATTGAAAAGGATTAAATGAAAGGGAATGATAACATTCCACATTGAGTTCCCCAAAGTGGAAAGACGAAGAACTTGGGCTGAGCTTGGTGCACTAGTTGGTCCGAGTCAAGTGTCCACTAGTTAATAGCAAACACGGTCCATCATGTTCTTGCGGATCTCCAAGACAATTGTGCCACATGATATGCCAAATTCATTTAGAATTAGATTTTGTTCGTTTTGAAGAAAATTTTTTGCTCGGAAAACATATTCTTAATTTTTGGGCATTTAAGTTGCTTAGGAAAATAAGAAATATCTTTTTATAGTTACCTGAAAACCTATGCTTGAATTTAAGGAAATTGATTTTATTTTTCAAAAATCAGAATTTTTTTCCAAAATGTGACTAGAGATATCAAGAGATTTTTAGTTTAGGAGCTGGATATTACAAGTTTAAATTTCATCAGTACAAACTATAATGGGTCATTAGAGCTAGCTGCATAGGGCCTGAACTTAATCAGTTCGTTAGACTTTCAAGGTATTCCATGGAATTCTAAGCAGTCGAACCTTCGAGGTCGTGCCCTAAGATAATCAAAACAAAAAAGGACCAAAGGCAAGAAATTTTTATGAATTAATTATTTTAAGCGATACGAGTAATCATTTTTATGAATTTTTTTTTTTCTAAATCATTCATTTTATGCGAAATAAACAAAGTTTTACTGTCGTGTAATAGCAGATCTTGACTAGTGTCGAATGAGGTACCGTATGAGCAGCGAATGTAGACCGATATAGCAAACGACCAATAGCATTCCAAAAGAGTCGACGAACATTACACCTCAATCAGCTCAAAAAGCTCAGACATCCAATCTCACAAATCAACAAATACCAGACCTACTAATAATTTTCGACGACGGCCTCCTCCAAAAGCTCCTCCGAGTCCTTCATCAACTCGGGGCTCAACCTGAACATGAGCACGCAGAACTCCTTCTCGTTCAATGCCCCGTCGCCGTCCAGGTCGCCCTCTCGCAGCATCGACCTCAGCTCGTCGTCCCGCATCCCTTCCAGCCCCAGCAGCGCCGAGTTCTTCTTCAAGCTCTCGAAGGTGATCACGCCCTTGTCGCTGTCCCTCAGCAGATTGAAGCCGTTGCTCAGCTCCTTCATGAACCCGTCCACCCCAAGCTTCTCCACCATTACCGGGAAGAAGTCCTCAAACACAAGACCGGTCCGCGACGCCATTGTCGAGAATAGCTCGAACCCACTTGAGTTCACCAGTTTATCCAACCAGGGTCCTTTGTGTGATGGCATGAAATACTTGGGGAGAGGGTGGTTTATATAGGAGAGGGAAAGTGGCTAGATTTGTAGGTGAAATTGCTGGAGGATCGTGAGAGATTGAAATTGTTGGATTTGGTGAAAAGAACGTACAGGAAACAGGAAGAGAGAAGCTGGTCAGGAAGGTGGTGCTTTCTTGGGATTCCTATTCTTTCTGTGAAGCGATAACACAACATCAGTGGTTTGCTTCGCGGGAAGAAGTTGTCACCTTCCTCGAAGTTGCATGGGAAAGTACGTGCATGGTGAGCGTCCTCATAAGGGGACATAAGTGGTTTAGATGAAGCTGCCAGGGAAGTCAATTTCCTAGGATGCCAACCTTGCAGACGATTTAAGAAAATAATAAATAAAATATAGAGAAATTGCGCATGGTAGAAGAAAAACAAAACACTCTATAATGAAGTCAATTTGACTGTAGCTAGATGAGCACTCCTAGGGGAAGGGACTTTCTAAGTCAATAAAGCTGGAATCAAAAGCATAGGTCTTGGAGGTAATATGCTGGCAAATGTTTTGCGACTTTGGAAAGACCATTGTTCTGCCTTTGGTTAGATTCTTTTAAGAGTTATATTGCAGTATAGATGGATGAGGATTAATAATTCAAAACATTTTATTTATATTAGTAATTTAAGGATAAAAAACTTATATATATTTTGCGATCCACACGCACAATTAATCTAGCAACACAAGCACCTACATGCTAGCTTTATGATACTATCTTTAGATTGCCATCGGCATTTTCTGAGAAATTATCTAATCAGTTCTAATTTATCGCCTAAATGCTATTTAATAAATTTCTAATTTATCAATTTGTTCCTAAATTTTTGTGCAAAATTCTAAAGTAGTCCTTATAGTTATTTTTCGTTGGTGTTATATTATATAAAGCGGCCATCACATTAGCTATTCATTACAAAAATTGATTGGAAGAACTATATTGAAATTTCACGAAAGTATTTATGACTAAATTATTTAAATTGGTAATTTACAATTGACATTAATAGATTTAGATTTAGGATTTTTATAAGATGATTTTTTCAATCTTTTCTTAATGTTTAATCATTTTCATCTAAGTTAGGAGGATGTCTAATCGTCAATCATTTCATCTGAGAAAGACCTTCGCCGACTTATGTCATTGAGTTGGTGTAATGAAATGATGAATCGTGAGTGAGACACGCTAACAAAGCTTGAGGTGATGTTTTGGATGGGACCTTGTCGAATAGAATTATTAAGAAGACAGAATATAATAATGCTTATCTAATTAGTAAGAAACCTCCTGCCTTTTTCCAAGCGCCTTTTGCATCACATATATCAATACATACATACGTGTAATATACGTAAAGAGACTAAAAAAGACACAGTGTTCATCGCGGCATAGAAAGTTGGCAAAATAAATAGATAAATTAATTAATTTAACTGATTAATGCGGCCCATAAACCTTGTAATATTCTTTAAAAAAAAATGCATATATTGTCGTAGCATAACCTCCGGTATTCATTTTCATTCTAATGATAAAAGCTCGTTTAGGTTAGTAAACTCGAGACTACTAAAATGCCTGCTATTTAAGTCACAAATTAAAAGTAAATTGATGCCTAAAACATAAAGTTGATTGCAATTGATGGTTTGATTGAGGATTGAGAGATTGGTCGTACGCTTGATTTACACACGTATCAAATCTTGAATTACTATGTCTACCGATGTGTTTATCTTCATGCTATTCTCGATCTTGGATATTAATCGATTTCCTGCAAATGGGCTAAGGCAACACAAAGGCAAAGGAAGCTTTTTTTTTTTTTTCGGTCAAGGATAGTTTGTTGCATTTGCTCCGTTGCCTTTATCTAATGCGACAAATGTGTCCACATCAAAGGTGACCCATGGGAATGAACTGGGACCTTGTTGCTTTCGGTGGCCAAGATGACAAAAACGAATTATTGTTGTAGATGCCAAAGGCGATGGACGAGTGCAGATGCGCCACTCCAATGACTCTAAAAATAAGGGCAGGGAGATGGGGGCTGTATATGAGTGTCGTACCCCTGAGCCCATTTTTCTTCTTATGGGTAATGATGAAAAGAAAAGGAATTGTGATCATGAGATTATGAAAACACACGTCAAATCTCTTTGAAAAAGGTAAACAAGCCGAAACATCAATTTACCTTCTCAATTTGATTAGGTATCCTCATCGAAGCGTCTAGAAGGGGATCCATTAAATATCATCTACATCTGACCTTGACTAACCTCAACATATACAAAAAAGATAAAAAGAAGAAGAAGAAGAACAACCACTTCTTTTTCTTTTTGTATAGTTGGAAGGTTCCTTCAACAGTTCAACGAACCTGGAGTCAAAAGTTGTTTTGGTCGATGTAGGCCCAGATGGGGGAATAAAAACTCCACATCAGCAAGAACACTATAAGTTAATATCAGGTCGGCCCTTAGTTCGACTCTTAATCCTATGGACAGCTAGATGTCTGATGAATGACTCGACATTTTTATTCTACTTTATCGCATCGTTTTGCTTCTCTCTTAATTTGCATAAGTACTCGACAGTCTATCGAAGGTTGTAATATAAAATTGCAAACGACAACCAAGATCGCTCAGCCCTTCGCCAAGCCTGCGGCGATTCCTTCTTGGATAGCATGCACTGTCCAAGCGATTCCTTTTCTTGTGTCTGTCTTCCACGTCAGTGGCACGACAGACGTAGAGTAAATAAAGTGGACTAAGAAAGTTGTATTGAGAACTAGAGAAATCCACGCGCGCTTAAAGATTCCCTAAGCGACGATTTATCAGGGAAAAGTACCAAAAAATTCTAAACCTAAGGTAATGGTATTAATTTAGTCATATGCTTTTTAATTGGATTAATTTAACTCTAAACCTTTTTTATAAGTTTATCTAGCTAATTTAGATCGGAAGTTGCTGACGTGGATGTCAATTGTCCTATGTGACAAAGTGGACATTGACGTGGATAATTATTATAATTTTTCAAATTTTTATTACTTTTTCAAAAAAATTCTTTTTTTTTTCTCCTTTTCTTTTCCGTTGGCCAATGGTTGGTACTCGACATTGCCGATGATTGGCCACAGGCAAGGGTCGCTCTCATGGATTTGGTGAGGGATCGATCCTTATGGCCTAGGAGACGGTTGAGCGCTCGTTTGTGGCTAGTCGCTGACCATGGCTAAGTATCGGCTAGGGGCCAAAGGGAAGAGAAGGAAAAAAGAGGGGAAAAAAAAATGAAAAACAAAGAAAAAAGGGAATTTTTTTAAAGTAATAAAAAATAAAAAAAATTATTTAAAAATTGTTTACTCCAACATTGACCTTGCCACATAGGATAGTCAATGTTAACGTTAGCAATTTCTAGCATAAATTAACTCGATAGACTAAATTGATACTAATGTGAAAATGTATAGGACTAAATTGGTGTTAATGCAATAGGTTTAAATTTTTTTGGGTACTTTTCATTGATTTATCAGGAAAATGAGAAAAATTACCCATTCAGTTCTAAATCTATTATACAGATGCTAATTCAATTTGTCATAAATCTTTGCTTGGAATCCTAATATGGTCATTTCAGTCAATTTTTGATAGAAATAGTTGACATAGTAGCGGTCAAGTCATTGTCAGCTGTCCCATATGGTACACTGACCAAAATTAGCCAAAATGACTACATTGAAATTCACACAACAATGTAAGACTAAATTGGCAATTGTACAATAGGTTTATGAGTGATTGAGTAATTTTCCCAAAGAAAATGTGTAAAGAGTGTTCTTAGGGCACTTGTTAAGAGTCATTATTTTATACTTTGGAAACAGAAAAAATTCTATTTAAAGTAGAGTGACTTCTTAGATATGTGTTATTGCTCCATTGTCAAAGTACATTGGTATGTGTTATTACTATGTTTAATTTAGGGAAGATATACATATTGGCATTACACAATACTAACTTGATCAATTAGATCTGATCAATTGGCAAGCCTAATGAAGCACTGGATCTAAAGACTCTTATGCAAACCTTTTGATGGTTTAAAATACGATTCTTTTTCATGTAAAATTGACCACGCCGGACGAGTTTGGTATAAAAACCAATTAGGGTTTGTGTGGGACAAGTTTGTTGGTGGACTATGTGATGTCAAACGACAGATCAAAAAGTTTAGGTTAGGAGGCAGGTAATTCCGTAAATCAATAGATCATGCATGTGGAAGGCCGTCGTCATATGATGACTCCGAGTCTAGACAAGAATTGAATCACTGAAGGACCACATATCGTCGAATTGAACCCAATGTACGAATGCCGTTTGGTTCTGTGCTATCCGAGCAGGAACTTTCTTCCGAGACAATTATTTTCAGAGGAAGATCGCTCGCAGCCTGACAAGTTTCCTAAAAGAAGAGAGCTCTCAAACACGAGAGGGCCCTCCGAATGGAACTGTCCGTTTCGGTTTTTGGAATTACGCAAAGGCAGGCACCGAGGCTGCCACGGAGAATCGTATGGCAATTCTCAAGGCAAATGGCAGGAAGCCCACTTTCCTAGAAAATTCGTGCTCAACTGCAGCTGTCTCCTAGGCACGTCGTTGTTGGTTTCCTAGAAAGAGGAAGCAATGTTTGGAATCAAGAGCAGGTCATAGCAATAGAGTTCCCATGAAAATAAGGGCAAGTTCTGATGATCTTGCAAGAGCCATTCCTTAAAGAGGAAAAAAGAAAAGAAAAGAAAAGATCATCTAGTCTTCTTAGGGTTTCTATAAAGATGTGCAAGATTTTACAAAGAGAATCTCATGTCTACATATGCTAGTCAAAATAAAATTTATCCTATCATTTGTTTTGGTGCTTGCTCAAAATGGGATAAAATAAGATATAATAGAAATGTAATTCAGATAAAATTATCCCATGAAAAAGGTAGGATAAAGGTAGATATAATTTTTAAAATCGAAAATATGAAATTTACTTTTTGAATATCAAAATTCTTAAATTAATAAAACTAAAATAATATTTGAATTCTAATATAAAAAATTTAACATGCAAAAAATAAATGTCGTATCTATTTATTTGTTCATATTTTAATTTTTATATTCGAATGTCTTTCTATCTTATAATATAAACTCAATATATACACAAATATTTATATTTAGTATTTATATTTAATATTAATATTTAATATTTATTTGATATTTTAGGTGATACAATATTCTAGGTATATTAGTATAGTTTACTATTTATAAATCTTTTAACAGAGAATGATGGAAGGGAAAAAAGAAATAAAAAATAAAAATAATATAAAGAGAGGAAAAATAACAAAAAATAAGCAAATAAAAATGAAGGAGGTAAGAGTATAGTGTGAGAGACTTTCACCATCTCTATTTGCATAATTTTTAGGTTCATTCATATGAATATGCCGTTTATATCAAATAATGAACATAATAGGACGTATTATACGATTCACCAAATAGGGAATATGATCTAGCAAAATCCTTAAATTTCATATCATATTTTATTTAATTTTATACTGGCTAAAAATTCAGATGATCAAACGGAGCACAAAGTGTGTTTACGGGAATCTTGCATAACTCTTCCAAGTAATTCCTTTCGTGAAAAGCAAAAATGTCCCGTCATTTCCTTCGAATTCCTCATTTTCATATTATAGAAGGTTTGTCGTTTTCTGCAGGACGACCTCATGGTGGTTGAGGAGGCCCGGGCGAGGACAACCCCCATGTCCACCCTCGAACAGTCGCGTTGCGCTCCCTTCGCACGCTCTCCACTGAAAAAATTGCCGCTTTCTAACTATGATCCAAGAGTTGTGTGAACAGCACCTCAAAATGTTTTCATTTTTTTTTGAAACTTAATGACTTGGTGCCTGCTCTGCACCATATAAGCCACATCAATACCGTAAGTGTAAATACAACCACAAAATGTCCAGTTTAACTGAGAAACTGAATAAACGAAAGAGGTAGAGGGATAATTTTGTTTTTCGAGTGAGAGCACATGAACCACCGATAGCATTATACCTTCTCTAAGTAACCAAAAAAATGTCTTATATATGTACTTGAAAATTTAGATGAACCGTGTTTCTTGGACACTGATATTTTATGCATCATCTTATTAGTTGATTTGTAATTTCTCAATGTAAAGGGAGACCATATGTATAAATGTAAGATATTTCGACACCTTCTCTCACACGCGAGCTGGAAAATGAATGACATGTTATGTTCAACTAACGGGGGTAGAACTTGACTCTGATGCTATATTAAAAAGTTCAATCCAAAATTTAAATTAATTAGTGGAGAGAGACCCCATTATTAAGCTACGTGGGCTATTTCAACATAATGAATGGTTTAAGTAGAATGAGGGGGCTCTGTTGGTAATGTATGAGCTATAAGTTCATAGCGTTATCGAAACATTTATTTGCAAGATTACAAATTTCAAATCCCTTGCGGGGAAAAGTACGTGAAGTGGGGTATCACTCAATGGGTTCCAAATTGAAGCCCACGGCCCAAGAGTTATCTGCCTCTTTAATGTTTAGATAGGAGGCCTTGAACATGGAGAGTTAGAAAATGAGATTAAAGAGTAACTTTAGGTACTCGAATTAAGATCGATATGTAAAATTAAGTTGGTTTACTAAGTGACGTAACTGAACTTGTTTCAGACAAAAGCAATTTCTCTTGATCAAATCGAAAAGTTCTTATTTTTGTTCAATTTTACCTGATTACAGCAGCACATAGAGATGTGATAATATGGTGGGATGACTTGGCAACTTTTCGAAATCAGAAATTCAAAGTCGTTGAAAAACGTAGTTGAAGTTTTCTATACTAATTACCGGAGAGAATTTATTTTTATTATGCACCTAATAGAAATTTCAATAACTTGGCATAAGTGGGCTGCTCTAACCTGAGTCAATATCAATATCCCTAAATACAAGTACCTATGTTGGCTCAGAGATCAAACCTTTTTTTTTTTTTGCTTTATAAAGTATATATATATATATATATATATATATATATATATATATATATATATATGCACACTTCAATTTCCTTTAAGTACGAATAGCACCAGCACTGACAGGTAAATTCACAGATTTGTTCTTTGAAATATTATAAATTCAATTTTTATTTCAGATTTTGACGTAAACAAGAAAGTCTGGTTACATTGTTTCTATCCGAAACAAAGCACGTTGCGGGTGCTCTTTTTTGGGCATTTTAAATTTGATTTCTATTATGCACAAAGCACATTCAAATTTTTTGTACAAATATAGAAACTAACATTGGAAGTGATTTGGGAATATTTTCATGATTTTTTTTAAAAGATAAGAAAATTATGCCGTATTAACAGGAAAAAACTACTAAGTGAATGAAGGCATCCATTCGTAAGAAGTTAAAAACGAACAAATTATTATTAAAGTGACAAGTAGCTCGGCTTTAAACTTATACCTGGACATACCGCACATACATTAACCTCTTGTTTCAACGAGAAGTTCTATATTACTCCGTATTATTATGGCCTTGCGCTTGATTTTGTTTCATGAGCTATCTAGAAAGTAACTGCAGCACCACTTCTAAAGTCATATAAGTAAATTATCTACCATATGTTTTTGTTACTATCAACACATCACAAATTTGTATTATACTTCATTAAGAATTCAATCCAACCTACAAAACGTAACAGACGATACTAACTTCTCTTATTAAGGCTACGTCAGTATCAAACAATCACATTTAATAACTTATTCTTACCTATTAAACCTTGTAACTAGTGATGTTCTAGAAAAATATCGGGTTTCCATTATTTGTGATTTCAATTAAAGGGTTTCAGCTCATTTCTTGTGAGGTCATTAATACCATATGTTTTGGTAAACCTTTTGTCAAAGGATCGACATGATTCTTATTTGACCTCACATAAACAATTGTTATGGTACCATCTTTAATCAATTATCTCACATATTCATGTCTTAGACTGACATGTCTAGACTTACCATTATAGGTGCTATTATAAGCTCTTGCCAAAGTAGCCTGATTATCATAGTGGATAGAAATGTGAAGCATATGATTAGGCCATAATTTGATATCTAACAACAAATTCCTAATCCATTGTTGAGTGAGTTCTACATGTCTATTTCTTACTTGTGACATCCTGAATTTTGACCTCGTCCCGATACTATGAAATGGACATTTTGTTGACACGCCTATGGCCCTTTTTCTTAAAACTCATTACTCTTAAGTTAATTGATCTATTAGGTGAAGCCGTTGAGGGATATAAACGTGACGAACTTAAGAATTTGATTAGAAATTGACTACTTGACCGTGATAATCAGCAATGGTCAATACGGCATCGTCATAAGAGATTAGTGATTGAATATATGTCGATTCAACGGAAGTACGCAATTAAAGTGTAGGTGATTCCACCTAATTGCAAAATTCACGTCGAATGGCACTAACCCAATTTTCTATTGATTCGGTACTCGATACCCGTAATTGAAACCTTGCGATTTTTCCGACAATCGAGAGTCACTTATGAGTTGGAGATGCATAAACATGGATCGAAATCATCGACCACGGTTCAAACGCGCTAAAATCCTTAAAGGCTATTTGGTAGATTGGGTTGCGCTAAAATTGCGTTCGGTCGATTTTAACCGCGAAATTGAATTCGATTTTGGGAATCGGATGTTCAGGCATGTCACGAGTCATTTATAGGACATTGTCTTGTTTTTTGGAGAAATTCCGTCAAGCTTGAGATTTTTATGGCAAATCAATTTGGACGATTTGGAAAAGAAAAAAAATTCAGAGGGGCTAAATTAAGTGGATGTTTGGCCTCTTTAGTGAGCTATTTGGCGAAAGGAAATTGTGGAAATCGTGTGGACTTCTTCTTCAACAAAATTGGACATCAATTTGGAGAATTGAAGAAGAAATTGAAGTCTTAAGTAGTGAAGTTCGGAGCCTTGGATGGGGGCTGCAATATTTGGCATTAAATTGGATTATTGGTGGAAATTAATTGCAAGAAAGTATTCGGGGACAATGTGATAGGCTTGTGGACTTTTGGGGACCTTGAAAAGATGAAATTAGGATATTCCCCTTTGACTTTCAAGGCCTCTCTCTCTCTCTCTCTCTCTCTCTCTTCCCTTCTTCTTCGAACTTTTGCCTCCCCCAACGCTGCTGTTTCTTGCTTTCCTTTTATTTCTTTAGTCTTGGACGAGCTACATCTGCTTTTCCTTGATTTCCTCTGAAAGAACCCAACATCCACCAACCAAAATCACTGCCCCATCTCCTTTGATCCTCCCTTCATCCACAACCACATGTCCGTGATTCAGCCCCCTTTAGTCAACTCCAGCGGACCAACTCCCTAGCAAACCTTGGCATTAACCTCCAGTAGAAATGCCCAAGTTTCCCCCATTGAAGCAACCACGATCGTCTCTCTCCTTTCATCCGTTTTCTCCTATAGTCCAGTGCCACACGTCTGCGTCTCCACCGCCTCTTGCATCGAAGTCAACTCATCATCTTTCCTTCTGCTTGTTTGTTGACCAAAGTCCCTCACGCCTACTGCTCCTATGTCACGAAGACAAGCAGCGATCGAAGCTCCTCCTTCCTCTATTGTTCCCCTTGGTCAAACCCAACAAAGTCTCCTTCTCCTAAGCGTTGACGTCCACAACTCCATCTAGCGTCAATTCTGCCATGACACTAGCTGCTCCTTGGTTCCGCTTGCACACAACCCAGCCCCATTTCTAGTGGCCCCTACAGAAGTTAGGGCCAAAGCTTAGCCTTAGCTGAGCTGTCTTAGGCCATTTTTGGCCTGGTCTAAGCTTCTGTTGGTGCTGCCGTAAGCCCGAGTTTCGGCCGCCGTCACGATGAACCAGTTTTCACGCTAAATCGGTGAGTTTATGCACTAAACTCTACTTAGTAGGCTAATGCTGTTTAAGGGGTGTTTAGATTTAATTAATATTAGATTAGTGTAGTTATTTGTTTGTTTAATTAATTTAAGTTAGTTAGATTAGTGAATTAGGTGGTCAGAACTTCTAATTAGCTAGCTTATTATGTAGCCTTGTAGTTAGAATGGTTAGGATAATTTAATTAGCTCAATAGGTGGTTAAATTAGCAATTTTTAGCCTAAGTTTGTATTTATTGAATTAATATGAATTATTTAGTTAATTTCGGTAATTAATTATTAATTATTTTTTGGAAATTAGACCGATATAGCTGGTGATCGGAATTTCGTATTGATTGCAATGGTGTGTTCAGTTTATGCAATTTGGTGTTAATTTGTGCAAATTGGGTGCTAATTGAAATTTTGGTCATTTCTTTCAAAATTTGTGAATTTCCAATATTTATTCAGAAAATCCTAAGCGTCGGGTTTTAACATCGAAAACGGTTTTATATATTATATAAAAAAATGGGATTTTAAATGGGAGGTTATGAATTTTTAGGGTTCGATTTGACCGTGTACCCACACATGACTATTTTTTGGGATGTTTTTAATACGAAGAAAATAGGTTATGATCATTATGTTAATTGAGGCATTTGTATGCAATGCACGGTGTTCTGGACTGAAATTGATTGGTTGTGTGTTGGTTAAGAGAACTCTTCTCGAGCAATTATGCTGGATGTTACTAAATCCCTTTTTGGGTCAACCATGCGTTAGCATATTGGTCGTAGTAGATTCTGGACTTACGCTCTTTCGGGAGAGCCATTTGTGAGAGACGTAGTTGTGCTCAATGGGGAAGAGACGATGCCTAGCTATGCTAGTAGATAACCAAACATGGGAGTCGGCTATGTCTTGAGGAACTTAATTAACAATTATAATGCATGATTGTTTGAGTTTGATGCGTCCGATTATGATACAAAACTATGTGACATGGTATGGAATATGTCATAATGGTTTGGCCTTATAATTGGGACCTTTATGATTAATTGAGTTGATGAGGCGTTTCGATTATTATGTGTATTAATTATATGCATTACAATATGAACTGTACTAGCGTGCAAGAAGAAATTGAGGCGAGGTAAATCCTCTGTTCTAATTGCGTGGTTGTGTGATTATGACGCTTTAGGTATATTACCCTTCTAATTGAGGTTTAGAGTGTGAATTCGTTAAGATTTATATTTCACCTTGTCGTAGGCTTAACTTTTTAGGACCGTAGGTTGGAAGATTTAGAGCCAAGCTGAGGTGATATGAAGTGTAGGTTAGATAACACAGTTTCCATTTTAGAGTTAGTCTTTTGAAATCTTTTTGGTATAGACTCATCTATATGATTCAGTTGGTTTATAAAAGTATATTTTGTTTGTGAATCCATTGTCATGCTTTTCTATCCTGAGATGGTTATTGTCAGGGGATTTGTTATTTGCTTCCGCATGTTCAATAAAATGAAATGGTTGATGACTCATCCTGGAAAGTTGCAAAATTTTATCGACCACCGAGGGATAGACATGCGCTCGAGGATCGGGGCGTGACATTACTTGCGTAAGATACAACACCTCCAACTAGTGTGAAAATCCATCCAGAAGTGGAACGCTCATCTCCCACACTTAAAAAATCCAACTAGCATCGGTGTATCCCTCTAATACAGTCGGATAATTATTATAGAACAATCCTAAATTTTTAGTTCTCTTAAGATAACCAAAAATTTTGCTAATAGTTTTCCAATATTCTGTACTTGGATTACTAGTATACCTACTTAAATTGCATATAGAATAAGCAAATCGGGTCTAGTACAATGCATTGCATACATTAAAGACCCTATAACACTTGTAAATTCTAATTGTGCCATCGCTCTACTAGTATTATAATTTAATTTAATACTGGAATCAAATAGAGTACTTATTTCCTTGAAACCAGGATGTTAAAATTTATTTAATAATTTTTCAATATAACTACATTGGCTTAAAGAATAACCCCCACTATGTTTATTAACTTTAATACTTAAGATAATATCTACTTCACCTAAATCCTTCATTTTAACATGGAAGTTAGATACTTCTTAATCTCAATAATTCCAGTTATATTCGTTCCAAAGATAAGTATATCATCAACATACAAGCATACTAAGACATCATAGTCTTTAGTGAATTTAGAGTATATACACTTATCAGCATTATTGTTGATGAAACTATCTGACAATATAACCGAATTAAACTTTTCATACCATTGCTTAAGAGCTTGCTTAAGCCAGTAAAGAGACTTAATTAATTTACATACTTTTCTTTCATTTCCAAGAAGAACGAAATCCTTTGGTTGTTCCATGTAAATTTTTTCATTTAAATCTCCATTTAAGAAAATAGTTTTAACATTCATTTGATGAACACAAAAATTATAAATGGAAGTTAAAGCAAAAAGAACTCGAATAAAGGTTATACGTGCAACATGAGCATATGTATTAAAATAATCTATTCATTCTTTTTGTCTATATTTCTTGGCCACAAGTCTAGCCTTAAAACCTTGACTAGAACTGTTAGAATGATATATTTTTTTTCTTCTAAAAACCTCTTTGCACCCAATAGGTTTTGATCATTTCGATAAATCTACTAATACCCAAATATTATTGGACATAATTGAGTCCATTTAATTATTCATAGCTTCTTTCCAAAAAGAAGCATATTTAGAAAACATAGCATCATCAAAGCTTCTAGGATCATCTTTTAAATTTAATATTAAATGATATTTATTTATCACGTTATTATCTCCATCTCCTTCAACAAGAAATGTGACAGCCTGAATTTTCATAATTTTTTTTCGATTAAATAAATCGGGCCTTTCATCGAAATGCTAATAGTGCTATTCTCTGAGCTGATAACTCACGAGATAACTGGACTATCTGGGGAAGCAAGTAGGGAATCTAAATGCAATTGCACTTGAGAATTGGACCAAGAATCGACTGCTCGACCGTGTTGATCTGCAAGAGTCATTATGGCACCGTCAGAGATCGATCAGAAATCAGAGATAGGTCGATTCGACTGAGATATGTGATCAAATTGTGGGTGATTCCACTTGATTAAAAAATTCTCATCGATCGGCAGTAAATTGATTTTCTGTCGTTTTGGTACCCGGTACCCGTAATTGAAACCTCGAGATTTTCACGACAATCGAGGGTTGTCAATGTGTCGGAGATGTACATTGTGACTCGAGATAAATCGATCACAGGTCAATTGCACCAAAAATTCCTAAAAGTTAACCGATAGACTAGGTCACACTAAAAGCGCGCCGGATTGAAAATAACCGTGAATTTGAATCCGATTTCAGAAATTGAAAGTTCTGAGGTGTCACAAACTATTTTAGGAACGTCGACTCATCCTCCGAGAAATTTTCAGAGATTCCGAGATTTTTACGGATAATCAGTTCAGACATTGCAGAAAAGTAATGGAAATTCAGATGGGCTAAATCGATGGAAATTAGGACTTCCAAGCTAAGCCTATGAGTGTCGGGGATTTATGGAGAATTGTTTGAGATTTTTCTTCATTGAAATCGGATATCAATTTGGGAAATTGAACAAGGAAATTGAATTTAATTGGTGAAATTCGGAATTGGAGAAAAGGCAGAAAATTTGGACTTCCAACTTTGGATTAATTGGTGGAAATTATATAGGGGAAAGTATTAGGAGACAAAGCATTAAATGGAAGGGCTAAGCATGTGGACTTTTGGGCTCCATCCTTATCTACCCGTGCCTTCCAACGTGGACGACTTCTCTTCTGCGGCTTTAGCTTTCATTTGTCCTCCTTCGGTCTTGTTTTCATTTTCCTTGGACGAGCTGTTGTTTTCCTCTCAATTTGTGCCTTGAAGACCGCCCACGATCTCTCTCTCCATCTGCCTTTCGCTCCACCAAAATCTCCTTGCCGCACGCCCATACCCCCCTGAACTCTCCTCTGCAGGCCACGTCTTCATTTGGTCAACTAAAAGAAGTTTTGTTCCCCATAGTTTGACCACGAGTGCAGCAACCGAAGTCACGAAGCTGCTTCAGCGATCTTTCCCCCCTGCAACCACCACTTGTTCGTGTGCCATCTTTCTTCGGTCAACTTCAACAATCCACCGAAGCTACTCCATCCACGTCCGCACGCCCCTGCAGCTCACCGAAACCCCAAGTTCCGGTTAACGGTGCTTCCTCCTCCATCGGTTTGTTGACCGTAAACCCCCCACTCATCCATTTCGATTTCACCGCAGCTCTCCAGCCAATCTCTCTCTCTCGCGTTGTTACTTCTTCGTTCAGTTCACGTCCGCACGTCCTCCACCGGCGATTTCTTTCAGCTGCCGTGTCCGAAGTTCCTCGCCAAAGAAGACTGAGCAATCTTCCACCGAACCGAAGCCCAACATCACCGTAGCTCAGCCCACATCAACGGCCCAGCAAGTTACCATTCTTCTGCAACCCATCTTCACGTAAAGCCAGCCCATTTGAAGTCCATCAGCAGCCCAACAGAACAGTCTAATTAATTGGGTCTTCAGCCCAATTTAGCAAGGCCCAATTCCAACAAGTTCAATTGGTTTTAGCAGCCCATTTTGGGCCCAAGAAGAAGGCCCAAGCCCGCGACCAGCAGCCTGCAGAAGCCCAAGACCTAAACTCAGCCTTGCTGAGTTGTGTTGGGCCAGTCCTAGGCCCGGTCCGAGAGTTCGCTGACACTGCCGAAAAATAAGATTTCGGCCGCCGTCGCGTCGTGGTTGCGGTGAACCGGTTTCCGCAATTAACCGGTGAGTTTATACTCTAAACTCTACTTAGTAGGCTAATAACGTTTAAGGGGTGTTAGATTTATTTTATTAGGAATTAGGTGGTTAGTTAGATTAAATTAGAAATTGAATTATTTAATTGAGCATGTTAGGTGGTTAGCATGGTTTAGTTAAGGCCTAAATAAATTGTACTGTTTATCTAGAAGGGTTCGAGAATTTTCCGAGTCCGTATTGGTTATTAATTTAATAATTCTGGCCTAGGTTAGTATTTTTAGAATTTAAATTGATTTATTTAATTAATTTCAGTAATTATTTAATTATTAATTATTTTTTTTTCAGAAATTAGGCCGGGATAGCCGGTGACCGGAATTTCGTGCTGATTGCAATGGTGTGGTCAATTTCTGCAATTGAATGTTAAATTATGCAAATTGAGCGCTGATTTGATTTTTGGTATTTAATTCCAAAAATTGTGAATTTCCAATATTTATTCAGAAAATCCCAGGTGTCGGGTTTTGACACTGAAAATAGTTTTTAGTACTATATGAAATAGTGGGATTTTAAAAATGATGAACACGAATTTTTCTGGATCAAGTTGACCGTGTACCCACACACACACGAGTAATTTCATGTGAATTTCTAATACGAAGAAAAAGGCCAGGCTCACCATTTTAATTAAAGCATTTGAGTGCAATGCACGGTGCCCTGGGCCATATTTGAGTGATCGTGTGATGGTCAAGAGAAATCGTCCCGGGCTGTTGAGCTGGATGTTATCCCTATGTGGGATACCCCCTGGACAACGGGAAGCCGGTCGTAGTTGATTCTGGACCCTATGCTCCTTTGGGAAAGCCGTCTGATAAAGAGACGTGCCGTGCTCAATGGGGTGAGACGATGCCTGGCAATGCCAGAAGACCGCCAAACTAAGAGTAGGCCGTGTTATATGCCGAGATCAAAATTAGGAACGCATGATTAATTGAGTGTAGCGTTTCAGTTATTGGAGCTTATTTGTTGCTCATGCTCTCATGTTGTTTGTGAGATAAATTGTATTGACCTGCAGGGTGGATCTGAGACGAGGTAAGTTTCATTGATTGTGTGATTGTGTGATTAGGACACTTCTGGGCGCATTTCCCTCCTAATTGGGGTTTAGAGCTTAGACTCGCTGAGATGATATCTCATCCCGTTGTGGGACAACATTTTCAGGGTCGTCGAGTGGAGGACCTGGAGCTGAGAGGAGGTGATCGGAAGCGTAGGTCAGTTAGGACCGCTTCTTTTTGGAAGGCCAGTCTTTTGTAGTCTTTTGGCCATAGACTTGTGTACATGACTCAGTGTATATATAAAAGCATGTTTGTTTGTAAATCTATTGTTCTGCTTTTTTATCCCGAGATGATTACTGTTAGGGAATTTCTTTTCGCTTCCGCATGTGCAAATAAATGGAAAGGGTCGGCGACTCGTCCTGGGAAGTCGCAAATTATTATCGACCAGATAGGGATGGGCACGCGCTCGAGGTTCGGGGCGTGACAAGAAAAACATGAGTAATAAAATCATGACTTAAGTCTTTTAGTTTCCTAGCTCTAGTACTTCTCCTTGGTTCAATCATGTTTTTAGAATCATTCGTTTTTTTTTTTTTTTATCTTGACAATCTTTTTGAGTTTCCATAGATTTTGAATTATTTTCAATAATTTTAGAACTTGTAAAATATTTATTCTAAAAAAATTCAACGTTTCTCTATTTTACAATGACATTGAAGCTTTACTATTTTCAGCATATCCAACAAAAACACTTTTGATGGTTCTAGAATCGAGCTTTGTTCTCTTAGGATCTAACACTCGATAGTATGCCAAACACCTAAACACTTTAAGATATGACAAATTTGGTTTTCTACATTTCCATATTTCATAAGAGATTATGTCATTTTTCTTGAAAGGTATTATGTTATGAATATAGCATGTAATAATTAATGTTTCTCCCCAAAGATTAATTGGTAGCTTTGAATTTGAGAGCATACAAATAACCATTTCTCTTAGAGATTGATTTTTCTTTTTAGCTAAACCATTTTGTTGTGAAGTATATGGTGCCGAAACTTGATGAATAATACCATGTTCTTCAAAAAATGAAAAGAAATCATTTAAGAAATATTCTTAACTCTATTTGATTGTAAAACTTTGTTTTTATTTTCTAATTGATTTTCTACTTTAGCCTTATATTTCTTAAACATGATAAATGCTTCATCCTTCGATCTCATGAGATAAACATATAAAAACCTACTGCAATCATTTACAAAGGTAATAAAATACATTTTACCTCCACGTGTCAGCATACCATTGAATTCACATATATCACAATAAACCAAATCCAATAAATTCGAATTTCCTTTAACACTAGAAAATGGTTTCTTAGTAAATTTGGACTTATCACATATTTCACATTTATCAATTTCGCCATTGAAATTTATCAAGTCTAACTTCTTCATATTCTTCAAATAACGAATATTTATATTTGACTTTACCAAAAAAATAATAATTTATATTTGCTAAACTACTATGCCATAAAAATGAAGACTCTACAATATAAGTAGAACTAGCAATATTATTATTGATACTCAGTTGATACATGCCATCATTGGCATAACTTTTTCCAACAAACAGCCTATTCTTCGACAGGATAACCTTGTTGGATTCAAACAAAACCCGAAACCCCCTCTTACAAAGTAAATCAATTGAAACTAGGTTCTTCCTAATTTTAAGTATAAATAACACATTAAGAAGAGTAATATTCTTTCCAGAAGTGAAGTCTATCTCTACCATGCCTTTTTCAGCAACCTTTGCAAGAGCATTATTCGCCATCAAGATCTCTTGAACATTTGAGTCAACAATCTTCTCAAATTGCTTGAACATGTATTTGTCATTGAATCTAACCACCAACCGGATTGGATAGTGGTAGAATTGATTTCAGAAACCATAATCATCGCATCATTAACTTTAGAAATTTTCATGTTCGAAAACATGATTGAAATCATGGCCACATAATTTTCTTCAACCAGATTTGCATCCGCCTTCACCGTCAGAATGTTCTTATCCTTTGAAATGCTCTTGCGGTGAATGCATTCATTGGCGTAGTATCCCTGTTTACCACAAACAAACAACAACCCTATTTCTTCTTTTGTGTTTTCTTAAATTTATGTCTGCTTTTTACTTTGAAGTTTTGGCCGATTTTCCGTTTTCTTTCAACAACATTCATCTTGGAATTGTACGAAATAGAATTATCACGTAAACGTGACTCTTCCTCAATATGAAGATATTTCTATATTTGCTCCAAAGTAAAGTCCATTGTCTTGTGAATAAGCCTTTTTTCATAATCTTTCCAACTTGGAGGCAATTTTGCAATAATTGCTCCAATTTGAAAAGTTTCAGGAATATCAATCTTGATGACACGAATTTTATTCACAAATACTTGCAGTTCCTGGACTTGTTTCAACAAAGGTTTAGTATCAATAAACTTGAAATCAAAATACTTCGCGATTAGATATTTGTTGGTACCTTACTCCTTCGCTTTATACTTGAATTCTAGTGCATTTCAAATTTCTTTAGCCGACTTCATTTTAGTGAATAAGTCGTACAGGCGATTAGATAGTGTATTTAGAATATGTCCTTGGCAAAGTAATTCGTCCTCCACATGTTTCTTCTTTTCCTTATTAACTCTCTCAATGACTTCCGCACTTGGCTGTCCTCTCCGGAAGTATGCTTCGGATCTTCTATAGGCGCTAAGTTAGGATCCAGTATGTAGGAAATTTTCAGAACTGTGAGTAAGAACATCACCTTGTCCCTCCAACGAGCAAAGTTGTTCCCATCGAATCGGTCCGGTTTGACCATGTCTTGATTCATAACTTTGATTGTCTCCGACTCCATTGTTGGTAAAATATGGCGGAGCCATGAAGCCATATTGATATGCTGGGTATTTTTGTTAGGAAAATTGTACTTTCTTAACCCCACGATGAATTTCTTGCCTTTATTTTTCTCGGAAAAATTTCTAACTAGCTTGTCCCCTTCAAACATGTTAAGTCTATCCACTAGAGCTCCCTGTCAAAAGAAATAGTTTAAAGTGATAAAGATAAGAGGAGAGAGAAAAAAAGGAGAGGAATGAAAACTTTTATAGTGGGCTATTGGTCATGTCATGTATAGAAAATTCATTGACTACTATTAAAAAATGTGGGTTTTCACATTCTAGTACGTGAAAACCTAATTAAAGTTGGGTATTTTTATCGGGCAAATTGCACATTCTCAACCCCACAATGAATTTCTTGCCTTTATTTTTCTTGGAAAAATTCTTAACTAGCTTATCCCCTCTAAACATGTTAAATCTATCCACTAAAGCTCCCTGTCAAAAGAGATGGTTTAAAGTAATAAAAATAAGAGGAGAGAGAAAAAAAGAAGAGGTATGAAAGTGAGTTGACCTTCTCTGGTGTTCCATTGGTCATGTCATGAATAGAAAATTTACTAACTACTATTAAAAATGGTGGGTTTTCACTTTCTAGTATGTGAAAACCTAATTAAAGCTGTGTATTTTTGTTAGGCAAATTGCATTCTCAACCCCACAGTGAACTATTAGGGTTTACTCTAGTGGCCACCCTTTCAACATGGAAGGAGGAGGTGGGGAGTTCGAATCCCCACCTTCTTAAGGGGGTTGGGGGTGGGAATGAATTAATTTCAGGGGTGGGTTTCGACTCCCATGTCCTGCAATGAGGTAAGACAAAAGTCTAAGACTAAGAGTTAGACTAGGAATATAGTAAGACCGGCAAATAAAAAAATAAAACTTCACGATGAATTTATTGCTTTATCAAGGGATTTTTCAGACAGTAATTGCAGCTTCGATCAAAACGAGGTTGCTCCCCCACTCTAGTTCAAGCTGTGCATGAGTTAGTAGTAAGTTCCAACTGGTGAAAACAACAAGAAAATAGAAGGAGCCATTGGTAGGGCAAGTGCGCCCCCAAGTCTTGGTTCGGCGGCGCATAAGGCGCGTGGGCGTCTCGTCCATAATGCCTCCCTCCCTCTCTTGCCCAACCAAGGCCGTTACACATAGCTTCGCTCGAGACGCAGCCACGTCCTGCCAAATTTGGTTGATATCTTGGTTCTTGTGCACATGGGGGTTGTGAGGATGTCCTAAAATTTGCATCTTTTGCTTGTTGAAAGATAGTGGGATCTCGTGTTGGGTTCCCATGTGGCCTGAGGGTGGAAGTGCATTTGAGCGCTCCTTGTGTCACCCTCATTAAAGTATTTACACGGTTTTCAAAGCACATTTGACTCGCCTGAGATGAGTTTGTTCCATGTACTTGACTTTGATCTAAAGGCAAGGCAATTAAAGAACCAAGGAAGATTTTTTCACAACGACAAAGCAATTAAAGAATATGCGTTCTTTTTCGCTTAAAAAAAAAGGAAGCTTTGTAGGAAAGGTCCATGGCTTGCTGGAACAAGCCACTAATCCCGTGAAACTCGATCGGATCAATTCTAATTTTTCAAACCATGCCACTAATCTTGTGAAACTCGATCGGATCGATTCTAATTTTTCAAAGCTGGTCATTAGTGGGCAATTTCTATTTTCATAATGGACAATTCTCAATTTCAGGATGATAATTATTCACCTTAAAATCGATCACTCTTATTTCGATGAGTTTAATTTAGGATTTTTTGTGATAGGTTTTTTCTTTTCTTTTATTAGGTTGTTCTACTACACGTTCACGATTCTGCTCGAAATTTGACAAAATTTCCAAAAATTATCATAGCCATGCTCTGCTTTTCTGGCACGAACCACGAGGGGGACGAGGTCGTCGTTGTTGCATTTGGACTGAAGTGGGTGGCCAAAAAGGATGGAGACACAGCAAAAGAGAGAATAGGAGCCTACTTCGGCAGGGTTCTACTTTCCACAATGGAGAGGAACTTTCCCAGGAAAGCAGGACTTTGTTTTCTATTTTTGATAAATGTAAGATATATATATATATATATATATATATATATATTAATTTAAGCCAAAAGCAACAAGAACGCTATACAGTAAAAATTTGGGATCAAAAAACTTGTAATCACAAGGATAACAATAAGAGTGAATGGAAGGATGCCAAGGTAAAAAAAAACCAACTGCACGGGAGCAGAGGAAATCCAAACCAACTGCACAAGGGGACTTTGTTTGACACTTAGAAAAGCATTCTTCCGGTCAAGTGGCTAACTTTAGCTAATACCCTGGGACTGACCGATAACATTATCTTTCTCTTCTAGATTTTGAAATATTCCCCAAGCATCGTCCAGGAGTCCCAGTTTTGAGTAAGAATCAACCACAGCTCCACCTACAATAACATCATTTTCTAAACCAACTTTAACAATTTGGCCATGAAACAATTTTGCCAAGCCAACATCCAATGTGTCGGTCGCTAGCTTTGCAAGGATCGCGTAAGTCAAACGATTGGGCTGGACACCACACTGTATGATCTGATAAAATAACTGAATAGCTTCCTCTATATAGTTGTTCTGTACATAATTATCAAGCAAGAGTATTCCATAAGGCTTCAGATCTTTCGCCTAAAGGAATGCTGTCAAACATCATACGACTGGTCCTCAAGTCTCCCCTTTCAATATAGAGACAAGAACAGAAGTACCGCAGAACCCATCAGACTCAAACCCGCATTTGAGTAACTGTGCATGGATGAGCATTCCCATCGTGAAATCACGAGCAAGTCTACACGCCTTAAGCGCCACGGGGAAACCAAATTCATTCGGCCTCACGCCCGTCTGGCACATAAGAGCGTACAACCGCAAAGCAAGCTCGTACTGGCCGTTGCTCACGTACGAAGAAATCATGCTGGTCCAAGGATGATAGAAATGTCTGGAGAAGATCACCTCCGGATTCATCGAACTCCGAGCGTAGAGGGTTCGTGGGTCGCTAGCAGGGCAGCGGTGGTCGGCGGCTCGGCTGCCGGCGCGGGTGGTGCTGGGCAGCAGCAGCTTCACAGGGGCAAGAGTGACGGCGAGGTGACGCGGAGGCGGTGCTGCTGTTGCGTCGGACAGAGGTGGCTGCAGCGAGGAGACGGAGCGGTGGTGGTGTAGCTGGTTCGCGGCTGGGGGATCTGAGATGCTGGCGTCGCGGGGGCAGCAGCGAGGCAGTAGGCGTCAAGGCGTCGGCGAGGGCTGAGGTGGAGCGGCGTGGCGGAGGCGAGCGGACCCGCGAGGTGGCCGTGCCGTGGTCGAGATCTCCGCGAAGAAGACGATGCGGTGGCTTCTTTTTTCCTCCTCTCTCTCTCTCTCTCTCTCTCTCTCTCTCTCTCTCTCTGCTTTTCGACCAAGAACGGACATGAATGACTTCACCCCGTAAAAGAAAATTTCTTTCTTTTTAAATTTCAACTCCAAACCAAAAGCCCCCACGTTTTTGCTCTAAAATTCTTTCGAATTCCCTCGGATCCAAAGTCAAGTTCAGCCTCTTCCAAATGCGTAGTAAAAAGCAACTCAAAATTCCCTACAGACCCTGAATACTTGAAAGACCTCAAGCTCGGTGCCTCAACCGCAAAACACTCTCGATGGAAATTGCAATTATCAATCGCCAATGTCTCCAGCGCCAAATCCCTCTCAAAAATGCTCAGATGCTCCAGGTTCCAACATTTTTTCAACCTCAAACTCTCCAAGCACGCAAAGTTCATCAACAGGTCATTTAGAGTAGACATTCTCACTGCGATCCAACCAAACGAAACATGCTTAAGCGATCTGAGATTTATCAACCAGGCTGGGTTGAAACTGCATGCGAACAGTGTCAACGACTCAAGAACTGGCATGCCACTTTCATAAACTTGCATGGGGAGATCGAACTCCGGTTTGTGATTCTCCATATCGTTCTCGTCCCACGTCAGATCGGAGAAGTCCAGTTCAAGCGCTCCAACATTACGGAAACGGCAAATGAAATGCACATTTACACATCGCCTTTGAACTCGTGAGGCTTCGACATGCGGAGCCTGAACCTTCGCAGGATTGAGTTCGGTGGTGTATTCATGTAGCAAGCACCAAATGAAGTTGATGAATTCGACTCTTTGAACCCGCTGAGTTTCAACAGGTTCATTGTCTCTAACAAAAAACCGCTCGTCAAACTCAATGTTTGCCATCGAACGCCAAAGGCCACGCCACCGCCGGGATGGTACACTCGTTCTTGCGGCTTCTTCAAAGGGCAAGAAGGAAATGATAGTGATTAGTAGAGCGTCCGTCAATAAGACTCTGCCATTTTGTCCTTATGACAGAACCAAAATTGGACAGAAAAAAAATCAGAGAGAGAAAATTCAAGAGAAAAGAGAGAGAACCTGTAGATCTCTTTCATGCAGAAGCCACTGGCATTGTGTTTGTAAATCTCATAAATAGCATTTTCTGAACCTCCCACGAGTGGTCGGTGTACTTCAGATCCACAAACACCTCCTTGAATGCGATTATTTGCGGATTGCTCATCTTACCCACCCGGAAACTTACAATCACGACCCGAAACGGAAGTTTCCGTGTGCTAATCTCAGCGAAGGTAAGGAGAGAACCAGATCCAATTGCGAGACTGCATGAAGACTTGGAATCACTGAAAGCAAACGATGCAGAGTCGAACACAGGCGAGAGAAGAGCATGCTTCAATAGACCGATTCGACGAAGAGGTGTGCCGTTGTCTCTGTGTACAACGTTGGCCATAACTTCAATGTTGATGATTGCTATATCACCGGCTCGGAATGGGTTGCTGTCCAAGCGGGCTGTCCTATTTCTTGGGGTTGACACGTGAGGGCCGTTAGATTGAAGAGAGAGAGAGAGAGAGCCACGATTGCCAACATTCGTGGAGATAAATGCCATAATAACCAGAGAGAGATTTGTCCGTGGACCAAAGAAGAGGGCTCCATTTGCGTTTCGCACATCATTTGCTTAACCCACCATCAACCGCATCCTTAACTCCATTGTTGCACAAATAAATCCTTAACTCAGCGGGTTCAAAGAGTCGAATTCATCAACTTCATTCGGTGCTTGCTACATAAATACACCGCCGAACTCATCCTATGAAGGTTCAGGCTCTGTATGTCGAAGCCTCGTGAGTTCAAACGCGATGTGCAAATGTGCATTTCATTTGCCGTTTCCTGTAATGTTGAAGGGATTGAACTGGACTTCTCCAATCCGACATGGGACGAGAACGATATGGAGAATCACAAACCGGAGTTCGATCTCCCCATGCAAGTTTATGAAAATGGCATGCCAGCTCTTGAGTCGTTGACAACTTGACACTGTTTGCATGCAGTTTCAACCCAGCCTGGTTGATAAATCTCAGATCGCTTAAGTATGTTTCGTTTGGTTGGATCGCAGTGAGAATGTCTACTCTGAATGGCCTGTTGATGAACTCTACGTGCTTGGAGAGTTTGAGGTTGAAAAAATGTTGGAACCTGGAGCATCTGAGCATTTTTGAGAGGGATTTGGCGCTGAAGACATTGGCGATTGATAATTGCAATTTCCATCGAGAGTGTTTTGCGGTTGAGGCACCGAGCTTGAGGTCTTTCAAGTATTCAGGGTCTGTAGGGAATTTTGAGTTGCTTTTTACTAGGCATTTGGAAGAGGCTGAACTTGACTTTGGATCCGAGTTGGAGTTCGATGAATCCGGAGGTGATCTTCTCCAGACATTTCTATCATCCTTGGACCGGCATGATTTCTTTGTACGTGAGCAAAGGCCAGTACGAGCTTGCTTTGCGGTTGTAGAAGGAGATGGAGCAGGCAAAGAAAGTTAGGAAGTTAAAAAAAGTTGGGGTGGGGTTTATATAGGGAAGCTGGACATTATTAGGCTTCCGGTTTTGGCTTTGGAACGAAGGAGCAAGCGAGTCAATGTGCTTCAAATACCGTATAAGTACTTTAATGAGGGTGACACAAGGAGCGCTCGAACGCATTTCCGCCCTCGGGCCACATGGAAACCCAGCACGAGATCCTGCTGTCTTTCAGCAAGCAAATGATGCAAATTTTAGGACATCCTCGCAACCTCCATGTGCACAAGAACCAAGATGTCAACCGAATTTGGCAAGACCTGGCTGCGTCACGAGCGAAGCTGTGCGTAACGGCCTTGGTTGGGCAAGAGAGGGAGGGAGGCGTTATGGAAGAGTTGCCCACGCGCCCCGCGTGCCGCCAGACCAAGACTCGGGGACGCACTTGCCCTGCCAATGGCTTCTTCTGCTTTCTTGTCGTTTTCGCTAGTTGGAACTTACTACTAACTCATGCACAACTCGAACTGGAGTGGGAGAGCAACCTCGTTTTGATTAAAGCTGCAATTACCATCTAAAAAATCCCTTTATAAGGTAATAAATTCATCGTGGGACTGAGAAGGTGCAATTTGCTTGACAAAAATACCCTGCTTTAATTAGGTTTCCACATACTGGAAAGTGAAAACCCACATTTTTTAATAGTAGTCAGTAAATTTTCTATTCATGACATGACCAATGGAAGAGAAGAGGAGGTCAACTAGTCATGAAAGCTTTCATTCCTTTTTTTTTTCTCTCTCCTCTTATCTTTATTACCTTAAACTGTCTCTTTTGACGGGGAGCTCTAGTGGATAGACTTAACACGTTTGGAGGAGATAAGCTAGTTAGGAATTTTTTTGAGAAAAATAAAGGCAAGAAATTCATCGTGGGTTGAGAAGGTGCAATTTGCCCGAAAAAAATACCCAGCTTTAATTAGGTTTTGACATATTGGAAAGTGAAAACCCACCTTTTCTAATAGTAGCCAATAAAATTTTCTATTAATGACATGACCAATGGAAGACTAGAGGAGATCAACTGTTTAGTAGCCCACAATAAAAGCTTTCATTCCTCTTCCTTTTTTCTCTCCTCTTATCTTTATTACCTTAGACTATCTCTTTTAACAGGGAGCACTAGTGGATAGACTTAACATGTTTAGAGGGGATAAGCTAGTTAGGAATTTTTCCGAGAAAAATAAAGGCAAGAAATTCATTGTGGGGGTTGAGAATGTGCAATTTGCTTGACAAAAATACTCATCATGACATAACTAATGGAAGGCCAGAGGAGGTCGACTGATTTAATAGCCCGCTATAAAAGCTTTCATACCTCTTATTTTTTTCTTTCTCCTCTTATCTTTATTATAGGGAGCTCTAATGGATAGACTTAACATGTTTAGAAGGGATAAGCTAGTTAGGAATTTTTCTGAGAAAAATAAAGGCAAGAAATTCATTGTGGGGTTGAGAAGGTGCAATTTGCCTAACAAAAATACCTAGCTTTAATTAGGTTTTCACGTATTGGAAAGTGAAAACCCACCTTTTTTAATAGTAGCCAGTGAATTTTCCATTCATTACATGACCAATGGAAGGCCAGAGGAGGTCAACTAGTTTAATAGCTCACTATAAAAGCTTTCATTCCTATTCTTTTTTTCTCTCTTCTCTTATCTTTATTACCTTAAACCATCTCTTTTGACAGGGAGCTCTAGTAGATAGACTTAACATGTTTGGAGGGGATAAGCTAGTTAGGAATTTTTCTGAGAAAAATAAAGGCAAAAAATTCATTGTGGGATTGAGAAGGTGCAATTTGCCTAACAAAAATACCTAGCTTTAATTAGGTTTCCACGTACTGGAAAGTGAAACCCCACATTTTTTAATAGTAGCCAATGAATTTTCTATTCATGACATGATTAATGGAAGGCCAGAGGAGGTCAACTAGTTTAATAGCCTACTATAAAAGCTTTCATACCTCTTCTTTTTCTCTCTCTCCTCTTATCTGTCTTACATGGAGCTCTAGTGGATAGACTTAACATGTTTAGAGGGGATAAGCTAGTTAGGAATTTTTCATAAAAAAAATAAAGGCAAGAAATTCATCGTGGGGTTGAGAAGGTGCAATTTGCTTGATAAAAATACTCGGCTTTAATTAGGTTTCCATGTATTGGAAAGGGAAAACCCACATTTTTTAATAGTAGCCAATAAATTTTCTATTCATGACATGACGAATGGAAGGCCAAGGAGGTCAACTGGTTTAATAGCCAGCTATAAAAGCTTTCATTTCTCTTCTTTTTGTCTCTCTCCTCTTATCTTTATTACCTTAAACCAACTCTTTTGGCAGGGAGCTCTAGTGGATAAACTTAACATGTTTGGAGGGGATAAGCTAGTTAGGAATTTTTCCGAGAAAAATAAAGGCAAGAAATTCATCGTGGGGTTGAGAAGGTGCAATTTGCTTGACAAAAATATCCAGCTTTAATTAGGTTTTCACTCACTGAAAAGTGAAAACCCACCTTTTTAATAGTAGCCACTAAATTTTTTGTTCATGACATGACCAATGGAAGGCAACTAGTTTAATAGCCCGTTGTAAAAGCTTTCATTCCTCTTTTTTTTTTTTGGTAACCCAGGGAATCTCCGTGCACTGCTTCACAACGGAGTAAACCTTGGAGGGAGTAGAGTTACCACCACCCTTGCTTTTCGGGTAAGTCGTGGGTTCCTTCCCAACAAGGCAGACGACGCATGGATTCGAATAGTGGACCTCTCGTGAAAGGAACCAGCGCCTAACCACTACGCCGTCACCACGGGTGGTTTCATTCCTCTTCTTTTTTTCTCTCTTCTCTTATCTTTATTACCTTAAACCATCTCTTTTGATAGAGAACTCTAGTGGATAGACTTAAATGTATTTGGAGGGGATAAGCTAGTTAGGAATTTTTTCGAGAAAAATAAAGAAAAAAGCCAAAGAATAATCTTAAAGTAGGTGCAGAATTAAGTCATCACCTAATTTATGGGGCATCCCATATTGGTAAGTACATCATTTTTCTAAGTGAACCGTCATTAGAAAAGTATTGTAATGAGACAATATAACACAAATGAAGGAGTTGCTCTCTTATCATAGCAAATAAATAGGGGACACTACAAATGGAAGCTAGTGGTTGAGTGACAAAACCATCCCTAAAGTTGAAAAAGACTAAACGGTTAAGCAACAAAACCGTCCCTAAAGCTGAAAATGACATCCCCAAATAGGTTTGTGAAGCCCATCGCTGGGGCTATCGCCGGAGCCATCCCTAAAAGAAATTTTAGGGACGGCTTGTTGCTGTTTCCAGAACCTGCTTGAGATTGTTGCCTTCTAGTATTTGAATTTAAGCAGAAACGATCAAAGAACTTGCTATTCATCACTGTTGAAATAGTCAAAATGGTCTTAGGGTTTTTAGGCTCTGACCAAACAAACTTGGGCCTTGCTTGATAAATTGAGAGCTACTCACTAATCAGAAATTTACTTCGCAATAAAGGAAAATTGCAAGGTGAATTTATATATGTCACGCCCCGAACCTCGGGCATGCGCACATCCCTCGGCGGTTGATTAAAATGTGACGTTCGCAGGATGCGTTGCTAACCCTCGAGAGTCACTCGATGCCACACCATTTGACTTCATCAAGGAAGTAACTTTGACATATAATATACAAAAAAATCAAATCCAAAATGGTGGTAAATATTTTTAGTTCATTTTCGGATTTTAGCCAAACATTGGAAGATATTGTAATTTGCTTGGAAAATGACTTCCTAGAATATATTTTCCAAGAGTGTCACATTTTCCGCGACATAGACGGATTTAGTCCCTCATATCATGTAACTGCAATAAGAAAGATGAAGGATAGTGAGATCTTATTTACCATGCAATGTGGTGCATAATCTATTAGTGAATTAATGAAGTTGTCATCTTTACCTACCGTATTGCTTGGTAGAGGAACTTTATAAGTGTTTTCAATATTCTCAGCACTGGTTCGACATTTGCATCTTTCTCGAACTCCAGCATGGATTGGTTACAGTTGAGACCTTGATTGAAAAAGAAACTTCAACTACCAAAAAATATTACAGAAAGTTGACATCAGAAATAACAATGGTTTGAAGCCCAACAGATGTATCTATAGAAAAGACGACGACCTAACAGCTTGTTTGGTTGAGTAATAGAAAGAACAAGACTTTAACGGGACAAAGTTTTAGTAGCTATCACGTGGTTTGACTAAAGCAATGTAATGCCAGTAGCCATTCGCTTTCAAGGGGTCTAGGTAACGTGTTTTAGGGTCCAGGATCCGATACTAGGGGTTCTAAGTCTGGCCCTCAAAGTTTTGAGCTTGAGCACCTAAGTACGAGGGTCATAGCTTGTGATCTTAAGTATACAGTTGGTAGAGATTTCACAAAATCTCACATTGTATCAGAGCAGGAGGTCTCGAGTTCAAATTATTCTAGGACCCTATAGTTGGCACATAGAGTTTATGGTTGTTATCACCTTAGGTAGCAAATACGACGAGCTGTGGTGGTAGTAACCGTAGAGTGGTTTGATATTAGAGTTTGTGTTTAGATGCTAAAGTATATGCAAAATGAATTTTTTGTTAGTGCAACAAAGGAGGAAACAGTCCTAAATTCAGAGAACCATATCAGGTAATTTGAGCATGTCTTAGATGCCAATAACTGTTGGAATATAATATGTGGAAACGACAAGATCTTGCAATTTATGATAACGCAAAATCACCAGAGAAATAAACAAGAAATAATAAGGACACTAGAACTTTATGTGGTTCTGTCCAAGTATCGATATATACGTCCACGAGAAGTGCCAACAATAAATAATCCACTATAATCGGAGAATCAGAGTTCACAATCGCTCATACGCTCGAGTGTTCCCACCCCTAGATTTAACAAAAAATCCAAAATATTTATAAATAAATAACTCACTTAAATATAAACTCATTGCACAAAAATCACCACGCATTCAAACTTAAAATATAATGCTTTATGTACAACTGATTCGCGTACATATGTTGTTGCGTTCTTCTTTCTTAATTGTGTGGATGGCTCCTGACGTCGTGTGGCCCCTCGTAGGGTTTTATATTTGCCCAAGGTCAAAAGTTTGACCTGAACTCACCAACTTTTGGCTTCACGTGCTGAGGGCTTCATTCTTTCCACCATGTGCCCAAAGTCAAATTTTTGACTTTGGGCCCACCATGGATAACCTCCACCCCCCCCCCCCCCCCACAGAGATAAAGAAAGAGAAAACTTTGTTTTTTTTATTCTATTTTATTTTCTCTTTTTTTGCAGCCATAAGGAGTTAAAAAAAAGAAGGGTTTCTTCGTCCAATTTAAAATTTACTTGAAAATATTTATTTATAAATTCAATTTAACAAATCATTACACGAATTCAAACTCAAAATATTAATTTAACAACAACTTCGATAATGCAGATGCAAGTTCTGCAACATATGTGGCTGTGGAAACATTAATTTAACAACAATTTCCATACTGCAGATGCAAGTTCTGCAACATATGTGGCTGTGGGTATTCAATAACTTGTAGACGCAGGGGTCCATTCTGAGTCGTAAAATCAGCACATTAATATGCTTCTCTGATATTTGTGCTCCAGTCTACGTTGCGGAAAGCTCCATGAGGAGAGGCCGTACGTTGACATCGTTGCACGCATCAGACAAGAACATTTGAACCGGGGAGAGATGCTTCCGCACACTCCTGAACAACCACGGCGTCTTGAAGAGGACGGAACTCCCATTTCGCTGGGTCCCTCCCGCTGCCTGCTGCGGGGAAAACAGTTTGGTCAACTATTCGGCAACGTCGTACTCGGGTCGAAACCTGCCCGTACTTTTGAATCGTCATGGATGACAAGTCTCTCACAACCTTGTCCTTTGTCTGTTACCATCGACTTGGTATTAAACGAATTAAACCCGACGACTCCGCCGCCATGGGTTTCACGGATGCCTTCTGTAGTTTTGTTGGCGATGGCCCGCCGCAAGTTGGGTCAACTCAAAAACCCGGAAGGCAGAAGTAGAAGAGAATTTTCAACTTTATATTCAATGCACGTTTCTTTGTGTTGATTTTGTCTCCGAGAAGTCGTAGACCTCGTGTCATGAGCTGCAACACCTAAAATGGGTGGCCATTGAAACTCCCCTGTCTCACCCTGAAAAGTTTCCACTTGTGTTCTTGATTCTCCCTGTCTCCGGAGCTATGCTCGGGGCATTTGTCAATGGTGGAATGCCCTTCAGCGGCAAAGACAGAGGAAGTTTCTTCCTTTTCTCCTTGTTCTTTGTGTCGTCATCCCTGTTCTGGTGTTCTCGTGCAGCAAATTCAATCTCGCAAGGGCAGTTTGTCAGCAAGGACGAGACTCTAATTTCTTCTTCGGGGGATTTCGAACTGGGGTTCTTTAGCCCTCAGAATTCGTCTCGTAGATATGTTGGTATTTGGTACCGCAAGATGAGTGTTAACACAGTCGTGTGGGTTGCAAACAGAGATAGCCCTGTTTCTGATGAATCTGGAGTTTTGACAGTTTCAGGTGATGGAAATTTGGTAGTTTTAGACGGTAATAATCGCACAGTTTGGTCTAGTGGCATTAATTCATCCTCGGTGCCGACCAACTCAACAGCTGTTTTGATGGATACTGGAAATCTTGTTCTTTTGGCCAGTGCAGATGCTGGCTCTGCTAGTGCTTATGGTAATGGTGGCAATTCATATTGGCAAAGCTTCGAACACCCGACAGACACGTACTTACCCGGCATGAGAGTCAGGGTGAATCCTGCGGCTGGAGAGAACCCTGCCTTTAGGTCGTGGAAATCATCGGATGACCCTTCCTCCGGGGACTTCTTTATGGGCGTCGATCCCCGGTTGCCACCGCAGATAGTGATCTGGGGCCAGTCAGGCCGGGAATGGAGGAGCGGGCATTGGAATGGGGTGATTTTTACTGGAGTGCCGAATATGACTGGCAATATTCAATACGGGTTCAAGCTCTCGGACATCGATGCAGATGGAAACATGTACTTCACGTACACATCGTCAAATAGCTCCAATCTCTTGATGTTCCGTATACTTTGGAATGGGAAGGAGGAGCAGTTGGGCTGGGATGAGACTAGTAATGAGTGGACTGTGCTGCAAGAACAGCCTGCTAAGGAATGTGACCTCTATAATAAGTGTGGAAATTTTGCAATATGTAATGAAATGGACTCTCCCAAATGTAGTTGCATGGAAGGGTTCAGTCCAAAGTCACCGGATCACTGGAACAGGGGTAACTGGTCCGCGGGTTGTGCTCGGAAGACCCAATTACAGTGTCGGGACAACAGCAGCATTTCAGTGGGAGATGGCAGCAGGATGGACGGCTTTTTGAAATTGGATGGCGTGAAGTTGCCAGATTTCGCAGATTCTATTTCAGCCTCTAGCACGGAAGAGTGTGAGGCGAAGTGTCTGGAGAATTGTACCTGCAACGCTTATGCATTTGCTATAGGCATCGAGTGCCTGCTGTGGAGCGAGGATTTGACAGATGTGCAGCTTTTTGACGAGGGTGGACTGACCCTCCAAATTCGTCTCGACAATTCTGAATTAGGTACGATCTCTTTTCGATATTTCCCTTTGCAAGTTGAAAATTTGATGATTTTCTCCGTAAGTAATGTTTCCTATTCCTTGTGATCTCCTTTAGCATGATAAAGGCCAACACCGATTCTGTGACTAAGCTAAAAAAAGCACTGAGATTATTTTCTATAAAATTAAGTTAATGAAGGTTGAGGATTATAACAATTAGCGTAACTGAATAAGATGAATCTAGCCTTGCGTATTATCAGAAAGGTATGGAATTAATCACTGTCAAAGGAAATCACCATAGGATGTTTCCGGTCCCGAATAGAAACTCCGGCATGAAGTTGAAGTATCAGAACATTACACATGAAAAAGTCCTATTCATCAGCATATCATGAATAGACAATACATCTGTTGTCACAGAAGTTACCTGTGCTAATGACTTTGGATATTTTATAGAATACTTGCGCACTTTCCAACTAGTGATGACCCATATAACGTAATTTCTTTCTCTTGTCTATGTATAGGAACAAAGAGCAAAATATCGAACCTGTTCATAATAATTACTGTCTTGGTTGGAGCGTTTGTTCTTGGTGTAGCAGTATGGTTGTTGCGGAGGTTCAAGGACAATTTGAAAGGTGAGATTTTATTCTGTGAAGTGAATAATTATTGGTCCTTAATTTCTTATTTACACGCGAGTGAACTTTAAATACAGGATTCTCATTTTTTCACCGGAAAAACAAGGAACTTCCCTTGTCTCACGATTTTGTTGAGAACGGAGAGCTATCTGCTGAATTATCCAGACCAAATGGTCTGGCTAGAGATGATAAGCAAGTAGGAGGAGCTGACATACCAGTGTTCAACTTCAGTACCATCGAAGCTGCAACAAACTTCTTTTCTGAAGAAAACAAGCTCGGACTGGGAGGATTTGGTCCTGTATACAAGGTAAAGCTATATGATCACCAGTTGTAGACTTTGAAATGTCATAGATGCATACTTAATTGTCTACCCTCTGAATCTGCAGGGAAAGCTTTTTGGAGGACAAGAAATAGCTGTTAAGAGGCTTTCAAGGAAGTCGAGCCAGGGGCTTGAGGAATTTAAGAACGAGGTTATGTTAATTGCAAAATTACAACACAGAAATCTCGTGGGACTCCTTGGATTTTGCGTTCAAGGGGAAGATAAGATGCTCGTTTACGAGTACATGCCCAACAAGAGCTTGGATTGTTTTATTTTTGGTAAGCTGAGGCAAAGATTTGAAGTTGGTCTTATGCGTTCCACGAAAGAATTGTCTTGAAATTTATTCATGTGTGTTTTGTTCACTTTTCAAAATTTAATGCAGATCCGGTGATGCGAGCACAACTAGACTGGAAGAAACGTTTCGAGATTATTGAAGGGATAGCACGAGGCCTCCTCTATCTCCATCGAGACTCTAGACTAAGGATTATCCATCGTGACCTAAAAGCTAGTAACATTTTGTTGGACAAAGAAATGAACCCGAAAATATCAGATTTTGGCATGGCGAGAATTTTCGGTACAAACGAAAATGAAGCGAGTACCAATCGAGTGGTTGGCACATAGTAAGTTGAATTTCTTCCTAGTGAGAAAATCAATGTGCTTATCTAACTCTAAATGTTTGATTAGTGTGGAGTGGACTGACTCATTTGCCAATTTAATTGCAGTGGTTATATGTCTCCAGAGTATGCGATGGAAGGTCTATTTTCTGTCAAATCCGATGTGTACAGCTTTGGGATATTGTTATTGGAGATCATTACTGGCAAGAAAAACTTAGGGTTTCACACGCCAGAACATTCTAATCTTATCAGCCATGTGAGTTCATCTTTGTCTTTATACGAGCTACTAGGCACCAAAACTCTCATTTTAGGAGACGTATGCATCTGCTTCAATTGTTTTGCTAAAAACTGCCTTTGATTAGGGTTGTCCCATCTGGTTTCGACTTCTGCATTGTCTGTAGCTTAGAAATTATCATTCATATTTAAAATCATAGTGCTATCAACGGATTTTGTCCAGGACAATATACATTTGAACTCGCTACACGTTTGTTTTCATGTAAGGTGTTACTGGAACTGTTTTTCACATAAGTACACAACGATTTCAGGCATGGCATCGTTGGAATGAAGGGAAGGGGATTGAGCTTATTGATCCCTGTATCAGGGATTCATGCCCTACGGATGAGGTATTGCGATGCATACAAATCGGTCTGTTGTGCGTGCAGGACTCCACCGTAGATAGACCGGCCATGCCTTCTGTTGTGCTACTATTAGGAAGCGAAACAGTGGATCTTCCCATCCCGAAACTCCCCATGTCAATCTCGATCACGGGCTCCATGGATACTTATTCTTTGTTCGAAAGCCAAGAAATCGAGTCATCCAATGGCATTACAGTTAGCTCCGTGGATGGTAGATAGGGCCAACGCAATGTATTAAATCTCTCTTCCTCTGCTCCTGAGATCTTTACGACTAGAAAAGTGTTCTTGAAATTGTGCGGATGTACTTCTGTTTAAAGGATGCACGCGAAATAGAAAAATTACAACTCGATTCCTTGGTTTTGATAGGGAAAGCGTCTTGATTGCTCTTGATTCTGTAGTTTCACATTCGATTGCGTTTAGACAGTAATTTCAGGTTAAAGTTATTGCTCTGTGACCTCTGGCTCGAGTTGCGGAAACAGCCTTTTTCAGGATCTGTAGCTGAAGTGGGAATTCATCTTTCGGGACCAGCAAATTGCCTTGTCTGTCTAATCAATGTGATTATATACACTTCTAGTGTTTCACATGTGAAGCTCGTTTTGCACGAGAGAGGGAATGTTAATGGATATTCTCAACCTATAAGCTGGGGGCTCGTTTTCAAATTTTGGAACCAAAGTCAATCTTACTTCACTAGTATATACACACGCCCATACGGTTCGTCAATGCTCTCATCATTGATAAACGTCAAAATTTCACTTAAGGACGAATAATGAAAATTTCAATTACCATCCTCACTGTGCATAGCTCGAGCCTGACCGCCATGGCCATGAGCTCACGGTTCAAAGCAGAGCTCAAGCCCGAGCCCTGTCGCTGTGCTCTTTCAAAAATCAGGTGTGAGACGAGGGGAAAATGGAGATATGGTCAATGTGGCTATGGCTAAAAGCACGTCGGTGGTGTTGGGCGGTGGCAAGCATTACACCTGGTTTTGGTTTGGGTCACTGTGGACGTTGGATAGGTAACGTGGTGATGGGTATGTTTTATGCAGTCAAATGAGTTTTTTACGGTTTGGATTTTGCAAATTGCAAGTTTTGAAAAATGAGGATGCAGATTGAATAGATGGCAAAACTAAAAATGGTTTTTGAAGAATTTGGAGCCAGGGCCACAGAAGAACAAGTTATGCTTAGCATATTAATTCCCTCAGGTGAGCCTCAGATCTGGCCTAAGACTAATATTTCCACAACTTTTCACTCTTTCTTTCAGCCTGAAGAGATTGCTTGGCTCAGGAGAGTCGCACTGAGACTCGCGCCTAAAAATCAAGAACTCTCGACCGGAAAAGCAGACATGACCAAGGAATCCCAACGATTAACTGCCCTGAAAATAGCCTAATGGAACTTGATTTGGCACAACGCTTGCTTTCATCGAACAAGATCTAAACAAAGGACGACATGAATTACCTAAGGTCAAGCTATATATGAGCCACGGAGAATATAGTTCTTAGAAAGTGATTGCTATTGAGAGCAATTGCCAAATAATACACCAAGCTGTCGATCAAATATTTGACATGTGTATACCAGTGGAATGTCGGCATTCTGTGACGGTGCTTGAACTGAGTCTGCCATTATCAAGGTCCAGTACACAAGGACTTTCATGCATGACATAACATGAACTTAGTAGCAGTTGTCTCAATAAGAATTTATTCACTATACCTTGGTTTGACTGGCCTTGCTTCACGGTTGATCCTGGATTATTCCATTCCAATCGTATGAGAAAACTGTGAAATTTTTGAAAGGCGTGTGAAGTGGACTATTTTTGAATTAGCAAGCACATCTAAAATCTCCTTGTCATTTGTTCTTGTAATATTTTATTAATACGTTCATGATGGGGTGCGATTAGAGTTTCGTCTTGATATGCTATGATGGAAAGACACCCTTTGAAAGGGTATGTGGGGGAGTCATATAAAAGACTCATGAAGAGAACCATTGGGATGGTTGGCAAACGTACGCTCAGAAATTTCTCTCATTTTCTTGATCCATTTCCATCAAAGAAAAAAGAAGGCGTTCCATTTCTCCTTCACGAGAACAATTGGCATTTACGTTGTGAAAATCGAATGTTTTCCTCTTGACTACATTCAGACTAACATGAAGTAATATTGTTCGTGATTCATCTGCAATTCAATGATTGTTCGGAGGTAAATTGTTGATTGTGCATCGGAAATAGGTAAGTTGTTTTCCGCCGACTTTCTTCCTACAGTTCTCATGACGTATTACTCCGTTCACCTACTTCCTGGTTTGAGCCTCTTTTTTAGAATCGAACACTATTCTTGTCACACCCCGATTCACAAGAAAAAAGGGCATGACACAGCCGTCCTTTCACCAAAGGACACAGCCTCAACATAACCACAATTCAATCCGATATCAACATATATGCATCCATATATATGACAAAAATGGTATTTGGTGATAATATCAAAGTATTTCTGCAATCCACCGAACCAAAACATATACCTACTACAAAGACACTTATAAACTTATCAACTGTGCACAAAAAATTTCCACCACAAAGGTCCTCTCTGAACGAACGCTCATGCCTATTTGTGACTCACTGAAGAACTTGAAAAACAAGTAGATGAGAGGAGTGAGCTACCACAGCTCAGTGAGTAGTATATTTCTTCTAAGCGGATCGAGAAATCACTATGTACATTTAAAACACAATCGTAACTCACTTATCATAATACATAATCATAACTCAAGTACTGAAGATACCAATGGTTCAGTCCATTAATATAAAACATGTATAAATGATCTATTCCATTGATTAATCTCATCAAATCACATCGATAGTCCATTCCATTGACTAATCTCAAATCACCCACTTCATTGACCAATTCATGCTCAAATGTCTAACCATGGTTACACGTAACGCTTGTGACAAGACGACAAAGATTCCCCCTTAGCAAGGTCTCTACCTATTATTAGCCGGTGGCTCAGCCCATAAGGATATCTTAGACTAGTATGCACAGAGTAACACGGATCCACAAAGACATTGAGCACCAACCACCAATCATAATATTCAGTAATCTAACATCAGAAAGAAAGTCATATCATAACTCAAAATTTAATATATAAATATCAAATCATTTTCCAAAACATTTCAAGATATTTCATAGAAAATTTCACAAATCATTTTTCAAACAACCATCAAATCGAAGTTGAAATATAATTCCATTCAAACAATAAAAATGTAGTAATAGCTCGATTTTGTTTTATGCAACAAAATATGCTTTTTATCAATTTATAGACCACATTTATCAAAACATGAGTTTAGCGGAAACCCATCATTTCCTGCTAGGTGCAGTCCATGCGCCAACTTCATCATGCCATAACTTCCTCCACAAAATTCCGTTTCAAGCCATCTTATAGTTTTTATAAAGCTCTCTTAACATACAACAACAATCCCAACTCAGCCGCCCCAAACAATACCAAAAACAACAAAAAAAGAGGCTTGAAGCTACTATTCGCTACAGTTCCAAAATGCACCCTGAACTTCAAAATTCTGTTCCGGATAAACCGCAAGCTCAAATTACAATCCGTAAGATGCTATAGCTTCACAATATCCAAAAATACCATTCTATAAAAATATACAGCTCAATGACTCAAAAATCAGGCTTTGCCACATAAATATCCAAGAAATCCGAATTTCAAGCCATAATTATGGCGATTGCTTCAAATAAGTGATTAAAGGCTTCGATTTCTTATTAATGTTGCAAAACACACTTGAGTTGGCTTGATGAGGCATCCGGATCATGAGTGCGCCAATTTTTTTCCCCTTTTTCCTTTCTTCTTTCTCTCTTTTCCCCTATTTCTTTCATTCCCTGCTTCTGCTCGCTCTTCTCTTTCTCTCCCTTTCTCTCTTTCTCTCTCTTAAAACACAGCCGAAGGTTCCACAGTCCTCCTTCAGCTTCCCCTTTTTACTTTTCAAACTCTCTCTCTCTCTCTTAAAACATAGCTGAACGTTCCACAGTCTTCCTTCAGCTTCCCTTTTTTACTTTTCAAACTCTCTCTCTCTCTCTCTCTCTCTCTCTCTCTCTCTCTCTTAAAACACAGCCGAAACACAACCGAAGGTTCCACAGTCCTCCTTTAGCTTCCCTTTTTTACTTTTCAAACTCTCTCTCTCTCTCTCTCTCTTAAAACACAGCCGAAACACAACCAAAGGTTCCACAATCGTCCTTTACCTTCCTTTTTTAACTTTTCAAACTCTCTCTCTGTTTTAAAACACAGCCGAAGGTTCCGTAGTCCTCCTTTAGCTTCCCTTTTTTACTTTTCAAACTCTTTCTTTTCCTTTTTTATTTTATTTTCTTTTAAAGCCCAAAAATTACAGTCAAAATTTCACTTAAGGACGAATAATGAAAATTTCAATTACCATCATCACTGTGCATAGCTTGAGCCTGACCGCCATGGGCATGAGCTCACGGTTCAAACCAGAGCTCAAGCCCGAGCCCTGTGGCTGTGCTCTTTCAAAGCTCAGGTGTGAGACGAGGGGAAAATGGTGATATGATCAATGTGGCTATGGCTGGTAGCGTGTCGGCAGTGTTGGGCGGTGGCAAACATTACACCTGGTTTTGGTTTGGGTCACTGCGGACGTCGGATAGGTAACGTGGTGATTGAGTCTTTTATGGTTTGGATTTTGCAAATTGCAAGATTGGAAAAATGAGGATGCAGATTGATAGAGATGGCAAAACTGAAAATGGTTTTTGAAATCTTTCACAAGAATTTGGAGCAAGGGTCACAGAAGAACAAGTTATGCTTAGCATATTAATTCCCTTAAGTGAGCCTCAGATCTGGCCTAAGACTAATATTTCCGTAACTTTTCGCTCTTTCTTTCAACCTGAAGAGATTGCTTGGTTCAGGAGAGTTGCACTGAGACTCACGCCTAAAAATCAGGAACTCTCGAGAGGAAAAGCAGACATAACCAAGAAATCCCAACAATTAAATGCCCCGAAAATAGCCTAACGGAACCTGATTTGGCACAACGTTTGCTTTCATTGAACTAGATCTGAACAAAGGAGGACATGGATTACCTAAGGTCAGGTTATATATGAGCCACGGAGACTATAGTCCTTTGAAAGTGATCGCTATTGAGAGCAATTGCCAAATAATACACCAAGCTGTCAATCAAATATTTGACATGTATATACCAGTGGAATGTCGGCATTCTGTGACGGTGCTTGAACTGAGTCTGCCATTATCAAGGTCCAGTACACAAGGACTTTCATGCATGACATAACATGAACTTAGTAGCAGTTGTCTCAATAAGAATTTATTCACTATACCTTGGTTTGACAGGCCTTACTTCATAGTTGATCCTGGATTAATCCATTCCAGTCGTCTGATAAAACGGTGCAGTTTTTGAAAGGCGTGTGAAGTGGACAGTTTTTGAATTAGCAAGCACATCTATAATCTCCTTGTCATTTGTTCTCATGACGTATTACTCTGTTCATCTGTTTTCTGGTTTGAGCGCTTGAAGGCAACTTGGTTTACAACATAACCGCATCAGATCCTCTTTTTTCAGAATCGAACGCGGTCTTGAAAATGTAATCTTCAAGTTTAGGTTCTTTGCGTTTCATGGATAGGAAAACCAGCATGTAGGAATATGGTCTAACAACATGACTCCCTCCAAAATTGTTTAGGTGGTGTATAGGGGCTGGCCCCTTGCTTGCTCTGACTGGTCCGTGAGCTTGACAATAGGGAGCGATGGAAATCTGAAGCTTCTCGACAGGCAGCGAAATGCTGTCCGGTCCACCGATGCAAAGGTCCACAGTGCTATCAGATTACAGAACACATGATATATACAACTCCCTAGAGCCCAGGCGGGGCGCTAACATTACATGTTCTATAGCTAGATTTTGTGGCCTGTCACCCAAGGTGGCAAACACGATAACCCACGGTGGTAGTAATTATGAAGGGGATTGAAATTAGAGTTTGGATATCTGGAATGATTACGGGCTTTCCGCTGATGTTTTAGATATAAAGGGTTTCTTTTTTGTGGGACATTCTGCTGGCAATTTGGTCTTTCTGATTATGCTATTTTGTGTTTAGATATGTATGCAGAGTGAAAATTTTACGTGGTGCTACCTAGGAGGACACGGTCCTTAAATCAAAGAAACAAACTGGGTAATCATAGCCTCTCTTAGAAAGCAACAACTTCCAAAATCCAGGTCTAAGTTCTGCAAAATTTCGAATGGTGTGGTCTCCCAATAACCCGGAGATTTCCTTGGAGAAGGCAACACTGATGTGTGCTTCTCTCATATGTGCGCCATCCTATATTGAGGAAAGCTTCTGAGGAGAGTCGTGCATTCAAGCAATGCAGGTCGTAAATTGACACTGTTGCAAGGACCAGACGAGCATTCGGACCAATGTATGCGTATGCGGGCATGCACTCTGGCATTTTATGCGGCAAAAACAGAGCAAGTTTCTTCCTTTTCTCCTTGTTTTTCGTGTGTTCATCTCTGTCTCCATATTCTCGTGCAGCAAATTCGTAATCGCGAGGGCAGTTGGTACCACAAGATAAGTTTTAAGAGATCAACCGGTTTTTTTAGGGTTTCTACGAGGATGTGCAAGATTTCACAAAGAGAAATCCAGTGTTGTGAATTCCTTTCGTGAAAAGCAATGTTTGATCATTTCCTTCGAATTCTGTTTCTATTTTTTTTTTTAACCTTTTATGTCTACCTCAAACTTATTTTCACTACCTCACCATAGTCGGCCTCGTCAAGAACCCATCGCGGCAGTGTGGTCTTCGGCCCAGTGGTCGCCGTGCCTTACGAAGACACCATGTTTTCACTTTTTGAAACCTCCGGATGTGGTGCCTGCTTTGCACCATATAAGCCACGTCAATACCAGATGTGTAAATATAACAGCGACATGTCCAGTTTAATTGAACAACTAAGCAAACAAAAAAGGTAGAGGGATAATTTTGTTTTTTGAGTAAGAGTACGCGAACCACTGGTAGCATTGTACCTTCTCTAACTAACCAAAAAGTGTCTAATATATAGTTGACTATTTAAGCTCCATTCATTTTGCGAAAAATGTGGCGTTTATAGAAAATATTTTTCAGGAAGTTATTTTTTAGAAAAATGATAATATTTCGGTGTTCAGTCGAAACTTGAAAATGAACTAGAAAATATTATATGCTGTTCGGTAAGGAATATATATATATATATATATATATATATATATATATATATATATATATTTTTCTCAATGCACTCTTTCAATAATTTTTCAATAATTTTAATTTTTAAATCGATTTTTAAATTATTTTTTCTTCTTCTTCCTCAGCTAATATAATAAAAATACCAATTGTCATTTGGTTGCCGGCCATGACAATGGCCAGCGATTGACCATAGGCAAGCTCAAGCCTCACCATAGGCTAGGGAGGTTGAGCCTAGCTTGAGGTTACTAGAGCCTTGCCGACCTTTGGCGACCTCAGGCGAGGCTCGAGCCCATCCTAGCTCACCGGATTTGGGTCCTAGGTGAGCTTGAGCCTCATTAGATCCGATGAGCTAGGTAGGGTTCGAGCTCGCTCGATAGCCCTGAGCAAGCTTGGGCCTTGCCACAGGTCGGTGAGGCTTGACCTCATCGAAATTTGGCGAGCTGGAGCCTTGCCATAAGCTAGCAAGGCTTGAGCTCACCTGTGGTTGGTCGTTGGCCAATGCCATGGCCAATGACTGGCCTAGGAAGAAGAACAATAAAAAGAAACAAAAGAAAAATTAAATAAAAACTTGAATTTTCAATATATAGAAAAAAATAGAAAGAAAATAAAAAATAAAAAAAAAGATTATGAAAAAAAGTGAGGTGAAAGAAGATAAGTAAAATGTTTTCCCTAACTTGAAAAGTGGAAGACCTTTTTTTTTTCCTATTTTAGAAGACTTATTTCCATTGGTGAAAAATGTTTCCCTCGAACAGTTCATTTTCCACGAAATGAATGTCAGAAATTTTAAAAAACATTTTCCTGAAAGTTATTTTCTATGAAATAAATGGGGCCTTAGATAAATCATATTTCTTGGACAAAATATTTTATACATCACCTTATTAGTTGAGTTGCAATTTCTCAATGTGAAGGAAGACCATATGTATAAATGTATAATATTTCAATACCCCCCATCACGTATAGGCCGAAAATGAATGAGAGGTGAAATTTGACTAAAAGGGATAGAATTTAACTTTGATACCATGTTAAAAAGTCTCATTCAAAAGATTTAAACTAATTGGTGGAGGGAGATCACATATATATGAAAAGCATATAGACCCCATTATCAAGCTACGTGGGCTTATTTCAACATATACGAATGGTTTAAGTAGAATGAGGAAGCTTTGTTAGTCATGTATAAACTTTAAGTTCATAGCGTCATGGGAAGATTACAAATTTCAAATCCCTAGCCGGGGAAAATACATGAAATTGGGCATCACTCAGTGGGTTCCAGATTGAAGCCCAGGGCCCAAGAGTTTCCTGCCTCTTTAATGTTTAGATAGAGGGACGTGGATTACTAGGCTGAAACGTGGTGAGTCGGAAAATGAGATTAAAGAGTAATTTTAGGTACTCAAATTAAGATCAACACGTAAAATTAAGTCGATTTATTAAGTGATGTAACTGAATTCGTATAAAAAAAAAGCAATTTTTCTTGACCAACTTAAATTGTTTTTCCTTCTGTTCAAATTAACTTGATTGCAGTGGCATGTGGAGACGTGATAATACAGTGAGATTATCTCCAAATTTTCTGAGATCTGAAATCCAAAGTCGTTTAAAAAAGTAAATGAAGTTTTCTATACTAATTACCAGAGAGAATTTAGTTATATTATGCACCTAATTATGTTAGCGTAGAGATTTTTTTTTTTTTTTGGCTTTATACATATTTTAATTGCACAGCATGTGCACTTTAATTTCATTTAAGTACGGAATACCTGCAGCATTGGTAGGTAAATTACCAGATAATTTCTTCAAAATATTATAAATTTAAATGATATTTCAGATTTTGGCAAAAATAAGAAAGTTCCGTTTTACTTGTTCGACCCGAAACAAAGTAGGTCGCTTGTGCTTTTTTTTTGGACATTTTAGATTTGATATCTATTATATATGGAGCACATTATACAAATATAGACACCGACATTCGAAGTGATCTAGGAACGATTACCATGATTTTTTTTTTTTTAAGATGAGAAAATGATTTCATATGAACGAAAAAATAAAATATAAAATAATGCTTTTCTGAGGGTCAAACAAAGTCCTGCTTTCCTGGGAAAGTTCCTCTTCGCCTTTGAAAGTAGAACTCCGCCACGCACTTCAGTCCAAATCCAAGACCGACCACATTGTAGTTTCTAGCCGAGAGTCGCAGGCGGGCGTATAGAACAACCTAACATAAGAAAAAGGAAAAATATCACCAAAAATCTTAAATTAAACCCACCAGAGTATGTATTGAATAATTTTTTTTTAAAAAATTTCAAAGCCCTTAAAATTTTACCAATTTCAAATAATTTTTATTTCAAAACCCCTCAGAAATATAAATTTTATTCATTGTGACATTGATACCCCAACGTTTTCATTTTCACAAGTACCCCAATTTGTCATGTTGTCACCAATTTAAAATAGTTGGGACTAAGGGCAAGTGGCTAGACTTGTTTAACCCAGGAAGTGATCTGGTTCACACTTCACATGTGGATCAATTTAGTTCCCGTTGTCAAAAAGTGGAAACTGGCCTAGATTGGTTCGGTCTTCGGTTTAGGGCGTTGAACGGGCAGAATCAAGACCGCACCGATTTTACATCGGGACTTAACCGGTTGTTGTTGAAAAATAGATGCTTTCATATTGGCCAATTTCTTTGCCATTGCTGATGATCGGCAATTAACAAGCATCTTTCAATGATGATGTTGGAAATCAATGTTTCCATTGGACCGGCCTTAACTGTAGCTAGGGTTGACATATTGTGAAGGCATGTTGTCCTTTCCTGTTAAACTATTTTCTCCAAAATGGGTCTTCTTCTTGCGTTATTCAATTGTGAAAGGGAGAAGCTGGTATTCTGCCGTGATTGTTAACACAGTTTCACTGAATTTACTGTATTTTCTCAATTTGAAGATCCTTGTATCTAACTGTAGCAATTGATAATGACTTGGTCAAATAATAAATGAAATCAAAAAACAAATACTAGCCGCTTCCAAATTTAACGGGTTGGGTTCTTATTCAAGAAATTGGAACTTGACTGGGCTTATGACTTACCCACAGTGGAATTAATCACCTTTATTGTGACACGGAAAGAATTTTTGGGTGTTGGTGCCACAATGGACATGGTTTAGAATTCTCGGCAATACAAGAAAAAGTTTAGGATATTAGTGTCACGTGGCGTAATTTATTATTTTTGGTGGTATTAAACATTTATGAAAAATTCTTGTACACGGTGGGGATATCTGAGTCTACTCCATCTTAGCCATTAAATTTTATAAATTTTATTAAATAATATAAATTTTACATTGATATCACATAATTTAATAAGTGAGATGTAGTGGGCTCACATACGAAAAATGCATGTGATATTTATGTTAAATATGACTCGAGTTTGAATTTGGAAACCAAATTTGTCAATAAAGAAAATAGGAGGGGTTCTTTAGCTTACCTGCGTGAGACGTCACCGATGAGAGAATCAGGCCGTGGACCCAAATGGGCACACGTATTGAAGATGCAAATTTCCTCATTTGTGAAGACGGCGGAATACGAATTGAAGGAAATCAAATTGTGGGGCCCAGCACATGAACATAGAAGAATTCTCTTTCGGCTTGAAGTCCCTCCCCACGTGAAGATTGAAATTGGTGGGGCCTAAGGTCAAACTTTTGACCTTGGGCACACTTATATATATATATATATATATATATATATATATATATATATATAGATTAGTTTCTTGCTTCTTCGGCGATTGCTGCACTCGTATGAGAGAAGGAAGAAACCCTACAGAGCCGCGAGGATTCATAAGCCACCCGTGTGAAGCTTTGATTAAGAACGCGAAGCCATAGAGCGTTTTTGTTTCGAGCTTGAACACGCGGTAATTTTGTGCCATGAGTTGGGTTTGGGAAACACCGAGAGAGTGTTTGAGTGACTTGAGTGTGTTATCTTCTTGTATCGCTTGATCTATAGTAAAATTCGATGCTGTTCTTATCTAGGGAGAAACCAGAGACGATGAAGCAAGCTGATTGGGATTTGCTGGATAGACGAGCTATGGGTGTTATTCGGCTGACGTTGGCTCGTAACGTCGCGTTTAACATTTTGAAGGAGAAGACCACTGCTGATTTGATGCAAGCCCTATTGGATATGTACGAGAAGCCCTCTACGATCAACAAGGTTTGTTTGATGCGATGTCTGTTTAATTTGAAGATGAGCAAAAGTGCATTAGTTGCATATCATATCAATGAATTCAATGTGATTGTTAGTCAATTGAGTTTAGTTGAGATTGACTTTGAAGATGAGGTACGTGTTTTAATTCTACTATCCTCATTGCCTAATAGTTGGAATACTACTATTACTGCTGTTAGTAATTCCTCTAGGTCAACAAGTTTGACTTTCGATGGGGTTCGAGATTTGATTGTGAGCGAGGATATTCGTAAAAGAGAATCTGGCGAACCTGTATCTGCTGCTTTAGTAGGTGAAAATAGAGGAAGATCTAGAACACGTGCGGGTAATGGTAGTACTAATATAAACAGACGTAATCAATCTAGGACTGCTAATGTTGTCTGTTGAAGTTGTGGCAAGAGGGGGCATCTTAGATGGGATTGTCTTAAGTTGAAGAAAAAGAAGGGTAAGGGAATTATAATTGATTCTGCAGATAATGTTGCAGCTGTAGCTGATAATGCTAATTATGTTTTGTCTGTCACTGATTATTTATTGTTTGATGGATGTATTATGGATTCTGGTTGTTCTTTTCATGTTACACCAAATAGAAACTAATTTATCACTTATCAGTGCACAGGTAGTGGTAAAGTCCACTTAGAGTACAACGCTGAGTGCGATGTTGTGGGTGTTGATGATGTTAAAATCAGAATGTATGATGGAATTGTGAGGACATTGACTGGAGTAAGACATGTTCCAGAATTGAAAAAGAACTTAATTTCCTTGGATGCCCTAGATTTAGCTGGTTGTAGGTATTTTTCAAAAGGTGAAATTCTGAAAGTTTTTCGAGGTACCTTGATGATAATGAAAGGAATCAAGCATGGAGGCCTGTATAAACTTCAAGGTGAGATAGTGACAAATTTTGCTGCGGAGACGTCGGATGCATCTGTTCGAAAGTCTTTTGACTGCTCAAGGAAGACCTGGGTGTTTGTGCCAAGGCACAAGTTTGATGCTGGTGTCAGGATCTCGTAGTCAAGAGTTTTGATCGAGACGGAGACTGGTAAGTCGATCAAGCATGTGTGGATTGATAATAGCATGGAGTTTTGCTCAGAGCTAGTAAATAAATTCTGCATGAAAAAGGACATAGTGAAACATTGTACTAGTGCCAATAAATCACAACAATTCGTAGAATTGATGAGTAGAACATTACTAGAGACGACCCGAAAAATTATCTCTAGTGTTGGTATTGCTAGGAGAATCCTAGCTGATGTGCTAAGTACGGTAAGTTACCTGGTAAATAGATCCCCATCAACTGCTATTGAGATGCGGCCTTTTGAAGAAGTATGGTCAGGTAACGTTATTGGTTATTCTATTATTAGAATGTTTGGTTGCCCGTGTTATTTTCGAGTAAGTGATGGTAAACTTAATTGGAGGGCAATGTGTATATTCCATGGCTATGCATAAGGTGAGTGGGGCAATCAGTTATGATAGGAGTGTTTGTGACAGTGTTAATACAGATCTGGACGGTGTTCAGCTTGAGGTGGAGTTGTGACCAGAAACTCCTAAGGTAGCAAGTATGAGTACTAGCAAAGTAATCGACACAAATGGTGCTTGTAGTGAGGTGGAGCTTATAGAGTCAATGGTTGCTGTAACTACTGATATTGACAAGGTATGTATTCGATCTCTTGACAGATATGGATGCAACAATGGTTTTACTTTATCTGCAGTTGAGGAGGTTGTGTCAGAAAATTCTTGCGGAGCAGTTAAAAATGCATGTGGAGTTAGTATTCTGATGAGGTCATCGGTTATGGTGAAATTCAAGCGATGCTTAGACTTGAATAATATCTGTAGCGGTTGAGCCCATCGGGGCTATGGGAAAGTAGCAGTAGAATTTGAATTTTTATGAAGCGATTGCAATTTGGCTCAAATGTCGAGCCAATGTGGAGATTGTTAAATATGACTCGAGTTTGAATTTGGAAACCGAATTTGTCAATAAAGAAAATAGGAGGGGTTCTTCAGCTTACCTGCGTGAGACGTCACCGAAGAGAGAATCTGGCCGTGGGCCCAAGTGGGCACATGTATTGAAGATGCGAATTTTCTCATCTGCGAAGCCGGCGGAATATGAATTGAAGGAAATCAAATTGTGGGGCCCAGCACACGCACTTAAAAGAATTCTCTTTCAGCGTGAAGTCCCTCTCCATGTGAAGATTGAAATTGGTGGGGCCCAAGGTCAAACTTTTGACCTTGGGCACACTAGTATATATAAATGTGGATAGGTTAGTTTCTTGCTTCTTCGGCGATTGCTGAACTCTTACGAGAGAAGGAAGGAACCCTACAAAGCCGTGAGGATTCATAAGCCACCCGTGTGAAGCTTTGATTAAGAATGCATAGCCGTAGAGCGTTTTTGTTTTGTTTTGTTTTTTTTGTTTTTGGTAAGGGCCGTAGAGCGTTTTTGTTTCGAGCTTGAACGCGTGGTAATTTTGTGCTGTGAGTTGGGTTTGGGGTTAAATTAGGGTTTGAAAAACACTGAGAGAGTATTTGAATGATTTGAGTGTGTAATCTCCTTATATCACTTTATCTATAGTGAAATTCGCTGCTGCTCTTCCCGTGGAAGTAGGTTTTTACGACTGAACCACGTAAATTTGGTGTCCGATTTATTTTCTTTTTCTATCTATATTTTGTTCGATCGCTCGCCCTTAATCGCAACAACTTATTCGAATTTTAAATAGCTCTTCCATATATAATATGCCACAACTTCACAAGGAAACTAAAAAAGTCTCAAACATATTGCAATTATACTAATTTAGTCTTAAATCTTTTGTAATTGTGACAATTCAATGCATCCAATCAAATGGCCGGAAATCATTGACATATATGTCAGTCGTCTTATATAGCATGGCCGGTACTAATATGGATATTTTTCTATAATACTTTATGACTTTTTTCCTTAGTGTTAGTGAGGGTGCTTGTGGCTAGCAATCAGCCACCCTAAGTCTAGGGAAAAAAACAAAATTAAAATTCAAAATTTTAATAAAATATTATTTTAAAATGTCAATGTTAGCATTAGTCATGCTACATAGGTTGAGCAATGTCTACATTAGCGATTTTTGGTCAAAATTAACCGGATAAATTGAATTGGTATAATTGCAAAAGATTTAAGACTACATTGTCAAAAGAATGTTTATAATTGAATTGCACAATTATAGTTAATTTAAGACTATTTGGTAATTCTCTTTGATTTTGTACATGGCAATTTTACACTATAAATAAGAGCAACGCACTCTTCCCCCTATGCCCACTTTTCTATCCATTACCGTCAACTTGATAGCCCATTTGCCGCCTTACCGTGGTCGTGTGGCCCACCCTTACAACACCGATCCATGGTCTCATCTTCCTCGTTTCGTCTAAATCGATGCCCATGCAAGTCACAAGACAACATTGTCCTTATCAATTGACCACTAACTGTCCCCTCTGCCCCCTATCCCCCGTTCCAATTTCCAATTGCCTTTGCCTTGTTTGGACAGAGGATACTTATAGATATGGCCTTTCCATCTAGAGGAGTCTTGAACTTGCATTGCAAGCATTATGTTTTGATGCAAACCATGAGAATCACTTGACAGCCTATTGTTGAACTTTCACAAGGAAGTAAATTTAACCTTGTGGGGGAGAACCAAAGTAACAGTTTGTTGGGAACACGCAACAAAAATCCAATACCTTCTTCCAAGGAGATTGTCAAGAGGGAGCCCAAATTAGAGCCCGCCATTATATTTAGTTGGATCCATTTTTACTTAAAAGTTTAAGTCAATGAATTTTGATCAAACTAGGATATATTAACTACTCCACACCATATCAATTTTTCGATGTGGGACTTCTCTAACACAACTCATTCACACGTGCATCTTAACAATCTCTCCCTCAAGTATGAGCTCAGTGTTAGGCTTGCTCCCCTTTAATTCAGGTATCTTTCTACATCAGTCCAACTTCATCTCAAAGTCTACTATTGGGTCTGGGTTGCTATACCACAACGTCCACCTATCTATAAATCACAACAATCGACTTTGATACCATTTGTTGGGAGCGTGCGGCAAAAGTCCAATATCTTTTTTCGAGGAGATCACCAAGAGGGAGCCCAAATCTAAACTTGTCAATATATCTAATTAGATCCACCTTCACTCAAAACTTAAGGCAATGAGTTATAGGTCAATTATGATATATTAACTGCTCAACATCACATCAATTATCTGATGTGGAACTTTTCTAGCACAACTCAATTACACGTGAATCTTAAGACACTTCACCAAGAACTAAACTCAATCTATGATTAGTATCTCCCCAAAACTAAAGTGACCAAATCGACTTAATTCCAGCAACAACTAGCTATATATAATACCAAACTGATAAAAAGACAAAGCCAACAATAACACAATGATTTAGTGTGGAAACTCACCGTGGGAAAAATCACGAATCGCCAAGAAATTTCCATTAATCAGTAGAAATAGTAAGATACATAAAGTGTTATTCTCTAATCACACACTAGAGGCTTAATATCAATATTACAACCGTACTTCCTCATCACAAAGGTGGATTAACATAATAAAGCGAGAAAGTCCTAATAATGATTGGAGAATTTGCAGGAGGTTTTCAACGAATGAAATTGGCAAATTTGCAACTCTTGGTCGCATGAATAATATACTCAAATTTGAGCCAATTCCATTGACGTTGAGCCTTTGAATTGAGACCACAAAATATTAGCTCTTTTTTCCTTTCTTCTTTGCCCTCTCTTGGTGCACTTTTTGTTTTCTCTCACTTAATCACTCTCAAGCTCCATTTTCAAACGAGTAGCCCCACTTTTCTTCCTTTTTGCTTTTTTTTTTTTGGAGTTTTTCTTCTTTCTTTTTTGTTTGTTTTATCATATTGGCTGGGCCCCACAAATGAGGTGGACCCAGCCAACAAATCTCTCCCTCTGTCTCATGTGAGAAGTTCCATTATACATGTTTTCTTTCTATAGGAGTCAAGTTTCACCGTAGGGAATGCTTTGGTCAACATATCGGATCTATTGTTGTAGGTGTGGACTTTTTCAAGCAAGAAGAGCTTCTCTTCTAATTTTCTCGGATCCGATGATATTTCACATCAATATACTTTGATCTTGAATGCAACAATGGATTTTTGCTAAGATAGATAGCACTCGTGCTATCACATTATATAACAAACTTTTATTTCTTCAAACCCAACTCTTATAGGAATTTCTGCATTCACAAGATTTCCTTACCTCTTTCGGTAGTAGTGATATACTCTGCTTAAGTTATAAAGAAAGAAATACATTTTTGTAATCTTGATTGTCATGGAACAACTCCCCCTACAAAAGTCATTATGTAATCTGACGTGGATTTTCGAGAATCAACTTCATCAGCATAGTCTACATCCAAGTAGCTGCTCACCTTAGGTTTTACCTTTCTATAACACAAGCAAAATCTAGAAGTACCCTTAAGATACCTCAAAATCCATTTGACAGTGGTCCAATGCTCCATATTTGGATTTGAGAGAAACTTGCTCACAATACCAACTACATGAGTAATATCTTGTCTTGTACAAACTATGGCATGCATCAAATTATTAACCGTCGATGTGTTAGGGAATTTTCTTCACTACTCAACTTAAAATGACCTGCAAGTGGAGTACTTACTGGTTTACATGTGTTTATGTTGAATTTTTCCAGTGCCTTTTGAATGTATTTATGTTGACATAACAAAAAAAATATTTGTTCTTTCACTGCAAAAGCTTTACTCAACTTAAGCCCTTGATTTTCTCAGCATCATGCCTAACAATCAACATATCACCCACATAGAGTAGGGGGATAAGAAAATCATTACGGAGAATCTTTTCATAAAGACCAAAAAATCGGAATTAGTCTTACCATATCTATATTCTTCCATGAATGATTCAAACTTCATAAACCACTATCTTGGCACTTATTTGAGATCATATAAGCTTTTCTCAAACTATATATAAGATGCTCATTGCCTTCCATTTTAAAATCCTTTGGGTGCTTTATATATATTTTTTCTTCTAAGTATTCTAAAAAAAAGGCAGTCTTTACATCAAGCTATTCAATTTCTAAATTCAAGCTGGTGGCCAACCCAAGAATAACTTGAGTATATGTCATTTTTACAATTGGTGAAAAAATCTCTTCAAAGTCAATTCTTCTCTTTTAATGAAATCCTTTTACAACAAACCTAGTTTTGTATCATGGTTGCAAATGATTTTCTTTTGTCTTCAACTTATATACCCTCTTATTGTGAGTGTTCTCTTACTTTTAGGCAATTTTATCAATTCAAATGTGTGTTTCTCATGCAAGTATTTAAGCTTCTCTTTTATAATTTTATGCCACTCATTCTTTTGTTCATATGACGTAACCTCTTCATAAGTTTTTGGCTCTCCTAGACTTGTGAGTAAAATATAATCATGCGGTTGATATCTTTGGGAAGGTTTACCTTCTCTTTGAAATCTTTTAATTAGAGGTAAGACTAGTTATTCTTGCTCACTTGGCTTTACTAGCTCAACATGCTGCTCTTGCTCAACTAATTGTTCTAGCTTAAGTCAACCTATTTCAGTTGAAGAATTAAGTCTACTGTTATTCTCATCGCTTCACTCCAAAATGACTTAAGGCAACCTTGCATGAGAGAGCATACACCAAATCTAATTATTAATTATTTGGTTTATCCTCTTCGCTATTCCATTCTATTGTGGTGTTTTTAAAACAGTTTTCTCAAGCTTGATATCATAATCTCGATATTAAGATTCAAACAAGCCTTTATATTCAAAACCTTTGTAAGCTCAAACACATTTCAACTTCTTCCCAATCTCTATTTTCACATTGGCATAAAATTGTTTGAAAGTAGCAAGCATCTGATCTTTAGATTTTAAAGCAATAACTCACATTTTTCTAGAGAAGTTATCAATAAATGTCACAAAATATAATGCACCACCAAGGGTTCTATAATCCATGCAACAAATATTAGTGTGAACTAAATTAAGTATTTGATTTTGCGTGCGGAGATGAACTATGAAATGAGGATCTATATTACTTACCTGTTAGATAGTGAGTACATCTCTTCAAATTTCTCTCATTTAGTGGTAGAATATTTTTTCTAGTAAGGCTCCACTCATTTCACGGAAAGTGTTTTTCGGATTTTCTATCGTTCGTTTCATGGAAAATGAACTAGTTAAGGAAAATGTTTTCCATCATTGGAAAAAACAACCTTCAAAAGTGAGGAAAATATCTTCCACTTTTCAAAAGTGGAAAACATTTTCCATAACTTCTTCCATATTACTTCTTTTCACCATAACATTTTCGTTTTACTTTTATGCTTTCTTTTTCTTTTTTATTTTTTTTAAAAATCGAGTTTTTAATTTTTTTTCCTTTTCTTTTTTTTTTTATTCTCTTTTCATCTTCTTCCTTGGCCTTGGCCGGTCGCCGGCCATGGTGATGGCCGACGACTGGTTGCGAGCCAGCTCGAACCTCACCCCAGGCTGGCGAGGCTTCGCCTGACCCAATTTGGCAAAGTCGAGCTCCCGAGCCCGACGAGCTTGGGCCTGGCCAGATCGGGCAAGGCGTAGCCTCCCCGGCCTAGAGCGAAGCTCAGGTCTTACTAGATTCGGCAAGCTAGGCGAGGTTCGAGCCTTGACCTAGCTTGCCGAATCTGACGGTGGAACTTGAGCTCCTGATCTAGGAGAGCTCGAGCTCCACCGCTAGATTAGGCGAGCTCGCGGCTTGCTAGAGCCCAGTGAACCTCTAGAGAGCTCGGGTGAGATCAGCTGAGCCTTGAGCTCACCGGATCTAGCGACCGCATCTTGGTTGGTCGTCGGGCAGCCGGCCATTGTTAGGCATGTGTTGGCAGAGGAATGAGGAGGAAGAAAGAAGGAAAAGAAAAAGGAAAAAAAAAAGAAAAAAGTAAAAAATAATAAAAATTTTGATTTTTTAAAAATAAAAAATTAGAAATTCATTTTTTTAATATAAAAAATAAAACTAATTTTTTGGTCAGTTAAAAATATTAAAATTCAATTTTTTGATAAATTTTTTTCCAAACAATTAAATTAGCTAACGAACGAAGAAAAATATTTTCCACTCAATGTTTAGGTTTTAGTCAAACACCGGAAAATATAGTCATTTTCCAAGAAAATGACTTTCTAGAAAACATTTTCAGAAAATTTGATATTTTCCGTGAAACGAACAGATTCTAAAAGTTTCAAGCCTTTTTTTTCACTGAGATGACCAAGTCTCATATACCATAGGTTAACTAAGGAGTCCTCCACTACATTCGTGACACCTCGAATTTCGTCCAGTTAATTAATTAGTTGTGATGAGCCATATTAGTTAATTAATTTAGTTTCTGTGGCGAACTTACTAATATAGATGATTTAATTTAGTAAGCTAGCTTAAGAATCAAGGCAATTGAATTATGCCTTGTATAGATGTGCACGCGCCTAATGTCCTACATTAGTGCCTAAATTAATCTCCGTGTACATGCACTAGTAGGGTCTTCAATTGGAATGTGCTGCCCCTCATGGCCAAGGAGAGGCCATGCAAAACTCAATTAATTATTAAATAGGAACAAAAATAGGCAAGAAAGCCTACTATAGACTTCATCATGGGCTGCTGCTCCATTTTCTTCTCTCCCCCTAGTTGACAGCCTACTCATCTTCTTTTTCATTTCTTCTTCTCTCTTCCATTTTCTCCTCGCCGATCTCTCTTTCCCTCTCACTCTCTCTCTCTCGCTCCCTCTCTCTCTCCCTCTCTCGCAAGTCTCCTTCTTTTCTCTTTGTTTTTCGTTCCACCAAGGGAGACTAGCAAGCCCGTAGCTTCCTCAAGCTCACGGTGAGCTTAGGAGAAGGGACCCGAAGCACCAAAACCTCAAGGCAAGGAGAAATGATAATCTCCTACTCCCCTTGATCTTCTTAGGACTCGATTTTTGTAGAATAGGGAGTCTTTTGGTTGCTCTTGCTATTTTGCTTGTTGTTATGGAATGTGAATTTCGGACATGGGAAATGCACGGATTGCAAGTGTTTTGAATTTGCCTATTGTTTTTCCAAAACTGAGATTTCTCGAGCTCTCTAGTTTGTCGAATTTGTGTGGCTCATTATGTTGAGATCTGGGTAAAGTTCTCTTCATGTTCAAGAGACCCTAAACTATAGCATATAATTCCGGTGGATTTTTCGAAAGTAATATAGCTGGGTATGGACATGGGTTTCTATCAGGACTGTACTGCCCAGAACGACTTGTGCGTGACTCTGCAGTTTTGTAAAATTTCTACTGAGATTTCTAGTACGAATTTGGTCTTGACTTCTCATGGAAATTGTGAAAAAATGTTCAAACTATGACATAAATTTTGTCAGATATTTCTAGATCTATATAGTTGGCACAAATATATTTTAGTGTGCGGTGCTTTTTCTGCCGGAGTGTGAAAATAGAGAACTTGAGTGTGTTATTGAATTATTCGAAAATTTTTGGAGCTGATTCGGGCCATACTTTCTTCTGTGAAGTTTCAATATACCTTGTGCGTGCAACATATAAAAATTTGAGATTATTTTGTTAAGTTTAGGAGGTCGAATGTGTTCCCTTTGGCGATTGTGAGTTCTGCTCGATGGAAGAAATGCGGGGTTGACTTCTGTGATTTACCGCTCTCTGTACAGGACTAATTAGGCTTAGTGTCCTTCATGAAAAATATTTTTTTAGGTTTTTTTTAGAACATACTAAAAATTTAGAATTTTTCAAGTTCATTTACTAGGTTTTTCATATTTATTTTTAAATGTACATTCTGGTTTTGGTTGCCTTTATTCCTAATTTGCTCAAATTTATGTCGAAGGTGAAGGAATCTTGGTTTATGACCTTCCAAGATGGTTTCCACATTCGGCAAGTTATTTAATGCTGAGCTTATGATTCTAATGTGATATTGTTTACTTGAGTATTTAATGTGATACTTGTGATGGTCTATGTAGTGTTGTGTGCCCATCTCATTACTACACATGTGATGGTATATGATTAAAGGTAGGTCGTGTGCCCATATCCGTGTGCCTTGTGGTCGGATGCTAATTTGTGTCCTGGGATTTGAGTGCTAATTACATCGAGTGGTTTATGAGTTTATTATTTTTCTTGTTAAGCATTAACTCATCCCTGTTGTTATTTTTCAGATTGATAGTTATGCCGATCCTTTCTGCTACCCTTTTGCACCTATTATAGAGCACCCGTAGTCCTAAAGAGCAATCGTCAGAGGAGTTCTTCGACCCTGAATTTCCAGGCACTGCTTTTGTTCATTCGCAATCGTGTTATGCATAGACATAGGACAACCTAACATGATTTTTTATTTTTATTTTGAACAAAGACAACCTAACATGATCACTTATCGCTTTATTGCTATTTCTGTGAAAGTGGGTGATAGCATGATAGGACCCATTCCGTGCTTGATAGCCCTTGGTCTAGGCGGCAGCGATAGTGGGTGGAAGAACTAGGCGTGGATGTAGGACGACCTTGGAGGGACCATGCTAACTTTGACATGGTGGGAACTGTTTGGGCGATGTGCCGAGTAGACAGGTAGGTTGGAAAGAGGACGTAAGTATGGACGAGGAAGTGATAGCGGCGGGCCTAGGGAGATAGGCCCCTCTTTGTATTTTCCCCGTATCGATCCTTCCCTTTAGTTGTATAGTTCACCACCTGCTGTAAATATAGTTATAGTAATAATAAAAGCACGATACCCTTTCTAATTGTGTTTTGAGACATGCATTATAATTCATTTTATACATGCTAATAGAAAAGATTTCTGCTTGCGTGATAGCTCAAATAATTAAGGGATGGGGCTAGTGAGTGGCAGACTAGGATGCCACAGCATTTGCCTCTTCTTTGATTAACTTAACTTGCTTGGTTTAAAGAGTGCATGTCTTCTTACCCTTAGCCACTATTATGGAACCTCTAGTCAATTTCCATTTACCATCATAGAAGGAATTGCAATAGTCATGATCATCTAAGACACCTTTGGACATCAAGTGAAGTCGAATGTCCTAAATATGTCTCACATTTTTCAGAAGTAAATTACATTCAACATCAGTCTCCAAGTAAATATCTCTCATATTGATAACCTTAAAAACATCACCGTTTCCCATCCTAACATCACCGCTATAGTAGGATGTAAAGTAGTCATGCCATGAGGAGATATGAAATGAAGCTACAAAATCAATAAGCTAAAGTCGAGGCATGTAAGGTTCACACAATGGTCATTATGTACGAACACAACATTGCCATATGCTGTAACCTATTTCTATTCTTTCTTTCAATCTCCACTTCTATCATGGGACTTATCTCTCTTTAAGAACAAGCTTTATTGTCATAATTTATAACACTTTGCACTCCTTAGCCTTGATTTTGATATTCCTCTTGACTCCCTATTATCATTACTTTGAAAATTTCTTGATTGATTTCTCACCTTGTTTTTTGTAATAAGAGCCTTCAATTTATAAGAGCCTTTTTTTTTCTTGTTTCTTTACTGAACAAGCTTTTTTTAATTGTGCTTGTAGAAAGTACACCATAAGGAGGTGAATTGCTCAAAATCACAACCAAAGTGCCAGCTCAATACCACAACCAAAGTGCCCTAACTTTGTCAATTAATTTAAAATATCTTGAAATTCACTATGTTTTCCAACATGCTACTTTCTTCCTTGCATTTCAAATTTACAATTCTTTTAACATGAAAAGTTTTAATTCATGGAGTTCTCTTTCTCATAGAAATCTTGTAATTTTTTCCACAAAATGTTTGCTTTCATTTCTTGAGCAACATGATGAAACACACTATTGTGAACCCATTGCCAAATAAACCCAATCGTTTTTCAATTTATTCTCTTCCATTATTTCCTTATCTCCTTTAGCTTCATCACCCTCAATGGGATCAAACAAATCTTTTTAATTTAACATATGTTCCATTCGAGACTTCCAATTGGAATAATTTGAGAAATTTAATTCAAATACGGTGCTGCTAGTTTTCTCCTAACACTAGAATCTCAACCTTAGCTTTGATACAACTTTATCGGGGAGAATCGGGGTAACAATTCACCAAGAACTAAACCCAAAACAGAATCAATATTTTCCCTAAAACTAAACCAACTAAAATTGACTTAATCCCAGTAACAATCGGCAATATATAATGCCGAAATTACAAGTAGACAAAGCTAACAATAACATAAGGATTTAACGTGGAAACCCAATGTAGAAAAAACCACGAGCTGCCTAAAAAATTCTACTAATCACTAAAAATAATAGGATACACAAAGTGTTATGTTCTAGTCACACACTAGAGACTTAACATCAATAATACAATCATAATTCCTCATTGCGAAGGTAGATTAACACAAATGGAGCAAGAAAACTTTAACCACAATTGGAGAATTCGAAGGATGTTCTCAATGAACTAAATTGATCGATTTGTAACTCTTGGTTTTATGAACAATATATCCAAATATGAGCAAATTCCATCAACGTATGACCTTCGAGTCAGGACCGCAAAATAGGAATTGGGATTGCAAAATAGAAGCTTTTTTTTTTTTCCCACTTCTTCTTCATGCTCTCTTGGTGCACTCTTTGTTTTCTCTCACCTACTCGCTGTTGGGCTCCACTTTCGAATGAGCCACCCACATTTTCTTCCTTTATACTTTTATTGACTTTTTCCTCTTTGTTTTTTTTTTTTTGGTTGTTTTCATATATTGATTGGGCTCCACAAATAAGGTGGACCCAACCAACAAACCTCATGGAAATTTAGCCCCTCCTATCATGCGACTGTCATAAGAAAGATGAAACTTAGTAAGATCTTATTTTCTTCCTTTTTACTTTTATTGACTTTTTCCTCTCTTTTTTGTTTGTTTTAACTTATTAGTTGGGCCCCACAAATGAGGTGGACGCAACCAACAAACTACATATGCAAATTTAGCCCCTCATATCATGTGGCTGCCATAAGAAAGATGAAAGTTAGAAAGATCTTTTTTCTTCATGCAAAATTTGACTTGGTGGGCCCCTAGAAAAAAGACAAGAAAGTTGAAAAGTCAAAGAGAATATGGAAAAGGAGGGACGCTCGGTTCTTAAAGGCTGAGGGAGCATGCAAGGAAAGGAAAAGAAGAAAAAGAAGAAGAAGGAAGAATAATCTCACCAAGTCAAAGAAGAAGAAGAAGAAGAAGAAGAAGAAGAAGAAGGAAGAATAATCTCACCAAGTCGATTTGACTTTGTATCATAATGTTTGATTAGCGTTTGCACCCCTCGTTTTCTAATCCAAGTAATTTTTGAAAATAGGGTTTAAATTCGAAATTTTGTGAATTCGAGTCGCGAAACTTGATTTTTGAGTTGTTGAGCTTTGGATTTTAGGGTAATGTTAGATTATGGCATCATAGAGCTATGGGTTTTGACAAGAGCTGATTTGAAGTAATGGTTTAGTCAGAGTGAAATTAAGGGTTTCACATTACATTTAGGCTTGAATAATTGCTTGGAGTGAGCGATTTTTTAGTGCGTAGAAGTGATTTTGTTAGTGCTTAAGCGTAATATAGTCATTTTGTAGTTGAGATAGTATTTTATTTTATTTTAACATCAATTCACCTTTAGTTGTTAGGATTACAAGATCGTCAACTTGTTTAGCTATGTGTTGTTTGGTTTGGGCATTTTTAGGTGAGTGATGTTATCTCTTCTTTGAGTTTGGAAAATTCATATTTTGAAAGTGTTATGGATTAACTATAGCATGAATTATGAAATGACATTTTTTTTGCATAGAAGTATGGATTGAACATTTACTACTTTTTGGTATTTGTGAATGAATTGAGAATTGTTTTAGGAATTATGTTGTGAAAGGATACATATATGTATTGCATTATGAAATAATTTATGAAATGCGTTAGGAAAAGATTTGAGAGATGTTTTATGAAAATTATTTCTAGTAGATGAGTTGAGTTGTTAAACACTATATGTTTTGGTTTGTGCAATCGTTTTGTGATATTAATTTTGAATTGGCTTGTGAATTGTGAAAGATGTTCTCGTAAGGTTGAGTTGGTGCTCTGTGAGCTCATTGAGGGGCTTTTGGATATGCATACTAGTTTATGATATCCTAGTGAGCCAACCACCAGTAATATAGGTGGAGACCTTGCAAATGGGAGAGTTTGGTTACCTTGTCATAGAGTGTTATGCATGACCATTGTTAGATATTTGAGTTGGAGTTTGGCCAATGGATGGACCATTGGCATGTGATTTGAGATTAGTTGATGTAATGGACCATTGACGTGTGTTTTGATGATCAATGGACTATTGTTGATGTTTATTACGATAATATTGATTTAACGAATGTTTTTTGATATGTATATGGTTATGTTAAAGAATATAACTCATTTATATCTTGTATGTAAATTATGTACTTGAATTGAGATAAATCAGTTTTAATATTGTTTTGTAAAGTGTATAGTGAGTACTCGATTTGTTTAGAAGAGGTATACTACTTATTGGGCTGTAATTGTTCATTCCATTCATCTTTTGTGTTTGTCAGGTCTCTTGAATAGTGGCCATTAGAGCGAGAGCATTATCGTGGGGACTTTTGGAAGTTGGATTTTAGGTGGTGAGAGGCTATGTTCTTCGGGTGGAAGAATGGACGTGTCATTAACCCTATCCCTAATTTTCTTACCCCGGGAATTTTTTTCAAGTCAGATCTGGTGTTCTCCAAATATATTACAAGTTTCACGACGCAGGGACTCCTGTCTTCGTTTCCATTGGTCACAGTTGACAACTTGACTCAAAAGAAACTTCGATTACCGAAAACTATTCAAAGACAAGGTATATCAAAAGAAAGGACTGAGAGTTACTGGCTTATTGGGCTCGCGTAATAGAATAATGAGACTATCAATGTAATAATCTTTTAATAGCTATCTTGTGGTTTGGCCTGAACAATGGAATGCCAGTTATACTGTTTGGTATCGAAGGGTCAAGGTACCGTGATTCAGGGTGTAGGATCTGATACTCGGGGTTCCAGGTCCGGCCCTCAAGGTTTTGAACTTGAGCACCAAGGTTTGAGGGTCATGGCTTGTGATACTAAGTATGGTCTCGAGGTCCCACGTACAACTCCCTAGTTCCACGAGCGGGGTGCTAATCTTACGTGTTCTATTACTAGGGTTTATGGTCTTTATCACACCAGTTGCCAAATGCGACCGCGTAGGGTGGTGGTTATGGTTGAGGGGTTTGATATTAGAGTTTGGTCTTTTTGACTATGCCGTTTTCTGTTTAGATGCAAAAGTATGCGAAGTGAATTTTTGGCGGGGGCAATAAAGGAGGATACAGTACCAATAGCAGAGAAGCATACTAGGTTTCTAGAGCATGTCGCACCATGTCTGGCGGTGGGTTCTTCCATAACTTGTAGATCCCCTGTAGAAGGCGTTCTTTCCTTGTCATGAAATCATCACGCTGACTTGCTTCTCGGACTATGTTTTCCGTCCTTTGTCGTGGGAAAGCTCCTGAGGAGAGTACTGCATTAAAGAACAATGGTCTTCAATCGACATCATGGCATGAATCGTACAGGAGCTTGGGACCCATGTTGGAGTTTACTTTCTGGTGTTTCATGCTTCAAAAACGAGGGAGCGATGGCTGTGGCACTTGGCAGCCTCACCGATACGCATGATTTCGATCTCTCTTAGGTAAGAGACGTAGGGGAGAGATGTTCCGTACACTCGTGAAAAACGAGATGGAAGAAACATTCCCTTTCGCTGGTTCCCGCGCGTTGCCTTCTGCTGGAAAACCAGTCTGCTCAAACTATTCGGTAACGCTTGTACTCGTGTTGAAACCAGCCCTTCGCTGAATCATGATGGACGACGATGGCCCTCTGCACGTTCGGTCTATTAAAAAACATGAAGAAAAAGAAGAGAGAGGTTTCAACTTTCGATTCAATGCGCGTTTTCTGCGTTGATCCCATTTCCAAAAAGTCGTCAACCTTGTGTTATAAACTGCAACACCTGACTATGAACTGCCACACCTAAGACGGGTCGCCATTAAAACTGCCTCTCTCACCCTGACAAATTTCCACTCGAGTTCTTGATTCTCCCTCTCTCCGGAGCGATGCTTGGGGGATTTGTCAATGGTGGAATGCCCTTCACAGGCAAAAACAGAGCAAGTTTCTTCCTTTTCTCCTTGTTTTTTGTGTCGTTGTCTCTGCTTTCGTATTCTCATGCAGCAAATTCGATCTCGCGCGGGCAGTCTCTCAGAGACGGCGAGACTCTGATTTCTTCTTCTGGGAAATTCGAACTGGGGTTCTTTAGCCCTGCGAATTCATCTCTTAGATATGTTGGTATTTGGTACCACTTTAGTGTTAAAACCGTCGTCTGGGTTGCAAACGGGGAGAGCCCAGTTTCTGGTGAATCTGGAGTTTTCACAGTTTCAAGTGATGGAAATTTGATGGTTTTAGACGGGAATAATCGCACAGTTTGGTCCAGTGGCAATAATTCCTCCGCTGTGGCCACCGACTTAACAGCTGTTCTGAAGGATTCTGGAAATCTTGTTCTTTTGGCCGGAACAGATGCCGACTCTGCTAGTGCTGATGGTGATATCAGCAATTCCTATTGGCAAAGCTTCAAACACCCGACAGACACGTACTTGCCCGGCATGAGAGTGAGAGTGAACTCTGTGGCTGGAGAGAACCGTGCCTTCATGTCATGGAAGTCATCAAATGACCCTTCCCCTGGGAACTATTCTCTGGGCGTTGATCCCCGGAATCCACCACAGATAGTGATCTGGGGCCAGTCAGGCCGGGAATGGAGGAGCGGGCATTGGATTGGGCAGATTTTCACCGGCGTGCCAAATATGATTGGCGATATTCGATATGGGTTCAGTCTCACAACCACTGAGGCAGATGGAAGCATGTATTTTACGTACACACTGTCGAATAGGTCCAAACTCTTGATGTTCCGTATACTTTGGAATGGGACGGAGGAGCAAGTAGGCTGGGATGAGACTAGTAATGAGTGGACTGTGCTGCAATCACAGCCTGCTAAGGAATGTGACCTCTATAATAGGTGTGGAGATTTTGCAATTTGTAATGAAATGGACTCTCCCAAATGTAGTTGCATGAAAGGGTTCAGTCCAAAGTCACCAGATCAATGGAACAGTGGTAACTGGTCTGCGGGTTGTGCTCGGAAGACCCAATTGCAGTGTCGGGACAACAGCAGCATTACAGCGGGAGATGGTGGTGGGATGGACGGCTTTTTGAAATTGGGTTACGTGAAGTTGCCGGATTTTGCAGAGTATGTTTCAGCCTCAAGCAGGGATGAGTGTGAGCTAAAGTGTCAGAAAAATTGTTCGTGCAACGCTTATGCTTTTGCAGGAGGAACCAGTTGCATGCTGTGGAGCGAGAATTTGATAGATGTACAGCATTTTGCCCAGAGCAGAATGACCGTCCAAATTCGTCTCGCCAAGTCTGAATTAGGTATGGTCTGTTTTGGGTATTTCCCTTTACAATGTTAAAACTTGATTATCTTTTCCAATGAATTGTTTCCTATTCCTTGTGATCTTCTTTTTAATGATGAAGGCCAACACCGATTGTGTGACTGAGAAAAAGAATCTCTGAGATTCTTATGTATAAAATTTGGTTCGTGAAGGTCAGGGATCATGCTGACCAAAAAAGAAAGGGTCAGGGATCTCAACAATTAGTGCAACTGAATAACATGAATCTAGCCTTGTGCAGTATTAGAAAGGAATGACAATAATCACTGTCAACAGAGATCACCATGAGATGTTTCCAGTCTCAAATAATAACTCCAGCTTAACTAGGTATTTTCAAGCTTATATGGAGGTGAAGTATCTGAGCATTAATGTATAAAAAGGTTCTCCTATCAGCATATCATGATCCGTTCTATGGCTTAACAGAGATCTGTTTTGTCTGACCTGCCTGCAACAAGAAGTCGTGTACCATAAGATAGACAAAACATCTATTTGTCACAGAGTTTATATGTGCTAATGACTTTGGCTATTCCGTAGAATACTTGAATACTTACCAACTAATGATGACCCATCTAACTTAATTTCTTTCTCTTCTCCATGAATAGAAACGAAGAGCAAAATATCGAACCTGTTCAAAATAATTACTTTCTTGGTTGGAGCATTAGTTCTTGGTGTACTGGTATATTTGTTATGGAGGTTCAAGGACAATTTGAAAGGTGAGATTTTCTTCTGGGGTGAATGATTTGTTGGTCCTTATTTTCTTATTTTCATGTTAGTAAACTTTAAATGCAGGATTCTCGATTTTCAATTGGAAAAACAAGAGACTTCCCCTGTCTGATGATCTTGTTAGGAACGACGAGCTATCCGCTGAATTATCCGGACCATATGGTCTTGCTAGAGATGCCAAGCAAGTAGGAGGAGCTGACATACCGGTGTTCAAATTCAGTTCCATCGAAGCTGCGACGAACTTCTTTTCTGAAGAAAACAAGCTCGGACTAGGAGGATTTGGTCCTGTATACAAGGTAAAGCTAAATGATCACTAGTCGTAGACTTTGAGATATCATAGAGGCACACTTAATTGTCTACCCTCTGATCTGCAGGGAAAGCTTTTTGGAGGACAAGAAATAGCCGTTAAGAGGCTTTCAAGGAAGTCAAGCCAGGGGATCGAGGAATTTAAGAATGAGGTTATGTTAATTGCGAAGTTACAACACAGAAATCTTGTGAGACTATTTGGGTTCTGCATTAAGGGGGAAGATAAGATGCTTATTTATGAGTACATGCCCAACAGGAGCTTGGATCGTTTTATTTTCGGTAAGCTGAGGCAAACATTTGAATTTATTCTTTTTCATTCCATGAAAGAATTGTCATGAAATTTCTTCAGATGTTGTTTCTTCACTTTTCAAAATTTAATGCAGATCCAGTGAAGCGAGTGCAATTGAATTGGAAGACACGTTTTGAGATTATTGAAGGGATAGCACGAGGCCTCCTCTATCTCCATCGCGACTCTAGACTAAGGATTATCCATCGTGACCTAAAAGCTAGTAACATTTTATTGGATGAAGAAATGAACCCGAAAATATCAGATTTTGGCATGGCGAGAATTTTCGGTACAAATGAGAACGAAGCGAATACCAATCGAGTCGTTGGCACATAGTACGTTGGATTTCTTCCTAGTGAGAAAATTAAAGTGCATATTTGACTCCAAATGTCTGATTGATGTGGAGTGGACTGACTCATCTACCAATTTAATTGCAGTGGTTACATGTCTCCAGAGTACGCGATGGAAGGTCTATTTTCGGTCAAATCCGATGTCTACAGCTTCGGAATATTATTGCTGGAGATCATTACTAGCAAGAAAAACTTTGGCTTTCACACACCAGAACATTCTAGTCTCATCGTCTATGTGAGTTCATCCTTCTCTGTATTTGAGCTACTAGGCACCAAAACTCTCATATTAGGAGATGTTTGCATCTGCTCCCAATGTTTAGTTTAAAACTGCCTTTGATTAGGGTGGTCTCAGTCTGATTTCCACTTCTCCATTGTGTGTTGCTTAGAAACTACCAGTCATTAAAAAGCATAGTGCTATCAACAGATGTTGTTGCACATTAAAACAATATATATTTGAATTCGCTGTTCGTCTGTTTACATCTAAGTCGAACTGTTTCTCACATGCGTGCATTACGATTTCAGGCTTGGCACCATTTGAAAGAAGGGAAGGGGATGGAGCTTATTGATCCCTGTATCAGGGACACGTGCTCTACGGATGAGGCTTTGCGATGCATACAAGTTGGACTGCTGTGCGTGCAGGACTCCGCCCCAAATAGACCGGCCATGCCTTCCGTTATGCTGCTATTAAAAAGCGAAACAGTGGATCTTCCCTTCCCGAAACTACCCAGGTCAACCTCGATCACGGGCTCCACGGGTACATGTTCTTTGTTTGAAAGACAAGAAATTGAGTCATTGAATGGCGTAACAATTAGCTCCGTGGTTGGTAGATAAGGCCAATGCGATTCATTAAAGTTGTCTCTTCCCTTTGTGTGGATGTACTTTTGTTTAAAGGACGCACGTGAAATAGAAAAATCATAACTCGATTCCTTGGTTTTGATATGGAAAGTGTCTTGATTGCTCTTTATTCTGTAGTATCACATTCAATTTTACTTAGACAGGCATTTCAAGTAAAAGTTATCGTTCTGTGTCCTGGGGTTCAAGTTGCGGAAACATCCTTTTGCAGGTTCTGTAACTGAAGTGTGATTTCATCTTTTGGGACCAACAAATTGCCTTGTCTGTCTAGTCAATGTGATTATATACATGTATTGTATTTTACATGTGAAGCTGGTTTTGCACGGGAGAGTGTTAATGGATCGGCTTGATCTATAAGCTGAGGGCTTGTTTTGAATTTTTGGAACCAAAGTCAAATATGTACCTGCACATGCGGTTCCTGAGCAAGAGTACAATGCTCTCATCATTGACAAACGTCAAATTTAACATAAGGAAGAATAGCGAAAATTTTAATACCATCCTCACTAGCACTGTGCATGGCTCGAGCATGACCGCCACCGCCACAAGCTCACGATTCAGTGCAAAGCTCGAGCCCGAGCCCCATGGCCATAAGGGGTGTCCATGGTCTGGGTGGGCGGTTCCCGACCTAGAACCGGGAATCGCCCGCTAGTTGCATGGATCCAACCTCCATGCCTTCCCCTTTTTGCCTTCAACGGGTTACGACCTCCCTTCGCTTCCGTCTTGGCCACCACCACCACCTTGGCCACCGCCTCCGTCGTCTCCCACTCCTGCTTCGAGACCGACAATGAGGAGGACAACGAGGACGATGAACCATTCTTAAACCTAGAGTTCGCCGATCCCCAAGGAGGAGGATGATGGGGAGAAGCTTGAGGAGGGGGAGGAGGAAAAGGGGAGGTAGAAGCTAGAGCCTATATAGATACTTTTGTTAAGTTCGAATTTTTAAAATATTGAAAATTAATATATTATTATAATATAACCGGTCCGATCCGAATGGGTAGGTGGGCGGATCCACCCATGGAACCGAGAACTGGATTGGTATCCACCGGTTCCCATAAATTGGAACTGGGAATCGGACCAGTTTCCTTAAGAACCATCGGTTTCGGGTGGTTCCGGTACAGTTCCGGGCAGTTCGGGCGGGTCTCGGTTCTTTTGCACACCCCTAATGGTCATGCGCTTTCTGTAATACTAAAGAGTAGGCCCACAAGTAGAAAAGAAAAGAAGAGAAATGAGGAGGGGGAGGTGGTGGTGGAGAGAGAGATCGAGAGCCTTCGGGAGAGAGGAAGGAAAAGAATAAGAGAGAGAAAAGAACAGAGAAGGAAACAAAAGAATAGAAAGATTGAAAAGTCAAAGAAGAGAGGGGGGGGGGGGGAGGGTGGCGTCGGCCATTAGGAGACAGAGAGCGTGCGGGGAAGAAATGAAGGAGGAGGAGAAAGAAGAAGAAGGAGGAAAAGAAGAAAAACATTGTCATGGGAGCTTCGCCAAGCCACCTCAATTATGTAATGCAATGCCCGGTAAGAGCTCATGCCCATGTTCATTCAATCGAAGTAGTTCCGGACTTAGGGCTTAAAATTCGGTATTATTGAAAGTTTGTGTGGCAAAGTTCAACTTTTGAGTCGTTGAGCTATGTTTTTATATAAAGATGTCAGTATATGGTGTTGTAAAGTTGTAGGATTTTATGGATTTCGATTTGAGCTTACAATTTGCTCAAAACAAAATTTTGAAGTTTCCCGTGCGTGATGAACAGTGCATGTCCAGTAGCTTTGAGACCCTATTTTGTTGGTTTCCGACTTGATTTTGCAACCGTTGAGTTAGAGTCCTTGTAGTATATTGAAATAGCTTTCTATTGATTGTAAGAACGTTTGAAAGGGGGCTCGTTGGAAAAAGTTATGGGGTGACAAAGCTCTGTGCTCAAGCTCCGCATTGCTAATGACTTAAATTATCGCTTTAGATATGTGATTTGTTAGTGCGTAGATGTTATTTTATCGACGTATATGTATAGTTTAGTTGAATCGTTAGTTGAGATTAAGTTTTACTTGGTTTTAATGATATTTCTCTCTTATATGATAGGAATGCAAGTTCACTAATTCAAGTGAACTTGTTGTTTGGTTTGAGGCTTATCTAGATGAGTAGTGCTATCTCTTTTAAGAATTTGTAAATTCATGTTTTCAAAAATGATAAAAATTTGATATGTTATGAGATATGGATAAGCATGTTTTTAACATAAAATTTGGATCGAGCATTTGCTACGTCTTGATATTTGTGAATTTTGTAAGAATTTATTGGTGAAAAAATATGTTTTGTTTAAGAAACAAAGTTGAGAAATATTATATATTTTGGGTTTGCAAAACTTTTTACGAAAAGCTCTTGATTTTGAGACGGTTTAAGGAATATTATAGAGATATCAATTTGTAAAATTCTTTATGACACGCATTTGATTTGATTTACTTTGTAATATCGGTTTATGAGATGAGCCTTGAAATGGTTTGAGAATGTTTTATGAAAAGTCTTCATGGCATATGGGGTGAGTTGCGAAAGCTTTTGATAATATACAAAATGATTTATGGATTTGGTTTTGTGGATTGTGGAGAATGTTGTGTGACATCCTGATTTTCGAGTTTGATTTCAATGATATCAAATGGGCTTTTCATCGACACGCTTATGGTCTTATTCTCTGAGATGGTCCCTCACGAGATAACTAGCCTATCGGGTGAAACCATTAAGGGATTTTAATGCAATAGACTTGAGAATTTGACTAAGAATCGATTGCTCGACCGTGTTGATCTGGAAGGGTCATTACAGCACTGTCAGAAATCAATCAAAGACCAGAGATAGGTCGATTCGATTGAGATATGTAATCAGAGTGTGGGTGATTCCACCTAATTACAAAATACTCATCGATTGGCACTAGACTAATTTTTCTATAGTTTTGGTACCCGATGCCCGTAATTGATAGATCGAGATTTTCATGATAATCGAGAGTTACCAATGTGTTGAATATGTACAATGTGACTTGAGATGAATCGATCACGGGTCAATTACACCAAAAATTCATAAAAGTTACCCAGTAGATTATGTTATGCTAAAAGTGTGCCGGATTGAAATTAACCGCAAACTGAAACCCAATTTCAGAAATCGAAAGTTCTGTTATGTTACAATCTATTTTAGGAATGTCGACTCATCCTCCGAAGATTTTTTAGAGATTCCGAGATTTTTGCGGAAAATCAGTTCAGACGTTGCGGAAAATTAATAGAAATTCATTTGGACTGAATTTAAGCAAGTTTGGACTTTCAAGCCAAGCCTGTGAGTGTCAGGGATTTATAGAAAATTGTTCGAGATTTTTCTTCATCGAGATTGGATCTCAATTTGGGAAATTGAGTGAAGAAATTGAAGATAAAAAGAAAAATGGAAATTCCGAGCATGAGTTGGGGTTGTGTTTTTGGCATCCATTTGTGCTAATTTTGGCTTCAATTCATCCTAGAAAGTATTAGGGACAAGAAGATATTTGTGTGGGCTGTGGGGGAGACCAAACATTTAATGTTTGGCTAAGGGTTTAAGACTTTTGCTCCCCTCTTAGCTAGCTGCTCCCCTCCCCACGTGAGCAAAATTGGCACGCCTCTTCTGCCTTCATCCTTCGTTGCTCTCTTCATTTCTCTACATTCACCGAAACCCCACTCAAGTCAACATCTCAGTCTTCTCTTGCCACGAAATTCGAAGTTCCACGTGGTTTCAAAACCCCACTCAAGTCAACATCTCAGTCTTCTCTTGCCACGAAATTCGAAGTTCCACGCGGTTTCAAAACCCCAGCGAAGCCCACGAAGCCTCAAATTGAAGCCACGTGGTCAATCCCTCTTCCCCCCCACCGAAATCTCTCCTTGTCTGTGTCTCTCACTACCACGCGAATTCAGCTACCAGCGAAGCCCCCATAAACGGCCAACGACCTAAGCTCTCCCTCTCCTTAGTTGACCACCAAGTGCAGCAACCGAAGTCACATCCACGCGCCTGTCTCCATTACTCCATCTTTGGCTAGGAAACCCCACCGTCGTTCCTCTCTCCTTCGCCCGCAAGTTCGTCCATCATTTAGCCGAGATTTGGCCCAACAGTCTTCAATCCATGAACTGCCGTCCTAGTCAACCACCAGCTTCAACGTGTCATGCCCCGATCCTCGAGCGTGTGCCCATCCCTTTCTAGTCGATAAAAAATTGCGACTTTCCAGGACTAGTCGCCGACCCTTTTTCTTTATTGCACATGCGGAAGCGGATTATAAATCCCCTGACAGTAATCATCTCGGGATAGAAAAGTAGAACAATAATTTCATAAACAAACATGTCTTTATAAACATATGTTGAGTCACGTACAAGAGTCTATGGTCAAAAGACTACCAAAAAACTGTTCTCCAAAAGAAGCGGTCCTATCCGACCTATACTTCAGATCACCTCCTCTCTGCTCCAAGTCCTCCACTCGATGACCCTGAAATGGTTATTCAATAACCAGTGAGACAATGTTTCAGCAAGTCCATGCTCTAAACTTTGACTAGGAGGGAAAGACGCTAAGAAGCGTCCTAAACACGCAATCACACAATTAAGGAGACTTACTTTGTCTCGGTTCCACCCTGTTGGTCAGTACAATTTATATCATAGACAACATACGAGCATAAGCAACAAATAAGCTCCAATAATTGAAACGCCATACTCAATTAATCATGCGTTCCTAGTTTTGATCTCGGCATATAGCATTGCCTACTCTCTGTTCGGCGGTCTTTTGGCATTGCTAGGCTTCGTTTCACCCCATTGAGCACGGCACGTCTCTTTTAGACGGCTTTCCCGAAGGAAAATAGGGTCAGAATCTACTGCAATCAGCTTCCTGTTGTTCAGGGGTATCCCAAATATGGATAACGTCCAGCTTAATAGCCTGGGACGATTTCTCTTCCTCACACGATCACTCAAATATGGCCTAGGGCATCGTGCATTGCACTTAATGCTTTAATTAAAAGGGTGAACCTGGCCTTTTTCTTCGTATTAAAAATACACATGAAAATAGTCGTGTGTGGGTACACAGTCAACTCGATCAAGAAAAATTGACATTCTTCATTTTTTAAAATCCCACTATTTACATAGTATATAAAACCATTTTTGGTGTTAAAATCCGAAACTCGGGATTTTCTGAATAAATATTGAAAATTCACAATTTCTGAAATTAGATACCAAAAATCCAATCATCATTCAATTTGCATAATTTAACACTCAATTGCAGAATTTAACCACACCATTGCAATCAGCATGAAATTCCGGTCGTCGACTATCGCGGCATAATTTCTGAAAAAATAATTAATAAAAATTAATTATTTAATTCAATATAATTTCTAAAAATACTAACCTAGGCCAAAATTATTAAATTAAATACCAATATGGACCCGGAAAATTTCCGAACCCTTCTAGATAAATAGCACAATTTAATTAGGCCTTAGCTAAACCATACTAACCACCTAACATGCTCAATTAAATAATTAAATCATTAAGTTAATCTAACTAACCACCTAATTCCTAATTAAATAAATCTAAACACCCCTTAGCATCAATAACCTTCTAAGAAGAGTTTAGAGTATAAACTCACTAGTTAATTGCGGAAACCAGTTCACCGCAATGACGGCACGACGGCGGCCGAAATCTGAATTTTCGGCAGCGTCGGCGGACTTGGGCCGGGCCTAAAACAGGCCCAACAAATCTCAGCCCAACTGAGATTTGTTTTCAACTTGGGCTGCGCTTCACTTGATTCGCGGGCTGAATATCAAAGACTGAATTCTGCTGGGCTGATTTCATGTGGGCCTGACTTGCGTGAAGGTTGGGCCGAACCAACTTGCTGGAGCGAATGGGCTGAAGAGCAGCTGATTTCACGTGGCTGCTGGGCCTGTTGATGTGGCTGAACTTCGCTGGGCCGTAGACACGCACGATGGGAGTCGCTTGCTGGCGTCGAGCGATGGTAGACCGAGGAAGCGCTGGCCAAATTGCTGGGTTGCTCGAGCGGTTTGGGGACGCCTGGCAGCCGAAGATGGAGAGATCGATGTGCGGCGTTGATGGCCGCGTGGCTTTGGGGTCAACAAATTGCGTCTGGGGAAGACTGGAGCTGGGCACGAACTGCCTGGGAAGAAGACCACGTGGCCGTGTGGGGGCGGAGAAACGGCAGACGATCGAGGGGCTGCTTCGTTGATCTTCGGTGGGGAATTAATGGGCAAGTGGCAGCTTCAATTTTCGAAGGAAAGTATGGAAGAACGGCAGAGGCAGCTCGCAAGTGGATTGAAGGGCGCACGGCAGCAAAAGAAAAATGGGAAGTCTTCAACGGGGTTTTGGGTTGACTTGAAGGGGGAAACAATTGGTGGTTGAATCGTGGCTTTGCGGATTGAAGAGGCTGAAGGAGACGCACGTTGGTGGACTTCGTGGCAGCGGCTTCCGTTGGGCTGTCGGTGGGTTTCTTTGGCCGAGAGAAAGAGTGAGTGGAAGAGAGAAACAGAAAATGAAGGAGGAAATGAAATGCAAGAGTGGCGAAGGAGGTCGGCATGCGAAGGAAACGGAGGAGGGGGAGCGTGCGAAGGAAGCCTCAAAGAAGATAAGGAAGCAAAAGTCAAATATCCTTATCCTTTAATCAAAGTTTGGTCCCCCAAAAGCATGAAATCTTATCCTAATGTCTCTTAATACTTTCTTGTGGATAATCTTCCCAAATAATTCAATTTTGAAGCCAAAAAATACAGCCCCCTTCAAAGCTCCGAAATTTATCAATTTTAAACTTCAATTCTTCACTAGATTCCTCAAATTTAATATCCCATTTCGTTGAAGAAAAATCCCATATAATTTTCTGTAAATCCCCGACACTCACAAGCTCAGTTTATAAGTCCCAATTTTCATCGATTTAGCCCATCTGAATTTCCGCTAATTTTCCACGGCGTCCGAAATGGTTTTCCGTAAAAATCTCGGAATCTCTGAAAAAATATTCGGAGGATGAGTCGACGTTCCTAAAATAGATTGTGACACCGTAGAACTTTTAATTTCTGAAATCGGGTTCAAATTCGTGGTTATTTTCAATCCGACGCGCTTTTAGCGGGTAACTTTTATGAATTTTTGGTGCAATTGACCCGTGATCGATTTATCTCGAGTCACAATGTACATCTCCAACACATTTACGACTCTCGATTGTCGTGAAAATCTTGAGATTTCAATTACGGGCACCGGGTACCAAAACGATAGAAAAATCGGTCTAGTACCGACTGATAAGTATTTTGCAATCAGGTGGAATCATCCACACTATGATCACATATCTCAGTTGAATCGACCTATCTCCGGTCTCTGATCGATTTCGATAGTGCCATAATGATCTCGGCAGATGGACACGGTCGAACAGTTGATTCATGGTCGAATTCTCAAGTCTATTGCACTTAGATTCCTTAATGGCTTCCCCAGATAGTCTAGTTATCTTGCGAGTGGCCAACTCAGAGAATAGCACTATAGACGCGTCGATGAAAAGCCTGATTTATTTAATCGAAAACAAATCAGAAAATTCAGGCCGTCACACAACGACTGCTTCGCTGCTTCGGTTTCTCCTAGCAACGATCGAAATTTCAGTCTCCACCAAAGGCCCATTAGCCCATGCAAACCAGCAGCCTGCAACGACCCAATCTCCAGCGTCTTCAACGTCCATAGCCCTGCAAAGCCCAGTGGAATCAACGAAGCCCACAGTTCAGCCCACACAGAATTCCAGCCCAATCTTAGCCCATTTCGCAATTATTTCAACAGGCCCAGCCCAACTTGGGTCTAGCCCAAAATCAAGAATAAACCTCAGCTTGGGTTGAGATTTATTTGGCCGGTTCTAGGCCCGGTCCGAGCTTCGTTGATGCGTCACAAACTCAAGTTTCGACCATCATCGCGCCGTCATCGCAATGAATCGGTTTCCGCAATAAACCGATGAGTTTATTTACTAAACTCTTCTTAGGAGGCTAATGACGTCTAAGGGGTGTTTAGATTTATTTAATTAGGAATTAGGTGGTTAGTTAGATTAATTTAGTGATTTAATTATGCAATTATGCATGTTAGGTGGTTAGATTATATTAAGTGAGGCCTAGATAAATTGTGTTATTTATCTAGAAGGGTTCGAGAATTTTTCGGGTCCGTATTGGTATTTAATTTAGTGATTTTGGCCTAGGTTGGCATTTTAGTATTTAAATTGATTTGTTTAATTTATTTTAGAAATTATTTAATTATTAATCATTTTCTGAAAATTAGTCCGGGATAGCTAGTGACCGGAATTTCATGCTTATTGCAATGGTATGGTTAATTTCTACAATTGAGTGTTAGTTTGTGCAAATTGAGTGCTGATTGGAATTTTGAATATTTAATTCCAAAAATTGTGAATTTCATTATTTATTCAAAAAATCCCGGGTGTCGGGTTAACATCGAAAATTGTTTTATGTACTATATATACTAGTGGGATTTTGAAAAGAAGGTTACGAATTTTCTAGGTCCAATTTGACCGTGTATCCACGCATGACTATTTTCACCGAATGTTTTTAATACGAAGGAAATAGGCCAGGATCACTATTTTAATGGAGGCATTTGAGTGCAATGCACAGTGTCCTGGGCCGAGATTGAGTGGTCGTGTGTTGGTTAAGAGAACCCGTCTTGAGCAATTATACCTAACGTTACTAAATCCCTTTTTGGGTTACCCATGCATTAGGGTAGCAGGTCGCAGTAGATTTTGGACCTACGCCCCTTCGGGGAAGCCGTCTAATTGAGAGACGTTGCCATGCTCAGAGAGGGTGAGACGATGTCTGGCAATGCCAGAAGACCGCCAATAGAGTTGGCCGTATCCTTGAGAGGTGTAATTAACAATTGGAACGCATGATTGTTGAGTTTGATGCACCCGATTATGAGACCAAAACCGTGTGATATGGAATGGGATATGTCATAACGGTTTAGCGGAATGGGATATGTCATAACGGTTTAGCATTATAATAAGGACCCTGGTGATTAATTGAATTGATGAGGTGTTCCAATTGTTATATGCATTGCGATATAAACTGTACTGACGTGCAGGAATGAAACTGATGCGAGGTAAGTCCTCTGTGCCAATTGTGTGGTTGTGTGGCTAGAGCGCCTTGAAGCGTATTTTCTCATAATATGGGTTTAGTAGGTGGACTTGCTGAGACATTGTCTCACTGGTTATTGAATAACCATTTTTAGGTTCTTACAAGGTGGTCATGAAGACCAAGGTCTCGAAGTTTGAGGAGGATAAGTATGGAGGATCGATGGATATGTCCTATCAGTATGTTGTAGGATAGCCTCTCGTGAGAGTCGACCTTTTTGTAGGCTTTCGACTGAACTCGTTTTGTGCTTGAATCTCGTTGTTTATAAAAGTGTGCTTTTATGAATTGATATCTTGCTTTTCTATCTCGAGATGATTATTGTGATGGGATTTATTTTCGCTTCTGCATGTGCTTAAAAATTAATGGGTCAGCGACTCGTCCTGGGAAGTTGCAAAATTTTATCGATCAGAGAGGGATGGGCACGAACTCGAGGTTTGGGGCGTGACATGTTGTGGGTTGGTATTGATGCTCAACATCGCTATGAGCCCAGTATAGGGCTTGTGGATATGCACATACTAGTCTAAGATATATTTTGAGGTTGAGTTGCCGGTTAATAATAAAGTAGAAACCTTGTTAATGAGGGAATTTTGGTCACTTCGTCACTAGGATTGTATCATAACCATGGTTTGATATTGAGTAACGGATTGGTCAATGGAGTGGACTATTGCCATATGATATAAATTTAGTCAATGAAGTGGACCATTAACATGTGATTTGAGTTTAGTCGATGAAATTGATTATCAACGTGTGATTTCATTAGACCATTAATGTGTGGCATAAGATTAACCAATGGAGTGGGCCATTGGCATGTAAATTAATAAGAGTAATCAATAGATTGGACTTGTTGATGTTTGTTTTGATATTATTATGAAATATTATAAATATAACTATGTTAAAACATACGTAACTTATTCTCTTATTTTATGTTTATTATGTTTTGGATTCAGGTTAAAAGACTTATGGTTTGGTTTTGTAAATATGCACGGTGGGTGCTCAATCTACTTAAAAGATATACACTACCCATTAACCTGTGGTTGCTCAAAGCATTGAGTAGTACAATAGCGATATTTATGATGGAAGTTTTGGAAATTGAACTTTGTTGATTTGAGTCTACGTTCTTCCGGACGCCATGTCATCCCTTTTACTAATAGGATTCAGAGTCTGACATTTTCAAAGCTCAGGTACAAAACAAGGGGAAAATGGTTATATAGTCAATGTGGCTACGGCAGCCAGCGCATCGACGGTGTTGTGCGTGGGTCCGTTTTCTGCGGTCAAATGAGGCTTCCACGGTTTGGATTTTGCAGATTGCAAGTTTTTAAAAATGAGGATGCAGATTGATATAGATGGCAAAACTGAAAATAGTTTTTGAAATCTTTCATAAGGAATTTGGAGCCGGGGCCACAGAAGAACAAGTTCTGCCTAGCATATTAATTCACTCAGGTGAGCCTCAGATCTGGTCTAGAACTAATATTTCCATAACTTTCCCTTCTTTCAACCTGAAAAGCAGACATGACCAATAAATCCTACCGATTAATTGCCCCGACAATAGCCTGACGGAACCCGATTTGACACAAACTTTTGCTTTCACTGAACTAGATCTAAACAAAAGACGACATGAATTACTTAAGTTCAAGCCATATATGAGCCACGGAGACTTTAGTCCTTTGAATTTGATATCGTGAGGGCAGTTGGTCGGAGATGGCGAGACTCTGATTTCTTCTAATGGAAATTTCGAGAGCTGGGGTTCTTTAGACCTGGGAATTCGTCTCTTAGAGATGTTGATATTTGATACCACAGGATAAGTGTTAAAAGATAATCCAGGGGATTTAGGGTTTCCACAAGGATGTGCAAGATTTTACAAAGAGAAACCCGATGTTGTGAATTCCTTTCGTGAAGAGCAAAAATGTCTAATCATTTCCTTCCGCGGTAACAGTGTGGTGTTGGGCCCCAACAGTCGTCAGGCCTCGTGAAGACGCTCTGTTTTCATTTTTTGAAACTAAATGACGTGGAGCCAGCTTTGTAACATAAAAGCCACATCAATACCATATGTGTAAATAAAATTGCGACCTATCAAGTTAATTGAAAAACTGAACAAACGAAAAGGTAGAGGGATAATTTGGTTTTTTCAGTAAGAGGCTAGAGCATATGAACCTTTAGTAACATTATACCTTCTTTAAGTAAAACAAAAAAGCGTCTTATATATACTTAAACATTTAGATACATCATATGTTTTGGATACAAATATTTTATACATCACTTTATAAGTTGAGTTGCAATTTCTCAATGTAAAGGGAAATTATATATAAAAATCTACGATATTTCGGTATCCCTCTCATGTGTGAGCCAGAAAATGAATATATGAAATTCGACTAACATTGGCGTAACTTGACTCTGATTTCTTGTTAAAAAGTCAAATCTAAAAGCTTATATTAATTAGTGGAGGGAGACCATATGTATATGAAAAGCATATAGATCCCAGTATCGAGCTAGGTAGGCTATTTCAACATAAACGATTAAGTAGAATGAGGGAGCTTCGTTGGCAATGTATAAACTATAAGTTCATAGCATTATCGAAACATTTTATTGCAAGATTACAGATTTCTGGTCCCTAGCCGGGGAAAAAACAGGAAGTAGGGTATCACTCAATGGGCTCCTAATTGAAGCCCAGGAGCCTAAGAGTTATATGCCTCTTAAATGTTTAGATAGCGGGACCAGGACTCCTGCAACTTGAACGTGGTGAGTTAGAAAATGAGATTAAAGAGTAACCTTAGGAACCCGAATTAAGATCGATATGTAAAATTGAGTCGGCTTACTAAGTGATGTAATTGAATTCATATTTGACAAAAGCAATTTCTCTTGATCAACTTGAAACGTTTTTCCTTTTGTTCAAATTAACCCGATTGCTGTACGGCACAGGACGTGATAACATGGTAATGTGATTTGTCAATTCTCCGAGATCCAAAATTGAAGGTCATTGAAAAAAGCATATCTGTACTAGTTACAGGAGAGAATTTAGTTTTATTATGCACTTCATTGAAATTTCAGTAGCTTGGCATGTGTGGGCTGCTCCAACCTTGATCTATATCAATATCTCCAAACACAAGATATTTATCTATGTTAGCCTATAGATTATTTATTTATTCATTTATTGCTTTATACATATAAATTGTGCAGCATGCGCACATTAATTTTCTTCTAGTACGAAAAAGCTGCAGCATTGGCAGGTACATTCCCAACTAATTTCTTCCAAATGTTATAAATTCGATCGATATTTTAGATTTTGTTGAAAGTAAGAAGTCAAGTTTTACTTGTTTTGACCACCCCCCCAAAAAAAAGCATGTTACTTGTGCATTTTTTGGACATTTTAGATTTGATTTCTATTACATACGGAGCACATAATTTTTGTACAAATATAGACACCGACAATCGAAGTGATCTAGGAATGATCTCCATGATTTTATTTTTATTTTTATTTTTAAAGATGACAAAATTATTTTTTGTTTTTTTTTACCAAAAAAAGAATGCTTTTCTTAGTGTCAAACAAAAGTCCTGCTTTACTGAGGCCGTCAAGGCCTCTTGGCTTTGGGTAGCCATGGGTGAGGGCCCTCGCGGCCTCACCCACTACTAATGAGGGCCCTCGTGGCCTTCACCGGGTGATGCCCCTGCCAAGGTCTTTATAGCAGGGTCTCTTGCCAACTGCTAGTGAGGCCTCGACGGCCTCGCCCATGGCCTTCATGGCCAAAGGTAAGGATTTCGTGGCCAGCGGGGGTTGCTGGTGACCCTTGCTTGCCCTTTAAAAAAAAGCAAAAAATTCAAAATTCAAAATATAGTAATAAAAAGTATTAAAATAATATTAAAAAACTATTTATGTCAGCGCTGGCGAAGCCATGTGTAACAATTGGCGTCCACATCGGATTTTCTAGCGAGACAAATTTGAATTAACACTCAAGTGATCGATTTTTCAAATTTGTGACACTTAAGTGAGCAACAAAAAAAGTTTTGGTACTCAAGTGAGCACCGTACAAAAATTTTAATACTCCTAATTTTCTTACCCCAGGAATTTTTTTCAAGTCAGATCTGGTGTTCTCCAAATATATTACAAGTTTCATGACGCAGGGACTCCTGTCTTCGTTTCCATTGTTTGCAGTTGACAACTGGACTCAAAAGAAACTTCGATTACCGAAAACTATTCAAAGACAAGGTATATCAAAAGAATAATGAGACTGGGAGTTACCGGCTTATTGGGTTCGAGTAATAGAATAATGAGACTATCAATGTAATAATCTTTTGATAGCTATCTTGTTGTTTGGCCTGAACAATGGAATGCCAGTTATACTGTTTGGTATCGAAGGGTCAAGGTACCGTGATTCAGGGTCTAGGATCTGATACTCGGGGTTCCAGGTCCGGCCCTCAAGGTTTTGAACTTGAGCACCAAGGTTCGAGGGTCATGGCTTGTGATACTAAGTAGGGGTGTAAATGGGTCGGGTCGGGTCAGGTTGGGTCTTGATGTTACCCGACCCGACCCAACCCAAAACACATCAGAATATCGAATGTGTTTCGGGTCGGGTTTCTGGGTTTTCACTTCTTTTTTTTCCACATTAGACCATCTAATGTGACGGAGGCTTGGTACAACCCACGGATGAGAATGCCACCTACCATTACAATCTGTTGAAATATCTTGTAGTTGCAGACAAGAAAATGAGAAACATACATATGGAACAATTCTTCTTTCATGGAAACGTTCGATTCTCTACTCATCATTCATCATTGTCACGGTTTACTTCACTAGTGATTGCATCTCAAGTCGCTATCGCTGTTATGCTTCTTTCTCTTTGGCTTCTACTTCTCTTACAAGCTTAGGCATGCTTGTTGATTGCTGATGCGGAAACACACCAAGCACACAAAATCAAAAGCCACACTGTTCCTAGCAAATGCTCATCTAGATATGAGATAACAAAGATTAATCCACACTAAGCCAACCCGAGGGGGAACCAAAAAGGGGTTGTGCATGTGGTGTCATCAAAGCTTCATGGCAGCAAAAATATCAGTAAAGGAACTCTGACCAAGATCAATTCAATCCAATGTCAAAAGCATGTAATATCCTGCAACAATTGAAATGGCTAGTTAAGCCATCATTGTACCATCTCTGGCTTTTTCAGTGTCAGGCCAAATAGTAAACAAGCAACAAAATTCGGACTTGACATTGACGAATGCACATTTTTATTGAAATTGGACAAAGACTATGTACAACAGCTGAAATGAACTCCACATCAGTCCAGCTAATTGTAGTATTGACAGAAGGCAAATCCCATAGATATTCCTCATACTCAGTATTGCAGCCGCTAAGGAATAGCTGACATACAGAGAAATACATATTAATGAACAAGTTACAGCCGCTATTCTGCTTTCAATGCACCGGTCTCTTATTTCCAATCAAGCATGTCTAGGAGCTAGAGTACCTCTTCCTTGGAGTTTGCAAATATCTTGATAACTCAAAAATATAAAACTTTTTAGTAGGGATCTGAACCTAGTAGAAGAACGAAAGACCCCGTTGAAGAATTTAACCATAGTACAAACAGTTAGAGTCTTCTTCAAAATAGCACGAGGCAGGGCATCGGCATCTTAATCCTTCAGGCAAACAATCCAACAAAGCAAAAACCATCACTCCGCACATAGAATGCTAAAGAAGCAAGATATCAAATTAATAACAGCAGCACAAAACCAGCAATAGCAAGTTAGCAACAATGACAGCAAGAATTGCACAGAAAAAAAGAAAAAGAAAAAAGAACACACCAACTTCGACAACCGCAACTTCCTTTTGGTGTTCTTCTTCGCCAGCAGATGTTGCTTCCCAGCTCTCCTTAGTACAATCTTCCCTCTCCCCGTCACCTTGAACCGCTTCGCTGAAGCCTCCACAGAATATCCCATTCACACTCCAATCAACCATTCATTTTAACAAGATAAGCTCGAACAAGAAAGACCCATCAACAGAGAGACCCGCCAAGAACTAGAGCACCAAACGAGACACCGCAAAACCACGATATACCCAAAAGAAAGAAAGAAACACCAATTGAAGATAATCATCCAAGAAACAAAAAAAAGGAGCAGAGATGGTGTCTGAAGAACGAAACCTTACTAAGAACGAGAAGAGCTCTGATGCCTGCCGACGAATTTAAAGACCTTGGATCAAGTCGTTGTGTAAACGAGTGTGCGAGAAGTCGCGGCAGAATTTCTCCCAACTCCAAGGAAAAATTGAAATCGACAGCTCCAACGTTTTCCCACTAAAACAATAGGAATCGGCGGCGGCTAGGGTTCCGGTGTTGAGATGAGAGATGGAGACCTGGACGGCGACGATCGATTGATTCGGCGGCGGCTAGGGTTCCGGCGTTGAGACGAGGGGTGGCGACGGCGAGGCGGAGGCGCATCGACCGGAGGACGGCAGCGGAACGAAATCCACGAGAAGCGCAGTCGTTGGAGAAGAAGCCAAAGGGGAGGGGTTCTCGAAAACACGTTTGTTTAATGTTTAGTGTTTGTGTTTGGTGGCTTGTTTGGAAATTGGAACAAGGGTGTTAATGTGTTTCGGGTCGAACAATGTTCCAACCTTAAACCCGACCCGAAACATGTATTCTGCTTGTTTCATATTTGTTACTCGAACACGACCCGAACACGAAATACGTTTTATATTTGTTTCGTGTTCGGGTCGTGTTTGGTCGGGTCGGGTTTTTTTGAAACCCCTTACTAAGTATGGTCTCGATGTCCCACGTACAACTCCCTAGTTCCACCAGCGGGGTGCTAATCTTACGTGTTCTATTACTAGGGTTTATGGTCTTTATCACACCAATTGCCAAATGTGACCGCGTAGGGTGGTGGTTATGGTTGAGTGGTTTGATATTAGAGTTTGGTCTTTTTGACTATGTCGTTTTCTGTTTAGATGCTGATGGTTTTATATGAGATGGGCTTAAGGCCCGTCCGCCCATGTTGGGCCCAAAAGCCCGGCCCACGGGAATATGGCCCGTGGATGGGGGACATATAAAAGGGAGGAGAGAGATAGAGAATGCACCGTTTTGTTGAAAACAAAAAAGGTACGTACGTTTTCCTCTCCCTCTCTCCCTCCAAAAAGGAATAGTAAGCAAACGGCGACACTGTCTTCCCTTCAAGGCATCATCGGATCGAACAAGGGACAAATTCTCTTCCTCTTATCGGCATTAGTGTCTAATCTGTGGCTAACAAGGTACGCTTGAATCCGTGGTGTGCTTTACGATCGGTGATACGTGTTATTCCCCGGCTTCGTCTTCCGCATTGCTTTAGGGGTCCGATTTAGTGTCGAATCCGTTTTTCGGGGATCCGTTATTCCCAACATTGGTATTAGAGCCCGAGTTCACGTTTTCTCGACCTGTTTGATGTTTTTTGATTGAATTTTCGCGAAGAAAATCGGCCGGCACGGATCGGGGCGAGAAATCCCGACACCCGAGCATTGTTCATCCTTTTTTCTCAGTTTCCATAAGTCGAAATCAATTTCTGAAAGGACTGGGTGAAAGAGGTCGTCGAGACAAGTCCGACGACATGTCGTGCGCCACCGGGAGATGCTGCATGTGCCCACACGCGCGGCCAGAAACCGCTGCGCGTGGGCGCGACGCGCCCGAAGCGCTGGCATCAGCCAGCACGTGCGTCCCACGCGCCGGTTGGCACACTGGCATGCGCCGGTCGGCGGACCGACATGTGCTGACGTCAGCCAACGGTCGGTAACTGCTGGGATGACGTCATCGCTGATGACGGTTGGCCGGGCGGTCACTGGCCGGCAACTCAACCTGACCCGACTCGACCCGCGGACGCCTGGCACGCACGTGGCACGTGCGGTCGGTTCGTTTGACCCGGTCCGATCGGCCCGACCGGCCCGACCGGTCCGTCCGGTCCGACTGGTCCGACGCTCGACGACCAACGACCATTAACCCGTTAACCGTTGACCGTTGACTTTGATCGTTGACCCGAAAAAAAAAGAAAAGAAAGGAATTTGTTTTTTTTTTTTCTATTATGTCATGTGGGTTAGAGGTAATCCATTTTTTATTCTGCATTTGTTGTATGAATCATGGAAAATTATGTATTTTCCATTTTGTTTACTGTGGATTATAAGTGATCCATTTATTGGTTATGCATTTGTTGCAGGAACTATGATGCGTTATGCACGGATACCTGCAATCTCGAGAACGGACAAAGGAAGAGCTAGACTTAAAAGGCTGATGAAAGAGTTAGCTGATTATCGATGGCTTGATGGTGATTTAGTATCACACATGGTCAAGGTCAATCAGATGATACATGAAATCATCTGGAATGGTTATCTTATGCCGGATTTTGAGAACATGCCGGCTTTGATGAACACTCTTCCACTTGAATGGCAAGTAGTGTTACATCGGCTATGGGAGGTCAACGTGGTCCCGGATTACAAGGGGCTAGTGGAAACTTTTGTAAGAGAGTACTATAGGATTGAGTTGGTTAAAACTTCAACCCTTAGATTGAGCGCCACATGGCGTAGAGTAAATGCGCCTTGGTGGCGACATGAAAGCTCTCCAAAAGTTTTTCCATGGTTGGCAAATGTGCCTTCAGTTTTCTCAGATGTTTTGATTGATAGATTAGAAAGGACATTCCCTATTTATTTTTTAGATTAATCATGAGATGTTTTAAGGGTGTAAATATCTCTTTCCATGTTGATATTTTTCTCTATATATATATTGCTTAGTGTAATGTATACTTGTATTATGTGAAAACATTATTATTCTATTGGATGTTAGATATTATCTGTTGCTTTCTGTTATTGCTAATTGCTGTGGGTAGTTAGCTGAGGGTAGTTCATAGAAGTTTTTGTAACTTCATAGAATTTATTTTGCATAAAACAATTATATTAATAATAGTTTTAAGTTAGGATTTTTGGAGGATGATTGGAAACGTAGTAATATTTTGATTCTGAAACCTTACTTGAAATTATTCATTGATATGATGGGTCTGTGCAAAGTGGATGCATAAATGATATGCATTAATTATTCGTGCATATATGTCTGATGTGTTCAGATTGATGGATTCAGCAACTAAGAACGCAATTGTTGATGTGAACGGCAACAATTGTGAAATATTGAATATGAAGATTCAATATGTGCTGGAAAAGCAAGAAGCACTATAAGCTCTTGACCATGTTATGGAAGATCTTGAGGATGCTGTGCGCCACCTTGAGCTGGTAGAAGTCCGCTTAACGACATGTGAGCTGAAAATAGATCTTTACAATGCTGGTTCTAGCTCAGAAAGGGCTTTAAGCTCTAAGCGCAAGCGTATTGATTCGTTCAATATGATGGAATGCAAAGGATCAAGTCCTTATTGCAAGAGATCAAAAGTTAACCAACACAAGAGAGGAAAACGTCCTCAAACGAAGCAAATGTCAAGAGTGAGGTGTTACAATTGTGACAAGAATGGTCACTATACTCGCAACTGTTGTGAGCCGAAAAAGGTAAACACCTCTTGTACATTTGAGAACTTTGCTTATGTGTCAAGTTCTGTATTATTGGCTGAATCCAATCCTTAGTAGACTGTAGATTCATGATCGACAGGCCATGTAGCGAAGGATAGAGAATCCTTCGTGGAATTCCGACGATACAAACTGGAACTAAGTGGATCTATGTGGGAAACAGCTCCAGAGCTGAAGTTAAAAGGATTGGCACCTGCCAATTGAACATGCATGGTGGACGCAACTTGTTCCTACATGATGTTCTATATGCTCCGGAGATTCGTCGAAATTTTGTGTCTGTTTTGGTGTTGGTTAAGCTTGGTTTATGTGTGAACTTCCATAATAGCGATGTAGATTTGTATTTGGATACAAACTACTGTAGTTGTGGTCACTTTCTGGATGGTTTTAATTGTACTAAATGTTGATTGTGGTGATGTCAATATTTGTTATTCCCTTATTTCACGTCTTCTACTTCATATGATAATGATGTGATTATGTGGCATGCTAGACTTGGTTATATTGGCCAACAACGTATAAATAAACTAGCCAAAAATGGCTTGTTGGGCAACATTGAAAAAGTCGATTTGCCCAGATGTGAGCATTACCTAGTAGGGAAAACGACAAGAAAACCATTTGGAAAAGATAAAGAGCTGAATTTCCTCTGCATTTAATCCATTATGATGTCTGTGGTTTAATGAATGTGAGAAGAAGGCATGGGGCTATTTATTTCATCACTTTTATAGATGATTATACTCGATTTGGATATGTCTATTTGATTTCTCATAAATCTGAAGTATTATGTTGTTTCAAAAGGTTTATGAACTTGGTTGAAAATCAATTAGACAAGAAAATAAAAGCATTGAGATCTGATCGAGGTCGAGAATATTTATCTGATGAGTTCAGAAAATTATGTGATGAAAAGGGAATTGAAAGATAGTTGTCTATTCCATATACTCCTCAACAAAATGGTGTTGCAGAGAGAAGAAACAGAACTCTACTGGAAATGGTTAGGTCCATGATGGCGCATGCTAACTTACATATCACTTTTTGGAGTGATGCGTTGTTAACCGCTGCCTATATACTTAACCGGATGCCTTCCAAATCAGTTAGTTCCACTCCATATGAGTTATGGACAGGTAGAAAACCAGACTTAAGCTTTCTTAAGCCATGGGGTTGTACTGTCTATACTCATGAGTCCTCTCACAAGTTTGGGAAATTGGGTCCTAAAGGAAAGTAGAGTATTTTAATGAGATACTCCGAACACTCGAAATGGTATGTGTTCATAGGTGAGCAGGAAAATGAGAGTATAACTGAATTTGAATCATGGGATGTTACATTCTTAGAGGATGAATTTCCTAAGAAGGGCGAAATAGGGGAAGATTGTTCCCTATTTGAGACCTCGGATCAGGATAATGATGTTAGTGGAGTTCGTCCAAGTGAGAGTAATATGAGAAGTGATGAATTGAATTGAATTCATTCTCAATTACAACCACATGATGAGATGATATCGTCATTATCTAATCCAAGTGGGAGCATAATGGGGAATGATGTGCTAAGTGTACATTCTCCCATATAGCGAACAAGTCGCCAAAGTATTCTCGGTCGACGTTTTGACATTGAAAGGGAAACTTTTATGGTTGCTACGCAAGATGAGGATGAGCCAAGAAATATTAATGAGGCTCTAAATTGCCCTAGTAAGGAAAAATGGATTTATGCAATGAAAGAGGAAATGGAGTCAATGAAATCAAACCAAGTCTGGGAACTGGTTGATTTTCCAAAAGGACGCAGAGCTATTGGGAACAAGTGGGTTCTCGAAATAAAGCGAAAGGCTGATGGCTAGATAGAAAGGTATAAGGCTCGCCTTGTGGCGAAGGGGTATAATCAACAGGAATGAATTGATTATGAAGATACGTTTTCTCCTGTAGTAAGATTTACCTCGATTCTCATTATTCTGGCAATAGTGGATAGTATGGATCTTGAGTTACATCAAATGAATGTAAAGACTGCTTTCCTCAATGAAGAATTAGAGAAAGAAACATATATGGAACAACCTGCTGGTTTCATAGTGAAAGGCCAAGAAGAAAATGTATGTCGACTTTTGAGGTCGATATATGGCCTTAAGCAGTCGTCAAGACAATGGTATATACGATTTCATAATGCCATAATGGCATATGATTTTACAATGATAGATGAGGATCATTATGTATATATCAAAAGATCCAAGGATCAATTTGTGATCATATCATTATATGTTGATGATATACTAATTGCTGGAAGCAATATGGAGCTTGTCAATACTGTCAAAAGTTGGTTGTCTTCCAATTTTGAATTGAAGGATATGGGATTGTAAACCCATTGACACTCCTATTGCAAAAGGTGAATGATTGAGCCATAGACTGTGTCCAAGGACTCCACAAGAGAAGGAACAAATGAAACATGTTCCTTATGCTAGTGCTGTTGGGAGCTTGATGTACGTTATGATGTGTACAAGACCTAACATATGTTATGCAGTCGGACTGGTGAGTAGATACCAATCCAATCCAAGTCAAGTACGTTGGAAAGCCGTTAAATGAATACTAAGGTATCTAAAGGGGACTGCTGATTATACGTTGAGTTATTATGGAAAGGATTTGCAACTCAAAAGCTATTCTGATGCTGATTGGAGAGGAGATTTAAATGAAAGAAAATCTACCTCTGGATTTGTTTTCTTACCGAATAATGACACCATATGTTGGAGCAGTAAGAAACAAAAGTGTATAGTCTTATCCACGATGGAAACTGAGTTTGTGGCATTATCAGCAACAATAAAAGAATATATTTGGCTTAAGAGATTATTGGATCATTTAGGTGTTATTTGAAGTGCTGCAGATTCATTGTTGGTTAACTGTGATAGCCAAGTAGCAAAAGCGTACACCAAAGATCCAAAATATCATGGCAAGACCAAACATATAGATACCAAGTATACTTTTGTCAAGGATATGATTGCACGAAAAGATGTGAACTTAGAGTACATACTATGCATAGAATGGTAGCAGATCCTATGACAAAGCCAATACCTAGAGATGTGTTTTGTGGCCATATGAAATCTCTAGGATTGCGTAGAGTCTGATGTACTGGATTGTAATTTCCCTGAAGCGTTCACATTTGATGAATTTGTATTTTTCATCATTAATGCCTATGAATCTTTGTTTGATCTTTATGCATCTTAATGCTCAGTGCATTATTTTAAGTTGAGAAAGTATGTCAGACAGATATAAGATTAGCCCACTCACACGGGTAATCGCCTCTATTTACTGTGTGATAAATAGAGATGAGACTGTTTTTAAGCTTCTTATATAGGTGATGATTGAGAGCTCAAACTTAAAATACGTATGTCGCCTTAACTGGGTGTTAAGATGAGGACATAATACGTACTATGTCCAAAAGTAAAATACCCCACATATTTTACTTTATCTGTCTATGATGCCAGATGTGAGTTCTGATGAATTTTGTGAATGAGTAGATACGTGAACTCAAGTTAAACATTGAGTATGTCTGAACTATCATCTGTACAGTATTGAAGGTGTAGACATACGCTCCATGGGAAAGGAGTTATTACCATAATATGTATTTCATACTATGTATGCATGAAACGACCAATAAGAGTGGCAAAAGTTTGATCTCAACTTTTATATCATGTGAAACTCTTGAGAAAAATAGTTCCTCAATTTTTTAGCCCCCTCATGACTCTTACTTATTCTCAAAATTTCTATTTAGTGTTTGCTATCTTAGGATGTTGCCAATGGTCATGAGTTTGATTCGATCTAATGGGGCATTTCTAGAAAAGCAAGCTAAATTGAAATTGAGGGTTTGAAGGGAAGATAAATATCGAATTTGGAGAATCACATTGTAGTTTTGTATTCACCGGTTAACCAATTATGACTATCTTTGTGATAATCATAATTGTGAATACAATATATATATATATATATATATATATATATCATTGTTTGAAAGAGATCAAGAGATATATAAATGTGATCAATCGATCTAGGATACTGCATACTAAATCTACTCGGAGTGTGATGCCCATTATGAGCTGCTATATATTTCTAACAAATGTATGACAACGAGCTCTCAAAGTATGCTGGTCGCACAGATTATTCATTGGTATGAATGTTGAAGAGAGGTAAAGAGAATCCTGTTTAGCCCACCATGTGCGAGTGGGAGATGATGGTTTTATATGAGATGGGCTTAAGGCCCGTCCGCCCATGTTGGGCCCAAAAGCTCGGCCCATGGGAATATGGCCCGTGGATGGGGGGACATATAAAAGGGAGGAGAGAGATAGAGAATGCACCGTTTTGTTGAAAACAAAAAAGGTACGTACGTTTTCCTCTCCCTTTCTCCCTCAAAAAAGGAACAGTAAGCAAACGGCGACACTATCTTCCCTTCAAGGCGTCATCGGATCGAACAAGGGGCAAATTCTCTTCCTTTTATCGGCATTGGTGTCTAATCTGTGGCTAACAATATACGCTCGAATCCGTGGTGTGCTTTACGATCGGTGATACGTGTTATTCCCGGGCTTTGTCTTCCGCATTGCTTTAGGGGTTCGATTTAGTGTCGAATTCGTTTTTCGGGGATCCGTTATTCCCAACAGATGCAAAAGTATGCGAAGTGAAGTTTTGGCGGGGGCAATAAAGGAGGATACAGTACCAATAGCAAAGAAGCATACTAGGTTTTTAGAGCATGTCGCACCATGTTTGGCGGTGGGCCCTTCCATAACTTGTAGATCCCTTCTAGAAGGCGTTCTTTCCTTGTCATGAAATCATCACGCTGATTTGCTTCTCGGACCATGTTTTCCGTCCTTTGTCGTGGGAAAGCTCCTGAGGGAGAGTACTGCATCAAAGAACAACGGTCTTCAATCGACATCATGGCATGAATCGTACAGGAGCTTGGGACCCATGTTGGAGTTTACTTTCTGGTGTTTCATACTTCAAAAACGAGGGAGCGAATGATTGTGGCACTTGGCAGCCTCACCGATACGCATAATTTCGATCTTTCCTAGGTAAGAGACGTAGGAGAGAGATGTTCTGTACGCTCTTGAAGATCACCTGTAGAAGGCGTTCTAGAAATCATCACACTGATTTGCTTCTCGGACCATGTTTTCCGTCCTTCGTAGTGGGAAAGCTCCTGAGGAGAGTACTGCATTAAAGAACAATGGTCTTCAATCGACATCATGGCATGAATCGTACAGGAGCTTGGGACCCATGTTGGAGTTTTCTCTCTGGTGTTTCATACTTCAAAAACGAGGGAGCGAATGATTGTGGCACTTGACAGCCTCACCCACACGCATAATTTCGATCTCTCCTAGGTAAGAGACGTAGGAGAGAGATGTTCTGTACACTCTTGAAGATCCCCTGTAGAAGGCGTTCTAGAAATCATCACACTGATTTGCTTCTTGGACCATGTTTTCCGTCCTTTGTAGTGGGAAAGCTCCTGGGGAGAGTACTGCATGAAAGAACAATGGTCTTCAATCGACATGATGGCACGAATCGTACAAGAGCTTGGGACCCATATTGGAGTTTACTTTCTGGTGTTTCATGCTTCAAAAACGAGGGAGCGATGGCTGTAGCACTTGGCAGCCTCACCGACACGCATGATTTCGATCTCTCTTAGGTAAGAGACGTAGGGGAGAGATTACCGTACACTCGTGAAAAACATTCCATTTCGCTGGGTCCCGCGCGTTGCCTTCTGCTGGAAAACCAGTCTGCTCACACTATTCGGTAACGCTTGTACTCGTGTTGAAACCAGCCCTTCGCTGAATCATGATGGACGACGATGGCCCTCTGCACGTTCGGTCTATTAAAAAACATGAAGAAAAAGAAGAGAGAGGTTTCAACTTTCGATTCAATGCACTTTTTCAGCGTTGATCCCATTTCCAAAAAGTCGTCAACCTTGTGTATAAACTGCAACACCTGACTATGAACTGCCACACCTTAGACGGGTCGCCATTAAAACTGCCTCTCTCACCCTGACAAATTTCCACTTGAGTTCTTGATTCTCCCTCTCTCCGGAGCAATGCTTGGGGCATTTGTCAATGGTGGAATGCCCTTCACCGGAAAAAACAGAGCAAGTTTCTTCCTTTTCTCCTTGTTTTTTGTGTCGTTGTCTCTGCTTTCGTATTCTCATGCAGCAAATTCGATCTCGCGCGGGCAGTCTGTCAGAGACGGCGAGACTCTGATTTCTTCTTCTGGGAAATTCGAACTGGGGTTCTTTAGCCCTGCGAATTCATCTCTTAGATATGTTGGTATTTGGTACCACAAGATTAGTGTTAAAACCGTCGTCTGGGTTGCGAACAGGGAGAGCCCAGTTTCTGGTGAATCTGGAGTTTTGACAGTTTCAAGTGATGGAAATTTGATGGTTTTAGACGGGAATAATCGCACAGTTTGGTCAAGTGGCAGTAATTCCTCCGCTGTGGCCACCAACTTAACAGCTGTTCTGAAGGATTCTGGAAATCTTGTTCTTTTGGCCGGAACAGATGCCGACTCTGCCAGTGCTGATGGTGATATCAGCAATTCCTATTGGCAAAGCTTCAAACACCCGACAGACACGTACTTGCCCGGCATGAGAGTGAGAGTGAACTCTGTGGCTGGAGAGAACCGTGCCTTCATGTCATGGAAGTCATCAAATGACCCTTCCCCTGGGAACTATTCTATGGGCGTCGATTCCCAGATTCCACCACAGATAGTGATCTGGGGCCAGTCAGGCCGGGAATGGAGGAGCGGGCATTGGAATGGGCAGATTTTCACCGGCGTGCCAAATATGACTAGCGATATTCGATATGGGTTCAGTCTCACGCCTGTTGAGGCGGATGGAAGCATGTATTTTACGTACACACCGTCGAATGGATCCAAACTCTTGATGTTCCGTATACTTTGGAATGGGACGGAGGAGCAATTAGGCTGGGATGAGACTAGTAATGAGTGGACTGTGCTGCAATCGCAGCCTGCTAAGGAATGTGACCTCTATAATAGGTGTGGAGATTTTGCAATATGTAATGAAATGGACTATCCCAAATGTAGTTGCATGAAAGGGTTCAGTCCAAAGTCACCAGATCAATGGAACAGCGGTAACTGGTCCGCAGGTTGTGCTCGGAAGACCCAATTGCAGTGTCGGGACAACAGCAGCTTTACAGCAGGAGATGGTGGTGGGATGGATGGCTTTTTGGAATTGCATGGCGTGAAGTTACCGGATTTTGCAGAGAATGTTTCAGCCTCAAACAGGGATGAGTGTGAGGTAAAGTGTCGGGAAAATTGTTCGTGCAACGCTTATGCTTTTGGAAGACGAATCGGGTGCATGCTGTGGAGCGAGAATTTGATAGATGTACAGCATTTTGCCCAGTGTGGAATGACCGTCCAAATTCGTCTCGCCAAGACTGAATTAGGTATGGTCTGTTTTGGGTATTTCCCTTTGCAATGTTGAAACTTGATTTATCTTTTCTACTGTAATGTTTCCTATTCCTTGTGATCTTCTTTTTAATGATGAAGGCCAACACTGATTGTGTGACGGAGAAAAGAAATCTCTGAGATTCTTACGTATAAAATTAGCTTCGTGAAGGTCAGGGGTCATGCTGACCAAAAAAGAAAGGGTCAGGGATCTCAACAATTAGTGCAACTGAATAACATGAATCTAGCCTTGTGCAGTATTAGAAAGGAATGAAAATAATCACTGTCAGCAGAGATCACCATGAGATGTTTCCAGTCTCAAATAATAACTCCAGCTTAACTAGGTATTTTCAAGCTTATATGGAGGTGAAGTATCTGAACATTAATGTATGTATAAAAAGGTTCTCCTATCAGCATATCATGATCCGTTCTATGGCTTAACCGAGATCTGTTTTGTCTGACCCGCCTGCAATAAGAAGTCGTGTATCATAAGATAGACAAAACATCTATTGTCACAGAGTTTATATGTGCTAATGACTTTGGCTATTCCGTAGAATACTTGAATACTTACCAACTAATGATGACCCATCTAACTTAATTTCTTTCTCTTCTCCATGAATAGAAACGAAGAGCAAAATATCGAACCTGTTCAAAATAATTACTTTCTTGGTTGGAGCATTAGTTCTCGGTGTACTGGTATATTTGTTATGGAGGTTCAAGGACAATTTGAAAGGTGAGATTTTCTTCTGGGGTGAATGATTTGTTGGTCCTTACTTTCTTATTTACATGTTAGTAAACTTTAAATGCAGGATTCTCGATTTGCAATTGGAAAAGCAAGAGACTTCCCCTGTCTGATGATCTTGTTAGGAACGACGAGCTATCCGCTGAATTATCCGGACCAGATGGTCTTGCTAGAGATGCGAAGCAAGTAGGGGGAGCTGACATACCGGTGTTCAAATTCAGTTCCATCGAAGCTGCGACGAACTTCTTTTCTGAAGAAAACAAGCTCGGACTAGGAGGATTTGGTCCTGTATACAAGGTAAAGCTAAATGATCACTAGTCGTAGACTTTGAGATATCATAGAGGCACACTTAATTGTCTACCCTCTGATCTGCAGGGAAAGCTTTTTGGAGGACAAGAAATAGCCGTTAAGAGGCTTTCAAGGAAGTCAAGCCAGGGGATCGAGGAATTTAAGAATGAGGTTATGTTAATTGCGAAGTTACAACACAGAAATCTTGTGAGACTATTTGGGTTCTGCATTAAGGGGGAAGATAAGATGCTTATTTATGAGTACATGCCCAACAGGAGCTTGGATCGTTTTATTTTCGGTAAGCTGAGGCAAACATTTGAATTTATTCTTTTTCATTCCATGAAAGAATTGTCATGAAATTTCTTCAGATGTTGTTTCTTCACTTTTCAAAATTTAATGCAGATCCAGTGAAGCGAGTGCAATTGAATTGGAAGACACGTTTTGAGATTATTGAAGGGATAGCACGAGGCCTCCTCTATCTCCATCGCGACTCTAGACTAAGGATTATCCATCGTGACCTAAAAGCTAGTAACATTTTATTGGATGAAGAAATGAACCCAAAAATATCAGATTTTGGCATGGCGAGAATTTTCGGTACAAATGAGAACGAAGCGAGTACCAATCGAGTGGTTGGCACATAGTACGTTGGATTTCTTCCTAGTGAGAAAATTAAAGTGCATATTTGACTCCAAATGTCTGATTGGTGTGGAGTGGACTGACTCATCTACCAATTTAATTGCAGTGGTTACATGTCTCCAGAGTACGCGATGGAAGGTCTATTTTCAGTGAAATCCGATGTCTACAGCTTCGGAATATTATTGCTGGAGATCATTACTAGCAAGAAAAACTTTGGCTTTCGCACACCAGAACATTCTAGTCTTATCATCTATGTGAGTTCATCCTTCTCTGCATTTGAGCTACTAGGCACCAAATCTCTCATATTAGGAGATGTTTGCATCTGCTCCCAATGTTTAGTTTAAAACTGCCTTTGATTAGGGTGGTCTCAGACTGATTTCCACTTCTGCATTGTGTGTTGCTTAGAAACTACCAGTCATTAAACAGCATAGTGCTATCAACAGATGTTATTGCACATTAAAACAATAAATATTTGAATTCGCTGTTCGTCTGTTTACATCTAAGTCGAACTGTTTCTCACATGCGTGCATTACGATTTCAGGCTTGGCACCATTTGAAAGAAGGGAAGGGGATGGAACTTATGGATCCCTGTATCAGGGACACGTGCTCTACGGATGAGGTTTTGCGATGCATACAGGTTGGACTGCTGTGCGTGCAGGACTCCGCCCCAAATAGACCGGCCATGCCTTCCGTTATGCTACTATTAAAAAGCGAAACAGTGGATCTTCCCTTCCCGAAACTACCCAGGTCAACCTCGATCACGGGCTCCACGGGTACATGTTCTTTGTTTGAAAGCCAAGAAATTGAGTCATTGAATGGCGTAACAATTAGCTCCGTGGTTGGTAGATAAGGCCAATGTGATTCATTAAAGTTGTCTCTTATCTTTGTGTGGTTGTACTTTTGTTTAAAGGACGCACGTGAAATAGAAAAATCATAACTCGATTCCTTGGTTTTGATATGGAAAGTGTCTTGATTGCTCTTTATTCTGTAGTATCACATTCAATTTTACTTAGACAGGCATTTCAAGTAAAAGTTATCGCTCTGTGTCCTGGGGTTCAAGTTGCGGAAACTTCCTTTTGCAGGTTCTGTAACTGAAGTGTGATTTCATCTTTTGGGACCAACAAATTGCCTTGTCTGTCTAGTCAATGTGATTATATACATGTATTGTATTTCACATGTGAAGCTCGTTTTGCACGGGAGAGTGTTAATGGATCGGCTTAGATCTATAAACTGAGGGCTTGTTTTGAATTTTTGAAACCAAAGTCAAACTTACTTCACTAGTATATGTACCTGCACATGCGATTCCTGAGCAAGAGTATAATGCTCTCACCATTGATAAACGTCAAATTTAACATAAGGAAGAATAGCGAAAATTTTAATACCATCCTCACTGGCACTGTGCATGGCTCGAGCATGACCGCCACAGCCACGAGCTCACGGTTCGGTGCAGAGCTCGAGCCCGAGCCCCATGGCCATGCTCTTTTTGTCATATTTGACTTGGTCTAACGAGTGGGCCCACAAGTAGAAGGAGGAAAAGAAGAAAAGGATTTCGTGCGATCTCGTCATGGGAGCCTCATCAAGTTACCTCAGTTACGTAACGCAATGCCTAGTAAGCGCTCGTGCCCCCGTTCATTCAATTGGAGTAGTTTTGGACTTAGGACTTAAAAATTGGTATTATTAAAAGTTTGTGTGGCCGAATTCAATTTTTGAGTTGTTGAGCTATGTTTTTATATAGAGAGTATACTATATGGTGTTGTAAAGTTGTTGAGCTATGTTTTCGATTTGAGCTTACAATTTGCTCAAAACAAAATTTCGAAGTTTCCCGTGCGTGACGAGCAGTGCATGTCCATTAGCTTTGAGGCTCTATTTTGTTGGTTTCCAACTTGATTTTACAACAGTCGCGATGCAAGCCTAGGGTAAGCTTTCTCAAACAATAGGATCGGGAGAGTGACTCGCGCACGGGAAACAAGATGAACAGAAATTTCAGCACTGCACAAGCTTAGGAGAACAGTCATATCTTTGTCGATACAGATCGGATCAACCTGATTCCAAAGCCAAATGGACAAAGACTTCTGGATCTACAATTTCTATGCTTTGGGTTTTCTGAAATAAGCACTGAAAAATGGTCGAAATTGGGTTGGAAATAACGAACAGAATATGAAAAGATAGAAACTCCGTTGGTTGCTCTTCTAGGCCTCCAAAGAAGTTGAGGGGGCATTGATTCTTCTAGATTGATGACTGCAACTCTTCAAGGATGCAGATTTCAAAAGCTCCGACTCTTCAAGGATGGAGTGAAAACTCTTCTAGGTTTTCAAAGGGACGAACTCTACAAGATTCATGATACTTGTTTCAAAGCAAAGTTTTTTCATTCATCAAAAGTCGTCTGTCTTCTACAAGGAATTGGATGGCTTATATCATCAAAGAAATAAAGATAGAGCATTGAAACTAGGAGAAATAAAGGAGCCTTGAAACTAGGAGAAATAGTAAAGGGCATGAAAACTATAAACTAGTAAAAGTGTCACGCAAGCTCCCAAGGTGTCTTTCAAGCTTCTGGAATGGACTCAAGATATTGTTACGGCTTCTCGGTTTCGTCGAATTTGAATGTGGGCCGATCTTCTTGGTCGAGAGAGTTGGTCTTCAATGCGGGCTGCATCATCCTCCCCATCTTTAAAAGAATTCGTCCTCGAATTCTCGCCATCATCATCAGAAGAATCTCCCACATAAGGTGTTAAATGTCGAATGTTGAAGGCGTTGTGAATCTTCAAATGAGAAGGAAGATTTAATTGATACGCATTAGGATTGATGCGCTCAAGAACTTCGAGAGGTCCAAGCTTTCGGTCACTAAGCTTGTTATAAGTTCCGACGGGATGCCGTTCCGGTGGCAAATAAGCCCAAACAAAATCTCCAAGTTCAAAGATAACTTCACACTGCTGCTTGTCGATGTCCATTTTATAGGATTCAGTTTTGTCGCGCCCAAAATGTCCTTCATGGTGAACTTCATCGATCACCCTATGCCGAAGAGAAAAATCCGGCACACATAAACGGTTTCTTTTGAAAAGAAAACCATCACATACAGTAAAATCATCAAGCTTCTTTTCATATGCATCAGGAATGATCTTGGAAAAGTAGCTTTTTTTGAACTCTTCCAAAAGAGGTTGAACTTGATGAGGTACGACAGAGGCAACTTCATTCTTCTCACTAGGTGCCAACATAATCTTCTTGCCTCCAAATTCAAAAGAATATGTATTTCGATAACCATCATGCATAGTTCTTCTATCGAATTGCCATGGTCGCCCAAGAATAATGTGACTAGCATCCATCGGCAGAACATCACACCATATCTTGTCATTATAAACAGAACCAATGGACAAATTAACAAGGCATTGTTTCGAAACAGTTACCTCAGCGCCTTTCTTCAACCACGACATTTTATAAGGCGTAGGGTGTGTTTTTAATTCCAACTTCAGCTTGTTTGCCGCTACTTCAGAAATTATATTCTCACAACAACCAGAATCAATAATTAATTGACACACCTTTCCCATGATTGTGCAAGCAGAATGGAAAATATTGGTACGTAGCCACCTATCTCCAGTGTCATCTAAAAAAGTAAGAAAAATTTTCCTCACCATAAGAAGTTCGCTAGTGTTAGCATGCACTATTTGTTCATCATCTGCAGCTTCTTCATCATTGTTCAACTCCTCTTCAAGTGGATCCTTAGCATTCTCATCATAATCATTTTCCACCAAGAAGGCTTTATCGGCTGGTCGATTCTTATTGATTCGACAATTGCTAGCACAATGACCCAACTCCCCACAAGAATAGCAACGTTTTTCGGATGTAGCAGGTTGCTTTGAAACATGGGGCTGAGTAGAAGACGTACTAGCAGATTGCGTTGTAGCCTCGGCAACTTTAGCAGTGCTAGTGGTGCTCTTAGTGGCTCGACTCGCCATGGTAGTTGATTGCTGTCTTCGAGAACGAGAGCACTCCATTTTGAGTTCTCATTGGTGTGCATCTCCTAAGTCCCAAATGTCGAGGACTTCCAAGGCGTCTTGAATGTAAAATTGAAGACCGTTCAAGTATTTGTTCACAAGCACCTCCTCCGGATCCTGGATATTGTTACAAATCACCACATTGAATTCATTGGTGTATTGGTCCACCGTTCACGTACCTTGTTTTATATTTCGGTACCGTTGGTAGAGCTCTCTCTTATATCCTTTGGGAAGAAAATATTTTTGAATCTTGCCCTCCATCTTTTCTCCACAAAGTGATTGGTGCTTTGCCAACGGCTTGGCGAGTTTGTTTTTCATGTCTACACCAAGCAATTGCCTTGCCTCAGAATTGCATAGCAATGATCCCAACGCGACGATTCTCTGGAACATTTCGATGCTCAAACACCTCATTCACAAGTGTTAGCCAATCAACACTTTCATCAAGAGACTCATTACTTGTAAAGTCTGGAACATCTTTCTTGACTTCCTTTTCCCAATCTGGCTCACGAATATGTTGTAAATGATGTCGAACATGCCTCCGACCGTGAATAGATTGAACACTCTCCGAAGAGGAAGAGTCACCATGGGAATCTTCAGTCTTGGAACGGGGTGGAGAATTATTTGCTTCAGCCCTCAAATGCTTAACTTCTTGCGTCAATTTGTCAATTTGTTGTTGCATATTCTCAGCGAGTGTGTGCAATTCATTGAGGGGAACGATTCTGCCGCCATGACGCCTAGCTTGTCTTGGAGGCATTGTCCTCTCCTCCAAAGCTCTGATACCAAATGATGCAAGCTTAGGGTAAGCTTTGTCGCGACCTACCCTCGGGGGGAGGGAACAGGTTTAGGGGTATTGCCTAAAGGACGGGCCTAAGGCCCATGATTAGGCGTGGGCTCTCCCAAGCCCATACCCCGCGTGACATTGGGATATTCTTAAGAAATTTTGTACAAAAGGAGTCGCTACTAGCCTATTGGGGTTGGCTAGAAACCAAGTGAGACATGGGAGCGTGCCTCACTTCCTACGCAACCAGAGAGTCTAGGATCGGGGACTTGATTACACTAATTGACTAAATAGTGCCCTTTCGGTACCTAATCTTGTTCATTTTAACAAAATGATTTTCATCAGGCAGTTTAGATCGATTTCATACCTATCCACTAACATAGGAGGTGAGCATGCAGGTGCACAATCAATAAAGTAATAATTATACCTACCAAGATCCTATTTGCCCTAAAATTAAACACGTGCAAATTAAACATAAAACACATAAATTAAACATCTGATAAGAACAACATATAAGAAAATAAAGGCTTAATCACACTAAAGCGGAAATACATAGCAATTCCTAACCAAACCCTATCATTTTTTGAATTTTCGAAATTTTTTGATTTTTTAATTTTTTAATTTTTTAATTTTTTTTTTAATTTTTTTAATTAAATTTTTTTAATTAAAATTTTTTTAATTAACTAATTTTTTTAACTTTCTCAAAAAAATTTCGATTTTTTTTAATTTAAATTTAAAAAAATATTTTTTTAAAAAAAGGATGAACCGGGTCGGGTCCGGGTCTGACCCGACCCGGTTCGGCCCGGTCTACGGATTCGGGTCCGGTCTCCGACCGGACCCGGGTTCGGTCCAGCTGGTATGTGGGCCGGTCGGCCCGCTTCGAAAAGAAACTAGGCCCAGCCACATTTTCCTATTTCCCCTCTCTTTTCTTTTTCTTTTTTTTTAAAAAGAAGCCCGGCCCGAATCGAAATTAGCCCTTATTCCCTAAAAAGAGAGGGGCTCGGCCCAGCGACGAATCAACCCATTCGTACAGGCCCGAAGCGAAGCCCAATTCCTATTTTCTATTTTCAGCCCTTTTGTGTTTTCCTTTTTTTTCCTTTTTTTTTCTTTTTTGTTTTCTTTTGTACTTTTCTTTCGGGCGTCTTCTCCGAGCCCCCCCCTTCCCGCAGTCACGATCGCCGGGGCTTCTGCAGCTCCTCCACCGGTCCGACGCCGACAACGCCACGAGTGCTGGCGGCCCTAAGGAAGGTCGCCGGACCACTGCCGCCCACCGGTCATCCTCTCGACCGGCGTCGACCCTCGCCGGCTACCTATTCCGGCAACAACTACCCTATTTCCGACGGAACGAGTCGTCGACTCAAATACATGCCAAATCTCGCGCAAATCGTCCGAAAATACAACAAATCAGGGCAAAGCAACAATGATTCAGCAAGCAAGGGGGGAAAATGAATGGGTCCGGTGTCAAAACGCGAGTTACTCCTCGGTTTTCTTTGAAGACTTTTGTCGAACACTTGGTGTGCACTATCGAATTCGAAGGATTTCGGCTTAAATGAACGCCGAATACATTTCAGGGGTCTTGGGGTACAACGCCTAAGGAACACGGGAGCAAACAACAAAGGCGACAAGGGCCGAAGCTTGCGCGAGCCTGTCGGCCGTGAGCTCCGGCCCAGCGTTTTCCAGAAATGAGGCTACGGGATTCAAGAGACCTACCTCGTCTGGCGATGGGCTACGGCAAACGACGGCGGGCGAACGGACCTCTGGCGCCGACGAACTGCTTCCGCGAGCTCCTGCTTCGGGTTCGGTCTCTCCTCCCTTCGGTGTTCCTCTCTCGCTTGCTCTCGGCTTGGCGGTTTCTCAGTCTCGACGCTCCCTGTGCTGCTGGGTTCTGAAGATTACAGCAGCGGCCGGCAGTTCACCGGCGGCAGCTGGACGTCCGAGACTCCTTGGCTCCTTACCCGACCTATTCTCCTCCTTTTCCTCTCGATTTCCCCTCTGTGTTCTCCCTTTTTGGTCTTGATTTTTTTGTACTGTCGATTCCCCGATTCTCCCTCTCTCGAACTCTTTGTTCTCTCTCCACCAAAGAACCAGTCGAGACCCCCCCACCTGTGCTGTTGCCTTCTCCGGTTTTATACCCGGCCAACAAGCGCGCATGGCCTCTGCGGCTGCCAGCTTGCCGACCGGATTGCCCCTCCGACCCGCGGATCACGCCGCTCACCTGCCACCGATCCCCTTGCTCCCTCTGTTGTTGCCCTGTTTCTGTTCTTCTTTGCAGGTGCTTGCAGTGAAGACCGACTGCAGGGGGGAGATGGCCAGCTTGTGCGCGGGCTGGGCTGAAGGGAAAAAGAAAAACCAAGGCTGGGCCGGGCCTAGCGTGAAGTAAAGAGGAAAGGAAATGGAGGAATGGGCCTGCTCAAGGCTTGTCCGAACTTGGCCTAATTGCCCCCCACATCCTTTTCATTCATTTTTTTTTTAATTTCAAAATTTTCTTGTACTAATTTTTTTTGATAAAAACTTTTGATTGATTATAAGACTAGTGACACAAATTCTCCTAATGTCTATATGTGATGCAATTTTAATGAAAATTTTTTTGTTGAGGAGTTGGAAATCAATCCCCAAATTTTCAATGCAATTAAGAAACACTTAAACAAATCGCCAAAATTTAGGTGTCAACAAGCTTTCTCAAACAATAGGATCGGGAGAGTGACTCGCGCACGGGAAACAAGATGAACAGAAATTTCAGCACTGCGCAAGCTTAGGAGAACAGTCGTATCTTTGTCGATCAGATCGGATCGACCTGATTCCAAAGTCAAATGAACAAAGACTTCTGGATCTACAATTTCTATGCTTTGGGTTTTCTGAAATAAGCACTGTAAGATGGTAGAAATTGGGTTGGAAATAACAAACAGAATATGAAAAGATAGAAACTCCATTGGTTGCTCTTCTAGGCCTCCAAGGAAGTTGAGGGGGCACTAATTCTTCTAGATTGATGACTGCAACTCTTCAAGGATGCAGATTTCAAAAGCTCCAACTCTTCAAGGATGGAGTGAAAACTCTTCTAGGTTTTCAAAGGGATGAACTCTATAAGGTTCACGATACTTGCTTCAAAGCAAAGTTTTTTTCATTCATCAAAAGTCGTCTGTCTTCTACAAGGAATTGGATGGCTTATATCATCAAAGAAATAAAGATAGAGCATTGAAACTAGGAGAAATAGTAAAGGGCATGGAAACTATAAACTAGTAAAAGCGTCACGCGAGCTCCCAAGGTGTCTTTCAAGCTTCCGGAATGGACTCAAGATATTGTTACGGCTTCTTGGTTTCGTCGAGTTTGAATGAGGGCTGATCTTCTTGGTCGAGAGAGTTGGTCTTCAATGCGGGCTGCATCAAGTCGAGTTAGGGTCCTTGTAGTATATTGAAAGAGCTTTCTATTGACTATAAGAACATTTGAAAGGGGGCTTAGTGGAAAAAGTTATGGCTTGACAAAGCTCCGCGCTCAAGCTCCACATTGCAGATGACTTAAATTATTGCTTTAGATATGTGATTTATTAGTGCGTAGATGTTATTTTATCTACGTATAAGTATAGTTTAGTTGAATTGTTAGTTGAGATAACATTTTACTTGGTTTTAATGATATTTCTCTCTTATATGATAGGAATGAGAGTTCACTGATTCGAGTGAACTTGTTGTTTGGTTTGAGACTTATTTAGATGAGTGGTGCTATCTCTTTTAAGAATTTGTAAATTCATGTTTTCAAAATGATAAAAATTTAATATATTATGAGATATGAATAAGCATGTTTTTTAACATAAAATTTGGATCGGGCATTTGCTACATCTTGATAGTTATGAATTGTGTAAGAATTTGTTGGTGAAAAAATATGTCCTGTTTAAGAAAAAAAGTTGAGAAATATTATATATTTTGGGTTTGCAAAACCTTTTTATGAAAAGCTCTTGATTTTGAGATGGTTTAAGGAATATTATGGAGATATCGATTTGTAAAATGCTTTATGACACACATTTGATTTGATTTAATTTGTAAGATTGGTTTATGAGACGAGCCTTAAAATGGTTTGAGAATGTTTTATGAAAAGTCTTCATGGCAGATGGGGTGAGTTGTGAAAGCTTTTGATGATATACGAACTGATTTCTGGATTTGGCTTTGTGGATTGTGGAGGATATTGTGGTTTGGTATTAATACTCAACATCGCTATGAGCCTAGTGTAGGGCTTGTGGATATGCACATACTAGTCTAAGATATCTTTTTAGGCTAAGCTATCGGTTAATAATAAGTAGAAACTTTGCCAATGAGGGAATTTTGGTCGCCTCGTCACTAGTGGTCATGATATCGAGTAATGGATTGATCAATTGAGTGGAATATTGACATATGATATGAATTTAGTCAATGAAGTTGACCATTAACATGTGATTTGAGTTTGGTCGATGGAATGGACTATCAACGTGTGATTTCATTAGACCATTGATGTGTGGCATGAGATTAACCAATGAAATGGACCATTAACATGTAAATTAATGAGACTGATCAATGGATTGGACCCTTTGATGTTTGTTTTGATATTATTATGAAATAAATATTTCTATTATAAATATAACTATGTTAAAACATATGTAACTTATTCTCATATTTTATGATTGTTATGTTTTGGATTCAGGTTAAAAGACTTGTGGTTTGATTTTGTAAATATGCATAGTGAGTGTTCGATCTGCTTAAAAGAGATACACTACTTATTGAGCCGTGGTTGCTCACAGCGTTGAGTAGTACAAGAGCAATATTTATGATGAGATTTTTTAAAATTAAATTTTATTGGTTTGAGTCTATGTCCTTCCGGTGAAAGGACGGTCATGTCATCCCTTTTCTATTAGGATTAGGGGTCTGACACTTTCAAAGCTCATGTAAAAGACAAGGGGAAAATGGTTATATGGTCAATGTGGCTACGGCAGCCAGCGCGTCGACGGTGTTGTGCGTGGGTCCGTTTTCTGCGGTCAAATGAGGCTTCCACGGTTTGGATTTTGCAGATTGCAAGTTTTTAAAAATGAGGATGCAGATTGATATAGATGGCAAAACTGAAAATAGTTTTTGAAATCTTTCATAAGGAATTTGGAGCCGGGGCCACAGAAGAACAAGTTCTGCCTAGCATATTAATTCACTCAGGTGAGCCTCAGATCTGGTCTAGAACTAATATTTCCATAACTTTCCCTTCTTTCAACCTGAAAAGCAGACATGACCAATAAATCCTACCGATTAATTGCCCCGACAATAGCCTGACGGAACCCGATTTGACACAAACTTTTGCTTTCACTGAACTAGATCTAAACAAAAGACGACATGAATTACTTAAGTTCAAGCCATATATGAGCCACGGAGACTTTAGTCCTTTGAATTTGATATCGTGAGGGCAGTTGGTCGGAGATGGCGAGACTCTGATTTCTTCTAATGGAAATTTCGAGAGCTGGGGTTCTTTAGACCTGGGAATTCGTCTCTTAGAGATGTTGATATTTGATACCACAGGATCAGTGTTAAAAGATAATCCAGGGGATTTAGGGTTTCCACAAGGATGTGCAAGATTTTACAAAGAGAAACCCGATGTTGTGAATTCCTTTCGTGAAGAGCAAAAATGTCTAATCATTTCCTTCCGCGGTAACAGTGTGGTGTTGGGCCCCAACAGTCGTCAGGCCTCGTGAAGACGCTCTGTTTTCATTTTTTGAAACTAAATGACGTGGAGCCAGCTTTGTACCATAAAAGCCACATCAATACCATATGTGTAAATAAAATTGCGACCTATCAAGTTAATTGAAAAACTGAACAAACGAAAAGGTAGAGGGATAATTTGGTTTTTTCAGTAAGAGGCTAGAGCATATGAACCTTTAGTAACATTATACCTTCTTTAAGTAAAACAAAAAAGCGTCTTATATATACTTGAACATTTAGATACATCATATGTTCTGGATACAAATATTTTATACATCACTTTATAAGTTGAGTTGCAATTTCTCAATGTAAAGGGAAATTATATATAAAAATCTACGATATTTCGGTATCCCTCTCATGTGTGAGCCAGAAAATGAATATATGAAATTCGACTAACATTGGCGTAACTTGACTCTGATTTCTTGTTAAAAAGTCAAATCTAAAAGCTTATATTAATTAGTGGAGGGAGACCATATGTATATGAAAAGCGTATAGATCCCAGTATCGAGCTAGGTAGGCTATTTCAACATAAACGATTAAGTAGAATGAGGGAGCTTCGTTGGCAATGTATAAACTATAAGTTCATAGCATTATCGAAACATTTTATTGCAAGATTACAGATTTCTGGTCCCTAGCCGGGGAAAAAACAGGAAGTAGGGTATCACTCAATGGGCTCCTAATTGAAGCCCAGGAGCCTAAGAGTTATATGCCTCTTAAATGTTTAGATAGCGGGACCAGGACTCCTGCAACTTGAACGTGGTGAGTTAGAAAATGAGATTAAAGAGTAACCTTAGGAACCCGAATTAAGATCGATATGTAAAATTGAGTCAGCTTACTAAGTGATGTAATTGAATTCATATTTGACAAAAGCAATTTCTCTTGATCAACTTGAAACGTTTTTCCTTTTGTTCAAATTAACCTAATTACTGTGCCGCACAGGACATGATAATATCGTAACGTGATTTGTCAATTCTTGGAGATCCAAAATTGAAGGTCATTGAAAAAAGCATATCTATACTAGTTACAGGAGAGAATTTAGTTTTATTATGCACTTAATTGAAATTTCAGTAGCTTGGCATGTGTGGGCTGCTCCAACCTTGATCTATATCAATATTTCTAAACACAGGAGATTTATCTATGTTAGTCTATAGATTATTTATTTATTTATTTATTGCTTTATACATATTAATTGGGCAGCATGCGCACATTAATTTTCTTCTAGTACGAAAAAGCTGCAGCATTGGCAGGTACATTCCCAACTAATTTCTTCCAAATGTAATAAATTCGATTGATATTTTAGATTTTGATGAAAATAAGAAAGTTGCGTTTTACTTGTTTTGACCCAAAAAAAGAAAGCATGTTACTATTACATACGGAGCACATAATTTTTGTACAAATATAGACACCGACAATCGAAGTGATCTAGGAATGATCTCTATGATTTAAAAAAAAAAAAAAGATGACAAAATTATTTCTTGTTAACAGAAAATAAAAATAAAAGGAATGCTTTTCTTAGTGTCAAACAAAAGTCCTGCTTTCCTGGGAAAGTTCCCCTGCGTGGTTGAAAGTTGAACTCTGCCAATGGAGGGTCTTATTCTCTCATTTGTTGTTTCTCCATCATTTTCCGCCACGCACTTCAGTCCAAATCCAACACCGACCACATTGTAGTTTCTAGCCAAGAGTCGTGGACGTCTAGAACAACCTAATATAAGAAAAAGGAAAATACCACCAAAAATCTTAAATTAAACCCATCATAGTACCAATATCTTAAATATATATTTTTTTTCAAAACCTCTAAATTGATACTGGTTTGATAAAAATACCAGTTGTCTACGTCAGAAATATAAATTTTATCTATCGTAACATCAATACCCCAAACTTTATTTTTTGTCACAATTACCCCAATTTGTCATACTAGTAACAAGGGGGCAGTTGTGACTAAGGGTGAGTGGCTAGACCAGTTCTACTCGAGAACCAGCTAAGTTCACACTTCACCCCTGGATCAGTTCGGTTCATGGTTCTGAAAAATGGGAATCAGCCTTGATTGATCTAATCTCTGGTTTAGGGCCTTGAATGGGGTAAAATCGAGACCGAACTGATTTTAAATCGGGATCTAACTGGTTTTGTTGAGCAATGAATGCCTTCATAATGGCCACTTTCTCTTCCATTGCTAATTATTTGCAATAAACAAACATCTTTCAATAGCGATTGTGAAAATCAATGTCAGTATTGGCCTTTCTTTGTATAATGTGAATCTGTATCTTGTGTTGACATAATGTGAAGGCATGTTGTCCTTTCCTATTCACCAAATATTTTCTCCAAAATGGGCCTTCCTCTTACATTATTTACTGAGCTTTACTGTATGTGCTCAATTTGAGTATCCTTACATCTACTTGCAGCAATTGATAATGTCTTGGTTATATAAGAAAATGAAACCAAAAATAAAAAAATAAAAAATGCCAGTTCCAAGTTTAACAGGTTGGGTTCTTGATTCCAAAAGTTAGAAACCTACCTAGTTTGCGACTTACCCACCCTAGAATTATTCACCTCTATTTGTGACACTAGAAAGAATTTTTGTGTGTTAGTGTCACAAGGGGCATGGTTTAGAATTTTTAGTGATACAATAAAAAGTTTGGGATATTAGTGTTACATGGTATAATTTATAATTTTTGGAGGTATTAAACATTTATGAAAAATTCTTATATACACTCGCGATATGTGAGTCCACTAATATGAGTATTACATGGATATCACATGATTTGATAATTGAGATATACTGGAATCACATACAAAAAATGCATGAAATACTTAATTCAATTTTCAATAGCCTTTTCATTTATAATATGCCACAATTTCTTAGGGAAATTACCAAAAAAGTCCTCAACATAATACAATTGTGCCAATTCAATCCAAAATCTTTTTTTTTTTTGTCAATTTAGTTCTAAATCTTTTACAATTGTGCTAATTTAGTTCATCTTACCAATTTTGGCTAGAACTCGCTCACTTGGACACCAATCGTCCTATATGTCAAGGTTGGCATTGATGAAAACATGTTTTAATATTATTTTAATTATATATATATATATATATATATTATTCTTCCTCCCCCTAGTTGTCGTCGAGGGCGTTCTGGTCCTCACTTGTGGCCTGCAAGGGTCGACTGACAATCGTCATGTAGCCCTAAGTATGACATTGAAAATTTATTATGCTCGGTAATAACATTTTAGATTACAAATTTGTATATTATTTAGCTTTATGTTTTGTATTACTCATATGGAATTTCAAGTGGGTCACTAATTTTGTGAGGTTCGAAAGTGCGATGGATGATTCTTCCGCAACATTAGTAGCCCAGAGTTTGACACGTTAAGCTTAAAATGATAGATGTTGACATGTATACCGACGGTGTTGAGTGACGGTAATTAATTTACCACCATGCCAGTTGTAGTCCTCAAATTGCATATTTGATGATATTTAAGTTTTAAATTTACTAATTTAAGATTTTCCTTGCATTTGATATCATTCACTAATAATTTTAGTGAGTTCAAAATATTGTTTAGATTTATCAATGTTTAGAACAAATATTGATTTCCTTGTTTTTGTAATGATTTACTAGATATTTTGGTAACTAACAATATATCTACTTGAAATAAGCCTTTAGCCCCTCTTTTATCGTCACGCACCTCTCTTAATTTTTCTACCTAGTATTTTAAAGCACATACTTTTATATTATGTGATCATTAAAAGGGTAAGGTAATTATATGTATGAAAAGATGTTGTCGGGATACCTCACGAGTAGAGATACCCTGGGTGTGGGAATGCCTTAGATTTGAGAAACCCCTTGTGTTGGGATGCTTTAGGAGTGTTTGTGAGAAGTAAGGAATATAATACATGTATCTATGCATATGTAATTGCATAAAGGCACACATGAAAGAAGTGGCCTTGGGTCATAGTATGTAATGGCATTTGCTTGCAAATGAGTAAATTATCTTAGATAATGATGATATAAATTTCCATCGGTATATAATGATAAAAGAAAAGATATGCATAAACTAATGCACTTTTCATGCATGGTCGTTTTGTAATGCTTTGAACTCACATTTTTTTTATTGTGTTAGGTTGAGGGGTGAGACAATATCCTATTTTAGAGAGACTTCATTTACTAGGTTTGGCTTACCTCCTCTTTTTTTTTCCCTCAGTTTTTGTGAGACATATCATCCCCACCACTGCCGTTGGGAGTTCCTATGTATTTTGATTATGAATATCAAGTTGTGCTTATACACGGATCGGCGGTAGTATGCATTAAGTGTGGTTCTACTGTGTATTTTGACGAAGAGTTTGTTGGACCTCTTAGGGATTTTCAATGGTTCATTGGGGCAGAAGTACAGCCCAAGTGCCATAACTTGGCACCGAGGGACACATAAGTGTCATAACTTTAAAATGGTACACTTGAGTGCCAGTTTTGAAGTTAAATGGGACACTTAAGTGCCACTCCGACGAAGATCTGGCCAAATGGTTTACGTGGCGACTTTCCGGCGAGCTTGGTCTAAAACAGTGTCGTTTTGCATGCTGACGTGGTAGAGAAAATGCAAAAACGACGCCGTTTCATGTCTACGTGTAAATAATAATATAAAAATTAATTAAATTAAATTTAAAATATTCAACAAATTTTAAAAAAATAAGAAACTTTTAAAAAATTTTAAAAATTAAGAAAAATTAAAAAAAGGAGGGGGGGGGGGGAGGGAGGTCGAATGGGGCGGCTCCCTCACTGCCGTCGCCGAGAAGGGCTGGCGACGAAGGGGGGGAGGGTCGGCCGGGGTTACCGGCCCTTGGCCGACCGACGGTGAGGGTTGCGAGCCCTTGCCGGATCTCGACAAGGGCCGCGACCCTCGCCCCAGATCTCGGCGAGGGCTCACGGGCCCTCGCCACCGATCGGCCGGCCTTGCTGGCCCCTGGCCAGGGCCCGGCGACCTTGGCTGACCCTCCCCACTCCGTCGTCGGCCCTTCCCGGCGGTGGCAGGGAGGCGACGAGGGCCCGCGACCCCTCGTCGGATCTGGGCGAGGGTCGTGGCCCATGCCTAGATCTAGGGCGAGGGTCGAGGCCCTCGCCCAGCTCCAGCGAGGGCTCGTGGGCCCTCGCCGCCTCCCCGCCGTCGCCGGGAAGGGCCGGCGACGGAGTGGGGAGGGTCGGCCGAGGTCGCCGGGCCCTGGCCAGGGGCCGACAAGGCCGGTCGACCGGTGGCGAGGGCCCACGAGCCCTCGCCTAGATCTAGGGCGAGGGTCGCGGCCCTCGCCGCGATCCGGCGAGGGCTCGCAACCCTCGCCGTCAGTCGGACGGGGGTCGACGACCCCGGCCGACCCTCCCCCCTTTGTCGCCGGCCCTTCCCGGCGACGGCGGGGAGGTGGCGGCGGTGAGGGAGCCGCCCCGTTTGACCTTACCGCCCCCCCCCCCCCCCCCCTTTAATTTTAATTTTAATTTTTTTTAATTTTTTTAATTTTAATTTTTTTAAAAATTTAAAAATTTTAAATTTTCTTAAATTTTTAAAATTCTTAAAATTTTCTTATTTTTTAAAATTTTTTGAATATTTTAAATCTAATTTAATTAATTTATATATTATTATTTACATGTAGACACGAAATGACGTCGTTTTTGCGTTTTCTTCGCTACGTCAGTATGCAAAACGATGCCGTTTTGGACCAAACTCACTGGAAAATTGTCACGTCAGCTATTTGGCTGGATTTTCGCCGGAGTGGCACTTAAGTGTCCCATTTTACTTTGATATTGGCACTTAAATGTACAATTTTAAAGTTATGGCACTTAAGTGTCCCTCCGTGCTAAGTTATGGCACTCTAGGTGTCCCAACCTCGGTTCATTGATTTCGACGACGTTGGTCTGTCGATGGATGGGGCTGTTTATCCATGGCAAATAACTTTGTCTTTGTACAGGTAGGTGTTTTAGCGTAGGAACAATATTGGTGATAGGTGACCATGATCATTCTTAGAACTTATTTTTTGTAATTGCGTTTTGCTTAAAGAAGTACATGTATAATGTGATTTCTTGAACGGGGTATTGTGCAATTTTTGTTGTGTTTTTGCATGCTAATAATTATTAGATGATATATTCAAAAAGACACGTGTCGCACGTGACATTTTGGAGTGTCACTGTAAGTCCGGGGAAAAAAGAACAAAAGAAAAAAGGAAAAAAGGAAAAAAAATATTATTTAAAAATGTTCACATTAGTGCTGATCGTGCCATATAAGATGATCATCGTTTACGTTAGGGATTTCTAATTAAATTGATAAGATGGACTAAATTGATACAATTTCAAAATATTTATAATTAAATTTTTAGAAAAAAATAAAAAATATTTATGACTGAATTTGTACAGTAATAATAGGTTTAATTTTTTTTTTTTTTTGGTAATTCTCCCCAATGTACGTGACGATTTAATACGAAATAAATCTGAACAATACACTCTCCCTCTTACCCCACTTTCTCTCCGTTACCGTCGACCCAATAGCTCCTTCACCGCCTTTGCATAGTCGTGTAGGCCACCCCCGTAACGCCCGGCCGGGGTCTCATCTTCCTGGCCTCGTCTAAATCGATTACCACGCGAGCCACATGACAAACTTGACCTTCCCACCGATGGACCACGAACTGTCCGCCCCTTCTTCCAATTTGTAGTCGCATCCGCCTCGTTTGGACAGAAGATACTTTGTGGATATGGCCTTTTTCCATCTAGAGGAGTCTCTGATGCATATTCGCGATGTCAATATTTTAATGGAAGGCTTACGCAAAATGGGATCGGCTCCATACCGCTTCGCTTTTTGTCTCAATGATTTTGTCAACGTTTAGTTCCACTTGGGCATTTTCCCTCGAGCTATGCCTCCTAAATAATAATCCCATCTGGTTGGCCAAGTTGGCATAAGTACTCGAGCTTGCACCTCAAGCAGTATGTTTCGACGCAACCCCCTTGACAATCACTCGATGGCCTACCGTTTGACTTCATCACGGAAGTAACTTTAACCTCGCATGCAAAATTTAGTCCCTCGTATCACTTGGCTCCAATAAGAAAGATGAATCTTGGTCAGATCTTATTTACTTAATAATGCGGCGCATAATCTATTAGCGAATTATTAAAGTCATGATCCTTACCTACTTGCTTAGTTGAGGAACTTTACAAGTGATTTCTTTATTTTCAGCACTGGTTCAGCATTTGTATCTTTCTCGAATTCCAGCATGACTTGAACATGGGTTTTGTTGTCCAGCTCGACGACGTGGGAATCTTTTTCCAAGTCAGATCTGGTGTTCTGCAAATATATTACTAGTTTCACGACGCGGGGGACTCCTATCTTCGTACGCGGGGGACTCCTGTCTTCATTTCCATTGTTTACATTTGACAACTTGTCTCATTAGAAACTTCGATTGCCAAAAACTATTCAAAGACAAGATTTATCAAAAGAAAGGACTAAGAGTTACTGGCTTATTTGGTTCGAGTAATAGAATAATGAGACTGTCAATGTAATAAAGTTTTAATTAGCCATCACACTGTTTGGCTTGAGCAATGTAATGCCATTTATACTGTTTGGTTTCAAGGGGTCAAGGTACCATGTTTTGGGGTACAGGATCCGATACTTGGGGTTCCAAGTCCGGCCCTCAAGGTTTTGAGCTTGAGCACCGAGGTACAAGTGTCATAGGTTGTGATACCGAGCATGGTCTCAAGGTCCTGGGTACGACTCCCTAGTTTCCCAAGCGCGGTGCTAATGTTATGTGTTCTGGCACTAGGGTTTAAGGTTTTTGTCACCCTAGTTGCCAGCGGCGGTAACGGTTGAGGGGTTTCATATAAGACTTTGGGTATCTGAAATGATTAGGATCGTTTGACTGATTTGTTGGGCATTAAAGTTTCTTCTTTTGGCAATCTACGACGGCAGTTAGGTCTTTTTGATTATGCTGCTTTGTGTTTAGATGCAAAAATATGCGAAGGGAATCTTGGGTCGGCACAATGAAGAAGGAAACAGTACTAATAACAGAGAAGCATGCTAGGTAATTTGAGCATGTTTTAGATAGCAACAAGCTCTTAAATGCAGGTGCAAGTTCTGCAACATATCTGGCGGTCGGTCCTACCATAACTTGTGGATTTCCTCATCGAAGGCGTCCTTTCTGTGTCATGAAATGAGCCCTTGATTTGCTTTTCCGACTATGTTCTCTGTCCGTCGTTGTGGGCTCCCGAGGAGAGTCCTTCCATCCAAGGAACAAAGGTCGTCAATCGACATCGTCGCATGTATCTTATGGGTGCATTTGGACCAATGTTGGAGCTTATGTATCGCATGGGTGCATCTGGACAAATGTTGGAGCTTAGTTTCGGATATTTCATACGGTTAATACTCTGAAAAACCGCAAATTGGTATACTTGTGACAAATTTATCAAAAACTATTTTTTTGACCATGAAAAATCTCAAACTGGTATACTTGTGACAAATTTACCCCGATTAATAATAAAAAACCCTAAACTGATACGTCTATGACAAATTTATCATATACTAAGTTATTCGACCACAAAAAAAACCAAAAACTGGTAAATTTATGACAAATATATCCTCTGCTAAATTTGATTAATAATACAAAAAAAAAATTATAAACCGTGACAAATGGAGTATAAAATCTCAATTGGCAAATGCAGTAGATACTTTTATGTATAGAAGCTTGATTGGATGTCTCATGTATCTAATAGCAACCATACCATATATTCTATTTGCTGTGAATGTTCTATCCAAGTTCATGAGTAATCCTAGTCAGTTACATTTGGTTAGCCTATGAGAATTGACACGTGAGATTAATTGTGCTAAAAAAAGATAGTCAACTATCATGTATCATTTAACTTAATAATTTGATAGTAAAATTTAACGAAAACTAACATAGGATAAATTTATTACAAGTGTATTAATTTTGGGTAAATTTGTCAAAGATTTATTGGTTTTGGGGTTTTTGATGGTCAAAATAATAATTTGAGGTAAATTTGTGATAAGTATATTAGTTTGAGATTTTTTAAAGTGTTAATCCTATTTCAAAAAAGAGGGAGGGTTGATTTGTGGCACTTGGTAGCCTCACCGACACGCATGATTTTCATCCCTCCTCGGGGAGAGACGTAGGGGAGAGATGTTCCGTCCACTCTTGAGAAGCCAAATGAAAAAAACATTCATTTTTTGCTGGGTCCCACGCGTTACCTTTTGCAGAAAACCAATTTGCTTGCTTGCTAATAGAACAGTTTTTGAGCTACTCAAGAATGATAGCTAGTCATGATATACAAATTCTTGAAAGTATGGACTTTACAATAAATTATAGTTATTTATTATTTGATTCTTTTATCATCTATAATAGATTTTTGTTCTGTAGATTAAAACCAGTATACCCAATCATTTCTCTTTGCCAACTATTCGGTAACGCTTGTCCTCGTGTTGAAACCAGCCCTTCTTTGACTTATGATGGACGGCGAATTTCCCACTTTCCTCTTCTTCTTTGTCCTTATCCTCGACCGGTCACGCGAATTCACCGACCCCTTCTGTAGCTCTGTTCGCGATGGGCCTCGGCGCGTTCGGTCTACTCAAAAACCAGAGGAAAAAAGAAAGCAAGAAGAGAGAGGTTTCAAGTTTCGATTCAATGCGCGTTTTCTGCGTTGATTCTTTTTCCCAAAAGTCGTCAACCTTGTGTTATAAACTGCAACACCTAACACTGGTCGCCATTGAAACTCCCTCTCTCACCCTGAAAAAGTTTCCACTCGTGTTCTTGATTCTCCCTCTCTCCGGAGCAATGCTTGGGGCATTTGTCAACGGTGGAATGCCCTTCACCGGCAAAAACAGAGCAAAATTCTTGCTTTTCTCCTTGTTTTTCGTGTCATCGTCTCTGTTTTCGTATTCTCGCGCAGCAAATTCGATCTCGCGAGGGCAGTTTGTCAGAGACGGCGAGACTCTGATTTCTCCTTCTGGGAATTTCGAGCTGGGGTTCTTTAGCCCTGCGAATTCCTCTCTTAGATATGTTGGTATTTGGTACCACGTGAGTGTTAAGACAGTTGTCTGGGTCGCGAACAGAGATAGCCCTGTTTCTGGTGAATCTGGAGTTATGACAGTTTCAAATGATGGAAATTTGATGGTTTTAGACGGTAATAATGGCACAGTTTGGTCTAGTAGCATTAACTCCTCCTCTGTGCCCACCAACTCGACAGCTGTTTTGATGGATACCGGAAATCTGGTTCTTTTGGCCAGTCCAGAGGCTGACTCCGCTAGTGCTGGCGGTGACGTCAGCAACTCAAATTGGCAAAGCTTCGACCACCCGACGGACACGTACTTGCCCGGCATGAGAGTGAGGGTGAATTCCACTGATGGAGAGAACCGTGCCTTCAGGTCGTGGAAATCGTCGGACGACCCTTCCCCTGGGAACTTCTCTATGGGCGTTGATCCCCGGTTGCCACCACAGATAGTGATCTGGGGCCAGTTGGGCCGGGAATGGAGGAGCGGGCATTGGAATGGGCAGATTTTCACCGGCGTGCCAAATATGACCTACAGTTATCTGTATGGGTTCCGGCTCTGGAGCATCCAGGCAGACGGAAGCAGGTATTTTAGGTACAGTCCGTTGAATAGCTCCAATCTCTTGATGTTCCGTATACTTTGGAACGGGACGGAAGAGCAGTTGCTCTGGGATGAGACTAGTAATGCATGGACTGTGCTTCAAGAACAGCCTGCTAAGGAATGTGACCTCTATAATAAGTGTGGAGATTTTGCAATATGTAATGAACTGGACTCTCCCAAATGTAGTTGCATGGAAGGGTTCAGTCCGAAGTCACCAGATCAATGGAACAGGGGCAACTGGTCCGCGGGTTGTGCTCGGAAGACCCAATTACAGTGTCGGGACAACAGCAGCAGGATGGATGGCTTCTTGAAATTGGATGGCGTGAAGTTGCCAGATTTCGTGGATTCTGTTTCAGCCATTATCAGGGACGAGTGTGAGGCGAAGTGTCTGGAGAATTGTTCGTGCAACGCTTTTGCATTTGATGTAGGCATCGGGTGCATGCTGTGGACCGAGAATTTGATAGATGTGCAGCAATTTGACAAGGGCGGACTCACCCTCCAAATTCGTCTTGCCAATTCTGAATTACGTATGATCTCTTTTCAATATATTCCTTTGCAATTTAAAAATTTGATCATCTTCTCCAAAGTAATGTTTCCTATTCCTTGTGATCGTCTTTTTGTGTGATAAAGGCCAACATTGATTGTGTGACTTATCAAAAAAAGCACTGAGATTGTTACATATAGAATTAGGTTAATGGAGGTCAGGGATAACAACAATTAGTGCAACTGAATAACATGAATCTAGCCTGTGTAGTATCAGAACGGAACGAAATATATCACCGTCAACAGAGAACACCATCAGATGTTTCCAGTCTCAAATAAAAACTCTGGCATAACTAGGTGTTTTCAAGCTTATATGAAGGGGGAGTATCAGGACATTATGCATGAAAAGGTCCTATTCATCATCATATCTTGATTTGTTATATGGCTTACCCAAAATCTCTCGTCTGACCTGCCTGCAACAAGAAGTCGTGCATCATAGAATAGACAAAACATCTATCGTCTGAGTTGTTTTTGCTAATGACTTTGGATATTTTGTAGAATACTTGCACACTTTCCAACCCGTATAACATAATTTCTTTCTCTTATCTATGAATAGGAACAAAGAGCAAAATATCGAAACTTTTCATAATAATTACTGTCTTGGTTGGAGCATTTGTTCTTGGTGTACTCGTATGGTTGTTATGGAGGTTCAAGGACAATTTAAAAGGTGAGATTTTCTTCTGAAGTGAATGATTTTGTTGCTCCTTGTATTCTTATTTACATGTTAGTAAACTTTAAATGCAGGATTCTTGATTTTCTATTGGAAAAATAAGAAACTTCCATTGTTGGATAATTTTGTTAAGAACGAAGAGCTATCTGCTGAATTATCCGGACCAGATGGTCTTGCTAGAGATGCTAAGCAAGTAGGAGGAGCTGATATAACAGTGTTCAACTTCAGTTCCATAGAAGCTGCTACAAACTTCTTTTCTGAAGAAAACAAACTTGGACTGGGAGGATTTGGTCCTGTTTACAAGGTAAAGCTAAATGATCACCAGTTGTAGACTTTGAGATGTCATAGAGGCATACTTAACTGTCTACCCTCTGAATCTGCAGGGAAAGCTTTTTGGAGGACAAGAAATAGCCGTTAAGAGGCTTTCAAGGAAGTCGAGCCAAGGACTAGATGAATTTAAGAATGAAGTTATGTTAATTGCGAAATTACAACATAGAAATCTCGTGAGACTTCTTGGATTTTGCGTTCAAGAGGAAGATAAGATGCTCGTTTACGAGTACATGCCCAACAAGAGCTTGGATTCTTTTATTTTCAGTAAGTTGTCAATCATCTGAATTTGGTTTTTTGCATTCCATGAAGGAATTGTCATGAAAACAATTCATTTGATTTTTCTTCACTTTTCAAAAAATATTGTAGATCCAGCAAAGCGAGCGAAACTCGACTGGAAGAAACGTTTTGAGATTATTGAAGGGATAGCACGAGGCCTCCTCTATCTCCATCGAGACTCTAGACTGAGGATTATCCATCGTGACTTAAAAGCTAGTAACATTTTGTTGGATGAAGAGATGAACCCGAAAATATCAGACTTTGGTATGGCGAGAATTTTTGGTACAAATGAAAATGAAGCAAGCACCAATCGAGTGGTTGGCACATAGTAAGTTGAATTTTTTCCTCGTGAGAAAAAGAAAGTGCATATGTGACTCCAAATGTTTGATTAGTGTGGAGTGGACTGACTTATCTACCAATATAATTGCAGTGGTTACATGTCTCCAGAGTATGCAATGGAAGGTCTATTTTCGGTCAAATCTGATGTGTATAGCTTTGGGGTATTATTACTGGAGATCGTTAGTGGCAAGAAAAACCTTGGCTTTCGCACGCCGGAACATCCTAACCTTATCGTCAATGTGAGTTCATCCTTATCTGTATTCAAGCTACTAGGCACCAAAACTCTCATCTTAAGATATGTTTGCATCTGCCTTTGATTAGGGTTGTCTCAGTCTGGTTTCCACTTGTCCATTGTCTGTTGCTTAGAAACTATCGATCATATAAAAAAGCATAGTGCTATCAACAGATGTTATTGCACATTAGGACAATATACATTTGAATTAGCTATTCGTTCGTTTACATCTAAGTCAAACTGTTTTCACTTGCGTGCATGACGATTTCAGGCTTGGCACCATTTGAAAGAAGGGAAGGGGATGGAGCTTATTGATCCCTGTATCAGGGACACGTGCTCTACGGATAAGGTATTGCGATGCATACAAGTTGGACTGCTGTGCGTGCAGGACTCCGCTGTAGATAGACCGGCCATGCCTTCCGTTATGCTACTATTAGAAAGCAAAACAGCAGATCTTCCCTTCCCGAAACTACCCAGGTCAACCTCGATCACGGGTTCCATGGATACTTGCTCTTTGTCTGAAAGCCAAGAAATAGAGTCATTGAACGGCGTAACAGTTAGCTCCGTGGATGGTAGATAGGGCGAATGTGATTCATTCTTGTTTTCTCTTCACTTTGCTCCTGTGATCTTTACAACAGGATAAGTATTATTGGAACTGTGCACATGTACTTTTGCTAAAAGGCTTAGAACTTGACTCCCTGGTCTTGATATGAAAGTGTCTTTATTGCTTTTTATACTGCAGTATCTCATTCAATTGCATTTAGGACTGGCGTTTCAGGTAAAAGCTGTCGCTTTGTGACCTCCTGGAAACGGCTAGGTAATTGTTGGAATAAAAAAATACGCGAAAACGATAGAATTTTGTAATTTACGTCAACGTGATTTTCACGGGAGAAACAAACGAGAAATAATAAAAACATCAGATTCACCCCGCGGTGGACACGTTGGTTTGCGCTCTCAACTCTCATTCAGGAGGGGAGGGATTTGAAATTTCGCGCCCCTGTTACGTGACTTAAGTGGAGTGCTGTGGGAGGTGGGTCTCGCGCTAGTGTCCTGAGTTTGCGTCGCTGATTGCCGACTGTACGGCGGTTCCCGAGTAATAATAATAATAATAATAATAATAATAATAATAATAATAATAATAATAATAATAATAATAATAATAATAATAATAATATCAAAATATTGGTACCTATGTCCACACAGAGAGCTAACAGCAAATAATTTACTATAATTGAAGAACAAAGTTTACAATTTTTTACACATTCAAGTGCTTTTTACACTTAAATTTAAGTTCAAACAAAAAATATTTATAAATAAATAACTCACTTGGACATAAACTCAGTATACAAAATTACTGCGCATCTAAGCTTAAAGGAAAATGCTCTATATACAGCAAAACAAGAACTCTAGTATTCATCTTTTGGTTCACGTACGTACGGATTTACATTAATCTTTTTTGATCGTGTGGCGCTCTCCTGGACGTTCCTTTTGTGTGGCTCTGTCTTCTTCTTAGGGCTTCAGCGGCTCCACCGGAAAGAGAGAAGACGTATTCTGTTTTATTTGTGCCCCACCATGTGCTTCTTTCTTGAATGGGAATTGGGACGCTGCAGGTAAGGTGAAGAAACCCTTACTTTTTCCTTTTGTTGTATTTTATTTTCTCTTTTATAAACTTTTATGGAGTCCAACGAAGCTTATTTTGTTAACCGAAGACATCCAAAACCCAAAAAGAATTTCGAATTTCTTTTCTTATACATAATATTAGATATTATTTTTATCAAAAAAATGTTTGGACGATCAAATAATAAATTTTTTTATCCAATTGGATTAAGTTTTGCAAACACTCAAATTTGAGACATAATTTAACAATAAGATTGCATACAATAGACCCGAAGTGATTCGGCTGTCTCAGGATCCTGCGCACAATGGCAGCTCCATGCACCAACTGCCCTTTTATTCCAGCTTTCAGCAGGTTCTGTGCCTAAGGGGAATTCATCTTTTGAGACCAACAAATTACCTCGTCTGTCTAATTGATGTGATTATATACACATCTTGCATTTTACATGTGAAGCTTGTTTTGCACGGGAGAGGGAGTGTTCTTGGATATGCTCGATCTATAAGCTGAGGGCTTGTCTTCAATTTTTGGAACCAAAGTCGATCTTGCTTCACTAGTGTATGTACACGCACATACGGTTCCTGAGTGAGAGCATAATGCTCTCATAATCGATAAACATCAAATTTAACATAAGGAAGAATGGTGAAAATTTCAATTACCATCCTCACTATGCATCGCTCAGGTCTGAGTGCCATCGCCACCAGCTCACATTTCAGTGCAGAGCCTGAGCCCGAGTCCCATGGCCGTGCTCTTTCTAGCTCAGATCAGCAAAATGCTTTCTGGTCTATCGATGCAAAGGTCCAGCGAAACAATTCGGCCACAGTGCTTTCAAATTACAGAATCCAGGACATGTACAACTCCCCAGCTCCCCAGGCGGGGCGCTACCTTTACATGTTCTATAGCTAGGTTTTACAGTCTTTGTCACCTGAGGTGGCAAATACGGCGGCCTATGGTTGTTCAAACTATGAAGGGGCTTGAGATGAGAGTTTGGAGGGACAAGGGGTTCCTTTCTTGTGAGATCTTCTGCTGGCAATTTGGTCTGTTTGATTAAACTCTTTGGTGTTTAGATGCAAAAGTATGCGAAGTGAAAATTTTACGTGGAGCAACCAAGGAGGACACGGTCCAAATAACAGAGAAACAGACTGGGCAATCCTAGCATGTCTTAGAAAGCAACGACTAGGAGATTTCATTTATAGAGAGCGTCCTTTCTTTGTCGTGAAATCAACACCTTGATTTGCTTTTCTAATATATGTGTCATCCTATATAGGGGTGATAAGTTCTTGGTCTGATTCAGTTTTAAGATGGAATCATGAACTGGACTGGAAGGACCGGTTCCCAATTTTGATCGCTTGGTCCTAGGATTGGGATCGGATCAGACCATCGGTTTTGGTTCAGCCCAATGGAACCAGCTACTTTTTTTTTTTTTCTCTTTCCCACTAAAGAGTGGCCGTGCACAATGAGAGAGAAAATGACAAATCTTAAGATATTGATAGAAGAAATGAAGAGTGAAGTAATTATGCCTTAGTTTGTGATACGATTGGACTAGATAGTATTTAGTTCATATTTTATTAATTTTTTAAGAAATAATAAAATAGTGTTTGTAGTTGATTCAATTCTCTCTTGAAATCGGGAACTGGGCCGCTCGGATACTGATTTCAATTTTAGGAACTAGGAACCAAGCCGACACTCTAAAAAATCAGAACGAATTGGCCGGTCTGGTCTGATCCGGTCAATTTTTGATATGGGTGGTTTATTTTGCATGCTCCTAATCCTATACTGAGAAAAAGGTTGGAAATTGACATTGTTGCAAGGACCAGACGAGAGCATTTGGACCAACGCAAGTGCATGCATGCATCCGCTCTGGCAATTTATGCTTCAAAAACAAGGTACCATTCGAAAACAACACCTGATTTCAATCTCTCCTAGGGGACCGATGTTCAGTACACTCTCGAAAACGACGTGAAAAAAAATGGGAACTTCCCATTGGATCAACGGTTCGTTAGAGCTTGTCCTCGTGCACGATCCGATACCTCTTTTGCCATGGACGATGAATCTATCGCCTTCCTTTTTCTCCTCATCTTTGACCTCTTCGTATAAACAAACACAAACTCGACGACTCCTCCGTCAACGGGAGTCGCCGATCCCACACCGGGGGTCTTAAAGGCCCTGAGTATAAAAGCAAAAAGGTCTCAAGTCTCGATCCGATGCGCATTTCTTTTTGTTGAATCCCACTTTAAAAGCCGTCAACTTCGTGTCAGAAGCTGCAATGTAAAATATTGGTTTGAGAAGTTAAGAAAGGAATTTAAAAAAGAAAAGAAAAAGAAAATAAGTTTGACCGGTCGATGAAGCAAGAAGTGGGCGTTCTCTTTTATAGGGCCCGAGCCACTTCGGGAGAGAGAGAAAAGAAGATAGAGAGAGGAAAGGAAAGAAGAAGAAGAAGAAAAAGGAAGAAGAGTTTTGGCACATACACTCTGTTGACGCCTTGCCAAGCCAACTCGACTTCGTGACATAACACCCGGTAAGAGATTAGACCCCTCGTTCGTCCAATCGAAGTAATTTACGGGTTTAAGACTCAAATTTGGAATTTTTTGAAAATCAAGTGGAGAAATCTGATTTTGGACCCATTGAGCCGCGTATTTTTTTAGAAATCATAGTTTAGGGTGTTGTGGAGTCATAGGATTTTATGAATTATGATTTGAGTTTATGGTTTATTTGAAACAAAATTTCAAAGTTTTTGCACACAGTGAACAGTATGCGTCCAACAACTTTGGGCCTGTATTTTGTCGTTTTTCGGCTTGCATTTTGGGATGTTCAAGTTGGGATTCTTGTAGTACATTTGAAGGGTTTTTATTTTATTTTATTATAAATACATTCAACATTCAAAACGGGTTTCAAAGGAGAAAGTTATGGCATAATTAATTTTTACGCTTAAATTTTGCGTTGTGAATGGGTTGAATAATCATTTTGGATATGCGATTTGTTAGCACGTAAGAGCCTTTTTGCTAGAGTTAACACGTAGTTTAGTTGTTTCATAGTTAAGGCGGAGTTTTATTTGATTTTAACATTATTCATCGGTTATTTGATAGGGCCCTGAGTTCAACGATATGAGTATCATTTATTGTTTGGTAGTAGGCAATGAGGTGAGTGGTACTATATTTTCTTTGATTTTGTAAAACTATGTTTTGAAGTATATATATATGAGCATTTTTATTGCATAAAAGTCCGATTGAGCATTTGCTACTGTTATGAATGTTGAAAAGCGTGTTATACAAAGCTTGTGGAGTAATATATATATGAAATTACTTTGCAATTGATTTATGGAAATATTTATGATGATTTGACAAATGGTTAGGAAATGGATGATGGGCTATGCCGCAAAATGTTATTTGCTTGGTTTAATATATTGATTTCTAGATTGGATTTACGGTATTGGAGGATGGTTATTTATGCTTAATATGACTGTTAATCTAGTGAGGGGTTTTTGCGGTATGCATACCAAGTTAATGATATAATTTTGGGCTAAGTCACTAGCTTTGTAGGTGGAGACCTTGTCAAGGGGAATCTTAGTCGCCTTGTCAGAAGGCGTTGTGTCGTGACCATGGTAGAATATTGAGTAATAGATTAGTCAATACATGGACCAAAACGATATGTGTTTTTTGATGGAGATTCTTCAATGGAGTTGACCATTGATAATTGACTTAGTATAAGGCTTTGATGGTAAAAAATAACTTTTATATGATTCGATATGTATTTTATACATAGTGGTAGCTTGATTACTTAGAAGATACGTACTACTCATTTTGCTGTTGTTACTCATGCCACTCGTCCTTTGATCTTCTTTTTAGGTTCCTTAGTTAGTAGATCAAGAGTGCTATCGATGGGGACCTTCGAAAGTAAGTTTTGGGTATGTTTTTTGAGGCTATGTGAGTAGAAGGATGGCTGTGTCACCCCATCCCTATAGTTTTCGGGGTGTGACAACTACAACGCCCAACATGGGTCGCCATTGAAGCCCCCTCTCTCACCCATGAAAAGTTTCCACTTGTGTTCTTGATTCTCCCTCTCCCTGGAGCAATGCTTGAGGCATTTGGCAACGGTGGAATGCCGTTCACCGGCAAAAACAGAGCAAGTCTCTTCCTTATCTCCTTGTTTTTCATGTGGTCGTCTCTGTTTTCATATTCTTGTGCAGCGAATTCGTTATCGCAAGGGCAGTTGGTCCGAGATGGCGAGACTCTGGTTTCTCGTTCTGGGAACTTCAAGCTGGGGTTCTTTAGAACTGAGAATTCGTCTCTTAGATATGTTGGTATTTGGTACCGCAAGATAAGTTTTAAAACATGCGTGTGGGTTGCAAACAGAGATAGCCCTGTTTCTGATGAATCTGGAGTTCTGACAATTTCAAGTGATGGAAATTTGATGGTTTTAGATGGGGATCATCGCTTAGTTTGGTCTAGCGGCATTAATTCTTCCTCTGTGGCCACCAACTCAACAGCTGTTTTGACGGATGCTGGAAATCTTGTTCTTCTGGCCAATGCAGATGCTGACACTGCTAGTGCTGATGGTCATGTTAGCAATGCATACTGGCAAAGCTTTGAACACCCGACAGACACGTTTTTGCCTGGCATGAGAGTGAGGGTGAATTCTGCGGCTGGAGAGAACCATAACTTAAGGTCATGGAGATCGTTGAACGACCCTTCCCCTGGGAACTACTCTATGGGCATCGATCCCCGGTTGCCACCACAGATAGTGATCTGGGGCCAGTCAGGCCGGGAATGGAGGAGCGGGCATTGGAATGGGCTGGTTTTCACCGGCATGCCAAATATGACTGGCAATATTGAAAATGGGTTCAGGCTTTCGACCCCTGAGGAGGATGGAAGCATGTATTTTACATACACACCGTTGAATAGGTCCAATCTCTTGATGTTCCGTATACTTTGGAATGGAATGGGAGAGGAGTTAGGCTGGGATGAGACTAATAATGAGTTGACTGTGCTGAAAAAACAGCCTGCTAAGGAATGTGACGTATATAACAAGTGTGGAGATTTTGCAATATGCAATGAAATGGGCTCTCCCAAATGTAGTTGCATGGAAGGGTTCATTCCGAAATCACCGAATCAATGGAAGAGGGGTAACTGGTCCATGGGTTGTACTTGGAAGACCCGATTACAGTGTGGGAACAACAGCAGCATTTCAGTGGGAGATGGTGGCAGGATGGACCGCTTTTTGAAATTGGATGGGGTGAAGTTGCCGGATTTTGCAGATTATTTTTCAGCCACTATTGGGGATGAGTGTGAGGTGAAGTGTCTAGAGAATTGTTCGTGTAAAGCTTATGCATTTGTTACAGGCGTCTGGTGCATGATGTGGAGCAAGAATTTGATTGATGTGGAGCAATTCGCTGAGGGCGGAATGACCCTCCAAATTCGTCTAGCCAATTCTGAACCAGGTATGATCTCTTATGGGTATCCCCCCTTTGCCATTTTCAAATTTGTTGATCTTTTCTAGAATAATGTTTCTCATACCTAATGATCTTTTTTAGTATGATAAAGGCCACAACTGATTGTGTGACTTAGCAGAAAAGGAACTGAGATTCTTTTCTATGGAATTGAATTTATGGAGGTCAGGGATCTCAACAGTTGGTGTAACTGAATAACATGAATCTGGCCTTTTGTAGCATCAGAAAGGAATGAAAGCAGTCACTGTCAAGAAAGATCACCATATGACGTATCCATAATGGTAGTCTCCAATAACAAACTCCAGCATAACTAGCTACTTTCACGTTTATAGGAAGGTGAAGGATCAGAACTTTGATGAATATAACGGTCCCATTCATCAGCAGATGGTTTGTCACATGGCTTGGCTGAAATTTCCTTTGTCTCACCTGCCTGCAACAAGAAGCGTGTATCACACGATAGACAAAACATTTATTGTCACAGAGTTTATCTGTACTAATGACTTTGGATATCTTATAGAGTACTTCCAACACTTTCCGATTACTGATGATCTACTATAATTTTAATTTCTTTCTCTTCTCATGAATAGGAACAAAGAGCAAAATATCCAACCTACGAATGATAGTTACTGCTGTTGTTGGAGCGTTTGTTTCCAGTATAACAGTATTTTTGTTGTGGAGGTTCAAGAACAATTTAAAAGGTGAGATTTCAGTCTGTGGAGTGAATGATTTATTAGTCTTTATTTTCTTATTTACGTGTTAACGAACTATAAATACAGGATTCTTGTTTGATGATATTGTTAAGAGCGAAGAGCTACATGTTGATTTGTCCGGACCAGATGGTCTTGCTAGTGATGCTGAGCAAGTAGGAGGACCTCATATACCAGTGTTTGACTTCAGTTCCATAGAAGCTGCAACGAATGTCTTTTCTGAAGAAAACAAGCTTGGACTGGGAGGATTCGGTCCTGTTTACAAGGTAAAGATATATGATCACCAGTTCTAGACTCGTGATATCATATTTGCATTCTTAATTGTCTACCCTCTGAATCTGCAGGGAAAGCTTCTTGGAGGACAAGAAATAGCCGTTAAGAGGCTTTCGAGGAAGTCAAGCCAAGGGGTTGAGGAATTTAAGAATGAGGTTATGGTAATTGCGAGATTACAACATAGAAACCTTGTGAGACTCCTCGGATTCTGTGTTCAAGGCGAAGATAAGATGCTCGTTTATGAGTACATGCCAAACAGGAGCTTGGATTATTTTATTTTTGGTAAGCTGAGTCGAACATTTGAATTTGATCTTTTGCATTCCTTGAAAGAATTGTCATGAAAGTCATCGCATGTGTCTTTTCTTCTCTTTTCAAAATTTGATGCAGATCCAGCGAAGCGAGCACAACTGAACTGGAAGAAACGTTTGGAGATTATTGAAGGGATAGCACGAGGCATCCTCTATCTTCATCGAGATTCTAGATTAAGGATTATTCATCGTGACCTAAAAGCCAGTAATATTTTGTTGGACGAAGAGATGAACCCAAAAATATCAGACTTTGGCATGGCGAGAATTTTTGGTGGGAATGAAAATGAAGCGAGTACCAATCGAGTGGTTGGCACGTAGTAAGTTGAATTTCTTCCAAGTGAGAATAAGAAAAGTGCATCTCTGACTCAAAATGTTTGATCAGGTTTAGTGGATTGATTCATTTGCCCTTGTAATTGCAGTGGTTACATGTCTCCAGAGTATGCGATGGAAGGTCTATTTTCGTTCAAATCTGATGTGTACAGCTTCGGGGTATTATTACTGGAGATCATTAGCGGCGAGAAAAACATTGGCTTTCGCACGCCGGAACATTCTAATCTTATCAGCCATGTGAGTTCATCCTCATTTGTATTTGAGATAATAGGCACGAAAACTCTCGTTTCAGCAGATGTTTGCAACTGCTCAGTTTGTTCTGTTTAAAACTGTTGTCTCGGTCTGGTTTCTACTTCTCCATTGTCTGTAAGTAAAGTGATATCAACAGACGTTATTAGGCACGCGGACAATATACATTTGAACTCGCTGTTCAGGTGTTTACATCCAAGGGGTTGTACAAAGTGTTTTTCACACAAATGCATGATGATTGCAGGCTTGGCATCACTGGAATGAAGGGAAGGCGATGGAACTAATCGATCCTTGTATCAGGGACATGTGCTATGTGGATGAGGCATTACGGTGCATACAAGTCGGACTATTGTGTGCGCAAGACTCTGCCAGAGATAGACCGCTCATGTCTTCCGTTGTGCTACTATTAGAAAGTGAAACAGCAGGTCTTCCCCTCCCGAAGCCACCCAGGTTAACCTCGATTGGGGGCTTCTTAGGTTCTTATTCTTTGGGTGAACCAACGGGTCTTTCAATACCAATACAACCCAGCTTAACCTCAATCACGGGCTCCATAGATACGTATTCTTTGTTTGAAAGCCAAGAAATTGAATCATGGAACTCGTGACAGTTGCTAGGCGGATGGTAGATAGGGCCAATGTGATTCTTCATGTTGTTTTGTCTGTTTGTTCTTGTCATCTTTACAATAAGAACAGTGTTCTTGAAATTGTGCGCATGTGTTTTTGTCAAAAGGCCCTACGTGAAACAGAAAAATCATTACTTGATTCCCTGGTCTAGTTATGAAAGTGTCTGCATTGCTTTTTAAAAAGTAGCTACGCATTTGGTTGTTTTTAGGACTAGCATTTCGGGTAAAAGTTGTTGCTGTGTGACCTCTGGTTCGAGTCGCAGAAATAGTTTTCTTGCAAAAATCTGTGTACATTATAACCAAAGTGGTTGGACCTGTCCCATCATCCCGCGCAGAGTGGGATCTCCGTGCACTGGCTGCTGTTTTATTCCAGCATTTTGCAGTTTGCTATGCCTGAAGTGAAAATTCATCATTTTGGGACCAAGATGTTGCCCTGTTTGTCCGGCCGATGTGATTATATACACATCTTGTCTTTCACCGGTGAAGCTCATTTTGCAGGTGTGTGAATGGATACGCTCGATCTATATAAGCTGAGGGCTTGTTTTCAATTTTTGGAGACAAAATCAATGTTGCTAAACTAATGAAATATAAAATTTCGCCTATTTATTGAACAGTTCAAACATTTGGAGCAGCTCGATGCCTTCTGCTTGGGGTGAGGTTCAGCTGCAGGTAGCAGCAGCTTTACTGTTGCTTCCAAGATGCTCGTCATGCGTTCATCAAGTGCCTGTTCTCCTACACGTGCACTGATGTTTCCGAAACCCTTCTCCCCTGGCATCTGTCAGCTGCTGCTGCGAGACTCCCGCCAACATACATGAGACTCGCGCCAACCACCGCCATTCCAGCCTTTGTCATCACCACACCCCGACCTTGAGGAGCACCCTTTCCCTCCCCCCTCTTTCTCAACCTCGGAAGAGGATCTAAGACTCGATTTGGGGTTGACTTGCCTGAGCTTCGACCTCCCATGATGACTCAATATCGGGAAAGTACTAGCCTTCTCTGTAATTATCATTTCGAGAAAATTATATAAAGGTGACGATTTAAAGGAAGACGATTCAATCCTAAATTCTTCAAACTTTGCTATTCTAAGTCCTAAACATTTGTACAAAATTCCAATGCAACCCTTTTGGCCACTTGGAAAATCGCTAATGTGGCGACGCAAAAATTGTCCAAGTCAACATGCCACATAGAATGGCTGGCTATAAGTGGACATCACTTAGCAATATCTTGTTATAGATAAAGCCAAATATTTGTTTTTAGGGGCTTTTTTGTCTTTTCTATTAGATTTCCTTTTAGGTTAAAAGTGTTACCTATATATTAGCGATGGAAAAACCCTAGCCGTCAAGACGCTGAAAAAGGAAATAGAGAGGCAAGAAAAAGAGAGAAGAAAAAAGTGAGTTTTTTCTTGATAAGAGTTCTCAATCTCTTTGTGCCCTGATCTTGAGAGAAGATCGTCGTTGTATTCCAACTTTTCCAAAGTCTAGTGGATTCGCAGAGTGCCTCTGCGCGGAGACGTAGCCCAGGTTTGGGTGAACTTCGATAATAAATTTTCTGGCGTGTTCATCTTATTCTGCTATTTTATTACTATATTCTGTCTGGTGAATTGTTTGCGAGCATTATTTTTTTGGAATCGACGTGCGATTTCGTAACAACTGGTATCAGAGCCTAGGTTGGCTAATCGAGAACATCGAGGGTTTTTCAGTGACGTTCGATTTAAAGCAAACAGGATGGCAGAAGATAAAATCAGAATCGATAAGTTCAATGGAGAGGATTTCGGATGGTGGAAACTACAAATAGAGGATTATCTTTATAAAAAAGATCTCTATGCACCACTTGAGGGTTGGAAACCCGAGATGGCGGAAGTGGATCCGACAGCAGAAGCCAGATGGAAAATTCTTGATCGAAAGGCATTAGGTGCGATTCGTCTAGGGTTGACGAAAAAGACAGGATACCACATCGCGAAAGCAAAAACTGCAAAAGAAGCCATGGATATTCTAACGAATATTTTTGAGAAGCCATCCACATCAAATCAGGTATTTTTGCTGAAGAAACTGGTTAATATGAAGTTATCTGATAGAGGTTCCGTGGCAGAGCATATTAATAGTTTCACGCAGGTCACGGGTCAATTGGAATCCGCAGGCATAAATTTAGATATGAAGTTTCAAGCTTTATTATTTTTATGTTCTCTTCCAGAAAGCTACAATACCGCAGTGCAGGGAATTTCGAGCACCATGAAGGATGATTTAACTCTTGATGATGCTGTGAGTAGTATCATGGATGAAGAGATGCGAAGGAAAGTCTCAGGTGGAGATAATTTTTCTGCATCTACATCTTCAACGGCACTTGCAGTGGAGAACCGTGGAAGAAGTAAAAGTAGAGAAAATTTCAGTGGTCGTGGCAGATCACAATCAAGGGGTAAGAGACAGGTTGCAAAAGATGAGTGTTGGTTTTGTCACAAAACCGGACACTGGAGGTTTCAGTGTGAAGCCTACAAAAAGAAGCAGCAAGATGAGAATCAAGGTGCTAATGTAGTTAGCGATAAATCTTTGCTAGATAACTTGTGTTTGTCTGCAGGGTTTGACTTGACAACAGATAAATGGTTTATTGATTCTGGCGCTTCTTTCATTGCACCTCGCAAAGAGACATATTTGATGATTATGCTAGTGGAGATTTTGGACAAATGGTTGTGGGAAACGGCCAATGTGTCCAATTGTTGGGAAAGGAACTGTGACTATGAACATCTTAGGTGGAGGACGTCTAGTTTTGCGTGAAACTAGGCATATTCCGGAATTAAAGAAAAATCTGATTTCAACTAGTAAACTTGACCAAGAAGGTTTGGTAATAACCTTTGGTTGCGAAGAGTGGAAGATAACCTCAGGGGTAAGAGTAGTAGCAAAGGGAAAGCGTACGGGTACACTTTACCTTCTCCAAGGAGACAATATCAGTGATATGGTTGCAACTACAATGGCTACAGGTAATTTATCTACTCTTTGGCATTATCGTTTAGGACATATTGGTGAAAAAGGTGTAAAGTAGTTACACTCGAGGAAATTACTTCCGGATTTACAAAAAGTTGAGTTAGATTTTTGTGAGAGTTGCATTTATGGAAAACAGAAGGCTGTTAGTTTTCAATTGAATGGGCGACAAAATAAAGGCCAGAAGCTAGAGTTGGTTCATACTGATGTATGGGGACCTGCTCAAGAACTCTATTATGGTGGTAAGAGATATTTTGTCACATTCATTGATGATGCAACAAGAAAGACTTGGGTCTATGCTCTTAAAGAAAAATCAGAAGTATTCGGGATGTTCAGAATGTGGAAGACCATGGTAGAAAAAGAAACATGTTATCAGATTAAAGCTTTGAAATCTGATAATGGTGGTGAATACACAAGTAAAGAATTTGCAAATTATTTGAGCCGAGAAGGCATACACGGGCTAAAAACTGTTTCTAGAACTCCTCAAGAGAACGGTGTAGCTGAAAGAATGAACAGAACTATTCTAGAACGTGCGAGATGCATGAGACAACATGCGGGTCTCCCGCTACACTTATGGGCCGCTACAGTTGATGCAGCTGTTTATCTTATCAACAGAAGTCCATCTAGTGCCTTGGATGGAGAAATACCACAAGAGCGGTGGTCAGGTAAGAAGATTAATTATTCATATCTAAAGGTGTTTGGTTGTATTGCATATGCTTTAATTGATAGGGAGGATAGAAAAAAGCTTGATGCTAAGTCCCAGAATTGCGTCTTTATCGAATATGGTGGCGACGAGTATGGCTATAGACTTTGGGATTATGAGAATAACAAAGTCATCCGCAGTCGCAATGTGGTATTCCATGAAGAAAAGATGTACAAGGATCGTCAGACAGAGACAGAGCATGAGAAGGTAGTACAACCAGAGTATGTTGAATTAGACATAATGCCTGTGAAGATGTTTCCAGCAGATCAAAGTTCACCTGAAAGAGAGGTTCAAGATGAGCCTATTATCAGTGAAGAGGTAGTTCAAGAAGAACGCAGTGATTCGGAGCAAACGAATGACCCTGAAGTACTTGTCTTGAGAAGGTCAACACGTGTGAGAAAGCGAAAGGTAATTTTTGATCCATCTGCTAATACTGTTTTGAGCCATGTCTTATATACAGATTCGGGGGAACCGGAGACTTATGATGAGGCAAAGGCAGACACGTCTCACTTGCAGTGGGAGTGTGCTATGAAAGACGAGATGAGCTCATTACTTCAGAACAAAACTTGGGAGTTGACCAAGTTGCCCACAGGTAAAAAAGCTTTATTAAACAAATGGGTGTACAGGGTTAAGAATGAAGCAGATGGTAGTATTAGATACAAGGCGAGACTTGTAGTCAAGGGTTTTTCTCAAAAAGAAGGGATCGACTACTCCGAGATATTTTCACCTGTAGTGAAAATGACATCAATTAGAGTTCTGCTAAGTATAGTTGCAGTGGAGGATCTTCATCTTGAGCAGTTAGACGTAAAAACAACGTTTTTACATGGTGACTTAGATGATGAATTATACATGGCACAACCTAAGAGTTTTGAAGTCAAAGGTAAGGAGCACATGGTATGTCGCTTGAAAAAAAGCTTGTATGGCTTGAAACAAGCTCCGCGGCAATGGTACTTAAAATTTGATGGTTTCATGCAAGAAAAAGGATTTGCACACTGTGAGTCTGATCACTGTGTTTATTTTCGCAAATATGATGATGGTGACATTGTGTATCTATCTTTATATGTGGATGACATGCTTGTGGCTAGTTCCAATATGAAGAGAATCGTAGAAGTGAAGAAGATGTTATCATCACAGTTTGCTATGAAAGACTTGGGAGAGACCAAGAATATTTTAGGCATGAAAATCATCAGAGACAGGGAAAATAAGAAATTATGGTTGTCGCAGGAAGACTATGTGAACAGGATGTTAAAGAGATTTAACATGGACAAGGCAAAACCGGTTGCAAATCCTCTAGCGAGTCACTTCAAACTTTCCAAGGATATGTGTCCAAACACTTAACTTTTGAAAGATGAGATGGCGGTAGTTCTATATGCATCAGCAGTGGGGAGTTTGATGTATGCCATGGTGAGCACGAGACCAGACATTGCACAAGCAGTGGGAGTTGTGAGTCGATATATGCAGAACCCAGGCAGAGAGCATTGGAATGCAGTTAAATGGATATTGAGATATCTAGCAGGTACTTCCAATTGCTCACTTTGTTATGATGGTACATCTCTAGAGTTGCAGGGTTATGTAGATGCAGATCATTCGGGTGATCGAGATAGTGGTAAGAGTACCACTGGATATGTCTTTACAGTTGCAGGTACAACAGTGAGTTGGGTATCTCAACTACAAAAGATAGTGGCTTTATCGACGACAGAGGCAGCATATGTAGCGATTACAGAAGCCTCCAAGGAAATCATGTGGTTACAAGATTATATGGAGGAGTTACATCGAAAACAGCTAGTCAGTACACTGTGGAGTGATAGTCAAAGTGCAGTGCACTTAGCAAAGAATGCAGCTTATCACTCAAGGACTAGACATATCAAGAAGCATTATCACTTTATCAGGTCAGCATTGAAAGATAATGAATTAAAGCTACAAAAGATTGATGGCTCGAAGAATCCAGCTGACATGATGACCAAGGTAGTAGATAGAGAGAAGCATATTTTCTGTACTACTACCATTGGTATTACTCCATGTTGATTGATGAGGAGTATCGCAGAGGCACAAGTTTTTCAACTACTATTTTTTGAAGAAGATGGATGCAAAGTTGCTTGGTGCTTTGGTATATTTGTCTTCAAGTGGGAGATTGTTATAGATAAAGCCAAATATTTGTTTTTAGGGGCTTTTTTGTCTTTTCTATTAGATTTCCTTTTAGGTTAAAAGTGTTACCTATATATTAGCGATGGAAAAACCCTAGCCGTCAAGACGCTGAAAAAGGAAATAGAGAGGCAAGAAAAAGAGAGAAGAAAAAAGTGAGTTTTTTCTTGATGAGAGTTCTCAATCTCTTTGTGCCCTGATCTTGAGAGAAGATCGTCGTTGTATTCCAACTTTTCCAAAGTCTAGTGGATTCGCAGAGTGCCTCTGCGCGGAGACGTAGCCCAGGTTTGGGTGAACTTTGATAACAAATTTTCTGGCGTGTTCATCTGATTCTGCTATTTTATTACTATATTCTGTCTGGTGAATTGTTTGCGAGCATTATTTTTTTGGAATCGACGTGCGATTTCGTAACATATCTAGCATTTATTGGTTAGAACAATTGTATTGAAATTTTGTGTAAAGGTTTATAACTACATTGATAAAAATGAAAAATTAAGGACTAAATTAACATTTGTACAAAAAGTTTAAGACTGATTAGGTAATTATCTTAGATGAAGAGAGACACCAAAGTTGGTGCCTGCACAATTGCTCATGGTTGGCTATTCTTTGGCACTGGTTGTGTCGTTTGGAGAGAGATCTCGTAGACATGTAGCAGTCCTCAATGAATGGGGTTGCATAAAATACAGGTTTTAAAACCCGAACAGATTAAATTTAGATGAGAAGTTTACCTATTCATGCTCGCCTCTCATTTCGTGAAATGATTCGTGTCATTTCCTTTCATTATAAAATTGTTTAAACCTAACAACAAAATGTTTTCTTTTAAAAATTGAGTAAAAACGTGTCAATTTAGGTCAAGTTCAAGTTAAGTTGTCTCGTGTCATCTCAATCCGAGCGGTGTTCTTGTGTCATGTCCGAATTGCCGCCTCTAATATCTGTTAATGCCATGGGTTGCAGCCAGAAATTTGCCTAAGCACCCCTGGCGACGAAGGTAGAAGAGACCATTTGAGATCTGGTTGGATCCCGACATCTACTGTGACGACCTAGACCCGAGGCAGTACGGAGGGACGGACTAAGATCGCCTCGGCAGTACGCGGGCGAGGCTAAGGGCATTTCTCTTGTCCCACATCGCTTGGGGAGGAGTCTTGGGCCTTGTTTAAAAGGCTTGGGTCCCTTTAATTGTGTGACGCGTTTTAAAACCGTGAGGGAAAAGACCGTGGCTGGGATGGCGGTTCATTCGCGCCAAGGCGGGTGACCCAAAGCGGACAATATCACACAGTGGTCCGGGTCCTTACAAATGGTATCAGAGCCGGCTCCCGCAGCGTGTGGGGCCACAGCGAGGGCGCTGTGCCTTAAGGGGGGGAGAATGTGACGACCTAGACCCGGGGCAGTACGGAGGGACGGACTAAGATCGCCTCGGCAGTATGCGGGCAGGCTAAGGGCATTTCTTTTGTCCCACATCACTTGGGGAGGAGTCTTGGGCCTTGTTTAAAAGGCTTGGGTCCCTTTAATTGTGTGACGTGTTTTAAAACCGCGAGGGAAAATACCGTGGCTGGGATGGTGGTTCGTCCGCACTAGGGCGAGTGACCCAAAGCGGACAATATCACACAATGGGTCCGGGTCCTTACATCTACTAATAGAAGCACGATTCGTGATGTTAAGTGACGGTTCCGGTGAGGTTGGAGTGTCCTGAAGCTGTCTTATTTTGCTCGTCTCCACTTTTTTATTGGTTGTGTGAAGTGGAAGTGGAAAATACCAATCCTAGGTAATATAATGGAAGGGGAAAACTTAGCTAGGAAATTTCTTGATTCCCTCCTATTTGCTGCCTGCCATTGGTGTGTATGTTCAAAATAGGAGGAAATATTTAGTGGTTGCTAACCATCCGCTCATCCGCCTACGTGGCACACGCAATCCACTCAAAACGCGACACTTGTCCAGTGATCTAGATGTGAATAAAAAATTTTAAAAATTAAATAAGCTTTCTTTTCCCCCTCCTATGGCTTGCAGAAAAGTACTGAGCAGCAATTAAATGTTCACTTTCAAAATCCCGCCTAACAATCTCTTTTTTTTTTTCCAAATTTCAAGGGTTTTAACCTGCACTTCTAGAGAAGAGCAACTACACCCTACTCCCTCTTTCTCTCTCTCCAGCATGTCCTTACCACATCTGCCTCCGCCAACAGCCACTGCCAGTTGCAACTGTTGGTCTTGTTACGCCACGATTCTCGAGCGCACGCCCATCCCTCTCTGGTCGATAATAATTTACGACTTCCCAGAACAAGTCGCCGACTCTTTCCATTTTATTGCACATGCAGAAGCAAAAAGAAATCCCTTAACAGTAACCATCTCGAGATAGAAAAGCAAGATACGAATTCACAAATAAACATGCTTTTATATATACACCAAGTCATGCATAAAAGTCTATGGCCAAAAGGCTACAAAAGACTGGCCTTCCAAAAAGAAGCGGTCCTAACTGACCTACGCTTCCGATCACCTCCTCTTAGCTCTAGGTCCTCCCCTCGACAACCCTGGAAATGTTGTCCCACAACGGAGTGAGATATAATCTCAGCAAGTCTAAGCTCTAAATCCCAATTAGGAGAGAAATATGCCCAGAAGTATCCTAACCACACAATCACACACTTAGCATAGAGGACTTACCTTGCCTTGGTTCTACCCTGCAGATCAGTTCAAATACTCAATTAAACAATTCAATTCAAATCCACCATCAATTAGTCAATTCATTCGACTTCATACCATCAATGTCATCTATATATTATGTCGATTCGAACACTGCTCGCCTAAGCTGAAATAGATATACTCATATATCATTGCTCCCCAAAGCTGATATCTAAAATTTGCTCATCAAAGCTGCTAGATCAAATAATGCTCACCGAAGCTGCTAAATAACAAGTGCTCACCGAAGTTGATGTCTAAAGTGCTCACCGAAACTGCTAAAGCATTATTGCTTGCCATTGCTCACCGAAGCTGCTAGAGATCTATAATGATGTTAACGCTCCCTAAAACTATTATAGATCTATATTGCTCACCTAAGCTGATTTTGTACTCAAAGACCACTTTCGGTGTCAACACCCGACACCCGGCATTTTCCAATTAAAATACCAATATATCACAATCATCACTCAATTCAACAATACAGAATTCAATTGTAGAAGCTAAACACATCATTGCGATCAGCTCGAAATTTTATCAAGCGGCTCTCCCGGTATAATTTCCGGAAAAATAATTAATAATTAAATAATTATTGAAATTAAATTAAATAAATCAATTTAAATTCTAACAATACTAACCTAGGCTAGAATCATTAAATTAATAACCAATACGGACTCGAAGAAATTCTCGAACCTTTCTAGATAAATAGTACAATTTATTTAGGCCTTAACTAAACCATGTTAACCACCTAACATGCTCAATTAAATAATTACATTTCTAATTTAATCTAACTAACCACCTAATTCCTAATAAAATAAATCTAAACACCCCTTAAACGTCATTAGCTTACTAAGCAGAGTTTAGAGTATAAACTCATCGGTTAATTGCGGAAACCGGTTCACCGCGACAATAGCGCAACGACGGCCGAAATCGAAATTTTCGGTGGCATCGATGAACTTGGGCCGGGCCTAAGTTTGTTTTCAACTTGGGCTGAGCTTCAATTGACTGAGGATGGGCTGAAAACTGCTGAAGATTGGGCTGAACTTCGCTGGACTGAGGACACGGGCTGAACTTGATTCATGTGGGCTGCTAAACTCAAGATGGGCTACTGCACATGTGGGCTGGATTGAGCGAAATTGCTTGGGCTTCGCTGGCTTCTGGGCTTGCTGGGCCGAAGACACACGCGTGCAGCAACTTTGGTCTTTGATCTTCGTCGGGTTGCTGGTGGGTCAACAATCGAAGCAAGTTGGGGGAGCTTTGACCGAAGAAGGAACTGCTTGGACGTGGCAACGAAGCTCGGCTTTGTGAAGATGGGCGAGCTAACACGGACAAGGCTTCGCTGGCAGCAAGCTTGCGACCAACTTCGGTGGAATGAAGTTAACCGACCCAGCTGTAGACACACGTGCAAGAGAAGCAACGAGTGAGCTGCTAAAGACGAAAACTGCTGAGGAAATTCGTTGGCATCGAGGACGACCAAACGTGCAGCTCGTAGTCAACAAATCGATCGAGAAGATGCACCGTGGACTGAAACGTGGTGGAGCTGGCCGCGTGGAGGAAAGCTGCGGGCGTGATGATGGGTGAAGGCTTCATTCGGGCGAGGAAGAAATCGAAGCTGAGAAGTGTTGAATGCTGACTTGTGGGAGACAAAACTCAGTGGAGATGGGCGAGGGCAGTAGCAAATTGGGTCAACAAAGGGGCTTCTGTGGGTGTTGTTGACTGAGGAAGCTGCAGGCTTGGACGCATGGAGAAGCAAGCTGCTTCGGTGGCTTTGCTGAACAAAACTCGTGGCCGGCCAAATGAAAATGAAGACTCGTCAGTTTGCAAGCTTGAAGATAAGGCGCACGAAGAGGGGGAAGAGGTGGTGGTCTTGGAGTGCGGGAGAAGCAGCTAGTGGAGAGTCCCAAAGTAAAGCAACTCCATCCATTACATTGATTGCATGTCCCCTATTTCTTTCCACTTGATAATTCCATGAATTAACAAATTGTAAAGCCAAAATTGCTGCCCCTTTGTAAAGCTCCGAATTTCACTTAAATTCTCTTGAATTTCTTCATCGATTCGCCAAATCGAGGTCCAATTTTGATGAAGAAAAATCCCGTATAATTTTGTGCAAGTCCCCATCACTCAAAGACTCGGCTTGGAAGTCTAAATTTCCATCAATTTAGCCCATCTGAATTTTCGCTGATTTTCCGCAACGTTCGTATCGATTTTCCGCAAAAATCTCGGAATCTCTGAAAAATTTTCGGAGGATGAGCCGATGTTCCTAAAATAGCTCGTGACACTGTAGAACTTTCAATTTCTGAAATCAGGTTTAAATTCGCGGTTATTTTCAATCCGGCACGCTTTTAGCGTGACTTAGTCTACCGGGTAACTTTTAGGAATTTTTGGTACAATTGACCTGTGATTGATTTATCTCGAGTCACAATGTACATCTCTAACATATTGGCGACCCTCAATTGTCATGAAAATATCGAGGTTTCAATTACGGGCACTGGGTACCAAAACGACAGAAAATCAATTTAGTGCTGTGGCATCCCAAAATTCAAAGTCAAGCCATAAGGTGTGTTAAAGTCTCTAATTAGGTGATAAAATTTCCCTTGGCTTATGCTTTAGCCATTAGTCTTTTTATTGAGATGATTTGTGCATGTGATTGTAAAAATTTAAATTTCAATAGACAAGATGTCCCAAGATTTTGGCCAAGATGAAAAATTAAAATTTAAAAATATTTATAGAAGAATTTCAAAAAAAAAAAAAGAGGGAGGAAAAGGTTAATTTTTAGGATGGGCCTTAAGCCCATTGGCCTAAGCTTAGTGGGCCGAATGGTCAGCCCAAATGGAGGCCCACGGAAGGGCTGTTGTCGGCCCATTAAGGCCCAAGGAGGAGGTGGCCGGCCCATGCATGGGTCTTGCCAAGTGGCAAGAAGAGCCTCCATGCATTGGTCCATTTAAGTGGCATGTAATGATTTGCAATGATGAAAGTTTAGGGGTATAAGAAGGGAAGAGAGAGAAGGGTGGCCGGCCATTTGCTCACCCAAAGAGAGAGTGAGAGAGAAAGAGAGTTGTGCGAGAGAGAGAGAGAGAGAGATCGTGCGAGAGGGAGGAGCGGCCGAGAGAGAGAGGAAGGAGGGAGTCGCCGTCGCTTGCCGTCTGTCCGCCTTGATCGCCGCCGTACGCCGTCATTCGTCCGTTCTAGAGGCAAGTGGGAGTCCTCTAGCTTCTCTTGCATGCTTGTATGTTGTTTGCATGTTGAACTTTTGGTTGTTAGATGAGAAAAACCGAAGCATGGATGAGTTATGTGTGAGTGGTGTGACTGTTCTTGCTCGGATCGTGTGAGTCAGTAACTTGTTTGAGCTTGCATGTGTGTTTGGAGTCTGATCTTGGCTTTGATGTCTTCATGAAAGTTGTAGCTAACATCTTTTTCTATAATATACTGAAATTTCGTGGAAAATGATGGAGATTTGAGGGGTTAAAGTCTCATCTTACGGAGACCTCAGATCTGGAGAGTTTTTACTGACCTTTTGCTGGATTCATGGTTGCATGTTGGTTTTTGTTGAGAATATTACTTCGATTTCTTCATGAAAGTTGTGGGGAACATCTTAAAATACAACATACTCAAATTTTAAGTGAAAAGAACAAGTATATCTTGGTAAATCGACTAGATCTTGCAGATGATGATTCTGGTGATGTGTTCCGAGACACCCGAGACTTCAAGGACCTAAACGATGACTATAATCTGGTTATTGGACCTAGATCTCTTCATGAAACTTGTAAAGGACATCTTGACACATAACATATCCGAATTTCAGAGAAAAATAAAGAGAATAGGTAGGTTAAAACTTCATATTTCGGAGATGGAGGCACTGGACGATGCTGTAGCGGGTCCAGAAGCTTCGTGAGGTTGAATAAAATAATTTATAAGTAATCTGGCTTGGAGTTCTTCATGAAAGTTGTACGAAAATGTGTTGGCTATAATCCAGTAAAATTTTATAATTTTTGGAGGCCATATGGATATTTTAATTGAATTTATTCGGAAACCGTGCATTCTGGTTTCATCCGAGAAGCATAGGATGTTTTGGGAAATTTATGAGATTTTGAAAAAAATTCAATTTGGCCATGAATTTTGCAAGTAATTATCATCCTATGGATTTTTTTAATAATTTCTTGAATTTTGATAATTTTGGGAATTTATAGTTATAAAAAAATAAAAATAAAATAAAATAATAAGATAATAAATAAATAAATGAATAAATAAATAAAATGAATTATTTTATTGGCCATAAATTCCATTTAAGTAACTCATGTTGCATGTGTGATAAAGTCTTGGTATGTGTATGATATTGAATTGAGTTGTATGTGTGATAAAGTCTTGGTATGTGTATGATATTGAATTGAGTTGTATATGTGATAAAGTCTTCATAAGTATATGACATTGAATTGAGATGTATATGTGATAAAGTCTTGGTATATGTATGGCATTGAATCGAAATGCATGTGTGAATGTCGTGCCTAGTATGATTTGTTTGATATCACATCATGTGCCATGTTAAAATGAGATTAAAATACTGGTAAACATGGATGATGGTAAATGAGGAGATGGTTGTGATGGCGGATGATGCCAGGAATGTATAGAGATACATTGTCGGAATTCCCTGAGAGATTCAAGATGCCCGAAATGTGGGAGGCTGGAAGCCCTGTCGGAGGTCTTTGCTCGAAGGGAATGCCTCGCGATGCCAGGATTGGGGTGCGAGATGCTCGGCTAGGGAGTGTAAATGCCGGAAGCTCTGTCGGAGGTTTCTGCTCGAAGGGAATGCCTCGTGATGCTAGTTGAGATGCGAGATGCCCGGAATGTGGGGGGCCGGATGCCCGGTGGCCTGGGAGGCTGAATGCTAGAAGCCTCGGAGGTCTTTGCCCGATGAGATAAATAAAATAATGATATGCATAAAAATGAAGATATACATGATGATATGCCTGATGATATGCATGATAATGAAGATATGCATAATGATATGCCTGATGATGAGGATGATGATATGCATGATGATATGATATGGCGATATACATACTTGATATGATGATGCACTTGTATGTGTTAGGACTATGATAATGATGCATGATAGTATGCGCATGATTTCAAGGTAAATAACGCTTGCAATGCATGTATGATTTGCCTGATACATTGAGTTGTTATTGGATTTCCCTATCTGCTGAGTGGTTGTACTCACCCCTTTTTGGGATAGCATTTTAGATTAGCTAGTATGCCGCTTCCTACCGTCACGTGAGGTACATTTTACGGGTTACCGTCCGACGTTGAGGTAGAGTGTGAGGAGTTCGGCTGTCCTTCTGTGCTTGGACTCACCTACATACGCGTACGCTATCTTGTCATGTACGATATAGGCCTAGCTGGGGGCCCAGTCATTCAGGAGTTTGTTTCTGTCCACGTTCGCCGCGATGGGGTGATCGGAGGGATGCTGCCACCGCCACCGCTTAATGCACCGGACTGGGTGTAAGACCTGAGCGTGACGAGTAGGGGCTGTGTTTTTTTTTTTGGGAGTTAGTTAGCCGACACTTATATGGGGGTTGTACACGTGTGATGTAGAGGGTCGAGGGTTCTTTTTGAGGTTTTAGGCTGGACATGGCTGAGTCCTAGCTTTTCCTTTTTGATGTACCGACCCAAGAGTAGTCCCATCTTGAAAATATATGTAAATAAAGTGTCGTGGCTGTTTATAAAATTATGGTGATTAGTGGTGTGTATTGGTATCATGGATTGGTAGGGGGAGAGATGGTGATGTTTTAATTTGCTTCCGCTAATGAGTCGCGATGGGACCGTTTTGTTTAAGAAAAAAATGTGTCAATAAATTACGACGCATCTTCTAAGGAGAAAGGTAATAAGGAGTAACATTGGCCCTGGTGACGACCTGCGAAGGGTTCGGGATGTACAAGTGCCAATCGATGAGAATTTTTTCAATCAAGTGGAATCACCCACAATTTGATCACATATCTCAGTCGAATCGACCTATCTCTGATTTCTGATCGATCTGTGACGGTGCCGTAATGAGTATTGCAGATCAATACGGTCGAGCAGTCGATTCTTAGTCGAATTCTTAAGTCCAATTGCATTTAAATTCCTTAATTGCTTCTCCAGATAGTCCAGTTATCTCATGAGTGATCAGCTCAGAGAATAGCACTATTAGCGTATCAATGAAAGGCTCGATTTATTTAATCAAAAACAACTTATGAAAATTCAGATTGTCACAGGTCCCAAGCCCCCTCCATCTCCGCCGTTGCCTCTAGAGCCCATCAATAGCTATGTTCATCAGCTAGCTCCTCTCTCTCTCTCTCTCTCTCTCTCTCTCTCTCTCTCTCTCTCTCACGCAAGCATGATTACGCCGACTTGCCATGGACAGCACCAAATCCCAGGCTGTTTCTGACACGGCAATCATAAGGTTTGCGCTCGCATTAGTCTCTTGGGGAGCCCTAGAGACGTCTACTATGGCCAAGTTTTTCCTTCTTAAGAGCTTGTCGTTATTGTGTAAGAATAGCTTAAAGCCAAAATATCAGTCTTTTGTTTTATATCAAGCAACTAGTAAAGTGGATATGACGGCTGATCTACAGAAGGATGTAAAGATTTAGCAGACAACCAGTAAAGTGGATGCCTCCAAGAGAGGTGGTTGATATGATGGTTCCAGTTCCAGTGGGAGGAGGTCGGAGAATGATGGGGGAAACACCAGAGGAGGCATTAGAACTTAAGATGTTTGCATTTGTCGTGAGTTCAATATGACTCTTCCATCTCTCTCTCTCTCATGGTTTTTTTTTTTTTTTTTAGGGGTTGAGCTTTCGAAGCTTTTTCATCTTCGTACTCTGCTGTTGTTGAGCTACAAGTTTCTTAAGAATGGGTATTGATAACATTAAATATGGTTATGTTTAGTTCATCTTTCAACTACTGCCATTATGTATGAAGATTTTGGCAAGTCTTTGCCTATGGCACCCCTCGACGGCCCCTAATCCGTTAGGGTGGCCACAGCTTACTTGTCACTCTTCCCATTTCATGGCAGTCTAATGACTTCTATGATTAAAATGAAACCACAGTTCATAGGGGTTGATCAATGGAATTCCTTACAATTTTTTTTAGTAAAGGTCCCAGCGCAGTTCCACAGCGGAAGTATAAACAAGTCTCACCAGCTCTTCCTCCAATAACAATAATGCAATGCACACCAACTACGCACCAGAAGAAAAGATAAAGCCGATTCACTTTTATTTATATTTTCATGATGGACATTCAGGTCGATACAACAAAAAGGCCAAGATTTTTAACTATACTTGGCTATACCGAAAAGAGAACTTGACCCTACATGAAACATGTACATCCTTCCATGACAAGTGTCGGCTATCCCCATAAAGAAAGCGTCAGCTCCCACCAGTCCTATGTGCCATCGCACCCAACCCGGCGCATTGGGCGGCGGCTGCAGTGGTAGTAACATCCCTAGCATCACCCCCATTGCGTCGAACGTGAATGGACAAAAACTCTTGGATGATAGGGCCATCAGCTGAACCTACGTCGTACATCATCAATACTCGAACTCGGACATACTCCAAACTAGGTATACTAATACAGGAATGCTCGGTGCACTCCACCTCGACATCAGTAGCTATGCCATAGAAGGTACCACGCACAACTAGTGAAAGAGGCATTTTTCTAATCTGAAATGTTAATCCCTAAAAGGGGTGAGTACAATCACTCAGCAGTAAAGATCCATCACACTATACAGTGCATCAAACAAAATAATCAAGGTATCATGAATAAAACACATATCATTCATGCATTCAAGCATATCTTATCTTGCAGCCATGCATATATCACCATGCCATATGTGCATATACCACCATGCACTTATCATCAAGCAGTCATGCATATATCACCATGCCATATGTGCATATACCACAATGCACTTATCATCAAACAATCATGGATATATCACCATGCCATATGTGCATATACCACCATGCACTTATCATCAAACGGTCATGCATATATCACCATGCCATATGTACACATCCATGCGCATGATACAATCTCAATTTTTATCTTTCTAGGGACCAATGTTTGCATCCCTCAATTTATCGCTCGCATCCAACCTGGCATCACGAGGAACCTCCGGCACATACCTCCGGGCATCCGGCACACACACTCCGAGCATCTCGTACCCAAACTAGTATCACGAGGTATCCCCCTAGCACACACCTCCAAGGCTTTCGATACACATCTCCGGGCATCCCAAAACTCTTGAGGACATCTGGCACACACACTCCGGGCATCCGGCTCACACACTCTGGGCATCTCGAAACTCCCGAGGCATTGTCGGCTCACACCTCCGATGGTCTTGTTATTATCTCAATTTCAACATGGCATTTGATGCAATATAACATGTCATATGTCACCACATATGCAGCATAATCAACCACTCAAAACATCATATCACATGGAAAATTTCATTTATTTTTGAAAATGCATTAATTTTCGGATAAAACAGTATGCACTCCTTTAGTTAAAACTCTAGGAAAATTAGTGAATGGTATAAATAAATTCTGAAAAATTGACACATTATAGACGAGGCTTAAAGACAGATATCTCATGAAAAACACCATACCAAAAGAATTTCACACAAAACAGTATGGTCCATGCATCACAGTCTTCAAAATTTTAACACTTCAGCTTGCACAGTTTCGGAAGTAATTTAAATTACATATCCAATTGAACTCCAAAAATTCTGAAATTTTGATATATTATAGAAAATTCCTAAGGGTAAATATCTCGTGAAGCAATTGAAATCCAAATCGTTCTAAATTAACAGAAATAGACAATTAATTCCCCCTGTTCTTGGTGTCATTTTTCTAGATTATCTTTTTTCAAAGGAAACTCGTTTCACTGATCTACATATATCCGTTTCTTCTAAATATTCAGTATGCTATACTTCAGAATATTATCTACAACTTTCATTAAGGACACACAATCAAATTTTAACTGTATGATTTTATAAAAATCACAGAATCATACTAGGTCGAGGTAGTATTTTCCCAGATCCAGTTTCTTCAAAGGACAACGATTTCACCGACCTATTTTTTTTCATTTCCTCTAAATTTTGTATATGTTTTACCTCAAGAAGTATACTACAACTTTCATTAAGAATTCAAAGTGATATTTTCGTAAGAAAGCTACTTTACAATCCCCGAAATCACTAAAGGTCAGCACAACAAATTCCAAATCTAATCTCTCCAAAGAAAAATCTTTTCACCAGGAAATCCTAGTCTGTTTTGTCTCAAATTTTAGTATGTTATCCCTCGAGATGTTCTCTACAAATTTTATGAAGAGATCAAAGTGAGATTCCAACTAAAAAGTTGCATGCGGCTCACAAACTCGTGTAGGGTTGGACTGATTTTTTTTTTTTTTAGAAAACAGCATGTTAGGCCAACGAATTTCTCCCCATAGCTTCGACCTTTCATCACATCTACCACAACCAAAATTCACCATCTTCTACACACACATCACAGCAAGCAAAGGGTAGGTTTTAGGACTCTACTTGCCTCTAATCCAAGCACAAACAACAAGCAATGAACATAGCGACAAACGGCGGGCAAGGCGGTGAACGAACAGCGGCGAGCTAGGCGGACGATCGGCTGATGGCCCTCCTCCTTCCTCTCACACCCATGGCCTCTCCTTTCTCTCTTCCTTTCTTCCTTTCCTTTCTCTCTTTCTCTCCTCCCTCTCTTGGACGACTCTCTCTCTCTCTTTCTCTCCCTTTCCTCGCCTAATCCGCCCCCTTCACTCTTTAATTTCTTCCCCCTCATGATTAACAATCATGATCTTGCATGCCGGCGCCACTTGGCAATTACCATGCAAGATGGGCTTGAATCCGGTTGGGCTTGGGCCAGCTTGGTCGACGGCAACTCCTCCTCTCCCTTTGGCTTCGTGGGCCAGGCCCATATGGCCGAATAGTGGGTGATCGTGGGCCGGTCTTGGCCTAAGAGTCTTAGCCCACTCTTCTTTAATTTAATCCACTAATATCTTCCACTTAAGTAAATTCCTAACTTACAAAAATAATATGACCATAAAACTTGTAGTCATAAATCCATAAATTCCAATTTATAACACACATGGTCAATGATATAATTTTCTTTCTTATCAAAAAATTATCCATTAAAAGCTTGGCCATAAATCTCATTGCAAATTATGGATCAAATGGCTACAATATAACTTGATGGTACTTCCATCACCTATTCATAGACTTTAATACTTCTAGAGATTGTCATGAAATCTCGGCCTAGGATACTATGCATTGCACTCAAATACCTCAATTAAAATGGTGAATCTAGCCTATTTTCTTCGTATTAGAAATACACGGTAAAACAGTCGTGTGTGGGTACACGGTCAATTCACACTAGAAAAATTGATATCTTCCAATTTAAAATCCCACTATTTTATATAGTATATAAAAATCATTTTTGGTGTCAAAACTCGACACCCGAGATTTTTTGAATAAATAATGAATTTCATAAATTTTGGAATTAAATACTCAAAATTCAATCAGCACTCAATTTGCACAAATTAACATCCAATTGCAGAAATTGAACTCGCCATTGCAATTAGCACAAAATTCCGGTCATCGGCTATCCCAGTTTAATTTCCGAAAAATAATTAATAATTAAATAAATTATCGGAAATTAAATAAATTACAAAATAAATAAATTTAAAGCATTTAATTGAATTAACCTAAACTAACTAAACTAAATAATCTAACTAACAATTAAATCTAACCATCCTATTTAATTTAATCTAAGTATACTAACTAAATAAACTAACTAATTCCTAACTAATCTATCTAACTAAACTAAATACTAACTATATACTTAATCTACTTAAGCCATCCTAAGCCTAATTAACATAGTTACTCCACCAATTAGCTAACTAACACATCTCTAAGTGTCATTACCCCACTAAGGATTAGAACGAAACTCACTGGTTAGCACAAAAATCGGCTCACGGCAATGGTGGCGCAACAGTGGCCGAGATCCGGGCTCACGGCGAGGTCGAGGGAAGCTTGGACCGGCTGCAAACGGCCAACGAACTTGCTGTTCGGGCTGCAAAAGCTGTTGGTTTCGGTCTTGAAGTGTGAAGGGTTGAAGCGGGCTTTGAATGGGCTGGTCGAGCGAGTGAAGGGCTGCTCGATTGAAGTTGGACGCTCGGGCTTTGAAAGGAGCAACGTCGCTGGATTGGTGGAGATGGAAAAAGGTGGGATGGTTCGGTGAGTGGAGAAGGTGGGGTTTTGATGGAAGTGGAGATGGCCGCGTGTGCAGGCGTTGAAAAAAAATCCGGTCAACAAAAGCTTGAAGATGGAGAATTCGGTGGTGATGGAATCGTGCGAGTGGGTGAGGGAGTCTCGGTGGAGAGATTGAAAGAGATGAGAGTTGCAGAGGAAAATGAAATGAAAAGCAGAGTAGAGAGAGATCGAGAAAGAGAAGACGTGAAGAGGATGGATTGCGGGGACGTGCTTGAGAAGTTTCATGGAGAGAGAAGCCAAAGTCCAAAGGAATATCTTGAGTAATTAAAACTTGGTTCCCCCTTGGTCTTCAAGCATATCACCTTTATCTCCTATTTCTTTCTAGCCTAAAATTCCACAAATTAAACCAAATTGGTGCCAAAATTTGCTATCCAAGCTTAAATTCCAAAATTCACACTTTGTGGCTTCAATTCCTTAACAATATTCTTTAATTGAGGTCCAATTTTGTTGAAGAAAAAACCCACATAAATTTCTATAAGTTCCCAACATCCAATAGATCGCCTTAGAAGTCAAAATTCCTTTCAAATGAGCTAAACCGAATTTCCGTTCATTTTCCGAATCGATTTTTCGTAAAAATCTCGGAATTCCAAAAAAATTTCAGAAAGTGAGTGGACATTCCTAAAATGAATTGTGACATGACAGATTTTTCCATTTTTGAAATCGACTTCAATCGCGGTTAATTTCAATCTGACGTGATTTTAGTGTGTCATAATTTACCGAATAGCCTTTAAGAATTTTTAATACAATTGACCCGTGGTCGATTATTTTCAAGCCACAACGTACATCTTCGACATATTGGCGACTTTCAGTTATCGTGAAAATCTCGAGTTTCAAATACGGACACCAATACGAAAATGACAGAAAAATCGGTCTAGTGCCATTCGACAGAAATTTTGCAATTAGGTGGAATTACCCACACACTAATCACATATCTCGATTGAATTGACTTATCTCCAATCTCTGATCGATTTTGACGGTGCCATAATGACCTTTGCAAATTAGCACGATCGAGCAATTGTTTCTTGTTCGAATTCTCAAGGTTATTGCATTTGAATTTTTTAACAGCTTCACCTAATAGGCTAGTAAACTTGTGAGTGACCAACTCAAAGAAAAAAGCTATAGGCATGTCGATGAAAAGCTCATTTCATCTTATCAAAATCAGACTCGAAAATCAGGATGAACGAACCTTCGAAGACGCGGTCAGAGCAATTCTTCCATTTCGTGATGTCCAAGGAACTTGATTTGGCGAATGATAAGCCACATCAAAAGGGTCCTCTCTTGGCCAAACTCACCAAAAGTTGTTTGAATCAGTTTGATTTTTAATTCTGTCTGGTTGCCTCGGCCCTCAGGTCAAAGCCTGATTTTTTTTTTTTCTTTTTTTACTTAAAGTTATCTAGTAATATACACATGTTCACCTAAAGTAACAAAATCCACACGTTTTGATTTTAACTGGATATAAATTTGATCAGTATAGGGTTGGAAGTCCCATAAGCAGAATCATGACAAGTTTTTAAGACAATATTGGAACTTGTTCAAGGGTGGGATTATTTCCACCCCTTCTTTGACTAAAGCACCCCTCTTATTTTCAATCGACTTAGAAATTTAGTCAATCATCAACTCTAACTTCCCTCTCCAACTGAATAGTAGTTATCCTAACAAATTTGCTCGATTTTGAAGTGCTTTTTACTCTACATGGCATTTACGAATCCCACAGATCCTCCATGGCCATGCGTGGTTTCAAGATCTCACCCTCCTTCACTCACCAATTGTAACATCCCGGGTCTTCACTGTACATATATTGTCCGCTTTGGACACTAAGTCCTTACGGTTTTGTTCCTCTCAGGGCAACCCATACTACCCCAAGAAAACACGTATATACAGTTAGAGGGACCCTAGCCTTATAAGCTAGTTTAGGACTCCCTCTCTAGGCGATGTGGGACAAAAGAGGAACCCCTTCCTTGCGTACATCCAAGGACTGTCGCTTGGGCCATCACACTCTCCACCTCTTAACAAAATAGCGTCCTCACTGTGGCCCAACACGAGGTCGGGAGTCATAACAGCATTCTTGCTGTGGCCCCACACGCGGTCGGGAGTCGGCTTTGATATCACTTGTAACATCCCGAGTCTCGGCTCTAATACCACTTGTAATATCCCGAGTCTTCACTGGACACATATTGTCCGCTTTGGACACTAAGTCCTCACGGTTTTGTTCCTCTCGGGGCAGCTCATATTACCCTAAGAAAACATGTATATATAGTTAGATGGACCAAAGCCTTATAAGTTAGTCCAAGACTCCCTCCCTAGGCGATGTGGGACAAGAGAGGGACCATTTCCTTGTGTACGTTGGAGGATCGTCGCTCAGGCCATCACATTGAAGATATGAGGAAGTTAGACTTGGAAGTGTTGGTGCAGTAGCTTAGTGCTCAATTAACTAATCTTCAAGTACAACCTATGTTGATTGACAGAATTAAGGCTAAACAGAATGGAGATCCACAATTACAAAAAAAATTAGAGAAGGTGTGGAAGTTGGAAGACAAGCGAATTTTAGTTTACACGTAGATGGATTCTTGAGGTTTTGTGGTCGACTATGTGTTCCTGAGGACTCAAAGCTGAAAAAGGAGATCATGCAAGAAGCTCACAGTACTAGATTTTCAATTCATCCAGGAAGCACTAAAATGTATAGAGACTTGAGAGAAAACTTTTGGTGGATCAACGTGAAAAATGATATTATAAAATTTGTTGATTAATGTTTAGTTTGCTAGCAAGTGAAAATTGAGTATCAGAAACCAATTGAACAGTTGCAACCTCTACAGATACCTAAATGGAAGTGGAAGCATATTACCATAGACTTTGTAGTCGGTCTACCGAGGACGCCAAGTGGTAAGAATACTATATGGGTGATTATTGATTGATTGACTAAGTCCGCTCACTTTTTGTCATATCGATTTGGCCTTTCAATGGAAGATATGGCAAAGCGATAGGTTAATGAGATAGTGAAACTTCATGGAGTTCCAGTAAACATTGTTTTTGATAGGGATACTAGGTTTGTGTCTAACTTTTGGAAGAGTTTGCAAGGAGCATTGGGCACTAAACTCAACTTGAGTACGGCTTTTCATCCACAAACAGATGGATAGTCAGAGAGAACGATTCAAACATTAGAGGATATGTTGAGATCATGCATCATTGACTTCGATGGTTCTTGGGATGAACATTTACATTTGGCAGAATTTTCTTATGATAACAGTTATCACTCCAGTATTAAGATGGCACCATTTGAAGCTTTATATGGCTGAAAATGCAAAAGTCCTATTTGTTAGGACGACGTTGGTGAGAAAAGACTAACTGGCCCTAAGTTCATTCAATAGTCAAAAGAGAAAGTTAGGTTGGTTCAGGAATGTCTCAGAACGGCTCAAAGTCGTCAGAAAAGTTATGCAGATATGAAAAGACGCAAGTTAGAATTTAATGTGAGGGATCACGTGTTCTTAAAAGTTTCTCCTACGAAGGGTGTAATGAGATTTGACACATGTGAGAAGTTAAGTCCAAGGTACATGGGACCATTCTTGATCTTAGAGAAAATTGGTGAAGTCGCTTATAAATTGGCTTTGCCACCAGCACTATTAGGTGTCCATAATGTGTTCCATGTCTCTTTGTTGTGGAAATATGTGCCAAATCTTGAACATGTGCTAGACTTTACTCCATTAAGATTACGGGAGAACTTGACATATGAGGAGCAGCCTATTCGCATTGTCAATAAGAATGATAAGGTGTTGCGGCGATGAACTATTTCTTATGTGAAAATACAATGGCAAAACCACACTGAGAGAGAGGCTACTTGGGAACTCGAGAAGGAGGCAAGACACAAATACCCTCACTTGTTTCATGATTGAAGTACATGTAAATTTCAAAGACGAAATTTTTTTTAGGACGGTAGAATGTAATATTAGGTTAGTGGGCCCCAAAGGAAAAAAAAAAAGAAACATAAAAAGAAGTTGAAAAAGTCAATAAAGTAAAAAGGAGAGGGGGAGAGGGCTCGGTTAAATAGAAGCTGAGGGGTCCTCAACTAGAACAAAATGAAAGAAAAGAAAAGAAAGATGAAGAAGAAGAAGAAGAGAAATTGGAAGAAAGGAAAGGGGTTTTGGCACGTGCACACCTCGGACACCTCGCCAAGCCAACTCGACTCTATAATGTAGCACTTGGTAAGAGATTAGGCTCCTCATTCGTCCAATTGAAGTAATTTCTCAAATTCGGAATTTTTGGAAAATCGAGCGGCGAAATCTGATTATGGAGTCGTTGAGCCGTGTATTTTTTTAGGAATGGTAGTTTAGGGTGTAGTGGAGACCCAGAATATTACAAGTGGTATCAGAGCCGACTCCTAACCGCGTGTGGGGCCACAGCAAGAATGCTGTTCTGACTCCTGACCTTGTGTTAGGCCATAACGAGCACGCTCTTCTGTTAAGAGGTGAAGAGTGTGACGACCCAAGCAACGGTTCTCGGATGTGCGCAAGGAAGGAGTCCCTCTCTTGTCCCACATCGCCTAGGGAGGGAGTCCTGGGTTAGCTTATAAGGCTTAGGTCCCTCTAACTGTATATACGTGTTTTTTTGGGATGATATGGGCTGCCCCAAGAGGAAGGACGATATGTGTACAATGGAGACCTAGGATGTTACACCAATTTTCGCTTCGCATATATGCCTCTTTTATGTCTATTGCCAATGAGATTTCTTTCTAGAAAGATGGACAATCAACGAGTCATCTTTGTGCTCATGGTTGCATCAGTGAGCTCGAATGCTGTTGGTTTCCTTTTCTAGCGAATTTCTTGAACTTTGAATTCCAAGTTCCTCTCTTCTTACATGGTCTTCACGCGTAACGCAGCTCCTTTCGTGGAGGAAGGAGATTCAAGTGCAGAGGCTGAGTCAAATTTGAACAGCGGCGAGGAACAATCTCTCGTTGAATTAGTCAATGAAGAAATGCTCCTGGAAAAGATTGTCTTTTTAAGCCACCGTTTTGACTCAAATGATTGCGATGTCAATCTTGACCTTTTGGGCCATTCGGGGCATGGAATTTTACTCCGAGACAGGCCATGTCGGCGCCTAGGATTGAAATGTAGCACAGATAGTTCAAGCGGAACCACCCTGGAAGCACCACTACTGTAATTCAAGTGCATCATCACAACGAAAACGCTTTACAATCCTGTTAAGGTCATCTTCTTGTAGAATCGTTCTGCCAAAAAGCCAGAAAAACAACAAGGATTGAATGTATTACAGTAGATATGGGAGAGTATCGCTGATCTGTTGGCTAAACTGAGAAGCAGAGGAGACAAATGTGAGTGCTGGGTTTGACGGTGGACAAGTCCTTGCATGGACACGAGGATTGAATCCCATTACAGTCGTTTGTCATGTGAACTCACCTATGTGTTACCCGATTAATGACTGATTAATTATTGTGATTACCTTGGACACATGGAAACTCATACAAAACGAGCCCCACTCTTTGGAACATTCAAATATCTCCTTTTCTTTTCTTCTTCTCCCTTTACTTTCTCTCTTCTGGCCACTTACTTTTCTTCTTCTTCCTACTTCAAACAATCACCGCGCCGCCACATGATCCATCTCACCCTCGACACCTTTGCAGCCGCACAATCCTTCGAGCTCGCACTGCTCAATTGAGTCATGAATCTCGGTCTGTCGTTCGCCGGGGTCATCCTTTGCATGTTGAAGCCATGACGGGTTATGTTCGTATAAATGGAGCCAGCATTACAGGTGAGACACCCTTGTCGCCGCGAGATCTTTTGTCGTCAAACAACTCACGTCGATTTTTGACTGGGCAGTGGCCAAATTCTCATAAATAGCTGTAGCGTATTTTGTCAATTCTTCAAAGGAAAGGGTTAAAATCTGAAGACATCCTACCTTGAGCACCAAGGGTTAGACTCAGAAAATCTTGTTCATCGATTCTTGTTCGGGCCAGAAAGTGCAGAATCAACCGACCCACAGAACTCGCTAGGGTCGTTCAGTCATTCTTATTATGCCACTTATGACTAGTTGGTGTTCTTGCTTTGTCTTCTGCATCCTACTTCAGGCAAGTCAAACAGCCAGAGGCGTGGTTTACAATATCACGACATCGGAGCCTCTCTTCCCGAACCAAACTCTCGTCTCCTCTGGCCAAATCTTCGAGCTTGGGTTCTTTACGCCAAACGGGTCAGCAAATCAATATGTTGGGATATGGTACAAGAACTTGGCGCCTCCTAAAATCGTGTGGGTGGCCAATAAGGAATTGCCGCTGGTGTACCCAGATCAGTCTGCGAAATTAATGATAGGCAGTGATGGGAATTTGAAGCTCGTGGATGGACGACAGAATATATTTTGGTCTACCAAAGCCTCTCGTCGGTCCAATTATAGGTCAGCGGCGCTATTAGATAGTGGAAATTTTGTACTGCAGGATGCAAATTATAGTAAAATATGGGGAAGCTTTGATGATCCGACAGATACTCTTCTTCCGGGCATGAAGATGGGAGTAAATGCCAGGACTGGGGAGAAACTCTCTTTAATTTCCTGGAGAAGCGACAGTGATCCGTCCCCTGGAAGGTTCTTGACTGGGATGACATCGGAGATGCCGCCTCAACCTTTCACTTGGAATGGTTCCACCCCTTACTGGAGAGGCGGACAATGGGAAAAATCAAAATTTATTGGCATAAAAGACATGGCCCGATCGTACTTGAGCACAATCCATGTTGAGCAAGATATTCAGCAGGGGACCACTTATCTATTGTTTTACACAAGCAGGTCTATGCATATGCATACATGTCTGTTTTGCCTGGAGGATTGCTTAAGATAATGTACTGGGATGATGGAGCTAAGGTGTGGGTGGTAGTTTGGGCAGGACCGAACAATACTTGCAAGACTTATGGAACTTGTGGTCCTTTTGGAGTTTGTAACTCAATGAGTTTGCCTATTTGCAGATGCTTAAATGGGTTTGTGCCAAAGTCAAATGAAGAATGGAACAGTGGAAACTGGACTGGAGGATGTTGTAAGAGAGACAGAATTGTATTGCCAGAAAAACACAAGCACACTGGCTTCAACAATTGTAAAGAAAGATGCCTTTTGGCAAATGAGCCGGATGAAACTACCTGACTCTGAGGATTATATATCAGACATTGGAGATCAAGAAGGATGTTTAAGCTGGTGCCTGAGCAACTGTTCTTGCTTGGCTTATTCTTATGTCAGCACCATCGGGTGTATGGTATGGACTAAAGAAAACCTCATCGATCTTGAGGAATTTTCCACAGATGGAGAAAATCTATTTGTTCGAGTTGCACATGTAAAAACAGGTTAGAAATGGTTTCATTGAGATGCGTTTGAGTCAACATCAATTGTCTTTTGCATAACTCTCTTTCCCTTTTAAGGAGGATCGTTGCAGAAAGCTGTTATCATCAGCTTGAGTACTGTTGCTGGGATCCTGTTCTTTGCAGTATTTGTTTTTGGTCTTTGCAAATGGAGAGCTAAGAAAAAAGGTACTGAAAAAGAGCCACATCAGTGTTTTCAGAGGATTGTGCTCCTATTTTGTTTAATCTTCCGTTGCTATGAAGACAGTAAGCTGATTCTTCACCAATAATAAACACAAAAAACTTCAGAAAAATCTTAAGGCTCCTTGACTTGCTAGGTAAACCTGAAAAGCTGGGCAAACTGCTACAGGGAAATGCATGGAAAGAGCAATTGAAGGAAGATGATGCACTGGAATTGACTGTTTTCAGTTTTGATAGCATACTACTTGCTACAAACAAGTTCAGCACGACAAGTAAACTCGGGCAAGGAGGGTTTGGCTCTGTTTACAAGGTAAAACCATTTTGCAGGAAATTCATTAAATGGAAAATATAGAGATAGTTCAAGGTCTAAAAAGCTACGTGACTTGTGAAACAGGAAAAGATGAATGATGGGAAAGAGGTAGCTGTGAAAAGACTTTCTAGTAGCTCGGCCCAAGGTGTTCAAGAGTTCGAGAATGAGATAGTCCTAATATCAAAACTCCAACATCGAAATCTGGTTAAACTCATTGGTTGCTGCAATGAAGGAGATGAAAAAGCTTGGACTCCTTTCTTTTTGGTTGGTTTTTCTCTCTGAATAACTATTTTTTAATAATGTATTTTTCGAAATAGAACAAAAATATGAAAACTGTTCTTGTTTGTTATGTTTGTTAGATTCAAAAAAGAAGGTAGAACTCAACTGGGGCAAACGATTCCAAATCGTTGAGGGAATTGCAAGGGGACTTCTTTGCCTCCATCGAGATTCTTGCCTTAGGGTCATACACCGTGACTTAAAAGTGAGCAATATTCTCTTGGATGAAAAGATGAACACAAAAATTTCAGATTTTGGGCTAGCACGAATGTTCGAGGGCACTCAAATTTTGGTGAACACTCACAAAATTGTTGGAACCTTGTAAGTTCTCTAGCCCTACTTAAATAATCAATCTTTTGAGTCGATCTTTCAAAAGTAGATAGAAATGATTGATTTAGCACAACGATGCTGTCACTTTAGAAATGTTTCATCTCTTGTCCCTCAATACAATTAAAAGGGTAAATACTAAGTTCAAATCAATGCAGTGGTTATATGTCTCCTGAGTACGCTATGGGTGGAATATTTTCCGAGGGGTCTGATGTCTATAGCTTCGGAGTGTTGCTACTGGAGATTGTTAGTGGCAGAAAGAACTCAGCCCTGTATGATCAGGAATATCTCAATCTCCTTTCCTACATAAGTGCCAAATTTCAACCTTAATCGATATAAAAAGTTCCCTGCAATATCATGATAGTGTTCTCCTATAGACATGGCAATTATGGAGTGAGTATTGGAGAAATCTTTCCAAAATATTTTGAAGCTGACAAAACATTTCTATCAGTCTAGTCTGGATATCGACAGTTTAAAGTCTCAAGACTTTGTAATCTCAAGACTCAAGACTCAAGACTCAAGACTCAAGACTATTCTCACTGACAGTCTTTCTAATCCAGTGACGAAGGAAATCCAAAGCCGAAGTATATGGTTGAGGATTCGATCCTATCCTCTGGAAAAGATCCCTTGGTTGGATAATCATTTCGGATTCTTTGATTCTTATCTAAAGATCAATTGAAGATCCGATGGTCGACAAAATATTCTTGGAAAGTTCTATTCTTGGAAACCAAGATCCTGATTGTATGGGCGAACAGGATTGATGGGCTATCATCAGATTCCTTAAATAGCTCGGATGATCTTCTTAATTGATTCCGTCCAACGGGTAGATTGGAGGAATTCCTTTGGTAAGTGCCAACGGCTATGATGGCATAAAGGAGTATAAAAGGAAGACGTTCTAGTTGTTTTAAGTGTGTGATTGATAGAAAAATTTCAGAGTCTGAAGAACCTTGATTGTTAGTCGATACAGTTCGAGCGAAATTGTATACACAGAGAGTGTTTATACTTGGTGACACCTTGAGTGAGTGTGGTAGATCATCTACACCTAGAAATCAAGGAAGATCAACACTGTAACATCTCTTTGTTCATAATGGAATCCAGCCAATCGGCTGTCAGTGTAGAAGAGTGGACGTAGGCTTGAATCAAGCCGAACCACTATAAACCGCGTGTTCAATTCTCTCTTTCCTTTACTCAGTCTTACGATTGATTTTTAATTATTGCAAATCCTTCATCTGTCTAAGTATTGTGCAATCTTCAAGAAAATTTTTATAAACCTATTCACCCCCCCTCTAGGTACTCGTACTAGCAATATCAATTGGTATCAGAGCTCGTGTTCTTACTTTATTTGAAGTGTTTTACTTCAGAGTAAAAGATCCATGGCTAGTATGCTAGCACCAGGGCTGGTGGAAGGGCAAAGCAATACCAGACCACCCTACTTTGATGGAAAGGATTAAACATCTGGAAAAACAAGATGAAAGCTTTTCTACGGTCAAAGGATCCTCTGGAATGGGATGTGGTGGAAAGAGGAATTACTCCTACTGCTGCATTAGTATCCGAAAGAGGGAAAGAAACTGTTGATACCAGCGGAATGTCTCAAGAAGAGATAAACAAAAGACAAGCACTCGATGCAAAAGCAATTTACTCTTTATATTGTGCTTTATCACCAACTGAATATAACAGAATATCTTCTTGTGTTACAGCAAAAGAAGTCTGGGACAGATTACATATCACTTATGAAGGGACAGACCGAGTGAAGGAGACCAGAATTAACATTCTCCTTGGTCAATATGAAGCCTTCAAAATGAAACCAGGAGAATCTATAACTGACACGTTTAGCCGTTTTACAGATATTGTCAATGGCCTTGAAAATCAAGGACAGAAAATTTCTGATCCTATGAAGGTGAACAAGTTGCTGCGTTGACTCTCCAAGGATTGGAATCATATAAAGACTTCAATAAGTGAGACGCAAAGAATTATGCCATTATCTGTAGACGAGCTGATTGGAACTCTTCAGTCTTACGAAGTAGAACGAATTAATGAGGACGAAGATCCAAGAGATAAGAAATCCATTGCATTAAAATCTAACGATGATTCTGATGATACAGACTCTGAAGAAGATCTGGACGATGAGGAGCTTGCTCTAATGATTAGAAGGTTCAGAAAGCTGAATAGAAAAGGAAGAAGGTTCAACTCTAGGAAACAAAGTCTTCAGAAACAGCAAACCAAGTTTGTTGATAATGAGGAACCAAACAAAGATGTAGTTTGCTTCGAATGTAAGAAAAAGGGACACATCAGACCAAATTGTCCTCTCCTGAAGAAGAAGAGAGGAAAAGCTGAAAAGTCTCGAAAAGCTCTCAAAGCCGAAACTTGAAGCGATACAGAGTGTGAAGAAAGTGATGAGGAATATGTCAACCTGTGTCTGATGGCACAATCAGACTCAGACTCTGGATTAGACTCAGATAGTGAATTTGAGGTAAGTGATTATAAAATCCCTGTCAAAGTCTCTAAATACATTGATGAACTATGTTTTAGTCTTAAGACTTCTCTCAAAAAGATTTCCGAACTTAAAAAGGAAAACTCAGTTTTAAAACAAAAGGAAAATATTTTAGAAGAAAAAGTGAAAAGTTTAGACTTGAATGTTTCTACTCTTAAGGAGAAAGATAAAGTTTCAAAAGAAAATGCTTTCTTAAAAACTGACTTATTAAATATTTCAAAGAAATTTTCAATAGGGTCTGAAAAACTTGAAAAAGTTCTTTCAGTCCAAAAACCTTACTTCAATAAGTCTGGTTTAGGTATGACGGCAGAAACAATTCCTTTGATTGATTTTCCAAAAGTAAAAGAAAGAATTAAGAAAAGACTGTCAAAAGAGGCTTACAAAAATCATTTCAAGAAAGTCTTTGTAAAGTCTATAGGTTGAAATGCTCTAAGGTGTTCAAAGTGTAACAGTCAGGATCATTTTGAAAAAGAGTGTCCTATGGTTTGGAAGCCTGTTAAGAAAGTATGGCCTAGTAATGCTCATTCTACTAACGCCAAAGGACCCAAGAAAATTTGGGTACCAAAGAAAGCTTGAGACTCTCTTTTGAATGCAGGTCTCTGTCAAAAAGAAAGTTAAGTGGTATCTTGACAGCGGATGTTCAAGACACATGACAGGAGACTCAAATTGCTTCATAAAGCTTGTTCAAGTAAATGGTGGAAAAGTTTCATTTGGAGGAAACAGCAAAGGAAGCATTGTGGGATTTGGAACTGTGAAAATTGGAAATCTCACAATAAGCAATGTTTCTCTAGTGGAAGGACTCAACTACAATCTTCTCAGCATTAGCCAATTGTGTGATACTGGTTTCAAGATCTCCTTTCAAGAAGGCATATGTTCTGGAATTAGCAAAGACTCAACTCAGTCTTTCATGGGTCGAAGGCATAAAAATATCTACCTCCTTGATGTAAAACCAAATGAAGCACAATGCCTAATCTCAATTCAAGATGAAGCAGTCTTATGGCACAGAAAGCTTGGCCATGTCAACATGAAGCAATTAGCCAAAATTTCATCAAAGAAGCTTGTTCGAGGTCTACCTAAATTGCCATACCAAAAGTCTGATTCATGCACTCCATGCATTCTGGGAAAGCAGGTAAGAAATTCATTTAAGCCAATAAATCATGTCTCTACTAATCATGTACTACAGTTGCTTCATATGGATCTCTTCGGACCAACCAGAACCAAGAGCATTGGAGGTAAGAAATATTGCCTAGTAATTGTGGATGATTACTCCCGCTTTACTTGGGTATATTTCCTTGCAAGTAAGTCAAAAACCTTTTCGTATTTTGAAAAATTTGCCAAAAAGGTTCAAAATGAAAAAGGATGTGCAATCTCAAGCATAAAAACAGATCATGGAAGTGAATTTGAAAATCAAGATTTTACGAAATTTTGTGATAAATCTGGTTTTAATCATATGTTTTCCTCTCCATATACTCCAGAGCAAAATGGAGTTGTGGAAAGAAAGAATAGATCTCTTCAAGAAATGGCTAGAACACTTTTAATTGAAAGCAAAATTTCTTCACAATTTTGGGCTGAAGCTGTTTCAATAGCATGCTATATTATAAATAGAGTCTTTCTAAGACCTATTTTAGAGAAAACCCCCTATGAATTGTTCAAAGATAAGAAGCCTATTGTTTCATACTTTCATGTGTTTGGTTGCAAATGCTTTATTTTGAAAAATGCAAATGATCGAGTTGGTAAGTTTGAAGAAAGATCAGATGAAGGCATCTTCCTTGGATATTCTACATCAAGCAAAGCCTACAGAGTCTATAACAAGAAAAGCCAGTCAGTGGAGGAATCAATGAATGTCAAATTCCAAGACTCAATGCAAGATGAATCCAGCCAGACTCAGTATGAAGAGTCTGAACCCACTCCAGACCTTCCAACGCTTACAACTCAAGAAGCATCTCAGTCTCTGGAAGTCCAACATCAAGAAGCTCATGAAGATTCAAATAAAGAAAGAGATCATCAACCAAGCAGATCAACCAGTAACTGGAAGCATAAATCCAGTCATCCCAAAGATCTCATTATTGGCGAAATCAATGAAGGAATCCGCACCAGATCAAAAAGGCACGAAGAATCTAGTACTGTAGCTCTCATTTCTGAAATTGAACCAAAAAGCATAGAAGAAGCTTTATCTGATGAAAGTTGGATCGAAGCTATGCAAGAAGAACTCAGACAGTTCAACATCAATGATGTCTGGGAATTGACATCTAAACCAAAAGGTAAAACTGTTATTGGAGCCAAATGGGTATTCAGGAACAAGATGAATGAAGAAGGAAAAGTCGTACGAAACAAAGCAAGACTCGTGGCCAAAGGATATACGCAAGAAGAAGGAATAGACTATAATGACACTTACGCTCCAGTAGCAAGGTTAGAAGCTATTCGTCTATTACTTGCGTTTGCTTGTTATAAAAATTTCAGGTTATTCCAAATGGACATGAAAAGTGCATTCCTAAATGGATTCATCCATGAGAAAGTTTATGTGGAACAACCACTTGGGTTTGAAGACCCAAAGAAGCCAGACTCAGTCTTCAGACTGAAAAAGGCCTTGTATGGTTTAAAGCAAGCACCTCGAGCTTGGTACAACAGACTAAGTAAGTTTTTATTACAGAATGGTTTTGTCAAAGGTAAAGTAGATACTACTTTGTTTATCAAAAAGGAAAACAAAAGCTTTTTACTTGTTCAAATATATGTGGACGATATTATTTTTGGATCACCTAATTAAAGTCTATGTAAGAAATTTTCTAAGTCTATACAGGATGAGTTTGAAATGAGTATGATGGGAGAGTTAACATTCTTTCTTGGACTCCAAGTGAAACAAATGAAGGAAGGAACTTTTATTCATCAAGAAAAATATGCGAATGATCTTGTCAAAAGGTTTGGATTGGAAAAGTGTAAAAAGACTGACATACCAATGTCATGTTCTCAGAAGATAGACAAGGATGAAGAAGGGAATAAAGTAGATCAAAAGCTGTACAGGAGCATGATCGGTTCACTTATTTATCTTACTGCTTCTAGACCTGATATTTTGTTGAGTGTTTGCATCTCAACTAGGTTTCAATCAGATCCTAGAGAATCCCATCTCAGTGCTGCAAAACGTGTTATCAAATACGTTGCCTCATCTTCAAGCATCGGTCTCTGGTATCCCAAGAAGGGAGACTTTAATCTTCTAGGATACTCAGATGCAGATCTGGCCGGTTGTAGAGTCGATAGAAAAAGCACTTCTGGAACTTGTCAACTGCTTGGAAACAGGACAGTGTCTTGGTTTTCGAGGAAGCAAAGCATTGTAGCTCTCTCAACGACAGAAGCAGAGTATGTAGCTCTTGGAAGCTGCTGTTCGCAAATTCTATAGATAAAACAACAGCTACAAGACTTTGGGATTGAAGACTCATGCACAGAAATCAGATGTGACAACACCAGTGCGATCAATCTCACCAAAAATCCAATCCTTCATTCAAGAGCAAAGCATATTGAGATTCGACATCACTTCATTAGAGATCATATTCAAAATGGAGAAATCTCGATTCAATTTGTTGATTCAAAAAGTCAATTAGCGGATATATTCACAAAGCCCTTGGAGAAAAATCAATTTGACTTTATCCGTTCAAGATTCAACATTTTGAAGCTTGAAGAAGTTAAAGTCTAGAGACTCACCAACTCTAAGACTCTAATCTTTCAGACTTTAAATCCTCAGACTCAGACATTCATGGCTATAGACTATAAGTTGCTATTTTATCTAAAATGTACGAATTTTCGTTTAGTTATTTTATCTAAACTTGAAAAGGTACGATCTTTCATTCGGTTATTCTATAATCCGTGTGAAATTTGAAGACTTGTCTTTTTAAAAAGGAATAATTTTGGCAGTTATTGATTTTGAAAAGAAGTGTTCGTACACTTTCCTTGCACCGATTGAACTTCCCTTTTCAAAACTGAGTTATATATATACAGTTTTTCTTTTCCCAATCTTAAAAACCCTAAAAGGCACTCTCCTCCCGATACTGTTTCTACTGCTTGTTCGTCGTCGAGAAAGTGGTCATTTTTCTTGGGAAAGCAAGTGAAGGAATCTTCCAATCGACAAAGAAAGATGTCTTCTTCGAGGAAATCATCAAGAATCGCAAGCAGGGGACCACAAAGAATGGAGAAGGGACCGACTCACTTCGATCTCACTGAGGAAAAGGACTTATCAAGTCAGCGACAAAATCCGATTCGCTCTCATCCACGTCATTCAACGCCTCCTGCCCCACAAGGTGCAAGTCAACATCTGGAAGAAGAGATAATCGAGGATGCCGACCCAGTAAGAGTCCAAAAACCCTCCTTTATCTATAAGCTTTATCGTGCGTTGAAAAGCACCGGTACTCCATTGAAATATAAAGATGACTTCCTTAAGGACAAAAATTATGGGAATGAGTATTTTTTTCTGAGGAAAATGGAGGAATTGGGAGTTGCCCCGAAAGGAAAAGCAGAGGACGCACTTGCGAACATTCCAAGTGATCCTCGTATGCCAGGACAAAATTTAATTGAAGGGAACGATGATGACAGAATGTTCCTTGAATTCCAACCGAAAATGGGAGTGGCAGCAAAGGTGAAAGGAAATCGGATGGATTTGTTCAAATCCAAGGATCAGGAAAATGTGTATTTCAGGCTATTGAAAAGAGGGGTGATAAACCCTAGAAGTGTCGATTTTGACTTCCTGGACGCCATCAACATGAACTTAAGAGAAAAGTTGAATTTGTTTCAACTTGAGAATTTTTGCTCTGACTCTACGGACGGGTATGCTCATCTGACCGCTTATTTCTATTCAAATCTTAGCTTTCTGGATGCGAATAGAATTTCATTCAGTGTACGAGACCAAGTCTACGTGGTAGATATGAATATGTTGGCGGACATAGTTGGAGTTGAACGAGGATGTTATCTACCAATCAAAGTCTTACCTGCTCGTACTACTCTAGAACTTGTCAAAGATAGGGACGCAGAGAAGAAAGTTACTTATTCCAGGATGAATGCCATCAACATTGTGCTTCATAAGATTGTGATCAACTGTCTCAGACCGAAGTCTACGTCAAAGACTTCCGTGTCTCTTTCTGAAGCAAAGTTGATGTACACGATCAACTCAAGACGGAAGTTCTCTCTCCCGCACACTATTCTCTTCCATATGTACAGAGCAATGTCGAAAGACAAAGGACAATTGCCTTATCCTGGTCTGGTGACCAAGATCTTCAGACACATGAATATTGAACCGCCACAAACACTTTGTGTTCAACCGTGTGATAAGATGGTGGTAGGTTTGAAGATGTTAACGAAGATGCGTCTGCAAGAACTTTCCAAGGCAATGGAGAAATTCAAAGTGAAATCTCCAGTTCAGTCTGCTTCAAAGAGAAAAGGAAAGGAAGCCATTGGTGCCCCATCGAAAAAGAAGAAAAGAACTCTCATCCTGGAGGATGAAGATGAAGAGGATGAAGATCCTACTATCCATGCACTGACAAGAACCAGATGTTCTGTGCCTCAGCCAACAGAACTTCAGAAGAAACAGAGAGAAGAAGAAGAGCAAACCAAGAGCAGGGAAGAAGAAGAGCAGAGAGAGAAGGAGAAAGAAGCTGAAGAAGAGAAAGAAAAGTCTGCTACTGAATCTGGAGAGAAGGGAAATCAAGAGCATGATCATCACTCTTCCCCTTTGGATGTCCTAGAGACAGGGGGAGTTGGCGAGCAAGAAAGGTCCACACCTCATGCTGCCGATAGTGAAGGTCCAAGACAATCTCCAGCAAACCCAGAAGAATTTCAGGCTTCTCAATTGCCTAAAGAAGGTGATACGTCGACACCAAATCTGCAAGACTATACAGAAGCGCCATCGTCTACATTTACTCCATCTGAGAAAGCTCATGCCAGTACACAGACGGACAATTCTGCAGATTTTCGTCGCATCATGGATATTCTTCTGGAAATGCGTGGCCAGATATATGCTCTGGACTGTGAAATTCAAGCCATGAAGAATGCTGGACAAGCATCTTCAGTCACCCTGGAGGACAAAATGAAAGACCTCGCTCTGCAACTTCAAGCCAATGCCAAAGGAGAGGAGGTAACTCATCTAAGGGAGGACTTGAAGAGGCTAGAAGGCGTAGTCCAGTCAATGGGAGATTTCCAGATCGTGCGCATTCCCAAGCAGACATGACTCCTTTCTCACCCTTTTTAATGATGACAAAAAGGGGGAGAACCATTTTGAACCAACATCTTTTAAAACTTTGACTTTTGTGGTTATGTTTATTTTTAAGTATGACTTGAGAACTTGAACTTGGGTGTGAATTTAAATTTGACTGAATTGGCTGTGGATTTTGATGCTTGACTGGTTGCATTTATATCAAGTATTGTTATATGGTATTACTCATGAAAGACTAACCAATTTGCTGTGGATGCAGAGTCTGGTTGTTTTATTAATCTTTATGAGTTAGTCATATTGCTTGAGAAATGTTTTTGCAGGTCAAAGTTGTTCAAATCTACAAGAAAGTTTTGTCACCATAAAAAAGGGGGAGATTGTTGGAGAAATCTTTCCAGAATATTTTGAAGCTGACAAAACATTTCTATCAGTCTAGTCTGGATATCGACAGTTTAAAGTCTCAAGACTTTGTAATCTCAAGACTCAAGACTCAAGACTATTCTCACTGACAGTCTTTCTAATCTAGTGACGAAGGAAATCCAAAGCCGAAGTATATGGTTGAGGATTCGATCCTATCCTCTGGAAAAGATCCCTTGGTTGGATAATCATTTCAGATTCTTTGATTCTTATCTAAAGATCAATTGAAGATCCGATGGTCGACGAAATATTCTTGGAAAGTTCTATTCTTGGAAACCAAGATCCTGATTATATGGGCGAACAGGATTGATGGGCTATCATCAGATTCCTTAAATAGCTCAGATGATCTTCTTAATTGATTCCGTCCAACGGGTAGATTGGAGGAATTCCTTTGGTAAGTGCCAACGGCTATGATGGCATAAAGGAGTATAAAAGGAAGACGTTCTAGTTGTTTTAAGTGTGTGATTGATAGAAAAATTCCAGAGTCTGAAGAACCTTGATTGTTAGTCGATACAGTTCGAGCGAAATTGTATACACAGAGAGTGTTTATACTTGGTGACACCTTGAGCGAGTGTGGTAGATCATCTACACCTAGAAATCAAGGAAGATCAACACTGTAACATCTCTTTGTTCATAGTGGAATTCAGCCAATCGGCTGTCAGTGTAGAAGAGTGGACGTAGGCTTGAATCAAGCCGAACCACTATAAACCGCGTGTTCAATTCTCTCTTTCCTTTACTCAGTCTTACGATTGATTTTTAATTATTGCAAATCCTTCATCTGTCTAAGTATTGTGCAATCTTCAAGAAAATTTTTATAAACCTATTCACCCCCCCTCTAGGTACTTGTACTAGCAATATCAGTGAGGGCAAAGCATTGGACCTACTGGATGAAGCAATTGCTATTAGCTTTCCATTGGAGGTAATAAGATGCATCCACATTGGGCTTCTCTGTGTCCAGGACCATGCTATGGATAGACCAAACATGATGGATGTGGTTCTAATGCTAAGCGGTGAATCAGATCTTCCTCAACCGAGACAACCTATATTCACTTTCCAAACTGAAATGCCAAATCATGCTATTCCACCGCAACAAGAAAGCATCTGGTTTGTTAACACTGTCACTAATACAATGGTCGAAGGAAGATGACGGGTATGTTTTTTCATTTTTATTTTCCTTTGTTTGCAGTTGATTTTGTTGTTATTATGCAAGATATTAGCCTACGTTTGGTCGTTCGGATTTCTAATCAGGACAGGATCGCATAGAATAGGATATGAAACCTAAGGATTTTACTATATCCTATTAACTGTTTGATGATTAGGTAATAAAGTTAAATATTTCATATTATATCATTATACATTATTTGGTATAACTGTCATATCAGAATAAATTAACCGAAATTTTTACAAATAGAGAGTGAGAATCTCTCACAATACTCTTACCTATTTCATATATTTTTATTTTTTATTTAATATTAATTAATTAATTTTTTTTCTTTATTCCTTCCCCTTCCATCATTCTCTAATAAAATTTTAAGGGTTAATACCCTTTTTTTTTTTGTCGTCCTACTTTAATCCTACTTTAGCACTCACTCTCAGACTTTTGCCCTACCTCCTTGTAGGGCGTGAGAGTCGAAACCTACTCCTGAAATAAAATCGTCCTCATCCCAATACCCTGAAAAACTCCAAACTGGTACACTTATGACAAATTTACCATAAACTATTTGTTTGACCATGAGAAACCCCAAACTGATATACTTATAACAAATTTACCCCGATCGATTATAAAAAACCATAAACTGGTACATTTATGACAAATTTACTTCAAATAATTTATTCAACTACAAAAAATTCCAAACTGATATACCCTCCACTAAATTGGATTAAGGGTTAATATCCTGAAAAACCCCAAACTGGTACACTTGCGACAAATTTACCCCAAACTATTTTTTTGACCACAAAAAACCCAAAATTGGTATACTTTTGACAAATTTACCATAAACTGGTACACTTGTGACAAATTTACCCTATGCTAGTTTTCGTTAAATTTTATTGTCAAATTATTAAGTTAAATGACACGTGACAATTGACTAGTATACCAATTTGGGATTTTACGATCCGTTTGTCAGAATTTACAATTTTTATGATTTTTTTGTGGTATTAATCCAATTTAGCGAATGGTATATTTGCCACAAATTTATCAGTTTGGGGTTTTTTGCAGTCGAATAAATTAGTTTTGGATAAATTTGTCATAAATGTACCAATTTAGGATTTTTTATGGTCAATCGGGGTAAATTTGTCACAAGTGTAACAGTTTGGGGTTTTTCATGGTCAAAAAAATAATTTGGGGTAAATTTGTTATAATTGTACCAGTTTGGGATTTTTTAGGGTATTAACCCTTAGATTAATACTGTAAAAAAATCACAAAAATTGTAAACTATGACAAAGGGAATGTAAAATTCCAAATTGGCATACCAATTAACTATCACGTGTCATTTAACTTAATAATTTAATTGTAAAATTTAACAAAAACTAACATATGGTAAATTTGTTACAAGTGTACCAGTTTAGGGTAAATTTGTCAAAGGTATACTAGTTTTGGGTTTTTGGTGGTCAAAAAAATAGTTTTGTGGTAAATTTGTCATAAGTATACCAGTTTGAGGTTTTTCATGGTATTTACCCTTTTAATAAAGTAATAAGCTGCACTAATATGCCTAAAATATGTTTAAGATAGAATTAAATTCGAATATATAAATAAAAATAAGAAAAAACTACTTTTTGTTATTTTGAATTTCTTATATTATAAATCAAATATTTTTTTATTGAAAGATAATTTTAATTTTGTTAATTTAAGAAGTTTGAATTTCCTATTATGGGTATTAGAAATGTTATCCACCTATATCCCACCTCCTTCATGGAATGATTTAATTCGGCCCATATCTCATTTATATCCGACTTTATCATGTCTTGAACAAATATCAGATGCAAGATAGGATATATATTATCATATTTTGAATTTCATCCTAATTGCCAACTGTAGCCTAGTGTACATTTGAGCAACTTTGAGTTATCTAAGAAGATGAAAGAATGGCCCAAAGCATGAATGATGGAGCAATTTGTTTAGAGGAGCTTCGCATGTAGCTGGGAGGTGTAATAGATGGCCCATCAAGCCTAGGCCCATGTCTTTAATAGACAAACTCAGCCCATCTTCATTTTTTCTTCTCTACATATTTCACTTGAAGTCAAAGCATATATATATTTGACACAAAGTTATGTGGTAAGAATTTTAGAGTTTTCTATAATCTACCAACACAATATATACACATATCCAACAATATTAACTCAAAAACTCATTAGCTACATAAATCCTATACCCAAAAGTTCCCTATCAAGCCCCGAACCTCAAGCACCTGCCCATCACTTAGTGGTCAATAAAATTTGCGACGTCCCAGGACGCATCGCCGACCCATTCATTTTAATGCATATGCGGAAGTGAAACAATACCCCTAACAACAACCAACACTGGATAGAAAAGCATAAAACATATTCACAACTAAAACACTTTTATAAACGCCCTGGTTTATATACAACACTAGACTATAGACAAGAGTCTACTCAAACAAAAAGCCTACAAGCCCTCTAGGCACTCGAATCCCCAACTGAAAACTTCGAGGTCTTCTGGGGACTCAGGTCCAGTACTACACCACTAGGAGGGTCAGCTGTACCCTCACCATGAGCGATGTCTATCACCATCTTGCAGGGGACCCACTCTGTATCTATTGAGCCCACAATGATATCACGCTCTAATCGATGGGGTACCCTCTAAGATAGTCTCTCATCGACCCGGACGGTGGTCTTCACAAGTTCATAGACTTAGACACCATGGCCCCCGGGAACAGGGATATCGGTAACCCTCATAGGCCGACCAAAACGTTCCAAAGGAACCGCCATCTAAGAACCTGAAAAGATTAAGCTCACAATGGGGTGAGACAATGTCTCAGCAAGTTCACCCCCTAAACTCCAACTAAGAAGGAAATACACTTAAATGCAGTCTATGCACATAAGATAGATGACTTACCTTATCTTAGTTCCTTCTTTCATGTCAACACAATTCATATACTCAATCAGTCGATCCATTCAATACCATCGATCAATCAATCCATTCCATTCAATCGATCCATCAATCCGTCAATTCAATCCATTTGATCAATTCCAATTCGATTATTGCTCGCACAAGCATGAACTACTAACACATATCGGTCCTCTATCGTAGACATGGATTATTGCTCACACAAGCTGATATGAATTGTTGCTTGCACAAGCTAATAGATTTTTGCTCACACAAGCTGATATAGACTATTGCTCACACTAGCTAACATAGATCATCGCTCACACAAGCTGACGGACCATTGCTTACACAAGTTGACACACCGACTCACATCGGGAATGGGTTCACTTAACCATCACACGATCAATTTGAATAAGAAAAATTAATATTCATACTTTTAAAATCCCACGATTTGATATAGTCCTCCAAACCACTTTCGGTGTCAAAACCCGACACCCGAGATTTTCCTAATTAAATTCAAAATTTCACAATTTTGAAATAAACCACCAAAATCACAATTATCTCTCAATTTGCATAATTTAACATTCAATTTGCATAAACTAAACATACCATTGCAATTCAAATTGGCAAAGCTTCAACCACCCGACGGACACGTACTTGCCCGGCATGAGAGTGAGGGTGAATTCCACTGATGGAGAGAACCGTGCCTTCAGGTCGTGGAAATCGTCGGACGACCCTTCCCCTGGGAACTTCTCTATGGGCGTTGATCCCCGGTTGCCACCACAGATAGTGATCTGGGGCCAGTCAGGCCGGGAATGGAGGAGCGGGCATTGGAATGGGCAGATTTTCACGGCGTGCCGAATATGACCCGCAGTTATCTGTTTGGGTTCCGGCTCTGGAGCATCCGGGCAGACGGAAGCAGGTATTTTACGTACACGCCGTTGAATAGCTCCAATCTCTTGATGTTCCGTATACTTTGGAACGGGACGGAAGAGCAGTTTCCCTGGGATGGGACTAGTAATGCATGGACCGTGCTTCAAGAACAGCCTGCTAAGGAATGTGACTTCCATAATAAGTGTGGAGATTTTGCAATATGTAATGAAATGGACTCTCCCAAATGTAGTTGCATGGAAGGGTTCAGTCCGAAGTCACCAGATCAATGGAACAGGGGTAACTGGTCTGCGGGTTGTGCTCGGAAGACCCAATTACAATGTCAGGACAACAGCAGCAGGATGGATGGCTTCTTGAAATTGGATGGCGTGTAGTTGCCAGATTTCGCGGATTCTGTTTCAGCCACATTCAGGGACGAGTGTGAGGCGAAGTGTCTGGAGAATTGTTCGTGCAACGCTTTTGCATTTGATATAGGCATCGGGTGCATGCTGTGGACCGATAATTTGATAGATGTGCAGCATTTTGACAAGGGCGGACTGACCCTCCAAATTCGTCTTGCCAATTCTGAATTACGTATGATCTCTTTTCGATATATTCCTTTGCAATTTAAAAATTTGATGATCTTCACCAAAGTAATGTTTCCTATTCCTTGTGATCGTCTTTTTGTGTGATAAAGGCCAACATTGATTGTGTGACTTATCAAAAAAAGCACTGAGATTGTTACATATAAAATTAGGTTAATGAAGGTCAGGGATAATAACAATTAGTGCAACTGAATAACATGAATCTAGCCCTGTGTAGTACCAGAACGGAACGAAATATATCACCGTCAACAGAGATCACCATCAGATGTTTCCAGTCTCAAATAAAACTCTGGCATAACTAGGTGTTTTCAAGCTTATATGAAGGGGGAGTATCAGAACATTATGCACGAAAAGGTCCTATTCATCATCATATCATGATTTGTTATATGGCTTACCCAAAATCTCTCGTCTAACCTGCCTGCAACAAGAAGTCGTGCATCATACAATAGACAAAACATCTATCGTCTGAGTTGTTCTTTGCTAATGACTTTGGATATTTTGTAGAATACTTGCACACTTTCCAACCCGTATAACATAATTTCTTTCTCTTATCTATGAATAGGAACAAAGAGCAAAACATCGAAACTTTTCATAATAATTACTGTCTTGGTCGGAGCATTTGTTCTTGGTGTACTCGTATGGTTGTTATGGAGGTTCAAGGACAATTTAAAAGGTGAGATTTTCTTCTGAAGTGAATGATTTTGGTGGTCCTTGTGTTCTTATTTACATGCTAGTAAACTTTAAATGCAGGATTCTCGATTTTCTATCGGAAAAACAAGAAACTTCCATTGCTTGATAATTTTGTTAAGAACGAAGAGCTATCTGCTGAATTATCCGGACCAGATGGTCTTGCTAGAGATGCTAAGCAAGTAGGAGGAGCTGATATAACAGTGTTCAACTTCAGTTCCATAGAAGCTGCTACAAACTTCTTTTCCGAAGAAAACAAACTTGGACTGGGAGGATTTGGTCCTGTTTACAAGGTAAAGCTAAATGATGACCAGTTGTAGACTTTGAGATGCATACTTAACAGTCTACCCTCTGAATCTGCAGGGAAAGCTTTTTGGAGGACAAGAAATAGCCATTAAGAGGCTTTCAAGGAAGTCGAGCCAAGGGCTAGATGAATTTAAGAATGAGGTTATGTTAATTGCGAAATTACTACATAGAAATCTCGTGAGACTCCTTGGATTTTGCGTTCAAGGAGAAGATAAGATGCTCGTTTACGAGTACATGCCCAACAGGAGCTTGGATTCTTTTATTTTCGGTACGCTATTGATCATCTGAATTTGGTTTTTTGCATTCCATGAAGGAATTGTCATGAAAACTATTCATTTGATTTTTCTTCACTTTTCAAAATTTATTGTAGATCTAGCAAAGCGAGCGAAACTGGATTGGAAGAAACGTTTTGAGGTTATTGAAGGGATAGCACGAGGGCTCCTCTATCTCCATCGAGACTCTAGACTAAGGATTATCCATCGTGACCTAAAAGCTAGTAACATTTTGTTGAATGAAGAGATGAACCCAAAAATATCAGACTTTGGCATGGCGAGAATTTTTGGTACAAATGAAAATGAAGCAAGCACTAATCAAGTGGTTGGCACATAGTAAGTTGAATTTCTTCCTAGTGAGAAAAAGAAAGTGCATATTTGACTCCAAATGTTTGATCAGTGTGGAGCGGACTGACTCATCTGCTAATATAATTGCAGTGGTTATATGTCTCCAAAGTATGCGATGGAAGGTCTATTTTCGGTCAAATCTGATGTGTACAGCTTTGGGGTATTATTATTGGAGATTGTTAGTGGCAAGAAAAACCTTGGCTTTCGCACGCTGGAACATCCTAACCTTATCGTCAATGTGAGTTCATCCTTATCTGTATTCAAGCTACTAGGCACCAAAACTCTCATCTTAAGATATGTTTGCATCTCCTTTGATTAGGGTTGTCTCAGTCTGGTTTCCACTTCTCCATTGTCTGTTGCTTAGAAACTATCGGTCATATTAAAAAGCGTAGTGCTATCAACAGATGTTATTGCACATTAGGACAATATACATTTGAATTTGCTATTCGTTCGTTTACATCTAAGTCAAACTGTTTTCGCTTGCGTGCATGACTAGGGGTGAGCGCGGTTCCCGGGTAGAACCGGGAACCGGAGAACCAAACCGGAGGTTCCGGTTCGGTTCCCGGTTCTTAAAGGACCGGTTCCGGTTCCGGTTCCCGGTTCCATTTTTCCGGGAACCGGCGATCCCGGTTCCGGTTCCGGTTCCAAGCGGAACCGGAACCGGAACCGGAACCGGAACTGGTCGCGGAACCGGAACCGGAACCGATCGCGGAACCGGAACCGGATTTTAAGCCCCAAATCAATTACCCTACTTCACTTCTCTCCCGTTCTCTGCCTCGTCCATCGCCGACGCTGCTCGCCCTCCTCGACGCCGCCGGACGTTGCTCGCCCTCGACGCCGCCGTCAGACGCCATCGCCGGACGCCGCTAACCCTCGACGCCGCTGGACGCCAGTCGCCCTGCGCTCGCCTCGCCCTTGCCTCCCTCGACACCGTCACCCCTCGCTCGTCTCGCTGCTCAGCCGCAGCCAGACGCTGGTCGTCCCGCCGCTGGACTCCAGTCGTCCCCGAAGGCGCTCGCCCAGTCGTCCCCGAAGCCGCTCGCCCAGCTGCCCTCGACGCCGCTCACCCAATCACCCCCGACACCCCTCGCCGAGCCTCCACCGAAGCCCCAGCTGCCCTCAACGCCACTCGCTGAGCGATGGTTCTTTGTTAGCGGACGAGAAGCGCGCTACCTGCGAAACCGAGGGATCTCGACGTGGAATGTATAGATGCCGAAGCGATGGTTCTTTGTTAGCGGGGGCTTTTCTTAGGTTGAGTTTGATGTCTGGATATGTGGGTTGGGGGGGATGATTGATGAAAAATTCTGAGTAACTCATTCGAGGGATGTGCACCTGGTTTAGTCAAGTTGAAGCGGAGGGATGATTATGCTATCAGGATTGTGCTTGTTTAATTGAGATTTCGTATTTTTATTGTGTTCATCGTGTTTGCTTTTGTGGATTTGATGTTGGAGACGTGATTCTGTAATAGGATTAATCACGTCGAATTGTTTCTTCGAGTCGAGTTGCTTCATGTTCTTAAATGTCGGTTCCAAGTTGAATTAGTTTGTTGATACAAAACGGAGCTGCATTTCTCTTGGCAGTGAAAGGTTTTGATGTGATTGTCGTTGGAATTCACAGGGCCGGTTCATGGTAATAGATTGCCTGCAGCCTCTTATTTGATAATTTCGAGTTTACAGTATTCTTCCGAAGCAAGTGCCGAAAAGGAGGAATCCACAGGTTTTTTCCTTTTTCCCATCTAATTTGTGTCTTGACATATTGTGTAGTTCTTTCTCTGATATTTGGTTCTTGTCATATTATGCAGAGACCGTGAAGGAGTTGTATGACAAAATTCTTGAGTCTGTTAACACGAAAAGAACAATGGCTCCAAACGCATGGGCGTGGTCGATGATTGAAAATTGCAAGAACAGAGAGGATATTAAGCTTCTCTTTATATCTTGCAGAACCTACCCAGATTTGTCAGTTGACTTCTTGCCCCATTTGAGAAGTGAAGTTTTAATTTTTGAGTAGTTGATAAATTCAACTGTCTTTTCTTTCATCGCAGGGATTGTCAAATTTTCGACCTTTGTTGAGAAGTCACAAAAGCATGTGTGCGTGCAAGGGCTCTTGACTTTGGTGAGCTTTATCTACACAAGTTGTGTGCCAAGTTCGAAAATTCTATATCATGCTGATATATTTACCTGATTCTTCTTCTGCATTCAATTGTTGCTACCTACGCTATCATTGCTTGTTCTCAAATGATCTTTTTACCTCAAGCCTGTCATGCTTGGAGAACATATTCAGAACATATTCAGTTGCTTATGAGAACTTTTGACCATCCCGCTGGTAGCTAGTTGTGCTTTTGTGTTTCTTCTTTCCTAGATGCGCCAATTATTTAAATTCAGAATTTTGTCCTACGCAGATGCATCACGTCTATTAAGCGCGTGTATGGAACTAACACGACACACAACATATTCAAGAAATAGTTTTTCATGTGTAAATGTGTAAAAGGATATTCAATTTAAAGTATGGAACATTGTTAAATGTGTGTATAAACTTGTCCTGTTGAGGTATCCTTCTTCATTAAAGTTCAAATCTGAAAATGAAAAAAATAAAATAAAAAAGAACCTGTTGGAACCTGGAACCGACCCTGGAACCTGTGACAGGGTAGGTTCCAGGTTCTTGGTTCTGACGGGTAGGTTCCAGGTTCCAAAAAATGAGGAACCTGTACCCGAGGGTAGGTTCCAGGTTCCAGACGGAACCGAACCGGAACCTGGAACCGCTCACCCCTATGCATGACGATTTCAGGCTTGGCACCATTTGAAAGAAGGAAAGGGGATGGAGCTTATTGATCCCTGTATCAGGGACACATGCTCTACGGATAAGGTATTGCGATGCATACAAGTTGGACTGCTGTGCGTGCAGGACTCCGCTGTAGATAGACCGGCCATGACTTCCGTTATGCTACTATTAGAAAGCAAAACAGTGGATCTTCCCTTTCCGAAACTACCCAGGTCAACCTCGATCACAGGTTCCATGGATACTTGCTCTTTGTCTGAAAGCCAAGAAATTTAGTCTTTGAATGGCGTAACAGTTAGCTCCGTGGATGGTAGATAGGCCAATGTGATTCATTCTTGTTTTCTCCCCATTTTGCTCCTGTGATCTTTACAACAGGAAAAGTATTATTGAAACTGTGCACATGTACTTTTGCTAAAGGGTTTAGAACTTGACTCCCTGGTCCTGATATGAAAGTGTCTTTATTGCTTTTTATTCTGCAGTATCTCATTCGATTGCATTTAGGACGGGGTTTCAGGTAAAAGCTGTTGCTCTGTGACGTAGGGTCAAGTCATGGAAACAATTAGGTAAGTGTTGGAATAAAAAAGTATAATCCTTAAAAATGATAAAATCTTTTGATTTATGTCAACGTAAAATTATCAAAGAAATAAATGAAAAATAATAAGACGTGATTCGATCCAAATATTATTATTATTTTTTTTTTTTTTGGATGATCTAGAAACCCCATACAGCTGGCAGCCGGTCGAGCAAATCTAGGAGGACGCTAGTGTAGGACCGACCATCCCGATATCCCGCTTAAGACACCAAGCGCGTTCACTGGGTTTTGAACCCCTCACCTTTAAGCAAAAATCAGTGAAGTTTTTATCCAGCGGCGCCACCATGACCGGTGGTATTCGGTCCGAATATTGATACTTATGTTCACGGAGAAATCTACTAACAAATAATTCACTATAATTGAAAAATCAAGGTTTACAATCTCTCACACATTCAAGTATAAGAATTCAAAGTGTTTATAAATAAATAATTCACTTGGACATAAACTCAATGCACAAAATTAGTGTGCATTTAAGCTCAAAGTAAAACGCTCTATGTATGCCAAAACAAGAACTCTAGCATTCATCTTTTGGTATGCGTACGTACGGATTTGCATTCGTCTTTTTCGATTGTGTGGCGCTCTCCTAGACGTTCCTCTTGTGCGGCTCTCTTCTTCATAGGGCTTCAGCGGCTCCTCCGGAAAGAGAGAAGATGTATTCTGTTTTATATGTGTGTCCAGAGTCAACAATTTTGACTCTAGGCCCCCACCATGTGCTTCTTTCTTCAATGGGAATTCGGACGCTGCAGGTAAGGTGAATAAACCCTTACTTTTTTCTTTAATTTTATATTATTTTCTTTTTTGCAAACTTTTATGAAGTCGAAAGAAGCTTCTTATGTTAACTAAAGACATCCAAAACCCAAAAAGAATTTCGAATTTCTTTTCTTATGTGTAATTTTGAATATTATTTTTATCAGAAATTATGTTTTGCAAATGTTCAAGTTCGAGACATAATTTAACAGTAAGACTACATACAATAGACCCAAAGTGGTTTGGGTGTACAGCTCCATGCACCAACTGCCCTTTTATTCCAGCTTTCAGCAGGTTCTGTGCCTAAGGGGAATTCATCTTTTAAGACCAACAAATTACCTCGTCTCTCTAATTGATGTGATTATATACACATCTTGCATTTTACATGAGAAGCTCGTTTTGCACGGGAGAGGGAGTATTATTGGATATGCTCGATCTATAAGCTGAGGGCTTGTCTTCAATTTTTGGAACCAAAGTCGATCTTGCTTCACTAGTGTATATACACGCAAATACGGTTCCTGAGTGAGAGCATAATGCTCTCTTCATCGATAAACATCAAATTTGAGCATGCAAAATAAACCACCCATACCAGGAGTTGCCCAAATCAGACTAGACCGGCCAATTCGCTCCTATTTTTTAGAATGTCGGCTTGGTTCCTAGTTCCTAAAATTGAAATCAGTATTTGAGCAGTCCGATTCCCGATTTTAAGAGAGAATTGAACCAACTACAAATACTTTTTTTTTTATTTTATTTCTTAACAAATTAATAAAATATGAACTAAATGCTATCTAGTCCAATCGTATCACAAATTATGGCATAATTACTCTTCACTCATCATTACTTCTGTCAATATCTTAAGATTTGTCACTTTCTCTCTCATTGTGCATGGACACTCTTTAGTGGGAAGGAATAAATAAAAGTAGCTGGTTCCATTAGCCCGAACCATAACCGATGGTTTGATCTAGTTCTCGATCCTAGGAGCAAGCGGTCCAATCTACAATTTTCAAAATTGGAAACCGGTTCTTCCAGTCTAGTTCCTAATTCCGTCTTAAAATTGAACTAGATTGGAACCGATCACCCCTATATAGGATGGTGCACATATTAGAAAAGCAAATGAAGGTGCTGATTTCACGACAAAGAAAGGACGCTCTATATAAAGGAAATCTCCAAGTCGTTTCTTTCTAAGACGTGCTAGGATTGCCCGGTCTGTTTCTCTGTTATTTGGACCGAGTCCTCCTTGGTTGCCCCACGTAAAATTTTCACTTCGCATACTTTTGCATCTAAACACCACACAGTTAAATCAAACAGACCAAATTGCCAGCAGAAGATCTCACAAAAAAGGAACCCTTTGTATCTCCAAACTCTAATCTCAAGCCCCTTCATGGTTTCTACCACCATAGGCCGCCGTATTTGCCACCTCAGGGGACAGAGACTGTAAAACCTAGCTATAGGACATGTAACGGTAGTGAAACGTTTGAGGAGCTGGGGAGTTGTACATATCCTGGATTCTGTAATCCGAAAGCACTGTGGCCGAATTGATTCACTGGACCTTTGCATCGGTGGGCCAGAAAGCATTTTGCTGATCTGAGCTAGAAAGAGCATGGCCATGGGACTCGGGCTCAGGCTCTGCACTGAAATGTGAGCTCGTGGCCATGGCACTCGGCCCGAGCGATGCATAGTGAGGATGGTAATTGAAATTTTCGCTATTCTTCCAATCCTATACTGAGAAAAGGTTGGAAATTGACATTGTTGCAAGGACCAGACCAGAGCATTTGGACCAACGCAAGTGCATGCATGCATCCGCTCTGGCAATTTTTGCTTAAAAAACAAGGCACCATTCGAAAACATCACGTGATTTCGATATCTCCAAGGGGAGCGATGTTCCGTACACTCTCGAAAACGTCGTGAAAAAAGGTCGAAACTTCCCATTGGGTCAACGGTTCGCTAAAGCTTGTCCTCGTGCACGAACTGATGCTTCTCTTGTGATGGGCGACGAATCTATCGCCTTCCTTTCTGTGCTCGTCTTTGACCTCTTCTTATAAACAAACGCAAACTCGACGACTCCTGCGTCAACGCGAGTCGCCGATCCCACGCCGGGGGTCGCAAAAACCCGGAGTAAAAAAGCAAAAGGGTCTCAAATCTCGATTCAATGCGCATTTCTTTTTGTTGAATCCCACTTTAAAAGCCGTCAACTTTGGGTCAGAAATGGCTATGTAAAATACTGGTTTGACAAGTTAAGAAAGGAATTAAAAAAAAAAAGAAAAAGAAAATAAGTTTGACTGGTCGATAAAGCAAAGAGAAGTGGGCGTTCTCATTTATAGGGCCCGAGCCACTTCGGGAGAGAGAAAAGAAGAGACAGAGAGAGGAAAGGAAATAAGAAGAAGAAGAAAAAGGAAGAAGAGGAAGGAGGTTTGGCACATGCACTCTATGGAGGCCTCGTCAAGTCAACTCAACTCCGTGAGGTAACACCCGGTAAGAGATTAGGCCCCTCGTTTGTCCAATCGAGATTAATTTATGGGTTTAAGGCTTAAATTCGGAATTTTTGAAAAATTGAGTGGCAAAATCCGATTTTGGACTCGTTGAGTCGCGTATCTTTATAGAAATCATAGTTTAGGGTGTTGTGAAGTTATAGGATTTTACGAATTGTAATTTGAGTTTATGGTTTGTCTGAAACAAAATTTCGAAGTTTTCTACACACAGTGAATAGTATGCGTCAAGTAGCTTTGGACCCATATTTTTGTCATTTTTCGACTTGTTTTTGGGATGCTCAAGTTGGGATTCCTATAGTACATTTGAAGGGTTTTTTTTTTATATAATTATTATAAATACGTTGAGAACGGTTTCAGAGGAGAAAGTTATGGCATAGATAATTTTTACGCTTAAATTCCGCGTCGTGAATGGGTTGAAAAATCGTTTTTGGTATGCGATTTGTTAGCGCATAAGAGTCTTTGTGCTAGAGTTAAGGCTTAGTTTAGTCGTTTTATAGTTGAGATGGAGTTTTATTTGATTTTAACATTATTCATCGGTTATTTGATAAGGCCATGAGTTCAATGATATGAGTGTTGTTTGTTGTTTGATCATAGGTAACGAGGTGAGTGGTACTATATTTTATTTGGTTTTGTAAAACTTGTCTCGAAGTGTGTGTGTGTGTGTGTGTGTGTGTGTGTGTGTGTGTGTGTGTGTGTATATAAAATTGATGAGCATTTTTATTGCATAAAAGTCAGATTGAGCATTTGCTACTCTTTGGTTGATTATGAATGTTGTAAAAAGCGTGTTATACAAAGATTGTGGAGTAATATATATATATATATATGAAATTACTTTGCGATTGATTTATGAAAATGTTTATGATGATTTGAGAAATGATTAGAAAATGGACAATGGGCTATGCTGCAAAATGTTATTTGCTTAGTTTAAGATATTGATTTTTGATTAGATTTATGGTACTAGATGATGGTTATTTATGTTAAATATGACTGTAAACCCAGTGAGGATGGTTATTTGGGGTATGCATACCAAGTTTAAGATGTCACTAGGCGTTATGTCGTGACCATGATAGAACATTGAGCAATAGATTAGTCAATGAATGGACTATTGATATGTGTTTTTTGATGGAGATTATTGACCATTGATACTTGACTTTTGATGATGATTTTCATATTAGTATAAGGCTTTGATAGAAAAAAATAACTCTTATATGATTTAATAGGTATTTTATATATTGAGTTTGAGTTATGAAGTTTGGTATTGCTTTGTATACATAAATAGTGGTTGCTTGATCTGCTTAGAAGATGTACTATTCATTGAGCTGCTATTGCTCATTCCACTTGTCCTTTGATCTTTTCAGGGTCCTTAGTTAGCAACTAGTAGATCGAGAGTGCTATCAATGGGGACCTTTGGAAGTAAACTTTGGGTATGCTTTTTGAGGCTACCTCCTTTTAAGTGGAAGGATGGCCGTGTCACACCATCCATATAGTTTTCGGGGTATGACAACTGCAGCGCCCAACATGGGTCACCATTGAAGCCTCCTCTCTCACCCATGAAAAGTTTAAACTTGTGTTCTTGATTCTCCCTCTCCCCGGACCAATGCTTGAGGCATTTGGCAACGGTGGAATGCCCTTCACCGGCAAAAACAGAGCAAGTCTCTTCCTTATCTCCTTGTTTTTCATGTGGTCGTCTCTGTTTTCATATTCTTGTACAGCGAATTCGTTATCGCAAGGGCAGTTGGTCCGAGATGGCGAGACTCTGGTTTCTCGTTCTGGGAACTTCGAGCTGGGGTTCTTTAGAACTGAGAATTCGTCTCTTAGATATGTTGGTATTTGGTACCGCAAGAGAAGTTTTAAAACATGCGTGTGGGTAGCGAACAGCGATAGCCCTGTTTCTGATGAACATACCATACGGTCTCATCATCGATAAACATCATATTTAACATTAGGAAGAATGGTGAAAATTTCAATTACCATCCTCACTATGCATCGCTCGGGTCCGAGTGCCATCGCCACGAGCTCAAATTTCAGTGCATAGCCTGAGCCCGAGTCCCATGGCCGTGCTCTTTCTAGCTCAGATCAGCAAAATGCTTTCTGGCCCACCGATGCAAAGGTCCAGTGAAACAATTCGGCCACAGTGCTTTCAGATTACAGAATCCAGGATATGTACAACTCCCCAGCTCCCCAGGCGGGGCGCTACCGTTACATGTTCTATAGCTAGGTTTTATAGTCTTTGTCACCTCAGGTGGCAAATACGGCGGCCTATGGTTGTTGAAACTATGAAGGGGCTTCAGATGAGAGTTTGGAGGGACAAGGGGTTCCTTTTTGTGAGATCTTCTGCTGGTAATTTGGTCTGTTTGATTAAACTGTTTGGTGTTTAGATGCAAAAGTGTGCGAAGTGAAAATTTTACGTGGGGCAACCAAGGAAGACACGGTCCAAATAACAGAGAAACAGACTGGGCAATCCTAGCATGTCTTAGAAAGCAACGACTTGGAGATTTCCTTTATAGAGAGCGTCCTTTCTTTGTCGTGAAATCAGCACCTTGATTTGCTTTTCTAATATGTGTGTCATCCTATATAGGGGTGATCAGTTCTCGATCCGATTTAGTTTTAAGATGGAATCATGAATTGGACTGGAAGGACCGGTTCCCAATTTTGAGAATTGTGGATTGGACCGCTTGGTCCTAGTATCGTGATCAGATTGGACCATCGGTTTTGGTTCAGCCCAATGGAACTAGCTACCTCTTTTCTTTTCTTTTTTTCCTCTTTCCCACTAAAGAGTGGCCATGCACAATGAGAGAGAAAATGACAAATCTTAAGATATCGACATAAGAAACGATGAGTGAAGAGTAATTATGCCATAGTATGTGATACGATTGGACTAGATAGTATTTAGTTCATATTTTATTAATTTTTTAAGAAATAATAAAAAAAAGTATTTGTAGTTGGTTCGGTTCTCTCTTGAAATCGGGAACCGGGCCGCTCCAATATTGATTTCAATTTCAAGAACTAGGAACCAAGCCGACACTCTAAAAAATTGGAGCGAATCGGCCGGTTTGGTCTAATCCAGGTAATTTCTAATATAGGTGGTTTATTTTGCACGTCCTATACTTAGAAAAAGGTTGGAAATTGACATTGTTGCAAGGACCAGACCAGAGCATTTGGACCAACGCAAGTGCATGCATGCATCCGCTCTGGCAATTTATGCTTCAAAAACAAGGCACCATTCGAAAACAATGCGTGATTTCGATATCCCCTAGGGGAGCGATGTTCAGTACACTCTCGAAAACGACGTGAAAAAAGTTGGGAACTTCCCATTGGTCAACGGTTCGTTAAAGCTTGTCATCGTGCACGAACCGATGCCTCTTTTGTGATGGGCGACGAATCTATCGCCTTCCTTTTGTCCTCATCTTTGACCTCTTCGTATAAACAAACACACACTCGACGACTCCTGCGTCAAGGGGAGTCGCCGATCCCACGCCGGGGGTCGGAAAAACCCGGAGTAAAAAAGCAAAAAGGTCTCATCTTTGACCTCGTCTCAAAAAAATCTCGATCCGATGCGCATTTCTTTTTGTTGAATCCCACTTTAAAAGCCGTCAACTTCGTGTCAGAAACTGCAATGTAAAATACTGGTTTGAGAAGTTAAGAAAGGAATTAAAAAAAAAGAGAGAAAGAAAATAAGTTTGACCGGTCGATGAAGCAAGAAGAAGTGGGCGTTCTCTTTTATTACAGGGCCCGAGCCACTTCGGGAGTGAGAGAAAAGAAGAGACAGAGAGGAAAGGAGTGGGCGTTCTCTTTTATTACAGGGCCCGAGCCACTTCGGAAGAGACAGAGAGGAAAGGAGTGGGCGTTCTCTTTTATTACAGGGCCCGAGCCACTTCGGGAGTGAGAGAAAAGAAGAGACAGAGAGAGGAAAGGAAAGAAGAAGAAGAAGAAGAAGAGAGAAGTGGGGTTTGGCATATGCACTCTGTCGACGCCTCGCCAAGCCAACTTGACTCCGTGACGCAACACCCGGTAAGGGATTAGACTCTTCGTTCGTCCAATCGAAGTAATTTACGGGTTTAAGACTCAAATTCGGAATTTTTGGAAAATTGAGCTGCGAAATCTAATTTTGGACCCATTGAGCTGCGTATTTTTTATAGAAATTATAGTTTAGGGTATTGTAAAGTTATAGGATTTTACGAATCGTGATTTGAGTTTATAGTTTGTTTGGAAACAAAATTTCGAAGTTTCACGTATGCAATGAACAGTATGCATCCAGAAGCTTTGGGCCTGTATTTTTTCATTTTTTGGCTTGCATTTTGGGATGCTCAAGTTAGGATTCCTGTAGTACATTTGAAGGGTTTATTTATTTATTTATTTATTTATTTATTTATTTATTATAAATACGTTCGGAACAAGTTTCAAATGAGAAAGTTATGGCATAATCATTTTTTACGCTTAAATTCTGCATTGCGAATGGGTTGAATAATCATTTTGGGTATGCGATTTATTAGTGTGTAAGATTCTTTTTGCTAGAGTTAAGGTGTAGTTTAGTGGTTTCATAGTTGAGGTGGAGTTTTATTTGATTTTAACATTATTCATCGGTTATTTGATAGGGCCCTGAGTTCGATGGTATGAGTATCGTTTGTTGTTTTATTGTAGGCGACGAGGTGGGTGGTACTATATTTTCTTTAGTTTTGTAATACTATATATATTGAATTGAAGAGCATTTTTATTGCATAAAAGTCTGATTGAGCATTTACTACTCTTTGATTGATTATGAATGTTGAAAAGTGTGTTATACAAAATTTGTGGGAAATTACTTTGTGATTGATTTATGGAAATGTTTATGATGATTTGAGAAATGGTTAGGAAAGGGCTATGCCACAAAATATTATTTACTTGGTTTAAGATATTGATTTTTAGATTGGATTTATGGTGTTGGAGGATGGTTATTTATGCTTAATATGATTGTGAATCCAGTGAGGAGTTTTGGGGTATGAATATCAAGTTTAGGATATCATTCTAACCTAAGTCACCAGCTTTGTAGATGGAGACCTTACTAAGAGGAATCTTGCTCGCCTTGTCAGCAAGCGTTGTGTCATGACCATGGTAGAGTATTGAGTAATAGGTTAGTCAATAGATGAACCAATGATATGTGTTTTTTTGATGGAGATTATTCAATGAAGTTGACCATTGATACTTGACTTTTGATGTTGATTTTCATATTAGCATAAGGCTTTGATAGTAAAAAATAACTCTTATATGATTCGATATGTATTTTATATATTGAGTTTGAGTTATGAAGTTTGGTATTGTTTTATATATATACATAATGGTTGCTCGATTTATATGTTGTACTACACTGTGTTGTTGTTGCTCATTCCACTCATCCTTTCATCTTCTTTTCAGGTTCCTTAGTTAGCAGCTAGTAGATCAAGAGTGCTATCGATGGGGACCTTTGGAAGTAAGTTTTGGGTATGTTTTTTGAAGCTACGTTCTTTGAGTGGAAGGATGGCTGTGTTATCCGGTCCCTATAGTTTTCGGGTGTGACAACTACAACGCCCAACATGGGTCGCCATTGAAGCCCCTCTCACCCATGAAAAGTTTCCACTTGTGTTCTTGATTCTCCCTCTCCCCGGAGCAATGCTTGAGGCATTTGGCAACGGTGGATTGCCGTTCACCGGAAAAAACAGAGCAAGTCTCTTCCTTATCTCCTTGTTTTTCATGTGGTCGTCTCTGTTTTCATATTCTTGTGCAGCGAATTCGTTATCGCGAGGGCAGTTGGTCCGAGATGGCGAGACTCTGGTTTCTCGTTCTGGGAACTTTGAGCTGGGGTTCTTTACTACTGAGAATTCGTCTCTTAGATATGTTGGTATTTGGTACCGCAAGATAAGTTTTAAAACATACTTGTGGGTCGCAAACAGAGATAGCCCTGTTTCTGATGAATCTGGAGTTCTGACAATTTCAAGTGATGGAAATTTGATGGTTTCAGATGGGGATCATCGCTTAGTTTGGTCTAGCGGCATTAATTCTTCCTCTGTGCCCACCAACTCAACAGCTGTTTTGACGGATGCTGGAAATCTTGTTCTTCTGGCCAATGCAGATGCTGACACTGCTAGTGCTGATGGTTATGTCAGCAATGCATACTGGCAAAGCTTTGAACACCCGACAGACACGTTTTTGCCTGGCATGAGAGTGAGGGTGAATTCTGCGGCTGGAGAGAACCATGCCTTTAGGTCATGGAGATCGTTGAACGACCCTTCCCCTGGGAACTACTCTATGGGCGTCGATCCCCAGTTGCCGCCACAGATAGTGATCTGGGGTCAGTCAGGCCGGGAATGGAGGAGCGGGCATTGGAATGGGCTGCTTTTCACCGGCATGCCAAATATGACTGAAAATATTCGATATGGGTTCAGGCTTTCGGCCCCTGAGGAGGATGGAAGCATGTATTTTACATACACACCGTTGAATAGGTCCGATCTCTTGATGTTCCGTATACTTTGGAATGGAATGGGGGAAGAGTTAGGTTGGGATGAGACTAATAACGAGTGGACTGTGCTGCAAGAACAGCCTGCTAAGGAATGTGACCTATATAACAAGTGTGGAGATTTTGCAATATGCAATGACATGGGCTCTCCCAAATGTAGTTGCATGGAAGGGTTCATTCCAAAATCACCGGATCAATGGAAGAGGGGTAACTGGTCCATGGGTTGTACTTGGAAGACTCGATTACAGTGTGGGAACAACAGCAGCATTTCAGTGGGAAATGGTGGCAGGATGGACCACTTTTTGAAATTGGATGGGGTGAAGTTGCCGGATTTTGCAGATTATTTTTCAGCCACTAGCGGGGATGAGTGTGAGGTGAAGTGTCTAGAGAATTGTTCGTGTAAAGCTTATGCATTTGTTAGAAGCATTGGGTGCATGATGTGGAACAAGAATTTGATTGATGTGCAGCATTTCGCTGAGGGCGGAATGACCCTCCAAATTCGTCTCGCCAATTCTGAACCAGGTATGATCTCTCATGGGTATCCCACCTTTGCCATTTTCAAATTTGTTGATCTTTTCCAAAATAATGTTTCTCATACCTAATGATCTTTTTTAGTATGATAAAGGCCACAACTGATTGTGTGACTTAGCAGAAAAGGAACTGAGATTCTTATCTATGGAATTGAGTTTATGGAGGTCAGGGATCTCAACAGTTAGTGTAACTGAATAACATGAATCTGGCCTTTTGTAGCATCAGAAAGGAATGAAAGCAGTCACTGTCAAGAAAGATCACCATGTGACGTATCCATAATGGTAGTCTCCAATAACAAACTCCAGCATAACTAGCTACTCGGTTATAGGAAGGTGAAGGATCAGACTTTGATGAATATAACGGTCCCATTCATCAGCATATGATTTGTCACATGGCTTGGCTGAAATTTCCTTTGTGTCACCTGCCTGCAACAAGAAGCGTGTATCACACGATAGACAAAACATTCACTGTCACAGAGTTTATCTGTACTAATGACTTTGGATATCTTATAGAGTACTTCCAACACTTTCCGATTACTGATGATCTCCTATAATTTTAATTTCTTTCTCTTCTCATGAATAGGAACAAAGAGCAAAATATCCAACCTACGCATGATAGTTACTGCCTTCGTTGGAGCGTTTGTTTCCGGTATAACAGTATTTTTGTTGTGGAGGTTCAAGGACAATTTAAAAGGTGAGATTTCGGTCTGTGGAGTGAATGATTTATTAGTCTTTATTTTCTTATTTACATGTTAATGAACTATAAATACAGGATTCTTGTTTGATGATATTGTTAAGAGCGAAGAGCAATATCTTGATTTGTCCAGACCAGATGGTCTTGCTAGTGATGCTAAGCAAGTAGGAGGACCTGATATACCAGTGTTCGACTTCAGTTCCATAGAAGCTGCAACGAATGTCTTTTCTGAAGAAAACAAGCTCGGACTCGGAGGATTTGGTCCTGTTTACAAGGTAAAGATATATGATCACCAGTTCTAGACTCGTGATGTCATATTTGCATTCTTAATTGTCTACCCTCTGAATCTGCAGGGAAAGCTTCTAGGAGGACAATAAATAGCCGTTAAGAGGCTTTCGAGGAAGTCAAGCCAAGGGGTTGAGGAATTTAAGAACGAGGTTATGGTAATTGCGAGATTACAACATAGAAACCTCGTGAGACTCCTTGGATTCTGCGTTCAAGGTGAAGATAAGATGCTCGTTTATGAGTACATGCCAAACGGGAGCTTGGATTATTTTATTTTTGGTAAGCTGAGTCGAACATTTGAATTTGATCTTTTGCATTCCTTGAAAGAATTGTCATGAAAATCATTGCATGTGCCTTTTCTTCTCTTTTCAAAATTTGATGCAGATCCAGTGAAGCGAGCACAACTGAACTGGAAGAAACGTTTGGAGATTATTGAAGGGATAGCACGAGGCATCCTCTATCTTCATCGAGACTCTAGATTAAGGATTATTCATCGTGACCTAAAAGTCAGTAATATTTTGTTGGATGAAGAGATGAACCCAAAAATATCAGACTTTGGCATGGCGAGAATTTTCGGTGGGAATGAAAATGAAGCGAGTACCAATCGAGTGGTTGGCACGTAGTAAGTTGAATTTCTTCCAAGTGAGAATAAGAAAAGTGCATCTCTGACTCAAAATGTTTGATCAGGTTTAGTGGATTGATTCATTTGCCCTTGTAATTGCAGTGGTTACATGTCTCCAGAGTATGCGATGGAAGGTCTATTTTCGTTCAAATCTGATGTGTACAGCTTCGGGGTATTATTACTGGAGATCATTAGTGGTGAGAAAAACATTGGCTTTCGCACGCTGAAACATTCTAATCTTATCAGCCATGTGAGTTCATCCTCATTTGTATTTGAGATAATAGGCACCAAAACTCTCGTTTCAGCAGATGTTTAAAACTGTTCAGTTTAAAACTGTTGTCTCGGTCTGGTTTCTACTTCTCCATTGTCTGTAAGTAAAGTGATATCAACAGACGTTATTAGGCACGCGGACAATATACTTTTGAACTCGCTGTTCAAGTGTTTACATCCAAGGGGTTGTACAGAGTGTTTTTCACACAAATGCATGATGATTGCAGGCTTGGCATCACTGGAATGAAGGGAAGGCGATGGAACTAATCGATCCTTGTATCAGGGACATGGGCTATGTGGATGAGGCATTACGATGCATACAAGTCGGACTATTGTGTGTGCAAGACTCTGCCAGAGATAGACCGCTCATGTCTTCCGTTGTGCTACTATTAGAAAGTGAAACAGCAGGTCTTCCCCTCCCGAAGCCACCCAGGTTAACCTCGATTGGGGGCTTCTTAGGTTCTTATTCTTTGAGTGAAACGACGGGTCTTTCAATACCAATACAACCCAGCTTAACCTCAATCACGGGCTCCATAGATACGTATTCTTCGTTTGAAAGCCAAGAAATTGAATCATGGAACTCGTGACAGTTGCTAGGCGGATGGTAGATAGGGCCAATGTGATTCTTCATGTTGTTTCGTCTGTTTGTTCTTGTGATCTTTACAATAAGAACAGTGTTCTTGAAATTGTGCGCATGTGTTTTTGTCAAAAGGCCCTACGTGAAACAGAAAAATCATTACTTGATTCCCTGGTCTTGTTATGAAAGTGCCTGCATTGCTTTTTAAAAAGTAGCTACGCATTTGGTTGTTTTTAGGACTAGCATTCCGGGTAAAAGTTGTTGCTGTGTGACCTCTGGTTCAAGACGCGCGCATTTGGTTGTTTTTAGGACTAGCCTTCTCTGTAATTATCATTTCGAGAAAATTTTATAAAGGTGACGATTTAAAGGAAGACGGTTCTAAGTCTCAATATATCTATCGTTATACGAGTTTTGTCTGTGGGTGGAAGAAAGGTTCAAAGTACCTTATTATAACCCCAATTATATACTTCCTTGCGTGTAATAGAAGAAGCTTTGAAACCTCTAACTCCACCGGATCACTTTGAGCCATGCAATCTCCGTGAACCTTACTTCTGGCCTAAAACTAGTAAATGGATACTTTTATGCTCTTTCATCAACCCGAGGAGATTGTTTATTTCAGGGGAAATCACGCCAGACGCGCGCCTAAGAAAGCAGGAACAACTGGATAGGAGCAGTTAGACATGACTGAGAAATCCCTGTGGAAACCGCATGAAGTAGGCTAGACCGCTTGACTTTCACTAAACTTGAATTAAATCTAGGCAAAAGAGGACATCAGCTACCTAAGTTCAAGCTATATATGGGTCATGGAGACTACAGTTTTCTTGAAAGTGACTGTTGTTGAGAGCCACTGGTTTGACATGAACCGTTTCAGCAATTGGCAGACAAAACACAAGCCGTCTATCAGATATTGAATATGTATATGCTAGAGGAAGGAATGTTGGCAATCTGGGACAGTGCATGAACCGAGTCGGGCATTACCACCAGGGTCTAGCACACAAGGACTTCCCATCCACGATGTAAAATGAACTTATTAGCATCAGCCTCAATGTGATTTTATCCGCTGAACCTGCTTTGTGGCTTATCCCGCATTAATCCGTTCTGATTGTCTGAGCAAACAGCAAAATTTTGTGGGAACATCTGAAGTGGACTATTTTTGGCCAAAGTCTAGCCTATGCTCAAGGGCAAGGAGAATGTTAGAATATTTAAACCATATATTCATCTATCAACTTAGCCTCTGATTGGACTTTTTAACAAGACGGATTGAATTTGTCCAATCTTGACAACTATCTGCCAAGCCTAGGGATGAAGAGGGGCAACTTACCAATTGGTCTTAAATATATTATAGGGATGCCAATTCAATCCTAAATTCTTCAAACTTTGCCAATCTAAGTCCTAAACATTTGTACAAAATTCCAATGCAAGCCTTTTGGCCACTTGGAAATCGCTAATGTGGCGATGCAAAAATTGTCCAAGTCAACATGCAACATGGAATGACTGGCTATAAGTGGACACCACTTAGCAATATCTAACATTTATTGGTTAGAACAATTGTGTTGAAATTTTGTGTCTAGGTTTATAACTACATTGATAAAAATGAAAAATTAAGGAACAAATTAACATTCGCACAATAAGTTGAAGACTGATTAGGTAATTATCTTAGATGAAGAGAGACACCGAAGTTGGTGCCTGCATAATTGCTCATGGTTGGCTTATTCTTTGGCACCGGTTGTGTCGTTTGGAGAGAGATCTCGTAGACATGTAGCAGTCCTCAACGAATGGGGTTGCATAAAATACAGGTTTTAAAACCCCGAACAGATTAAATTTAAATGAGAAGTTTACCTATTCATGCTCGCCTCTCAGTTTCGTGAAATGATTCGTGTCATTTCCTTTCTTTATAAAATTGTTTAAACCTAACAACAAAATGTTTTCTTTTAAAAATTGAGTAGAAACGTGTCAATTTAGGTCAAGTTCAAGTTAAGTTGTCTCGTGTCATCTCAATCCGAGCGGTGTTCTTGTGTCATGTCCGAATTGCCGCCTCTAATATCTGTTAATGCCATGGGTTGCAGCCAGAAATTTGCCTAAGCACCCCTGGCGACGAAGGTAGAAGAGACCATTTGAGATCTGGTCGGATCCCGACATCTACTAAGAAAAGCATGATTCGCGATGTTAAGTGACGGTTCCGGCGAGGTTGGAGTGTCCCGAAGCTGTCTTATTTTGCTCTTGTCTCCACTTTTCTATTGGTTGTGTGAACTAGAAGTGAAAAATACCGGCAGAAGAACAGCCCAAGTGCCATAAGTTGGCGTGGGAGGACATTAAGTGTTATAACTTCGAAAAGGTACATTTAAGTGCTAATTTCGAAGTTAAATGGAACACTTAGGTGCCACTCCGGTGAAAATCCGGAAAATTACCACATCAGCCATTTGGCACCTTAGTGTTCCATTTAACTTCGAAACTGACATTTAAGTGTATATTTTCGATATTATGGCACTTAAGTGTTCCCCTATGCTAAGTTATGACACTTCAGGTGTCCTAAACTCGGAAAATACCAATCCTAGGTAATATAATGGAAGGGGAGAACTTAGCTAGGAAATTTCTTGATTCCCTCCTAATTGTTGCCCGCCATCATTGTGTATGTCCAGAACAGGAGGAAATATTCAGTGGTTGCTAACCACCGGTTCCTCAGCCTATGTGGCGCGCGTGATCCACTCAAAACGCGACACTTGTCTAATGACTTAAATGTGAATAGAAAATTAAAAAAAATAAATAAATAAGCTTTCCTTTCCCCCTCCTCCTCTGGCTTGCAGAAAAGTATTGAGCAGCAATTAAATGCTCACTTTCAAAATCCTGCCTAACATTCTCTCTCCTTTTTTTTTTTTCCCAATTTTCAAGGGTTTTAACCTGCACTTCTAGAGAAGAGCAACTACAGCCTACTCCCTCTTTCTCTCTCTCCAGCATGTCCCTACTGCCTATGCCTCCGCCAACACCCACCGCCGTTTGCAACTACTGGTCCCAAGCCCCCTCCACCTCTGGTGTTGCCTTTAGAGCCCATCGACAGCTGTGTTCATCAGCTGGCTCCTCTCTCTCTCTCTCTCTCTCTCTCTCTCACGCAAGCATGATTACGTCGACTTGCCATGGACAGCACCAAATCCCAAGCTGTTTCTGACGCAGCAATCGAGCATAAGGTCTGCGCTCGCATTAGTCTCTTGGGGAGCCCTAGAGACGTCTACTATGGCCAAGTTTTTCCTTCTTAAGAGCTTGTTGCTATTGTGTAAGAATAGCCGAAAGCCAAAATATCGGTCTTTTACCTTGAATTTGCATCAGCCGTCTTTGTTTTATATCAAACAACTAGTAAAGTGGATATGACGGCTGATCTACACAAGGATGTAAAGACTTAGTAGACAACCAGTAAAGTGGATGTCTCCAAGAGAGGTGGTCGATATGATGGTTCCAGTTCCAGTGGGAGGAGGTCGGAGAATGATGGGGGGGAACACCGAGGGAGGGATTAGAACTTAAGATGTTTGCATTTGTCGTGAGTTCAATACGACTCTTTCATCTCTTTGTCTCATGGTTTGTTTGTTTGTTTTTTTTTTTTTTTTTTTTTAAGGAATTGAGCTTTTGGAGCTTTTGCATCTTCGTACTCTTCTGTTGTCAAGTTTCCTACGTATGGGTACTGATAACATTGAATATGGTTATGTTTAGTTCATCTTTCAACTACTGCCATTATGTATGAAGATTTCGGCAAGTCTTTGGCGTATATGTATTTATCAATTTTATGCTTCTTTCTCCTTACAACATAAGATGGAGTCTATTCATGATGAATATAGTGGAAGTTCTTCAATGGCTGATTTGACCAGCTTCCTGATCCATTTCCTTGAGGGACCAAAACGTTATTATGTGCTTATTGCATCGGGAAATGCTGATGGTTGGAGACTTGCTATTGATTCCACTAAAAAAATGGTTAATACCTTGAAAATCCCAAATTGGTATACTTGTGACAAATTTACCTTAAATTATTTTTTTGACCACCAAAAACCACAAATTGGAATACTTTTGACAAATTTAGCCTAAATTGGTACACTTGCAACAAATTTACCCTATGTTAGTTTTCGTTAAATATTACCATCAAATTATTAGGTTAAATGACACGTGACAATTGATTAGTATACCAATTTGAGATTTTACGCTCCATTTGTCACAGTTTACAATTTTTGTGATTTTTCGTAATATTAATCCAATTTAGCAGAGGATATATTTGTTGCAAATTTACCAGTTTTGGGTTTTTTGCGGTCGAATAAATTAGTTTGGGGTAAATTTATTATAAACATATCAATTTAGTGTTTCTTTATTATCAGTCGGGGTAAATTTGTCAAGTGTACTAGTTTAAAGTTTTTCAAAGTATTAACCAAAAAAAAAAAATTGAGTTGGGGGGGGGGGGGGGAATGGCACCTCAAACTAGCATGACATTGAATCGCAATATGAATCATAAAAAACCATCCATTTTCATGATATCTACATCTTGCTATGGAAAAACCAACTTTTTGCAAGTGGCATGAAGAAATGTTCCACATGCTGCAACTCATCTGTCACACTCCATGACAAGAAGGAAAGCCAATTTATGATCATATTGAATTACTGAACAAAGATGCACACCATAGCATTAGGACATAAATGATGTATGTTGAACAACTTTTGCAGCCACAACAATGGAAAAGAATATTTTTTCAATTGAAATTAGCAGATAGACCCATAGATAGAAAATTATGTACCTGCTGATACAATAGCTTGATCCTCAATCTCGCTTTCATGAAGTGGATAGAAATCTCAAAGCTTCTAACACAAGCAGAAATTTGTAACTCAAGTTATTTCAGAATGGAAGTGGCTAAGGTAAAAGAACTTAATTTCATATAAATCTGTGACCTGGTATCTTTTTACATGTAAAGAATGAATAAAATGCTGTGAGAGCCTCAATGCGTTCCTTTTCATCCTCTTTACCAAGCCTATGATCAAATGTGAGAGCCTCTGCAATGCCAGCTCTACAAAGAACAGCTTGACAATCTCCAACATTAGACATGAAGTGGTTGCCCCTTCTAATCAATGCAGCTACACATCATGAGCCGTCTCGTCCTTCCTCATTATAAAAATCTAAATCAGTCTTTAGGTAACCATGTTTCACGGCCGTCTCTGTTTCATCCTCGTCTCTTCTCACCACTTCATCTATGATACTCTTATTCAAGTTTTCTGCGGCAAACTCAGCAGCAATATTCAACAAAAGCTGAACGCATTGCAAAAAGCAGTCACTCGTGGAGAGTACAATGGATGGTTGATGCAAATTCAAGGAAAAAGACTGATCTTTTGGCTTCTGGGCATTCTTACACAACAACAAGAAGCTCTTAAGAAGGAAAAACTTGGCCATAGTAGACGTCTCTAGGGCTCCCCAAAGGACAAACGCGAGTGCAGACCTTATGCTTGATCATCGTGTCAGAAACAGCTGGGGATTTGGCACCATCCATGGCGAGTCGGCATAATCGTGCATGCGTGAGAGAGAGAGCCAACTAATGAACCTAGCCGTCAATGGGATCTAGAGGCGATGGCAGAGGCGCAAGGGGCTTGGGACTAGCAGTTGCGAGTGGTGGTGGCTCTTGGGGGAGGCGGAAGCGGTAGGGACGCGCTGGAGAGAGAGAAAGAGGGAGTGGGCTATCGTTGTTCTTCTCTAGAAGAGCAAGTTGAATAAGATCCATGGTATACTTTTTATTACTGATCAGGAAAAATTTGAAGAAAAAATAGATGCCTTTGATAAAAATTCATTATCAACAGAATTTTTTTTCTTTATTTCCATTTCTAGAAACCAAACAAAAAAGAATTCATTAAGAAGATCAAACAAAATTTTTTAAAACCCTTGAAAAATAGGAGAGAGTGTTCAGCGGGATTTTGAAAGTAAGCATTTAATTGCTGGTCAGTACTTTTCTTCAAGCCAAAGGAGGAGGAAAATAAATTTTTCTTAATTTTTTTTATTTTCTACTCGTGTCCAGGTTAACGGACAAGTGTCGCGTTTTGAGTAGATGGCGCGTGCCACATAGGCTGATGAGTTGGTGGTTAGCAACCACCGAATATTTTCTCCTGAAATAGTTGTTTCCTTTCCTTTATATTACCTTTGTCATGCCCCAATTCTCAAGTGTGTGCCCATCCCTCGGTAGTTGATAAATTTGCGACGTCTTAGGACGTGTCGCCAACCCATTCATTTTAATGTGCATGTGGAAGCGTATAAATAAATCTCCAGACAGCACAAAGATGGGATAGAAAAGCAGGACCACAATGCACAACCAAACCACACACCTTTATACACAACTGACTATTTATTTACAATATTAGTCTATATACAAAGGTCTGCAAAAGCATAAGGTCTACAAGCTCTCTAGGCATTCGAATCCCCAGTTGAAAACTTCGAGCTCTCTTGAGAACTTGGGTCCACCATTGCACCACTAGGAGGGTCAGCTGTACCCTCATCAAAAGCGATCTCTAACACCGACATAGAGACCTCAGACTCTTGTAGGGGACCTTCTCTGGGTCCATTTCGCTCTTGAGGGTACTACGCTTTGAATTGACAGGGTACCCTCCAAGGTAGTCCTGCATCAACCCAAACAATGGTCCTCACAAGCTCATAGACCGAGGCTCATTGGCCCCCGGGAAGAGGAATCTGGGTGACATGTTCGGTGATCCTCTTGGACTGGCCAAAACGTTCTGGAGGAGCCACTATCTAAGGACTTGAAAATGTTGAGCCCACGATAGGATGGTACAATATCTCAACAAATTCACTCCCTAAACTCCAACTAGGAAGAAAATACACCTAAAGAAAGTCTATGCACACACAAGACAAAGGACTTACTTTGCCTCAAATCCTTCCTACAAATCAGTACAGTTCATATACTTAACCAATCAATTTAATTCAAATCATCGATCAGCTCAGTCAATCAATTCAGTTCGATACTATCAAAATGATCCATACTATCTATCAATCAGTACCATATATAATTCAATTCCATCTATTGATTCAAGTGATACAACCACTGCTCACACAAGCTAAAATAGATGGTCAACGCTTTCACATGTTGATATATATGGTCATAGCTCTCATAAGTTAATATAGATAGATAGTAGCTCGCCCAAGCTGATATATAGATTGTGCTCCCACAAGCTGATAAATGATCATAGCTCACACAAGCTGATAAGATATACTGCTCTCACAAAAAAAACATGTAAAGGAACTCTCATAAGCGGATGATAAATATGCTCTCACAAGCTGACAAATCACCAAGTTAAAGATACATGATAAAAATAATCATGTGTGGGTAAACGGTCGACTTGAGCCAAAATTGCAATATCTTTCTTTTATAAAATTCCACTAATTATAATAGTCTACAAAGACATTTTGGCGTTGTAAACCGACGCCTGGTATTTTCTAATTAAAATACCAAAATTATCCAATTTTGGAGTAAATATCCAAAATTACAATTTCCACTCAATTTGCACAAACCAGCACTCAATTAAATAAACTAAGCATACCATTGCAATCAACATGAAATTCCGGTCACCGGCTATCCCGGTATAATTTCCGAAAAATAATAAATAATTAAATAATTACCAAAATTAATTAAATAAATACAATTAAATGTAAAAATAGAAACTTATGCCGGAAAAGCCTAATTAAACACCGAGACGGGCCCGAAAAATTTCTGAACCTATCTAGGCAACAAATCTCCTGGTGGCGAAGCCAAGCGAGGACGAGACGGATCTGAAAACAGGCCTTGAAGTCCACGGAAGCTTGTTGGCCTTCAGTTCTGGATGCTGGCTTGAGAAAGAGAACCAGGCGACAAGCTGAGCTAGAAACGGCGAGACGAGCTGGCGGAGGCTACTTCGGGCAACAGGGGCAACGGTGGCTACTCTGGCGACCTAGACGGTAGTCTAGGGAGCTCGACGGTGACCAAGAACGGCGCGGGGACACAACTAGGTGTGACAGGGGGCGGGATGGGCAATGGATAGGTGCAGGCTTGCGTGGGGCTCTCGAGCGGCGTGACAGCGGTCCAGCGGCTTGGTGGGCAATGTGTGATGACAAGGGGGCTTGGCTCAGTTTCCTCTGCAACTTTGGAGCTTCAAATGGATTGGAAATGGAGAAAGCAAGGTTTGCTGAAGAAGGAGAGCCAGCTGCTAAAGGGAGGGGGGCCAGCAAGCCTTCTAGAAACCAAAGTTGTCTCCTTTGAGCTCATCCAACATGCCCCACCTCTTCAGCCATCGTCCAGCAGCCCTTATCCACTCCAAACTTCCCCAACACACTTGCCAAAGGGTCCAAAAGGTTGTGCACCAAGGGGGCCTACGAATTTGGTCACAACTTCCCCAAATTGAACCAATTTCTCTCCAATTGGACCTAAACCGGTCCCCATAAATCCAATTAAGATGTCCACACTTCAATTCACATTTTTTCTTGCCAATAGAACCAACTTGTATCCTAAAAATGCGATAAAAAATTGTCATCTGAATTTTTTGGACAAAAACGACCCAATATTGAATTTTTGCCAAAAATCTTGATTTGTAGAAAAATTTTTGGAGGATGAGTCAACGGTCCTAAAATAAATCATGACATAACATAACTTTCAATTTTTTGAAATCGGATTTAAATTCATGGTTAATTTCAATCTGACTCGATTTTAACGTAATAGCCTACAAGGTAGCTTTTAGAAGTTTTTAGTGCAATTGACCTATGGTCAATTATTTTCAAGCCACATTATACATCTTCAACACATTGACAACTCTCGGTTGTCGTGAAAATCTCAAGATTTCAAATGCAGACATAGAGTACCAAAACGATAGAAAATCGGTCTAGTGCTGATCGATGAAAATTTTGCAATTAGGTGGAATCACCCACTCTTAGTCACATGACTCAGTCGAGTTGACCTATCTCTGTTCTTTAATTGATTTTTAATTGTGCCGTAATGACCCTTGCAGACTAGCACGGTCAAGCAATCGGTTTCTGGTCGAATTTTCAAATCTTGTGAGTGATTAGCTCAAAGAATAGAATTATAGGTGTGTCGATGAAAAGCCCGTTTCATTCAATTGAAAATAGAACTGGAATTTCAGGATGTCTCAACCTTACCAAGGTTTCCCTTTTTCATGGAATATTACATGAACTCCCCCACTCTAAGGATTTATGTCCTCCTTAGTGTTGGCCTATATTGCCCATTAGTACTTTCCTTATTTAATGAAGAGACTTAGTCCACCTCTGTCTCCTTTACCATCCTAAAAACTTATACAACTTGCACATTTTCCGAGTTGTCTCATACTAATGGTCACTCCTCGCACTCGTCGAATCGGATATGGGCCTAGTCCATTCACGAACATCTATTGGAGGGAAAATGAATGAGTAATGTCATAATTTTAGTATTGCACTCACTTTAAGGAAAATGAATTGAGTAATACATATATATCCGTTGCAATATCTTTTTTTAAAACCATTCTCAAGTGTTTCTCAAATACAAAACAATAGTAATTGCCCGATCCAAATTTTTATACAAGAAACATGCTTTAATAACTCGTGTGATAGTCAAATCTTTATCACTTAAGATACAAGTTTACAGAACCATAGAAGAGATAGTACCACTCATCTTGGAATGCTTACAATCAAACAACACGCAATTGAACGAGCCAACAATCTCGTAATACTAACAACTAAACAAGAATCAATATCAAAACCAAGTAAAATATTACAAGAAACAACACTTAAATGCTAACAAAAGGATTCCTACTCACTAACAAATTGCACACCTAAAATGATTATTCAAGCTGTTCACAATGCGAGGGTCGCGCATGCAACCTTAAAATTCTCACTCTAACCAAACCATTGCTTATAAACGAGTACCTTCAAAGCCCATGTCTGCACAACACCATAAGCCACCAATTTCATAAAATTCCATAGCTCAACTAATCAAAAAGTGGACTTTGCAACTTGAACCTCACGTAATTCCAAGTTGAAGCCCTAACCTTGAAAACTAGTCTGATTAGAAAAACGAGGGATGTGAGCACTTATCAGATGTTGTGTCATGGAGTTGAATCGGTTTGGCGAGACTCTATGACATGTAGGCACAAAAGCCCACTTCATTCATTTCTTTCTTCTTTCCTTCTTTCTTTCTTTCAATTCTCTCTTTTGCTTCTATAACAAGCTGAATGTCCATTTTTCTTCTTCCTTTTTTTCTCTTGTGGGCCCCATCCTTTGACAAGTCAAAATATTAGCACAGATAGTTCAAGTAGAGCCACCTTGTAAGCACCCAAACTCCAATTCAAGTGCATCATCGTGATAAAAACACTCTACAATCCTATTAAGATCATCATCAGTAGCTACATTCACGATTTTTTTTTCTAGAACCCTTTTGCCAGAAGCTAGATGTCATGTCTCGATCCTCGAACACGTGCCCATCCCTCTCTGGTCGATAAAAATTTTGCGACTTCCCAGGACGAGTCGCCGATCCTTTCATTTTATTACACATGCGGAAGTTAAAATAAATCTTTTGACAGTAATTATCTCGGGATAGAACAGTAGGACATCATATTCACAAACAAACCACACTTTTATAAACATACTGAGTCATTTACAATATTCTATATCCAAAATATTTTAAAAGATTGACTCCAAAAAAAAGCGGTCCTATTTGACCTACACTTCAGGTCACTTCAGCTCAGCTCCAGGTCCTCCCTCTACAGTCTTGAAAAATTTAAGCTCATGATGGGGTGAGATATGAATCTCAGCGGGTTCATGCTCTAAGTCCCGATTAGGAGGGAAATACATCCTAACCACACAATTACACAATTAGCATAGAGGACTCACCTCGCCTCAGTTTCCTTCCTACATGTCAGTACAATTCATATCGTAATGTATATAATCAATGCACATAACAATTGGAACACCTCATCAATTCAATTAATCACAATGGTCCTGATTATAAGGCCAATTCGTTATGACATGTTTCATTCCATTCCACACAGTTTTGTCTCATAATCAGGCGCATCAAACTCAAACAACCATGTGTTCCAATTGTTAATTACACCCCTTAAGGGTACGACCAACTCTAAATTTGGCGGTCTTCTGGTATTGCCAAGCGTCATTTCACATCCTTTGAGCATGGCGACGTCTCTCAATTAGATAGCTTCCCCGAAGGGGTGTAGGTTCAGAATCTACTACGACCCGAGTCCCAATGAATGTGTAACATCCGGCTTAACAGCTTGGGACGGTTTATCTTAACCAACACACGACCAATCAATCTTGGCCTAGGACATTGTGCATTGCACTCAAATGTCTCAATTAAAATGATGAATATGGCATATTGTCTTCATATTAGAAATACACGGTAAAATAGTCGTATGTGGGTACACGGTCAATTCACACTAAAAAAATTGATATCCTCTAATTTAAAATCCCACTGTTTTATATAGTATATAAAAATTATTTTTGGTGTTAAAACCAAACACTCGGGATTTTCTGAATAAATAATAAATTTCACAAATTTTGGAATTAAATACTCAAAATTCCAATCAGCACTCAATTTGCACAAATTAACATCCAATTGCAGAAAATGAACACGCTATTGCAATCGGCACAAAATTCCGATCACCAGCTATCCTAGTTTAATTTTTGAAAAATAATTAATAATTAAATAAATTACCAGAAATTAAATAAATTACAAAATAAATTAATTTAAAGCATTTAATTGAATTAACCTAAACTAACTAAACTAAATAATCTAACTAACAATTAAATCTAACCATCCTATTTAATTTAATCTAAGTACACTAACTAAATAAACTAACTAATTCCTAACTAATCCATCTAACTAAACTAAATAAACTAACTAAATACTAACTATATACATAATATAACTAAGCCATCCTAAGCCTAATTAACATAATTAATCCACCTACTAGCTAACTAACACACCTCTAAGTGTCATTAGCCCACTAATTAAGGATTAAAACGAAACTCACCGGTTAGCACAAAAATCGGCTCACGGCAATGGTGGCGCAACGGTGGCCAAGATTCGGGCTCAGGGCGAGGTCGAGGGAAGCTCGGACTGGCTGGAAACGGCCAACGAACTTGCTGTTTGGGCTGAGAAAACCGGCACAAAAGCTGTTGGTTTCGGTCTTGAAGTGTGAAGGGTTGAAGCGGGCTTTGAATGGGCTGGTCGAGCGAGTGAAGGGCTGCTCGATTGAAGCTGGACGCTCGGGCTTTGAATGGGCTGGTCGAGCAAATGGTGGGATGGTTCGGTGAGTGGAGAAGGTGGGGTTTTGATGGAAGTGGAGCTGGCCGCGTGTGCAGGCGTTGAAAAAAAATCCGGTCAACAAAAGCTTGAAGATGGAGAATTCGGTGGTGGTGGAATCGTGTGATTGGGTGAGGGAGTCTCGGTGGAGATAAATGAAAGAGATGAAAGTTACAGAGGAAAATGAAACGAAAAGCAGAGCAGAGAGAGATCGAGAAAGAGAAGACGTGGAGAGGATGGATTGCGGGGACGTGCTCGAGAAGTTTGGTGGAGAGAGAGAAGCCAAAGTCCAAAGAAATATCTTGAGTAATTAAAGCTTGGTTTCCCTTGGTCTTCAAGCATATCACCTTGTCTCCTATTTCTTTCTAGCCTAAAATTCCACAAATTAAACCAAATTGATGCCAAAATTTGCTGTCTAAGCTTAAATTCCGAAATTCACACTTTGGGGCTTCAATTCCTTAACGAAATTCTTCAATTGAGGTCCAATTTTGTTGAAGAAAAAGCCCACATAAATTTCGATAAGTTCCCAACATCCAATAGCTCGGCTTAGAAGTCAAAATTCCCTTCAAATGAGCTAAACCGAATTTCCGTTCATTTTCCAAATCGATTTTCTGTAAAAATCTCGTAATTTCCGAAAATTTTTCGGAAAGTGAGTCAACATTCCTGGATCGTGACATGATAGAACTTTCCATTTCTAAAATCGAGTTAAATTTCGTGGTTAATTTCAATCTGACGTGATTTTAGCGCGTCCTAATTTACCGAGTAGCTTTTAGGAATTTTTAATACAATTGACCCGTGGTCGATTATTTTCGAGCTACAACATACATCTTCGACACATTAGCGACTCTTAATTGTTGTGAAAATCTTGAGGTTTTAAATACGGACACCAGTATGAAAATGACAGAAAAATCGGTCTAGTGTCGTTCGACAGAAATTTTGCAATTAGGTAGAATCACCCACGCACGAATCACATATCTCGATTGAATCGACCTACCGGTCTCTGATCGATTTTGATGGTGCCATAATGACCCTTGCAGATTAGCACGGTTGAGCAATCGTTTCTTGTTCGAATTCTCAAGGTTATTGCATTTGGATTCCTTAACGGCTTCACTTGATAAGCTAGTTAACTCGTGAGTGGCCAACTCAGAGAAAAAAGACTATAGACACGTCAATGAAAAACTCATTTCATCTCATCGAAATCAGACTCGAAAATCAGAATGTCATACCAGACAAACAATAAGGGTTGCTTCTTCTCAATGTACCATCATAGAGAAAGCACTATCGCTAAAATGGCTAGGGAATGAATGAACCTTCGAAGACGCGGTCAGAGCAATTCTTCCATTTCGTGATGTCCAGGGAACTCGATTTGGCGAATGATAAGCCACATCAAAAGGGTCTTCTCTTGGCCGAACTCACCAAAAGTTGTTTGAATCAGTTTGATTTTTTATTCTGTCTGGTTGCCTCTGCCCTCAGGTCAAAGCCTGATTTTTTTTTTTTTTTACAAAGAGTTATCTAGTAATATACAAATGTTCACCTAAAGTAATAAAATCCACAAGTTTTGATTTTAACTGGATATAAATTTGATCAGTATAGGGTTGGAAGTCTCATAAGCAGAATCATGACAAGTTTTTAAGACAATATTGGAACTTGTTCGAGGGTGGGGTTATTTCCACCCCTTCTTTGACTAAAGCACCCCTCTTATTTTCAATCGACATACTTAGAAATTTAGTCAATCATCAACTCTAACTTCCCTCTCCGACTGAATAGTAGTTATCCTACCAAATTTGCTCAATTTTGAAGTGCTTTTTACTCTACACGGCATTTACGAATCCCACGGATCCTCCATGGCCATGGGCGGCTTCAGGATCTCACCCTTCTTCACTCACCAATGCTTATCATCGATGCAGAATTTTCGCTTCGCATATATGCCTCTTTTATGTCTATTGCCAATGAGATTTCTTTCTAGAACGATGGAAAATCAATGAGTCATCCTTGTGCTCATGGTTGCATCAGTGAACTCGGAAGCTGTTGGTTTCCTTTTCTTGTAGCGAATTTCTTGAACTTTGAATTCCAAGTTCCTCTCTTCTTACTTGGTCTTCACGCGTAACGTAACGCAGCTCCTTTCGTGAAGGAAGGAGATTCAAGTGCAGAGGCTGAGTCAAATTTGAACAGCGGCGAGGAACAATTTTCTCGTTGAATTAGTCAATGAAGAAATGCTCCTGGAAAAGATTGTCTTTTTAAGCCACCGTCTTGACTCAAATGATTGCGATGTCAATCTTGACCTTTTGTGTCATTCTGGGCAAGCAATTGTACTCTGAGACAGGCCTTATCGGCGCCTAGGATTGAAATGTAGCACAGATAGTTCAAGCGCAACCACCTTCGAAGCACCACTACCGTAATTCAAGTGCATCATCACAACGAAAACGCTTTACAATCCTGTTAAGGTCATCTTCTTGTGGAATCGTTCTGCCAAAAAGCCAGCAAAACAACAAGGATTGAATGTGTTACAGTAGACATGGGAGAGTATCGCTGATCTGTTGGCTAAACTGAGAAGCAGAGGAGACAAATGTGAGTGCTGGGTTTGACGGTGGACAAGTCCTTGCATGGACACGAGGATTGAATCCCATTACAGTCGTTTGTCATGTGAACTCACCTACGTGTTACCCGATTAATGACTGACTAATTATTGTGATTACCTTGGACACATGGAAACTCATACAAAACGAGCCCCACTCTTTGGAAAATTCAAATATCTCCTTTTCTTTTCTTCTCCCTTTACTTTCTCTCTTCTGGCCACTTACTTTTCTTCTTCTTCCTAATTCAAACAATCACCTCGCTGCCACATGATCCATCTCACCCTCGACACCTTTGCAGCTGCACGATCCTTCGAGCTCGCACAGCTCAATCAAGTCTTGAATCTCGGTCTGTCATTCGCCGGGGTCATCCTTCGCATGTTGAGGCCATGACGGGTTATGTTCGTATAAATGGAGCCAGCATTACAGGTGAGACACCCTCGTCGCCGCGAGATCTTTTGTCGTCAAACAACTCACGTCGATTTTTGACTGGGCAGTGGCCAAATTCTCATAAATAGCTGTAGCGTAAGGAAAGGGTTAAAATCTGAAGACATTCTACCTTGAGCACCAAGGGTTAGACTCTCAGAAAATCTTGTTCATCGATTCTTGTTCGGGCCAGAAAGTGCAGAATCAACCGACCCACAGAACTCGCTAGGGTCGTTCAGTCATTCTTATTATGCCCCTTATGACTAGTTGGTGTTCTTGCTTTGTCTTCTTCAACCTACTTCAGGCAAGTCAAACAGCCAGAGGCGTGGTTTACAATATCACGACATCGGAGCCACTCTTCCCGAACCAAACTCTCGTCTCCCCTGGCCAAATCTTCGAGCTTGGGTTCTTTACGCCAAACGGGTCACCAAATCAGCATGTTGGGATATGGTACAAGAACTTGGCGCCTTCTAAAATCGTGTGGGTGGCCAATAGGGAAGTGCCGCTTGTGTACCCAGATCAGTCTGCGAAATTAATGATAGGCAGTGATGGGAATTTGAAGCTCGTGGATGGACAACAGAATATATTTTGGTCTACCAATGCCTCTCGCCGGTCCAATTATAGGTCGGCGGCGCTATTAGATAGTGGAAATTTTGTACTGCAGGATGCAAATTATAGTAAAATATGGGGAAGCTTCGATGATCCGACAGATACTCTTCTTCCGGGCATGAAGGTGGGAGTAAATGCCAGGACTGGGGAGAAACTCTATTTAATTTCCTGGAGAAGCTACAGTGATCCGTCCCCCGGAAGGTTCTCGACTGGGATAACATCGGAGACGCCGCCTCAACTTTTCACTTGGAATGGTTCCACCCCTTACTGGAGAGGCGGACAATGGGACAAATCGAAATTTATCGGCATAGAAAACATGGTCCGATCGTACTCGAGTAAAATCAAGGTCGAGCAAGATATTCAGCAGGGGACCACTTACTTATCTATTGTTTTACAAACGCAGGTCTATGCATATGCATACGTGTCTGTTTTGCCTGGAGGATTGCTTAAGATAATGTACTGGGATGATGGAGCTAAGGTGTGGTTGGCACATTGGGCAGCACCGAACAATACTTGTGAGACTTATGGAACTTGTGGTCCTTTTGGAGTTTGCAAGAGGGCTTCTCTACCTCCATCGAGATTCTTGCCTTAGGGTCATACACCGTGACTTAAAAGGGAGCAATATTCTCTTGGATGAAAAGATGAACCCAAAAATTTCAGATTTTGGGCTGGCACGGATGTTCGAGGGCACTCAAATTTTGGTGAACACTCACAAAATTGTTGGAACCTTGTAAGTTCTCTAGCCCTACTTAAATAATCAATCTTTTGAGTCGATCTTTTGAAAGCAGATAGAAATGATTGATTTAGCACAACGATGCTGTCACTTTAGAAATGTTTCATCTCATTGTCCCTCAATACATTTAAAAGGGTAAATACTAAGTTCAAATCAATGCAGTGGTTATATGTCTCCTGAGTATGCTATGGGCGGAATATTTTCCGAGAGATCTGATGTCTATAGCTTCGGAGTGTTGCTACTGGAGATTGTTAGTGGCAGAAAGAACTCAGCCCTGTATGATCAGGGATATCTCAATCTCCTTTCCTACGTAAGTGCCAAATTTCAACCTTAATCGATATAAAAAGTTCCCTGCAATATTATGACAGTGTTCTCCTGTAGGCATGGCAATTATGGAGTGAAGGCAAAGCATTGGACCTACTGGATGAAGCAATTGCTAATAGCTTTCCATTGGAGGTAATAAGATGCATCCATGTTGGGCTTCTCTATGTCCAGGACCATGCTATGGATAGACCAAACATGACGAATATGGTTCTAATGCTAAGCGGTGAATCAGATCTTCCTCAGCCGAGACAGCCTATATTCACTTTCCAAACTGAAATGCAAGATCATGCTATTCCACCTCAGCAACAAAGCATCTTGTCTGTTAACACTATCACTAATACAATGGTTGGAGGAAGATGACGGCTATGTTTTTCATTTTTATTTTCTATCATTTGCAGCTGATTTTTTTTGTTATTTTCTAAGACATTAGGTTATGTTTGGTCGTTTGGATTTCTAATCAAGATAGGACTGTATAGAATATGATATGAAATCTAAAGATTTTACTATATCCTATCGACTGTCCAATGATTACGGTAATAAAATCGGATATATTCATATTATATCATTGTACATTGTTTGGTATAATTGTCCTATCAATATAAATAAACCAATTTTTTTACAAATAGAGAGTGAGAATCTCTCGAAATACTCTTGCTTACTTTATATTTATTTATTTATTATTTAAATTTCCTCTTTTTAATTGATTTTTTTTTATTTCGTCCTTCCCCTTCCATCATTCTATAATATAATTTTAATTAAGTAATAAGCCATACTAATATACCTAAAATATGTTTAAGACAGAATTAAATTCGAATATATAAATAAACAAAAGAAAAAACTATTTTTTGTTATTTTAAATTCTTATATTAGAAATCAAATATTTTTTTTTATATTGAAAGATAATTTAAATTTTGTTAATTTAAAAAGTTTGAATTTACTATTATGAATATTAGAAATCTTATTCACATATATCTCACCTCCTTCATGGAATGATTTAATTCAGCCTATATCTCCCTTATATTCGATTTTATCATGTCTTTAATAAATACCAAATGCAAGATAGGATATATATTATCATATTCTAAATTTCATCCTAACTGACAACTGCAGCCTAGTGTTTATTTGAGTAACTCTGAGTTATCCAAGAAGATGAAAGAAAACATAAAGTGGCCCGAAGCCTGAATGATGGAGCAATTTGTTCAGAGGAGCTTCGCATGTAGATGGAAGGTGTAATAGATGGCCCCATCAAGCCCAGGCCCATGTATTTAATAGACAAACTCAGCCCATCTTCATTTTTTCTTCTCTGCATATCTCACGTTAAGTCAAAGCAAAGATTAAACAAGTAAAAGAGGAAAATCGAGAAGCTCGACCGTGACAAGGGGAAAAGGGGAAGAAGAGAGAAGAAGGAAAAAAATTGTACATGTGTAACCGATCCAGACACATCGACTAACCAAATTAACTATGAAGCATAACATATGTCTAATTGGAGTAATTTTGGAAATTATGGCACAAATTTTGAGTTATGCAAGTTTTAAACTATGAGGTTCAATTAAGAAGTTTTTGAGTTATGATTTCTGTGGAAATGGTAGTCTAAGGCTTCGTGGAGTGGCAAGCTTTGACGAAACTCGATTTTGAAGTAGGTTTGTTTGGAATGAAATTTCAAAGTTTTGTGTGCAAGTTACTTGTAATGGATAATACGTGTAATAGCAAAAGACAAACATACGCCATAAAACAAGCTTCTTTGTAGCATTTAGGTGTCAATACGTTAATAGTTGAACATGGTTTAGTTGAGTCATTCATTGGAATAGTGTTTTACTCAAATTTTGACACCATTTTTCGAATAATTGATAAGATTACGAGTGCGTCAACTCAGGTGATTTCTGTAAGTTTGTTTCAACTTTTTCAGTAAGTGGTGTTATATATTCTTTGAGTTTATAAACTCATAGTTCGAAAGTGATATGGTTTAACGGAAGATGGACACTAGGGGTGAGTATGGTAACATTTTTATTCCTGGAAATAATTTCCTTTCAGGAGTTTTTTTTTTTTTTTTGTTCTAATTCCATTCCCTAGAATAGTTTCTAAGTAAAAAAAAAAAATGCATTTGGTAATTGCTGTGGCTCGGTGTCGCTGGGGTCTGGTGATGCTCAGGTGAGGTTGTTGGCCCTCATCTGGCCGAAGAAGAAAAGAGAAGAAGAAGAAAAAAAAAATAGATTTTAGGAATTGTTCTCAGGAACAAGAAGTTACTTCTTTTTTTTAATTATTGATTCCATGCAAAATTTATTCCCGAGAGCGAAAAAATAGATTTTTCTTCCTAGAAACAAAAAATTTATCAAAAGAAGTTCTATTTTTTTTTTATTTCCAAAAATAAAATAAAAAACAGAATCAGTTTGTTTTTGGAAGTGGAAAAAAACGGGCCCTTAAACAGCAACATGATCAAGTGGGATTGGTTTGTAGCTTTCTGATGGGCTGATGAAATGGACTGTTTGAATCGAAACCTAAACCTAGGTTCGATTTCGTTAAGAACATAAACGGGTAAATTAGCCCAGATAGTTCAACAAGAACCACCCTATAAGCACCAGTAGCCAATTTAAGTGCATCATCAAAACGGAAAACACTTTACAATCCTGTCAAGATCATAATCCGTAACTTTATTCACAATTTTTCTTGAACCCCTTTGCCATAAAGCCAGAAAAACAACAAGGATTGCTTCATTTCAATGCACCATCATAGCAAATGCATCATCACTGAAATACTTGAAATCGAACGAAGTTCTGAAGATGCAATCGAGCTGTTCTCAATGCTCCAAGCGGCTTGATTCGGAGAATCAAACAGTATGGCTTTTGGAGTTGAAGCTGTTGCCATCGACATGGGAAACCATCGCCGATATCTTGGCTAAGCTGAAGAGAAAGGAGACAAATTGCGAATGCGGGAGCTAGGGGTTTGTCCGTGTGCAAATTTGTTCGGATCCGGGTACACGTGGCTCGGATCCATTTGCATAGTTGATCATGTGGACAAATGTAAAGAGGACACATGATCAGCGGACGTAATTATTTTGGACTCATGGACCCGGATTCAAGCGAGAGTTTCTTTAGTCGTTGTCGTGGTCCAGTCAACGAGTCCAGAAGGCTATTTCTATGGCCGCTCAATAGTACACATCAACTGACTTGAGATCGCAGCGTCCAGAAGAAAACGTGCCCTACTATTTTAGCTAGTAGACATATATCTGTGTTTATCATCTAATATATGAGTAGATCTACTCATGTATCAAATCAACTATGATGGTAGCAATGCACTAAGTCAAGGCTCGGGTAGGAAGCGGAGGGTGCAAAGGGCTTTGCTGGCTAAGCCTAAAGCAATTTTTTGGCTGAGCCCAAACAGATCGAGAGTAAATTTTCTGGGCTCAATCAATGGGCTAGACCTAAATTACAAATTATTCGGCTGAATCAATTTAGTTTGGTGTGGGCTATTTCAGATCAAAGCCCGACTTTTCAAAAAAAAAAAGAAGTTCGTTTATTTATTGTCAAATTTCCAAACTTCGACAAGCAAAGAACTAATTAATGTGAAGTTATTTATAACTATATAAATGTCACCTAAAGAGATGAAATCTACACACCTCGATTTCGATGGGACATAAGCTTAAATTGAGGTAGAGTTAATTGTCTTGCAAGCACAATCAAAACAAGCTTTTAAGGTACTGCCAGAATTTGTTTAAGGTTCAATAATAAAAAATAACTCATCTACTAAAATGGTTTAGTAAGCTCATCTCAAAGCTTGGTTTGATATGAATTCAAAGTCATTAAAAGTATATGGATACTATTGCACATTGCACGGACAATTAATAATAATAGTAATAATAAAAGACCAATGCGTTTAGTTGGAAGAAGTGTTTAGAATTCATGTATAATCACTTGAAATTGATGCTTTAGATCAGAAAAGATATTAAAGAATTGACCTATTTTCAGCACGACTGATTTTTTTTTTTTTTGTCGGCCTTACTCTATTCCTACTCTAATTCTCATTCTCAGACTTTTGCCCTAACTCTTTGCAGGACATGGAAATTGAAACCTACACTTGAAACTAAATCGTTCTTACTCTAATCTCCGAGAAAATGGGTATTTGAATCCCCAATTTTTCCTTTCCATGTTAAAAGAGTGGTACAAACCCCAGTGGTCAGCGTGACTGAGGTCATGGTATGGAGCCTTTACCCTTGTTCTCACGCCAACCTAACACGTGGATGTCTTGGTCAACACATAAGCAATTCGAATATGTGAACTGAGACGCAGAGTCAAATTTGAACAGCGGCGAGGAATAACCCCCCCGTTGAATAGACAATGAACGTGTGGTCTTCCGAAAACCATTGCGTTTCAGCCCCCTTTGAGCTCCAAGGCCTCTCGCCTCACGGGAAAGCTCGTTCATCTATCCTTGATCGACAGAAAGTGCAGAATCAACCGACCCACCGAACTCGCCAGGTTCATTCATTCATTCTTATTATGCGGCTCATGATGTCTTGGTGCTCTTGCTTGGTCGTCGTCTTTCTACTTCAGGCAAGTCATGGAACCAGCGGTTCGGCTTACAATATTACTGCATCGGAGCCACTCTTTCCGAACCAAACCCTCGTCTCCTCTGGCAAAATCTTCGAGCTTGGGTTCTTTACGCCAAACGGGTCAGCAAATCAGTATGTTGGGATATGGTACAAGAACTTGGCGCCTCCAAAAATCGTGTGGGTGGCCAACAGGGAATTGCCGCTTGTGTACCCAGAACCGTCTGCGAAACTAATGATAGGCAGTGATGGGAATTTGAAACTCGTGGATGGAAAACAGAATATATTTTGGTCTACCAATGCCACTAGTCGGTCCAATTATAGGTCAGCGGCGCTATTAGATGATGGAAATTTTGTACTGCAGGATGCAAATTATAGTAAATTATGGGGAAGCTTCGATGATCCAACAGATACTCTTCTTCCGGGCATGAAGATGGGAGTAAATGCCAGGACTGGGGAGAAACTCTATTTAATTTCATGGAGAAGCGACAGTGATCCGTCCCCTGGAAGGTTCTTGACTGGGATAACATCGGAGACGCCGCCTCAACCTTTCACTTGGAATGGTTCCACCCCTTACTGGAGAGGCGGACAATGGGACAAATCGAAATTTATCGGCATAAAAAACATGGTCCGATTGTACTCGAGTGCGATCAAGGTCGAGCAAGATATTCAGCAGGGGACCACTTACTTATCTATTGTTTTACAAACGCAGGTCTATGCATATGCATACGTGTCTGTTTTGCCTGGAGGATTGCTTAAGATAATGTACTGGGATGATGGAGCTAAGGTGTGGTTGGCACTTTGGGCAGGACCGAACAATACTTGCGAGACTTATGGAACTTGTGGTCCTTTTGGAGTTTGTAACTCAATGAGTTTGCCTATTTGCAGATGCTTAAATGGGTTTGTGCCAAAGTCAAATGAAGAATGGAACAGTGGAAACTGGACCGGAGGATGTGTAAGAGAGACAGAATTGTATTGCCAGAAAAACATGAGCACATCGGCTTCAACAATTGTAAAGAAAGATGCCTTTTGGCAAATGAGCCGGATGAAACTACCTGACTCTGAGGATTATTTATCAGACATTGGATATCAAGAAGGATGTTTAAGCTGGTGCCTGAGCAACTGTTCTTGCTTGGCTTATTCTTATGTCAGCACCATCGGGTGTATGGTTTGGACTAAAGAAAACCTCATCGATCTTGAGGAATTTTCCACAGCTGGAGAAAATCTATTTGTTCGAGTTGCACACGTAAAAACAGGTTAGAAATGGTTTCATTGAGATGCGTTTGAGTCAACATCAATTGTCTTTTGCATAACTCTCTTTCCCTTTTAAGGAGGATCGTCGCAGAAAGCCGTTGTCATCAGCCTGAGTACTGTTGCTGGGATCCTGTTCTTTGCAGTATTTGTTTTTGGTCTTTGCAAATGGAGAGCTAAGAAAAGAGGTACTAAAAAAGAGCCACATCAGTGTTTTCAGAGGATTGTGCTCCTATCTTGTTTAATCTTACGTTGCTATGAAGATAGTAAGCTGATTCTTCACCAATAATAACACAAAAAACTTCAGAAAAAAAAATCTTAAGGCTCCTTGACTTGCTAGGTAAACCTGAAAAGCTGGGCAAACTGCTACAAGGAAATGCATGGAAAGAGCAATTGAAGGAAGATGATGCACTGGAATTGACTGTTTTCAGTTTTGATAGCATACTACTTGCTACAAACAAGTTCAGCACGACAAGTAAACTCGGGCAAGGAGGGTTTGGCTCTGTTTACAAGGTAAAACCATTTTGCAGGAAATTCATTAAATGGAAAATATAGAGATAGTTCAAGGTCTAAAAGCTACGTGATTTGTGAAACAGGGAAAGATGAATGATGGGAAAGAGGTAGCTGTGAAAAGACTTTCTAGTAGCTCGGCCCAAGGTGTTCAAGAGTTCGAGAATGAGATAGTCCTAATATCAAAACTCCAACATCGAAATCTGGTTAAACTCATTGGTTGCTGCAATGAAGGAGATGAAAAAATTTTGGTATACGAGTACTTGCCAAACAAAAGCTTGGACTCCTTTCTTTTTGGTTGGTTTTTCTCTCTGAATAACTATTTTTTAATAATGTATTTTTCGAAATAGCACAAAAATATGAAAACTGTTCTTGTTTCTTATGTTTGTTAGATTCAAAAAAGAAAGCAGAACTCAACTGGGGCAAACGATTCCAAATCGTTGAGGGAATTGCAAGGGGGCTTCTCTACCTCCATCGAGATTCTTGCCTTAGGGTCATACACCGTGACTTAAAAGTGAGCAATATTCTCTTGGATGAAAAGATGAACCCAAAAATTTCAGATTTTGGGCTGGCACGAATGTTCGAGGGCACTCAAATTTTGATGAACACTCACAAAATTGTTGGAACCTTGTAAGTTCTCTAGCCCTACTTAAATAATCAATCTTTTGAGTCGATCTTTCGAAAGCAAATAGAAATGATTGATTTAGCACAACGATGCTGTCACTTGAGAAATGTTTCATCTCGTTGTCCCTCAATACAATTAGAAGGGTAAATACTAAGTTCAAATCAATGCAGTGGTTATATGTCTCCTGAGTACGCTATGGGCGGAATATTTTCCGAGGGGTCTGATGTCTATAGCTTCGGAGTGTTGCTACTGGAGATTGTTAGTGGCAGAAAGAACTCAGCCTTGTATGATCAGGGATATCTCAATCTCCTTTCCTACGTAAGTGCCAAATTTCAACCTTAATCGATATAAAAAGTTCCCTACAATATTATGACAGTGTTCTCCTGTAGGCATGGCAATTATGGAGTGAAGGCAAAGCATTGGACCTACTGGATGAAGCAATTGCTGATAGCTTTCCATTGGAGGTAATAAGATGCATCCACATTGGGCTTCTCTGTGTCCAGGACCATGCTATGGATAGACCAAACATGACGAATGTGGTTCTAATGCTAAGCGGTGAATCAGATCTTTCTCAGCCGAGACAGCCTATATTCACTTTCCAAACTGAAATGCCAAATCATGCTATTCCACCTCAGCAACAAAGCATCTGGTCTATTAACGATGTCACTAATACAATGGTTGAAGGAAGATGACGGCTATGTTTTTTCATTTTTATTTTCCTTCGTTTGCAGCTAATTTTGTTGTTATTTTCCAAGATATTAGCCTACGTTTGGTTGTTCGGATTTCCAATCAGGACAGGAGCACATATAATTGAATATGAAACCTAAGGATTTTACTATATCCTATTAATTGTCTGATGATTACGGTAATAAAGTTAGATATATACATATTATATCATTATACATTATTTGGTATAACTGTCATATCAGTATAAATTAACCAAAATTTTTACAAATAGAGACTGAGAATCTCTCGCAATACTCTTGCTTATTATTTATTTATTTATTATTTAATATTAATTAATTTCTTTTTTTATTTCTTCCTTCCCCTTCCATCATTCTCTAATAAAATTTTAATTAAGTAATAAGCTATACTAATATACGTAAAATATGTTTAAGATAGAATTAAATTCGAAAATATAAATAAAAATAAGAAAAAACTATTTTTTTTGTTATTTTGAATTTCTTATATTAGAAATCAAATAATTGTTATATTGAAAGATAATTTTAATTTTGTTAATTTAAGAAGTTTGAATTTTCTATTATGGAAATTAGAAATCTTATTCACCTATATCTCACCTCCTTCATTGAATGATTTAATTCAGCTTATATCCTCCTTATATTCGACTTTATCATGTCTTAAATAAATACCAAATGCAAGATAGGATATGTATTATCATATTTTGAATTTCATCCTAACTGAGAACTATAGCCTAGTGTTTATTTGAGTAACTCTGAGTTATCCAAGAAGATGAAAGAAAACATAAAGTGGCCCAAAGCTTGAATGATGGAGCAAAATTTGTTCAGAGGAGCTTCGCATGTAGCTGGGAGGTGTAATAGATGGCCCATCAAGCCTAGGTCCATGTCCTTAATAGACAAGCTCAGCCCATCTTCCTTTTTTCTTCTCTACATATCTCACATGAAGTCAAAGCAGCGTTAGAACAAGTAAAAGAAGAAAAACGAGAAGCTCGACCGTGATGAAGGTAAAGGGGAAGAAGAGAGAAGAAGGAAAAAATCTCACATAAGTAATCGATCCGGACACATCGACAAACCAAATTAACTATGAAGCATAACACCTAGTAAGTATTCATGTTGATTATTCGACTAATCGGAGTAATTTTGGAAATTATGGCACAAATTTGGAGTTAAGCAAATTTTAAACTACAAGGTTCGATTAAGGAGTTTTTGAGTTATGGTTTTTGTGGAAATGGTAGTCTAAGGCTGTGTGGAGTGGCAGGCTTTGACGAAACTCGATTTTGAAGTAGGTTTGTTCGGAACGAAATTTCAAAGTTTTGTGTGCAAGTTACTTGGATAATACGTGTAATAGCAAAAAACAAACATACGCCATAAACAAGCTTCTTTGTAGCGTTTAGGTGTCGATACATTAACAGTTGAACTGGTTTAGTTGATTCATTCATTGGAATAATGTTTTACTTAAATTTTGACACCATTTTTCGAATAATTGATAAGATCACGAGTGCGTCAACTCGAGTAATCTCTATAAGTCTGTTTCAACTTTTTTAGTAAGTGGTGTTATATGTTCTTTGAGTTTATAATCTCATAGTTCGAAAGTGATATGGTTTAACGGAAGAAGGACACTAGAGGTGAGTATTGTAATATTTCTATTTCCGGGAATAATTTCTTTTCAGGAGTAGTTTTTTTTTTTTCTAATTCAATTCCCTAGAATAGTTTCTAAGTAAAATAAAAAATAAAAAACGCATTTGGTAATTGCTGTGGCTCGGTGTCACTAGGGGCCGGTGATGCTCGAGTGAGGTTGTTGGCTCTCATCTAGTCAAAGAAGAAAATAGAAGAAGAGAGGAGAAAAAGATAAAATATATATATATATATATATATATATATATATATATATATATATATATAGATTTTAGGAATTATTCCCAGAAACAAGAAGTTACTTTTTTTTTTATTATTGATTCTATGCAAAATCTATTCCTGAGAATAAAAAAATAGATTCTTCTTTCTGGGAACAAAAAATTTATCAAATGAAGTTCTATTTTTTTTTAATTTCCAAAAAAAAAAAAAAACAGAATTAGTTGTTTTCGGAAGTGAAAACAAATGGGTCCTTAAACAGCAACATGATCAAGTGGGATTGGTTTGTAGATTTCTGATGGGCCGATGAAATGGACTGTTTGAATCGAAACCTAAACTTAGGTTCCATTTCGTTAAGAACATAAACGTGTAAATTAGCCCAGATAGTTCAACAAGAACTACCCTATAAGCACCACTAGCCCAATTTAAGTGCATCATCAAAACGGAAAACACTTTACAATCCTGTCAAGATCATCATCCGTAACTATATTCACAATTTTTCTTGAACCCCTTTGCCATAAAGCCAGAAAAACAACAAGGATTGCTTCATTTCAATGCACCATCATAGCAAATGCATCATCACTGAAATACTTGAAATCGAACGAAGTTCTGAAGATGCAATCGAGCTGTTCTCAATGCTCCAAGCGGCTTGATTCGGAGAATCAAACAGTATGGCTTTTGGAGTTGAAGTTGTTGCCATCGACATGGGAAACCATCGCCGATATCTTGGCTAAACTGAAAAGAAAGGAGACAAATTGCGAATGCGGGAGCAAGGGGTTTGTCCGTGTGCAAATTTGTTCGGATCCGGGTACACGTGGCTCGGATCCATTTGCGTAGTTGACCATGTGGCCTAATGTAAAGAGGACACATGATCAGCGGACGTAATTATTTTGGACTCATGGACCCAGATTCAAGCCTAGAGCAATTTTTCGGCTGAGCCCAAATAGATCGAGAGTAAATTTTTTGGGCTCAATCAGTGGGCTAGACCTAAATCACAAATTATTCGGTTGAATCAGTTCAGTTCGGTATGGGCTATTTCAAATCAAAGCCCGACTTTTCAAAAAAAAAAAAAAAAAGAAGTTCGTTTATTTATTGTCAAATTTCCGAACTTCGACAAGGAAAGAACTAATTAATGTGAAGTTATTTATAACTATATAAATATCACCTAAAGAAATGAAATCTACACACCTCGATTTCGATGGGACATAAGCTTAAATTGGGGTAGAGTTAATTGTCCTGCAAGCACAATCAAAACAAGCTTTCCAAACTGAGTGATTAACATGATCAAATCAATTGCAGAGGCTATATGTCTCTGGAGTATGCCATGGGAAGGATATTTTCTGAGAAATCTGATGTCTATAGCTTTGGAGTGTTGCTACTTGAGTTCGTCACTGGCAAAAAAAACACGAGCTTATACTACCTTGGCCAGCATTTCAATATTCTTTCCTATGTTAGTGCGAGGAATACAGTCTCAGGTGATTTTGCTCTCTAATTCTTACAGGCATCGCAATTGTGGAGCGAAGATAGAGGACTAGACCTAACGGATGAAGCGATTGTTAATACTTCTTTGCCAAAAAAAGCGAAGAGATGCATTCAGGTAGGGTTTCTCTGTGTGCAGGACCACACAACCGACCGACCAAACATGTTATCCGTAGTTCTGATGCTGAATTGTGAATCAGAACTTCCTCAGCCGAGACTGCCTACATTCACCTTCAAAAGTGAAATGCCGAGTCACGATATCAAGTCACAACAGAAATGCATCCTGTCCACGAATTCTATGGTCGAAGGAAGATGATGATCAGCATTATTTTATTTTATTTTTTTTGTTTTGTTACATCTGTAATGTTATGTGCTGAAAGGTCACACTGTGCACTCAATTTGAGAGACCTACAGCTTGAAAACTCCCATGAACTAATAATCGAAATTCTGCTTTTTTATTTTCATATAGATTTTGCATTATGAATTTGTATTTCATGGCATGCAACTTACAGATCTCTGACAGGAAGTGAGATCGTTTGAACAAAGATAATTATCTGAGGCTGACCAAAACAAATACAAAGTTACCAGCTCAGAAGTTCATGAGTCCCCAAAACTTAGGCCTCTTCCAAATTTAAGTAGCATACGTAAACTATTAATTGGCTTTATTGAAATTCATTCAACGAGACGTGTTCAGAGTTCATCAGCTCATAAGATGATTAGTATTTAAGTGACTTCTGAGAATCAGTTGACCTGTTTTTTGGATAAGCGTGTCCAGGTTAGTTGGTGCGGAATTTCTGTGCGAGTCATTAGTTTTTATTTCCTCTTGACAGGGACTTGATGATCACCGGTGGGAAGATTGCACTGAAACAATTAGTTATTTTTTGAATGATAACAGGCTAAGCAACTTCTGGGAGGTTACATGCGGCTGAGTAACCTTTCGAAAGACTTTTAGCCATTTCATTTTCTAAGCGTGACATAGGTTAAAAAATGACTTCTAAAGTTGGCAGGATCGCAACGTGCTTCAAAAAAAACATTTTCTAGGCTTTGGAGCCAGTTCATAATCTACAGTTGACTTTGAGTGCCAGGTGTTGTTTGACTGGGACTCTAGGAAATTATCTGATCAATCCTAAACCAATTGTCAAAATGTCAGTTCACTTTTAAACTTTGTAATTTTAACGTTTTGCTTTGGGAGTGGGGTTGCGGGCAGGGATCGACTCACCACAGCATGAGAGCAGAGATTTCTCTGAGAGAGAGAGAGAGAGAGAGAGAGAGAGAGAGAGAGAGAGGAGGGCAGATTAGAAAGACGTAAAAAAGAATTTACTAATTTAGTTCTAAACTTTTGTGCAAAATTCTGATATGATCTGTTTTGCAAAAATTGACTCACCGTTAGCTCTGTTGCGTTTATGGTTTGGAGTAAAGACCTGGTCAATCTTCAGGATCCCACAACTGGGGAAGATCTATTTGTTTGAGTTGCCCACGTAAAAGCAGATTAGAAATTGTTTCATTGAGATGAGTTTGGGTCAACGCCGATCATCCTTTACATAACTCTCTTTCCCATTCCAATAGGATCGCTGCAGAAAGCAGTTATCATCAGCCTGATTACTGTTGCCGCGATCATGATCTCTAAAGTATCTGGTTTTGCTCCTTGCAGATGGAGAGCTAAGAAAACAGGTACTGTAAGAGAGCTACATCAGTGTTTTCAGAGGATTGTGCTTCTATTTTGAATAAATCTTCCATCGCTATGAAGAAAGTGAGGTAATTCTTCACCAATTATGAACGCAGGAAATTGGTGCATAATTTCAAGGCTCCGTGGCTTGGTTCAAACATCTGATAGTTCGGCCAAACATATGCAAGCGAAAGCATGGAAAGAGCAGTTGAAGCAAGATGATTCGCAGGAATTGACCCTTTTCAGTTTTGATAGTATACTACTTGCCACAGACAAGTTCAGCACCACAAGTAAACTCGGGCAAGGAGGGTTTGGCTCTGTTTATAAGGTAAAACCGTTCTGCAGGACATTCATTAAATGAAAATATAAAGGTAATTCAAGGTCTAAAAGCTATGTGAATTGCGAAACAGGGGAAGCTGAAAGATGGGAAAGAGGTAGCTGTGAAAAGACTTTCCAGTACCTCGGCCCAAGGCATTGAAGAGTTCAAGAATGAGATCATCCTTTTATCGAAACTACAACATCGAAATCTTGTTAAACTCATGGGCTACTGCATTGAAGGCGATGAGAAAATTTTGGTATACGAGTACTTGTCGAACAAAAGCTTGGACACCTTTCTTTTTGGTTCGTTTTTTCTCTCCAAGTAAATATTTTTCTGTGATGTATTTCTCGCCAAAGCACTGAAAGTTGAAAACTGTTCTTGTTTGTAATGCTTGTTAGATTCAACGAAAAAGGCAGAACTCGACTGGGGCAAACGATTTCATATAATCCAGGGGATTGCAAGGGGGCTTCTCTACCTCCATCGAGATTCTTGCCTTAGGGTCATACATCGAGACTTAAAAGTAAGCAATATTCTCTTAAATGAAAAGATGAACCCAAAAATTGCTGATTTTGGGCTGGCACGAATGTTCGAGGGCACTCAAGTTTTGGTGAACACTCACAAAATTGCTGGAACACTGTAAGTTATCAATTTATTGAGTCAATCTTTTGAAGCAGATGGAAATGATTGATTTGCCACGATGATCCTCTCACTTTGTGCATGTTTCATCCCCATTATCTATCACAATCATTTTAACTCAACTGCAGTGGCTATATGTCTCCTGAGTACACCATGGGCGGGATATTTTCCGAGAGGTCTGATGTCTATAGCTTTGGAGTGCTGCTACTGGAGATTGTTAGCGGCAAAAAGAACACGGCCCTGTATGACCAGGGACAACATCTGAATCTCCTTTCCTATGTAAGTCCCGAATTCCAACCTTAATCATTATCGTAAGTTCCCTGCAATATTATGACAGTGTTCTCACTTATAGGCATGGCAATTATGGATTGAAGGCAAGGCATTGGACCTAATGGATGAAGCAATTGCTGTTAGCTCTCCAGTGGAGGTAACAAGATGCATCCATGTTGGGCTTCTCTGTGTTCAGGAGCATGCCGCGGATAGACCAAACATGTGGAATGTGGTTCTGATGTTAAACGGGGAATCAGATCTTCCTCAGCCGGGACAGCCTATATTCATTTTCCAAGCTGAAATGCTAAAACGTCATATACCGTCACAGCAGGAAAGCATCTGGTCTGTTAACACTGTCACTAATACCACGGTCGAAGGAAGATGATGGCTATTTCTCTTCATCTTTAATTTCTGGTGTTTGGAGATGATTTTGTTGTTATTTTCTAAGATATTAGTGTTTATTCAATTCAAGGATGGCTTTAGTTCGATCCGAACAAAAGTTTGAACGAACTGCTCCACTTTTTACGTAGATTTTAGGCTGCAAAGTAGGGGTTTGGAATATACACTTTTTAGACAAAACATACTCGACGCAGGAATTTGTTCGGATTTACTATAGCCAGAACTGTTGGTATTATTAAGGAGAAGTCCCAAGTAATCCTCATCGCTCTCACCACCGGTTGTGTTATGAAGATTTGATTTTCTGGTTTTTTGGACTAAAGATATTACCAAAGATATGCTAAAGTTCTCACATAAGAAGCGTGAGCATTGGCCAACAAAAAGTATTTCTAGCTTCAGTATGATTCACAGATATGATTTACCTTCTCCAGATTTGGTACAAAATTCTACATTTTTATTTCCACATAGATTTTCCGTTATGAATGCGGATTCCATGACAGGCAACTTACAGATCTCTGACAGGAAGTGAGATCTATTTAGCAAAGATTATTATCTAAGTCTGGCCAAAACAAAGACAAAGTTACTAGCTCAGAAGTTCATATACGTCCGCAAAACTTTGGCCTCTTCCAAAATGAAGTAGCATACGTTCACTAGTAATTGGCTTTATTCAAATTCATTCAAGGAGTTGCGTTCAGAGTTCATAAGCTCATAAGATGATAGTATTCAAGTAAACCTCAGAGAATGAAGTTAGTTGGTGTGGCATTTTCTGTATGAGTCATGAGTTTTTTTCCCCTTGACCAGAGGGAAGATTGCACTGAAACAATTAGCTGTCATTTAAATGATAAAAGACTAAGCAACTTCTGGGAGGTTACATGCGATTGACTAACCTTTCGAAAGACTTTTAGCCATTTCATATTCAAAGCTTGACATAGATTAAAAAATGAATTCTAAAGCTGGCAGGATTGCAGGGTTCTTAACAGAACATTATCAGCTCTAGGCCTTGGAGCTACTTCATAATCTATAATTGACTTTGAGTGTCAGGCCTTGTTTGACTGGACTCCAAGAATTTTCTCGGAAAAACCGGAACCATGACCTGCTCTTTAACTGAACAATACTGATGAATGCTGAATCCTAAGAGAAAACACTGTTTCGGGGTAGGCAGATCTCATAAAACTTACATGCTGAAAGAATCGAAGATGTTATTACTCACAAGAAGTGTGCAAATGGACTGCTCGAACCAAGAATTGCCCAAATCGGAGACTGAACTGGCAGGTTTTGGTCCAGTTCCTGGGAGTGTCAATCTAATTTCTAGTTCCTAAAAGTGGAACCGATGTCTGAGCAGTTTGGTTTCCAATTCGAAGAGAGAACTGGATCAGACTAACTACAAATACTCTTTTTTTTTCTTAAAAAAAAAGTCACTAGCTTTTTTTCTTTTTTCTTTTTTAATTATTTCTTCATAATAGAAGGCATCAAGTAGTGAAAAAAGAATTTTACCAAAAAAAAAAGTAGTGAAAAAAGAAAAGAAAAAGCGACCAGTTCCATTAGACCAAACCGGAACTGGAAACCGATCACCCCTATTACTCACTATAGAGCTTTGAATCTCAATTGGGACTCTTTCCCTAGAGTCATGTATAGAGATTTCAAGGTGCGCAACATCAATACCAAATTAAGTTATACATGCTGACCTGGCATGGATGATTATGTTATAAACCACATATGGGGTGTGGCATGGAAATGTCGGTCCATATAGCTCAAAACCATATTCTTTTGTAGGGTTCTAGAGATGATGGCTCCCATAGACACGAGAGGTGACTTCTGCGCAACACCATGTAGCGCGTCTAATGTTTTTCCGACTGACGACCAGGCTTCCGACTAGAGTAGTTCTCTAATATCCTTGAAGACACCCTCAATCCACATGAGCAAAGCCCTCGATTGGAACAGTTAAGTCGAGCTCTACTTATGTGTCGGGCCATAAGTTCCCTCCCTTTTGAGATGGGATTCGGATGTCGCAAATCATGTTCTGATAAAGGCTCACAGAGTAATTGAGACGTTATAAAACCTTTCTGGCTTTCAGTCTAAATTGTGGATTCTGTCGTGGAATTTTCAGGTAGGTAGGATATAATTAGTTTATTTTTGGTAACCTTTGACTGCTCCCATGTTTGATAGTTTGATATCTCAATACAAGAAGAAAAATTATCCTTGTGGTCCATCCTGATCCTATGATTGTTTTTAAAGGTCAATTGCATGTTTTGTACGATGGAATGAAGAGGAGATGAATTGGGAGAAAAAAAGAAACAACAGAAAATTTGTTAAAATGTATGTAAGTTTACCTAAAGGGGAGCAATAGTTCATGTTCAGCCCGAAACCATCGCTTCAGTCTCAGGGTTAAGCCTTAAGCCCATTTGTATTATTAAGGAACCAAACAGACCAAGTGAATTCCTAGTAGAACAAATTTTGAATCGGCATTGATATGGTAAGTATATATAGATATCGACATATTTTTTAAAAATTGCCCATTGACAAGTTAACCGCTCAAAATAAAAGAGAATGGGTTAAAAAGACGAAGTCTCAACTCAATACATACATACATATATATATATATATATATATATATATAACTATATATATATATATATATATATATATATATAGTTATTCATTTTTTATATGCTAAAATCTAAAAATAAAATAAAAATGGAGGATATGATCCTCAATGGGCCGATTTGGTTCCAGACAAGTGATAGGATAGATCGATTCGGGTTCAGGTTTCAGGTTTTCCAGGAACCGATTCCCCAATTTGGTTATAGGTTCGGCTTTGGAATGGAGCCACCTGATTATTCTCATCTCCAAGTTTATGAATTATCATACAAATTTTGGTTGAGCCAGAGAAACATCATGAGGGAGAAAATGTAAAAGATAGGCCGAAAAATAAATTTAAATCTGGGTCCAATTCCCCAAACCCTATTTTAAGCCCACAAAGCTACAGCTCAGCTCACTTTTCTCAGCCCATTTCTAATAGTGCTGCAGCTGGCGTTCAAAGCATCTAATTAGACGTGTCCCGATTACTTAGTGCTTAGCGATGACCGACAATTGTTTTAAGATCGAAATCCTAATCGACATACAAGTACAAAGCAACGTCAAAATTGTTTGATTAATCCTAAATCTATTGTCAAAATGTCAGTTCATTTCAAAACTTTGTAATTTTGCCATTTTGTTTCGGGGTTGGGGTTGTGTGCAAGGATGGATTTACCACCGCATGGGAACAAAGATTTTCAACACAGAGAGAGAGAGAGAGAAAGGACAGTAGATTAGGAAGACCAAAAACGGGTTTAGTTTCAAACCTTTATGCAAAATTTTAATGTTGTTTTTCCAACGAAAATTAGTCGAAATGATAGCATTGGCATTCCGTGCATCATTCGGTGTATAGTTTAAGAAGGATGTTTAAGGTGGTGCCTGAGCAATTGTTCTTGCTTGGCTTATTCTTATGTCAATTCTGTTGCGTGTATGGTTTGGAGTAAAGACGTGGCCGATCTTCAGGAATCCACAACTGGGGAAGATCTACTTGTTCGAGCTGTCCACGTCAAAGCATATTAGGAATTGTTTCATTGAGACGAGTTTGGGTCAACGCAGATCATCTTTTACATAACTTTCTCTTCCATCTCAGGAGCATCGCTGCGAAAAGCAGTTATCATCAGCCTGATTACCGTTGCTGGCATCATGATCATTACAGTATCTGTTTTTGCTATCTGCAGATGGAGAGCTAAGAAAACAGGTACCGTTGAAGAGCCACACCAGTGCTTTCAGAGGATTGTGCTTCTATTTTGTTTGAATCTTCCATCGCTATGAAGAAAGTGAGCTAATTCTTTACCAATGATGAATACAGGAAACTTGAGGGAATTTTCAGAACTCCTTGGCTTGGTAGAGACATCTGAAGAATCGGCCGTAATGATGCAAGGAAAAGCATGGAAAGAGCAGCTGAAGCGCGACGGTTCACAGGAGTTGACCCTTTTCAGTTTTGATAGCATACTACTTGCCACAGACAAGTTTAGCATGACGAGTAAACTAGGGCAAGGAGGGTTTGGCTCTGTTTATAAGGTGAAATTATTCCACAGCACATTCGTTAAATGAAAATATAGAGGTAATCCATGGTCTGAAAGCTATGTGAATTGCGAAACAGGGGAAGCTGAAAGATGGGAAAGAGGTAGCTGTGAAAAGACTTTCCAGTACCTCAGCCCAAGGCGTTGAAGAGTTCAGGAACGAGATCATCCTTTTATCGAAACTACAACATCGAAATCTTGTTAAACTCATGGGCTACTGCATTGAAGGAGAAGAAAAAATTTTGGTATACGAGTACTTGTCAAACAAAAGCTTGGACACCTTTCTTTTTGGTTGGTTTTTTCTCTCCAAATAACTATTTTTCTGTGATGTATTTCTCACCATAGCACTGAAAGTTGAAAACTGTTCTTGTTTGTCGTGTTTGTTAGGTTCAAGGAAGAAGGCAGAACTTGACTGGGGCAAACGATTTCATATAATTCAGGGGATTGCAAGGGGGCTTCTCTACCTCCATCAAGATTCTTGCCTTAGGGTCATACATCGAGACTTAAAAGTAGGCAATATTCTCTTGGATGAAGAGATGAACCCGAAAATTTCTGATTTTGGCCTAGCACAAATGTTTGAAGGCACTCAAGTTTTGGTGAACACTCACAAAATTGTTGGAACACTGTAAGCTATCTAGTCTTATTTGAATTGTCAATTCATTGAGTCAATCTATTCAAGCAGACACAAATGATTGATTTACCATAATGAACCTCAGTTGGTGCCATGTTTCATCCCCATTGTCTATCAATACAATCAAAGAGTGCATAACATGTTTAACTCAACTGCAGCGGCTATATGTCTCCTGAGTACGTCATGGGTGGGATATTTTCCGAGAGGTCCGATGTCTATAGCTTCGGAGTGCTGCTACTGGAGATCGTTAGCGGCAAAAAGAACACGGCCCTGTATGACCGGGGACAACATCCGAATCTCCTTTCCTACGTACGTCCCAAATCATACCCTAATCAATATTCCAAGTTCCCTGCAAAATTATGACAGTTTTCGCACTCATAGGCATGGCAATTATGGATTGAAGGCAAAGCATTGGACCTAATGGATGAAGCAATTGCTGTTAGCTCTCCATTGGAGGTAAGAAGATGCATCCATGTCGGGCTTCTCTGTGTTCAGGAGCATGCCGCAGATAGACCAAACATGTGGAACGTGGTTCTGATGTTAAATGGGGAATCAGATCTTCCTCAGCCGGGACAACCTATATTCAATTTCCAAGCTGAAAAGCCAAATCGTTATATTCCATCACCACAAGAAAGCATCTGGTCTGTTAACACTGTCACTAATACAATGGTCGAAGGAAGATGATGGCTATTTCTCTTGATTTTTATTTTCTTGTGTTTAGAGATGATTTTGTTGTTATTTTCTAAGATATAAGTGTTTACTCAATTCAAGGATGGCTCTAGTTCAATCAGAATAAAAGGTCCAATGAACATCCACTTTTTCCATAGAATTTACGCTGTAATGTAAGGGTTTGGAATATACACTTTTTTGAGAGAATATAATCCATGCTAGGATTTGTTCTGACTTACAATCAGAACTGTTGGCATTATTACGGAGAACTACCAAGTAATCGCCATCACTCTCATCCCCAGTTGTGTTGAAGATTTGATTTTCTGGTTTTTTGGACAAACGATATCATTACCAAAGATAGACTAAAGTCCCCACATAAGAAGCATGAGCATTGGCTCGGCAAAAAGTATTTCCAGCTTCAATATGATTCGCAGATACGATGTACCTTGTCCGGATTTGGTACGAAGTCATCTATGCCTGTGGCATCTAAATTGCTGCCTTGAAGCCATAAAATAATTCTTAGTTATCTAAGAAAAGAAAGAAAACAGAAAGTAGCGAGAAGCTTGAATGGCTGAACAATTCACTTTGGATAAGCTTCGCATGAAAATGGGAGGCCAATATTAGCTGGTAACCAAAATTGGAGCCCTGTGATCCCCAAACTGAAGTGCTTAGGAATTACATTTTTGCATGGATCCCATATAATATCTAGCTTCACTGAACATGAAACTTGTGTTAGTGAATTAACAGAAACATATATCATCTGTACACTGGAAGGTGTAGTCAACTTTGAACAATGGCGAGGAGAGGAACGCTGATATCTTGTGGCTTCTCATACAAAATCAGTTCTATTTTTAAAAGCCACCATTTGACTCACACAATGATGCTGCTATGGTGTAATTGAAACTGAGCTGTATCAGCACCAATGTCATCATGATGTCTTGGCATTCTGGGAATGCACTTGAACTGGGTCAGGCAGCATTAGTATCCAATATAAAACTAATTTGTTTAATAACATAACCCTTGAAGCTATCTCCAAAAGTTTGACTTAAAAAAAGCCATCTCGAAAAGCACTTATGAACTCACACACTTGGCAACACGCTTTGGCTTGCAGAAATCTTGTCTTCCTTTCAAATATGCAGGCAAAAAGAATAGCAAAGAATTGGGAACCTAACATTCTGAATTAACCGATGCCTGAGTGCACTAGGATTTTTTATTTTCTTTTTCTGTTGGTCAGAAATGCACTAGGATTACCATGCTGCCTATGATTGGTCTCTACTCTTCCTTGGTCATTTTTGTTCTTCTTCAGGCACATCAGATCGCTACAGTTTTTAACATTACTGCAGCTGAACCACCCTTTCAGAATCAAACTCGTCTCCTCCAGTCAAATTTCGAGCTCGGTTTCTTCAACCCTGATGGATCACCAAATCAATATGTGAAGATATGGTACAAGAATGTGACTCCTTCCAAGATCGTCTGGGTCGCCAATAAGGATACACGGCTTGCATATCCAGATCTATCTGTGAAATTAACAATAGGCTGCAACAGATTCTGAAGCTGATGGATAAGAAACAGAACGTAGTTTGGCCCACCAATGTTTCTGTCCAGTCAAACTATACTCCAGCAATGCTTTCAGATGGTGGAAACTTTGTCCTGCAAGACGGGAATTCAATTGAAATATGGGTAAGCTTCAATGATCCAACTTATACTCTTCTACCAAACATGAAGATAGGAATTGATGCAGCCCACACTGAAGACCGGCTCTCTCGACCAAGAAGATCGGCCCACATTAAAGCTCGACGAAACCGAGAAGCCATAACGACATCTTGAGTCAATCCCAAAAGCTTGAAAGACACCTTGGAAGCTCGCGTGACGCCTTTACTAGTTTATAGTTTCCATGCCCTTTACTATATCTCCTATTTTCAATGCTCCGTTTTTTATTTCTCTTAGTTTTCAACGCTTTGTCTTTATTTCTCCTAGTTTCAACGTTCTGTTTTTATTTCTTTGATGATATAAGCCAATCCCTTGTAGAAGACAGACAACTTTTGATGAATTTTGATAAATGAAAAGCTTTGCTTGAAGCAAGCATCATGAACCTTGTAGAGTTCATGTCCTTGAAAACCTAGAAGAGTTTTCACTCCGTCCTTGAAGAGTCGGAGCTTTTGAAATCTGCATCCTTGAAGAGTTGCAGTCATCGATCTAGAAGAATCGGTGTCCCTTTCAACTTCCTTGGAGGCCTAGAAGAGCAACCAACGGAGTCTCTATCTTTTCCTGTTCTGTTCGTTACTTCCAACCCAATTTCGACTATCCTGCAGTGCTTATTTCAGAAAACCCAAAACAGAGAAATTGTAGATCCAGAAGTCTTTGTTCATTTGGCTTTGGAATCAGGTCAATCCAACTTGTATCGACAAAGATACGACTGTTGTCCTGAGCCTGCGCAGTGCTGAAATTTCTGTTCGTCCCGTTTCTTGCGCGCGAGTCACTCTCCCGATCCTACTGTTTGAGAAAGCCTATCCTAGGCTTGCATCAGGAATAAACACCAGAAATGGAGACAGTATTAGTTTCCTGGAAAATTGAAAATGATCCATCATCTGGAAATTTCATCACTCGGAGTATGTTGGAGACTGCCACAAATTGTCACTTGGAATGGCTTGAACCCTTTATGGAGAAGTGGACCACAGGATAAATCAATATTCATTGGCATACCAGGAATGGATTCCTCATACTTCAATGGTTACAATTGTAAGAGTTTTTCCTAATGTGGACTAAATTAATTGATATTGTAATTTACTGTTTTTACGGTTACCGTAAAACAGGGTTGGTCTAAAGTGAGGTAGGAGGTTTCTTAATTAGTCTAATATGGGCTGGCTAGTGTGGGCCGAGTTGAGCCTGGCCCGTAATGAGGGGGACTGGCTGGAAACTCTATAAATAGTACTCAAGTCTCTCCTCTAACCCTAATTCTCACATGTATCCTCACCTAAGGGGCGTTTACCTAACGCTACACGTGAGGGGGGCCGCCTTATTGAGCCAGTGATACGGAGGGCAATAGAGGAGAAGGACTTGATGCGTGGATCCCCTTTATATGTGGGTAATCCTTTTTCTGCTTCCGCTCTATGTTCGATGGATCCAGGTGCGTTAATCTTTCTACTCAATTATGTATGTTCTTGTTCTGGTTATGGAGATCTTGGGGTTGCACAATTTGCGTCTAACATGTGGTATCAGAGCAACCATAACCCTAGAACTTGAACGCATAAAGGTTTTGCCCTAATTAGTACGGATTTTGCCCTAATTTGTGATTTTCGAGATTTTTTGTTCAATAAAAATAAAATTAAATCACAAATTCGGACTGGGCTTGACGAGACGAGCAAGACGGTTGGCGGCGCGTCGCCGGGGGAGGCCGCACGCGCCCCCACGCGCGGACACGCGCCGCTTGGGCGTCGAGCGCGCGCCGCGCGTGAGCTCCACGCGCTGCGCACTCAGGCGGCGCGTGAGGGCGCGTGGAGTGTCGAATCGGCGCGTGGCTGGTGGCGTTGGACTCGTATGGTGATTTCCTATCTTGTGGTATATTTATTTTATATCTTTGATAGTTTTATGGATGTGAAAATACATACAGAACCCTAAATACGTGTATTTTTAGTGTACTTTTGCGTATTTTTCTTATATTTTCTGTGATTTTGGAAATATAAGTGTTGGGTTATAGGTATGTTATCACATAAATATTATAAAGGTGTGATTCATAAATAAAAATCAAACCTTATTGTGAACTGAAGCTGGCTTAATGAGATACAATTCATATGAGATTGTATTTGAGCTATGTATTAAGCTGATGAGAAACAATAAAGATTATGAAACTTTTGTTACTCAAGTATACTCCTTTATAAATTGGTAATTTTTGAATGATAGACGACTTAAGGACTCGTGACCAAACTGATGTACTGATTAACACATCTGTTGAATGTGGGTAATGCGTGTCAATTAAGTTACTGCATATTGTACATGAACTCATCTGGTCACTTGTTAATGTCTATCAAGTTGAATATTTTTTATGGTTAAGGAGTATAATAACATTTATGCAGAGCAATAGTATTTACTGTTAAATTTTAAATATTTAGTTCTCTGGTTTGACTCGATTAATAGGCCACTGGTTGAAGTAATGATATTTGTTACCTAAAATTGGCTAATAAATCAGATGTTGGCCTTGGAGTCATGTTTTGCCGTATGAAACTCATGAGCATAGTGCTTGTTGATTTGGTGTACCCTGTATTACTATTGATGTTAATTTGTGAGAGATATTTTAGATCAACATTCTTTTTATGTTGTTCTGGTAATATGTAATCAGGGTGCATAAGAGATGTTTTATTCTCTGTTATGAGAAGTTTCTTGTGTTACTGTGATCAATGATCTCATTGGAATCTGTCTACAGGTTCGCTGTATATATATATATTTATATATATGTATGATTAATTTTTTATTAATTAATAAAGCTTATGTGATTTTTGTGATATGCTGCCCCTATCACTAAAGTTAAAATCACGTATATATGGTGTATGTTAGGAGTAAAGTTTATATCCATGGTATGAGAGAATTTCAATGATTCAATTGAGTAGTGACCGCCAAAGTGGCACACTTGATTGGGTTTGAGAAATTTTGGTCTCGTATGATGATTGGGATGTCTCTTGATCTAATGCGTAATCATACTCCCAAAGGAGGTGATTATGTATTAGTTCATGGAGGGATACATGATAGTGTGGTGGAGGAGTGACCGATCCTAATGGTTCATATGTCCAAAGGTAATGAATTCACGAAGATTGGAACATATTCTCATAACCCTTATCATGTGGGGAGTGTACAACTGCATGTTATGTATTCTGCCCAAAGGTAATTATATGACTTTGTATGTAACTCTCTGGATGTGTACTTATACGTCAAGTTACACAATGCTCACATGATACTAATTATATACTGCTTGTTTTTCAGTCACATTTTCTGTAAATGGTAATTCCGTCATCATTGAGGTTTTTTACTGCTTCAAATTTTAAGTTGTGGACATATGATTTGTTGCTTGAGAAAAGAACAATTGAATTTGCTTATTGTCCATGAAGCGTTCCATTCTGGAACACTTGAAAAGAGGTTTGCCTGCGGACTGCACTGCTATAAGATGAAGGAAGCCTTAGTTGCTTGAAATTATGTCTTGTCTGATATTGAAATTAGGACACATTTGCAAAAATTGTGTTTAAATCCTAATGACATATACATCTCGTATATGATTGTCAGGTTTAACAATGGCAATAAGTATTTTGGCAAGTATGACAATGCTAAATAGCTTAAAAGGTCATTTGTCAAATACTTGGTAGATTCTGGGGTGGTAGTTTAAATACTATACCTGAAAATTCTGACAAAAAGATTTAGGCGAAAGGCATAAATGCACCATATTGAACATGATGATGAGTATGATTAGTAAGACTAATTTATCTGGTCTTTTGTGGATAGTTTAATACTATACTTGAAAATTCTGACAAAAAGATTTAGGCGAAAGGCATAAATGCACCATATTGAACATGATGATGAGTATGATTAGTAAGACTAATTTATCTGGTCTTTTGTGGGCTGATCTTATGAAAGCAATTTTTTCATATACAAAAGGGGTATTGATTTTATGACCCTAAAGAAGGTACAAGAATTATGGAATCACATACTCTAAAGTTTCTAAATATTGACGTAATTGTAGAGGATAGCTGCTCTCAAATTATTAAAGATAATAGTATGATGGAGGTTACTGTGTTTTTGTCTTTACCTATATAGATAATTATAGAATCTCCTGTACCATAGACTAAACTTGTTGAGGTTCAAGGTACTATTCTTGATATAGTTTATAATGAAATTTCTTAAACCTCTCAAGTACATAATGAAGTGGTTGCAGCTTTATTAAGGAGATTTGTTAAGGAAAGACGATCAGTTATACCATCAGACTATATAGTCTATTTGTGAGAGTATGATTACAATACCCACTATATGGTTGATGTAATGACATATTTATAAATGTCGTTTTTTATTCTCAATTAAGTATGTGATTAGATGCCATAAAAGGCGATATACAATCTATGAAACATGTTTGGAAACTTACTGACTTATCTAAAGATCACAAGTTTATTAGTTGCAAATTGGCGTGCAAAACTAAAAGAATTTCAAACAAAGATTGTGGAATTTAAAGCCAAATTTGTAACTAACGTTTTAACTCTGAAAGAGAGGTGGATTGTTTATAGTGAAGAAATAATTATTTCTTTAAATGTTCTTTCAGAGTGAACGTGGCATTAATAATTTATTTTGATATAAAGTTACGCCGAATAGATACAAAATCTATATTGTGCAACTGGATGATTTTGCAGCAGATTCAAGTAAACTTGCGTGTAGACTGAAAAGTTCTAATTCATGGTCTTAAGCAAGTTTCCAGACAATATTATTAAAGTTTCATAGTGTTGTTATTTTGTTCAATTGGGAACAAAGTAATTCAAAATATTGCAAGGTCAATGGGAGGAAATTTATTTTTTCTCATGTTTTGCTTACAAATTGTGACCTTGAGACATCTTATATCCTTTGTACTGAGGTTTGTAAGGATTGTTTTTGCCATATTATATTAGATTTTCTCGGAGGACATTTGCTGATTGTATATTGGAAATATTCAATATACATCATTGCAAGCCAGGAATTGCTCATGTTGTTAAGAGTGATGGACTAAATCTATCACATTGTCCTTATTTAGATATTGAGAAAATCTAATTAAATGGTGTACCTTATGTCAGTGCACTTAAAAGTATAATGTATGCTCGAATTTGCGCTAGACTAAATGTTGTCTTTGTGATGAGACTTCTAGATAGATATCGGTCAAATCCATGTTCAATTCTTGCAGTTAGTAGGGTATTTAGATGTAAACTTTGCTGGCTGTTCTGATGACATGCAATCAATAACAGAATACATATGTTAGCAGTAAGTGCAGTAAATAAAGTCTTATGTCATCTTCTACTATGTAAGCAGTGTTAGTAACATTCTTTTAGGCTGTTACTTGGGCTTTTAGGCTCCAAAACCTCATGACGGAATTGATCGTTTTAACTTGATGGATAGACCCATACGGTTGTATTGAGATAAAAAAATTTGTAATATTATTTATTTACTACAGATATCTCAAGGGGTCTAAATATATGGTGGTAAGATATTTTTTGACCATAAAGAAACGGTACAGAAATGTGACTTATAATATAACATATTTTCACAGATGATGTGGTTGCAGATCCACTAACTAAAGGCCTACGCCCATGTGTATTTTAGTAACATATCGTTAACATGGGTTTAGGAGTATCTTTGGATACTATTGTTTAGTGGGAGCTATTTTGGCTTTATCCGATAAAGTTCACATCTGTGGTTCGTTACACTTAGTAACGGTTTGATATGTATCAACTTTTGCATTTAATAAAATATTTTGAATGTGTTGTTATTATGTTGAATACATATTGATAAAGTCTCAAGGGATTATATAGACCTTGAGTGAAGGCTAGGGGCATCCGGACATCCGGTTATTAGCCTTGTGTGTATGTCTTGTGATACATAAAGAAAGGTTAACCATAAGGACAAGACATATGTGGGTTCATTGGAACCATAAAGCATTCTCTTGTGGCACAAGTTTTTGTGACACCTAAGGTAAGAGAATGGTGACTGACAAATGGGATCTCTCTATGAGAGACGCTATCCATTTGACACACTACCATATTCAATCCATATCAATAAAGTTGAGAACATTCGTGACCATGGAAGGCTCTGTGTGTATACATGCAGTTACCTTCATGATTCGGTGTTTAAGACTTTATAGGATATGATTGACTATTAAGAATTATCTCTAGACCAAATGTGCGTACATACGGTACGCTTTCAATTAATATAGTCCAAGTGGGAGAATGTAAGAGTTTTTTCTAATGTGGACTAAATTAATTGATATTGTAATTTACTGTTTTTACGGTTACCGTAAAACAGGGTTGGTCTAAAGTGAGATAGAAGGTTTCTTAATTAGTCTAATATGGGCTGGTTAGTGTGGGCCGAGTTGAGCCTGGCCCGTAATGAGGGGGACTGGCTGGAAACTCTATAAATAGTGCTCAAGTCTCTCCTCTAACCCTAATTCTCACATGTATCCTCACCTAAGGGGCGTTTACCTAACGCTACACGTGAGGGGGGCCGCCTCATTGAGCCAGTGATACGGAGGGCAACAGAGGAGAAGGACTTGATGCGTGGATCCCCTTTATATGTGGGTAATCATTTTTTCTGCTTCCGCTCTATGTTCGATGGATCCAGGTGCATTAATCTTTCTACTCAATTATGCATGTTCTTGTTCTGGTTATGGAGATCTTGGGGTTGCGCAATTTGCGTCTAACAACAATCTCCGGCAAAATCTTCAGCAGCGAACCACTTATTTCTCTGCTGAATATAATAACATCTCTTTGTGTGCTTATGGCTTCACTTCACCTGGGGGAATTCTTACAATAATGTGTTGGGATGATGGATCCAAGAGTGGGTTTAAAGATTGGGTGGCATTGAACAACAGTTGCCAATTAAATGGAACTTGCGTCCTTTTGGCGTCTGCAACTCACTTAACTCTCCTATATGCCCTTGCATGAAGGGGTTTACACTGAGATTGAAAGAAGAGTGGAACAGCAGAAATTGGACCAGGGGTTGCATTAGAGAAACAGAATTGAATTGTCAGAAGAACACAAGCAGGCCAGCTTTGATGCAGGTGAAGAAAGATGTCTTTTTTGCAGATGAACCAGATGAAAGTGCCTGATTCTGTTGAATATTTATCAGACATCAGAGATGAAGGAGGATGCCAAATCTGGTGCCTGAATACTTGTTCTTGCCTGGTTCATTCTTATATCAGCATGAGAGAGTGTTTTGTCTGGGCTAAAGATCTCATCAATGTTCAGGAGTTTTCAACAGCTGGCCAAGAAATATATATTCGGGTCGCACTTGACAATATACGTACAAGAGGTTTGACTACAATGATTTTCAATTGAACTGTATCGCGCATCTTGCAATTCTTTATTCATCTCAGGCATGTTCGTAGGAGCTGCAATTTTTGTCCTCTGTGAGTGAAGAGATAGTGAAAGAGGTACGATCATTTCATCTCCAATGCTTAATTTCACATTAATGTAATCCAGAAACTTTACCAAAGTTCCAAAGGCTATTGATTAAATGGATATAATTGAAAAAATAGGAGAAATGTCATACGGAATCGCATGGAAAGATCAGCTGAAGCAAGATGATGCATCCAAATTGACGCTGTCCACTTTTGGTAGCTTACTTATTGTGACAGACAACTTTGGTTTGGCCTAGTTTATGAGGTAAAAGACTTCTCTAAAATTTTCATTTAGTGAAATTTTATGCATTATCCAAGGTCTGGTACTTTATGAGTTTGGAAACAGGGAAGGCTGAATGATGGAAAGGAGATAGCTGTCAAAAGACTTTCTAGTAACTCAGGCCAAGGCATGGAGGAGTTTAAGAATGAGTCATTCTCATATCGAAGCTCCAGCATCGAAATCTGGTCAGACTCCTGGATTGCTGTATTGAAGGAGAAGAAAAAATTTTAGTAGATGAATATTTGTTGAACAGAAGCTTAGTTTCTATTTGGTTGGCCTCACTCTCTTCAATTCATGCTTGAACTTATGGAAAAAAATATACATTTTTGTAGTACCTAAGTTACGAGTTCATTTTATTTACTTCCTTGCTTAGATTCAAGAAGGAAAGCATAACTCAACTGGCATATACGTTTCCAGATCACTTGAGGGATCATGAGCGGGCTACTGTACCTCCATTAAGATTCTTACCTACGAGTTATCCATTGAGATTTGAAGGCAAGCAATATTCTATTGAATGAGATAATGAACTCAAAAATTGCAGACTTTGGACTGGCACAGATCTTCGAAGGCACTTGAGTTTTGCTAAATACTAACAAAGTTATTGGAACACCATAAGTTTTCAAGCCTTCTTGCTGGAATTCAATTCAATTAGGAAACTCTATAACCTGAATGATTAATGTGATCGAATCAATTGCAGAGGATATATGTCTCCCAAGTAAGCCATGGGAGGAATATCTTCTGAGAAATCCGATGTCTATGGCTTTGTAGTGTTGCTACTTGTGATCATCACTAGCAAAAGAACAAAAGCTTGTACTACTATGGCCAGCACTTCAATCTTCTTTCCTCTGTAGGTGCAAGGAATACAATCTCAAGAAATATTCTATAATCTTTTTGGCTATATATGCGCCCTCTGCTCACTAATTCTTACAGGCATGGCAATTGTCGAGCGAAGATAGAGGACTAGACCTAACAGGTGAAGCAATTGTTCATTCTTGTTCGCCATCAGAAGCGATGAGATGCATTCAGGTATGGCTTCTCTCTGTGCAGGACCACCCGACAGACCGACCCAACATGTTATCCATATTTCTGATGATGAGTGGTGAATCAGAACTTCCTCAGCCAAGACCGCCTACATTCACCTTCAAAAGTGAAATGCTGAGTCACGATATCAAGTCACAATGGGAATGCATCTTGTCCACGAACACCATCACAAATTCTATCGTCGAAGGGAGATGATGGTTAACATTTTTTCCTTTCTGTAAACTTGTAATGTCCTGCGCTGAAAGTTCAGTGTTCACTCAATTTGAGAGACCTAGAACTTTGATTCTTCATGAACTAATGATTGAAATTCCGCATTTTTGTTTTCACACGGATTTTGCAATATGATCGTGTATTTGATGACAGGTAACTTACAGATCTCTGACAGGAAGTGAGATCCATCGAACAAAGGTAATTATCTAGTCTGGCCAAAACAGAGACATAGTTACTTGCTCAGAAGTTCATAAGTCCACAAAACTTTGACCTCTTCCAACTTGAAATAACATATGTACACTCCTAATTGTATTTATTCAAGTTCATGCAAGGAGTTGGGTTCAGAGTTCATAAGCTCATAACACAATAGTATTCAAGTGACCTCTGTGAATCAGTTTACCTGTATTTCGATTAAGCGTGTCCAGGTTAGTCAGTGTAGTATATTCTGTATGTGTCAAGCCTTTTTTCCCCCTGACAGGAACTTGTTGACCACCGGTGGGCAGATTGCACTGAAAAACAATATCAAATAGTTATCTTAGGAATGATAAAAGACTACGCAGCTTCTGAAAGGTTACATGCGACTGACTAACCTTTCGAATGACTTCTAGCCATTTCATATTCAAAGCTTGACGTAGGTTAGAAAATGAATTCTAAAGTTGGCAAGGTTGTAAGGCTCTTAACAAAACATTATCAGCTCTAGGTCTTGGAGCCATTTCGTAATCTACAATTGACTTCGAGTGCCAGGTGTTGTTTGACTGGACTCCAGGAAATTTCTAGGAACAAACCGGAACCATTACCTATTCTTTAAATAAAGAATACTGGTCAATGCAGAATCCTTAGACGAGACTGCTTCTTGGTACCCAAATCTTGTAAAACTTTTATGCTGGAAGAAATCCATCCAAGAGGTTACTACTCACCACAGGGCTTTGTATCTCAATTGGGATTCTTTCGTTAGCGCCACTATTCCCAAATTAAGTTATCCGTGTTGACCTGGCATGGATAACTATGTTGCAAGCCAAATGCGATGTGGCATGGCAATGTCGGTCCATATAGCTCAAAACCATAGTCTTTCGTATGACAATAGCAGAAACTCCTAACCTTGCAACACCATTTCTTTCGAGCAGTGTCGAAAGTTCGGCCTTCCGGAATGAAGTTCGTTCATGTGCTTCAACTTATACTCTATGGTGAAGTTCTTCCGGTACAAAGGACTCAGTGATAGGTTACGATCATTGTATCTTACCAAACAATGTTCCGTTCATTGTAAATTTGTAGCCCAATTTGTAAATTCTATGAAACATTTGTAGTTTACTGAGAATGTTGGCGATTTTATGACCATCAATGAAATTATACCTTACTAACTATGTTATATATTTACTGCTCGAAGCTAATTTCTAGCAGTGAGAATAGTAAGTTACAACTGTAGTTAATTGGTACTTTCGACCGTCAATGCAACTTATCAATTATGTTATATATTTATTACTCTGTTTGGTAACTTACACGCAGTTACACACCTACTTGTAAAATCTAAATACAAGCGGTAACCTACTATTACATTTACGGTAATCTAGAAACAAATGATAATTTCCTATTAGGCTGGTGCACGATAACAATGTTATTTCGTTGGTAACTTACAAACAATTACATGACCACTTGTAAAATCCAAAATAAAATTTAGATTTGTGGATGTTAAAATCGTTATCTCTTTGGTAACTTACAAACAAGTACACGTCCACTCGTAAAATTACGATATAAGTGGTAATCTAAATTGGATTCGTGGATGGTAAAACTTTTACTTTATTAGTAACTCACACAAGCAGTTTACGAGCTTCCTTGTAAAATCTAAAAAAATTGATGATTTACTATCAAGTCAGTGGATGGTAAAATTGTTCTTTCATATGGTAACATACAAACAATTGACGTTGGACTAATAAACTACCGGTAATTTTTTTTTACCTACTAACGGTTTTTTAAATTTAAAGATAAGTATATTGAAAGTCCTAAGACTTATCTTAAGAGTGCAACAGAGTCCTTAAATTTTCAAAAAAGTACAATTAAGTCCTGAAACTTTTAAAACATGTTATCGAGTCTTAAAAATTGTCTAATCAATTCAATTAAGTCCTTCATTTATTGTACTTTTGAAAATTTTATGTGAAAAGTTTTAGGACTTGATTTCATTTTTGTGACAAGTTTTAGAACTTGATTGCATTTTTTTAAAATATTAGAACTCAATTGTATTTTCATGATAAGTTTTAGAATTTCAAGTGCACTTTATCCTATAAATTTACTACTGACTGTGGAACAACGTTCTATTTTTGGCAAACGTAATATTAGAAATCTATCATCGAAAGAAGTGGGAAGGAGCTCTAAATACCAAAATTCTAAACAAAAGGAGGCTCGACCACCAGGGGAAATAAACTTGTAAGGTGGCTTTTGCCAAACACAAGGTTGCATGACACAAACAAGAGTGAGAGAATTGAAATCAGTGTCTCAGCTTCAATATTTCATGACACAACAGCATTTAACCTATGCAATCAATCAACTTATTGAAACAAATGTAACGACCTAGTCTGACGAGGGCAGGGAATGGTCATGGGAGCTAGAGGATCTAGAAAAAGAGTAGCTCTTGATAGGCTTCTAGGATGATGGAGGGAGTAGGAATAAACCTAATTATGCACAGAACAACGAAAGAGCAATTTAGAGAGATATATGTAAAAATTGGAATTAATTTATGGAGGTGCCTTTTGACGCAATGACAATGCTTAGCTTTGGAATTCTAAAACGTACTCAGGTGGGAGCACTTCTAAGATGGGTAACCTTTTGAGAAGGTGCCCATGTATACACCAAAAGACAAAACCATGAAGGCCGGTATATGGTGTCAAAGCAAGACTTAGGTGTATTGTTCAAGAACGAACCACATGAAAGTTAGTGGACTTGTAACGACCCAATCTAAGGAGGGCAAGGAGTGGTTGTCGGTCTCAAAGGGCCTAAATAAGGAGCAGCTCATAGCAAGCTTATACGATGATGAAGGGAGTAGGATAGAATCAAATTGTGCATCGAATAGGGAGTGAGCCATCGTGAGATGGATGTGTGTGTGTGTGTGTGTGTGTGTGTGTGTGTGTGTGTGTGGGGACTTGTAACGACCCAATCTAAGGAGGGCAAGGAGTGGTTGCCGGTGCCAAAAGGCCTAATTACGATGATGAAGGGAGTAGGATAGAATCAAATTGTGTATCGAATAGGGAGTGAGTGATTGTGAGCACATGAAGACGTCTTTTGACGTAACAACATTGCTTAGCTTTGAACTCCAAAGATAAACTTGTTCATGTGGGGGCACCTGTAAGATAGGTGACCTCTTGGGAAGGTGTTCACTTGTGAGACTCGGTATAGGATGTGCGCGCATGCACGCGCGCGTGTGTAAAAATTGGAATTAACTCATGAAGACGTCTTTTGACGTAACAACATTGCTTAGCTTTGAAACTCCAAAGATAAACGTGTTCAAGTGGGGGCACTTGTAAGATAGGTGACCTCTTGGGAAGGTGTTCACTTGTGAGACTTGGTATAGGATGAATCAAAGTGGACAATAGCTCAGTGAGTTAATTCAGGGACATCACAAGCCCAAATGAAGCGCGTATATAGTCACCATTCTATACTATGGTGCTAGGTCCAGATGGTAACTAGGTTGTTTGTGCATAGGATCTCGTGTGCTATCTCACAATTTCGACACTTCAAGCCTGTTTAAACGTACTTATATGAGTCACACGACAAAAATAACACGTGAACGTTCTTGTTGATGGAGGTAAACTCGTTCTTTATGAGGTTGAGCAGGTCAAGTCATGTCCAAAGCATTCTGTGTTTACCCCGATAGTTTTTTGGTTTTGATAATCCACTGGCATGACATAACTAGCCGACTACCTGAAAAAGAAGTAACACAGCTACCCACTACCATAGCCCCTCACTTAAGTCCAAGTTTCTCAGGGTAAGAATGGAACCTACATCCATTGCTTTCTGAGCTAAAAACACGGGTTGGCGCTTTCCACTGGGTCAATCCCGGGTGGGCGCTTAACCTGGCTGGACTCATTTGGTTACAATCTTGGGTCAGTTCTAATGTGTGCAACGAGGTTGAAAGTTCAATGGGACGTAATCTCCTAAAGCATCATAAATAAGCTCTGGGCCAAGTCAAATTTAAACAGTTTTTGAAGAACATATGCCAACAGATCATTGCTTGTCATTGAGGTCATAACATCAAGAAAAATGATTGCTCTGACCGGACTGTATCATAGATGAACTTGACTGTGGAAGAGTCGTGTCAGAATGGCATCTAGGACTTTTTGCAGATGAATTTCCACCAAGTCTTCCTAATTAGGTCAAATTTTTCTATAGTTTAGTGGTTGACTCTTGATTATCAGAATTTCCGGGGATGCATCAGAACAATGAGTCTTTTGATCAAATAATTACCATCGCATCATAGTAAAAAAATGCAGAAAAGGATCATCGCAACAATATACAGTTTCTTGGCTGGGAAGCAATATTAGAACTTCAACTTGTTCTGTTGCAAGGGTGAAATCTTAGAGAATACCATAAGCCTATCAAAAATGAGCAACCGGATGATCTTTTCGACTTCTTCTCTCATGAATTTTCCTCTTGTTTTGCTCATGTTCTTCTTGTTCTTTCACGTACTGCACTGCTACGCAGTTTACCAAATTACTCCATCGCAACCGCTCTTTCAGAACCAAACACTCATGTCCTCCAGTCAAGTCTTTGAGCTTGGTTTCTTCACACCCAATAGCTCGCAAAACCACTACATAGGAATGTGGTTCAAGAACATGAGCCCCTCGAAAATCATCCGGTTAGCCAATAGGGACAACCCTCTCTCATATAGAGACTCATATGCCACCCTAACAATAGGCGGTGATGGAAGTCTAAAGCTTCTCGACGGTCAACAAAACATAGTTTGGTCAATTAATGCTTCTATTCAGACAAAAAATGCTGCAGCAGTTTTAATGGACACGGGGAATTTCGTCTTACAGGATGTTCATTCGGGAAATTAATTCTGGGAAAGCTTTGATGATCCTACTGATACTCTTTAACCAGGCATGAAGATGGGAATTAATACAAGAGCAGGGCAAAAATAATATTTGATCTCCTGGAGAAGAGCCAATGATCCATCGCCTGGAGATTTCATTGCGGGCATCTAGTCTGAGATACCTGCCCAGTCTTTCGTCTGGAAGAGGTCAGTTCCTTTCTGGCGAAGCATTGGCATACCGTACATGGACGACATATACTTGACTGGATTTACTCTTGAGCAAGACGTAGAACTGGGAACGGCTTATTTGTACATAGAAAGTTACAAGAATCCTCCATTCTGTTATTCGTCCGTTTCATCGAGGGGTTCCTTGGGCTTTACCTATTGGGAAGAAAAGGTGAAGAAGTGGGAAACGGATTGGGAAGCACCGAGAAATCGCTGTGAAACTTATGGAACTTGTGGTCCTTTTGGTATTTGCAACGCATTCGTTTCACCTATTTGCAGCTGTTTAAAAGGGTTTACACCAAAAATGATTGCAGAATGGAATAAAGGAAATTGGACCACTGGGTGCGTCCGGGAAAGGGAACTGATTTGTCAAAAGCCAAACTACCATAAGTGGATCTACTTTAGGGGCCCCAAACTACAGTAAAATCCCCAAGCAAATGCAATAGAGAAATCAGCTCTATCTTGAATCAGTCCATTCCAATGCATAATCAGTAAATCATGCATTGTTTACAGTAAAACCAGAAAATTTTCTTGAAAGACCATTACAACATCAGAGCAAGCAGGGTATTGTCACGCCCCGATCCTCCGAGCGTGCGCACATCCCACTCTGGTCGATACAAATGCGACTTCCCAGGACACGTCGCCGACCCATTCAATTTTATTATGCATGCGGAAGCGAAACAAATCCCCTGACAACATTAAACTTGGGATAGAAAAGCAGGCAATCAATCACAACCAAACAAGCTTTCTTATAAACACATAGGTTTATATACAACACTGGATTGCCTACAAAATAGACCGGCTCAACAAAAAGGGAACTGTCCTATGACCAACTTGTCAGACACGTTCACCGATTCTTCAGCCTCCACCTTCCGAACTCCAGGACTTCCGGTCCTCCACGACTGTCATCTAGGGACCTGAAATATTATCCCACAACCGGGATGAGACTACGTCTCAGCGAGTCCTACCATCTAAAACTCAATTAGGAAGAAAATACGCCTCAGGGCGCTCTAGCCACCCAAATAGGATAGAGGACTTACCTCTCCTCAGTCCCTTTCCTGCACGTCAGTACAATTCATATTCAAGCAATGCTCGTACAAGCTGAAACTACCGACACTTATATCGGTCTATCAATTCAATCAATCCAATCATTCGCAATGATTCAATTCAATCATATTATCTATCTTTCCATACCGTCTACCAAACCAGTCGTTAATACGACATATTCTTTCCAAAGCTGTAGCTGATAGATAATATAATAGCTCGCCAGAAGCTGCCGCAATATTCATATAGTATACTATAGCTCACCAGAAGCTGCCGCAATATTCAATATAGTATACTATAGCTCATCAGAAGCTGCCACAATATTTAATATAGTATACTATAGCTCACCAGAAGCTGCCACAATATTCAATATAGTATACTATAGCTCACCAGAAGCTGCAGCAATATTCAATAGAGTATACTATAGCTCACCAGAAGCTGCCGCAATATTCAATATAGTATACTATAGCTCACCAGAAGCTGCCGCAATATTCAATATAGTATACTATAGCTTACCAGAAGCTACCGCAATATTCAATATAGTATACTATAGCTCACCAGAAGCTGCCATATATATATATATGTATATCATAATTGCTCGCCTAAGCGGATACATATATATAAACCAATGCTTGCCAAAGTTGATCATTCAATAATAAACCAACTCATACCTCAATTCAATCAATCAATCAATCCAATCGATTCAAACTGGTCACACAAACCAATTACGGTGCTAAAAGCCAACACCGGGTATTTTCAAGTTAAATACCACAACTTCATCAATATCATTCAATTCCACACTTTTGGAATTATTAACCATAATTATTAATCACTCAATTTCTCAATTTAAACATACAATTAACACAAACTGACCGCACTGCTGCGATCAGTGCGAAATTCTAACAACCAGCCATCCCGGCAAAATTTTCGAAATTATTAAATAATTAAATTTAATTCCGAAAATTAAATAATTAAATATTATTTTATAATAATATAATTTAATAAAATAATATTTATAAATTCGAAATAATTATTTAATTAAAAAATAATTAATTAGGGCTTGAACTAGATTACACTAATTTAATCATACAATTAGCCCTAATTAAACATCCATTAAGCTAATCATACAAATAATCTAATTTACATTAAAATAATCTAATCTAACCACCTAAACCTAATTAGACTAATCTAAACACCCCTTAAGCGTCATTAACTCACTAAGCAAGAATTAGAGGATAAACTCACAGGATTAACATTCCGGCGAGTCCACGGCGAAGGCGACGCCAAGGCGGTCGATAAACCCCAAAGCGGCGACACCAACGGAGGCCGGGAAGACACTGAAAACGGGCCTCGAAGTCTCCAAAACCTTGCTGTCTTCTGCTTCTGATCTGGACTGAACTGCAGAGAAGAAACCAGCAACTTCAACGGCGAAAACGGGCCGATCGGAGCTCCGGCAAGCTTGTGGTTGGCAACCAATGGCTCCCGGGGGTCTTGGGGATCTTGTAGGAGGTTGGGATGGGCAAAGGAAGGGTCGGAAAGGGGCGAAACAGCAAGAAAACGCAAAACAGGCGGAACCGGGCGGGTCCAGACGGTCCGGCGAGCGGCGGCTTCGGGCGGCCGTACGGGCGAGCGGCGAGGTTCTCCGGAACGGGCTGGATGTCTTCTTCGCAGCGATGGGTGGCTCGTTTGCTGATTCAATCGGGAAGTTAACTTTTTACTCGGATCTTTGACGAAAGGTTGGCTGGAGTAGAAACTGGAACGAGGGGAAAACAAGGGAGGAAAACGGCTGACGGTGGCCTTCCGGGCGTGCGACGATGGAGGGGCTGGTGAGCTCGGTTTCCTCTGGTTCTCTTGAGCTTTTCCTAAGCCTCAACCATGGAGAAAGCCATGAATGAAGGAAGAAGATGGTCTGCTGAAGAGGGGGGCCTCCTTGGTGGCTCACTAGAGCTCAACACTTGTCTAAACCTCATTTGCTTTGCCCCCACCATGACATCACATGACATCATCCACTCTCTCTCCTCAATCTTCCTCCACAACCTTGCCAATAGGTGCAAAATAGCTCTTCCCCCATGGTATACGAATTTCATGCATTTGTACATCAAATTCAATCAATTCTCATTCAATTCCATCCAATTGAAGCTCAATTAAATCAACCCATGTGTCCTCGGCCTTCTCATGACATTTCCCCATCAAATGATCCAACTTGCATCCCGAAGATTCGATTAAAAACGGCCCTCTGACAATCCCGAACAAAAACGACATTACTTTGCTTTTCCGCCAAAAATCTCGGTTTGTAGAAAAATCTTCTAGAGATGAGTCGACATTCCTAAAATGAATTGTGACTTGACAGAACTTCCAAATTCTGTAATCGGGTTCAATTTCACGGTTAAATTCAATCTGGCGCGACTTTAGCGCGTTCTAATCTACCGGGTAGCTTTTAGGAATTTTCTGTGCAATTGACCTGTGGTTGATTATTTTCAAGCCACAAAGTGCATCTTCGACACATTTGCGACTCTTGATTGTCGTAGAAATCTCGAGGTTTCAAATACGGACACAGGGTACCAAAACGATAGAGAAATCGGTCCAGTGCCGATTAACAAGAATTGTGCAATTAGGTGGAATCACCCATACCGAATTACATGGTTCTGTTGAATCGACCTATCTCCGGTCTCTAATCGGTCTGTGTCGTAATGACCCTTGCAGATTAGTACGGTCGAGCAGTCGTTTCCTGGTCGAATTCTCAAGTCTATTACGTTTAGATTCCTTAACGGCTTCACCTGATAGACTAGTTATCTCGTGAGTGATCAGCTCAGAGAAGAAAGCTATAGACGTGAAGATGAAATGCCCGACTTATTTAATTGAAACCAGAATTGGAAAATCGGGATGTCACAGGTATGGACCCCAGTCTTCACATGGCCAATTTTTAGGGCTACCACTTTAAGTAGTAAATGTATATTTTCTACTTAGTCTTGGTTTATGCAATGCCTAAAGACTGACGGGATGGAGTCAATGGTCTAATGATGTTTAAGTGAAAAGAGTACATGTCTAACTGGTAAAAGAAGTAGCCACCATAAGAATAACTAAACATCCTTAACATGACCTTGTTCTGTTAGAAAGCATTGAAGATAAAGGATTGCGGGAGGTATGATCCAGCTAAGAGAATTTGACGGGACAACGAACAATAATGAGGGACGGAGAATTTTATTTGTCCTTGATGATTGACATGATGGACCTGGTTTTCATGATTGACTTAAAAAAATAGGTAGGCTTTCACACTTCGCTACTTCTAGGAAGTTAACCTAACGGTAGTTGGCTTACAAGGGTCGTTCATGGGAACGCGATTACTAGTTTCGTGCACATTCCCGAAAGTTGAAAAGTTCAATTACACAAAATGTCTTGGACCGTCTTCCCACTTCCTCACTACCTAGGGGCAATTCTTGTGTGCTTGCTAAATGTCCATATGTGGATCCTTCACTATTGAGAAGTGACACAATCAGACGATCCATAGAGACTGTTAGGCGTGTGGCACGTCGCTACAAGCAAATCTTCATCAATTATTGGATCACGGAACCAACACATCACGAGGAACTTCTTTACGGCTCTAATTAATTCAGCGAACACCGGATTTTCTGTGAACTTGATTTTTTATTCTCCTCCTGCTGTAATATTTTGACATAGTCAAGAGTGGTGAGCCCAAGCGAGAAAAAAATAAAAGTCAAGAGTGGTGAGCCCAAACGAGAAAAAAATAAAAGGAAAATTGACCTCAATAATGAAGCAACACTGGACGCTTCAGATTAAAGAGGTCGAGAGTGCGCAGGAAGGAAAGAGAAAAGAAGAAAAAGAAGAGAAAGAAGAAGAAGAAAAGAGAGGGGTTTTGCACATTCCCATCATGGAGGTGATGTGTCGCAATGCCCGAAAGTTGAAAAGTTCAATTACATTGTACATGCTCACATCTCTCGGTCGTCTAATCGGAGTAGTTTTCAAAGTTAGATTGTATATTTGAAGTTTAGTGAAATTTAAGCCGTGAAATTTGATTTTTGAATTTTGAAACTTTGGGAATTTTGGGAAATGGTGGATTATGACATTGTGGACCTGTGGAGTTTGACAAGAGTTTTTTAATAGCAATAGTTTGGTCAAAGTGAGAATTTTAGGGTTTTGTTGTGAACGGCTTGAATAATCATTTGGCTATGCAATCTGTTGATGCATTGGAGTTATTTTGTTAGCATTTTGTAGTATAGCCATTTCGTAATTGAGGTGGCGCTTACTCAATTTTAGTGTTGTTTCTCGCTTATTTGATAGAATCGTGAATTTGATGGTTCGAATAATTTTTATTATTTAGTTGTAGGCATTCCGATATGAGTGATAATATCTCTTCTTCAAGTTGTGACTTCACGTTTCAAAATTGATACATTATGAGTTATGAAGTAGCATTTTTATTGCATAAAAATCTGGATTGGCATTTTTATCTGAGAGTGATTTGAGAAATGTGTTATGGAAGCTGTTATGAAAGTTTATATATAAGTATTACGTTGCAAATTGGTTTATGGAAGGAGTTCTAAGATGATTTGAGAAACATTTTACATGAAACGTTACAATATACAAAAGGTTATACCTATTAATTTGTGAATTTGGTTTATGAAATGATATGAGAAATGATTGACAAAAAATTATTTCTATCATATGAACTGAGTTGCGAAAAATTACATATTTTGGTTTATGAAACTGACTTGTGATAAATATTATGGATTGACTTTGTAAATATTAGAGGATGTTGGTTTGGTACTCAATATCACTGGAGGCCATTGAGAAGCTTGTGGGTATGCATACCGGGTTTATGATATCATTCTAGGCCAAGCCACTTGCTTTGTAGATAGAGACCTTGTCAAGGGAGAATCTTGATTGCCTTATTACAAGATGTTGTCTTGTGACCATGGTTTGATATTGAGTAAAAAATTTAGTTGATTGTGTGTTTTGATATGAGATGGATTATTCAAATAGACCATTGGCGTGTGATTATGATGAGACTAATCAATGGACTTCACCATTGATGTTTATGATGATTTAATGAGTATTTTCTTAATTGTATAAAGCTTGTCAAAATGAAACAACTTATATATGATTTGATATGTATATTAAAGAGTTTGATTATGAGTTTTTGGTAGTGATCTATATATATATGCATAATGACTGCTTGATCTACTTACAAAAGATATATACTACTCACTGGGTTGTGGTCGCTTATCTTATTCTTTCCAAATCTTTTCAGGTCCGTGGCTTAGCGGCCGTTAGAGTGAGATTGTTATCGACCGTGCTTATCTTTAAAGGCCATTATGACATAATATAAAATCAATTTGAGATCAGAGATAGGTCGATTCGACTGAGATGTGTGGCTAATTGTGGGTGACACCACTAAATTGGAAAATTCTCATCGCCGACACTAGACTGATTTTCTATCATTTTAGTACCCTCTGTCCGTATTTGAATCATCGAGATTTTCACGATAACTGAGAGTCGCCAATGTGTCAAGTGGGTTCATTGTGGCTCGAAGAAAATCGACCACAGGTCACTTGCACTAAAAATTTCTGAAAACTACCCGATAGCCTAGGTCACGCTAAAAATGCGCCAGATAATCACGAATTCAAATCCGATTCCAGAAAAAGGTTCTGTCATGTCACAATAAATTCGAGGAACATCGACTCAGTCTCAGAAGATTTCTCTGCAAACCGAGACTTTTTGGAAAAAAGTCGTCCTAGGGCCATTTTTGTTTGGAAAATGCAGGGATCGTTTCTAGTCGTAAAATTGGGAAGCAAGTGAGATCCATGGGTGAGGCAAAAAATATTGATTTGATCGAGGACTCGACAAGGGGATTTGCTGAGGCCGAATTGGATTAAATTAAGCACGAATGGGTATCCAATTGAGAGAGATCTCAGATTCAGTGAAGTCCAACTGGAAAGAATAGGTGGCGGTGGCAATTTCCGTGGCATTTCTCGTGCTTTTGGTGGTGCTTTATTTCTGCATTATTTGGAAGAGGAAAAAACATGCTCAAGGTACTCCATTTCCATTAGTTGAGTTGAGCTCTGCTCTATAGCAATTGTGGCTCTGAATAGAGTTTGCTTTCAGAACCAATATATTTAAGGATTATGAGTCATCTCATAAAGGACAGTGTGATAAAGCATCAATACTAACCTCAACTACAATTCTTGGTTCTCTCTTTTCGTATCTTGGTGTCAAGTCATAGCATTGCTACTTTTATTACTATCAGTTTTCTTTACATCTGGGTTAACAATTAATAATGAACGTTGATAGCATACAGAAAAGAATCTTATATTTTCTCATCAAGTCAAATGAATTTTATATCAATTGATACTTGGAAAGTTCATCACTGGGGCCTCATTGCTAACACCTGTGTCTCAGTTGATACATCAACAACTGTTCATTTCCTGCATATAGTTCATTTATTCTGGGGAAAAAAGGACATATGTTCTGATGAAAGTTCAATGGTCAACAGGGATAACATTCGACCTTCCAGTTGAAGATGAGAATAGCTTACAGCTTCCAATCTTTGATAGGGTCACCGTTTTACAGGCAACTACCAACTTTTGTGATTCAAATAAGTTGGGAGAAGGTGGTTTTGGCCCCGTATACAAGGTAGAGTTTAGTCTACAACTTCATATGTCATACAAAAGAACACTACTCTTCATGCATGCGTTTCGCTTCTATTGTCCCATGTCACTTGGGAAAAAATATGCAACTCACTTGTTAGATGGGCAAGAAATAGTAGTCAAGAGATTGTCAGAAGACTCTCGGCAAGGTCTCAATGAATTCAATGAATTCAAGAATGAGGTCATGTTGATCGCGAAGCTTCAACATCGAAATCTTGTGAAACTTATGGCATGTTGCATCGAAGAAGAGAGGATGCTAATCTACGTGTACATGCCTAATGGAAGCCTAGACTCTTTCATATTTGGTTTGATTTGATCGATACCGTCTTTGTTTGATTTTGATTTAATACAATCTGTTGGAAACGTTTTCTCTTCTAGATTACTTATTAGAAAAAAAGGTTTGTTTCAAGTAAAACTAGGGAAAATTATCTAGTATGGAGAATGCGATTCAACATAATCATAGGAATTGCAAGGGGCCTCCTTATCTCCATCGAGATTCCAGATTGACAATCATACATATGGTTTTCAAAGCAAGCAATGTGTTACTCGACAATGAGATGAATCCTAAAATATCAGATTTTGGCATGGCTAGAGTCTTCGGTGGAAATTTATCTCTAGTGAAAACTAAGAGGATGGTCGGCACTTAGTAAGTAGTGAGTCAGATTTTCATGGCTTACACATTCCTTTTCTTGTTATGCATATCATTTTTCTTTCAGTGGTTACATGGCGCCAGAATACGCAATAGATGGGCTTTTCTCGACAAAATCAGACATTTTTACCTTTGGAGTATTGTTCTTACTGGTAAGGTTTTTTTTTTTTTTTTTTTTGGTAAGGAGCTTTGGAGTATTGTTTCTGGAGATAATAAGCGGAAAGAGGAATAGAGAGTTCAATCATCCAGACCATTGCTTGAATCTTCTTGGACATGTACGACAACTGTCTAAGAAGTCAAATTCTTATAATAAAGCAATACTATTGCTGTATATAGCCTAAAAATTCACTTTTTTTTGGTGCTACGCCTGGATGTTGTGGCTTGAAAGGAAGGCGAGCGACTTCATAGATCCACAACTTCCGAATTCTTTCGATTTGTTGGAAGTTGTAAAATGCATACATTTCAGACTATTATGCGTGCAACGGCGTCCTGATGATAGACCAAAAATGTCGACTGTGCTTCTAATGTTGGACAGTGAGAGCGCTTCGTTGCCAGAGCCCAAGCAGCCCGGTTTCTACATTGAGAGGAGCTCTAAAAACGTAAATGTTAAAATGAGTCAAAGAGATTGTAACTCAAATGAGATTACCATAACATTATTAGAAGGTAGATAGATTGCCAAGCATGTGTAGTCACTCACTTCTGCTGGGTATATCCACTGTGAGATACGCTCAAAATTCACTAAAAGCGATGTATCTAGTCATGGAAGAAATAAAAAAAAGGTGAAGTTTAATGCCGGTTCTGTTCCTCCACCTGCCGAAGTGGTTTGGTAGGAAAGACATTTTTTAGCAAGGAAAGCGGGAAACTGCCTCCCCAGCCCAAACTCTAAGCATATACTGTGTTGGCATAATCAATTTCAATACCATGTTTTGATTATAGTAGTGATAAGAAAAGAATCTTAATAAATGAACTACTTGATAATTTTCATACCAAATAATGTTACAATCACATAAAAGAATATGACTTGTCGCACTTTCTTCGCAAGAAACTTCTTGCACTCTCAAACAAGATGGAAATACTTGATTATCCTATCTATTGCATACTTATATTTATTGATCTGATCACCAGGCTAGGCATTTCCATTGATACGTGAAGTTCCACATGCTTCAACCTTGAATGAAGCATCAGGTTGAAGAATCAGGTAAAAGATGTCACACCCTTAATCCTACTAGAATTGGGGAGTGACACGGCCGTCTTTCCTTTCATAAGGATGTAGTCTCAAACCATACCAAAAACCAACTCCCAAAAATACCCATTGATAATGATCTCGTACTAATGGCTCCTAATGGAGGCACTTGAAAAGATTGGGAAAGAAATGAGTGAGCAACCATAATTTAGTGAGTAGTGCATATCTCTTCTAAGCAACCGAGCATTCATTATGTAATAGTGTTGGTCAACAAGTCAAAAGGGAAAAAGCCCCCCCCCCCCCAAAAGTTGACTCGGTCAACAAGCAAAAAATAATGGTCTTTTGCTTTTAAAGGAACTGAGAGCTCTCTTGACCATAAAACATAGGAAGAAAAGAAGAAAGGAAGGAAAAAGAAGAAAAAGGGAAAATAAATTGTCACACTCAACCGATTTAGACACCTCACCAAGCCAATTCTACTCCGTAATGCACCACCTGATAAGTGCCCACAACCCTCGTTCATACAATTGGAGTAGATTTCGGGTTTAGAGCTCAAATTTGAAGTTTAGTGAAAATTGTGCCATGAAGTCTGATTGTTGAGTTGTGGAACTTTGGGATTTCATCAAAATGGTGTTTATGGTGTCGTGGAGCCATGGGGTTGAGCAATAGTTTGGTCGAAGCGAAATTTTTGGGTTGTGTGGGTGTGATATCCTGAAAATTAAGTTTTATTTTCAATTTAATGAATCGGGCCTTTCGTTGACACGCCTATAGTGCTATTGTCTAAGATAATCACTCATGAGATAACTAGACTATCTGAGGAAGTCATTAAGAGATTTTAATGCAATAGACTTGAGAATTCAACTAAAAATCGACTACTCGACTATGCTCATCTGTAGATATCATTACGGTATAGTTAAAAATTGATTAGAGATTAGAGATAGGTTGGTTCGACTGAGATATGTTGCTAAATGTGGGTGATTCCATCAAATTGCAAAATTCTTGTTGATCGGTATTAGACTGATTTTTTTGTTGTTTTGGTACCATGTGCCTGTATTTGAAATCTCGAGATTTTCACGACCACCAAAAGCCGCCAATGTGTCGAAGAGGTACGTTATGGCTTGAAAATAATCAACCACAGGTCAATTGCACCAAAAATTTCTAAAAACTACTCGATAGGTTAGATCACGCTAAAATCGCGCCAGATTGAAAGTTTTGTTATGTCACGAGTCATTTTAGGGATGTTGACTCATCCTCCAAAGATTTTTCTTTAAACCGAGATTTTTGACAAAATTTCAAGATAGGGCCGTTTTTGTCGGGAAAATTCAGGGGATCGTTTTTTATTGCGTAATTAGGATGCAAGTTGGTTCTATTGACGAGAAAAAAATGTCAATTTGATCATGGATATGATGGAGGAATTTTTTAGGGCCGAAAGTAATCAATTCAAGAGAGAATTAAAGAGGATTTGGGGGAAATGTCTTCAAAATTCGTAGCCCCATGGTCCCTCAACCTTTGGACCTCTTTAATAGCTTCTAAGGGAAGATTTAAGGCTGGAAAATTGCTGAGGAAGACAGCCAGCAATGCTAGGACATGGTCAATGGGATAAAGGAGTAGAATTGGGGTCAAGGTGGCCCCCTCCTTAGCAGCTAGGGGTGAGCGGTTCCCGGTTCCTTATAGGTTTCGCTTGGAACCTAGAACCTATACTCGGGTACAGGTTCCTCATTTTTTGGAACCCGGAACCTATCCGTCAGAACCAAGAACCTAGAATCTACCCTGTCATAAGTTCTGGGGTTGATTCCAAGTTCCAACGGATTTTTTTTTTTTCATTTTTAGTTTAAAAAAAATGAAAATGAATGCAGCCATAATAAACAAACTTGTCATTCATCAAAGAGAATATAACACGAACACAATCTATAATACTTATAAGAATTTAATATTCTAGAATGTGAACTATTTCTCTTTTGTAAAGTCCAGCGGTTCACTTCACATAGTCCAACCTTACCTCAACAACAACCCTGCACCAAAATAAAGCCATATCCCTCATTTTTTTACAGCTTCCAATAACTTCAGCAACTTTAGTAACAAAGCTTTCAGGTGGAGCCGCATAAATATCTCTCAACAATGTTGCAGCAGTGGTTTCTGAACCAAAATTGATCTTTCTTCTAAGAAACTTTCCCTCTGCAAATATCTTGCTGATATTACAACACAACTGAAAGATCATCATAGGATAATTTTAAAAAAGAACTGATAAAATTTTTATAATGGATCAGTATTATTTCATGGACTAGTATAATTTGATTATTGATTTACCTGCATCAAACAGCAAACTAATCAAAGAATAGAGCTTCATCTGGAAACTCGGATATGTTATCTTCCTTTTCATGAAACACAAGCAACCTCACAGCAAAGAAACTTAGTCCTACCCTTTCCTTGATAGGAGAAGAACCTTTGTTTGTTGCCAGAAAATCTTTCATTGAGCTAAATTTCTTCCCATTCCTGGGAAAAGTTTCCAAAGATGTCTAAGTGATAGAAGAAATATATAGAGCTAAAAGTTATAATGGCTATCTTGTAGATAATAAAGACTTACTCTACAGCCACAACCAATTGCTTGATAATTGGTGGTGGAAGAATTTTCTCTATGTTACTAGCAATTAGACCGTCCAGTATGGATATAGACTCTGAACCCTATCAAAACATTTTTAATCCAAATTAGATAGCAAAACAATAAACATGTCATCTTAAACCTTGAAGTCTGATCTCCCGTTGAAGTAAAAGATATTAATTGTCATCATAACTATAAACTATTTGTAGCCATTTCTGATTTCACACGAAAAGAACAGCTCGAGCCATTATTGCAGCAGATAGATTAGGATATGATAAAGCTGAAGAGAGATTGAAGAGAGATTGAAGCACAAGACTTGTTTGCAAAGTGAGAATATGATCAAACGGAACGGGACTTACAAACTCTATCAAGAATTTCTTTCCGCAAGTGCCACACAATTATACACAACTTTTGTGGCCATGTTTGCTTTTCCCGATCTTAAAGAGTTCAAAAAGTTACACATGGAATGAACGGTCGATAAGATCACATTGCTTCCATTTTCTACTTCAGGTTCATCACTAGCCACCTTTTTCTCCCCCAACTGGAACAACAATAAATAAACTAACAGGACCGCAGTGCACCAGTATATTTCAGGCAAACCTCATAACAACCAAACTTGGAATTTAAAGATGTAAAGGAGATATTTTTTTTCAAGTATTTCAACATTAATATCTATAGGATGCCAGAGATAAGAAGTGAAAAAAGAACAAGTATGGACTAAGTTTTTTGAAAGACAAAATTATCAAAACAAGTTTAGTACAATGTGTGAGAGGTTATACACCAGAAAAGAGCTCATATGAACAAAGGAATAGCCTTCTCAACATTTACATGATTACTTGTCATCCATCCTTGTTTGAGCTTCAATATAAGACATAGTTGCACATGATTTAATAATGCTTTTTATATCTTGTGTATATTTTCTTTGCTTCAGGTGTCATTTCCTAAAAATGGGCAGTAAATAAGATTGTTCTCCTTTCATGGGAAGATATTTGAATACATAGGGCTGACAACTCATGATTAGTCGGCACACGAGCTATCATTTGGTGTAGTTTGGTGATGGCGGCTAATGGACATGCAATCCTCTTTACCAAAAAGAGCACATCGAATGACGAAGATAGAACAAGAAACATACCCAGATAACAAAAAAAGCCAGTCTCTCCACATCTACCCGAAATGAACATATATTTGCAACATAAATTCACATGTTAAGTTTGATATAGGCAAGACCATGGATTAACCACAATCAGTATTTTCTCTCATGTCAAAGAGATGATTTTACAGCTTTAAATGTCATATTACCTTATGTCAAAGGCTTTGGAAGCATATCAATATGGCGCTCAACAAGGTAAACAGAAGTGCCCCTTTGCACAGCCTCATCATTGAGTGGTGTGGAAGGTTGCAAAAAATTTGTCACATCAGCAATATCTAGGTGACTAACTTTAAAGAATGTTCGCCAGATCGACACCAACCACATAGGCCATCACCACACGCAAGCCCGACTCAGGAGATTAGAACTCAAGAAAAGGTAATAACAGAGCGGATCAAACACAGATCCACCGCCAAAAAAGACATGTGTTGCATGAAAATGCTCAGGGAGCCAGCATGTCCTCGACAAGAACACAGGATCGCCTCCGCAAACCACCAACACAAGCACGGACTCCCAGTAACCGAGCGCCAAAAAAAAAAAAAGAAAAGAAAAAAAATGCACTGCTAGAGAAGCATGGCGAAGATGATGATCATGCGAGCGAACGTCGAGCTATTGACCACTCCGCCACGATGGCACAAGACAAGCGAGTCAAAGTGAAAAAAAAAAAAATGGCCAGCCAAAAAGAAGATCACAAAGGAGACAAGGACACGAGTGACAGTATGAGGAGAAAGCCAGAGAGAATGAGGACGAATCTGTAATGGTCTCAAGCTCCAGCGAGACCTACACAGAGAGACATGGAAACGCACGAATCTTAGCAAAAACGGAAACGTGAAATGGGATAGAGGGGAAAGAGAGAGCGTTGGGAAACCACGAAACCCTAAGAGCGACGAACACAGACACAGATGCATGCACCTTCTTCTTCTTCGCCTTCTTCTCGAAGGAAGAGTTGAGCACCTGTAACGATGCTCTCTCTCTCTCTCTCTCTCTCTCTCTCTCTCTCTCTCTCTCTCTCTCTCTCTCTCTCTCTCTCTACAGAGGAAGCGGTGGCTCATCGAGCAAAGGTCAGCAGTGGCGTCGAGGGCAAACAGCAGTGGTGTCAAGTAGAGGTTAGCGAGCTAGAGGTCAGCGGTAGTGGCGTCGAGGGCGACTAGCTGTCGTGTCGAGCAGAGGTCAGCGAGCTAGAGGTCAACAGCGGTGGTGTCGAGCGGAGGTTAGCAAGCCAGAGGTTAGCGGCAATGGCGTCGAAGGCGACTGGCGGTGGTGTCGAGGGCAACTGGTAGTGGCATTGAGAAGAGGCGGAGAACAAGTAAAGAGAGAATTGTGAAATTAAAAGGTCGTGTGAATTGTGAAATGTGAGTCAATTTCTAATTTTGGGGCTTTTTTTTAGCCCTTACCGATCCAATTTCGGTTTCGGTTCCAATTCCCGGTGCTAGTTCCAATTCCTAGAAAATGGGAACCGAGAATTGAAACCAGTCCCTTTAGAACCAAGAACCGAATCGAAACCTCCGGTTCGGTTCTTCGGTTCCTAGTTCTACCCGAGAACCATGCTCACCCCTAATAGCAATTGTCCCCCTCCTTTCTCCTTAGCCTTCCCCTCTCCTTTCTTGCTACATAGAGGACGAAGGAAGCTAGGGAAGACTAGTAGAAACTGACCAGCCCCTTCCCTGCCATCGCCAACCCCATCGGACCGCCAGCACGCCACCATCTTGCTCGCCTGAGCATGCCCGCAAGTCGCGCGCTTGCCTGCGTGTCACCGCCATCCCAACTGTGTCGTTCATCCCTGCTCGCCATCCAATAGGTCACCTGAGCCATCATGGAGGTCACCAGAGCTCAGCTCACTACCGTCCAGCAGTCATCTCCACCCACCTGACCGCCGTTGTCCCGTCCCTTCTGTTTCGCGCCAAGCTAGCCATCGGTCCACCCTTGCTCGACCTAAAGTAGAAACCAAAACCCAGCAACCCATCGTGGGCTTCGAGGCCCATTTCTAAGCCCTTCTGGACCCCGTAGTGTAGTGTCGCTTTAGAGTTTATTGCTCATCCTTGCCTCGCTGTCCTCATGAACTCATCGGATTTCAAAAATCGGTTAGTTTACTCACTAATCTCCACTTAGGGAGTTAATTATTCTTAAGAGTTGATTAGTTTAGGTTAAGTATGGTTTATGTAGTTAGTTAGAACGGATTAGTGATTTAATTAATCGTTATTGCATGTTAGGTGATTTGAGTAACTTAATTAGCGACTAGATAAGCTGTAATATTTATTTAGATTGGTTCGAAAATTTTCGGGCCCATCTCGGTATTTAATTAGACTTTTATGGCCTAATTTTGCATTTATGGCATTTATTGGTATTTATTTAATTAATTTTGGTAATTATTTAATTAATTATTATTTTTCAAAAATTATACCGAGATAAAGGTGACCGGAATTTTTTGCTGATCGCAATGGTATGATTGGTTTATTTAATTGAGTTTTGGTTTATGCAAATTGTGTGTTGATTGTAATTTTGGGAATTTATCTCAAAATTTGGTAATTTCAGTTTTTAATTAGGAAATTACCGAGTATCGGTTTACAATGCCAAAAATATTTGTATAGACTATATAATTAGTGGGATGTTGTAAAATTAAAATATTATATTTTTGGCTAAGCCCTACCATGTACTCACACACGATTGTTTTACCGGGTACTATGAAAACAGTGAAAAGGTTAGTGGATGAGTATAATATCTCTAAATTAGCTTCAGTGAGCATAGATCAGCTTCGGTGAGCTATACTATCAATCTATATTAGCTTCAGTGAGCTATATTATCTATCTATATTAGCTTTGGTGAACTATACTATACTATCTATCCATATTAGCTTAGGCAAGCAGTTATTGTATATCAGCTTAGGTGAGCAGTGATTGTTTTAATGAAATGACTTGATAGATAGTATTATCTCATAGATAGTATTAATTTGGAATAACAGATAGATGGTATGGATGATGTTGAATCGAGTGGGTCGATTGACCGATGATTTGATTTAATTGGATTTGAAATGATTGGTTAAGTGGTTGAATCGCACTAACTTGCAGGAAGAAACTAAGGCAAAGGTAAGTCACCTATCTCTTGTGTGCATAGGTAGCCTTCAAGCGTATTTCCTTCCTAATCGGGATTTAGGGGGTGAACTTGCTGATACATCGTCTCACCCTGTTGTGGGATAACATTTACGAGTCCTTAGATGGCAGTACCTCCCGAGCGTTTTGAACAACCAAAGAAGGTCACAAAGCAAGTATCTTATATTCCGCTTCAAAGGAACCAAGGGGATGGGTCTATAAACTCATGAGATATGTTGTTTGGGTTGATGCGAGTTCATCTCGGATAGTACCCCATCAATATAGATTGTGGTATCGTCGTGAGCGAAATGGACAAAGAGAAGGTCCCCTATCGGAATCTGAGATCCCTATGTCGATGCTAGAGGTTGCTTTTGGAAAAGGCACGGAAAACTCTCCTGGTGGAGTAGCAGTAGACCTGAAGTCCTTGGAGCCTGAGACCCCGCAATCTTCTATTGAGGGATCGAATGTTTAGAGGACCTGTAGCTTTTCCATCTTTTGCAGACTTGTATATATGAACTAGTACTGTATATGACTTAGTTTGATGTGTATATAAGTGTGTTGCGGTTTTCGAAAATTTGTGGCCCTACTTTTCTATCCCATATGATTGTTGTTTGGGGATTATTATTCACTTCCACATGTGTATATAAACGAATGGGTCGGCAATGCATCTTAGGATGTCTCTAATCGACCACCGAGGGATGGGCATGCGCTCAGAGGATTGAGGTAGACAGTGGGTGAGTTTTGCATTGCCTTTAGGTGTGAATAATTGCTTTAGATGGGTGATTTGTTGGCACGTTTGAGTTACTTTGTTAGCATTTAGATGTAGTTTAGCCATTCTGTTGTTGATGTAGAGTTTTATTTGGTTTTAATGCCAATTCTCATTTAATTGTCAGGATTACAAGATTGTTGGCTCATTGAGTTTCGCATTCTTTGGTTTTGGGCATTCCAAATGAGTAGTGCAATCTTTCCTAGAATTTGTAATTTCATGTTTTCAAAATGAAAATAATTTGATATATTGTGATTTATGAATAAACCTTTTGTTGTATATAATTTGAATTGGATATTTACTGCATTTTGGTATTTGTAAATAATGTGAGAATTATTTGGTGAAAATATATATTTTGTTCAATGAACAAAGTTGAGAAATATTATATATTTTGGGTTTGCAAAACCTTTTTTTATGAAAAGCTCGACTTTAAGTATGGTTTATAATATGTTATATACATATATATATTGATTTGTGAAATACTTTGTGATGTGCATTTGATTTGATTTGACTTGTAAAACCGATTTATGAGACGAGTCTTGAAATGATTTTAGTTATATTTTACAAAAAAATATTTCTGGTTGATGAGTTCGGTGGTAAAAGGTTATGTGATTGATTTATGAAATTTGTTATGATATATGAGATTATTTATGGATTGACTTTATGGAGATTGGTGGAGGATGTAGGTTTGGTGGTCAATATCACTATAAGCTCATTAAGGGGCTTGTTAGTATACATACTGATTTAAAATATCCTTTTGGGCCGAGTCACCAGTTTTGTAGGTTGAGACCTTGCTAAGAGAGGAATTCTGATCTCTTTATTATTAGGCATTGTTTTGTGACCATAATTTGATATTGAATAAAAGATTGGTCAATGAATGGACCATCAATGCGTAGTCTTATATGAGATGGAACGATGGAATAGACCATTGATGTGTAGCATGAGATTAACAAATGGAATGGACTATTGGCGTGTAGATTAATGAGATTAATCAATAGATTGGACTATTGATGTTTATTATGATATTATTAATTTAACAAGTGTTTTCTCGTATGTATATGATTATGTTAAAGCGATATAACTCATTTATATTTTGTATGTATATTATATACTGAAATGGAGATAGAAAAGTTATGATATTATTTTGTAAAGTGCATAGTGGGTGCTCGATTTGTTTAGAAGAGATATGCATTGCTTATTGGGTTATTATTGTTCATTACATCCATATTTTGCCTTTTTTAGATCTTTAGTGTGAAAGCACTATTGATGGGGATTTCAGGAGTTGGATTTGGATGTCTAGAAGCTGCGTCCTTCGGATGGAATGATGGCCATTTCATTACCCCTACCCCGATAGGATTTCAAGTGTGACATGTTATGCACTTTACAAAACAATATTCAAAACTCACTTATTTCAATTTTAGTATAATACACATACAAGATATCAATGAATTATTTCGTTGTAATGCAATCATATACATATCAAAAAACATTTGTTAAGTCAATAATATCATAACAAACATCAATGGTCCACTCCATTGATCAATCTCATTAATTCGCATATTAATAGTCTATTTAATTAATTAATTTCATCAAAATCACACGCCAATGATCCAATCCATTGGCCAATTTCATGCTTAGATATCAATCATTGCAATGCATAACGTCTCGTGACAAGGTGACCAAGCTCCCTCTTTGGCATGATCTTCATTATATTGTCGGTAGCTGGCCCTTAAATTAGTATGTGCATAGCCACAAACCCTCAACCGGGTTCACAACAATATTGAGCATCAACTCACATCCTCCAATACCCACAAGGTCAATCCACAAATATATAATATGAATTGGTTTCATAAACTAAAATATATAATTTTTCATAACTCAACTCATACACCAAAAATACTTTTCGCAAAGAATTTCTCAAATAATTTCATAACTCATTTCTTAACAAGAATACATTTCACATACCATTTCTCAACCCATTTCATTAACCAAGTTCACGAATCAATATACACAAATCAATGTTTGTGTGTGTGTGTATTTAATGTTTAACAACACCTTTCCTTAAAATTTTCTAAAATTATTCACAAATATTAAAACGTAGTAAATATTTGGTCTAGATTTTTATACAACAAACATACTCTTTCGTAACTTATATAATATCAAATCTCTATATTTTTCAAGACATGAGTTTAAAATTTCACAAAAGATATAGCACCACTTACTTGTGAATGCGCACAACATAACTATACGTGTTGATGATATTGTAATCATAGCAAATAAACGAGAACCATCATCAAAACATGGTAAAATACTATAACAATTATTAACCTGCTTGCAACATTGAACTCATAAGCAAAACCCTAAAATTTCACCCTAACAAAATTGTTGCTCAAAATCAATTCCCATCAAAACCCATAGCTTTACACTGCCAAAATCCACATTTCTGTGAAATTCCAAAACTTAATAACTTGGAAATTGGATTTCTTGGCAAGAATTTCAAGTAATAAGTCTAAATCAAGTTATGTAAAATTCTATGGCTCCACAATATCCTAAACGATCATATATATCTATATATATATATATATATATATATATTTGTAGCTCCATGACTCCTTAACCAAACCTCGTAATTGAAAATCCACAAAGCTCCAAATTTGTACTCTAATACCAAGTATTACTCCGATTAAATGAATGAAAGGCATAAGCACCTACCGGGTATTGCAATTAGCAACTGATTCGGCTTCGTGAACATGCGAAAATTTCTTTCTTTTCACCCCATTTCCTTCCCGTGGACAAGTTCCCTCTCCTCTTCTTTTTCTTATTTTTTCTACTGCCTCCCCCACGTGAATAATCTAGAGAAGAGAAGAAAGAAGATGGGCTGAGTTTGTCTATTAAAGACATGGGCCTGGCCTTGATGGGCCCATGTATTTCAGATAAAAACGTATCACTGTAAGAATGACTACCGTCCTTGGATTAGTCATGTTCAGTTCGAGAGCATTTAGGATAAACGATTGGAGGAGGAATGAACCAGCTAGGAGAATTTGATGGGACAAAGAACAATAATGAGAGGAGGAAGAGTTCATTTTGGTTCCTGATGATTGACGTGATAAACTTGTTTTACATGATTGATGTGAAAAAATTGGCAGGCTTTCAAACTTTGCTATAGTTAGAAGGTTGACCTAACGGTAGTTCCTTCTTGGCAACGCAATTCTTGTTTCCTGCACGTTCACGTAAGTTGAAAAGTCAAATTTACCCAAAATATTTTAGACCATTTTCCCCCTTCCAATTTGGCTGGCGCAATTCTTGTCTAGCTTCTACAGGTCCAAATGATGAGTCCTTCTTCGTGTGAAAGGGGACGCTAAAACAGATTCAAAGTCTCGGAAAGTCTATAAGGTATGTGGTAGGCTGCTAATGGCAAATGCTCATCAACTATTGGATCATCGAATCATAAAATCAAGAAAACTATTCTACCTCTCTATCATTCCATCTAACCCCGGATTTTCGTGGAAATCAACCATCAACTATGGGGTCATGGCACCAACACATCATGAGGAATTCCCGCTTTCTTCATTTCACCAATCACCGAATTTCCAATGAACTCGATTTTCTCCTCCTGCTAGTTCTATTTGCAAGCGTGAAAGGCTAATAGATGGAAATTCCCTGTTTTTCCATACTGTATTTCATTTCAATTTGTATGTTTGCACTAGAAGTATGCAAGTCAGTCGATGTGTTGAGCTCATCTGAGCCAATTCGTGATGGTGATACTCTAGTGTCGGCAGGAGAAAAGTTTCAGCTAGGTTTCTTCAGCCCTGGAAACTCCAGCAACAGATTCCTCGCAATATGGTACCACAACATCCCAGAAAAGACCATTGTTTGGGTGGCAAATGGAGAAAATCCGGTGAATGATTCGTCAGGGGTTCTGAGGATAAGTAATGAAGGTAAACTAGTCCTTGTCGACCAAGCAGAAAGAGTCTTGTGGTCGTCGAATAACATGAATACTACTTCGCAAAGCGTAGTTGCTCAGCTCCTGGATTCTGGAAATCTAGTTTTGAAAGATGACAGTGAAAATATCTCCGGAAACTATCTTTGGCAGAGTTTTGATCATCCCTCCAACACATTATTGGCGGGCATGAAGCTCGGGTGGGACCTGAGGATGGGTTTGGACCGGCAAATGACATCCTGGAAGAGCGCAGAGCATCCCTCAACTGGAGACTTCACCTATGGTGTCGATCTTAGAGAAATAATTCCCGAACTAGTCATACGTAAGGGACGTGTCAAATACTTCCGAAGTGGGCCTTGGAATGGAATACAGTTCAGTAGGATGCCGATGGTTCCTAATTTGTTATACTTCCCCAAGTTCGTCAACAATTCTCAAGAGGTCTACTACACGTTCAACCAATTCAATGAATCCCCCATCACGAGTTTGGTGTTAAACGCTTCAGGGAACTTACAACGGTACCTGTGGAGCGAGAAAACGCAGGAGTGGACCATGATTTATATGTTGCCATATGATGCCTGTGATGTCTATGGGAATTGCGGACCCAATAGCATGTGCACGATCAGCAATTCTCCAATATGTAGCTGCATGATTGGTTATCAACCGAAGTCACAGGCAGAGTGGGATACATTTGTGTGGAGTAGTGGGTGTGTCAGTAAGAACCCATTTAATTGTTCTAAAGGAGAAGGGTTTAAGAGGCTCAAAGGTGTGAAAATGCCTGATTTGTTGCAGTTCACGATGAACACGAGCATGAGCCTTAAGGAATGTGAATTAGAGTGCTTCAAGAACTGCTCATGCAGGGCCTACGCGAACATAGATGCCACTGGAGGTGGAAGTGGCTGTCTCCTATGGTTTGGAGATCTTCTTGATGTCAGAAAACTCAGCGTATATGCAAATCAAGATCTTTACATTCGCATTTCAGCCTCAGACCTTGGTAGTACATATACCTCAGTTTTACTTTTTATTCATGGACTCATGATAATCCTATTCATCATTGCCTTTGATCACCTTTAACCTCTCTCAATGTTCTCAGATTCAGTGAACTCCAAGTGGAAAGAATGGGTGGCAGTGGCAACTTCCGTGGCATTTCTCGTGCTTTTGGTGTTGCTTTATTTCTGCATTATTTGGAAGAGGAAAAAACATGCTCAAGGTACTCCGCTATTAGTTGAGTTGAGCTCTTGCTCTATAGCAATTGTGGCTCTGAATAGAATTTGCTTTCAGAACCAATATATTTAAGGATTATGAGTCATCTCACAAAAGACAGTGTGATAAAGCATCAATACTGACCTCAACTACAATTCTTGGTTCTCTCTTTTCGTATCTTGGCGTCAAGTCATAGCATTGCTACTTTTGTTACTATCAGTTTTCTTTACATCTGGGTTAACAATTAATAATGAAAGTTGATAGCATACAGAAAAGAATCTTATATTTTCTCATCAAGTCAAATGAATTTTAGATCAATTGATACTTGGAAAGTTCATCGCTGGGGCCTCATTGCTAACACCTGTGTCTCTGTTGATACATCAACAACTGTTCATTTTCCGCATATAGTTCATTTATTCTGGGGAAAAAAAAGGACATTTGTTCTGATGAAAGTTCAATGGTCCACAGGGATAACATTCGACCTTCCAGCTGAAGATGAGAATAGCTTACAGCTTCTGATCTTTGATAGGGTCACCATTTTACGGGCAACTAACAACTTTTGTGATTCAAATAAGTTAGGAGAAGGTGGTTTTGGCCCCGTATACAAGGTAGAGTTTAGTCTACAATTTCATACGTCGTACAAAAGTACACTACTCTTCATTCATGCATTTCGTTTCTATTGTCCCATGTCACTTGGGAACAAATATGCAATTCACTTGTCAGGGTCAGCTGCCAAATGGGCAAGAAATAGCAATCAAGAGATTGTCGGAAGACTCTCGGCAAGGTCTCAATGAATTCAAGAATGAGGTCATGTTGATCGCGAAGCTTCAGCACCGAAATCTTGTGAAGCTTATGGGGTGTTGCATCGAAGAAGAGAGGATGCTAATCTACGAGTACATGCCTAATGGAAGCCTAGACTCTTTCATATTTGGTTTGACTTGATCGATACCTTCTTTGTTTGATTTTGATTTAATACACTATTGGAAACGTTTTCTCATCTAGATTACTGATTAGAAAAAGGTTTGTTTCAGGTAAAACAAGGGAAAATTCTCTAGTATGGAGAATGAGATTCGACATAATCGTAGGAATTGCAAGGGGCCTCCTTTATCTCCATCGAGATTCGAGATTGAGAATCATACATAGGGATCTCAAAGCAAGCAATGTGTTACTCAACAATGAGATGAACCCTAAAATTTCAGATTTCGGCATGGCTAGAGTCTTTGGTGGAGATCTATCTTTAGTGAAAACTAAGAGGATAGTCGGCACTTAGTAAGTAGTGAGACAGATTTTCATGGCTTACACATTCCTTTTCTTGTTATGCATATCTTTTTTTCTGCAGTGGTTACATGGCGCCAGAATACGCAATAGATGGGCTTTTCTCAACAAAATCAGACATTTTTAGCTTTGGAGTAGTGTTGCTGGAGATAATAAGTGGAAAGAGGAATAGAGAGTTCAATCATCCAGACCATTGCTTCAATCTTCTTGGACACGTGCGACAACCATATAAGAAGTCAAATTCTTAATAAAGCAATGCTATTGCTGGATACGTCCTAAAAATTCACTTTTTTTTTTTTTGTCAGGCTTGGATGTTGTGGCTTGAAAGGAAGGCGAGCGACTTCATAGATCCACAACTTTCGAATTCTTTCGATCTGTCAGAAGTTGTAAAGTGCATACACATCGGGCTATTATGCGTGCAAAGGCATCCTGACGATAGACCAAATATGTCGACCGTGCTTCTGATGTTGGATAGTGAGAGCTCTTTGCTACCACAGCCCAAGCAGCCCGGTTTCTACATTGAGAGGAGCTCTGAAAACACAAAAGTTGAAATGAGTGGAAGAGAATGTAACTCAAATGAGATTACCATAACATTATTAGAAGGTAGATAGATTGCCAAGCATATGTAGTTCCTCACTTCTGCTGAGTATTTCCATTGTGAGATACGCTCAAAGTACACTGAAAGCGATGTACCTAGTCATGGAAGAAATAAAAAAGGTAAAGTTTAACGTTGGTCCTGTTCCCCTACTTGCCAAAGCAGTTTGGTGAGAAAGACATTCCGTGGGTAGGAAAGCGGGAAACAGCTGCCCCCCCAAACTCTGAGCATGTACTGTGTTGGCAACATCAATTTCAATACCATGTTTTGATTATAGCAGTGATAGGAAAAGAATCTTAATAAATAAATGAAATACTCGATAATTTTCATACCAAATAATGTTACAATCACATATAAGAATATGACTTGTCTCACTTTCTTAGCAAGAAACTTCTTGCGCTCTCGACAAAAAGATGGAAATACTCGATCACCCTATCTATTGCATGCTTATATTTATCGACCTGATCACTAGGCTAGGCATTTCCAATGATACGTGAAGTTTCACATGCTTCAACCTTGAATGAAGCATCGGGTTGAAGAACCGGGTAAAAGATGTCATATCTTGAATCCTACCAGAAGGGGGAGCGACATGTCCATCCTTTCGTCTAAAAGGACATACCTCAAATTATACCAAAAAACCAACTCCCAAAATTTCCCATTGATAGCACTTTCATAATAATGACTCCCAATGGAGGGGGATAAGTGCACTAATGGTGCCATAAGTTGTGTACAACGCTCACTTTGGTGCCAAAAGTTTCCGTCGGATCACTTTAGTGCCAAAAAATTTGAGAAACGCTCACTTTGGGGCCAACGCTGATCTGATCGGCCGGAAATCTGACGTGGTGTTTTTTTATTAGTTTTTTTTAGGCTGATGTGGCTTGCTGGAGAGCACAATTAGTATTTAAACCACAAAAACGACGTCGTTTGGCTTCTTTCCCCCAAATCAAAACCCTAAATCCCCAAATTGAAAGAGAGAGAGAAAGAGAGAGAGGGAGAGAGAGGAGGCACGTTGTCTTCTTCCTTGAAGAGCAACACCAGCAGCAAACGACACCAGTAGCAACACCAGCAGCGCACCAATAGCAGCACCAACAACGGCACCAGTGGTGGCGGCGACGGCACACCGGTTGCGGCACCTTCAACCCCTCGTCTTCCTCCTCCTCCTCCGCCTTGCCTCCTATTCTTTCTACCACTTTTTGTTTGAGTAACAATCTCATTCCCTCCTTGTTCACCTGGTCGAGCATCTACAATGGTGGACAAGCAACGGTGGCCGAGCGTTGGCGGGCGAACAATGGTGGCCGAGTGGCGAGGAGAAACCCTAACCCTAATTTCAACCCATGTATGAGCTAAACGGTGTCATTTTTGCGAGGGTGTCCACGTATAAGAGCAAAACGACGTCATTTCTTGAAGAGGATGAAAAACGACGTCGTTTAAAAGCCGAGCAACTTTTTTTTTTAAATAAAAATGCCACGTAATCATTTTGGCCGGAATTTCTCACCGGTGGCACCAAAGTGATCGTTTTTTCTCCAATTTGGCACTTAAGTGATTCGGTGGAAACTTTTGGCACCAAAATGAGCGCCGTACACAACTTATGGCACCATTAGTGTACTTATCCCCAATGGAGGCACTTGTAAAGATTGAGAAGGAAATGGGTGAGCAATCATAACTCAGTAAATAGTACATACCTCTTTTAAGCAATCAAGCATCCATTTATTTAATAGTGTTGATCAACAAGTCAAAAGGAACCCTCCCTCGAAAAAAAAAAAGGAAAAGAAAAAAAATGTTAAATTGAGTCAAGCATAAAACAGTGGACGTTCTGCTTTACAAAGAATTGAGAACTCCCTTGACAAAAAAAAAAATAATAATAAAGGAAGAAAAGAAGAAAAAGGGGCAAAAAATTGTCACACTTAGTCGATTTGGACAACTCGTGTGACATTTTGATTTTCGAGTCTGATTTCGATGAGATGAAATGGGCTTTTCATTGATGTGCCCATAGCATTTTTCTCTGAGTGGCCACTCACGAGTTAACTAGTCTATCAGGTGAAACCATTAAGGAATCCAAATGCAATAACCTTGAGAATTCGACTAGGAATCGACTGCTTGACCGTGCTAATCTGCAAGGGTCATTATGACACCGTCAAAATCAATCAGAGACCGGAGATAGGTTGATTCAATCGAGATATGTGATTAGTACATGAGTGATTCCATCTAATTACAAAATTTCTGTCGAACGGCACTAGACCGATTTTTCTGTCATTTTCGTACCTTATGTCCGTATTTGAAATCTTGAGATTCTCACAACAATTGAGAGTCGTCAATGTGTCGAAGATGTATGTTATGGCTCGAAAATAATCGACCACAAGGCAATTGCATTAAAATTTCTTAAAAGCTACCCGGTAGATTGGGACGCACTAAAATCACGTTGGATTGAAATTAACCGCGAAATTGAACTTGATTTCCAAAATTAAAAGTTTTGTCGTATCATGACTCATTTTAGGAACGTTGGTTAATTTTGAGTTTAATTTGTTGGAAATAATTAGGGGGGAGCTTTTAATGGGGTGGATAAACTCTTGACTTTTGGCCCCCCAAGCCATGACTTCCCAGCACGTTTGACCGCCGCCTCTCCCTCCTTTGCTGTCTCCTCTCTCTCGACGCATCTGCTTCTCACTTCCTTTTTCATTTGACGAACTCAGCCTCTCTGCCAGCTATTCTCCTTCAATCCTTGCCGCCTGCTCCATCTTCGGACTCCTTTGCCATCCACCGAGCTCTCTTTCTCTTCCCACTAAAGCTGCCCATCATCACGCCCACTTCCAGCCCCTCTGAACTCTCCTCTATCGGTCACCAAGTCAACCAGCTATTGAGTTTCCCCAGCAAAGTTGACTCCTCCGCCAGCTGCACAGAAGACCAGCATCCCTACCTCGTGTCTTCTGTTCCGTCGAAGCCAACCAGCAACGGTCGATCGACCCCAATTTCCCCACGCGTCCGTGAACTTCATTTCCGCCGAAGACCGAAGTAGCTTCATTTCTTCATTCGACTTCTTTTCGCTGGCCCTCTTCAGCTCGGCCCACAGCCCACCAAAGACCGAATGGTGCTCCACGGTCATCTCTCTTCTTGAGTCAATCAGTGAAGCCAGCAAATTGACCCGCCAGCTACCCGTTCCCCTCTACCAGCAACGAAGACCACAGCTCCTTCTCGGTGTCCATATTCAGCCGCGAGCCCAGCCCATCCGAAGCAACACGTCCTCGAGCAAGCAAGTTTTTAGCTCGAGCAGCGAGCTTGTGGCCGATTTCAACTGATCCGAGCTTCCCTCGGCTGCCGTTGCACCACCATCGCCGTGAGCTGATTTTTGTGCTAACCGATGAGTTGCGTTCTAATCCTTAATTAGTGGGCTAATGACACTTAGAGGTGTGCTAGTTAGCTAATTGGTGGATTAATTAGGTTAATTAGTCTTAGCATAGCTTAGTTAGATTAAGTATATAGTTAGTATTTAGTTCGTTTAATTAGTTTAGTTAGGTGGATTAGTTAGGAATTAGTTAGTTTATTTAGTTAGTGTACTTAGATTAAATTAAATAGGATGGTTAGATTTAATTGTTAGTTAGATTATTTAGTTTAGCTAGTTTAGGTTAATTTAATTAAATGCTTTAAATTTATTTATTTTGTAATTTATTTAATTTCCGATAATTTATTTAATTATTAATTATTTTCTAGAAATTAAATCGGGATAGCCGGTGACTGTAATTGTGTGCTGATTACAATGGTGTGGTTAATTTCTACAATTGAATGTTAAATTGTGCCAATTGAGTACTTTATTGGAAATTTGAGTATTCCAAAATTTATGAATTTCAATAATTATTCAGAAAATCTCGGGTGTTGGATTTTAACACCGAAAGTGATTTTATATACTATATAAAATAGTGAGATTTTAAATTGTAGATTATGAATTTTATAGGTCCAATTTGACTGTGTACCCACACACAATTATTTTACCGTGTATTTTTAATACAAAGAAAATAAACCAGGATCACTATTTTAATTGAGACATTTGAGTGCAATACAAAATGTCCTGCGCCGAAATTGACTGGTCATGTATTGGTTAAGAGAATCTGTCTCGAGCAATTAAGTAGGATGTTACTAAATCTCTTTTCGGATTGCCCATGCATTACGGTATCGGGTCACAATAGATTTTGGACTTATGCTTCTTCGAGAAAGCCGTCAATGAGATGTAGCCGTGCTCAATGGGGAAAGAGACAATGCCTAGCTATACCAATAGACAGCTGGACATGAGAGTTCGTTGTGCCTTGAGTGGCTTAATTAATAATTGGAATGCACGATTGTTTGAGGTTGATGCGCCTGATTATGAGACAAAACTGTATGGCATGATATGGGACGTATCATAACAGTTTGGCCTTATAATTAGGATCTCTATGATTAATTGAGTTGATGAGATGTTTCAATTGTCATATGCATTAATTATATGCATTGTGATATAAACTATACTGACACGCAGGATGGAATTGAGGCCAGGTAAGTCTTCTGTGCTAATTGTGTGATAATGTGATTATGACACTTCTAGGTATATTTTCCTTCTAATCGGGGCTTAGAGCGTGAACTCGCTAAGATTTATATCTCACCCCATCGTGGGCTTAAATTTTTCAGGACCGTAGAATGGAGAGTCTGGAGCTGAGCTGAGGTGACCTGAAGAGTAAGTCAGATAGGATAGCCTCTTTTTGAGAACTAGCCTTTTGGTTATAGACTTATGTATATGACTCAATGTGTTATAAAAGCATGTTTGTTTTATGAATGTGTTATCCTGCTTTTTTATGTTGAGATGGTTACTGTTAGGGAATTTGTTATTCGTTTTTGCATGTACATAAAATGAAAGGGTCGGCGACTCGTCGTGGGAAGTCGCAAATTTTTATCGACCACAGAGGGATGAGTACGCGCTCGAGGATTGAGGCATGACACCTCACCAGGCCTATTCAACTCCTTAACACATCGCCTAGTAGTCATTTTTGAGCAATGATTTGGTTGGAGCAAAATTTAAGATTTCACAGGTGAATTTTGCATTGTGTTTAGATGCAAATAATTGCTTCAAATGACTGATTCGTTAGCTCGTTTGACTCATTTTATTAGCGTTTAGGCATAGTTTAGTCATTACATTATTGAGGTAGAGTTTTATTTGGTTTTAATGTCGATTCTTGTTTAATTGTTAGGACTTCAAGATCGTTGGCTCATTTAGCTTTGCATTCTTTGGTTTTTGGCATTCCAAATGAGTAGTGCAATATTTTCTAAGAATTTGTAATTTCATACCTTCAAATAATAAAATTTGGATCGAACATTTACTACATTTTGATATTTGCAGAACTATTTAGTGAAAATGTATATTTTGTTTAATAAATGAAATTGAGAAATATTATATATTTTGGGTTTGTGAAATATTTTTTACGAAAAAATTGACTTTAAGTATGGTTTATAGAATGTTTGATATATATATATATATATATTGATTTGTGAAATAAGTTATGACATGAATTTAATTCAATTTGGCCTATTAAACTAGTTTAGAAGATGACTTGTAAAATGGTTTGAGTAATGTTTTACGAAAAATATTTTTTGTGAATGAGTTCAGTTGTGAAAGGTTATGACTAATTTATGAAATATAGTATGATATATGAGATTATTTATAAATTGACTTTGTGGATAGTGGAGGATGTAGGTTTGATGCTCAATATTACTGCACCCATTAAGGGGCTTATGGGTATGCATACTGATTTAAAATATTCTTTTGGGCCAAGCCACCGGCTTTATAAATAGAGACCATACTAAAGGGCGAATCTTATTCACCTTGTTACCAAGCACCGTGTCGCGAGCATGGTTTGATACTAAGCAAAAGATTGGTCAATGGATGGACCATCAACATGTGATTTATATGAGATGGATAAGCGAAATAGACCATTGATGTGTAACATAAGATTAATCAATGAAATGGACAATTGACATGTGAATTAATGAGATTGATCAATGGATTTAACCATTAATGTTTGTTATTATATTATTAATTGAACAAGTGTTTTCTCATACGTATATGATTATGTTAAAGCGATATAACTCATTCATATTTTGTATGTATATTATACATTGAAATAGAGTTAAAAGAGTTATAATATTGTTTTGTTAAGTGCATAGTAAGTGCTCCATCTGCTTAGAAGAGGTAGGCACTACTTACTGGGTTATGATTGCTCATTTCATTCATATTTCGCGTATTCCATGTCGTTAGAGTGAGAGATCGATGGTGATTTCAAGTGTTGGATTTGGATGGTTAGAGGCTGCGTCCTTCGAGTGAAAAGCCAGTCGTATCATTACCCCTATCCCTATAGAATTTAGGGTGTGACACATTATACACTTTACAAAACAGTATTCAAAATTCACTTACTTCAATTCTAGTATAATACACGTGCAAGATAACAATGAATTATATTACTTTAACATAGTCATATACATATAGGAAAGCATTCGCTAAATCAATAATATCATAACAAATATCAATGGTCCACTCCGTTGATCAATTTCATTAATTCGCATATCAATAATCTATTCAATTGATTAATCTCATCAAAACCACACGACAATGTTCAAATCCATTGGCCAATCTCATGTTCATTTATCAATCATCATAATGCATAATACCTTGTGATAAGGCAACCAAGTTCCCTCCTTGGCAAGTTGTCTACTTATATTGCCGGTAGCTAGCCCCTAAACTAGTATGCGCATAGCCATAAACCCTCAATTGGGTTTATAGAGATATTGAGCATCAATATCCATCCTCCAATACCCACAAAGTCAATCCATAATATATAACACGAATTGGTTTCATAAACTAAAATATATAATTTTCTGCAACTCAACTAATACACCAAAATACTTTTCACAAAGCATTTTTCAAATAATTTGATAACTCATTTCTTAAATAATAATACATTTCACATACCATTTCTCAACCCATTTCATTAACCAGGTTCACAAATCAATGTGTGTGTGTGTAATGTTTCACAACACCTTTCCTTTAAAAAATTTCAAACTATTCACAAACACCAAAACATAGTAAATCCTTATCTAGATTTTTAGACAATAAACATACTCTTCCATAACATATATAGTATCAAATCTCTATAGCTTTCAAGACATGAGTCTAAAATTTTATAAAAGATATAGGACCACTTACTTGGAAATGCCCACAACATAACTATACGCATTGACGATGCCACACTCCTAACAAATAAATGAGAATGAGTATCAAAACCTGGTAAAATACAATAACAATTATTAATTGGCTCACTCAAAGCAATTATTCAAACGTAAATGCAATGTTGAATTAATTAGCAAAACCCTAAAATTTCACCTTGACTAAATTGTTGCTCCAAATCAACTCCTATCAAAACCCACAGCTCTACAATGCAAAATCCACATTTCCATGAAATTCCAAAACTCAGTAACTCGAAAATTGGATTTCCTGGCTCGAATTTCCCGAAACCTAGAATTTGAAGTAAACGATAAGTACAAGGCAAGTTTTGTAAGATCTAACAGCTCCACGGTACCCCCAAACTATCATTTCTATACATATTTACAACTCTACGACTCCTTAATTGAACATCATAGTTCAAAATCCACAAAACTCTAAATTTGTGCTCTAATCCCAAGTATTACTCTGATTAAATGAACAAAGAGGCATGAGCACTTACCGGGTGTTACAATTAGCAACTGATTCGGCTTCGTGAACGTGCAAAAATTTCTTTCTTTTCACCCTATTTCCTTCCCGTGGACGAGTTCCCTATCCTCTTCTTTTCCTTATTATGTCTGCTGCCTCCCTCACGTGAATAATCTTGACAAGAGAAGAAAGAAGATGGGCTGAGTTTGTCCATTAAAGATATGGGCCTGGGCTTGATGGGCCCATGTGTTACGGATAAAAACGTATAGCCACTGTAAGAATGACTAAACGTCCTTGGAATAGTCAGTTTGAGAGCATTTAAGATAAACGATTGGAGGAGGAATGAACCAGCTAGGAGAATTTGATGGGACCAAGAACAATAATGAGGAGGGAGGGGGGGGGGGGGGGGGGCGGGGGGAGGAGGAAGAGGCCTTTCGGTTCCTGATTATTGACGTGATAAACTTGCTTTTCATGATTGATGTGAAAGAATTGGCAGGCTTTCAAACTTTGCTATAGTTAGAAAGTTAACCTAACCGTAGTTCCTCCATGGCAACGCAATTCTTGTTTATTGCACGTTCACATAAGTCAAATTCACCCAAAAGATCTTAGACCATTTTCCCCCTTCCAATTTGGCTGGCGCATTTCTTGTCTAGCTGCTACGGCTGTGCATGGTAACATTTCTTGGCCGGGAAACAATTTCTTTTTAGAAATAGTTCTTTTCTATTTCTATTCTAAGGAACAATTTCTATGTAAAAAAACCCGTTTGGTAACTACACAAAACTTTTACTTTAGAAATAAAAAAAGAATAAAAATGCATTTAGTAAAAAACAGTTTCTTTTTTATATTTATTTATTTTTTATTTTTGCCGGTAGACCGCCGCCGCCACCGGACGCCGCCGCCGCCGCACGTTGCCGCCAGTCAACTGTCGCCCGCCGACTACCGCCACCGATCGTCGCCACACGACCCATCGACCGCTGGCCGCCTCTGGCGGCTAGGCAGCCGCGGGAGGTGGTGACCGATGGGCCGTATGGCGGCGATCGGCGGCGGTAGTCGGTGGGCGGCGATCAACCGGCGGCGACGTGTGGTGGCGGTGTTCGGCGGTGTTCGGCGGCGACTGGCGGCGACCGGCAACGACCGACGGCGGCGGCGGTGGTCGGTCAGCCTCCGGCGGTGGCGGCAGCAACGGTCGGCCGGCAGCCACCAATGGCGGCTGGTCGGCCGACGACGACCGGTGGCGGCGGTGGTCGGTCGGCCGGCGGCGACGGTCGGTCGGCCTCCGGCGGCGACGGTCGGTCGGCCTTCGATGGCAACGGTCGGTCGGCCTCCGGCAGCGACGATCGGTTGGCCTCCGGCAGCCGGCGGCGGCGACCAGCGGCGGTCGGCCGGCCGCGATCGGGCGGCGGTGGCGGCGGCCGGCGGTCAATGACGGTCAATGGCGGTTAGCAAGAGAAGAATAAAAGAAAAAAAAATCACTTATTTCTTAAATTTGTTCCCGGAAACAAGAAGCTACTTTTTTTTACTTCTCATTTCTATTCCAAAACCATTCCCGGGCTAACTTTTTGTTCCCGGGAACAAAAAACTAAATTGCTGTTATCAAACAGGTTTCTATTCTTTTTTTGTTCAGGGTTGAGAAGAATAGAAATTGTTGGGCTGGGGAAGGTTACCATGCGCAGCCTACAAGTCCAAATGATGGGTCCTTCACTTGTGAAATGGGACTCAAAAACAGATTCAAAGTCTCGGAAAGTCTGTTAGGTATGTGGTAGTCTGCTAATGGCAAATACTTATCAACTATGGAATCATGGAATCAAAAAAATCCAGAGGAACTTTTCCACCTCTCTATCATTCCAATTAAGGCCGGATTTTCACAGAAATCGACTTTTTATTCTTCCCCTGCTGATTTTATTTGCAAGCACAAGAAGCACAAGAGACTGAAATAGATGGTCCATTACAAGATTTCTCTAGTAGATGGATATTCTGTGTTTTCCCGTTCTCTATTGCATTTCAATTTCTTTGTTTCACTAGTAGAAGTATGCAAATCAGTTGATGTGTTGAGCTCATCAGAGCCTATTTGCAATGGCGACACTCTGGTGTCGGCAGAAGAAAAGTTTCAGCTAGGATCTTTCAGCCCTGGAAGTTCCAGCAATAGATACCTCGCAATAGGGTGGCACAATATCCCAGATAAGACCGTTGTTTGGGTGGCAAATAGAGATAATCCTTTGAATGATTCATCAGGTGTTCTGATGATAGGAAACGAAAGGAAACTAGTCCTTGTCGACTGAGCAGAAAGAGTCTTGTGGTCGTTGAACCACATGAAAACTTCTTCACAGAGCATAGCTGCACAGCTCCTGGATTCTGGAAGCCTGGTTCTGAAAGATAGCAGCAAAAATGTCACCGAAAACTATATTTGGCAGAATTTTGACCATCCCTCCAACATATTATTGGCAGGCACGAAATTCGGGTGGGACCTGAGAATCGGTTTGGACTGGCACATGACATCCTGGAAGAGCACAGAGATCCGTCAACTGGACTACCGAACTTACCCTTGGAACGGGATTCGGTTTAGCAGGGTTCAAATGACTCCTAATTTGATATTCACCCCAAAATTTGTCGACAATTCTCAAGAGGTCTACTACAGTTCAAAGCTTTCAATGAATCCATCATCTCGAGATTGGAATTGAACAGTTACGAGAATGTCCAAAGGTACTTGTGGAACGAGAAAATTCAGGGATGGACCCTGATCTATATGCTGCCACATGATGCCTGTGATGTCTATGCGAATTGCGGAACCAATAGCATGTGCACGATCAGCAATCCTCAACTATGCAGCTGCATGACTGGCTATCAACCGAAGTCACAGGCAGAGTGGGATACGCTTGTGTGGACTAGCGGGTATGTCAGAACCCATTTAATTGGTCTAAAGGAGAAGGGTTTAAGAGGCTCAAAGGTGTGAAAGTGCCCGATTTGTTGCAGTTCACGATGAACACCAAGGACTGCTCATGCAGGGCCTATGTGAACATAGATGCCGTGGGAGGTGGAAGTGGCTGTCTCCTGTGGTTTGGAGATCTTGATGTCAGAAAACTCAGCGAATATGCGAACATAAATTGCTGTGTGTTCTGGTTCGCTTGTCAAGAGTCCCGGTCTGGATTTGAGTCTCAGTGGAGCCGGAATCTCTCGTTCCTCCAGCGTATTGCGCTTGTTCAATAGAATGCCACGACGAGCTCTAGTCTCCGCGCCTTCGTCTTTGGCTGAAATCGAGTTGTCCGGGGCGTCGCGCTCTATTGTGATGTTCCAGTGGTGTTGGGTGACCCTAGGCATCGGCCGTGTGGTCGTTCGTTAAGTTCCCATCGTCACTGTTGTTTGTTCGGTGTTTGGCTGAGGAGGGTATGCTCGGCCGATGTCGGGGAGGTTGGCCAATGAGTGGACCGCCCATGAAGGGTGGTGATCCGGTGACGGCTTGAGCTTTGACCTAGGCTTGTCAAAGGGGGAGAAGAAAAAAACGAAGGAGCTTCGGGGCGATGGACGGCGCTCCAGAAGAGGAGGGACACGTCGTGAAGAAGACCAAGGAAGAAGAAGGTGCAGTAAATAGGACAAAATAAGAAAAAGACGAGAGAAAAAAAATGAAAAGATAGAAAAATCATTAAAAATAAAAAAAATGAAAATTTTCTTTTCTTTTTTAATCCTACTGGGTCAGGTCAATGGCCTGGATTGGATTTACCCAGCCCGAAACCCGTTTTCCCGAATATAATCATATTAAATATTAAATATTTCAAAAATTCAAAAACTTTCAAAAAAGTTCAAAAATTTTGATAAATAATAAAATTCAAAAAATTTCTCTAAAAAAATTTTAGAAAATATTTAAAAATTTGGATTTTTTTATAAATTAAAAAATTATTAAAAAATGAAAATTAATTTTTTTTAGAAAATTCCAAAATTCAGAAAATGTCAAAAAAATTTAGTAGTAATTAGAAAATAATAAAAACGAAAAAATTCAAAAGATTAAAAAAATCTAGATTTTTTTTTTCTAAAATTCGAAAATTCAATTTTCCCAAACATTCCAAAAAAAATCTCTAAAAAATTTAAAAATTAAAAATCCTTAAAAATGTTCATATTAATCTTTTAGGTTATTTTATCGTGGAAGTCTTTCAATCTATAATTATGCTAAAGGTTAACCAAGCCCCTAGGACTTTATCTTAGGATTTTTAATGTTCTTAGAAACGAATACCCTTAAGTGCGCACTTTATTTATGTTAATGGTTTCCATTTGGCTTGGTTAGGAATAACATGCTCCTTACTTGATAATGCTAGATTCTTACTCTTCTAATGCAATTTACCTAATGTGACTCTAGTTGCCCATTGTTATATTACTAATTACACACCCACATAGTCACTATGCATGTTAGTGGATTGGTCTAATATTAATCCAAATTGCATGTCAAATGAACAAGATTAGATATTGAAATGTCACTAATGGTTAAATAGTATAACCAAGTTCCTGACCTTAGATTTTTTGGTTGCGTAAGAAGTGAGGTACACACATATGCTTCACTTAGTTTCTAATCGATCCCAATATGCTAATTGTGACATTATGATTTTCAGATTTTATTTTCAATTAAATGAGTTGGGTTTTTCATCGATGCGCCTATAGTCTTTTTCTCTAAGCTAATCACTCACGAGATAACTAGTTTATCTAATGAAACCTTTAAGAGATTTTAACGCAATAACATGAGAATTCGACCAAAAATCGATTGCTTGACCATGCTTATCTGCAAGGGTCATTACAGCACAATTAAAAATTGATTAGAGACCGGAGATAGGTTGATTCCATAGAGCCATGTGATTAAGTGTGGGTGATTTTGTGAAAGCTAGTATGCGCACCTAAAGGGGGTGAATAGATGCAAAAACAAATTTTCCAAAGAGAAGTGTGCAATTGTAATCAACAATAAATTATGAAAAGGAAATTAGACTCTTGTTATCAAATTGAATTACGATCAAAGTAAAAGAGCGTAGGGAAGAGAATAAGAACATACGGTTTATAGTGGTTCGGCTTAATCCAAGCCTACGTCCACTCTTCCGCACAGACAGCCCACCGGTTAGATTTCACTATGAATCAAAAGAGTTGTTACAGTAAAGTTTTTCCTTGATTCTATAGTGTAGAGACTCTACTACACTTCCTCAAGGTCTTACAAAGATATAAACTCTCTTTTGAGTACAAGATTTCGCTCAATAATTAAATTGACTAAGAATAAGGAGCTTCAAACTTTGGAATTTTTCTATCGTGCACACACTCGAACAAGTGAAACGTCTTCCTTATATACTCTTTCATGCCATCACACTCGTTGGCACTTACCAAAAGAGTTCTTCCAACCTACCCGTTGGATTGAATTAATTAGGAAGATTTCGAATTATTTAAGGAATATGACGATAGTCCACAATTCCTGCTCGCCCGTACAATTATGATCTAGGTTCCCATAAGTAGAATCTTCCAAATATACTTTGTCAATCAACTGATCCAAAATCCCTAAATCAATCTCAATTTAAATAATGGATTCCGACATGCTATATCCAGCCAAGAGATCTTCTTCAGTCAATATAATCAAATCTTTAACGAAATACTTAATTCTGGATAAGCCTTCTTCGACGGTCTAGAAACTGTCAATGAGAATAGACTTTGAGTCTTGAGTCTAGTAGTTCGGAGGTCTTCAAAATTTGATGGAAGAGTCTGCAAGTCTTTAGACTAGACTGATGGAAACGTTTTGTCAACTTCAAAACACTTAAGGAAGTTTTCTTCAACAATCTCCCCCTTTTTTATGGCGACAAAACTTTCTTGAAGATTTGGATAACTTTGATCTGTAAAACAATACTAAAGTAAACATGGATATCTCATAAAAGATAATTGGCTTAGTAAAGATAACATTAAAATCTGCATCCACAGAAAGTAGGTTAGTCCCGTAAATGAGCAACTATCTTTGCCATCAAATACCAATAGTGCTCAAGATAAACAAACGATCAGATAGTCCAAATCCAAATCTAGTCACAGCCAAACAGCTAAACACAAAAGTAAAGTCAATCAAACACAAAAGTCAAAAGTTTAAATCTCCAAAGTTTAAATCTCAAATATGCACCACATCTCTCCCCCTTTTTGTCAGCATTAAAAAGGTAGAGATGAAAAGAGAATGAAATTAGGATTGCTTTGGAACACGAACAAGCTGGAAATCTCCCATTGACTGGACAACCCCTTCCAGTTTTTTCAAATCCTCCTCCAATTGAGCCACATCTTCACCCTTGGCATTTGCTTGAACTTGAAGAACAAGGGCATGGATTTGATTATGCAAAGAAACTGAAGAGGCTTGACTTGCATTTTGCAAATTCTGAACTTCGCATTGCAGAGCATAAATTTGGCATCGCATCTCCAAGAGAACATCAAGCACTCTACGAAAGTCTACTAAATTATTAGTCTAAGTACTGGCTTCTGCACAATCAGAAGGTGTATTGGCAGATGATGGCAAGTTAGCATGATCACGCAAATTGGGCGATGAAACCTCATGGCCTTCCTCAGGAAATTGAGAGACATAAATGTCTTTTGGATCTGCTGGTGAACAATGTACTCCTTCACTAATAGCAGCAATTGAAGACATACCTCTTTTCTTAGCATCTCCCATTGTTTCATTGTCTTCATGTGGTGAGAAGTACTCTTCATGCTCTGCTTCTTCTTGTTCACCTCTGCCCTCTTCTTCTTCTTCCTCAATCCTTTCTTCCTCTGCTTCTTTCTCCATTGATTCTTTCTCTCTAGTCTTCTGTTCGATCTCTTACTTGTCTTGTTCCTGTCTCACCTCTGTCTCTGGAACAGAACGACTTAGGTTCTTAAATGCAAGAGCAAAAATTGTGATATCATCCTCATCCTCTTCATCCTCCAAGATGAGTGCTCTTCTTTTTTTGGATGGAGCAACCATGGGCTCATTCCCTTTCTGTTTTGCAGCCGAAAAGACTGGGTGAATTTTGACAGGGGTTTTAACTTTGAATCGCTCCAAAGCCTTGTTAAGTTCTTTCAGACGCATTTTAGAGACCATTTTCAGTCCCACTACAATTTGATCGCATGTTCGAACACAAAGAATCCTAGGAGGCTGAATGTTCAAATGTTTGAATAACTTAGTGACAAGTGCTGAGTAAGAAAGTTGGTCCTTGTCTTTCACCATCTTTCTGTACATGTGGAACATAATAGTGTGTGGAAGAGAGAACTTTTGTCAGTGTTAATGGCTGTCGCGACCTCTTTTTTTTGGCCCCCGCAATCGGGTACGAGCACTAAGGAGGCTAATGGCTCGGCTGAAATTAGTTATGCCCGAACTCTCCCAAGTTCACCAATTCACGACTTTAATAGTTTAAGTTTTTAATCTGTAAATCAATTTTTAAATTGGAGTCGTCACTAATCGATTTGGGGTGGGTCGATTAGAAACCCAAGCGAAGTATCGAGAGAAATACTCGCTCCTGCGCAACCAGAGAAATTAGGATCGGGGACTTGATTACACTAGTTAATCACTAATGCCCTTTCGGTACCTAATCTTGTTTAAACCCTGAGGTTTTTTTTGGATGTTCGAGGGATTTTCCACGCATTTTGGAGAAAAACATTTTTTGGGTGTTTTTTTTTTTTGACATGAAAGGGATTTTTTTGACCTTTTTTGGTATTTTTTTTAAAAAAACAAGTCTTTTTGGCTTTTTCATGATTTTTTGGTTTTTTTTTATTTTTGGCATTTTTTGGAAAATATGAAATATTTTTGATTTTTTGATTTTTCGAAAAATAAAATATTTTTTAAATATTTTTTTTCATATTTTTGGAAAATAAATTATTTTTTTTATTTTTTTATTTTTTCGAAAAATAAAATATTTATTATTTATTTAAAATATTATTTTATATTAAAATAATATTATATTAAAAATGACCCGGGTCGGATTCCCAGGTTGGGGCCGACCCAGGTCATTGAACTGTGACCCATTTTGACGGGCCCGCGTTGCGGGCCCGACTCGCATTTTTTGATTGTTTTTTTTCTTTTTTAAATGCAAAAGCCCAAACCCATTTTGACTTGATTTCATAAAAAAATCCCAGCCCAACAGCTACCCGGCCCACGTGAACAAAAACAAACCAGGCGGGAACCCTACCGGCCGCCGACCCGGGTCCGACTCGAGGGAAACCCTACCCGGACACCGACCCGAGTTCTGACCACTTGGGATTCACGGGAACCCTACCCGAGCGACGACCCGCATCTGACACTACCTCGACCCGACGCGGCGCTGACGGAGGGGCTGGGACGGCGGATCGGCGTCGACGACTGCGGTGATACAGAGGACAGCAGCGGCCGGTCGTTCGTCGGACTGAAGAGCAAGACTCAACAACAGCAGCCGAGATCTATTTGGCTGGTCGGGACTGGGGATTAGGGCTTCGCAAACAGGGGGTGACGGCAACGGTAGTGTCAAGGGAAAGGCAGTGGCGAGGTATCGAACCAGAGGGCTTCACGGCGGCAGCACGGCGGGATCTGGGACGGCAGCGGCGTCGAGGCACGGCTTGGCCCGGCTACTGGGATTCGCTCGCTGGACCGTGGTGACGCAGCGGGAGTCCGACACGGCGACCGCGAGCCTTCCCCCTTTCCAGATCCGACGTTCAGACGGCCTCTCCTTCTCTCGAAGTTTCAGATCTGACCTCTTTCTCTGCTTTCTCTCTCTCTCTCAGGCTCGAGCTTGCCCTTCGAGCTTCGGAGGAGAAGCGGCTCGTGGGGGGGACAGCAGCAGCAACTGGCGTCGGGATCTCGTGGTGTCGGCGTCGCGAAAGGGCTCGGTCGCCCCGGATCTGTGACGCAGCTCTCGGCCGGACCCTCCTCAGGCTTGATATTCCCTCACTCAAGCCAGATCCGAGCCTCCACCGGCCGGATCTGACCTTCTCAAAGTCGCTCGCCGCCGGCCTTCCCCGAAGTCTCTCGGTGGAGGGTGGGCTGAGCTCGCAACTCGAGTTCTCTCTCGCTCGCTCTTCGATTCCTCCCCCGAAGTCTCTCAGTGGGAAGATCTCAGAGTTTGCTCGTGCTGGTGTCGACGGAGGTGCTCCGCTATTTATAAGCGAGGCGGTTCGGTCGATGGAGGAGCTCGACTGCTGGTCTTTGGCTTGCCGACCGAACTCTCGCGGCCCAACCAGCGTCTCATCTCAGCATTAAAGGCACGCATTGAAGGCGCATGCGCGTTGTCCTCTCCTTCGGCGGCCTACCTCCATGCCTCTCTGCCGTAGGTTGCCCTTGAGCGTGTTGCCGGCCACCGCGCGTGAGATGTAGAGGCAAATGAAGAAGAAGAAGACAAGAAGAAGAGGGGGGGCCGAGTCGTGCGAAGGGAGAAAGAAAAAAGGGCTAGCTGCCTTTTTTTGCTTTTTTCTTTTCTTGTTTTTATTTGTTTTTTTTCTTGTTTTCTTTTTGTTATCTACTTATTCGAAAAGACAAAATAAATTAAAAATTATTTAATAATATTAACCTAATAAAAAATTGAGGTGTCAATAGCTGCCCCTCTTTGAAGCTGAGCTCGTAGAGGTTGCATTCAAAGACAGACCGATGCCTCAATTTTACCCATGCATGCGTAGTAGATTATATTTTATTTGGAACCTATTGTTCTATGCGGAAAAAGAGCAATATAACTTTACATATACTAAGACAGATAAGAAGATACTTGTAGTTACTTACCGGGAGTGAATGAGATAGAGTGTGAACCCCGAGTTTGGCAAGTATCAAGGCGTCATCTTACCTGGTGATATGAGGAGGTTGCTTTTCCAGGACTCGAACCATTCTTCGGTCGCCTGTTAAAACAATCAATGGTTTGTCTAGGACCCGAACCTTTCTTCGGTCGCCTTGACGGGAAACTGCTCTTCCAGGACCCGAACCATTCTTCGGTCGCTTGTTGGAGTAATCAGTGGTTTGTCTCGGACCCGAACCATTCTTCGGTCGCCGTGACGGGAGACTGCTCTTCCAGGACCCGAACCATTCTTCGGTCGCCTGTTGGAGTAATTAGTGGTTTGTCTTGGACCCGAACCATTCTTCGGTCGTCGTGACGGGAGACTGCTCTTCCAGGACCCAAACCATTCTTCGGTCGCCTGTTAAAACAATCCATGATTTGTCTAGGACCCGAATCTTTCTTCGGTCGCTTTGACAGGAGATGCACCGACCTTTCTCAGGGCACCGCATTTGTGGGTGCCTGATTTGTATCGAGGACACCAGTTGGTACCCGACCTTTCTCGGGAGATGCGCCAACCTTTCTCAGAGCATCTATTTTGTTGGGGTGTCTGACTTCTGTCAAAGACACTGGTTGGAACCCGACCTTTCTCGGGAGGATGCACCGACCTTTCTCAGGGCATCGATTTATGGGGCGTTTGACTTCTATCGAAGACACCAATTGGAACCCGACCTTTCTCGGGAGGATGCGCCGACCTTTTTCAGGGCATCAATTTGTGGGGCGTCTGACTTTTGTCGAAGACACCAATTGGAACCCGACCTTTCTCGGGAGGATGCGCCAACCTTTTTCAGGGCATCGATTTGTGGGGCATCTGACTTCTGTCGAAGACACCAGTTGGAACCCGACCTTTCTTGGGAGGATGCGCCGACCTTTCTCAGGGCATTTGTTTTGTTGGGGTGTCTGACTTCTGTCAAAGACACCAGTTGGAACCCGACCTTTCCCGGGAGGATGCGCCGACCTTTCTTAGGGCATCTGTTTGTGGGGCGTCTGACTTCTGTCGAAGACACCAGTTGGAACCCGACCTTTCTCGAGAGGATGCGCCGACCTTTTTCAGGGCATCAATTCTGGAAGATACCTGGACATTCACAAGCATATCAAAGAGTACCTGGATATTCACAAGTACTAACATGAAGGATATTTGGGCCTTTGCAGGCGTCGAAATAGGTATTTGGCTGACCATAGGCACTGAAAGGATATTTGGATGATCACAATTATGAATTCTTAGGGGATACTTTGACATTCACAAGTATCGAATGGTACCTGATAATTGGAAATATTGAGAACATACCTTCGATATTTGTGAAGGTCTCTCACCTCTTGGTAATGGGAATGTCGAGGGCATGCCCTGCTTATTCATAAAGGTCTGTCACCTCTTGGTAAAGGGGAATATCGAGGACGCGCCTCGCATATTCATGAAGGTCTCTCACCTCTTGATAATTGGGAATATCGAGGACGTGCTTAAGATATTCATGAAGGTCTCTCACCTCCTGGTAAAGGGGAATATCGAGGGCGTACCTGAGATATTCATAAAGGTCTCTCACCTCCTGGTAAATGGGAATATCGAGGACTTACCTGGGATATTCGTGAAGGTCTCTCACCTCATGGTAATTGGGAATATTGAGGGCGTGCCTGAGATATTCATGAAGGTCTCTCACCTCCTGGTAAATGGGAATATCGAGGACGTGCCTGAGATATTCGTAAAGGTCTCTCACCTCCTGATAAAGGGGAATATCGAGGGCGTACCTGGGATATTCATGAAGGTCTCTCATCTCCTGGTAAATGGGAATATTGAGAACGTACCTGGGATATTCGTGAAGGTCTCTCACCTCCTGGTAAAGGGGAATATCGAAGGCGTACCTGAGATATTCATGAAGGTCTCTCACCTCCTGGTAAATGGGAATATCGAGGACATACCTAGGATATTCGTGAAGGTCTCTCACCTCCTGGTAATTGGGAATATCGAGGGCGTGCCTAAGATATTCATGAAGGTCTCTCACCTCCTAGTAAATGGGAATATCGAGGACGTGCCTGAGATATTCGTGAAGGTTTCTCACCTCATGGTAAATGGGAATATCGAGGACGTACCTGGGATTTTCGTGAAGGTCTCTCACCTCCTGGTAAAGGGATTTTGAATGTAGCACGAGGCTTACCTAGATTGTTGCAGGCACTTAAAAGGGGTGGAACACCTAGGTAGGCGCAGGCACACAAAGTAGTGGAATGCTTGAACAGCTGCTATTATTTGGGGACAACTTAGGCAAGTTGAGTGCCATGAAAAGGAAGTACCTGGACAACGGTGGGTACTTGACGATATGGGGATGCCTAGACAGCAGTAGGTATTCCAAGAGATACTTGGTCAGTCACAAGTATCAATACTCTGGGGACAACTCGAAAAGGTCGAGTGTCAGGAAAAAGGAGTATCTGAACGGTGACCGGTACTCAAAGACAATAAGGATACCTAGACAGCAGTAGGTATTCAACGATAAAGGGATGACTCGAATAGGTCGAGTGTCAAGAAGAGAGTACCTGGACAATGATAGGTACCTTAAGACAAATAGAGATATGCTTACCTGGCAATATCTCTGATCTCTATGAGTATGTCTGCTATTTGCATAGTATGCACACATGATTGTATATGCTGTAAATTCATGAGTTCAAATGAGATTCATGCATGATAATTTTGTCAGTTCTGTATCTTTTGATTTCCACTGGGGAAGATTTTTGAAAGACAACATTCATTTAGAATGTAGATGTCTTGAGCAAGCTCGATGAGGGACTTTCAGTCTGAAAGGACTTTTCGCTCACTCTCATGGAAAAGGCTATCCTGACCATTGATGCAGGATTCATAAGGACCACACTATCTCACTGTCATCATGTCAGCAGGGGTCTGAGTATTCTCGCAAACAGTACAACTTTACCAATGTGAGAGGTCTTTGTTGAAAATGTGATGAAGTCTTGGTCAGTGGCTCATCGAAGGGGACCATCAAGGTTGAAGCTGATGGACGAAAATGTTGCACGATCATCTCCGGGTTTACAAGTCAAGAACCCTGCGAAAAGAGATAGAGTAATCTTGCTCGTACTTCTTCGAGCGATGCTTATAGACATATGAAATCCTTCGTTAATTGAAGTGCCCCTAGTTTAAAGAGACTTTTACAATGGGATGCAAAGTAGGCTTGATTCATGTGTAAAAAGGTAGAGCTGGTGATTGCCTTGGCATTTGTCACTAGTCTTTCTTCATACTGTCAAATGGAGGTTCTATGGACCACAACAGCAACATTTTCTTGGCTGCATTTTTGACTGGGGGGCATTGGCATTGCTTTTACCAGACACATTGCTTTTTTCGTGCCCCTATTTTTTATTCCAGTTCTTCTTTTATGGGCATTGACCTTGCTTTTACCAGGTACACTGCTTTTTTATGCCCCTGCTTTTTTCATTCTTGTTGCTTGAGAGCTAATCTTGGCAAGCTTAATCAAAGCACCGTTATTAGACTCTTGAGTCTTCATCTTCAGGAGGCACTCTGGGCTATGCTGCTTTAATGGTAGTAACTTCTATTTTGTCTTAATGTGAGGGTAAAATTACAGACTCACTTGGGTTGTACAATGAATACAAGTGCGTAGAGAAAGAATTGCTCTTCGTCATTCTAGGGCACTTAAATTAACGCGAGTGTTCATATGCAATAAAGACACCCGAAGATTGATGCAAGTGTGAACAAGAAAATTCCTATCTCTCTTCTCACCTTGTGATGCTGCTTCGCTTCTAATCTGCCCCGGTGTAGGGGTTGTTCTTGACAAGGGTATGAGAGAAGCTTCACCAATGTATGGGGCTCAAAGGGGTGAGCGATGGAATGCCTCTCACTATTTTAGTTATCGTACCATTCGCGAGAGAACTCTTTACCCTGCAGCCATGGAATCTTCTGCACTCATCTCACAAGTGTATAGATGGGGGACTGTGTGTAGGATATGACTTGCCTCTCATCATTCTGACGTACCTCATCCAGCATGCTCAATTAATCTTGTATTCTTCACTTAGCTGTCTATTCTAATAATCCTCAGTGGAATTAGTGACTTAGACAGACGAAATCATCATGCAGAATTCATCTGGAAATGACATGCAACATTTTGAATATGATGGAGCTTGAACTTTTCAAAACAAGTGAATGGTTTTGACTAAAAAAAAAAGATCATATTGACAACTTTAGGAGTTAACATAATGGTGTTTCCAAATATGTTAAATTTTGAACATCAAAAGGGTTATTCGCAAATGGGTGTCGATAGTCATCCCTATTGATTAGGGATATGACACATGAAGGATCAGCCAAGGATTGGGAATTTGATCGGGCATCTCTGCTTTTGCCCCTGCAGAAGAGAAGATGTACAAGTAGATCAATTAGTCTGGCCAAAATCAAATGTGAGTTGAGGCTTGAAGATTTTCTGTCATTGAGGTGTCAACAATGGAATACATCAGCTTTGCCTCCGAGTTTGAAACATCGGTCTTTGAAGTCGATTTGGGTCTGAGGCAATTGGATTCATCCTCAAATATGAAATCTTTCATTCCGTTGTTCTATCCCGAACAAGCTCTATCGTCGCACGACCAATAGACACACTGATTGGTTGGTATGTCCCTCTTTCAACCCCAATCACATCAGCCAATATTTTCATGTCAACCACATAGTCCTGATCTCAAACATTGAAAGAGAATCTATTTGCATCTAAGAAACTTAAATTAGAATAGAAGTGAGCAGTGAGTTCAGCATGAGCCTCTATTGTTTCAGAACAAAACCGTTCTAGTCGAAGAAGATTGAATTTCTCTCTGTAGACACCTAAATTTTTGCCCAAAACTATTTCATGTCAAATTTCTACATATAGATTATCTAGGTGTTTAATATAGTGTTTTAAATGGAAGATGTTTTTACTTTAAAAAAGAAAAAAAGGAAAAAATTAAAAGAAAAAATTAAAAGTATAAAAAAAGATTAAAAAAAGAAAAGAAAAAAAAAGTTGGGGCCAATGATCTAAATGTGGCTAGCCAAGCCCAGGAGGTCAGATTGGAATTCAAATGGCAAATTGGGGCCAAAATGCAATTTCCAAAAGTTGAGGGACCAATTCGTAAATTTTGCAAAATTTGCGCTCGAGCCCGTAAATCATCATCTTGGTCACCAATTAAGTTCAAATTGAATTTAGGCCAAGTAGAATCAGTCAAATCGAGCCAAAAGGACCAAATTTGTATTGAATTGGGTATTTTCGGATAAGAAAATGGCCAACTTTGAGGGACTTTCTTGCAAAATTGGGAGGGCAAAATTGCAAAATCTGATCGGGATCTTAAACTACTATGCATGAGCTTGCTAATTGATAAAAAATCGCAGCTAAATTAATGGATTTAAGCACCTAAACCAACTGACAAATCTCAGTCCACAAGTTGGTCTGATTTCGGAGTTGTTGAGTAAGCAACTTGGTGGCCCCACCATATCCTCCTCACATGCCCAACCAACCTGATCTTTGCACGTTATGGAAGACCATAATTAATGCTGCAAGTGGACAAACATTGGACGGAGATAAGCCACTAAAGGCACGAGAAAATCGCACCAAATCCGGACACTCAGCAGCTGCAGAAGTGGAAAAATTGACTTTTTAAGTCAGAGAGTGGGTGAAGTAGCCCTGTTGACAGGCTTGGTAGGTCGACAAAATATAGACCAAAAATCTTCTAATTGAAGGGATAAGATCACTGAAGGAAGGTATTTCGAGGCAGGAGAGAGAGAAGATGAGAGAGAGAAGAGAGAGCTCGGAATCGATCCCCAAAGAAGCCCTCAGAAGCACTCCAGAAAAGAGAGACCCAGAAATTCCAGACAGACTTGGAGAGAGAAAAGTGAGATTTTCACACAACTGTGGCAAAAATTAGCCAAAACCTCAACTAGAGAGTGAAACTTCATTCAAATATCTTTCCAACCATAGGTCGCACATCCCAAATGGAGATCGGGAAGGCCTCCTAAAGCCCCCCGAAACAGTGCCATCCTGGCGGGCCAAGAAAGTCCGAAATTTTTTCTAAGTATGGAGACTTGTTGGTCATAAGTGAGGGGAAGCAAGTGTTTTTTGAAAAATTTGTGAGATAAATGAGGAAAAGCTTGACTTTTACCCCAAACTAGAATACATATAGTTTGGTGTGGTTTAAGTTTTCCAACAAAAGACGTCTTGAAGTATAATGTTAGAGGTCAACGAAAACCTTCGTTGTCAGTTCTTTTTTTTTCTTTTTTTGCAGATCCCATTTCTAGTTGAAGAAGCCAACTTTCACAGGCCCCCGAGGATAATTTGTCAGTTTCACCAGCCAAGAACCACTTGAAAAGGAAACTAGGAAGTAAGGTAAGCATCCTAGATGTACTTATTTTTGAGTTTGAGCATGTTTTGATCATGAAAATCAAGAAGAAAACTAGCCTGGAAAACTTATTTCTAAGGCTGAAATTTTTCTAAGTGGTTGAAATCTCTTCAAGACTATTGCATGTGTGCTTCTTGGAGAGGTCGTTTTGATGTTGTTTGGTGGGTCATTCTTTATGATGTTTGTTGTATTTGAAAGCTCATGTTACCTACTTTCACTCGGATCAAGTAGCGTTTCCCTTAGATCTCATATGTGATGAGTGTCAGGGCTTGAATATGGGCCTTCAACCTGTCTACTTGACTTGGGTTCAAACCCAGATTTGCAAAATTCGCTCGAACCCACATATTGGAGGATGATTTCAGCTTGGTTTTTGTGTGTTTTAGGCTATAATCATTATCTAATCTTACTCTTTGCATGTGGTAGTTTAACCTTAATGTTTTAGTTCCACATAATATTGCTCATGCGTTGAGATTGAAGGCCACAAACATGGCCCAAGAAAGCTGGTTCGGGATGATTTGATGCACGCCAAGTGTTCGACGAAATGCGCAAACCAAGTTTCGATCTTGAAACGGTCAATTTGAGCTTGGTTCTTGTTATATTCATGTGCTGGGAAGTCCTAAATTAGTGTAAATCGGCATATATCGGTTTAGGGAATTAATTTTAAATAAAAATTAAAAAATTAAAAAAAAATGAAAATTTCAAAAAAATTATAAAAATGATGGATGACATCAAATTAAGGAAAAAATGACATCTAGGAAATTTTTCTAATTTTAAAAGGTCATTTTCTTAATTTAATGATATTTTGGTATTTTACAACCATTTTTGTAAATAATCTATTTTGTGTAGATTATAATTATTTAGAGTAATTTCATGCATCTAGAGTAATTTCATGCATATTTATATTTCCATTTCGCTGACAGGGGTCCTCTCTCGATGTGTGATAACAAGGCCATGTAATATTATTTGCCCGACTTGTATCGGGTTTTCCTTTTCCGTATTTATTTTCAAGTCATTTTAATTTCTTGGATGTATACTTACTGCATCGCTTTTCATTAATTTGAGTGTAAATTTCCCTTCTAAATTAGATTAGAATTAGTCTAGACATTTAAAAAAAAAAAACCTACAAAAACATTTGCATGGACACTTAGTGGTTTCATAAAGGTTATAATTGGTAATCATGATTGTGTGACCATTTAGATAAACAACATTTCAAGTTAGTGGTACCACAAGGGCACTAATAGAAACATTAGCGTAAACAAGTCTCCATTCCTAGAAATCTCTAGTTGTGTAGGAATCAAGACAACACTCTCGTGTCTCAATTGGTTTCTAGCCGATCCCAATAGGTTAGTGGCGACTCCTAGAAACATGTACGTTGTTAAGAACTAAAAAACAAAATCCAACATCACCCGAGGTATGGGTTTGGGAGAGCCCGCACCTAATTTAGGGCCATTGGTCCGCTTCTTTAGGCAAATACCCCTAAACTTTCTTCCTTTTCCCCCGGATGGAAAAAAAGAGGTCATGACACTCTCGCAACTTGACATTTAAAGAATCAAGAAAATCAAAGTCCACACTTGTAGGGTTAATCACACCACGCTTTAGCAACTTAGAGTACAGTTGCTTGTGTTCCTCCGAGCGAAACAAATCTGTCATTTTGCTTCGGATTTTCGCCGCAACACCCATTTTAGGTTTAAACTGAGTGTACATCCTATCATCATCATTCCCATTAGGTTGACTTAGCCCTCCAACACGTGGATCGCTTAGGATATTTGCCAATGCTTCTTCCGCTGACCCCGCAGGAGCAATTCCCAATCATTCCATTGAGCGTAAAAAGTAGGTTTCATTTTGATACCCTTTGTCTTTCAAAAATTCAGCAATATAGTTCAAAGGAGTACCACCCCTCTTCAAAGCACGGTAAAGCTTAAAAGTAAAAAAGTGGGCTTTTGAGTTCTTATGAGTTCTGCATCTTCAATGATTTCTTCCTCTTCTCGATGTTCAATATTCTGAGGTCTAGATGGAGGAAATGGACACTGCTGAGAATGTTGTGGGCTCTACTGCTGTCTAGGAGATTCTTCTTCCTCGGTGTGATGAAAATGCCTAGGTCCCTCATGCATTTGCTATGGTCCCCTATTTGCGATCCTCGAAGACTTTCTTTGAGGCGACATCTTTCATAGTCTTTAAGAGATTCCAAGCTTGTTTAGCAAGAAAGGTGAAAATTTGTTGAGGATTAAACACGAGAAGAAAAGAGAAGTGGAAGATCTATGCTCTCTTAGAGTTTTTGTGAGTAGAACGAAGAAGAACCAACAGTATATAAGGCAGTTGAAGTGAGGCATACGGAACATCATAAAAGGAAATATAAAAATACCTTTAAAAAAATAATTGCCTTTTCAAAAAATTAGATAACCGTCATTTCAAAAATAATTTCTTTTTCGAAAAGGAAAGATTACAATAATCATGAAAATTGGGGAAATTACATCAATCAATTACAGATAGATGATAGTACCTTTTCAAGATTTGATCTAAAAGATAAGTTTCTAAAATAGAAATAACTTATAATCATGAATCTTGATCGTCTGAGTCTGAGTGTCTTTAGACTTTTAGCCCTAAGTCTGAACTTTCTTAGACTTTAAGTTATTGAGTCTGGAACGAATAACTTCAAATTGATTTTTTTCCAAAAGCTTTATAAATATGTTCGCCAGTTGATTCTTTGAATCAATAATCTAAATCGAAACTTCTCCATTTTGAACATGATCTCTAATGAAATGATGTTGAATCTCTATATGTTTTGCTCTTGAGTGAAGAATTGGATTCTTGGTGAGATTGATTGCGCTAGTGTTGTCACATTTGATCTCAGTGCATGAATCTTCAATTCCAAAGTCTCTTAGCTGTTGTTTTATCCCATAATTTATGAACAACAACTTCCAAGAGCTACATACTCTGCTTCTGCCATAAAAAGAGCTACGGTACTTTGCTTCCTTGAAAATCAAGACACTGTCCTGTTATCAAGTAGTTGACAGGTGCCCGAGGTGCTCTTTTTATCAACTCTGCATCCGACTAGGTCTGCGTCTGAGTATTCAAGAAGAGTGAAGTCTTCTTCTTTAGGGTCAACTTTCTTTCCTCCTTCATCTTTGTCCAGCTTCAAGGAAGTTGATATCGGTATATCAGTCTTTTTGCAATTCTCCAGTCCAAACTTTTTGGCAAGTTCTTTAGCATATTTTTCTTGATTAATAAAGGTTCCCTCCTTCAATTGTTTCACTTGAAGCTCGAGAAAGAAGGTTAGTTCACCCATCATACTCATTTCAAATTCATCCTGCATAAACTTAGAGAATTTCTTGCACGGATTTTCATTAGAATATCCAAAACTAATATCATTAACATAAATTTGAACAAGTAAAAAACTTTTGCTTTCTCTTTTGATAAACATTGTAGTATCCACTTTACCTTTGATAAAGCCATTTTGAATTAAGAACTTACTTAGTCTGTCGTACCAAGCTCGAGGTGCTTGCTTTAAACCATATAGAGCATTTTTCAATCTAAATATAGAGTATGGTTTCCTTGGGTCTTTAAAACCGGGTGGTTGTTCCACATAAACTTCCTCTTGGATAAATCCATTTAGGAAAGCACTTTTGACGTCCATTTGGAATAACCTGAAATTCTTATGACAAGCAAAAGCAAGTAATAATCTAATTGCTTCTAACCTTGCTACTGGCGCATAAGTCTCATCATAATCTATCCCTTCTTCTTGCGTATATCCTTTGGCCACGAGTCCTGCTTTGTTTCTTACGACTTTTCCTTTCTTATTCATCTTGTTCCTAAAAACCCATTTAGCTCCAATGATGGATTTACCTTTCGGTATATGAGTCAATTCCTAGACATCATTAATACTGAATTGCATGAGTTTTTCTTGCATAGCTTCAATCCAGCTTTCATTAGTTAAGCTTCTTCTATGCTTTTGTGTTCTATTTTAGAAATAAGAGCCACAACACTAGACTCTTCATGCCTTTTGGATCTTGTGCGATTTCCTTCATTAATATCACCAATAATGAGATCTTTGGGATGACTGACTTTTGCCTCTAGTTGCTGGTTAACTTGTCAGACTGTTGATCATTTTTCTCATTTCAATCTTCGATGATCATTTGTTGCTGGTCTTCTGAAGTTTGAGTTGCTTCTGGAGATTTAGACTTTGTAAAGTCTCCAATGCTCTAAGTTCTTGTTGATCCAAAGAGATCCATATACAAGAGCTGCAGTACACGATTAATGGATACTTGATTTAATAGTTTGAATGAACTTATTACATGTTTTTCCAATATGCATGGTGTACATAAATCAGACTTTTGGTATGTCAGTTTGGATAGTCCACGAAGAAGCTTCTTTGCTAAGATTTTGGCTATTTGCTTCATGTTGATGTGCCCAAGTTTTCTATGCCATAAGTTTGCTTTCTCTTGAATTGAGATTAGACATTGGGTTTCATCTAGTTGGATATCCAAAAGGTAGATATTCTCATGTTTTTACCCCGTGAAAGACTGAGAGGAGTCTTTATTGGTTTCTGAACATATTCCTTCTTGAAAGTTGATTTTGAAACTAGTGTCGTAGAGCTGATTGATACTCAGCAAGTTGTCGTTGAGTCCTTCCACTAAGGAAACATTACTGATTGTGAGGCTTCCAATCTTTACAATTCCGTATCCCACAATTCTTCTTTTGCTATTTCCTCCAAAAGAAAATTTTCCACCATTAACTTGTACAAGTTTTATGAAGCAATTTGAGTCTCCTATCATATGTCTTGAACATCCACTATCCAAGTACCATTTAATCTTTTTCTTGATAGTGACTTGCATTTAGAAAAGAGACTCAAGCTTTCTTTGGTACTCATATTTTCTTGGGTCCATTGGTGTTAGTGTAATATACGGTCTTTACCCATACCTTCTTAACAAGTTTCCAAACCATATGACATTCTTTCTCAAAAAAATTAGAGTTATTGCACTTAGAACATTTAAGAGCATTGCAGCCTGCAGGTTTTACAAAAACTTTTTGGAAATGATTTTTGTAAAAATCTCTTGTAGGATTTTGCTTAATTCTTTCCTTTACTTTAGGAAAATCAATTAGAGGAATGGTTTCAGCAGTCATTCATAAACCTAATTTGTTGAAGTAAAGTCTTTATGCTGAAAGAATTATTTCAAGTTTCTCAGATCCTATAGAAAATCTTTTAGAAATAATTAAGATATCATTTTTCAAGAATGCATTTTCTTTTGAAAGATTGTCTACATTTTATTTCAAAATAGTAACACTTTTGTCTAAGCTTTTGACCTTCTCTTTCCAAACATTTTCCTATTGTTTTAGTGCAGAATTTTCCCTTTTAAGTTCAGAAATCCTTTTGAGAGAGGTTTTGAGACTAAGACACAATTCATCAATGTATCTAGAGACTTTAGTATGGATTTTTAAATTACTTACCTCGATTTCACTGTCTGAGTTTGAGTCTGTCTTGAAGTCTGAATCTGAGTCTGATTGTGCCATGAGACAAATATTGGCATAATCATCATCACTTTCCTCACATTCGGTATCACTCCAAGTTTCTACTTTAAGTGCTTTTTTTGATATTTCCCAACCGTTCCTTTCTTTCTCTTCAAATGGGACAGTTGGGTCTGATGTGTCCCTTTTTCTTACATTCAAAGCAGACTACAACTTTATTGGATTCATCATCCTCAACTGATTTATTTTGTAGTTTTTGAAAACTTTCTTTCTTTGAATTGAATCTTCTCCCCCATTCTGTTCAATTTCCTGAACCTTTTTATCATGAGAGCAAGCTCTTCATCATTTATATCGTTTTCAGAATCTGTGACATCAGAATCATCATTAGATTTTAATGTAATAGATTTCTTACCTTTAGGATCTTCATCTTCATTGATTTGCTTAACTTCATAAGACTAAAGAGTCCTAACCAATTCGTCAACAAAGAGTGGCATGATTCTTTGTGTCTCCCTTATTGAGGTCTTTATGTGATTCCAATCCTTGGACAGCCCGCTCAGTAGCTTGTTTACCTTCATGGGTCTAGAAATTGGTTGACCTTGATATTCAAGACCATTCACGATTTTTGTAAAACGACTAAACATGTCAGTGATAGATTCTTCTGGTTTCATCTTGAATGCTTCATATTGACCGAGCAGAATGTTGATTCTGGTTTCTTTCACTCTATCAGTTCCTTCATAGGTGATGTGTAATCTATCCCAAACTTCTTTAGCTGTTTCACAAGAAGATATTATGTTATATTTAGTAGGGGATAATGCATAATATAAAGAATATTGCTTTTGCATCAAGAGCTTGTCTTTTGGTTATCTCTTCTTGAGTCATTTCACTGGACTCAACAACTTCTTTTCCTCTTTCTGAGACTGTTGCAGCTTTAGGAATGATTCCTTTGTCTACCACGTCCCATTCCAGAAGATCCTTTGATCTTAGAAATGCTTTCATTTTGTTTTTTTTTTCCCATATGTTGTATTCCTTTCCATCATAAAAAATTAAAAAAAAAAAAAAGTGGTCTGGTATTGCTTTGCCATTCAACCAGACCTAGAGCCAACATACTAGTCATGGGTCTTTAACTCTAAAGTAAAACACTTTAACTTAAGTGAGTACACAGACTCTTATACCAATTGTGAAAGCTAGTACAAGCACCTAGAAGGGGTGAATAGGTGCAAAAACAAATTTTCCAGAGAGAAGTGTGCAACTGTAATCAACAATAGATTATGAAAAGGAAATTAGACTCTTGTTATCAAATTGAATTACGATAAAAGTAAAAGAGCGTAGGGAAGAGAATAATAACATAGGGTTTATAGTGGTTCGGCTTAATCCAAGCCTACATCCACTCTTTCGCACTAACAGCCCACCGGCTGGATTTCACTATGAATCAAAAGAGTTGTTACAGTAAAGCTCTTCCTTGATTCCATAGTGTAGAGACTCTGCTACACTTCCTCAAGGTCTTACAAAGATATAAACTCTCTTTTGAGTACAGATTTCGCTTAACAATTGAATTGACTAAGAACAAGGAACTTCAGACTTTGAAATTCTTCTATCGCGCATACACTCGAACAATTGGAACGTCTTCCTTATATACTCCTTCATGTCATCACACCCATTGGCATTTATGAAAGGAGTTCTTCTAATCTACCCGTTGAACAGAATCAATTATGAATATTTCGAGTTATTTAAGGAATATGACGATAGCCTACCAATCCTGCTTGCTCATACAATCAGGATCTAGGTTTCCATAAGTAGAATCTTCCAAATATACTTTGCCAATCAACGGATCCAAAATCCTTGAATCAATCTCAATTTAAATAATGGATTCCAACATGCTTATCTAGCTAAGAGTCTGCAAGTCTTCAGACTAGACTGATGGAAACATTTTGTCAACTTAAAAACACTCAATGAAGTTTTCTCCAACAGATTCCACCTAATTGCAAAATTCTGATCGATCGACGCTAGATCGATTTTTCTGTCGTTTTGGTATCCTATGTCTGTATTTGAATCTCAAGATTTTCATGACAACCAAAAGTCGCCAATGAGTCAAAGATGTACAATGTGGCTTGAAAATAATCAACCACAGGTCAATTGCACTAAAAAATCCTAAAAGCTACTTGGTAGGTTAGGCCATGCTAAAATTATGCCCAGTTGAAATTAACCACGAATTTAAACCTGATTTCAGAAATTGAAAGTTCTGTCATGTCACAATTTATTTTAGGATCATCGACTTATCCTTTGAAGATTTTTTTGCAAATCTGAGATTTTGGCGAAAAGTCAAAGTTAGACATTTTTGGACCGGGAAGTTCGCATGCCCGTTTTTTAGTGCACTTTTGGCCATCAAAGTGGGATCTTTAGGCAAGGAAAAATGTGGATTGTGATGTGAGCACCTTGGCTGAATTGTTTGGACTTCAATTGGATTGATTTGACTTAGAAATGAATGAAATTGAAGAGCAAATGTCCAAAATTCATAGGCCAAGGGGGGAGCAACTTTTGGACCATTTTAATGGCTTGTTGAGGATGCCTTGGGTGTGCAAATGGTTGAGGATGATAGCTAAGCATTGTGAGGGCAAGCAATGAGTGAATTGGACATGTGTTGAAGGCTTGGAGGCCATTTAGGGTCCCTTCTTCAGCAGCCTTCTTCTCCCTCCTCCCTTGGCTGCTTTCCCCATTGTTGTTATGTTTTGAAAGCTTGAAAGAACCAAAGAAGCTAGCAGCCACCATCGACTGCCCAGTCGCCATCCAATGCCATCGCACGCCCGTCGTGAGTCCACGTTACCCGTGTGCTCATCCTGTTTGCTCGCACCTCCTGCTTGTCGTCTCATGGTCCAGCGCTATCGTCCAGCCTAGGCCGTCAACCTGAGCTCGTCTGGCCTCCGTCCACCTCCGCTTGGCCAGCTATAGCCTCCGCTGCTCGTCCCTTGCTGTTCCAGCCCAACTAGCAGGTCCGACCAACCCTCTTGGCCAAAGGAGCAGAGACTAAACCCCAGCAATGGGTTGAGGTCTTCATGGCCCATTTTAGGTCTCTTTCAAGCCTTGGTTGGTGTCTCTGTGGGCTTGGCTGTTGCCCGCCTCCGTGTCGCTGTCGTCGTGGACTCACCGGATCGCAAAACCGGTGAGTTTACTTGCTAAACTTTGCTTGGGGAGTTAAAGATGCTTAACAGGTGATTAGTTTAGGCTAATTATGGATTATGTGGTTAGTTAATTTAGTTTAGTGATTCAATTGTTTAATTATGCATGTTAGGTGATTAGAATGGGCTAATTAAGGGCTAGATAGATTGTACAATTTGTCTAGATAGGTTCAGAAATTTTCTAGGCCCATTTAGGTGGTTAGATTAGCATTTCTGGCCTAAGTTAGTATTTATGGTATTTAAATTGCATTATTTAAGTATTTTTTTATTTATTTAATTATTTATTATTTTCTGAAAATTATACTGGGATAGTCAGTGATCGGAATTTTGTGCTGATTGCAGTGGTATACTTAGTTTATACAATTGAATGCAATTGAACAGTGATTTTGATTTTTGAGTATTTATTTCAAAATCAAGAAATTTTGGTGTTTAATTAGAAAATATCATGTGTTGGGTTTTGACACCGAAAATGGTTTTAAATACTATATCAAATAGTGAGATTTTTAAAGGAAATATATCAAATTTTCCGATTCGATCTAACTGTGTACCCACACATGATTATTTTACCGAGTGATTAAAATACAACACCTGGCTACGCTAGAAGACCACCGAACATCGAGTAGGTCGTGCCCATTGGGCCGTGATTAAAATACAACGCCTGACTACGCTAGAAGACTGCCAAACATCGAGTAGGCCGTGCCCATTGGGCCGTGATTAAAATACGACGCCTGGCGACGCTAGAAGACCACCAAACATCGAGTAGGCCATGCCCATTGGGTCGTGATTAAAATTGGAATGCATGATTGATTGAGTTAGACACATCGGATTATGGGACAAAATTGTGTGGCACGGTATGAGATGTGTCATAATGATTTAGCCTCAGGACCCCTGTGTTTGATTGAGGTTGTGTGAGACGTTCCAATTTATGTGTGCATTTATTATATGCATCCGTGATATGAACTGTATTGACATGCAGGGAGGAACTGAGGCGAGGTGAGTCTCATTGATTGTGTGGATAGACGTATCTTCTTCCTAGTTGGAGTTTAAGGGATGAACTCTTGCTGAGACATTGTCTCACCCCGTCGTGGACTTCATCTTTTCAGGTCTCTAGTGTGAAGAACCCTGAGCTTGAGGCAAAAGTGTCAAAAGCATAGGTGGCTCAGTAGTTCCTTTTGAGATAGACATTTTGTATAAGAACCTGAGATGTATATAAAAGTGTTTTGTTTGTGAAATAATTGTCCTGTTTTTTTATCCCATGCTATTTAGGGGATTTGTTTGTTTCGCTTCGGCACGTGCAATAAAAATGAAAGGGTTGGCAATGCATCTTAGGATGTCACAAATTTTATCGACCACCGAGAGGCTTGTGCACGCTTGGAGCTCTGGGGCGTGACACTAATGGTGACTTCTTATCACAAAATTCTTATGAACACCCCAAAGTTGCGTGAGGTATAGACTTGAAAGAGTCCGTGCTTGATCATGGGCTATAGACCCATCTTTTAGACAATACCCCTAAACCCATGCTCTCCCCCAAGGGGTAGGTCGTGACACAAATATGCTTGGTCATGACTCATAAAATATTAAATCTTTATAGTTTTCAAGATATGAGTTTAAAAATTTATAAAAAAAAAAAATAGCATCCCTTATCTGGGAATACCCACCCACAATGTGACTATACACGTTGATGATATTGTAATCCTAACAATTATATGAGAATTGTTGTCAAAGTTAGTAAAATACTATAGCAATTATGAACCGGCTAAGCTACATGTAAATAGTAACAAAACAACTCCTATATGACAACAAATCGCTCACTCAAAGCAAAAGCGATTATTCAAACCTAAACGTAATGTGAAACTCTTAAGCAAAACCTAAAATTTCACCCCGACAACATTGTCGCTTCAAATCAACTCCCATTAAAACTCACAGCTCCACAATTTCCATGAAATACTAAAACTCAATTGCTTAGAAATTGGATTTCATGGCTCAAATTTCCCAAAACTTCGAAGTTGGGCTCTAACCCAAAAATTATTTCGGTTAGAAGAATGAAGGACACGAGCACTTATCAAGTGTTGCAATACATAATTGATCGGACTTGACAAAACCTCTGTGGCTTATGCACAAAACCCGTCTTTCCCTTTCTTCTTCTTCTTATCTTTTTCCTCTTTTCCTTCTCTGTTTCTCACGCATCTCTTATAAACGAGCGCCCATTGTTTTGCTTTTTTTTTTTTTTTTTTTTTTAACTTTTCAACCTTCTTTTCTCTTTCTTTTTTTCGTTGACTTTTTGACTTTTTTAAAAAACTTCTGTTAGAATCGAACTCCTTTGTGCTTGTACACCTTCAATAGTCAATTCCTGCACATGTCATCAACAAGAATACGATCGCCTTCCGGTAGGCCAAGCTGCTGTCGCCCGAGGCTGAATACTTAGGCTGTCATCCACTGATCAGTTTTTTACTAGGCATCATAGGAGCATAATTGGTATTCCGCACTGTCAAGCACTATAAACCCTCCACAATGTGTCCACAACAATGCCATCCTCAGTTACATCGGACTATGCGTGCAGCACATCCGTTTTGCAATGGACTACCGTGTTCTTCCTGTTATTCCACATGAATGCGCATGTGCTCTTCTGCTGGTTACAACGGAGAAAAGTTATGGATTATTGAGACTTAGTTGGGAGAGGAGAGAAAAACCCAGATAATATAAGTCGAAGGAAGAGAAGAGAAAGAGAGAGAGAGAGGATGGAGAAACTAGACTGATATCGTTGACCAAAAATTCAACAATCTCATCATCAATTTAAGAGCCATGTCTTCTTCTTTGATATAATATCTGTTGGCATGTAATTTATACTCTCCATCAATACGAAGGCATGGGAACCTGGGGTTGTAGGTAGGGGTGAGTAGTTCCCAGTGAGCGGTTCTCAGTTCTGGTTAGGTTCCGTCTGGAACCTGAAACCTACCCTCGGGTACAGGTTCCTCATTTTTTGGAATTTGAAACTTACCTGTCAAAACCAAGAACCTGGAACCTACCTTGTCACAAGTTCCAGGATCGGTTCCAGATTCCAACATGTTCTTTTTTTTTCTTTCTTTCATTTTCAAATTTGAACTATAATGAAGAAAGAAAGAGACAAACCAAAGCATCTATGTCCATAAATTGCCAAAAATAGTTCATTGGGAGCATATGCATCCAAAAAAAAAGCACATTTCTATCCCTTTGACTAGTGCCACTCCATCAGCAAATTGAATTTTCATAAATATAGCTTTATTCTTCATAGACTGCAAGGAGAAGATCTATCTCTTAGATGAAACAACAATTATAGGAAGAAAAAACAAGGGCAGAAAAAGGCAGCAATTGTCACTTCGACTTTCCCTGGAAAAGGAAAACACAATTTTGTTGCACTGAAGCTTGTAATGGTTACAATATCTAAGAATGCATAAGGAGGAAAAAAAGTTTCAGGATATGGACAGAAAGATATGGAATGTGTTAGTAGTGAATGGAGATAGATCCTAGCAATAAAACTTACTTTCCCTCTCCTTCCCTCTTAGATATTTGTATCTGATCTTAGAGTGGTGGCTCTTGGCACTGATCTCAAAACTCGAATTCAGGTTGAGAATGATTATATCAGCATCAGACCCCACAAGAATCGCTCCCTTTCTCAGGTAAATGTTGAAGATCTTAGCACTGATCATGTTCAAAGAACATATGTTATCTCAGGGAGCTATCAATATGTGTGAGAACTCATTCATCAAAAAAATAAGCATAACAAAGACATACCACTAGGTGCTCGTTATCTGGACATAATCAAAGACAGAAATTTGTCCAGATTCCTACCAACATTAATGAACAGTATCTGGGTTGGAAGGGTTCGGGATTGAGTAGATAAATGCAAGTAGCAGTAGTTGCTTACCACCATTGTGTCCCAAACAAGATGCATCCTCTCCTCGATACCTCCAAAAACCACGTCAAATGATCGAAATAGACTTTGCACACACTGCTGAGTAATATGTGACAGAAGGTTCTTATCAAGATTTAAAGGTAATGAAAAAACATGACAAATGGAAGATCTGAAGGTTGTCAATCTCTAGTCTTGTCAGAAGGCCACGACGGCTCATCAATAACAAAGAATTCTTATTGGTTTTGAATTTCTTCTTCCTTCTTTGAATTCGCGAAGATAGACCGAAACCATTCTTCTTCACCGTCGTACACCCTGATCCACCAGACCACACAGCAACAGACATCAGATCAACAAGTTTATGTATTACAACTCACAAGATAATCTTTTCCTTTCAGGCCCTCCTAATCATGACTCAAACAAACCCACATCCTAACTCTGAAAATTTGAGCAAGGCCATATCTAATGAAAGCACAAAGAAACTAACGAACCCGATGGTCTGAAGCGCATCTTAAATCGCCTCACCAACACAAACATCTCACTCTTCCAAACTAGTGAATCACATTCTCAATCAGCAAAAGCCAAGATCTTGTCATCATTTTTGTTTTCAACAATCTCAATTGACCTATAAGAAGCGGCAATTCGTCAAGATACACCTAAAAGGAACACGTCCAAACTCCACCCTCTGAAAAGACATCGCAGGGAGCATCAGACCTATCATCTGCCATCATCAGAGCAACACCCATGAACCCCATTGAGCAGCACCAACATAAAAGCGCGATCTAACAAATTGGCAAGCATAGAAACATGCATTCTCCATGACTAGATCAAAAAGAAACGAAATTTTTCCCTGAAATTTTTCCCTTGACATATGTAGACAAGCGACCTGGTGTAGAAATTGGTGAAGAAATTGACGAAGGTGGGGAGGCCGAGCTTCTTGAAGAGGTTGGTGCTGTCGATGGTGAAGGCAACGGTGGGGTCGAGGGCAAGCGGCGGTGGTGTCAAGGGCAAGTGGAGGTGGCGTCGAGCAAAGGTTAGTGGCGGCTCACCAGGCAGAGGTCGGCGGTGGCGTCGAGGGCAAGTGGCGGTGGCGTCAAGCGGCAGAGAATGGGAGAAGAGAAAACTGCGAGTGAACGTGGAAGTGAACTGATTTTGGAGTTTTCTATTTGGAGCTTTTTTTAGCCCTAACCGGTTCCCGTTTCGGTTCCCAGAAAAAGGGAACGGGGAACCAGAACTGGTCCCTTTAGAACTAGAAATCGAATCGGACCCTCCAGTGCGGTTCTCCGGTTACCAGTTCTACTCAGGAACTACGCTCACCCTTAGTTGTAGGGGTAGTGCCTTAGGCTGCCAAAAGACTTTTACAATTTGGGCCCATAATTTATTAGTAGTTTGGGATTGGACCCATGAATAGCTACTGAGTGGGCTTAGAGCTTTCTTGGCCATAAGGTTTTTTTATGCCCGTTATATGTAATCTTTCTCTCTTGTAATTAAGAGTAGAACCAAAAAGATTGAAAGTGCTAATAATAATAAAATGCTCTACCAAATATAGCCCTAGTTTAAAAGTGAATTATGATAATTCTTGTGTCTCGATTTCTCTTTTTCGCTTTTACTCTCTATTTCGTTGAGTCTATGAGCCTAATCTTTTAAGAATTGGAGAATATACCAAGAAAGAGGCCAAGAGCTTCTGATTCATGAGATAGAGTGACGCACCATGCTATTAGTAAAGTCTCAACCTTCAACACTAACCCAATATATATGTTTGTCGTGAAGCTAACTCAATGGACACTACAAGTGTAATATTTGGCTGGTGGGGCCCAAAAGAAGAAAAAGAAAGATAAGTTGAAAAGTCAAAAAAGTAAAAAGGAAGGGAGGGGAGGGCTTGGTTAAAAAGGATAGCAGAGAGCTCCCTCGACCAAAAAGGACAGAAAAAGAAAAAGAAGAAGAAGAAGAAGAAGAAGAAGAAGGGGGAAAAGAAGAAAGGGTTTTTGGCACGTGCATACCACGGATGCCTCGCCAAGCTGGCTCAACTTTATAATGCAGCACCCGGTAAGAGATTAGGCCCATTATTCGTCCAATTGAAGTAATTTACGGGTTTAGGGCTCCAATTCGAAATATTTGGAAAATAGAGCGGTGAAGTCCAACTTTGGAGTCGTTGGGCTGCGTATTTTTGTAGAAATGATATTTTAGGGTGTTGTGGACCATGGGATTTTACGGATCATGATTTGAACTTATGGTTTGCTCAAAACAAAATTTTGAAGTTTCCCGCGCACAGTGAACAGGTGCGTCCAGCAGTTTCGAGCCCTTATTTTGTTAATTTTCAGTTTGATTTTGGGACGGTGAAGTTGGGATTATTGTAGTATGATGGAAGGGCTCTCTATGGACTATAAGTATGTTAATAACGGGGTTCGATAGAGAAAGTTATAGTGTAACTAAGTTATACACTCAAGTGTCGCGTTACAAACGGCTTGAATAATTATTTTGGGTATGCGATTTATTAGCACATATGAATCGATTTGTTAAAATTTAGATATAATATAGCCGTTTCATGGTTGATGTGGTGTGCTACCAAAACTTAATGTTGATTCTCGCTCATTTGGTAGGATCGCGAGATCGAAGGATCAAATAACACACACGTTATTTGATTTTGGGGCATCCCCAGGTGAGTAGTACTAATGTCATCTTTGGTTTTGTGTAACTCATGTACTAAGGTAAGATTAACCGACATATACGTGTGAGGAAATGAGGACCTATTTGTTATATATTGATGGATATAGTACTCGGTAATTTTAAGTTATTGTGAGATGATTCGACAAATCTCTCTTGAAGGGTTATGTATGTTGTTTTGGGTATAATCGATTTATGTGGTTATGTGATGACTATTGAAACATGATATGTGTTGTGTTGAGGAAATCAAATGTGTGGTAGTAAATGACTAAGTGCTACATGACAACAAAATTTCGTGTGAGTCACCTCTAGAGCCTTGTAGTCAAGGGCTAAGTGCTACATGGCTACTTGAGTCACATGGGAGTCACCTCTAGGGCCTTGTACTACTAACATGCATAGTAAAGGACTAAATGCTACATGATAACGTAATTTCGTGGGAGCCGCCTCTAGGGCCTTGTACTATTGCTATATGTGGTCAAGGGCTAAGTACTACACGATAACGCAATTTCGTGGGAGTCACCTCTAGGGCCTTGAGTTTGGATATTGAGTGTGGAATGAACCATTGATATGAGATAGGATGAGTTCATGCTGGTTTTGTTATTATGGATGAATGAAAATTTTGGCTATTTGATATAGCTAGGGTGAGGTAACATTTAACACATTTTGTTCTTGCAAGTTATCATATTTTGTTTGGCGATAATGAGTAGTGCCTTGAGTTTTAAATGTGTGAAGCTTGATATGCTTTTATGATAAATACTACTCACTGAGCTATGGTTGCTTATTCCATTCATCTTCCATGTTTCAGGTCCCAGGGTTAGCAACTAGTAAGATGAGAGCGCTTTTGAAAAACTTTTGGGAGTTCTATTTTGGGTATGGTTTAAGAAAATGGTGTATATAATCTTTGCCAGTGGTTAGACTGGTTGAGTTTTAAATGTATATTTCTTTTTGGTGGATTATAGAAACTCTAATGTTGCAACAAACTTGTTAGTTATCTGATATGTATATATAGAACTTGAGATATACATAATTCATGGAAGGTTGGCCATGTCATCCCCATTCCTTGTAGTTTTGGGGTGTGACAACAAGAAAGCGAAGTCTGCGGTTAATTCACTCTTGTGAGGTCATATGAATAATGGCGAGTCAAGTACGACACCCATAATTGCCTAGGATAGGACCACGGACCAATCAGCAATGATCAATCCACATGAATGGGTTCTGTTATGAAATTTGCGAGCCCATGAATCACCGTGCAAAATTTCTTAGGGGCATTGGTGAAAAATTATGATGCGGAGGATATGTCACACCTCGAACCCTGAGCGGGTGAACATTTATTGGCAGTCGATTAAAAATGCGACATCCTAAGACGTGTCACAGACCCATTCCTTTTATCTTTCGATTAAACACATTCAGAAGCGAATTATATAAACACCCAGTCAACCAACAAATCAATGATAATAAAATACAATAAATGATTTCCAAAAGTCACACATTTATTTATTCACTTGTTAACCCAAGAAGTTTAACATGTACAGGTCTACAACAAAAGACAACTCCTACACGACCTATGAGCAAAAATGGTCATAAAGGTTAGGGTTAACTCTAGCTTTACTAACAATAGGGCCAGCCAAAAAGTGTCGCATCTCGCACCCACCACTTCCGCACTCAACAGATCTCCATGCTATGGCCTTGAAAAATGGTTATCAACAATGGTTATCAATAATGGGGTGAGATAAAATCTCAGTGAGTCAACTTCCTAAACCTTGATTAGGATGCAAATTTGTATGAAGGAAGTCTAATCATGCGACGGTGTACAATCTATCTCGTCTTGGCACACCCCTGCATAGTAGTAGTCATCTATGCCTTTATCAATATAATAAGCATAAATAATAATCAGAAGACATAACTCTCATGCACCAAGCATTCACACGGGTTCCAATTATAAGGTAAAACCCATTTTGGTACGTCCCATACTATGCCTAACAGTTTTAACCATAATCAACCACAATGCATCACAATCATTCACACATATTCACACGTGTTCCGATTATTACGACCTCTCGGGCCATGGCCAACACATGAGTTGGTGGTCTTCCGGCATGACCGGGCATCGTCCCACATTCCATAAATGAGCATCAGTTTGGCCTCAACCGCGACTCGGCATCTAGACCCCCGCCGGACATCCGATAAAAATCGGGCATCACCCCCAAACTCCCATTAGGTGACGGGTTCAATTAAATGACTACACAAGCACGCCAACACTCAAGCCAATTTTTATCTCCCGTCAATTAGCCCAGTGTAAAAGAGTTCGTGCTTAAATTACATACCTCGGAAAATCTTTACATTTAAAATTCTAGTAAAATAATTGTCATCTATTTAAAATCAACCTATCAAATTTTGCATACTTTTACTTTAAGACATCATTGCCCCTTTTATCACGTAAAATACGAGCGTCCAAACATGACACCTCAAAGTTTGCTATTTTCTTACCCATAAACCATTTTTGAAAAAATAGCATTTAAAATACATGATATGAGCAATCAGACATCATGGCATTACATGCTCAAACAATCAGAATCAAGTGTAAATTCATCTAGTAGAACGAGCATAAAATTCTACTTAATGACTAATCCGTCATTAATTTACACTAACCATGATTAATTAAGCTAACCGCGATTAACTATGCTAATTGTATTTAATTAGGCTAAACTCGATTAATTAGCCTAACTATATTTAATTAAAATTAATTGTCGTTAACTAAAATAATTATGATTAATTAAATAAATTATGATTAAAATAAATAAATTACGATTAATTGAACTAACCTCAATTAATTAATCTAACCATGATTAATTAATCTAATCATAATTACTTAAACTAATCGCCATTAATATTAAACTAACCACCATTAAAACGCAATTAACGTCCTAATTCACATCACAAGTTGGAGGTTAATTCACTGATTTCCGGCAACGGCAAGCCCACGGTGACAACGGCGCAATGGCGTCGAGAACGCAACGCTCACGTCTCAAATGGAGGCTCGATGGTGGCCGCGGCGGCTCTTGGAGCTCACCGCCAAAAGAGGGGGCTCGGTTTTGGTGGTGGTGGTGGCTTGAAGCAACAGTGGCACGAACTGCTAAGCGAGCGGTGGCAAGAGGCGGTGATGGTGGCTTCAAGACGGCGGCGAGCAAGTGGCGGGCAACGGACCTTGAAGCTCGGTGGTGGAGATGGCAGTTCAGCGGTGAGGATAACAAGTAGCACGACTCCAAGCGATGGACAGAGGTGGCGTGGTGGTGAGTTGGGGTGTAGGCGGCGGTGGTGCTGGTGGTGAGGAGTTGGGTGGCGGCAGCAAGAAGAAGAAGAAGAGGAGGAGGAGGAGGCTCGGTCGAGAGAGAGGGGGGAAAGAAGAGAGAGGGAAGAAAAGAAAAAGGGGGTGGGGTGGGGTGGGGTGGGGAAAAAGGAAGAGAGAGAGAGAGAGAGAGAGGAGGGGAAAGGGGGATGAACGGGAGAAAGGTGGGGAGGAAACGTGAGGGAGAAGGAGAAGGAGGAGAGGGAGAAGAAGAAGACAAAAGAGGGAGGGGAGAAGGGGGATGTCACAGGATACAGAAAAATATTGATGTGAATAATTTGCCAGGCTTTAATACTTTGGTAAGCCCGAGTGTAGTTGGCTTTCAAAGGTCATTTGTGGAAATGTCCAAATACATGAAATGTCTTGGACCACTTCCTCCCTCCCCATTGACTAAGAAAAGTGACTCAGAAACGGGCAATCCTCGAAGACCCAGAAGTCTGTAAGGCTTGTGGTTTGTTGCTACCAGCAAATATTCATCAATCAAGTGACTCAGAAACGGACAATCCTCGAAGACCCAGAAGTCTGTTAGGCTTGTAGTATGTGGCTACCAGCAAATCTTCATCAACTATGGGATCATGGAACCAACACATCATGAGTAATTCCTGCTTTCTTCGTTTCAACAAACACCGGATTTCCAACGAACTCGATTTTCTCCTCCTGCGAGTTCTATTTGCAAGCGTGAAAGGCTAATAGATGGATATTCCTTGTTTTTCCATACTGTATTTCATTTCAATTTGTATGTTTGCACTAGAAGTATGCAAGTCAGTCGATGTGTTGAGCTCATCTGAGACAATTCGTGATGGTGATACTCTAGTGTCGGCAGGAGAAAAGTTTCAGCTAGGTTTCTTCAGCCCTGGAAACTCCAGCTACAGATTCCTCGCAATATGGTACCACAACATCCCAGAAAAGACCACTGTTTGGGTGGCAAATGGAGATAATCCGGTGAATGATTCGTCAGGGGTTCTGAGGATAGGTAGTGAAGGTAAACTAGTCCTTGTTGACCAAGCAGAAAGAGTCTTGTGGTCATCGAATAACATGAATGCTACTTCGCAAAGTGTAGTTGCTCAGCTCCTGGATTCTGGAAATCTAGTTTTGAAAGATGACAGTGAAAATGTCTCTGGAAACTATCTTTGGCAGAGTTTTGATCATCCCTCCAACACATTATTGGTGGGCATGAAGCTCGGGTGGGACCTGAGGATGGGTTTGGACCGGCACATGACATCCTGGAAGAGCGCAGAGGATCCCTCAACGGGAGACTTCACCTACGGTGTCGATCTTGGAGGAATAATTCCCCAACTAGTCATACGTAAGGGACGTGTCAAATACTTCCGAAGTGGGCCTTGGAATGGAATACAGTTCGGTAGGATGCCGATGGTTCCTAATTTGATATTCATCCCCAAGTTTGTCAACAATTCTCAAGAGGTCTACTTCACGTTCAACCATTTCAATGAATCCACCATCACGAGGTTGGTGTTGAACGCTTCAGGGAACCACCAACGGTACCTGTGGAGCGAGAAAACGCAGGAGTGGACCATGATTTATATGTTGCCATATGATGCCTGTGATGTCTACGGGAATTGCGGACCCAATAGCATGTGCACGATCAGCAATTCTCCAATATGTAGCTGCATGATTGGTTATCAACCGAAGTCACAGGCAGAGTGGGATACATTTGTGTGGAGTAGTGGGTGTGTCAGTAAGAACCCATTTAATTGTTCTAAAGGAGAAGGGTTTAAGAGGCTCAAAGGTGTGAAAATGCCTGATTTGTTGCAGTTCACGATGAACACTAGCATGAACCTTAAGGAATGTGAATTAGAGTGCTTCAAGAACTGCTCATGCAGGGCCTACGCAAACATAGACGCCACTGGAGGTGGAAGTGGCTGTCTCCTATGGTTTGGAGATCTTCTTGACGTCAGAATACTCAGCCGATCTGCGAATCAAGATCTTTACATTCGCGTTTCAGCCTCAGACCTCGGTAGTACATATAACTTTGTTTTATTTTTTATTCCTGGACTCATGATAATCCTATTCATCATTGATTTTGATCACCTTTAACCTCTCTCAATGTTCTCAGATTCAGTGAATTCCAAGGGGAAAGAATGGGTGGCCGTGGCGATTTCCATGGCATTTGTCGTGCTTTCGGTGGTGCTTTTTTTCTGCATTGTTTGGAAGAGGAAAAAACAAGCTCAAGGTACTCCATTTCCCTTAGTTGAGTTGAGCTCTTGCTCTATAGCAATTGAGGCTCTGACTAGAATTTGCTTTCAGAACGTCAACTATAATTCTTGGTTCTCTTTTCGTATCTTGGAGTCAAGTCATAGTATTGCTATTTTTGTTATCTGGGTTAACAATCAATAATGAAAGTTGATAGCATACAGAAAAGAATCTCATATTTTCTCATCAAGTCAAATGAATTTCAGATCTATTGATGCTTGGAAAGTTCATCGCTGAGGCCTCATTGCTAACACCCGTGTCTTAGTTGATACGTGCAGTAGCTGTTCATTGCTTGCATATAGGGGAAAAGTGTTAAAAAAGTTCTAAATCTTTTGTATTTGTGCCAATTTAGTAATAAATATTTTTTTTTGTGCCAATTTGGTCCTAAACATTTTCACTTGATACCAATTCAGTCATTTTTTTACTAATTTTTGCCGGATTTTGTTGATTGGGCATGATCGGCTGACGTGGCACGATCGGTACTAATGTTGATAATTTTTAATAATATTTTAATATGTTTTATTTTTTTATTTTCTTTTTATTTTCTTTTTTCTTTTTTCCTTCTCCACCTTCTTCCTCCAACTGGTCACCAAACCTTGGCAACCGGCCAAAGGTGACAGTCGACAAGGTTGAGGTCGACCTTGCCGGTCTCTGGCAAGCTTGTCAGCCACTAGTGAGTTTCGAGCCCTTGCCAGTGGCCATGAGGGCAACCTCACACGGGGTGGCGGGGCTCGCCCTCGTTGGATCCGAGGTTGCCCTCGTGGCCAAGGCCTCGCCAAAGACTGGGCGAGGGCTTGACCTAGCTAGATCCAACAAGGTCGAGGGCTGGTCGTTGAGGTCCAGTGACCGGCTAGAAGGAGGAGGAGAATGAAAAAAGAAAAAAAAAAGGAAGAGGAAAAAGAAAAAGAAAATTAAAAAATATTAAAATATTATTAAAATTTGTACATGTAAGTGTCGATCGTGCCACGTTAGCCGGCCGGCGCCCAGTCAGCAAAATCCGACCAAAATTAGTCGGAAATGACTGAATTGGCACCAAGTGAAAAATGTTTTAGATTAAATTGGTATAAATACAAAAGGTTTATGATTTTTTAAATACTTTTCCCCTTGCATATAGTTCATTTATTCTGGGGAAAAAAAGAACATATGCTCTGATGAAAGTTCAATGGTCAACAGGGATAACGTTCCACCTTCAGGCTGAAGATGAGAACAACTTACAGCTTCCGATCTTTGATATGGTCACCATTTTACGAGCAACTAACAACTTTTGTGATTCAAATAAGTTAGGAGAAGGAGGTTTTGGCCCCGTATACAAGGTAGAGTTTAGTCTACGATTTCATATGTCATACAAAAGAACATTACTCTTCATTCCGCATTTCATTTTTATTGTCCCCTGTCACTCGGGAAAAATTATGCAACTCACTTGTCAGGGTCAGCTGTCAAATGGGCAAGAAATAGCAGTCAAGAGATTGTCAGAAGACTCTCGGCAAGGTCTTAATGAATTTAAGAATGAGGTCATGTTGATCGCGAAGCTTCAGCACCGAAATCTTGTTAGACTTCGGGGGTGTTGTATTGAAGAAGAGAGGATGCTAATCTATGAATACATGCCTAATGGGAGTCTGGACTCTTTCATATTTGGTTTGCTCTGTTCAATACCTTCTCTGTTTGATATCCATTCAATATGCAATTTGTTGAAAATATCTTTCATCCAAAATTACTGATTAGAAAAAGGTTTAAATCAGGTAAAACAAGGGAAAATTCTCTAGTGTGGAGAAGGCGATTCGACATTATCATAGGAATTGTGCGGGGACTCCTATATCTCCATCAAGATTCAAGATTGAGAATCATACATAGGGATTTCAAAGCAAGCAATGTGTTGCTTGACAATGAGATGAACCCTAAAATATCGGATTTTGGTGTGGCTAGAGTCTTTGGCAGAGATCAGTCACTAGCGAAAACAAAGAGGATAGTCGGTACTTAGTAAGTAGTGAGAAGGATTTTCATGGGCTTACACATTCACATTCAAATTCCTTTTCTTTTTATCCATATTGTTTTGCTTGCAGTGGTTACATGGCACCAGAATACACAATAGATGGGCTTTTCTCAACAAAATCAGACGTTTTTAGCTTTGGGGTACTATTGCTGGAAATAATATGTGGAAAGAGGAATAGAGAATTCAACCATCCGGACCATTGCTTCAATCTTCTCGGACATGTGCGACAACGCTCTAATCTCATAATACAGCAATACTTCCGTTGGACATGGCCTAAAAATTCAATTTTTTTTTTTTTTGTCAGGCCTGGAAGTTGTGGCTTAAAAGGAAGGTGCCCGACTTCATAGATCCACAACTTCCAAATTCTTTCGATCTATCGGAAGTTGTAAAATGCATACAAGTCGGGCTATTATGTGTGCAACGGCATCCTGACGATAGACCAAATATGTCATCTGTGCTACTGATGTTGGACAGTGAGAGTGCTTCCCTACCACAGCCCAAGCAGCCCGGTTTCTACATTGAGAGGAGCTCTGAAAACACTGACGTTGAAATGAGTCGAAGAGATGGTAACTCAAATAAGATTACCATGACATTATTAGAAGGTAGATAGATTGCTAAGTATGTGCAGTCTCTCGCTTCTGCTGAGTCTTTCCAATGCGAGATAGCAATGCATCACTAACCGAGAGATGTTCCAAGTTCACCAAAAGCGATGTACCTAATCATGGAAGAAATCAACAAGGCGAAGTTTAACGTTGGTCCGTTTCCTCCAGCTGCTAAAGCGGATTGGTAAGAAAGACATTTTGTAGCTGGGAAAGTGGGAATTAACAGCAGCCCCACCCCAAACTCCGAGCATACACTGTGTTGGCAACATCTATTTCAATACCATGTTTTGACTATAGCAGTAATAAGAAAAGAGTCTTAATAAATGAAATGCTCGATTATTTTTATACCAAATGATGTTACAATCATATGATACAAGTTTTCAAAAAAGGAAATAACTTCTTGCACTTTCTTAGCATAATATCCTATCTTTTGCAGGCTAGGCATTTCCATTAACTAGTGAAGTTCCACATTCTTCAACCTTAAATGAAGCATCAGGTTGAAGAATCAGTTTATAGTCGCTTCTTGTCGCTCTGCAACTGTATCAGAAGTCCATGGTCATGTCAAAAATATTCTGCTAAAATTGAACTTCGTTATGCTGGTACACATTCGATGGTTGATTCCCTGCAAGTGTTATTGACATGGACACCGTTGCCTTTCACGAGGCCAAGTTGCTCTTGCCCGAGGCTACTCTAGGCCGTCATCCAGGATCAACATTCTACTAGACATTATAGGAGCATAACCCTATATTCTGTACAGTCTTTTACGATATGTCGAGAACCACGCGTGTATCACGTTCGCTTCGCTCTGGACACGTATGTCATGCTCTTCCTGTTATTCAGCATGAATTTGCCCGTGCTCTTCTGCTAGTCATAGGGGCCAAAAGTCACGAGCTCTCGAGAATTTGCCCGTAGAGAAATATGAGATAATTTCAGTTGAAGGAGACGGAGAGAGAGAGAGAGAGAGATGATGGAGAAACTTAGCTGATTTGGTTGACCACAAGTTCAACAATCTCGTCCAATCCCAGGATCTGTGCTTGTCGTGAAGCTGACTAAATGGACACTTCGAGAAGGCCCAGGCTCCAATTCTCTCTGGTGAGGTCTTTTTCGAACAGTGGCTATATAGGACGACGGACTAGCCAGCCACGTGGTCAATCCACGTGAATCAGATGCAAGACATGCCCAGGACATACTTGCCTTGTCACATCTTTCATCAGTCAGCACCCTCTATTTTCACAACTACAATTTTGCACCCTCAATTTCAAGGGAGATCATGACAATTAAACTCTTGTATTCTCGATCGATGTGTGATTTTGTCTTCATTGTTTTAATTTTGTTAAATTTACTCTTTCTACCATTTGGATGGAACCAATTCTGCCTATCTAATCGATTATCTCTCTCTCAATTTGACCAGTTTGGTTCCATTCAAAAAGTAATAGAATCACAGTTAATGTTGGCCAGGCATTCACGTACTATTTTCGGCATTGCGCCCTCTTTCTAATAATAGTACCCCTACCCCTTTTTCTCCATCCACAGCTGCTAACGAACCCCTAGCTTAATCACCACTAAAGCCCATCGACACCATTGCCAAAACCGATCGTCGAGGTCTCCTAGCCACCCGCCACTTCCACTGCCGTCATTGCGACGGGACCCACCATAGCACCTCCTCTCTCTCTTTCACACCTAAAAAAAATGGCAAAAAGCAGACGTGTAGTGAAAAAGAAGCATCAACAATGCCATAATCTTCGTGGATTTCGGAGTAGTTGGACCGACCACAATTGTCAAAGTCGAACTTGACTTTTTCCCCGCGTGTGCCGGCATTGAGGCAAAAAACAAATCCATGTCTACACCTTAATCTTCCCTCATACTTCCCTTTCACGTGGGGGAATCCTCAAATGGAAATTGCACAATTCAGAACGGCTAGAGTCCCAAACCAAACACTCCCAAATATCAAGTCAATAGACCAGACATCTTTAACCAACAAATTATATGGTATTGGCATGGATAGATTGTGTTATTAATCAATGGTGATCGGTCAGTTTGCCATATCTAAGTTAGTATTTCACGTTACCACATCTCGACGATGTTATGCAATATATTCTCCCAAGCTCCCCAGGGTTATACTTTCATCTAAGTACACAACACTTTAACTAATAAATTTCATTAGAAGTCCTACAACATTACGTATGGGGTTTGTTTGATTAATTGACAAATTAGATTATGCAATCAAGTCCTCGAGCATTTTCATTAAATTTTGATGAAGTCCTTCTTTGTCATCATTTCTTTTATAAGAGTGATGTCCCATTGTCATATGGACTATACCCGGTGATGGACTTTGTTGCACTACTTTGAAGACAAATTGCAAAACCAATGGGCTCATGCATATATATTCGGCCGACCCCACCGTTTAATATCCCGTTCATTGAAATCATCCTTTGCTAGTCCCGCTCATAGAGATTAATTCTTATTGAAAAAGTGAGAATTCTTGAGACAGAAACATATTAAGAGGGAAACAACATAAACATCAAAACATTCATTAGAAAGGTCTGATTCTATGCTACTTGAGTCCAAATAACCCCGAGGCAATGTCCAAATCTCGCTTAAGTGTGGAGGATGGTATGACCCCCCGTCTCATGAGGTGATTTATCCACCGTAATCGGAATAAATAACGAGACAATATCCCAACCTCGTTAGACTGTGGAGGGGGTTGTCCCATGGTCCCCGAAGGTGGTTTGTCCACAATAATCGCCATAAGTAAGAACAGCACAAATTTCCTCTAATTCAAATACCCTATAAGGCAATGTCCCAATCTCGCTCGAGTGTGAAGGAAAGGTTGACCCCATTGTCTTTTGAGATAATTTATCTATCACGATTGAAATAAGTAACACCTGAGGTAATATTCTAATCTCGCTTGAGTGTGGAGGAGAGGTTACCCCACGGTCCTATAAGATGGTTCATCCGCTGCAACGAGCATAAGTAAGAATGCCACAAATTCCCTCCATGATTGTAAACAATTTTGGTTTACAAATCATTCATAAAGTGATATTGCATACTTTGGCTTGAGTATCTAGATAATTTGCTCTTTTTAATATAACTATTCCTTGTACATGGCGATGTCTAAATCAACTTTTATATATGGCTCGCATAAACTTTTAGTGTTCATTTCCACAAATCTCGGGTCATGCTTGCGTCTTGTACACCCACAAGTCTCTGATGGCCAAGTTCGGTTTAATTCAAAATTGATCTGTCACTTTCTATACATTTAACTAATTATATATATCGTCTAGCTAAAAACATACACTTATTCTAATTTAGGTTAAATACTTACGTCCATTTCACATGACCATTTTCCCCCATGTCGGGCTCCAACTTGGCTATGAGCCGTCCACCACGTGTCAACCCTCTATAAGGCTAACTAAGCCTAATTTCAGAGTGTGGGATAAAGATTATTGAAATGCGACAAAGGCGTCACGCGGTAGCTAGCTCGTCCCGAACGTCCTGGATTCTACCAATTTCTACCATATAAATAATTGTTTATTAAAGAATTGGAAATTTCCTTAAAAGATAGTGTTGGGTCAAAATCCCTTTTTGACTTTATCATGTGTATTGAATGAGCAATAATGGTGCTTAGCGCTTCTGCTGCTCTAGCATATAGTCTTCGTTTCACATGGTTGCAGACCCAAATTGATTTCAATTGCAGGTGCTTCTAGAGTCCCGTGGGGACAAAAGTGGGACCGGTCCCAATTTTGCCCTACCTTTTCTTTTTCTTTTTTTTTTCTTTTTTAAATATTGTAATTTATCTAAAATAATGTGAGGGTTAATCAAATCGACAACAAATTTATATTATATATCGTAATTTACTTATAACCATTGTAACTCATTTATAGCCATAACTATTAATTTATTGTTTTGGACGGTAGTTTGACTATAGAGTCCTTAAGCGGAAATGGTAACCACTTAGTAATTGACCCACAACATGTTGATATGCCTCAAATTTTCTAAAGTGATGATACGGATTTTCCCAAATAATTGTAATTTTCTGATAATTGTAATTGACAAGTTAATACCTTAAATTATCGTAAGGTTGAATATCCCATAACTGGTGTCTTCATATGAAAAATCATGAATTATATAAATTTATTGTGAATTTGCTTTTACAATCTCAATAACTTGTCTCAATGATTGTAATGCTTAGCCTTAGGGCCCTATCAATTAGTAATTATGTTACGCCCGGAACCTTGAGCGTGTGCACATCCCTCGGTGGTCGACTAAATTGCGATATTCCCATGACGCATCGTCGACCCAATCGATTTATGCACAAGCGGAAGCGAAATAAACAATCCCCAAACAAGAAACATAGGATAGAAAAGCAGGACAACAATTTCACAAAAGGCACACTTTTATAAACACACTAGGTTTATACACAGAGGTGAAAAAGCAAAAAGGGCTACCAGACTACCCAACCCCGGACCCTATCTATTTGGGATCCGGGTTCACTGCAACATCATCAGGTGGGTCAGCTACCCCCTCGCCCGCAGCCCATTAGGCCCATGTCGAAACCCTATAGGAGACCTTCCCATACCCCATTAGGCCCATGACGAAACCACACCCTGTATCGATGAGATACCAAGGCCCTCAGCGACCCAAATAGTGGTCACAATGAGATCATGAAGCCAAGGACCCAAGGGCAGGATGTCGGTACTCTGTTTGCTAAACCCCTGCGGCCGCCCAAAACGAACCGGCCTCGCCTCCATCTAAGGACCTGCAAAGGTTAAGCCCATGACGGGATGAGACAATGTCTCAGCAAGTCTACATCTTAAACCCCGATTATAAAGGAAATACACCTAGAGGCAGTTTAATCGCACATCACAAAAGACTCACCTCGTCTCAGTTCTTCCCTGCACATCAGCATAGTTCATATAGCAGATATATGCAGTAATAATACTCAATCAATTGGAATGCCACGGCTTATATCTCAAACCATCACAGGGGTCCTGGCTATAAGGCCAATTTGTTATGCCATGTCACATTCCGCACCACACAATTTTTTTCCATAATCAGGCGTGGTTAAAACACTCATTCATGATTTCCAATTTTATCACAGCCCAACAGGCACGGCCTACTCGACGTTTGGCGATCTTCTGGCGTAATCAAACATCGTCTCACCCCATTGAACACGACAACATCTACTTCTAGACGGCAATCTCGAATGAGTATCGGTCCAGCTTCTATTGCGATCGGCATCAACATATAGGGGCATCATCCACCAGACGCACATCGGAGACGGGTTTTCATAACCATCACACGACCACTCAATCCTAGTTAAGGACATTGTGCTTTGCACTCGAATGCCTCAATTAAGATAATGAACTTGGCATGTTTTCTTCATATTAAAAACACCCGATAAAATAATCGTATGTGGGTACATGGTCAGTTTAAGCCAAAAATGTGATATCCTCCCTTTTAAAAATCCCACTATTTAATATAGTACTTAAAAACATTTTTTGCGTCCAAAACTGACACCCGGTGTTTTCTAATTAAATACCAAAATTTCATAATTTTGAAATAATAACTAAAAATTAACAATCATTACTTAATTGCACAATCTAGAAATTATTTGCACAAACTAAGCACACCATGACAATCAGCACGAAATTCTAACGATAAGCTATCCAGATATAATTTCCGGAAAATATTAAATAATTATATAAATGCAAATTAATTACATAAATGACTAATTAAGCTAAATATGCTAGTCTAACCACCTAATTGGACTTAGAAAAATAATGTACTAAGCTAAATAAATTCTACAATCTAATTAACCATTAACTAAACTAATCTAACCACCTAATTAGCTTAATTAGCCAACTAAATCACTAATTAAACTAAACTAACCACCTAAACCAAGCTTAGACTAATCTAATTATTCACTAAGCATAATTAACCCCTAAGTAAGGTTTAGCAAGTAAACTCACCGAATTAGCGAGCCGGTGAGTTCACGGCAACGGCGACTCGGAGGCAAACGAAACACAAGCCTGGAGCGATGCCAAACGAGGTCCGAAAGAGGTCCGAAACATCCCTTGCAACTCACTGCTCGAGCTGTTGGACGATCGGCTCAAGAGGAGCTAGGATGACTAGCGGGTGGAGCTAGGCGGCCACCAGACAAGGGTGCTGGTGGCTTGAGGACTCCGAGACAGCGACGAAGGCGGCTCGACAGCTTCGAACGGTGGCTGGGCGAGCTCGGGACGGCTTGGACGTGTAGGACAACATGTGAGTGAGATGGGCACACGGGCGTGGTTGAGTAGCTCCGGTGGGCTTGGGCGGTGCTCGATTTGCTCGGACAATGGCTAGCTCGGTTGTAGGGGGTGCTGGCTAGTTTCTTTGGTTTTCTTGGCTCTCAAAATAACAACAATGGAGGTAGAACAATATGGAAGACGAAGAAGTAGAGGGGTTGCAGTTGGAGGGGGACAAATAACCCTCAAATTCTTCACAAATATCCTAAACCACTAAAGTTCTTGCCTCAAAAGTCCATAGCCCATCCTCAGCCAATTTTCCCTCCAAGACTTTCCCAACAAGCCACCAAAGTGGTCCAAAATGTTCCTGCCCCCATGGCATACGAATTTTGTGCCATTTCCCTTCAATTTCAACTCAAATCCACATCAATTCAATCTAATTGGTGCGCACAAATTCCAGCTAAGGTATCCACATTAAATCCTTGCCATTCTCTCACTAATTGATCCAACTTGACGGCAAAAAACTCACCAAAAAATGGCCCTCTTAATTTCTTGGTCCAATATCGGCCAATTTTGATTTTTTGCCAAAAATCCGGACTTGCCAAAAAAATTTCGGAGGATGAGTTGATGTTCCTAAAATAAATTGTGACACACCAGAACTTTCAATTTCTGAAACCAAGTTCAATTTCACGATTAATTTCAATCGAACGCGATTTTAGCGTGATCTAACCTACCAAGTAGCTTTTAGAAATTTTAACACTTTTTGTCACGCCTCGAACCCCGAGCGCGCGCACATCCCACTACGGTCGATCAAATATGCGACATCCCAAGATACGTCACCGACCCATTCATTTTATTACGCATGCGGAAGCGACACGAATCCCCTGACAACATTTAACTTGGGATAGAAAAGCAGACAATCAATCACAATACCAAACACTCATTTACAAGCACATAGACTTAAATACAACTCTGGGCTGTCTACAAAATAGACCAGCTCGACAAAAGGGGGAACTATCCTAACACCAACTAGCAGGACACGTTCACCAATACTTCAGTCTCCACCTTTCCAGACTTAGGGCTTCGGGTCCTCCACGACCGCCATCTAGGGACTTGAAAATTTAATCCCACAACCGGGATGAGACGATGTCTCAGCAAGTTCAACCCCCTAAACCCCTATTAGAAAGAAAATACGCCCCGAGTGGCCTAGCCACATCACACAGAGAACTTACCTCGCCTCAATTCCTTCCTACAGGTTAGCACAGTTCATATCACTCAATCATATGCAGCAGTAAGAACTTAAACAACCGGAATGCATTCACTTTCATATAACTAACAACCGCGGGGTCCTGATTATAAGACTAAATCGTTATGACACGTCCCATTCCATGCCACACAATTCCGTCCCATAATCCGACACATCAAATTCACTCAACATGCATTCCAATTGTTATCCACTACCACACAAGGGCATAGCCTACTCGCAGTTCGGCTATCTACTGACACTAATGCCAGGCATCGCCTCCCCCCATGGAGCGTGGCTTCGTCAGTACGTCGACGGCATTTCCGAAGGAGTATGGGCCCAGAATCTACTGCGACCCGCAACCACCGCGTGGGCATCCCATATAGGGGCAAGTCCGGCTCAACAGCCCAGGACGCTTCCTCCTAATTATCACACAGCCAAATCATACTCGGCCCCAGGACACTTTGCATTTCACTCAACGTTTCCACTTAAAATAGTGATCCCGGCCATTTTTCTTCATATTAAAAATATTCCAGAAATTAATCACGTGCGCGGGGACACGCTAATTTCGAATCAAAAAGCCAATATCTCACTTTTTCAAACCCCACTATTTAATATAATCATTAAAATCCAATTTTTGCATCAAAACCCAACACTTGGGTTGTTATGAATAAAATCCATATTTATCACCATCAACACTCAATTTGCCACACCCATTTATCAAATTCAAATTCTAAATGCACAGCAGCGATCAACACAAAATTCTGAGAAAAATAAAGTTCCAAAATAATTTTCAGAATTTATTAAATAATTAAATTTATTCCGAAAATTAATTAAATAATAATATCCCTATCTTTCACGATCCACGCTCAATTCGTAATATCCAATTATCAATTTCACAATCTGATTATACAGCAGCGACCCGCACGAAATTCTGAGAATTTTGGGTCCCAACAAAATTTTCGGAATTTAATAAATAATTAAATTTATTCCGAAAACAATTAAATAATAATATTTTAATAATTTCGAATAATAATATATTATTAAATTATTTAATGATTTCGGAATATTTAAATAAATCAAAAGTAAATTCCTTTATGTCACATCAATGTTTATATTAATGTAAACATTCACTTAACCTTAATTTAATCACACTTTAAGCTAATTAAACACATTAATATAATCCACACTTAAATAAATCAAACTAACCACCCAATCACACTTAACATAAACTAAGCACACCTAAAGCATAATTAACCCTCTAAGCGAGGTTTAGTGAGCTAAACTCACCGGATTAGCGAGCCGAGCAGACCAAAACGACGAGGACGCTAAGGAGAAAAACTTTCCTCAAAGTGGGCCGAGCATCCGGGCTTGGGAAGGCGGCCAAAACAGGCCAAAACCGAGCTGGAATACCCATTTTTGAACTCCCTGAATGATGTTGGATGGGGCCGAATCTGAGGCTGATTCAAGCCGGGCAAGGCCGGCGGAGGACCAGGGGACTCCGGCGGGCTAAGGCGAGGGCGCACGGCGGCGGAGGGAGCTCCGGCAAAGGCCCGAGCTGCTCAGACGAGCTGCTGGGACGTGGCCTGGCGCGGATGAGGGCGACGGGCAGGTGAGCTGACCGGCGGGGCGGCGTGCGGGCGGCGCGGGGCGGCGGCGACAAGCGAACAGGCGAAGCTGCTGGCTTCAAATGATCTTCGGCTTGCTGGCTGCTCCAGCGTATTCCCAGATCTGCTGGGCGTCGAACAACCACCGAAGAAGGAGGAGAGAGGGCGACGGTGGCACGGCCGGCGAGCAGCTTGGCGGCGGCGGCGGCGACGACGAGCTCCGGCGACGGGCGACGGCAGCGAATGATGTGCGAGCTGCTGGCCGAGCTCCTCCCTGCATCGCTCGCCCCTCCCCCTTGCACGGTTCAAACATGGAGGAAGAAGATGAAGATGAAGAGAGAGAGAGGGATGGGACCATTCCCTTTTCTTTTCCTTTTTTTTTCTTTAATCCCACAAATGGCCCACCATGACCTCATGCATGACATCACACTCCACTATCTCCCACAACCTTATTCCAATGGGTCCATTTTATTTTTCCGCCGGGGCCTAAAATCTTGTACATTAATTTATTCAATTCCCATCAATTCTCTTCCAATTGAGTCCAATTGAAGTCCATAAAATTAATCCAATGTCACCACTATTCAATTCACATCTTCACTTGTCCATAGAACCAACTTAAGTCCCAAAAGTGCGACTAAAGGCGGGCTTACTAATTTCTCGAGCCAAATTAGCCATTCTCTTATTAATTTGCTGAAAGACTCGGCTTGCATGAAAAATATTTCGAAGATGAAGCAATGATCCTAAAATGATTTGTGACACACCCAGACTTCCAATTTCTAAATTCGATCTCAATTCCACGGTTAATTTCACTTTGGCACGATACTAGTGCGGCCCAACCTATCGGGTAGCCTTTAGAAATTTTCGTGCATTTGACCTGTGGTTGATCATCTCAAGCCACAATGTACACATCTTTGAAACATTGGCGACTTTCGGTTGTCGGGGAAATCTCAAGGTTTCAAATACGAACACAGGGTACCCAATCGATAGAAAAGTCAGTCCAGTGTCGATCGACCAGAATTGTGCGATCTGATGGAATCACCCACACCTGATCACATGCCTTTGTCGAGTCGACCTATCTCCGGTCTCTAATCGATTTTAATCGTGCCGTAATGACCCTTGCAGATTAGCTCGGTCGAAAGGTCGCTTCCCAGTCAAATTCTCGAGTCTAATGCATTAGAAACTTTTAACAGCTTCACCCGATAGACTAGTTTTCACATGGGTGGCCGACTCAAGGAAATGAACTATATGCGTGCCAACGAAATGCCCAACTCAATTTATTGAAAATAGGATTGGAAAATCGGGATGTCACAACTCTTCCCCTCTTATAAAAATTTCGTCCTCGAAATATAAACCTTTACCGATTCTTAACAAAAAGGTGAGGGTACAGTCGTCTCATATAATCTTCTCTTTCTCATGTTGCTCCTTCTGCACCAATACTGCCATATCACTGCTATCTTGCCCAAACCACTTCGGATACAAAATACTAAACACTTGCTCACTTAAAATTCCACATGTCTTCGATACAAACTCTGCGAAGCTAAACTGGTGATTCTGAGCAGTCTCTAAACTGTCTCTGATAATTACAACTGAATCACTGATTTCTGACCCAACTCTGGACTTGCGATTTTCTGATCTCTGATCTCATCTCAACAGACTGAAATCCTGTACACTTTACTCTGCACTGATTAAAAAGAAACTATTTGACTGATCTACTGAAACTAGGAACCTCTAGTCAAGATCTGATATAACTCTGACACTGATCGCGGTAACTGCAATCACTGACTACTGTACTAACCCTGGCATGTGATCCTTCTTTCCCTGACTTTATCTCAACAATTGAAATTCTGCACCCTCTGCTATGCACTGCTTAAGAAAGAATCATTTGAAAGCTCTGCCAACTTGGAACATCTGATCTAGATTTGAAATACAATTCACCCTCGGCACTTCATGCAGATGATTTATATGATATACACACACTTCGGTGTTCCCACTTTGTGACAAGACAGAATCTCCAATTTCTGAAATTGAACTTAGATTAGCGGTTAATTTCACTCTGACACGCTTTTAGTGTGACATAGTCTATTAGATAGTTTTCGGAGCTTTTTAGGACAAATGACCCGTGGTCGATTTTTTTTTAGCCACGACGAACCCACTTGACACATTGGCGACTCTCGAGGGTCGTGAAAATCTCGATGATTCAAATACGAACACAAGGTACCAAAATGACAGTAAAATCAAATTAGTATCATTCGACGAGAGTTTTCCAATTTAGTGGAGTCACCCATGATCGGTCATTCATCTCAGTCGAACTGACCTATCTCTGATCTTAATTCAATTTTTAACTGTGCCGTAATGATCTCTAAAGATGAGCACGGTCGAGAAGTCGATTCCTGGTCGAATTCTCAAGTCTATTTGCCTTAAAGTCCTTAATAACTCACCCAACTAGTCTAGTTATCTCGTAAGTGGCCAACTTAGAGAAAAACACTGTAATCGCGTCGATGAAATGCCCAATTTAACTAATCGAAATCAGAGTTTGAAAATCAGGATGTCACACACTCAAAACAAGATCTATTCGTACCGTCTGGACAACGCTGAAATTGCTATAATGAGCTTCTCATAAGATATCTTCTTTAATCTCGGCATCATCAACTACACACAATCGTCCTCAGAACTTTAGCATTCTGTCTTCAGAAACCTGAGAATCAACCTCTCTCTCATCTACATTCTCTTATAGAGTATTCTGAATTTCTGAATCTGTTCACTGAAGCGATTTGATTCTGACCTGTACTCTCGGCTCAATTCTGAGGGTAGTCATAAGATTCAAAAGGTGGCCTACCTTAGATTTGAAAACCGAATTTCGAACTTTCTAAAATAAGATCCAATCCTTGAGTATCAACTGTGCAACTAAGAACTTTCAACTCAGTGCATCTGCGACTTTGCTCACCTTTTCAGAGTGATACAAAATATCATAGTCATAATCCTTAAGGAGTTCCATCCAGCGACGCAGTCTCATATTCAACTTCTTTTGAGAATATACGTACCTGAGACTTTGATGGTCAATGAAGATATGAAATCTCTTTCTATATCGATAGAGCCTCTAAAATTCCAAATGAACATAACTACTGCAAGTTCTACGATGTGTGTCGAATAATTTAACTCACAAGATCTCAACTGACGGGACGCATATGCAATAACTCTATCATGCTGCATCAACAAGCAACCAAATCCTTTAAACGACACATCACTGCAGATCTCATAACTTCCAGGACTAGATGGAATAATCAGCACAGTGTGGTAGTCAGCTTCTGTTCAAGCTCTTGAAAACTACGCTAGCATTCATCTGTCCACACAAACTTTTCTTACTTCCTCAATAGTCGAATCAACTACAACGCTGACGCTGAAATCCCTTCCACAAAACTTCTGTAATATCCTGCTAATCCCCAGAGCTCCTAATCTCTGTCACTACAGTCAATATCGGCGAACTGATCGCTGCTTCAATGTTGGACAGGGTCTACGGAGATTTCTTCTCCTGAAATCACGTGACCTAGGAGCGCAACACGAGTCATCCAAAACTCACGCTTGCTAAACTTAGCATAAAATTGAAGAGTCCTCAAGGTCTGAAGTATCATCTTCTAATGTCTCTCGTGCTCCTCAGCACTCTTTGAACACACTAGGATAACTTCAATGAACACGATCATGACTGATTCAAGTACCCCTTAAACATTATGCTCATTAGACCCAAACAAACAGCTAAGGTGTCCATCAAACCACACGGCATTACAATGAACTCATAACTGCCATATCAAGTGCGAGATGCTAACTTCGGTATATCTTTCTTCCTGATCCTCAACTGATGATACTCTGACCTCCAGTTGATCCTGAAGAATATCGATGTACAAACGCAATAAACCGACTTTCTTCTTCACAAATAGAAAAGATGCTCCCCAAGATGATGCACTGAAACGTGTGAATCCCCTATTCAACAATTCATGCATCTGCACCTTCAGTTCTTTTAACTCAGGTAACACCATTCGGTAATGAGCTTTAAGGACTGGCTCTGTTCCGGGTGTTAATTCAATCACGAACTCTATTTCTCTTTCTGACAACAAACCTGACAATTCTTCCGAGAATACCTTAGAAAACTCATGTACCACGATTATAATCTCCATATTTGGCTCCTCAACTAACGCATTCATTACAGTTGCCATGAAGATTTAGTAACCAACAAATAGAACCAAGTCATCTTCAATGACAAATAACAAGGATTGAAGTTCCTCTTCAACTTTCAGTAATTCAGAACTTTCACACGCTAACTAAACAAACTGAATTATATCAATACCACGATTCAAAACAACAGAAAGCTCCTTGAGCCAAATCTTTTTATAAATGACTTTCAAGTCATACTTAAGCAAACCCCTTCAAGTACTACTATAGTCAGAGATTCATATTTACATTACTTTATTACCAATCCGAAAATCCTACAATCCTCACTGAAATTTCTGCTGCATTACTCTGATAAAAATATCTCAAAAACATTCTTCTTCAGATTGATGCATGGTCGATCCCATCATGCTCCTCTATCCATCCTAGTGGAGTAATGGTACTTACGCTCTCTTGGACTTACACGAACAATTCCTAACCCGATGGCCGTGCTAGCCACGTTCAAAGCATGATCCCCTTTTTACTCTGACACCAGGCTGACTCATGCCTCCTTTCCACTGACTCGGCACACAATCAGTAAGTCATCTACCTCCCATCAAGGAATATCATGCACCCTTCTTTGCACTGGGGTCTGTTCCAAGTACCCCATTAAATGTCCCGAAGCATGCTTCTTCTGTTATGTCTTATCAATGGCGGTGACAGAAACAGCTGTGATTCAATCTGTCTATACGGACAATCTTTCATCAAATAACTGTACTGGCGACCCTTGTAACAAGTCCTGTCTCTCTTACAGCACAGAACAAATCCCTGTCTTTTCTTACAGACACGACACACCTCGATTGAGTTGAGCACTGACTTTCCAATTCTACTTCTCTAGTTGGGTGAAACATGGCACTTTTCTTCTGACATCGACCTTTCTCCCCAATTGATTTTCGCCTCTGTCAAAATTGAACTCTGACTTAGATACGGAGGCTTGATCCTCGATCACAACTCCAAATTGGGCCTTAACAGGTACGGCAACAACAACGGTCACAACACTGGTAGCGGTAGATGTCACGCCCCGGACCCCGAGCGCGTGCCCATCCCTATCTGGTCGATAAAAATTTGCGACTTCCTAGGACGAGTCGCCAACCTTTTCCATTTTATTGCACATGTGGAAGTGAAAAGAAATCCCCTGACAGTAATCATCTCGGGATAGAAAAGCAGGATAATAGATACACAAACAAACATGTTTTTATATATACACTGAGTCATGTACATAGGTCTATGGCCAAAAGACTACAAAAGACTGGCCTTCCAAAAAGAAGCGGTCCTATCTGACCTACGCTTCCGATCACCTCCTCTCAGCTCCAGGTCCTCCACTCGACGACCCTGAAAATGTTGTCCCACAACAGGGTGAGATATCATCTCAGCGAGTCTAAGCTCTAAACCCCAATTAGGAGGGAAATACGCCAAGAAGCGTCCTAAGCACGCAATCACACAATCAAGGAGACTTACCTCGTCTCAGATCCACCCTGCAGATCAGTACAATTTATCTCATAGACAACACGAGAGCATGAGCAACAAATAAGCTCCAATAATTGAAACGCCACACTCAATTAATCATGCGTTCCTAGATTTGATCTCGGCATATAGCACGGCCTACTCTCAGTTCGGCGGTCTTCTGGCATTGCCAGGCATCGTCTCACCCCATTGAGCACGGCACGTCTCTTTATCAGACGGCTTTCCCGAAGGAGCATAGGGTCCAGAATCAACTGCGACCGGCTTCCCGTTGTCCAGGGGGTATCCCAAATAAGGATAACGTCCAGCTCAACAGCCCGGGACGATTTCTCATAACCATCACACGATCACTCAAATATGGCCCAGGGCACCGTGCATTGCACTCAAATGCTTCAATTAAAATGGTGAGCCTGGCCTTTTTCTTCGTATTAGAATTTCACATGAAATTACTCGTGTGTGGGTACACGGTCAACTTGATCAAGAAAAATTGATATTCATCCTTTTTTTTTTGAAATCCCACTATTTCATATAGTACTAAAAACCATTTTCGGTGTCAAAACCCAACACCTGGGATTTTCTGAATAAATATTGGAAATTTACAATTTTTGGAATTAAATACCAAAAATCAAATCAGCACTCAATTTGCATAATTTAACATTAAATTGCAGAAATTAACCACACCATTGCAATCAGCACGAAATTCCGGTCACCGGCTATCCCGGCCAAATTTCCGGAAAAATAATTAATAATTAAATAATTACTGAAATTAATTAAATAAATCAATTTAAATTCTAAAAATACTAAACTAGGCCAAAATCATTAAATTAATAACCAATACGGACTCGGAGAAATTCCCGAACCCTTCTAGATAAATAGTACAATTTATTTAGGCCTTAACTAAACCATGCTAACCACCTAACATGCTCAATTAAATAATTTAATTTCTAATTTAATCTAACTAACCACCTAATTCCTAATAAAAATAAATCTAACACCCCTTAAATGTCATTAACCTACTAAGCAGAGTTTACAGTATAAACTCACCCGTGTATCGCGAAACCGGTTCACCGCGACGACGACGTGACGGCGGCCGAAACCTTAATTTTCGGCGGCGTCAATGAACTTGGGCCGGGCCTAAACTTGGCCCAACAAAATCTCAGCCCAAATTGAGATTTGTTAATGACTTGGACTGGGCTTGATCTGGTCTTGGGCTGCTGAAAAGAAACAACTTGCTGGGCTTCAAAGTTGGACTGGATTGCTAGAGTTTTTGGGCCCAAGTAATCTGAATTTCGCTGGCTTTGTGAGGACGAGGCAAAGACGCTGGTTTTGCTCGAGCGTGGGAGTCTTCGAGGCAAAATCACGGCTTCGCTGGTGGTGTCTCGGACATTGGCCGCATCGAAGGGAATCAGCTTCGGTAGACTCCACTGGATGCACGAAGAAGTGAAGATGGCAGGTGCATGAGTCAACAAATGGATTTTCTATGGGTGTTGTTGACCAGCGTGGGGCTTCAATCGTGGGGAAATGAACGGAGGAAGAGGGTGAGTGGATGGGGGTTGCTTCGGCTTAAAAAGAAAGGAAAAATGGAGATGCAGAGGAAATGGAAACGAAGCTAGAACTTTGCGCAAAGGAGATGGGCGGCGGATAGAAGCAGATGGAGAAGCAGCTTCGGCCACTTGTTGGAGTCAACACGCGGGCAGCTTGCTCGTGTCTTCCATTGACTGTGGGCGCTGGAACTTGCTGGTCAACACTCGGCAGAAGGAAGCAGGGCTCGCGGACGTGGAGAACAAGAGATGGTGGGAATGGCAGAGAGCGTGGGAAGGGAGCTTCGACAAAAAACGAAAGAAAGAAAAGGACAGATGCAATCGGTCTTCAGCTCATCGCACGAAGGGAGAGAGGCGGTGGAGAGGCGTGTGAAGGAAGCCAAGGAGGGGCCCAATATCCTCAACCCTTAGCCATTACTTTAATTGCTTGTCCCCTTCATAATACTTTCTAGCCAATTTTCCATAAATGGCTCAAATTAAAGTCTAAAATATAGCCCCCCAAGCTTAATCCGAATTTCACTAAAAATGAGTTTCAATCTCTCCACTCAATTTCTTCACCAATTCTCTAAGTCGAGGTCCAATTTCGCCAAGGAAAAATCCCGAACAATTTTCTGTAAGTCCCTGACGCTCACATGCTCAGTTTAGAAGTCCCAATTTCCATCGATTTAGCCCATCTGAATTTCCGCTGATTTTCCGTAACGTTCGAATCAATTTTCCGCAAAAATTCCGGAATCTCTGAAAATTCTTCGGAGAATGAGTTGACGTTCCTCAAATAGCTCGTGACACCACATAGCTTTCAATTTTTGAAATCGGGTTCAAATTCACGGTTATTTTCAATCCGGCGCGCTTTTAGCGTGACCTAGTCTATCGGGTCACTTTTAGGAATTTTTGGTGCAATGGACCTGTGATCGATTTATCTCGAGTCACAAAGTACATCTTCGACACATTAGCGACTCTCAGATGTCGTGAAAATCTCGAGATTTCAATTACGAGCACCGGGTACCAAAACGACAGAAAATCAATTTAGTGTCGATCGATGAGAATTTTTCAATCAAGTGGAATCACCCACAATTTGATCACATATCTCAGTCGAATCGACCTATCTTTGATTTCTGATCGATCTCTGACGGTGCCGTAATGGCCCTTGCAGATCAACACGGTTGAGCAGTCGATTCTTGATCGAATTCTCAAGTCCAATTGCATTTAGATTCCCTAATTATTTCCCCAGATAATCCAGTTATCTCGTGAGTGATCAGCTCAGAGAATAGCACTATTAGCGTTTCGATGAAAGGCCCGATTTATTTAATCGAAAATCAGATTTGAAAAATCAGGATGTCACAGTAGACACAACGGCAACAACAACGGCTCGGTCCTAAACTTACTGGCCCAACAAGCTTCCAAGGAACACTAGCGCCTGAACGATCCCAACGAACCTAAGATCGTTCGGTGCTGCTACACTCTAAGTACCAACTTGCAGCGGTACTCTCACACTCGCGCTGGTCTAAGCCTGCACTCTACCTCGGGTACCAACTCTTGTCAGCATCCTACCCCAAGGTATAAGTCCTACCAACCTTCACCAAGGAGTCCTCCACTCCTGGTCACTCATCTTACAGGCTCTTTATAGACACCTGTTTTCTAATTCCAACATCAGGTTGAAATTTGAGTGACCCCACAAACAATCTACCAATCAGCTATCACTCACATGCATCAACGTATTAAAAGCCTTTTCTACTAACTATCCCATGACTCATCGCACCTTATCACTCCATACACAGACCACGCTCTGATACCACTTAAAGGGGGATGTCACGCCCCGAACCCCGAGCGCGCGCACATCCCACTGCGGTCGATTAAATATGCGACATCCCAGGATACGTCGCCGACCCATTCATTTTATTACGCATGCGGAAGCGACACGAATCCCCTGACAACATTTAACTTGGGATAGAAAAGCAGGCAATCAATCACAATACCAAACACTCATTTACAAGCACATAGACTTAAATACAACTCTGGGCTATCTACGAAATAGACCAGCTCGACAAAAGGGGGAACTATCCTAACACCAACTAGCAGGACACGTTCACCAATACTTCAGTCTCCACCTTTCCAGACTTAGGGCTTCGGGTCCTCCACGACCGCCATCTAGGGACCTGAAATTTTAATCCCACAACCGGGATGAGACGATGTCTCAGCAAGTTCAACCCCCAAAACCCCTATTAGAAAGAAAATATGCCTCGGGTGGCCTAGCCACATCACACAGAGAACTTACCTCGCCTCAATTCCTTCCTGCAGGTTAGCACAGTTCATATCACTCAATCATATGCAGTAGTAAGAACTTAAACAACCGGAACACATTCACTTTCATATAACTAACAACCGCGGGGTCCTGATTATAAGACTAAATCGTTATGACACGTCCCATTCCATGCCACACAATTCCGTCCCATAATCCGACACATCAAATTCACTCAACATACATTCCAATTGTTATCCACTGCCACACAAGGGCATAGCCTACTCGCAGTTCGGCTATCTACTAACACTAATGCCAAGCATCGCCTCCCCCCATGGAGCGCGGCTTCGTCAGTACGTCGACGGTATTCCCAAAGGAGCATGGGCCCAGAATCTACTGCGACCCGCAACCACCGCGTGGGCATCCCATATAGGGGCAAGTCCGGCTCAACAGCCCAGGACGGTTCCTCTTAATTATCACACAGCCAAATCATACTCGGCCCTAGGACACTTTGCATTTAACTCAACGTTTCCACTTAAAATAGTGATCCCGGCCATTTTTTCTTCATATTAAAAATATTCCAGAAATTAATCACGCGCGCGGGGACATGCTAATTTCAAATCAAAAAGCCAATATCTCACTTTTTCAAACCCCACTATTTAATACAGTCATTAAAATCCAATTTTTGCATCAAAACCCAACACTTGGGTTTTTATGAATAAAATCCATATTTATCACCATCAACACTCAATTTGCCACACCCATTTATCAAATTCAAATTCTAAATGCACAGCAGCGATCAGCACAAAATTCTGAGAAAAATAAAGTTCCAAAATAATTTTCAGAATTTATTAAATAATTAAATTTATTCCGAAAATTAATTAAATAATAATATCCCTATCTTTCACGATCCACACTCAATTCGTAATATCCAATTATCAATTTCACAATCCGACTATACAGCAGCGACCAACACGAAATTCTGAGAATTTAGGGTCCCGACAAAATTTTTGGAATTTAATAAATAATTAAATTTATTCCGAAAACAATTAAATAATAATATTTTAATAATTTCGAATAATAATATATTATTAAATTATTTAATGATTTCGGAATATTTAAATAAATCAAAAGTAAATTCCTTTATGTCACATCAATGTTTATATTAATGTAAACATTCGCTTAACCTTAATTTAATCACACTTTAAGCTAATTAAACACATTAATATAATCCACACTTAAATAAATCAAACTAACCACCTAATCACACTTAACATAAACTAAGCACACCTAAAGCATAATTAACCCTCTAAGTGAGGTTTAGTGAGCTAAACTCACCGGATTAGCAAGCCGAGCGGACCAAAACGACGAGGACGCCGAGGAGAAAAACTTTCCTCAAAGTGGGCCGAGCATCCGAGCTAGGGAAGGCGGCTAAAACAGGCCAAAACCGAGCTGGAATACCCATTTTTGAATTCCCTGAATGATGCTGGATGGGGCCGAATCCGAGGCTGATTCAAGCGGGGCAAGGCCGGCGGAGGGCCAGGGGACTCCGGCAGGCTAAGGCGGGGGAGCACGGTGGCAGAGGGAGCTCTGGCGAAGGCCCGAGCTGCTCGGACGAGCTGCTGGGATGTGGCCTAGCGCGGACGAGGGCAACGGGCAGGTGAGCTGACTGGCGGGGCGGCATGTGGGCGGCGTGGGGCGGCGGCGACGAGCGGACGGGCGAAGCTGCTTACTTCAAATGGTCTTCGGCTTGCTGGCTGCTCCAGCGTATTCCCAGATCTGCTGGGCGTCGAACAGCCACCAGAGAAGGAGGAGGGAGGGCGACGGTGGCACGACCGGCGAGCAGCTTGGCGGCGGCGATGGCGACGACGAGCTCTGGCGACGGGCGACGGCGGCGAACGATGTGCGAGCTGCTGGCCGAGCTCCTCCCTGCATCGCTCACCCCTCCCCCTTGCACGGTTCAAACATGGAGGAAGAAGATGAAGATGAAGAGAGAGAGAGGGATGGGACCATTCCCTTTTCTTTTCCTTTTTTTTTCTTTAATCCCACAAATGGCCCACCATGACCTCATGCATGACATCACACTCCACTATCTCCCACAACCTTATTCCAATGGGTCCATTTTATTTTTCCGCCGGGGCCTAAAATCTTGTACATTAATTTATTCAATTCCCATCAATTCTCTTCCAATTGAGTCCAATTGAAGTCCATAAAATTAATCCAATGTCACCACTATTCAATTCACATCTTCACTTGTCCATAGAACCAACTTAAGTCCCAAAAGTGCGACTAAAGGCGGGCTTACTAATTTCTCGAGCCAAATTAGCCATTCTCTTATTAATTTGCTGAAAGACTCGGCTTGCATGAAAAATATTTCGAAGATGAAGCAATGATCCTAAAATGATTTGTGACACACCCAGACTTCCAATTTCTAAATTCGATCTCAATTCCACGGTTAATTTCACTTTGGCACGATACTAGCGCGGCCCAACCTATCGGGTAGCCTTTAGAAATTTTCGTGCATTTGACCTGTGGTTGATCATCTCAAGCCACAATGTACACATCTTTGAAACATTGGCGACTTTCGGTTGTCGGGGAAATCTCAAGGTTTCAAATACGAACACAGCGTACCCAATCGATAGAAAAGTCGGTCCAGTGTCGATCGACAAGAATTGTGCGATCTGATGGAATCACCCACACCTGATCACATGCCTTTGTCAAGTCGACCTATCTCCGGTCTCTAATCGATTTTAATCCTGCCGTAATGACCCTTGCAGATTAGCTCGGTCGAAAGGTCGCTTCCCGGTCAAATTCTCGAGTCTGATGCATTAGAAACTCTTAACAGCTTCACCCGATAGACTAGTTTTCACATGAGTGGCCAACTCAAGGAAATGAACTATATGCGTGCCAACGAAATGCCCGTCTCAATTTATTGAAAATAGGATTGGAAAATCGGGATGTCACACATTTGACCCGTAATCAATTATTTTCAAGCCACATTGTGCATCTTCAACACATTGGCGATTTTCGGTTGTCATGAAAATCTCGAGATTTCAAATACGAGCATGTGATATTGCCAATCTTGCAATCAGTAATTTTTCTCCAATTGTTTGTAAGTAATTATATTAAATAATCTGATCATCAGAAGTTATCCTTTTTTCTAGTTTAGAATGGATGGTAAATTATTCAGGACACTATCAATGAGAAGAATGGATTCATCATGGATGAGCCGATAGAATGAAGAAGTTCTATGAACTATTCGGCTAACCTCATGAATTGGATCAGGTGCAAATCATAACAGATCTGAGTAATCCAAACACGAGATTGTGATGTGCCTAAATCACATAGATTGGTCCATTCTTTACCAACAAAGCCAATTACGAACCTAATCAATATTTGTACTCGTACTGGGATATATCCAAAGAAATTTTCACTTGGTCTTTCACCAAATCGGCAGCGTATATCCACATTCGACTATGATCAAACCAATTGAATAATTCTTTCTGCCACCACTGATCAAACCAATTGAATATTTCATTCTGCCACCATCAAGTTTGTCTGGAAAACGAATACAGCCACAAAATTTACACTAAACGCCTGTTTCTTGGAACCATCTTTCTAGAAAAAATACCCTCCTCGGTAGCCCCCAACCATGTTATAAACAAAATCCGACAAAACTCCAAGTCTGAGCCACACTATTACATATAATTCGCTATCTGGGTTCTGTTTCTTCAATGGAGATTCTTCATTCTCCTCTTCACTTCTTCATCTTCATCACGTTGCTTTCAACAGCAGCAGAGCTCAGCAGATCAGCTGACACGATAACTCTGTCTCAGCCGGTCAGAGATAACGAAACTCTAGTTTCAGCGGGAGCAAAGTTTGAGCTTGGATTCTTCAGCGCTGGAAATTCATCTAATCGGTATGTGGGCATATGGTTCTACAACATCCCGGCGAAGACCATTGTCTGGGTGGCAAATAGGGACGATCCAATCAACGGCTCATCAGGAGTTCTGCAGATTGGGACAGGAGGGAATCTAATCATCGTTGATGGAACAGGAAGAGCCGTTTGGGGGTCCATAAACACAGCAAATCTGACCTCCAATAACGTGGCTGCGCGGCTTCTGGACTCTGGGAATCTAGTCCTGATAGATGAAAACAACCATGGTTCGGGGAATTTCTTGTGGCAGAGTTTCGATCATCCTTTCGATACATTACTAGCAGGGATGAAGCTAGGATGGGACCTGAGGATCGGTTTGAATCGGTACCTCACTTCCTGGAGGGATTTGGACGATCCTTCCACAGGAGACATCACATACGCAGTTGAACTGCAGGGACTGCCCCAGAAGTTCCTCCGCAGGAATGCTTCAGTAATTGAACGAAGTGGGCCTTGGGATGGTAATCAGTTCAGTGGAGTGCCGATGAACCCGAATGCAATCATCAATCCCAAGTTCGTGATGACTGCTCAAGAAGTGTACTTTACTTATCAACTCAACAATGATTCCACCATCACAAGGGCAGTGCTCAGGCCCTCTGGTACGCTTCATCGCTGTGTCCGGAGCAATAACATGCAGTGGACAGTCATATATGAGCTGCCAAATGATTCCTGTGACGAGTATTCAAAATGTGGGCCTAACGCTGTGTGCACGATTGGTGATGCCCAGATGTGCAGCTGCCTGACCGGGTACACCCCGAAATCACCCCAGGAATGGGCGATGCATGTTTGGTCCAGTGGGTGCGTTAAGAAGAAGCCCTTGAATTGTCCTAAAGGAGAAGGGTTTGAGAAGCTGGAGGGTGTGAAGGTTCCTGATATGTTGAGTTACTGGGTGAACAAAAGCATGAGCCTTGACGAATGCAGGGCCAAGTGCCTGAAAAATTGCACTTGCACCGCATATACCCAGGCGTACATTGCCGGGAAGGGTAGTGGATGTCTGCTTTGGTATGGAGATCTTATCGACATCAGAAAGCTCATCCAATCAAGCAGCAATCAGAATGTTTTCATCAGGGTCATGGCGTCTGACCTAGGTATATATTCGAAATTCAATGAGGTTAGATTTTTGTCTCCATCTTGTCTCCCAAGCTGCTCCTGAAATTTTTCTTCCATTGTGGGTCGTAGGCAATCATAAGTGGAAATCGTGGTTGGTGGTGGCAGCAATCGCCGCATCACTCTCTCTAGCAATTCTTTTGCTACTCTGTTTCTGGAGGAGGAGAACCAAAAAACGTCTAGGTAAAGTGACTTTCTTCCTCAGCAAATATCGACCTTGGTTAAAAATCTCTCGTACAATTATTTCACTTTCCTCAAGGCACTTTCAAACATTGTATAAGCTATTAGGCATCTTTCCTACTCAACTTTGTAAGAATGCTAGAATCAGGGCTTCATTGGTATTACTGCGGCAACAAATGGGAGGTTCATATAAATGAGCAATTAAACTAGCCAATGTATTGACTTAAGTTCATCGCTATTCAAACTTCACGAAGATCTTTTCCTAAAACAGAAAAGTGTATCGAACAATTTCAAGCTGATATACGGCAAAAGTGTCTCCCTTACACAAGTCTTCAACTATTTTTGGCAGGGAAAATATCAGAGGTGCAAGCTGGGAGTGAAGACAACTTGGAGCTGCCTATACTAGACTTGGAAGACATTACTAAAGCGACTAATAGCTTTTCGTCTCTCAATAAAATCGGAGAGGGTGGTTTTGGTCCTGTCTATAAGGTAAGGACCTTTTCGATATCACTATCTATGAATATGGACATTGGTTTTATGAATATTGGCTGGATCTATAAGAATTCACCTATCCCAATAATAAGAAAGGGAGAAGGGGTGCTTCGTCACAAAGGAGATCAGTCCATCAAATAAAAGTTAAAGAGAGTATTTATGCTCGTCAACTCTCATACGAGCTTGGGGGGGGGGGGGGGGGGGGGGGACGAACTTGGATATGTACTTACCGAATTAGACATGGATATGTGATTGATTTAGCTTCATCATTTTGAATGGTTGTCTCGAATGGTGAACGTAAATATTGTAGGGTCTAACGTCCGATGGAGTTCAAATAGCTGTCAAGAGGCTGTCGCAGAACTCGAGACAGGGTTGTGACGAGTTCAAGAATGAAGTCTTGTTGATTGCAAGACTTCAACACCGAAATCTTGTCAAGCTATTGGGATGCTGTATTGACGGAGAGGAAAGGATGCTAGTATATGAATATATGCCAAATGGAAGCCTTGACTCGTTAATATTTGGTATGTTCCTAGCACCACAACTTAGTCTCAAACTGTCGTTGATTACTTTGAACTTTTCTTTTCAGATAGGATTGATCCTATTTTAAGTTAGTTCGTGGTTTTGACTGTGAATTCCTATGGTTGATTTGGGTCTCCCAAAAACACTGGTAGGTAATAGAGGAGGTAATTCTCTCGTGTGGAGACGGAGGTTCGATATCATTGTGGGTGTTGCAAGGGGACTTCTGTATTTACATCGCGACTCAAGATTGAGAATAATTCATCGGGATCTAAAAGCTAGTAATGTGTTGCTGGATAGTGAGATGAACCCAAAGATATCAGATTTTGGCATGGCCAGGGCTTTCAGAGGAGATCAACTCCTAGAAAAGACGAAACGTGTAGCTGGGACTTAGTAAGTGCCTTTCGAAGTTCTCAGCATACTAAATATTTTTCATATTTGGATTCATTATTAGTGGCTAATTTTTGCATTGACTTATGCATTTCTGCCACAAAATGTAATGCAGTGGATACATGTCTCCAGAATATGCAATAGATGGAATTTTCTCAACTAAATCGGATGTTTTTAGCTTTGGAGTTCTAGTCCTAGAAATAATTACTGGCAGGAGGAACAGGGAATTTCATCATCATGATCACAATTTTAACCTTCTTGGACATGTAAGCTTCTACTCCAAGCTTCCAATTCGAGTTCTGATACTACTCAAATAAAATTGCCTAAGACGCTGCAACTTTCAGGCCTGGAAATTATGGCTTCAAGGGAAGGCCATCGAACTCATAGACAGACAAATGGAGGATTCATTTCCAATATCGGAAGTTATCAGGTGCATCCAGATAGGCCTCTTGTGCGTTCAACAAAGTCCGGACCAAAGGCCGACCATGTCATCTGTGCTTCTGATGTTGGACAGCGAGAGCGCCTCATTGCCACAGCCCAAGCAACCGGGATTTTACACGGAAAGGTTTAATGATCAAATAGAGGTCGAAACAAGCGAGTTTACTATTACCATAGTCGAGGGTCGGTGAAGATCCACGAGATTTTATGCACACAAAGTGAACATGTAGTCGAGGTATGAGCTGTTCCATTGTAGATTGAGAGTCTAGTTCACGGTATATCTGCATGAAAATATGAAAAGAATTTCCGCCTTCTTTGGCAAAATACTCGCTCTTGAGAATGCACCTGTGTACACTTCTCTTTCCCTGTATGTATGTAACTCCATTCATATTGACAAATAAAAACGTGTCTCTTTCGGAAGAAAAGCACAGGTCGGACCTTTTCGAAAGTTAATGAACTGGATATTTGGAAACAGTTACCTGCTTGGTTGTTACCAATTCCAACCCAAAAGCATAAGTTGATAGATTAGATGGATGATTTTCCGTGTGGGCAAGAGTAGACTAAAGTTGTCCATTCCCCCTGTTGACTGAAATCGTGGGTATTGCTCTTTTTTTTTTTTTTTTTCATTATGTGGAAAGCAAGTGCAAGTGCAAGCGTGCGCCTATCATAATTGTTTTGTCTTCTAAAGAGAAAATCATTCTTGCTTGATCTTGCTTTTATCTTCATGCTTTGAGTACCTACCTAATCAGCAATCTTAAAAAGGACAGAAGGCAATGTCATTTGCTGAAAATAAGGAGTGAAGTATATAATCATCTAGCTTTGTTAGTGCATGACATTCGTTAGTTGGGAAATGGAAAATCTCTCTTCCATCGCATTTATATCGCGTTCGTTAACTCAACAAAAACACTTCCGCTGACCTTATTCCCCATATAAGAACTTGTCGGAAAATCTCGCTTGTTTTGGACAACGACTAGCTGAAAAAGGAAAGAGTTTAGGTGCAAAGAGTAATCAGATTCAACAGAGGACAAAACCACAAAACATAGGATATGATGCTTGCTTGCTAGAGAATACAGAATTTTGAGAAAAATGAAATGGTTTAGATTTGAAGTCGATAGATCAATGCTGTCCAAATCATCCGCCGTTGTCTTGTTTGACGGTACCACACAGGCGGGTCAATCTAGCTCTCTAAAGTTTAATGTTCGGGACAGTGCCGCTGTCGACGTGGGTGGAAAAAGATGGCAAGCCGGTATATTTTATTACAAACCAATAGAATAATTACTAAATTTCTTTATTCTAACTAAGGGTTTCATTTTGAGTTATCTGTTTTCTGCCTCTAATTTAATCTTAACTCTTTCTAATATGGCAAAACGATAGATTGTGAACTAAAAAAGAAAAAGAGATGATCACTCCATTCCTCCAAAAATAGATTAGTAGGTGTGACAAATCATCGCCCCCCAGTCAGAATCCAAAAAGCACGGCAATAAGAGGTCATAATTTACGGTTCTCAAGCAAACTCCTTGCATGGGAACAGATCGGTATTGTTAGAGAAATTAAGATAGTTCCTTTGATTTCCCACATCTTTTTTAATTATGATTGATTATAATTGATATTATATTTATCTTGTCATTTATTATTGATTGATCACATACTACTTTATTATGATACACAAAATTATACAGAGATTACGCAGTTCTCCCATTTGGGTATTTCTTATCTGGTGCAGTGCTCCTGTGCCTCAATCCTTTTGTCTTTTATTGGAGATGGTATGGTTAGAGTTAGGAAAAATTATCTAAAAAGTCATAAATCTATTATATAGTGCCTAATTCAGTCTTAAACCTTCAGTTGTGTTAATTTAGTCCTAAATATTTTTACAACTTGCCAATTTAACCCTTCTTATTTCAAGTATGCCAATTAGTCCTAAATATTTTGCTATTTTGCTAATGTAGTCATAAACGTTTAACGATTTACCAATTCAACCAAAATTGACTTGAAATTGTTGACATAGAAAACTTTTTAAAAAATTTCTGACATTTTTTCTTTTTTATCTTCTGTTTTTCTTTTCCCTTCTTCCCTTCGTTGACATCACTGAGCCGCTTAATGGCCGGCAAAAGTTGTTGGCCTTAGGCAAGGCCGTCATCATTGACCGTAGGTGAAAGATACCCATGCCTAGGCTAGCAAAGGTTGCCCTTGCCTCAAGTGTAGGTTTGTGATGCCCCCAAATTTCGCCTAGCTTATTAATTGTGTTAGGGAAATCCCTTATAATGTTTTGAAGATGACAAAATAAATCAAAGGCTACTAACATATTTAATGGTTAAGTAATAGACCATGCAGGTGATAGAACATGTAAAGGATATTGTCAAAGTATGAAAACAACTAGAAGACTGAACGTAACACATGTCCAAAGTATATTCTGAAGATTTCCAGACTTCCGTGTCAAAGTCTGAAGATTGCCAGACTTTAGTGTCAAAGTCTGTTCTATATCAGAAGTCTGCTCACTCTGACAAATTCCAGACTAAACGTGAATGATGAACCAGAAGACATACTCTATGCTGAAGCTGAACTGGGTACAGACCTTAAAGCTAAATCTTTTCAAAAATAGAATATGTTCAGACTCAGATTGCAAAGTCTATCGCACTTAGACTCAGATTGTAAAGTCTATTGCTCTTAGACTTTACATCCAAAACTCGACAGAACATAACTCAAGCCCAATCATATAACGGCTAGTGATTTGTTTTGGATTCCACATCAAGATTGATTTAATTGACTCAATCTATTTGATTGACGATTGGATCTTGAAGACAAGAACTTTCTATACGAAGAAGCTTTACTTATAGAAACCAAGATTTCGTTTGTATGAGCGATCGGAATCAATTTGGGATTCTACCTTTATCACTCAACGGCTACCAAATCTTCTAGATACAAAGCTGTCATGTGTATATTGGAAGACGATCCTCAGGATACTGTCCAACGGGTAGTTTGGAAGTGGAGGAGTATTTAAGGAGATGAAGGACCGATGAGCAAGTAAGAGACGGAGCGTAGAATTTATAATTCCAAAGTCTGAGCGATCTTCACTTGTCTCTTGTGAGTTTAAACGTTTGTGATCGTGAGAGAAATATCAAAAGAGTGACTTAGTGAGATAGTGTGATCTACTAAGTGTTTACACTCGAAGTTGTAATCTCTTGTTGATTGCATAGTGGAATCCAGCCAAGAAGGCTGTTAGCGTGGGAGAGTGGACGTAGGCTGGAATTAAGCTGAACCACTATAAATCTTGTGTTCTTATTCTCTTCCATAACTCATTTGTTTGGATTTTATTTTATTCCGTATATATTTGCCAAGGTTTATTTTAAACACCTATTCACCCTCCTCTAGGTGTTCATACTAGCACTCACAATTGGTATCAGAGCCAAGTGCTCGGTTTATAAAAGTGTTTTTATTTTTGAGCTAAAGATTCTTTATAGTTAGTATCTTGGCACCAGGACTTATGGAAGGGCAAAGCAACACAAGGCCACCATATTTTGATGGAAATGAATACATAGTGTGGAAGAACAAAATGAAAGCATTCCTAAGATCCAAAGATCCCTTGCAATGGGATGTTGTAGAAAGAGGATCAATCCCACTACTGTATCTACATCAAATAAGAATGGCAAAGACAAAGAAATCAAACCCCCGCTCCTATGTCTCGGATGGAGATGTCCAAAAGAGAAACGCTTGATGCAAAAGCAATTTATTCTTTATATTGCACATTGTCTCCTGCTGAATATAACAGAATCTCTTCATGTGAAACAGTAAAAGAAGTTTGGGATAGACTTCATGTTACATATGAAGGGACCGATCGTGTAAGAGAGACAAAAGTAAACTTCATGCTCGACAAATATGAATCCTTCAATATGAAGCAAGGAGAGTCAATTGGAGATATGTTCAACCGTTTTACAGAAATTGTAAATGGTTTAGCATATCAAGGTTAGCAAATTTCTACCTTGATGAAGGTCAACGAACTCTTGCGAGGTCTCTAAAAAGATTGGAACCATGTCAAGACCTCAATCCGCGAAACTCAGAGGATTATGCCACTTTCCATTGATGAATTGATCGGCACTCTTCAATCCTATGAAGTGGAACAACTTAACGATGAAGATCCCGAAGGTAAGAAGTCCATCGCTTTAATATCTAATGTTGTTTTTGATGAAACAAACTCAGAAAATGACATGGACGATGAAGAACTTGCTTTTATGATCGAGAAATTCAAAAAGCTGAGTAGAAAAGGAAGGAAGTTTAGTGAAAGAAGACAATACAAGCAAAATGACCAGAAAAGAACAATGAAAGAAGATGATGAGCAAGGAAATTTATGCTTGATGGCACATTCAGAATCTGAGTCTGACTCAGACACAGACTCAGAATCCGATGAGGAAATCGAGGTAAGCCATTCAAAAATTCCTCTCAAAGTTTCGAAGTATATAAATGAGCTTTGCTTAAATCTCAAATATTCTCTTTAAAAAATCTTCAAACTAAAAAAGGAAAATTCACGTCTTAGGAAACATGATCTTTCTCAAAATGAAAATTTTGAAATTTTGCAAAAATATTTTCTACAAACAAAAGAAAGTCGAGATTTACTTGTCAAAGAAAATGATTCTTTGAAGAAAAAATTTTCAAATATTTCGACAAAATTCTCAAATGGATCAAAAACATTAGAGCATATCATTTCCATACAAGTTCCTTACTATAATAAGTCAGGACTTGGTTTCAATAAGGAAACTGATTCTTTAATTGATTTTCCTAAAGTCAATGAAAGATTTAGACAAAGACCTCCAAAGTCATTTTATAAAATCATTTTCAAAAAGTGTTTGTAAAACTTGTTGGTCGAAATACCCTCAAGTGTTTAAATTGTGGAGATTCTGAACACTTTGAAAAAGATTGTCCTAAAGTCTGGAGACCTATCAAGAAAAATTGGATAAAAACAGCATATTCTACTAACTCTCATGGACCCAAGAAAAAATGGGTACCAAAGAAAAGATGAGTTACTTTTACAGGATATAAAGAAGAAAGAAGAAAGAGGATTTGGTAAGGAATTTTTTATTCTCAATTTGATTTGGGCAATAATTCTCATTATACTTGATATTCGATATATCCTTGGTTGATTGAGATTTTATAATGATCATATTCCTTGATTTGTTTTCTGGAAGAAAAAATCATATGATTTGTTTTTGTGATTTGTGAGTTGAGATTTGATTTAGTACGTGTGATTATTTGAGATAATTCAGATTATTTTGTCTAATTTTATATTTCAGATTTAATCATATTTTGCAAAGTGAAAATCTGTTTTACGTGATGATGCAAGATATTCTTAGATATTCAAGAATTTTATTCTCTATGTTTTTATCATACCATGACTAAGTGAGAATTTATTTTTCAAAATATCATTGTGCATAATATTCTTTCTTTGAATACTTTGTTACGATGAATTGAGAAAGAATATTTGATTATGGAGATTTTATATTTTGCTCTAACGTCATGGAAGGATCCAAATTGATGGATACTAAAAAGGAAATGAGTTGATTGCAGGAAATTCAATAAGGAAAAAATGATTACAAATCTATGCAGATTTTGGTGCAATAAGAAAAGAATCTCATGCGAAGATTGGTAATGATTTTTTTTTAATCAATGGTATATTTGAAACATATACCTGGGTAAGAGAAAAAAATTTATCATCCCATCTTGCAAATTTCTACGTGCATTTATCATGATTTTGGATGATTGTTTATTATATTGCGAATATTTTTTGTTATAAATAGAAGGTATTGCAATTTTGGCACATGACAAAAATTTTTATTTTCCTTTTACAAAATGCATATCTGAAATTTATGCTCAAGGAAATATCTTTGATCTCGAAAGATATTACTGCATATTCATGGATATTTTTGTTATATTCTTAGAAGATATATTACATCTAGCAAGTTTGATCCGCAAATCAAAGGATGATATTACGTGACATTTTTGCAAAGATTATTATCTGTTATATAAGAATTTGCAGATCACAAAAGAATCTTCCTTATGGATTTTGGAAAACTCAATCAGAAAATCATAGAGATTCTATACCATCTTCTGGAGGTTAAAAAATTCTATTCCTTGTACAAAATTTTTGCTTATTGAGGAAATCCCTTATGCATCGTACAAAAGGTTGAATAGTTCTGAATTTTAATATTTTATAATTTTATATATGCTATTCAATTTATCTATTTGAAGAAATGGGATTATATATTATATGGATACTATTACAGCTTATTTGTGCAAAAAGTTTGTTAAGTTGATGTAGGTTGAATTCGAGATGAGCTTGGTTAAAGAAAATAAATTTTTGCCTCGAATTTCAAAATACAAGTGATCGTTGCGGATGTCGCTACAAAGGAAATAATAGAAAAATATTATGCTCAACATGCAGACGCAACAATTGTTTCCATTCACAAATATTGTTATGATCACAAGGGGAGAACGTGAATCCAAGAGAAAGGAAAGAATCGTGATCATCTCAAAAAGGCAACAAATTGAGGGGGAGCATTGATCAATTATGGAAAAATCTTTTTGGATTGATTGTGATCTTATTATAAATAGAAGGAAAGGTAAATGTATCAGAATTTGTTCTAAAAAATCCGGTTAGTGCATTTTTTATTACATTTTGTCATTAACCAATCTCTTATTGATGTTATTATCATGACAAAAAAGGTACGTGCATTTTATGATGCATCCGTGATTTTTATTGGATATTTGCTGATATATATGATCGAAGTGAGCTATTGCATATTTTTAATATTCGATTTACCTTATAAAAGCTGATTTTTGGAAATTATGCAAAACATATTTGTTATCATTCTCTACGTGATACTTTTTCCATCATAATCGCTTTTTGATTATGAATATGCATATGTGTTGATTGGTTGATATTATTTATTGCATAATATTGAGCTGCGATTATTTTTCTATATATTATTATGCTCAATCTATTTGCTATCTTCTGATATCCTTTAATTTAAAGCAATATCTTTAAAAGTATGTTTACAAATCTGCATATTTAGAGATTGTTTTGTCATCATCAAAAAGGAGGAGATTGTTAGGGAAATCCCTTATGATGTTTTGAAGATGACAAAATAAATCAAAGGCTACTAACATGTTTAATGGTTAAGTAATAGACCATGCAGATAATAGAACATGTAAATGATATTGTCAAAGTGTGAAGACGACCAAAAGACCAAACGCAACACATGTCCAAAGTATATTCTGAAGATTTCCAGACTTCTGTGTCAAAGTCTGAAGACTGCCAGACTTTAGTGTCAAAGTCTGTTCTACATTAGAAGTCTGCTCACTCTGACAAATTCCAGACTGAACATGAATGATAAACCAGAAGACAGACTCTATGCTGAAGCTAAACTTGGTACAGACCTTAAAGCTAAATCTGTTCAGAAATAGAATATGTTCAGACTCAGATTGCAAAGTCTATCGCACTCAGACTCAGATTGTAAAGTCTATTGCTCTCAGACTTTATATCCAGAATTCGACAGAACGTAACTCAAGCCTAATCATATAACGGCTAGTGATCTGTTTTGGATTCCACATCAAGATTGATTTGATTGACTCAATCTATTTGATTGACGATTGGCTCTTGAAGACAAGAACTTTCTATACGAATAAGCTTTACTTATGGAAACTAAGATTCCATTTGTATGGGCGATCGGAATCAATTTGGGATTCTACCTTTATCACTCAACGGCTACCAAATCTTCTAGATACAGAGCTGTCCAATGGGTATATTGGAAGATGATCCTCAGGATACTGTCAAACGGGTAGTTTGGAAGTGGAGGAGTATTTAAGGAGATGAAGGACCAATGAGCAAGTAAGAGACGGAGCGTAGAATTTATAATTCCAAAGTCTAAGCGATCTTCACTTGTCTCTTGTGAGCTTAAACGTTTGTGGTCATGAGAGAAATATCAAAAGAGTGACTTAGTGAGATAGTGTGATCTACTAAGTGTTTCCACTCGAAGTTGTAATCTCTTATTGATTGCATAGTGGAATCCAGCCAAAAAGGCTGTTAGCGTGGGAGAGTGGACGTAGGCTTGAATTAAGCCGTACCACTATAAATCTTGTGTTCTTATTCTCTTTCCTAACTCCTTTGTTTGAAGTTTATTTTATTCCGCATATATTTGCTAAGATTTAGTTTAAACACCTATTCACCCCCTCTAGGTGTTCATACTAGCACTCACAAATTGGTCATGATGAATCTTATTAGTATAAATTATTCGATCTAGTGGATGAATTTAGGACTCAAGGTAATTAAATCATGCATTGTATGACTATCATATGTACCTGAGTCTTATTAAAGTGCTTAATGTACATGTATGTATACTTTCGGCCCCCTAAGTCCTCTTTATATTAAATTAAGACATATTTAGCCATTAAATTGAATTTGCCGCCCCTTAGTGACCAATAGATACACATGCAAAACGAAATATAAGGGAAAATAGGCTAAATAGCCTAAAATTATGGCCATGATGAAGCTATTTTCCCCTTGACCACTTACCTGTCATGCAAGAGGAGTCTTGGACAAGTCAAGATCACCTCCTCAATCATTTCTTCAAGTTGACAGCCCCTCTCCCTCATTTTTTTTTTTTTCATATTTTTCCTCTTCTCTCTCTCATTTCCTCTCTTCGCAGAACCTTTCCTTCCCTCTCACCGTCTCACACTTCCCCTCTCACCCGCAAGCTCTCTCTCTCTCTCTCTCTCTCTCTCTCTCTCTCTCTCTCTCTCCTTCTCACCCAAGACAATAAGCAAGCTCAAGACTTTCTCAAGCTCACGGTGAGCCTAGGAGGAGAAGACAAAAGCACTAGAACTTTAAGGCAAGAAGAAACGGCACTGTCCTACTACCTTTGATCTTCTTGGGGCTTGGTTTGGTTTTGTAGAATAGGAAGCTTTGTTGTTATTCTTGGTGTTTGCTTATTTTTGTGGCTATGCATGAGTGTTATAATGATAAAATAGAGATGTTAAGATGTTATAAAGGTGTGGTTTTAAGGAAAAAAAAGACATGTGTACTGATTTTCTAGATGGCGTTGTATGTGGTTTTGGTGCTTGTGTTTAGCTTGTAGGAGCTTCTTCATGAGCAATAACTGAAAAATATATGTTGCATGTGCTCTGTGAGGTCTGATGTGGTGGTATGGTTGAACTATGAATTCGTGGGATCCATGTAGGTCTTATTGTGTTGCAAATTAGGCGAAACTTCCTTTATGAAAGTCATGCAAGAGACCATGATCTAAGACATATATTCATTGTGGATTTTCTGGGATAAGGTAGTCGGTACAAGGACATACTTTCTTACCATGTTGGTACTGCCTAGAACTGCGGTACAAGTGACTTCAGTGGTCTCTCTAATTTGCAGAATTTTCTATCTCGATCCTTGATACGATCCCTACATGAATGTTGCGCTAAATAGCCTTAACTATAACACATATTTAATTTGATTTTTTTTTGGATAAATATGGCTGGTTTGAAGGCTTGGTTGTTTTTGTAATGTTAATCTACTTGAATGGTTGAACTGATGACCTCAATGTGTTTTTGTATTTTTCGAAAAATGTTAGGACTTTGTCTAGTCGTACTTCCCTAATGAAAATTGTAGGAGACACCTTCATGCATAACATATTAAAATTTCATAGTTGTTATGAAATACATGAATGAATATTCATTATATTCATCTTATCTAATGTACTTATTATGATACATTTGTATCATACATTCTAAGTACATCTCCGTATACAATGAACGTTCATCTCCCCTATCCAGTACTTGTATCATTCGATACATTGATATTAATGATAAGTACATTCTTGTTCTCCTATAAATAGAAGTTTAGTTTTGATGTACAATAATATAAAACAACAATCACAACACGAACAACAGTGAGATACTGGAAATAAAACTCTCTCATCTGCCTTTCTCTACTATCTCTAGTGTTCACTTGCTTTCTCTTCTCAATCTCTTCTCTATTATATTCGCATCGCAATATTTTACAACATGTTATCAGCACGAGAATCTACCAACTGAGTAAGTAATTTCTGCAAGCGATCTACCAATTGAGTAAGTAATTTCTGCAAGCACGAAGATCTACCGACTGAGTAAATAATTTTTGCAATGTGGGTATTCTCTTTATTAATTAACTTATACTTCATATTCTTCTATCAATTCTTCATTTTTATTTTTCTTGGCACAAAGCCAAATTTCAAATTTAAAAGTATCCTTCTGCTCCTGAAGTGGCAGTGGATATTTAGAAATCATTTTACTTAATTTAAGGATTTGATTTTGCAAGGATTATATGCAAATTTTATAATACTTGACACCTAAAGTTGTCAATATAAATACAAATGGAAAATACAGAGAAAAAGGAAAATATTTGTTTGTTTGATAGTGTAACAACACATACTATATTTCGTAGTGCACTTTTCTCAAGTATGACATTGCATAAGGCACAAATCCATACAATATCAGGTCCTATTCCAATTTTTTTTTTATGGTTTTAGGAATGCCACAATTATTTTGCCAAATGGCACAATCCTCCATATTGAGAATGCATTTCTAAGCATTAGATCAAAAAAGAATATGCTCAATTTCAAAGATGTACGTTGTAATTGATACTATATTGAGACTATTTATAAGCAAGATAATGAATATATTCGCATTTCTTCTTATAACATGGGCCTTAAGACCATCCATGAGAAGCTAGAAGTTTCTTTTTTGGGTTTGTATTGTGTCATAATTAAGACTGTTGAAACCTACGCCACTATATCCTGGAGATTGGTAAACCCTGATTAGTTTGGACTATGGCATGATTGCCTTGATCATCCTAGCACTTCAATGATGCGTAGAATAATTTAAAATACAAAAGGGCACCCTTTAAATGATACAAATGTATTGTTGTCCAAAGATTATAATTGTGAGGCTTGGTCACAAGAAAAATTCATTATCAAACCTTCTATAACAAAGGTTAATCTTGAATCCCCTTTATTCTTGCAAAGAATTCAAGTTGATATTTGTGGACCAATATAACCACCAAGTTGACCATTTCGATATTTTATGGTATTAGTAGACGCACATTGTAGATGGTCTTATGTTTTCCTATTATCTACGCGCAATGTCACATTTGCACGTTTATTTGCACTATTATCATATTCTAGTTGCAAATGCTCCAGCTAGGATAGCTATTCCCAAATGATAGGGTAGAGGAGATCAAAATCCCCCACACTTGAAGTGTGGTAGACCGATAGAATCAAAAGATATTACTCCTAAAAAATGAATGGGAATTAATCATAAATTCACTCCAGAAGAGCCTAGCATTGTGCTCACTCCCAAAGAGCTTATTGCCCCCTAAAGAGGGGCAAACCCATGAAAGGAACACCAACCCTGGGAATACTGAGAATTCCATTACATTTTGTAATGAAATTTGGGATCGAAATAAAATCATCATTGATGATACTTTTGCATTCTCAGTTGCTCATAAAATTATGAATGATGATTATGAGCCACAATCTATTATCGAATGCTGTTAAAGGTAAGATTGGCCTAAGTGAGAGGAAACGATTAAAGCTAAATTAGCTTCCTTAACTAAACAAGAGGTTTTAGGACTTGTAACTTATATCCCCGATAATGTAAAGCCTGTTGGATATAAATGGGTATTTATCCGAAAACGAAACGAGAAAAACGAGGTTGTCAAGTATAAAGCGCGATGTCGCAACCAAATTTCGAGTGAACCACTTAGGGTTTGGCTAATGGATTGTTAAGTCTAGACTTAACTCGAGCTCTTCCAAGCCCATACCAATTCACGACTTAAGTTCAAGTTCTTAACATACGATTGATTTTCAATTAAGAGTTGCCACTAATCTATTTTTAGTGGGTCGATTAGAAACCAAAGTAAAGTACAGGAGATTTACTTTACTCCTACGAACTAGAGATTTATGAGTTTGGGGACTTGATTATGCTAGATTTCTCTAACGCCCTTTCGGTACCATTCTTTTATTTTCAAAAATGTTTGGCAAACAATTTGGATTGATTTTAAATCTATTTCCCTAACATATAAGGTGATCATACAGGTGCGCAAACCACCAATTTAACATCCAAGAAAAACAATGAATAAATTGTTGGACTTACCTCATAACAACAAAAGCATCTGCGTTGTTAGATCATAATTCATATCAACAGTTCTAGATATGATTTCCAATTAACACGCAACCACTCAATTTTTGTCTTCATTTAATTAATGAGAATCATACTTTATGCAATGCAATATAACTAAATGACCTAATTCTAATGACAGGCAATTTCTAATTAAATTGACCTAGCAACAATCACTAAATGATGCGCATGATATTTTTGTATTTTTTATAAAAAAAATTTATAATTAAAAATCTAACTAAAGTGATATATTATCTATTTTAAGTTAGGAAATAGACTAATCTAAATCCTATCTCAACTTTGAAACTTATCTCGACATGCAATTCAATTCAAAGATATTAACTAAATGAACTAATTCTAATGACAGACAATTTCTAATTAAATTGACCTAGCAACAATCACTAAGTGATGCGCATGATATTTTTGTATTTTTTATAAAAATTTTATAATTAAAAATCTAACTAAAGTGATATATTATCTATTTTAAGTTAGGAAATAGACTAATCCGAATCCTATCTTAACTTAGAAACTTATCTCGACATGCAATTTAATTCAAAGATATTATCTAACCTAGATACCATCTAAACATGCATTCTAATATAATCAGAAAAGAACCTAACTATTCTATCATGCAATTCTATCTAGGAAATTAATTCTAATTTACATGATATACAAATGCAATCTTTTTTGGTATTTTCGGGATAAATAAAGCTATTAAAAGATAAACATTAAATCATTCAAAATCATCAAAGATATTATACATCGTTCAAATCAGGGAACAATATCCAAATTAACTTGATTATTTCGCTAATAAAATCAATAAATTGATCTTAAGCCTTAAAGATCAAGATATTAATTTTACTCCCGCGTGATTAATTATTCCATCTAAAGTCTTATATATGGAATAAAAAATTAACGTGCAGTTGCAAATTAGGCAATAAACCCTGACTAGAAATGCGCCTATCATTAAAATATACACATAAAATATTGAAGAGCATGTATTAGGCAATAAATATCCAAATCAAATTTAGATAAGATAATGACCTAATTTGTAGATATAATTCAAAATTGAAATTTGTTGATGGATGACTCGCAAACGGTGGCCAATGGCGCAATTGATGGTGGTGACTTGAGTGGCGGTGGGTCACATGGTGGTTCCTAGATGTTGGCCGATGGGTCTCTCGATGGTGCTTACGATCAACAAACCTACAAAACAAAAACTTCACGGGATGCACGGTTCGGGTATGAGCTCAACGGGATGGTAGCTTGTCTCAACGTCGAGCCAAAGGATGGTGTCGGAGCAGCTTACGTCGAGGCTCCATGGCTCAGCATGGCAGGTGGTTGGTGTTGGAGAAAACTTCCTTATGTGTTTTGAAGCTAACAATATGTTTCCATTAGTTTAGTCTGAAGACTTGCAGACTCTTTAGTCAAAGTCTGAAGATCGTCAAACCGCCAGACTCAAGATTCAGAGTCTATCCTCATTGACAGTTTCTAGATCGTCGAAGAAGACTTATCCAGAACTGAGTATCTTGTTAAGAATTTGATTCTATCAACTGAAGAAGATCTCTCGGCTGGAGATAGCATCTTGGAATTTGTTATTCATTTTAGTTTCAATTCAGGTAATTTAGATCCGTTGATTGACGAAGCATACTTGGAATGTTCTATTTATGGAAACTTAGATCTTGATTGTATGGGCGAGCAGGATTGGTGGGCTATGTCATATTCCTTAAATAACTCGAAATCTTTCTAATTGATTCTGTACAACCGGTAGGTTGGAAGAACTCCTTTGGTAAGTGCCAACGAGTATAAAGACATGGAGGAGTAAATAAGGAAGTCGTTCAAGTTATTTGAGTATGTGCGCGATAGAAGAATTCTAAAGTCTGAAGCTCATTGTTCTTTGTCAAATTCAATTGTTGAGTGAAAACTTGTACTCAAAAGAGCGTTTATATTTCTGTGAGACCTTGAGGAAGTGTAGCAGAGTCTCTACACTGTGGAATCAAGGAAGTGCTTTAATGTAACAACTCTTTTGGTTCTTAGTGAAATTCAGCCAGTGGGCTGTCAGTGTGGAAGAGTGGACGTAGGCTTGGATCAAGCCGAACCATTATAAAGCTTGTGTTCTTATTATCTTCTCTAAGCTCTTTACTTTGATCGCAACAATATTTGTTTATTAGAGTCTAATTTCTTTTTCATAATCTATTGCTAAACAGAGTCGGTTCAAAAGTAAAATTATAATCTTTACATTGCAAAATTTATTTTCGCACCTATTCACCCCCTTTAGTTGCTCATATTAGCTTTCACAATTGGTATCAGAGCTCGTGTTCTCACTTAAATTGAAGTGTTTTTACTTCAGAGTTAACGATCCATGGCTAGTATGTTGGCTCCAGGTCTAGTTGAAGGGCATAGCAATACCAAACCGCCTTATTTTGATGGAAATGAATACAACATATAGAAAAACAAGATGAAGGCATTCCTAAGATCAAAGGATCCTCTGGAATGGGACGTGGTAGACAAAGGAATCATTCTTAAAGCTGCAACAATCTCAGAAAGAGGAAAAAAAAGCTGTTGAGACCAGTAAAATGAATCAAGAAGAGATAACCAAAAGACAAGCTCTTCATCCAAAAGTAATTTATTCCTTATATTGTGCATTATCTCCTACTGAATATAACAGAATATCTTCTTGTGAAACAGCTAAAGAAGTCTGGAGTAGATTGCACATCACTTATGAAGGAACCGATCGAGTGAAAGAAACCAGAATCAATATTTTGCTCGGTCAATATGAAGCATTCAAGATTAAACAAGGAGAATCTATTACTGACATGTTTAGTCGTTTTACAGAAATCGTGAATGGTCTTGAGTATCAAGGTCAACCAATCTCTGGACCCATGAAGGTCAACAAGTTACTGCATAGGCTTTCCAAAGATTGGAACCACATTAAAACCTCAATAAGAGAGACACAAAGAATTATGCCACTCTCTATTGACGAATTGGTTGGCACTCTTCAGTCTTATGAAGTGGAGCAAATCAACAAAGATGAAAAGGTAAGAAATCCATTGTATTAAAATTTAATGATGATTCTGATGTCACAGATTCTGAAGACAATATGGACGATGAAGAGCTTGCTATCAGGATAAGAAGGTTCAGAAAACTGAATAGAAATGGAAGAAGATTGAATCTGAATAAACAAAATTCTCAAAAGCTGCAAAATAAATCAGTTGAGGATGATGAATCTAACAAGAATGTAGTCTGCTTTGAATGCAAGAAAAAGGGACACATCAGACCCAACTGTCTTCTGCTGAAGAGAAAGAAAGTAAAAGCTGAGAAATATCCAAAAACACTTAAAGCAGAAACCTAGAGTGACACTAAATGTGAGGAAAGTGATGATGATTATGCCAAGATTTGTCTCATGGCACAATTAGATTCAGATTCAGACTTTGAGATAGACTCAGACTTAGACAGTGAAATCGAGGTAAGTAATTTAAAAACTCCTACTAAAGTTTCTAAATATATTGATGAATAGTATCTTAGTCTAAAAACCTCTCTCAAGAGGATTTACGAACTTAAAAGGGAAAATTCTGCACTAAAGCAATAGGAAATTGTTTGGAAAGAAAATGTCGAAAGTTTAGACAAAAGTGTTATTACTTTAAAAGAAAATGCAGATAATCTTTCAAAAGAAAATGCATTTTTGAAAAATGATATCTCAAGCATTTCTAAAAGGTTTTCTATAGGATATGAGAAACTGAAGAAAAAAAAAATCTGCACAAAGACCTTACTTCAATAAATCAGGTTTAGGAATGATTGCTGAAACCATTCCTCTAATTGACTTTCCTAAAGTAAAGGAAAGAATTAAACAAAGACCTACAAAAGATTCTTACAAAAATCATTTCCAAAAAGTTTTTGTAAAACCTATAGGCCGCAGTGCTCTTAAATGTTCTAAGTGTAACAGCTCAGAACACTTTGAGAAAGAATGTCCTATGGTTTGGAAACCTGTGAAGAAGGTTTAGGCAAAGACTGTATATCACACTAACTCCACTGGACCCAAGAAAATATGGGTACCAAAGAAAGCTTGAGTTTCTTTTTTAAATGCAGGTCACTATCAAGAAAATGGTTAAATGATACTTGGATAGTGGATGCTCAAAACATATGACATGAGACTTAAACTGCTTTATAAAGCTTGTGCAAGTTAATGATGGAAAAGTTTCTTTTGGAGGAAATAGCAAAGGAAGAATTGTGGGATACGGAACTATAAAGATTGGAAGTCTCACGATCAGTAATGTTTCCTTAGTAGAAGGACTCAACTATAACTTGCTGAGTATTAACCAACTATGCGACACCGGTTTTAAAATCAACTTTCAAGAAGGAATATGTTCAGGAACCAGTAAAGACTCCTCTCAGACTTTTACGGGGCAAAGACATGGGCCTATCTATCTCTTGGATATTAAACCAGAAAAAAAAAAAATCCCAATGTCTAATCTCAATTCAAAAGGAAGCAAATCTATGGCACAAAAAGTTTGGGCACATCAACATGAAGTAAATAGCCAAGATCTCTACAAAGAAACTTGTTTGTGGACCACCCAATCTGACATACCAAAAGTCTGACCTATGTACACCATGTGTATTAGGAAAACAAGTAAGAAATTCATTCAAACCAATAAATCAAGTGTCCATTAATTGTGTTCTGTAGCTCTTGCATATGGATCTGTTTGGACCAACCAGAACTCAGAGAATTGGAGGTAAAAAAATATTGCCTAGTAATTGTGGATGATTATTCACTTGAGTATATTTCCTGGCAAGTAAGTCTTAAACATTTTATTATTTTATAAAATTTGCTAAGAAAGTTCAAAATGAGAAATGGTATGTTATTTTAAGTATATGGACATACCATGGAGGTGAGTTTGAAAATCAAGAATTTGCTAAATTTTATGATGAATTTGGTTTTCAACATGTATTCTCCTCTCCTTATACTCCAGAGCATAATGGAGTTGTGGAAAGGAAGAATAGATCTTTGCAAGAAATGGCTAGAACTCTTTTAATTGAAAGTAATATTTCTTCTCGCTTTTAAGCTGAAGCAGTTTCTACAGCATGCTATATTATTAATAGAGTCTTCTTAAGGCCTATTCTGGAGAAAACTCCTTATGAGTTATTCAAAGAAAAGAAGCCAATTGTTTCATATTTTCGTGTGTTTGGATGCAAATGTTTTATATTGAAAAATGCAAATGATCGAATTGGCAAGTTTGAAGCAACTCAGACTTCAAAAGAACAACAACAAATGATCGTTGAAGAATCAAATGAAGAAAATGATCAATAGTCTAACAAATCAACCAACAACTGGAAGCACAAGTCTAGTCATCCTAAAGAACTCATTATTAGCGACATTAATGAGGGAATTTGTACAAGATCCAAAAAGCGTGAAGAGTCTAGTGCTATGGCTCTTATTTCTGAAATAGATACCAAGAGCATAGAAGAAGCTTTAACTGATGAAAGCTGGATTGAAGCTATGCAAGAAGAACTCAGGCAATTCAGTATCAATGATGTTTGGGAATTGACTCCTAAACCGAAAGGAAAATCTATCATTGGAACTCAATGGGTTTTCAAGAACAAGATGAATGAGAAAGGAAAAGTCATAAGGAATAAAGCAATACTCGTGGCCAAATGATATACACAAGAAGAAGGGATAGATTATAATGAGACCTACGCACCAGTAGCAAGGTTAGAAGCAATTAGACTATTACTTGCTTTTGCTTGTTATAAGAATTTCAGGTTATTTCAAATGGACGTTAAAAGTGCTTTCCTAAATGGATTTATCCAAGAAGAAGTCTATGTGGAACAACCTCCCGGTTTTGAAGACCTAAGGAAACCAGACTCTGTATTCAGACTAAAAAAGGCGTTATATGGTTTAAAGCAAGCACCTCGAGCTTGGTATGACAGACTAAGTAAGTTTTTAATCCAAAATGGCTTTGTTAAAGGTAAAGTAGATACTATACTGTTTATCAAAAGAGAAAACAAAAACTTCTTACTTGTTCAAATTTATGTTGATGATATTATTTTTGGATCTCCTAATGAAAATTTGTGTAAGAAATTCTCTAAGACTATGCAGGAAGAGTTTGAAATGAGCATGATGGGTAAACTATCCTTCTTTCTCGGACTTCAAGTAAAACAATTGAATGAGGGAATTTTCATTCACCAAGAAAAATATGCTAAAGAACTTGTGAAAAAGTTTGGCCTGGAGAATTGCAAAAAGATTGACATACCAATGTCAAGTTCTTCGAAACTAGACAAAGATAAAGGAGGAAAGAAAATTGACCAGAAGCTATAGAGGAGTATCATTGGTTCACTTTTTATCTTACTGCTTCTAGACCTGACATTCTGTTTAGTGTTTGTATTTGTGCCAGATTTCAATCAGATCTCAAAGAATCTCATTTAAGTGCTACAAAATGCATCATCAAATACGTTGCATTTACTTCAAATTTAAGTCTCTGGTATCCTAAAGAATGAGACTTTACTCTTCTTGGATATTCAGACGTAGACCTAGTAGAATGCAAAGTTGATAGAAAGAGCACCTCGATTGCTTGGAAACAAGACAGTATCTTGGTTCTCAATGAAGCAAAGTACCGTAGCTCTATCTACAAAAGAACCAGAATATGTGGCTCTTGGAAGTTGCTGTTCACAAATTTTGTGGATAAAGCAATAGCTAAGAGACTTTGGAATTGAAGATTCGTGCACTCAGATCAAATGTGACAACACCAGCGCAATCAATCTCACCAAGAATCCAATTCTTCACTCAAGAGCAAACATATAGAGATTCGACATCATTTCATTAGAGATTATGTTCAAAATGGAGAAGACTCGATTCAGTTTATTGACTCAAAGAATCAATTAGCGGATATCTTCACAAAGCCTTTAAAGAAAAGTTAATTTGAGCTTATTCGTTCCAGACTCAATATTTTAAAGTCTAAAGAAGTTCAGACTCTGGGATAAAAGTCTAATAATATTCATACTTAAAAGATGAAGTAAGTTATTTTCATTTTTAGAAATTTATCTCTTGGATAAAAACTCGAAAATGTACAATTATCTATTAATTTGTAATTGATTGATCTTGAAAAGGCACGATCATCTCCTCAGTTTTCGTAATTATTGCACTCATTCCTTTTCGAAAAATGGGTTATTTTTTAAAAGACAATTATCCATTTTCCAAAAAGACAGTTATTTTTTAAAAGGCATTTTCTATTTTTTCCTTTTTGCGTCGTTCCATATGCCTCTTTTCGACTGCTTTATATAATGTTTGTACTCCTCAAAACCCTAAAAGCATAGACCTTCGTTTTCTTACTTTTACTCTTTAGTTTCATCTTCCAAGTTCTCACATTTATCACAAATCGAGTTTGGAATCTCTCAAAAACTGTGAGAATGGCATCCTAGAGAAAGTTTTCAAGGATTGCAAACAGGGGACCGCAGCAAATGCGTGAGCGTCCTACACATTTTGACCTCACCGAGGAAAAAGAATCTCCGAGACAAGAGCAGAGCCCACAACATTCTCAACAGTGTCAATCTCCTCAAGTTAGACCTCAAGGCAATATTCGTAGATTGGAGGAAGAAATCATTGAAGACGCAGAACCCGTGAGATCTCAAAAGCCCACTTTTATGTATAAGCTTTATTTTGCTTGAAAAAGGGGAGGGACTCCCTTGAATTATATCGATGAATTTTTTAAAGATAAAGGGTATCGAAATGAAACCCACTTTTTGCGGACAATGGAACGATTGAAGATTGCTCCTGCGGGGTCAGCAAATCGAGCATTTGCGAATATTCCTAGCGATCCACATGTTAGAGGTCTTAGTCAGCCTGATGCAAATGATGATGATAAAATGTACACTCAATTCAAGCCTAGAATGGGTGTTGCAGTGAATGTTCAAAGCAAAAGGACAAACTTGTTTCGCTCGGATGAACACAGGCGACTTTACTCTAAGTTGCTAAAAAGAGGGATGATCAATCCAAGGAGTGTAGATTTTGATTTTCTTGATTTTGTGAATGTGAAACTGAGAGAGAAATTCACTAAACTTCAGCTTGAGCAATTTTGTTCTGAGACTACTGAGGCATATCCAGAACTTACTGCTTACTTCTATTCTAATCTCAGTTTCTTGGATACGAATAGATTTTTGTTTAGTATTTGAGACCAAGACTATGTTGTTGACATGGACACGTTGGCGGATGTGATTGGAGTGGAGCGAGGGACTTTCCAATCGATTAGTGTGTCTGTTGGTCGTGCGACAGTAGAACTTGTTCGGGATGGAATGGCTGAATGAAGAATTTCGTACTTGAGGATGAATGCCTCTAACATTTTGCTTCACAAGATTGTGATCAATTGCCTCAGACCCAAGTCAACCTCGAAGATAGGTGTCTCCAACTAAGAAGCAAAGTTGATTATGCCATCAATGCTAGCAAGAAATTCTCACTACCTCACACAATCTTGTTTCACATGTACAAAACGATGGCGAAAGACAAAGGGCAACTTCCTTACTCATGGCTTGTTATAAAGCTTTTCAAACGTTTCAATATTCAGCTTCCCAAGATTTTATGTGTTCGATCATGTGATCAAATGGTAATGGGACTGAAAATGGTTTCCAAAATACGTTTGAAAGAGCTAGACAAAGCTTTGGAGCGATTGAAAGAGAAAACCCTTGTCAAGTCATACCAAGATTCTTCAATGGCAAAGTGGAAAGGAAACAAGCCCATGACCACTCCATCCAAGAAAAGAAGAGCACTCGTTCTGGAGGATGAAGAGGATGAGGATGATGTTACAATTTCTGCTCTTGCACTAAGAAATCTTCAAAGTGCTATTCCAGAGATTGAGGGGAGAAAGGATCAAGACAGAGATGAAGAAGAGGAAAAGAGTGAAGAGAGAGAATCAATGCAAAAAGAAGTAGAGAAAGGAAGAATTGCAGCAGAAGAAGAAGGTAGAGGTGAACAGGTAGAAACAGAGCATGAAGCGTACTTCTCACCTCCTGAGGGCATTGAAACAAGGGGAGTTACTGAGAAAAGAGGTACATCTTCAACTATTGTTACTAATGAAGGTGTTAGTCGCTCACTTGCAGATCTAGAAGACATCTATGCTTCTCAATTCCCTGAGGAAGGCCATGAGGTTTCATTGTGAAATCTGAGTGATCATGCTGGCTTGCCATCATCTACAAATACTCTTACTGATCATACAGAAGTCAATACTCAAACTAAAAATTCAGGAGACCTTCGCAGAATTCTTGATGTTCTTATGGAGATGTGATGACAGATTTATGCCCTAGGATGTGAAGTTCAGAACTTGCAAAATGCAGGTCAAGCCTCTTCAGTTTCCTTGCATGATCAAGTTAACACCTTTGCTCTTCAAGTTCAAGCAAATGCCAAGGGTGAAGATGTGGCTCAATTGAAGGAGGATTTGAAGAAGCTGGAAGGGATTGTCCAGTCAATGAGAGATTTCCAGCTCATTCATGTTCCTAGGCAACCATGATTCCATTATCTTTTTATCTCTACCTTTTTAATTCTAACAAAAAGGGGGAGAGATGGTGCATATTTGAAACTTGACTTTTTGTTTGGTTCACTTTTTGAATGACTTTTGTTTGGTTGTTTGGTTGTGACTGGATTTGGTTTGGTTTGTTTGATCGTTTGGTTATTTTAAGCACTATTCGTATTTCATGGCAAAAATAGTTTTTTTTTATAGGACTAACTTATTTTCCTGTGGATGCAGATTCAATGATGTCTTTACTAAGTCAATTATCTTTGTGAGATATCCATGTTTGCTTGAGTTCTGTTTTGCAGGTCAAAAATATCCAAATCTGTAGGAAAGTTTTGTCACTATCAAAAAGGGGGAGATTGTTGGAAAAAACTTCCTTGTGTGTTTTGAAGCTGACAAAACGTTTTCATCAGTCTAGTCTGAAGACTTGCAGACTTTTTAGTCAAAGTCTGAAGATCGTCAAATCGCCAGACTCAAGATTTAGAGTTTATCCTCATTGACAGTTTCTAGACCGTCGAAGAAGACTTATCCAGAACTAAGTATCTTGTTAAGAATTTGATTCTATCGACTGAAGAAGATCTCTCGGCTGGAGATAGCATCTTGGAATCTGTTATTCGTTTTAATTTCAATTCGATTATTTTAGATTCGTTGATTAACGAAGCATACTTGGAAGGTTCTACTTATAGAAACTTAGATCCAGATTGTATGGGGCGAGCATGATTGGTGGGCTAACGTCATATTCCTTAAATAACTTGAAATCTTCCTAATTGATTATGTCCAATGGATAGATTGGAAGAACTCCTTTGGTAAGTGCCAACGGGTATGAAGGCATGGAGGAGTATATAAGGAAGTCGTTCCAGTTATTTGAGTGTGTGCGCGATAGAAGAATTCTAAAGTCTAAAACTCCTTGTTCTTTGTCAAATTCAATTGTTGAGCAAAAACTTATACTCAAAAGAACGTTTATATTTTTGTGAGACCTTGAAGAAGTGTAGCAGAGTCTCTACAATGTGGAATCAAGGAAGTGCTATACTGTAACAAATCTTTTGATTCTTAGTGAAATCTAGCCAGTGGGCTATCAGTGCGGAAGGATGGACGTAGGCTTAGATCAAGCCGAACCACTATAAACCCTGTGTTCTTATTCTCTTCTCTAAGCTATTTACTTTGATCGCAACAATATTTGTTTGTTAAAGTCTAATTTCATTTTCATAATCTATTGCTAAACAAAGTTGGTTCAAAAGTAAAATTATAATCTTTACATTGCAAAATTTGTTTCGCACCTATTCACCCCCTCTAGGTGCTCATACTAGCTTTCACAGTTGGATGCGTCAACAAGTTGACACTAGGGAATGACACGCAATCACGTAAAGGCAATAATAGATGGGACGCTGGGCAATGCAATGGTGCAGCTCGTGAGAAGGCTAGATTCAGCCGAAGAGGACTCTGCTCCTCTCTCTCTCTCTCTCTCTCTCTCTCTCTCTCTCTCTCTCTCTCTCTCTCTCTCTCTCTCTTTTCATTTGTGAAAGCTTCCAGAATGCTCTGTTGTTGTCCCTGTGTTGACTCCTTTCTTTGTGTGTCACTCCTAATATTGCTAACCTTCAAAACTTTGACCAGGCCACTGGATAATCCCTATAATCACCTCTTGGAATCCACTAGACGATCTGACTTAGTCCGTTAACGGTGGTTGGTGCTGCGCATGAGCCAGATATCAATGGAGATCATGGATGAAGGCTGCACTTGAAGTGATGCAGGGGACGTTGGAAAAAAAACTGAAAGAGAGAGTCGTTGATGAGCGACTTTTGAGTGGTTGTCGTTGAAAATTCAGCAACGGTGCTAGGAGGCAGCGAACGGGAACACCAGGTGCTTCATCGTGATCCAAGAAGGAAGCAACGTTGATGTTAGATAAGGTCACGTGATTATGTTGCAACTGGGAACTGCTTCGTTGTTGTTCGAATTGCGCTGGTTACGGTGTTACTGAAGCATCAAACAAACATCTCACCTGGCCGTGAATCTGAGGAAGAAAGAAAGTAATCGTGAGATGTGAGGGTAAGCTCCTGATGAAGAATCGGCACCAATGTCCTCTTGGCCGTTAGCTTCTTTCAATGGTGGGTGCTCTCGTCCTCTTTGCTCTGAACTGTGGTCGTATGTATCGATTATATGGCCCTCAAAACCCTACGAGTATTAATCTATTTATAGGCCACGGATTAGGGTTTTTAATTTTCCAAAACCATATCAACAAAAATTTCTTTTCCAAACGCAAATTTGCCTTTCCAAATGCAATATTTGCTTATGAATTGAAATCTCACAAAGATAAATCCGTAAAATCTCCTTAAGGATACGGGCTTGGGCCAATTTACTTTCTTCGTGAGCTTAGTCCGACTTATCAATTTAAAGTTTCTGAAGCATCAATTTGAACCCATCTGTCACCAATACAATGTAAATGCAAATTAAAAATAAATGTACCTAAAACTATATGTTATGAAATTAACTATTTTTTTAGGGATTAAATTAACCTCTAATTTTTTAATGCAATAAATGACTAAACGGGTCGTCAAAATTTAGGTGTCAACACCTGACTCGTTACCCAAGGATTCTCCTAGAGAACTGGGATTGATTATAATGAGACATAGTCACATGTAATGGATATGATTACATTTCGTTTTCTCATTAGCCTAGCAATCTTTGAAAGATTGAAAATGCGTCTTATGGACATTGTGACGGCATATTTATATAACTCATTAGACTCTGATATTTATATGAAAATTTCCAAATGATTCAAAATTGCCTAAAGCATACACTCCACGCAACGTATTCTCAATAAAATTGCAAAGATTTTTATATGGTTTAAAGCAATCTAGTCGCATGTGGTATCAATACCTATGTGAGTACCTAATTAAGGAAAGATACAAGAATGATCCTATATGCCCATGCGTGTTTATTAAGAAATTAGAAACCGGATTTGCTATTGTAGCATTTTATGTCGACGATATAAATTTAATTGGAATTCTAGAAGAGTTAGCTAAAATTGCTAAGTATTTGAAAATGGACTTTAAAGTTAAAGATTTAGGTAAAACCAAACTTTGTCTTGGTCTAGAGCCTGAGCATAAAACAAATGGAACAATTGTCCATCAATCACTGTACGTTGAAAGATTGCTTAAACGCTTCAACATGGACAAACCTCACTATGGTTGTGAGGTCTCTAGATCTCCAAAATGACCAATTTCATCCTAGAGAATAAAATGAAGAGATACTTGGTCCTAAAATACCATATCTAAATGCAATTGGGGTTTTGATGTACTTAGTACAATGTATGAGACAAGATATCGCTTTTGCATTAAATTTATTAGCACGTTTTAGTTCTAAGCTAGCTCGAAGACACTGGAATGGAGTTAAACATATTTTCCATTATCTCCAATGAACCATAGATTTGGGATTATATTATTATAAGGATTCCACTAACTCTAGTTTAGTTGGATATGCTGATGCTGGATATAGATCTAATCCACATAAGGCTTGCTCTCAAATCGGGTATTTATTTTGTTATAACGGCACTGCTATTTATTGGCGTTTTACTAAGCAATCGCTAGTAGCTACATCTTCTAACCACTCTGAGATTATTGCTTTATATGAAACTAGAAGAGAGTGTGTTTAATTAAGATCTGTTATAATGCATATTCATAATTCTTATTGTTTAATATCAGTTACAAATTCTCCCACTATAATTTATGAAGATAATGATGCTTATGTTGCACAAGTTAGAGGATGATATATCAAAGGTGATAAGACCAAGTATATCTCGCCGAAATTTTTCTATACTCATGAACTCTAAGAAAGTCAACAAATTGATGTTAAACAGATTTGATCCATAAATAATATTGCAAATCCTTTTACCAAATCATTGCCTACATCAACTTTTGAGAAATTAGTATATTGCATTGGTATGCAGCGAGTTCACAAGATGCAAGATTGATTAGCCCCAGCAGTGACTACATGGCTCAATTGAGAGAGAGATATTATGAACTATACATTGCAGCATTGATATGCGGCGAGTTCACAAGATGCAAGATTAATTAGCCCCAACAGTGGCTATATATGCATTGCACTCTTTTTTCTTTTTGTCCAGTTTTTTCCCACAGGGTTTTTTGGGCTTAAAATTTTTAATGAGGCAATTAATGCATCTATAAAAGGGAGAGATCATAACATTTGTGCTCTGCACTCTTTTTCCCTTTTGTCCGGTTTTTGTCATACTGGGTTTTTATGGCTTAAGGTTTTTAATGAGGCAGTATTATTTGATACACATTCGTAATGAATACAATTAATATTCAAGGGGGAGTGTTATGAAATACATGAATGAATATTCATTATATTCATCTTATCTAATGTACTTATTATAGTACATTTATATCATATATTCTAAGCACATCTCCCTATACAATGAACGTTCATCTCCCCTATCCAGTACATATATCATTTGATACATTAATATTAATGATAAGACATTACTGCTCTCCTATAAATAGGAGTTTAGTTTTAATGTACAATAATATAGAACAACAGTGAGATACTGGAAATAAAACTATCTCCCTTGGCTTTCTCTACTATCTCTAGTCTTCACTTGATTTCTCTTCTCAATTTCTTCTCTATTATATATTCGCAATGTAATATTTTACAACAGTAGCAATTGGTAAAGTTTTAGGTACTAGAATGTATTCCCCTTGGCGTGCGTTGGTTATGGAAAATAAACTAGTCTATGAGTCTGATTTGTTGATTTATTGCTCTCTATAAGATTTAGGCTTAGTGCATGAAAAGTGTTTGTTAAGGTCTTCTTTATAACATATTAAAAGTTTAGAATTTTTTTTTGTTTATTTACAAAGGTTTTGGGTTTCAATTTCAATGACTATGCAATTTTGGTTGGTTTGCCTTAGGTCAGAGTTTTATTAAATTCAATGGGAAGATGATGGAATCTCAAATTGTAGTCTACTAATGATAGTAACTGCATTCATTTGGCTACCCAGTGGTATATATTTGGCTTCAATATAATACCATTTGTTTGTGGAATTTGAACTAAAAATGTGAAGGCATTATCTACAATTTTATTTTATATTATGTTTTGAGTGCGCCCCTGAGTTAGTGAGTTGTTTGAGAGTAAACCCTCAGACCCATTTAAGATTCATTTATCAATCCATTAAAAATGAACCAATTAGACCCATTTAATACTCATTTATCAATCAATTAAAAATGAACCCATTTACAGAGAGAGACTCTCTTCTCTATTTAACTTTAAAAAAAATATAAAATCAAAATTATAATTATTTTTTTAATTTTTTTTCTTTCTTTCTTCTTTCTCCAATTATGGCACCCCCGAAACGGCCCTCGATCCGTTAGGGTCGCCACAGTTCGCTTACCTTTCACTTATTCTAATAACATGTCACTCTAATACCATTGAATTATAGTGGGTCCATAAATCCTGGGGATTTGAATCATTTAAATTGGTCCTAGTGAAGTACATATAGCGGAAGCAACATCAAAATCTCCCTACCCCATACTCAACAGGATAATGCAATGCACACCAACTACACACTATATATAAGTTAGAGCCGAACATTTTTATTTACATAACTTTGATGGACATTATGAGTTGGTACATCAAAATGCCAAGGCTTTTCTAAGCTCGGTTATAACCAAAAGTACCTGACTCTACAGTAGTCATGTAAATCGGTCCATCATTCAATGTTGGCAGTCCAAAAAGAAGCTTCATCCTCCCTCCATCGCGCTCAGTCACACCCAACCTGGTCCGTCAGCCAGCGGTGATGGTAGCATCCCCAGCATAACCCCGTCGCGGCGGATATGCACAATCAAAAACTCCTGAGTGATGGGGCCGGCAGGTGATCCAATGTCATACAAAACCATAACCCGCACGCGAACAAAAACTAACCCCTGTATCCCGAGATGATGATCATCCGAACACTCAACCTTGACATCGATCTGTATGCCATAGAAAAGTACTAAGGGTGACTGGCGACAGAGACATAACTCCTAGTTTGAAATCTTAGTCCTCAAAAGGGGTGAGTACAACCACTCAGTAGTAAAAGATCCACCAAACAACACAATGTAACAAGCAAAACAACCAAGATTTCATGTGAAATGCACACATCAGCCATGCAAATCATGCATATATCTCCATGAGATCCATTCAATGCCTTAATGACTACATTTTCAATGCCAAATAGTACCCACTCAAATTCATAGACAATTCATGCACCATGCCATATGCACACACATGTACATGATTCATTTCCTATTTTGATATTAAAAAAGATCTCATTTTCCACGAGGGCCAGTGTTTGCATCCCTCCGGGCTCTCGCACCCAACTCGACATCGCAAAACCTCTGGCACACACCTCCGGGCATCTCATACCCCAACTAGTGTCACAAGGCTTCCGGCACACACTTTCAGGCATCTCGTACCCCAACTGGCGTCATAAGGTTTTCGGCACACACCTCCGGGCATTCGACACACACCTCCGGGCATCTCGAAACTCCCAAGGACATCCAGCACACACCTCCGAGCATCTCGAAACTCCCGAGGCATCATCGACTCAAGGGTCTAACGGTATCATCAACATCACAATGTATACGTATATGTCTCACTTTCAAAATAGCATTTGATGCAATAATGTCAAAGGTTTCAATCAATTTTTTTGATGTCATATGATATGCTAAATACCACCACATATGCTGTATAAATAACAACACAAAATATCACATCTAATAGAGTAATTCATTTATTCTTGAAAATAAAACAATTTTCGGATAAAACAGAATTCACTCCTTTAATTAAAATTCTGGAAAAATTAGTAAACAATCTCAATAAATTCTAAGAATTTTACATGTTATAAATGAGATCTAGAGAAAAAAGGTTTTATGAAGAACACCATGTCTAGAAAACTTCGTACGAATCATTATGGTCCATGCATCACAGCCATAAAATCCCAAAAATGAACTCAGAAAATTCTGATATTTTAATATGTTGTAGATAAGAACTATAGGTAAAAGTTTGTGAAGAACTCTAAGTCAAATTCATTGTAGATCAAGAGCTATAATCGCCATAACTCTCCCTAACCCTCGGTAACAGTTTCCAGATCTAACACTTTCAAAGAAAAATTGTTTCACCAATCAATACTTGTCTGTTTCTTCCCAAATTTTAGTATGTTATTCCTTAAGATGTCATCTACAATTTTCATCGAGGACACGAAGTCAAATTTCGGCTAGATAATTACAGAAAATTCACGAAGTCGCCAAAGCTCCTATACTTTCGAAAATTCCAACATCCACATATCCAAAATCTATTGCACTTCACACACAACCACAGCAAGCATCATGTAGATCAATGGACTTCACTTGCCTTAAGTCCAACGCAACCATAGCAAGCAAATAGTGACTTGAGGACATCGAGCGCGGCTCAATCGACAACTAAGCTAGGCGGCATCGATGGCGGCAGTTGGCGCACGCACGACAGGGCTGGTCTCCTTCTTCCCCTCGCTGAAGCACGCTCACCATCTCTCTTTCTCTCGGTCACTCTCCCTTTTCCTCTCAATCTCTCTCTCTCAATCACTCTCTCGGTCACTCCGCCCCCTTCCCCTTTTCTTTTATTCTCTTAATTGCTTGTAATCTTTAGGTTTGCATGGAGGTTTCCAATGAAGCAATAGGGGCAGCGACACTTATAGAATCCCTCTCGCCACTTGTCAAACTTCATGGTGGCCTTATTTGGGTCGGGCCTTGGTCGACCGAATAAGGGGAAATGGTGGGTTGCTTTGGGCTATTTCGAGCCTTAAGTGTCCAGCCCACACTAGCTCCCATTTTCCACTTTAATCCCCACTTATAATTATATAATCACAAATATTCACATGGCCATAAAATATTACAACATTAATCAAGGGAAATTCGATTCTTAGGGTACACGGCCAAGTACAGAAAATTTATTATCAATTTATCCTTTAGTATAATCCTTGATCACACATGGACATAGGATACATTTCCAACAAAACAATTGTTCATTAAATGCTCGGCCTTGTTTAATTGTAATCCATTGGTTGAATAGCTATAATATAGTCTGATGGCACTTCCATCACCTATTCATGGATCGTAGTGCATCTAGAGATTGCTATGAAGTTTTAGGATGCCACACCGATTGCTGGCACGGTGATGATTGGCAATCGGCTCCAGCTCGCCGGTGTCAAGGGAGCTTAAGCTCACCAAATCTAGTAAGGCGGAATCCTCGCCGACGCTGAGCGAGGCTCGAGGCTCATCGGTGTCGAGCAAGGCTCGAGCCTCGCTAGATCCTGCGAGGGGCAAGCTTGAGCTTGCCCGATGCCGGCGAGCCTCGAGCTCACCCAATCTGGCAAGGCGAAGGCCTCACCGATGTCCGGTGAGGCTTGGGCCTCGCCAAATCCGGCAAGGGGCGAGCTCGATGCCAGTGAGCCTCGAGCTCGCTAGATCTAGCGAGGCAGAGGCCTCGCCGGTGTCGGGGGAGCTCAAGCTCGCCGGATCTGATGAGCTCAAGGCTAGCCTGTGGCCAATTGTCGGCCGTCCTCGTGGCCGGCGACTGGCCAAAGAAGAAGAAGAACAAAAAAGAAAAAATTACATTAAAATTAAAAATTATATTTTAAAAAAATAAAAAATAATTAAAATTCGATTTTTTAAAATAATTATTTTAAAAATTATACAAATTGTCTATTAAATTTGTGTTGTATAAAAATATTTTAGAAATACCATTTTTTTAAAACATATATACGAGAAATAAGCTTTTTTTAGGTTAGTTAAATGAGTCAGGTATAGATCGGAAAATTTACATTAGGTATAAATGGGTCATAAATGGGTTAATGGGTCAATTTGGTTCTACTATTAATAACCCGACCCAAACCCAACTCGACTCACCCATTTAACACCTCTAGTGATGCCTAAGGCCAATGGACCTTGGATATGACATCCTCAATTCAAACCCCACCGAATTTAGATCGTGAGGGATGGACTAATGATCAATACATCAGTAACGAAGATAGGCCATGACTTAATCTTAGCTGTTTAGGGGCAAGGCAATTCAGGATCAAAGTTACGATAGACTAGAGCATTTGACCATGAAAGAACCATTCGACCATAAGAGTCGTTGTGGATGATCACGTGCCATCACAAGTTAGTCAATGGATAGGTATAGACTAATTCAACCTAAGTGCATACCAGTTGTGGGCAACGCCGCCCGGTTAATGTACTATTCGTGAACAACCCTAATTTGATCTCGAACGACCATGAGTCATGGCAGACTGATCGATCCTACTCGATTACATGACAACCGAGGGTCATTCGTGGATTGATCGGACTCAACTAAAAGTCACGCATAAAACCCTAGATAGGCATCAAACTCAATTCGAGTCAAGTCATGTGAATTTTTCCACTGCCATAGAAATTCATGTAGGTTGCGTTAAAGTCGTTTCGAATCAAAACTTAGGCACAAGCTTGGGTCCAATTGCAAGTATCAACTATAGATATTATCAAGACATACCTTTTTAATTGAAATGATTTTAGTGAGCTGTTAGTGCATTAATTGGGGAAATGCGCTAATTTGACGATATAGACTATAACAAACCTAAAAGTGAGACCAATTTAGCCTATTAAGATTTAAATTAAAATGAGACAAACTTTGTTAGGGCATGGACAAGGGGTAGGCACCACTTTTGGGATGACAAGAGGAATTGACCAAATTGCCCTCTTGAGTCTATCCAATAATTGAATTTCAAGAAGCCATCCTAGCCCTTGATCTTGAATAAGGCACTTGGCATGATGGATAGCCAAGATTTCCTCTTGCACCCCCTAGTTTAGAGTCATCATGAAGGCAATGACACCTAATGTGATGGACAAGTTTTGTCCTCAAGTTTCTTCTTCTCCTCTCTCTCTCTCTCTCTCTCTCTCTCTCCCCCCCCCCCTTTCCCTCACCTTTAGCCGACCCCCTCCTTCTTCCTCTCCTTTATCCTTTTCTTCCTTTTTCCTCCCTTTATCTCTCACCACCGTGCCCATTTGCCTTGCCGTCCGCCCTCTTGGTTGCTTGCTGCCACTACACGTTGTCACCACCATTCGTGTGCCCATTTACCTTGTTGTTGCTTGGTCGCTACTATTGTGAGCCACAAGCCACCACCTGACCACCCTCATCTCATCTTGGTTGTTAGTAAATAGATTTCTTAAAGTCAGCTAGGCCGTTGTGACATCCCGAAATTTGGCCCCTATTTTGAATATATGAAATGGTTATTTCATCAATGTGCTTATAGTTAATTTATTCGAAACTAATCACTCACGAGTTAACTAATCTATTAGGTGAGGTCGTTAAGGGATATAAACATGACAGACTAGAGAATTCGATTAGAAACTGACTGCTCGACCATAATAATCGGCAATGGCAATACAACACTGTTATAAATCAATTAGCGAACGAATATAAGTCAATTTGATGGAAGTACGTAGTCAAATTGTGGGTGGTTCCGCACGATTACGATATTCGTGTTGAACGACAATAAATCGATTTTCTATCAATATTATATTCAAGATACGTAATTGAATCATTGTAAATACATGACAACCAATGGTCGTCTACAATTCAGAGATGCACAAATATAGATAAGAAATTATTGACCACGGGTCAAATACACTAAAACCCCTAAAAGCTACCAAGTAGATTAGGTTGTACTAAAGTCGCGTTCAATCGATTTTAACCACAAAATTTAATTCGGTTTCGGGAATCGAACATTCAAGCGTGTCACGATTTATTTATTGGATGTTGTCTCATTTTTCATCAAATTTCCGACGGGTCCAAAATTTTGCGGAAAAAATGATTTCTAGACAAAAAGAAAAAGGAAATGAAATTCGGATGGGGAGGAAAATTGGAGTTTTTCTACCCAAAAAGACTCATTTTTGGGAAATTAAGCTTAAAAAAGTATTTGGGAGACTATCGATAAGAGTAGAAGATTTTTGTGGCTTATGTGATAATGATTTAGATATTTCCTAAGAGTTGTAATTGGTTGTTTCATTTTCTTCTTTTATCTTCTCTCTCTCTCCCATTCTTCTTTCTCTCTCACACACGCAAGACCCCCTTGCAAACAACCCCTTCATTCTTCTTTCTTTTCCCCCACGTTCCTTCCCTCATGTTCTTCGGGTCCGTTTGGTTCAGCTTTGAGAGAATGTCATTGGGAGAATGCAAATACCTTTAAGGTAAATGGGCTTTCCGAAATGTTGCACCGTTTGGTAAATTGTAGTCTCAAATAGCATTGAAATGCAACTTTAACATAAATACCATTTGGCAAAACTAATATTTGTAATGGGTTTTTGCTTCTTCTTCTTTTTTAATTTGAAAATCAAATCTAGCGGCTGGTGATATTGCTAGATAGCTAGATCTGGCTACCTGAGGTTGTAGCGGTGGCTAAATCTAGCCGCCTCAAGTCATGACCTCAGGCGACACCACCTAGAGGTGCGACCTCAGGCGCCTAAGGTTGCAGCGGCGGACAAATTTGGCCGCCTCACGACCTCAGGCGATGCCGTCGCCACTTAGAGGTGCGACCTCAGGTGCCTAAGGTTGTAAAGGCCAGATCTAGCCATTTGAATTGCTAGATTTGTGGCCTAAGGTCACGTGGACCCAAGCGGCATCGCCTGGTTCACACGGAACCAGGCGATGCTGCCTAGGTCCGCACAACCTTAGGCAACGTCGCCTGGGGTCCGCGCACGCCAGGCAACATCACCTAGGGTCCACACACGCCAGGTGACGCTGCCTGAGGTTCGCGTGACCTCAGGCAATGCCACTTGAGGTCCACGCGACCCAAGTGACGCCGCTTGGGTCACAGGTTACGCCACCCCCAGGTAGTGGTCATCAAGTACACTCGACCCTCAGGCAACAGTGGTGGCTGCCGGATAAGCCCGATGCGCGAGGAAGAAGAAGATGGGCGGGGAAGAGAAGAAGATGAAGGGGGAGAGACGATGAATAGTGACGCATTGCATTTCCAAAATGCCCAATGTCCAAAGCACCCCCTCCCCAGCATTCAGCTTTCAACATTGAGAATGCCCACATTTGGCAAATGAACATTCCAAAACACTTGCCAAACACAAAAATTCCCTAATGGGCTTTGGGGCTCAAAGCCCCTTGGAAAAGTCTAACCAAATGGGGCCTTCATCCCCTCCATTCTCTTGCTATTCTCTTATGTTGCTAGCCCATTTCCTCTCCACCTTGATCTGGTTTTCCATTTTGTTTTATTTTGCTACACCCCTCACTCCACCGCACCACCACTAGCTCACCCCATCACCGCATCCAGCTCCAACCGTCCTTCACGCCCTCAGCTTCACCACCACCACTTTCATGCCACCACAATGCCACCCCAGTAGCCCCACCACCACCGCCAACTCCATCTCCATGCCCGCACTTCCACCAACTCCAGCTTCTCCATTCCTTTCATTTTTGCTACTGCAACTTCACCACTGTCAACCCACCAACTCCTCCGCATCCAACCACTATGGCCAACACCCAAACTGAAACCCCTTTGGCCGAGAGCTTGTAGGACGACCACCACCACTGTCGAGCCTCCATTCAAGCTGTGGTTGTCTCGTGTTTTTGTCACCATCGCGTCACCATTGCCGCGAGCCCGCCGCCGTTGAAATCCCGTAAGTTAACTCCCTAATCTTTGATTAGGCCGTTAATTGCGCTTAGGGGTGATTAGTTTAGCATTAATAATGATTAGTCTTAATTAAGCTTGACTTAGCTTAATTAAGATTAAGTGATTTAGATTAATTTTAATTGCGATTGGTTTAAGTAATTACGATTAGATTAATTGATCATGGTTAGATTAATTAATTAATTGAGTTTAGTTTAATTAATCATAATTTATTTATTTTAATCATCATTTATTTAATTAATCACAATTAGCATAATTAGTGACGGATTAGTCGTTACATAGAATTTTACGCTTGTTTTCTTGGATGAAATTATATGTGATTTTGATTGTTTGGATGTCTAATATTATGTGGCTAATTGCTTGATGGTAGATATTGATTTTTTTTATATATATAAAACACGGTTTTATAGGCAATTAAATGGAAAAATGTGAGGTGTCGGGTTTGGATGTCAAATTTTACATGCTAGATAAAACAATGGAGTTTTGAAATGGAAGTGTGCCAAGTTTGGCGGTTCGATTTCGAATACGTGACCATGCATGATTATTTTACCAGGATTTTTAAATAAGAAAAATTGACCAAGTTTATTATTTGAAAACAAAGCATTTGAAAACAAAAGTATGGTATCCTTGGCTATCTACATGGTCACTTAATGGAACCCCTAACCCGACAAGAGTTGGGGGCGATGCCCAATTTTATCGAATGCCCGAGGAGGGTCCAGAAACCGAGTCGCAGTTGAGGTCGGACCGATGCTCCTTTATGGAATACCATCTAGGTGGCGGTTCTAGATGTTGCCATGCCCGATGGGACAAGACAATGCCCGGTTATACTGGAAGACCGCCAACTTTTGTGTTAGTCGTGGCCTAAGGGGTTGAAATAATCGGAACACATGTAAATGATTGTGATGCATTGCGCTTGATTATGGGGTAAAACTATTAAACATGGTATGAGACGTGCCAAAACGGGTTTACCTTATAATCAAGACCCGTGTGGATGCTTGGTGCACGGGAGATATGTTCTCTAATTGTTATTTAGGCATGTTATTCTATTATTATTATTGTAGGAGACATGCTAATGTGAAGGGGTGTGCTAAGGCAAGGTGAGTTCATGTGCAGCGCATGCTTAGGCCGCCTTCGAGGCAAATTCGTGTCCTAATTGAGGCTTAGGGATTTTAACTCACTGAGATTTTATCTCACCCCGTTGTGGTTAAACATTTTCACGGCCACAGCATGGAGATCTGCTGAGTGCAAATGTAGTGAGCACGAGATGCGACACTTTTTGGCTGGCCCTACCTCTAGTGAAGTTTAGGTTGACCCTAATCCCTTAAGGTTTTTGAGAGGGTCTATAGGAAGTGGCCTTAGAAAAAGGCTTGTAATTATTAAACTTCCTAGGGGTAATAGTGGATAAATAAATATGTTGTTTTTGGCAACATTTGTTGTGCTTTACTATCCCTATTGTTTGTTTATTGATTAGGGGTTTATTTAATTTGCATCCACATGCGTTTAATCAAAAAATGAAAAGGATGGGTCAACGACGCGTCTTGGGACGTCGCATTTTTAATCGACCGCCAAGAGATGTTCGCATACTCAGGGTTCGGGGCGTGACAGCCATTACATTACTTGACTTAAATTGAGGATCGCCTTTAGTGCCGTCGGACTATCCTAGGTTGATGAACTCATATGATTAATTTTGTATTGTTTGCTTATGATATGTTTGATCTATATAGTTTAGGATTGATCGAGGAACAAGTATGTGAGGGTTGAGGTTGCTTGGGTTTGGTGTGAGTTGTGGAAATGGTTTAATTAGGCTTAAGCTCGCCGTAATTGTTGTTGTGGATCATTTGCTATTGCTACTTATGCTTGATCTTCATATTTGAATGCCATGAATGGTTATATGAGTATTATATGAAGTGATCTTTGCATATAGATGTCCATAAGTCATGGTCGAAGCTTGAGTTCACATCGAGTCACCGAATCTAGAATGGCGTTGGTTCTTGGACATGTGTGGAAGTGCATCATGTCACACCCTAAACCCTAAGCATGTGAACATCCCACAACAGTTGATTAAAATTGCGATATCCCAAGATGCGTCACCAACTCATTCTTTTTATCTTTCAATTAAACACATGCGGAAGCAACACAAATAAACAACACCCAATCAATCATCACAACAGGGATAGTAAAACACAACAAGTATTTCCAAAGGTACAACCTTCATTTATTACTTGTTAACCTTAGGAAGTTTAACAATTACAAGCTCATTCTAAATGGCGACTTCCTACCGACCAACTCAAAAACACCTGTTGGTGTTAGGGTTAACCTAAACTTTATTAATGGTAAGGCTAGCCAAAAAGTGTCGCATCTCGCGCCCACCACAACCGTACTTGGTAGTTCTCCACGCTACGACCTTGAAAATAATTAACAATAGTGAAGTGAGATATAAATTTTAGCGCGTTAACTTCCTAAATCTCGATTAGGACTCTAATTCGCTTCGGAGGTAACCTAAACACACAACAGCATACAATCTTACCTCGCCTTGACATACCCCTACATATGAGTATATCTCACAAAGCAATATTAGTGCAACACGCATAAATAATAATCATAACCCATTCAAAATATTCCAGGTGCATTGCCAACACACGTATTCCAATTATTATGACCCCTCATTATTCGAGGTTGGTACTCAAGCGTCACGGGTCAAGCTACAATTCTAGTTTCATGCTCAACATATTTCATTGTCAGATATACAATAGGGCATGAGTTACACATCGCTTGGCACGTCCTTCATACTTGGACTAATGAGAAAGATCAAACTAATTGCTTGAATGCTTGATTTGTGTGATCATATGAGGAATTCCGTCATCAATGGATTTTCGGACAATACCCCCACGTCAACGGATGTCTCGTTAGTAAGAACGAGATGCTGCCCTCACGTTAATGGGATGCTGTTCATGAAATGTGTTATATAGTAATGAAGCCCAATGGATTTCAAATGTCGTGCTCAACAAAGCGAGACAATGTCTTGTAGGTTTCTAAAAGAGCCGTAGGGTTTCTAAAATTGGACTCGAGATAGCATGGTAGTATGGAATGCCATGTGATTCTCGAGGCACTAAATGTGTACGAAGTATTTGAGTGCTATGTGCATACTTTGGAAGTTGTTTTATGGCTCACACATTTTTCACATGGATTTATATGAGATGCAGGAGATAGGTGCATGATTTAAATGCCATTTTTAGTGACTAAGAAGGCGCGTGCATGCTATAAAAGTCATTGTTCAAGAAGTGAAAGGCATGTAGATGTCCTAAAGGTTGTTGTTTGAGTCTCAAAGGCTTTGATAATGTTGCGGATGCTGATATCCGACATGTGTGAATATTTTGGCTATTATTTGCACTAATTGTGACCTGTGTGAACTTATATGCCTTTGTTTAGGACTCGAGGGACTTAGGTTGAGAATAGATTCCATCATGTATATAGTTAAAGCAAAGCTTAGACTTTGTTATTGATCTACTATTGACATATTTAGGTTAGAAAATCGTAAGGCTCTAATGCAAGACATCTATCTATACGAGGTTTAGAATTTTTACTTATTGAGTTTTCAACTCACTGTTGTTATTTAACATTTTCAGATCCCGAGGTACGAATCTACCACCATACCATTTTTGACTTCATGTGCACATGGAAATTATGGTGCTAGACTTCAAGAATGCTACTACCAACATCCTTTTCTAGCACCACACCACAACGGTGTGGGTGGATGAGGATGTGGGGCATCTGGTCCCCCATTTATTCACGACTTGGTTTGCTTGGGTTGACGAGGACTTCTATGGTCCTCTGCGTGGGTTTGACGGCCCCTCCTAATAGTACTGTGAACAACTCTAAGTTCAACCCCGACTATGCCCTTGAGCCCGAGTCGTCGCCGTGAGGACACTAGCGAAAGATGGGAACCATTTTTGGTAGCTTTTTTATAGAAGGCATTAGGACTAACCCACATTATATATATATATATATATATATATATATATATATATCTTTTTGTGTGTGAGGATGACCAATCAAAACGGCCCTAAGGTTAGGCTTATAAATTTGTAATCGTTTTGCGTAAATATATAAAGCATGAAAGGTATGCACTATGTATGACCGTGTGTTTCTCTCTAATTATCCATTGTTTGTTGTTGATTGATTGAGTGAATGGAGATTGCATGCTTCCACATGTGCTTAAATTCAGATAAAATCAATGGGATGGCAACGCCTCCAGGGACATCACAACTTGATCCCATTGCGAAGGATGTCATGATCTCGCACCAAGGGTAGGTCCAGGAGTGACATTAGATGCCCAACGATGGCCGGGAGTGGATGTTAGAGGTCAATCAATGGAATGGTGATACTTCCTAGGATGTCACAATTTGATCCGGTCACAAAGGATGTCACGTTCTCATGCCAAGGGTAGGTCTAGGGCATGGCATTGGATGCTTGACAATGGCCAGGAGTGGATGTTAGAGGTGAATGTATTGACTACCAACCAAGATGGCTACTAGAGACAAAACTCGGAAGTCTTGATGATCAACTCAAGAGCCCAATGATGGCTCGGAGTAACTGTTGAAGGCAAATGCCTTGACTAACAACCGAGATGTCCCGAAGTAGAGTGCTTACAATATGGGAATCATGGATGCCAAATTAGAGAATTGGAGGTCACTACATGAGCTGCCTACATGGACTAGCTGAGTAGTGAAATGGGAATGGACCTTGGTTATATTATGCATGATAAATGTGAAGCTTGATGCACTCATTGCATAGTAGTATGACCCATGTGATTGTCTATGACGTGTGTCACATTAAAGGCATGCTGGCATTACTCGCATGACTGGAAATGATCTCTCATTATAGAGCACCCGTCGTGCTAGAGGGCGAGCATCACAAGTTTATCAATCCGGACTTTCTGGGCATGGTGTTTGTTTGATACACGACTGTCTTTCTAGTGGATATAGGATAGTTTGGTCTGATTTCCTGTCGTTTTGTTGCTATATTTGTACTAACGAACGGTCGCCTATTAGGACCAATTCCATTCCTGATGCTCTTGGTATAGGTGGAGGTAGGAGTGATGTGGACGATTAGGAGCCGGAATAGGACGGAGCAAAGGGGTCATCCATGTATTTTGACACGATCGTAACTTTTTGGGGCGTGGGATCATGTAGTCGGGATAGTCGGATGGAGGGACGTATGTACAGATAAGGAACTTGCTATAATAGGGTTTAGGGAGGCATACACCTTTTTGATTTCTCCCAGTTTAGGTCCTTCCTTTTGATGTATAATTCACCACCGATGTACATATAAGTATGGTAAATAATGGAAGCATGATTCCCTCTATTATTGTGTTTTTAGAGTCACGTGTATAAATCATGTTATAAATTATAACCTTTAGAAAAGACTTTCGCTTGCATGATAACTTAAAGTAAATACAAAACAAGGATTAGTGAGTGGTGGACTGGGACGCCACAAGGTCACCCTCGCTTGGGTGAGCATGGGCCACATTTGTTTGGGCTGGTGAGGGCATCAGATCTGGCAAAGCCCTCCCTTGCCCTCGCATGAGGTCAGCCATTGACCATCGATTAGGTCTGGTGATGACCATTGGAGGGAAAAAGGGAAAAAGAAAATGAAAGGAAAAAAAGAAAAAAAAAGAAAAAAAATCTATAAAATTCAAAATAAGTCAAAAATTGGCCTTGCCATGTTGGATGGTCAGCATTGATTAGACTGCTAGTTCAGTAATTTTTTACCAAAATTGATAAATTGTTAAAATATTTAAAACTAAATAGACAAATTATCAAAAGGTTTTGGATTAAATTTGGTAAGTTATCAAGAACAATTTTCTTGTTAGAGTTAACTCCTGATTTTCTAAAGTAATGAAAATAAGAAGACAAATGGCAAATAAGATGGAGGAACTTGGCATTTGTTCGCTAATCGAACATAAAATCTGGGTGCTGATTATCTAGCTTACAAGCGTTTCTACTCTAAAGTTTCACCTAAGAAGTCTAAAGGACACAACTTGTCCAAAAAAGCAATGACAAGAATAATAGGACTTTATTTGGAAAATGAACCCACCAATTTCCCAAAATCATCTTAAATTATCATCAATTATTGTCAAAACAAATCAAATTATATAGCACCCTTATTATTCCTCATCTCCCATGAACATCATTAATGCACAAATTATAGACACAATATTATAGTAGATAGATTATGGATACTGTCGCGACCTACCCCTTGGTGGAGGGAATATTGATTTAGGAGTATTGCTTAAGTGACAAGACTACAACCCATGATTAGGTACGGGTTCTCTCAAGCCCATACTTCACGTGACATTGAGGTGTTCATAATTTTTTTTTTTAATAAGGAGTCGTCACTAACTTATTAAAGTCGTAGAAACCAAATATAGCATAGGAGTGTACCTCACTTCCTATGCAACGAAATAGGGTTAGAGACTTAATTATATTAATTAATAATTAATGTCATTTCGGTACATAATCTTGTTCATTTCAAAAAAGATTTTTGTCAAGCAGTTTGGATTAATTTTACATTAATTCACCAATACGTGAAATGATTATGCAGGTGCACATTCATTAACATAATAATCGGCTACGGAAGAAAGTATTAAATAGATTGCATTTAATAAAAAGACCTAACATTAAGAAAAAAAAAAAAGATAAATACCAATCCTAACTAGACTAAATGGAGCCATAAATGACAAAAGCATGTGAATGAGAGTAATTATCTTCGAGGACAATTAAAACCCAAATGTAAAGTTCTATGAGCTTACTAAATTTAATAGCACAACCTTAGAATTAAGAAGCATCCATTTTTTCCAAGAAGATAGCTCAAAAAGTCCATTTTTAAACTTTTTCAAGGAATTATAAATTTTGAGGGATTTTGTAATTTTTTAAGGAACTTTTGAATTTTCCAATTTTTTATTTATATTTATTTAAAATATTATAATTTAAAAAAATCAAAGAACATCATATTTTCAAATTTTCTGAAAAATGTTGAATTTTTTTTATATTTTCTGAAATTTTCATTTTTCATTTTTCAAAAATTGAATTTATTAAAGAATTTAATTTTTAAATTTTTTCTGCGATTTTTAATATTTTAAATTATTTTTTATGTTCTTTTCTCTTTTCTTTTTAATTTTTAAGACTTTTAATTTTGATTAATTTTTTATTTTTTTCAATTATTTAAATATTATATCCAAGAAAAGTGAGTTCAGATCAAGTGAACCCGATTTAGTCGTTGACTGGATCCGACTACTTTTTTTTTTTAAATCTCTTTTTTTCTCTCTTTTTTTAAGGCTTAATATCCTGAAATGTCCTAAACTGATACACGTGTGATAAATCTACCATAAACTAGTTTTTTTTACTATAAAAAATCAACTAGTACATATATGATAAATTTATCCCAACTGACCATAAAAAACCCAAAATTGGTATAATTGTGACAAATTATTCAACCGCCAAAAACCTAAGTTGATATATTTATGACAATACCCTCCATTGAATTGGATTAATATCACAAAAAATCACAAAAATTATATAATTATGACAAACGGAGAATAAAATCACAAATTTGTATTCCAGTCAACTGTCACGTATCATTCGATTTAGTAATTTGACAATAAAATTTAATGGAAATGAGTTAACACACACATAAAGGAATATGAGTTAACACTAACCACCATTAATCTCATCCCTAAACGCAATTAATTCTTTAATCAAGGATTATGAGTTAACTCACATTTTTCGGTGGCAGTGAGTTCACGGCAACGGTGGCATGGTGGCGATGAGAATGAGGGGCTCACAATTCTAATGGCAGCATGAACGGCATCAGCTCGGTAGCTTAAGCTCGCAACTTTGGCTTGGGGCAGCTTGGCGGTGGCTTGGGACAGCGTGAGGGATAGTGTCGAGTGGATGATGATGGCACGGCGGTGTGAGGGACGGATGGTGGTGGAAGGGTGACGAAGGTGGAGGTGGTGAATGGGCAGCAATTGGGGGGGGGGGGGGGGCATGGAGAGAAATGGAGGAAGAAGAAGAAGAAGATGAGAGAGAGAGAGATGGTGGAGGAGGAAGGGTCGGCCAAGCGGGAAAGAATGGAGGGGAGAGAGAAAGAAAGAAAGAGGAAGAGAGAGAGGTTTATGGATAGGGTTTTGCCAAAAAAATCCGACTAACCTTCCTCAAATTCCTCTCATCTATGCTTCATGTCTCCTCTTGTTTTTTTCTTAAATGCCAAAACCCTTCCAGAAGAGGCAAAATGGTCTTTTTACACTTTTAACTCAAATTCCAATTTTACCCTTGGGCTCGCTTGCTTGAAATTGGCTTGAAATGGCTTGGCGGGCTTGGCTTGGGCCGACTTGGGCCCTCATCACTAAATCCAATGAGCGTGAAGTTGTTGGGCCTTCGCTCAGCCCAACTCCCTTTTTCCGGCTTCTGATTCTCAACTCGCTAATTCTTAACTGAAAATTTTAAGCTTGTTGATAAATCGACAAATAAATGAGGCGACATCCAATAAATTAGTCTCATAATCCTCGAAATAATCTAATTAAAATCCGTGGTTAAAATCACTCAGATGCGACTTTAGTATGACCTAAACTATTGGGTGGCTTTTAGGGGTTTTCATGCGATTGACCCGTGGCCAATGATATTCCGTCCATGTTTGTGCCTCTTCAATAGTTGATGACCATCGCTTATCATGTAATCACAAGGAATCAATTACTAATCCTAAGTACAAGATCAATAGAAAATTGATTTATTGTCATTCATCGCGAATATCATAATCGTGAGGAATTACCCGCAAATTAACTATATATTTCTGTCAAATTGATTTATATCCGTTTTTTAATTGACCTATAACAATGTAGTATTAACCATTGTCGATCCTTATGATTGAGCGATCTATTCTTGATTGAATTCTTTGGTTGTTTGTGTTTTAATCATTTATAGCCTCTTTCAATAGATTAGCTAACTTATGAGTGATCAATTCAGAGTCAATTAACTATCAGTGCATTGATGAAATAACTATTTCATATATTTTGTAGGGATTAAATTTCTGGATATCACAAGTGAGGCCTCGTCGGCCCTCGCTTAGGGCCAATAAGGCTCACACAGATTTGGGTGACATCTCACCGGCCCTTGCCTAAAGTGGCGAGAGCTATGCTTCCCCCCCCTCTCACCCTTAGGGTTAGCAACCTTTTCCAACCTCTCTAATGAAGGGCACTGTTGTCACTAACCCTTCGACGATAAGCAACAACAACAGTGCCTAGCCACGAGTCCTTGCCTTTTTTCTTTTCTTTTCTTTTCTTCCTATTTTATTTTTGATTTTTTTAGTTTTTTAATATTATTTAAATAAGATTGGAAGAAAAATTAATTAAAAAATGCCATGTAAGAGAGAAAAATTAATTTTAAAATACCACATCAACACTTTTCATTAGAGAAACTAACGATGTTAACAGGGGGAGGGGACTCGATTATGTCAATTTAACAAGTTTTAAAACTTGATTGCATTTTTTGAAAGTTTTAAGATTTGATAGTATTTTCGTAATAAGTTTTAGAACTTATAGTACATATATTCATTTTAATGATGCTGTTGAACTCCACACTCCTTGCTAGGGTAATACTGTCCCTTGTCACCTTTAGTGCACCAAGGTTTTGCTCAATTACCATATCACAACCCTTCGGGCCTATAATAGCCTTCACATTATCTACAAGGTCTTCCAATACCATTAAGTATCAAACAAAATTCCACTTAGGAGCCATAATTTCGGAAATTCCTCCCATTTAACAAATAAAAAGGTCAAGCACTAACCAAACATTGCAAAACATAATTAATCCGGCTTGTTAACGTCCCGTGGCGTGGACGCACAAAACCCCCTTTTCTCTTTTTTACTCTTCTTTTCCTCTCTCTTTTCTCCTCATCCTTTCTTTTCTCTTCTCTCTCTTTTCCCCTTCTTTTTTATGCAAGGTCTCCGCCTTTTAGAGCACTTATTTTCCCTTTTTCTTTTCCCTTTTTTTTTAATTAAAATCAATCCCACTTTTTGACCAAAGTTAAAAGGACCAAAAAAGAAAAGGCAGATATTGAAATATGAGCATTATTTGGTTTACTGTACAGTCAACCACTATCGGACTTAAACGATACGTCAAGAACACTGTCATCGTCAGTGCACATCGGATCACGTTCGTATCACGTTCGAATCGTGTCGCTATGGACACGTCTATCATTCTCTTTTTGTTCTTTAGCACGAATTTGCGTGTCCTCTTCCGCTAGTTACAATGGAGAAAAGTGACAGGCTACAGAGAATTAGCTAGGAGAGGCGAGAAATACAGATACTCTCACCACCAGTTTCAGGGCGGTGCATACTTCTCCTACATAATATCCTTATCTTCTAGAAGAGGGCCAAGAGCTTTCGTGATACATGTGATGATGGGAGACTGACACCACCCAATGATCAATTACTGAAGTCTTGGTCTTCGTGGCTGGCCCAGGACCTGTGTTTGTCGTGAAGCTGACTCAATGGACACTTCAAAAGGGCCTGGTCTGATGGTCTCCGTCGAGTCTCTCTCACGAGGTCTTATCAAAAAACAGCGAGTCAAGCACGACACCCACAATCGTCAACGGGGTCAGTCCACGTGAATCAGACCTACACATACCCGAGACATGCTTGCCTTGCCTTCTCTCATCTTTCATCACTTGGCCCCCTCTACTTTCGTAACTACAAATCTGCACCCCCAATTTCAAGGGAGGGTACATCAATTCAACTCTCGTATTTTTTATCGATGTTAAATTTGGTTCTTGATCTTTTAATTTTGTTAAATTTACTGTTCATATTATTTTAATAAAATCAATTTAGCCTGTCAAAGAGTATAAGAATCACGTTTAACATCGACCGGGCATGTATAGACTATTTTTGACATTTCCCCCTCTTTCTTATAATAGTACCCCTATCCAATTTCATCTATCACAGTCACAAACATACGATCTTAGTCCGTAAAATCATAACCTATACCACTAGCTTAGTCGCCGCCACACCCCAGCAACATCATTGCCATCACCAAATGTCGAGGTCATGTCACCACCTGCTGCTTCCTTTGCCATTATTGCGATGGCACCCACCAGCCATAGTTCTTCCTCTCTCTCACAAAAAGAAGAAGAAGAACCAAAAAAGCAACCATTTCATTACAAGTCTTATAACTAAGTTAGTATTTCGCCATATCTATGTTAGTATTTCGCATTACCCCATTTGGTTGATTTTATGTGATATCCCCTCCCAAGCTCCCCTCAATTATACTTTCATCTTGAATTTTGAGCACATGCTCAAACTAATAAATTTCATTAGAATTTTATAACTTTACGTGCGGGTTTCATTGATCAATTGACTCATTTGATTATGCAATTAAGTCCTTGAGCATTTTCAGGAAATTATGATGAAGTCCTTTGTCATCACTTCTCTTACGCCGGCCAAGTTGAAGCTGTCACAAGAGTGACGTCCCATTGTCACTGTGGACCCAGTAAATGACTTTGTCGCACTTCTTTAAAGACAAATTACAAAACCAATGGACCCATGCATATAAATCCAGCCGACCCCGCTATTTGGTAAAAGTCGTGCTCAGAGAGAATAATCCCTATCGCCAAAGTGAGCATTCTTAAACCTGGAACATGTTAGAGGGAAACAACATAAGAACCTCAAAACATTCACTAGAAAGATCCGATTCCGCTACCTGAATCCGAATACCCCCGAGGCAATGTTCCGATCTCACTTGAGTACGGAGGAGGGGGTGACCCCATGGTCTCGTGAGGTGGTTTATCCTCCATTACCGGAATGAGTAACCCTTGAGATAATGCCCCAACCTCGTTTGATTGTGGAGGGGGTTATTGTTTGCATAAGTCATGGTTGGCATAAGTAAGAAAGGCGTGAACTTTCCCCATAATTCAAATGCCTCGTAACGTAATGTCCCTAACTTCCTTCAAGTATGGGGGAGGGGGTCCCCATGGTCTCATGAGATGGTTTAGCAACTACAATCAGAATAAGAAACCCCGTAAGGCGATGTCCCAATCTTGTTTGAGTGTAGGGAAGGGGTTTACCCAAAGGTCCCATAAAGATATTTCATTTTCATCCAACACAATTGGCATAAATAAGAACACTGCCAATTCCGCCCATGATTGTGAACAAATCGATTCATAAATCAAACATAAAGTGATGTTGCATTCTTTGCCTTGAGTTTTTCTTACTTATGACTATTCATCGTATATGTCACTTTCCAAATCAATTTTATAAATGGGTCACATCAACTTATAGCGCTCTTTTCCGCAAATCTCGGGTCTTAGCTTGCGTCTTGGACACCCATAAGTCTGGAGGTCAAGCTCGGTTTAATTCAAAATTGATCCGCCACTTCCTACACATTTAACTAATTATATATATCATCTACTAAAAAACATGCACATTCGAATTTAGGTTACATGCTTATGTCCATTTCATGCAACCATTTTCCCCCGTGTTGGGCTCCAACTTGACTATGAGCTTTCCGCCACGCGTCAAAGATTAAGGTGTCATACTGTAGCTAGCCTGCCCTAAACTTCTTGGATTCTACCAATTTCTACCGTACAAATGTTTCTTTTTTTAATTTAAAACCCGAAACATTAAAAAATTGGAACATTTCCTCGAAAGATAGTGTCGGGTCAAATCCCTTTTTTGACTTTGCCATCCGTATTGAATAGGTAATAGTGGTGCTTAGCGCTTCTGTTGCTCTCCCGTATTGTCTTCGTTCCACATGGTTGTAGACTCGAATTGACTTCAATTGTGGGTGCTTTCTAGAATCCCGTGGGGACAAAGGGGGACCGGTCCGAATTTTCTACTTTTTTTAATTTGTCGGAATTTATCTTGGATCATGTGAAGGTAATTCAATCTGATATAAAGCTATTTCGCTTTGTAGATCGAAATTTACTTATAGTTGTTACAACTCGCTTGTTCTTATAACTAGCAATTTATAGTTTTGGATGGTAGTTTGACAATAGTCTTTTATAGTAAATATGTTCAACACTCAATAATTGACCTACAATATAGTGATATGCCTAAAATTTCCATAATTGATTATACATGTTTTCCCAAGTAATTGTAATTTTCCGATAAGTCATCGTAATTCACAAGTCAATGCCTCAAAGTATCATAAGGTTGAATGTCCTATAATTGATGGTTTTCCTACGAAAAGTCATGAACTATATAAATTTATCGCGAATTTGCTTTTCCAATCTTGGAAAATTGACTAGATTATTGTAACACCTTTTTCAGTTTGTAAGCCTTAGTAATTATTCTCATATGTTGTAATTTTTTTCTTAATCAGCAGTGTTGTTGACAATCTTAGAACCAATAATTTTGCTTAAACTGTTCGTAAGTAATTATATTAAATAATCTGATGGTTGAAATTTATTCCTTTTTTTGGGTTAAAATTTAGAATAGATTGCACAATTATCCAATCATTATTAATGAGATGAATGGATTCTTTATGAACTATTTGACTAACCTCATGAATTAGATCAAGTGTGAATCATAACCAATTTGAGTAATCCAAACATGATATTATGATGCGCCTAAACCACACATATTGGTCCGTTCTTTGCCAACTAAGCCAATGACGAACCTAATCAACATCTATACTCTGTCTCTGGGGTATATCCAACAAAATTTTCACTTAGTCTTCCACCAAATAGGTGGCATATATTAACATTCGACTCTGGCCAAACCAAATTGAATATATCTTTCTGCCACCATTAAGCTTGTCTGAATAACGAATACTGCCATAGAATTTATACTTACGTCTCCTTCTTGCAACCTTCTTTCCAGAAAAAATACCCCCCTCCGTGGCCGCCAACCATGTTTGAAAAAACAAAAATCCTATAAAACCCCTAGCCTGACCCTCGCTATTACATATAATTCGCTATCCGGCTTCTGTCTCTTCAATGGAGATTCTTTACTCTCCTTTTCACTTCTTCATCTTCATCACCTTGCTTTCAACAGCAGCAGAGCTCAGCAGATCTGCTGACACAATAACTCTGTCTCGGCCTGTCAGAGATAACGAGACTCTAGTTTCCGCGGGAGCAAAGTTCGAGCTTGGATTCTTCAGCGCTGGAAATTCGTCTAACCGGTATGTTGGGATAAGATTCCACAACATCCCGGTCAAGACTGTTGTCTGGGTCGCGAATAGGGACGATCCAATCAATGGCTCGTCAGGAGTCCTGCGGATTGAGAGAGGAGGGAATCTGGTCATTGTTGACGGAACAGGAAGAGCTGTTTGGTCCACGGACACAGCAAATGTGACCTCCGGTACCGTGGCTGCGCAGCTCCTGGACTCCGGGAATCTGGTCCTCACAGATGAAAGCAACAACGGTTCGAGGAATATCCTGTGGCAGAGTTTTGACCATCCTTTCGATACGTTACTCGCAGGGATGAAGCTAGGGTGGGACCTGAGGATCGGTTTGAACCGGTATCTCACTTCTTGGAGGAATTCAGACGATCCTTCAACAGGAGACATCACATACAAAGTCGAACTCAAGGGACTGCCGCAGAAGTTCCTCCGCAGGAATGCTTCAGTAATTGAAAGAAGCGGGCCATGGGAAGGTATCCAGTTCAGTGGATTGCCCCAGAACCCAAATGCAATCATCAAACCCGAGTTCGTGAACACCGCTGAAGAAGCGTACTATACCTATCAACTCAACAACAATTACAACATCACGAGGGCCGTGCTCAACCACTCTGGCACGCTTCAACGCTGGCTCTGGAACAATAATACACAGTGGACACTCATACATGAGTTGCCAAATGATCAGTGCGACGAGTATGCAAAATGTGGGCCTAACGCTGTGTGCACGATTGGTGATGCCCCAATATGCAGCTGCCTGACTGGGTACACCCCTAAATCGCCCCAGGAATGGGCAATGAACTCTTGGTCCAGCGGGTGTGTTAAGAAGAAGCCCTTGAATTGTCCTAAAGGAGAAGGGTTCAAGAAGCTGAAGGGTGTGAAGGTTCCGGATATGTTGAGTTACTGGGTGAACTTGAGCACGAGCCTTGACGAATGCAGAGCCAAGTGCCTGAAAAATTGTACTTGCACCGCATATACCAATGCAGACATTGCCAATAAGGGTAGCGGGTGTCTGCTTTGGTATGGAGATCTTCTCGACATCAGAAAGCTCGTTCAACCAAACCACAATCAGAATGTTTTCATCAGGGTCATGGCGTCTGACATAGGTATATTTTCGAAATTCAGTGAAGTTAGATATTTGTCTCCATCTCGTCTCCCTAGCCGTTCCTGAAAATTTTCTTCCATCGTGGGTAATAGGCAATTATAAGTGGAAACTGTGGCTGGTGGCACCAGTAATCGCCGCATCACTCTCTCTAGCAATGCTTTTGCTAATCTGTTTCTGGAGGAGGAGAACCAAAAAACGTCTAGGTAAACTGTCTTTCTTCCTCGGCAAATATTGACCTCGGTTAATAATCTCCAGTGCAATTGTTTCAGTTTCCTTGAAGCACTTTCAAATATTGTATAGTCTATTAGGCATCTTTCATGCTCAATTATGTAAGAATGCTAGAATCCGGGCTTCATCGGTACAGCAATAAATGTGAGGTTTACATAGATGAGCAATTAAGGGCACGTTTGGTAACATTTCTGTTTAAAAATTGTTCAGGAAAATAGAAACAAAAAAAAGTGTTTCTGTTCCGGAGAACAATTTTTGAACAAAAAAACGCGTTTGGTAAACTTGTTCCGGGAATAAAAAAAATAATGAACAGAAACACATTTGGTATATTTTCCTTTTTTTCTTTTTCCTTTTTTCTTCTTTTGGCCGGCGGCCTCGCCCAGCCACAACAAGGCTCGCCGGCCCCCGGCGAGGCCGAGCCTCGCCATAGTTGGGCGAGGCTCGGCGTCACCCAGCGGCCGGCGAGGCTCGGCATCGCTGGGCCACTGCTAGGCGATGCCGACCTGGCGGTGGCCCAGCGAGGCCGAGCCTCACCGGCCACTGTGCGAGCTCGGCCGTTGCCGGGCCCCGGCGACGCTCCGGCGAGGTCGTCGGCCCTTGACGGTAGGCCATGGCCGGTGACTAGTGAAAAAAAAAAAATAGAAAGAAAAAAGAAGAAGAAAAAAGAGAGAAGAAGAAAATTTTCCTAAATTTTGTTTCAGAAACAAGAAACAATTTTTTTTTTTTATTTCTTGTTTCTGTTCCAGATGTGTTTCTGGGAACAAAAAAATAATTTTGGAACAAAAACGTAAACAAACGCGTTTCTGTTCCCTTTTTGTTCCCAGGAACAAAAAAAAAAAACAAAAAAAATTTGTTTAAAAACAGAAAAAAGAAATCAAAACAAACGCAGCCTAAACTAGCCAATGGACCAACTTAAGTTCATTGCTATTCAAACTTCAGGAAGATCTTTTCCCCGAAACATAAAGTGGGTCGAACAATTTCGAGCTGATATACTGAAAAAGTCTCTCCCCTACACAATTCATTGGTTATTTTTTTGCAGGGAAAACATCAGAAGTGCAGGCTGGGAGTGGAGACAACTTAGAGCTGCCTACGCTAGACTTGGAAGTCATTACTAAAGCGACTGATAGCTTTTCGTCTCTCAATAAAATCGGAGAGGGCGGTTTTGGTCCTGTCTATAAGGTAAGGACCTTTTAAGTATTACTATTTACGAATATGGACATTGGTTCTATGGATATTGACCAGATCTATAAAAATTCGCCTGTCCCAATAACTAGAAAGAGAGAAGGGTGCTTCCTCACAAAGGGAGGGTATGTATGCTCGTCAACTCTCAAACGAGCTCTGGAGTTTCATTCCTCTTTATATATTTCATTTCAGAGCAGTTGGACAATACCATGATGTGCACCCATATAAAGAAAAGAAGACTTGGTTATGTACTTATCGAATTAGACATGGATATGTGATTTTAGCTTCGTCATTTTGAATAGTTGTCTTAAGCGATGAACGTAACTATTGCAGGGTTTAATGTCCGATGGAGTTCAAATAGCCGTCAAGAGGCTGTCGCAGAACTCCAGACAGGGTTGTGATGAGTTCAAGAATGAAGTCTTGCTGATTGCGAGACTTCAGCACCGAAATCTTGTCAAACTATTGGGATGCTGTATTAACGGAGAGGAAAGGATGTTAGTATATGAATATATGCCGAACGGAAGCCTCGACTCCTTAATATTTGGTCTGTTCCAAGCACCTCATCTTAGTATGAAAATGTGGTTAATTACTTCAAACGTTTCTTTTCAGATAGGATCGATCCTATTTTAAGTTAGTTTGTGGTTTTGTTTGTGAATTCCTATGGTTGATTTGGGTCCCCAAAAACACTTGTAGGTAATAGAGGAGGTAATTCTCTCGTGTGGAGGCGGCGTTTTGATATCATTGCGGGTGTTGCAAGGGGACTTCTGTATTTACATCGCGACTCAAGATTGAGAATAATTCATCGGGATCTAAAAGCTAGTAATGTGCTGCTAGATAGTGAGATGAACCCAAAGATATCAGATTTTGGCATGGCTAGGGCTTGCAGAGGAGATCAATCCGGGGAACAGACCACACGTGTAGTTGGGACTTAGTAAGTGCCTTTAGAAGTTCTCAACACACTAGATATTATCCATATTTTGATGCATGATTCTGTGGCTATTTTTTTTAATTGACTATGCATTCCCACCTCAAAATGTGATGCAGCGGATACATGCCTCCAGAGTATGCAATAGATGGAATTTTCTCGACTAAATCAGATGTTTTTAGCTTTGGAGTCCTAGTCCTGGAAATAATTAGCGGCAGGAGGAACAAAGAATTCCATCACCGTGATCACAATTTTAACCTTCTTGGACATGTAAGCTTCTACTCCAAGATTCTACTTCGAGTTCTGACATTACTCAAATAAAATTGCCTTGGACTCTGCAACTTTCAGGCCTGGAAATTATGGCTTCAACGGGAGGCCACCGAACTCATAGACAAACAAATGGAGGATTCATTTCCAAGATCGGAAGTTATCAGGTGCATCCAGATAGGCCTCTTGTGTGTTCAGCGAAGTCCGGAACAAAGGCCAACCATGTCATCTGTAATACGAATGATGGACAGCGAGAGTGCCTCGTTGCCACAGCCCAAGCAACCGGGATTTTACGCGGAGAGGTTCAATGATCAAATAAACGGTGAAACAAACGAGTTAACCATTTCCATAGTCGAGGGTCGGTGAAGATCCACGAGATTTCAGGCACACAAAGTTAACACCACGTAATAGTCAAGGTATTAGCTGTTACATTGGAGATTGAAACTCTAGTACACGTAATTTGTCAGGGTATTTTCGGCATGAAATTGTGAAATGATTCTCTGCTTTCTTCGAAAAAGTACTTGCTCTTGAGAATGCACTTGGAGTAAACTTCTCTTTCGCTATATGTGTGAAACTCCATTCATATTGACAAATAACGGTTATCTGCTTGGATGTTACAAATTCCAAATCAAAGGCATTAGTTGATAGATTAGGTGGATGAGATTCCGTGTGGGCCATCGAAAATTCATAGTACATTTGCAAAGCTGAAATCCTTCCACTTTCCAAGATGCCTTTGAGAAGGGCGACATCAGGGTTGGAAGTTTCCCGTTCCCCCCTGTTATCTGAAATCGTGGGTATTGCTTTTTTTCTTCTCTTTCATCGTGCGGAAAGCAACTGCAAGCCCACGCAATTAATCAGTATTTGGTCAAAATTCTGGCTCGAACTTGCTTTCATCCTCATGCTTTGAGTACCTGTCTAATCAGCAATCTCAAAAAGGACGGAAGGCAATGTCAGTTGCTGAAAATAAGGAATGAAGTATATAATCATCGTGACGTATGTTCGTCGGGAAATGGAAAATTTCTCTACTGTCGCGTTTATCGAATGTTTCGTCGACTGAAGGAAACACTTCCGCTGACCTCATTCCCCACATAAGAACTTGTCGGAAAATCTAGCTTGTCCTGGACAACGAACAGATGAAAAGGAAAGAGTTAAGGTGCAAAGAGTAATCAATATTCAACAGAGGACAAAACCACAGAACATGGGAAATGATGCTTGCCAGAGAATATAGAAATTTTGAGAAATTTGAAATGGTATATATTTGAAGTCGATAGATCGATGCTGTCCAAATCATCCGACATTGCCTAGTCTAATTGTACTGTCCATCAACAGGCGGATCAATCTGGCTATCTAAAATTTAAGAGTTAATACTCTGAAAAATTATAAACTGGTATATTTGTAACAAATTTATCTCAAATTATTTTTTTGACCATGAAAAACCCTAAACTAGTATACATGTGACAAATTTACCTCGACTAATCATAAAAAACCATAAACCAGTTCGTTCATGATAAATTTATCCCAAACTAATTTATTCGACCGAAAAATACCAAAAAATTGTAAATTTATGACAAATATACCATATGCTAAATTGGATTAATACTAAAAAACATCACAAAAATTGTAACTTGTGACAAACGAAGCATAAAATCCCAAATTGATATACCGGTCAACTGTCACGTGTCATTTAACTTAATAATTTAATGATAAAATTTAACTAACCGAAGGTAAATTTGTTACAAGTATACTGGTTTAGGATAAATTTGTCAAAAGTATACCGGTTTGGAGTTTTTAGTGGTCAAAAAAATAATTTTAAGTAAATCTATTACAGGTGTATCAATTTGGGATTTTTCACGGTATTAACCCAAAATTTAAAGTTTGGGATTGTGCAACACTGCAACTGTCGACTTGGGTGGAAAAAGATGACCTAACCTACTAAATTTCATTATGAGTTATCTACATTCCACCTCTAAATTAATCTTAGCATTTTCCAATATATGGCAAAATGATAGATTATTGTAAAATAAAAAGGAGGAAGAGATGATCACTCTATTCGTCCAAAAGATAAGTGTTGCTAGAGATAATTAAGGTATTTCCTTAATTTTTCATATCTGTCCAATTGATTATAATTAATATCATATTTATCTTGTCTTCTAATAAAGTCGATTGCCCATGTACTCTTCATTATGACACAGAAAAACATACGAATATTACAAAATTCTCTCTTCCGCGTATTTGTTATCTAGTGTAGTGCTCCTGTGCCCCAAACTTTCTATCTTTTATGGACAAAGGTATGGGTAGAGTTGGGGAAAATTATCCAAAAAATCATAAACCTATTATATAATGGTCAATTCAATCATAAACTTTTCAATTGTGTCAATTTAATTTTCAAACCTTTTGACAACTTGCTAATTTAGTTATTAACATTTCAATTATGCCAATTTAGTCCTAAACATATTGATAATTTGCCAATTCATTCCTCAACTTTTTAACAATTTTCCAATTTAGTCATTCTAACTAAAATTAGCTATAAATGACTGGTGTGACACTGTCTTACATGGCACGGTCAGTGTTAACATGAATACTTTTTCAATTTTTTCTTTACCTTTTCTTTTCTTTTCTTTTTAGAATAAGAGTACTAAAAGTTTTAAAACTTATCTTTACCCAAAAAAAAAAAAGTTTTAAAACTTATCACGAAAGTACAATTGAATCCTAAAAATTTCAAAAATAACAATCAAGTATTAAAACTTATCATAAAAGTATAATTAAATCCTAAAACTTTCAAAAAGTGTATTTGAGTTATAAAACTTTTAAAAAGTACAATCAAATTGTGAAACTTACCATGCTAGTGAGCTTAAGTTCTAAAACTTATCAAATTGTTGCAATCAAATTATAAAACTTTTTAGCAATTTCTATTTGTCAAGTTGGACGAATTAATAGAAGAACTTGATCACACCAACTTGATAAGTTTTAGGATTTAATTACATTTTTAGAAATTTTTAGAACTCAATTCCACTTTTGAGATAAGTTTTATGACTTAATTACACTTTTTGAAAGTCTTAAGACTATATTGCACTTTCGTGACAAATTGTAGAACTTATAATATATATATTTTTTCCTTTTTTACTTTAAATTTTTCAAGCACATTCCCCAAAATCATTTCTAATAATCATCATTTATTGTCAAAATCAAATCATACAATATCACTTATGTGACACTATCTTTTGTGGTGTAATCAACATCGATGTGGACAATTTTTTAATTATTTTGTTCTTTTCTTTTTCTTTTCTTCTTTTTCTTTTCTTTTTGCTTTTTGAATAAGAGTATTAGAAGTTTTACAACTTGTCATAACAATACAATTAAGTTTTTAAAATTTTCAAAATGTGCAATCAAGTCTCAAAACTTATGACAAAAGGACAATTAAATTTTAAAAATTTCAAAAAGTGTAAATGCTAAAATGTTCAAAGTGTAATTAAGTTATAAAACTTGTCATGTTTGTGCATTCAAGTCTTAAAACTCGTCAACAATTTTTGTTTGTCAAGTTGGACGAAATTAATAGGAGAACCTAATTACACTAACATGACAAGTTTAAGACATAATTATATTTTTAGAAAGTTGTAGGACTCAATTTTACTTTCGAGACAGATTTTATGACTTGATTATCATTTTTGAAAATTTTAAAACTCAAATTTTCTTTTATGACAAATTTTAGTATTTCAATACATTCATTCCTTTGTTTTTTCTTTTTCTTTCTTTTAATTTTTACCAACATATTCCCCAAAATCATCTTTAATAATCATCATTTATTATAAAAATCAAATCATACAACACCCTTATTCTTCCTCATTTGCAATGAACATCATTAATGTTGTCACACCCTAAAACCACAAAAATAGTGGGGATGACACAGCCGTCATTTCACACGAAGGATGTAACCTCAAACACAACCAACAACCTAAACCATATATATACATATCAGATAAACCAATAGGTTGGTTGCAACATCAAAGTTTTTATAATCTATCAAAAAGAAAAATACAATTAGAATTCAGCCAATCTAACCATTAGCAACAACTATGTGCACCACTTCCTTAAACCATACATAAAAATAGAACTCCCAAAAGTTTCCCACCGATGACGCTCTCGCTCTATTCGCTATTAATCGAGGAACCTGAAAATATAAAATGATGAGTGGAATGAGCAACAATAGCTTAGAGAGTAGTACATATTTTCTAAGTAGATCGAACAACCACTATGCATGTATACAAAACAATACAAAACTTCATAACTCAAACTTAATATATAAAATACATATCGAATCATATAAGAGTTATTTATTATCATCAAAACTTTATACTAATATCAAAAACTCGTTTAAATTATCATCAAAAGTTAAGTATCAATAGTCAAGTCCATTAAATAATCTCCATCAAATATCATATATCAATGGTCATCCATTAACTAATCTATTCCTCAATACTTTACCATGATTATGACACAATGCCTTGTGACAAGACGATCAAGATCTTCCCCTTGGCAAGAACTCCACCTACAAAGCTGGTAGCTCAGCTCAAAAGGATATCCTAAATCTTGTATGCATACCTCAAAAACCTCTCACTAGGTTCACAATCATATTGAGCATAAATAACAATCCTTCAATACCAGAAATCAAATCCAGAAATCAATATCTTAAACCAAGCAAATAACATTTTGCAACATGGCCCATCATCCATTTCCTATCCATTTCTAAAATCATCATAAACATTTCCATAAATCAATCACAAAGTAATTTCATATATATTACTTCACGAACTTTGTATAACATGCTTTTTAAATATTCATAATCAAACAAAGAGTAGCAAATGCTCGATCTGGGTTTTATGCAATAAAAATGCTCCTCAATTCAAAACACACACACACACACACACACACACACACACTTTAAGACACGATTTTACAAAATCAAAGAAGATATAATACCACTCACCTCGTTGTCTACGATCAAACGACAAACAATACTTGTATCATCGAACTCATGGCCCTATCAAATAACTGAGGAATAATGTCAAAATCTAATAAAACTCTATTTCAACTACAAAACGACTAAATTATGCCTTAACTCTAACAAAAGGACTCTTATGCACTAAAAATCACATAGCCAAAGTGATTGTTCAAGTTGTTTGCGACACGGAGTTTAAGCGCAAAACTTAGTTACGCTATAATTTCGTCATCCGAACCCTATTCTAAACATACTTATAGTCAAAAGAAAGCCCTCCAAACATACTATAGGATTCCAACTTGACTATCCCAAAATCAAGTTGAAAAATGACAAAAAAGGGGCCCAAAGCTGCTGGATGTGAACTTTTCACTGCATGTGGGAAACTTTGAAATTTTGTTTCAGGCAAACCATAAGCTTAAATTATGATCCGTATAAACCTATGGCTCCACAATACCCTAAAATATGATTTCTATAAAAATATGTGGCTCAACAACTCCAAAATTAGACTTCGCTGCTCGATTTTCTAAAATTCCGAATTTGAGTCCTATACCCATAAATTACTTCGATTGGACTAATGAGGGATCTAATCCCTTACCGGCACTGCGTTATGGAGTCAAGTTAGCTTGATGAGGCATCTGCAGCTTGCACGTGCCAAAACCCATTTCCTTTCTTCCCCTTTCTTTTCTCTTTCTTCCGAAGTGGTTCGGCTCTTTAAAGTGAGCAACCACTGCTCCCCCCCTTTTCTCTTTTATTTATTAATTTTTTTCCTTCTTTTTGACTTTTCAATCGTTCTTTTGTTTTCTTCTTTTGGGCCCACCAGCCAAATATTACAAATGCATAGATTAGAGATACAATACAATAATAGATGGATTTTGGACCTTTGTTGCAATCCTTGATAACACATATTTTATCGAATATATATATATATATATGAATATATTCAAATAAACAATTTAAAAATATCTTTTTGTAAAATCAATGTTAGATAAGTGGAATAGTACTTCAGTTTTTTTTTTTTTTTAATATCTAATTTAGGGTAATAGGTAATGGTTCCTAAGATATTTAAAGGGAAGTGGAAGGAAATGGTGGATTGTGATGACTTGGCTCGACCACAAAATTCTATTCCACCCAACTTTCTTATCATTTATTTGATTGTCTAGTTACACACGAATCACCTTTTTTGTCCCAAACCTTCTAGATTGGAATCTTCCGGTACTCTTTATCAGTGAACTGAAGAATTCCCCCTGCTGGCGGGTCAATGAAGCTATGTGAACTATAGACCCACTTCATAGTTTGGACAAGTTGTCTCGAGTTCAAAGCATAAAGTGAGATGAACAAAGTCAGTTCCTGTTGCCGAAAATCTGAGATGTAGCATATAATCATTTAGTTCTGTTGGCGCATGGAGTTATGTTCGTCAGGAAATTTGCAATCACCAAGTGTTAGTCAACTTTAAAGTCTATATTATACCTGGAACTGCAAAATTAATCACAAGTCTGGAGTCATCTTATGTAAACTACGTCTGTTTGCGGATAACTCCATCAAGTGCCCCGAACAGGCGGGATAAAAAAACTAGAAAAAGACCGTAATCAATAGAAAGATGTTGATATTTGAGCTAGGGCTACACCGCAAAATATCCTTCTAGATGATCCTCAAAGTATCATTTACTTTAGCAACTTACAGAGTTATATTCTATAAAGGAAGCACGTTCACGGACCTCATTCCACACGTAAGAACTCATCCGAAAATTATGGGCGTTTAGTACAATTAATCGATTGAAAAAGAGTAAGGTGTAAAGATTTAGACAGATTTAGTAGAAGACAGACAAAGCATGGATAATGATGTTTGCTATGGACTTCCGACATTTTGGGCAGATTGATGTGGTATAGATTCAAAGCCGACGGCTCGGTGCTGAACAAACATTGTCTTGTTTTTTAGTATCATTGACCCCCAGGGCGGGTCAATTAAGCTATAAGGAGAAGTGCTCTGTTACAATCGTGCCCCACGTTGTGTGTGAAGCCAAAGAGAAGCCGTCAAGATTGACAATAATGAAAACGATTCCTAGAGGTCAACACGAAATAGACCAAATAAAGTAAATTCTCTAGAAGTAGGTGAAATCCTTATCTTTATTCTGCAAATATTTCATCTTATTTTACTGTCCTAACTCACTAGTATGCTTTTCCACTGGCTTTATTAGTTGGGACAATTCTATCAGAGATGGTGATCTTCTGATCTCTAAGAAAGATTTGTTGTCATTGTTGATCAGAGCCCAATACTTGGGGTACCCCGCTACAACTGCAAAATTTTATTTATTTAATATCTAATTAAACCTACATTCACTAAAAAAAAGTAAAATCATTTAGTTATTTTCAATTGCTTCTTTTTTATTTCAGGCATCAAATGCGAATTCCTTCTTTCCTTCACACTATGTACGTGAACTTAAATAGAGAAAAAGTCACAAAAGCCCCAAACTTTACTAAAAGTGATAAGTTTACCTCAAATTTTTTTTCGTGACACAAAAAAACCCTAAACTTGTATATATGCAACATATTTACCTCAAACTATGGGGTATTTTCGTCTTTTACTTTTAATTTTTCTTTTCTTTTTTTTCTTTTTCTTCTCTTTTCCCTCCGCCATGGTTGGTGGAGGGAAGCTGAACTCAAGCGAGAGCTGCCCTCGCCTGGTTTAGGCTAGGATTGCCCTTGCTTGACGCCGGCAAGGGCAAATCCAGCCCAAGCAAGGGCCACCCTCGCTTTGTGTTGGGCGAGGGCTGTCCTCGCTTGGGCTGGCGAGGGCAACACCCAAGCATGGGTGGCCCTCACTTGAGTCTGAGTTCCCTTCGCGATGGCTGGCATAGGGAAGAGAGAAGAAGAAAAAAGGGGGAAAAACAAAAAAACAAAAAACAAAAAAAGGAAAAATAATAAGACAAAAATGCCTTTAGTCATAGAGTTTGGGGTAAATGTGTCATGGTTAGCAAAGTTTGAGATTTTTGGTGACTTTTTCCCTTCTTATTAAAAAGCTGAAACATTAACCATTGGAGCATTTTCCTCGAAAGATAATGTTTGGGTAACAACCCCTTTTTGACTTTACCATCCGTATTGAATAAGTAATACTGGTGCTTAGCGCTTTTGTTGCTTTAGCATAGTCTTCTTTTCACATGGTTGCAGACTCAAATTGATTTCAATAGTGGGTGCTTTCTAGAGTCCAGTGGGAACGAAAAGAGGACCGGTCCGTTGCCCTACTTCTTTTTTTTTTTTTTTTTTAATAGTCGTAATTTATCTGTAATCACGCGAAGGTTTTATAGATCGTAATTTACTTGTAACCGTCATGACTCATTCGTGCATGTAACTAGTAATTTACCATTTTGGATGATATTTTGACAATAGACTCTTCAATGTGAAAATGGAAGAAGTACACCTTAAGTATCAAAACTTGACACGAATGGACATTTAAGTATCCAAAGTTAGAAAAGTGATACTTAAATGTCACATTTGGTGAACCCTGAAAATCCTACATGCTTTTTTTTTTTCTTTTTTTGCTCGCCTACATGGTTTACTGGAGAGCTGACTTAGCAAAAAAAAATGCAAAAACGACGTTATTTTGGCACGGATTTAAATTTTAATATAAAAATTTATTAAATGTAAATTATACAAATTAATTAAAAATTAAAAAATAATTAATTAATTTTTTTTTTAAAAAAAAAAAAAAAAAAGGAGGGAGGAAGAAGGTGGCGAGGGCTGCGACCTTCCTGCCATTGTTGGGAAGGGCCGGTGACGGTGGGGGAAGGGTTGGCTAGGGTTGCTTGCCCCTAGCCCTCCCCTAGATCCGGCGAGGGTCAGCGCCCCTAGTCGGCCATGGTTGTTAGCCCTTAGCTAGGGCTTAGTGACCCTAGCTAACCCTCCCTTCACCGTCGCTGGCCCTTCTCAGCAACGACAGGGAGGCGGCAGCGGTGAGGGCTCAGCCCTCAGCCGCGTGCTTCCTCCCTCCTTTTTTTTAATGTTATAAATTTAATTTAATTAATTTTTATATTAATTATTTACTATGTCAGTAGCAAAATGATGTTGTTTTGCATTTACCTTGCCGGAAAATCACCATGTCAGTATTTTGATTAGATTTTCTTGCCGTTGACACTTAAGTGTCACTTTATTAACTTTTGACACTTAAGTGTCTATCCATGCTAAGTTTTGGCACTCTAGATATCCAGTACTCATGTGAAAATGCTAACCACTCAGTAATTGACCTACAACATAGCAATATGCCGGAAATTTCTGTAACTGATGATACATAATTTCCAAAGTAATTGTAATTTTCTGGTAAGTCATTGTAATTGACAAGTTATTATCTCAAAGCATTGTAAGATTGAATATCCTATAATTGGGGACTTCCTATGAAAAATCTTCTTCACGAAATATATAAATTTATCGCGAAGTTGCTTTTCCAATCTCAAAAACTCATCTCAATGATTGAAACGCCTTTTTTAGCTTGTAATCCTTAGGGCACTATCAATTAGTAATTATTCTGTCGCATCGTTGTGATATTGGCAAACTTCAATCAATAATTTTTTTTTAAATGTTCATAAGTAATTATAATTAAATAATCTGATGTTGAAATTTACTTTTTTTTTTTAATTTAGAATAGACGAAACGAGTTATCACACTATTAATGAGAGGAATGGATTCCTTAAGGATGAGACAATAGAATGAGGAATCTCTATGAACTATTCAACTAACCTCATAAATCACATGAGGTGCGAACCATGACCAATTCAAATAATTCAGACATGAGATTGTGATGTGCCTAAACAACACAGATTGGTCTGTTCTTTACCGACTAAGCACCAACCTAATCAGCATCTGTACTATCTCTGGGGTATATCCAACAAAATTTTCACTTGGTCTTCCACCAAATAGGCGGCGTATATCCACATTCGACTTCGATCAAACCAATTGAATAAATATTTCTGCCACCCTCAAGATTGTCTGAATAATGTATACCGCCACAAAATTTATACTTACGTCTCTTTCTTACAATCTTCTTTCTAGAGAAAATACCCTCCTCCGTAGCCGCCAACCATGTTTGGAAAAACGAAAATCCGACAAAACTCCAAGCCTGAGCCTCACTATTACATATAATACGCTATCTGAGTTCTGTATCTTCAATGGAGATTCTTCACTTTCCTCTTCACTTCATCTTCATCACCTTGCTTACAACAGCAGTAGGGCTTAGCAGATCTGCTGACACGATAACTCCGTCTCAGCCGATGAGAGATAACGAGACTCTAGTTTCGGCAGGAGCAAAGTTCGAGCTCGGATTCTTCAGCGCAGGAAATTCATCTAAACGGCATGTTGGGATATGGTTCTATAACATCCCGGTCAAGACCGTCATCTGGGTTGCGAATAGGGACGATCCAGTCAATGGCTCATCAGGAGTCCTACAGATTGGGACAGGAGGGAATCTAGTGATCGTTGACGGAACAGGAAGAGCCGTTTGGTCCACGAACACAACGAATATGACCTCTGATTCTGTTGCTGCGCAGCTCCTGGACTCCGGGAATCTGGTCCTCACAGATGAAAGCAACAACAGTTTGGGGAATTTCCTGTGGCAGAGTTTTGACCATCCTTTCGATACGTTACTCGCAGGGATGAAGCTAGGGTGGGACCTGAGGATCGGTTTGAATCGGTACCTCACTTCTTGGAGGGATTCGGATGATCCTTCAACAGGAGACATCACATACAAAGTCGAACTCCAGGGACTGCCCCAGAAGTTCCTCCGCAGGAATGCTTCAGTAATTGAACGAAGCGGGCCATGGGATGGTATCCAGTTTAGCGGACTGCCCCTGAGCCCAAATGCAATCATCAACCCCGAGTTCGTGACAATCGCTCAAGAAGTGTACTATTCCTATCAACTCATCAACGATTCCACCATCACGAGGGCCGTGCTCAACCACTCTGGCACACTTCAACGCTGGCTTTGGAACAATAATACGCAGTGGACAGTGATACATGAGTTGCCAAATGATTCCTGCGATGAGTATGCAAAATGTGGGCCTAACGCTGTGTGCAGGATTGGTGATGCCCCGATATGCAGCTGCCTGACCGGGTACACTCCGAAATCACCCCAGGAATGGGCGATGTTTGTTTGGTCCAGCGGGTGCGTTAAGAAGAAGCCCTTGAATTGTCCTAAAGAGGAAGGTTTTGTGAAACTGAAGGGTGTGAAGGTTCCTGATATGTTGAGTTACTGGGTGAACACGAGCATGAGCCTTGACGAATGTAGAACCAAGTGCCTGAAAAATTGTACTTGCACTGCATATACCAATGCCGACATTGTTGGGAAGGGTAGTGGGTGTCTGCTTTGGTATGGAGATCTTCTCGACATCAGAAAGCTCATTCAATCAAGCCGCAGTCAGAATGTTTTCATCAGGGTCATGGCGTCTGACTTAGGTATATATTCGAAATTCAGTGAACTTAGATTTTTGTCTCCATCTTGTCTCCCAAGCTGTTCCTGAAATTTTTCTTCCATTGTGGGTCGTAGGTCACCATAAGTGGAAATTGCGGTTGGTGGTGCCAGTAGTCACCGCATCACTCTATCTGCCAATTCTTTTGCTACTCTGTCTCTGGAGGAGGAGAACCAAAAAACGTCTAGGTAAAGTGTCTTTCTTACTCAGTAAATATTGACCTTGGTTAATAATCTCTAGTGCAATCCTTTCAGTTTCCTCAAGGCACTTTCAAACACTGTATAATCTATTAGGCATCTTTCATGGTCAACTGTAAGAATGCTAGAATCAGGGCTTCATCGGTATTGTTGCAGGTATAAATGGGAGGTTCATATAGACGAACAATTAAACTGGCCAATCAATTAACTTAAGTTCATTGCTATTCAAACTTCAGGAAGATCTTTTCCTAAAAGGACAGTGGATCGAACAATCTCGAGCTGATATACTGCAAAAGTCTCTCCCTTACACAAGTCATTGGTTATTTTTTGGCAGGGAAAACATCAGAGGTGCAGGCTGGGAGTGGAGACAACTTCGAGCTGCCTACACTAGACTTGGAAGACATTACTAGAGCGACTAATAGCTTTTCATCTCTCAACAAAATCGGAGAGGGCGGTTCTGGTTCTGTCTATAAGGTGAGGACCTTTTCAGTATTACTATCTACGAATATGGATATTGGTTCTATGGATATTGACCGGATCTATAAGAATTCACCTATCCCAATAACAAGAAAGGGAAAGGGGTGCTTCCTCACAAAGGGGGTTAGTCCATCAAAATAAACGTTAAAGAGGGTATATATGCTCATCAACTCTCATTAGAGCTCTGGGGTTTCCGTCTTTCATTTTAGAGCAATTAAAACATATAATGATGGCCCCCATACAAAGAAAAGAAGACTTGGTTATGTACTTATCGATTTAGACATGGATTTGTAGTTTTTGCTGCGTCATTTTGAATGGTTGTCTTAAACGATGAACGTAAATATCGCAGGGTCTAACGTCTGATGGAGTTCAAATAGCTGTCAAGAGGCTGTCGCAGAACTCGAGACAGGGTTTTGATGAATTCAAGAATGAAGTCTTGTTAATTACGAGACTTCAACACCGAAATCTTGTCAAGCTGTTGGGATGCTGCATTAACGGAGAGGAAAAGGTGTTAGTATATGAATATATGCCAAATGGAAGCCTCAACTCCCTAATATTTGGTCCGCTCCTAGTACCTCAACTTAGTCTGAAAATGTGATTGATAACTTGGAACTTCCCTTTCAATATAGAATTGATAGTTTTCTAAGTTAGTTTGTGGTTTTGATTGTGAATTTCTATGGTTGATTTGGGCCCCGAAAACACTTTTAGGTAATAGAGAAGGTAATTCTCTTGTGTGGAGGCAGCGGTTCAATATCATTGTGGGTGTTGCAAGGGGACTTCTGTATTTACATCGCGACTCAAGATTAAGTATAATTCATCGGGATCTAAAAGCTAGTAACGTGTTGCTGGATGGTGAGATGAATCCGAAGATATCAGATTTTGGCATGGCTAGGGCTTGCAGAGGAGATCAACTCCTGGAAAAGACTGAACGTGTAGTGGGGACTTAGTAAGTTCCTCTCAAAGTTCTCAACATACAAAATATTTCCTATATTCTTATGCATTATTTAGTGACTATAGTTTTTTTAATTGACTATGCATTCCTGCCTTGAAATGTAATGCAGTGGATACATGTCTCCAGAGTATGCAATAGATGGAATTTTCTCGATTAAATCAGATGTGTTTAGCTTTGGAATCCTAGTTCTGGAAATAATTAGCGGCAGGAGGAACAGAGAATTTCATCAGCATGACCACAATTTTAACCTTCTTGGACATGTAAGCTACTACCCCAAGTTTCTACTTGGAGTTCTGACATTACTCAAATTAAATTGCCTAAGACTCTGCAACTTTCAGGCCTGGAAATTATGGCTTCAAGGGAAGGCCACCGAACTCATAGACAAACAAATGGAGGATTCATTTCCAATGTCGGAAGTTACTAGGTGCATCCAGATAGGCCTCTTGTGCGTTCAGCAAAGTCCGGAACAAAGGCCGACCATCTCATCTGTGCTTCTGATGTTGGAGAGCGAAAGTACCACGTTGCCACAGCCCAAGCAACCGGGATTTTACACGGAGAGGTTCAATGATTAAATAGACAGCGGATCAAACGAGTTAACTTTTACCATAGTCGAGGGTCGGTGAAGATTCACGATAATTCATGAACACAAACTTAGAAACCCGTAGTAGTCAAGGTACCAGCAGTCACATTTGTCGATGGAAACTCTAGTTTAAGGTATTGTCTGCATGAAAATATGAAAAGAATCTCTGCCTTCTTTGACAAAGTGTACTTCCTCTTGAGAATGCACCTGGTGTATATTTCTCTTTCCCTATATGTAAGGAACTCCGTTCATATTGACCAATAAAAAAGTCTCTTTCGGTAGAAAAGCAAAGGTCGGACCTTCTTGAACGTTAATGGATTGGATAGTTGGAAAATGTTGTCTGCTTGGCTGTAATGAATTCTAACCCAAAAGCAAAGTTGATAAATTAGATTGGATGAGTTTTAGCGAGGGTCATCAAAACTTTATAGTGTTAGGATTTGGCGCTCAAATACAATGTAAGAGAGAGTAAAAGTGAGAAAGAAAAGTCTAGACACATGGTTTGCCTAGTTTTCCCTTAAACTAGGGCCATATCCAACATAGGATTCCACTATAATTAGCATTTTGCATCTCTTCGTTTTTACCCTCAATTATAATAAAAAAAAGATTATATATACCTAATAGCTATTCATAGGTCTAAACCCAAACTACTAGTAGAATATGAACTCAAACTATAAAACCTCTCTAGCAAATTGGGGCTCTGTCCTCACAACCACCGCTAATGTATCCTCGAACCCGGCTTGGTCACCAAGGAGCAAGACCTCCTATGCTTTCTTGTTAATGGAGAATATGAATCACACCCAATGCATTGTACATTTGCAAATCTGAATTCTTTCTCTCTCCCTGTCCCTCCTTTTCTCTCCATCTTTGAGTTTTGGCCTCTCTTCATTTCTTCAATTTTTTTAGTGGAGGGATTTTACCTAGACTCTCCCTCCCCTCCCTAGTTGCTTTTGTTGAAGAAATCTTCTTGAAGTGTTTTGAAGTTGACAAAACGTTTATATCAGTCTAGTCTGAAGGTTTGCAGACTTTGTTATTTAAAGTCTGAAGACCTCCGGACAGCCAGACTCAAGACTCATAGTCTATCCTCATTGACAGTCTCTAATCCGTTGAAGAAAGGTTATCCAGAACTGGATGTTTCATTAAGGATTTAACCTTATCATCTGGAGAAGATCTCGTGGCTGGAAAAGACGTATCAGAATTCTTTGATTGATCAAGATTGATTCGATGATTGAAGATTCAATGATTGTCTAAATATTATTGGAAGGTTCTACTTATGGAAACCAAGATCCTGATTGTATGGGCGAACAAGATTGATGGGCTATCAACACGTTCCTTTAATAGCTCGAATAATCTTCCTAATTGATTCCGTCCAACGGGTAGATTGGAGGAATTCCTTTGGTAAGTGCCAACGGGTATGATGGCATAAAGGAGTATATAAGGAAGACGTTCTTAGTTGTTTGAGGTGTGCGCGATAGAAGAATTCCAAAGTCTGAAGCTCCTTTTTGTTTAGACAATTCCTTTAAGCGAATACTTGTATACAAAAGAGAGTCTATATTTGTGAGAAACCTTGAGGAGGTGTGGTAGAACATCTACACTGTGGAATCAAGACAAAGCTGTGCTGTAACTTCTCTTTTGATCATAGTGAAATCCAGCTGGTGGGCTGTTAGTGCAGAAGAGTGGACGTAGGCTTGGAATAAGCCGAACCACTATAAATTCTGTGTTCAATTTTCTCTTCCTCACTCTCTTTACCTCAATTGTATTTCATTTTGTTAATCAAGAGAGAATTTCCTTTCTATCATTTGCTGAGAATCGCTTCCGTATTTCGATAAATTGTTTGTGCACCTATTCACCCCCCCACTAGGTGTTTATACTAGCTATCTCAGCTTTCCTTTTTATTTCCTCTTGTTTTTTCCCTTACTCTCCTGATCTTAAATCCGAGAGCTTTTCTCTCTGATCTAATTATTGATTTAGGAGTTTTAATAAATAAGTACTATGGCTCTAATTTTAATGGCTTCGATATTTTTTTGTTAAAAACTTCGGTGTCTCGCACTTGCTAAAGGGCTTGCTCTCATAGGTATCGAACTTGAGCTTGGTCAACATATTTATATTGTCTCCATACAGTGATGATATTGGAGATACTGAAGCTAGGCGCACATTGCTGAAAGACAAGGTAAACCAAAGACACAAAGTATTTTACACATCAAGTAAGAGAAGCTAAATTGAGTCCTAGTCCTCTGATTTATGGATTTGCATGGACCCATCATATTGGATGATTGAGATTTAATCTAGCATAATTCATTAGATCCTTTAAGTCATGAATGACATCTAATAATATGTCATGGCTCCCCAGACAATGTGAATGTTTTAATAACATAATGAACCTGTGTTGCTTAAATTATAGTGTAGTTCAATCATTCTGTCTTGGCATGTCCTAAACAAACAAAGACCATGGTAATGACTTGTCAAGCCACCAATTCAATCATATGCACAAACCTAATTGACATGTACTTTTAACAAGACATGAACTTCATTTTTTATTATAACCCCAGTTGAAGATTTTAATATAGTGTCATGATTAGAAGCATAGAACATCATTATTTTACATTGTATATAACAAGAAGATAGACTACATATTGTGCACATGTGTGCCTTCATATGTGAACAAACTATGATTATCAAGTATAGTGAAGGTTCAACGGGCCTTCATATGTGAACAAACTATGATCATCAAGTACAGAGAAGGTTCTTTACATGGGCTTGACAACCCACTAGGAGATGTTGATAGGTAGGTGCTGTCCCTTCCTAATGGAACCATGGACGACCTCGAGTCCAACTCCAACTATAATCCAGAGCTCGAGCTATTGCCATGACGACATTAGTGAGAGATGGGAACCATTTTTGGTAGCTCCCTTGGTAAAATGAGCTAAGATTAAGAGTGTGTTTGGTTCAACTTTCCCAATGAGCTTTCAGCCTCCAAAGCCCCTTAGGGAATTGCTGGGGTGTTTAGCAAGCCTGTCCAAGTAGCTTTTAGTCAAATGCTAGTCTTGGGAAATCTCAAAGCCCAATGCTGATAGAAATCAGCTTTGGGCTTTTAGCATTTGACCAAATGCCGAAACTTTTTTTTTTTTTCAAAATTACTATCATAATTTTTTTTATTTTTTTTATTTTGCCTCTCATTGTTACAAAACTACCCCTATCTTTACTAAAGTTGGCAAAGACTTTGATATTTTTTTTAATAAAAAAGAAAAATGAAATCCAAAAGCCCTTTATAAAAAAAGATTTGCCAAACACTTTTTACGTCAAAATAGCTTTGTAAAGATTTTTTTACCAAACATAATTTGCATTTTCCCAAAGCTCTTTAGGCTAAAGATATTTGCATTTTGACCTATTTCAAAAGCTGAACCAAACACAACGTAACCCTCCCTTTGATACCTTTTTGTACAAGCGGATGACTAGTTTCGGAATGGCCTTACAAATGAAGGCATGTAAATTGTAATCATTCAGCATAAAAAAATAAAGATGGAAGTTGTACAGTATGCATGTTTATGTGTGTCTTCTCCCTGACTATCCATTGATTGTTTGTTGGTTGATTGGGTGATTAGAGATCACATGCTTCCACATGTGCTTAAAGTTAAAGATAAAAATCTATGGGATGACAACGCTCGAACGGTCAATTCCTAAAATCGAATTCAATTTCGTGGTTAAAATCGACCGAATGCGATTTTAGTACAACATAACATATAGGGTAGCTTTTAGGGATTTTAGCATGTTCGACCCATGGTCGATAATATTCAATCCATATTTGTGCATCTCCGACTCATAGACAACTCTCAGTTGTTGTAAAAATCACAAGATTTCAATTATGTGTCTCGAGTATAAAATCGATAGAAAATAAGGTTGGTGCTGTTTAATGCAAATTTCGCAATCATGCGGAATCACCCATAATTCAATTACGTGTTTCCGTCGAATTGACTTATAACCGATCGCAATTCGATTATAAGGGTGTCGTATTGACCCTTGTCAATTATTATGGTCAAGTGATTGATTTCCGATTGAATTCTTTGGTTTGCAACGTTTATATCCTTTAACGGCCTCATCTAATAGATTAGTTAACTCGTGAGGGACCAACTCAGAGTAAAATGACCATAGGCGCATCGACAAAATAACCATTTCATATTATCAAGATATGGTAGAATTTCAAGATGTCACAATTCTCCCTCATGATCCTTAATAGAAAAGCATCCTTTTCGCTTCACATATGCGAATGCCCTCACAATTGCTTGATGAGACCTTCAAATCGAGTATGAACTTCCTACTCCTTATTAAGCTTCAATTGTCGGTACAAGTTAGTTCTCCTTGCGTGCTTGCTGATATTGCTAGTATGAGTACCTAGAGGGGGGTGAATAGGTACCTAAATAATTTATCGATATACGGAAGCGATTCTTAACATATGACAGAAAGTAAATTCTCTCTTAATTAACAAAATGAAATACGATTGAGGTATAGAGAGAGAGAGAATTGAACACAGGATTTATAGTGGTTCGGCTTATTCCAAGCCTACATCCACTCTTCCGCACTGACAGCCCACCGGCTGGATTTCACTATGATCAAAAGAGAAGTTATAGCACAGCTTTGCCTTGATTCCACAGTGTAGATGTTCTACCACACTTTCTCAAGGTTTCTCACAAATATAGACTCTTTTTTGTATACAAGTATTCGCTCAAAGGAATTGTCTAAACAAATAGGAGCTTCAGACTTTGGAATTTTTCTATCTCGCACACACCTCGAACAACTAAGAACGTCTTCCTTATATACTCCTTTATGCCATCATATCCGTTGGCACTTACCAAAGGAGTTCCTCCAATCTACCCGTTGGACGGAATCAATTAGGAAGATTGTTCGAGCTATTAAAGGAACGTGTTGATAGCCCATCAACCATGTTCGCCCATACAATCAGGATCTCAGTTTCCATAAGTAGAACCTTCCAATAATATTTAGACAATCATCGAATCTTCAATCATTGAATCAATCTTGATCAATCAAAGGATTCTGTTACGTCTTCTCCAGCCACGAGATCTTCTCCAGATGATAAGGATAAATCCTGAACAAAACTTCCAGTTCTGGATAACCTTTCTTCAACGGATTAGAGACTGTCAATGAGGATAGACTTTGAGTCTTGAGTCTGGCTGTCCGGAAGTCTTCAGACTTTAACCAACAGAGTCTGCAGACCTTCAGACTAAACTGATGGAGACGTTTTGTCAACTTCAAAACACTTCATGAGGATTTCTCCAACAATCTCCCCCTTTTTGATGGTGACAAAACCTTCCTGCAGATTTGGATAACTTTGACCTGCAAAACATTTCTCAAACACATATGCATATCTTATAGAGATGAATGGCTAAAAGATTAATACTAGAATCTGCACCCACAGAAAATAGGTTAGTCTTATAATAAAACCATCCATAAGATACCAACACTTGTTAATAGAAGCAGTCAAGTCCAAGTCTAGTTCAGTTCTCATCCAGACACAAAACAAAGTCAAAGTCTGTCAAAAACAGTTAAACAACAACACAATCCAAACAAACAGTTAAAAAATGATTGAAAGTTTTTTATCAAATCATGCATCTCTCTCCCTTTTTGTCATCGTTAAAAAGGATGAGATGAAGTCAAGATTGCTTGGGAACGCGGACAAGCTGGAAATCTTCCATAGACTGAACGATACCTTCCAGCCTTTTGAAGTCTTCCTTCAGTTGTGCAACCTCCTCACTCTTGGCATTGGCCTGATTCTGAATCGAGAGGGCTTGCATCTTATCATTCAATGAACAGGAAGAAGCTTGACTTTCACTCTTCAAGCTTTGAACTTCGCATCCCAAGGCATAAATCTGACCTTTCATTTCCAAGAGAATATCCATGATTCTGCGAAAATCTGCTCCATTATCAGTCTGAGTACTTGCTTCGGCTCGATCTGATGGAGTGAATGCAGACGACGGTAGATCAGCATAATCTCGCAGGTTTGGCGATGAAGCTTCATGACCTTCTTCCGGAAACTGAGATGCATAAACATCTTCTAGGTCTGGAGGCGAGCGACTGACTCCTTCACTTGCATCAGGATGTGAAGACGTCACTCCTTTCTCCTGATCTCCCCCTGTTTCCATGCCTACAGGTGGAGAAGAGATTTCCTCAGGTTCTCCTTCTTCTCTTCTTTCTTCTTCAGGTCTTTCTTCCTTTGCTTCTTGCTCTGCTTCTCTTTCTTCTTCTTCCTTCTCCTCTGCTTCTTTCGACTTTTGTTCCGATTCTTTCTGTGGAACAGGACGACCTAAATTCTTCAAAACCATTGCAGAGATGGTGATGTCTTCGTTATCATCTTCATCCTCAACGAGGAGAGCTCTTCTTCTTTTTGATGGAGCAACCGTGGGCTCCTTCCCTTTTCTCTTAGCAGCAGAAGAGAGTTGATGAGATTTGGCAGGAGTCTTCTCCTTGAATTTCTCCAATTCCTTGCTCAGTTCCTTCAGACGCATTTTGGTCACCATTTTCAGTCCTACCACCATATGATCGCAAGGTCGAACACAAAAGATTTGCGGAGGCTGAATATTCAGATGTCTGAATAACTTCGTAACAAGGCTTGGGTAAGGAAGTTGACCTTTGTCCTTCATCACTGCTCTATACATGTAAAACATAACAGTATGAGGGAGAGAAAACTTCTTACCACAGAGGATGGCATACATCAACTTTGCCTCAGAGCTTGAAACATCAGTTTTGGAAGTTGATTTCGGCCGAAGGCAATTGATCACAATCTTGTATTCGGCCGAAGGCAATTGATCACAATCTTGTAAAGCAAGATGTTGAATGCATTCATTCGAGAGTAAGTGATCTTCTCATCTGTTCTCCTGTCCTTCACCAGTTCAAGTGTGGCCCGAGCAATGGAAACTTTGATTGGTTGATATCTGCCTCTCTCAACTTCTAACACATCTGCCAGCATGTCCATATCCACAACATAGTCTTGATCTTTAACGCTGAAAGAGAATCTATTCGCATCCAAAAAGCTAAGATTTGAATAGAAATAAGCAGTTAATCCAGCATAGGCCTCAGTAGAGTCAGAGCAGAACTTTTCAAGTTGAAGAAAATTGAACTTTTCCCTCAAGTTCACTTTCACAGCATCCAGAAAATCAAAGTCCACACTCCTAGGGTTTATTACCCCACGCTTCAGCAATTTCGAGTACAGATCCTTTTGTTCCTTTGATCTGAACAACTCTCCCATTTTTCCTTGAATTTCAGCCGCAATACCCATTTTCGGTTGAAATAGACTGAACAGATTGTCATCGTCATTCCCATCTACAGGATTCGGTCCCCAGTCACGAGGATCACTTGGGATATTCGCAAGGGTTTCCTCAGCCACCCCTTTACGAGTGATTCCCAAACTTTCCATTTTTCGCATAAAGATATATTCGTTCCTATATCCTTTGTCTCTAAGAAACTCATCAACATAGTTCAAAAGAGTATGAATTCCTTTTAAGGCACGATATAGCTTGTAAATAAAAGCGGGCTTTTGAACTCTTACGGGGTCTGCATCCTCGATGATTTCTTCCTGTTGCTGATGAACAACGTCTTAAGGACTAGATGGTGGAGAATGACGCTGCTAAGAATGTTGTGGGCTCGCTTGCTGTTCTGGATTCTCTTCCTCCTCAGTAAGATCAAAGTGCGTAGGCCCCTCACTCATTTGCCGTGGTCCCCTGCTTGCGATTCTCGAAGACTTTCTCGAAGATGACATCTTTCTCAGTTTTTTTTTGGAAGATTCCTTGCTTGATTTTCCCAGGAAAGATGACAACTTTTTGAAGATTAATCAGGGAAGTCAAATGGAAATGGAGGATCGATGCTTTTCTAGGGTTTTCAAGAGTGAAGTGAAAAGGAATCGACAGTGCACGATCGGTTAAAAAGAGAAATAAACAAACCGTCACAAAGGAAATAAAAAAATGCCTTTTCAAAATAACTGTCTTCTTCCGCAAAATTAGTCATTTCAAAAATAACTTCCTTTTTGAAAATGAAACGATGCAATATTTGCGTCGATTAAATATAACACAATCTGACGATCGTACCTTTACAAGAATAAATTAGAGAGAGAAAGACTTACAGTCTGTCGATCAAGCCAAGACTGTAGATAAAGTCTTGTAAGCCTGAGTCTGAAAGTCTTTAGACTTTGATATCCTCATACCTCAAAATGTTGAGTCTGGAGCGGATAGACTCAAATTGATTTTTCTCCAACGGCTTTGTGAATATGTCCGCCAGTTGATTCTTTGAGTCAACAAATTGGATTGAAACATCTCCATTTTGAACATGGTCTCTAATAAAGTGATGTCGAATTTCTATGTGCTTTGCTCTTGAGTGGAGAATTGGATTTTTGGTGAGGTTGATAGCGCTGGTGTTGTCGCAATTAATCTCCGTGCATGAGTCTTCAATTTCAAAATCTCTTAGCTGTTGTTTTATCCATAAAATTTGCGAACAGCAGCTTCCAAGAGCTATATACTCTGCTTCTGTTGTTGAAAGAGACACGGTGCTTTGTTTCCTTGAAAACCAAGACACTGTCCTACTTCCAAGCAACTGGCAAATTCCTAAAGTGCTCTTTCTATCAACTCTGCAACCGGCCAGATCTGCGTCTGAATATCCCAGAAGATTAAAGTCTCCCTTCTTAGGATACCAAAGACCGATGCTTGATGATGAAGCCACGTATTTAATGATGCGTTTCGTAGCACTGAGATGGGATTCTCTAGGATTTGATTAAAACCTAGCACAGATGCAAACACTCAACAAAATATCAGGTCTAGAGGCAGTAAGATAAAGAAGTGATCCAATAATGCTCCTGTACAGCTTTTGATCAACTTTCTTCCCTTCTTCATCTTTGTCTATCTTTAAAGAACTTGACATTGGTATGTCGGTCTTTTTGCACTTTTCCATTCCAAACCTTTTGACAAGATCATTAACATATTTTTCTTGAAAAATAAAAGTTCCTTCCTTCAATTGTTTTACTTGAAGACCAAGAAAGAATGTTAATTCTCCCATCATACTCATTTCAAACTCATCCTGCATAAACTTAGAAAATTTCTTGCACAAACTTTCATTAGTGGATCCAAAAATAATATCATCCACATATATTTGAACAAGCAAGAAACTTTTGTTTTCCTTCTTGATAAATAAAGTCGTATCTACTTTACCTTTGACAAAACCATTTTGTATTAAGAACTTACTTAATCTGTCGTACCAAGCCCGAGTGCTTGCTTTAAACCATACAAAGCCTTTTTCAGTCTGAATACTGAGTCTGGCTTCTTTGGGTCTTCAAACCCTGGTGGTTGTTCCACATAAACTTCCTCATGGATAAATCCATTTAGGAAGGCGCTTTTGACGTCCATTTGGAATAACCTGAAATTCTTATAACAAGCAAAAGCAAGTAATAGTCAAATAGCTTCTAACCTTGCTACTGGAGCGTAAGTCTCATCATAGTCTATTCCTTCTTCTTGCGTATACCCCTAGACCACGAGTCTTGCTTTATTTCGTATGACTTTTCCTTTCTCGTTCATCTTGTTTCTGAACACCCATTTAGCTCCAATAACAGCTTTACCTTTTGGTTTGGATGTCAATTCCCAGACATCATTAATGCTGAACTGTCTGAGCTCTTCTTGCATAGCTTCAATCTAGCTTTCATCAGATAAAGCTTCTTCTATGCTCTTTGGTTCAATTTCAAAAACGAGTGCCACAGCACTAGACTCTTCTCGCCTTTTGGATCTGGTTCGAATTCCTTCATTAATTTCGCCAATTATAAGATCTTTGGGATGACTGGACTTATGCTTCCAGTTACTTGTTGATTTGTCTGGATGATGATCTCTTTCTTTATTTGGATCTTCACTAATAACCTGATGCTGGATTTCTAAAGTCTGAGATGCTTCTAGAGTTGTAGACTTTGGAGGGTCTTAAGCAGGTTCAGACTCTTCTTGATGAGTCTGACCTAATTCATCTTGCGTTGAGTCTTGAAATTTGACATTCATTGACTCCTCCACAGACTGGCTCTTCTTTTTATAGACTCTGTAGGCTTTGCTTGATGTAGAATATCCAAGAAAGATACCTTCATCTGATCTTTCTTCAAACTTACCAACTCGATCTTTTGCATTTTTCAATATAAAACATTTGCAACCTAATACATGAAAGTATGAAACAATAGGCTTCTTATCTTTGAATAACTCATAAGGGGTTTTCTGTAGAATAGGTCTTAAGAAAACTCTATTGATGATATAGCAAGTTGTTGAAACAGCTTCAGCCCAAAATCGAGAAGAAATTTTACTTTCAATTAAAAGAGTTCTAGCCATTTCTTGAAGAGATCTGTTCTTTCTTTCCACAACTCCATTTTGCTGAGGAGTATATGGAGAGGAAAACACATGCTTACAGCCAGATTCATCACAGAATTTTGTAAAATCTTGATTTTCAAATTCACCTCCATGATCTGTTCTTATACTAGAGATAACACATCCTTTTTCATTTTGAACCTTTTTAGCAAATTTTTCAAAATACGAAAAGGTTTCAGACTTACTTGCAAGGAAATATACCCAAGTAAAACGGGAGTAATCATCAACAATTACTAAGCAATACTTCTTACCTCCAATACTCTGAGTTCTGGTTGGTCCGAAGAGATCCATATGCAGCAATTGTAATACATGATTAGTAGAGACATGATTTATTGGCTTGAATGAATTTCTTACCTGCTTTCCCAGAATACATGGAGTACATGAATCAGTCTTTTGATATGGCAGTTTGGGTAGACCTCGAACAAGCTGCTTTGATGATATTTTGGCTAATTGCTTCATGTTGACATGACCAAGCTTTTTGTGCCATAAGCTTGCTTCGTCTTGAATTGAGATAAGACATTGCGATTCATTTGGTTTCACATCCAGAAGATAGATATTTCCATGTCTTCGACCCATGAAAGACTGAGTAGAGTCTTTACTGATTCCAGAACATGTTCCTTCTTGAAAGAAGATCTTGAAACCAGTATCACACAATTGATTAATGCTGAGAAGATTGTAATTGAGTCCTTCCACTAAGGAAACATTACTTATTGTGAGAGTTCCAATTTTCACGGTTCCAAATCCCACAATACTTCCTTTGCTGTTTCCTCCAAATGAAACTTTTCCACCATTTACTTGAGCAAGCTTTATAAAGCAATTTGAGTCTCCTGTCATGTGTCTTGAGCATCCGCTGTCAAGATACCACTTTACATGTTTCTTGACGGAGACCTGCATTTAACATAAAATCTCAAGCTTTCTTTGGTACCCAAATTTTCTTGAGTCCTTTGGTGTTAGTAATATAAACAGTATTAACCCATACTTTCTTAACAGGTTTCCATACCATAGGACACTCTTTTTCAAAGTGATTTAGACTGTTGCACTTTGAACATCTGAGAGCATTTCTTCCTATAGGTTTTACAAAAACTTTCTTGAAATGATTTTTGTAATCCTCTTTCGAGGGTCTTTTCTTAATTCTTTCTTTTACTTTAGGAAAATCAATCAAGGGAATTGTTTCTGCTGACATACCTAGACCAGACTTATTGAAGTAAGGTCTTTGAGCTGAAAGAATTTTTTCAAGTTTCTCAGATCCTATTGAAAATTTCTTTGAAATATTTGATAAGTCTATTTTTAAAAGAGCATTTTCTTTTAAAAAATTATCTTCATTTTCTTTAAGAGTGGAAACAGTCAAGTCTAGATTTTTAACTCTTTCTACTAAAACATTTTCCTTTTGTTTTAGAGCTGAGTTTTCCTTTTTCAGTTCGGAAATTCTTTTGAGAGAAGTCTTAAGACTAAAACACAGTTCATCAATGTATTTAGAAACTTTGACAGGAATTTTAAAATCACTTGCCTCAAATTCACTGTCTGAGTCTGATCCTGAGTTTGATCCTGAGTCTGAGTCTGATTGTGCCATCAGACATAGATTGGCATACTCATTATCACTTTCTTCACACTCAGTATCACTCCAGGTTTCAGCTTTGAGAGCTTTTCGAAATTTTTCAGCTTTTCCTCTCTATGTGTCCCTTTTTCTTACATTCAAAGCAGACTACATCTTTGTTCGGTTCTTCATCATCAACAAACTTGGTCTGCTGTCTTTGAAAGCTTTGTTTCTTTGAGTTGAACCTTCTTCCTTTTCTATTCAGTTTTCTGAATCTTCTTATCATGAGAGCAAGCTCCTCATCGTCCATATCATCTTCAGAATCTGTATCATCAGAATCATCATTTGATTTTAATGCAATGGATTTCTTACCTTTTGGATCTTCGTCTTCATTGATCCGTTCCACTTCATAAGACTGAAGAGTTCCAATCAGCTCATCTACAGATAGTGGCATGATTCTTTGCGTCTCTCTTATCGAAGTCTTTATATGATTCCAATCCTTGGAGAGTCCACACAGTAGCTTGTTTAGCTTCATGTGATCAGAAGTTGGTTAACCTTGATTTTCAAGACCATTCACAATATCTGTAAAACGACTAAACATGTCAGATATTGATTCTCTTGGTTTCATTCTGAAGGCTTCGTATTGACCGAGAAGAATGTTGATTCTTGTTTCCTTCACTCGATCTGTTCCTTCATAGGTGATATGCAATCTGTCCCAAACTTCTTTTGCTATACCACAAGAAGATATTATATTATATTCAGTTGGTGATAAAGCACAATATAAGGAGTAAATTGCTTTTGCATCGAGTGTCTGTCTTTTGATTATTTCTTCCTGAGACATTCCGCTGGTTTCTTCAGTTTCTTTTCCTCTTTCAAAGACTGATGCAGTGGTAGGAGTAATTCCTTTTTCTACAACATCCCATTCCAGAGGATCCTTTGATCGTAGGAAAGCTTTCATCTTGTTTATACAGATGTTGTAATCCTTTCCATCAAAGTAGGGTGGTCTGGTATTGCTTTGCCCTTCCATCAGTCCTGGTGCTAGCATATTAGCCATGGATCTTTAACTCTGAAGTAAAACACTTCAAACAAAGTGAGTACACAGGCTCTGATACCAATTGATATTGCTAGTATGAGTACCTAGAGGGGGTGAATAGGTACCTAAACAATTTATCGATATACGGAAGCGATTCTTAACATATGACAGAAAGTAAATTCTCTCTTAATTAACAAAATGAAATACGATTGAGGTATAGAGAGAGAGAGAGAGTTGAACACAGGATTTATAGTGGTTCGGCTTATTCCAAGCCTACGTCCACTCTTCCGCACTGACAGCCCACCGGCTGGATTTCACAATGATCAAAAGAGAAGTTACAGCACAGCTTTGCCTTGATTCCACAGTGTAGATGTTCTACCACACTTTCTCAAGGTTTCTCACAAATATAGACTCTTTTTTGTATACAAGTATTCGCTCAAAGGAATTGTCTAAACAAATAGGAGCTTCAGACTTTGGAATTTTTCTATCTCGCACACACCTCGAACAACTAAGAACGTCTTCCTTATATACTCCTTTATGCCATCATACCCGTTGGCACTTACCAAAGGAGTTCCTCCAATCTACCCGTTGGACGGAATCAATTAGGAAGATTATTCGAGCTATTAAAGGAACGTGTTGATAGCCCATCAATCCTGTTCGCCCATACAATCAGGATCTCGGTTTCCATAAGTAGAACCTTCCAATAATATTTAGACAATCATCGAATCTTCAATCATTGAATCAATCTTGATCAATCAAAGGATTCTGTTACGTCTTCTCTAGCCACGAGATCTTCTCCAGATGATAAGGATAAATCCTGAACAAAACTTCCAGTTCTGGATAACCTTTCTTCAACGGATTAGAGACTGTCAATGAGGATAGACTTTGAGTCTTGAGTCTAGCTGTCCGGAAGTCTTCAGACTTTAACCAACAGAGTCTGCAGACCTTCAGACTAAATTGATGGAGACGTTTTGTCAACTTCAAAACACTTCATGAGGATTTCTCCAACACTTGCACCTTCCTTCAGTGTCATTTGCAATTCCCTAGTTAGAAGTGGCCTCTTCACATTCTTTCACTAGATGACTGTCAAACTCTTCCTGAGTCCGAGTGTCGTTGTAATCCCCTTCAAGTACAGCAACATCAAGCTTCACAGAGGACTCTAGACCTGATGGTGACAACACAGCCTGTATCCGCAATAATTAAGACGACTTGGATTGCAGTACCTTGCTTGTTTTCTACTTTGTCTCTAGTAAAGAGCGGAGGTGACAACCTTAGTCCTAAATTATAACTAGAAATTTCTTCGATTTAATCCTTCAATGCATTTAGGAGAACTCCCAATAAAATCCTCTTCCGTCATTGGATGATGTTTTCACATAAGAGATTGTCATAACACCCTCCATGCCTACTTCTTCCCCGACCTTTGCGATCAACTCATCAATTTCCCTCTCAATATTAGCTGACATTATTCTTACCTGTTCAATCTCCTATGATGTGTTGATCATCCGTGCCTACTTTTAAATTTTGATACCACTGCATTTTTTTTTTTTTGGTCGAATACCACTGCATTAATTGCTAGGGTGAAGTCTTGTCTCGAGCCCATTGCATTCATATCAGCTACAACTGACTTACATCCTTCAATGAAAATTGTTTGTGTAAGGATTGTATCATATGAGCTGTCATCTCAAACGACATCATTAGTTGTACTTGCAACCTAATTTACAAGACTAGCACAAATGGTTTTTTACTATTTCCCTTGAACTCAACACTTCTTGTCACGGTAACACCGTCTTTTATCACCTTTGGTGCACCAAAGCTTTGTTCGATCACCACATCACAACCCTTCAGGCCCATAGTGACCTTCACATCATCTACAAAGTCTTCCGCACTATAAAGCATCAAACAAAATTCCACTTTGTTCCGAATTTGAGCCATGATTCCGAAAATTTCTCCAATTGAACAAATAAAGAGACCGAGTAGATAGCAAAAGTTGCACACCGTAACTAATCCGGATTGTCGAGGTTCTCGTGGCGTGTACGTGCGAAACTCTCACTTTCTTTTTCCTCTTCTTTTCCTTTCTTTCTTTCTCCCTTTTCCTTTTGTCTTCTTTCTCTTTTTCCTTTTTGTTTCGTGCAAGGCCTCCGCCTTTTTGGGCACTTCTTTTTTCTTTTTCCTTTTTCTTTTCTTTTTATATAAAAAATCTATCCCACTTTTTCACTTGGTCAAAAAGACAAAAAAAGGCAACGCTTACAATAGGTGCATAATCTGGTTTACTGTACATTCAAACGCTATCGGACTTATACGATACGTCAAGAACAATGACATCCTCAGTGAACGTCGGACCATGCGTGCATCACGTTCGTTTCGCTTCGCTATGGACACGTCCATCACGCTCTTTCTGTTCTTCAGCACGAATTTGCGTGTGCTCTTCTGCTAGTTATAACGGACAAAGTCAGAGGCTACAGAGAATTAGCTAGGAGAGGCGAGAAATACTGATATTCTCACCACCAGTTTCAGGGCGGTGCGCACTTCTTCTATATAGTATCTTATCTTATAGAAGTGGGCCAAGAGCTTCGTGATACATGAGGCAATGGGAGATTGACCCCACACGATAGACAATTACTAAAGTCACGGTCTTTAGGACTAACGCAGGATCTGCGCTTGTCGTGAAGCTGAGTCAATGGACACTTCGAAAAGGCCAGGTCTCCGGTCAAACAATGGCGAGTCAAGCACGACACCCGCAATCATCCGGGACAGGGCCACGGACTAATCACCAACAGGGTCAATCCACATGAATCAGACCTTCTTGCCTTCTCGCATCTTTTTTCACTTGGCACCCTCTATTTTCATAACTGCAAATGTGCACTCTCTATTCTTGATCGATGTTCAGTTCGGTTCTTAATGTTTTAGTTTTGTTCAATTTACTCCTTATACTCTTTCAATGGAATTGATTTAGCCCGTCTAATCAATTAGGTCTCGCTCTCTCTTTCTGATGTACCTGAAATTTCCATGAGTGATGATACATGTTTTCCCAAGTTATTGTAACTTTCCGCTAAGTCATCATAATTGACTAGTTAATATCCCAAAGTACTGTAATTTTGAACATCCTATAATCGGTGGCTTCCTACAAAAAATCATGAACTATATAAATATATTGTGAATTTGCTTTTCCAATCTTAGTAACTTATCTCAATGATTGTAAGGCATTTTTCAGTTTGTAATCTTTACGGCCCTATCAATTAGAAATTGTTCTCATACCTTGTAAATTTTTCTTAATCAACAGTGACATTGACAATCTCAAAATCAGCAATTTTTCTTAAAATGTTGTAAGCAAATATTAAATAATCTGACAGTCAAAACTTATTCTTTTTTTTTTTTTTTGAAGTTTAGAATGGACGATATGAATTATCCCGACACTATCGACAAGACAAATGAATTTATTATGGATGAGTTGATAGAATGAAGGAGTTGTATGAACTATTCAACTAACCTCATGAATCAGATCAACTACGAATCATAACCAATCCGAGTAATCCAAATACGAGATTTTGATGCTCCTAAACCACATAGATTGATCCATTATTTACCGACTAAGCCAATGACGAACCTAATCAACATCTGTACTCTTGTCACTGGGATTTATCCAACAAATTTTTCACCCGGTCTTCCACCAAGTACGTGGCGTATATGCACATTCGACTTTGATCAAACCAATTGAATAATTATTTCCGCCACCATCAAGCTTGTCTGCCATAAAATTTATACTTGCTTCTGTTTCTTACAACCATCTTTCTAGATAAAATACCCTACTCCGTAGCCGCCAACCATGTTTGGAAAAACAAAAATTCCGACAAAACTCCAAGCCTGACCCTCACTATTACATATAATTCGCTATCCGGGTTCTGTTTCTTCAATGGAGATTCTTCACTCTCCTCTTCACTTCTTCATCCTCATCACTTTGCTTTCAACAGCAGCAGAGCTCAGCAGATCAGCTGACAGAATAACTCTGTCTCAGCCGGTCAGAGATAACGAGACTCTAGTTTCGGCAGGAGGAAAGTTCAAGCTTGGATTCTTCAGCACTGGAAATTCGTCTAACCGGTATGTTGGGATCTGGTTCTACAACATCCCGGTGCAGACCATTGTCTGGGTGGCAAATAGGGACGATCCAATCAACGGCTCGTCAGGAGTCCTGCAGATTGAGACGGGAGGGAATCTAGTCATCGTTGATGGAGCAGGAAGAGTTATTTGGTCCACGAACACAACAAATCTGGGCTCCGATAACGTGACTGCGCGGCTCCTGGACTCCGGGAATCTGGTCCTCACAAATGAAAGCAACAGCGGTTCGGGGAATTTCCTGTGGCAGAGTTTTGACCATCCTTTTGATACGTTACTAGCAGGGATGAAGCTAGGATGGGATCGGAGGATCGGTTTGAATCGGTACCTCACTTCTTGGAGGGATTCGGACGATCCTTCAACCGGAGACATCACATACAAAGTCGAACTCCAGGGACTGCCCCAGAAGTTCCTCCGCAGCAACACTTCGGTAATTGAACGAAGTGGGCCATGGGATGGGATCCAATTCAGTGGATTGCCCCTGAACCCAAATGCAATCATCAAACCCGAGTTTGTGACAACTGCCGAAGAAGTGTACTATACCTATCAACTCAACAAAGATTCCACCATCACGAGGGCCGTGCTCAACCACTCCGGCACGCTTCAGCGCTGGGTCTGGGACAATAATACACAGTGGGCAGTCGTACATGAGTTGCCAAACGATTCCTGCGACGTGTATGCAAAATGTGGGCCTAACGCTGTGTGCACGATTGGTGATGCCCCGATATGCAGCTGCCTGACTGGGTACATGCCGAAATTGCCCCAGGAATGGGCGATGTACGTTTGGTCCAGTGGGTGTGTTAAGAAGAAGCCCTTGAATTGTCCTAAAGGAGAAGGGTTCAAGAAGCTGAAGGGTGTGAAGGTTCCAGATATGCTGAGTTACTATGTGAACAGAAGTATGAGCCTGGACGAATGTAGAACTAAGTGCCTGAAAAGTTGTACTTGCACAGCATATACTAATGCGGACATTGTCGGGAAGGGTAGCGGGTGTCTGCTTTGGTATGGAGATCTTCTCGACATCAGAAAGCTCATCCAATCAAGCCGCAATCAGAATGTTTTCATCAGGGTCATGGCGTCTGACCTAGGTATATGTTCGAAATTCAGTGAAGTTAGATTTTTGTCTCCATCTTTTCTACCAAATTGTTCCTGAAATTTTTCTTCCATTGTGGGTCGTAGGCAATCATAAGTGGAAATTGTGGTTGGTGGTGGCAGCAGTCGCCGCATCACTGTGTCTAGCAATTCTTTTGCTACTCTGTTTCTGGAGGAGAAGAACCAAAAAATGTCTAGGTAAAGTGTCTTTCTTCCTCAGCAAATGTTGACCTCGGTTAATAATCTCTAGTACAATCGTTTCAGTTTCCTCAGGGCAATTTCAAACATCGTATAATCTATTAGGCATCTTTCCAGCTCAACTTTGAAAGAATGCTAGAATCAGGGCTTCATCGGCATTGTTGAAGCAATAAATGGGAGGTTTATATAAATGAGCACTTAAACTAGCCAATGGATCAACTTAAGTTCATTGATATTCAAACTTCACGAAGATCTTTTCTAAAAGAACAAGGGGGATCCAACAATTTCGAGCTGATATACTGCAAAAGTCTCTCCCTTTCACGAGGCTTCAACTATTTTTGGCAGGGAAAACATCGGAGGTGCAGTCTGGAAGTGAAGACAACTTAGAGCTGCCGTTACTAGACTTGGAAGACATTACTAAAGCGACAAGTAGCTTCTCGTCTCTTAATAAAATCGGAGAGGGCGGTTTTGGTCCTGTGTATAAGGTAAGGACCTTTTCAGTATAAGAATTCACCTTTCCTATAACAAGAAAGGGAGAAGGGTGCTTCCTCACAAAGGGTATCCAGTATTTATGCTCGTCAACTCTCATACGAGCTTAAAGGTTTCATTCATCTTTCCGTCTTTTATTTCAGAGCAATTAAAAAATACTATGATGGCCCCCATATGAAGAAAAGAAGATTTGGATATGTACTTATCGAATTAGATATGGGTATGTGATTTTAGCATCATCATTTTGAATGGTTGTCTTATATGTTGAACATAAATATTGTAGGGTCTAATGTCCGATGGAGTTCAAATAGCTGTCAAGAGGCTGTCGCGGAACTCGAGACAGGGTTGTGACGAGTTCAAGAATGAAGTCTTGTTGATTGCGAGACTTCAACACCGAAATCTTGTCAAGCTGTTGGGATGCTGTATTACTGGAGAAGAAAGGATGTTAGTTTATGAATATATGCCAAATGGAAGCCTCGACTCCTTAATATTTGGTCTGTTCCTAGCACCTCAACTTAGTATGAAAATGTTGTTGATTACTTCGAACTTTTCTTCTCAGATAGGATTGATCGTATTTTAAGTTATTTTGTGGTTTTGACTGTGTATTTCTATGGCTGATTTTGGTCCGCCAAAAACACTTGTAGCTAATAGAGCAGGTAATTCTCTCGTGTGGAGGCGACGGTTCAACATCATTGTGGGTGTTGCAAGGGGACTTTTGTATTTACATCGCGACTCAAGATTGAGAATAATTCATCGGGATCTAAAAGCTAGTAATGTGTTGCTGGATAGTGAGATGAACCCAAAGATATCAGATTTTGGCATGGCTAGGGCTTTCAGAGGAGATCAACTACCGGACAAGACGAAACGTGTGGTTGGGACTTAGTAAGTGTCTTTCAAAGTTATCAGAATACTGATTATTTCCCATATTCAGCTGCATTATTTAGTGGGTATTTTCTTAATTGACTATGCATTTCTGCCTTGAAATGTAATGCAGCGGATACATGTCTCCAGAGTATGCAATAGATGGAATTTTCTCAACTAAATCGGATGTTTTTAGTTTTGGAGTCCTAGTCCTGGAAATAATTAGCGGCAGGAGGAACAGAGAATTCCATCACCATGATCACAATTTTAACCTTCTTGGACATGTAAGCTTCTACTCCAAGTTTCTACTTCGAGTTCTGACTTTACTCAAATAAAATTGCCTAAGACTCTGCAACTTACAGGCCTGGAAATTATGGCTTCAAGGGGAGGCCACCGAACTCATAGACAAACAAATGGAGGATTCATTTCCAAGATCGGAAGCTATCAGGTGCATCCAGATAGGCCTCTTGTGCGTTCAGCAAAGGCCGGAACAGAGGCCGACCATGTCATCTGTGCTACGAATGTTGGACAGCGAGAGTGCCTCACTGCCGCAGCCCAAGCAACCGGGGTTTTACACGGAGAGATTCAATGATCAAATAGATGGCGAAACAAGCGAGTTAACCTTTACCACCCTCGATGGTCGGTGAAGATCCACAAGATTTCATGCACACATAGTTAACAGCACGTAATAGTCAATGTATTAGCTGCTACATTGTAGATGGAAACTCTAGTACATGGTATTGTCTTCATGAGAATATGAAAAAAAACGTCTGCCTTCTTAGACAATGTACTTGCTCTTGAGAATGCACTTGGCGTATCCTTCTCGTTCCCTATATGTAGGCAACTCTATATATTGACAAATAAAAGAGTGTCTCTTCCGGAAGAAAAGCAAGGACTGGACTTTTTCGAAGGTTATTGAACTGGATATTTGGATACAGTTACCAACTTGGGTTGTTACGAATTCCAATCCAAAAGCATAAATTGATAAATTAGGCAGATGAGTTTCCGTGAAGTTTCCCATTCCCCACGTTGTCTGAAATCGTGGGTATTGCTCTTTTTTCTCTTTCATTATGTGGAAAGCAGTGCAAGTATGCGCAAATAATCATTGTTTGGTCTTCTCATGGAAAATAAATTTTGCTTGATCTTGCTTTCATCTTTTTGAGTGGCAATCTAATCAGCAAGGTCAAAAAAGACAGAAGGCAACGTCATTTACTGAAAATAAGGAATGAAGTATACAATCATCTGCCGTCCGTCAGTGCATGATATTTGTTAGTCGGGAAATGGAAATTCTCTCTCCCGTCCCGTATATTGAATTTTCCTTAAGAACTTGTTGGAAAAATTTGCTTGTTCTATACTCTCACGCCCCGAACCCCGAGTGTGCGAACATCCCTTAGCGGTCGATTAAATTGCGACGTCCCAATATGCATTGCCGACCCATTCTTTTTATCTTTCAATTAAACGCATGCAGAAGCAGTTAAAATAAACACCCAGTCAATAAACAAACAACGGGGATAGTAAAACACATCATATATTGCCGAAAACAAAATATTTAATTGTCCATTGTTACCCCTAGGAAGTTTAATAATTACAAGATTTTTTACGGCCACTTCCTATCTAACCTCTCTAAAACTTTCAGGGATTAGGGTTAACCTAAACTTTTTTTTTTTGTAACCCAGGGAACCCTCGCACAGCCGACAGCTAGGAAGTAAACCCTGGGGAGGCACGTAGGAAACCACCACCCACGTACCCCGGGTAAGTCGTCAAAGATCCGTCAGTCTCCCTGCAACTTGCGTTGCAGGGGCTTCGAACTCCAAACCTCCTACGTGGAAGTCTGGAGCCTACCCAACGGAGCCACTGCGGCGGGTGGTGGGTTAACCTAAACTTTACTAAGGCAAGGCTAGCCAAAAATGTATCACATCTCGCGCCCATTACAACCACACCTAGCAATTCTCCATGCTACAGCCCCGAAAATGGTTAACAACAACGGGGTGAGATAAATCTCAGCGAGTTGGTAGCCTAAAAACCTCAATTATGACGCAAATTCGTCTCGGAGGCAGCTTAAACATGCAACGGTATACAATCTTACAGGGCCTACATGTTTTCATTTCTGGAATCTGTTTATGAACAGATTTTTTGTTTTTTTGTTCCCGAGAACAAAAAAAGAACAGAAACGCGTTTGTTTGCGTTTTTGTTCAAAATCTTTTTTTTTTTGTTCTCAAAACAAAAAAAGAACGGAAATGAGAAAAAAAAGTTCAAAAAAAGAACGGAAATGAGAAAAAAAAGTTGTTTCTTACTCGAGAAACACTTCTGAAGAAACAAAAAACGTTTTTCTATTCTCTTCTTCTTCTTAACAAAAAAAAGTTGTTTCTTACTCCAGAAACACTTCTGAAGAAACAAAAAACGTTTTTCTATTCTCTTCTTCTTCTTCTTCTTCTTCTTCTTCTTCTTTGGCCGGTTGAGGGTCGGCGATGTCATCGAGGGTTAGCGACCTCGCCGGAGCGTCACTGGCCCTCACCGAGGCCGAGCCTCGCCGGGGGCCAGTGAGCCTCGTTGTGTCTGGGTGAGGCTGTCGGCCGGTCGCCGAAGGCCGGTGACCAGCCAAAAGAAGAAAAAAAAAAAGAAAAAGAAAGGAAAAATTAAAAATAAAATAAAAATATTAAAAATTAAAAGAAACAAAAAAAATATAAAATCTACCAAACGTGTTTCTATTCATTTTTTTATTCCCAAAACAAGTTTACCAAATGCGTGTTTCTGGTCAAAAATTGTTCCCCGGAACAGAAACACTTTTTTTTCTGTTCCCTAGAACAATTTTTGAACAGAAACGTTAGCAAACGCACCCACATTGTCTTGGCACACTCCTGCATATTAGTACGTTAGATATGCCATTATAAATACAACAAGCATAATCAATAATTAGAACACATAACTCTCGCGCACCAAGCATCCACATGGGTTCTGATTATAAAGTAAAACCTGTTTTGGCACATCTCATATCATATCTAACAGTTTTACCCCATAATCAAGTACAATGCGTCACAATAATTCACACGTGTTCCGATTCCTACAATCCCTTGGGCCACGGCTAACACACGAGTTGACGATCTTCCGGCATGATCGGGCATCATCCCACCCCATCGAGCATGACATCGTCTAGAACCCCCGCCTAAACAGCATTCCATAAAAGAGCATTGGTCCAACCTCAACCACTACTCGGCATCCAGACCCCCGCCGGGCATTGTCCCCAAATTCCTGTTGGGTGATGGGTTCAATTAAATGATCAAATAATCACGCCAACACTCAGGCCAATTTTTATCTTCCATCAATTAGCCTAGTGTAAAAGAGTTTGTGTTTAAATAACAAACCGCAGAAAATCTTTACATTTAAAATTCCGGTAAAATAATCGCACATGGTCACGTATTTAAAATCAACCTATCAAACTTTGCACACTATCATTTTAAAACATCATTGTCCCTTTTATTATTTAAAATACAGCGTCCAATCACGACACTTCAAAGTTTGCTATTTTCTTACCAATAAACCATCTTTGAAAAAAATAGCATTTAAAATACATGATATGGATAATCAAATATCATGGCATTACATGCTCAAATGATCAAAATTAAGTGTAAATTCATCTCGTAAAACAAGCATAAAATTTTACTTAAATGTTAATCCGTCATTAATTACAATTAATTAGGATAATTAAAATTAATTAAACTAAACTCGATTAATTAGCCTAACTATAATTAATTAAAAATTAATCGATGTTAACTAAAATAATTACGATTAATTAAATAAATAATGATTAAAAATTAAATAAAAGAAGAAGAAGATGGTGAAGAAAATGAAGAGGCTTGAGGCAAATTGGAAGCAAGAGAAGAGGAGGGAGGATCGGCAGAGACGTGAGAGTGGTGGGGAAGAAAAAATGCGCGGGAGAAAAAGGGATGGAAGAGTTAGGGAGAGAAGAGAAAAAGAAAAGAAAGAGGGAAAGAAAAGGAGAAGGGGCTGACTTGCTTGGGGGGTTGGCATGAGGAAGAAGGGGGAGGGGAGAGAGAGAAACAATTAAAAAAAAAAGTGGAGAGGAAGTTGGGGTGAAATTGTGGCAGAAAAGTTGGTGTGAGGGGAGGAAAAAGAAGGGGAGAGAGAGAGAGAAGAAAGAAGAGAAAAAAGGGGGAAATTTCGGTAGGAGGGGTTGGCGTGAGGGGGAGGAAAAGTGGGAGAGAGAGAGAAGAAAAAAGGAGAGGAAATATCATGAGAAGGAGGGGGACAGAAGACGTGAGGGAGAGAAAGAAAAGGAGGGAGAAAAAATAATAATATGTATTTGTGTGCCAAAATGTAATGTAGTGGATACATGTCACCGGAGTATGCAATAGACAGAATTTTCTCAACCGAATCAGATGTTTTTAGCTTTGGAGTCCTAATCCTAGAAATAATGAGTGGCAGGAGGAAAGAGAATTGCTCCATCAGGATCATAATCTCAACCTTCTCGGACATGTAAGTTTATACTCCAAGTTTCTACTCTGTATTCTGATTCTTTACGGTTATAATTGCCTAAAACTCTGCAACTTTCAGACTGGAAATTATGGGATCAAGGGAGGGCCATTGAACTCAGACAAACAAATGGAGGATTCATTTCCTATGTCGGAAGTTATAAGATGCATCCAGATAGGTCTCTTGTGCGTTCAGCAAAGTCCGGAACAGAGGCCAACTATGTTATCTCTGCTTCTAATGTTGGACAGTGAGAGCATCTCGCTGCGGCAGCACAAGCAGCCGGGATTTTACATGGAGAGGTTTCGCAATCAAATAGACAGTGAAAGAAATGAGTTAAATGTTACCTTAGTTGAGGGTCGGTGACATTCCATGAGATTTTTTTACAAGTTAACAGCGCGCAGTCAATGTATATTGCTGTTTACGTGGTATTTGCTCTTGGGAATGCACCTGGTGTATACTCCTCCCTGACTACATGTATTCAATGCATATCGTAAAATAACGAAGTGTCTGTTCTGCAAAAAAAACAGAGACTAGACCTTTTTGAAAACTCATGTATGGGATATTGGGAAATGGTTGCCTGCTTCTTTTTTTTTTTTTTGGGTAAATGTAAGTAAGTTGTCTGCTTGTTTGTTACGACTTGTAACCCAAAAGCATAAGTTGATGAACGTGGACGAGTTTCCACATGGCCTATCGACTTCACATTATTTTGTAATCTGAATGCTCTCACTTTCCAATGTGCCTTTCAAGAGTGCACTATTAGGACTACAGATTTCCATTCCCCCGTTGACTGAAATCATGGGCATTACTGTTTCTTTATTTCACTATGTGGAAAGCAGGTGCAAGCATACGTAATTGCTGCCAAGTCCTCTCACGATAGAATAATCCTTGTTTGATCTTGCTTGTACCTTCATGCTTTGAGTTCCAATAAATTTAGCAATGCAGAAAATGACATAAAACAATGTCATTTGCTGTAAATAAGGAATGAAGTAAGTAATCATCCAGGTCTTTTGGCGCACGACATTCTCTAGTCAGGAAATGGAAAATATTTCTGATATTCTTAAGGGACTTCAGAAACTTTGAGAAAATTGAAATGGTATTGATTCGAACTCGATTAATTTTCAACACGCGTATAGCTTCTCTAAGAAATATCAGAAAAAAGGTAATGTGCTTGGACCCATTGAAATAATAATTAAAGCAATTTCGACGAACTTTTTTTTTATAGCAATCGAGATAACAATATCTCCACTCAGTGTATCTAATACAGTTTCGTCGAAAAAATATAATCCATCATCAATTGGTGAGGTTTAACTAATATTACTATCCCAAAACATACTTAATGATCGACAGGTATGTCTATATGGCATATCAGATATAGTAACGTAAGTGAAAAAATATTAACCAATAATTATGACACAACCAAATTAAAATTTATAAAGTTGGAAAAAATAATTAACCTGAAATATCAACAAATGCAAAATATAGGTGCATTTTTTTTTTATGGAAATTTTTTTCCAGGGATTCGTTGTCCGAACTTTCACACATTTGATTCACCAAATATAATTAGTCAACCAATAACACTTTCCTTTCAAGGAAAATATTCATGTATGAAATTAGAAAAGTGAATTCCCTAATCTAAGAAGGTAAAAACACTTCCCGAAATTGCTTATATGGATTTGTTAGTATTTTCTTTTTCTTTGCTCTTTTTTTTCTTTCTTCTTCTTTTTCCCTTTTCCTCCCTCTGCCGGTCGCTAGGCCTTAGCAACAGCTGGCAAAGCCACAAGCCTTGCCATATCCCTGTGAGGGGCAAGCTTGACCTGCCCCAAGGCCGACGAGGCTCACCCTTGCCTGAGGCAGGCCAAGTTTGCCCTCACCGGCCATGGGAGGAAAACGGAAAAATGAAAAGAAAGAAAAAATAAATATAAAATTATTTTCAAATTCAATTTTTTGGGCCTAAAATAAAGTCAGAGATTGAAATAATTTTCCTAGTGAGATCTAAATACCAGAAAATTTTTTTGATCACATATAACTAAACAAAGGAAAATTAACATTTTTCCTAGAATATCCCAGAAAACATTTTTCAGAAACATTATGTTTTATGTTAAATAAACTAGCCCCAGTATCCAACTCTCGGCAATGAAATTATCACGAGAAAAGGAAGGAATATGTGAACATATTCTTAATTTGAAAATAAATTGAGGGATTAGATATACATTCTTGAGATAAAAAAAGTATTGCAAATTTCTTTAAGATCTAAATTGAAAATTACATATTTCCGTAAAATATCCAATAACTCTTTTTGCGATACATGGTCATGGATAATGAGATATCCATGAACTCTTGCCATAGGGGAAAAAAGGACGTCATATGGTATCCATAAAGAAAGGAAGAATTTCCATAAACTAGTAAACGGACGTATCTGGAATTGGAACATGATCTTGAACAAATCACTTGCAATTGCAAATGGAGAAGAGAAACAAATCATTTTACTCTCGAGAAGATTTTACACAAATTAACTGGCTAACTTTTTTCCAATCCGCCAATCGAAAAACAAAAATTTTCCAAACCAAGTCGATGGCTTAAATGTGAAGATTCCGATCACATTTTTTTTTTTAATTGGAGAAAAGCGTACTTGATGGAATTTAGACCCATTTTTAAGTAAAGATCCACATAATCTTTATTGGGGAATTTAATCGATGTGAATATTTATTTTGCGATAATCTTTTGCATGGGATTTTCTTGTAAAAATGCACTTTGATACTACATTTAGAATAATATAACATATACAAACCGGGCAACTTACGGTCATTTTGCTAGTAATACATGAAAACCTTTCTTGTTATTTCACAATAAAAGTACTGACGGTTCGGTATCATGCGAGACGTATCAGTTCTGCTCCCATAATCGATGAAACTAAAGAAAAAGAATAGATGCGATCTTTCGAGGATAAATAAGAGGACAAACGCATTTAGGCATACTAATTACATATTGGCTTCTTTGACGGGCCAAAAAAGGGAGGCCCCCCACCAGAGAAAAAAAAAAGTTAGAAAAGTGTAGGCTCATTATAAGGGGAAAAGAAAGGGACCTGCACAGCAAAAGGAGGAGGAAGAAAAGAAGAAAAGAAGAAAAGAAAGATAGGAAAGGAAGAAGAAATAAAAAAGAAATGAGAAATGAATGGACGCTTCAAAGACCTTGCTAAGCCTAATTAACTTTGTTTCGCAATGCTCGATAGGATTAAAGTCGATAGGATTCAAGTCCTTTGTTCATTTAATCGAAGTAATTTTTAGAATTAAGGCATAAATTCGAACTTATGTAAATTTTAAATTACACGGTCCAATTTTGGAGTTATTAAACTATGAAATTATATGAAAAAGATAGCTCAGGATGTTGTGAAGCTACAAACACAAATCGATTTGAAGTTATGATTTAGCTGAAGTAAACTTTTAAAGTTTTGCATTGTACTCCACGTTACAACTTTGAATAACTGCTTTAGGCAAGCTTTTGCATTTTGTTGGCATGTAGGACTCATTTTGTCAATGATCAAATTTAGTTTGGTTGATTCGTATTTAAGGTAGTACTTTACTTGATTTTGATATTATTTCTTGTTTAATTGATCTGATTACAAGTGCGTTTGCTCATGAATGGAAGACAGGTCATGGCATGATATTTATGAAAAGGGAACAAGCGATGTTTAGAGCATAATTGTTGCATAAATTTGGATCACGTATTTACTACCCTTTTAATTATTTTGAAATGGCATGGTGAAGCACCTCTGAAAATGGTTGTGAATTGAATTATTATGACTTGGCTTGGAAAATACTTTAGGAAAGGGATTAAAAATGTATATATTGATTTGTGAACCCGGTTTATGAAAGATATTATGTTGTGAAAAGATAAAGTTTTGATTTGTGAAATGTATTTTGATTTAAGATATGAATTTTTTTTATTAGTTTTGCCAATTATCAGAAGATGATAGTTTGATACTCATTATCGTTGTAAACTAAGTGAGGCGTTTGGTTTATGGGTATGCATACTGGTCAAGGCAAGGACTAAGTGCTACACGTTGACACGAGTTTCATGGGAGTCTCCTCTAGAACCCTGTACTATTGATATATGTTAATAAGGACTAAACGCCACGTGATAATATGGATCTTGTGGGAGCTACCTTTAGAACCTTGTGGTGAAGGATTAAGTGTTATATAGTGATGTGAGTCCTATGAAAGCCTCATTTAGAACCTTGTACTATTGTTATATATACTTCTCAAGGACTAAGTACTACATGACCTTCTGGATCTAATGGAAGCCACCTTTAAATCCTTGAGTTGAATAATGAGCATACAAGTCTAGTCAATGGAATAGACATTTGATGTACAGTTTGATAGAAATTGATCAATAGATTTGACTATTGATGTTTAAATTATTATCGTAAATTGAAAGAGTATTTCCATATTTCACTATTCATGTTGACCATAATATATGTACAAAATCTCTATTAAAAAGGTATATCTCATTTTTTATTTTTTTTAATATTGGATTTGAGATTATTAAATTTCTATATAGTTTTACGAATATACATATGGATGTTCAATCTACTTAGAAGAGATTTGTACTACTAATTGAGTTATGTTTGCTCAAACGGTTCATTCCAAATCATTTTCAGGTTCATCAACTACTAGCAAGTACAACGAGCAATGTCAATGGGAAATTTTGGTAGTTGAATTTTAGGCATGAGTCGAAATAGTTAAATGCATGTCTGACATGATTTTTGCTAGGCTTAGTTGAGTTGGAGATATACAAATTCGTTTTGATGGATTATAAAAATTATAATTTTGTAATCAACTCATAGTCTTATCAGAGTCGAAATAGTTAAATGCATTTGAGGTCACGTTCTTTAGAAAGAAGGATGGTCATGCATTATCCATACACTTGTAAGGGTCAGGTGTTGTTTTTGACACCCCACAGTGCCTATTGTACTTTAGCACATATTTAGAATAATCGAACGGAAAGGCAAAAATAATTAGAAATTCAAGGGAAAATAGTGCAAAGCAAACACTACATCAATATTTACTAAAAATATTTATTGGAACTGTCGCGACCTACCCCTCGGGGGGAGGGAACAGGTTTAGGGGTATTGCCCAAAGGACAGGCCTAAGGCCCCTGATTAGACGCGGGCTCTCCCAAGCCCATACCCCGCGTGACATTGGGATATTTTCTATGAATTTTGCACAAAAAGAGTTGCCACTAGCCTATTGGGGTCAGCTAGAAACCAAGTGAGGCATGGGAGCGTGCCTCACTTCCTACGCAACTAGAGAATTTAGGTTCGGGGACTTGATTACACTAATTAACCCATTAGTGCCATTTCGGTACCTAATCTTGTTCATTTTAACAAAATGATTTTTTGGCAGGCAGTTTAGATTGATTTTATACTTTTCCACTAACATGTGAGGTAAGCATGCGGGTGCGCAATCAAAAAAGTAATAATTATAACTACTAAGATCCTATTTGCCCTAAAATTAAATACATGCAAGTTAAACACAAAACACGCAAATTAAACATGCGATAAAAACAACATACAAGAAAATAAAGGCTTAATTACACTAAAGCAGCAATACATAGCAATTCCTAACCAAATCCCATTATTTTTGGATTTTCGAAGAAAAAAATTAATTAAATTAATTTTTAACATTTTTTAATTAATATTTTTTTAAATTTTTTGAATTTTTTTGAAGAAAAAAAGTCGAATTTTTAATGTTTTCTGATTTTTTTTTAATTTCGGAAAATTTTTTGAATTTTTTTTGAATTTTTATCATTTTTTCGAAATTTTTGATTTTTATAATTAATTTTTTTGAAATTTTAAAATTTTTAATATATATTTAATATTTAATATTATTATACTTCAATAAAATGGGTTCAAACCGGGTAAACCCGATCCGACCCGTGGACCCAACCCAAACCCGGATCCAACACTTTTGGATTTTTTTTTAAATTCAAATATTTTAAAAAAAAATGCTTTCGGTTGTCTTTTCTCACCGCACACTCCCCTCTTGCTATTCCTCCTTCCCAAGACCAACTTACCCTTTCTTTTTAATATTTTGTTTTACTTTTTTTACTTTTTCCATACTTTCCTTTTTCTTTTTCTTTTATATTTTTTTCCTTTTAGGTCTTCTTCTCCTTCGCGCTTGTCCCCTGCACGCCCTCAACCCTCCTGAAGACTGCCTTCTACTTCCTCGCGACATTCCTCACCAAAATTTGTTTCTTTACCAAAACTAATTCAAACAACAACAATAACCAAAGCACTTAGCATCCTTTCTAACACCAAACCACCCCAACCATCGCAAATCAACGCCGGCCATCTAACTCCGAGAGCTGCTACACCATTTTCGGATGCAAGCACCCCCAGCTCTAACGCACATGATTACTTTACAAAAATTGCATGAAATCATAAGTGACAGACATGTTCCAATGTATATATAAACAAGCGCAAATTAGACCGAGTTTGAACGCAAGTTTTTTCTTGGTTCTCTTTGGGACATTTTGTCAAACATTGGGCGTGCAGCAGCTAAAAAAAAAAAAATCATACGGGCTCACTTGAGGCTCAAATCCGAATAAAAATCAACACAATATGCACAAGCAACACTCAAAATCCACTAAGGGACATATATCACACTCGAACAGATGCGAACACAGCAAATATTTTCAGCCACAACATACTCACAGACTCAAGTCTCTTTGAGGCATTTCATCAACCGGTTAGCATACACAACAGAAAAGAAGGATCTTCGGACTGGTATAAACTCATGCACAAGCCTAGACGTCTATCAACATGCACTAGGACATCTATGAGATTTCATGGAGGATCGGTGAAGCTGAGGCTCGCGTGAACAGGTTGTCCGTGAGCTCCGGCCCGAGACCTCGAAGTGAAGCGGGAAGCCTACCTGGTTCGGATGGCGAGCAAAGGACGTACATTAGGCGACGGCAAAACGCTCTCTCCCTGGTCCTCTATCCCTCTCTCAAGCTCACTCTTTGGTGCTTTTTGTTCTCTCTCCCTCCATCTCCCCTGTGCGATGCTTCTCATGTTTTCTTTTAAAACCGCCATTGGTTCCTCTTCCTTTGCCTCCGTCCGAAATGCCTTTTGCTAGCCCACGAAGCCAACTCTCTTTCTTTTCCATCTTCAGCTCTAATTTTCCTTGGTCAGTCCAGCCTCCTTGCCTCTATGTATGCTTGCAGTCGGTCTTCTCCTTGGGACCGAGTTCAGTCTATTTTCAGCTACAACGGCTGCAGGTTTTCTTGGGCTTCGTCAGCTACAGGAGCTGCCACGCTGCAGCCAAGCGTTCATTGCTTCCATTTTTTTGAAATCGCAGTTGTTGATCCTCTGCAGATCCTTCTTCAGCTTCCTCCTATTCTGTCTTCTGCAGGTTCTACGCGAAGACTGGAGGAGGGAGAAGGATGGGGCGTGGGCCAGGTCGACGGGGGGGAAAGGAGGTTGGGCCGCGGGGGGGGGGGGAGGGAAAGAAATATATAAAAAGAGAAGTGGGCAGGTCGGGCCAAGGCCAGATCCGGCCTGACCCAATCGATTTTTTTTTTCAATTTTCTTGATTTTTTTATTGACTTTTTGCATGATTTTTTTTTTCGTAAAAATAGGTGTCAACAGCTGCCCCTCTTTGAATGTAGCATCGAAGATGTTGCATTCAAAGACAGAAGACACCTAATTTATTTCAATGGTAGAGGGACCCTGAGTGCACAGGCACGTATCAGGTCGACAAAAAGGACTCATAATTATGGATGTGTGTCTTATCGATAAGAGGAAGACTTCGGGATATAGAAACTCTCCGGGTCATAAGAAAAGATGAAGACTTTGGGATATAAAACTCTCCTAGTCATAGGAAGAAAGACTCCGGGCTATAAAGCTCTCCGGGCTACAAAGCACACCGTGTCATAAGAAGGACTTCGGGCTACAAAAGCTCTCTGGGCTACAAAGCTCTCCAGGCTACAAAAGCTCTCCGGGCTACAAAGCTCACCGTGTCATAAGAAAAATGACTCCGGGCTACAAAGCTTTCCGGGCTACAAAAGCTCTCTAGGCTACAAAGCTCAATGTGTCATAAGAAGAAGGATTCCGGGCTACAAAGCTCTGTGGGCTACAAAGCTCATCGTGTCATAAGAAGAAGGACTCCGGGCTACAAAGCTCTCCGGGCTACAAAAGCTCTTCGGGCTACAAAGCTCACCGTGTCATAAGAAGAAGGACTCTGGGCTACAAAGCTCTCCGGGCTACAGAAGCTCACTAGGCTTTGGGTTTTAGGGATGCGCCCGTTAACTCCTTGAAACTACATGGCTTCACTAAAGAATCCTGTCAAACTCAGCTTGAGCAAATGTCATTAGGGACATCATCACGAGACATATTGGCAATATTGTAGCATTAATTGAACAAGCTAATCAAACTAAGCCCGACCGTTTTGAAAAAAACATTTGATTTCAATCGGCATCATGTGGCGCAAAATTGTCATATTGCTTGTGGATATATCATTAATCATCAAATTCTTTAGGAGTCAAGTTCTTATCAAGATGATCACGACTTGTGAACAAGGCTCATTAAGCATGCCAAACTAGAGTTTCTTAGTCAAAAAGAGCTTCTCACGCACTTTCGATAAAATGGCTACTTGATCCAATCCGTTCATGTGGGAGATAACTGGTTGCTGAGGGTATCTCACATAACCCAGATCAAAGGCTTTCAGAAACATTCACGATGAGCACAATATGATCAGTCAAAGAGGTCTTTTGAAGAAGCTGCAATATAGGCTCGTTTAGGGCTTAGATGAAGGAATTATGGCCTTGAGGCCAATAGGGGAACACTTGTTGCTATCTTCGTTGGGTTTACAAGTCGAGAACTTGAAAGATAAGACAAGATATGATTACTTCCACTTCTTCAAGCAATAGTTTCTTTGTGGCATTCTCATTTTCACTCGAACCATCCCAATCAGAGACTTCGGAAGAGGGTTGTAATGTTGGCTCGGGAAAGGCTTGAAAGGCTTAACATTTTCAAAGGGGTTTTTAAGAGTCAGTGATCATCATAGCATCATGACCGTGTCATTTGATCTTTCGAAGTCACTTGGCTTTTGAAACAGAGTGCATCTCGAAAGTCCCTTTATTAACCATTTTTGTTTGGAGGTTTGCTCTTTTATAATTTCCTTTGCACTTGCAATGATTTTTTTTTTTTACTCAGGCACTTGGACTTTGATAATTTTTTTTCACATAAGATGCAGCCTTTTGGCTTTCTCTCTTTTTTTTTACCAGGTACACTGCTTTTTCATGCCCCTTAATTTGTCGAACTTTTTTTTTTTGAACTTTTATAGCTCTTATGACTTTCGAGATATTTTTCATATTTTTTTCGTGACTGTTAATTGTGTTTGGTCAATCCTTATGCCTTGCCCCAGTGAAGGGAGATGATCACCGCTTGAGGTTTAGAAATGAATAATCAGGCTCAAATTGGTTAAAACAATGGATATCAATGTTTGGGTAGAGAAGGAAATGCTCTTCTTCACTTTAGGATGAGTCAAGCTCTAATGAGAATTCCTTTGAAGCTATCACCAGAAGATTAATGCAAGTGAAAGTAATAGAATCTTTCTCAATCTTTTGTTTTACAACATGATCATAACCTCCTATGTTGCCCCAATGCAGGGTTATTCTTGACAATGGTACTTTGAAGTATCATTTTTTTTTTTGGCCCAAAGTGATAACAGGAGATTAGTGTAATGCTTGGGATTGATGAAGGGAACGCCTTTATTATTTCGATCTTTGTGCTCAATGCGAATGAATCATTCGTCCCGAGAGAAGGTCAATTTTCACTTAACTCTCGAAAGTGTCTGGAGGATGTGTCTAGAAATGGGCTTGCCATTCTTCATCCTAATACTTCTTGTTTGGCATGGTTAACCTTTCACTCTTTTGCCAAAATAAGGTCATTTTTACGAGCCATTTTCTTGAGGGCCGCAGACGTGAAGCGTGCATAGTGACACCAAAGAATAGGTCATGCGAATCATGTCATGCATTTTTGTTTTTGTCCTTATTCTTTTGTTTGTTTGTTTTGCCCCCCTTTTTATCGTCTCAACTTACCTCTCAAAAGAGACATTCAACTTGTTGTGTGAAGACTTGATGGATTCTTGAGTTGGTTCTTTTCCCTGCCATTTCCTCGTTAGACGGTAGGATGCCTGAAACACAAATAGATATGCGTGTATGCAACATATGCATGATGTCTACAATGCTATGCATGATGCTATGCGACTTGAATTGTGCATGAAGTGGCCCCTCGGCCTTGATTTCATTCATGGAAAATACTTCTTGACTGCATCAGCGTTTACAGGTCTAGGCAATTCACTGCCATCCATTTCAACTAAAATCATGGCACCACCAGGAAGAATCTTCTTAATGACATACAATCCTTTGAAGTTTGGGGTGAATTTGCCACGAGGATCTGGTATGATCGGAAGCACCTTCATCAACACCAGGTCATTGACTTCGAAGTGTCTGGGATGCACCTTTCGGTTGAAGGCTTTTGCGACTCATCTCTGATAGCACTGACCATGACACATAGCTTGCAATCTCTTCTCATCGATCATGTTTAACTGCTCATGCCTCTGTTGCATCCACTCAGTCTCATCAAGCGTAGATTGAGAAAGGACCCTTAAAGAAGGGACTTCAACTTCAACAGGCAAGATTGCCTCCATCCCGTATACGAGTGAGAAAGGAGTTGCCCCTGTGGAGGTGCGGATAGAAGTTCGGTATGCCATTAGCGCGTGAGGGAGCCTATTGTGCCAATCACGATAATTTTCAGCGGTCTTTGATAAGATTTTCTTTATATTCTTGTTCACCACCTCCACTGCTCCATTCATCTGAGGACGGTACGGTGACGAGTTCAAATGCTTAATTCGAAACTCACTGAACAAACCATCTACAACTTTGTTATTCAAATTAGTGACGTTGTCGGTAATGATTGCCTCCGGCACCCCGTAACGAGCGATAATGTCACGACAAATGAACTTTGCCACATTCTTGGCAGTAACATTAACATAGGAGTTGGCCTCGATCCACTTGGTAAAATAGTCTATAGCCACCAAAATAAATCGATGCCCATTTGAAGCCTTGGGATTAATGGGCCCGATCACATCAATTCCCCACATTGAAAAGGGCCAGGGTTGAGACATTTGGTGAAGTTCATTTGGAGGGGCATTTATCCTATCTCCATAAATCTAGCACTGGTGACACCGTCGTACGTGCTAAATGCAGTCGGACTCCATGTTCAGCCAATAGTAACCAAGCCGCATGATCTTTCTCGCCAAGAAGTGTCTGTTCATATGGGGGCTGCACTCCCCTTCATGTATCTCTTTCGTCAAACGGTTGGCTTCTTTAGCATCAACACACCTTAGCAATATTGAGTTGAAGGACCTTTTATAAAGGACGTCTCCACTAGCGAAGAATCTTGATGCCAGCTTTCTCAAATGTTTTCTGTCTGCCGCTTCACTTCCTTTGAGGAATTCACCCTTCTGCAGATACTTCAAGATGTCATGATACCAAGGTTGTCCGTCCAGTTCCTCTTCAACCGTCATGCAATAAGCCGGGCGCCTGACGATTTCAATTCTTAACGGTTCAATGTCCAAGCTTCCAACTACTTGCAACATCGAAGACAAGGTAGCTAGGGCATCGGCGAACTGATTTTGAGACCTTGGTAAGTATTCGAATGATATTTCTTGGAATTCTTTCATCAACTCTCCAAGGAACTCATGATACGGGATCAATTTAGAATCATGTGTTCGCCATTTGCCTTCAGTCTGTAAGATGATAAGGGTTGAATCACCATAAATTTGCAACTTCCGAATTTTCATATCAATGGCGGCTTGGAGGCCGAGAATGCATGCTTCATATTTAGCGATGTTATTCGTACAAGGGAACGTCAATTTAGCAGTGACGGGGTAATGTTGTCCATTCGGGGAGATAAGAACTGCCCCAGTACCCGACCCGGCTAAGTTAACCGCACCATCAAAGTACATCATCCATTTGTCGGTTGATACAAGTAAAATTCGCTCTTCTGTATCACTATCCCCATTAGATGCTTTGGACCTCTCGAAATTTTCTGCCAACATATCTACTATGGCTCGACCTTTAACGGACTTCTGTCCCAGGCTCTGAACGTCAAACTCAGAAATTAAGATTTGCCACTTGGTCAACTTGCCAACCAATGCCGGCTTCTCTAGTAGATACCTGATAGGATCATTTTCGGTCACTAACAAGATTTGGTGATGAAGTGTGTACTGCCGCAGCCTGTGCAAGGCCCAAATTAAAGCCACACAAGTTCTCTCAACTTCCGTATAGTTCATCTCAGAAATAGTGAATTTCTTGCTCAAGTAGTATATTGCGCATTCTCTTCCGTCGTTTGGTCTTTTTCTGGGCTAGCATAGCTCTCAATGACTCATCATGTATGGTTAAGTATAAAATCAAGGGAATTTTAGGGAGATGGGGCACTAAGACTGGTGAATGAGTGAGATAATGTTTTATCTTCTTAAAGGCACCCTGGCACTCGGCATTCCACTCAATCTTTGCATTCTTTTTCATGAGTTTGAAGAATGGTTTTGCCATTTCAGACAACTGACAAATGAACCTAGCCACATAATTAAGTCGTCCCATCAGGCTGCAGACTTCTTTGACGGTATTTGGGGGTCTTAAATCGCAAATGGCTTTAACCTTTGATGGATCAATCTCTATGCCCCTACTACTAACCATGAATCCTAATAGTTTCCCAGATTTCACTCCAAAAACGCATTTGGCGAGGTTGAGGTGCAACTTGAACTTCTGAAAAGGTTCAAATAACCTTCACAAGACTTTAACGTGATCTTCACCACATCTCGATTTCGCAATCATGTCGTCGACGTATACTTCGATTTCCTTGTGCATCATGTCATGGAATAACGTGACCATGGCTCTCTGATATGGTGCCCCACCATTCTTTAAACCGAAAGGCATCACTTTGTAGTAGAAAGTTGCCCAAGGAGTTATGAATGATGTTTTGCTCCTATCTTCTTCCTTCATACGGATTTGGTTATATCTAGAAAAACCGTCCATGAAGGAGAATAACTCAAACCCCGCCGTACTGTCAACCAAGACATCGATATGTGGGAGCAGAAAGTCGTCTTTAGGACTTGCTCGATTCAAGTCACGATAGTCAACACACACCCTGATTCGCCCATCTTTCTTTATTACGGGCACGATATTTGCTACCCAATCTGGATAACGAGTTACTTCGATAAAGTCTACCTTCAATAGTTTCATCACTTCTTCTTCAATCTTTTTGGACAACTCTGGTTTAGTTCTCTTAAGTCTTTGCTTCTTGGGCGGCACATTGGGATCCGTTGGTAAACCATGTTCCACAATTTCAGGATCCAATCCTAGCATGTCAGCATATGTCCAGGCGAACACATCTTGATACTCTTTCAGAAGGTTAGTCATCCTTTCTGCTTTTGAATCTGAGAGACATGCCCCGATTTTTACTTCTTTGACATTCTCTGCATCGCCCAAATTTATGGTGATTGTTTGCTCTTCAGTCAACGGCTTCGATTCTTCGTGTCGATTCCATTTGCGCTCGACCCCCTTCCGATCGTCTTCGTCGATGTCATGGGAACCTAAGGGACTTTCTTCATGCACATCCGAGTCACATGTGTCCTTATCACGATTATGCATAATGTAATGCCTGAGATGTGATGATGTGAGTTAGAGTAATGTTGACAACAAAAACAATGCATGTCATTTTCAAAAGCTTTCAAAGTATTTTTGTAAAAATTTCAAGAACTCGTCCTCATATCCTCGGATTCTTCGTTCTTGTGGAACAGTCAAATAAGGGAGCATGTGGAGGCCTAGGCCTCAGTGTCCATCAGAGGGCTAGTTTGATGTGCTTCCACATGTCCTTAATAAAACATGTGTCTATTTTATTGAATGAGGAAAGATAAGGCCGTATTTTAACACACACCACCCTCAACCAACGGCTCAAGATCGAGGCTGATTATAGTTCACGTTACAAATGACGAAAACAGGAAATAAATAAAGAAAAACTACGAGATCCCACGCAGGGGAGAAGACAGAATGAAAGACTAGGCTAAATGAGAACCGCCCTACTTTGGAGGGACAGCCATGACTTCAGAGGACTCGGCTTCCTCGCACGCCAGGATGGTGTATATGACGTCCTCCTTAAATAGCTCGGTCACACCATAGATATCCTCCTCTTCCTCAAACAACATCCTTGGGGGTCCTGGAAACGTCTCCTCCAGCAACGGGGAAAACGGGCTTTGATAGCGCTCGTCCTCTTCAGTATGGGCAACGCGTTCACTCTAGTCTCTATACCCGTCTCGGCCTCCTCGGGCACCTTGGCCTCCATTCCTTCCACGACCTCCTTGGTTGTTATGGCCTCCCCACTTCTCGACATATCCCAAGCCTCTTCTTTTGAAGTTTTTATGAGCTTCGATGGGTTTTCGCACATCTTGACCGTGTGATCCAAGGCCTTCTCCAGGATTATATCCGCTTGCTAGCATAATCTTTCCCGCAGCTATGGCCAGCTTAGACAATTCAGGAACCTTTGTGAAAGACCCTGCAGGCACGTGGACCATGGATACCAGCTCAAAGGTTTGAAAGTTGGATTCCTCGGTACACTCAGGCTCCACATATGGGATAGTCGTCTCGTGGTAGATCTTGAAGTCAGATTCTCCATGGACCGTGATAAGCCTGTTATCCACCACAAATCGTACCTTTTGATGGAGGCTAGAGGCAACAGCTCCTGCCGTGTGGATCCATGGCCTCCCTAGCAGAAAATTAAAAGCGCTTGGTATATCTAACACCTGGAACACGATTTGGAAGAGTACGGGGCCAATCAACAACTCAAGCTCAATTTCCCCTATCACTTCCTTCTTCATCCCGTCAAAGGCCCGCATAGTTGACTTGCCAGTACGAATTCTCCCAAGATCAATGCCCAGACGATGGAGGGTAACCAACGGGAATATATTAAGCGCCGAACCATTGTCGATCAACACTCTGCAAATCAGAGTGTTCTCATGCTTCACCGAGATGTGTAGTACTTTGGTATGATTAGGACCATCGGGAGGGAGGTCCTCATCCGTAAAGGAAATCTGGTCTTTTAGCAGAACTGCCCCGACAAACTCTTCCAATTGGACTTCATCGATTGTTTCGGGTACGTGTACCTCATTGAGGACCTTCAGTAAGATGTCCCTGTGCTTCTCAGAGGATTTCAACAACTCCAGGAGGGAGATTTGGGCCGGCAACTTCCATAGTTGATCTACCACATTGAACGCGCTAGATTTTACTACGGCTAAGAATTGCTTCGCCTCCTTCTCAGTCACGACTTTCTTTTCTATTCCTTTATCAGGTGCGTAACAGCGGCCTGATCGCATGACAGCGTCTACCTCATTTGTTTGATAATCCCAAGGTACAACTTTGGGATCGAATTTAGGAGGACTCTCCAACACTATTACTCCATCTTCCTCCTGCGGTGGCAATTCAATTGTGACTGGTGTTACATTCCCTCCCGTGACTTCAGTTGCCGACATTTCCTCGACGATAAGGTCGATTACTATGGGTTTAGCAATTTCCATCTCGATATCACCGATAGTCTCCTCATCCGATAGTTCAATTACCATCGGAATTATCATAGCTATCAGCCCTTCCTCGTACAAAGCCAAAATTCCAAGCATAATCTTCTTCGCTCAAGATGTACGAGTAATGTTGCAAAAAGATGAGTGGAATGATGACGGGATTATCATGGATACGACATTCTCTTCCTCTTCTCCACATCGAATTACCCCCATGGCTACCATCCTGTGGACGCAGTTCAGTTTCTCTTCCGGGGTGACATCCTGATGACCTCCATAGTATCCTGCCAGCACTAAGGACTCATACAACTTGGAAGCATTCGCAATTAAAGGTTGTTGACTTGCCTGTGTCTCCTCAAAGATTGAATTCACTCCCTCCGCATGGTCCGGTAGGGGATTCTGTTGCACATTAGGCTGAGTTTCCTTGAACGTCAAAATGTTTTTGTCTAGTAACTATTGGACTTTGTACCTTAGCACATTGCAACTATCTACATCATGCCCCCTTTCTCCCATGTGGTACTCACAGGTCTTGGTTACATCAAACCCGGCGAACCTCGTGAGGTTGTCTCTAGGTACTTCCTTTGCAACCATCCTCTTTTCAAGAAGCATAGGCAATAGCTTTGACAACAGTCGTGGTAGTGGGGAAAATTCCTTTCGAAAGGGTCTCTTGCCCTTGTCATATGATCGTGACGAACTCCCTTGAATGGCCATAGGCTTGTGCGCCGATGCTGTGGGCGACTTAGGGTAAAATGACTCTTGCACGAGCACTACCTCAACTGCAACTTCCTTATCTTTTCTCGCTGGGAACTTCTTCATGTCTAGTGGATATCTTCCCTTCGATGAGTGCCCACTCAACTCCTTCACCTACATCTACCAGCTATGAAAAGGTTTGGCATCCCGAAAATACTACTGCTTGGAAGTATTCGGGGGGTAATGTCTTGAGGAATAGTTGCTTCATCTCCCTTTCATTCAAAGCTGGCTTCACCTGTGAGGCCATGGTTCTCCACCTTTGTGCAAAGGCCTTAAATGACTCATTTCTCTTCTTCTCAACGCGGGTCAATTCTTCTCTCGTAGGGGCGAGCTCGGTATTAAATAGGTATTGCTACAAGAACTCGTTGGTCAAATCTTCCCAACTAGTGAATTCTTCAATGTTCAGTGCAATGAACCACGTCAGGGCAATGCCTTCCAAGCTATCTTGAAACGTGTGTATGAGAAATGGCACGTTGTCATCGTAGCGAGCCATTTTCCTCATGTAATATCTAAGGTGGGTCTTGGGACATCCCGTTCCATCATATTTTCTTGTGAACTTAGGCTCTTGGAAGTTCTCAGGAAAGTTCGTCTTGGTGTATGGAGAAAGCCTATCAGCTCCTTTCAACTCGTAACCTTGCAAGGCACACAATTGCTCCTCCATCTTTGCCAAGCGTCTTTCACTCTCTTCACTTAGACGGGGTGCTAGGTTTTCCTTTGGAGGAGGATCGAGATTGACGATAATTGCCGTGATAGAAGGAGCCTCCCCAGCAGTTTCTTTTCCAAGGGGATCAGCAACTTGCGCGCCTTCTGTTGACACTGGAGTGGATGTTCCCATGACAGCTACAGCAGGGGGCTCCTTGAGCTTCTGGCTTATTTCAAGCATCATTGTGGTGAGTTGGGCCAGCTAGCCTTCCATCTTGGCCATGCATACGTTGGTGTCCTCGTTCTCCATTTTGACTTTCGCATGCGAGCGAATTGGGGATCTCCACTTAAGCGTGTCGACGATCGGTAAAGGACAATCGATCGGCTAGTACCTAAACAAGGATAGATAAGTATGTATAAGCATGGAGTAATGATTAGGTGGTCGGTCCATGACAAAGATCTAATCGCCCAAATTTGCTCATTTAATTGAAAGCAAGGTTGTTACATAACGCAGGAAAAGACATGAGGGAGAACCCCTAAACAATGAGCCTAGTCATGACTCTTATCTCCCAATAACGCGACTCGAGACAAATTCGTTAACATTGTAACGTACGTGGGCATGGGCCCATTACATATCATGCTTGACTCGATCTAACTAGCGAGGACAGCTCCCACTTGTGACCGCCCCACTAACTCGGGTCAACTTTGAGGCACGATCTTCGGCTTCTTCGAGCTTCCTTTTGAGGCGCTTGATCTCGGCTCGATGAGTGGTCTTTAATGGCACGTCAGGAATCCTCGAGCGTAGGCTCTCTGGGATTTTATGCTTAAGGATATATTCCATTGAGGCATAATAGGTCTTCTCTTGCCCTTCCAACTCCTCTTCGGGCCATATCAGCTTCCAGGGATGGCACATATCCCACATCGACTTGACTAATGTAACGGAGTCTTCGTGACCTTGGCATCCATCGGGGAAGTCTATCCTGAGCGGGTCTTCTTGAATCATCGGTGGAAGTTATTGAACCTCTTGGAACTGATGGGCGACTCGGGTTGGGTAATACTCAGTGACTCTGGTAATTTCCAACAAAGGAACAGGTCCAGTAAGCCCACACACGAACCGTGCTTCTCGAACTCGGAGCCATTTGGCGTGCCATTGGAAATCTTCGGGTCCAGGGTTGGTCATGAAAGCTAACCACTCAGAATAGTGATAGTCGGGGGCAAACGTCTTCCTATCTTTAAACTTCAGGATAGGGTGGCTAGAGTCAGAGATGTCGTTCATGGTCATTAGGCTACCAAACCCTTTAACGTGAAAGAAGAACCAAATTTGCAAGAGTTCAGGAGGAGCGTGGAAAGTTTTGTTTTTGTTTTCTTCGAAACGAGCAAGGGAAAGAAAAGTTTCAGTCAGGACGGCATTAACAAAGCTCTTTCCCATACATACCTCACGAACTACCCATGCCATGGAAGGGTTAATAGCGTTCTTACAATGTGGGAATAACACGAACCCGAAGAAAGCTAACAGGAAGATCTTATTCTTTTGAAAAGATGGGGCATTTTGAAAAAGCTCACTTATGAATGAAAATGGGCAAGTCTTGCGATTAGCTTTCAAAACTTTCCTCACGTCATCCTCCTTAACTCTAAGGAAATTGGATAAAGTCGATGCATGCTCAGTCCCTACAGGTGGGCCAATTAACTCCGACACCAAAGGCTTTCCCATGGCAACACTGTATTCTTCCAAGGTTGGAGTGAGCTCGTGGTCACCGAACATGAATGTGCAAGTATCGGGACACTAGACATGCGCCAACGCTCGTACAACACCATAATGAGTTTCTATTTCTAAAAGGGGAAGTAATCGTCCGACGTAGGATCGAACCCAATCATGGCCAGTCGGGTCGAGTCTATCCCACCATGTGCGAAGCTCGGCTTTCGGGGTAATGATGTGAAGCTCGGGTATCCCCATCGTATACTACTCACAGTTATGATCAACCTAATTTGCCATGAACCAACCAAAAAAGGAAAGCGAATAAGTAAATTACGAATGAGAGAATTTGAAAATCTTACCCTACTCATTGAGTGGCAAAGCCAATGACATAGACATACACATGGATGGTGGTTCAATTTCTACTCTAAATGGCTTAAAATGGAGCCATGGGATCACCGGACTGAACCAGCAAGGTTGCGGCTAGGTCGGGTTACCCATGACTCCGGCTTCGTCAAAGAACTGACCCGTGTTGCGCGGTTGCAGACCGTGGTGGGTACCTTCAACGTGAAGAAAGAAATTTCGGGGTTAAGGTGGACGACTCGTACTACGCGGTTGTAGTTGGAGTAGTATCCACCTCAATACCATCCTAGGTGATCCTATGCGGCCTAGGTCCGGCGGCAGGTTGTGTGTGCTATGGTGTAGTGCAATGCAGGAGACTCATGCATGACAATTTAAAAAAAAAAAAAAAAACAATTAGCACTTCAAACATGAATAAACCATTCACTCTTATACCCCTACAAAACAAAGGTTAGAGATCACCACCCCTTATAACTCCCATAAACAATTAACATTTGACATGTTATGGATGCACATACTATCTTTGCTGCCAAACAAAAATATTCTTGAACAAGATTAATTTTGGCCTAAGTCCTCTAAAGTTTAAAACCAAGTCCCCAGCGGAATCGCCAAGCTGTCGCGACCTAACCCTCGGGGGGAGGGAACAGGTTTAGGGGTATTGCCCAAAGGATGGGCCTAAGGCCTCTGATTAGACGTGGGCTCTCCCAAGCCCATACCCCGCGTGACATTGGGATATTTTCTAGGAATTTTGCACAAAAAGAGTCGCCACTAACCTATTGGGCTCGGCTAGAAACCAAGTGAGGCATGGGAGCATGCCTCACTTCCTACGCAACCCGAGAATTTAGGTTCGGGGACTTGATTACACTAATTAACCCATTAGTGCCCTTTCGGTATCTAATCTTGTTCATTTTAACAAAATGATTTTTTGGCAGGCAGTTTGGATTGATTTTATACTTTTCCACTAACATGTGAGGTGAGCATGCGGGTGTGCAATCAAAAAAGTAATAATTATAACTACTAAGATCCTATTTGCCCTAAAATTAAAAACATGCAAGTTAAACACAAAACACGCAAATTAAACATGCGATAAAAACAACATACAAGAAAATAAAGGCTTAATTACACTAAAGCAGCAATACATAGCAATTCCTAACCAAACCTCATTATTATTTGGATTTTTGAAGAAAAAATTTAATTAAATTAATTTTTTTAATTTTTTTAATTAATCGTTTTTTTAAAAATTTTAATTTTTTAAAGAAAAAAATTCGAATTTTTAAGGTTTTCTGATTTTTTTTTTGAAATTTCAGAAAAATTTTTGAATTTTTTTTGAATTTTTATCATTTTTTCGAAATTTTTGATTTTTATAATTAATTTTTTTGAACTTTTAAAATTTTTAATATATATTTAATATTTAATATTATTATACTTCAATAAAATGGGTTCGGACCGGGTAAACCCGAGCCGACCCGTGGACCCAACCCAAACCCGGATCCAACACTTTTGGATTTTTTTTTTAAATTCAAATATTTAAAAAAAATGCTTTCGGTTGTCTTTTCTCACCGCACACTCCTCTCCTGCGATTCCTCCTTCCCAAGACCAACTTTTCCTTTCCTTTTAATATTTTGTTTTACTTTTTTTACTTTTTCCATACTTTCCTTTTTTTTTGTCTTTTATATTTTTTTCCTTTTGGGTCTTCTTCTCCTTCGCGCTTGTCCCCTGCACGCCCTCAACCCTCCTAAAGACTGCCTTCTACTTCCTCGCGACATTCCTCAACAAAAATTGTTTCTTTACCAAAATTAATTCGAACAACAACAATAACCAAAGTACTTAGCATCCTTTCTAACACCAAACCACCCCAACCGTCGCAAATCAATGCCGGCCATCTAACTCCGAGAGCTGCTACACCATTTTCGGATGCAAACACCCCCAGCTCTAACGCACATGATTACTTTATGAAAATCGCATGAAATCGCCATGAAAACATAAGTGACAGACATGTTCCAACGTATATATAAACAAGTGCAAATTAGACCGAGTTTGAACGCAAGTTTTTTCTTGGTTCTCTTTGGGACATTTTGTCAAACATTGGGCGTGCAGCAGCTAAAAAAAAAAACCATATGGGCTCACTCGAGGCTCGAATCCGAGTAAAAATCAACACAATATGCACAAGCAACACTCAAAATCCGCTAAGGGACATATATCACACTCGAACAGATGTGAACACAGCAAATATTTTCAGCCACAACATACTCACAGACTCAAGTCTCTTTGAGGCATTTCATCAACCGGTTAGCATACACAACAAAAAAGAAGGATCTTCGGACTGGTATAAACTCATGCACAAGCCTGGACGTCTATCAACATGCACTAGGACATCTATGAGCTTTCATGAGGGATCGGTGAAGCCGAGGCTCGCGTGAACAGGTCGTCCGTGAGCTCCAGCCCAAGACCTCGAAATGAAGCGGGAAGCCTACCTGGTTCGAATGGCGAGCAAAGGGCGTACTTCAGGCAACGGCAAAACGCTCTCTCCCTGGTCCTCTATCCCTCTCTCAAGCTCACTCTTTGGTGCTCTTTGTTCTCTCTCCCTCCATCTCCCTTGTGCGATGCTTCTCATGTTTTCTTTTAAAACCGCCGTTGGTTCCTTTTCCTTTGCCTTCGTCCGAAATGCCTTTTGCTAGCCCACGAAGCCAGCTCTCTTTCTTTTCCATCTTCAGCTCTAATTTTCCTCGGTCAGTCCAGCCTCCTTGCCTCTATGTATGCCTGCAGTCGGTCTTCTCCTTGGGACCGAGTTCAATCTATTTTCAACTACAACGGCTGCAAGTTTTCTTGGGCTTCGTCAACTGTAGGAGCTGCCACGCTGCAGCCAAGCGTTCATTGCTTCCATTTTTCTGAAATCGCAGTTGTCGATCCTCTTCAGATCCTTCTTCGGCTTCCTCCTATTCTGTCTTCTGCAGGTTCTACGCGAAGATTGAAGGAGGGAGAAGGATGGGGCGTGGGCTAGGCCAACGAGGGGGAAAGGAGGCTGGGCCGCGGGGGGGGGGGGAAGAAATATATAAAAAGAGAAGTGGGTAGGTCGGGCCAAGGCCAGATCCGGCCTGACCCGATTGATATTTTTTTTTCAATTTTCTTGATTTTTTTTATTGACTTTTTGCATGATTTTTTTTTTCGTAAAAATAGGTGTCAACAGGAACTAAGGGCTAACTTATGAGTCATCTAGTGCCAAAATGATCTTAGCTTTATTGGAACTAAGGGCTAATAATCTTAGCTTTTCTAAAATGTGGCAAAATGATACATTATTGTGAACTAAAAAGAAAAGGGGATGATCACATTATTTCTCCCATAATAGATTAGTAGCTGTAACAAATCAAAAACGAATACCACCCCTGAGTTGGAATCCTAAAAATCGTGGCAAATAAGAGGTGATCACTTACAGTTATCAAGCAAACTCCTTACATGGGAAAAGATCAGTGTTGTTAGAGATAATTAAAATATCTCCTTCAATTTTCAACACGTCTCTGCATATGACTCTCTTGATCGTGCATATCTCCAATTGATTATAATTGGTATTATATTAATCTTGTCATCTAATAAAGCCTATTGCTCATTAACTCTTCATTATCGCACACAAAAATATACAGGTATTACACAATTTTCCCCTTCACATATTTCTTATCTGGTGCAGTGTTCTTGTACCTCGAGCTTTTTGTCTTTTACCAGAGAAAATATGGTTAGAGTTAACTCTAAATATGCTAAAGTGATGGAAAATAAGAAGACAAGTAGAAAATAAGACGATGAAGGAATGCGGCATTTGTCCACTAACTAAAAGTACAATCTGGGTGTTGATTGCCCAACTGGTGGGGTGGCTTCTCTGAAGTTTCACTGAGAGAAGTCTAGAGACACAACTTGTTGAGAAAAGCAATGACAAGAATAAGTGGAATCTATTTGGTGCATGAACCAACCCATTCCCCAAAATCATTGTGATCGTTTATTGTCGAAATCAAATTATACAACACCCTTATTCTTCCTCATCTCTAGTGAAGATCAGTAATGCACAAATATTGTAATACTTTGACTTGTCAAAGGGTGGGGCCCACAAGAGAGAAAAAGAAAGAAGAAGAATGGACATTCAGCCTGTTATAGACGGAAAAGAAGAGGCCAAGAGCATGCACAGCCGAGAAAGAACAGAAAAAGAAAGTAGGGAAAGAAAGAAAGGGGCCGTTGTGCGTACATGCCACGGATGCGTCATGAAGCCGATTGAACTTTGATTTGCAACGTCCGATAAGTACTCACACCTCTCGTTTGTCTAATCTGAGTAATTTTTGGGGTTAAGGCTCAAATTCAAAGTTTCGTGAAATTTGAGTTGTTAAATCCGATTTTTGAGTGATTGAACTTTGAGATTTCATGGAAATTGTGGATTAAGGCGTCATAAAGCTATGAGTTTTTATGGGAGTTGACTTAAAGCAACGGTTTAGTCAGAGTGAATATTTAGGTTTTTATGCACGAGTTTCGCATTGTATTTAAGTTTGAATAATCACTTCAAGTGAGCAATTTGCTAGCGCATAGGAATCGTTTTGTTAGTATTTAGGCATAGTTTAATTATGTCATAGTCGATGTAATGTTTTACTTAATTTTGATGTTCATTCTCATATAATTGTTAGGATTACGAAATTGTCCGCTCATAACACTACGTGTTGTTTGGTTTGCACATTACGAGATGAGTGGTGCTGTTTTTTTTTTTTTTCGAGTTTGTAAACTCATATTTCTGAAGTGTAATTGATTATAAATAGTATGAGTTATGAATGACATATTAATTGCATAAGAAAATGGATTGGGCATGTACTTTGTTTTTGTATTTATCAATGGTCTGAAAAATGTTATACGAAATGTGTTGCAAATTGTTATATATATATATATATATATATATATATATATATATATATATATATATAATTTGCGAACTTGGTTTACGAAATGGGCTGTAAAATGGTATGTGAAATGAATTCTGGTTTAAGAAATAAGTTCTGAAATGACTTGAGAAATATTTTACAGAAAGTATTTTTGGTGGTCGAGCCAAGTTGAGAAAGTTTATATGTTTGTTTGTGAAATGTATCTTGATTGATGAAAGGAGTTGAGAAATTTAATGTGTTTTGTTTTGAAGAATCAATTGTTAATATTGATTATGGATTTGATTCTTAAAATTAGAGGATGTTGGTTTGGTGCTCAATATCGCTATGAGCCTATTGAGGGGCTTATGGATATAAATACTAATTTAGGATATTCTCTTGGGCCAAGGCACCAATTTTGTAGGTGGAGACCTTGCTAATGAAGGAATCTTGATTGTCTTATCAGCAAACGTTGCCTCGTGATAATAGTAGTATATTGACCAAAAGATTGGTTGATAGATGGACCCTAGACGTGTAATTTGATATGATATTGATCAATAGAATAGACCATTGATGTGTGAATTGATGAAATTGATAAATGGACTGGACTATTAAGACAAATGAGTTTTAATATTGTTTTGTAAAGGTGCAAAGTGAATGTTTAATCCACTTGGAAGAGATGCATTACTGATTGAGCTGTGGTTGCTCACCCATTTCCTTCTCAATCTTTTCAAGTTCTTTAGGTAGTGGTCAATAGAACGAGAGCGAAACTAAGGGGGGCTTTTGGGAATTGGATTTTAAGTGGTTTAAAGCTTTATCCTCCCGATGGCAAGATGGCTGTATCATCTCCCTTTTCTGCTAGGAATTGGGATGTGATAAATATAAATATCTGTATTTGTATTTACATTTACATTTAGCTTATACATAAGAAATAGTTTATATATTAAAAGATTTCATAATTTATATTATTAGTCAACATATATAGTTAACTAGACATGACTTCTTTACATATTACATCAAAGCAATTTCAAAATATTCTTTTGTAAAATCAATGTTAGATAAGTGGAATAACAGTTAAGTTTTTTTTTTTTTATCAAATTAAGGTAAAAGGTAATGGTTTCTAAATAATTTAAAGGGAGGCGGAAAGAAATGGAGCTTTGTTATGACTTTTTCTTTCATCGAAAGAAAATTATATTCATAACTCAAATAGATATATCATGAATACTTAAATTTCGTGGCAAAACAAGTCGAAACAAACCTACAAACTAGCCAAATTCAGGAAACGAGAGAGAGAGAGAGAGAGAGAGAGAGAGAGAGACACACACACACACACACACACTAATTCCACAAGAACGAATCTATCAATTAAAATATCGATGGCCAATCATTGGATTTCATATATTCATCGGTGATGAGCACATATTGGAAGAACCTTCTCCAATAATTACGGCATTGTCAGTTGACAGTCGCTCCTATATTCGGCTTCCTCTACACCATTATCGTAAGGACATTACCAAAATAGGTTAAACAAATACATAGCTAACATCTGGAAGCACAAAATTTCATGGGTCAATGAGACACCAGAACTCTTGCAATCACCATTGAAGCTGGAGGCAAAGGACCTGTACACAGACAAACTAGAGATGTATCAAATCCTCAAAATCATATTTATTAAACTTCCAGATCTAGATTGAGGGAGGATAGATCCCAAATCAAGTATTAGATTGGGAGAGTCAAGACTTTTAATTAGAACTAGATTAGGAGAAAAGAGTTCCCAAATCTAAATGGAGAGATGGAGAGGAGGGTTCCCCTATGGTTAAAGGTTGAACAAGACAATGGAGAGAGAAGATAGGGAGAGAAAAAGGAGTTTTTTGTTGACTTGACTCAACCACAAACCTCTATTCTACCTTTCTATCATTCATCTAATTGCCTAGCTTCACACAAACGGGCAACTAGCACCTCTTTTGTCCTAAACCTCCTAGATTGGAATTTTATCGTACTCTTCATCAGTGAACTGAAGAATTCCCCTAACTGGCGGGCCAACAAAGCAAGAAGCACTACCTTGTGATCATTACCCACTTATTAGTTGGGACAAGTTGTCTATAGTCTAAATCATTAGGAACCAAAGAAAGTGGCATGAATTGCCACACCCCAAAACCATTAAGAATGGAGATGATAAGATTGTCCTTCTACTCAAAAGACGTAGCCTCAAACCACCAAAAATTCATCTCCCCAAAAATCCTTTCATCGTTGTCACTCTCGTATTACTCATTGCTAACTGAAGAACCTAAAAAGATTAAAAATAAATAAATAAAGGGGTAAGCAACCATAGCTTAGTGAGTAGTGCATATCTCTTCTAAGCAGATCAAGCATCCCCTATGCACTTTATGAAACCAAACCACAATTCATTTAACCCAAATCCAAAATATAATGCACATACTAGATAAAACTAGGTTATATTACTTTAACATAATCATATACATACCAGAAAACACTTGTTAAATCAATAATATCATAACAAATATCAATGGTCCAATCCAATAATCAATCTCATCAATTCACACGCCAATGGTTCATTCCATTGGTTGATCTCATGCCACACATCAATAATCTACTTCATTGATCCATATCATATGAAACCACACGTCGATGGTCCACTCATCGACCAATCATTTGCTCAATATCAAACCATAGTCACGACACAACGCATGGTAATAAGATGACTAAGGGCGTGCATGGTAACGCTTTTTGATTGGGGAACAGTTTCTTTTCAGAAATAGTTCTTTTCTATTTCTACTCCAAGGAACAATTTTTTAGTAAAATAAGGTGTTTGGTAACTAAACAAAATTTCTACTCTTGAAATAGAAAAAGAATAAAAATGTGTTTGGTACGAAACAGTTTCTTTTTTGCATTTATTCGTTTTTTATTCTTGTTCACTGATTGCTGACTGTCGATCGCCTTCGCCACCACCGCCCTTCACCACCACCGGCGATCGGAGGCAACCAGTGGTGTCGATGATCGGCGATGGCCATGGCAGCGATGGCGAGCGGTGATCAGCGATTGGAGGTGGCTACGGCAAGAGAGAAGAACAAAAGAAAAATAAATAAAAAATTGTCTAGAAATTTTTCCCGAGAACAAGAAGCTATTTTTTTTTTTATTTCTTATTTCTGTTCCAAATCTGTTCCCGAGAACAAAAAAAAAATAGAGAAATTGTTCCCGGGAACAAAAGTTTTACCAAACGAATTTCTTTTTTTTTTTTTTTTACTTTGGAGAACAAAAAAACAGAAATTTGGAGAAACAGAAATATTACCATGTAGACCTAAGATTCCCCTCTAGTTAGGTCTTCACCTATTATCAGCCAATGGCTCAACTCACAAGGATATCCTAGACTAGTATGCGGACACCCACAATTCCCTTATTGGGCTCTATTAACACCTAAATTTTACTATTGTATTTATGACTCAATCGCATACAAGATTATGAATTAGTCACTAAAAAAGAAAAAGAAGAGAAAAAAAAAAAAATGCCTAGAGGCTTGGCCCGCCGCCCGCCTCTTTTTCCTTTTGTCCCCCTGGCGAGGGCCCAGGCGTGAGCCGGCCCATCTTCCTTTCTCCCTTGGCCCGGCCCGCGCCTGAATGTCTTCCTCCCCTGGCTGTCTTCACGCAGACTTGCAAGGGCACAGAAGCTGCAGCAGCGAGTGCAGGCAGCAGAGGATCAAGGTGGCAGGCTTCCGGCGTGATCCGCGGGTTGGGGAAGAAGACCGGTCGACAGGCTGGCGGGGCAAGAGCCAGGCACACCGATCGTTGACCTTGAAGGGCTCGGGGTACCTACAAAGAAAGGAGAACACAAGCATAAAAGAGGAAAAAACACGGTAACAAAAGGAGGAAGAGAGGAAGGAACAGAGGAGAGAGAGAGAGCTTGGGGCAAGAGAAGTGCTGGAGAGTGAGAGCTGGAGCGAGAGAAGTTTTCGAGAGGAGGTGGAGAGCCAAAGAGAGGCTCGACCGTGCACGAGATCCCGCTTCTTGACCCCCTTCTTCTGGAACCGTGAGAAACCGAGAGAGAGCTAAGGACCGACGGAGAGAAACACAGAGAAGGACCGAGAGGGAGAGGGAGACCAAGAAGGAGGTTGGCCGTCGCCGGAGGTCCGTTCTTCAGCCGCCGTCCGCTGCAGCCCTCCCCTCGAACCAGGTAAGCCTTTTCCGACCGAGTGTCCCTTGTTTTCGAAAGACGACGGACCGGAGCTTGCGCCGACTAGTTCGCGCAAGTTTCGGTCCAAGCTAATCCTCCCTGAAAGCTGATGGTTGTTCTAGGTGCGTCGTTAGGGGTTTAGATTTGTGCTTGTGTCCGTATCAAGTCGAAGATCCCCGTGTCAATAGCGTACACCAAGTGTGCTTGTGAAAATGTCCCACAAAGGACCGGAAGCCAGCTCACGTTTTAAATGGGGATCGATCCGTGTTTGCGTTCATAGCGGTTGAGTCATGTTTTCTCTTTGTATGCTTATTGCGTTTTGGCGTGGCTTTCGCAAAATATTTGTGGATCATCGAGAGAGCGAGAATTTTCATCGTTTCGATGTTTGGATTAATGGTCGCCGGAGTTCGTGGCCGACGGTGGTTTGTGCCGGTTGGAATGGGCAACCGGTAGATGGTGGTGGTTCGGCAGTGGAACGTCGGTTGCTTCGGTTGGTATTGCCGTTTGGACGAGCTTCAGTGAGGAACAAGATCTCGGTGACAGAAGGGGCTTCGAGCGTGCAGAGAACCCACGAAGAAGAAGGAGGCCAGAAGAAAAAAAGAAAAGAATAAAAAAGGAAAAAAGCAAACCAAAAACAAAAAAATAGAAAACTATAAAAAGGTCAAAAATGACTTCGGGAAGGAGGAGTCGTATCGTAGCAGGAGAAAGTGCAGGAGAAGAAGACGAAATAGGGAAGAAGACAAAAGTTTTTTTAATATATATATATATTAATTTTAAAAAATATAAAAAAAAAAAAACATGTCTTTTTGGTCTGTTTGGGTCGGACCCGCATTTGGGCTGGGTCAGCGGGTCGGATCGGGTTCACCCGGTCCGAACCCGCTCCGATGAATATTATAATATTAAAAATTTCAAAAATAATAAAAATTCAAAAACCCTCCTAAAATTTAAAAATTCAGAAAACATTTAAAAATTCAAAAAGAAATCCAAAAAATATCGGAAAGTCGATTTTTTTTATAAAAAATAAAAAAAAAATTAAGAAAAATTTTAAAAATATATCATTATTTTTTATTATTTAAAAAAATTAGAAAATTAATCCAAAAATGATGGGGTTTAGTTAGGAATTGCCATATATTGTCTTCTTAGTGTAATTAGACTTTTATTTGCTCATATTTTGATTATATCGTATGTTTAATTTGTATATCTAATTATGCTTAATTGCACGTGTTTAATTTGACTGCAATTAGGATTTTGGTAGCTATGTTCGTTGCTTTAATGATTGCGCACCTGCACGATCACATCATATGTTAGTGGACATGTATAAAATTAATCCAAACCGCCTACCAAAAAAAAATTATTTCGTTAAAATGAACAAGATTAGGTATAGAAAGGGCATTAATTAGTCAATTAATGTAATCAAGTCCCCAACCTTAGATTCTCTGGTTGCGTAGGAAGTGTGGCATACTCCCGTGCCTCACTTGGTTTCTAACCGACCCCAATAGGTTAGTGGCGACTCCTTATTGCAAAATTGTTAAAATATCCCAATATCACGCGAGATATGAGCCTGGGAAAGCCCGCACCTAATTATGGACTTTAGATCCGTCTTTTAGGCAATACCCCTAAACCCATTCCCTCCCCCTGAGGGTAGGTCACAACAGGCTCATAGCAATATTGAGCACTAAACTCACATCCTCCACTATTTAGAAATTTAATCCATAATTATATATATATATATATATATATATACAAAGCATTTCTCGTACTGTTTCATAAAACAAATTCACAATCAAAACCATAATCCATCTCATAACCCGATTTCGCAAACCAAATCGAATCAATTTTCGCAACTAAATTCATCAAACAAAATTTATTTCTCAAAGCATTTCTCAAATTTATACCCATAAGTTTTGGTAGTTCCTTCACAAAGCATTTGATCAAGGCATTTACAAATAATCATTTCAAATTATTTTAAACAATGTCTTTTTCAATTCCTCACAAACCCAAATGTATAACATGCAACAAAAGAACTATTTTCATGAAAAATTTTCTCCATTCATTGCATAATAATCGACTCATGAGTCATCTTCAAAAATGCTTTATCATGACACTTCAAAATCAATAGGGTAGTAAATGTTTGATTTGACTTTTATGCAACAGTAATGTCATTTCTAATTGATAATATATATATAATCCATAGTATTTTGAAATATGAATTTTACAAATTCAAAGAAGAGATAGCATCACTCACCCGGATATACTCCATACCAAACAACCAAGCTTACTTAAATCAATGAACTCACATTTCTATTATATAAGTGAGAAATAGCATCAAAACCAAGTAAAATGGTATCTCAATAATGGCTCAACTAAACTACACATAAAACGGCACCTATGTGCTAAAAAATCACATATGCAAAGAGATTATTCAAGCCATCCACAATGTAGAGCTTAAGTACGAAACTTGGTCACACTGTAACTTTCTCTACCAAACGCCATTCCAAACATTGTTACGGTCAATAATTGTTATGGTCAATAAAAAGCTCTTTCAACATACTATAAGGATCCCAACTCGACCATTCCAAAATAAGCCGAGAACCAACAAAATATGGCCCCAAATTTGCTAGACGTGCACTATTCACCACGCGTGGGAAACTTCAAAATTTTGTTCCAGACAAACTATAAGTTTAAATCAGTTTTCATTAAATGTTATAGCTCCACGACACCCTAAACTATTATTTCTATATTACTACGTATCTCAACAATTTCAAAATCGGAGTTCGCCGCACGAATTTCCAATAGATCCGAATTTCAAGTCATGTGTCTGAAACTACTCTGATTGGAAGAACGATGGGCGCAAGTACTTACTGGACATTGCAATACATAGTTGATTCATCTTGACAAGGTCCCCGCGGTGCAAAAGCGCAATCCCTTTTTTCTTTTCCCCTTTCTTCTTCTTCTTTCACTTTTTTCCTCCTTTCCCATTCTTTCTCTGTTTCTCGGCCGCTCAAGCTCTCGGCCTCTTCATAATGAGCCCACTCTTGCTACCTTTGTTGATTAAGTCAACATTTTCTTTTCTTCTTCTTTTTTCCGTGTGGGTCCCATCCATCACCTTTGAAAAGTCAAAATATTACATGAACAAAGTCGTTTGCTGTTGTTGCAATTACAGGATGAAGTATATGATTATCGTGTTCTGCAGTGGTTGGGAAATTCGCCAATGTTTGTCGACTTTAGGTTTATATTTTACTTGATAGACCTGCAGTTGCAAAGTTAATCACAAGTTTGAAGTCATCGAGTCATCTTATGTCAACTAAGGCTATACCATAAAATATCATTTAAGATGCTTTACAAAATACAAACTTAAATTGATATGTGAAGAAGACCGCATATATATAAAGAACTTATATGCCTTATTATCAAGCGATGTGAGATACTTCAACATATTTTAAGAAGTAAAAACTTCCACGGACCTCATTCCCTGCATAACAACTTGTCTGAAAATTTTGCTTGTTCAGCGTAGTGAATGGATAAAAATTGGATAAAAAATGAACAGGGTGCAAAGATGTAATCAGATTCAACAGACAACAAAGACAAAGCATGGAAAAAATGTATAAAGCCGACAGGTTGATGCTGATCAAGTCATCCAACATTTTCTTGTTTTAGTGTACAGTTCACCCATCAGCCGGGTCACTTGCTACAATGAGAAGTGCTCTGTTACGATGATGTCGCATTCATATTGCGACTGGCTGTCTCAGGTTGAGGCGTGTGGAGCTACAGAAAAGCCATATAGTTTGAAAATAATGAAAAGCGTTCCTAGAGTTAAACACGAAATACACCAAATAAAGTTAATGCTATCGAAGTTGCTGAGTAATGATTGAGCGAAATCCTCATCTTATTCTGCAATTTTTTTAACTGTCCTCTCTCCTGAGTATGCCTTTGCTCTACCTTGATTAGTAGGGAAAATTCTATCATAGATGATGATCTTTTGATCTTTTGATTAGGTGAAATCCTCATCTTATTCTGCAATTTTTCTTTTTACTGTCCTTGCTCATGAGGATGCCTTTCCTCTGCCTTGATTAGTAGGGAACATACATCATAGATGATGATCTTTTGATCTCCAGGAAAGCTTTGCTCTCGTGGTTGATCAGAGCCTATTTGGTATCAGTTAAACTTACCTTTACCACCTTACAATAATTATACCTACTTCATTCTTGTGACAGGTCGTCTGGAATTCAAAGCGTTGGAACCAAAGAAGGGATATCAAGATTGACTGGAGGGAACAAATATTCCTTGCGGTCAAGACTTTGATGCATCACATAGTTTCTTCTTCTTAATTTGCTTCTCTTATAAAAGTGAACACCCATCAGAAGAAACGGCAAGAAAAAGCTGCCAGAAATAGCGAAATCCCCATTATTACTGCAATTTGGCATATGCTATTGTCTACTTTTCATACTCTCATGAATTGGCATAGCAATCTTCTCCATTTAATTATATCATCAGTTCTTTTCAGAGTGTGCATTTCCACTGACCTGATTACTAGAGAAGGCTCTATGAGAGATGGTGATGTGTTGATCTCCAGTGGTGGAGATTTTGCTCTTGGCTTCTTTAGCCCCGGCAATTCTAGCCATAGGTACTTAGGGTTATGGTATAACAAAATTCCCATGAAAACAATCGCATGGGTCGCCAACCGGGACAACCCTGTCAAAGATAATTCAGGACATCTTGTTATCGACAAGCTGGGGAATCTCATACTCTACGACACAAAGAGAAGCATCTCTGTTTGGGGTAGCAATCTTTCATTATCTTCGGTGGCGAGTGACTGCGTAGCTCAACTTTTGGATACGGGTAATCTTGTTCTGTTTCAGGATGGCAAAAAGAGTTCAGTCCTTTGGCAGAGTTTCGACCATCCGACCAATACTTTGCTCCCCTCCATGATACTCGGGCTCAACCGCACCAGTGGCCTAAATAGAATCCTTACATCTTGGAAGTCTCAGGATGACCCTGGAACAGGAACGGCTTATTACATGATCAACCCCAGTGGTTTCCCGCACTCAACCTTGTACAAAAATAAGGTTCCGTTGTGGCAACCAAGCCCCTGGAACGGAGTCAGATTGAATGTGATCCCGGCTGTAGGCAAGTCCTCATATTTCAACTTTAGCATCATAATTGATGCTGATGAGGCCATCTTATTGTTAAATGTTCTTAACTCGTCAATCTATGTGAGGGTAGTGGTTCAAGAGTCCGGAATCCTCCAACTGTTCACGTGGCTCGAAAGAAAGAGCGAGTGGGTCACTTTTTTCACCAAACCAGAGGACCAATGTGACTCCTATGGGCATTGTGGTGCCAATGGAAACTGTCATTCCGATAGCATGGACCAAATTGAGTGCACCTGCCTGCCTGGGTTTACCCCTAAGTCCCCGAACGACTGGAGCATGAGAGACAGTTCAGGTGGGTGCATCAGGAAGAATCAAGAATCAGTTTGCAAGAATGGTGAAGGGTTCGTAAAAGTTGCTGACGTAAAAGTGCCAGACACTTCGGTCGCATCTTTTGACAAGAATATGACTTTGAGGGAGTGCGAAAGTGTATGCATGAGGAATTGTTCATGCACGGCCTATGCAGATGCAGATTTTACGAGAGGAGGAAGAGGATGCTTGATGTGGTATGGAGACTTGATGGATACAAGACACATCTCAAGTAGAGGAAGAGACTTATTCGTGCGCGTGGATGCACTTGTATTAGGTAATCCTAGAAAGGAAAATCAGTAGGACATTCTAATTTGCTTAAATTTTTGTCACTGCTATTATGTGATTGCAGTCACACGGTCAGTCTTATATGATAGATCGACTAAAAGTTTCTCCTTTCAGCTGAATTTCAGAAGAAAGGATTTCTTTCGAGGAAAAAGGTGTTAGCAACCTTGATAGGGTTAGTTTCTGCTGCAGCAATAATCTCTCTTGCGGTATCCATTGTGCTCGTGAAAAAGACAAGAAAAGGTAAGAGTAATCTGCATGTTTCTCATATGTCTACACTACAGACCCTTCTTTTGCCGCTTTTAAAACCAGATATATACATGTATCGCACTGAACTTCTGGTGCTTTTAGCGACTTAAGGATTTGGGTCTCATGAAGCTACAGATGCTTGTCAAGACAAATGACAATTAGGGGGCATTTGGCAACCGGCCAAATAGTGTTTGATTCTGTTCTTTTTTTCCAGAAAGTAGATTTATAATAGAAATCCGTTTGGTAAATTATTTATTCCCGAAAACAAATTTGTTCTTGAGAATAGATTTGAAATAGAATCGAGAAGTAAAAAAAAAGTTGGTTCTTTATTCCTAGTAACAATTCCATAATCAAGCCAACATAAATTTTTTCTTCTTTTCTCTTCTTCTTTCATTCTTGTTTTTCTTCCTTCTCTCTTAGTCTTCCACCGCTACCGCCATCGGCCACCGTCACCAGTCGCCAACGACTTGTTGGGTGAGCTCTAGCGAGCTCACCGAAGGCTCTTCTGGCCATCAGCAAGGCTTGGCCTCGCCAGATCTCGAGCCTCCCCTAGCCACTGGCGAGACTCAGCCGACGAGGCACGGCCTCACCGAGAGCCGAAGACCCTCTGGCAAGGTCACTGGCCCTCGTCTAGCCGGTCGCTGGTCATCCCAAGGCTAGTGACCGGCTCAAGAAGAAGATAGAGAAAAGAAAAAAAAAAGAAGATCATTAAAAATTAGAAGAAAATGGTTTGGATTAGAAAATTTAAGGATGGTACCAAAGGTAATTCTATCTCAGAAATAAAAATTTTGGTTAGTTACCAAATGCCTTCAAATACTTAGAATTTGTTCTCGGAAACATAATAAAAAAAATTATTTCTAATAAGAAATTGTTCCCCGAAACAAAATGTTACCAAACGCACCCTTTTAGTGTTGACTCATACTAATTTGTAGTTCTTTTATGTGATAGGTTCTGAGGTTGGAAAGGAACTAGATGGAACAACGAAAGATCAAGAATTACCTCTCTTAGATATCACCACTATTAAAGCTGCCACAGACAATTTCGCCTCAACGAACAAGCTTGGACAAGGAGGATTCGGTCCAGTCTACAAGGTACTATACCATGTCCTAACACTAAACTCCGTTGATCTCCCTTTCTGCCTTAGTCTCAGTTGTCCAAGATGGTTGATGTATGAGGTCAACAAATGGGTTTCCTTAAGAAAGCCTGAACTAAAACAAGGTAACAAAGAAGTTTTCATGGATATGTCTTAAGGCGAAACGATATTTCAGGGGCGGTTGGCCAGTGGACAGGACGTAGCTGTGAAGAGATTATCGAAGGGTTCAGGACAAGGGTGTCAAGAATTCAAGAACGAAGTGATGCTTATAGCCAAACTCCAACACCGGAATCTCGTGAGGCTTTTGGGCTGTTGCATCAGTCTAGACGAGAGGATGTTAATCTACGAGTACTTGCCTAACAAAAGTTTGGATTGCTTCATTTTCAGTATGGCCTTTCCTTCTTTTTCCTCTTCATGTTAATCTAATTGTTGAAATGCCTCACCATTGGCATCGATTTCATGACAAAACCGTCGGTGAATTCTTTTTCTTTTTTTTTCCGGCTTTGGGTCACAGATGAAGCAAAAAGGACAACCCTTGATTGGAGCCAACGTTTCAAAATTATTCTTGGAATTGCCCGAGGAGTTTTATATCTTCACCAAGATTCAAGACATAGAATCATACATCGAGACCTCAAAGCAAGCAATGTCCTACTTGATGCCGCAATGAATCCAAAAATTTCTGATTTTGGGATGGCTAAGATGTTTGGAGAAGACCAGATCCAAGCAAATACAAACAGGGTGGTCGGAACATAGTAAGTTATTTAATACTGCCTACCCTTGTCGTCCAAGCACTCAGTAAGGGAGAGATACAAACTAATAAGATGCCCTGATATATTCATGTCGTCCAATTTTTTATAGTGGTTATATGTCTCCGGAATACGCAATGCAAGGATTATACTCAACCAAGTCCGATGTTTTCAGCTTTGGTGTCATATTACTAGAAATAGTCAGTGGCAAGAGGAACACTGATTTCTACAATGACAGTGTATGTCTGAATCTCATTGCACATGTAAGGACTTAGGACGAAAAATTCCTTCACCCCAATTTACCTTCTACTGCTTCTTGAAATCTTTCATTGCTTCATCTCTCTAAGATGTTGTTACCTTCTACTTTTGTAGGTTTGGAACTTATGGAAAGAAGGAAAATCCTCCGACCTATTTGATTCATTGATGGCCCAACCCTATAACTCTCGTCAGGTTTCAAGAAGCATCCAAATCGGCTTACTGTGCGTACAAGAACGTGCGGCAGTCCGGCCAACCATGATGGACATTGTCTTAATGTTGGGTAATGAGGCAGCTCTTGCCTCTCCTGATAAGCCTGCATTTATTTTGAAAGGAAGCGGCAACATTCTTGACCTTCCACCCATTGCTGGAGCTTCTGCGAACGAGGTAACCATAACTGAGCTTGATGGTCGATAATTGTACTTGATTTGACCATCTTTTTATCATCCTACCTTTCCAGTCAGATAAAGCCCACAAAAAGCTCGAACCACCTTTAACAAAAGGGTCCCTATACTGAATCGACAGAGGTTCCCATGTAGCCAAGAAAAAAAATACTAGGAATGCTCCTCAGATGCTAAGAAGTTGCCAGGTCAGTTTTGTAACTTCTGCTAAAAAGGACTTCAACTATTCTAGGCAACAAGAGGAGTCAAATACTTGTGTTAACAGATTAGACATTAGTGATAGGAGATGCGGGTGATGAAAGATTCAAATGAGTTTCATAATTTGTTTGGATTTAGTGCTTGTTTGAACAATTACATTGTACTGGTACTAGCTCACTTTGATCCAATGAACGATTCCATCATTCCGTGCCCAAAAAAATGGACCGTTTGCACCTTGTAAACCTCAATATCGATAACCTATTTTTATCTACATTGCACAAATAACCCCAATTCTAGCTTCAGGCTAGACGGATTCTAAAGCACGTGAATATTACATGCATGAACGCTCACCTTCAGTAATAGCAGAATAGCTAGCACAGTTACTCATCTATTTGGAGATATTGAAAAAATAGCATACTCACCTTTTAGTCCTTTGCCTCGTGCGACTCGAGGTGCTAATAGATTTTCTCATGAAGACAGTGGTACTCAGATTCCGCGAGAAATAAAAATTGTATGGGATTGATTGAGACAACTGTGCAAATATAAAGGAGTAAAAATGCAGTACACTCTAACGGGAGGGTGTGCCTTCCAAATGCTTTACTGTTAGCAAATTCGTGTCAAATCGTGTGAAAATAGGTCCCAAGACCGATTAGATCGTTTCAATAAATTTATAGTTATTGTACTTGCAAGCTTACCAATAGGAAACAAGGCTTTAGTGAATCCCGTGGAACTTGTTTTAATGATTGAAGGAATGGCCTTGATGTGTTGTTCAAGAATACGATACGGATTCGATTTCTCGTGTATTAACAAATGCAAATGAAAGAAAAGAGTTTTTTAATGAATTTTTTTTTATATAAAGCAAAGAAATGGGCTAATGGGCTTGTGCTCTTTTTTGTGAACACAGTAATCTTAAAAAATTTTAACCCAAGGATGTAGCTAAACACACCTGAGTACTAAACCAAAGGCGCGGAGTACTTTATGCTTTGCGTCATATAGCTATTTAGTGAATGTATTATGTTTACTAAGTTGAATTTGAACCGTTAGATTTTAGAATTGATTGTTTGATAATCTTTAATATACTGTAAAAATAATAGTTTATTCTAAATAAAAAAAATCAAATCACAAATAATTATAAATTGTTATGAGACGCATTTTTTAAAAATATGTCACTCACAATAGAGTGTTATTCTCACGGTGTCTCAAAAACTGTTATGCTAACAAAGCCCGTTAAATTTTATGGATTTGCATGGGACTCGTATATATACTCCACATGCGTAGGACAAATATGACATAACGAGCCAAATGGGAGCTACAACATTAACATACGACAAAGATGCCAAAATCACCCTCCATATATGAAAATTAATGATGAAAGAGTTGGGGGGGGGGGGGGGGGGGAGGGAGGGAGTTATATTTTTCTTTTGCACGTGAAAAAAAAATAATTTACACAAATTAGTTGAGACAGTGTTATACATGCAGCATCAGAATTTTTAGAAATATTTACACTGCCATTTTATACTATTGAATTCCTAAAGTAAAATCCCATTTGGAGTCATGCAGATCCTCCTCGAGCATAATTAAAAAAAAAAAAAAATGTGTTTGGAACGAGACCTAATGGATCAGATTCAAAGGTACAAAGAGAAAGATAAAACCCTTTTTTCAAGAAACAAGCTTGCCGTAGAAGCTACAAACTCAGCGTTGTTATGCCACTGATTAGCCAAGACAAAGTAAAGGCAAAGTCTCTCCCAACAAAGCATATATAATTGTAGCTGCTTGGACAGCGACTTTGAGTCCTACTTTATTTAACACGACAATGATACCAAGATGCTGTTTCTTTCCCCCCTTTTCATTATTCTTTCTATAAATCATCTTTTCATTTAATTAGACTAGGAAAAAAAGTCACAATTCTCTTAAAATGCATCGATATTAGGTTGAATTCCAATCCTGACCTAAACTCTTTTTCTCTCATAAAAAACTATCAATTTTAGGATGGGTCCCTATTCTGAACGAACTTTTATTCGTCTTATAAAAAATAACAACTTTGCGATGGATTTAGCTCAATTGGTATCCAAATCCGGCTCTCATTAAGTGGAAACACACATAGAGGGAGTGTGTGTATGTGTGTAAGAACTTAGAATGAAGTGTCGCATTTTTAGTGGCATCAATAGATGGTAACTTGACGGTGGCTAAAATTTGTTAGATCTAAAGTTGATGTTCATGACCTGATCGAAAGTTGATGTAAGGGAACTATGAAAAAAGAAAAAGAAAGAATTGAATTCCGTGAATTGCACTACTCGGAAGAGAAAAGAAATACTGATCCCGATGCTTTAGACAGTAATTAATTGTATAAAAATGATAGGTCGTTTAATTCCAAAGGTCACCCCAAAAAGAGGGGGGTGGGGATGATGATAAAGCTGGCGCCGGAAGATTCTAATAAATGAGATATTTTAGTAATTATTTGATGTTCATTATTCATGATTAGTCACTTGTCAGTTGTCTCATTTGAGTCTTCTATTTTAAGCTTCTTCATGGACTTAAAGTGTTTGCTCATATGTCTAATCTTTGGCAATCTGTATTATATGCATCAATTAGATTTATTTATGATAGGCCCATGTAAAACAAAGAATAAAATCCCCAGAAGCATCGTTAATTGCACCAACATGTGCAAGCAGTCAGTTTCAATGAGACAACACTTACGTTGACAAACGATGATCGGAGAATAAAAATACACTTATAGATTAGAGGCGTTATTTCAACCCCATTTACTATTAAAATCACCCCTTCGTAGGTAGTGGGCCAAAACAACCTTAAATTAAAAATGTTAACTTTTTAACTCTCTCTCTCTCTCTCTCTCTCTCTCTCTCTCTCTCTCTCTCTCTCTTTATTTCTTCGTGGCAATATTTCACTCTCCCAACGTCATTAAGTTGAGATCTTTTGTTGCAACTTGAAGTATTTTTTCTTTCTTTGGCTCGACCAAAATGAGCAAAGATGCGCATAAGAGAACATGGCTCCTGAATTTTCAAACTCTCTTGATACCTCAAAGCTTCAAGTAGACTCATCCTTGCCCCTAACCCATGCCGAGCCCACCATCGCATGCTGCCACCATCTTGACTCTCACACGGTCACTGCACGCATCATGCTTCGGATCTAAGGGAGAATAGCAATCGTCGTGTTGTAATCGTAGAGGCGAGGAGAAGACTGGTCATGCTGTGACGATAGAGGCCAGTGATCAAAGCGTGAATTTTGCAGTGGTGACGGCATGTGAAAGTCGGGGATGGTCGTGCCATGCAGTGGTGGGCTCGACATGGCGATAGGGGCGAGGACAAGTCTGTTTGAAGCTTTGATTTATCAAGAGTCTCGTAATTGTTTTAGGAAACATACTCTTTTATGCTCTTCTCTACTCATCTGGGAGGAGCAAAGAGAGAAACATCAGTGCTCACCTGAATGATAAGTTTGGTGTAGTTGTAGCTAAACTGTAACCGTGTTATTATGTAGTCGTACTGTGAAATGCTCTATATAATAAGTTTAGTAATACAGTTTTTAAAATTACAGCACCTCAAAGGTCAACGAGGCAACTTCATAAAAATTGCTATAACTTTAGAGATTTTGTAATTGTTGAGGTGTACGTTTACCAAACAATTTGAAAGGTACAACACCCTTTTTCACAACTTAAGCTGCAAAGAGAAATCTGTACCAAATAGTCTCTAAATAATTCAACTAAAATTTATTACCAAGTGAACATTGGAACTTGCCTTGAAAGTGTAACGACTCAGCCCAATGAGAGTGGGAAATGGTCGCCGGAAGAATGATTGCTAGGGTAGAGGGCCTAGACAAAGAGCAACTCATGACAATCTTATAGGATGGTGAAGGGAGCAAAAATGAATCCATCTATCATGAAACGGAAGGAGAACGATTATGAGATATAAATGGAAAAAGTGAAATTAACTTATGGAGGTGTCTTTTAGCATAATGACAATACTTAACTTTGGAAATTCAAAATTAAGCGTGCTCAAGTGGGAGCACTCCTAGGATGAGTGACCCACTGGAAAAGTGTTTACCTGAACGCCAAAAGACAAAATCATGAGACTTAATATGGGATAAGCCAAAGTAAATAATACCCCAATTGAGTTAATTTAGGGATGTCATAATATGGTATTAGAGCGGAACCCCCTCTTGTAGGTGTATGGTTCAGGGGCAAATCACGCAGAAGCTAGTGGACCTATAATGACCCAATCCAACAAAAATGGGGAGTGGTCACCAGAGCCGGAGGATAAGGAACAACTCTTGGTAGGTTTCTAGGATGGCAAAGAGGGTAAGAATGAACTAAAGTATGCATTGACCAGGGATGGCACGATATGGTCTAAAAGCGAGACCCCCTCTTATGGGTGTATGGTTTAGCGACGAACCATGCAAAAGCTAGTGGGCTTATAACAACCCGGTTTAACGAGGGCCAGGAATGGTCGATGGAGTCAGAGGATTTGGAAAAGGAGCAACTCCTAATAGTCTTTTAGGATAGTAAAAGGGGCAGAAATGAACCAAACTGTGCACCAAATAAGGAAGAGGGATTTAGAGAGAGAGAGAGAGAGAGAGAGAGAGAGAGAGAGAGAGAGAGAGAGAGATATATATATATATATATATATATATATATATATATGTGAAAACTAGAATTAATTCACCAATAAGACTTTTGATGTAAGGGCAATTCTTAACTCCAAAGTTAAGTGTGCTCAAGTGGGAACACCCACAAGATGGGAGACCTCTTGAGAAGGTATTTACTTATACACCAAAGGACAAAATCATGAGGCTTGACATAGGACAAGCCAAAGCAGAAAATATTTTAAGTGAGTTAATTTAAGAATGCCACATAAAGTACGTTCTTTTTACGGTTGGGGGCACATTATCACATCATTGCTCTAAAGAAATTAGTGTAGGGAAAAACCCTTTCTAATACATAGTAAGGGTGTTTTTGTTTGAATGAAAAAAAAAATCGCAAATTAGATTTCCGCACTTTCATATATTTAGTTTACTAAAAATATTAAGTCAACAGAAAATCATTTCTGGTCAAAGAAAATAAGTATGTTTAAAGTAAGGTGAAAGAATTTCCTATCTGATGTAGGAATAACAATTTCCTTAAAAATGATTTCAACAAAAATATTTTCCTTTATACCCTAAGTATGCATCACCTTATAAAGTAGGTGTAGTCCTAAAGCCAGGTCGATTTTGGGTTTTTCAAAAATGCCCTTTTTATTTGAATTCTTTGTCCTGTATTATTTTTATAATTTTGTGGGGATATATTCACTATAAGTCCTAAAACTTGTCACGAATGTATAATTGAGTTCTAAAATTTACAAAAAGTGTAATCAAGTCTTAAAATTTGTTAAATTTGTACAATCAAGTTCTTAAGTTAATACTGTCAATTTGACTAACGAAAAATACTAACGTGGCTTTTTTTAATATTTCTCTCCTATGTGGTGATGTTGCGACTAAAACATGAAATAGTAGGCTAAAATGATGTCGTTTTAGATTTAATTCTAGTTGTTCCGCCATTGTTGTTGGCCACCCCATCACCAGAAAGGGTTGATGAGGGCTCGGAGAACACCAACGAGGGTCGTCGAGGCCTCGACCAAGGCCAACAACCCTTGCCAATGGCAAGCGAGGGCCTGGCAACCCTCACCCAAGGCGAGGGTCATAGCCCTCCACCTAGATCTGGGTGAGGGTCACTAACCCTTGCCTAGTTGTGGTGGCCCTCGGCAAGAATTGCTAGATCATTTTGAGACCAGATCTGGGTGGAGGGCCATGACCCTCACCTAGATCTAAGCAAGAGTCGGCGAGTCCTCACCTGCCATTGGCATGGGTCATCGACCCTGGCCAAGGCCCTAGTGACCCCTGCTGGCCCTTTCTAGCAAGGGGGACGGCATCAACAAGGGCCTACCACCCTTGCCCATAGCTTCATTTTTTCTCCTTATATTTTTATTTTTTTGAAACACTTTTTTATTATATTTAATTAATATTTTGGTTAAATAAATTTGGACTTAAGCTACGTTATCGTCACGTAGGAGAGAGAAAATATTTAAAGAAGCCATGTTAGCATTTTCTATTATTTTAAATGGACGGAGTTAATGAAATGACTCGATTGTACCAATTTAATAAGTTTTGGGACTTGATTGCACTTTTTGTGAGCTTTAAAGTTCAATTATACTTTCATGATAAATTTTAAAACTTGTAATGCACATATCCCTAATTTCGCATATAGTTGTTCCTAAGTTCAAGTAGGATCATGCTTGAAGATCTTCGTCTTTGGATGTGTGTGTTTGACTGAAAAAAAAAAATCGTGATTAGTTCTCCGGACTTTCATGCGTTTGTCTCGCTAAAATGATCCGGTCAATAGAAAATATTTTATGTTAATAAAAAAAAATGCATGCTTAAAGTTAGGAAAATGAATTCTCTAACTTAAAACTGAAAAAGGGATAACATTTTCTTAGAAAATTATGAAGTTTTCTCCGAAACAAACACACATTTGATGAATTGATCCCCATTCGATGTGTCCCTCTGGGGATGTTCATGATATAATAATATTTCGTGACATCAAAGTGAAGTTTATTCAATGAGACTTAGTTTCGCCCTTTTACCTTTTGTAGCGGGTCTCAATGTTCACAGTTGTCTCCTTATTACGACACTTAGCGACCTATAATCCGTCAATCTTATATTTCTTAGATTATCACGCCGTAAGATTCTGAAAAATGCACGGTGCCCAAAAGAAAATGGTACATATAGAAGGGCGATCAAATGAAATCTAAGACATTAAAATCTCACGTATCTACAATAATTTCTCAGTTGCCTATAACTCGACTAGACGCGGATGTAACGTTTTATTGGGATGTTATCTCATTGTGATGCTTCCAATGCTCCATCAAAACCACACTTTGCATGCTTCTCACGTTAAAATGCGCAAAAAGATATGTACAAGCGCGTGCTTCTCATTGTTATTTCTCATATTATCAAGAAACCCTAAAAAGTAAGGCAGCAGTGGCCCCTCCTATGACTCCCACCATCACATTCCAGACAATTATAGAGTTAAATTAATGTCCGCAGTTCACTCCTGATTATCTTGAACTGAACATTTGAATATGCAATCATATGGTGGCTCCATCTCATCTTCTTAGTTTTTCAAATGAAACCGATTAATTAAAGGCGGTACCAAAGACAATTGCACAAAAGATGTGAGTAGGAACAAAATAGAGGCACATCAATAGACCCCATTTCCGCTTAAATTCAGCTTCCCACTATGAACATTTGATTAAAGCCAATAATATTAACAACTGAAATATTCTAATTTCTTTTGCAATAAAGGTCAGCTTTTCTGGTTGAAATCTAACACCTGTTCCTGTTCCTAACCACAACTTTTTTCAGCAATATTCCCCTCCCCCTCCTCCTCCTCCTCCTTTTGCTTCTTCTTGCTCTCCAATGGTTGCTAATCATTTCATGCCTACCATCATTCTCCTCTTTTTTTGTGGACCATCACTGTCTCTTTATTATCTCTCTCTCTCCCTCTCTCTCTCTCTCTCTCTCTCTCTCTCTCTCTCTCTCTTTCTTCGGTTATGTATCTTTTTGCACATTTGTTTTTGCTTGTTTAGCTTTTTCTTTGTTTATGTTGTTGTGGGGTTTCCCGTATTGGTAGAGCCAAACAAAAGCAATGCAGCTTCTCTGTCTTTACTAAAACTGAAGTTTATGTATACACATCTTTTTCGAACCCTTCTTTTTTGTCGGGGTTGGGGTCAGATTCTTCCTTGTTGGTCTGTTGAGTCAGCTACCCATATAACGAGTCAACTCGGTGCTTGCCTTTCTCTTCTCTCTCTATCTCTATCTGAAACTTCCTCCGAATGTTGGAGTCCAAAAATCAACCGGGGTCTCATGAGACACTGGGAATGTGCTTGAGATTGGCACTAAGCATAGCCCTCGGCTCTTCAGGTCTTGCTTTGGCCCTTCTGATGCATAATCTTTCGGTTTATCACAACCCTGCAAAAACCATATAATATGCATCTGTGTTACTTCATGGAACTATTCATTTACTCCATGGTCTGATAAATCTTTTGAAGAATTGAATGATCAGACGAGAATAAAGATAGCGTTTTAACCCCCACAATGGAAGGGAATGGCAAAGGACCCGATCGAACTATTTTAAATTCCTCCATGGTCATACAAATTAATCAACTATTTGGAACAATAGAGAGGACAAAACGTGGCAGAAGAAAAGCTTTTCGAAACCTGTGGCACCCCTATTAAATATTGTGCAACTTATTTGGGCATAGGTACTGTACACCAGACTAGATAATAGAAAGCTCACAAAGAAATTAATGTGAAATTTAATTATCCTTGCTAATTTACCTGTTGATGTTGAATGGAAGCTCCATTTCTCATGTATGGAATACTCAAAACCTGAAAGTACAGACCCAAAGGACCAACCATCAACATTACTTGGCTTCGAATGTATTTTTGTCAAAGCTCCATGTCCAGTTTAAGATTAACTTCTAAAACACATGAAAGGAAAAGGGGTTACTGTACTTACATGGACTTGTTCATGTAAGAACTTGATGTATTCGATGGCTTCATGAAGAACAGATGCCGTATCAGTCTGCACATTCAATGAAACATCAACTTTTTTTCCAGCTTAATGTACTTAACCAAGAATAAAAATTCAGCAAAAACAATTAAAAACAAAAAAGTGGGGGAAAAATCCAATAATTCACCTTTCCAAAAGGTGAAACCAACTGCTGCAACGCAGTGATTCGGTCCCCTAGCTTCTCTTTCCGAACCTGATAACAAAATGCGATAGTAACTGGTTACCTCCTCTTCACTTTCTCGTGCCAACAAGTTGCAGAAATCTTTCCCCATAAATGAAAAAGACATCACTTGCAAGCTTGGCTGCTCCTCCAAGAATAAGAACTTCAAAAATCAAGAAAATTATCATCTCACCTTAAAAGTCGGCAACGGTGACGGGGTTTCAATTCTAGGCCTTTTGAACCCGGGTTCAGTAGAGCTGGATTTCTTTACAGCGGAATTCACTTCCCTTGCATCATCGCAATTTCGCTACATGATCGGAAAATCGCTCTAGCCGTAAATATAAAACCTACTGAAGAGTATATAACTTAAAGAACTTCCGGATCAAATGGGTAAAGACCTGTACCTTGGTGTTTGGTGTAGCACAGCTTGGTTTTTTATCATATATAGGAGGAGGTGACGCGGTGGTCCAATCCAAGCTGTTCATTGGCGTCGGACCCATGGCGATGTCAGACAACGGCAACCTATTAGGTTGGCGATTCACCGACGATGGTTTCAAGAGGGACGACAGTTTGGCAAAAGAAGGGGGCGATTGATCATTGGAGTTCATGGTTTGAGAGAAGTTGTTCACCGACCGTGCTGCGATGGTGAGGAGGGATTGATGTTGGGGTTGAAAATCCGAGGGTTCGTCAAGTAAGCTTTGTATCAAAGGAAATCCATACAACCCCCCACCGGACAGTCCTGATCCAGCTGCAAACTCGGCTGAGAAACCCTCACAGGTGGCCGCAGTGGTCGAGCTAGTTGTGATGGAAGTCAATTCAGATTGGTCCGAAGAGAATTCTTGATTTATTTGCTTAAACCCATTCATGGAGGATTCTTCAACCACACAACTTGAATAGCTTTTGGGGCTCCAATCCTTCTGGATTCTTGAACTCATTTCTTCGTTCAATATTGAACCATAACTGCTCTGAGCAAATTTTCCACCACCACCACTGCGAAATGGTCACAAATTATAACATAAGTTCTTCTTTCTATTAGTTGAATCCAAGTTGGCCAACGCTTGAATAGTTATGAGCTAAATCAATAGGAAAGAACATGCTTGTGTTGACTCATATGTCAATCTAATAATGGTATGGTTGAAATCAAACGATCTCATGACATAACTTTCATTACAAATTCGACTCTACTTAGTGGAAATCTAGAAAAGCATCATGACAAGAAGATAAACTTACAGTAAAGCTTGGTTCCAATCTGGCGTCGCCGGCAACGAAATCCCGAATCCCGTGCCCAGCAAGTCAGGGACGACCAGTTCGCTTCTGCCGCAGCCACGCACGGCGCTCCGCGGCTGAGCCTTGTAGTGGTTGTTCTCGAAGACCATGGAGCTATCGGAGAGCGAGTAATCATTGTGCTCGGAAGACCTCGCTTTGTTGCTCATTGCCATGTCGGCTGCCGTCCAACCAAACCCTCCCCCATCGTTGGCCGCCGCCAAGCATAGTGATGCACCACCAGCGAAAGGCATGCCCCTGAGTGAGCTCCACCAGCTCTCGCCGCATATCCCGGCCTGGAAATTCTCTGCCATCGCCGAATTTACGTGATGAATATAGGACTAGGATATCGACTAACCCTTGTGGCTGTCTATATTGTTATTCCTTTTCGTCTCTCTCTCTCTCTCTCTCTCTCTCTCTCTTCTTGATTGTGTATGAGAATGAATTATGAGAAGGGTGAGGGACTATTTATATAAGAAGAGAACGGTGAGGAGATATGGTGAGAGTGCGGACATTGGAAGAGAAGAGACCGGAACCTGGTTGACATTTCAGGGGGACGATTGGACAAGTGAGAGATGGAATTTTTGAATCGGAACAATATTTTTTTTCTCTCCCTCCCCCTTTAATTGTGCTAGCTTTCCATATTTTACTCTCTCTCTCTCTCTCTCTCTCTCTCTCTCTCACTTTTTTGGTTTGTACCTATCTCATTCTCCTGCTCAATTGTTTATTATAACTTCTTGACTATATTGTTAGAGCGGCTCATCCCATGTGTTTAGATGTGTACGGTCAATACTGTGCCCATTTAACTTTTATAGACACTCACTGTGCAAAGTTCGGCCCAATTTGACCATAGCTAAACAAGTACCTGCAATTACATAGAAATAGAAGTGTTGGATATCTCAATTGCCAAAATTTGACACATGTGGATATTTAAATGCCAAAACTTCCAAAAGGTATATTTATGTACAAAACTTAGAGAATAAAGAAACACTTAAGTGCTCTAACCATGAGAATTTCCAACCAAATTACTAATGTGGCATTTTCTAGCGGCATTTTTTTACTGACTTGGTAATTATTTAAAAAAATATCCACATGGCACTAACATGGCTAAATAAGCCTAAAGCAACGTTGTTTTGCCCTTATTTGATTTTTAAATTAAATTTAACTAAAAAACTAAATTATTAAAAAGAAAAAGGCAGCATTCAATGAGCACCTCCACAACTCCGATCGTCATTGCTCCACCCTTTCTGAAAAGTGCTAGCCATAGTGGGGTGAGGGTTGGCAAGTGTCATCGAGCCCCAGCCAACGACCTTGGCTAATCATAGGTGAGAGCTTGCAATTCCTCACCCAAATCTGGGTCAAGGGGTTGCAACCCTCCCCTAGGTTCAGCAAGGGTTGTCTATTGTCCCCCAGTTTAGCCAAGGGCCATTGTTGGCTGGGGCAAGGTCACTGCCATAGCTAGCGGTGGCCCTTGGCCAATTGGGCAAGGGCCGACGACCTTCATCGAATCTAAGGGAGGGCCGCAACCCATTGCCTACGATTGGCCAAGGTCACCAGCCACTAATCAAAGCCCGACGACCTTGCCCAACCATCACCCCACCATTGCCAACCCTTTTCGATTATGATGGGGCAGAGGCAGCGGCTACGACGAGGGTTGTAGAGGCCCTCGTTGAATGCTCCCTCTTTCTTCTTCTTTTTATTTTTTTAATGAATATTTAATTAATAAATTTGGGAATAAGACAATATCGTTTTGCACATTGATTGCTGAGTAGACATTCCGACAGGCTAAGTAGACCACTTTTATTATTAAAATAATGCCACATAAAATTTCTGACAAATCTCACTAGAATTGGCACTTAAATATTCAATTTTTTTTTAAAAAAAAGCATTTAAGTGTCTACCCTATCAAATTTGGACACTTTGAGTGTACTTTTGCCCAAAAATAAGATAAGAGAGCTCGCAACAAATGCTAGAGATATCAAACCTTACGGATTCACAATCTCTTCTTCTCTTCAAACAAAAAAGAAAAAGTCCATTTCTTGTGAGGATGGTTTCCTTTGGTCCTGCGCGGCCTCATCCTTCCTCTTTTGTGTCGGCCGTTGTTTAGGGCTTTGCTCGCTTAGGCTGCTCTTGCGTTGTTCTTTTGCATCCGATGCCCTTCCACTCGTTTAGACACTTTGTCTTGTTAAGTGCCAGTTTTGTGGCGTCGGATCTTGTATAAATATTGGTTCTAAGCTTTATACATCATTACATTTTACCAAAAAAAAAAAGGTCCATTATTCCCAATGTGACAAGACTACTTCACTAAGACACTCAAAAACTTAAATATATGATTGAGAAGCTAAATAGGATATTGAGAAAAATTTTAGATATGTAATTTGCTAACTTCAATACTGTTTTAGTTTGTCTTTCTTTGGCAACTATCTCTTGCACAGCACCACTTGACTTGGGGTGAGGAAAACATTACCCTTATTTTCTAGGCTCCGGCATTTGGATCGTTTAGAAAAATAAGCAAACAGAAAATTTTATCAAAGTCAACGAAAAGCTTATGCTTAAATCAAGAAAAATAATTCTCTATTAAAAATTAGAGTTTCCACACTACAACTATATATTACCACTTGGATTAGAGGCATTGGCGTTTGGGTAAGGGAACCTCAACACTTGTGCTTGAGTCCTTGATGATCGAGCCTAGGTCCTAGAGGCTAGGCTTGAGTCTCTCAAGGTCAAGCCAAGACCTCGATACCCGTGCCAAAGTACTTAGCTCATTCGCCCAAGTCACGAGTCCCTACACTCAGAACTATCAAGATCAAGCCCAATTCCGTGGAGGCTGGCTCGGTCTCTCAAGGTAGGGCTTGAGAACCTATTGCCCATGCTTGAGTCCCATGGGTCCTCGACAACCATGCACAGGTACCCGACTCTTGAACCCAAGTCACTAGTGCCCCAACCAAAGTCCATCGAGGCTAAGGCCGATTCCTTGGTGATCGAGTCTAGGCACATAGGGTTGGGCCCAAGTCCCTCAAGGTTAGGCCAAACTCAATGCCAATGGTTAGATCCCCGATGCATGTGCCTAGGTACTCAACTCCCACACCCAAGCCTAAGTCCCCAATGCCCACGCTCAGGTTCCTAGCGGTTGGGCTTGAGAAAGCCTAAGATCTAAACATGGGGATCTCGATAGCTGGGCCCAAGTCACTCAAGGCTAGGGCCTAGTCTTTAACACTAGGGTCAAGGTCCTTGGCCCGACTCCCTCGAGGCTAGGCCCAATTCCTCGCACCTGTGCTTAGGTCTTTAGTGGTCATGCCCAAGCTCTTGGGACCCAAATGGCCAAGACCGAATCCCTCGTGGTTGAGTCTAGGACCCTAATGCTCGTGCTTGAGAATCCCGAGGCTAGGCTTGGACCTGAGAACCCGAGTTTGAGTTCCATAAGAGAAAAAATTAATTTTTTTTACAATATGTAAAGGTACTTAGGTTATGAAAATGTAATTTGAAAATCATTTCTTCAAATTTGGTGATATAGCATGTGTAGCCCTTATACCACACGAATGGTACATCTCTTTAGAAAAGTTAAAGTAAATTTTCCTTTTCAATCCACAGTAAATAATTGTCAGTTTATTATTAGATTTCAACAAAATATCAGAGAATATTGTTGGTTTTTGAAAGTAACTTCTTGAAAAATGTTTTCTAGAAATATCAAATTTTTCACACAAAAAAAAAAAATGAAGCATTAACCTTATGTCTTCTCACTTACGCAAGCCAAGAGTTTTATAACTTTGGTATTCTTTTCTATGTCATTTTATAAGTTCAAAATCTTGTACTTAGTGCCGACTTGTAGAATTCTTCAAATAACTTTAATGACAAGGACTTGCTTGAGCCATCTATATTGAGGGTTTTAAATTCATAGATTGCTTATTGCTTGTTCTTTGCAGTTCATATTTCCTTTTCTGTTTTTTATTTCACTTTCTAATTCCAAATTAACTCCCAAAAAATTCCTAATTACAGGGCAAAGTATGTTCCACTGTTTGGACCAGGTATAAAGAACAAAAGTCTACCATTTTGTGCTAAAGGGAAAGAGTAGGTTGGGAATTGAGGAGCTATTTACTTCAGGTCAACGCATCAACTTCAATCTCTGTCAATAAGATAGTCAGCACTCATCATTAGGGCCAAGTTGGGAAGGAATATGTTAGGCTCAGCAAGTATTAGGCCAGTCCAATGTATTTCTATAATTAATATTAATCAATGACCTTGTTAGGCATAATAGTCCACTGACACTGGCGTCTGATTAGGATTAGTGTCAACTTAAAGAAACCGAATCACACTCTATTGTTGACTACTTATTCAAATTGCGGAGACCCCATAGATGAGTTAATCAAACTCTCGCTAACGAATTTATATATTATATTAGGTCCATCGACAATGAAGAAAGTATCGATTAATTTCCTCACACATAACTTATTTTGGTGATCAAACAAAGTAATATTGGTAAGATCAACAGTACTTGTGTGAAGAATATTATTTTAGAAAATCGGTGTATATAATATAGCCATCCATAGAAAAAATTTAATTTAGAATGAGACTTGGGCTAATTACAAGCATGCCTAAAGAAAATTTTAGGAGACATAATTTGCATACCCATTCTTGCACTTTTGGCTTTTGTTTCTCATTATTTTTATTGATGGAAACTTTGAGGATTGACATAGTTGACCTCAAGGCATTAAAAACTAATAAGCAAGTTAGGTGAAGTGCAAATAACCGCTGCTTTTTCCTGGAAGATGCAAGGAACAAGACACTCCATAGACTAAGTTTAACACTCCAAACTTTGACATACGCACACTCTTTTTCAACTCGAAGGAAATTTGTCAACGGTTGCCGTGTTGAAACATTCGAAACTAAAGTCATTGCTTGAAATTCTCACGAAATAGCTATAAGATATCATAGGATATCAAGGGGGAAGAAGGTCAATCTACACCCAATTCGTCTCAAAGAAAAAGTTAACATAGAGCCACCAACTTGATTGTGTCCATTTTGGCTATCATCTCTATTTTTTTTTTTTTTTTGTTCTCATGCCTATTCTTATTAAGGCAACATCATAAGTCTGTTTAGAGCAGATTTAATCGATGGTCGGGTTGGACAGGTCGGGAAAAGTTGATCCCCAAGGCCCTTATTTGATGAGAGAACAGTAACAATTCGAACAATATCGAATTAACGCAGCGAAATAAAATAATCTCCCCTTTTGTGTAAACTTAATAGGAATCGATATAGTAGAATAAAATAAATACCAAGCACGCAAACAAAAGACGATTTTTTTATGTGAAAAACCTCATCGATGTGAGGAGATAAAAAACCATAGAATCGAAGTCCACCCAAAAATCTTCACTATCAACAAAATTGGGTGAACAATGTTCTTCTCTAGCAAATACTAGAGCTACAAAGCAGCAAAGATCTCAAGAACATAATTCTTTGCAATACACGTGAATTTCACAAGAGATCAAAGATAAATCTGATAAAAAACACAAGTTTTGATCAATCCACGAAAAATCTGATGTAGGGAGCTTCAAATGAAAATCAAATGAAAATCAAACTGTTCAGATTTAAGAAGATTGCGCCATGAACATGTTGACAAAATTTCAGCTCAATTGGACCACGAATCGACCTCCGATGCCAGCTTGATGTAAATCAGACTTTGCCTCAACCCCAGATTTTCTGCTTTATCTTTTTCTCTTATTACTACATCTTTTTGCGGCTACTACTTTAAAGATAGTAATAAACCATATTTCTCCATATAACTTATCATATGAGCTCAAGCCATTTTTGAGCTTGCAACTCATTGGGCTTCCTCCACATAAGAGTAAACTCAGCTAACATTATTTAGACCTAGGGGTGATCGGGTCCAGGGTGGGTAAGGTCTAGACCTAGACCCTGTACCCAACCCTGTTATAACCAGTTCCTCTTTTCTAGACAATATACCCAACCCTGTTTGTATTGGACTCTGTACCCAACCCACCATGTTTTTCAGGTCTGGTTCCAGAGTCAACCCTATTTCCATTGGAACCTGTTTTGCAATCTCCCGATATCCTATACGACTTTGAATTTTATATTAATATATGAGAAAATAACATAATCTTCCTAATTTGTATTGAAACATTAAACACTTGTAATAAATAAATACATAAAATTTTTCACTAAACAAAAAATTAAGGATCCACAAGGCTAATTATAATAAATAAAATCATAAGGCAAAGAATTAGCAACAAACATTGTTATAATATTAGTCTTATTCTCACAACTATTACATGAAGCTACTCACTTATGCAAGCATAAATCCTCCTACAAAAAAGAAATTAGGCAAGCCAATCCATGTGATACGCAGCGACGAACATCGTCTGTCCATCGGACGGTGCGAGAGGGAGCCGATGAGGGAGGGAAGCAAGTGAGGAAGAGAAATAACAAGGGAGGAGTGCCGTGCGTGTTTGAAAGAGCCAAGAGGAAAAACGTCATATGATTGCGGGGTAAGAATAGAAATCGAGGGTAAAAAAAAAAAAAGAAGGGTTTTGGACCTCTACTTACAAAACCGATCCGAGAACCGGTTCCAAAATTGGTCCAAGAACCGGTTTCCGGGTGGGTAATCACTCGGAACCTGTTTCCAGACTGATTCAAACTGGTTCCAAATTTTGGGAACTGGTTCCCGGACAGGTTTCAATAGGAACCGGTTCCCGACCCTATTTTTCGAGTGGGCCGGTCTGGGAACTGGGTATACCCGGTCAAGTTGCACACCCCTATTTATACCTATCCATTATTAAAAAATCATATTGCTTTATTCATAAAATGGTTGGGCCTCGCTGACTCAGGCGAACGTACGCGTGCCCAACGACAGGTCTACCTTAGAACACCATACTTATTTCAGATCATCCGTGTGAGGAAACCACGCTAACTAGTAAGAAACACGATATCTTAAGTTCTTCAAGCTCCAAAATCCCGATCGCCTGATCGACTCTCGACTAATGCCACGGGATTTTTTAGCTTTTAAACTCGCGGACAAATCCTTCAACAGCCACACACCTGTTGCTAAACATTATCTAAATATTTGTTCATTTTCTTAACTTAACTCGTCACATCGTGGACCATCACCTAATATATATATATAGATTGGTTGAATGATGCAATAGAGTATAAAATCTCATACCTCGCGGGTCAACTTTCTCTACCTCTTCCGTTGAAGACATCAGCCATCGAGAAGACGGATTGGGTAAGACCTAAAAGGGTCAATACCGACTTTTTATTGGGGTCAACTCGTTAATGTCCAATCTCGTCAGCCTAACATTCTATCTATCTGATTTTGAGAGGTCAGCACATAACAATTTTGAATTAACCTTTCTTTAAGGCGCACATTTTTTTTTTTTTTATTTCCCCCCTTAAATCAACGCGTTTTAATTTTTGTCGTAGTAGGAGTTGTATTAAATTATAATTGACTATCTAGAAGCCCAACTAGAACAAAAGCAAGAAAGGTTTCGTCATTCCTCAAACAACTACACCAGTTCTAAATGTCATCAACTTACTATAAAATAAATTCATGTTCTTATAATATGGTGTTTGTCGAGATAGGTTGTATAGATACTATTTCGGATAGGGTTAGAAGGTTGGAACAAATAGTTAAAGACATTTTGTCTAATATGGTATTAAAGTACGGGTCAAGAGCTTGAACCCCGACGCTTCCTCTCATCTTTCACCGACTTGTAATTCTATTATTCTGCAGTTTTCCTATCTCCGGTTATCTTTCGATGTACCATATCCAGTTTGCGAACGTAAGTTGGTCTTACACACATGGGGGAGCGTCAAAAATATGATACACATGCATTATTGGCCCGTTTTAAACAATTTATTAGTCTTTGGAAATTCTGGCTTATCTAACTACATAAACCTTTTCTCTATCCAAGTTGTGCTCCTTTGTGAGATATCGGTGTATCAAGTACAGATGAGATTTCGACCAAAAATCAGATGAGATTAGGGTTACGAAATATATAATGAACTCCATAAACTTCCATATGAGTTGCTGGCAAGATTTATTTGGCTCTCTTGGTTTCTCAATTTAGATATAGATCTTCCTAATCGAGCCATGCATACTCTTGTTCTAACGGGAGATGGGAGCGGAGGATGAAGAAAGCCTCTATCCAGCCAAGTCATGCTCTCTTGTGAGATTCAAAATATATCAAGTATAAATGAGGTTAAAGTCACAATATATTTAATGAACTGCATAAACTTCTGTATGAGTTACCTGCAAAATTCATTTAGGTGTAGGTCTTGATAATCGAGCCACGCATATTCTCTGTTCATATTTTACCGACTATTCTTTTGAGATCACATCCTCTATTTATTGCTCATGATCTGATAATCCTAATAAAATAAAATAAAATAAATTCTTGCCGTTTATTGAGGCAAACCCTTGTTTCATGAGAGACCCTAGACAAAGGAGAAAACAAGCAAACAAGTGCCCATCACGAAAGGAACGAAATTTCCCACAGACTTGAACTTTGACAACCTTGGAAATTATTGAGATAGTGGCCATGTCCATCGAGTGAAGAAAAGAAACGAGAAGAAACCCATCGAAGGCAAGAACAACATGCGTATTGACCCCTCCCTCCCTCTTTCGATTGCGAAAGGCTCGCGAGTCAAACGTAGGGGCCCCGGGGCGGCGTGCACGCGTGCCGCGGCCGGGCGGGTCCCGTCCCGGTGTGAAAGGGGGACTCCCCCTGTCAAACGGCGACCGACCTGTCCTAGCGAAGGCAGCCGCCCGGAAGGTTTTGCGGCCAAGTTTTGACGTACGGCCCTCGTGCGTTCCCTTCCTTGCATTCTCGACCACAAGTTCATTTTGCCGGGATTTGTTTATCTCCAACTATAAAAAGTGAGGGGGCAATTCTCCTCCTCTTCTTCTTCTTTTCATTTTTTTTATTCGTGAAAATTTAAAATAACCTTTGAATTTTAAGAGTCGCGGAAAATTCATGTGTGAATTGATGTATCGACGGTATATGCCTTCGGTGAAAGTTTCTAATAGTTCAGAATTAAGAAAAATTAAGGATTGTGCATCATAAAATCAGATGAGAAAAGGAAACAAAAAGGCAAAAGTAAATATCAAGTAGTTAAAAATATTTTGAAGGTTGACATATCCAGCATCTATACAAAATTTCGATCGACAGAAGTCAATTAGGAGACTTCAATTCCTTCGGCTCATTTTAAATTAAAAAAATTGAGATTGACAAGCATTCGATCAAAATTTCATTGACGTGCCGCTAAAGGTCTCTTTGTGCGAGATATAGTAAGTGTTCACAAAACAAATGAGAGGTTCATTCACAACACGTCTCTCTACTGTATTCTCATGGTAAATGCAAGTGCCTTCTTTCCCATGGTCATTGCGCTCTTTTTTTTTACTTAGAAAATTAACTATGAAAATGACATTTTTTTTTATCTCATATGTGGTTTCAGTATCTCCACCACATCTAAAAAAGCTTAAAATATGTGGATGAAATGCGTGACAGGTGGAACAACTTGTTAATTAGTTAAAGAGATGTGTGGCCAATCAAATTCATGACTATAACACCACCCAGCCACTTGATCTATGAAATTTCAAATTAATAGCTCATGAAATACTCCTATCTGAATCTTGTGGTTAGATCATGAAAGACTCCTATTTCGATAATATCCATTACTCTAGTGACATTTGACTCGAGATCCTCACATGTTTAAGAGACGGGGAACTCTCGATTTCACGTATATTTTTTTTTTAATGTAATAATATTCAATTATAGATCAAATAAATTTTATAATTCAGACGCATGTCGCTTCATAACAAAAGTTTTTCGCATTGTCTCCTATAGGGACTAAAGCTCAAGGAAATAAAGGGTAATAATTATTTATATGGTATAATGGACAAATTTGCTTCATCAAGATAACTCATGTGTTTAATAGCTACTACTATCAAATTATCTAGTTAATATTCTAGGTGATAGTTCCCTAAATGAAAAAACAACTAATCAAATCATAACCACTCATTCATTAAACCAACCATACATCCATCCAGCACACGGAGTTTGAATAAATTATATTTAAAAGCGAAATGTTCATAATTTGTGGTACCATTTGTCATTTCCCTAGTAAGAAAGTGTACCAGTACGAAATGTACTTCTTTATATTTTCTTTAATTTATGCCACTAAGTTGTGTCGTGCCCACTACTTGTTATTTCTTAATTAATTATGCTGAGCTTGCACGTTTTAGTTTCACAAGCTAAGTACGTGTATCAAGGCGAGCGCGTTAAATTTATGCGTGATTTTTATGTGAAATAATGACAAGATCAAATATTATATTTTCCTAGCTTTATCTGCTATTACCAACAAAGAGGATATATTTTATATGACACTTAAGCATGAACTAAATAAAGATGTAATTAGAAAAATGCGTAGAGACAATCTTCTCATCCAAATACATGGAATGGGGATGGGAACCCTAGCTTTTAAGAAAAATAATGCTTAGTCGGTTTTGATATATAAAATACATTTAGACGATATTTATTTCTATTTGCTTCCATAAATATATATACATTCAATGCAACTGGATGATAATTAGGTGTCACCATCCACTACTTGGATCTTCTACTTGTCTTGTTGTACCCGATGGAATGTTGCCTCCTTACAGAAATTGACCATTTTGTCCCTTACTTGGTTGCTCTTGTCATGTTTCATGACTCCTCATACCGTCTCCCAAGAGAGAGTTGTTCAGCAAAGCAATTATGTGGAGCAAAGACTTATAAAAAGAAGAAGAAATTGCCCTTCTTTTAAGGACAATTCTCCACCAATTTTTGTCCTTATATGTACATATATACCATTTCTTTCACTTCAATAATCACAAAACGAATGAATATTATCTTAGTCTCATACTTCATTTGTTTCACACAAAATGAATAATTTACAAAATATATTTTTAAACATAATTGCATGTATCACTTGAAATAATTAATCAATAAAAAATATTTTCATTATTGATAATAATTTATAATATTTTCACGGATGATAAAGATATTTTTCGCATTTATTTTTGTAAATCATTTATAGGAAATATTCTTTTCGAATCACTTATTAACTTGAAATAAATGGCGCCTTGGTAGAATCACATTGATCCTATAATTCAAATGAATTTGCATATCAACACATAAAAGGTTTTCTTCAAATGTGTCAATTTCGACATCATTAAGAGGGAAAAATGGTTTGAGATTCTAGATCCAGTTGTTTAGGTTGGAGATGAATAAAAGTACTTTTATGATTTATAATAGGCACAAAGGATATATATGATTGTTTCTATACAAGACCTAACTTTACAATTGTATTAGATAATAATGGTAAACTTTATAAGTACACATCAAGATTTATGGTGATCGAGATAGATTGAGTTCAATGTATAAACCTCTATCTAAATGTTGAAATGAGAATCCTTTTCGAAGAGGATTTTTATGTCATTTTAACTATCGTTGTAATAATAATGATAGTTATCATTCATTGCCATTTGAATTGCAAGTAATAGATTCATCTCACATCATAGAATCATAACCTAATTACTTTATGAAATTGATTTTTCTAAAATCTAAATGAGTGGGTGAAGTTGGAAGATCCATCTCGAAATTTTGAAATGTAGCATCCGATTCAAGAAGAAAGCATTTGATGTATAAGTCATATCACCATGTCAAAATCAAAATAAGAGTTTCAAAACTAAACCACACAATCTTCATATCATAATGCACAAATTAATTTCATTAAGGAGTGATTAATTTTTGCAAAATGCAGTTTTATGACCTCAATAAAAAGAATTTCGGATGAAAAAAATAGTGAGGTAATTAGAGGTGAACCTTAAAAATTTTCAATAATGAAGTCATGCTGGTGTCATCATGAGGTGTGGGAAGGTGACAAAAAGAGGGAGACACGTGTAGGCCAGCCGGGACTCGCGGAGCGAAACATACTCACGTGCCAATAAAAAGCAGACAAAAAGGACACGTGCGAGGAGGGGCAAGGGGGCACACGAGTGTTATTACATGTGGCCGCGGGTTGACCATGTGAAAATGTGAATTGCCGAACTCAAGTTGTTTTTAAGGTTAGGACATGTATTATGATCCACATGTTTGTAAAACAGAAAAAAGTTTTCACGAGAGGAATGATTGCAAATAAATGAAAAATACCCACTCGAGATTAAAATATAAAAGAAAAGAAAAGCAAGGAAAAGTTGCCGTCCACTTTTTTTTATTTAATCGCAAAAGGGAAAATTGAGGTCGCTTTTGAGATAAGCGGGTCGGTTGTCGTTCGTGGATTTACTTCCCATCGAATTGTATTTTTGATAATTTTCGCTTCAATTTATGAAGTTTTAATGGGCCTCAATTAGGTGATTTCGAGCCTCTGTTGTATAATGATAGCTAATTTTTTATTGCATTGTAGCGTAACCGCGATGTAATTGTAATTTGTATGTTCGTTAATGCATGTATTACAATTACCGTCTGCTAAAGCTGGGTGTGATGGTTTGCTGTAAGCTATTGCTGCTTTGGAGATTTTGATCATAAAGTTTTTGCCCGACACCTTATAAAAATTATGTTATTCTTTTTAGTGTTAAAACTGCTAGCAATCATCTTACAAGTCAACCACCCTTGAAAAAAATAAATTAATAACGACTCGGCATGTCAAAATGCATACATACAAGTGAATTGTCATGCTAATTTCTATTAAGTATCATGTGAAACTTTAAATATTTTTCGGTACAATGAGTGATCTGATTGGAGTGTTTTGTTTTATTCATTTATAGAAGTTTTGTTTTATTTATTTATAGAAAACGACTACTTTAGCTAAGTGAGTCTAGGGTTCATCATTCGCTTAGTTAAACAAATAGTTAGATACAACGCATGTCCAAATACCATATATTATCCATATATGAGATTTCTTTGTGTTTGGTCAGTTATGTTTGAGTTTATTCCCTGAAAGTATGTACACGAATATATCTCAAAGAAGTGGAAATTGACAATAAGTTAGTAATTTTCAGCCTAATGAAATACTCTACGAACTTCCCAAATTAGGTAACATGCTAGTTGAAATTCGATTGAGTGGCTTGAATGTGAAATTACTTGTATTCGAAGACTTCTGGGCAGATCAATTGGATAGCGATAAGCTTAACGCGTTTGTTTTAAATGTTCTTGAGGTTGCTCCGTGTAGAAATGTTATTTTCAAAAGAATGTTTTGTTGGATATTATTTTTAATAGAGAATACGGTTCCGTGGCATGACTAGCTTTATGTTCTTAAGCTAGCCAGCTTGATAAGTGAGGAAATAATTAAAGATGGGATTAAGGGTTAGCAAACTTGCCTTTCTCGCATCCTTATCTCCCTGCCCTATTTGTTTTGGGAGTTATTATTGGTGTCTAACTCTTCATCATTGGTCGCCTGTTGAAATCCTTATCAAGCTCACCTACTCTCTCTCTCTCTCTCTCTCTCTCTCTCTCTCTCTCTATGTGCAATTTGACTTCCTAAACTTCAAAGTTTGCAGAACATTTTCCGCCCAAGAGAGAGGGTCCATCTTCCAGAGAATGACAAGTCATTGTAATCATTAGCTTAGTGGAACTTGTGGAATGCGTCACCGCCTAAGCAAGTCTCTTCCCTCCTTGGTAGGGTTGACAAAGGATGTGATCGAGTACTAGCATTGATCACATCTTGCAATTTCTTAATTCCTCCTGAATTGGGGGTCCCATATCTCATGATGTCCCACCAAGAGAATTCCATTCCTACTAGGTTTGAAAGGTTTTTGGGACATTTGAGTGTGAGCGTGGGTCATCATATTCCCTCTATGCATGACCTTAATTATGTTGCTACTTCGATGAATAATCAGGGAGAGACCCATCTGTCTCCAGTTTGGTAGTGTTACTTGATTTCGGCTCTTCTTCATTAATATAGCTTTTCAATAGGGGTGGGGCTTTGATCATTCTGTTGTAATAAGATGCCCATATAGGCATGTTAAAGAAGTCATGGATTGATTGATTCTAACAGAATTAAGTGGATCAAACCAAAAAAAAAACCATTCACATAATCAAGTACTATACATGTTTTTAATTTTTCAAATGGTAACTACTGAATCATAAAAAAGTTAACAATGTTTTTTCTCATCACATAAAAAACTGATAGATTTATATCTTATCACGACTTGATATCATACTCCAATAGCTTATACTATCTCTTTTTCTCAAGCCTGCGTACCATAGACCCTCATTGTAGTATTGCTCGATCGGTAGAGCCACAACTGGCCTCAGAGCACGACGGCCACCATTGTCGTCACTTGTCCCTCCCCCTCCTCCCCTCCTCATAGGTGTTTCTTTCTCAGGCTAACCAACCACTCTCTCTCCTCCATCTCTCTCTATGTGCTTTTCACCACCTTCCCACTCAATCACTAAGCCTTTATAATCTCGAATTGAAGCCGATCCAAGGTCATGAGGGTGTGACCACGAAATTGGAAGTGACAATTCAACAACGGAAGTCTTGAGGCTATAGGAGAGGGAGAGGAGTTTTTGAATTTGTGCTTTGTGGACGCACCAAACCAATGTGATTGTTAAGTGAGTGAATGAAGTAAATGAGGTACAACAATGACAACGGAACCACACCACCCCCCATCTATGATCTGAGCATCATATTGAAAAGGGTGAAATGTTACCGTTGATTTTTGTAATTTTTCCAAAATAAAAATTGTCTATCTACATATATTTTCTTAAAAACCACCATAATTTTTTTAAAGAGTGTTACTGGTCATCCCTAGATTAGTCAAGCAATGGAATTTAAGGTACGTTTGGAAAGACTTTTAAGGAAAATCTTTGGGGAAATGCAAAGGCCATTAAGTGAAAATTGTTTTTCAAAATACAAATTGTGTTTGGTAAATTGTATTGTAAAAGTCCTTTGTGAAATACCTTTGAGTAAAATAGTTTTTGGAAAAAAGAAGAGTTGGCCGGCCAAGAACAAGTAGTCGCCGGCGAGGAGCAAGCGGTCTGGCGAAGGGCGGGCGATCCAATGCAGGTTGTCTGGCAGGGGTCGGGGCGACCAGATCTGCAACCAGATGGGTCGCGCAAAGGTCATGACCTTCGCAGGAGGTCGCCTGAAGGTCACAGTCGGCAACCAGATTTGCGTCACGATCGATGACTCATCTGGTTGTAGTGCGAAGGTCACCTAAAGGTCAAGGCCAGCAACTAGATCTGCGTCGCGACCAGCGACCCATCTAGTTGCAGCGTGAAGGTTGCTTGAAGGTCACAGCCAGTGACCAAATCTGCGTCATGGCCGGTGACCACATCTAGTCGCGACCAGATTTGCAACCAGATGGGTCACGTGCAAGTCGTGACCTCCACGTAGGTCACCTAAAGCACAACCGACAACCAAATTTGCGTCGTGACCTTCGCGTAGGTTGCCTGAAGGTCGCAGTCGGCAACCCATCTAGTTGCAGCGCAAAGGTCGCGGCTAGCAACCAAATCTGTGACCAAATAGGTTGCAGTCGCGACCTCTATAGTTCGCGACCTCTATAGAGGTCGCCTGAAGTTCGCGACCGGCGACCACATTTGGTTGCGACCAAATTTGCGACCAGATGGGTCATGCAAAGGTCGCAAGGTCATGCCCGGCAACCACATCTGGTCGTGCGACCCTTAGTGGCGACCTCTCAATCAGGGTCACACGACCCTCGCCGAAGGGTGGTGCGGCCACGGCAAAGGTCGTGATGCAGCAGGTCGCGCGACCCTCGCCTGAGAGTCGTGTAGAGGTCGCAACTTGGCGGGTGCGACGGTTACCGGCAACTGCATGTGCCCTTCGTCAGCAACTACTCACAAAGAACAAGATAGGAGAAGACGAACAGTCGGGGCAAAATTGGAAAAATGAATAACCAACGAGGACAATTTGGGAGGAATTTTTTATTATTTAGGCTTAGAGCTTAGCATGCCGAGAATGCTGAAAGCCTAAGGCAACCCCCCACCTGCCTTGAGCTTTTAGCCTTGTGAAGGCTGGCATTCCCCAAATGGGGTTTCAAAAAATTTTACCAAACACCCACAAATTGGCCCAAGGAGCTCTGGGGGTTCAAAGTGGCTCAAGGAGCTTTGGGGGTTCAAAGTAGCTTCTAAATGCCACTCCCAAATGCACCTTTATCAACATGGCGTCAACACCATTAAAAATGAATCAACGTAACTTAATACTACTACAAAAATGACTTTCCGGTCATTAATGAGTTAGTCAAGTGATGGAATTCAATAATGTGGTGTTAACACCATAGAAAATTATTGACATGACTTAATGCTCCTACAAATCTATTTACTCGGATTTTTTAAATATATTTTTCAATGTCGAATCTCTCTTTTATCTCTCCCTCCTAGTAGTGTCTTCTTCTTCTTCAACTTAAAACCTACCGAATCCAAACCAAAACACAAAAAGTCTGACACATCAAAAAATGCAAAACCTCAAGTGGCTATCAGTATCGACCAAAAAAGAAAAGAAAAGAGTGGCTATTAGCGGAACTCAAAAAGCTCAAGCCACCATGGCCAAGAGCCAAAAAAACTCGAGCACCCATGGCCTCGGGCGTGGAAAAGCTCTAGGCCCCCGTAGCCAAGCTCCATGAAACTCGAGTGGCCATGGCTGAGAGCTCAATGGAGCTCAAAGAAGCTCCATATACCCTGACAGCGAGCTCAACAAAGCTTGAGTGTCCGTGATAGAGTTAGACAAAGCTCGAGCAGCCACGACTGAGCTCAAAGAAGCTCAAGCGTCCATGGCCCTGAGCTCTACAAAACTCAAGCGTTTTCAATTAAAAAGAATAGGGACGATTTTGAATTAGACAACGTTGAGGGGAACGGTCTTAATTTTCAGGTAAAAATAGAGAGACCAACCGTGAGATTTCATCTATAATAAGTGCCTTAGGCTATATCCACAATTATTAGCGCTAGTCATCTCTACATATATATGATATACGACCTTCTAATTGGTCTTACGTCAATTTGCTATAAGATGATTCCATATCTTTGGAAAGACTTTTTTCTAAATATTTTCAATATGCAAACAAATGGAAAGTGGTGACCCCCTTTGACAACCATCTGGCGTTACCATAGGAAGGATATTATATTGAGTTGACATTGTTTCTACGGTATTTCCCTCTAATTAGAGTGTCCATTTTTGTTAACTCAGCATTTAACTCCACATTCATGGAAGCTAATGATCATTTCACAATCAAGGAATGAGGTCACTGGACAAGCTGATACATGGCTAGTTAGTCACGATTAACGACTTTCCAAATGCTTGCGTTTAGAGAATTTGGTGAATTTGGGATGATTAAGTGAACTTGCTCTATTCAACAATAGAGACATACAGAAACAAACATAGAGTAGGGATATGTTTAGCAACTTTTTTGTACTATTGTGACTCAGCAATATCTCACGAAGTGATATAGAGGAGATATTTCTGTCCCTTCAGGTCAACATTACCTGACATAACTGCTGATCCAGTTATTAGAGTCAAATTGCTTCCCTCCAAGAGCAAATTTCCAAGAGACCCACATAGAAAAAGGTCAAAACTGCTATTGTGATTCCAAAACATTGATGAAACAGTTGAAATTAGGGTTAGGGGTACCAACTGTTTTGATTAGAACACATTTATCAAGTGAGAACACTTTATAGTAGTTGGATTAATTGAGTGTAAAAAAGTTTATTATGAAATTATGCCTGAAAATCTATAAATAATTGATTAAGGAAATGATGAATGACGTATGCACACGAGACCTTTAGTTTTGATACCATCTTGAAAAGACTACAACATGACTAAAGTCAGATTTTTTCTTGAAATAATTGACGACAAAGCACTCTTGCAAGTAGTTTTCCCCCTTAATCCTGCATGGCTTCTTTTCATGGCTCTGAACATATCACCCACAAAAAAAAATGGTTAAAACTGCTCTTATGATTCGAAAACATTGATGAAATAGTTGAAATTAGGGTTAGTGGTACCGAATGTTTTGGTTATGGCAAGTTTACCAAATGGGAACACTTTATAGCAATTGGACTACTTGAGTGTAAAAAGGTTTATCTTTTATATTATAAGCGTAGAAACCTATAAAAAGTTATTAAAGGATGTGATGAATCACATATATACGAGACATTTGGCTTTAATACCATCTTGAAAAGACTATAGCATGACTAAAGTCAGATTATTAATGAAGCTATTCATGACATAATTGACGGCAAAGCACTCTTCCAATTAGTTTTCTCCCTTCATGCTGCGTGGTTTCTTTTCACAGCTCCGAACATATCGTTGACGTATCTGTAGTTTGATTATGCATAAATTTCTCGATCTGCTTAAACTATAATTTCGTACCCTTCATGTGATGCAATGTTCACCTAATCTTGTCCGTGCTCAACCGTGCATGCAGAAGAGGTTCGGCTGAACGCATATTAAAGTCCTCTTTCAGACATTATTCGTGCGCGCGTGTGAATTTTCCAAGGACAGGATCCAGGGTTTCAGATATCAATGCAGGAGATCGTGGAGAGAAAGAAACAAAGGGGGCGTTAGGTGGTGACTGTAGTTGACTTACGCAGAGAACAGCTCGGATCGTGTTTGCTCAGCCAATACGTAAGCGGTAATTCCCAAGAATCTGTAATAATATGTAGAAATGGTACTGATTTCTTGTCTGCAGCGGTTAAGGCTAACCCAACACAATCGTTGGGGCGGTTATTTAAGTTTATATATACTTCTTTTTTTAATGTTAACAGCACGTCATAAAATGGTATTTTGAGATGTCATAAAAACCATATATTTATCATATATATGCAAGTACACATGTACATAATATGTGGATGATCATGCCCGTAATCTGGCCAGTTCAACGTGGGAAGCAAACCGAACTTCCCTTAACTAGTGGGCTCCAAGCCAATTCTCACGGGACCGATTTAATTTGAAGGTAAAAAAAATTGGGAATCGGCCTTAATGGGTTTGGTTCTTGATTCTTGACCTTGAATTGGTCGAATCTACCGGGTACAAGGCCGTTCAACTCCAAACTCTAAAATTTTCTTCGTTGACAAATTTTGTTAAAAGTAATGAGGTTGAGTATTCCAAAATAAACAGGCCATTATGTTGTCATAACTAAGAACTTTGCGAAAATAATACATAAGAAAGAACAATTAAATGAGAAAATGAAACAGAAAAAAAGAAATGGGAAAATTCCTAGGTGATCCAAGATCTGGCCAATTCGGTTCCAGGCCGATTTCAAGGTCGATGGATATGATCCTCGGTTCTAAAAATCAAGAACCGACTCTTTCTGGAACGTACCCACCCTAGAGCCGATTACTCCTAATTTTGTTTACGTACAACTTGATAGTTGATTTAGCCAATTTAATTGTTGCATGCACAGGACAAAATTAATGCGGATAGCCATTAGAAAGCTCATGATATGTAAAATAAAGTTGGTCCAAGACAAAGGAGATCAACTCATACTCATATTACGACTACGTGGCCCGGCCGAGAAACTTGGAAGGCCTAAGAAACTTGCCCTTGTCCTCCCAGGTATTGGACTTCCGGGCTGGCTTGTCATCCTTGCTACTTCACGGCCCATTATTTAACCCCGAAATTGGATACATTTATAGCCCAAATGAAATCGTCGGAAAATGTTTTCCTCACTTTCCCGTCGTTTTGCATAATTGGACAAGAAAGATTATTTTTACTGTATGTTGGTTACAAAATTCCGTACAAACTATTATTGAAAGTTGAAGGTGGCTTACTTGGTTAACTACTTGATTACATTTTGCCACGTCACCTAATATGCCAATTTCGTGTGTATAGCTAAGTATACCTAGCATTGCTCGAATGAAAAACCTAAACTTTGCGGAGACATCATTTTTGTTGGGCCACAAAGTTTATGGATTGAAGTCACTCAATAATGGTATGCTTATTTGACAAAAGGTGCTTCTCAAAGAACTTTTTTCCAAAAAAGAAAAAAAAAGATTTGAATTTTCCCGTGTTCGATTAGGTTTTCAAAAGAGTTTAGCAACTATTTTTCGATATCTATTATTGAAAAGCTCGAAACCTATTTTCGAGAAATGGACATGGGCATGGTGCACGACCCAAGACTCCACGACATCCGGACCCTTAGTCGGACTCGACGACCCACCTAGCTTGGCAAGGAAATCCTTCCCTCGACCCGGGTCGACGGGCATTCCCCCCCTCGCTTGGACCTAAGACCTCGACCCGATGACCCAGCAACCTGACCCGACCCGACCCGGCCTTTTTCCAAACTTCCATTTCTACCCAAGCTCGGCCCATACAAAATGGAAGAGAGGAAGCAGCTCAACCAAAAAAAAATATATATATATCTCACCAACGTCAACGGCGCTTCCCCTAAAAAACACACAAAGCCTTATCTCCATCTTCCATCCCTCCCAACTCCCGGCGGCAATGGCGACGTTCACCGGCCTCTCCCTCCCTCCCAAAACCCTAACCCCTTCATCCGCCCCGCGCCCGCCCCTCGCGGCGGCGCTCGCTCCGCCGGCGGCCCTCCGTCTCGGCTCCGGCGAGCCGGGGCTCTGCTGGGGGCGCCGCCGCCGGCTGGAGCTGCGGAGGCCGCGGCCGCTCGTCGTCGCGGCGGCCGTCGATGGGGAGTACTCGTCGAGGCGGAGCAGCAGCAGCGAGCCGAGGGAGACCATCATGCTCCCCGGCTGCGACTACAACCACTGGCTCATCGTCATGGAGTTCCCCAAGGACCCCGCCCCTACCCGCGAGCAGATGATCGACACTTACCTCAACACCCTCGCCACTGTTCTGGGAAGGTGACTCTCTCTCTCTCTCTCTCTCTCTCTCTCTCTCTCTCTCTCTCTCTCTGTGTGCATGGATGTGCTCGTAGTTGTTGGATTTGGGTTTTGTTCCTGCGGTTATCTTGCGTCTGCGATTGATGGTAGGAATGTTATGGGCATTTGGTGGAGGGTTTGGGATATTGTGGATAGGAATTTGCTGAATGCTGATGTTTATTTGATTAGTGCTTCGAGTCGAGTCTGGACGACGTACACCACAGATGAATTAGGAAGAATTGCTACATAGAAGGGAACGTAGGTGACTTGTTGTGGGAATCCGGGGAGTCGCCAATTCGCAACGAACGCGTTTGGTTATAGAGAATTTCTGTCGCAGATGACCGGAAAGGCTGTGTTATGGATGTTTCATCAGATGGGTGATTAATGAGGGAAACATAAGAAATGAGATTTATTGGATTACTGTCATTTCGAGTGTAGAAATGAATACCTAGAGAATGGTTCGGCTTGGCTCCTCCTTTTGTTATGAATGGCTACCGCTTCGATATAACACCAAACAAGAGGATGTGATTAATTTGCTGCTTATCGTTCTGTAATTGCTCTTGAGTGTGATTACGGGATTTCGTTTCACTTCCTCTTTTGATTAGTTTTGAGTTCATTGATTGAATTTCGATAGATTGCTTTTTTAACTCTTGACAATTACATTGTGTCATTTGTCTCAGCATGGAGGAGGCAAAGAAGAATATGTATGCATTTAGTACCACAACCTATACTGGGTTTCAGTGTACTGTGGATGAAGCTACGTCTGAGAAATTCAAAGGTGGGGAACTAGATTTGAAACTGTGTGTAGTAGAGCCTTAGCATTTTCTTGGACTTTCCAATGTAGTTATTGCTGATTTGCGATTTCCATGCTTTGTAGGTTTGCCTGGGGTTCTGTGGGTACTCCCTGATTCATACATAGATGTGAAGAACAAGGATTATGGAGGTTCACTACTTTACACAATCTTTTTAATCTTGAGACATTCTTCATTATGATTGTCTGTGCCTTTTTCCTTTTCGAGAACAATGTCTAGCTTAACATTTTCCTCTATAATTGCTGTACTGATTTCAGGGGATAAATATATCAATGGAGAGATCATTCCTTGCCAATATCCCACTTACCAGCCAAAGCCTCGAAATAACTCTAGATATGAGAGTAAGAGGTATGAAAGGAAGAGAGATGGGCCACCACGTCAAAGGCCAAGACCTAAACAGGAGGCATCCAGCACTGACTCATCATCCTCGTGAGGTAATGTAGCATATCAGCCATGTTATCTCCGCATTCATTAGATACTTGGCGTATGCCAATACTTTCCCTGCTCCTTCAACCAGTCGATTGTGAAGTTTATTGCACACTGGATTATTTTGGCAAATCATATTACTTCATCTTTTTCTCTGTTCATGTTTTCCTTCAGGTGCATGGAGTTTTTGATTTCCAGAGGAAACGGCCTGGTTATAATTTCTTGTGCATCTTTCATAGTCTTGAGCTGATAAAGGATGATGCTCGGTCTGTGTGGCCTCATACTAGAAGATCTTTTTTTATGGAACAAGTATTGACAGACGCATGCTTTGTGCACTTACAAGACTGTAGAATGGTCGCATCTAAGGAACATGGCATTTTGTTCTTGTGTTCCTCCAGCTGAGTGTGGACAGAGATTAGTTTGTTGTTAATTCCAAAGTACTTCTTGCATGTCTCCTTGTAGTGTTGACGTCAGTATGATTTTCAAATTGCTCTTATCTTAGTTGCATTTGTTATGCTTGCACGGGTATCTTTAGTGTCAGATACCCTGGCTGGCATTTGGCTCCTCTATTGTATACTTTGATGGCGACTGAGTAGATTGGTTCTAAGCGGTGCCGTAACGAAACCCGGTCGGTGGATGGGGCGGCAGTGTTGGAGGTGCTAACTGGTGGAGAAAGGTGAAGGGCGTGGATTATTCATTGTAGTTGTGGCTTCTGTGTGGATATTTTTTTTTTTTTTTTGGTCGGAAGAGATATAGCTTTCATTACTTAGCCAACATCAGAAAAATGCAAAGTTTCAACATCTGAACATAAAATTAACAAAAGGGAATGCGGGGGGATGGGTAATCCAGTTGAGGGGGAGTTCTGCCGCTTTGTGAGCTTTTGCGACCCAACTCAATCCGCTGCTCGATTGGCTTCTCTGGGCTCGTGGGCTAATTTAACTTGAGGCATGTGGTTCAGGAGGTGTTTGCAATCTTCAATAATGGATCGGGCAGCCCATGCACTTTCGGTTTGGCCCAGAATGCACTGCACGGCTTCTAGATTGTCTGAGGAGATCAGAAACTCCTGTTTACTTCCCAAGTACACACCAGTTGTGGCTTCTGTGTGGATTAGTGTATAGTGTGGGAGTGATGGCAATAAGGACCGACCGTAGATGGAAGTTGTATATGGCCAAGGCTGACTGATGGGGGGAGGTGGTCGGGCTCCTAGGGGTGACGACGGCAAACAATGGCTGCTGGTGGTGGCGATCGAAATTGGTCAGCAGACCCAAAATTTTATACTCGGGGGAAGAAGCGAAGAAATTTGCTAAAATCTCGGGGCTGGTCGAGAAATCCTAAATGCAATCTTGAAAAACAGCTTAGAGAGTAGTCGAGGGTGGTTCTTGGATCTGCTGTGACCGGTGGTGGTCCGAGCAAATTTTGATAACAAGATGCTACTTGAGTTCCTGAAATGACTTTCTTTTTTAAGAAATGAAACTGGTTTTCCCATTTTCACTCGATTAAAGTTGAATTTCCTTTTTTCATGTGTAGCATGAAGTTTTGGATGAGCAGATCACTAGGAAAATGCAAGTGGAACTTATACAAGATTCTAGAGTCGAGTTGGCGGCCTTTGTCTTTTGGCGAATTTTGGCACGCATCGTACGCAAAGCAACGAGGTTGTCGAAATAATGGATGATCGAACGTGGTTTTTAGCGCCTCGGAAGTTTATTGGCACTCTTTTCAAAGTCACTCTTATCTCATCCCCTTTCGTTGTTGAGTGTTCCCCTCAAAAGCAAATTTTTGCCAATCTGCCAATCAAGATGACGTCGAAACTACTTTGTCTTGTCATATCATCACATTTAATAACCTTCCCGCACCGTCGCTATGATTCCCTACTTTCTCATGCGACACATCACATGGAGGCAACCTCCACCTGGAAAAACTTTTCGAAATTGGCAAGAGATTGTCTGACGGCATGTCCTGGGAGTATCTCTCTCTGAAAATGAATTTACAATATTGCTTCAATTTAATTTTTATGCTAGGATCAAGTTAATGCAATTCTATTCGATTGGCATAGGAGAAACCCGATTCTTTTTGTTTAGGGAAATCGGTAAGAGGGAGTTTTAATCGGAGCCATCAACTTGTCAATTTGGATCTATGTTCAGTTACAAATTTAGGCCAAGATGAGCCAACAAGTACGCCGCAACAAATCTCTCCCTTACATATGAGATTTTTGTGTTATGTGTGCTCTCCTTCAATTTGTGTACCATTGCCCTCTAATGCTTTCTCAACTTGAATCTCTAACATGTGTCTTTCAATCTCTATCTCAATCACCTTTAGGACGGCTACGTCCGGTGAGGACACCATTTGCCACCTCTAATTGATGAGTCATATTTAAAATTCCTTCTTCGATATACTTAAATATCTGAAATGGACTTGCGTCTTAAAGAAGCGAAATTACTACTCAGGTTTTTATTTTTTGGCCGAAGTTTCAAAAGTCAATTACACATGGTTACTCGTTTGAAAGTTGTATTTCCTTTTTCATGTATAGCATGAAGTTTTGGACGAGCAGATCACTAGGAAAATGCAAGTGGTATAACCCAAGCTCCTACTCAGTCGAATGAAGGCCTACGTTTACAAGATTTTGTAGTCTAGTTGGTGATTTTTATGTTTTGGCGAATTTGGCACGCCTCACACGCGAAGAAATTGAAATAATTAATGATTGAATGTCGTTTTCCGCCGGGGAAGTTCGTTGGCACCCTTTTTAAAGTCGCTCTTATCTCATTTCCTTTCATTGTTGAGTGCCTCAAAAGTAAAACTCACCGATCAATATGACGTTGAAACTCCTTTTGTCTTGTCATAACATCACATTTAAAGTGCCTCCCTCACTCTCGTTATGATTCCCTTCTTTCTCAAGAGACTAAACCACGTGAAGGCAACCTCCGCTGGCAAAAATTTGTCAAAAATGGCGAGAGATAGTCTCACCGTATGTCTTGTAAGCATCTCTCTCTGGAAATGAATTTACAAGACCGCCCCAATTGGTCTTGTTTATACTAGGATCAAGTTAATGCAATTCTTTTTGATTGGCACGTTTTTCGCATAGGGAGATTGGTAAGAGGGAGTTTAAATCCAAATTATTAATATATTCAATTGAATCCATGTTTATTTATAAACTTAAATCAAGATGGGCCAATAAGTGCATCTCAACAAATCTCTCTCTTACTTGTGAGCGTCCTATGTTTTGTGCGCTCTCCCTCAATTCATGTACCATTGTGCTCTAACGCTTTGCCAACTTGAATCTCCAACATATGTCCTTCAATTTTTACCTCAATCGCCTAGGAGTGGCTACGTTTAGCTAGAAGTCAGAGGACACCATCTGCCGCCTCAATTGCAAAGTCACATTCACATTTCATTCTTTGAGATACTCACCAAATGATGATTATACATGTTGGGCTCGACCCATTCAAACCATAAGCTATCATACTTATTAGGTCAACGCAGTCAAAGTTTAAATCATTTGCTGGAAGAGATTGTTAAGAGAAAACTCAAATCCAAACCCATTAATATATCCACCCACTTATACTAAAAAATTTTAAGGAATGAGTCATGAGCCAACCCTACTTTGTACAGATGAGACTTTTTTCACTCAACATATCCAGACGTGCACTTAGACAAATTCAGATGACGCTATCTATATCTAGTGGCGATAGATAAGTATTGGGTGGTGGGTGAAAAAAGACAGAGTAGACCCAATTTCTCAAAGCAAGCTGAGACATTAGCAAAGCAACCGGTTACTTTTGTCTCTCGAAGAAAAGTTTCATCTTTTCTTCAAGAACATAGTCTCAACACCAGAGGCAGTTCCTGATCAAGCTGATTCCTGAAGAGACCTGCAGAAGCTGAGCAATTCCTGATGAATTTCTACTACCCCAATTACCATGACTCAGGCCATGGCGATGGCGGGTATCATCCAAATTCTTATGATTCCCCCAGCAATTTCGGTTCTTACTATGACTACAAGCTCAATAGCGAGCCTGAGTTCTTCGATCAAGTCCCGGCTTGGCACTACACATCTTATGACTATGTTCCTCCTCAGCCCACGATTTCATACTCTGCCTCCGCTTTCAGCCACTCCGACTTGATCACGGTCCACCCAAATGCCTATTACAGCAGTAGTTATGATCCGAAGTCGACCGGTTTTGTGATTAGGTACTCGACGGTGGAGTTCGAGCCTGATTTTGAAGAGTACGATCCGACACCTTATGGCGGGGGTTACGACCCTTCTCTCACTTATGGGAAACCCCTCCCACCGTCTGCAGAAATCTGCCATCCTCATTCCACAGGGGTTCAAGATGCGCCGTTGCCAGGCGGTGTTCGAGACGGAATTCCCAAATTGCCTATTGCTGAAGCGGAGAATGAGCAAGCAAGAAAACCTGAAGCAGCAAACGAAATTGTACCGGCCAAGATTGATCAGGAGGTGCAAAACTCTTCCCATCAAACAGAAGAAGACTCAGGCGAAGATCGTGGAGAGAGCGAGCAAAGTCACAATGAGAATTCGGGCTACTCTCCTTGGGACGGTTATGGAGGCGGGTTCCAGGGGACGGCACCCCCGGCTCCTCCAGGATGCGGGTTGGATGCTTGGGATATATGCGATGGTATATTTGGGTACTGGCCTTGCTTGTCTAAGGACTACAGGAGAGGCTATGGAGTTGAACGAATTGATGATAGAGAATGTTGCAGAAGGAATGAAGATCAGTGGCAGGGCACTGTTGATTGTTTGTTTGGAAGCACCAACCCTTATGCCGAACGAAGGTATGATCCACAAGTGAGTTCTGGGCACTACTCTGTGCATGCGTATGAAAGGCAAAGCGAAGGTCAATTGTACTATGAACAGGTTGAGTATGAGAATTATGGAGATTCAAATTCTTGGTAGGTCAAATATCAGGATTGTCTCTGCAGATCGGAATGAATCTGAAGCGTTGATTTTGTGGGTTCTGTGATTAGATCCGTCAGGATGGCCGCCATGAGGTCTTACTGTCATGTTTTCTTCGATTTTTTCTTACAGCTTAAGCTTTGACGCGACTGGAGTAGTAGAACAGAATTGAGAATGTTCTCATTGAAGGGGGAGGTGAAAATTCACAGACCTGTGGTCTAGAGATATGACATCCTCAAAACTTTTTCTTGTTTTTCTTGTTGCAATCTTTAGGAGAATCGATGGCACAATGAATCAGATGGGGGAACTTCCTGCCACGTACTCTTTCATCCAACTTATGATTGGCCCCTTTTTCATTTTCCACTTATGCTCTCAAAAATCAAATATGGCCTCAAATTATCACGTTTTCTGGTGACTGCAAATATTGATCTGAGCTGTCCCGCCATGAATTACGTCTTACGATTGCTTTGCTGTACTAGATTAACATGGAAAGAAATTTAGGTGGTGGAGACGGTAGGGATTCAGTAATATTTTGGCAATGAAGCATCTCGAGCACATTGTTTTGAATCATGAAAGGAGGAGGTTTATATCATAGCTTACACTAGTTTTAAATGCATCACCATTCACCATAATGTGGAAATGAGTATTGTGCTATTTTTGTATATTTTTATGTTGAAGAGTACATAAATTAATTTATAAAATTTACAATATAGGTATTTGAGATACAAGATGTTATAATATTTATTATTATCAATCATGATCAATTAGGGATACACGCAATCAAGAGAGATGACACCCAATCCTATGACATGATCTCTAACATTAAAAAAAGACCTTTGACTTTGATCATATCATTTGTTAGAGTGATTTCTCTTAACATTTCTTTTCTTGCACACTACACTACGTCTTGGCACACGATACAGATCAATTTTGGGTATCCCGATTACCCCCGATCACTTGAACATGATTGGTCTTTTATTTATATTAAAAAGTTTAGAAGTAAAGTCATGTGTTATACAGATCTTCATGGTGGGATCCATCACAATAAATAAATAAATAAATAAATAAAAGAGAAAGGGAAAGAAGAAAGAAATTGGACGCTTTAAGTGAAAATGGGGCAAGACGCACGAAAGGTAAAAAAGAAAGAATAAAAGAAAGAGAGAAAGGAGATGAGAGATAAAGAAGAGGAAGAAAGACAAGGAGAAAGGAAAAGAAGAGGGGTACTCACCATGCAGTCAATTCAACTTCAATTTGCAATCAATGCTCGCATGCCCTTCATTCATCCAATCAGAATTATTTGGGATTAGGGCACAAATTTGACATTCTATGGATTTTAAATTATGAGATTCAATTGAAAAGTCGATGAGCTATAGATAATTTAGAGATGGCAAAGTTGTAGGATTTTACAGAAATCCATTTGAATTTACAATTTGCCTGGAAACAAAATTTTGAAATTGGCTGGGAGTGATGAACACTATGCAACTGGCGGCTTTCAAGTTGAATTTCATTCGTTTTTAGCTCGATTTTGGGTCAGCCAAGTTATGGGCCCTCTAGTACTTTGAAGTATCTTTCTTTTGATGATAAGCTTGCTTGAAACAAGATTTGATGGAGATAGTTATGACGTGATCGAATTTTGCTCAAGCTCTGCATTGTGGATAACTTTGAATATCCACTTTGGTTGATAGTTTTGTCAATATGTAGAAGTCGTTTTGCTAACGTAGTATAACCATTTCATAGTCAATATATTGTTCTACTTGATTTCGATGTTGTTTCTTACTCATTTGATAGAATCACAAGATTGATGGTTCAAGTAACGTTTACTATTTGGTTTTGAGCATTCCCAGGTGAGTGATACCGATGCCTTCTTTAATTTTGTAAAACTCATGTACTAATGTAATGGTAACTTGATATATACACATTTTGCTATGTAAAGCTGGATAGAATGTTTACTACTTTTGGGTTATCGTGGGATGGTTCGATAAAAAAAGGTTATGCATATTACTTCATGCGTTTGATTTATGAGATAGCTATACAAATATTATGTGTTTTGGGTTGTGAAACCAATTGCGATAAGAACCAATAAATGATTAAGTGCTACATGATAAAGTAAATTCGTATGAGCCACCTCTAGAGTTTTGTAGTTAAGTGCTAAATGCTACATGATGACTCGAGTCATATGAGAGCCACCTTTAGGACTTTGTACTATTGATATAGATTGATCAAGAACTTAGTGCTACACAATAAGGTGAATTTGTTCACCTCTATAGCTTTGTATTATTGATATATGTTGAATAACGTAAATTTGTGGGAGTCACCTCTAAAGCATTGAGTTAAATATTAAGCATGAAATATACCATTGACATGAGATTTGATGAATTTGATTACTGAACTGAGCCAGTGATACTTGTTGATACTTATTTTGATATTATAGATGAAGGGAAATTCTGCTATGAACATGACTATGTTGAATTAATATTTAACACATTTTATTCTTGTGAGTTTGTTGTATTTTGAATTGGTATAAATGAATTATGTTTTTAAATTTTAAATGTGTATCATGAAAGCTTAATTCACTGGGCCATGGTTATTCATTCCATTCATCTTTCATTTTTTTTTTTTTTTAGGTCCCTCAACTAGCGACAAGTAAGACAATAGCCTTATGAATGGGGAACTTTTGGTAGTATAATTTTGGAGTATGAGCTTGGCTAGTTGTTTACTTTGTTATTAGTTTGTTGGGTTGATTGAGTTCTAAGTGTACATATTCTTTTGATGATTATAGAAATTATGATATTGTAACTACTATATTGGTTTATCATATATGCTTATAGATGAAATTATATATATTAATAACATGCTATTTATTTTTGTTTGAAGCTGCATCTCTCAAGTCGAAGGATCACCGTGTTATCCCCTATTTTTGTTAGTTTCGGGATGTGACAACTTAAACTTGCGAACTTCGTGCCACACATAAATCATTTCCTGCCTCGCACAAAAGCTATATCGCCAACCTTTATTCATGTGCGAGTTATGATGAGTCAATATGGTGCGTCAGATTCGACACGTTAAGCTGGTGGACTGTGGCAAAAAGGAAGCTAGAGAACTATACCAATTCCTCCTGCAATCGACGAGCTACCAACCTCAACCTATTTGAGAAGTGACAGCCCACCAGGCTCGAACCATAAATTGGGCACCAACCATTTCACAAATTGTAAATTTAATATTTCCAAATCATGAACAGTCCTAGACAAGGACTTTCAGGCCCGGCCTCGAATTTCCACCGGGCTATCCATCACGCCCTAATGATCAGCAAATCTGCCTGAGATGAGCATAGTACATGGCCCAAGTAAGCAACCGGTGAACCAAAAATCCTATGGTTGATTCTTCAAGCCCAAGCCCTCAAACCTTAAACCCCCCGAAACCCCAAAACCCTCGCAAACCTTTGCAGTTCCGAAGGTCACTTCCATTCCCACCGCTTGCTGCAGAGTGCCAAGGCTCAGACGCAGAAAATGACCGCGCCCTCCTCCTCTTTCCGCCTCCTCAGGCGCGCATTCTCCACCACCCCGCCGCCCGCCGGCGGCTCGGCCGCCACCCTCAGGTCGGCCCACGACTTCCTCTACAAGGAGCGCAGCTTGAAGCGCCTGGTCGCGCAGTTCAAGAAGTCGTCGGCCTTCGACCACTTCCGCACCAAGATCGGCACGTACCAGTACGCCGTCCGCCGCCTCGCCTCCGCCAGGCGCTTCGACATGGTCGAGGAGATCCTCGAGGAGCAGAAGAAGTACAGGGACATCGCCAAGGAAGGGTTCGCGGTGCGGATCGTAAGCTTGTACGGACGGGCGGGCATGTTCGAGCATGCCCAGAAGCTGTTCGACGAAATGCCTGGGCTGAGCTGTGAGCGCACGGTGCTGTCTTTGAATGCCCTCTTGGGTGCTTGTGTTAATTCCAAGAAGTTTGATAAGATGGAGGAGCTGTTCCGCGAGTTGCCGGGAAAGTTGTCGGTCGACTGGGACTCTGTTTCCTATAATACTGTTATAAAGGGGTACTGCGCGAAGGGTTCTTTGGATTCTGCGATTTCAATGCTTGATGAGATGGAGAAGAAGGGCTTGGAGCCAGATTTGGTCACGTTCAATACGCTCCTCTCTGGGCTTTATCTGGGTAACAGAAGTGCTGATGGGGACAAAATTTGGGCTAGGATGGAGGAGAAGAACATAGTTCCTGACGTCAGGAGCTACAATGCAAAGTTATATGGATTGGTTTCGCAGAGGGAAATGAAGGAAGCTGTTGAGACGATTAAACAAATGAGGATGAAGGGAACCGACCCAGACATTTTTAGCTTCAATGCTTTGATTAAGGGTTATGCTGAGTGTGGTAATCTGAACGATGCTAAACTGTGGTATAGTGAAATAGGAAAGAGTAATTTTGACCCAGATAAGACGACATTTGGGACGCTAATTCCGCTTGCTTGCCAGAAGGGAGATGTTGACTTTGCATATGAGCTGTGTGAAGAGATTTTCAAGATTCAATGCCTTGTTGATGGGGCAGTATTGCAGCTTGTTGTTGATGAGTTGGTGAAGGAGTCAAGGATTGAGGAAGTGGAGAAGCTTGTGCAGCTTGGGAAGGTAAATAAGTACCGCCGTTATAGCTTGCTACTTCCAGCCAGCAAGTAAACGTGGCTGTAGGTCTCTTGGTTTTTGCTTACTTGATTTGAAATCAATAATCTCAGTGCAAATTTTAAGGCTGAAAAGGAATTTCTCGGTGCTAACATCTCGGTGGTTTAGCTTCGAAATGAAGTTCGGTGATCCATCCCTGTACTCTTACTTAACATGAAGTATTCAATACTTTGATGTTTTTGTATCTATCCAATGTAATCTCTTTTTGAATTTTGAAAGTACTAGGAGCAGGTTATTTGTTACTGAGATATTAAGATTACAGGCAGTTGGCCAAGATAGTGTTTCATTGCTTCTTAGTTGGCAATGGTTATTCCTGATGGTTGCTATTTAGTTCCAATGCTGTCATTAAGTATCATTCCTGTTACTTTACAATTTTGAATTGTGTATCTCCTAAATGAGGTTGAGTCTACACATGTACATATGTAAGTATTGTCTATGTCATAAATTGAAAAATCTAATCTGATGTGGACTCTACTTATCCTCTATAGGTTAAAAGAATGTTCAGAACAGGATTGGTTTTAGTGCCCATACTTTGCAGACCAAATTTATTGTGCATCTTGAGCTGATAATAGGTGATCCTTCGTTGGCATATCATAATGTTTAGAAGATTTTATTGTGGAGCGGGTATTAACATATCCATGGTTTTTACTTATAAGACAGTAGAGCGGTCCCATATAGGGAACATGGCATTTAATTCTTATATTCCTTCACACAGCGACTGGTTCAATGCCAAATTCTGACCTGAACCAGCTAGCTCCACCCAGTGACCGGGGCTGGTTCCAAGGTAGAACCAGTTTTGAACTTACCCTAATAAAATGGTGGCTGGTTCCAAGGTAGAACCAGTTTTGAACTTACCCTAATAAAATGGTGGCTGGTTCCAAGGTAGAACCAGTTTTGAACTTACCCAGATAAAATGCGACATCTCTCTCTCTCTCTCTCTCTCTCCGTGCTTTGTGAAGCCAAGACTGCTCTTGTCATCTGTATGAGTTTGGAGTAGTTTGAGGTGTCAGATTATCTCGTATAGCCTCCCTCCCTAATTCTATTTTGTTATCTTAGATTCTCCAAATTATGTTTTTGTTTTGTTTTTTTTAGCTTCTTTTCATTTATTCCAGTTCGTCTTATTTGGGACAGTTTTGATGGGTGTATGGTTCCTCGCTCTTTCCAGTCTTCTTTGAAAATTCAAAGGAAATGAAGATGATGGCTCCTTGTTTCGTCTGGTTATTTGCCTGAAACCAGGGATTAAAAACAGACAGAAAAGCAAGCCAGTTTTGGGTCTAGGTGGAACCTGGAACCATATGGCTGGCTTGGTTCATAGATCAGACTTGTTTGGATTCCGTTCCAAAAATTGGGAATTAACTCTGATTTGGTAGGTTCCAGGCTTGGAACTGATCACCTCTAATCTCTAGCATTTCCTCCATTGGCTGACACTGGAATTGTCATCATTTTTGAAGACCCACTTGCATCCCACTATCTTTTGCTCCTTTAGAGATGCTGCCGACACGATTGACTCCTCCACCTCCTCTCCCATAGAACCATATACTACTGAGCCTCTACACAAGATACCGCCTCTCAATGTGAGAGCGGTTCCTCCTCCTCCACAGTAGAACCTCAAGCAACACTATTAGAAGTAATGCAATTTCCAAAACCATATCTCTTTGGTTCTCTAATCTCTCTCGTTCTTTGTCTATGACAGTGGAATATGACATCTCTACGAGCTCAACCTCGCCGCTAGCACTGTCCTCTGCACTTGGTGAACACTTGTTCTCTTCAACACTTGGCTCGGGACCTATATCCTCACTACATGTGTGTGTTATCTATTGAGCGTTCGCTTGAAGCTTCACTTGTCTCTTGGCTCCATGATGTCTCTACTATCTCTATCGTCTCAATCTTTTATTGACATCTAAATTTTGACTATCTTGATTAATTATTCATCATATAAGAAAAAATAGGGATCGATCTTGAATCCTAAACCAAAAATATCAATTGTATGATTCATCTTAGTATTGAATTGCATGCATGGTACATTCACTTGCATTTTAGGATTATTTGAGTCTCAAGGAGCTAGAGATGAGCTAAACAAGTGAGCCGGAGAGGCAATTCAAGGTCATGGAATGAACTTGAAATCAAAAGAGAAGTATTCCAACATTTTTAGAACCTGAATTAAAGATAAGGTTGAAATTTGAAATTCCAAGAATCTTGGAGTTCAAACTTGAACCCGAGAAGAAAATCGGGCCCTAAACCTAAAATTCCAACATTGTGGGAGCCTGAGACAATTCGATGAGCTCAAGAATGCATGTTCCAAAAATCTAGAAGGGGATATGGCCGGCCATTTGAAGAAGATTCCCAAATCCACACTCAACTTCAAAAAATGAAATGCAATCTCTAGTGGTTATCTCAATTGGACAGTTATAGACAGTCACCATTTTATCTGCATTCTTGTGAGCCATTATATCGATTTGAAATCTCACTTTTATCAATAGATAGGGTCGGTAAATATCTGAATCTTGCATATCGGTTATAATTTTTTTGTCACTCTTATTGCATGATTTCTTAATTCTAATTGAATGAGACTGAATTGGCCTTATAAATAAACCCATTCATCAGCTGAAGGGGGATATACGTTTATATTCACACAATCGGCAGCTTGAATGAAAGAGAGACAATAGATGTACCGCCGCATCTCATGTCTATGTCATATGACCTTATGAATCAGTCGAGGTTGAAATTGTTTTAAACGGTCAAATCTAACGGGGGAAAAAGTGTCCAAAAAGTCCTACATCTTTTGCATTTGTGCCAATTTAATTATAAACATTTTATTGGTGCCAATTTAGTCTTAAACATTTTCACTTTGTATCATTTTAGTCTTTTTTGACTAATTTTGGTCGGACTTTGCTGATTAGGCGCTGGTCGACTAATGTGGCATGATCGGTGCTGATATGGATAATTTTTTATGATATTTTAATATTTTTTGAGTTATTTTATTTTATTTTTCTTTTTTCTTTTTTCCTTTCTCTAGCAATCGGTTGGAGTAAGGAAGAGGAGAAAGAAAAAAGAAAAAAAAAAGAAAAGGAAAAATAAAATAAAATATAATAATAAAATTCAAAAATATTAAAATATTATTAAAAATCATTTACGTCAGTCGATTGACGCCTAGTTAACAAAATTTTGCCAAAATTAGCCGTAATTGACTAAATTGGCGCAAAGTGAAAATGTTTAGAATTAAATTGGCACAAATAAAATATTTATGGCTAAATTGACACAAATACAAAAAGTTTAGGATTTCTTTGACACTTTTCCCTCTAATAGGGTGTTAATAAGTTGGTGTTTTATTGCAAAATACTTATTGTGGGAAGAAGGCATTCTCTGTTTCCCTGCAACAATTTTTTTCTATCTAATTTTGGCTTTTTTTTTCTTTTCCTCCTCTTCCTATTACCTATAAGACAGTGATGAATCCAAAGTGGCATTTAGGTAAAACTGGCAATTCTTGTCATCACCCGTTAGTTAGACATGATACGTAACTGTACTTGGGTTTCAGTTTGGCATAAAAGAGTTCATGTCATAAATGGGTCAATCTATTCAGGGCTTAGCAAAAATCATGTCTTAAAAGGATACTTTTCACTGATTTAATGTGCATAATTTGGAGTTTTACAACATGCCCCATTTGTGAAAGTACATAATTACTCGAAAGTACACGTGCCATGATCTAAAATTTATTCGTGAAAGGAATACTTTTCACTAATTATAGTTTTCTCATATAAATCCGTACGATTTTGCGATACAGCATACTTGGGCTAAACTTTTTCTTATACAATCGGTCCAGAATTTAGTGGATACATGGACGAAAATTTTGAAACCTCAGTCGTGCAAAGACAAAAATACTTGACCTCGTGTGTTTACTAGATTAGATCATGTCATAATGAATTAAACGGCTCTAACTCTATCGGTTTGCAGCTAATTTGATGTTCTTGATCTGTCGTATGGGAATGCATCACCCGTTTGTAAGAAGACACGAAAATACAAATAGGTTTGGATTTGACATTAACAAGTCCATGTCATAAAGAGGTCGATCTATTTAAGGCACGACAAAATCATGTAAGTAGGTGCATTAAAAAGTTGCACCTACTTAATTCTTTTTTTTTTGAATTAAGTAGGTGCAAGTAGGTGCATGTAAGTAGGTGCATTAGTGGATACATGCACCTACTTAATTCATTTAGACAGGAGTTGACGTGTTTAAGTTAACATCTTAATGTGTCATTTTTTGAATACTATACGTCTAGGCATGTGTCATACTCATATCTAAAGAATTTTGTTCTTAAAACTATTTTAACATAGTACGTGTGTCAAAAAACAATGAAAGGTACTAGAAAACATATTTAAACATACAAAAACAATAGAATATGAAAAAAAAAACAATAATTCAACTGTATAATTAAGCAATATTGTAAAGGAAAATTACTCATGCTGTTGAGAAACTCGTTGCAATGTAACGTTTTTTCACATATCGTTGTGGATAAATGTGGCTTATGTACTCTCTTGTTGTATACTGGTTATAATATTGCATTTTGTATTGCATTTTGTCAAAACAAAATTACAGTAACCCACTTGATAATCGTGTTAGTTGTGTTATGTGACATGTTTTATTAAGCTTACAGTGTTTGTGTTGAGACATTTTGACATATTCAATGAATGTGTAACATTCAGATTAGCCACATTAGTATCACACTCCCCTCTTGATACAACATGATTAACACGACATGATACAAATTTCCAACCCTAGACAGGGCCACTGAGCCCACAACATGAGATAGGTGCTAAGTAAAAATTGGGTAATTATTTTCCATAATATGTGGGCAACAACGCATGTTTTTATTTATTTGTGCATTGAGAAAATCATTTTTTTGAGCGCACATCATGCCACTTTAGCTGCGGCTAGAATCGGTCCAACACTGAGAAAAATGAGAAGCAACGACTGTACATGGTGTCTAGGGAAATGAGGAGCAACAACCCTACATGGTGTCTAAGTTAGTGAACAAAGACACAAAGCCCTCATAAGTTTTGTTATTGTAATTAATTACACATAGATATGATATAACAAAATCCTTGAAAATCATATCATATCTTATCTAATTCTATTTTGGCTAAAAGTCCATATGACTAAACATAGCCATATGGTCGATGATAAAGATGCAAAGCCCTTAGTAGGTAGGGCCTTTAAAGAGCAATGACTTCATGTGGTGTTCAAGGAGAGGGAGAGAATGGCTGTCGTCGTAATTGTACATCAGCGGGACCATCCTGGCTGTGTTCAGGGAGGCCTTGCTGAAGGACTTGGTGAATGGTTGAGGATAGAGACACGCCTTGTTGAGCCTCTTCCATGCCTCCGAGATCATCTTCTTCACATGGTCTCGTGCCGCTTCTTCTGAAGAGCCTTGGAATTCTCGCTTGTAGCATTCCACATATGACCCATCTCGGCCATCTTGGAACTCGTCCTGTCACCATTGCTCAGGTATTAGTGGAATAATCCTCAAAAGGGAGGGCAAAGAAGAAGGAAGAGAAAGCATTTACAACTATTGTACCTTTAACTCTATGCTCGATCAAAGCCCATCAAATACAAAAGAGAAATATTTATGTGATTATCTTTAATTTATTATGAGAGTAATAATAGGCCACAACAAAGTAAATAACAAATAATTAGAAAATATTATGTGGTCCATTTGTACAAGAATTTGGGGCTCATGGTAAATGAAGAGAAATGATTTGATAACAGATTTTAATCTACTCTGAGAATAACCGTTTGTTCTGGATCACAAAAAATCAAATAACAAATTATTATAAATTATCGTGAGGTCCACTTGTTCAAGAATTTGTGACTTGCAATAAGTTGTTATTTACATAGTAACTTAAAGATTGTTATGTTAGTAAAACCTGTAAATGGATTCGCCCAAAAAAAGAGAAGCTTTGTTAAAAAGGACAAGTGCACGATATTTTCATGACTCACCTCGGCACTTCCCAAGTCGTCCCAAAGACGAAGAATTGAAGCTGTGGAAGATACAATTTCAGGTATATTTTCTAAATGATCAACACTTTCGGGGGCGATTCTCTCACCCAAGATGAAGAATAAGTGGACCAACAAGACGTGCACTCCGGAGCTGACAATTGCGTTGTCCAAGTAGTCTTGTGTTGTCGGGGAGTGACCACTGGCAAGCCATCTTGCCTCCACCAAGAAGGCATTTAGCAGGCTTGCCCACTGTCCATGAATTGGAGACTAAATATAAAAAGAGGATGCGCCATTTTATTATACGCGAGTCCACGTGAATTTACGTGCTAATATTTACATGTCGTAAAATTTTCAGCTTCCTTGATCAATGCAAAGGAAAATGTGTGCGCTGTAAAATTTAGATTCAGTAAAAAGTAATAAGTAAAAGTCAATTCAATCATCCTAAAATTCGTCCATGCTTCTAAGTAGTAGTTAAGAGAAGAAAGAGAAAGGAAGAAATGTGTGTTTTTTTTTTTTTTGGGGGGGGGGGGGGGTTGGGGGGGGGGGGGGGGAGTGAAAAGTTGTACCGTCTTCCGTAAGGAGCACAATGGGTTCCACCCATGATTTTTGTACACCGCCAAGCTGAATTCATTGGTAATATCATCCAAAGCATGAAAGCACATCCTCATGTAGTCTGGTATGTTGTCTTTCTCAGTGCATTCCCATCTGACAGATCGAGAAAACCAAATCAGCAACAAACCGATAGAACTAGACATTACATCATGGACTTATCTTGTATACACGTGACTTCAAGAATTTTTGTCCTTGTACAATTTGTGGCTTTAAAATTTTCATGCACGTGTCCACAGGACTTGGGACCGCTTGCGTAAGAAAAACTTCCAAGTATGCTAGGATAAGTGAAAAGTATTCTTTTCACGTGCAGGTTTGAGATCAGGCACGTGTACTTTCGAGTAGTTGTCTACAGTGAAAATACATAGGCATGCTAGGACCGATATTGTGTGTGCAAAAAGAGACTTTCACGGATGGCGCTCAATGTAAAACGCCAAATTATGTACCTGTTGAAAACACCCGTGAACGCGGTGAGATCTTCGATCGTGCCATAGACGTCAAAAATGTCGTCGATGATGTAGATGAATGAGATGGGTTTGGTGACGAGCACTCTCTCCTGGGACAAGCCTGTTTCGGTGAGGATGGCCATTGGCCACATGTACCACTTCATTGGCTGGTCCCTTGCGTATTTCAGTTCCTTTGCCATGCCCAGTTCTTTCCACCAACTGATTAAACATATGAGAATATTAGTCAAGCTAGTCACCACACAAGCAAAGTTGTTAAGGAAATCTAATGGAGATGTGATGGGTGGCCACATGGTATTTTTAACTAGTTATATCCACAACTCTTGATAGAAAGTTTGGATCATGTGTACGTACTTCGAGACTTGGAGGATTTCCCGTTGATGCACGGATCTTACAATGTTCGTGTCCAAATGGGCAAGTTCCCCTAAATTCTTGGTCCAGCTATACGAATGTCCCACAAAATTCCTAAAAAAATCATTAGCCGTGAACCTGGCCAAGCTCTTGTGGAACGGATTGCCAAGTGAATTTCTCACGAATCTATCTCGAACATGGTCAAGATCGGCCAAAGATGAATGGAGGCGTTGACGGGTTGACTCTCCTACTTGATCGAGAGCATCTTCTCCTTCAATGCTAAGTTGGGAAGCTTCAAATAAACTTGTCAACCCCAAAATGTCGCTGCCCTGTGGCTTTTTATTCTGAGTCCCATCATTCATTTTGTGTAGAAACCGTTGAAACACATCTGTACATTAAATGTGGAAAAGCTAAATTATGTTAGAATTCTGGTAGTAGACGGGAAGTAGACATCGTGTCCCCACCCTCTTGACATCCGGGTCAAATTGTAAGAAAAAGTAAAGGCAAAGAAGTGAGAGATCTATCTTTACCAAAAAAAGAAGAAGTGAGAGATCTATTTTGATACTACTTCTGTTAATATCTTTCGCATTCCCCCAGCAGCCATCACATTAGTCAGGGAACAGTATTTGATATCATGAAGGGAAGGAGATTTCATTCACCTGAAGGAACAGGATAGCCTCCTTGCCTCAAGAGCCGGAAACGAAGTGCTGCTTCATGCAGATTATCGGCATCAATGGGACGAGAATGAGATCGACACGAGGAGATCAAAAGATGCCTCTGCAAGATCGCCTCGATCTCATCCTCAAAATGGTAGTCAATGGCGAGACGTCGGAGAGCATCCACCATTACCAAACTTTCGAGCGAGTCTCCTCTTACTTGCTTCAGCAGTTGCTTCACTTCTTCTAATCTCCTCTCGTGCCGCCCTCGAATATCTTCCTGAAACACAACGATAAGGATATCATGTCTTTACGTTTTCCTTTCAAGATTCAAATACAAGATGAACCTATTCAAGTGTTTCTTGTCGATTCTAATGATTAAGTGATAGCAAACGAGTGAAACTTTTTAAATCGTCGGTGTTCAGAACAAAAAGAGTCACATGAGAAGAAGGGACAAACAAACCTCAGTGGCAAGGTTCCTCTTTGCAGTTGGGCGAGTATGGTCCTTAGAAGGAGTAGAAACCAAGGTCTGATGTGAGGAAATACTCCATTTGTTGTTCGTTGAGGAGAGAGAATTTGCATTTTGCAGGTGCTTGTTCTTGTCTGTCTGAGAAGTTCCTTTAGAAGCGAATGGACCATGCAAGAAAGCGAAGGTTGCTCTTGACAAGGCCATTATGGCTGAGTATAGAGAGTCCTTCGAAGAGAGGGATGAATGAGAATGCGAGGGGGATTACTTATTAGTTCATAATGATCCCATTTGTTCACTATGTCCTATTTATAGGCAAGTGGAAATGTTCAAAGTCCTTCAATGCGATGCACCTATATAACGTACCACACGTGTATGGGACCCTAGAGTTTGCTTTTCATAATGATCATGATGGCGGACTCAAGGCTATGGAACTTGGGTGTGGGTCTTTTGTCAAAATTAAATGGCCTTATGTGCCCAACACAACTTGAACCGACATATGCTTATGATGTGTGCAACCCATATGATCTAGAAATGTATGATATCGCCTAGCACATAAAAAAAATTATTCATTTTTTAATGTGATTTCAAGTGAATTTGCAAGGTTTCTAATGATATTGAGTATTAAAATATATCTCAAATTTGAGTTCATAAACAAAACTTGTCCACTGATGAATTGTAAGTTGCATTCTTAAATAGACATTAAAAATCGAGCAAAGTTGAACAAGTACTTGCATGTGCACTACAATTGAATTGGTTATGTGTGACCCATATGATCTAAAAGCATATTATACGCCTTGCACATAAAAAAAATTACAAATTATCACTTGTTTTTGCATGATTTTCGGGAGATTTGCAGAATTTGTAATGGTATGAGTATAAAAATATGTTTCAAATTTGAGTTCATGAACAACATTTGATTAGAGATGAATTGTAAGTTGGATTCTTTTCTGGACATCCGAAATCCAGTAAAGTCCTATAGGGCAACTATTTTTACGAATTGGAGTAGGCAAACAATAGTAGAAAAAGTCCCACTTTCACTTTGTTTCCTATCTCGACTCGATTGCTCTTCTTGTACCGAGTTCAAGCTTCTAACTTCTTCTGGAGGTGGTATCTATGTAGTTATCATCAAAATTTGTTATTGCTATTGCTATCCACTCGAAGTCATCTCATAGAAATATATCTATATCAAATATTAAGTTATCGAATTAAACTAGATGATTGATTTCCTTCTATAATACAATTTCTGCAATCTTCTACTAATTTATCTTGGAATGAAGACACCAAAAATGCCATAATTTTCGTATAACGCTCACCTGTGATACGTTTGGCAACCATTTTGATCCCAAGAATAATTTCTTCTCAGAAATGATTCTTCTTAATAATGTTCTTTAGATCAATTCTAAGCATTTGAAGGTATTTAGTAACTTCAATAAATTTTTATCCCTGAAATAGAAATGTGTTTGGTAACCATTCTGATCCCAGAATAATTTATCCTTAGAAATGATTCTTTTTAGTTTTATTCTCTAGACCAGTTATGAGCATTTGAAGGTATTTAGTAAATACCTTAAATTTCTACTCTTGAAATAGAAAAGAATTTAATATGACTCTTAATTTTTTTGTGACTTATAATTTCTTTTAATTCTTTTAATACTTTTATTATATATTTTTCTTTTTCCTTCCCTTTTCTTCTTCTCTAGCTGGTCAATGGCTAACAATCAGCTGGGCGAGTTTTGGCAAACTCGCTGGATCCTCATTAGGCCAAGGCGAGGTTTGACAAATTCACTGAAGCCTTGCTAGCCAAGGCAAGGTCGAGCCTCGCTAGTAGCCAGGCGAGCTTACCAAACCTTACTCTACCAGTTGCTGGCCATCACTGTGGTCGTCAACCAACAATGAAGGATAAGAAGAGAAAAGGAAAATAAATGAAAAGAGAAAAAAGAAAAAGAAAATGATTTGCCTTGATTTCGGAGTTGTTCTTGAGAACAAGGAAACAACTTTTTTTTTTTTTTTTAATTTCTTGATTGTGATCAAAATCTATTCTCAGGAACAAATTGCTCCTAGGTTTAAAAAAGATACCAAACTGAATTCTGTTCTTATTTTATTTTATTTTATATTTCGGGTAATAAAAGAATATAATTAGGTATTATTTGACACGTTACCAAATAGGCCCTTAAGTGCTATAAGTATTTTTTGATCACTTGAATTCCATAACTTTGAAAAAAAATAATCATTTGAGTGCTATAACTTTCACTTGATCACTTAAGTGCCAAAAATTTTAAAAACGTTCATCTAAGTGCTAAAATTTGGATGTGGCATAACACTTACGATGAATATTTTTAAAAAATTATAGCACTCAAGTAATCGATTGAAATTTTTTATAGCATTCGGGTAATCAGAAAAAAAAAGTTATAGCACTAAAATGAGCTTATACATAAATTATTGCATTTAAGTGATAAAAAAATATTGTAGTACTCAAGTGAGCAGTGTATAAAAATTATGGCATTTGTGGTGTCAAACTCATTTATCTTAGCTAAAGAGGTGAATTTGGGATTTCTAACCCAATTTCAAACTTGAAACTGACCGGTGATAAATAAAAATTAAGTCCGCCATAAATCTGAGTTGGTTTTCAAATAGGAATCTTGAACACAGCCCACTCAAATGTGTAGAAGCAAGAAACTTATATAATTTACTTTCTTTGTATATCTGGAATAAATAGTCATACAACTCACATATATATTACTACTAAAATAATTATTTGCCCGACAACTAATACCCGAAAACGAACTCTATCCTTACACGGGCAATATAATTTATTTTTCTTGTTTTTACAAAATTAATAATTGCTTTTCCGTTTTACAAAGTAGCCTTTAGATTACAAAGGAGTAGTTACCTAACATAACTAATAGTCATAATTAAAAAAAAAAACTAATTATGTAGAGAAAAAAACTACAGCGACAATGCGTTGGTGCTTATTAAATAAGTAAACTTTTATTAGGAAATTTACCAAAAACGCACCCTAAGTTTATTACACTTGTGCCAATTCAGTTCAAAACATTTCAATTTCTCAAATTTAGTAATAAATCTTTTGATAAATTCTCAATTTAGTCATTCTAGCCAATTTAAATAAAAAAATCACTAATGTAAATGCTAATTGTCCTATGTGGTACGTCTAGCGTTGAAGTAGACAATTTTTATAAATTTTAAATAAGTTTATGATTTTTTATATTTAATATATATATATATATATATATATATATATATTTCTTTTCTTTGTTTTCCTTCTTCCTCCACCGATTGCTGAGCCTTGGTGATCACCTTAGGACAAATCATAAAAGACTAAGCCTCGCACTATTTCTTGGTCATCATAACTTGATCACCACTAATCTATCGATACATCAATCTAGTAACTTAGGACATGTAATATAATGGAAACCCAGCATCACCATCACTCTATTATCTATTTGTTATCTATAGTTAAGTTGAAATTTAGAGAATGTTCACTCTTTTATAGACTTTCTTTTTCTCTTTTTCCATTTGTAATTGTCACGTGGCCAAACCGATGGCACAATGTTGCCAGATAAGTCACATTCGACTAATAGGTTTTAGGTTATAATCTGTTATCTTGGGACTTCTATCTCTTTTAGAGCTTATATTTGAAAAAACAAATAGATAAGAAGAAAAATAATCAGTTATGTGTTTTTATAAGATTTTTTTTTACTTAAAAATTTATTATTATTATTATTTCCTTTTCTTTTTTATTTTATTTCTTTCCACCTTGGGTTAGCAAGGTTGCTGGCCAACCCTCACTTGCTTTGGGCGAGGGTACCGTGACCCTCAACAAATCAGGGTGAGGGTTGCCTTGCTCGTGTTCGGCGAGGGCCTAGGTTAGGCGGCCCTCACCAGTAGACCCTAAGGGCTGCAACACCCTCGCCCAAACCAAGTAGTTGTCGTTGGCTCCGGGTTGGAATAAAAAAGAAAAGAAAAGAGAAAAAGAAGAAAAGATGAGAAGAAAAAAGAAAAGACTTAAAAAGGAAAGAGAAAATTAACAATAAAGTATTCAGAGTAATAAAAAAAAATTGCAAATTCTAGGCAAAGGTTTAAGACTAATTTGAAAAAAAAATGGAAAGCTTAGAACTAATTGGCATTCATACAATAAGTTTATGATTAATCAAATAATTTTCTCCAAAGGGAATGGAGTGATGATAGTATTAGATATTCAGAGCAATGAATAATCTCATGATTGTGCAGCATAAATGATGCTTAAGATACACCTAGCATTGTTCAATCCATAGTGATATGAGGCAAGAATACCTCTTCTCATATAATTTGTCCGCGTACATATTATTAGAAGTTTTTTTTTTTTTCCATATTATTACGAGGTTGAATATAGGCTAAAAAAAAAAATCGGCCAGCCAGGCGGTCCCCCAAGCCGTAATGACGGCCAGATAAGCTGGACCACACGTCATGCCGGTGTCTCTTACAGGCTTCCAAATTCATTCGTTTGAACAACGACGTAGGAGCGTCCCATGAAACCCACTCTACGTAGAAAATATCCCGGATTGTGAGGATCGGAACATCTTCCTAAACTTGTGGCGTGAGCGATACTAGGGGTGGGCATGGTCCGGGCAGGTGGTTTTCGACCTAGAACTAGGAACTGCCCGCTAAGGACCGGTTCCGAAAAATTGAAACCGGGATCCACCCGTTTGTTATATGGATCCACCTGAGAACCGGACCGTCGGTCCGGTCCGGTTTCCGGGTGGATCCATGAAACCGATCTTGACGTGAAACAATTTTGATTTTCAACATAGAACGATTACGTGACATCAAAGCAAGCCAAAGAAAGAAAAACCAAATTTAAGTACGTGGAGATGCGGACAGCGGGAGAAGTAAACGCAACGAAATGGTGATATGATTAGGAGCCGAAGACGAAAGGAGTGAGATGAGATATAGGATTTCTTTTAGTAATTTTTTTTTAATATTAAAAAGGTTTCGGTCCGGTCCGGGTGGGCGGGCGGGCGGATCCGCCCATGGAACCGGAAACCAGACCGGTACCCACCGGTTCCCATAAATTAGAACCGGGAACCAGATCGGTTCCCTCAAGAACCGCCAGTTCTGGGCGGTTCCGGTCTGGTTTCGGACTGTCCGGGCGGTTCTCGAGTATTTTGCACACCCCTAAGCGGTACATTGTTGTGGAGCTAAACATAAAACATGATAACCCGGCAAAGTCTGACCGGCTGTGTTTTCCATCAATCAATGTGTCATTTCACCGATTAAAGATATAGACATGAGCTATATTGATATTTGTGACTGCCCAATCCGAGCCATGATTGGAAGGATTTTCCACCGGCCAAAGACGTATGGAAAACAATGGCAATTTTTAGAAAAGAGCAATAGAAAAGTGGTGATACAGAGTCAAAAGACGGTGGACCGGTAGAGTGGCTTGACATCGACTTGGTTAACATTGCTGCCGCTAATGAGGAGAAAAAGACTTTTTTCAAACCGAACTAGCTTTGATAACGAGATTAAATATGTCGATATAGAATTGAGTAAGTTCTATATATTGGGTAATGAATAAAAGAAATATTTGTAGATTGTACAGATGGTTAATGATAATGAAGAATACGAGTGATATTTATAGATTGTTCAAGTGGTAAAATAAGATAAGATTACCTTACTTCTATCCTATCCTTATTTACAGTATCATTTACAATTACCATTGAGGTAGTTGTCTATATTGATAAGACTTACTCCCATGTATTTTAAAGGTGCCTAGGTCACAAATTTGTATCCCCTAATCATTCATCGTTTTAAGAAAATTCCTTATCATCCATGGCACAAGTTTGACAAGGGCACTGGGTATGTGATATAATTTGAGTTGTATTCCAATTTACATCAAATCATGCAATATTGATGGTTTCACTCAGAATCAAATGATTGTTATGATTCAAACAGAAGATTTCAATCACAAAAGTGGAATTCTTATGATAATGTTTTAATAGAATGTCGGCCACGCTAATTGCTACCTCTCACCTATTTTTTAATTATAAAAATGTAGTGTCGATTACAATAAATCAAGTATAAACGTAAACAATGAAAGATTTGATGAATCTCTAAGGGTCCCTAAATAAATAAAGAGGGGGCTCTTTTTATGTTTCAGATGATTCCAAGCCAGACCCGCCTTTTACTGTCCTTAAATTTTTAGTATAATATTTCAATCACAAAAGTGGAATTCTTATGATAATGCTTTAATAGAATGTCGGCCACTGCCGGTTGCTCCTTCTCATCTTTTTTTTTTTTTTTTTTTTAATTATAAAAAAGTAGTGTTGATTACAATAAATCAAGTATAAAGTAATCAATGAAAGATTTGATGAATCTCTAAGTGTCCCTAAATAAATAAACAAGAGGGGGCTTTTTGAATTTTTCACATGATTCTAAATTGGACCCGCCTTTTGCTATCATCAAATTTCTAGTACTAATTGAAATTTTGTACTTTTTCCCCATGTGAATTATGTTTTTTTTTTTGTCCGCAAGTTCTTCCAGTATGTGGACATCGTTCCAGTTCTGCTGCAAATTTCTTCGGCTCACCCTCTCCCACTGTCATCACGTGATGTGAATGCTGACTAAATGACATGAGGAGAAGAGCCAACGAAGATGAAAAGTCGTAACAACAGAAAGCTAGACGCGTCACACGTTTGTTGGATACGTGATACTCAGTCTTGCTGCTTAAAGTAAAACTGCGTCCCCGGCGAATGCTTATCGAGCCGTGTGAATGGAATCTGCTTTGCCAAAGTACTTCGATAGAAGACATAGAAGGCATACCTTTTACTATTCGGTCTAATTCAGACGTGAAAATGAAAGATTCCCTCCGGACAACATAGTTTGCCTGTTAAACTCCAAAGCTGGCACGGTCCCTTTACACTTACGACGTCGAAGTTACTCAAAGACTGCTAAGTGATTCTTGGAATTGTCGAAAGGGCCGAAGTACCGACGTGTTTGCCTTCTCTATTACTCCTGCTGCATTATTCGGCCGTGATTTTGAGGTGACACAAGATACACGTGCATGGATTATCTCTGTTTTGGAGCTTAATGATGGCTAATGTGATTTTTAGGATTTGATAGTAGCCAATATAATTTTTGGGTCATGTCACCTGATGAGATGTGATTGTAAAATATTCCACATGAGAAGTTGAAATTGACATATGATTGCTATAATACGTGATTCATGTCGTGATGCGTATCACATGTCTCATGGATTTGAAAATATGTGTTGGAGTCGCTTTCATGGCGCATGCTGCCACATGCTTCTTTTATTATTTCTTTTCTTCATGGCTTAATTCCAAATGAGAAGTTGAATTTGACATATGGCTGGCTATAATATGTGATTTACATCGTGATGCGTATTGCATGACTCGTGGATTTGAAAATATGCGTGGCGCATGCTGTCACATACTTCTTTTATTATTTTTTTTCGTCATGGCTTACCTCACAGAGCTATAGATTTACTCACTTACTTATCTATTATTCCGGATTCCGAACATGAGTAGTTTAATTGAATGCACGTGAAAAGTGATTAGAGGTTTATTTTAGACTAATTGAATAATTTAATTAGATCAGGGTTTATGATTGTATAGTTTTGGTTAATTCATGATGGACAAGATTTTATTATAACTTTTATTCAATGAAAAGTTTTATTCAGACAATATGTTTTCCTCAAATGACTAGCTTTGGCTGAAGGTTTCATCCTTTATGTTGGATGTGGATTTAGGATTTGACGGCAGACAATTTCCATCCATGATTGTGATCCAGTAATCAGAAAATTTTCTTGGAAAGATTATCCTCACATCACATATGCACGAAAATCCGGCCCGCTATGTAAATAATTGTGCATATTATTAGAAGAATAAATAATTTGACACCTCACTTTGATTTACAACATCTGATGGGCCGCTAACTACACTTGACTTTTATTTGAAGGGGACCCTAAGTTACTCCGATAAGAGCTTTTCGAATGTAATACTATGGACGTCACCCCTTAGGGAAGCATCCATCGAGTTCATGCGGAAAACATTGAAAATCAATTCAAACAATTATTTGCGTTGATTCTGCTTTAACTGCAAGCCAAAAACATTGCTAAATTCAAAGGATATATCTGAGGAAGACCGAAGGTCCGTACTATCTTATGAACGTTAACGTTTACTTGCCACAAATTTATCAAGATATTTGTTTGAATTTTATATGGGACACAAGTTTTTTACTCTGTCGTTCACAACCCCCTTTCATCTTCGTTGATTCGGATGTTGGTCGTGTAGAAAAAGAATGGGAAGTCTGTGCGCTTCAAATTTTTCTTAAAAAACCTATACTTGGAAAGTGCATTTTCTTTTATGTTTTGAAGCTTTAGCCTTTGCAACAGCCGGGTTTAAGATTAGGGATCCACACTTGATTTGACCCGACTTTTAGAAAGATCACGTCTATAATGATTTAAAGGAATTTTGTAATGTGAACGTGCGCTTTGAAGGTATTTTGTACTGTAGAATAAAACAATTTGAATTTCATTTTGTCCCCTCCTGGTCAAAGACAATGTTTAACATATGATATCAAAAACACAACAGGGATTTATAATATACATAATGTGAAAACTGATTAGACCTAAGCACGTTTTACACGCTTGGCATTTACTATTTATGTTGAATTATTTAACCACAAACCAAACGGTTGCCAAACTGAATAGGACACATCATAACAAATCTAATCATTTATCATGTTTTCCAAAAGGTTACCACTTTCCTCGTAATGCATGCAGTTCAAAATGTTACAAGTATTTTGATATTCTAATCGGTACATGTTCTCCCAAAACTTTACCTCGCATGACGTTAGAAATTTCATTTTCGTTCGATTAATCTCATGAGAATTCTGAGTGAAGAAGAGTTATCTCTAACTTCTTGGAGTCGGTTAGAAACCAAGTGAGATGTATTCTAATGCAACTAGAGATTTGGAATTGGGGACTTTATTATAATAGTTATCCAACTAGTGTCATTTTAGTCGGATGCAGCCCTTTTATCCAATTAGAAGTCGTAATTTTTTTTTTCCTAAGCGTCCATGCAATGTTTTTGTATTTATTATAGTCCTGAAATGTAATCTAACCATTCAACTAAAAGAAACAAAACATAACTTGGAAAAGCAATATAAAAGAAACGCAATCAATTGATCTAAGAAAGCATTGCAAGAATAAGTAAAAAGTAAAGTGCGGTAAAGTAAACTAATATGAATTGGACAAAGAATATAACATTTACTTGTTATTAAGGCCTTGCACAGCAACCTCTATGAGCTTGACTTTAGAGACCATCCTATCTTAACATGGTTAATGTGGGTTATCAAAACTTTTAGAGCAAAGTGAAGCCCTAGGTCGGTACTTTGTCATCCTGAGTCGGGGTCCCAATCCAGCTTTAGGATATCACGTATTTATTTGGTCCCCCTCAAGTTCTTCTAGGCTGTGAGACTTCTACATCACCCATTCAATTATTTGAAGTGAATCTTAAATTCAACTAAGCTATGTTCTATGATTTTTTATTCTTTAAAATAACGTTTCTAATCCATTATATATATTTAAGTTAAATCTATTTCATTCATTAAACCAATCAACTAAACTAATCCTAAGTGATCTTCAACAAAACTAAGAATCTAAAATCTAACAAATCATGAACACGCCACGCCAATCATCAAACCATCAAATAAATGCATGAATTACACTAAAAGTCAAGAAATGGAACTTTTCTAAGTATGTGAATTCTAAACGAAACTAAGCTAAGGGTCCGTTCGTTTTGCAGAAAATGATTTCCGGGAAAACGTTTTCCGAATTTTCTAATGTTTGTTCCACGGAAAATGAACTAGTCAAGGAAAATATTTTCTATCATTTGAAAAGACAACCTTTAAAAGTGAGGAAAATGTAGTTTTACATTTTCCATAACTTCTTCCATCTTGCTTCTTTTTATCAATACATTTTGGTTTTATTTTTATGCTTTCTTTTTCTTTTTTTCTTTTCTTTCTTTCATTTTCATCTTCTTCTTTGGTGGCAACTGGCGACTGGCCACAGCGGCGTCCGGCGATCAGCCGCAAGCCAGTTCGAGCCTCGCCCTAGGTTGACGAGGCTCCACCTAGCCCGATCTAGCAAGGCCAAGCTCGGGCCTCGCCAGATCGAGCGAGGCGGAGCTCTCGCTTGCTTGGGGTGGAGCTCATGGCTCGCCAGATTCAATGAGGTGGGCGGGACTCGGGCCTCGTTGAGCTCGCTAGAGGTTCACTAGGCTTTGGCAAGATATGAGCTCGCCGGATCTGGCAACGGAGCTCGGGCTCCTGATCTAGGCGAGCTCGAGCTACACCACCATATCTGGCAAGCTCGAGGCTCGATCGATCTCGCTCGAGCTTGCCAGATTTGGGGATTGGGTCTTGGTCGACTGTCGGGCAGCCGGACATCGTCAGGCATGCAATAGCGCAGGAAGGAGGAGGAAGAAGGAAGGAAAAGAAAAAGAAAAAAAGAAAAAGAAAAAGAAAAAGAATAATAAATAATAAAAATTTTGATTTTTTAAAAATACGAATAATTAAAAGGGAAAAAGCTATGAAAAACCCTAAACTTTGCCCAAAGTGACACATTTACCCCAAAACTTTTTTTTTTGTGACGTGAAAAACCCCAAACTTCAAACCATGACACATTTGCCCCATTAAGGGCATTTTTGTCTTTTTATTCTATTTTTCCTTTTTCTTTTCTTTTTTCTTTTTTTCTTCTTCTTTCCTCCACCAGCCAGCTGGCATCCGGCAAGGGTTGCCCTTGCTGGTGTTGGGCAAGGGCACCCCTCGCCAGATCTAGGGAGGGTTGTCCTCACTAGACGCAGGCGAGGGCGACCCTCACCAGGGTCGGGTGAGGACGGCCTTCGCCAGATCTGGCGAGGGTAGGGACACCCTCGCCTGACGCAGGCGAGGGCGGGCCTTGCCTGACGGAGGCAACGGTGGCCCTTACCGGCGATGGGCGAGGATGGCTCTCGCTAGATCTGACGAGGGCAGGGACACCCTCGCTCGATCCAAGTGAGGGTGGCCCTCGCCAGTGATGGGTAAGGACGACAGGGACACCCTCGCCCGATGCAGGCGAGAGCGATCCTCGCCCGATGCCAGCGAGGGCCGCCCTAGCCCGACGCCAACGAGGGTGACACTTGCCCGACGCTGGCTTCCCTCTGCTGGCTAGCCGCGGAGGGAAGAGGGAGGAAAAAAAAAGTAAAAAATTTTAAAAAATGAAAAGACCAAAATGCCCTATAATTTTGGGGGTAAATGTGTCACATAACAAAAGTTCAGGGTTTTTTGTGTCACAATTTTTTTTTGGGTAAATGTGTCATATTGGGCAAAGTTCAGGGTTTTTCGTGGTTTTTTTTCCTAATTAAAAATTCATTTAAAAAAATATAAAAAAATAAAACTAATTTTTTGGACAAATAAAAATATAAAAGTTTAATTTTTGATATTTTTTCCCAAATTAGCTAACGGACGGTGGAAAATATTTTCCACTTTAAGCTGAACATCGAAAAATAGCCATTTTCCTGGAAAATGACTTCTAGGAAAATGTTTTCTGGAAATATGATATTTTCCACAAACCGAATGGACCCTAAGTCTAATTTAAACAACTTAACAACCTAATCAAAGCCTATTTTTCTAACTAATTTTCCATTAATTAATTAATTAATTATTACATGTTATTTATTTTTATTTATGAAAAATGTGGAGTTGGGCCAGGGCGTTAGGCTAGATCCAATCATGGGCCAACTCAAGTCTCATGGGCTTCGGCCCTAGACACACATAGGCTCTTACCTCATGCCTTTTAAAAAAATAAACGGAATGAAACCTGTTCTCCAAAAATCCCTTACGGCAAATTTGAAGGCCTGTTGAACTAGGATGAACCAAAATTCGGAGCAGAACTGATTGACCATGAGATTCATGAGTGGAAATCACAGTCAACTATGAAAATTTACAATGAGAATGTGGTGTAGGAAATACTAGCAATCCCGCTAAACATGTGCCCCTCATAGGACACCTTGGTATGGATAAGGAACAAAAAAAGAGCCTATTTGGTCAAAAGTGGCTACAATATATTATGCTCCTAGCTATCATATCAACGAACTAATCAGGCATCATCATCATCATCATATCAGTCTCGCAGGAAGTTATGGACTAAAATATGGCAAATCCAAGTCTAACCCAAAGTTCCCTACTTCTTATGGAGCATATGCACAAATGCCACCGACAAAAGAAAATCTATTAAAAAGTAAGTTGACCCCCGATCCTCTCTGCTCGCTTTGCTGCCAGGTCCCGGAGACTTCTGAACACCTCCTCCTCCTCCTCCTCTGTGAGTAGACAAGCAATGTTCGGTTAGACTCTCGATTAAATCTGGGCACCTCACCTACCAAAGTCTCTAGAACGGACGAGTGGCTTGCGGATTACTTGTCGTCGAGCGACACCCTATCCTCGCCAGCGAAGGGGAACCTCGAATTGAATGTCAACGTGGCTTGGTGCGGTGAAACATGCAAAGCTGCAGATGCGGGAGTCCTCTGGAACCACGACGGACTCTTGATCTTTGGGTTCACGAGGATTTTTAAGCCCCATTGGCCAGCACGGCGGAAATCCCTCGCTTTACGCGAAGGGCTCTCTTCTCTATTGTAGCTTCCAAGTCAAAAGGAAAAGGAAAGTGATCTGCACAATGGCTCTTCTGATCTGCGTGTGGAAGTGGAATCTAACAACCAAGCGCGCGTGAGGTGGGTTTTGGGCGAAGAAGAAAGCCTCTGGATGGTGTGCACGGTGGTGGAAGACTACTGAAAAGTCATGGCGCAACAAAAGGGGTTATTCTTAGTCAATTGCCCCAGAAATGCCAACCAGGTCGCAAATGGGGTGGCTAAGACCCATCGTACCAATTTCTTAAGTCCAAAATGGATTTCTAAACCTCCCCATCTCCTCTAGTCTTTGTTATGTTATGATTGTGGAAACTCATGTGGGTCATGTTCAAAGGTTTATCTTCCAAAAGAAATAATCAAATTAAGCCCAAAACTCAAATTGATCAAGCCCCACCTGGATTCACTCAGACTAAGCAAACCCAAATTTTCTAAGTTGAAGTAAACCCACATCTATCAAACTAAGCTAAGCCCAAGCTCATTAAGCAAATTTAAGCCCAGTTACATTATAACTCATTAAACTCATCGTTTACCCTAATTCTAATGGATTAATACTAAGAAAAACTTCAAATCAATATAATTGTGATAAATTTACCTTAAAATAATTTTTTATCATCAAAAGTTTTAAATTGATACATTCGTGACAAGTTTACTCAAAATTAATTTTTTTTATCACAAAAAACCTAAAATTAGTGCATTTGTGATAAATTTATCTTTCGTTAGTTTCAGTGAAATTATATTAATACCACGAAAAACCATAAACTATATAAAGGGAAAAATTTCATATGGGTACATCTGAAAATTGTCATATGTCACCCAACTTAGCGATTTAACAATAAAATTTAACGAAAAATACCGCATGATAAATTTGTCAAAAATCTATCAGTTTAGAGTTTTTAAGAATAAAAGATTAGTTTTGAGATAAATTTGTCACATATATATATATATATATATATATATATATATTAATTTGGGTTTTCTATGACATTAAGCCAATTCTAATTGGCCTACACCAAGTCCAATTTCCATTATCAATTCCACACTAATCTCATGTTAAACCCATTTTATTTTTATCTTAATGAAATCTTTGTTTTATTCTTTTCCTATTGCTTTAAATCTTTCATCAAATTCTTCCCATGAACTTCCTCGAGACACACTCAACGAACGTAAAAGAGGAGCTGAAATTCACAAAACCAAGGGCATTAAAAATCAAAGCTCCTCACGTCGTTTCATCAGCAAAATCTAAAGCGTAGTGACACCAAATTTTTATTAATTAGAGGGAGAGCGAAGACCAGAGAAGGTGAGTGTCGGAGAAGGCCAAAATTTGAGAGCGAGACCCAAAATCTAAGAGCGAAAACTAGGCATCCAAAGTGTCGGAGCAGCAACTAATGTTGGCACAGCAAAATCTGAGAGCAAAGGCCAGGGACCCTAAATTTGAATTAATAAGAGGGATAGAGAAATCGTTTACTCTTGCTGTTCTGAAGCAAAGAATGAGTAGAGAGAATCTTGGTTTAAAATGGTGAATTTTGGACACAGACCATGCGTACTGGTCTGGGCAGAACGTAATGGGTCGAAGCAACAACAAGGCTCATCCGTCATATTATTACACATAAATGAGGACTCATAAATTCGAAAGGGCGAGCCCCGGAGCATAGCATTTGGCTCAGTAGTGGGAGAAGTAAGTCCTATTTTTCTTCCTAAAAGTAGGGTATTTAGCTATTGACTCTCTGCAAAGATTGGAAATCCAAAATTTGCATGGCATTCTATTTCTAATTCAGGTGCTTTGTCACTATTGCACATACCGCTCGTCCCTTTACCCCACCGCCATGCTTCAGTATCGACAATCAATTCAGCTAACATCAGAAGACAAAACAACTAAGAGCACAAATAGAAAACCATCAAAATATCTCCTTGGACTGACATTACACACCAATAATCAAAGACCCCTAAACTTGACCAGACTCTTCCACTTAAATAAACTTCACAGGACTCAGGAAATGAGCAAGATGCTCCATGATACGCTTAAAGAAAAAGCAACTCAATAGCGAACTTCGTCAGCCAGAGATTTTGCAGGCAAATCGGGGAGAGAACCACAAGACGGAGCAATGCAGCACTAGTAATTGAGGACCAACCTTCTTGCTCGGCCTTCACGAGCACAAATTGTTGAAGACTGTTGCACTTGATTTTTTTTAATTGATTCATCAATGGGAAACTAGAATATTGTATATTTGAGAATCTGATTCTTTTTATCCTCTATGTCTTTATAATCTTTTTCTCCTTAATTAGGTTGACCATATGCATTATATATAGGGCTGTGATTGTATGATGTTATAAGTAAGAAAGTAATATATATACATACATATATATATATATATATCTTATTCCCAATTCTTGGCTCCTTTCCATTCCTTTATATTTTCACATGATATCACAGCGTTCTTTCTCAACCTAGCTTCCGCATCACTCTGAAAATCGAACTCTCAGCGCACATCATAACACTTTAGCTGCGGCTAGAATCCGTCTGACACTGAGGGAAATGAGAAGCAACAACTGTACATGGTGTCTAGGAAAATGAGGAGAAACAACCCTACATGGTGTCTAAGTTAGTGAACAAAGACACAAAACCCTCATAAGTTTTGTTATTGTAATTAATTACACATTAGATATGATATAACGAAATCTTTGGATATCATATCATATCTTATCTAATTCTATTTTGGCTAGAAATCCATATGGCTAAACATAGCCATATGGTCGATGAAAGATGCAAAGCCCTTAGAAGGTAGGGCTTTTAAAGAGCAATGACTTCATGTGGTGTTCAAGGAGAGGGAGTGAATGGCTGTCGTCGTAATTGTACGTCAGCGGGACCATCCTGGCTGTGTTCAGGGAGGCCTTGCTGAAGGAATTGGTGACTGGTTGAGGATAGAGACATGCCTTGTTGAGCCTCTTCCATGCCTCCGAGATCATCTTCTTCACATGGTCTCGTGCCGCTTCTTCTGAAGAGCCTTGGAATTCTCGCTTGTAGCATTCCACATATGACCCATCTCGGCCATCTTGGAACTCGTCCTGTTACCATTGTTAATTGCTCAGATATTAGTGGAATAATCCTCAAAAGGGAGGGCAAAGAAGAAGAAAGAGAAAGCATTTACAACTATTGTACCTTTAACTCTATGCTCAATCAAAACCCATCAAATACAAAACATAAAAATTTATGTGATTATCTTTAATCTATTATGAGATTAATAATCTATTTTAGGCCACAAAAAAGTAAATAAAAAATAATTAGAAAATATTATGTGGTCCATTCGTTCAAGAATTTGTGGCTCATGGTAAATGAAGAGAAATGATTTGGTAATAGTTTTTAATCTACGTTGAGAATAACCGTCTATTTTGGATCACAAAAAATCAAATCACAAATTATTATAAATTGTTATGAAGTCCACTTGTTCAAGAATTTGCGACTTGCAATAAGTTGTTAGTTACATAGTAACTCAAAGATTGTTATGTTAGTAAAACCTAAAAATGAATTTAAAAAAGAGAAGCTTTGTTAAAAAAGGACAAGTGCACGATATTTTCATGACTCACCTCGGCACTTCCCAAGTCGTCCCAAAGACGAAGAATTGAAGCTGTGGAAGATACAATTTCAGGTATATTTTCTAGATGATCAACACTTTCGGGGGTGATTCTCTCACCCAAGATGAAGAATAAGTGGACCAACAAGACGTGCACTCCGGAGCTGACAATTGCGTTGTCCAAGTAGTCTTGTGTTGTCGGGGAGTGACCACTGGCAAGCCATCTTGCCTCTACCAAGAAGGCATTTAGCAGGCTTGCCCACTGTCCATGAATTGTAGACAAAATATAAAAACGAAGATGCGCCATTTTTTATACGCGAGTCCACGTGAATTTACGTGCTAATATCTACACGTCGAAAAATTTTCAGGTTCCTTGATCAATGCAAAGGAAAATGTGTGCGCTGTAAAATTTAGATTAAGTAAAAAGTAATAAGTAAAAGTCAATTCAATCGTCCTAGGATTCGTCCATGCTTCTAAGAAGTAGTTAAGAGAAGAAAAAGAAAGGAAGAATTGTGTGGGTTGGGGGGGGGGGGGGGGGGGGGGGAGGGAGGGGGGAGTGAAAAGTTGTACTGTCTTCCTTAAGGAGCACAATGGGTTCCACCCATGATTTTTGTACACCGCCAAGCTGAATTCATTGGTAATATCATCCAAAGCATGAAAGCACATCCTCATGTAGTCTGGTATGTTATCTTTCTCAGTGCATTCCCATCTGACAGATCGAGAAAACCAAATCAGCAACAAACCAATAGAATTAGACATTACATCATGGACTTATCTTTTTTTTTTTTTTGGTAACCCAGGGAACCCTGTAAGCTGACAACCGGCGAGCAAACCCTGGGGGAGCAACCGCAGGACCCACCACCACAGTACTCCAGGTAAGAATCCCTAACGACACATCTGGGATTCGAACTCCTCCCATTCGTGAGGGGGAGAGAGCCCGAGCCAGCTGCGCCGCTGAGGGCGGTAGTATATCATGGACTTATCTTGTATACACGTGACTTCAAGAATTTTTGTCCTTTTACAATTTGGGGCTTTAAAATTTTCATGCATATGTCCACAGGACTTGGGACCGCTTGTGTAAGAAAAACTTCCAAGTATGCTAGGATAAGTGAAAAGTACTCTTTTCACGTACATGGTTTGAGATCAGGCACGTGTACTTTCGAGTAGTTATCTACAGTGAAACTACATAGGCATGCTAGGATCGATATTGTGTACGTGCAAAAAGAGACTTTCACGGGTGGCGCTCAATGCAAAACTCCAAATTATGTACCTGTTGACAACATCCGTGAACGCGGTGAGATCCTCGATCGTGCCATAGACGTCAAAAATGTCATCGATGATGTAGATGAATGAGATGGGTTTGGTGACGAGCACTCTCTCATGGGACAAGCCTGTTTCGGTGAGGATGGCCATTGGCCACATGTACCACTTCATTGGCTGGTCCCTTGCGTACTTCAGTTCCTTTGCCATGCCCAGTTCTTTCCACCAACTGATTAAAAATATGAGAATATTAGTCAAGCTAGTCACTTCATAAGTACAATTGTTGAGGAAATCTAATGGAGATGTGATGGGTGGCCACATGGTATTGTTAACTAGTTATAGCCACAACTCTTGATAGAAAGTTTGGATCATGTGTACGTACTTCGAGACTTGGAGGATTTCCCGTTGATGCACGGATCTTACAATGTTCATGTCCAAATGGGCAAGTTCCCCTAAATTCTTGGTCCAGCTACACGAATGTCCCACAAAATTCCTCAAAAAATCATTTGCCGTGAACCTGGCCAAGCTCTTGTGGAACGGATTGCCAAGTGAATTTCTCACGAATCTAGCTCGAACGTGGTCAAGATCGGCCAAAGATGAATGGAGGCGTTGACGGGTTGACTCTCCTACTTGATCGAGAGCATCTTCTCCTTCAATGCCAAGTTGGGAAGCCTCAAATAAACTTGTGAAACCCAAAATGTCATTGCCCTGTGGCTTTTTATTCTGAGTTCCATCATTCATTTTGTGTAAGAACCGTTGAAACACATCTGTATATTAAATGTGGAAAAGCTAAATTATGTTAGGATTCTGGTAGTAGACGGGAAGTAGACATTGAGTCCCCACCCTCTTGACATCCGGGTCAAATTGTAAGAAAAAGTTAAGGCAAAGAAGTGAGATCTATTTTGATACTTCTTCTGTGAATATCTTTCGAATTCTCCCAGCAGCCATCGCATCAGTCAGGAACCAGTATTTGAAATCATCAAGTGAAGGAGATTTTATTCACCTGAAGGAACAGGATAGCCTCCTTGCCTCAAGAGCCGGAAACGAAGTGCTGCTTCATGCAGATTATCGGCATCAATGGGACGAGAATGAGATCGAGACGAGGAGATCAAGAGATGCCTCTGCAAGATCGCCTCGATCTCATCCTCAAAATGGTAGTCAATGGCGAGACGTTGGAGAGCGTCCACCGTCACCAAACTTTCGAGCGAGTCTCCTCTTACTTGCTTCAGCAGTTGCTTCACTTCTTCTAATCTCCTCTCATGCCGCCCTCGAATATCTTCCTGAAACACAGAGATAAGGATATCATGTCTTTACGTTTTCCTTTCAAGATTCAAATAAAAGAATGAACCTTTTCAAGTGTTCTTGTCGATTCTAATGATTAAGTGATAGCAAACGAGTGAAACTTTTTAAATCGTCGGTGTGCAGAACAAAAAGAGTTACATGAGAAGAAGGGACAAACAAACCTCGGTGGCAAGGTTTCTCTTTTCAGCTGGGCGAGTATGGTCCTTAGAAGGAGTAGAAACCAAGGTCTGATGTGAGGAAATACTCCATTTGTTGTTCGTTGAGGAGAGCGAATTTGCATTTTGCAGGTGCTTGTTCTTGTCAGTTTGAGAAGTTCCTTTAGAAGCGAATGGACCATGCAAGAAAGCGAAGGTTGCTCTTGACAAGGCCATTATGGTTGAGTATAGAGAGTCCTTCGAAGAGAGGGATGAGTGAGAATGCAAGTGGGATTACTTATTAGTTCATAATGATCCCATTTATCCTCTATGTCCTATTTATAGGCAAGTGGAAATGTTCAAAGTCCTTCAATGCGATGCACGTATATAACGTACCACACGTGTATGGAACCCTAGAGTTTGCTTTTCATAAACAAGCACATGTGTGCCCAGCACAACTTGAACCGACATATGCTTCTGATGGGTGCGACCCATATGATCTAGAAATGTATGATATCGCCTAGCACATAGAAAAATTATTCATTTTTTAACGTGATTTCAAGTGAATTTGCAAGGTTTCTAATGATATCGAGTATAAAAATATATCTCAAATTTGAGTTCATAAACAAAACTTGTCCAGTGATGAATTGTAAGTTGCATTCTTAAATAGACATTAAAAATCGACCAAAGTTGAATGAGTACTTGCATGTGCACTACAACTGAATTGGTTATGTATGACCCATATGATCTAAAAGAATATGATATCGTTTTGCACAAAAAAAAAAAAAAATACAAATTATCACTTGTTTTGACATGATTTTCGGGAGATTTGCAGAATTTGTAATGGTATGAGTATAAAAATATGTTTCAAATTTGAGTTCATGAACAAAATTTGATTAGAGATGAATTGTAAGTTGGATTCTTTTTTTGGACATCCGAAATCAAGCAAAGTCGTATAGGGCAACTATTTTTACGGATTGGAGTAGGCAAACATCAGTAGAAAAAGTCCCACTTTCACTTTGTTTCCTATCTCGACTCGATTGCTCTTCTTGTATCGAGTTCAAGCTTCTAACTTCTTCCTCTGGAGGTGGTATCTATGTAATTATCATCAAGGTTTGTTTTCTGTGACTTGTGTGTTCATTAGTCACCTGGGTCAAATCGAAGCCCAGTTTTTTTTTTCAAATCGAAGCCCAGTTGATGTGTGCCGTGCGTGTTCAACGTGACGTGACATCCAAACGTCCAATTTCGTGATTGCGACTTGGTGGCGTTCGTGAGCCGCATCCAAGAGACGAGTGCAACTTGTGTTGAAATTTGTGAAATTTCTTGCATGAGGGCTAAACAATGTGGAAGGTATTGGATATAATTGGAGGCTGTTAAATAATGGGAATGTTTAAGTGATTTAAATGTAGTTATAATCTCTATTTTATCACTTGATCTATAATGAAATTTTCTATTATCCTCTCCTTGTGGTAGATATCATTAATTGAATTACATAAATCTAATGTATAATTTATTTCCATGCTCTATTTACTTTATTTTTTGACCGTTACTTTTCAACCATGAGAGCTTGGCTTGTCTAAGTTGAAGTGAATTGATGGTGAAAGAAAGAGGAAAATTGAAAATTGATAAATTTGATGAAAATGATTTTAGTTTGTGAAAGATGCATATTGAGGATTATCTTTACCAAAGAAATATGCACTTACCCCATTTGAGAAAAAAATGGATTAATAAAGGAAGTAATTGCGATTTGTTGGATAGATATGCACTATGTTGCACGGACACATTTAGAGGGCCTCTGTGTCGTGTTGGACACCTTGACACGTGTCAGACACGCTCGGACACGCGGTCAACACGTATCGGAATTTCCGACACGTGGTCAACTCTTTTTGACACTCTCCGACGCGCGTGTTCGGAGGTTTGTGGTCGGGTCTGCAGGTGTGAAGGGAAGAAGGTGATGGAGGGTGGAGACAAGGGTGAGGGAGTCGAGGCAATGCCGTGAGCGACGGCGAGGGAGAACTGTGACCATTGATTGCAATGCCGAGAAGGTTGTGACTACTGACTGCAATGCCAAGAAGCCTTCTCAATCGTCTTGGTTAGCTGCGCCTGCTGATCGCAACACTGAGATGGAGAATCACAATGCCAAGATGGAGAACTGCAATGCCGTGATGGAGGGTTGGACATGAAGCTGCGATGACAAAGGGGGGAACGGAGGCAAGGTAGTGGTGAGAGATAGAAACCGAGCAAGGGAGAGGAGAAGGTGATTGTTAGGGTTTTTGCCCTTTGGACTGTTACTTTACTGATTGCTTTTTCAATTTTAGGAAGAAGAGCAAGGAGAGAGATGATGGCTTCTGGGGAGGAAACAAAAGCCTCGTGCAATGTGACTACAATCTTGGGAAGTGACAGGTGTTGGAGAAAACTTCCTTATTTGTTTTCAAGTTGACAAAACATTTCCATTAGTTTAGTCTGAAGACTTGCGGACTCTTTCATCCAAGTTTGAAGACCACCAGACCGCCAGACTTAAAATTTAAAGTCTGCCCTCATTGATAGTTTCTAAACCGTTGAAGAAGACTTATCCAGAATCGAGTATTTCTTTAAGGATTTGATTCGAGTAGTCAAAGAAAATCTCACGGCTAGAGATAGCATCTAAAGATTTATTATTCGTATTGGAAATAATTCGAGTAATTCGGATCCGTTGATTGGCAAAATACATTTTGGAAGGTTCTACTTATGGAAACATAAATCATGATTGTGTGGGTGAGCAGGATTGATGGGCTATCTTTACACTTCTTAAATAACTCGATATCTCTCCAGTTGATTCTGTCCAACGAATAAATTGAAAGAACTTTGTCAACGGTTATGAAGGCATAGAGGAGTATATAAGGAGGAAGCTTTAGTTATTTGAGTGTGTGCAAGATAGAGAAATCTCAAAGTCTGAAACTCCTTGTTTTTTGTTGATTCAATTGTTGTGCGTAAATTTGTACTCAAAAGAGAGTTTAGATTTTTGTGAGACCTTGAGAAAGTGTAGCAGAGTCTTTACACTATGGAATCAAGGACATGATACTGTAACGACTCTTTTGACTCATAGTGAGATCCAGCCGGTGGGCTATCAGTGTAGGAGAGTGGACTAGGCTTGGATTAAGCTGAACCATTATAAACCTTATGTTTTTATTCATTTTCCTAAACTCTTTACTTTGTTCGTAACTCTATTTAATTGTTAAAGTCTGATTCCTTTTGCAAAGTCTATTATCAATCAGACTCTAGTTAAAAGGAAAAAATTTATACTATATTTTGCAAAATTTGCCTTTGCACCTATTTACCCCCCTTTAGATGCTCATACTAGCTCTTTCAACAGGTGCAAGTAGTGCGTGGGGTGGGGTGGAGGTGGGGGTGGGGGAAGAAAACAAAGGGTGAAATAAATGGGTGGGACCCATTTAGCCCCCCAAAAAAATATTGAATGTTAAATAACTTTATTAATAAATGGTAAGGCTAATAAATAAATAAATAGGTGGGTTAAAAAGTTATTTTGTAAAATAAAAGCACTAGATGTTAAATAATGATAAATTTTGATAATCGTAGAAGAATATAAATTTATTTTGACTCTAATCTCTCGTTAGTTTATTTCATCGATAACTTTTGTTAAAGTCAAAAAATGTCTTTCTAATTTTTTTATGAATAAATTTATTAATGCTATTAGTATAGATTTATAATAGGCTCTTTTTTATTATTTATTTATTTATGAATTTGAATACATTAACTTAAATATAATAATTTATCATGTATATATAAAAATATTCATTTAATATATAATGTATCCTAACATGTTAGAATTCTCTTTTTCTGAGATCGCGTCAGCATGTCATGTCGTGTTGTGTCGCGTGTTGCATGTCCTTATCGATGCAACTTAGCATACGCATTGAGCGTTATGAAGATGAAGTTGTCATGAAATAGAAGAATCGTGAAGGAGAAAGATCATTGTGATAATGACAAATGTCACATTGAATACATAGAAGAAGCCATCTATGATCATTGATCAGTAAGGTTTGTTTGATAAGACATTCGTTTAAAGTTTATTTCACGGTATCTCACACAATTTCCACTCTAAAATTAATAAAGGCGCTGCTATTCAAAGTTTTCCACAGTGCTCACAAAAGCAAAAACCCAAAAGAGGAGCCAAGGATACGAGTGCCTATGACGTTTAGAAGAATGCGTGATTTCATGGTTATGCAGTATAAATAGATTCTCAACATATACCATAGTGATATGTCTCTACGCTCATATTATCACAAGAAGGGGGAAAATCATTAGATCGGACGGTCCCTGACTCATAACCATGGCCAAATTAGCTGGACCACACTTCGTGCGATTTAACGTTGACATGCACTAAGGACGGCAAGGTAGCCACGTACCATGAAACCCTCCTAAGTTCTGCTGCAGATTTTTTCGCCCAAGAAACCTTCTCTATCGCTCCAGCAGATCTTTCATCTTCATTAAATTTTCTTTCTTTTTTTGATTGGGACTTTAAATGTTGCCCGAAGGATATATCTACGAATATGTATCAACATATTCATTTGAATTTTATATGGTACTCTTTTTTTTTTCCACAACTCGGCTTTCATCTCATCTAACTATCCAATTTAAGACAGTCGTCCCGTCACGTTTTGGAAAGTGACAATTTGCTATTGCATCAGACTGGATAACTTGCTCTTCCAGTCGGAGGGAAGTTGTGGCCTTTTAAAACACTAAGGGTGCGTTTAATAACTCTTCTATTCCTATGAACAATTTCTGATAAAAGAAATAATTCTTTTTTATTATGTTTCCAGAAACAATTTCTAAGTATTTTAAACTGTATGGTAATTGTCCAAAATTTCAATTCTTGAAATATAATTGTGTTTTGTATCATTCTGAAAATTTCTAATTCAAATCATTTTTTTCACTAATTTTTAAATAATTTTATTACTTTTTTTATTCTTTTCTTTCTCTTCTCTCCTTCAAGTTTGCTGGTCGCCGGTCTTGGGCTAACTGGCGACCAACGAGACGAGGGTCGGCGACCCCATCGGAGCTTTGCTAGCCCTCGATGAGGCTGCGTCTCGTCGGCCGAGCCTTGCCGGCAGCTGGGTGAGGCTTGGCTGAGGCTTGGTTGGGCAAGCGGCCTCACCCAAATCTGGGGAGGTTGAGCTCGCCTGGCTAGGCGAGGCTCCACCTCGTCGGGCCACCGCGAGGTCAACCTCGCCTACCTACCTCATTGTGGCTTGGCGAGGTCGAGCTCCATCGGCGGCTGGGCAAGCTTGGCCTCACTAGATCTAGGCAAGGTCGATCCTCACCTAGCCATGGCCAGGGCGAGCCTCCCCTGACTAGGCAAAGGCCACCTTGCTAGACCTCACCTCAGCCTGGCGAGCCTCCAACGAGCTCGTTGGAGACTGATAACGGTGGATGGCAATTGTGACATCCTGAAATTCGACCCCGTTTCGATAAAGTGAAATAGGCATTTCGTCGGCGTGCCTATGGCCTTTTTCTCTGAGCTGATCACTCACGAGTTAACTAACCTATTGGGTGAAGCCGTTAAGGGATGTATCAGCTGTAAAATCCCTAAAAGCTACCTAATTGGTTGGATTGAGCTAAAATCACGTCTGATCGATTTTTAACCACGAAATTGAACTCGATTTCGGGAATCGAATTTTAAGTGCGTCATAATTCTTATTTTTAGGATCCTATCTCATCGCTCGTCAATTTATTGACGAGTCCGAAATTTCATTAAAGAAATTGTCGGAAGAAAAATTGAAGCCCAAAAGAAAAGAGAAAGGAAAAGGAAAAGAGAGAAGGAAAATTGAAATAAGGAATTATGCATTTCCTTTTCTTTTTCCTCTCTCTCCCTCTCTTTTCTTTTCTTTCTTTTCTCTCTTTTCTTTCTCTCTCCTCTCCCCTCTTTCCCTCCCCCTCATGCGAATTGCCCCCCCCCCCCCACCGCCCACTTTCTTTCTCTCTTCTTTGACTAGTCAAAACCCCACACCCTTATCTCTCTCTTTTCTCTCTCTCTTCTCTCTCCTCTTTCTTCTTTCTTCCTCTGCACGCTCGACCGAACCCCCTTTTCTTCTTTCTTCTTCTCCTTCTTTTCTCCACGCCGAGCGAACCAGAAGCTGTAGCTCGCCCCTCAGCCGCTTGCCGCTGGTCCTGCTAGCCGCACCGCCGCACCGCCGCCCGCGCCCGTGCGCTCGCCGCCGTCCGCGTGCGCCCAGGCCGCGCGATCCAGCTCGGCCCAGCCCTGTTTCGTCTTTGTTCCAGCTCCGACCAGCCCATCTCCGGCCACCTCCGGCCACCGCCAACCTCGCCGGACCACCCCCGCGACTCCCTCGCCCTCCGCCAGCCTTCCGCCGCCGCCCTAGCCGCCGGAGCTGCTCTGTTCAGCCGCGACCAGCAAGACCCACGAAGTGGGTTTCAGCATCTTCGGGCCCGCTTTTGGGTCGTTTCCCGGCCCCGAACCCGAGCCGTGCTTTGGGAACAATCGTTCCTCGGTCGCCGCCGTCGGATTGATCCGATTTGCGGGCGATTTGGTGAGTAATCTCACTAATCCAGGATTAGTGGCTAATTATGCTTTAAGCTGGTTTAGATTTAATTAATTATGTTTAGGTTGTTAGATTAGACTAAATTAGCAATTATTAGTCAATTGTAATGTGATTTAGATAAATTGATTGTGTAATTAGCAAGTAGACGTGGTCTACTAATTATTGGAAGTGCCTCGGGATTTTTCCCGACCCTTAGTGGGCTCCAATTAGGCTTTTCGGGCCTAAGTGGATATTTTTGTATTTAAATATTAATTTTCGGAATTAAATTAAATAATTATTTATTTTCCAAAAATTCAACTGAGGTGGCTCGGGACCGGAATATTGTGCTGATGACCGTGGTGAAGTCCGTTTATGTAATCGGGCTTTATTTTGAGCTAAATTGAATTTTTAATAATAATTATTTAATTTTCGAAATTAATAAATAAATTAATTATTTTTCGGAAATTAAGATTTTGATGGCCGACGACCGAAATCTCGTGCCGATCGTCGTGGCGCAGCCCGTTAATTTATTTGAGCTCTATGTTGTATGGAATTGAATAAATTGTGATATTTTAGGGATTTACCCTAAATTGATTGGAATCGATTGAGATTGAATTATCGATTGGTGAATGGCCAAGTATGTTATTCAGTATTTATAATGCTTTGTGGAGTTGATTTAATTATTTGATTGAGAAATCGTTGGGCATTGGTTATCGGTGTTGAAAGTAGATTTGGTGACCACTTGAAAGAGGACACGTGTGCCCGGTGAATTGGAATGTCACCTGGAGAATGCACGTGAGTTCAGTGGTTGAATATGTCACCTTGGCGAAAAGGTCGCCTGAGAGAATGCACATGGCTCGGAGACTCGGTATGTCATCCTAGAGAATGCACGTGGCTCGGTGACAGGATTTGGCATCTAAAAGGACACGTGGCTCGGTGATCTGATGCATCACTTTGGTAAGCGAGTACCTTAGAGAATGCACGTGGGTCCAGCATTCCGGAATGGCATCTAAAAGGGCACGTGGTCTCGGCGAATTGATGCATCGCTTTGGTGAGATGCACCTAAGAGAATGCACGTGGGCCCGGGCATCTAAAAGGGCACGTGGTCTCGGTGACTTGATGCATCACTTTGGCGAAAAGGTCGCCTGAGAGAATGCACGTGGGCCTAAGGTTCGAGGCACGTGACTCGGAGACTGGGAAGGTCATCCTGGAGAATACACGTGGCCTAGTTTTTAAATATCCCACAGTGGGGATTGATTTGTTTGGCATGTAATCGACTAGGTCGATTTGATCGATGCTTCGATCGGTCATATGATTGCTTGGGTGCCTATTATGAATTGTACTGACTTGCAGGTGAGATCTGAGGCCAAGGTAAGTCCTCTGCCCTGTGCGTGTTTAGGCAGCCTTTAGTATAATAGTTTATCTAATCGGGCTTAGTGGGGTAGAACTCGTTGAGACGTAGTCTCATCCCAGTTTGGGGAAACCATTTCAGGACCCCGCTGAAGAGCTGAGGAGGAGGAATCCGAGAAGGAGAACTCGGAGGTGAGATCTGAAGAAAAGGATTTTTGGAAGAAGAAGACAATTATGAGAGGGGCCTTGAGTACGGCCTAGTTCATCTAAGTTTCTGTCTTCTTTTGAGATCTCCGTTTTGATGTGAGTAGTAATGAAAGGGTTTGTGGTTTGTATAAAAGTGTGGTTATAAATTTCAATATAAAAAACATGGCCCTACTTTTCTATCCCATCATTTTATTGTCTGGGGATTTTAATTGCTTCCGCATGTGCTAATAAATGAAAGGGTCGGCGATACGTTGTCCTGGGATATCGCATTATAAAATCGACCAAGGTAGAAGGATGTGTGCGTGCCCGAGGATCGGGGCGTGACAGCAATGGTGGTGGTGGTGGCGGCAGTTGAAGAAGAAGAAAGAGGGAAGAAGAACATGAAAAAAGAAAAGACAAGAGATACAATAGGTTAAATGATTCTAGAATTGTTCTTGGGAACAAAGAATCAACATTTTTTTACTTCTCGATTCTATTCTAAATTTACTTCCAAGAACAAAAAAAATAGAAATTTGTTTCTAGAAAAAAAAATTACCAAACAAATTTCTGTTTCAAATCTACTCCCAAAAAAAAAAAAAAAATAGAAATTATCATTGTTGGGTAAATTACCAAACAGAGCCTAAATAGCCAACCAAAAAGTTATTTAGTCTTAGGTTACGATTAACTAAGCCAAAGTATCTTAAGGTCATGACCAACATCTGATGGGCCGCTAACTACACTTGACTTTTATTTGAAGGGGACCCTCAGTTACTCCAATAACAGCTTTTTGAACATAATACTACGGACGTCACCCCTTAGGGAAGCATCCATCAAGTTGATGCGGAAAACATTGAAAATCAATTCAAACAATTAGTTGCGTTGATTCTGCTTTAACTGCAAGCCAAAACCATTGCTAAATTCAAAGGATATATCTGAGAAAGATCGAAGGTCCGTACTATCTTATGAACGTTAACGTTTACTTGCCACAAATTTATCAAGATATGGGACACAAGTTTTTTACTCTGTCGTTCACAACTCCCTTTCATCTTCATTGATTCGGATGTTGGTTGTGTAGAAAAAAAATGGAAAGGCTGTGCACTTCAAATTTTTCTAAAAAAACCTATACTTAGATAGTGCATTTTCTTCTATGTTTTGAGGCTTTAGCCTTTGCGATACCCGGGTTTAAGATTAGAGCTCCACACTTAATTTGACCCGACTTTTAGAAAGATCACGTCTATAATGATTTAAAGGAATTTCGTAATGTGAACGTGCGCTTTGAAGGTATTTTGCATTGTAGAATAAAACAATTTGAACTTCATTTTGACAACTCCCGGTCAAAAACAATGTTTAACATATGATATAAAAAACACAACAAGGATTTATCATATACATAATGTGACAACTAATTAGACCTAAGCACATTTTACATGCTTGGCATTTGCTAGGGATAAGTGTTAAAAAAATCCTAAATCTTTTGTATTTGTGCCAATTTAGTCCTAAATCTTTTTACTTTGTGTTAGTTCAGTCATTTCCAGTCAATTTTGGCTGGATTTTGTTGACTAGGTGTCGACTGGCTGACGTAGATAATTTTTAATAATATTTTGATATATTTTGCATATTTTTATTTTCTTTTTATTTTTTATTTTTTCCCCTTTATCCTCCTCCTTCCTCCGGCTGGTCAACGGTCGATAATTGGCTAGAGGTGACGGTTGATGAGGTTGAGGTTGACCTTGACGGCCACCTTACTAGTGGTCATAAGGGTGAGCCTTGTCGCCTAGCGCCAAGCTAGCTCGAGGCTGCCCTCGCGACCAATGGTGAAGTGGCTGTTGAGGTCCGGTGACCGGCTGGAGGCTGCAGCTGCGGGAAACACGCAAGGTTGCAACTGCGGGAGTCCTCTGGAACCACGATAGACTCTTGATCTTTGGGTTCGTGAGGATTTTTAAGCCCCATTAGCTAGCGTGGTGGAAATCCCTCGCTTTATGTGAAGGGCTCTCTTCTCTATTGTAGCTTCCAAGTCAAAAGGAAAAGGAAAGTGATCTGCATAGTGGCTTCTGGTCTACGTGTGGAAGTGGAATCTAACAACCAAGCGGGCGTGAGGTGGGTTTTGGGCGAAGAAGAAAGCCTCTGGATCGTGTGCACAGTGGTGGAAGACTACTGAAAAGTTATGGCGCAACAAAAGGGGGTATCCTTAGTCAATTGCCCCAGAAATGCCAACCAGGTCGCAAATAGGGTGGCTAAGACCCATCGTACCAATTCCTTAAGTCCAAAATGGATTTTTAAACCTCCCCATCTCCTCTGGTCTTTGTTATGTTATGATCGTGGAAACTCATGTGGGTCATGTTCAAAGGTTTAATCGACCAAAAAAGATAATCGAATTAACTAACCAAACCCAAATTTTCTAAGTTGAAGTAAACCCACATTTATCAAACTAAGCTAAGCCCAAGCTCGTTAAGCAAATTTAAGCCCAGTTACAGTATAACTAATTAAACTCATTGTTTACCCTAATTCTAATGAATTAATACTAAGAAAATCTTCAAATCAATACAATGGTGACAAATTTACCTTAAAGTAATTTTTTATCACCAAAAGTCTTAAACTGACATATTCATGACAAATTAATAATAAATTAATTTTTTTATCACAAAAAACCTAAAATTAATGCATTTGCGACAAATTTATCTTCTGTTAATTTCCGTGAAATTATATTAATACCACCAAAAACTATAAACTATTAAAAAGGGCAAAATCCCAAATTGGTACAGTCAACAGTTGTCATATGTCACCAAGTTCAGCGATTTAACAGTAAAATTTAACGGAAAATACTGCGGGATAAATTTGTCACAAATCTATCACAAATTTATTAGTTTAGGGTTTTTATGAATAAAATATTAGTTTTAAGATAAATTTGTCACGTGTGTATCAATTTGGGGTTTTTCATGACATTAACCCAATTCTAATTGGCCTACACCAAGTCCAATTTCCATTATCAATTCCACACTAATCTCATGTTAAACCCATTTTATTTTTATCTTAATGAAATCTTTTTTTATTCTTTTCCTACTGCTTTAAATTTTTCATCAAATTCTTCCCATGAGCATCCTCGAGACACACTCAAAAAACGTAAAAGAGGAGCTAAAATTCACAAAACCTAGGGCGTTAAAAATCAAAGCTCCTCACGTCGTTTCATCAGCAAAGTCTAAAGCGTAGCGACCCCGAATTTTTATTAATTAGAGGGAGAGCGAAGACCAGAGAAGGTGAGCGTGGGAGAAGGCCAAAATCTAAGAGTGAGACCCAAAATCTAAGAGCGAAAACTAGACATCCAAAGTGTTAGAGCAGCAACTAATGTTGGCGCAGAAAAATCTGAGAGCGAAGGCCAAGGACCCCAAATTTGAATTAATAAGAGGGAGAGAGAAAGCGCTTACTCTTCCTGTTCAAAAGGAAAGAATGAGCCGAGAGAATCTTGGTTTAAAATGGTGAATTTTGGACATGGACCATGCATACTGGTCTGGGCAGAACGTAATGGGTTGAAGCAATAACAAGGTTCATCTGTCGTACTAATACACATAAATGAAGACTCATAAATTCGAAACGGCGAGCCCCGGAGCATAGCATTTGGCTCAGAAGTGGGAGAAGTAACTCCTATTTTTCTTCCTAAAAGTAGGGGATTTAGCTATTGACTCTCTGCAAAGATTGGGAATCCAAAATTTGCATGTCATTTGATTTCGGGAAAAGTAACAAAAAAAGTCATAAATACCAATTCAGTCATAAACTTTTCAATTGGACCAATTCAGTCCTAAACCTTTTAATATTGATACCAATTCAGTCAATTTGGCCAATTTTGATCGGCCGGCGCTGACGTGGACGTCGGTCTGTGGCCGGACGCTAATGTGGCAATTTTTATGATTTTTTTCGAATTTTTTTAATGATTTTTTATGATTTTTTTTTATTAATTTTATTAATTTTTTCTTTTCTTTTTCCTTTTCTTTTCTGCTTTCTTCTTCGTGGTTGCCAGTGAGCGTCTGGTGAGGCTCGCTGGCCACTGGACGAGGGCCGCGGCCCTCGCCCGGCCTCTCCCAGAGCAACCTTGTCGGCGGCTTCGCCCAGATCTAGGCGAGGCCAGCCTCGCCCGTGGCTGGCGAGGCCATGGCGGCCATCGCCAGGGCGGAGGTGAGGACCGCGAAGCCCTCGACAGCTGCCGGTGAGGGTCGCGACCCTCGCTCGGCCTTGCCCTAGCCTTGTCGCTGAGTCCCCGACGCCTCCTCCGCTGTCGACCCTAGAGCTTCTTGACCTCGACACCGCCGCCCTCACCTCCACGAGATCCCAATTTGAGGCCCTAGTCCCCCACCTCCCGCGACTCACACCGCCGCTCCTCCGCCCGATCTTCGCCTCCGAAACCCTAGCCCGCTGCCCCAACACCCTCCTCTCCTTCTTCCGAGGCTGGCCTCGCTCGCAGCCTTGGGCGAGGCCAAGCGAGGGTCACGACCCTCACCGGCGGCTGGTGAGGGCTTTGCGGCCCTCGCCTCCGCCCTGGCGATGGCCGCCATGGCCTTGCCAGCCGCGGGCGAGGCTGGCCTCGCCCAAATCCGGGTGAAGCCGCCTCGCCGGCTACTCGGGAGAGGCCGAGCGAGGGCCGCGACCCTTGCCGGCGGTAGGCGAGGGCTTCGCGGCCCTCGCCCAGTGGCGGGCGAGCCTCACCAGAGGCTCGCCAGTAACAGCGAAGAACAAAACAGAAAAAAAAAAGGAAAAATAAATAAAAATAAATAAATAATTCGAAAAAATCATAAAAATTGCCATGTCAGCGCCGACCGGCCAAAATTGGTCGATGGACTGAATTGGTACCAATATTAAAAGGTTTAGGATTGAATTGGTCCAATTGAAAAGTTTAGGACTGAATTGGTACCAATGCAATAGGTTTAGGACTTTTTTTGTACTTTCCCATTCTATTTCTAATTCAGGTGCTTTGTCACTATTGCACATACCGCTCGCCCCTTTACCCCCACCACCATGCTTCAGTATCGACAATCAATCCAGTTAACATCAAAAGACAAAACAACTAAGAGCACAAATAGAAAACCATCAAAATATCACCTTGGATTGACATTACACACCAATAATCAAAGACCCCTAAACTTGACTAGACTCTTCCACTTAAATAAACTTCACAGGACTCAAGAAATGAGCAAGACGCTCCATGATACACTTAAAGAAAAAGCAACTTGAGAGCGAACTTCATCAGCCAGAGTTTTTGTAGGCAAATCGGGGAGAGAACCACAAGACGAAGCAATGCAGCAGTTGTAATTGAGGACCAACCTTCTTGCTCGGCCTTCACGAACACAAATTTTTGAAAACTGTTGCACTTGATATTTTTTTTAATTGATTCATCAATGGGAAACTAGAATATTTTATAGTTGAGAATCTGATTCTTTTATTCTCTATGTCTTTAGAATATTTTTCTCCTTAATTAGGTTGACCAATTCTCAGCTCCTTTCCATCCCTTAATATTTTCACCTGGTATCACAGGGTTCTTTCTCAACCTACTTTCGTGTCACTCTGAAAATCAAACTCTCTTCCTTCTTCGTTTCTTTTCACACACAAAACTTGTGAAAGTTTTTATTTTTTGGTTAGAACCAATTGAGAAATTATGCCGAGAAATCAAACCTCAAAGTTGGGGATGTCCAATGAATCAGAAGGTTTTTTTTTTTTTCCCAACAATCAAGGTTTCGAAAACTTACCTTCGGATCCTCGACAAGTTAAGGAGAAAGAAAACTAGACTGATGAACAGGGCCACATACAGCCTAATGAAGGAGGATTGGGCTCCATTCAACGCCCTCCTCAGCCCAATTCAAGGCAATTATTCACAGTATTGTATGTCCAGTGGATTCCCGTCCAAGTCCAACCTATCCAAACTGCTATGGACTCTCTAGAAAATAATGGGCCAGGAGGAAGGCCACCTTTTACCACTGAGCCTAATCCAAGACATGGAGCGGGTTGGTCCTATTCGAATCAGACTAATCCAGGTCCATCGGGTTTTTCTTGATGATTTAACGGTATTTAATTCGACCCAATACATCTATGATGATTTAACGGTATTTTACATTATCAATTTGTGCTTTACAGTAGTGTATAAATATTCACAAATATTTACTACTTTTCTTCGTAATGTATTTCATAATGGTCGGAAATATTTAGGTATCTTAAATTTCTTTAGTTTACAAAGTTTTTCTCTCATAACTCAATGAACAATGTCACAGATATTTAAGTATCCTAATTTCTAAAGAAAATTTATGTTTTTTCTAAGGCTTGAGACATTTTGTCATAACATGGTTCAAAATACGATAAATATATATTATAATATTTAACAAATTACTACAAATGCTCACGCTATGTTGTCATAGACCAATGGAAAATGTCATAAATACTTAAAAGGATAAATAACTTCATACGCAGCGTTAGTGTGAAAAAAAAGTTTTACACAAGCAGCCTCATACAACATTCATTAGAGAGAATGCATAGTTATAATTCTCAAGTCAATGATACATGGGAACGCTTGTGAAAATTTTTCTTTACATCGGCAGAATATGCTCTTTTTTTCTTTTTTCTTCTTTTTTCCTTTTTCATATTAAAGCCTTACGACATTTTGTCAAAGTGCAGTAATGTTCAAACTTCAGAAAATGTATAGATGCACCTAAGATAGTTTTAAGTTAGATTTTTTAGTGTTCTGTTGACAACGCATCATAAATATTGCGGATGTTCTTACTTTAAATATAAACACATGCCATACTTTATTTTAAATTTTTGGAACCTCCTTACATTTTATGATGTTTTGCACGAATAAAACAAACCATGTGCCAATGTAGTATGTTTGAAATAGTAATGAATTCTGCTCATGTTAAATTCACATTTTTTTTTTTCATTTGGATATGCCAACAAATATTATTGCCACTTATGATGGAAAAGCACTTAAAACAATATATAGCTGGAAAACAATACTGCTTAGAAAAAGAAGGCAACTTTATTGCAATTTAAGGTGACCGTAGTACATTATACCGAAGTAATCAAGGATGAGAGATGAAAACATGAAAAATGATGCTAAATTGTCTCGTGATCACAGGTCAACGACTTCATATGGTCTTGTAGGAGTCCAAGACCACGTTTGTCTTCATAGTTGTACATCAGTGAAACCATCTTAGCAGCATTCACGCAAGCTTCAAGGAAAGGCGCAGAGGACGGACATGGAGAGAGGCATTCTTTGTTGAGCAGCTTCCACAATTTGGATATCAACTTCATCACATGCTCCCTTGCGCTTTGGTACGAAGAGCCTTGATTTTCCCCCAAATAGCAATCCACGTATGACCCGTCGTAGCCATTTTGATTCTCGTCCTTCATGGAATCGAATCCCCCCGAGTAAAAAAATCATATCAATAAAATAATGACAAAACGCAAATAAAAAATGGAATAAAACCCGAATATTGCCCAGCACGAAACCATGAACTAGTGTACCTGGGCACATCCGAGGTCATCCCAAAGGCGAAGAATTTCAGCGATTAAGAATATTATATTTGGCAGCTGCACCTCTTCTTTCTTTGAATCCATACTTTGGTTGGCAATGTTTTGGCCCATTAGAAAGAACAGGTGAGTTAGCACCAAGGGCACACCCGAAGTGATAATCGCATTCTTCAAGTAATCATCTGCCTTTGGCAATTTCCCAGAAGCGTTCCACTGAAACTCCACCTGGAATGCATTGCACAAATTCGCCCACTGCATGATCAAATGTTATCTGACTAATCAAGGATCATCTAAAATGTAGTCATAAATCAAAATCTTGAGCTTATTGAGCTTTCGTAGTAGTCATAAATGACAAATCACTAGGAAATCTCTCTCTCTTTCTCTCTCTCTCTCTCTCTCTCTCACTCTCTCTCTCATAAAGTAAGGGAACTCAATGCTGCACTGAGCTCAATTTTATTGCTAGGAAGCCAGGGCACGGCTACAAGATCTTGACAGAAACGCCTAGATCTCGCCAAGATTTGTGTGTGAGTGTGTATGGGAGAGGGCGGGAGGGAGGGAGGGACGGTTGCAGCTTAACCCTATCGGTGATAAGATCTCCGTGTATGGCATTATAAGGAATTCTATAAAAGAGTGGATGAAACTCGACGATGATGAAGCCGGCAATTGGTTTTTGTGGCTTTAATTTGAAGAAGTGAACACAAACTTCAAAATGATGACCAAAATATTGGAGGGTGGTGAGACAAAGAGTGGAAAAAGGGACGAGGATATGGTCAAGGTTGAGTTTTGGTTCAGTGCAACGAATCTCCAATTAAGTCACGTTCATTTAGAGTTGAGATAGGAGTTAGCAACAACATAGGTTCTTATCAATAATAATTTTATATTTATACCATCTGTTTCAAGAATCTCGTGGGGTCCATCCATGCTTCTCAAAGATGATTCTGCCAAAATCATTTGCAATATCATTGAGAACCTTGAAGCATATTTTCATGTACTCTGGAAGCTGCTCGGCACACGCATTATCCCATCTGAAGGAAAAACAATTGCAAGAAATATTTAAATTGTCAACATAATATAAATATGGAATGTAGTTTTTATTTTATTTTATTTGATGTAATAGTTGCAACATAATAGGTAAAAAGGGATATATTCGATTGTATACCTTTTAATGAGTTCTGTAAAGAGAATTAGTTTGTCAACTGTGCCATGGACATCAAATATGTTGTCAATAATGTACACGAGAGAGATGGGCTTACTGAGCTCAACCCTAAGCTCAGACAAGCTTGGATCTGTGAGAATTGCCATGGACCACATGTACCATTTTAGTGGCTGGTCTCTAGCAAACTCCATCTTCTCTCCCAATCCCAACTCTTTCCACCACCTGAAATATAGGATATGCATGAGGAAAACTAAAGCAACGGTACATAATAGTACACTCATTTAAATGAAACAAATGATTCATTTGAAAATTCTATTGATCTCATGACATAGAGATTTGAGAAAATGGAGATATAGAGTCCATCATTTTCCTTATAGTTTTTGGTGAAACTGGTTTAAGTCATGCCTCAAACTGTGATTTGTGAGTTTGATATTAGTCTGAACCTAAATGCCAACTCCTTAAATACATAAGTTTAAATATAGCATCTTATTTATGCATTGATATACTTGTATTAGGGCCAGCTATTAAGATTTCGCGTACTATTATATGTTGGTCATCTATAGTCCTTCAATTGAGCATAACTTTGCGTAAGTAATTAATTAGTTACTCACTAATTAATTTGGTGAATCTCCTTCTGGTGCACATATTGATCAATTCTTCGCTTTCTGTTTGCCACTTCTAGCAAGTCTTCCATCCACGAGTTCTCGCCTGGCATATTGTTTACAAAACTTTGAGGAGCTAGCAATCTTGCGAAGCTCTTGCGATATGGATATTGCAATGTACTTTCTATCATTCTCGCTTGTTCATTATCAAGATCACACGTCAACAATGCATTGAGACACTTGCTGCTAAAGCATTCGGCTTCGTCGAGTATATCCTCTCCTTCAGTGCTCATTTGTGACGCTTCGTATAATTCCATCATACCCTTGATGTTTCCCTCCAGTTTCATAACAAAACCTTTTCCCTTTTCATTGAAGTATTCGAACACATCTACATAAAAAGCACAAGGACTCTAATACATCAAAAAACATAGTCTAATATCTAATTTATAAGTCGCTTCACTCATTCAAAATTATGATGTGCATACTTTGGTTTCGAAAAAAATGCTAAATTGGTTCAAATTATTTCATCTCATGTAAATTTTTAATTTTTTAATGTAAAGAAACTAAAAAAAGAGAACAAATGAAGGAAATGGGCATATATCTAGGTTTTTTCAATTCGATTTTTGTAATATGAATAATTAGTTCTTACTTTCCATTTTGAACAAAACTTCAGAACACTAATGCATTGCTTAATATCTGGCATAAGTCCACGATGTAACATGCATTGATGGATATCCATTGGAGAGTTCATCACAATTAAACATTTCCAATTCTTAAATCAGCAAAATATTTTTTTTTAAAAAAATCAGCTTATATTCCTGTCCATTTTCATCCTTAACAAACTATTGGAAATTTTAGGGCTTCCACGTAACTAGACAAAACAACAACAAAAAAGTTGTCTTGTTTTGTTATGTATAAATAGCAACACTGTATTTCGCTATTGCAATCGACTTGAAACTCATAGGAACAAACCTGCAGGCACATGATAACCTTCTTGCCTTAGAAGTCGAAACCGGAGAGCGATCTCATAGACATCATCTTTACCATGATTCAAAGAGCTAAAATGTGTGTATTGCCACGTTAGAATGGCTTTAATCTGTTCTCGGAATAGGGATTTGACTCCTAGTCGCTGAATCATGTCGACAATGATCAAACTTTCTACGGGCTCATTCACCACTTTATTCAGAAAATCTATAAGGCTCTTTGTTTTTTGGTCATGTTTGATCCCGGAATCATCCTACATCATGGAAATCCAGAGTTACAAGTGAGGTCGATGTTATAATGAAAAAAAAAAAAATTAAGCAAGAATGAACTAAATTGACGATATTTTTTCTCATGTAATTTAACAAAGAATTATTGTAATGAAGCAAAAAATATTAAATGAGCAAAAGTTCAAAAGAGCAAAGACAATAATTTTTCATAGTAATATATAGTAATTTAGTATGAGATTGATAAGGCTTTCTGTTGACATTAATTTTATGCTATTAAAGCTTGGTATGCTCATATGCACAAGGTGATATATGACCTTACAGGCCAGTCCGGTTGAAATTGTTTCAAATGATCAAATCTTAATGGGAGTTAATAAGTTGGTTTTTTATTATTACAGATTCCTTTCTACTGAGCCTTGAAAGAAAACATTCTTGTTTCCCTGCGTATATTCGGTAAATAAGTTTCCTTGTTATCCTATTTTGGTTTTATTTTTCTCCTCTTTCTATCACCATTAGGCCAATGAAGAATCCAAATAGGTGTTGGCATATAGGTATGCCCTACGAAATAATGCTCGGAGGAAAACACTACGTCTGCGATTTTTTTTTTTTTTTTTTTTTTTCACACGAGCTAAGGAAGGAAATGGAAAGTTGAAAAGAAAAGGCTAGGATCAGTGGATTTACCGGATAAGTTTGCTCCTTGGCAATGCTCGATGATTGCATTTGGTTAGGTCGATCCATTATGAAGCTGGAATCGGTGGCCGACCCTTTCCCCGTCCTAATCACGGGGAGAGTAGAAGTGCGAAGATTGTTAAGAATGATAGGAGGTTAATTTGCTTTAGATGGCCTATTTATAGTGAAAAACAGAAAGTGCCTAAAATATATTGATAGGGAATGTGCTGCACACATCTTTCATAAGTTTCTGCAGTTGGAATCTTTGTTGTGGGCGAGAAACTTGGGTACGTACAATTGTCGTTTTCAAAACCCGATTGGAGGAAACATCGTCGTTGAAAGGACATGAAGGGTTTTTTCGGCAAACAAGGAAGACCACGTACTCGGATTTTATTCCACTGTTTCAGATTTAGCTCATATTTTACGTGATACACGAGGTAAGAACACATACTTGAACTTGAACTCTCAAAACTTTGTCCTATGGGGAGCGCGTTTGCTCCTAAAATTTGTGGTCCTGTCCTCCATAATAAGTTCGGCTCTCTGTGAAATGAGCGTATGTGCGTGCAACAAGCAGAAGAGCGTACGGGCCAGCGAGGGTGAGAAATTATGTTTAGTCATCTTTGGGATAATGTGTGGAGGAATTATCCATGAGCTTGATCTATTTTACTAAACTAAATTTGGACCATTAAAAATGGCGAATCATCAGTTCGAATTTGATTTAGTACACGTTTAAAGTTTACTCAATAATTTCTTAAATGTATGTGAGAGCGAGGTGAGAAAGAGGAGAAGAAAAATTGTAATGTCAGATTGTCCTTAAGAGTTGAGGGGCATAAATGTTGTCTTATAGTGCTAATGTGGGGTAGCGTCATGTATTGTTTATATATATATATATATATATATATATATATATATATATATATATATATATAGCTGACAAATTGGGTTCAAGATCAATTTCTTAACTCGAATTCAATGAGCTACGTCAAATATGGGTTATCTGAAAATTTCGAAACGGATTAAAGTGGGTTTCCAATATCAGAGGCAAAACCCAACTAGATATGAATCTTAGTGGGTCTAAAGACAAACTCACTTCTAACCCAGTTAAGCTTAAAAAGGTTATTAGCTAAATAAATAATAAAGAAAGAGAAAACTATGATGTCGAACAAGAGAGGGAGCCACCCTAGATAGTACCCCTCCGTCGTGGGCTGTGTCACCAATGATGGCCGGTCACGCCTCCGCTGCCCACCGTGGTCGGCGGCAGCCATCCTCATGCTTCTCCTAGTCAACTCACAAGGCAACATATGGGGCGTTTTCATCATTTAGTTTCTTCAAGTTTCGTTCAAGACCAAGAAAACAGAAGAAGATGGTTTTTTTTTTTTTTTTTTTGCTAACCTACAAAGTCTTCTTATGAAAATGACTCTGCACCAAAGAATCTAGATCCAAGAAACCTCTACAACCACGTATTCCTCCAAGTCAATAATTGGGAATACTATTTGAGAGCAAAGTGCCCCTTTAGTTGATCCAAGAGACAGGAAAATGACACCGGAGGAATAGTTAGACTTCCTATTTTCCATGAGAGAGGAATTACGTTGCTTTTTTCTTTCCTCATTCAATCAAAATTGTACTTCTGGTATTATTTTAGGCATTAGGCTTTAGTTAATGTTGGGCAATATTGTCCTCTGTCTCTAATCGGAGGATTTCTTCTAATTAGTCTTCTGATTGATAGCTTACGAGTGTAGACATCACTTGCATTTCAATTTTAGATCACTTTGGTGTAAAAGATGTCCCACAATAACATATAACCACCAATCAGAAACATAATTGTAGATATACCACACCTTTACCTAATAACTTAAGTTTTTAGAATAGTTGACATTGGTCCTACAAAATCTCACATTATATCAAAGCTAAATATATTGAGTTCGAATATTTCCAAGTCCCATTTGCCTTCTGAATTAAATTTCCACACTTAGTACTAGGCAAAAAGACTGGACCAAGCATGGGGAGAAGTGTTAAAATATTTAAATAATAAATCATACATTCATTAAACTGATTAAATTTTTAGAACAGTTGACAACAATCCCACAAAATCTTACACTTAGCCTTATATTTATTTTGACGAGTAAAGATATAGACATGATCTACATTAATATTTAGTTAATTTTGCATGTAAATTATGTTCATAATTTGTGACTCACCAATCATAGACATAATCAAAAGCATTTGAATTATGTTTATAAATTGTGACTCACCAATCATAGACATAATTGGAAGAATTTTCCACTGGCCAAAGATGTAGGAAAATTGATGGCGAAATTTCAAAATGAGCAATAGAAATTGGTGATACATCGTCCAAAAGGTAGTGGATTTGGTAGAGTAACTTGACATCGTCTTGGTTGACATTAGGTGTAAAGGGTTTAAGGTTTTGTACAAATTCCACATGAAATTTGGAATCGAACATGTTACTTATTTTTTAGAACTTGGAACCTACCCTATATATCTTAGAACCTAAAACTCACTCTGTCACAAGTTCTAGAGTTAGTTCTAAGTTCAATTTAGATTCCACCTATATTATTAATTGAATGATTACGGTGAATTAAAACATTTTATAACAATTACTTACTACTATAATTCACTAATCATAAAGACATACAGAAAATATGAACATTAATAAAGTAAAAATTCTCAATTTTAAAATGGAAGCTCAAATTAGTATTTCTAAATTATACACTTATCATCAAATGGCCGGAATATTGCAAGATACATGAAAACATGAACCAAAAAAACATTAGAACTTGTTCCATGTTCTAAATTACAAGTTCTAGGTTCTAAGTTTCTCCAATTAAGAACTCGAAACCTACCTATCAAAATAGGTTCCTTATTTTTTGGAACCTCAAACCTATCTGTATATCTTGGAACTTGAATTTGGAACCTATAGGTTCTTGTTGGTCCAATTCTCAGATTCCATATTTTACCCTAGAACCACGCTTACGCTTAGTTCATCTCAAAAAAAAAAAAAAATCAGCTTATATTCTTCTCCAGTTTCATCCTTGACAAAAAAAAAAAAAAAAACAAAAGGGAAAATGAGGGGCTTCCTTTTAACTTGTCAAAACAAAAAGGAAATTGTCTTCTGTTGTCGTGTATCAACGCCGATATTGTGTTTCGCAATTGCAATCGACTTGAAACACATGGGAAATAGACGTGCAGGCACCTGGTGGAGGAAAAAACTCTTCTTCAAACAGAGCTAGCTTTGACACCAAGTTGAAATAGCCAAGATAGAATTGAGTAAGTTTTATATAAGAGATAGTTGTAGATTGTACAGGTGGTTAATGTAATGAAGACCACAAGCGATATTTGTAGATTGCACAAGTGGTTATCCAAGGTAAGTTAACCTTATTTCTGTCCAATTCTTATTTATAGTACCAATTATAGTTACCATCGAAATAGTTCTCTAAATTGGAAAAGAGTTACTCCCATGTGATTTAAAGGTGCCTTGATCACAAGTTCCTATCCCCTAATCACTCATCGATCTAAGGAAATTCAGGTTCGTTTTGGCATATGTACCACACGTGCACCGGTCATTTAATAATTCCAATTGTATTCCAAGTTGCATAAGATCATGCAATCTTGATGTGTTCACTTAGAATTAAACGATAGTTATAGCTAAAACAGAATATCTCAGTAACAAAAGTAAAACTCTTATGGTAACCCTCTAACCAAAGGGTCGCTGACACTAGTCATTCCTTCCCACTTAAAATATATATATATATATATATATATATAAACAAAGTGTATCAATTACAATCAATTAAGCATAGATGTGATTAATTAAAGATTTGATGGATCTTCAAGTGTCTCTAAAAATATATAATTTAAGAAGCTGTGATTTGAAATTGAAAACACTTTAATTGTAGTCGTGAAAAGCTATAACTACTTCTAGCAAGTTCAAACAAGAGGAGGCTGTCCTATGTTCACGCCATTCCAAGCCGGACCCACCTTTTGCCGACCCTAAATTCCTAGTATCAATTTAAAATGTGTACTTTTATTAAATGTGGATAACGTTTTCTTTGTCCTTTGGTTCTTACGATATGTGGACACCGTTCAAGTTCTGTCGCAAAGTCCTTGGGCCATCTCTCTCCCGCTGTCATCACGCGATGTGAATGTGGATTAAATGACATGAAAAGCAGACCCAACGGATATGAAATGGTTTTAAAAACAGAAGCGACCCTGCTAGACGTTTCACATGTTTGTTAAATACGTAATATTCAGTCTTGTTGTGTAAAGTAAAACTCCGGCCGTGCCAGATGCTTAGGGCGTGTTTGGTAATGATTATGTTCTTAAGAACAGATCCCGATCATAAATTATTATTTTTTATTATGTTTCCGATAACAATTTTTAAACATTTTAAGCTATTTGGTAACTGTCTAAAATTTTTTATTCTGAAATAAAATTGCGTTTGGTACCGTGCTTATTGATTCTATTTCAAATCAATTTATTTTAATTTTAAAATATTTTTTCCTTTTTTTCCTTTTTCTATTTTTCTTTTCTTTTTTTCATTTGTCTCTCTTGTTCTTCTTCTTCCAATGGTCAGTGGTTGAGGTCAACGACCTCAACAGAGTGTCGCCGGCCCTCAGTGAGGCCGGCCCTCGTCGGCCGAGCCTCACCGGTGGCCAGGTCGGCCTTGTCAGGGCTAGGTGGGGCTGGGCGAGCCTCGTCAATGGCTAGGCGAGCCTTTGGCGAGCTTGCCAGATCAATTGCTGGCAACCAGCGATGGACGGCGGCAGACGGCGGCGATTGGCGGTAGACTGCGACAGACGGCAGACGGCAACAGTAGGATGGCAGTAGATAAAGAAGAAGAAAAGAAAATGGTAGAATAAGAGAAATATGATTTTGATTCTTAAATTTGTTCTTGGAACAAGAGTCAACTTTTTTTTTTTTTTATTATTCTTGATTCTGTTTTAAATGTAATTTTGGGAAAAAATATAAATTTATTTTCAGGAACAAATTTTTTACCAGAAGCGATTTTGTTCCCAAACTATTCTTAGGAACAAAAAATCATAATCAAACACTATTTGGATGGTTATCAAATAGGCCTTATCGAGCTTTGTTTATGGAATTTGCTGTGCCAAATTCTTTCTTCCATGAAAGACTCAGAAGGCGTATCTTTTACAATTATAGAGTACCAGTATACGTCAGACCTGAAACTGAAAGGTTCCCTGGTCCCATTGCACTTACGAGGTTAAGGTTATTCAACAAAAACTGCTGAGTGATTCTTGGAATTGTCGCAAAGGCCGAAGTACATTGAACATCAATTCAGAAAATTAGTTCGCATTGATCCCGCTTTAATTACAAGCCAAAAACATTGCCAAATTCAAAGGAGATATCTAAAAAAAACAAAAAATCCGCACTATCTCATGAATGTTAATGTTACTTGCCACAAATTATCAATATTTTTATTTTAATCTTATATGGGACACAAGTGTTTACTCTGTCTTTCCAAACCCCCTTTCATTTCCATTGATTCGGATATAGGTTGTTTAGAAAAAAGAATGGGCAGGTTGTGTATTTCGAATGTTTCTGCATTCCTTTACTTGGAAAGTGCGTTTTCTTCTATGTTGTAAAGCTTTGGCCTTTTCAATTGCCGGATTTAAGATTAGGGTTTCAACATTTAACTTAACCCGACTTTTAGGAAGAATACGTCATGATGACATAAAGGTATTTTGAAATGTAAATGTGTACTTTGCAGGTATTTTACAAAGTAAAATTAAAACTTAGAAACTTCATTTACTGTTTAACAAATGATATCAAGTCCACAATTGTCACGCCCCGATCCTCGGGCACGTGCACATCCTTCTATTTGGTCGATTTTATAATGCGATATCCCAGGACAATGTATCGCCAACCCTTTCATTTATTAGCACATGCGGAAGTAGTTAAAATCCCAAGACAATAAAACGATGGGATAGAAAAGCAGGGCCATATTTTTCATATTGAAATTTATAACCACACTTTTATACAAACCACAAACCCTTTCATAACTATTCACATCAAAACGGAGATCTCAAAAGAAGACAGAAACTTAGATGAACTAGGCCGTACTCAAGGCCCCTCTCAGAATTGTCTTCTTCTTCCAAAAATCCTTTTCTTCAGATCTCACCTCCGAGTTCTCCTTCTCGGATTCCTCCTCCTCAACTCTTCAGCGGGGTCCTGAAATGGTTTCCCCAAACTGGGATGAGACTACGTCTCAGCGAGTTCTACCCCACTAAGCCCGATTAGCAAACCAATATACTAAAGGCTGCCTAAACACGTACAGGGCAGAGGACTTACCTTAGCCTCTGATCCCACCTGCAAGTCAGTACAATTTAACATAGGCACCCAAATAGTCATATCATCGATGGAAGCATCAATCAAATCGACCTAGTCGATTATATGCCAACAAGACCACTCACGGTCATTTCCATTCAGTCAATCAATTCACAACATCAAATCAAAGCAATAATCAATCGATCTAGTCGATTATATGTCAGACGGACCATTCTAGGTCAATACTCTCGGGCGTCATGTTCACAAAGTGACTTATCCACTAGACAATTGCGTGTGTTCTTTAAGGCGCCGTTTTCTCCAGTGACATCCTTAGTCACCGAACCACACATGCCTATAACCATGTACTCAATAGACAATTGTGTGCGTTCTTTAAGGCGCCGTTTTCTCCAGTGATATCCCAAATCACCGAACCACACATGCCTATAACAATGTGAGTACTAGACCGACACGTGCGTTCTTTAAGGCGCCGTTTTTGCCAGTGATGTCCCAATCACCGAACCACGTAGGTCCACAATAATGTATGTACTAGACCGATACGTGCGTTCTTTAAGGCGCCGTTTTCGCCAGTGATGTCCCAATCACCGAACCACGTAGGTCCATACACTGTGTCTAATTGGTTGAATTCCAGAGTATTTCCAATTCTCTCATAACTCCATCCACTGCACAACTCAATCAAAGCATTATAAATGCTAAATAAACATACTCGGCCATCTACCAATCAATTATTTAATCTCAATCAATTCCAAATCAATTTAGGGTAAATCCCAAAAATATCACAATTTATTTAATTCCATGCAACGTAGAGCTCAAATAAATAAACGAACTACGCCATGACGATCAGCACGAGATTTCGGTCGTTGGCCATCAAAATCTTAATTTCCGAAAAATAATTAATTAATTTATTAATTTCGAAAATTAAATAATTATTATTAAAAATTCAATTTAGCTCAAAATAAAGCCCGATTAAATAAACGGACTTCACCACGATCATCAGCATAATTTTCCGGTTCCAGACCATCTCAGTTGAATTTTCGGAAAATAAATAATTATTTAATTTAATTCCGAAAATTAATATTTAAATACTAAAAAATCCACTTAGGCCCGAAAAGCCTAATTGAAGCCCACTAAGGGTCGGGAGGAATCCCGAGGCACTTCCAATAATTAGTAGACCACGTCTACTTGCTAATTGCACAATCAATTTATCTAAATCACATCACAATTGACTAATAATTGCTAATTTATTATAATCTAACAACCTAAACATAATTAATTAAATCTAAACCAACCTTAAGCATAATTAGCCAACTAATCTAGGATTAGTGAGATTACTCACCAAATCGCACGCAAATCGGATCAATCCGACGGCGGCGACACGAGGAACGATTGTTCCCAAAGCACGGCTCGGGTTCGGGGCCGGGAAACGGTCCAAAAGCGGGCCCGAAGTGCTGGATACCCACTCCGTGGGCTTGCTGGTCGGGGCTGAACGGGGCCGCTCCGGCGGCTAGGGCAGTGAGGGGAGGCCGGCGGAGGGCGAGGGGGTCACGGGGGAGGTCTGGCGGGGCTAGGCGGTGGCCGGAGGTGGCCGAACGGTGGCTGGTCGGTGCGGAATAGAGCTGATTCACGTAGAGGGAGGAGCGGCAGCGAGCGGCGGACGGCGGCGAGCGCACGGGCAGGCGGCTGTGCGGCGGTGCGACAGCGGGACGGCGGCGGCGACGAGCTGCACTGCTTCTGCTCCGGCTTCTGGTTTCGCACGCGAAGAAAAAAAAAGAAGGAGAAGAAGAGCTGGTTCGGTCGTGTACGAGAAGGAAGAAGAGAGAGGAGAGAGAAGGAGAGATAAGAGAGAAAAGAGAGAGAGAGGATGAGGATTGACTAGTCAAAGTGAGGAGAGAGGATAGAGAAGTCGGTGGGGGGAGGGGGAAGGTGGTCCGCACGAATGGGGGAGAGAAAAAGGGGAGAGGAGAGAGAAAGAAAAGAAAGAAAAAGAGAAAAAGGAGAGGAAAAAGGGAGAGAAAGAAAAAGTGGGAAAGAGAAAAAGGAAAAATAAAAATACATAATTCCGTTATGCAAATTTTCCTTTTCTCTTTTCCTTTTCCTTTCTATTTTCTTTTGGGCTTCAATTTTCTTCCGATAATTTCTTTATTGAAATTTCGGACTCGTCAATAAATTGACGAGTGATGAGACAGGATCCTAAAAATAAGAATTATGACGCGCTTAAAATTCGATTCCCGAAATCGAGTTCAATTTCGTGGTTAAAAATCGATCAGACGTGATTTTAGCTCAATCCAACCAATTAGGTAGCTTTTAGGGATTTTACAGCTGATACATCCCTTAACGGCTTTACCCAATAGGTTAGTTAACTCGTGAGTGATCAGCTCAGAGAAAAAGGCCATAGGCACGCCGACGAAATGCCCATTTCACTTTATCCAAACTGGGTCGAATTTCAGGATGTCACAACAATAAAGATTTCTCGTTTTTGGAATGTGACAATTGATTAGACCTAAGTGTATTTTACAAGTTTTGCATTTACTAGTCATGTTGAATTATTCTGTACCTAAATGTTGTGCACATGAAAAGAGAAATATAAGTTTACTATCTAGCTATCATGAACAGCATCTTATGGGCGACAATAATTGTACATCTGAAATTAAGAACCTTTTGACATGATGTTTTGGACGTCGACCTTTTGCCGACCTTGAATTCCTAGTATCAATTGAAAATATGTACTTTTATTAAATGTGGATAACGTTTTCTTTGTCCTTTGGTTCTTACGATATGTGGACACCGTTCAAGTTCTGTCGCAAAGTTCTTGGGCCATCTCTCTCCCGCTGTCATCACGCGATGTGAATGTGGATTAATGACATGAAAAGCAGACCCAACGGATATGAAATGGTGTTAAAAACAGAAAGCAACCCTGCTTGATGTTTCACATGTTTATTAAATACGTAATATTCAGTCTTGTTGCATAAAGTAAAATTGCGGCCCTGCTGGATGCTTATCGAGCTTTGCGTATGGAATCTGCTGTGCCAAATTCTTTCTTCCATGAAAGGCTCAGAAGGCATATCTGTTGTACCAATGTACTTCAGACCTAAAATTGAAAGGTTTCTGTTGGAGAAAATCTCTAGAATGTTCTGAAGCTGACAAAACGTTTCTATCAGTCTAGTCTGGAAGCTGTGCAGACCCTTGTACTTAGAGTCTGAAGACTTTTAGATCACCAGACTCAGCACACAAGACTCAAGACTCAAGACTATTCTCATTGACAGTTTCTAATCCAGTGACGAAGGCGATCCAGAGCTAAAGTGTTTGGTTAAGGATTTGGTCTTATCGACTGGAGAAGATCTCTTGGCTGGATTTGATACAACGAATTAATCATTCGAAATCAAGATCATTTGAAGATCCGATGATTGACGAAATATTCTTGGAAGGTTCTATTCTTGGAAACCAAGATCCTGATTGTATGGGCGAACAGGATTGTTGGGCTATCGACATGTTCCTTTAAATAGCTCGAATGATCTTCTTAATTGATTCTGTCCAACGGGAAGATTGGAAAAACTCCTTTGGTAAGTGCTAACGGGTGTAATGGCATAAAGGAGTATAAAAATAAGACGTTCCAGTTATTCTAAAAGTGTTCGATAGAGAAATTCCAGAGTCTGAAGCTCCTTGATTACTAGTCAATTCATATTGAGCGAAACTGTACACACAAAGAGAGTTTATACTTAGTGATACCTTAAGAGAGTTTGGTAGATATTCTACACCGAGAAATCAAGGAAGAACAGTACTGTAATATCTTTTTGTTCATAGTGGAATCCAGCCAGTGGGCTGTCAGTGCAAAAGAGTGAACGTAGGCTTGAACAAAGCTGAACCACTATAAACCCCGTGTTCAATTTTCTCTTCCCTACTCTCAGTCTTACTTTGATCGTTGTTTGTTTATTGACGAGGAAAAATTGTCTCATTTCTATCAACTGTCTAGTATTGAGCGATTATCATCAGAAATTACTTGTTATACCTATTCACCCCCCTCTAGGTACTTATACTAACCATATCAAGTATCAGAGCTCGTGTACTCACTTTATTTGAAGTGTTTTACTTTAGAGTAAAAGATCCATAACTAGTATGTTAGCTCCGGGGCTGGTGGAATGTCAAAGCAATACCAGACCTCCTTACTTTGATGGAAAGGATTACAACATTTGGAAAAACAAAATGAAAGCATTTCTTCGATCAAAGGATCCTCTAGAATGGGACGTTGTAGAAAAATGAATCACTCCTAAAGTTGCATCCGTCTCAGAAAGAGGGAAAGAAACTGTTGAGACCAGCGGAATGTCTTAGGAAGAGATAATCAAGAGACAAACTTTTGATGCAAAAGCTATATATTCTTTATATTATGCCTTGTCACTTACTGAATATAACAGAATATCTTCTTGTGTTACAGCAAAAGAAGTCTGGGATAGGTTACATATCACCTATGAAGGAACTGATCGAGTAAAAGAGACCAGAATCAACATCCTTCTCGGTCAATATGAAGCCTTCAAAATGAGACCTGGAGAATCTATAACTGACATGTTTAGCCGTTTTACAGAAATTGTAAATGGTCTTGAAAATCAAGGACAACCAATTTCTGATCCCATGAAGGTAAACAAGCCACTGCGTGGACTCTCCAAGGATTGGAATCACATAAAGACTTCAATAAGAGAGACGCAAAGAATCATGCCACTATCTGTCGATGAGCTGGTTGGAACTCTTCAGTCTTATGAAGTGGAACGAATTAACGAAGACGAAGATCCAAAAGGTAAGAAATCCATTGCATTAAAATCAAATGATGATTCTGATGCTACAGATTCTGAAGATGTTATGGACGATGAGGAGTTTGCTCTCATGATAAGAAGATTCAGAAAGCTGAATAAAAAAGGAAGAAGATTCAACTCAAAGAAACAAAGCTTTCAAAGACAACAGACTAAGTCTGTTGATGATGATGAATCAAACAAAGATATAGTTTGCTTTGAATGTAAGAAAAAGGGACACATCAAATCCAACTGTCCCCTTCTAAAGAAGAAGAAAGGAAAAGTTGAAAAGCCTGGAAAGGCTCTCAAAGCCGAAACCTGGAGTGATACAGAGTGTGAAGGAAGTGATGATGAATATGCCAATTTGTGTCTGATGGCGCAATCAGACTCAGACTCAAACCCTGAATTAGACTCAAACAGTGATTTTGAGGTACGTAATTTTAAAATTCCTGTCAAGGTTTCTAAATATATTGATGAGCTGTGTTTTAGTCTTAAAACTTCTCTTAAAAGGATTTCTGAACTTAAAAAAGAAAACGTTGTTCTAAAACAATAGGAAAATGTGTTGAAAGAAAAAGTTAAATGTTTAGACATGAATGTTTCTACTCTTAAAGAAAGTGAAGAAAATCTTTTAAAAGAAAATGCTCTTTTAAAAATTGACTCATCAAATATTTCAAAGAAATTTTCAATAGGGTCCGAGAAACTTGAAAAAATTCTTTCAGTTCAAAGACCTTATTTCAATAAGTCTAGTTTAAGTATGACTGCGGAAACTATTCACTTGATTGATTTTCCTAAAGTAAAAGAAAGAATCAAGCAAAGACCCTTAAGAGAGGCCTACAAAAATCATTTCAAGAAGGTTTTTGTAAAGTCTGTAGGTCGAAATGCTCTTAGGTGTTCAAAATGCAATAGCCTGGATCACTTTGAAAAAGAGTGTCCTATGATTTGGAAACCCGTTAAGAAAACATGGGCTAATACTGTTTATCTTACTAACACCAATGGACTCAAGAAAATATGGATACCAAAGAAAACTTGAGACTCTCTTTTAAATGCAGGTCTCCATCAAAGAAAAGGTAAAGTGGTATCTGGACAGTGGATGCTCAAGACATATGACAGGAGACTCAAATTGCTTTATAAAGCCCGTTCAAGTCAATGGTGGAAAAGTCTCATTTGGAGGAAACAACAAAGGAAGAATTGTGGGATTTGGAACTGTGAAAATTGGAAATCTGTCAATAAGTAATGTTTCCCTAGTAGAAGGACTCAATTATAATCTTCTCAGCATAAGCCAACTATGTGATACTGGTTTTAAGATCTTCTTTCAAGAAGGAATATGTTATGGATCAGTAAAGACTCTACTCAGTCTTTTATGGGTCGAAGGCATGGAAATATCTCTCTTCTGGATATGAAACCAGATGAATCGCAATGCTTAATTTCAATTCAAGACGAAGCAAGCTTGTGGCACAGAAAGCTTGGTCACATCAATATGAAGTAGATAGCCAAAATCTCATCAAAGCAGCTTGTTCGTGGTCTACCCAATTTATCATACCAAAAGTCTGATTTATGCACTCCATGTATATTGGGAAAGCAGGTAAGAAATTCATTTAAGCTAATAAATCATGTCTCTACTAATCATGTACTGCAGCTGCTGCATATGGATCTCTTCAGACCAACTAGAACCCAGAGCATTGGAGGTAAGAAATATTGCCTAGTAATCGTGGACGATTACTCCTGATTTACTTGGGTATATTTCCTTGCAAGTAAGTCTGAAACCTTCTCGTATTTTGAAAAATTTGCTAAAAATGTTCAAAATGAAAAAGGATATGTTATTTCAAGTATAAGAACAGACCATGGAGGTGAATTTGAAAATCAAGATTTTACAAAATTTTGTGATGAATCTGGCTTCAAGCATGTGTTCTCCTCTCCATACACTCCTCAGCAAAATGGAGTTGTGGAAAGAAATAATAGATCTCTTCAAGAAATGGCTAGAACTCTTTTAATTGAAAGTAAGATTTCTTCACAATTTTGGGCTGAAGCTGTTTCAACAGCGTGCTATATCATAAATAGAGTCTTTTTAAGGCTTATTCTAGAGAAAACCCCTTATGAGTTATTCAAAGGTAAGAAGCCTATTGTTTCGTACTTTCATGTGTTCATTTGCAAATGCTTTATATTGAAAAATGTAAAAGACCGAGTTGGTAAGTTTGAAGAAAGATCAGATGAAGGCATCTTCCTTGGATATTCTACATTAAGCAAAGCCTACAGAGTCTATAACAAGAAAAGTCAATCAGTGGAGAAATCAATGAATGTCAAATTTCAAGATTCAATGCAAAATGAATCCAGTCAGACTCAACATGAAGAATCTGAACCTGCTCCAGACTCTTCAAAGCTTACATCTCAAGAAGCATCTCAGACTCTGGAAGACCAGCATCAAGTTGTTCGTGAAGATTCAAGTAAAGAAAGAGATCATCAATCAGACAAATCAACCAGTAACTAGAAGCATAAGTCTAGTCATCCCAAAGATCTCATTATTGGCGAAATTAATGAAGGAATTCACACCAGATCCAAAAGGCATGAAGAGTCTAGTGCTGTGGCACTTGTTTCTGAAATAGAACCCAAAAGCATAGAATAAGCTTTATCAGATGAAAGTTGGATTGAAGCTATGCAAGAATAGCTCAGGCAATTCAGTATCAATGATGTCTGGGAATTGACTTCTAAACCAAAAGGTAAATCTGTTATTGGAGCTAAATGGGTTTTCAAGAACAAGATGAACGAGAAAGGAAAAGTCGTAAGAAACAAAGCGAGACTCGTGGCCAAGGGATATACATAAGAAGAGGGGATAGACTATGATGAGACCTACGCTCCGGTAGCAAGGTTAGAAGCTATTCGATTATTGCTTGCTTTTGCTTGTTATAAAAATTTCACGTTATTCCAAATGGACGTCAAAAGTGCCTTCCTGAATGGATTTATCCATGAGGAAGTTTATGTGGAACAACCACTAGGGTTTGAAGACCCAAAGAAACCAGACTCAGTCTTCAGACTGAAAAAGGCCTTGTATGGTTTAAAGCAAGCACCTCGAGCTTGGTACGACAGACTAAGTAAGTTTTTAATACATAATGGTTTTGTCAAAGGTAAAGTAGATACTACTCTATTTATCAAAAAGGAAAAAAAAAAAAACTTTCTACTTGTTCAAATATATGTGGATGATATTATTTTTGGATCCTCTAATGAAAGTCTCTGTAAGAAATTCTCTAAGTCTATGCAGGATTAGTTTGAAATGAGTATGATAAGAGAGTTAACCTTCTTTCTTGGACTTCAAGTAAAACAATTGAAGGAATGAACTTTTATTCATCAAGAAAAATATGCTAATGATCTTGTCAAAATGTTTGGACTGGAAAAGTGTAAAAAGACCAACATACCAATGTCAAGTTCTTTGAAGACAGAAGAAAGTTGATCAAAAGCTGTACAAAAGTATCATTGGTTCACTTCTTTATCTTACTGCCTCTAGACCTGACATTTTGTTGAGTGTGTGCATCTGTGCTAGGTTTCAATCAAACCCTAGAGAATCTCATCTCAGTGCTGCGAAACGCATTATTAAATACATTGCTTCATCTTCAAGCATCGGTCTTTGGTATCCTAAGAAGGGAGACTTTAATCTTCTTGGATATTCAGATGTAGATCTAGCCGGTTGCAGAGTTGATAGAAAGAGCACCTCGGGAACTTGCCAATTGCTTGGGAACAGGACAGTGTCTTGGTTTTCAAGGAAACAAAACACTTTGGCTCTCTCTACAACAGAAGCAGAGTATGTAGCTCTTGGAAGTTGTTCGCAAATTCTGTGGATAAAAGAATAGCTACAGGACTTTGGAATTGAAGACTCATGCACTGAGATTAGATGTGACAGCACCAGCGCAATCAATCTTACTAAAAATCCAATCCTTCACTCAAGGGCAAAGCATATAGAGATTCGCCATCACTTCATTAGAGATCATGTACAAAATGGAGAAATCTCGATTCAATTTGTTAAGTCAAAGAGCCAACTAGCGGATATATTCACAAACCCTTTGGAGAAGAATCAATTCGATATCATTCGTTCCAGACTCAACATTTTGAAGCTTGAGGAACTCAAAGTCTAGAGACTCTCAGACTCTTAGACTCAATCATTCACGGCCATAGACTGTAAGTTGTTTTAATATTCAATCTCGAAAAGGTACGATCTTTCATTCAATTATATTTGATTTATCTCTAATTTCCGAGAAAAACGAAATCTTGTCTTTTCAAAAAGATAACCTCTATTTAAAAAAAAAGGCAGTTATCATATTTAAAAAGGGGACGAATGTTCACTTTCCTTTGTGATGATTGGTTTTTCCTTTTTAACTGGGTTATATACAGTCAGTTGTCTTCTTCGCTTAACACCAAAACCCTAAAAAGGCATTATCCTCCCAATCCTGTCTTGACTTCATGTTCATCTTCGAGAAAGTTGTCATCTTTTCTTGGGAAAGCGAGTCAATGAATCTTTCAACGTCAAGAAACGATGTGTTCTTCTAGAAGGTCTTCAAGAATCGCAAGCAGGGGACCACAGAGAATGAGGGAGGGTCCTACCCATTTCGATCTCACCGAGGAAGAAGAGTTACCGAGACAGCAACAGAGCCCGATTCACTCTCAGCCACGTCAATCTCCATTATCTACCCCACATAGTGTGGATCAACTACCACATGAAGAAATAATTGACGAAGCAAACCCTGTAAGAGTCCAAAAACCCTATTTTATTTATAAGCTCTATCGTGCTTTGAAAAGCATAGGTACACCACTGAACTATGTGGATGCCTTCCTTAAAGACAAAGGGTATAAAAATGAGTATATCTTTTTGCGACGGATGGAGGATTTGGGAATTGCTTCCAAAGGAAAGGCTGAGGAAGCACTTGCGAACATTCCAAGTGACCCTCGTGTAGGGGGATTTAATCCGACTGACGGGAATGATGATGATAAATTGTTTAGAGAATTCCAACCCAGGATGGGTGTTGCTGCGAAAGTAAAGGGAAAAAGAACGGAGTTGTTCAAATCAAAAGAACAGAAGGATCTGTTCTTCAAATTGTTGAAACGGGGGGTAATAAACCCTAGGAGCGTTGATTTTGATTTTCTGGATGCCATCAATGTGAACTTGAAGGAGAAGTTCAATCTGCTTCAACTAGAGCAATTTTGCTCTGACACCACAGACGGCTATGCACAATTGACAACATATTTCTATTCGAATCTCAGCTTTTTAGATGCGAATAGAATATCCTTCAGTGTTCAAGACCAAGACTATGAGGTAGATGTGGACATGTTGGCAGACATAATTGGAGTTGAAAGAGGATGATATCAACCGATCAAGGTTTCAATCACTCGTACCACACTGGAACTTGTCAAAGACAGGAGTACAGAAGGAAGAGTTATCTACACAAGAATGCATGCCATCAACATCTTACTGCACAAAATCCTGATCAACTGTCTCAAGCCAAAATCAACATCCAAGACAGACATGTCTAATTCTGAGGCGAAATTGATGTACGCGATCAATTCAGGGAAGAAGTTCTCTCTTCCTCACACCATTCTCTTCCACATGTACAGAGCAATGGTGAAGGATAAGAGCCAGTTGCCTTACTCAGGTCTTGTGACTAAGATCTTTAGACACTTGAACATTGAACCTCCACAGACTCTTTGTGTTCGACCATGCGACAAAATGGTGGTGGGTTTGAAAATGCTGACAAAAATGCGTCTGAAAGAGCTTGATAAGGCAATAGAGAAGTTCAAAGTGAAAACTCCAGTTAAATCTCATCCAGTCTCTTCTGCGTCGAAAAGGAAAGGGAATGAGTCCATGGGTGCTCCATCCAAAAAGAAAAGAGCTCTAATCTTAGAGGATGAAGATGAAGAGGATGAACTCACTATCGCTGCCTTGGCATTGAAAAGACTCAGTCGTTCTGTATCCAAATCAATGGAACAACAGGAGAAAGGAAAAGAAGCAGAGGGACAAGAACAGAGAGAAACAGAGGAGAAAGAAGAGAAAGAAAAAGAAGAAGAGGAGAAAGAAGTTGAAGAAGAAGAAAAAGCAGTCAAAGAAAAGTCTGCAGATGAAGCTGGAGAGAAAGGCAATCAAGATTCTACTGAGCATGACCATCATTCTTCCCCAAATGAGGCCTTAGAAACAGGGGGAGATGACGAGTAAGGAAGGACTACACCATATCCTGATCACAGTGAAGGTGTGAGTCGCTCGCAAGCAAATCCAGAAGATATTCAAGCTTCTCAAATGCCTGAGGAAGGACATAACACCTCAACGCCAAATTTGCGCGATTACACCGAAGTTCCATCGTCTGCCTTTACTCCATCTGATAGAGCAAATGCCAACACGCAGACAGACAATACCGCAAATTTTCGTCGTATCCTTGATCTTCTTCTGGTAGTGCAGGGTCAAATATATGCTTTGGAATGTGAACTTGAAGTCCTGAAGAATTCTGAACAAGCGTCTTCTGTTACCCTGTCGGATCAAATGCAAGACCTCGCTCATCAAATTCAAGCAAATGCCAAAGGAGTAGAGGTGGCACGTCTACGGGAAGACTTGAAGAGGCTGGAAGGCGTCGTACAGTCGATGGGAGATTTTCAGATTGTGCGCGTTCCCAAGCAGACTTGACTCTTTCTCACCTTTTTAATGATGACAAAAATTGGGAGAATTGCCAGCTTTGAATTGAACTGAACTTTGATTTTGAATCTGTTTTTAATTTCAGTTTGTTTGGATATTTATTTTGAGTATGACTTGGGTGTGGTGGACTTGGTGAATTTGACTGACTTGAGTGTGTGGATTTGAAATTGACTGTTGCATTATTTATATCAAGTGTTATTATATGGCTTTACTCATGAAAGACTAACATATTTTCTCTGGATGCAGAGTCTAGTTGAGTTATTAATCTTTATGAGATATCCATACTCCTTGAGTAATGTTTTGCAGGTCAAAGTTGTTCAAATCTACATGAATGTTTTGTCACCATCAAAAAGGGGGAGATTCTTGGAGAAAATCTCTAAAGTGTTTTGAAGCTGACAAAACGTTTCTATCAGTCTAGTCTGGAAGCTGTGCAGACCCTTGTACTTAAGTCTGAAGACTTTCAGATCACCAGACTCAGCACACAAGACTCAAGACTCAAGACTATTCTCATTGACAGTTTCTAATCCAGTGACGAAGGCGATCCAGAGCTAAAGTGTTTGGTTAAGGATTTGGTCTTATCGATTGGAGAAGATCTCTTGGCTGGATTTGATACAACGAATTAATCATTCAAAATCAAGATCATTTGAAGATCTGATGATTGATGAAATATTCTTGGAATGTTCTATTCTTGGAAACTAAGGTCCTGATTGTATGGGCGAACTGGATTGATGGGCTATCGACATGTTCCTTTAAATAGCTCGAATGATCTTCTTAATTGATTCTGTCCAACGAGAAGATTGGAAGAATTCATTTGGTAAGTGCCAACGAGTATGATGGCATAAATGAGTATAAAAAGAAGATGTTCCAGTTATTCTAGCAAGTGCTCGATAGAGAAATTCCAGAGTCTGAAGCTCCTTGATTACTAGTCAATTCATATTGAGCGAAACTGTACACACAAAGAGAGTTTATACTTAGTGATACCTTGAGAGAGTTTGGTAGATATTCTACACCGAGAAATCAAGGAAGAACAATGCTGTAATATCTCTTTGTTCATAGTGGAATCCAGCCAGTGGGCTGTCAGTATAGAAGAGTGGACGTAGGCTTGAAAAAAGCCGAACCACTATAAACCTCGTGTTCAATTTTCTCTTCCCTACTCTCAGTCTTACTTTGATCGTTGTTTGTTTATTGACGAGGAAAAATTGTCTCATTTCTATCAACTGTCTAGTATTGAGCGATTATCATTAGAAATTACTCGTTATACCTATTCACCCCCCCTCTAGGTACTTATACTAGACATATCAGTTTCCTGGTCCCATTGCACTTACGAGGTTGAGGTTATTCAACAATAACTACCGAGTGATTCTTGGAATTGTCGCAAGGGCCGAAGTACCAAAGTTTTTGCCTTCCCTATCACTTCTGTGCATAATTCGGCCATGATTTAGAGAAGACATAAGATACATGTGCATAGATTAGTTCTGTTACAGAGCTTAACCACGGCGGATGTGATTTTTAGGGTCCAATCATAGCCATATAGTTTTCAAGTCGTGTCACCTGGCAAAGTGTGGTTGTAGAGCATTCAGCATAAGCAATTAAATTTGACATATGGCTGGCTATAATACATGATTTATGTGATGATGCATATTACATGACTCGTGAATTTAAAAATATGGGTTGGAGTCACTTTCATGATGCATGCTATCGCATACATTTTTTTTTATTAATTTCTTTGTCCATGGCTTAATTCCATGGGAATGGTGATTGACGCTTATTGAGCCGTGACTTTGCCCAATTATTTATCTACCATTTGAGATTTTGAACATGAGGAGTTTAATTGCATGCACGTGAAAAGTGATTAGGAGTTAGTGTGAGACTTTATATTAGACTAATTGAATAAATTTATTAGATCCGGGTTTATGATTGTATAGTTTTGGTTAATTCATGATAGACAATATTTTATTATAACATTCATTCAATAAAGGTTTTATTCAGTCAATATGTTTTCGTTAACTAACTAGCTTTGGCTAAAGGTTTTATTCTTTATGTTAAAATAGAGGACCGATCACTTCCTAAATTTTGGATGTGTATTTTCTGGATGTGAATTTAGGATGTGAAACTGACAATTTCCATCCATGGTTTTTGATCCATAATCAAAAAATTACTTGAAAAAACTGTCCTCGTATCACATATGGACGAAAATGTGGCCTGCTATGTAAATAATTGTGCATATTGTTAGAAGGGAAAATAATTTGACACCTTACTTTGATTTACAACATCTGATGGCTGGCAATTATTTGAACTACCCTGAACGTTTATTTTCTTCAAGGGCACCATAAATTATTACAGTACGAGCTTTCTGAACGTAATGCTGTGGACGTCACCCCATAGGGAAGCATCCATTAAGTTCCTGCGGGGAACATTGAACATCAATTCAGAAAATTAGTTCGCATTGATCCCGCTTTAGTTACAAGCCAAAAACATTGCCAAATTCAAAGGAGATATCTAACCACTGGGATTCGCCCCAGTGCCCACTCTTCTAACATGAAAGGGGAGGTGAGGGGTTCAAATCCCCACCTTCTTAATAGGAGATGGGGTGGGGACGAGTAAATTTCAGGAGTGGGTTTTGACTCTTACGCCCTACAAGAGGCAGGGCAAAAGTCTAAGAGTGAGTATTAGAATAGGAATAGAGTAGGTCTGACAAAAAAAAAATGAGATATCTAAAAAAAAAAAAATCCGTACTATCTCATGAATGTTAATGTTACTTGCCACAAATTATCAATATTTTTATTTTAATCTTATATGGGACACAAGTTTTTACTCTGTCTTTCCCAACCCCCTTTCATTTCCATTGATTCGGATATACGTTGTTTAGAAAAAGAATGGGCAGGTTGTGTATTTCAAATGTTTCTGCAGTCCTATACTTGGAAAGTGCCTTTCCTTCTATGTTGTAAAGCTTTGGCCTTTCAATTGCCGGGTTTAAGATTAGGGCTTCAACATTTAACATAACCCGACTTTTAGGAAGAATACGTCATGATGACATAAAGGTATTTTGAAATGTAAATGTGCGCTTTGTAGGTATTTTACAAAGTAGAATTAAAACTTAGAAACTTCATTTACTATTTAACAAATGATATCAAGTCCCCCAATAAAAATTTCTCGTTTTCAGAAGGTGACAATTGATTAGACCTAAGTGCGTTTTACAAGTTTTGCATTTACTAGTCATGTTGAATTATTCTGTACCTAAATGTTGTGCACATGAAAAGAGAAATAAAAGTTTACTACCTAGCTATCATGAACAGCATCTTATGGGCTGCAATAATTGTACATCTGAAATTAAGAGCGTTTTGACATGATGTTTCGGATGTGGACCGCAATGAAGCATACATAGAGGCTCAACTTTGCGAATAGGCTTTGCGAAAACACTTGCCTTGGTAAAACTGAAAGCCCAAGGCGAAATAGGGCTTTCAGCATTTACGAGAGGCCACTCTCCTCAGGTTAATAAAAAAAATTCTGCTCTAATGAGACGGTCAAATCGTAGATGTAGGTCGCCGATGAATCTCCACCGGATGGTCTATGAGACGGTCGCTAATGAAGCTCCACTGGCAAAGGCCTAACGTTGTAGATCTAAATCACCCCCAAATATTTTGCTCATCAATATTTTCATTTCAAATATTTTCATTTCCCGGTTTGGACACCGGATGGTCGTACGACTGCAACATCGCTGCGCTTGGGTCATGCAACCCCAGACAAGGCGACTCCCAGAGTGGCACAAACTAGGCATAACTCGCCAAAGCTCCGCTTAAGTCCACTCAAAGCAAAACTAATGCGGCTTAAGTCCGCATGCACAACACATTTAATATCACTAGAAGCAATGTTTTCCAAAAGGTTGCCGGTGCGTTGCAAAATGTTGCCGATATTTTAATTTCAATATTTCACGATGTTTTACATAGCCTCACCAGTTTTCATTATAATGTATTTGATAGAGGTTGAAAATATTAAGTATCTTAAATCTCTATGGTTTACAATGTTTTTTCATCATAATTCAATGAAAAAAGTAATAAATATTGAATTATTCTAATTTTTTTTAAAAGAGTTATGTTCTTCAACGGCTTACAAAGTTCAAATCACCGTAAATACATAAAATGTAATATCTAAGAAGTTCTTACAATGCTTACGAGATTTCGTCATGAATCAATAATGTCATAAATTGTTAAAGAATAAATAAAGCATACACAGTTAATGTTATAAAAAAAAAAAAGTTTTACGCAGGCAGTGGCAATCTCATATACCATTCGTTTTTTAAAAAGCATAGTTGTAATTAGGGGTGATTGAAAAAAAAAAAAACCGTTTGAACCCAAAACCATCTAGATAGCGTTTTGAAAGGGATATGAGTAGTTTTGTCTCGTAATAATTGAAACAAAGGCCAAAGGAGGAAAAATTTGTAAGAAATAATCTTAAAGCGGGAGTGAAATCTATAATAAATAGTGTAGTCAATTCAATGTGATTTTGCCAAAAAAAAAAAAGAAAAAATCAATGTGGTGAGGGTGTCAAGAGCTAATGAGAGAATGAAAATAGCATTAGCAAAAAAAGAAAGATTATTTTTTAGTATTCAATTCACAAGGTGTCATAGATTCCTGTGATTAGTGTGTTGGAAATCTTAAACTTGTCACGAATATTCAATTGAGTCCCAAAATTTTCAAAAAGTATAATCAAGTTCTAAAATTTATCATGAAAATGCAATTGAATTCTAAAACCTTTTAACCACCGGTCGTTACAGCGTGGATGGTAGATCCTTTGTGTGACATCCCGATTTTCCAATTCTATTTTCAATAAATTGAGACGGGTATTTTGTTGGCACGCATATAGTTCTTTTCCTTGAGTCGGCCACTCATGTGGAAACTAGTCTATCGAGTGAAGCTGTTAAGAGTTTCTAATGCATCAGACTCGAGAATTTGACCAGGAAGCGATCTTTCGACCGAGCTAATCTGCAAGGGTCATTATGGCACAATTAAAATCGATTAGAGATCGGAGATGGGTCGACTCGACAGAGGCATGTGATTAGGTGTGGGTGATTCCACCAGATCGCACAATTCTTGTCGATCGGCACTGGACCAAATTTTCTATCGATTGGGTACCCTATGTTTGTATTTGAAACCTTGAGATTACCCCGACAACCGAAAATCGCCAATGTTTCAAATATCTACATTGTGGCTTAAGATGATCAACCATAGGTCAAATACAAGAAAATTTCTAAAGGCTACCCGGTAGGTTGGGCCTCGCTAATATCATGCTAAAGTGAAATTAACCGTGGAATTGAGATTGAATTCAGAAATTGGAAGTCTGGGTGTGTCACAAATCGTTTTAGGATCATTAATTCATCTTCGGTAGATTTTTCGTGAAAGCCGAGTTTTTCAGCAAAATAATCAGAGAATGGCTAATTTCGCTCGAGAAATTAGTAGGCCCGTCTTTGGTCGCGCTTTTGGGACTTAAGTTGATTCTACGGACAAGTGAAGATGTGAATTGAAGTGTGGTGACATTTGATTAATTTTATGGACTTCAATTTGATACAATTATGAGAGAATTGATTGGAATTGAAGGAATTGATGTACAAAGTTTTATGCCCCGGCGGAAAATGAAATTGCAACCGTTGGAATAAGGTTGTGGGAGATAGTGGAGTGTGATGTCATCCTAGATCATGGTGGGCCATTTTTGTTGGATAAAAGAAAGAGAAAAAGAAAATAAAAAGGGCCCCCCTCCTTCTCTCTCCTCTCTCTCTTCTTCCCCTGTCCCGTGCGACCACTCTCCATCTTCATCTTCTTCTCCAGCTTTGAACCCATCAACCGGAAGCCAGTAGCTGTCGCAGCTGCAGCCGGAGCCGTCACTGCCTTCGCCCGTCCGCTCGCCGTCGCGGCCGTGCCTCACTGCTCGGACCTCCGCCTCCCTCTCTCCTCTCTTCTCTGTCTCCGGTTTCTGCTCGACGTCTCCAGCAGATCTGAGAGCGAAAGCAGCAGTGAAGATCGAATAGCAAGCCGCCAGAGCCGGACTGCCGTTCGCCGCTCGCGCGCTGTCCGCCACCCCGCGCCATGCGCATGCCGCTTTGCCGGTCAGCTTGCCTGCTTGTCGCCCTCGTCCGCGCCAGCCCACGTTCCAGCAGCTCGGGCCTTCGCCAGAGCTCCCTCCGCCGCCGTCGACCTCCCCTTCAGCCTGTCCAAGCTGCCCCCGGTCCTCCTCCGCCCTTTCCGACCTGAACCGGCGCCAAATCCACCTCCTCCAGCCCCAAATCAGTAACTGCAAAAATGGGTATTGTAGCGGAGTTTTGGCCCATTTTGGCCGCCTTCCCAAGCCCGGATGCTCGGCCCGCCTTGAGGAAAGTCGATCCTCGCGTCGTCCTTGTCATTTTGGTCCGCTCGGTTTGTTAATCGAGTGAGTTTAGCTCACCAAATCTCGCTTAGAGGGTTAATTATGCTTAGGGAGGTTTAGTTCATGTCAAGTATTATTAGGTTATTAGTTTAGGTTATTTAAGAGTATATTAGATTATGGTGGTGTTTTAATTTAAAGTGTGCTTAATTAAGGGTAAGTAGGTTTATTTAAATAAGCCTCGATTTGACATAAATGAATTTACTTTTGATTTATTTAAATGTCCCGAAATTATTAAATAATTAAATAATATATTATTATTCGAAATTATTAAAATATTATTATTTAATTATTTTCGGAATAAATTTAATTATTTATTAAATTCCGAAAATTTTGTCAGGACCCTAAATTCTCAGAATTTTGTGTTGGTCGCTGCTGTGTAGTTAGTTTTTGAAAGTGATGATTGGATATTATAAATTGAGCGTCGATCGTGAAATATATGGATATTATTATTTAATTAATTTTCGGAATAAATTTAATTATTTAATAAATTCTGAAAATTATTTTGGAACCTTATTTTCTTAGAATTCCGTGTTGATCGCTACTGTGCATTTAGAATTTGAAGTTGATGAATGGATGTGGCAAATTGAGTGTTGATTGTGATAAATAAGGATTTTATTCATAAAAACCTAAATGTCAGGTTTTGATGCAAAAATTGGATTTTAATGATTATATTAAATAGTGGGGTTTGAAAAAGTGAGATATTGGGTTTTTGATTCGAAATTAGTGTGTCTCCACACACGTGAGTAATTTCTGGAATATTTTTAATATGAAGAAAAATGGCCGGGATCACTATTTTAAGTGGAAGCATTGAGCGAAATATAAAGTGTCATGTGGCTGAGTATGCTTTGGTTGTGTGATAACTAAGAGGAATCGTCCTGGGCTGTTGAGCTGGACTTGCCCCTATATGGGATGCCCACGCAGTGGATGCGGGTCGTAGTTGATTCTGGGCCCATGCTCCTTCGGGAACGCCGTCGATGTACTGACGAAGCTGCGTTCCATGGGGGGAGGTGATGCCTAGCTATATGCCAGTAGATAGCCGAACTGCGAGTAGGCTATGCCTTTGTGTGGCAGTGAATAACAATTGGAATGCATGTTGAGTGTTGTTGATGTGTCGGATTATGGGACAGAATTGTGTGGCATGGAATGGGACGTGTCATAACGATTTAGTCTTATAATCAGGACCCCTGTGGTTGTTGGTTATATGAAAGTGAATACCTTTTGGTTGTTTAAGTTCCTCTTACTATCTGTGATTGAATGATTTGATTTGTGCTAACTTGCAGGAAGGAACTGAGGCGAGGTAAGTCTTATATGTGATGTGGCTAGGCCACCCGGGGTGTATTTTCTTTCTAATAGGGGTTTAAGGGGGTTGAACTTGCTAAGACATTCTCTTATCCCGGTTGTGGGATTAAAATTTCAAGTCCTTGGTGGATGGAGCGACCAGATAGCTTTGGTTGGCATTGAGGAGTTGCAAAGGTGAAGTCATAAGATTGGAGAACGTGTCCGACTTGTAGGTCATAGGACAATTCCTTTTTAAGAGCCAGTCTTTTGTAGACTTTTGGCCGTAGACCTCTGTTTGTAATTCTGTTGAATTATGAAAGTGTTATGTTATGGTTTTGCTTCATGCTTTTCTATCTCGTATTTTATTGTCAGGGGTTTTAAAATACGTTCTGCTTGCGCATTAATAAATGAATGGGGTTGTCGACACTATCTGCGAATGTCGCATTTGCATGACCATGTTGGGATGTTGGCGCGCTCGAGGTTTGGGGTGTGACACTTTGTCCTCCACCGAGGAGGCCAAGGTTTGAAGCCCCTGCAAAGCAGGTAGGCTGAAGCGCTGTGTAGTGAGTTAAACATGGCGTCGGGGTGGTGGTTTTCCCGCTAGCGACACCTGGGGGTTTACGTGGCGGCTGTCGGCTAAAGCGATTCCTCTAGCAACCAAAAAAAAAAAATCTAAAACTTTTAAAAAATTCAATAAAATTTTAACACTGGTCACGAAAATACAATCGAATCCTAAAACTAATAAAAAGTGTAATATAGTCCTAAAACTTTCCTAAAACTTCTACACTTTTTGAAAGTTTTAAGACCAAATTACACTTTCTTAATATTTTTTGGGATTTAATTGTCACGCCCCAATCCTCAGGCACGCGCACATTCCTTACCTTTGGTCAATTTTAAAATGCGATATCCTAGGATTATGTATCGCCGACCCTTTCATTTATATATGCACATGCGAAAACAGCTATAGATCCCCAGACAATAAAACAATAGGATAGGAAAGTAGGGCCATACTTTTCATATTGAATTTCACAACTACTCTTTTATACAAGCACCTCATAGTATATAATGCAATACTATTCTCAGGGGTATGATCTAACCCTTATCCACAAATAATCAAGGTCCGACAAAACAGGATGGGATCTCAATCCTCATCCAGGTCATACTCAGGATCCTTCTCATGGTCATCTTCTTCTCCAAAATCTTCATTCTCATCTGGTTCCATATTAGGGTTCTCCTCTTCAAATTCCTCCTCAGGCTCCTCATCAGGGTCCTAAAATGGTTATTCAATAACTATTGAGACCACACCTCAGCAAGTTCTACTCTCTAAGACCCGATTAGTAAATTAATATACCTTAGGGCTACTTATGCACAACATGAGTCAGAGGACTTACCTTGGCCTCAGATTCCATATGCATATTAGCACAGATCAAATAGACATCAAAGCAATCACATCACTGATTGAATCATCGATCAAATTGACTGAGTCAATTACATGCTAATGAGACCACTCACAGTCATTTCCATTCGATCAATCAATTCACAACATCATAACAAAGTAATGATCAATCGACCTAGTTGATTTCATATCAATCAGACCATACATTCCCCACAATGGAATATTCAGTCGTTGAGCCTACATGAATACCTCAGGATGACATCCCAAGTCCCCAAGTTCACGAGCTCCTTTTCCAAGACAACATACTTACTCGCTGGGCCCACGTGTATTCTCTCAGGCGACCCCTTTCGCCAAGGTGATGCATCAATTCATCGAGTCACGTGCCCTTTTTATGATGCCGGGGCCCACGTGCATTCTCTTAGGCACTAGTTCACCAAAGTGATGCATCAGATCACCAGGCCCACGTGCCATTTTTACAATGCCCGGGCCCACATGCCTTCTCTTAGGTGCTCACTCACCAAAGTGATGCATCAATTCACTGAACCCACGTGCCCATTTTATGATGCCATACTCTATCACCGAGTCCACTTGCCCATTTTACGATGCCATACTCTGTCATTGAGCCACGTGCATTCTCCAGAAGGACATACTAAGTCTCCGAGCCACGTGCATTCTCTCAAGCTACCTTTTCGCCAAGGTGACATATTCAATCATCGAGCCATGTGTCCTTCCTAGGTGACACTCCAATTCACCGGGTCACGTGCATTCTCTAGGTGATTTACCAACTCACTTTCGATACTGACAACCAATGCCCGACCAATTCTCACATAGTCAAAATTGTATTATTTAAGAACATAACTTCAAAATGCACCATTAAATCAATTCGACACGAATTAAAGCTCAAATAAATAAACAAACTGCTCCACGATAATCAGCACGAAATTTTGGTCACCGGCCATCCCAGTTGAATTTCCGGAAAATAAATAATTAAATAAGTAATTTCGAAAATTAAATAAATAAACACAATAATTCCGATTTGGCACAACATAAAGCTCAATTAAATAAACGAATTGTGCCACGATCATCAGCATAAAATCCCGGTCACTGGCCATCCTAGTTGAATTTCTGGAATATAAATAATTAAATAATTAATTTAAAAATTAATATTTAATTCCTAAAAATTCCAATTAGGCCCGAATTGCCTAATTAACATCCGATAAGGGTTGGAAAAATCCCAAGAAGCATTCAATAAATAGTATTGCGTGTCTACTCGCTAATTGCACAATCCGATGACTAACATGCATCACAATTATCTAATAATCACTAATCTACTCTAATCTAACCACCTAATTGCACTTAATTAAATCTAATCAACCTTTACGTATAATTAGCAAACTAAGAAGGCATTAGTGAGCAAAACTCACTTGGCAAAGCAAAGATCGGAACACTATGATGACGACGCAACGACAGCCGAAATCGGGCTTTCGACGAACTTGAACCGTGCCAAGAAATTTTGCAAGCCCGCAGAAATTCTGGGCTTCAAAGGAACGTGCTGGACTTCATTGGATTATGGGCTGAACTGGGCTGCTGAAATTGACAACTTGTTGGGCTGAATTCTGGTCTAACTTGCGGCCCAAAGAAATTCATTGGGCTGGAATTGGGCCAAGATGCCACATGAAGCTGGGCTGAACAACTGCTGAAGAGATGGGCTAAGGAAACGGGCCCAACTGCTGGGCCAAAATTCGCTGGCTTCGTGGACTGGAAAAGAAGGCTGACTTCGCTGGGCCAAAAAAATGGAAGAAATGGGTTAATCAGCTGAAAAAATTAGGTTTTATCATTTTGGTTTTAGTAATATGAATGATTAGATTAGACAAGATTCCCTCAAAGTTCTTACTTTTCATTTTAAATATAACTCCAAAAAATTAATGAATTGGTTAATATCTGGCATAAGTGTGACATCCTGAAATTCGACCCCGTTTCGATAAAGTGAAATGGGCATTTCGTCGACATGCCTATGGCCCTTTTTCTCTGAGCTGATCACTCACGAGTTAACTAACCTATTGGGTAAAACCGTTAAGGGATGTATCAGCTGTAAAATCCCTAAAAGCTACCTAATTAGTTGGATTTGGCTAAAATCACGTCTGATCGATTTTTAACCACGAAATTGAACTCGATTTCGGAAATCGAATTTTAAGCGCGTCATAATTCTTATTTTTAGGATCCTGTCTCATCACTCGTCAATTTATTGACGGGTCCGAAATTTCAAGAAAGAAATTATCGGAAGAAAAATTGAAGCCCGAAAGGAAATAAATTGGGAAATAGAAAAGAAAAGAAAATAAGAATAATGCTGTTATTTTTATTTTACTTTTTCTCTCTCCCCCTCTCTTTTCTTTTCTTTCTTTTTCTTTCTTTTCTCTCTCTCTCCTCTCCCCTCCCCCTCGTGCGAATCCCTTTCCCCACGCCGACTCTCTCTTTCTTTTTCCCCCTTGCCGTTTCCTACTTTGCTTTCTCTTCCTTTTTTTGACTAGTCAAAACCCCACACCCTTATCATCTCTCTTCTCTCTCTCTTCTCTCTCCTCTCTCTTCTTCCTTCCTGCACCCGACCGAACCCTCCCTTTTTCTTCTTCTCCTTCATGCGAACTAGAACCAGGAGCTGAAGAACGGAGGCTGCAGCTCGTCATCGCCACCGTCCCGCCGCCACACCGCCACTCGTGTGACATCCCGAATTTTGACCCTGTCCCGAATATATGAAATGGGCATTTCGCCGGCGCACCTATAGTCCTTTTTCTCTGAGCTGATCACTCACGAGTTAACCAATCTGTTGGGTGAAGCCGTTAAGGGATATAACCCCGGTAAAATTCCTAAAAGCTACCCGATAGGTTGGATTGGACTAAATCGCGTTCGGTCGATTTTAACCACAAAATTGAATTCGGTTTCGGGGATCGGACGTTCGAGCATGTTGCGGTTCATTTATAGGACGTCATCTTGTCTTTCGGAGAAATTCCGTCGAGTTGGGATTTTTTCGGAGAACCGTTTCGGACGTAGCGGAAATTCGTACGGCCAAATTAAAGAAAATTGGGACTTCCAAACTGAACCTTTGAGTGTCAGGGACTTGTAGAAAATGGAATGAGAATTTACTTCATCGAAATCGGACTTCAATTTGGAGAATTTGTGAATAAATTGAGGCCAAGAAAGTGAAATTCGGAGCTAGGCATGGGGGGTGCAACATTGGTCATCAAATTGGAATTTTTGTGGATTAACTTACAAGATTTAATTATAGGAGACAAGGAGATAATTATGTGGACTTGTGGGCCAAGCTATGATGATTTTAGATAAATATCTTGATCTTTCTTCCCCCTCACCCACGGCTTCTCGAGCAAGCCTCGCGCGTCCCTCTCCCTTATCCGTTCGTTCTCTCTCCAAGTCGGTCTCTCTCTCTCTTTTCTTTCCTCCGAAGACCGTCTGCAGCTTTTCGTTTTCATTTTCCTTTCTCTCTGGACGCCACAGCTCCTCTCTCTTTCTCTCTTGCTGCCCTTCTTCTCCACCGTTCGAACTCCAACGCTCATCTCACGCCAGTTGCTCCACCATTTTTGGTTTCCCTCGGTCAACTCCAGCAGAATTCTCCAAGTGAAGCCAATTTGTTGACCTCCGAAGCTCCACCGAAGTTCCTCTCCTTTGCCACTCGTCCAACATCAAACGCCCACCAGTCAACATTGCAAATTTCCCAGGCGGTTTGTTGACCCAGCAATCCACCCAGCGAAGCTCCTCCATGCGTGTGTCTTCAACCAAGCAAAGCCGAAGCAGCTCCATCTCTCTGCCGTGTGCAAGTCTTCTCTCGCCGCCATCCCCACGAATCCAGTCAACCGAGCCCATCTTCACGCAAGTCCACTTCCATCGTCGGCTGCGCAAAGAAGGCCAAAGCCCAATCCACCGAGCTGCCGCTTCTGCCATCATTTGCCCGCGTATCTTCATCAGCTTCTTCAACCCACCGAAGCTGCTCATCTTCTTCAGCTGCACGTGGAGTGGTTTTGCTCGGTCAACCACTCACCAAAGAAGCCCCACCATTGACCCTCATCTTCGCACATTCGGCCCAGCAGCGGCGTTCCATTGAAGCAGCCCTCAGCAACGCATGAAGCCGCTGCTTCCTTCGCCAGCTCGCTGGTCCACGCATCTCCTCAGTCAACTAAAGTTGTCGCCCGCTCATCCGTATCCACCGAAGACAGCCCAGCGAAACTCGGCCCAATAGCAGTTTTGTTGCTTCCTTGTTCAGTCCAGTTGAAGCCGCAAGCCCAGCGGCCCATCCAGTGTCTTTAGCCCATAATTTCAGTTACAGCAGTCAGCCCATCAATTGAGCAGTTCGGCCCAGCTTGTAGCAAGCCCATTTGAAGCCCAAGAAGTTTTAATAGTTCAGCCCGCAAAGCAGCCCAAGAAGTAGGCCCAATCAAGTCCGGCCCAAGCCCAGCTTTTGCTGTGGGCTTGCAAAGTTTCTTGGCCCAGCCCGAGTGATCGTTGACGTCACCGAAAATTTGGATTTCGGCCGTCGCATCACTATCGCGATGTCCCGGTCCCCGCTTGTATCAAGTGAGTTTTACTCACTAATGCTTTCTTAGTTTGCTAATTATGCTTAGGGGTTGGTTAGATTTAATTAAGTGCAATTAGGTGATTAGATTAGTCTAGAACAATTAAATTAGTGACTTAATGATGCATGTTAGGTGGTTAGACTTAGTCATTAGCAAGTAGAGAGCTTCTAATATTTATTGAATGTATCTCGGGATTTTTCCCGATCCGTTCTGGCATCCAATCAGGCAATACTGGCCTAAATTGGATTTTTAGTATTTATTTATTTATTTTGAAATTATTTATTTATTTATTTATTTATTTATTTATTTTTCCGGAAATTCAACCAGGATGGCCAGTGACTAGAATTTTATGCTGATTGTCGTGGTGCAGTCCGTTTATTTAATTGAGCTTTATTGTGCAAAAATGATTTATTTGGGAATTATTTTAAGTAATCTTGGAAAATTAATTGGAAATTAACCGGGCATCAGTTAATGACACCAAAAATGTTTTAGTGGAATATAGAATATGGTGGGATTGATAAAAAGGAGATTATTATATTTTGGTTAGGGCCGATCGTGTACCCACACATGACATTTTATCGGAAATGATAAAATTGGTTATTTGATTGTTTGCTTGGAATGACATGTATATCGGCTCGATGACTCTACGGGGCATCTGGAGACAGTACGGTATGATAAATTGTGTGTATACCGGCTCGATGACTCCACGGAGCATCTTGAGATAGGATAGTATGATCTACTGGCTCGATGACTTACGGAGCATCTGGAGACAGTACTGTATGATAAATTGTGTGTATACCGGCTCGATGACTCCACGGAGCATCTTGAGACAGGACGGTATGATCTACCGACTCGATGACTCTACGGAGCATCTGGAGACAGTATGGTATGATTTGATAGCTCGATGACTCTATATGTCGTCTGGAGATAAGATAACATACTATCTATATATCACCTAGGGTGAGTAGTCTTGGATGTTGATCAGACTTATAGAAAGTATGGAGGGGGGTCGATAAAGAGATAATTTGGATGACATGTAATTGACTAGGTCGATTGATCGATGATTCGATCTAATTGGGTGATGTAATGTGATGAGGTATATTTTATATATATACTAACTTGCAGGAAGGAGCTGAGGCCAAGGTAAGTCCTCTAACTCGTGATGTGCTTAGGCAACCTAAGGTGTATTAGTTTACTAATCGAGTATTAGGGGGTAGAATTCGCTGAGACGTGGTCTCATTGGTTATTGAATAACCATTTCAGGACCTTGAGGATAAGCTGAAGAGGAGGAACCTGAAGGGGAGAAATACTTTTGAAGAAGCAGATGATCCAGAGAGAGATCTTGAGTATAACCCAGATGTGGATTGAGATCCCATCCCTTTTGCAAACCCTGTCTCAGTGTAGATAGGTGTGAGGCAAGTATGTTGTAAATAGCATCGTAAATATACTATGAGTTGTGTTGTTAATAAAAGTGTGGTTGTGAATTTCAATATGAAAAATATGGCCTGCTTTTCTATCCCATTGTTTTATTATCTGGGGATCTATAATTGCTTCCGCATGAGTAATAAAAAGAAAGGGTCGGCGATACTTAGTCCTGGGATATTGCATTTTAAAATTGACCAAACAAGAAGGATGGGCGCGTCCCCGAGGATCGGGGCGTGACAGCTCGCACGCCCGCGACAGCCGCCCGATCGACAACGCGCGCCCAGCCACCCGTCCGCGCGCGCCCATATGTGCTTCCCCGCGCGATCCAGCCGCGACCCAACCCTGCTCCGCCCTTGTCCGCCCACCTCCAGCCACCGCCCAGCATCACCTGACCTCCCCGACATTCCCCTTGCTCTCCGCCGCCCTCCCCTCGCCATTTTGGCCGTTGGATCGGCGCCGGCCAGCCTAGGGCAGAACCCAACGAGTGGGTTTCCAGCTCACTCGTGGGCCGTTTTGGGCCGTTTCCGGGCCCCGAACCCGAGCCGTGCTTTGGAGTTTGTTGTTCCTCGCGTCACCGCCGTCGGATTGATCCGATTTGCGCGCGATTTGGTGAGTAATCTCACTAATCCTGGATTAGTTGGCTAATTATGCTTAAGGTTGGTTTAGTTTTAATTAATTGTGTTTAGGTTGTTAGATTAGAATAAATTAGCAATTATTAGTCAATTGTGATGTGATTTAGATAAATTGATTTGTTACTCATGTATTAATTTGGCGATTCTCCTTTTGGTGCACAGATTGAACAATTCTTCTCTCTCTATTTGCCACTTCTAATAAGTCTTTGATCCATGAGTTCAAGCCAGGCATATCGTTTACAAAACTTAGAGGCGCTAGCAATCTTGCGAAGCTTTTGCGATGTGGTTATCGCAATGTACTTTCTATCATTCTCACTTGTTCGGGATCAAGATCACATATCAACAATTCATTGAGACACTTGCTGCTAAAGCATTCAGCTTCGTCGAGTATATCCTCTCCTTCTATGCTCATTTGTGATGCTTCGTATAATTCCATCATCCCCTTGACGTTTCCTTCCAGTTTCATAATAAAACCTTTTCCCTTATCCTTGAAGTATTCGAACACATCTGCATAAAAAGCATAAGGACAACAGTACATCGAAAAGTATAGTTTGCTATCTAATTTATAAGTTGCATCATTCAAAATTATGATATGGAAAAAAAAAAGTCCTAAATTGATTAAAACTATTTCATCATATGTAAAATTTTAATTTTTTAATGTAAAGAAACTTAAAAGGAGAAAAAAAATGGAAGAAATGGGCCAATCAGCTGAAAAATCTAGGTTTTATCATTTTGGTTTTAGTAATATGAATGATTAGATTAGACAAGATTCCCTCCAAGTTCTTACTTTCCATTTTAAATATAACTCCAGAAAATTAATGAATTGGTTAATATCTGGCATAAGTCCTCGCATGTAACATGCATTGATAGATACCCATTGGAAAGGTCATCTCAATTAAACATTTCCAATTCTTAAGTCAACAAAAAATTCAAAAGATCAGCTTATTTTTTTTTTTCCATTTTCATCCTTAAAAAAAAAAAAAGAAGGAAAATTTGGGGCTTCTACTTGACTAGTCAAAACGAAAACAAATATATGTCTTCTGTTGTTATGGATCAGCAGCAACATTTTATTTTGCTATTGCAATCGACTTGAAACTCATGGGTAACAAACTTGCAGGCACATAATAACCTTCTTGCCGAAGAAGTCGAAACCGGAGAGCAATCTCATAGACATCATCTTTGCCATGATTCAGAGAGGTAAAATGTGTGTATTGCCACCGTAGAATAGCTTTGATCTGTTCTTGGAATAGGGGTTTGATTCCTAGCCGCTGAATCATGTCGACAATGATCAAACTTTCTACGGGCTCACTCCCCACGTTATTCAGAAAACCTATAATACTCCTTATTTTTTCTTCATGTTTGATCCCAGAATTATCCTGCATTACAAGTGAGGTCGATGTTATAATGCCAAAAAAAGAAAAAAAAAAAAAAGAACTTAAGCAGATAAAAAACCAAAATTTGCGATACTTTTTCCCATGTAATTGTAAGAAATTATCTAATGAAGCAAAAAAATAAATCAGCAAAAGCTCGAAAGAGCAGAGACAAGCACAATGGATGAAGTAATTAACTGGTAATTTATCATAAAGTCATATATGGTAATTTAGTACAATAAGATTTTTTTTTTCTGTTGATGTTAATCTTATTATAGTAAAGCTTAGTATGATCATATGAACTAGGACATATTATCTGACCTTACAAGCCAGTCCAGGTTGAAATTGTTTCAAATGGTCAAATCTAACAAGGAGTTAATAAGTCGGTTGTTTCCTTAAAAAAAAAATATTTAAAATTATCCACATGTCAAAAATAGTAAAAGGTAAAAAAACAATTTAAAGATACAATCTAAACATAATATTAGCTATAATGAAAAGCAAAAGTATACTAACATTATCAGGGAACATGTTGAAATGTCCTAAATGTGTTAACACCCATTCCTGTGTATAAATGTGTTTCACATACTCATACTTGTAAATGAGTTATAATATTGTGTTCTTATCGATACAAGAACACAGTGGCTACTTAATAGGGTTCAAGGTCGGCTAGTGAGATAATGGGAAATAAGCTTCATCGTCGAGAGGGAAACAACCCGGATAACCAGCTAAGGGCCATAAATGACCACTCAGTGATAAACGAATAAATTGACCGGATTCAATTTTTCACAATTGCAACTACCCATCGGAAGGAATTTAGTTCTTACAAGTAAATGCTCAAGACCCAAGTAAGCTTACAAAGTTCATTATAATCAAGTGCTTTTTGGGTCGTCTTAGACCTTGCAATTGAACTTTATGCTCAAAATATCTTGAAACTTTTTATTTTATCTTAAATACAGAGGATTTACTTGTTACCGATATAGTCTAGCATCTGCTCTTCTTCCTTTAGACCCCTTGTTTCACTCTGATAATATCATAAATTAGATTGATACAGAGGAAATAGCTGTGTTTCTATGCTATTAAGTAAGTAAAATAACTAAAATAAAATGTCTTAAGTCACCAACTTGACCCTTAGCCCAAGTGTTACATTTGGTTATTTACTAAAATCTCTTTTTGGAGGAGAATGATAAATTGCTCATGTGGACGATCACATTTAATAAACATGTATTGTTTGTATTAGCCATCTTGGTTACACCCTATGCCGACACAACACAATTAATATGACAAGACATGAATTTCCAGCCCTAGACAAGACCACCGCGCCCACAGTAGGAGCTGGGTGATCAGAACGAGCTTGGGTTATTATTTGCCCTAATATGTGTAATTCCATGTAAAGATTTGGTACAAATGTATATTATTCTCTATTATCTAAAGTTTTGTGTCCGATGACCGAGGAGACATCCCAATTTTCACTAAAGCGGTCATACATGCCCCACAAAATGATGCTTGCAAGGAAATACTACGTCCGTGATTTTCTTTTCTTTTCTTTTTTTCTCACGCTCTAAGGAAAGAAAAGAAAAGGGAAGATAAAATGCTAAGATCAGTGGATTTACCAGATGAGTTTCCTCTTTGTCAATGCTCGATGTTTGCATTTGGTTAGGTCGAGACATTATGAAGCTGGAATCGATGGTCGAACCTTTCACCGTACTAATCACAGGGAGAGAAGAGAAGCGCGAAGATTGCTAAGGATGGGACAGGGTGATTTAGCCAAAGCACGAGAAGGAAAAGAAAATTCCTCGATGGGATGTAGGTGTGCTTTAGATGGCCTATTTATAGTGAAAAACAAGAAGTGCCTAAAATATATTGATGGGGAGATGATAACGGGACGGTACTGTTATTCATAGGAGAGCAACGGCATGGTGAAGACCACATATTTTTTCCACCTTGGCACAATCATAAAATAAGGGAATAATGGAAAAGAAACTCATTAATATTATCAATGTCAGATATCTTTGCATTAAGTGAAAAAAAATAAAAACGATCTAAACATCTTTATTTCAAGAGAAAATATAGGATTAGCGGCACACCGTTGCAAAACATTTATACTCTTGTAGTTTTTTAATCAAGATCTTTTTTGTTTCACCAAGAAAATGGGAAAAAAAAAATTGCAGCCCCAAATTGAAAGAGTTCTTTTTAATCAAAAGTTAGTGTCCACATCAATGACTTCCAATGAATACATCACTCTGCAGGGATGGAAGACTTAACCGTGGGTTATTTTATTCCATAAGTAAAAATCCATGCATTTTTTTTTTTTCATTTGAAAAGTGAGGATAGTTTTGTTCTATATGTAATCCATGCATCTTTTTTTGGGGATTTGGCTGAAAGTACTCTAAGGGAAACGTTATAATACCATCAAAAGGAACTGCAAAAATATTTCTAAGTTCAATATTCCAAGTTCCATAATAAAATCATAATACCTGTGAATTGGCAATATGTATAGTCACAATCTCTATGACTTTCCCAACCTCCGGTTGCCAAATCCTCGCCAATAAGAATTTGTGGTCGTTAATGGTAAATGATGATACCATCATATTAGCAGCACTCAATTAGCAAAAAATAAGAAGTGCCTAAGACGATATCTTTTTTACTGATTTAAATGCGTGGACAGGAATTTTTGTTGACGGCGAGAAAGCTGGTTCACGCGATTTTATCACCACTTTTCCGTACGTACGATCGTCCGGGGATAACGGGAAAGAATTCAAGAGAGTTTGTCTTCAGGTGTCTGCTCATTCAACAGAGCAGGGGCGTGATTCATGCCCTGTTTGTGCTCTTGCCTTGAAAGAGAGACGCAGTGGCCGCACACCCAAGCCAATCAAAATTGGTTTTGTCCACTCCTTTGAATCGAAACCACATTATGCCACTGTGACTCCGGAAGAATTGGATCGTGTTTTTAAAGTTCCAAATGTATCGACGGTGAGTCACAAAAGCGTTCCACGTGTTGAGACCGTACATTATCCTTCGATATGTGTGGAAAGCAAATGTGAACGAGCATAGTTTGAAGATTCTTATTCGACTTTAGTGATTATTATAAGTACCATATTTACTTGATTCAGAAGCAAATCGTGAAAAAGAGTCAAACTTATATTTCATTACGTCAATCATACATAATGTGACAATTTACTATCTATCACATCTTTCATGAAATCATCGACTTTTGCAACTTGACATTAGACATTCATGAGATAAAAGAGATAATAATAATGAACCATAGATAAATTATCAGCATAACAAAATCCACCAAAAATGAACATAAACATATTAATGGTCCTGGAATTTGCCAATGCAACTCTAGTTATTCAATTGCAAGTTGTCCCATATCTTTAATTAGCGATAACATCATCATATTTCAGTTGGCAATCAAACTTTTTGGGACTTGATAGACATCATCCTTCAAGAGGCATCTGCTCACCTGCTTCAAAATTTTCGATAGATGTTCTTTGTTTAAAAAATGATATGGATGTGAGGATAGAAACTTTTGTGTAAGAATCTTTTGAAACTTAAGGGGCCGGATATTTGATGGGATAAAGGACTTCAAATATAAAGAAAGATGAGATGGGACAATTTAAAAAGTGGATGTTCAGTGATCATCACCATACAACGTCAGTTTCATCAGGGAATTAATTAAATAAGAAAAGGAAAAATACCTCCTAAAAGGGAGAAAATATTAATGATTAAAATAGAACGTTGGTACATGTTATGACTCAATTGCATTTTCGCAATAAATTTAAAGATTTATGAGTATACTTATCCTAAAAATAATGAATAGATTATTTGTGCAAAAGAGCAATAAAAATTGAAAATTATGTAAACATAAAATGATGTCTTTCATTTAAAGGTCAATGCCATGAAAAACCTCAAATTGGTAATTCTGTAACAAATTTATCCCAAATAAATCTTTTGAACACCAAAAATAACAAACTGATACACTCATGACAAATTTATCATACATTAATTTTTTTTACCACAAAAAACCCCAAATTGGTAAAACCTATGACAAATCTTAAATTAAAAATTTCACCACCAAAAACCCCACACTAATACACTTATGACAAATTTACCTCTGTTAGCTTCCATCAAATTTATCATTAAATTTGCTGACCTAGATGATACACAATGACATAGTATGGTGATGTGACAAGTTCACGTGGAAATCCATAAGGTAAATATCATGAAAAATCCCAAACTAGTATTTATGTAACAATGTCAACGATATTCCTATGATAAATTTAATGGTACACTTGTGATAAAATTTGGAATTTTTCATGATATTAACCCTATGGATTTCCATGTGGACTTACCGCATCACCATAACACAACACCATGTGTCATCTACATCAACAAATTTAGCTGTAAAATTTAACAAAAGTTAACAAGTAATAAATTTGTCATAGGTGTACCAATTTGAGATTTCTTGATCATGTTGACTAGAAGGTTGATCAAATGGCTTTGGTCACAGATAAATTGCTTGAGACATTCCAAAAGAAACCGCAATAGATGGAATCTAGCAAATTCGTTTTCCTCATCATTATCTGGAGGATTAAACGGCTGAAATGGAAAAATTGAAGAGATGAATCAAACTCTTCAAGAAGAAAAGTTCATTTTTCCTTCAAACCCTTTTTGTCAACCTTGGAGTCTAAATCCATGGAAAAGATTTCTCCCAAGGCTACATCGATTGCTTCAATCTTTGAAGAAGCCCCAAAGAACTAAAGTGATATTATTACGCTTCGAAATCATATTAAGGAAATGGAAAGGCAAAAGAAGAGGAAAAGAAGCCAGGTCTAGAACCTTTCCAAGAGACTTCCTTAGCCTATATGATCTCAAATCCACTTGAGGCTTTTTTGCGAGACCAAAGTTGACAAGAGATATTAACCATTGCTACATTTGACTCTTCCAAGAAAAATATCTCTTAATGGACTTCAGAATCATATTCATGTTCCTCTGAAAACACGTTAACCTATGAACCAGAAACACAAAAGTCTTTTGAACTTGCTATCTTTATTGCTATCCTCTTGAGGCAAAAATGCAATCAAATTCATCAGAGTCAGAAGTAGTACATTTTCATAATCCAATCCCAGACCATAAGTCTTCGACCTCAAAATATTACTTCACACTCGATGATAGTCCATACTCAAAATGGTCAAAAAGACTATAGGAATTTCATACTTGGCTCAATACTAGAGAACTTATTGGTCAAAAGCCGGTATAATATACTGATTGATTTTGTGAGTAGGTTTACGGGAAGCCTAAAACATTGATGGAGAACTGTTACTAGTTGAGATCAAACAACATTTTTACTCCAAATAGATTTTCATTAGACGATCCATGCAATCCACCATTTCTTTACTGGTAAAACCAGAATATCTTCTTGAGCTTAGAAGAAGATAATTTTTCTGAAAGAAAATGCCACTCTTTGCAGGAAAAACATCTACATAAGCATTTCCAAGAAATGCTTAAATTATTCTATGCTCTTGGAGCTAATCCAAATCTAAAGAAAATATTCGTATCCTCTATTCCAAAAGAAATTGGACAATTTGTCTCTTCAGGCCAAGTAAATGAGAATTACTAATGTTCCAATTGGAGAACTTCAGCAAGCATTACATCTTGCTCTTAACGATCTTTGTATCCGCCGAAAGGCCTTCAAGAGTTATTTTCAAAGCAACATAGGACTTAATCAGGCTTGCTAAAAACCCGAATTAAGAATCAAATGCTCAAAGAAAGACTCATGTGATGATCCTTCTTGTGGTGATAAATGCAAGAAGTGAAGACACTTGACAAGATTTTCCATAGGTCATATCAGGAGAAGGTGTGAATGAAGATTCTTGTGGAAAAACACTCTAGAGGGGGTTCTTATGGAAAGCATAAAAAAATTGAAGATGCTACGTTTGCAACAAGAAATGCCATTTTTTCAAAAAATTATCCAAAAGCCATAGGAAGAAATTATCATTTGATCCATAAAATAGAAAAGCAAACTATAGTAACATTTCATGATAATGATGTTGAATTCGCATTCTTCTTGGAAGATAAACTAACCAAACATACTATGTGTGCGATCCAAACATGGTCACAAACCAATGATATTTTGTCTGAAGAATTCGAGGAAGTTTTGTTCTTTTAAAAAACCTTGGATTACCAATAATCCAAGATCTTTGTGCATACACTTCCAATATCCTTTCATATTTCCCTATTGAAATATATTCATCCAAATATGACAAGCCTATTTATGTCATTGCCTCATTGAAACTGGAGTTAATGCTTATATTGTGTTTTTTTTTTTTTTTTGGGATAGGAGGGACCAGTTTGCAGCCAACAGCCGCGCCGTAAACCTGCTGGTGACGCTAGTGCAGGACTCACCACCACGGCGTCACGCTTAAAACCACTAGCGACCACGCTGGAATTTGAACCCGTCCCCTTCGTGAGGGGGATGAAAGTCCAAGCCAACGTGACCACCACATGGGATGGTGCTAATGCTTATATTGTTGATATAAAGATACTTCAAAAAAATATTGGACTTGATATACCCAGTATTTTAACTCTAATTCTAGATATACCTTTGTTACAAGAGTTCGAAGCAAATCCATCATTATACAATTCTTTCCCTAGTGTTTAGTCACTACAAAAATCCTTGGTTTTGATTCACTAGATAAATATATCATTATCATTGTACAATTTTGCCCAAAGATTCATCATTTTTTAAATAAGCATTTTAGACCCTATCTTGCAAACCTTTCTTGAAGCATGTGTAGATTCTCACTCAAATTTTGTTCGAAAATGCCTTAACCCTTTACGGAAAGACCCTAACTTTTTCATTCATCTTCCTTTTAAGAAAAACGAGGATGTTAATCCCACCAAAGCTAGTCATCTTGGAATGAATCCAGAGCATTTGTTTTTGACACAAAGGGAATGCTCATACCTACTTTATCAAGGACTAATTGAGCCATCAGATTCTCAATAAGCTTGTGAGACATTTTATGTTAACAAGCGTTCTAAACTGAACAAAAGAAAAATGAGATTGGTTATTAATTACTAGCCTCTCAATCAACTCCTGCAAGATGATAAATTTCATCTGCCACGTCAGAACTCTTTATTCTCTAGTCTTACCCAAACCAAAGTGTACTCCAAATTTGATCTTAAAGTTGGATTTTGGCGATTGAGAATTCTTCTTGAAGACAGATATAAGACAATTTTGTATCCCAAATCAGCATTTCTAATGGACAATACTTACTTTTAGCCTTAAAACAGCTCCTCCACTATTTCAAAAGGCCATGTGCAGAATTTTCTGCCCTATTATGGCCAATGCTCAAATTTACATCAATGATATCCTCCTCTATAGTCCAGATGAGAATTCTCATTGTAAATTATTGGCCTAGTTTGTAGAGCTAGAATGAAAGCACAGGATTATGCTATCCCAAAAAAAGATGATCATTGCTCGGAAAGAAACTATATTCTTTAGGATGCATCTCAAAGATAGAATGTACTATCTAGGTCCCCATATCGCTGAGGAATTGCATAAGTTTCTTGATAAAAATCTCTCCCACAAGCTGGTTTAGCAATTCATTGAGATAGTTAATTATCTCAGGAATTTTGTTCTAGAAATCACAAAATTTGTGAATCCACTACAACAAATGCTTAAGAAAGATGCCTCTCTATGGGGGCCACCACATACTAGGTCTTTAAGCAGACTTCAAAAAAAAAAAAAAAAATCAGTGTCTTCCCCCATTGCAATGGATTTTTTTTTTTTTAATAAACAAATGCTAGTGATGAATATTGGGATATCGTTCTTTTGAAAGAAATTGATGGGAAGCAAAGAGGTTGTGGACATAAGAGTGGAAGAAGATGTACATGAGCGAAAATATTACCACTCTACATTCAAAGAAATCCTGATAATAAAATATGGCATCAAGAATTTTGAATTTTATCTTATAGGATATCATTTCCTCGTGGAGATTGACATGCCTTTATTTTCTCAAATGGTGAAGTTCAAGTAGAAGCATATCCCACATTCTTAACTCCTTAGGTTAGCAGAATGGTTCTTAAAGTATTCTTTGGAAATCAAACATATTGCGGGAAAAAGAAATATTTGCTGATTTTATATTTTGACCAAAAGAATGTGCAACTTCCACATCCATAAACATGTTTGTGGTGAGAAATCCCATAGAAGGTTCCAAGGCTTGAGAATTAAAGCCTAAATGGCATTTATATTTGTATCCATTAGATGTCCCCAAGCTCATTCAACACGACACTCTCTTTCAAATCTTGGAAGTCTTATGTGACGATACCATTTCCATATTTTAGCAATTATGGTTGTGGCGTCCCAGTCCACCACCTAGCAAATCCATCGTATTGATTTATCTAAGAGTTTTCACACAAGCTAAAGACCTTTTTATAAGTTAGCATTTATAACATGAATTATAAATGAAACAATCATATAGCATTGATAGGAGGGGGAAAACATACATCCATTTTAATACGTCTTATTTAAACACGTCAGGTGGTCAACCATAAACGTGAAAGAACCTATATTGGGAGACAAAAAAAAAAAAAAAAATGTACCGTTCCTTATCCTCCACTAAACATCACCCATGGCCATCAGCAAACGATACCACCTAAGCTCACAGTCCTATCCCAAAAAGTTACGACTGTGGCATATTCCCAAAAATGTCTTCCCCTAACTCTTGCTATGGCTCCTTCCGACTGCTACTCCTCACTAGCTCTTCCCTTGCCTCCGCTACCGTCAATAGGGTACAGAATTGGCCCCACTAGACGTTCATCAACCAGCATAAAGACAAACACAAAGCAATACAAAACCCGGCCCTCCGAAGACCCTACATGGACCAACGGTATAACGATATATCTCGCGAATCTCACGTCCAAGAAGTCAGGGTTCGTAAACTCATATAAATCGCCCTAAAAATCTACAGGCGCACCATATCTAGAAATCGGAGTCGCTAGAATAGGAGGCGTGGCTAACTATATGTAAAAAAAAAACAATAGGAGTGAGCTATGCCCAACAAGATAAATAACCAAATCATAAACCAAATGATCCAAGCATCACTCAACTTCTAGGACACATCTAATCACAACTGTTGTACTTAATCAGTACGTCCATGATGGGGTGCGATGAAAATGCACCGTTTCATTTTGATACGCTACGATGGAAAGACATCTTTAAAAGGATGTGAAGGAATCATATAAAAGACTTCTGAAGACAACCGTTGAAAAAGTTGGCAGAACGTACACTCAAAATTCTCTCATTGTCTTGTCCCCTTTTCCATCAAAAGAAAAGGAAGCATTCAATAAAATGCCTAAGCTAGACCAGAACATTCAACCCAGGTTGGTTCCGACCCCTTTTTTATGATATAATTATTTTATATTAAAAAATAGAAAAATTTTCAAAAAATAAAAAATGCTTACAAATAGTTTTTAAGTTTTCTCTTAAGATATGAGGAGATCCTTAAAGAAAAGTAAGACAGTTACAAGTTTTTGGGAACAAACCTTAGATCGTTGTTTAAACACTTCCCCTATTTCTATTACGCCTTTATAATACATGGATTTCTATTTCCTTAGCTCAGCTAGGAATTGAATCTTAGGACTCATGATTGGTATAAAATGCTACATGAATATTGCACTTGATGTTTAAACAAGATTAAGTATTGAAAGAACATTAATTGATTAAATAGTGTAATCAAGTTCCAAATTCTAATTTCTTTGATTGCATAGAGTAAAATATTTCTCTCAATATTTTGCTTGGGTTTCTAATAGATTCACCACAAATCGATTAGTGGCGACTCTTAAATGAAAATGATATGCAAATTAAATACTTGAATCATAAGTTGTGGATTGATGAATGTCGCAACCTTCCCGAATTTTTTTGAAGGTGAATTACCTAAAGAAGGCTAATGGATTACTAAGTCCTAAGACTTGGCACGGACCCTCCCAAGTCCTACCAATCGCGACTTAATGTTAAGAAATTAATCTATTTAAACATGCAATTGTATTTAATTTGGAGCCGCCACTAACCAATTAGGGTTGGTTAGAAACCCAAGTAAAGTATGGGAGAATACTTTACTTTTGCGAACCAGAGATTCAGTAGGTTCAGAGACATGATTGCGCTAGATTAGTCTAACGCCCTTTCGGTACCTTTTTATTTTAATTTCAAAAATATTTTGCAGGCAATGTTGATTAATTTAAACTTAAGCTACTAACATACAAATGGTGGTCATGCGGGTGCACAATCAATAAAATAACATTCAATAAAAATGTTAATAAAAATGCATGCCCTAAACATGATTTCTAAATGACAAGACACCTAATTTTTCTTTTTTTTTCTTTTTAAAAAAATGTTAATTATATGCAATCTTAATCTAAATTTAATATGCATGGATTTATTTTAATGACATGCGAGATGCAATTCATATGGTATGACTTCAACTTATCACTATATGTATGCAATGTAATTTATATAATCTTAAATATGCATGTGCTACGTGATATGGGATGAATGACATGGTAAATCTATATACATGTTCTTTTTATGATTTTTTTAATGATTTTTTTATACATATATGCAACAATGATGACATAAAATGAGATTAATTATGAACTAACTTATTAGCTAACTAAACGGCTTTTGTGTTTTCTTTCTTTCTTTTCTTTTTTTAAATGACAATAATTCTTATTATAGAAAGTGGCATAATGATGCAATGTTAATCTTAGGCCTTTTATTAAAAAAGACTACATGATGGGAATATTAAAACATTAATCTGTGACCCACTAACTAGAGTGCAACATGTGGTGTGATTTATATGACCTAAATAACATTTTTTTATTCTCTTTTTTTATTTTTGGTTTTGTTAAAGGAAAATCATCCTAATTCTATATGAATCTTAAAAATGCAAAGCTTTAAATATGAAATGCATATGGACCTAGGTACTTAAATTCTAGATATGCATAATATGTGAGGAGCAAATAATGATAACGCACCAAAATATAATCCATCAATATATATCAATGACATATTTTAACGCGAATCAATTATGCAAAGCAAACCATAAATTTATCATAAAAAATTGAAATAATAAAAAATTTAACCCGCTGTCTCGCGGTTCAATATTTTTTATTATCATGACTTGATATGACAAATTTCCTAATCGGATAATAAAATAAATCAAGTTTGAATAAAAACAAAACATGAAATCAAATATCTAAAAATTCACCTAGTCTAGCTCACGGTTGGCTTGAGGAATGGCAAGGAGTAGCTGGTGGTTCGGTGATGGGTCGCCGTTCGGAACAAGGGCTGTCCATCGGAGCTCCGGCGAGGTTCGACAGTAACCAGACCTGTAGCAAAATAGAGGAGGCAGCAGGTGGTTCTGTTCGGGCGTGGAGCCGGCGTCGGTTGTTGCAGAGGTGGGGATGCGGCTTCGACTAAGGAAGAGGCTCCAACGCGATGCTAAGCGAGGGGTTGAACTCGGCGACGGCGGGGACGCGAGCTATGGTAGCGGCGGCGGTGCTGCAGATGCGCGAGCAGAGGGCTGATCACGGTGAAGCAGGCTTCGGATGCTGGTGCAGGCGTGGCAGCAGGGCTTCGGTGCGGCAGTGGGCTGCTACGGCGTCGACGCTCGTGGGTCGTCGGCGGAATTTGGAACTCCAAGACAGTGGCGCCAGCACTCGATCGTTGGGCGCGGTCAGCAACAGTGGCACCGGTGACAGGTGAGCAAAGGCGCTTGCGTCGGTCTCAGGGCAGAATCATGGGGGGGGGGGGGGTGCTCGCGGCTGTGGAGTTCCGGCGGCAAATGCTGGTGGAGTTGAGCGGCGGTGTGAGCAGAGGATCTTGAATGAGGGTGGCCGACGGTGCGATGGCCCGGCTGCTGGTGCGTTGATGTGTGCAACAAGGGAAGAAGACAGTGAATAGTAACTATCTTTTCACCTCTGTTTTGCCTTTTGCTTTTCTCTTTTGCTCAAGTTTCTTGCTCTTCTCGAAGACCTACGGACGGCTTCTTCTCTCCCTTCCTTTTTCTTCTTTCTCTTACTTTTCTCTCTCACCTGACACTCTCTCTCACTTGTCTCTCTCACTCTCTGCCGAAAACCTCCTCGTTCACTTTCTACCATTGTACTTCTTCTCTTTTTCTCTTCAATTTGCTATTTTTTTTAACGATCGATGAAGAGAAACTTCCCCCCTCGAAACCGAGGCCTCGCTTTCTCTATTTATATAGGAAAAACTCGAGTTTGTTTTTGGTGGAGATTTTCACTCAACCACTTAACAAAAAAATGGCTCCAAAATCACACAACAACTATTTTTTTTGAATTTTGAAATGAGGATATATTTTCACCAAAAAATTTCCAAAACCGAATTTTTATTTTATTTATTATTTTCTAAAATATTAGGTGTCAACAATGAACTTTGGAAATCTCAAGCTAAGCCTAAACTTAACAAGCCATTAGCCTCTATGTGCCTGTGAAAGGGCTCCCAAGGAGGTCGTGACATTCTATTTCGGAGGGCAAATGTGATTTTCAAGGTCCAATCATAGCCATGTTGTTTCCAAGTCATGTCACTTGGTGATGTTGTAGAGCATTCAAAATAAGTAGTTAATTTGACATATGGCTGGCTATAATACATTATTTACGTGATGATGCATATTGCATGACCCGTGAATTTGAAAATATGGGTTGGAGTCCCTTTCATGGTGCATACAATCGCATACATTTTTTATTAGTTTCTTTGTTCATGGCTCAATTCCATAAGAATGGTAATTGTCACTTACTTAAACCGTATCTTTGCTCGTTTATTTATCTACCATTTGAGATTCTGAACACGAGGAGTTTAATCGAATGCACGTGAAAAGTGATTAGAAATTAGTATGGGACTTTATATTAGACTAATTGAATAAGTTTATTAGATTAGGATTTATGACCGCATAGTTTTGGTTAATTCATAATAGACAATATTTTATTATAAGTTCTATTCAACAGAAGGTTTTATTCAGTCAATAGGTTGCCGTTAAATGACTAGCTTTGGCTAAGGGTTTTACCCTTCACGTTATGATAGATTACCGATCATTCCCTAAATTCTGGATGTGGATTTAGGATGTGACACAGACAATTTCCATCTATGGTTGTGATACACTAAAAAAAAATCACTTGGAAAAACTGTCCTCGCACGAGATGTGGACAGAAAATTTGGCCCGCTATATAAATAATTGTGCATATTATTAGAAGAGAAAATAATTTGATACCTTTGATTTCCAACATCTGATGGGCGGCAATTATTTGAACCACACTGAACTTCTATTTTCTTGTAGGGGCCCTAAATTATTACAATAAGAGCTTTTTGAACGCAATGCTACGGACGTCACCCCATAGCGAAGCATCCATTAAGTTCATGCGGGGAACATTGAACATCAATTCAAGCAATTAGTTTGCATTGATCTCACTTTAATTACAAGCTAGAAACGTTGCCACTTTTAAAGGAGATATCTAAACGATGCTAAACTGTGGTATAGTGAAATAGGAAAGAGTAATTTTGACCCAGATAAGACGACATTTGGGACGCTAATTCCGCTTGCTTGCCAGAAGGGAGATGTTGACTTTGCATATGAGCTGTGTGAAGAGATTTTCAAGATTCAATGCCTTGTTGATGGGGCAGTATTGCAGCTTGTTGTTGATGAGTTGGTGAAGGAGTCAAGGATTGAGGAAGTGGAGAAGCTTGTGCAGCTTGGGAAGGTAAATAAGTACCGCCGTTATAGCTTGCTACTTCCAGCCAGCAAGTAAACGTGGCTGTAGGTCTCTTGGTTTTTGCTTACTTGATCTGAAATCAATAATCTCAGTGCAAATTTTAAGGCTGAAAAGGAATTTCTCGGTGCTAACATCTCGGTGGTTTAGCTTCGAAATGAAGTTCGGTGATCCATCCCTGTACTCTTACTTAACATGAAGTATTCAATACTTTGATGTTTTCGTATCTATCCAATGTAATCTCTTTTTGAATTTTGATAGTACTAGGAGCAGGTTATTTGTTACTGAGATATTAAGATTACAGGCAGTTGGCCAAGATAGTGTTTCATTGCTTCTTAGTTGGCAATGGTTATTCCTAATGGTTGCTATTTAGTTCAAATGCTGTCATTAAGTACCATTCCTGTTACTTTACAATTTTGAATTGTGTATCTCCTAAATGAGGTTGAGTCTACATATGTACACATGTAAGTATTGTCTATGTCATAAATTGAAAAATCTAATCTGATGTGGACTCTACTTATCCTCTATAGTTTAAAAGAATGTTCAGAACAGGATTGGTTTTAGTGCCCATACTTTGCAGACCAAATTTATTGTGCATCTTGAGCTGATAATAGGTGATCCTTCGTTGGCATATCATAATGTTTAGAAGATTTTATTGTGGAGCGGGTATTAACATATCCATGGTTTTTACTTAGAAGACAGTAGAGCGGTCCCATATAGGGAACATGGCATTTAATTCTTATGTTCCTTCACATAGCGACTGGTTCAATGCCAAATTCTGACCTGAACCAGCTAGCTCCACCCAGTGACCAGGGCTGGTTCCAAGGTAGAACCAGTTTTGAACTTACCCTAATAAAATGGTGGCTGGTTCCAAGGTAGAACCAGTTTTGAACTTGCCCTGATAAAATGCGACATCTCTCTCTCTCTCTCTCTCTCTCTCTCTCTCTCCCTGTGCTTTGTGAAGCCAAGACTGCTCTTGTCATCTTCTCCAATAAAGGAAAGCTGTATGAGTTTGGAGTAGTTTGAGGTGTCAGATTATCTTGTATAGCCTCCCTCCCTAATTCTATTTTGTTATCTTAGATTCTCCAAATTATGTTTTTGTTTTGTTTTTTTTTTAGCTTCTTTTCATTTATTCCAGTTCGTCTTATTTGGGACAGTTTTGATGGGTGTATGGTTCCTCGCTCTTTCCAGTCTTCTTTGAAAATTCAAAGGAAATGAAGATGCTGTGTCTTTTTTCCCCTCTCGTTGATGTTTAAGATATTCGGTGTTTTCGGAAGGTTGAGTTTTGCCTTGATGTTAGATCTGCAAAACGGGAACCATGGAAAGAAGCTACTGAGTCTTTTGTGGCTCCTTGTTTCGTCTGGTTATTTGCCTGAAACCAGGGATTAAAAACAGACAGAAAAGCAAGCCAGTTTTGGGTCTAGGGGGAACCTGGAACCATATGGCTGGCTTGGTTCATAGATTAGACTTGTTTGGATTCCGTTCCAAAAATTGGGAATTAGCTCTGATTTGGTAGGTTCCAGGCTTGGAACTGATCACCTCTAATCTCTAGCATTTCCTCCATTGGCTGACACTGGAATTGTCATCATTTTTGAAGACCCACTTGCATCCCACTATCTTTTGCTCCTTTAAAGATGCTACCGACACGCTTGACTCCTCCACCTCCTCTCCCATAGAACCATATGCTACTGAGCCTCTACACAAGATACCGCCTCTCAATGTGAGAGCGGTTCCTCCTCCTCCACTGCAGTAGAACCGGCCACACTATTAGAAGTAATGCAATCTCCAAAACCATATCTCTTTGGTTCTCTAATCTCTCTCGTTCTTTGTCTATAACAGTGGAATATCAGAGGTGTTAAATGGGTTGTGCAACCCATTTATGATTAAATGGGTCATTAATGGGTCAAGCTTTATCTTATAAAGCACCCATAATAAGTTTTAATGGATAAACACTAAGATATATGAGTTTTAAATGGGTCAGCTCTTTAACCCTTTTATGACCCATTTGTTAACCCATTTTTCACTCAAAACCTCATTATCTCTCTTTCTTCTCTTTAACTTTATAATTTTTTTTTTTTATAAAAACTAAAATTATAATTATCTTTTTTTTTTCTTTTTTCTTTCCTTTTCTTTTCTTTCTTCTTTTTTTTTTCTTTTTTCTTCCTCCGGTTGCCGGCACGGCGATGGCCGGCGACCAGCCAGGCGAGCCTCGAGCTCGCCGGCGTTGGGCGAGCTCGAGCTCGCCGGATCTGGCGAGGCAGAGGCCTCCTCGACGCCCGGCGAGCCTCGAGCTCGCCAGATCTGGCGAGGTGAAGGCCTCACCGACGTCCAGCAAGGCTCGAGCCTCGCCAGATCTAGCGAGGGGCGAGCTCGAGCTCGCCCGACGCCGGCGAGCCTCGAGCTTGCTGGATCTGGCGAGGCGAAGGCCTCGTCGATGTCCGGCAAGGCTCGAGCCTCGCCGATCTGGCGAGCCTCGAGCTCGCCGACGTCCGCTGAGGCCCGATCCTCGCCAATCGGGCAAGACTCGAACTCGCCGGTGTCGGGTGAGGCTCCAACCTTGCTAGATCCGACGAGAAGCGAGCTCGCCGGCATCGGCAAGCCGGGCGAGCCAGCTCGCTTGTGGCCGGTCGCCGGCCATTGTCGTGGCCGGTGGCCGGACAAAGAAGAGGAAGAAGAAAAAAGAAAAACAAAAAAAGAAAAAAGAAAAGAGAAAAGAGAAAAAGAAAATAAAAAATAAAAAATAATTAAAATTCGATTTTTTAAATAATTATTTTTAAAATTTGTATTGTATAAAATCATGTTAGCAATACCATTTTAATATATATATATATATATATATATATAAGTTTTTTTATGTTTCGTTAAATGGGTCGGGTATAGGTTGGGTATAGGTCGGGTCGGGTATGGGTCAAAAAATTTACACTACAATAAATGGGTCATAAACGGGTTAAATGGGTCGATTTGGGTCGGACCATTTATGACCCGACCCAAACTCGACCCGACCCACCCATTTAACGGGTCTAGGAATATGACATCTCTACGAGCTCAACCTCGCCGCTAGCACTGTCCTTTGCACTTGGCGAACACTTGTTCTCCTCAACACTTGGCTCGGGACCTATATCCTCACTACATGTGTGTGTTATCTACTGAGCGTTCACTCGAAGCTCCACTCTTGGCTCCATGATGTCTCTACTATCTCTATTGTCTCAATCTTTTATTGACATCTAAATTTTGACTATCTTGATTAATTATTCATCATATAAGAAAAAATAGGGATCGATCTTGAATCCTAAACCAGAAATATCAATTGTATGATTCATCTTAGTATTGCATTGCATGCATGGTACATTCACTTGCATTTAGGATTATTTGAGTCTCAGGGAGCTAGAGATGAGCTAAACAAGTGAGCCGGAGAGGCAATTCAAGGTCATGGAATGAAATTAAATCAAAAGAGAAGTATTCCAACATATTTAGAACCTGAATCAAAGATAAGGTTGAAATTTGAAATTCCAAGAATCTTGGAGTTCAAACTTGGACCCGAGAAGAAAATCGGGCCCTAAACCTAAAATTCCAACATCGTGGGAGCCTGAGACAATTCGGTGAGCTCAACATTGAAATCTCACTTCTATCCTTAATGATGGCCAGCCGCATGAGGAATTTATCTCTAAATGCGCAATAGATAGGGTCGGTAATTATCTGAATCTTGCAGATGAGTTATAATTTTTTTATCACTTTTATTGCATGATTTCTTAATTCTATTTGAATGAGACTGAATTGGCCTTATAAACAAACCCATTCATCAGCTGAAGGGGGATACACGTTCATATTCACACAATCGGCAGCTTGAATGAAAGAGAGACACGTTCAAGGCGTAATTTAGAGTAATATGTTTAGATATACCGCCGCATCTCGTGTCTATGTCATATGACCTTACGAATCAATCGAGGTTGAAATTGTTTTAAACAGTCAAATCTAACACGGGGGAAAAGTGTCCAAAAAGTCCTAAATCTTTTGCATTTGTGCTAATTTAGTCTTAAACATCTTACTAGTGTCAATTTAGTCCTAAGCATTTTCATTTTGTGCCAATTTAGTCATTTCTGACTAATTTTGGTTGGATTTTGTTGACTAGGCACCAGTTAGCTAATATGGCACAATTGACTTTAACGTGAACAACTTTTAATAATATTTTAATTATTTTATTTTATTTTCTTTCTCCTCCTTCCCCCAGCCGGTCATCGGACAGCAATCAGCTGGACAAAGGAGGAAGAGAAAGAAAATAGAAAATAAAAGAAAATAAAAAATTTAAAAATATTAAAAATTATTAAAAATTATCCACGTCAATCAAAAGGCGTCTAGTCAACAAAATCTAGCAAAAATTAGCCGGAAAATGACTAAATTGGCATAAAGTGAAAATGTTTGACCAAATTGGCATCAATAAAAAAGTTAAGACTAAATTAGCACATATGCAAAAGGTTTAGGACTTCTTGGACACTTTTCCCTCTAAAGGGGTGTTAATAAGTTGGTGTTTTATTGCAAAATACTTATTGTGGGAAGAAGGCATTCTCTGTTTCCCTGCAACATTTTTTTATATCTAATTTTGGCTTCTTTTTCTTTTCCTCCTCTTCCTATTACCTATAAGACAGTGATGAATCCAAAGTGGCATTTAGGTAAAACTGGCAATTCTTGTCATCACCCGTTTGTTAGACATGATACGTAACTGTACTTGGGTTTCAGTTTGGCATAAAAGAGTTCATGTCATAAATGGGTCATTCTATTCAGGGCATAGCAAAAATCATGTCTTAAAAGGATACTTTTCACTGATTTAATGTGCATAATTTGGAGTTTTACAACAGGCCCCATTTGTGAAAGTACATAATTACTCGAAAGTACACGTGCCATGATCTAAAATTTATTCGTGAAAGGAATACTTTTCACTAATTATAGTTTTGTCATATAAATCCGTACGATTTTGCGATACAGCATACTTGGGCTAAACTTTTTCTTATACAATCGGTCCAGAATTTAGTGGATACATGCACGAAAATTTCGAAACCACAGTCGTGCAAAGACAAAAATACTTGACCTCATGTGCTTACTAGATTAGATCATGTCATAATGAATTAAACGGCTCTAACTCTATCGGTTTGCAACTGATTTGATGTTCTTGATCTGTCGTATGGGAATGCATCACCCGTTTGTAAGAAGACAAGAAAATACAAATAGGTTTGGATTTGACATTAACAAGTCCATGTCATAAAGAGGTCAATCGATTTAAGGCACGACAAAATCATGTCTTAAAAAGTTGCACCTACTTAATTTTTTTTTTTTTTTTTTTTTGGAATTAAGTAGGTGCAAGTAGGTGCATGTAAGTAGGTGCAAGTAGGTGCATGTAAGTAGGTGCATTAGTGGAATTTTAAGATAGTACGTGTGTAAAAAAACAATGAAAGGTACTAGAAAACATATTTAAACATACAAAAACAATAGAATATGAAAAAAATAAAAATCAACAGTATAATTAAGAAATATTGTAAAGGGAAATTACTCATGCTGTTGAGAAACTCATTGCAATGTAACAGTTTTACACATATTGTTGTGGATAAATGTGGTTTATGTACTCTCTTGTTGTATACTGGTTATAATATTGCATTTTGTCAAAACAAAATTACAGTAACCCACTTGATAATCGTGTTGGTTGTGTTATGTGACATGTTTTATTAAGTTTACAGTGTTTGTGTTGAGACATTTTGACATATTCAATGAATGTGTAACATTCAGATTAGCCACATTGGTATCACACTCCCCTCTTGATACAACATGATTAACACGACACGATACGAATTTCCAACCCTAGACAGGGCCACTGAGCCCACAACATGAGATAGGTGCTAAGTAAAAATTGGGTAATTATTTTCCATAATATGTGGGCAACAACGCATGTCTTTATTTATTTGTGCATTGAGAAAATCATCCTTTCGAGTGCACATCATGCCGCTTTAGCTGCGGCTAGAATCGGTCCGACACTTAGGGAAATGAGATGCAACGACCGTACATGGTGTCTAGGGAAATGAGGAGCAACAACCCTACATGGTGTCTAAGTTAGTGAACAAAGACACAAAGTCCTCATAAGTTTCGTTATTGTAATCAATTACACATTAGATATGATATAACGAAATCCTTGGATTTCATATCTTATCTTATCTAATCCTATTTTGGCTAGAAATCCATATGCCTAAACATAGCCATATGGTCGATGATAAAGATGCCAAGCCCTTAGAAGGTAGGGCCTTTAAAGAGCAATGACTTCATGTGGTGTTCAAGGAGAGGGAGTGAATGGCTGTCGTCGTAATTGTACATCAGCGGGACCATCCTGGCTGTGTTCAGGGAGGCCTTGCTGAAGGAATTGGTGAATGGTTGAGGATAGAGACATGCCTTGTTGAGCCTCTTCCATGCCTCCGAGATCATCTTCTTCACATGGTCTCGTGCCGCTTCTTCTGAAGAGCCTTGGAATTCTCGCTTGTAGCATTCCACATATGACCCATCTCGGCCATCTTGGAACTCGTCCTGTTACCATTGTTAATTGCTAAGATATTAGTGGAATAATCCTCAAAAGGGAGGGCAAAGAAGAAGAAAGAGAAAGCATTTACAACTATTGTACCTTTAACTCTATGCTCAATCAAAGCCCATCAAATACAAAACATAAAAATTTATGTGATTATCTTTAATCTATTATGAGATTAATAATCTATTTTAGGCCACAAAAAAGTAAATAAAAAATAATTAGAAAATATTATGCGGTCCATTCGTACAAGAATTTGTGGCTCATGGTAAATGAAGAGAAATGATTTGGTAATAGTTTTTAATCTACGTTGAGAATAACCGTCTATTTTGGATCACAAAAAATCAAATCACAAATTATTATAAATTGTTATGAAGTCCACTTGTTCAAGAATTTGCGACTTGCAATAAGTTGTTAGTTACATAGTAACTCAAAGATTGTTATGTTAGTAAAACCTATAAATGAATTTAAAAAAGAGAAGCTTTGTTAAAAAAGGACAAGTGCACGATATTTTCATGACTCACCTCGGCACTTCCCAAGTCGTCCCAAAGACGAAGAATTGAAGCTGTGGAAGATACAATTTCAGGTATATTTTCTAAATGATCAACACTTTCGGGGGTGATTCTCTCACCCAAGATGAAGAATAAGTGGACCAACAAGACGTGCACTCCGGAGCTGACAATTGCGTTGTCCAAGTAGTCTTGTGTTGTCGGGGAGTGACCACTGGCAAGCCATCTTGCCTCTACCAAGAAGGCATTTAGCAGGCTTGCCCACTGTCCATAAATTGTAGACAAAATATAAAAACGAAGATGCGCCATTTTTTATACGCGAGTCCACGTGAATTTACGTGCTAATATCTACATGTCGAAAAAATTTCAGGTTCCTTGATCAATGCGCTGGAAAATTTAGATTAAGTAAAAAGTAATAAGTAAAAGTCAATTCAATCATCCTAGGATTCGTCCATGCTTCTAGGTAGTAGTTAAGAGAAGAAAAAGAAAGGAAGAAATGTGTGGTTTTTTTTTTTTTTGGGGGGGGGGGGGGGAGTGAAAAGTTGTACCGTCTTCCGTAAGGAGCACAATGGGTTCCACCCATGATTTTTGTACACCGCCAAGCTGAATTCATTGGTAATATCATCCAAAGCATGAAAGCACATCCTCATGTAGTCTGGTATGTTGTCTTTCTCAGTGCATTCCCATCTGACAGATCGAGAAAACCAAATCAGCAACAAACCAATAGAATTAGACATTACATCATGGACTTATCTTGTATACACGTGACTTCAAGAATTTTTGTCCTTGTACAATTTGTGGCTTTAAAATTTTCAAGCACGTGTCCACAGGACTTGAGACCGCTTGCGTAAGAAAAACTTCCAAGTATGCTAGGATAAGTGAAAAGTATTCTTTTTACGTACAGGTTTGAGATCAGGCACGTGTACTTTCGATATTGTGCATGTGCAAAAAGACACTTTCAGGAATGGCGCTCAAAGTAAAACTCCAAATTATGTACCTGTTGACAACATCCGTGAACGCGGTGAGATCTTCGATCGTGCCATAGACGTCAAAAATGTCATCGATGATGTAGATGAATGAGATGGGTTTGGTGACGAGCACTCTCTCCTGGGACAAGCCTGTTTCGGTGAGGATGGCCATTGGCCACATGTACCACTTCATTGGCTGGTCCCTTGCGTACTTCAGTTCCTTTGCCATGCCCAGTTCTTTCCACCAACTGATTAAACATATGAGAATATTAGTCAAGCTAGTCACTTCATAAGTACAATTGTTGAGGAAATCTAATGGAGATGTGATGGGTGGCCACATGGTATTTTTAACTAGTTATAGCCACAACTCTTGATAGAAAGTTTGGATCATGTGTACGTACTTCGAGACTTGGAGGATTTCCCGTTGATGCACGGATCTTACAATGTTCATGTCCAAATGGGCAAGTTCCCCTAAATTCTTGGTCCAGCTACACGAATGTCCCACAAAATTCCTCAAAAAATCATTAGCCGTGAACCTGGCCAAGCTCTTGTGGAACGGATTGCCAAGTGAATTTCTCACGAATCTAGCTCGAACGTGGTCAAGATCGGCCAAAGATGAATGGAGGCGTTGACGGGTTGACTCTCCTACTTGATCGAGAGCATCTTCTCCTTCAATGCCAAGTTGGGAAGCCTCAAATAAACTTGTGAAACCCAAAATGTCATTGCCCTGTGGCTTTTTATTCTGAGTTCCATCATTCATTTTGTGTAGAAACCGTTGAAACACATCTGTATATTAAATGTGGAAAAGCTAAATTATGTTAGGATTCTGGTAGTAGACGGGAAGTAGACATTGCGTCCCCACCCTCTTGACATCCGGGTCAAATTGTAAGAAAAAGTTAAGGCAAAGAAGTGAGATCGATTTTGATACTACTTCTGTGAATATCGTTCGAATTCTCCCAGCAGCCATCGCATCAGTCAGGAAACAGTATTTGAAATCATCAAGTGAAGGAGATTTCATTCACCTGAAGGAACAGGATAGCCTCCTTGCCTCAAGAGCCGGAAACGAAGTGCTGCTTCATGCAGATTATCGGCATCAATGGGACGAGAATGAGATCGAGACGAGGAGATCAAGAGATGCCTCTGCAAGATCGCCTCGATCTCATCCTCAAAATGGTAGTCAATGGCGAGACGTTGGAGAGCATCCACCGTCACCAAACTTTCGAGCGAGTCTCCTCTTACTTGCTTCAGCAGTTGCTTCACTTCTTCTAATCTCCTCTCATGCCGCCCTCGAATATCTTCCTGAAACACAGAGATAAGGATATCATGTCTTTACGTTTTCCTTTCAAGATTCAAATAAAAGATGAACCTTTTCAAGTGTTTCTTGTCGATTCTAATTGTCAATTCTAATGATTAAGTGATAGCAAACGAGTGAAACCTTTTAAATCGTCGGTGTGCAGAACAAAAAGAGTTACACGAGAAGACGGGACAAACAAACCTCGGTGGCAAGGTTTCTCTTTCCAGCTGGGCGAGTATGGTCCTTAGAAGGAGTAGAAACCAAGGTCTGATGTGAGGAAATACTCCATTTGTTGTTCGTTGAGGAGAGCGAATTTGCATTTTGCAGGTGCTTGTTCTTGTCCGTCTGAGAAGTTCCTTTAGAAGCGAATGGACCATGCAAGAAAGCGAAGGTTGCTCTTGACAAGGCCATTATGGCTGAATATAGAGAGTCCTTCGAAGAGAGGGATGAGTGAGAATGCGAGGGGGGATCACTTATGAGTTCATAATCATCCCATTTATCCACTATGTCCTATTTATAGGCAAGTGGAAATGTTCAAAGTCCTTCAATGCGATGCACGTATATAACGTACCACACGTGTATGGGACCCTAGAGTTTGCTTTTCATAAACAAGCACATGTGTGCCCAACACAGCTTGAACCGACATATGCTTCTGATGTGTGCAACCCATATGATCTAGAAATGTATGATATCGCCTAGCACATAGAAAAATTATTCATTTTTTTAACGTGATTTCAAGTGAATTTGCAAGGTTTCGAATGATATCAAGTATTAAATTATATTTCAAATTTGAGTTCATAAACAAAACTTGTCCAGTGATGAATTGTAAGTTGCATTCTTAAATAGACATTAAAAATCGACCAAAGTTGAACGAGTACTTGCATGTGCACTACAACTGAATTGGTTATGTATGACCCATATGATCTAAAAGAATATGATATCGTTTTGCACATAAAAAAAAAATACAAATTATCACTTGTTTTGTCATGATTTTCGGGAGATTTGCAGAATTTGTAATGGTATGAGTATAAAAATATGTTTCGAATTTGAGTTCATGAACAAAATTTGATTAGAGATGAATTGTAAGTTGGATTCTTTTTTGGACATCCGAAATCGAGCAAAGTCGTATAGGGCAACTATTTTTACGAATTGGAGTAGGCAAACGATAGTAGAAAAAGTCCCACTTTCACTTTGTTTCCTATCTCGACTCGATTGCTCTTCTTGTATCGAGTTCAAGCTTCTAACTTCTTCTTCTGGAGGTGGTATCTATGTAATTATCATCAAGGTTTGTTTTCCATGACTTGTGTTCCACGACTTGATGTGTGCCGTGCGTGTTCAAAGCGACGTGACATCCGAACGTCCAATTTCGCGATTGCTACTTGGTGGCGTTCGTGAGCCGCATCCAAGAGACGAGTGCAACTTGTGTTGATATTTGTGAAATTTCTTGCGTGAGGGCTAAACAATGTGGAAGGTATTAATAATGAGAACGTTGAAGTAATTTAAATGTAGTTATAATCTCTATTTTATCACTTGATCTATAATGAAATTTTCTATTATCCTCTTCATGTGGTAGATATCATTGATCGAATTACATAAATCTAATGTCTAATTTATCTCCTTGCTCTATTTACTTTAGTTTTTTACCATTAGTTTTCAACCATGAGAGCTTGGCTTGTCTAAGTTGAAGCAAATTGACAGCGAAAGAAAGAGAAAAATTGAAAATCTATAAATTTGATGAGAATGATTTTAGTTTGTGAAATATGCATATTGAGGATTATCTTTATTAAAGAAATATGCACTTACCCCATTTGAGAAAAAAAATTGGATTAATAAAGGAAGTTGATTGCCATTTGCTAGATAGATATGAAGATGAAATTGTCATGAAATAGAAGATGTCACATTTAATGTCGTGAAGGAGAAAGATCATTATGCGAATGACAAAGTACACATTGAACACATACAAGAAGCCATCTATAATCAGTAAGGTATAATTGATAAGACATTTATTAAAAGTTTATTTCACAATATCTCACATAATTTCCACTCTAAAATTAATAAAGGCGCTGCTATTCAAAGTTTTCCACAGTGCTCACAAAAGCAGAAACCCAAAAGAGGAGCCAAGGATACGAGTGCCTATGACGTTTAATAGACAAGCCACAACTTTTTATCTAGGAAGAATAACATGGATCATAGTACCGATTTCAAAAAGCTTGTTCGTAGTTTGGCTAAATTGGGGAGACGTCACTTTTACCTCGAACTTAAGTATTTCAGAATGAGGTCTTTTTCAGTATTTATTTCATTTCCTGCAAAGGGACAACAAGAGTTTTTATACTTTCACTTTTCTTTCTTTTTTCGGTATTTAGTCCATTTCCTAAGTTGAGGACTCTTTTTTTGGTAATTATCCCAGAATTTCTCAACCACGAGTAAAGACGACATATTTCTTTTGTCTTCCTTGTATGGGTCAGCATTTGTCTGCAAATTTCAGAGAAGCAAACGATGAGACTGGAAGAAAAAGGTTGAAAAGATAAAAAGGAAAAAAAAAGCCCAAATTTTTCTAATGTAAATATAGGCTACAAAAATGTTCTAGTCAGCTTAGCACGATCCAGATTTTAAATTGACAAAATTATCAAATTTATCATTGAATTGGATTCGTATAATAGGTTTAAGACTGATTGGGTAATTCTCTCAAAAGAGATTAAGATGATTATTAAATGAGATATTAGAAGAATTCGTGATTTCATGATTATGCAGTATAAATAGATTCTCAACATATACCATAGTGATATGTCTCTACGCTGATATTATCACAAGAAGGGGGAAAATCATTAGATCGGACGATTACTGACTCATAACCACGGCCAAATTAGCTGGACCACTCTTCGTGCGATTTAAGGTTGACATGCACTAAGGACGGCAAGGTAGCCACGTACCATGAAACCCTCCCAAGTTCTGCTGCAGATTTTTTCGCTCCAGCAGATCTTTTGTCTTCATTAAATTTTCTTTCTTTTTTCGAAAGGGACTCTAAATGTTGCCCGAATAATATATCTACAAATATGTATCAACATATTCATTTGAATTTTATATGGTTCACTTTTTTTTTCCACAACTCGACTTTCATCTCATATAATTTGAAATATTGGCTAACAATCCAACTTAAGACAGTCGTACCGTCGTATTTTGGAAAGTGACAATTTACTATAGAGCACATAACCATTGCATGGGACTGGACAACTTGCTCTTCCAGTCGTAGGGAAGTTATTTAGTCTTAGGTTACAATTAATTAAGCAAAAGTATCTTAAAGTCATGATCAACATACCTTCATTTAATATGCAAATTAACAATTTGTGTCGTGTAATTAGGATTACGTGCATTCTCAATAACATCATCAATAAAGCACTTCAAAGCATAATATTCCACATCATCATTTAACTACATGAATTGCAATTCACGGAATCGATTCATCATGTTTTATTTCATTTGAAACTAATAATTATATGAAAAAAAAAAAAAAAAACAGTTTATCTCACCCTTTGGAATAATTCTTCATATGTTATTGCTACCGACTCGAAGTCATCTCATGCAAATATATCTATATCAAATATTAAGTTATTGGATTAAACTACGTGATTCATTTCCCTCTAGAATAAAATTTCTACAATCTTCTACTAATTATCTTGGGATAAAGACACCAAAAATGCCATTACTTTTGTACAACGCTCACTTGTGACACATTTGGTAACCATGCTGATCCCAAGAATAATTTCACCTAAAAAATCATTCTTTTTTATTCTATTCCCAAAACTAGTTTTGAGCATTTGAAGATATTTAGTAACTACCCTAAATTTTTATTCTTGAAATAGAAATGCGTTTAGTATGACTTTTAATTTTTTTTTGTGACTTAGAATTTCTTTTAATTTTTTGAAATACTTTTATTATATAGTTTTTTTTTTTTCTTTTTCCTTCCCTTTTCTTCTTCTCTAGCTAGTCAATGGCTAGTGATCGGTTGGGCAAGGTTTGACGACCTTGCTAGAACCTCACCAGGCCAAGGCAAGGTCCAACAAGATCGTCGCAACCTCGCTAGGCCAAGGTTAGATCGAGCCTCGCTAGTGACTAGGCAAGCTTGCTAGACCTTGCTTGACCAGTCGCTAGATCGCCGTGGTTATCAACTGGCAATGAAGGAGAAGAAGAGAAAAGGAAAATAAATTAAAAGAGAAAAAAAAAATGATTTGCCTTGATTTTGGAGTTGTTCTGGAGAATAAAGAAACATTTTTTTTTTTTTTTAACTTCTTGATTGTGATCCAAATCTATTTTGAGGAACAAATTGTTCTTAGGAACAAAAAAGTTACAAAATGGATTTTTTTTCTTTTTCGGGTAATAAAAGAATAGAATTATGTATTATTTGACGCGTTAACAAATAGGCTCTTAAGTGCTATAACTATTTTTTGATCACTTGAATTCCATAACTTCAAAAAAAACAATCATTTGAGTGCTATGACTTTCACTTGGTCACTTAAGTGCCAAAATTTTTAAAAACATTCACCTAAGTGCTAAAAATCGGATGTGGTATAACATTTATGATGAGCATTTTAAAAAAATTATGGCACTCAAGTGATTGATTGAAAATTTCTATAGCACTGAAATAAGCTTGTGCATAAGTTATTGTATTTAAGTGATAAAAAAATATTGTGGCACTCAAGTGAGCATCATATAAAAATTATTGCATCTATGGTGTCAAACTCATTGATCTTAGCTAAAGAGGTGAATTTGGGATGTCTAACCCTATTTCAAACTTGAAACTGACTAGTGATAAATAAAAATCAAGTCCGTCATAAACCCGAGTTGGTTTTCAAATAGGAATCTTGAACACAGCCCACTCAAATATGCAGAAGCAAGAAACTTAAATAATTTACTTTCATTGTATATATGGAATAAATAGGTATACAACGCAAAAATATATTACTACTAAAATAATTTATTGCCCGACAACTAATACCCGAAAACGAACTCTATCCTTATACCCTACACGGGCAATAGAATTTATTTTTCTTATTTTTACAAAAGTAATAATTGCTTTTCCGTTTTACAAAGTAGCCTTGAGATTACAAAGGAGTAGTTACCTAACATAACTAACAGTTATAATTTAAAATAATTATGTAAAGAAAAAACTATAGCAACAATGCATTGGTGCTTATTAAATAAGTAAACTTTTATTAGGAAATTTACCAAAAACACGTCCTAAATTTATTGTACTTGTGCCAATTCAATTCAAAACATTTCGATTTCTCAAATTTAGTCATAAATCTTTTAATGATTTCTCAATTTAGTCATTCTAGCCAATTTGAATAAAAAAAAATCACTAATGTGAATGCCAGTTGTCCTGTGTAATACATCTAGTGTTGAAGTGAACAATTTTTATAATTTTTAAATAATTTTTGAATTTTTATATTTTATATTTTCTTTTCTTTTCTTTGTTTTCCTTCTACCTGTGCCAATTGCTGGCGATTGCCTCAAGACAAATCATAAAAGACTAAGCCTCGTACTATTTCTTGGTCATCATAACTTGATCACTACTAATATATCGATACATCAATCTAGTGTCTTAGGGCATGTAATATAATGGAAACTCAGCATCACCACCACTCAATTATCTATTTGTTATCTATAGTTAAGTTGAAATTTAGAGAATGTTCACTTTTTTATAGACTTTCTTTTTCTCTTTTTCCATTTGTAATTGTCACGTGGCCAGACCAATGGCACAATGTTGCCAGATAAGTCACATTCGACTAACAAATTTTAGGTTATTTATCTGTTATCTCGGGACTTCTATCTCTTCTAGAGCTTATATTTGAAAAACTAAATAGATGAGAAGAAAATCATCAATTATATGTTTTTATAATATTTTTTAAAAAATTATTATTATTAATTTTCTTTTTCCTATTTTTTATTTTTATTTTCTTTCTTTCCACTTTGGGCTAGCAAGGTTGCTGGCCAGCCCTCGCTTGCTTTGGGCGAGGGCATGGCGACCCTCACCAAATTTGGGTGAGGGTCGCCTCGCTCACATCCAGTGAGGGCCTGGGTTAGGCGGCCCTCACCAACAGACCCCAAGGGCCGCAACACCCTCGCCCAAATCAAGTGATTGTCGCCTATCTCGGGTTGGAATAAAAAAGAAAAGAAACAAGGAAAGAGGAAAATATTAGAAGAAAATAGAAAAGAACTAAGATGGAAAAAAGAAAATTAGCAATAAAGTATTAAGAGAAATAAATAAAAATTGCAAATTATAGGCAAATGTTTAGCACTAATTTGGAAAAATTGGAAAGCTTAGGACTAATCGGCATTCATATAATAAGTTTATGATTGATCAAATAATTTTCCCAAAGGGAATAAAGTGATGATAATATTAGACATTTAGAGGAATGAATAATCTCATGATTGTGTAGTATAAATGATGCTTAACATACACCTAGCATTGTTCAATCCATAGTGATATGAGGTAAGAATACCTCGTCTCATATAATTTCTCGGCGCACATATTATTACAAGGTTTTCTTTCCTTATTATTACGAGGTTGAATATAGGCAAAAAAAATGAAAATAAAAAATCAACCAGCCAGGCGGTCCCGCAAGCCGTAATGACGGCCGGATAAGCTGGACCACACGCCATGCCGGTCTTTCTCAGGAGCGTCTCATGAAACCCACTCCACATAGTAAATATCCCGGATTGTGAGGATCGGATTATCTTCCTAAACTTGTGGCGTGAGCGAGACATTGTTGTCGAGCTAAACATATAGCATGACAACCGTGGAAAGTTTAACCAGTCGTGTTTTCCATGAACCAATGTCTCATTTCACCGATTAAAGATATAGACATGATCTACATTGATATTTAGGCAAGCGTATGTGTCGGCGGTGTCCGTAATTTGACTGGCCAATTAGAGCCATGATTGGAAGGATTTTCCACCGGCCAAAGACGTATGGAAAACAATGGCAATTTTTAAAAATGAGCAACAGAAAGTGGTGATACATAGTCAAAAGACGGTGGACTTGGTATAGTGGCTTGCCATCGACTTGGTTAACATTGCTGTAACTAATGTGGAGAAAAAGACTTTTTTCAAAGAGAACTAGCTTTGATAACGAGATTAAACATGCCGATATAGAACTGAGTAAGTTCTATATATTGGGTAATGAAGAATAAAAAAAATATTTGTAGATTGTATAGGTGGTTAATGATAATGAAGAATACAATCGATATCTGTAGATTGTTCAAGTGGTAATCTAAGTTAAGATTACCTTACTTCTATCCTATCCTTATTTACAGCTTCAATTACAATTACCATTGAGGTAGTTGTCTATATTGGATAAGACTTACTCCTATGTATTTTAAAGGTGCCTTGGTCACAAATTCGTATCCCCTTATCATTCATCATGTACTTTTTCCACATGTGAATTATGTTTTGTTTGTCCATAAGTTCTTCCAGCATGTGGACATCGTTCCAGTTCTGCCGCAATTTTCTTCGGCTGACCCTTTCCCACTGTCATCACGTGATGTGAATGCTGACTAAATGACATGAGGAGAAGAGCCAACGAAGTTGAAAAGTTGTAACAACAGAAAGCTAGACGCGTCACACGTTTGTTGGATACGTAATACTCAGTCTTGCTGCATAAAGTAAAACTGCGTCCCCGGCGAATGCTTGTCGAGCTGTGTGAATGGAATCTGCTGTGCCAAAGTACTTCGATAGAAGACATAGAAGGCATGCTTTTTACTATTCGGTCTAATTCAGACGTGAAAATGAAAGATTCCCTCCGGACAACATAGTTTGCCCGTTAAACTCCAAAGCTGGCATGGTCCCATTACACTTACGACGTCGAGAGTACTCAACAAAGAATGCTGATGTGATTCTTGGAATTGTCGGTAGGGCCGAAGTACCGACGTGTTTGCCTTCTCTTTTATTCCTGCTCATTATTCGGCCGTGATTTTGAGGTGACACAAGATACCCGTGCATGGATTAGCTCTGTTTGGAGCTTAATGACAGCAAATGTGATTTTTAGGATTTGAGAGTAGTCAATATAATTTTTGGGTCATGTCACTTGATGAAATGTGATTGTAGAATATTTCACATGAGAAGTTGAAATTGACATATGATTGCTATAATACGTGATTCATGTCGTGATGCGTATCACATGGCTTATGGATTTGAAAATGTGTTGGAGTCGCTTTAATGGCGCATGCTGCCACATCCTTCTTTTATTATTATTTTTTTCTTCATGGCTTAATTCCAAATGAGAAGTTGAATTTGACATATGGCTGGCTATAATACGTGATTTACGTCGTGATGTGTATTGCATGACTCGTGGATTTGAAAATATGCGTGGCGCATGCTTTCACATACTTCTTTTATTATTATTTTTCATCATGGCTTACCTCACTAAGCTATAGATTTGCTCACTAATTTATCTACTATTCCAGATCCCGAACATGAGTAGTTTAATTGAATGCACGTGAAAAGTGATTAGAGGTTTATTTTAGACTAATTGAATAATATAATTAGATCAGGGTTTATGATTGTATAGTTTTGGTTAATTCATGATGGACAAGGTTTTATTATAACTTTTATTCAATGAAAAGTTTTATTCAGACAATATGCTTTCCTAAAATGACTAGCTTTGGCTCAAGGTTTCATCCTTTATGTTGGATGTGGATTTAGGATTTGACGCAGACAATTTCCATCCATGATTGTGATCCACTAATCAGAAAATTTTCTTGGAAAAATTATCCTCACATCACATATGCAGGAAAATCTGGCCGGCTATGTAAATAATTGTGCATATTATTAGAAGAGAATAATTTGACACCTCACTTTGATTTACAACATCTGATGGGCCGCTAACTACACTTGACTTTTATTTGAAGGGGACCCTCAGTTACTCCAATAAGAGCTTTTTGAACGTAATACTATGGACGTCACCCCTTAGGGAAGCATCCATCAAGTTGATGCGGAAAACATTGAAAATCAATTCAAACAATTAGTTGCGTTGATTCTGCTTTAACTGCAAGCCAAAACCATTGCTAAATTCAAAGGATATATCTGAGAAAGACCGAAGGTCCATACTATCTTATGAACGTTAACGTTTACTTGCCACAAATTTATCAAGATATGGGACACAAGTTTTTTACTCTGTCATTCACAACCCCCTTTCATCTTCATTGATTCGGATGTTGGTTGTGTAGAAAAAAAATGGAAAGGCTGTGCACTTCAAATTTTTCTAAAAAAACCTATATTTGGAAAGTGCATTTTCTTCTATGTTTTGAAGCTTTAGCCTTTGCGACAGCCGGGTTTAAGATTAGAGCTCCACACTTAATTTGACCAGACTTTAAAAATAAAAAAAAAAAAAACGTCTATAATGATTTGAAGGAATTTTGTAATGTGAACGTGCGCTTTGAAGGTATTTTTCACTATAGAATAAAACAATTTGAACTTCATTTTGTCCCCTCCCGGTCAAAAACAATGTTTAACATATGATATCAAAAACACAACAAGGATTTATCACATACATAATGTGACAACTGATTGGACCTAAGCACATTTTACATGCTTGGCATTTGCTAGGGAGAAGTGTTAAAAAAATCATAAACCTTTTGTATTTGTGCCAATTTAGTCCTAAATCTTTTTTACTTTGTGTTAGTTCAGTCATTTCCAGTCAATTTTGGCTGGATTTTGCTGACTAGGTGTCGACCGGCTAACGTAGATAATTTTTAATAATATTTTAATATATTTGAATATTTTTATTTTCTCTTTTTTTTCCCCTTATCCTCCTCCTTCCTTCGGCTGGTCAACGGTCGACAATCGGCTAGAGGCGATGGCCGACGAGGTTGAGATCGACCTTGACAGCCACCTCACTAGTGGTCGTAAGGGCGAGCATTGTCGCCTAGCGCGAAGCCAGCTCGAGGCTGCCCTCGCGACCAATGGTGAAGTGGCCATCGAGGTCTGGTGACTGGCTGGAGGCTGCAGCTGCGGGAGTCCTCTGGAACCACGACGGACTCTTGATCTTTGGGTTCGCGGGGATTTTTAAGCCCCATTAGCTAGCGCGGCGGAAATCCCTCGCTTTATGTGAAGGGCTCTCTTCTCTATTGTAGCTTCCAAGTCAAAAGGAAAAGGAAAGTGATCTGCATAGTGGCTTCTGGTCTACGTGTGGAAGTGGAATCTAACAACCAAGTGGGCGTGAGGTGGGTTTTGGGCGAAGAAGAAAGCCTCTGGATCGTGTGCATGGTGGTGGAAGACTGCTGAAAAGTCATGGCGCAACAAAAGGGGTTATTCTTAGTCAATTGCCCCAGAAATGCCAACCAGGTCGCAAATGGGGTGGCTAAGACCCATCGTACCAATTCCTTAAGTCCAAAATGGATTTTTAAACCTCCCCATCTCCTCTGGTCTTTGTTATGTTATGATCATGTAAACTCATGTGGGTCATGTTCAAAGGTTTAATCGTCCATAAAAGATAATCGAATTAACTAAGCAAACCCAAATTTTCTAAGTTGAAGTAAACCCACATTTATCAAACTAAGCTAAGCCCAAGCTCGTTAAGCAAATTTAAGCCCAGTTACAGTATAACTCATTAAACTCATTGTACCCTTATTTTAATGGATTAATACTAAGAAAAACTTCAAATCAATACAATGGTGACAAATTTGTAATTTTTTATCACCAAAAGTTTTAAACTGACATATTCATGACAAATTAATCCTAAACTAATTTTTTTATCACATAAAATTGGGGAATCTCATTGCTATTACTCAAACAAGCATGAAACATATGCTTGCATATTCGTCCATAGGTCAAATCGGATATGTAATTATTGGAATAATTGTTGGAGTTGCCTTCATTGCTACTCCTCCAGTAGATATTGATTAATTCATTTGCGACAATTTTATCTTCTGTTAATTTCTGTGAAATTATATTAATACCACCAAAAACTATAAACTATATAAAGGGAAAAATTCAAAATTGGTACAGTCGGCAGTTGTCATATGTCACCAAATTTAGCGATTTAACAGTAAAATTTAATGGAAAATACCGCGCGATAAATTTGTCACAAATCTATCACAAATTTATTAGTTTAAGGTTTTTATGAATAAAATATTAGTTTTAAGATAAATTTGTCATGTGTGTATCAATTTGGGGTTTTTTTATGACATTAACCCAATTCTAATTGGCCTACACCAAGTCCAATTTCCATTATCAATTCCACACTAATCTCATGTTAAACCCATTTTATTTTTATCTTAATGAAATCTTTTTTTTATTCTTTTCCTACTGCTTTAAATTTTTCATCAAATTCTTCCCATGAACGTTCTCGAGACACACTCAAAAAACGTAAAAGAGGAGCTGAAATTCACAAAACCTAGGGCGTTAAAAATCGAAGCTCCTCATGTCGTTTCATCAGCAAAATCTAAAGCGTAGCGACCCCAAATTTTTATTAATTAGAGGGAGAGCGAAGACCAAAGAAGGTGAGCGTGGGAGAAGGCCAAAATCTAAGAGTGAGACCCAAAATCTAAGAGCGAAAACTAGACATCCAAAGTGTCCGAGCAGCAACAAGTGTTGGCGCAGCAAAATCTGAGAGCGAAGGCCAGGGACCCCAAATTTGAATTAATAAGAGGGAGAGAGAGAGCGTTTACTCTTCCTATTCAAAAGGAAAGAATGAGCAGAGAGAATCTTCGTTTAAAATGGTGAATTTTGGACATGGACCATGCGTATTGGTCTGGGCAGAACGTAATGGGTTGAAGCAACAACAAGGTTCATCCGTCGTATTAATATACATAAATGAGGACTCATAAATTTTAAAGGGCGAGCCCCAGAGCATAGCATTTGGCTCAGAAGTGGGAAAAGTAACTCCTATTTTTCTTCCTAAAAGTAGGGGATTTAGCTATTGACTCTCTGCAAAGATTGGGAATCCAAAATTTGCATGGCATTTGATTTCGGGAAAAGTACTAAAAAAGTCATAAACCTATTGCATTCATATTAATTCAGTCTTAAACTTTTCAATTGAACCAATTCAGTCCTAAACCTTTTAATATTTGTACTAATTCAGTCAATCCAGCCAATTTTGACTGGTTGGCGCTAACGTGGATGTCGGCCTGTGGCCGAACACTGATGTGGCAATTTTTATGATTTTTTATGATTTTTTTATTAATTTTATTCCTTTTTTCTTTTTCTTTTCCTTTTCTTTTCTACTTTCATCTTCGTGGTTGCCGGCGAGGGCCGCGGCCCTCGCCCAGCCTCTTCCAAAGCTGCCGGCGAGGCGGCTTCGCCCAAATCTAGGCGAGGCTAGCCTCGCCCGCGGCTGGTGAGGCCATGGTGGCCATCGCTAGGGCAGAGGTGAGGGCCGTGAAGCCCTCAACAGCCGTCGGCGAGGGTCGCGACCCTCGCTCGGCCTCGCCCTGGACTTGCCGTTGAGTCCCCAGCGCCTCCTCTACTGTCGACCCCGGAGCTTCTTGACCTCATCACCGCCGCCCTCACCTCCACGAGATCCCAATTCGAGGCCCTGGTCCCCCACCTCCCGCGACTTATGCCACCACTCCTCCGCCCAATCTTTGCCTCCGAAACCCTAGCCCGCCGCCTGAACACCCTCCTCTCCTTCTTTTGAGGCTGGCCTCACCCGCGGCCCTGGGCAAGGCTGAGCAAGGGTCGCGACCCTCACCAGTGGTTGGCGAGGGCTTCACGGCCCTCGCCTCCGCCCTGGTGATGGCCACGATGGCCTCGCCAACCGTGGGTGAGGCTGGCCTCGCCCAGATTCGAGTGAAGGCGCCTTGCCGATGGCTCGGGAGAGGCCGAGCGAGGGCCGCAACCCTCGCTGGCAGTAGGCGAGGGCTTCGTGGCCCTTGCCCAGTGGTTGGCGAGCCTGACCGAAGGCTCACCGGTAATAGCAAAGAAGAAAGCAAAAAAAAAAAAAGGAAAAAAAATTAATAAAACTTAATAAAAAATTCGAAAAAATCATTACAAAATCATAAAAATTGCCACGTTAGTGTCCGGCCATCGGCCGACATCCACGTCAGCACCGGCCAGCCAAAATTGGCCAGATGGACTGAATTGGTACTAATATCAAAAGGTTTAGGACTAAATTGGTCCAATTGAAAAGTTTAGGACTGAATTGATACCAATGCAATAGGTTTATGACTTTTTTGGTACTTTTCCCATTCTATTTCTAATTCAGGTGCTTTGTCACTATTTCACATACCGCTCGCCCTTTTATCCCACCACCATGCTTCAGTATCAACAATCAATTTAGTTAACATCAGAAGACAAAACAACTAAGAGCACAAATAGAAAACCATCAAAATATCACCTTGAACTGACATTACACACCAATAATCAAAGACCCCTAAACTCGACCAGACTCTTCCACTTAATAAACTTCACATGACTCAAGAACTAAGCAAGACGCTCCATGATACACTTAAAGAAAAAGCAACTCGAGAGCGAACTTCGTCAGCCAGAGTTTTTGCAGGCAAATCGGGGAGATAACCACAAGACGGAGCAATGCAGCAGTTGTAATTGAGGACCAACCTTCTTGCTCGGCCTTCACGAGCACAAATTTTTGAAGACTGTTGCACTTGATTTTTTTTTTTAATTGATTCATCAATGGGAAACTAGAATATTTTATAGTTGAGAATCTGATTCTTTTATTCTCTACGTCTTTAGAATATTTTTCTCCTTAATTAGGTTGACCATATGTATTATATATAGGGTTGTGGTTGTATAATGTTATAAGTAAGAAAGTAATATCTATCTTATTCCCAATTCTCAGCTCCTTTCCATCCCTTAATATTTTCACCTGGTATCACAGGGTTCTTTCTCAACCTACTTTAGCATCACTCTGAAAATCAAACTCTCTTTCTTCTTCGTTTCTTTTCACACAGAAAACTTGTGAAAGTTTTTATTTTTTGGTTAGAACCAATTGAGAAATTATGCCGAGAAATCAAAACTCAAAGTTGGGGATGTCCAATGAATCAGAAGGTTTTTTTTTCCCCAACAATCAAGGTTTCGAAAACTTACCTTCCGATCCTCGACAAGTTAAGGAGAAAGAAAACTAGACTAATGAACAGGGCCACATACAGCCTAATTAAGGAGGATTGGGCTCCATTCAACGCCCTCCTCAGCCCAATTCAAGGCAATTATTCACAGTATTGTATGTCCAGTGGATTCCCGTCCAAGTCCAACCTATCCAAACTGCTATGGTCTCTCTAGAAAATAATGGGCCAGGAGGAAGGCCACCTTTTACCACTGAGCCTAATCCAAGACATGGAACGGGTTGGTCCTATTCGAATCAGCCTAATCTTAGGTCCATCGGGTTTTTCATGATGATTTAATGGTATTTAATTCGACCCAATACATCTATGATGATTTAACGGTATTTTACATTATCAATTTGTGCTTTACAGTAGTGTATAATATTCACAAATATTTACTACTTTTTGTCGTAATGTATTTCATGATGGTCGGAAATATTTAGGTATCTTAAATTTCTTTAGTTTACAAAGTTTTTCTCTCATAACTCAATGAACAACGTCACAAATATTTAAGTATCCTAATTTCTAAAGAAAATTTATGTTTTTTCTAAGGCTTGCGATATTTTGTCATAACATGGTTCAAAATACGAAAAATATATATTATAATATTTAACAAATTACTACAAATGCTCACGCTATGTTGTCATAAACCAATGAAAAATGTCATAAATACTTAAAAGGATAACTTCATACGCAGCGTTAGTGTGAAAAACAAGTTTTACACAAGCAGCCTCATACAACATTCATTAGAGAGAATGCATAGTTATAATTCTCAAGTCAATGATGCATGGGAACGCTTGTGAAAAATTTTCTTTACATCGGCAGAATATGCTCTCTTTTTTTTTTCTTCTTTTTCCCTTTTTCATATTAAAGCCTTACGACATTTTGTCAAAGTGCAGTAATGTTCAAACTTCAGAAAATGTATAGATGCACATAAGATAGTTTTAAGTTAGATTTTTTAGTGTTCTGTTGACAACGCATCATAAATATTGCGGATGTTCTTACTTTAAATATAAACACATGCCATACTTTATTTTAAATTTTGGTACCTCCTTACATTTTATGATGTTTTGCACGAATAAAACAAACCATGTGCCAATGTAGTATGTTTGAAATAGTAATGAATTTTTCTGCTCATGTTAAATTCACATTTTTTTTTTTCATTTGGATATGCCAACAAATATTATTGCCACTTATGATGGAAAAGCACTTAAAACAATATATAGCTGGAAAACAATACTGCTTAGAAAAAGAAGGCAACTTTATTGCAATTTAAGGTGACCGTAGTACATTATACCGAAGTAATCAAGCATGAGAGATGAAAACATGAAAAATGGTGCTAAATTGTCTCGTGATCACAGGTCAACGACTTCATATGGTCTTGTAGGAGTCCAAGACCATGTTTGTCTTCATAGTTGTACATCAGTGAAACCATCTTAGCAGCATTCACGCAAGCTTCAAGGAAAGGCGCAGAGGACGGACATGGAGAGAGGCACTCTTTGTTGAGCAGCTTCCACAATTTCGATATCAAATTCATCACATGCTCCCTTGCGCTTTGGTACGAAGAGCCTTGATTTTCCCCCAAATAGCAATCCACGTATGACCCGTCGTAGCCATTTTGATTCTCGTCCTTCATGGAATCGAATCCCCCCGAGTAAAAAAATTATATCAATAAAATAATGACAAAACGCAAATAAAAAATGAATAAAACCCGAATATTGCCCAGCACGAAACCATGAACTAGTAGTGTACCTGGGCACATCCAAGGTCATCCCAAAGGCGAAGAATTTCAGCGATTAAGAATATTATATTTGGCAGCTGCACCTCTTCTTTCTTTGAATCCATACTTTGGTTGGCAATGTTTTGGCCCATTAGAAAGAACAGGTGAGTTAGCACCAAGGGCACACCCGAAGTGATAATCGCATTCTTCAAGTAATCATCTGCCTTTGGCAATTTCCCAGAAGCGTTCCACTGAAACTCCACCAGGAATGCATTGCACAAATTCGCCCACTGCAAGATCAAATGTTATCTGACTGATCAAGGATCATCTAAAATATAGTCATAACTCAAAATCTTGAGTTTATTGAGCTTTCGTAGTAGTCATAAATGACAAATCACTAGGAAATCTGTCTCTCTCTCTCTCTCTCCCACTCTCTCTCTCAGAGAGTAAGGGAACTCAATGCTGCACTGAGCTCAATTTTATTGCTAGGAAGCCAGGGCACGGCTACAAGATCTTGACAGAAACGCCTAGATCTCGCCAAGATTTGTGTGCGAGTGTGTATGGGAGAGGGCGGGAGGGAGGGAGGGACGGTTGCAGCTTAACCCTATCAGTGATAAGATCTCCGTGTATGGCATTATAAGGAATTCTATAAAAGAGTGAACGAAACTCGACGATGATGAAGCCGGCAATTGGTTTTTGTGGCTTTAATTTGAAGAAGTGAACACAAACTTCAAAATGATGACCAAAATATTGGAGGGTGGTGAGACAAAGAGTGGAAAAAGGGACGAGGATATGGTCAAGGTTGAGTTTTGGTTTTGCGCAACGAATCTCCAATTAAGTCACGTTCATTTAGAGTTGAGATAGGAGTTAGCAACATTGTTGCGAACATAGGTTCTTATCAATAATAATTTTATATTTATACCATCTGTTTCAAGAATCTTGTGGGGTTCCATCCATGCTTCTCAAAGATGATTTTGCCAAAATCATTTGCAATATCATTGAGAACCTTGAAGCATATTTTCATGTACTCTGGAAGCTGCTCGGCACACGCATTATCCCATCTGAAGGAAAAAAATTGCAAGAAATATTTAAATTGTCAACATAATATAAATGTCGAATGTAGTTTTTTTTTTTTTTTTGATGTAATAGTTGCAACATAATAGGTAAAAAGGGATATCTTCAATTGTATACCTTTTAATGACTTCTGTAAAGAGAATTAGTTCATCAACTGTGCCATGGACATCAAATATGTCGTCAATAATGTACACGAGAGAGATGGGCTTAATGAGCTCAACCCTAAGCTCAGACAAGCTTGGATCTGGAAGAATTGCCATGGACCACATGTACCATTTTAGTGGCTGGTCTCTAGCAAACTCCATCTTCTCTCCCAATCCCAACTCTTTCCACCACCTGAAATATAGGATATGCATGAGGAAAAACTAAAGCAACAATACATAATAGTATACTCATTTAAATGAAACAAATTATTCATTTGAAAATTCTATTGATCTCATGACATAGAGATTTGAGAAAATGGAGATATAAAGTCCATCATTTTCCTTATAGTTTTTGGTGAAACTGGTTTAAGTCATGCCTCAAACTGTGATTTGTGAGTTTGATATTAGTCTGAACCTAAATGCCAACTCCTTAAATACATAAGTTTAAATATAGCATCTTATTTAAGCATTGATATACTTGTATTAGGCCCAACTATTAAGATTTCGCCTACTATTATATGTTGGTCATCTATAGTCCTTCAATTGAGCATAACTTTGCGTAAGTAGTTAATTAGTTACTCACTTATTAATTTGGTGAATCTCCTTCTGGTGCACATATTGATCAATTCTTCGCTTTCTGTTTGCCACTTCTAGCAAGTCTTCCATCGACGAGTTCGCGTCTGGCATATCGTTTACAAAACTTTGAGGAGCTAGCAATCTTGCGAAGCTCTTGCGATATGGATATTGCAATGTACTTTCTATCATTCTTGCTTGTTCATGATCAAGATCACACGTCAACAATGCATTGAGACACTTGCTGCTAAAGCATCTAGCTTCGTCGAGTATATCCTCTCCTTCAGTGCTCATTTGTGACGCTTCGAATAATTCCATCATACCCTTGATGTTTCCCTCCAGTTTCATGACAAAACCTTTCCCCTTATCATTGAAGTATTCAAACACATCTGCATAAAAAGCACAAGGGCTCTAATACATCAAAAAGCATAGTCTGATATCTAATTTATAAGTTGCTTCACTCATTCAAAATTATGATGTGCATACTTTGGTTTCGAAAAAAATCCTAAATTGGTTAAAACTATTTCATCTCATGTAAATTTTGAATTTTTTAATGTAAAGAAACTAAAAAAGAGAACAAATGAAGGAAATGGGCATGTATCTAGGTTTTTTCAATTCAATTTTTGTAATATGAACAATTAGTTCTTACTTTCCATTTTGAACAAAACTCCAGAACACTAATGCATTGCTTAATATCTGGCATAAGTCCACGATGTAACATGCATTGATGGATATCCATTGGAGAGTTCATCACAATTAAACATTCCCAGTTCTTAAACCAGCAAAATATTTTAAAAAAATCAGCTTGTACTCTTGTCCATTTTCATCCTTAACAATATACTGGAAATTTTAGGGCTTCCACGTAACTGGACAAAACAACAACAAAAAAGTTGTCTTCTTTTGTTATGTATAAATAGCAACACTGTAGTTCGCTATTGCAATGGACTTGAAATTCATAGGAACAAACCTGCAGGCACACGATAACCTTCTTGCCTTAAAAGTCGAAACCGGAGAGCGATCTCATAGACATCATCTTTGCCATGATTCAAAGAGCTGAAATGTGTGTATTGCCACGTTAGAATGGCTTTAATCTGTTCTCGAAATAGGGATTTGACTCCTAGTCGCTGAATCATGTCGACAATGATCAAACTTTCTACCGGCTCATTCACCACTTTATTCAGAAAATCTATGAGGCTCTTTGTTTTTTTGTCACGTTTGATCCCGGAATCATCCTACATCATGGAAATCCAGAGTTACAAGTGAGGTCGATGTTATAATGAAAAAAAAAAAAATTAAGCAAGAATGAACTAAATTGGCGATATTTTTTCTCATGTAATTTAACAAAAAAATTATTGTAATGAAGCAAAAAATATTAAATGAGCAAAAGTTCAAAAGAGCAAAGACAAAAGCACAACCAATGAAATAATCAACTGATAATTTTTCATAGTAATATATGGTAATTTAGTATGAGATTGTTAAGGTTTTCTGTTGATATTAATTTTATGCTATTAAAGCTTGGTATGCTCATATGCACAAGGTGATATATGACCTTACAAGCCAGTCCAGTTGAAATTGCTTCAAATGATCAAATCTAACTGGGAGTTAATAAGTTGGTTTTTTATTACAGATTCCTTTATACTGAGCCTTGAAAGAAAACATTCTTGCTTCCCTGCGTATATTCGGTAAATAAGCTTCCTTGTTATCCTAGTTTGGTTTTATTTTTCTCCTCTTTCTATCACCAATAGGCCAATGAAGAATCCAAAGAGGTGTTGGCATATAACTGGCGATTGTCGACTCAACCCATTTATTTCACATGACACATTACTATAACCACATTTGGGTTTGGCATAAACGGTTCATGCCATAAATGGGTCAATACGTTTAAAGCAAACCAAAAATTGTGTCTTACGTGTTAATGTGTCATTTTTTTTAATACTATACATAAAGAATTTTGTTTCCTTAAAAAAATATTTAAAAAAATCCACATATGAATAATAATAAAAGTTAAAACAAAAACATATTTCATACAATAGAAACATAAAATTATGGTGTGCTTGGTAAAATTTCTATCATGGGAACAATTTCTTGTGAGAAATATATTTTTTATTTCCATTCCCCAAAACAATATTTGAGTAAAATATCACACTTGGTAACTATATAAAATTTCTATTCTTGAAATAGAAAAAGAACATGAATATGTTTGGTATGACCCACAATTTTTTTTTTTGGTGCCATAAAATTTCTTTTAATTTTAATATTTTAATATTTTTTTCCAGATTTTTCTTTCTTTTCCTCTCTTCTTTTTCCTCCTCTAACTGGTGATGGCAACGGCAACCAGTGGCTAGCGAATGGTGGCAGCAGTGGACGGCAAGTCTCTACTGACAGATTAGAAGAGGAAGAAGAAGAAAAGAAGAAAGAAGAGAAAAGAAAAAGACTTCTTTTTAGAAATTGTTCCCAAGAACAATAAACTACTTTTTTTCTACTTTTTGTTGTTGTTCCAAATCTATTCCTCGGCCACTTTTTTATTTCAGAGAATAAAAAAATTAATTGACATTACCAAACAAATTTCTATTCTTTTTTTTTATTCTATAGAAAAAAAAACCAGAAAAAAGAAGAAGAAAGAAAAGCGTTACCATGCAGACCCTTAGTAGATAAATTAAAAAGTACATTTTAGCTATAATGAAAAGTGAAATTATACTCACATTATCAGGGAACTCGTTGAAATGTCCTAAAACCGTTGACATCGTTGACATGCATTCTTGTGTATAAATGAGTTCTATGTACTTCATGGTTGTAAATGAGTAATAGTATTTTGTTCTTGTATCAACAAGAACACGGTGACCGCTTAATAATCATTTTTAGCCATGTAAGCCGTGTCGTGTGACATGTTTTATTAAGCGTATCGTATTCGTATCAAGGCATTTTGACACATTTAATAAACATGTCATATTGGGATTAGCTATATTGGTATTACACCCTATCCAGTATCCACACAACACAATTAGCACGGCAAGACACGAATTTCCAGATCTAGAAGAGGCCACGGCGTCCATAGAGCTGGGTGATCAGGACAAACTTGGGTAATTATTTGCCATAATGTATGAAATTCTATGCGAAAAGATTATGTAAAAGTTTATGCATCAGTGGATTCTCCTCTTTTGTTTAAATGGTAATTATTTGCCATAAAACTTTAGATATAATATATCTACAGTTTTGTGTTCGCTGAACCAGGAGACATCCCAATAATCATTAAAGATGTCATATATGCCCTACGAAATAATGCTCGGAGGCAAACACTACGTCTGCGATTTTATTTTTTTTTCACACGAGCTAAGGAAGGAAAAGGAAAGTTGAAAATAAAAGGCTAAGATCAGTGGATTTACCGGATAAGTTTGCTCCTTGGCAATGCTTGATGATTGCATTTGGTTAGGTCGATCCATTATGAAGCTGGAATCGGTGGCCAACCCTTTCCCAGTCCTAATCACGGGGAGAGTAGAAGTGCGAAGATTGTTAAGAATGATAGGAGGTTGATTTGCTTTAGATGGCCTATTTATAAGTGAAAAACAGAAGGTGCCTAAAATATATTGATAGGGAACGTGCCGCACACATCTTTCGTAAGTTTCTGCAGTTGCAATCTTTGTTATGGGCGAGAAACTTGGGTACGTAAATTGTCGTTTTCAAAACCCGATTGGAGGCAACATCGTCGTTGAAAGCATACATCAATGCATATACATTTCGGAGAGGTTTCGAGTGTCAATGGTCTTCAAGAAATTAGAAGTGCAATGATCGCAATGTCTAAAAGAAAAGGACATGAAGGGCTTTTTCGGCAAACAAGGAAGACCACGTACTCGGATTTTATTCCAATGTTTCAGATTTAGCTCATATCTTACGTGATACACGAGGAACACATGCTTGAACTTGAATTCTCAAAACTTTGTCCTATGGGGATCACATTTTGCTCCTAAAATTTGTGGTCCTGTCCTCCATAATAAGTTCGGCTCTCTGTGAAATGAGCGTATGTGCGTGAGACAAGCAGAAGAGTTTACAGGCCAGCGAGGGTGAGAAATTATGTTTAGTCATCTTTGGGATGTTAATGTGTGGAGCAATTATCCATGAGCTTGATATATTTTACTAAACTAAATTTGGACCATTAAGAATTGTGAATCATCAGTTCGAATTTGATTTAGTACACGTTTAAAGTTTACTCAATAATTTCTCAAATGTATGTGAGAGTGAGGTGAGAAACAGGAGAAGAAAAATTGTAATGTCAGATTGTCCTTAAGAGTTGAGAGGCATAAATGTTGTCTTATAGTACTAATGTGGGGTAGCGTCATGTATTGTTTTTAAATATATAGTGCTGACAAATTGGATTCAAAATCAATTTCTTAACTCGAATTCAATGAGCTACGTCAAATATGGGTTGTCTGAAAATTTCAAAACGGATTAAAGAGGGTTTCCAATATCAGAGGCAAAACTCAAGTAGATATGAATCCTAGTGGGTCTAAAGACAAACTCACTTCTAACCCAGTTAAGCTTAGAAAGGTTATTAGCTAAAGAAATATTAAAAAATAAGTAATAAATAATAAAGAAAGAGAAAACTATGATGTCGAACAAGAGAGGGAGCCGCCCCAGATAGTACCCCTCCGTCGTGGGCTGTGTCACCAACGATGGCCGGTCACGCCTCCGCTGCCCACCGTGGTCGGCGGCAGCCATCCTCATGCTTCTCCTAGTCAACTCACAAGGCAACATATAAGGCGTTTTCATCATTTAGTTTTTTCAAGTTTCGTTCAAGACCAAGAAAACAGAAGAAGATGGTTTTTTATTTTGCTAACCTACAAAGTCTTCTTATGAAAATGACTCTGCACCAAAGAATCTAGATCCAAGAAACCTCTACAACCACGTATTCCTCCAAGTCAACAATTGGGAATACTATTTGAGAGCAAAGTGCCCCTTTAGTTGATCCAAGAGACAGGAAAATGACACCGGAGGAATAGTTAGACTTCCTATTTTCCATGAGAGAGGAATTACGTTGCTTTTTTCTTTCCTCATTCAATCAAAATTGTACTTCTGGTATTATTTTAGGCATTAGGCTTTAGTTAAAATGTTGGGCTCTATTGTCCTCTGTCTCTAATCGGAGGATTTCTTCTAATTAGTCTTCTGGTTGATAGCTTACGAGTGTAGACATCACTTGCATTTCAATTTTAGATAAGTTTGGTGTAAACGATGTCCCACAATAACATATAACCACCAATCAAAAACATAATTGTGGGGACACTTAGTGTTATAATATTTAAATAATATATCACACATTTATCTAATAATTTAAGTTTTTAGAATAGTTAACACTGGTCCTATAAATCTGACATGATATTAAAGCTAAAGGTTCTAAGTTCGAATCTTTCCAAATCTCATTTGCCTCCCCAATTAAATTTTCACGCTTTGTACTAAGCAAAAAGAATATACCAAGCGTGACAAGGAGTATTAGAATATTTAAATAATAAACCATACATTCATTTAATATCTTAAACTCTTAGAACAATTGACAGTGGTCCTACAAAATCTCACACTTATCATTATATTTATTTTGACTTAATTTTGCAATATCAATTAATCGTATCAAAAGGAAAACATGAACGAACTAAGCTCTTCGAAAATCATACATCAAGGACGAAGATCCTCTGCTGCTCCACTACGACATTTGTCTACCTCCTTTGTGAGATGGGGACATATGCCTATTTTTAAGGACCATGTTATCCCCCGTTCCTAAATCAAAGAAGTTTCTTCAATCGAGTCTCTTATTGATAGGTTACAGGTTATGCAAGCTTAAATTTGCATATGGCGATGTCAATAATTTGTGATCTACCAATCAATGACATGACTGGACAGAAATATAACCCCTGCTTTACTTAGTGTTAACTACACGTGAAAATCCTCTATACTGCTCAATATCTCTGACTTGTCAATAAATCTTATTTGCTAACACATTCAGTGATAAATTTCCTGATACGTTGTTCAGATAAATTATTGGTTTAACTAAATTAGGCACAAAATGAGGACATCAAGCGTGGTGGAAGATCTCATCCCCCAACGGATGTGTAGTCTATATGACCATGTATAGAATGGGAAATCCTCCCACAAAGCATAGATTGTGTCCTGCTCAGACTTTCAGAGATTGTGTCCTGCTCAGACTTTCAGGACAATGTCAAACATTGGACTTGCAATTTAGCTAAGCAATGCAATGGGAAAAAGCTACCAAAATCTCAAATTATGCCCACTATAACAGATTTATTGAGAACTTTTTTTGTGACATTAAAAATTCTAAACCATATCTATTGTGATGTATATCTTATAACATAAAAAACTCCAAACTTATACCTATGTAACACATTTACCTTCTGTCAAGATTTAGTTATATGATTTTTTAGCTAAAATAACATTGTTTTTATTTCACTTAAGTCACGTAAATACCATATCTATATTGTTTGCTTACTGGCATCCATGTAGGCAAATTACTTAGCGGTGCCCTAATGAAACCTTGATGGAGGATGAAAGTGTCACACATAGGGTCGATTAGTTCCCGGTCCAGTCCCACCCAAGAATAGGATTGGTTCCCATTTTTTGGAACTGGGAATCGGCTAATCGGTCCGGTTCCCAAGTGATCTAATGGAATCAATGATACACAATAATTTCAGTGACCAATGGTTTGAAAAAAACTAGGAAGCGAGTAATGACCACCTCGACTTCGGAAAATAGATGGAATATAATGAAGAAACTCTTAAAAAAACTTGCTTCATCATTGTGGACGGTACAAGAAATCGAAGTGAGAAACGAAAAGGCAAGACGATAGAAAGGAAGTAAAGAGGTTATTCATGGAGCAAAATGAATCCCACTCATGAACTACAATCGAGGAATTCACCAACTGCTTCAATTTCGAATTGATGCCGACGTAGAAGAAGAATCAAAAGTAGAAGAACATTATAGTAGATGAAATACAAGGACATTCTTAGCCTTTTCATGGCTGAAGAGAGAGGTTTCAAATAAGGGCCTGGCCTCATTGATTGGTCAAGGGTATTTTGCTCTTTACCTTTTTGATTTACTTTCCTTTCCTTTTTCCTTTTCCATTTTTTTTTCATAAAAAAGACAAACTCAAAAAAGAAAAAAAACAAGGTAAAACTTTAAGAAAGAAAAAGAAAAAATTACAAGCAGGAGGGCTAGTCCCGGCCCTCTTGCCTATGGCCATCGCCCCATCATCACATCAAGGTGTTGGCTATGGCCGACAAGGTCCTTGGCACCTTCCGACCCTCGCTAGAATCAAGAGAGAGCCGTGACCCTCTCCCAAACGTAGGTACCCACATGAAAATGGTGAAGCAAGCATTCGAGTAGTTTTGTGGTGGGACTCATATTCTTCGTCTTCAAGTTCTTGGGGGCTTTCAGATTTCATTGCTAACCATGACCTTGTAGTTATTCTGCAACATGGAGTTCTTGCAATGAGCGATCGCACCTTGAATCATTCTCTACAACTCCTCCATTGATTAGGCCTTCGAGTGGCAACCTCCTCCCGTCCACACCCCTCCTCCTCCGCCACCAAACCCGCTCTACCATAGAGTCGCAACCCTCTACTAGTTCTAGTGAGGACTAGCAAGATCTCACCTCGAGTGGGCGAGCCGACCCTTGTTGAGACACTGGCAACCCTACTAGCCATAGCCAATGCCTTGTCTCAAGAAGGGGCAGTGACCATAGGTAGGGTTGGATTTTTTTTTCTTTTTTTGTGTTTTATTATTTTAATTTTTTAATTTTTCTTTTTTAAATTTGTCTTTATTAAAATAAAATTAAAAAAAAAAGAAAGAAGAAAGAGAAAAATGAAAGAACATAAATAAAAAAAAAAAAAAAAAAAAACTAACGGATGAAAAGGCCCTTGATAAGGTCAAGCCATTCTTTGAAACTAAAATGGCAATTTCAGAGTCTCATTTGAAATAAAACTCTTTTCACGTCGTTATTTAAGAAAATGATGGTGCTCCATGCCCTTATTTAAAATAACATCCACTCCAAACCCCATTTTTTTTTAAAAAGAAAAATGAAAAATAAGCATACTTCATATCGTTATTTGAATTTCTCCCAAAAAATTGTAGATACACTAGAACGTGACATTGCCGTGGTAATAAATAACTGAGCAAATTCCTGAAAGACTGATTGTAGTTTATATTGAATAAATATACATAGAACAGAAATACTAAAAGAGAGTGAAGTGACGATTGTATTAGATAATTAATTATTTCAAATAGATTGTTACAATAAACCTAACATCATTCAATCCATATTATTATCGGGTTGAATATAGGAAAAAACACAGGAAACAGAACTCAACAAATCGGACAGTCCCCAAGTCGTAATCACGGCCAAATAAGTTGGACCACACTTTATGAGAGTTTCTTAAAATATTTCCACGGGCAAAATAACGTATGCTATTTTGTGTTGACTGCACGAAGAACGGCAACGTGAGAGCGCCCCGTCGCTAGAAAATATACCAGATTGTGTGGATCCGAACATCTTCTTAAACTGGTGGCGTGTAGACACTGTCCTCAGTCTAAACTTTAAGTACGATAACGATGCACATGTTTGGCCGGCGGTCTTTTCAGTCAATTCATGCGCCAATTGACAGGTCAAAGATACAAACACGATCCACGTTGATATTTAGTTAAGCTTATACGTGGATCATGTCCACAACTTGTGACTCACCAATCATAAATATGACTGGAAGAATATTCCACTGGCCAAAGATGTAGGAAAATTGATGACAAATGTTCAAAATGAGCAATAGAAAGTGATGACACATCACCTAGAGGTGGTGGATTTGATAGGGTAACTTGACAATGACTTGGTTGATATCGTTGTCATCTCGATTGAACATTTCCAATTCCTAACTCAACAAAAAATTCAAAAAAAAAAAAAATCAGCTTATATTATTTTCCATTTTCATCCTTAGCGAAAAAATAAATTTGGAAAACTTGGGGCTTCCACTTGGCTGGTCAAAACAAAAAACAAATTGCCTTCTATTCTTATGTATCAACACCAACATTGTATTTCGCTATGGCAATCAACGTGAAACACATGGGAAAAAAGCCTACAGGCACATAGTCGAGGAAAATTCTTCAAATAGAACTAGCTTTGATACCGAGATGAAATATCAAAGATAGAATTGAGTAAGTTTTATATATTCAATAACGAAGAATACAAGAGATATTTGTAGACTGTACAAGTGGTTAATGATAATGAAGAATATAAGCGATATATGTAGATTGTACAAGTGGTTATCCAAGGTAAGAATACCTTACTTCTATCCAATCTTATATATAATAACAATTATAGTTACCATAGAGGTAGTTGTCAAAATTGGAAAAGACTTACTCCCATGCGATTTAAAGGTGCCTTGATCACAAGTTCCTATCCCCAAATCACTCATTGATCTAACGAAATTTAGATTCGTTGTGGCATAGGTTCGACATGTGCACCGGACATATAATATAATTCCAGTTATTTCTCAATTTGCATTAGATCATGCATTGTTGACGGGTTCACTTAGAATTAAACGATGATTGTAATTCAAACAAAACATATTAATCACAAAAATAAAACTCTTAGAGTTATTGACACTGATTGCTCCTTACCAACTTTTTTAAATTATTAAAAAAAAGAGTATCAATTCCAATCAATCAAGCATAGACATAATCAATGAAAAAATTGATAGATTTGCCAGTGTCTCTAACTAAATATAATTTAAAAAACTGTGATTTGAAATTAAAAATAATTTAATCGCTGTGGTGAAAGGCTACTACTACATTTAACAAGTGCAAACAAGTGGAGTCTGTTCTATGTTCATGTGATTCCAAGCTAGACCAACCTTTTGGTGTCCCTAAATTTTTATTATCAACGGAAAATGTGTACTTTTTCGAAATGTGGATTACCTTTTGTTTGTCCTTAGCTTATTACGACATCTGGACATCGTTCAAGTTCTGCCGCAATGTTCTTGGGCCGATCCTCTCCCGCTGTCATCACGTGATGCGATGTGAATGTTGACCAAATGACATGAAGTGCAGACCCAACGAATGTGAGAAAGTTCTAAAAACAGAAAGCAACGCTGGCAGACGTTTCACATGTTTGTTGGATACCTAATATTTTGTCTTGTAGCACAAAGTAGAACCGCGTCCCTGCCAGATGCTTATCGAGCTTTGAGTATGGAATCTGCTGTGCCAAAGTCTTTCTTCAATGAAAGACTCAGTAAGGCATATCTTTTACAGTAGCAGAGTACCAATGTACGTCAGAACTCAAAAATGAAAGATTCCCTTCGGGCAACATAGATTGCGCGTCAAACTGCAAGCTGGCATGGTCCCATTTGCGCTTACGACGTTGAGGTTACTCAACAAAAGCTGCTGAGTGATTCTTGGAATTGTCGCAAAGGCCGAAGCACTAAATTTTTTGCCTTCTCTATCAGTCCAGTGCATAATTCAGCCAAGATGTTGAGGAGACACAAGATACATGTGCATAAGTTAGTTGTATGTTAACACCTAAATTTTGATTAAATAATTAGGGTTAAATTGCGTAGAAAACTAGATACTGACTCAGCCCTAACAAAAAAAAAAAATTTCACATCGCATGGGCATTAATATTATTTGCATCAAACCCAACCATGGGCAGCTGTGTTGGTATTAATCTCTCCTTCAACACTAAGATCGAAAGTTCGAATCCTTGCGTTGCTAACATAACTTAAGCGGGGGGCCATGATGTTAGGGTCCCGTGCTAGCCTCTCTCTAGGTATAATTGGTGATCTTCATTGGGCTTGTCAGGTTGGTGGCGGCCATGAGCACCCAGTAAGGTGTGCTAGGCTAGATCCTGGATTAAAAAAAAAAATTATTTGCATCAACTAAGTTTTATTTTTATTATTTTTCCCTTATTTTATCTTATTTTAGATAAATAATTCTTTTTTAAAAAATTATATGTTTATTTTAATAACAAACGAAAACAAAAAATTTAGGGGCTTGGGCCCTATGTAGCACCGACACGGACACACGACACACGACACGACATGACACGATATGCTGACACGTTATTTCTCAAACAATAGAAAATTCCGATACGTTATATATTAAATATATATTTATATATATATGCAAAAATAATAATAATAAGAGTATAGAATTAATTTATACTAAAATTATTAATCCAACATTTGTTAATATTAAATATTATTTTAATTTGATAGAGATTGAATGAGAAATTCAAAAATTGCAAACACAAAAGAGTAAATTTGAAGGTGTTAGAAAAAACTCATTTATTGTTTTAAAGTTGACAAAACCTTTTCAAAAGACTAGTCTGAAGACTTGCAAACTCAAGTGTTATAGTCAGAAGAATTCTAGACTCTACTGTCACAATCTGAAGACTGCTAGACTCTAATTTCAAACTCTACCCTCACTGATAGTTTCTAGACTGAAGAATGAAGACTTATCCAGATGCGGGATTATCTTCAAAGATTCGATTTGTATGGTTTTTGAAAGACCTTATACTTGGATATAGCACCTATATGATCAATTATCCTTATTAGAATCAATTCGGATAATCAAATCTTTTGAATGGCAAGTATATTTGGAAAGTTCTACTTATGGAAACCAAGATCCTGATTGTATGGGCGAACATGATTGACGGGCTTTCATCTCGATTTTTAAACGATTTAAGAACTCCTTAATTGATTCTGTCCAATGGGTAGATTGGAAGAATTCCTTTGGAAAGTGCTAACGGTCGTTTTGGTATGAATGAGTATTTAAGGCAAACTTGCTAGTTGTTCAAGGAAAAGCGTGAAAGAAAAATTTCAAAGTCTGAAACTTCCTAATTCTTTGCTATTTCAATTGTCGAGCTCAATTTTACTCAAAAGAGAAAGTAAATACTTGTGAGACTTCGCAAGAGTGTAGTAGAGTCTCTGCACTGTGAAGCCAAGATCGTGAGACTATAAAATCTCTTTTAATTCATAATGGATTCCAGCTAGTAGGCTGTCAGTACGGGAGAGTAGACGTAGGCTTGATTTAAGCCGAACCACTATAAACTCTGTCTTCTCATTCTCTTCCTTGAACTCTCTTATTCATTCTTAAATTTATTTAATTGTTAAACTCACTTTAGTCCACTACTTTGTAGATTCCATTTCAAAAGAAAAAGTGTGTATAAACGTTTTCGCAAAAATTTCTTTTAACACATATTCACCCCACTCTAGGTGTTCATACTAGGCCTTTCAATTGGTATCAGAGTTTGTGTACTTATTTCATTTGAAGTGTTTATTACTTCTTAAGCTAAATATCTATGGCTAGTATTTTGGCTCCAAGATTGGTTGAAGGACAAAGCAACACTAGACCTCCATACTTTGATGAAAAGGAATAGAACGTGTGTAAAAACAAAACGAAAGCATTCCTAAGATCGAAAGATCCCCTAGAATGGGATGTTGTGGAAAAATGGATCATTCCCAAAACTACATCAACCTCAGAAAGAAGGAAGGAAGTTGAAGATACTGGCAAATTATCACAAGCAGAATTGACCAAGAGACAAGCTCTTGATACTAAAGTCATCTACTCCTTATACTGTGCGTTATCTCCTACTGAGTATAACCAAATTTCATCTTGTGAAACAACAGAAGACGTTTATGATAGATTGCACGTTACCTATGAAGGAATTGATCGAGTAAAGGAAAAGAATATCAATATTCTACTTGGACAATACGAAGCCTTCAAGATGAAGCTTGATAAATCCATCACTGATATGTTTAGTCGCTTTAAAGAAATCGTAAATGGCCTGGCATGTCAAGGACAACCAATCTCATGACTAATGAAGGTTAATAAACTATTGCGTGGACTATTTAAAGATTGGAATCACATGAAGATATCAATTAGAGAAGCCCAAAGGATCATGCCTCTTTCTATAGATGAACTGGTTGGCACACTTCAGTCATATAAAGGGAAGCAAATCAATGAGGATGAAGATTCTAAAGGTAAGAAGTCAATTGTTTTGAAATCTAACAATGATTCTGATGATATAGATTCTGAAGATGATTTGGACGATGAAGAGCTAGCACACATGATCAGAAAGTTCAGGAAGTTGAACATGAAGGGAAGAAGATTTAACTAGAAGAAGCAGAGCATGCAAAAGTTCCAAAAAAGATCAGCTGAGGACAATGAAACCAACCAAGATGTGATTTGCTTCGAATGCAAGAAAAATGGGCATATCAGACTTAACTATCCTCTATTAAAGAAAAGGAAATGAAAAGCTGAGAAATACAAAAAGACTCTTAAAGCTAAGACATGAAGTGATACGGAATGCGAGGAAAGTGATGAAGAATATGCCAATATCTGTCTAATGGCAAATTCTAAATCGGATACAAACTCTGAAACAGATTCAGATTCAGACTCAAACTCAGACTTAGACTCAAACAAGGAAATTGAGGTAAGCAATTTAAAAATTCCTGTTAAAATCTCGAAGTATATAGATGAACTCTGTCTTAGTCTCAAAGTTTCTCTTAAGAGAATTTCCGAACTAAAAAGGGAAAATTCCAAACTTAAGTAACATGAAACTCATTGAAAGAAAGGTTTGAAAATCTAGATAAAAGTTTTGTTGATTTGAAGACAAACTTTGATTCTCTTACAAGAGAGAATGCACTTTTGAAAGAAGACATCTCAAACATCACAAAAGGATTTTTAATAGGATCCGAGAAGTTGGAGAAAATTCTTTCAGTACAAAGATCTTAGTTTAAGAATGGTAGGAATGGTAGGCCCCCATCTTTGCTTCCCTCTCTCCCTCTCCTCCAAGGCTGCCGTCCACCCCACTCCTCTCTCCCTCCATTTGCCTTGTGCGATGCCAGCAAGCTAGAACAGAACCAGCAGTAGCCCATCGCACGCTGGAATGCTGTTGCCGCCGCACGCCCTTGCCGTCACGCTGGAGCCGCGCCGCCTAGCCCATCCGCATCGCTCACCCTTGCTCGCCCCTCACGCTATTCCAGCCTTTGTCCAGCAGCCTATAGAGCCAAATTGGAGCTTGTCTAGCCACCATGAGCTGCCGTTGACCGCCCTTCAAGCCACTGAAGCCCCCCCACCGGTCCACCGAAGTCCTCACCGTGCCAACCTAGCTCGTTTTCTTCTATTTTGTAGCCTCAAACAAAAGCGGGTTTTGTGGGTTTTCAGCACTATTCCAAGCCCATTTTGAGGTGTTTCCGAGCCTTGGATCCTAGGCTCACTTTGGAGAAAAGCGACCCTCGTTTCGTTCCTGATGTTTCGATCTGAACGGATTGTTAAACGAGTGAGTTTGGCTTACTAATCCTTGCTTAGTATGCTAATGATGTTTAGAAATTGATTAGATTTAATTAAGTGCAATTAGGTGGATAGATTAGATTATAATAATTAATTAGGGATTTACCTATGCATTTTAGGCAAATGGTAAGTGTACTTAGCAAGAAGACAAGCCCTATTATTTATTGAATGAGTCTCGGTAATTTTCTGGACTCGTTTCAGCTTCCAATTAGGTATTCCGAGCCTAAATTGGATTTATTATTATTATTATTTAATATTTTTATAATTAATTAATTATTTATTTAGTTTCCAGAAATTAGGCTGGGATAGTCAATAACCAGAATTTTGCGCTGATCGCAGTGGTGATCTATGTTTATTAAATTGAGTACGTGATTGTGCAAATTGAGTGGAATTGCGTGGATGACTATTTTATTTTAAAATTGGTTAATTTTGGCAAGTAAATGTGAAATTGATTTCATTGCATCATGTTAGCTCGATGACTGAGGATGTCATCTAGGAGAAAGATATAGTATTGGCTTGATGATTCAATCTACCACCTTGGAGAATGCACGTGGCTCGGTGATAAGATATATCGCATTAGAGAATGCACGTGGCTCGATGACTAGATATATGTATATTATCTCAGAGAATGCGTGTGGCTCGGTGACAAGAAATATTGCCTCGGAGAATGCACGTGGCTTGGTGACAAGGAATATTGTCTCGGAGAATGCACGTGGCTCGGTGATAAGGAATATCATCTTGGAGAATGCACATGGCTCGGTGATTGGTTCTCTTGGTTGAGACTAGATAGTAATGGTTAAAATGGCTGGGAAATGGTCAGATTAACATGTAATCGACTAGGTTAATTGATCGATGTTTCGATCTGTTGCAATTGTTGGGTGCCTATTGAATTGTATTGATTTGCAAGTGGAATCTGAGGCCAAGGTAAATCCTCTTACTCGTGTTGTGCATAGGCAATCCTCGTAGTGTATTGGCCTCTTAATTGAGTCTTAGGGGGTAGAACTCACTAAGATGTTGTCTGAGTGATTATTGTATAACCATTTCAGGCTCGTCGATGGCAGCACCTCCACCTCATTGTCCTCCCATGCATTTTGGCATTCTTGAAGAGATTACTGAGATAGGGTATCATTTCCCGATCGACCTTACCCAAAAAGACTAGAGTACGTTCTGATTAAGTTGACTGTTTGGATTAACATGGGTAAAGATGCCCTGAGGCCCCATGAGTATAGGTCGTGGTATCGTCACTACTATGACGGGTGAAGAGAGGGCCCACCACTGGAAAGTGATGTGCTTATGTTCGTTTTGGAGGCAACATTCGGAGAGGGGATGACTGATCATAAGGATGGGTCAGTGGTCAATGCAAAAGACCCTAAGCTCGAAAGTAACATTGACTCTCCTAAACAATCAGCAGTAGACTCCAGTTGGAGCATGCCTGAAGGAGAAATTGATTAAGAAGAGGTGTACCTAGAAGAGAACTAGGAGGAGGAACCCTGGGAGGAGGAACCCTAGGAGGAGGAACCCGAGGAGGAGGAACTTGAAGAGGAGGAACCTGAGGAGGAAGAACCCGAAGAAGAGGACCTCGGTGAGGAGCCGGAAGAAGAGTTAGGAGAGAATCTCGAGGATGATCTATAGTATGACCTGAATGAGGACTAAGGTTCCATCTTGTTTGCAAACCCTGGGTTGGGAGCTGTTATGTAATAGATCAGACTTTGGTAAATAGTATTGTAATATATACTATGTGGTTTGCTTGTGTAAAAGTATGGTTGTGGTTTTTCAATCGTGAAAAATATAGCCCTACTTTTATATCTCATTATTTTATTGTCTGGGGATTATTTCATGCTTCCGCATGCATATTAAAATAAAATTGGTGATGCGTCTTGGGACGTCACTATTAATTGACCAGGTAAGAGATGGGCACGTGTTCGAGGATTGGGACGTGACAGCTGGACAGTTATTTATCTTGCAGGATTAACATGTTTTTGGTGTTTGTAGAATTAATGCTATCTAGGTCCTAATCAACTTAGTTTTATAAGATATCACGTTTTACTTAAGTGTTGTTTTGCAGGTCAAAAATTTTCAAATCCGTAGGAAAATTTTGTCACCATCAAAAATGGGGATATTGTTAAAGAAAACTCCTTTATTGTTTTGAAGTTGAAAAACATTTCCAAAAGACTAGTCTGAAGACTTGCAAACTCAAGTGTTATAGTTTGAAGAACTCCAAACTCTACTGTCAAAGTTTGAAGACCGCCATACTCTAATTTCAAAGTCTGCCCTCACTGACAATTTTCAGACTAAAGAATGAAGACTTATCTAGATGCGGGATTATTTTCAAGGATTTGATCTGTATGATTTTTGAAAGACCTTATGGTTTGATGTAGCACCTATATGATCAATTATCTTTATTGGAATCAATTCGGATCATCAAATCTTTTAAATGGCAAGTATACTTAGAAAGTTTTACTTATGGAAATCAAAATCCTGATTGTATGGGCAAACATGATTGACGGGCTTTCATCTCAATCTTCAAACGGCTCGAGCTCCTTAATTGATTCAGTCAAACGGGTAGATTGAACGAATTCCTTTGGAAAATGCCAATGGTCGTTTTGGTATGAAGGAGTATTTAAGGCAAACTTGCTAATTGTTCGAGGAAGAGCATGAAAGAAAAATTTTAAAGTCTGAAACTTCATAGTTCTTTGCTATTTCAATTGTCGAGCTCAATTTGTACTCAAAAGAGAAAGTAAATACTCGTGAGACTTTGCAAGAGTGTAGTAGAGTCTCTGCACTATGAAGCCAAGATCATGAGACTTGAAAATCTCTTTTGATTCATAGTGGATTCTAGCAAGTAGGCTATCAGTGTGGGAGAGTGGACGTAGGCTTGATTTAAGTTGAACCACTATAAACTTTGTGTTCTCATTCTCTTCCCTGAACCCTCTTATTCATTCGTAAATTTATTTAATTGTTAAACTCACTTTAGTCCACTACTTTGTAGATTCCATTTCAAAAGAAAAAAAAATGCTCATAAACATTTCCGCAAAAATTTCTTTTAACATCTATTTACCCCCCCTCTAGGTGTTCATACTAGGCCTTTCAAAAGGAACATTTCCTATTTTTTTTACATTTGTTGGAAATTAATGAGATTTCTTATAGTCCTAGACCGAGTTCGGAGTTCATGATATAGATTGACTTGAGCTCCTATGCAAAACAAGGTTTGAGAAAAATGAAAATCTAGGAAAAGAACTCTCAAAGTACTACCAAAAGAAAAGGAAATAATTAAATTTGCCATGGAAAATATGACCGAAAGAGATAACTCGCAAGTGACGCCTACGAGAGGTGGAAAGAAGTAAAAAAAAAAAATCACAACTTTAACTCTGCAAGGGTAGTGGAGTGACACCAGCAAAAAGAGGGGCGTTCCATCGTCACTCACGGGAAAATCAAAACTTATAAGTGAGAAGTTTGAGAGTGAAAATTTTCTTATTTCCCCTTTATTTTTGTTATTTTCATTATTTTTTCATATATTTATATTTTGACCCCTCAAGTATTGAAAATTTTTAAAATTGACCCTGTACGTGTCGAAGTCGCTTGTCAGAATTTCGGAGTCACGTGTTGAAGCGTGTCTGGAAGAGTTGACTACGTGTTGGAGTGTGTTGGACATGTGTCAGAGTGTTGGACACAACACAAAGGCTTCCGAAGAGTGTCGATGCTTCTTAGCTTGGGCCTGACCCTAGCCCCCTCTCCTCTTCCCCTTCACGAGCATCCACTCCTCCTACCTGCCCTCCTCCTTCCCTACATCTCACAGGCGAGGAGGACACCTACGCAAAGCAGACCAGAGTAGCCGGTGATGGATGGGACAAATGGGCAAGCGCCTTCAAAGTTGCCAAACGGAGCAGAGCAAGTTTGGCCAAGGTAGGGCCAAACTTCTCACGGAAGGGACGGGGGATTGTACCCCAGTTTGGCTAAAGCAGCGCTAGTCTGCACGCCCAAATCCAGTGGCCAAGCCACCATTGTTGACCGAGCTCCTCACCTATAAATAGAGCAGCCATGAGCTCAGTTGAAGGAGGGGAGTTTAAGAAGGCGAAGGAGAGAGAAATTGGGGGGGTGTTCTAGGGAGAGGCTGAGAGAGTAGGAGAGATCCAAAGGGAGAGAGTGAGATCTGAGAGAGAGAGAGAGAGAGAGAGAGAGAGTGAGAGAGCTAAGAGCAAGGCTGAGAGCGTGAGAGTATTCTCTGGTGACAAATAAACTCAAAACCCAACTTCCCGAACCAAACCCAATTTTGTTTGTTGGTTGTGCTAACTTGCGGTCAGCTTCCCAAGGATCTCGACTGATCCATCAAGCTCATTCGTTGTTCGACGCCATGGGCTAGGTAGGGACTCTCGGCTAGTCGCCCCATTTTTGTGTCTTCTTTCCCTACCTTGTTTCAGGCTTGCCCGACGGAGCCGCCATTGTTCGGTTCATGCGAGTTTCGGCCTTATGAGTGTACATGTTGCAATTGTGAGGTCTTCAGTGTCGATTGTTTTGAATCTTGGCTTGAGTTGCAGCTCGAGCTTGTGCTTGGTCATCTCCGTTTCTCACCCCTCAGTTTGCGCCTACAAAATATTCGATAAAATGCCTAAGCTAGACTGAAGATTCAACTCAAGGTGGTTCCGACCCGTTTTTTATGATATAATTATTTTATATTAAAAAAATAGAAAAATCCCCAAAAATATTTTTTTTTCAAAAAAATCAAAAAATGCTTAAAAGTAGTTTTTAAGTTTTCTCTTAAGATATGAGGAGAACCTTGAAGAAAACTAAGACAGTTACAAGTTTTTGGGAACAAACCTTAGATTGTTGTTTGCACACTTCCCCTATTTCTATTACGCCTTTATAATACATGGATTTCTATTTCCCTAGCTCAACTAGGAATTGAAACTTAAGACTCATGATTGGTATAAAATGCTACATGAATATTGCACTTGATGTTTAAACAAGATTAGGTATTGAAAGAACATTAATTGATTTATTAGTGTAATCAACTTTCAAATTCTAATTTCTCTAATTGTGTAAGAGTAAAATATGTCTCTCGATATTTTGCTTGGATTTTTAATCGATTCATCACAAATCGATTAGTGACAACTCTTAAATGAAAATGATATGCAAATTAAAAACTTGAATCATAAGTTGTGAATTGATGAACTTTGGAAATCTTAGGCTAAGCCTAAGCTTAGCAAGCCATTAGCCTCTATGTGCCTGTGAGAGGGCTCTCAAGGAGGTTGCGACATTCTATTTCGGAGGGCAAATGTGATTTTCAAGGTCCAATCATAGCCATGTTGTTTTCAGCTCATGTCACTGGCGATGTTGTAGAGCATTCAAAATAAGTAGTCAATTTGACATATGGCTGGCTATAATACATGATTTACATGATGATGCATATTGCATGACCCGTGGATTTGAAAATATGGGTTGGAGTCCCTTTCATGGTGCATACGATCGCATACATTTTTATTAGTTTCTTTGTTCATGGCTCCATTTTATAAGAATGGTTGTGACATCCCGATTTTCCAATTCTATTTTCAATAAATTGATACGGGCATTTCGTTGGCTGGCATATAGTTCTTTTCATTGAGTCGGCCACTCATGTGAAAACTAGTCTATCGGGTGAAGCCGCTAAGAGTTTCTAATGCACCAGACTCGAGAATTTGATCAGGAAGCGATCTTTCGACCGAGCTAATCTACAAGGGTTATTGCGGCACAATTAAAAATCAATTAGAGATCGGAGATAAGTCGACTCGACAGAGGCATGTGATCAGGTGTGGGTGATTCCACTAGATCGCACAATTCGTGTCGATTGGCACTAGACCGACTTTTCTATCGATTGGGTACCCTATATTCGTATTTGAAACCTTGAGATTACCTCAACAACCGAAAGTCATCAATGTTTCAAAGATGTACATTGTGGCTTGATATGATCAATCACAAGTCGAATGCATGAAAATTTCTAAAGGCTACCCGGTAGGTTGGGCCGCGCTAGTATCATGCCAAAGTGAAATTAACCGTGGAATTGAGATCGAATTCAGAAATTGGAAGTCTGGGTGTGTCACAAATCATTTTAGGAAAGATTTTTCATGCGAGCCGAGGTTTTCGACAAAATCATCAAGGTATGGTTAATTTGGTTCGGAAAATTGGTAGGCCCGCCTTTGGTTGTGCTTTTGAGATCTAAGATGGTTCTATGGACAAGTGAAGATGTGAATTGAATGGTGGTGACATTGGATTAATTTTATAGACTTCAATTGGAATCAATAAGAAGAGAATTGAAAAATTGGATGTACAAGATTTCAAAATTCGTATGCCACGGCGGAGGAAGCATTTTGGACCCATTGGAGAAACGTTGTGGAGGATTTGAGTGAGTGGGAAGTGATGTCACATGAGGTCATGGTGGGCCACTTTTGTTGGATTAAAGAAAAAGAAATAAGAAAAGAAATGGCCCCCATCCTTCTCTCTCCTTCTCTCTCCTTCCTCTCTCCCTTCCATTGGATTCTCCTCCATCTTCTTTGTGCGAAGGACCATAAAAATTTGCAAAGAAGAAGAAGGAGCAGCCATGGCCGGCCACTTGCTCGCACGCCGTCGTCGCCGCCGCCGCCGTGCATCCGTCCTGCGCCACCCGCCGCGCGCTCGCTGGCTCGCCGTCGCACCGTCTCCGCCTCCCACTCGCCTGCCCTTGCGTCGCAACTGCTGTATCAGCCCATGCCGGAGCCGTTCGGCCACCTCCGGCCACTGTTCGAGTCTCGCCTTGGTCCGGTTTGACCGCTCAACCTTCCTCGGTCCTTTTCCATCTCATCCAAGCCCCGGATCCGCCCATTCTCAGCCTCAACCAGCAGTGGACAGCAGTTGGAAAAATGGGTATGGCAGCCTCATTTTGGTCCGTTTTGGCCGGCTTCCCGACCTCGGATGTTTGGCCCGCTTTGAAGAAAGTTGTTCCCCTCGGCATTTCCATCGTTTTGGTCTGCTCGGCTCGTCATTTGAGTGAGTTTAACTCTCTAAACCTTGATTAGAGGGTTAATGATGCTTTAGGTGTGTTTAGTTTATGTTAAGTGTCATTAGGTGGTTACCTTAATTTATTTAAGTGTAGATTATATTAATGTGCTTGATTAACTTAAAGTGTGATTAAATTAAGGTTAAGTGAATGTTTACATTAATATAAACCTTGATGTGACATAAAGGAATTTACTTTTGATTTATTTAAATATTTCGAAATTATATAATAATTTAATAATAAATTGTTATTCGAAATTTTTAAAATATGATTATTTAATTATTTTTGGAATAAATTTAATTATTTATTGAATTCCGAAAATTTTGTCGGGACCCTAAATTCTCAGAATTTCGTGCTGGTCGCTGTTGTGTAGTCAGATTTTGAAATTGATGATTGGATATTATAAATTGAGTGTGGATTGTGAAAAATATGGATATTATTATTTAATTAATTTCGGAATAAATTTAATTATTTAATAAATTCCAAAAATTATGTTAGGACCCTAAATTCTCAGAATTTCGTGCTGATCGCTGCTATGCATTTAGAATTTGAATTTGATGAATGGGTGCGGCAAATTGAGTGTTGATTGTGATAAATATCGATTTTATTCATAAAAATCCAGGTGTTGGGTTTTGATGCAAAAATTGGATTTTAATAATTATATTAAATAGTGGGGTTTGAAAAAGTGAGATATTGGCTTTCTGGTTCGAAATTAGCGTGCCCCCACACACGTGAGTAGTTTCTGGAGTATTTTTTTAATATGTAGAAAAATGGCCGGGATCACTATTTTAAGTGGAAGTATTGATTGTAATATAAAGTGTCCTGGGGCCGAGTATGCTTTGGCTGTGTGATAACTAAGAGGAATTGTCATGGGCTGTTGAGCCGGACTTGCCCCTATATGGGATGCCCACGCAGTGGTTGCGAGTCGCAGTTGATTCTGGGCCCATGCTCCTTCGGGAATGCCGTCGACGTGCTGATGAAGCCGCGCTCCATGGGGGGAGGCGATGCCTGGCTATATGCCAGTAAATAGCCAAACTGCGAGTAGGCTATGCCCTTGTGTGACAGTGAATAATAATTGGAATGCATGCTAAGTGCGATTGTGATTTATATGAAAGTGATGGCGTTCCAATTGTTTGAGTTCCTATCACTATCTGCGATTGAGTGATTTGAATTGTGCTAATCTGCAGGAAGGAACTGAGGCGAAGTAAGTTCTCTGTGTGATGTGGCTAGGCCACCCTTGGGCATATTTTCTTTCTAATAGAGGTTTAGGGGGTTGAACTTGCTGAGACATCGTCTCATCCCGGTTGTGGGATTAAAATTTCAGGTCCCTAGATGGCGGTCGTGGAGGACCCGAAGCCCTAAGTTTGGAAAGGTGGAGACTGAAGTATCGGTGAACGTGTCCTGCTAGTTGGTTTTAGGATGGTTCCCTTTTTGTCGAGCCGGTCTATTTTGTAGACAGTCCAGAGTTGTATTTAAATCTATGTGTTCGGAAATGAGTGTTTGGTATTGTGATTGATTGCCTGCTTTTCTATCCCAAGTTAAATGTTGTCAGGGGATTTGTTTCGCTTCCGCATGCGTAATGAAATGACTGGGTCGGCGACGTATCCTGGGATGTCGCATATTTGATCGACTGCAGTGGGATGTGCGCGCGCTCAAGATTCGGGGCGTGACAATGGTAATTGTCACTTACTTAACCGTATCTTTGCTCATTTATTTATCTACCATTTGAGATTCTGAACACGAGGGGTTTAATTGAATGCACCTGAAAAGTGATTGGGAGTTAGTATGGGACTTTATATTAGACTAATTGAATAAGTTTATCAGATTAGGATTTATGACCGCATAGTTTTGGTTAATTCATAATAGACAAAATTTATTATAAGTTCTATTCAATAGAAGGTTTTATTCAGTCAATAGTTTTCCGTTAAATGACTAGCTTTGGCTAAGGGTTTTACCCTTCACGTTATAATAGATTACCGATCATTTCTTAAATTCTGGATCTGGATTTAGGATGAGACACAGACAATTTCCATCTATGGTTGTGATCCACTAATCAAAAATCACTTGGCAAAACGGTCATCGCACGAGATATGGACAGAAAACCTGGCCCGCGATATAAATAATTATGCATATTATTAGAAGAGAAAATAATTTGATACCTTACTTTGATTTATAACATCTGATGGGCGGCAATTATTTGAACCACAGTGAACTTCTATTTTCTTGAAGGGGACCCTAAATTATTACAATAAGAGCTTTTCGAACGCAATGCTACGGACGTCACCCCATAGCGAAGCATCCATTAAGTTCATGCGGGGAAAATTGAACATCAATTCAAGCAATTAGTTCGCATTGATCTCACTTTAATTACAAGCTAGAAACGTTGCCACATTTAATGGAGATATCTAAAAAAGACTGAAAGTCCGTACTATCCGTTAACACTTGCAACTAATTTATCAAGATTTATTTGAGTTTCATATGGGATACTTTTTGGTAAAAGGTAATAAATATATTGAGGAAATGCCAAATATACAAAAGATCCTGTTACCAGAAAAGGGACTTTTTTTGTGCTAGGAATTGGACCAAAATCCACCGATTCTAATTTTATGGAACCGTGAGCTAGATCAGCATCCCCTAAAACCACCTAAAATCAGTCGGTCTGGTCTAGTTTGGACGTTTTCCAGCTCAAGTGGTCCTCTATACTCATCCCTCGTCACACAAGTACAAGTTTTGGATAGGGTAAATGTGTCACCATAGGAATAATTTTGAGCTTTTCGTGACTTTTTTATTAATGTAATTGCTTATTTAACTTTCAGGAAAATGCCAAACATTTAATCATAGCAGTGTCATGATTCGCGAGCAAATTTCTCCAATCATAGATGGAGAAAATGTCAAACATTTGAATGGGATCCCCCTCCATTGCTTCCATTTCCCGTGAGAAAATTTCTTTGATATAGATGGAGAAAATTTTTCAACCACGAGTACACGCAACATCCAATATTTTGCAATTTTAATTATTTGTTTCATCTTTCCCGAATGGGGTCAGCGTTTTTCTTGAAGAGCTGCACAATGTCTTATCATGTTTAGAAGACAAACTGACAGATAATGCAGATCATGATTTCAATGCTAATCAATGAACCTGATGAGCCAAAGAGACAAAGCTTTGGGAGGGAAAATCATGAAGAAACACACTTCCTAAACCCACAGGCACTATGCGTTCTCAGCAAGCTATGAGTACATGGATCAATTAAAATGTGAAAATAGTGATGGACATCTTAGACACATTTCGCTTAAGAAGAGCACAAACATGATGGGCAATACTCTACTTGTGTAACATAGCACACCATGTCATACATTTATTATTGACACCAGAACTATCCAAGTGAACACTTCTCAATTATATTATAATCTTACAGAACTGTACAAATGCAAAAATTCCATCAGGTAGGCTGGAGCTCAGTTGTAAGTCAAACTTGAATTTCCTTAAAACTAAAATGAAATGGCAAATTGTAGTGCACACAAGAAGGAATTGTAGAGTCTTACATAACAGTCTTTTCCCTCTTTGCAGTAAGTTGCCTCTCTAAGGTCCGCCACATTGCGTCTCACCTGCTCACCACGGTATTTAGCAACTGTTGACACCTAAATTTTGGCGATCTAGTCATTTATTAATTGCATAGAAAATTAGGGGTTAATTTTATCCCTAAAAAATAATCAATTACATAGCATATTAATTTAGGTGCATTTGTTTTTAATTTGCATTTTATGTTGGACCGGTGGTTCTAAGCTTTAACTTGACAGACTGCGCTAAGCCCGCAAATCCGCCCGAGCCCGCATTCTCGGAGAGATTTTATGAATTTATCTTTGCGAGATTTCAAATTTGAGAAGAACTCTTTTGCAATCCTAAATTTAGGAGGTGATCTTTGTGGATATTGACTTGAAGTAGGAAACAAAACCCTAATCTATTCGGTTATAAATAGGTGGCTATATTACAGAAGGAAGGGGGGAGACAATTGAGTACACTAAAAATTGAGAAGACACGGGTGAGAAATTGAGAGGAGAAGGCGGATCTCGGAGACTCCTTTGATGTCAAAGATCTCCATGCTCTTCCGTGGTGTTTTCTCGGTGATGCTATTGTGTTCGTTGAAGGACGCCTAGTATCAATTGCCGATGTTCCAGTTGCTAATACCACGCCAGGTGTCTTGTGGTGTCCGTGAGCCGCCCCCCCAACTTCACCAGCAAACGCTCGGATCTCTAAACGCCAAGTGCTGCTCCCGCTGATCTGCCACGCTAGGCGCTGCTCCCGTTGCTCTGTCACGCTAGTCTGTGTCAAGAAGGATCGAACAGCATCTTCTCCAACATTGATGTGGACTTTCAAACATCCAGCAAGTCATCCGCAACTTCTTTCGGTGTCCAGTATTGTGTCCGTGAGAGGCGCTAGTCCAGAACCTGCTGGTCTTGCTGCATCAACGTTGTGGCTTCCTGCTCAGCAACACCGTCAAACTTCCCGACGAATTATTTAAACTTTCGATAGTTTTTGCAGATTTCTTGGTGTCCCAAACGATAGCCCATTGAACTTGTCGTGACTTTGTCAAGCCATGCCGAGATACCGCCACAACCGTTGCCCTAGAGCCGAGCTGTGCCATGCTGCGCCCACCATTGGTCCATTCTACCGATTGGGTTTTTGGAAGAAATTCAAATTTAGGTATAGATCTATTTTATTTTATTATGAAGATTTAGTAGATTTAATTTCTTAGGTAGATTTGTTTATCTTGTTTTAGTTTTTGAGTATTTTATCTCTTTGTTTGAAGGGTTTTCCAATGCATGATTGAAATTCTCTAATGTAGCATCCAAATCGCAACTGCACGAATTTTTATTCTATCTATAAGGCTTTAGATGGAATAATTATTCACGCGGGAGTAAAATTGATATCTTTATCTTTAAGGCTTAAGATCAATTTATTGATTTTATTAGCCAGATAGTCAAGTTTGAATTTCAATTTGAATGGTGGATAATATTTTCGATGATCATGGATGATTTAGTGTTTATCTTTTAATTATTCCATTTATCCCGAAAATACAAAAAATTGCATTCACATCCCATGTAGATTAGGATTGATTGCATGATAGGTTAGTTAGTTTTTTTAATGCATGTTTAGATGATATCTAGCTTAGATGATATCTTTGAATTAGATTGCATTCATCTAGGATGTTAGTTTTAAATTTGAATTGCATGTTTAATTATTTGGCCATTTTAATTTTGAATTTCATAAAAGACAAAAAAAATAGAATTAGGGCATTCTTTGTATGTCATTGCATATTAGGATAGATTGCATGCTTATTAAGAAAATAAAAAAAAAAATCATATGCACGTCATATAGAATTGGGTTCATGAAATGCACGTCATTTAGTAATTGCTAGGTTCATTTAATTAGAACTTCCTCGTCATTAGAGTTAGGTCATTTGGTTAATTTAGATTGCATATTTAATTATTGCATGTTCATTTAATTAGTGCATGTTCACTAAGAAAACACAAAAAATCATTTTTTACTTATGTCATATAGTTTCGGTCATATTGCCATGCCATATCATTGCATGTTAGATTAGTAACATTGCATTGCATGATTCTCATTAAAACGAAAATAAAAATTGAGTGATTGCGTGTTAATTAGAAATCATATCTAGGATTGCTGATGTGAAATCTGATCTAACAACGCAGATGCTTTCGTTGCTTTGAGGTAAGTCCGGCAATTTATTCACTGCTTTATCTGAGTGTTAAATTGGTGATTTGCGCACTCGTATAATCACCTCACATGTTAGGGAAGTGAATTAAAATCCATTCAAGCTGCTTGGCAAACATTTTTTCAAAAATAAAAGAGAAAGGTACCGAAAGAGCGTTAGTAAAAGCTAGTGTAATCAAGTCCCCGAACTCATAAATCTCTGGTTTGTAGAAATAAAGTAAATCTCCCGTTACTTTATTTAGGTGTCTAATTGACCTACCAAAATAGATTAGTGGCAACTCCTAGTTAAAAAATCATTTGCATGTTATGAATTTAAACCTAAGTCGTAAATTGATATGGGCTTGGAAGAGCCCGAGTTAAGTCTAGGCTTAACAATTCATTAGCCAAACCCTAAGTGGTTCACCCAAAAATTTGATCGCGACAATAACCTATAAACGAACAAGTCTAGTGTCAATCTCATGTCACTTTTAAATAGGCATATAGCACTGGTACTTTAATATGATTTCTCAGATAGAGCTGAAAAGAGCACATCATAGCAGAGGAGACAGGTCTTGGGGAATAGCAAAACATAAATAAGATGTACCCAATCTTCTAAGGCCTCTACAGAAACTCCACTATTTATGATAATGAAAAAACGAAAAACATTGAGAACAATATCACAATTCCATTAAAACTGGACTCAGTCGATAACCGCAATGATTTGAGAAACTCCAACTAGTCAAAAAGAAAAATGAAATCACATAACAAGCATTCGCCACCACACCAGGTCAACTCCATTACGCTACCCAACATCCCTTTGTCATGCACCGACATAAACTCAAGGAATGCGGAATCAGAGTTCTTCACACCTAAAAGGCTAAAATGAGCGATCTTAACTTTGACGAGCTTAATAAGCAACATTCAGCACGCAATTCATCTTTCCGATTTCATCTCACAAACTTTAAATGTATGAACTCTAAGAAAGCAGAATCATAGTGAGCGATCATCCTACACAACAGCATTCGACTTGCCGAACGGAGCCAATGCAAGAACCAAAACGAAACCACATACACACAAACACCCGCCGCAAGGCCGCGTTATAATGAGCATGGGCACTGCCCTAGCCAACGGGGGGGAAAGACTAAGGGCATTCGACTAGCTGAATCGGAAGGAAAGACAGAGAGAGAACACTCACAAGAAGAGGTCAGCGGTGGCGTCGAGCAGAGGTCAGCGGTGGCTCGCCAAGCAGAGGTCAATGGTGGTGTCGAGGGTGAGTGGCAGTGGCGTCGAGGGCTAGCGGAGAGCTGCAGTAGCGTCTCTCAGGGAAAGCTCGGAGCTGGGCGAGGGCGCTGCAAGTCGTGGGCTTCAAGGCACGACGAAGGCAGAGCAGCAACGTCATGGGATCATAGTGATGGGGGTGAGTAGCGGCATTGGGCAGTAGCAGCGGGCGGAGCAAGAGCGACGTCGGGTCATCGCGGGTTGATGTGGGCTGCAGGCAAGGCGCGGCAGGGCTTGGGATCTGCTACAGAGGGCTTCTGGTGTCGGCGCGAGTGAGTAGGGGGTCACTTGGAGTTGCGGCAGCTGGTAGAAGTGCAGAGCAGAGATGCGGCAAGGGAATCTCAGGTGGTGTCGAGCAAGGGCAAAGAACAGGCGAAGAGAGAATTGTGAAATTGTGAATCTGAAAGTGTCTTATATGAAAGTGAAAGTCAATTTGGGGTTTTTTTGAGCCCTAACCGGACCGGTTCCGATTCCCAGAAAAGGAAAACCAGGAATCAGAACTGGTCCCTTTAGAACCAGAACAGTTCTCGGTTCTACCCGAGAACCGCGCTCACCCCTAGCCTTCTCTGGTCTGCGCGTGGAAGTGGAATCTAAGAACCAAGCGCACGTGAGGTGGGTTTTGGGCGAAGAAGAAAGCCTCTGTATCGTGTGTACGGTGGTGGAAGACTGCTGAAAAGTCATGGCGCAACAAAAGGGGCTCTCCTTAGCCCATTGCCCCATAAGTGCCAACCAAGTCGCAAATGGGGTGGCTAAGACCCATCGTACCAATTTCTTAAGTCCAAAATGGATTTCTAAACCTCCCCATCTCCTCTGGTCTTTGTTATGTTATGATTGTGGAAACTCATGTGGGTCATGTTCAAAGGTTTAATCGTCCAAAACGAATAATCGAATTAAGCCCAAAACTCATATAGATCAAGCCCAACCCGGATTCACTCAGACTAAGCAAACCCAAATTTTCTAAGTTGAAGTAAACCCACATTTATCAAACTAAGCTAAGCCCAAGCTCATTAAACAAATTTAAGCCTAGTTACATTATAACTCATTAAACTCATTGTTTACCCTAATTCTAGTGGATTAATACTAAGAAAAACTTCAAATCAGTACAATGGTGACAAATTTACCTTAAAGTAATTTTTTATTATAAAAAGTCTTAAACTGATACATTCAAGACAAATTTACCTAAAAATGTTTTTTATCACAAAAAAACCTAAAAGTAGTGCATTTGTGATAAATTTATCTTCTATTAGTTTCCGTGAAATTAGATTAATATCATGAAAAATCATAAACTATATATAAGAGCAAAATCTCAAACTAGTACATTCGAAAATTGCTCAGTGATTTAATAGTAAAATTTAACAAAAAATACTATATGATAAATTTGTCACAAATATATCAGTTTAGAGTTTTTAAGAATAAAATATTAGTTTGGAGATAAATTTGTCACATGTATATCAATTTGGAGTTTTCCGTGACATTAACCCAATTCTAATTGGCCTACACCAATTCCAATTTCCATTATCAATTCCACACTAATCTCATGTTAAACCCATTTTATTTTTATCTTAATGAAATCTTTTTTTTTATTCTTTTCTTATTGCTTTAAATCTTTCATCAAATTCTTCCCATGAACTTCCTCGAGACACACTCAACAAACGTAAAAAAGGAGCTGATATTCACAAAACCAAGGGCGTTAAAAATCAAAGCTCCTCACGTCGTTTCATCAGCAAAATCTAAAGCGTAGAGACCCCGAATTTTTATTAACTAGAGGGAGAGCGAAGACCAGAGAAGGTGAGCGTAGGAGAAGGCCAAAATCTGAGAGTGAGACCCAAAATCTAAGAGCGAAAACTAGACATCCAAAGTGTCGGAGCAGCAACTGATGTTGGCGCAGCAAAATCTGAGAGCGAAGGCCAGGGACCCCAAATTTGAATTAATAAGAGGGAGAGAGAAATCGTTTACTCTTGCTGTTTAGAAGCAAAGAATGAGCAGAGAGAACCTTGGTTTAAACTGGTGAATTTTGGACATGGACCATGCGTACTGGTCTGGGCAGAACGTAATGGGTCGAAGCAACAACAAGGCCCATCCGTCCTATTATTACACATAAATGAGGACTCATAAATTCGAAAGGGCGAGCCCCGGAGCATAGCATTTGGCTCAAAAGTGGGAGAAGTAAGTCCTATTTTTCTTCCTAAAAGTAGGGTATTTAGCTATTGACTCTCTGCAAAGATTGGGAATCCAAAATTTGCATGGCATTCTATTTCTAATTCTGGTGCTTTGTCACTGTTGCACATACCGCTCGCCCCTTTACCCCACCACCATGCTTCAGTATCGACAATCAATTCAGCTAACATCAGAAGACAAAACAACTAAGAGCACAAATAGAAAACCATCAAAATATCACCTTGGATTGACGTTACACGCCAATAATCAAAGACCCCTAAACTTGACCAGACTCTTCCACTTAAATAAACTTCACAGGACTCAGCAAATGAGCAAGACACTCCATGATACGCTTAAAGAAAAAGCAACTCAAGAGCGAACTTGGTCAGCCAGAGTTTTTGCAGGCAAATCGGGGAGAGAACCACAAGACGGAGCAATGCAGCACTAGTAATTGAGGACCAACCTTCTTGCTCGGCCTTCACGAGCACAAATTGTTGAAGACTGTTGCACTTGATTTTTTTTTTTTAATTGATTCATCAATGGGAAACTAGAATATTGTATATTTGAGAATCTGATTCTTTTTATTCTCTATGTCTTTATAATATTTTTCTCCTTAATTAGGTTGACCATACGTATTATATATAGGGCTGTGATTGTATAATCTTAGAAGTACGAAAGTAATATATATATATATATATATATATATATATATATATATATATATATCTTATTCCCAATTCTTGGCTCCTTTCCATTCCTTTATATTTTCACATGGTATCACAGCGTTCTTTCTCAACCTAGCTTCCGCATCACTCAGAAAATCAAACTCTCTTCCTTCTTTGTTTCTTTTCACACACAAAACTACAGTTTTTTTTTTTTTTTTTGGTTAGAACCAACCATCAAAGGGAGAAATTATGCCGAGAAATCAAACCTCAAAGTTGGGGATGTCCAATGAATCAGAAGGATTTTTTTTTTTTCCAACAATCAAGGTTTCGAAAACTTACCTTCGGATCCTGGACAAGTTCTGGAGAAAGAAAACTAGACTGATGAAGAGGGCCACATACAGCCTAATGAAGGAGGATAGGGCCCCATTCAACCCAATTCAGGCCCTCCTCAGCCCAATTCAAGGCAATTATTCACAGTATTGCAAGTCCAGTGGATTCCCGTCCAAGTCCAACCTATCCAAACTACTATGGGCCAGGATAGAAAATAATGGGCCAGGAGGAGGGCCACCTTTTACCACTGAGCCTAATCCAAGACATGGAACGGGTTGGTCCTATTCAAATCAAACTAATCCAGGTCCATCGGGTTTTTCATGATGATTTAGCGGTATTTAATTTGACCCAATACATCTATGATGAATTAACGGTATTTTACATTGTCAATTTGTGCTTTACATTAGTGTATAAATATTCACATATATTTACTACTTTTCGTCCTAATGTATTTCTTAATGGTCGGAAATATTTAGGCATCTTAAATTTCTTTAGTTTACAATGTTTTTCTCTTATAACTCAATGAACAATGGTTCAAAATACGATAAATGTATATTATAATATTTAACAAATTACTACAAATGCTCACGCTATGTTGTCATAAAACAATGGAAAATGTCATAAATACTTAAATGATAACTTCATACGCAGCGTTAGTGTGAAAAAAAAGTTTTACACAAGCAGCCTCATACAACATTCATTAGAGAGAATGCATACTTATAATTCTCAAGTCAATGATGCATGGGAACGCTTGTGAAAAATTTTCTTTACATCGGCAGAATATGCTCTCTTTTTTTTCTTCTTTTTTCCTTTTTCATATTAAAGCCTTACGACATTTTGTCAAAGTGCAGTAACGTTCAAACTTCAGAAAATGTATAGATGCACATAAGATAGTTTTAGGTTAGATTTTTTAGTGTTCTGTTGACAACGCATCATAAATATTGCGGATGTTCTTACTTTAAATATAAGCACATGCCATACTTTATTTTAAATTTTAGTACCTCCTTACATTTTATGATGTTTTGCACGAATAAAACAAACCATGTGCCAATGTAGTATGTTTGAAATAGTAATGAATTTTTCTGCTCATGTTAAATTCACATTTTTTTTTTCATTTGGATATGCCAACAAATATTATTGCCACTTATGATGGAAAAGCCCTTAAAACAATATATAGCTGGAAAACAATACTGCTTAGAAAAAGAAGGCGACTTTATTGCAATTTAAGGTGACCGTAGTACATTATACCGAAGTAATCAAGCATGAGAGATGAAAACATGAAAAATGATGCTAAATCGTCTCGTGATCACAGGTCAACGACTTCATATGGTCTTGTAGGAGTCCAAGACCATGTTTGTCTTCATAGTTGTACATCAGTGAAACCATCTTAGCAGCATTCACACAAGCTTCAAGGAAAGGCGCAGAGAACGGACATGGAGAGAGGCACTCTTTGTTGAGCAGCTTCCACAATTTCGATATCAACTTCATCACATGCTCCCTTGCGCTTTGGTACGAAGAGCCTTGATTTTCCCCCAAATAGCAATCCACGTATGACCCGTCGTAGCCATTTTGATTCTCGTCCTTCAGGGAATCGAATTCCCCCGAGTAAAAATATTATATCAATAAAATAATCAAATTAAAAATGAAAACCCGAATATTGCCCAGCACGAAACCATGAACTAGTGTACCTGGGCACATCCGAGGTCATCCCAAAGGCGAAGAATTTCAGCGATTAAGAATATTATATTTGGCAGCTGCACCTCTTCTTTCTTTGAATCCATACTTTGGTTGGAAATGTTTTGGCCCATTAGAAAGAACAGGTGAGTTAGCACCAAGGGCACACCCGAAGTGATAATCCCATTCTTCAAGTAATCATCTGCCTTTGGCAATTTCCCAGAAGCGTTCCACTGAAACTCCACCAGGAATGCATTGCACAAATTCGCCCACTGCAACATCAAATGTTATCTGACTGATCAAGGATCATCTAAAATGTAATCATAAATCAAAATCGTGAGCTTATTGAGCTTTCGTAGTAGTCATAAATGACAAATCACTAGGAAATCTCTCTCTCTCTCTCTCTCTCTCTCTCTCTCTCTCTCTCTCTCTCTCACAGAGTAAGGGAGCTCAATGCTGCACTGAACTCAATTTTATTGCTAGGAAGCCAGGCCACGGCTACAAGATCTTGACAGAAACACCTAGATCTCGCCAAGACTTGTGTGTGAGTGTGTATGGGAGAGGGCGGGAGGGAGGGAGGGACGGTTGCAGCTTAACCCTATCTGTGATAAGATCTCCGTGTATGGCATTATAAGGAATTCTATAAAAGATTGAATGAAACTCGACGATGATGAAGCCGGCAATTGGTTTTTGTGGCTTTAATTTGAAGAAGTGAACACAGACTTCAAAATGATGACCAAAATATTGGAGGGTGGTGAGACAGAGTGGAAAAAGGGACGAGGATGTGATCAAGGTTGAGTTTTGGTTCAGTGCTGTGAATCTCCAATTAAGCCACGTTCATTTAGAGATGAGATAGGAGTTAGCAAAATTGTTGCGAACAGAGGTTCTTATTAATAATAATTTTATATTTATACCATCTGTTTCAAGAATCTCGTGGGGTTCCATCCATGCTTCTCGAAGATGATTTTGCCAAAATCATTTGCAATATCATTGAGAACCTTGAAACATTTTTTCATGTACTCTGGAAGCTGCTCAGCACATGCAATATCCCATCTGAAGGAAAAAAAAAATTGCAAGAAATATTTAAATTGTCAACATAATATAAATGTGGAATGTAGTTTTTTTTTTTTTGGATGTAACAGTTGCAACATAATAGGTAAAAAGGGATATCTTCGACTATATACCTTTTAATGGCTTCTGTAAAGAGAATTAGTTCGTCAATCGTGCCATGGACATCAAATATGTCGTCAATAATGTACACGAGAGAGATGGGCTTAATGAGCTCAACCCTAAGCTCAGACAAGCTTGGATCTGTGAGAATTGCCATGGACCACATGTACCATTTTAGTGGCTGGTCTCTAGCAAACTTCAGCTTCTCTCCCAATCCCAACTCTTTCCACCACCTGAAATATAGGATACGCATGAGGAAAAACTAAAGCAACAGTACATAGTAGTATACTCATTTAAATGAAACAAATTATTCGTTTGAAAATTCTATTGATCTCATGACATAGAGATTAGAGAAAATGAAGATATAGAGTTCTTCATTTTCCTTATAGTTTTTGGTGAAACTGGTTTAAGTCATGCCTCAAACTGTGATTTGTGAGTTTGATATTAGTCTGAACCTAAATGCCAACTCCTTAAATATATAAGTTTAAATATAGCATCTTATTTTTGCATTGATTTACTGGTATTAGGGCCAACTATTAACATTTCGCCTATTATTATATGTTGGTCATCGATAGTCCTTCAATTGAGCATAACTTTGCGTAAGTAGTTAATTAGTTACTCACTTATTAATTTGGTGAATCTCCTTCTGGTGCACAGATTGATCAATTCTTCGCTTTTTGTTTGCCACTTCTAGCAAGTCTTCCATCCATGAGTTCGCGCCTGGCATATCGTTTACAAAAATTTGAGGAGCTAGCAATCTTGCGAAGCTCTTGCGATATGGATATTGCAATGTACTTTCTATCATTCTTGCTTGCTCATGATCAAGATCACACGTCAACAATGCATTGAGACACTTGCTGCTAAAGCATCCGGCTTCGTCGAGTATATCCTCTCCTTCTGTGCTCATTTGTGACGCTTCGTATAATTCCATCGTGCCCTTGATGTTTCCCTCCAGTTTCATGACAAAACCTTTCCCCTTATCATTGAAGTATTCAAACACATCTGCATAAAAAGCACAAGGACTCTAATACATCAAAAAGCATAGTCTGATATCTAATTTATAAGTCGCTTCACTCATTCAAAATTATGATGTGCATACTTTGGTTTCGAAAAAAATCCTAAATTGGTTAAAACTATTTCATCTCATGTAAATTTTTAATTTTTTAATGTAGAGAAACTAAAAGAGAGAACAAGTGAAGGAAATGGGCATATATCTAGGTTTTTTCAATTCGGTTTTTGTAATATGAATAATTAGTTCTTACTTTCCATTTTGAACAAAACTCCAGAACATTAATGCATTGATGGATATCCATTGGAGAGTTCATCACAATTAAAAATTTCCAATTCTTAAATCAGCAAAATATTTATTAAAAAAAAAAAAAGCTTATATTCTTGTCCATTTTCATCCTTAACAAGATATTGGAAATTTTAGGGCTTCCACGTAACTAGACAAAACAACAACAAAAAATGTGGTCTTCTTTTGTCATGTATAAATAGCAACATTGTATTTCGCTATTGCAATCGACTTGAAACTCATAGGAACAAACCTGCAGGCACACGATAACCTTCTTGCCTCAAAAGTCGAAACCGGAGAGCGATCTCATAGACATCATCTTTGCCATGATTCAAAGAGCTAAAATGTGTGTATTGCCACGTTAGAATGGCTTTAATCTGTTCTCGGAATAGGGATTCGACTCCTAGTCGCTGAATCATGTCGACAATCATCAAACTTTCTGTGGGCTCGTTCACCACTTTATTCAGGAAATCTATAAGGCTCTTTGTTTTTTTGTCATGGTTGATCCCGAAATCATCCTACATCATGGAAATCCAGAGTTACAAGTGAGGTCGATGTTATAATGAAAAAAAAAAAATTAAGCAAGAATGAACTAAATCGGCGATATTTTTTCTCATGTAATTTAACAAAGAATTATTGTAATGAAGCAAAAAATATTAAATGAGCAAAAATTCAAAAGAGCAAAGACAATAATTTTTCATAGTAATATATAGTAATTTAGTATGAGATTGTTAAGGTTTTCTGTTGACATTAATTTTTATGCTATTAAAGCTTGGTATGCTCATATGCACAAGGTGATATATGACCTTACAAGCCAGTCCAGTTGAAATTGTTTCAAAAGATCAAATCTAACTGGGAGTTAATAAGTTGGTTTTTTTTTTTTTTTTATTACAGATTCCTTTCTACTGAGCCTTGAAGGAAAACATTCTTGTTTCCCTGCGTATATTCGGTAAATAAGCTTCCTTGTTATCCTATTTTGGTTTTATTTTTCTCCTCTTTCTATCACCAATAGGCCAATGAAGAATCCAAAGAGGTGTTGGCATATAAGTATGCCCTACGAAATAATGCTCGGAGGCAAACACTACGTCGGCGATTTTTTTTTTTCACACGAGCTAAGGAAGGAAATGGAAAGTTGAAGAGAAAAGGCTAGGATCAGGGGATTTACCGGATAAGTTTGCTCCTTGGCAATAATCGATGATTGCATTTGGTTAGGTCGATCCATTATGAAGCTGGAATCGGTGGCCGACCCTTTCCCAGTCCTAATCACCGGGAGAGTAGAAGTGCGAAGATTGTTAAGAATGATAGGAGGTTGATTTGCTTTAGATGGCCTCAAATATATTGATAGGGAATGTGCTGCACACATCTTTCATAAGTTTCTGCAGTTGGACTCTTTGTTGTTGGCGAGAAACTTGGGTACGTACAATTGTCGTTTTCAAAACCCGATTCGAGGAAACATCGTCGTTGAAAGCATACATCAATGCATATACATTTCGGAGAGGTTTCGAGTGTCAATGGTCTTCAAGAAATTAGAAGCGCAATGATCGCAATGTCTAAAAGAAAAGGACATGAAGGGCTTTTTCGGCAAACAAGGAAGACCACGTACTCGGATTTTATTCCTCTGTTTCAGATTTAGCTCACATTTTACGTGATACACGAGGTAAGAACACATACTTGAACTTGAACTCTCAAAACTTTGTCCTATGGGGAACGCGTTTGCTCCTGAAATTTGTGGTCCTGTCCTCCATAATAAGTTCGGCTCTCTGTGAAATGAGCGTATGTGCGTGCAACAAGCAGAAGAGCGTACGGGCCAGCGAGGGTGAGAAATTATGTTTAGTCATCTTTGGGATAATGTGTGGAGGAATTATCCATGAGCTTGATCTATTTTACTAAACTAAATTTGGACCATTAAAAATGGCGAATCATCAGTTCGAATTTGATTTAGTACACGTTTAAAGTTTACTCAATAATTTCTCAAATGTATGTGAGAGCGAGGTGAGAAAGAGGAGAAGAAAAATTGTAATGTCAGATTGTCCTTAAGAGTTGAGGGGCATAAATGTTGTCTTATAGTGCTAATGTGGGGTAGCGTCATGTATTGTTTTTAAATATATATAGAGCTGACAAATTGGGTTCAAGATCAATTTCTTAACTCGAATTCAATGAGCTACGTCAAATATGGGTTGTCTGAAAATTTCAAAACGGATTAAAGTGGGTTTCCAATATCAGAGGCAAAACCCAACTAGATATGAATCTTAGTGGGTATAAAGACAAACTCACTGCTAACCCAGTTAAGCTTAAAAAGGTTATTAGCTAAATAAATATTAAAAAAATAATAAATAATAAAGAAAGAGAAAACTATGATGTCGAACAAGAGAGGGAGCCACCCTAGATAGTACCCCTCCGTCGTGGGCTGTGTCACCAATGATGGCCGGTCACGCCTCCGCTGCCCACCGTGGTCGGCGGCAGCCATCCTCATGCTTCTCCTAGTCAACTCACAAGGCAACATATGGGGCGTTTTCATCATTTAGTTTCTTCAAGTTTCGTTCAAGACCAAGAAAACAGAAGAAGATGGTTTTTTTTTTGCTAACCTACAAAGTCTTCTTATGAAAATGACTCTGCACCAAAGAATCTAGATCCAAGAAACCTCTACAACCACGTATTCCTCCAAGTCAATAATTGGGAATACTATTTGAGAGCAAAGTGCCCCTTTAGTTGATCCAAGAGACAGGAAAATGACACCGGAGGAATAGTTAGACTTCCTATTTTCCATGAGAGAGGAATTACGTTGCTTTTTTCTTTCCTCATTCAATCAAAATTGTAGTTCTGGTATTATTTTAGGCATTAGGCTTTAGTTAAAATGATGGGCTATATTGTCCTCTGTCTCTAATCGGAGGATTTCTTATAATTAGTCTTCTGGTTGATAGCTTACGAGTGTAAACATCACTTGCATTTCAATTTTAGATAAGTTCGGTGTAAATGATGTCCCACAATAATATATAACCACCAATCAGAAACATAATTGTAGGGAAACTTAGTGTTCGAATATTTAAATAATACACTACACATTTATCTAATAACTTAAGTTTTAGAATAATTAATAGTGATCCTACAAAATCTTACATAATATCAAAGCTGAATGTATTGAGTTCGAATATTTCCAAGTCCCATTTGCCTCCTAAATTAAATTCCCATGCTTAATACTAGGCAAAAAGACTAGACCAAGCATGGGGAGGAGTGTTAAAATATTTAAATAATAAATCATACATTCATTAAACAGCTTAAACTTTTAGAACAGTTGACAGCGATCCCACAAAATCTCACACTTAGCCTTATATTTATTTTGACTTAATTTTGCAACATCAATTAATCGTATCAAAAGGAAAACATGAACGAGCTAAGCTCTTCGAAAATCATACATCAAGGATGAAGATCCTCTGTTGCTCCAATCCGACATTTGTCTACCTCCTTTGTGAGATGGGGACAGGTACCTATTTTTAAGGGCCATGTTATCTCCCGTTCCTAAATCAACGAAGTTTCTTCAATCGAGTCTCTTATTGATAGGTTACAAGTTACGCAAGCTTAAATTTGCATATGGCGATGTCAAAAATTTGTGATTCTACCAATCAATGACATGACTGTACAGAAATATAACCCCTGCTTTAGTTAGTGTTAACTACACGTGAAAATCCTCTATACTGCTCAATATCTCTGACTTGTCAATAAATCTTATTTGCTAACACATTCAGTGATAAATTTCCTGATACATTGTTCAGATAAATTATTGGTTTAGCTAAATTAGGCACAAAATGAGGACATCAAGCGTGGTGGAAGATCTCATCCCCCAACGGATGTGTAGTCTATATGACCATGTATTGAATGGGAAATCCTCCCACAAAGCATAGATCGTGTCCTGCTCAGACTTTCAGGACAATGTCAAACAATGGACTTGCAATTTAACTGAGCAATGTACTGGGAAAAAGCTACCAATATCTCAAATTATGCCCACTATAACAAATTTATTGAGAACTTTTTTTGTGACATCAAAAATTCTAAACTATATCTATTGTGACGTATATCTTATAACATAAAAAAAAAAAAAAAAAAAAAAAAAAAAAAAAAAAACTCCAAACTTATACCTATGTAACACGTTTACCTTCCGTCAAGATTTAATTATATTATTTTTTAGCTAAAATAAGATTTTTTTTATTTCACTTAAGTCACGTAAATACCATATCGATATTGTTTGCTTACTAGCATCCATGTAGGCAAATTACTTAACGGTGCCCTGATGAAACCTTGATGGAGGATGAAAGTGTCACACATAGGGTTGATTAGTTCTTGGTCCAGTCCCACCCAAGAATAGGATTGGTTCTCATTTTCTGGAATTGGGAATCAAACTAATTGGTCCAATTCCCAGGCGATCTAATGGAATTAGTGATACACAATATTTTCAGTGACCAATGGTTTGAAAAAAAAACTAGGAAGTGAGTAATGACCACCTCGAATCCGGAAAATAGATGGAATATAATGAAGAAACTCTAAAAAGAACTTGCATCATCATTGTGGATGATACAAGAAATCATCAAAGTGAGAAACAAAAAGGCAAGACGATAGAAAGGAAGTAAATAGGTTATTCATGGAGCAAAACGAATCTCACTCATGAACTACAATCGAGGAATTCACCAACTGCTTCAATTTCAAATTGATGCCGACATAGAAGAAGAATCAAAAGTAGAAGAACATTATAGTAGATGAAATACAAGGACATTCTTAGCCTTTTCATGGCTGAAGAAAGAGGTTTCAAATAAGGGCTTGACCTCACTGATTGGTCAAGGGTATTTTGTTCTTCCTTTTTGATTTACTTTCCTTTTCTTTTTTCTTTTTTTCTTTTCCTGATTTTTTTCTTTTCATAAAAGAAAAAAAAATGTAAAACTTTAACAAAGAAAAAGAAAAAAATACAAGCAGGAGGGCTAGCCCCGGCCCTCTTGCCTATGGCCATCGCCCCATCATCACATCAAACTTAGGTACCTCCGGACCCTCGCTAGAATCAAGAGAGAGCCGCAACCCTCTCCCAAACTTAGCTACCCACATGAAAATGGTGAAGCAAGCATTCGAGTAGTTTTGTGGTGGGACTCATATTCTTCGTCTTCAGGTTCTTGGGGGTTTCAGATTTCATTGCTAACCATGACCTTGTAGTTGTTCTGCAACATGGAGTTCTTGCAATAAGCGATCGCACCTTGAATCATTCTCTACAACTCCTCCATTGATGAAACCTTCGAGTGGCAACCTCCTCCCGTCCGGACCCCTCCTCCTCCGCCACTGATTCTGCTCTACCATAGGGTCACAACCCTCTACTAATTCTAGCGAGGACTAGCAAGACCTCACCTCTAATGGGCAAGCCGACCCTTGTCGAGGCACTGGCGACCCTACTGGCCATAGCCAACACCTTGTCTCAAGAAGGGGTGGTGACCATAGGCAGACTTGGATTTTTTTTCTTTTTTTTTGTGTTTTATTATTTTAAGGTTTAACTTTTTTTTCTTTTTTAAATTTGTCTTTTATGAAAATAAAAAAAAACAAAAAAAATGAAAGAAGAAACAGAAAAGGGAAAGAAAAAAAAAACTAATTGATGAAAATGCCCTGGATAAGGTCGAGCCATTCTTTGAAACTAAAATGGCCACTTCATACCATTATTTGAAATAAAACTCATTTCAAGTCATTATTTAAGAAAATGATGATACTTCGTGCTCTTATTTAAAATAACATCCACTCCAACCCCTCCTTTTAAAAAAAAAAAATGAGTACACTTCATATCCTTATTTGAAATTTCTCTCAAAATCATAGATACATTGGAACATGACATTGCCGTGATAATAAATAACTAAGCAAATTCCTGTAAGACTAATTGTAGGTTATATTGAATAAATATACAAATAATAGAAATACTAAAAGAGAATGACGTGACGATTGTATTAGATAATTAATTATTTCAAATAGATTGTTACAATAAACCTAACATCATTCAATCCATATTATTACCGGGTTGACTATAGGATAAAAAACAGGAAACAAAACTCAACTCCCCGAGTCGTAATCAGGATCAAATAAGTTGGACCACACTTCGTGAGAGTTTCTTAAAATCTTCTCAGGGGCAAAATTACGTATGCTATTTTGTGAGGACTTGCACAAAGAACGGCAACGTGAGAGCGTCCCGTCGCTAGAAAATATCCCGGATTGTGTGGATCCGAACATCTTCTTAAACTGGTGGCGTGTAGGCACTGTTCTCAGTCTAAACTTTAAGTACGATAACGATGCACATGTAGACCGGCGGTCTTTTCAGTCAATTCCTGCGCCAATTGACAGGTCAAAGGTACAAACATGATCCACGTTGATATTTAGTCAAGCTTGTACGTGGATCATGTCCACAACTTTTGACTCACAAATCATAAATATGACTGGAAGATTATTCCACTGGCCAAAGATGTAGGAAAATTGATGACAAATGTTCAAAATGAGCAATAGAAAGTGATGATACATCACCTAGAGGTGGTGGATTTGATAGGGTAACTTGACAATGACTTGGTTGATATTGTTGTCATCTCGATTGAACATTTCCAATTCCTATCTCAACAAAAAATTAAAAAAAAAAAAAATCAGCTTATATTGTTTTCCATTTTCATCCTTAGCGAAAAAAGAAATTTCGAAAACTTGGGGCTTCCACTTGGCTAGTCAAAACAAAAAACAAATTGTCTTCTATTCTTATGTATCAACACCAACATTGTATTTCGCTATGGCAATCAAAATGTAAAACTCAATCTAAGCGTTGGTCAAGAGTATTTTGTTCTTTACTTTTTTTATTTTCTATCCTTTCCTTTGTCCTTTTTTTCTGATTTTTTTTCATAAAAAAGAAAAAAAGGTAAAACTTTAACAAAGAAAAAGAAAAATAAAATACAAGCAAGAGGGCTAGCCCCAGTCCTCCTACCTGTGGCCGCCACCCTGTCACTGGGTCAATGCATTGGCTATGGCCAACAAGTTCACTAGCACCTCAGTGAGGCCCAATGACCTTCACCAAAACTAAGAGAGAGCCGTAACCCTCTCCCAAATTTAGGCACTCACATGAAAATGATGAAGCAAGCATTCGACCAATCTCGTAATGGGAATCATCTACTTCATCTTCAGGTTCTTAGAAGGTTTCAGATTTCATTGCTGACCATGACCTTGTAGTTGTTCTGCAATATGGAGTTCTCGCAATGAGCGATCACACCTTGAATCATGCTCTACAACTCCTACGTTGACAAGGCATCCAAATTGCAACCTCCTCTCGTCCAGACCCCTCCTCCTCTTCAGCAGTTAGTGAATGCAGTTGTAGTAATCAGAGGCAGACTAAAGACCGCTCAGAGCCGACAGAAGAGTTACGTAAATAAGCGCTAGAGATCATTGAAATTCCAAGTTGATGATTACGTTTTTCTAAAGGTGACACCAATGAATGGAACTTTGCACTTTGGCAAGAAAGGAAAACTAAGTCCGAGGTACGTAGCTCCATTTGAAATTCTTGAGAGAATTGGGACCCTAATGTATCATCTTGCATTGCCGCCGAGATTGGCGCAAGTGCACGACGTCTTTCACATGTCGATGTTGAGACTCTAGTGTATCGTTTTGCCCTTGTTCTTCTTCTCCAAGTACCAGATGTAGGTTGCCGATGAATCTCCACCAAATGGTCTACGAGATGGTCACTGATTGAGCTCCATCGATGAAGGTCCGACGTTGTAGATCTTAATCACCCCAAAATTGCAAATTTGAACACACCTCGACTCGGATACCTCAACACTCTTTAGCTTCACAACATAACCTTGCCAAGGTTATGCGACCCCGACATCGAGGTAGTTGTCTAAATTGGAAAAGAGTTACTCCCATGTGATTTAAAAGTGCCTTGATCACAAGTTTCTATCCCATAATCACTCATCGATCTAAGGAAATTCAAGTTCATTGTGGCATAGGGTCGACATGTGCACTGGGCATATAATGTAATTCCAGTTGTATTCCAATTTGCATCAGATCATGCAATGTTGATGGGTTCACTTAGAAATAAACGATTGTTATAGCTCAAACAGAACATCTTAATTGCAAAAGTAAAACTCTTATGATAACCCTCTAACCAAAGGGTCGCTGACACTAGTCGATCCTTCCCACCTTTTTTAATATTATAAAAAAGAGCATCAATTACAATTGATCAAGCATAGACATAATCAGTGAAAGATTTGATGGATCTCCAAATTCTCCGAATAAATATAATTTAAGAAGTTGTGATTTGAAATTGAAAATAATTTAATGGCAGTCGTGAAAAGCCATAACTATTTTTAACAAGTGTAAACAAGAGGAGGCTGCTCTATACTCACGTAATTCCAAGGTGGACCCACCTTTTGGCGTCCCTAAATTTCCAGTATCAACCCAAAATGTGTACTTTTTCCAAATGTGGATTACGTTTCGTTTGTCCTTAGGCTCTTACGATATGTGGACATCGTTCAAGTTCTGCCGGAAAGTCCCTGGGCCTATCCTCTCGCGCTGTCATCACGGGATGTCAATGTGGACTAAATGAGATAAAGAGCCGACCCAACAAGTATGAAAAAGTTCTGAAAACAGAAAGCGACCCTGCTAGATGTTTTTCATGCTTGTTGGATACGTAATGTTCAGTCTTGTTGCATTAAGTAAAACTGCGTCCCTGGATGCTTATCGAGCTTTGCGTAAAGAATCTGCTATGCCAAAGTCTTTCTTCCGTGAACGACTCAGAAGGCATATCTTTTACCATTATAGAGTCCCGGTGTACTTCAGACCTGAAACTGAAAGATTCCCTGGTCCCATTGCACGTACAAGGTTGAAGTTATTCAACAAAAACTGCTGAATGATTCTTGGAATTGTCGCAAGGGCCAAAGTACCAAAGTTGTTGGCTTCTCTATCACTCCTCTGCATAATTCGGCCGTGATGTAGTGGAGACACGAGATACATGTGCATAGATTAGTTCTGTTATGGAGTTTAATCACGGCAGATGTGATTTTCAGGGTCCAATCATAGCCATATGGTTTTCAAGTCATGTCACCTGGCAAAGTGTGCCTGTAGATCATTCAGCATGAGCAGTTAAATTTGACACGTGGCTGAATATAATACATGATATATGTGATGATGCATATTGCATGACTTGTGGATTTGAAAATATGGATTGGAGTCACTTTCATGGTGCATATTATCGCATACATTTTTTATTAGTTTCTTTGTTCGTGGTTTAATTCCATGAGAATGGTGATCGTCTCTTAGGGCCATTTAGTAACCATTATGTTCCTAATAACAATTTATGATAAAAAAAATAATTCTTTTTATTCTATTCTCCTAACGAATTTACAAGCATTTGAAGGCGTTTGGTAATTATCCAAAATTTATATTTCTGAAATAGAGTTGCGATTGGCACTACTTTCAAATTTTCTAATTCAAACAATTTTCTTTAAATTTTTAAATAATTTTATTCTCTTTTTCTCTTTTTCTTTTCTTTCTCTTGTTCTTTAAGCTTTGGCCGGTCGTTGGCCTTGGGATGACCAGCGACTTGCCAAACGAGAGCCAACGACCGCACCAAAGCGTCACTGGCCCGTAACGAAGCCACGCTTCATTGACCAAGCCTTGGCTGGGAGAGCCTCACTTAGCCAAGCAAGGCTCAGCGATGGCCGAGGGAGGCTCGCCTAGCCACCTACAAGGCTTAGCCTCGCCTAGATGTGTCGAGGGCGAGCCTCATCGATGGCTGGGCAAGGTCGAGGTTGAGCCTCTGATGAGTTTGCCATACCTCTTCCAACTAGTCGTCAGCGCCTGGTGGTGGTGGACGATGATGACTGGAATGATGGCGGTGACTGACGGTGGAAGAAGAAGAGAGAAGGAAGAAGAAAAAGAAGAAAGGAAGAAAATAAAAGAGAGAAAAGAAATTTGGATTGGCTTGATTTTGGAATTATTCCCAAAAACAAAAACAAAAACAAAAAGTAACTTTTTTTACTCATTAATTATGTTCCAAATCTATTCCCCGAACAAATTTGTTTTCGGAAGCAAAAAAATTATCAAACTGACTTCTGTTCTTTCTTTGTTCCTGAAAATAAAATAATAGAACTGGATACTATTTGGCCAATTGCCAAACAGACCCTTACAAAGCCATGGCTTTGCTCACTTATTTATCTACCATTTAAGATTTTGAACATGAGGAGTTTAATCGAATGCACGTGAAAAGTGATTAGAAGTTAGTATGGGACTTTATATTAGACTAATTGAATAAGTTTATTGGATCAGGGTTTACGATTGCATAATTTTGGTTAATTCATGATAGACAAGATTTTATTATGACTTTTATTCAATAAAAGGTTTTATTCAATCAATATGCAATCAATATGTTTTTTGTTAAATGACTAGATTTGGCTAAAGGTTTTATTCTTTATGTTATAACAGATGACTAGTCATTTCCTAAATTCTGGATGCGGATTTAGGAGGTGACGCAAACAATTTCCATCCATCGTTGTGATCCATAATCAAAAAATTACTTGAACTGTCGTCACATCACATATGGACGAAAATGTGCATATTATTAGACAAGAAAATAATTCGATACCTTACTTTGATTTACAACATATGATGGGCGGCAATTATTTGAACTACCCTGAAAATTTATTTTCTTGAAGGGGACAGTAAATTATTACAATAAGAGCTTTTTGAACGTAATGCTAAGGACGCCATCCCATAGGGAAGCATCCATTAAGTTCATGCGGGGAACATTGGACATCAATTCAAGCAATTAGTTCACATTGAACCCGCTTTAATTTTTTATTTTATTTGATCAGTCATACTCTATTCCTACTCTACACTCACTCTCAGACTTTTGCCTTACCTCTTGCAGGGCATGAGAGTCGAAACCCACTCCTGAAACTTACGCGTCCCCACCCTATCCCTCCTGAGAATGTGGGGATTTGAACCCCTCACCTCCCCCTTCCATGTTGGAAGGGTGGCCAAAAACATTGCCAAATTCAAAGGAGATATCTAAAAAAGACTGAAAATCCGTATTATCTCATGAACGGTAACACTTGCCACTAATTTATCGAGATATTTATTTGAATTTTATATTGGACATAGTTTTTACTCTGTCGTTCACAATTCCTTTTCATTTCCGTTGATTTGGACGTAGGTTGTTTAGAAAAAGAATGGGCAGGATGTGTATTACAAATGTTTCTGTATTCCCATACTTGGAAAGTGCCTTTTCTTCTATGTTACAAAGCTTTGGCCTTTTCTACGGCCGCGTTTAAGAATAGGGCTTCAACATTTAATTTAACCCGAGTTTTAGGAAGAATACGTCGTGATGATATAAAGGTGTTTTGCAATGTGAATGTGCGTTTTGCAGGTATTTTACAAGATAGAATTAAACCCTAGAAACTTGTTTAACAAATGATATCGACTGCACTATAAAAATTTCTCATTTTCAGAATGTGACAATTGATTAGACCTAAGTGCATTTTGCACGTTTTGCATTCATTAGTTATGTTGGATTATTTTGTACCTAAATGTTGTGCACATTAAAAGAGAAATAAAAGTTTACTACCTTGCTATCATGAACAGCATCTTATGGACGGCAATTATTGTACATCTAAGATTAAGAGTGTTTTGACATGATGTTTTGCACATCGGCCATGGTGAAGCATGCATAGAGGTTCAGCTTTGCAAAAAGGCTTTGCAACTTTAAAGATTCTTGGGCAAATGTTAGGGCGCTTGGCAAATTTTTCAAGGTCACTTTACAGAAATACTGGCCTTGATAAATTTGAAAGCCCAAGACGAAATGGGCTTTTAACATTTGCGAAAGGCCACTTCCTTAGGTAAATAAAAAAGAGTTTGTTCCAAAACTGCTCTCATCAGTATTTTCATTTCCATTTTTGCCCTCGTTCATCTTCTTCAAGTCGCAGATAGGTCGCTGATGAATCTCCACTAGATGGTCCATGAGATGGTCGCTAATGAAGCTCCATCGGCGAAGGTCTGACGTTCTAGATCTGAATCACTCTCAAATTGCATAAATTTGGCATCTTTAGCTTCATGGCATCACCTTGCCAAGGTCGTGCAACCCCAGCATCGCTTCACTTAGGTCACGCAACCCCAGACAAGTCGAGGCCCGGAGTGGCACAAGCTAGGCATGACTCGCCAAAGCTCCCGCTCAGCTTCTGCTAACAACATGTGTTGCGATGACAGTCGCTTAGCTAATGGTAGCTTCTGGTCACCACCGATGCTTGCCTACGATCGTAACCGAAGCTCATCCAGTTGCCGATGCTCCTCCCTCTCTGTGGATGCTATAGTTGTTTGCCCTCTCCTCCTTTTATTTATTTTTTACTTCTAAGTCAATTTATAAATTTTACGCCAAATCAATTTTCCAAATGCTACACCTCCCTTTAAAAATCTTTTGGCAAAATGGCTTTACATCCACTCAAAGCAAAATTAAACGCGGCTTAAGTTCGCATGCACGACAATTTAATATCACTTGAAGCAATGTTTTCCAAAAGGTTATCTATGCATTGAAAAATGTCGCAAATACTTTGATATTTTAATTTTAATATTTCGGAATGTTTTACATAGCCTTACTAGTTCTCGTCGCAATGTATTTGATGGAGGTCTAAAATATTGAAGTATCTTCGAGAACTTAATTAAACTAGTTAATCACTAATGTCCTTCCGGTACCTAATTTTGTTTAAATCCTAAGGTTTTTTGGATTTTTGAGGAGTTTTCCATGCGGAGAAAAAAGAAAACATTTTTTTGGGTCTTTTTCTATTTGTTTTGAACATAAGAAACATTTTTGCTTTTTTAATCTTTTTATGAAAATACTTTTTGGGGATTTTTTTAATTAAAATAATTTTTTTATTATAATAATAATATAATATATTAAAAACCACTCGGGTCGGATCCCCGGGTCGTCCACCCAAGACCCGGACGGGCCTGCAACATGGGCCCGGCCCGGGATTTTTTCTTTTTTAATAAAAACATAAAAGCCCAAACCAATTTGGCCCGTTTTCATTAAAAAAACTCCAGCCCAAAAGCCTACCCGGCCCACCACGCGTACAAACCCAACCCAGGCGGAAACCCTACCCAAACGACTACCCGAATCCGACCCGACTCCGTAGCCGCGACCCGGTACCTGCCCAAAAAAAAATCTACCCGATCAACGACCCAGATCCGCTCGACTTCGACCCGTCTTCTCCCTCGTCAACCCGGTTTTGCGGAGCCTTCGAGATCTGACGATCCACGGGGGAGGCAGCTGAGCTCATCGTGGTCTGAGCTCGGGCCTCCACCGACACTGCCTTGACCTCCGTCCGGCCGGCTGTTGTAGCCGATCCCATCGCCTGTCGCCACCCGTCGCCGCTGGTCACTGCAGACCCGGCGCTCACTTGGGATTTCCATCGAACGCCTGGCGGACACCGGTTGAGGAGGTCAAGGTGGAACCCGGGCGAACAGCGGGGACCGGCGGTGAGGCAGACTACGAACGGTCGAGGGCCGGAACTCGCGTGAAGCCGGCAGCTACGAGTCCCGGCCAGACGACCCCAGCACGCACAAACAAACAACCAAAAAAGGCGGACATTACCCTAGCTCACCGCAACAGGGGGCGCAGCGTCGAGGGGGTAGTCCGGTGTGGCCCGCGCAAAGAAAAGAGAAGAAAAGGCTAGGCTCCCCTGCTTCTTTTTTTTTTTTTATAAATAATAATAAATTATTATTATTATTATCCAAAAATAGGATATAAAAAAGGGAAAATAAAATAGAAAATAAAACTTAATGGATGCTAATAAAACTAAGATCTAGGTGATGCGAAAATCATTTTTATTAGGGCCAAATTGGTCTCTAATTTTTCATACAATTTTTATCATAAATTTTTAGCCAAATTTTAGGTATCAATAATATGTTAGACACATCACCGCCCGTGGTGGCCCTGCTGGTTAAGGCTTAGTACCCTATCCGGGAGGGGAGGAGTTTGAGACTTGCAGGCCGCGAAACGCGCGTCTTACCTACGCTTGGGGGTCAGCGGTGGGGGTCCCCGGCGCTCCAAGGTTTACTCTCCACCGCGAAGTGGCGTGCGGAGGTTCCCTGGGTACCAAAAAAAAAATAATAATATGTTAGACACACACATTTGAGGCTAATTTCAATCATTATCGTGCATTTTAGGCTTTGAATCCTAGATAATATTGTTCTCTTCATGTATTAGTATAATAGTATTGCTTTAATTCCACTTAAGATTGCTTGTGGGTCAAAATTGAAGGCCATGAATATGGCTCGAAAAAGTTGTTTGGGGTGGTTTAATGTGTGCCAAAGGTTCGATGAAATGCCCAAACCAAGTTTCGATCTTGATACGATCAATTCGTGCTTGGTTATTGTGATTTTCATGTTCTAAGCTGGTTCGTGTTCATGTAAACCAAGTATAGATCGATGTTGTGAATTATTATTATTTTTAAATAATAATAATTAGAAAATGAAAAATCTGAAAACTTTCAAAATAAAAAATACAAGATAGTATCAAATTAGGGTAGAAATGACATTTATGAAAAATTTCTAATTTAGTGCTATTTTTGGTATTTTACAACCATTTTTGTTAATAATTCACTTTGCATGGATAAGAATTATCTAGTACAGTTTCATGCATTTAGAGTGATTTCATCATATTTAAATTCTCATTTCGCTCATGGGTCTTGTGGCGCAATAACAAGAATATGTAATATTATTTTCTTGACTTGTATCGGGCTTTCATTTTCCGTATTTACCTTCAAGTCATTTTAATTTCTTAGGTGTTTACTTACCACACTACTTTTCATAAATTGAGTGTTAATATATTTCCTATATTAAGTTATAACTAGTCTCAATATTAGAGAAAACAACCCTACAAAAACATTTGCATGAACACTTATCGGCTTTGATACCTTAAGATTATAATTAGTAATCAAGAGTGAATGGCCACATAGATAAATAACATTTGGTTTAGCGGTACCAAAAAGGCGCCAATAAAAATATTAGCATAAACAAGCCCTCAAACGTAGAAACTCTAGTTGCGTAGGAATAGAGACGACAATCTCGCATCTCGATTGGTTTTTAAACGACTCCAAATGACTAGCGGCAACTCCCACTCCACAAAGAACATTTATAAGTTAAATCAAACTTAATTTAGAATCCAATTCCGCGCTATGTATGGGCTTGGGAGAGCTCATGCCCAATGAAGGGCCATCAGCCTGCCTTTTTGGGCATTACCCCTAGACCTCCTATTTTCCCCATCGAACAGAAACTGGAGGTTGCGACGATGTCTCAATCATCTTTTCATTTTTTTTCTAATAACACTTTCCTAATCCATCTCCTTTCTATGTTTTTCTAAAGGCCTCTGCTCAGGTTGCAAAAATCTAGATGAGAGAATCTCAAAAAATTCAAATCCTAATATTTTAAGAGACTAATCCGAAATTGACGGGACATCTCTAGATCCTAATGGGATATTGCTAGATTATAATGGAATATTTTATCTTTTTTGGTCGAAAAAAATTATATTCATTATTCAAAAGAATTTAGAAATACATAGTCTTCATGACAAAGCAAATCAAAACAAAGTATGAATGCTAAAAAATAAAGCCAAATCCAGAACATAAAGAGGATCGATGGAGCATTTGCAAAGTTAAGTACAAACTCGTTCCACATGAATAGATGTGTCAAACAAAATTGATGGCCGATCACCAAATCTCGTGTCTTTGTCAGTAATGAGTACACGCTGGAAATTCCTTCTTCAATAATTACGACATTGCTAGTTGGCAGTGCGTGCCTAGGTTTGCCTTCCTTTATACCATCGTCATACGAAAACAACCATAATATGTTAAACAAACACAAATCTAACATGTGGAGAAGCAAATCTTTGTAATTCAACGAGACGCCAAAACTCTTGTGATTATTATTAAAACTAGAGGCAGAAAACCTATACACTAAAAGGGCAGAGGGGCATTGAATCCCCGAAAGCATATTTGTTAAACTCCCATATTTAGAACTGGAGAAAATAGTACCCAAATCTAGAACTAGATCGAAAGAGCTCAAACTCTCAAATCAAGAACTAGACTGGGAATAGAAAACTCCCAACTCTAAATTGGGAGAGAAGAAAAAATAAGAAAGGAACAATAAAACATAAACAAAATCAACAAGAGAGAGAGAGGGGAGGTTTGTGAGAATATCAAAAAGAGCATTGAACTAGTAGATCAAGTCCGAAACTTCAAGAGGATATATTCTGTTGGGAAATTTAGGTCTCATTTCATATGGTTGAACTGAAAGAAATATTTTAAAAGCCATTCAATTTATCTGATAAGTTGCAAACAAGGCTGCTACTTCTGTTTGAATTTCATCATCAAGTTAAAGGAAAACATATCCATCTCGACAAGAAAATGATAACCAACAAGATGTATTTTGAATTTTTGAATTTCATATTTAAGGGCAAGTATTTCCTTGGAAGCGAAGTGATAACACATCTCGGCATTTATGAACCTTCCACTTTTAATTCTGCATATTCTCCTTTTTTTCATCTACTTCAAGAATGATTGATGCCCAATATTTTTCATTGGCATCAGTTCGAAGAATTTGTTGTTAACAAACTTTAAGAACATGAAAAATAAAAAAGTTCTTTATCTATAAGATTTCCTAATGATATGTTTACTAACGGATTATGCAATGCCGATGAAATGATTCACTTTCTTCTTCAAGGAGAGACGAAATGTTCAAAGAGAGAAACGGGGGCTTGTTGAACAATTGTCTAATTCAAGAGCAGAAATGAAGATTATGTAAAGTTTGATGCTTGAGAGTTTCCATCTTTAAACATGACTTCATTACAGCAAATTGAGAAGGTCAACTGAATATACGAAAAAGTGGAGGAACACCTCTCCCTTTTTTTTAGTGGTTGTGATGACGATTAAGACAAAATAATTAGAATGCACATTACACGATCAGTTGATTGGTTGGATCCAACAATTCAGTGTTTTTTTTTTTCTCTAGCTTGTGGCAAGAAAATTATCGTTCCATTCAGAAGGTGAGCGAGGCCTGTGGCCTTCAACGGGGCAACTCTAAGAGAGATTTCCTCCAAAAATGGGATGAAAGTATACTTTTACCCCTTAAATTTGTCCTGCACATACTATCGGAAAACATAGTTATAAAAAAATAAAAAATCAAGGGAATAATGCGTAATAGTTGACAGTTTAGAGTCGAATGTGTATTATTCTGAAATTCGAGGGAGTTTCATATAATTTCTCCTCATAGTAGGGAATCAGCTAGAAATTAAATGCTCATACCAAATATGATTCGCATTCCCTAGTTTCATAACTTTGGTTATGAAATGGTCATTCCGTTCCATAGGTTTATCACTTCTTCATAGGGAAAAAAAAAAAAAACAAGGATAAATGAATTTTGAGTACTTACTATGTGCATCAAAAATTAAATAAGATATGCATTGTAAAATAACTTATCATTAGAAATATGAATATTATTGTCTATTTCCTTCATCATGTGATTCATTTTTATAATTCATTATCCAATAGTGATTATATCTTCAATAAATGATTTTTTTTTCCTTTTCTTTAAATTGTCAATGGTGCTTGGTAGATTCTCCCACGACCGTTACTAAACTCTTGACAAGACAAGAACATATACAGTTAAGCAGACATAGTGGAAAAGCTCGAAAGCAAATTGGTTATGAAAGCGAGACTGAACTTGAGGGCTGATTGCAGACGCCTTGGCTCCCTTCCCCTGTTCAATCCCCGACCATTACTCTTCGGAGATTCTCGAGCCCTGGCAACAGCGAACCCTCCTAGCTTGGAGCTCCATGGTGTCCAGCGTCGGCGTCGGCACTCTGCCCCTGTCAGCTGCTCGAGGACAGAGACGGTGGCGGGGACATTCCATGCCACCGCAATCAAGAAAGGCTCTGTGCAGAATGCGAGCGTTGGCAACTAAGTCCTGGCTCTTTACGCGAAAGCTCGAAAGTCGGGCGATGCCCGGAAGCTATTCGGTGTATTGCCTGTGCAAGACGTCCGGGGTTGGACGATTCATCTATCCAGCTTCGCGCGCGATGGGTCTTGCGGGATGGTTTTGGATCTTTTCAGGGCTATGGTGATCGAGGTTGTTTGTCTGAATCACTTCACTTTGTCGAGTGTCTTGAAGTGTTGTTCGGGCTTAAATGAGCTCAAGCTGGGGAAAGTTGTTCATGGGTGGATCATCAGAAACCAAATTCACGTTGATGCAGTGTTGGCGAATACTGTTCTTGATGTTTATGTGAAATGTGGGGATGTTGCTGTTGCGGAGAGGTTGTTTGATTTGATGAGAAACAAGAATACCATTTCTTGGAATGTAATGATCGGTGCCAACCTACGTGATGGAGATACAGAGAAATCGTTTGGTCTATTTCAAAGGATGCCTTCCAAAGATGTCGCTAGTTGGAATACGATTATAGATGGGCTTATGCAAAATGGACTAGAAAGAAGTGCACTGGAATTGCTTTATGAGATGAAGGAAAAAGGACTAGTGTTTAACGAGGTGACCTTTTCCATAGGGGTGGTAAATGGGTGGGTCGGGTCCGGTCCGGTCGAGTATGAGTCAAGTCAAAAATGGGTCGATTCATATTTGACCCATTTAACCTGTTCTAACCCATATTCTTGTAGTGTAAATCTAATTGTTGGAGAAATCTTCTTGAAGTGTTTTGAAGTTGACAAAACGTTTCTATCAGTCTAGTCTGAAGGCTTGCAGACTCTGTTATTTAAATTCTGAAGACTTCCGGACAGCCAGACTCAAGACTCAAAGTCTATCCTCATTGACAGTCTCTAATCCGTTGAAGAAAGGTTATCCAGAACTGGATGTTTCGTTAAGGATTTAACCTTATCATCTGGAGAAGATCTCGTGGCTGGAAAAGACGTAACATAATCCTTTGATTGATCAAGATTGATTCGATGATTGAAGATTCGATGATTGTCTAAATATTATTGGAAAGTTCTACTTTTGGAAACCAAGATCCTGATTGTATGGGCGAACAGGATTGATGGGCTATCAACACGTTCCTTTAATAGCTTGAACAATCTTCCTAATTGATTCCGTCCAACGGGTAGATTGGAGGAATTCCTTTGGTAAGTGCCAACGGGAATGATGGCATAAAGGAATATATAAGGAAGACGGTCTTAGTTGTTCAAGGTGTGCGCGATAGAAGAATTCCAAAGTCTGAAGCTCCTTTTTGTTTAGACAATTCCTTTGAGCGAATACTTGTATACAAAAGAGATTCTATATTTGTGAGAAACCTTGAGGAGGTGTGGTAGAATATCTACACTGTGGAATCAAGGCAAAGCTGTGCTGTAACTTCTCTTTTGATCATAGTGAAATCCAGCCAGTGGGCTGTCAGTGCGGAAGAGTGGACGTAGCCTTGGAATAAGCCGAACCACTATAAATCCTGTGTTCAATTTTCTCTTCCTCACTCTCTTTACCTTGATCATATTTCATTTTATCAATCAAGAAAGAATTTCCTTTCTATCGTTTGCTAAGAATCGCTTCCGTATTTCGATAAATTGATTGTGCACCTATTCACCCCCCTCTAGGTGTTTATACTAGCTATCACAATTGGTATCAGAGCTCGTGTACTCACTTTGTTTGAAGTGTTTTACTTCAGAGTTAAAGATCCATGGCTAGTATGCTAGCACCAGGGCTGATGGAAGGGCAAAGCAATACCAGACCACCCTACTTTGATGGAAAGGATTACAACATCTGGAAAAACAAGATGAAAGCTTTCCTACGATCAAAGGATCCTCTGGAATGGGACATTGTAGAAAAAGGAATTACTCCTACAGCTGCATCAGTCTCTGAAAGAAGGAAAGAAACTGTTGAGACCAGCGGAATGACTCAGGAAGAGATAAACAAGAGACAAGCACTTGATGCAAAAGCAATTTACTCTTTATATTGTGCTTTGTCACCAACTGAATATAATAGAATATCTTCTTGTGTTACAGCAAAAGAAGTCTGGGACAGATTGCATATCACCTATGAAGGAACAGATCGAGTGAAGGAAACCAGAATTAACATTCTTCTCGGTCAATATGAAGCCTTCAAAATGAAACCAGGAGAATCTATAACTGACATGTTTAGCCGTTTTACAGATATTGTCAATGGTCTTGAGAATCAAGGACAAAAAATTTCTGATCCCATGAAGGTAAACAAGCTACTGCATGGACTCTCCAAGGATTGGAATCACATAAAGACTTCGATAAGAGAGACGCAAAGAATTATGACACTATCTGTCGACGAGCTGATTGGAACTCTTCAGTCTTATGAAGTGGAACAAATCAATGAAGATGAAGATCCAAAAGGTAAGAAATCCATTGCATTAAAATCAAATGATGATTCTGATGATACAGATTCTGAAGATGATTTGGACGATGAGGAGCTTGCTCTCATAATAAGAAGATTCAGAAAACTGAATAGAAAATGAAGAAGGTTCAACTCAAAGAAACAAAGCTTTCAAAGGCAGCAGACCAAGTCTATTGATGATGAGGAACCAAATAAAGATGTAGTCTGCTTTGAATGCAAGAAAAAGGGACACATCAGACCCAATTGTCCTCTTCTGAAGAAGAAGAGAGGAAAAGCTGAAAAATTTCGAAAAGCTTTCAAAGCCAAAACCTGGAGTGATACAGAGTGTGAAGAAAGTGATAATGAATATGCCAATCTATGTCTGATGGCACAATCAGACTCAGACTCTGGATCAGACTCTGGATCAGACTCAGACAGTGAATTTGAGGCAAGTAATTTTAAAATTCCTGTCAAAGTTTCTAAATACATTGATGAACTATGTTTTAGTCTTAAGACTTCTCTCAAAAGAATTTCCAAACTGAAAAAGGAAAACTCAGCTCTAAAACAAAAGGAAAATGTTTTAGTAGAAAGAGTTAAAAGTCTAGACTTGACTGTTTCCACTCTTAAAGAAAATGAAGATAATCTTTTAAAAGAAAATGTTTTTTTAAAAAACAGACTTATCAAATATTTCAAAGAAATTTTCAATAGGGTCTGAAAAACTTGAAAAAATTCTTTCAGCTCAAAGACCTTACTTCAATAAGTCTGGTCTAGGTATGTCAGCAGAAACAATTCCCTTGATTGATTTTCCTAAAGTAAAAGAAAGAATTAAGAAAAGACCCTCGAAAGAGGCTTACAAAAATCATTTCAAGAAAGTTTTTGTAAAACCTGTAGGTAGAAATGCTCTCAGATGTTCAAAGTGCAACAGTCCGGATCACTTTGAAAAAGAGTGTCCTATGGTATGGAAACCTGTTAAGAAAGTATGGGCTAATACTGTTTATCTTAATAACACCAAAGGACCCAAGAAAATTTGGGTACCAAAGAAAGCTTGAGACTTTATCTTAAATGCAGGTCTCCGTCAAGAAACAGGTAAGAAATTCATTTAAGCCAATAAATCATGTCTCTACTAATTATGTACTACAGTTGTTGCATATGGATCTCTTCGGACCAACCAGAACACAGGGTATTGGGGGTAAGAAATATTGCCTAGTAATTGTTGATGATTACTCCCGTTTTACTTGGGTATATTTCCTTGCAAGTAAGTCCGAAACCTTTCGTATTTTGAAAAATTTGCTAAAAAGGTTCAAAATGAAAAAGGATGTGTTATCTCTAGTATAAGAACAGATCACGGAGGTAAATTTGAAAATCAAGAATTTACAAAATTTTGTGATGAATCTAGCTTTAAGCATGTGTTCTCTTCTCCATATACTCCTCAGCAAAATGGAGTTGTGGAAAGAAAGAACAGATCTCTTCAAGAAATGGCTAGAACTCTTTTAATTGAAAGTAAAATTTCTTCACGATTTTGGGCTGAAGCTATATCAACAGCATGCTATATCATCAATAGAGTCTTCTTAAGACCTATTCTACAGAAAACCCCTTATGAGTTATTCAAAGATAAGAAGCCTATTGTTTCATACTTTCATGTATTCGGTTGCAAATGTTTTATATTGAAAAATGCAAAAGATCGAGTTGGTAAGTTTGAAGAAAGATCAGATGAAGGTATCTTCCTTGGATATTCTACTTCAAGCAAAGCCTACAGAGTCTAGAACAAGAAGAGTCAGTCTGTGGAAGAGTCAATGAATGTCAAATTTCAAGACTCAACGCAAGATGAATCAAGTCAGACTCATCAAGAAGAGTCTGAACTTGCTCCAGATCCTCCAAAGTCTATAACTCAAAAAGCATCTCAGACTCTGGAAAACCAGCATCAGGTTGCTCGTGAAGATCTAAACAAAGTGAGAGATCATCAACCAAATACATCAACAAGTAACTGGAAGCATAAGTCCAGTCATCCCAAAGATCTTATTATTGGCGAAATTAATGAAGGAATTCGCACCAGATCAAAAAGGCGAGAAGAGTCTAGTGATGTGGCTCTCGTTTCTGAAATTGAACCAAAGAGCATAGAAGAAGCTTTATCTGATAAAAGCTGGATTGAAGCTATGCAAGAAGAGCTCAGACAGTTCAACATTAATGATGTCTGGGAATTAACATCCAAACCAAAAGGTAAAACTGTTATTGGAGCTAAATGGGTGTTCAGAAACAAGATGAATGAGAAAGGAAAAGTTGTACGAAACAAAGCAAGACTCGTGGCCAAGGGATATACGCAAGAAGAAGGATTAGACTATGATGAGACTTACGCTCCAGTAGCAAGGTTAGAAGCTATTCGACTATTACTTGCGTTTGCCTGTTATAAGAATTTCAGGTTATTCCAAATGGACGTCAAAAGCGCCTTCTTAAATGGATTTATCCATGAGAAAGTTTATGTGGAACAACCACCAGGGTTTGAAGACCCAAAGAAGCCAGACTTAGTCTTCAGACTGAAAAAGGCTTTGTATGGTTTAAAGCAAGCACCTCGGGCTTGGTACGACAGATTAAGTAAGTTCTTAATACAAAATGGTTTTGTCAAAGGTAAAGTAGATACTACTTTATTTATCAAAAAGGAAAACAAAAGTTTCTTACTTGTTCAAATATATGTGGATGATATTATTTTTGGATCATCTAATGAAAGTTTGTGCAAGAAATTTTCTAAGTCTATGCAGGATGAGTTTGAAATGAGTATGATGGGAGAATTAACATTCTTTCTTGGTCTTCAAGTAAAACAATTGAAGGAAGGAACTTTTATTTATCAAGAAAAATATGTTAATGATCTTGTCAAAAGGTTTGGACTGGAGAAGTGCAAAAAGACCGACATACCAATGTCAAGTTCTTTAAAGATAGACAAAGATGAAGAAGGGAAGAAAGTTGATCAAAAGCTGTACAGGAGCATTATTGGATCACTTCTTTATCTTACTGCTTTTAGACCTGACATTTTGTTGAGTGTTTGCATCTGTGCTAGGTTTCAATCAGATCCTAGAGAATCTCATCTCAGTGCTGCGAAACGCATCATTAAATACGTTGCTTCATCATCAAGCATCGGTCTTTGGTATCCTAAGAAGGGAGACTTTAATCTTCTGGGGTATTCAGACGCAGATCTGGTCGGTTGCAGAGTTGATAGAAAGAGCACTTCGGGAACTTGCCAATTGCTTGGAAGCAGGACAGTGTCTTGGTTTTCAAGGAAACAAAGCACTGTGTCTCTTTCAACAACAGAAGCAGAGTATGTAGCTCTTGGAAGCTGTTGTTCGCAAATTCTATGGATAAAACAACAGCTAAGAGACTTTGAAATTGAAGACTCATGCACGGAGATTAATTGCGACAACACCAGCGCTATCAACCTCACCAAAAATCCAATTCTCCATTCAAGAGCAAAGCATATAGAGATTTGACATCACTTTATTAGAAACCATGTTCAAAATGGAGATGTTTCAATTCAATTTGTTGACTCAAAGAATCAACTGGCGGATATATTTACAAAGCCTTTGGAGAAAAATCAATTTGAATCTATACATTCCAGACTCAACATTTTGAGGTATGAGGATATCAAAGTCTAAAGACTTTCAGACTCAGGCTTACAAGACTTTATCTGAAAGACAGTCTTGGCACGACCGTCAGACTGTAAGTCTTTCTCTCTCTAATCTTATCTTGAAAAGGTACGATCGTCAGACTGTGTTTTAATTGTTGCTATATTTAATCGACGTAAGTATTGCATCGTTTCATTTTGAAATGGTTATTTTTGCGGAAGAAGACAGTTATTTTGAAAAGGCATTTTTTTTTCCTTTGTGACAGTTCGTTTATTTCTCTTTTTAACCGATCGTGCATTGTCTATTCCTCTTCACTTCACTCTTGAAAACCCTAGAAAGCATCGATCCTCCATTCCCATTTGTCTTCTTTATTTAATCTTCAAAAAGTTGTCATCTTTCCTGGGAAAGTCAAGCAAGGAATCTTCCAAAAACTGAGAAAGATGTCATATTCAAGAAAGTCTTCGAGAATCGCAAGCAGGGGACCACGGCGAATGAGTGAGGGGCCTACGCACTTCCATCTTACTGAGGAAGAAGTGAGTCCAGAACAGCAAGCGAGCCCACAACATTCTCAGCAGCGTCATTCTCCACCATCTAGTCCTCAAGGCGTTGTTCATCAACATCAGAAAGAAATCATCAAGGATGCAGACCCCGTAAGAGTTCAAAAGCCCGCTTTTATTTACAAGCTATATCGTGCCTTAAAAGGAACTCGTACTCCTTTGAACTATGTTGATGACTTTCTTAAAGACAAAGGATATAGGAACGAATATATCTTTCTGCGAAAAATGGAAAGTTTGGGAATTGCTCGTAAATGGGTGGCTAAGGAAACCCTTGCGAATATCCCAAGTGATTCTCGTGATTGGGGGCCGAATCCTGTAGATGGGAATGATGATGATAATTTGTACATCCTATTTCAACCGAAAATGGGTATTGCGGCTGAAATTCAAGGAAAAAGGGGAGATTTGTTCAGATCAAATGAACAAAAGGATCTGTACTCGAAATTGCTTAAGCGTGGGGTAATAAACCCTTGGAGTGTGGATTTTGATTTTCTGGATGCTGTGAATGTGAACTTGAGGGAAAAGTTCAATCAATTTCAACTTGAAAAGTTCTGATCTGACAATACAGAGGCTTATGTTGAATTAACTGCATATTTCTATTCAAATCTTAGCTTTTTGGATGCGAATAGATTCTCCTTCAGCGTTAAAGACCAAGATTATGTTGTGGATATGAATATGCTGGCAGATGTGTTAGGAGTTGAAAGAGGAAAATATCAACCGATCAAAGTTTCCATTGCTCGAGCGACACTTGAACTGGTGAAGGACAGGAGAACAGATGAGAAGATCACCTACTTAAGGATGAGTACATTCAACATCTTGCTTCACAAGATTGTGATTAATTGCCTCCGACCGAAATCAACCTCCAAGACTGATGTTTCAAGTTCAGAGGCCAAGCTGATATATGCCATTCTCTTTGGAAAAAGGTTTTCTCTCCCTCACATTGTTATGTTTCACATGTATAGAGCAATGATGAAGGACAGAGGTCAACTCCCTTACCCAAGCCTTGTTACGAAGTTATTCAGACATCTGAATATTCAGCCTCCACAAATCTTTTGTGTTCGACCATGCGATCATATGGTGGTAGGACTGAAAATGGTGACCAAAATGCGTCTGAAGGAACTGAGCAAGGAATTGGAGAAATTCAAGGAGAAGACTCCTGCCAAATCTCATCAAATCTCCTCTACATCTAAGAGAAAAGGGAAGGAGCCCATGGTTGCTCCATCCAAGAGAAGAAGAGCTCTCCTCGTTGAGGATGAAGATGATGACGAAGACATCACCATCTCTGCAATGGCTTTGAAGAATTTAAGTCGTCCTGTTCCATAGAAAGAATCGGAACAAATGACGAAAGAAGCAGAGAAGGAAGAAGAAGAAAGAGAAGCTGAAAAAGAAGCAGAGGAAGAAAGACCTGAAGAAGAAAGAAGAGAAGAAGGAGAACCTGAGGAAATCTCTTCTCCACCTGTAGGCATGGAAACAGGGGGAGATCAGGAGAAAGGAGTGAAGTCTTCATATCCTGATGCAAGTGAAGGAGTCAGTCGCTCGCCTGCAGACCCAGAGGATGTTTATGCATCTCAATTTCCAGGGGAAGGTCATGAAGCTTCATCGCCAAACCTGCGAGATCATGCTGATCTACCATCGTCTGCATTTACTCCATCAGATCGAGCCGAAGCAAGTACTCAGACTAATAATGGAGCAGATTTTCGCAGAATCATGGATATTCTCTTGGAAATGCGAGGTCAAATTTATGCCTTGGGATGCGAAGTTCAAAGCTTGAAGAATGAAAGTCAAGCTTCTTCCTGTTAATTGAATGAGAAGATGCAAGCCCTCTCTGTTCAGAATCAGACCAATGCCAAGAGTGAGGAGATTGCACAGCTGAAGGAAGACTTCAAAAGGCTGGAAGGCATCGTTCAGTCTATGGAAGATTTCCAGCTTGTCCGCATTCCCAAGCAATCTTAAATTCATCTCATCCTTTTTAATGATGACAAAAAGGGGGAGAGATGTTAGATTTGATTAAATTTTCAATCATTAAACTTTTAACTGTTTGTTGGATTGTTGTTGTTTAAACTCTGTTTGACAGACTTTGACTTTGTTTTGTGTCTGGATGAGAACTGAACTAGACTTGGACCTGACTGCTTCTATTAACGAGTATTGATATCTTATGGATGGCTTTATCATATACTAGACTAACCTATTTTCTATGGTTGCAGATTCTAGTGTTATTTTTTTGGCCATTTATCTCTATAAGATATGCATATGTGTTTGAGAAATGTTTTGCAGGTCAAAGTTATCCAAATCTGCAGGAAAGTTTTGTCACCATCAAAAAGGGGGAGATTGTTGGAGAAATCTTCTTGAAGTGTTTTGAAGTTGACAAAACGTTTCTATCAGTCTAGTCTGAAGGCTTGCAGACTCTGTTATTTAAAGTCTGAAGACTTCCGGACAGCCAGACTCAAGACTCAAAATCTATCCTCATTGACAGTCTCTAATCCGTTGAAGAAAGGTTATCCAGAACTGGATGTTTCGTTAAGGATTTAACCTTATCATCTGGAGAAGATCTCGTGGCTGGAAAAGACTTAACAGAATCCTTTGATTGATCAAGATTGATTCGATGATTGAAGATTCGATGATTGTCTAAATATTATTGGAAGATTCTACTTATGGAAACCAAGATCCTGATTGTATGGGCGAACAGGATTGATGGGCTATCAACACGTTCCTTTAATAGCTTGAACAATCTTCCTAATTGATTCCGTCCAACGGGTAGATTGGAGGAATTCCTTTGGTAAATGCCAACGGGAATGATGGCATGAAGGAATATATAAGGAAGACGGTCTTAGTTGTTCAAGAAGTGCGCAATAGAAGAATTCCAAAGTCTGAAGCTCCTTTTTGTTTAGACAATTCCTTTGAGCGAATACTTGTATACAAAAGAGAATCTATATTTGTGAGAAACCTTGAGGAGGTGTGGTAGAATATCTACACTGTGGAATCAAGGCAAAGCTGTGCTGTAACTTCTCTTTTGATCATAGTGAAATCCAGCCAGTGGGCTGTCAGTGCAGAAGAGTGAACGTAGGCTTGGAACAAGCCGAACCATCATATTTCATTTTGTTAATCAAGAGAGAATTTCCTTTCTATCGTTTGCTAAGAATCGCTTCCGTATTTCGATAAATTGTTTGTGCACCTATTCACCCCCCCTCTAGGTGTTTATACTAGCTATCACACCATTTTAGTGGCTGGTCTCTAACAAACTCCATCTCCTCTCCCAATCCCAACTCTTTCCACCACCTGAAACATAGGAAACGCATGAGTAAATACTATATCTAGAGGACATTATAGTATACTCATATATATGAACAAACATAGAAGTTGAATGCCAACTTTTGAGATATATAAATATAGCATCTCATTTCCGCATCGATATTCTTGAATTAGGGCCAACTATTGAATGCCCGTCTTTTATTATATGTTGGTCATCTATTGTCCTTCAATTGAGCATAAATTTGCATAAATAAGTCATTAGTTACTCATGTATTAATTTGGTGAATCTCCTTCCGATGCAAAGATTGAATGATTCTTCCCTCTCTATTTGCCACTTCTAACAAATCTTCTATCCATGAGTTCGCGACAGGCATATCGTTTACAATACTTAGAGGAGCTAGCGATCTTGCGAAGCTCTTGCGATATGGATATCGCAATGTACTTTCTATCATTCTCACTTGTTTGGGATCAAGATCGCATGTCAACAATTCGTTGAGACACTTGCTGCTAAAGCATTCAGCTTCGTCGAGTATATCCACTCCTTCTATGCTCATTTGTGATGCTTCATATAATTCCATCATTCCCTTGGCGTTTCCTTCCAGTTTCATAATAAAACCTTTTCCCTTATCCTTGAAGTATTCGAACACATCTGCATAAAAAGCATAAGGACAGTAGTACATCGAAAAGTATAGTCTGCTATCTAATTTATAAGTTGCATCATTCAAATTATGATATGAAAAAAAAAAGTCCTAAATTGGCTAAAACTATTTCATCATATGTAAATTTTAAATTTTTTAATGCAAAGAAACTTAAAAGGAGAAAAAATGGAAGAAATGGGCAAATCAACTGAAAAATCTAGGTTTTATCATTTTGGTTTCAGTAATATGAATGATTAGATTAGACAAGATTCCCTCCAAGTTCTTACTTTCCATTTTAAATATAACTCCAGAAAATTAATGAATTGCTTAATATCTGGCATAAGTCCTCACATGTAACATGCATTGATAGATACCCATTGGAAAGCTCATCTCAATTAAACATTTCCAATTCTTAAGTAAACAAAAAATTCAGAAGATCAGCTTTTTTTTTCTTTTTCTCCATTTTCATCCTTAAAAAAAAAAAAGAGGAAAATTTGGGGCTTCCACTTGACTAGACATAACAAAAACAAATATATGTCTTATGTTGTTATGGATCAACAGAAATATTTTATTTTGCTATTGCAATCGACTTGAAACTCGTGGGTAACAAACCTGCAGGCACATAATAACCTTCTTGCCGAAGAAGTCGAAACCCGAGAGCGATCTCATAGACATCATCTTTGCCATGATTCAGAGAGGTAAAATGTGTGTATTGCCACTGTAGAGTGGCTTTGATCTGTTCTTGGAATAGGGATTTGATTCCCAGCTGCATAATCATGTCAACAATGATCAAACTTTCTACGGGCTCACTCACCACATTATTCAAAAAACCTGTAATGCTCTTTACTTTTTCTTCATGTTTGATCCGAGAATCATCCTGCATAGTGGAAATCTAGAGTTACAAGTGAAGTTAATGTTATAATGCCAAAAAAAAAACAAAAAATCTGGATTGAACAAAATTTGCTATACTTTTTATAATGTAAATGTAAAAAATTATTGTAATGAAGCAAAAATAAATAAATCAGCAAAAGTTCAAAAGAGCAAAGCCAAGCGCAATTGATGAAATAATTAACTGATAATTTTTCTTTGTCATATATGGTAATTTAGTCTGAGATTATTTTTTTCTGTTGATATTAATATTATAATAGTAAAGCTTAGTATGCTTACATGTACTAGGACATATTATCTGACCTTATAAGCCAGTCCAGGTTGAAATTGTCTCAAATGGTCAAATCTAACAGGGAGTTAAAAAGTTGGTTTTCTATTGCAGATTCATTCCAACTGAACCTGGAGAGAAGTCATTCTTACTTCCCTGCATGTATCGGTAAATAGGCTTCCTTGTTATCCTATTTTGGTTTTTTTTTTTTTTTTTTTTTTTTTTGTACTTCTCCTTCTATCACACATAGGCCAATGAAGAATCCAAAGAGGCGTTGGAATATAAGGCAATCCTCGACGCGGCCCATTTCTATGACATGACACGTAATTATAAACAAATTCGGGTTTAGTATATAAATGGTTAATGTCATAAATGGATCAATAGTTTAAGGCAAAAAAAAAATTGTGTCTTAAGAGGGCGCACCACTTAAACCATTCAAATACGAATCGATATATTTAAATTTACGTGTTAATTCGTCATTTTTTGATACTACACATTTAGATATGATTCGTAATCATACATAAAGAATTTTGTTTCCTTAAAAATATATTAAAATTATACACATGTCAAAAATAATAAAAGGTGAAACAAAAACATATTTAAGATACTATAGAAACATAATATTAGCAGATATATTAAATAGTACAATTCAGCTATAATGAAAAGTGAAATCGGGGAACTTGTTGAAACGTCCTAATAGTGTTAACATGGATTCCGTGTACAAATGTGTTTATGTCGGTCTTGTTGTAAACGAGTTATAACATCATGTTCTTGTCAATACAAGAATACGGTGACCGTTTGATAATCATTTAGCAGTGTAAGTCGTGCCCTGTGACCCATTTTGTTAAGCGCATCGTATTCTTGTCAAGACAATTTGACACATTTAATAAACATGTGATGTTCAGATTAGTCATATTGATATTATACCCAATGTCAACGCGATATAATTAATATGACAAGACACAAATTTCCGGCCCTAGACAAGGCCATCGCGCCCGCAGCAGGAGCTAGGTGATCAGAACAAGCTTGGGTTATTTTTTTGCCATAATATTTGTAATTCCATGTATAGAGATTTAGTAAAAATTTATATTTATCCTCTATTATCTAAAGTTTTGTGTCCGATGACCCAGGAGACATCCCCCCTTTCACTAGACGTGTTACACATGCCCTACAAAATAATGCTTGCGAGGCAAACACTACGTCTGTGATTTTCTTTTCTTTTTTTCTCACGAGCTGAGGAAGGAAAAGAAAAGGTGAAAATGAAATGCTAAGATCAGTTGATTTACCAGATGAGTTGGCTCTTTGTCACTGCTCGATGATTGCATTTGGTTAGGTGGAGACATTATGAAGCTGGAATCGGTGGTCGAACAATTCACAGTACTAGTCACAGGGAGAGAAGTGCAAAGATTTTTTGAGAATGGGACATGGCGGTTTAGCCGAAGCACAAGAGGGAAAAAAATGCCTTGATGGGAGGTTGATTTTGTCACACCCCAAATCCTAGCAAAAATGGGTATGACATGGTCATCCTTCTGTCTGAAGGACGTAATCTCAAACTATACCCAAAAACCTGCATCCAAAAGTCCTCATCGTTAGCACTCTTGTATTATCGCCACTAACCGAAGAACCTAAAAAAATTGGGAAAAAAAGGGATGAGCAACCGTAATTCACTGAGTAGTATGAATTTTCTAAGCAGAACAACCTCCACATTACACAACTAAAACTCAAAGACATGATTTATTTATGCCAATCCAAAATATAATAACTTATAAGAATAAAATGAGTATATAATTTATCGACCTTGCTATATTAATAGCAAAAGTTCTTATTCATCCATAATATCAAAACAAGTATCGCTACTTCAATTCAATAATAAAACTTGTCATATCTTATGTCAATGGTTTATTTCATTTTCCAAACTCCTACCACATCACATCTTAATGCCCTAGAGTTGGCTCCCACGAAATTGCATCATCGTGCAACACTTAGCCCTTAATCAACACATATCAATAGTACAAGACTCTAAAGTTGGCTCCCACGAAATTACGTTATCGTATAACATTTAGTTCTTGACCAACACAAGTAAATGGTATAAGACCCGAGAGGTGGCTCTCATGAAATTACATTATCATGTAACATAATAATCAACGTGTATCAATAGTACAAGGTCCAAGAGGTGACTTCCACATGACTCGAGTTGCCATGTAGCATTTAGTCATTGTTTACAAGACTTTAGAGTTGGCTTCCACGAAATTACGTGATCTTGAATTTGTACCCTAACTCTAACAACTAATCTGATTGGAAGAACGAGGGGCACAAGCACTTACTAGGGATTGCAAATCGGAGTTTAATCGGCTTTGGTGAGGTCTCCGTAGCAAAAACCTTCCTCTTTCTTCGTTGTTCTTTCTCTCTTTTTCTTTTCTTTCTTTCTTAGCGAGCTCTCTATCCCAAGCGCTCCTTTTTCCTTTAAATAGTTGAAGTCCACTTTCCTTCATTTGTTAACTTTTCGACCTTTCCCTTTTTTTTTTCTTTTTTCTTTTTTCCAATATAGGTCTCACTATCTTTTGACAAGTATTGCAGATTTTCTTTTTATTAAAGGTTATACGACCGTAGAAGGTAGCCAAGCATTGTTTCCACCAACAAGAGCCGTCCCCGGTAATCCCCTAATAGGCGCCCAGTAGGACTGCATTCTTTATTTTTACTTCATGTGCCTATAAGCCTCATCCCCCTTATTGGTAGTGAATTTTTTTTTTCTTTTCTAACTACCGAGGAATAAGAATGATTTTATACTAAAGAGAAGTTAAACTTTATGCAAGCCACTTTACCAAAAAAAACTTTATGCAAGCCATAGGTGGTAGCCAAGGGTTGTTTCTACCAATGAGGGCCATCCCCAATAATCCCCTAGTGGGGGCCCAGCAAGATGACGTTCTTTATTTTTAGTCGCCATGCCCGCAAGTCTCATCCCCCTTGTTGGTAGTGAATATTTTTCTTCCCCAACTACCAGGTGTGAAGATTTGGTGAGGCCACTGTCAACTATTCTAAAAACTTAAACTTTTAGATGAATGCATGGTTTAATATTTCTTTATTCTAACACCAAGGAATACCGACAATTTTATATTAAAGAGAAGCTGAATGTTGGTAACTTCTCCCTTCAATATCATTCCGACACCATGTTCTCCCTAGAGAGTCAATTGAATGTACAAATGGCCTATTTTTAGTGAAAAACAAAAAGTGCCTAAAATATATTGATGGTAAGATGATAGTGGGACGATACTATTACTCGTAAGAGAGCAATGGTATTGTGTAGACCACATATTTTTCAAGCTTGGCACAATCATAAAATAAGGAAATAAAAAAATAACATTTATACACTTGTAGTTTTTTAAAAAATCTGTTTCATCAAGAAAATTGGGGGGGGGGGGGGGGGGAAGAGGTTGATAGTCAAACTTCTTTTGTGATGTGGACATCGAGCCATGTTGAGGATGAGGTTCTATAGACCCGTTGTCTATTCCAATTGGTTCGATCACTCAAGCGCGGACCAAGCAATTCAACAAGTTGTTGGCATCATGGTTCATGATCTTTGGCGTGGAGATAACATTGGATCAAATCTTAAAGAATCTTGAAAAATCTTAACGCAATCTTTGGCATGGAGATGACCTTGGATTGAATCTTGAAGAATATTGGAAACTTTGGCGCAATTTGATTATTTGGTTACCAAATATTTGACCAAGTCAATAAAATTATCTTCTTGTTTAGGCATATTCTAGAATAGGAAGCATTAGATCTCCTAAATTGTGGCCAAACTAAATTAGGGTTTTGGGAGCTGGTTTGGCCGAACTCTAGGGCTGGTTTTAGGGTTTGTGTGTGTCGCGACCAAATTTTTGGGTGAATCACTTAGGATTTGGCTAATGGACTACTAAGTCTAGACCTAGCTCGGACCCTCCCAAGTCCATACCAATTCCCGACTTAAGTTTAAATATCTAGCATGCAAAAGGCTGTCGCCACTAATCAATTTACGGTAGATCGATTAGACACCTAAGTAAAATAATGAGAAAATTATTTCGCCTCTACGAACCATAGATTTTCAATATTGGGACTTGATTACACTAGATTTCTCTAACGCCCTTTCAATACCTTTCTCCTAAAAAAACAATTGTTTGATAAACAGCTTGAATTGATTTTAATTTATCTCCCTAACATGTAAGACGATCATGCGGGTGCGTAAACCACTACTTTAACACCTAGATAAAGCAGTGAATAAATGGCAGGACTTACCTCATAACAACGAAAACATCTGCAATGTTAGATCAGAATTCATATTAACAATCCTAGATATGACTTCTAATTAACACGCAATTTCTTTTTGTTTTCATTTTTTTCATGAAAATCATGCTCTATGCAATGCAATGTTACTAATCTAACATGTGACATGGCAATATGATCTAAACTACATGACATAAATAAAATGTAGTCTATACTAAAGAATGAAAGTGATTTATTCTAAGACAATTTTTTTTTTGTATTTTCCATGAAATTTCAAAATTAGAAATAATTGCAAAAATTATCTAGCTAGATTAAGATTTTATCTAACTTATATTAATGATTAGGTCAGGATAAACCCTAATTTAAACCAAGATATTATCTTAACTTAACAATCCATAACCTAAGATGCAGTCTATCTAAAAAAAAAATTAATCTAAACTTAAATTGAATTAAAAACTATTATCTAGAATTAAATTACGTACAATTTTATCCTAACATGCAATGACGTGCAAAGAATGCCATAATTCTTGATTTTTTTTATTAACTTAGAAATTAAGAATTGTCAAATAATTTAACGTGCAACTTAAGTTTTTTTTTTTTAAATAGCAACCTAAATTGATTTATTTTTTTATTTTAAAAATTCGAAATAAAATTCCTATTCTAAATATGCAAAAACCCAAAAACAAGAAATCTAATCTAACTCACATTTATTTAATTTTTTACGAAAGCAAAATTAATTTAAACGACTCGAATGCAAATCGTAGCCAAATAAGATTGATATCCAAAAATTGACGAACCATATCTCGTGCATGAGATCGAGTTAGCCAATTTTAAATAAATCGGGAATCGAATCTCAAGCGTGAGATCGAATTAACAATTTTTCAAGCGATTGTGATTGCGATTGCGAGTTGGAATTCGAGCGCGAAAATCAGACTATCAATCCCAAATTTCATAAGCAATTTCGTGTCAGGAGCTTCAATATTACATTAAGGAACAATTATACTAAACAAATAAAGCAAAATGAAATGAAATAATAAAAATAAAATAAAATAGAACAAACTGATTTTTCTTTTTTTCCTTTTTTGCTTTTGCTTTCCAAACAACGTTGGCAGCTTATGGTGGGTCACCTATGTCGGAGCTCCGGCGAGAGGGACCAGCAGGCGAGATGGGCTAGCAATTGAGAGCTGTTGCGGCGTCCCCGTCGCCGTCGTGAGCTGCTGCAGGGACGCGGAGGCGCAGTGACCGGCGTGGGCTGGCAGATGGGACAGGCAGACATGCTCACCAGTTGATCATCCCTCATCATACTAAACCAGCCAGAAAGCAATTAGTCAAGTCTTGAGCATGTCTCCCCCTACAAACATTATTCTAAACAAATAACTTTCTTCCACATCGTCTGACATGGATATGTACTTTATACATCACTCATAAACTTTAACATCGGCCGGATCTAGCTCTCAGGTACCAAACATTTGTTGCCATCAACCAATAAAGCATAGCACTAACATACAATTCTCGGGGAAAAGGTACCCTTTGCTATTGACAGTGCAGTGCCTAAAGGACCATAAAGCTCTTTACTTTAGGGTGAAACCCAAGTTTCCTTTGACACAGAGAATAGCAGCTACGGTTAGCTATCTCGGTCCCAATAATTACACATAACAACCATAAAATCTATTCATCATCGTCACCACACAGAGCAGCTAATCTTTTATACCAGAAACCGGCTTATCACCGCCAAATTCGACATACGCCCATTCACAAGGAAGTAAAAAACCATCAAATGAATCACCAAATTACTTAGGGAAATAGAACATCAACCAACCAGTGAAGAATTGAGGGAATTTTACCGGCAATATAACCGCCTCCTGCAACGCCTGCTTGACGCTCTCGAGCCCCGCCCTCGTTGAGGACGGCGCGGCGGAGGTACTCGGTGAACTTCTGGGTGATGGCCTCCCTGATCTTGGGGTTCTTCTCGTACTTGAGGTGGGTCTTGAAGTACTCGAGGGCGTTCATGTAGAGCGGGAAGGCCTTGGCGTAGTTCCCGGCATTGTCCTCGTGGACCGCCTGCTTCACGTACTCGATCGCCTGCTCCTTAAAGTTGCTGTACATCCTGATGGCATGTAAACCCCTAGGACGGATCCGGATCCGAATCCGAATCCGAGGAGAGGACCGGCCCGATCAGAGCTGCGATCGGATCGCGGCGGCGCTGATTGGTGATCATCGGCCGATCCTTCGTGATCGATCTTCGTCCTCAAGAGTGCGTAGAGCGCACCCCTCTGTGTGGAAGTCGAGAGGAATTACTTGTGCTCCCGATATTCTCGTGGTGAAGCTCCAATACAGCATGGGAATGTCTTGCGGAGCTTGGCAGGAATTACTTGTGCTCTGTATGTTTACTAACAAACAAGTAAAAGTAACAAATCGAAATAAAATAATAGATTCATCTCGTATATCAAAACATTTCGGAATAGAGGATTTCTCTTTTTATTTTCAATATGAATTGATAGGTTAGATACAAATAGATCATATCTTGGAAATTCTCTCTCCTTTCTTTTGTCAATCGACTTTTCTTTTTTTTTATCTTTTCTTTTACATTTGTCGAGTCTCCGGAACAGGTGCTATCTAGTTTTAATAGACATCCACGGCTTGTAGAAAAGGATAATTGCTTGCAACTCTGGATCTAGTCTACACGTCCATAACTGTTCTGTGAGAAAGGCCTTTCACTCTGCTGGAGTCTTGAACCAGCAAAGCATTTTTGCGAAATGAATGTATTTTCCACCCCCAGATTCTCAAGATGCTTGGAAAATGATCCCTGGTATTTTGGTTATTGGAAACTCCATGGCTATTGTATGACAATTGTAGACATACTAATAAACCGCTCGAGTTCTTCTGGAATTTCATCTTCAGGAGAGAGAGACATAGGATGAATAAATGGATATTCCAGATACACGCCACTTGGTTGAAAATCCAATCCGCCATACTTTTTGAAGATATTATATTGATATTCCCACGTGAGGTTTGTGAGAATATCAAAAAGAGCATTAGACTAGATCAAAGTCCAGAACTTCAAGAGGATATATTCTGTTGGGAAATTTAGGTCTCATGTCTTGCGTTTGGAATTCACCATTAAGACTTATGGAAATAAACATGAAAAGTGACAAGTCTTCCTCGGGTGTAGTCAAAAGATATGCAAGAGTATTATTTTCTCATTTCATATCGTTGAACTGAAAAGAATATTTTAAAACCATTCAATTTATCTAATAAGTTGCAGACGAGGCTGCTACTTTTGTTTGAACTTCATCATCAAGTTAAATGAAACAAAATCCATCTTGACAAGAAAAATGATAACCAGTAAGATGGATTTTGAATTTTTTAATTTCATATTTAAGGGCTAGTATTTCCTTGAAAGCGGAGTGATAACACATCTCGGCATTTATTAACCTTCCACTTTTAATTCTGCATATTCTCCTTTTTTTTCCATCTATTTCTTCAAGAATGATTGATGCCCAATATTTTTCATTGGCATCAGTTCGAAGAATTTGCTGTTAACAAACTTTAAGGACGTGAAAAATCAAAAAGCTCTTTATCAACGAGATTTCCAAATGATGTGTTTACTAACAGATTATGTAATGCCGATGAAATGATTCACTTTCTTCTTCAAGGGGAGACGAAATGTTCAAAGAGAGAAAGAGAGGGGCTTGTTGAACAATTGTCTAATTCAAGAGAAGAAATGAAGATTATGTAAAGTTTGATGCTTGAGAGTTTCCAGCTTTAAACATGACTTCATTACAACAAATTGAGAAGGTCAATTGAATATACGAAATAGTGGAGGAACACCTCTCCCTTTTTTTCAGTGGCTGTGATGACGATTAAGACAAAATAATTAGAATGCACATTACACGATCAGTTGATTTGTTGGATCCAACAAATCAGTGTTTTTTTTTTTCTCTAGCTTGTGGCAAGAAAATTGTCGTTCCATTCAGAAGGTGAGAGAGGCCTGTGGCCTTCAACGGGGCAACTCTAAGAGAGATTTCCTTCAATAATGGGATGAAATTGTACTTTTACCCCTTTAAATTTGTCCTGCACGTGCTAACGGAAAATATAGTTATAACAATATAAAAAAAATCAAGGGAATAATGGGTAACAATCGACAGTTTAGAGTTGAATGTGTATTATTCCGAAATTCGAGGGAGTTTCATATAATTTCTCCTAATAGTAGCTAATCAACCAGAAATTAAATGCTCATACCAAATATGATTCGCATTCTCTAGTTTCATAACTTTGGTTATGAAATGATCATTCCGTTCCATACGTTTTTTTTTTTTTTTTTTGGTAAAGGGTAATGATTTCCGTTCCATACATTTATCACTTCTTTATAGGAAAAAAAATAAAACAAGAATAAATGAATTTCGAGTACTTACTATGTGTATCAAAAATTAAATAAACTATGCATTGTAAAATAACTTATTATTAGAAATATGAATATTTCGAACGTCGTTGCAAGCCACTATTTAGACGTAAAATCTCATGGGCTAGCTCAGTAAACGACCCCTAGGACCCCCACTTAAGTGGCGAGTATTCGGAGATTCGAACTCAACGATAAGGTAGTAAAGCCAAACCATCACACCTACCTACAGGTGAGTTAGAAATATGAATATTATTGGCTATTTCCTTTATCATGCGATTCATTTTTATTGCCCATTATCCAATAGTGATTTATCTTCAATAAATGATTTTTTTTCCTTTTCTTTAAATTGTCAATGGTGCTTGGTAGATTCCATTATAAATGCCCCCACGACCGTTACTGAACTCCTGACAAGACAAGACCATATACAGTTAAGCAGACATAGCGGAAAAGCTCGAAAGCAAATTGGTTATGAAAGCGAGACTGAACTTGAGGGCTGATTGCAGACGCCTTGGCTCCCTTCCCCTGTTCAATCCCCGACCATTACTCTTCGGAGATTCTCGCGCCCCGGCAACAGCGAACCCTCCTATCTTGGAGCTCGATGGCGTCCGGCGTCGGCATCAGCACTCTGCCCCCGTCGGCCGCTCGAGGACGGAGATGGTGGCGGGGACATTCCACGCCACGGCAATCAAGAACGGCTCTATGCAGAATGCGAGCGTTGGCAACTACGTCCTGGCTCTTTACGCGAAAGCTCGAAAGTTGGTTGATGCCCGGAAGCTGTTCGGCGTATTGCCTGTGCAAGACGTCCGGGGTTGGACGATTCTTCTGTCCAGCTTCGCGCGCGACGGGTCTTGGGGGATGGTTTTGGATCTTTTCAGGGCTATGGTGATCGAGGGTGTTTGTCCGAATCACTTCACTTTGTCGAGTGTCTTGAAGTGTTGTTCGGGCTTAAATGAGCTCAAGCTGGGGAAAGGTGTTCATGGGTGGATCATCAGAAACCAAATTCATGTTGATGCAGTGTTGGCGAACTCTATTCTTGATGTTTATGCGAAATGCGGAGATGTTGTTGTTGCGGAGAGGTTGTTTGATTTGATGAGAGACAAGAATACCATTTCTTGGAATGTAATGATCGGTGCCTACCTACGTGATGGAGATACAGAGAAATCGTTCGATTTATTTCAAAGGATGCCTTCCAAAGATGTTGCTAGTTGGAATACAATAATAGATGGGCTTATGCAAAATGGACTAGAAAGAAGTGCACTGGAGTTGCTTTATGAGATGAAGGAAAAAGGACCAGTGTTTAACGAGGTGACCTTTTCCATAGCTCTGGGTTTGGCTAGTATTTTGTCTCTTTTGGATGTTGGAAGGCAAGTTCATGGGATAGTTATTAGATTGGGAATCAACAGTAATGAATTTATCAGGACTTCTCTCATAGACATGTATTGCAAAGGTGGAGAAACTGAAAAGGCTTCAATAGTATTTAATTGTTGGCCTTTAATGTTTATGAGCACAGAGAATTCCGAGATAGCTTATAAGGATGCATACGCATGCAGTTCATTGGTTTCTGGGTATGTGAAGAATGGCAACTATGAAAATGCCTTTGAAGTATTTAACACGATGGTCCAAAAATGTATGAAGGTGGACAAATTTACCATTACAAGCATTATTTCAGCATCTGCAAATGTTGGTATATTAGAACTTGGTCGAAAGATCCATGCCTATATCCTGAAAGTTGGCTATTACCTGGATGTTCGCCTTTCTTCCTCGTTAATTGATATGTATTCCAAATGTGGGAGCCTCGATGATGCATTGTCAGTATTCAAGCAGAGTCAAGACTCGAATGTTGTGCTATGGACTTCAATGATATTCAGCTTTGCTTTGCATGGAAGAGGTAAGGAGGCTGTTCGGCTTGTCGAATGTATGATAAATAAGGGAATTATACCAAATGAGATAACTTTTGTTGGTATTTTAACTGCTTGCAGCCATGCAGGACTGCTTGAAGAGGGTCGTGAATATTTCAGGCTCATGAAAGATGTATACGGAATCAAACCCGGAATAGAACAGTATGCTTGCATGGTGGATCTTTATGGGCGAAGCGGTTTATTGAATGAGGCTAAGGAGTTTATTTATAGCAATGGCATATCTGACCAAATTGCAATTTGGAAGTCGTTTCTATCTTCCTGTCAACTCCACAAAAGAGGTGATATGGTGAAGTGGGTTTCTGAGAAACTAATCCAACTCAATTCACTTGATCAGGAACCTTATGTTTTATTGTCAAACATGTATGCCACTGATCAAAAATGGGAGCAGGCTGCTCTAGTTAGAAATCAAATGCAAAAGGGAGGGCTTAAAAAGCACCCTGGGCAATCATGGATCCAAGTGAATGGTCAGGTGCATGCATTTATGATGGGAGACTATTTGCACCCCCAAGCTGCCGAAGTACATTCGTACTTGGGCAAACTAATTGGATGACTAAAGGAAATTGGAGATTCCCCGAATATGAAGTTGCCAATGCAGGATGTATAATAAGAAGAGAGAGAATACTCTTGTTTACACAGTGAGGAGAAGAGAACCGTCCTTTGATGTTTGGAATTTGTGTTGACTGTCAAAACATTGCCAAGTTTGCTTCTTCACTCTTAGATAGGGAAACAGTCATCAGAGATATACATCAGTTCCATCATTTTAAGAGTGACCAATGGTTCTGTGGTGAATTTTGGTGAAAGTGACTTCAGAAAAAACATGTCATGTAGATTGTTTCGGTGAGGTTTAAAACTTCCAGTAAGTGGGAGACAAGCAATCTAGATGTACTCATGAAAAGTAGCTTCACAAATAAAGTGTGTGGAAAATCTTGGTATCTGGGCTTGTTAAGGCTGAAAATAGACTAGTTCCTCAAGCTTCAGCATCCAGCTATCATTGGCATCCAAATTGTAGAATTCAGGCAAGAGAGCAGGTACACTTCTTTGTTTCACATTTTTTTACCATATCTATGATGCTTCAGTTAGTATATTAATATGACGAGTTCACAAACAGGATAAGCCATAGCAATTCCAAGTTTTTCCTTCCTCATTATACCCTATATTTACCAATAAAATGAAGAAAGTTCACCCTATGCTTGGGCTGTTATCCTTTTAATAAGCAAGAAGAGAAAATCAATGATAACGGTGGCCAAGTCTTGCCACAAATCGACAATGAACTCTCAGATGTTGTTGAAGCGTGTAGAGAAGAGTTGATGCAGTGTAAGCTTTGAGTATGTTATCTACTTCTTTCCAATAAAATAGAATTGCACAGTTATTCGAACCTTTTTTGTTTGCTAGTTCTTTGTGTGTTCTAGATCTTGGACGTGTTTTTTCTTCCTGAAAGAGCTACGTGGCTTGTTTCATGAGAAACTAGATGTCACAGTTAAATTGTGCTTGCAACAGCAGTCATTTATTTAAATGTGCTTATATAACGAGAAGATTGATTCAATAGGTAACCCTTTCTCCTTGGTTCCTGGGGTAAAAAAGATGAATGGGGGGATAGAAAAGATGTGTCCGTGGATCTGTCCTTAAGCCTGTACTTTCTGCTACAGTTGTGGTGGGGGGAAACATGAGGAGAATCGCATGCTGAGAATCAAAGAATGAGAGGTATAAACAGGCCAGCAAAATTCCAGAAGCAATATATCCTCCTGAAGAAATATGAAGCACTGAAGTATCTTGGAGACTTCATCTGAATCTAGGGCCAGTTTTTGCCGGACTCGGATCCACTAAGACCAGGTCGATCTCCACGGGCTGAACACTTGGATCTCACACATGGTGTTTACATGATCAGTGGTAGACTATGGACCTAGTTTCCCAATTTGGGGAGGCTTCTAAGGGTTAATTTAGTGGGGTCGAAGAGGAAAAAGGACAACGGAGTCACTTGACTATATTTTACAAATGTTTCTTACTTCTTATCCTTCAACGTTATATTACGAGTCTATGATATGAATTGTCGAGGCGATGGACTATAAGAATGCCTTCCAGCTGCTTCTTCCTGGCCCGGTTATAGTATCAGCTTTGCCGAGCGCCAAATTCACTGGTATTAATGTGCTATCATTGCCTTAAAATCCATAAACTCGATTTTCTTGTGCGAATTGAGCAATTAGTAACGTCATCTTAGCTGAAAGTTATTCTGGTGGATTGCGCCAAAAAAAATCACCCGTCAGAATTAAGGGAAATACTGCGTGTCGGCACAAAATTTAATCTTTAATTAGACTGATTATAATTCACAGATAATGTAGGATCCGCATCACTCAAAAAATAACCAAACAAAACAAAACAAGAAGATTCACATGAATCCACACTGACATTGTTTATTCTGTCACATTAGTGATAAATTCTGTCAAGGCAATAGATTTCCCTCTATGAGGGGTCAGCTAGTTCTAGAACAACCAAAAAGCTCACACTCCAGTATAAAAGGGGTAAGACTCCCCATCATTCAATAAACTGATCTTTCACCAAGTTTTCACCCAGCTTGCATATATCAAATGAACCAAAGCAGCCTCTAAGATCCAGCTCACATGCATCCAAATTGTGAACTCAAGCGTTGATTCCACTCCCATGTGACTCGGGTTAACTGGTAATCCCGTCTGTGCATTTCAATGAACCGCAAGGGATTTAAGTTCTCAGGTGGACTGATAAGGAGACGATTGATGTTGCAAAACAGAACCTTCAAGGACTTCAGTGCAAGAATCCGGTTGTCTTACAGCAAGTTCTCCATCATAAATCAAAAGAGAGGAAAAATAGAAAATGGAGAAAAATAAGTAGCACTGGATCATGTGCTTCACTGCACATGCTCAATTGAAATGCTTCCAGGCACCCAACCACTGCAATCAGGCATGTGCGCACACCAAATTTGGAGAGATTTCAGTAACCATTGATCTGTGGGCGAGGAGTGGGACCTGTAAGCCGTGAGAAGGGCATCTGCGGCTGTGCAGGGATACCCTTTTGACCAGGCAACTTTGGAGTTGACGGCTGACCTGAGAATGAACCAGAAAATGCTTGAGCAAGCTCAACAGCTGAAGCTGCTTTGCCGAATCGCACACCTGCTTCCGGAGAAGCTGGTTTTGGTGGCTCCTCCACTGGCTTGCGCCATGTTTCAGGAGAAGGCCGCCTCTCTGGCTGCTGCTGTTGATGTTGAGGGGGCTGCTGCCTCTCTGCTTCTCTACCATTCCGACGATTCTCATTGCGCCAATTCCTCTTTTGCGCATCATCTTTTTCAACTATCCTTTGATCCTTCCTCTCAAATTTCTTCCCATTTCTCTGATCAATAACAAGGTTTTCAGATTGTTCGCTGTAATTGGTAGGTATAACATTCCCAGAAGCTCTCTCCGTCCTTGGAACATCATTTTTTAACCTTCAAAGAAAAGTTCACCAATATAATCAACATCAGGATATGTGCACAACAAAGAAGGCACAAAGTGGTTAAAGTGAACACCTGTCAGAACTTGGTCCCAAATCGCGATTGTTGACAGGAACATCATCGACCCCTCTCTCTCTAAGAACCTGAAAAAATAAATAAATATGTGATAGAGCCGGGACATAAACCAGGACAACAAGCTTCTAGTTTCACCATCCCCAAAGGAAAACAAGACAACTAGGGGAAAGCACCTCCCTCCCCCCTCTTTTTTACCAATAAGAACACAGAGAGAAACTCTCCCTGGTCAAATGAGAAAGGCCAATGAAAAGAGGAAAAAGGACATTAAGAAGGGTATACTGCAACTTTGGCCATTAAAGTTGCACTTCTTTTTCAATTTATCAATTATGCTAATCTTGTCGCCCAGCTAACAATATGTCTAATGTAGCATCCTCCCACTCTCCTTTAGTTCTCTAATGGCTACTGACGGGAGAGTGAATGAAAAGTTCAACATACAGTTTATGAACCATGGCAGTGAATTGGTGATTGACATTGCATCAATCTAAACTACAAATTTGTGATGGGGGCCTGCATTATCCAATGGGAATAACTACACCTAAATAAATTGGTAAGTTAGAAGGAGACATCAAAACTTGACCTTGCGCCACATGGCTTACTAAGTTATAATCTATCCAGATACAGAAAATTGCAGTAATCATTAGGATGATAAACCTATTTTATATTCCTGAGAGAAACATATACAAGCACTAACCAATTCTCGTGGACGAGCACCACCAAACACCGAATTCCTGCATCGATCATATGAGATAGATAGCATGTAAGAATTCCTTAGAGAAACTGTTTCAATGCAATGATCTATCAAAGAATTAATGAGATCCACCCCTTTTAAGGCAGCAATATGTACAGACGTCCACACACACAGAGAGAGAGAGAGAGAGAGAGAGAGAGAGAGCTCCAGGGAGCCATCTAAATAACAGCATAATTACCCATGAGTCGCGTATCACTGAGACAACGCTAAATCTCGTACCAACTGCTTTGAAAAGATCTTATTTGCTAAGACAAAATGGGAATTCATTCAAAAATAAATGCCCAATCTATCTTCATGCATGACAACTTCAGTCTAATCGTCGAAGCTGTTGGCATATTCAGCCACCCCCCATGCCAAAGCAAAAATCATTATCACAGCAACACATAAGGTCTTGTAGGCATGTGACAGAATATTTAGTGAGGGTCCTAGATGGGTAACTATACTACAAGTGAAAATTCAACTGTCCTGCTTCAATAGAATAAAGTGAATCTTTTACATTGCCATGAAGTCAATAAGCCCAAAAGTATATCAACACATAACAGGACAGGTCACGTCTTCAAGTACTTGATGTCCAAGATTATGTCTAACAAAATCATGTCTCTCTGGCCTCAAATTGAGACAAGTTTGAGTCTGGTAGAAGATTTTCGACTAACTTAAAACATTGCAAGCACCTGCCGCATGTAAATACTGGTTAGACAAACAACATCGATACAACGTCCAAAGCTGACATGAAGAACAACAATGCCAACATGAGAAAAACAAAAGCAAGAATTACCCGTCAAGCATTACCTTAAATAGAAACCACTCATGAAAAAAAAAAACGAATTACTTCTCCATTTTCATTTTAAGAAAGGAAAGAATAGAACCTCATGAGACTGTGTCCCATCGGTTCGTCGTAGATGATATTAATGGGGACTCTTCTTGAATGCAAATAACCTATGCGTGAAGATTTTACTCGCAACTGAAAACTCTGTCACAACCAGTCTTTCTGGAAGAATGCCCTTATTTTTCAGAAACAAAAGCAGCACAAGATTGTGTGGCAATGACTGTTCTGAAGACACTGTTTTGAAAGTGTTTTCAGAAATTAGACCGTATTCTGAATGTACTAAAGTGGTTATACATCAATTTACCCACATGTTATCAGTTTTTCATTAGGGGATAACAAAGATCAAATTCCATGTCACTAGTCCTCAAAACAATTTTTGAGCAATAATCTCAATTTCCAAAGACCGGCTGCACAATCATCCATGAAAGGACTACATTCTTCACTCACCTATCACGTTCACCATTTCCTTCAATGGGCTGTGATCTTGGTTTCAAGTTCAATTTTGGACGCTCTACTGCCTGATTCCCGCTTTCAGTTCCATGTAAAGCATGCTTCGCAGGATTCACTATGCCCTGCAATTCATCAGTTGTTCCTGAGTGTACCAAATCAATTGGTCTCTGATGCACCTATATCAATCAAAGAAGCAACAGGAACAAAATTAAAGCATAGACAACCACAATGATAACTGTAGAAGCACTAAGAATGCATACCAGTTTAGGTTCGGCAGAAGGCGGTTCAGAACTCTCCAATGGCCTTGTCCTTGGGAATAACTTCAACTTAGGCCTCTCTGATGCTTCTGAAGGCACTGGTTGCTGCACTCTAGATTGACCAAGTTTACCCTCTGTATGCACCAGTTTAACAGACTCAGAATAAATAAGTGGGTTCTTTTCTTTTCCATCAGAAGACACTAGATCCTCAACCTTCATATGATCTGGCAATCCTTTCCTACCACCATGAACCCCTTCAGCAAAATTCAAATTCCTCTCCGCATGCCTTGCCAGTGGTGCATCATGATTTTCCCTCGCAGCCACCACATTGCTCCTTTTATACTTCCCATCATCAACCCCCCTGGTGATTAACTCACTTTCTTCCTCCGCAAACTTACTGACTTCCACATCGACTTGATACGGAACAGTTGGTTTTGACTGCCACCTACCAGATGACACCTTTTCAAGAGCACTGACAAGAACCAGTTTGGAAGCAGCATTTGAAGCAGACCAGGCAGACTGCAATGACTCTCCGACACCTGCAGCCTCCTTCCTTGCCGCCCAGACATTCGGCGAAGACCCAGGAACTCCAGGCCTGTTATTCCCACCTGCACTTGTCGAACTAATACCCAATGGCGCACCCTCTGCAGCTACTCCAAGGTAGGGGCTATGAGGATGGCTCGGCAATTGCAGAACCTGAGATTGGCCCTGCTGACTCGGAACCCTGCCCACCGTGGCAGATTGTGGCTTCAGCTCCACACGGGAAGAAACCCGGATGCTGTCATCGCTGATCGTCCGGCGCGGGGCCGATATTCCATCGAGGGGCTTGCGCTCGTCTTCGTCGAAATTCCGGCCGATCGGCATAGTCTGACTGAGAAACGGCGACTTGTCATCGAAATGCCTGGTCGCCGGGGACGAGTTCGGCCGAGCACGGACATCAGGACGGCCCACAGGGTTCCCCCACGGTGCCTGCCTCTCGAATCCCGGACGGTCCGACGGCCTCGCGGTGCTGCGACATCCCAAAAAAAAAAAAAAACAAACAACGCATTAATCATCACCCATCTAGGCGCAGATCCAGTTCATCCATCAATGAGCAACACCACAAAACCAACCGACCCAAATCAAATCAAGCAGACCCCATTACACCCAGAGGACGCTAAGAGCAAACCCAAAGCTCAGATCCGACAAAACACGAAAGAGGGTTAACCTCGGAACGCCTCGGACACGGGAAAACGCTCGCGAAAGAACACGCAGATAAAAACAACATCAAGGGCCCTCGAGGGGGGGTTCGGAGAAGCTTACACGCCGGGAGCGGACGGGAGGGGGAGATCGGAGGGGATGGAGCCGCCGTGGAAGTCCTTGAGCGTCATGGTGCTGCCGCTGAACGCCTTCTTCTTCGACATCGCCGCCCTCCCCTTCTCTCTCTCTCTCGCCCTCTCTACTCACCACCGAGCGCGACTTCCGGCGTCGGATTCTCTGCTCTCCGGCGGAAATCGCCCCTCGCGAAGCACGGTCGTTCGTTCGGTCGGGTCGGTCGCCCTCCTCCTCCTCCGGCGAGAGAAGCTCGAATCTGGCGCTGCGAAACGGCAAGCCTCCACCCCAGATATATTTTTCCCCGGAGAAGAAAGTGAGTATCGCCGCGAGATCGCCTCTCCCCCATGTTTTCCTCGTTCTGCCGAGGCGATAAGGGTGGGCCGAAACGTTCGGCGGCCGAGGCCCATTTGAACGGGCTCTCTTTGGGCTGGGCCTCGGCCCAATCTTGTCCTCGTTGATTCCCTTTCATACCCTAAATGAAAGAAATATCCCGTTTATTTCGCGAAAAATAAATAATTTAGAAAATATTTTTCCTAAAATATCAACTTGCATTGCTTGAAATAATTAGCCAATAAAAAAAAATTCATTATTTATAACGGTATATATTAAAATATTTTCGTGGATGATGAAAATATCTTTCATTCATTCATTTTAATAAATAATACCAATGATCATTTTTAAGAAAATATCTTTCAAATTATTCATTTTCTGTAAAACAAACCTAACCAAAATTGAATATGGACCGTTGAAGTCCTACAAGGGATTTCCCCAATCAACGGTCCAATTTCATTTATATCCACACACACTAGAGTTGTTGAATAACTTTTCGTGATGAAATAGCTGAGATTTAACGAATGCACTAGGAAAGCATCGGCAATGCAATCCAAAATGGACCGGACTGGACCGAAATAATTCAATTCGATCCAAACTGGTTCAGGCAAAACCCCAGCTCTTTCATCCTTTATTTTGCCAACTATGTTAGTTTGATGGTTATAAAATTTCAGAAGCCTAATAGATTAAGACCAATTGACATGAAAAAAAAAATTAAAATAAAATGGATAAAAAATCAAAAATTATAGAATAAAACCTCGTTTTTTTCAAGCTACTTTCTCCAATTCAACCCGTAACACTATATTATTTTTGGCCCCATTTAATACTCGGATTATTCATTTGACATTATGTTGGAATATAACCAAAAAATAGTTATTTTTATTTTTAATTAATTTTTTTTTTCGAATGATTGTTTCTAGTGGTCTAGGCTAAATCAATCCTGAGCATCTCAGGTCCGGTCGGCCAGAGACTGGCGTGTGTGCTTTATTGAGTTCAAAACATGTAGTTTAGTTTTTGGCATGTTTCGATGGAATTTTTTTCTTTTGGTTTTCCGCATCATCTAAATCTAGCAACCAACATGGTTCGAGTTTCTCTTATCATGAAATACTTGAAACTGTTTCGACATTCAAATTTTGGCGTATAGATTCACATATGAATTTTTCAAGAGAAAAGGTCACCAAAAACTTTAAATTTTACCTATTATGACACATTTACCCCAAGAAAATCTTTTTTAAGACCCAAAAAAAAAAAAAACCCTAACCTTATATCAGTATGATACATTTACCAAAATATCCTAAACTTCCATATGAGTACAAGTTTAAAGTTTTTGGAGTCATAAAAAAATAAATTAGAAGTAAATAAGTTGGCGAGGGCACGGCGGCCCTTGCCAGTGCCGACGAGGGCGCGAGGCCCCTCGCCCCAACCAACCTGTGGCCAACAAGGTCGACTGGCCGACAACCTCTCAGGCCAAGGGCTAAGAAGAAAAGAAAAAAAAAAAGAAAAATATGAAAAAAATATATAAATTATAAAATTTGTCCACATGACGCCACATAAGACCGCTTACGGCCACATCAGCAATTTCCTACTTAAATTAGCCGGATGAATTGAATTAGTATAAATATGAAAATGTTTAGAACTAAATTTGTCCAATTAAAAAGTTTATAACTGACTTGATACGAATACAAAAGGTTTAGGACTATTTTGGTATTTTCCTAGTAAATGTGCCATAATTGATATAGTATAGAGTTTTTTTCCCCCTTTATTTTTTTTATATTTGAATATTTTTTAAATTCGGGCAAGAAATTCAGTTGCTAATTTTTGCTTTTCAAGAAAAAAGCGCAGACATAAGTTTTACTTAGAGGAATTAATAATGGACGCTTAAATTGGTTCATGTACTTTAACTACTATCCAAAAACGAATAATTGCCAAAGATGTAATAATGTATTACAATGTTTAATACGAAATTGAAAATTAATCACAAGTCTAATCTCAAATCTCTTAAAGTAAGGTTAGCCGTGACTGAATTATCGTGAATCTAGTATTTTCATGATGCTTTGAGCCTTTCTATTAGCTCCATTGAATTTTAGTGCACGAAAAATTCACATGGCAACAAGGTTGGACCACGTGACTTTTTAATCTCTTTTGATTGGTTAACGGTCACGTCAAGTCTAATAGAATGTCTTATGCAAGCGTACCTAAATGAGTAAAGAATATTTCAAAGCTCGGCAAAAAAAAAAAAGTAATTAGATTAAAAAAAAAAGGTCCATATACCAACTCATCGAATCCAATCCCATCAAGGCGCGACTCATCTAATATTGGAAGTTGGAACTGCCTAATTCTACACATCAATTCCTTCTTTATTTGGGTAAGTCTTTCAGATTCTTTGTGCTCTTGGGGTCACGTGGAATTATTCTCGAGAGATGAGAAAGTGGACGTTATTGTAATCACATTTTTTGCTGTAGTGATTTACAATAACTGTCGAGGGCGTGCTTCTTTTGCGAAATATGAATAATTTGGAAAGTACTTTCTTAAAGATAATCGCATGTGTGGTTCGAAATAATTAGTTAATAAAAAATGTTGCTATCATTGGGTACAGTTTATGTCCAAATATTTTCATAAATGATGAAAATGTTTTTTTGTCCGTTCGCTCTTGTAAGCAATACAAGCAATTACTTCAAGAAAAATATTTTTCAAATTATTTGTTTAAAACAAATAAAACCTTGAAATTTAAAGGTGATACCTATATATAATAGAGATGTAAAATGCGGCCTGGCCTTTCCATCCTTTTTTTCTCTTTCATTTGATCTCTATGTAAGTTTGGTCCTCAATTGCACTAAAGTATCAAACCCAAAGTGCTCCTCAGTCTGGTTCCTGTTTTTTTGTTGTTTTTTCCCTTTATCTTATATTTGAATGATTTTTTAAATTCAGGCAAGAAATCAAATGCTGATTTTTGCTTTTCGAGAAAAAAGCGCAAACAAAAGTTTTACTTACAGGAATTAATAATGGACACTTAAATTGATTCTTGTACTTTAATTGCTATCCGAAACCGCATAATTGCCAAAGATGTAATAATGTATTACAATGTTTAATACGAAATTGATGATTAATCACAATTCCAATCTCAAATCTCTTAAAGTATGGTTAACCGTGACTGAATTATCGAGAATCTAGTATTTTCACGATGCTTTGAGCCTTTCTATTAGCTTCATTAAATTTTAGTGCACGAAAAATTCATGTGGCACAATGTAGGGTTGGACCACGTGACTTTTTTTTTTTTCTCTTGACTTGTTAACTTTCACATCAGGTCTAATGGAATGTCTTATCTAAGCGCATCTAAATATGTAAAGAATATTTCAAAGCTCGGCAAAAAAGATCATTACATAAAATAAAATAAAATAAAAAAAAAAAAAAAAAAAAAAAAAGGAGGTCCATATACCAACCCATGGAATCCCATCCCATCAAGGCGCGACTCGTCTAAAATTGGAACTGCCTAATGGCTAATTCTTCACATCAATTCCTTCTTTATTTGGGTAAGTCTTTTCAGATTCTTTGTGCTCTTGAAATTTAAAGGTGATACCTATATATCAAAACTAAAATCTCTTAAAATATGGTTATCATGAATCTAGTATTTTTCCAAATGCTTTAGGCCTTTCTTCAATTTGGGTGCATGAAAAATTCACGAGACAATGTGGGCACGTTTAGTAACGTTTCTGTTCAAAAATTGTTCCAGGGAATAAAAATAAATAAAAAAAGTATTTCTGTTCCGAGGAATAATTTTTTACCAGAAACACGCATTTGATAAACTTGTTCCGGGAACAATTCTTTTTTTTTTTGTTTCTTTTAATTTTTTAAATTTTTTTCTTTTTTTTCCTTTTCTTTTTTCTTTTTTTCTTCTTTGGCCGGTCGCTGGCCTCCGGCGACCGGCCGACGGGGGCCGACAGCCTCGCCCAGCGCCGGCGAGGCTCGCCGTGGTTGGGCGAGGCCGAGCATCGCCGGCCCCTAGCGAGGCTCGACCTCGCCGAATCTGGGCAAGCTCGACCTCGCCGGCTGCTAGGCAAGCTCGGCCTCGCCTTAGCTGGGGGAGCTCGAGCTCGCTTAGTTACGGCGAGGCTCGGCAACACTCCGGCAAGGTCGCCGGCCCTCGACGGCCAGTCACCGGCCATGACCGAGGCCGGCGCCAGCCAAAGAAAAAGAGAAAAGTGTTAAAAAATTTTGTTTCGGAAACAAGAAACAACTTTTTTTTTGTTTCTTATTTCTGTTCCAAATGTGTTTCTAAGAACAAAAAAATAGTTTTAGAACAAAAACGCACGCAAACGCATTTTTTTTCCTTTTTTGTTCCCAGGAACAAAAAAAAAAGAAAAAAGAAACAATAACAAACGCAGCAGCCTGTATGATCGGACTACACTTTTTTTTTTACTGTTTAATGGTCACGGCAGGGCTAAAAGAATGTCGTGTTCAAGCCCACCTAACTGTATAAAGAATATTACAAAGCTTGGCAAAAAAGATAATTACATAAAAATAAAAAAATAAAAAAAGTCTATACACCAACTCGTCGAATCCAATGCCATCAAGGCGTGACTCATCTAATATTGGAATTGGCTAATTCTACACATCAATTACTTCTTTATTTGGGTAAGTCTGTCCGGATTCTTTATGCTCTTGGGTTCATGTGGAATTATTCTCAAGAAATGAGAAAGTGGACATTATTGTAATTGCATTTTTGCAGTAGTAATTTACTATAACTCGTGTGGCATTTTATTTGCAAAATATGAATGATTTAGAAAACACTTTCTAAAAAATAATTGTTTATATCACTTGAAATAATTAGTTGATGAAAATATTTTTATTGTCGACTACAATTCATGTATAAACATTTTTGTAGATGACACGGATGTTTTTGGCTCGTTCATTATAAGAAGTGATACAAGCAATCATTGTCAAAAAAAAAAATCATTATCCACTAAATAATAGAACATCAAGTTTAAAGACAAATCTTACACATGACTATGACATAAATTACGGTACGACTCGTGACCTTTCCTTCATTTCCTTCTCTTTCATCCGATCTCTAAGTATGGTCCCCAATTGCACGAAAGTTTCAAACCCTAAGTCCTCCTCAATCTAGTCAAAGTCAAGGCTATTCTCGTTATAGCAAGGGGGTTGTCAAGAAATTACGTAATTATCGATCAACTAAAATAAATTAATCTGAAATGTCAACGTCACTCTCAAATCAATTTTACTAAAACTCTTACGAGAAACACAAATACTTTCTTTCTCAAATTTCTTTTATATTATTATGAATCTACACTTCCATCTTAATAGAATTATATGCATAATCTCATTTCGCTACTTACACGACGGAAGAGATCCAACGTGCTAGAAAAATCCATTCGAATCATGTATTACTTGAACATTACCCCTTTTTTGTATAGTTAAATTCACTAGAGAAATTTTTAAAAAATGAGTTATTCGTCACTAATTATTTTTTGCTGTTCGAGCAAGATCGCCAATACTGAAGTTGTGCTTGCTTTTCTTCTCCTCCATGCAAGGAATCCGAATTTTCACTTTTACGCTGAAAGGCTGCTGCAAGGCAGGAATAAAGAAGAAGGAGAGGAAGAAATGAAAAGGGCAGAAAATAAAGAGAAGCTTTTCCCCCATACCAGATCGATCACAGCTGAACTGTCCCTGCTTTGTTCGGATTCCATAGCTCGCGAGTTCCGGATATAACACTCGGCCTGCCGCGGCCGCCCTCAATCCGTTTCCTGCCCGATACATTCCGATCCGCCAACCGGAGATGGCGAAGAACACGGGATTCTTGATCTGCCTGCTGATCATGGCCATGGACGTAATTGCCGGGATCCTGGGCATGGAGGCCGAGATAGCTCAGAAGAAGGTGAGACCAATCGTCGGGCGATGCCACTGTCGCGACCCGCCCGAGCCTAGGCGGCGTTTGACCGTACTGACCACCTCCTCTATCGACAGGTGAAGCATGTGAAGGCGTGGGTGTTCGAGTGCCGCGAGCCGAGCCGCGAGGCGTTCAAGCTGGGGCTGGCCGCGTGCGTGCTGCTGGCGCTGGCTCACGCCGTAGGGAACTGGATGGGCGGGTGCGTCTGGATCCGGTCCAGGGGGGATTTGAATAGAGTGACCGCCAACAAGCAATTGGCCGTGGCCTCTCTCATTTTCTCCTGGTACTTTCTTTGTTTCTTTTTCTCAATTTTCCTCGAGAAAATAATTGTCGTGCATATTCGAATTCCTCGCTCAGGCACGTATTTTTTCCTTTGTGAGTTTACACTCCGACCCGAGTAGTAAGAGTTGCCAAAATTGAACTGAAATTTCATGCATTTTTAGTCGATTTCTGTTTCGGTTTGGATAATGAAAAAATAATTAATTTTTATTACAATTCAGATATTTTCAACTGGACTTGTTACAATTTACTTCTCTACTTTTTCGCTAAAACCCTCTTCTTAGTATCACAAAAAAGGAAAATCAAAATAAACTTCTTTTGGGTTGTGATTGATTCAAAGAAAATGCACACTTAAATAATTCAATTTTGTTCGGTTCAGATTTCCTAAAAATCTTAACCGAAGTGAACCATTGAGACCTTACTGCATAGCATAGGACACGTGGAATCTCGTGTCTTGTCGCTATACTAACCCTCTTATCTTTTTACACATAACATTGTTGAGTAGATGTACCTAATTTAATTTGGCTTAACGTCTCGAGTGTACAACGATAAGCATCCGTCCAAATTTCAAGAGTTCCATTTGTTGGTCCTATTAAAACGTTCAACTCTTGACATCAATTAAGCACACAACAATCACATCATGGATCATGTTATAAAGGAGCCATTCTCATGTTATGCTATTCATAGATACCAATTGGGTGGATTTTGATGTTCTCAATGATCATCACATTTTGGGGAAATTAGTAGATCAATGTTCCTGAGCATGAAATTCGTGAATCTAAAACGTATTTCTCAATAAAATAAAATAAAAATTGCAATTTGTACGTCAAAAAAGTTAAAGATATATGAGTGGTTGATTAATCAAACAGATAAGTTGGGCAGAATACTAAGCCTAACAAGCTATTTCCCGAACTTGCCACAACTTAGAAAACACATTGATCTTATCTTTGATAGAAAGGATTGAATACCTAGGTGAGCCTTAGCTAGGCCAATCGAGCCCTGAAAATTGTACTATGCCGAGTTTTGTGACGAAAAATCAAGTTGAAACTAACGTCGCGCTGCCGCGAATTTCAGGATCATCCTGGCGGTCGCCTTCTTGATGCTGATCATGGGGACGCTGTACAACTCCAAGTCGCGGCGGTCCTGCGGGCTCGCCCACCGCCGGCTCCTCTTGATCGGGGGAGTGCTGTGCTTCTTCCACGGCCTCTTCACCGTCGCCTACTTCGTGTCGGCCAAGGCGGCTAGGAAAGAAGACCGGTCGGCTCATGCTCACCCGCCGAGACAGGAACGTGCTTAGCTATAGCGTCGGATTCCCTGACAGCTCTATTCATTCTTTCGCGTTCTTAAAGTTCGCTGCTTTTCGTCTCTGTTTTTCGTCTCTGTTTTTTGCTGATTGTTTTGGATTCGGATTAAAAGAACAAGATTTGATTTTCATTTTGAACTTGAATTGATTCTTTCATCGCGGAATTTGCTTGAAGAAGCATCCGCCGCTCTTTGAATTCTACTATCGTAAGAACAAGAATTGACGGAATTCGCTTGAAGAAGCAATCTGCTGTTCTTGATTTCTGCTTTCGTCGGAACAAGAACGACGACAGAGTTCAATCCCATTTCAATTTACATGTCTAATCGCTTGATACATCAAAGCTCACTTCCCCATTTTCCTTATCGTTCCTACCCACAATCTCTATTCTTCCTACGCTGAACATGAAAAGAAGAAGAAGAAGAAGAGGGGTTCGGACGGGCCGCTCAGGCGTCGTCGGCGACGACGGCGGAGCCCCGGGCACCGCCGGCGGCGGCGGCCTTCTTGGGCAGCAGGGTGTTGTGGATGTTGGGCATGACGCCGCCGTTGGCGATGGTGACGGCACCGAGCAGCCGCCCGAGCTCCTCGTCGTTGCGCACCGCCAGCTGGATGTGCCGCGGCACGACGCGCGTCTTCTTGTTGTCCCTCGCCGCGTTTCCGGCTAGCTCCAGAACCTGCACAACTCGAAACCGGCGAGAAATCAGAACTCGAAATCGGACTCGGACTCGGACTCGGGCCCGCGACCGAACCAGCGGGCGGCGGGCGGCGGACGGCGGAGACGGCTTACCTCGGCGGCGAGGTACTCGAGCACGGCGGCGAGGTAGACGGGGGCGCCGGCGCCGAGGCGGTCGGCGTACTTGCCGGTCCTGAGGAAGCGGGCTACGCGACCGACGGGGAACTGGAGGCCGGCCTTCGAGCTGCGGGAGGAGCTCGGCTTCTTCGCCGCGGCGGAGCCGCTCAGCGCCTTCCCTCTTCCGGCCATGGTCGAACGGCGGAGATCTTCTCTGGGTTTTTTCGCCGGCGGTCGAGATTGAGTTTGAGCGCGAAGGATGAGAGAGCTTGACGACGAAGCTTGCGGCTGGTTGCGGAGCTTATGTAGTTTTTCGGGGGGAGATGGGGTGAGGCGGTTGGCCAATGGGGAGCGAGGACGCGGATCGAGATCTGTGGCCGTTGGTTATGTGGGGGGGGAATGGACGGGCGAGATGCGATGCTGGTGTCGGATCGCCACATGGGGAGGAATTAGCGGGAAATTCCAAATGGCGAATCCAAAACCGTCTGAAATGGCCGGAACAGGAATAGCGCCTCCTTTTCAAATTCTCCAAATTTTCTTTCAATTATTAATATATTCTCCAACCCAAAAAAAATATATTAATATATTCCGTTAATGTGAAAATAAAATTACAAAATGGACCTTGCGCATTCGTTCTTTGAGAGAACGAGTAATTATAATTTTTTTTAAAACTTCAGTTTTTCTATATATTTTAATTGATTTATAATAATGGCTAAATTTTAAAATTATCATACTTCAATGCAGTTATCATCATTATAATAATTGATTGTATATAATTTATCAAATTATTCCACTCACTCAATGTTTTTCTCACAAATAAGTACAATATCCCTATTCCATTCTCTTCCCGTAATTTGCTAAACAAATAGATAGTAATCTATTATATCCTACTCTTTTTGCTCTATCTTAATTAATTTCTTTGTTCTACTCAATTACGTCTTATCAAAATGTCACAAGTCTCCAAATAAAAAGAGAAAAAACACACTTGTCGTGTGTGTCTACCATAGATGGGATTTTACACTATTCGTCAAGAAAACATTTCTCATGGAACTTGTGATTGCTAACTTTCACATATTGAGTTTTAGCATTCATTAAAAATATATTTCAGTTTTCATGTGTTATGACACTTTATATAAAAATCACAATAAACAATACTAGTGCATGATAAGCTGTGGTGGTAAAATAGTTAGGAGCGAGCATTGATCTTAATCGAGCTTTGGGAATTGGATTGGATCAATCATGTTTGAGTAGTTATCATGTGAACTGGCAATAATTAGTCCGGTTCCAATTTCTTGTGCAAAACTAGACTGGACTAGTGTGCTTTTTCTTTTTTCTTTCTTTTTTCTCTAAAAATTAAAGCTGCATTTGGGGCAAAAGCAAAAGTCCTAATAGCCTCTTAGCTCTCGGACTCTCTTGCTCTCATCTTTTCGTTCTCAAACTTTCACATCTCTCTCTCTCGTTTTCGCCTTTCGACTCTTGCTCTCACCACTCACCCTCTATCGCTCCCTCCCTCACTAAGAGCATGACACAAGTCCAAGGAGAGCTAGACTAGGTGGGAACACGATGAGTTTCTGTAAGCCATTCTCCATCCTAATTTTCCATCCACGATTGTGAAAACGCTTGTCTTGTTAAGTATCAGGTAGTCTATGTAGATATTGTGCTTGTGGAGATGGGATTCAATTAAAAAGGCAATGTTCAAATTGTTATCATACATCATAACAACCTCTAGCATACTTCAGCAATTATGTATCTAGTATACACCATTATAATGCACTGAGTAAGTATTATAATATGGAAGAAACCAAAACAAAAAAAAATAGCACTGATTGAGAGTGGACTAAGAATTGACCCTATTTGATGTAGCTTCTAATTTTAAGGTAGGAATTTATCCATTTTAAAATTGATCACCCCTTAAAAATGGTAGTGAGTCATGTCAGGAAGTGTCCATAAGATAGTTATTAAGCATACTTCATAGTAGATAACATGAAAGGTAAGAAAAGTCAAAACATTGGAAGTAGTAAAAAGGTTCATTAAGGGCCTGCATGGTAATGTTTATGTTTCTCCTAATTTTTGTCCTTATGTTCCCCGGAATAAAAAAAGAAAAGAAATCCGTTTGGTAATGCCAACTTATTTTTCTATTCCCTGGACTATAAAAGTAGCCAGATAATAGATTTTGAACATAAACAAAAAAAAATAAATAAAAGTAAATTTTTGTTCTCAGGAATAACTTCTAGAAATAAGTCAATTTTTTCTTTTCTAGTTTTTTTTTTGTTCTTCTTCCTTGTTGAGGTCATTATCGACTGCTTGCAACCATCGGCCACTTGCGGCCACCGTCGACTAATTGTCAGCCATCGTTACCTGACCACCAACAACTATCGTCATCATCGCCGCCCAATTGTAGTCACTGCAACCCTCAACCGTCAGTGACCATTGTCGTCGCTGCCCGATCGCTGACTATCATCATCACCAACTGCCACACGACCACCGCCCACATCCTACTGGCCACCCTCGTCAGCTGACGATCACCATCGACTGTCGTCGTTGCCGTTCAGCCACTGATCATCACCACACGACTGTTACTTGCCGCCACATGACCATCAACCGCCGACCATTGCCCCAAACCGCCGCCCATCGGCCACAGGAGGGGACGGTAGTTAGAGGCGGACGGTCAACAGTTGGCGATCATGCGACGGCAAGTGGCAGTCGTGTAGTGGCAGGTGACGATCGGCGATCCGTGAGCAAGAAGAGAAAATGAATAAATACAAAACTTTATAAATCGTATCAAATGCATTTCTATTCTTTTTTCTATTTCAAAAATAGAAATTTTATATAGTTATCAAATACCTTATTTTATTCATAAATTTTTCCTCGGAGTAAAAATAGAAAAGAACTATTTCTGAAAATATAGTTCCCTAGAATAGAAGCATTATCATGCGCATCTTAATTTGTTATTTAACAAGCACCTCTAAAGCAGGGTTTCAAAAATCTCATAGTAATTATATATCAGTACATGTCAAGCAACTGCTCAACTCATATTGGAATTCACTCATACCACCTTTTTTAGACAATTACTCAAATATCCATTTGATTGATAGATTACCAACTTTCATTTAAATTTTATAAGTAGTTACTGAAATCTATCATTATCTAAAGATACCTTAAATAAAAAAATTTGAGATGGTCACTGTGACGAATGTTGTCAAGGTCTACTTTCAGTCAATCTTGCATGCCTAAAAAAAATCTAATCTTGAATCCTTTGATTAAACTTATTATTCAATTCAATTAGAGAACCAATCAAATAAGAAAATGAAGTGGAAAAGAAATCATATCTATGTGTTTAAATTTTTGTTTCCTTTCATAAATAAAATAGAACATAATTTTAAATTAAAAAAAAAAAAGCCTATGCCTTGCATTTGCCTTCAAGGCAAGCGGAAAAAGGATCTTGAACTGCTCAACTCTTTGGTCTCTCATCTCCACACCATTTGAGGAAAAAATTTCCCCCAATAATTCTAAACCTATTATGCTGCAGCTAATTAAGTTTTAAATCTTTCAATCGTGTTAATTTTTTTTTTGTGGGAACAATTATGTCAATTTAGCCGTAAATCTTTTATTGATTTATCAATTTAATTATTAACATCTTAACAAATTGTCAATTTAGTCATTTCGGTCAATTTTAAATAGAAATCACTAACATGGCATTCCAGTAAGCTCCAATTGAACATTTACAATACTTTTTATTTTTATGAACTTATTTTTCTTTTCTTTTTCCCTTTGTTAACCATTGTCAGGATTTGTCGGATGGCCAATGACTACCCTTACCTAAGGTCGGACAATGGCCGACGGAGGAAAGAAGGGAAATCTTTAAAAAGGTTTAAGAATTAAATTGTACAACTGTCCTCACTCTCCAGTCTCCACTACCACATCCACCATTTTAACCATCGCGAGCGATGCTCCGACCTCCATGGATGTGAGAATATTTTTTGGGTTTCGATATTACTTTCATTAAGAGTAATTGATCCGAATTGATTGTAATTTGCCCCAGGGAATCTACTGTTGATGGCCAAGTTCCAGTTTCCTCCTCCTTTTGTCACAATTGATTGTAATTTGCCCCGGGGAATCTACCGTTGATGGCCAAGTTCCAGTTTCCTCCTCCTTTTGTCATTCTTGTTTTTGTCCGCTACATGCCCAAGATAGGGAAAAGGACGATGTCATGAGAAATTACTAACAGTACGAGGCCCCCAATTTGCTGCGCCAAGAAGCTCTTGTCAAGCACCTCCCTAGAATGAACCTGAAACAAAATGAGCATTTGTACCAGGGAACTGAATTCCTAGATGGCATTTCAATCCTGTAACCACAAACCATGACATAGCACAGCTCTCTATCAGGGCAATTTCGCATAGACTTCCCTGAATAATGGGTATCGACAAGATTCTGAAGCAATAGCCTCTTGAAGACTTAATGGAACCGGCAAAGAGTTTCAGCAAGATCATCTTAACAACACTAGGAATGGCTTGCAAAATCTCAGATGAAAATCTAACAACGGAATTTCTGTCCTCTGCTTATAATTTACACCTGTTATTAATTTCACATGTTCCATGTGAATTGCAGAACGCCACATACGACGCTCAGGATTTGCATCCGCAGTAGTGACCCGCTGGAGGGGAAATCTGATGCCCGTACATTTCCACTATGCATGCATGTTGCAGAGCACTCCATGTTCTCACTTCGCCTAGACAACTATACTCAAATGTCCTAATTTCCTCAACCCAGTCACCACATACTTCCAAGGAAAGCACCTGCAGAACCAACTCAAAATATTTATGCAGAAAACATGAGATGTAAGCACAAATCGGCAACATGGCACAGCTCTCTATCGGGGCAATTTTGCACGGACTTTCCCGAATAATGGGTATCAACAAGATTCCGAAGCAATAGCCTCTTGAAGGCCTAAATAGATCTGGCGAAGAGTTTCGGCAATACTGTCTTGACAACACTCGGAATGGCTCACTAAATCCCAGAAGAAAATCTCACAGCAACAGCTTCTCCCCAAGTATAAGCGGTGAGCTGAAACATCGTTTAAGTGCAATTTCGTTGAATCTTTGAAGGGACATCAAGTGGAAATGTTTCCTTAGTCTCTTTATAAAGGAAACATAATCGCCACGTATACTTGAAGAAAAATTTCCTCTAATGGCTCTAAAACAGATCAAGGCAGAATTTCCATCTCTACTCACTGCCTCACCCTACTCTCACAGCCCTCTTGCGCTCAAGTTGCAACACAGTTGACACTGCATATCTGATTTTCCATCACATTTTTGCCCTTCGGCGTTCCTATAATAGCTTGAATGCGCAAAGTGCAAACTATTCTTTTTGGTCGTCAAAAACACAGACACAAACAATCTCATCCCAAACCAAGCCCGCTCAGTTCACAAGGGTGTTCACGCCTAGGCATCGGTGAAAGAGACGTGCTTGTTTGGCGAGTAGGTCTCCCGCTGATATCCATTGATTGGGCATTATAAGTATAAGAGAAATGAGGAAGGAAATACAGTAGAGCTGAAGCCAAATAAGAAATTTCAGGAAGTGAAAACTGCAGATGGTAAAACCATCAGTTATTAGCACTGTTTTCAAAATCCATCTCCCAATTCTATGAGAAAAAATCAATACAATCCCTGACCACCCAGAGCTCAAACAATTCATTTGACCGCTTCTAGTAAAACATTGATCCAGCAATTCTGGCCCAGTTTTCTGTTGGCAGAAGATCCAGCATAGTCTACTTGAGACATCATTAATTATTTACAGTGACTACTAGCCCGAATCAATTTGAGTTCTTACTTGAGCCTGTTTGTACACTTCATCATGTTGACACTCTCTCATGTGACTGAGAAGATCAACCCATCAGCTAATATATCTCATCGAAATTGTTAGTAATATCGAGACAATGCAAATCTGGTTTATGAACGCAAAATGGATAAAAACCAAGCAGGTTTGACAATTTCAATTCCACTCTCTCTTAAACAGAAAAACAAATCATTTTTTATTCAAGATCAACAAACCAAAATGAACTTAGCAACCTCACTGCCTAGTTTCTTCGCATAGGACACAGAGCAGCTATATACTTAACTATGTGTCAACCTATAAAAATTGAAGGAAGTTGCATTTCAGGAAGTGAAACAGTAAGTCTGCAAAACCAGATGCACCGGAGTGAAACTTCAAGATTAGCAAGCATTCCACTTCCATGGGCAACAAACAAATTTGGGCTAAGAACGAACATGAAAATGGAACTGCGGAACAACTAAGAATTTGAGGTTATGAACTCATATGCAGCTTCAAATAACACTAGTTTGCCAAGCTGTCAGTGTCAACTATAAGCAATGAGGAAGACTGCAAATAACATTTGGCAACCAGCAAACGTGTACTTTATATGAACATTAACAGATTAAATGATACTATAGCTATCATGCCGCACTCTGTGTCATGCCTGGTCAAGCAAAACAGTATCTGAAAAACATGGAAACCAAATTGATCATCAATAAGATGGTGACAACCAAAGTTCTTGCTGCATTGGGTATATACAAAAGCAGCCAAAGAACCAGCATAAGTTTCAAGAACATGCACTATGCAGGCCTCTTTCACGCCACATAAACTTAATATCCAGGACTCTGATCTAAAGACACCAAAGAAGTCCCATTAGACAAGCATTTACCGGCAAAGTTGGCAACTCATATACACCTAATGAAGCAACAGCAACCGCAAAAGCTTCACCCCAAAAAATGACATATCTCTCTCTACCCTAACCTTCTCCTTTCTAGGTCATCATAGGCAGCACCAAAAAAACAAAAAAAAATCCACCTGAGCATTACACTCAGCGCTTTCTTCATTCATAAGCCTCCAGAATCGCCTCCGCCACAAGACCGATCAATTCAGCCCGCTCCGCCAGAGCTGCCAGTTCAGCCATTTGCAACTTCCTCCATCTCTCCTCCAGCTCAGCCCTTTTCTCCCTCTCGATCAAGCCCAACCCAGCCCTCAGAAATTCCTCATCAACTCCAACAGCACCAAACCTCTTCACCTCGCTCAAGAACCCAGAGCCCATTCCTTCATGCATTCCGTCGAACACGAGCAGTTCCGCCTTCAGCGCAGCCAAAGCCGTCTTATCACCCCTCTCAGCCTTACCATAGCCATTACTCCTCCCACTCGACTCGCCCTTCACCTCGTCGCGCCACAGTTTCCTCGACAATCTGTACGCGGCCAGTTCGTCCGGGGACATGCCCTGTTTCTTCTTGCCCAGCCTGACCCAGTCCCTGTACTTGCTCTTCAAGGTGTACACTTTATTCCTCACCTGATGCTTCGTGTAGAAGGTCTCGAGGTCGCGGCTAATGAATTTGTAGATGTCGCCCCAATCGTAGACTGGGTTCTCCTTCTTCCGCGCGGAGAACTCGAGCAGTCGCCTCAGGAGCCGCAATTCGTCGGCCTTGCTCCAGTATTTCCTCATCAGATCGGGACCCTTCTTGGCCCTCGTCCCGTCTCGGGATTTGGCCGTCTCTTCTTCATCGTAATCTTCTTCTTCTTCTTCTTCTGGGTCTGCATCTCTGTCTTCTTCATGGGTCTGTGTCACCTCAGATGCTTCGTCCTCCGGCGCTGGTGACGCTGGCGGAGACTCCATTGGAGGGAGAGATGGGGCGATCCGGCGGCGTTGAGCAGGGGAGCGTTGGAGTTTCGATCGAATTGTTTGTCCCTTTGGGTATTTATATTTCAGGAAATATGTTACAAATCACTTGGCACTCTTATTTATTTCTTTTTTTAATGGATATTTAAGAGGGGAAAAAAAAAAACTTATCTCTACAATTTTTTTTATTTTTTTATTTTATGTTTATTAATGGCCCATTTTCAAACAAGACCACCATGCTTGTGTTGATCAATGTAGTTATGCAACTATCTCTCAAATTAATATCGATGCATTATCCTTCATGGTTGGCTTAGTTTAATTTTCTATTCCAAGGCTACGATGTAATGGGATATGTAGATGGAATATATAGGGTCTGCATGGTAACATTTATGTTTCTTTCAATTTATGTTCTTTTGTTCTTTGGAATAAAAAAAAAAGAACAGAAATTCATTTGGTAAAATTTTTGTTCCCGAGAACAATTTCTCTATTTTTTTTTTAGAACAGTTTTTGAATAAAAACAAGAAAAAAAATAGTTTCTTGTTCCCGGGAATAATTTCTAGACATAAGCCAATTTTCTTTTTTATTTGTCTTTTGTTCCTCTCTCTTGCTGCCGGTCACCGGATCGTCATTTGCCGTCCACCACCTTCGTCCGTTGCCGCCAGCCGTCACTAATCGCTGCCGCCACCACCTGTTGCCGCCTAGCGCCGACTATTGTTGCCCGTCAACAATGGCAGTTGGCGATCAGTGAGCAAGAATAATAAACGAATAAATACAAAAAAAAAAAAACATTGTTTCGTACCAAACATATTTATATTCTTTTTCTATTTCTGGAGTAGAAATTTTATATAGTTACAAAATACTTTATTTTACTTAGAAATTGTTCTCCGAAATAGAAATAGAAAAGAACTATTTCTGAAAAATAAACTCTTCCTCAGACAAGAAACGTTGTTATGCACAGCCATAGCATCTGTTTAGCACCATTCCTAATGATGGCAAAACAATCATTGATTCATCTCATTGGCTACACCAAGATCGACTATTGCTTAATGCAATCATAGCTTCGACTTTGGACTCAATTGTGCCTCCCATTGCTTCTACCAAAACAACACACAAGGCTTGGAAGAAACTTTTGCATATATTTACCAACAAGACATGTTCATACATCATGAGTGTCAAGGAGCGTTTAATGTAATTCTCCGAAGTGATACATAACAACTTGTACCACCCGAGCCTCATGATATATCATTGGCTATAAGTAGATATTTCGCATCAAGTGAAACTTAGATGGTACCATAACTAGATACAAGGCACGACTTATCACCAAGGGATTCCATCAATGGTCGGAATTTGACTATGATTACACATTTATGATCATTCGTTTAGTCCGGCTGGTAAAACTACCACAATACAAGTCATCATTTGTCTGACTTTATCAAACAGTTGGCCCCTTCTACAATTGGATGTCGACAATGCCTTCTCACGACACTCTTATCGATGAAGTCTATATGCATCAACCATTGGGTTTTGTCGGTCAGTCACATCTTAATTACACATGTTGATTGAAAAAGGCTATTTATTATTAAGCAAGCATCTCTCTTGTGGTGTCGAGCACTAAAATTTATCTTGCATTCACAAGGTCTAATATCGGTTATGTGGTCAACTAACTCTTTTAGTGCATGCATCAACCAACCAAATTACATTGGAGCGCTATTAGATGTGTCTTACGTTATCTCAAAGGGATTATCAATCTCAGCTTGCACTTGCAAAATAGCTCCTCCATCACTTCATGCATTCTCTAATACTCACTGGGTAAGCAATTTGGATGACTGTAAGTCTGCAACCACTCGTATTTTATATTGCCAAAAATCCTATATCATGTTGCTCTTGAAAACAACAATATGTTGCTTGTTCATTCATTGAAACCGAGTGTAGCGTTATTCTTGCAATAGTTTCTAAGCTCACATGGGTTCAATTTCTCATGCATGAGATTTGAGTATCTTCTTTGACCATACCTAGTGTTCATTGTGAAAACATTGGTGCTACTTATGTGTGTGCTAATTCTGTTTTTCACTTCAGGACGAAACACATTGTCATTGATTATTCCTTGTTTGCAATATGGTTAACAAAGGCCTATTGCAAGTGTCTCACATGTCCACTTATGATCACCTCGCATATGCACCAACAAAGGCTCTTGTACAACAATGGTTTATTCATTACAATCCGAGATTGGAATTTGCGATGGAGCGCCTCTCTTGTGGTGGCATATTGGAGAAAATATTTCTCAACATCAAAGCAATTTCAAAAATCGCTCTCAATTACATCAAATCTAGTCACACTGTTCTTGTCCTCTAGTAGCAAGATTTCCCAAAGTTGATACTCATCTTATCTTTTTCTATATAGATGATTTTATCTTTCCATGATAGAGGCTGCAGCTTAAGAACGTCATTTTGTTGCATTTATTCTAGTTAATGTCCTTCTATAAACCATCAGCTACCTTGTACTTTAGATACATATATGATATAAAAGTAGACATTTTTTCCAATTCTTCATGCGAGACGCAATTTGAATACGGGATCCGTTGCATCGCGTTTATGTGGTTTGATTGCCTGGTCAACTCTTTATGGATATATTCCGTTGTAGTTTGTCTTTTAGAAAGAAAAACCAGGGTCATACTTAGCAAAACTTAAAAAAGAAAAAAATATGTAAGCCCTTTGGTGTTTTGGTTGATGAAATTATGGATTGTGCTCGAGTTAGAATTCAAAAAACTTTTACCTTAATTAAAAAATATTGCGTTTTCCACGAGTATGCTTTTTCATCAGTTTTAAAGATGTACCAAATTTGAAATTTATTGAAAAATGACATACAAGTATAAAAAGGTAACATGTGGAAACCGATTTAGAAATTTCATAAGGGGGCGGAGATGAAATTTGGAAATGTTTAGAATTATTAAAAGAAAGGTTTATCTCAATTCATATGCAAAATCTTGATCTTGGTAAGGCACTTGACAATTTATTTTACCATGAATTTCACCATAATTAAATAAAAAAGAATCTATGAGCATGTCATTGACCTTTTAATAACTCGATATCGCTAGCATAAACGTTTGGCTATCTAGAAGTTGATGTCACTATTTACTCAATTCACCAATCTTAGTATGCTTTGCTTTTAACAAGTAACTTCTTGACACGTTAAATAATTTACAAATTTATTACAAGTATAGAAAAGCTAATAATTTGAAAACAATGATATCTCCAAGTGATGTGGATTTAAATTCCATGTAAAATAGGATCCTTAAGAAAATCAGAATTGGATTACCTAACTATAGTTATTATTGAGATTCCACTTCACCAATTTCGCGGCCACAAAATTATCAAGAACGTAACTCCATTGCCTCTGGCCGCAAATCATTGCAGTCGGTTGTTTGTTGGTCCTCCTGCGACTAATCTATGTAGCATGGACACTTTCTAGAAGCCTTCGTATCGTGTCCGACACGCTCCAACACGTCCCGACACGCTTTGACACGCAGTCAACAAGTGTCAAAAAATCCGACACGTGGTCAACTCTCTCTGACACGTTCCGACACTTGAGTCCATAATTTCGACACGCGATTCCGACACGCATAGGATCAATTTTAAAAATTTCTAATACTTGTGGAGTCAAAATATAAATATACACAAAAAAATTAATAAAAATGCTATAAATATATATGCATACGGTCAATTTTTTTTTTCAGTTTTTTTTAGAATTGTTTTAATTCTTAAAAAGTCTTTTACTATGAAAGAAGTAATAAAAAAAATGCTATATATGATAAATAAATAAATTTAAAAATATCATTTCAGCATTTCTTTTAAACAATGTTTCTTTCCTCTAAGTTTTATGTATTATTGTAACAAATTAACTAATGAATGATATTATTTAATATTTTTCGTGTAAATTAATTCTAGACTATTATTTATTTATTTATTTATAAAAATATATTTAATATATAATGTGTCGGAACGTGTCGAAATTTTCTATTTTTAAGAAATGACGTGTCGATGTGTCGTGTCGTGTCGTGTTGCGTATCACGTGTCCGTATTAGCGCTACATAACCGACTATAGCGAATTATTTATCTCCTCCGTTAGCGAGAAGTATTTTCCAAGAAGGCCAAAATTTTTTTGTTATCCAAACACGGAAAAGGAATCGTTCCAAAGAAAGATATAACTTGGAATAAGAATCCATTTAAGGAGTTGTCGTTCATGAAACTAAACGAGCCCCAATGAAAGATCAACTTCGTTTATTGCTCCAAAACAATATCAGCTGGCAACAAAATTTGTCAAGTTCGTCATTACTCGTTGTCATGCATATAAGTGGATCATTTAGGTCTGAAACCGCGTCCAATTTCATTTTTAGCCAGCAAATTAGGGATGTGCAATATATATATAGTTTCGGATCCATCCATTCCGTTCTTTATATGCCGAATCAAACCAAGGAATGCTTAATGATGCAACCAAATAAAGTGGAATACACATTACATTACGTACCGTAAAAATTATTTTCTTGCCCAATTTCACTTCCATGCGTCAAACACGTCAAAAGTGACTGGCCACCTCATATTTCACTTCTTTCATTTTATCCATCCAAATAAAAGGGCGTTTGAAATTGCAATTTATCGATGAGTTGGTCTGGTTTACAAGATAAATTCTAAGCTCTTCAGGTCAATAATTTCATCAGTAAATAGGCGCAATTTTTTCTCGGAGTCGGGTACACTAGAGTATATCAGATCCGAATCGATCACTTACCGCTACCGGTTTGGTTTTGGTCACCCCTAAATTCAATCCGATTTCAAGATCACCTGGAGACCGAAGACGTGGACCCAAACTTTTACGGGCCTCATGTCTGGGCCGAGGGCCCATCCGGAAAAATTGGAGGCCCAATCAGGCCCAATCAGGCCCAAATAAGAGGCTAACACTCATTCCAACGTTAACCTCTCTCGATCTCATTTCAAAAAATTTCGAATTCAATCTCGCGCTCCCCTCGTCCCTACCCCTCTCTCTCTCTCTCTCCCTCCCTCTCCGTGTTTCTGCGCGCAGCGCTCTGTTCTCCAAACCCACCTTCGATTTCGTCTCGGAATCCACCTCTCGCCGTGTGAGCTGCAGTTCCAGCATCTGGGTCGGCGGAATCCGGCTCCCCGGTTGGCTCCCCCCGGCCGCATCGAACCCGACTGCCCTCGAGCTCTCCGATCGAGCTCGATGTCGTCGCGCAACCAGAACAGGCAGCCTCGCAGCCCCAACGCCGTAAGCATCGGTCCCCCCCGGCTTTCGGGGCCGTTTTTGATTCGGCCCCTTTTCTCTGTTTTTCCATCGTGGTTTCGTCTACGGACTCGACGGCGCATCGAAATTGGATGCGTTTCTGATGTGTTTTGCGCTTTGTTGGGTTAACCGGCATCTTCGTTATGTAGCCACTGTTGGGTTTCTTCCCGATACCAACATGTTGCTCTCGGAATGATGGGTTTTTCTGCAACTTGGTCTAGAAGTGAAAAACGCGGCCTTATAATTCGTCCATAAGCATACTCTGTCCTAATTTTTTTGTCCATTCATAAGGTGCTTAATTTGCATCTTCATGCAACGTAATTGGGAGTATGTTTACATGTCTGATTTTCTGTGTTTTATATGTATGGAAGCATGGTTTGCCTGACCACGACTATTGTTCGGCTTGATATGCTAATCTCTTGCGGAAAATAAACAATTGAAACATGAATAAGGGATTGCTTTGAGGTGCGCGGAACATTTTTATAAATGTGTTATTATCCAGCTGTGTGGGATGTTAACAGAGAGTAACATGCCCTCGAAATGCAATGAAGCCTCTCCAAAGCCCTCTTGACAGAATTATATTTGACAAGATACATGCTCGGTTTTGATTGTTCCGGCTTTTGATGTATGTTAATTTAACTGTGTTTTGGGTTTCTAGAAGAAGGGTGCTTTGGTAGAAATCCCTTTGGACAAACGCAGGCGAATAGGTGCGGCGAGAGCAACTGGTCCGACAAGCTCTAGCCGTGCACGGCAGGCTTTCTCTGAGGTGAACAACAGGCAAGATGTAACCTCCACTGGAGAAACGGCGAGTGCAGAGGGTTCAGAGAATATCCCTGTGGAGTTCACGAAAGAAGAAGTAGAGACATTGTTGAACGAGAAGCCGAAGACCAAGAAGTTTGACCTCAAGGTTTTGTTCACTTCTGAAAATTTTTCTTACCAAGTATTCAATTTCTTATTTTCTCTCCTTTGACAGGGTAAATTGGAATATCTGACTGATCATAATAAGAGACTAAGGCTTTGTGTTAAGTGGTTCCAACGAGTTGATGAAGGTCACCTCCTCGAGCAGGAGAGATTGCGAAATTCATTGGAATCTGCAGAGAAGAAATGCACGGATACCGGTAAAATTCTTTTCTTTGATTCTAATTTCTTTCTGTCCTTTGATGAAACTAATTTTCTTGGAGCTGAAGTAACACTTTGACATGGATTTATGTATTTTCCACAATCACAGAACCATATGTACTCCATGATAGTTACACATCATGGAGTAAATATGGTACTATTGACAAAAGAAACTTGCATAATTTTTTCTGGTTGACCGTGTATGCAAGAGGAACACTCCCTCTTAAGTATGCACATTCATGACAAGATGTGTTCAGTGCTTGTCAAAGGTACCGGCACTATTTACAATTTTAACATCGAATAGAAGAAGATATTAGCAGTTTGTCAACTGGAACGTGTTTGATTGGTTTGAGGTTCAACAACCTCTAAATCATGCTAAATTGATTAACTTATGGACCCACTACCTTAAATTTGCATATGAATTTGCACACTACAGAGCACCTTGATGTCTTGCTTTTAAAATAATTTTTGATGTAGAAATTGTTTCAAAATATAGCTAAACCACACATATGTAAGTATACTGACATGCTTAGATGATTTTGAAGTGTTTATGAGATTATAGTTAGAAAATGGCCACTCGATATAACAATAGAGGATGGAAACAATTCAAAAGAATACATATCTATCTGTTGCTGTATCTTATTCTAGTCAATTCCCTTCATTGCTTTTGTATAATGGTAATTTAGAGTAGCTACCGTTTGGGAAAAGTCTTTATCTTGTGTGATGGGAAGCTCCATCATCACATGCCAATAAACTTCATCGAGCACAAGTGTCATGTTGATTTTGAAATAAAAGTGTTGTTGCAAGTTCTGTCGCATTCGATAGTGGATCACTTATCGTGTGGATCATTTGTGACTATAGTATGCTTATTGACATAGATGAATTTGTATGCGTGTAGAGTTTGAGATGGAAAAGAAGCTGGGCGAGCTTAATGAAGTTCTTGCTCAATTAAGAAATGATAACTCTTCTTTACAAGAGAAACTCGCAAAAGAATCAGCAGAGAAAATGGTAAGGCTACTTTTTATGTAGTTGTCTGACTTAAAACATGTTTCGATAGTTGTCCACGACTTCTTACCCTAATTCTTTGTGGTTATGGCTATTAGGATGCAATTAATTGCCATATGAAAGAAAAGGAAGCAAGGATTGCTTCTGAAAAGGTACAGGGCTTGCTGTCAGAAGATCTTAAGAAAGCTGAACAAGAGAAATTGGCTGCTGATCACCAGGTAAGATCAAACTCTTTTAGTGAATTCTATTTGTCTTACACTGTCCAGTCAATTATGTTCTATCAGCCACTAATTTCGTTTTATCTGTTGCAAATGATGTAGATTGCTTCTCAGAAAGATATGTACAAGAGATTGCAAGAGTACAACACAAGTTTACAGCAGTACAACAGTAAACTTCAAACGGATTTATCAACAGCCAATGAGTCACTAAAAAAAGTGGAAAAGGAGAAATTGGCAATTGTAGAAAACCTTAGTACGTTAAGGGGTCATTATAATACACTCCAAGAGCAACTTACTTCATCCAGAGTACTGTCTTTCTACTTTTCAAATTATATTTTGCTATTCATTTGCTCTTTGATGCATAGAATGCCTAGCTTTTTTGTCATTCTTTTGGGAACTTGAATGTCACTACGTGGTAGATGGTAGCAATATGGAGTCAATGCAATCCATGTGGATAGACTTTACTTCATTTTTTTTGGTCCTCTTCTTGTTGCTCAACAAACCAATAGTTAATGTATTGAAGCTAATATTCTATTTGGATGCATGCTTGTCCAACTTGGAAAAGAATACTAATATGCATGTACATTTTGTTGGGACTAGACTAGCTTCATTATTTTTTCCAGGCATGTATATTTTTATATGGCAGAATCTAGTGAAAAATCTGCACCTTTGCTGCTTTTTGTGAAGACGTTTTCACTGTGTCAACGCCAGCTGCTAGAGATCATTAAATAATTTTTTTACCATTTTCTTTTCCTGAGCGGACCAAATAATTCTTATGAATGGGAACACGTTTTGAGCGTATAATTCTCAGTGCCTCTAATTTTCTTATATCTTACAGGCTTCAGTGGATGAGGCTGTTAGGCTAAAGGAATCACTTGTCAATGAAGTCAAATGCCTTCGAGAAGAATTGCATAGGGTGAGAGAAGATCGTGATCGCCAGGTTTCAGAAGTTCAGGCCTTAACAGCTGACTTGTTGAAATTTAGAGAAAAAACGGGCAAATCTTTCATGGAGCTGGACAACTTGACGATAAAGTCCAATGCGTTGCAGGTTTTTGGAAAACCATGTTTCCTATTTGGATTCGTACTTTTCTTTGAAAAGATATGGATGTAAGTTTTGCTTTATCTATTATAGGAAACATGTTCCTCTCAGCTGGAGCAAATACGAATTTTGCAGCACCAGCTTGCTGCTGCAAATGAAAAATTGAAGGTAATATTTTCTAATATATTTCTGAGTGGTGTTTCTCTATCAGTAGATCTGAGAAATTGGTACTTGTTCTCTTTCCTTCAGATGGCTGATTTATCCACTATAGAAACAAAGGTGAAGTTTGATGAGCAGAAGAGGACTATAGTTGAATTGCAAGAACGCTTAGAAAACTCAGAGCTTCAACTTAGTGAAGGAGAACAGCTAAGAAAAAAATTACATAACACCATCTTGGTAAGCATCTTCTTTAATAGCACATAAGATTTTGGTTAATAGCACATAAGCATCTTCTTTAATAGCATATATGAGAGTTATGTACTGAGATTTTGGTTACTTCAGGAACTAAAAGGGAATATTAGGGTGTTTTGCCGAGTCCGTCCAATGTTCTCGGATGATGGTTCTGGAACAGAAACAGTCATTTCATATCCAACATCAACGGAAACTCTTGGTCGAGGGATTGAATTACTTCAAAGTGGTAAAGAATATTTTCTATAAGCTAGAGAAGATTTATTCAACATCCTGTTTGCTTGATGAACCAAATCTAGCTGCATGTTGAATATTTTTCATTGCTATAAATTTCTCTTTAATCTTCTTTAGCTTGACTTGAATAAATATCTAATATCCATTCATGTTATGACAAGGTGGACAAAAGTATCCATTTACATTTGACAAAGTCTTCTCTCATGAGGCTTCTCAGCAAGATGTTTTTGTTGAGATATCACAATTGGTCCAGAGCGCCCTCGACGGTTATAAGGTGATATTTGTGTGTAGTTTCTTTGATTATGCGGAGAAGAATTTTCTTGAAGATTTTGAAAAAAAGATGCAGAATTTATCCTAACTGCACATTCTCCTAGTTTCTTTCTTTTACTTGATTTGTTGCAAATGGAGCTATGTTTGGCTGTCGTAAGTATTGTGCTTTAGTTCAATTAGGTAATTAAAAGTCAATAGCTGAAAAATAAATGAAATCTCTCTATCTTAAGAGTAGTATTGCATTTAAAGAATTCCACTTAACTTCGCAGGTTTGTATATTTGCATATGGTCAAACAGGCTCAGGTAAAACCTATACCATGTTGGGTAAACCTGATGCTCCAAAACAGAAAGGGTTGATCCCGCGTTCTTTGGAGCAAATATTTCAGACTAGCCAAGTTCTTTCAGCCCAAGGATGGAAGTATAAATTACAAGTATATATCTGATTATTATATATTCTTTTTCTTTTGCATCTTTTTTGCAAATTGACTAATATGGAGGTGCAATTTAGGCTTCAATGTTGGAGATATACAATGAAACCATTCGTGATTTGCTGTTGCCAAATCGAAGTAATCCCTCGGATATGACGCGTGGTGAAAGCGGTGTTAGTGGAAAACAGTACACAATCAAACATGACGCAAATGGAAATGCCTATGTACCTGATCTCACCATTGTTGATGTATGCAGTATCCAAGAAATTACCTTGCTTTTGGAGCAGGCTGCACAAAGCAGGTGAGTTTTTGTTGATTTAGATGTCAATGATGGTATTAGGCGGTAGCAAGAGATTTTCTACATCCTATGGTATTAGAATTTGTCATTTTTTTAGCTTAATGTGGTTCAACAAGTTTGATAGCTCATTTAACTTGCTCAAATTGTCGTTGTTTTGTCACTTTTATACATGGCTTTTTATCTTCCAATGCCAAGTAAAATTGGTCTTTTGTTTCTTCAGGTCTGTGGGAAAGACACTAATGAATGAACAGTCATCAAGAAGTCACTCAGTTTTTACATTGCGGATATCTGGAGTGAATGAGGTAGAAACAAGTTTGGTACTGTGTTGTGTTTGCCTATTATACTACACTATTATTGATATGTTCTTTCGGCTGTACCACCAAATTTTTGATTTATGCACTTGTCTCTAGAACACCGAACAACAAGTGCAAGGTGTGCTGAACCTTATTGACCTCGCTGGAAGTGAGCGGCTCTCAAGAAGTGGGGCAACGGGAGACAGGTTGAAAGAAACTCAGGTATGGTTGTATAGTAGTAGCTTTTACTATGGTGCTTCCTATTTTGCCTGATTGTTGCGCCTAATTCTTTGTTTCCCAATGCCAATTAGGCAATCAATAAAAGTTTATCATGCCTGAGTGATGTTATATTCGCCCTAGCAAAGAGAGAGGACCATGTTCCCTTTAGAAACTCAAAGCTGACAACTCTTCTTCAGGTATATTTTCTTTTCCCGTTTTTCTCTTCATCATTTGGATCTCACTTGTACCTTTAAAAAAAAAAAAAATGCAACAGCCTATCATGATAAATTGCTGTCTTGATATTGCATTGTCACAATACATATGAATTTCTTGTGATTTGATATATCTTAAGACTGTAAATTCTAATTATATGTCTGAATCAGCCATGTTTGGGTGGAGACTCCAAAACGTTGATGTTTGTTAACATCTCTCCCGAGTCTTCTTCCGTTGGTGAGTCACTTTGTTCTCTTCGGTTCGCGGCCAGAGTAAATGCATGTGAAATTGGTGTTCCTCGCCGCCATACAGCCATACGTTCTGCAGATTCTCGATTGAGTTATGGCTGAATACCATTGAACTTTTAGATGTGCCACATTGAAGAACTTGTAGTAGAAGAATTTGTATTTGGAGGAATTTCATCTTCATTTCTCCCCAGGATAGGGGAGCATGGCTATGTTGTAATGTGTACGAAAGAAATGACATTGGGGCATTGGATGATGTTTTGAGAGAAACTGATTTATTCCTGATAAATCCTGATTAGGATACTTTGGTTGCCTCTTGCAACAGGACATTGTGATGTATGAAATATCATTTTAAGATTAAATATTCTCGATTGATTAGGCGACTTATTCGACTTGGAGTTGGTATGAGTTACATCAGAGATCGTTGGGTTGGTTTGGGGCAAAAAATCAGTGATCCATATTCATGGTATCATGCATCACGTCATTATGAATTGCTAATGTTACCGTCGCATCCAGAGTTTGCATTTGGATTAATGTAAAGGGAAAAGACAGTCAAGAGCTTTTGCCCCCTCTCTCTTCGCAAAACAATACTAAGAACAACAATGTTTTGTATAGCAAGATCAATTTTTTAGAACTGATGTCCTAAATGATGTGCCAAACTTTCACGGGTTTATCGAATAAGATCTTTTGTATACAGATTGTATAGATCAGTGTTATTATAGGCAGCTAGCGCAGAATAGGAAGTTGCAAGTCAGTTGGGTTGACTTTTGAGCAACTACACGCACCTAACTCGTCAAAGCAGGAACCTTCATAGCTTCAACCGTAGAAAGCTTAAAATCCATTAGACTAATAATGCTTAGAATAGAGTTGACTTCAGACATTGTGTAACAAAACATTCCGGGAACGATCTTCCTTGACCTGAAACCATTTCAAGATCAATTTGCCATCGGGGTCATATTCATGATCAGAAAATAACCAGCTAATACGAGAACTTTCAATGTGCAACCAATACTCAAGATTTCACCATCAGCTCCGATATTATCATGATCATATAGTCTTTCCTATGCCAATTCGGCTTACATTGCGGGTGAGTCTTGCTTGCAATCTGACAAAACCACCGGTGAGAGGCCCTTCCGGACTGGTCTTAACGATCCATTGACTTCTCCGGCGGCAAATGTGCCTCTTCATGGCAGCTTTTACAAGAGCACCGCCGTACAAGGCTCAAGCAAAGTTTATGGCGGTGTCCAATGTAGAGGCGATCTCTCAGTGAATGATTGTGCCAACTGCAGCAACAATGCCATTGTAGAGGCACAGCATGAGTGTCTATAGAGCAAACAGGTCACCACATTGGGCACAGGTGTGGTTGATTTTCAACTTCGTTGACATACTTTTGCAAACCTAATGAAAGAAAAGGTAAACTTAGTAGGGACTAGTAGAAGTAATGTGAGATCAACTCTGAATTCTTACTCATTTCGTCCTATATCCATATGTTCACTCTCTCGCTTGAAGTTACTTCTCCCTCTTAAGTCTCGAGCCCCTGGCAATCTGAGTTGCATATCTTCTTCAGAAACATTTTGACTTTGCGATTTCTTATGGTTCAGTCGCTTTTGAGTTTAGGTTTTAGTCTCCAAGATTTTTGACTGGGATGCCAACATATTCCACAGTAGTCCACGCTTTTTTTTGTTGTTGTCTTTTCTTGAGAACTGATATATCACTCAATCCACTCAATTACGACTAAATCAGAAAATGTTTTTCTGAAATGCAGTTGGTGTTTCCCGAGCTATTCACATGAGAATTTCTTTGGAAAAGTCGATGGACTTTCAATGGGGTTTTTCAATGAAACTGACTATGAAATCCCAACTGTTGCTCCAAGTTGCTATTCTGGATGTTTGAAATAGTAGGAAAAGACATAAGCAAGTCCGATTGTGCGAAGTGTTTCGACATTCAAATGGTGGCATTTTCTACTTCGATTGGGAACAAAAAAGGGCGGGAGATCTTTGGGTCTGGTTGCAACTTGATGTACTGTGATTATCAGTTCTATTCAGACATTGCCGATCTTGCAAGTACAAATAGTAATGGCCCTTATTAATTAACCTCGAATTCGCTAAAGGTATCATAGCTAGATTTACATAATTGAAAAGTGTGAATTACAACATACATCAAAAAACTCATATACGATTACCGATCATATGAGTTTCTGTGCAGGTGATTAAAGATGCCCAACTAGCAAGGACGCAACATGCATGACCTTTGTAGTATCAACCCTTCTGATATTATTGTAGTCATTTTTTTGCTACTTTTCTTGTTGGTTCGTTTGTCACCACTTATCGGTCGTAACATGGTAAAGAACATTGCTTAGTGAAACTGGTAATCATGTCTACCAATTCTTGGCGGATGGAATGAACATAATTCATATTCAAGAAAAAAAAATTACGAGCAAAAATCGGTACTGACAACTCAGAAGAACGCTAAAATGAGAAGGATTGAAGCTATAAGGAAGAAAATAAAAAGGTATTAGATTCACCCAGAAGCATTCTAGTGTCGGAAAAAGGAAAAATCGATCTAAAAAATATTATTAAATGCAGTAGCGGACATATAAAGATTCCTAGTCCTTTGAAATTTACGAATCATGATGAGGAAAGACGCACATGCAAAGTCAAAAGAAGACAAAGCAAAAGCAATATTGCGAGCTGACATTTTCCTTTTGTCATCTCCCTCAGCTATATGAAGAGCAACTGTTTTCAGCTTTTGCTATCAGAATATGAGGACCACTACACACATCAGTCTCCTAGAGGCCAGCTTACACCATTAGTTTCCAACATATTCGCACCATCATCTATCGAATATCATGCGCGTTTAGCATTGAAACCTGTGACATGCCAAACTTCAACTTCTTTCATGCCACAAGCAAGTACTAAACCATCATGAGTTTGGATTCTTGATGTTTTGGACTGATGATATACACACATCTTAGTTTATAAGTAACAATGTGCAAGAGCCTTTAACACTATCGATAAAGTTGTTCTTCTGAGAATGGGGAAGGATGCAGACCTATGTAATTTATTCTCTTTCTGATCTACTTTGGTCTTGAGAAAGTGATATATGATACAACTTGAATAGGCAAAAAGAGGAGGCATAAGCAATTAGCAGTGTGAAAAGGTAATATTTTAGTCAAGAAAGTGATTCTTTTTCAAGCTGTCAACATAAGATATTAGCTCAGCATCTTCTGCTGAAAGGAGTAGCTATTTTATAATTTTTTTTTTTTGGGTAGGCTCTAGTGAATGAAAAACAGTTTTCTCTATCAATGAGTAACAAACTTTAGTACGATCAATGTATATTGGAGACGAGATATTGAGGCAGGGCTGCAAAGAGCATGGTCCAAACCCTGACAATAGGCAAAAACGCCAACAAATTTTGGAGAGCTGGCACAATTCTTATAAAAACCCAGACAGACAGATCTCAGGAAAGCCTGTCCAAGTGACCACACCTTCAGTTACTTCTAGTGCTTTATGGAAGAGCAAATGATTTTACTTTGTGTGCATGGAAACATCAAGCAGCAAAATAAACTCATAAAAAGCACAAGGCACAGTCACTTTTGTTGAAAATAAGGAAAAATTCAAAAAAGCCACAAGGTTGAAGCGGGAAAGCAAACTAGAACCGTTTGGATTAGACATATCTGCTGATAAATTGATCAACATTTGTCACTGTGAGTTGTATCGAATGATTGTTCAATGATATTCCTGAAAAAAGATATCATCAGACAACTGGAAGCTCAAACTTGAAGAAAGCATACCGAAAGAAAAAGCGCAGAGTAGGTGCAACCCATATACTATATGGAGCTTCACCAAAAACCTTGATCGTGTTGTTTCTCCTCTGTACCATAAGTTCTAATCAACCATAAATTCAAATGCAATTGATCACACTACATGGTTAGGCCTTCTATTCCATGCCTTTTGCTCCTTAGTTTCTTGCGCAACCACCATGAGATTGAGTCCATTCTGATCCACATCCATAGCAAAACTGAAACTGGCACCTGTAATTGCAAGCCAACATGGAACAACTGTTCATTTACCATAAATAATTGAGGACCCACAATCTGGTAACTGCCCATAGTATAATGATTTCTATTCTTAAAACTATATAGCCCACAACAGAACAATTGAACATTCACAAAATTAGGTACCGCTAACTCTGCTGCAGGATTCATAATGAAAAACTAACCTGCAAAATAATCAGTACCAAATTAAGCAAAGTGGCCACAGTGCTTCTAATAGAAAGACTTAGAACCAAGACGGTGCTTGATGATATATCAAACATCTCATGCCTGATTATCAAACTACAGACTGAACATTGCCTAGTCATGAAGCTTTCACACTCTGTATTCAAAAGCATTTTAACCAATACAATTTGATAAAATACGCTGAGACCTTGCACACATTATCAGTGTTCATTTGCCTTTTAAGTCATTTCAATTTTGAAAGCCACAATCAAATACAATGCCTCTGAAAAATGGAGGATCCCCCATTATCTCCATTTCATCAATCACGCACAAGCAACAGCTCTGTGACATCTATAGGTTTTCAGAAAAATCTCGACCAAGAAACTATATACTGTGTCAAGCTTCTTGATATTTCTAGATAAATAGTTCGCTACCCCAGTGATTATTTTTCCAGGGAACGTATCACAAACCTGCAAGTGATATGAGGACAACCCTGAGTCCTCTCCACGTAAAATTTGCATTTGGGGCATCTCCCCCATTTCTTCTCCTTCGCAAGCTCCCTCACAATGAGATCCTCCCTCCCTCTCTCATCCTCATTCAGCGACTGAAACTCCTCGCACGACACGCCGGCGTGCCACGGCACGGAACACTCGGCACAGAACAGCCTATGGCAATATGGGCACTCACACTCCCTAATCACCTTCCCATCATCACAGTCCTTGATCAGAAGGGCTGAGCAGTTCTTGAAAGGGCAATAGAACTTCTCCAACTCGTGAAACGTCGCCTCGCACAGCGATTTCTCCCACACGGAGAGAACATTCTCAGGGAGGATTTGCCTGCAGGAGTCAATTTCTAGGACACCCTCACACTCCAATCCGGGGCATTTGATGGTGGTCACGTTGTCCAGGACTTTGGTCTCCACATGCCTGCTTATGCAGAGAGAGCAAAAGGCGTGAGAACACGCGGTCCTGATCCTGAACATCTCTTCGGCCTCTTTTCTCTCTGCACAAATCTCACAGAAGCTCTCTGACGACTCACCACCATCTTCTCGAACACCCATCTCAACCGGGTCTATGATTTTCACTTGACCTGGGTTTAGGTTCGCCTCAGTCACGACCACTGAAGAACTAGAAGACCCAGTATCTCTTTTTGCAGGATTCATGCTCATCACACAGGAGAGTTCTAAAACCTCCTGAAACTGCAGCTCCTGGGCATACTCAGGGTCCGATACTTGAGGAGTCACCGTCTTCTGATGCCGATGGTCTTCGCTTTCGTCGAACAGCGATGACAATAAGAGATCGTCTTGCGAGAGAAGATCAAACGCTGCTCCATATCCCATGCTATGCTACTCCTAATGGACTGTATTTATGGCAACACTCGTTTCAAGTTTCCTACCTTAAAATGTCCTGGTTTTGCGGCTTGTTTTTTGTCTTTTGAAGGTCGGTTTGTTTGCTTCCATATTTAAAGATGCAGTGTACCGTGCATCAAAATCTTATCGGAGAGCAGGGCACAGGGGCATCAAATCTTATGGGAGAAGCTGCTCTCTTTCCTTTGACTGGGACTTTAACTCCTTCTTCTTGAAGTACTTTCTTCTTCCAAATATAATTTTCTTAGATAGTGCTATCATTTTTTTTTTAAAAGGGTTTTTTTTTTACTATGCTAGCTTTACTTGGGTCACGTCAATAAACTATTCATTGGCGGTGTTTAGAACTAAAATAAAGAAAGTGATCAAAAGATAAATATGCCGGCAAAAGAAAAGCGAAAAAAAAAAATCGCTTTAGGGAAATAGTTTTATATGGTGTCAGTTTAGAAAGAAAAAGGAAAATCAATTTTGAAAAAGATCTCGAGAAGGAAAATCTCACGGTTAAACTTCTCCATGATCTTGACAATCTAAGGTCGGATTTTATTGGAAATTGAAATGATTTGATGATTTGATCTAGATACCGTCCTTTTTTTGTTTAATAATTACCTAAATTCTTATGCGGAAATAGCTACACCACACCTCATTTTTTACCCAATAACCACTTTCACACCTCTACCATTACAAATATCACGTACATATCTGAATTTTACTTTTGAAGGCCCCTTTGCACCTTTGCATTAATTAAACCCTAGTCCCTATGTCCATCCCAAATCCGAAGTTCTCACGCTCACCCATAGTACTCAAAATCAATTTCAAAACCACATTACCGAAACCCTGTATAAAATGCTAAAATGAGTATGCAAGAAGAGAAATTTGGTTTTTTTTTCATTGTGGGGTTTTACTCAGAGGTATGTGAATAACATTCATTCAGATAGAGGTGTGTAAGTAGCTATTGGGTCAAAAGTGAGATATGTTTGAATAAATTTGTGTTTTTAAACCTTTATCTGTTTTTACACTCATTTAAGCCTTCTTGTCCTTTTACTTTCTTCACACGAAGAGAAAAAAGAAAATAAATAAAATCATAATAACTCAATCATACAATTAGAGACGCATATGTTTTGACGTAGCACAATAGAACTATAACACAGCTACATTTGTACTAAACATACTAAATATTTAAAAAAAAAAGAGTTGAGATTTCATGATTTTGGACTTGACATCCTAACCTGATTTTTTCCTATGGGTATGGCATCATGTACCTATCAATTTTTGCTCAGTGAAAGATTATACTCATGTTCTTTTTTATTTGATTTAATTCGTGACTTCATATAGTTGTCTCACTCGAAGTAGTGATGATTATATAGTCATTCTCAAGTCTCATGAACAATCCATGTTTGAGTAATTGCCAGGCCTAAGAGAACCTTAAACTGATAAAATAATTGAGAAGTTGTGTATCGGGAAACTGACGATTTGAGGTTGGATTCGCTTAATGTAACTATTTTGAGTTGTCTTCAAAACGTAATACCTTACAAAATCTTCTTGTATCAACATACATATAAAAGATATGCCTTTGACTAAATCGAAATCTAAGAGTATCTATAGGATGATTTGATCTGATTTGTGACCCATTTTCAACTCAAACTATAACAATTTCGATTTTCAATTGGAAAAACGTGATCTTTTGTTAGTTTGTTTTGTTATTGGTTGGATTGAATAAATAGTAGCTTTAAGCCTACCCAACAAGTATGTAAGAAAGCAAACTGATTTAAAGTTTATGATTTTCCTGTACCACGCCTAAGTATTTCATTAGGGAAGGCATTACGGGAATTTAGGGTGGGATCCTAACCCCCCGAAGGGGGTTGTGGCGGAGAGCCATGTGGGATCAACGCCTTTTCACCCGAAAAGGGATCCATTGAAATGGGAAGCTTTTTAAGGTCTTGCTTAGGACCACTCAAAGTATATATTTAAAAGAAGAAAGAAGACGCACCTTCATCCATAACAATTATTTAAATCCAAGCATTAAGTAGAGGATGATGTACTTTTTGATTCATCAAGAGAGGAGGCTTCAGATAGAGAAACTAGTAGTTTATCTTTTCTCAGAAAATAAATGCTCCTATGACAAACTAATTAAAGAAAAAAAATAGAAATGAAGTAAATTTGATTGATCTTTTTTTTTTTTGACAAAAGTAAATTTGATTGATCAAGACGACAATTTTAAGGAAAGAAGTAGTCCCATTAAATGGGACGGGAGGGGACGTTGACGAATTCAGTTCATGAAATTTACAGGTATAAGAAAAAGGGCAAACGCTTGACTAGACCGGAATTAATTGATTGAGGAATTAATAAATTCTCGAGGATTTACATCGATTCTTTAAAGATGCGGTGGTTATTGGATCAGTTGATCATATATATATTATTTTTATTTTTTCACGTATTGCATCTATTCATCTAGAAATTACGAGAAGAGATGCGATTATGGCATGATATAATTGGAGATTTTTTTTTTTCTGATCCCCTAATTAACCACAACCGAACCAACAAAAATGCCGCGCCAAAATGTCAACATGTCAGTTTGTAATGTGTGTCGGCACACAAAATCAATGAACTTGTGGACTACCGATGACACGAAACTGCCTAGACATCAAAATTTGACCAAGGTTTAACCGCAGCCGGGCAGCCGCAGGGCCTGGACATGTGACATGAATCCTCATGTCTATAATCAGACCTATTGACAAAACACGAAAAGTAGTCTGGCCCCAAAAAACCACTCTAGCTCGATTATGGCCCAACACGAATTTTGTAAGAGCGAACTGTTCTTGTCTTTTACCCAAGTAGCGTGAGGCATGATTTTTATCAGAATCCTTCGCTTACACCCTGAGTGGATTTGATCCCAAGCCTATGAAACCATACACTCAATAATTTGGGAGAAGAATATCTCAAGTATCAAAACTTGACACGAATAGATATATAAGTGCCAAAACTTTTAAAATGTATACTTTTTTTTGGTTGGTTTAAAAGGTATATTTTAGTGCCTTTTTTTTTTTTAAATTGGACATTTAAATGCCAACTTTAGTGAGATTTGCTAAAAATTCAATATGGCATTATTTTAATAATTAAAATGGTCTACGTGATTTGTAAGAATATCCACTTAGCAATCTTTGTCCCAAAACGACATTGATTTGGCCACAAATTTGATTTTTAATATAAATGTTAATTAAATTAAATAAAAAAAGCTGCAAATTGGCTAGTGCCTCCACGGCCCTCGCTGCCACCGCCCATCATCACCGAAAAGGGTTGGTGATAGTGGGTTGAGGGTTGGTCAGGGTTGTTGGCCCTCAGCCAGTGGCTGATGACCTTGGCTAACTGCAAGCAAGGTCTTACATGCCCTCATCTAGATTTGGCACATGAGATCACGACCCTCCCTTAGATGGGGCGAGGGTGGCCCTTACCTAGATTGGGCTGGTGACCCTTGCTCCATTTGGGAGAAGGCTGTGACCCCTTGCCCCAAATCACCCACCATCGCTGGCCCTTTTCGACGATGGGTAGGGGTTGACAGTGAGGGTCGTGGAGGCCATTGCTGATTTGCTACCTTTTTTTTTTCTTTTTAAATTTAGTTTTTGTAATTAAATTAAATTAATATTTATATTAAAAATAAAATTTGGACCAAAACAATATCGTTTTGAGCTTATCTAGTCACGTGGATAAATTTTAAAGAAATGCCACATCATTAAAATTTATTGTCAGAAAATATTACATTAGTTGTTTGGTCGGAAATTTTCGCCATTAACATTTAAGTGTTTATTTTTCTTTGCTTTTGGCACTTAAGTGTATTTTTTTGAAGTTTTGACACTTATGTGTTCACCCGTGTCAAGTTTTGGCATTTAGGGTGTTCTTCATCCTTATAATCTAGAGGAAGAATTAAATCATGAATATGTAATTTTGGTGATATGAAAACCACAGCAAACACAAAAATTAATGTGTAGGGCTCACTAATCTCCCGTTTTTCAAGGCTACCATGAATATGACTTGGTTACAAAGGTCTCGTTTTTCAAGAACTGGTTCGATTTGCTTCTTGGTTTGTCGACCTCAAACACCCTCGAACTGTAATGCTTAGATGACATATTGTTGGTAATTTGTTTATAAAACAAATGAAAAGGTGCCTTGTCCCACATCGAAAAGATGTGAGTGCGCACGTGGACGAGATTTGGCACTCACCGACAATCAATTTTTTATGTTTTTTTAATGTAACCTTTTAGATGTACTTGTTCACGAAAGGTTGTCTTTATTCTTTTGTAACATTTTGAAGAGTTGCCTCTATTCGAAAGACATATATAAATACATTTGTTTTGAGATCAAACAATATCTTCTTTCATTTTTTTCATTTTCTTTCTAAAGAAACTACAGCCATTGTTTCTAATTGTTCCCCATGAGAGATCTTGGAGAAATACTAGAATTGCTATTTAATATTCTTGTTTGAGACTTTGTTGTATCCTGTAGGAAATTTGCCGGTGACCATTAGCAACGTAGTGGGGCAAATAAATCCTTAAAGAAAGTGATATCACGCCTCAAAGTCTGACTCGAGTACTTTAAAGATCCAACTTCATTGTTCTACCCAATTTGAAGCTATATTTTCCCAACACATATCAGATTCAATGACACTATGCATCAAGAATGGAGGTTGCCACAGCACTTGAGAGAGTGATGGAATGGCTGTCAAGCATGAGAAGAGGCCATTATCGGCCGCTTAGCAACGTTTTCTTGGATGCATAGTTGCGTAGCAGACCAATGTAGATGCACCTCGCGATTTGTACTCAAACCAGAAGTTACAAAGGCATTGATGATGTCTGATATTGCTCATTCCCTCCAATTCTTCCAAAGCTGCAAACATTTGACATTCATTGCAGATTGATCTCCACAACATTATGCTAAATGAGAAGGTATGTTCTTATACTCACATAGCTTATGGGGATCTACATAGTTAGATAAAATCACATTTTATGGGGATTTGATTCGGGAATGACAATCTAAGAGTGACGCCCATTATTATCTTGTGACATCGATTCTAGTTGAGATCTACACACTTTAGGGTATATATACATTTTGGTAAAATCGCCTTCTATAAGACTTTTCTTAATCATTTCGTGGGATTTGATTTCGGGAATGACAACTCAAGAAACATACCAAAGATGAACTCATCGAGGCTCGAATTGAGCACAAACTCGCAAATGAGAAGTCATTTGACTCCTTCCAAACAGAAACCTTGGAGCTTGACCAAGCTCCTAAGTAGCAGCCTAGCTATTAACATGACTTTGTTCTTGAATTCTCCTTCCCCTTGGCCAGAATTCAACATAAATGAAGGGTTCAATCCGATTGGCTATTAACCATTAAAGATAAAAGTTTAGGGTTAAGGTACGAAGTCTTTAAGATGCAATTTTTTTTTTTTTTTTTGCTTTTAAGACGGTACATTCGTTTAAGAGAGGCCATAGATCCAACATTTGATCATACATGGCAAAGGCAAAGAAGCTTGCTCAGAAAGTTTTACCTAGGGACAGTTAGGGTGCACATGATAACCATTTTATTTCTGGTAAGAACTATTTTTTTTTTTTTTTGGGACGGGTTTGGAATTTAAATCCCTTTGGTAACACAATTTCATTTTCCTATTTTTGAAACAATTTTTTTAGTACAAAAATAGGTTTAGAACATAAATGAGTAGTAAAAAATTTCTACTTCTTTTTTCTGGACTATAAATGAGAAACAAAAATTTTTCTTATCGCTCGTCTTTGCTACTAGTTGGCTGCCCCTCTACTGTTGCTTACCATCTGCCACCATTGATCACCCTCTGCTGCTGGTGGTTGGCCGCCCATCTGCTGGCCCCCATCTATCGACTGCTTGTCGTCGACCTTCGTTCGCTACCACTGCTTAAAAGAGGAAAATTTTGTGTCATTATCAAATGAGTTTTTATTTCGAGAACAAAAATTTTGTGTCATTACCTAATCTGCATTTTTTTCAAAAACTCATCTAGGGAATAGAAATAAAAAAAAACCTATTTATGGAATAGAAATTGATTTCTAGAATGTGATAGTTATCATTTACGCCTGAGTTAGTTACTGACGTGAGAAGCTTCCTCTTCTCTGCAATATATATTGAAACTTACGCTCATACAAAGTAAAAAACCCTATAGATTTGAAAGTATATGATGTCTAGGTGTAAGTGCATCAAGAGTTCCCATATGACATCTCGAATTGCACTTAGCTTATGTTGCAAACTCCTATTTCAGGATTTTTCTATTGGATGCAAATTGCGTAATCCCAAGATTTCCATAATCAGAACAAGAACAAGTATAATTGAGTAGAAAGATTAACGCACTTGTTTTGGGATTCATCATTCTTGAAGCGGAAGCGAAAACACAATATTCTATGTGTAAGTCATTCTCCTCTATTGCCCTTCGTATAACTGACTCAATGAGGCGGCTCTCCTTACGTTTAGCGTTAGGTAAATGCTCCTTATGCGAGGATACATGTGATAATTAATGTTAAATGAGAGACTTGAGCACTATTTATAGAGTTTCCAGCCATGGCCCCTCATTACGGGCCAGGCTCAATTTGGCCCACACTAGCTAGTCCCATATTAGACTAATTAAGAAATTTTCTATCTCACCTTAGATCAACCCCGTTTTATGATAACCGTAAAAATAGTAAATTACAATATCAATTAATATAATCCACATTAGGAAAACTCTTACATTTCCTCCCAAATCTTGATGAAGCCGCACGTATTGTTAGTAAATCAACCTTAACAACACTAAGTAAACACATCACCGACTGTGCATGTAATCCACCGCTTCTGCTAGAGATAAAAAAAAGCTAATACCGATAGATCAGTATTTTTCTATGGAATGATGTATACCGTATAGCTAATCCCGTCGATATATATAGATGGTCGAAAACGCATGACTTTAGAGGTGGCTGCCATAGAGTTGCATTTTGTCCCGTGTGTCACTCAGGTTCTCGTTGTGCACAGATATCGGTCAATGTTTAATGCAAGTGATATCATTCAATCACATATTTCGTTTTGATGATCGCCACCACACACAATGAACGCATGTTAACACAAATGATCCGGTTATATATTTAAAATATGATATACATTTAGACAAAGGTTAGATTGGGGGTAAATGGCTTATAGTAATGATTTTGGCCGAAATATAGTACAAGTGCCAAAATTTGGCATGAGAGGACACTTAAATGCCAAAAGTTTCAAAATGCACACTTAAGTGGCACTCTCTTTAAATACCAACTCCGGCAAAGGGTGTTGGAGATCTAATGTGGCTCTCTGGAAAGCCGAGTCATCAAAGAAGAGCTAAAATGATGTCATTTTGTCTTTTATTTGATTTTTTTTTTAACTTGCAGTCAGTTCGATGAGGCCCTCCCCCAAATCCGACAAGGGTTGCCGACACTTGCCTAGCTGAGCCAAGGGCCTTTGACCCCTGGCTAAGGCCCGATGACCTCGGTTGACCCTTCCCCCACTATCATCGGCCCTTTTCGGTGAGGGTGGGGAGGCGGCGGTGAGGGCTTGCATAGCCTTTGCCAAATTGCAATCTTCTTCTTGCTTTTTTTATTTTTTTTATAAGTAAATATGATTTAATTTTAAATTAAATTAATAAATATTTATATTAAAATTCAAATTTAAGGCAAAATGACGTCATTTTGGGCTTATCTAGCCAAGTTAGTGTGCAAACAATATCGTTTTGTACTTGTCTTGCTAGAAAAATGCTACATCAGCATTTTGGATAGATTTTCTTGCCATTGGAACTTAATCAATCCATTTTGCTCCGATTTTGACATTTAGGCGTTCTTTTCCGAACTTTTGGTATTTAAGTGTCTTCCCGTGTTAAGTTTTGACACTTCAGATGTTTGTGCTCCTAACGATTCCTTCCAAAATCACGGTCTAGGTTCATCATATATTCATGTTTTCCCAACCATGGCTAAATCGATCTTTCTTCTCCTCATCGATTCTCTCCCTTGGTCACTTCCTCAATTTCAAGAAGAGTCGATTCGCACTGATTGTCGAATGAAGCATAACACATAAATCAATCTCTTTTCAGTCTCTTAAGATAAGCTTGGTCAGATAAAATGCGTCCACTAGCCAATGCTCTAGTTACTTGTACTCCACCATGCATTTTCGTGCAAGACCAAATCTATTTCTTACGCATGAAGTAGCACTTCTGAACATGTGACTTTTTCGTTTTTAATAACTGATGCCTCCTCGGGATAGGATTTTATTGTTTACTTCTAAGTCCCATCGGAAACGCGCTTTGATTTTTTTTTTACAGCACTAAACATGTGGGATATTCACGTTATATAATGGTTGACAATAGTTTCAATATTTACAACATTCTAATAATATTTTGAAATTTGCATAATATTTTACAATTCAAAGGGACAGTGAAAAAAGTAGTTTTTAATGATAAACTCCATCCAGAGGATGATCTTTTGCTGTTCTAATACTTCTATATAACTCTTGCAGGATGGTCAATGTTTTTCGTGTCTGCTTATAATTCTGTTTGTCTCCAAAAGAGAATATGTTGGAATTATGACATCATTGTTGCAGGGAAAAGAAAAAGAAAAAGTGGTAATTATTGTTTTTTCACCACTTATTGGTCCCATCTTCCTAGCCGATGCGATCAACATCATTCATATTTAAGGAAAAACTTCAAGAGTTAAAGGCAGCACTACAACTGCGACAAGTGGGTTTAAACAAATAAAAGAAATATATGACTAGTTGCCAGTCTCGCTCAAGCTCAAAGCCTTCGGTCCACTCCATCCTCAGCCCATATATAAGCTTTCTTCTTTCTTGTTGTGCAGAACCCGGTGGTGAAAAAGAAGAGAGAAAAAAACCAAAGAAAGAAGAGAAATGGGTTTCGCGCATACACGCTTTGGAGACCTCAATGAGTCAAATTAACGCTGTTTCGTAGCGCCCAACAGGGATTTGTGCTCTTTGTCAATCTAATTGGAGAAATTTTCGAAGTTAAGCCGTAAATTCGGATTCATGTGGATACCAAGTTTCTGGGTCCAATCTAGGAGTTGGTTGGTTAGGAACTTATGTCGAATGATAGATTTGGGTACAGTGGAGCTGAGGGATTTTATAGAATTTGATTATGAGTTCCCATTTGGCCAGAATGAAATTTTAAAGTTTTGTGTAATAATCTTTCTCACGCCATATCTCTCTATCGAACTCCAATTCAAGTATGCAAAGTAAAGATTGCCTTTTTAAGTACTAAAATATCCTAAACTTCATTGACTCAAGAGATGGCCAAAGACGAGCAAAAGATAGCCAAAAATACAAATTTGGAACTGGACAGCAATGGGTGCAAAACTTTATATATTCATTTTGACCAAATCATAACTCATTTCCACATAATTTCACAACAAAATAACTCCTAGACTGGAGTCAGAAACTTAGAATTCACATGGATCTGAATGCAGGGCTCAACTGTGAAAATTCATTCGATGAGATGAACAAAGAGTATGAATCCTTACTGAGCACTACGAAATTGCATTAATCTGATTCGATGAGGTCTCCAAAGCGTGTGCGTGTAAAACCCCCTTGCCTTCTTTCTTTGGTTTCTCTCTCTGATTTGCACATTGAAAAAGAAAGCTTTATATGTGGGATGAATATGGACTGGGGGCCACATTGAAACAGAAAGCTTAATTGAGATTTCCAATTGGGCTTATTTTCCGTTAATTTATTTAAGCCCACTTGGTACAAGAACCACAATTCAGATCCTGTTAGTTAGACGAGCACTGTGATTCCTAACTTGTATCGGTCGTGATAGTGCTAAAATGAAAGAGATTGGAGGAGAAAAAGAAAAGTCTCAGCTTCACCCGGAAGCGTTCTAGTGTCGGAAAAGGAAAAAGGCGACCTCAACAAGAAAGTTACATGAAAAAGATTCCTATTCCTTGGAAATTCATGAATCATGACATGGAAAGATAGACGCTCTTACTTACAATGCTGGAACAAGACAAAGCACAAGCAATGTCCGTGACCACACCTTTTGCTTTTTATCACGTCCCTCAACTTTATGAAGAGCACTTGTTTTTAGCTCATGTCATCAAGACATGAAGACCACTATACACATCGCTCTCTCAAAGGACAGGGTATACCATTTGTTTCTAACATACATGTATCTTCATCTATCGAATATCACTAAGCGTTTAGCATTGAACCTGCGAAACTAGAGCAAAATTTCAACATCTTGCATACCTCCTTCAAATATTAAACTATGTTTAGTTTGGATTCTTCATGTTCTTGACTGATGATAAACACATATCCGAGTGTTTAAGCAATTTTGTGTGAGTACCTTGTAACGCAGTATCGGCAAAGTTGTTCTTCTGAGAGAGGGGAAGAATGAAAACCTATCTAACTGATGCTCTTTCTGGTCTACCTTTGTCTTGAGATAGAGGAACATGAAGCAAATTTGACTAGGCGAAAAGAGGAGGCATAAGCAATTGCCAGTGTGAAATGGTAATATTATAGTTCACTTTTTTTGCCCAGTAGTCAACAGATGGCATAATCTCAGCAACTTCAGCTGAGAGGTATTTGCTCACTTAAAACCAGTAAAAACAATGTGCACTGGAGACAAGATGTTGAGGCGGGGTCGAAAAGACTCTGGTTCAAACCCTGACCAGGAAATTAGGATCGACAAGTTTCGGGGACAGAGCACAATTCTTATGTATAGGCAGACGCAATGGCAGATCTTAGAAATGCTGGCGAGGTGTCCACACTCGCAGTCACTTCTGCTGCTTCATGGAAGAAAAAATAGTTCTACTTTGTGCTTATAGAAGCATTTTAAGAGACAAAATAAACTCGTAAAAAGCATAAGGCACAGTCAATTTTTTTGTTATTTCAGAGAAATTCAAACAAGCCACAAGATTGAAATGGGAAGGCATTCTAGAACCAAATGGAAGTGACGCATCCACTGCGAAATTGATCTATATTTGCCACAGTGACTTGTATTGAATGATCTTCAGTGAAATTCTTGAAAAAGAGATGGACAGGTGACTGGAAGCTCAAACATGAACAAAGCACACCAGAAAATAACATAGAGCACGTTTAATGACTATATATTGCTTCACCAGAAAACCTCGATCACATCATTACTACACTGTATAACAAGCTTTATTATTCCATTCCAATTCCTTCCCGATACCTCCCAAGGAAAATCCCGAATTGGATTCCAAATTGTCGGGTAAATTCAGATGCAATTGATCATATACATGTTTAGGCCTTCTTTCCTGTACCTTCTGCTCCTTAGTTTCTTCCGCAACCACCATGAGTTTGAGTCCATTCTGATCCACATCCATAGCAAAACTGAAACTGGCACCTGCAATTGCAAGCCCAAGGAACAACCGTTCATTTACCACGATAATTTGACAACCTATATTCTGATGATTGGCCATCATATATTTACTCCCATTCTTAAAACCATTTAGCACGAAAACAGTAGAAAAGTAGGAAGAATGGAACATTAAAAATTAGGTACCACTAACTTTGCGTGGGATTCAAAATAAAGCACTAATCAGAGCAAGTTTCAGTACTAGTGATCAACAGGATTAAGCAAAGTGGTCACAGTGCTTCTAAGAGAGAGACGGTGTACCTTTGTATATCACTGGTAAGGCTATATCAAACATTTTACGGTTAATTATGAGACTACATACAGAATTGCCTAATCACGAAGCTTTGACACTCCGTATTTAACCACTACAATATGATGAAATACACTGAGACCATGTACTTGAATTTCATTATCATGTGTTCATTTGCCATGTGATTAAGAGCCACAATCAATAACAGTTCCTCTAAAAAATGGAGGATCCCTGTAATTTCTATTTCATTATTACACATGAACAACGCCTCCGCAGCTTCTATAGGTTTTCAGAAAAATCTCAACAAAGAAACTAATCTTTTCAAGCTTCTTGATTTTTACTTGATAAATAATTCGGTACCAAGTGAAGATTTCAGTGAACGTATCACAAACCTGCAGGTGATGTGAGCACAACCCTGCGTCTTCTCCACATAAAATTTGCAGTTGGGGCATCTCTTCCATTTCTTCTCCTTCGCAAGCTCCCTCACCATGAGATCCTCGCTCCCTCTCTCATCCTCATTCAGTGAACGAAACTCCTCGCACGACACGCCAGCGTGCCACGGCACGGAGCACTCGGCGCAGAATAACCTATGGCAATATGGGCACTCACACTCCCTAATCACCTGCCCATCATCATTGTCCTTGATCAAAAGGGCCGAGCAGTTATTGAAGGGGCAATAGAAGCTTTGTGACTCGAGAAGCATCACCTCGCTCAGCGATTTCTCCCACATGTAGAGAACATTCTCGGGGAGGATTTGCCTGCAGGAATCAATCTGTAGGACACCCTCACACTCCAAACCTGGGCATTTGATGGTGGTGACATTGTCCAGGACTTTGGTCTCCACATGCCTGCTTATGCAGAGAGAGCAAAAGGTGTGAGAACACATGGTCCTGATGCTGAACATCTCTTTGGCCTCTTTTCTCTCTGCACAGATCTCACAGAAGCTCTCTGACGAGTCACCATCATCTTTTTGAACACCCATCTCAACCGGGTCTATGATTTGCATTTGATTTGGGTTTGGATTTGCCTCAGTTACATCCACTGAAGAAGAAGAAGACCCAATAGTTGTTTCTGAAGGTTTTATATTCATCTCACGGGAGACTTCTAAAACCTCCTGAAACTGCAACTCCTGAGCAAATTCAGGATCTGTAACTTCAGGAGTGGCCTTCTTCTTTTTCCGATCATCTTCACGTTCGCCAAACAGGGATGACAAGAGGAGATCATCTTGCGAGAGAAGATCAACGTGCCGCTTCATCTTCTAAGTTTCTTTTCTTTGAATGTGCTTGTTTTGTGGCTTATTCGTCTTCTGAAGGTCACTTCTGTTTGTTTTTATATCTAAAAAAGCAGTGTACTGTGCATGACATCTTAGCGGAGAAGTTGCTTCCTATGATTGGGACTTTAGTTTTTTTTTTTTTTTTAATATAAAATTATTTTTTATTATTTTTGTAAGAATATTTTTACTAAGCTAGTTTTACTCGGGTCAAGATTAGCGGTAATGAAAACAAGGTCTAAGAAAGTGATAAAAGATAAAAAAATTCTCTTAATTGAAAATGGTTTATAATAAGCTTTTATATGGGGTGTCAGGTCCAGAGTATGATCTTAAATTGCTTTGCAAATCTGAGAGTTCCTTTGGGGGAAGGGGAAGAAAATATATTTTCCCCAACTGGGAGCTAAGGCGTTTGAGCGCTGATATATTAAAAGAAGAAACGCATCCTATAGGCCCATCGGGATTATCTAGTAGGTGGGGTGGCCCTCAACGGGGCTCTCGGGCTCCTGTTCAATGGTGAGGTAAATCTTAACCACAACTAAGGATCCACAGAACATCCGCGGTTAATGTTAAGGTTCCATAAGAAAGGAAAACCAATTTTGAATTAGATATCGAGAAGGGAAAGAAATTTGGCCCATATTTCGAAATATATGAAATTGTTATTTCATTGATGCATTTATAGTTATTTTACTATGAACTAATTATTTATGAGTTAACTAACTATTGGATGAGGCTGTAAATGGTTAAAATGCGAAAGACAAGAGAATTTGATTAGAAATAAACCACTCGATTATAAGGGTCAATAATGGTCAATACTAAACTATTATAAGTCAATTAGCGAACGGTTATAAATTTGATTCGACGGAAGTACATAGTCGGTTCGTGGGTGGTTCTGCATGATTACGATATTTGCATCAAATGATAGCAAGTTGATTTTTCTATTGATCTTATATCTAAGGAACGTAATTGATACCTTACGATTACATCACACTGCGGGTAAACCACGCGAAAAATTTCTAAAATTTTATTCGATTTCGGTATCGAACTTTTGAGGGTTTCAAAACTAATTTATTAGACATTGTCTTATCGTCCGTTGAATTATCGGATGGAAATTTGAGATCAGAAAAGGATAAACCAGAGCTAGTGGCAAAGTTGCAATTTGTTGACCAAAATTTTGGCTTTAAAGATAAAAGGAAATAAAAAGAAAAAGAAGGGACAAAATACTTGGTATAGAGGGTTTTCAGGAACATTTGGTGAAGAGAAGAAAATGTTGAGATTTTTAGAGAAAAATCTCCCTCTCTCTCTCCCTTCCCCTCACGCCATCCCCCTTTTGCAGATCATCCCTCCCCCATTTTCCCACACCCTCCTCTCCTCTCTCCTTCTCCTCCTCCCCATCTCCTTCCCCATTTTCGTTTTCCCCAACCTTCCTTTTCTTACCGCCCGCCTACACGACCCTCACCCGTACTCACCACCATCCTCATCCACCATTTTCACCGCCACCTCCACCATCACTTGCCACCCACCACCACCACACCACTCCATCACCACCACCACGCCATCTTGTCACCACCGTCCCTCCACCGCAAGCCACCACCACCTCCGTCTTCACCCAAACCGAGCCCATGGAAGCCATGGACTTGGAGGAGCCGCCACCGTTGTGTTGCCTTGCCGGTCGCACCACCAAACCACCACCGCTGGTTCACCACTACTCAAACTAACCCAAGCTTGGGGATGGATTTTTGAGGAGTCACCGCCGCCATGTCCTAGTGTTGCCGTTCGGCCGCAAGCCTCGTGTTTTCATCGCTATCGCCGGAAACCCATAAGTTGACTTCCTAATCATAAATTAGGGTGTTAAGTACATTTATGGGTAGATTAGTTAAGGATAATGGTGGTGGAAAACATTTTCCATAACTTCTTCCACCTTATTTCTTTTCACCAACACATTTTTGTTTTATTTTTATGCTTTTTTTTTTCCTTTTCATTTTTTCTTTTCATCTTTCTTCGATGGTGGCTGGCAACCGGCCACAAGCTAGGCGAGGCTCCACCCCAGGTTGACAAGCAGCCACGAGCTAGGTGAGGCTTCGCCCCAGGTCGGCGAGGTTCCACCTAGCCCGATCTGGGGAAGCAAAGCCTTGTTGGCATGGGGCGGAGCTCTAGCCTCACCAAATCCGGCAAGTTGGGTGTGGCTTGGGCCTCGCCCGAGCTTGCCGGAGGTTTGCTGGGCTTTGGCGAGCCGCGAGCTAGCCAGATCTGGCGGTAGAGCTCGGGCTCCCGATCCAGGCGAGCTTGAGCTTCGTCGCCAGATCCGATGAGCTTGTGGCTCGCCAGAGCTTGGCGAAACTCTAGCGAGCTCGTCGGATCTGGCGATCAGGTCTTGGTCGGCCGTTGGGTTGCGTCAGGCATGCGGCGGCGGAGGAAGGAGGAGGAAGAGGCAGGAGGAAGGAGGTGGCAGTGGAGGAAGGAGGAGGAAGGAGGAAGGAAAAGAAAAAGAAAAAAAGAAAAAGAAAAAAAAAAGAAAAAGAAAAAAAAAGAAAGAAAGAAAATAATAAAAAAATAAAAATATAGATTTTTAAAAAAATATGAATAATTAAAAAATCATTTTTAAAAATATATATAAAATAAAAATAATTTTTTGGTCAATTAAAAATATTAAAATTCAATTTTTGATAATTTTTCTCAAAAATTAAATTAGCTAATGAACGGTGGAAAATATTTTCCATTCAAAGTTTATGTTTCAGCCAAACACCGGAAAATAGAGTTATTTTACTAAAAAATGACTTCCGGAAAAATGTTTTTCGGAAACATGATATTTTCCACAAAACGAATGGACCTAGATTTTGGATAATGGAGCATTTTCAAAAGATGATCTTCAATGGTTGAGTGAATTATCTTAGAAAATCTTCATAGGAGATTTTAGATTTTGGAACCATTTTCTTGTAGAGCGTATCCCATCTTTTTGAAATATGATTGTCGATGGTTGAGTGAATAAATACAATTATTGTCTATAAATAGAGAGTGAAAGGTTTTCATTTTGGGTGGAAGAAATTGGCGAAAGGGTTTTTGTGGTTTCGAGGGCTGCACACGATAGACTATAGAGGGAGGCGGCCGCGTTGAGAAGAAAGGAGAACATCTAGAGAAGGTTCAAGGCTTAGTCCCTTCCTTGCGGTTCCTGTCCTTCGTCGAGCACCCCGGCCGTTTCGTCTTGCCTCAAAGCCGACCTGCACTAATGAAGACCCAGCGCTACGACCAGTTCCTGCTATCACTTCCTCGTTGACACGGAGACCGACGTTCTTGCTCACGAGAAGTTTGCTGACCATCACTCAGCAAAGTAATAGCCCACTTCGATAGACAAACAGGTGGACGAACAACAATAATTTCTCTGGGAGCAGCCCTGACAAGATAACACGGTCAAAGGTCAAGGTTCTTTAACGAAGAGCTTTGTCGTGCTTGCGAATTCACGGTGAACCAGCAGTTTATCTCAGCGTTCTCCCAGCAACGATTTAGCAGCCTCACCATCCGGTGGCGCTTTCTCACCACTACTCTAGCCCAGCCACGCCGGTCATTGGGGAGACACCGTTGCAGCAAGCCAATTAACGACCCGAGGGGCCCCTACCGTGTGATCTATTGCCTTCGTGTAAGCCGTGCCCTGGACTAGGTAACCTCTTTAGACTAAATTCAATTCAAATATTCAGTTTCATATTTTGTAATTCTGACTTGATTTGTTTTGTCATATTTAATCGTTATCTAATTAGGAAATTTGTCATATTAAATCATAATAATAAAAAATATTGAGCCACGAGATATCGTGTTAGATTTTTGATTATTGACTTTTTATGGCAAATTTATAGATTGCTTTGTGTAATTTATTCGCATTAAAATAATATGTCATTGATTTGCATTGGTGTATTATCAATACGACATATATTTCGATGCTTCATTGTTACGTGCACATCACATATCATGCATCATATGCCATATCTAGAATTTAGGTCCATACACATTTCATGCTTAAAGCAACGCACTTGATTTTTAATATTCATATAATGTCAGGGTAATTTTCCTTTAATAAAACAAAAAAAAAGAACAAAAAAAGTTATTTAGGTCATATAGATTTCTTAATATGCATGCCATATATTGTGCTTTAGTTAGTGAGTCATATGTTTGAGGTTTAATGTCTTAGCATTCCCATCATGTAGTTTTTTTTTAATAAAAAAAAGAAAATGCCAAAAGATTAGCGTTGCATCATTAATGCATCAGAAGTCCTAAAATTTGTTACCAAAATGCATTTGAGTCCTAAAACTTGCAAAAAGTGCAAATAAGTCATAAAACTTGTCAATATGTTTCATTTGAGTCCTAAAATCGACGCCGTTAGCATTTTCCGTTAAAAATGCTAACGTGGCATTTAAAATCAATTTTTCCACGTGGCTTTTTTTAAATGATTTTTATTATTATTAAAAAAAATATTTAAAAACTAAAAAAATTAGATTTATTGATTTTATTTATTTTCAACAAAAAAAGAAAAAAGAAAATTTATTTAAAAAAAAAATGGCAACCTCATTGGAGGGGCCTGCTCTCGCCTAGCCAAGGCGAGGCCTCACCGGCCCCAGGTGAGGGTCGGCGATGCCTCGCCCAGGCTGGGCGACTGCTGCCAGCCCTCACTTGGGGCTGGCAAGGCTTGCCGGCCTCGAGCGAGGGCTGACGAGGCATCGCCCAGGCCGGGCGACGGTCACCAGCCCCCCGTGAGGGCTAGCGACGCCTTGCCTAGGCCAGGCGATGGCCACCGACCCCCCACGAGGGCCAGCGTGCCCAGATCTGGGCACCCTTGCCTGAGCTTGGTGAGGGTCGCCGGCCCTCGCCTGGGGCCAGCGAGGCCTCGCCCTGGTTGGGCAAGAGCTAGCCACCCGCGCCCAGGGTCAGCGACCGTCGTCGACCCCTTCGGCGACAGTCGCTGGCCCCTTCGGAGATGCTGCCATTTTTTTTTTTTCAAATTGTTTTCTTTTTTAAATAAATTTTCTTTTTTCTTTTTTTGTTGAAAATAAGATAAAATCAATAAATCTAATTTTTTAGTTTTTAAATCTATTTTTTAAATGAATAAAAAAATCATTAAAAAAGCCACGTGGGAAATAAAAATTAATTTTAAATGCCACGTCAGCATTTTTAACGGAAAATGCTAACGGTGTCGATTTTAGGACTCAAATGAAACATTTTGACAAGTTTAGGATTTATTTGCACTTTTTGCAAGTTTTATGACTTAAATGCATTTTCGTGACAAGTTTGAGAACTTTTGGTGCATTTATCCCTAAAAATTATTAAGTCATTTTTTTTTATATTAAGTTATTTATAAAAAAGAAAACACAAAGGTCATTTACTTGGTTAGTTAATATGGTTAATTCATAATTAATCCCATTTCTTGTCATTATTATTTATCATAGGTTGCATATATAAAGAGAAAAGAGAATTTATTGGAGTTGCATTATTTTAAAAAAAGAAAAATCATAGAAAGAACATGCATGCATATAGAATTACCACATCATCCATGCCATATCATGTAGCATGTGCATATTTGGGATTATGTAAATTAGATTACACACATATTGTGATGGTTCAAGTTATGTACTATAAATTGCATCTCACATATCATTAAAGTTAAAATCATGCATATTAAATTTAGATTAAAATTGCATATAATTAACATTTTAAAAAAATAAAAAATAGATGTCATGTCATTTAGAATTCATGTTTATGGCATGCATTTTTATTCAGCTTTTTTTTTTTTTGTACGTTTTTAGAGAGTAAACCTTAATAAAGTTGTAGTTTATTTTGCTTAATGTTAGTTATAATTTCTTACAATCTATCACTTCGGTTTATTGAATGTTATTTTATTAATTGTGCATCCGCATGACCACCCTTTGCATGTTAGTAGCTTGGTTAAAATTAATCAAGATTACTTGCAAAAATATTTTTGAAATTAAAATGAAAAGATACCGAAAAGGCGTTGGATTAATCTAGTGTAACCATGTCCTAGATCTATTGAATCTCTAGTTCGCAAAGGTAGAGTATTCTCTCATACTTTACTTGGGTTTCTAATCAACCTTAATTGGTTAGTGGTGGCTCCAAATTGAGTATAATTGCACATTTAAATGGATTAATTTCTTAGTGTCAAGTTGCGATTGGTAGGATTGGGGGGATCTGTGCTAAGTCTTCGAACTTAAGTAATCCATTAGATTTCTTTGGGTAATTCACCTTCGGAAAAGGTCGCAACAATCGTAATTTGTTTAATTAATCATAATTATTTTAATTAACTATGATTAATTTTTTAATTAATTATATTTATGTTAATTAATTGAGTTTAGCCTAATTAATTGCAATTATCTTAATTAATCATGCTTAGCCTAAGTAATCATGCTTAGCTTGATTAATCACGATTAGCGTAATTTAATGACAGATTAGCCATTAGGTAGAATTCTATGCTTGTTTATTGGATATATGCATAATTTTGATTATTTGAGCTTGTTATGCCATGTTATTGGCTATTTAATGTATATGCTTTGATTACTATTTTCAAAGAAGATTTTATGGGCAAAAAAATAGAGGATTTTGAGGTATCGAGTTGAGAGGCTGAGTTTTACATGTGAAATTACATGTGAAATGGAGCAATGCAGTTTTAAAATAAAAGTAGACAAAGTTTGACGGGCCGATTTCAAATACGTGATCGTGTACAAGTATTTTATTGGAATTTTAAGTACGAAAATTTGCCAAAGTTGATTATTTGAAAACAAACTCTTTTGTTCTGGGCTAAAATTGGCTTGATTGTTGGTGTGCTTGAGTAGTCATTTAATTGAACTCGTCACCCAACGGGAGTTTGGGGGCAATGCTCGATTCTACTCATTTAATCATATTTGTCACCTAACGGGAGTTTGGGGGCAATGCTCGATTTTTATCGGATGCTCGTTGGGGTTCGGATGCCGAGCCACGGTTGAGGCCGGACCAATGCTCCTTTATAGAAGGTCATCTAGGCGGGAGTTCTAGATGATGCCGTGCCCAATAGGGCAAGACAAAGCCCGATTATGCCGAAAGACCATCGACTCTTGTGTTGGTCGTGGCTCGAGAGGTCATAATAATTGGAACACGTGTGTTGGCAATGCATACGAAATTTATAGAATGTGTTTTGATTATTATTTATGCTTGTTGCATTAATATTGCCATGTGAGAGATGCTAATATGCACGGTTGTGCCAAAGCGAGGTAAGTTTGTATGAGGTGTGTGTTTAGGCTACCTTTAAGATGAATTAGCGTCCTAGTCAAGACTTAGGTCATAATCTTATTCATTTTAAAAGAAAAGATTTTTGTTAGGCAGTTTGGATTGATTTTATATCTATTCACCAACATGTGAGGTGATCATGTGGATACATAATCATTAAAGTAACAATTTGCAACCAAAATTCTAATTGCAGTAAACTTTAGTACGTGCAATTAAATATAATAAAATATGCAAATTAAACATGCGATATAATCAATATACATGCAAATAAATGCCTAATTACGCTAAGAAGGCAAAACATGACAATTCCTAACAAAACCTTACGTTTTTTAATTTTTGAATTTTTAAAAATTCTTTTAAAAAAATTTAAAAACAATATTTTTTATAATTATTTTTACTTGGGCTGGGTCGGGTCAAGTCTGACCCGACTCGGGCTTGACCTGGTCAAGGCGAGTCGGTCAAACCCACCCGGATTTGGCATTGGGGGCGGGCTGGTTAGCTTGCTCGAATAGGCTAGGCTCGACCATGGCTGGTTGGGCCTTTGTTTAATTACGGGTTGGGCCCAACGATTAGGCCCAACCCCTTTTGCAAAAGGGCTGCCCGCAGGCCCACAACCCAGACCGTCTCTAGGCCATCGGCCTGCGGGGCGAAAGGGGCCGAGTGGGCCAGACCCCTGATTTGGCTCGGCTCAGCCTGCTCTCCTCTGGTTTGTGACTTCCCAGTCGCAACCAGAGGAGGTGACGCCATGTCTGGGTGGTTCTCTGGCTCAAGCACGACAATGTCGCCTTGGATGGGGGAAGGATGACGCTCGTCCTCCGGCCAAACGATGGCGTCCCTTCCAACGGCCTATTGATTGCCCTAGATCTTTAAATGAAGGAAACAAAAACTAACTTTCGACTGAGCATTTAGGCGAGTAGGTGGTGGGCACGATTGGATTGAGAGGTTTTCGGCTTGGTCGAGACTCAAGCGCGAGTCGAAAGGGGTAGCGAGGCATACCAGCATAGTAGGAAACGTAAAGGGGGACGAAAGGAGGGTCGAAGTCTGCTAGAAAGAGTCGACGCGAGCTCCAGCTGGTTTGGTTAAGCACACGCACACCAGGCGTTCGACAGAATGCCTACCTGAAGCTCCAGAGGAAATGGCGGCGATCGGCGATTGACGGGCAGCTTTTCAAGGGTGGCAAGGCGTTCCGGGGGCTCTTGGCTCCTTGGTCGACCTCCAAAGGCTCTGTTTTTCTCATTTTTTTTTTCTCGTTTCTCCCTTTCTCCATTGTTGTTCTCCCTCTTGTTTCCTCTCTCTCACCCTCTCTGTTCTTCCCTGGTCGCTCCTTTTTCCCAGTCCTTCTTCTTTGCCGTAATCTGTGCTCCTCCTGCTCTTCTTCTGCTCCTGTCTTTTCCGCCCTTATCTTTTGCTCCTCCTCTGCTCCTTCTGTTGTCTTTTCTCTTGCTCCTTTTTTTTGTAGGTTTTGGGCGTGAAGATGGTTGGATGAAGGAGAAGGCTAGGCATGAGCTAGGCTGAAGGGAGAGGGAAGCTGGGCTAGGCCGTGTGCCCGTGAGAGAAGAAAAGGGAGAGGCAGGTTGGGTTGAGGCCGGATTTGGCCCAACCCAGTCCCCCTCGAGTTCTCTCTCTCTCTCTCTCTGTTTTTTTCTTTGGTTTTTTTTGTGTAAAATATGTGTCAACAGCTGTCCCTTTTTAAATATAACCTCAAAGATGTTGTATTCAAAGACAGAAGATACTTAAATTATTTCGATGGTAGAGAGACCTTAGGTGCATAGGCTGACACCAGGTCAAGCTATGGAAGCACGTTGTGTCAATAAGAGGAAGAAAGACCTCGAGCTATAAAAACACACCGTGCCATAAGAGGAGAGAGAGACTCTAGGTTACAGAAGCACACTATGATATAAAAAAGAGAATCTTCAGGTTACAGAAGCACACCGTGTCATAAGAAAAAGAGACATTGGGCTACATAAGTACATCATGTCATAGGAAAGAGAGACTCCAGGGTACAAAAGTACACTGCGTCATAGGAAGAAAGAGAGAAGAGATCCCAGGCTACAGAAGTACACCGTGTTATAGGAAGAAAGAGAGAAGAGACTCCGAGCTACAAAAATACGTCGTGTCATAAAAAGAAAGAGAGAAGAGTCCTTACACTATAGAAGCACGCCATGTTATAAGAAGAAAGAGAGACCCCGAGTTACATAAGCACACCGTGTTATAAAAAAGAAAGAGAGAGGAGACCCCATGTTACAGAAGTACGCTATGTCATAGGAAGAAAGAGAGAAGAGACCTCGGACTACGGAAGCATGCCGTGTCATAAAAAGAAAGAGAGAAGAGACCCTAAGCTACAGAAGCACGTTGTGTCATAAGAAGAAAGAGAGAAGAGACTCCGGGCTACAGAAGTATGTCGTATTATAGGAAAGAGAGACTTTGGACTATAGAAGCACACCGTGTCATAAAAAAGAAAGAGAGAAGAGACCCCAGGCTACAAAGGCACACCGTGTCATAAGAAGAAAGAGAGACCCCGGGCTACAAAAGCACGCCGTATCATAGGAAAGAGAGACTCCAAGCTATAGAAGTACACTGTGTCATAAAAAAGAAAGAGAGGAGAGACCCCGGGCTACGGAAGCATGCTGTGTCATAAGAAGAAAGAGAGACCTTGGGCTATAGAAGCATGCCGTGTCATAGGAAAGATAAACTTCATGCTACAGAAGCACACCATTTTATAAGAAGAAGAAAGAAATGAAGTCTCACCATGTAACAACGGGTTTCGACTGGGTTGAAAATGCATGATTCGAGGAAAATCAATGAACCTTTGTATATGATATGGTTTAAGGTTGACCATGAACCTTTAGAGATGTTGTGGTTTAAGGCTGACAATGAATATTTGGAGATGACATGGTTTATGGTTGACCATGAACCTTGCAGTTTTTAGGGAAGCATCCACTAATCCTTTGAAAACTGCTTGGCTTCCCTGGGGAATCTCGTCAAACTCAACTTGAGCAAATGTCATTAGGGATGGCGTTGAGAGATGTATTTTTAATATTGCAATATTAATTGAACAAGCTAATCAATCTAAGTCTGATTGTTTTGAGAAACATTCGATGTCAATTAGCATCATGTGGCACAAAGTTGTCATCTTGCTTGGGGATGCATCATTAATCATCAAATTCTCTAGGAGACAAGTTCTTATCAAAACGATTTCTATTCATGAAAAGGCTAATTAAGCATGCCAAACTAGAGCTTCTTAGTCAGAAAGGATTGCTCACATACTTTCGATAAAATGGTTGCTTGATCCTATCCATTCATATGGGAGATAATTGGTTCTTGAGGGTATCTCACATAAACTATGTTGAAGGCTTCTAGAAACATTTGCAATGAGCACAATCTGATCGATCAAAAATGTCTTTTAAAAGGACCGCAATATAGGCTCGGTCATGGGCTTACACAAATGGATTATTGCTTTAAGGCCAAAAAAGGAACATTTGTCGAATGAACTCCTCATTCTACCTGAGAAAGTGACCACGTGAAGAGAGGGCCTTAAGCAAAGCTTTCTTGAAATTCATTTTTAGAACATTTTGAAGGTAGACATAAAGGTTCGTTTGAAACACTTCTAAGTTCTTTTTTTTTTTTAAAATGATTTTCACAAAATTGAATTCCATCATTAAAAAATGTGAGTTGCATGATTTACAAAGCATCAATTGGATTCACAATCAAAACTCAAAATGGAAAACATGATTCTTAATAAGAATAAAAATAATGATAAAATACAAGAAACTCTTGCATAGATTACAGTAAAAATCAACTTGTCCTAGTTCTAGAATTCACTTCTCTATGGGGTCAAACACGAGAATGTCAAGTAGCATCCCGCATAACCTGCAAAAAGATGACAATGTTAGTATGTGAATGAAAAATTGATATTTCAATGAGGTCGCCTCTTATAGCAAAATCGAGACAACAACTCATGCCCCATAGTCCCTATTATGGGATTTTGGTATGTCACCAAGATTAATCATAAGAGAAGGGGCATCATTAAAAGATCGATCAACGGCTATCAATCGAATGTCCACTCTTTTCCAAAAGTTTCATATGCAAAAGTGGCATTGATTTTCGAAAGATTAATTTGTGATTTTACTCCTAGAAAAATGAAGCGACTTCAATTTTGAGAAATTTGTACACAAAATGTGATTTGCATTTTAGCCCCAAAATGTGAGAAGGAGAGAATTTGAATAAAAATGCAATTTCAATTTTTGTGCCCCATTATAATCACATCTTGAAAGTTTTTTTTTTTCTTTTAAGATGTGATTTTGAGTCCATAACTAAAAATTTAAACAAAACTATGTGTTCAACAGGGTCAAATCAAATATTTAGAACTTGCATTCAATGTTCACTTATCAAGAGTGATTGCCAATTTTTTTTTTTCAATTATAAGCCTACATAACTGAGGACATTCGATTGGTCTCTACAAATTTCTAAATGAAAATTCAATAATAAAAAAAATGAAAAATGAATGAAAAGAAGAATGATACTTACAGTGGGGGACGGCTTCTCTCTGTCTGTCTGTCTGTCTGTCTGTCTGTCTGTCTGTCTCTCTCTCTCTTTCTATTTTTATTTTTTTATTTTTTTATTACATAGACATACACATGGGATGTGGTTCGATTTATACTCTATACGACTTAAAATGGACCCATAGGATTATTGGACTGAACCAACAAGATTGCGGCTAGGTCGTGTTTCCTATGACTCTGGCTTCGTCAAAGAACCAACCTGTGTCACGTGATTGCAGACCAAGATAGGGACCTTTGACATCAAGAAAGAAATTTCAGGGTTGAGATGGGCGACTCGTACTACATGGTTTTAGTCGGAGTGTTATCCACTTCAACACCATTATAAGTGATCCTATGCGGCCTAGGTCTGGTGGCAAGTAGTGTGTCATGGTGTAGTGCAATGCAGGGAACGCAAACATGACAATTTATGAGCAAGCATCACTTCATAATTTCAAAACATAAACATTTATTCCCAACTCCCAACCTGCAAGACAAGGGGTTAACAATCACTCCTCCCTTTATAACTCCCAACTGTAAAAACATTCAACACTCGTGTTAGGGATATACCCGATATCCTCGCTATTAAAGAAAAACATTTTTTGAACAAGATAAATTTTGGCCTGAGTCCTCTAATGTTTAAACCAAGTCCTTAGCGGAGTTGCCAAGCTGTTGTAACCTACCCCTCGGGGGGGAGGAATAGGTGTAGGGGTATTGCCTAAAAGACGAGCCTATGGTCCAAGATTAGGCTTGGGCTCTCCCAAACTCATGCCTCGCATGACATTGGGTTGTTTTCAAGAAATTCGCAATAAAGAGTCGCCATTAGCCCATTAGGATCGACTAGAAACTAAGTGAGGTATGAGAGTGTACATCACTTCCTACACAACTAGAAAATTTAGGGTCAATGACTTAATTATATTAATTAACCAATTAGTGCCATTTGGGTACCTAATCTTGTTCATTTTAAAAGAAAAGATTTTTGTCAAGCATTTTGATTGATTTTATACCTATCTACTAACATATGAGGTGATCATGCGTGTACGCAATTATTAAAGTAGCAATTTGCAACCAAAATCCTAATTGTAGTAAACTTTAATACGTGCAATTAAATATAATAAAATATACAAATTAAACATGCGATATAATCAATATATGAGCATACGAGCAAATAAAGGCTTAATTACACAAAGAAGGCAAGATATGACAATTCCTAACAAAACCCTACATTTTTTTTTTAATTTTCGAAATTTTTTTAACTTTTTTTTTTAAATTAAAAAGTAATTTTTTTTATTATATTCGCTTGGGCCCGGTCAGCCTGCCCAAATGGGCTAGGCCTGACCATGTTTAATTGCAGGTTGGGCCTGATCGATGGGCCCAACCCCTTTTACAAAAGGGCTGCCTGTAGGCCCACAACCTAGACTGTCTCTGGGTCATCGGCTTGCAGGGTGAGAGCGGTCGAGCGGGCGAGATCCTTGATCTGGCCTTACTCAGCTTGCCCTCCTTTGGTCCGCAAGAGGTGACATCGTACCTGGGCAGTTCTCCAGCTCAAGCACGATAGCGCTGCCTTGGATGAGGGGAAGGACGACGCTTGTCCTCTGGCCAAACGATGGCGTCCCTTCTAGCGGCCTATTGATCGTGCTAGTAGGTGGTGTGCACGATCAGACTAAGAGGTTTCTAGTTTGGTCGAGACTCGAGCGCGAGTCGAAAGGGGTAGTGAGGCGTACCAGAATAGCGGGAAACACAAAGGGGGACAGTAGGAGGGTTAGAGCTCGCTCGAAAGAGTTGACGTGAGCGTTGGCCAGTTTGGTTAAGCACACGCACACTAGGTATTTGACAAAATGCCTACCTGAAGCTCTAAAGGAAATGGTGGTGATTAGTGACTGACGGGCAGCTCTTTGGTAGTGGCAAGGCATCCTAGGGGCTCTTGGCTCCTTGGTTGACCTCCAAAGGCTATGTCTCCCTCCTCTTTTTTTCCCTGTTTCTCCCCTTCTCCCTTGCTGTTCTCTCTCTCGTTTCCTCCCTGGTCCTTCTTCTCTGCCGTGATCTGTGCTCCTCTTACTCTTCTTCTACTCTTGTCTTTTCCACCCCTATCTTCTGCTCCTCATTTGCTCCCTTGCTCCTGCTATTGTCTTTTCTCCTACTCATTTTTTTCTGGAGGTTTTTGGGCGCGAAGATGGCTGGAGGAGGGAGAAGGCTGGGGCACGGGTCGGGCTGAAGGGAGAGGGAAGTTGGGCTGGGCCGTGTGCGTGTGAGAGAAGAAAAGGGAGAGGCAAGTTGGGCCAAGGCCGGATTTGGCCCAACCCAGCCTCCCTTGAGTTCTCTTTTTTTTTTTTTTTTCTTTTTGTTGTTGTTTAAAAATAGGTGTCGACATCATTGAATTGGGTTCTTTGGCACAGGAAGTAGAAAGTGTAACCAAGATCTACAACTAATTACTTTAGAACAAAGTAAATTCTAGAACTGAAAAATACATGGATAAGCTAAAAGATGCATAGTTTGCGTGGTTGATTGTGTCCTCCTTCGAATGATTCAACGTGGCTTATATAGTGTATTGCAAAATGTCACCCTATCTAAGTGGTTAATTTTCAAATTAAAGATTACAACTATATCTCCACGATTTTAGGCTCTATGACCATAATTTATGATTGCACGTCAAACTTATCTATAAGTAGCTACAACTCTTCAGTTTTGATTGGACTCAATTGCATTTTCATAAGTTTAGACTCCATGATTGCTCTCCCTCATTGCATGTCGACCTTCTCTACAAGCCATTATGAGTTCTAATTGTCACTTGATCTAACCCTTAATCAACATCTTTATTGTCTTCGGTTTTTGCCTTTAACATTTATCTAAATTTATCTAAGTATCAATCATTGATTAGTCATTATCATATGTTGATAATTGTACTATGTTCATTGATTATCTTGGCGATCAACAAGCATTTCAATGACTTATGGATGGTATAATCACTTAATATCAATTTTTGTATTGATGTCATGTCCACTTAGAAGACTCGGTCATTTTTTGGTCCGCAACAACTAATGATCATTTTTATTTGATTTAATTGGGGAGTTCATGTAGTTGTCTTTTTCAAAGTGGAGATAGAGTCCTTCTGAAGGTCTTATGAACAATCAATGTCTGAGCAATTGCTCTTGCCATAGGAGGACCTTAAACTGGTAAAATAACTGGAAACTTGTGTCTCGAGAAACTCGGGATTTTAGGTTCCAGTCTTACCCAGTTTAACTGCTTTAAGCTATATCTTTAGATGGCAATTCCTCACGGATCTCAAGCATGGACATGCATGTAGATGGCGTGCCTTTGACAAAATTGGAAAATACACTCAGTTTGATACATAAAATCTAGCTCCATATATTGCTTAAGCACTACAAAAAAAGGGTATTTGCTAGGAAGAATTAAATCATGAGAATGTAATTTTGATGATATGAAAACCATGAGAAACACAAAAATTAACATGTAGGGCATACTGATCTCTCATTTGTCAAGGCTACCGTGGATATGGCTCAGTCACAGAGACCTCGTTGTTCGAGAATTGGTTCGATTTGCTTCTTAATCTGTCGACGTCAGACACCCTTGAATTGTAATCTTGAGTAGATGACATATCGGATTCGATGTCGCTGTGCATGAAGAATGCAGGTTGTGACGGCACTTGCAGTGTGACTGAGTGGCTGTTAAGCATGAGAAGGACTGAGGCCATTGTCGGTCGGTTAGCCACATTTTCTTGGACGCACAGTAGACCAATGTGGACACACCTCACAATTTCGGTACTCAAACTAGAGGTTATAGAGGGATCGATGATTTTGGATATTGTTCCTTCCCTCCAATTCTTCCAAACCTGTAAATATTAGCAAACATTGAGCAAATTGATCTCTGAAATATCATGCGAAATGAGAAGGTATGTTTTATACTCACAGAGCTTATAAGGATCTCCGCATGATCACCTGCCCGGAAAATATTATTCTTTTGCCCACTCACAATCTCCAAAACCAGCACACCAAAACTGAAGACATCGGATTTGATCGAGAAGTTTCCATGCATTGCATACTCTGGCGCCATATATCCGCTGTGCATCACAATAGGTCCATCATATTAGCTATATAATTTGGCTATGTTATTTTGGCAAGTATTAGCTTTAGGAGGTTGTGGCACTTACTAGGTCCCCACGATCCGGTTTGTCTCTGCCTGAGTCTGGTCCAACTCGAATAGTCTTGCCATACCGAAATCAGATATCTTAGGATTCATGTCGGAGTCCAACAAAATGTTGCTGGCTTTGAGGTCCCGATGGATGATACGAAGTCGAGAATCTTCGTGTAGGTAAAGTAGCCCTCGAGCGACACCCATTATTATCTTTTGACGCCTATCCCAATTGAGATTGGCACGCTTCAGGGGATCTGTGCATTTTGTTGAAAATCACATTCTATAAGACATCCCTTAATCATTTCATGATGATTCGATTTCAGGAATGGCTACTCGAGAGACATACCGAATATGAATTGATCAAGGCTTGAATTGGGCACAAACTCGTAAATGAGTAGACGTTCCACCCCTTCCAAACAGAAACCTAGGAGCCTGACCAAGTTCCTATGTTGTAGCCTAGCTAGTAACATGACCTCATTCTTGAATTCTACTTCTCCTTGGCTGGAATTATGAGACAGCCGTTTCACTGCAATTTCCTGTCCATTGTAGAGCCGGCCCTGAAATTTCATCAAAGTAGGTCTTTGTAAGTGTCAATTGGTACATTGAGGCATTTTGAAGAACGTTAGATTGATGTCATCTATGACTATTTTGTTGCTTAAAGTTTGAATATAGGAGACTAGAGGATGCTTTGTTAATTATTACCATGTAAACAGCACCAAAACCTCCTTGTCCAAGCTTCTTGGAATTAGAGAAATTATCCGTTGCCTCTCTAATAGTGCCGAAATCAAATTGCAGCGACTCCACTGTGCTAATTTCATCCACAGCCTCACCTAGAAAGAGAAAAATATGGTCGTTCAGAGCGAGAATTATTGTCTTTCCATAATTTTCATAATGAGAGTTCACAAACTTTTAGTACACATAATTGCACCTGCACGCATAGATAATCAACTGGTTCCTTTGGCCTGCTCGACGAGGTATTGTTAATTATAGACAATGAGAAATGTGTACATGGACATGTCCGAGCAGGCACATGAACATGTAGATCGAAGAATTAATTCGATGTTTTGAAATCCTCATGAACAGCTCATGTTCCAATGCGAAAAAGATAAAGACTCACCTTCAACTCTTTGCCTGGGTTTCTTCTTCCTTTTCACTCTCAGAAGTACAATAACACCAACAAGAAAAACCGCAGAAACACTTGTGGCGACCACAATGATCACAGTCCTATTCAAATTGCTCTTTCCACCTGCAAGAGCAAAGGCATATTATGTTTATGATCATTGCTCACCGAGAAATAAACTGGAGAAATCACTAAAGGGCCACTCTGAGCGTGGAAACGAAACGCATGTTAAATTTACATCGCACCATTCTTTGATAACTCGAGGGGAAGTTATTTGGATTTCTGGATTTTGTCGTCTTACCAAGTTTTGTCTAATAGAGACTATTAACACTTGAAAATTATCACAATATTCTCCAGAATGCAAAGTTTTTCGTAGAATCGGTTGGCTCTTTCAACTCCTAGGTTATTACTTTCATGAATTTCTTACGGAAATTAGAGTAATGACAGTGCACACAGAAACAACCAATGCTGGTTTGCAAATGTTCTCTGGTCTTTGACCAAAAAAAAAAAAAAATGTTCTCTGGTCAAAGATTTCTGCTGAGTTTGGGATGCTCCCCATGTGGACATATGGGACCACTATATACATCAGGACCACCAATGAAAAGGATAAAATAAATCAATTACACTTTTTTATTAATTAGGGTTAAAAAACCCTAATAGAGGTCCATATATGTCTATTTTCGGTACTATGCCCAAGACAAAAAAAAAAAAAGAGATATAAAAGATACGGAGGAATTTCTTATACTAACTCGAGAAATGCTATATGCAATAAGAGACCTTATTGGAACCCTCTTATAAAGTGGATTTGCCCATTTTTTGTCGGTTGTTGATCGTTTTATGCATGGATCCCATTTAATTCAGCACCCAATAAAAAACTCGCCACGTCATTTATTAATAGGATTTCGGCAAAATTTCTTAAAATATTCAATATTGCTAATCAATCTTATCCTGATTAACTTCATTTTTCGGATGATCAAACACAATTAAGCTACGTTTCAGCCTCTCTTTTCCTTTGACATCGGATTTTATATAGTCCTAGTAATAATCTAAGATCTCCTCCAAGTGCGTGTCACCAATGTTTCAATTATGCCTACGCATTTTCATACCCTTTTCTTTTTTTTTTGTGTGCACTTTTTGCGTTTTATATTAATTGACAAATAGTGGTGACAGAATGATGAGAAGTAAGGAAGATCTGCTAATGATTCGTTACCCTAGCCTATACTCACTTTAATTATCAATTTAAATATCTCATATGACCGCCTGTGAGCAATGAATGCCGTAAGTTGTGCTTCAATGAACTGGCCATGATAGTTGATTTGACTGGTAGCCCACATCTACTTTTGCCGAAAAAATGGACCAACGCACACCTTCTCTTGGCAATAAAGAAGTTATCCAACGTAAATAAATTGCATGATCTATAGAGCAGGTACTTCAAACTCATTTAAACGATTAATGGTGTAATCTGTATGGAACCCGCATAATTAACTATAGAAAAAAAGACATAATCGCTTTGTACCTAACTTTTAAGCAAGAGCCAACCAACCTGGTGGCGGAGGCAGCGCATCTGCCACCGGTGCAGGGGACGGCGGAAGTTGCTCACCCACCGGATCGAAGAACTGATCATCGGTCTCGTACTGGAACTGGCAACTCGGGGCCATGATCCTCACTCCCATCTTCCCAGCACAGCACTGCCCAAGTCTCCCGATGACTGTCACCAGGCAGTCGATGCATTGCTGGTTGGTCAAGTCCGGCGTGCATTGTGTCATCGCGTAGATCGTGTTGAAAACCGCCGATGTGTTGCCCGTCGCGTACTTCCTCAGTGAGCCGCCGCCCGCTGTCTCACCCCGCAGACGGTCCAGCAGCGTCCGCAGCGCAGCGTTGTACGTGTCTGGGCTTGTGACGTCGTTGACGTTGTTTAGCACGTAGTAAGGGTCGGTTTTGACTGTGCGGAAGATCGAGGTGTTGGAGTAACGGACGGAGCAGTTCTCGCTGTAGAGGACCGCCTCCTTCTGGAGGGGGCAGAGGCGGCGGATGTCGGAGGCTGAGCCATTGAGGCAGGTGCGGCAGCTCTCGGAGGTGAGGTCGCCGTGGCAGGAGCCGATGACATAGAGGGTTTGGGAGGCGCCGGAGACGGCGAAGGAGGCGTTGAAGAAGCCGTAGGTGAGGAACAAGGAGTTGGCGGTGGAGATGGAGGAGAGGATGGTGGCGAGGGTGGTTTGGTAGGTGCTGTCGGCGCTGAAGTTGCCAGTCGAACCACAATAGGGCTTTGGGAAAAATTGGGCGTTAATGGCGGAAGCAAATGTGAGAAGAAGCAAGAGAGGGAGTTTGGGAGGATCCATTCTTCTTAGATTTTTTTCGGGTTTTTGGGGTCTTTCTTTGATCGGTGTCGATAGGCTAATAATGTATGAATATATAGCTTGCGTAGCTCCTACGCAGGTTGCTTCGTCGAAATCTCTATTTGTCCACACGTTCTAATTTGGAGTGGGGTCTGTGGCGGCTTGAATTTTGATACTATTGAAATTATTGAACCTTTTATTTTTTCTTTGCGAGAAAACCAGTGAATAACCAAATGGAGGACAGATGAATGAAACTTTTTGGATCATTCCTCCTCTCAACCAGCCATTTCTATATTTTTTTTGCAGTTAATGATCTCCCATTATCTTTCCCAATCTTTCGGCTAGCACTTAGCATGGGCATTGATGATGCAATGAACCTTGTGGGTTTAGTAAGTTATCAACCGTCGTAGAAAGGTTATGATCATTTAAGGATGTCGATATTGTCTTGGTCAACTCTTTGAATGTAGTTTGAATATTGAGTTGTCAAATATGTCTCAACCTTATTGATAGATGAAGACAAAGAGCTAGCAAAAGCCTCTTCCTTTCATGAAGCAATGATATACAGATTTTTAGGCATTACTCGGTAACGGCACCATCTCCACTCGGTTGGCATATGCATCATACTTATTGTAGAACCAATTCCTCACCATTGCTAATATCTCCTCCACTTGGACATCCTCACATAGCCCCAATTTTTGGTAATATAGAACAAACAGAGTTTCGATTCAACTTGAACCTTGAGGACAAAGGACTCAAACAGGTGGAACGTTCTTGTACCATTTGAGTAATTTCGCCTTCACGGCTAACGCCGCTTCAAAAGAGACCTGGGCTATACTTCATTATTGCCTGCTTGGTTTTGATCTTTCTGTGGGACAATATTAGCACTTTCCCTTACTCAAACATTTCTCGTCATTTAGTAAAGTATTTTTGCAGGAAATTTTAGTACATCTAGTATTATTCTTTCTCAACGAAACATTAATGGGTCTACAGAACCTTCCCACTCATCAACAAACAACAGTTGAAAATTGTTTTTACAGATGTTATCCATATTATGTTGAAAAACTTTGCTTTTGAACGAATCAAAACAGTGTTCCTGAAGCGAAGCATAGGTTTTGGTCAACGTCAACATTCAATATCAACATCAAATTTATATTTAGGGCTTAAACTATCCGGACTGCTTTAAGTTTGTTATACATTTGATTCATCATGGTGGCACTTTAAATGATATATAGCTTTGAACGCATAAGATATACAGCCTAGATTTTGAACACTTGCCCACAAAACTATGCGAAACATCCAATCACGCGGAACGATCTATTCTATCAAATACCGACTTTTCCGCTCCTCTCGAAAATTTTTATTATATTTTTTTGCATTCGTACCCACTTTTGATAGTTGATCTCGACTTCTGTGATAACACGTTTATCCTGGTCTCAAGGCCAGGTAACTATGATATCATATTGACTTTAAGCAATTGCCAGGAAGATCGCAGACTATATTTTATATTATCATGTAAGCAATGGTGGAGCTTGGAGTAGACACGGACAATGACAAGAGTGGGAACGATAGAATCTTCGAAGTTGATCTTTTCCAACACGCATTCTTATGGCCCCGTGACGAGCTCGAACTATGTGCTGCGTTTCCTTTTCAGAATTTTATTATAACATGTGACTTTCAATTTTAATAACCGATAGCTTTATCTTTTATTTAATCTAAATCTTATTGATGTCTTTTTTCATCCCAAACATCTAAAACTCTAATAATATGTACTTATCGACACGGAAACTCACATATATGGAATTTCAGATAATATTTAAAATTTAAATAATATTCTAAATTTGAATGGTACAGTTTGAAACGGGTAACCATTTCTGACTTGGATAGATTGATCAAGAAGAAAGAAACCTAGTGGGAGTGCTAATTGGAGTGAGAGAATATGATAAGGTAAACCAAGGACGACTACAAAGTCAACACGGTAAGAAATAAAGAAATGAAAAGAATGGTCTTGCCAATTGAATAATTGTTGTTGAATGGATCAACTGTATTTTGAACACCTTAAGTAGAACATTGACCCTGAATTTCGATTTTCCAATTGGCTATCAAGCACTGATGATTAAAGTTTCCGGTTAAGGCACTGCTATATGTAATCCAACATTTTATCATACACAGCAAATAAGCTGCCTAGAAAGTTTTACACGGGGAAAATATACACAGTTGGTGTGGTTGACTGTATCCTCCTCTAGAACGATTCAATAGAGCCCATAAAGCGTATAACAAAATGTAACAATATCCAATACTGGTTAACATTCAAATTAAAGGTTACAATTGCATCTCCATGATTTTAAGCTCTATGATCACAATCCGTGATTACATGTCAAACTTATCTATAAACGATTATAACTCTTCTGTTGTCACTAGACTCAAATGCATCTCCACAAGTTTAGACTCCATGATCACTCTCCATGATTGCATATCAACTTTCTCTACAAGCCGTTAAGACTTCTCAAGTGTAACTTGATCTAACCGTTAATCAACATCTTTATTGTCTTTAGATTTTGCCTTCAACATTTATTTAGATTTATCTAAGTGTCAATCGTCGACCAGTCATTATCATATGTTGATAATTGTAGTATGTTTATTGATTGTGTTGGCCATTAACAAGCATTTTTGCTACGAACGACTTGTCAATGGGAGAATCACTCAATATCGAATTTTGTATCAATGTCAAGTCAATTTAAAAGAATAATTAAATTATGTCTCAAGTTTGAATTTATATACAATTTCTAATACACGCAAAATATGGATATGCTAAAACGAGAAACAACGTCTGCGGAGCATTTGACGAGGAATGGCGTGTGATAGGAGCCAAAAGAATCCCGCTCTCGATCTGCGCTTCACGTTGGAAATGAAGGCCACAATCCATGGGATTCTTCTCTTTTGTCAGCATGATTTCTAAAGAGTTGATCGTCCAAGTTTTCTTCTACGCCATTAAATGCATGTGTAGAAAAGAGTTGGTCAACACTTGCTGCTTCAGAAGCCTATCACGTAGGCGCCGAATTCACCCACTCTTCTTGGTCATCTTTTGTGGGCTTCTCTTGTTTTTATTAATAAAGAAAGAGGGAAGGCTGAAGGTATTCTACGTGTGTTAGTGCATGCTGGTCATTCGCTCACACGCTATCATTAATTGCATGGAGGCGCATGCTTTGAAGATCGGCACCGTTATGACAATTGTGGAGTACAAGTTTATTTTGTTTTGTTTCCTCCCCTTCAACCGATAAAAGGTGAAGACGTCTGAAACTCGAGAGAGAGCGAAAGAATAGAGCTCGGCAGAGAGAGCGAAAGGAAAAGAGCTCGAGAGACGAGAGCGAGAGAGACGTGAGCTCAGAGAGATTTGTGCGGAGTCTTAGTCCATTGAGTTAGTTTTGTTAAACACCTTGGGTATCGGGTATAAAGTAGGGCTGGAAAACACTTGAGTACATGTGAATTGTAATTCTATAATTCTTCAATTTATAGTAGATTAATTTGCTGGCTCTCTCTGTGGACGTAGATTCCGACATTCGGACCGAACCATGCAAATTTTCGATGTCCTTTTCTTTTATTGTTCCTCGTTTTATTTCGATCAATTTTTATAACTCCCGACATAATTATAAATTTACGATCCGCTTTCGCCGCGCTGCTGATTAAAATAGACTCGATCATTTTTAGGTGTCCACAACTCATGTTCATTATTATTTGATTTAATTGGTGAGTTCAAGTAGTTGTCTTGTTCAAAGTAGTCATAGATCCTTCTCAAGTCTCATGAACGATCATCGTTTGAGCAATTGCTCTAACCTTAGGAGAACCTTAAACTAGTAAAATAGTTGGAAATTTGTGTCTTGAGAAACTCGTGATTTTAGGTTCGACTCTTAGCCAATTTAACTGTTTTGGGCTATATCTTTAAATAGCAATTCCTAACTAACATGGACATACATGTAGAAGGCACGCCTATGACTAAATTGGAAAATGCATCTAGCTTGATGCGTAAAATCTGGCTCAGTATGTCACTTAAACACTACACAAAAACATTAATTGCTGGGAATAATTAAATCATGAGAATGTAATTTTGATAATTTGAAAACCATGACAAACACACAAATTAACGCTTAGGGCACACTATGACTATTTACCGTTTGTCAAGGCTACCGTGGATATGGCTCGGTCATGGAGGCCTCCTTTTTCAAGGACTGGTTTGATTTGTTTCTTGATTTGTCGACCTCAGGCACTCTCGAACTGTAATCTTGCGTTGATGACATATCGGACTCGTTGCCGCTGTGCAAAAAGAACGCAGGTTGTGATGGCACTTGGAGTGTGACGGAGTGGCTGTTAAGCATGAGAAGGATTGAGGCCATTGTCGGTCGATTAACCACATTTTCTTGGACGCACAGTAGACCAATGTGGACACACCTCACAATTTCAGTACTCAAATTAGAAGTTATACAGGGATCAATGATATTTGATATTGTTCCTTCCCTCCAATTCTTCCAAACCTGCAAACATATGACAAACATTGAGCAGATTGATCTCTGAAGCAATATACAAAATAAGAAGATATGTTCTTATACTCACATAGCTTATAAGGACCTCTGTGTTATCGCCCACTTGGAAAAGATTGTTCCTTTGACCACTTACAATCTCCAAAACTAGCACTCCGAAACTGAAGACATCGGACTTGACAGAGAAGTTTCCATGCATTGCATACTCTGGTGCCATATAACCGCTGTGCATCACAATAAATCCATCATATTAGCTCTATAGGTTGCCCATGTTATTTTGGTAAGCATTAGCTATAGGTGGTTGTGGCACTTACTATGTCCCCACGACTCGGTTCGTCTCTGCTTGAGTTTGGTCCAACTCAAACAGCCTTGCCATACCAAAATCTGATATTTTAGGATTCATGTTTGAGTCCAACAAAATATTACTGGCTTTGAGGTCCCGATGAATGATACGAAGTCGAGAGTCCTCATGTAGGTAACACATCCCTCGAGCAACACCCATTATTATTTTGTGGCGCCTATCCCAGTTGAGATTTGCACGCTTCAGGGGATCTACACATTTTGTTGAAAATCGCATTCTATAAGAACTCCCTTAATCATTTCATGAGGATCTGATTTCAGGAATGACAACTTGAGAAACATACCGAATATGAACTGGTCAAGGCTTGAATTGGGCACAAACTCGTAAATGAGAAGCCGCTCAACTCCTTCTAGGCAATATCCAAGGAGCCTAACCAAGTTCCTATGTTGTAGCCTAGCTAATAACATGACCTCATTCTGGAATTCTACTTCTCCTTGTCCAGAATTCTGCGACAGCCGTTTTACCGCAATTTCTTGTCCGTTGGAGAGCCGACCCTAAAATTTCATCAAATTAGATCCTCATGAGTATCGATATATAATTGAAGCATTTAGAAGAGTATCACATTGATGTCATCTATGACTATTTTGTTGCTTGAATTTCGAATAGAAGTGACTAGAGGATGCTTTGTTAATTAGTACCATGTAAACGGCACCGAAACCGCCTTGTCCAAGCTTCTTGGAATCAGAGAAGTTATCAGTTGCCGCTCTAATAGTGCCGAAATCAAATTGCAGTGACTCTGCTGTGCTGATTTCATCCTCAACTTCACCTAGAAAGAGAAATATGAAGTCATTCAGAGCATGAATGTCTTTATCATAGTGTTTATTATAAAAGCTTGTCAAACTTTTAGTATATAGAGTCGCACCTGCAGGGATTAATATCAACTTCCTATTTTGGCCTGCTCATTCAGTTTATGCTAACTACAGTAAATGAGAAATGTGTAATTGGACATGTCCAAGCGGTGCGCATGAATGTAAAGTTCGAAATATCAATTCCATGTTCTGTAATTCTCAACCCAATTTTTTTGGAAAATGTTGGCCTAATTGTCAATATCGCGCTGGTAGAAAAGCATAGTAAATAGTCAACTTCATTAATTTCATGATCCTTTAAACCTCATGGACAGTAGCTGTTCCAATGCCAAAAGTCAGACTCACCTTCAACTCTTTGTCTGGGCTGCTTCCGCTTCCTTTTCATTATCAGGAGTATGACAACGCCGATAACAAGGACCGCAGAAGCACTTGTCGCAACTGCAATGATCACAGTCTTCGTTGAACTGCTCTTTCCACCTGCTTGAGCAAAGGCACATCATGTTTAGGATCATTGCTTACCGATTACATAGTAATACACTGGAGAAATCACTCAAGCGCCATTTCAAGGAACGTGGAAACGGAACACATTTTAAACATACATTGCACCATTCTTTGATAACTCGAGGGAAAGTTATTTGGATTTCTGGATTTTGTCGTTTTACCAAGATTTGTCTAATGGAGAGCATTAACACTTGAAAAATAACACATTATTCTCTAGAATTTGAAGTTTTCGGGTATAATTGGTTACCTTTTCAACCACAAGTTCATTACTTTCATGAATTTCTTACGGAAATCAGAGTAATGGCAGTGCAACGGTTTACAGAAACCGAGTGGAGCTAGGAACAACCAATGCTGGTTTGCAAATGCTCAGGTCAAAGATTTCTGCCGAGTTATTAGATGCTCCCCATATGCACATACGGGACCACTATATGCATGAGGAACAGCGACGAAAAGAATAAAAGAGAAGGGAGAAAAATTAATGTTAATCCTAATTCATTGCTCTATTACTGTGATGGATACGACAACAATCACGCCGGTCGTTGCCGGGTTGGGTCACCCTCACGGCAGCTGTATTCGAATCCATCGTGCTTTGGTCTTAGTTTTCATTCATTTGATTCTTTTAAAAAAAAAAAAAATCTTGGCCCGTCCTATCTTATCATTATAAAACACTTGAAAGGTCAGAATACAGCCGTCTATGCAGCCGTCTATCTTTAGGATTAAGACCAAATAATTAGATATAAAAAATATAGAGGATTTTCTTATCTAACTCAATCTCGAGGAATGCTTTATGTAATAAGAGATCTTACCAAAACCCTCTGATTAAATGACGTGCTGATTTCTAATTGGTTGTTGATCATTTAATGCATCATCGGTCCAATTTCTTTCAGCGCCCAATAAAAGTTCGCCTTGTTATTTAATAAAAAGCTTTCAGTAAAACTTCTTAGAATGTCTAATATTGCTAATCAATCTAATTCTTTTTAACTTCATCTTCAGACGATGAAGCTCAATTAAGTTAAGTTTCGGCTTCTCTTTTCCTTTGACGTCTGATACTGCAAAGTTGTAGTAATAATCTAAGATCTCATGCAAGTGCGTGTCACGAATGTTTCAATTATGGCGTCGAAATTTTCTTTCCCATTTTTTGCGCTGTGTCAAAGAACTTTTTGCGTTTATATTAATTGACAAAAAGGGGTGAATGACTGACGAGAAGTAAGGAAGATCTGCTAATGATTCATTACCCTAGCCTGGACTTTAAAAATCTCATGACAGCTTGGAGATACATCAATGATTAGAGTTAGGGAACCATTCCTTCTTTTGTCGAAAATATGGACCAACCCACCCGTGTTTGGCAAAAACGCGTTTATCCAACCAAAAAAATTACATGATCTAAAGAACATCTAAATTGAGCATATTCGAACGGTTTACGGTGTAAATGTCATGTGAAATCCACATAATTAATAATTTAGATGATTTTAATCCACTCGAATTATAGAAAAAAATAACACAAACCTGGCGATGGAGGCGGTGCGTCTGCCGCCGGTGATAGCGGTGTGGGCGCCGACGGAAGTGGCTCGCCAACCAGGTCGAAGAACCGATCATTGGTCTCGTACCGGAACTGGCAACTTGGGGCCATGATCCTCACTCCCATCTTCCCGGCACAGCACTGCCCCAGTCTCCCGATGACTGTCACCAGGCAGTCGCTGCATTGCTGGTCGGTCAAGTCCGGCGTGCATTGTGTCATCGCGTAGATCGTGCTGAAACCCACCGATGTGTTGCCCGTCGCGTACTTCCTCAGCGAGCCGCCGCCCGCCGCCTCGCCCCGCAGACGGTCCAGCAGTGTCTGCAGCGCAGCGTTGTACGTGTCTGGGCTCGTGACGTTGTTCACGTTGAACAGCTGGTAGTCAGGGTCGGTTTCGAGTGTGCGGAAGATCGAGGTGTTGGAGTAACGGACGGTGCAGTTCTCGCTGTAGAGGACCGCCTCCTTCTCGAGGGGGCATAGATCGCGGATGTCGGAGGCTGAGCCATTGAGGCAGGTGCGGCAGCTCTCGGCGGTGAGGTCGCCGCGGCAGGAGCCGATGACATAGAGGGTCTGGGAGGCGCTGGAGACGGCGGAGGAGGCGTTGAAGAAGCCGTAGGTGAGGGACAAGGAGTTGGTGGTGGAGATGGAGGAGAGGAGGGCGGTGAGGGTGGTTTGGTAGGTGCTGGCGGCGCTGAAGTTGCCGGTCGAACCACAGTACGGCTTTGGGAAGAGATCTTGGGCGTCGATGGTGGAAGCAAACACGAGAAGAAGCAAGAGACGGAGATTCCGAGGATCCATCTGTCTTTTTTTTTTTGATTTGGTGTTTCGGGCCTCTCCTTGATTAATAGCTTGTGTAGCTCCTACAAAAGTTCGCCTCGACCAAAAAAAAAAAAAATCTGCTTCGGCCGCGACTTTTGACTTGGAATGGGGGTTGTGGCGGCTTGAATTTTGATACGTGCGAAATCATTGAATCTTTTCTTTTTCTTTGCCAGAAAACCAGTGATTGACCAAGTGGAGGCCAGATGAATGTAAATATTTGAATTCTCAAATAGCCATTTCTATATTTTTCGCAGTCAAACATCTCCTCTTATCTTTCAAAATCTTTTGGCCAGGACGGAACGTGGGATGTTACAATGAACCAAGGGATAGATAAGTTATGAGCCGTGGTAGAAAGGATTGAGAAACACGAAACTCAGCTTTGTGATCAATTTAGAATGTCGATGTTGTCGTCATGGCCGATTATTTGGATGGAGTTAATGGAGTTTGTTATTAATTACACCTCGGTCTCACTGGTAGATGAAGACAACGAGCTAGCAAAAGCCATTGGGGTATCTTTCTTTTTACGAAGCATTGACATACAACTTTCTAGGCATTGCTTGGTGAAGGCGCCATCTCTACTCGTGGGATAGCATTCATATTCTCAAATCAATTGGCATATGCATCGGACATATTTTAGAACCAATTTCTCAACATCGCTAATATCTATTCCACTTAGACATCCTCACAAGCCCCAAATTTTGTTAATATGGAACGAACAGAGTTTCGATTCAACTTAACCATGAATTTAAGATAGTGGACACAAACAAACATGTGGAATATTCTTATACCTTCTGAGTAATTTTGCCTTCAAGGCCAATACTGCTTCATTTAAGAAGGAACACCCTCCTTATTTGCTAATTTCACTGACGCCTGTATGAAAACAAAATCAATCGTTGCTAGACGGATTATTACCCGACCGAAAGACATCCGCTGCATTGTTGAAAACCTCCAAAAAGTCTTTAAAGACCTTAATAACCCACCAATCTTTTGGGCAATGAGAAGAGACCGACATTTATGCTATGATTGGTGGAGTGTGCAACATCTTATTCGTGAAATTCCAGCAATTTGCTACTTTAGCATAACAACAGTCTAACGTAATACGGTACATATGAGACGTCGGCTATACTTCATTATTTCCTGCTTGGTTTTGCTCGTTTTGTATGACGTAACTAACAAGAGCTTAGAATTTTTCTTGCTAAAACATTTCTCGTCATTGAGTGAATTATTATTGAAAGAAGTTTGAGTACACCTAGTATTATTCTTTCTCCAAGATCATATCAAAACGCAGATAATTGTCAAAAAAAGTCTTATACCTTTTGTACAACACCCAATTCAGTTCTAAATTTTTTGATGATTTGCCAATTTAGTTATTAACATTTTAATTGTGCCAATTTAGTCTTAAATTTTTTAACAACTTATCAATTTAGTCATTCCTAGTAATTTTGGCTAGATACCGTTGAAGCAGTAGTTTAGTCGGTGTAGTTGTCCTATGTCGTATGGTTGGCATTGACATGGAAAATCTTTGTATTTTTGTATTTTTAATTTTTTCAATTTTTTCTGAATTATTTAATTTTTAATTTTACTTTCTTTTTCTTCTTTTCTTTTCTTTTGCCGCCAGTGAGGTCGTTGGCTGACCTTGGTCCCTACACCTTTGCCTATATATGGGCAAGGGTTAGGATGCCCTCACCTATGGTCGGTGAGGAAGTTGTGACCCTCGCCTAGTCGAGCAGTGACCTCACTAGAGAGTAAAAAAAAAAGAAAAAAGAAAAGAAAAGAAAAAAAAATTATGATAAATTCAGGAAAATTAAATTAAATTTAAAAATTGCAAAAATTATTCATGTTGGTACTAGTTGTGCCAAGTAGGATGATTGTCACTAACTAGATTGTAATGTCAATGTTTTCTAACCAAAATTGGCCGGAATAACTAAATTAATAAATGATTAAAATGTTTAAAACTAAATAGGTAGATCGTAAAAACGTTTGAGATTAAATTGGCAAATTGTTAAAATATTTGGACTTGATCGATAAATTATCAAAATATTTTAAATTAAATTGATAAAATTGAAAGATTTAAGATTGAATTGACTGTTGAACAATAGGTTTACGATTTTTTTGGATAGTTTTCCAACTCGAAATGTTTAATGGGTCTAGAGATGTTAGCATTAGCCTTATCCTTCCTCCCACTTATCAACTAACAGCATTTTTTTTTTTTTGACAGATGTTAGCATTAGCCTTATCCTTTTCAAACTTACCCCTCTCGCTCGATAATCGTCCTTATGTTGAAAAACTTTTTGAACGAATCAGACTGGTGTTCCTAAAGCGAATCATGGGTTTTGGTTAACTTCAACGTCCAATATCAACATCAAATTTGTATTCAGGACGTTTGCTTTCCCGACCACTTAAAATAAGTTTGTTATATAGATGATTCATCACGGCAGCATTTTAAATGCTATATAGCTTAGAATACACAACATAGAGCCCATATTTCGAACATTTGCCCATAAAATTATGTGAAATATTCAATCATGTGCAACAATCTGTTCGATCAAATCCCGACTTTTCCGCTCCTCTCTAAATTTTATTATATATATATATATATATATATATATATATATATATATATATATATTTGCATGAATCATCATGCCAACTCATCATTGACATAACACGCTTATCTTTGTCTCAAGACCGGGCCACTACTATTCCATATTGACTTTAAGCAATTGCTACGAAGGTTGCAGTTTGTATTGTATAATATATCTTATGACCGATGATTGAGATTGGAGTTGACACGGACTATTACGAAAGTGGAAACAATAGAATCTTCGAAGTTGATCTTTTCCAACACGCGTCCTTATGGCCCGGGTCAAAGCGCCCTTCCATGACGAGCACGAACTATGTGTTGCATTTTCTGTTTCAGAATTGACGTAAATTCATTTATATGGAATTTTGGGTAATATTTAAAATTTTAATAATATTCTAAATTTGAACGAAACAGTTTGAAAAGTGGTGATCATTTCTGACTTAGACGGATTAATCAAGATCAAGGACATCTAAAGGGTATTACTAATTGGAACGGGAGAATAAGATACGGTAAACCAAGGACAATCGCAAAGTTTCTTGAGCAATAATTCAACAAAGTAAGAAAAAAAATGAAAAGAAAGAACTTGCGAATTGAATAATTGTTATTGAATGGATCAACCGTATTTGGGATTCCTAAGTAGAACATTGACCCCAAATTTCGATTTTTCAATTGGCTATTAACTACTGATTATAAAAGTTTCTGGTTAAGGTACGGCTATATGTAGTCTAGCTTTTTAACATACATGGCAAAGAAGCTGCTTAGAAAAGCTTTTCGCAGGGAAAGTTACTTACTAATGTGAAAAACTTACTCTCTCTATGATTAATTGAAACTTACTAACATCAAAAGTCAGTAATTATTTGGATGTGAAAGTAAAGTGTTTCTAGGTAGAAGTGCATCAAGAGTTCTAGTGCAACATTCTAAATTCCACTTAAGCTTCCTTTGTTTCGTGAAAAATGAGTGATTTGGAAAATATTTTTCCGAAAATTATCCTATATCACATACAAAAAGGATAAATACTTTCATGGTTCACCCAAAATTTTGAGATATAAATTATTGTCAATAAAAAAAATATTTCTCGTTAATTACTTTTTTCAATCGACATAAAATATGATTTAAAGGAAAATATTTTCCAAATTATCTATTTTCTGCAAAACAAATGGACCATTAACTTCCTTTAGACATTCCTTATTCCAGGACGTTGATCTCCTATTCTCCCCAACTTTGCATGAACTGGCACAAAGTGGATCAGTCTTGCTTGCAATCCGACATAACCATCGGTGAGAAGCCGTCTCGGGCTAGTCTTAACAATCTGTTAACTTCTCTATTGAGGACAGCCCATCTTTATTGCGGCTTTTACGAGAGGGCCATCGGAAACAAAGTTGATGGGCGATCTCTCCGTGAATGATGGCCCAAAATGCAGCAACAATACCACTTCAGAGGCCCTGCACGGGTGCCCAGATAGCAAACAGGTCACGATTCGGCGTGGGTGAGAGGTTGATTTTCAACTCTGTTGACGGACTTTTGCAGACTAAATAAAACAAAAGGTAAACTTTGTAGTTACTAATAAAGGAAAAATTATCCTAGATGTTCTAAAACGACGTTGGCCAATACAATTCTAAACCTTTCTAGTTTGCTAATTTTGTCACAAACATTTTGATGATATGCCAATTTAGTCTTTTCAATTCATCAGAAATTTCTGATGTAGACGATTCCTTTATTTTATTTTAAAAATTTTTGAATCTCTTATGAGTAGTTTATATAATTTTTTTTCTTTTTTTTTCTCTGTGCCGTTCACTTCCAAAAAGGGCTGGTGAGGGCCATCGTAGATGGCTGTGACCCTCGCTCCCCATCGTCGAGAGCGTCCATCCACAATGGCCGACGTGTGGACCCCTCAAGTGCCTTAACTTTGCCCAAATGGACACTTAAGTGCCATAACTTACGAAAAGTACACTTAAGTGCTAAAACCGGAGCAAAATGGATCACTTAAGTGCCAATCCAGCAAAAATCCGGCCAAATTGCATACGTGGCATTTTCCGGCGATTTTCGGCGACTTCTTTTATTGATGTGGCAAATGTTTTTTTTTTAAAAAGCCGACGTGGACGACAAAAATGACATCGTCCATCCACATTGAGTGCGCTGAACTAAACGACATCGTTTAGGTCATTGTTCGATGACCTAAACGCTGTTCCTCCCTGTCCGCGTTGACAGTCGAGCTCAGGCCCTTCTCTTCGTCGCCGTTCACGCCCAGAGCTAGTCATTGGTTGCCATTGTCAGTTGCCGCTGTTGGTCGCCGTTGCCACTCACCGCTCACCATCGTTGGTCGTCGTCATCACTCACCATCATCGCTCGTCCAGGTTCGACCCCTTCTCTCCTCCCCTGTGATGAAATTAGAGCTCGATTATTTAATTAGGGCTTGCTTGATTATTTAATTAGGGCTGGCTAACCTTAATGCCGTTCCTCGCCATCCGCGTTCACAGTAGATCACAGGCCCTTCTCTCCGTCGTCGTTCACGCCCAGAGCTAGTCATCGGTCGCCGTTGTCAGTCGCCATTGTTGGTCGTCGTCACCGCTCACCGCTCACCATCCTTGGTTGTCGTCACCGCTCACCATCGTCGGTCATCCAGGTTGGGCCCCTTCTCCCCCTCCCCTGTGATGAAATTACGGCTCGATTATTTAATTAGGGCTCAATTATTTTATTACAGCTCCGATGGAATTTGTTTTGATACACTTCAACTGAAACTTGCTAACATTACACAAAGAGACCAGATTTCTCATTATTTTGGTGAATTTGTCTTTCAAGCCAATGTCAGAGTATGTGATTGTTAGATCACTGTCTATGCATCTCCTTAAGAGCATCCTAGTAAAGCAGGTGACCAATGCCATTCTGAGAAGAAAACTAGGTTCTTGAACCACCCTGCTTGTGAGAGTATATAGGGTATGTCCTTGAACCACCCTGTTTGTGAGGTTGTATAGGGTATGTCTTTGAACCACCCCGCTGTGATTGCTATATAGGGTATGTTTATCAATCCAAAATCCTGAATAAGAACATAATCCTGCTGTGATTTGATTAAGTTGATGTCAGAGTATGCTATGCTTTGATTTGTTTAAGTTGATGTACATTCTCTCACATCGCACGTTTAGTGCAGTAGACATGCTTGGGCTGTGATTGCTATGGGGACCTCTATTTTTGGTTAATATTTTAAGGGAAGGGAAGGCAAATAATTAAAGTGCCGACCTCTTTTTTGGCTGTCATGTAGGGGCATATTGTTAGTGTGGGGACCTCTATTTACTAAAGTCCATGAGAGTGGGGGGACTCCATGTGCAATTGTCTAGTGGTTCCAAAAACTAATGATTCTTTTTCTTGTTATTTGTACAGTAATGACGCATGACAAGGATTATGTCGCTGTTATAGTTTGCTACAATGGGGAATTTGTGATTGGGGAGGATGAGTGGGAGTATGATGGTGGAAATGATGGCACCATCTTTGTGGATATAAAGAAGGCATCTTATATAGGATTTCTTAGGGATATAAATACTTATTTGCCTTGTAAAGTTCAGAAGCCGCTGTATTGTATTCCTGGGAAAGACTTAAGAGATGGTTTGAGATGCTTAGAAGATGATAATGGTCTTAGGGATGTTCTATACCATTATCTTCATGGTGAAGAGGTAAAAATATTTGTTGAGTACAATAGTGAAAGTGAGGATGAAGATGATGATGGAGAGAGTGCCGAAGTAGGACAAGAAGGAGATGGTATTCAAGGTAGTACTGACGTTAGGGTCGAAGGAGGGCGGGATAGATATTATGGACATGAGAGAAGTGCAGATGCAGTTCACCAAAGTGATGATGACATAGGTGATGTCACAATCTCTGGATTAGATTGGGAAGTAGCTGAATCAACTGATGATGATGATGGAGGGTTGCCTGTTGAAAATTTTATAAGTGATGACGATGACGAGGAGCTTGTACAGTCAAGAATACAGCGAAGGGATTTTTTGACAGCTAAGTTTGTAGCTTTACAAGTAGCCGAGGAAGTTCCAAACAAACCCGAAAGCCTTACAGATGCTGGTGCTGCTAGCGAGGAGACTGACTATGAAGAAAGCATTGAGAATGCTACTTCCCAGGATGAGCTTGAAAGCAAAAGGAAAAGTAAGTTTCCTTCTTATGATCCATCCGTTGCCTATCCTACTTTGTCGGTAGGCATGAAATTTCATGATGCTAAACAATTTAGGGAAGCTATACTGAAGATCTCCATTGATGCACAAAGGAACATTGACTTCATTAGAAACACTAAAACCTTTGTAAGAGCTAGGTGTTCGCAGTAAAATTGTCCATGGAAGATTTATGGCGCATTTGTTAGGAGAATTGGATCTTTCCAGATTAGAGCCTATCAAGAGAAACATACTTGTTCCATTAATTTTGAGAATAAAAGGGTAACAAGTGCATGGTTATCGAAGTACTTCTTTGAATTGATTAAGCTAATGCCTCAGTTGAATACTACTCAGTTCAGGATGCTGGTGAAGGAGCAGGTAGGCATCAATATATCTAGGAATCAATGTAAAAGATCGAAGCAAAATGTGATGAAGATACTCATTGGTTAGTACAGCGGTGAATATGGATAGTTGTGGGACTATGCTTGGGAGTGTAGGCTGTAAAATCCTGGAAGTAGAGTGTATATCAAGGTCGTGGAGAGACCACTTCCTAATATTGAGATGAAGTTCGATAAATTCTATGTTTGTTTCGATGCATGCAAACGAGGTTTTTTATTTGGTTGTAGATGGATTATAGGATTGGACGGGTGTTTTTTGAAGGGCTTGTGCAAGGGAGAATTGCTGGCCGTAGTTGGAAGAGATGCAAACAACAAAATGTTTCCTTTGGCTTAGGCTGTTGTGAAGGTAGAGAACAAGGACAATTGGTCCTGGTTCCTAAAAAATTTGATGACTGATTTGGAGATAACAAATGGGGCAGGGTGGACGTTCATGAGCGACCAACAAAATATAATGTTTGCTTTTTAAAAAATTTGGTCACTTGTTTGCTTTTTGATATCAATATGTCATTTGCTTACATCTTTTTATATTTTCAATTATTGCAGGGACTTGTTCCAGTAATAGCTAAGCTGTTGCCTTATGCTGAACATCGAATGTGTGCGCGACGCATATATGCAAATTGGGCAAAGACCTATAAAAGGGACAAGTTGCAGTTGCAATTTTGGCAGCTAGCAAAGAGCACGAATATGGCTGACTTTAGGATGGCCAAAGAAGAGATGCTTCAATTGACAAAGGATGGTTATGATGCACTGTTCCAAACAGACTCGAAGCATTGGTGTAGGGCGTTTTTCAGCGAAGAATTCAAGTGCGATAACATTGATAACAACATCTGCGAAACATTCAATGGGAGGATAATAGATGCTAGATGTAAACCAATTATCTCGATGCTTGAAGACATACGGGTTTTGGTCATGACTCGGCTGCACAAACAAAGAGATGACACTGCAAAGTGGACTAAGCAATATGGTCCTAGAATTGCTAAGAAATTGGATGACAACTTGGCTGAAAGTAGATATTGTCATCCCATTTGGAATGTGGATGAAGGATATGAGATAATGAAGGGTTCTGATAAGTATGTTATCCATTTAGGTACGATGAAGTGTTCATGTGGAGCATGGCAACTCAGTGGAATTCCTTGTGCACATGCCATATGTGCAATTCAATTGAAGGCCCACAACACAGAAGACTACCTTGATGATTGGTACAAGAAACCGAAATATCTTGCTTCGTATCAATTCATGTTGCAGCCAATTAGAAGTAGCAAGTTCTGGGAGCCAACAGATTGCGAAGCACCTCAACCTTTGCCACTAAAGAAGAGAATGGGAAGACCAAAGAAAAAAAAGAAAAATGAGGGAGGGAGAGGACTCATGTCACCGTAGGATGAATATGATGGGTGTACCGATAAAGTGCTATTTTTGCCATATAGCAGGAATAATTGAGGCCAGCCGAAGGGCCTAGTGAAGGGACAATTGGAGAAGGAGAAACAGAAAGGTGAAGTGAGTCGACTGTTCTTCAATTGACGACAATAAACCCAATAAGTTATGACAATTGTGTTTATATTGCTTTATGGTTTGTTATGAATATATACATAGATATAAGTGACATGTATGTAATATTTTTGTCTTTGTCACGCCACGGTGACACGTGAAGAATTGGCTGAAGTCCCTACTATACCTGAAAATGAAGGGCCTGTTCAAAGAACCGAAGGTGGAAGACAGCCAGCTGCAGGATTGGCTAAAACAACTGGAGGGCCAGTTAAGTCGACTGTTCTTCAGCAGCAACATAGAAAAAAAATACCCGGTCAGTTAAATGATTTGAGTTTACTTTTCATTTACGTTCTAATATGGCCTGATGTTATATTTATGATGTTCTTTGCCTTTTTCTCAGGTTTGAAGAAGACAAGTTAGAACTCAGCTGCTAATAGAGGGCTCAACTGAAGGGCCACCACAAGATCCATCACCAAGGTCATCACAAAGGCCACTAGAAGGGTTATCACAAGGGCCACCACCAAAGCTTACTGAAGGTGTCACTGAAGCTGAAGGCGTAACTAGAAAAACAACCAGAAGAAAGCCAAATCAAGAGCCACCTATAAGAAGGCCATCTACAAGACGCCTAGTTGAAGAATTGGTCGAAGAAGCCCCTTATGTAGTTGAATAGCCACAAGAGTCGAAGAAATCACATGTGAGAAGAAGAGGCAACCAATCACAAGAACCTGAAAGTGACGCTCCCTTTGAACAAGAGGGGCTCTTGGGAAGAGGCTTAAACAATATGGTTATGGCCTTTATACAGATGACCGTTCTGGAACAGTTATTCTTAATGTAAATTTTATAGGCTGTATTTAATTTAATTTATAGTGCAAACTTTTGTTGATAATTGAGTTTTCTTTTTGAAGCCTTGGAGAAGTTCAGAGGTTCTTATCTCTCAAGGCCGAACTCAAGAATCAACTGCTGCGCCAACAAAGAAGAAGACATTGCCTGTGCCAACAAGAAAGAAGAGTAAGAAGAACTTAGTTGCAGGTCCATCCGAATCAGTTTAGCCTACAACAGTTGCAGCTCCTTCTGAATTAATTTAGCCTAGGACAATTGTAGCTCCATCAGACTCAATGCATCCCAAGACAGCTGAAGAAGAAGTCTCACTTCCAGTTAGAAAAAGTGCAAGGATTATGAATCAAGTGCGAAGTCCATCAAAACGAGCACGCACAGGAGGCATTGTGCATATTGATTGATGAAATGGGATGTGATATTGTTTGTGGGGTTGAGGAGTCAGTTGTAAACATCTGTGGATGTTTGTTTTTTATTTTTATTTTTTTTTTATTTTTTATAATAGTTTGTCATTGAGTTAGTTGAGTTTGTGAGACTTCATTTATCATTGAGTTTGTGAGACAGATGTTCAAAATCAATGGAACAACCGTTGTTGCTTATCATTTTTGGCATGCCTTTTTTTTTTTTTTGATTTTTTGATTTTGTCTTTTCTTTTACTTATTGCTACTTCTGGTGGTGGATATGTGGTGGTGACTAGGGTGCTCGTGTGGCTGGTGGTGGCAGTTGGTGAAGCCTGGTGGTGGATATGTGGTGGTGACTAAGGTGCTCGTGTGGCTGGTGGTGGCTGCTGGTGAAAAGCTTGGTGGTGGTGGGTTGGGTTGGAGGTTTTTGCTGCACCTGGTGCAAGATGTATGTGCAATATGCACAGCTTGCACCAGGTTGGTGCAAGCTGGTGTAAGACACCTTACACTTGCAACTTATTCAGCAACATACCACCGGCATAGTGGTGGCTGGTGGTGGCTCAAGCGGATGCTTGGGATGCCTAGTGGTGATGATGGCTGGAGATGGTGGCCAGTGGTGGGCGATGGTGGTGGCTGGTAGTAGCCGATGTGTACAAAAAAATGCCACTTAATTGATCATATTCTAAAAAACTAGCAGTTAAGTGTTTACTTTTAACAACAAGTGGCACTTAAGTGATCATTTTAATAATAATTTGACACTTAAATGACTCTTTGTCTATCACGACTGGTACTTAAGTGATCACTAGATACAACTTATAGCATTCGAGTAATCACTCGTGTCTGTTCTTTATATATGGTGGTTTGCAGCAAAACAGAGAAGTTACTAGTTTACACATTTGCTGCTGGTTTACATTCAATTCAAGTAAAATAGTCACCACAACACATCAACCTAATATACATTCCATCATCACTGATTTATATTTGAGAATAAGCAAAAACTGTCGAAATCATTCATTCATTCATTCAAAACAAGTACATTTCTCCACACATTTACAATTATGGCAGTTGGAGAAACTTCTTCTCATCTTCCAATCCTTTACATTTCATCATAAAGTAGGATAGACAAAGAAACAACAACACAATAAACGCTTGGTAACACTTCTGTTCAATTTTCATTTTTGAAACTTCGTTCTTCAAATGGTTAATAGAAGATGCTTGAGCTTGAGCTTGCATTGAGTCAACTCGTCCAAGTCGTCCACAAGCATAGATGGAGGTTGATGACATCTATCAAGTAGGTCCAATATCACCTCTGTGGCTTGGTGAGAGAATTTCACATCGACCCATTTGAAGTATTTTCACTTCGAGCCTTCTCTGTATCGGGCACATCCATAGAATCTTCTCTTAGGATTCGTTCGAGTCCAAGATGTTCTTCTTGGACTTAGTAACCCATAGAAACAGAAACGCTCGCCTTCTCCTTCAGTTTGGCGAGAGAAATTTGAGCCGCTGCTGAAAGTCTTGCTCTCCATTTCCAATATTCGGTGGTAGAATTTGGGGCAAATCAAATTAGGGTGCGTGATTAGGGCTCCAGTGCTTCAATAGCATTTTGCTCAATTTAGGGTTTTAGATTTAGGGCAAATGGGGAAGACGACGGCGTTTTCGCTGATTTAAGGGGTCTATTTTGGGTGAACACTCGGAATGACGTCGTTTGGGGTGAATTTGAGCTGACTCAGCTCTCCGGCGAGACACATCGGCGAGAGATATTAATATTTTAATGCCACGTATGATTTCTAGCCAGCTTCGCCGGAGATGGCACTCAGGTGTCCCACTTTTCTTAAAATGTGGCACTTAAGTGTACTTTTCGTAAGTTATGGCACTTAAGTGTCCCTTTGGGTAAAGTTATGGCACTTGAAGCATTCTTTTGCCTACAATGGCCCTTGCTAGCCCTTTCCGGGAGTAAATCGGAAAAAGAAAAAAGGAAAAGAAAAATTCAGAAAATTTAGATTAATTTTACAGAAATTGTCCACGTCAGAATCAACCATGCCATATATAACGGCTAGCGTCTATGTCAACGATTTCTAGCAAATATTGTACCCAAAGAAAATGATATGTAATTTTTTTTGCTAAAGAGAATCAAGTTTAGGAACAAAATACATATTTTTTCCAAAGTTGGACGATCAACATCCCAAGGTATCTCTTATAGAGGAAATGATAATATTACCCCTCTATTTCATTTGAATCTTTTTTTTTTTTTTTTAAGATGAGAGGACTTAATAATGCTCCATTGCGTTTGTTGGAACGTGACAAAGCTTGGTACTCTTGATGTCTCATTGACAATAAAAAGAAAGCCATGTCAGAAACAGTATCATAAATGGATAATTGGTTCGAATTCGCCTTTTTGGATGCTTGGCAACTTCCTTCATTTGTCTCATCATGCAAAGTGAACGGGATTGAAGGGCTATTTTGGCACCTAAGGCATTTGCGTCATTTCCTTGCGATAAAGCATATAACAAAATAGCATTTAGTGACATGTTCTTGCAACCAAATGTTCAAATGCTTTAATTGCCAAAATGCACAAGAGCCCTAGTGCTAGCCTTTTAGTAGCATATGATGCGGCTCTTGATAAAGCTCGTAAAAAAATTTGGTGATGGTGATGCCCAACCTCCAAATAAAGAAACTTCCTAGAACGGAATTCAACTTCATTCCGCCTCTATGGAAGATTGGTGTCGACAAAGCCTCGACACATGCTTACTCCTCGAGTTCCATGAGCCTACACTTTTATCTTTTAGAAGGGGTAGATGCTGATTTCAAATAGACTCCTCATTCTACCTGAGAAAGCGACCACGTGAAGAGAGGGCTTTAAGCAAAGTTTTCTTGAAATTCAATTTCAAAACATTTTGAAGTTAGACATAAAGGTTTGTTTGAAACACTTATGAGTTTTTTTTTTAAATGATTTTCACAAAATTGAATTGCATCATTAAAAAATGTGAGTTGCATGATTTACAATAACATCAATTGGATTCGCAATCAAAACCCAAAATGGAAAACATGATTCTTAACAAGAATAAAAATAATGATAAAATACAAGAAACTCTTGCATAGAGAAGAGTAAAAATCAACTCGTCCTAGCTCTAGAATTCACTTCTCTATGTGGTCAAACACGAGAATGTCAAGGAGCATCATGCATAACCTGCAAAAAGACGACAATGTTAGTATGTATATGAAAAATTAATCTTTCAATGCGGTTGCCTCTTATAGCAAAATTGAGACGACAGCTCATGCCCCATAGTCCCTATTATGGGATTTTGGTATTTCACCAAGATTAGTCATAAGAGAAGGTGTGACATCATGAAATTCGACCTTGTTTTCGATAAAGTGAAATGGGCATTTCGTCGACGTGCTTATGGTCCTTTTTCTCTGAGCTAATCACTCATGAGTTAACTAACCTATTGGGTGAAGCTGTTAAGAGATGTATCTGCAGTAAAATTCCTAAAAGCTATTCAATTGGTTGGATTAGACTAAAATCGCGTTAGATTGATTCTAACCATGAAATTTAATTTGGTTTCGGGAATCGAATATTCGAGCGTGTCCCAATTCATTTTTAGGACCATCTCATCATCCGTCAATTTATTGACGAGTCCGAAATTTCAAGAAAAAAATTATCAGAGGAAAAATCGAAGGCCAGAAGAAAATAGAAAGGGAAAGAGAAAAGCAAATAAATAAGAAAAGTAATATTATTTATCCTTCTTTTTCTCTCTCTCTCCCTTCTCTTTTCTTCTTCTCTCTCTTCTCTCTCCTCTCCCTTTTTCCCCCTTTGTGCGAGCACCCGACCGCCTACCCCCTCTTGCCAAATTCAAATTGGCTTTCTCTTCCCCCTTTCTGACTAGTCAAACCCCAAACCCTTATCTTCTCTCTCTCTTCTCTCCCTGATCTCTTTTTCTCTCTCACTCTCGACGCTCTCTCTCTCCCTCACTATTCGAACAGAAGCGGAAGACCGAAGATTGGAGCAGCTCCACCGCTCACTGCCCGCCTCTGCTTCTCCCTCGCCCCCTTAGCTGTCGTTGCCACTCTCCCCTTCTCCTCTCCTCTGTTTCGTGCGAAGGCTAGCAGAGACAGAAGCAGAGGCAACAACGGACACTGCCTGGAGCTAGAGTTGCCGTTGCCGCACGCCAGGCCGTTGCCGCCATCCCCAGCCTGTGCGCCGCCTTGCCGCTCACCTCCCCTCGCGTCCTTGCCGCCCAGCCGTGTCTTCCAGCTCCCGTGAAGTCTCTGCTCAGCCCCTGTTCTAGCCTGTCCAGCCACCTTTGGCCACCGCCCAACTTCGTCCGGCCACCGCCTGGCCTCCACGGCGTCCCCCTCACCCTTCACCGGCCTCCCCTCGCCGCCCTAGCCGCAGGACTAGCTCCAACCAGCCTTGAACCGCAACCCACATAGTGGGTATTCAGCTGGTTCGTGGGCCATTTTGGGCCGTTTCCAGGCCCCGAACTTGAGGCCCACTTTGGAGTTTGTTGTTCCTCGCGTCGCCCCCGTCGAATTGATTCGATTTGCGCGCGATTCTGGTGAGTAATCTTACAAATCCCTGATTAGTTGGCTAATTATGTTTAAGTGTGGTTTAGTTTTAATTAATTATGTTTAGGTGGTTAGATTAGTATGGATTAGTGTTTATTAGCCAATTGTGATGCAAATTAGACAAATTGATTGTGCAATTAGCAAGTAGACGTGGTCTACTATTTATTGGAAGTGTCTCAAGATTTTCCCCGATCCTTAGTGGGCTTCAATTAGGCTTTTCGGGCCTAAGTGGAATTTTTTGGTATTTAAATATTAATTTTCGGAATTAAATTAAATAATTATTTATTTTTCGAAAATTCAACTGGGATAGCCCGCGACTGGAATTTTATGTTGGTGACCGTGGTGAAGTCCTTTTATTTAATTGGGCTTTATTTTGTGCTAAATTGATTTTTTTAATATATATTAATTAATTTTCAAAATTAATTAATTAATTATTTATTTTTCGGAAATTAATATTTTGATGGCCGACGACCGAAATCTCGTGCTAATCATCGTGGCACAGTCCATTTATTTAATTGAGCTACAATTTGTATGGAATTTATTTAATTATGAATTTTTAGGAGTTATTCATATTGAGTTGATTGTTAATTATTTGATTGAGAAATCGTTAGGTAGTGGTTACCACCTGAAAGGAAATACGCGGGCTCGGTGAATTGGAATATCACCTGGAGAATGTATGTGAATTCAGTGGTTGAATATGTCATCTTGGCGAAGATGTCGCCTAAGAGAATGCACGTGGCTCGGAGACTCGGTAAGTCTTCCTAGAGAATGCACGTGGCTCAGTGAATTGATGCATCACTTTGGTGAGTTTAGCACCTAAGAGAAGGCACGTGGGCCTGGGCATCGTAAAAAGGACACATGGCTCGGTGATCTGATGCGTCACCTTGGCGAATGAGTGCCTTAGAGAATGCACGTGGGTTCAATATTCAGAAATAGCATCTAAAAGGGCATGTGGCTCGGTGACTTGATGTCCCACCTTGGCGAAGAGGTCGCCTTAGAAAATGCACGTGGGCCCAAGGTTCGAGGCACGTGGCTCGGAGACTCGGTAAGTCTTCCTAGAGAATGCACGTGGCTCAGTGAATTGATGCATCACTTTGGTGAGTTTAGCACCTAAGAGAAGGCACGTGGGACTGGGCATCGTAAAAAGGACACATGGCTCGGTGATCTGATGCGTCACCTTGGCGAATGAGTGCCTTAGAGAATGCACGTGGGTTCAATATTCAGAAATAGCATCTAAAAGGGCATGTGGCTCAGTGACTTGATGTCCCACCTTGGCGAAGAGGTCGCCTTAGAAAATGCACGTGGGCCCAAGGTTCGAGGCACGTGACTCGGAGACTTGGGATGTCGTCCTAGAGAATGCAAGTGGCCTAGCTTTTAGATACTCCTCAGTGGAGAATGATTTGTGTGACATGTAATCGACTGGTTCGATTTGTTTGGGTAAATGGGTGCCTATTGTGAATTGTACTGACTTGCAGGTGGGATCTAAGGCCAAGGTAAGTCCTCTGCCCTGTGCGTGTTTAGGCAGCCTATAGTATAATGGTTTACTAATCGGACCTTAGTGGGGTAGAACTCGCTGAGACCTAGTCTCATCCCGGTTTGGGGAAATCATTTCAAGACCCCGATGAGGAGCTGAGGAGGGATCTGAGAAGGAGAACTCTGGGGTGAAATCTGAGGAGAAGAATTTTGGAAGAAGAAGATAATCCCGAGAAGGGCCTTGAGTACGGCCCGGATGGACTGAGATTCTATCTTCTTTTGAGAATTCCATTTTGATGTGAATAGTTATGAAGTACTATGGTTTATTTATTTATTTATTTTTTTTATAAAAGTTTGGTTATAAATTTCAATATGAAAAATATAGCTCTGCTTTTCTATCCCACTGTTTTATTGTCTGGGGATTTTAACCGCTCCCGCATGTGGTTAATAAATGAAAGGGTCGGCGATACATAGTCCTGGGATATCGCATTATAAAATCGACCAAGTGAGAAGGATGTGTGCGTGCCCGAGGATCGGGGCATGACAGAAGGGGCATCATTAAAATATTAATCAATGGCTATCAATCAAATATGCACTCTATTCCAAAAGTTTCATATGCAAAAGTGGTATTGATTTTTGAAAGATTGATTTGTGATTTTACTCCTAGAAAAATGAAGTGACTTTTATTTTGAGAAATTTGTATACAAGATGTGGTTTGCATTTCAGTCCCAAAATGTGAGAATGATAGAATTTGATTAAAAATGTAATTTCAAATTTTGTGCTCCATTATAATCGCAACTCGAAAGTTTTTTATTTTTATTTTTTATTTTAAGATGTGATTTTGAGCCTATAATTAGAAATTTAAACAAAATCATGGGTTCAATAGGGCCAAATCAAAGTGTTTACAACTTGCATTCAATGTTCACTTATCAAGAGTGATTGTCAATTTTTTTCAATTATAAGCCTACATGACTGAGGACATTTGATTGGTCTCCGCGAATTTTTAAATGAAAATTCAATAAAAAAAAAGCGAATAAAAAGAAGAATGATACTTACAGTGGGGGACGACTTCTCTCTCCCTCCTCTCTCTCTCTCTCTCTCTCTCTCTCTCTCTCTCTCTCTCTCTCTCTCTCTCTCTCTTATTTTTATTACATAGACATATGCATGGGATATAGTTTGATTTCTACTCTATATGACTCAAAATGGAGCCATAGGATTACTAGACCGAACTAACAAGATTGCGGCTAGGTTGTGTTTCCTATAACTCTGGCTTCGTCAAAGAACCAACCTGTCTTGCGTGGATGCAGACCAAGGTGGAGACCTTTGATATCAAGAAAGAAATTTTGGGGTTGAGATAGGTGGCTCGTACTACATGGTTGTAGTCGGAGTGGTATCCACTTCAACACCATCCTAAGTGATCCTATGCGGCCTAGGTCAAGCGGTAGGTAGCGTGTCATGGTGTAGTGCAATGCAGGGAACACAGACATGACAATCTATAAGCAAGCAGCAACTTCATAATTTCAAAACATAAACATTCATTCCCAACTCCAAACCTGCAAGACAAGGGGTTAATAATCACTTCTCCTCTTATAACTCCCAACTGCATAAACATTTAACACTCACATTAGGGACGTACCCGATATCCTCGCTACCAAACAAAAACATTTTTTGAACAAGATAGATTTAGGCCCGAGTCCTTTAAGGTTTAAACTAAGTCCCCAGCAGAGTCGCCAAGCTATCGCGACCTCCCCCTTGGGGGGAGGAAATAGGTTTAGGGGTATTGCCTAAAGGACGGGCCTATGGTCCAAGATTAGGCTTAGCTCTCCCAAGCCCATATCTCACGTGACATTGGCATGTTCTCAAGAAATTCGCAATAAGGAGTGGCCACTAGTCTATTGGGGTCAGCTAGAAACCAAGTGAGGTATGGCAGTGTACCTCATTTCCTACACAACTAGAGAATCTAGAGTTGGGGACTTGATTATACTAATTAACCAATTAGTGCCATTTCGGTACCTAATCTTGTTCATTTTAAAAGAAAAAAAATTGTCAGGCAGTTTGATTGACTTTATATCTATCCACTAACATGTGAGGGATCACACATATATGCAATCATTAAAGTAACAATTTGCAACCAAAATCTTAATTGCAGTGAACTTTAGCACATGAAATTAAACATAATAAAATAAGCAAATTAAACGTGCGATATAATCAATATATGAGCAAATAAAGGCCTAATTACACTAAGAAGGCAAGACATGACAATTCCTAACCAAACCTTACATTTAAAAAAAAAAATTTAAAAAAAATTTAAAAAAGCAATATTTTTTATTATTTTAGCCCAGGCCGGGTCGGGTTTGGCTCAGTTGGGGGCGGGTTGATTAGCCCGCTTGAATGGGCCAAGCCTGACCATAGGAGGTGACGTCGTGCCTGGGCGGTTCTCTGGCTCGAGCACAACGACGCTGCCTCGGATGGGGGGGAAGGACGACGCTCGTCGTATGGCTAGACGATGGCGTCCCTTCTAGTGACCTATTGATTGCGCTGGATCTCTAAATGTGGGAAACAAAAACTAACTTTTGACTGGGTATTTTGGTGAGTAGGTAGTGGGCATGATTGGACTGAGAGGTTTTTGGCTTGGTTGAGACTTGAGTGCGAGCCGAAAGGGGTAGCGAGGCATATCGTAATAGCAGGAAATGCAAAGGAGGACAGGAGAAGGGCTGGATCTTGCTTGAATGAGTCGATGGGAGCTCTGACCGGTTTGGTTAAGCACACGCACACCAGGTGTTCGACATAATGCCCAGCTGAAACTCTGGAGGAAATGGCAGCGATCGATGACTGACAGGTAGCTCTCCGGTGGTGGCAAGGCATCCCGAGGGCTTTTGGCTCTTTGGTCGACCTCCAAAGGCTTTGTCTTCCTCCTTTTTTTTTTCTTGTTTCTCCCCTTCTCCGTTGTTATTCTCCCTCTCCTTTCCTCTCTCTCGCCCTCTCTGTTCTTCCTCAATCGCTCCTTTTTCCCTATCCTTCTTCTCTACCGTGATCCGTGCTCCTCTTGCTCTTCTTCTACCGTGATTTGTGCTCCTCTTGCTCTTCTTCTACCGTGATCTGTGCTCCTCTTGCTCTTCTTCTGCTCCTGTCTTTTTCGCCCCTATCTTCTGCTCCTCCTCTACTCCCCTGCTTCTGCTGTTGTCTTTTCTCCCGCTCCTTTTTTGCAGGTTTTTGGGCGCGAAGATGGCTAGGTTGCGAGCTGGGTTGAAGGGAGAGAGAAGCTGGGCCAGGCCGTGTGTGCGTGAGAGAAGAAAAGGGAGAGGCAAGTTGGGCTGAGGCCGGATTTGGCCCAAACTGGCCATCCTCGAGTTCTCTTTTCTTTTTCTTCTTTCTTTTTTTTGTTGTTGTTGTTTTGTTATTTATTTATTTTTTTTGTTTAAAAATAGGTGTCAACATCATTGAATTGGGTTCTTTGGCATAGGAAGTAGAAAGTGTAACCAAGATCTAAGACTAATTACTTTAGAAGAAAGTAAATTCTAGAACTGAAAAATAAATGGATAAGCTAAAAGATGCATAGTTTGTGTGGTTGATTGTGTCCTCCTTCGAATGATTCAATGTGGCTTATATAGTGTATTACAAAATGTCACCCTATCTAAGTGGTTAATCTTCAAATTAAAGATTACAATTGTATCTCCACGATTTTAGGCTCTATGACCATAATCCATGATTGCACATCAAACTTATATATAAGTAGCTACAACTCTTCATTTTTGATTGGACTCAATTGCATTTCCATAAGTTTAGATTCCATGATTGCTCTCCCTCATTTGCACATCGACCTTCTCTAGAAGCCATTATGACTTCTCAATTGTCACTTGATCTAACCCTTAATCGACATCTTTATTGTCTTCGGTTTTTGCCTTTAACATTTATCTAAATTCATCTAAGTATCAATCATTGATTAGTCGTTATCATATGTTGATAATTGTACTATGTCTGTCGATTATCCTGGCGATCAACAAGCATTTCAATGACTTATGGATGGTATAATCACTTAATAGTGATTTTTGTATTGATGTCATGTCCACTTAGAAGACTCGGTCATTTTTTGGTCGCAACAACTAATGATCACTTTTATTTGATTTAATTGGTGAGTTCATGTAGTTGTCTTTTTCAAAGTGGAGATAGGGTCCTTCTGAAGGTCTCATGAACAATCCATGTCTGAGCAATTGCTCTTGCCATAGGAGGACCTTAAACTGGTAAAATAACTGGAACCTTGTGTCTTGAGAAACTCGGGATTTTAGGTTCCAGTCTTACCCAGTTTAACTGCGTTAAGCTATATCTTCAGGTGGCGATTCCTCACGGATCTCTAGCATGGACATACATGTAGATGGCGTGCCTCTGACAAAATTGGAAAATACAATCAGTTTGATACATAAAATCTGGCTCCATATATCGTTTAAGCACTACAAAAAAAGGGTATTTGCTAGGAAGAATTAAATCACGAGAAAGTAATTTTGATGATACGAAAACCATGACAAACACATAAATTAACACGTAGGGCATACTGATCTCTCATTTGTCAAGGCTATCGTGGATATGGCTCAGTCACAGAGACCTCGTTGTTTGAGAATTGGTTCGATTTGCTTCTTGGTCTGTCGACGTCAGGCACCCTTGAATTGTAATCCTGAGTAGATGACTCATCAGATTCGATGTCGCTGTGCATGAAGAACGCAGGTTGTGATGGCACTTGGAGTGTGACCGAGTGGCTGTTAAGCATGAGAAGGACTGAGGCCATTGTCGGTCGGTTAGCCACATTTTCTTGGACGCATAGTAGACCAATGTGGACACACCTCACAATTTCAGTACTCAAACTAGAAGTTATACAGGGATCAATGATATTTGATATTGTTCCTTCCCTCCAATTCTTCCAAACCTGCGAACATATGACAAACATTGAGTAGATTGATCTCTTAAACAATATGCAAAATAAAAAAAAAATGTTCTTATACTCACATAGCTTATAAGGACCTCTGTGTTATTGCCTGCCTGGAAAAGATTGTTCCTTTGACCACTCACAATCTCTAAAACTAGCACTCCAAAATTGAAGACATCGGACTTAACAGAGAAGTTTCCATGCATTGCATACTCTGGTGCCATATAACCGCTGTGCATCACAATAAATCCATCATATTAGCTCTATAGTTTGCCCATGTTATTTTTGGTAAGCATTAGCTATAGGTGGTTGTGGCACTTACTAGGTCTCCACAACTCGGTTCGTCTCTGCATGAGTTTGGTCCAACTCAAATAGCCTCGCCATACCAAAATCTGATATTTTAGGATTCATGTCCGAGTCCAACAAAATGTTGCTAGCTTTGAGGTCCCGATGGATGATACGAAGTCGAGAGTCCTCGTGTAGGTAAAGCATCCCTCGAGCAACACCCATTATTATTTTGTGGCGCCTATCCCAGTCGAGGTTTGCACGCTTCAGGGGATCTACACATTTTGTTGAAAATCACATTCTATAAGAACTCCCTTAATCATTTCATGAGGATCCGATTTCAGGAATGACAACTTGAGAAACATACCGAATATGAATTGGTCAAGGCTTGAATTGGGCACAAACTCGTAAATGAGAAGCCGCTCAACTCCTTCTAGGCAAAAACCAAGGAGCCTGACCAAGTTCCTATGTTGTAGCCTAGCTAATAACATGACCTCGTTCTTGAATTCTACTTCTCCTTGGCTAGAATTCTGCGACAGCCGTTTTACCGCGATTTCTTGTCCGTTGGAGAGCTGACCCTAAAAATTCATCAAAGTAGATCCTCATGAATATTGATATGTAATTGAAGCATTTAGAAGAGTATCACATTGATGTCATCTATGACTATTTTGTTGCTTGAATTTTGAATAAAAGTGACTAGAGGATGCTTTTTTAATTAGTACCATGTAAACAGCACCAAAACCGCCTTGTCCAAGCTTCTTGGAATCAGAGAAGTTATCAGTTGCCGCTCTAATAGTGCCGAAATCAAATTGCAGTGACTCTGCCGTGCTTATTTCATCCTCAACTTCACCTAGAAAGAGAAATATGAAGTCATTCAGAGCATGAATGTCTTTATCATAGTGTTTATTATAAAAGCTTGTCAAACTTTTAGTATATAGAGTTGCACCTGCAGGGATTACTATCAACTTCCTATTTTGGCCTGCTCAATCAGTTTATGCTGACTACAGTAAATGAGAAATGTGTAATTGGACATGTCCGAGCGGTGCGCATGAATGTAAAGTTCGAAATATCAATTCCATGTTCTGGAATTCTCAACCCAATTTGTTTGGAAAATGTTGGCCTAATTGTCAATATCGTGCTGGTACAAAAGCATAGTAAATCGTCAACTTCATTAATTTCATGATCCTTTAAACCTCATGGACAGTAGCTGTTCCAATGCCAAAAGTCAGACTCACCTTCAACTCTTTGTCTGGGCTGCTTCTTCTTCCTTTTCATCATCAGGATTATGACAACGCCAATAACAAGGACCACAGAAGCACTTGTCGCGACTGCAATGATCACAGTCTTCGTTGAATTGCTCTTTCCAACTGCTTGAGCAAAGGCACATCATGTTTAGCATCATTGCTTACCGATTACATAGTAATACACTGGAGAAATCACTCAAGCGCCATTTCGAACGTGGAAACGAAACAAATTTTAAACATACATCGCACCATTCTTTGATAACTCGAGGGAAAGTTATTTGGATTTCTGGATTTTTTCGTTTTACCAAGATTCGTCTAATGGAGAGCATTAACACTTGAAAAATAACACATTTTTCTCCAGAATTTGAAGTTTTCGGGTATAATAGGTTACCTTTTCAACCACAAGTTCATTACTTTCATGAATTTCTTACGGAAATCAGAGTAATGGCAGTGCAACGGTTTACAGAAACCGAGTGGAGCTAGGAACTACCAATGCTGGTTTGCAAATGCTCAGGTCAAAGATTTCTGCCGAGTTATTAGATGCTCCCCATATGCACATACGGGACCACTATATACATGAGGAACACCAACGAAAATGATAAAAGAGAAGGGAGAAAAATTAATGTTAATCCTAATTAACATTACAACTTTGAGTCAATGCTCTATTGCTGTGATGGAGACGACAACAATCACGCCGGTCGTTGCCGGGTTGGGCCGCCCTCACAGCAGCTGTATTCGAATCCATCGTGCTTTGGTCTTAGTTTTCATTTATTTTATTTTATTTTAAAAAAAAAATCTTGGCCCGTCCTATCTTATGATTATAAAACACTTGGAAGGTCAGGATACATGCGTCTATCTTTAGGATTAAGACCAAATAATTAGATATAAAAAATATAGAGGAATTTCTTATCTGACTCAATCTCGAGGAATGCTTTATGTAAAAAGTGATCTTACCAAAACCCTCTGACTAAATGACATGCTAATTTCTAATTGGTTGCCGATCATTTAATGCATCATCGGTCCAATTTATTTCAGCGCCCAATAAAAGTTCGCCACGTTTTTTAAATAAAAAGCTTTCAGTAAAACTTCTTAGAATGTCTAACATTGCTAATCAATCTAATTCTTTTTAACTTCATTTTCAGACGATGAAGCTCAATTAAGGGAAGTTTCGGCCTCTCTTTTCCTTTGACGTCTGCTACTGAAAGGTTCTAGTAATAACCTAAGATCGCATGCAAGCGCGCGTCACGAATGTTTCAATTATGGCCTCGAAATTTTCTTTCCCATTTTTTGCGCTGTGTCTAAGAACTTTTTGCGTTTATATTAATTGACAAAAAGGGGTGACTGACTGATGAGAAGTAAGGAAGATCTACTAATGATTCATTGCCCTAGCCTGGACTCACTTCATTATTAATTTTAAAAATCTCATGACAGCTTGGAGATGCATCAATGATTAGAGTTAGGGACCCATTTCTTCTTTTGTCGAAAATATGGACCAACCCACCCGTGTTTGGGAAAAAAGCGTTTATCCAACCAAAAAAATTACATGATCTAAAGAACATCTAAATTGAGCATAGTTGAATGGTTTACGGTGTAAATGTCATGTGAAATTCACATAATTAATAATTTAGATGATTTTAATCCACTCGAATTATAGAAAAAAATAACACAAACCTGGCAGTGGAGGCGGTGCGTCTGCTGCCAGTGATAGCGGCGCGGGCGGCGGTGGAAGTGGCTCGCTGACCGGGTCTAAGAACCAATCATTGGTCTCGTACCGGAACTAGCAACTCGGTGCCATGATATTCACTCCCAACTTCTCGGCACAGCACTGCCCAAGTGTCGCGACAACTTTCACCAGGCAGTCGCTGCAATCCTGCTCCGTCAAGTCCGGCGTGCATTGCACCGTCGCATAAATCCTGTCAAAACCCGCCGACTCATTGTTGGAGAAATCTTTCCAGAATATTTTGAAGCTGACAAAACATTTCTATCAGTCTAGTTTGGATATCGATAGTTTAAAGTCTCAAGACTTTGTAGTCTCAAGACTCAAGACTCAAGACTCAAAACTCAAGACTCAAGACTCAAGACTCAAGATTATTCTCACTGACAGTCTTTCTAATCCAGTGGCGAAGGATATCCAAAGCCGAAGTATATGGTTGGGGATTCGATCCAATCCTCTGGAAAAGATCTCTTGGTTGGATAATCACTTCGGATTCTTTTACTCTTATCTAAGAACAATTGAAGATCCGATGGTCGACGAAACATTCTTGGAATGTTCTATTCTTGGAAACCAAAATCCTGATTGTATGGGCGAACATGATTGATGGGCTATCATCAGATTCCTTAAATAGCTTGGATGATCTTCTTAATTGATTCCGTCCAACGGGTAGATTGGAGGAATTCCTTTGGTAAGTGCCAATGGCTATGATGGCATAAAGGAGTATAAAAGGAAGACGTTCTAGTTGTTTTAAGTGTGTGATTGATAGAAAAATTCCAGAGTTTGAAGAACCTTGATTGTTAGTCGATACAGTTCGAGCGAAAATTGTATACACAGAGAGTGTTCATATTTGGTGACACCTTGAGCGAGTGTAGTAGATCATCTACACCTAGAAATCAAGGAAGATCAACACTGTAACATCTCTTTGTTCATAGTGGAATCCAGCCAATCGGCTATCAGTGCAGAAGAGTGGACGTATGCTTGAATCAAGCCGAACCACTATAAACCTCGTGTTTAATTCTCTCTTTCCTTTACTCAGTCTTACGATTGATTTTTTTATTTGTCTAAGTATTGTGCAATCCTCAAGAAAATTTTTATAAACCTATTCACCCCCTCTAGGTACTCGTACTAGCATTATCAATTGGTATCAGAGCTCGTGTTCTTACTTTATTTGAAGTGTTTTACTTCAGAGTAAAAGATCCATGGCTAGTATGCTAGCACCAGGGCTGGTGGAAGGGCAAAGCAATACCAGACCACCCTACTTTGATGGAAAGGATTACAACATCTGGAAAAACAAGATGAAAGCTTTTCTACGATCAAAGGATCCTCTGGAATGGGATGTGGTGGAAAGAGGAATTACTCCTACTGCTGCATCAGCATCCGAAAGAGGGAAAGAAACTGTTGATACCAGCGGAATGTCTCAAGAAGAGATAAACAAGAGACAAGCACTCGATGCAAAAGCAATTTACTCTTTATATTGTGCTTTATCACCAACTGAATATAACCGAATATCTTCTTGTGATACAGCAAAAGAAGTCTGGGACAGATTACATATCACTTATGAAGGGACAGATCGAGTGAAGGAGACCAGAATTAACATTCTCCTTGGTCAATATGAAGCCTTCAAAATGAAACAAGGAGAATCTATAACTGACATGTTTAGCCGTTTTACAGATATTGTCAATGGTCTTGAGAATCAATGATAGAAAATTTCTGATCCTATGAAGGCTACTGCGTGGACTCTCCAAGGATTGGAATCATATAAAGACTTCAATAAGAGAGACGCAAAGAATTATGCCATTATCTGTAGACGAGCTGATTGGAACTCTTCAGTCTTACGAAGTGGAACAAATTAATGAAGACGAAGATCCAAGAGGTAAGAAATCCATTGCATTAAAATCTAACGATGATTATGATGATACAGACTCTGAAGAAGATCTGGACGATGAGGAGCTTGCTCTAATGATTAGAAAGTTCAGAAAGCTGAATAGAAGAGGAAGAAGGTTCAACTCAAGGAAACAAAGTCTTCAGAAACAGCAAACCAAGCTTGTTGATAATGAGGAACCAAACAAAGATGTAGTTTGCTTCGAATGTAAGAAAAATGGACACATCAGACCAAATTGTCCTCTCCTGAAGAAGAAGAGAGGAAAAGCTGAAAAGTCTCGAAAAGCTCTCAAAGCCGAAACTTGGAGCGATACAGAGTGTGAAGAAAGTGATGAGGAATATGCCAACCTGTGTCTAATGGCACAATCAGACTCAGATTCTGGATCAGACTCAGACAGTGAATTTGAGGTAAGTGATTATAAAATCCCTGTCAAAGTCTCTAAATACATTGATGAACTATGTTTTAGTCTTAAGACTTCTTTAAAAAGGATTTCCGAACTTAAAAAGGAAAACTCAGTTTTAAAACAAAAGGAAAATATTTTAGAAGAAAAAGTGAAAAGTTTAGACTTGAATGTTTCTACTCTTAAGGAGAATGAAGATAAACTTTCAAAAGAAAATGCTTTCTTAAAAACTGACTTATCAAATATTTCAAAGAAATTTTCAATAGGGTCTGAAAAACTTGAAAAAGTTCTTTCAGTCCAAAGACCTTACTTTAACAAGTCTGGTTTGGGTATGACAGCAGAAACAATTCCTTTGATTGATTTTCCAAAAGTAAAAGAAAGAATTAAGAAAAGACCGTCAAAAGAGGCTTACAAAAATCATTTCAAGAAAGTCTTTGTAAAGTCTGTAGGTCGAAGTGCTCTAAGGTGTTCAAAGTGTAATAGTCAGGATCATTTTGAAAAAGAGTGTCCTATGGTTTGGAAGCCTGTTAAGAAAGTGTGGCCTAGTAATGCTTATTCTACTAACGACAAAGGATCCAAGAAAATTTGGGTACCAAAGAAAGCTTGAGACTCTCTTTTGAATGCAGGTCTCTGTCAAAAAGAAAGTTAAGTGGTATCTTGACAGCGGATGTTCAAGACACATGACAGGAGACTCAAATTGCTTCATAAAGCTTGTTCAAGTGAATGGTGGAAAAGTCTCATTTGGAGGAAACAGTAAAGGAAGCATTGTGGGATTTGGAACTGTGAAAATTGGAAATCTCACAATAAGCAATGTCTCTCTAGTGGAAGGACTTAACTACAATCTTCTAAGCATTAGCCAATTATGTGATACTGGTTTCAAGATCTCCTTTCAAGAAGGCATATGTTCTGGAATTAGCAAAGACTCAACTCAGTCTTTCATGGGTCGAAGGCATGGAAATATCTACCTTCTCGATGTAAAACCAAATGAAGCACAATGCCTAATCTCAATTCAAGATGAAGCAGTCTTATGGCACAGAAAGCTTGGCCATGTCAACATGAAGCAATTAGCCAAAATCTCATCAAAGAAGCTTGTTCGAGGTCTGCCTAAATTGCCATACCAAAAGTCCGATTCATGCACTCCATCCATTCTGGGAAAGCAGGTAAGAAATTCATTTAAGCAAATAAACCATGTCTCTACTAATCATGTACTACAGTTGCTTCATATGGATCTCTTCGGACCAACCAGAATCCAGAGCATTGGAGGTAAGAAATATTGCCTAGTAATTGTGGATGATTACTCCCGCTTTACTTGGGTATATTTCTTTGCAAGTAAGTCAGAAACCTTTTTGTATTTTGAAAAATTTGCCAAAAAGGTTCAAAATGAAAAAGGATGTACAATCTCAAGCATAAGAACAGATCATGGAAGTGAATTTGAAAATCAAGATTTTACGAAATTTTGTGATAAATCTGGTTTTAATCATATGTTTTCCTCTCCATATACTCCAGAGCAAAATGGAGTTGTGGAAAGAAAGAATAGATCTCTTCAAGAAATGACTAGAACACTTTTAATTGAAAGCAAAATCTCTTCACGATTTTGGGCTGAAGCTGTTTCAACAGCATGCTATATTATAAATAGAGTCTTTTTAAGACCTATTTTAGAGAAAACCCCCTATGAATTGTTCAAAGGTAAGAAGCCTATTGTTTCATACTTTCATGTGTTTGGTTGCAAATGCTTCATTTTGAAAAATGCAAATGATCGAGTTGGTAAGTTTGAAGAAAGATCAGATGAAGGCATCTTCCTTGGATATTCTACATCAAGCAAAGCCTACAGAGTCTATAACAAGAAAAGCCAGTCGGTGGAGGAATCAACGAATGTTAAATTCCAAGACTCAATGCAAGATGAATCCAGCCAGACTCAGTATGAAGAGTCTGAACCTACTCCAGACTTTTCAATGCTTACAACTCAAGAAGCATCTCAGTCTCTGGAAGTCCAACATCAAGAAGCACATGAAGATTCAAACAAAGAAAGAGATCATCAACTAGGCAGAACAACCAGTAACTGGAAGCATAAATCCAGTCATCCCAAAGATCTCATTATTGGCGAAATCAATGAAGGAATCCGCACCAGATCAAAAAGGCGTGAAGAATCTAGTGTTGTGGCTCTCATTTCTGAAATTGAACCAAAAAGCATAGAAGAAGCTTTATCTGATGAAAGCTGGATCGAAGCTATGCAAGAAGAACTCAGACAATTCAACATCAATGATGTCTGGGAATTGACATCTAAACCAAAAGGTAAAACTGTTATTGGAACCAAATGGGTATTCAGGAACAAGATGAATGAAGAAGGAAAAGTCGTACGAAACAAAGCAAGACTCGTGGCCAAAGGATATACGCAAGAAGAAGGAATAGACTATGATGAGACTTACGCTCCAGTAGTAAGGTTAGAAGCTATTCGTCTATTACTTGCGTTTGCTTGTTATAAAAATTTTAGGTTATTTCAAATGGACGTCAAAAGTGCATTCTTAAATGGATTCATCCATGAGGAAGTCTATGTGGAACAACCACCTGGGTTTGAAGACCCAAAGAAGCCAGACTCAGTCTTCAGACTGAAAAAGGCCTTGTATGGTTTAAAGCAAGCACCTCGAGCTTGGTACGACAGACTAAGTAAGTTCTTATTACAGAATGGTTTTGTCAAAGGTAAAATAGATACTACTTTGTTTATCAAAAAGGAAAGCAAAAGCTTTTTACTTGTTCAAATATATGTGGACGATATTATTTTTGGATCACCTAATGAAAGTCTATGCAAAAAATTTTCTAAGTCTATGCAGGATGAGTTTGAAATGAGTATGATGGGAGAGTTAACATTCTTTCTTGGACTCCAAGTGAAAAAAATGAAGGAAGGAATTTTTATCCATCAAGAAAAATATGCGAATGATCTTGTCAAAAGGTTTGGATTGGAAAAGTGTAAAAAGACCGACATACCAATGTCATGTTCTCAAAAGATAGACAAGGATGAAGAAGGGAAGAAAGTAGATCAAAAGCTGTACAGGGGCATGATCGGTTCACTTCTTTATCTTACTGCTTCTAGACCTGATATTTTGTTGAGTGTTTGCATCTGTGCTAGGTTTCAATCAGATCCTAGAGAATCCCATCTCAGTGCTGTAAAACGTGTTATCAAATACGTTGCCTCATCTTCAAGCATCGGTCTCTGGTATCCCAAGAAGGGAGACTTTAATCTTCTAGGATACTCAGATGCAGATCTGACCGGTTGCAGAGTCGATAGAAAAAGCACCTCTGGAACTTGTCAACTACTTGGAAATAGGACGGTGTCTTGGTTTTCGAGGAAGCAAAGCACTGTAGCTCTTTCAACAACAGAAGCAGAGTATGTAGCTCTTGGAAGCTGCTGTTCACAAATTTTATAGATAAAACAACAGCTACAAGACTTTGGGATTGAAGACTCATGCACAGAAATCAGATGTGACAACACCAGTGCGATCAATCTCACCAAAAATCCAATCCTTCATTCAAGAGCAAAGCATATTGAGATTCGACATCACTTCATTAGAGATCATATTCAAAATGGAGAAATCTCGATTCAATTTGTTGATTCAAAGAGTCAACTAGCGGATATATTCACAAAGCCTTTGGAGAAAAATCAATTCGACTTTATCCGTTCAAGACTCAACATTTTGAAGCCTGAAGAAGTTAAAGTCTAGAGACTCACCAACTCTAAGACTCTAATCTTTCAGACTTTAAATCCTCAAACTCAGACATTCGTGGCTATAGACTGTAAGTTGTATTTCATCTAAGAGGTACGAATTTTCATTTAGTTATTTTAACTCGAAAAGGTACGATCTTTCGTTCAGTTATTCTATAATCCACATGAAATTTGAAGATTTTTTTAAAGGAATAATTTTGGCAGTTATTGATTTTGAAAAGAAGTGATCGTTCACTTTCCTTACACCGATTGAACTTCCCTTTTCAAAACTGGGTTATATATATATATATATATATACAGTTTTTTCTTTTCCCCAATCTTCAAAACCCTAAAAGGCACTCTCCTCCCGATACTGTTTCTACTGCTTGTTCGTCGTCGAGAAAGTGGTCATTTTACTTGGGAAAGCAAGTGAAGGAATCTTCCAATCGACAAAGAAAGATGTCTTCTTCGAGGAAATCATCAAGAATCGCAAGCAGGGGACCACAAAGAATGGAGAAGGGACCGACTCACTTCGATCTCACTGAGGAAGAAGACTTAACAAGTCAGCGACAAAGTCCGATTCGCTCTCATCCACGTCATTCAACGCCTCCTGCCCCACAAGGTGCAAGTCATAATCTGGAAGAAGAGATAATCGAGGATGCCGACCCAGTAAGAGTCCAAAAGCCCTCCTTTATGTATAAACTTTATCGTGCGTTGAAAAGCACAGGTACTCCATTGAATTATATAGATGACTTCCTTAAGGACAAAAATTATGGGAATGAGTATCTTTTTCTGAAGAAAATGGAGGAATTGGGAATTGCCCCGAAAGGAAAAGCAGAGGACGCACTTGCAAACATTCCAAGTGATCCTCGTATGCCAGGACAAAATTTAATTGAAGGGAACGATGATGATAGAATGTTCCTTGAATTTCAACCGAAAATGGGAGTGGCAGCAAAGGTAAAAGGAAATCGGATGGATTTGTTCAAATCTAAGGATCAAGAAAAAGTGTATTCCAGGCTGTTGAAAAGAGGGGTGATAAACCCTAGAAGTGTCGATTTTGACTTCCTGGACGCCATCAACATAAACTTAAGAGAAAAGTTGAATTTGTTTCAACTTGAGAATTTTTGCTCTGTCTCTACGGACGGGTATGCTCATCTGACCGCTTATTTCTATTCAAATCTTAGCTTTCTGGATGCGAATAGAATATCATTTAGTGTACGAGACAAAGTCTACGTGGTAGATGTGAATATGTTGGCTGATATAGTTGGAGTTGAACGAGGACGCTATCTACCAATCAAAGTCTCACCTGCTCGCACTACTCTGGAACTGGTCAAAGATAGGGACGCAGAGAAGAAAGTTACCTATTCCAGGATGCATGCCATCAACATTGTGCTTCATAAGATTGTGATCAACTGTCTTAGACCAAAGTCTACATCAAAGACTTCTGTGTCTCTTTCTGAAGCAAAGTTGATGTACGCGATCAACACAGGACGGAAGTTCTCTCTCCCGCACACTATTCTCTTCCATATGTACAGAGCAATGTCGAAAGACAAAGGACAATTGCCTTATCCTGGTCTGGTGACCAAGATCTTCAGACACATGAATATTGAACCGCCTCAAACTCTTTGTGTTCAACCGTGTGATAAGATGGTGGTAGGATTGAAGATGTTAACGAAGATGCGTCTACAAGAACTTTCCAAGGCAATGGAGAAATTCAGAGTGAAATCTCCAGTTCAGTCTGCTTCAAAGAGAAAAGGAAAGGAGGCCATTGGAGCCCCATCGAAAAAGAAGAAAAGATCTCTCATCCTGGAGGATGAATATGAAGAGGATGAAGATCCTACTATCCATGCACTGATAAGAACCAGACGTTCTGTGTCTCAGCCGACAGAACTTCAGAAGAACCAGAGAGAAGAAGAAGAACAATCTAAGAGCAGAGAAGAAGAAGAGCAGAGAGAAAAGTAGAAAGAAGTTGAAGAAGAGAAAGAAAAGTCTGCTGCTGAATCTGGAAAGAAGGGAAATCTAGAGCACGATCATCACTCTTCCCCTTTGGATGTCCTAGAGACAGGGGGAGTTGGCGAGCAAGAAAGGTCTACACCTCATGCTGCGGATAGTGAAGGTCCAAGACAATCTCCAACAGACCCAGAAGAATTTCAGGCTTCTCAATTGCCTGAAGAAGGTGATACGTCGACACCAAATCTGCAAGACTATACAGAGGCACCATCGTATACTCTTACTCCAACAGAAAAAGCTCATGCCAGTACGCAGACAGACAATTCTGCAGATTTTCATCGCATCATGGATATTCTTCTGGAAATGCGTGGCCAAATATATGCTCTGGACTGTGAAATTCAAGCCATGAAGAATGCTGGACAAGCATCTTCAGTCAGCCTGGAGGACAAGATGAAAGACCTCGCTCTGCAAATTCAAGCCAATGCCAAAGGAGAGGAGGTAGCTCATCTAAAGGAGGACTTGAAGAGGCTAGAAGGCGTAGTCCAATCAATGGGAGAATTCCATATCGTGCGCATTCCCAAGCAGACATGACTCCTTTCTCACCCTCTTTTTAATGATGACAAAAAGGGGGAGAACCAATTTGAACAAACATTATTTTAAAACTTTGACTTTTGTGGTTATGTTTATTTTTTAGTATGACTTGAGAACTTGAACTTGGGTGTGAGACTGAATTGGCTGTGGATTTTGATGCTTGACTGGTTGCATTTATATCAAGTATTGTTATATGGTATTACTCATGAAAGACTAACCAATTTGCTGTGGATGCAGAGTCTGGTTGTTTATTAATCTTTATGAGTTAGCCATATTGCTTGAGAAATGTTTTTGCAGGTCAAAGTTGTTCAAATCTACAAGAAAGTTTTGTTACCATCAAAAAGGGGGAGATTGTTGGAGAAATCTTTCCAGAATATTTTGAAGCTGACAAAACATTTCTATCAGTCTAGTCTGGATATCGATAGTTTAAAGTCTCAAGACTTTGTAGTCTCAAGACTCAAGACTCAAGACTCAAAACTCAAGACTCAAGACTTAAGACTCAAGATTATTCTCACTGACAGTCTTTCTAATCCAGTGGCGAAGGATATCCAAAGCCGAAGTATATGGTTGGGGATTCGATCCAATCCTCTGGAAAAGATCTCTTGGTTGGATAATCACTTTGGATTCTTTTACTCTTATCTAAGAACAATTGAAGATCCGATGGTCGACGAAACATTCTTGGAATGTTCTATTCTTGGAAACCAAAATCCTGATTGTATGGGCAAACAGGATTGATGAGCTATCATCAGATTCCTTAAATAGCTTGGATGATCTTCTTAATTGATTCCGTCCAACGGGTAGATTGGAGGAATTCCTTTGGTAAGTGCCAACGGCTATGATGGCATAAAGGAGTATAAAAGGAAGACGTTCTAATTGTTTTAAGTGTGTGATTGATAGAAAAATTCTAGAGTCTGAAGAACCTTGATTGTTAGTCGATACAGTTCAAGCGAAAATTGTATACACAGAGAGTGTTCATATTTGGTGACACCTTGAGCGAGTGTAGTAGATCATCTACACCTAGAAATCAAGGAAGATCAACACTGTAACATCTCTTTGTTCATAGTGGAATCCAGCCAATCGGCTGTCAGTGCAGAAGAGTGGACGTAGGCTTGAATCAAGCCGAACCACTATAAACCTCGTGTTTAATTCTCTCTTTCCTTTACTCAGTCTTACGATTGATTTTTTATTTGTCTAAGTATTGTGCAATCCTCAAGAAAATTTTTATAAACCTATTCACTCCCCTCTAGGTACTCGTACTAGCATTATCACTCATTCCCTGTCGCGTACTTCCTCAACGATCCACCGCCCGCCGCCTCGCCCTGCAGACTACCCAGCAGTGTCTGCAGCGCCGCGTTGTACGTGTCCGGGCTCGTGACGTTGTTCACGTTGGACAGCGAGTAGCGGGGATCGGTCGTGACTGTGTGGAAGATCGAGGCGTTAGAGTACCGGATGGTGCAATTCCCGCTGTAGAGGACCGCCTCCTTCTGGTGGGGGCAGAGGTCACGAATGTCAAAGGCCGAGGCATTGAGGCAGGCGCGACAGCTCTCGGCAGGGAGGTCACCACGGCAGGAGCCGATGACATAGAGGGTCTGGGAGGCGCCGGAGATGGCGGAGGAGGCGCTGAAGAAGCCGTAGGTGAGGGACAAGGAGCTGGTGGTGGAGATGGAGGAGAGGAGGGCGGTGAGGGTGATTTGGTAGGTGCTGTCGGCGGTGAAGTTGCCAGTCGAACCACAGTAGGGCGCTGGGAAATTTTGGGCGTTAATGGTGGAAGCCAAGGTGAGAAGGAGCAAGAGAGGGAGATTTGGAGGATCCATCTCTTTCCCATTTCTCTGGTGTTTGGGGTCTTTCTTTGATTAATAGCTTGTACAGCTCCGACACAAGTTTTCTTGGTCGACCCTGCTTCGTCCACGACTTTTAATTTGGAATTCGATACGTATGAAATAATTGAATCTTTTCTTTTTCTTTGCCAGAAGACCAGTGATTGACCAAAGGGAGGCCAGAAAAAAGAGAAGAAAAGAACAAAAAAATTATGGAAATTTCAGAAAAATTAAATAAACTTTAAAAATTGAAAAAATTATCCATATTAGTACTGATTGTGCCATGTAAGACCATTGCAACTGACTAGATTGCCACTCAACATTTTACTGCCAAAATTGATAAGAAAGACTAAATTGATAAATCATAAAAAAGATTATGATTAAATTGGTAAATTGTTAAAATGTTTGTGACTAAATTAATAAATCGTCAAAATATTTATGAGTAAATTGATAAATTGTCGAAAGGTTTATAATTAAATTAGTAAAATTGAAAGGTTTTGGAATGAATTGGCCGTTGTACGATAGATTCATGATTTTTTAAAACAATTTTTCCACTTGAAGCATTTAATGGTTCTAGAGAACCTTTTTCCCACTTATCACCTAACGACAATCGAAAAATGTTTTTACAGATGTTAACATTAGCCTTTTCTTTTTGCAACTTCCCCCTCTCGCTCGACAATCGTCATTATGTTGAAAAGCTTTGCTTTTGAACGAATCAGAATGGTGTTCCTGAAGCGAGGCATGGGTTTGGTTAACGTCAACATCCAATGGCAACGTCTAATTTGTGTTCGGGGCTTATGCCATCCGGGCCGCTTAAAATATGTTTGTTATATACTCGATTTATCACGATGGCATTTTAAATGCTATATAACTTAGAATGCACACGACATAGAGCTCAGATTTCGAACACTTGCCCATAAAATTATGCAAAATATTCAATCATGCACAACAATCTGTTCCATAAAATTCCGACTGTTCTGCTCCTCTCGAATTTTTTGATGATATTTTTTTGCATGAATCATCGTGCCCACTTACCTATTATTGATCTTGACTTATGCGATGACGGGCTTATCTTGGTCACAAAGACCTGGCCACTACGATTCCATATTGACTTCATGCAATTGCTATGAAGGTTGCAGACTATATTGTATAATATCTTATAACCAATGATTGAGATTGGAGTAGGCACGGACAATAACAAAGTTGAAACAATAGATCTGCCTAGTTGACCTTTTCCGACACGCATCCTTATGGCCCGGGTCAATGCTGCGTTCTTTTCAGAATTTTAGTATAACAGGTGGCTTTCATTTTTAGTAACCGTAAATTCATTTATATGTAAATTTGGGTAATATTTAAATTTAATAATATTCTAAAGGGTGAAAAATGGTGATCACTTCTGACTTGGACGGATTGATTGAGATCGAAGAAAAGGGTAGTGCTAATCTTTTTTTTTTTTTTTTTGAGCAAAGGGTAGTGCTAATTGGAATGGTAGAATATGATACAATAAACCAAGGGCGACCCCGAAGTTTCTTGAGCAATAGTTAAACACAGTAAGAAAAAAGAAGAATATGATACGATAAACCAAGGGCGACCCCGAAGTTTCTTGAGCAATAATTAAACACAGTAAGAAAAAAGAAATGAAAAGAAAGGACTTGCGAATTGAATAATTGTTATTGAATGGATCAACCGTATTTTGAACTCCTTAGACATTGATCCCAAATTTTGATTTTTCAATTGGCTATTAACACCGATGATAAAAGTTTCCGGTTAAGGCACGGCTATACGTAATCTTAACTTTTTAACATACATGGCAAGGAAGCTGTTCAGAAAGTTTTATGCGGGGAAAGTTACTAATGTGAAAAATTTACTTTTTCTATGATTCATTGAAATTACTAACATCAAAAGTTAGCAACCCACTGGATGTAAAAGTAAAGTGTTTCTAGGTAGAAGTGTATTGAGAGTTCTAGTGCAACATCCCAAATTTCGCTTAGGCTCCATTAATTTCATGAAAATGAGTGATTTACAAAATATTTTTTTTTTCTGAAAATGATAGCCTGTACTGCATTCAAAAAGAAACAAACAAAAAATACTTTCATGATTTACGAAAATTTTGAGACATAAATTATTGTTATAACGAACATATTTCTCGCTAACTAATTTTTTCGATCGATATAAATAATGGTTTTTAAAAAAAACATTTTCCAAATTATCAATTTTCTGCAAAATAAACGCAACCTTAGCTTCCTTTTGGCATTCCTATTGCATGACTTTGATCTCCTATTCTCCGAACTCTGCATGAAAGGACACAAAGTGGATTAACCTCGGCACTGCTGAGTAAACACAAGATATTATCAGCTTCACAGTCCTCTTCATGCCGATTCGGATTACATCGCGGGCGAGTCTTGCTTGCAATCCGACACGAGCACCGGTGAGAAGCCATCTCGGGCCAGTCTTAATAAATCTGTTAGCTTCTCTAGCGGCGAATGCCCGTCTTCATTCCGGCTTTTACAGGAGGGCCATCGGAAACGAAGTTCATGGGCCATCTCGCCGTGAATGATGGCGCCAAATGCAGCAACAATACCACTGGAGAGGCCCGGCACGGGTGCCCAAACAGCAAACGAGTCACCATCTGGCGTAGGTGAGAGGTTGATTTCCAACTCTGTTAACGGACTTATGCAAACTAAATACAATAAAAGGTAAACTTTGTAGTTACTAATAAAGGAAAAATTGTCCATACGTTCTAAATCTACACTGGCCAACATAATTCTAAACCTTTCAATTTTATCAATCTTGTCATAAACCTTTTGATGATATGCTAATTTAGTCTTTCCAATTGATCAAATTTTTTTTGATGTGGATGATTTGTGTAATTTGTTTTTTTTTTTAATTTTCTGAATCACTTATGAGTAGTTTTTATTTTTTTCTTTTTACTGTTCACTTCCAAAAAGGGCCGGCAAGGGCCATTGCAAATGGCTGCGACATTCGCTCGCCATCGTTGAGGGCATCCATCCACGATGACCCTTACTAGCCCTTTCGGGGAGTGAATTGTAAAAAGAAAAAAAGGAAAAGAAAAATTCAGATTAATTTGTACAGAACTCATTCATGTCAAAACTAGCTATGCCATGTAAAACAACCAGTCTCTATGTCAATAATTTCCAGCAAATATTGACTAGGACTAAATTGGTACTATCGAAAGGTCTAAAACTGAATTGATCATTGTACAATAAATTTAGGGTTTTTTTGGATAATTATCCTTATTAATAGAAGTAATGTGAGATCAACTATGAATCTTTTTACTTATTTCAACCTGAATCCATATATTCACTCTCTGTCTTGAGGTTACATTTCCCTCTTAAGTCTTGAGCCCCTAGTAATTTCAGTTGCATCTTCTCCTCCGGAAACATTTCGGCGCTGCTTCACATGGTTCTATCGCTTTTGAATTTAGATTACGTTCTCCTGTGTTTCTGACCAGGACACCAGTATTTACCTCGGTAGTCAGCTAATTATTCACGCTTTTTCTTGTCTCTTCTTGAGTATTAATTCATCAATCAAAACACTCAATTAAGACTAAAACTTCGTATGTTTTCTAAGAAATTTTTGGTTGGAATTTTTTTTCGTCATTTTCAAGTATATGATTGCTTAGAAATATGCATTAATGAAAAATCTTTAAATAATAAATGGAAAACCTATGCTTAAGTAAAAAAATATTTTCTCTTTTGAAAATGAAACCATTTTCCCAAATAGGATTAGATTTTAGCGCTTGAATAAGAGGAACTTGGCACTTGGATATGGGAATCTTAATGCTTGTGCCTAGTCCTTGGTGGCTAGGCACAGGTCCATGGAAGCTGGCCCAGTTCTCTTGAGGTTTGGTTCGAGATATTGGTGCATGTGGTAGAGTCCCCTTTGCCATGCTCAGGTAGCTAGCTCTCACATCCAAGTTACTGGTGCTTGAGCTAGGGTCCATGAAGGCCTGACCCAATTCCTAGGTAGCTAGGCTTGCGGCTACAAAAGCTAGGCTTATTACGTCCCTCGATGTCAGGCTCAAGACCTGATGGGTGTGCCCAAGTCTTCGGTGACCATGCTCTAGTAGTTAGCTCTTGTGCCCTTGTCACCCACACCTGGGCCCGAGTTCAGAGAGGCTGGCTTGGATCTTTTGAGACTAGATTCGAAACCTTAGTGCTTGTGTCCACATCCCTACAACCACGCCTTGGTACTTAACTTTTGCGCCCAAGTCATTAGCACTCAGGCTTGAGTCTATAGAGGTTGAGCTTGGTTTCTTGGTATCTAGGCCTAGGTCCACAAATTTTGCACCCAATCCCTTTAGAGAGAGAAGAGTGGAGGGGTGGGGGGGAGCAAGACCCAGTGCTCTTGCTTGACTCTTCAGCAGCCTCTTAATACCCGATTCGTGCACCCAAGTCACTAGTTATGGGCCTAGTTCCTAAAGCTAGTGGCTCAGATTTATAGTGATTGGGTCGAGAAACCCTGCCTCCTATGACATGTTTGGCATTTGGGTTGGGGACCTAATGGCTTAGCCCGAATTCACTAAGGCCGAGGCCTAGTCCTAGATGCTTAATTTAGGGCCCTTGGCATCTAGATCCAGGACCTCGCTATTGGGCTTGAGTTCCTCAAGGAAAAACTAAAGACCTTGGTGTTCATGCTTAGGTCTTTAGCTGTGACATCCTGATTTTTAGATTCTGTTTTTTATTGAATAAGTTGGGCTTTTTATCGACGCTCCTATAGTTCTTTTCTCTAAGCTGGCCACTCACGAGATAACTAGCTTATCAGGTGAAGCCGTTAAGGGATTTTAATGCAATAGACTTGAAAATTCAACTATGAATTGGCTGCTTGATCGTGCTAATCTACAAAGGTCATTACAACACAGTTAAAAATCGATTAGAGATCGAAGATAGGTCAATTCGACAAAACCATATGATTAAGTGTGGGTGATTCCACCTAATTGCAAAATTCTTGTTGATCGGTATTAGACCGATTTTTTTTTTGTCGTTTTGGTACCTTGTGTCCGTATTTGAAATCTCGAGATTTTCACGACAACCGAGAGTCGCCAATGTATTGAAGATGTACAATGTGGTTCGAAAATAATCAACCACAGGTCAATTGTATTAAAATTCCTAAAAGCTACCCGGTAGGTTATGTCACGCTAAAATCGCATCAAATTGAAATTAACCGCGAATTTGAACCCAATTTCAGAAATTGAAAGTTTTGTTATGTTATGATTTATTTTAGGAGTATCGTCTCATCCTTTGAGAAATTTACGGCGAACCCGAGATTTTTCGGAAAATCAACTTCGGACAATTCGGAAAAGAAAGGAAATTCGGTTGGCCATTTTCAAGTGGATTTTTGGCCTTCCAAAAAGGACTAGTTTGTGAAGGCAAGTGTGGAATTTGGTATGGGTACCCTCGTCAGCAAAATTGGTCATCAAATTTGAGAAATTTGTTAAGAAATTGAAATTCGGACATTTTAGAAAAAGGAAAGAAATTTGGATGGTAGAGAGAGTGGTCAATTTTGATGTCCCAAATTGGTGAGTTGTGGGATTAAATTGCAAGAAAGTAATAGGGGGACCAAGCATTAATTGAGTAGATAATTCTTGTTGGACGGCCGGCGTCCACATCAACACTAGCTAGCCAATTTTTGGTCGGATGGATTAAACTGGCACAATTGTAAAATGTTTAGAACTAAATTAACTAAAAGAAAAGCTTATGACTGAATCGACACAATTGTAATAAGTTAATGACTTTTTGGGTAATTCTCCCAAAAGTTATTATAAGATTATTTATATCATATAGGTAAATCCATTGATATACATTGATGGTTGCACAAGAGGTGGCTCACGATGTCGCGAAGAAGTAACTTTTTTGAATTTTTCAGATTTTTTTTCTTCTTTCTTTAACTGTTTGATGGGTCATTGTTGTGGTGATTACAAACCGATGTACTACCAGAGTACAAGAAAAAAAAAGGGAGAAGATAATGGGCTTAGTAAGGCCCAGCTGGGGGAAGAAGTAATTAAGTAGGTGAACGTGGACAAGGAGTTAAAGCAAAAACGCCGGAAAAATTAAAGAGTCCTTGGCGAATTGATGCACTTTCAAGAATGACAGAAGAGCTTTAACCAAGCTAGGCGGAGAACCTTAAGAGCAGGTGCCTTAGCTCAAGAAATCAATAAGGCAGGGTGAACCACCTAGTGTGGAGGTTATAATTAGCCAAGTGCTCTGTTGTGTTTATGTGTAAGAAGCTCCCCCAATCTGCAATTAATGAGACCACTCTCCACATTAAATTTGCTTTTGGGGCATCTCCCCCATTTCCTCTCCTTTGCTAGCTCCCTCACGATGAGACACTCACTCCTCTCTCATCCTCATTCAGCTACCAGAATACTGATGTGCCACGCCTTGGAACACTCAGGCACCGAACAACCCATGCCAATTTGGGCACTTACTCTCCCTAATCACCTGCCCACCATCAAAGTCCTTGATCAAAAGGGCGAGCAGATTTTGATAGGACATAGAAATTCTCCAACTTGAGAAACATCGCCTTGCACTGTGATTTCTTCCGCATGTAGTAAACATTCTCAGGGAGGATTTGCCTGCAGGAATCAATCGTAGGACACCTCGCAATCCAATACTGGGCATTTGATGGTGGTGACAATGTCCAGGACTTTGGTCAAGTATGACAAACTAATTGAAGAAAAAGTAGGATGTAGTTTCATGCATAGGATAAGGAAAGAAGTAGTCCCATTACATAGGATGGAAAGTCAACGAATTCCGTTCGTAATAAAAAAAGAGTAGCGTTTGATAGTCTGGATTTGAGTCCGGATAGGATAATTTGTTATCCTATCTGATGTTTGGGAATGTCCACCGGATCGGACAAACCTGAATATATCCAGATTAAACGCCGGATAAAAAATCTGGGGCAGGGGTTGGGATAAGCCCGGATTGGATAAGATTTTTTTTTTTTTTTAAGGAAAGAAAGAACTTAACAAAAAGAGAAGATATCACTTACCGTTTTCAATGGTGGCCACTGCGGAGGTGGCCACAATTCCTAGATCTAGGGTTTTTCCATGGCCTTTAATTAATTGAATTTTCCATTTTTTAATTTTATAATTTAAATGAATATCATATCCTGAAGTGCGCCAAACACTTGATAGAATTAGATATGTCTGCCTTTATTATCCAAATGATTTAATATCCTACTTTATCCTATCCTATTCTGATTATTATCCGGACGACCAAACGTAGCCTAAATACTTGACTAGACCCGAACTGATAAACTGGGATTTTATACGTTTTCTGGGGTCTACAATGAATCTTTGAAGATGCGATCGTTATTGGATCAAGTAAGATTAAACCTTAGTTTTGGAGTGCAGGTTATGTAGCTTTTCCGTATGTTGCGATGATTCACTCAGAAATTACGAGAAGGCATATGTGATTACAATTGGATACGATTGGAGAATTGATTGTGATGTGGTTTGGTGTGAACAAAGTTATACTCTAAAAGGTCCCCCAACGTCGATCAAACCAAGCAAATGTGGCATGCCTAAGCTTAAAATGTAGACATATTCGTCTGGCATGTACGTTGGCATGAAATGTCATACTTTTGGCCTCGTTATTGAGATAAGACAAAAGCTTCGATTTCTCCCTCTCGTCTTGTATGAAGTGGAAGAGAGAACCTGTTCCTTTTGATCTCTCACTTCTACGGCTCACATGCATTCTCATGTATGAATAGCGACGGATCTAGAATCCAAGGGTCCGGGGACCAAGCTTGTGCTTGTTGTTTAACTGTATAAGGCATGACCTTTTGTGAGTATCTTTCACTTCCAACATCCTATGATACTGGATTTAATTCCAAGCCATTGAAGCCATATAACTCCTCAAAATTACAAAAATCAAGCTTGAGCATAATGTTTGTAGTTTTGATGATCCGAAAATCATGACAAAGACAAAAAACAATGCACAAGGAACGCTGATTACCCATTTTTTACGGCTACCGTGGATACAACTCGGTCATAGAGGCCTCATTTCTCGAGAACTGGTTAGTTTTGTTTCTTGATCCCTCGACCTCAGATACCCTCGAATTGTAATCCTGTGTAGATGACACATCAAATTCAATGGTGCTGTGCATGTAGAACGCGGGTCTCAATGGCACTTGGAGATCGACCAAGTGGCTGTTAAGCATGAGGAGGACTGAAGCCATCGTTGGCCGACTAGCCGCGTTTTGTTGGACACATAGTAGACCAATGTGGATACACCTCTCAATTTCAGTACTTGAACCAGAAGTTATAAAGGGATCAATGATGTTCGATATTGATCCTTCCCTCCAATTCTTCCAAACCTGCGAAAATTTGACAAACGTTGAGTAGATTGATCTTCAAAATATTATGCAAATTGAGAAGGTATATTCTTATACTCACATAGCTTATTAGGATCTCAATGTTATTGTCCACGTGGTGACTGTTCCTCTGACCACTTATAATCTCCAGAATCAACACTCCAAAACTAAACACATCTGACTTGATCGAGAAGTTTCCGTTCATCACATACTCTGGCGCCATGTATCCGCTGTGCATCACAATACGTCTACCATATTAGTTCTATTGTTTTCTTTGTTCTATTGGTAATCATTAGCTCTAGGATGTTGTGGCACTTACTGGGTCCCCACGATTCGATTTGTCTCTGCCTGAGTTTGGTCCAACTCAAACAACCTCGCCATACCGAAATCTGATATCTTAGGATTCATGTCAAAGTCCAACAAAATGTTGCTTGCTTTGAGGTCCCAATGGATGATACGAAGTCGAGAGTCTTCGTGTAGGTAAAGCATCCCTCGAACAACACCCATTATTATTTTGTATCGTCTATCCCAGTTGAGATCCACACGCTTTAGGGGATCTATGTGTTTTGATGGAATCACATTCTGTTAGACATCTATAAATCATTTTGCGAGGATCTAATTTCACATATGGCAACTCGAGAACATACCAAATATGACTTGATCAAGGCTCGAATTGGGCACAAACTCGTAAATGAGAAGCTGTTCAACTCCTTCCAGACAGAAACCTAGGAGCCTGACCAAGTTCCTATGTTGTAGCCTAGCTAGTAACATGACCTCGTTCTTGAACTCTACTTCACCTTGGCTGGAATTTTGCGACAACCGTTTCACCGCGATTTCCCGTCCGTTTGAGAGCTGACCCTGAAATTTCACCAAAGAATGTCCTTGTGAGTATCGATTCGTACATTGAACCATTTCGAAGATTCATAGATTGATGTCATCTTTGACTACTTGGTTGCTTAAATTTCGAATACAAGAGAGTAGAGGATGTGCTTTGTTAACTATTACCCTGTAAACAGCACCAAAACCGCCTTGTCCAAGCTTTTTGGAATCAGAGAAGTTATCCGTTGCCGCTCTAATAGTGCCAAAATCAAATTGCAGTGACTGTGCTGTGCTAATTTCATGCACAACTTCACCTAGAAAGACAAAAACACGGTCATTCAGAGCGAGCATCATTATCTTATAGTTTCACAACGGAAGTTTCACAAACTTTTAGTTCATATAATTGCAACTGCAGGGATTACTAATAAAACTTAAACCCTTAATCCTCATAGAGTTTTTGGCCTAAATGTCGAAAGCGATCTTACTATTTTGCTGGTGCAAAAGCATAGTCATTAGTCAACTTAATTATTTTCATGATTTTTTCGGACCACATGAACAGTTGCTGTTCTGATGCAAATTAATAAAGACTCGCCTTCAATACTCTGTCTGGGCTGCTTCATCTTCCTTTTCACTTTCAGGAGCAGAATGACAACGCCGATGACAAGCAGTGCCGAAACACTTGTGACGATCACAATTATCATGGTCCTCGTCGAATTGCTATTTCCAACTGCAAGAGCTAAGGCACAATAAGTTTGTGATCATTGCTCACTGCTTACTAAGTAATACACTGGAGACATTACTAAAGCGCCATTAAGACTACGGAAACGAAACTCAAGTCGCAAAGATATAACGAGAACAGATACGGACCACAAATTACGATATGAAAATACATCGTGCTGTTCTCTGTTAACTCAAGGGAAACTTATTCGGATTTCTGGAATTTTCATCCTACCAATTTTCACCGAATAAGATTTGGAATATATTGGGAAAAGGATACCACAAATGTCTTAATTTTCATGTGGTGCTCACTTGAGGGTCATAACTTTTTTATTATTATTACATATGTTCCATAACTTATTATGACACTCATTTAAGTATTTTAACTTTTTTTTTCCCGATCATTTGAATACCATAATTCTTTCAAAACATTCATCACAAGTGCCATGACATGTAGGATTTATGGCATGTGGATGAATGTTTTTAACAAATTCTTGCACGTAAGTGATCCATTGAATTTTGAAAGTTATGGTACTCAAGTGAGCATGTATGAAGTGGTGTCCCTATCCCCATTCACATTATTCACTAAAATTTTTAAGTTTCTAGGAATAATCGGTTGCCTTTTCGACTTCAATTTCATTACTTCCAAAAATTTCTTACAGAAATCAGAGTACAGACAGTAAAATGGTTTACAAAAACAGAGCGGATCGAGGAAATCAGATGCAGGTTTGCAAATCTTTTGCAGAGTTAGACGTTCCCAATGTGCACATACGGGACCGATATATACATGCGGACCACCAACGATGGATTTCTCATCTTTGAGGAACACCACAAAGGAGGTGACCACCATTGTAACCCTAAAGATAGTTGCCATGGATTGTAACCCTAGATTGATTTAGATCTCTCTCTCTCTCTCTCTCTCTCTCTCTCTCTCTCTCTCAGATAACCACTTTGGTAGAGAGAGCAATAATCACAGTAGTCGTCGCCGGGTTGGATTGCCATCTCGGGCGGCGGTGATTGAGTCAATCGTCCTTTAGTCTTGGGTCTTGTTTTTAAGTTATTTGAATATTTCATTTTTTAACCCCGTCCTATCTGATGTTCCTAAAAACTTTACATGTCATAATATGTTTCTCTTTCAGTAATCGGCCAAATCAAAATATAAGTTAAAAAAATATGGAGGAATTTCTTATCAAACTTATAAGTAATAAGAGATTTTTTGGAAACTCGCTTATTTGGTGATGTTCATTTTTTTTATTGATTGTTGATCATTTAATACACAGGTCTCATTTATTTGAACACCTAATAAGAGAATTTCGAAAAAAATTGCTATTATGTCTAACATTGCTAGTCAATCCTTTTCTGATTGGCTTCATTTTCGGACAATCAAACACAATTATCGAACATCTGTTAGTTGTAGCCTAAACTCACAATCGCATACGACAGCTTGTGAGCCATGAATGCCATAGTTTGTGATTCAATGAAGTGACCGTAATAGTTGACTAGTAGCCATATGGATGCATCAAAGAGTAAACGTATATTCTTTTCCAGAAAATATGGACCAACCGATAACTTCTTTTTTCCCAAAAAAAAGTATTTATTCAACCTACCGATTAAAAAAAATAAAATTACATGATTTATTGAGCATATATTAATAAAAAAAATCATATGATTTATCGAGTATGTAGATTAAGCTCATATGAACAATTGGTTGCGTGAATCTCATGGGAAACCCGGATATTTATAGGAAAAAAAAAAAAAAAAGATACAAACATCTTGTGCCTAACTCCGGCGAACATACCAGGTGGTGGAGGCAGCACATCTGCCCCCTTCGATGGCGATGGTGGTGGCAGTGGGGGTGACGGCGGTGGCGGCGGGGGAAGTGGCTGGCTAACCTTGTCGAAGAACTGATTATTGGTCTCGTACAGGATCAGGCAACTTGGCACCATGAACCGTCCTCCTGTGTACCTGGCACAGCAGTGCCTGATCGTCTGGACGCCTATCACCAGGCAGTCGCTGCATTGCTGCTCCGTCAAGTCCGGGGTGCACTGTACCAACGCGTAGATCATGTCAGGCCCCGCTGATTCATTCCCCGACGCGTACTTTCTCAGCGAGCCGCCACTCGCCGCCTTGGGCCATAGATCGTTCAGGAGCTTCTTCAGCGCTGCGTCGTACGTGTCTGGGCTCGAGACGTTGTAAGGGGTTCTCACCACGTAGGATGGTTCTGTTGCGACTGCGCCGAAGAACGAAGCGTCCGAATACCGGATGACGCAGTTATCACCGTAGAGGAGTGCCTCCTTCAGGAGGGGACAGAGGCGGCGAATGTCGGAGGCCAAGACATCAAGGCAGGCGCGGCAGCTCAGGGCGGTCAGGTCACCACGGCAGAGGCCAAGGGCGTAGAGGGTTTGGGAGGTGCCGGAGACGACGGTGGAGGCATTGAAGGAGCCGTAGGAGAAGGACGAGGAGTTGGCGGTGGAGATGGAGGAGAGCAGGGTGGTGAGGGTTGATTGGTAGGTGCTGTTGGCGGTAAAGTTGCCGGTCGAACCACAGTGGGTCACTGGGAATTGGGCGTTTATGGTGGGAGCAAACATGAGAAGAAGCAAGAGAAGGAGATTTGGAGGATCCATCCTTTTTATTTTTTTGGGTGTTTTGGGTTTCTCTTTGATAGAAGCATAGCTCAACAGGGTCGTTCCCTAGACAATATGACTACCGTGATTAATAGGATGCAAGACATAATGTGTTGACTCATTTTATATAAGAGTGGCCGCCATGCCTAGCACGCTAGGCCCAACGCATTATTAATTTGAGCGCATATTATTTTATAGGACATTTAAAAAATCGTTTGTACTTTTCCATTTGGATCGACATCTTAGATCAATGCTTAGAGTCGTAAAGACCTCGAGTTGAGTTTTAAATTCACATTGATACAGAAAGTTACATCTTGTAAAACCTTAAACAATGGAAGGCTATAGCCATCATCCACCTCAGTAATTTAGCCTAAAAGGTCCATTGTCAAATTGGGTGGCCAAAATACCATTTTTAAAAAGCTTTGCAATACTAAATGACCTTAAGAATTTAAATACAGTAAATATGAAAATCGCAAGACACATACGAAGTGTTTAATCTTAAGAAAGTCAATTTGTTGAAATATCTCATCAAAATTTATCACGTCATCAATACTTCAGCAGGAAAAAAAAAAACATGCCGCATCAAATCGGATTACTAAGCTTTTGCAGAGTAGTTGCAGAGTTGCCGTGTTTCTCAGGGGGCAACCTTCAAGTCTCGAGAAACTGTAGACTCCTTTGACTGCGTCTCCGTCTTTTGCAACTAAAAAAAAAAGCAACGAGGAAATTGAGTCGAAGAAGCATTGACTCTAATGGAAAAGCACATACTCCTTTCAATGGAGTCTCTGTCTTCTGCAATTATAATAGGAAAGGAGTCTCTTGTCTTTTGCAGGCATCATAGAAAAGCATTGACGCCTTCTGCCGGGTCTCTGTCTTTTGCAAGTATAATAGAAAAGCAAAGACAACCGGCGATTTCCAAGCAATGTGGAATCGTTACCGGTGGAATCTTTACTAAAGATGACGTTTTCTCAGCAGATGATTAACCAGATATTAAGGGAATTTGTCAGCCTCTTTGTGATTTTAGTTTCAAGTTTTATTAAGAGCACTCAACGAGTAAAATCCCTAAAGCATTAATTCAATATGGGTAGTGCGTCCTTAAGATCGCATGAGGAAGTGAACCAGTTGAAATGTGCAAAACTTATCTAAATTTCACTTGACCCGCTACACCAAGAAAGAAGTCGAAATGTTGACACGGCATCTTTATATTACTTTATATGATCCAAGGAAACTTCGACTTAAATCTCCTGTTCCATAATTTAATAATAGAAGCCTAGTGTGTAGTGCTAGTGGGAAAGACAGAATCTGATATGGTAAACCAAGGACGGCCTCTGACCAAAAAGAGAAAAAAAAAAAAAAAACCAAGGACAATCAAAAGGTCTTTTGAGCAATAACTAAAACATAAAAGATTTCAGAAATGAAAAAGAAAGAACTAGCGAGTTGAATGATTGCTAATGAATGGATGAACCATACTTTGATCACCTAACTGGAAGATCCACCCAAATTTTAAGTCACGATAGGCTATTAACCACTAATGATAAATGTTTAGGGTTAAGTGCAAAAAACTTACTTTCCCTATGACATGTTTTTTTTTTTTTATCGAAACATATAAGTATTATTTATGCATTCGTCAAAGTACATCCCAACGCTATTGCATCAATAACAACAAGATCCTGCAAAATGTAAGGAGTAAAGATGTTCCAATTATGGGCTAGGTCAAGTCTGCCATGGGCCTTGGCGACCCAGTTGGCTGCTCCATTGGCCTCCCTGCAACAAAACTGCAGACGCACGCTAGGGTATTCAGGGAGCAGAGCTGCAATTTCGTTGAAGAGCGATCTTTCTTCCCATGGTGACTTCTTCTTCCCGTGGACAATATCGACCAAGATCTGACAGTCAGATTCGATTACTATCTTTCCCGTGTATATGCCTTGATTCCTCAGATGATGTAGAGTCAAGGTGAGTACTTGAACTTTCGATTGAAATGCTGAGGCTGCTGGAAACCATTTGGTGTAGACATATGTTAGGATACCCTAATGATTTTGACTAACACATGCCATCGTTCCTTCTTGGCTACCCGGGTAGTAAGATCCGTTGATATTGCATTTGAGGAAGTCGCGTTCTGGAGGTTTCCACAAATGGATGGTGTCAACAGTAGCCACCCTTGTTCTGGATTTGTCTGTACTGGAGCTACTCACTACTGAGGAAGATCGGAGGCTGGACAAGGCAAGGGCGTCGTCCACTGCTCGATGGGGATCCAGTGGGCTGTGGCGAAAAATCCAGCTGTTGCACATACACCAGACTTGCCATAAGATCTGCGCTATTGTTGCCAAACTAGGTATGAGCCTTTGATTTGTTGCCCGTTCCGTGATCCATACATCAATCCTTTGTATTGTAGTAGATGAGACTGAAATGTTAACCTTAGGGTGCTTCCATATGTCGATCGTCCATGGACAGAAAAAGAACAGATGTTCAATCGTTTCAGGGGTCTTGAGATTACATAGATTGCATATGGGAGAGGGAGAAATGTGTCGATGAAACAAATTAGCCTTAGTTGTAAGGGCATTATGACAAAGTGACCACATAAAAATGCGAATTTTGGGCTCTGTATGCATAGACCAGATCTTGCGCCACAATATTTGTGGGTTCTAATGTGATGAAGATGTCTGGGGAACCGTTGATGTGCGTGTCATGCTAACCACTGATCTATAATTACTCTTTACCTTGTGATTTCCATCCTTGGTAGGCATCCAGACTAACATATCTTTAGCATAGGCAGGTCGTATAGGAATTTTAACGATTTCGGTGCTTACCGAAGTATCGAATAGCTATTGAATCAGAGGAAGATTCCATGTTTGGGTGAGAGGATCAATAAGATTGGCCACCCGTTCTGGCTCCTCCCTGGTTACCGGTCCACCTATTGTGCCGATAGGTAGCCACTTATCTTCCCGAATCCTTATATTCGTGCCATCCCTAATCGACCAACTGATATGAGGTAGGATGGCCTCTCGGCCGAGAAGGAGACTCTGCCATCCCCATGAAGGTTGTGTACCTCTAGCTGCCTTTTGGAAATTCACTGAATGAAAATACAACCCCTTAAAAACTTGACCCCACAATGAGCCAGGTTGGTGGATTAGTCGCCAAGCCTGCTTCCCAAGCATCGTTTTGTTGAAAGCCATCAAATCTCGAAATCCGAGCCCTCCACCATCCTTATCAGTTTTTAGCAAATCCCATTTCTTCCAATGCACACCAACCTTGTTTGGGTCAGTTTTCCACCGAAATCCGGAAATTTTCTGTTCAATAAGTTTACACAAAGATGTTGGCAACTTGAAAATGGACATAGCATATTGAGGAATTGCCTGTACAACCGATTTAATTAGGATCTCCTTTCCACCCTTAGACAGGAATCTTTCTTTACAGCCCTCAAGTTTTGAATGTAGTCTCCCTAATATCCAACCAAACATCTCCCTTTTAGATTTACCCCACTCGGACGGAATACCTAAATATTTACCATACCGATGTAACACCGGCATTCTAAAAATACCCGCCAAGTTTTCTTGTAAGGTGATCGGACAGTTTTTGCTTAAAAATAGGCCTGATTTGTTCCGATTTATAACTTGGCCTGTTGCCATACAATATTGGTTAAGAATATTAGCAAGATTCTGACATTCCATCAAAGTGCCCTTGAGAAAGAAAACGGAATCATCGGCAAAAAAGAGATGCAATAGTGTCCGGCATGAGTTATTCAGCTTTATACTTGTAAGATGGCCAATGTGAATTGCTTGGTGAATGAGAAAGGATAGAAGATTCGTCAGTAATATGAATATATAAGGGGAAAACGGGTCACCTTGTCAGAGTTCTCTTGATGGCTGAAAATATGAAAGTTGTTCTCCATTAAAGCGAACACTGAAAGAGGCTGTGGTTATGCATTGCATTAGTAGCTTCACCGATTGGGAATGAAATCCCAATCGTAATAGATAGTCCTGTAGAAAATCCCATTCAACTTTGTCATAAGCCTTTTGCATATCTGTCTTGAGGAGTACGTTAAAGTGTTTCTTCCTTTCCCTCGTTTGAAATTGATGTAGTACCTCTTGTACAATGAAGACATTATCCTATATTTGTCTCCCACTAACAAAATCAGCCTGCTCTTCTGAGATAAGCTCACAAAGCCATGGTTTCAGTCGATTGGCTAATACCTTGGATATAATCTTGTATGCGTAGTTACAAAGGCTGATAGGTCTGAACTGGTCAAGGTTTTCAGGATGAGTGGTCTTAGGAATGAGAGCAATGATGGTCTTGTTAATGTCTTTAGGCAACACCCCGGAGCGGAAGAATTCCATGACTAAGTTAAGCAAATCATCCTGGAGGATATCCCAATGGGTTTGGTAAAATAGGCCGTTTAACCCATCAAAACCCGGTGATTTGGATTTCCCCAGCTGAAAGGTTGCTTGTTTCACCTCAGAGGCAGTGACTGGACTCATCAAATTATCATTCATATCAGCCGATACAATCTGTGGACACTGTTCCAGAATTGGAGCATAGTTACGAGGGCTTCCTATTGTATATAACTATGAGAAGTAGGCATTTGTTAGCTCCTTCAAGGCCTGATTGTCCCTCACCCAGTTGTGAGTCTCGTCTTGTAACATACCTATCCTATTTTTCTGTCGTCATTGAATCGTAATTGCATGAAAAAATTTGGTATTCTTATCCCCCCATCACAACCAGTTTATTTTAGAGCGCATAGCCCAGTACTTTTCTTCTTGCTGCCATATAGTTTTAATCTCATCCCGAAGCTGAGAAGCTACCACTGTGTCCGTTCCAGAATTGTATGGTTGATTGATAATGATTTGAAGCTGTTGTTGTAATTGTTGAACCTTCAGATGGCCGTTAGAAAATTTTGAACGGCTCCAAACATGTAAGGCACGAGAAACCAGTCGTAGTTTATGCATAATGTCTGAATTACGTACCTTAACTGAGTTCCATGCTTTGTAGATTACATCTCGGCATTCTTGGTCTTGGATCCAGTAAGCTTCAAAGATGAACGGCCTAACACCCCTTTTAGGTTGAGCTGAATTTGTCAAAAGAAGCGGGCAATGATCTAAGCCCAGGGCCGGCAAAGCAAACACCTCTGCAACAAGATATAAAAGTCTCTGGTCCATTGTGCACAGAACACGGTCCAGTCTTTCCTTAACTAAGTCATCCCCAGCCCTATTATTCATCCAGGTAAAGGCGCAGCCCTTACTCTCTAACTCCAGCAAAACACAGTCATTGATTACAGTCCAGAAAGAGTTTAAACAATTCCAATTTGACTGTTGCTTTCCAACCTTTTCCCAGGGATAAAGGATTTCATTAAAGTCCCCAACGCAGAGCCAAGGTAGAGTATTGGCGTTGCTGATTCTTCTAAGGTCCTCCCAGAATAACTAGCGATTGTGGAAAGATGAAGGAGCATGAAGACAGGTTAGCCTCGTCAGCCTATCATCCATGGAGTCACAACAGAGCATATCAAAAAGGTACTCCGAACACTATTCAAACTCTAAAGATACTGAGTCATTCCAAAAAACTTCTAAACCCCCTGCTATACCGATCGGGTTGCGCATAAAAGAGTTGCTGAAATGTAATTGACGTTGCATTTTGTGAAGCACTGATTCCTGATTCTTAGTTTCCATTAAAAACAAAATGTCGAGCTTTTCCTTGGCCGTCATGGCCTTTAGTGCTTGAACCGTCAGGGGATTGCCCAAACCCTGATAGTTCCAACATATTAACTTCATTTGTGCGTTAGTGGCTGTTTAAGGCCAGCCACCGTCGCCCACTGAGTCACCTCACACGCTTCTAGAATTAGTGTATCCAAAAACGAAGAATCATCGAAATCACTACAAGCTAAAAGTTTCAGATTATATGGGGAATACCTCTTTGGTTTTTTTGCTGATCCCAACTTCATTAGAGCCATAGTCCCTTTCTGTTTTTTTGTTTGTTGGTTGTCCATGGTGGGGTTGATGACGTCTTTCTGTTTTGCACTCGTAGGAATCTTGGCTGTTGTTATTCCTTTCTCACTTTGCATCAACTGTGGTTACGGAGCAGTCACTCCTTTATTTGAGATATGCAAAGCTGTCGGTGAGGGCAGAGGAACAACGATATCTTGTTGAGTCGACATTGGGACCGTGGGCATCAAGATTGGAAGCGTCTTAGGAACGGTTTCATCATTCAGTTCAGCATCCTCCAGTGGATGATAGAACACGTTCCAGTAAGGACTATGCTCTCCTGCCTCCGCTCTCAACCAATGACCGTAAGCCATCTTGAGTTTACCGTCCATTTTATCCTCTTCAAAGGGATACGTAGGATAGTATGAGGCATAATGGCCTATCTTCCCACATGAGTAACAAAAGTGGGAAAGCCGTTCATATCGAAAGTTGATCCATAGAGTTCTTCCATCTAGGCGAAGCAGCTTGCCGGATTGTAAAGGTTCATTCAAGTTGACTTCGACCCTAACCCTTCCTGCTTTTAATGAGGAGCCATCATGAAAACTTGGTTTGATCTCTAAGACTTCTCCTACCTATTTTAAAGCCTTGCTAATAACATGCTCAGAACTCCATTCCAAAGGTAATCCAAAGATTTGGACCCAGAAAGCACAACGACTAAAGTCATAGAGATGTAAGGGTGTGTTAGGGACCCATGGTTTAAGGATTACCAACTGATTGCCAAAAAGCCATGGTCCACCTTCTAGAATCCGCTGTTTCTCAACTGCAGAATGAAATTTTATTATATATAGGCCTTCCTCTCTCAGTGAAAAGTCAACCTGGTCTATCCGCCATACTCACCTCAAGGTACTTTGCAGTGCTGGAAAGTTAATAGCTGATTTACATAGTACTTTACCCACTAAGAGCAAACGGCATTCGTCTAATTGCTCAGGTTGGAGTTCCTCTTCCAAAATGTCTATTTCCTGTGCAGGGCATAGCCTTCCTAATCGTTTACACAATGCCGCTATATGCAAGGAATCGGCACTATTATCCGAAGCCATGATCCTCAACTCAAACGCTATGAATGAGAGTAGGGCAGTATGACTTTACAGAAGTAAACAGGGGAAAACATCGCGCCTCATGCAGTACAAACTTGGTGATGGCAGAAAATCAGTGCTTGAATAGTGTCCGAAGGCCAATTCAGATTATCCGACCAGAAAGACCCATTACTTCAAATAAGGAATTTCATATCTTATACAACAATCCTCCATAAACCAAGGGAAAGACTGAATTATGAGTAGAATACTGAAATTGAAGTGTGTATTACCCTACCAGAGTCACAAGCAGAAACCATGTAGTTCAAGCTTTCTTACCGAATCAGATAACGACAACCAGTCCAGAGAAGCGACGAAGCGACAAATTGGAGACACATTTGTCGGCATTTGCAGTGGGTGAAGAACAACACACGAAATTGAAAGGAGAGCGGAGGGATTAGAGGGAGATTAGGGTTGCAATGGAGCAGTAAACTACCATCAGTGGGTAGGCGATGCTCCACATGTTGAAATGTACATTTTTATATCAAAAGTTAATATGTAAATTTAAAGTACTTGCGTTTTAGGTGAGAGTACAACAAGTGTTCTTAAGTAACACCCTAATTCCACATTTTCAATGCACCCTCCTGTTCTAGGACCTAATCTTCTATTCTCCCCAATTTAGATGTTATTAATAATAGATTACTAAGGGAAATGGGTAAAAGAAATTTCCATCACACATATTGCTATTAAATCAGACTCAATGACATGGAGTAAACACATCATCGATTGCGCATGTAATCTACCACTTCTTCTAGAGATAAGAAATGCTAATAATAATAGATTAGACATACTTATCAAATCGTTTATACCATATAGGTAATCCCATTGATATACATGAATGGTTGAAGAAGTTTGATTCAAAATGTGGCTCTAACGCAGTCAAGAGGTGGCTCAAAACATGTGAAGTTTTTGAACTTTCAAGACTTGTTTTCTTTTTTCTTTTATTGTTGAGAAAATTGTTGAAAAAGTCATAAACCTATTTTATGGAGAACAATTTAGTTATAAACCTTTTAATTGTACCAATTTAATCCTAAATATTTTAACGGTTTGTTAATGTAGTTCTAAAATTTTCAATTGTGTCAATTTAATCATAAACTTTTTAATGATTTGTCAATTTAAGTCTAAAATTTTTAACATTTGCCAATGTAATCCTTGTAGCCAAATATCCAAATAATATGTTTAGGACTAAATTCATATAAAGAAATTTTGATGATTAAATTGGTAAATCGTGAAAATGTTTAGGATTAAATTAGCATAAAGAAAGTATGACTAAATTGGTAAAATATAAAAAGATTTATGATTAAATTGATACAATTAACATGTTTAAGATTGAGTTGTTTTTCGTATAATAAGTTTAGGGATTTTTAGACAATTATCTCTTTACTGTTCATTAATTTTTTTCTTTTTTGAAAGAAAATATTTTATTATTCATCTTTCCTTTTCTTTTTCTGTCACAATGATCAGCATCTCCAATTACGAGCCAAACTAAAGGCCACCTTGACGCATAAAGAAGCTTACAACAACTCTATTGGAATCCTCTACTAGTTATAACCGTAATTTAAGGGAAAACAAGGATAAAACATTGTGTCTCGATTTCTCTTCTTGCTTTTATTTTCAATTTCCTTGTAATTCTACCCTAAAGCCTAACAATTACCGCTTCTCGATGGACTTAAAGACCTTCAATTTGCTAAGGTATAAAAAAAAAGGTTACACAATTAAACCTCGCAATCAAAATACGGGTGGTCGCAAACAGAGGGGCTATATATGTGTGTGTGTGTGTGTGTGTTATCTATTTTAGAAGGAATGTAATGAAAATTAATTATTTAATTAAACACGAATAAATATAAGTACATCTTCAAATTTTTAAAAAATGACACGTACGAGTGCCCTAATAATGATTAAAAAACAAATTACTCCCAAGAGAATGTCTAAAACATTCGGCGTATTCGGCACTTGGTCCCCCACCATGATTCGGACCAGAAAGTATAGTGGTCCAATTCTTCACGTTAGGCATGTTTGGCCAGAACCAATCCCTGGAAAAATCAATCAGGCTCGTCGACAGCCATTTCTACAATTTTTGCAGTCAAGCTGCACGTAATCCATCAACTAGCACTAAATGTAGATTTTGATGGCACCATAGATCTCGTGGGTTTAGGAAGTCGCGATGAATAAGATTCTCTCTCTGTTTTTTTTTTTTTTTAAAGGTCGGAAGCATTATTAATTTTTATTTAAAAACATTAAGAGTTGAAGGCTGTGTTAGAACCATAACTCATATCTTGTTATTTAGACAAGCACTGTGATTTTTAATTCGCGTGCATCTTAAATAGGCTGTAATGAAACGAATTGTAGCCATAAGGAGGAAAAAAAAAGTCTTAGCTTTATCTAGAAGCGTTCTAGTGTTGAAAAATGAAAAAGCGATCTCAAAGACATAGTTATATGTAGTATCGGACATAGAAAAGATTCCTTCTCTTAAAAGCCAGCCTACACCTTGTTTCTACCATATTTGTACATTCATTTATCGAGTATTATAAGCGTCCAGCATGGAACCTGAGACACTAGAGCCAAATTTCAACTTCTTTCATTCCGTCTTCAAGTGTTAAACTATATTTAGTTTGGATTCTTGATGTCCTTGACCTATGATCTACATGTTTTAGACAAAAAGTAAGCTTGTGCGAGAGCCTTTAACACTATTGTTGACACCTAGTTTAGAATCAAGCTTATCTGTTAAACTCATCTTTTAGAAATTAAAGATAAGCTTTAATTAGAGGGAAATTTTTTTAAAAATAATTTTTGAATTCAAAAACTCAACCGTTTGATTTTGGAGCCACTTTGTTGTTGAGAGATTGAGCGAAAATCTCCACCTGTGGAAACAAACTCAAGTCTTTCTCTATAAATAAAGAGTACGAAGCCTTGAATCGGAGGGGGGCGGTTTCTCTTTCGTCAAAGGAAAAAATAGAAAATTGAAGAGAAAAAATAGAAAAGTGTGGGGGGGGGGGGGGGCTTCTCTTCGTCGAAGGAAAAAGTGAGGAGAGTCTCTCTTGGTAAAAAAGAAAGAAAAAAGTCTTCTGAGAGGAGAAAAGTGAGAGGACAGCAAACGGGGGTTGCAAAGAGAAGAGTCAGAGAGAAAGTGACGTGAGAGAGATGTGAGAGCAAGGAGAAAAACAAAAAAAGAAAAGAAAAAGGGACTACAGTCTGTCTTCTCCGAAGCCGCTGGTGTCCGCTATTGCCCACCGTGCCTGCGCCACCCGCGTCGCCACGATTGCACCAACGCGCCCTAGCCAGCTCTGCGCCCGCCGTATGCCTCACTCGCAGCTCCGCCGGCATCCGTCCACGCTTCCCTATCCTCGTCGCGCTCCGCCAGCCCTGCGCCCGAGCACCAGCAATGCCTTAGCTTCATTTCCGCCGTCCGCCGACGCACGTCGCACCTGTATTTCGCCCGACGAAGTTGCTGCTGTGCTGATCCGAGTTTCCTCCAAAGCAACTCCCCTGTTCTGTTGTCTCTGCTATCCGTGTACTCTCTGTTGCTAAGTTTCCTTGCCACAATTGCCAACACCACAAGGGCTCGTGCTGCTGCTCCATCACCCCCCCTTGATGACCACTGCTGCTGCAACCGCGAGCTCACCCTGCTACGCCTCCACCCGCCGGTCATCAAGCCACCGTACGCCCGAGCGACGTTGGGGCTGGTCACCAAACTCCCCTAAGACGAAGTCACTACCTTGTTGCACCGCGCCGCCTGCGCTTGCGCCTCTGCCTGACGTTCGCACCAGCCCTCCTCGCCGATCAAGCCGCTGGACTCCACGCTGTCACGAAGACCCGCCTCTGCTCCGATGCCTTTGCAGATCCCACGACGGCCTCGCTTCCGATCAGCACCTGCACCTCGAGTTTCTTGGCCCGTGACTCCTTTCGCCAGTGGTCCACGCCGACACCTGCGACGCCCCCCATTGCCATCTTTCACTCGGCGCTCGACGTCTATACAGCCCCTTTTGCTACTGCAGCTACCGCCTCCGCCATTGCGCCTCAGCCCGAGCCACCATTGCTGCGACCCGCGATCCTGCTGTTTGCCGACCATCGACGCCACGCCTCCCTGCTGCTACTGCCGCCTAGTCCTCACCTGAGCTCCAACACCGGTCACTTGAGGCTTGAGAAGGGTGAATTTGGAATGGTTCCTTGCTGGTTTCCATCTTGGAGATAATTTTCCAAGCTAGGTAAAATTTTAGGTTAAATTAAGCTATTATTTGGATTTTTTAGCTTGTGGAATTGACTTGATTTGATTTATTTTTATCATTAGGAAATTTTTCATATTAAGTTATGATAATAAAAAATATTGACCCGCGAGACGTCGGGTTAGATTTTTGATTATTTCAACTTTTTATGGCAAAATTCATGAATTGCTTTGCAACATTGATTCATATTAAAATAATATGCCATTGATTACATGGATGAATTTTTATTTTGGCATGTTATTATTGTTTGCTCATCACATATCATGCATCATTTTAGGTATTTAGGTCTATACACATTTCACATTTGAAGCAACACATTTTAGTTTCTTTTTTTTTAAGACTCATGTAGAATTAGGATGATTTTCCTTTAATAAAACCAAAACAAAAAATGTTATGCATGGCATATGAGTTATAGTTTAATTTTTTTATAAAGGAAAATGCTAAAAGATAATCATTGCACCACTAAGTTACTTTCTTTTCAATAAAAAACATTACGTCATTAAAAAAACAAAAAAAAAAAAGAGATCATTTCCTTGGTTAGTTAATAGGTTAATTCATAATTAATCTCATATCATCATTGTTTAGCATAGGTTGCATATATGCATTAAAAAATGAATCACCATAAAAAAAAAAATCATAAAAGAGCATGCATGTAGAAATACCATGTCATTCATCCCATATCACGTAGCACATGCATATTTAGGATTATATAAATTAGATTGCATATATATAGTAATAAGTTTAAGTCATACCATATGATTTGCATCTCGCATGTCATTAAAATAAATTCATGCATATTAAGTTAGATTAAGATTGCATAATAATAAAAATTAGGTGTCATGTCATTTAGAAATCATGTTTAGAGCATGCATTTTTATTAACGTTTTTTTTTTATTGAATATTATTTTATTGATTGTGCACCCACATGACCACCATTTACATGTTAGTAGCTTAAGTTTAAATTAATCAACATTGCCTGCAAAATATTTTTAAAATAAAAGGTACCGAAAGGGCGTTAGACTAATCTAGCGTAATCATTGTTAGAGAAATCTCTCTAGAGTGTTTTGAAGCTGACAAAACGTTTCTATCAGTCTAGTCTGGAAGCTGTTCAGACCCTTGTACTTAGAGTCTGAAGACTTTCAGATCACCAGACTCAGCACACAAGACTCAAGACTCAAGACTATTCTCATTGATAGTTTCTAATCTAGCGACGAAGGCAATCCAGAGCTAAAGTGTTTGGTTAAGGATTTGGTCTTATCGACTGGAGAAGATCTCTTGGCTGGATTTGATATAACGGATTAATTATTCGAAATCAAGATCGTTTGAAGATCCGATGATTGACGAAATATTCTTGGAAGGTTCTATTCTTGGAAACCAAGATCCTGATTGTATGGGCGAACATGATTGATGGGCTACCGACATGTTCCTTTAATAGCTCGAATGACCTTCTTAATTGATTCTGTCCAACGGGAAGATTGGAAGAATTCCTTTGGTAAGTGCCAATGGGTATGATGGCATAAAGGAGTATAAAAAGAAGACGTTCCAGTTATTCTAGTAAGTGCTCGATAGAGAAATTCCAGAGTCTAAAGCTCCTTGATTATTAGTCGATTCATATTGAGCGAAACTGTACACACAAAGAGAGTCTATACTTAGTGATACCCTGAGAGAGTGTGGTAGATCTTCTACACCAAGAAATCAAGGAAGAACAGTGCTGTAATATCTCTTTGTTCATAGTGGAATCCAGCTAGTAGGCTGTCAGTGCAGAAGAGTGGACGTAGGCTTGAAATAAGCCGAACCACTATAAACCTCGTGTTCAATTTTCTCTTCCCTACTCTCAGTCTTACTTTGATTGATGTTTGTTTATTGACGAGGAAAAATTGTCTCATTTCTATCAATTGTCTAGTATTGTGCGATTATCATTAGAAATTACTCATTATACCTATTCACCCCCCTCTAGGTACTTATACTAGTCATATCAATTGGTATTAGAGCTCGTGTACTCACTTTATTTGAAGTGTTTTACTTCAAAGTAAAAGATCCATGGCTAGTATGCTAGCTCCAGGGCTGGTGGAAGGTCAAAGCAATACCAGACCTCCTTACTTTGATGGAAATGACTACAACATCTGGAAAAACAAAATGAAAGCATTTCTTCGATCAAAGGATCCTCTGGAATGGGACGTTGTAGAAAAAGGAATCACTCCTAAAGTTGCATCCATCTCAGAAAGAGGGAAATAAACTGTTGAGACCAGCGAAATTTCTCAGGAAGAGATAATCAAGAGACAAACTCTTGATGCAAAAGCTATATATTCTTTATATTGTGCCTTGTCACCTACTGAATATAACAAAATATCTTCTTGTGTTACAGCAAAAGAAGTCTGGGATAGGTTACATATCACCTATGAAGGAACTGATCAAGTAAAAGAGACTAGAATCAACATCCTTCTCGGTCAATATGAAGCCTTCAAAATGAGACCTGGAGAATCTATAACTGACATGTTTAGCCGTTTTACAGAAATTGTAAATGGTCTTGAAAATCAAGGACAACCAATTTCTGATCCCATGAAGGTAAACAAGCTACTGCGTGGACTCTCCAAGGATTGGAATCACATAAAGACTTCAATAAGAGAGACGCAAAGAATCATGCCACTATCTGTCGATGAGCTGGTTGGAACTCTTCAGTCTTATGAAGTGGAACGAATTAACAAAGACGAAGATCCAAAAGGTAAGAAATCCATTGCATTAAAATCAAATGATGATTCTGATGCTACAGATTCTAAAGATGATATGGACAATGAGGAGCTTGCTCTCATGATAAGAATATTCAGAAAGCTTAATAGAAAAGGAAGAAGATTCAACTCAAAAAAACAAAACTTTCAAAGACAACAGACCAAGTTTATTGATGATGATGAATCAAACAAAGATATAGTTTGCTTTGAATGTAAGAAAAAGGGACATATCAAACCCAACTGTCCCCTTCTAAAGAAGAAGAAAGGAAAAGCTGAAAAGCCTCGAAAGGCTCTCAAAGCCGAAACCTGGAGTGATACAGAGTGTGAAGGAAGTGATGATGAATATGCCAATTTGTGTCTGATGGCGCAATCAGACTCAGACTCAAACTCTGAATCAGACTCAAACAGTGAATTTGAGGTAAGTAATTTTAAAATTCCTGTCAAGGTTTCTGAGTATATTGATGAGCTGTGTTTTAGTCTTAAGACTTCTCTTAAAAGGATTTCCGAACTTAAAAAAGAAAACGCTGCTCTAAAACAACAGGAAAATGTGTTGAAAGAAAGCGTTAAATGTTTAGACATGAATGTTTCTACTCTTAAAGAAAGTGAAGAAAATATTTTGAAAGAAAATGCTCTTTTAAAAATTGACTCATCAAATATTTCAAAGAAATTTTCAATAGGGTCCGAAAAACTTGAAAAAATTCTTTCAGCTCAAAAACCTTATTTCAATAAGTCTGGTTTAGGTATGACTGCGGAAACTATTCCCTTGATTGATTTTCCTAAAGTAAAAGAAAGAATCAAGCAAAGACCCTCAAGAGAGGTCTACAAAAATCATTTCAAGAAGGTTTTTGTAAAGTCTGTAGGTTGAAATGCTCTCAGGTGTTCAAAATGCAATAGCCCGGATCACTTTGAAAAAGAGTGTCCTATGGTTTGGAAACCTGTTAAGAAAACATGGGCTAATACTGTTTATCTTACTAACACCAATGGACCCAAGAAAATATGGGTACCAAAGAAAACTTGAGACTCTCTTTTAAATGCAGGTCTCCATCAAAGAAAAGGTAAAGTGGTATCTGGACACTGGATGTTCAAGACATATGACAGGAGACTCAAATTGCTTTATAAAGCTCGTTCAAGTAAATGGTGGAAAAGTCTCATTTGGTGGAAACATCAAAAGAAGAATTGTGGGATTTGGAACTGTGAAAATTGGAAATATCACAATAAGTAATGTTTCCCTAGTAGAAGGACTCAATTATAATCTTCTCAGCATAAGCCAACTATGTGATACTGATTTTAAGATCTTCTTTCAAGAAGGAATATGTTCTGGAATCAATAAAGACTCTACTCAGTCTTTTATGGGTCGAAGGCATGGAAATATCTATCTTCTGGATATGAAACCGGATGAATCGCAATGCTTAATTTCAATTCAAGACAAAGCAAGCTTGTGGCACAGAAAGCTTGGTCACATCAATATGAAGCAGATAGCCAAAATCTCATCAAAGCAGCTTGTTCGTGGTCTACCCAATTTATCATACCAAAAGTCTGATCTATGCACTCCATGTATAATGAGAAAGCAGGTAAGAAATTCATTTAAGCCAATAAATCATGTCTCTACTAATCATGTACTGCAGCTGTTGCATATGGATTTCTTCGGACCAACCAGAACCCAGAGCATTGGAGGTAAGAAATATTGCCTAGTAATCGTGGACGATTACTCTCGATTTACTTGGGTATATTTCCTTGCAAGTAAGTCTGAAACCTTCTCGTATTTTGAAAAATTTGCTAAAAATGTTCAAAATGAAACAGGATATGTTATTTCAAGTATAAGAACAGACCATGGAGGTGAATTTGAAAATCAAGATTTTACAAAATTTTGTGATGAATCTGGCTTCAAGCATGTGTTCTCCTCTCCATACACTCCTCAACAAAATGGAGTTGTGGAAAGAAAGAATAGATCTCTTCAAGAAATGGCTAGAACTCTTTTAATTGAAAGTAAGATTTCTTCACAATTTTGGGCTGAATCTGTTTCAACAGCGTGCTATATCATAAATAGTCTTTTTAAGACCTATTCTAGAGAAAACCCCTTATGAGTTATTCAAAGGTAAGAAGCCTATTGTTTCATACTTTCATGTGTTCGGTTGCAAATGCTTTATATTGAAAAATGCAAAAGATCGAGTTGGTAAGTTTGAAGAAAGATCAGATGAAGGCATCTTCCTTGAATATTCTACATCAAGCAAAGCCTACAGAGTCTATAATAAGAAGAGTCAATCAGTGGATGAATCAATGAATGTCAAATTTCAAGATTCAAGCAAAATGAATCCAGTCAGACTCAACATGAAGAATCTGAACCTGCTCCAGACTCTTCAAAGCTTACATCTCAAGAAGCATCTCAGACTCTAGAAGAGCAGCATCAAGTTGTTCGTGAAGATTCAAGTAAAGAAAGAGATCATCAATCAGACAAATCAACCAGTAACTGGAAGCATAAGTCTAGTCATCCTAAAGATCTCATTATTGGCGAAATTAATGAAGGAATTCGCACCAGATCCAAAAGGCGTGAAGAGTCTAGTGCTGTGGCACTTGTTTATGAAATATAACCCAAAAGCATAGAAGAAGCTTTATCAGATGAAAGCTGGATTGAAGCTATGCAAGAAGAGCTCAAGCAATTCAGTATCAATGATGTCTGGGAATTGACTCCTAAACCAAAAGGTAAATCTGTTATTGGAGCTAAATGGGTTTTCAAGAACAAGATGAACGAGAAAGGAAAAGTCATAAGAAACAAAGCAAGACTCGTGGCCAAGGGATATATGCAAGAAGAAGGGATAGACTATGATGAGACCTACGCTCCAATAGCAAGGTTAGAAGCTATTCGATTATTGCTTCCTTCTGCTTGTTATAAAAATTTCAGGTTATTCCAAATGGACGTCAAAAGTGCCTTCCTTAATGGATTTATCCATGAGGAAGTTTATGTGGAACAACCACCAGGGTTTGAAGACCCAAAGAAACCAGACTCAGTCTTCAGACTGAAAAATGCCTTGTATGGTTTAAAGCAAGCACCTCGAGCTTGATACGACAGACTAAGTAAGTTTTTAATACATAATGGTTTTGTCAAAGGTAAAGTAGATACTACTCTATTTATCGAAAAGGAAAACAAAAGCTTTCTACTTGTTCAAATATATGTGGATGATATTATTTTTGGTTTTTCTAATGAAAGTCTGTGTAAGAAATTCTCTAACTCTATGCAGGATGAGTTTGAAATGAGTATGATGGGAGAGTTAACATTCTTTCTTGGACTTCAAGTAAAACAATTGAAGGAAGGAACTTTCATTCATCAAGAAAAATATGCTAATGATCTTGTCAAAAGGTTTGGACTGGAAAAATGCAAAAAGACCGACATACCAATGTCAAGTTCTTTGAAGATAGACAAAGATGAAGAAGGGAAGAAAGTTGATCAAAAGCTGTACAGGAGTATCATCAGTTCACTTCTTTATCTTACTGCCTCTAGACTTGACATTTTGTTGAGTGTGTGCATCTGTGCTAGGTTTCAATCAGACCCTAGAGAATCTCATCTCAGTGCTGCGAAACGGATTATTAAATACATTGCTTCATCTTCAAGTATCGGTCTTTGGTATCTTAAGAAGGGAGACTTTAATCTTCTTGGATATTTAGACGCAGATCTAGCCGGTTGTAGAGTTGATAGAAAGAGCACCTCGGGAACTTGCCAATTGCTTGGGAACATGACAGTGTCTTGGTTTCAAGGAAACAAAACACTGTGACTCTCTCTACAACAAAAACAGAGTATGTAGCTCTTAGAAGTTGTTGTTCGCAAATTCCGTGGATAAAACAATGGCTACAAGACTTTGGAATTGAAGACTCATGCACTGAGATTAGATGTGACAGCACCAGCGCAATCAATCTTACTAAAAATCCAATCCTTCACTCAAGGGCAAAGCATATAGAGATTCGCCATCACTTCATTAGAGATCATGTTCAAAATGGAGAAATCTCGATTCAATTTGTTGAGTCAAAGAGCCAACTAGCGGATATATTCACAAAGCCTTTGGAGAAGAATCAATTCGATATCATTCGTTCCAAACTCAACATTTTGAAGCTTGAGGAAATCAAAATCTAGAGACTTTCAGACTCTCAGACTCAATCATTCACGGTCATAGACTGTAAGTTGTTTTAATATTCAATCTCGAAAAGGTACGATCTTTCGTTCAGTTATATTTGATTTATCTTTAATTTCCGAGAAAAGCAGAATCTTGTCTTTTAAAAAAGATAACCTCTATTAAAAAGGCAGTTATCGTTTTTAAAAATGGACGACTGTTCACTTTCCTTTATGTCGATTGGTTTTTTCCTTTCTTTAACTGGGTTATATACAGTAAGTTGTCTTCTTCGCTTAACTCCAAAACCCTAAGAAGGCATTCTCCTCCCAATCCTGTCTCGATTTCGTGTTCATCTTTGAGAAAGTTGTCATCTTTTCTTGGGAAAGCGAGTCAAAGCATCTTTCAACGACAAGAAACGATGTCTTCTTCTAGAAGGTCTTCAAGAATCGCAAGCAGGGGACCACAAAGAATGAGGGAGGGTCCTACCCATTTCGATCTCACCGAGGAAGAAGAGTTATCGAGACAGCAACAGAGCCCGATTCACTCTCAACCACGTCAATATCCATTATCTACCCCACAGAGTGTGGATCAACTACCACAGGAAGAAATAATCGAGGAAGCAGACCATGTAAGAGTCCAAAAACCCTCTTTTATTATAAGCTCTATCGTGCTTTGAAAAGCATAGGCACACCACTGAACTATGTGGATGCCTTCCTTAAAGACAAAGGGTATAAAAATGAGTATATCTTTTTGCGACGGATGGAGAATTTGGGAATTGCTTCCAAAGGAAAGGCTGAGGAAGCACTTGCGAACATTCCAAGTGACCCTCGTGTAGGGGGATTTAATCCAATTGATGGGAATGACGATGATAAACTGTTTAGAGAATTCCAACCCAGGATGGGTGTTGCTGCGAAAGTGAAGGGAAAAAGATTGGAGTTGTTCAAATCAAAGGAACACTGAAGGATCTATTCTTCAAATTGTTGAAACGGGGGGTAATAAACCTCAGGAGCGTTGATTTTGATTTTCTGGATGCCATCAATGTGAACTTAAAGGAGAAGTTCAATCTGCTTCAACTAGAGCAATTTTGCTCTGACACCACAGACAGCTATGCACAATTGACAACATATTTATATTCGAATCTCAGCTTTTTAGATGCAAATAGAATATCCTTCAGTGTTCGAGACCAAGACTATGAGGTAGATGTAGACATGTTGGCAGACATAATTGGAGTTGAAAAAGGATGATATCAACCGATCAAGGTTTCAATCGCTCGTACCACACTGGAACTTGTCAAAGACAGGAGTACAGAAGGAAGAGTTACCTACACAAGAATGCATGCCATCAACATCTTACTGCACAAAATCGTGATCAACTGTCTCAGGCCAAAATCAACATCCAAGACAGACGTGTCTAATTCTGAGGCGAAATTGATGTACGCGATCAATTCAGGGAAGAAGTTCTCTCTTCCTCACACCATTCTCTTCCACATGTACAGAGCAATGGTGAAGGATAAGGGCCAGTTGCCTTACTCAGGTCTTGTGACTAAGATCTTCAGACACTTGAACATTGAACCTCCACATACTCTTTGTGTTCGACCATGCGACAAAATGGTGGTGGGTTTGAAAATGCTGACAAAAATGCATCTGAAAGAGCTTGATAAGGCAATGGAGAAGTTCAAAGTGAAAACTCCAGTTAAATCTCATCCAGTCTCTTCTGCGTCGTAAAGGAAAGGGAAGAAGCCCATGGGTGCTCCATCCAAAAAGAAAAGAGCTCTAATCTTAGAGGATGAAGATGAAGAGGATGAACTCACTATCTCTGCCTTGGCTTTGAAAAGACTCAGTCGTTCTGTATCCGAATCAATGGAACGACAAGAGAAAATAAAAGAAGCAGAGGAACAAGAACATAGAGAAGCAGAGGAGAGAGAAGAGAAAGAAAAAGAAGAAGAGGAGAAAGAAGTTGAAGAAGAAGAAGAAGCAGTCAAAGAAAAGTCTGCAGATGAAGCTGGAGAGAAAGGCAATCAAGATTCTACTGAGCATGACCATCACTATTCCCCAAATGAGGCCTTAGAAACAGGGGGAGATGACAAGCAAGGAAGGACTACACTATATCCTGATCACAGTGAAGGTGTGAGTCGCTCGCAAGCAAATCCAGAAGATATTCAGGCTTCTCAAATGCCTGAGGAAGGACATGACACCTCAACGCTAAATTTGCGCGATTACACCGAAGTTCCATCGTCTGCCTTCACTCCATCTGATAGAGCAAATGCCAGCACGCAGACGGACAATACCGTAGATTTTCGTCATATCCTTGATCTTCTTCTGGCAATGCAGGGTCAAATATATGCTTTGGAATGTGAACTTCAAGTCCTGAAGAATTCTGGACAAGTGTCTTCTGTTACCCTGTCGGATCAAATACAAGACCTCGCTCATCAAATTCAAGCAAATGCCAAAGGAGTAGAGGTGACTCGTCTAAGGGAAGACTTGAAGAGGCTGGAAGGCGTCGTACAGTCGATGGGAGATTTCCAGCTTGTGCACGTTCTCAAGTAGACTTGACTCTTTCTCACCTTTTTAATGATGACAAAAAGGGGGAGAATGACCAGCTTTGAACTGAACTAAACTTTGACTTTAAATCTGTTTTTAATTTTAGTATTGTTTGGATACTTATTTTGAGTATGACTTGGGTGTGGTGGACTTAGTGAATTTGACTGACTTGAGTGTGTGGATTTGAAGTTGACTGCTGCATTTATATATCAAGTTATGGCTTTACTCATGAAAGACTAACCCATTTTCTGTGGATGCAGAATCTAGTTGAGTTATTAATATTTATGAGATATCCATATTGCTTGAGTAATGTTTTTGCAGGTCAAAGTTGTTCAAATCTACAGGAAAGTTTTGTCACCGTAAAAAAAGGGGAGATTGTTGGAGAAATCTCTCTAGAGTGTTTTGAAGCTGACAAAACGTTTCTATCAGTCTAGTTTGGAAGCTGTGCAGACCCTTGTACTTAGAGTCTGAAGACTTTCAGATCACCAGACTCAGCACACAAGACTCAAGACTCAAGACTATTCTCATTGACAGTTTCTAATCTAGCGACGAAGGCGATCCAGAGCTAAAGTGTTTGGTTAAGGATTTGGTCTTATCGACTGGAGAAAATCTCTTGGCTGGATTTGATATAACGGATTAATTATTTGAAATCAAGATCGTTTGAAGATCCGATGATTGACGAAATATTCTTGGAAGGTTCTATTCTTGGAAACCAAGATCCTGATTGTATGAGCGAACATGATTGATGGGCTATCGACATGTTCCTTTAATAGCTCGAATGACCTTCTTAATTGATTCTGTCCAACGGGAAGATTGGAAGAATTCCTTTGGTAAGTGCCAACGGGTATGATGGCATAAAGGAGTATAAAAAGAAGACGTTCCAGTTATTCTAGTAAGTGCTCGATAGAGAAATTCCAGAGTCTAAAGCTCCTTGATTATTAGTCGATTCATATTGAGCGAAACTGTACACACAAAGAGAGTCTATACTTAGTGATACCTTGAGAGAGTGTGGTAGATCTTCTACACCAAGAAATCAAGGAAGAACAATGCTGTAATATCTCTTTGTTCATAGTGAAATCCAGCCAGTGGGCTGTCAGTGCAGAAGAGTAGACGTAGGCTTGAAATAAGCCGAACCACTATAAACCTCATGTTCAATTTTCTCTTCCCTACTCTCAGTCTTACTTTGATCGTTGTTTGTTTATTGACGAGGAAAAATTGTCTCATTTCTATCAACTGTCTAGTATTGTGCGATTATCATTAGAAATTACTCGTTATACCTATTCACCCCCCTCTAGGTACTTATACTAGTCATATCAATCATGTCCCCAGACCTACTGAATCTCTGGTTCGCAATAGTAAAGTATTCTCCCATACTTTACTTGGGTTTTTAACCAACCCTAATTGGTTAGTGGAGGCTCCAAATTAAATATAATTGCATGTTTAAATAGATTAATTATTTAACATCAAGTCGCGATTGGTAGGACTTGGGAGGGTCCGTGCCAAGTCTTCGGACTTAGTAATCCATTAGCCTTGTTTAGGTAATTAGCCCTCGAAAATTTAGGTCGCAACAACTATCAGTAAAATTGTTCTTCTGAGATTGGGGCAGAATGCAAACCTATCTAACTGATGCTCTTTCTGGTCTACTTTGGTCTTCAGATATTGCAATACGATGCAATTTGACTTGGTGAAAAGAGGAGGCATAAGCAATTACCAGTGTGACTTCGTACATTGTAGTGAAGAAAGTAATTTTTTTGCCAAGTAGTCAACAAAAGGTAGTCCGGAATCTATTTTCTTGAAAACATTTTAGTTAATGCAAAAGAGTATTGTCGATCAGTGAGTAAAAATCAAAAAACCAATACAAACAATGTATATTGGAGACGAGACATTGAGATGGGGCCGGAAAGACCATTGTTCAAACACCGACAAATGGGAAAAAAAATCTAAAAGTTTTGTAGAGAGCACGGTTCTTGTCATTACTCAGATGCAATTGTAGATCTTAGGAAATCAGCGAAGTGTTCATACTCTCAGTTACTTCGATTGCTTCATGGAAAAGCAAATGATTCTACTTTGTGTTTATAGAAACATTTAAGCAGCAAAATAAACTCTCAATAGTATAACAAGATTCAAATAGAAAAGTATGCTAGAATCTTATGGAATTGACACACCCACTGATAAATGAATCAATATTTGTCACGATGACTTGTATTGAATGATCTTTCAGTGATATTCTCGAAAAGAAGATCGACAGGTGACCAGAAGCTCAAACAAGAACAACACAGGAAAAACAACGTAGAGCAGGTTTAATCCATGTATTAAATGTTGCTTCACCAAAAAGCATCGATCCCATCGCTTCTGCACTGTACCACAAGTTCTTATCAAGGATAACTTCAGATGCAGCTAATCGTACTACATGGTTAGGCCTTCTTTCCTGTGCCTTTTGCTCCTTAGTTTCTTGTGCAACCACCATGAGTATCAGTCCATTCTGATCCACATCCATAGCAAAACTGAACCTGGCACCTGCAATTGCAAGACACCAAGGAACAACAACAAAGCTCACAAAAAGTAGAAAAGAATGAATAATTGAACATTCGCAAACTCAGGTACCACTAACTTTGCCGAAGGATTAATAATAAAACACTAACCAGCAGGATCTTCAATACCAGCCAGTGACAGAATTAAGCAAAGTGGCCACAGTGCTACTTATATAAAGATAGTGTAGTTTTGAATATCACTGATAAGGCTTGATGATTTATGAAACGTCCTATGCTTAATTATCAAACTACATACTGACCACCGCCTAGTCAAGCAGATTTCACACTGAATTCAAGCGTATTTTAACCATTAAAATTTGATGAATAAAGCGGAGACCTAGTACTTGAATTACATTAACAAGAGCTCATCTGCCTTTTATGTCATTTGAATTTTGAAACCCACAATCGATGACAATTCTTTTGTAAAAATGGAAGATTCCCTCTAAAATCTTTTCGCCAACTACACACAAGCAACGTCTCTGCGACATCTATAGGATCTCAACAAAGAAGCTGTAATGTGTCAAGCTTCTTGATTTGGCTTGATAAATGATTTGCTAACAAGTAAATCTTTTCAGGGAACGTATCACGAAACTGCAAATGATGTGAGCACAGCCCTAAATCCTCTCCACATAAATTTGCATTTGGGGCATCTTTCTCATTTCCTCTCCTTTGCAAGCTCCCTCACAATGAGATCCTCAATCCCTCTCTCATCTTCATTCAGTGACTGAAACTCCTCGCATGACACGCTAGCGTGCCACGGCACGGAACACTCGGCGCAGAACAACCTATGGCAATATGGGCGCTCACTCTCTCTAATCACCTGCCCATCATCATAGTCCATGATCAAAAGGGCTGAGCGGTTCTGGAAAGGGTGATAGAACTTCTGCGAGTCGAGAAACATTGCCTCGCACAGCGATTTCTGCCCGATGTAGAGAACATTCTCAGGGAGGATTTGCCTGCAAAAATTAATCTGTAGGACACCCTTGCACTCCAATCTTGGGCATTTCATGGTGGTGAGTGTTGGTGTTTGTTTCGATAAACGAAGCATATGTGCATAAGTAAATTAAAATCAAAGTTTGATGGGAGCGGAAGTAAAAACGCTCATACACGTGTTTCCAAAGCATTTTTCGTGCATTTTAACAAAAATACATAGAAGAGCTAAATGGGCTAATCATATTAACCTTGTATTATGCTTCAAATTTGGTTTTGACATTCTTCGGGTTCTGAGCACGAATGTCTGATGTCCTTGTAGCAATGGTTCTGACATTCTTTAGACTCTGATCACGAATGTCCGACGCCTTCTGTTAACACCGGTTCTTCTAAGCACAAACGTTCAATGTGTTGGAGAAATCTTTCCAGAATATTTTGAAGCTGACAAAACATTTCTATCAGTCTAAGTCTGGATATCGATAGTTAAAGTCTCAAGAATTTATAGTCTCAAGACTTTGTTATCTCAAGACTTAAGACTCAAGACTCAAGACTCAAAATTATTCTCACTGACAGTCTTTCTAATCCAGTGTTGAAGGAAATCCAAAGTCGAGGTTTATGGTTGAGGATTTGATCCTATCCTCTGGAATAGATTTTTTGGTTGGATAATCATTTTGGATTCTTTAATTCTTATCTAAGATCGATTGAAGATCCGATGGTCAACGAAATAATCTTGGATTATTCTATTCTTGGAAACCGAGATCCTGATTGTATGGGCGAACAGGATTGATGGGCTATCATCAGATTCCTTAAATAGCTCGGATGATCTTCTTGATTGATTCCATCCAACGGGTAGATTGGAGGAATTCCTTTGGTAAGTGCCAACGGCTATGATGGCATGAAGGAGTATAAAAGGAAGACGTTCTAGTTGTTTTAAGTGTGTGATCGATAGAAAAATTCCAGAGTCTGAAGATCCTTGATTGTTAGTTGAGACTGAGCTAAATTGTATACTGAGAGTGTTTATACTTGGTGACGCCTTGAGTGAGTGTGGTAGATCATCTACACCTAGAAATCAAGGAAGATCAACACTGTAACAACTCTTTGATTATAGTGGAATCCAGCCAATCGGCTGTCAGTGCAGAAGAGTGGACGTAGGCTTGAATCAAGCCGAACCACTATAAACCGAGTGTTCAATTCTCTCTTTCCCTTACTCAGTCTTGCGATTGAATTTTTAACTGTTGCAAATTCTCTAATTGTTTAAATATCGTGCAAGCTTTGAGAAATTTTTTTGTATACCTATTCACCCCCCCTCTAGGTACTCGTACTAGCTATCTCAATTGGTATCAGAGCCCGTGTTCTTACTTTGTTTGAAGTGTTTTACTTCAGAGTAAAAGATCCATGGCTAGTATGCTAGCACCGGGGCTGATGGAGGGGCAAAGCAATACCAGACCTCCCTACTTCGATGGAAAGGATTACAACATCTGGAAGAACAAGATGAAAGCTTTCCTACGATCAAAGGATCCTCTGGAATGGGACGTAGTGGAAAAAGGAATCACTCCTGCTGCTGCATCAATCACTGAAAGAGGGAAAGAAACTGTTGAAACCAGCGGAATGTCTCAAGAAGAAATAAACAAGAGACAAGCACTCGATGCTAAAGCAATTTATTCCTTATATTGTGCTTTGTCACCAACTGAATATAACAGAATATCTTCTTGTGTCACAGCAAAAGAAGTCTGGGACAGGTTACATATCACTTATGAAGGGACAGATCGAGTGAAGGAGACCAGAATTAACATTCTTCTTGGTCAATATGAATCCTTCAAAATGAAACCAGGAGAATCTATAACTGACATGTTTAGTCGTTTTACAGATATTGTCAATGGTCTTGAGAACCAAGGACAAAAAATTTCTGATCCCATGAAGGTGAACAAGCTTCTTCGTGGACTCTCCAAGGATTGGAATCATATAAAGACTTCAATAAGAGAGACGCAAAGAATCATGCCATTATCTGTAGACAAACTGATTGGAACTCTTCAGTCTTACGAAGTGGAACGAATTAATGAAGACGAAGATCCAAGAGGTAAGAAATCTATTGCACTAAAATCAAATGATGATTCTGATGATGCAGATTCTGAAGATGATATGGATGATGAGGAGCTCGCCCTCATGATAAGAAGATTCAGAAAACTGAATAGAAAAGGCAGAAGGTTCATCCCAAAGAAACAAAGTTCTCAGAGACAGCAGACCAAGTCTGTTGATGATGAGGAACCAAACAAAGAAGTAGTTTGCTTCGAATGTAAAAAGAAGGGACACATCAGACCCAACTGTCCTCTTCTGAAAAAGAAAAGAGGAAAAGCTGAGAAATTACGAAAAGCTCTTAAAGCCGAAACCTGGAGCGATACAGAGTGTGAAGAAAGTGATGAGGAATATGCCAACCTGTGTCTAATGGCGCAATCAGACTCAGACTCTGGATCAGACTCAGACAGTGAATTTGAGGTAAGTGATTATAAAATCCCTGTCAAAGTCTCTAAATATATTGATGAGTTATGTTTTAGTCTTAAGACTTCTCTTAAAAGGATTTCCGAACTTAAAAAGGAAAACTCAGTTTTAAAACAAAAGGAAAACATTTTAGAAGAAAAGGTAAAAAATTTAGACTTGAATGTTTCTACTCTTAAAGAAAGTGAAGACAATCTTTCAAAAGAAAATGCTTTCTTAAAAACTGATTTATCAAATATTTCAAAGAAATTTTCAATAGGGTCCGAAAAACTTGAAAAAGTCCTTTCAATCCAAAGACCTTACTTTAATAAGTCGGGTCTAGGTATGACAACTGAAACAATCCCTTTGATTGATTTTCCGAAAGTAAAAGAAAGAATTAAGAAAATACCATCGAGAGAGGCTTATAAAAATCATTTCAAAAGAGTTTTTGTAAAGCCTGTAGGTCGAAATGCTTTAAGGTGTTCTAAGTGTAACAGTCAGGATCATTTTGAAAAAGAGTGTCCTATGGTTTGGAAGCCTGTTAAGAGAGTATGGCCTAATAATGCTCATCCTACTAACACGAAAGGACCCAAGAAAATTTGGATACCAAAGAAAGCTTGAGACTCTTTTTTGAATGCAGGTCTCTGTCAAAAAGAAGGTAAAGTGGTATCTTGACAGCGGATGCTCAAGACACATGACAGGAGACTCAAAATGTTTCATAAAGCTTATTAAAGTAAATGGTGGAAAAGTTTCATTCGGAGGAAATAGCAAAGGAAGTATTGTGGGATTCGGAATTGCGAAAATTGGAAATCTCACAATAAGCAATGTCTCTCTAGTGGAAGGACTCAACTACAATCTACTCAGCATTAGCCAATTGTGTGATACTAGTTACAAGATCTTTTTTCAAGAAGGCATATGTTCTGGAATTAGCAAAGATTCGACTCAGTCATTCATGGGTCGAAGGCATGGAAACATCTACCTCCTTGATGTAAAGCCAAATGAAGAACAATGCTTAATCTCAATTCAAGATGAAGCAATTCTATGGCACAGAAAACTTGGCCATATCAACAAGAAGCAATTAGCCAAAATCTCTTCAAAGCAGCTTGTTCGAGGTCTACCTAAACTGCCATACCAAAAGTCTGACTTATGCACTCCATGCATTCTGGGAAAGCAGGTAAGAAATTCATTTAAGCAAATAAATCATGTATCTACTAATCATGTAATACAGTTGCTTCATATGGATCTCTTCGGACCAACAAGAACCCAGAGCATTGGAGGTAAGAAATATTGTCTAGTAATTGTAGATGATTACTCTCGTTTTACCTGGGTATATTTTCTTGCAAATAAATCAGAAACCTTTTCGTACTTTGAAAAGTTTGCTAAAAAGGTACAAAATGAAAAAGGATGTGCTATTTCTAGTATAAGAACAGATCATGGAAGTGAATTTGAAAATCAAGATTTTACGAGATTTTGTGATAAATCTGGTATTAATCACATGTTTTCCTCTCCGTATACTCCAGAGCAAAATGGAGTTGTGGAAAGAAAGAATAGATCTCTTCAAGAAATGGCTAGAACACTTTTAATTGAAAGTAAAATTTCTTCACGATTTTGGGCTGAAGCTGTTTCAACTGCTTGTTATATTATAAATAGAGTCTTTCTAAGACCTATTCTTGATAAAACCCCCTATGAATTATTCAAAGGTAAGAAGCCTATTGTTTCATACTTTCATGTGTTCGGTTGCAAATGCTTTATTTTGAAAAATGCAAATGATCGAGTTGGTAAGTTTGAAGAAAGATCAGATGAAGGCATCTTCCTTGGATATTCTACATCAAGCAAAGCCTGCAGAGTCTACAACAAAAAAAGCCAGTCTGTGGAAGAATCAATGAATGTCAAATTCCAAGACTCAGTGCAAGATGAATCCAGCCAGACTCAGTACGAAGAGACTGAATCCGCTCTAGATCTTCAAATGTCTACATCTCAAGAAGCATCTCAGATTCTGGAAGTCCATCATCAAGACGCTCATGGAGAATCAAATAAAGAAAGAGATCATCAACCTGGTAACTGGAAGCACAAATCCAGTCATCCCAAAGATCTTATTATTGGCGAACTTAATGAAGGAATCCGCACCAGATCAAAAAGGCATGAAGAATCTAGTGCTGTGGCTCTCATCTCCGAAATTGAACCAAAAAGCATATAAGAAGCTTTATCTGATGAAAGCTGGATCGAAGCTATGCAAGAAGAGCTTAGACAGTTCAACATCAATGATGTCTGGGAATTGACATCTAAACCAAAAGGTAAAACTGTTATTGGAACCAAATGGGTATTCAGGAACAAAATGAACGAAAAAGGAAAAGTCGTACGAAACAAAGCAAGACTTGTGGCCAAAGGGTATACGCAAGAAGAAGGAATAGATTATGACGAGACTTACGCACCCGTTGCAAGGTTAGAAGCTATTCGTCTATTACTTGCGTTTGCTTGTTACAAAAATTTCAGGTTATTCCAAATGGACGTCAAAAGTGCTTTCCTAAATGGATTTATCCATGAGGAAGTTTATGTGGAACAACCGCCTGGATTTGAAGACCCAAAGAAGCCAGACTCAGTCTTCAGACTGAAAAAGGCTCTGTATGGTCTAAAGCAAGCACCTCGAGCTTGGTACGACAGACTAAGTAAGTTTTTATTACAAAATGGTTTTGTCAAAGGTAAAGTAGATACTACCTTGTTTATCAAAAAGGAAAACAAAAACTTTTTACTTGTTCAAATATATGTTGATGACATTATTTTTGGATCCTCTAATGAAAGTCTTTGCAAGAAATTTTCTAAGTTTATGCAGGATGAATTTGAAATGAGTATGATGGGAGAATTAACATTCTTTCTTGGACTCCAAGTGAAACAAATGAAGGAAGGAACTTTCATCCATCAAGAAAAATATGCGAATGATCTTGTCAAAAGGTTTGGATTGGAAAAATGCAAAAAGATCGACATACCAATGTCATGCTCTCAGAAGATAGACAAGGATGAAGAAGGAAAGAAAGTAGATCAAAAGCTGTACAGGAGCATGATCGGTTCACTTCTTTATCTTACTGCTTCTAGACCTGATATTTTGTTTAGTGTTTGTATCTGTGCTAGGTTTCAATCAGATCCTAGAGAATCACATCTCATTGCCGTAAAACGAATTATCAAATACGTTGCTTCATCTTCAAGCATCGGTCTTTGTTATCCAAAGAGGGGAGACTTTAATCTTCTAGGATACTCAGATGCAGATCTGGCCGGTTGCAGAGTCGATAGAAAGAGCACTTCTGGAACTTGTCAACTACTTGGAAACAGAACAGTGTCTTGGTTTTCGCGGAAGCAAAGCACTGTAGCTCTTTCAACGACAGAAGCAGAGTATGTAGCTCTTGGAAGCTGCTGTTCGCAAATTCTATGGATAAAACAACAGCTACAAGACTTTGGCATTGAAGACTCATGCACAGAAATCAGATGTGACAACACCAGCGCTATCAATCTCACCAAAAATCCAATCCTTCACTCAAGAGCAAAGCATATTGAGATTCGTCATCACTTTATTAGAGATCATATTCAAAATGGAGAAATCTCGATTCAATTTGTTGATTCAAAAAGTCAACTAGCGGACATATTCACAAAGCCTTTGGAGAAGAATCAGTTCGACTTTATCCGCTCGAGACTCAACATTTTGAAGCTTGAAGAAGTTAAAGTCTAGAGACTCACCAACTCTAAGACTCTGATCTCTTAGACTCTAAATCCTGAGACTCAATCATTCTTGGCTATAGACTGTAAGTTGTATTTCATCTAAAAGGTACTAACTGTCATTTAGTTATATTAACTCGAAAAGGCACGATCTTTTGTTTAATAATTTTGGCAGTTATTGATTTTGAAAAGAAGTAATTGTTCACTTTCCTTGCACCGATTGAACTTCCTTTTTCAAAAACTGAGTTATATATATATATATACAGTTTTTCTTTTCCCCAATCTTCAAAACCCTAAAAAGCACTCTCCTCTCGATACTGTTTCTACTCTTTGTTCATCGTCGAGAAAGTGGTCATTTTTCTTGGGAAAGCAAGTGAAGGAATCCTCCAATAGACAAAGAAAGATGTCGTCTTCGAGGAAATCATCAAGAATCGCAAACAGGGGACCACAAAGAATGAAGAAGGGACCGACTCATTTCGATCTCACTGAGGAAGAAGACTTACCAAGTCAGCGACAGAGTCCGATTCGCTCTCCTCCACGTCATTCAGCATCTCCTGCCCCACAAAGTGCAAGTCATAATCTGGAAGAAGAGATAATCGAGGATGCCGACCCAGTAAGAGTTCAAAAGCCCTCCTTTTTGTATACACTTTATCGTGCATTGAAAAGCACAGGTACTCCATTGAACTATATCGATGACTTCCTTAAGGACAAAAATTATGGGAATGAGTATCTTTTTCTGAAGAAAATGGAGGAATGGGGAATTGCCCCGAAAGGAAAAGCAGAGGAAGCACTTGCGAACATTCCAAGAGATCCTCGTATGCCAGGACAAAATTTGATTGACGGGAACGATGATGACAAAATGTTCCTTGAATTTAAACCTAAAATGGGTGTGGCAGCAAAGGTGAAAGGAAATCAGATGGATTTGTTTAAATCCAAAGATCAGGAAAAAGTGTATTTCAGTCTGTTGAAAAGAGGGGTAATCAACCCTAGAAGTGTCGATTTTGACTTCCTGGATTCCATCAACTTGAACCTAAGAGAGAAGTTGAATTTGCTTCAACTTGAGACTTTCTGCTCTGACTCTACAGACGGGTATGATCATCTGACCGCTTATTTCTATTCAAATCTTAGCTTTTTGGATGCGAATAGAATTTCATTCAGTGTTCGAGACAAAGTCTATGTGGTAGATGTGAATATGTTGGCTGACATAGTTGGAGTTGAACGGGGACGCTATCTCCCAATCAAAGTCTCACCTGCTCGAACTACTCTGGATCTTGTCAAAGATAGGGATGTAGATAAGAAAATTATCTATTCCAGGATGAATGCCATCAACATTGTGCTTCACAAGATTGTGATCAATTGTCTCAGACCTAAGTCTACTTCAAAGACTTCTGTGTCTCTTTCTGAAGCAAAGTTGATGTATGCGATCAACTCAGGACGGAAGTTCTCTCTCCCGCACACTATTCTTTTCCATATGTACAGAACAGTGTCAAAAGACAAAGGACAATTGCCTTATCCTGGTTTGGTGACCAAGATCTTCAGACATCTGAATATTGAACTGCCACATACTTTTTGTGTTCGACCGTGTGATAAGATGGTGGTAGGTTTGAAGATGTTAACGAAGATGCGTCTAAAAGAACTTTCCAAGGCAATGGAGAAATTCAAAGTGAAATCTCCTGTTCAGTCTGCTTCAAAAGGGAAAGGAAAGAAGGCCATTGGTGCTTCATCGAAAAAGAGGAAAAGAACTCTTATCCTGGAGGATGAGGATGAGGATGAAGATGATGAAGATCCCACTATTCCAGCACTGACAAGAACAAGACGTTCTGTGTCTTATCCGACAGATCTTCAGCAGAGCAGAGAAGAAGAAGAACAGAGAGAGAAGGAGAAAGAAGTTGAGGAAGAAGGAGAAGAAGAAAAAGAACAGTCTGCTGATAAATCTGGAGAGAAGGGAAATCAAGAGCATGATCATCACTCTTCCTCTTTCGATGTCCTAGAGACAGGGGGAGTTAGCGAGCAAAAGAGGTCTCAACCTCATGCTACTGAAGATCCAAGACAATCTCCAGAAGACCCAGAAGAAGTTCAGGTCTCTAAATTGCCTGAAGAAGATGATACGACGATTCCAAATCTGCCAGACCGTTCAGAAGCGCCATCGTCTGCACACACACCATCTGAGAAAGCCAATGCCAGTACACAGACGGATGATTCTGCAGATCTTCGTAGTATCATGAATATTATTCTGGAAATGCGTAACCAGATATATATTCTGGACTGTGAAATCCAAGCTTTGAAGCATGCTGGACAAGCATCTTCAGTCTCTCTGGAAGATAAATACAAAGACCTCGCTCTGCAACTTCAATCCAATGCGAAGAGAGAAGAGGTAGCTCATCTGCGAGAAGATCTGAAGAAGCTCGAAGGAGTAGTCCAGTCCATTGGGGATTTCCAGATCGTGCGCATTCCCAAGCAGACATGACTCCTTTCTCACCCTCTTTTTAATGATGACAAAAAGGGGGAGAAACCAATTTGAACAAACATTATTTTAAAACTTTATTTGACTTTTGTGTTTATGTTTATGTTTGAGTATGACTTGAGAACTTGAACTTGAGTGTTAGACTGAATTGGCTGTGGATTTTGATGCTTGACTGGTTGCATTTATATCAAGTATTGTTACATGGTATTACTCATGAAAGACTAACCAATTTGCTGTGGATGCAGAGTCTGGTTGTTTATTAATCTTTATGAGTTAGCCATATTGCTTGAGAAATGTTTTTGCAGGTCAAAGTTGTTCAAATCTTCAAGAAAGTTTTGTCACCATAAAAAAGGGGGAGATTGTTGGAGAAATCTTTCCAGAATATTTTGAAGCTGACAAAACATTTCTATCAGTCTAAGTCTGGATATCGATAGTTAAAGTCTCAAGAATTTATAGTCTCAAGACTTTGTTATCTCAAGACTCAAGACTCAAGACTCAAGACTCAAAATTATTCTCACTGACAGTCTTTCTAATCCAGTGTTGAAGGAAATCCAAAGTCGAGGTTTATGGTTGAGGATTTGATCCTATCCTCTGGAATAGATTTTTTGGTTGGATAATCATTTCGGATTCTTTAATTCTTATCTAAGATCGATTGAAGATCCGATGGTCAACGAAATAATCTTGGATTATTCTATTCTTGGAAACCGAGATCCTGATTGTATGGGCGAACAGGATTGATGGGCTATCATCAGATTCCTTAAATAGCTCGGATGATCTTCTTGATTGATTCCATCCAACGGGTAGATTGGAGGAATTCCTTTGGTAAGTGCCAACGGCTATGATGGCATGAAGGAGTATAAAAGGAAGACGTTCTAGTTGTTTTAAGTGTGTGATCGATAGAAAAATTCCAGAGTCTGAAGATCCTTGATTGTTAGTTGAGACTGAGCTAAATTGTATACTGAGAGTGTTTATACTTGGTGACGCCTTGAGTGAGTGTGGTAGATCATCTACACCTAGAAATCAAGGAAGATCAACACTGTAACAACTCTTTGATTATAGTGGAATCCAGCCAATCGGCTGTCAGTGCAGAAGAGTGGACGTAGGCTTGAATCAAGCCGAACCACTATAAACTGAGTGTTCAATTCTCTCTTTCCCTTACTCAGTCTTGCGATTGAATTTTTAACTGTTGCAAATTCTCTAATTGTTTAAATATCGTGCAAGCTTTGAGAAATTTTTTTGTATACCTATTCACCCCCCCTCTAGGTACTCGTACTAGCTATCTCACAATGTCCTCACATCAATGGTTCTGACGTTCTTTAGACTCTGACCACAAGCGTCTAACACCTTCTGGTAAAACCAGTTCTAACATTCTTGGACTCTTGACCATCAATGTCTGATGCCTTCCGATAATACTAGTTCTAACGTTCTTCAAAACGTCTAATCTCTTTGTAGGCTCTAACATTCTTCAGATCTAGCCCCACAAGTGCCAAGCCTGTAGTTTAGACACATCACCAATTTTCACGTTGAATAGAAGAGAGATTTTGAAAGATCTCACAACCACAATTGTGCTAGCAATTGCTCTCGTGTGAGTGATTTGGTTGATCAACATCAACACTCTCAATTATCGATTGTCAATTATCAATCATCCATCATTCAGCGATTTGCTCTTTGTAATACCTTTTATAGCCAGTGCGGATCACATTTAAATCGGCGCATTAACTCTAAACCAATTTAAAATTAATTCGGCCTAACTCCTGACATACGTAAGTTCTAATACCGTTACAAACACTAATTTGGACATTAACTCTGTAACTGTTATAGAGCATTATTCTAGACGTTTATTTGTGACTATTATAAGTTTTTATTCTGGGTATTAACTTTGTAACTGTTACAAATATTTACTTTGACTGTTACTACTGAAACTATTTAGAACATTAATTGGTTATTTAAACCTAAAACCGTTTCAGATCATTAAATTGTTCATTTATTTTGAAACCGTTTCAAATCATTAATGTGACCCTTAAGTTCTGAAACCGTTTCAGAACTTAATGTGGCTATTAAATTTATAACCATTTCAGATCTTTATTTTAGCTATTGATTCTAAAATCACTTTAGATCATTAATGATGCGATTAATTCTAAACTCACTTCAGATCATTAATGCAACTATTAATTCTAAACTCACTTTAGATTATTAATTCGGTCACTAACTCTGAACACACTTAAGATCTTTGATTCAGCCGTAGAGTTTAAAACCCACTTCAGACTTTGTAAACTCTAAAGCCCCTTCATCAGAACTTTTATTTCTAACCCAACTCAATCAAATTGTCTCAATTGCAAACACATTTGGAATACTCTCACTCATTCAAATGTCATTCTAATTGGTTATGGTGTGTGACATCTCTAGGTTTATCACTGAGCTAGCAACAGAACTTGAATTAACACACTAGCACAACCAAGAGAACTAATTGTCCAAATTAATCTCCTATTCTTGCAAACCATGAGTGACATCTAGCAATATATCATGGCTACCCCGATAGTGAGAAATGTTTTCAAAACATAATGAACCTATCGGCTTTGGCGACCGTGTAATTCAATCCTTCTATCTCACCATGTCCCGATCAAATAAAGGCCATGGAACTATTGGTCAAGCCACCAATTTGATCATATGCCCAAATCTAATTGACATGTATTTCTTCGAGATATGAACGATTGATTCTCGATTATAACCCTAGCTGAAGATTTCAATTCAAAGTCACGATTAGATCGCATAGGACATCAATCTTATATATCCATATATAGCAAGAAGATAGATTCAATATTGCGGACACATGTGCCTTCGTATGTGAACAAAATATGACCACAAAGTATAGAGATGGTTCAACGAAGCGTCAATATGCACATTTGTGAACCATAGCCATCCAACATACAAGTCAACATTGTGCCTCAGGTTAAAGGATCTTACACCTAACCAAAGCATGAACCATCAGACATTGACCCCACTAAAAGCTTCTATGTCGCCAATCGTTCTATGTATGTCACGTTTAGTGAACTTGCCCAAGACAAGCACCTGTGTTCTAACTCAGATATCATAATACCTAATGACATGTGACTCATCATCCCCTCAAGTATTCTATACTAAATAGTGAAGCTTGAGAACACATCGGTCTCAACATGATCATTAATAACCTCTCAATGATCCATCAACCGAGAACTGTTTAAAGATTCACATAATTGTAACTTGTCACACATATTCTTAACACCTTAAGAATAGGTTCGATCATAGTTGATCTTATGAACTTCATTCATATAAATTGGACAATGAATGAAAATCTTATTTGCCAGTAAATAATCATTGATATGTAACTATTACATGGTTGCTTTAAGTCATACAGCTAACAGTGACACTGTACAGGACTCTACTCTCCACATGCCTACTTAGGCAGAGAGAGAGAAGGGTGTGAGAATACACGGTCCCGATCCTGAACATCTCTTTGGCCTCTTTTATTTATGTGCAAATCTCGCATAAGCTCTCTGATGACTCACCACCATCTTTTTGAACGCCGATCTCAACTGGATCTATGATTTTCATTTGACTTATGTTTGGGTTTGCCTCAATCACTATGACATCCTGAATTTCGACCCCGTTTCGATAATATGAAATGGGCTTTTTGTCGACACGTCTATGGCCATTTTTTTCAAAGCTGATCACTCTTGAGTTAACTAACTTATTAGGTGAAGCCATTAAGGGATATAAACGCAGCATACTTGAGAATTCGATTGGGAATCGATCACTCAACTGTGATAATCGACCAGGGTCAATACGACACCGTTATAATCAATTAATGATCGGATATAGGTCGATTTGACGGAAACGCGCAATTGAATGGTGGATGATTCCACCTGATCGCAAAATTCTTGTCGAATGGCACTAACCCAATTTTCTGTTAATTCTATACTCGGTACCTATAATTAAAACCTTAAGATTTTTACAACAATTGAGAATTGCCGACGAGTCGAAGATTCATAAACGTGGATCGAAAATTATTGATCACAGGTCAAACGCGATAAAATCCCTAAGAGCTACCCGGTTGGTTGAGTTGCGCTAAAATCACGTTCGGTCGATTTTAACCACGAAATTGAACTCGGTTTCAGGAATCAAAGGTTCGAGCGTGTCACGATTTATTTTAAGGACTTCGTCTCATCTTTCAAAGAAATTTCATCAAGCTCGAAATTTTGCGGAAAAATCAATTTTGGACAAAAGAAATAGAAGAAATTCGTATGGGCTGCTCTAAGGGGACTTTTGGCCACCAAAAAGACTTTGTGAAGAAATGGGAGAAAAATAGCCATTGGGTGGGTTTTTGACCTTGGGGGACAAAGAAGATGAAGCATGAAGACTTGTGTGGCATAGTGATGATGAAAATAGAGATATTTACCCTTAAAGTCTTTGCTTGGCTTGACTTTCTCCTCCCTCCTCACTCTCTCTCTCTCACGCTCAAATCCTTTCTTCCCCCCCCCCCCCTCCCTCTCTGCCGAAGCAACCCCCTTCCTCCCTCATCTCTCTCTTCTTTCTTTGCTTTCATTGATCCCCTTCCCTTCAGCGAATCCCCTTTCTTTTGTTTTGCCACTCCACTTATGCCAGGACTTGACCCACCATTCGCCCATCCTAGTAGCATCCTTCACGCCATTTTCATCCACCAAGTCTCCTCCCCTCCTCACGCCAACAAACTAGCCCTCCATTTCCCTTTTTCTTTACCACCAGAGCAGCCCAACACCATAGCCGAGCCATGTCCGTTTCGATCAATAGCTTAGCCCACTCCACCGCACCACCAGCATCGTCCCAACCTCACAGCCGCACCTGTCCAGCTCGCCTGGCAAGCTCAGCCAAGCCGAACCGCCCACCTTCTCCTTTGCCTAGCAAGTACCAGCCTTGGATGAGAGCTTGAGAGGCCATCATAGCCTCCATCGAGCCTCCATTGGAGACACGGTAGTCTCGAGTTCTCGCTGCCGTCATGTTACCGTCGCCATGAGCTTGCCGCCATTGAATTCCAGTGAGTTAACTCCCTAATCCTTGATTAGGTTGTTAATTGCGCTTAAGAGATTATATTAGTGTTAATTAGCATAGTTATAGTAGTGCTAAGAAAGATTAGTGCTAAGAAGGATTAGTGTTAATTAAGTTGGATTAGCTTAAATTCGGATCCGCTTATTGGACCCTCGCCGTTTGCCATTTTTGTGGGGGAAAATATGCTACAATTTTGAGGTTGCTTCCTTCTTGACAAATGTTTTAGACATCTTTAGCTATGACATATATTTTACTATGACATATATTTTACTCAAGATTTTAGGGATTTAAAAGAATGAGATTTCAGCTTCGTTATTTGCAAAATAGAATCTCGGATTATGCTGGAACCAGTGACCTTTCGGTGTTCAATAGATTTTTATCAACTCTTAGGGTTCGAATTTCGAAAGAGTTCCTTCACAAAAGTTGTTCATCACATATTTTAGTTTAATATAGTCAAATTTAATATCAAATGGATAAGTTTTGGACTTCAAACAAAACTGATTTTGGAAAGCAGAAATTCTAGACACGGTCACAGTTTTTGTAACGGTTTGAGCGATTTAATTCTCTTAATATAAAAATATCTGGGTCAAGATATCTTCACAAAAAATTTTCTTTTAAGTTTCTTTTATAACATATTCAAATTTGATAATTTTCTGAATTTTTTTTTGTTATGTTTCTAGAATTAAACTTGGAGGCGCACGAGTAGACCGGCTTCTACCAATTAGGATCGGTTATGGTTTTGTAGTTGTTCTGGGTGTCGTGCTTGTTAGATATTGCATATTTGGTGATATGGTTGACTTTTGGCATGCTTAGAACTTATGTGTGATATCATGATGTTGATTGCTCTATGTTGGGTGTTTATCATTATTGCAAAAAGGTGACCTTATGAACTATTAAATAGAAAATAAATGAGGTGTCGGGTCCGGACACCAAAACTTATTTGCTCAATTAAACAATGGGATTTTAAACTAGGTGCATGGAAAGTTTGACGGATTAATTTTGAGTACATGGGCGCCTATGAATTATTTTCTAAATGTTTTGAGCCAAAAAAAAAAGGGTTACTAAGGTTTGTTTTCAAAATAGGGTGGTTGGAAAAGAAATTAGAAAAGAAATATGGTGTCAGGTTTGGACGCCAAGTTTTATGTGCTCAATAAAACGAGGAGATTTTATGCTAGATGTGTGAAAAATTTGGCGAGTTAATTTTAAATACGGGACCCCGTACGAATTTATTTCGGAGAGTTTGAACAAAAAAAAAAGGTGCCAAGTGAATTTTAAAAAGGGGTTTTGGGGGTTCTTGGCTACATGTTGGAAGCTAAGAGTTGGCTTGCTTGATGGGGCACCTACATGGTTAGGTTAATTAAGTACTTCAGTTTAATTAATCGCAATTTATTTATTTAATTGTAATTTATTTAATTAATTATAATTGGCGTAAATTGTGACGGAATACCCATTTTGCAGAATTTTGCGCTGATCATCGTGGATGTGTTCATTTGTGAAATTGATTGCTAAATTATGCAATTGAGTGCTTGATGGTAATTTATTATTATTATTATAAAAATATGATTTTATGGCATTTAATTAGAAAAATATCGGGTGTCGGTTTTTTATACCAAAAATATTTTATGTACTATATAAAATCGTGAAATTTTGAAATGGGAGAGTATCACATTTTATGATTCGATTTGACTGTGTGACCACACACAATTATTTTACCGGGAATTTTTAATACGAAGAAAATTGGCCAAGTCCATTATTTGAAATGGAAGTATTTGAGTGCAAAGTACGATGTTCTTGGCCAAGTTTGGATGTACATGTGATTGCTATCGGAATCCGTCACCCGATGAAAGTCGGGGAGGCGATGCCTGATTAAGTTTGGATGCCCTTAACAACGAATGCTAGTCACAATGGAAGCTGGGCCAATGCTCGTTCGGGAATGCCGTCTAGACATAGACGTTGCCGTGCTCGACAAAGCGAGATGATGCTCGATTATGCCGGATGACCGCCGACTATTGAGTTGGCCGTGGTATAACTGGGACATGCCTTAGTGATTGAGATAGCCATGCCTGATTATGGGCAAAATTGTGTGGCATGGAATGTGATATGTCATAACGATTTTACCTTATAATCAGGACCCATGTGATTGATTGATATATGAAAATGATGTGTTTCAATTATTGATTATGCTTGATGCATATATGTTGAACTAATATGCAGGGACGTGTTGCGGCAAGGTAAGATCTGAATGGTGCATGTTTAGGATTGCCTCTGAGTGAATTCTCGTCCTAATCAGAGTTTAGGGTGTTGACTTGCTGAGATTTTCTCACCTCATCATGGTTTAATATTTTCAAGTCCCTAGTGTGGATAACCCAGAGCCCAAGGTAGAAGGGTCTGGTGTGTAGGTGGCCTGGTAGTTTCTTTTTGAAACAAGACTTGTGTATAGACTGGTAGGACCAACTTGATATGTATATAAAGCGTGTTTTGTGAAAATCAGTCATCCTACTTTTCTATCCTATGTTTGATTGTTGTTTGGGGTTTATTAGTTCGCTTTTGTATGTGTATAAAATGAATGGGTCGGCGACGCATCCTGGGAACGTCACAATTTAGTCGACCGTCGAGGGATGTTCGCATGCCTAGGGTTCAGGGCGTGATAGTCACAACCACCAAAGACGAGGAAGACCCACTATCTCTTTTCGAAGGATTCATATTCATCACGCAGGAGACTTCCAAAAACTCCGGAAACTGCAATTCTTCAGCATATTTAGAATCCGACACTTGAGGAACATCAAACAATAATGACAAGAAGAGATCATCTTGCGAGAGAAGATCAAAGTGCTGCTCCATCTCTCAAGTTTCTTTCCTTTTAATGTGCTTGTTTTGTGGCTTGTTGGTCTTTTGAAGGTCGCTTTGCTTGTTTTAATATATCAAGATGAAGTGCACTGTGCACGAAACCTTAGCGGAGAAGCTGCTTAATATGATTGGGACTTTAATCCCATCTTTAGGAGATTTTCTTTTTCAATCTTAGTTGTTGGATAGTGCTATCATTTTTTGTTTTAAAAAAAAAAAGGGGTTTTTACTAAGCTAGCTTTGCTTGGGTCAAGTGAAGATGAAGGATAATGCTTTCACATTGAAACTTTGATTTGTCAATTTAGGAGGATATCGAAATAGGAGGTCTTGAAGTTTTATCTTTTCAGATCTTTTATTTGCTTTTCAATTATATCTTCCTGCATTTTAACCCTGGTATAGTTCCAGTCTAACCATTATAAAAAGCGTGATTATGTTAACAAAAAAGCATATTGGATCTATAATGTAAATGAGGTTGGCTTTGTATGTGTTTCGAGCTATGCCTTTCAATGTATGACCAATTGCTAGGCCTAGAGAAACTTAAATTGATAAAATAATTGAGAATTTGTTCTCTAGAACTCGAGATCTAAGGTTTGGTTCATACTCAATTTAAGTGCTTCGAGCTATGTCTTAAAAAGGTAATTCTTCACAAATCTCCTTGCATCGAGCATATATGTATATAACAGTATGTATTTAACTAAATTGGAAAAGGATTTAAGTTTCATGCATAAAAAATGGCTCAATATATTGCTTGAGCAGTACACAAAGTAATCGCTAGGAGTATAATTTGAACTGCTTTGAGCTATGTTTCAAAAAAAGTAATTTGTCATAAATCTTCTAGCATTGATCATATATGTATATGACGGCATGCCTTTGACTAAATCAGAGAAGGACATTGTTTGATGCATAAAAAAATGGCTGAATATATTACTTAAGTAGTATACAAAGATTGTAATCACTGGGATTATGTATAGTATGATTTGAACTGATTTATCACCTATTTTCAACCCAAACTCTAATATTTGGTTTTTTTATTTATTGGAAAGACGTAATTTACTATTAGTTTGTTTTCTTATGGGTTCAATTGAATAAATATTACCCTTAATCTTGTTAAACAAATATGCAAGAACCTTCATATCTATATAATCTCAAAGTTTATATTTCCAATACCAAACAAGAAAGAAAAAGCACCTCCATATATCCATAACAATTATTCAAATCAAAATAAGTACAGGATATTGTGAGTGTGAGTAACATATGTTTTTAGTATTTTTCATACCATAGAATTCAAGTTCAAGCTCAAAGTCGAGCTCTTCAGCTCTAGTTCAAGTTAAACTCAACCTATGTACAGAGATTTAATTTTGGTGATCAACCTTAGGAAAGTGAAGTTTTGGCTTCTAAAACATTTCATCAAAGTAAAAGCTCTTACTCACTAGATCATTTAAACTCAAGGCGAGTGTAACAAACTCAATTTATTTGAGCTGAGTTTTTGAATTTCAAGTCCTCTTGAGTTACACTATCACAGCTCATGTTCTGCAATGACAAGGGCAATGATCTAGATGTCCTTCAACTCAAAGGACGAAGCCTCAAACCATAATAAAAAAATCTAGCTCCCAAAAGCCTCCATTGATAACACTCTCGCCCTATTGGCCACTAACTGAGGAACTTGAAAAGATTGAAAAGGAATGGGATAAGCGACCATAGTCTAGTGAGTAGTGCTTATCTCTTCAAAGTAGGTCGACTAGCTACTATGCAGTATAAAGCAATACTAGAAAGTTGTAATCCAAAATCACAATATAGTATACATGTTGAATGAAATATGTATTGTTTCATTTCATCTATATATAAATCGGAAATACTCATTTAAATTTACCATCATAATTCATAAATCAATGGTCAAGTCCATTGATCAATTTCAAATCACATATCAATAGTCTATCCATTGACTAATTTATTACTCAATATCCTACCATGATTATGGCACGTGACAAGGCGACTAAGGTTCTCTCCTTGGCAAGTTCTTTATCTACAAAGTCGATGGCTCAGCCAAAAAATATATCCTTAATCGATACACATACTCACAAACCCCTCACTAGGTTCAAAGTCATATTGAGCATCAAACAAACATCATCCAATATGAGAAATCCAATCCAAACTTAAATCTTATAAATTAAATAAATAACTTTTCGAAACTAGTCCTCCACCATTTCACAACCATTTTTTAAATCATTCATAAACCAATTCACAATACCTTGCATGACACACTTTCTAAACATTTCAATGAGTAGTAAATGCTCAATCTAGCTATTTATGCAACAATAATGTCATTTCTTAACTCGTACTAGATATTATCCATATTGCTTTCGAAATATTAATTTACAAACTTGAAGAAGAGATAGTACCACTCATCTTGGATTGTCTATGATCAAACAACGTACCTATACGCACCAAGAACCTTGTAATCCTAACAATTAAACAAGAATCGATATCAAAATCGAATAAAATACTACAACACCTATATAACGGCTATACCAAATTTAAATGTTAACGAAACAACTTCTACACGCTAACAGACCTCTCAACCAAAGCATATATTCAAAGTTATCTACAACATGGAGTTTGAGTGCAAAACTCGGTCACACCATAATTCTCTCTATCAAACTCCATTTCAAGCGTGTTTACAGTTAAAAAAAAAAAAGAAGATCTTTTGAAGTATTAGAAGACTCATAACTTGGTCGACCCAAATTGAGCCAAAAACCATCGAAATTCAACTTCAAAGCCGCTAGTCGCACATTGTTCACCACTCATGGCCAACTTCAAAAATCTGTGTCAAGTAAACTACAAGTCCAAATTGAGTTTCCTAAAATCTTACGGCTCTAGAACGACCTAAACCCAATCGAATTTTGTAGTTTAAAATTCACGGAACCTCAAATTTGTGCCCTAAACCCAAATATTACTTTGATTAGATGAACAAGGGTGTGAACAATTATCGGACATTGTAATACATGGTTAAATTGGCTTGGCAAGGCATCGGTGGCACAAAATTCTCTTTTTTCTTTGTCTTTCTTCCACTTATTTCTTCTTTCCTTTTTTTCCCTCTCTCTCTCTCTTCCTTTCTTTCTCGGGCGTGCTCTTAATCGTGGTCTTCTTTTCCTTCTTTATTTCTTCCTTTTTTTTGGGCCCTACACACGTTGACCAAGAAAAAAAAAAAGGCAACTCTTACGCACACAATTTGAAGAATCATTAAGCAATATGAGGCATAGTAAGAAGATATGATGATGTCAAGCTTAAGCAACATCATGTATTGATAATCTCTCAGATAAATTACAATTAATGGATACTTTTTAAATGGGGAAAATTGCGTAAAAAGTCTTAAACTTATTGAACTTATGTTAATTCAATTTTAAACATTTTAATTATGCCAATTGGATCATAAACATTTTCACGTTTTGCTAGTTGAGTCCATTTGGGCAATTTTTGCCAAAAATCACTAACATGAACATTGACCGTCTTATATGACATAATTGGTGCTAAAGTAGACAATTTGTAAAAATATTTTATCAAAATTTTAAATTACTTTTTGATTTTTTTTCTTTTTTATTATTTTGTTTGTTTAGTCAGGGAGGGCTCGACGATCTCACCTCAATCATGCCATCACTGGTGGTTGGGAAGGGTTGTGATGCCTTCCCCCAGCATAGGCGAGGATCGTTGGCCCTTGCCTGTGGATAGTGATGGTTGATTAGTGATCTCACAAGCTAGAATTGTTTTTAAAAAAAAAAAAAACAGAGAAGAGAAAAAAGGAAAAGGAATAAAAATAAAAATAAAATAATTTAATAAAAAATAAAAATTATTAAAATATTATAGAAAAATTGTCAACGTTAATACTAGTCGTGCCAAGCATGATGATTGGTACCCATGTTAACAATTTCTACCCAAATTAGCTAGATGGACCTATAGTACGATTAGAATGTTTAGGATTAAATTAACAAAAGTACAATAGGTTTACAACTTTTTGGAAAACTTCCCCTTTCTAATGTCTCAATAGAACAAACTTTCTAGAGCAAGTCTAGTAATTAGAATTTCTATCTTGGTGCAGCAAGCTTAATTTAATGAGTCGGTCAATTGAAAAAAAAAATCGATGGACTCAAATAACATTTATTGAAGAGTCAAATGCACCACTTATGGGAGACCCACCAGTCGTGACATCATCGCTTAAAATACCTAAGTTTTACATCAATATTTAGATCTTAAAATTTGATATGCTTGACAGGAATTGCGGTCAAACTATAAATAACACAGCATATGGGAACACAGGAATTCGAATTTGTCTTGTCTTACCTAACCCATAAAATATGTTAGTAAACTATAGTATGTTGCGATTGTAATCAATCGGATGCATCACGAGAGAAAAAGACCTGGCTAGTTTCTGTAATACATGGGACGGGAAGTCAACAAATTCAGTTCACAAAACTTACATGTATTAGAAAAAAGATAAGTAGATGATAAGATGAAAGTGGTTAACCATCTGAAGAGCATTCAAATGGTGGAACCGATTTGACTCAGTAGAGAATTGGAGACAAATTCTCATGATTTTCTTGGCAGCTACATATATGTTTAAACCAACTACCGACGTTGAGGTTACCTAAAATCACGCCTAAAATAACCTAGTCCAACACGAATTCTATGAGAGCAAGCTGTTCTGGCTGTTCTTGTCTTAACACAAATAGTACCAGGCATGACTTTTCGTGAATATCCTTCACTTCCAACATACTATGAATCTGGATGTAATCCCAAGCCAATGAAGGCATATAACTCCTAAATAATCTAAGGAAGAATCAAGTCATGAGAATGTAATTTGATGATCTAAAAACCATGACAAACATAAAAAGTAATGTGCAGGTCACACTAATCTCCCATTTTCTAAGGCTACCGTGGGAAAGGTTCGGTCATAGAGGTCTCGTTTTTTGAGAACTGATTTGATTTGCTTCTTGATTCCTCGACCTCAGATACCCTCATACAGTAATCCTCTGTGGACCGCATATCAGATTCGATGTTGTTGTGCATGTAGAATGCGGGTCTTGATGGCACTTGGAGAGTGACAGAGTGGCTATTAAGCATGAGAAGGACCGAGGTCATCGTTGGCCGGCTAACCACATTTTCTTGGACACATAGTAGGCCAATGTGAATGCACCGCGCTATTTCAGTACTCGAACCAGAAGTCATGGAGGGATCGATGATGTTTGATATTGATCCTTCCCTCCAATTCTTCCATACCTGCAAACATCTTGACAATCATTGAGCAGATTGATCCTTGGAATATTATGCAAAATGAGAAGGTATGTTCTTATACTCACATAACTTATAAGGACCTCTGTGTCATCGTCCATGCCGAAAAGAGTGTTCCTTTGACCACTCACAATCTCCAAAACCAACACTCCAAAACTGAACACATCTGACTTGATCGAGAATGTTCCATGCATTGCATATTCTGGCGCCATATATCCACTATGCATCACAACAAGTCCACCATGTTAGCTCTACAGTTTGGTTTGTTCTTTTGGTAAGCATTAGTTTTGGGAGGTTGTGGCACTTACTAGGTCCCCACGATTCGGTTAGTCTCAGCCCGAGTTTGGTCCAACTCGAATAGTCTTGCCATACCAAAATCCGATATCTTAGGATTCATGTTTGAGTCCAACAAAATGTTGCTAGCTTTGAGGTCTCGATGGATAATACGAAGCCGAGACTCTTCGTGTAGGTAAAGCATCCCTCTAGCAACACCCATTATTATATTGTGGCGCCTATCCCAATTGAGATTCGCACGCTTCAGGGGATCTACGCATTTTGGTGGAATCACATTCTATAAAACCTCTATTAATCATTATGCAAGGATCTGATTTCATGAATGACAATTCAAGAAACATACCGAATATGAACTGATCAAGGCTCGCATTGGGCACAAACTCATAAATGAGAAGTTGTTCGACTCCTTCCAGACAGAAACCTAGGAGCCTAACTAAGTTCCTATGTTGTAGCCTGGCTAGTAACATGACCTCATTCTTGAACTCTACTTCCCCTTAGCTGGAATTTTGCGATAGCCGTTTCACCGCAATTTCCTGTCCATTGGAGAGCTGACCCTATAATTTCATCAAATTAGGTCCTTGTGACTATCAATTGGTACATTGAAGCATTTCGACAAGTATTGGATTGATGTCATCTTTTATATTTGGTTGCTTAAATTTTGAATACAAAAGAGTAGAGGATATGCTCTATTTATTATTACCATGTAGACTGCTCCAAAACCGCCTTGTCCAAGCTTCTTGGAATCAGAGAAGTTATCCGTTGCCGCTCTGATGGTGTTGAAATCAAATTGCAGTGACTCAGCCGTGCTAATTTCATGCACACCTTCAACTAGAAAGACAAAAATGCGGTCATTCAGAGCGAGCATTATTATCTTTTCATAATTTTCATAATGAAAGTTTCACAAACTTTTATTAAATCTAAACCCTTAACCTTTTGACCCTTATAAAGTTGTTGGCCTAATTGTCGAAAGCGATGCAGCTCTTACCACTTCGCTCGTGTAAAAGCATAGTCTTTAGTCAACTTAATTATTTTCTGATCTTTTTTAACCTCATGAACAGTTTCTGTTCCAATGCGAAAGAATAAAGACTCGCCTTCAACACTTTGTCTGGGCTGCTTCTTCTTCCTTCTCACTTTCAGGAGCACGACGACAATGCTGATGACAAGTAGTGCAGAAACACTTGTGAAGACCACAATCATCACAGTCCTCGTCGAATCGCTCTTTCCAACTGCAAGAGCAAAGGCACGCTGATTACTAAGTAATGCGCTGGAGAAATGACTAGCGCCATTACGACTGTGGAAATGACTAAAGCACCAATTACGATGTGAAAAATACATCACGCCATTCTTTGATAATTCAAGGGAAGTTCTTTGGATTTCTGGATTTTGTCATCCTACCAATTTTCATCTAATAAGATTTGGAAAATATCACATTATTCTCTAAATTTTTAAGTTTTTAGGGATAATCGATTGCCTTTTCGACTTCAATATCATTACTTTCATGCAATCAGAGTAAAAACAGTGAAACGGTTTCGAAAACAGAGTGGGGCAAGGAAGCAAGTTTACAATTTTTTTGCAGGGTTATTAGACGTTTCCATGTGCACATATAGGACCGATATATACATGGTGACCACCATTGTGGTTTTGAGGATTTAGATCTCTCTCTCTCTCTCTCTCTCTCTCTCTCTCTGTAGAGAGAACAAAAATCACAGTGGTCCTTGCCGGGTTGGGTCACCGTTTCAGGAGGCGGTGATTGAGTCGATCGTCCCTTTAGTCTCGTCTTATGTATTTTTTTATTTGATTTTTTTTACCTCATCCTATGTTATGTTATAAAAACTTAAAAGGTCAGAAATATGTCTATTTTTCAGTGTTTTGCCAAACCAAAATATAAGATACAAAAATTATGGAAGAATTTCTTATTGAACTTATAAGTAACAAGAGATTTTACGGAAACTCCCTTATTAGGTGATGTTGATATTTTATTGATTGTCGATCATTTAAAACACGGGTCCCATTTTTTTCAACACCTAATAAGAGAGTCTCGATAAAATTTCTTAGTATATCTAACATTGCTAATCAATCTTATTCTGATTAGCTTCATTTTTGGACGATAAAAAACAATTAAGGCAAGTTTTAGCATCTCTTTTCCTTTGACGAGGGATGGTATAGTTCTAGTTATAATCAAAGATCTCTTGCTGTTTCGTGTAACCAATGTTTCAATTATGGCTTCGCAATTTTCTTTACCTTTTCTTTTTGACTGAATGATGAGAGGTAATGAACATGTGCGAGCGACTCATATCTTGACCAAGACTCACAATCTCATATGACAGCTTGCGAGCAATGAATGTAACTCAATGAACTGACTGTGATAGTGACTAGTATCTATGTGATGCATTAATGATTAAACATATCTTCCTTTCCCGAAAAATTATGGACCAACCGATGCCTTCTTTTTTATCAAAAAGCAGAAAAATTACATAATCTATTGAGCATATATCAACAAAAAAAAAAAGAAAAAATCTTATGGTTTGTAAAGCATGTAGATTAAGCTCATATGAGGAATTGATTGTGTTTATCTCACACGAAGCCCGTATAATTTTATAGAAAAGAAAGACAAACGCCTTGTACGAAACTCCTGAACGAGAGACAAAATACCTAGAAGTTGGAGGCAGCACATCTGCCTCATGTGATGGCGATGGAGATGTTGGCGGCGGCGGAAGTGGCTTACTGACTGGGTCGAAGAACAGATGATTGGTCTCGTAAAGGATCAGGCAACTTGGCACCATGAACCGTCCTCCTGTGTACCTGTCGCAGCAATCCCTGATCGTCTGGACGCCAAACACCAGGCAGCCGCTGCATTGCTGCTCCGTTAAGTCAGGCGTGCACTGCACCAACGCGTAGATCATGTCAGGCCCCGCTGATTCGTTCCCCGACGCGTACTTTCTCAGCGAGCCGCCACTCGCCGCCTTGGGCCATAGACCGTTCAGGAGCTTCCTCAGCGCTGCGCCGTACGTGTCTGGGCTCGAGACATTGTCAGAGGTTCTTGCCACGTAAGTGGGTTCTCTCGCAACTGTGTCGAAGAACGAGGCATTTGAGTACCGGATTATGCAGTCCCCGGTGTAGAGGAGTGCCTCTTTCCGGAGGGGGCAGAGGCGGCGCATGTCGGAGGCCAAGGCATCAAGGCAGCCACGGCAGCTCATGGCGGTTAAGTCACCGCGGCAGAGGCCAAAGACGTAGAGGGTTTGGGAGGCGCCAGAGATGGTGGCGGAGGCATTGAAGAAGCCATAGGAGAGGGACAAGGAGTTGGTGGTGGAGATGGATGAGAGGAGAGTGGTGAGGGTGGTTTGGTAGGTGCTGTTGACAGTGAAGTTGCCAGTCGAACCACAGTAGGTCGCTGGGAATTGGGCGTTTATGGTGGAAGCAAACATTAGAAGAAGCAAGAGAAGGAGATCTGAAGGATCCATCGTTTCTTTTCTTTTTTTGGGTGTGTGGGTGTCTTGGGTTTCTCTTTGATAGAAGTATTACCCAAGAGACTCCTTCCCTAGACAATATGACCAGCGTGATCAACTGGGTGCGATACAGAATGCATTGAATCATATTATATAGAGGCAATTGCAGTATTCGACACGTCAAGCTTGACAAATTATTAGTTTGAGCGTATATGACATTATCTTTTAAGACATTTTATAAAAAAATCCTTTGTACTTTTCCATTTGGATCTGTCTTATTTCAATGTTTAAATTATGTTGAGACTTTAAGTTGAGTTTTAAACTTACACTGTTATGAGAATACGTTCAAGATCACAGAAAGTTACATTTAATAAAACCTTTTAAAGAATGGAAAGCTAGAGCCATCATATACCTCACTAATTTTGGCCTAAAAGATCCATTATTAGTTTGGGTGGATTCGGAATGGGTGGCTAATATATCATTCTTAAAGAGCATTATCATACTGAACGACTTAAAGAATTTGAGTTTAGTAAATATGAAGAACGCAAGACATAAACCTAGGTTCTAATATGAAGAAATTAAATTTGGTGAAATGTCTTATGAAAATTTAACTTATTTTTCATCGTTAAAATAAATAATTTATTGCGTCATCAGTGCTCCAGCCGGGGGGGGGGGGGGGAAGAAAAAGAAAGACACACACAAGAAAAACATTAACCCCGATTGCCAAACTCTAGCAGGGTTGTTGCAGAGTCGTCGTGTTTTTCAAGGGGCAACCTTCGAGTCTCGAGAAAGTATGACAAGACAACCGGCGATTTCCAAGCAATGAAGGAGCATTGACTCTCTGATGGAAAAGCCAAGACTCCTTTCTCGGAGTCTGTCTTCTGCAATTATAATAGGAGTCTCTTTGTCTTCTGGGGGTAGATAGAAAAGCATCGACGCCTCCTACCGACTCTCTGTCTCTTGCAAGTACAACAGAAAAGCAAGGACAACCCGGGATTGAGAGCAACAAGAGTTCTGGTGTGACATAATTGCACTTAACTTTTCGATGCACCCTTTTGTCCTGGGACTCTGATCTGCTATTCTCCCCAATCTAGATGAATCTGCACACACATCACTAGAGATTTAGCCTCCCAGATGTGGAGTAAACACATCACCATATAATTTACCACTTCTTAATTACTGATATTCGTCCCAGTGGCCATCCTTTCAACATGAAAGGGAGAGGTGAGAAGTTCAAACCCCACCTTCTCCGGGGGGATGGGAATGGGAATGCGTAAATTTCAGGAGTGAGTTTCGACTCCCACGCCCTGCAAGAGACAGGGCAAAAGTCTGAGAATGAGTGTAGAATAGAAATAAAGTAACACTAACAAAAAAAAATCTGCCACTTCTTAAGAAATGCTAATAATCATAATAGATTAGACAAAATTATCAAATTGCCATAAAGGTAATCCCTTCGATATACATTTATGGTTGCGCAGTGTGATTCTAAATGCAGCTCGAACACCATTAAGAGGCAGCTCAAAACATGCGCAAAAGTAATATTTTGAATTTCCAGATTTTTTTTCTTTTTTCTTTTGATGTTGCGCAATTTGTTAAAAAAGTCTCAAACCTATCGTACATATGACAATTTAATCATAAACATTCAATTTGTCTTAATTTAATTCTAAATCTTTTGACGATTTGTCAATTTAGTCATAAATCTTTCAACTATGCTAATTTAGTCATAAATATTTTGATGATTTATTAATTTAATTTGAAACATTTTGACATTAGCCAATGTAGTCCTTATGGGCAAATATCCAAATAATAAGTTGAGGATCATGTTGGCAATTCTTTAAAAGATTTACGATTAAATTGATACAAAGAAAAGTTTATGATAAAATTGGTAAGTTGTTAAAAGTTTTGAAATAAAATTGACATAATTGAAAGGTTTATGAGTGAATTGTTAATGTACTATAAGTTTACAACTTTTTTGAACAATCATCCCTTTATCATTTATCTTTTTTTCTTTTAAAAAATATTTACTGTTCATTTTGGAGAGTGTAGAGACGAAGAACACCATGGCTCTCGATAAGCTGGTGGGGCTGTGGATGATTGATCCAAAGACAGATAAGAGGTTCTTTTTTTAAGTTACGCATTGTCTGGATTTGATATGCAAAGTTTAGTCAAAAAGAAAGAAACAAAAAAGATGGATAGTAAAAGAAAAAGAAGATGAAAGGAAAAGGAAAAAAAAATCTCAAAAATTAAAAAAAAATACTCGAAATGATATTGTTTTGAGTAAATTTTTTTGTCAAGCCACGTAAAACGGGTAGTGATGACTAAATCACTACATAAGTAATTTAAGGTGAAAATTGGTCAGACGGACTACATCAGAATTTCATAAAAAAAAATAGAATTAAATTAAAAAATTAAAAAGTTAATGACAAAATTAATACTACTGCAATAAATTTGGAACTAATTAAGTAATTTTTCCCACACGTCCATTAGCGTATACTTTAGCATGCAAATGAGCTATATGTCCTTTACCATGCATTTTCATTGCGAGACAAGACTTTGTCTATTTGACCAAACCCATTTCTTACACAGGTGCTGCCACTTCTTAACACACTTTATACCTTCACTTTGCTAAGGTTAAAAAAAAAAAAAATTACACAGTTAATCCTCGCAATCATAATATGGGTGGTCGTAAACATAGAACCAATATATATATTTTAAACGGAAACGTAATGAAAAACAATTATTCAATCACAAATATATATATAAGTACATCTTCAGTCGAGCGCTGTTATTTTTAATTCGTACACGTCATAAGTAGGCTAAATGAAACGGATTGAAGCTATAAGAAGAAAAAGAAAAGTCTTAGCTTCACCCAGAAGCGTTCTAGTATTGAAAAATGAGAAAGCGATATTAAAGACATAATTATTTGTAGTATCGGACATAGAAAGGATTTCTTTCTTAAAGGCCAGCCTATCCCCTGTTTCTACATATTTGTACCTTCATCTATCGAATATCGAAAGTGTTCAGCCTGGAACCTTCCACACTAGAGCCAAATTACAACTTCTTTCGTACTGCCTTCAAGCATTGAAATATGTTTACTTTGGATTCTTGATGCCCGACTGATTATATACATAGATCTTAGATTAAAGTGATTTTGTGTGAAAGCCTCTAACACAATATCAGTAAAGTTCTAAGATTGGGGTAGACTGCTGCAAACCTATCTAACTGATGCTCTTCCTGGTCTACAATGGTCTTCAGATATTGCAATACGATGCAATTTGACTTGGTGAAAAGAGGAGGCATAAGCAATTACCAGTGCGAAATGGTATATTGTAGTCAAGAAAGTTTTTTTTTTTTTTGGCCAGGTAATCAACAAAAGGTATTATCTCAGCAACTTCTGCTGAAAGAAGTAGCTATTTTGTAATCTACATTCTTGGGTCCATTTTAGTGAATGCAAAAGAGTATATTCGATCAATGAGTAAATGACTAAAAACCAGTACGAACAATCTAAATTGGAGATGAGATATTGAGACGGGCAAGGAAAGACCATTGTTCGAACCCCGACAAAAGGAAAAAAAGAAAGAAAGAAAGAAATCCAAATGTTTTAAAGAGAGCAAAATTCTAGTCAATACTTCGATGTAATGGCAGATCTTAGGAACATCAGCAAAGTGCTCATGCTCTCAGTTACTTCCATTGCTTCACGGAAAAGCAAATGATTCTACTTTGTGTGTATAGAAACATTTTAAGCAACAAAATAAACTCTTAGAAGCAAAATGCAGAGTCTACTCTATGGTAATAAGGACAAGTTCAAACAAGCCACATGATTGAAATAGGAAAGTATTCTGGAATCGTATGGAATTGACACCCGTTGATAAAATGAATCTATATTTGTCACTATGACTTGTATTGAATGATCTTTCAGTGATATTCTTGAAAAAAAGATCGACAGGGACCGGAAGCTCAAACAAGAACAACACACCCTGGAAAAAAGCATAGAGCAGGTTTAATCCATACACTACATGTTGCTTCACCAAAAACATTGATCACATCGCTTCTACACCATACCGCATGTTCTTATCAATGATAAATTCAGATGTAACTGATTACATGGTTAGGCCTTCTTTCCTCTGTCTTTTGCTCCTTAGTTTCTTGTACAACCACCATGAGTATCAGTCCATTCTGATCCACATCCATAGCAAAACTGAACCTGGCACCTGTAATTGCAAGCCGCCAAGGAACAACAATGTAGCCAACAAAAAGTAGAAAAGTATGAACAATTGAACATTCACAAACTCAGGTACCGCTAACTTTGCCAAAGGATTCATAATAAAACACTAACTAGCGTGATCTTCAGTACCAGCCATCAACAGAATAAAGCAAAGTGGCCACACTACTTACATAGACAGTGTACCATTGTATATCACAGATAAGGCTTGATGATTTATGAAACGTTTTATGCTTAATTATCAAACTACATACTGACCATTGCCTAGTCATGCAGCTTTCACACTGTATTCAAGTGTATTTTTACCACCACAATTTGATGAAATACGCTTGGACCTTGCACCTGAATTAAATTATTATGAGTTCATCTGTCTTTTATGTCATTTAAATTGTGAAAGCCACATTCGATGACAAATCCTTTCTAAAAATGGAAGATCCCCAATAAAGTCTGTTTCACCAATTGTACACAAGCAACAACCCTTCGATATCTATAGGATTTCAGAAAAATCTCAACAAAGAAGCTGCAAGGGGTCAAGCTTCTTGATTTATCTAGATAAATTATTCGCTAGCAAGTAAATCTTTTCAGTGAATGTATCACAAACCTGCAAACGATGTGAGCACAACCCTGAGTCCTCTCCACGTAAAATTTGCATTTGGGGCATCTCCCCCATTTTTCCTCCTTCGCCAGCTCCCTCACAATGAGATCCTCCCTCCCTCTCTCATCTTCATTCAACAACTGAAACTCCTCGCACAACACACCGGCATGCCAAGGCACGGAACACTCGGCACAGAACAACCTATGGCAGTATGGGCACTCGCTCTCTCTAATCACCTGCCCATCATCATAGTCTTTGATCAAAAGCGCTGAGCAGTTCTGGAAAGGACAATAGAACTTCTGCGAGTCAAGAAACACTGCCTCGCACAACGATTTCTCCCACATGTCGAGAACATTCACAGGGAGGATTTGCCTGCAAGAATTAATCTGTAGGACACCCTCACACTCCAATGCTGGGCATTTGATGGCGGTGACACTGTCCTGGACTTTGGTCTCCACATACCTGCTTATGCAGAGCGAGCAAAAGCTGTGAGAACACACGTTCCCGATCCTCAACATCTCGTTGGCCTCTTTTCTCTCTGCACAAATCTCACAGAAGCTCTCTGATGACTCACCACCATCTTTCTGAACGCCTATCTCGACCGGGTCTTTGATTTTCATTTGGCTTATGTTTGGGTTTGCTTCAGTTACAACCACCAAAGATAAAGAAGACCCAGTATTTCTTTTTGAAGGATTCATATTCATCACAGACGAGACTTCTAAAACCTCCTGAAACTGCAACTCTTCAGCAAATTCAGAATCTGATACTTGAGGAACATCGAACAATAATAACAAGAAGAGATCATCTTCCGAGAGAAGATCAAAGTGCCGCTCCATTTCAAGTGTTTTTTTCTTTGAATGTGCTTGTTTTGTGGCTTGCTGGGCTTTTGAAGGTCGCTTTGTTTGTTTTATGCAGTGCGCTGCGAACGAAACCTTAGCGGAGAAGTTGCTTTATATGATTGGGACCTCTTTCTTCAGTAGTTTTTCTTTTTAAATTTTGCTTTTTGGATTGTGCTATCATTTTTGTAAAGAAAAGTTTTTACTAAGCTAGCTTTGCTTGGGTCAAGTCGAGATGGAGGATAAAGCTCTCACATTGAAACTTTGATTTTATTGCATAATTTAGGAGGATATCAAAATAGGGGACCTTGAACTTTTACCTTATCAGATCTTTTATTTGCCTTTCAATTAACCCTGATCTAATTCTAGTCTAACCATTATGAAAGGCATAATTATGTTAACAAAGAAACATATTGGATTTACAATGTGCATGAACGTGGGTATGCATAAGTAGACTAGAGGATAGAGCCTATGTTTTTCCTAGAACTCAAAAAACTTCTCATTTTAGAAAGGTCAAGTCTTTTTTCCGTTGGAGGATGGTGGTAAAAACACGGTTAAATAAAGTGATCAAAGATATATATATGCTCCAAAAAGAAAAGCAAAAATTATTTTAATTGAAATTGTTTATAACAAGGACCTTTATATGGTGTCAATCTATAAGAAAGGAAAAACAAATTTGGATTAGGTGCCAAGAAGGAAAAATCTACTAGTTAAATCCAATTATCATAAAATCTTAATTTGAAGAAGATTGATTTTAGATTTGAAAATACTTTTTAATCAAATTTTTTTTCAAATCCAATTATATCCAATGGGTCCTAGTCAGTCTTTTACACTTGCTGTAAATCTCACAACACTGTAATGGCATCGAAAAACTATCCTTTTTTGTTTAATAATTAATTGAATTCATAGGAGAACAAAAAACATACCTTATTCTTTATTCAATAACCACTCACATATCTATATTAAAAGTGCGAGATACATATCTCAATCTTACTTTTGGATATTGTTGACGCCTAAATATTTGCTAAATATTTTAATATAAAATTGCATAAAAGAAAACCAAGGATCAATTTGGCCTTTACAAAAATGTTTTTCGCATCACCTATGTATTAATATAATTAGCTTTTACTATTTTTTTATTCCCCTTATTTTTCGGATAATTATTTTTAAAAGAGAGAGAGAGGGAGGGCAATGCCCACGGCCCAGCCCTCCTTCTTTGTCTTCCGTGTGGGCCGAGACCCATCTCTAGCCCCCTCACCTTTGCGACCCACGCACCCCTCCTCCTTTCTCCTTCCTTCCTTCTTCCCCTCTCCGCCTCTGTGCCTCACGCACAGAGACCGACGACGCGCGGAGGACAATCTACGGCAGAGAGAGGGAAGTAGGCCGGCAACGGATGGGACTCGCCTTCAAAGCGGAGCAGCTGGGCAGTTGAGAAGACGGCCGGTTCGGCCGCACCAAGGCCGGTCGGCGCACCGAAGACCGGCGGCCGAAGCCTCCGTCGACCGGCACCTCTCGGCCGATAAATAGAGCTCCGGGCGGAGGCCAAAGAACACACACGAAGAGAGAGATCGGAGGAGCGACCTCGGAGGACTTCCCCTGAGAGACATCTGGGGAGGCTCGAGAGCGAGCAAACCCGAGAGGGCCGGAGAAAGAGGGAGATCCGAGGAAGGCCAGATCTGTGAGCGAGCTAGAGAGAGAGAGAGAGAGAGAGAGAGAGAGTCGCGAGTGTGAGCCCCTTCGCCGGATGCAGCACCAGTCGCTTGGCCCGATGCCACCGCTGCTTCGACAACAACGAACTCCAAGCGTTCGACGATTTGCCCGAGAAAATTGGTGGTCGGGACTTGGGTTGCCATGATCAGAGAGTGATGGTCGGCGATGGTGGCTGGCTGGGCAGAGGCTGAGTCGGCAGTCGACAAACACATGTTTGGCCACAGCAAAACCACAAGACAAATACAGCCGTGGAAAATAGACCATAAGCTTATGGAAAAAAATTTGAGATTGCATCACACTTTTATTATTAACATCCTAATTTTTTTCCTATGCGTATGACATATATACCTATCAATTTCTCCTAAGTAAAAGATCATTCTCATATTCAATTATATTTAACTAGTGATTTGATAAAGTTGTATCGTTCAAAGTGGTGATGATTATACAGGAACATTTCCAAAGTCTCATGAACAATATATGAGCAATTGCTAGGCCAGAGAAACTTAAATTGATGAAATAATCGAGAATTTGTGTCTCTAGAACTCGAGATCCATGGTTTGATTCTTACTCAATTTAACCGCTTTGAGCTATGTTTTAAAAAATGTAATTCTTCATGAATCTCCTAGCATCAATCATATATGTATATGACGGCATGTCTTTGACTAAAAAGGACTTAGTTTGATGCATAAAAAATGGCTCAATATGTCACTTGAGTAGTACATAAAAATCGTAATCGCTAGGAGTATATATAGTATGATTTGAACTGCTTTGCACTATGTTTAAAAAAAAAAAGTAATTTGTAACAAATCTTCTAGCAACGATCATATATGTATGTGATGACATGCCTCTGGATAAATAAAAAAAGGACTTAGTTTTATGCATGAAAGACTAGCTAAATATATCACACGAGCAGTACACAAAGATAGTAATTGCTAAGAGTATATATAGTATGATTTGAACTAATTTATCAACTATTTTAAATCCAAACTCTAATAGTTTGGATTTTTTATTGGAAAAACGTAATATACTATCAATTTGTTTTGTTATGGGTTTGATTGAATAAATATTACCTTTAATCTTTTCAATAATTATGCAAGAAGTTTTTCTTTTGTTTTGTTTTTTTTTTTTTTGTGGTAAGGAATTATGCAAGAAGTTTAATATCTATATAATCTCAAAGTTTATATTTCCAATACCAAACAAGAAAGAAAACACTCCTCCATACATGCATAACAATTATTTAAACCAAAATAAGTATATGATATTTTGAGTGCAAGTAGCATATTTTGATTATTTTTTTATCGCTCAAAATTCAAGTTTAAGCTCAAGGTCAAGCTCTTTAGCTCCGGTTTGTGTTAAACTTGAGCTATGTAGTGAGATTTAATATTGCTAATCAACCTTAGGAAAGTGAAGTTTTGGCTTCTAAAACATTTCATCAAGTAAAAGCTCTTAATCGATAGCCCATTTAACCTTGAGGTGAGTGTTGTAGTCTCAATTTATCATAGCTGAGTCTTTGAATTTTAAGTCCTCTTGAGTCACATTGTGACAGCCCAAATGCTACAATGATAGGGGTAATGATTCAACCGTCCTTCTACTCAAAGGATTAAGCCTCAATCCATGCCCAAAAAGTTGAGATCTCAAAAGTCCCCATCGATAATACTCTTGCTTTATTTGCCATTAACCAAGGAACCTACAAAGATTGTGAAGGAATGGGATGAGTAACCATAGCCTAGTCAATAGTGCGTATCTCTTCAAAACAAATCAAGTGGCTATTATGCATGTATAAAGCAATATTAGAAACTCGTAATCCAAAGTCATGATATATATATAGAATCAAATATATATCATTTCATTCAACAAATCTTTATATAAAAATAAAAAAAAATATTCATTTAAATCCACCATCACAATACATAAATCGGCGATCAAGTTTATTAATTAATCTCAAATCGCATGTTAATGGCTCATCCATCAACCAATGTATTGCTCAATATCCTATCATAGTCACAACACGACATGACGTTTAGTGATAAGGTGACTAAGATTCTCCCCTTAGCAAAGTCTCTAACTAGAAAACTGGTGGCTCAACCTAAAATGATATCCTAAATTGGTATGCATATTCACAAACCTCTCACCAAGTTCATAATTATATTGAGCACCAAACAACTATCTTCCAATACTAGAAATCCAATCCATAATTAAATCTTATAAATCAAATAAATAACTTTTCGCAACATAATCCATTCGCCATTTTTCAACCATTTTTTTAAATCATTCATAAACCAGTTTGCAAAGTAGTTAATATAACTTCACAACACCTTGCATAACATGCTTTCTAAAGATTCGTAAATGTGGAGTAGTAAATGCTTAATCTGGCTTTTTATACAACAATAATGCCATTTCTTTACTCGTACTATATGTAATCTTTATAGTTTTTGAAATATGTATTTACAAACTCAAAGAAGAAAAAGTACCATTCACCTCAAAATGCCTTTGATCAAACAACATTGTTATAGGTGCTGACAACCTCGTAATCTTAACAATTAAACAAAAATCGATATCAAAACTGACTAAAATATTACACAACTATGAAATGGCCATATTAAACTTAAATGTTAATGAAACGACTCCTACTCCTAGGCATTAAAAAAACTCTTAACCAAAGTAGATATTCAAAGTTATTTACAATGCAAAACTTGAGTATAAAATTGAGTTACATCATAATTCTCTCTATCAAACTCCATTTCAAGTGAGCTTATAGTCAAAAGGAAGATCTTTTGAAGCATTGGAATACCCATAACTTGGTCAACCCAAAATCAAGTCGAAAACCATCAAAATTTGGCCCTACTCTTGAGGGTTAAGAGTATGCTCCTAGATGCATATTGTGCTTTATTATTTTCATTCTCGCATTTTCATTGTTCGGTAGTTTTTTGGAATTTGCTAAACTTGAAAACCATTTTATTAAGTTCTTGAGCATTATTTTGAGAAATAAATGGAGTCTTTTGTTTAGCAAAAAAATAGTTGCAATTTATCAAATTAAATAAGACTTGATGTCATGAATTGAATGAGAATTGATAATAGAAATTTAATTTGTAATTTCATCTAAAAAAGACTCGTATTTTCTCAAACAATGTTTGATAATTTCGTATGAAATTTATAACCTGAAAACATTATTAAATTAAAAGCCCAAAAGCCACTAGTGGTGCATTGTTCATCATTCGTAGCCAACTTTTAACTTTTTTTTCTAGCAAACTGTAAGTGCAAATTAAGTTTCGTTAAAATCCTATGATTCTACAACACCATAAACTATCATTTTTATATATATTCGTAGCTCAATGACTCCTTAATCAAACTTTATAGTTCAAAATTAATAAAACTTCAAATTCGTGTCCTCACCCCAAATATCACTCTAATTAGATGAACGAATGATGTGAACAATTACCAAAAGTTGCGATACATAGTTGAATAGGGTTGGTGAGACATCCATGGCGCAAAATCCACATCTTCTCTTTCCCTTTCTTCCTCTTCTCTCTTCTTTCCTACTTTTATTTTCTCTCTCTTATTCTCTCTTTCTCGAGTGTGCTCTCAACCGCGCTCTCCTTTCCCTTTTTATTTCATTTTTTTTTCACTTTTTTGGGCCCCACGCATGTCGACCAAGCAAAATTAAAATGCAACTTTTGCACATAATCCAAGGAATCATTAAGCAATATGAGGCATCGTAAGAAGATATGATGCTCTCAGAGCCAAAAAAAAAAAAAAAGATATGATGCTGCCAAGCTGAAGTGACATCTTGTATTAATAATCTCTTGGATAAATTACAATCAATAAATATTTTCAAATGAGGAAATTATCTAAAATGACATTAATTTATAGCACTTTTACCAATCCAAACTGAAATCTTTTAATGGTGCCAATTGAGTTTTAAACATTTTCATATTTTACTAATTGAGTCTATTTAGGTAATTTTTGCCAAAATCACTAATATAAACTCTAGTCATCCTACTTAATATGGCAAGCACTGAAGTAGATAATTTTTAATAATATTTAAAAAAATTCAAATTTTTTGGATTACTTTTTGAATTTTTTCTTTTATTTTCTCTCTTTTATTTTTTTACAACTCTAATCGTAAGGGATGGATGACCTCACCTCAATCTTGGTGAGAGCGCTGAGGCCCTTGCCTTTGGCTTGCAAGGGTTGCGATGCCCCCTATCCTCAAAAAAAAAAAAGGAAGAAGAAGAAAAAGCCTAGGCAAGGGTTTGGCCTTGTGGATTGTGATGGTTGATTGATGACCTCGCCGGCTAGAGTTCTAAAAAGAAAAGAAAAGAAGATGAATAAAAAAAGAAAAATTAAAATAAGTTAATAAAAATCGAGAAATTATTATAATATTATTAAAAATTGTCTATGTTAACGTCGACTATATGACATAGAATGATTGGTATCCATGTCAGTGATTTCTAGCTAAATTGGCGGGATGCAATTGATAGGCAAAATGGGAAAATGTTTAAAACTCAATTGACACAATCATTATTAAATTGGTAAAAATTCAATAGGTTTAGAATTTTTTGGACAATTTTCCCTTTCAAATATCCCAATAAAACAAACTTTCTATTGCAAGTCTAGTACTTAGAATTTCATTCTTGTTGTAGCAATCTTAATTTAATGCATCGGTCAATTGAAAAAACCAAAAAATGGACCGACGCAAATAATATTTATTGAAGAGTCAAATGCACCACTTATGGGAGACGTGCCAGTCGTAACGCCGTTGCTTTTAAATACCTAAGTTTTATACTGTGAAAAAAAGAAATAAGTTTTATATCAATAAATGAAATATTTAGATCTGAAAATTGACGGGAAGACTATACTGCGGTCAAACTATAAATAACTCTGCATATGGGAACAGGGGGGTTCGAATTGGTCTTTTCTCACCTAACCCATAAAATATGTCGGTAAACTATAATGTATTGCGGCTATAGTCGGATGCACCACGAGAGTAAATGACCTGCCTAGTTTCTGTAATACACGGGATGGGAAGTCAACAAATTCAATTCATGAAACTTACGTGTATAAAAAAAAAGGGTAAATAGATGATAAGATGAAGGTGGTTAACTATATAAAAATCATTCAACTGGTGGAACCAATTTGACTAAGTAGATAATTGAAGACAAATTCTCGTTATTATCTTGGCAGCTCTAGACATTCTATGTATCTTATATATCTGTTTAAATCAAACTACTGACATGCAGCTCACCTAAAATCCCGCCCAAAATGACCTGGTCCAACACGAATTTTGTAAGAGAAAGCTATTCTAGCTGCGCTTATCTTAACACAAGTAGTGTCAGACATGACTTTTTGTGAGTAACATTCACTTCCAACATCCTACGAATCTGGATGTAATCCCAAGCAATGAAGCCATATAAATCCTAAATAATCTAAGGAAGAAGTAAATCATGATAATGTAATTTCATGATTTGAAAACCATGACAAACACAAAAAGTAATATGCAGGGCACACTGATCTCCCATTTTCTAAGGCTACCGTGGGTACGGCTCAGTCATAGAAGCCTCATTTTTTGAGAATTGGTTCAAATTGCTTCTTGATTCCTCGACCTCAGACACCCTCAAATTGTAATCTTGCATGGATGGCATATCAGATTCGATGTCGCTGTGTATGTAGAATGCGGGTCTCGATGGCACTTGGAGAGTGACTGAGTCGCTGTTAAGCATGAGAAGGACTGAGGCCATTGTTGGCCGGCTAATCATATTATCTTGGACACATAGTAGACCAATGTGGATACACCTCGCAATTTCAATACTTGAACCAGAAGTTATAGAGGGATCGATAGTGTTTGATAATGATCCTTCCCTCCAATTCTTCCAGATCTACAAACATTTGACAAACATTGAGAAGATTGATCTCTAGAATATTATGTGAAATAAGAAGGTATGTTCTTATACTCACATAGCTTATAAGGACTTCCGTGTCATCGCCCATGCGGAAAAGCGTGTTCCTTTGACCACTCACAATCTCCAAAACCAACACTCCAAAACTGAACACATCTGACTTGATCGAAAAAGTTCCGTGCATTGCATACTCCGGCGCCATATATCCACTGTCCATCACAATAAGTCCACCTTATTAGCTCTATAGTTTGCTCTTTTCTTTTGATAATCATTAGCTCTAGGAGATTGTGTCACTTACTAGGTCCCCACAATTCGGTTTGTCTTGGCCCGAGTTTGATCCAACTCGAACAACCTCGCCATACCAAAATCGGATATCTTTGGATTCATTTCTGAGTCTAACAAAACGTTGCTGGCTTTGAGGTCCCGATGGATGATACGAAGTCGAGAATCTTCATGTAGATAAAGCATCCCTCGGGCAATGCCCATTATTATCTTGTGCCGCGTATCCCAGTTGAGATTTGCACGCTTCGGGGGATCTACATATTTTGGTGGAATCGCATTCTATAAGACGTCTATTAATCATTTTGTGAGGATATGATTTCATGAATGACAACCTAAGAAACATACCAAATAAAAACTGATCAAGGCTCGAATTGGGCACAAACTCGTAAATGAGAAGCTGTTCAACTCCTTCCAGACAAAAACCTAGGAGCCTAACCAAGTTCCTATGTTGTAGCTTGGCTAGTAACATGAACTCGTTCTTGAACTCAACTTCCCCTTGGCTAGAATTCCGTGATAGCCGTTTCACCGCGATTTTTTGTCCGTTGGAGAGCTGACCCTGAAATTTCACCAAATTAGATCTTTGTGAGTATCATTTGGTACATTGAAGCATTTCTAGGAGTATCAGATTGATATCATCTTTGACTATTCGGTTGCTTGAATTTTGAATACAAGAGTAGAGGACGTGCTAGGTTTATTATTACCATGTAGACAACACCAAAACCGCCCTGTCCAAGCTTCCTGGAATCAGAGAAGTTATCCGTTGCCGCTCTGATAATGCTGAAATCAAATTGCAGTGACTCAGCCGTGCTAATTTCATGCACAACTTCACCTAGAAAGACAAAAACGCTGTCATTCGGAGATCATTATCTTTTCATAGTTTTCATAATGAAAGTTTCACAAACTTTTAGTAAAAGTAAACCCTAAACCTTTTAACCTTTATAAAGATTTTGGTCTAATTGTCGAAAGCGATGCAGCTCTTGCTACTTTGTGGGTGAAAGCATAGTCATTAGTCAACTTAATTATTATCATAATCTTTTTTAACCTCATGAACAGTCGTCGTTCCAATGCAAAAGGATAAACACTCGCCTTCAACACTTTCTCTGGGCTGCTTCTTCTTCCTTTTCACATTCAGGAGCAGGATGACAATGCTGATGACAAGTAGTGCAGAAATACTTGTGATGACCACAATAATCACAGTCCTCGTCGAATTGCTCTTTCCAACTGCAAGAGCAAAGGCACATTACGTCTATGATCATTGCTTGCTGCTTACTATATGAAAGATACATCACATCACGCGATTCTCTGATAACTCAGGGGAAAGTGTTTCGGTTTTCTGGATTTTGTCATCCTACCAATTTTTATTTAATAAGATTCGGAATATATCACATTTCCCTAAATTTTTAAGTCTTCGTGGATGCCTTTTTGACCTCAATTTCATTACTTTCATCAATTTCTTACGAAAATCAGGGTAAAGACCGTAAAATGGTTTACAGGAACAGAGTGGAGCAAGGAATATCCAATGCAAGTTTGCAGAATTTTTGCAGAGTTATTAGAAGCTCCCAATGTGCACATATAGGACCAATATATACATGCGGATCACGGCTATGGATCGTAACCCTAGCTCGATTTAGATCTCTGTCTCTCCCTTAGATGACATGACTGTGATAGTTGACTAGTATCAATGAACTGACTGTGATAGTTGACTCGTATCCATGTAGATGTATGAATGATTAAACATATATTCTTCTGCCAAAAATATGGATCAACCCGTACCTTCTGCCAAAGAGCATTTAAAAATTACATGATCTACTGAGCATATATTAATAAAAAGAATATTGTGGTTTAACAGAGCATGTAGATTAAGCTTATATGAAGAATTTGATTGGGTGAATCTCACGCGAAACCTGCATATTTTTATAGAAAAGAAAAGACTGAAACGTCGTGTACGTAACTCCCGAACAAGAGCCAACTTACCTGGTGGTGAAGGCATTGCATCTCCATCCTGCGATGGTGGTGGCGGAGGCGGCGGAAGTGGCCCACTGATTGGATCGAAGAACCGATTATTGGTCTCGTACAGGATTAGGCAACTTGGCACCATGTACCGTCCTCCTGAGTACCTGAGACAGCAGTACCTGATCTCCTGGGCGACTAGAGCCAAGCATTCGCTGCATTGCTGCTCCGTCAAGTCTGGTGTGCACTGCACCAACGCATAGACCATGTCAGGCCCCGCTGATTCGTTCCCTGATGCGTACTTTCTCAATGAGCCACCACGCGCCGCCTCAGCCGACAGACCGTTCAGCAGCTTCCTCCTTGCTGCGTCGTATGTGTCTGCGCTCGAGACATTGACATCGTCGCCGGTGCCTGCTACGTAGTCGGGTTGTAGCACGACTTCACCGAAGAACGAGGCGTCCGAGTACCGAATGATGCAGTTCCCGCTGTAGAGGAGTGCCTCCTTTTGTAGGGGGCAAAGGCGGCGCATGTCGGAGGCCAAGACATCGAGGCAGGCGCGGCAGGTTTTGGTGTTTAAGTCACTGCGGCAGAGGCCAAAGAGATAGAGGGTTTGGGAAGCGCCGGAGATGGCAGCAGAGGCATTGAAGAAGCCGTAGGAGAGGGACGAGGAGTTGGTGGTGGAGATGGAGGAGACGAGGGTGGTGAGGGTGGTTTGGTAAGTGCCGTTGGCAGTGAAGTTGCCGGTCGAACCACAGTTGGCCGCCGGGAATTGGGCGTTTATGGTGGAAGCAAACATGAGAAGAAGCAAGAGGAGGAGATTTGGAGGATCCATTTTTTTCTCTTTGGGTGTGTCGGGTGTCTCTTTGATAGACCCGACATGAACGAAGGGTTTAATCTTAAGAAATTAAATATGTTTAAATATCCAATGAAAATTTATCACGTCATCAATACCTCAGCCAAAAAAAATAAATACATACACGCACACCACATCAAAGAGAGACCCGAGACACCGAAAGAGAAAAAGAAAAAAAAAAAAAAAAAAGAGAAGAAAAATGGATCCTCCAAGTCTCCTCTGCTCGCTCGATTCTCACGTTTAGCAAAACTGTTGCAGAGCGGTTGCAGAGTTGTCGTGTTTCTCATGGGCCAACGTTCGAGCCTCGAGACACCCAAAAAGAAAAGAAAGAAAGAGAAAAAAAAAGAGAGAAGAAAAATGGATCGTCCAAGTCTCCTCCCGTCGCTTCTTTCTCACCTTTACCAAACTGTTGCAGAGTGGGGGCAGAGTGTCGTGTTTCTCATGGGGCAAAGTCTCGAATAAATATTGACTCCTTTTACTGCGAGTATGAAAAGACGACCGGCGATTTCCAAGCAATGACCAACTGGAGTCTCGACGAAGCATCGACTCTAATGGAAAGCAAAGTCTCCGTTGTACGGAGTCTCGGTCTTCTGCAATTATAATAAAAAAGCGTTGACGCTTTCTGCCGAGTCCGTCTATTGCCCCGCAATTGCCGAGCAATGTGGAATCTTTACTAGTGAAACCATGACTAACAATATGATGTTTTTCGACAGGTGATTAACTAGATGTCAAAGGAAATTTGTTCGTCTCCTCGTGATTTTAGTTTCAAATTTCGTTTAGAGAACTCCAAGAATAAAATGCCAAATGCATCAATTGATGTGGAGAGTATCCTAAAGATCGCACGGGAAAGTGAATCACTTGAAATGTGCGAATGTTGATCCGAGCTGATCCAAACTTCACTTGCTCTGCTATACCCAAAAAAAAATAGTTGAAAATTAATGTTGACACAACATTTTTTATATTACTTTGTTCGGTCACAGGAAACTTCTATTTAAATCTCCTATTCCATAATTTAAAATTAGAAGCCTAGTGTGTAGTGCTAATGGGAATGGGAGAATCTGATATGGTACACTGAGGACGACCAAAAAGTCTCATGAGCAATGGCTCAACATAAAATATTTCGGAAATGAGAAAGAACTTGCAAACTGATTTATTGCTAATAAAGAGATGAACTGTACTTTGATCTCCTAAGCGGAAGATTGACTCCAGATTTCGATTCCGGATTGACTATGAACCACTAATGATAAAAGTTTACGGTCAAGGTACTGCTATATATGTAATCTTTAAGATGCGGATTTGTTTTGCTCCTAAGACGATTTTTACATAAACTTAATGGAGGTCATAGATCCTTTGAAATTGTTTTTTAAGTTTGAGCTGTGTACACTCGTCTCACTTTTTAATTCAAATCAAATCTGGATTCTAGGGACGGCAGAAGGTGGTTTCCCCCAGAAGGTGGTTTTCTAATCTGTGAGAGAAGGTTATCTTTGATCAATTTAACTTTTTGTACTTTCTTCATATTGCCAAAAACATAGAGGGTTTGGGAGGCGACAGAGATGGCAGCAGAGGCATTGAAGAAGCCGTAAGAGAGGGACGAGAAGCTAGTGGTGGAGATGGAGGAGAGGACGCTGGTGAGGGCCCCTTGGTAGGTGCTGTTGGTACTGAAGTTGTCAGTTACAAGGCACCGACACATTTCAAAGGTTTTCGTACCGTGTCGAACATATCGACATGTATTCGACACTCTTAAACACTTTCCAATACTCGATCAACACATGTAAAAAAGAAATTGATAGTCAATTTTTTCGACACTCTTTGACACTCGAATCGGAATTCTAATATACGAGATTCCGATATGTAATTCCGATATCAAGATCAATTTTAAAAATTCACTAAATGAGATGTCAAAATATATATTTATAAAAAAATAAAACACAATAATAAAAATAATAAATGATATTAATAAATGAAGAATTAATGTTTTTAGTGCATATTCATTCTAGGCTTATTTATTTATTTATTTATTTATAAAAATGATAATTTTTAATTTATATATAAAAATATATATTTAATATATAACGTATCCCAATGTATCGAAATTCTCTGTTTTTTTTTATATTATAAATGACGTGTCGGCGTATTGTATCGTGTTATGTGTCAGTGTCGGTGCTATTTAGATTGTCATTCGAACCATAATAGGTCGCTGGGAATTGGTCGTTTATGGTGGAAGTAAATAGGAGAACAAGCAAGAGAAGGAGATTTGGAGGATCCATTTTTTTTTTTTTTGGGTGTTTCGAATCACTCTTTGATGTAAGGATTACTCAATAGGATCGAGCCCTAGATAATATAAATACCATGATGGATAGGGTGCAAAATAAAACGTGTTAGATTAATTTTATATAGGGGCGGCCATCATGCCTGGCACGCAAGGCCTTATACATTTTTAGCTTTAGTGCATATTATTTTATAAGATATTTAAAAATCTTTTATACTTTTCTATTTGAATCGACATTTTATTTAAATGTTTAAAAGTTGTAAGGACCTTGAGTTTTAAATTTACATTGATGTAAGAATTCGTTCAACGTCTTGCAAAACCTGGAAGAATCAAAGGCTAGAGCCATCACTCACGTCACTAATTTTGGCCTAAAAGATCCATTATTGGGTTGGGTGGATTTGTAAAGGATAGCCATAATACCATTCTAAAGAGCATTTTAATGACCTAAAGAATTTGAATTTAGTTAATATGAAACTACACCAAATAAGCGAAGAATTTAATCTTAAGAAAGTATCTGACTAAAAAAAACTTAAGAAAGTAAATTTGTTGAAATATCTAATGAAAATTTACCAAGTCATCAATGCCTCAGGGAAAATAAAAAACAAAAATGACATCAACACAGATTGCCAAAGTTTTGCAACACGACAGAGCTGTCGTGTTTCTCATGGGCAAAGTTTGAGTATCGGAAAAGCAATGACTCCTTTTTTCTGAATTCGTCTTTTGCAAGTATAAAAGAAAAGCAAAGGAAACCGGCGATTTCCAAGCAACGTGGGATTCAAGTCTCAAAGAAGCATTGACTCCTTTCACTCAGTAGAAAAGCAAAGAGAATGACGATTTCCAGCCAAAGTGGAATCTTTGCTAAAGGTGATGTTTTCTCAATAGATGATGGCAAGGAAATATACTCATCTTGTTGTCATTTTTGTTTCTTGTTTTATTGAGAGCACTTCAAAGGTAAAATCTTGACTGTATCAATTTGATGTGGGAGAATATGTCCTTAAGATCAAAGCTGATTTGGGCTTCACCTAACCTGCTATATATAAATAAAAAATAATGCTGACACAGCATTTTTTATCACTTCATTGGTTAGAGACAACTTTCACTTAAATTTCTTGTTCCGTACTTTTGTAAATGGAACCCTCGTGTGTAGCGCTAGTGGGAATGGGTGAATCTAATATTGTAAACCAAGGACAACCAAAAAGTCTCTTGAGCAATAATTCAACCTAATATTGACAATTTTCCTTGAAAACCGCTGATATGACAATTTTCCATATAGAACGGCCGACGACAATTGGACCACATATTAACGATTTTTGACGAAAATTGATCAGAATGCCTACATTAAAATTTTGCACAAAGATTTGAGACTAAATTAACAAAATTAAAAAAAATTATGAATGAATTAATATTCATACAATAAGTTTATGACATATTAAATTAATTACATTATTGATGCTTATATCTGTGAATTTTCCAGCAAATAATTGCAATACATGATGCTTTGGTAAATTAAAATGATCCATAACATTGGTTTATAAAGTAAGCTAGCATACTTTTGTAAGGTATTGAATATACTTTGTTTACCAAATGAAAAACCCTTAGAGACTAAATATTGTAATTCATAGTTCCGAATAAATTAATACGACTTATCGAGGTTTAGACTAAAAAAATTCGCTATCACAACTGCCATATCTCTTGTCTGTTTCAATTGGTTCGAATATTTAATTGAAAGAAAGGCAGAAATGTTCCAAACAAGACTTTTTTTAAAAAAAAAAGAGAAGTAAAAAATGTCAACATGTAAAATATATGCAACACTGTATTCAAATAATTTAAGCTTGAGTATAGGATTACGCACTCAATTTCCGGTCATATGAATGAAGAAAATGCTTTATAAGATTGAAGTTAACTTTCTTATTGTCTTCCTAGAGACAAATCACCAAAAGGAAAAGCTAATGGATTACTAAGCTTACACTTAGCACAGACTCTTGCTTATCCAATGAATGATTGATGAATCATTCAATTATTTTAAAATGGACAATTTTTTACATCAAAAAATGATTAACTTTTGATTAATATTGACATGCAAGACTTAATCAATGAGAGCAGAATTTGGTCATTTATGAATAGAATTATTGATCACTTGAAGAATTGACAACTTAAAGAATCAATTGCTTCAAGGAGTTGACAAAAGGTAGAGTTGACAATTTCAGATGCAACTGTAAAAAAAGTAATCGTCAACATAGTGGAACAAAACAATCGTCAAAATGGTGAGGTTGAACAAACCGTCAAGATGGAGTAGATGAAACCATCAAGCTAGTAGAGTTAATAAAACTATCAATGTAATTGTCGATTATCGTAGTCTTTGGAAAGCCCCCCACACCCACCCCCTTCCCCAAACAACACACAAGACCCGTTATTTTGTCACGCCTCAGTCCTCAAGCGTGCGTCCATCCCTCAATGGTCGATACGAATGCGACGTTCCCAAGTCTCATCGCCGACCCAATTCATTTTAATGCACATGCAGAAGCGAAACATTAAACCCTTGACAACAAACAACATGGGATATGAAAGTAAGGCACATTTTACAAAACCCAACTTTTATAAATAACAAGGTTTAGTTACAAGACGAGTCTGGTCAAAAGTCTACAAAAGATTGACTCTCAAGAGGAAGCTGTCCTACGACCTATTCGTTGGACATAAACGCCGATTCTTCAAACTCCACCTCCACAGACTCGAGGCTTCAATCCTCCACCTAAGGACCTGAAAATTGAGCCCACAATAGGGTGAGACAATGTCTCAGCAAGTTCATCCTCTAAACTCCTATTAGAAAGAAAATACACCTCAGGGCACTCTAGCCACACAACCACATGATTAGAATGGAAGACTTACTTCGCCTTAGTTCCTTCATACACGTCAGCACAGTTCATATCACAAATGCATATAATTAATGCACATAACAATTGAAACGCCTCACTCAATTCAAGAAATCCTAGGGGTCTTGATTATAAGGCAAAACCGTATGACATGTCCCATACCATGTCATACAATTTTGTCTCATAATCAGGCACTTCAAACTCAATTAATCATGCGTTCCAATTGTTAATTTAACCCCTTAAGGGTTACGACCTACTCATAAGTTCGGTGTCTACTAGCATAGCCAGGCATCGTCTCACCACCATTAAGCATGGCTTTGTCTCTCAATAGATGGCTTTTTCGAAGGAGCGTAGGTTCAGAATCTACTGTGACCCGAGTCCCACAAAGTGGATATTCCATATAGGGTAACGTCCGTCTTAAAAGCCCAAGACGGGTTCTCATTAACCAACACATGACCAATCAATCTCGACCTAGGATGCTGTGTATTGCACTCAAATCATTCCATTAAAATAGTGATCTTGACATATTTTCTTCATATTAAAAACATCCGGAAAATAGTATTGTATGGGTACACAGTCAATTTGAACTAGAAAAATTGATACATTTCCTTTTTAAACCCCACCATTTAGTATAGCACTTAAAACCCTTTTTTGGTGTCAAAACCCGACACCGGGATTTTTCTAAATAAATTTCATATTCACAATCATCACTCAATTTGCACAATCCAACCATCAAATGCATAATTTGAACATACCACGGTAGTCAGCACAAAATTCTGGTCATCGACTATCTCAGTCTAATTTCCGAAAAATAATAAATAATTAAAAAAATTCCGTAAATAAATAAATAAATAAAATATTAATTTAAGTTAATTTAATAAAATAATATTTATAATTTCGAAATAATATTAAATAATTTAAAATAATTAATTAAGGGCCTAATCAAGATTACACTAATTTAATCACCTAATTAGCCTTAATTAATTATCTAGTAAACTAATCACATCCCTTAATCTAATTAACAATTAACTAAGCTAATCTAACCACCTAACCATACCTAACTTAATCTAAACACCCCTTAAGCATAATAACCTCCTAAGCAAGATTTAGTGAGTAAACTCACCGGTTTAGCGTTCCAGTAAGTCCACGGCGACGGCAACGCCAAGACAAGCGACAAACCTCCAAGTGGCAACAACAACCAAGGCCAAGAAGGGCTTGAAAATGGGCCATGAAGTCTGAAGACCCTTGCTGGTTCGGCTTCTGTTCTTGGCTGAACTGGGAGAGAGAATTAGCAGCTGAAACGGTGAGGAAGGGTTAAACGGAGCTCCAGCGAGTTGGTGGCTGGTGACTAGCGACACTTGGGGGTCAAGGAAGACTTGCTAGTGGTTGGTATAAGTGGAGGAAGGGTTGGAATGGGGAGAAAATGGAAGAAAATGCTGAACTAGGCAAAATCAGGTGGACTAGGCGGTACCACAACCGGCGGACGAGACAGTCGGCGGATCGTTTTGGTGAGCGCCAAGGTGCTTCTGTACGACTTGGATGTGTTGAAGACAATGGTGGGTGGCATGTGAGCTGATTCGCACAGGAAGGTAACTTTTAACTCGAATCTTTGGAGAAATGTTAGCTGGAGTAGAAATTGGGAGAAGAGAAAACGGAGGGGGAAAAGAGGGTCCGTGGCTTGGCGGGCGTGCGACAAGCAAGGGGAGGGTCGGACAGTTTGCTAGCTAATCTCTCTGGTTCTCTCAAGCTCTCAATTACTTCAACAATGGAGAAAATGAAGCCAAATGAGGAAGAAGAAGGCCTACTGGTTAAGGAGGGGGCCACCAAAATATCCTAAGCCCTCAAGTGGCTGCCCCACCACCTTGGCTGGCATCCTCAGCCAAGTTGCATCCCCTTGGCTTCTCAAACATGCCTCTCAGGTGGTCCAAAAGGTTGAGGGGCATGGGGGCTACGAATTTGTGACACTCCTCTCCAATTCCATTTCATTTTCTTCAATTTTCATCCAATTGAGCTCAAGTCAAAGCCCATGAACTCATCGAATGTGTCCTCACTCCAATTCACATTTTTCCTCGTCCATTCGTTCAACTAAAATCCCAAAAATGCGACCAAAAATGACCCTCGGATTTTTCCGGTCCAAAATACCCTTACTTTGAAAATTCGCCAAAAATCTCAATTTGTAGAAATTTTTTTGGAGTATTAGTCAACGTTCCTAAAATGAATTGTGACATTATAGAACTTTCAATTTCTGAAATTGGGTTTAAATTCGTGGTTAATTTCAATCTGGCGTGATTTTAACGTCTCATAATCTACCAAATAGCTTTTGGGAATTTTAGTGCATTTGACATATGGTTGGTTATTTTCGAACCACAATATACATCTTCGACACATTGTTGACTCTTGGTTGTCATAGAAATCTTGAGATTTCAAATATTGACACAGGGTATAGAAAAGACAGAATAATTAATCCAGTGTTGTTCGATGAGAATTTTGCAATCAAGTGGAATCACCCACTCATTGATCACATATCTCAATCAAATCGACTTATCTTTGATCTCTGATTGATTTTGACAATGCCGTATTGACCCTTGTAGATTAGCACGGTCGAGTCGTCGAATTCTCAAGTCGGTAGCATTAAAATTCCTTAATGGCTTCATCTGATATATCAATTAACTCGTGAGTAGCCAGCTCAGAGAAAAAGGCTATAGGCGCGTTGATGAAAAGCCTGACTCATTCAATTAAAAACAGAAGTGGAAAATCAGAATGTCACATATTTTTTAGCCACATTTTGAATTCTTCAATGTAGTTATGGTTGTTGTTCCCAAATACTTTATCATTGATTATATTTTGGCGTGTATCTTAGTTGTAGTTTTCAAATATATGCTGTTGATTAAATTCTGACGTTGCATCATTATGTTCTCTAGTTTTGACGTCAATTAAATTTCTATTAAATTTATATCCTTTTAGTTATGTTTGAAGTGAAAATACTAGTTTCCTTATGTAATTGTTTTATTTTCTGTTTAAAATTGCGGAACCTACCTCCTTTAGTCAAAATCGAAGAACAACTTTTGGTGTAAGGTATTTTGTCACATACACAAATTTCGGCAAAACACCCCATGACCAAAATTTCAAAGATATTGACTTTATTAATTCAGAATTTGATCAAGAATCAATCTTTCCTAATTTAGCAATCCTCATGTGCTTTTCACATATCAAATCAGCTATAAGGCTGCGTTTGGCAGTCCGGATAAAATTCGGGATAGGATATGATTTATCATATCCTATGTTTGGTGCTCACTCGGAATAGGATAAAGTCGGATATAAGGCGGATATAGACAGGATAAAATTATCCCATAGGGGGGTGGGATAAAAGTGGATAGGATTTCTAATGTCCATAATAGGAAAGTTATTTTTCTTGAATAACAAACTTATTAAATTAACAAAATTGAAATTATATTTCAATATAAATAATATTTGAATTCTAATTTAAGAAAATAAAAAATAAAAAATTATTTTTTATTAATCTTATTTTAATTTATATATTCAATTTTAATTCTATTTTATAATAAAAATTCAATATATAAATTAAATATTTATATTTATTATATATTTTAGGTATTTTTGTATTTTAAATATGTTAGTACAGTTTACTATTTGATAATTTTTTATTAAAAAATGATGAAAGGGAAAAAAGAAATAATAAAAAGAGGAAAAATATAATAAATAATAAATAATAAATAATAAATAATAAATAAAATAAGGAATAGTGTTACGAGATATTTTCACCGTCTTTATTTATGAAGATTTAGGTTCATTTATAATGATATGTCATTTATATATAAAAAAAAAATGTACATAACGTGAACATATCCGACTTTAATACTGCGATTCACCAAACACTGGACGGGATATAAAAAAAATCCCAGGATTTTATATCCTATCCTATCCAATCCTATCCCGATTATAAATCCGGACGACCAAACGTAGCCTAAGAGATATCGAATGGGTTTGGCCTAATTTTATGCTCCCGCGGGCTTAACCTAATTAAGCTCAAAGCCTCCCTACTTAATTTAGTCCAATTATAATACAATCTATGTGGGCTTAAGTAAAATGCTCTTGACATCTAGATGCAATTTAATACGTTTTTGTTTAGGTAGGGGTCGACCCCTAATTTTCTATGTAATGGATGACTAAATAGATCACTTAAAATTAGATGCCAATACTTATCCTTGAATAAGGACTTTTAATTGCTCTTGAAGCATGCAGTTCCCTCTACCCTGATGGATAAGAACGTTATTTACTAGATATATTTAAAGATTTCTTTCATAGGTGACCACCACGACGGGGTCATGTCTTCCAGCCTATGGTTCTTCTTCTTTAGATATCTGAAGGATGGCGTCAATCAACCAAGATGATAGTGGATGCCAACCCAAATGGCATGCTTGGGCGGCCTGAGATCACAATTGTTGAGTTTCCTAAGCGCGAGTTCAGGTGATGCTCCTGTGATATTATCCTGGCCTCACTATTCTTATTCGACATTCAACCACCAACACTCGGTGATCACCGAACTCAAGTGGCCACCGTGTGGTGGTTGTTGGCCTCAGTGGGCCGCGACATAGTGGTCTGATCTCCATCACCTTTTTCTATCAAGTTGATTACATGACCTTGTGATCCTCCAAAGCTGAATAAAGTCGAGTGAGTTGGGCTATTTTGTTCTCAACCTCAAACGGAGATTTGGGAAAGAAAAGTCAAGGCTGTGAACTACCATGGACTAGTTTGTTCCTCCACTGCTATCTTTCTTGGAAATTTCTTCATCCAAAAACGGTACATCCTCGAACGACATCTATCACGTCACTCATCTTTCTGTGAATTACCAACTTTAGATTTGCCCTTACCTCCCAATACTTAAGTCTTCGGCTACAGGTGTGTCACTTCTTCCTTTCCTTTTGCCATTCACCATTTTGATTAAACTTCTTAGCCCCTTATTATATCTCCTCTGTCTAAAAAACTTAAACTATTAATTGAAAGTGTAATTCAACATTCAAATATTCTAACACTTTTCTTTGTGTGTTGTCTCAATTTAGCCTAAGATTAAGGCGAAAATATATAGTAAGAAAAACAAATAAGAGGTCCGCAAAGATTTTAATTTAAGAACTCACGCTCTGTTCCATGTAGAATTTATGAAACCATTGCCAAGCATAGTTGTTGACATCTAAATTTTGGTGACTCAGTCATTTATTCATTGTTTAGAAAAATTAGGGATTAGTTTTTAAGCTCTAAAACAAATTTTAAAAAAAAAGGAAAAAAGAAAAAAAGAAAAAATTGCATAGCATATAATTTTAGGCACATCATTATTTTCTGATAAGGAATGACGATTTGATATATTCAGTAAATATTTCATATATTCATGTGATATACACATCGATAGATATATTTCGTAAAAATTGAAAGATTTCAAGAGTATATTCTAGGTGGGATATATATTTGGTGCTAATCTTTGGGCAACATACATTTTGACATAATAAAAGAAACACTATATCTTCCAATCATCAATGGGCATGAACAAAGGAAAGAAAATAAAATAAAATCGAGAAGATTGTGCCTAGACCGTGCGAGATGCGATCGAAAAGAAGGAAATTTTGCTTTTTTTCATCTAGGGACTCTTTTCCTTCGCATATAAAAGGGCTGTCCTGCACGCATGAAAAGAAGCGGGGGAAAAAATAAAATAGGAGGAACCTCTCTCTCGTCCATTCAAGAAGCCAAAAAAAGGAGAAAATATTAGGTATCCTCAAAGGACCACGTCATTGGTACGTCATTGGTGCTCTGAACGATTCACCGTTCGACACCTGTCCAGCGGCAGGTCCACGTCGGCCCTTTTCGCTTTTCGGTGCGCTTCTCTCTCTCCTTTCTCTTCTCACTCTCTCCCAAGTAACTCCGCGGCTGGCGGCTCGGCTCGGCTGAGCAGAAGAAAGCACGGATAATAAATGCGCAACATCCCGCTTAAAATTTCTCTCTCATCACTTGAATATTTTCTGGACTCTCTCTCCTCGTGGACGAGCTGCACTTCCTCTGTTTCCTTCTTAGCGCATTAAACCCCTCCGCCTCCGCCTCTGCCTCCGCCTCTCCAAGAAGCCTCGCCGGTCATCTACCTCTGGCACGTCGCCTCCTCCAAGAGCCCCATCAGTCGCAGCTAGTTCCTGACCCCCTTCGCCTCCAACTGTTTCCAACGCCGAGACCGAGCATAAAGTTTGTGCTCGCGTTGTTCTCTCGGCAACTTCTGGCCTCCGTCCGATTGCCTCCCTCCGACAAACTACTCGTCATCAACTCCGACTCCAAGCCGCCGCTGCCGCCGATGGCGTCCTTCATCTCTGAAATTTGCTCGTTCTCCCCTTCCCTCAGGCCAAAGACGCCGTCGGCCTCCACCGCGAAGCCATCGGCCTCCGGCAGGAGGGAGGCGGCCTCGGTCTCGTTCCCGAGCGGCACCAGGCTCCCCGCCGTTGACCGGGTGCTGTCCCTGTCGCTAGCCCGATCGGTTGCGAGGGAGATCTCGGTGTACTTGGGCAGGGCCGACGACGCGGCGAAGAAGGAGAGGCGCGGGCTAGAGGGCTGGAGCTCGCTGTGGACGAGGTATGTGGACTGGCTGCACCAGCACTGGATTTAGGGCTTTTCCTTGGACGCGAGCCGAATCGGGTTCATGGACGAGTTCGTGGAGAAGATGGAGCCTCGGTTCTAGGTCGCGTTCAAGGCGATGGAGGAGCTGGAGAAGGGCGCGATCGTGAACCTGGCCTGGGCGAGGGCCGCATGATCAGGCATTACTGGTTGAGGAAGTCAGAACTCACGCCGGCCCGGTTCCTGAAGGCCCAGATTGAGAGCACGCTCGACGCCGTCTACAATTTCGCTGCCGACGTGGTCAGCGGTGAGGCCAGTTCTGGAATTTCGGTCGTTGTTGCTCTCCGTGTGGTAAGAAAGTTCGTAGTTCCCTGCATTCTTTTTTTTTTTCTTTCCTGGGAATCGGTTTGCCGTCGTAGATGCCTGTCAGTTTTCTGGTAAACGCCAGCATTGTCTTAGTAGCTTGAGGAGAGCGTGAGATGGGGATAAATTGAATTGGTTTCCGGTCGAAGAGATGGAGAGCTCGTTTACGTATTATTCACTTGAAATGACCGTGTATAGAAATTTCCAGACTCTAAGACACAGTAATTTCAAAATTTTCTTCAGGTTTTCCGATTAATGTCAGCATGAAATTCGGTTTTTGATTGTTGGTTTTCTTTTAGTGTGCTTAGCTAATTGCATCGGACACGGACGGATTGATTGACTTGATTATGTTTGATGCTTAATTTGCATATTAAGCCCCCTCTTACTTCTCCCGTGGATCGCTTTCTCTCTTGCCGTCGTCTTCTCTCGCTCATCCCTTGTCTTGAGCTCATAGATATCCCTGCGGAGTGTATTATTTGCTCTTGGATCGAGATGAATCGACTGTTAAATTCTGGAGTTTGTAGAAGTTTTTCAGTCTTGAGCTTACATGGCAAGTTGTAGCTCGAGGCTTTTGTCCCGAGTACTTAAGAACAATCCTGACACTCAGAAATATGATAAAGAACAGAATTCAGTAGGCTTGGAGGTCCCAGAGACTATGACTTCTGCCAGGAACAAGCTAAAATTTGAAATTTCTCTGGATTGGTATTCATCTAAGAAGAAAGGAATTGATGGGGTAATATATTGTTAATTGCTTTGCCATCACATACCACTTCTGTTTATTCGTAACTATGCTGTTTCTAAAGTTGTGAGGCACCTTCTAGTTTTCCTTTATATTTACACTACACCCTTGTTGAATCATAACAGTGACCATAGGCAAAATTTTGTCTACAGGATAAAATTTTATCCTCTTTTGTGTCAATTAGATGTCTTGAGGATTTGTATCATTTCGATGTTGAGGACTTTTTGGGGACCATCTATTGTTCTCTCACTGGTGGTTTTTGTAACATTTTGTCTTGCAGTATTACTATGAAGGCGTTATTTGTGATAGCTCCCCAGACCTTTCATATTGAGTGCCTTGATCCTCCTCTCAAGGTAGTTCATAGCTATTTGAGGGGTCTTGCCTTGAGTTCGATGTGTTAATTGCTATCATTTGTCTTATTGTATTTGATTGAGATAATTTAGTTGTCTAAAAATGGGGAAGTTCTCAGTTGAAGATGCTCTCCTGTCTGTCCTCTTATCTGAGATTTACTTTTGATCCCAATATGCTGTTCCCTAATGTGGGTTACTTGTTACTTTCCTTGAACTGTGATTTCAGACTCTTCAAGCTCCAATGTTGGAAACTCCAAGAGCAGACCCGAAGAGTGTTGCTTTAATTATACTGGGAGGAGGTGCTGGAACATGATTGTTTCCACTTACTAGCAGAAGGGCCAAGCAGCAGTCAGTGATTATTTGTATATGCCCATTGCTTACCCACATAGCACTCTCTCAACAATATATTCAATTATGTGGTTTTTTTAAATCTGCAGGTTCCTATAGGAGGATGCTACCGGTTGATTGATATCCTAACGAGCAATTGCATTAACAGTGGTATCAGAAAAATATTCATCTTAATGTAGTTTAATTCCTTTTTCCCTCAATCGCCACCTTTCCTGGACATACAACTTTGATAATGGCATTAGGTTTGGTGATGGATTTGTGGAGGTATAATTTTTTTTTTTCTGATTTATTATTTTGGATTCCTGATGACTTAACTCAAGAAACGACTGCAGTTAATATGAAAAAAATTTGGTAACACACATAGGTCCTTGTGGCAACTCAAACTCCGGGTGAAGCTGGAAAGAGGTGGTTCCAGGGGACTGCTGATGCTATTAGGCAATTCATATGGGTCTTTGAGGCAAGTGCTTAGGGTTTTGGCAATTACTTGTGCAAAGTTTTTTGGAGTTTCTCTTGAAGTTGAATGTTGGTTTCAAATTATTTCCGCAGGATGCCAAGAACAAGAATGTGGAGAATATCTTGATTTTGTCTGGTGACCACCTGTACTGGATGAATTACATGAATTTTGTGCAGGTACTTTGAAGATTTCATCGTAAACTCCTTCATCTAATATGTTTGTGAGTTTAAACTGACCAGTTGTGGCTTGATTGCAGAAGAATATTAATACAAATGCCGATATCACAGTTTCATGTGTCCCAATGGATGACAGGTTCTTATTGTGGTTAAATATATTGCCTAAAAAGATTTAAGAGCATATAAAGCTCACTTCTCCTTGACATTCCACTTATGGTTGGGAAGAACCAAATTTTTGTGATTATATTGTTTCTTACGTCTGTTTTCAATTGCACTAAATTTAGAGCTACTGATGGGTTTTGCAACTAACCCTTTCTGGTTTTTGTTGCTGCAGTCATGCTTCGAGTTGTGGACTGATGAAGATTGACAGAACTGGACGATCATCCAATTTGCCGGAAAACCGAAGGCCAATGAGCTGAAAGCAATGGTATCGTTAATGCAATAAACACTTCCTATCATTTGATGTGACTGCTTTAGCTGTTTCCTTGGCAGACATCATCTCTACACATCGTGTAATGCATCAACTAGTTACTAATCTTATTTGGATTCTCGTCTCCTTCACAAACCTCTGCCCACAGCAAGTCGACAGTACTCTTCTTGGGCTATCAAAGCAAGATGCAGTGAACTTGGCATACATTGCCTCAATGGGTGTCTATGTATGTAAAACTGACGTGTTACTAAAGCTTCTGAGACTCATGCAATGATTTTGGCTCTGAAATAATTCTGTCAGCTGTTGCAGAGCATAATGTCCAGGTCAGGAGGACCTTTTCTTTAACATAGACTAAGCTGTGGGCTTCCTCTCTGTCTCTCTCTGTCTCTCTCTCCCCTTCATTAGAGATGTGTGTTTATAGGTAACTTGTACTTGCAAGCTATCTTAACAGAAATGCTGACTTATCAGGATGCATTGATTTGTCAGGCGTATCTGTTTAATGACTACTGGGAGGACATTGGAACAATCAAGTCATTCTTTGACACTAATTTGGCCCTAACAGAGCAGGTGTGTGTGTGGTATTGCATCTTCTGCTCGATAACTCAAAATTGGAGATGTCAATGTCATCTGCGAATTCAGTCATCACCTTCTATAGTCGTTAATCACTTGATATGCTGGTTTAACCTTAGGGCTGGAAAAATGCTTACTCTTTAGATCTTTTTGGCTACAATTTCTATGTCAATCTGGGCCTCATCTCAATCACATTCTCAGAAAAATCATAGAAGCTTAGAGTTCAAACTTTGGCTGTCATAAAGCGATACTGTTTGTCCTTTGAGGAGACAGTGGCTTTTCTAATAGTGGGTTAATTTCCTGTAATGCAGCCTCCAAAATTCGAATTTTATGAACGGCAAACACCTTTCTACACATCTTTGAGATTCTTACCCCCAGTAAAGTTGATAAATGCAGGGTAAGCTTGTCAACATGATAAGTCTCTGTTTTTGTAATGGTCTAAACTCTGTCTCTTATTTGAACTGTTTCTGCAGATTGTAGATGCAATAATCTCTCACGGTTGTTGGTGTGCGCTCGTGTCTAGACTATGGTGTTGAGTTTAAGGTGTGCTGCATTCGTATACATTCTTTGACCTTTTGAAGATCATAATGGTGATTGCTTGAGAAAATTAATTTTCAGATTCTTGGATGATTTGGTTGGAATGTTGACATTTTCAGCTTTCAACTTTTTGGGTTAATAGATCCCATCAGAACATTTTGAGGTGGTGGACTAGATTTAACAAGGGCAAATGATGCCATTTAATTTGTTCATATAACTCTGGTGTACAGTGATATTTTTGAATTGCTGTATCTTCATCTATTGGTTGCATTTCCTCAAGTTGAAGGTATAGTGGACTTAGAACAAGTCAGGATGCTTCTAATACAAGTCTTTTGATTACTTGATGGTCATTTTATGTGTCGTTTTTTTATAGACACTAATTTCCTTTGTCAAGCTAATGTACTAAGCTAGTCATCAATATAGACATTCCAAATTTGCTACAAGTTCACAATACTGGGGTTAGTTTGTGTGCCAATTTCTATAGCAATGGCGACATACTTTAATGGGTGTTTGTTTTTGGGACACGTTTGAATTTGCAGGATACCGTGATGATGGGTGCAGATTACTGTCAGACTGAAGCTGAAATCGCATCTCTTGTGGCACAAGGGAAGGTTCCTATTGGGGTCGGACAAAATACTAAAATAAGGTAATTATTCATTCTTTGAATAGGCATGTCTACAGGAAATTCTGAATTGACGACTTGTTAATAGTAGTTCACAATCCTTCCACTGACAAATTCCCTTGCTTTTCCTTTCTCAAGGAACTGCATAATTGACAAGAATGCCCAGATAGGGAAAAATGTGGTTATTCACGACACTGATGTAAGTATTGCCTTTTGCAATCCTGATACTTCAATTCCATCCGGATTTATGACTGGATGTGATCTTTCCATTTACAGGGTGTTCAAGAAGCAGATAGACCAGAAGAAGGGTTCTACATCAGGTCAGGGATAACAGTCACACTAAAAAACGCAACAATCAAAGATGGAACTGTCGTTTGAGAAGAAAACAAGAAAAAAGAAGGCCGGTGGAGTCTCAGACGTCATAGCACGTGTGATTCAGAAGAAAGCTGGCTAAATCCATACACAACTTTGCTGTTTTCATGGCTTTCTGTGTCCAGAGAAACTAGATGCTGTGCTGCTCGGTTGTGAAGTAGGTCTCAGTTATGTGACTAAGCTAGTGAGAGGTATATAACCTGAGTTAGCTAGTCAACCAGCAACCAAAGCTGTATGCATTATATGGACTGATGACTTCCACCACGTCAAGGTGACACTCTACCTGGATGCATATTCTGTATAAGAGAAGATACTATACGCTTGAGGGATGTGCCATCCTGTGGGAGGATGTACTGAGCTGTACAAATTAAGTGTAGAGAGAATTGGACCACATGAATATGAGACAGTTATAGTACCTGGTATAAATGCTACTCCCTCTCTCTCCCCTAGTCCTTATTATTCTCATGCCTAACATGCTGGTGCTCGTCGCGCCATTTACACTGCCAGAGTGAATTTCACCGGGTAAATCTACCTATGACCAACTTTGTTGTTTGATTCTGGTGATCGATCTTAGAATCCATCTTTAATTCATTTGATACATTTCTACTTTTCAGGTTGATCGGGTTTTGGGCTGTTGTGTTAGAGGTCATGATGCAAGTTCATTGTTTTATGTTTCCGTATGTATTGTAGACATCCTTAATTCCGTTAGTTTACTTGTTCCAGAGAAGCAGGACAGACATCGACATAGTACTTCTTGGCGAAATCAACGTAGATGCAAGAGACAGGGGTGGACTTGCTGATGACAGACAAGCTGATATAAGCATTGGCAGTGATATCAAACTGCACAATCTGAATGTTTTTCAGTGGTTATTCTCTCATCAGCTTTTGAGTGTGTAGATATACAAACAAAATTGACATTAGTTAACTTTCAGTTAGTTTTGGAAATCAGGACAATCTTGAATTTTTAATTCTTGTTATAAAGAATATGGTGGTTCTTAATTCTCACTCTTTGTATTGTTGGAAGATATCTTGAAAACTTTGTTATTCAAATATCAAAATGCTATGTTTGAGTTCTTTTTGGCCATCGACTAGAGAATACTAGCGTCATACAAAATACACTGCTTCGATTTCATATGATAATGTCGGTGAGAAGACGCACCATTGTTCAACTCTGATGAGATGTTGGTTTAATAAGTTACAAATCTGTCCACTTTGGTTCTTTAAGCTCTCAATTCAGCTGGTTAAATCTCATTAGTAGTCTCCATAACCATTCTTTCCTTCGATTGGTCATTATAGTAAAATTCAATTTCACCAAGTATGTTAATGTGCCTGAAGAGATAAAACTGTACACTTTGCAATCTCATGGTCTCGATTTTGATTAATATGAATCTATAAGAAATGATGCACAAATTAGGTAAACTATATGCGCGTTTCCCCTCTGTCCTCTTGAAAGCTGGGCGGAGTTTTAGCAATGGCTTTTCATGGTTGCTAATACTACTCATTATGCAAAAAAATTCATCACTATAACTTGAAAATGAACCCTTATTGACAGAAAATTTGTGATATTTTGACAATACAATATATATGATACAAACTTTTAGTCTTATACAGAAGAACCTTCTAAAAGCTTGGGAAGATAGAACAAGGCAAGTAAAGAAAAGAAAGGTAAATGCACCAGTTAGACTTGATCTAAGGGTGATGTATTGGACAAAGCCACTCAACAACCTTACTCTGGTTAAACGCTTGCACTAACTCATCTTTATGCTAATCTAGCACCTGTAACACTTGAGTAAGACGAATGTACATTGACTAACACTATAATCTCATTTTCTATAACAAAAGCTTTACACGGGGGTGTCCTAATTTGGCTAATTATCCCTATCTTTGTAGTTTCATTGCTCACTGTCATTGCTCAAAGTCTACAAGAAAAGAATTTATGCCACCATCTGCAAAGCACCCTAACGCTTCTAGTCCCATGAAAGAATTGTGATTTCCATAGATTGTCACTCCCCTGCCTTGAATTTATGGATTAGTGTCACTGTCGGATGACCCGAAACAGTCTCCTCAGACGAGACTTCCTCTGCATCAAGATGATCAGTCCGACAAAGAAGCAACCAAGTCTTACTGGAAGAATTCCCTCTTTTAGGCTAGTCTAACTTCTCAGGATCTGCAAGCCCATCAACGGGATGTGATTGCTTCTTGCCTCCATCATGATTTGGTTCAGAATTGTGTGTAGGGTCTAGACTGTGTTTCATTGAGGATACATCACTTCCAGGGAGATCTAAGCTTTTAGGGGGCAGAAAAAGGGCAAGCTGTTGACCCGGACCAATGCTCGACACAACCAACTGAAGTACTTCAGATGATGGGAACAGTTCTACATTCATTTTCTCCCAAGAAGGTTGATGCATCACTGAAGTTGATGTGTTAAGTGGAGCCTCCTTCTGAGCAGGACTTGGCATTGTGGCCACCGATGGTCGAAATGCATTAAGCTTAGGGACCAGAGGGATAGAACTTGAAGCAGCATCATCACCTAAGAAATTCTGCAGAGGGCATTGCCTGCTCTCCTGGACTTCTGCCTGGATGGGCCGCATTTGCTCTAACTTCTTTCTCTTTTTAAGAATGAGTCTTGCATCCTTAGGTCGAGAAGGAGGAGGGCCTAGTATCACAAAAAGAGGAATGGTAGGCATATCTTCCCCATATAACAGTCTCACTGATTGAGCTATTGCAGATATAGTGAGCGGCAGCTCAGGATCTGGTGGGGGCGGAGGAGCAGTCACAACTTCTTTTTCATCAACTGAATTAGCATTGGCATCCCTTTCATCAATTGAATTAGCAGCAAAAAACTTTAACACTGAGAAGAAAAACATAAAGAATTGTGGCACTTACTATTTTTCCTTTAGAGCACGTCCAGCAGGTGTATACTCCCGTTCTGGCTCTTGCTCTGGCACCCGTTCCTCTTCGTCACCACTCTGCTTTATGTTTCAAAGGTAAACCAACAAATAATGAAATTATGATGCTATATAAGTGCAAGTCAATGCATGAAAACCTCAGCACCATTGAGATCAGGAACAAATTTGATTTTATTGCCTGTAAATTTTCTAATGGATCAAATAGCTTCATATACTCAAGTGAGAAACTCAAAATACAGACCAGCATCCTACCTTCAAGGATGTCAGCAATTCAAGCCAACAGCGACATTAGGACAAAATGAAGAGAAAAAATATATCTTTCAACAGGAATTTGAAAGCAAACTCATGCATGCACAAAAGTTAAGGAGGAAAATAAGCCGCATGTTCAATGCATGAGTCCTCCTTACAAGTGTTTGCGACTGAACTTTCCTTCATTAGTGGAAAAATTACGAATTAAAAAAGGAAAGACATTTGCAACTTCATAATCCAAATTTCAACTCCCAGGACCCAGAATAAATAAAGAACAATGACAAAGGGATTTATTTAGTTGCCCTTTCCATAAAAGGAGCATGGTTAAAAGTGGATCCATGAAGTTGCTTTTCAGCACAACAGAGAGTTTCTTCAGCATATCAAAGAAATAACCATTAGATCACCATCATAATCCCTTGGTCAATATTTAACACCATCAAGTACACTCTTATTCTAAAGTTTCCAGCCCTAACAGCATAAGAGAAGGCAATTTAGATAAAATACCTCGTTGGCCATTTCACTTGGATGTGCTGCCTATGCTTCTTTGTAAGAAACAGCTTTTCAGACACGCTTTCCCCAACCAAGAGCTGCTTCCTCCTCACTTTGATATTTCTCCCATCTACAAAATACAAGTGATCATAAAAAGCATTAAGAGCGAGAATCTTGAAAGATGGAGGCCCATATTTTCTCCTTACTTATAGTTACAGAACAGTCATTCTGATAAAGGATTTACTCCTCCTACCAAAGAAAAGGACAAAGGATCTGGAAATGCAGCAGGGTTGTTCTTCACCTGGAAAAGAAATGAGTTATTTTCACTGCGCAGGACTACAAAAGGCAAGAACCATCCTTTCATCAGTATCAGTATAGAAGCCACTCAGACAGCTATGGAAAACTACTGATACTGCTTATGTTGTAACTTCTTTTGTTTTTGTGTGTGTGAGTGTGTGTGTTGTTATTTTCTTTTTTTCTGCGCCCGCCGGTGGTGGGGGGGAGGGATGATAGGGACTGCGCATCAGGTATATGGCTTTCGGTCACTAAAAGTTATCACATGCTTCATTTTAGAAGTAAAATTATCCAGGAATCCAAACATCTATGATTTAAGGTTCAGCATTCAGTATTATTAAATTCTCAAAATAATCCATAGTCATTTTCAAGTTAGAAGCTATGTCTTCCGCCAACTTCATTTTTGTAAAGCCAAAAACTCAAACCTACAGCTAAAACCAGAAGGGTAAGCTGAAACTCACAGCCAACCCAAACAGACCTTTACATTTATGTTTGTGATTATTTGACGAAAGTAGTACAATGATAAGTTACTTGCCAAAGGATTTACAATGTAGGAAGCACGAACAATGTGGACATGCTACCACCGCCCGCGGTGGCCGCAATGGTTTCGCGCTTTCTCCCCCACCGAGGGGGGAGGGGTTCGAAACCCCGCATCTCCATTGCGCGACTTACCCGCGGCTGGGTCTGTGATGGTGGCCCAATTTTCCCCGGGTTTACCCCGCCAGCTGTCGGCTGTTCGGGGGTTCCCGGGTCACCAAATAAATAAAAAAACAATGTGGACATGCTAAGTTAATCTATAGTCCCTACATCAATGTTTCTGTGGATCTTCTTCTGACACAACATACAAGTTAGCAATGTCTTGGACAAGGAAACAGAATTGATTCCCAGACTTATGTTGGACTGTATCCTTAAAGAGAATTTTATTTGCTGCCAGATTTAATACTGCTAGCAAGCAAAGGAATCACAATCTAGGAATGTAAACATTGTGGATATGCTCAGTCCCTAAATGAACGTGTCTATGGTTCCTTTTCAGACAACCTACAAAATAATGGATATCCTGGACAAGGAAACAGAATCATCTCTCCGACTTGCATTGCAGATTTACTCTGCATCCTGAACAAGGATTCAAATTGCTGGGAAATTTGATACTAAAAGCAGGCGACAAGAGAAGGCACAAATCAAAGTGCATTGTACTTTGATTCACTGTAGCGTGCATCAGCAACTAGAAATGAACATGCCTTGAAGCAACTAAACGACAACAACAGCAATTGCTAGCAATTGCCAGTCGTGAGCTTAAATGGATCAAATGGATCCTCTACATTCTATTTTACAATGAATTATACTGTATGACATCCTCTAGCACATATACTACAAAATCTTCTCAGCGCATAATGACTGGGTACAAGTACGATTCTGCTGCATATAAGTTGCATAATGACTGGATACAAGTACGATTCTGCTGCATATAAGTTCACAAGTTACTCTTGCATACATCACAGTGCATACCATCAGTGACAACTGTTCAACTTGTTAGCTGACATCCTTTAATGCCTGATTAGCTATCTATAATCAAGATCGATATCTCGACCATACTAAGTTCATTCTGGCGACCCAGCTTCCTACATCATAAAAGTGCACATGCAGAATCCTGAGCACTACACACTGAGCAATATTTTACACCATAAGTTGCCCCATTGATACCGAAACTAATTCCTTTACTGGACTTGGGTAACAACAAAACGTTCCGAAGAAACACCAAAAAACATTAGTTGACAGCAATGTTACCACTTTCATCGTGGTAGCCTCATCCACCAAGGATGCACCAACAAGCATTTCTCTGATATCGATCCCACAAAGTTGGATTTGCTAATGAATATGCTCTTCGAGTCAAATCAGAATATAACCACAATGAGATTAGAAGTAAGGCTTACGAACTTGAAGGGCTGCTGGAAATAGACCAACTGCAGACATGTCAGATGTTCTACCACCCACCCGATCAAACATTGGAAATCTAGCCAACCAGCCCTCAACCCGTGCAGTATTGTCCAACAACGAGTTCTCGTGTTATGGGAACACCCTACATTCATGATGGGGAAAACAGTAATCAATTAAAGATGCCAAAATTTCACTTAAGCAAACGACCAAAAAGATTAATTTTGACATAACTTCATGCAAGTGTACCATCAGAATGACATATAATTGAAGACATCCAGTTACCCAAGATTTTGTTATACATTACAAGCAATAACTTTTCCACGCAAGACTAACAAACTGACTAAGCCTCATTAGCAATAATGACTTTAAAAAGCCACTAGACTGGATAGTCCTAATTATAAAATACATGCACCAAAATAGAGTTCAACCCGAGACCTCTAGAAGCTTGCCCAAAAGAAAATGCTCAACCAGAAAAGAAACCAACAAGGTGTTCGATTTATTATTATTAATTTTTTTTTTTTATGTGCAACAACAATAGAAAGGCCATGGAACCTACTCTGTGATAACCACATGAGCACATCAACCAAGATCAACTAATTTCTTTGCAATAAAAAGGATAAGTCTGATATTCGATAGCTTATAGCTCTTGCGCATCACGAGAAGCTAATAATTATTTGTTAACTCTGCTCTAGTTAGTATCTTTATAAAAAACATGAAACTCAACGACTTGTCGGTGAAACTTCTATAGGCAGGGGAAAAAAACTGAGAAAAAGGATAGATTGTTGTCACCCTATCAAACAACAATGGTTGGTGGAGTATCAATTCCTTGAATCATTGAAAGGAAAATTTGAGATCGAAAAATCAGATGTATAAAGAATACTGCTACTTGACATCTAAAACTACAGGCGACCTGTTCTAGGATGTGTCAATTCCATGGCAAAAACCTAGTACCAACCATGGAGGTCTCAGTTACAAATGATCTGCAACTAGCCTGGACATGAGCAATGGAAAATAACATACAATATGTATGATCTGATTTCCACAAAAGCTCTTTTTGGGAATTGGGCGATTCATTTCCGAGGTTGGAAGCAAGAACTGAGTCAATTACACTTGGCCGGTTTCGGGCCAGTTTCCAGTACTCAAGAACCAGGTTTTTTCTTGTGAAAATCATGTCTAAAATATCATTGATCATCTTTTATAGCTGTTGTCAAGCAAACTCTTGTGAGCTTAGTGGTGTTATGCATACACCTCATACTTGAGGTCACGGCTTCCAATCCCTCTCGGTTGCAACTTGCTATTACATTTTTTATAAATAAAGTGAAACATGGGTTCTGGATTGGTTTGAGCCTAGAACCACCCTGGTTGGTCCAATAGATGGTTTTAATATAAGAACCGGGAGCCAAACCAGAAAAAGGCCGACTCTACAGTTTCATTATCAAGAAGTGGACTAATTTTTTTGAGAATTGACCTGGAACCAGATTCATCAGGATGGCTCTACCCGATTCTTGGCTTGAACTGGACTTGCTGTGCACCACTAATCCAAGCTCTCCAACTAATTTCACGAATATTAGATGACAAACAATAATATGTACTCAACAAGAAGCCAGTATTTAAGTCGTAGAGCAATATGTAACTCTTTTATGTGTCCATAAGCCACCTACAACTAAGCAATTATCAGGAGTATCAAATAATAGATTTGGGGCTCATATTCTCATCTCTCAACACCTTTCCCTGATACTAAAAGATTATTATGAGCGTGAAATGTTGAGCAACTTAACGACTTGAAATGAGTACTGGGATTTAAGGTCTTCTTATCCAGTGGATATACATCCTCTGTACCTCGCTTTATTTTAAATGTGATTAACCATGAAAGTCTTTCTATTATTATTACGATTAACCATTGAAGTTACTTGAAATGCGATAAAACATGTAGCAAATTTTGATTCTGGCAATTAAACATGAAGCTGTAGATGATCTGAATGAAAGTAATTTAGATAGATCACTTTCTTTATCAAAATCTAAACTACTTCATTGAAGAAATAAATCAGAGAAGTATAAAAGAAGTTCATTCGGGACATGCTGAGAGCATAGACATGATGAGAGTAGATCTTCTACATGCTGTGTCCATGATACGGAATGATACTTTGTGAGGAAATATATCCTAATCAATTGCAAAAAAATGCAGTGAATTCAATTCTAGAAGTTTAGAGCTCATCAATTCATGTGGGAAAATTAAATAAACGAAAAACATGGTAATGTCAGATATCATTAACGGCAAAGCTCAAATAGGGATTCTCTCATAGATCTATACATCCAATGATTTGAACTCAGATTCACCTTGAACATCAGTTTCGTCCACTTCTTCAGCATAGAGCGATACCAACTCCTGCAAGGCTGCTTCCTAATAAAGACAATATAAAAATGACATACGGTGAAGAGCTAGGTTAGGTGCTGATTTAAACCACCAAATAGTGCACATATTTGTCCATGCCATAGATTTTAGAGGGACCCTTTTTTGTTGAGGGGGAAGGAATGCGCTAAGCAAAAACAGAGTCTGGCTTGCCGCACAATTTGCCAACAAAACTGAAGGAAGTGACCAGCTCAGCTTGCTTTGAAAAATAGGATGGAGTAAAAGTTACCAAAAAGAACATAGTGTGGTTTGGTTTGGTAAACTGTATTAATGCAGTTTGTTTGGTTCTGTGCCCAACTGAATGAAAAAGGGCTGTGCTCACCTCCACTATCAACGGTGCAATGTGCATCCACCGACAACTTAAATAGATAGATCAATGAAGGTATAAAACGTTAAAAGAGCAGCACATTCCATAAAGCTAAATACCTGAAGGGTAGATTGTGAGAGGAGGATGGACACTCTGGTCTTTAACAATTAAATGGAGGATTACTGGGAGCCAATGCCTTTGCAACAAACCGTGGCCCAAGAGTTGAACCTCCTATTCCAACTGAAAGGGCAAGAGAGAAAGCGATCCACGGGAGAAGTAAGAGGGGGCTTAATATGCAAATTAAGCGTCAAACATAATCAAGTCAATCAATCTGTCCGTGTCCAATGCAATTAGATAAGCACACTAAAAGAAAACCAACGATCAAAAACCGAATTTCATGCTGACATTAATCGGAAAACCTGAAGAAAATTTTGAAATTACTGTGTCTTAGAGTCGGAAATTTCCATACACGGTCATTTCAAGTGAATAATACGTAAACGAGCTCTCCATCTCTTCGATCGGAAACCAATTCAATTTATCCCCATCTCACGCTCTTCTCAAGCTACTAAGACAATGCTGGCGTTTACCAGAAAATTGACAGGCATCTACGACGGCAAACCGATTCCCAGGAAAGAAAAAAAAAAGAACGCAGGGAACTACGAACTTTCTTACCACACGGAGAGCAACGACGACCGAAATTCCAGAACTGGCCTCACTGCTGACCACGTCGGCAGCGAAATTGTAGACGGCGTCGAGCGTGCTCTCAATCTGCGCCTTCAGGAACCGAGCCGGCGTGAGTTCTGACTTCCTCAACCAGTAATGCCTGATCATGCGGCCCTCGCCCAGGCCAGGTTCACGATCGCGCCCTTCTCCAGCTCCTCCATCGCCTCGAACGCGGCCTGGAACCGAGGCTCCATCTTCTCCACGAACTCGTCCATGAACCCGATTCCGCTCGCGTCCAAGGAAAAGCCCTAAATCCAGTGCTGGTGCAGCCAGTCCACGTACCTCGTCCACAGCGAGCTCCAGCCCTCTAGTCCGCGCCTCTCCTTCTTCGCCGCGCCGTCGGCCCTGCCCAGGTACACCGAGATCTCCCTCGCAACCGATCGGGCTAGCGACAGGGACAGCACCCGGTCAACGACGGGGAGCCTAGTGCCGCTTGGGAACAAGACCGAGGCCGCCTCCCTCTTGCCGGAGGCCGACGGCGTCTTCGGCCTGAGGGAGGGGGAGAACGAGCAGATGTCAGAGACGAAGGACGCCATCGGTGACAGCGGCGGCTTGGAGTCGGAGTTGATGACGAGTAGTTCGTTGGAGGGAGGCAATCGGATGGAGGCCAGAAGTTGCCGAGAGAACAACGCGAGCACAAACTTTATGCTCGGTCGGTCTCGACGTTGGAAACAGTTGGAGGCGAAGGGGGTCGGGAACTAGCTGCGACTGATGGGGCTCTTGGAGGAGGCGACGTGCCAGAGGTAGATGACCGGCGAGGCTTCTTGGAGAGGCGGAGGCGGAGGGGTGGAATGCGCTAAGAAGGAAACAGAGGAAGTGCAGCTCGTCCACGAGGAGAGAGAGTCCAGAAAATATTCAAGTGATGAGAGAGAAATTTTAAGCGGGATGTTGCGCATTTATTATCCGTGCTTTCTTCTGCTTAGCCGAGCCGAGCTGCCAGCCGCGGAGTTACTTGGGAGAGAGTGAGAAGAGAGAGGAGAGAGAGAAGCGCACTGAAAAGCGAAGAGGGCCGACGAAGACCTGCCACTGGACAGGTGTCGAACGGTGAATCGTTCAGAGCACCAATGACGTGGTCCTTTGAGGGTACCTAATATTTTCTCCAAAAAAAGTAGTCATTTCTTTTCTTCTCTGACAAGCTGCAGAGGAAAAGAAAGAAGAGGGTAGCAAGAGGAAAAAAGGTCCACTGAAAAGTACACAGAGAGAGGGAAAGAACATGAGAGAGAGAAAATATATATATATATATATATATATATATATTTTTAAAAAGGGGTTGTTTTCTTCGAATGGGGGCATCGAGCGACGCCTGCAACTCCACCACCGCAGTTGCTGTTTCGCGGTCGCCGGAGCTCCGAACGCTGTTACCGTTGCAGCCCTCAGCCAGGCCAACGCCCGCGCCACCGCTGCTGCCATCGCCCAACTCAAAGCCACGAGCGCCACTGCGCCTCTGCCCGACGTCTGCAACCCGCAGCTACCCGTTGCCGCCCCTTCGTCCATCGCCGGAGCTCCGATCGCCGTCACCATTGCAGCATTTAGCCAAGCCAACGCCCGTGCCACCGCTGCTGCTATTGTCTTGAGCTCGCTGACTCGACACCGGCCTGCTCGCTGTCCCACCAAGTCCACCAGCCCTCCCTTATGAGTTGCTACGCCTGATCTGCCTCCACAAAGCCACAACGAGCTTGATCGGGAGCTGCTGTTGCATTCCTACCGCTCGCTATTCTCACTCGTGTCTGAACCAAGTCAGTTCCGCAAGCTTTCTTGCAGGGAACTTTGGTCGCGAACCCGCTGTCATTAAGCTGACCCCGACGCAAATAGTTGTTCGCAAATGTGAGCCGGCCCGTTTTGGAATAAAAATCCAGTCAAGGTGATTTAATCAAGTTTCGATATCATTGCCTAAATCTTGATGCCTATGTTGATCACATGGATACTTTAGGCATTATCTGATAGAATATTATTGCCCAAAAATCACTATAATTACTAATTTAATCTGTAATATAGTGGATTGTTTTCTTTTTTAATTATGTTGATTTTTTTGGCACGTTGATGATATTTTAATTTTTTAAATCATTATAATTATTAATTTGATCCGTAAGACTTTAGATCAACTTTTTAATTATTTTGAACTTTCTTACATATTGTGATGTTTAGGATTAGAATAATTGTTAATCTAATCAGTGAGACAATGGATTATTTTTCCAATTATTTTAACCTTTTATTTGATGAATATCCTGAGTGGTTTAGATATAATGCTTATTTGAAGATTTATTGTCTTGGAAAATACCAAGATTGTATTATTTAGATTGTACGTTAGGATATATATAGGATTTCATGATGGCATTGTTTGAATAAGATTGCATGTTTAGATAAATTTGGAATAGATTAGAATAATATCTAAATAACATTTTCTTTCATAGATAGAGTCCTAGATAACATTTGCATATTTAGATAATCTCTCTTTTTTTAGATAATTTTCTGAGATAGGATAGGGTTTAATTCAAATCAATCCCTAAAATAGATTAGGAAATGATTTATTTTAGATAGTTTATTTAGTTTTTTTTACAATTTTTAATAAAAAATACAAAAATATTAAGTGCATGTCAAATAATTTGCATGTTAGCTTCATTTAATTAGAAATTATTTGTCAATAGAGTTAGGTCATTTAGTTAAAGTGCACATCATATAGTAAAGTTTTAATTTCAAGATAAGAGAAAACCCAAAAAAAAAAATAATAATAATAGTTGCTTGTTATGTGCATTTAATTCTTTTGGTGCAATTTATTTGATTCATTGAGTGTTTAATAATGGTTGAGCATTCGTGTGATCATCCTATTGCATGATAGTGATTTAGACTAAAACCAATCCAAACTGCTTATAAAGATATTTTTGAAAAAAAAAATGGTAGCAAAAGGGTATTAGAGAAATCTAGTATAATCAAAGTCCTCGTACCTAAAGTCGCCAAACCCTAAGTGGTGCACCTGAGGTTAGGTCACGAGAGTAGTTTAACATTTAAATATTCTAAAAGTCAAAATGAGATGTTAATGTTGTTTGTAAACAATTTGCATTTTCCATTTTAATATATGTTCGATTGCCCTCAAATTGGCTGCATACTGCATTGTTCATCTATATGCCCTTAATCAGAAAACAGGTGTCACACCTTGACCTCAAGCACAAGTGGTCGATAAAATCACAACGTTTTAGAACACGTCACTGACTCATTCATTTTAATGTACATACGGAAGCGTAATAAAAACAATTCCCAAACAATACTCGACATGGGATAGAAAAGGAAGCGTAATAAAAACAATTCCCAAACAATACTCGACATGGGATAGAAAAGTAGAACAGCCAATTCACAAAAGCAGCACTTTATAAACACAACGAGTTTATATACAGAGGCCAACTCTAGGGTTCAGGTACAAAAGTCTAGATCAAAAAGGGTTATGAAGCCACCTAAACCCTGGGTTCTCCAAACCCCGGCTCTGGGTTTTCCACAGCACCATTCGGAGTGCCGATGTTCAAAGGGTGCCCTATCTCCCACTCCCCGGTCCCGACGGGAGGCTTGTCAAAACCACCTATAGGACTCTCCTGACTCCTATGGAGCTCGTGAAAGTACCATGCCTTGAAACGATGAGGAACCAGGTGAGGTAGGCCCTTATCGACCCAGACAGTGGACTCCACAGGTTCACTAGTCAAGTTGGTGTAAAAAATTGGGAAGTAGGAGCACTAGAAATCTACCTCCCTCGGAACCCCATAACGCACATGATGTGCCTCCATCAACGAACTTGAAAAGAATAAGCCTATGATGGGGTGAGAATAAATTTTAGCGAATTTACGCCCTAAACCCCAATTAGGAAGATAATACGCCTAGAGACAGTTTAACCACACATCACAGAAGACTCACCTTACTTCAACACCTCCCTGTACATCAGTACAGTTCGTATAATAGTTGTATATAATAAATGCAACATTAATTGGAACCTCTCACATAGCCCAATCAATCATAGGGATCTCGATTATAAAGTTAAATCGTTATGACACGTCCTATTCCGTGCCACACAATTTTGTCTCATAATTAGACGTGTTTATCTCAATTATTCATGCGTCCCAATTGATTACTGCCCTCATAGGCATAGCCTACCTGACACACAACGGTCTTTCGGTGTTATCGGGTATCGTCTCATTCATTGAGCACGATAACGTCTAACTCAAGACAACATTTCATAGAAGAGTATCGGTCCAGCCTCCACTGCAATTGGCATCCGTTGTTAAGGGCATTCCACATAAGAGCATCAGTTCAGCCTCCACTGCGACCGATATCCGTTGTTAGGGGCATTCCACATAGGAGCATCGTGGCACATCAGGTGACGGGTCTCATAACAGTCACACGACCATCCAATCTCGAGCAAGGACATTGTGCTTTGCATTCAAATGCCTCAATTAAAATAATGTACTTGGCCTATTTTCTTCATATTAAAAACACCCAGTAAAATAATCGTACGTGGGTATACGATCAGATCAAACTTTAAAAATCCATATCCTTCCTTTTAAAAATCTCACTATTTGATAGAGTACTTAAAAATATTTTTGGTGTCAAAACCCGACACCTAGTATTTTCTAATAAATATCAAAATTTCACAATTTTGAAATAATTAATCGAAAATCACAATCACCACTCAATTGCACAAATTATCATTCAATTGCATAAACTAATTACACCACGGTAAGTCTTTTACACTTGATGTAAATCTCACAACACTGTAATGGTATGAAAAATCTGTCTGTTTTTGTTTAAGAATTAATTGAATTCATAGGAGAACAAAAAACATACCTTATTCTTTATTCAATAACCACACACATATCTATATTTAAAGTGTGAGATACATACCTCAATCTTACTTTTGGATATTGTTGACACCTAAATTTTGGCTAAATATTTTAATGTATAATTGCATAAGAGAAAACCAAGGATCAATTTGACCTTAACAAAAATGTTTTTTGCATCACCTAGGTATTAGTATCATTTGCTTTTACTGAGTTTTTTATTTTTATTTTTAATCCCCTTATTTTTTGGATAATTATTTAAAAGAGAGAGAGAGAGAGAGGGCAAGGCCCACACCCCGGCCCTCCTTCTTCTTTGTCTTCCGCTTGGGCCGAGACCCATCTGGCCCCCTCACCTTTGTGACCCAGCCCAGCGCCCCGCCTTCTTTCTTCTTCTTCCTTCCTTCTTCCCCTCTGCCTTTGTGCCTCACGCACAGAGACTGACGACGCACGGAGGACAATCTATCGAGAGAGAGAGAGAGAGAGAGAGAGAGAGAGAGAGAGAGAGAGAGAGAGAGAGAGAGTGGCGAGTGTGAGAGCCCCCTCACCGCGTGCAACACCGGTCGCTTGGCGGGATGCCACCGTTGCTTCGCCACCGACGACACCATCTGCTCGTGTCGTTCTAGTCTCCACTCACGTTTAGATCCACCAACGAACTCCAAGCGTTTGACGATTTGCTCGAGAAAATTGGTGGTTGGGATTTTGGTTGTCGTGACTAGAGAGTGATGGTTGACGATGGCGGCTGGCTAGGCGGAGGCTGAGTCGGCGGTTTGGGTTGGCCAGGGTGATGCCGGAGAAGGCGCTCGGCTGTCTCTGTTGATCTCACAAAAAGGGAGAACGGTGGCGACCGTGAACCGAGTCGATTTACGGGTCTGTCTGACCCGGTTTTCCTTGGTTCTGGGCTAGGGTTTGTGCTTCAATGGGTCGGACCTAGTTTGGTGTAAATCTTGGGCTAGGCATTTCTTTTAATGGTAAGTGGGCCTGATTTGTTTGCTTTTAAAAAAAGAGGGGCTTGGAGTTTTTTTTAAACAGACTTTTGGGCTGGGCCTGCGAATGCCCAGCCGAGTCGTGGCTTACAGATTCAGATCGATCCCAACCCGGGAATCCGACCCGGATCCTTTTTTTTTAACAAATAATATAGTATATTATTATTTTTAATATTAAAAATATTTATAATAATAGAAAAATAAAAAATAAGGAAAAAAAAGACTCATATTTCCATAAAAATTAGAAAACCCTTGAAACCCTACCCCTCCAAAGAAAAAAGAAATCGTATATAATTTCTTAGAATAAAATATTGACTTATTTCCTGCATTCCAATTGTGCTTTCGTGATGCATGAATGTTTTTTTTTTCCTCAATCTGATTAGGAATTGAATCCTAGAACCCATGATTGGTACAAATGCCGCATAAATGCTTTACTTGACACTTAAACAAGATTAGGTACCAAAAGAGTATTAGTGATTGATTAATTAATCAAGTCTATGATCTTAGTTTCTCTTGTTATGTAAGAGTGAAGTATTTATTCCGATATTCCACTTGGGTTTTTAATCGACCAATTGCATGTTAAAAACTCGAACTATAAGTCGTGAATTGGTGGGTTTGGAAGAGTCCGGACTAAACTTTATACTTATCGAGCCATTAGTCTCCGCACACACCCGTGCATATGTGGGCGCCAAAAAAAAAAAGAGGTCACAAATACCACCTTACAACTCACATTAATTATTTGTATCTCCCTACTTACGAAAATGCCACATTTTATTTATTTATTTTCCTAATAATGTTTATCCCCAAATCCTAAATTCTCACACCAACCCAAACACTTAAAAGCAACTAAAACTAAACCACCTGAACCCTAAACAAGATTCCAAAATGAGTATCCAAGAAGGGACAATTTGGTCTTTTCAAAGTATTTGAAAAGATAAATGTATGTAAGTGGTCATTGGTTTAAAAATGAGATATGTTTAAACGAACTTGCGTTGGGAAATGTTTATTTGTTTTACACTCTTTTAGACTTTCTCTTCTACTTCCTACACATACATGTAAGCTTTTTGGCTATAGCTATTAGAGATGAAAAAAGAAGAAGGAAATTAAAACATAATTGACTAATCATACAATTAAAAAATGCATCGACAAACACATGTTCGGCCACAGCAAAACCATAATACAAATACAATCGTGGAAAATAGACTATAAGTCTATGAAAATAAAATTGAGATTGCATCACACTCTTATTATTAAGATCCTAATTTTTTCCTATGGGTATGACATATATACCTATCAATTTCTCCGAAGTAAAAGATCATTCTTCTATTCAATTATATTTAACTAGTGATTTGATAATGTTGTCTTGTTCAAAGTGGTGATGATTACATAGGGAACATGATTACATAGGAACATTTTCAAAGTGTCATGAACAATCAATATCTGAGCAACTACTAGTCCTAGAGAAACTTAAATTGATAAAATAATTGAGAATTTGTGTCTCTAGAACTTGAGATCCATGGTTTGATTCTTACTCAATTTAACCGCTTTGAGCTATGTTTTAAAAAATGTAATTCTTCATGAATCTCCTAGCATCGATCATATATGTATGTGACGGCATGCCTTTGACTAAAAAGGACTTAGTTTGATGCATAAAAAATGACTTAATATGTCACTTGAGCAGTACACAAAGATCGTAATTGCTAGGAGTATATATATTATGATTTGAAAATTGCTTTGAGCTATGTTTCAAAAAAAGTAATTTGTGACAAATCTCCTAGCATTGATCACATATGTATGTGATGGCATGCCTTTGAATAAATCAGTAAAGGACTTAGTTTTGTAAGTGCTAATACGAACACCTAGAGGAGTGGTGAATTGGTGTTTAAAATAAACATTGGCAAATAAATGCGGAATAAAATAAATTTCAGGTAAAATCTGAATAAGGATCAGACTTTGAAACAGAGTTTGAAGAATAACAAATTTTGAACGAGTTCATACTTTAGTAGTTAAATAGAACTACAAAATAAATAGTTTATGGAAGATAACAAGAACACATAATTTATAGTGGTTTGGCTTAGATTAAGCCTACGTTCACTTTTCCACACTAACAGCCTTCTGGCTGGATTGCACTATGCAATTAACAAAAGATTACAATTTTGAGTGCAAACACTTAGTAGTAGATCACATTATCTCAATTAGTCACTCTTTTGGCATTTCTCACATGATTACAAACGTTTAAGCTCACAAGAGACAAGTGTATAATCAAAGGTCGTTCAGACTTTGGAATTATAAATTCTACGCTTCATCTCTTACTTGCTCATCGATCCTTAGTCTTCTCAAATATTCCTCCACTTCCAAACTAGCCGTTGAACAATATCTAGATGATCGTCTTCCAATTTACCCATTGGACAGATTTGTATTTAGAAGATTTGGTAGCCATTGAGTGATAGAAATATAATCTCAAATTGATTATGATCGCCCATACAAACAGAATCTTGGTTTCCATAAGTAGAGCTTCTTTATATAAAAAGTTCTTGTCTTCATGATCCAATTGTCAATTAATTAGATTGAGTCAATCAAATCTATCTTGATGTAGAATCCAAACTAGATCACTAGCCGTTATATGCATGGGGCTTGTGTTACATTATGTCAAGTTGTTTCGTTTTGAATCTGCTACGTTTGGAACTTGTGTCTTGTTTTGGATGTAAAGTCTGAGGGTGTTTTGATTAAAGTAGAGTCTGAGTGTCTTCAGTTTGAAGTAGAGTCCGAGTGCAATAAACTTTACAATCTAGACGTAAGTCTGAATATAATCTATTTATGAATAGATTTAGCTTTAATGTTTGAACACAGTCCAAATAAGTTTAGCTTCAGCATAAAGTCTATCTTCTGGTTCTTCATTCACGTTCAATCTGGAATTTGTCAGAGTGGACAAACTTTTGATATAGAATGGACTTTGACATTAAAGTTTGGCCATCTTCAGACTTTGACACAGAAGTCTAGAAATCTTCATAACAGACTTTGGACATGTGTTACGTTCAATATTTTGGCAGTCTTCAGACTTTGATAATATCTTTGACATACTTAACCATTAAATATAGCTTTTGATTTATTTTGTCATCTTAAAAACTAGGGATTTCCTTAACAATCTTCCCATTTTTGATGATGACAAAACAATATTTGAATATGTAGATTTGTAATCACACTTTCTAAAATAATGATAAATCAATCATCAAATTTTAGATTTTCAAAAAGTGTGATTCGAATAAAAAGATAGCAAATAGATTGAGCATAACAATATATATAAAAATAATCGCAGTTCAATATTATAATATCAACCAATCAACACATATGCATATTTATATTCTCTCCACATTTTTGTCATAATGAAAAAGTGATAATAATGGAAATGATATCACTTAGAGAATATAAAACGACAAATATATCTTGCATGAAATACAATTTCCAAAAAATCAGCTTTCATCAAGTAAGTCGTATATCAAAGATATGTAATATAGCTCACTTTGATTATATATATCAACAAATATCCAATAAAAATCATGGATGCATTATAAAATTTACTTACCGCTTTTATCATAATAAAACGATAGTGTAAATAAGAGATTTGTTAATGACAAAAGGTAATAAAATATGAACTAACCGGATTTTTTAGAACTTAACAAATTATGACACATTAATCTTTTCCTTCTTTCCATAATAATCAAGATCATGATCAATTTAAAAATATTTTTCCATACTTGATCAAAGCTCCCCATCAATTTGTTGCCTTTTTGAGGTGATCACTATTCTTTCCATTTCTTTTGGATTCACGTTCTCCCCCTATATTCGAGACAATATTTGCAGAAACTTTGCAAAAGGAAGAGAATCTTTGAGCCTCTAGAAAATAGTACAAAATCTTCATGATTTTCAAATCTAGCTTTCCAAAATCCATATATAAGATTCTTTTGTGACCTGCAAATTCTTATATAATAGATAATAATCATTGCAAAAATATCACGTAATTCCTTCATTTGATTTGCGGATTAAACATGCTAGATATAAGATATCTTTTAAGAATATAGCAAAAGTATCCAAGAATATGTAGTAATATCTTTCAAGATCAAAGGGATTTCCAGGAGTATAAATCTCAAAATATATTATTGATGCATTTCACAAAAAGAAATATGATATTTCTATCACGTGCCAAATCAAGTAAAAAGTTGCAATGCCTTACATTTGTGATAAGAGATATTTGCAATATAAATGATAAGCAATCATTCGAAATCATAATAAATGCATGAAGGAATTTGTAAGGTGGGATGATAAAAAATATTCTCTTACCCAAGGTATATGTTTGAAATATACCCAAAAAAATCATTACCAATTTTCGCAGGAGATACTTTTCTGATTGTATCAAAATTTGTGTAGATTCGTGATCATTCTTCCCTTATAGGATTTCCTGCAATCAACTCATTTCCTTTTTGGTATCCATCAATTTGGATCTGTTCATTTTGTGAGAGCAAAATATAAAATCTCCATAGATAAGCAAATATTCTTTCTAAACTCATCATAACAAAGTATTTAAGGAAAGAACATTATGCACAATAGTATCTTGAAAAGGAAATTCTCACTTAGTCAAAGCATAATAAAATCAGAGAGAGAGAGAGAGAGAGAGAGAGAGAGAGAGAGAGAGAGAGGGCAAGGCCCACGCCTCAGCCCTCCTTCTTCTTTGTATTTCGCGTGGGCTGAGACCCATATGGCCTCCTCACCTTTGCGACCAAGCCCAACCCCCTCCTTTCTTCTTCTTCCTTCCTTCTTCCTGATATAGCTAGTATAAGTACCTAGAGGGGGGTGAATAGGTATATAAAAGATTTTTCTCGATAATTGCACAATACTAGACAGTTGATAGATTTGAGACAAACAATAATCAAAGTAAGATTGAGAGAAGGGAAGAGAAAATTAAACACGCGGTTTATAGTGGTTCGGCTTATTTCAAGCCTACGTCCACTCTTCTGCACAGACAGCCTATTGGTTGGATTCCACTATGAACAAAGAGATGTTACAGCATTGATCTTCCTTGATTTCTCGGTGTAGATGATCTACCACACTCGCTCAAGGTCTCACTGAGTATAGACACTCTCTGTGTATACAATTTCGCTTAGAATGTATCGACTAATAATTGAGGTGCTTCTCTGGAATTTCTCTATCGGTCATGCACTAAAGCAACTGGAACGACTTCTTTTTATACTCCTTTATGCCATCATACCCGTTGGCACTTACCAAAAGAATTTCCTCCAATCTACCCATTGGACGGAATCAATTAAGAAGATCATTCGAGCTATTAAAGGAATCTGACGATAGCCCATCAATCCTGTTCGCCCATACAATCAGGATCTTGGTTTCCAAGAATAGAATCTTCCAAGAATATTTCGTCGACCATCGGATCTTCAAAGGATCTAGATTACGTATAAAAGAATCTGTTATATTTATCCAGCTAAGAGATCTTCTCCAGAGAATAGGACTAAATCCTTAACCAAATACTTCGGCTCTGGATTGCCTTCGACACTGGATTAGAAAAACTGTCAATGAGAATAGTCTTGGGTCTTGAGTCTTGAGTGCTGAGTCTGGTGATCTGAAAGTCTTCAGACTCTAAACAAAAGGTCTGCAAATATCCAGACTAGACTGATAGAAACGTTGTGTCAGCTTCAAAATATTTTGGAAAGATTTCTCCAACAATCTCCCCCTTTTTGATGATGACAAAACTTTCCTGTAGATTTGAACAACTTTGACCTGCAAAAACATTTCTCAAGCAATATGGCTATCTCATAAAGATTAATAAAACAACCAGACTCTGCATCCACAGAAAATTGGTTAGTCTTTCATGAGTAATACCATACGACAACACTTGATATAAATGCAAACAGTCAAGCATCAAAATCTACACCCAAGTCAATCAAATTCAAGTTCACACCCTTCACACCCAAGTTCACTTAAGTCATACTCAAAAACAAACATTCAAACACTCAAAAGAAATTTAAAGTCAAAGTTTAGCTAGTTCAAATTTGCAATTCTCCCCCTTTTTGTCATCATTAAAAAGGTGAGAAAATAGTCAGGTCTGCCTGGGAATGCGCACGATCTGGAAATCTCCCATTGACTGGACGATGCCTTCCAGCCTCTTCAAGTCTTCCATGAGATGAGCCACGTCTTCTCCTTTGGCATTTGCTTGAATTTGAAGAGCAAGGTCTTTCATTTGATCCGCCAGGATACAAGAAGATGCTTGTCTAGCATTCTTCATGACGTGAATTTCACAGTCCAGAGCATAGATTTGACCCCGCATTTCTAGAAGAACATCAAGGATACGACGAAAATCTGTTGTATTGTTCGTCTGTGTGCTCGCATTTGCTTTCTCTGATGGAGTGAATGCAGACGATGGAGCTTCTGTATAATCTTGCAGATTTGGAGTTGATGTATCATGTCCTTCTTCAGGCATTTGAGAAGCCTGAAAATCTTCTGGATCTGCTGGTGAGCGTCTTAGACCTTCAATGGTGACAGCATGTGGTGTAGTCCTTCCTTGCTCGCCATCTCCCCCTGTCTCTAGGACCTCAAATGGGGAAGAGTGATGGTCAGGCTCTTCAGCATCTAGATTCCCCTTCTCTCCGGCTTCATCTGCAGACTTTTCTTTCTCTGCTTCCCCTTCTTCTTCAGTTTCTTTCTCTTTCTCTTGTTGCTCCTTTGCTTCTTTGTTCTTTTCTTGCTCCTCTTCTTCTCTCTGTTCTTCTGCTTCTTTCCCTTTCTTCTGATGTTCCGTTGATTCAGGTACAGAATGTCTGGTCCTTATCAATGCAGAGATAGTGAGATCTTCCTCTTCATCTTCATCCTCCAAGATGAGAGTTCTTTTCTTTTTGGATGGGGCACCAATGGGCTCTTTCCCTTTTCTCTTTGAAGCAGAAGGTACTGGAGTCTTCACTCTGAACTTCTTCATTGCCTTAGCAAGCTCTTTCAGACGCATTTTTGTCAGCATTTTAAAACCTACCACCATTTTTTCGCATGGTCGAACACAAAGAGTATGTGGAGGTTCAATATTCAAGTGTCTGAAGATCTTGGTCACCAGACCTGGGTAAGGCAATTGGCCCTTGTCCTTCGCCATTGCTTTGTACATGTGAAAGAGAATGGTGTGAGGGAGAGAGAACTTCTTCCCTGAGTTAATTGCGTACATCAATTTTGCTTCGGAATTAGACATGTTAGTCTTGGATGTAGACTTCGGCCTGATACAGTTGATCACAATTTTGTGAAGCAAGATATTGATGGCTCGCATCCTTGAATAGGTAATTCTTCTCTCTGTATCCCTATCTTTGACAAGCTCCAATGAGGCACAAGCAATTGAAACTTTGATCGGTTGATAGCATCCTCGTTCAACTCCAATTATATCAGCCAACATGTCCACATCTATCACATAGTCCTGGTCTCGAACACTGAATGATATTCTATTTGCATCTAAAAAGCTAAGATTCTAATAGAAGTATGCTATTAATTGCGCATAACCATCTGTGGTATCGGTGCAAAATTGCTCAAGTTGAAGCAGATTGAACTTCTCCCTTAAGTTCACATTAATGGCATCCAAGAAATCGAAATCAACACTCCTAGGGTTTATCACCCCTCGTTTTAACAGTCTGAAGAACAGATTCTCCTATTCCTTTGATTTAAACAAATCCATTCTTTTTCCCTTCACCTTCGCAGCAATACCCATTCTAGGTTGAAATTCACTAAACATTTTATCATCATCGTTCCCGTCAGTCGGATTCTGTCCCGATACACGAGGGTCATTTGGAATATTCGCAAGTGCTTCCTCAGCCTTTCCTTTGGGAGCAATTTCCAAATCCTCCATTTGTCGCAAAAATATATACTCATTCCCATAATTCTTATCCTTAAGGAAATCATCTACATAGTTCAGAGGAGTCCCAGTGCTCTTCAACGCACAATAGAGCTTGTAAATAAAAGAGGGTTTTTGGACTCTTACAGGGTCTGCGTCCTCGATTATTTCTTCCTCCGGTTGTTGACCCGTACCTTGTGGGGTAGATGATGTTGAGTGACGTGGTGGAGAGTGAATCGGGCTCTGTTGCTAACTCGATAAATCTTTTTCTTCGGTGAGATCGAAATGGGTAGGCCCCTCCCTCATTCTCTGTGGTCCCCTGTTCGCGATTCTTGAAGACTTCCTCGAAGAAGACATCCTTCCTTGTCGTTGAAAGATTCCTTTACTCGCTTTCCCAAGAAAAGATGACAACTTTCTCGAAGATGAACATGAAGTAGAGACAGGATTGGGAGGAGAATGCCTTTTAGGGTTTTGAGGATTAGGTGAAAAAGAAAAACTGTATATATATAACTCAGTTTAAAAAGGAAAGATCAATCGGCACAAGGAAAGTGAACAGACACTTCTTTTTAAAATCAATAACTGCCAAATAGAAGTTAATCATTTTGAAAAGACAAGATTCCGTTTTTCACGGAAATTATAAATTAATTGAATGAAAGATTGTACCTTTTCGAGTTTAAATATAATAGCAACTTATAGTCTATAGCCATGAATGTCTGAGTTTGAGGGTTGGAGAGTCTCTAGACTTTAACTTCCTCAAGTTTCAAAATGTTGAGTCTGAAGCGAATAAAATCGAATTGATTTTTCTCCAAAGGCTTTGTGAATATATCCGCTAGTTGACTCTTTGAATCAACAAATTGAATCGAGATTTCTCCATTTTGAACATGATCTCTAATGAAATGATGTCGAATCTCTATATGCTTTGCTCTTGAATGAATGATTGGATTTTTAGTGAGATTGATTGCCCTGTCACATCTGATTTTTGTGCATGAGTCTTCAATTTCAAAGTCTTGTAGCTGTTGTTTTATCCATAGAATTTGCGAACAGCAACTTCCAAGAGCTACATACTCTGCAGGCTTTGCTTGATGTAGAATATCCAAGGAAGATGCCTTCATCTGATCTTTCTTCAAACTTACCAACTCGATCTTTTGCATTTTTCAATATAAAGCATTTGCAACCGAACACATGAAAGTATGAAACAATGGGCTTCTTACCTTTGAATAACTCATAAGGGATTTTCTCTAGAATAGGTCTTAGGAAGACTCTATTGATGATATAGAACACTGTTGAAACAGCTTCAGCCCAAAATCGTGAAGAAATTTTACTTTCAATTAAAAGAGTTCTAGCCATTTCTTAAAGAGATCTATTCTTTCTTTTCACAACTCCATTTTGCTGAGGAGTATATGGAGAGGAGAACACATGCTTAAAGCCAGATTCATCACAAAATTTTGTAAAATCTTGATTTTCAAATTCACCTCCATGATCTGTTCTTATACTTGAGATAACACATCCTTTTTCATTTTGAACCTTTTTAGCAAATTTTTCAAAATACGAGAAGGTTTCGGACTTACTTGCAAGGAAATGTACCCAAGTAAAGTGGGAGAAATCGTCCACAATTACTAGGCAATATTTCTTAACTGTAGTACATGATTAGTAGAGACATGATTTATTAGCTTAAATGAATTTTTTACCTGCTTTCCCAGAATACATGGTGTGTATGGATGGGACTTTTGGAATGGTAATTTGGGTAGACCTCGAACAAGCTGCTTTGATGAGATTTTGGCTAATTGCTTCATGTTGACATGACCAAGCTTTCTGCGCCATAAGCTTGCTTCGTCTTGGATTGAGATTAGGCATTGCAATTCATTTGGTTTCACATCCAGAAGATAGATATTTCCATGTCTTCGACCCATGAAAGACTGAGTAGAGTCTTTACTGGTTCTAGAACATGTTCCTTCTTGAAAGAAGATCTTAAAACCAGTGTCACATAATTGACTAATACTGAGAAGATTGTAATTGAGTCCTTCCACTAGGGAAACATTACTTATTGTGAGATTTCCAATTTTCACAGTTCCAAATCCCACAATACTTCCTTTGCTGTTTCCTCCAAATGAAACTTTTCCACCATTTACTTGAACAAGCTTTGTGAAGTAATTTGAGTCTCCTGTCATGTGTCTTGAGCATCCGCTGTCAAGATACCACTTTACCTTTTTCTTGACGGAGACCTGCATTTAAAAGAGAGTCTCAAGCTTTCTTTGGCACCCAAATTTTCTTGGGTCCTTTGGTGTTAGTAAGATAAACAATATTAGCCCATACTTTCTTAATGGGTTTCCAAACCATAGGACACTCTTTTTCAAAGTGATCCGGATTGTTGCACTTTGAACACCTGAGGGTATTTCGACCTACAGACTTTACAAAAACTTTCTTGAAATGATTTTTGTAAGCCTCTCTCGAGGGTCTTTTCTTAATTCTTTCTTTTACTTTAGGAAAATTAATCAAGGGAATTGTTTCTGCTGTCATGCCTAGATCGGACTTATTGAAGTAAGGTCTTTGAACTGAAAGAACTTTTTCAAGTTTTTTGGACCCTATCGAAAATTTCTTTGAAATATTTGATAAATCAGTTTTTAAAAAGCATTTTTTTTTTCAAAAGATTATCTTCTTTTTCTTTAAGAGTAGAAACATTCAAGTCTAAACTTTTAACTCTTTCTTCTAAAATGTTTTCCTTTTGTTTTAGAGATGAGTTTTCCTTTTTAAGTTCGGAAATTCTTTTGAGAGAAGTCTTAAGACTAAAACACAGTTCATCAATGTATTTAGAAACTTTGATAGGAATTTTAAAATCACTTACCTCAAATTCACTGTCTGAGTCTGATCCAGAATCTGAGTCTGAGTCTGAATGTGCCATCAGACATAGGTTGGCATATTCATTATCACTTTCTTCACACTTTGTATCACTCCAGGTTTCGGCTTTGAGAGCTTTTCGAAACTTTTCAACTTTTCCTATTTTCTTCTTCAGAAGAGGACATTTGGGTCTGATGTGTCCATTTTTCTTACATTCAAAGCAAACTACATCTTTGTTTGGTTCCTCATCATCAACAGACTTGGTCTGCTATCTTTGGAAACTTTGTTACTTTGAGTTGAACCTTCTTCCTTTTCTATTCAGTTTTCTGAATCTTCTTATCATGAGAGCAAGCTCCTCATCGTCCATATCATCTTCAGAATCCATATCATCAGAATCATCATTTGATTTTAATACAATGGATTTCTTACCTCTTGGATCTTCGTCTTCATTAATTCGTTCCACTTCATAAGACTGAAGAGTTCCAATCAGCTCGTCGACAGATAGTGGCATAATTCCTTGCGTCTCTCTTATTGAAGTCTTTATGTGATTCCAATCCTTGGAGAGTCCACGTAGTAGCTTGTTTACCTTCATGGGATCAGAAATTTTCTGTCCTTGATTCTCAAGACCATTGACAATATCTGTAAAACGGCTAAACATGTCCGTTATAGATTCTCCTGGTTTCATTTTGAAGGCTTCATATTGACCGAGGAGAATGTTAATTCTGGTTTCCTTCACTCGATCTGTTCCTTCATAGGTGATATGTAATCTGTCCCACACTTCTTTTGCTGTAGCACAATAAGATATTCTGTTATATTCAGTTGGTGACAAAGCACAATATAAAAAGTAAATTGCTTTTGCATCGAGTGCTTGTCTCTTGTTTATCTCTTCCTGAGTCATTCCGCTGGTCTTAACAATTTCTTTCCTTCATTCAGAGACTGATGCAACTGTAGGAGCAATTCCTTTTTCTACAACGTCCCATTCCAGAGGATCCTTTGATCATAGAAAAGCTTTCATCTTGTTCTTCCAGATGTTGTAATCCTTTCCATCAAAGTAGGGTGGTCTGGTATTGCTTTACCCTTCCATCAGCCCTGGTGCTAGCATACTAGCCATGGATCTTTTACTCTGAAGTAAAACACTTCAAATAAAGTGAGTACACAAGCTCTGATACCAATTGATATAGCTAGTATAAGTACCTAGAGGGGGTGAATAGATATATAAAAGATTTTTCTCGATAATTGTACAATACTAGACAGTTGATAGATTTGAGACAAACAATAATCAAAGTAAGACTGAGAAGGGAAGAGAAAATTAAACACGCAGTTTATAGTGGTTCGTCTTATTTCAAGCCTACGTCCACTGTTCTGCGCTGACAGCCTATTGGCTGGATTCCACTATGAACAAAGAGATGTTACAGCGTTGATCTTCCTTGATTTCTCGGTGTAGATGATCTACCACACTTGCTCAAGGTCTCACTGAGTATAGATACTCTCTGTGTATACAATTTCGCTTAGAATGTATCGACTAATAATCGAGGTACTGCAGACTCTGGAATTTCTCTATCGGTCATGCACTAAAACAATTGGAATGACTTCCTTTTATACTCCTTTATGCCATCATACTCGTTGGCACTTACCAAAGGAATTTCCTCCAATCTACCCGTTGGACGGAATCAATTAAGAAGATTATTCGAGCTATTAAAGGAACCTGACAATAGCCTATCAATCCTATTCGCCCATACAATCATGATCTTGATTTCCAAGAATAGAACCTTCCAAGAATATTTCGTCGACCATCGGATCTTCAAACGATCTAGATTACGTATAAAAGAATCCGTTATATTTATCCAGCCAAGAGATCTTCTCCAGAGAATAGGACTAAATCCTTAACCAAATACTTCGGCTCTGGATTGCCTTCGACATTGGATTAGAAAAACTGTTAATGAGAATAGTCTTGGGTCTTGAGTCTTGAGTGCTGAGTCTGGTGATCTGAAAGTCTTCAGACTAGACTGATAGAAACGTTTTGTCAGCTTCAAAATATTTTGGAAAGATTTCTCCAACACTTCCCCCCTCCGCCTCTTTGCCTCACGCGTAGAGACCGACGACACACGGAGGACAATCTATGGAGCGAGCTAGAGAGAGAGAGAGAGAGAGAGAGAGAGAGAGAGAGAGAGAGAGAGAGAGAGAGAGAGAGAGAGAGAGAGAGAGAGAGAGAGAGAGTCGCAAGTGTGAGAGCCCCCTCGCCGCTTGCAACACTGGTTGCTTGGCCCAACGCCACTGCTGCTTCGCCATCGACGACGCCATCCACTCGCGTCATTCTCATGGTCACCCGCGTTTGGATCCACCAACGAACTCCAAGCATTTGACAATTTGCCCGAGAAAATTGGTGGTCGGAATTTGGGTTGCCGTGACTAGAGAGTGATGGTCGATGATGGCAGCTGGCTAGGCAAAGGCTGAGTCGGCGGTCTAGGCTGGCTAGGGTGACGTTGGAGGAGGCGCTTGGCTATCTCCGTTGATCTTGCGAAAAGGGCGAATGGTGGTGATCGTGAACCAGGTCGATTCACGGGTCTGCCTGACCTGATTTTCCTTGGTTTTGGGCTCGGGTTTCTGCTTCAATGGGTTTGACCTAGTTTGGTGTAAATCTTGGGCTAGGCATTTCTTATAATGGTAAGTGGGCTTGATTTGTTTCTTTTAAAAAAAAAAAGAGGGGCTTGGAGTTTTTTTTTAAACAGAATTCTCGGCTGGGCTCGCGTAGGCCTAGCCGGGTCAGTGGCTTACGGATTCAAGTCAATCTCGATTCGGATCCATTTTTTTAATAATATAGTATATTATTATTTTTTATACTAATTTTTTTAATAATAGAAAAATAAAAAAATAAGGAAAAAATTTAAAAAAATGACTCATATTTCCATAAAAATCAAAAAACCCTTGAAACCCCCCCCCCCAAAATCATGTTTAATTTCTTAGAAGCAAATATGACTTATTTCCCGCATTCCAATTGTACCTTCGTGATGCATGGATTTCTATTTCCTCAGTCTGATCAGGAATTGAATCTTAGAGCCTGTGATTGGTACAAAATGCTGTATAAATGCTTTACTCGACGCTTAAACAAGATTATGTATCGAAAGAGCATTAGTGATTAACTAGTGTAATCAAGTCTTCAATCCTAATTTCTCTTATTGTGCAAGAGTGAAGTATTTCTTCCGATATTTCACTTGGGTTTCTAATTGACCCACCCCAAATCAATTAGTGGCGACTCCTATTTAAAATTAACTTGCAGGTTAAATACTTGGACCAAGTCGTGAATTGGTGGGCTTGGGAGAGCTTGGGCTAAGCTTAATACTTAGCGAACCATTAGCCTCTACATGTGCCGGTGCATATGTGGGCACCAAAAAAAAAAGAGGTCACGACAGATACCACTTTACAACTTCACATTATTTTTTTTTTATTTCCATGTTTACGAAAATGTCACTTTTTTTTTTCCAAATAATGTTTATCCCCAAATCCTAAATTCTCACACTAACCCAAACACTTAAAAGCAACTAAAACTAAACCACCTAAACCCTAAGCAAGATTCTAAATGAGTGTCTAAGAAGGGACAATTTGGTCTTTTCAAAGTAGGGTTTTATTTAGAGTTATGTAAATAGTAATGAAAAGATAAATGTATGTAATTGGTCATTGGTTTAAAAATGAGGTATGTTTAAACGAACCTGCATTGTAAAATGTTTGTGTTTTACACTCTTTTAGACTTTCTCTTATACTTCCTACGCAAACACATGTATGCTTTTTGGCTATAGCTACTAAAGACTAAAAAAGAAGGAAATTAAAACATAATTGACTGATCATACAATTAAAAAATGTGTCGACAAACACATGTTTGGCCACAGCAAAAACACAATACAAATACAGTCTTGGAAAAATAGACTATAAGTCTATGGAAAAAAAATTGAGATTGGGTAACACTTTTTTTTATTAACATCCTAATTTTTTCCTATGGGCATGTCATATATACCTATCAATTTCTCCTAAGTAAAAGATCATTCTCATATTCGATTATATTTAAGTAGTGATTTGATAAAGTTGTCTTGTTCAAAGTAGTGACGATTATACAAGAACATTTTCAAAGTCTCATGAACAATCAATATATGAGCAATTGCTAGGCCTAGCGAAACTTAAATTGATAAAATAATTGAGGATTTGTGTCTCTAGAACTCGAGATCCATGGTTTGATTCTTACTCAATTTAACTGCTTTGAGCCATGTTTTAGAAAATATAATTCTTCACGAATCTCCTAGCATCGATCATATATGTTTATGATGGCATGTCTTTGACTAAAAAGGACTTAGTTTGATGCATAAAAAATGGCTTAATATGTCACTTAAGCAGTACACAAAGATCATAATCGTTAGGAGTATATATAGTATGATTTGAACTGCTTTGAGCTATGTTTCAAAAAAAGTAATTTGTAACAAATCTCCTAGCATCGATCATATATGTATGTGATGGCATGCCTCTGAATAAATCGGAAAAGGACTTAGCTTGATGCATGAAAAACTGGTTGAATATATCACATCAGCAGTACACAAAGATAGTAATCACTAGGAGTATAAATAGTATGATTTGAACTAATTTATCAACTATTTTAAATCCAAATTCTAATAGTTTGGATTTTTGATTGGAAAAATGTAATATGCTATCAATTTGTTTTGTTATGGGTTTGATTGAATAAATATTACCTTTAATCTTTCCCAACAATTATGCAAGAAGTTTAATAAGTATATAATCTCAAATTTTATATTTCCAATACCAAACAAGAAAGAAAACGCTCCTCCATACATCCATAACAATTATTTAAAGCAAAATAAGTATAGGATATTTTGAGTGCAAGTAGCATAATTTTATCATTTTTCATCGCTCAAAATTCAAGTTTAAGCTCAAGGTCAAGCTCTTTAGCTCTGGTTTGTGTTAAACTCAAGCTATGCAATGAGATTTAATATTGGTAATCAACCTTAGGAAAGTAAAGTTTTGGCTTCTAAAACATTTCATCAAGTAAAAGCTCTTAATCGATAGCTTATTTAAACTTGAGGTGAGTGTCCCAGTCTCAATCTATTAGAGCTAAGTCTTTGAATTTTAAGTCCTCTTGAGTCACATTGGCACAGTCCAAATTCTACAATTGTAGGGGTAATGATTCAGCTGTCCTTCTACTCAAAGGATGAAGCCTCAATCCATGCCCAAAAAATCGAGATCTCAAAAGTCGCCATTGATAATACTCTCGCTTTATTTGCCACTAACTAAGGAACCTAAAAAGATTGTTAAGGAGTGGGATGAGCAACCACGACCTAGTCAGCAGTGTGTATTTCTTCAAAGCAGATCAAACAATTATTATGCATGTATAAAGCAATACTAGAAACTCGTAATCCAAAGTCATGATATAATATATATATTGAATCAAATATGTATTGTTTCATTTCAACAAATCTTTATATAAATAAAAAATATTCATTTAAATCCACCATCACAATACATAAACAGTAGTCAAGTTCATTGATCAATCTCAAATCACGTGTTAATGGCCTATCCATCGACCAAAATATTTCTCAATATCCTGCCATACTCACAACATGTCACCTAGTGATAAGGTAATCAAGATTCTCCCTTTAGCAAAGTCTCCACCTACAAAATTGCTGGCTCAATTTGGAAGGATATCCTAAATCGGTATGCATACCCACAAACCTCTCACCGGGTTCACAATTATATTGAGCATCAAACAACTATCTTCCAAAACTAGAAATGCAATCCATAATTAAATCTTATAAATCAAATAAATAACTTTTCGCAACATAGTCCATTCGCCATTTTTAAACCATTTTTTAAATCATTCATAAACGGGTTTGCAAAGTAGTTAATATATTACTTCACAACCCCTTGCATAACATGCTTTCTAAAGATTCATAAATATGAAGGAGTAGTAAACGCTTGATCTGGCTTTTTGTATAACAACAATGCCATTTCTTAACTCGTACTATATATAATCTATTTTGTTTTTGAAATATGAATTTACAAACTCAAAGAAGAAAAAGTACCATTCATCCTAGAATGCCTCTGATCAAACAACATAGTTAAATGTGCTGACAACCTCGTAATCTTAACAATTAAACAAGAATCGATATCAAAACTGACTGAAATATTACAACAACTATGAAATGGCCATACTAAACTTAAACATTAACGAAAGGACTCCTAGGCACTAACAAAGCTCTTAACTAGAGAAATATTCAAAGTTATTTGCAATGCGAAACTTGAGTACAAAACTGAGTCACACCATAATTCTCTCCATCAAACTCCATTTCAAGTGAGCTTATAGTCAGAAGGATGATCTTTTGAAGCATTGGAATACCCATAACTTGGTCGACCCAAAATCAAGCTGAAAACCATCGAAATTTGGCCCTACTCTTGAGGGTTAAGAGTATGCTCCTAGATGCATATTGTGCTTTATTATTTCCATTCTCGCATTTGCATTGTTTAGTAGTTTTTTGGAATTTGCTAAACTTGAAAGCCATTTTATTTAGTTCTTAAGCATTATTTTGAGAAATAAATGGAGTCTTTTGTTCAGCAAAAAAATAGTTGCAATTTATCAAATTGAATAAGACTTGATGTCACGAATCAAATAAGAATTGATAATCGAAACTTAATTTGTATTTCATCTGAAAAAGACTCGTATTTTCTCAAACAATGTTTGCGTATGAAATTTATAACTTGAAAAAAATTTTAAATTAAAAGCCCAAAAGCCACTAGTTGCACATTGTTCATCATTTGTAGCCAACTTTTAATTCTTTTTTTGAACAAACTGTAATTCTAAATTAAGTTTCGTTAAAATCCTACGATTTTACAGCACCATAAACTATCATTTTTATTTATATTCCCAGCTCAATGACTCCTTAATCGAACTTTATAGTTCAAAATTCATAAAATTCCAAATTTGTATCCCTAAATGTTACTCCAATTAGATGAACAAAGGGTGTGAGCAATCATTAAAAGTTGCAATACATATTTGAATAGGCTTGGTGAGACATTCGTGGCACAAAATCCTCATTTGCTCTTTCCCTTTCTTCCTTTTCTTTCTTCTTTCCTCCTTTTATTTTCTCTCTCTTATTCTCTTTTTCTCGAGTGTGCTCTCACCCACGCTCTCCTTTTCCCCTTTTATTTCATTTTTTCTTTTTCTTTTTCTTTTTTTGGGCCCCACGCATGTCGACCAAGCAAAATAAAAATGCAACTTTTGCACACAATCCAAGGAATCATTAAGCAATATGAGGCGTCATAAGAAGATATGATGCTGCCAACCTGAAGTGACATCATGTATTAATAATCTTTGGGATGAATTACAATCAATAAATATTTTCAAATGAGGAAAATTATCTAAAATGCCGTAAATATATAGCACTAATACCAATCCAACTTTAAACCTTTTAATAGTGTCAATTGGGTTTTGAATATTTTCATATTTTGCTAATTAAGTCTATTTAGGCAAATTTTGCCAGAAATCACTAATGTAAACGTTGATTGTCCTACTTAATATGGTAGGCACTGAAGTGGGTAAAATCTAATAATATTTTAACTTTTTTTTCAAATTTTTTGGAGTATTTTTTGAATTTTTTTCTTTTATGCTCTCTCTATTTTTTTTTTAAACAACTCTAACTGGTAAGGGCTGGATGACCTCACCTCAATCTTGGCGAGAGCGCGGAGGCCCTCGCCTTTGGCTTGCAAGGGTTGTGATGCCTCCCACCCCCCCCCCCCCCCCCCCCCCCCCCCCCCCAAAAAAAAGCCTAGGCAAGGGTTTGGCCTTGTGGATTGTGATGGTTGATTGATGACCTCACCAGCTAGAGTTGTAAAAAGAAAAGAAAATAAAAAGAAAAATTAAAATAAGTTAATGCCGATTATGTCATGTAGAATGATTGGCATCCGTGTCAGTGATTTCTAGCTAAATTGGCTAGATGCACTTGATAAGCAAAACGCGAAAAAGTTTAGAGCTCAATTGACACAATTAAAAAGTTTTGGATTGAATTGGTAAAAATTTAATAGATTTGGAACTTTTTGGACAACTTTCCCTTTCAAATGTCCCAATAAAACAAACTTTCTATCGCAAGTCTAGTACTTATAATCTCATTCTTGTTGCAGCAAGCTTAATTTAATGAGTCGGTCAATTGAAAAAACCAAAAATTGGACCGATGCAAATAACATTTATTGAAGAGTCAAATGCACCACTTTTGGGAGACGTACTAGTTGTGACGTCATTGCTTAAAAACCTAAGTTTTACATCAATAAATGACATATTTAGATCTGAAAATTAGATATGCTTGACGGGAAGACTATACTACGGTCAAACTATAAATAACACTGCATATGGGAACACGGGGGTTCGAATTGGTCTTTTCTCACCTAATCCATAAAATATGTCGGTAAACTATAATGTATTATGGCTATAGTTGGATACACCACGAGAGTAAAAGACCTGCCTAGTTTCCGTAATACACGGGATGGGAAGTAAACAAATTCAATTCATGAAACTTATGCGTATAAGAAAAAGGGTGAATAGATGATAAGATGAAAGTGGTTAAAAAATATGAAAATCATTCAACTGGTGGAACCAATTAGACTAAGTAGATAATTGGAGACAAATTCTCATTATTATCTCGGCAGCTATAAACATTCTACGTATCTTAAATATCTGTTTTAATCAAACTACTGACATGGAGCTCACTTAAAATCACGCCTAAAATGACCTAGTCCAACACGAATTCCGTAAGAGCAAGCTGTTCTAGCTGCTCTTATCTTAACACGAGTAGTGTCAGACATGACTTTTTTGTGAGTATCCTTCATTTCCAACATCCTATGAATTTGGATGTAATCCCAAGCAATGAAGCGATATAAATCCTAAATAATCTAAGGAAGAAGTAAATCATGGTAATGTAATTTGATGATCTGAAAACCATGACAAACACAAAAAGTAATGTGCAAGGCACACTGATCTCCCATTTTCTAAGGCTACCGTGGATACAGCTCAGTCATAGAAACCTCATTTTTTGAGAACTGGTTCGATTTGCTTCTTGATTTCTTGACCTCAGCCACCCTCAAATTGTAATCTTGCATGGATGGCATATCACATTCAACGCCGCTGTGTATGTAGAATGCGGGTCTTGATGGCACTTGGAGAATGACCGAATGGCTTTTAAGCATGAGAAGGACCGAGGGCATTGTTGGCCGGCTAATCATATTTTCTTGGACACATAGTAGACCAATGTGGATGCACCTCACAATTTCAATACTCGAACCAGAAGTTATAGAGGGATCGATTATGTTTGATAATGATCCTTCCCTCCAATTCTTCCAGACCTGCAAACATTTGAAAAACATTGAGCAGATTGATATCTGGAATATTATGTGAACTGAGAAGGTATGTTCATATGCTCACATAGCTTATAAGGACTTCCATGTCATTGCCGATGCGGAAAAGAGCGTTCCTTTGACCACTCACAATTTCCAAAAGCAACACTCCAAAACTGAACACATCTGACTTGATCGAGAAAGTTCCATGCATCGCATACTCTGGCGCCATATATCCACTGTCCATCACAATAAGTCCACCTTATTAGCTATATAGTTTGCTTTTCTCTTTTGATAAGCATTAGCTCTAGGAGATTGTGTCACTTACTAGGTCCCCACGATTCGGTTTGTCTTGGCCTGAGTTTGATCCAACTCGAACAGCCTTGCCATACCAAAATCCGATATCTTTGGATTCATTTTTGAGTCTAACAAAACATTGCTGGCTTTGAGGTCCCTATGGATAATACGAAGTCGAGAGTCTTCATGTAGATAAAGCATCCCTCGGGCAATGCCCATTATTATCTTGTGACGTGTATCCCAGTTGAGATTCACACGCTTAAGGGGATCTACGCATTTTGGTGGAATCACATGCTATAAGACGTCTATTAATCATTTTGTGAGGATATGATTTCATGAATGACAACCTAAGAAACATACCAAATATAAACTGATCAAGGCTCGAATTGGGCACAAACTCGTAAATGAGAAGCCGTTCAACTCCTTCCAGACAAAAACCTAGGAGCTTCACCAAGTTCCTATGGTGTAGCTTAGCTAGTAACATGAACTCGTTCTTGAACTCAACTTCCCCTTGGCTGGAATTCTGCGATAGCCGTTTCACTGCCATTTCTTGTCCATTGGAGAGCTGACCCTGAAATTTCAACAAATTAGATCTTTGTGAGTATCAATTGGTACATTGAAGCATTTCTAGGAGTATCGGATTGATATCATCTTTGACTATTTGGTTGCTTGAATTTTGAATACAATAGAGTAGAGGATGTGCTTTGTTATTTATTACCATGTAGACAGCACCAAAACCGCCTTGTCCAAGCTTCTTGGAATCCGAGAAGTTATCCGTTGCCGCTCTGATAATGCTGAAATCAAATTGCAGTGACTCAACCGTGCTAATTTCATGCACAACTTCATCTACAAAGACAAAAAAGCTGTCATTCAGAGATCATTATCTTTCATAGTTTTCATAATGAAAGTTTCACAAACTTTTAGTAAATTTAAACCCTAAACCTTTAACCTTTATAAAGTTTTTGGCCTAATTGTCGAAAGCGATGCAGCTCTTGCTACTTTGTAGGTGCAAAAGCATAGTCATCAGTCCACTTAATTATTTTTGTAATCTTTTTTAACCTTATGAACAGTTGTTCCAATGCAAAAGGATAAACACTCGCCTTCAACACTTTCTCTGGGCTGCTTCTTCTTCCTTTTCACATTCAGGAGAACGATTACAATGCTGATGACAAGTAGCGCAGAAATACTTGTGATGACCACAACGATCACAGTCCTCGTCAAATTACTCTTTCCAACTGCAAGAGCAAAGGCACATTACGTTTATGATCATTGCTTGCTGCTTACTACGTGAAAGATACATCACGCGATTCTCTGATAACTCAGGGGAAGTGTTTTGGATTTCTGGATTTTGTCTTCCTACCAATTTTCATCTAATAAAATTCGGAATATATCTCATTATTTCTTAAAATTTTAAGTTTTTGCGGATGCCTTTTTGACCTCAATTTCATTTTTTCATCAATTTCTTTCGAAAATCAGGGTAAAGACGATAAAATGGTTTACGGAAACAGAGTGGAGCAAGGAACATCCGATGCAAGTTTGCAAAATTTTTGCAGAGTTATTAGAAGCTCCCAATGTGCACATATAGGACCAATATATACATGCAGATCACGGCTATGGATTGTAACCCTGGCTCGATTTAGATCTCTGTCTCTCTTAGATGACATGGATTGTGATAGTTGACTAGTATCAATGAATTGACTGTGATAGTTGACTAGTATCCATGTAGATGCATCAATTATTAAACATATATTCTTTGACAAAAATATGGATCAACCCGTATCTTCTGCTAAAAAGCTTTTAAAAATTAAATGGGCTACCGAGCATATATCAATAAAAAGAATCTTGTGGTTTAACTGAGCATGTAGATTAAGCTTATATTAAGAATTTGATTGGGTGAATCTCACGCGAAACCTGCATATTTTTATAGAAAAGAAAAGACTGAAACGCCGTGTCCGTGACTCCTGAACAAGAGCCAACTTACCTGGTGGTGGAGGCATTGCATCTCCCTCCAGCGATGGTGGTGGCGGAGGCGGCGGAAGTGGCTCACTGACTGGGTCGAAGAACCGATCATTGGTCCCGTACAGGATCAGGCAACTTGGCACCATGTACCGTCCTCCTGAGTACCTGACACAGCAGTACCTGATCTTCTGGGCGACTAGAGACAAGCATTCGCTGCATTGCTGCTCCGTCAAGTCTGGTGTGCACTGCACCAGCGCATAGATCTTGTCAGGCCCCGCTGATTCGTTCCCCGATGCGTACTTTCTCAATGAGCCACCACGCGCTGCCTCAGCCGACAGACGGTTCAGGAGCTTCATCCTTGCTGCATCGTATGTGTCTACACTCGAGAGATCGTCACCGGTGCCTGCTACATAGTCGGGTTGTAGCACGACTTCACCAAAGAACGAGGCGTCCGAGTACCGAATGATGCTGTTCCCACTGTAGAGGAGTGCCTCCTTTTGTAGGGGGCAGAGGCGGTGCATGTCTGAGGCCACGACATTGAGGTAGGCGCGACAGCTTTTGGCGGTTAAGTCACCACGGCAGAGGCCAAAGACATAGAGGGTTTGGGAGGTGCCGGAGATGGCAGCAGAGGCATTGAAGAAGCCATAGGAGAGGGATGAGGAGTTGGTGGTGGAGATGGAGGAGAAGAGGGTGGTGAGGGTGGTTTGGTAGGTGCTGTCGGCAGTGAAGTTGCCGGTCGAACCACAGTGGGTATCCGGGAATTGGGCGTTTATGGTGGAAGCAAACATGAGAAGAAGCAAGAGGAGGAGATCTGCAAGATCCATTTTTCTCTTTGGGTGTCTCGGGTGTCTCTTTGATAGACCCGCCATGAACGGAGGGTATAATCTAAAGAAATTAAATATGTTGAAATATCTAATGAAAATTTATCCCGTCATCAATACCTCACCAAAGAAAACAAAAATATATACACACACCCCACATCAAAGAGGGGAGAATTACCCAAAAAGTCCTAAACCTATTGTGCCAATTCAGTCCATTTTTTTTTTGGCCAAATTTAGTCCTAAACATTTTATAATTGTGCTAATTCAGTCCATCCGACCAAAATTGGTCGGCCGGCGCTGACGTGGATGTCAGCCGGGGATAGCTGGCTAGCGAACGCTGATGTGGCAACTTTTAATTTTTTAAAACTTTTTTTTTGAATTTTTAAATATATATTTTTTCCTTCTTCTCCTTCCTTTGGCTGGCCGGCCTCAGACCTCGCAAGCCACTAGCAAAGGCGAGACTCGCCCGGCAATGGCTGCCTTGCTCCGTCCCCTCGATTATCAACACAATCTCCCCCTCCAAGCTCAAGCAACCTTCCTTGGTCATGACCGTCGACAAGCCCCTGTTCTAGCATCTCTGGACCGACGAGGATGAGATCAAGCTCCTTCGTGGCCAGGGAGGGCCGAGCTCGCTGGATTTGTCGAGGCTCGGCCTCACCCAGCCTTGGCGAAGGTGAGTCTCACCAAGCAACAGCGAGGTTGCCGTCGCCAGATCTAGCAAGGCTTGCCTCCACTAGTGGTCAGTGGGGCGAGCCTTGCCAGTGGCTGGCAAGGTTGACCTTGCTGGCCCTCACCTCTAGCTGGCGCCGGTCGGCCAGAGGAAGGAGAAGAAGGGGAAAACAAAAAGAAAAAAAAAAGAAAAAAAGAATTAAAGAATTAAAGAATTATTTAAAAATTCAAAAAAAATTATAAAAAATTATAAAATTGCCACATCAGCGTTCTCAGGCTAGCATCCACGTTAGCGCCGGCCGGCCAATTTTGGCCGGATGAACTGAATTGGCATAATTGTAAAAGATTAATGACTAAATTGGCCCAAAAAAAAGTTTAGGACTGAATTGGCACAATTGCAATAGGTTTATGACTTTTTTGGTAATTCTCCCCATCAAAGAGAGACTCGAGACACCCAAAAAATAAAAAAAATAAAAAAATAAAAGAAAGAGAGATTGAAAAATGGATCCTCCAATTCTCCTCCCCTTGCTTCTTTCTCATGTTTACCAAACTGTTGCAGAGTGGTTGCAGAGTTGTCGTGTTTCTCATGGGGCAACGTGCGAGTCTCGTATAAATATTGACTCCTTTTACTACGAGTATAATAAGACGACCGGCGATTTCCAGGCAATGAGCAACTGGAGTCTTGACGAAGCATCGACTCTAATGGAAAAGCAAACCCGCTGTTGTACGAAGTCTCGGTCTTTTGCAGTTATAATAAAAAAGCGTTGACGCCTTCTGCCGAGTCCGTCTGTTGGCCGGCAATTGCCAAGCAATGTGGAAACTTTACCAGTGAATGATGTTTTTCAACAGATGATTAACTAGATGTCAAAGGAAATTTGTTCATCTCCTTGTGATTTTAGTTTCAAGTTTCATTTAGAGCACTCCAATAATAAAATGCTAAATGCATCAATTGACGTCGAGAGTGTATCCTAAAGATTGCACAAGGAAGTGCATCACTTGAAATGTGCGAATGTTGATCCGAACTTATCCAAACTTCACCTGCCCCACTATACCAAAAAAAAAAAAAAGTTGAAAAATAATGTTGACACGACTTTTTTCATATTACTTTGTTTGGTCACAGGAAAGTATCGATCAAGAAAGTAAATTTGTTAAAATGTCTTATGAAAATTTACCAAGTCATCAATACCTTAGAGCAAAAAAACAAAAAAAAAATGACATCAACACGGATTGCCAAACTTTTGCAGAGTTGTCGTGTTTCTCAATGGGCAAGGTCCAAGTCTCGGAAAAGCAATGGCTCCCTTTTTTCTGAATCTGTCTTTTGCAAGTAAAAAGAAAAGAAAAGGAAACTGGCGGTTTCCAAGCAACATGGGATTCGAGTCTCGAAGAAGCATTGATTCCTTTTACTCGGTAGAAATGCGAAGAGAATGGCGATTTCCAACCAAACTGGAACCCTTGCTAAAGGTGATGCTTACAAGGAAATATACTCATCTTCTTGTGATTTTAGGTTCTAGTTTTAATGAGAGCACTTCTAAGGCAAAATCCTGGATGTGTCAATTTGATGTGGGAGAATATGTTCTTCAGATCAAGCTAATCTAGGCTTCACCTAACCCACTATATAAAAAAAAATTGAAAAATAATGTTGACACAGCATTTTTTATCACTTCATTCAGTTAGAGACAACTTCCGCTTAAATTTCTTGTTTTGTAATTGTGGAAATAGAAGCCTCCTGTGTAGTGCTAGTGGGAATGGGTGAATCTCGTAATAGTTGGACTCTTTTCCCTTAGTGGTGGGGTCCACTATTTAAAAAAAAAAAAAGGAAGCAAAAGAAGGTTTGAAAAGTCAAAAGAAAAAAGAGGAAAGAAAACGGAAAAGAGAAAAAAGGGTGAACAGTGGTCAGTCACTTTTAAGAGTGTGAACCACTTCGGTAGAGAGGGCAAAAAGAAGAAAGGAAAGAAAGAAAGAGGAAGAAGATGAAGAAGAAAAAGGGGAAGAAAGGAAAATGATTTTGGTGCGTGCACATTGTGGATGCCTTACCAAGCTGACTTGACTCCATAACGCAATGCTTGGTAAGAGATTAAGCCCATCGTTCATCCAATTGAAGTAATTTACGAGTTTAGGGCTCAAACTCAGAATTTTGAGATAATTGAGCAAAGAAGTCTTATTTTTGAGTCGTTCAACCATGTACTTTTACAGAAATGATACTTTAAGGTGTTGTGGAGTCATGGGATTTTACGGATTATGGTTTAAACTTACAGGTTGCCTGAAACAAAATTTCAAAATTTCCTGTGGGCAGTGAACAGTGCTTGTCCAGCAACTTCGGGCCCTTATTTTTTTAGCTTTTGGTTTGATTTAGGGACAATCAAGCTAGGATTGTTGTAGTATGTTAGAAGGGCTTTCTATTGATTATAAGTATGTTTGCAATGGGGTTTGATAGAGAAAGTTATAATGTAACTAAGTTTTACGCTCAAGTGACATGTTATGAACGGCTTGGATAATTGTTTTGAATATTCGATTTATTAGCGCATATGAATCGTTTTGTTAAAATTTAGGCATAATATAGCCGTTTCGTGATTGACGTAGCGTGTTACCCAAATTTAATGTTTTTTCTCGTTTATTCGATAGGATTGCGAGATCGAAGGATCAAATTGTTAGATAAAACTTCTATGTTGTTTTGAAGCTAGCAAAACTTATCTAAAGTCTATTATGAAGACTTTTGTGTCAAAGTCTATCTTACGACATAAGTCTGTCCACTCTGACAAATTCTAGATTGAACGCAAGAGGAGAATAAAGATTTATTCAGATGAGGGATTATATTTCTTTCTTCAAGAGTTCGGTTTGTACAGGTTATATATGGCCTTCTAGATGAAAATATCACCTACGAGATTGATTATCTTTATTGGAATCAATTTAGATACATCAAATCTTTTCGAATAGTAGTTAATTTGGAAAGAATCTACTTATGGAAATCAAGATCTTGATTGTATTGGTGAATAGGATTGTCGGGCTTTCATCACAATCTTCAAACGGCTCGAGATCTTCTTGATTAATTCTGTCAAGCTGGTTGATTGCAAGAATTCCTTTGGAAAGTGCCAATGGTTGAGAATGCACAAATGAGTATTTAAGGAGGACTCTCTAGTTGTTTGACAGAGTGTGTTAAAGAAGAATTCCAAAGTCTCAAGCTTCCCATTAACTTGTTATTCCTTACTCTGTGCTCAAATTGTACTAAAAAAAAGAGACTCAAAAAGAGACTTTGTGAGAGCAGTAGAGACTTTTCACTGTGAAGTCGAGATTACAAGATTGTAAATTTTATTTTAATTCTTAGTGGAAACCAGCCAAAAGGCTGTCAGCATGGAAGAATGTACTAGGCTTGATCTAAGCCGAACCATTATAAATTCTATGTTCTTTTCTCTTCCCTGAACTCCTTTACTTTACTTGTTACGATATATTTCTGTGCTTAGAAATAACTATTAAAGTCTGAACCCCTCTGCAAAGTTTGAAGTCACCCAGACTTAAGTTAAATGTAAAGTTTTTCATTGCATTTCAAAAAATCTATTTTCACACATATTTACCCCCGTTAGGTGTTCTTACTAGCCCCTTCAACTGGTATTAGAGCCTGTGTGCTTACTTTTTGAAGTGTTTTACTTCTAAACTAAAGATTTTCTATGGCTAGTATTTTGGCTCCTCGTCTAGTTGAAGGTCAAAACAACACTAGACCTCCTTACTTCGATGGAAATGAATACAATGTATGGAAGAACAAGATGAAGGTATTTCTCACATCCAGAGATTCTCTAGAATGAGATGTTGTAGAAAAATGGATCAACCCTAAAGTAACATAAGCTTCAGACCAAGGGAAAGAAGTTATTGATGCTGACGAAGCAATACAAGTTGAAATTACCAAGAGACAAGCTCTTGATATGAAAGCAATCTACTCTATATACTGTGTCTTATCTCCCATTAAGTATAACCGAATTTCTTCTTGTGAAACAGCAAAAAAAGTTTGGGACATATTACATGTTACTTACGAAGTGACTGATCGTGTGAAGGAAACCAAAATAAACATTCTACCTGGACATTATGAAGCATTCAGAATGAAGCCTGGATAATCTATTACTAATATGTTCAGTCGTTTTATAGAGATTGTGAATGGCCCGGCATATCAAGGTCAATCAATATCAGGACCAATGAAAGTCAACAAACTACTGCGTGGGCTTTCGAAAGAATGGAATCATGTGAAGATTTCAATTAGAGAAAATCAGAGGATCATGCCACTATCAGTTGACGAACTGATAGGCACGCTTTGGTCATACGAAGTGGAGCAAATAAATGATGAAGAAGATCCTAAAGGTAAGAAGTCAATTGCTAAGTCTAACATTGATTCTTATGATACAGATTCAGATGATGACATGGATGATGAAGAGTTAGCTGTGGCACCCCTCGACGCGGCCCCCGTTCTACTAGGGTCGCCACAGCTTGCTCACCTTTCACTTGACCTAATAATGTTCCACTCTGATACCATTTCAATCGTAGCGGGTCCATGCAACTTGGGGGTTTACATCCTTTAGATCGGTTTGAGTGTAGTTCAAATTAACGGAAGCATGTTCAACTTCTTCCTAACTTGTACACAAATGAAATAATATGATGCAATACTTACCAACTACAACTTTCCATATATATAAAAGTTAAAGCCGAATCACTTTTATTTACATACTAAGATGGATTTCACAAGTCGGTATAACGAAAGGGCCAAGACTATAACTAAGCTCGGTGATACTCAAAAAGAACCCGACTATACATCAGACATGTACATCTATCCATCAGCTAGTGTCGGCTAGGGCTGAGCGCGGTTCCCGGGTAACCCGGGAACCGGAACCAAACCGGAGGAGGGTCCGGTTCGGTTCCCGGTTCCAAGGGGGACCGGTTTCGGTTCTGGTTCTGGTTCCGGTTCCAAGCAGAACTGGAACCTGTTTCGGAACCGAAACCGGAACCGGTTACTTAGGGCAGAAAAAGCTCGACCTTGGATGTTCTAATGACTTGTATGTGATGTTCTAGTTGAAGTTTGGCTTTGGCCTCTAAATGAAAGTAGTAAAGGACTTCTTGGAGTATAACATACTCAAATTTGGGACAAAAAAAAAAAACAAGTATAAGTGGGTGAAATCGTTATTCTTTGGAAAGACTGGATCTGGAGATTTTGGGACCGACCCTTGATCAATGCATGGACTGTAAGGCAACCTTTTTGTCAAAATTTCACTTCGGTTTCTTAACAAAAGTTGTAAAGGACATCCTGAGGTACCACATATAACAAATTTAGAGAAAAAAAAAACGAGAATAGGTAGGTGAAATAGTGGTCCTTTGGAGATGGTTAGATCTGGAATTACGGTACTACGGACAGGGATTTTAACCGTCCATATTTAATTATCTAGGATGAATTTGACTTTGATGTTTTCATGAAGTATCTACCTTATGGTCTTGGCTATCACATAGTCGAATTTCATAATTTTTGAAGGTCATTTGGGTATTTAATCGGAAATGTTTCTAAAACTGCGCAATCTGATGTGTTCGGATCTTGTAAGTTGCAATGCGTGGACTATATAATTTTGTATGAGGTTCTTTTGGAAATGTGTTCTGCATGAAATATCTCTCTTCATGTCTTCCCTACAACATATTTAAATTTCGTAATTTTTGTAGTTCATTTGCCTATTTAACCAAAAAAATTTCAAAAACTGTGCAAGTAGAGAATAGGAAAAGTAAATCGATTTTATCTTTTAATCCAGAATGAATTGGACTACAATTTCTTCATAAAACTTGTACCTCTGGGTCTTAAATACAACGTGTCCAAATTTCAGAATTTTCTGAGTTCATTTAAGGTTTTAATCGAAATTGTTTTCAAAACTTGTACCTCTAGACATTCTTGTTCTAGTGGTGTTTTATTTCTACTTTCTAGTTTGCTATTTGTTTTGAAATTTCTAATTATATTCTATTATTGTTGTGTAGTGGGAAGTTAATGTATCAAGATAACATGTCAATGGGAAGTTACCGTGTAGTATACACGTATATTATAGTTTTTTTTTGGTAGCGTGCGCATACGTTATATTTTTTTTTTTAGTAACGTGCGTGCACGTTATAGTTTTTTTTGGTAACGTACGCATACGTTATTTTTTTTTTGGTAACGTGCACATATGTTATAGTTTTTTTTTTTGGTAACGTACGTGTACGTTATAGTTTTTTTGGTAACGTGTGCGTACGTTATAGTTTTTTTGGGTAACGTGCGTATATGTTATAGTTCAAATATGAAAAAAAAAAAAAAAAAGGTACCTGTTGGAACTTGGAACCAACCCTGGAACCTGTGACAGGGTAGGTTCCAGGTTCTCGGTTCCCACGGGTAGGTTCCACGTTCCTCATTTTGAGGAACCTCTACCCGAGGGTGGGTTCCAGGTTCTAGACGAAACCGAACCGGAACCTGGAACCGCTCACCCCTAGTGTCGGCCATCCCAAAAAGTGTCAACCTTCACTAGTCACATGCTCTTATCATACCCATCTCAGTGCATCGGCCGGTGGCGGCGGCGGCATCCCCATCATCCTCCCATCTCGACGAACATGGACAGATAAGAACTCTTGGACTATGGGGCCATTAGGTAGGTCCACATCGTACATAACCAAAACACGGACGTGAATAAACACCAAACCATGAACACCAATGCGAGGGTGCTCCAAGCACTCAACCTCAATATCAGACGATAATCCATAAAACGTACCATGCATGACAGAAGCTAGAGGCATCTCTCAATCTAAAATGTTAGTCCCCAAAGGGGTGAGTACAACATTTTAGCAGTAAAGATCCACCAAACTACACAATGCAACAAGCAAGACAATCAAGATATCAAGAGTAAAGCGAATATCATCCATGCTATCAAGCATACATCACCATGCGGACATGCATATATCACCATGAAATCATGCATATCTCACCATGCAGTCATGCTTGTATTTTTATGAGGTTCATCCCATGCCATATGCACGTACTACGCATGATTCATATCATCTATACACTCATGTATACATCCCCACGAGATACATTTAGGCATTCATGATCGCATTCTCAATGTTAACTAGCATCAATTTACTTTCATAAACAGATCATGCATCATGCCATATGCACACACCCATGCGCATGATCCAATTTCCCGTTTTATCTTTCAAGAGGATCTCATCATTTTCATCCTGGGACCAATGTTTGCATCCCCTCAATTTATCACTCGCACCCAACCTGGTGTTGCGAGGAGCCTCCAGCACAAACCTCCGGGCATCTTGCATCCCAACTAGCATCACGAGGAATCCCCCTCGGCATAAACCTCTAGGGCTTCCGGAATTACGTACCGCCATACCACCAGGCATTCCCCTTGGACATTATGTACCATATACCACTAGGCATGTCGAAACTCCCGAGGACCTCCGGCACAAACCTCCGGGCATCCCGACACTCCTAGGGTATTGTCAACTCACACCTCCGACGGTATCATTATTATCATAATTTATAATCACATATATGTCTCATTTTCAACATGGCATTTGATGCAATAATATCAAAGGCTTAAACCAGCTTTTTGATGTCATGTAATATGCCAAATGTCACCATATATGCAGTGCACGTAACACCCACAACATCACATTTCATAAAGCAGTTCATTGGTTTTTGAAAATAGAACCAATTTTCGGGTAAAACAGAATGCACCTCTTTAGTAAAAATTCTTGAAAAATTAGTCAATGCTCTCGATAAATTCTGGAAATTTAACATGATGTAAAAAAGATCAAGAGGAATCTATTTTATGAAGAACACTATGTCAAGAAAGTTCTACATCAATCACATAGATCCACATATCACAGCAAAAGAAATTCCAGCACCACTTTTGCACAGTTTCGGAAACAATTTCGATTATGACCTTAAATGAACTCCGAAAATTATGAGATTTCAATATGTTATAATTGAGATCTAGCGATAAAAGTCTCATGGAGAAATCGAAGTTAAATTCCTTCTGGATTAAAAGATATAATTTTTATAATTCTCCCTAACTCTTGGTTCACTGTCCGGATTCATCCTTTTCAAAGAAAATATTTTTCCCTGATCAATACTTGTCCGTTTATTCTCAACTTTCCATATGTTACTTCTTAAGACATCTTCTACAACTCTTATCAAGAACACAAGATCAAACTCGAACTGGATAATTTTGCAAAATTCACAGAATCACGATAGGCCAACATAACAGTTTCCAGATCTAGTTTCTTCAAAGGAAAATCATTTCACCAACCAATACTTATCCGTTTCATCTCAATTTTTAGTATGTTAATCTTCAAGCAGTCCTCTACAATTTTTATCAAGAAGTCGAAGTGAGATTCCAACTAGAAAATTGCATGTAGCTCACGAAATCACCAAAAATCGGATTTTTTCTACATGCAACAACTCACTTGGAACACTACCACCATTCATTCAAGTTTTCCAGCATTCAACATCATAGCTCAAGCATTTCCAGCTTTCAACATCACAGCCACAACAAGCAAAGGGTAGATCAATGGACTCTACTTGCCTTTAATCCAAGCAAAACACAGCAACCACACGGCGAGGCAAGGCGGCTCAACAGCAGGACTCGGCGCACGCATGACAGCGAATGAACCTCCTCCTTCCTTTCTCTCTTCCTCTCTTCCTCTCTTTCTCTCATTCTCTCGCACAACAGCTCTCTCTCTCTCTCTCTCTCTCTCTCTCTCTCTCTCTCTGAATCTGCCTCTCCTCTTTTCTTTCCCCCTCGATGATTTGCAATCATTGGATTTTGCATGGCTCTTACACTTGGCTACAAAGGGACAACACTTGACAAGCTTCTCTTGCCACTTGAGGATTTACATGCAGGTTGATGGGCCTCCATTGGGCCGGGCCTCTCCCTCCATCCGGTCGACAGTAGCCCCCTTCCCTTTAGGCTTCGCGGACCAAGCCCTAGTGGTCGAACGGTGGCGCTCTTGTGGGCTGGTCTTGGCCTTATAATTTTGGCCCACTTCCTCTTTTAATAATCTACTCTCAATCCCACTTATATAAATACCTAATTACACTTATTCACTTGGCCATAAAACTTGAAATCATGAATCAATAAACTCTAACTTATACAACACATGGCCAAGAATATAATTTTCCCATCAAGTAATTATCCATTGAAAAGCTTGGCCTTAATCTTATTGCAGATCATGGGTCAAATGGCTATAATATAAATTGATGGTGCTTCCATCACCTATCCATGGTTCATAGCACATCTAGGGGTTGATATGAAATTCTAGGATGCCACACTAGTGCTTATGATTATGAAATTCAGAAAGCTGAATAGAAAGGGAAGAAGATTCAACTGAAAGAAGTAGAGTATGCAAAACTTTCCAAAGAGACTGACAGAGAACAATGAAACCAAGAAAGATGTAATATGTTTCAAATGCAAGAAAGATGGGCATATCAGACCAAACTGTCCACTATTGAAGAAGAAGAAAGGAAAAATTGAGAAGTACAAAAAGGCTCTCAAAGCTGAAACTTGCACTGACACAGAGTATAAGGAAAGTGAAGAAGAATATGCCAGCATATGTCTGATAGCTAGTTTAAAATCAGACTCTGATTTTGAAACAGACTCTGATTCAGATTCAGACAAATAAATTGAAGTTAGTAACTCAAAAATTCTTATTAAAATCTTTAAGTACATAGATGAACTTTGTCTCAGTCTTAAATCCTCTCTTAAAAGGATTTCTGAACTGAAAAGGGAGAATTCTAAGCTTAGGCAATAGGAAGTTTCTTGGAAAAAAAAAAGTTTGAAAATCTGAATGCAAGTTTTGATAATTTGAAAGAAAATTCAGATTCTCTTTCAAAGGAAAATGCTATTTTGAAAAGGGACATTTCAAGTATTACATAAATATTTTCAAAAGGATCCGAAAAATTGGAGAAAATCATTTTAGCTCAATTATCCTACTTTAACAAATCAGGTTTGGGTATGAATTTAGAAACGATTCCATTAATTGATTTTCCCAAAGTAAATGAGAGAATTAAACAAAGACCCGCAAGGGCATTTTACAAAAGTCACTTTCAAAAAGTTTTTGTAAAACCTGTTGACTGAAGTGCACTCAGATATTCAAAGTGTAACAGCTTAGAACATTTCTAGTAAGAATGTCCCAAGGTCTAGAGACCAGTTAAGAATGATTGGGCAAAGAGTGTCTTTGATACTAACTTTTTTGGACCCAAGAAAATCTATGTACCAAAGAAAATTTGAGTTTTTCTTTTGATCAGAGGTCACTATCAAAAGAAAGATCAAATGGTATTTGGATAGTGGTTGTTCGAGGCCAATGACAGAAGACTCAAGTTATTTCATAAAGCTTGTTAGACTAAATGACGGAAAAGTTTCTTTTGGAGGAAACAACAAAGGAAAAATTGTAGGATGTGGAACTATGAAAATTGGAAGCTTCACTATCAATAATGTTTTCTTGGTGAAAGGATTGAACTACAATCTACTGAGTATAAGTCAGCTTTGCGATACTCGTTTAAGAATAAACTTCTAATAAGGCATTTGTTTTGGAAAGAGTCAAAAATTCTCTCAATTTTTCACTAGGTGAAACCTTCTATATGTAAACCCATAAAGTTCTAAGTGTCTTATTTCTATTCAAGATTAAGCAAGTCTATAGCATCAGAAGTTTGGCCATGTTAATATGAAGCAAATTGCTAAAATTTCTTCTAAGAAGCTAGTTCAAGGACTTCCTAATATGGCTTATCAAAAGTTTGAATTATGCACTTCCTTTTTTTTAGGAAAACAAGTCAGACGTTCCTTTAAAGCTGTAAATCAAGTTTCTACCAGTCAAGCACTACAGATTTTCCATATGGACCTTTTTGGACCAACCAAAACTCAGAGTATTGGTGGAAATAAATATTGTCTAGTAATTGTGGATGATTACTCTCGTTTCACTTAGGTATACTTTCTGGCAAGTAAGTCTAAAACATTATCTTATTTCTTGAAATTTTCCAAGAAGGTTCAGAATGAAAACAGTTATGCTATTTCAAGCATACGAATTGACTATGGAGGTGAGTTTGAAAATCAGGACTTTGCGAAGTTCTATAATAAATCTGGTTTTCAGTATGTTTTCTCTTCTCCATATACTACAGAACAAAATGAGGTTGTGGAAAGGAAAAATAGATCCTTATAGGAGATAGCTAGAACTCTCTTGATAGAGAGCAAAATATCCTCTGGATTTTGGGTAGAAACAGTTTCTATTGCTTGCTATATTATCAACAAAGTATTTTTGATGCCTATCTTAGAGAAAACTCCTTACGAAGTATATAAACGAAATAAGCCTATTGTTTCCCACTTTCATATCTTTGGTTGTAAATGTTTTATTCTAAAGAATGTGAATGAGCGATCTGGAAAGTTCGAGGAAAAATCAGACGAAGGAATCTTCCTTGGCTATTCGACTTCAAGCAAAGCCTACAAAATCTTTAACAAAAAGGCTCAATTCGTAGAAGAATCTATGAATGTCAAGTTTCAAGATTATGTGTAGATTCAAACAGATCAGGCTCAACTTGAAGAGTTTGAACAAGTTCTAGACTTAACAAAGTCTACTTCCCCCAAAGATGTTCAAGCTTTTGGAGAACAACAACAAGCAGATCGAGAAGATTCAACTGAAGCAAAGGAACAACAGACTCTCAGACCAAGTAGCAACTGGAAGCACAAGTCAAGTCATTCCAAAGAACTCATCATTGGCGAATTGATGAAGGAATTCACACTAGATCTAAAGGAAGAGAAGAGTCTAGTGCTTTAGCACTTTTTTATGAGATAGAACTAAATGAAGTAGATGAAGCTTTGTCTGATGAAAGCTGGATAGAAGCTATGCAGGAAGAACTCAGACAATTCAGTATCAACGATGTGTGGGAGCTAATTCCAAACCCAAAGGCAAATATGTGATTGCAACGAAATGGGTTTTCAGATTCAAGATGAATGAGAAATGAAAAATGATTAGAAACAAAACAAGACTTGTGACAAAAGGATATACATAGGAAGAAATGATAGACTATGATAAGACCTATGCACCAGTAGCAAGGTTAGAAGCAATTAAATTATTACTTGCTTTTATTTGTTTTAAAAATTTCATGTTATTCTAGATGGATGTCAAAAGTGCGTTCCTAAATGGGTTCGTACAAGAAGTCTATGTGGAACAATCACTAGGATTTGAAGATCTAAGAAAGCCAGACTTAGTCTACAAGCTGAAAACGGCATTGTATGGACTAAAGTAAGTACCTCAAGCCCGGTATGAAAAGTTGAGTAAGTTTCTAACTCAAAACGGTTTTGAAAAGGGAAAGTTGATACTACTTTGTTTATAAAGAGAAAAGGAAAATATTTTCTACATTTCAAATTTATGTAGATGATATTATCTTTGGTTTTCCTAACGAAAGTCTCTGCAATAAATTTTCAAGATCTATGCAGGATGAATTAGAAGTGAGCATGATGGGTGAGTTAACCTTCTTTCTGGGATTGCAAGTTGGACAGTCAAAGAAATGTATATTCATTTACCATGAGAAATATGCCAAAGATTTTATCAAGAAATTTGGATTGGAGAATTGCAAAAAAACATAGACACCTATGTCAAGTTCTTCAAAACTAGATAAGGATGAAGAAGAGAATAAAGTATATCATAAGCTATACAAAAGCATGATCGGTTCTCTTCTCTACCTTACTGCTTCTAGATCTGCTATTCTATTCAGTGTGTGCATCTGTGCAAGATTTCAGTTTGATCCAAGGGAATCTCATCTAAATGCTGTAAAACACATCATTAAATATGTTGTGACTTGTCCAAAGCTGGGTCTATGGTATCCAAAAGAAGGAGACTTTATTCTACTTGGATATTCTGATGCTGATTTAGCCAATTGTAGAGTCGATAGAAAGAGCACATCTAGTACTTGTCAACTGTTAGGAAACATGTTGGTATCTTAGTTCTCAAGGAATTAGAGTATTGTAGCTCTATCAACAGCAGAAGCAGAGTATGTTGCTCTTGAGAGCTACCGCTTTCAAATTCTATGGATAAGACAATAACTAAAAGACTTTGGAATATGAGAATCTTACACAGAGATTAGATGCAACGACACAAGTGCTATCAATCTCACTAAAAATCCCATTCATCATTCAAGGGCGAAGCATATAGAAATTCGATATCATTTTATAAGGGATCAATGTCCAAAATGGTGATATTTTGGTTCAATTTATTTAGTCAAAGAATCAATTGGTCAACATCTTCACGAAACCTCTGGAGAAAAGCCTAGTTGAGTCTATTTGCAACAAGCTGAATATTATTTCTCCTATTGACTAAAGTCTGAAGTTGGTCAGTCTCAGAACTTCAGAAGCTACCACAATTGAGAATTTCTCGAATCCAAGTATTTTATTTTTGGTATGAAAAGGTATGATTATCTTGATCATCGCTTGCCTATTTTATTTTTAGAAATTACCATTTTATTGGTAATTTTTGGATTTTAAATTTTTCAGCAGTTACCTTTTTTAAATTTGTTTTGAAAAGGCATTTTTCTTTCTTATGCCACTTCGTATACCCCTTTTCGTTGTGACGTTTCATTTTCTTTAAAATACTTTATGGTATTTCCTTCGATCACATCTTTTCAAAACCCTAGAATACCGATTCTCTCTCACCCTCGTTCTTACTCTCAAAACCCTTCTGCAAGTTCCCACCTTTTTCACCCGAACATGTCTTCAAAATCTTCAAAGTTTGCATCCTTGTTGTTCCAAAAGAAATCCTCTTGGATTGCTAGTCAAGGTCCTCGAAGCATGCCGGAAGGACTAGTGCACTTCGATCTCACTGAAGAAGACTCTCCACAGCACTCTCCACAGAACCCACCCTCGCGCCAACCTTTGGAAGAGGAAGTCGAGCAAGAAGTAGTTCCTCTCTGAACTCTGACACCCCAGGTTCTTTATAAGCACTACACTTATCTGAAATAGGGCGGTTCTCCCATGAATTTTATTACTAATTTCCTACGAGGACATGGGCATATCAATGAGATTGTGTTCTTAAGAACAATGGAACGGTTGGGTATAGTGCCAGAAGTTTCGGTAGACAAAGCATTTCTTTATTTTCCTTCTGACCCTAGATTCAGCTCTGAGCATCTTAAAAACAAAGATGATGATGAGCGGATTTATACGAATTTCCAACCCAAAATGGGTGTTGTTGCTGATGTTTTTGGAGAGAGAACAAGATTGTTTCAATCTAAGGAATACAAAAGGGTTTATACCCATATGTTGAAAAGAGGGGTGATAAACCCTCGAACAATGGATTTCGATTTTCTGGACTCGATCAAGATCGATTTAAGGGAAAAGTTGGCTGCTCTTCAACTTGAAAAATTTTGTGCCGAGACTACTATGGCCTATTCTGAGTTAATTGCTTACTTTTACTCGAATCTGTCCTTTCTTGACCAGACTCACATTCTGAAAAAGCTTTTACTATGGATGTTGACACTCTCATTGACATTCTAGGAGTGGAAAGAAGTGGGCTTTCAACCGATCCAACTCTCAATCGGTCAAGCAACGTGTTACTTGGTGAAGGACAGGATGTCTACTGGGAGTATCACTTACTCTCGACTACAAGCATCCAGTGTTCTATTGCACAAAATTGTGACAAATTGCATCAGACCCAAGGCAGCCTCCAAGACTAACGTGTCCAGATTCGAAGCAAAGATCATGTAGGCCATTTGCAACGGAATTCTTTTTTCTCTGCCCCCACACCATTTTCTTGCACATGTACAGGATAGTTATGAAGGAAAAATGACAGTTTGCTTATGCGGTGTTGATCACCAAGTTGTTTCGCCACTTCAAAATCCAATTCCCCTCTATGCTCTGCACAAAAACCATTAGTCCCATGGTGATAGGACTGAAGATGATTTTGAAGATGAGGATGAAGGATCTAACCAAGGCGATTGAGTGTTTGAAGAAGGAATCAACAATCATAACCAAGGCGGAATCGACTTCTGCAAAGAAAAGAAAAGGGAAGAGTGTTGCCTAAGCAACTTCAAAGATGCAGAAGAGGCGTGTCCTCTTGATGGATGAAGAAGAGGACGATGACCTGACCATCTCTACTCTTGCCTTGAGGAATCTTCAAGGAATTGATTTTGAAAAAACATAGGAAGAAGAAGTTGAAGCAGAAGCAGAAGTAGAAGCAGAAGCAGAAGTAGAAATAGAAGCAGAAGAGCAAGACGAAGAAGAAGTTGAGCCTGAAAGATCAACGGAGAAGGACCATGAAGATGAAGACTCAGATGGAGCAAGTGGTGCCATACCGCTTTCAAATGGGACTGAGAAAGGAGTTTCTGAAGAAGGAAGAGAAGATGCTGCTTCCAAAGATGATGAAAATCCACAAGGGAAGGGATCCAGTGCTAAGAAGGAAAATGCTGCAAAAAGAGAAATCTCATCTCAACCCGAAGGCAACAAGTCAGGGGGAGATCTTGAAAAAATTCCTACTGCTAGTGATGGCATTAGCAAATCCTCTGTGAATCCCGAAGAAGTCTTTGCAACTCACTTTCTTGAGATTGAGATTGAAGAAGAGACTCCCAATCAGGAAAAGCAACAAGATGCTTGTATTGAAGTCGATGTTCCTCCATGTCTTGATACTCCTTAAACTAACTTCACTAAAGCCAGTGTCCAAACCAAAACTGATCCCAACTATGCAAGGTTGGTTGGGCTCCTTTTGGAGGTGTGGGCTTAGTAATACGCAATGGAGTACGAGATTTTGAAGCTCTACATTGCCCTACAGTCTTCCACAGACTCTCTCGATGGACTTCATGTCAAGGTACAATCTCTTGATACTAGAGTTGAGACTTTGAATCAACAGACGTCCTAGGTTGTAGACAAAGTGGAAGAGGTAGTGTAGTCGCTTGAGGATTTTTGACTGGTTTGAGCCCCTAGACAAACCTGATTGATTCCATCTTTTCAATTCTATCATTTTGAAATTCTTTCTTTTTGCTATTGACAAAATGGGGGAGAATGAATGCAGATTTGAAATTTGAACTATTTGTTTGCAGATTTAATTTTTGAACTGAACTGGTTGTGTGTTTGTGTGTGTTGAACACTTTGAGAACACTTTGAACTGGTTGTGCTTTTGAACACTTATATTTTGCAGTTAACCTTTTGTGGTTGTGATTGTGATTATGGATATGGATGATTGAATCTTGTTTAAATTTTCAAGATTGATGAGTTTTCTATGGTTGCAGAATCGATGTTATCTAAGTCCTTAACAATATGTTTTTATAAGTTATCATGTACTGCTAGAGTGTTGTTTTGCAGCATATAGTTTTCCTTTTAAAAAAAAAAAATTGTAGGAAGTTTTGTCACCATCAAAAAGGGGGAGATTATTAGAGAAAACTCTTATGTTGTTTTGAAGTTGAAAAAACTTATCTAAAGTCTATTCTAAAGATTGCCAGACTTTTATGTCAAAGCCTATCTTAACCCACTTTGACAAATTCTAGACTGAACACAAGAGAAGAATGAAGACTTATCCATATGAGGGATTGTCTTTCTTTCTTCAAGGGTTCGGTTCGTACATGTTATATATGGCATTTTGGATGGAAATATCACATACGTGATTGATTATCTTTATTGTAACCAATTTAGATACATAAAATATTTTTGGATACAAGTTAATTTGGAAATAATCTACTTATAGAAACCAAGATCTTAATTGTATGGGCAAATAGGATTGACGGGCTTTCATCATAATCTTCAAATGGCTCGAGATCTCCTTGATTGATTCTGTCGAACGGGTTGATTGGAAGAATTCTTTTGGAAAGTGCCAATGGTCAAGAAGACACGAATGAGTATTTAGGGCGGACTCTCTAGTTGGTCGATAGAGTGCATTAAAGAAAAATTCCAAAGTCTGAAGCTTAACACTTACTTTTTATTCGTTACTCTATGCTCAAATTGTACTCAAAAGAAAGAGACTCAAAGAGAGACTTTGTGAGAGCAATAGAGACTCTCCATTGTGAAGTCGAGATTACAAAATTGTAAATTCTCTTTTGATTCTTAGTGGAAACTAGCTAGAAGGCAGTCAGCGTGGGAAAGTGGACATAGGCTTGATCTAAGCCGAACCACTATAAATTCTATATTCTTTTCTCTTTCTTGAACTCCTTTATTTTACTTACCACGATATATTTCTGCGCTTAGAAATAACTATTAAAGTCTGAATCCCTCTGCAAAGTTTGAAATCAACCAAACTCATGTTAAAAGTAAAGCTTTTCATTGCATTTTGAAAAATCTATTTTCATACCTATTCACCCCCTTTAGGTGTTCTTACTAGCCCTTTCACAAATAACGTGTGTTATTTGATTTTAGAGCATCCCTAGGTGAGTAGTACTAATATTTTCTTTGGTTTTGTGAAACTCACGTACTAAGGTAAGAGTAATCAACATATACTTGTGTAGGGAAGTGATGACCCATTTGTTGTATAAATATTGGATATAGTGCTTTGTACTTTTGAGTTATTGTGGGATTATTCAGCAAACTTCTCTTGATGGGTTATGCATGCTGTTTTTGTACAATTAAGATATGTGATTATGTGATGACTATTGACAGATGATATGTGTTGTGTTGAGGAAATCAAATGTGTTGTGAACGGGTAAAAAACTAAGTGCTATACGACAACGAAACTTCATATGAGTCACCTCTAGGGCCTTCTAGTTAAGGGTGTCGCGACCTCTTTTTTTCATCCGGGAAAAGAAAGAAAAGGTTTAGGGGTATTTGCCTAAAGAAGCAGACCAACGGCCCTAAATTAGGCGTGGGCTCTCCCAAGCCCATACCTCGCGCAACGTTGGATTTTGAATTTTAATTCTTAACAACCTATGTACTTCTAGGAGTCGCCACTAGCCTATTGGGGTCGACTAGAAACCAACCGAGACACGGGAGTGTTGCCTCGATTTCTACGCAACCAGAGATTTCTAGAAACGGGGACTTGTTTATGCCAATGTTTCTATTAGCGCCCTTGCGGTACCACTAACTTGGAAGGTTGTTTATCTAAATGGCCACACAATCTTGATTACCAATTATAATATTTATGAAACCGCTAAGTGTCCATGCAAATGTTTTTGTAGGTTTTTTTTTTCTAAACTAATCCTAACATAATTTAGAAAATAAATTTACACTTAAATTATTGAAAAAAAAAACGATGCGGTAAGTATACATCCACGAAATTAAAATGACTTGAAAAGAAATACGGAAAAGGAAAACCCGATACAAGTCGGGCAAATAATATTACATGGTCTTGTTATCACGCCCCAGGACAGGACCCCCGTGAGCGAAATGGGAATTTAAATACGCATGATATTACTCTAAATGCATGAAATTACTCTAGATAATTTTAATCTATGCAAAATGGATTATTTACAAAAATTGTTATAAAATAACAAAAAAAGCATTAAATTAGAAAAATGACATTTTAAAATTAGGAAAATTCCATATATGTCATTTCTATCCTAATTTGATGTCATCCAACATTTTTTATATTTTTTTTGAAATTTTCAGATTTTTCTCTTTTTTATTATTTTTTTAAAAGAATATTAATAATGATTCCCTAAACCGATCTACGCTAACATGGAGTAACAAATCACATGAATATCAGAATGATTAAGCTCAAATCAACCGTTTCGAGATTGGAGCTTGGTTTCAACATTTTATCGAATATTTGGTTTGCATCAAATCACCCCAAAACGGCTTATTCGGGTCATGTTCGTGGCCTTCAATCTCGATCCATAAGCAATCTCGTGTGAATGTAAAGTATCAAGGATATACTACTACATGCAAAGAACGTGTTTGACTAGAAATTACAGCCTAGAACATGCAAAAACCGAACTGAAAATGGCCTCCAAGATGCGGGTTGGAGCTGTTTTGTAAAACTGGTGATGAATCCAAGTCAAACAGCCATGCCAAATGCTCATATTGAAGCTCCGACAACCATCACATGCCATATCTATCTGAAATATTACTCCATCTAGATGAAAATAGGTAACACTTACTTTCAAATGCAACAAAAATCATCAAAAACGATCAACCGAACGCATCAAAATGAACTCTACAAGAAGCATTCACGCATGATCTATGCTGGCCAACCATTTCTCAATGTGGTTTTTGGCTCATGTTATAGATGGTTTCATGGTTCACAAGGAGATTTAAAGACTAAACCGGGTTGTCCCATGCATCATTTGTACTCCCATGTAACATTCATCAAAGTCATAACGAAAAAACAAGCATGCAAAGGGGAGTAACAAGTCGAGCATGTAGGGGGCATTGAAGAGGTTTTAAACACTTAAGAAAAATTTTAGCTTCAGAAATCAGCTCTTCAGACTAGTTTCCTTCTCGATTTTCGTGATCAAAACATGTTCAAACTTGAACAAAAATACATCAAGAATGCTTACCTTGCTTCCTAGTTTCTTTTTCAAGCGACTCTTGGCCAAGGAAACCACGAAATTGTCTTCTGGAAGCACGTGAAAGTTGGTTCCTTCAAGCTGAAAGTGAGATCTGCAGAAGAAAAAGTGACAACGAGGGTTTTCGTTGACTTCCCAAAATTAGATTTCCAAACCTTCCTTGCTGGCCAAGTTCAAATCAACCAAAACTATATGTATTATAGTTTGGCTTGTAAGTCATGGCTTTCCTCACTTGTCTCTCAAGTTTCTCAAAAGCACTCGCTTTTCCTCACTCTTGAACAATCAGGCTCAACACTTAGAAAAATTTCGGACTTTCTTGGCTCGCCAGGAGGGCACTGTTTTCGGGGGACTTTAGGAGGCCTTCCCGATCTCCATTTGGGACATATGACCTATGGTTGGAAAGATCTTGGAGTGAAGTTTCAATCTCTAGTTGAAGGTTTTGGCTAATTTTGACCGTAGATGTGTGAAAATCTCACTTTTCTCTCTAAAGATTCATCTGGAATTTCTGGGTTCTCTCTTCTGGAGTTTCTTCTGAAGGTGTGTTTGGGGTACGATTCCGAGCCCTCTCCTCTCTCCCTCGTCTCTTTCTTTTCATCCCTTGAAAGACCTTGCTTCAGTGATCTTATCCCATGAATTGAGGGATTTTTGGTCAGCTTTTTGGCCCCCTACCCAGCCTGCCAACTGAGCTAGTCCACCCACTCTCCTGACTTAGCCAAATTTTTAATTCTGCAGCTGTTGAGTGTGCAGGTTTTGCTGCGATTTTCCGGTGCTGTCAGGAGCTTATCCTTGACCAATTTCTGTCCACTTGCACTGCTATATATGGTCTTCCATCACGTGCAAAGATCGGGCTAGTTAGGCAGCTGAGGAGGATATGGTGGGGCCACCAAATTGCTTACTCAGCAACTCCAGATTTAGACCAACTCGTGGACTGAGTTTTGGCTGCTGATTTGAGTGCTTTAATCCACTAATTTGGCTGCGTTTTTGGATCAATTAGAAAGCTCATGTATAGTAGTTTAAGATCTTGACCATTTTTCGCAATTGTGCCCACCCAATTTTGCAAAAAAGTCCCTCAAAGTTGGCCATTTTCTTATCCAAAAATACCCAATTCAATACAAATGTGGTCTTTTTGGCTCAATTTGATTGATTCTACTTGGCCCAAATTCAATTTCAACTTAATTGATGACGAAGATGATGATTTAAGGGCTCGGGCGCAAATTTTGCAAAATTTGCGAATTGGTCCCTCGACTTTTGGAAATTGCATTTTAGCCCCAAATTGTCATTTGAATTCCAATCTGACCTCCTAGGCTTGGCTAGTCACATTTAGATCATTGGCCACAACTTTTTTTCTTTTTTTCTTTTTTTATTATTTTTCTTTTTTAATCTTTTTTTTCTTTTTTTTTTAAATTAATTAATCTATATGCAATAATTTGGGCAAAAAATTAGGTGTCAACAAAGGGCTAAGTGTTACATGGCGACTTGAGTCACATGAGAGCCACCTCTAGGGCCTTGCACTACTAACATGTGTAGTAAAGGGCTAAGTGCTACACGATAACGTAATTTCGTGGTAGTCACCTCTAGGGCTTTTTACTATTGCTATATGTGATCAAGGGCTAAGTGTTACACGATAACGTAATTTTGTGGGAGCCACCTCTAGGGCCTTGAGTTTAGATGTTGAGCGTGGAATGAACCATCGATATGATATAGGATGAGGCTAATTATTGAACCAAATTGGTGATGCATGTTTTGTTATTATAGATGAATGAGAAATTTTGCTATTTGATATAGCTGGGTTGAGGTAACATATAATGCATTTTGTTCATGCAAGTTTTATATTTTTGTTTTGGCAATAATGAGCCATGTCTTGAGTTTCAAATGTGTAATGTGGAAGTTTGATATGGTTTTATGTTATGTACTACTCACTGAGTTGTGATTGCTCATTTCATTTATCTTTCATCTTTTTAGGTCCTAGGGTTAGCAACAAGTAGGACAAGAGCACTGCTGGGAAACTTTTGGGAGTTTATTTTGGGATATGGCTTAAGGAGTTGGTTATATAGTTGTTGTAAGTTTGTTGGGTTGGTTGAGTTTTGACTGTACATATACTTTTTAGTGGACTATAAAAACTTTGATGTCATAACCAACTATTGGTTTACCTAATATGTATATATATTCGGAGATATACATTTTGTTGTCAAGTAGTTGCTTATATTTGATGTTGCGTCCTTTGTGAGGAAGGACAACCATTTTATCACTCTTTTCTTATAGTTTCAAGGTGTGACATCTTTTGGTATCAGAGCCTAAGTTTTGATTTTTCTAGATAGAGATGAATTAGTGCCCTAGTCGAGGCTTAGGTTGCTAACTCGTTGAGATTTATATCTCACCCTGTTGTTATTAATTATTTTCAGGGCCATAGCATGGAGAATTGCCAGGTGCGGTTGTGGTGAGCGCAAGATGCGACACCTTTTCGGTTAGCTCTACCATTAGTGAAGTTTAGGTTAACCCTAACCCCTGAAAGTTTATGAAAAGGTCGATATAAAGTGGCTGTAGAAAAGTTTGTAATTATTAAACTTCCTAGGGGTAACAATGGATAAATAAATCGCCGCTTTTCGAAATCATCTATTGTGTTTTACTATCCCTATTTTGTTGGTTGATTGGGTGTTTATATTAAGTGATTCTACATGCATTAATCAAAAAATAAAAAGAATAGGTCGGTGATATGTCCTAAGACGTCACAATTTTATCGATCGTTGAGGGATGTTCACATGCCCAGGGTTTGGGGCATCTCAAATCGAATTAGATCTAGGTTAGACTTGAAAACATTCTTTGAATCAAATCATTTCAATTCCAATTAAATTGAACCCGTCCTAGCTGTTCTTTTATGGTTAATGTAAATCTCACAACACCATAATGGTGTGGAAGAATTGTTTTTTTACTTAAATTTGTTTGAGTAAATTTCAAAGGCATACCACTTTTTTGACCCAATAACCACTTATTACATATATCTACTTTTATAAATAACAAATACATACCCAAATTTTACTTTTGAAGACCATTTTACGCATTCACATGAAATACTCCTATGTCCCCATTAACAAAAATGCCATTCTACCCATCCCGAAATCCTAAATTCTCACACGCACCCAAAATACTTAAAACCAACTATAAACCATACCACTAAAACCTTAAGCAAGATACTAAAATAAACATGTATGGAGAGGCAATTGGGTCTTTTCAATATAAGGTTTTCATATAATGGTATGTGAATGGTATTTGCAAAGATAGATATATGTAAGTGGTTATGAGGTTAAAAATGAGGTATGTTTAATTGAATTTGCATTTATATATATATATATTTGTCTCATTTAGACCTCATTTATATAATTTTTTGACTACCAAAAACTCCAAATTGATACATTGAGACATATTTACCATAAACTAATTTTTTGATTATAAAAACCATAAACTAATAAATATGTGACAAATTTATCCTCAATTAATTTCCATTAAATTAGATTAATGTTATGAAAAATCACAAATTTGTACATCTATGATAAATGGATGATGAAATTCTAAACTAGTACAATAGTCAACTGCCAAGTGTCATCAAATTTAGCAATTTAACAGTAAAATTTAATGACACTAGAGGGTAAATTTGTTAGGTGTTCAAGTTTGGGGGTTTTTGATAGTCTAAAAATTAGTTTGGGTGAAATTCATTACAATGTATTAGTTAGTTTTTTTTTTTTTTGTGGTATTGTTTTTACTTCCCAAAAACAAAGCTCTATGCTCTTTTGCTAAAAACAATAAAAATTAAAAATTAAAAACATAATCGTTTGATCATACAATTAAAATATGTGTTGTTAAATGTGTGTGTTTCAACACCACACAACATAACCACGACACAACTACAACCTTACCAAATAGACTCCAAATCTTCAGAAAAAATTGAGATCGCATGCTTTTGGAATTAAAATCTTAGCTTGTTTTTTTTCCCAAAAGTATGACACCATGGACTAGGTGTGCAAAGAAAAAGGGCCCAATCGATCTAAAAATTTGATTGGACAGTGTGATGGTTTGGTTCGGAATTATGACCCAAATCAAACTGAAACACATTAAATTATGCTCGGTCAAATCTCCAAATTTCCAGTGTCTCCATCCAATTTCCACGACAGCCCCGTCTTTTGCCTCCTTCCTCCACCCTAGTCTTCATTTTGGCAAAGTTGACAGAGCTCACCATAGTGCAATTCAATTCAGACTGAATAGAGAAATTAAGTTGGATTGCAAGATAGCACCACACCATAGAGGCAACATGAAAGAAACAATCCCATAAACCATGGTCATAACTTCACTCATTTTATTTGTGGTGAAACTCAAGTTCACAATTATCCTAGAATGGCACTCCTCTATACATAATGAAAAGAATAAGAGGAGAGAAAGTGCAATTAGTTTCTGAACATAGTCGAAAAGATAGAAACAAATGACTAGGGTGCAAATTCAAGAGCAAAACAGCTCACTTACCTAAACAATCTTAATTCTTACCAACAAGAAAAATCTTAACTCTGTTGTAGAGTCTCAGACAAAAGGGCTTTGTTCCCCAGAAGATGCCCACAAACACACAAGAAGGAGGAACCATACATCCTTCAGAAACTATTGGAATAATGTCATGATATCACCCATTGCCATCGAATCTCTCCTATGATTCCAGAGGTAAATCTACACTGTTAATATTCAAGTTAAAGATTATAACTGTATCTCCACAATTTTAGGCTCTTTGACCATAATCCATGAATGCACATCAAACTTATATTTAAGTAGCTACAACTCTTCAGTTTTGATTGGACTCAATTGCATTTCCATAAGTTTAGACTCCATGATATCCCTCATTGCATGTCGACCTTCTCTACAAGCCATTATGACTTCTCAATTGTCACTTGATCTAACCTTTAATTGACATCTTTATTGTCTTTGATTTTTGCCTTTAACATATATCTAAATTTATCTAAGTACCAATCATTGATTACTCATTATCATATGTTGATAACCGTACTATGTTCATCAATTATCTTGGTGATCAACAAGCATTTCAATGACTTCTGGATGGTATAATCACTTAATGTCAATTTTTGTATTGATATCATGTCCATTTAGAAGACTCGGTCATTTTTTGGTAGCAACTACTAATGATCACTTTTATTTAATTTAATTGGTGAGTTCATGTAATTGTCTTTTTTCAGAGTGGAGATAGAGTCCTTCTCGGTCATAGAGGTCTTGTTTTCTGAGAATTGGTTTGATTTGCTTCTTCATTCCTTGACCTTAGATACCCTCAAACAGTAATCCTCTATTGACTGCATATCAGATTCGACGTTGTTGTGCATGTAGAATGCAGGTCTTGATGGCACTTGGAGAGTGATAGAGTGGCTAGCATAAGGAGGACTGAGGCCATCGTTGGCCGGCTAACCACATTTTCTTGGACACATAGTAGGCCAATTTGGATGCACCATGCAATCTCAGTACTTGAACCCAAAGTTATAGAGGGATCGATGATGTTTGCTTTCGATCCTCCCCTCTAATTCTTCCATACCTGCAAACATCTTGACAATCATTGAGTAAATTCGTGACATCCTGAAATTCGACCCTGTTTCAATAATATAAAATGGGCATTTCATTAATGCGCCTATGATCATTCGACTCTGAGTAAGGCCCCTCATGAGTTAACTAATCTATTATGTGAAGCCGTTAAGGGATATAAATGCGGTAAACTTGAGAATTCGATCGGAAATCGACTGTTGGACTATAATAAATGGCAAGGGTCAATACGACACTATTATAATCGATTAGTGATCGGATATAGGTTGATTCGACGGAAAGATATAATTAAATTGCGGGTGATTCTGCACGATTGCGAAACTCGCATTGAACAACACTTACCCGATTTTCTATAGATAATGCACTCGGGACACGAAATTGAAACCTTGTGATTTTTATGACAACCGAAAGTCACCTACGAGTAAGAGATGCACAAACGTGGATCGAAAATTATTGACCAAGGGTCAAATGGCTAAAATCCCTAAAAGCTACCCGATAGGTTAAGTTGTACTAAAATCACATTCGGTCGATTTTAACCACGAAATTGAATTTGGTTTCGAGAATCAGATGTTCAAGTGTGTCACGATTCAGTTTTAGGACATCATCTCATATTTTGGAAAAGTTTTGTCAAGCCTGGGATTTTGAGGAAAAATCGGTTTTTAGTAAGAAGAAAATAAGGAAATTCGGAGGGGTTGAATTGATAGAATTTTTGGGCTGCTAAAAGGATTTATTTGGGGAATTTGAAGCTAAATTCCCATTGGGTGGTCCCTTGACTATATGGCTGAAGACTTTGGAGCCAAAGGTGATGAGTGCATTAGATATTTCTCCCTAGGTTCCCATTGATGGCTGCCTTGACTTTCATCTTCCCTCTCTCTCTCTCTCTCATCTCTTTCCTCTCTATTCTTTCATGCGCACCCCTTCCCCTTTAGTCGATCCCCCAGTTTTCTTCTTCCCATTCTTCTCTTCTTCATGCTCTTTTCCCCTCAAGCCTTCATTCCATTTTCCCCTTCCACTTTTGCTGCAGCCGAACCCCCCATCTCCTCCGATTCCTTTTTCTCTCGTTGCCACCCTTTTGCGTGCCACCACCCTTACGTCTCCACCCACTACCTCACGTCTACCAGCCCACACGTCCACAACCACCAACTCAGCACCATCATCCCATTGTCTTCACAGCAGCACCTTCAGCATCATAATTTTGTTGTCGCAACTCCTCAGCCACCAGTTCACCCCATCACAATGTCTAGCTCCATCTTCACCTCACGCATAGTAGCCTCGCCCACCACCAACAGCTGCACTGCCTTAGCATCGCCAGCCACCCATCTCTCTTCCAACCGTTGGCCACCAGCACCTCAACCAAGCCGTGTCTGTCACTGACCAACAACCTAAGAACAAACCAGCCTTGGCTGTGATTTGTAGAGTTGGTTTCAGCTGCTGTTAGGCCTCCATTAAAGACGAGGTAAACTCAGGTCTTCGCCGCCTTTACATCGCTGTCGTCGTGAACCCACTATCGTTCTAATATGGTGAGTTAATTCTCTAATCCTTAATTAGGTTGTTAATTGCGCTTAAGATGAATTAGTGTTAATCTAGTTTGGTTAATATAAATTAGCTATAAGATGGATTAGTGTTAATCTAGTTTGGTTATGTTAACCTTAATATGTATTAGTATTGATCTAGCTAGTTGGATTAGTACTAAAGAGGGTGATTTAACTTGGTTTAGTGGATTTCTCCCGAATCATTTTGTTGGATGCTCGCTGCTTGCCATTTTTGTGGGGAAAAATGTGCTATGATTTTGAGGTTGCTTTCTACTTGAAAAATGTTTTAAACAACTTCAAATATGACATATATTTTACTTAAGATTTTAGGGATTTAAAATAATGAGATTTCAGCATTGTTATTTGCATAACAGAATCTCAGATTATACTGGAAACAATGACCTTTAGATGTTCAAAAGATTTTTCTCAACTCCTATGGTTTGATTTTCGAAAGAGTTTCTTCACAAAAGTTGTTTATCACATCTTTTAGTTTAATATAGTCAAATTTCAGATCAAACGGTCACGTTTTGGACCTTGAACGAAACTGATATTTGAAAAACATAATTTCTGGATATGGACACAGTTTTTGTAACGGTTTGGGAGATTTACTGCTCTCATTCTAGAATGATCTGGATTATAGTGTCTGCATGAAAAGTGTTCATTTAAGTATCCTTTAGAACATATTCAAATTTAAGAATTTTTTGAGATCGTTTGGTTATGTTTCTAGAATTAAACTTAGAGTCGCACGAGTGGACCGATTTCTGCCGGTAAGGATCGGTAGTGGTTTTGTGATTGTTCTTGATGTTGTGCTTGCTGGACAATGCATATTTGGTGATGTGGTTGAATTTTGGCATGCTTAGGAATTATGTGTGATAATATGTGAATGGTTATTCTATAGTGGTTGTTTATGGTTATTGCAAAAGATGACCTTATGAGCTTTTAATTAGGAAAATAATTAGGTGTCGAGTTGGACACCAAAACTTATTGGTTCTACAAAACAATGAGGTTTTAAACTAGGTGCATGCAAAGTTTGGCGGATTAATTTTGCTTACGTGAGCACCTACGAATTTCTTTCCAAAAGCTTTGAAAAAAAAAGGGATTTATGCAAGTTTAGTTCTAAAAAGAGTGGTTGGGAAAGAAAATAGAAAATAAATAAGGTGTCGAGTTTGAACGCTGAATTATATGTACTCAATAAAACGAGGAGGTTTTATAGTAGAAGCATGCAAAGTTTGATAGTTTGATTTTGAGTACGTGACAGCGTACAAATTTATTTTGGAGAGCTTAAAAAAAATGATTGCAAGGTTTATTGCTTTAAAAGGATTTTTGTGATTCTTGGCTAATGAGAAAAATAAGAAATGGGATGATGGATTGTGTACTCATGTGATCACTTAATACCCTAATGCGTATGAATATGTGGGATAATGATCCTGTCTTGATGCGTATGAATATGCTAGACGATGCCTGATTAAGTTCGGATACCTCACATCAACGGATGCCCGTCGCAGTGGAGGCTGGGCTGATGCTCTTATGTGGAATGCCGTCCTGATGCGTATGAATACGCGGGATGATGCCATGCCTAATGGAGTGGGACGATGCCTAGTTATGCCGATGACCGCCGACTGTTGAGTTGGCCGTAGCCAATAAATCGTAATAAATGAAACACACCTAAATGGTTGTGGTAGTTGTACCTGATTATGGGAAAATATTATGTGGCATGGTATGAGACGTGTCATAATGGGTTGGCCTTGTAATCATAACTCATGTGAATGAATTAAGGTGTTTTGGTTATTAAATTATCCTTGCTACACTAATATTAGCATATGTGATTTGATAGCTTGATTTTCTAATTTTGTTGTTGATTAACTGAGTTGGGCTTTTCATTAATGCGCCTCTAGTATTTTTCTCTGAGATGATTGCTCATGAGATAACTCATCTATCAGGTGAAGCCATTATGAAATCTAAATACAATAGACTTGATAATTCGATCAAAAATCGATTACTCGACTGTGCTAATCTACAAGGGTCAATACAACATCGTCAAAATCGATCAAAGACCGAAGATAGGTCGGTTCAATAGAGACATGTGATTGAAGTGTGGGTGATTCCACCTAATTGCAAAATTCTCATCGAACGATACTAAACTGATTTTTTTGTCATTTCTATACCCTATGCCCATATTTGAAATCTCAAGATTTTCACGACAACTGAGAGTCACCAATGAGTCGAAGATGTACAATGTGGCTCAAAAATAATAGACCACTGGTCAAATGTTCTAAAAATTCCTAAAAACTACCTGGTAGGTTAAGTCATGCTAAAACCGCGACCGGTTAAAATTAATCACGAAATTGAACTCGATTTCAGAAATTGAAAGTTCTATCAAGTCACTATTTGTTTTAGGAATGCGACTCATCCTCCAAAGATTTTTTGGCAAACCTGAGTTTTTGGCGAAAATTCAAGTTGGGCATTTTTGGACCGGTAAATTAAGAGGGCCGTTTTTGGTGTGGATTTTGGCATTCAAGATGGATCCATTGGTGAGGAAAATCATGGATATGAGGTGGATGCCCTGGTTGGAATTTTTTAAGACCAATTGAGACTGAATTGAAGGAGAATTGAGTTTAATTGGAAGGGAAATGTTCAAAATTTGTAACTTGGGGTGGGGCGCAACAATTGGACAACTATGTTGGCTTATTGTGGAAGCTTGAGGGAGGAAAATGGGCAGGGTATAGGACTGAAGATGGTGAGGGCATTGTGATGATGAAATGGAGATATTTGTGAAGACTTTGAGACATTTGTGGTCCCCCTTTTAGCTGCAGCCTTCTTCTTCTTCCTTATTGTGCTTTCTCCATTGTTGTTGCTAGTTGAGAGCTCAAAAAACCAGAGGAAGCCATGCCACTCCCCCTGTCGTCGACTGTTACCCATTTGAAGCCATTGCAGTCGCCCTGTTTGTGCGCCCGTTCACCCGTTGCGCGCCAACTCGCTGCCCATGATCCTGAGCCCGCGCATCTCATATATTGTAGTCACCATCAAAGCCGTGCTAGCCGTCTCTGCCATTTGTCCAAGTCGCTGTCGCTCCCTCCAGGACCCGCTGTAGCTACCGCCATTCCGCCATGGCAGTTTCCAGAAAAGCCGATTGCTTGGCTTGCTCCTTCGGGCCTGGACAAAACCAAAGGCCTGTAGTGGCTGTGAGGTTTCGTGGCCGTTTCTGGCCCCTTCCAAGCCTTGTTAGGTGTCACTCCAGGCTTGAGTCTAGCTCACCTTGGTATTGCCATCGCCGTGAACTCATCGGGCCGTTAATCTGGTGAGTTTACTTAGTAAACCTTGCTTAGGAGGTTAACTATACTTAGAGGATAATTAGATTAGGTTAAACTTGGTTTAGGTGGTTAGTTTAGTTTAATTAGTGATTTAGTTTGTTAAGTAGGATTGTTAGGTGGTTAGATTAGATTAGTTCAGGGTTAATTAGAAATTATTATTTAATTAGTATAGTGCATTATTTTTCTAGGTCCGTTTAGGTGGTTAAATTAGGGTTTAAAGCTTAATTATGCATTTATTGGATTAAATTGCATTTATTTAATTACTTTTGTATTTTATTTAATTATTTAATATTTTTCCGAAATTATACCGGGATAGCCTGTAGCCAAAATTTTGTGTTGATTGCCGTGGTATGATTAGTTTATGCAATTGAATGATAATTTGTGTAATTGAGTGGTGATTGAGATTTTTGAATAATTATTTCAAAATTGTGAAATTTAAATATTGGTTGTTGGGTTTGACCCCAAAAAATGTTTTTGAATACTATATCAAATGGTGGGATTTTAAAATGAAGGATATCAATTTTTAAGGTTTGATATGATCGTGTACCCACACACGATTATTTTCATTAGGTGTTTTTAATACGAAGAAAATATGCCAAGCGCATCATCTTAATTGAGACATTTAAGTGCAAAGTACAATGTTTTTGGCCAGAATTGAATGATTGTGTGATGGTTATGAGAACCCGTCCCCGATGTGCGTCGGGTGGACGTTGCCCCGATATGGGATGCCCTTGGACAATGGATGCTGGTTGCAATATAAGCTTGACCGATGCTCCTTTGGGATTGCCATCTAGTGTAGACGTTTTTGTGCTCAATAGGGTGAGATTATGCTTGGTTATGCTAAAAGACCGTCAAATGTCGAGTAGGCCGTGCCTGTGGGGCCGTAATCAATTGGAACGTGTGAATGATTGACATAAACACGTCTGATTATAGGACAAAATTGTGTGGCACGGAATGAAACGTGTCATAACGATTTGACCTTATAATCGAGACCCCTACGATTGATTGTGATATAAGTGAGACGTTCCAATTGATGTGTGCATCTAAGACGAGGTAAGTCTTTTATGGTGTGTGGTTAGACTATCTCTAGGCGTATTTCCTTCCTAATCGAGGTTTAAGGCGTGAACTTGCTAAAACATCGTCTCACCCCGTCGTGGGCTTAACTTTTCGGGTCTGTAGATGGAGGCTCCTCTAGTACGTTTTAGATAGCCATTGGGGTATACAAAGCAGAGTACTGACGTCCTTGTCCCCGGCAGTCTCTGGCTCCATGAGCTTATCGTGACCACTATCTTGGTCGATGAGGGCTGACCTTAGTTGGTACCTCATAGGTTCAGGGCGTGGTTTTGTCATGGGCCTAATGAGGTCCGGGAAAGTCCTCTACAGGGTTTTGACATCCCCACCATTGCGGTCAACGCCACGGCAAGTGAGGAGGTAGTTGATCCGCCTAATGGTGTCATGAAAGACCCAAAACTCCCAGAGGTCTCGGAGGTCTCGGTTGAGGAGTCTTGTGCCTAGATGGCTTAGTGACACTTCTTTTTGGAGTTAGCCTTTTGATAGACAAGTATTGTATATAAACTTAGTTTGTTTATAAAAGTGTTTTGTAAAATTTGTATTTTGCTTTTCTATCCCATATCTATTTTTTTTGGGGATTGTTTATGTTAAAATATGTCTTGAGTTTGAGTCCAATGTGAAATTATGAATATTCCAAATTGGATATGTTGTAGACGTGTGAAATTGAGCAAAGAAGATTCAAAGATCAACTTCCCAAAATTCGAATATGCATTGGAGAATTTGGCCGCTAAAATAGGAAAGTCCAACTTTCACTTGGATTTGGATTTTGTTTAAAACATACAAAGATATATTTTGGATAAAATCGTTTAGGATATGAAACATAATCCTATGAGAAGTTGGCAAAAGAATATGGGTCTCACTTATATATATTATATATAGACTTGTGGCCGTGGGTGGTAGGAGGTTGATCATAAAGAATTGGTCTTGAAGCGCTGTCTAGTCGTCGAGTGCTTGGGAGGGATTTTTCTTTGTCATTCTTACTTGTGACTTACATCCAAGAAGATTTACTGTTCAAGCCAATTAAATCTTGTGGTAAGATTTGGGTGTAATTCCTTCGTGAGATTGAGAGATTATTTCTTGAGGAATTTAAGGGCTAAACACTGTGTGCGTTATTAGGTGTAATTGGGACTTGGGAAACACTCGGAGAGTGTTTGAGTGACTCCAGTGTGTAATCTCCTTGTATTGCTTGATCTATCCCCATGGACGTAGGTCTTTACGACCGAACCATGTAAATCCGGTGTCCGATTTATTTTCTTCTTCTATCTATATTATCGTTCGATCGCTCACCTTATCGCAACAATTGGTATCAAAGTTAGGTTTGGCTAAGTTGAAGCGAATCGATGGTGATTGAATAAGTAAAAGTGAGAATCAACAAATTTGATGGGAAGGATTTTAGTTTTTGGAAGATGCAGATTGAAGATTATCTCTATTAAATGAAACTGCACTTGCCCTTATCTGGAGAGAAACAAAAGTCAATGAAGCAAACTGATTGGAATTTGCCAGATAAGCGAGCTATTGGTGTTATTCGGCTGATGTTGGCTTGTAACGTTGCGTTTAACATCTTGAAAGAGAAGACCACTACTGATTTGATGCAAGCCTTATCAAATATGTACGAGAAGATCTCAGTGATCAACAAAGTCTATTTGATGCAATGTTTGTTTAATTTGAAGATGAGCGAATGTGCGTTAGTTGCAGATCATATCAATGAATTCAATGTGATTGTTAGTCAATCGAATTTAGTTGAGATTGACTTTGAAGATGAGGTACATGCTTTGATTCCATTATCCTCATTGCCTGATAGTTGGAATACTATTGTTACTAGTGTTAGTAATTCCTTTGGGTCAACAAGTTTGATGTTTGATAGGGTTCGAGATTTGATTTTGAGTGAGGACATCCATGTAAGAGAATCTAGCAAACTTGTATCTACTGCTTTAGTAGGTGAAAATAGAGAAAGATCTAGAACACGTGTGAGTAAGAGTAGTGCTAATATGAACAGGCGTAGTCAGTCTAGGACTAGTGATGTTGTCTGTTGGAGCTATAGCAAGTGGGGACATCTTAGAAAGAATTGCCTTAAGCTGAAGAATGAGAATGGTAAGGGAATTATAGCTGATTCTGCAGATAATGTTGTAGCTGCAGCATATAATATCAATTATGTCTTGTCTGTCACTAATGATTCATTGTTTGATGGATGGATTATAGATTTTGGTTGTTCTTTTCATATCACACCAAATAGAAACTGGTTTACTACTTATGAGTGCACAAATGGTAGTAAAGTGCAGTTGGAGAACAATGCTGAATGTGATGTCATCGATGTTGGCAATGTTAAAATCAGAATGGATTATGGTATCGTGAGGACATTAACTGAAGTAAGGCATATTCCAGAGTTGAAGAAAAACTTAATTTCTTTAAGTGCCATGGATTCAGTTAGATATCAATATATTTTAAAATGTGGAATTCTGAAAATTGTTCGAAGTGCTTCGATAATAATGAAAGGAATCAAGCATAGTGGCCTATATGAGCTTCAAGGCGAGACAATGACAAATTTCACTGTGCAGACGTCGGATGCATTTGTTCAATTGTTTGAATTATGGTATATGCGTTTGGGGTATATTGGCGAGAAAATGTGGCATCCAAAGATTTAGATGATCCTCGGATAGGTGACAGTCACCGAACTGTGGCATTAACATTATTTACAAGCATTAAATTGTATTTGTTCAATTGAATTCATATTTTATTTTATTTTGAACCGAAAGGATGGAATTCGGTCTTGCGTAAGAAATATGCATGCTGAAATTAAAGAATTAGAACTTTGAGGATATTGGACAGCACGCAAGAATTTTGAGTATATACTTGTATAGGAAGCAATTTAATTTTCGGGATATTAAATTAAATTCGGTAGAAATAAAATGCTTATAATAATAATAATAATAATAATAATAATAATAATAATAATAATAATAATAATAATAATAATAATAATAATAATAATAATTCTGAGCTTTATTTTAAGGACTCTTGGTCATAAGATTTCGGGCCCAAGCAAGCCCAAAGACCCCCATTGGTGTCACCAGACCAAGAAGGGGGGGGGGGGAGTGCATGTCTACCAACACTTGTCTTCAATTTTGCCTCCACTTGTTCTCTCCTTTTTGCCACTTGTTCTCCTCATGAGAACACTTGTCTCTTACATGCAAAAATAGAGATAAATTGTTAATCAAAGAGCAAAAAGGAAGGGGGTTTCGGAAGTGAGAGGGAAAGAGAGAAAGGGAGGTGAGCCGAGGGAGAGAGAGAGGGTTCGTGGGTGCTTCGGCGAGGGAAGAGGAAGACCAAGCCTTGTTGTGCGTGTGCCTAGCTGCTGCCGTCGAGCTCACCTTACCCCACCATTGTGTTTGCTGTGTTTTGCTTGGATTAGAGGCAAGTAGAGTCTACTGATCTACCCTTTGCTTGTTATATTTGGTGTGTGATGAATGGTGAATTTCGGATGTGGATGAAGTGTGAAATTTCGAAGCTACAAGAGTTGTGTTCTAGCCTAGTGTTCTGTTTCTGGGAAAAACAGTTCAACCTTTGGTGATTTCTTGAGTTGCATGCGATGTTCTAGTTAGAATCTGACTTCAACTTCTTGATAAAAGTTGTAAAGGACTTCTTGGAGAGTAACATATCAAAATTTGAGAGGAAATGAATAAGTATAGGTCAGTGAAACCCTTTTTTTTAAGAAAGTAGATCTGGAAACAATTATGTTGATCTAATGTGATTATGTGAATTTTATAAAATTATCTGGTTGAAATTTGATCTCGTGTCCTTGATAAAACTTGTAGGAAATATCTTGAGGAATAACATACTAAAATTTGAGAATAAAATGACGAGCATTGATTGGGAAAATGATTTTCTTTGAAAAGGATGAATCTGGATAGTGAACCGAGAGTTAGGGAGAGTGATAAAAATTATAGCTTTTAATTCAGAAAGAATCAGACTTCAATTTCTTCATAAGACTTTTACCTCTAGATCTCATATATAACATATCAAAATCTCAGAATTTTTGAAGTTCTTTTAAGGGCTTAATCAAAATTATTTTCAAAACTGAGCAAAAAGTGGTGCTGGAATTTCTTTTGCTGTGATGTGTGGATCTATGTGATTGATGTGGAACTTTCTTGACATGGTGTTCTTTACAAAATATTTTCAACTGGATCTTTTTTACTTCATGTTAAATTTTCAGAATTTATTGAGATTGTTTACTAAGTTTCCAAGAATTTTTACTAAAGAGGTGCATTCCGTTTTACCCGAAAGTTAGTTCTATTTTCAAAAGCCAATAAATTGCTTCATGAAGGGTGACATCGTGGGTGTTATGTGTGCTGCATATATGGTGATATTTGGGCATATCATATTGTATCAAAAGCTGGTTTAGACCTTTGATATTGTTGCATCAAATGCTATGTTAAAAATGAGACATATATGTGAATATGCATTGTGATAACGATGATACCATCGGAGGTGTGAGCTGACGATGCCCTGGGAATCGGGATGCCTAAAGGTTCGAATGAGTTGATGCCCTTTGGATGCCTAGCTATATTATGAATACATGCTTAGAGGTTTTTCCCGATAGTGTCGGGATGTCCGGTTGTATTATGATACATGCCCGGAGGATGAGGGGTTGTATTATGATGCATGCCTGGAGGGTAGGGCTAACCATTTTCATGGCGAGCCCTGGAGATTCTTCGTGATGCCAGGTGGGATGCGAGATGCACGGAGGTGTGTGCCGGAGGCTCCTCGCAATGCCAGGCTGGGTGCAAGTGATAAATGAGGGATGTAAACACTAGTCCTTGGAAAGAAAAATGATGAGATCCTTGTGAAAGATAAAATTGAGAATTGAATCATGCACATGATGTGTGCAAATGGCATGGGATGAACCTCATGGAAATGCAAGCATGAAGTGCATGGTGGTATATGCACGTTGCATGGTGATATATGTTTGGCTGCCTGATGATATATGTACAAGTGCATGGTGCTATATACACGTTGTATGGTGATATATGCATGGCTACTTGATGATATATGTACAAGTGCATGGTGATATATGTACAAGTGCATGGTGGTATATGCATGTTGCATGGCTGCTTGTTCATATATGTACAAGTGCATGGTGGTATATGCACGTTGCATTGTGATATATGCATGTTGTATGGTGATATATGCATGGTTGTATGGTGAGGTATGTTCGATTGCATGGATGTTATGTGCTTTATTCGTGATACCTTGATTGTTCTGTTTGACGCATTGTGTAGTTTGGTGGATTTTTACTGCTGAGTGGTTGTACTCCCCCCGTTTGGGGACTAACATTTCAGACTAGACAAGATACCTCTGCTACCCCTGTCATCGATAGATGGATCAAGTGGTTGGGTATGACTGCGAGGAGGAGGAGAGCAAAGGAATGAACTTTTGGGCGCCGACACTGATCGATGGACTTTAAGTATACGACTGTTGGAGAAGATGTCAGTCATCTTTTAAAGTATAGCCGAGTATACAAGACTACGGCATTTTGATATACCGATGAATGATGTCCATTTGGTTTAAGTAATAAAAGTGTTTGGCTTTTACCTATAAATGTCTTAGTTGGTGTGCATCATTTTCTGAACATAGGGAAAGGAGTTGTTGGATATGCTTCCGTTATATGAACTGCGCAAGGGACCGATCTAAAAGATGTAAACCCCCAAGTTATATGGACCCGCTACAATTGAAATGATATCAGAGTGATATGTGATTAGGGAAAGTGAAAGGTAAGCGAACTATGGCAACCCTAATGGATTGGGGGCCATGCGAGGGGTGTCACAGAAAAACCTAAAGGTTTTAAGTGAAAGAAATCTATTATGTGGTTATGTTCCTAACGAACTGAATGTATGTAGGTGCTGTGATTTAGATTAACGGCGGAAAGTGCACTTTAGTATGACTATCAAAGAAACCATGGAAATTGCAGAGTTAATTCACTTTAATATTCACAGGTTGTCACAGTTTCCTTTGAGGAAGAGTGCTAGATATATGCTAATGATTGTTGATGACTACTCTATGAAGACGTGGGTATTTGTGCTTAGGCACAAGTTTGACGTTGTTGTTAGGATCAAGTAGTTGATAGTTTTGATTAAAAGGAGACTGGTAAGATAATCAAGTAGGTGCATATTGACAATAGTATGGAGTTTTGCTTGAAGATGTTAAATGAATTATGCATGAAAGAAGGCATAGTGAAACACCGCACTAATGATGATGAACCACAATATGTTGTGGAATTGATGAGCAAAATGTTGCTAGAGACGGCTCATAAAATGCTCTCTAGTGCTGGTATGGCTAGGAGATTCCTAGCAGATGAGCTAAGTACGGCATGCTACCTGATGAATAGATCCCCATTGACTGCGATTGAATATGGGACTCCCGAAGAAGTGTGGTTAGGTAACGTTGCTAATTATTCTTTTCTTAGAATATTTGGTTGCCTATGTTATATTCAAATGAGTGATGGTAAGCTCAATGAAAGGATAAGAAAGTGCATATTCCTAGGTTATGCACGAGGTGAAAGGGGTTATTGGTTATGGAGCCCGGAGTTAAATTCATCTATTATCAGTAGAGAAGTTACGTTTGACTAGTCTCTAGTACTTCTGGCTAGGAGTGATTATAGCAGTATTCAAATGGATATGAACAGTGTTGAGCTTGAGGTGGAGTTGCAACCAGAAACTCCTGAGATAGTGAGTATGAGTACTAGCAAAGTAATCAACATGGATGGCACTTGTAGTGAGGTGGAGCCTATAGAGCCAATGGTTGCCATAATTGCTTAAATTAATAAGGTATGTATTCAATCTCCTAATAGACATGTATGCAACAATGATTTTGCTTTAACTACGATTGAGGAGGTTGTGTTGAAAAATCCTTGCGGAGCAGTTAAAGATGCATGTGGAGTTGGTATTCTAATAAGGTCCTTGGTTATGGCGAAGTTCAAGCGAAACTTGGACTTGGATAATATATGTGGCGGTTGAGTCCATTGGGGGCTATGGAAGAGTAGCACTAGAGTTTGAATTTTTGCAAAGCGATTGCAACTTGGCTCAAACGTTGAGCTAAGGTGAAGATTGTTAAAATATGTCTTGAGTTTGAGTCTAATGTGAAATTCCGAATATTCCGAATTGGATATATTACGGATGTTTGAAATTGAGCAAAGAAGATCTAAAGATCAACTTCCCAAAATTTGAATCTGTGTTGAAGAATTTGGTCGCTAAAATAGGAAAGTCCAACTTTCACTTGGATTTAGATTTTGTTTAAAACATATAGAGATATGTTTTGGATAAAATCGTTTAAGATAGGAAACATAATCCTATGAGAAGTGGGCAAAAGAATAAGGGTCTCACTTATATATATACATATATAGACTTGTGGCCGTGGGTGGTAGAAGGTTGATCACAAAGAATTGGTCTTGAAGCGCTGTTTAGTCAAGTGCTTGGGAGGGATTTTTCTTTGTCGTTCTTATATGTGAATTACATCCAATAAGAATTAATGTTCAAGTCAATTAAATCTTGTGATAAGATTTGGGTATAATTCCTTTGTAAGATTGAGAAATTATTTCTTAAGAAATTTCGAGGTTAAACATTGCGTGCGTTATTGGGTGTAATTGGGGCTTGGAAAATACTGAGAGAGTGTTTGAATGACTCGAGTGTGTTGTTTGAATGACTCGAGTGTGTAATCTCCTTGTATTGCTTGATCTGTAGTGAAATCCGTCGCTGCTCTCCCCGTGGACGTAGGTCTTTACGACCGAACCACGTAAATTCAGTGTCTGATTTATTTTTTTCTTCTGTCTATATTATTGTTCGATTGCTTGCCTTATCGCAACAGTTTATACGCTTTCACATGTGCAATAAAATGAATGGGTCAGTGATACATCCTGGAACGACGCAAATTTTATCAACCACCGAGGGATATGCGCACGCTCAAGATTCGGGGCATGACATGTGATGAGCTAATGTGCAGGTGCGTGCCGAGGAAAGGCGAGTTCTGTATGGTGCATGTTTAAGACCGCATTTGAGACGAATTTTCATCCTAACCAGGGTTTGGGGTTTTGACTAGCTGAGATTTATTCTCATTTTGTCGTGGGCTAACCTTTTAAAAGGCCATAGCGTGGAGATCTGCTGAGTGTGGATGTAGTGTGCGCGAGATGCGACACCTTTTGGCTGGCCCTACCATTAATGAAGTTTAGGGTGACCCTGAACCCTTAGGTCTTTTGAGAGGGTTGAGAGGAAGTGGCCACTAAAGGGCTTGTAATTATTAGACTTCCTAGGGTCAACGATCGGTAAGGAAATTGTTGTGTTTGGGAAATTTGTTCCTTGTGTTTACTATCGCTATTGTTTGTTTATTGACATGGGGTTTGTTTAATTTGCTTCCACACGTGTTTAATTGAAAGATAAAAAGAGTGGGTCGGCAACACGTTCTAGGATGTCGCGAAATTTTTTGTTGACCATTGAGGGATGTTTGCACGCTCGGGGTTTGGGGTGTGACAAGATTGATCTTTGGAATATTGTGCAAAATGAGAAGGTATGTTCTTATACTCACATAGCTTATAAGGACCTCTGTGTCATTGCCCATGTAGAAAAGAGTGTTCTTTTGACCACTCAAAATCCCCAAAACCAACACTCCAAAACTAACACATCTAACTTGACAGAGAAAATTCCATGCGTTACATATTCTGGCGCCATATATCCACCATGCATCACAAGAAGTCCACCATGTTAGCTATATAGTTTGGTTTGTTCTTTTGGTAAGCATTAGCTCTAGGAGGTTGTGGCACTTACTAGGTCCCCACGATTCAGTTAGTCTTGGCCCAAGTTTGGTCAAACTCAAATAGCCTCGCCATACCAAAATTGGATATCTTAGGATTCATGTCTGAGTCCAACAAAATGTTGCTGGCTTTGAGGTCCCGATGGATAATATGAAGCCGAGAGTCTTTGTGTAGGTAAAGCATCCCTCGAGAAATGCCCATTATTATCTTATGACACCTATCCCAATTGAGATTTGCACACTTCAGGGGATCTACACATTTTGGTGGAATCACATTCTATAAGACCTCCATTAATCATTTTGCAAGGATCTGATTTCATGAATGACAACTCAAGAAACATACTGAATATGTACTTATCAAGGCTCAAATTGGGCACAAACTCGTAAATGAGTCGACTTCTTCCAAATAGAAACCTACGAGCTTGACCAAGTTCCTATGTTGTAGCCTGGTTAGTAACATGACCTCATTCCTGAACTCTACTTACGCTTGCCTAGAATTCTGCAACAACTGTTTCACCGCAGTTTCCTATCTATTGGAGAGCTGACCCTATAATTTCACCAAATTAGGTCCTTGTGAGTATCAATTGGTACATTGAAGCATTTCGACGAGTATCAGATTGATGTCATCTTTTACTATTTGGTTGCTTAAATTTTAAATACAAGAGAGTAGAGGATATGCTTTGTTAATTATTACCATGTAGGCAGCTCCAAACTGCCTTGTCCAAGCTTCTTGGAATCAGAGAAGTTATCCGTTGCCACTCTGATAGTGTCCAAATCAAATTGCAGTGACTCAGCCATCCTAATTTCATGCACAACTTCACGTAGAAAGACAAAAATGCGGTCATTAAGAGTGAGCATCATTATATTTTCATAATTTTCATAATGAGAGTTTCACAAACTTTTAGTAAATCGAAACCCTTAACCTTTTAACTCTTATAAAGTTTTTGGCCTAAAGCGATGCAGCTCTTTCTACTTCGCTGGTGTAAGAGCATAGGCTTTAGTCAATTTAATTATTTTCTGATCTTTTTTAACCTTATGAACAGTTTCTGTTCCAATGCAAAAGGATAAAGACTCGCCTTCAACACTTTGTGTGGGCTGCTTTGTCAAGCCCCGATCCTCAGGCACGCACACATCCGTCTCACTTGGTCGATTTTATAATGCGATATCCCAGGACAATGTATCACCGACCCTTTCATTTTTAAGCACATGCGGAAGCAGTTAAAATCCCCAGACAATAAAACGATGGGATAGAAAAGCAGGGCCATATCTTTTATATTGAAATTTATAACCAAACTTTTATACAAAACACAAACCAGAGCACTCTGCAACTTTTTACTCTAAACTTTAATCACATCAAATAGGAGATCTCCAAAGAAGATAAATTCTCAGCCATCTAGGCCGTACTCAAGGCCCCTCTCGGGACTATCTTCTTCTTCCAAAAAATCCTTCTCCTCAGATCTCACCTCCGAGTTCTCCTTCTCGGATTCCTCCTCCTCAGCTCTTTAGTGGGGTCCTGAAATGGTTTCCCCAAACTGGGATGAGACTACATCTCAGCGAGTTCTACCCCACTAAGCCCGATTAGTAAACCATTATACTAAAGGCTACCTAAACACGCACAGGGCAGAGGAATTACCTTGGCCTCATATCCCATTTGCAAGTTAGTACAATTCATAATAGGCACTCATTTACTCAAAACAAATCGAACCAGTCGATTACATGTCATACAATTCAATCCCCACTGTGGGATATTTAAAAGCTAGGCCACATGCATTCTCCAGGACGACATTCCAGGTCTCCGAGTTCACGTGCCTTGAACCTTGGGCCCATGTGCATTCTCTAAGGCGACCTCTTCGCCAAAGTGATACATCAAGTCACCGAGCCACGTGCCCTTTTAGATGTCATTCTCAAATACTGGACCCACGTGCATTCTCTAAGGCACTCATTTGCCAAAGTGACACATCAAATCACCGAGCAACGTGTCCTTTTTACGATGTCCGGGCCCACGTGCATTCTCTTAGGTGCTATCTCACCAAAGTGATGCATCAATTCACCGAGCCCACGTGCCCTTTTAGATGCCTTGGCCCACGTGCATTCTTTTAGGTGCTATCTCACCAAAGTGATGCATCACCGAGCCCACGTGTCCTTTTAGATGCCAAACTCTGTCACAAAGCCACGTGCATTCTCCAGGACGACATACCGAGTCTCCGAGCCATGTGCATTCTCTCAGGCGACCTTTTCGCCAAGGTGACATATTCAACCACTGAACTCATGTGCATTCTCCAGGTGACATTCCAATTCATCAAGTCCACGTGTCCTCTTTCAAGTAGTTACCAATCTACTTTCAATACCAACAACCAATGCCCCACGATTTCTCAATCAAATAATTAAATCAACTCACAAAGCATTATAATTGCTGAATAACATACTTGGCCATTTACTCATCAACAATTCAATCTTAATCAATTCCAATCAATTTAGGGTAAATCCCTAAAATATCACAATTTATTCAATTTCATACAACGTGGAGCTCAAATAAATAAACGGACTGCATCACGACGATCAGCACGAGATTTCGGTCGTCGGCCATCAAAATCTTAATTTCCGAAAAATAAATAATTAATTTATTAATTTCGAAAATTAAATAATTAATATTAAAAATTCAATTTAGCTTAAAATAAAGCCCGATTAAATAAACGGACTTGACCACGGTCATCAGCATAATTTTCTGGTTCCGGGACATCTCAGTTGAATTTTCGGAAAATAAATAATTATTTAATTTAATTCTGAAAATTAATATTTAAATACTAAAAATTCCATTTAGGCCCGAAAAGCCTAATTGGAGCCCACTAAGGGTCGGGAAAAATCCCGAGGAACTTCCAATAATTAGTAGACCACGTCTACTTGCTAATTGCACAATCAATTTATCTAAATCGCATCACAATTGACTAATAATTGCTAATTTATTCTAATCTAACAACCTAAACATAATTAATTAAAAATAAACCAACCTTAAGCATAATTAGCCAACTAATCCTGGATTAGTGAGATTACTCACTAAATCACGCGCAAATCGGATCAATCCGACGGGGACGACATGAGGAACGATTCTTCCCAAAGCATGGCTCAGGTTCGGGGCTCGGGTTCAGCCCAAAAGCGGGCCTAAAGCTGCTGGAAACCCACTTCGTGGGGTGGTTACGATGGCTGAAAAGAGACACGAAACAATCACAAATCAAAGCAGCAAGGGCGGCAAGGTGCGGGGGAGGGCCGGTGGAGGTCCGGCGAGCTCAAATGGTGGTCGGAGGTGGCCTGACGGGGCTGAACAGAGCTGGGCAGAGGCCAAACGGGGCTGAACGGTGCACGGCGAGGACGGTAGGCGCGGGTGAGAGGCGGCGGAGCGCACGGTGTGCGCAGGCATGCGGTGCGAGCAGTGGTCTAGCTCCGGTGCGGCGGTGATGGCTTTGGCAAGCTGCTGCGTTTTTGCCGTCTTCGGTTCGGCTTCTGCTTCGCACAAACCAGAGAGTAAAGAGGGAGAAGGTGGGTTACGAGAGAGAGAGTGAGGGCAGGAGAGATAGGAAAGTTTGACCGGTCAAAAGTAAAAAGGTGAAGGGGAAAAGCAAAGTGGAAGCTAGCAAGAGGGAAAAAGGGGAATGGTTGGCGTGGGGGAGGGTTTCGCACGAAGGGGGGGAGGGGAGAGGAGAGGAGAGAGAAAAAGAGAGAAAAAGAAAAGGAGAGAGAGAGAGAGAAATAAAATAAAATAATACCATTATTCTTATTTTATTTCTTTTCCTTTTCCCTTTCTATTTCCTTTCGGTCTTCAATTTTTCTTCCGATAATTTATTTCTTGAAATTTCGAACTCGCCAATAAATTAACAGACGATAAGACGGTCCTAAAAATGAATTGTGACACGCCCGAATATTTGATTCCCAAAACCAAATTAAATTTCATGGTTAAAATCGACCGGACGCGATTTTTGTCCAACCCAACCGATTAGGTAGCTTTTAGGGATTTCACCGCGGTTATATCCCTTAACGGCTTCACCCAATAGGTTAGCTAACTCGTGAGTGATCAGCTCAGAGAAAAAAGACCATAGGCGCGCCGACGATATGCACATTTCACTTTATCGAAAATGGGTCGAATTTCAAGATGTCACATGCTTCTACTTCCTTTTCACATTCAGTAGCGCGACGACAACGCCGATGACAAGTAGTGCAGAAACACTTGTGAAGACCACAATGATCACAGCCCTCATCGAATCGCTCTTTCCAACTGCAGGAACAAAGGCACATTGATTACTAAGTAATGCACTGGAGAAATAACTAAAGTGCCATTACGACTGTGGAAATGACTAAAGCACCAATTACGATGTGGGCCAATCTTTCATAATTCAAGGGAAGTTCTTTGGATTTATGGATTTTGTCATCCTTCCGATTTTTGTCCAACAAGATTTGGAAAATATCACATTATTCCCTAAATTTTTAAGTTTTTAAGGTTAATTGATTGCCTTTTCGACTTCAGTATAATTACTTTCATGAAATCAGAGTAAAGACAGTGAAACAGTTTTGGAAACAGAGTAAAGCCAATGGTAGGCTTTCGCAAACAGTAGGATCGGGAGAGTGACTCACACACGGGAAATAGGACAACCAGAAATTTCATCACTGCACAAGCTCAGGAGAACAGTCATATCTTTGTCGATACAGATTGGATTGACTTGATTCCAAAGCCAAATGAATAAAGACTTCTGGATCTACAATGTCTCTGTTTTGGGTTTTCTGAAATAAGTACTGTAGAATGGTCGAATTTTGGTTGGAAGTAACAAACAGAACATGAAAAGATAGAAACTTCGTTGGTTGCTCTTCTAGGCCTCCAAGGAAGTTGAAAGGGCACCGATTCTTCTAGATCAGTGACTGCAACTCTTCAAGGATGCAGATTTTGAGAAGGTCTGACTTTTCAAGGATGGAGTGAAAACTCTTCTAGGTTTTCAAGGGTATGAACTCTGCAAGATTCACGATAGTTGCTTCAAAGTAAAGTTTTCATTAATCAAAAGTCGTCTATCTCATACAAGGAATTGGAAGGCTTATATCGTCAAAAAAATAAAGATAGTGCTTTGAAACTAGGAAAATAGTAAATAACATATAAACTAGAAACTAGTGAAAGTGTCTTCATGGCTCCCAAGGTGTCTTTCAAACTTCTGGGATGGACTCAAGATATCAATACAACTTCTCGGTTTCATCGGGCTTGAATGCGGACCGATCTTCTTGGTCGAGAGAGCTAGTCTTCAACTGCATCATCCTCCCAATCTTTAAAAGAATTCGTCCTTGAATTCTCACCATCATCATCAGAAGAATCTCCCACATAAGGTGTTAAATGTCAAACGTTGAAGACATTGTGAATCTTCAAATGAGAAGGAAGATTTAATCGATACGCTCAAGAACTTCGAGAGGTCCAAGCTTTCGATCACTAAGCTTGTTATAACTTTCGATGGGATGCCGTTCCGGTGGCAAATAAGCCCAAACAAAATCTCCAAGTTCAAAGATAACTTCACGCCACTGCTTGTCAATGTTCGTTTTATAGGATTCAGTTTTGCTCTCTAGTCTTTGGCACACATCTTCATGAATTGTCCTCATTTGAGAAACAATATTGTCGACTTTGCTACTTGACTTCTCAGTAAAAGGAATTGGTGCAAGATCAAGAGCAGTGTTCAGTTGTCGATCATATATGATCACAAATGGACTATATCCAATGCTATGGTTCTCAGCACAATTATATGCAAATTCTCCAAGTGACAACCGTCTCCCAAGAACGGGGATTATTATCGATCAAAGTCCTTAATAGATTTCCCAATGTTCGATTGACGACCTCAGTTTGTCCATCCGTTTGGGGATGAAACACAATACTATATTGCAATTTAGTACTGACATTTTTCCATAGTTGTTGCAAAAAATGACTAAGAAATTTTGTATCTTGATTCGAAGTAATGGTCTTCGGAATGCCATGCAACTTATAAACTTCCTTAAAAAATAAGTCAGCAATACGCAAAGCATCCATAGTTTTTGGACATGGAATAAAATGTGCCATTTTTGAAAATCGATTGACAACAACAAAGATTGAATCCATGCCTCTGTTTGTGCGTGGTAGTCTAAGGACAAAGTCCATAAAGATATCCTCCCATGGGGCATGTGGAATTGGCAAGGGCAAATAAAGGCCAACATTAGTAGCATGTCCCTTTCCAATTTGGCAACATCGACACCTCATCACATGTCAATGTACACCATGTTTCAAATGAGGCCAAAAGTATTTGGCTGAGACGAGTTGTACAGTTTTGTCGCGCTTAAAATGTCCTTCACGATGAACTTCATTGATCACCCTTTGCCGAAGAGAACAATCCAACACACATAAATGGTTTCTTTTGAAAAGAAAACCATCACATATAGTAAAATCAGCAAGCTTCTTTTCAAGTGCATCGAGAATGATCTTGGAAAAGTAGGGGTCTTCTTGATATAACTCCTAAAAAGAATCAAATCCAAGAATAGTAGAATGCAATGTAGAGAGCAAGCTTTTCTTTCAACTAAGGGCATCGGCAACCTGATTTTGAGCTCCAGCCTTATGCTTAATAATGAAAGTGAACTCCTAGATGTATTCAGCCCATTTTGCTCGCTTGGAGTTAAGCTTTTTCTGTCCGAAAATATACTTGAGAGCTTCATGATCAGTATATAAAATAAACTCTTGATGAATAAGATATTGCTGCCAATACTCAAGTGTGCGAAATAATGCATAGAATTCCAGATCATAGGTGTTGTAACAAAGTTTGGCACCATTCAATTTTTCACTAAAGAAGGTGATGGGTTGACCTTCTTGACTTAGAACTCCCCTATGCTAGTACCTGATGCATCACAATGCACTTCAAAAACAAGATCAAAAATAGGCAATGCAAGTACCGGGGCTGTGCTCAATTTTTCTTTAAGCTGTTCAAAACTTTTCTAAGTTGCATTCGTCCATTCAAAAACTCCCTTCTTCATGCAAGAAGTGAGTGGGGCCACAATGGTGCTAAAATGCACAATAAACCGTCAATAGAACGAAGTGAGACCATGAAAACTTCATGCACATTTGTTGGAGTTGGCCATTCTCGACTCATCTTGATCTTAGAATCATCCACCAAAATGCCATTCTTTGAAATATGAAACCCCAAGGAAAGGATTTGTGCTACCATAAAATAGCACTTGTCGGGAGCTGCATACAGTTGTTCTTGCCTCAACACACATAATACTTCTTGAAGATGCTGCAAGTGCTCATCAATAGACTTGCTAAAAATTAAGATATCATCGAAATAAACAACAACAAACTTTCCAAGAAAAGACTTTAACACCTGAGTCATAAACCTCATGAATATTGATGGTGCATTCTGTGGCATCCCAAAAATTCATGACAACCTCTAGATGAATTAAAGCCTATGATTAGGTAATGAAATTACCTATGGTTTATGCTTTAGCCATTGGTTTTCTTTTAAGACCAAGTGTTATATATTTGTGTTCATGAGTTATTAAAATTAGTATTCCGGGATAAATTAATAGGAAGAATTTATTCTTGGCTATGCACCTCATAGATTTAATTCCTATAGATTAAATGTTACAAGATTATGGCCATATGAAATTTAAAATTTGAAATCTATAAAAGAGAGAATTAAAGATGAATAATTAAAAGTAAAATTGAGGTTTATTAGGGTTAAACTTTAGGCCCAAGAGTATGGACCTAAAGTGAGCCAAATTAGCTTGGCCCATGAAGCCCAAGGAGAGAGCTGCCATCGGCCACAGGGGGAGAGGCCGGCCCAAATTCTTCCAAGCCCATTTTGCATGGGTCTTGCCAAGTGGCAAAAAGGAGACTTCATGCATTGGCCAATGAGGGTGGCTCTTAATCATTGCAAATGATTGTGATTAGGGGAAATAAAAGGAGAGAGTGGCTGGTTGAGGGGGCTGTTGCCCAAGCCAAAAGAGAGAGAGAGAGAGAGAGAGAGAGAGAGAGAGAGAGTTGCGAGAGAGAGAGAGAGGAACTGAGAGAGAGGAGGAAGGAGCCGCTTGCTCGTCCATTGCCATCCCTGTGCCATTGTTTGCTCAGTACAAAGGCAAGTTGGGATCCATATTCTGCTCTTGCATGTGTGTCTTGCATGTGTGTTTGAAATGGTGATGAATCTCGGCTGTTTAGGGTGTGAGAAACCCAAACTTGAGTGTGTTGTTCTTGAAAATATATTCTGTTTTCGAGTGTACCGCCTGACCCAGAATGTTGTAGAGGCTTGCATGTGGGTTTTGAGTCGGATTTTGACTTTGACTTCTTCATGGAAGTTGTAGACAATATCTCAAAGTAAAACATATTAAACTTTGAGATAAAATGGTTGAGTTTTAAGGGATGAAACCCTCCCTCTACAAAAAGGCTAGATCTGAAACTGTTTCGTCGACCTCTTGGTAGTTTTGTGTATTGCATGTCACATTTTACTAAGAATTTTGCTTCGAATTCTTCATGAACGTTGTAGAGAACATCCTGAAGATTAACATACTCAAATTTGAGATAAAAATAACAAGTGTAGCCTAGTGAAACGATTTCTCCTGTGAAGACGATAGATCTGGAAGTATTGTACTAGATTCCAGCCACTTCGTGAACTATAAGGTGACTATCCGTTGAGAATCTTTCCTAGATCCCTAAATGAAAGTTGTAGTGGACCTCTTGAGTCAAAACATATCAAAATTTAAGAGGAAATGATGGAAAATAAGTAGGTGAAACCTTGATTTTTCGGAGACAGCTGAACTGGACTGTTCGGTACTAGGAACAGTAGCTTCGTCCATCTTTAGTTAATTATCTAGAGCGAATCTGGCCTAGATGTCTGCATGAAAAATCTACCTTAGGGTCTTGAATACCACCTGGTAAAATTTCATAATTTTTGGAGGTCATTCGTGTATTTTAATCGAAATATTTCAAGAACTGTGAAATCTAATTTTATCCGAATTTTGCAAGCTGTATTGTGTGAGCTATATCTTTTTGTGTGAAGTTCTTTTGGGCATGTTTTCTTCATGGAATTGCTACCTTTTTGTCTTGTCTATCACATGTCCTGATTTTATGACTTTTGAAGATCATATGGATATTTAATTTACATGTTTTCCAAAATTGTGCAAGCTGGAATTTTGTTAAATCTCAAAAGTCATGATGTATGGATCATTCTAAGTTGTATGGACCCCATGGATTGTATTGTCATAAGTGATTGTATGTTGCTGCATGTATGATGATGATTGGAAATGCATATGAGAAACAAATGATGAAAATGAGCTTGTTTGCCATCATATCATATGCCATGTTGAAATTGGGCTATAATTGAAAATGTGACCTAAGATAAGTGAGAAGGCCATCGGAGGTGTGAGCCGACGATGCCCCGGGAGTGTTGGGATGCCTGGCCAGGGAGTGTAAATGCCGGATGCCCGGTGGCCTTAAATGGCTGAATGTTGGAGGATCCTCGGGAGTTTTGAGATGCTCGGAGCATGGGGAGCTGGAAGCCCGGAGGTTTGTGCCGGAGGATACCTCGTGATGCCAATTGGGGTGCGAGATGCCCGGCGGGTGTGTGCCGAATGCCCGATAGCCTTAAATGGCTAAATGCCGGAGGTTCCTCGCGATGCTAGGATTGGGTGCGAGCAATAAATGTGCGATGCAAATATTGGTCCCGGGTAAAAGAGAAATATGGTGGTTTGAAATGAAAGAATAAAATTTGGAAATTGAAATTGAATCATGCATGGTGCGGCCATATATATGCATGGATGCATGATGAGGGTAAGTGCACAGATGTATGTGCACCTATGGCATGATGGTACATGTATGACACAATGATGATGAGTGCATGGATGTATGTGCACCTATGGCATGATGGTACATGTATGACATGATGATGATGAGTGCATTGATGTATGTGCACCTATGGCATGATGGTACATGTATGACACGATGGTACATGTATGACACGATGATGATGAGTGCATGGATGTATGTGCACCTATGGCATGATGGTATATGTGACATGATGATGATGAGTGCATGGATGTATGTGCACCTATGGCATGATGGTACATGTATGACACAATGATGATGAGTGCATGGATGTATGTGCACCTATAGCATGATGGTACATGTGTGACATGATGATGGTGATGATTATATGGGGATGTATGTATATGTGGTATGATGACATATGCATGGCCTCAAGGTAAGTTATGCATGGATGCATGAATGACATGTGTTATGCTATGATTGTATTGTGTGATGCACTGAGTGGTTTATTGGGTCATTTACCTGCTGAGTGGTTGTACTCACCTCTTCGGGGACCAACATTTCAGATTAGAACGATGCCGCTCTCTGCTGTCACGCGGGGCGTCTTTTACGACCTTCCTTCGGATGTAGAGGTCAAGTGTGTGGCGATCGACTATCCCACTGTTCCTGATCTAACGTTTATTCGGGTTCATGCATTAGTGATGTAAGACATAGGCCTGGTTGAGGGCCCTGTCATTCAGGAGTTCATATTTGTTCACGTTCGTCGAGACAGAGTGATGTGGGGGATGTTGCCGCCGCCACCGCCTAACGCACTGGGATGGGTGTGATAGCCCATGTGTGAGAAGTAGGAGCTGCAACTTTTTGGTCAATAGCCGACACTAGTGGATGGAGGATTTTGCATGATCAACGTATTGAGTCGAGTTGTCTCTTTTTGGGGTTATGGCTGAGTGTAGTGAAAAGTCTTGGCCTTTCTTTTGATGTACCGACCCAAGAAAAATCCATCATAAAAATATGTAAATAAAAGTGTCTTGGCTTCATCTTTTCTTATGATGTTTAGTGGTGTGCCATTGTATCATGGTTGTTGAAGGGGGAATTAGTGAGACTCGATTATGCTTCCGCAAATAAGATGCGCTAGGACCGTTTAAAAAAAATGCCTAGGAATCAAGGTTCTTCTTTGGTATCTGTGGTGACCTGAGGAGGCGCTTTGGGGTGCCACAGCCGCCCTTTTTGGTATCAGAGCAATGGTTATAGGTGGAGTGATATGGAGCCTCATTTGGAAATTGAGGAACATGATGACAATACACACCATAGGATATAAAATGGAATAATTGATTAACTCTGAATAACGGGTGATGAGTATTCACTCGTAGATCCCTAGTAGTTTATTTTGAGTTTTCTTTAGGTACCAATAACATGTATATATTGCTTATGTAGTAGTAGTAGTTGCTTTGAATAGAGGCAATGAGTCTCAGAGTATTCTTGAGGCAATGCTTGGAAATTGCAGGAAAGTCATGGTGCGAGTTGGAAGTGCTTATCCATCGAGGGCTGAAGCCTTTGCTGCTAGGGTTGAACCCCGAATGGAAGACATCCTACAGGCATTGGCCAATATTAGAAATCTGATGGAAAGGCAAGCATAGCAACAACCTAGAGCAAAATGCTGTACTCAAGTACTAATGGAGCGGTTTTTGAAGCTGAAGCCACCTAAGTTCAGTGGGATGGGAAATCCTGAGGAGGCGGAATATTGGATTGATGGAATGGAACAAATTTTCAGGTTGTTGGACTGCAGTGATGTTGAGAAAATAACTTTGGCAAAGTACCAGTTGGAGGGAAATGCAAAGTTTTGGTGGAAAGCTTCGAGGGACATAATCTTCCCACCAAGTACTGAGGTTAACTGGGAAGAGTTTGTGAGAGTTTTCAATAGAAAGTATTTTTCTGACTGTGCTAAGGATAAGAAAATTACATAATTTGTTCAACTAGAACAAAAGGAGCTGACAGTAGACCAGTATGAGGCAAGATCTTCTTAACAGTTTAGGTATGCTCCTAGGTTAGTTGAGGATCAAGAAGAGAAGGCTAAGAGGTTTCTTAAAGGGTTGAGGATTGATATCAGGAAACAACTAGTGCCTTTGAATACAAGAGATTATAATGAGATCTATGAAATGGCACAGTTGGTGCAACAGGAGTTGGTAAGGGAACATTCGGAAAATAAGAGACCATTGTCTTTTGGTGATGTGAGACGAGGTAAGAGACCCTATACAGGTCAAGGTCAGACATGGGAGTCGAAGAAGAAGAGCAATTTCGAGAACTTTGGAAAGGACAGCGGTAGCCTGAATTTAGAAAGGGCACCTTATCAAAATGAGGAGTGTCGAAGGTGTAATAGGCGACATGGCCCAGGACCTTGCAATGGGCAATTGAAATGTTATAGTTGTGGACAAATAGGTCATTTTAAGAGAAACTGCCCATAGGAAAGGTCGCAAGTAAGTATTGGCTCAGTGCGACAGACACAGCGGAATGTTGTTGGGCCAAACTTACCAAGAAATCCTCAAAGGCCACCAACACAAGGAAGGGTGTATGCAATCACCCAAGAGGAAGCGGAAGCTTCCAAAAATGTTATCTCAAGTACGATCCTCATAAATGATAAAAAAGGCATATGCAATGTTTGATATGGGTGTTATGCATTCATTTGTGTCTGAAAGATATAAACAATTGAATAAGACAGAAACTACGCCACTTGATACGCCTCTTTGTGTTTCTACACCTATAAAGGATATGTTATTGTCTACGCTAGTGTGTGGAAATTGTAAGATAACAATTGGAGGAAAGGATATGGAAATAGACTTAGTCGTAATGGTCACGTATGATTTTGATGTTATCATAGGAATGGATTGGCTTCATAAATATCGGGCCAAAGTGGATTGTTATGGGAAAGTGATCCAATTTACCTTACCTGATTAGTCTAGTTGTGAATTGCTAGGAGGTTAGACCCATCTACCTATAGCACTTATTTCGGCAGTAGAAGCCTGTGCATTACTTGACAAAGGATGTCAAGGGTAACTAGCCATGGTTAGAGATTATACTAAGGAAGAGCCTAAGATTGATGAAATTCGGGTAGTTAATGAATTTCAAGATGTATTTCCTGAGGAATTGCCTAGATTGCCGCCAGAGCGAGAAATTAAGTTTGAAATTGAATTAATGCTTGGAACATGACCTATATCAAAAGCCCTATATAGAATGGCCTTAGTCGAATTAAAGGAATTGAAAGTGCAACTATAGGAGTTACTTGATAAAGGATTTATTAGGTCAAGTGCTTCACCTTAGGGTGCACCGGTCTTGTTTGTGAAAAAGAAAGATGGATCGATGTGCTTGTGCATTGATTATAGGCAGCTGAATCAAGTAACCATTAAAAATAAATATCCTTTGCCTAGAATTGATGATCTTTTTGACCAGCTCCAGGGAAGTTTGGTCTTCTCTAAGATTGACTTAAGGTCAGGATACTATCAGCTAAGAATTAAGAAAGAGGACATCCCTAAGACTACATTTAAGACTCGTTATGGACACTACGAGTTCCTTGTTATGCCATTTGGATTGACAAATGCACTGGCTACATTTATGGATCTAATGAATAAGGTATTTAAGCCTTATTTAGACCAGTTTGTGATTGTTTTTATTGATGACATCCTGATATATTCAAGAGGACCTATAGAGCATGAACGACACTTGAGGATAGTTTTGCAAACCCTAAGAGAGCATAAGCTGTATGTCAAATTTAGTAAGTGTGAATTCTGGCTGGACCAGATAATATTTTTAGGGCATGTAGTATCAGGAGGAGGAATTGCAGTAGATCCGGCGAAAGTTGATATGGTAATAAATTGGCCGAGACCGACAACACCTACTGAAATATGAAGTTTCTTAGGACTAGCTTGTTATTATAGGAGGTTTATTGAAGGATTTTCACGACTGGCAGGTCCTTTAACTAAATTAACTCGAAAGAAAGTGAAATTTGAATTGAATGGGGAATGTAAAGGAGTTTCCAAGAGCTTAAAAGAAAATTGACCTCGGCTCCAATCCTAACTATACCAATTGGACCTGATGATTTTACAGTATATAGTGATGCATCTCATAAAGGACTGGGATGTGTTTTGATGCGGCATGGCAAGGTCATAGCCTATGCATCTAGACAATTGAAACCCCATGAACTGAACTACCCAACCAATGATTTAGAATTAGTAGCTATAGTGTTTGCCTTGAAGATCTGGAGACACTATTTGTATGGGGAGAAGTTTGAGATTTACACGGACCATAAGAGTTTGAAATATCTGTTCTCACAAAAGGAGTTAAACATGAGACAAAGGAGGTGGATGGAATTGTTAAAGGATTATGATTGTAAGATAAAATACCATCCAGGGAAGGCAAATAAGGTAGCAGATGCTCTTAGTCGTAAGTCGGCTATGGAGATGGCCAGTTTAAGAATGGCAGAATGGAGCTTGTTAAAGTCCGTCATGAACTCAGAGTTTAAATTACAAGTAGATTGTCTTACCAGTATGCTTAGTGCATTAAGGATTGAACCTAAAATTATTCAGAAAATTAAAATCTTGCAAGAATCTGACCTGAAGATTTTGAAAGTGAAAGATGCAGTATCTTTAGGAAAAAGACTAGAATTTCGAATCTCTGAAGATGGAGTGGTAAGATGCCAAGGACGACTTTGTGTTCCCGACAACGAGGAATTAAAGAAGGAAATTCAGTCGGAGGCACATAAGAGTAATTATAGTATTCATCCGGGTAGTACAAAGATGTATAGGAACTTACGCTAGTAGTTTTGGTGGAATGGTATGAAAGCAGATACGGCTAAGCAAGTTTCTCAATGTTTGACGTGCCAGCAAGTAAAAGCGGAGCATCGCAAACCTGCAGGACTCTTAAGACCATTAGACATACCAGAATGGAAATGTGAGCATATAACAATGGACTTTATACAAGGATTACCAAGGACGTCAAGTAGTCATGACTCTATCTGGGTTATAGTGGACCATTTGACTAAATCTACTCATTTCCTAACTGTTCGCATGGACTACTCAATAAACAAGTATGCGGATATATATGTAAGCCAAGTGGTACGCTTACATGGTGTTCCAGTAACTACTACCTCATATCGGGATTCGAGATTCACTTCAAACTTTTGGTGAAGTCTTCAAATTGCATTAGGAACTAAACTCCAGTTTAGTACTGCTTTTCATCCCCAGACAAATGGACAAATGGAAAGAGTAATCCAGACATTGGAGGATATGCTGAGGGCTTGTGTAATTGATTTCAAAGGAAATTGGATGAAAGATTGCATTTGGTGGAGTTTGCTTATAATAATAGTTTTCAGAAGAGTATAGGCATGGCTCCCTATGAAGCATTATATGGAAGGAGATGTAGGACTCCCCCTCTGTTGGAATGAAGTAGGTGAAAGGAAATTGATAGGACCTGAACTGGTACAAGTTACCACTGAGGCTGTTGAAATTATCAGAAAAAAATCTTAAAACAACTCAAAGTAGGCAGAAGGACTATGCATATAGGCGTGGAAGGCCTTTGGAGTTTAGTGTAGGAGACCATGTATTCCTTAAGGTATCTCCAATGAAAGGAATATTCAATTTGGAAGGAAGGATAAGTTAAGCTCTAGATTTGTTGGACCTTTTGAGATACTTGAAAGGATAAGAGATGTAGCTTATCGTTTAGTGCTGCCTCTTAAGTTAGGAAATTTGCATGATGTGTTTCATGTATCGATGCTGAGAAAGTACCAGCCGGATCCTGGTCACATACTTGATCATGAAGCCATTGAAGTGGATGAGAAAGCAAGGTACATTGAAGAGCCTGTGTAGATATTGGATCGGAAGGAACAAATTCTTAGGACTAAGAAGATTCCTCTGGTTAAGGTATTATGGCGATATCATGATATAGAAGAAGCCACATGGGAAAGTGAAGATCAGATGAAAAAAAAGTACCCCTACTTGTTTCAAAAGGACACGAGTAACGTTTAATTTCGAGGATGAAATTCTCTAAGGAGGGGAGAATTATGGCATCCCAAAAATTCAAGACAACCTCAGATGAATTAAAGCCCATGATTAGGTAATGAAATTACTTATGGTTTATGCTTTAGCCATTGGTTTTCTTTTAAGACCAAGTGTTATATATTTGTGCTCATGAGTTATTAAAATTAGTATTATATGATAAATTAATAAGAAGAATTTATTCTTGGCTATGCACCCCTTATAGATTTAATCCCTATAGATTACATGTTACAAGATTATGCCCATATGAAATTTAAAATTTGAAATCTATAAAAGAGAGAATTAAAGATGAATAATTAAAAGTAAAATTGGGGTTTATTAGGGTTAAACTTTAGGCCCAAGAGTATGGACCTAAAGTGGGCCAAATTGGCTTGGCCCATGAAGCGCAAGGAGAGAGCTGCTGTCGGCCACAAGGGGGAGAGGCTGGCCCAAATTCTTCCAAGCCCATTTTGCATGGGTCTTGCCAAGTGGCAAAAAGGAGACTTCATGCATTGGCCATTGAGGGTGGCTCTTAATCATTGCAAATGATTGTGATTAGGGGAAATAAAAGGAGAGAGTGGCCGGTTGAGGGGGCTGTCGCCCAAGCGAAGTGAGAGAGAGAGAGGAACCAAGAGAGAGGAGGAATTAGCCGCTCACTCATCCGTCGCCGTCTATATGCCGTTGTTTGCTCGGTACAAAGGCAAGTTGGGATCCATATTCTGCTCTTGCATGTGTGTTTGAAATGGTGATGAATCTTGGATGTTTAGGGTGTGAGAAACCGAAACTTGAGTGTGTTGTTCTTGAAAATATATTCTGTTTTCGAGTGTACCGCCTGACCCAGAATGTTGTAGAGGCTTTCATGTGGGTTTTGAGCCGGATTTTGACTTTGACTTCTTCACGAAAGTTGTAGCCAACATCTCAAAGTACAACATACTAACATTTGAGATAAAATGGTTGAGTTCTGAGGGATGAAACCATCCCTCTACGAAAAGGCTAGATCTGAAACTGTTTTGTCGACCTCTTAGTGGTTTTGTGTGTTGCATGTCACTTTTTACTAGGAATTTTGCTTTGAGTTCTTCATGAAAGTTGTAGAGAACATCCTGAAGATTAACATACTCAAATTTGAGATAAAAATAACAAGTTGAGACTAGTGAAACGATTTCTCCTGTGAAGACGGTAGATCTGGAAGTATTGTACTAGATTCCAGCGACTTCGTGAAGTATAAGGTGACTATCCGTTGAGAATCTTTCCTAGATCCCTAAATGAAAGTTTTAGTGGACCTCTTGAGGAAAAATATATCAAAATTTAAGAGGAAATGATGGAAAATAAGTAGGTGAAACCTTGATTTTTCGGAGACAGCTGAACTGGACTGTTCAGTACTAGGAACAGTAGCTTTGTCCATCATTAGTTAATTATATAGAGCGAATATGGACTAGATGTCTGCATGAGAAATATACCTTAGGGTCTTGACTACCACCTGGTAAAATTTCATAATTTTTCCAGGTCATTCGGTTATTTTAATCGAAATATATCTAGAACTACGCAATCTGATTTTATCCGAATTTTGCAAGCTGTATTATGTGGGTTATATCTTTTTGTGTGAAGTTCTTTTGGGCATGTGTTCTTCATGGAATTGCTACCTTTTTGTCTTGTCTATCACATGTCCTGATTTTATGATTTTTGAAGATCATATGGATATTTAATTTACATGTTTTCCGAAATTGTGCAAGCTGGAATTTTGTTAAATCTCAAAAGTCATGATGTATGGATCATTCTAAGTTGTATGGACCCCATGGATTGTATTGTCATAAGTGATTGTATCTTGCTGCATGTATGATGATGATTGAAAATCCATATGAGAAACAAATGACGAAAATGATCTTGTTTGCCATCATATCGTATGCCATGTTGAAATTGAGCTATAATTGAAAATGTGAACTAAGATAAGCAAGAATGCCGTCGGAGGTGTGAGCCGACAATGCCCTGAGAGTGTCGAGACGCCTAGCCAGGGAGTGTAAATGCCGGATGCCCAGTGGCCTTAAATGGTTAAATGCTAGAATGTCCTCGGGAGTTTCGAGATGCTCGGAGTGTGGGGAGCCGGAAGCCGGGAGGTTTGTGCCGGGGGATACCTCGTGATGCCAGTTGGGGTGCGAGATTCCTGGCGAGTGTGTGCCGGATGCCCAGTGGTCTTAAATGGCCGAATGCCGGAGGTTCCTCGCGATGCCAGGATTGGGTGCGAGGGATAAATGTGGGATGCAAATATTGGTCCCGGGTAAAAGAGAAATATGGTGGTTCAAAATGAAAGAATAAAATTTGGAAATTGAAATTGAATCATGCATGGTATGGCCATATGTATGCATGGATGCATGATGAGGGTAAGTGCATGGATGTATGTGCACCTATGGCATGATGGTATATGTGACATGATGATGATGAGTACATGGATGTATGTGCACCTATGGCATGATGGTACATGTATGACACGATGATGATGAGTGCATGGATGTATGTGCACCTATGGCATGATGGTACATGTATGACACGATGATGATGAGTGCATGGATGTATGTGCACCTACGGCATGATGGTATATGTGACATGATGATGATGAGTGCATGGATGTATGGGCACCTATGGCATGATGGTACATGTGTGACATGATGATGGTGATGATTACATGAGGATGTATGTATATGTGGTATGATGACATATGTATGGCCTCAAGGTAAGTTATGCATGGATGCATGAATGACATGTGTTATGCTATGATTGTATCGTGTGATGCACTGAGTGGTTTATTGGATCCTTTACTTGCTGAGTGGTTGTACTCACCCCTTCGGAGACCAATATTTCAGATTAAAAAGATGCCGCTCCCTGCTGTCACACGGGGCGTCTTTTACGGCCTTCCTTCAGATGTAGAGGTCAAGTGTGTGGAGATCGACTGTCCCACCGTTCCTGGTCTGACATTTATTCAGGTTCGTGCATTAATTTGTATGGCATAGGCTTGGCTGAGGGCTCTGTCATTCAAGAGTTCATATCTGTTCACGTTCGTCGAGACGAAGTGATGCGAGGGATGTTGCCGCCGCCACCGCCTGACGCACCGGGATGGGTGTGACGGCTCGTGCATGAGAAGTAGGAGCTGCAACTTTTTGGTCAATAGCCAACACTAGTGGATGAAGGATTTTGCATGATCGACGTAGTGGGTCGAGTTGTCTCTTTTTAGGGTTATGGCCGAGTGTAGTTAAAAGTCTTGACATTTCTTTTGATGTACCGACCCGAGAAAAATCCATCATGAAAACATGTAAATAAAAGTGTCTTGGCTTCATCTTTTCTTATGATGTTTAGTGGTGTGCCATTGTATCATGGTTGTTAAAGGGAGAATTAGTAAGACTCGATTATGCTTCCGCAAATAAGATGCACTAAGACTGTTTGAAAAAAAATGCCTAGGAATTAGGGTTCTTCTTTGGTATTTGTGGTGACCTATGGAGGTGCTTCGGGGTGTCACACATTCAACAATCCGAATGGCATGACTAGCCACTCATATAGCCCATCTTTCGTTTTGAATGTTGTCTTCTATTCATCTCCGGTTTTGATTCTAATTTGATGATATCCACTCTTCAAATCTAGCTTCGAGAATATAATTGCACTAGAAAGTTGATCTAAGAGATCATCAAGGTGAGGAATAGGAAATCGATACTTGATAGTGATCTTGTTGATCACTCTACTATCGATACACATCCTCCAAGTACCATTTTTCTTAGGCACTAAAAGAGTTGGAACGACACACAGACTGGGGCTCTCCCTTATAAAACCCTTATTCAATAGCTCCATCACTTGTCAATGCAATTCCTCATGTTTAGTTGGACTCATTCGGTAATGAGCGAGGTTCGGCAAAGAGGCTTCGGGCATCAAATTGATTTGATGCTAAATATCTCTTATAGGAGGGAGACCATTGGGTAAGTCCATCGGGAAGACATCCTTTAACTCTTCCAAAAGAGGTTGAACTCGATGAGGTACGATAGAGGCAACTTCATTCTTCTCACCTATTTTATTAAGCAATATATACAAGATATGAACTCCTTTCAAAGCATCCTCCATATCCTTCATTGTAAACAACGTAGGGGAGAAGGAATTCTCAACTATAGGAGTTTTCAAAGGTTCCCTACTAGGTGACAACATAATCTTCTTGCCTCCAAATTCAAAAGAATATGTATTTCGATAACCATCATGTGTAGTCCTCCTATTGAATTGCCATGGTTGACCAAGAATAATGTGACTAGCATCCATCGTTAGAACATCACACCATATCTTGTCATAATAAATAGAACCAATGGACAGATTAACAAGGCATCGTTTTGAAATAGTTACCTTAGTGCCTTTCTTCAACCACAACATTTAATAAGGCGTAGGGTGCGCTTTTTAATTCCAACTTCAGCTTGTTTGCGGCTACTTCATAAATTATATTAACACAACAACCAGAGTCAATAATTGATTGACACACCTTTCCCATGATTGTGCAAGCAGAATTAAAAATATTGGTATGTAGCCACCTATCTCCAGTATCATCTTAAGGAGTAAAAAAGAATTTTCCTCACCATAAGAAGTTTGCCAGTGTCAGCATGCACTATTTGTTCATCATCCATAGCTTCTTCATCATTGTTCAACTCCTCTTCAAGTGGATCCTTAGCATTCTCATCAAAATCATTATCCACCAAGAAGGCTTTACCAGTTGGTCGATTCTTATTGATTCGATAGTTGCTAGCACGATGACCCAACTCCCCACAAGAATAGCAACGTATTTTGGACATAGCAGGTTGCTTCAAAACATGTGGCTGAGTAGAAGGCTTGCTAGCAGATTGCGTTGTAGCCTTGGCAACTTTAGCAGTGCTAGTGGTACTCTTAGTGGCCCGACTTGTCATGGTAGTTGATTGCTGTCTCCAAGAATGAGAGCACTTCATTTTGAGTGCCCGTTGGTGTGCATCTCCTAAGTCCCAAATGTCAAGGACTTCCAAGGCATCTTGAATGTAAAATTGAAGACCATTCAAGTATTTGTTCACAAGCACCGCCTCTGGGTCCTAGATATTATTATGAATCACCAACTCATTGAATTCATTGGTGTATTGGTCCACCGTTCGTATACCTTGTTTTAGATTTTGGTACCATTTGTAGAGCTCTCTCTTATATCCTTTGGGAAGAAAATATTTTCGAATCTTGCCCTCCATCTTTCTCCACAAAATGATTGGTGCTTTGCCAACGGCTTGGCAAGTTTGTTTTCACGTCTCCACCAAGCAATTGTCTTGCCTCGAAATCGCATAGCAATGATCCCAACTTGACGATTCTTCGGAACATTTCGATGCTTAAACACCTCATTCACAAGTGTCAGCCAATCAACAATTTCATAAGGAGACTCAGTACCTGTAAATTGTGGAACATCTTTCTTGATTTCCTTTTCCCAATCTGGCTCACTAATATTTTGTAAACGATGTCGAACATGCCTCCGACCGTGAATAGATTGAATGCTCTCTGAAGAGGAAGAGTCTATATGGGAATCTTCATTCCTAGAATGGGGTGGAGAATTATTTGCTTCAACCCTCAAACACTGAACTTCTCTTGTCAATTCGTCAATTTGTTGTTGCATACGTTGCTGCAAATTCTCAGCGAGTGTGTGCACTTCATCGAGGGGAATGGTTCTGCTGCCACGACATCTAGCTTGTCTTGGAGGCATTGTCCTCTCCTCCAAAGCTCTGATACCAAATGATGCAAGCCAAGGTAGGGTTTTGCAAACAGTAGGATCGGGAGAGTGACTCGCACATGGGAAACAGGACGAACAGAAATTTCAGCACTGCGCAAGCTCAGGAGAACAGTCATAACATTTTCGATACATATCAGATCAAGCTGATTCCAAAGCCAAATGAACAAAGACTTCTGGATCTACAATTTCTCTGTTTTGGGTTTTCTGAAATAATCAATATAGAATGGTATAATTTGGGTTGGAAATAACATGCAGAACTGGAAAAGATAGAAACTTCGTTGGTTGCTCTTCTAGGCCTCCAAGGAAGTTGAAAGGGCACCGATTCTTCTAGATCGACGACTACAACTCTTCAAGGATGCAGATTTCAAAAAGCTCTGACTCTTCAAGAATGGAGTGAAAACTCTTATAGGTTTTCAAGGGTATGAACTCTGCAAGGTTCACGATACTTGCTTTAAAGCAAAGTTTTCATTCATCAGAAGTCGTCTATCTCATACAAGGAATTGGATGGCTTATATCGTCAAAGAAATAAAGATAGAGCTTTGAAACTAGGAAAATAGTAAATAGCATAGAAAATAGAAACTAATAAAAGCGTCTTCATGGCTACCAAGGTGTCTTTCAAACTTCCGAGATGGACTAAAGATATCGAAGCAGCTTCTTGGTTTCGTCGAGCTTGAATGTGGGCCAATCTTCTTGGTCAAGAGAGATGGTGGGCTGCATCACTCAGCGAGCTGCCACTCGCCGCCTTGGGCCATAGACCGTTCAGGAGCTTCTTTAGCGCTGCGTCATACATGTCTAGGCTCGAGACATGTATGCTTTTTAGCTATAGCTACTATAGACAAAAAAAAGAAGAAGGAAATTAAAACATAATTGAATGATCATATGATTAAAGAATGCGTTGACAAACACATGTTTGGCCACAGCAAAAACACAATACAAATACAGTCGTGGAAAATAGACTATAAGTCTATGGAAAAAAATTGAGATTGCATCACACTTTTTTTATTAACATCCTAATTTTTTTATGGGCATGACATATATACCTATCAATTTATCCTAAGTAAAAGATCATTCTGATCTTCAATTATATTTAATTAGTGGTTTGATAAAGTTGTCTTGTCCAAAGTGGCGATGATTATACAGGAACATTTTCAAAGTCTCATGAATAATCAATATATGAGCAATTGCTAGGCCTAGAGAAACTTAAATTGATAAAATAATTGAGGATTTGTGTCTCTAGAACTCGAGATCCATGGTTTGATTCTTACTCAATTTAAATGCATTGAGCCATGCTTTAAAAAATGTAATTCTTCACAAATCTCCTAGCATCGATCATATATGTTTATGATGGCATGACTTTAACTAAAAAGGACTTAGTTTGATGCATAAAAAATGGCTCAATGTGTCACTTGAGCAGTACACAAAGATCATGATCGTTAGGAGTATATATAATATTATTTGAATTGCTTTGAGCTATGTTTCAAAAAAAGTAATTTGTAAAAATCTGCTAGCACCGATTATATATGTATGTGACGGCATGCCTCTGAATGAATCGGAAAAGGACTTAGCTTGATGCATGAAAAACTGGCTGGATATATCATATGAGCAGTATACAAAGATAGTAATTGCTAGGAGTATATATAGTATGATTTGAACTAATTTATCAACTATTTTAAATCCAAACTCTAATAGTTTGTATTTTTATTGGAAAAATGTAATATACTATCAATTTTTTTTTTTTGTTATGGGTTTTATTGAATAAATATTACCTTTAATCTTTCCCAACAATTATGCAAGAAGTTTAATATCTATATAATCTCAAAGTTTATATTTCCAATACCAAACAAGAAAGGAAACGGTCCTCCATACATCCATAACAATTATTTAAACCAAAATAAGTATAAGGTATTTTGAGAGCAAGTAGCATAATTTTATTATTTTTCATCGCTCAAAATTCAAGTTTAAGTTGAAGGTCAAGCTCTTTAGCTGTAGTTTGTGTTAAACTTGAGCTATGTAGTGACATTCAATATTGGTAATCAACCTTAGGAAAGTGAAGTTTTGGCTTCTAAAACATTTCATCAAGTAAAAGCTCTCATTCGATAGCTCATTTAAACTTGAGGTGAGTGTCGCGGTCTCAATTTAGTAGAGCTAAGTCTTTGAATTTTAAGTCCTCTTGAGTCACATTGTCATAGCCCAAATTCTACAATTATAGGGGTAATGATTCAGCTGTCCTTCTACTCAAAGGATGAAGCCTCAATCCATGCCCAAAAAGTTGAGATCTCAAAAGCCCCATCGATAATACTCTCAGTTTATTTGCCACTAACTAGGGAACCTAAAAAGATTGTGAAGGAATGGGATGAGCAACCACAGCCTAGTCAGTAGTGTGTATCTCTTCAAAGCAAATCGAGCAACTATTATGCATGTATAAAGCAATACTAGAAACTTGTAATCCAAAGTCATGATAATATATATATATATATTGAATCAAATATGTATTGTTTCATTTCAACAAATATTTATATAAATCGAAAATATTCATTTAAATCCACGATCACAACACATAAATCAGCAATCATGTTCATTGATCAATCTCAAATCACGTGTTAATGGCCTATCCATCGACCAATTTATTGCTCAATATCCTGCCATAATGCCTAGTGATAAGGCAATCAAGATTCTCCCTTTAGCAAAGTCTCCACCTACAAAACTGGTGGCTCAGTCTAGAAGGATATCCTAAATTGGTATGCATACCCACAAGCCTCTCACCAGGTTCACAATTATATTAAGCATCAAACAACTATCTTCCAAAACTAGAAATCCAATCCATAATTAAATTTATAAATCAAATAAATAACTTTTCGCAACGTAGTCCATTTGCCATTTTTCAACCTTTTTTAAATCATTCATAAACCAGTTTGCAAAGTAATTAATATATTACTTCACAACCCCTTGCATAACTAGCTTTCTAAAGATTCGTAAATATGAAGGAATAGTAAATGCTTGATCTAGCTTTTTATACAATGACAATGCCATTTCTTAACTCGTACTATATATAATCTATATATATATATATATATATTAAGAAATATGAGTTTACAAACTCAAAGAAGAAAAAGTACCATCCATCTCATAATGCCTCTGATCAAACAACATAGTTATATATGCCAACAACCTCATAATCTTAACAATTAAACAAGAATCGATATCAAAACTAACTAAAAAATTACAACAACTATGAAATGGCCATACTAAACTTAAACATTAACGAAATGACTCCTAGGCACTAACAAAGCTCTTAACCAGAGAAGATATTCAAAGTTATTTGCAGCACGAAACTTGAGTACAAAACTGCGTCACAGCATAATTCTCTCCATCAAACTCCATTTCAAGTGAGCTTACTGTTAGAACGATGATCTTTTGAAGCATTGGAATACCCATAACTCGGTCGACCCAAAATCAAGCCGAAAACCATCGAAATTTGGCCCTACTCTTGAGCGTTAATAGTATGATCCTAGATGCATATTGTGCTTTATTTTTTTACATTCTCGCATTTGCATTGTTTAGTAGCTTTTTGGAATTTGCTAAACTTGAAAGCCATTTTTTTTAGTTCTTGAGCATTATTTTGGGAAATAAATAGTCTTGCATTTGGCAAAAAAAATAGTTGCAATTTATCAAATTGAATAAGACTTGATGTCACAAATTGAATAAGAATTGATAACCGAAACTTAATTTGTAATTTCATTTTAAAAAGACTTGTATTTTCTCAAACAATGTTTGGTAATTTCGTATAAAATTTATAACCTGAAAACATTATTAAATTAAAAGCGCAAAAGCCACTGGTTGCGCATTGTTCATCATTTGTAGCCAACTTTTTTTTTTTTCCAAACAAACTGTAATTCTAAATTAAGTTTCGTTAAAATCCTACGATTTTACAACACCATAAACTATCATTTTTATATATTCCCAACTCGATGACTCATTAATCAAACTTTATAGTTCAAAATTCATAAAATTCCAAATTTGTGTCCTCACCCCAAATGTTACTCCAATTAGATGAACAAAGGGTGTGAGCAATTACCAAAAGTTGCCATACATAAATATGCGGCGCAAAATCCTCATCTCCTCTTTCCCTTTCGTCCTTTTCTTTCTTCTTTCGTCCTTTTATTTTCTCTCTCTTATTCTCTTTTTCTTGAGTGTGTTCTTTCCCGTACTCTCCTTTTCCCCTTTTATTTCACTTTTTCTTTTTCTTTTTTTTCTTTTTTTGGCCCCACGCATGTCGACGAAGCAAAATAAAAACACAACTTTTGCACACAATCCAAGGAATCATTAAGCAATATGAGGAGTCGTAAGAAGATATGATGCTACCAAGCTGAAGTGACATTATGTGTTAATAATCTCTCGGAATAAATTACAATCAATAAATATTTTAAAATGAGGAGAATTGTCTAAAATGCCATAAACATATAGCACTTTTATCAATCAAACTATAAACCTTTTAATGGTGCCAATTGGATTTTAATTATTTTCATATTTTTCTAATTAAGTCTATTTAGGCAACTTTTGCCATAAATCACTAATGTAAATACTGGCTGCCCTACTTAATATGGCAGACACTAAAGTTGATAATTTTTAATAATAATTTTAATTTTTTTTCAAATTTTTTGCATTACTTTTTGAATTTTTTCTTTTATGCTCTCTCTATTTTTTTTTTTAACAACTCTAACTGGTAAGGGCTGGATGATCTTGCCTCAATCTTGGCGAGAGCACGGAGGCCCTTGCCTTTGGCTCGCAAGGGTTGCGATGCCTCCTCCCCCGAACCAAAAAGAAAAAAAAGCCTAGGCAAGGGTTCGGCCTTGTGGATTGTGATGGTTGATTGATGACCTCACCAACTAGAGTTGTAAAAAGAAAAGAAAAGGAAAAAAATGAATAAAAAGAATAATTAAAATAAGTTAATAAAAAATCGAAAAAAATATTAAATTATTATTAAAAATTATCTACATTAACGCCGACTATGTCACACAGAATGATTTGCATCCGTGTCAGTGATTTCTAGTTAAATTGGCTATGCACTTGATAGGCAAAACATGAAAAGGTTTATAACTCAATTGACACAATTAAAAAGTTTAGGGTTGAATTAGTAAAAAACCAATAGATTTGAAATTTTTGGACAACTTTCCCTTTCAAATGTCCCAATAAAGCAAACTTTCTATCGCAAGTCTAGTACTTAGAATCTCATTCTTGCAGCAAGCTTAATTTAATGAGTTGGTCCATTGAAAAAACCAAAAATTGGACTGACGCAAATAACATTTATTGAAGAATCAAATGCACCGCTTATGGGAGACGTAGCAGTCGTGACGTCATCGTTTATAAACCTAATTTTTGTATCAATAACACTGCATATGGGAACATGGGGGTTCGAATTGGTCTTTTCTCACCTAACCCATAAAATATGTCGGTAAACTATAATCTATTGCGGCTATAGTCGGATGCACCACCAGAGTAAAAGACCTGCCTAGCTTCCGTAATACACGGGATGGGAAGTCAACAAATTCAATTCATGAAACTTACACGTATAAGAAAAAGGGTAAATAGATGATAAGAAGAAAGTGGTTAACTATATGAAAATCATTCAACTGGTGAAACCAATTAGACTAAGTAGATAATTGGAGACAAATTCTCATTATTATCTCGGCAGCTATAAACATTATGTGTATCTTATATATCTATTTTAATCAAACTACTGACATGGAGCTCACCTTAAATCATGCCTAAAATGACCTAGTCCAACACGAATTCCGTAAGAGCAAGCTGTTCTAGCTGCTCTTATCTTAACACAAGTAGTGTCAGACATGACCTTTTGTGAGTATTGTTCACTTCCAACATCCTTTGAATCTGGATGTAATCCCAACCAATGAAGCCATATAAATCCTAAATAATCTAAGGAAGAAGTAAATCATAATGTAATTTGATGATCTGAAAACCATGACAAACACAAAAAGTAATGTGCAGGGCACACTGATCTCCCATTTTCTAAGGCTATCGTGGGTACAGCTCAGTCATAGAAACCTCATTTTTCGAGAACCGGTTCGATTTGCTTCTTGATTCCTCGATCTCAGCCACCCAAAAATTGTAATCTTGCATGGATGGCATATCAGATTCAACGCCACTATGTATGTAGAATGCGGGTCTTGATGGCACTTGGAGAGTGACCGAGTGGCTTTTAAGCATGAGAAGGACTGAGGCCATGGTTGGCCGGCTAATCATATTTTCTTGGACACATAGTAGACCAATGTGGATGCACCTCGCGATTTCAATACTTGAACCAGAAGTTATAGAGGGATCGATAATGTTTGATAATGATCCTTCCCTCCAATTCTTCCAGACCTGCAAACATTCGACAAACATTGAGCAGATTGATATCTGGAATACTATGTGAAATGAAAAGGTATGTTCTTATACTCACATAGCTTATAAGGACTTCTGTCTCATCGCCCATGCGGAAAAGAGCATTCCTTTGACCACTCACAAGCTCCAAAAGTAGCACTCCAAAGCTAAACACATCTGACTTGATTGAGAAAGTTCCGTGCATTGCATACTCTGGCGCCATATATCCACTGTCCATCACAATAAGTCCACCTTATTAGCTATATAGTTTGCTTTTCTCTTTTGATAAGCATTATTAGCTCTAGGAGATTGTGTCACTTACTAGGTCCCCACGATTCGTTTTGTCTTGGCCTGAGTTTGATCCAACTCGAACAGCCTTGCCATACCAAAATCCGATATCTTTGGATTCATTTTTGAGTCTAATAAAACGTTGCTAGCTTTGAGGTCCCGATGGATAATACGAAGTCGAGAGTCTTCATGTAGATAAAGCATCCCTCGGGCAACGCCCATTATTATCTTGTGACGCATATCCCAGTTGAGATTCGCACGCTTCAGGGGATCTACGCATTTTGGTGGGATCACATTCTATAAGACGTCTATTAATCATTTTGTGAGGATATGATTTCATGAATGACAACCTAAGAAACATACCAAATACGAATTGATCAAGGCTCGAATTGGGCACAAACTCGTAAATGAGAAGCCGTTCAACTCCTTCCAAACAAAAACCTAGGAGCTTGACCAAGTTCCTATGGTGTAGCTTAGCTAGTAACATGAACTCGTTCTTGAACTCAACTTCCCCTTGGCTGGAATTCTGCGATAGCCGTTTCACCGCCATTTCTTGTCCGTTGGAGAGCTGACCCTGAAATTTCAACAAATTGGTACATTGAAGCATTTCTAGGAGTATCGGATTGATATCATCTTTGACTATTTGGTTGCTTGAATTTTGAATACAATAGAGTAGAGGATGTGTTTTGTTATTTATTACCATGTAGACAGCACCAAAACCGCCTTGTCCAAGCTTCCTGGAATCAGAGAAGTTATCCGTTGCCGCTCTGATAATGCTGAAATCAAATTGCAGTGACTCGACCGTGCTAATTTCATGTACAACTTCGCCTAGAAAGACAAAAACGCTGTCATTCAGATATCATTATCTTTTCATAGTTTTCATAATGAAAGTTTCACAAACTTTTAATAAATGTAAACCCTAAACCTTTTGACCTTTATAAAGTTTTTGGCCTAATTGTCGAAAGCGATGCAGCTCTTGCTACTTTGTAGGTGCAAAAGCATAGTCATTAGTCCACTTAATTATTTTTGTAATCTTTTTTAACCTCACGAACAGTTGTTCCAATGCAAAAGGATAAACACTTGCCTTCAACACTTTCTCTGGGCTGCTTCTTCTTCCTTTTCACATTCAGGAGCACGATGACAATGCTGATGACAAGTAGCGCAGAAATACTTGTGATGACCACAATGATCACAGTCCTCGTCGAATTACTCTTTCCAACTGCAAGAGCAAAAGCACATTACCTTTATGATCATTGCTTGCTGCTTACTATGTGAAAGATACATCACGCAATTCTCTGATAAGTCAGGAGAAAGGGTTTTGGATTTCTGGATTTTGTCATCCTAGCAATTTTCATCTAATAAGATTCGAAATATATCACATTATTTCCTAAATTTTTAAGCTTTCACGGATGCCTTTTTGACCTCAATTTCATTACTTTCATCAATTTCTTTCGAAAATCAGGGTAAAGACGGTAAAATGGTTTACGGAAACAGAGTGGAGCAAGGAACATCCAATGCAAGTTTGCAAAATTTTTGCAGAGTTATTAGAAGCTCCCAATGTGCACATATAGGACCAATATATACATGTGGATAACGGCTATGGATTGTAGCCCTGGCTTGATTTAGATCTCTGTCTCTCTCTTAGATGACATGACTGTGATAGTTGACTAGTATCCATGTAGATGCATCAATGATTAAACATATATTCTTTTGCCAAAAATATGGATCAACCCGTACCTTCTGGCAAAAGGCATTTAAAAATTAAATGAGCTACCGAACATATATCAATTTAAAGAATCTTGTGGTTTAACAGACCATGTAGATTAAGCTTATATGAAGAATTTGATTGGGTGGATCTCACGCGAATCCTGCATATTTTTATAGAAAAGAAAAGACTCAAACGCCGTGTACGTAACTCCTGAACAAGAGCCAACTTACCTGGTGGTGGAGGCATTGCATCGCCCTCCTGCGATGGTGTTGGCGGAGGCGGCGGAAGTGGCTCACTGACTGGGTCAAAGAACCGATCATTGGTCCCGTACAGAATCAGGCAACTTGGCACCATGTACCGTCCCCCTGTAGACCCGAGACAGCAGTACCTGATCTCCTGGGCGACTACAACCAAGCAGTCGCTGCATTGCTGCTCCGTCAAGTCTGGTGTGCACTGCACCAACGCATAGATCATGTCACGCCCCACTGATTCGTTCCCTGATGCGTACTTTCTCAATGAGCCACCACGCGCCGCCTCAGCCGACAGACCGTTCAGGAGCTTCTTCATTGCTGCGCTGTATGTGTCTGAGCTATGGACGACACCGGTGGCTACACTGTAGGGTGGTTCTGTCAGGACTACACCAAAGAACGAGGCGTCCGAGTACCGAATGGTGCAGTTCCCGCTGTAGAGGCGTGCCTCCTTTTGTAGGGGGCAGAGGCGGCGCATGTCTGAGGCCAAGACATTGAGGCAGGCACGGCAGGTTTTGGTGGTTAAGTCACTGCGGCAGAGGCCAAAGACATAGAGGGTTTGGGAGGTGCCGGAGATGGCAGAAGAGGCATTGAAGAAGCCGTAGGAGAGGGACGAGGAGTTGGTGGTGGAGATGGAGGAGACGAGGGTGGTGAGGGTGGTTTGGTAGGTGCTGTTGGCAGTGAAGTTGCCGGTCGAACCACAGGAGGTCACCGGGAATTGGGCGTTTATGGTGGAAGCAAACATGAGAAGAAGCAAGAGGAGGAGATTTGCAAGATCCATTTTTCTCTTGGGGTGTCTCGGGTGTCTCTTTGATAGACCCGACATGAACGGAGGGTTTAATCTAAAGAAATTAAATATGTTGAAATATCTAATGACAATTTATCCCGTCATCAATACCTCACCAAAGAAAACAAAAATACATACACGCACCCCACATCAAAGAGAGACCCGAGACACCCAAAAAATAAATAAAAAGAGAAGAAAAATGGATCCTCCAATTCTCATCCCTTTTTTCTTTCTCATGTTTACCAAACTGTTGTAGAGTGGTCGTGTTTCTCATGGGGCAACGTGCGAGTCAAGTATAAATATTGACTCCTTTTACTGCGAGCGTAATAAGATGACCGGCGATTTCCAAGCAATGAGCAACTGGCGTCTCGACGAAGCATCGACTCTAATGGAAAAAGCAAAGTCTCCACTGTACGGGGTCTCGGTCTTCTGCAATTATAATAAAAAAGCGTTGACGCCTTCTGCCGAGTCCGTCTATTGGCCGGCTGTTGCCAAGCAATGTGGAATCTTTACCAGTGAAACCATGACTGACAATATGATATTCTTCAACAGATGATTAACTTGATGTCAAAGGAAATTTATTCATCTCGTTGTGATTTTAGTTTCAAGTTTCATTTAGAGCACTCCATGGATAAAATGCCGAATGCATCAATTGACGTCAAGAGTGTATCCTAAAGATCACACAAGGAAGTGCATCACTTGAAATGTGCGAATGCTGATATGAGCTGATCCAAACTTGCCCCACTAAACCAAAAAAAAAGTTGAAAAAAAATGTTTACACAACATTTAAAATTAGAAGCCTAGTGTGTAGTGCAAGTGGGAATGAGAGTGTTGGACAATTAGAGTGCCAAAACTTGGTAGGGAGGGACACTTAAGTGCCAAAAGATAGGAAAGTGACACTTAACTGCCAAAATCAGAGCAAAACTAATCACTTAAGTGCCACCAACGAGAAAATCCGGCCAAAATGCTAACGTGGTGATTTTCTAGCGAACTAAGAGCAAAATGACGTCATTGTGCACACTGACGTGGCTAGACAAATGCAAAATGACGTCGCTATGCACACTGACGTGGCTAGACAAATGCAAAATGACGCCATTTTGCTACTGATGTGGTAAAAAAATTATTATAAAAATTAGTTAAATATAATTGAAAACTAAATTTATTTAAACATTTAAAAATACAAATGTTAAAAGAAAAAAAAAAAACAAAGGAGGCAACCGAGGGCTAAGTCCTCACCGTTGTTGCCACCTCGCCGCCGCCGGGAAGGGTCAGTGATAGTGGGGCAATGGTTGGCTAGAGTAATCGGTCCTTGGCTCGATGCTGGCGACCTCGACTGACTGGCGGCGAGGGCCCATGAGCCCTCACCTAGATTTAGGGCGATGGTCGTGGCCCTCTCCAAGATCCTCACCTAGATCTTGGGCGAGGGTTGTGGCCCTTGGCCGGAACAAGCGAGGGCCACCGATCCTCGCCCCAAATATAGGCGAGGATTTGGGGGAGGGCCACGACCCTCGCCCCAGATCTCAGCGAGGGCTCGTGGGCCCTCACTGCCACCCGACCGAGGTCACTGGCCCCAAGCGGGCCAGGGGCCGACCAACCCTCCTCACACCCAGTGGCAGTGGCAAGGGCTCAGCCTTAGCTACCTCTTCCTTTTTTATTTTATTTTTATTTTTTTAATTCCTTAATTTTTAATTAATTTTTTATAATTTAACTTAATTAATTTTTATATTAAAATTCAAAGCTACACCAAAACAACATCGTTTTTGTGGTTCTTCACTGAGTTAGCTCTTTGGCAAGCCACATTAGTGAGAATAATAAAAAATTGCCATATAAAATTTCCGACGAGATTCGCCAAAAGTGGCTCTTAAGTGTCCTACTTTTCAGAAAAAGTGGTACTTAAGTGTTATTTTCCTAACTTTTGGCATTTAAGTGTCATTTTATATCAAGTTTTGGCATTTGGAATTTACTTCTTCCAAGAATCTGATATGGTACGCTAAGGACGACCAAAAGTCTCTTGAGCAATAGCTCAACATAAAATTTTTCGAAAATGAGAAAGAAAGAACTTGCAAGCTGAATTATTGCTAATGAAGGAATGAACCGTACTTTGATCTCCTAAGTGGAAGATTGACCACATATTTCGATTCCCGATTGACTATTAGCCATGAATGATAAAAGTTTGGGGTTAAGGTACTACTATATATAATCTTTAAGATGCTGATTTGTTTTGCTTCTAAGATGATTTTTACATATATTTAATGGACGTCATAGATCTTGTTAAATTATTTTTTCGATTTTGAGGTGTGTACACTAGTGCCACCTTTTAATTCAAATCAATTTTTTCGGCCGGAGGTGGTTTTCTTATATGTGGAAGAAGGTTCTCTTCAACCAATTTAACTTTTTTACTTTCTTTATATTGCGTGTAGCGGGTGCGTATATATATGTCTGTACACATCGGGCCGTAAAAGTTAGAGATAAAAGAAAAGGCAAAAGTTATAAAATAAAAATAAAATAAAATAACTCTAAACTATGTCCATTGTATTGTGATACAGTTATCGACGTAGAGGATTGTCTCCTCCTGGAGGGGCAGAGGTGGCAGATGTCGGAGGCCAAGACATTGAGGTAGGCGCGGCAGCTCACAGTGGTTAAGTCACTGCGGCAGAGGCCAAAGACATAGAGGGAGGTTTGGGAGGCACCAGGGACGGCAACAAAGGCATTAAAGAAGCCGTAGGAGAGGGACGAGGAGTTGGTGGTGGAGTTGGAGGAGAGAAGGGTGGTGAGGGTGGTTTTGTAGGTGCTGTTGGCGGTGAAGTTGCAAGTCGAACCACAGTAGGTCGCTGGGAATTGGGTGTTTATGGTGGAAGCAAACATGAGAAGAAGCACGAGAAGGAGATTTGACGGATCCTTTTCGTCTTTTTTTTTTTTTTTAATTGATGTTTCGGATCTCTCTTGATATAAGGATTCTCAACAGACTCAAGTCCTGGATAACATAAATACCGGGATGGATAGGGTGCAAAACATAATGTGTTGATTCATTTTATATAGGGGTGGTCACCATACCCGGCAGGCTAGGCCCTATACATTATTAGTTCCAATGCATAGTATTTTATAACATATTTAAAAAAATCTTTCGTGCTTTTCTGTTTATATCGACAAGTTAGTTCAATGTTTAAAAGTTGTAAAGACCTTGAGTTCTAAATTTACATTGATATAAGAGTTCATTCGAGATCACAAAAGGTTACATCTTGCAAAACCTGAAATAATCAAAGGCTAGAGCCATCATCCACCTCACTAATTTTGGCCTAAAATATCTATTATTGGGTTGGGTGGATTTGAAAAGGGTAGCCATAATACCATTCAAATGGGCATTTAATGACCTAAAGAATTTAAATTTAGTTAATATGAAACCACACCAAATAAACGAAGGGTTTAATATTAAGAAAGTATCCGACCACTAAAAAAATCTTAAGAAAGTAAATTTGTTAAAATATCTTATGAAAATTTACCAAGTCATCAATATCTCAAAGAAAAAGAAAAACAAAACAAAAATGACATCAACACGGATTGCCAAAGTTTTGCATAGTGTTGTCGTGTTTCTCAATGGGCAAAGTCCAAGTCTTGGAAAAGCAATGACTCCCTTTTTTTTAATCTGTCTTTTGCAAGTAAAAAGAAAAGCGAAGGAAATCGGCAGTTTCCAAGCAATGTGGGATTCGAGTCTCAAAGAACCATTGACTCCTTTTACTCGGTATAAATGCGAAGAGAATGGCGATTTCCAACCAAAGTGGAACCTTTGCTAAAGGTGGTGTTTTCTCAATAGATGATGGCAAGGAAATATACTCATCTTCTTGTGATTTTAGGTTATACTTTTATTGAGAACACTTCAAAGGCAAAATCCTGAATGTGTCAATTTGATGCAGGAGAATATGTCCTTCAGATCAAGCTAATTTGGGCTTCACCTAACCTGCTATATAAAAAAAGTTGAAAAATAATGTTGACATATCATTTTTTATCACTTCATTCAGTTAGAGACAACTTCCACTTAAATTTCTTTATTCCGTAATTTTGTAAATAGAAGCCTCATGTGTAGTGCTAGTGAGAAGAGGTGAATCTTGTGACAGTTGGACTCTTTTTCCTTAGTGGTGAGGTCCACTTTGTTTTTAAAAAGGAAACAAAAGAAGGTTTGAAAAGTCAAAAGAGAGAGAGAGAGAGAGAAAAGAAAACAAAAAAGAGAAAAAGGGTGAATAGTGGTCGGTCACTTTTAAGAGCGTGAACCACTTCGGTAAAGAGGGAGAAAAGAAGAAAGGAAAGAAAGAAGAAGACGAAGAAAAGAAAGGGGAAGAAAGGAAAGGGGTTTTGGCGCATGCACATTGCGGATGCCTTGCCAAGCTGACTTGACTCCATAACGCAATGCCTAGTAAGAGATTAAGCCCATCGTTTGTCCAATTGAAGTAATTTACGGGTTTAGGGTTCAAATTCGGAATTTTGAGATAATTGAGCGGTGAAGTTTGATTTTTGATTCGTTAAGCCATGTTATTTTTTTTTAAATGATACTTTAATAGATTAAGTAAATTTGATGATGGTTTTACGACCAATGAAAGGCGTAGGGGTGAACACTTTCATCATGGGCTTTGACCAAATAGTTGTACTATACTCATACCGTTTGAACTAACAACATACAAAGATGTTTTGAATCGAGCAATTAGGGTTGAGCAAGACATTTTGGAGCATGGCATACAATAAGTGCCTCACCACAAGAGAGTAAAGCCCACTAATTACTAGGACAATCATACTAGCGATAGCGGGAAGTGAAGAAATTTCACTCAACTAGGTAGTTCTCGAAATCAAGGTGATCAAAGCCCTTGTGCTACTTGTGGAAAACTTCATGGTTGTCGTTGATCGTAAAATAGGAGCATATTTTCTTTGTGGAAAAATGGAACACATGGCACGTGATTGCCCCAAGATGAGGAATATTCCTACGGATAGTAGGATATGTTAAATGTGTGGACAACCAAGACACATCACACACAATTATTCTATGTGGAGGAATGCTCCTTCCATCGGTAGGCCCCAAGGGAATCCATAAAAATAAAGTGCAAGTGGGAAAGTTTTTGCAATGATGAAGGAGGATGCAGAGGCACCTAACGCAGTTGTTGCAGGTAATATTTCTATTGCCTAAGAATGTGCTTATGCGTTATTTGATTATGGTTCTACGCATTCTTTCATTTCAATTGAATTTGCAAAGAAGCTTGATGTGTTACCTGACCCTCTTGAATGTGAATTGCGTGTTGCTACTCCTACTAGCGATTTCTTAGTTGCTCATCGTGTGTTCAAGAGATGCGTGCTTTGAATTAATAATGTTGAAATGCCTGTGGATCTAGTGGAGTTAAATATTCAACATTTCGATGTTATTATAAGGATTGATTAGTTATTTACATATCGTGCTACTGTTGACTATTTTTTGAAGAAAGTGATCTTTAAACTTCCAAATCAACCCAAATTCTCTTTTTTGGGAGGTTGTCAAGACACTTTTCCAATGTTGATCTCCACTTTACAAGTAAAAACTTTTGAGAAAAGGTTGGTATGGTTATCTAGCTTGTGTAGAAGACACTAGTAAGGTTATAGGGAAGTTAGAGAATATTCCTGTTGTTAGAGACTTTCCAAGTGTGTTTCTTGAAGATTTACCAGGTTTGCCTCTTGATAAAAAAATTGAGTTTTATATTGAATCGATGCCTGATATAGCACCAATCTCTAAGGCACCATATCTAATGGCAATCGCTGAATTGAAAAATTTGAAAATGCAACTACAAGAGCTTTTGGATAAGGGTTTCATCAGACCTAGTGTTTTCCCTTGGGGAGCTCCTATTCTATTTGTGAAAAAGAATGATGGTAATATGAGACTTTGTATAGACTACCGAGAACTTAACAAGGAACAATCAAAAATAAATATCATTTACCTCGAATTGATGATTTATTTGATCAACTTTAGGGAGCTCAGGTATTTTCTAAGATCAACCTTTGTTCTGTATATCATTAGTTGAAGATAAAAACAAATGTTGCACCTAAAATTGCTTTCAGAATAAGATATGGCCATTATGAATTTCTTATAATGCCTTTTGGATTAACGAATGCGCCTGCTGCTTTCCTGGACTTGATGAATAGGGTGTTCATGGAGTATTTAGACAAATTTATCGTGATGTTCATTGATGACATCCTAGTGTATTCAAAAAGTTTGGAGGAACATGAACAACACTTGAGGATTGTCTTGCAGACTTTGTATGAAAAGAAGTTGTATGCCAAATTTAGTAAATGTAACTTATGGCTTGATCATGTAGAAATCCTTGGTCATGTGATCTCGAAGGATGGCATATTAGTAAATCTAAAGAAAGTTGAAGTAGTTGTTCAATGGAATCGCCCTACCAATGTTTTGGAAATGAGAAGTTTCCTTGGGGTAGCAGGCTATTATAGGCGATTTGTGGAGGGGATTTCTAAAATTGCTAGTCCACTTACTCGCATAACTTAGAAGGGAGTTAAATTTGTGTGGTCAAATCAATGTGAGCATAGCTTCCAGGAGTTAAAGCGATGACTGGTGCCAACTCCTATACTAACTCTACCTTCTAGAATTGGTGGCTTCATAATTTATTGTGATGTGTCTAAATAGGGCTTGGGTTGTGTTCTCATGCAAAAAGATAAAGTTGTTGTCTATGCCTTTAGACAGTTAAAATCACATGAAAAGAACTACCCCACCCATGATCTAGAGTTAGCAGCGGTTGTGTTTGCCTTAAAGATATGGTGACACTATTTGTATGGTGAAAAATGTGAAGTTTTTACTAATCATAAGAGTCTAAAGTATATATTTACTCATAAAGAACTAAACATGAGGCAAAGAAGATGGTTAGAACTTCTAAAGGATTATGACTTGTCTATCAATTATCATACATGTAAGGCTAATGTGGTAACAAATGTCTTTAGTTGTAAGTCCTTTGGAAATATGGCAACTTTGCTCACTCTTCAAAAACCTATTCTTGAAGATATGAGGAAGTTGGACTTAGAGGTATTAGTCCATTAGCTTGGTGCTCAATTAACCAACTTTCAAGTACAACCGACATTGATTGACAAAATTAAAGCTAAACAAAATGAAGAACCTCAATTGCAGAAATTCAGAGAAGGTGTGGAAGTTGGAAGATAAGCAAATTTTGGTTTACACATAGATGAGTCCTTAAGGTTTCGCAGTTGGCTATGTGTTCCTAATGACTTAGAGCTGAAAAGGGAGATCCTGCAGGAAGCTCATAGCATCTATTCATCCTGGGTAAAAGAACACTTCAAGTGCCATAACTTAGCACAAAGGGACACTTAAGTGCCACATTTTAAGAAAAATGGGACACTTGAGTGCCACCTCTGGCAAAGCCGGCCGGAAATTTTACATGGCAATTAAATATTAATATTTTTCACCGAGGTGGCTTGCCGAAGAGCTGACTCAGCTCTAATTCACCCAAAACGACGTGGTTTCTATAGTTGGCCAAAATAGAGCTCTTAAATTTGAGATAGCTAGTATAAACACCTAGAGGGGGGTGAATAGGTGCACAAACGATTTATCGAGATACAGAAGCGTTTCTTGGCAAATGATAGAAAAGAAATTCTCTCTTGATTAACAAAATGAAATACGATCGAGGTAGAGAGAGTGAGGAACAGAAAATTGAACACAGGATTTATAGTGGTTCGGCTTATTCCAAGCCTACGTCCACTCTTCCGCACTGACAGCCCACCGGCTGGATTTCACTATGATCAAAAGAAAAGTTACAGCACAGCTTTCCCTTGATTCCACAGTGTAGATGTTCTACCACACCTCCTCAAGGTTTCTCACAAATATAGACTCTCTTTTGTATACAAGTATTCGCTCAAAGGAATTGTCTAAATAAAAAGAAGCTTCAGACTTTGGAATTCTTCTATCGCGCACACCTTGAACAGCTAAGAACGTCTTCCTTATATACTCCTTTATGCCATCATACCCGTTGGCACTTACCAAAGGAATTCCTCCAATCTACCCGTTGGACGGAATCAATTAGGAAGATTGTTCGAGCTATTAAAGGAACGTGTTGATAGCCCATCAATCCTGTTCGCCCATACAATCAGGATCTCGGTTTCTATAAGTAGAACCTTCCAATAATATTTAGACAATCATCGAATCTTCAATCATTGAATCAATCTTGATCAATCAAAGGATTCTGTTACGTCTTTTCCAGCCACGAGATCTTCTCCAGATGATAAGGTTAAATCCTTAACGAAACATCCAGTTCTGGATAAACTTTCTTCAACGGATTAGAGACTGTCAATGAGGATAGACTTTGAGTCTTGAGTCTGGCTGTCCGGAAGTCTTCAGACTTTAAATATCAGAGTCTGCAAGCCTTCAGACTAGACTGATAGAAACATTTTGTCAACTTCAAAATACGTCAAGAAGATTTCTCCAACAATCTCCCCATTTTTGATGGTGACAAAACTTTCCTGCAGATTTGGATAACTATGACCTGCAAAACATTTCTCAAACACATATGCATATCTTATAGAGATAAATGGCTAAAAGAATAACACTAGAATATGCAACCACAGAAAATAGGTTAGTCTAATATATGAAAAGCCATTCATAAGATATTAATACTAGTTAATAGAAGCAGTCAAGTCCAAGTCTAGTTCAGTTCTCATCCAGACACAAAACAAAGTCAAACAGAGTTTAAACAACAAAACAACAAACAATCCAACAAACAGTTAAAAGTTTAATGATTGAAAGTTTGATCAAATCTTGCATCTCTCCCCATTTTTGTCATCATTAAAAAGGATGAGATGAAGTCAAGATTGCTTGGGAACGCGGACAAGCTGGAAATCTTCCATAGACTGAACGATGCCTTCTAGCCTTTTGAAGTCTTCCTTCAGTTGTGCAATCTCCTCACCCTTGGCATTGGCCTGAATCTGAACAGAGAGGGCTTGCATTTCATCATTCAATGAACAGGAAGAAGCTTGACCTTCATTCTTCAAGCTTTGAACCTCGCATCCCAAGGCATAAATTTGACCTCGCATCTCCAAGAGAATTATCCATGATTTTGCGAAAATTTGCTCCATTATCAGTCTGAGTACTTGCTTCGGCTCGATCTGATGGAGTAAATGCAGACGATGGTAGATCAGCATAATCTCGCAGGTTTGGCGATGAAGCTTCATGACCTTCTTCTGGAAATTGAGATGTAAAAACATCCTCTGGGTCTACAGGTGAGCGACTGACTCCTTCACTTGCATCAGGATATGAAGACTTCACTCCTTTCTCCTGATCTCCCCCTGTTTCCATGCCTACAGATGGAGAAGAGATTTCCTCAGGTTCTCCTTCTTCTCTTCTTTCTTCTTCAGGTCTTTCCTCCTCTGCTTTTTGATCAGCTTCTCTTTCTTCTTCATCCTTCTCCTCTGCTTCTTTCGTCATTTGTTCCGATCCTTTCTGTGGAACAGGACGACTTAAATTCTTCAAAGCCATTACAGAGATGGTGATGTCTTCGTCATCATCTTCGTCCTCAACGAGGAGAGCTCTTCTTCTCTTGGATGGAGCAGCCATGGGCTCCTTCCCTTTTCTTTTAGCAGCAGAAGAGAGTTGATGAGATTTGGTAGGAGTCTTCTCCTTGAACTTCTCCAATTCCTTGCTCAGTTCCTTCAGACGCATTTTGGTCACCATTTTCAGTCCTACCACCATATGATCGCATGGTCGAACACAAAAGATTTGTGGAGGCTGAATATTCAGATGTCTGAATAACTTCGTAACAAGGCTTGGGTAAGGGAGTTGACCTCTGTCCTTCATCATTGCTCTATACATGTGAAACATAACAGTGTGAGGGAGAGAAAACATTTTTCCAAAGAGAATGGCATACATCAGCTTGGCCTCTGAACTTGAAACATCAGTCTTGGAAGTTGATTTAGGTCGGAGGCAATTAATCACAATCTTGTGAAGCAAGATGTTGAATGCACTCATCCTTAAATAGGTGATCTTCTCATCTGTTCTCCTGTCCTTCACCAGTTCAAGTGTGGCTCGAGCAATGGAAACTTTACTTGGTTGATATCTTCCTCTTTCAACTCCTAACACATCTACCAGCATATTCATATCCACAACATAATCTTGGTCTTTAACGCTGAAGGAGAATCTATTCGCATCCAAAAAGCTAAGATTTGAATAGAAATATGCAGTTAATTCAGCATAAGCCTCTGTATTGTCAGAACAGAACTTTTCAAGTTGAAGATGATTGAACTTTTCCCTCAAGTTCACATTCACAGCATCCAGAAAATCAAAATCCACACTCCTAGGGTTTATTACCCCACGCTTCAACAATTTCAAGTACAGATCCTTTTGTTCCTTTGATCTGAACAAATCTCCCCGTTTTCCTTGAATTTCAGCCGCAATACCCATTTTCGGTTGAAATAGATTGTACAAATTGTCATCATCATTTCCATCTACAGGATTCGGCCCCCAGTCACGAGGATCACTTGGGATATTCGCAAGGGTTTCCTCAGCCACCCCTTTAAGAGCAATTCCCAAACTTTCCATTTTCCGCAGAAAGATATATTCGTTCCTATATCATTTGTCTTTAAGAAAGTCATTAACATAGTTCAAAGGAGTACGAGTTCCTTTTAAGGCACGATATAGCTTGTAAATAAAAGCGGGCTTTTGAACTCTTACGGGGTCTGCATCCTCGATGATTTCTTCCTGTTGTTGATGATCAACGCCTTGAGGACTAGATGGTGGAGAATAATGCTGCTGAGAATGTTATGGGCTCGCTTGCTATTCTGGATTCACTTCTTCCTCAGTAAGATCGAAGTGCGTAGGCCCCTCACTCATTCGCTGTGGTCCCCTGCTTGCGATTCTCGAAGACTTTCTTGAAGATGACATCTTTCTCAGTTTTTGGAAGATTCGTTGCTTGACTTTCCCAGGAAAGATGACAACTTTTTGAAGATTAAACAAAGAAGACAAACGGGAATGGAGGATCGATGCTTTCTAGGGTTTTTGAGAGTGAAGTGAAGAGGAATCGACAGTGCATGATCGGTTAAAAAGAGAAATAAACGAACCGTCACAAAGGAAATAAAAAAAATGCATTTTTAAAATAATTGTCTTCTTCCGCAAAAATAGCCATTTCAAAAATAACTTCCTTTTTGAAAATGAAACGATGCAATATTTACGTCGATTAAATATAGCAATAACTAAAACACAGTCTAACGATCGTACCTTTTCAAGATGAGATTAAGGAGAGAAAGACTTACAGTCTGACGGTCGTACCAAGACTATCTTTCAGATAAAGTCTTGTAAGTCTAAGTCTGAAAGTCTTTAGACTTTAATATCCTCATACCTCAAAATGTTGAGTCTGGAACGGATAGATTCAAATTGATTTTTCTCCAAAGGCTTTGTGAATATATCCACCAGTTGATTCTTTGAGTCAACAAATTGAATTGAAATATCTCCATTTTGAATATGGTCTCTAATAAAGTGATGTCGAATCTCTATATGCTTTGCTCTTGAATGGAGAATTGGATTTTTGGTGAGGTTGATAGCACTAGTGTTGTTGCAATTAATCTCCGTGCATGAGTCTTCAATTTCAAAGTCTCTTAGTTGTTGTTTTATCCATAGAATTGTGAACAGCAGCTTCCAAGAGCTACATACTCTGCTTCTATTGTTGAAAGAGACACAGTGCTTTGTTTCCTTGAAAACCAAGACACTGTCCTGTTTCCAAGCAACTGGCAAGTTCCCGAAGTGCTCTTTCTATCAACTTTGCAACCGGCCAGATCTGCATCTGAATATCCCAGAAGATTAAAGTCTCCCTTCTTAGGATACCAAAGACCGATGCTTGATGATGAAGCAACGTATTTAATGATGCGTTTCGCAGCACTGAGATGAGATTCTCTAGGATCTGATTAAAACCTAGTACAGATGCAAACACTCAACAAAATGTCAGGTCTAGAAGCAATAAGATAAAGAAGTGATCAAATAATGCTCCTGTACAGCTTTTGATCAACTTTCTTCCCTTCTTCATCTTTGTCTATCTTTAAAGAACTTGACATTGGTATGTTGGTCTTTTTGCACTTCTCCAGTCCAAACCTTTTGACAAGATCATTAACATATTTTTCTTGATAAATAAAAGTTCCTTCTTTCAATTGTTTTACTTGAAGACCAAGAAAGAATGTTAACTCTCCCATCATACTCATTTCAAACTCATCCTGCATAGACGTGGAAAATTTCTTGCACAGACTTTCATTAGAGGATCCAAAAATAATATCATCCACATATATTTGAACAAGTAAGAAACTTTTGTTTTCCTTTTTGATAAATAAAGTCGTATCTACTTTACCTTTGACAAAAGCATTTTGTATTAAGAACTTACTTAATCTATCGTACCAAGCCCGAGGTGCTTGCTTTAAACCATACAAAGCTTTTTTCAGTCTGAAGACTGAGTCTGGCTTCTTTGGGTCTTCAAACATTGGTGGTTGTTCCACATAAACTTCCTCATGGATAAATCCATTTAGGAAGGCGCTTTTGACGTCCATTTGGAATAACCTGAAATTCTTATAACAAGCAAACGCAAGTAATAGTCGAATAGCTTCTAACCTTGCCACTGGAGCGTAAGTCTCATCATAGTCTATTCCTTCTTCTTGCGTATATCCCTTGGCCACGAGTCTTGCTTTGTTTCGTACGACTTTTCCTTTCTCATTCATCTTGTTTCTGAATACCCATTTAGCTCCAATAACAGTTTTACCTTTTAGTTTGGATGTCAATTTCCAGGCATCATTAATGTTGAACTGTCTGAGCTCTTCTTGCATAGCTTCAATCCAGCTTTCATCAGATAAAGCTTCTTCTATGCTCTTTGGTTCAATTTCAGAAACGAGAGCCACAGCACTAGACTCTTCTCGCCTTTTGGATCTGGTGCGAATTCCTTCATTAATTTCACCAATTATAAGATCTTTGGGATGACTGGACTTACGCTTCCAGTTACTTATTGATTTGTCTGGTTGATGATCTCTTTCTTTATTTGGATCTTCACTAACAACCTGATGTTGGTCTTCCAGAGTCTGAGATGCTTCTTGAGTTGTAAGCTTTGGAGAGTCTGGAGCAGGTTCAGACTCTTCTTGATGAGTTTGACTTGATTCATCTTGCGTTGAGTCTTGAAATTTGACATTCATTGACTCCTCCATAGACTGGCTCTTCTTGTTATAGACTCTGTAGGCTTTGCTTGATGTAGAATATCCAAGGAAGATACCTTCATCCCCAATACTCTGTGTTCTGGTTGGTCCGAAGAGATCCATATGCAGCAACTGTAGTACATGGTTAGTAGAAACATGATTCATTGGCTTAAATGAATTTCTTACCTGCTTTCCCAGAATACATGGAGTGCATGGATCAGTCTTTTGGTATGGCAATTTGGGTAGACCTCGAACTAGCTGCCTTGATGAGATTTTGGCTAATTGCTTCATGTTGACATGACCAAGCTTTTTGTGCCATAAGCTTGCTTCATCTTGAATTGAGATAAGACATTGCGATTCATTTGGTTTCACATCCAGAAAATAGATATTTCCATGTCTTCGACCCATGAAAGACTGAGTAGAGTCTTTACTGATTCCAGAACATGTTCCTTCTTGAAAGAAGATCTTGAAACCAGTATCACACAATTGACTAATGCTGAGAAGATTGTAATTGAGTCCTTCCACTAAGGAAACATTACTTATTGTGAGACTTCCAATTTTTACAGTTCCAAATCCCACAATACTTCCTTTGATGTTTCCTCCGAATGAAACTTTTCCACCATTAACTTGAGCAAGCTTTATAAAACAATTTGAGTCTCCTGTCATGTGTCTTGAGCATCCGCTGTCAAGACACCACTTTACCTGTTTCTTGACGGAGACCTCAAATTCACTGTCTGAATCTGATCCAGAGTCTGAGTCTGATTGTGCCATCAGACATAGATTGGCATATTCATTGTCACTTTCTTCACACTCTGTATCACTCCAGGTCTCGGCTTTGAGAGCTTTTCGAAATTTTTCAGCTTTTCCTCTCTTCTTCTTCAGAAGAGGACAGTTGGGTCTGATGTGTCCATTTTTCTTACATTCAAAGCAAACTACATCTTTATTTGGTTCCTCATCATCAACAGACTTGGTCTGCTGTCTTTGAAAGCTTTGTTTCTTTGAGTTGAACCTTCTTCCTTTTCTATTCAGTTTTCTGAATCTTCTTATCATGAGAGCAAGCTCCTCATCGTCCATATCATCTTCAGAATCTGTATCATCAAAATCATCATTTGATTTTAATGCAATGGACTTCTTACCTTTTGGATCTTCATCTTCATTGATCTGTTCCACTTCATAAGACTGAAGAGTTCCAATCAGCTTGTCGACAGATAGTGGCATAATTCTTTGTGTCTCTCTTATCGAAGTCTTTATGTGATTCCAATCCTTAGAGAGTCCACGCAGTAGCTTGTTTACCTTCATGGGATCAGAAATTCTTTGTCCTTGATTCTCAAGACCATTGACAATATCTGTAAAACGGCTAAACATGTCAGTTATAGATTCTCCTGGTTTCATTTTGAAGGCTTCATATTGACCGAGAAGAATGTTAATTCTGGTTTCCTTCACTCGATCTGTTCCTTCATAAGTGATATGCAATCTGTCCTAGACTTCTTTTGCTGTAACACAAGAAGATATTCTATTATATTCAGTTGGTGACAAAGCACAATATAAAGAGTAAATTGCTTTTGCATCGAGTGCTTGTCTCTTGTTTATCTCTTCCTGAGTCATTCCGCTGGTCTCAACAGTTTCTTTCCCTCTTTCAGAAACTGATGCAGCTGTAGGAGTAATTCCTTTTTCTACAACATCCCATTCCAGAGGATGCTTTGATCGTAGGAAAGCTTTCATCTTGTTTTTTCAGATATTGTAATCCTTTCCATCAAAGTAGGGTGGTCTGGTATTGCTTTGCCCTTCCATCAGCCCTGGCGCTAGCATACTAGCCATGGATCTTTAACTCTGAAGTAAAACACTTCAAACAAAGTGAGTACACAGGCTCTGATACCAATTGAGATAGCTAGTATAAACACCTAGAGGGGGTGAATAGGTGCACAAACGATTTATCGAGATACAGAAGCGTTTCTTGACAAACGATAGAAAAGAAATTCTCTCTTGATTAACAAAATGAAATACGATCGAGGTAGAAAGAGTGAGGAAGAGAAAATTGAACACAGGATTTATAGTGGTTCGGCTTATTCCAAGCCTACATCCACTCTTCCGCACTGACAGCTCACCGACTGGATTTCACTATGATCAAAAGAGAAGTTACAGCACAGCTTTGCCTTGATTCCACAGTGCAGATGTTCTACCACACCTCCTCAAGGTTTCTCACAAATATAGACTCTCTTTTGTATACAAGTATTCGCTCAAAGGAATTGTCTAAACAAAAAGAAGCTTCAGACTTTGGAATTCTTCTATCGCGCACATCTCGAACAGCTAAGAACGTCTTCCTTATATACTCCTTTATGCCATCATACCCGTTGGCACTTACCAAAGGAATTCCTCCAATCTACCCGTTTGACGGAATCAATTAGGAAGATTGTTTGAGCTATTAAAGGAACGTGTTGATAGCCCATCAATTCTGTTCGCCCATACAATTAGGATCTCGGTTTTCATAAGTAGAACCTTCCAATAATATTTAGACATTCATCGAATCTTCAATCATTGAATCAATCTTGATCAATCAAAGGATTCTGTTACGTCTTTTCCAGCCATGAGATCTTCTCCAGATGATAAGGTTAAATCCTTAACGAAACATCCAGTTCTGGATAACCTTTATTCAATGGATTAAAGACTGTCAATGAGGATAGACTTTGAGTCTTGAGTCTGGCTGTCCGAAAGTCTTCAGACTTTAAATATCAGAGTCTGCAAGCCTTCAGACTAGACTAATAGAAACGTTTTGTCAACTTCAAAATACTTCAAGAAGATTTCTCCAAGGCCAAAAAGACGTCATTTTGGCATAATTTGAATTTTAATATAATATAAAAAATTAATTACATAATTTAAAAACATAATAACATAATTTTATTTATTTATATAAAAAAACGGAGGAGGAAGAGGAGGAAGGCAGCCGGCAGTTGAAGGCTAAGCCCTCACCACTGCCACCTCCCCACAATCGCCAAAAGGTGGGGGAGGGTTGACCGGGCCCACCAAGCCTTGGCCGAGGGCTGCTGCCCTACATGCGCTCGCCCCAGATCTGGGCTAGGGTCGTGGCCCTCAGCTAGGGCTCAGCGGCCCCAACTCTCACCATCGGCTGCCTCCCTCCTCCACCTTCCACCCCCACTTTTTTTCCTCCTCATCCTTCCTCCTCCTCAGCCGTTGGCTACCTCCACTCCTCCTCCTTCCCCTCTCGCTTGGACCCTCGCCTAGATCCAGCGAGGGTCGATGGCCCTTGCTTGGTCGAGCCAAGGGCCACTGCCTGTTGGGGGTCACCCCAACAAATGGCAGCCCTTGGCTCGACCGGGTGAGGGCCGTCAACCCTCACCAAATCTAGGCGAGGGCCGCGACACTTGCCCCAGATCAGGGCGAGGGCTTGGGTGCCCTCGCCGCCAATCGATCGGGGTAGCCGACCCCTGGTCAAGGCCTGACGACCCCAGCCGACCCTCCCCCCTTCGTCGCTGGCCCTTGCCGACGGCGGTGGCTAAGGGCTTATCCCTCAGCCACCTCCCTTTTTTAAATTTTTTTAATATTTTTATTTTTTTATAAATGTTTTTAATAAATTTAATTTTAAATTTAATTTAATTAATTTTTATATTAATTTTTTACCATATCAACACCAAAACGATGCCGTTTTGCACTTGCTTCATCGAAAAATTGACACGTCAGCGTTTTGGCCAGATTGGCACTCAAGTGGTTCATTTTGCTCCGATTTTGGCACTTAAATGTTACTTTCGTAAGTTATGGCACTTAAGTTTCACTTTGTGCCAAGTTCTGCACTCCAGGGGTCCGTGTGTCATTCATCTTGAAAGGACCAAAATGTATAGGGACTTGCGAGGAAACTTCTGGTGGGTCAACATGAAAAAGGATGTTGTAAAATTTATCGATCAATGTCTAGTTTGCCAGCAAGTGAAATGAGCATAAAAAATTAGGTGGACTGTTGCAACCTCTAGAAATACCTAAATGGAAGTGGGAGCATATCGCCATGGACTTTGTAGTTGGTCTACCAAAGATGCCAAGTGGTAAGAACGCTATATGAGTGATTGTTGATCAATTGACTAAGTTTGCTCACTTTTTATCATATTGATTCAGTCTTTCAATGAAAGACATGCCAAAGAGATATGTTAATGAGATAGTGAAGCTTCATGGAGTTCCAATAACCTTCGTTTCTAATAGGGATCTTAAATTCATGTCTAACTTTTGGAAGAGTTTGCAAGGAGCATTAGGCGTTAAACTCAACTTAAGTATAGTTTTTCACCTTGAGACAGATGGACAATCAAAGAGAACAATCCTGACATTAGAGGATATGTTAAGATTATGCATAATCAACTTTAGCGGTTCTTAGGATGAACATCTACATTTGGTTGAATTTTCTTATAACAATAGTTATCATTCTAGCATCAAGATGGCACCATTTGAAGCTTTATTGGCCGAAAATGTAGAAGTCCTATTTGTTGGGAGGATGTTGGTGAGAAGAGGCTAACCGGCCCCAAGTTCATTCAACAATCAAAAGAGAAAGTTAGGTTGGTTCAAGAATGTCTCAAAACGGCTCAAAGTCGTCAGAAAAGTTATATGGATCTTAAAATGTGCATATAAGAATTTAGTGTGGGGGATCATGTATTCTTAAAAGTTTCTCCTACGAAGAGCGTAATGAGATTTGACACACATGGAAAGTTGAGTCCAAGATATGTGAGACCATTCTTGATCTTAGAGAGGATCAATGAAGTTGCTTGTAAATTAGCTTTGCCACCGGCACTATCAGGTGTTCATAATGTATTCGATGTTTCTTTGTTACCGAAATATGTGCGAAATCATGATCATGTGCTAGACTTTACTCCATTGAGATTATGAGTGAACTTGACATATGAGGAGCAACCTATTCGTATTGTCGATAAGAAGGATTAGATGCTGCGAATGTGAACTATTCCTTATGTAAAGATACAATGGCAAAACCATACTGAGAGAGAGGCTAGTTGGGAACTCGAGGAGGAAGCAAGATGCAAATATCCTCACTTGTTTGAAAGTCAAATTTTGAGGACGAAATTTTTGTTAAGGTGGGTATAATGTAATAGTCAGACTCTTTTCCCTTAGTGGTGGGGTCTGCTTTGTTTTTAAAAAGGAAACAAAAGAAGGTTTGAAAAGTCAAATATATATATATATATATATATATAAGAGAAAAAAGCATGAACAGTGGTTGGTCACTTTTAAGAGCATGAACCACTTCGGTAGAAAGGGAGAAAAGAAGAAAGGAAAGAAAGAAGAAGAAGAAGAAGAAAAAGAAAATAAATAGGAAGAAAGCAAAGGGGTTTTGGTGCGTGCACATTGCGGATGCCTTGCCAAGCTAACTCGACTCCATAATGCAACGCCCAGTAAGAGATTAAGCCCATCGTTCGTCCAATCGAAGGAATTTACGAGTTAGGACTCAAATTCGAAATTTTGAGAAAATTGAGCGGTGAAGTCCAATTTTGAGTCGTTAAGCCATGTATTTTTATAGAAATTATAATTTAAGGTATTGTGGAGCTGTGGGATTTTACGGATCATGATTTAAACTTACGGTTTGCCCGAAACAAAATTTTGAAGTTTACCACGCGCAGTGAACAGTACGCGTCCAGCAACTTCGGGCCCTTATTTTGTTAGTTTTTGGTTTGATTTTGGGATGATCAAGTTGAGATTATTGTAGTATGTTAGAAGTGCTTACTATTGATTATAAGTATGTTTGGAACGGGGTTCGATAGAGAAAGTTATAGCGTAACTAAGTTTTACGATCAAGTGCCACATTAGGAATGGCTTGAATGATTGTTTTGAGTGTGCGATTTATTAGTACATATGAATAGTTTTGTTAATGTTTAGGCATAATATAGCCGTTTTGTGGTTGACGCTCCCCAACTACCCCCGATCCTTTAGGGTCGCCACATCACTTCCTTTCCTCATCCTGGATGTCCTTTTTCATGATCAATGGACTTCAAGGAATCCATGTGGGGGTTTCATTACACACTTTGTCGGTCTCTACGCAATGTATATGGAGGAAGCGTATCCAACAACTCCCTTTCCTACACTCAAAAATGATGCACACAAAATACACATATAGATAATAACCGAGCTTTTTTTATTTACATAAACTAGATGTACATCGTTAGTCGGTACACCAAAAGGCCGCGGTTTCCTATACCCGACTATACTTAAAAAGTTAACCGACATTTCCATTAGCTATGTACATAGAGTCCATCATTCAGTGCCTTCGTTGTCCTCACCATCCTCGGTCACTCCACACCACTCGATCCCCCGTTGTCGTCATCCCCTGGTGGCGATGGCAATAGCCCTAGAGTATGCCCGTTCCTACAGACATACAGGACAACGTACTCCTGACATACAGGCCTTAAGGGGAGAGCAGGTGTTGATCATCACAATCACCCTCACTCGAACAAAAGTTAGCCCTAGCAAGTCAGGATCCTAATGCTACGTTTGTTCCCATTGTAAATCAATAGGGATCCCGTAGAATGTACCAGGAGGTGTGGGCAGCGGAGGCATCTTTTCTTAGTATGAAATATGTTAGTCCCACAAGGGGTTAGTATGACTACTTAGCAGTTAAAGATCTACTAAACTATGTTATGTAGATCCATCATCATCCGATTTCATGCAAATAACAAAACACATAACTAGAGGAATAGGTATGCATTAAATCAATAGAGTTTTTCAATGCAATGGCATAACACAACAGAACAATCAAACTTTAGAACTCAACAGATTTTTTATTCAATATCGTCATTTCCTAAAGGACTAGTGTTGCATCCCTCCAGGCATATCGCACCCAACCTGGCATCACGAAAACTTCCGGCTCCATATTTCAGTCATGGGGCATCCAGAGCGTGTTACGTTACACCTCTAGGCATCTCGCATCTTACCTAGCATCATGAGGAATCGTCGGGGCTCACCATGTCAATGATTGCCCCTACCCTTTGGAACGTGTATCATCATACATCCGAGCATCCCGACACTCCCGAGGAACCTCTGGGGCTCATCGGTCCCCAGGCATTTAGAGGCATCGCCACTACAATCCTCCAGGCAACTCGACTCTCGGGGCATCGTCGTCCCGAGGATTCAACGGCAGCAATAACACATCAACCATGGTGTAGCAGTCTCAAGATTTTAAAATCAATTCATACTAACATCAATAAAACAATATTTGCTTCGATTTCTAAAGCTCAAACCTGGAATTTAAACTAAAACAACAAACCTTAGGGAATATCGAATACATGATAACCAAATCATTTATGAAATGTAAAGTTTTAAAACACCGGAATAGATTGAGATTTAAATCGTATCATCTTCACTTCTCACGACTCAAATGAAACAAGTTTATCAAAGCGATAAGCGAAGTTTTTGAAGCCAGAACATCGGTGAATCCAAATCTCGGTTTGACCTTGAGGTTTTCAAAACAATTTACAAGTAAAATCTCAATTTTTGGAAGTAATAAACCTTTCTTGAAATATTGTGAGTGGTGCGGCCGATATTAGAAAGTTGACTAATTTTCAAGACTTCTTGTAAAACGTTCACGAGCAACGTTACCCACGACCCATAAACATTAAGAAGTCAGTGTATTAACCAATGTCCAAATTGCAGTTGACTTTAGGGAAATGCATAATCCTCGGCAGTTAGAAATCCTTACACCATCTTTAAGATTCCTCAAAACAAAATTTCTAAAATTCTACCAACATCAAGAATCGACACAACTTCAAATACCGAAATCTCCCTCAACCATAGCTAGTCTTAAAATCCTTCAAGTCGGATGGTCCAAAATTCCAGCTCAAACATTCCTAATCCACTATCGAATACGAGAATTCAAGTACGCCTATATATGGATGCATTTCCTCAAGCAATGACAGGATTACACGATATAGGTTAGTAGACTCCAACTTGCCTTAGGTCCAATCGGCGTTGATGGCAAGCAATTCAGGGAGCTCACGGGTTGCAGATGCGGCTAAGGCGGCTGGACAGCAATAACCGCAACAAGACTCGACTAGCGATGGCTAGGGCATGCGCAAGAAGTAGAACTGGCGGTGATGAAGAATAGTCACTTCTCCGTCCTCTCTTACTCTCGCTCGCTTGCTCATTCCCTCACTCTCTCCCTCGCTCGCTCATTCTCTTTCTCTCTGCCTGCTATTCCGTTCATCTTCGAAGGCTTGCATGTTGACTTCCCTAGTCAACAACCAAAGACACCGGTGGTGGCTCGAAGGCTTGCATGTTGACTTCCCTAGTCAACAACCAAAGACACCGGTGGTGGCAGAAGGGGGCAGGGACAAGTGGGGGGAAACATGGCCTCTCTTTTCGGCTACATGGGGCCTTGACGACCTTTCTTCCAGCTGTTGTCCCCCCTACGTTCCTGTGCTGGCCACTGAGAAGAAGGTTATGTGGCTCTCCAGTCAACCTTTCACCTCTTTGTTGACCCAATTGTCGACCAAATGAAGAGAAGGCTTAGGCAGCTTGGGTGAAAACAGCCCCCATGAAGCAACGCGGCCATTGCTGGCCATGCTCCAGTCAACTGCTCCCTCGGGTTGACTACCAAGCGCACGTCGCGTGAAGGGAGCAACCTGCATGCATGCATGGGGCTTCGGTCTTCATGCAAGCGAGGGGTTAGGCAGGGTCGAGAAATATGTTGGTCTAATGGGAGGAACAGCCGAAGTTAGTGTGATAGATAACTCGTCAACACATCGTTTGAAATGAGCCTCAATCTCGCTAGAAATGTTACGTAGGGATGATCTTCGATGGAACTACAGTTTATTCAATGATCAGATTATTACCAAACGTACTTCTCGGTCCGGCGATGATGATGATGAAACGGTGCCCGAAAAAGGGTGTCAATGACACTGTCCAACAATACTTCCGTCAACCCGTCACACTTTGTTACATACTCGAGGTCCAGCAAAAAATCCAGATGTCACATTACCCAAATTTTATGTTGTTTCTCGCTTATTTGTTAGGATTGCGAGATCTAGGGATCAAATAGTGTGTGTTATTTAATTTTGGAGCATCCCCAGGTGAGTAGTACTAATGTCTTCTTTGGTTTTGTGAAACTCATGTACTAAGGTTAAAATATTGGACATATACTTATGTAGGGAAGTGAGGACCCATTTGTTGTATAAAGATGGATATAGTGTTCGATACTTTTGAGTTATTGTGGGATACTTCGACAAACCTCTCTTGATGGGTTATGCATGTTGTTTTGATACAATTGATTTATGTGATTATGTTATGACTATTGAAAGATGATATATGTTATGTTGAGGAAATTGAATATGTTGTGAACGGATAAAGGATTATGTGATACATGACAACGAAACTTCGTGTGAGTCACCTTGGGGCCTTGTAGTCAAGGGCTAAATGTTACATGGTGACTTGAGTCATGTGGGAGCTACATCTAAGGCCTTGCACTGTTGACATGCGTAGTAAATGGTTAAGTGCTATACAATAACGTAACTTCGTGAGAGCCACCTCTAGGGCCTTGTATTATTACTATATGTGATCAAGGGCTAAGTGCTACATGATAACGTAATTTTATGGGAGCCACCTCTAGGGCCTTTAGTTTAGATATTGAGTGTGAAATGAACCATTGATATGATATAGAATGAGTCTGATTATTGAACCAAATTGGTGATGCCTATATTGTTATTATGGATGAATGAGAAATTTTGCTATTTGATATAACTAGGTTGAGGTAACATAAAACGCATTTTGTTCATGCAAGTTATTATATTTTTGTTTGGCAATAATGAGCCATGTCTTGAGTTTTAAATGTGTAATGTGGAAGTTTGATATACTTTTATGTTATGTACTACTCACTAAGTTATGGTTGCTCATTCCATTCATCTTCAATGTTTTATAAGTCCTAGGGTTAGCAACAAGTAGGACGAGAGCGCTGCTAGGAAACTTTTGGGAGTTTATTGTGGGGTATGGCGTAAGGAGTTGGTTATATAGTTGTTGTAAGTTTGTTTGGTTGGTTGAGTTCTGACTTTACATATTCTTTTTAGTAGACTATAGAAATTATGATATGTAACCAAACTATTGGCTTATCTGATATGTATATGTATTTGTAGATAAACATTTTGTTACCAAGTAGTTGGTTATATTTGATGTTGCGTCCTTCATGAGGAAGGATGACCATGTCATCATCTTTTTCTTGTAATTTTGAGGTGTGACAAATATAATATTGTAAACCAAGGACAACCAAAAAGTATCTTGAACAATGCTTCAATATAATATTGACAATTTTCATCGAAAATCGTTGATATGATGATTTGCCATGCAGAAAGGCCAACAATAATTGGGCTATCATATTAATAATTTTTGGGGAAAATTGATTAGAATGTCTATTTTAAAATTTTATGCAAAGATTTGAGACAAAACTGGCAAAATTTAAAAATTTGCAAATGAATTGACATATGTACAATAGGTTTAAGATACATTGAATGAAAAAAGTTATTTTGACATCCTTAAAATTCAACCCTATTCAGAATCCAATAAGGGGGTTTACTTCTATCAGTACGCAATTAGTAGAATTAGACTTTAAGTTGATATGTGAACTATTCAAGAGTGTTAAACCTATTAGGAAATACAATTTAGGATTTCGATGTGCACGACTAGAGAACTCAACCATGAATGATGATTCGACCATAAAGAGATTGTGACATCCCAAATTTTAGACCCTGTTTTTTATTGAATAAATCGAGCTTTTCATTGACGCATTTATAGAGATGCTCTCAGAGTTGATCACTCTCGAGATAACTAGACTATCTGAGAAAACCATTAAGGATTTTAAAGCAAATAGACTTGAGAATTCAACCAAGAATCGGCTGCTCAACCGTGTTCATCTGCTGAGATCATTACAGCACAGACGTAAATTGATTAAAGATTAGAGATAGGTCGGTTTGACAGATATGTATGGCTAATCGTGAGTGACACCACTAAATTGGAAAATTCTCGTCGGCTAGCACTAGACTAAATTCTCTATCATTTTGGTTCCCTATGTCTGTATTTGAATTCTCAAGATTTTACGATAATCGAGAGTCGTCAATATGTCGAGTGGGTTCATTGTGGTTCGAAGAAAATCGACCACATGTCGTTTGTACTGAAAAGTTCTAAAAACTATTCGGTAGTCTAAGTCACGCTAAAAACGTGCCGAATGAAAATTAACCGCCAATTCAAGTAACATCGAGTCAGTCTCAAAAGATTTTTTTGACGCCCAACACTTTTTGGGAAAAAGTCGTCGCATGGTCATTTTTATGGAGAACAAGCCGAGGATTAGTTTTGGAGGCAAAATTGAGATGCAAGATGGTTCTTGGATGAGGAAAATTATTAATTGAGGCATTGAGGTACCAATTGAAATTATGGGAATCAATTGAAAGTGAATCAAGAGAGAATTGATGTACAATTGAGTCCATCCTCCTCCAAATTCGTGTACCCCCACCAAGCCACAATCGTTGGACCATTTCGGCTTCTAGAAGAGGTGCATGTGTGGCTCAATGAAAGCCAAGGGATTTTACTTGGTCAAGAAGGATTTTGGGAGATTTTTTTGTGGAAAAATTGGACCAAGGGCCCCTTATCCCGATCCTCACTCATCTCTCTCTTATCCTCTCTCTCTCTCTCTCTCTCTCTCTCTCTCTCTCTCTCTCTCTCTCATTACCGTCCATCACCCTCTCCTCTTCATTTTCAAAACCCTCGAGCCAACAAGAAGACCGGCAGAAGGAGCTGCAGCCGTCGCACACCTCCACCCGTGTCGTCGCCAGTTTCTGCTCCAGCTAACCTCTCGCCAAAGATTTGAGTAAAAAAGTAGACTTCCCGGATGAACTAGCAAACGAGCCACCTATCACCATGGCGAGGACATCTAGACCGTTCCAACGAGCCCAACCTCGACCCGAATAGAGCCATCGGCCGCCCTGTATGGCTGTCGCAAGCCGCCAATCCGTCTGTCCGCCTAACAGCCTGCACAGTTTCGCTCATTTCACGTTTTCTTCTGGTTTTCTCCCATTTTGACCCTTCCTCCACCCATACCAACCACCAGCAGGTCTTCCTCAACCCCCAAGTGTAATTGCTGGCCAATCCCTCATTAGAGCTCCAACCAAGCCTGTTCAGCTTTGTTTCTCCTTTGGTGGCCAGTTTTCCAAGTTGCAGAGGGAGTCCGAATTTGTGGCTGCTGTTTCAGCCTTGGGATCGCCTTGGATTGTTGTGGTTGAGGTTCTTGAGCCTCCTCGCCACCGTCCATCAGCCACATGCCATCCTCAAGCCGCCGAACCATTGCCACTCGCCGTTTCCGCACCAAACCACTGCTGGTTCTAACTGCTCAGCTCAAGAGCAGAAACCTAGGGATAGCAAGGGTTTTTGGTCTTCGAGGCCTATTTTAGGTGTCTTCCTGGCCTCGCTTGGTGTCGCCGCTTCAAGGTTTATTGACCACCTTGATGTCGCCTTCGCCGTGGACTCACCGGAACGCTAAACCAATGAGTTTTGCTTACTAATGTCTTCTTAGTTTGCTAATGATGCTTAAAGGTTGATTAGATTTAATTAAGTTCAATTAGGTGGTTATATTAAAGTAGATTAGTGATTATTAGATAATTATGATGCGTGTTAGGCGATTGGATTGAGCATTTACCAAGTAGACATATACTAGTATTTATTGAATGCATCTCGAGATTTTTCCAGACCCTTATTGGGCTTCAATTAGGCATTACAGGCATAAATTGGATTTATTGTATTTATTTATTAATTTTTGAAAGCATTTATTAATATTTTTATGTTTCGGAAATTAGATTGGGATGGTTGATGACCGAAATTCTATGTAGATTGTCATGGTGTGGTCCGTTTATTTAATTGAGCTTTAGTTTGTACTAAAATGAATTATTTGTGATTATGAGATTATTTTCCTGAATTAATTTTGGTAATTAATTAGAAAATAATCGGGCATCGATTGACAGCGCGAAAAATATTTTGGTGGACTATATAAAATGGTGGGATTTATGGAAAGAAAATTATTGTATTTTGGCTGAGGCTGACCATGTACCCACACAATATTTTTATCAGAAATGATAAAAATGGTGATTTGATTAAATGATCAATTTTTAGCATACTATGAAAGTATGGCTGGCAGCTTCTGATGAGCTATAGTATACTATATTTATAATTACGGTAGCTTCTAATGAGCATAAATAGTATATTATATGAGTATAATTGCAGCAACTTCGGGTAAGCATATATAATATACTATATCTGGAATTGAGGCAGCTTCTGGCAAGCATAAATCTATAGTATATTATCTCAGTAATTGAGGCAGCTTCTGGTAAGCTATACTACCTATTATCGGCTTATAATAAGCAGTCTTGTGTATAATCAGACTTATAGGTAATATTGATTGAAACGGCCGAGGAATGGTCATCGTTGACATGTAATTGACTTGGTCGATTGATCGATGATTCGATCTGATTGATGTGATGTGATGTGATGTAATCTTGTATATTTGATATATATATATATATATATATATACTAACTTATAGGAATGAACTGAGGCCAAGGTAAGTCCTTTGACCCGTGTTTGCATAGGTAACTCGGATAGCATATTGGTTTACTAATCGGATCTTAGGGGTAGAACTTGTTGAGACGCAATCTCATCTTGGTTGTGAGACAACATTTCAGGACCCTGATGAGGAGCCTAAGGAGAAAGAACTTGAAGAGGAGTACTTTGAAGGAGAACCCTGAGGATGATCCATAGTAGGATCTTGATAAGGAGTGAGACTCCACTCCTGTCTAATGACTTTTGTTGTGGAACCTGTTTGAGTAGAAACCAACCTCTTAGTATGGCTTGTATATGTATATATATGACTGAGTTGTTATATATGTAAATAATGGTGTTGGTTTTCAGGTTCAAGTTTTTAGTCCTACTTGTCTATCACATTGCTTTATTGTCTGGGGATTCTTATTATATGCTTCCACATGCATAATAAGAAAAAGAAAGGATCAACAATGTGTCCTGGAACGTCGCTATTTAATGGACTCAGGTAAGGGAAGGGTGCATGTCCGAGGATCGGGGCATGACAGAGATGATAGACAATCTTATGCCACTTCAGATTTATCCATAAATGGTTATAGATCAATTTGAAAATAGTATATAATTGGATTGCGGGTGATTTTGCATGATTATTATATTAACTACGAATGACCCTAAACCAATTCCAAATGATCATATGCTTCAGAAGAAGTAATTGACTTCTTACGATCACATGACAACTGAAGATTATCCATGAATTGAAAAAACTCAAACATGGGTGGATATCGAATCAATCATGGGTTGAACTCACAAAATCTCTAAAGGCCGCCTGTTGGTTTTAATTATGCTAAGTTGCATTTGATAGATTTTAACTATAAATTCTAGTCTAGTTAAGGATATCAAATTTTAGAGGATTAAGTGACTATCATTGGACATTGCCTCATCAAATTGCTTAATTATCGGTAAATCTCAAATTCTTGGATAAGTGAAATCGGGCTAGAAATTGAAAGCCCAATGGGCTACACGCCCAAGTTAGGCCCAAATTAAATGAGTCAAGCCCAAATAGAAGCCCTATGTGTGTGAATGGTGTGCCAAAACTTGGCACCGGAGGACATCTAAGTGTCAAAAATTTGAAAAGGTATACTTAAGTGCCAAAATCGGAGCAAAATGAATCAATTAAGTTCCAATGGCGAGAAAATTAGACCTAAGTGTTGACGTGTCATTTTTCCAACGAGACAACTGCAAAATAACATTATTCTGCCCATTGACATGGAAAGGGAAGCCAAAAAAAGATGTCATTTTGCCTTAGAATTGAATTTTTATATAAATATTAATTAAATTGGATTTAAAACTAAATTTAATAACAAAAAAAAGGCCAGAGCATATCACAAAAGGCGAGGGTCGTGTAAGCCCTCATTGCCGCCTCCCCACCATTGTCAACAAGGGCCAACAATGGTGGGGCTAGGCTTAGCTAGGGCAACCGGACCTTGGCTAGTGGCCAGCACCGGCTTACGGACTCTCACCACCAGTCGGCCAAGGTTGTTGATCCCTGACTAGGGCCCAGCGGCCAACCTTCCCGGCAGCGAGGGCTGAGTCCTCATCTTCTGCCTCCTCTCCTTTTAAAAAAATAAAAATTTTAATTTAATTAATTTTTTATTGAAATTGCCACTTATGCGAGTTATATTATTAAAAAATTACCATATAGGATTTAGTGTTCCATTTTAAAAGAAAAAAGTGACACGTAAGTGTCATTTTTGTAACTTTTTGTACTTAAATGTCCCATGTGCCAACTTTTAGCACTCTAGGTGTACTTTTGCTAGAATTCTGTAATACTTTTGCACTCAATCAAAATAGAAGACAAATTAGCAACAGTAATATTAAATTAATGTACTTTATTTTAGTATAATTTATTAATACTTATATTAATTTCAAATGTCAATACAACGATTGGAATAGATTTGAATCGTCATGATGACTCTGACTTATTTAAGAATAAGTGAGAAGTCATTTGTTATTAAGCATCCTGATCACATATATATACATATATATATGACATATATATTTATCAAAAGTATCTTGATCATATTTAAGTTCCGACATGGCTTGTGCTTGTATGGTTTCGTTTGAAGTAAAGTTGTTGATTTCCCTATTTACCTATCATATATCATGTTTTGAGATATATATGTATCAAAAGTACCCTGATCATATTTAAGTTGCGACATGCTTTGTGCTTGTATAGTGTCGTTTGAAGTAAAGTTGTTGATTTCCTTATTTACCTTTGATATGTCATGTTTTGAGTCATCACAAAACTTGTCTCCATTGATTGAAATTCAAAGAATAAATTTCGGTGAAAGGTATTTCATCGTGGGAGAAATTCCAATGGAACAATAAGTCCATTTCAAAAAAATGTTACATTCATTTTGTTTATATTAGGGTTAAGGGATGTTTGATGGGCATGCCCATAATCGGCTAATCATCTATACTATGAATAATGAAAGCATTCCTTCTACTTTAAAGGGGTCGCAATCCTTTTTTCTTCCCTTAATACCGACAATATTTATTATAGAATTCTGTCAGTAGGGAAATGCATAAAATTATCACTTTTTTGTCTCTCACATACTTCGATTTTAAAATTTAAATCTTTTCTATCTTGTATACAACCTTAACCAAAAATTTTAAATACATATTTTGTACTTTCCACATTTATGTGTACATTTTTTTTAATATTGTATAAAAATTTCTCTAAGTTATTTAATAATTCACATATTTCACAATAAAACGATATTACAAAGTCTTTCAAATACATATTTTGTACTTTCCACATTCATGTGTATAATTTTTTTTTTCATATTGTATAAAAAAATTTCATTAAGTTATTTAATAATTCACAATAAAACAATATTACAAAATCTTTCAAATGTTCATTTTTGCATACATACAACATGTGCGCACCTTTTCTAGTAGACATATAAATAGATAGATGAACACTGTTATGTCGTGGCAATGGACAGAGACCCAGTTACCATGACCTCGTTATCTAAAGGCGTGTTAAACTCATTCAATGCACAGGTATATACAGGGATCGGCGTTCTTTATATTTGAAAATTTCCAATTTCATCGGTCATAATATCTACGATTGAAGAATAAATATTTGTACAGGAAAAAACTCACATAGATGGCAAGATAATGAAAATTTCTGAAATATTCGTCGGCCGGTGAGAAGGAATATATTTAAATTTACCTGAAATTCCCTTAATTTTGATAAATTATTATTGGAAATTTCCCTTGAGGACGCGGCCGGGAGGAAGACAGTACAACACGAGTCCCCTCCCATCTTGTCATTATCTATTTTGCCCGGTAAGAAAGTGATACTCCCCCTCGTCGTTTTCTGCATGCGCGTGCAAGCAATATCTACACGCACTTGCAAAAGGAAGTTTTACATGTATGGCTAGGATTTGTCATTAAGACCAACTTTCCAGCTCAAGGATAAAGATGCACGGCAAAGCAAGTCAAGTTTCCCTTTATCTCTCTATGATCAACTTTCCAGCTCATGGATAGAAACAAATCATCTAGCTCTCTTTAAAAAGATTGAGATACATTGATTTATTCCTTCTCATTACTGGTTGAAAGCCCAATGTTGTCCCAGTTACCTATCCAATGCAATAAGCTTGTTTGATCGAGGCACTAAGATTGCTGTCATGACTACTCTTTATTCATTTCACATTGTCAAGATAACTGGCATTTCCTTGCTTTTGTACTTCTCAGTGACTTCAATGAGAGATGAAAGTGGGTTGAGGCACATTATGATGTTGCAAAGCCATATTGGCCCTACAAGAAGTGATTCTTATCGGGGTATGGTTCGGATGGGACAGGAGCTCATATTCCCCATCCTCAATTGGACGTAGCCGTAATTTAGGGAAAAGTACCAAAAAATTCATAAATTTATTGCATTTGTACCAATTCAGTCTTAAACTTTTCAATTAGACTAATTTAGACATAAACATTTTCACATTTATATCAATTCAATCAATCTGGCCAATTTTCACTAGTCAACACTAATGTGGACGCCGATCGGGTGGTTGGACACTGACGTGGCAATTTTTTAAAGAATTATCTATTTGTTCGAATTTTTATTAATTTTTCTTTTTCTTTTTCTTTTTCTTTTTTTCCTTCTCTTTTCTCCCTTCTTCCTCCTTGGACTTTCGATGGCCAACGAACCTCCGACGAGGTTCAATGACCACTAGGCGAAAGCCGCGAAGCCCTTACTAACCATTGGTAAAGGGCCATGGCTTTTCTAGTAGTGAGCGAGGCCACCTTCACCTGCTGCAAGGCTAGGGCGAGGCTGGCTCGCTCGTAGCCTTAGGTGAGGTCGAGCGAGGGTCATGAGCCTTGTCGATAGATCACGGCCCTCACCTAGTGGCTAGCGAGCCTCTAGCGAGGCTCGCCGGACATTGAAAGTCCAAGGAGGAAGAAGGGAGAAAAGAAAAGGAAAACGAAAAGAAAAAGAAAAGAAAAACATTTCTGTTAAAAGAAACTATACGAACCACATTTAGTTCTTGATGAGATATTCCTTTTCATTCAGAATAACTTCTGATGAACTTTCACAATGCTTTAGTACTTCCTTTTATTCTGCTGCGTTGATTCGATATTGTTCGAATTATTACCGTTCTCCCATCAGAGTGGTATCAGAGTATCAGGTTATTGCTTGATTTTTCTGCCTTGTGTTAAACAATGGAAACGAATACAAGTAGAATGGTTACATTGAATGGTTTGAATTATCATATTTGGAAAGGGAAGATGGAAGATCTTTTATATGTGAAAGATTTTTATTTGCCTGTATTTGCTAAGGAGAAACTAGAGAATAAAACTGATGTTGAATGGTCTATATTTCATTGTCAAGTGTGTGGTTATATCAAGCAGTGGGTAGATGATAATGTTTTGAACCATATTATTGAGGAAACACATGTACGCAGTTTATGGGATAAGCTCGAACAATTATATGCTCGAAAGACTGGGAAAAATAAATTATTTTTGATAAAACAGATGATGGCTCTGAGATATCATGATGGTACTCGTTTGACTGATCATTTAAATTCTTTTCAAGGAATTATAAATTAGTTGGTTGCAATGGGAATCAAGTTTGATGATGAGATACAAGCACTATGGTTGCTTGGTACTTTGCCAGACTCATGGGAGACATTTCGAACATCTTTGTCTAATTCTGCCCCGGATGGTACAATTACCATGGATTTGGCCAAGAGTAGTATTTTGAATGAAGAGATGAGAAAGAAGACACAGGGATCGTCCTCTTCACATTCCGATGCCTTGGTTGTTGAGAAAATGGGGAGAAGTGAGTCTCGAGGTCTGAGAAATAGAGATAAAAGTCGAGACAAAAGCAGAGGTAAGTATAATAAATTTGCTAATGTTGAGTGCCATTATTGTCATCAGAAGGGACATATTCAGAGGTTTTGTCGCCAGTTAAAAAGGGAGAAACAAAAGGAGATAGGTAAAGAGAAGAAAAGTGATGATGACAGTTATGACAATCGTGTCGCTGCACTTAAAGAAGACTTTCTCACTATTTTTTATGGTGATGTGGTGAATTTTGTTTCTCATGAGACCAGTTGGGTAATTGATAGTGGTGCATCCGTTCATGCTACATCTCGTAGGGATTTCTTTACATCATACAGGTCAGGTGACTGCGGATCTGTGAAGATGGGAAACAATGGACTAGCTCAAGTTGTAGGCATCGGTGATTTGTGCCTAGAAACCAGCAATGGCACAAGGTTAGTATTGAATAATATTAAACATATACCTGATGTCCACTTGAATTTGATTTCTACAGGCAAGTTGGATGATGAGGGGTATTGCAGCACCTTCAATAATGGTCAATGGAAGCTCACCAAAGGTTCTCTTGTTGTGGCTAGAGGTGAAAAATATTCTTTGTTATACATTATGCAGGCAAAGTTGTCCACAGACAAAATTAATGCAGTAGATAGCGAAGATGCAGCTGAGTTATGGCATAAGAGGCTCAGTCACATCAGTGAGAAGGGTTTGTCAATATTGGCCAAGAAGAAGCTCCTTTCAGGATTGAAAAATTCAGTGCTAAAGAAGTGTGCTCACTGTTTAGCAGGAAAACAGAACAGAGTTGCATTTAAAAGCTCCCCTCCTTCAAGAAAGTTAGGTATACTGGATTTGGTGCATTCTGATGTTTGCGGTCCTATTAAAACAAAATCACTTAGTGGCTCTCTTTATTTTGTTACCTTCATAGATGATTTTTCAAGGAAAATTTGAATTTATACCTTGAAAACTAAAAATCAAGTGTTAGATGCTTTTAAGCAATTTCAGGCTTCAATTGAGAGATAGACTAGAAAGAAATTGAAATGCATTAGAACTGATAACGGGGGAGAATATATTGGACCTTTTGATGAATACTGTAGACAACAAGGTATTCGACATCAAAAGACACCTCCCAAGACGCCTCAGTTAAATGGCTTAGCTGAGAGAATGAACAGAACATTGGTTGAAAGGGTAAGATGCTTACTTTCACAGTCAAAACTACCTGGATCCTTTTGGGGTGAGGCTTTAAGTACAGTTGTGCATATATTAAATCTTACTCCATGCGTTCCTTTAGAGTTTGATGTTCCTAATAGAGTTTGGACAGGCAAAGAAGTTTCTTATGATTATTTGCGTGTATTTGGGTGCAAAGCATTTGTGCATGTTCCCAAAGATGAGAGGTCTAAACTTGATGTGAAAACACGACAGTGCATATTTATTGGTTATGGACAGGATATGCTTGGCTACAAATTTTATGATCCACTTGAAAAGAAAATTGTAAGAAGCAGAGACGTTGTGTTTATGGAAGATCAAACAATAGAGGATATTGAGAAATCGAAGATGATTTCAGCACCACAGGTTAGTGATAATCTGGTTGATTTAGATCCAGTTCCTCTTACAAATATTCCTACACAAGTTGATGAAGAGCAGCAGGAAGTCAATGTTCCAAATAATGCACATGTTCCTGAACATGTTGAAATAGATAATACTATTCCTGAACCAGAGGCTCAATTAGATGTTCCACTAGATGTTCCAGTCCGGAGATCCTTTAGAGACCGACGACCTTCCACCAGGTATTCTGAAGATGAGTATGTATTATTGACTAATGCAGGTGAACCAGAGTGTTATGCAGAAGCAATAGAAGATGAGTACAAAAGCAATTGGTTCGATGCTATGCGAGATGAGATACAGTCACTTTATGATAATCATACTTTTGAATTGGTGAAATTACCTAAAGGTAAAAGAGCTTTGAAGAACAAGTGGGTATATAGGTTGAAGCAAGATGAACATACTGCACAACCACGGTTCAAAGCTAGATTGGTTGTTAAGGGATTCGGTCAGAGAAAGGGTATTGATTTTGATGATATATTTTCTCCGGTAGTAAAAATGTCTTCTATCCGTGTGGTACTAGGCTTGGCAGCTAGCCTAGATTTAGAAATTGAGCAAATGGATGTTAAAACAGCCTTCTTACATGGTGACTTGGAGGAAGAGATATACATGGAACAACCTGAGGGTTTCAAAGTAAAAGGGAAAGAGGACTATGTGTGCAAATTGAAGAAAAGTCTCTATGGCCTAAAACAAGCATCGAGACAGTGGTATAAGAAATTTGCGTCAGTTATGACAGAACAGGGCTATAAGAAGACTTCCTCGGATAACTGTGTGTTTGTCAAAAAATTTTCTGATGATGACTTTATTATTCTCTTGCTTTATGTTGATGATATGCTGATTGTTGGTAGGAATGCTTCAAGAATTGAGTTATTGAAGAAACAGTTGAGCAAGTCTTTTGCCATGAAAGACTTGGGCTCGGCAAAGCAGATTCTTGGCATTAGAATTACCCGAGACAGAGATGCTAAGAAGTTATTTTTGTCACAAGAGAAATATATCGAGAAGATCCTTCAGAAATTTTACATGGACAAGGCTAAAGTGGTTAGTACTCCTCTTGCTGCCCACTTTAAGTTAAATATGATGCAAAGTCCTACGACTGATAAAGAGAAGAAAGATATGGAAAGTATTCCATATGCTTCAGCTGTAGGAAGCTTAATGTATGCGATGGTATGTACACGCCCAGACTTGGCGCATGTAGTTGACATTGTTAGTCACTATTTGTCAAACCCAGGTAGAGAGCACTAGAATGCAGTGAAGTGGATTATGAGGTATTTTCGGGGAACTTCAAATTTGAAACTCAGTTTCGGGATCGGGAAACTTGAGTTAGTTGGATACACAGATTCCGACTTGGCAGGAGATATTGATACTCGTAAATCTACTTCTGGTTATTTGATTTCTTTTGCGGGTGGAGCTATGTCATGGAAGTCAAGATTGCAAAAGTGTGTTGCACTTTCTACAACCGAAGCTGAATTTATTGCAATGACTGAAGCTAGTAAAGAGATGCTATGGATGAAGAAGTTCTTATAAGAACTTGGGTTCAAGCAAAAGAGGTATGTGCTATTTTGTGATAATCAAAGCGCAATTCATCTTGGTAAGAATTCATCTTTTCATTCTAGATCGAAATATATTGATGTTAGATATCATTGGATAAGGGATGTTCTAGATGAAAAGTTGTTGGAACTTGAGAAAATTCATATGGATCATAATGGCTCCGATATGATGACGAAGACTCTACCAAGAGAGAAGCTTGAACATTGCCGTTTGATAGCTGGGTTCACTCCTATGTGGAGGAAGCCCAATGAGTTGCAAGCTCAAAAAGGGCTTGAGCCCATATAATAATTTATATGAGGAAATATGGTTTCTCACTATCTATATAAAGTTGTAGCAGCAGAAAAGGAAATAGTAACAAGAGAAAAAGAGAAAGCAGAAAATCTGGGGTTTGTGGCAATATCTGATTTACATCAAGCTAGCATCGGAGGTCGATTCATGGTCCGATTGAGCTGAAATTTTGTCAGCATGTTTGTGGCACAATTTAATTGAATCTGAACGGTTTGATTTTCGATTGAAGCTCCATACATCAGGTTTTTTGTGGATTGATCAAAACCTGCGTTTTTGGTCAGATTTATCCTTGATCTCTTGTGAAGTTCATGTGTATTACCAAGAATTATGTTCTTGAGGTATTTGCTGCTATGTACCTCTAGTATTTGCTAGAGAAGAACAATTTTATTGATAGTGAAGATTTTTAGGTGGACTTCGGTCCCGTGGTTTTTTATCTCCTCACATCGAGGAGGTTTTCCATGTAAAAAATCGTCTTGTGTTCGCGTGCTTGGTATTTATTTTACTCTACTATATCAATTCCTATTAGGTTTACACAAGAGGGGAGATTATTTTATTCCGTTGCGTTGATTCGATATTGTTCGAATTATTACCGTTCTCCCATCACTTCCCCCCATGCACTTTGCTATCTCGTGCTCAGCAAATGAGGTTAACCCTTCGACTGAAGAAAAAAATGGGGTTAACCCGAGAAGAGGTCGTTTTGAAGGTAAGGCAAATTGCGGGGGACAGAATATTTTAGTATGTGCTCAACCGTCTGAACGATGTAAGAATCAAAGAGCAAATACAATTACTTTCAATAGCCCCAAATATTTAAAAAATCTTAGTGGCTTATATGGGACCAAAAAATGTACCATTTTAGGGATGATTTTGTTATCATTTCAAGTAAAATGGCATATCAAGAAGGATTTTGTCTTATTTTTTGTCTTTTGTAATAAATATTATATATATAGTTTCACTTTGCTAAGATTTCTTGTATTGTTCATTTGCTCTCTTTGTGCTTGGTTCTACATAAAAACCACGCCTAGTAACTATATGAATTATTCTTATTCATTACGTTCACATAGCATTGGACATCATATGTTAAATAGCACAAATATTGGCATGCAACACAATGCGACATGATTTGCCGACACATCATTTTTCAAAAAATAGATAATTTCGATACATTGAAACATGTTGAATATTAAATTTATATTTTTATATATACATGATAAATTATCATTTTTATGATATTATTTATCAAATTAATTTGATTCAAATTCACAAATTGTAAATAATAAAAAAAGATTCTAGAATGAATTTACACTAAAAATATTAATCCACCATTTGTTAATATAATTCATTATTTTAATTTGACAACTACAAATTTATTCCAATAATCCATAAAATTTGGAGGAAAAAATGATAAGTAATCCACATTTTGGAAGAGAAGAGAAAAAACAAACCTTGAGGGGTGAATTATGTGTCACACGAAATGAGAATCAGAAGAGAAGAATAGATTTTTCTTTTCTCCCATTTTATTATTTTTATTATGTTTTTAGTTTTTTTTACATATTTACATTTTGACAATTCTTTTATTGAAAATTTTAAAATTGTATCGGAATTCTGAACTCACATGTTGAAATTCCAAACTTGCGTATTATAAGAGTTGATTAGGTATCGAATTTTTCAACACTTGTTTACTAAATATTGAAAAGTGTTGTAGTATTTGACATGACCCAAAAGCTCTTAGAGTATGTCGGTACTTCCTAGTCATATGCAATGTTACTCGAATAAGAATAATGTGGAAGAAAGAACTTTCTAATTTATGTATATTTCGTTGTGTTATAATCAAGAGCCAATAAGCCTTTATGAGTTTAATTATATGACTATCTAAGGCAATATATTAATATATTAATAAAAAATATACACGATCAAATGAAGATATGAAGAATCTCCAAATTTATGCAAATTACGTGAGATATGGAACATGAAGGGAAATATCCTAAAGCTCTATCATCCCCTCAAACCCAAATGACGTGACATGAATCAACTTGAGTTTAGATAAAATATCCGACAAAAAAAACAAAACAAAACAAAACACTCGGATGGATAGCCGAAGCGGTTTGGTGTGCTAAAGAGGAACCGATTGATCTTGACGTGACCGCTTACTTGGCTACTGTGTATTGTCGTGGTTGCTATGCAGGCTATGTAGCAGGAGCCTATCGTTTGGACAAGATGCTGTTATAGGGATAGGAGGCTACCGTAACTACTGTGCAGGCTATACAGCAAGAGCTTGTCATCGCGCCAGAGCCCATTGTTGCAATAGGAGGCTTTGTGGTTACTATGCAGGCTACGTAGCAGGAGGCTATCACGGTGTCGAAAGTCGTTGAGGCTACAAACTCGGCAATCATTGTTGATGGTACAAATACACTTGGGGGGTCAAAATTTAATACAAGGACCCTTAAATGTCACTTTTTTCAAAAATAAGACACTTGAGTGTCAAGTCCAACAAAAATGACTAGAAATTCTATGTAGCAATTTTTAACAACATAACTCACCTATGTGGCACGCCGGAAAGCTAAATTAGCAATGAACAATAAAAAGGACATCATTTTTTCTTTTTTTATATTTTAATATAAATATTAATTAAATGACACTGAAGAGCTAAGTGCCAAGCTAGAGCCCAGCGATCTTGGCCGACCTTCTCCTTATTGTCGTCCACCCTTCTCGACGACACTGAGGAGGTGGTGGTGAGGCTTGCACAGCCTTTGCCTTTTAAGATTTGCTTTGCTTTTTTATATATAAATTTACTTTTAAATTAAATTTAATTAATATTTATATTGAAATTCATATTCGAGGCAAAATGACGTCATTTTTGGGTTTTATTTCCATGTCTGTGTGCAAAATAGCGTCATTTTGCACTTATTTTGCTGGAAAAATGGCACATCAGCATTTTGACTAGATTTTCTTACTGTTGACACTTAACTGACTCATTTTTCTCCGATTTTGACACTTAAGTGTACATTTCTGAAGTTTTGACACTTAAGTGTCTCTTAGTATCAAAGTTTGGCACTTCAGGTGTCCGACTCCCCATTGTTGAGAATCAATATTAAAAGAGGGATATCAATATACTAAGAAAAAAATGACATGACATGCAATTTATGCTCTAGCGTGTGCACTTGAGTGTGCAACTGGTGGACTCAAAAGTTCATTGGGGATCGCCCAAACTAGATAAAGCGAAAATGAGAGTTGAGTAATTTTTTTACATTTCTATATTATGTAGTAAAGACTACATACAATCAAAGATATGGAGAATCTCCTATATATATATATATATATATATATATATATATGTAAAATCATGAGAAATATAGACCATTAAGGCAAATATCCTAAATATCTCTAAAATGTTGAAATACCTTGACTATGGGGCTTATATGCTCTTTATATACTTGTAGTTTCTCTATACTTATCAGTTTAAGCTTTTAATTTAGATTTTGTAATGTGTTATCAAAGCCAACTTTTGCCTTAGTTTATTTGGTGCGTGTGTCTATCCCTTATTAGCCAAATTCCAAGTGTCATTCCTAATTTGGCTTACATGTGAGAAGGGTGTTAAAATATTCCGCATTGCTTGACTATGAGTGTATGTGCTTTTTTTATGGGAAAACCATCAAAAAAAAGTCCTAAACTTATTGTAATTTTTACAACGCAGTCTTAAACATTTTTTTTCCAATTCAATCCTAAACCATTTGTAATTGTACTAATTTAGTCAATCTAGTCAATTTTAACTGATCGACGTTTACATTGATAATATTTTAATAATATTTTATTTTTTTCGAATTTTTCTTTTTCTTTTCTCCTCCTTCCTCCAACCAGTCACTACCAATAATTGACTAAAGGCAAGGTCGGCGAGGGACCTCCTTGGCCTCGGGGAAGCCTAGTCATGGCTAGGCGACCTCACCTAGGTCACCCATTGCCCTTGCCAGCCATAAGTGAGGGATAACCTCACCAAAGGTAGCAAGATTTAAGGCTGCAACCTCTAGCGAGGGCTAACAATGGCTAGGTGAGGCTCACCCTCGCTAGATTTGGTGAGAGTCAAGCCTCGTTAGCCTTGGGCGATGCCTAACCTCACTAGATCTAGCAAAGATCGTGCCTCACAAGAGGCTGTGACCTTGCATGCCCTCTAGCTTGGGCGAGACACACCACCATAGGCAGGTCATGGCCTTACGATGGCTAGGCTAGGCCGTGTGTGACATCCAAAGTTTTCAATTCCGATTTCTACTGAATGAATTGGACATTTCATTGATGTGCCTATAGGGCTATTGTCATAACTGATCATTCTTGAGATAACTAAACTATATGGGGAAAATATTAAGAAAATTTAAGACAATAGACTTAAGAACTCGATCAAAAATTGGCTTCTCAACCGTGTCCATCTTTAGAGGTCATTACTGCATAGTTAAAAATCGATTTGAAAGTCGAGTGTGTTCATAGTGTCTCGAAGAAAATCGACCATGGGTCATTTACACTAAAATTTTCTAAAAGTTATTTAGTAGCCTAAGTTACGCTAAAAATGCGCCAAATTGAAATTAACTGTGAATTCAACTCCAATTTCAGAAATGGAAGTTTTTGTCATGTCACGATAAATTCTAGGAGTGTCAACTTAGTTTCAGAAGATTTTTCTGACACCCGACACTTTTTGGGAAAAAGTCGTCGCCAGGTCGTTTTTGGGCAAAAAAAGTCAATTATTGTTTTTTATGGTAAATTTGAGAGGCATGATGGATGCACGAGTGAGGAAAATTGTCAAGGTGGTCGATGGATGACCGATTGATTTTATGGAGGCTAATTGAGATGGAATTGAAGTGGATCAAGTGGCCAATTGAAGCCAATTCTTGCAAAATTCGTAACATTCCCACACCCTAACAAGAATGGACCACTTGAGAGGTTATGTGGGACATTTTGATGGCCTAATGAAGGCCAAGTTTTTATACATGGCATAGATTGATTCTTGGAGGATATTTTGCAAAAATATCAAGCCAATGGCCCACCCTTTCTCTTATCTCTTCCCTCATCTCTATCCTCTCCATCTCTCTCTCATTTCCACCATCCAAGACCCTCTCTCTCCCTCCTTGCTTGTGCGAAACCAACAACCACCGGAGGAGAAGCTATTGCCACCTCACGTCGCCGCACCGTCGCCGGTTCCACGCACCACCACCCACGCGAGCACCGCCCGCGACCCCACCTTCTGCCCCGCTGTCCAGTAGGTGTTTTGGATCCATGGAAGCCTAGCTGGGGCTGTCCATAGCCATCTCTTTGTCGGTAAACCTCTCTCTAGGCCCGGTTTGGCCTATTCCTTCATTCCCAACCCTCACCACACCAAACTGAGTTGATTCCCTTCAATTTGCAGCCAAGAACAGAAACTTTTCCAGTGGGTATCGCAGCACCTTGGTGGCCCGTTTTGAAGTGATTCTAGGCCTCGTACCCGAGGCCCACTTCGGAGAAAAATGTCCCTAGCGACATTCCTAACGTTTCGATCCGAGCGGATCGTTAAATAGGTGAGTTTAGCTCACCGATCCTTGCTTAGTTTGCTAATTATTCTTAAGGGTTGATTAGTTTAAATTAATGATGATTAGGTGGTTAGATTAGTAAATATTAGTTAATTCCAATGCATGTTAGGTGGTTAGACTTAGTCATTAGCGAGTAGACATGCTATATTAATTATTGAATGGGTCGTGGAATTTTTCCGGGTCCGTATCGGCATCCAATTAGACATTACGGGCCTAAATTGGATTTTTAGTAGTTATTTATTAATTTTCGAAATTAATTTAATTAATTATTTATTTTCCGGAAATTCAACTGGGATGACTGGTGACTGGAATTTCGTGCTGATTATCGTGGTGCAGTCTGTTTATTTATTTGAACTCTACGTTGTATGGAATTGAATTAATTGTGGAATTTTAGGATTTTTCCTAAATTATTTGAAATTGAGTAATTGATTGGTAGATGGCTGAGTATGAGTATATAGCGCCAGATATACGTTGATGGGCTATATAAAAGAGAGAATGGTGGGAGCTAACTAAGAATATTATTGGCTGAGACCAATCAAGTATAGTGTTATTGAACATACGTGGTTCGGTGATTGGAAGTATCACTGGCGAAAATAGTGCCTTAAAGAACGCACGTGAATGACTTATAGACAAATGTGGTTCGGTGATTAAGGAATATCACTAGTGAAAATGATGTCTTAAAGAACCCACGATGTTGTCTATTACTGATGTCACCTTAGCGAAAACGGCGCCCTAGAAAGGACACGTGGTTCAATGATTAAGGATATCACTGGTGAAAATGGTGCCTTAAAGAACGCACGATGTCAATGATCAGTATGTCATTGATGAAAATGACGCCTGAGAAACACATGTAATTAGGTGAATGAGTATACCATTTGGGAATCATGGTATGAGTGGGAATGACCTAGAGATGGTCTGATTGACATATAATCGACTAAGTCAATTGATCAACGCTTGATCTAGTGTCGTGAATTGATTGAATGTTTGATGTATTATATGGAACATCTGTGTATAACCTTGAATTGTAGGTTGGAACTAAGACCAAGGTAAGTTTCCTAACTCGTGCTATGCTTAGGCAACCGAGTAGCATATTAGTTTATTAATCGAGTCTTAAAGGGTAGAACTCGCTGAAACGTAGTTTTATTGGTTATTGAATAACCATTTCAGGTCCGTAGGGGGACTGGACGAGGATTACCTATTGGATGACCCTGATGATGAGCCAGCAGAATATGAAGAGCTTGAAGAAAACGAGTTTAGTGAAGAAGAGTCTAAGGAGGATTGGAATGATGATTCCGAGTACGACTTGGATGAGGACTGAGATCCCATCCCGTTTTATGAACCTTGTGTACTTGTGGATAAGTGTTAGATTGGACCTATGTTAATAGTATTGTTAGATACTATAAGGTGCGTGTGTATAAAAGTGTGGTTATGGATTTTAGTATGAAAAATATGACCCTGCTTTTCTATCCCATTGTTTTATTATCTGAGGATTTTATAACTGCTTTCGCATGTGCAAATAGAAATGAAAGGGTTGGCAATACTTAGTCTTGGGATATCGCATTCTAAAATCGACCAACTAGAAGGATGGGTGCGTCCCCGAGGATCGGGGCATGACACTGTGCCTCGCCAGATTTGGCAGGGTCTCATTGTCATTGGGCGAGGCTAACCTTGTCAGTAGTCACCTCTAGCTAGTTGGAAGGAGGAAAGAGGAAGGAGGAAAAAGAAAAGGAAAAAAAAATTGATCAATAATTCAAATAAAATAGAATATTATTAAAAATTATTCACATCAGCATTGCCCGGATGGCTAGCACCAGCCAACATCCATGTTAGTGTTGATCGGCCAAAATTGGCTGGATGAATTAAATTGGCACAATTGCAAAATGTCTAGTACTAGATTAAAAAAATTGCAATAGGTTTATAGCTATTTTGATAATTTTCCCCTCTTTTTATACATGTGGTCTCCCTCTACCTATAAGATTAAGCTTTTTAGTTGGACTTTTTAACATGATATCAATGGCGAAAGCATGGGACAAACGCAACTAATCCGAGTAAGAAATAAATGTAGAAAATAAACTTGATGTATAGGATTTATGTGGCTGGGCTGGGCATGCTTACTCCATGGGAAGAGATTGAAGAGAAATTCCGCTACATCAAAAAGAGAAGAGAGAAGCTAAGAAATTACTAGAATAGCTTACAATATGTTAGCTAATGAAGTAATATGCGATCCTCAAGTGTTTTCTTTAAAATGTTGACTCTTCAAAGCAACGTGCGTAGACCAGAGGTTTGAATTTAACTGTTTAGTGTGGCTTGCAGAATGTTTCGTGAATTTTTAGGTAGACGGGTCAATGTCCCAAGAGGTAGAGTTTCCATTCTATTTTCACCTTTCCACTGCATATTTCCCGGTTAGATTTCTAATGAACTTACTGAGAGTTTCGACCTTTCAAATGGATAAACTTATCTAAGCAGCTTGCATCGTCTTGCTATTGAATTCAGCTTCGATCCCTTGGCAATGATATCATCCAGGGTGTGGGTCAGTCGTCAAAGCTTGTTTTATTGATATCGGTGTTGATCCATTAATAGATGAAGTTGACATTTCTCTATCACTGGCATCTGTCAAATATGCAGAACACGCAGGCCGTGTCGGTGTTGGGATGGTTGCACTCTGGCTCTCAAGCATTAAATCCACCGAACTCATGGTAGGCCCTCTTGTTACGTTCTCTTGAAATCACAACGCAATGTGGATAATCGTAACATTTAGCTTCTCGAACTTCCATTTGACATGGGATCTATAAGGCGAAAAGTTGCTTGTTTTTGTTAAAGCTCATAAAACAACAATCAAAACAGAAAAATCTCTGTTGTTTGAGGGAGAGAAAAGAAAAAGAAAAAAATAGAACATAGCACTTCATACGTCTTGTACAAAAGAAAAATAAATACAATACAGAAATTACTCACATACGTGCAACACATAACTGCACACAAACGTGCTATTAACTTCCTAGAAAATAGCAAAAACACTAACTGCATAACTAAATGAACTTGGCTGTTTTAAAAAAAAAAAAAAACAAAGGAAAACAGAGGAAACACGACTGAAAACAGCAGCACTGAGATAATTCCAACAAACTCCTCCTTGGATTAGTTGTTGCTGCAAATTCCTATTCTCCCTTAACAGCTCAAATCTTCCAGCCCGAAGTGGTTTTGTGAACATATCTGCAAGCTAATCTTCAAATCTGCAATAGACCAACTTAACTTCGCCATTTTGTTGCACCTCACACGGAAAGAAAAATTTGACTTTAAAATGCTTGGTTTTGCTATGGAAAACTAGATTCTGTGATATTACTAGAGCAGCCTGATTGTCCACATTGACTTCGATACAATCACTAGAATTCAACCACAAATCCTTCATTATCTTCTTCAGCCACAAAGCTTGATTTGCAGCTGCAGTAGCTGCTATAAACTCAGGCTCTGCAGTAAACTGAGCTACATTCTCTTGCTTTTTAGAACACCAGGAGAAACAAGCAGAACCAAAACTGAAACAATATCCCGACGCACTCTTCATGTCATCTACTGAACCAGCCCAGTCACTATCAGAAAATCCTTGCAAATTAAACTTTTGACCTTTCTTAATCTTCACACCAAAGAACAATGTTCCTTTGAGATATTTCAAGACCCTTTTTGCTGCAACCAAATATAACTGACTAGGACTATTTATAAACCTGGATAAAAACACTCACAACAAATAGGATATCTGGTCTGGTTGCTGTAAGATACATGAGACACCCAATCAAACTTCTATACATAGAAGCATCTACTGCATCTGTTCAATCATTCTTTTGCAGCTTCTCTTTAGCAGCCATAGGAGTGCTTACACTTTGACAATCTTCCATCTGAAACTTCTTTAGAATTTCCTTCATGTATTTTTTCTAACAGATGAAAATCTCATATGAAGCTTGTTTGACTTCTAGACCCAAAAAATAAGTCATCTTTCCCAAGTCTGACATTCAAAAATTGCAAATAGATCTTGCTTCACCTTCTCTATCAATTCCATATCATTCCCTATCACTAATAAATCATCTACATAAAGTGACAGAATTACAACACTGTGATTCACCTTCTTAACATAAAGAGTGAACTCACTTAAGCTTTTTACAAAGCCAAAATCATGCAAATATCGATCTATCTTCCCATACCAAGCTCTTGGAGCCTGCTTCAATCCATATAGAGCTGTCCTCAACCTGTATACACTCTCTTCTTGCCCTTCGATATTGAAGCCTTCAAGTTGTTCAACAAAAATCTCCTCCTCAAGCTCTCCATTCAAGAATGCAGACTTGACATATAACTGAAATATAGGCTACCCCTTCTCTGCTGCAATAGCTAATAGTTGCCTTATTGTATCAAGTCGTTCAATAGGAGCAAATGTTTCAGAATAGTCTACTCCCCATATTTGTGCATAGCCTTTCACCACCAATCTAGCTTTGTGTTTATTGACAGAACCATCAGAATTAAGTTTTGTTCTAAACACCCACTTAACCCCAATCACATTCTTATCAGATGGTCTGTCAACAAGCTCCCATGTGTGGTTTTTCTGGATCATTGTAATCTCCTCATGCATTGCTGCAATCTACCTTTGATCTTCCTTAGCTTCCACAAAGTTAGATGGTTCGAGCATTGCCACATTGCTTCTTTCATAGATTTCAGCAAGTGACCTTGTGCCTCTCACTGGTAAATCATCCATACTGTCTTCCAATCCATTTATAACATCATCAACCTCTACATCTGTTGCAGGTTGTTTTTCGAACTGCTAATGTTCTGCACTCTTTCCTTCCATCCAATTCCACTTGTCTTCCTCTAGAAAAATAACATCTCTGCTCACAGTCACCTTCCCTGTCATAGGGTGAAAAATCCTATAAGCCTTTGATTGAAAATTGTACCCAATGAAGATTCCAAGCTCTGCTTTCTTATCCAATTTGTCCCTCTTGACCTCAGAAACATGAGTGTAACACAAATACCAAAAAACCTTCAAATTCTTCATAGAAGGTCTAACACCATGCCAGACTTCAAAATGTATTGACTTCTCTAAAGCCTTTGTGGGCAATCTATTCAATAGAAACACTGTAGTATTAGCTGCCTCAGCCCAGAACTTCTTTGTTAACTTCTTCTCCTGTATCATACATCTAGCCATCTCCATAATGCTTCTGTTTTTCCTCATACTGACCCCATTCTGTTGAGGTGAATAGGGAGCAGTGAACTGTTGCACAATTCCTACTTGCTCACAATTCAACTTAAACTTGTGAGCAATATACCCAGAACCATTATCAGACTTGAGTATTTTAATTTTCTTCCTACTCTAATTCTCAACTAAGACTTTGAACTTCACAAACACATCAGCAACTTCATACTTGGCTCATAGAAAATAAATCCAACTCATCCTAGTCATATCATCAGTGAAAGTAATAAAATACCTGCTAACATTGAGAGAAGACTCAGACATAGGTCCACATAGATCTGTGTAGACTAATTGCAACTTCTCACATGCTCTCCAGCCTCCTCTTTTGAAAGGAAATCTAGCTTGCTTACTAAGAAGATAAGTTCTACACTGTGGAAATTCCTCCTCCAAACTTGGCAAGTCATCTGCCAAGCTATTTCTCTACATAAACGACATGCTCTTCCTGTGAACATGCCCAAGTCTTTTATGCCATAACTCTACATTTTCTTCTTTGCACTTTAAAGCCATTTGTTGCATCTCTTATGGCTTGAACATGAAACTCTTGTCCTTCATTGGGATTCTTAGCACTTATTTGCTATCGGCATTATTAATAAGACATTCATTCCCTTCAAACTTCACTTTATAGCCCTTCCCAACTAATTGACCAGCACTTAACAGATTCTGGGTAATATTTGGCACAAAAAGAACATCACTGATCAGATTCACCTCCTGATTTCCTTCAATAGTCATTGTACCCTTCCCTTGCACTTCGATATACTGTCCATTGCCAATTCTGACTTTGGACCTGACTGACCTGTATAGACTCCTAAACAGCTTCGAATTGCCAGTCATTTGATTGGTACAGCCACTATCCACCAGCCATGCATCATTCCCAATAGAAGATCCAGGAAATGAAGCTACAAACAAGTGCTCTTCCTTAGTTTCATTCACTGCTACCTGTGCTTCTCCTGCTTGCTGGTAATTTTTCTTTTTGCAGATGGCTTCCATGTGACCTAACTTGTGACATCTTCTGCACCTAGCATCAGGCTTTCTCCAGCATCTAAAAAACTGATGATTAGTTTCACTACAGTATTGACAAGGTTTTTTGTTCTTCTTCCATTTGCTAGACTCACCAGAATTTCCTTCTTTTGCTACAAACTTGGAATCACCAGCATTTCCTCTAAACTGAATCAATTTCTTCCATTTGCCTCCATCATTGGACTTCACTCTAGCTTGCAGTGCACCTTCTACATGCTCTTCTCTTCTCATCAGTCTTCTGTGCTCCTGTGCCTACAGAGCATTTAACAATTCTGCAAGCTTTATATTAGTTAAGTCTCTTGTATTTTTCAGAGATGCTATGGTGGCTTTGAACTTCTCTGGAAGAGACACCAGGATCTTCTTAACAAGCCTTTCATCCTTCAAGTCAGTCCCTAAAACTCTGATTTTTTCAGCTATCTCAACTAGCCTATCAGAGTACTCCTTCACTGACTCTGAATCCTTCATCTGCTATCTCTCAAACTCCCTCAAGAGATTCAGCACCTTCATGCCCCTTATCTTCTCATCTCCCTCGTATTCATCCTTCAAGAAATTCCATATTGCCTTTGCAGAATCACATCTCATGATCCTTGTGAAGATAGTGGGTGATGAGAAGTGGAGCAACCTCATAATCATTCTCCACAGCCTCCCATAAATCATGACCCTCCAAGAATGTCGTCATCTTGACAGCCCAAGCCTGATAATTTTCCCCATGGAGCAGCCATTGCAGAGAATCCACTCGATCCTACCTCCATCATCTTTTTCTTTGCAGATTGGAAGCAATCTTCACTCACTTACCCTCACTTCACGGTCCCTTAAGATCCCACAAATGCTCTGATACCACCGTTAAAGCTCATAAAACAACAATCAAAACAGAAAACTCTTTGTTGTTTGAGGGAGAGAAAAGAAAAAGAAACAGAGCATAGCACTTCATACGTCTTGTACAAAAGAAAAAACTATCAAGTACCACAACTAAATACAAAGCAGAAATAAATACAAAGCAGAAACTGCTCACATACGTGCAACATATAACTGCACACAAACGTGCTATTAACTTCCTAGAAAATAGCAAAAACACTAACTGCATAACTAAATGAACTTGGCTGTTTTAAAAAAAAAATAGAGGAAAATAAAGGAAATACGACTGAAAACAACAGCACTGAGATAATTCCAACAGTTTTCTCCAATTTTTCCATGCTTGCAGTGTAGAGTCACAAAATTAGGTTAACGGATTTTGTAACTTCACATGCGAATGGAGAAGTAGTATAGATTTTCACTAACTAAATTATTGGATGAACTCTGCAATTTCTTACTCACGTAGCTCAGCAGGAGCTCTGAATTCCCTAAACTGTTGAAGTATGAATTCTTCTTGCCACCGATGATCTTTAATACCACTCCCTTGAAACTATACACGTCTTCCCAGAGATCTCTCCATGCTTTACATATTCATGAGCCATATAGCCACTGCACACATAAAACACCTATACATCAATCGAGAGATCCAAATTGGTGTATGCTTTCATTGTGTACTTTTTCAGAAAGATTGCAATAGACAAGAAAGCTTCAGAAAGATTTATTCAAAATTTACAAAGTTCGTGTGATTCGTGCAGTATTTTCTCTACTTTGGTCCAAAATGAATTGCCTGGCTATGCCAAAATCGGATATCTTCAGATTTATGTTCTCATCCAGCAGTGATTGTCAGCATTCACATCACGAGGTATGATCCTAAGGCGCAAATCCTTATGCAGATAAAGAAGTCCTCAAGCAATTTTTCTTATTATATTCTCCCAACTTAACAATGTACGTTTGACTGAATCTGCAAAATAGATATCATATAGGTTCTTAATTGTTATCGTATAATACAAAGAACTGCCAAATAGTTTGAGGCAGAAATCTCTCCGGTCGATGCATTACTAGCAAACAACTTATCAATGAAATGGAGGCGACAAATTGTCACGTCCAAGTTCGTACCAGAAATAAATCCTTCGAGGCTTGCATTGGCTCTGAACTCAAGTATAAAATTCTTTCCCCTTCTTCCAAGCAATACCCATGGAGCTTAATCAGATTTTTGTGATGAAGCCTGGCCATCACAGTGGCCTCATTCTTAAACTGTTGTTGAACTTGATTAGAACACCCTTCGAGCCTCTTCACAGCTACGTATTGTCCATTTTCAAGCTTGCCCTACAGTCGAATTTCCATACGCAAGAAACAATGTTTATCTCCATGGAGAGATGTGATTCTCAAATAAACATCGAATAAACTACCTGATACACTTGCCCGAATCTCCCTTTTCCAGGCTTATTGGCTTCCGAAAAGAAACCTGTGGCAGTCCTGACCTCGCTTATTTTGAACTTTAAGCTTTCAGTGGTTTTGATCTTGTCTTTTGCAGAAGAAAATGCTGAGTAACCAACATGAGATATCCAGAATCTGAACAGGAAAAATGTAATTTGATCTTAACATGCCCTTTGGTCTCTCGGAAAGGGAATATAGACCAAAATTGCAGCGTTGTCCCTCCCACACGATTCAAACCTAATGATAAGCTTGATAAGAAGTCACTCAATAACAACTCAAATGCAGAACACGAACAACGGATAAATCCACTAACCAGATGAGACCTCCCATGGATTACTTCTTCTCCTTCTAGGAAAGCAACGCAGAGACAGTAACAATCAAGAAGAGAACCGTTGAACCTACTGCAGCAATGTCTTTGTGTAATTACTTCGACGTTTTATTGCTGACATTTCAGATTCAAATTGTTCTTTCTATAGCTTGGACACCCGAAAATTTGGCTCAACTAATCCCCTTTAATACATGAACTGGCAGATTTCATGGCTATTGGATAACTCAAGTAGGAGGCCTGGACTCTGAATGAGAATTGTGACTCATGAATTTTAAATCACCAGTAACAGTAAAATTGAACCGACCATTGGTTAATTGGGCAATTGGAGATGGAGGAGAAGGAGGGTCGGTCTTGGCTGCTGTAGTTGGCGGTGGTGGAGATGGTGGCAGATTGCCAGGATCAGACTCTAGAAACTGGTACAAGTCCCATTGGAAAATGCAGCTAGGCTTCTCAACAGTCCCACCTAGTCTTCCATGGCAACATTTTTTATAATCATTGATGCATTTCCCCAAGCAACCATCGCAATCAACCTACACAAATCAGGGCTGCACTAGAACAGTGCATACACAGTCTGCAGGTTTGGCAACACCGAGCTTCCTGTTGCGAACTTGCACTTCGACGTCCCCATCAAAGAGCATTATGATGCCAGCGCCTCCATCAAGTTCCTCCATATCCAATCAAACTGATCCTGATGCATTGGGAGGTTGCTGATGCGATAAAGCTTCAAGGTCTGAAATGTTTGCTTCACGCCATACATTGAAGCATCAGAGTAACAAAAGAAGCACGGAGGATCTCCTGTACCCCATGAGTATGCAGCTTTCCGCTTTAAACACTTATCCCTCAATTCTTCAGCAACAGAGCTTATGCACTTCAAGAAAGTGTTATTCGAAGAGTCGCCTCTGCAGAAACTGAGCACGAAAATGACGTCCGAGCCTTTCCCAACTTTCCTGGAGTAGAACACGCAGTTCGAAGCCATGTCACCAGGGAAAGAAGAGAGGATGAGTTCACGGTTCTTGGCTAGTCACCAGCGGCAGTGAATTTGCCTGCATCATAGCAGTAATAAGCATCAGAGAGGTCGAACATTTGGATGTGAAGACAGAGAAGGACAGAAGGAAGGAGACGCAGAATTGGAGAGATGGAAGGAGGCCCTGCAGACATGGTGGTTGCAGAATGCTTCATCTTCATTGTTGAAGACGAGAAGTATGAGTCTTCCTTCGTGACCATGGAGTGAAAAAGTGAATTGCCGAGGTCATGGTTGCCGTTTGGCGAAGCTCTGGAGATAAAAATTACTTGATAGAGAATAAAGTAGATGAGGACAATAAAGGAGGAAGATCATTATGAGATCTTTAAATGAGTTGGTATATTTATCCAATACAGGGCATTCGTGGTCCATGTCAACCCTTGACATACCTAAGGCGATAAAAATATTAATTTTTCCACCTTATCATTCACGTGAGGCGACAAAAAACTTATAACTTCTACATATGCCTATTTGGTAACTAGCCAATTCTTGGCTACTTTTGTTCTTTTGTTCCCGGAATAAATTAAAAATAAATAAATAAATCCATTTGATAATATTAGCTGATTTTTCTATCCTCTAGAATAGATTTGGCATATAATCAAAAAGTAGAAAAATATTTCTTTTTTATTTCAGAGAACAATTCTGGAATCAAGCTATTTTCTTTTTTTTTCTTTTCTTATTTCTCCTTTTATCTTCTCCCTCCTATAGCCAATTGCCGAGCTCGGCGCTCATCTAGAAACAAGGTCTAGCGACCTTGCTGAAGCCTTGCCCAGCCATGACGAGGTCAACAACCATGGTGAGTTTAGCAACCTCGCCCAACCACAATGAGGCTGGCCTCGCTGACGGTTGATAAGGTCCCCTTGAGGTCGGCGAGGTTGCCGGGTTTCATCTCTAGCCAATCATCGGCCAAAGAAAAGAAAAAAGACAAATCTTAGAAAATTATTAAAAAAATTTCTATTCCATACTTGTTTCTGGAATAGAAATCCGTTTAATAAAATTATTGTGTTTTTCTATTTTTGAAATAAATTTTTGTTCCAGAATTAGGTTTGGAATATAAATTAAAAGTAAAAATTTTCTACTTCTTTATTTCTGGAACAAAAATGAGAAATAAAAATTATTCTCATCGTTTGTCAACTGATCCTCCATCCATCGCTAACTACCACCGTCCGTCAATCGCCAGTCGTTGCCGGCCGTCGCCGGTGCCGTCGCTTGCCACTTGTCGTCGGCGCCGTCGTCAATTGCCAGTTGCCGTCCGTCAGTCGTCGGTCGGACAACGACAGAAAGGAAGAAATTTTGTGTAGTTATCAAATGAATTTCTATTTTTAGAGTATAAATTTTATATTGTTATCAAATGGTTATTTTTGCTTGTGTGCATGACAAAATTTCTAGAACAGAAATTGATTTCTAGCCAAAAATTGATTTCTCAATTTCTATTTTAGAAATTGAGAAGTTAAAAATTTTAACTTCTGATTTCTTCTTCAAATCTATTTCTGGAATAGAAATCTGTTCCAGAAATAGAAATATCAAATTGCGTTACCAAATGGATTTCTGTTCCAAACCTGTTATGGGCAACAGAGAAACAGAGAAATAGAGAAGTAGAAATTTTATCATTCGCACCCTAAAAACTCATCTAGAAATAGAAATAGAAAAATCTATTTCTCTTCCAGAAATCAATTTATGGCCAAAATGGTTATCATTCGCGCCCTAAATGCATTCGCATGTTCAAAAATGTATTCATGGAATAGAATCAAAAAAACAATTTTCAAGCAAAAACTTAGGAACATAATAGTTACTAAACAGGCCTATCTGTACAGCCACAATTCCTTCTTCCAATGACAGGGCCAATTATTTTGTCAGAGATATACAAGAAAACATAAATGTGATAACATAGAAATTAAAGGTATATATAACGGACTTTCAAGGATATAATATAGAGAACTCTATCAAATCGTTCATTTGTTAATTCATCCCACAAAAGTGCCGACTTTGTATTCAATTTGTTAATCTAGAAGCAAGGGCCCTCTTTTACTCCAAAGGTTGAGCATCAACTCTGATACCAACAAAGCCCGATATCTTTATCAGGAGATCGTCGAAAGGCAGCTCACGTATGAGCTCATAAACATTTCTAATTTAACTCATCTTCAATTAATAGCTTAAACTAATTAAGGGAAAATCTCAAATAAGGACCCGAAGTGAACCTACTTTCCCAAATAAGGATTCAAAGTGACAATTGTTCCAAATAAGGATCCAAAGTGGCTAACAAATCTCAAGCAAGGACCTGAATCTGCCGGCCGGTGAGTGTGTGACATTTCTGGTGGTTGGAATATGGGCAATTTTGTCCCAAAAAATTATAGATAGAAATTAACAAATCCTAAAAACAAAACCCCCAAACTCTTCATGTTCTTCTTCCGCTCTTCATGTTTTACGTTCTTTGTCTTCTCTCGTTTGGAGAACCCAAATTCTATGTTGATGGAGCAAGATCCCTGGCTCCCTAAGTTCCAAAGGTATGTGCCCTCCCTCCCTCCCTCCCTGCCTCCCTCTCAATTTGAATGAAACTGACCTCGATTGAACGGGAGTGTGAATCAAAGTGTATGGCAAAACTAGGAAAATAAAATGAAGAATCGAGGCCCTCGTGTTAGTGTCTCAATAATGAAAATATGGTTTTACTCAAGATTTGTCTTCTACGTTGGAAAGAAACAAAGACAGAAAACAAAAGAAGAAGATGTGAAGAAACAAAGGTGGGGGTTTCTTGTTGTGTTTCAATTTGCATTCCATTAATAGAAAATTTCTGTCCTCCAAGCAAGAGAGGACAGAGAACGGAGAAGATGAAGAGCAAAAGAAGAAAAATGTGAGAACATGAAGAGTTTTTTTTTTTTTTTTAGGTTAAAAGAACGCGAAGAGTTTCGGGAGGTTTGTTTTTAGGGCTTGTTAATTTCTATCTATATTTTTTTTTTGGCAAAATTGCCCATATTTCGGCCACCGAAAATTTCACATGCTCGCCGGCCGATGAATATTTTGGCTGGTTGGCAAGTTCAGATCCTTATTTGAGATTTGTTAGCCATTTCGGGTCCTTATTTGAGAAAATTGACTCACTTTGGGTCCTTAATTGAGATTTTCCCACTAATGAATTATAGGTAACTAGAATATACTAATTGCTCTACACTACACAACTTATTTGATATCGATATTTCTAACACTACTCACAGGTTTATCTCAATGGTTTGGAAGGCTACAATACCCTCAATAGGCATTTGTGGATTTAAATGCTTTAACCGGTAACTCTACTTGTTGTAGATGTAATAATTTCAACCATTAGACCTCAAGAGTGAAAACATTCATAGATAACTTATCAGTTCTTGCACAGTTCTTGCGCACATCGACTACATATTAAAATTTTATACAATTTCTCTCAAGTTAAAAGAAAATCTTATCACCAATCCAAACAAAGTTGACAAAATCATTCATTTTTGTTGCCTTAAGTATGCTCTAAGGCGACATAATTATTAGTATTATCAAGACGGTTTCATGTTTGTTACCGTTAAAGGCCCGTCTTTGATTGAATTAATCGGAACAATGTTCTAATTCTTGAATTCTAGTTAAGGTGACAAAAGGTCGTTTTTGTCGCTAGTATACGGCTGGTTCCCACTAAGGTGACAATTTAAAAGATAAGCAAATGATGATTTCGTCGCCTTAGGTCGCACCTAATTTTGTCACATTTAGATAACCTGATGCAACAAAAGCATTTTTGTCGCAAAATATTATGTCGCCTTAGACTATTTTTCTTGTTGCGCCGCTTGAGCTTCGCATTTCTACGTACTGTCTAGATCTTTACCTGTTATGCATGAAGTGGCCCGTTTGTTTAAAATTACTGCTCCTTCAAACGCTAGTTTAGTGTGTTTAATCTGATGAGATTACAAACACTGAAGAGGAAAAAAGAAAGAAAGAAGTAAACAGGTTTGGTTCAATCTCAAATTGAGTTAAACTGCAAATATAGTTTGATTTTGTTCTTAACTACAATATGGTATGGTTTGATGCGATTTTCTTTAAATCATATTTATGTAATGTGGTTGGGCTTGACATCCAAAACCACAATAAACTGTACTGTGCTTATTCCTATACTTAATTCATTCATGAAACTTGCAAAATGTTTCATGAGTATTCATATGAACAGCTGTTTAATATAAAAAAAAAAGAAAAACAAGAAAACTCTCAACTCTATTTGTTTTATAGGGAAAAAAAAACTTGCAAGTAAATGTTTTCTGGATTTTAGTGGCGTGCAGTTCACAGAAAATGAACTAATCGAAAAAAATATTTTCCACTAACGGAAGAAACACATTCAAAAGTGAGGAAAATATTTTCCCCTTTTCAAAACGCAGAAATAATATTTTCCATCCTCTTTTGTTCACTTCTACAAGCACTTTCTTTCACCAAACAATTTGATCTCCGTCGAAATTGAATAAAAGACAAATAAGAAAGAATTTCCAAATGATTAATTCATAGATACTCTGCTTGATATATTATGTTCGGGCTTATTTGTATAATATTCTACATTGTAACCATTCTGATATTTTGTTTTTTGATTTGTTATTTGAATACTTACCACTGAGATTTAGCTCAGTTTTGCAGGTTTGCTGGCGAGTTCTCTTCACAACCAGCAAGTTACTAGTCTTTTCCGGTGTTCCCACAGCCCCGGCGTTGATCCACCGAACTCCACCGTCACGTGTCATCACTGCCCAACTACGGCTCAGCCCCCTGCTGTGCCTTACTGTGGCTGTTTGATCCCCCGACATCGTTCCTCTTTCACGGAGTCCGTTCTTCAGCAGCCATAAATTCTCACCATCGTCGGTCACCGTTGGACACCATTTTCCAAATTAGGTAACCTCAGAAATTAAACTTAATTTGAATATCTTGTTACCCAATCTGGATTATTTGAATTCTAACTCTGACTTGGATTAAATTTCAAGGCATTACCGAATAGAAAATTTTCCGTGTTGAATCCACATATACTCGAGAATGATCTTTTAGAATTAAGATCAGATGCCAGATTATCTTTTTTCGTAATTACATTCATTTTGTTTTCTAACTAAGAATTGCATATCTAGGAACTGTGAAGTAAAGTAGAAATTACCAAATTTAGATTAGGATTTAAAATAAATTATTTTCTAGTTTAAATATGGTTATCATATTTTTTAAGGTAGTTTGCTATCCTAGTCTAAAAGAAAATTGTTTTCATCATCATTGCCATGTCATTTTTGTCACATTACCGCATGCCATATCATCATTGCCACCTCATCACATACCATGTCATCTCATTTCATGTCAAAATTTCTGGGTCATCATGTCAATGCCATTTAATGGTTGCATGTTTAGGCTCATATAAATAAAATTGCATGCCATATTAGATTAGTTCATAATTTTTTCCCACCATTAAAATTAGATAATGTCACATGCCATTAGTTTTATAATTCATGCATATTAAACTTAGATTAAAATTGCATATAGTTTAGTTTTTTTTTTTTTGGTAAGTCATATAGTTTAGTTTTCATAAACAAGAAAAACAAAAAACAGAGACTTAGTTCGAATTGTGCTAGCATGTAGAAATCATATTTAGACCAGGCATTTTTATTTATGTATTAACACATTGCAGATATTTGGAAATTAATCATAGGATATTGTGCTTTGCTTTGCATTTAGGTTAATCCTATTTTTTGCAATTTATGTGTTGCTTTGGTTTATTGACTGTTAAATTGTTGATTGCACACCCACTTGATAATTTGTTAACGGTTTAGGCTTCAAGTCAACCACGATTGCTTGCAAAAAAAATTTGAAATAAGAGAAAATGTACCAAAATTGCATTAGATTTATTTAGTGTAACCAAGTCCTCATATACATAAATCTCTCATTTGCAAAAGAAAGATATTTTCTCGCATCTTACTTGGGTTACTAATCAACTCCAATAGGTTAGTGGCAACCCTTAATTGAATTAATTTAAATTCTAAATTAATTAAATCAAAAGTTGAAAGTTGTGGTTGATGTAAGCTTGAAAGAGTCTATGCTAAGTCTTTAAACATAGTAATCCATTAGCTTTTATGGCCACAAAAATTATGACCAAATATATTCAGAGAATCGATTCCTTGATGCACTTACAAAGGTCCCTAGAAGTAACCACGATCGACCCAAGAAAATGCGGCACGCCTAAGCTTAAAATGTAGACATATTGGTTTCCAATGTGCGTTGTTGTGGAATATAAAAGTTTTTAGCTTAGTTATTGAGATAAGACATAGGCTTTGATTCGCCCATCTCTTGTCTTTATGAAGTGGAAGAGAAGAACCTACGCGATCTACTTCACTTCTTGGGCTTACATGCATTCTCATTAACTAATAGAGACGGATATAGAATCCTAGGATCCAAAGACCAAGCTTGTACTTGAAGTTTATGTTGGGTTATGGTTATATTTTCCATCAAAAAGAAGGGATAAGATCCTGCTCTCCAATGAGCGAGCAAGTGTCTAGGGGATTGCCTCAATGGGGGTCTTAGGGGGCGACGCCCTCAGATTGCTAGAAGGCTTTTATAGTTTACACTCATATGTTATTGGTAGTTTGAGTTTGTATCCATGAATAACAATTGGTTTTCTTGTGTTGTCCATATATGATCTCTTTATCTTGTAATTGAGAGTTTTGATAAATGTTACACCCCCACCCCACCTGTAGCATGAGAGCATAACCCGGCGGGTTAGCATCGACCCCTAGGCAACGTTGAACGTTTCAAAAGTCTTTTATCTCTAGTTAAGCACATACAGAAGCGATCATAAACAATCCTTGTACAAACAAACATGGAAGCCGAGCAAGCCATATGCAAGTCAAGCAAATAAAAGCAACATATTCATATACATATTCACATGTCAAAAGCTATTTTGATTACATGCCCATCCTAGTCTTAGGTTACTTATTTTCATTTACATATATAGTCAATCATAAGGCTATGGTAGCCTAACTCCTCTATCAAGCTACTCCCAAAAACAGCCCCCATGCTAGGTTCATTCTCTTCTGGGACCCATAAGGTAGTAGTTTTCTTCTTATAAGCGATGTCCATTTCTAAGTCTACTATGTCTGTCATAGTGGTAGTCATATAATAGGGAGGTCGGGATGGATGGGAAGCGGGATTGGTTCACATATCACACACCTGAAATTGTGAAAACAACAAGAGTGAGTCGATGACTCAGTAAGTAAAAATCCCTAATTCTCCTATAGGAGGACATCTCACCATCGATCATCAGATACAAGATCTCAACCCATTTGTCGATGGCAAATTAATAGCAAGTTATGCATATGAAAGGCTCCTAACCGTCTATGTGCTTTTAAGAATCAAAGACAACGAATTAGTACATATGAACAAGCTTTCCAAAGATCCGTGGCTTATGATCATTTCGGTGACAGAAATGGATGTGTGCATTTCATAAAACTCGTTCAAGCAATAAGTGACCTAATTCAAACAAATTCTCAAATTGATGCAATGACTTAACAATACATATAAAACCAAATAGCTTTTGCAAGCGTCACGCATGGATTTTCATTTTTTTTTCAATATCAAAATTAATCGACTTTTCCGATAACAATTAGGCATTAGTTCCCCCCTTAGCAACCAGCATCATCCCGAAATCACTATTAGGACGGCATCTAGGGCGACCCCTAGGCATCGGTCTCACTTGGGCCGGTATCGTCCACAATCTCAATATCGAGACGGCATTTGGGGCTTTACCCTAGGCAATGACCCGACATCCCCCAGCATCAGCATATAAGTCCATCGTGTAACCATGCATTTTAAGCATCAACCGATTCATTTTATGTTTAAACTTTTAATCGAATGAAAGGCCCAAAGGCATTTCATGCAAGGTGAACTAATGAACGACTCTCATGTATTAGTAAATCAAACTCATACTGAATGCGATTTGGGCTCGTGGTCTGGACTTGGAATTGTTCCCTCCAACTTTGACATCGACCTATGACTTGCCTCAAGTAACAACATGTCTCAATGTTGTCCCAAAATCAAGTGTGGGTCATGCACCCATCTCGGTGCACATCCAAAGTCACATGAGACATTTCCTCAACATCCGGGTGTGCTTGACATCCATGCGAGACCATGAACTTACTTGATGTAATAACAAACAAATGGAAATACAACAAGCATAATAATACAAAGCCAACACAAGCAAATGATGACATGATCCTAAAATCAATACGTGTAGCACATCGCCCTATCGAAGAGTTAGGAAAATCTACTTACTACTTTTTGGACCTAGCTCCAAGATGCTCCTTTGGTGACCGGACAGCTCCTAAGGCGGCTTGGTGAGGAAGGCATGAAAGGGAGGAGAGAAAGGGAGAGGAAATGAGAGAATGGCTAACCCTTAAAATGTGAGGATGCTTTCTCATATTTATAGGCCTCTTCCTCTTAGATTTTTATGCAAACTCATGATTACGCATACATGATGAGATGGCCTACCTATCTTTTTGAGTTGGTGCCTGGGTCGTTTGGTGTTGGCTTGTGATTGATCCACCTATTTGCTTACTCTCCAAGGCTCAATCTAGGCTCGTTATTGCCTATGGCGCCTAAGGGGCACATAAGCCCCTTTAATGCCTAATGTCTTCTTCTAATTGATTGGTTCTTGCCTTGTTCACCAAGGCTATAATCTAGGGCCATCATACCCTAAGATTTACTTAAGATTTGATCATTAAGAAACTTGGACTTTGAACAACTTGTTCTCTAAGTTAACCACATGAGCATATAATTGATTAAGTTCATTAATTAGTTAGCTTCCAAAAGTATTTAATGCATTCTTATCTTCAAGCCAAGAAGACTCTAGATTAGCTTTCTTCTCAAGTTAGGTGTGCAGCCCCCTTCCCCTCCAAGTTGGGCATGTGGTTCTCCCATTTTAAGGCGGAAACAATTTTGAACATTTTTCGAAATCAGTACCATTACTTTATCAAATGAGTTTGAAAATTTATATAATTTTAATATGTTATAGAGAATACCTTAGAAAAAAAATTTCATGAAAGGAATCCAAGCCAAATTAATTTTATGGGAAGAGCAACAAATCATTGAACACAACCCAAAAATTCATCCGTCGAGCACATTCAACAGTTAGAGAAAGAGACTCATTTCGAAATACAAATCTTCACAAAATTCTTTAAAATTTGAATATTTTGTAGATATAGATGTCATTTAAAACTTTTTTTTTAAGGAAGAATATTTAAATTTGAAAGGGAAGATTCTATAAAAATTCGAGAAAGCAACTTGGTTACTGTTTTCACTATACTAGACAGGATAATTGATTGGGCCTTCATCCCAACCATTTCACCTCAAAAAAATATAAAATTTAATTATGTTATAGATCAAGATGTTTTAAACAACTTTCATGAAGAAAGTTTCTCCAAATTCGAAGCCCAAAGAGCTCTATAAAATTGGAGAGCATGAAAGGTCTAGCAGTTTTGAAAAATTGGAAAGTCAAAACCTATGAAACTGAAGGTGGCAAGTCTAAGGGGAGAGGTGGCGCCCTACTTGACTTGCAAGATCACTTGTCATCATTTTCTTAGACCATGAGTCATCCCCTTTCATTAATTATTTGGGATACATAAGTCTCCACACTCATTATCCTTATTTAATGCATTAGACTCTTGTTCTTCAAGAAGATTGGCCTATCTAGCTTAGCCTCCTTATTGGGACCAAAATGAGGGTCAAAATCGAGGATGTTACAATAAAGAGGCAACATGTGCTAATTATAATGGAATCATCTGCTAGATAACTCTAGTTTAGGGGTGAACTAAGATAAATCTTGTGTCTCGATTCTTTTTCTCACCTTTATTCTTTATCTCATTGTATTTGTAGGCCTAATCCTAGTAGTTTAAGTAATTATTTTTGAAAGAAAAGGTTTAGTAATGCTAAATTATCTTCTCAATTTCCCCATCCAATAAAAATTGCAAATGTTTGCACACAATCAATTGAGATAGCTAGTATAAACACCTAGAGGGGGGTGAATAGGTGCACAAACGATTTATCGAGATACATAAGCGTTTCTTGGCAAACGATAGAAAAGAAATTCTCTTTTGATTAACTAAATGAAATACGATCGAGGTAGAGAGAGTGAGGAAGAGAAAATTGAACACAGGATTTATAGTGGTTCGGCTTATTCCAAACCTACGTCCACTCTTCCGCACTGACAGCCCACCGGCTGGATTTCACTATGATCAAAAGAGAAGTTACAGCACAGCTTTGCCTTGATTCCACAGTGTAGATGTTCTACCACACCTCCTCAAGGTTTCTCACAAATATAGACTCTCTTTTGTATACAAGTATTCGCTCAAAGGAATTGTCTAAACAAAAAGAAGCTTCAGACTTTGGAATTCTTCCATCGCACACACCTCGAACAACTAAGAACGTCTTCCTTATATACTCCTTTATGACATCATACCCGTTGGCACTTACCAAAGGAATTCCTCCAATCTACCCGTTGGACGGAATCAATTAGGAAGATTGTTCGAACTATTAAAGGAACGTGTTGATAGCCCATCAATCCTGTTCGTCCATACAATCAGGATCTCGGTTTCCATAAGTAGAACCTTCCAATAATATTTAGACAATCATCGAATCTTCAATCATTGAATCAATCTTGATCAATCAAAGGATTCTGTTACGTCTTTTCCAGCCACGAGATCTTCTCCAGATGATAAGGTTAAATCCTTAACGAAACATCCAGTTCTGGATAACCTTTCTTCAACGGATTAGAGACTGTCAATGAGGATAGACTTTGAGTCTTGAGTCTGGCTATCCGGAAGTCTTCAGACTTTAAATATCAGAGTCTGCAAGCCTTCAGACTAGACTGATAGAAATGTTTTGTCAACTTCAAAATACTTCAAGAAGATTTCTCCAACAATCTCCCCCTTTTTTATAGTGACAAAACATTCCTGCAGATTTAGATAACTATGACCTGCAAAACATTTCTCAAACACATATGCATATCTTATAGAGATAAATGGCTAAAAGAATAACACTAGAATCTGCAACCACAAAAAATAGGTTAGTCTAATATATGAAAAGCCATTCATAAGATATCAATACTAGTTAATAGAAGCAGTCAAGTCCAAGTCTAGTTCAGTTCTCATCCAGACACAAAACAAAGTCAAACAGAGTTTAAACAACAAAACAACAAATAATTCAACAAACAGTTAAAAGTTTAATGATTGAAAGTTTGACCAAATCTTGCATCTCTCCCCCTTTTTGTCATCATTCAAAAGGATGAGATGAAGTCAAGATTGCTTGGGAACGCGGACAAGCTAGAAATCTTCCATAGACTGAATGATGCCTTCCAGCCTTTTGAAGTCTTCCTTCAGTTGTGCAATCTCCTCACCCTTGGCATTGGCCTGAATCTGAACAGAGAGGGCTTGCATTTTATCATTCAATGAACAGGAAGAAGCTTGACCTTCATTCTTCAAGCTTTGAACTTCGCATCTCAAGGCATAAATTTGACATCGCATCTCCAAGAGAATATCCATGATTCTGCGAAAATCTGCTCCATTATCAGTCTGAGTACTTGCTTCGGCTCGATTTGATGGAGTAAATGCAAACGATGGTAGATCAGCATAATCTCGCAAGTTTGGCGATGAAGCTTCATGACCTTCTTCTGGAAATTGAGATGCAAAAACATCCTCTGGGTCTGCAGGTGAGCGACTGACTCCTTCACTTGCATCAGGATATGAAGACTTCACTCCTTTCTCCTGATCTCCCCCTGTTTCCATGCCTACAGGTGGAGAAGAGATTTCCTCAGGTTCTCCTTCTTCTCTTCTTTCTTCTTCAAGTCTTTCCTCCTCTGCTTTTTTATCAGCTTCTCTTTCTTCTTCATCCTTCTCCTCTGCTTCTTTCGTCATTTGTTTCGATCCTTTCTGTGGAACAGGACGACTTAAATTCTTCAAAGCCATTACAGAGATGGTGATGTCTTCGTCATCATCTTCCTCCTCAACGAGGAGAGCTCTTCTTCTCTTGGATGGAGCAGCCATGGGCTCCTTCCCTTTTCTTTTAGCAGCAGAAGAGAGCTGATGAGATTTGGCAAGAGTCTTCTCCTTGAACTTCTCCAATTCCTTGCTCAATTCCCTCAGACGCATTTTGGTCACCATTTTCAGTCCTACCACCATATGATCGCATGGTCGAACACAAAAGATTTGTGGAGGCTGAATATTCAGATGTCTGAATAACTTCGTAACAAGACTTGGGTAAGAGAGTTGACCTCTGTCCTTCATCATTGCTCTATACATGTGAAACATAACAGTGTGAGTGAGAGAAAACCTTTTTCCAAAGAGAATGGCATACATCAGCTTGGCCTCTGAACTTGAAACATCAGTCTTGGAAGTTGATTTAGGTCGGAGGCAATTAATCACAATCTTGTGAAGCAAGATGTTGAATGCACTCATCCTTAAATAGGTGATCTTCTTATCTGTTCTCCTGTCCTTCACCAGTTCAAGTGTGGCTGGAGCAATGGAAACTTTAATTGGTTGATATCTTCCTCTTTCAACTCCTAACACATCTGCCAGCATATTCATATCCACAACATAATCTTGGTCTTTAACGCTGAAGGAGAATCTATTCGCATCCAAAAAGCTAAGATTTGAATAGAAATATGCAGTTAATTCAGTATAAGCCTCTGTATTGTTAGAACAGAACTTTTCAAGTTGAAGATGATTGAACTTTTCCCTCAAGTTCACATTCACAACATCCAGAAAATCAAAATCCACACTCCTAAGGTTTATTACCCCACGCTTCAGCAATTTCGAGTACAGATCCTTTTGTTCCTTTGATCTGAACAAATCTCCCCTTTTTCCTTGAATTTCAGCCGCAATACCCATTTTCGGTTGAAATAGGCTGTACAAATTGTCATCATCATTTCCATCTACAGGATTCGGCCCCTAGTCACGAGGATCACTTGGGATATTCACAAAGGTTTCCTCAGCCACCCCTTTACGAGCAATTCCCAAACTTTCCATTTTTCGCAAAAAGATATATTCGTTCCTATATCCTTTGTCTTTAAGAAAGTCATCAACATAGTTCAAAGGAGTACAAGTTCCTTTTAAGGCACGATATAGCTTGTAAATAAAAGCGGGCTTTTGAACTCTTACGGGGTCTGCATCCTCGATGATTTCTTCCTGTTGTTGATGATCAACGCCTTGAGGACTAGATGGTGGAGAATGACGCTGCTGAGAATGTTGTGGGCTCGCTTGCTGTTCTGGATTCACTTCTTCCTCAGTAAGATCGAAGTGCGTAGGCCCCTCACTCATTCGCCGTGGTCCCCTGCTTGCGATTCTCGAAGACTTTCTTGAAGATGACATCTTTATCAGTTTTTGGAAGATTCCTTGCTTGACTTTCCCAGGAAAGATGACAACTTTTTGAAGATTAAACAAAGAAGACAAACACGAAAGGATCGATGCTTTCTAGGGTTTTCGAGAGTGAAGTGAAGAGGAATTGATAGTGCACGATCGGTTAAAAAGAGAAATAAACGAACCGTCACAAAGGAAATAAAAAAAAATGCCTTTTTAAAATAACTGTCTTCTTCCGTAAAAATAGCCATTTCAAAAATAACTTCCTTTTTGAAAATGAAACGATGCAATATTTACGTCGATTAAATATAGCAACAATTAAAACACAGTCTAACGATCGTACCTTTTCAAGATGAGATTAAGGAGAGAAAGACTTACAGTCTGACGGTCGTACCAAGACTATCTTTCAGATAAAGTCTTGTAAGTCTGAGTCTGAAAGTCTTTAGACTTTGATATCCTCATACCTCAAAATGTTGAGTCTGGAACGGATAGATTCAAATTGATTTTTCTCCAAAGGTTTTGTGAATATATCCGCCAGTTGATTCTTTGAGTCAACAAATTGAATTGAAATATCTCCATTTTGAACATGGTCTCTAATAAAGTGATGTCGAATCTCTATATGATTTGCTCTTGAATGGAGAATTGGATTTTTGGTGAGGTTGATAGCGCTGGTGTTGTCGCAATTAATCTCCATGCATGAGTCTTCAATTTCAAAGTCTCTTAGTTGTTGTTTTATCCATAGAATTTGCAAACAGCAGCTTCCAAGAGCTACATACTCTGCTTCTGTTGTTGAAAGAAACACAGTGCTTTGTTTCCTTGAAAACCAAGACACTGTCCTGTTTTCAAGCAACTGGCAAGTTCCCGAAGTGCTCTTTCTATCAACTTTGCAACCGGCCAGATCTGCGTCTGAATATCCCAAAAGATTAAAGTCTCCCTTCTTAGGATACCAAAGACCGATGCTTGATGATGAAGCAACGTATTTAATGATGCGTTTCGCAGCACTGAGATGAGATTCTCTAGGATCTGATTGAAACCTAACACAGATGCAAACACTCAACAAAATGTCAGGTCTAGAAGCAGTAAGATAAAGAAGTGATCCAATAATGCTCCTGTACAGCTTTTGATCAACTTTCTTCCCTTCTTCATCTTTGTCTATCTTTAAAGAACTTGACATTGGTATGTCGGTCTTTTTGCACTTCTCCAGTCCAAACCTTTTGACAAGATCATTAACATATTTTTCTTGATAAATAAAAGTTCCTTCCTTCAATTGTTTTACTTGAAGACCAAGAAAGAATGTTAACTCTCCCATCATACTCATTTCAAACTCATCCAGCATAGACTTAGAAAATTTCTTGCACAGACTTTAATTAGAGGATCCAAAAATAATATCATCCGCATATATTTGAACAAGTAAGAAACTTTTGTTTTCCTTTTTGATAAATAAAGTCGTATCTACTTTACCTTTGACAAAACCATTTTGTATTAAGAACTTACTTAATCTATCGTACCAAGCCCGAGGTGCTTGCTTTAAACCATACAAAGCTTTTTTCAGTCTGAAGACTAAGTCTGGCTTCTTTGGGTCTTCAAACCCTAGTGGTTGTTCCACATAAACGTCCTCATGGATAAATCCATTTAGGAAGGCGCTTTTGACGTCCATTTGGAATAACCTGAAATTCTTATAACAAGCAAACGCAAGTAATAGTCGAATAGCTTCTAACCTTGCCACTGGAGCGTAAGTCTCATCATAGTCTATTCCTTCTTCTTGCGTATATCCCTTGGCCACGAGTCTTGCTTTGTTTCGTACGACTTTTCCTTTCTCATTCATCTTGTTTCTGAACACCCATTTAGCTCCAATAACAGTTTTACCTTTTGGTTTGGATGTCAATTCCCAGACATCATTAATGTTGAACTGTCTGAGCTCTTCTTGCATAGCTTCAATCCAGCTTTCATCAGATAAAGCTTCTTCTATGCTCTTTGGTTCAATTTCAGAAACGAGAGCCACAGCACTAGACTCTTCTCGCCTTTTGGATCTGGTGCGAATTCCTTCATTAATTTCGCCAATTATAAGATCTTTGGGATGACTGGACTTATGCTTCTAGTTACTTGTTGATTTATCTGGTTGATGATCTCTTTCTTTATTTGGATCTTCACTAACAACCTGATGCTGGTCTTCCAGAGTCTGAGATGCTTCTTAAGTTGTAAGCTTTGGAGAGTCCGGAACAGGTTCAGACTCTTCTTGATGAGTCTGACTTGATTCATCTTGCGTTGAGTCTTGAAATTTGACATTCATTGACTCCTCCACAGACTGGCTCTTCTTGTTATAGACTTTGTAGGCTTTGCTTGATGTAGAATATCCAAGGAAGATACCTTCATCCCCAATACTCTGTGTTCTGGTTGGTCCGAAGAGATCCATATGCAACAACTGTAGTACATGATTAGTAGAGACATGATTTATTGGCTTAAATGAATTTCTTACCTGCTTTCCCAGAATACATGGAGTGCATGGATCAGTCTTTTGGTATGGCAATTTGGGTAGACCTCGAACTAGCTGCCTTGATGAGATTTTGGCTAATTGCTTCATGTTGACATGACCAAGCTTTTTGTGCCATAAGCTTGCTTCATCTTGAATTGAGATAAGACATTGCGATTCATTTGGTTTCACATCCAGAAGATAGATATTTCCATGTCTTCGACCCATGAAAGACTGAGTAGAGTCTTTACTGATTCCAGAACATGTTCCTTCTTGAAAGAAGATCTTGAAACCAGTATCACACAATTGACTAATGCTGAGAAGATTGTAATTGAGTCCTTTCACTAAGGAAACATTACTTATTGTGAGACTTCCAATTTTCACAGTTCCAAATCCCGCAATACTTCCTTTGATGTTTCCTCCGAATGAAACTTTTCCACCATTAACTTGAGCAAGTTTTATAAAACAATTTGAGTCTCCTGTCATGTGTCTTGAGCATCCGCTGTCAAGATACCACTTTACATGTTTCTTGACGAAGACCTCAAATTCACTGTCTGAGTCTGATCCAGAGTCTGAGTCTGATTGTGCCATCAGACATAGATTGGCATATTCATTGTCACTTTCTTCACACTCTGTATCACTCCAGGTCTCGGCTTTGAGAGATTTTCGAAATTTTTCAGCTTTTCCTCTCTTCTTCTTCAGAAGAGGACAGTTGGGTCTGATGTGTCCCTTTTTCTTACATTCAAAGCAGACTACATCTTTATTTGGTTCCTCATCATCAACAGACTTGGTCTGCTGTCTTTGAAAGCTTTGTTTCTTTGAGTTGAACCTTCTTCCTTTTCTATTCAGTTTTCTGAATCTTCTTATCATGAGAGCAAGCTCCTCATCGTCCATATCATCTTCAGAATCTGTATCATCATAATCATCATTTGATTTTAATACAATGGACTTCTTACCTTTTGGATCTTCATCTTCATTGATCCGTTCCACTTCATAAGACTGAAGAGTTCCAATCAACTCGTCGACAGATAGTGGCATAATTTTTTGTGTCTCTCTTATCGAAGTCTTTATGTGATTTCAATCCTTGGAGAGTCCACGCAGTAGCTTGTTTACCTTCATGGGATCAGAAATTCTTTATCCTTGATTCTCAAGACCATTGACAATATCTATAAAACGGCTAAACTTGTCAGTTATAGATTCTCCTGGTTTTATTTTGAAGGCTTCATATTGACCGAGAAGAATGTTAATTCTGGTTTCCTTCACTCGATCTGTTCCTTCATAGGTGATATGCAATCTGTCCCAGACTTCTTTTGCTGTAACACAAGAAGATATTCTATTATATTCAGTTGGTGACAAAGCACAATATAAAGAGTAAATTGCTTTTGCATCGAGTGCTTGTCTCTTGTTTATCTCTTCCTGAGTCATTCCGCTGGTCTCAACAGTTTCTTTCCCTCTTTCAGAGACTGATGCAGCTGTACGAGTAATTCCTTTTTCTACAACATCCCATTCCAGAGGATCCTTTGATCGTAGGAAAGCTTTCATCTTGTTTTTTCAGATATTGTAATCCTTTCCATCAAAGTAGGGTGGTCTGGTATTGCTTTGCCCTTCCATTAGCCCTGGTGCTAGCATACTAGCCATGGATCTTTAACTCTGAAGTAAAACACTTCAAACAAAGTGAGTACACAGGCTCTGATACCAATTGAGATAGCTAGTATAAACACCTAGAGGGGGGTGAATAGGTGCACAAACGATTTATCGAGATACAGAAGCGTTTCTTGGCAAACAATAGAAAAGAAATTATCTCTTGATTAACAAAATGAAATACGATCGAGGTAGAGAGAGTGAGGAAGAGAAAATTGAACACGGGATTTATAGTGGTTCGGCTTATTCCAAGCCTACGTCCACTCTTCCGCACTGACAGCCCACCGGCTGGATTTCACTATGATCAAAAGAGAAGTTACAGCACAGCTTTGCCTTGATTCCACAATGTAGATGTTCTACCACACCTCCTCAAGGTTTCTCACAAATATAGACTCTCTTTTGTATACAAGTATTCACTCAAAGGAATTGTCTAAACAAAAAGAAGCTTCAGACTTTGGAATTCTTCTATCGCGCACACCTCGAACAACTAAGAACGTCTTCCTTATATACTCCTTTATGCCATCATATCCATTGGCACTTACCAAAGGAATTCCTCCAATCTACCCGTTGGACGGAATCAATTAGGAAGATTGTTCGAGCTATTAAAGGAACGTGTTGATAGCCCATCAATCCTGTTCGCCCATACAATCAGGATCTCGATTTCCATAAGTAGAACCTTCCAATAATATTTAGACAATCATCGAATCTTCAATCATTGAATCAATCTTGATCAATCAAAGGATTCTGTTACGTCTTTTCCAGCCACGAGATCTTCTCCAAATGATAAGGTTAAATCCTTAACGAAACATCCAGTTCTTGATAACATTTTTTCAACGGGTTAGAGACTATCAATGAGGATAGACTTTGAGTCTTGAGTCTGGTTGTCCGGAAGTCTTCAGACTTTAAATATCAGAGTTTGCAAGCCTTCAAACTAGACTGATAGAAACGTTTTGTCAACTTCAAAATACTTCAAGAAGATTTCTCCAACATCAATGACTTGTGGACTACTGTTGGCACGACACGGCGTACAATTCAAAATTTGATAAAAGTCTAACTACAGCGAGGTAGCAGAATTGTAGTAGCTCCTGGATGTGCAGCTTGAATCCTCATGGTTTTAATCAGAACATAGAGCAAGCATGACCTTTCTAGAGTATCCTTCACATCCGACATTTTATGAGTCTGGATTCAATCCCAAGCCAATGAAGCTATATAACTCCTGAATAATCTAGAGGAAGGATTAAATCATGAAAATGTCATTTCAATGATCTGAAAATCATGACAAACATGAAAATTAGTGCACATTGCACGCAGATCTCCCGTTTGTCAAGGCTACCGTGGATATGGCTCGGTCACAGAGACCTCATTTTTCGAGAGGTGGTTCGATCTACTTCTTGATCTTTCGACCCTTGAACTGTAATCCCATGTAGACGACACATCCGATTCATCACCCCTGTGTATGAAGAATGCGGGCTGTGACGGCACTTGGAGAGTGATCGAGTGGCTGTTAAGCATAAGAAGGACCGAGGCCATTGTTGGCCGGTCAGCCACATTTTCTTGGACACATAGCAGTCCAATGTGGATGCACCTTGCGATTTCAGTACTTGAAGCAGAAGTTATAGAGGGATCGATGATGTTTGATATTGTTCCTTCCCTCCAACACTTCCAAACCTGCAAACAGTTGACAAACATTGAGCAAATTAATCTCCCAAACATTATGCGAAATGAGAATGTATGTTTTTATACTCACATAGCTTGTAAGGACCTCTGTGTTGTCACCCACGCGGAAAAGATTATTCTTCTGACCACTCACGATCTCCAAAATCAGTACTCCGAAACTGAAGACATCGGACTTGACAGAGAAGTTTCCGTGCATAGCATACTCCGGTGCCATATATCCGCTGTGCATCACAATAGGTCCGTCTTATTAGCTCTATAGTTTGCCCATGTTATTTTGGTAAGCATTAGCTACAGGTGGTTGTGGCACTTACTAGGTCCCCATGACTCGGTTTGTCTCTGCTTGAGTTTGGTCCAACTCGAATAGCCTCGCCATACCAAAATCTGCTATTTGATTCATGTCCGAGTCCAACAAAATGTTGCTGGCTTTGAGGTCCCGATGGATGATACGAAGTCAAGAGTCCTCGTGTAGGTAAAGCATCCCTCGAGCAACGCCCATTATTATTTTGTGGCGCCTATCCCAGTCGAGATTTGCACGCTTCAGGGGATCTACACATTTTGTTGAAAATGAACTGGTCAAGGCTTTAATCATTTTATGAGGATCCGATTTCAGGAATGACAACTTGAGAAACATACCGAATATGAACTGGTCAAGGCTTGAATTGGGCACAAACTCGTAAATGAGAAGCCGCTCAACTCCTTCTAGGCAAAAACCAAGGAGCCTAACCAAGTTCCTATGTTGTAGCCTAGCTAATAACATGACCTCGTTCTTGAATTCTACTTCTCCTTGGCCAGAATTTTGGGACAGCCGTTTTACCGCGATTTCTTGTCCATTGGAGAGCCGACCCTAAAATTTCATCAAAGTAGATCCTCATGAGTATCTATATGTAATTGAAGCATTTAGAAGAGTATCACATTGATGTCATCTATGACTATTTTGTCACTTGAATTTTGAATAAAAGTGACTAGAGGATGCTTTGTTAATTAGTACCATGTAGACAGCACCAAAACCGCCTTGTCCAAGCTTCTTGGAATCAGAGAAGTTGTTAGTTGCCGCTCTAATAGTGCCGAAATCATAGTGCAGTGACTCTGCCGTGCTTATTTCATCCTCAACTTCACCTAGAAAGAGAAATATGAAGTCATTCAGAGCATGAATGTCTTTATCATAGTGTTTATAATAAAAGCTTGTCAAACTTTTAGTATATAGAGTTGCACCTGCAGGGATAACTATCAACTTCCTATTTTGGCCTGCTCAATCAGTTTATGCTAACTACAGTCAATGAGAAATGTGTAATTGGACATGTCCAAGCGGTGCGCATGAATGTAAAGTTCGAAATATCAATTCCATGTTCTGGAATTCTCAACCCAATTTGTTTGGAAAATGTAGGCCTAATTGTCAATATCGTAGGCTGGTACAAAAGCATAGTAAATAGTCAACTTCATTAATTTCATGATCCTTTAAACCTCATGGACAGTAGCTGTTCCAATGCCAAAAGACAGACTCACCTTCAACTCTTTGTCTGGGCTGCTTCTTCTTCCTTTTCATTATCAGGAGTATGACAACGCCGATAACAAGGACCACAGAAGCACTTGTCGCCACTGCAATGATCACAGTCTTCGTTGAATTGCTCTTTCCACCTGCTTGAGCAAAGGCACATCATGTTTAGGATCATTGCTTACCGATTACATAGTGATACACTGGAGAAATCACTCAAGCGCCATTTCGAACGTGGAAACGAAACACATTTTAAACATACATCGCACCATTCTTTGATAACTAGAGGGAAAGTTATTTGGATTTCCGGATTTTGTTGTTTTACCAAGATTCGTCTAATGGAGAGCATCAACACTTGAAAAATAACACATTATTCTCCAGAATTTGAAGTTTTCGGGTATAATAGGTTACCTTTTTCAACCACAAGTTCATTACTTTCATGAATTTCTTACGGAAATCAGAGTAATGGCATTGCAACGGTTTACAGAAACCGAGTGGAGCTAGGAACTACCAATGCTGGTTTGCAAATGCTCAGGTCAAAGATTTCTGCCGAGTTATTAGATGCTCCCCATGTGTACATACGGGACCCCTATATACATGAGGAACACCAACGAAAATGATAAAAGAGAAGGGAGAAAAATTAATGTTAATCGTAATTAACATTACAATTTGATTCATTGCTCTATTACGGTGATGGAGACGACAACAATCACGCCGGTCGTTGCCGGGTTGGGCCGCCCTCATGGCAGCTGTATTCGAATCCATCGTGCTTTGGTCTCAGTTTTCATTTATTTGATTTTTCTTTTTTTAAATCTTGGCCCGTCCTATCTTATCATTATAAAACACTTGGAAGGTCAGAATACATGCGTCCATCTTTAGGATTAAGACCAAATAATTAGATATAAAAAATATAGAGGAATTTCTTATCTAACTCAATCTCGAGGAATGCTTTATGTAATAAGAGATCTTACCAAAACCCTCTGACTAAATGACGTGCTGATTTCTAATTGGTTGCCGGTCATTTAATGCATCATCGGTCCAATTTATTTCAGCGCCCAATAAAGATCGCCACGTTTTTTAAATAAAAAGCTTTCAGTAAAACTTCTTAGAATGTCTAACATTGCTAATCAATCTAATTCTTTTTAACTTCATTTTCAGACGATGAAGCTCAATTAAGGGAAGTTTCGGCCTCTCTTTTCCTTTGACGTCTGCTACTGAAAAGTTCTAGTAATAACCTAAGATCGCATGCAAGCGCGCGTCACAAATGTTTAAATTATGGCCTCGAAATTTTCTTTCCCAATTTTTGCGCTGTATCAAAGAACTTTTTGCGGTTATATTAATTGACAAAAAGGGGTGACTGACTGATGAGAAGTAAGGAAGATCTGCTAATGATTCATTGCCCTAGCCTGGACTCACTTCATTATTAATTTTAAAAATCTCATGACAGCTTGGAGATGCATCAATGATTTGAGTTAGGGACCCATTTCTTTATTTGTCGAAAATATGGACCAACCCACCCGTGTTTGGCAAAAAAGCGTTTATCCAACCAAAAAAATTACATATTCTAAAGAATATCTAAATTGAGCATATTTGAACGGTTTACGGTGTAAATGTCACGTGAAATCCATATAATTAATAATTTAGATGATTCTAATCCATAGAAAAAAAAAATAACACAAACCTGGCGGTGGAGGCGGTGCGGGCGGCGGTGGAAGTGGCTCGCTGACCGGGTCGAAGAACCGATCATTGGTCTCGTACCGGAACTGGCAACTCGGTGCCCTGATATGCGCTCCCAACTTCCCGGCACAGCACTGCCCAAGTGTCGCGACAACTGTCACCAGGCAGTCGCTGCAATCCTGCTCCGTCAAGTCCGGCGTGCACTGCACCATCGCATAGATCCTGTCGAAACCCGCCGACACATTCCCTGTCGCGTACTTCCTCAGCGAGCCACCGCCCGCCGCCTCGCCCTGCAGACTACCCAGCAGTGTCTGCAGCGCCGCGTTGTACGTGTCCGGGCTCGTGACGTTGTTCACGTTGGACAGCGAGTAGCGGGGGTCGATCGTGACTGTGCCGAAGATCCAGGAGTTAGAGTACCGGATGGTGCAGTTCTCGCTGTAGAGGACCGCCTCCTTCTGGAGGGGGCAGAGATCGCGGATATCGGAGGCTGAGCCATCAAGGCAGGTGCGGCAGCTCTCCGCGGTGAGGTCGCCGAGGCAGGAGCCGATGACATAGAGGGTTTGGGAGGCGCCGGAGATGGCGGAGGAGGCGTTGAAGAAGCCGTAGGTGAGGGACAAGGAGTTGGTGGTGGAAATGGAGGAGAGGAGGGCGGTGAGGGTGGTTTGGTAGGTGCTGTCGGCGGTGAAGTTGCCAGTCGAACCACAGTAAGGAGCTGGGAAAAATTGGCCGTTAATGGTGGAAGCCAAGGTGAGAAGAAGCAAGAGAGGGAGATTAGGAGGATCCATCTCTTTCCCGTTTCTTTGGTGTTTCGGGTCCTTCTTAGATTAATGTCGATAGGCTAATAATTCGTGAATATATAGCTTGTGCGGCCCCTATACAAGTTGCTTCGTCGAAATCTCTATTTCGTCTACGACTTTTATTATGGCCTGGAGGTCGTGGCGGTTTGAATTTTGGTACAAATAAAACCATTGAATCTTTCTCGTTCTTCGCCAGAAAACGAAAAATTGAGAAAAGTCAGATGGATGACCTTTTCAAGAGTATCATTCAATATTCGTACATTTCTACTTTTTGAAAAAGTAACCGAATGGAGGCCGGGTGGATCTTTTTCTTGGCCATCCATTTTCACATTTTTTGTAGTCAAGCTGCTTTTATTGTCTTCCTTGTCTATCAGCCAGCACCGAAGGTAGACCCAAAGTACAATAGACACCGTGAGGGGAGCAAGTCATGAGCCATGGTAGAAAGAATGGGAAAGCACGAAATTTTGCTCTGTGATCAACTTCAGAATGTCAACATTGTCTTCTCTAACTTTTTAAATGTATTTGGAGTAGCTTGCCTTCAAGTACATCTTAACCTTGCTTGCAGATGATGGGGAAGGAGAAGGACTAGCAAAAGCTAGTGGGGTTATTCTTATTTTTTATGGAGAGATAACCATACGGATTTCTAGGCACTATTCAATGAGCACACTTTCACCATCCATGGAGTTCATCGTATTGAATCAATTGGTATATGCATCATACATATTTTGGAACCAATTCCTCATCGTTCCCGATGTCTATTCCTTCTGGACCCCCTCACATAACCAAAACATTTTGTAAGAGGGAACAAAGCAGAGTTTCAAGTTCCTTCGACTTAAACCTTGAACCCAAGATAATAGACAAAAAATAGGTGCAATTTTCTTATACAATTTGAGGGATTTCAGCCTCGTGACTAGTACCGATTTATCGAAGGAGGAACCATCCTCATTGTTTGCTAATTTAACCGACATCATATATAGCAATAGAACGGATTGCTTGATTGATAATCGCAGGATCAAGCATCTGTTGCATCGTTGAAAACCTGCAAAAAGTCCCCAAATACTTCAACAACCCTCCAATTTTGCTGTTTCAGCGATGAGAGACCGACACTTGTGCTACGAGGGGTGGAGTACAACGTCTACATTATTCTTTCTCGGCAATTAAGTTGAAACGCTTTTAAAGATGTTATCATTATCCCTTTCGCGCTAGTTGGATAATCGTCACTAGGTTGGAAAACTCGTGTTTGAACCCATTTCAAAGCCGTGTTCCGGAAGCGAAGTATGGACTCTGGCTAACATCATATTTTCAATATCAATGTCAATTTTTTTTTGCCTAGGGCAAATACCAAAGCATAACTATTTTTGAAAAAATAATGTATGCTCAAACTCATACTTACTAAATTTTGAGCACTTGCCCTTATAATTAGATGAAATATTCGATTACGCACAATTGATAATAAAATATATATCTGTCTTCTTGAATACCAACATTCTTTACTCCTCTGGAATTTTTAATAATATTTTTTTACGTGAATTATCGTGCCCACGTAAGTTTGTTGTGGTAGATCTTGACTTCTGTAACGACACCTTTGGCTGTGTCTAACACCAGTCCATTACGATCCCGTATGCACTTTAAACAATTGGTAGGAAGCTCTAGCGTATAAGTTTATAAACGATGATAGAGATTGGAGTAGACAAGGACAACAGCTTAAGGAAACAATGGAACCTTCGAAGTTGACTTTTTCCAACACGGATTCTTGTGGCCTGGTCAAACAATATCTCGCTCTGTTTTTTCTTCTCAGAAAACAATAATCTTCGAACCTGTGTTTTTCAAACACCCAAACATTTGACGAAAATTACCAAAAAAAAAACCGTAAATCTATATAATTGTACAAATTTAATCATAAACTTTTTAATCAATTGAGTCTAAACATTTTACATTTATGCCAATTCAATCCATTTGGCAATTTTGTCATAAATAGTAGATATAGACATAGCTATTTTATGTGGCATGATAGACATTAACATAAACAAATTTTAATAATATTTTAATATTTTTTATTGTTTAGTCATTTATTATTATCTTTTTTTTTTCTTTCCCATTCTTTTTTTCTCTTCCCTTCCTTCTTCCTCAAGTCAATCACTAAGCCCTAGCGACTGGCCAAAGTTGAGCCTCGAAAACCACTAGTGATGCTCAACCACGCCATCGCTTAGTGTGGATGAGCCTCACCAAGCGACGATGAGGTCAACCTCACCTATAGAGTTTTTTTTTTGGAGGGGGGGGGTTAGAGGAAGAATGAAGGGAAGAGGAAAAAAGGAAAGAAAATGAAAGGAATAAATAAATAATTCAAAATTATTAAAATATTATTAAAAATGTATGCACCAACATAGGTCACATGACATAGAACAATTGATATCCATGTTAGCTATTTTTGACTAAAAATAGCCAAATGGACAAAACTGATATGAATGTAAAAGCTTTAAAACTCAATTGAGAAAAAAATTGGAATTGAATTGACACAATTACAATATGTTTAGAATTTTTCTTAGTAATTCTCCTCACAAATAGATGTAGTAGAACAAAGCAACTAAAATAAAATATGACATTTGACATTTGACTAATATGAGTTGCAGAGTACCACGAATGCACCTCACCATCATCAGTATCAACTCCAAATTGACCTCTTCACAGAGCCCCAACTTTTCGTAATATGGAAAAAGCGGAGTTTCAAGTCCTTTTTACTTGAACCTCAAATCTTAGATCGTGGACACACAAATTTATAAAATAAAATTCTTACACTTGTAAAAAGTTGGTGGTGATAATAATGTTCATGGACGGTGGCATAAGGGTACGGAGTTAAGGCACAATGATGGTGCCCCAATGCCACGGTGTTGACGCTGGTCTTTTGTTGCTGCTTAAGGAAAGAGAGGGTTGTGGCAGCGTCCCAACCGTTGACTATGCTATGGTTGATGGGGCACCGTGGAATACACCTAAGGCGATTGAAAAGAGAAAAAAAAAAAGAAAATAACTTTTTCGCCTTATTAATTACCATTTGCATAATGTTGATATTTAAATTTATTCTTTTTTATTCAAGACTTAATCACATAGAACATGAGAAATTAGTCTCTAAGAAAAAAATGAAATGATAAAATAAATAATTTCATTAAAATGCATCGCACGTAAATATTATGGGCATTTGCATTATTAGTATTAAATTTTTTAAAATTTTAATATTAATTGAGTATTTTTTAAAACTAATTTAAAAAAGAGATTTAAAATAAAATAAAAAAACAGAGTGGGGCCGGGCCGGGGCTAGGCCAGCCCGGCCCTTTCTTCTTTCACTTCCTTATCTCCGCACCACGCAGGCCAGCCCATCTCTTCTTCTTCCGGCTTGACCCACTCATCCCTTTCCCTCCTCCTCCTTGTCCTTCTCGCTGCTACAGTAAGGCCGCGAGTACAGTGGCAGAGGAAACAGCGCCGGGCGTTCGACGGGAGTGGGTGGTCGGGTGCAGACCGGCAACGGCAACTGGCGTCACAAGAGGCCAAGCGCGCCGGTAGCCATTAGAGAGAGAGAGAGAGAGAGAGAGAGAGAGAGAGAGAGAGAGAGCTGGAGTGGGTGTGAGAGAGTGAGCCAGGGGGAGAAGGAGCTCGAGAAGGTGGCTGGCCGTTGTCGGAGGTCCGTCCACTAGCCCCCGTCTGCCGCGGCCTTTCCCTAAACCATGTAGGTCTTCCCCCCGAGCGTAGGTTCCTGTTTGTTTTGAGGGGCGTCGAGCCAGAGCTCGAGGCCGGCCAAGTTCGCGAGAGTTTCGGTCCCGTCGGTCCTCCGCGAAACCTGCTCTAGAATGCATGTTAGGAACTTAGGTCCGCATCCGAGTCTCCATCGAGTCCGAAATCCCTCGATTTGGTAGCGCACGCCAAGTGCTTGTGAAAATGTTTCTGTGGGAGCGGTGACCACCTTCACTGACTTTGGTTTGCTATTGAAGTACTGGTTCTTGTCTCGTTTTTTCTTCGTTGAGGCCCGGTTTGTGCGAGTCCCAACCCCATCCACGTGGTGCTATGCTGTGTTTTAGTTTTGAGCATCGGTTGTTAAATATTTCGGTGCGTTTGGAGCCTCGCTTGATCCCGTGCCCTCTCTTCGATTGATGGCCGTTAGGTGTTCGTTAAAATATTTGATTGAGCTTGTCTGGATTTTCTTTGAATTGCGCTTGCTTCTGTACATGGGCTTGTAATTTGATGCAGCGTGTCCATGAGGTAGTGGTTGGCATGCGTCGATGGCATAAGGTGTTAGCCGAAGTGGGCATGGTTTGTTTGGTTCCGGCTCGATGAAGGAGATGATCGGCAAAGGAGGCAAATGGTTTGGGTGAGTTTCGGTGAAAATGTTGCGGAGAAGAGGGGGGGCTTTGAAAAAGGACTGTGTGGAGAAGAAAGAAATAAAATAAGATTTAAAAAAAGAGGAAAAAGCAAAAGCAAGAAGAAAAAATAATAGAAAACTATAAAAAGGAAGATGGGCTGGTTTTGTTTAATTGCTGGGTCGAATCCTTTATGGACTTGGGAGGGTTGGGCCAAAAATAGAAGACTGGAGGGGGCTGGAGAAGGCTAAGTGGGCTTTTTTCCTTTCTTAAAAAATCTTTGTGGGCCTCCTTGGTTAATTCCGAGTGGGCCTCAGGGCCGACCCTCTTTTGGTCCAACCCGGACCGATAGGATCCGGGTCGGTTTGATCGGGCTTGGTCCCTTGACCCGGTCCCACTCTGTCATAATTTTAGAATTTAAAAAAAATGCAAAAATGCTGCAAAATTCGAAAATTCATAAAAAAATTCAAAAAGCTCCCGAAAATATTCCAAAATTTTTTTAACTCTTTGAAAAGTTTAAAAATAGAATTTTTGGAATGTTTTATTTTAAAAGAGTGGAAACCTCATGACTTTAAATTATGATAAAATTGAACAAGCCCTTAAGGCTCTACCTTAGGTTTTTTTATTGTCCTCAAAGACTATTGCTCTTGGCTGCACAATATCGATACATTGGTGTTGGCTTCACTTTAGACTAGTTAAAATTGTCATTTATCTTTTTTCTTTAGCATGAGGTGTCCATGTAACACATTTAATGCTTGCCTTAGCTGTTGATTGTTATGTTAATGATTGTACACCCGTATAATCACCTCATGTATTAGTGGATATGTATAAAATAGATCTAGATTACTTGATAAAAATACTTTTTTTTTAAATGAACAAAATTAGATATTGAAATAGCACAAATTTGAACAAGTCTACAATCCTAGATTGTTTGATTGCGTAAGAAGTAAAATATGCTCCCACACTTCGCTTGGTTTTTTGTTGACTTTAATAGGCTAGTGACAACTTTTTTTAAGAAAATTTTCATACCATCAATTTGAACAACTGACGCAACGTGAAATATGGGCTTGAGAGAGCCAGTGTTTAAATCATGGGCTATCAAGCCCATCTTTTAGGCAATATCTTTAAACCTATATTCTCTCTTATGAGAGGTAGGTCGCGACACATAAGGTGACAAAAAACTTAGGGCCTGTTTGGCAACGTGCCAAACAGTGCCAGATTCTGATTTTTTGTTCCCAGAATCAGTTTGGGACGAGAATCTCGTTTGGTAAAATTTTTGTTCCCGGGAACGATTTTGGACAAGATTTGAGAATAAAAAAAAATTTGATTCTACGTCCGAGAATTAGAAAAAGAATCAAAATGTAAAACCCTTTTTCTTCTCTTTCATCATCTCGGTTGCCATCCGCCATCGCCCGCCGCCGTCCGCCACCACCCGCCGCCGCCTGCCGCCGCCCGCCGGTCGCCGATCCGGCGAGGTCGCCAAACCTCGCCCTGGCCTGGCGAGCCTCCGGCGACCTCGCCGGAGGCAAGCCCAGCCACTGGAGAGGCTGGGCCTTGCCAGATTTGGCGAGGCCAAGCCTCACCGGTGGCCAGGCTGGCCTCACCCAGCCCCGGCGAGGCCAGCCTGGCCACCGGCGGGGTTGGGCAGTGGCCAGGCTGGGCGAGCCTCGCCTAGCTGCCGGTGAGGCTCGCCTGGCCACCGGCGAGGCTCGGCCTCGCCAGATCTGGCGAGGCCGAGCCTCGGCGGGGCTGGGCGAGCCCGCTCAGCTGCTGACGAGGCTCGGCCGACGAAGGCCAACCTCGCCGAGGGTCGGCGACGCTTCGGTGAGCGTCGCCGGCCCTCGTCTGGCCGGTCGCCGGTCCGGCGACGGGCCAAATGAAGAAGAAGAAGAAGAAGAAGAAGAAGAAGAAGAAGAAGAAGAAGAATAGAAAAAAAAAAAGGGAAAAAAATTAAAAAAAAAGGAAAAAAGAAAAGAAAAAAGTAAAAAAAATTATTTAAAATTTATTTAAAAATCAAAAGAAATTAATTTGGAACAGAATCAATTAATACGGTACCAAACGCAATTCTATTCCAGAATCAAAAATTTTAAACAGTTACCAAACGCGTTTTTTTACTCAGAATCAGTTCTCGGAAACAGAATAAAAAATAATCATTTCTAGTCAGAATCAGCTTCTGGGAACAGAATCTTTGCCAAACGCACCCTTACTTTTTTCTCTATGTAAGAGAAAATCCTCTAAAAAGTCTTAAGTCTATTATACCTTATCTAATTCAGTCATAAACTTTTTTGTTGTACCAATTGAGTCTATCCAATCAATTTCGATCAAAAAATGGTGACATGATGGTCCATTCAATGTTAGTTGTTATATGTGGCGTATTAGGGGTGTGCAAAAGAACCGGGACCCGCCCGAACTGCTCGGAACTGGACCGGAACCGCCTGAAACCAGTGATTCTTGAGGAAACTGATTCGGAACCTAGTTTCAATTTATGGGAACTGGCAAGTACCGGTCCGGTTCTTGGTTCCATAGGTGGATTCGCCCACCCAGACCGGACCGATTATATTATAATAATATATTAATTTTTAGTATTAAAATAAATTTCTAAATTACTAATTAGCAAACCTAAATTTTAGGGCTCTATCTCCTTTCATGGTTTCCATGTTTTTATAAGAATTTAATATAGTGTGTAAGTTGCTTTTCAGCAACTCAACAAATGGTTCCTTCAAAGGATACTTTTGGGATTCACATAGAACATTGTGTTCAAGAAAATGTGAAGTTTTGGTGGAATTGTTTCTACAAAAAGAATTCAATAAAGCAAATATTGTAAGAGATTGAGCATTGTTAGGGGATAAAGGAAAAGACAATCTACATATGATAATCATCCAAAACCTTGAACTTAAAGAATATTTTAGATTTCAACTGAAATGATTCAAAAATAGGAAAAAAAAAACCTATTTCTCTTCTTTGGTAGTGTTTTCCAATAAAATGAAGAAAAATGGTACCTTTAATTAAGCCAGTTCAATTTAAAGAAAAATATTACTCGATATGTGTCGCGACCTCATTTCTTTTTCGGCGCTCGCAATCGGGTATGAGCGCCTAAAGAAGGCTAATGGCTCGGCTGAAATTAATTATGCCCGGACTCTCCCAAGTCCACCAATTCATGACTTTAATAATCTAAATTTTTAACCTGTAAATTAATTTTAAAATGGAGTCGCCACTAATCGGTTTGGGTGGGTCAATTAGAAACCCAAGCGAAGTATCGGGAGAAATACTTGCTCCTGCGCAACCAGAGAAATTAGGATCGGGGACTTGATTACACTAGTTAATCACTAATGCCCTTTCGGTACCTAATCTTGTTTAAACCCTAAGGTTTTTTGGATTTTTGAGAGATTTTCCATGCATTTTTTGGAGGAAAAACATTTTTTGAGTATTTTTCTCATTTTTTGGACATAAAAGGGATTTTTTTTGGTATTTTTGGAAAAATAGAAGCCTTTTTAGCTTTTTCTGAATTTTTTGGCTTTTTTCATGAATTTTTGGCTTTTTTTGGATTTTTGGCATTTTTTGGAAAATAAAATATTTTTTAATATTTTTCAAAATATTTTTGGAAAATAAATTATTTTTGATTTTTCTCGACTTTTTAGAAAATAAAACATTTTTTGACATTTTTAAATATTTTTTCGTTTTTCTGGAAATTAAAACATTTTTTAATATTTTTTAAAAAATAAAACACTTTTTGATTTTTTTAAAATAAAATATTTATGTTTTATTTATATTAAAATAACAAAATAAAACCGACCCGGGTCGGATCCGCGGGTTTGGTCCGACCCGGGCCGGCAACCCAAACGCGGACGGGCCCGCGTTGCAGGCCCGACTCGGATTTTTCATCCTTTTTTTATTTATCTATTAGGACAACGCCATGGCCGGGCGTTTGGGGACGCCCGGCCCGGCCCGATGACCCGCTCCGCGACCCGGTTCCTTCGGAAACCCTGCCCGGATCCGATCCTACCTTGCGACCCGGTTTCAGCCCGGCCTCAGAATGCGGAAACCCTACCCGGTTTGTGGCTCGGGTCCGATTCGATGACCCGTGGCCACGACTTGGAAAATCCGGAACCCTTGGGTTCCCAATTTGCGGCGCTGAGGGAGGGGGACGGGGCGTCCCGGCGGCAACGGTGGCGACGGCAGTGACACAAACAGAGGACAACAGCGGCAAGAGGACATGGTGCGGCAGTACGATAGCGGCAACGGATGGTGATGCTGAGGGGAACGGTAGATAGAGAGCGACCGGGGATTGGATCTCGCGGTCGCTCAAGGCAGCGACGCGGCGAACGGTGGCTAGGGTTTCCGACAGGGCATTAACGACGGATTGACGAGGACAACGCATTAGAAGGCCTCTGCTACCTGTTTGTGGCGTCTGGACTTGGTTGGTGGTGTCGACAACGAGACGGTGGCACGGTGGGATTCGGTACAGCAGCAGCGTTGGGGAGGGGGGTGGGTGGGGGCTCAGCGCCGCGGAGGGGCTCGATTACCTCAGATCTGCGACGCGGTTCTCGGACGGACCTTCCTCAGCCTTGATTCTCTCTCACTCAGGCCAGATCCGAGCCTCCACCGGTCGGATCTGACCCTCTCGAAGTTATTCGCTACCGGCCTTCCCCGAAGTCTCTCGGTGGAGGGTGGGCTGAGCTCACAACTCGAGTTCCCTCTCACTCGCTCGTCGATTCCTCCCCCGAAGTCTCTTAGTGGGAAAATCTCCAAGCTTGTGATGCCGTTCGTCGACGGAGGTGCTCCTCTATTTATAGGTGAGGAGGTCCGGTCGACGGAGCTTCGACCGGCAGTCCCCTTCGCACGCCAAGCGGTTCTCCTTGGCTGGACCGGCGTCCCATCCGAACTTATCCAGCGAAGCGTGCTCGGCATTGATGGCGCCCGAGATCTTATCCTCTCCAGCCAACGTCGGCCTACTCCCCTCGGCCGTAGGCCGTCCTTTGCGCACGTCGTCATCTTCTGCGCGTGAACTACAGAAGCAGAGAAAGAAGGAGCGAGGAAGAAGAAGAGGGAAGAAGAAGAAAGAAGAAGAAGGGGAAAAAAGGGGGGTGGGGCCAAGTCGCACAAGCCCACGTGAAGAAAAGGGGGGCTGTTGTTTTTGTTTTTCTTTTGGTTATTTATTTATTTATTTATTTATTTATTTATTTATTATTTACTATTCGGAAAGGCAAATAAATGTTAAAAAAACGTAATTAATTAAAAAAACGAAATTTAGGTGTCAACAATATGAAAAGTACTCACGGTGGGATTTGGAAAATGATACTATTATTGGTGAAACTGGTTTCATAGATCCATCCGAGAACCAGACCGGACCGGTGGTTCGGTTCTCAGGTGGATTTATGCAACTAACGGGTGGTTCCTAGTTCCAAAATTTTGGAACTCATCCTTAGCGGGCGATTCCCACTTCTAGGTCGAGAACTGCCCACCTGGACCATGCACACCCCTATGGCGTATTGATGTTGACGTGGATAATTTTTAAAATTTTCTGAATTTTTTGTATTTTTTTCAAATTTTTTTTCTTTCTTTGTTGCCATTGGCAATGGCTGAAGAGGGCTTGATGGTTGAAGAGGGCTAGGCAAGGTCGCCCTTGCTTGATCTAGCGAGGGCCACCCTCATTGACCACAGGCGAGGGATGGCCTCGACTAGGTGACGGTTGCCCTTGCCATACTTAAGCAACACCATCCATTAATAGCCATAATTAAGTGAGGGCTAGCCTTGCTTGGACCATAGTCGTCCTTGTGCAATCTAGCTAGGGCTGCTCTCGCCAGCCATTGGCAAGGCCACTAATGGAAGGGCAATGGACTTAAAACAGGGACCAAAGATGATTTGATCAACATCATCTTCAGCTTGGCATATAAACTTGAGGGAGAGTATACCTTTTCGCTCAAGTTTTCAAAGGGTGGTGATTGTTCATTGGCACAAAAAACAAAAGAAAAGCAAACCTAACACTGACCTTATGCATCTTCTAAGAAAATCATTTCCAGAATTAAGTTCATCGATAACGGCAGTAATGGGACCTTGCATTCCTTGTTCTCGTCGCATTCCTTCTTCACTGACATGAACTTCAATAAAAATTTCCAGTTGTAAGACCAAATTGTCCTCTAAAAACTCCCACTTCATCACTTTTCAAAATTTAATCATCTACCTCAAAAAAACTCAAAGCGAAAATAGGGATTGCTATTAATACTTTTCTAGATCTTTTCAAATATTTCAATCTTTAGGTTATTTTACATTGTTTATATTATTTACTAACATCTTTTTATTTTGTTAATTTACATTTCTAATTCGATAAAAAATTCTATCCAAGTAACATATTCATACAAAGAACCTAAATTAGGTTAAATCCGTGGGTCTGCATTTTCATAGGTTAGATTAAATATGAATGTACTTTAGAAATTGAGAAGTTAAAAATTTTAGCTTTTGATTTCTTCTTCAGATCTATTTCTGGAATAAAAATCCGTTTTACAAATAGAAAAATCAAATCGCGTTAGCAAACGGATTTCTGTTCCAAACTTGTTCTAGGAAACAGAAAAACAAAGAAATAGAGAAGTAGAAATTTTATCATGCGCGTCCTAACTTTGCATTGCCAATAAATAAGTCATAATAGGTTAATTTTGGTAAGACCATTTTCAAACTAATATAAACCCAACCCAACCATACCATTTGGTGGACCTAATTCTACGTCCCACAAAACTACATGTACTATGAAAATTAAAGTTTCTCGTAATTTGTAGGTTAAAACCTTTGTCCAGGTGTATTTTTATTTTTATTTTCCAATTAACGGACATGCAGATATGTTTAATTTGTGTACTTCTCAATATTCATTTGATGCACTGCACATCAAGTTTCAATCAGGCACAATGGTTTTTTACCTCCCAAGACTTAGTTCTTTGAGAACTTGGACTCACAAACTGTTGCTCCTGATCAAGCTATAGAAAACTTGTCATTGTGATTTTTGGCAATTATTTTCTTCTACGCTAGTCAAAGTATGGTAACATTTCTCGACTAAATGACAACACCTAACGTGGCTTAGTTATTGATGTAACTTTTACTATTGTGAAAAATTATGTATGGGTAAATCTGGTCCATGCAATATAGAATTGTAGCCCATTAATTCCGGAAGAAAATCGTCAATTACGAACTGCCAACACTAGGCAGAGTTCTAAATTCGATTAATCAATGGAAATTAATATTTCCCTAGCTGTCATAATTCATTGTATCTGCTTCTACTGATCATAAGTGTCATAATAAAAATCATGCTTTTTCTACCATTTTGTTGCACGTAGGATTTACGATGAGAATATTGACCAGTTTCTTTGATGGAAAGACTAGAATTTAACAGAACGCTTCCCTGTTTCACATATGCTGTAGTCCACTGCATAATTTCGAATTTGCAACTTGAATTTCTATTAAAAATAACTATATGAACAACATTTAGTTCTGGACAAAATATGCCTTTAAAAAAAAAAACCTTGATATTATTTAAACTCAAGAGTTCTTAAATAAGAAGTACGATATAGGGGCATCCAAACTTATCAAGTCCGCATTGTGTTTTCCTCAACCTTCTGCCATAGGGGAGGGTTGGAGCTAGTCTCACCCTCTCCTCTCTGTTTTGTTGATTTTGTTTGCGTTTTTTTTTTTTAATATTCTTTTCTTGCTTTTTGTTCTTTCCCAATTTAGATTAGGGAGCTCTTTTCTCCTAATTTAGTTCTCAATTTGAGAGTTTAAATTCTCCAAATCTAGTTCTAGATTTGGCTGTTGTCCTCTCTCGATCTAGATCTGGGAATTTAATAAATATGCTTTTGAGGATTCAATACTCTTCTGCTCTATTAGTGTATAGGTTCTCTGCATCCAATCTCAATGATGATCACAAGAGTTTTGGCTTCTCATTAAATTATGAAGATTTGCTCCACCACATCCGTATGATGATGGTGTAAAGGAAATTGAATTTAGTTGTGCACCGCCAACTGGCAATGTCGTAATTATTAGAGAAAAAATTTCTAGCATGTGCTCATTATTGACAAAGATATAAGATCTAATGATTGGCTGCCGATTTTGTTTGACAGATATGTTTTCATGAAACAAGTTCGTGCTTAACTTTGCTAGTGCTCTATTAATCCTCCTCATGTTCTGAATTTTTCTTTATTTTTCAGCATTAATGCTCTATTTCAATTTGCTTTATTGTGAAAACTATGAATTTAATGTAATTTTTTTTAATAAGAAATGCAATTTTCTTTTGACCTAAAAAAACATATCAGGTTCCATAGAAGTTGTGGAGGACGAGCTAATCAAAAGGAGGAAAAGATATTCAAACGTTGCGCCTTTGCGACCCAATCAACTACTGGATATGCGGAAGGGCAACAATGGGCCAAGGAAATTTTGCAAGTTGGTCCAAAAGGAGCCGAGCCTCTTCTTTGAAGATTTCCAGCTCCCACCGCACATGTACTTTCCTCCGCACCGAATCAATTAATAGTCCGACTCTATCACAAGCTTGCTCTCTCTACTCAATTGAAATCGCTTCAAAGCTTCAATCAGAGCCAAAGTCTCCGTCTAAAGCGCCAACTGAGCTCCCGTTTCATCTTGGAGGACCCCCGAAATAGCTCCTTCAGTTGCGCCTTCAAGAGAAGCTCTCTCTAAATTAATTTTGAAGGTAAGTTTTTCAGTGGGATTCAACTCTTTGTCGATCGAGTTGTTTCTATGTAAAGTTTCACACTTTGATTGTTCCACTCGTTGAAATTTCCGAGCATCGTCCATGCGGAGTCAATTAGGGTTCTCAGATTTAAGGGTTTTCTTCGAAATACAAAATCTTTCCTCACTTTCCAGATAAACCATAAGAGAGCCAGGACTTCATCGAAGGTAAGTGGGTTACTTGGCTGAAAAATTTGATCTTGGGACCATACCTCAATTCGCGTCAGACTTTGACAAGATACTTGAATATTTACTTTTAGCATCTGTCCAAATTAAGAGTTTCCTTCACAATACAAAATCATTCCCCGCTTTCCAGATAAACCATAAGAGGGCCATGACTTCATCGAAGGTAAGTGGGTTACTTGGCTATAAAATTTGATCTTGGAACCATACCTCGATTCGCGTTAGATTTTGACACGAGACTTGAATATTTACTTTTAGGATCTGTCTAAATTGAGTTTGCCCAAGAATAGAGATGTTGGGAATAACGGATCCTTGAAAACCGGATTCGACACTAAATCGAACCCCTAAAGCAATGCGGAAGACAAAGCCCGGGAAAATCACGTATCACTGATCGTAAATCATACCACGGATTCGAGCGTACCTTGTTAGCCACAGATTAGACACCGACCCCGATAAGAGGAAGAGAGTTTGGCCCTGTTCGATCCGATGATGCCTTGAAGGTAAGAAAAATGCTTACTGTTTTTCTTTTCTTTTTTTTGGAGAGAGAGAGAGCGCGTGGGAGAAGACGTATGTACGTTGAATTTCCAAAAGGTGTCTTCTCCCTCATTTTCATCCCTTTTTACGTCCCTCCATTCACGGGCCCTATTCCTGTGGGCCGGGCTTTTGGGCGCAACATGGGCGGACGGGCCTTAAGCCCATCACTAATAAAACCATCATCTCCCACTCGCACATGGTGGGCTGAACAGGATTCTCTTTACCTCTCTTCAACATTCATACTGGTGAATAATCCGTGCGACTAGCATACTTTGAGAACTCGTTGCCATACATCTGTTAGGAATATATAGCAGCTCATAATGGGCATCACACTCCGAGTAGATTTCGTATGTAGCACCCTAGATCGATTGATTACATTTATATCTCTCTTGATCTCTTTTAAACAATGATATATATATTGTATTCACAATTATGATTATCACAAAGACAGTCATAATTGGTTAACCGGTGAATACAAAAACTATAATGTGATTCTCCAAATTCGATCTTCCTCTTCCCTTCAAACTCTCAATTTCAGTTCAGCTTGCTTTTCTAGAAATGCCCCATTAGATCGAATCAACTCATGACTATTGGTAACATCCTAAGATAGTAAACACTAAATAAAAATCTTGAGAATAAGTAAGAGTCATGAGGGGACTAAAAAAATTGAGGAACTATTTTCCTCAAGAGTCTCACACGACATAAAAGTTGAGATCAGACTTTTGCCACTCTTATTGGTCGTTTCATGCATACGTAGTATGAAATACGTATTACGGTATTAACTCCTTTCCCATGGAGTGTATGTTTACACCTTTCAATACCGTACAGATGATAGTTCAGACATACCCAATGTCTAACTTGAGTTCACATATCTACTCATTCACAAAATTCATCAGAACTCACATTTGGCATCATAGACAGATAAAGTAAAATATGTGGGGTATTTTACTTTCGGACATAGTAAGTATTATGTCCTCATCTTAACACCCAGTTAAGGCGACATACGTATTTTAAGCTTGAGCTCTCGATTATCACCTAGATAATAAGCTTAAAAACAGTCTCATATCTATTTATCACACAGTAAATAGAGGCGATTACCCGTGTGAGTGGGCTAATCTTATATCTATCCGACATACTTTCTCAACTTAAAATAACGCACTGAGCATTAAGATGCATAAAGATCAAACAAAGATTCATAGGCATTAATGATAAAAAACACAAATTCATCAAATGTGAACGCTTAAGGGAAAATACAATCCAATACATCAGACTCTACGGAATCCTAGATATTTCATATGGCCACAAAACACATCTCTAGGTATTGGCTTTGTCATAGGATCTGCTACCATTCTATGCGTAGTATGTACTCTAAGTTCACATCTTTTCGTGCAATCATATCCTTCACAAAAGTATACTTGGTATCTATATGTTTGGTCTTGCCATGATATTTTGGATCTTTGGTGTACGGTTTTGCTGCTTGGCTATCGCAGTTAACCAACAATAAATCTGCAGCACTTCCAATAACACCTAAATGATCCAAAAATCTGTTAAGCCAAACACCTTCTTATATTGCTGCTGATAATACCACAAACTCAGTTTCCATCGTGGACAAGGCTATACACTTTTGTTTCTTACTGCTCCAACATATGGTGCCATTATTCAGTAAGAAAACAAACCCAAAGGTAGATTTTCTTTCATCTAAATCTCCTCTCCAATCAGCATCAGAATAGCCTTTGAGTTGCGGATCCTTTCCATAATAACTCAACGTATAATCAGCAGTCTCCTTTAGATACCTTAGTATTCATTTAACGGCTTTCCAACGTGCTTGACCTAGGTTGGATTGGTATCTACTCACCATTCCAACTGCATAACATATGTCAAGTCTTGTACACATCATAGCATACATCAAGCTCCCAACAACACTAGCATAAGGAACATATTGCGTTTGTTCCTTCTCTTGTGGAGTCCTTGGACACAGTTTATGGCTCAATTCTTCACCTTTTGCAATAGGAGTGTCTATGGGTTTACAATCTCATATCCTTCAATTCAAAGTTGGAAGACAACCAACTTTTGACAGTATTGACAAGCTTCATATTGCTTCCGGCAATTGGCATATCATCAACATATAATGATATGATCACAAATTGATCATTGGATCTTTTGATATATATACAATGATCCTCATCTATCATTGTAAAATCATATGCCATTGTGGCATTATGAAATTGTATATACCATTGTCTTGACGATTGCTTAAGGCCATATATCGACCTCAAAAGTCGACATACCTTTTCTTCTTGGCCTTTCACTATGAAACTAGCAGGTTGTTCCATATATGTTCCTTCCTCTAATTCTCCATTGAGAAAAGCAGTCTTTACATCCATTTGATGTAACTCAAGATCCATACTAGCCACTATTGCCAGAATTATGCGAATCGAGGTAAATCTCACTACAGGAGAAAATGTTTCTTCATAATCAATTCCTTTATGTTGATCATACCCATTCGCCACAAGGCGAGCCTTATGCCTTTATATCAAGCCATCAGCCTTTTGCTTTATTTTGAGAATCCACTTGTTCCCAATAGCTCTGCGTCCTTTTGGAAGATCAACCAGTTCCCAGACTTGGTTTGATTTCATTGACTCAATTTCCTCTTTCATTGCATGAATCCATTTTTCCTTACTAGGGCAATTCAGAGCCTCATTAATATTTCTTGGCTCATCTTCATCTTGTGGAGCAACCATAAAAGTTTCCCCTTCAATGTCAAAACTTCAACGGGGAATACTCTGGTGACTTGTTCGCCGTATGGGAGATTGTACACTTAGCACATCATTCCCCATAATGCTCCCACTAGGATTAGATAATGATGACATCGTTTCATCATATGGTTGTAATTGAGAATGAGTTGAATTCAATTCATCACTTCTCATATTGCTCCCACTTGGACGAACTCCACTAATATCATTATCTTGATCCAAGGTTTCAAATAGGAAGTAATCTTCCCTTATTTCGCCCTTCTTAGGAAATTCATCCACTAAGAATGTGATATCTCGTGATTCATAATTCAGTTATACTCCCACTTTCCTGCTCACCTATAAACACATACCCTTTCGAGTGTTCGGAGTATCTCATTAAAATACTCTACTTTCCTTTAGGACCCAATTTCCCAAACTTGTAAGAGGACTCATGAGTATAGGCAGCACAACCCTATGGCTTAAGAAAACTTAAGTCCGATTTTCTACCTGTCCATAACTCATATGGAGTGGAACTAACTAATTTGGAAGGCACCCGGTTAAGTATATAGGCAGCAGTTAACAACGCATCACTCCAAAAAGTGATATGTAAGTTAGCATGCTCTATCATGGACCTAACCATTTCCAGTAGGGTTCTGTTTCTCCTCTCTGCAACACCATTTTGTTGAGGAGTATATGGAATAGACAATTGTATTTCTATTCCTTTTCATCACATTATTTTCTGAACTCATCAGATAAATATTCTCGACCTCGATCGGATCTCAATGCTTTTATTTTCTTGTCTAATTGATTTTCTACCAAGTTCACAAATCTTTTGAAACAACTTATTGCTTCAGATTTATGAGAAATCAAATAGACATATCCTAATCGAGTATAATCATCTATAAAAGTGATGAAATAAACAGCCCCATGCCTTCCTCACATTCATTGAACCACAGACGTCAGAATGGATTAAATGCAGAGGAAATTCAGCTCTTTTATCTTTTCCAAATGGGTTTCTTGTCGTTTTCCCTACTAGGCAATGCTCACATATGAGCAAATCGACTTTTTCAATATTGCCCAACGAGCCCTCTTTGGCTAGTCTATTCATACATTATTGGCCAATATGACCAAGTCTAGCATGCCACACATTCACATCATTATCATATGAAATAGAAGACGTGAAATAAGGGAATAACAAACATTGACATCACCACAGTCAACATTTAGTACAATAAAACCATCCAGAAAGTGACCACAACCATAGTAGTTTGTATCCAAATACAAATCTACACTGCTATTACGGAAGTTCACACTAAAACCAAGCTTAACCAACATCAAAACAAACACTTAAATTTCGACGAATCTCTAGAGCATATAGAACATCATGTAGGAATAAGGTGCGTCCACCACGCATGTTCAATTGGCAGGTGCCAATCCCTTTAACTTCATCTCTGGGGTTATTTCCTACATAGATCCATTTAGTTCCAGTTGATACTCGTCGGAATTCCACGAAGGATCCTCTATCCTTCGCTACATGATCTGTCGCTCATGAATCTACAGTCCACAAAGGATTGGATTCGGCCAATAATACAGAACTTGACACATAAGCAAAGTTCTCAAATGTACAAGAGGTGTTTACCTTCTTTGGCTCACAACTGTCGCGAGCATAGTGACCCTTCTTGTCACAATTGTAACACCTCACCCTTGACATTTTCTTCACTTGAGGACGTTTTCCTCTCTTGCGTTGGTTAACTCTTGATCTCTTGCAATAAGGACTTGATCCTTTGCATTTCCACATATTGAATGAATCAATATGTTTGCGCTTAGAGCTCAAAGCCCTTTCTGAGCCAGAACTAGCATTGCAAATATCTATTTTCGGCTCACATGCTGTCAAACGGTCCTCTACCAGCTCAAGGTGGCGCACAACATCCTCAAGATCTTCCATAACATAGTCAAGAGCTTCTAGTGCTTCTTGCTTTTCCAGCACATATTGAATCTTCATATTCAATATGTCACAATTGTTACCATTCACATCAGCAATTACGTTCTTAGTTGCTAAATCCATCAATCTGAACACATCAGACATATATGCACAAATAATTAATGCCTATCATTTATGCATCCACTTTGCACAGACCCATCATATCAATGAATAATTTCAAGTAAGGTTTCAGAATCAAAAGGTCACTATGTTTCCAATCATCCTCCAAAAATCCTAACTTAAAACTTTGTCTTATGCAAAATAAATTCTATGAACTTACAAAAACTTCTATGAACTACCCACAGCAATCAGCAATAACAGAAAGCAATAGATAATTGACATCCAATAAAATAATAATGCTTTCAACTAATACAACAATCCATTACACTAAGTAATATATCCAAAAAGAAATATCAACATAGAAAGAGATATTCAACGCTAAAAAATATCTCAAACTAATCCAAGAAATAAATAGGGAAAGTCCCTTCTAATCTATCGGTCAAAATATCTGAGAAATTTGAAGGCACATTTGCCAACCATGGAAAAACTTTTGGAGAGCTTTCATGTCGCCACCAAGGCGCATTCACTCTGCGTCATGTGGCGCTCAATCTAAGGGTTGAAGTTTTGGCCAACTCAATCCTATAGTACTCTCTTACAAAAGCTTCCACTAGCCTCTTATAACCCGGGACTACGTTGACCTCCCATAGCCGATCTAACACTGCTTGCCATTCAGGTGGAAGAGTGTTCATCAAAGCCGGCACCTTCTCAAAATCTGGCATAAGATAACCATTCCAGATGATTTCCTGTATCATCTAATTGATCCTGACCATGTGTGATACTAAATCACCGTCATGCCACCGATAATCAATTAACTCTTTCATCAGCCTTTTCAGTCTAGCTCTTCCTTCGTCCGTTCTTGGGATTGCAGGTATCCGTGCATAACGCATCATAGTTCCTGCAACAAATGCAAAACCAATAAATAGATCACTTATAATCTACAATAAACAAAATGGAAAATACATAATTTTCCATGATTCATGCAACAAATGCAGAATAAAAAATGGATTACCTCTAATCCACACAGACATAATTGAAAAAGAAACAAATTCCTTTTTTTTTTTTCCGGTCAACAGTCAACGGTCGCCGGTCATCGGTCAACGATCAACGGTCAGGTCGTCAGTCGTTGGACTGGTCGGATCGGACGGATCGGTCGGACTGGTCAGGCCAGTTGGGCCGGTTGGGCCGGGTCGGACGAACCGACCGCATGTGCCGTGTGCGTACGCGGGCTGACGTCACGCGGACATCAGCTGGCACGTGCCGCACGCGTACCATGTGTTCGCAAGTTGGGTCAGGTCGGGTCGCCGGCCGGTGACCGCCTGGCCAACCGAAGTCGGCGCTGACGTCATTGATGACGTCATCCCAGCGGTTATCAACCGTTGGGTGACGTCATGCTAAAGTCAGCACGCGTCGGTCCGCCGACCGGCGCTTGCCGTTTCGCCGGCTGGTGGTGCGCACGTGCCAGTTCGCCGACTAGCCCGTGTGCCGCACGCGTTGGCCGAGCCAGTGCTTCGGGCGCGTCGCGCCCACGCGCAGCGCCTTCTGGCCGCGCGTGTGGGCGCGTGCGGGGTCGCCTGGCGGCGCATGACTTGTCAACGAGCTCGCCTCGACGAGCCCTTTCACTCTATACTTTCAGAAATCGATTTCGAGTCATAGAAACTCGAAAAAATAGACGAACAACACTCAGGTGTCGGGATTTCTCGCCCCGATCCGTACGACCGAAAATTTTCTCGAAAAATCAATAAAAAAACATCAAACAGGTCGGGAAAACGTGAACTAGGGCTTTGATACCAATGTTGGGAATAACGGATCCCCGAAAACCGGATTCGACACTAAATCGAACCTCTAAAGCAATGCGGAAGACGAAGCCCGGGAAAATCACGTATCACCAATCGTAAAGCACACCACGGATTCGAGCGTACCTTGTTAGCCACATATTAGACACCGATGCCGATAAGAGGAAGAGAGTTTGGCCCTGTTCGATCCGATGACGCCTTGAAGGTAAGAAAAACGCTTACTATTTTTCTTTTCTTTTTTTTGGAGAGAGAGAGAGCGCGCGGGAGAAGACGTACGTATGTTGAATTTCCAAAAGGTGTCTTCTCCCTCTTTCTCATCCCTTTTATACGTCCCTTCATCCACGGGCCTTATTCCTGTGGGCCGGGCTTTTGGGCCCAACATGGGCTGACGGGCCTTAACCCATCACTAATAAAACCATCAAGAGAATAACAGGAGTTCCACTGATTCCACTTCTCGATCACAGAAAAGGCATGCTGGCATATGTATGATTTTTCGCCCGCAAAGGTTTGCTGTTGTAGGAAGTGCATTTTAACACATGCTTCATAGAAAGTTTTTAACTTTGGGGGCGGGGGGTGGTCTTAGTTTGCGAGATGGCTGGAAAGATCATGTTGCTTGCATGCTATGTTATGGGTTGTCCTCTCTAATCAAATTGTAGGAAGCTTTAACTGGATAGGAACTTGAGTTTATAACTGTCCACATCAGTTTATCTTGTGTAGCTTGAGGATTGAGGGGCATGGCTAGGACTTCATTCACTGTTTGTTCATCAAAAAGTCTTCTGAGTTTGTGGGTATCCCAACTCCTCTCCTCTTATATGACTAATTCAGCAACTTTTGTAGAGTCACTCAAATTTGCCGGTCCCCCTATAATTCCTCTTTTAAACATCTACCTTCCCAAATGTTATTGCTTTCTCCTGTACTCATTGACCTCATCACTGATTCTGAGATATTTTCTCTACCCATCAACAAACTTTGCCTACCCCAAAAGGGGCGAGAACCTCTCCTGCATGCTAGAATGAGCTTGAAGGAAAATAAATTTATTTCAGAATTTGGCACCATAAAGATGACTTATTGTGAGATAGCATTCATGCTTGTTTTCCAAGAATTGCTTTGTTAAAAGCTACTCAAGCCTTGTTTCCATTATTTTATTCTCCCAAAAAAAAAACAAAGGAACATAAATCTACTAGGTAATTTTTTTTTTTGTTTTCGGGAATAGATTTGGAACAACATCAATAAGTAAACAAAAGATACTTCTTTGTTCTCGAGAACAAATCCAGAATCAAGCTCACTTTCTTTTTTCTTTTGTCTCTCTCTTTCTTTCTTCTTTTCCTTTTAATCTTCTTCTTCATTTCCTCGATTGTCAACCTCGGAGATGGCCGGCAGCCTCTCTGGAGCCTCTCACCCTGATGAGGCTCGCCTCATCGGCCGAGCCTTGCCCAGCCACTATGAATTCGGCTTTGCCATGGTCAGGCGACGCTACCCTCGTGGTGGTTGGGCGAGGCTCACCTCACCAGTGGCTAGGCGAGGCTACCACCAGTGCCACCAGTGAAACTCAGCCAACAAGGCTCAACCGGTAAGCCACGAAATACGATAATCCATGAGCTGGAATGACCATAATAACTGACATCTTCTTGCTTCTGTGGTTCTCAGTGACTTGATGAGAGATGAAAATGGGTTGAGGCAAATTACGAATGCGCGAAGCTATATTGGGTCACCAAGAAGCGGTTCATGGGTTGAGGCAAATTACGAATGTGTGAAGCTATATTGGGTCACCAAGAAGCAGCTCATCTCGACCTTCCGTGTTCTAACTAGTATGATTCCAGGATTGATAATACTACCCGGTATAAGATATTATATTATTTGAGAAACCCTGGATGCTGTAGGAGTGCTATAATGTTATAGTGACTATAATTAAGCACCTTAAAGTGGAATCCTACCGTCTTAGATATTATTAAGCTTGTCACGATTGTTCATCTTCATTTCTGCGAGGAGACGTTGATCTTTGTCTAAGACCAACCAATTACGATTTCATATTTACATTAAGCAATTGATACGAAGGTTCAGAGTAAACATTACATAATATTATCGTATAAACATGATTGGAGGAAAATAAGGACGATAACGAAAGGAAACTATAGAATATTGGAAGTAGATCTTTTCCAACTCGTAACTCTTGTGGCCCGGGTCAATTTGCCTTTTCATGACCAGCTTGGGCCGTGTGCTTTTCCGGTTCTTACCTGAATTTTAGTCTACAAATCAAATGAGCATATAAATAAATATATGAAAATAAAAACATAAAAAAAAAGAGTGAAAGGGGAAAAGGAAAGTAAATGCCGTACCACTACTGCTCGGACAATTGTCGAGCATTCATGAAGTTACTGGTCAGCTAAATGTACACATCATATGTCTCAGAAAGAAAAAACACTTGCACTAACTGTGACCCAAAACAAACACCAGTACACGAAATCCACACAGCCCAATACTCCCATTGGTCGTCACCATCTCAATCGCCGTCGTCACCATGCCGATCTCTCTCTCCCACCAACCATCCCCCCCCCCCCCTCTCCCTTTCCCCGATCCATTGGATTTGAGGCTCGTTGAGTCGATGTTGGACCTTCACCGTTGACTTTGCAACAGAGGTCGATGGTCCACCTCGAATCTGTGCAACAGAGAGAGAGATTTCCTTCCACATGCCAATGGCCGCATGGTAGCTACAGTTATGTCGACCAGGATAGCCGCCAGATGCGCATCACCTGGGCGGTGGGGGGACGGTAGAGCTGTGAGAGGATGAGAGAGAGTAAGGGAGATCAAAGGGGCGTTTTGTGGTTTTTCTAGTTTTGGCTAGAAATTGATGTTTTAGTGTTTCGTTTTTTCCATTCAAGTTTCTTGCTCGTGTTACGTTGACACATTGCTAATTGAAAGTTTCATGAATGATTGCATATGGTCAGGCAACAGCATTAACGTGCAACGCATCTAAACTTTTCCCTTAATGGAATAGCCCAAAGGAGAGAGAGAGAGACGGGGCGACAATGGTGATCGCTGGAGAGGGGGGCCAGCTTTCCATTGGTCATTAGAGAGGGCCGTCCAGCAAAGGTGGGCGGCAGATGCCACCCCTCTGATATAAGAAAATCAAGTTTGTTTTCTCATATTTGTTATGTTGTGTGGAGCAACGTATCAATGTCTTTTGGACATCATATTACATCGGGAATAAAAGTAATAGAGGAGAAAGAGGCTAATAAATTACTTGAATAGCTTGATTCGTACATCAAGTCAGATGATGAGGTAATAGTTGCGATCCTAAAATAATTTCTTCAAAAAATTGACTCTTCAGAGCAAACTGCATATGTCAAAAACTTGAATTTGATTGTTAATTAGTTTGTGTGCCTTGTAGGGTGTTCAATGAATTTTTAGACAGCAGGTCCATACGTCTATGGCCTTCGCAATGTTTGCTCCCAGCAATGAAATAGATGTAATAGGCATTATAGCTTGACTATAATGGCTATTTTCGAAATGCCCCTCGCTCTTTTCTCCCTCCCACATTCTCTTGATCCATATCCCATGAGAAAGTGCCAAAACATTTGACTCTTCACCAGTTTTAATATAAATGACTAGTTAATTAAATAATTTGCTGAGTTTTGGCTTTCAAATCAGCGAAGAGGACGTTTGGATCATATATATTTGTTTTACGGTTTTTGAAGGGGGGGCCCATCTCTAACACTAGCCTTCACATTCTCTTCATTCTTTATTCTCCCTATCTTCTTGTTAGATCTAAAGTTTATTTTTATTTTTTTGGACTGTACTCTTGTACTGATTGTTGAAAATAGTGAAACCCCTATCTCTCTCCATAGTTTCTTCCCATCTTGGATATCCACGTATATTTTGTGTCTTGTGTGGTTTTGATTTTGCTTTTTATCCTTTGCTATATGTGCTTTGCTTGGTGCATTTTTGGTATCGTTCTGCAACATTATTAATAGCAAATGGAAGTACATTAAAAGTTAATCCAACTGGAAATAGCTAGCTCTTTTAGTACAAAACAAAAAAGAAACCGCCGCATTACTACCAGTTTATTACTACCAGTTTATTACCGACTACAAGCACAAATATCAAATGGTTCATGTAAAACTAAATAGTACTTCCGGACACAGCATACGCAAAATATCCTTGAGAACAAAAGGAAATCACGCTATGAATAGATGTCCATGTGCTTTATCGAGGATAGACTTATGTAATCGACACTTCATTGACAGAAGGCACGGATCTGCTCGTAAATCGATCATGTCCCTTGCCATTCCCTATGAAGTTAATCATCGGTTCTGTCTGGCTTCGGAAGAAAAAGGCCGGTTCTCGTGGCAATGGCAAACTAAGAGTTTGGCTGCTCAATGCGAGAACAATGTTCGCCATGGTCGGTCTTTTAGCCGGATCTTCCGGCACACATAGTAAGCCGATATGTATGCATCTGAGCACTTCGCTTCTAGAATAAGATTCTCACAATGCCAAGCCCACTATTTCCAAAGGCGCATTGTCTCTCCAATGTTTCCCAACCTAGAGCAGGTCAATTGGACACAAGAAGTGAACCACGGAATGATATTGTTGATTGAGAGTGCAAAGAACAAATAAATCGCATAAGAAACTTACATAGCTTGCGAGATCCTCGCCTCCATCAGATTGGTAGTAGTAGTTATTCCTCTTGCTACAAATGATCTCCAGGAGGAGGATGCCAAAGCTATAAACATCGGACTTTTGAGAGAAATGCCCGTGCATCGCATATTCTGGGGACATGTAACCACTGAAAACCACCACCAAAACCATATTGTTATAAACACTTTTATCTTATAGTGATTGCATTTCAATTCTTAACAAGAAGGTACCTAACAGTGAACTTTGAAAATGCAAAACTTACTAGGTTCCCACGATTCTTCTAGTGCTTGCGTTAGTTTGATCGACTCCGAAAATCCTCGCCATGCCAAAATTTGAAATCTCTGGGTTCATATCATTGTCCAGCAAGATGCTGCTAGCTTTTAGATCTCAGTAAATGACTCGAAGCCGAGAATCTTCATGAAGATTTAACATCCCTCGAGAGATGCCCGATATTATCTTGTAACATCTTGGCCAGTGCAATTGCTTGCTTTTCTCAGCGTCTACGAAGTGATATAAGGGTGAGTAAGTATTATCTAGGAAGCCTAGTAGTTAGATTTAAAATGTTATATATGATCTAGTAAACGAGCATTTGATTATCTGCCCATACATTAGCCTAAGACACAAACTTAAAGCCAGTGAAGTAGAACAAACCGAACACAAAGTAGTTGAGACTCTTGTTGGGCACAAATTTGTATACGAGTAGCTTTTCCCCTCCTTCCAAGCAAAGCCCAAGCAATCTCACTAGATTTCGGTGCTATAGCTTTGCCACCAACACAATCTCGTTCTTAAATTCTTCGACACCTTGCCCTTAGGCATGAGATAGCTTCTTCACTGCTATTTCTTGTCCATTGAGAAACCTACCCTGGAAAAAAGTTGTGAAAGATGACAAGATCTCATTAAGTCTTCACTTTTTTTTTTTTTTAACTTGATTTTAGGATAATGACTTTCTGAACTTTTAACTAACACGCAATGCTATTTGTTGAAATATGTTGCCATTTCAATTGGGTCCCAAAGATTTAAAATTGCTCGGTATGTTGTTATGCTTTTATGACATCCACACACAAGTCATTCTTATGGCTAGAGAGATGAAATTAGAAACTTTATTCTTAAAAATTCTTCAGAAAAAGAGGCATAGCACATTTAATGTCCATTTCGGTTTAAGTGAATTGAAACTTCATGACAGGAGATTGATTCCATAATGGTTAAGATGTCAATGTACATAAGTAAAATCAAACTGAGCATCAAGCGATTTTGAAAGCATTTTACGACATTTACAATCACCAACGTACCTGGTAAACCTCCCCGAATCCACCTTCACTAAACTTATTTTCTTGAGAAATTTTTTTTTGTGGCTGCAAGTAAAATATCCCAATCGAATTGCAAGGACTTCAAGAAGGCGATCTCGCTTACCCCTTCATGAGTGAGCAACGAAGTCTTTTAGAATTACACCTTCAATCTTTTGCTTTTGTTTGTTTATTTGTTTGTTTGTTTTTTTTTTTCTAGAAAAACGACACTCTTACCACTTTCTTCTTGTGCCGCCTTATATTTCTTCTGTGCTCACATTCTCCGAAGGCAACACCAACCGACGAAGAGAAGCATTAGAAAAACGACGACCGAAACGATGATTGTAGCTAAGGTACCTAATCAAATAATCTTTTTTCTCAGCACATTAAAAACCATTAGTCAATTGCTATCGTAAAAGAGTGAATTGCCAGCATGCCTAACGCTGGGATTTGCATATAATCACAAAGAAATAAAGAGTAAAGCAAGAAAAGATAATTTGAAACACAAGATTTTATTTTAGTTCACCCTTAAACTAGGGTTATATCCACTAGAGGATTCCACTATAATAAAAAATCTGCATCTTTCTTACATCCTTTAATTACAAAAGAAAGAGATTATATATACCCATTCATGGACTTGAATCCAAACTAATGATAAAATATGGACTATAACTATAAAAATACTCTAGTGGGTCGAGGGTGCTGCCACCACCGGGGTGGTTTTCAGACCCACACTAGCCTATTAGAAAGTGGAATCCTATGCCTTCTTGTTGATGAGAAGTATGAGCTACACCCCAACAACTAATAGGGATCATTACAATCCCTAAAGCCTTCTTGTTGATGAGAAATATGAGTCACACCCCAACAACTAATAGGGATCATTACAATCCTTAAAGCGTTCGATACTTTATCCATGAGCTTTATCACAATCGTTTGGCTTCATCTATAACAATCTCCCATTTGAAGACAAATATACCCGAGCACCAAGTAACTTTGCATCCATCTTCTTCAAAAAACTAGTAGTTTAAAAACTTGTGTCTCCACGATACTCCTCATCAATCAATATGGAGTAATACCAATGGTAGTAGTAAAGAAAATATGCTTCTCTCTATCTATTACCTTGGTCAACATGTCAGCTGGATTCTTCGAGCCATCAATCTTCTGTAGCTTTAACTCATTATCTTTCAATGCTGACATGATAAAGTGATAACACTTTTTTGATATGTTTAGTCCTTGAGTGATAAGCTACATTCTTTGCTAAGTGCACCGCACTTTGACTATCACTCCACAGTATACTGACTGGCTATTTTCAATGTAGCTCCTCTATATAATCTTGTAACCACATGATTTCCTTAGAGGCTTTTGTGATCGCCATGTATTCTGTCTCGTCGATAAAGCCACGACTTTTTGTAGTTGAGATACCCAACTCATTGCTGTACCTGCAACTGTAAATACATATTCAGTGGTACTCTTACCACTATCTAGATCACCCGAATTATCTGAGTCTACATAACCCTGTAATTCTAGAGATATACCACTATAACAAAGTGAGCAATTAGAAGTACCTACTAGATATCTCAATATCCATTTCATTGCATTCCAATGCTCTCTGCTTGGGTTCTACATATATCGACTCACAACTCCCACTACTTGTGCATTGTTTGGTCTCGTGCTTATTGTGGCACCCCTCGACGGCCCCCCAATCCGATTGGGGTCGCCACAGTTCGCTTACCTTTCACTTTCCCTAATAACATGACTCTCTGATACCATTTCAATTGCAGCGGGTCCATACAACCATGGGGGTTTACATCTTTTATTATCGGTCCCTTGCGCAGTTCATATGGTGGAAGCACATCCATCAACTCCCTTCCCTATATTCAAAAAAAACGATGCACACCAACTAAACATTTATAGGTAAAAGCCGAACACTTTTATTTACTTAAACCGGATGGATGTCATTCATCGGTGCATCAAAATGCCATGGTTTTCTATACTTGGCTATACTTCAAAAGATGATTGACATCTCCTCCAACGGTCGTATACTTAAAGTCCATCGATCAGTGTCGGCGTCCAAAAGTTGCTTCCTTTGCTATCCTCCTCCTCGTGGTCATATCCAACCACTTGATCCATCTACTGGTGGCAGTGGTAGCAGAGGTATCTTATCTATTCTGAAATGTTAATCCCCAAAAGGGGTGAATACAACCACTCAGCAGTAAAGATCCACCAAACTACTCAATGCATCAAACACAATAATCAAGGCATCATATAAAACACATATCGTCCATGCATTGAAGCATAACTTACCTTGCAGCTATGCTTATATCATCATGCCATACGTGCATATACCACTACGCACTCATCATCAAGCATTCATGCATATCCAGGCCATATGTGCATATACCACTACGCACTCATCATCAAGTATGCATGCAGTCATGCATATCTCACCATGCCATCATGCATATACCACCATGATTCATATCATCTATGCTATCAAGCATACATCACCATGAGATCCATTCATGCCTTCATGATCGCATTTCCAATATCAAATAGTATCAATTTATTTTCATAAGCCGATCATGCATCATGCCATATGCATACACCCATACACATGATTCATTTTCAATTCTTATCTTTCATAAGGATCTCATTAGTTTTCCTTTCCAGGGACCAATGTTTGCATCCCACAATTTATCGCTCGCATCCAACCTGGCATCGCGAGGAACCTCTGGCACACACCTCCGGGCATCCGGCACACACCTCCAGGCATCTCGCATCCCAACTAGCATCACGATGAATCCCCTTGGCACACACCTCCAGGGCTTCCTAGATTACGTACCGACATACCACCAGGCATTCCCCCTGGAATTACATACCGTATACCATCGGGCATCTTGAAACTCCCGAGGACCCTCCGGAATTACGCCACTAGGCCACCAGGCATCCGGCACCCTCACATTCTGGGCATCCCAACACTCCTGGAGCATCGTCGGCTCACACCTCCGACAGTCTTGTTACCATCTCCATTCTCATTTATACATGTATCTCAATTTCAACATGACATTTGATGCAACAATATCAAGGATCCCAACCAACTTTTCATGCCAATTAACATGCCATATGCCATCACATATGCAGCACAATCAACCACTCAAAATATTTCATCACATGGAGAATTTCATTTATTTTCCAAAACACATAAGTTTTTTTCCGAATAAATCAGAATGCATTCCTCTAATTAAAACTCCAGAAAAATTAGTAAATAACATTAATAAATTCTGAAAACCTGGCACATTATAGGCGAGACCTAAAGGCAGATATCTCATGAAGAAAAAAACACCAAAAGATTCCCATATAATTCAGTACAGACCATGCATCACAGCACTACTATTCTAACAGTTCAACTTGCACAGTTTTTGAAACATTTTTAGTTAAATAGGCAAATGTACTTCAAAAAATTTTAAATTTTAATATGTTTCAGGGAATACATACAGAAATATACTTCATGAATAACACTTTGCCTAAAGAGCTTCATACAAAAATATATGACCCATGCATTGAAACTTGCTAAACCCAAACGCGTCAGATAACTCGGTTTTTGAAATATTTCCAATTAAATACTCTAATGACCTTAAAAAGTTATGAAATTTGAATATGTGGTATTCAGGACCCTAAAGTATATTTTTCATGAAGACATCGAAGTCAGATTCGTCCTAGATAATTAATTATGGACGGTTGAAGCCCCTGTTCCTAGTACCAAACATTCCAGGTTTAGCCGTCTCTGAAACAATCACGATTTCACCTACTTATCTTCCATATTTTCCTCTAAATTTTTGATATGTTTTGCCTCAAGAGATCTAATACAACTTTCATTAAGGTATCAAGGTGATATTTGTTGGAGAAATCTTTCCAGAATATTTTGAAGCTGACAAAACGTTTCTTTCAGTCTAAAGTCTGCATGTTCGGAGACCGTCAGTTTAAAGTCTGAAGACTTTGTTAAGTCTCAAGACTCAAGACCCAAGACTTAAGTCTCAAGACTCAAGACTCAAGACTCAAGACTCAAGTCTCAAGACTTAAGACTCAGGACTCAAGACTTTATTCTCACTGACAGTCTTTCTAATCCAGTGTTGAAGGAAATCCAAAGCCGAGGTTTATGGTTGAGGATTCGATCCTACCCTCTGGAATAGATTCTTTGGTTGGATAATCATTTCGGATTCTTTAATTCTTATCTAAGATCGATTGAAGATCCGATGGTCGACGAAATAATTTTGGATTATTCTATTCTTGGAAACCGAGATCCTGATTGTATGGGCGAACAGGATTGATGGGCTATCATCAGATTCCTTAAATAGCTCGGATGATCTTCTTGATTGATTCCGTCCAACGGGTAGATTGGAGGAATTCCTTTGGTAAGTGCCAACGGCTATGATGGCATGAAGGAGTATAAAAGGAAGACGTTCAAGTTGTTTTAAGAGTGTGATCGATAGAAAAATTCCAGAGTCTGAAGATCCTTGATTGTTAGTTGAGACTGAGCGAAATTGTATACAGAGAGTGTTTATACTTGGTGACGCCTTGAGTGAGTGTGGTAGATCATCTACACCTAGAAATCAAGGAAGATCAACACTGTAACAACTCTTTGATCATAGTGGAATCCAGCCAATCGGCTGTCAGTGCAGAAGAGTGGACGTAGGCTTGAATCAAGCCGAACCACTATAATCCGAGTGTTCAATTCTCTCTTTCCCTTACTCAGTCTTGCGATTGAATTTTTAACTGTTGCAAATACTCTAATTGATATCGTGCAAGATTCGAGAAATTTTTGTATACCTATTCACCCCCCTCTAGGTACTCGTACTAGCTATTTCAATATTTTCAAAGGAAAGTCACTTTATAGTCCACGAAGTCACTGGAGTTCAGTACAACATTTCCAGATCTAACGTCTTCAAAAGAAAAATCGTTTCACTAGTCTATACTTGTTCATTTTACCTCAAATTTGAGTATGTTAGTCTTCAAGATGTTCTCTACAACTTTTGTGAAGAGGTCGAAGTGAAATTTTCAGTAAAAAGTTACATGCAACACACAAAATCACCAAGAGGTCAACAAAACAGCTTTAGATCTAACATTTTCGTAGAGGGAGGGTTTCACCCCTCAAAAATCATCCATTTTGCCTCAAATTTTAGTATGTTATACTTTAAGATGTTATCTACAACTTTTATGAAGAAGTCGAAACAATATTCCAACTAAAAAGTCACATGCAACACACAAACTCGAGGACGGTCGGACTGGTATTTCTGAAATCAGCATGCATGACCAACAAATCTCTCTTCAAAGCTCCGAAATCTCATCCCATCTACCCCAACCAAGACTTACCATCTACTACACATATACACAGCATTGCAAAGAGTAGGTTTTAGGAATTCACTTGCCTTTGTTTCAAGCACAAAAACAGCTACAAACAATGACAAAGCAGCAACAAATGGCGGACAAACAGGAGGACGAATCCTCCTCCTTCTTCTTTCACACGGACTCTCTCTTTCCCTCTTCCTCTCTCTCGGTTCACTCCCTTTCTCTTTCTCTTTTCAATTCCGAAACCCCCCTCCCCTTTTGTTCTTTGATTAACAATTAATCTCTATTTTTGCATGTAATGGACAAGTGGAAGATGCATGGACAAGTGGCTTTAAATAATGAACAAGTGGAGGCAATTCAAAGACAAGTGTCCACCATGCTTTACCTCCTTCATGCGTTGGTTACCCCATGGGCTCCATGGGCCTGGCTTTGGGCCTAAGTGGTGTCGCAACCTCTTTTTTTCGGTGCCCACATCAGGGGCGGGCGCCTTGTGGAGGCTAATGGCTCGGCTGAAATTAGTTATGCCTGGACTCTCCCAAGTCCACCAATTCACGACTTTAATAGTCTGAGTTTTTAACCTGTAAATCAATTTTTAAAATGGAGTCGCCACTAATCGATTTTGGGTGGGTTGATTAGAAACCCAAGCGAAGTATCGAGAGAAATACTCGCTCCTGCGCAACTAGAGAAATTAGAATCGAGGACTTGATTACACTAGTTAATTACTAATGCCCTTTCGGTACCTAATCTTGTTTAAACCCTATGGCTTTTTGGATGTTCGAGGGATTTTCCATGCAATTTGGGGAGGAAAAATATTTTTTAGGTCTTTTTCTCATTTTTGGACATAAAAGGGATTTTTGGAATTTTGGTATTTTTAGAAAATACAAGTCTTTTTGGCTTTTTCATGAATTTTTGGCTTTTTCATGATTTTTGGCATTTTTTGGAAAATATGAAATATTCTTTGATTTTTTGGAAAATAAAATATTTTTTAAATATTTTTAAATATTTTTTGGAAAATAAATTATTTTTGATTTTCTTGATTTTTTTGGAAAATAAAACATTTTTCAGCAATTTTAAAAAAACATATTTCAGTTTTCTGGAAATTAAAATGATTTTTAATATTTTTCAAAAATATATATTTTTTTATTTTTTTGAAAATAAATTACTTATTTATTTATTATTTAAAACATTATTTCATATTAAAATATTATAAAAACTGACCTGGGTCGGATTTGCGGGTTGCGTTCGACCCGGGTTGGCAATCTGAGCGCGGAGACTCAAGTTTTTCTCCCTTTTTTTAATAAATGAAACGGCGTCGTGGCCGGGTGTTTAGGGACACCTGGCCTAACCCGACAACCCGGCTCCACAACCCAACTCCCTGGTGAACCCTACCCGACTCGGCTCCGATTCACGACCCGACCTCCGCCGCCCTCGGAATTTGCGGAATCCCTACCCGGTTCCCGATCCGGGTCCGACCCGACAACCCGGGGTCGCGACCCAGAAAATCGGGAACCTTAGGGTTTTCTGAATTGCGACGCTGAGGAGGGAGAGGACTGAGGTGCAGCGGCGACGACGACGGTGACGGCAGCGATGGCTGGGTACAGAGAGGGATGCGATGGCAACGAAGACAGCGACGGTGGCGGTGGCGGTATGTTACCTATTCGTGGCAATGGCGTCGGAATGGTGGCAAAGCCGCGGTTATGCTGGCGACAACGAATCCCAAATTTGGTCAGATCGGGGTCTTCGCCGCCCTCCTCGTCGCTCGCGCTCTCCCCTCTCGCCCTCGATCCGCTCCTCCAGCAACACCTCGGATCTCCAGCTGTGAGCCCTCGGACCCCCTGAAGTCTCTCAGTGGGTCATCCGAGGTTTGCGACCTCAATTCGCTTCTCTCTCTCTCCAGCCAGATCCGAGCCTCCACCGGCCAGATTTGACCTCCTCGGACTCGCTCGTCGGCGGCCTCCCCTGAAGTCTCTCAGTGAGAAGATCTCGGAGCTCGCTCACTCGTGTGTCTTCGACGACGGAAGTGCTTCGCTGTTTATAGGCGAGGAGGTTCGGTCAACAGATAGGCTTGGCCGCCGGTCTTTGGCTTGCCGACCGGACCCCCACGGCTGAACCGGCGTCCCATTCGGCGTCCCATCCGTCAACTTGAAAGTGGGGCAACTGTATGCCTGTACCTATTACGTCACACCTTTTGTATCCTATAAATAGAAGAGAGGGGTTGTCATTCTAAATATTATGTTAAGGGAATAAGACTTACCCTTTTTTGAAACGGGATGCTCCTTTCTGTTTGCCCCTACTTTCTTGAAAATGTGTTCTCGAGTTTGGTCTGTTCACATGCTAGTTTCAAATACCTTTTGTCACACTAAATCAAAGGGGATGATGTTCTGAAACATAAAGTGAGAGGGTTAGAGAGACATATGTGCTTAAATTTATCATCTTGTTTTGACAAAAGCTTTTGGGTGATGAAATATTTTTTATTTTCAAAATACATCTTTGGGGGAGAAAAAGAATGAGGAAGCCCAGCCCTAAGTATTCTCCTTGGATGATATTTACTTTTCATGGTTGGATAACATCACTGGGTTGGTTTGGAGTACCGCCTCATGCTCTTAAAATAAAATATTATAACTGTACAATAGAGTACTTGGAATGGAAAATACAACAGTAACACACTAGAAACATGAAATTATAAAAACAAGTAAAACCCATGAAAACTCCTATGTAGAGGAGTGTTTTGATAGTGTTGGTTCTGAAATCAAGCGCCTTTGAGTTCCTCGCCTCCAGTAGACTCGAAGTATTTGCATGAGAGGACCACTTCATTGAAGCTATGGAAGTGCAACCCATGCAACCAACAACGATGCTTTCGAGGTAAAGCCCCTATGAACAGTTTTATCATTTCTTCTTCGGCCAGTTGAGGGTAAGTTTGCATCATAAAAGCCTCCCATCTCCTTGCATACGATCGGAAATCCTCCATTGGTCTTCTTTTGAATTGAACCAAGTTCTGACAAGGCACTTCAATCCCAATCTGACTTTGATACTAAAGCAGGAATGCAGAAGATAGCTTATTCCAGTCTCTCATGAGGTAGATGTCTGCTGTGATGAACCATTGTAATGCAGACCCCGTAAGACTTTCTCGAAAGGCCTGAGTTGCGAATGACATCAGGCTATAGTACCGACTCATTTCAGCGTGGAGATATTGCAAATGAGCCACAGGACAAGTTGTGCCATTATACTTACGGAGATTAGGTATCCACATCTCTCCAGGGGTCATGATCCTATGAGCGCAAGATGGGCTTGATGTATCTTGGTTAGGCCACTGGTTTTCCCACTGCATATCTGTTGTAATGATGAATTTTTTTGTTTCAGGGAAGTTGGATTCTACCGAGATTACCCCATTGCTTTCTTCTTGGTCAAAATTTCCGAATGAGGATGAAGTATTGAAGCTATCCTCATGGTCTGAGGACAAGCTTAGTACTTCGTTAGGATCGTAGCGGATAAAGACGTATGCTTCCTCTTTTGATGGGCCTTCATCCCCGAGTGAGAGTAGGAAACAGTTATACGATGAATCGTCAGTTTCATTGTCGAAATAACACTGGAAGTCCTTGGGATTGTATTCTAGGGCCGGGAAGTCTTCAGGGTTGTACTCTAGAGGATGGTAGCCTTCGAAGCTGTATTATTGGGAATGCTCGAAGCTTTGGTGCGGTGGCTTGTCGGCAGATGCTGAATTGATCTACTTAGGCTTTCTTTTCTTGGCTTCTGGTCTAGACCTTTTGAGTAGGGCCCTTTGTTTTGCCAGCTTGATTCTGTCAAGGGAAGTGAGAGACATTAGAGTTTCACTGTCTGATTCACTTTCCAAGTTGATAGGGGTTGGTATTCTTTGGACCCTAGCTCTTGGAGTAAGCTTGGGGAGTTGTCCAGTCGTGCCCCGCTTTTGAATAGGCTCTGAGTCTATGATCTCGTACAAAGGCTCTTTGCCTTTCCTAGTGGGAAATTTTCCAGTAACAGGATGTTGCTTAGTCGCCCATTTATTATGCAAGGCTTCATTGACATGTTCCTCTCTTATCTCAGCGACTAACGGCTCCTCGTGCTCCGCGATCATTGGCTCTTCGTAAGGCAAGGTGATGTCAATATTATACTCTTGGTGAAAAACATGAATTAGTTCCCTCCAGGTTTTAAGGGGACTAATCTTCCTGACAATGTACCATCGCAAGGCAGGGCCAGTCAAGCTCGATTGGTACGATTGAATCATCCTTCGGACCAGGTAGGCCTGCAAGTAGGTCTCTGGGCGGGAGGTATCAGCATACCTTCGTATTCAGGTGCTTTGAGTTTTTTAGGGATCTCAATGCCGGCGTAATTGGACAGGTCCATGGGATTTGCTCTTGCAGCTGGCTTAACTTTTTCATGATCTTTCTAAGCTATCTATGGTACTGGCTATTTTCTGGCAAATTTGCGGGTGTCATGATGGTGTTTAAGGCAACTACAGAGTTGGGCTTAGCTTGAGTAGATTTTATTTGTCTCGAGAGTTGTTGAAGGATAATAGACATCTGTCCTACGCCGTCTTCAATGTTAATGAGGCGATTTTGTACATCATTTTGATCGGGCCTTATTGCATGAGGCCATTCATGGACGATTGGTGGCCAGCGATTCATAATTACCTATCATCGCGAAAACAATGAATGAGCACGAAAGTAAACAAAGATTGACCCATGGCAACGGCCTAACTACTTTTTTATTTATCAAAAGATGATTTTATAGACAGCAGACTTCTGACATCTAAAACTTGAAATTGAAATGACAGAATAAAATACTAGATATTAAACAAAAGTCCCTAAACAATGGGATAAAACTTTCAAACTATTAACACTAAGGGGCACATGATTGCCAATTTATATGCGATGGGGAGTCTTGCGCTTGCGCAGATGCTTGCTTTCTCGGACCGGCTCTGAGGTGTGTATCCAGTCCATTCCCAAATCCCTCTCCATGAGCTCTGCTTGCTCATGCTGGCTGCTCTCGCTGATTGAGTGAGGGACTGATGGCTTCCATTTTGTCGGGATACGATGGTTGTGGATGTAGGACATGGAGGCGTGGTGGGTTTTTCCTTCCCCCTCAAGCCCTTCAGGTACCACGATCCTTTTGCGATGGCACTTGTCCCATGTTTCCTCAGCGATAGAAATTTCGATTGCGTAGTCACGGCTTGTGTTGAAAAGAACTGGAGGGATCACCTCTTGAAAGGCAGTGGAATCTCCTGAAGGGCTCCATATTGTCATGCCACCTGATATGGGTAATAGGGAATGGCGCCGCTGAGGCCAAGCAACGGAATTGGGCGGCAACGTTTGTAAGCAAAGCGAGCTCTCTTTTCATGGAACCAACCAGCACACCATTGGAATGTCTCAGGAGCTGGGTCTCTTAGGAAGTTTATCCAATTTAAACAGCTTTGATTGGGAATGTATGGTCCTAAACCATAAATTTTTGTAATGGATTTTCGAAAGCATTTGTTTCAGACGATCGCATGAAGTCTCGGAATTCGCTTAGGTGAGAAAAAAACCAGACTTGTAAAATTTTAGGAGAGGCTCGCACAATTTTCTCCGTGTTGTCTTTAAAACAATTAAAGGACAAGAATGTTTCAGTTAAAATCATGTTGACATAATTCCCCCCTCTCAAGATCTGATCAACTATCCATGCCATCTTAGAACTTATGGCATTTCTTTGATGGGGGGAAACGATGAGCCCGAAAAAGGCCAGGAGGAAAATCTTATTTTTTTGGGTCATAGGCTGATTTTGAAAACATGCATTCACAAATTCTAGTGGGCAAGTATTATGATTGTCTTCAAGAATTTGTCTCATGACATGTATTTCAATTCCTAAAAGTCACACTTATGGCCTGACAAGCTTTTTCTCAAGAGGCATTCTAGTGATGATGCCGTATTCCTCCAGGGTTGAGGTTAGCTCAAACCTACCAAACATAAAAGTAAGAGTCTTTGGGTACTAGAAATGTGCCATCGCTTGTATGACTTCAGGGCGAACAATGATTTGGATCAACGATAGGAGATGATCGACTTTGGCCTTCACACACTCTTGGGCAAACTGATCTAATTGACCCCACCATCTGAAGAGCTCCGCCTTGGGAGTATGAATGAACTGGATATCGTCTTTCCCCATCGCATATAAACTGGGACTTGAAAAGCTTATCCTAAAGACTGAGTAAAAGTAAAGAAATTACTTTGCTTTTAAAGAAAATGGCAAGCACAGAGACATGCAAATGGGACGTGTGGCTCGATTTCTAACTGAGAAGGTTTGTTGAGATTAAAAGGATATCCGCTTGTCGCAGTCTCGCGTTAGCAGCATACCCTCTTAACCTCGACTAAGAAATTCGGAGAAAAGAAAGGCAACCTCTACATTGCAGTCTCACGTTCGAGGACGTATCTTTCTTAACACCATCCTAAATATCCTATGGAGGCCCAGGTCCGGCGGCCGAGTTGTGTGTGCCATGTGTAGTGCTAAAACATTTAAGGATGCACAGCAGTTTATAATCACAAAACGTTTTATTTTAATAGAGTAAAAAAACTTTAAGCTATTACCTTGCACAAAAGAAAAAAAAAACCCAAGTCAGCAAAGCATTTAAACAAAGATAAAATGGCATAAGTCCTCAAACTTCCCCAGCGGAGTCGCCAAGTTGTTGCGACCTCTTTTTTTGGGCGTCCACATCAGGGGCGGGCGCCTTGCGGAGGCTAATGGCTTAGCTGAAATTAGTTATGCCCAGACTCTCCCAAGTCCACCAATTCACGACTTTAATAGTCTGAGTTTTTAACCTGTAAATCAATTTTTAAAATGGAATCGTCACTAATTGATTTTGGGTGGGTTGATTAGAAACCCAAGCAAAGTATCGGGAGAAATACTCGCTCCTGCGCAACCAGAGAAATTAGGATCGATGACTTGATTACACTAGTTAATTACTAATACCCTTTTGGTACCTAATCTTGTTTAAACCCTAAGGCTTTTTGGATGGTCAATGGATTTTCCATGTAATTAGGGGAGGAAAAACATTTTTTAGGTCTTTTTCTCATTTTTGGACATAAAAGGGATTTTTGGATTTTTGGTATTTTAGAAAATACAAGTCTTTTTGGCTTTTTATGAATTTTTTGGCTTTTTCATGAATTTTTGGCTTTTTCATGATTTTTGGCATTTTTTGGAAAATATGAAATATTTTTTGATTTTTTGGAAAATAAAATATTTTTCAATATTTTTCAATATTTTTTGGAAAATAAATTATTTTTGATTTTTCATGATTTTTTTGGAAAATAAAACATTTTTCAACATTTTAAAAAAATATTTTTCGGTTTTTTGGAAATTAAAATGCTTTTTAATATTTTTCGAAAATAAATTATTTTTTTTTATTTTTTTGAAAATAAATTACTTATTTATTTATTATTTAAAACATTACTTTATATTAAATATTATAAAAATTGACCCGGGTCGAATCCGCGAGTTGGGTCCAACCCGGGCCGGTAATCCTAGCGCGCAACGCGCGCCCGACTCAGGTTTTTCTCCTTTTTTTTTTAAAAAAATGAAATGGCGTCGTGGCTGGGTGTTTAGGGACACCTGGCCTGACCTGACAACCTAGCTCCACAACCCGACTCCCTGGTGAACCCTGCCCGACCCGGCTCCGATTCACAACCCGACCTTCGCCGCCCACGGAATTTGCGGAATCCCTACCTGGTTCCCGATCCGGGTCCGACCCAATAACCCGAGGTCTCAACCCGGAAAATCGGGAACCTTAGTGTCACGCCCCGAACGTCGAGCGCGCGAACATCCCATTGCGATCGATCAAATGCGACATTCCCAGGTACTGTCGCCGACCCCATTCATTTATTAATGCGCAAGCGAAACGTATTATAAAACCCCTAACAATAAAATACAGGATAGGAAAGCAGGAAGCAAAATCACCACATAACACTTTCACAAATCAACAGAATTACAAACAAGGGTCTACGACCAACAGTCTACAAAAGACCGGCTTTTAAAAATGAACTGTCCTACGAACTACAAGTCGAACACGTTCTCCAATCTTACGACTTCACCTCTGCAACTCCTCAAGATCAACCAAAGCTATCTGGTCGCTCCGTCCACCAGGGACCTGAAATTTTAATCCCACAACCAGGATGAGACGATGTCTCAGCAAGTTCAACCCCCTAAACCCCTATTAGAAAGAAAACCTTTTTACAAACCATATGTAATACCCTGCTAAACTCAAAAAACTTCTGATCTTTATCACTACAGTCAATCTTGGCCAACTGATCACAGCTTAAATCTTGGACGAGGTCTACGGAGATTTCTTCGCATGAAATCACGTGACCTAGGGGTACAACATGAGTCATCCAAAACTCGCATCTGTTAGGCTTATTGTAAAATTCAAGAGTACTCAAGGTCTAAAGTACCATCCCTGAATGTCTCTCGTGCTCCTCAACACTCTTTGAACGCATTAGGATAACTTTACTGAGCACGATCACCACTGATTCAAGTACCCTTAAACATTCTACTCATTAGACCCAAACAACCAACTAAGGTGTCCATCAAACCACACGGTATTACAATGAACTCATAACCACTGTATCGAGGTCTTAACTTCCGTATGTCTTTCTTCCTGATCCTCAACTAATGATACCCTGACCTCAAGTCGATCTTGAAAAATATTGACGTACAACCACAACAAACCACATCTCTCCTTCATGAACAGAACTGGTGCTTCCCGAGGTGATGCACTGGAACGTATGAATCTCCTATTCAACACTTCCTACATCTGCACCTTCAGTTCTTTTAACTCAGGTAACACTATCCGGTAAGGAGCCTTAAAGACTGGCTCTGTTCCGGGTGCTAATTCAATCGCGAACTCTATTTCTCTTTCTGACAGCAACTTGACAATTCTTCAGAAAATACCTTAGAAAACTTATATACTACGATTAAGTTTTCCATATTCGGCTCCTCAATCGATGCATCCATTACAGTTGCCATGAAGATCCAATAACCAACAACCAGAATCAAGTTATCTTCAGTGATGAATAACAAGGATCGAAGTTTCTCTTCGGCTTTCAGTGATTCAAAACTTTCACACGCTAACTGAACAAACTGAATTATATCACTGCCACAATTCATAACAGCAGAAAGCTCCTCGAGCCAAAACTTTTCATAAATGACTTCCAAGTCATACATAAGCAAACCCATCAGGTACAACTATAGTCAGAGATTCATCTTTCTATCACTTTATTACCACAACAAAGATCCTACAACTTTCATCGAAAATTATGCTGCACTACTATGATAAAATTCCCTCAAGAACATTTTCCCTTTGACTAATGCATGGTCAACCCATTCATGCTCTTATAGCCATCCTAGTGGCGTCCTATCTACAGTAACGGTACTTACACTCTCATGGACTTACGTGGACAATTCCTAACCCAATGATCATGCTGGCCATATTCAAAGCATGCTCTCTTTTTACTCTGACACTAGGCTAACTCATGCCTCCTTTCCACTGACTCGGCACACAATCAGGGAGTCATTTACCTCCTATCAAGGAATATCATGCACCCTTCTTTGCACTGGGGTCTATTCCAAGTACCCCATTAAATGTCCCGAAGCATGTTTCCTCTATTCTGTCTCATCAACGGCGGTGCAGAAACAGCTATGGTTCCATCTGCCTATATAGGCAATCTTTGATTAAATGATCTTACTGGCGACACTTGTAACAAGTCATTTCCCTCTTACAGCACGGAATAGATCCATGTCTTTTCTTACAGACATGACACGCATCGATCGAGTTGAGCATTGACTTTCCAACTCCACTCTTTCAGTTGGGTGAAATAGGGCATCTTTCTTCTAACATCGGCCTTTCTCCCCAACCGATTTTCATCTCTGTCTAAATTGAACCTTGACTCAGATACGGAGACTTGATCCTCGATCACAACTCCAGATTAGGCCTCAATAGGCGCGGCAATAACAACGGTTACAACACTGGCAACGGTAGACACAACGGCAACAGCAACGGCTCGATCCTGAACTTAATGACCCAACAAGCTTCCAAGGAACGCTAGCGCCTGAACGATCCCATCAGACCTAGGATCGCTCGGTGCTACTACACTCTAAGTACCAGCCTATAGCGGTACTCTCACACACACGCTAGACTGAGCCTGCACTCTACCTCAGGTACCAACTCTTGTCAGCATCCTACCACGAGGTATAGGTCCTACCGACCTTCTCCAAGGAGTCCTCCACTCCTGGTCACTCATCCTACAAGCTTTTTATAGACACCTATTTTCCGATTCCAACACCAGGTTAGAATTTGAGTGACCCCACAAACATACTACCAATCAACTATCAACCACATGCATCAGCATATTAAAAGCCTTTCCTACTAACTATCCCATGACTCATCGCACCTTATCACTCCATACACAGACCATGCTCTGATACCACTTAAACGGGGATGTCACGCCCCAAACCTCGAGCGCGCCAACATCCCACTGCTGTCGATCAAATGCGAAATTCCCAGGTACTGTCGCCGACCCCATTCATTTATTAATGCGCAAGCAGAACGTATTATAAAACCCTGACAATAAAATACGGGATAGGAAAGCAGGAAGCAAAATCACCACATAACACTTTCACAAATCAACAAAATTACAAACAAGGGTCTACGACCAACAGTCTACAAAAGACCGGCTCTTAAAAATGAACTGTCCTACGACCTACAAGTCGAACACGTTCTCCAATCTTACGACTTCACCTCTGCAACTCCTCAAGATCAACCAAAGCTATCTGGTCGCTCCGTCCACCAAGGACTTGAAATTTTAATCCCACAATCGGGATGAGATGATGTCTCAGCAAGTTCAACCCCCTAAACCCCTATTAGAAAGAAAATACGCCCCAGGTGGCCTAGCCACATCACACAGAAGACTTACCTCACCTCAGCCTTCATCTGCAGGTTAGCACAATTTATATAATTCAACCAAGTACAATTATGATAACCAAACAACCATGGCACAATCACATTATCAAACAATTCAACCACTTGGATCATCTCAGCGATCAAACGACTCGGTTGATTACATGTCATTCTAGCAAATCAATCATTGCTCTCAATCCTGGCCCTATAGAAGGGTTTAACAAACAGTGGCAATCACGGCCCCACTCGGCACGACCTTTAATTAGGTGGTCCATCACGGCCTCACTGGGCTCGACCTCTAATAGGTGGTCAATCACGGCCTCACTAGGCACGACCTCTCCTAGGTGGTACATCACGGCTTCACTGGGCACGACCTCTCATAGGTGGTTCATCACGGCCACACTAGGCACGACCTCTCATAGGTGGTTCATCACGGCCACACTAGGCACGACCTCTAATAGGTGGTTAATCACGGCCTCACTGGGCAATATCTTTCCTAGGTGGTACATCACGGCCAATCGCCTATCAATTTCCACTTAGGAATTTATAGAGAATTCATATATATCACAATCACACTCAATTTGCCACAACCAATAATCAATATCAAATTCTAAATGCACAACAGCGATTGGCACGAAATTCTGAGAGAATAAGGTTCCAAACTAATTTTCAGAATTGATCAAATAATTAAATTTATTCCGAAAATTAATTAAATAATAATATCCATGTCTTTCACGATCCACACTCAATTTATAATATCCAATCATCAATTTCAAAATCCGACTACACATCAACAACCGGCATGAAATTCTGAGAATTTAAGGTCTCGACAAAATTTTTGGAATTTAATAAATAATTTAATTTATTCCGAAAATAATTAAATAATAATATTTTAATAATTTTGAATATTAAAATATTATTTAATTATTCAATAATTTTGAGATATTTAAATAAATCAAAAGTAAATTCCTTTATGTCACATCAAGGTTTATACTAATATAAACACTCACTTAACCTTAAATTAAACACAATTTAAGTTAATCAAACACCTTAATATAATCTACACTTAAATAAATTAAACTAACCAATAAATTAAACTAACCACCTAATAACACTTAACATAAACTAAGCACCCATAAAGCATCATTAACCGTCTAATCAAGGTTTAGTGAGCTAAACTCACCGGATTAGCGAACCGAGCGGACCAAAACAACGGGGACGACAGGGGGATCGACTTTCCTCAAGGCGGGCCGAGCATCCGGGCTCGGGAAGGCTGCCAAAACGGGCCAAAACGGGGCTGCCATACCCATTTTCTGTAGCTGCTGGTTGAGGCCGATGGAGGGCTGCACGGCGGCGGATCGGGCGGAGGAACGGCATAGGAGGATTGCCGGTGGCTCGGATGGACGAGGCGATGGCCAAGCGAGGCCTCACGGCGGCTGATTCGCGGCCTTGGCTGGCCGAACAGGGCTGGGCAGCGACGGTAGCTCAACTGGACGGGGCGGACGGCATTTGAGCGAGCGAGAGGGAGACGGACGGTAGCATGGCGGCGAGGCGACGCGGGGCGAGGACGGCGTGCGGCAGCGGCGAACGGCGATAGGCGGAGCTGCTGGTTTCTGCTCGGCGTCCGACCAGATCTGAGATGCCGAGCAGCAAACGGAGGTGGCTGGGCGGAGCAGCTCGCAGGGCTGCGACGGTTAGCGGGCGGAGACGCGCAGGGCGGCGATAGCGAGCGGCGACCGCGACGGCGACGATGGCGTGCAGGCGGGCGGGCGGCGAGCTGCTGGTGGCGTTCGACGAAGAAGAAGATGGAGATGGAGGGGTGGTCGGGCGAGAGAGAGAGAGGGAGAGGAGAGGAGAGAGAAACCACTTCAATTTCCCTCTTTTCTTTTTCTTTTCTTTTTCTTTCATCCAACCAAGGTGGCCCACCATGACCTCATGCATGACATCACACTCCATTATCTCCCACAACCATACCCCAATGGGTCCATTTTATTTTTCCGCCGGGGTCCAATTCTTGTACCTCCCATTTCTTCAATTCTCATCAATTCTCTTCCAACTGAATCAAATTGAAGTCCATAAAATAAATTCAATGTCACCACACTTCAATTCACATCTTCACTTGTCTATAAAATCAACTTGAGTCCCAAAAGTACGACCAAAAGCGGGCCTACTAATTTCTCCAACCAAATTAGCCATTTTTTGATTTAATTGCTGAAAAAACTCTAATTGCATGAAAAATCTTCCGAAGATTATCCTAAAATGATTTGTGACACACCCAGACTTCCAATTTCTGAATTCGATCTCAATTCCACGGTTAATTTCACTTTGGCACGATACTAGCGCGGCCCAACCTACCGGGTAGCCTTTAGAAATTTTCATGCATTTGACCTGTGGTTGATCATCTCAAGCTACAATGTACATCTTTGAAACATTGGCGACTTTCGGTTGTCGGGGAAATCTCAAGGTTTCAAATACGAACACAAGGTACCCAATCGACAGAAAAGTCGGTCCAGTGCCGATCGATGAGAATTGTGCAATCTGGTGGAATCACCCACGTCTAATCACATGCCTTTGTCGAATCGACCTATCTCCGATTTCTAATCGATTTTTAATTGTGCCGTAATGACCCTTGCAGATTAGCTCGGTCGAAAGGTCGCTTCCTGGTCAAATTCTCGAGTCTGATGCATTAGAAACTCTTAACGGCTTCACCCGATAGACTAGTTTTCACATGAGTGGCCGACTCAAGGAAAAGAACTATATGCGTGCCAACGAAATGCCCATCTCAATTTATTGAAAATAGAATCGGAAAATCGGGATGTCACACTTAGGGTTTTCTTAATTGCGGCGCCGAGGAGGGAGAGGACTGAGGTGCATCGGCGACGACGATGGTGATGGCAGCAATGGCTGGGCTACAGAGAGGGATGCGACGGTGACGAAGACGGCGACGGTGGCAGTGGCGGTACGTTACCTGTTCGTGGCAATGGCATCGGAATGGTGGCGGAGCCGCGGTTGTGCTGGCAACAACAAATCCCAAATTTGGTTAGATCTGGGTCTTCGCCGGCCCCCCTCGTCGCTCGTGCTCTCCCCTCTCTCTCTCGATCCGCTCCTCTGGCAACACCTCAGATCTCCGACCGTGAGCCCTCGGACCGCCTGAAGTCTCTCAATGGGTTGTCCGAGGTCTGCGACCTCAATCTGCTTCTCTCTCTCTCCAGCCAGATCAGAGCCTCCACTGGCCAGATCTGACCTCCTCGGACTCGCTCGCCGAAGGCCTCCCCTGAAGTCTCTCAGTGGGAAGATCTCGGAGCTCGCTCACTCGTGTGTCTTCAACGACGGAAGTGCTCTGTTATTTATAGGCGAGGAGGTCTAGTCAACGGAGAGGTCTTTGGCTTGCTGACCGGACCCCCACAGCCGAACCGGCGTCCCATCCACCACCTATCTGCCAGCTGCCCTCCCCCCCCACGCGCATTGCTGTTCGTTTGCTCATACGGTGTCGCGCCCTCTGCGCATGTGTTGCAAGAGCGGATGAAGGAGGAAGAAGACCGAAGAGGGCTGGGCCGGAGGAGGAGGAAAATGGGCTGTAGGGGCCCATGCGGAAGGGGAAGAGAGAAAAATGGGCTGCCTTTTTTTTTTTTTTGCTTTGTTTATTATTTCGAAAAAGACAAAATAAATAAAAAACTTAATTAATAAAATAAACCTAATTAAAATTGAGGCGTCAACAAGTGGTGGGGGTCTTGGGCTGGGTTTTTGGGCTAGCTTGGCCTAAGAATTTTGGCCCACTAACCTTTTAATAATCTATTAACATTTTACACTTAAATAAATACCTAACTTGCAAAAATAATAAAGCCATAAAACTTGTAGTCACAAATCCATAAATTCCAATTTATAATACACATGACCAATGATAGAATTTTCTTTCCTATCACATAATTATCCATTAAAAGCTTGGCCATAAATCTTATTACAAATTATGGATTAAATGGCTATAAAATAACTTGATGGTACTTCCATCACCTATTCATAGATTTTAAGGTAACTGGAGGTCGTCATGAAGTTTGGGATGCCACACTTACCATGGCATACATCAAACTCCCCACTGTTGATACATATGGAACTACTGCCATCTCATCTTTCAAAGCCTGAGTGCTCAAACACATATCATTGGAAAGTTTAAAGTGAATCGCTAAAGGAGTTACAACCAATTTTACCTTGTCCATGTTAAATGTTTTTAACACCTCGTTCACATAAACTTCCTGCGACAGCCATAATTTCTTATTTTTCCTATCTCTGATGATTTTCATGCCAAAAATATTTTTGTCCTTTCCCAAGTCTTTCATAGCAAACTATGATGATAATATCTTCTTCACTTCTACGATTCTCTTCATATTGGAACTAGCCACAAGCATGTCATCCACATATAAAGAGAGATACACAATGTTACCATCATCATACTTGCGAAAATAAACACATTGATCAGACTCACAGTGTGCAAATCATTTTTCTTTCATGAAACCATCAAATTTTAGATACCATTACTGCGGAGCTTGTTTTAAGCCATATAAGCTTTTCTTCAAGCGACATACCATGTGCTGCTTACCTTTTACTTCAAAACCTTAGGTAGTGCCATGTACAGTTCTTCATCTAAGTCACATTGTGAAAACATTGTTTTTACGTCTAACTGCTCAAGATGAAGATTCTCCGCTGTAACTATATCGACAGAACTCTAATTGATGTCATTTTCACTACAGGTGAAAATATTTCAAAGTAGTCGATCCCTTCATTTTGAGAAAAGCCCTTGACTACAAGTCTTGCCTTGTATCTAATACTACCACCTGCTTCATTCTTAATCCTGTACAACCATTTGTTTAATAAAGTTTTTTTACCTGTGGGCAACTTGGTCAATTCCCAAGTTTTGTTCTAAAGTAATGAGCTAATCTCGTCTTTCATAGCACACTCCCACTGCAAGTGAGACGTGTCTACCTTTGCCTCATTGTAAGTCTCCAATTCTCTTGAATCTGTATGGCTCTGAATAGTGTTAGCTGATGGATCAAAAATTACATTTGGCTTTCTCATACGTGTAGACCTCCTCAATACAGGTACTTCCGGATCGTTGGTTTGCTCCGAATCACCATGTTCCTCTTGAACTACCTCTTCACTGATAATAGGATCATCTTCAACCTCTCTCTCAAGTGCACTTTGATCTACTGAAAACATCTTCACAGGCCTTGTGTCTAATTCAACATATTATGGTTCTACTACCTTCTCATGCTCTATCTAACAATCCTTGTACATCTTTTCTTCGTGGAATACCACATTTCGGCTGCGGATGACTTTGTTATTCTTATAATCCCAAAGCCTATAGCCATACTTGTCACCATTGTATCCGATAAAGACGCACTTCTAGGACTTAGCATGAATCTTTTTCCTATCCTTCCTATCAATCAAAGCATATGCAATACAACAAAATACTTTTAGATGTGAATAATTTATCTTTTTACATGACCACTGTTCTTGTAGTATTTCTCCATCCAACGCACTAGATGGACTTCTGTTGATAAGATAAGCAGCTGCATAAACTATGGCAGCCCATAAGTATAGCGGGAGACTCGCATGTAGCCTCATGCATCTCGCACATTCTAAAATAGTCCTGTTCATCCTTTCAATTACACTGTTCTCATGAGGAGTTCTAGGAATAGTCTTTAACCCTCATATGCCTTCTCGACTCAAATATTCTGCAAATTCCTTACTCATGTATTCACCACCATTATCAGACTTCAAGACTTTAATCTGATAACCTGTCTCTTTTTCTACCATGGTCTTCTACATTCTGAACATTTGTCACCCATTCAATTAAAAACTAACAACTTTTTGTTTTTCATAAATGCAGCTCTCACAAAAATCTAACTCAACTTTTTGCAAACCTAAAAGTAATTTCCTTGAGCGTAACTGCTTTACACATTTTTCGCCAAGATGTCCCAAACGATAATGCCAAAGAGTAGACAAATTATCGGCAAAAGAACGCTTCAAGTGCCATAACTTTGGCCAAAGGGACACTTAAGTGCCATAACTTACGAATGGTACACTTAAGTGCCACATTCGAAGAAAAACGGATCACTTGAGTGCCACTCTAGCCAAAGTCCGGCCAAAACACCGACGTGGCATTTTTCCGGCGAAGCACGCCCAAAACGATGCCGTTTTGCACACTGACGTGGCGAAATAATGCAAATACGGCGTCGTTTTGGGTTGACATTGTAAAATAAATAAATAAATAAATAGATAAATAAATTTAGTTAAAATATTTAAAAATAATAATTTTAAAATTAATTTTAGTTAAAATATTTTTAAAAAATAATTTTTAAAAAAAAGAACAGGGGAGGCGGCTGAGAGCCCTCAGTCGTTGCCGCCGCCGCCTCGCTGCCGCCGGGAAGGGCCGGCGACGGCGGGGGGAGGGTTGGCCGGGGTCGCCGGGCCTTGGCCAAGGGCCAGCGACCTCGACCGACCGGCAGCGAGGGCTCATGAGCCCTCGCCTCGATTTGGGCCGAGGATCGCAACCCTCGCCCAGATCCAACGAGGGTCAGCAGCCCTCGCCTAGCCGAGCCAAGGGCCGCCGACCCTCGCCGGATCTGGGCAAGGGCCGCGAGCCCCCCCAGATCCAGCGGCGAGGGTCGCCGACCCTTGGTCAGGGCCCGGCGACCCCGGCCGACCCTCCCCCCGCCGTCGCCGGCCCTTCCCGGCGGTGGCTGAGGGTTGATCCCTCAGCCGCCTCCCCCCCGTTGCCTTTTTTAAATTATTTTTTAAATATTAAAGTTTTTTCAAAATTTTTAATTATTTTTTTAATATTTTAACTAAATTTAATTTTAAAATTATTTATTTTTTAATATTTTAACTAATTTTAATTTTAAATTTAATTTAATTAATTTTTTATTTATTTTTTCCACGTCAGCCAAAAACAATGCCGTTTTGGCCACGTCAGCATGCAAAACGGCGTCGTTTTGGGCGTGCTTCGCCAGAAAAAAGCCACGTCGGCATTTTGGCCAGATTGGCACTCAAGTGATCCATTTTACTCCGATTTTAGCACTTAAGTGTAACTTTCGTAAGTTATCGCACTTAAGTGTCCATTTGGCCAAAGTTATGGCACTTGAGGGGTCTGCACGTCCAAATTATCTATAGCCATTGTAGTTGCAACCATATCACTAATATTATCTCCTTGGAGAAGGTAAAATGTACCCGTACGCTTTCTCTTTACTACTACTCTTGCCCCTGAGGTTATCTTCCACTTTCTACATCCAAAGTTATTAACAAATATTTTTTGTCAAGTTTACTGGCTGAAATCAAATTTTTCTTTAATTCCAGAATATGTCTAGTTTGATGCAAAACTAGACGTCCTCTACTTGAGATGTTCACAGTCACGGTTCCTTTCCCACAACCACTTGTCCGAAATCTCTACTAACATAATCATCAAATATGTCTCTTTGTAAGGTGCAATGAAAAGAAGCACTGGAATCAATAAACCATTTATCTGTCGTCAAGTCAAGCCCTTCAGACAAACACAAATTATCTAGCAGAGATTCATCTCTAACCACATTAGCTCATTGATTCTCATCTCACTGCTTCTTTTTATAGGCTTCACATTGAAACCTCTGGTGTTTGGTTTGGTGACAAAACCAACACTCATCTTTTGCAACTTGTCTCTTACCCCTTAATTGTGATCTGCCACACCTGCTGAATTTTCGTCTATTTTTACTTCTTCCACGATTCTCCACTACGAGTACCTTTGAAGATGTAGATGTAGAAAAATTATCTCCACCTAAGACTTTCCTTCGCATCTTTTCATCCATGATACTACTCAAAGCATCATCAAGAGTTAAATCATCCTTCATGGTACTTGAAATTCCATGCACTATGGTATTGGAGCTTTCTTGTGACATCCAGAATTTTCAGTATTGTTTTCTATTAAATTAATCGGGCATTTCATTGACGTGTTTATAGGGTTGTTCTCAGAGCTGATCACTCTCGAGATAACTAGGCTAGCTGGGTATGCCATTAAAGAATATTAAGGCAATAGACTTGAGAATTCGACCAGGAAGTGGCTTCTCGACCGTGTTCATCTTTAGAGGTCATTACTGTACAGTAAAGATCGAATTGAGATCAGAGATAGGTCGGTTCGACTGAGATGTGTGGCCGATCGTGGGTGACTCCACTAAATTGGAAAATTCTCGTCGACCGGCACTAATTTGATTTTCTGTCGTTTTGGTACCCTGTGTTGGTAGTCGAGCCCTCAAGATTTTCACGACAATTGAGAGTCGCCAATGTGTCGAGTGGGTTCATTGTGGCTCGAAAAAAATCGACCACGAGTCAATTGCCCTAAAAAGTTCTGAAAACTACCCGGTAGTCTAGGTCACACTAAAAGCACGCCGGAGTGAAATTAACCGTCGATTTGAGTCAGATTTCAGAAATCGAAAGTTTAGTGATGTCACAAGCTATTTTAGGAACGTCGACTCAGTCTAAGAAGATTTTCGGAGATTCGGGAAATTTTACGGAAATTGGGTTCGAACGTCGCGGAAAGTTGGCAAAAGTTCAGATTGGCTAAATTAATGGGAAATTTGACTTTTGGGTTGAGCCTGTGTGTGTCAGAGATTTATAGAAAATTTCTTGGGATTTTTCTACATCAAAATTTGGACCTCAATTTGGAGAGATTGGAATTGAAATTTAGTTCGCCTTAGTTAAAAATCGAATCTTAAGATGGGGGTGTGCAACATTGGTATCAATTTGGATTTTTGGTGGATTCTTGAGTGAGGAAAAATGCCGAGGTAATTGATGGATGACCGATTGATTTTGTGAGGGCCAATTGAAATGAAATTTGGATGGGATGAATGTCCAATTGAAGCTGAGATTTTAAAATTCGTAACCCCCCACCTAGCCACAACATTTGGACCATTTTGGCTTCTAGAAGAGTGCATGGGAGGCCTATTGTGAGCCAAGTAAATTATACATGGCTAAGAATGGTTTGTGAGAGATATTTGGAAAAATATCATGCCAAAGGGCCCCCACCTCTTCCTCATCCTCTCCCCCAAGCTGCCGTGGATTGCTTCTTCTCTCTCTCCCTCTCACTTCATGCGAGACTCTCTCCATTTCGCACACAACAGCAACCCAGGAGCCAGCGGAAGAAGAAGACCAAGCTGCTTCGTTCGAAAATTTTCCTTCGTCCGCCTGCTCGTCACTCTGCTCAGGCCATGCGTCCACGAGCTGCCCATCTTCGGTCAACAACTTCCACCGAGTTGAAGCCCACGAAGACCGAAGCCAGTGAAGCTGCTTCTTCACGCGTCCACGCCAGCTGTTCCCTCTCCTTCGCGTGTCCAGCAGTTGGCGTCCACGAAGCCGCAGAGTCAACCTTCACTCGTGAAGCCTCCACCGTTGACCCATCAATTTCGTTGAAGCTGCCCGCACGTGTCACCAGCTCGGCCAGCAGTCCAGCGACATCGTTCTCCTCCCTGCAGCAACGTCTCTCGAAGATCCAGCGTAGCTCCATCATCCACCGAAGAAGAAATCTCCACGCCAGCTTCCATCTTCAGTCTTCCCCAGTGCGTGCCCTCAGCTCCACGCCAGCACACCAGTCAACGGTGCCCTCTTCTCCACCGTTTGTTGACCGAAGCTGCGAGCGTAAAAATTGAACGGCCTTCATCCGACCGTGCGAAGCCCACCGAAGTCCAGCGTTGTGGGCCCATCTTCATCAACAATTCAGGCCTTTTTGTTGTAGCCCAGTCCAGTCCAATTCAGCCACTCCAGTTCAATGTGCAGCCCAGTTATCTTCAGCCCAGCAATTGATTAATTTCGGCAGCCCAGTAGCAGCCTACTTCGCAGCCCAAATGATCAGCATTTTGGTCCATCAAGCAGCCTGCAGTTTGACATCTTGAAGCCTAGCAAATTTTGACCCAAGCTTCAGCCCAAGTTGTTTGAAAGGCAGGCCCAATTCAGCTTTGTTTCAAGCCCAAGTTCAGGTTCAGTCCAAGGATTCCAGCAGGCCTAAGCCCAGAAATTTCTGCAGGCTTGTGAGGCTTTTGAGCCCGGCCCGAGTGTCCACCGACGCCGCCGAAAGTTTGGAATTCGGCCGCCGTCGCGTCGCCGTCGCGGTGTTCCGATACCCGCTTTTGATCAAGTGAGTTTTACTCACTAAAGCTTTATTAGTTTGCTAATTATGCCTTAGGGTTGGTTAGATTTAATTACATGCACTTAGGTGGTTAGATTAGGTTAGAACAATTAAATTAGTGACTTGAGGATGCATGTTAGGTGGTTAGACCTAGCTATTAGCAAGTAGAAATGTTTGATTATTTATTGAATGTATCTCGGGATTTTTCCCGACCCGTTTTGGGCTCCAATAAGGCAATATGGGCCTAAATTGGATTTTTGATGTTTATTTATTTATTTTCAAAATTATTTATTTAATTAATTATTTTTCCGGAAATTCAACCGGGATGACCGGTGACCGGAATTTCGTGCTGATTGTCGTGGTGCAGCCCATTTATTTATTTGAGCTCTACGTTGTGTGGAATTGAATTTATTGTGGAATTTTAGGAATTGTCCTAAATTATTTGTTATTGAGTATTTGATTGGTAATGGCTGAGCATGGATATATAGCGCCAGTACGTTGATGGGCTATATAGTAGGGAGAATGGTGAGACCAATCAGGTACGATATTATTGGACATACGTGGTTCGGTGATTGGAAGTATCACTGGCGAAAACGGCGCCTTAAAAAACGCACATAAATGACTTATAGACAAACGTGGTTCGGTGGTTATGGGAATATCGCTGGTGAAAACGGTGCCTTAAAGAATGCACGATGTTGTCTATAGCCGATGTCACCTTGGCGAAAACAGCGCCCTTGAAAGGACACGTGGTTCGGTGATCAAGGTTATCACTGGTGAAAACGGCGCCTTAAAGAACGCACGGTGTCGGTGATTGGTATGTCATTGGCGAAAACGACGCTCGAGAAACACATGTGATTTGGTGAATGAGTACACCACTGGGAAAGCGTGGTATGAGTGGAAATGACCTAGAGAGGGTCTAATTGACATGTTATCGACTTAGTCGATTAGCCAGTGCTTGATCGGATGTCGTGAATGGTTTGAATATCTATATTTAACCTTGAATTGCAGGTTGGAACTGAGGCTAAGGTAAGTCCTCTGACTCGTGTTGTGCTTAGGCAACCGTATGTCGTATTAGTTTATTAATCGAGTCTTAGTGGGTAGGACTCGCTGAGACGTGGTCTCATTGGTTATTGAATAACCATTTCAGGAACCTGAGAAGAAGCTAAGGAAGAGGAACCTGAAGGGGAGAAAGTATTTTGTAATAGAAAATGATCCAGAAAGGGATCTTGAGTACAACCTAGATGTGGATTGAGATCCCATCCCTTTTGTGCACCCTGTCTTAGTGTAGATAGGTGTGAGACTTTTATGCTGTAAATAGTATTGTAAATATACTATGAGTGGTGATGTTAATGAAAGTGTGGTTATGAATTTCAATATGAAAAATATGGCCTACTTTCCTATCCTATTGTTTTATTGTCTGGGGATTTATAACTGCTTTCGCATGTGCTTAATAACTAGAAAGGGTCGGCGATACATAGTCCTGGGATATTGCATTCTAAAATCGACCAAGTAGAAGGATGTGCGCGCGTCCGAGGATCGGGGCGTGACATTTCTGGAAGAGAATATAAAAATAATAAAGCTTGAAGCTTCATATCTAAATTTATGCTTACGGATTCCAATTGACCAGTGAACTACATGAAACTATTAATATACTCTACCACAAAATCTCTATAAGATAACTTCATATTAACCAGTTTCTTCAGCAAAAATACCTGATTTGATGTGGACGGCTTCTTATAAATATTTGTTAGAATATCCATGGCTTCTTTTGCAGTTTTTGTTTTCGCGATGTGGTACCCTGTCTTTTTTGTTAACCCTAGACGAATCACACCTAATGCCTTTCGATCAAGAATTTTCTATTCGGCTTCTACTGTCAGATCCACTTCCGTCATCTCAGGTTTCCAACCCTCAAGTGGTGCATAGAGATATTTTTCATTAAGATAATCCTCGATTTGTAGTTTCCACCATCCAAAATCCTGCCCATCGAACTTATCGATTATGATTTTATCTTCTATCATACTATTTGCTTTCAATCGAACATCACCGAAAAATCCTCGATGTTCTCAATTAGCCAACCCAGGCTCTGATACTAGTTGTTACAAAATCGCACGTCGATTCTAGAAAAATAACGCTCACAAACAATTTACCATGCATAATATAATAATAAAAGAACAGAATCGAAAGGACACGCCAAAAAATTTGTTAACGAAGTTCACCCAAACCTAGGCTACGTCTCCGCGCAGAGGCACTTTGCGAATCCACTAGACTTCGAAAAAAAGTTGGAATACAATGATGATCTTCTCTCAAGATCAAAGCACAAAGAGATTGAGAACCCTCATAAAGGAAAAAACTCACTTTTTTCTTCTCTCTTTTTCTTGCCTCGCTATTTTTTTTTAACGTCTTGATGGCTAGGGTCTTACCATCGCTAATATAAATGTATCACTTTTAATCTAAAAGCAAATCTAATAAAAAAGACAAAAAAGCTCCTAAAAATATTTGGCTTCATCTATAACAACTCTAACCCTTAATGGCTCAAGTATAAACTCAAAGTCATAGAGCTTTCCTTCTCTCTCATGTAGTTAGTTGGATATATGATGGTGTATGTTATATAAATTCTTCTTTACAATAGTGATTGAAGTTACATACGATCTAGAAAAAATATATTTTCACATTGAGTGTGGGATTACAAGCTTTTTGGTTGGTTGCTAAGAGGAAAAATTGATATCAAGGTGTTTTTGAATTTTTAAAGATGAACCTTACACATTATATAGTATGCCTAAATAAGGATGAAGTCCTTTGATGTAAAATGAAAAAGAAAAAACAGACAATATTTTCCTCTAACCTTGATAGGAGTCCTCCCGCCACATGTCTAATTGATGAATTATAAATTATTAAAGTTAATGGTAAATATTAAATCAAAATAAAATGCATGCGATGTCTATATTTATAAACTCATCAATTAGAGATATGGTTGGAAGTTAGTGGGAGTTTCTTCGGACATGGCAAAAAGAAAAACATTGACATCAAATTCCGCACATATGAATTTCTTACTCAAATCGTAAGCGACAATGGTTTCATAAAGGAAAATCGAGGTGATGTCACACACTCGATAATTGTATTTTCACAATCACAGTCAAACTCGTGAAAATGGGTCCCACAAATTGATGTCTTTGCCATTTTGCCTAGTGCGAAAGGTCAATTCTCAATTACCTTCTTTGTAGGGATCAAGAAAAAATTAAAGGAATAATTGGGTTGTGGAAAGGAAATCAATCGAGTCCACTGATTTCGTTCAGCCCAAAAATTAGGAAAAGGTCAAGAATTGGTGGGTCAGTCAATCCATTCCATAATTCACATCTTTTTGTACCTTCTTTTCACGGGCTCTTGGAAAAGACATTGCCTATATTTTCTTTTGTCTAGGGCGAAATAAAACATGAAATCACATTTCCCACCATCTAAAATAATGTGTAGTGATAGTTTTAATGTTACTGTTGCCTACGGTGACAATGTTACGTCTATGCGCATCACTGCAACATTATGTAATGCATTTACGTGTATTTAAGCAATTTATATGAAAATTTGGTGGATGATTCATACAAATAGTCCCCTCCAGATGCCATTGGAAATACTTTTAAGTGAATTGACTTAAAGGAAGTGAACTAGTATTTTCAGCTCAAAAAAATACGAAATGAGAAATTACTACATGATATTATTACTGCGAACATGCAATAGAATTAATACACATATAACGCACTAATTTTTGGATGTGGGACTTTTCAGCACAGCTTACACTTGCATTCAATTGTTCTTTTATTGGTTACTAATGAACTAGCATTGAATAAATAAATACACGTGTGCAAGTTTCAATACACCGCTCTCAGGAACATATAATTACTTCATTGTAGAGTAGCTCGCAATTATCATGATCCTTTTTCTAAGAGCATTGTAACTTGTAGATCAGGGTTGTGAATTAGAACAATGGTATAATTCATGGGCATGAATTTCTTTTATAATCGTTAAATTACCTATGTATGTGCAAGCAACAATTATTTAACATCCATACTATAAAGGGAAAAAATTTATTCGGGTCATTTATTACTGAAAGCAATAGCAAATCATTCTTGGAATATTTAGTAATTTGCAGGGCATGCGGTGGCAACTCCTGTTCAAGACAGACTTTCTGTGGATTTTGGTACCTGTGCCACTAATTTACACCCCCGCTTTGTAATCTTGCCCGATCAAATGGCCATAGGAATTTCCATATTATTTAAACCTGAGTAACGACTTTCTTCCTCATTTGAATCATGACGCTTTGTTTGGCAGACTGAGGAGTAGTTGGTAACCTATTTCTCCTGATTGAAAGAACAATATTTTCCCCTTCTTAATCCTCATTATTTGAATCTGATAGAAAACTTTCTTTCCTCATCTAAGTCATAATCCTCTGTTTGGTACCCAAAGCATCCAGAACTCGAGGATCAGTTACTAACTCTCTTTGGGAGCTACCCTCCGATAGGGAGATTCCACTTGATCTTGTGTTAGCCTAGTGTTGAACCTCTCGTTGAATATTCCTTTACCTCTCTCCTTGCTTCAATCTTTTCAAGATTATAATTATTACTCACATATTCCATGTCCACCAAATTAGCTGCAGGATGATCCAAATCTTCATTGCCAACCTCAATCCGGCTCCCATCATCATCCGCATTTCCAACCACATATACAACCACATTACTAGCCACATGTGCAACCCTTTCCACATTGACATTATCTAGACCTTCCATTTCCTTTGAGTGGCCCCCAATATCAACATTTGTTTATCATCATCACCTTGAATATCAGTTAGGTCAATAATTTCACAATGTAGATGATGATATATGAAATCAATCACTGCAAAGTTATTTCTTAACAACCTAAGACCATCTTTGAGAGTATTATTTGTAGGAACTCTGTAACAGAGTTTATCAATTTTACACCAAACCTCTGTCACAATAGGGTCAGTAATATGAAAGAGTGAACCCTAATCTAGGTCCATTTCGATAACATTGTCTCTTTCACTTCCGCATTCAAAGGACCAAAGAAAACTATAACAGAGAAATTGTGGTACCGGTCGGCCTTTAGACCTGCAAAGGACCAAAACTATGTGATGAACACATTTTTATAATTCGCATAAAAAAAGCAAGTGGTCCGCAAAAATTGAAGATTCTGGCCATACAAAAAACACCAATTTTCGGAAGACCCTAAATGCAGTACGTCTGGATTCCAAAGTCAAATGCAGCATTGACAATGGAGTGAATGCTTGGTGCGCATTATGTGAAGGAACCTTCGTTCCCTCCAATACCCTCACTTTTTTTTCCTCAAAATGTTGATTCGCTGCATGTAGGGCTCGCGCGACGAAGATGACCGGGGCATCCTATTTGGAGATGTAATTACGAGACGATGCCGTTTTGAAATGTTATAGGGACAAAATGACATCGTTTTAATATATCATGGACGACATAGTTAAATAAACCACCACATATTAGAGAGAAAATTAATAAATAAAATCATGTCATGTCATCCTTTTCTATCCATCAATTTGGACGGAGCTAAGGCAAGAACTTAATTGCACCAGTATTATATTGCACTATCTGAAAGTTCTAGTACACAATTACACTTCTGCGACAAGTTTTTATGAATTTTGATGCACTTTTCCTAGATATTTATTGCACTATTACATTCTCTTACTCAATGACACATATATCATTTACATACAAATATTTGCTTTCCTCTCGATTTACTCCTCTTTTCAGAGAAAGTAATTCTTAATTCTTTCACATAATTTCTGCGTTTCCCTCTTGCAAACAATTAACAGAAATACATTCCTTCAACAATTATATCCTTGCTCCATATTTCCTTACCTCTTGATTTTTTTTTCCAACCCCAAACACCGACAGTCTGCAAGACTTTGGTCATGTGGGAGGCTTCCTCCCATGTCCCAATTGACGAGTCTTCTACGCAATTTAAAGTGGCTGCCGTGGCACGTCAGTCGTCCTATGGGGTGACCCATCTGGGAATTGAGTGCACATGGAAGAAAAACGCTTCCGCTTTTGTTTCTTTCTTTCTACGTCTCTATTCGCTGACTCGACTAACAACAGTTACTTTTCCCATTGACTTTGCTATGATAATTGCATGTGCAGTGAAGTTGCTCATCGAGGGTTTCAATTTGTGGTGTATGATCCCAGCAACAACATTGGCCCTAAATTTAATATGTCGCCTGAGGGTTCGAGCTAGTTTCGCTCTCTCCTCTCTCTTTTGTTTGTATTTTATTGTTTTTTTTTTTTTTACCTTTTATTCTCTCTCAATTTAGATTTATGAGCTCCCTTTTCCCGATCTAGTTCTTGATTTAAGAGGTTGAACTCTCCTGATCTAACTCTAGATTTGGGAGTTTAATAAATATACTTTTGGGGATTCGATACTCTTCTACTTTGTTTGTGTACAGGTTCTCTACTTTCAGCTTCAATGATGATCACAAGAGTTTTGACGTCTCGTTGAATCATGAAGATTTGTTCCTCCATATGTTAGATCTATATTTGTTTAACCTATTTTGGTAGTCTCCATATGGTGGTGGTGTAGAGAAAGCCAAACTTAGGTGCACACTGCCAACTGGCAACGTTGTGGTTATTGGAGAAAGAATTTCTATCATGTGTTCATCACTAACAAAGACACGGAATGCAATGATCAGTCGCCGATTATTTTGCTTGATAGATCCATTCTTGTTGAACAAGTGTGTGCTTAACTTTGTTGATGCTCTGTTGATCTTCCTTGTTTACTGGATTTGGCTTTGCTTTTTAGTATTCTTGCTCTATCTCGATTTGCTTTGTCATAAAAACTACGTACTTATTATTTATCTTTTGAACAATAAATATAAATTTCTTTAGACAAAAAGAAAAAGTCCCTTCTAACCTCTTATAATATTTTCTGTGTCTCTTTCCGTCCATTAAAATAAGATTAGATACACTTTTAAAAAATCATCTTCTGTCCTAATTTCTCCTAACAAACGCTAATGATTAGAAGAGAGGAATTATCGTAATTATTGGAAGAATAATCAAAGGATTGTATTGGTTTTATCTCATGATCCGTAATCTAGAGAACTAGTCTTGCCATTTTCTTTTTTTTTTCCTTTCAAATTTGAGTATTAGGGACTATGATGTTGGTCTTAAAACCATTTCAAACAATTCATAATAAATTTCCTGCGCAATAAATTTAATTTACATTTTATATTTACAATGAACAAGTTGAGGTGTTAAAATATATTTCAAATTTATGCCCATTTAACCAAATCCAATCCTTAAAAGAAAAGTAGAAAGTGGACTTTGGTACGTGATATTGGTAGAAGTACATAAAGAGAACATTTTCTGTTATAGAAGTCAAATTTTTAACTCAAACGCTGACAATATCAATGTTCGATGAAAAAACAAAATTTGCTATCGATATGTTCTGTCATTGGTTTGATTGAATAAATACTGGCTTTAAGCCAGCCAAACAAATATGCAAGAAACTTCCTTACCAAAATATATATCCAAGAAACTCCTTACCAAAAAACACAAATATGCAAGAAACTTAATAATTTTATATTTTCGTAGTTTATATTTCCAATATCAAACGAGAAAGGACAAGCACCTCCATACATCCATAACAATTAATTAAAACCAAACAGCGCCAGGACATGTGGCATGAATCCTCGGACCAATTGGATTTTGTAGGAGCAAGTTGTTCTGGCTGTTCTCGTCTTTTCACATGAAGTGTAAGGCAACTGCTTGTAAGCATCGTTAACTTCCAACATTCTACGAGTCTGGATCTGATCCCAGGCCTATGAAGCCAGATAACTCCTTACTAATTTAGAGGAACAATTAAAACACAGGCATGTGATGATAAAAAAAAAAAAAAAAAAAAAAAACCATGACAAACACAAAAGTTAAAGCGGAGGGCACGCTGAGCTCCTGTTTTTCAAGGCTACCGTGGATATGGCTCGGTCATAGAGGTCTCATTTTTCGAGATCGGGTTTGATTTGCTGCTTGATCTCTCAATCTCAGATACCCTCGAATTGTAATCCTGCATGGATGACATATCAGATTCTGTGCCACCATGTATAAAGAATGCAGGTCTCGAGGGCACTTGGAGAGTAACTGAATGGCTATTAAGCATGAGAAGAATCGATGCCATTGTTGGCCGGCGAGCCACGTTTTCTTGGACACATAGTAGACCAATGTGGATGCACCTCTCAATTTCTATACTCGAACCAGAAGTTATAGGGGGATCGATAATGTTTGATATTGATCCTTCCTTCCAATTCTTCCAAACCTAGAAACATTTGACAAACATTGGGCAAATTGATCTCTAGAATATTATCCGAAATGAGAAGGTATGTTTTTATACTCACATAGCTTATAAGGACCTCTGAGTCATCGCCCATACGAAAAAGATTGTTCCTCTGACCACTAACAATCTCCAAAACCAGCACTCCGAAACTAAATACATCTGACTTGATTGAGAAGTTTCCGTGCATTGCATACTCTGGTGCCATATATCCGCTGTGCATCACAATAAGCCCATTATATTAGCTCTATAGTACGCCTTTGTTCTTTTAGTAAGCATTAACTCTAGGATGTTGATGCACTTACTAGGTCCCCACGATTCGGTTTGTCTCAAACTGAGTTTGGTTCAAATCAAACAACCTCGCCAAACCAAAATCCGATATCTTAGGATTCATATCCGAGTCCAACAAAATGTTACTGGCTTTGAGGTCTCGATGGATGATACGAAATTGAGAGTCTTCATGTAGGTAAAGCAGCCCTCGAGCGACGCCCATTATCATCTTGTGACGCTTATCCCAATAGAGATTCGCACGCTTCACAGGATCTACATTTTGGTAAAATCACATTCCATAAGATGTCCCTTATTCAATTCGTGAGGATCTAATTTCATGAATGAAACCCAAGAAACATACCGATTATGATCTGATCAAGGCTCGAATTGGGCAGAAACTCGTAAATGAGAAGTCGTTCGACTCCTTCTAGACAGAAACCTAAGAGCCTGACTAAGTTCCTATGTTGTAGCCTAGCTAGTAACATGACCTCATTCTTGAATTCTACTTCACCTTGGCTGGAATTACAGGACAGTCGTTTCACTGCGATGTCCAATCCGTTGGAGAGCCGGCCCTAAATTTTCATCAAAGGAGGTCCTTGTGACTATTGATACTTTGAAGCATTTCAAAGAGAATCAGATTGATGTCATCTGTGACCATTTTGTTGCTTAAATTTTGAATACAAGAGACTAGAAGATGCTTTGTTAATTATTACCATGTAAACAGCACCAAAACCGCCTTGTCCAAGCTTTCGGGAATCAGAGAAGTTATCCGTTGCTGCTCTGATAGTGCCGAAATCAAATTGCAGTGACTCCACCGTGCTAATTTCATCCTCAACTTCACCTAGAGAGAGCATCATTTTCTTTTCATGGTTTTCTTAATGAAAGTTTCACAAACTTTTAGCATATATAATTGCACCAGCAAACTTGCTATTTTGGCCTACATAATCAGCCAATGGTTGAGAAATGTGTACATGGACATGTACGAGCAGTACGCATGAAAGGTAAAGATGGAAGTATCAATTCCATGTTTCGAAATTCTCAAACCGTGCAGATCTTGCTATTTTTCTGGTGCAAATGCCGTAGTAATTGGTCAACTTCATTATTTTCGTGATCTTTTTAACTTCCTATCAGTTGATGTTCAAATGCAAAAATGCAAAAACTCACCTTCAACTCTTTCTCCGCGCTGCTGCTTCTTCCTTTTCTCTATCAAGAGTATGAGAATGCCGATAAGAAGTCCTGCAGAAAAACTTGTGGCGGCCGCAATGATCACGGTCCTCGTCGAATTGCCCTTTCCACCTGCAAGAGCAACTTTTGATCATTGCTCACTGATTACTTAGTAATACACTGGAGAAATTATTAGAGCGGCAATCTGAATGCGGAAACGAAACGCATGTTGCATACATATAACAAGAAGACAGTACGCACCACAGGTTACGATGTGAAATATACATCACGCCATTCTTCGATAACTTAACGTAAAGTTATTCGGATTTCTTGATTTCGTCAAGCAAAGATTCTTTCACTGTTAAAAAAAACTTTCTGCGTTGATGTGAAACATCAAATTGGTGGTGACTGAATGATGAGAAGCAACGAACATCTGCTATTATTAAATTAAATATCTCATGTGACAGCTTGAGAGCTATGGATGTCATAAGTTGTGATTCAATGAAGTGACAAGGATAGTTGACTATTAGCCATGTGGATGAGTTAAAGATAAAGACATGGACTCATACCCATTTTTGCTGAATAAATGGACCGAACCATACCTTCCATTTAGCAAAAAAGCAAATATCCAACACGGACAAACAATATTGTGTGGTCTATAGATCATATATCGATCCAAACAGAAGTTGCATGGTAAATAGAGCATGTAGATTTAGCTCATTGAACGATTAACGGTGTGAATCTCAAGTGGAATTCACATAATTGATAATTCAGATGATCATAATCCACTTGGATTGTAGAAAAAGATAAACACAAACCCCGTGTACCTAACTCCAAAACAAGAGCCGATGTACCTGGTGGTGGAGGCGGTGGAGGCAATTGCGGAAGTGGCTCGCCGATGGGGTTGAGGAACCGATAACTGGTCTCATACCGGAACTGGCAACTTGGCGCCATGTAATTCACTCCTATCCTCCCGGCACAGCAGTCCGTGAGCCTCCCGATGACTTTTACCAGGCAGTCAATGCATAGCTGCTCCGTCAAGTCCGGTGTGCACTGCACCATTGCAAAGATCACGTCGAACCCTACTGAGGTATTCCCCGCCGCATACTTCCTCAGTGAGCTGCCGCCCGCGGCCTTGCCCCGTAGACTACCCAGCAGCGTCCTCAGTGCCGCGTTGTATGTGTCTGGGCTCGAGACGTTATGCAAGTTGTACAACGGGTAGTCGGGGTCGACCACAACTTCGCCAAAGATTGAGGCGTTTTTGTACCGAAGGGTGCAGTTCCCGCTGTACAGCACTGCCTCCTTCTGGAGGGGGCAGAGGCGGCAGATGTCAGAGGCCGAGGCATCGAGGCAGGTGCGGCAGCTCTCGCTGGTGAGGTCGCCGCGGCAGGAGCCAATGACATAGATGGTTTGGGAGGCGCCGGAGACGGCAGAGGAGGCGTTGAAGAAGCCGTACTTGAGGGGCAAGGAGTTGGTGGTGGATATGGAGGAGAGAAGGATGGTCAGGGTGGTTTGGTAGGTGCTGTTGGCGGTGAAGTTGCCGGTGGTGGCACAGATCGCGTGTGGCAAGAGATCTTGGGCGTTAATGGCGGAAGCAAACACGAGAAGAAGCAAGAGACGGAGATTTGGAGAATCCATTTTTCTTAGTTTTTTTTTTTTTTTTTTGGATGTTTCGGGTCGTTCTTTGATTAATGTCGAAAGGCATACTTTGTGGAAATCTATTTCGTCCACAACTTCTACTTTTGCAGAGGGCTGTGACGTGTATTATTTTCATACTGGAGATTGTGGAAATCTATTTCGTCCACAACTTTTACTCTCGCACGAGGGCTGTGGCGTGGTGAATTTTCGTACTGACTAATTCATTGAATCTTTCTCTTTCTTTGCTAGAAAATTAGTGTTTACCAGAAGGGTTAATATCATGAAAAAATCCAAACGGATATATCTAAGACAAATTTATCAAAGACTAATTTTTTAACAGCAAAAAAATTTCAAATTTACTTACTTGCAATTTTGTTGGTCCATGACATTAGGTTTCGTCGTCGGTTTTATTTTATATGCAATGGGGAAAACCGACGTACAATTCATTTCCACTCCCAAAAAAGAGCTCAAGAGGTGGTTGGACCAATTAGATCAAGATGGTAAGAGATATGTGAAAGCCAGGATCGCCCAACTTCTCCCGTTGTTAGAGAGATCAACATCCACTCTGGTGTTATACAGGCGTTGCCTCACTTCTGGTGTCCATAGACTTCCACCTTTGTGTTTGGTGAGTTCGAATTGACTCCAACACTTGAAGAATATAGTGTTGCCATTGGAATGCCCCTAGAAAAGGAACTTGTTAGGCCGCCTATCGGTATAGATTCTATCTCTGAATTATCTCAATTTTTAAAAATCGAAGCCGAAAGAGTAAAGAAAGTTGTCAAAGCCAACTGTTTTACATGTCCATTTTCATTCTTAGAAAAATGTTTTGCAAACCAACCAATGATTTCAAAAGCCAGGATTTTCATGTTAGCATTTTTTGGACTAATCGTTTTTCCTTATCGAAAAAATGTCATTAATCCTGCAATTTCATGGGTGGTTAATCGGGTTTGCGACGAGCTGAATTATGTGAATATGATTTTAGCTGAAACATTTTTGTCATTAACCCATTTCAAACAAAATGAGGAAAGGACAATGCATGCCCTCCCTGAACTTTTGCAAATATGGTTTTTCTCCCACATAAGAGGGTTTGGGCATCTTATAAAACAATTTAGGATAGACGATTCTCGGCATCCCATACAAAAATTTGCGGTTCTAGAACGTTTTTCCCCACATAAACAGTATGTCCGTTGGATTAATTTTTTGAAAAACCCTAATCCTAAGGCATTCTTATGGCATACTAAATGGCTCCACATTGAGGAAGCTCGTTTTTCTCACAAACATGATGGACCAATCCTGCTACTGGGCCTTTTCGGTGCTACTTCCTATTATCCACATAGAGTGGCTCATTAGTACAAAGCTCTTCAAGAAATTCCCCCACCTCTCAGCATAGATTTGTCCCAAGTTTTTTTCATTCGAAAGGATTACGACTACTTCAACGAGATCCAGGAGATCATTACTACATGGAGCGAATGTCATCCAGAGAAGATTTTGGTGCCCATGAGACTGAAGGGCGAGGAGGAGATTCACCATCCATCAGCGTTCTACATCCAACAACACCGGATTCCTGCCACCTTGCGTCCAGTAGTCCCTGATGTGACCGAGAAGCCCACCCAACGAGCACAAATTAAGCATCTTAAGTGGAAAGTGAAAATGCTCGAAGCTGAAAATAATAAGCTTCGCAAGGCGTTGGGTTCCCGAAAGCATATAAAATGAGATATTTTGTTTTCTTAGTTCAATGTCTAGGGACTTTTATTTCAATTTAGTGTTTTCAGTTTTTAGTTTGATGTTTAGGGACTTGAATTTCCTTTCTTAGTTCAATGTTAGGAAGTTTGGTTCAATGTTTAAAATAAATCTTGAATAAAATCAAGCGATTAGATCATTGTCATGGACCAATCTCATTTGTTATAATACTTACCGTATTTTTTTTTCTTAGGTAACAACACGGCTAATCCAAGATCACCAATCCGTACTCGTTCTAGAGTAACAATGGCTGATAACACCGAACAAACATGTGTTGCTGAACAAACTCGCATCGCTGTCCTCGAATCGGAGATGACACAAGTCTTGAATGTTCTTGAGCAACTCTCTAAGCAGATTGACTCTCTCCAAGCAGATACTACCCCACCAGCTTCGCAGGTTGAAATGGTGTTACCACAACATGCTCTTGTGGCCGATCCGAAAGATAAAGGCAAGAATACATTCGCAATTGAGACATCAACCTCTAATGATGCTTCCAAGGAGAAAATTACTGATGTGCCTCAAATTGTTGTTGATGAGGAGGTACAAGTGATACACTCGGCTATACCGAAGACAGAACAAGAAAAACGCATGGCAAAAATCGAGGAGAAACTCAAGCAGCTGCAGGGTTCGTTTATCCAAGGCCCAACTGATTTGTCCCATTATGCAAAGGTCAAGATGCTAAAGAAGTTCAAAATGCCAGACTTTGAGAAGTATGATGGCACCTCTTGCCCAAAGATCCATCTGCAGACTTATGTGGTCAGAATGACCCAATATGTTGATAACATCCCTTTGATGATTCAACAATTTCAAGCAAGCTTGACAGGACCGGCGCTTCAATGGTACATTATGAAGAAAATTAATCTGCTAGAGACTTGGGAGGATTTGACCGATGCCTTCTTCAAGCAATATAAGTATAATATTGATGTCACCCCATCTCGAGATATTTACTTCGCACTGAGAAAAAGAGGACAGAATCTTTCAAGGCATATGTCACGAGATGGAGGACCGTAGCTGCTCAGATTACTCCAGAGCCGATAGAAAAAGAGTTGATGGATTTGTTCATGAAGACACTCCCGCCTGAATATCGAAATCGGATGTTAGGATTGATTGTCGAGTCGTTCAATCAACTAATCCCTGTTGGCGAGCGAATTGAAGTAGCATTATGTGATGGATGAGCATCTGATCAAACCAGCTCGTATAGGAGAGTCTCAGCCAAGACGGATAAGGAGCCTGTAGTGGAAGTTAATACAACATATGTTCAACCCCCTCGCCCCGTCTTGAACACTCAACAGGGAGGAGCACGACCATTCTTCGGCCAGCAGAAGAGCTCTTCCAGGCGTCAATTTACGCCTCTTCGTAAGCCATTGTCCAAGATCTTGCCAACCCTTCAGAAGAAAGGATTACTCGCTAAAGAGCCTAAGCGACCTAATCCCGAGCGTTTCCCCAACTATGATCCTTCCAAGACATGTGCTTACCATATGGGGGAGGTGGGACATTCTGTTGACGATTGCTATACGCTGCGACACAAAATCCAAAATCTGTTGGATGCTAAGGTGGTCTCATTCCGTGATGCACAACCAAACATCCAGAATAATCCACTCCCTGACCACCCAGAAGCTATGAATGCCATTTTTAGTTTTGATGCTGGTCGAAAGAGGAGCTTCAGAGTACATGTGGATGATGTTTATAATGGTTTAGTTCGAGCTGGATACTACTCAGATGTAGAAGAACCTACCATGTCTCGGAAGGTGCAAAGAGTCAAGGCAATGTCCAAGAAGGGAATGATTGTCTACACGGATCCTGCTGATACCGTTTCGACCATCGCTCCAATCATTATTGATCTGGAAGAGGAGGTTTCTGATTTTGAAGATGAGTTTACTGGTTTAAACATTGGAGCTAACGATCCCCTAGCTCTTGACATGCCATCGTTGGAAGATGCGTCGGATGAAGATGGATTAATCATCAACGATGTGCCACCACCAAATGATGAAGAATTGATTCTTGATGTTACGCCACCTTATGCTTACACAAATAATAAGGCGGTACCATGGTGTTACGACGCGGAGATAGATGTGGTCACTCGATCGGGACGCACTTACGCTCAGGCCAACTCACAACCTATCAAGCCAGTCACTGATGAGGAGGCTAAAGAATTCTTAGCTGTAATTAAGGCAAGTGAGTATAGCGTAGTGGACCAACTTCGTAAAATACCGGCACAAGTCTCCATGTTAGAGTTACCTTTGACATCGGAGAAACATCAAAAAGCCTTGATGAAAGTCCTTAATGAAGTACATGTCTTAGAGTCCATTGAACCTGAGAAGTAGGGGAATTTGTGGGGGCCATTTTGTTAAACGACCAGATTATTTTCTCAGATGATGAAATCCCAGATGAAGGAAGAGGACACGGCAAAGCCCTTTATATCTCAGCCAAGTGTCGAAACACTTTGATGTCCTGTGTACTCATTGATAATGGATCGGCTTTAAACATATGCCCTCTTGCAACTCTAAAATGTCTTGGGTATGATTTGGGGAAAAGTCACGCAGCTAAAACCTCTGTTCAAGCGTTTGATGGAACCAAAAAAGAAGCAGTTGGGGAAGTTGATTTAGACTTGCAAATAGGGCCAGTATTATTTAATATAGTTTTTCAAGTCCTGGACATACCTACAACCTTCAACTTTTTGTTAGGTCGTCCATGGCTTCATGCAGCAAGGGCAGTTTCTTCAAGTCTTCATCAGAAAGTGAAGTTTGTGATGAAAGGGAAGCTTATTGCAGTTCGAGGAGAGGATGAGTTCAAGATTTATCACGAGACGGCTATCCCTTATATTGAACCAGATTGCAAAGAAGAGTCCAGTTTTCAAGCATTTGAGTTGGTTTCGACCATTCATATCTCTAAAGGCACTACCCTACCCACTCCAAAGTTATCAAAGTCAGCGATCATGGTAGGCAAGACCATGGTCAGGAGTGGTTTTGTTCCAGGGAATGGTTTAGGCTGACATGGTCAAGGCACTCGCCAACCAATCGAGGCCGGGTGGAATTCATATACTACTGGATTAGGCAATCGTGGTAGAGGTGGACGACCCTATAGAGGAAGAGGAAGAGGACAAGGACGAACTGGCTTCATTATACCCCATATTAGGTCCACATTCCCTAGGCCTGCGAAGATGATGCATGAGGAAGAAGGGGCGATCAATACCTGTGTTCAGTACTCCAAGCCTCCAGGTGTTGACATTAATATTATTCATATCGGATGGAGAGAGGCAAACAAGCCAGTTGCAGACACTATTGAAATAGCTAGTACGAGTACCTAGAGGGGGGTGAATAGGTATACTAAAATTTCTCGAAGCTTGCACGATATCAATTAGAGTATTTGCAACAGTTAAAAATTCAATCGCAAGACTGAGTAAGGGAAAGAGAGAATTGAACACTCGGATTATAGTGGTTCGGCTTGATTCAAGCCTACGTCCACTCTTCTGCACTGACAGCCGATTGGCTGGATTCCACTATGATCAAAGAGTTGTTACAGTGTTGATCTTCCTTGATTTCTAGGTGTAGATGATCTACCACACTCACTCAAGGCGTCACCAAGTATAAACACTCTCTGTATACAATTTCGCTCAGTCTCAACAAACAATCAAGGATCTTCAGACTCTGGAATTTTTCTATCGATCACACACTTAAAACAACTTGAACGTCTTCCTTTTATACTCCTTCATGCCATCATAGCCGTTGGCACTTACCAAAGGAATTCCTCCAATCTACCCGTTGGACGGAATCAATCAAGAAGATTATCCGAGCTATTTAAGGAATCTGATGATAGCCCATCAATCCTGTTCGCCCATACAATCAAGATCTCGGTTTCCAAGAATAGAATAATCCAAAATTATTTCGTCGACCATCGGATCTTCAATTGATCTTAGATAAGAATCCGAAATGATTATCCAACCAAAGAATCTATTCCAGAGGATAGGACCGAATCCTCAACCATAAACCTCGGCTTTGGATTTCCTTCAATACTGGATTAGAAAGACTGTCAGTGAGAATAAAGTCTTGAGTCCTGAGTCTTAAGACTTGAGACTTGAGACTTAAGTCTTGAGTCTTGAGACTTGAGTCTTGAGTCTTGAGTCTTGAGACTTGAGTCTTGAGACTTAAGTCTTGAGTCTTGAGTCTTGGGTCTCGAGAGAACAAAGTCTTCAGACTTTAAACTGACGGTCTCCGAACATGCAGACTTTAGACTGAAAGAAACGTTTTGTCAGCTTCAAAATATTCTGGAAAGATTTCTCCAACAATCTCCCCCTTTTTGATGGTGACAAAACTTTCTTGAAGATTTGAACAACTTTGACCTGCAAACATTTCTCAAGCAATATGGCTAACTCATAAAGATTAATAAAACAACCAGACTCTGCATCCACAGAAAATTGGTTAGTCTTTCATGAGAAACACCATATAACAACACTTGAATAAATGCAACCAGTCAAGTTCATAATCCACAGTCAATTCAGTCAAATTCACACCCAAGTTCAAAATCTCAAGTCATACTCAAAACTAAACATAACCACAAAGGTCAAAGTTAAAAAATGATGAATGAAAGTTCAAATTGGTTCTCCCCCTTTTTGTCAGCATTGAAAAGGGTGAGAAAAGAGTCATGTCTACTTGGGAATGCGCACGATCTGGAAATCCCCAATGGACTGGACTACTCCTTCGAGCTTCTTCAGGTCTTCTCGCAGATGAGCTACCTCTTCTCTCTTGGCATTTGCTTGAAGTTGCATAGCGAGGTCTTTGAATTTATCTTCCAGAGAGACTGAAGATGCTTGTCCAGCATGCTTCAAAGCTTGGATTTCACAGTCCAGAACATATATCTGGTTACGCATTTCCAGAAGAATATTCATGATACTACGAAAATCTGCATAATCATCCGTCTGTGTACTGGCATTAACTTTCTCAGATGGAGTGTATGCAGACGATGGAGCTTCTGTTTGGTCTGGCAGATTTGGAATCGATGTATCACCTTCTTCAGGCACTTGAGAGACCTGAACTTCTTCTGGGTCTTCTGGAGATTGTCTTAGATCTTCAGCAGCATGAGGTGTAGACCTCTCTTGCTCACTAACTCCCCCTGTCTCTAGGACATCGAAATGAGAAGAGTGAAGATCATGCTCTTGATTTCCCTTCTCTCCAGATTTATCAGCAGACTGATCTTTTTCTTTTTCTCCTTCTTCCTCAACTTCTTTCTCCTTCTCTCTCTGTTCTTCTTCTTCTCTGCTCCGCTGAAGTTCTGTCAGATAAGACACAGAACGTCTTTTTCTTGTCAGAGCTGGTATAGTGGGATCTTCATCATCTTCATCCTCATCTTCTTCCTCCAGGATAGGAGTTCTTTTCCTCTTTTTCAATGAAGCACCAATGGCCTCCTTTCCTTTCCTTTTTGAAACAGACTGGACTGGAGATTTCACTTTGAATTTCTCCATTGCCTTAGAGAGTTCTTGCAGACGCATCTTCATTAACATTTTCAACCCTACCACCATCTTATCACACGATCGAACACAAAAAGTATGTGGCAGTTCAATATTCAGATGTCTGAAGATCTTGGTCACCAGACCAGGATAAGGCAATTGTCCTTTGTCTTTTGACACTGCTCTGTACATATGGAAAAGAATAGTGTGCGGGAGAGAAAACTTCCTTCCTGAGTTGATTGCATACATCAACTTTGCTTCAGAAAGAGACACAGAAGTCTTTGACGTAGACTTTGGTCTGAGGCAATTGATTACAATCTTGTGAAGCACAATGTTGATGGCATTCATCCTGGAATAGATAATTTTCTTATCCACATCCCTATCTTTGACAAGATCCAGAGTGGCTCGAGCAGGTGAGACTTTGATTGGGAGATAGCGTCCCCGTTCAACTCCAATTATGTCTGCCAACATACTCACATCTACCACATAGACTTGATCTCGAACATTGAATGAAATTCTATTCACATCTAAAAAGCTAAGATTTGAATAGAAATAAGCAGTTAGTTGATCATACCCGTCTGTGGAGTCAGAGCAGAAAGTCTCAAGTTGAAGCAAATTCAACTTCTCTCTTAAGTTCAAGTTGATGGAATCCAGGAAGTCAAAATCGACACTTCTAGGATTGATTATCCCTCTTTTCATGAGCCTGGAATACACTTTTTCCTGATCCTTGGATTTAAACAAATCCATCTGATTTCCTTTCACCTTTGCTGCTACACCCATTCTGGGTTTAAATTCAAGGAACATTTTGTCATCATCGTTCCCATCAATCAGATTTTGTCCTGGCATACGAGGATCACTTGGAATGTTCGCAAGAACCTGCTCTGCTCTTCCTTTAGGAGCAATTCCTAACTCTTCCATTTTCCGCAGAAAAAGATACTCATTTCCATAATTTTTGTCCTTTAGAAAGTCATCTATATAATTTAATGAAGCACCGGTGCTTTTCAACGCACGATAAAGCTTATAGATAACATAAGGTCTTTGGACTCTTACTGGGTCAGCTTCTTCGATTATCTCTTCTTCCAGATTTTGACTTGCACTTTGTGGGGCAGGAGATGCTGAATGACGTGGAGGAGAGCGAATCGGACTTTGTCGCTGACTTGGTAAGTCTTCTTCCTCTGTGAGATCGAAGTGAGTCGGTCCCTTCTCCATTCTTTGTGGTCCCCTATTTGCGATTCTTGATGATTTCCTTGAAGACGACATCTTTCTTTGTCTATTGGAGGATTCCTTCACTTGCTTTTCCCAAGAAAAGATGACCACTTTCTCGACAATGAACAAAGAGTAGAAACAGTATCGAGAGGAGAGTGCTTTTTAGGGTTTTGGAAATTGGGGGTAGAATAACCGTATATATATATATATATATATATATATATATATATCTCGGATTTGAAAAAGGAAGTTTAAACGACATAAATCAATAACTGCCAAAATTAACTTTCTTTAAAAAAGACAAGTTTTCAAATTTCACACGAATTATATCTAAATAATAGAACGTACCTTTTAGATAAAATAAACAAGAATTCGTACCTTTTAGATAAAATAACAACTTACAGTCTTTAGCCATGAATGATTGAGTCTCAGGATTTAGAGTCTCAGAGATCTGAGTCTTAGAGTTGGTGAGTCTCTAGACTTTAACTTCTTCAAGCTTCAAAATGTTGAGTCTCGAGCGGATAAAGTCGAACTGATTTTTCTCCAAAGGCTTTGTGAATATGTCCGCTAGTTGACTTTTTGAATCAACAAATTGAATCGAGATTTCTCCATTTTGAATATGATCTCTAATAAAGTGATGACGAATCTCAATATGCTTTGCTCTTGAATGAAGGATTGGATTTTTGGTGAGATTGATAGCGCTGGTATTGTCACATCTGATTTCTGTGCATGAGTCTTCAATGCCAAAGTCTTGTAGCTGTTGTTTTATCCATAGAATTTGCGAACAGCAGCTTCCAAGAGCTACATACTCTGCTTCTGTAGTTGAGAGAGCTACAGTGCTTTGCTTCCTTGAAAACCAAGACACTGTCCTGTTTCCAAGCAGTTGACAAGTTCCAAAAGTGCTCTTTCTATCGACTCTGCAACCGGCCAGATCTGCATCTGAGTATCCTAGAAGATTAAAGTCTCCCCTCTTTGGATACCAAAGACCGATGCTTGAAGATGAAGCAACGTATTTGATAATACGTTTCACGGCAATGAGATGTGATTCTCTAGGATCTGATTGAAACCTAGCACAGATACAAACACTAAAATATCAGGTCTAGAAGCAGTAAGATAAAGAAGTGAACCGATCATGCTCCTGTACAGCTTTTGATCTACTTTCTTCCCTTCTTCATCCTTGTCTATCTTCTGAGAACATGACATTGGTATGTCGGTCTTTTTGCACTTTTCCAATCCAAACCTTTTGACAAGATCATTCGCATATTTTTCTTGATGGATGAAAGTTCCTTCCTTCATTTGTTTTACTTGGAGTCCAAGAAAGAATGTTAACTCTCCCATCATACTCATTTCAAATTCATCCTGCATAGACTTAGAAAATTTCTTGCAAAGACTTTCATTAGAGGATCCAAAAATAATGTCATCAACATATATTTGAACAAGTAAAAAGTTTTTGTTTTCCTTTTTGATAAACAAAGTAGTATCTACTTTACCTTTGACAAAACCATTATGTAATAAAAACTTACTTAGTCTGTCGTACCAAGCTCGAGGTGCTTGCTTTAGACCATACAGAGCCTTTTTCAGTCTGAAGACTGAGTTTGGCTTCTTTAGGTCTTCAAATCCAGGCGGTTGTTCCACATAAACTTCCTCATGGATAAATCCATTTAGGAAAGCACTTTTGACGTCCATTTGGAATAACCTGAAATTTTTGTAACAAGCAAACGCAAGTAATAGACGAATAGCTTCTAACCTTGCAACCGGTGCGTAAGTCTCGTCATAGTCTATTCCTTCTTCTTGTGTATATCCTTTGGCCACGAGTCTTGCTTTATTTCGTACGACTTTTCCTTTTTCGTTCATCTTGTTTCTGAATACCCATTTGGTTCCAATAACGGATTTACCTTTTGGTTTAGATGTCAATTCCCAGACATCATTGATGTTGAACTGTCTGAGCTCTTCTTGCATAGCTTCGATCCAGCTTTCATCAAATAAAGCTTCTTCTATGCTTTTTGGTTCAATTTCAGAGATGAGAGCCACAGCACTAGATTCTTCATGCCTTTTTGATCTGGTGCGGATTCCTTCATTAAGTTCACCAATAATAAGATCTTTGGGATGACTGGATTTGTGCTTCCAGTTACCAGGTTGATGATCTCTTTCTTTATTTGATTCTCCATGAGCGTCTTGATGATGGACTTCCAGAACCTGAGATGCTTCTTGAGATGTAGACATTTGAAGATCTAGAGCGGATTCAGTCTCTTCGTACTGAGTCTGGCTGGATTCATCTTGCACTGAGTCTTGGAATTTGACATTCATTGATTCTTCCACAGACTGGCTTTTTTTATTGTAGACTCTGTAGGCTTTGCTTGATGAAGAATATCTAAGGAAGATGCCTTCATCTGATCTTTCTTCAAACTTACCAACTCGATCATTTGCATTTTTCAAAATAAAGCATTTGCAACCGAACACATGAAAGTATGAAACAATAGGCTTCTTACCTTTAAACAATTCATAGGGGGTTTTATCAAGAATAGGTCTTAGAAAGACTCTATTTATAATATAACAAGCAGTTGAAACAGCTTCAACCCAAAATCGTGAAGAAATTTTACTTTCAATTAAAAGTGTTCTAGCCATTTCTTGAAGAGATCTATTCTTTCTTTCCACAACTCCATTTTGCTCTGGAGTATACGGAGAGGAAAACATGTGATTAATACCAGATTTATCACAGAATCTCGTAAAATCTTGATTTTCAAATTCACTTCCATGATCTGTTCTTATACTCGAAATAGCACATCCTTTTTCATTTTGAACCTTTTTAGCAAACTTTTCAAAGTACGAAAAGGTTTCTGATTTATTTGCAAGAAAATATACCCAGGTAAAACGAGAATAATCATCTACAATTACTAGACAATATTTCTTACCTCCAATGCTCTGGGTTCTTGTTGGTCCGAAGAGATCCATATGAAGCAATTGCAGTACATGATTAGTAGATACATGATTTATTTGCTTAAATGAATTTCTTACCTGCTTTCCCAGAATGCATGGAGTGCATAGGTCAGACTTTTGATATGGCAATTTAGGTAGACCTCGAACAAGCTGCTTTGAAGAGATTTTGGCTAATTGCTTCTTGTTGATATGGCCAAGTTTTCTGTGCCATAGAGCTGCTTCATCTTGAATTGAGATTAAGCATTGTTCTTCATTTGGCTTTACATCAAGAAGGTAGATGTTTCCATGCCTTCGACCCATAAAAGACTGAGTCGAATCTTTGCTAATTCCAGAACATATGCCTTCTTGAAAGAAGATCTTGTAACCAGTATCACACAATTGGCTAATGCTAAGTAGATTGTAGTTGAGTCCTTCCACTAGAGAAACATTGCTTATTGTGAGATTTCCAATTTTCACAGTTCCGAATCCCACAATACTTCCTTTGCTATTTCCTCCGAATGAAACTTTTCCACCATTTACTTTAATAAGCTTTATGAAACTATTTGAGTCTCTTGTCATGTGTCTTGAGCATCCGCTGTCAAGATACCACTTTACCTTCTTTTTGACAGAGACCTGCATTCAAAAGAGAGTCTCAAGCTTTCTTTGGTACCCAAATTTTCTTGGGTCCTTTGGTGTTGGTAGGATGAGCATTAATGGGCCATACTCTCTTAACAGGCTTCCAAACCATAGGACATTCTTTTTCAAAATGATCCTGACTGTTACACTTAGAACACCTTAAAGCATTTCGACCTACAGGCTTTACAAAAACTCTTTTGAAATGATTTTTATAAGCCTCTTTTGATGGTCTTTTCTTAATTCTTTCTTTTACTTTCGGAAAATCAATCAAAGGGATTGTTTCAGCTGTCATACCTAGACCCGACTTATTGAAGTAAGGTCTTTGGATTGAAAGGACTTTTTCAAGTTTTTCGGACCCAATTGAAAATTTCTTTGAAATATTTGATAAATCAGTTTTTAAGAAAGCATTTTCTTTTGAAAGATTTTCTTCACTCTCTTTAAGAGTAGAAACATTCAATTCTAAATTTTTTACCTTTTCTTCTAAAATGTTTTCCTTTTGTTTTAAAACAGAGTTTTCCTTTTTAAGTTCGGAAATCTTTTTAAGAGAAGTCTTAAGACTAAAACATAACTCATCAATATATTTAGAGACTTTGACAGGGATTTTATAATCACTTACCTCAAATTCATTGTCTGAGTCTGATCCAGAGTCTGAGTCTGATTGCGCCATTAGACACAGGTTGGCATATTCCTCATCACTCTCTTCACACTCTGTATCGCTCCAGGTTTCGGCTTTAAGAGCTTTTCGAGATTTCTCAGCTTTTCCTCTTTTCTTTTTCAGAAGAGGACAGTTGGGTCTAATGTGTCCCTTCTTTTTACATTCAAAGCAAACTACATCTTTGTTTGGTTCTTCATCATCAACAGACTTGGTCTGCTGTCTCTGAAAACTTTGTTTCTTTGGGATGAACCTTCTGCCTTTTCTATTCAGTTTTCTGAATCTTCTTATCATGAGGGCGAGCTCCTCATCATCCATATCATCTTTAGAATCTGCATCATCAGAATCATCATTTGATTTTAGTGCAATAGATTTCTTACCTCTTGGATCTTCGTCTTCATTAATTCGTTCCACTTCGTAAGACTGAAGAGTTCCAATCAGTTCATCTACAGATAATGGCATGATTCTTTATGTCTCTCTTATTGAAGTCTTTATATGATTCCAATCCATGGAGAGTCCACGTAGAAGCTTGTTCACCTTCATGGGATCAGAAATTTTTTGTCCTTGGTTCTCAAGACCATTGACAATATCTGTAAAACGACTAAACATGTCAGTTATAGATTCTCCTGGTTTCATTTTGAAGGATTCATATTGACCAAGAAGTATGTTAATTCTGGTCTCCTTCACTCGATCTGTCCCTTCATAAGTGATATGTAACCTGTCCCAAACTTCTTTTGCTGTAACACAAGAAGATATTCTGTTATATTCAGTTGGTGACAAGGCACAATATAAAGAATAAATTGCTTTAGCATCGAGTGCTTGTCTCTTGTTTATTTCTTCCTGAGACATTCCACTGGTTTCAACAGTTTCTTTCCCTCTTTCAGAGATTGATGCAGCAGTAGGAGTGATTCCTCTTTCCACAACGTCCCATTCCAGAGGATCCTTTGATCGTAGGAAAGCTTTCATTTTGTTCTTCCAGATGTTGTAATCCTTTCCATCGAAGTAAGGAGGTCTGGTATTGCTTTGCCCCTCCATCAGCCCTGGTGCTAGCATACTAGCCATGGATCTTTTACTTTGAAGTGAAACACTTCAAACAAAGTAAGAACACGAGCTCTGATACCAATTGAAATAGCTAGTACGAGTACCTAGAGGGGGGTGAATAGGTATACTAAAATTTCTCGAAGCTTGCACGATATCAATTAGAGTATTTGCAACAGTTAAAAATTCAATCGCAAGACTGAGTAAGGGAAAGAGAGAATTGAACACTCGGATTATAGTGGTTCGGCTTGATTCAAGCCTACGTCCACTCTTCTGCACTGACAGCCGATTGGCTGGATTCCACTATGATCAAAGAGTTGTTACAGTGTTGATCTTCCTTGATTTCTAGGTGTAGATGATCTACCACACTCACTCAAGGCGTCACCAAGTATAAACACTCTCTGTATACAATTTCGCTCAGTCTTAACAAACAATCAAGGATCTTCAGACTCTGGAATTTTTCTATCGATCACACACTTAAAACAACTTGAACGTCTTCCTTTTATACTCCTTCATGCCATCATAGCCGTTGGCACTTACCAAAGGAATTCCTCCAATCTACCCGTTGGACGGAATCAATCAAGAAGATCATCCGAGCTATTTAAGGAATCTGATGATAGCCCATCAATCCTGTTCGCCCATACAATCAGGATCTCGGTTTCCAAGAATAGAATAATCCAAAATTATTTCGTCGACCATCGGATCTTCAATTGATCTTAGATAAGAATCCGAAATGATTATCCAACCAAAGAATCTATTCCAGAGGATACGACAGAATCCTCAACCATAAACCTCGGCTTTGGATTTCCTTCAATACTGGATTAGAAAGACTGTCAGTAAGAATAAAGTCTTGAGTCCTGAGTCTTAAGACTTGAGACTTGAGACTTAAGTCTTGAGTCTTGAGACTTGAGTCTTGAGTCTTGAGTCTTGAGACTTGAGTCTTGAGACTTGAGTCTTGAGACTTAAGTCTTGAGTCTTGAGACTTGAGTCTTGAGTCTTGGGTCTCGAGAGAACAAAGTCTTCAGACTTTAAACTGACGGTCTCCAAACATGCAGACTTTAGACTGAAAGAAACGTTTTGTCAGCTTCAAAATATTCTGGAAAGATTTCTCCAACAACTATTCAATCCACTGGGATAGACAACGCACTTGGAGGAATGGCCGAAATATTCGAAGAGAATTTAGTATTTGCCATCGACGAAGTTCGAGAGGACGATCATATAACATGCAAAGGTGTGGAAATGGTCCAATCCAATGTAACAAGTGCTAATAATGATGATCCTGAAGAGTCGATCGAGGATTCCATTGAAGATTCTATTGAGGTGCAGCAAAGTTGGGAACAACATGAAAAAGCCAAGACTCATCCGAGCAGACCGTCATTATTAATTTAAGTGACACTGAAGAAGCTAAGGAGGTGAAAATAGGGGCGAATCTCTCCAAAGACGAGGCTGAGCGCCTAATTCAGCTACTGAAGGAATATCAGGACATCTTCGCATGGACCTACGCGGACATGCCTGGGTTAGACCCGTCAATCGTGGAGCATTGTTTGCCTATTAACCCAGACGTGCCTCCTAAGAAGCAAAGGCTACGGAGAACTAAGCCTGAGCTCTCGAAGAAGATAGAGGAAGAGGTGATGAAGCTTTTAAAAGTTAGATTCATTGAAGTCTCGCAATACCCTAAATGGGTAGCAAACATCGTGCCGGTGATGAAGAAGGATGATCGAGTTCGAGTTTGTGTTGATTATCGGGATCTGAACAAAGCTAGTCCAAAAGATGATTTTCCGCTACCACACATAGACGTCCTTGTGGATAGTACCGCTTGTTTTGAACTATTCTCATTTATGGATGGTTTTTCCGGATACAATCAAATAAAGATGAAGGAGGAAGACAAGGAAAAGACTGCCTTTATCACCCCATGGGGAACCTTTCATTATAAGGTTATGCCCTTCGGACTAAAAAATGCCGGGGCGACTTACCAGCGAGCCATGATAGCACTGTTTCATGACATGATGCATCAAGAAATTGAGGTTTATGTTGATGATATGATTGCAAAGACTCGACCTGGAAAAAGCCACGTCGAGACCTTGAAGAAGCTGTTTGATTGGCTCCGTGAGTTCAAGCTTCGACTAAATCCTGCTAAGTGCGTATTCGAAGCAACATTCGATAAATTACTCGGATTCATTGTGAGCAGTAAAGGGATTGAAATCGACCCAGCTAAAGCTAAGGCCATTTGTGAATTGCGACCTCCGTCAACAGTGAAAGAAGTCCGGAGCCTTTTGGGGAGGTTGAATTACATTGCTCGATTCATTTCCCAACTTTCTGAAACCGCCAAACCATTCTTCAAGCTCCTAAAGAAGAATGCACGAATCAACTAGGATGATGAATGTCTAGAAGCGTTCGATAAGTTGAAGTGTTACTTGATGAATCCACCAATGCTTGTGCCGCCATCACCGAGGCATCCTTTAATTCTCTACCTCACCATTCATAGTGAGTCACTAGGTGCAATGTTGGCTCAAGAAAGTCCCGTTGACAGAAAAGAACGAGCCATTTATTACTTGAGCAAGAAGTTCACTGTATCAGACCTGAAGTATCCTGATGTTGAAAAGACTTGTGCGGCTTTGGTGTGGGTATTGCACAGATTGCAACAATACACATTGCATTACCAGACTTTCCTCGTGACTGAGAACAACCCCATCAAGTACTTACTTGATCGACTAGCTTTGGTGGGTAAGTTGGCCAAATGGCAAATTTTAATTTCCGAATTTGATGTGCAATTCATGCCACAAAAGTCGGTTAAGGGACGAGTGATCGCTGACCTATTGGCTGAGAGTTCAGGAATCCCTAATGACGATGATAGTTTCCTTGATGACCGTGTCTTGAATGTAAATGAAGACTTGTGGAAGATGTTCTTTGATGGTTTTGGTACTGGGGCAGTTTTGATATCCCCAGATGGACAACACCATCCGGTAGCTGCAAAACTGATATTCCCATGCACTAATAATGTGGCTGAGTATGAAGCTTGCATCCTCGAGCTTCAGGCCGCAATTGGGATAGGTGTGGCCAAGTTAAAAGTGTTCGGAGACTCCACACTAATCATAATGCAGACCGTAGGTGAATGGAAGACCAAGGAGACTAAGTTGCTCTCATACCAAAAGTATTTAGAAGATCTGGTGGAAAAGTTCGAGGAAGTTTCGTTCGAGTACTTGCCAAGGTCTCATAATCAATTTGCAGACGCACTTGCGACGTTGTCTTCTATGCTGCAAGTCACTGATGGGTTAGAGGTTGAGCCTCTGAAAATAGAAGTTTTGTCGAAGCCAACTTATTGCATGGTAGTGATAGAGGAACCGGATGGAAAACCATGGTATCATGACATCATGACCTATATTCAAAAACGAGAGTTCCCAGAAGGTAGCAATCCAGCTGACTGAAAGCATCTCATGAAACTTGCCTCCAAATTCTTTATTAGTGGGGATACATTATACAAACGGTCATTCGACTCCATCCTACTTAGATGTGTCAATGCTAAGGAAGCCACTCAGTTGATGGAAGAAATACATGAAGGAGTGTGTGGTCCTCACATGAGCGGCCACATGTTAGCAAAGAAGATTATGAGACTAGGTTACTTCTGGCTGACCTTGGAGACTGATTGCATTCAACATGTCCGGAGTTGTCATCGTTGTCATATTTATTGAGACAAGATAAATGTTCCTCCAAATGAGCTACATCAACTGTCAAAATCATGGCCTTTTTCGATGTGGGGCATCGATGTAATCGGCCCAATTAATCCGAAAGCCTAGAATGGTCATCGTTTCATCCTTATCGCTATCGATTATTTCACAAAATGGATAGAGGCAGCATCATATGTAGTTGTCACCGCAAAGAATGTCATGAAATTTGTGCGACGGGATATTATTGCCCATTATGGCATGCCTGAAGCCATCATCACAAATAATGGGACAAACCTAAACAACAAACTTGTTAATGATTTGTTCAAAGAGTTCAAAATTCGTCATTTGAATTCATCGCCCTATCGCCCTCAGATGAATGGTGTGGTTGAAGCAGCGAATAAGAACATCAAGAAAATTCTAGCAAAGACAGCTGATAATTATCGTGACTGGCATGAGAGACTTCCTTACGCTCTGATGGCATATAGGACTTCAGTTCGTACCTCTACTGGGGAACTCCTTTTTCTCTGGTGTATGGCATGGAAGCAGTCCTGCCAATTGAAATAGAAATCCCTTCTCTAAGAGTTTTGTCTCAGTCTAAGCTGATGGAAGCTGAATGGGCACAACAGAGGTATGACCAACTCAATTTGATTGATGAAACGCGATTGAAGGCCATATGTCATGGTCAATGTTATCAACAGTGGGTGGCCAAGTCCTTTAATTGGAAGGTTCGCCCAAGGCGTTTCAAGGTCCATGATTTGGTGCTACGCAAGATGCTACCAATTATCCTTGATCCCCATGGCAAGTTCGCTCCAAATTATAGTGGGCCATACATCGTGTAGAAAGTACTTCCTGGATGTGCCTTCATCTTGGCAGAAATGGATGGGCGTGAATTCACGAATCCAGTAAATTCTAATGCTATAAAGAAATGCTATCCATGAATAAAGGGCTCTTAAAAACCTTTTCCTCACTCAAAGTTGGTCAAATCTCTAGTGTATAATGTTGCATGTTTTATTTTTGCAGGGCCAAAGAATGGATATGAGCAACGGTGTCTTGTTAAGGAACCTTTATGAGCTTCCTTACAAAGAGGGGCTAGACACAGACACTTAACAGCTTTGACTTTATGATTTGATAGAGCATTGCCTTTTTATCATTTCAGAATGTTTTCACATGATGCGCAATTCGTCAATTCCACTTGAAATTTATCAAAATGGATAATTCAGTGAAAGATGTCGAGTTATTTGAGCATGCTAAATGAGGTGTGAAAGGCAAGCCTAATCCCATACACAGTCCCCTGTCTATACATTGTGAGGTGAATATGGAAACATTTTGTGTTTCAAGATGAAGAGTTTTCTTGCATGAAGTACGACAACTAAAATGACGAGGGGCGGTTCATTTCTCTACAGTGAACCCTTGTTTAATCCTTCTTTGAGCCTAAATACTTGAAGAACTTCTTTCATACTACCCCTGTCAAGAACCACCCCACATCGGGGCAAATAGAGGTAAGTTGACATTGAAGGAGAGTGAAATGAATGGAAATTTTCTTGCTCTCACTTGCATCAATCTTCAAGTCATGCTATTACATTGAATTCATGTGGTAATTTAAGTGCCTTAGGATGACGAAGAGCGTTTCTTTCACTATCCTACACACTTATATCCTTTGCATAGCCCACTTGAACATGCAATTTCATTTCTTTAAACCCAGTTGGTGATCATCCTCCACACTGGAGCAAGGCAAGAGACAGATGAAGACCCTTGAAGGTTCAAGTGTCATTTAAAGTATACTTGACACACGCATTGTGCACAAGAACTGAAATCAAAATAGAACTAAGGGGCATAAAAAAGTAGTATGCCTAGTAAAAGCAAGGCCAATGCCCATGAAAAGAAGAGAGAAATGACTGATGAATTGGGGGGTATATAAAAAAAAAAAAAAAAAGAGCGGAGTGCCTGATCGATGCCCATCATCAAAGAAAATGATTTAAAAAAAATTGTTGAGAAAAGATCTCCAGTTGAATAATCATTGGCATCAGTGATAAACTCTTGAGCCAATAAGGAAATCTGTCAAGAAGACAATTCGCGATGAAGAAAATTGGTGGTAATGTCAAGATGATCACCAACTCTTACCCATTACACACATCTTTAAGCCTAACGATCCTTTCGTTTCTCAACCCATGAACCCAGCCTATGTTACGTCCCTTACAAAGCCTCTTCATATTAGGGCATTTAAATTAACATAGGAATTCACATGTTTTGAGCATTGCTCGAAGAAGTGAGAGCAAGATTATTTCTTTCTCATTTTGCAGGGTTCTTGACTTGTAAACCCGAAGATGATTACAGAATTGTTCTTTTAATTGCTTTGACTCAAAGAGTCCCTTTTGCTAAGCCATTGACCAAATCCACATTACAATCCTTGTCAAAGACCTCTCAGATTGGTAATGTTGTACTGCTTGCAAGAAAATTCGAACTCTTGTCTTTGAAACCCTGAGTTTGTTCAATCATCTTTGAATACTTGATGAGAATTCCAAGTACCCATGTTTTCAAATGTCTAGTATGAATTCAGATATTTGAGCATTTAAATGCTTGATGTGACTTTCAAGTGCTTGTCTTTTTAAACATCTGATGTGATTTCCAGATGTTTAGTAAATGCTTTCAAATGTCTGACATAAGAATTAGATTTTTGAAATATTAGGTACTTGATTCAATTTCTAGGTGCTTGGGATCTGATGAGAGTTCCAGATCTCTAAAGACTTTGAGCCTTTCAATTATCTGAAGAGATTTCCAGATGTTTGTCAGGTCTCATACGAATCATTTCACACCTAATAATACTTTTCTGAATCTCCAAATAAGTATGTCAGGTACGTGTTCTTCTTTGCATTTGCATTTCATTGAGCATGGACACATAGAAATATATGTTCTTGACCAAATCATTGCATTTACATTGCATCATTTATATTTTTTTTTAAAAAAAAGAAAAAGTCATTGACATTTGCATATTGCATATTCATTTTGCATGGTTTAAATTTAGGTGTCATTTATCTTTGAAGGAAACCTCTACGAGCTTCCGTTCAAAGAGGGGCACTAATCTAACCACCTGATTAAACTAATTAACTAGCCTAGAAAGGATAAGTACATTTAACTAATTAGGCTAATCCTCTAAGCTATCTAACCACCTAATTAACCTAACCAATTAACTGAATAATTAAATTACACTAACTAACTAACCTTAATCCTAATTAGGCCTAACTAATCCACCCTTAAGTATAATTAGCATCCTAATTAGAGATTAGGAGATAAACTCACCTGTTTAGTAAGAAAACTGATTCATGGCGATGGCGGCGCGACGGTGACTACAACTCAAGTCTACGACGACACCAAAAGAGGTCGTGAAAGGGCTAAAAAGGCCTAGCAAACCTCACTGTTTGCTGATGAGGTCGGTTTTGCCTCTGCTGGTCGAGGGGGCTGCCGGTGGTTGCATGGTCTGGTTGGGACGACGAGACAGTTTGGCTAGGCAAGCAAACGGTTGAGCAGGGGCTGGCGGATAATCTCAGGCTTCGGTGCAGGGACGATGTGTGGGCGGCCAGTCGTTAGACCGACTTGGATGTGAGCAGGTGAGGTGGTTCGGGCGATGGTGGCGTGAGGCTAGCAGACAAAGCAGCATGGATGGAGGGGCTGTGCTAGTTTGAAAGCTTTGGAAATGGAGGTTGAAGGATGTGAAAATGAAGAAGAAGAAGCTACTGCTGGTTGGGGGACAATAGGCCTCAAAGTCAAGCTTAAATATCTCAAATACTCAAGTGCAAGCCCCACCAGCCTTCAGCCTTATCTAGCAGCCAAAATTTCCCTCTCAAAACTTCTCCTACAAGCTAAATTGAAGTCTAAATGTTGCAATCCAGCAGACCTACGAATTTGTTGATTTCAAACTTCAATTTCTTCACAATTCTCTCTAATTTGATGGCCAAATTTGCTAAGGAGAAAGCCCATACAAATTCCACAATTTCTCTCACTAACTAGTCCCTTTTGAATGCAAAAAATCCACTCAATTTAGCTCATATGAATTTCCACCAAATTAATTTGCCAACTTCCAATTTCCCTCGCCAACTAGTCCCTTAAGGAGTTCTAGGAACAGTCTTTAACTCGTGTATGCCTTCTCGACTCAAGTATTCTGCAAATTCCTTACTCGTGTATTCACCACCATTATCAAACTTCAAAGCTTGAATCTGATAACCTATCTCTTTTTCTACCATGGTCTTCTACAATCTAAACATCCTGAATACTTCTAATTTTTCTCTAAGAGCATAGACCCAAGTCTTCCTAATCGCATCATCAATGAAGGTGACAAAATATCTCTTACCGCCATAAGAGAGTTCTTGAGCAGGTCCTCATACATCAGTATGAACCAACTCTAGCTTCTAGAATTTATTTTGTTGCCCATTCAATTGAAAACTAACAACTTTCTATTTTCCATAAAGGCAATTCTCACAAAAATCTAACTTAACTTTTTGCAAACCTGGAAGTAATTTCCTCGAGTGTAACCGCTTTACACATTTTTCACCAAGATGTCCCAAAAGATAATGCCAAAGAGTAGACAAATTACTTGCATCCATTGTAGTTGCAACCATATCACTGATATTATCTCCTTGGAGAAGGTAAAGCATACTTGTACGCTTTTCCTTTACTACTACTCTTGCCTTGAGGTTATCTTCCACTCTCCACATTGAAAGGTTATTACCAAACCTTCTTGGTCAAGTTTACTAGTTGAAATTAAATTTTTCTTTAATTCCAGAATATGTCTAGTTTTACACAAAATTAGACGTCCTCCACCTGAGATGTTCATAGTCACAGTTCCTTTTCCAACAATGGGACACTTGTGGCCGTTTCCCACAACCACTTGTCCAAACTCTCCACTAACATAATCATCAAATATGTCTCTTTGCGAGGTGCAATGATAAGAAGCACCAGAATGAATAAACCATTTATCTGTCGTCAAGTCAAACCCTACAAACAAACACAAATTATCAAGCGGAGATTCATCGCTAACCACATTAGCTCCTTAGCTCCTTGATTCTCATCTCGTTGCTTCTTTTGTAGGCTTTACATTGAAACCTCCAGTGTCCAGTTTGGTGACAAAACCAACACTCATCTTTTGCAACATGTCTCTTACCACTTGATTGTGATCTGCCACACCTGTTGAATTTTCCTCTACTTTTACTTCTTCAACGGTTCTCCACTACAAGTACCATTGAAGATGTAGATGATGAAAAATTATCTCTACCTGAAACTTTCCTTCACATCTCTTCATCCATGATACTACTCATAGCATCATCGAGAGTTAAATCATCCTTCATGGTACTCGAAATTCCTTGCACTACGGTATTGTAGCTTTCTAGAAGAGAACATAAAAATAATAAAGCTTGAAGCTTCATATATAAATTTATGCCTACGGATTTCAATTGACCCGTGACTTGTGTGAAACTATTAATATGCTCTACTACAAAACCTCTATTAGATAACTTTATATTAATCAATTTCTTTAGCAAAAATATTTGATTTGATGTGGACGGCTTCTCATAAATATTCGTTAGAATATCCATGGCTTCTTTTGTAGTTTTTGCTTTCACGATGTGGTACCCTGTCTTTTTCGTTAACCCTAGACGAATCGCACCTAATGCCTTTCGATCAAGAATTTTCCATCCGGCTTCTCCTGTCGAATCCACTTTCGCCATATCGAGTTTCCAACCCTCAAGTGGTGCATAGAGACCTTTTTGATAAAGATAATCCTCGATTTGTAGTTTCCACCATTTGAAATCCTTCCCATCAAACTTATCGATTCTAATTTTATCTTCTGCCATATCGTTTGCTTTCAATTGAATGTCACCAAAAAACCCTCAATGTTCTCGATTAGCCAACCCAGGCTATCATACTAGTTGTTACGAAATCGCACGTCGATTCTAGAAAAATAACGCTCGAAAACAATTTACCAGGCAAAATATAATAATAAAAGAATAGAATCAGAAGAACACGCTAGAAAATTTGTTAACGAAGTTCACCCAACCTTGGGCTACGTCTCCGCGTAGAGGCACTCTGCGAATCCACTAGACTTCAAAAAAAAGTTGGAATACAATGATGATTTTCTCTCAAGATCAGAGCACAAAGAGATTGAGAACCCTCGTAAAGAAATAACTCACTTTTTTCTTTTCTCTTTTTCTTGCCTCTCTATTTTCTTTTTCAGCGTCTTGACGGCTAGCGTCTTACCATCGCTAATATAAATGTATCACTTTTAACCTAAAAGCAAATCCGATAGTGAATAAAAAAAAGCCCCTAAAAATATTTGGCTTCGTCTATAACAACTCTAACCCTTAATGGCTCAAGTATAAACTCAAAGTCATAGAGCTTTCCTTCTCTCTCATATACTTAGTTGGATATATGATGGTGTACGTTATATAAATTTTTCTTTACAATAGTGATTGAAGTTACATCGATCTAGAAAAATATATATTTTCACATTGAGTGTGGGATCGCAAGCTTTTTGGTTGGTTGCTACTATGAGGAAAAATTGATGTCAAGGTGTTTTTGAATTTTTAAAGATGAACCTTACACATTATACAATATGCCTAAATAAGGATGAAGTACTTTGATGTAAAATGAAAAAGAAAAAAACAGACAATATTTTCCTCTAACCTTGATAGGAGTCCTCCCGCCACATGTCTAATTGATGAATTATAAATTATGAAAGTTAATGGTAAATATTAAATCAAAATAAAATGCATGCGATGTCTATATTTATAAACTCATCAATTAGAGATATGGTAACATAACATAGTGATTGATTTTCAGAATCTCTTCTTTAGCCTCTCGACATGCAGAGCTTGCTCTACCTCTAATAGTAGTCTACCTTTTCCATCTTTGCCCTAATTCCATTTTTCCTTACCATCACTCAATTGTATACCTGTTGCCCCGTCTTCACGCGACCGCTTGGCTAATCTCTCCACGACGGTTTTTCTTTGTCTCTCCGTTTGATTCTCTCATGTGAATTTTGCTTGAGGTCGCCATCTATGGAGGACTCCTGGCTTCCTACTTGTATAATTTTCTTGGTTGCATGTATCGGTCTACCGCGCGCTTCAATTCCAAGGTGAATTGATTTCATTGTTGCCCCGGTTTCTCTCTGTTTCATCCATCGTCTGCTATATTTTGTCTGACGGCATGGTCTTTTGTTTCAATCATGGCCTATGCTCTGTTTACTTCGAATTAGCTCTACCTTCAACATCTTTGGGTTATGGCTACGGATACTAAGGAAAAATCTATGCGCCTGGCTGCTTTGTGTCAATGATTGGGCCGTCTATGCTCTGCATAGGAAATAGAAATATGGGAGGAGGAGCCAACACTAGATATATTAGCAGAATGTAGATTAACACTAGTGGGTAAAGTCCTCACACAATCCTCTGTTAATTTCCTGGCCTTACAGAGTACATTGAAGAGAGTATGGAGGAATGATCATGTTGACTTTGCTCAAACAGAGGGTGGTTTATATTTGGTGAAATTTCGGTCAGAATCTGAGAAGCAAAGAGTGTTAGAGGGTGGTCCGTGGCTCTTTTCTAATCACTTAGTCTACTTCAAGCCCTGGATTCCTAACACGCCGTTACACTGTTATGACTTTACTCACTGTGCATTTTGGGTGCAAGTTGTTGGTCTGCCCTTGGAATGGACTACGGAACAGATGATAAGAAAGGAAGTGAATTAGATTGGAGAAGTTTTAGAAGTTCGAGTTGACTTTAAAGAAGGTTCGGCTTTAAGGGCTGGGTGGGTAAGAGTAGAACTTCAGCTGAAGGAACCTTTAAAGACTAGCAAACTGATTAGGATTGATGGGCGAATGCTATGGTTGGATTTCCGTTATGAAAGGTTGTCTCATTACTGTTATTCATGTGGGAAACTTGGTCATTATGCCACGTATTGTGAAGAATGCCCTTTTGATAAGCTAAAATGGATGGTAAAGAGAAGATGGATGTTGGTCCCTAGTTAAGAGCAGAGGTTCGACAATTTAATCCTTATTGGCAGGCGTTCTACAACCCCCCGGAAAATCAGACACAGACTGAGGAGACTGTACTTGAGACACCTCCACCTTTGTTGCTGATTATCCCTCTATTGCCCACTACGGCTAATACCATTGCAGTTATAAGTGCTTCACCAGTAATGCAGCATCATTCTGTCCTGAGCGAGCCACTCCAGCACCCCCGGCAACCTTCTCTACAGCCAGGCCATATCCTTACGACGGCATTAAGCCCTGCACAAGCAAAACAGAAGGGTCAAATAAGCAATCTTATGGACACACCACATCAACAGAAACTAAAAGGTACTCGAGTTAATCCCAAGCTGGGACCAACAAAGAAACATAAAAGATATTCTCCCTATGAAATGAATAATGTCATGACAGATAATTTTGATGATACTCAATTACTGGACACACCTGTGTTAGGAGCATTAGAAGGGAATCCGTGGGCTTTGGTGGCCGACTTACAAATGAAGATGATTTGCTGGAACTGTCAGGGTTTGGGCAATCCCCTGACAGTTCAAGCTTTAAAGGCTTTGACGACCAAAGAAAAGCCTGACTTATTGTTCTTAATGGAGACAAAGAATCATGAGATTGTACTTAATCGCTTGCAGCGACACTTACAATTTGGTCACTCGTTTGTACATAATCCAGTAGGCCTAGTAGGAGGCCTGTCACTTTTTTGGAATGACACATTATTGATAGACATCGAATGTTCTTCAGTGGAATATTTTGACAAAATCTGTCAGGATTTAGTGGAAGATAAGCTTATGAGAATTACCTGTCTTCATGCCCGATACTCCTACCATAATTGACAGTTACTCTGGGACAATCTTCGATTGATCAGCACCTCAAACAATCTCCCTTGGATATGTGCCAGCGATTTTAATGACGTCCTCTACTCTTGGGAAAAGGTAGGTAGGCGAGCTCCAAAAAGGTATAGACTGTAATCTTTTCGAGCTGTTATAAATGATTGTGCCTTTATGGAGGTTGAAAGTAAGGGATGCACTTTCACGTGGTTGAATAATAGGGATGGTCTGGAACAAGTCAAAGAAAGGTTGGACCGCGTTATGTGCATGACAAAATGGCGACTCCTTTACCCTAAAGCCCAGGTCTTTGCTTTGCCGGCCCTATGGTCTGATCATAGCCCACTTCTTTTGTCCACATAAATATCATATCCAAGAAGTGGAAGACCTTTTGTTTTTTAGGTGTATTGGAACCAAGATCCAGAGTGTAGAGGGGTTATCTTTGATACATGGAACTCAGTCCAGGTTCGCAATTCTAATCTATTGGACAAAGTCAAAATTGTCTCTTATAATATATGACAGTGGAGTAAGTTAAAGTTCGAAAATGGTCACTTGAGGGTGCCAGCCTTACAACAGCAGCTCCAATCTCTTATTAACAAGCCATACATTTCCACCACTGATACTAAAGAAGCAGATCATCTTCGCGGGGAAATCATGAAACTATGGTAGCAGGAAGAACAATTTTGGGCTATGCGTTCCTGAGTTAACTGGTTATGATGGGGCGACAAGAACAACAAATTTTTTCATGCCACTATAGTTTAGCGGAGGCAACGAAATAGGATTGCGATGTTACGAGATGAAAGCCTTAACTAGGTGAGAGATATTCTGACATTAAAGGAGATGACGTATGTGTTTTTCTCATAATTATACACCTCTGTTGGTTACCGCGATTACAGACCGATCCTAGGTCAATGTCAACTGTTAGTGTCTATAGAGATGAACGAACATTTAACTGCTATGCTCACAAAAGAGGAGGTAAGAAAGGCGACTTTTTAGTTGGGCGCGATGAAGGCTCTAGGTCCCAATGGTCTGAATGGACTCTTTTATCAGACCAATTGGGATATCATTCAGAATGAGATATTCCGATTAGTTCATGAGTTCTTTTCTTCGGGGGTCATGCCTAGCGATCTTAACAAGACGGTACTAGTGTTGATTCCTAAAGTCAACCACCCTGAAAGCCTAGATCAGTTTAGACCGATTAGCCTGTGAAATTATACTTATAAGATTATTTCTAAGGTCTTGGCAAATCGTCTTAAACTGTGGCTTGGTGAACTCATCTCACTAGAACAGGCTGCCTTCGTGAGTGGGCGTCAAATTCAAGATAATGTGTTAACTGTTCAGGAGGTTATTCATCATTTCAAGACAAGGATTAGGAAGTGTCATTTCAATGCACTCCTAAAGATGGACATGCAAAAAGCCTACGACAAGGTTGAATGAGATTTTCTGCAGGATTATCTAATTACTTTGGGTTTTCATCACTCATGGGTTAGATTGGTGATGCAATGTATTACATCCTCATCTTTAAGTGTACACTTAAATGGAGAACAACTGCATTACTTTCAGCCATCAAGAGGATTACATCAAGGGGACCCTCTTTCCCCTTATATCTTTATTTTAGTGGCGAATGTTCTTTCCACCCTTATTCATCAAGCTATCCATATGGGCCAACTAAAAGGAATTCAGCTTAACAGGTTTTGTCCTACTCTTTCCCATCTTTTTTTTCACTGATGATTTAGTTTTCTTCCTTAAAGGCGCCCTTATGGAATGCCAGAATCTGGCTAATATTTTGAATCAGTATTGTCTAGCCACTAGCCAAGTCATTAATAGGAATAAGTCTATAATGTTTTTTACTAAATCCTGCCCTTTAAGTCTTCAGCATAATTTAACGGCAAAATTTAGGATGTCAGTGTTACATAAATATGGGAAATATTTAGGCATTCCGTCTGATTGGGGAAGATCCAAAATAGAAATGTTTGGGTGGATATTAGGTAAGGTAAATGCCAAACTTGAGGGTTGGAAAGAGCTTTTACTATCAAAGGGGGGAAAGGAAATCCTACTTAAATATGTTGTACAAGCTATTCCACAGTATGCTATGTCCATTTTCAACCTTCCTATATCACTTTGTCATAAGATTGAACAGAAAATCTCCAATTTCTGGTGGAGAAATGATAAAAGAAGGGTCGGAGTTCATTGGCAGAATTGGGATATATTAAAAACCAGCAAGGAGAATGGCATGCTAGGCTTCCGAGATCTGTTAGCTTTCAACAAGGCGCTACTTGTTAAGCAGGCATGGCGTCTACTTCAATAGCCAAGCTTATTATGGTGTCGGCTTTTCAAGGGATTATACTTCCAAACAAAAGCTTTTCACTCAGCTGAAATAGGAACGCGATCATCCTGGGGCTGGCGGAGTCTCCTTTTTGGTAGAGATGCCATCCTACCTAATGTACGATGGTCTGTTGGGGATGGGAGGAATATCAAAATATGTGAGCATAGCTGGTTACCCATTGGACCTATCGGAGGACCAACTACAAGAGAGGAACCGGGGATGGTGGTAGATCTTATTGACCCTATCCAACATACCTGGAATGTTCCTCTTATAACATGTTTATTTAATGTCAATATCACAATAGAAATACTTAAACTTCCTATCAAACCGTTACATGCTGTTGATCAGTTAGTGTGGACAGCCACAAAAGATGGACATCACACAATCAAAAGCAATTATAAGACTCTTGTCAGCAAAAGAATGACACAACGGGCTCACCACGCATCATCATCATACCAACGACCTAGCATACTTTGGCGCAAAATATGGACAATTAACACAGCACAGAAAATCCATCTATTTTTATGGGCAGCATGCCACAATGCCCTTCCTACCAAGGCTAACCTGTTCTCTAGGCATATCATTTCTGATCCTATTTGTGAAATCTGCAATCAGAACTCTCCAGAAACAATTGAACACTTATTCTTCTTTTGTTCATGGACAAAAGGGATTTGGAATCATTTGCAGCTCAACATTTTAGTATCTCCTCTTAATATTCATCGTCTAGATGAGTGGGTCACGGCAAGAGCAAAAAATTTGAAACAGGTACCTGGATTGGAGATAATCGCCCACGTAGTATGGCAAATTTGGTGCCGGCGCAATAATAGCATCTTCCGTCGAATTTGTCCTAATCCAACCCGAGCTGTGGTAGACGCTCTTGCACAGACACGGATCCACTGTCTTTCTTCTCCAAACCATCAGCGATCGGGGTACTCGCGATCAGGGCATTCCAATGCTCGTCGATCAGCTCTACTATGGAAACCTCTGGAGCAGGGATACCTCAAATGCAATATAGATGCATCTCATCAACCGGGCAGTCAAGAAGGCACTGTAGCATGTATCAGTAGAAATCATCGAGGGGTGCTTACCGATGTCTACACTCAAAGATGTATCGCAAGTTCAGCATTTCAAGCCGAAGTACAGGTGCTTGCTTTTGCTCTTCATCATCTGCTGCATCAGGGCCTCAATATGGCTAATCTTATTATTGAATCCGATTGCTTGGTCTTGATTGAGATCCTTCATGCGAAACGGCAACTGCCATGGGAAGAACGAGCGATGTTCGCTGAGATCGACGACTTGATTTCCCTGTGCCCTAATTTGCAAACGCAGCATTGCAAGAGGGAAGCTAATGGAGTTGCTAATTGGGCTGCCAAGGCCCACAACAGATCTGATTTAGCCCATAATTGGAATATATTTCATCCGTTTATTTTACAAAGCTTGGTAGATGCCGAAGCCATAGCTTCTGGTTGTAATAACCAGTTTTTTTGTAATGCTGCCAGTTAGTAATGAAATACCTGCCTTTCTGACCAAAAAAACAAAACAAAATAGAGATATGGTTGGAAGCGAGTGGCAGTTTCTTCGGAGATGGCAAAAAGAAAAACATTGACATCAAATTCCGCACATATGAATTTCTTACTCAAATCGTAAGCGACAATGATTTCACAAAGGAAAATCGAGGTGATGTCACACACTCGAATAATTGTATTTTCTCAATCACAGTTAAACTCGTGAAAATGTGTCCCACAAATTGATGTATCAGCCATTTTGCCTAGTGCGAAAGGTCAATTCCCAATTACCTTCTTTGTAGGGATCAAGAAAAAATTAAAGGAATGATTGGGTTGTGGAAAGGAAATCAATCGAGTCCACCGATTTCGTCCAGCCCCAAAATTAAGAAAAGGTCAAGAATTGGTGGGTCAGTCAACCCATTCCATAATTCACGTCTTTTTGTACCTTCTTCTTCACGGGCTCTTGGAAAAGACATTGCCTATATTTTCTTTTGTCTCGGGCGAAATAAAACATGAAATGGCCTTTCCCACCATCTAAAATAATGTGTAGTGATAGTTTAAATGTTATTGTTGCCTATAGTGACAATGGCACGTCTATGCACATCACTGCAACATTATGTAATGCGTTTACGTGTATTTAAGCAATTTATATGAAAATTTGATGGATGATTCGTACAAATAGTCCCCTCCAGATGCCATTGGAAATACTTCCAAGGTGAATTGAGTTAAAGGATGTGAACTAGTTTGTTCAGCTCAAAAAAGACGAAATGAGAAATTACTACATGATTTATTAATTTGGACATGCAATAGAATTAATACACATATAACACACTAATTTTTGGATGTGGGACTTTTCAGTATAGCTTACACTTGCATTCAATCATTCTTTTATTTGTTACTCATGAACTAGCATTGAATAAATAAATACACGCGTGCAAGTTTCAATACACCACTCTCGGGAACATATAATTACTTCATTGTAGAGTAGTTCGCAATTATCGTGATCCTTTTCCTAAGAGCATTGTAACTTGTAGATCAGGGTTGTGAATTAGAACAATGGTGTCATTCATGAGCATGAATTTCTTTTATAAGCATAAAATTACCTATGTATGTGCAAGCACCAATTATTTAACATCCATACTATAAAATATAGGGCAAGAATTTATTCGGGTCATTTATTACCGAAAGCAATAGCAAATCATTCTTTGAATATGTAGTAATTTGCAGGGCATGCGGTGGTAACTCTTGTCCAAGACAAACTTTCTGTGGATTTTGGTACCTGTGCCACTAATTTACACCCCAGCTTTGTAATCTTGCCCGATCAAATGGCCATAGAAATTTCCATATTTTTTTTGGTCGAAAATGTAGATATTATTTAAGTAGTCGCAACATTACATCTAGAAGCTATTGCGTCGGCAAATACAAAATCTTGCAAAACAAAGGGAGGAAAGATATTCCAGCTGCGGGCCAAGTCGAATTTGCCGTGGGTTTTAGCAGCCCAATCTGCTGCTCCATTTGCTTCCCGTCTATAGTGCCGAAGCTGCAACTTAGGGTAAAAGGAAAGCAAAGCGTCAATTTCAGCAAACAAGGCACATTCTTCCCATGGCGACTTCCTTCTCGCTTGAACTGTGTCGATCAAAAGCAGGCAATCAGACTTAATCACCAGATTTCCCTTATTGAGGCCTTGGTGCAGCAGGTGATGAAGAGTAAAGGTAAACGCCTGCACTTCCGTTTGAAACGCAGAAGCTGCTGGGAAGCTTCTTGTGTAGACATCTGTAAGAATACCTTGATGATTTCGGCTTATACACGCCATAGTGCCCTCTTGACTGCCAGGATGATTTTAGGGATCCGCGATCAGGGGGTTTCCACAAGGTTTCTATTTTGGGAGCAGAGTCCCCTATTCACTGTTGGCTTTGAGCAGAAATATGTTGGATCCGTGTTTGTGCAAAGGCATCCTCAACTACACGGCTTGGATCTGGGCTTTGCTGACAAAATATGCTGTTGCACATACACCAGATCTATCGTAAGACTTGTGCAATTGTTTCCAGTCTAGGTAAGAGTCTGTGATTTGTTGCTCTTTATGTGATCCAGACAATGCACTGTATGAGGCAATATAGAAATGTTGAGCTGAGGATGACTCCATACTCCTTTAGTCCATGAACAGAAGAAGAAATGGTGTTCTAGGGTTTCTGGAGACTTTTAATTGCATAGTTTGCATATAGGATCAGGGGTGATGTGACAATAAAATAAATTTGCTTTGGTAGCAAAGGCATTCTGGCATGTTGTCCATAAGAATGTGTGGATTTTTTGTGCTGTTTTCATAGTCCATATTTTGCGCCAAAGTGTTCTGGGGTTTTGCTATGATGTTGAGGCTTGATGACCGCTTTGTGTGTCTGCTGTGCTGACTAGATTTTTGTAATTGCTTTTCACTGTGTGATTCCTATCCTTTGTAGCTGTCCATACTAATTGATCAGTAGCATAGAAGGGTTTGACAGGGATTTTAATTATTTCCGCAATAATCTGATCATCAAACATTTGTGTGATAAGAGGAAGATTCCAGGTATGGTGGACACAATCAATAAGATTAGCCACCATCCCTGGCTCCTCTCTTGCGGCTAGTCTGCCTATAGTCCCTATAGGTAACCACATATCCTCACGAATCTTGATCATCTTGCCATCCCCAACAAACCATCGTACATTAGGTGGGATGGCCTCTTTGCCAATAAGAAGACTCTGCCAGCCCTAGGATGGGTGCGTACCTTTATCTGTTGATGGAAGTCCTTTGATTGAAAGTATAGCCCCTTGACTTCATAAATAGTGAGGTTGTTGAAGTAAACGCCAAGCTTGCTTTCCAAGCATCGCCTTGCTGGTTTTAAGCAATTCCCATTTCTACCAATGAACTCCTACCCTATTGTTATCATTCCTCCACCAAAATTGGAAATTTTCTTTTCAATCATTTTACAAAGAGATAGGGGAAGCTTGAAGATGGACATTGCATATTGTGGAATTGCTTGTACAATAGATTTAATTAGGATTTCCTTGCCTCCCTTCAACAATAATCGTTCTTTCCAATCCTCACGTTTCGCATTTATTCTCCCTAATATCCAAGCAAACATCTCTTTTTTAGATCGCCCCAATTCAGAAGGACTACCTAAATATTTATCATATTGCTGCAGCACCGATATTCTAAATTCTGCTGCTAAATTTTCCTAAAGACTCAACAGATAGTGTTTACTAAAAAAATAGTCCAGATTTGTCCCTATTTATTACTTGTCCCGTTACCATGCAGTACTGGTTCAAGATATTAGCCAGGTTCTGACATTCCTTAATAGTGCATTCTAGGAAGAAAACTGAATCATCAGCGAAAAAAAGATGGGAAAGAGTCGGGCATGACCTGTTTAGATTTATTCCTTTGAGGTGACCCATGTAAACTGCTTGATAAATAAGGGTTGAAAGAACATTTGTCACTAGGATGAAGATATAAGGGGAAAGAGGATCACCCTGACGGAGACCCCTTGATGGCTGAAAGTAAGCTAGCTGATGTCCATTAAATCGTACACTTAAGGATGTTGTGGTGATGCATTCATCACCAACTGAATCCACCATGGATGAAATCCCAATCTAAGTTGATAATCCTTTAGAAAATCCCATTCAACTTTGTCGTATGCCTTTTCCATGTTATCTAAACCTGAATAATGACGTTCTTCCTCGTTTGAATCAATATGCTTTGTTTGGTAGACCGAGGAGTAGTTGGTAACCTGTTTCTCCTTATTGAAAGAACAATATTTTCCCCTTCTTAATCCTTATTATTTAAACCTGAATGAAAACTTTCTTTCCTCATCTGAATCATAATACTCTGTTTGGTACCCGAAGCATCCAGAACTCGAGGATCAGTTAATAACTCTCTTTGGGAGCTACCCTCTAATAGGGAGATTCCACTTGATCTTGTGTTAGCCTAGTGTTGAACCTCTTGTTGAATATTCCTTTATCTTTCTCCTTGCTTTAATCTTTTCAAGATTATAATTATTACTCACATATTCCACGTCCACCAATTAGCTGCAGGATGATCCAAATCTTCATTAGCAACCTCAATCCGGCTCACATCATCATCCGCATTTCCAATTACATATACAACCACATTACTAGCCACATATGCAACCCTTTCCACATTGACATTATCTAGACCTTCCATTTCCTTTGAGTTCCCCCCAATCTCAACATTTGTCTATCTTCATCACCATAAATATCGATTAGGTCAATGATTTCACAATGTAGATGATGAAATATGAAATCAATCACTGCAAAGTTATCTCCTAACAACCTGAGACCATCTTTGAGAGAGTATTATTTGTAGGAACTCTGTAACAGAGTTTATCAATTTTACACCAAACCTCTGTCACAATAGGGTCAGTAAAATGAAAGAGTGAACCCAAATCTAGGTTTATTTCGATAATATTGTCTCTTTCACTTCCGCATTCAAAGGACCAAAGAAAACTATAACAGAGACATTGTGGTACTGGTCGGCCATTACACCTGCAAAGGACCAAAACTATGTGATGGACACCTTTTTATAATTCGCATAAACAAAGCAAGTGATCCCAAAAAATTGAAGATTCTAGCCATGCAAAAATCACCAATTTTCGGAAGACCCTAAATACAGTACGTCTGGATTCCAAAGTCAAACGCAGCATTGACAATGGAGTGAATGCTTGATGCGCATTATGTGAAGGAACCTTCGTTCCCTCCAATGCCCTCACTTTTTTTTTTCCTCAAAATGTTGATTCGCTGAACGTAGGGCTCGCGCAAAGAATGTGGCATCCCAAAATTCAAGTCATCCTCTAGAGAAATTAAAGCCTATAATTAGGTAATGAAATTACCTATGGTCTATGTGTTAGCCATTAGTTTTCTTAAGGCTAGGTGTTATTGTGCTTGTGTTTATGAATTTTGAATTTAGGACTATAGGATAAATTAATAATCTATGCTTGGCCATGCACTTTATAAATTGAATTTCAATAAATGAAATGTCGAAAAGACTTTGGCCATGTGGAAAATTTAAAGTTTAAAATATTTATAAAAGAAATTTTTTATAAAAAAAAAAAAGAGAGGAAAATGTCAATTTTTAGAATGGGTGTTAGACCCATTTGGCCTAAGCCTTTAATGGGCCAAGTTGGCTGGCCCAATAGTGGCCCAAGAAGAGGAGTAGTCACCGGCCCAAGGAGGGGAGGCCCAAGCCCAACTCCAAGGCCCATGATGCATGCAATAGGACAAGTGGCATGGAGGAGGTGAAGCATGGTGGACACTTGTCTTCCTCCACAATTATACTTGTCCCTCATGCAAACCTAGAGTGCATGCAAATATATACAACCAAAAAGAGAGAGAGAGAGAGAGAGAGAGAGAGAGAGAGAGAGAGGGAAAGAGAGAGAGAGTGGCTTGTTCGGCCAAGAGAGTGAGCCGAGAGAGTGAGATGCGAGAGAGAGGGGAGGCCGAGAGAGGAGGAGAAGGAACCGTCGCCGCCCGCACGCCGTCCGTCCGTCGCCGGTGTGCCGTCTCTTTTGCTGCTGTCCGTCTGGTCTAGAGGCAAGTGGAGTCCTCTAGCTTCTCTTGCATGCTTATATGTTGTTTGCATGTTGAAATCTTGAGTGATAGATGTCAAAAACCGAAGCTTGGATGTGTGGTGTGTTAGTGTGACTGTTTTCGTTCGGGTCATGTGAGTCAGAAACTTGTTTGAGCTTGCATGTGTGTTTGGAGTCCGATTTGGGCTTGGATGTCTTCATGAAAGTTGTAGCTAACATCTTGAACTACAACATACTGAAATTTCATGAAAAATGATGGAGATTTGAGGGGTTAAAGTTTTGTTATATGGAGACCTCAGATCTGGAGAGTTTTTACTGACCTCTTGCTGGATTCATGGTTGCATGTTGGTTTTTGTTGAGAATCTCACTTCGGTTTCTTCATGAAAGTTTTAGGAGACATATTAAACTACAACATACTCAAATTTGAAGTGAAATTAACAAGTATAGCCTAGTGAATCGACTAGATCTTGAAGAAGATGATTCTGGTGATGTATTTTGAGATACCCGAGACTTCAAGGACCTAAATGATGACTCTAATTTGGTTATTTGACTTATATCTCTTCATGAAACTTGTAAAGAACACCTTGATACATAACATATCCAAATTTCAGAGGAAACGAAAGAGATTAGATAGGTTAAATCTCAATATTTCGGAGATGTGTTCACTGGACGATGCGGTAGTGGTTCCAGAAGCTTCGTGAGGTCGTGTAAAATAATCTAAAAGAATCTGGCTTGGAGTTCTTCATGAAAGTTGTGCAAAAATGTCTTGGCAATCACTCTGTAAAATTTTGTAATTTTTGGAGACCGTATGGATATTTTAATCGAATTTCTTCGGAAACTGTGCATTCTGGATTTATCCGAATATTATGTGTTGTTTTGTGAAAATTGGGAAATTGTGTGAAATGCTATTTGGCCATGTATTTTGTATGAAATTATCATCCTATTGGCTTGTTTAATATTTGCTGTAATTTTTATAATTTTGGGAATTTATGGATATTGACTTTAATATTTATTTATTAAAAATAAATAAATAAATAAATAAAATTGATTATTTTATTGGCCATAAACTCCATTGAATTTATTAATAAATAATTATGCACTGTTGCATGTATGATGAGATATTGGTGTATGTATGACATTGAATTGTGATGCATGTGTGCCAAGTATGACTTGTTTGATGTCACGCCATATGCCATGTTAAATTGAGATCAAAATAATGGTAAATGTGGATAATGATAAGTGAGGAAGTGGTTGTGGTGGATGATGATGCTCAGTGGCCTAGTGGCGTAAGTCCGGAGATTCCCCGGGAGTGTCGGCATGCCCGGTGGTATACGGTACGTAATTCCAGGGGAGGCCTGGTGGTATGTCGGTACATAATTCCGGAAGTCTTGTCGGAGGTTTTTGCCCGAAAGGAATGCCTCGTGATGCCAGGATTGGGGTGTGAGATGCCTGGCTAGAAGGGTAAAGGACGGAAGCCCTGTCGGAGGTTTCTGCTCGAAGGGAATGCCTCATGATGCTAGTTGGGATGCGAGATACCCGGAATGTGGGGGGCCGGAAGCCCGGTGGCCATGGGATGGCTGGAATGCTGGGAACCCTGTCGAAGGTCGTTGCCCGAAGGGATGATGAAATTGATGATATGAGAAATGGGTGATGTGGTGATCAAATTTAAAGATAAAAGATGAAAATTAACCCATGATATGATATGCATGATGATATGCATGATGATATGCATCATGATATGCATCATGATGATGATATGTGATGTGATATGATGATCACCCATGATATGATATGCATGATGATATGCATGATGATGATGATGATGATGATGATATGTGATGTGATATGATGATCACCCATGATATGATATGCATGATGATATGCATGATGATGATGATGATGATGATGATATGTGATGTGATATGATGATCACCCATGATATGATATGCATGATGATATGCATGATGATGATGATGATATGTGATGTGATATGATGATCACCCATGATATGATATGCATGATGATATGCATGATGATGATGATGATGATGATGATGATGATGATGATATGCAATATGATGATCACCCATGATATGATATGTATGATGATATGCATGGTGATGATAATGATGATGATATATGATATGGCATGTGTATTGTGATGATGTCATGATGATGATGACATGTATGATGTAATGATGTCATCATGATGATGACATGTATGATGTAATGATGCCATGATGATGATGACACGTATGATGTAATGATGTCATGACGATGATGACATGTATGATACGATGATGATATACATGTATGTGTTATAAATTGGTATGATGATGCATGATAGTATGCGCATGGCTTCAAGGTAAGTAACGCCTGCAATGCATGTATGATCTGCCTGATGCATTGAGTTGTTATTGAATTTCCCTATCTGCTGAGTGGTTGTACTCACCCCTTTTGGGGAATAACATTTCAGATTAGTAGATGGTTTGAGCGGTTGGATATGACTGCGAGGAGAAAGATAGCAAAGGAGGGAACCTTTGGACGCCGACACTAGTTGATGGACCTTAAGCATACGATTTGTGGGAGGAGATGTCGGTCACCTTTTGAAGTGTAGCCGAGTATAGAAAACTACGGCATTTTGATGTACCGACTAAAGATGTCCATCTACTCTATGTAAATAAACGTGTTCGGTTTTAACTTAAATAAGATGTTCAGTCGGTGTGCATCGTTTTTTGAACATAGGGAAGGGAGTTGTTGTATGTGCTTCCGTATTTAAATTGCGCAAGGGACCGATCTAAAAGATGTAAACCCCCAGGTTGTATGGACCCGCTGCAAATTGAAATGGTATCAGAATGACATGTTATTAGGAAAGTAAATGGTAAGCAAACTGTGGCGACCCAAATCGGATCGGGGGCCGTCGAGGGGTGTCACAAAGAAAATGACCGGGGCATCCTATTTGGAGATGTAATTACGAGATGATGCCGTTTTGAAATGTTATAGGGACAAAATGACATCGTTTTAATATATCATGGACGACATAGTTAAATAAACCACCACATAATAGAGAGAAAATTAATAAATAAAATCATATCATGTCATCCTTTTCTATCCATCAATTTGGACGGAGCTAAGGCAAGAACTTAATTGCACCAGTATTATATTGCACTATCCGAAAGTTCTAGTACACAATTACACTTCTGCGACAAGTTTTATGAATTTTGGTGCACTTTTCCTAGATATTTGTTGCACTATTACATTCTCTTACTCATTGACACATATATCATTTACATACAAATATTTGCTTTCCTCTCGATTTACTCCTCTTCTCGGAGAAATTAATTCTTAATTCTTTCACATAATTTCTGCGTTTCCCTCTTGCAAATAATTAACAGAAATACATTCCTTCAACAATTATATCCTTGCTCCATATTTCCTTACCTCTTGATTTTTTTTTTCCAACCCCAAACACCGACAGTCTGCAAGACTTTGGTGATGTGGGAGGCTTCCTCCCATGTCCCAATTGACGAGTCTTCTACGCAATTTAAAGTGGCTGCCGCGGCACGTCAGTCGTCCTATGGGATGACCCATCTGGGAATTGAGTGCACATGGAAGAAAAACGCTTCCGCTTTTGTTTCTTTCTTTCTACGTCTCTATTCGCTGACTCGACTAACAACAGTTCCTTTTCCCATTGACTTTACTGCCAGATGGCGTACTGCTATGATAATTGCATGTGCAGTGAAGTTGCTCATCGAGGGTTTCAATTTGTGGTGTATGATCCCAGCAACAACATTGGCCCTAAAATTAATATGTCGCCTGAGGGTTCGAGCTAGTTTCGCTCTCTCCTCTCTCTTTCATTGATTTTTTGTATTTTATTTATTTATTTTTTTACCTTTTATTCTCTCTCAATTTAGATTTATGAGCTCCCTTTTCCCGATCTAATTCTTGATTTAAGAGGTTGAACTCTCCTGATCTAACTCTAGATTTGGGAGTTTAATAAATATACTTTTGGGGATTCGATACTCTTCTACTTTGTTTGTGTACAGGTTCTCTACTTTCAGCTTCAATGATGATCACAAGAGTTTTGACGTCTCGTTGAATCATGAAGATTTGTTCCTCCATATGTTAGATCTATGTTTGTTTAACCTATTTTGGTAGTCTCCGTATGGTGGTGGTGTAGAGAAAGCCAAACTTAGGTGAACACTGCCAACTGGCAACGTTGTGGTTATTGGAGAAAGAATTTCTAGCATGTGTTCATCACTAACAAAGACACGGAATGCAATGATCAGTCGCCGATTATTTTGCTTGATAGATCCATTCTTGTTGAACAAGCGTGTGCTTAACTTTGTTGATGCTCCGTTGATCTTCCTTGTTTACTGGATTTGGCTTTGCTTTTTAGTATTCTTGCTCTATCTCGATTTGCTTTGTCATAAAAACTACGTACTTATTATTTATCTTTTGAACAATAAATATAAATTTCTTTAGACAAAAAGAAAAAATCCCTTCTAACCTCTTATAATATTTTCTGTATCTCTTTCCGTCCATTAAAATAAGATTAGATACACTTTTAAAAAATCATCTTCTGTCCTAATTTCTCCTAACAAACGCTAATGATTAGAAGAGAGGAATTATCGTAATTATTGGAAGAATAATCAAAGGATTGTATTGGTTTTATCTCATGATCCGTAATCTAGAGAACTAGTCTTGCCATTTTCTTTTTTTTTTTTTCCTTTCAAATTTGAGTATTAGGGACTATGATGTTGGTCTTAAAACCATTTCAAACAATTCATAATAAATTTCCTGCGCAATAAATTTAATTTACATTTTCTATTTACAATGAACAAGTTGAGGTGTTAAAATATACTTCAAATTTACGCCCATTTAACCAAATCCAATCCTTAAAAGAGAAGTAGAAAGTGGACTTTGGTACGTGATCTTGGCAGAAGTACATAAAGAGAACATATTAGGTTATAGAAGTCATATTTTTAACTCAAACTCTGACAATATTAATGTTCGATGAAAAAACATAATTTGCTATCGATTTGTTATGTCATTGGTTTGATTGAATAAATATTGGCTTTAAGCCAGCCAAACAAATATGCAAGAAACTTGGTTTTGTTTGGGGTGGTTCTGTGTTGTTTGCTGGATACCCCTCCTCTCCGTTTAGTTGTGGTCACTGTTTGGCTGTTTGCTCTTTTTGTTGGTTGTTTTTCTTCTCCTCTTCTGCTTTTCCTTCCTTTTCTCGGCACCCTCCACTCGGGTTGACTTCTATGTCACCTTGAGTGTAAATTTTGGTGTCGGGTTCCCTTGCCATACAGCTGTATAGCTTATTGGTTTAAAGTCAATATATATCTTACCTTCTACCCAAAAAAAAAAAGACAAATATGCAAGAAACTTAATATTTATGTATTTTCGTAGTTTATATTTCCAATATCAAACGAGAAAGGACAAGCACCTGCATACATCCATAACAATTAATTAAAACCAAACAGTGCCAGGACATGTGGCATGAATCCTTGGACCTATTGGATTTTGTAAGAGCAAGTTGTTCCGGCTGTTCTTGTCTTTTCACATGAAGTGTAAGGCAACTATTTGTGAGCATCCTTAACTTTCAACATTCTACGAGTCTGGATCTGATCCCAAGCCGATGAAGCCAGATAACTCCCTACTAATCTAGAGGAACAATTAAAACACAAGCATGTGATGATAAAAAAAACAAAAAACAAAAAACAAAAAACAAAACCATGACAAACACAAAAATTAAAGTGGAGGGCACGCTGAGCTCCTGTTTTTCAAGGCTACCGTGGATATGGCTCGGTCATAGAAGTCTCGTTTTTCGAGATCGGGTTCGACTTGCTGCTTGATCTCTCAATCATAGATACCCTCGAATTGTAATCCTGCATGGATGACATATCAGATTCTATGCCACCATGCATAAAGAATGCAGGTCTCAAGGGCACTTGGAGAGTGACTGAATGGCTGTTAAGCATGAGAAGGACCGATCTCATTGTTGGCCGGCGAGCCAAGTTTTCTTGGACACATAGTAGACCAATGTGGATGCACCTTTCAATTTCGATACTTGAACCAGAAGTTATAGGGGGATCGATAATGTTTGATATTGATCCTTCTTTCCAATTCTTCCAAACCTAGAAACATTTGACAAACATTGAGCAAATGAATCTCTAGAATATTATCCGAAATGAGAAGGTATAATCATATACTCACATAACTTATAAGGACCTCTGAGTCATCGCCCATACGAAAAAGATTGTTCCTCTGACCACTAACAATCTCCAAAACTAGCACTCCAAAACTATACACATCTGACTTGACCGAGAAGTTTCCGTGCATCGCATACTCTGGTGCCATATATCCGCTATGCATCACAATAAGTCCATTATATTAGCTCTATAGTATGCCTTTGTTCTTTTAGTAAGCATTAACTCCAGGATGTTGATGCACTTACTAGGTCCCCACGATTCGGTTTGTCTCGGCTTGAGTTTGGTTCAAATCGAACATCCTCGCCATACCAAAATCTGATATCTTAGGATTCATATCCGAGTCCAATAAAATGTTACTGGCTTTGAGGTCTCGGTGGATGATACGAAGTCGAGAGTCTTCATGTAGGTAAAGCAGCCCTCGAGCGACACCCATTATTATCTTGTGACGCTTATCCCAAAATAGATTCGCACGCTTCACAGGATCTACATTTTGGCAAAATCATGTTCCATGAGATGTCCCTTATTCAATTCGTGAGGATCTAATTTTATGAATGAAACCCAAGAAACATACCGATTATGATCTGATCCAGGCTTGAATTGGGCAGAAATTCGTAAATGAGAAGTCGTTCGATTCCTTCTAGACAGAAACCTAAGAGCCTGACTAAGTTCCTATGTTGTAGCCTAGCTAGTAACATGACCTCGTTCTTGAATTCTACTTCACCTTGGCTGGAATTACTGGACAGTCGTTTCACTGCGATGTCCAATCCGTTGGAGAGCCGGCCCTAAATTTTCATCAAAGTAGGTCCATGTGAGCATTGATTGGTACATTGAAGCATTTCAAAGAGAATCAGATTGATGTCATCTGTGACCATTTTGTTGCTTAAATTCTGAATACAAGAGACTGGAGGATGCTTTGTTAAGTATTACCATGTAAACAGCACCAAAACCGCCTTGTCCAAGCTTTCGGGAATCAGAGAAGTTATCTGTTGCTGCTCTGATAGTGCCGCAATCAAATTGCAGTGACTCCACCGTGCTAATTTCATCCTCAACTTCACCTAGAGAGAGCATCATTTTCTTTTCATGGTTTTCTTAATGAAAGTTTCACAAACTTTTAGCATATATAATTGCACCAGCATTCGACTTGCTATTTTGGCCTCCATAATCAGCCAATTGTAACTATGGACAATGAGAAATGTGTACGTGGAGATGTACGAGCAGTACGCATGAAAGGTAAAGATGGAAGTATCAATTCCATGTTTCGAAATTCTCAACTTGCGTAGCTCTTGCTATTTTTCTGGTGCAAATGCCGTAGTAATTGGTCAACTTCATTATTTTCGTGATCTTTTTAACTTCCTATCAGTTGATGTTCAAATGCCAAAATGCAAAAACTCACCTTCAACTCTTTCTCCGCGCTGCTGCTTCTTCCTTTTCTCTATCAAGAGTATGAGAATGCCGATAAGAAGTCCTGCAGAAAAACTTGTGGCGGCCGCAATGATCACGGTCCTCGTCAAATTGCCCTTTCCACCTGCAAGAGCAATTTTTTATCATTGCTCACTGATTACTAAGTAATACACTGAAGAAATTATTAGAGCGGCAATCTGAATGCGGAAACGAAACGCATGTTGCAAACATATAACAAGAAGACAGTACGCACCACAGGTTACGATGTGAAATATACATCACGCCATTCTTCGGTAACTCAAGGTAAAGTTATTCAGATTTCTTGATTTCGTCAAGCAAAGATTCTTTCACTGTTAAAAAAAACTTTCTGCGTTGATGCGAAACATCAAATTGGTGGTGATGAATGATGAGAAGCAACGAATATCTGCTATTATTAAATTAAATATCTCGTGACAGCTTGAGAGCTATGAATGTCATAAGTTGTGATTCAATGAAGTGACTAGGATAGTTGACTATTAGCCATGTGGATGCGTTAAAGATAAGGACATGGACTCATACCCATTTTTGCTGAATAAATGGACCGAACCATACCTTCTATTTTGCAAAAAAAGCAAATATCCAATGCGGACAAAAAATAGTGTGGTCTATAGATCATATATCGATCCAAAAAGAAATTGCATGGTAAATAGAGCATGTAGATTTATCTCATTTGAACGATTAACGGTGTGAATCTCAAGTGGAATCCACATAATTGATAATTCAGATTATCATAATCCACTTGGATTGTAGAAAAAGAAAAACACAAACCCCGTGTACCTAACTCCAAAACAAGAGCCAATGTACCTGGTCGTGGAGGCGGTGGTGGAGGCAATTGCGGAAGTGGCTCGCCGATGGGGTTGAGGAACCGATAACTGGTCTCATACCGGAACAGGCAACTCGGCGCCCTGTAATTCACTCCTATCCTCCCGGCACAGCAGCCCGTGAGCCTTGAGATGATTTTCACCAGGCAGTCAATGCACCGCTGCTCCGTCAAGTCCGGTGTGCACTGCACCATTGCATAGATCACGTCGAACCCTGCTGAGGTGTTCCCTGCCGCATACTTCCTCAGTGAGCCGCCACCCGCGGCCTCGCCCTGCAGCCTACCTAGCAGTGTTGTCAGTGCCGCGTTGTACGTGTCCGGGCTCGAGACGTTATTCGGGTTGTACAACCAGTAGTCGGGGTCGACCACAACTTCGCCAAAGATTGAGGCGTTTTTGTACCGAAGGGTGCAGTTCCCGCTGTAGAGCACTGCCTCCTTCTGGAGGGGGCAGAGGCGGCGGATGTCAGAGGCTGAGGCATCGAGGCAGGCGCGGCAGCTCTCGCCAGTAAGGTCGCCGCGGCAGGAGCCAATGACAAAAATGGTTTGGGAGGCGCCGGAGACGGCAAATGAGGCGTTGAAGAAGCCGTACTTGAGGGGCAAGGAGTTGGTGGTGGATATGGAGGAGAGGAGGGTGGCTAGGGTGGTTTCGTAGGTGCTGTTCGCGGTGAAGTTGCTGGCGGTGGCACAGATCGCGTGTGGCGAGAAATCTTGGGCGTTAATGGCGGAAGCAAACACGAGAAGAAGCAAGAGACGGAGATTTGGAGAATCCATTTTTCTTAGGTTTTCTTTTTTTGGTCGTTTCGGGTCTTTCTTTGATTAATGTCGAAAGGCATACTTTCGTCCACAACTTCTACTCTTGCAGGGGGCTGTGACATGTTTTATTTTCATACTAAAGATTGTGGAAATCTATTTCGTCCACAACTTTTATGACGTGTTTTATTTTCATACTAACGATTGTGGAAATCTATTCCGTCCACAACTTTTACTCTTGGATGGGACCTGAGCAAGTCCTTAAAAGACTTATGGAGGAAACGGGTGGGAGAACCGCCTTGGGGTGAGAGACCCCGCGCTGTTCTCCTATTCCCTCTCTATCAGGAAAATAAAAATAGACAGAGAATTAGGGGGCCTTACGATGGTAAAGGTAAATACCACATCAGGACTTTGGTTCGGGTTACTACCGGATAGGCAGGTATAGTAGCCTCCCGCGCCTGTGACGTGTTTTATTTTCATACTAAAGATTGTGGAAATATATTTCGTCCACAACTTTTACTCTTGGACGAGGGCTGTGGCGTGTTGAACTTTAATATGGATTAATTCATTGAATCTTTCTCTTTCTTTGCTAGAAAATTAGTGATCACTAGAAGGGTTAACATCATGAAAAAAATCCAAACCAACATATTTGTGACAAATTTATCAAAAGCTAATTTTTTAACTACAAAAAAAATCTCAAATTGGTATATCTGTAATAGATTCACTTTCTGTCGATTTCCATTAAATTTTATTATCAAATTTTTGAGTTAAATGAGACGTGACAATTAACGGATTTATCAGCTTTAGGTTTTATTTTTTATTTATCACAAGTGTATCAGTTTGTGATTTTTTGTAGTATTAATCTAATTTAACGGAAATTAACGGGGGATGAATTTATTATAATAATGTCAATTTATAGTTTTGACGATTAAAAAATTAGTTTGGAGTAAATTTATCATATGTATATCAATTTGCGGTTTTTGGAAGTTGAAACATTAATTTAGGGTAAACTTATTACATATGTATCGATTTGAGTTTTTTTTTTTTTCGTTATTAACCATTAATAGTGTGATATTCTGATTTTTAGGTTCTGATTTCGATTGGATAAGTTGGGCCTTTCATCAACGCGACTATAGTGCTTTTATCTGAGATGGCCACTCACGAGATAACTAGCCTATCAGGTGAAGCCGTTAAGGGATTTTTAACGTAATAAACTTGAGAATTCAACTAGGAATCGACTGCTTGATCATGTTGGTCTGTGAGGGTCAGTACGGCACGGTCAAAAACCTATAAGAGATCATAGATAGGTCGGTTTGACTGAGATATGTGACTAAACGTGGGTGATTCCACTAATTTGCAAAATTCTCGTCGATCGTTATTAAACCGATTATTCTGTTGTTTTGGTGCCCCGTATCCGTATTTGAAACTTTGAGATTTCATGATAATCAAGAGTCGCCAATGTGTCGAAGAGGTATATGTGGCTCGAAGAAAATCAACCACTGGTCAATTGTACTCAAAATTCCTAAAAGCTACCTGGTAGGTTAGATTAAACTAAAGTCACGTCAGATTGAAATTAACCGCGAATTTGAACCCGATTTCAGGAATTGAAAGTTCTGTCATATCACGAGTTATTTTAGGAACGTCGACTCATCTTTCGAGGAATTTTCAGCGAGTTCAGGATTTTTACGAAAAATCGATTCGGATAATTTGGAAAATGAACGGAAAGTCGGATTGGTCAAATTGAAGGGATTTTGGCCTCCTATGTGAACTACTTGGTGAAAGGAAGTTGTGTGAGCTTTTTCTTCAACAAAACTGGACCTCAATCGGAGAGGTTTGTTCATAAATCGAATTCCGAGAAAATGGAAATAGAATTCGGAATTGAGAGAAATGACCGTTTTTGTTGCCTAAGACTTATTATTTGGGGGAAATTATGATGCAAGAAAGCAAGTAAGGATCAAGTATTTTAGTATGGGGATTTTTGGGGACCAAATTGGATTAAATAAAAGTGGGACCAAAAATTTTGGTTATAAGAAATTTCCTTTGTATTTTATTCCCCCCCCCCCCCCTTTGACCACCTCTCTCTCTCTCTCTCTCTCTATTTCCCTCTCACTTGCGCGTCTTTCTTCCCCCTCTCAGTCGACCAAGTCCTACAACTTGATCTTCTTTTGGCTTTCATCCTTTGACTTTCAACCATCCTTATCTCTCCCTTTCACACATGTTTCTTCCCCCATTGGCCAACATTCCCCCTCTCTCTCCTCCCCCTTTCTTCTTCGTGTGGGCTTTTGTTCCATCGAAGCTGCTTCTGTCCTTATTTTCATTTTCCTTCTTTCACATTTGTTCTTTCCCTTCCCCCACCAACCAACCGCTTCGGTCCTGCTGCCACGCTCGGTTAATTCGCCTGCGTCACAGCTCTCTCTCTCTCTCTCTGTCTCTCTCTCTCTCTCTCTCTCTCACTTGCGCGTCTTTTTCCCCCTCTCAGCCGATCAAGTTTCGCAACTTGGTCTTCTTTTGGCTTTCATCCTTTGATTTTCGACCATCCTTATCTCTCAATTTCACACATGTTTCTTCCCCCTTGACCAACATTCCCCCTCTCTCCTCCCCCTTTCTTCTTCGTGTGGGCTTCTGTTCCATCGAAGCTGCTTCTGTCCTTACTTTCATTTTCCTTCTTTCACATTTGTTCTTTCCCTTCCCCCACCAACGAACCACTTCGCTCTTATTGCCATGCTCGGTCAATTCCCCCACGTCACAGCCCACGCACTTCAACGGCGTCATCGAAGCTACTTCTTTACTGCTTCGTCCACAATTCAACTCTCCTCAGTCAACCCTTGTTTTTCTTCAATCGCAACAGCAGAGTCGCGCGTCCATCTCCACGTCCGAGGCAGCCGCACGTCTTCTCCTTGTCCACGAGCCGAACAGCCCACGTGAGCCAGTTTTCCCCTCCGTCGTTGTCGCGCTGTCGGGGTCAGCCCACCTTGCATCCACCGTGGAACAGCTCCACCATCAGCCGCCGTTTCACTTCCATGAAACCGAAACAACATGCCCAGCAACCACGAAGCTTTGAGGCCCAATTTTGGCCCGATTTGAGCCCCGTTGGCGGTCCCGCTTTGGGGTTTATAAACCGCTGTCGCGTCCCTATCGTTTTGGTTTGAGCGGATCACAAATCAAGTGATTTAACTCACTAAACCTCGATTAGTAGGTTAATTATGCTTAGAGGATAATTAGATTAAGTTAATTAAGGTTTAGGTGATTAGTTAGATTACATTAGTTTTTTTTTTTTGGTCAGTATTAGATTAGTTATTTAAATATCCAATTTTGCATGCTAAGTTGTTAAATTAAGTTAATAAAGGCCTAGATAGGTTGTATTAATTATCTAGATTGGTTTGGGAATTTTCCGGGCCCATCTCGATATTTAATTTGGCAATTTCGGCCTAGGTAAGCAATTTTGGCATTTAATTGATTTATTTAATTAATTTAAAAATTATTAAATATTTTCTAGCAAATAGACTGGGATAGCCAGTGACCAAAATTTCGTACTAATTGCAATGATGTGCTCAGTTTTCACAATTGGATGTTAATTTGTGCAAATTGAGTGCTGATTGGATTTTTGGTAATTTATTCCAAAAATTGTGAATTTCAATATTTATTCAGAAAATTCCGGGTGTTAGGTTTTAATACCAAAAATAGTTTTATATACTATATAAAACAGTGGAATTTTAAATTGGAGGATATGAATTTTTCAGGTTCGATCTGACCGTGTACCCACACATGACTACACATGACTATTTTCACCGAGTGTTTTTAATATGAAGAAAAATAGGCTAGGATCACTATTTTAATGAAGACATTTGAGTGCAATGTATGGTGTCTTGGGCCGAGATTGATTTATTGTGTGTTCGTTAATGAGAACCCATCTCGAGCTTTTAAGCCAGACATTACCCTTTATGGGATATCCATTGTTTGGATCATGGGTCACAGCAGATCTTGGACCTACGCCTTTTCGAGGAAGCCGTCTATTAGGATATAAACGTCGCCGTGCTCAATGGTGGTGAGATGACACCTAGTTACGCCAGAAGAACACCAAACTTATGAGCAAGTGACTCGGGTCGCAGTAGATTCTAGACCAACATCCCTTCGGAGAAGCGGTCTATTAAGATATAGACGTCGTCATGCTCAATAGTGGTGAGACGACGCCTGGCTACACCAAAAGGACACCAAACTTATGAGTAGGTGATACCCCTAAAGGCAAATATTGACAATTGGAGCGCTTGTGATTGATTGAGTTGATGAGACGTTTCAATTGTTGTGTGCATTATTTATATGCAATTAGGATATGAACTGTGTTGAGATGCATTGTTGACACCTAAATTTTGGCGATTCGTTTAGTCATTTACCACATGAAAAATTAGGGTTTAATTTTATCCTTGGAAAAATATTGATTGCATAGCATATAGTATTAGGTGTATTTATTTTTAATTTGCATTTACATTGGACCAGTGATAGATAGGTTTGACTTAATGGTTTTGAGAAATTTGGCCTAGCCCATTATTTCTTTGATGGCTAAAGTTATATGTGCAAAGATTCCTCATAGTATTTTTCGTATAGAATTGAAATGCACATGATATTTGAGTGGGGGCTGAATCTTTTAAATGTGGGAAAGAAATAAAGCGAAAAAAGGAAAATAAAAAAAGATCTGCAAGTTTGTTTCTTCATCCAAGGAAAAAATGTATAGATTATAAGCGAGATCGAACAACATGGGAAACATTATCGAGACCATCTTTAGACGTCCACAAGCACAAGTAAAAAGGAAAGAAGCCAGTTCAAAATAACATTCCTAGGAGGAAAGAAGATTGGACGCTGCGAGATTTAAATCAATTAAGATTGAAAATATGCGTGAATGGAGCAAAATAAAAAGAAAGTGTGCTGAGGCAAGATTTGGTCAACTAAAAGGCAATCGGTGAAAAAGCAAGTATGAAAAGCCAAGAAAGTGGACGCTCTAAAAAAGTGGCGGGGGGGGGGGGGGGGGGGGGGGCGGGTGGGGGCGGCGGTGGAGAAATAAGAGAGAACACACGAGAGAGAGAAGGAGCTCTCGGCCAAGCCTTGGCCGAGACGTCCCTCTTGCGGCCCGCTGCCGTGTCTTACACTGAAGTGAACCGAGCCTTGCTGTCCTTGCTCCGCCGCGGCACCCGACGACACCCGCTTGCTGTCTATCATTGCCATCAACACTGAGTTGCTGCCGGTCAAGCCAAGCCACGACAAGGAGCTGTTGTCTCCATCCGCTCCCGTGTTTCCAAGCCCGACGTGAGAGACGACCGGTGCCACTCATGCCGCAAACCTGTTGCTGCACTGACCAGGGACGATACGCTTGACAACGCCGACTGCTCCCTGCTGTTCAAGCCCAACGCCAACCTACTGCCCATCCCGCGTAGGCTCGAGCCAGCGTCGACGATTTTGCTGTGCTCTGAAGTCATCGAGCGCCACCCACTGCACCCGAGCTTCGGTCCTACACCTCTTGCGGCGTTGACCAGCGAAAAATAGTGACTTCATGTGAACTCCAGACGTCCTGAACGAGAACAAGAGCCGTCCCAGCCTTAAGCGCGCATCTTGACTACTCCTGCGGAAATTCCTGCCGATCCGTGGCGCTGCACCAATGATCCAGTAATCCTGTGCAGCCTCTAAGATCGCTTGATATTCCTGGCGAGGATCGGTGTATAACCCTTGATGTGTTTTGCCTCATCGGACACTTGTCCGCCATCGTCGTGAGCAATGAGTTTTGCTCCCAGTGAATACCTGTCCACTATGAGCAACACTGGGAACCCCAGCAAAAGCTGATTTGCTACCACCACTGCGAATCGTGACCCCTCGCCAAGCACGAGTCTTTGTCGTGTGTGATCCGAGTCGCAGTCGCGAAAAACAAGTCCTGCACCACCCGCCATAGCCTTGCTGGAGACTCTCCATCAGTGACCAGGGGCACCATTGGCGAGCGCGGATTCTCTCACATATCTTCTCTAATATTGTTTGTTTTATTTGAAGGAGATTCTGGGCTTAGTTCAAGACTACCTTCAATCAACATAACAACAAGTGACGTGCACAGAATCATTGAAATTTCAATTAATGCGTGGTCACGTCCACACAAAAACAAGAGGCAAAAGTGATGAAAGGATTTAGAGAGAGATGCGCTGAAGCGGTGGAATTTGTCTTCTTCCAGTGGGGATCTTCAAGCGTGAAGTTCAGCGCCTGCAACTTCGACGCTTGCGGCTGCCGATCCATTGTTGACCGCCACCTGCCGCTACCCCAACTGTCGCCGCCGTTGCTTCCTCGAGTGCCGTCGCACTTACTCCCATCATCAACCCCGTGGCGAGTTCCTTTATGCGATCAGCTCACCTTGCCACCGTCCCGATCTCTACACTTTTGCAGGTTCCTTCGCGTGCTCAACCCCACAAAAGTCAACTTTGCTAGACTTACTTAGTCTTGTGAAGTCCAGACAATCCCTTCAGCATTGGGGGCGTTCTTGTTTCGATGATCCACCTCGCCGAGTCTCGTTTGGAAAAAAAAAATATCAAATTAGGTAAATTCATTTTATAGATTTATTTTACTTGATTAGGTAGATTTACTTTATCTTGTTGTATTTTTTTATATATCCTATTTTATTTATTTGAAATATTTCCTTATGCATAATTAGAAATTCCAACATATTACCTCCTGGATTTTTTATTTCATCTATAAGGTTTTAGATGAAATAATTAATTAAGCATGAATAAAATTAATACTTTGATCTTTAAGGCTTAAGATCAATTTATTGATTTTACTAGCGAAATGTTACCCTTGATTTGAGTGATGTGTGATATTTTTTAATTGTGAATGGTCTTTGTTTTGTTTATCTTGAAATATGTTTAAGTTAGAATATTGCATGCTTTAGGTTTATTTGCATATTTAGACTAAACATCCTATTTATCATGAATTTTTGAAATTTAAAACAAAAGAATAAAAAAGAATTAGGCTGTTAGATTTTTGTTTCATTGGCCTAAATTGCATATTTAATTATTTAATGTTTTGATTAATTAAAAGAAAAAATAAAAAAAAAATCATCATCCATATGTCATGTAAAATTAGAGCATCATTTGCATGTCATTACACATTAGGATAAAATTGCATATTTCATTTTAAATTTAGACTAATTTAGATAGACTGCATCTTAGGTTAGAGATTGCTAGGTTAAGATAATATCTTGGTTTAAATTAGGGTTTAACTTTACCAAATCCTTAATATTAAATTGGATAAAATATTAATTTAACTAGATGATTTTCATATTTATTTTAATTTTTGAATTTCATAGAACAAAAATACCAAAATTTCTTAGGATAAATTTGTTTCAATCTCGATAATAGATTGCATTTTTTAAAGAAAGAAAGAAAAATAAAAAATTTCATGTAAAGGTCATATAGGATTAGATTCATGAAATGCATGTCATTTCGAGATGGTTATTAGGTCCATCTAATTAGAAATTGCATGACATTAGAATTAGGTCATTTAGTTATATTGCATTGTATATTGCATAGTTTTCATTAAATAAGTGAAAAAAAAAGAAAAAAGAAAAAATTAAGTGTTAATAAAAGAAAAAAGAAAAAATTAAGTGTTAATTAGAAATCATATCTAGGATTGATGATGTGAATTCGAATCTAACGACGCAAGTGCTTTCATTGCTACAAGGTAAGTCTAATAAATTATTCATTGCTTTCTTGAGTGTTAAATTGGTGATTTGCGCACTCGCATGATCGTCTCACATGTTAGGAAAATATATTTAAAATCATAAGCTGCATTCAAAAACATTTTTGAAAATCGAAAGAAATGGAATCGAAAGGGCATTAGAAAAGTCTAGTGTAACCAAGTCTTCGTACCCAAAGTCTCTGGTTCGTAGGAGTAAAGTAAATCTCCTATTACTTTACTTGGGTTTCTAATCGACCCACCAAAAATAAATTAGTGGCGACTCCTAGTTAAAAAATAAGTGCATGTTAGGAACTTGAACTTAAGTCGCGAATTGGTATGGGCTTGGGAGAGCCCGAGTTAAGTCTAGACTTAACAATCCATTAGTCAAACCCTAGGTAGTTCACCTGAAAATTTGATAGCGACAGCATGGCGACTCCGCTTGGGACTTGTGTTAAAACACTTAGTGGACTTCGGCCAATTTTTCTTTTTCTTTTAAAATATTTTTGTTTGGCAACAAGGACACCAGGTACGTCCCTAACATTTCTAAGGTGTTAAATGTTTTTGCAGATGGGAGGTATAAGGGAAGTAGTGATTACTAACCCTTGTTTTATAGGGAGGTGTAGAAATGTGTGGTTTATTTTCTTGTTGAAGTGTTGCTTGGTATAAATTGTTGTGCATGCTTTGCATTTACACTACATTCTTGCACACACAACTCGTCGCCGGACCTAGGCTGCAGTAGGATACTTAGAATGGTATTGAGTTGAATACGACTTCGACCACGAGGCCATGTAGTAGAGGTTGCCCAACTCAATTCCGAAAGTTTTTCTTGGTGTCGAGAATGTTTACCTTTGCCCACGAGGCTGCGTCGCATTGGGGTATCATTCCTGACTGAGCCGGAGTTAGAAGGACTTGACTTAGTATGCGAGGCTGTAACTAAGTCATCCCACCCTTTTAGCTCCACCTTGCTTAGCCTTCCTAGTTAGAAATCGAACCTCACATTTCATGCGCTTGTCTATGTGGTTGCTTTAATCGCCCGATGAAGTAAGTTTGCTATCCCCTACTGTTGCAATTTACTTATTGTATTCATTTCGTCTTCCTTTCGTCGGTCCATGACATTAGGTTGGTCAAGTCCTGGTTTATAAACAATGGGAAGATCCGACATTCGATTCGTGCTTGCACCAAAGGTTGAACTCAAATCATGGTGGGATCGTCTAGGCCATGATGGCCAGGGCTATGTGGAAAGCAGACTTAGTCGCCTTGTTCCCCTCCTCAACATCAATGTCCAGAGTGGCGTCATGCACAACTGTTTTAATTAAGACTTCCTTACCCCCTTTTGAAATAAGCTTCTCTTTCCATCCTTCCATCTTTGAATGAACTCGACCTAGGATCCATGCAAGCATTTCCTGATTAGATTTCCCCCAGTTTGAAGGTATTCCAAGATACTTGCTAGTTTTGTTTAACACAAGGACTCTTAGTTCTCTAGTGAGATTCTCTTTCAAGCTGATAGGACAATCCTTACTAAAAAACATACCCGATTTGTTTCTATTTATAGCTTGTCCTGTAGCTAAGCAATATTCATTCAGAACAATAGCTAAATTCGGACATTCAATAATCTTTGCATCTAGGAATAAAATGGCATCATCTACGAACAATAAATGAGATAGGGTGGGACACCATCGGTTTAATTTAATACCTTTAAGGTTTCCCGTTTGAATTGTAAGCTTTCAGCAGTTTTGACCTTGTCTTTTGCTGAAGAAAATGCAGAGCAATCAACGTGAGATCTCCAGAATCCGATAAAAAAAAAGTTAAAAATTTATTGCTCTTAGCATGCCATTTGGGTTTTCGTAATTATTTAACAAAAATGTAGGATTGGTTTTAGATTCTGCACCGTCTCTCAGAAAGGGAATATAAAACAAAATCACGCGGTTCTCCTTCCCACACTACTGAATCCTTATGCTAAGCTTGATAAGAAGTCAGTCAATAACAACTACAAAACTACCAACAAATCCACTAACCAGATGAAACCATCGATGGATTACTTCTTCTCCTTCTAATCAAGCAACACACGGAGACAATAACTAGCACGAAGAGAGCTGCCGAACCTACCACAGCAACCACAATGCGTAATGACTTCGAGATATTACCTGCCAACATCAAGCAATGCGTTTAATCTAATTTGAAATCGAAACTCATGATTGTTAGCATTTCAGAATAAAAATGATTCTTTCTATGGCATGGACATCCAAACATTCAACTCTACTAATCCCCATTGATTGATACATGGATAGGAAAATTCATGAGTCTCGGATAAAACTTTATCCCACATAGCAAGTGCGGACTTTGAATGAGAGTTGTGATTCATGAATTTAAAATCAGCAGTAACCTTGAAATTGAACCAACCATTGGTGACTTGTGCTTTTGCAGGTGGAGCAGCAGCAGGGTCGGCCTTGTGACTGCAGTTGGTGGTGGCGGGGATGGCAGCAGATTGATGCGATCAGACTGGAAAAACGGGTACAAGTCCCATCGGAAAATGCAGCTCGGCTTGTTAACACCCCCGCCTCGTTTTCCATGGCAACAATCTTGATAATCATTTATGCATTCCCACAAGCAAACCCGACAATCAATCTGAGACAAATCAGGGCTGCACTGTGACAGGGCGAACATGTCCTGGGAGTTCGGCAACACCGTTCTCCCTGCCATGAACTTGAGCTCTGAGGTCCCCATTGAAGCCCTTGTTGCCAGCTCCTCTGTAAAATTCCTCCATGTCCGATTGAACTGATCCTGATCCATCGTGATGTTGCCTGTGTTATAATACTGTAGTGTCGGAAATGCCTGCTTCACGCCGTACATCGGACCATCAGCGTAACGGATGATGCAAGGAGGATCTTCTGTCTCCCAGGTGACCGCAGCTTTTTGGTTTGGACACTTGATCCTCAAATCTTCAGCAGTAGGGTTTATGCACTTGAAGCAACTGTCATTTGAAGAGTCGCCTCTGCAGAAACTGAGCACGTAAACAACGTCCGAGCCGTTCCCTACGTTCCCAGAGTAGAACCCGCCCTTCGAAGTCACATCGCTAGGGAGAGAAGAGAGGACAAGCTCACGGTTCTTGGCGTAGGTGCTGGCAGCCGTGAAGTTGCCCGTGTCGTAGCAGTATTGAGCGTTTGAGAGGTCGAACGTTAGGATGAGAAGACAGAGAAGGACAGAAGGAAGACGACGAAGAAAAGGAGGGATTGAAGGAGGCTGTGCAAACATGGTGGATGCTGGCTGTTTCAGCTCCATTGTTGAAGATGAGACGTATGAGCCGTCCTCTGTGGAGGACAAGGTTGGATTTTAGTAGTGCATGGAACCACAAAAAAAAAAGAAAAAAGAAAAAAGAGTGGTTGATAGAAATTGAAGTAGATGAGAACGATAAAGGAAGAAGACCGTTACAAGATCTTCAACTTTCATTGGTAGATTTTTCCCTACACAGGGAGTGGTCAACGATGGCGGCTCAAATGGCGCGGGAGTCTATTCCTTCTACAGAGAGTGGTGCTAGCATCACCGTCTCACACGGTGTGACGGTCAAAGAATGTTTCCCCCCTCAAACACGAGCACTAGGAAGTTTTCAAGCATGACACAAGTCTCCCCCTCTCTCATCCAAGATGCGTGGCTTAGGATTGATTGTCCACGATCCAAGCCAGCGATACGATTAGCTAAGCATTTTCCACAAACACATGTCACGTAAGACAGTCAATATCCACGTCAGTGATTTTCTACCTAAATTAGTTGGATGGATTAAACTTGCATCAATATAAAAAAAATCAGGACTAAATTAATTTAATTGAAAAGCTTAAGACTAAATTGGTACAAATACATTAAGTTTATGACTTTTTTGGTCATTTTCCCAATTAATGTATAAACATCCGAATCGGATTTTACTTTTTCTGACTTGTAATCTTGTCGGGTTCCCACATTATTTTTTTTCTAACTCTAAAAATATGGAATTTGAATAGAATGTACTAGTGGACATATAAATTTGCTCATATAATATTTTAATAATTCTAAAAAAAATTGATAATATTTTAAATTTCAACGGGGCAAAAAAAAAAAAGTACATTCTACCTATATATTCCATCGGAGGATGATGTCTAGGATGGTCAATATGTCTCTTATCAGCTTATAAATATATTCTTCCGAAAAGAATATGTAGGATTATTACATCATTATCGCTGGGAGTAAACAAAAAAAAAAAGAGTTGAAACTATTTCTGACTTTGACGTATTGATCGTGACAAGAAGGTTGGTGGCAGAGTTGTAAGGGGAAGAAAATATTCAGTGGTTAGCAATCACCACGTAATTGTCCTACGTGGCACGCGCAAGCCTAGGTGGATCCAATAACAAGTCGACACGTGTCGTTGGACTTGGACCAGCTGGAAAATAGGAAAGTAAAAAGTCGGAGGGTCTCTTTTTCTCTCTCTCCCCTAACAGCCGACTGAAAAGGGCCTCTGCAGAAGCAATACTTAATGCTCTTGCCGCTCAAAATCTCTCTCCTCATTTCAATTTTCAAGCAAGCCTTCTCCTTCGTCGGGTCGAGAGGAAAGAAAGAAGCCATCTTCTCTCATCTTTCTCCGGCACGCCCGACCGCCTCCCTCTCCCTCTCCCCCTCCGCCTCCCCCTGCCCCTTCCCCTTCCTCAATGCCCCCGTCGGTCACAAATGCTACTTAGATCTGCCCTTTGGCACGTTGCTTCCCCAAAGACCCCTACTCGTTTGCAGCTGCTCGGTCCCGAGCTCCTTCGCCTCCATCACCTTCGGAGCCTCATCGACAGCTACGATTCATCCGCCGACTCCTCTCTCTCCCCCCCATACCCACACTCGCGTCGGTCACTTGGGAACCTTAATGGCGTCCACTGTGGCGGAAAGAGAAAAAACGCTACCGAGCCCGCCGTTCCTTTATCCCCCTCCCCCCCTCTCTCTGCGTAACATCTCCCCATTTCCAGCAGTCGGAACATCAACAGCGTCTTCTTCTTCGATGCACATGTAAATCCGCCTACACCTCCATGGCCTTCACTTCCTCCATCTCTCTCACCTGTCGGATTCATTGTTTGACGGCATCTACAGTTGACGCTGCGGGCGAGCGGTTGGAACAATGGACCAGAGCTCGGGTTCAACTTCGCCGTCGTCACTGTCGTCGCCTTTCCAGCGCCGGCTCTAAAAACCGTGACTGACTCGGTTGTGATTTTGGGTTGAAGCGGAAGCGGAAAAAGCTTGCGACTACTAGGTCCCGAGCCTCTCTGCCCTCACATGCCGCTCGCTTCGTTTGTCACCGTCGTCGCTTTTCCAACGCCGGCGATAGAAACCGCGCGAGGCTCGGTTTTGATTTCGGGATTGGGCGCGTCGCCACCGAAGCCGAAGAAGTTTGCAACTGCTGGGTCCCGAGCCCTCTCGGCCTTCACACGCCGCTCGCTCGGTTCGTCGCCGTCTTCGCCTTTCTGGCGTTGGTTCTGTGCATTTTCTTAATGCTTGGTTAATTAATTATAAGTTATTGTCTTTGTCAAATTCTGGTGCTGTGTAGTTGTTGGCTTCGGAAAGAAGAGAGGCTTCCACTCGTCTGAGAAATGAGCTTCGTGTGAGCCAAAAGAGAGGAGCTGTGTAGGGGTCTGCAAAGATGGCCTTTTGGGTTTTTTGTTTCTTCATTGGGATATTATGCTTTTAAATTTGGGGTTTGATTGAATACTCTGGTTTTGGCGACTGCAAACATGTTGAGGTTTTGCCTACCTACTCAGCTATGGATAATGTAGTTTTGTTCCCTTCTGATAATCAAGTTGTTGGTTTTGGATGACTGAGCTTTCTCCATATGCTTTTTCTTTCCGGTACTTCTACTTGCATGCATTATGTGGCGTCCGTGTTTTTTGTATGTTAATGGATTGTGCAGGAGTCTGCTGTCCAGAACTAGGGCATGACAATGGCATCTTCCACGAGCATTTTGGCAAGAACACGTTGATTTTTGCTATTGATGGTCGGCTTCTGCAGCTCGTTGATGCCGCTATGTGCCGTGCATGACGTTGGAATTTAATTAACTACTATGAGTCTTAGGACCGTCTAAGCTGCTCTGGTGTCGGCTCATGAACATGATTATTATTTTTTTCAAATTATACAATCGGTGAATCTGATGTTTAGGTTTAAAGGTTTAGTTATGTGGAATTCCAGAAATTAAAAAATGATGCCGCACCATGGTGCTTCAGAATTGATATGGTGCAGCTGCTAGTCAAGACTTTCAATTGTCGAATTTTTTTTGGCTGTTGGACTGGCTTATAATGTGAACAGGGTTGCCTCTGCATATAAAATCAACTTCAGGAATGAGTTGACAAGTCCGACGTAGTTACTTCTCAATTTAAAAGGCTCTTTGGACACCAGAAGTTGATTCATCCATTTAAGATTGGAACTATTCTTGCCCCCCACCTCGCGGCCACGAGGTTCGAACAAATGCGAATATTTCCCAAAGAGGGGGGCACTCATATAGTGTCCCAATAACTGGAAAGATGTAACCGTGATTTGTTTTCGCCAAATTTTGCACTGTAAAACAACCTCAACCGGCATTCCAACTCAACTTTAAAGACCACAAATTCAACCCCTCGGCATGCCTAGATTTTACTTGTGGGCATGCGATATGCCCCACACTAACCTAACAAGCAACACTTGCCAGCTACCATCATCATCATCATCAGGGCACATTCAAAGTTGCAAGGTCATACAACCGAATAGACTTCAACTTCTTCAATTCATAATGAAACTCATATGAGTTTTGCCAAACACCAGTCATTCATTGGCTATCCCTGCAGACATCCCATCTTTCTTCACATACATAATTCTTGTGGAATGGAATGAGAACAACCAATCAAAACATGGACGCCACATAACGCATACAATTTAAGTAGAAGTACCGGAGAGAAAAAGCATATGGAGAAAGCTCAGTCATCCAAAACCAACAACTTGATTATCAGAAGGGAACAAAACTACATTATCCATAGCTGAGTAGGTAGGCAAAACCTCAACATGTTTGCAGTCGCCAAAACCAGAGTATTCAATCAAACCCCAAATTTAAAAGCATAATATCCCAATGAAGAAACAAAAAACCCAAAAGGCCATCTTTGCAGACCCCTACACAGCTCCTCTCTTTTGGCTCACACGAAGCTCATTTCTCAGACGAGTGGAAGCCTCTCTTCTTTCCGAAGCCAACAACTACACAGCACCAGAATTTGACAAAGACAATAACTTATAATTAATTAACCAAGCATTAAGAAAATGCACAGAACCAACGCCAGAAAGGCGAAGACGGCGACGAACAGAGCGAGTGGCGTGTGAAGGCCGAGAGGGCTCGGGACCCAGCAGTTGCAAACTTCTTCGGCTTCAGTGGCGACGCACCCAATCCCGAAATCAAAACCGAGCCTCGCGCGGTTTCTATCGCCGGCGCTGGAAAAGCGACGACGGCGACAAACGAAGCGAGCGGCATGTGAGGGCAGAGAGGCTCGGGACCTAGTAGTCGCAAGCTTTTTCCGCTTCCGCTTCAACCCAAAATCACAACCGAGTCAGTCACGGTTTTTAGAGCCGGCGCTGGAAAGGCGACGACAGTGACGACGGTGAAGTTGAACCCGAGCTCTGGTCCATTGTTCCAACCGCTCGTCCGCAGCGTCAACTGTAGATGCCGTCAAACAATGAATCCGACAGGTGAGAGAGATGGAGGAAGTGAAGGCCATGGAGGTGTAGGCGGATTTACATGTGCATGGAAGAAGAAGACGCTGTTGATGTTCCGACTACTGGAAATGGCGAGATGTTACGCAGAGAGAGGGGGGGAGGGGGATAAAGGAACGGCGGGCTCGGTAGCGTTTTTTCTCTTTCCGCCATAGTGGACGCCATTAAGGTTCCCAAGAGACCGACGCGAGCGTGGGTTGGGGGGGGGGGAGAGAGGAGTTGGCGGATGAATCGTAGCTGTCGATGAGGCTCCGAAGGTGATGGAGGCGAAGGAGCTCGGGACCCAGCAGCTGCGAACGAGTAGGGGTCTTTGGGGAAGCAATGTGCCAAAGGGCAGATCTAAGTAGCATTTGTGACCGACGGGGGCATTGAGGAAGGGGAAGGCGCAGGGGGAGGCGGAGGGGGAGAGGGAGGCGGTCGGGCGTGCCGGAGAAAGATGAGAGAAGATGGCTTCTTTTTTTCCTCTTGACCCGACGAAGGATAAGGCTTGCTTGAAAATTGAAACGAGGAGAGAGATTTTGAGCGGCAAGAGCATTAACTATTGCTTCTGCAGAGGCCCTTTTCAGTCGGCTGTCAGGGGAGAGAGAGAAAAAGAGACCCTCCGACTTTTTACTTTCCTATTTTCCAGCTGGTCCAAGTCCAACGACACATGTCGACTTGTTATTGGATCCACCTAGGCTTGCGCGTGCCACGTAGGACAATTATGTGGTGATTGCTAACCACTGAATATTTTCTCTGTAAGGGGAGAGAGTGTGAGAGAGCTCAAAGGGCTGTTTTTGTGGGTTTTTCTCCATTCTTTTGCAGAGTACTCGCAAAAATATTTTCACTAAGTCTAAACATAATAAAAGTCTAAGTTAGCAATCCGCACAGGCATTTTAACTTAATTTACCGAGATTTCAAAGAGTTACCAAACAAATAAAAAAATTGAAAGCTGACTAGCATGGTAAAAAAGTGGGGTTGTACAAAAGAAAAAATGTTCAATCAAATAAATTCAATATACTTAAATTTTTAATATAAAATTCATTTTTAGTTAGTCACTTGATGATCCTTATTTCAATTATTGAATTAACTTTGCATAACTTGGTCCGCAATGGCTTTAAGCTATGTAAATTAGGTATTCAATGACAATTGTATTTATTTTGTTTATTAAAGAGTATTTTCATTCAAGATTGCAAGTTTGAAAAATGTTTAATCATAGAAGTGTTGTTAATAGAAATCCAATATTTATTTTGTCTTATAATAAAAATGTTTAAACTCTTCTTTCTAAATTTTATGTAAAGATATTTTATGTTGATAAAGTTTTTAATAAGTACCTTTTTTCTATTTTTTTATTTGATTTATTGAATTCCACTTGGTGGGACCCACCAAATGGGATCCGCAGGAATTCGATTTCCTTGAGAAAATTTGTGGTGTAGGCAGCACCGTCACTCTCCAAGGAGTAATGGTGCCATCACCTTCCCATTTCCCAAAATCCATATTCAGATTCAGCTAACCTCCACAAAAGAAGTATCTCGATTAAATATAGAATACACCGTTAGTGTAAAAAAATATTTTTATTTTACATTAGTTGCTTTACGCATCATTGATTTGAGAGAGTAAGTAGTTATGACCCTCAAATTAAAGATGGATAAGGCCGATTATTTGTAATTTTCATTATGTTGATTATATAAGCTTTATTTTTTTTCTTAATTTCTCTGATAATAATAACCTGTGAAGTTTTTTGTGATCCGTCACCGTGAGATGAACAAGTAGATAATCGCGTAAATTATGACGAATATGGTGAATTTTGATTTCGAGCATTTATTCTGTGGTATTCAAGCGGGTGAGTGGGATTTGTTGGGGTATTCGAGGAGCTTTTTTCAGAGAGTCTTAGCAAACTTTCCACGTCGTTCCGACGAAAATGGTCTTTCTTCTTTACGCGTTTGTCTTTAATTTACTGCTCTCTATTTCAAGCTTAATAACTTTTCGAGTTAAACCTATGGTCTTTTTCCTTAACTCTTTTTAACTTTATTTTAGATCAAGATCTTGATTCAGGATGGATTGGTGATTCCTACCAACTCGGTTAGTCAGGAAGCATTAATCATTAGGCTACATTTGATCGTTTGGATTTCTAATTATAATTTGATTATATAGAATATGATAGGTTATGAAATCTATGGGATTTTGATGTATCCTATCAATTATTTAGTGATTGCAGTAATAAAGTCGAATATATTTTTATTATATTATGTATATTATTTGGTATTAATGACATATTAGTAAAAATTTTATAGACGGAGATGGTAAAAATCTCTTGTGATACTTTTATTTTCCTCTCTTTTATTAATTAATTTGTTTTTTTTTGTTTTTTCTTCCTCTTCTCTAACGAAATTTTATTAAATAGTAGAGTGTACTAATATAACCACAATGCTAAAATATCTAAAATATATCATAAATATAAACATATATTTATATATTTATATTGAAATTATTTTATAAAATATAATTAAATTTAAATGTATGAAAATAAAAATAAGATGAAATGAAAATAACTAAATTGTCATTTTGAATTTCTTATATTAGAATTCGAATATTATTTTTATTGAGATATAATTTAAATTTTGTTAATTTAAAAAATTTATCCTTCCAGAAAATAACTATCTCTCGTGACACTCTTGTTTACTTTATTCTATTTTCCTCTCTTTTATTAATTAAATTCTTTTTTTATTTTTCCCATCCAATTGTACTCTAATAAAATTTTATCAAAATATTAAACTGTACTAATATACCTAAAATGCTAAACTACCTAAAATGTATAATAAATATAACTATGAATTTGTATTTATATATTGAAATTATTTTATAAAATATAATTAAATTCGAATATATAAATAAAAATAAGATGAAACAAAAATTACTAAATTGTTATTTTTTTTGTTATATTGAATTTCTTATATTATAATTAAAATATTAATTATATAGATATATAATCTTAATTTTGTTAATTTAAAAAGTCTGTTTTTTAAGAAAAATAACATTCATATTTGGATGGTATAAATCTTATCCACATTTATCCACCTTCCCCATGTAATAATTTTATCCGATCTATATTGCCTTTATATCCCTCTTTATTTTGTCTTGAGCAAACACCAAACACAGAATATGATAAATTTTGTTATATCCCAAATTTTATCCTGATTGTCAAATGTAGCCTTAGTATTTATATTATTTCTCTTCAAAGAAAAAGACATGATTGGCTGATTGAAGATATGAGGTGACTTCGGTTTTATGCTGCAACATTTTGTTAAAAGATTAGCTTTTTAATCGATTAATGGTTAATTCCCAATAAACAAAATCGGTGCACTCTCATAGGAATTTAGGAGAAGAATTGGATTCTTGCATGATGGACAGATTGTGGAGTCCAGCTTAATGGGATTTGAATTTTTTTCTAGCTCTCCTCTTTCAATTTTGAATCAAGATGTTGATTTAGGGACATTAATTAGCGTACATATTTATTTTATTTTACAAAATAAAAAGATAAATTAATTTTTTCAGGTCTTAGAGTGTTTGTTGGTCCTGTCCTTTTTTCAATTTGATTTTGGTGTCTTCTTGTAATCATTTTCAAAACAATCGTGAAGTATCTATATTAACGATATTATTAACAAATACTGAATTTTAAGAGAAATTAATACTTCATCCACATTCTGTCAAATCAAGACTTGACAGGTGAATAATATTTTGAGGGTGGATTAATAATACCGAGTCATGGCCATAGATGATTTACATAACAATTGTTTAAGGGTCAATTTTAATTGATTAATGGTTACTTCCCTATATATATATATATATATATATATATATATATATAAATATATAAATTACAGCTTCATTTCTTCAGGACAGTTGCTCTTTAAGCATTCTCCTTCTGTTTTATTCTATATTTTTCATTTGCTCTAGCTTATGGTAGCAATTCCAGTTTCTAAAAAGCTCATACGATCATAAACACAGTGATACTATACAAACGGTTTGCACGTATGTAGGCAAAAGCAATAAATTTAGGGTGAAACTGATCACCGTCGCCGTTCCTGTTAGCGAAGGCGTGTTGCTTCTCTCCCTTGCTTGCTGTTTCTGCCGGAGAAAAGCGACCAAGATGGGCGCGGCCATCCAAGGAGACCAAAACGGTACGAAATATGTACCCGTACCGTATACTTGGAGAGAATGATGAAACCGTATGTCTGGTGGATGTACTATGCTACACTTTTGGTGAAATGACCATCTCGTTTTTATTTTGCTGTGTAGGCCAAATTGAGATGACAGCCGAGTCCTTGCAGTACGATTTTGCCACCATACGAGACGCCACAAAAAATTTCTCTCCTAAAAAATTGGGCAAGGTGGATTTGGTGAAGTTTTCAAGGTGCCTTTGTTATTATACTCGAAAGATCTCTAGTGCATCTTTAATTTGGTAGTTTGGAGGGTTGTTATCAGAAGCTATTCATGGGTATTAAAACATCAAAATACTAATCTTTCAGGGTACGCTTTCTAATGGACAACAAATAGCCATGAAGAGATTGTCTCCAGGCTCAAAACAAGGTACCGAAGAATTTGAGAACAAAGTCCAACTGCTGCTGAAGCTTCAGCATTGAAACCTAATGCAACCATACTCAGGTACTGCTTGGAGGGTGAAGAAAAACTGCTTGTCTATTAGTTTATGCTGAATGGAAATCTCGAATACTTTTTATTAGGTATGTCACACTTCAATATATTCCTAAGCTATTGCTTTCCATGTTGAGACAAATATGTGATTAGCGTTGAATCATGTTGAGTATTTCACTATCTTTTGGAATCTAAAGATAATTCCTTGTTTGAGGTCCATTTATGAGGATTTATCAATTGAAGATACTCGCATCTCAATTATGCATATGTGCAGATCACGAAAGGAGCAAGCAATTAAATTGGCCGACACGTTACAAAATAGCATGTGGAATTGCTAGAGGAATGCTCTATTTACATGAGGACTCTCGACTTCAGATCATCCATCGTGATCTAAAAGCAAGCAATATCTTGTTGGATAATGAAATGAACCTAAAGATTTCAGATTTTGGCCTAATAAGAATTTTCCGAGACGATCAATCACGGGCAAACACCAATCAAGTTGTGGGGACTCCGTAAGTACTGTTATGCCTTCTTCTCAACCTCTTTATGCTTATATATGGATATATTGCTTATATATGGTTATATTGCTGACGTCTCATGGACTGCAGTGGTTACATCGCATCTGAGTATGCACAACATTATCAATTCTCCCCGAACTCCGCCTATAGTTTCGGTATCCTACTTCTCGAGCTCGTTATCAATGAGAAGAATGGTTATTTCTACCGAGACGGGGGCAGGGGTATTGTTATCCATGTAAGTTGCATAAATCACTCTATAACTCAAATTTGACATTGATAAATCCTTTTTGATGCATTGTTTCTAGGCCATGAAAAATTGGAGTGGCGGAGCGTCACTGGCGGTGTTAGATCAAGCCGTCGGAGAGACGTATTCAGAGGACGAAGTTCGTAAATGCCTCAAAATTGGTTTGGCGTGTGCTCAGGAAGATCCAAGTCTTAGACCCACGATGGCGGCCATAGTCCATGATTTGAGCGGTCCTGTCTCTCCTGAACTGCCCCAACAACCGGTCTTCTACAATATCATCGGCTAATGACATGGCGGTCGCCGAAGTTCAGGCCCAGCAGAAGGTGATATAAAAGGATCCTTGGCATTCCGCTGAGATCACTGACGGACAATGATCAAACGCCTATTTCCTTTATATATTCTTTCCTTCGGACTAATATGTTTTGGTCCACTAGACATGGAAGGCTGTTCATATATTTATAATATTTGTATGCTAGTATTATTGGATTGAGGGATATAAGTTCTTTCTTGTCTACCTATTTTCAAGATATACAACAAGATATATCCGTCCTTACATAATCTGCAACGCTTTATTTCTGTCTCATGTATTAAAAATTGATGTCATGAACCGTGTTAGCTGGGTTCACTCCTATGTGGAGGAAGCCCAATGAATTGTAAGCCAAAAAAAAGGCTTGAGCCCGCATGATAAATTATATGGAGAAATAGGATTTCTCATTATCTAAGGAAGTTGTAGCCGCAAAAAGACGTAATAACAAGAGAAAAAGAGAGAGCAGAAAATCTGGGGGTTGAGGCAATACTTGATTTACATCAAGCTGGCATCGGAGGTTGATTCATCGTCCGATTGAGCTGAAATTTTGTCAGCATGTTCGTAGCGCAATTTTCTCAAATCTGAACGGTTTGATTTTCATTTGAAGCTATCTACATTAGGTTTTTCGTGGATTGATCAAAACCTGCGTTTTTAGTTAGATTTATCATTGATCTCTTGTGAAATTCATGTGTATTGCCAATAATTATGTTCTTGAGATCTTTGCTGCTATGTACCTCTAGTATTTGCTAGAGAAGAACATTGTTCACCCAATTTCGTTGATAGTGAAGAATTTTTGGTGGACTTCGATCCCGCGATTTTTGATCTCCTCACATCAAGAAGGTTTTCCTCATAAAAAACATCGTCTTGTGTCAACGTGCTTGGATTTTATTATACTATATCGATTCATATTAGGTTTACACAAGATGGAATATTATTTTATTTCGCTGCGTTAATTCGATATTGTTCGAATTGTTACTATTCTCCCGTCAGAGTGGTATCGGAGCATTTGGTTATTACTTGATTTTTCAGCTTTGTGTTAAACAATGGAAACGAATACAAGTAAAATTGTTACATTGAATGGTTCGAATGATCATATTTGGAAAGGGAAAATGGAAGACCTTTTATATGTGAAAGATTTTTATTTACCCATATTTGTCAAGGAGAAACCAGAGAATAAAACTGATGATGAATGATCTATATTTCATCATCAAGTGTGTGGTTATATTAAGTAGTGGGTGGATGATAATGTTTTGAACCATATTATTGAGGAAACACATGAACGCAAATGTGATAAGCTCGAACAGTTATATGCTCAAAAGACTGGGAATAATAAGTTATTTTTAATAAAGCATATGATGGCTATGAGATATCAAGATGGTACTCATTCAACTGATCATTTAAATTCTTTTCAAGGAATTATAAATCAGTTGGCTGTGATGGGAATCAAGTTTGATGATGAGATACAAGCACTATGGTTGCTTGATATTTTGCCGGACTCTTGGGAGACATTCCAAACATCTTCGTCTAACTCTGCCCCGGATGGTACGATTACGATGGATTTGGCCAAGAGTAGTATTTTGAATGAAGAGATGAGAAGGAAGACACAAGGATTGTCCTCTTCACATTTTGATCCCTTGGTTGTTGAGAAAAGGGGAAGAAGTGAGTCTCGCGGTCCGAAAAATAGAGATAAAAGTCGAGATAAAAGCAGAGGTAAGTATAATAAATTTGCTAATGTTGAGTGTCATTATTGTCATCAGAAGGGACATATTCAGAGGTTTTGTTGCCAGTTAAAAAGAGAAAAACAAAAGGAGAAAGGTAAATAGAAGAAAAGTGATAACGACAGTGATGACAATCGTGTTGCTACACTTAAATAAGACTTTCTTATTATTTTTTATGGTGACGTGGTGAATTTTGTATCTCATGAGACCAGTTGGATGATTGATAGTGATGTATTTGTTCATGCTACGTCTCGTAGGGATGTCTTTATATCATACAGGTCAGGTGACTTCGAATCTGTGAAGATGGGAAACAATGGACTAGCTCAAGCTGTAAGCATCGGTGATATGTGCCTAGAAACCAACAATGGCACAAGATTAGTATTGAATAATGTTAAAAATATACCTAATATCCGCTTGAATTTGATTTCTACAGGCAAGTTGGATGATGAGGGGTATTGCAGCACCTTTAGTAATGGTCGATGGAAACTCACCAAAGGTTCTCTTATTGTGGCTAGAGGTGAAAAATATTCTTTGTTGTACATTATGCAGGCAAAGTTGTCCACGGACAAAATTAATGCAATAGATAGAGAAGATGTAGCTGAGTCGTGGCATAAGAGGCTCGGTCACATTAGTGAGAAGGATTTGTCAATATTGGCCAAGAAGAAACTCCTTTCAGGATTGAAAAGTTCAGCACTAAAGAAGTGTGCTCATTGTTTAGCAGAAAAACATAACGGAGTTGCATTTAAAAGCTCCTCTCCTTTAAGAAAGTCAGGTATACTAGATTTAGTGCATTCTAATGTTTGCGGTCCTATGAAAACAAAATCAATTGGTGGATCTCTTTATTTTATTACCTTCATAAATGATTTTTCAAGGAAAAATTGGATTCATACCTTGAAAACTAAATATCAAGTGTTAGATGCTTTTAGGCAATTTCAGGTTTCAATTGAGAGACAAACTGGAAAGAAATTGAAATGCATCAAAACTGATAACATGGGAGAGTATATTGGACCTTTTGATGAATATTGCAAACAACAAGGTATTCGACATCAAAAGACACCTCCCAAGACACCTCAGTTAAATGTCTTAGCTGAGAGAATGAACAGAACACTGGTTGAAAGGGTAAGATGCTTACTTTCACAGTCAAAGCTACCTGGATCTTTTTGGGGTGAGGCTTTAAGTACAGTTGTGCATGTATTAAATCTTACTCCATGCATTTCTTTAGAGTTTGATGTTCCTAACAGAGTTTGGACATGCAAAGATATTTCTTATGATTATTTGTGTGTCTTTGGGTGCAAAGCATTTGTTCATATTCCCAAAGATAAGAGGTATAAACTTGATGTGAAAACACAATAGTGCATATTTATTGGCTATGGACATGATATGCTTGGCTACAAATTTTATGATCCAGTTGAAAAAAAAATTGTAAAAAGTAGAGACGTTGTGTTTATGGAAGATCAAATAATAGAGGATATTAAAAAAGCAAAGATGATTTCAGCACCACAGGTCAGTGATAATTTGATTAATTAGGATCTAGTTTGTCACGCTCCGAACCTTGAGCACACCGACATCCCACTATGGTCATGCAAATGCGACATTCCCATGTAGTGTTGCAGACCCCATTCATTTATTATTGCGCAATCGGAACATATTATAAAACCCCTGACAATGAAATACGTGATAGAAAAGCATGGAGCAAAATTACAGCATAATACTTTCATAATTCAATAGAATTACAAATAGAGGTCTACGACCAAAAGTCTACAAAAGACCAGCTCTTAAAAATGAACTGTCCTACGACCTACAAGTCGGACACGTTCTCCAATCCTTATGACTTCACCTCTGCAACTCCTCAAGACCAACCAAAGCTAATAGGCCGTTTCGTTTACCAGGGACCTGAAATTTTAATCCCAGAACTGAGATGAGACATTGTCTCAGCAAGTTCAACCCTCTAAACCCCTACTAGAGAGCAAATATGCTCAAGGGTGGCCTAGCCACATCACACAGAGAACTTAGCTCGCCTCACTTCCTTCTTGCAGGTTAACATAATTCAAATCACTCAATCACAGGTAGTAATAGGAACTTAAATAACCGAAACGCCACCAATATCATTTCAAATGACCACATGAGTCCGGATTATAAGACCAAATCGTTATGACATGTCTCATATCATGCCACAAGATTCCGTCCCATAATCTGACCCATCAATAACACTCAGCATGCGTTCCAATTGATATTCACTACCACACAAAGGCATAACCTACTCGCAGTTCGACTATCTACTCACATTAATGCTAGGCATCGCCTCCCCCCATGGAGCGCAGCTTCGTCATTACGTCGACAGCATTCCCAAAGGAGCATGGGTCCAGTTGGCCTAGCCTCTACTACAATTCGAAACACGTCACTCTGTTGACGACGTCTCTAAAGGAATAAAGGTCCAGTTGGCATAGTCACTATTGCGATCGAGTCTTTCAACCAGCACACGACAATTCAATATTGGCCCCCGGACACTTTGCATTTCGCTCAATGCTCCGATTAAAATAGTAGTCCTAGCCTCTTTCTTTCGTATTAAAACATTCGAGAAAGTAGTCGTGCGTGGACACACATCACTTTGAACCAAAAACCACTACATTCCTTTTTCAAACCCCACTATTTAATATAATACTAAAAATCCATTTTTTGCATCAAAACCCGACACTTGGGTTTTTATGAATAAAATCCATATTTATCACAATCAACACTCATTTTGCCACATCCATTCATCAAATTCAAATTCTAAATGCACAGCAGCGATTAGTACGAATTATGGGAAAATAAGGTCCCGAAATAATTTTCGAAATTTATTAAATAATTAATTTTATTCCGAAAATTAATTAAATAATAATATCCATATTTTTCACAATCCATACTCAATTTATAATATCCAATCATTAATTTCAAATTCTGAATACACAACAACGATCAGCGCGAAATTATGAGAAAATAAGATCTTGACGAAATTTTCTGAATTTAATAAATAATTAAATTTATTCCGAAAATAATTAAATAATAATATTTTAGTAATTTCGAATAGATATATATTATTACATAATTTAATAATTTCGGAATACTTAAATAAATCAAAACAAATTCCTTTAAGTCACATCAAAGCTTATATTAATATAAACATTCACTTAGCCTTAAATTAAACACACTTTAAGTTAATCAAGCACCTTAATATAATCTACACTTAAATAAATTAAACTAACCACCTAATAACATTTAACATAAACTAAACCTCTCTAAGCATAATTATCCCTCTAAGAGAAATTTAGTGAGCTAAACTCACTGGATTAGCGACCCGAGCAGACCAAAATGATGGGGACGCCGAGAGGAACAACTTTCCTCAAAGCAGGCCAAGCATCCGAACTTGGGAAGACGGCCAAAACGGGCCAAAACTGAGCTGTCATACCCATTTCTGCAGTTGCTGTCGTGTGAGTTGGAGCGGACGGCCATGGCTGCTCCAGCTTCTTCTCTGCATTTTCTGGTCTTCGCACAATGGAGATGAAAGAGAGAGGCGACGGAAGAGAGGGAGGGAGGAGAGAGAAGGAAGGGAGCCATTTCTTTTCTTTTTCTCTTTCTTTAATCCAACAAAATGGCCCACCATGATATCATCAAGTGATGTCATACTCCACCAACTTCAAATCTCCCACAACAATATGCAATGGGTCAAATTCCATCCTTTGTCGTGACACACGAATTCTTAAACTTTGTACATCACATTCTTCAATTCTTTTCTAATTGAACCAATTTAAAGTACGTAAAATTAATCCAATGTCACCATCATTCAATTCACATATTTACTTGACCAAAGTACTATCTTGATCTCAAAAATACCACCAAAAGTGGGCCTACCAATTTTCCGAACCCAATTTAACCATACCTTGATTATTTTGCTGAAAAACTCGACTTGCATGAAAAATCTTCCAAAGATGAGTCAATGATCCTAAAATGATTTGTGACACATCCGAACTTCCAATTTCTAAATTCGATATCAGTTCACGGTTAATTTCATTTTGGCACAATATTAACGCGTCTTAATCTACCGAGTAGCTTTTATAAATTTTCATGCATTTGACTTGTGGTCGATCAAGCCACAATGTACATTTTTGACACATTGGTGACTCTCGGTTGTTGGGGGTAATCTGAAGGTTTCAAATACGGACACAAGGTACCCAATCGACAAAAAAGTCGGTCTAGTGCCAATCGACAAGAATTGTGCGATCTGGTGGAATCACCCACACTTAATCACATGCCTCTGTCGAGTCAACCTATCTCCGATCTCTAATCGATTTTTAATTGTGCCGTAATGACCCTTGTAGATTATTTCAGTCAAAAGGTTGCTTCCTGATCAAATTCTCGAGTCTGACGCATTAGAATCTCTTAACGACGTCATCTGATAGACTAGTTTTCACATGAGTGGCCGAGTCAAGGAAAAGAACTATATGCGTGCCAACGAAATACCTGTCTCAATTTATTGAAAATATAATTAAAAAATTGGAATGTCACAACTCTTCCCATCTTATAAAAATTTCGTCCTTGAAATTTAAACCATTACACATCTTAAGCAAAGGTGGAGGTACAATTGTCTCATCGAATTTTTGGTTTCCCAAGTTGCTCATTCAGTGCCAGTGCTGCCAGATCATTGCTATCTTGTCCAAACTACTTCGAATCCAAAATACTAAACACTTGCCCACTTAAAATTCCAAAGGTCTTCAACATAAAATCTGCGAAGCTAAACTGGCGATTATGAGCGATCTCTAAATTGTCTCTAATAATTGCAACAGAATTACTGATTTCTGAACAAACTTTGGACCTGCGATTCTCTAATCTCTGATCTGCACTGATTAAAAAGAAACTATCTGACTGATCTACTAAAACTGGGAACCTCTGATCAAGATCTGATATAACTCTAACACTAATCTCGGCAACTGCAATCAGTGACTATTGTACTGACCCTGGCCTGTGATATTTCTTTCATTGACTTCATCTCAGCAATTGAAATTCTGCACTCTCTGCTATGCATTCTTAAGAAAGAACCATCTGAAAACTCTGCCAACTTGGAACTTCTGATCTAGATTTGAAATACAATTCATCCCCGGCACTCCATGCAGATGATTTATATGATATACACACACTTCGGTATACTTATTCTAATCGAGATCTTTTCGTGCTGTACTAAGGTGAGTTGACTTTGTTCATCTGTCGACCACAACCCCATAAGGAATCAATACTCTTCCTGACTCCTTAATAATCTGTCATAACATTCCATCATGCTAGACTTCCATTCCCACACATGACTCTCTCAAGTGCTTGAAAAAGCTTTCCTAGCTTACATTACCAAATTGTCACTTACTGATACATCCAACACTTACAACTTATTCAGCGATATCTATCTTCATACCGATCTACCAATCCCGATGATGTAGATTCTGACTCATCTTCGTACTGTCTAGACAACACTAAAATTGCTATGATGAGCTTCCCATGAGATCTCTTCTTTAATCTTAGCATCGTCAATTACACACAATCATCCTCAGAACCTTAGCGTTTTGTCTTCAGAAATCTGAAAATCAACCTCTCTCATCTGCATTCTTTTATAGAGTTTTTTGAATTTATGAATCTGTCCACTAAAGCATTTTGATTCTGATATGTACTCTTGGCTCAATTCTGAGGGTGGTAATAAGAGTCAAAAGGTGGCCTACCATAGATTTGGAAATCGAATTTCGAACTTTCTCAAATAAGATCCAATCATTGAGTACCAACTGTGCCACTAAGGACTCCGGACTCAGTGTATCTATAACTTTGTTCACCTTTCCAGAGTGATACAAAATATCATAGTCATTGTCGCAACCTAAAATTTTCAGGGGCAATCCTAAAGTTTAGGTTAATGGATTACTAAGTCTGAAGACTTGGCGCAGACCCTCCCAAGTCCTACCAAGCGTGACTTGAAATTATTCTATTTAAACATGCAATTCTATTCGGAGCCGCCACTAACCAATTAAGGCCGGTTAGAAACCCAAGTAAAGTATGGGAGAATACTTTACTATTGCGAACCAGAGATTCAATAGGTCCGGGGACATGGTTACGCTAGATTAGTCTAACGCCCTTTCGGTACATTTTATTTTAATTTTAAAAATATTCTGCAGGCAATGTTGATTAATTTAAACCTAAGCTACTAACATGCAAATGGTGGTCATGCGGGTCCGCAATCAATAAAATAACATTCAAATAAAAAATGCCAATATAAATGCATGTCCTAAACATGATTCCTAAATGACATGACACCTAATCTTTTTCTTTTTCTTTTTAAAAAAATTAATTATATGCAATCTTAATCTAAATTTAATATGCATGGATCTTACTTTAATGATATGTGAGATGCAATTCATATGGTATGACTTAAACTTATTACTATATGTATGCAATCTAATTTATATAATCCTAAATATGCATGTGCTACGATATGGGATGGATGATGTGGTAATTCTATGTGCATGTTCTTTTTATGATTTTTTATGATTATTTTTCATACATATATGCAACCTACATTAAACAATGATGACATGAAATATGATTAATTATTAACCTATTAACTAACCAAGGTAACGATCTTTAGTTTTTTTGTTCTTTCTTTTTTAATGACATAATATTTTTTATTGAAAAGAAAGTAATTTAATGGTGCAATGATCATCTTTTAGCATTTTATTTTTTATTAAAAAAAACTATAACTCATATGGCATGCATCACATTTTTTTCCTCTTTTTGTTTTATTAAATGAAAATTGACTTAATCTAAAAATATCTAGGTGTGTTGCTTTAATATGAAATGTGCATGGACCTAAGTACCTAAGTTCTAGATATGATAATATTTTACTAATAAACAAATTCTAATTAAACTTATTATGCAAATTAACTAACATGTACCTGATATATTTTGGATTTGTTTTTTATTGAAATTCGGAATTAATAAAAAAACTAATTAGACTAACTAAAGTGAATGATATTCTAATTTATTTTAGGAATCAATTTAACCAAAACTATATCTTATCTTAAAAGCTATATATATCAAAAAAATCAATACATGCCAACATTATTTAAAATTAGCCCTAACAAAAATCACCCATCTAAAAGTATAATGTAAAAATCATAATCCTATAAATGCAATTCTAATTTACTAAACCTAAATGCTCTAATGCAATATTTAGATTTTTATGTACTTCTTGATTTTTTTTTTCAATCTTTCCAAAATGAAGATAAGAATTAAAATAACCGAAAAAATAATCCGTTGTCTCGCGGATTAAATTAACAATCATTTTAACTCTATAATAACTTAATGATTGAAATATTATCAAAATTCCTAAATATTAAAGTAATTAAAAAAATGACCCGACGTCTTACGGGTCAAATTAATAATTACCATAATTTGGGATAAAATAATGCCTACAAGATTTATAAAAATAAAATCACATATCAATATTCTAAATTGAACAATAATAACAAAACAAAATAAGATAAAAGTTAGTGAAAAGTAAGAATAAAAATTAAAAATTAAACTACCTAAGGGAAGGTTAAAACAGCAACGTGGTGATCCGCGAGGGTCCCGTGAGGGGCGGTGGCAAGCGTCGGAGCTCTGGCAAGGGTGGACCGGCAGCGTTAGCAACCCGACAATAGGGGGCTTCGCTCGGATAGAGGGCAAGAGTGGCGACAAGCTTCTGTGGCGTTGGTGGTGTAGGTGGCCAGCAAAGGGGCTCACGGGTTCGGAGCTCCAGAGAGGCGCAGTGACCAGCGACAGCTAAGATCGAACAACAGGGGAGGCCGGAACAGAGCAGGGGCATTGGAGCAAAGACGTCGGAGTAGAGGCGGGTCTTCATCGCGGCGTGGAGTCCAGCGGCTTGATCGGCGAGGAGGGCTGGCGCAGTCGTCGAGGCTGAGGCGCCGAGTGCAACGACGGGCGAGCAGAGAGCGATGCGCCGCGCGGGGGTGCAGTGCGGAGGTGCGGTGGCAGGCAGTGCAGCAGTAACCAGATCAGTAAGTTGCAGGGAGCGTCGGTGCGCGAGGTGCGCACGTCAGGTCGTCTTGGTGAGTTTTGTGGGGTGACCGGCGAAGCGGCTGTGGCGAGAGCAGTGGTGCCGGCACGGCAGAGCGGTAGGTAGTGGACGAGCCCACCGGGGAAGAAGAACAGTGTTCTTCTCCCTTTTTTTTTTTTCTTTTCTCCTGTCACTCTCACGTCACTTCTCTGAGTTTTCTCTGCTCTCTTTCTGTACACTTTTTCTTTTTACTTTTCTTCTTCTTCCCTCAAGAACCGAAGCCCATTTTCAGTTTTTACCTCTTTTGACTTTTTTCTCTTCTTCTTCTTCAGTTTTTCCTTTTTTCCTTTGACCCCTAAACCGAAGTCTCAGCTTCTCTTTTATAGAAGAAAAACTTGAAATTGTTGAAGATCCGGCGATATTCACTCAACCTCTTCAACAAAGAAATGGCTCCAAAATCCGGCTATTGAATTATTTTGAATTCAATTTTTTTTTTCAAAATTTCCCTCTACAACCAAATGCTATATTATTATTTTCTAAAAAATAAATTAAATTTTAAAATAGGTGTCAACAGTTGCCCCTCTTTGAAGGGAAGCTCGTAGAGGTTTCCTTCAAAGATAAATGACACATAAATTTAGACTATGCGGAATGAATGCAAAATGAATATGAAATGCATATGCAAATGTTAATTGTAATGACTTTTTTTTTTTAAATGGACTCAAATAAATGCAAGGTCATGCAATAAAGAATGCCATGTAAATGCAATGATTTGGTCAAGAACATATATTTCAATGTGTCCACGCTCAATGAAATGCAAATGCAAAGAAGAACACGCACCTGTCATACTTATCTGGAGATTCAGAAAAGTATTATTAAGTGTGAAATGACTCCTATGAGACCTGACAAACATCTGGAAATCTCTTCAGATAATTGAAAGGCTCAAAGTCTTTAGAGATCTGGAACTCTCATTAGATCCCAAGCACCTGGAAATTGCATCAAGTACTTAAAATTTTAAAAATCTAATTTTTATGTCAGACATTTGAAGGCATTTACTGAACATCTGGAAATCACATTAGATGCTTGAAAAGACAAATACTTGGAAATCACATCAAGTATTTAAAGGTTCAAATATGTGGAATTCAAACTAGACATTTGAAAACATTTTATAAATGGGTACTTGGAATTCTCATCAAGCACCAAGATGACTAAACAAACTCAGGGTTTCAAAGACAAATCCTTTGGTCTTTGAGGAAAAATTCATTTCATTTTTTTTTTTAAAAAGAAAGTCCATACATGATGGCTTTTTCAAACTTCCACCAGAAAAAATTATCAAGACAATTTTCACTAAACTGTGAATTTCTTGATCATGCTAAACGAGACACTTTTGGTGTAAAAAAGGCTTTTTCACTCGCTCTCATTTAGGAGGGGTTATTTGTCCCGACCATTGATGTGGGAATATATCACTCAATCTTATTATCATCTTGTCGACAAGAGTTCAAATTTTCTTGCAATCAGTACGACCTTACCAATCTGAGAGGTCTTTGACAAGGATTGTAATGTGGATTTGGTCAATGGCTTAACAAAGGGACTCTTTGAGTCAAGGCTATTGAAAAAAAAATTCTGTAATCATCTCCGGGTTTACAAGTCAAGAACCCTGCAAAATGAGAAAGAAATAATCTTGCTCGCACTTCTTCGAGCAATGCTCAAAACATATGAATTCCTATGTTAATTCAAGTGCCCTAATCTGAAGAGACTTCGTAAGGGACGTAACATAGGCTTGGTTGAAAGGATCGTTAGGCTCAAAGATGTGTGTAATGGGTAAGAGTTGGTGATCATCTTGACATTACCACTAGTTTTCTTTGCCACTGATTGTCTTCTTGACAAATTTCTTTATTGGCTCAAGAGTTTATCACTGATGCCAATGATTATTCAACTGGAGATCTTTTCTCAACATTTTTTCTTTTAAAATCATTTTCTTTGATGATGGGTATCAATCAGGCACACCACTTTTTTTCATGCCCCCCAATTCATCAGTCATTTCTTTCTTCTTTTCATAGGCATTGGCCTTGCTTTTACCAGGCACACTGCTTTTTCATGCCCCTTAGTTCTATTTTGATTTCAGTTCTTGCGCACAATGCGTGTGTCAAGTATACTTTAAATGACACTCTAACCTTCAAAGGTCTTCATCTACCTCTTGCCTTGCCCCAGTGTGGAGGATAATCACCAACTGGGTTTAAAGAAATGAAATTGCAGGCTCAAGTGGGCTATGCAAAGGATATAAGTGTGTAGGATAGTGAAAGAAACGCTCTTCGTCATCCTAAGGCACTTAAATTACCACATGAATTTAATGTAATAACATGACTTGAAGATTGATGCAAGTGAGAGCAAGAAAATTTCCATTCATTTCTCTCTCCTTCAATGTCAACTTACCTCCATTTGCCCCGATATGAGGTGGTTCTTGATAGGGGTAGTATGAAAGAAGTTCTTCAAGTGTTTAGGCTCAAAGAAGGATTAAACAAGGGTTCATTGTAGAGAAATGAACTGCCCCTCATCATTTTAGTTGTTGTACTTCATGCAAGAAAACTCTTCATCTTGAAACACAAAATGTTTCCATACTCACCTCACACTCACAATGTATAGACAGGGGACTGTGTATGGGATTAAGCTTGCCTTTCACACCTCATTTAGCATGCTCAAGTAACTCGACATCTTTCACTGAATTATCCATTTTTAATAAATTTCAAGTAGAATTGACGAATTGCACATTATGTGAAAATATTCTGAAATGATAAAAATGCCATGCTCTATTCTTGCACATCAAAAGATAAAGTCAAAGATGTTAAGTGTCTGTGTCTTGCCCCTCTTTGCAAGGGAACTCATAGAGATTCCTTAAATGTGCGCAGAGATGCACCTGAAACATAAAGCAAATAATTAAATGAAACAAACATGGTAAATTAGATGCATGCTAGAAGATGATTTTATTTTGAAAATTTTTTTAAGGGAACATGAAGAAGCCCAGCCTTCAGAATTAGCTCCTTGCCGTTTTCTTTTGGGTAGGATTTCATCACAGGGCTAGTTGGTATACTTCAACATGCCCTTAAAACACGAAAATCTCCATGTATTTTATTGGATGAAAAGCAAATTACATTACTGAAATGAGGGAAATCCTAGAATTGAAAATGCAAATATGCAAATACGGAAAGCGATAAAGACTCCTGCGCAGAGGAGTGTCCTACTCTCGAGCTTCGTCAATGGCAAACAATTTAGTCATTCCTTCGAATGCGTCATCAGAGCTCTCAATCTTTGGAGGTGCGGGATCATCTATGCCACCCCATCCATCTGGGATGATATCCCGTGGGTCGAAATAGGAGCTGGGAGGAGCCGAATACTTTACATAGGAATTGAATTTCCCACTTGGTTGCCCCAGGGTGTCCATCACTTCTACTTCCTCATGCATCATCTGAAACATGGTGGGCTCAGCATCAAAACCGAAAATGGTATTCACAGCTTCTGTGTGGCATCCCAGAAATTCAAAGCCAAGCCTTAAGGTGTGTTAAAGTCTTTAATTAGGTGACAAAATTTCCATGGCTTATGATTTAGCCATTAGTCTTTTAATTTGATGATTTGTGCTTGTGATTGTGGAAATTTAAAATTTAATAGATCAATAATTTGTGCTTGGCCATATGATTCATAAATTAAATTTCAATAATTAAAATGTCCCAAGACTTTGGCCGAGATGAAAAATTGGAATTCAAAAATATTTATAGGAGAATTAAAAAAAAAAAAGGGGTTAATTCTTGGAATGGGCCTTGGACCCATTGGCCTAAAGCTTGGTGGGCCAAGGTAGTCGGCCCATTAGAGCCAAAGAAGGCTGTCGACCAGCCCAAGGAGGAGTGGCCGGATGGCCCAACTCCAAAGCCCAAGCCCAATCAAGTTTAAAAATAAAAATGACAAGTGGCAAATGGCAAGAGCATGCATTGGTGGGTTTATAGGCAATCTCATGATTGCTAATCATGGGATTAGGGGAGTATAAAATGGATGAGGAGAGAGAGAGTGGCCGGTTCTTTCTTCATTTGGCCGAGAGAGAGTGCGAGAGAGAGAGAGAGAGATTTCGAGAGAGAAAGGGAGAAACCGAGAGGGGAAGGAGGCGGAGCCGAGGGGTGCCGCCGTTCGTTCGCCGTTCAATCGCCGTGTCCAGCCGCCGTTCGTCATCGCTTGTCCATCTTAGAGGCAAGTGGAGTCCGTAACTTCTCTTGCATGTTTGTTTTGGTGGTTGCATGTTCGATTTTAGGTGTGATTTGTGCGAAAAACCGAGGTAAGAGTTGGTTATTTTCAAGCCGTGTGACTGTTCTTGTTCGGTTTGTGGGAGTCAGTAGCTTGTTTGAGCTTGCATGCGTGTTTTGAGTCCGATTTTGGCTTCGATGTCTTCATGGAAGTTGTAGCTAACATCTTGTACTATAACATACTGAAATTTCGTGGAAAATTATGGAGAAATGGAGGGCTAAAGTTCCATTATACGGAGACCCTAGATCTGTGAAGTTTCCACTGACCTCTTGCTAGATTCTTGTTTGCATGTTGATTTCTGTTGAAGATTTGACTTCGATGTCTTCATGAAAGTTGTAGGTAACACCTTAAGCTACAACATACTTAAATTTTAAGCAAAAAGAACAAGTTTAGCTTGGTGAATCGGCTAGATCTTGGAAATGATGGTTCTGGTGAAGTATTCCGAGACACCCGAGACTTCATGGACTTAAATGGTGACTATAATTTGGTTATTTGACCTATATCTCTTCATGAAACTTGTAAAGGACACCTTGGTACATAACATACTAAAATTTCATAGGAAACGAAAGAGAATAGAGGGGTGAAATCTAAAAATTTCGGAGAAGTGTATTCTGGACGACGCGGTAGTGGTTCCAGAGGTTTAGTGGGGTTGTATAAATTAATCTAAAAAGAATTTGGCTTAGAGTTCTGCACTAGAAGTTCACGAAAATGTCTTGGCTATCACCTTGTAAAATTTTGTAATTTTTGGAGGCCGAATGGATATTTTAATTGAATTTATTCGGAAACTGTGCATTTGGTTTAAATCCGAGAATCATAGGATGTTTTGGGAAAATTGTGGAATTTGGTAAAAATTCGTATCGGCCATGAATTTTGCAAGTAAATATCATCCTATGGGTTTGTTTAATAATTTCTTGGATTTTTGTAATTTTGGGAATTTATTGATATTAAATAATAAAATAAATAAATAAATAAAATAGTAATAAAATAATAATAATAATAAAATGGATTTTTATTTGGCCATGGATTCAATTCTATTTGTGTGGCATATGTGTGATGAGGTCTTTGCACATGTATTGGATTGAGATGTATATGTGATAAAGTCTTGGTATGCGTATGACATGGTCCTTGTACATGTATTGAATTGAGATGTGTATGGGATAAAGTTTTGGCATGTGTATGACATATGAATTGAGATGCAAGTGTGAATTCCATGTCAAGTGTGATTTGTTTGATACCATGCCAATTGCCATGTTAAATTGAGATAAAGAAATGGTATGTGTGGATGATGGTAAATGAGGAAGTGGTTGTGGTGGAGGATGATGGCCGGAATGTATAGATGCATTGCCGGAATTCCCTGGGAGATTCAGGATGCCCGGAATGTGGGGGGCCGGAAGCCCTGTCGGAGGTTTCTGCTCGAAGGGAATGCCTCGCGATGCCAGGATTTGGGTGCGGGATGCCTAGCTAGAAGGGTAAAGGCCGGAAGCCCTGTCGGAGGTTTCTGCCCGGAGGGAATGCCTCGTGATGCTAGTTGAGATGCGAGATGCCCGGAATGTGGGGGGCCGGAAGCCCGGTGGCCATGGGATGGCTGAGTTTGCCGGGAGCCCTGTCGGAGGTTTCTGCCCAAAGGGTTGATAATGAGATTGATGAATGGGTGATGTGGTGATCAAAATTGAAAGATAAAGATGAAAATTAAACCATGATATGATATGCATGATGATATGCATGATGATGATGATGATGATGATGATATGTGATGTGATATGATGATCACCCATGATATGATATGCATGATATGATGATGATGACATGTGATGTGATATGATGATCACCCATGATATGATATGCATGATGATATCCATGATGATGATGATGATGATGATGATGATATGTGATGTGATATGATGATGCATGATAGTGTGTGCCTGGCTTCAAGGTAAGAAATGCCTGCAATGCATGTGTAATTTGCATGATGTATTGAGTTGTTATTGGATTTTCCTACCTGCTGAGTGGTTGTACTCACCCCTTTTGGGGATAACATTTCAGATTAGCCAGTATGCCACTTCTTGCCGTCATGCGGGGTACATTTTACGGGATACCATCCAATGTAGAGGTCGAGTGTGTTGAGATAGACTGTCCCTCTGTTCCCGGACTGACTTTTATCCGAGTACGTTGTCTAGTGATGTATGACGTGGGCCTGGCTGGAGGTCCTGTCATTCAGGAGTTCATTTCTGTGCACGTTCGTCGGGATGGAGCGATGCGAGGGATGTTGCCGCCACCACCGCCTGATGCACCGGGTTAGGTGTGAGACCTGCGCACGATGAGTAGGAGCTGGATCTCTTTTTGATGTAGATAGCCGACACTTATGATAGGGGTTATTGCACGTGTGATGTTGAGGGTCAAGGTTTCTTTTTTGAGGTTTTAGGCTGGACGTGGTTGAGTCCTAGCTTTTCCTTTTTGATGTACCGACCCAAGAGAAATCCCATCTTGAAAATATATATGTAAATAAAGTGTCGTGGTTTGTTTATAAAATTATGGTGATTAGTGGTGTGTATTTGTATCATGGATTGGTAGGGGGATAGATGGTGATGTTTAATTTGCTTCCGCTATGAGTCGCGTTGGGACCAATCGTTTAAAAAAAAATGTGTCTGCAAATTAGGACGCTTGTTCAAAAGAAAGAAAGGTAATAAAGTGTAACATTAGAGCTTGTGGCGATCGCTGAAGGGTTCGGGGTGCTACATTCTGGGTGGTCAGGGAGTGGGTTATTCTGGATGTTTGGCTGTGCATCCCGGAATGAGACCACATTGGCATCCAAAAGATTTTGGATTTTATGTTGCAGCGTATAGCAATTGCCAACAGAGCCCTACCTCTCCCATATGATAAGCACATGTCTTGGATGGATCATAGTTGGGGAATCGCTCGGGATTAGGTCGCTTAGGCTCTTTAGCGAGTAATCCTTTCTTCTAAAGGGTTGGCAAGATCTTGGACAATGGCTTAGGAAGAGGCGTAAATTGACGCCTGTAAGAGTTCTTCTGCTGGCCAAAGAATGGTCGTGCTCCTCCCTGATGGGTGTTCGGGGTAGGGCGAGGTGGTTGCACATAAGCTGCATTAACCTCCGCTACAAGTTCCTTATCCTTCTTGGTTGAGACTCTTCCATATGAGCTGGTTTGATCAGACGCCCATCCATCACGCAATGCTACTTCAATTCGCTCACCAACAGGGATTAGTTGATTGAATGACTCGGCAGTCGATCCCAGCATTCGATTTCGATACTCAGGCGGGAGTGTCTTCATGAACAAATCCATCAGCTCCTTTTCTGTTGGCTCTAGAGTTATCTGAGCAGCTACAGTCCTCCATCTTGTGACATATGCCTTGAAAGATTCCGTCATCTTCTTCTCAGTGCGAAGTAAATCTTATCGAGATGGAGTGACATCAATATTATACTTATATTGCTTGAAGAAGGCATCTGTCAAATCCTCCCAAGTCTCCAGCAGATTAATCTTCTTCATGATGTACCATTGCAACGCCAGTCCTGTCAAGCTTGCTTGAAATTGTTGAATCATCAAGGGGATGTTATTAACATATTGGGTCATCCTGACCACATAAGTCTGCAGATGGATCTTTGGGCAAGAGGTGCCATCATACTTTTCAAAGTCTGGCATTTTGAACTTCTTTGGCATCTTGATCTTTGCATAATGGGAGAGATTAGTTGGGACTTGGCTAAATGAACCCTGCAGCTGCTTGAGTTTCTCCTCAATTTTTATCAAGCGTTTTTCCTGTTCTGTCTTCGGTACAGCCGAGTGTATCACTTGTACCTCCTCATCAACAAAAATTTGAGGCACGTCAGTAATTTTCTCCTTGGAGGAATCATCAGAGGTAGATGGCCCAACTGTGGATGTATTTTTGCCTTTATCTCTCGGATCAGCTGTATTCTTGCCTTTATCTCTTGGATCAACCATAGGAGCCTGTTGTGGTAACACCACTTCAACTTGCAGAGCTAGTGGAGCAGTGTTTGCTTGGAGAGAATCAATTTGCTTAGAGAGCCGCTCAAGAACATTCATGACTTGTTCCATCTCCGATTCAAGGGTAGCAACGTGAGCTTGTTCAGCAACATGGGTTTGTTCGCTGTTATCAGCCATTGTTGCTCTAGAACGAGTACGGATTGGCGATCTTGGGTGAGCCGTGTTGTCACCTAATCAATGTAAAATAATGCAGTAAGTATCATAACAAATGAGATTGGTCCATGAAAACGGTCTAATCGCCTCATTTTATTTGGAATTTGAATAAAATTTTCTAACTAAGAATTGAAATTCAAGTCCCTAAACATTGAACTAAAGATTGAAAGCACTGAATTGAAATCAAGGTCTCTAAACATTGAACTAAGAAACAAAAACCAAAACATTTTATATATGCTTTCTGGAACCCAATGTCTTGCGAAGCTTTTTATTTTCAACTTCAATCATTTCCATTTTTCGCTCAAGATGCTCAATCAGTGCTTGCTGAATGGGCTTCTATGACACCCCTCGACGGCCCCCGATCCGTTAGGGTCGCCACAGTTCGCTCTACCTTTCACTTTCCCTATTAACATGTTAATCTGATACCATTTCAATTGCAGCGAGTCCATACAACTTGGGGGTCTACATTTTTCTTTTCTTTTTCTTTTTTTTTTCGATTGGTCCCTTGCGCAATTTATATGCGGAAGCACATCCAACAACTCCCTTCCCTATATTCAGAAAACGATGCACACTAACTAAACATTTTATATAAGTCAAAGCCGTACACTTTTATTTACATAACTTGATGGACATCATTAGTCGATACATCAAAATGCCATAGTCTTTCTATACTTGGCTATATTTCAAAAGATGACCGACATCTCTTCCAACAGTCGCATACTTTAGAGTCCATCGATTAGTGTCGGCGTCCAAAAGTTCTCTGTTTTGCTATCCTCCTTCTTACGATCATATCCAACCGCTCAATCCATCTACTAATCTGAAATGTTATTCCCCAAAAGGGGTGAGTACAACCACTCAGCAGGTAAATGAATCCATTAACAACTCGATGCATCATACAAATCATACATGCATTGCAGGCGTAACTTACCTTGCAGCCATGCGTAATACTATCATGCATCATCATGCCTTATCATCATGCATATCATATCATCATATGTCATCATCATAATCATCATCATGGCATCATTATATCATACATGTCATCCTTATCATGACATCATCACATCACATATTATCATCATCATCATGCATATCATCATGCATATCATACCATGAGTGATCATCATATCACATCACATATCATCATGCATATCATACCATGGGTGATCATCATATCATATCACATATCATCACCATCATCATGCATATCATCATGCATATCATACCATGGGTGATCATCATATCACATCACATATCATCACCATCATCATGCATATCATCATGCATATCATACCATGGGTGATCATCATATCACATCACATATCATCACCATCATCATGCATATCATCATGCATATCATACCATGGGTGATCATCATATCGCATCACATATCATCACCATCATCATGCATATCATACCATGGGTGATCATCATATCACATCATATATCATCACCATCATCATGCATATCATCATGCATATCATACCATATCATGCCATGAGTTAATTTTCATCTTTATCTTTAAATTTGATCACCACATCACCCTTCCTCGATTCATCAATTTCATCCCATATTTTACACTCGCATCCCATGCGAGAAAAACCTCCGGGCATGTATCCAAGATACAACTGGGCATCCGGCCCCCCACATTCCGGGCATCTCGCATCCCAACTAGCATCACGAGGAACCTCCGGGCATGTATCCAAGATACAACCGGACATCCGGCCTTTACCCTTCTAGCCGGGCATCTCGCACCCAAATCCTGGCATCGCGAGGCATTCCCTTCGGGCAAAGACCTCCGACAGGGCTTCCGGAATTATGTATCGACATACCACCAGGCCTCCCCTGGAATTACGTACCGTATACCACCGGACATCCCGACACTCCTGGGGAATCTCCGGAATTATGCCACTAGGCCATCGAGCATCATCATCCACCACAACCATTTCCTCATTTCCCATCATCCACATTTGCCAATATTTTAATCTCAAATTAACATGGCAATTGGCATGGTATCAAACAAATCACACTTGACATGGAATTCACACTTGCATCTCAATTCATATGTCATACACATGCCAAAACTTTATCCCATACACATCTCAATTCAATACATGTACAAGGACCATGTCATACGCATACCAAGACTTTATCATATATACATCTCAATCCAATTCATGTGCAAAGACCTCATCACACATATGCCACACAAATAGAATTGAATCCATGGCCAAATAAAAATCCATTTTATTTTATTATTATTTTATTACTATTTTATTACTATTTTATTTATTTATTTATTTTATTATTTAATATCAATAAATTCCCCAAAATTACAAAAATCCAAGAAATTATTAAACAAACCCATAGGATGATATTTACTTGCAAAATTCATGGCCAATATGAATTTTTACCAAATTCCACAATTTTCCCAAAACATCCTATGATTCTCGGATTTAAACCAAATGCACAGTTTCTGAATAAATTCAATTAAAATATCCATTCGGCCTCCACAAATTACGAAATTTTACAGGGTGATAGCCAAGACATTTTCGTGCATCTTTCATGCAGAATTTCAAGTAAAATTCCTTATAGATTATTCTATTCAACCTCACGAAGCTTCTGGAACCCTTACCGCATCGTCCAGAATACACTTCTCCGAAATTTTTAGATTTCACCCATCTATTCTCTTTCTTTTCCTCCAAAATTTGAGTATGTTATGTACCAAGGTGTCCTTTACAAGTTTCATGAAGAGATCTAGGTCAAATAACCAAATTATGGTCACCATTTAAGTCCATCAAGTCTCGGGTGTTTCGGAATACTTCACCAGAACCATCGTTTCCAAGATCTAGCCGATTCACCAAGCTACACTTGTTATTTTTTCTTAAAATTTGAGTATGTTGTAGCTTAAGGTGTTACCTACAACTTTTGTGCAGACATCTAAGTCAAATATTCAACAGAAATAAACATGCAAGCAAGAATCTAGCAAGAGGTCAGTGGAAACTTCACAGATCTAGGTCTCCGTATAACAAGGCTTTAACCCCTCAAATCTCCATCATTTTTCACGAAATTTCAGTATGTTATAGTAAAAGACGTTAGCTACAACTTTCATGGAGACATCAAATCCAAAATCGGACTCCAAACACACATGAAAGCTCGAACAAGCTACTGACTTCCACAAACCGAGCAAGAACAGTCACACGGCTTGAAAACAACCAACCCTCACCTCGGTTTTTCGCACAAATCACACCTAAAATCGAACATGCAACCACCAAAACAAACATGCAAGAGAAGTTACGGACTCCACTTGCCTCTAGGATGGACAAACGACGACGAACGGCGGGACACGGCGATCGGACGGCGAACGAACGGCGGCACCCCTCGGCTCTGCCTCCTTCCCCTCTCGGTTTCTCCCTTTCTCTCTCGAAATCTCTCTCTCTCTCGCACTCTCTCTCGGCCAAATGAAGAGAACCGGCCACTCTCTCTCTCCTCATCCCTTTTATACTCCCCTAGAGCCCATGATTAACAATCATGAGATTGCCTACAAACCCACCAATGCATGCCATTCCTTCATGCCACTTGTCAAATTGGGTTTTCTTTTTTTTTTTTAAATTTGATTTGGGTTTGGGCTTAGGCCCATCCGGCCACTCCCCTTGGGCTGGTCGAATCCTCTTCTTGGGCTCTAATGGGCCGACTAGCTTGGCCCACCAAGCTTTAGGCCAATGGGTCCAAGGCCCATTCGAATTTTAACCCTCTTTTTCCTTTTTTTTTTTGAATTTCTTTTATAAATATTTTAAACTTTAAATTTTCCACATGGGCAAAGTCTTATGACATTTCATTCATTGAAATTTAATTTATAAAGTGCACGGCCAAGCATAGATTATTAATTTATCCTATAGTCCTAAATTCAAAATTCATAAACACAAGCACAATAACACCTAGCCTTAAGAAAACTAATGGCTAACACATAGACCATAGGTAATTTCATAACCTAATTATAGGCTTTAATTTCTCTAGAGGATGACTTGAATTTTGGGATGCCACAACTTCTTAGTCACATCAAGGACCACTGGACGTAAGGCCTAGTCACATTGATCTAATTGGTCCAACCACATTTTGAGCTCTTTTTGGGAAAGGAAATAAATTGTACGTTGGTTTTCCCCATTGCACATAAAACAACATGGACCACGAAACCTATTGTCATGGACCAACAAAAATGCAAGTAAGTAAATTGCAGAAGTGAGAATTTAAACAACTTACTTTCACTGGGAATGGATGACAATCACATAGACACACGCATGAAATGTGAGGCTCGATTTCTGTCTAGATGGCTTAACAAAATGGAGCTAAGAGGATGATCTGACCGTTGCAGTCTCGCATTAACGTGTCAAGTCCTCCTAACCTCGGCTCAGTCGAATGGAATGTCTAATATCACGTAGTCTCGCGGATATAGACAAACATATTTGACACCATGAAGAACTTTCGGGGAAGAGAATGTCAACCTCTATATAGCAATTTCGCTTTAGAGGGGTATCATTCTCAACACCATCCTAAGAATCCTATCGCAGCCTAGGTCCGGTAGTAGGTTGTGTGTGCAATAGTGTAGTGCTAAAAACAATAAAACATACACAACAGTTTAATTGCAAACAATACTTCTATAGTTCAACCATTCATCCTTAACTCCAACCTGCAAAACAAGGGTTAGCAAAGACTACTCCCCTTATACCTCCCATCTGCAAAAACATTTAACACTTTTATGTTAGGAGCATACCTTGTTTCCATGCTGCCAAACAAAATATAAAAAAAAACAGGCCTATGTCCACTATGAGTTTTAACTCGGTCCCCAGCGGAGTCGCCAAGCTGTCGCGACCTAAAATTTTCACGAGCAATCCTAAAGTTTAGGTTAATGGATTACTAAGTCTGAAGACTTGGCGCGGACCCTCCCAAGTCCTACCAATCGCGACTTGAAATTAATCTATTTAAACATGCAATTCTATTCGGAGCCGCCACTAACCAATTAAGGCTGGTTGGAAACCCAAGTAAAGTATGGGAGAATACTTTACTATTGTGAACCAAAGATTCAATAGGTCCGGGGACATAGTTACGCTAGATTAGTCTAACGCCCTTTCGGTACCTTTTATTTTAATTTTAAAAATATTCTGCAGGCAATGTTGATTAATTTAAACCTAAGCTACTAACATGCAAATGGTGGTCATGCGGGTGCGCAATCAATAAAATAACATTCAAATAAAAAATGCTAATAAAAATGCATGTCCTAAACATGATTTCTAAATGACATGACACCTAATCTTTTTCTTTTTCTTTTTAAAAAAATTAATTATATGCAATCTTAATCTAAATTTAATATGCATGGATCTTACTTTAATGATATGTGAGATGCAATTCATATGGTATGACTTAAACTTATTACTATATGTATGCAATCTAATTTATATAATATTAAATATGCATGTGCTACGATATGGGATGGATGATGTGGTAATTTTATGTGCATGTTCTTTTTATGATTTTTTATGATTATTTTTTATACATATATGCAACCTACATTAAACAATGATGACATGAAATATGATTAATTATTAACCTATTAACTAACCAAGGTAACGATCTTTAGTTTTTTTGTTCTTTCTTTTTTAATGACATAATTTTTTTTATTGAAAAGAAAGTAATTTAATGGTGCAATGATCATCTTTTAGCATTTTCTTTTTTATTTAAAAAAAACTATAACTCATATGGCATGCATAACATTTTTTCCCTCTTTTTGTTTTATTAAATGAAAATTGACTTAATCTAAAAATATCTAGGTGTGTTGCTTTAATATGAAATGTGCATGGACCTAAGTACCTAAGTTCTAGATATGACAATATTTTACTAATAAACAAATTCTAATTAAACTTATTATGCAAATTAACTAACATGTACCTGATATTTTTTGGATTTTTTTATTGAAATTCGGAATTAATAAAAAAAACTAATTAGACTAACTAAAGTGAATGATATTCTAATTTATTTTAGGAATCAATTTAACCTAAACTATATCTTATCTTAAAAGCTATATATATCAAAAAAATCAAGACATGCCAACATTATTTAAAATTAGCCCTAACAAAAATCACCCATCTAAAAGTATAATGTAAAAATCATAATCCTATAATTGCAATTCTAATTTACTAAACCTAAATGCTCTAATGCAATATTTAGATTTTTATGTACTTTTTGATTTTTTATTTATTTTTTCAATATTTCCAAAATGAAGATAAGAATTAAAATAACTGAAAAAATAATCCGTTGTCTCGCGGATTAAATTAACAATCATTTTAACTCTATAATAACTCAATGATTGAAATATTATCAAAATTCCTAAAAATTAAAGTAATTAAAAAAATGACCCGACGTCTTACGGGTCAAATTAATAATTACCATAATTTGGGATAAAATAATGCCTATGAGATTTATAAAAAGAAAATCACATATCAATATTCTAAATTGAACAATAATAACAAAACAAAATAAGATAAAAGTTAGTGAAAAGTAAGAATAAAAATTAAAAATTAAACTACCTAAGGGAAGGTTAAAACAGCAATGTGGTGATCCGCAAGGGTCTCGTGAGGGGCGACGACAAGCGTCGGAGCTCTGGCAAGGGTGGATCGGCGGCGTTAGCAACCCAGCAGTAGGGGGCGTCGCTCGAATAGAGGGAAAGAGTGGCGACAAGCTTCTATGGCGTTGGTGGCGTAGGTGGCCAGCTAAGGGGCTCACGGGTTCGGAGCTCCAGAGAGGCATAGTGACCAGCGACAGCTGAGATCGAACAACAGGGGAGGCCGGAACAGAGCAGGGGCATTGGAGCAAAGACGTCGGAGCAGAGGTGGGTCTTCGTGGCGGCGTGGAGTCTGGCGGCTTGATCGGCGAGGAGGGCTGGTGTGAGCGTCAGGCAGAGGCGCAGTCGTCGAGGCTGAGGCGCTAAGTGCAGCGACGGGCGAGCAGAGAGCGACGCGCCGCGCGGGGGTGCAGTGCGGAGGTGCGGTGGCCGACAGTGCAGGAGTAACTAGATCAGTGGGTTGCAAGGAGCGTCGATGCGCGAGGCGCGCACGTCAGGTCGTCTTGGTGAGTTTTGTGGGGCGACCGGCGAAACGGCTATGGCGAGAGCGGTGGTGCTAGCACGGCAGAGCGGTAGGCGGTGGACGAGCCCACCGGGGAAGAAGAACAGTGTTCTTCTCCCCTTTTCTTTTTTTTTTCTCTTCTCCTGTCACTCTCACGTGACTTCTCTGAGTTTTCTCTGCTCTCTTTCTGTACACTTTTTCTTTTTACTTTTCTTCTTCCCTCAAGAACCGAAGCCCATTTTCTGTTTTCACCTCTTTTGACTTTTTTCTCTTCTTCTTCAGTTTTTCCTTTTTTCCTTCGACCCCTAAACCGAAGCCTCGGCTTCTCTTTTAGAGAAGAAAAACTTGAAATTGTTGAAGATCCGGCGATATTCACTCAACCTCTTCAACAAAGAAATGGCTCCAAAATCCGGCCATTGAATTATTTTGAATTCAATTTTTTTTTTCAAAATTTCCCTCTACAACCAAATGCTATATTATTATTTTCTAAAAAATAAATTAAATTTTAAAATAGGTGTCAACAGCCATAATCCTTAAGGAGTTCTATCCAGCAATGCTATCTCATATTCAACTCCCGAGGTCTCAACTAACGAGATGCGTATGCAACAACCCTATCATGCTGTATCAACACACAACCCAATCCTTTAAACGACGCATCACTGTAGATATCATAACTTCCAGGACCAGATGGAATAGTTAGCACAGGTGTGATAGTCAGCTTCTACTTAAGCTCTTGAAAACTACACTCGCACTTACTTGTCCACATGAACTTCTCTTCCTTTCTTAGTAGTCTTGTTAACAGTGACGCTAACACTGAAAACCCTTTTACGAACTATTTTAAATATCTTGCTAATCCTCAGAAACTTCTGATCTTTGTCACTGTAGTCAATCTCAGCCAACTGTTCACTGCTTCAATCTTGGACGGGGTCTACAGAGATTCATTCTCCTAAAATCACATGACCTAGGAACGCAGCATGAGTCGACCAAAACTCGCACTTGCTAAATCTAGGGCACAACTAATGAATCATCAGGACTTGAAGTACTCTTCTCGAATGTCCCTCATGTTCCTTAGCACTCTTTGAATATCCCAAAATATCCAAGATATACACGATCACCAACCAATCTTGATATTCTTTGAACACTCGGTTTGCCAACTCCATGATAGTAGCTGAAGTGTTCACCAGACCAAACGGCATTTCTGTACTCTTATAAAGACCATCTCGAGTACTAAACACTGAATTCAATAAGTCCTTTCTGATCCTCAACTGATGATGCTATGTTCTCTAATTGATCTTTGGAAATATTGATACACAAACGCAACGAACCATCTTCCTTCCTGAACAGAGCGGTGCTCCCTAAGATGATGCATTGGGACGTATGAATCCTTTATTTAACAATTCTTGTATCTGCACCTTCAGTTCTTTCAGCTCTGACAACACCATCCAGTAAGGAGCCTTAGGGACTGGCTCTATTCCGGGTGTTAATTCAATCACGAACTCTATTTCTCTTTCTGACAACAAACCTGGCAATTCTTCAAAAAATACCTTAGAAAACTTCTGTAACACGATTATGTTCTCCATATTCAGCCCCTCAACTAATGCATGCATTACAGTTGCCATGTAGATTTGGTATCTAACAACCAGAACCAGGTCATCTTTAGTGACGAATAACAAGGATCGAAGTTCCTTTTCAACTTTCAGTAATTCAAAACTTTCGCACGCTAACTAAACAAACTGAATTATATCACTACCACGATTCAAAACAACAGAAAGCTCCTTGAGCCAAACCTTTTTATAAATGACTACCAAGTCATACTTAAGCAAACCCCTTCAAGTACAAATATAGTAAGAGATTCATATTTCTATTACTTTATTACCAATCTAAAAATCCTACAACCTTCACTGAAAATTCTGCTGCACTACTCTAATAAAAACATCTCAAAAACATTATTCCCTTGATTGATGCTTGGTCGATCCCTTCATGCTCCTCTAGCCATCCTAGTGGTGTCCTATCTGCAGTAACAATGCTTACACTCTCCTGAGCTTACAGGGATAGTTCCTAACCTGATGGCCGTGTTGGCCATATTCAAATCATGCTCATTTTTTTTTACTGACACTGGGCTAACTCATGCTTCCTTTCCACAAACTTGGCACACAATTGATGAGTCATCTACCTTATATCCAGGAATATCATGCACCCTTCTTTGCACTGAGGTCCGTTCCAAATACCCCACTAAATGTCCTGAAGCATGTTTTCTTTGTTCTATCCTATCAACGGCGGTGTCATGAACAACTGTGATTCCATCTATCTATACGGACAATCTTTGATCAAATGACCTTACTAGCGACACCTGTAACAAGTTCTTTCCCTCTTACAGCATGGGAAAGATCCATGTCCTTTCTTACAGACACGACACCCATCGATCGAGTTGAGCACTTACTTTCCAATTCTACTCTTCCAGTTAGGTGAAATAGGACACCTTTCTTCTGACATCAGCATTTCCCCCAATCGATTTCCATTTCTGCTTAAACTGAACTTTGACTCAGATACGACGGCTTGATCCTCGATCACAACTCCAGATTAGGCCTCAACAGGTATGGCAACAACAACGGTCACAATACTAGCAGCGATAGAAACAACGGCAACAGCGGCCGCTCGGTCCTGAGCTTACTGACCCAACAAGCTTCCAAGGAACACTAGTGCCTGAATGATCCCATCGAACCTAGGATTGCTCGGTGCTGCTACACTAGTACCGACCTGCAGCGGTACTCTTACACTCGCGCTGGTCTAAGCTTGCGCTCTACCTCAGGTACCAACTCTTGTCAGCATCCTACCCCAAGGTATAGGTCCTACTGACCTCCTCCAAGGAGTTCTCAACTTCTGGTCACTCATACTACAGGCTCTTTATACACTTGTTTTCCGATTCCAACATCAAGTTAGAATTTGAGTGACCCCACAAACACACTACCAAACAACTATCAACCACATGCAACAGCATATTAAAAGCATTTCCTACTAACTATTCCATGACTCATCGCACCTTATCACTCCATACGCAGACCATGCTCTAATACCACTTAAACGGGGATGTCATGCCCCGAACCTCAAGCGCGCCAACATCCCACCATGGTTATGCAAATGCAACATTCCCAAGTAGTGTCGCCAACCCCATTCATTTATTATTGCGCAAGCGGAATGTATTATAAAATCCCTGACAATGAAATACGGGATAGAAAAGTAGAAAGCAAAATCACAACATAACACTTTCATAATTCAACAGAATTACAAACAGAGGTCTATGGCCAAAAGTCTACAAAATACTGACTCTTAAAAATGAACTGTCCTACGACCTACAAGTCGGACATGTTTTCCAATTCTTATGACTTCACCTCTGCAACTCCTCAAGACCAACCAAAGCTAACTGGCCACTTCGTCCACCAGGGACTTGAAATTTTAATCCCACAACCGGGATGAGATATTGTCTTAGCAATTTCAAGCCCCTAAACCCCTATTAGAAAGAAAATACGCCCAAGGGTGGCCTAGCCACATCACACAGAGAACTTACCTTGCCTCAGTTCCTTCCAGCAGATTAGCACAATTCAAATAACTCAATCACAAGTAGTAATAGGAACTTAAACAACTAGAATGCCAACAATTTCAAATGACCACATGAGTTCGGATTATAAAACCAAATAGTTATGACACATCCCATACCATGCCACAAGATTCCGTCCTATAATCCGACTCATCAATAACACTCAGCATGAGTTCCAATTGATATTCACCGACACACAAGGGCATAGCCTACTCGCAGCTCGGCCATCTATTGACATTAATGCCAAGCATCGGCCTCCCCCCATGGAGCTCAGCTTCGTCATTACGTCGACGGCATTCCCCAAGGAGCATGGGTCTAGTTGGCCTAGCCTCTACTGCAACCTGAGCCATGTCACTTTGTTGACGGCGTTTCTAAAGGAATTAAGGTCCAATTGGCTTAGCTACTACTGTGACCGAGTCTTTCAACCAGCACACGGCACTTTTATATTGGCCCTCGGACACTTTGCATTTCACTCAGTGCTCTGATTAAAATAGTAGTCCTAGCCTCTTTCTTTTGTATTAAAACATTCGAGAAAGTAGTCGTGCATAGACACACATTACTTTGAACCAAAAACCACTACATTCCTTTTTCAAACCCCACTATTTAATATAATACTGAAAATCCAATTTTTGCATCAAAACCCAACACTTGGGTTTTTATGAATAAAATCTATATTTATCACAATCAACACTCAATTTGCTACATCCATTCATTAAATTCAAATTCTAAATGTACAGCAACAATCAGCACGAATTCTGGGAAAATAAGGTCCTGAAATAATTTTCGTCATTTATTAAATAATTAATTTTATTCCGGAAATTAATTAAATAATAATATCCATAATTTTCACAACCCATACTCAATTTATAATATCCAATCATCAATTTCAAATTCTGAATACACAGCAGCGATTAGCGCGAAATTCTGAAAAAACAATATCCCGACAAAATTTTCGAAATTTCATAAATAATTAAATTTATTCTAAAATTAATTAAATAATGATATTTTAATAATTTCGAATAAATATATTATTAAATTATTTAATAATTTCGGAATACTTAAATAAATAAAAAAAATTCCTTTAAGTCACATCAAAGCTTATAGTAATATAAACATTCACTTAGCCTTAAATTAAACACACTTTAAGTTAATCAAGCACCTTAATATAATCTACACTTAAATAAATTAAACTAATCACCTAATAACACTTAATATAAACTAAACTTCCCTAAGCATAATTAACCCTCTAAGCGAGGTTTAGTGAGCTAAACTCACTAGATTAGCGAGTTGAGCAGACCAAAATGATGGGGACGCCAAGAGGAATAACTTTCCTCAAAGCGGGCCAAGCATCCGGGCTCGGGAAGACGGCCAAAACGGGCCAAGACTGAGCTGCCATACCCATCTCTGTAGCTGCTGTCTTGGGGCCGAAGTAGGGTGGATCCGAGCTCGATCGGGCAGAGGAACGACGGGGGAGAGACGGCGGCAGCTTGGGGCGGTATCGGACAGCGACTTCGGCGGCGGTGAGTAGAGGCGTGGGCGGCGAGCAGCTTCTTTGACGGTGCTGCAAGCTTCGCTGGTCTTCAGCCGGTCAAGCGAGCGGGCGAGGCACGCGAGCAGCACGGGGCAAACGCACGGCGGCGGCGGCAACGGCGACGATGGCGTGCAAGTAGGAGCGGACGGCCATGGCTGCTCCAGCTTCTTTTCTGCATTTTCTAGTCTTCGCACAATGGAGATGAAGGAGAGAGGCGACAGGATAGAGGGAGGGAGGAGAGAGAAGGAAGGGAGCCATTTCTTTTCTTTTTCTCTTTCTTTAATCCAACAAAATGGCCCACCATGATATCATCAAGTGATGTCATACTCCATTAACTTCAAATCTCCCACAACAATATTCAATGAGTCCAATTCCATCCTCTGCCGTGGCACACGAATTCTTAAACTTTGTTCATCACATTCTTCAATTCTCTTCTAATTGAACCAATTTAAAGTCCGTAAAATTAATCCAATGTCACCATCCTTCAGTTCACATATTTACTTGACCAAAGTACTATCTTGATCTCAAAAATACTACCAAAAGCAAGCCTACCAATTTTTCGAACCCAATTTAACCATACCTTAATTATTTTATTGAAAAACTCGGCTTACATGAAAAATCTTCCAAAGATGAGTCAATGATCCTAAAATGATTTGTGACACACCCGGACTTCCAATTTCTGAATTCGATATCAATTCACGGTTAATTTCACTTTGGCACAATATTAGCGTGCCATAATCTACCGGGTAGCTTTTAAAAATTTTCATGCATTTGACCTGTGGTCGATCAAGCCACAATGTACATCTTTGACACATTGGCGACTCTCTGTTGTCGGGGTAATCTCAAGGTTTCAAATATGGACACAAGGTACCCAATCGACAGAAAAGTTGGTTCAGTGCCGATCGACAAGAATTGTGCGATCTGGTGGAATCACCCACACTTAATCACATGCCTCTGTCGAGTCAACCTATCTTCGATCTCTAATCAATTTTTAATTGTGCTGTAATGACTGTTGCAGATTAACTTGGTCAAAAGGTCGCTTTCTGGTCAAATTCTCGAATATTATGTATTAGAATCTCTTAACGGCTTCACCTGATAGATTAGTTTTCACATGAGTGGTCAACTCAAGGGAAAGAACTATATGCGTGCCAATGAAATGGCCATCTCAATTTATTGAAAATAGAATTGGAAAATTGGGATGTCACACAGTTCCTCTTACAAATATTCCTACACAGGTTGATGAAGTGCAGTAGGAAGTCAATGTTCCAAATAACGCACATGTTCCCGAACATGTTGAAACTGATTATAATATTCTTGAACTAGAGGCTCAATTAGATGTTCCACTGGATGTTCTAGTCCGGAGATTCATTAGAGACCGACGACCTTCCACCAGGTATTCTGAAGATGAGTATGTATTATTGACTAATGCAGGTGAACCAGAGTGCTATGTAGAAGCACTAAAAGATGAGCAAAAAAGCAATTGGTTTGATGCTATGCGAGATGAGATGCAGTCACTTTATGAAAATCATACTTTTGAGTTTGTGAAGTTACCTAAAGGTAAAAGAGGTTTGAAGAACAAGTGGGTATATAGGTTGAAGCAAGATGAGCATACTTCACAACTACGGTACAAAGCTAGATTGGTTGTTAAGGGATTCAGTCAGAGAAAGGGTATTGATTTTGATGATATATTTTCTCTGGTAGTGAAATGTCTTCTATCCGTGTGGTATTAGGCTTGGCAGCTTCCCTGGATTTGGAGATTGAGCAAATGGATGTCAAAATAGCCTTCCTACATGGTGACTTGGAGGAAGAGATATATATATAACAACCTGAGGGTTTTAAAGTGAAAGGAAAAGAGGATTATGCATGCAAATTGAAGAAAAGTCTCTATGGCCTAAAACAAGCACTGAGGCAATGGTATAAAAAGTTTGTGTCAGTTATGACAAAACAAGGCTATAAGAAGACTTCCTCGGATAACTGTGTGTTTGTCCAAATTCTTTTTGATGATGACTTTATTATTCTCTTGCTTTATGTTGATGATATGTTGATTATTAGTAGGAATGCTTCAAGAATTAAGTTATTGAAGAAATAGTTGAGCAAGTTTTTTGCCATGAAAGACTTAGGCTCGGCGAAGTAGATTCTTAGCATTAGAATTACCCAAGACAGAGATGCTAAGAAGTTATTTTTGTTGCAAGAGAAATATATCTAGAAGATCATTCAGAAATTTTACATGGACAAGGCTAAAGTGGTTAGTACTCCTCTTGCTACCCACTTTAAGTTAAATATGAAGCAAAGTCCTACGACTGATAAAGATAAGAAAGATATGGAAAGTGTTCCATATGCCTTGATTGTAGGAAGCTTAATGTATACGATGGTATGTACACGCCCAGACTTGGCGCACACAGTTGGCGTTGATAGTTGCTACTTGTCAAATCCAAGCAAAGAGCATGACTTGTCAAATCCAGGCAAAGAGCACTGGAATGCAGTGAAGTTGATTATGAGGTATCTTTGAGGAACTTCAAATTTGAAACTCAATTTTGGGACCGAGAAACTTGAGTTAGTTGGATACACAGATTCTGACTTGGCAGGAGATATTGATACTCGTAAATCTACTTCTGGTTATTTGATTTCTTTTGTGGGTGGAGCTGTGTCATGGAAGTCAAGATTGCAGAAGTGTGTTGCACTTTCTACAACCAAAGCTGAATTTATTGCAGTGATTGAAGCTAGTAAAGAGATGCTATGGATGAAGAAGTTCTTAAAAGAACTTAGGTTCAAGCAAAAGTGGTATGTGCTATTTTGTGATAATCAAAGCGCAATTCATCTTGGTAAGAATTCATCTTTTCATTCTAGATTGAAACATATTGATGTTAGATATCATTGGATAAGGAATGTTCTAGATGAAAAGTTGTTGGAACTTAAGAAAATTCATACAGATCAAAATGGCTCTGATATGATGACGAAAACTTTACCAAGAGAGAAGCTTGAACATTGCCAATTGATAGCAAGGATGGTGAATCCCTCCACATTGTCATGAGTGGGAGATTTGTCAGTTGGGTTCACTCTTATGTGGAGAAAGCCAAATGAGTTGCAAGCTCAAAAAATGCTTGAGCCCATATGATAAATTATATGGAGAAATAGGGTTTCTCGCTATCTAAGAAAGTTGTAGCCGCAAAAAGACATAGTAACAAGAGAGAAAGAGCGAGCAGAAAATATGGGGATTGAGGCAATATCTAATTTACATTAAGCTAGCGTCAGAAGTCGATTCGTGGTCCGATTGAGCTGAAATTTTGTTAGCATGTTCGTAGCACAATTTTCTCAAATCTAAACAGTTTGATTTTCGTTTGAAGTTGCCTACATCAGGTTTTTCGTGGATTGATCAAAACCTGCGTTTTTAGTTAGATTTATACTTGATCTCTTGTGAAATTCATGTGTATTGCCAAGAATTATGTTCTTGAGATCTTTGCTCCTATGTACCTCTAGTATTTGCTAGAGAAGAATATTGTTCACCCAATTTCATTGATAGTGAAGAATTTTGGGTGGACTTCGGTCCCGTGATTTTTGATCTTCTCACATCGATAAGGTTTTCCACGTAAAAAAAATTGTCTTGTATTCACGTGCTTGGTATTTATTTTATTCTACTATATCGATTCCTATTAGGTTTACACAAGAGGGGAGATTATTTTATTCCGATGCATTGATTCAATATTGTTTGAATTGTTACTATTCTCCCATCAAACTGCACCTCCAGAAATCCAGGCTTGAAAATGGCTTAGCAATTGACCGAAGTTTTATTAGATTTTGATGGGAAAGGCAAGGATCCTTCAATTCATATTTCCTCGTATGTCTACCAAAGCATATAGCTTTTTTCGGATTATCTACCAACCTAGCCTTGTCATCTTGTCTGTAAAAAAGATGGGCATTGAGTTATTTTATTTTTCCATTCCTCGTACTCTCCTCCGTCAATTCAATCTCCTTTAGACAGTTCGAGATCTCTCGTTTTGCTTAGAAGCTTCTTATTTTTTCTCATTGATCTTTCAATGATTGTAATGATAAATTCCAAAATTTCTTTGGTCAATTCCATTCTGAATACGTAGGCATTTAAGATAGATTTCTCTATGGCCTTGGAAAGTGAGTTGAGAATTTAATGAAAGGGTAACATGTTGCGTTGCTGCTATTCGCTGTTGTTCATTGCGGTTTGTTGCGGTTTACTGCTGTTCTCTGCTGCATTGTTGCTGTTCATCGTTGTTGGCTGCTGTTAGCTGCTGTTCTTTGCTACTGTCTGCTGCTGCTTGCTAGTGCTCGCTGCTGCGTTGTTGCTGTTCGTCACTATTTGTTGCGGTTTATTTATGTTCGCTGCTGCTGCGTTACTACTGCTACTTCTTGCTGTCCGTTGCCACTGCCCGCTGCTGTCCGTTGCCATCTGCTGCCGTTCGTCGCTGTTCGCTGCTGCTGTCCCCACTGTTGCTCGCCGCATCCTGGTGCCTTCTCTTCACGTCAACTTCTCGGGGGCACAATCAGGGGGAGAGAGCATAACCCATTACGATACACATGGCCACCCTCATCGTTTTCTCTGTCCATTTCTTATTTGACCATACATGTGTATCTTGAGATTCGTGATTCGTCCCTTTGAGGCACTAAGGATTACTATACGGAGATTGCTGTCATTACTACTCTTTTTATACGTACATTCATTCCATTCGATATTATAAGCCATGAAATACGATAATCCGTGAGCTGGAATGACCATAATAACTGACATTTTCTTGCTTCTGTGGTTCTCAATGACTTGATGAAAGATGAAAGTGGGTCGAGGCAAATTATGATGTGCGAAGCTATATTGGGTTACCAAGAAGCGGTTTATCTCCACCCTCTGTGTTCTAACTAGTATGATTCTGGGATTGATAATACTACCCGGTGTAAGATATCATATTATTCGAGAAATCCTAGATGTTGTTGGAGTGCTATAATCTAATGACGACTCTATTAGTAAGCACCTTAAAGTCAAATTCTTAGGCATTATTAAGTTTGTCACAATCGTTCATCTTCATTGCTGCGATGAGACGTTGATCTTTGTCTAAGACCAACCAATTATGATTTCATATTTACATTAAGCAATTGGTGCGAAGGTTTAGAGTATATATTACATAATATTATCGTATAAACATGATTGGAGGAAAATAAGGACTGTAACGAAAGGAAACTATAGAATATTGGAAGTTGATCTTTTCCAACTCGTAACTCTTGTGGCCTGGGTCAATTTGCCTTTTCGTGACTAGCTTGGGCTGTGTGCTTTTCCGGTTCTTACCTGAATTTTAGTCTACAAATCAAATGTGCATATAAATAAATATATGAGAATAAAAACATTTAAAAAAAAAAAGAGTGAAAGGGGAAAAGGAAAGTAAATGATCCAAAAGTTTAGAATTAATTCACTCTGATCGTCGGATGAATCATAGCACATAGACCAATCTCTCTAAGTCTATCAAGATAAGCTTGGTCATACAACGCGCGTCCACTAGCAAATGCGTCAGCATGCAAATGAGCCATGTGTCCTTTACCATGCACTTTCATGCAAGACGAATCTGTCTATTTGACCAAAGCCCTTTCTTACGCTTGCATCAGCGCTTGCCTGTCAACCTTTCGGTGCCGGTTCCGTAATACTCGGACCAAACTAAAACATTTTGGGAATGTATTTGCCGCAACCCGAACTGAGATCTCAACAGCATCTGACCCCAATCTTGAGCTGTCGAAATGGATCACGGATCCATATTTTAACTCATATTTATTATAGTGAATTATAAATTAGTCAACTCAATAGTGAAAATATGGGTTAAAAATAGGTTGTAAAAAGAAAAAAAAAAGGTTGGAACAAATTGATATAAGTGGATGTGAGATAGACCACGTTCGACCCACATAATAAATAGGTCTTAGGCTAAATTGGCTACCTAAGAAGTTTTAAGTTAATTACAAATAGGTCAATTTTATTTTTTTAATGTTTTTGATTTTTTGATTTTTGATTTTTCTTTATTTCTCCTTTTCTTTTCTCTTTTTTTGTCTTTCCATTTTTCTTTTTCTTTTTTCTTCCCATTGGTGGCTGGCCACTTGCAAGGGACAAGCTGTTGGGGTTTCATGAATCATGTATAAGAAAATTAACGAAATAAACGCAGCGGAAACAACTATATATTTTACACATGATTCTCCTTAGGCGTTGTTTGTGCGTTTTAATAAAAAATCTAAACATAAAAGGGAGTTAAATGAAATACCTCTTGAAGCGCGCTTTGAAACAAGTCAGTTCGGATGTTCTACAGTACGAGTCCCACAAGCGTCAGACCTCTAGTTCAGACACACCAACAACGAACGTCGAACGGAAGAGAGAACTTTCGGATATCCACCACTTCGATCGTGCTAGCAATCACGTGGAAAGAATCCGTCGTATTCTTGGTGTATAGTAGTCACGGCCTGAACGAGAGAATTGTTTCTCTTCCTCGTGTCTCAAAGACAAAAGAACACGCACGCACTTTGCTTTCTATTTTCAGCAAAGCATCACTGATTTCTCGCTTGTGTTTCTCTCGAACAAAACCAAAACCACACTAACTCTTTTCTCTGTTTTTCAACAACCCCTTTAACTCTCGTCCCATCTCTCATTTTATATTAAAAATGACCAGCAACGGTTGCTGATCAATGGACGATCAGCAACTGTTGCTGATCGTCCATAGTGGACGATCGTGCATGAGCGGTTGCTCATGCACGAACGTGGCATGATGGTCAGCGGTTGCTGACCATCAATGCTACGTGCATAATGGTCAGCAACCGCTGACCATTACGCTTCGTGCATGTGCACGAATTCGTGCACATGCATGAAGCTTTACTTTTTTTTTTTAAATAAACAAGTTAATATAGGGCATAATACTACTAACAATCTCCCACTTACACTAAAGCCAACTTGTTTGGTATGTTAACATATATTGACTTTGAGCATGCGTGTGCATCATATGCAAGTAGGCCCGTGACTATGATACAAATTAAATTAAATCTCATTTAATTTAATTTCAAATCGACTCAATTCGATTGTAGTAATTGCAAACACATTTGCAAAAATATTTCTCTGTTGTTCCACGTCATCCTAGTTGTTTATGGTGTGTGACATCCCTAGGTTCATCACTAAGCTGGTAGTAAGACTTGTACTAACACATTAGTACTTCCAAAAGAATTAATTGTCCCGATTAATCTTTTAGGTCCTACAAGCCATGATTGACATCTAGCAATATGTCATGGCTACCCAGATAATGTGAATGCTTTAAGAACATAATGAACCTATCAGCTTTGGCTACAGTGTAATTCAATCCCTTTGTCTTACTATGTCCCGATCAAACAAAGACCATGGAATATTTGTCAAGTCATTAATTCGATCATATGCACAAATCTAATTGACATGTATTTTATTCGAGACATAAACAATTTATTCTCGATTACAACCCCGGCCGAGGATTTCAATGCAGTGTCACAATTAGATCGCATAGGACATCATTATCATACCTTGCATATAACAAGGAGACAGATTCCATTTGCGCACATGTGTAACTTCGTATATGAACAAACTATGACCATCAGGTATAAAGACGGATCGACGACTCGGCATTATGTGCACCCATGAACCATAGTTGTTCGATACACAAGTTAACACTGTGCCTCAGGTCTAAGGATTATTTACACAAGACCAAAGCATGAACAATTAGACATTGACCACGCTAAAAGCTTCCATGTCGCTAATCGTTCCATATGCATCACGTTCAGTGAATTTGTCTAATACAAAACACCTGTGTTCTAACTCAGGCATCATAATACCCAATGACATGTGACTCATCATTCCCTTAAGTATCCAATACTTAATGGAGAAGTTAATAACACACCGGTCTCAACAGGATTATTAATATCCACTTAATAATCCATCGACCGGGAACAATTTAAAGATTCAGTCTAACTATGAACCCGTCACATATATTCTTGACGTCTCAAGAATAGGTCTAGTTGCAACTGATCTTATGGAATCATTCATCAATATAAAATAATTGGACAAATGAATGAATACGTCGTTGCCATTAATTAAATAATAATAATGAAAATACAACTGAAATCCCTAATATGTAACTATTACATAGTAGCTTTAGGGCATACATCCAACAATTTCCCAGTTGCACTAAAGCCAACTTGTCTGGTACCTCAAACCCATTTTGTCAATATGCCTTTCAAAAGAAGACTGAGGTAAGACCTTAGTGAAGGGATTTGCCACGTTTTCTGCTGAGGCAATTTTCTGCAAGGCGATATCACCTCTCCCAACAATTTCTCTGATGAGATGGAAGCGTATCTCAATATGCTTGGACTTCTGGTGAGACCTTAGTTCCTTAGCTTGAGCTATCGCCCCATTGTTGTCACAAAACAATGTGATCGGTTGCTCAATTGAAGGAACGACTCCAAGTTCAGAAATGAACTTCTTCATCCAAGCGGCTTCCTTTGCCGCTTTAGAAGCAGCTACATACTCTGCCTCAGTGGTGGAATCGGCAGTTATGCTTTGTTTGGAACTTTTCCAACTAATTGCACCACCATTGAATGTGAAGAAAAATCCAGACGTAGACTTATAATCATTAGGATCCGATTGAAAATCGGAATCGGTATAAGCTACAACTTTAAATTCTCCTTCTCCATATATCAAGAATAAATCTTTAGTCCTTCGCAAGTACTTAAGAATATTCTTGATTGCTATCCAGTGCTCTTCTCCTGGATCAGACTGATATCTGCTAGTAATACTTACAGCATACGCAATATCAGGTCTAGTACATAGCATAGCATACATTATGCTTCCAATAGCGGATGCATATGGTATCTTTGCCATCCGCTCTCTTTCTTCAGGAGTGTTGGGACACATCTCCTTAGAAAGACGGATCCCTTGCCTAAAAGGCAATAATCCTCTCTTGGAACATTGCATGTTAAACCGTGTTAACACTTTATCTATGTACGTAGATTGTGAGAGGCCAATCAATCGTCTCGATCTATCTCTATAGATCTTGATACCTAAAATGTAGGTTGCCTCTCCTAAATCTTTCATGGAGAATTTCTGTGACAAGAATAGTTTTATCGATGATATCATTGGTACATCATTTCCAATCAAAAGTATATCATCGACATATAAAACTAGAAATGCAATTGCACTCCCACTGATCTTCTTGTATACACAAGGTTCATCCGGATTTCTGACGAAGCCAAACGTTTTGACTACCTCATCAAAACAAATGTTCCAACTTCTGGAGGCTTGTTTGAGTCCATAAATGGATTTCTTAAGCTTACACACCTTCTGTTTTTCACTATTGGATTCAAAACCCTGTGGTTGTTCCATATAGATGTCCTCATCGAGAAAACCATTTAGAAAAGCCGTTTTAACATCCATCTGGAATATCTCATAATCATGGTGTGCAGCTATAGCCAACATAATCCGAATGGATTTTAGCATGGCCACAGGTGAGAAAGTTTCGTCATAATCAATTCCTTCTTTTTGACGATATCCTTTCGCCACCAGCCGTGCTTTATAAATTCCAATTTGACCTTCAACATTCATCTTCCTCTTGAAGATCCATTTACAGCCAATTGGTACAATACCATTAGGCAGGTCAGTCAAGGTCCAAACCTCATTGGAATACATTGAATCCATTTCGGATTTCATGGCTTCTAGCCATTTACCAGAATCGATGTCCAACATCGCCTCCTCATAGGTCTTAGGATCACCAGGTTGATCACTATCATTCACAATGAATAATGGTTCAATATGATCAACCGAGTGTCTATAACGAGCAGGTGGGCGAGACGTTCTCGCACTTCTCCTAAGAGGTTGTGTATCAGAAGCTCCCACTGAATCAGAGGTTGGTATCTGAACTCGGTTATTTGGTACTTCATTATTTTCTTCTTGTAAGACTATTTTCCGCCCAGCACCACTTTCTTGGATGAACTGATTCTCCAAGAAAGAAGCGTGCTTGCATGCCAAAATTCTTTGGTCTGAATGAAAATAGAAATAATATCCAAAAGTTTCCTTTGGATATCCAATGAAGCGACCTTGTTTAGATCTTGCCTCCAATTTTTCCACTTTCAGCTTTTTCACAAAAGCTGGACAACCCCAAATCTTAATATGATTAAGACTAGGTTTCCTACTATGCCATATCTCATAGGGCGTAGTTGGAACAGATTTGGACAGCACTCTATTCAGTATATATACAGCTGTCTCAAGGGCATATCCCCAAAGGGATATTGGCAAATCGGTGTAACTCATCATAGATCGTACCATATCTAATAAAGTACGATTTCTTCGTTCAGATACACCATTATGTTCTGGAGTTCCAGGAGGTGTCCATTGTGATAAAATGCCATTCTCTTTAAGAAAGTCCAGGAATTCAGTATTAAGGTATTCACCTCCTCGATCTGATCGAAGAGCCTTAATACATTTTCCTGTTTGTTTCTCAACTTCAGCCTTGAATTCCTCGAACTTTTCAAAGGATTCAGATTTATACTTCATGAGGTATAAATAACCATACCGTGACTAATCATCAGTGAAGGTAATGAAGTAATTATAACCACCTCTAGCAGATTCATTAATTGGTCCACATACATCTGTATGTATTAATCCTAATATGTCAGCAGCTCGCGCACTTTGTCCCACAAAAGGCGTTTTGGTCATTTTTCCTAGAAGACATGCCTCACAAGTCGAGTATGACTCAAAATTTGAAGGATCAATGTATCCATCATTACTCAACTTGTTAATTCTGTCTTCTCCAATATGACCTAATCGGAGATGCCAAACATACTTTTTATTTGGACCGTCTCTAGGGCGTTTATTAGTTATGACATTTATATCAATTCTATTTTGCTTATTGACATTGGTAATCGCATTACCGGACATTGTAATGGTATAAAGATTGTTGGTTAATAAGCTAGAACCAACACATATTCTATTATGATAAATAGAACATACATCATCAGCAAAAGAAAATTCATAATTCTCTTTACCCAGACGAGGTTTAGAGATGATGTTCCTAACCGCATTCTTATAATGCAAACAGTTCTTTAAAACCAATACATGTCCAGAAGGCAAACATAAACGAAAAGTCCCTATAGCTAATGCAGCAACTCTTGCTCCATTGGCAAACGTCAGGACAATCTCATTTCGCCTTAGCATCCTACTTATTTCCAGATTCTGCAAAGACATACAAATATGTGAAGTTGCAACAGAATCTAGAACCCATGAGCTGGATTCAGCACTGACCATAAGATTGGTTTCAATAAGCATAGACACCATACCTTCATAAGGTCGGTTCTTGGGCTTGACCTTCAAGCTCGCGAGGTACCTCTTGCAGTTCCTCCTCCAGTGCCCTTTGACACCACAATAATGACATTTCCCTTTATCAATCATGGGTTTTGGTTGCACAACAGGTTTGGCAAGCCTCTTCCATTTATTCTTCTTTAAAACGGTCTTACCCTTTGAAGAAGAAGCCTTAGCCATAGCCACTACATTTGGCCTTGTGTTATGCATTTCCTTCTCATAAACTACCAGCATGCTATGTAACTCAGCAAGAGTTTTCTCCATCTTATGCATGTGGAAGTTTTGGACAAAACCAGAGAAGGAATCGGGTAAAGATTGGAGGATCAAATCCACAGCTAACTCATTGTCCATAACGAGATTCAGCCTAGCCAATTCTTCAATATGCCAGATCATTTTCAAAGCATGATCATTAATAGATGATCCTTCAGCCATCCTCATACGGTACAATGCCTTAGATATCTCATATCTAGAGGTTCGACCATTCTCATCAAAGTATTCCTTTAAGTGCAAAATGATCGACCCAACATCTTCCATAGATTCATACTTCTTCTGTAATTCATTATTCATAGAAGCAAGCATATATGACCTAACTTTTAAGTCATCATCACACCACTTATCATAAGTGACACGCTCCTCTTGGGTCCCACCCTCAAGAAAGGAGGTTGGCATCTTTCATCAAGCACATACCCAATTTTTTCTGAATTGAGAACAATTCTCAAATTCCTCACCCAGTCAGTGAAATTGGGTCCAGTCAAACAATTCTTGTCAAGTATAGAAGCGAGTGGGTTTGTAGTCACCATTTTCAGAGTAATAATATATCTGTTGCAGAAAATAAATTGTTAGCCGTTGTATCTTTCAAAGTAACTATTTCATTTTGGCCTTCAAATGAAATAGATCCTCCCACTAAATTTATATTCGAATCCCATACTCCTTAAGATGGGAAGCGGTAATCTTTGTTGGGTAAAGATTACTAGTGGGGATTGGAGTCCCACTAGCCCAAAGTCCACCTCACCTAACAGTTATTGGTGTCCTATGAACTTAGTGAGTGAACCAGCTTGTTCAACACATCATATGTGAATCCCAATCATAACTTCGGCCTCTAGACCATGAAAGCCTCACCTAACAGTTATTGGCATCATGATCATAGTTAAGTCTAGCCCATCGTCTCATGCAAGTATTGAAAACACAAATAATTCCCTCACCTAACAGTTATTGGAAATCATTTGGCTCCAACCCCACAACATCATATGCATAATGGCGTGGTCCAATATTATAAATGGTAATTAACCCCTATGTATCCATAACCGGTTAATTAACCACTATAATATTGGATCAAACCACGACGATGGAAGGCCACGAGTCTGAAAGCCGTTTCGACTTAATATTCTTTGTAAGGAGATTTGGATCGTTATTAACGGTCTCACTTTGCACATTAACCGGTTTAACATGCACGATACCATAAACACAATAAATAAACAGATATCACATAATATCTATCCTATGTGGTGATCATGGAATTATGGTTCAATGGGTCTCGAGCCAAAGAGACCCATTTAGCCATTTTAATATTTTAATTATATGGACTTGCTCTTCACTTTTTCTTCAATCTTTGAACTCTTCAAAGACCGGGCCCAAAGAGCTCACCGGTTTAATGGCTCCTCCAATGGCTCCTCCTCTCTTGTAGTATTTACATCAACAATTGAAATATTAAACTATACTAAAATTACATATCAAGAAAAATTAAAGTAAAATAAAAGGAAGGACGCAGCCTCCATTTAATAATTACATCCCCAAAAAGAATACCCGTAATCATCATACATTCATCCATACAACAATCACAACAATTAGGGATTTTTCCATGATCACCACCCTTCCTTATGAGCCATAAATTCAAAATTTAAAGCTCTGGAAGGCATGCATAAAATTCTGCATATTATTTGTAGAATATAAACATGAAGCATAACAAGTTATGGATTTTTGATTCAAAATTGATTTAGTTCTAATTTTTGCTTAGTTGATTAAATTTATCACATAAACCAATCAACTTCTATAGGCCACATAAGAGCAAGAGAACCAATTCTCTTAACAAAAGTAAATTGGCCATTAGAACGCAAAAATATATTTGAACTATAAATCAATTAAACGCACGAAACGCCTAAGGTTGGCTCTCATACCACTGTTGGGGTTTCATGAATCATGTATAAGAAAATTAACGAAATAAACGCAGCGGAAACAACTATATATTTTACACATGATTCTCCTTAGGCGTTGTTCGTGCGTTTTAATCAAAAATCTAAACATAAAAGGGAGTTAAATGAAATACCTCTTGAAGCGCGCTTTGAAACAAGTCGGTTCGGATGTTCTACAGTACGAGTCCCACAAGCGTCGGACCTCTAGTTCAGACACACCAACAACGAACGTCGAACGGAAGAGAGAACTTTCGGATATCCACCACTTCAATCGTGCTAGCAATCACGTGGAAAGAATCCGTCGTATTCTTGGTGTATAGTAGTCACGGCCCGAACGAGAGAATTGTTTCTCTTCCTCATGTCTCAAAGACAAAAGAACACGCACGCACTTTGCTTTCTATTTTCAGCAAAGCATCACTGATTTCTCGCTTGTGTTTCTCTCGAACAAAACCAAAACCACACTAACTATTTTCTCTATTTTTCAACAACCCCTTTAACTCTCGTCCCATCTCTCATTTTATATTAAAAATGACCAGCAACGGTTGCTGATCAATGGACGATCAGCAACTGTTGCTGATCATCCATAGTGGACGATCGTGCATGAGCGGTTGCTCATGCACGAACGTGGCATGATGGTCAGCGGTTGCTGACCATCAATGCTACGTGCATAATGGTCAGCAACCGCTGACCATTACGCTTCGTGCATGTGCACGAATTCGTGCACATGCATGAAGCTTTACTTTTTTTTTTTTAAATAAACAAGTTAATATAGGGCATAATACTACTAACACAAGCACGCCGGAGGTTGGCGATGCTCAAGGTCATTGACCTTGGGCAAGCTTGAGCTCATCAATTTGGCGAGATCGAAGCCTCAAGGACTTCTAGCGTGGCTCCAACCTTAGACTCGAGCTTGCCTGCCTTTGTCAAGGCTTGAGCTCAATTCTAGCTAGTTGCTGGCCACCACTGTGGCCGACGACCAAGCATAGAAGGAGAAAAAAATAAATTTTTAAATAAAGTAAAATAAAACAAAAGAGTGTAGTCATCTTTAGTCTCTTTGATTTCTTTTTGTTTTCTTTTTATTTTACAATTTTCATTTAATTAACTTACATCTTCATATTTTGTTATTTTACTTTTTTAATTTGATATAAAATTTTATCCAAATAACATATTAACATGAAGAGTTTATGGATTAAATGAGTTGGTATTTATTTTCATAATTAGGATTAAGTATGGATGTGTTTTACTAATATGAGTTTGGTTAGATATGAGTTGGGTCAGGATCAAGTCGCGTATGGATTGTCAAAATTGTATTTCATGAAATTGGATTAATATGCATCGGACTTGTTTCAACCTAACCTAATCCACCCATTTGTCACCCCTATCTTAACCTAAAACAAGGTTCGGTTCGGTTTAGGTTTTCAGTTTTCCTTCATTTCGAAAATTTTAGTGACAAATTTCATCCCTTTGAAGTGTAGCTTCCATGCGTCCCAACGATGATATCGGTGCTTCCATCGACCTTGGGCCTTAAACCACCATTAATAAATAAGAGAGTCAAAACCAAGCAATATTCCCTATCCGAAACACGAACTGACTCGACCCGACCCGAAATTTCCGGCTCTTTTCTCCTACCTATTCCCGTCCCAGCCCTACCTCCCCCACCGAGTCGCCTCTAGCTTCGGCCGCCTCCCCATGGGCTCCGACCCCAGCCGATCTCGCTTCCGTCCCCTCTCCCCAACCCCTTAGGCCCCTGTCATCTCTCTCTCTCTCTCTGTACTCAATTTGCTGCATCGCCACTCGACGGGTCCTCCATTCCCACTGGGCCTCGGCCTCGCCCTCCGTCCTCAATGACCATGGAGGAGCCGTCGCCTCCAGATCTGCTGGATATCTAGTTTTCGAGCTTCGAGATCTGGACGTGAAGCCTCCACAGGGGTACTGCCGTGCTGCCGAGAATCATATGCTGTAGGTGGTCGAGAGAGAGGAGGCTCAGTTGTTGGCGGCGGTGACGGCAGCTGAAGTAGCGTGGGGGAGCTTGACAGCAAGAGACGGTGGCTAGAGTTGATGGGACGAAATTCTAGTTCTGCTATTGTTATTAGGGTTTGAACATTTTGGAAACAAGGAGGAAGAGGGGGGCCACAGAGGCTCGCATTCCTTATCAGGAAAACGTGGTTGTGCGTCTCTTTCTTGATTTATCTAAAATGAAGTGACAACTTTTGATAGAGTTCTCCTTTCTCCATTTTACATGGTTGGTCTCTTCGCCACTGCCTCCGCTTGCGTACCGGCCCCCACCTCCGCCGCCGCCACCACCCCTGCCACCTCTGCTGCCCTCCGTCATCGCTGCAGTCGTCGTCATGATCTTTATCATCAAAGACCAATTAGGAAGTGTTCTTGAGCAGCTTTAGAGGTTGGAACGATGAAATTAATTTTCAATGGAGTTCTTTGATGATGTTTTCACGTCTCAAACCCTCTTCGACAGCCTCCTTTTTTCCTTCCCAAGCCTCCTGTACAACAGAACAGTCCCCATTAACAGAGCTAAAACGCCGCTGATCAAGCATTAATTTTCAGAGATTGATCACAAGTCGACGGCTCTCATCAGCAAATCAAAAAACCACTTGCTCTGCTCGAAAACCTCATCCGTGAACTCATGGCTAATTCTGCGGTTTATCACGTCGAAGAACTTGCAATCCAAGCACGCAAGAACAATGTTGTACTTGGAATAAATGGCGAAAGCGAAATCGTTATTGTGCCTCACGCAGAAATTCAATCCCAAAGCAAAAAAAGTGAGAAAGAAGAATAAGAAGAAGAAGAGCGTTTGAGGAGGAGCTTTGGCAACTCGTTTAATTATTCATTAATTACATAAAAAAATTGAGGATTAATTTTTAAATCTTAGTAAAAAAATTTCGTTAATTTGCATAAGTATAAGGAGCATTTGCATTACTAGCATTAAAATTTATTTAAAAAGTTAATTATGATAAAATTTTAAAAATTTATTATTAATTAAAAAAAAGGTGGACGAACCCATCTTCCCTTTTCCCTGGCCTGGCCCTCTCCTTTTCTCTCTTCCTCCCTTCCTCTTTGTCTTGGACGCTAGCTGAAGAAAAGATGACACTAGCGAAGGACGGAGGCACAGGAGACAAGGCAGAGCAGAGGCCGTCGAGCCAGCGAGAGTGTCTAGTCGGGGCTATGCCGGCAGCAGCAGCTGCCATGTGTGCCGGTGGCTTTAAAAGGAGAGAGAGGGTGAGACGGAGAGTGAACGAGTGGCCTTTGGCCATGGACAAGCTTGAGCCTCCGCCGACGACTCATGAAATTTGCCCTTGTTCCGCGCCAAGCCTCCGGCGTTTGTCGGTCGTTTGACATGTTGGTGGACTTCCATTGCTGCCATCCGCAGAGTGGCGTGCTATTTCTTTTGCGTGTCGTGTGTCTTCGTGGTGGACGGTGATGAAAATAGGGGCTGGGACGTGGCCAACGGAACTAGCCTAATGGACGAAGCCGGCAGGCGGACCGACGACGGAGTGAAGGCCGGAGACAAGCCGGCTCATGGCCTCTTGTCTCTGGTCGCATGAAGAATACAATTTGGTTTTCAGGTTATTTTAATGGCTCGGAGTGAGTACGGTGAGCGGCCAAGACGAGTAGTAAGCTTTATAGGCTTAGGAAGGTTGGAATTGAAGTGGGCTTGAGGATGAGTTCAAATGCACCCCTTAGCCTAGACCCTAAGTCTTAAGTTCAGCCCATGTTCTGACCGGGCCCTATTTTCGGATTAAAAAATTAATTCATTTAGGAAGTATTTTTAAAAATTAAAAAATTTAAGAATTTAAAAAAATTCTGAAAAAATGGAAAAATAGCTTTAAAAGTAGTTTTTTTAGTACTTTTATCTTAAAATGTGTGAAAACCCCTAATAAAAAAAAAATTATGCTCAATTAAACAAGTTGTAAAGGTTTTACAATAGGCTTTAAATAGTCTTAGAGGCAACTACTTCAACATATTGATTGTTGCTTCCTTTTAGCATGGTCAAGGATAAAAACTTATGTTCAATAATTACAAGAGGCTACCTAAACATTTTCATTGATAATTAAATAAAATTAGATATCAAATGGGCACTAGTTGGCTGATGAATGTAATCAAGCTTTTGGCCCTAAATTCCTTAGTTTTGTAGGAAGAGAGGTATACTTCCATACTTCACTTGATTTTTAGCTAGCCATAATAAGCTTATGGCGACTCATCATTTGAAAACCCTTACATTGTTAATTTAACTTAATATCGTATGCCCCAACGTTGCGTGAGGTAAGGTTTTGGGAGAGTTCACATTTAATCAAATGCCTTAAGGTCATCGTTTAAGCATACCTCTAAACTTATGTCTTTTCTCCTCTAGATAGGAAAGGTTGGTCGTGATAGAAGGTAGAGAGATCGATACAGTTTAGGTCGGAGACTTTGGTGAGATCAAAGATGCCATTTGCACTCTGCTTTTCATAATCTGAGCCTTCATTTTGGATTAATGCATTCTTCATCTCGAGTTGTTTAATTGTTTAGGATTTCTTTAATGCAGTTCAAGTCGACGTGGGTATTGTACTTGAATTGAATTAAACTAAACTGTCAAGGTACAAGTTTTTTTGCTGACTACCCAAATTGGAATGAAAATAGAATTGGAAATATCTAAAATTTTCAATTAAGTTCAGTTTGGATATTATTTATACCCTTGGAGTTTACAATCTTCAATTTGCTAAGCTATAAAATGAAATTACACAATTAATCTTGATCACAAATTTATCCAATAAGTATAATCGGGTGCTTCAATTAATTCTATCCATTTTATATGATCGAAAAATGTAACACTGCCTTTCTAATTTTTCAATTACACTTGAGGTTGATATGATGCCAATTAGGTGGTAAATTAGCAAAAGGAAGATTTAGTCGTATATGAAGTTTTTTTTTTTTTAATATGAAATACGATTGCTATTGATTTACTTTGCCGAGTTTTGAGTAAATACATCAAAAGCATCGGTGCATAATAAGTCTAATAGAGCGGATGGGGGATTAGACAACCAATTATAGGGAAGATAATTAAAACAACAAGCTTTTACAAGCCAATTTGCTGACCGGTTTGCGTTTCTACTGCAATGGGCCAAGGAAATGTTCCGGAACTCCTTCAGTTTATCTTGGGCCCAGTCCAGGAGTGGTTGCACACACTAGTTTAGCTCTATCAAAGACTTCATCGCTTGCACGAGTGTGAGGCAGTCAAAATGTACTTGCAGAGAGAGTTCCGCTCGGTTTGATAGGAGATCTAGGGTTTCAAGGAGAGCAAGAGTTTCCGCCTGTGTTGTAGAAGAAGCCTCCACGAGTTTCACAAAGCCATCAACGAGACAACCTTTGGAGTCCCTGCAGATGCACATGATTGCTGCTCTATTTTTGCCCGGTCTCCTCCCTTCTTCAAAATCTGCTTATGCTTCGCTATGTTGGGCAAAAGACGTTTTTACATTGATTTTTGGCATATTAGGAGGTGGAGGTTGCCATCTGTTAGGTAAAGTTTCACTCTTCTTTTCAATTGCTTGTAGATGGCTCGAAGATATGAGATTTTGACATAGAGCATTCACCTGGAACAAGGTTTGTTGCGGGTGCAGGGGGCGATGGCTGAAGATGTGCTGGTTTTGGTCCTTCCAGATGATCCAGAGAGTAGTAGCAATCTGGTCGAACTTCTTGGTATGTGTGGGGTTGGTTTTAAGCTTATATAACCAGTCGTCAAGCTATGTTAACCCAAGTCTGGATATTTTAATTTGTAGGGGTGCAGCTCTCCATATCTGAGCTGTCCATGGGTAGAGTAGTAGAATATGTTCAGTGGTTTCAGCTTCATTTTTGTAGATAGAGCATATGGATCAGGTACTATCTTCCTCCTGTGTAAATTCTCCATTATAGGTAGAGCATTGTGACATGCTTGCTAGAGGAATAATCTGATTTTGGGTAGGGTTTGAGAATGCCAAATGTATCTCCAGAGAGCTGGATTTGTTTGATGTGATGAGGTTGTTGTTGTAGTGTGTGTGCTAGTTGGATTCTCTCTTACTGTGAAGTAACTGCTTTTCACTGAATAAGTACCAGACTTAGTATTCATCCAGACTTGCTTGTCTTTTGAATTAGGCAAACCAATAGGGGTAGCGAGTATTTCCTTCACTATTATGTCATTAAACATCGACTTCACCCTCTGCATTCCATTTTCCAATCCCTTGGTCTATTAGATCTGCCACTTGAACTGGTTCATTTTCTTGTTGTTGGGCCTCCTATAAGGCCACTCATTAACCATTTATCCTCTCTTATCGAGAGTTCATTTCCATTCCCAACTAAGTACATAATATGTGGAATTATAGAATCTCTTCCCCGAGTTATACTTTGCCAACCCCATGAAGGTCAGGAACCTTTCCCAGCTTTTCAAAACTCACCTTATGGATAGTACAAACCCTTCATTACTTTGCTTAATAGGGATTGAGGATTTTGTGAAATGCGCCACGCTTGTTTCCCTAGCATAGGTGTATTGAATGCTATTAAATCTTTAAAGCCTAGGCTCCCCTCATCTTTTCTAAGTTTCAAGGATTCCCATTTCTTCTAATGTATTCCAGCATTTCTACTATTCATTTTCCACCAGAAGTTAACTATCCTCATCTTAATAGCTTTGCAAATAGAAACTAGGATCTTGAAGATGGATATGGCATATTGAGGAATAGCCTGTACAGTTGATTTTATTAAAATCTCCTTCCCCGCTTTTGATAACAAACTTTCCTTCTAGCTTTCTATTCCTGTTAACTCTCGCTAGGATCCAAGTGAACATATCCTTTTTCGAGGTACCCCAATCCGAGGGAATTCCTAAGTATTTCCCTGTTTTCTCGATTTCTGGAACTCTCAATTCGGTGGCCATGTTCCTCCTCAAGGTAGTAGGGCAACATTTGCTGAAGTATATGCCTGACCTGAAGCGAAGCAATATTGGTGTAGGATGGCTGCCAGATTTTTTCACACTCTAAGATTGTGCCATTAAGGAAGAAAATAGGGTCATCCGCAAATAGCAAATGTGAGAGAGTAGGGCAGCTATTGTTCATCTTAATTCCTCTAAGTGTGCCATCATCTACTGCTTTTTTCATCATGGATTATAGAACATTGGCCACTAATATAAAAAAATATGGGGATAGTGGGTCACATTGTCGAATCCCTCTTGTTGGCTTGAAAAAAGGTAGAGACTCCCCATTAAAATTGACACTGAATGTTACTGTTGAAACACACTACATCACCAATTGTACCCACAGTTCGCAGAATCTCATTTTAGTTAAGCATGCTCTAAGGAAATCACATTCAATCCGATCGTATACCTTCTGCATATTTAACTTTAAGACCACTTGAAACTTATTTTTCCTTTCCCGAGTTTGTAGTCTGTGAAGAACCTCCTGTACAATCAATATGTTGTCTTGTATTTGCCTTTCCCCCACAAAAGCACTCTATTCTTCTGCAATGAGGTTTGGTAGCAGGGGTTTTAGTCTGTTGGTCAGCACTTCGGAAATGATTTTATAGATAAAATTACAAAGGCTGATGGGGCGAAACTATTCTAGCTTTTCTGGATTTGGAGTTTTGGGAATAAAGGTTATTAGTGTTTTGTTCATGTCAGGATTAAGGTAGCCAGTAGTGAAAAAATTCTGTGTTTCTGTAAATATATCCTGACATATGTCTAGCCAATGCTTCTTGAAAAAAAAATCCATTCATGCCATCAGGCCCGAGAGCTTTATTGGCTCCTAATTGTTGCATAGCTGTCGTGATCTCCACCATAGTAACAAATTCTACTAGGTGTTGATTCATTCTTGCATCCATCGAAGCTAGAATTTGTTGTAGTAGGGGCTGAAAATCTCGAGGCCTTGCTGACTCGTATGGTTTTTTGAAATATGTACTCGTCATCTCTTTCAACTGTTGTTCCTTGTGCACCCAAATGTTTTTTGTATTTTTTCAGCAATGAAATTTGGGTGATGGTTCTTCTCTGAATGGCTGTGGCATGGAAGAATTTTGTATTTTTGTCCCCTCATTTTAACCAATTAATTCTAGACCGCATTCCCCAGTACATTTCTCCTTGTCACCACAATTGATCAATTTTTGTCAATTCCTTTGCTGCCTTGCATTCTTGAGAGACTCCTGTGCTGTTCATTAAGTGTTGCAGTTCACATTTTAGCCAAGTAATCCTCTTTTTAGCATTGGTGAATCTATTTTGACTCCATTTTAACAAATTTTTTGTCACAATATGCAGTTTCTCCACTACATTTAGCTGTTGGAAGTTAGGTTCAGCGTAGGTGTCCCTGACAAGATTTGCACATTCCTCATCCTTTGGCTAGAAGGCTTCATATTTAAAACTCTTCCCCTTCCTTTTTTTCGATGGGCTAGTTGACAGAATGATTGAGGTGTGATCAAAACCTATGGCAGGTAAGGCTATACATTCTGCTGTGGGATAGTTAATACGCCATTCCGAACTGCATAACACTCTATCGAGACGCTTCTTGACTAGATTTTCTCCTTCTCTATTATTTGTCCAGGTGTAAGCACACCCCTTGCATTCCAAATCTAGTAGAGAGCATTGATGCAGGAAATCTCTGAAGGTCGTAAGCTGGTAATTTTCGACTCTTTTTTTACCCACTTTTTCCTAGTAATATAGGATTTTATTGAAATCTCTTATACACAGTCAAGGCAAATGATAGTGTAGACTCACTCTGTGAATATTCTCCCATAACATGATTCTCTCCTTAAATTCATTCGGAGCATGTGTAAATGTGATGTGCATGCACTGGTTGTTGGCTTGTAGTTGGCATTGAGTGAATATAACATTTTCCATAAAAGAATCAATGGATAAGAGTACCTAGTCATCCCAAAAAAGTGCTAAACCCACTGCTGTACCTTTTGGAGTCACTAAGAAATAGTGCTGAAATTTAAGTCTCCATCGTAATCTTAACACCTTTTGCTCTTGATTTTTAGTTTGCATAATAAATATAATATTGGACCTTTCCTGAGTCACTAAGACTCTCAAAGCTTGAATTGTCAAGGGAGTGCCCAACCCTTGACAATTCCAGCTTAAAATCTTCATGGATGAGTCGATGGCTTATTAGGGTTAGCCATCAAAGCCCACTGAGCAGACTTGTTTACCACACGGATAGGGGTCTCCACTAGCTGCGTACTATCAACCACTGCTGTCTTAGATGTTTGTGCACCATAAGGGTAGAATCTTTTTCCTTTTTTTGAGGATGAAAGTTTGGCACTTTTAGCTTTATCCCTTATAAGTCCTTTTTCCCCTACTAAATTTTCAATCATTTCTGCTTCAACCCTTCATCCGTTCCTCATATAGCACCATGATAGATTCATCATCAAGGCAGCTACTTCCTCTTTTTTTGGGGTTCTTCTTTTCTAATAGTACTAGAGCTTGAGAAGAAGAGATATGGTTGCATTCCTTAGGGCGTGAATTTTCTGCATTGTTCAACTCGCCATGTTGTGGGGGTTTTTTGCATAAGTTGATCATGTTGCTGCTATTCTATTTTAAGGACCAATGGAATGGGGGTTTCGGGAACACTCTCCTCTCCTTCTTGTTGTAACTCTTGTTTTCCATAAAAGATTTTCCCATATGGACTGAGCTCCCACGCTTATGCTCTTAGCCAATATCCAAATCGACCTGGTAAATTCTCTGCTAGCCTTGACTCCTCATATGGTATTTCTTTACATAAAGTAGCTACATACCCAATTCTACCACATGAATAACAATAGTGCGGAAGTCTTTCGTACTTAAACTCTACCCACAATCTTTTGCTATCAAGATTCACAAGAACACCAGTTTTGAGAGGATTTTCCAAATTCAACTTAACTCTAGCCCTGCCCATCTTGTAATTACTATTCCATTTACTTCTAATTTTACCTCTACTACATCCCCGATTTTGGATGTAAGTTCCCTGACAACATCATATGTAACTCTCCCAAAAGGTAGGCCAAAAAAGTTCACCCAGAAATCACAGTGGTTAAATTCATAACAAATGTTAGGGGTATCAGTCACACTGCTTTAAAACTAATAGATTACTTGAAAATGACCACGGCCCAGAATTTAACACTCTCTATTTTTCAGCCTCCAACTGGAAAGAAAAGGAGAAATATCTAGGCTCCATCACAAAACAGGTAAAATTATCATTCCGCCAAGCTTTTTTCATCATACTAATAAATGTAGTAAAGTTCACATTAGGCTTATTGAAGAACTTTCCAAATAGTGTTTTTCGGCATGTTATCAGATTTTCTTCTGAAATTTCACTTGTAATATCCACCACATCTTCCTCATACCATAGATTGCCCAGACTCTTACAAAGGGCCACCAACCTCCTCTCTTCTTCATGCTGATCTGTCATCTTTTTGCCTACAGGAACAGTAACGAAATAGTGAAAGTAAGTTGGCCTGAGTAAATTGGAACCAACTGATATGGGGAAAGAAGGCAAATATGGTTGAAGGGGGCTTCGGCTCTGCAAGTGGAGACAAAAGGTTATCAGCACCAAATGGATGATGGGAGTGGGTGAGGCGAATGGTAATGGTGATGGACTCGCAATGGGAATGATGGTGAGATGTTGGATCATTGGGTTTCTCTCGTAGACAAAGGAGGGTTCTAATTTGATCAAGAAAGAAAAGGGATGGGGTTAGGGTTCTTCACCAACATAGAACTCTTAATCAGCAGTGAATGGTGGTGTTTTATTGTTGCAAAATTGAGACCTACCCTAAAGGTAGGAGGACGCTACTCAGACGGTGGGGAGGAATCTCCTTTGTTGGAGAGGAAAAGCTCCAAATCATGCTTCTGCTAGATTTGAGTTATCGTATATGAAGTTACTAGTCAGCTAAATGTACACATCATATATCTCACAAAAAAAAAATAGTTACACTAACAGTGACCAAAAACAAATACCAGTACATGAAATCCACATAGCCCAATACTCCCATTGGTCATCACCATCTCAATCGTTGTCATCACCATGCTGATTTCTCTCTCCCACCAACCACGCCCCCCTCTCCTTTCCCCGATCCATTGGATTTGAGGCTCATTGAGTCAAGGTTGGACCTTTACCATTGACTTTCCACCTCGAATTTGTGCAACAAAGATAGAGAGATTTCCTTCCACATGCCAATGGCCGCATGGTAGCTATAGTGATATCGATGGGGATAGTCGCCAGATGCACATCACCTGGGTGGTGGGGGGACGGCAGAGCTATGAGAGGACGAGAGAGAGTAAGGGAGATCAAAGGGGCGTTTTGTGGTTTTTCTAGTTTTGGCAAGAAATTGATGTTTTAGTGTTTGTTTTTTCCATTCAAGTTTCTTGCTCATGTTACGTTGACACATTGCTAATTGAAAGTTTCATGAATGATTACATATGGTCAAGCAACAACATTAACGTGCAACGCATCTAAACTTTTCCCTTAATGGAATAGCCCGAAGGAGAGAGAGAGAGAGAGAGAGAGAGAGAGAGAGAGAGACGGGGTGACAATGGTGATCGCTGGAGAGGGGAGCCAACTTTCCATTGGTCATTAGAGAGGGCCGTCCAGTAAAGGTGGGTGGCAGATGCCACCCCTCTGATATAAGAAATTCAAGTTTGTTTTCTCAAACTTGTTATGTTGTGTGGAGCATGTTGGATGCAAATTAAGCAACCTCAAGATCTTCATAATTAAAACAAGAACATAAATAATTGAGTAGAAAGATTAACGCACCTGTGTTGGGATCCATCATTCTTGAAGCGGAAGCGGAAAACTAATGTTCTACGCGCAAGTCTTTCTCCTTTATTACCCTCCGTATCACTTGCTCAATGAGACAGTCCCCTCACTCTTTAGCATTAGGTTAATGCTCCTTATATGATGATACATGTGAGAATTAAGGTTAGAGGAGAGACTTGAGTACTATTTATAGAGTTTCCAACCAGTCCCTCTCATTACGGGCCAAGCTCAACTTGGTCTATACTAACTAGTCCCATATTAGACTAATTAAGAAACCTTCTATCTCACCTTAAACCAACTATGTTTTACGGTAACCGTAAAAATAGTACATTACAATATCAATTAATGTAATTCACATTGGGAAAACTCTTACATTCTCCCACTTGGACTATATTAATTGAAATCGTACTGTATATGCGCACATTGATCCAGAGATAATTCTTAATAGTCAATCATATCCCATAAAGTCTTAAACACTGAATTATGGCGATAACTGCATGTATACACATAGAGCCTTTCATGGTCACGAATGTTTTCAACTTTATTGATATGGATTTAATATGGGTAGTGTGGCAAATTGATAACATCTCTCATAGAGAGATTCCATTTGTCAATCACCATTTTCTTACCTTAAGCATCACAAAAAACTTGTGACACTAGATAATGTCTTTATGGTTCCAATAAATTCATATATGTCTTGTCCTTATGGTTAACCTTTCTTTATGCATCATAAGATATATGCACAAGGCTAATAGCCGGATCCCCCTAGCCTTCACTTAAGGTTTAAGCAATACCTTAAGACTTTTAACAATATATATATTCAATATAATAACAATCAATCCAAAATATTTTATTGAATGCAAAAGTTGACATATATATCAAAATGTTATTAAATTGTAACAAAAACAGATGTAAACTTTATTCAAGAAAAATAAAATACAGCTCCCACTAAATAATAGCATCACAAGATACTCCTAGGCTCATGCTAATGACATGTCGATCTACATACAAGTGTAGGCCTTTAGTCAGTGGATTTACAATCATATCATCTGTGGGAATATAATCTACTGCAACGTCAACATTCTACATTTATTCATTTATGGTCAAAAACTTGACCTCCATGTGTTTAGACCCTTTGAGATTTCTGTTGTTATTAATAAATAACACTGTAGAGTTATTGTCTTAATACAACTGTATGGGTCAATGTGGCACCCCCGACTCGCCTGAGGTCGCCACAAGTGATCTCTTAGCTTTCTATCTCCTACAACTTCACAGACTGATACCCTTTAAATAGAGATTTTAAAAAAAAAAAAAATGTCCCAGCGTAACTCAATAGCGGAAGCATAAATAAGTCTCACCATTCCTTACTCCAATAACCATAATGCAGTGCACACCCACTAAGCTCCAAATGAAATGACAAAGCCGAGTCACTCTTATTTATATTTTCATTATGGATATTTTGGGTCAGTACAACAAAAAGGCCAAGATTTTTACTATACTTGGCTACCACTCAAAAAAGGACTCAATCCTACATCAAACATGTACAACCCTCCATCAACAAGCGTCGGCTATCTTCAAAAAGTATCAGCTCCCATTAGCTATACGAGCCATCACACCCAATCTGGTGCATCGGGCGGCCGCGGCGGTAACATCCCTAACATCACTCCATCGCGTCGAACATGGATAGACATAAACTCCTGAATAACTGGGCCATCATCAAGGCCCACGTCGTACATCACCAATACCCGGACTCGAACAAACACTAAACCAGGGGCACCGACACAGATGTGCTCCGTACACTCCACATCAACATCAGTAGGTATGCCATAGTAAGTACTGCATGCAACTGGTCGCAAAGGCATCTTTCTAATCTAAAATGTTAATCCCCAAAAAGGGTGAGTACAACCACTCAATAGCAAAGATCCACCAAACTACTCAATGCATCAAACAGAACAATCATGATATCGAGAACAAAACACATATCATTCATGCATTCAAGGATAGCTTACCTTGTAGCCATACATATATCACCATATGACATGCATAATTCACCATACACTTGCACTTATACCATCAGGTAGTCATGCATTTATCATTATGCAATGTGCACATACCACCATGCACTCCTCATTAAACAGCCATGCATATATCATTATACAACGTGCATATCCCACCATACACTCATCATTAAATAGCCATGCCATATGTACACATTCATGCGCATGATTCAATTCTCAATTTTTATATTTCAAATAGATCCCATCATTTTCTTCCTAGGGACCAATGTTTGCATCCCACAATTTATCGCTTGCATCCCACCTAGCATCGTGAGGAACCTCCGGCACACACCTCCGGGCATCCGGCACACACCTCCGGGCATCCGACACACACACTCCGGGCATCCTGTACCCCAACTGGCATCATGAGGTATCCCCCGGGCACACACCTCCGGGGCTTTCAACACCCCCACATTCCGGGCATCCCGACACTCCCGGGGCATTCACCACACACACTTCAAGCATCCGGCACCCCCACATTCCGGGCATCTCGGAACTCCCGAGGCATCGTTGGCTCACACCTCCGACGGTCTTGTTATTATCTCAATTTATATTCACACATGCGTCTCAATCTCAACATGGCATTTGATGCAATAATATCAAGGGTCTCAACCAACCTTTCATGCCATATAACATGCCATATGTCATCACATATGCAGCAAAATCAACCACTCAAAGTATTGCATAACATGGATAAATTCATTTATTTTTCAAAACACATCAATTTCTCGGATAAATCAAAGTGCATTCCTCTAGTTAAAACTCTAGGAAAATTAGTAAATGATATTAATAAATTCTGAAAACTTGACACAATATAGATGTGACCTAAAGGGAGATATCTCATGAATAACACCATACCAAAAGAGTCTCACACAAAACAGCACAGTCTATGCACCACAGTTTTCAAAACTTCAATATTTCAGTTTGCACAGTTTCGGAAGAAATTTAAATTAAATACCCAAATGAACTCCAAAAATTCTGAAATTTTGATATACCATAGAAAAGTCCTAAAGGTACATATCTCATGAAGAAATTGAAACCTAAAAAGTTCTAGATTAATAGATATGGATGATTATTTCCCCTTGTTCTCAGTATCGCCTTTTTCCAGATTATCATCTTTCAAAAGAAACTCATTTCACCGACCTAAATATGTTCGTTTCTTCTAATTTTTTTTGTAAGTTATTCCTCAGAATATTTCCTACAACTTTCATTAAGGACACATGATCGAATTTTAACTGTATGATTTTATAAAAATCACGAAATCATACTGGGTCGAGGTAGCGTTTTTCCCAGATCCAGTGTCTTCAAAGAACAACAATTTCACCGATCTATTTTTGTTCATTTCCTCTGAAATTTTGATATGTTCTACCTCAAGAAGTACACTAAAACTTTCATTAAGAGATGAAAGTGATATTTTCACAATAAATTTACTTTACAGACCACGAAATCTCTAAATGTTAGCACAGCGAATTCCAGATCTAATTTCTCCAAGGAAAAATCATTTCACTAACCATTTCCTGTTCGTTTTGCCTCCAATTTTAGTATGTTTTCCCTCAAGATGTTCTCTACAACTTTCATGAAGAAATCGAAACAAGATTCCAACTAAAAAGTCGTATGCAGCACACAAACTCATGGATGGTTGGACTGGTCTTTCCAGAAACAGCATGCATGGCCAACGAATCTCTCTCCAAAGCTCCGAAATTTCATCCCATCTACCACAATCAAGACTTACCATCTACTATACATACATACAGCAATGCAAGGGGTAGGTTTTAGGACTTCACTTGCCTCAAACTTAAGCACAAACAGCAACAAGAATGGCGGCAAAGCGGCAAACGGACAGTGGCAAGCTAGGCAGATGGTCCTCCTTCCTCTCACACGCCCGCTTCCTCTCTTTCCCTCTTCTTCTCTCCCGGTTTTCCTTTCTCTCTCGGACAGCACTCTCTCTCTCTCTCTCTCTCTCTCTCTCTCTCTCTCTCTCTCTCTCTCTCTCTCTCTCTCTCTCTCTCTCTCTCGATTCCCCTTCATCATCCGCCTCCCTCTCTTTACTTTCCTTCCCCTACAATCATTTGTAATCATTTGATTGCATGAAGCCGCCCAAGGAAGCCAATGGGGGCAGCCACACTTGGCTTCTCCTCTATGCCACTTGGCAACTCACATGCAAGGGTTTATGGGCTTCTATGTTGGGCCATTTTTGGGCCTTCATGACCCGGTTGACAAAGGGGTTGGCTTGGGCTGATTGGATGGTCTTTGGGCCTAAAAATCAGCCCACCCTCTCCTATTCGAATTCCTATTCCATTTAACCCTCATTACCTAATTTCAACTTTTAAGCCCACAAAACTTTGTAATTTAAATCAATAAAATTCTACTTATAAAGCGCACCATCAAGAATAAGATTTCTATATCGATTGCACCTTAATAAAATCCTTGGATCACTTGTAGACACATCTCCATCTAAACAATCATCCATTACAATGCTCGGCCTTAAATTAATTGAAATTCATTGATTCAATGGCTAATACAAAATGAAATGGCACTTCCATTACCTAATCATGGTTCATGGTACTCTAGAGGTTGTCATGAGATTTTAGGATGTCACAGTCAATCCATAAAATTAAAAATGGTCAACTCCTTAATGAGGTTCCGAAACCTATTAGCCCAAGTAACAGTCTAAAAGAATGTTACAAACTTTGCTTCCATAGTAGAAGATGATAGAAAGCTTTATTTATTGCACTTCCTACTAACATAAATATGCATTCCGTTATTGATCACATGTCATCCTAACATCAATCAAATTTTACATCTAAATACCTCACTAGCTGCAAGAATTGAACATGTCTATAAATTAGCATATAATCCATTGTCATCTTTAAGTATCTTAAAACATTCTTGACATATATTGAATATTTCCAATATACAATTAGCAAATGTCCTCTAAGATAAATCCAATAAAATTTAATATTTATGGCAAGAACAATCCTTACGAACCTCAGTGCAAAGAAAAAAGACGCCTCAAAGTGACTACTTGTAAGTGAAATATCATGTTCATAGATAATGAGGAAAATAAATTTCCTCCCACTAACCTTGCACTGTATATATATTGAATTACTTTGTTCCAAATTGAACAAAATAACAACAGTATGAAACTTTAATAATATTTTCTGGAAACTTGCTTAAAACTATGAATAAAACTTTTCTGTCTACATACAAGTTTACTTGAATTTGCTGCAAAATCCTCCAGTTGTAACACTATATAGATTTTGTATCTATTTGACGTAGTTTCATATAAAAAAGAGTTATTAATACCACGTTCACTATGAAAGAATATTTAAAAAATATTATAAATAAATAATTATTTCTTCATTATTAACTATCTATTCCTCTTTTAGAGTGAAAACTTTAGTTACCAATTTGGCTTTAAATTTCACAATCTTTCTTTGAATTTTTTTTATTTTTGTACGCTTATTTGCAACTAATGAACTTGTGATCTTTAGGCAAGTCAGTAAGTTTCCAAACACTATGATGTTTCATAGATTGTATATCGTCTTTTATGGCATCTAATCACATACTTAATTAAAGATAAGAAACAACATTCATATATGTCGCTAAATCAACCATGTAGTAGATATTGCAATCATGCTCTCATAAATGGACTATATAGTCTCATGAAATAACTAATCGTTTTTCCCTAACAAATCTTTTAAGTAAAGTTACAATCACTTCATTCTAGACTTGAGAGGTTTAAGAAATTTTATTATAAATTATATCAAGAATAGTACATTGAATCTCAACAAGTTTAGTCTATAGTATAGGAGATTCCATAATTGTCAGTATAGGTAAAGACAAAGACACAGTAACCTCAATCGTACCATTATCTTTAATAGTCTGAGAGCGGCTATCCTTTACAACTACATTGATCTCTAGAAACTTTAATGTACGTGATTCAATAATTCTTATACCTTCTTTAGGGTCATAAAATCAATACCCCTTTGAATAATCTACGTAAGATACAAAATAATTCCGAGTAGATCTGAATTACAATGCACCTAATATTGGATTAGATAACCACCTCTAAATTTAATATGATTCAAGTAATTTATGTTCAGTTCATAACTCAAAATAAGTTTATGAAACAACTTTGGTAAAAAACACATTTTGTATGTGAAAAAGTTACTTTCATAATATCAGCCCACAGTAGACCGAATAAATTAGTCTTACTCATCACCATGTTAATTATGGTACAATTATGCCATTCGGCCAAATCTTTTGTCAGGATTTTCAGGCATAGTAAATCAAGTTATTACCTCAGAAATTACTAAGTATTTGATAAATGACCCTTTAAGTTATTCCGCATTGTCATACTTGCTAAAATACGCATAGTCACTATTAAGCCTAACAACCTTTAAGACTAATTATAATCGATTTATTATTTACCTCAGTAATTTTACTTTCACAATAATCTATAGAAGTCTTTAGATAACCGTTAAGGGCAAACATAATATCAACATTGTTAACTTTTCTACTCTTTCTTTAGACATCTGTGAGATTATTCCTTAAATAGAAAATTTTTGGAAACAACCTCTTCAACCATATACGAGATGTAAATGCCATTAAGAATTAAACACAATCTTTGCAGATGTATCATAATTTCAATATTAGACAAGATATAATTCAAGCTACTAAGGTTTCCATCATCTTTTAGCAGTGCAGTCAGTTGGCAAACCACTTTTCAAGTATTCATGACTGGAACGCTTCATGAAGAATAAGCAAATTTTATTGCTCTTTCCCCAAATAGCAAATCATATGTCCACAATTTAAAATTTGAAGTAGTAAAAACCTCAATAATAATGAAGTTATTAATTACAGAAAATGTGACTGAAAAAACAAACAATGTATATAATAAATATTATGTGAGCACTGTGTAACTTGACGTATAAGTGCACATCAAGAGAGTTACACACATAATCATATAATCATCTTTGGGTAGAATACATAACATGCAGTTGTACACTCCCTATATGATAGTGGTTATGAGAATATATTTCAATTTTCGTGAATTTATCATCTTTGGACATATGCACCATTAGGATCAGTTACTCTTCCACCACACTATCACGTATCCCTCCATGAACTAATATACAATCACCTCATTTGGGAGTATGACCATGTATTAGACCAAGAGACATACCAATTATTATACAAGACCGATATTTTTCAAACTCAATCAAGTGTGCCACTTTGGCGATCACTACTCAATTGAATCCTTGAAACTCTCTCATACCAGGGATATAAAATTTACTTCTCACATACACCATATACATGTGATTTTTACTTTAATGATAGAGATAGTAAATCACTAAAATCACATATCATGCAGATTACATTGCTTTATTCATTAATAAAAATCAATCATCTGTATATATATATATATATATATATATAAAGAACCTGAAAGATAGATTTCAATGAGATCATTGATCATAGCAACACAAGAAACTTTTCATAACAGAGAATAAATCATCTCTTATGCACCCCGATTATAGATTACCAAAACAACATAAAAGAATGTTTTTTTTTTTTTTTGTAATGGTAATAAATATATAGAGCAAGGACAAATGTACAAAAGATAGGTCCCAAAACCTACACTCTCACGAACAATGTAAGAGTGAAGGGGATCCAATGCAAAACAAATACCAGCTCGAAGAGCAACCACAAGGGTACAAGGAAGACAACCAGAAACCAGACAAACACAGAACAGCCAAGGCGAACCTCAGTCCTAACGCCAAAGCAAAGAAACGGAGAAGCCATTTCCAGATCTAACTTCTTCAAAGAAAATAGTTTCGCCGGTATATATGTGGCACCCCGAACCTTTCGTAGGTCGCCACCAGCGCCAATGTTACACCTTATTACCTTTCTCCTTAGAAGAAGCATCATAATTCATAGACATTTAAAAAAAAAAAAGGTCCCAGCGCGACTCATTAGTGGAAGCAAATTAAAACATCACCATCTCTCCCCCTACCAACCATGATACAAATACACACCACTAATCATCTTGATTTTATAGACAAGCCCTGACACTTTATTTACATATATTTTCAAGATGGGACTTCTTTGGGTCGATACATCAAAAGGAAAGCCGGGACTCAGCCATGTCTGGCCTAAAACCCCAAAAAGAACCCTCGACCCTCTACATCTCACGTGCACAACCCCCATCATTAGTGTCGGCTAACTATCCCAAAAAGATCCAGCTCCTACTCGTCACGCACGAGCTTCACACCCAATCCAGTGCATCAGGCGGTGGCGGTGGCAACATCCCTCTCATCACCCCGTCGCGACGAACGTGGACGGAGACGAACTCCTGGACAATCGGGCCCCCAGCTAGGCCTATGTCGTACATGACAAAACGGTGCACTCGTATATACGTCAATCCAGGCGCAGAAGGACAACCGAACTCCTCGCACTCAACCTCAACATCGGATGGTAGACTGTAAAATACACCCCGCGTGACAGCAGGGAGCAGCATGCTGCTAATCTAAAATGTTGGTCCCCAAAAGGGGTGAGTACAACCACTCAGCAAGTAAAAGAATCCAATAACCACTCAATGCATCATACAAGTCATACATGTATTTCAAGCATTACTTACCTTGAAGCCATGCGCATACTATCATGCATCATCATCACAATCATAACACATACATGTGTATCATCATGTCATACTCATATCATCATCATCATGCCATTATTACATCACACACATGTCATCATCACCATATACATGACATCATCATACCATACATGTCATCATCATCATCATATCATACACATATCGTCATCATCATGACATCATCACATCACACATGTCATCATCATCATGCCATGTCATATCATGCATATCATCATGCCATAGGTGATCATCATCATGTCATGTCATATCATGCATGGTTCAATTTTTCACTTTTTAACTTTCCATTCGATCACCACATCACCTTTCCTTGGATCACCAATTTCATCTCATATTTTACGCTCGCATCCCATGTGAGAGAAAACCTCCGGCATTCAACCATTCCAGGCCACCAGGCATCCGGCCCCCCACATTCCGGGCATCTCACATCCCAATTGACATCGCAAGGCATTCTCCTCGGGCAAAGACCTCCGACAGGGCTTCCGGCCCCCCACATTCCGGGCATCCTGAATCTCCCAGGGTCATCCGGCCTTGTATCTCAATACAATCTGGGCATCATCATCCACCACAACCATCTCCTCATTTAACATTATTCATGTTCACCAATTTTAGTCTTAATTTAGCATGGCATATGATGTATTGGAAATCAACAATCATGTTCAGCATTTGAATTCACATATGCATCTCAATGCATACATCAAAACCTCATCACACATACTACATCGTGCAATTATTTATAAGATAAAATTCATGGAATTTATGCCAATTAAAATAATCCATTTATCATGCCCCTTTTTATTTTTATTTTATTTAAATTCCAGCTTGTGCCATTTTCAAAAATATTAAATTTAATTATTTATATAATCTAAAAAATCATAAAATTAAGGCAAGTGATAAACAAGACAATAGGATAATGACTTTATGTAAAATACATGGCCAAATAAAATTTCACATAATTCCATAAATCACACAAAACAGCATATAATTTTCGGATGAAATCAGAATGCACAGTTTCCGAAGAAATTCGATTAAAATATCCATCCAACCTCCAAAGATTACGAAAGTTTACCGAGTTATAGCCAAGACATTAAAGTACATTTTTCATGAAGACTTCCAAGTCAGATTCTTTTTAGATAAATTTCTACAGTCTCACGAAACTTCTGGATCCAACACCGAAACGTCCAGTACATGCTTCTCCGAAATACTGAGTTTTCACCTACCTATTCTTCTTCTTTTCCTCTGAAATTTGGATATGTTCTACATCAAGATGTTCTCTACAAGTTTCATGAAGAGATCCAAGTCAAATAGCCAGAGTATAATTGACATTTAGGTCCATGAAGTCTCGGGTGTCCTATAATACATCTCCAGAATTACCATCTTCAAGATCTAGTCGATTTACTATGTTATACTTGTTCATTTCACTTAAAATTTGAGTATGTTGTATTTTAATATGTCCCCTACAACTTTCATGAATAAATAGAAGAGAGATTCTTAGTACAAATCAACATGCAACCACAAATCCATCAAAAGGTCAGTGAAATCTTTCCAGATCTGAGGTCTCCGTAGGATGAGATTTTAACCCCTCAAATATCCATCATTTTCCACTAAATTTTAGTATGTTGTAGTTTAAGATGTTAGCTACAACTTTTATGAAGAGATCAAAGCCAAAATCGGACTCTAAATATGCATGCAAGCTCACACAACATTCTGACTCGAGCGGATTCAAACGAAAACAGCAACCTTGCTCAAGAACAAGTCATCCAAGCTTCGGTTTTCCTCTCCTAATCACCCAAAATTCGACATACATGTAGCATGCACACATGCAAGGGCAGCAAAGGACCCCAACTTGCCTCTAGACCACACGAACGGCGGCACACGGCGGCGGTCACGGCAAGCGACGGCGACTCCCTCCTCGGCTTCTCCTCTCTCGGCCACTCTCTCCCTCTCTCTCGCACACTCTCTCTCTCTCCCTTAGGTGAATGGCTAACCGGCCACTCTCTCTCCTCTCTCATTCCCTTTTCCCCTAAACCTCATCATTAGTAATGATTAGGTTGCCTCACCAATGGCCAATGCATGCCACCCTTGTTGCCACTTGTCAAAGTTCATGCATAATGGGCTTTGGCTTTTAGGCTTGGGCTTGGGCCTCCTTTTGGGCCTCCTTTTGTGGCCGACGGTGTGACACCCCGAACCCTTCGCAGGTCGTCACCAGCGCCGGTGTTACATCTTTTACCATCTCTATCTCTTGGCTAAATTAAGCCTTGCCAGATTACAGGCATTTTTTTTTTTTAAAGCGGTCCTATGCGTGACTCATAGCGGAAGCAAAATTCACATCGTCATCTATCTCCCTTCTAACCCATGATACAAATACACACCAGCTACACATCAGGATTTTATATACGAACATCGACACTTTATTTACATATTCTTTTAAGATGGGACTCCTCCTTTCTCGGGTTGATACAAAACAAGAAAAGCGAGGACTCTGCCATGTCCTGCCTAAAATCTCAAAAAGAAACTGTCGACCCTCTACATTAAGCACACAAGCTCCCATCAAAGGTGTCGATTATCTACATCAAAAAGCTCGGCTCCTACTCGTCGCGCGTGAGTCTCACACCCAACCCGGTGTGTCAGGTGGTGGCGGCGGCAGCATCCCTCGCATAGCACCATCTCGACGGACGTGAACAAAAATGAACTCTTGTATGACAGGGCCCCCAGCCAGGCCGATATCATACATAACTAAGCATCGCACTTGGATGAACGTCAATCCGGGCATAGAGGGACAATCTATCTCCGTACACTCCACCTCAACATCAGACGGTAGACCGTAAAATACCCCACGCGAAACAGCAGGTAGTGGCATAGTGCTAATCTGAAATGTTATCCCCAAAAGGGGTGAGTACAGCCACTCAGCAGATAGGGAAATCCAATAACAACTCAGTGCACCATGCATACCATCATACAATGCAGGCATTGCTTACCTTTTTGATGTCAAGCGTATTCATGCATCATCATAGCATATATATATCATCATCATGGCGTCTCATATATCATTATCATCACATCATCATTAACCATGCATCACCATGCATATCACATCATATCATCATTAGCCATGCATCACCATGCATATCACATCATCATTAGCCATGCATCACCATGCATATCACATCATCATTAGCCATGCATCACCATGCATATCACATCATATCATCATTAGCCATGCATCACCATGCATATCACATCATATCATCATTAACCATGCATCACCATGCATATCACATCATATCATCATTAGCCATGCATCACCATGCATATCACATCATCATTAGCCATGCATCACCATGCATATCACATCATAGATTAATTTCCACTTTTATTTATCAATTGATCCCCACATTATCTTTTCTCAAATCATCAAATTCACCATCATCACCATCCCTTCGGGCAGAAACCTCCGACAGGGATCCCAGTATCCCAGCCATCTCATGGCCACTGGGCTTCCGGCCCCCCACATTCCGGGCATCTCGCATCTCGACTAGCATCACGAGGCATTCCCTTCGGGCAGAAACCTCCGACAGGGCTTCCGGCCTTTACCCTTCTAACCGGGGATCTCGCACCCTAATCCTGGCATCGCGAGTCACTCCCTTCGGGCAGAAACCTCCGACAGGGCTTCCGGCCCCCCACATTCCGGGCATCCTGAAACTCCCAGGGAATCTATGGAATTATGCCACTCGGCCACCAGATATCATCCTCCGCCACAACCTCTTACTCACATACCATTTTCCACTTTTTATCATCCTTTTCATCTTGTTATTTCATGGCATATGATTTACATACATGCATCACAATTCATGATCATTCATACATCAATGCCATATAACAATACATCATAATTCATGATCATACATGCATCAATGTCATATAGCAATGCATCATAATTCATGATCATTTATACATCAGTGCCATATAACAATACATCATAATTCATGATCATACATGTATCAATGTCATGTAGCAATGCATCATAATTCCATAGGACTCATGGCCAATAAAATAATCCACCTTTTATTTTATTATTATTTATTATTTATTATTTATTATTTATTATATTATTATATTATTATATTATTTATTTTCATAAATAAATATTATATTTAATATTTATGATTTTCCAAAAATCATAATCTTCAATCAATCATTAAACAAACAATTAGAATCAAATTTCACATAAAATCCATGGCTAATTTGCATTTTACATAATTTCCCAAATTTCCACAAAATACACACAACATTCGGATCATGGCCAGATTGCACAGTTTTCGAATTAATTCAATTAAAATACTCATATGACCTCCGAAAATTCCCAAATTTTATAGGATGATAGCCAACACATTTTCGTGCATTTTTCATGAAGAACTCTAAGCCAAATTATTTATATATTAATTTATATAACTCCACGAAGCTTCTGGAACCTCTACCGTTTCGTCCAGAACGTACATCACCGAAAAACTTAGGTTCGACCCATCAAATCTCTTTAGTTTCTCCTGAAATTCGAGTATGTTATATATAAATGTGTCCTTTACAAGTTTCATGAAGGATCTAGGTTAAATAACCAAAGCATGATCCTCTTTTAAGTCCTTGAAGTCTCGGGTGTCTCGGTTCACTTCAACAGTACCATCCGTCTCAAAGATCTAGCTGGTTAACTAGGCTATACTCATTTTTTTCTCCTAAAATTTGAGTATTTTATAGTTTAGGATGTTATCTACAACATTCATGAAGACAACAAAGTGATATCTCCAACAGAAATCAACATGCAACCAAGAAATCAACAAAAGGTCAGTAGGAAATTCGCAGATCTAAAGCCTCCGTGAAATAGAACTTTTGACCCCTCATATCACTATCGTTTTCCATGAAATTCGAGTTTGTCATACCTCAAGATGTTAGCTTAAACTTTCATGAAGACATTGAAGCCAAAATCACACTCCAAATACACATGCAAGCTCGAATAAGATACTGTCTACCACCAACCGAACGGAAACAGTCACATAACATGAACACATTCAACCCTTACTTCGGTATTTCGCCCAAATCACCCCTAAACCCGAACATGCAACCATCAAAACAACATGCAAGAGAAGTTAAGGACCCCCCACTTGCCTCCAAAATGAACGAACAGCAAGCACAAGGCGGCGTAGGACGGTCGGACAAGGCGGCGACGGCGAGACACGGCGGCGGCAACTCTCGGCTCCACCTCCTCTCTCTCGGTCTCTCCCCTTTCTCGAACACTCTCTCTCTCTCTCTCTCTCACCTTTCTCGGCCAAAATGAGCTAGAGGAACCGGCCACTCTCTTTCCTAATCCCCTTTTTATATCCCCTCAATTGCAATGATTAACTCACCTCAACCATGGCCAATGCATGAGGGCTTGTCTTGCCACTTGTAATTCTTGTTTTTAAATTTGAATTTCAATGGGCTTGGGCTTAGGCCCAACCGGCCATTTCTCCTTCTTGGGCTGGTCGAACTCCCCTCTTGGGCCCAATGGGCCGACTAGCTTGGCCCACCAAGCTCTAGGCTAATGGGTCCAAGGCCCATTTCGAAAATAACCCTATTTTCTCTTCTTTTTTTTTTTTGAATTCCTTTTTATAAATATTTCTAAATTCAAATTTCATCTTGGCCAAAGTCTTGGGATATTTCAATTATTGAAATTTAAATCATATGGCCAAGCATTTAAATTTAAATTTCCACAACACAAGCAAAATTCATCAAATTAAAAGACAAATTGGCTAAAGCATAAGCCATAAAATTCTATCACCTAATTAAAGACATTTAACACACCTTAAGGCTTGGCTTTGAATTTCCGGGATGCCACAGACGGCCACTCCTCCTTGGGCCTCAATGGGCCGGTCGACAGCCCCTTTGTGGGCTCCTATTGGGCCGACTAGCTTGGCCCACTAAAGCTTAGGCCAACGGGCCTAAGGCCCAACCTAATTAAAATTAAATTTTTCCCTTTTCATAATTTCTTCTATAAATTTTAAATTTTAAATTCCACATGGCCAAAGTCTTGTGACATTTTATTTATAAGAATTTAATTCATAAGATGCATGGCCAAGCATAGATTATTATTATTAATCTATCAAATTTAAAATCTCATGAACATAAGCACAAATCACCTAATCTTAAAAAGAGACTAATGGCTAAAGCATTAAACCATAGGTAATTTCATTACCTAATTAGAGGTTTTAACACACCTTATAACTTGACTTTGAATTTTGGGATGCCATAATATACTTGTTCATTTATTCTGAAATTTTGATATGTTACTCTCCAAGAAGTCCTTTACAACTTTCATCAAGAAGTCGAAGCCAAATTCCCACTAGAACATCACATGCAACTCACGAAATCATTAAAGGTTGGATTGTTTTTCCAGAAACAGAACACTAGGCTAGAACCCAACTCTTATAGCTTCGAAACTTCACACCTCATCCACATCTGAAATTCACCATTCATCACACACCAAACACAACAAGCAAAGGGTAGATCAATGGACTCTACTTGCCTCTAATCCAAGCACAACATAGCAAGCAAAAGACGGCGGGGCAAGGTGGGACTCAACGGCTCGACGGCGGTGACGAACGGTAGCGAACGGCCTCCCTCTTCCCCTTCTTCTCTCGCACGCTCGCTCTCCCTCTCTCGATTTCACTCTCTCTCTCTCTCTCTCTCTCTCTCTCTCTCTCTCTCTCTCTCGGTAACCCTCTCTCTCAATCTGCCCACTCTCCCTCTCTTTCTTTCCCCTTCATCATTTGCAATCATTTGGTTTGCATGGCTAATGCCACTTGGCTCTAGGGGAAAGATACCTGGCATTTTTCCCATGCACATGATGGGCTAGAAGATAGGCCGGGCCTCCTCCCCTTGGTCGACGGCAACTCCTTTCCTTTGGGCTTCGCGGGCCAAGCCAAAAGGGCCAAATGGTGGGGCTAGTCTTGGGCCTAAAAATTCAACCCACTCTTCTCTAATATTTCCCCTTTAATCATCACCTAATTACCTATCATATAATTACCTAATTAAACTTATTCACTTGGCCATAAAACTTGCAACATAATTTAATAAATTTCAACCTATAAATCACATAGCCAAGAATAGAATTTTCTTTCCTATCAAATAATTATCCATTGAAAAGCTTGGCCTTAATCTTATTGCAAATCATGGATCAAAGCACATCTAAAGATTGACATGAAATTCTAGGATGCCACAGGTAACAGTAGTTGTCGCTGCCGCCGATCGCGTCGTCGCCATCGCATTTCCCCCCTTGAATTGTGTTGCCACTGACCACACTAGCACAGATCCGTTGTCACTCATCCTCACCGTCCTTGTAAGCAGTTTTTCGTCGTCGTCTTCGCCGTCGTCGCTATCAAGCTCGTCGTCGCCACCATCTGCCCAGTGACGCCTTAGTCCCCCTCATCAGCGCCGCGAGGGAGCAAGAGGGAGAGGAGGCCGGGAACCGGGTCGTTTCGTTGGTCTGTCTGACCCGATTTCCTTGTTTCCGGGTAGGGTTTCCCCAAGTCGGGCCTACACACATTGGGCTAGGTTTGGAGCTCAGGCCGAGCATCCTCTTTTTAATTAAAAATAAGCCCAATTCCGGCGTGTGGGTTGAGTTTAAAAAAAAAAAACAACAAAACAGAAAAATCCTGGGCCAGGCCCACACACGGATCGCAAACCGAGTCGATTCCAACCCAAGAACCCGACCCAGTTCGTTTTTATATTATTATAATAATAAATATAATATTTTTAGAAAAATTAAAAAATAATTTATTTTCAAAAAATCAAAAAAATCGAAAATATCTCATATTTTGCCAAAAAAGCCAAAAAAGTCAGAAAAAGCCAAAAAAGACTTATTTTCCAAAAAATAGAAAAAAAATCCAAAAATCCTTTTGTTTTCCAAAAAAATAGAAAATGGTCCCAAAAAATATTTTTCCTCCACAAATGCATGGAAAACCCCAAAATATCCAAAAAGTCTCAGGTTTAAACAAAATTAGGTACCGAAAGGGCATTAGTGATTAACTAGTGTAATCAAGTCCCCGATCCTAATTTCTCTGGTTGCGTAGGAGCGAGTATTTCTCTCAATACTTCGCTTGAGTTTCTAATCAACTCACTCAAAATCAATTAGTGGCAACTCCGTTTTAAAATTAACTTACAGGTTGAAAACTTGGACTATTAAGTCGTGAATTGGTGGACTTGGGAGAGTCCAGGCGGAGCCTAATAGGCTTAGCCAAACCATTAGCCTCTGCAAGGCACCCATCCCGAAATGGGTGCCGAAAAAAAGAGGTCGCGACACGCGGGTCTCCCGCTACACTTATGGGCTGCGACAATTGATGCAGCTGTTTATCTTATCAATAGAAGTCAATTTTGTGCGTTGGATGGAGAAATACCACAAGAATGGTGGTTAGGTAAAAAGATTAATTATTCACATCTAAAGGTGTTTGGTTGTATTGCATATGCTTTGATTGATAGGGAGGATAGGAAAAAGCTTGATGCTAAGTCCCAAAAGTTCGTCTTTATCGGATACGGTGGTGACGAGTATAGCTATAGGCTTTGGGATTATGAAAATAACAAAGTCATCCACAATCGCAATGTGGTATTCCATGAAGAAAAGATGTACAAAGATCTTCAGACAGAGCATGAGAAGGTACTACAACCTGAATATGTTGAATTAGACACAATGCCCGTGAAGATGTTTCCAATAGATCAAAGTGCACTTGAAAGAGAGGTTCAAGATGAGCCTATTATCAGTAAAGAGGTAGTTCAAGAGGAACGCAGTGATTCAAAGCAAACTAACGACCTTGAAGTACCTGTATTGAGGAGATCTACACGTGTGAGAAAGCCAAAGGTAATTTTTGATCCATCAGCTAATATTGTTATGAGCCATGTCTTATATACAGATTCAGAAGAACCGGAGACTTACGATGAGGCAAAGGTAGACAAGTCTCACTTGCAGTGGGAGTGTACTATGAAAGACGAGATGATCTCGTTACTTCAGAACAAAACTTGGGAGTTGACCAAGTTGCCCACAGGTAAAAAAGCTCTATTAAACAAATGGGTGTACGGGATTAAGAATGAAGCAAATGGTAGTATTAAATACAAGGCGAGACTTGTAGTCAAGGGTTTTTCTCAAAAAGAGGGGATCAACTACTCCGAGATATTTTTCACCTGTAGTGAAAATGACGTCAATTAGAGTTCTGCTGAGTATAGTTGCAATGGAGGATCTTCATCTTGAGCAATTAGAAGTAAAAATAGCGCTTTTACATGGTGACTTAGATGAAGAATTATACATGGCACAACCTATGGGTTTTGAAGTCGAAGGTAAAGAGCACATGGTATGTCGCTTGAAGAAAAGCTTGTAAAGCTTGAAACAAGCTCCCCGGGAATGGTATTTAAAATTTGATGGTTTTATGAAAGAAAAAAGATTTGCACACTGTGAGTCTGATCACTGTGTTTATTTTCATAAGTATGATGATGGTGACATTGTATATCTCATATGCTGGTGGCTAGTTCCAATATGAAGAGAATCGTAGAAGTGAAGAAGAAGTTATCATCACAGTTTGCTATGAAAAACTTAGGAGAAGCCAAGAATATTTTAGGCATGAAAATCATTATCAACAGAAAAAATAAGAAATTATGGTCGTCGCAAGAAGACTATGTGAACAAGGTGTTAAAGAAATTTAACATGGACAAGACAAAACCAATTGCAACTCCTCTAGCGAGTCACTTTAAAATTTACAAGGATATGTGTCCGAGTACTCAGACTTTGAATGATGAGATGGCGGTAGTTCCATATGTATCAGCAGTGGGGAGTTTGATATATGCCATGGTGAGCACTAGACCATACATTGCACAGGCAGTGAGAGTTGTGAGTCGATATATGTAGGATCCAGGCAGAGAGCATTTGAATGCAGTGAAATGGATATTGAGATATCTAGCAGGTACTTCTAATTACTCACTTTGTTATGGTGATACATCTCTAGAGTTGCAGGGTTATGTAGATGCGTATCATTCCGGTGATCGAAATAGTAGTAAGAGTACCACTGGATATGTCTTTACAGTTGCAGGTACAACAGTTAGTTGGGTATCTCAACCGTAAAAAGTAATGCCTTCATCGACGACAGAGGCAGAATACGTGGCGATCACAAAAGCCTAAAAAAAAATCATATGGTTACAAGATTACATGGAGGAGTTACATCGAAAATAGCCAGTCAGTACACTGTGAAGTAATAGTCAAAGTGCAGTACACTGTGAAGTAATAGTCAAAGTGCAGTGCACTTAGCAAAGAATGCAACTTATCACTCAAGGACTAGACATATCAAGAAGTGTCATCACTTTATCAGGTTAGTATTTAAAGATAATGAGTTAAAGTTACAAAAGTTGATGGCTCGAAAAATCCAGCTGACATGTTGACCAAGGTAGTAGACAGAGAGAAGCATATTTTCTATAATAGTACCATTGATATTACTCTATGTTGATTGAGGAGTATCACACAGGCACAAGTTTTTTAACTACTATTTTTTGAAGAAGATGGATGCAAAGTTGCTTGGTGCTTGGTATATTTGTCTTCAAGTGAGAGATTGTTATAGATGAAGCCAAATATTTTTTATGGGCTTTTTTGTCTTTTCCATCAGATTTGCTTTTAGATTAAAAGTGATACATTTATATTAGCGATGGCAAGATGCTAGCTGTCAAGACGCTGAAAAAGGAAATAAAGAGGCAAGAAGAAGAGAAGAAAAAAGTGAGCTTTTTCTTTACGAGAGTTCTCAATCTCTGTGTGCTTTGATCTTGAGAGAAGATCATTGTTGTATTCCAACCTTTTTCGAAGTCTAGTGGATTTGCAGAATGCCTCTGTGCGGAGACGTAGCTCAGGTTTGGGTGAACTTCTATAATAAATTTTCTGGCGTGTTCATTTGATTTTGTTATTTTATTATTATATTCTACTTTGTGAATTGTTTGCGAGCATTTTTTTCTAGAATCGACGTGCAATTTCGTAACACCTCGTGTGGTTTCAATTATGATTTTTATCCTTTGCTATATGTGCTTTGATGGGTGCATTCTTGGTATTGTTCTACGACACTATTAATAGCAAATGGAAGTACATTAAAAGTTCATCCAACTGGAAATAGCTAGCACCCTTAGTACAAGACAAAAAAGAAACCACCGCATTACTACCAGTTTATTACCGACTACAAGGACACATATCAAAGAGTTCATGTAAAGCTAAACAGTACTTTCGGACACAACATACGCAAAATATCCTTGAGAACAAAATGAAATCACGCCATGAATAGATGTCCATGTGCTTCATCGAGGATAGACTTCTGTAATCGACACTTCATTGACTGAAGGCACGGATCCGCTCGTAAATTGATCATGTCCCTTGCCATTCCCTATGAAGTTAATCATCGGTTCGGTCTGGCTTCGAAAGAAAAAGGCCGGTTCTCGTGGCAATGACAGACTAAGAGTTTGGCTACTTAGTGCAAGAACAATGTTCGCCATGGTTGGTCTATTAGCCAGATCTTCTTGCACACATAGTAAGCTGATATGTATGCATCTTAGCACTTCGCTTCTAGAATAAGATTCTCCCAATGTCGGGTCCACTATTTCCAAAGGCGCGTTGTCTCTCCAATGTTTCCAAACCTAGAGCAGGTCATTTGGACACAAGAAGTGAACCATGGAACGATATTGTTTATTGAGAGTGCAAAGAACAAATAAATCGCATAAGAAACTTACATAGCTTGCGAGAACCTCGCCTCCGTCAGATTGGTAGTAGTAGTTATTCCTCTTGCCGCAAATGATCTCAAGGAGGAGGATGCCAAAGCTGTAAACATCAGACTTTTGAGAGAAATGCCCATGCATCGCATATTCTGGGGACATGTAACCACTGAAAGCCACCACCACAACCATATTGTTATAAATATTTTTATCTTGTAGTAATCACATTTCAATTCTTAACAAGAACATACATAACAGTGAACTTGGAAATTGCAAAACTTACTAGGTTCCCACGATTCTTCTAGTGCTTGCATTAGTTTGATCGACTCTGAAAATCCTCGCCATGCCAAAATCTGAAATCTTTGGGTTCATATCATTGTCCAGCAAGACGTTGCTAGCTTTTAGATCTCGGTGAATGACTCGAAGCCGAGACTCTTCATGAAGATAGAGTATCCCTCGAGCGATGCCTGATATTATCTTGTAACGTCTTGGCCAGTGCAATTGTTTGCTTTTCTCGGGGTCTATGAAGTGATTTAAAGATGAGTAAGTATCATCTGGGAAGCCTAGTAGTTAGATTTAAAATGTTATATATGCTCTGGCAAACGAGCATATGATTATCCGACCATACATTAGCCTAAGACACAAACTTAAAGCCAATGAAGTAGAACAAACCGAACACAAAGTAGTCAAGACTCTTGTTGGGCACAAATTCATATACGAGTAGCTTTTCCCCTCCTTCCAAGCAAAATCCGAGCAATCTCACTAGATTTCAGTGTTGAAGCTTTGCTACCAACACAATCTCGTTCTTAAATTCTTCGACACCTTGCCCTGAGCTATGAGATAGCTTCTTCACTGCTATTTCTTGTCCATTGGGAAACCTACCCTGCAAAAAATTTGTGAAAGGTGATAAGATCTCATGAACTCTTCACTTATTTTTTTTTTCTCTTGATTTTAGAATAACGACTTTCTGAAATTTTAACTAACATGCAATCCTATTTGTTGAAATATGTTTCCATTTCAATTGGGTCGCCCTATATTTAAAATTGTTCCGTATGTTGTTATGCTTTTATTACATTCACACACAAGTCATTCTTATGGCTAGACAGACGAGATTAGAAACTTTATCCTTAAAAATCTTCAGAAAAAGAGGATGACATAGCACATTTAATGTCCATTTCGATTTAAGTGAACTGAAACTTCATGACAGGAGATTGATTCCATAATGGTTAAGATGTCAATGTACATAAGTAAAACCAAACCGAGCATCAAGCGACTTTTGAAAGCATTTTACAACATTTACAATCACTAATGTACCTGGTAAACCTCCCCGAATCCACCTTCGCCGATCTTGTTTTCTTGAGAGAAATTGTTCGTGGCTGCAAGTAAAATATCCCAATCGAATTGCAAGGACTTCAAGGATGCGATCTCGCTTACACCTTCATGAGTGAGCAACAAAGTCGTTTAGAATTACACCTTCAATCTTTTGCTTTTGTTTGTGTTTCTTTCTGGAAAAACGACAATCTTACCACTTTCTTCTTGTGCCGCTTCATTTATCTTCTGTGCTCGCATTCTCCGAAGGCAACAACAACCGACGAAGAGAAGCATTAGAAAAACGACGACTGAAATGATGATTGCAGCCAAGGTACCTGATCAGATAATCGTTTTTCTCAGCACATTAAAAACCATCAGTCAATTTCTATCCTAAAAGAGCGAATTGCCAGCATGCCTCATGTTGGGATTCGCCATACAATCACAAAGAAATAAAAAGTAAAAACGAGAAAAAAGAACTTAAAACACGAAATTTTATTTTAGTTCACCTTTAAACTAGAGTTACATCCACTATAGGATTCCACTGTAATAAACACTCTGCATCTCTCTATTCATTTCTCAATTATAAGAGAAATAGAATATATATACCCATTTATGGACTTGAATCCAAACTAAAGATAAAATATGAACTATAACTATAAAAGTACCCTAGCGGGTCAAGGGGGCTACCCCCGCCGAGGCAGCTACTAGACCCACGCCAGCCTACTAGAAAGCGGGACCCTGGCCTTCTTATTGATGAGGAGTATGAGTCACACCCCAACACCTAATAATGATCATTACAATCCTAAAGCGTTCAATACAAGTAAAGGGAGATAAATATTGTATGGGAAACTTCAAACTTGCTTAACAAGTGCCTTGAAGGCACTTCTTTTAACAAAATCCACTAGCCGTTTCTCAACTCATATAAATCGAAGAAGGTTTTCATGTACTTTTGAAACTTGTACTTAAAATTTCATTTAGGTTCTCGTGCCTCTAACCTTGCAACGCACAAATTGCATGAATTAGCACTTAAAGTAGGATGATTCTATTATTATTATTATTATTATTATTATTATTATTATTATTTGGTAAAATGGATGATTCCATTATTCTGTGAAAAAAAAAAAAACCTTTTTCCTTCGTGCTGATAAATTTTTAAAAGAGTTGTAAGTATCAACTGTTAGTACAACAATAAATTATCGGTCATCAGTTCTTCCATTGACTTGCTAGTAACTTATTGACACTTCTATAAAATTATCTTTTCTTTTTCACATTTTGCGAATTATCAACTATTCTCACTGTTAATTTCCGGTATTCTAAATGCATTAAACCTACCATCTACTGGTTAAATGAAAAACTTGGATTACTGCTGCAAATTTGTGGACTTTTTCCCCATCTGTAACTTTTTCTTCCCTTATCTAGTGGAATACACGTGTCGCACTAAGAGCGGTTCAGGAGTATATGCATGTGGTATTCTGGGTGGATGCAATATTTTTTCCTATGCAGTGTTGAGAAATTGACTCAGGCCAGACTTGAACCAAGCAAGAAGTTTAGACATTTCTATAACGAAACTAACCCAAAATGCTAACTACTGTGGATTTTTGCCAAAAAAATGAGTTAATACTATAAAAATCCCAAACATATGCACTTGTGACAAATTTAATCAAAACTAATTTTTTTACTGCTAAAAAATTTAAACAGGTATACTTGTGATAAATTACCAAAAATCAATTTTTTAACCATAAAAAAATCCAAAATTGAAACATTTGTTGTAAAATTTCTCCTTCATTAGTTTCCGTTAAATTTGATTAATATTACGAAAAATCATAAAATGATACACATATGGCAAATGGAGAAGGTTAAAATCCCAAACTGATATATCCGTCAATTTTCACTATCATCCAATTCAATAATTTAACTGTAAAATTTAAAATAAATTAATAAAGGATAAATTTATAATGGACGTACTAATTTAGGATTTTTGGTAATTTGAAAAAAAAAAAACTCAATAGTGTTGGTCATAATGTTACTTTATTTCATGAGCTTTAACGCAACCTAGCTTTGCCAATATTTTTACCGGGAGCCAGCGGAGCAACTGGAGGTGGCGAAGAAGACGGTGGCGGACTGGTGTTCGACTCCAAAAACGGGTACAAATCCCATCGGAAAATACAGCTCGGCTTATAAACACCGCCGCCTTGTTTTCCACGGCAACATTTATCATAATCATCAATGGCTTCAGACAAGCAACTTTCGCAGTCGTTTGGCGTCAAGTCGGGACTACACTGTGTCACCGAATAGATCGTCTTGTTGTCTGGCAACTTGGTCTGCCCCTTTGCAAACTTAAGCTTCGAAGAGCCGTTCGCGGTTTCCCAAACTAGCGTTTGCGTCAAGTTCCTCCATATCGAATCAAACTGGTCTTGGTCCATGGTGATGTTGCCGACGTTGTAATACGGAAGGGTAGGATGGGTTTGCAGTATGCCATAGATCGGAGTGTCCGAGTATCTGATAAAGCATGGCGGGTCTCCGGTTCCCCGGGAGTAAGCCGCCTTCTGGTTAGGGCACTTCACGACCAAATCTTGGACTGCGGAGCCCACGCAGCTCCCGCAGATGTCTGCCGAAGTGTCCCCCCTGCAGAAAGTGATGGCGTAGACGGTGTTTGGGCTCTCCCCGGTGCTCGTGGCATAGAACCCCTCATGTGCGGCCACGTTGGGAGGGAGAGAGTTCAAGACGGCCTCGCGGTTCTTCGCGTAGGGGCTGCTCGACGTGAAGTTTCCGGTGGTGTTGTAGCAGTATTGTGCGCGGGTTGGGTAGGCTCGGATCAGAACAGCCAGCGAAATGAGGAAGTAGAGAGTGGATGATGAGCGAGTCATGGTACGGTTTGCTGTTGGTGCTGGTGTTGTAGGTGCTTCGAATGGCTTTGCTTGACGCAGGGTCGGAGAATTTTAATCTATATATCGCGGAGGTTGTGTGGTTCGTCTCTATGTAGCGGAATTCACTTGCAGCGGATGAGGTGAAGTGAAAAATACATAGACGAGAGAGAAGTAGTTTATGTGGACTAGTCAAAACCCTTAACCAAAGAGCAAGAATTACTAGAAATTAGTTTTACAAAACTGATTTATTAAGAGATATGTTTAATTGTGAGCGATCTTTTATATTAAAAAATCAATAATAGCCCAATAGATCATTTAGTAAATTTATTGTACAAACTAGTTGTAATTAATATAATATTTTTCTAAAATAAAATCCCATGATGTTGGCCTAGCGATGTAGAATTTGGCTGGTGCGTAGGAATCGGACGTGTAGAACAAATTGGATTTCTATGTCTTGTAAAAGGAGTGGCGCAAATTTGAGTTGCGAAAATACAATTCTGTCCTCTTGATGTCATTGTCAGTGGACTAGGTCAAGAATGCTCGCACTCACGTAACATAAAAATTAAAAATCGTCCTAAAATAGTGGTGTTGATGTCATTGTCAGTGGACTAGGTCAGGAATGCTCGCGGTCACGTAACATAAAAATTAAAAATCGTCCTAAAATATCTTGGGGAGACTTCTAGGTGGTGGAGTTGGACCGGTTACCTTATTTACCGATTTAATTATTAGAAGATGGAATTCCATTATTATATTCTGTTGAAAAAATGTCAATTAATGTTAATTTTCTAATTGATTGGTTATATTTTTGCATAATAATTAAGGAGTGGGCACATATGTGAATCGGGCCCATGACACAGATTCAATAATTCTGTAAAATAATTAAAGTGCGAAAATTCTTGGTCTGATCATGTAGAGCTAGTTTCTTACAGAGAGAGAGAGCGAGTAAGGAAATCATCATCCTAAGTAATTGGTGGATTTTTAAAAGATTTTTTTGTATGAACTCTAACCCTTAACGGCTCAAGTATAAACTCAAAGTCATAGAGCTTTCCTTCTCTCTCACGTACTTAGTTGAAAATATGATGGTGTACATTATATAAATTCTTCTTTACAATAGTGATTGAAGTTACATCCGATCTAGAAAAAAAAAATTCACATTGAGTGTGGGATTACAAGCTTTTTGGTTGGTTGCTGCTATGAGGAAAAATCGATGTCAAGGTGTTTTTGAATTTTTAAAGATGAACCTTACACATTATACAGTATGCCCAAATAAGGATGAAGTCCTTTTATGTAAAATGAAAAAGAAAAAACAGACAATATTTTCCTCTAACCTTGATAGGAGTCCTCCCACCTCATGTCTAATTGATGAATTATAAATTATGAAAGTTAATGGTAAATATTAAATCAAAATAAAATGCATGCAATGTCTATATTTATAAACTCATCAATTAGAGATATGGTTGGAAGTCAGTGGGAGTTTCCTCGGACATGGCAAAAAGAAAAACATTGATATCAAATTCCGCACATATGAATTTCTTACTCAAATCGTAAGCGACAAAGATTTCACAAAGGAAAATCGAGGTGATGTCACATACTTGAATAATTGTATTTTCACAATCACAGTCAAACTCGTGAAAATGGGTCCCACAAATTGATGTATCTGCCATTTTGCCTAGTGCGAAAGGTCAATTCTAGGGATCAAGAAAAAATTAAAGGAATAATTGGGTTGTGGAAAGGAAATCAATCGAGTCCACTGATTTCGTTCAGCCCCAAAATTAGGAAAAGGTCAAGAATTGGTGGGTCAGTCAAATCCCGTAGTGCCCCCAACCCATTCCATAATTCACATCTTTTTGAACCTTCTTCTTCACTGGCTCTTAGAAAAGACAATGCCTATATTTTCTTTTGTCTCGGGCGAAATAAAACATGAAATCACATTTCCCACCATCTAAAATAATGTGTAGTGATAGTTTTAATGTTACTGTTGCCTACAGTGACAATGTCACGTCTATGCGCATCACTGCAACATTATGTAACGCGTTTACGTGTATTTAAGCAATTTATATGAAAATTTGGTGGATGATTCGTACAAATAGTCCCCTCCAAATGCCATTGGAAATACTTCCAAGGTGAATTGAGTTAAAGGATGTGAACTAGCTTGTTCAGCTCAAAAAAAGACGAAACAAGAAATTACTACATGATATTATTACTGTGAACATGCAATAGAATTAATACACATATAACACACTAATTTTTGAATGTGGGACTTTTCAGTACAGCTTACACTTGCATTCAATTGTTCTTTTATTGGTTACTCATGAACTAGCATTGAATAAATAAATACACACGTGCAAGTTTCAATACACTGCTCTCGGGAACATATAATTACTTCATTGTAGAGTAGTTTACAATTATCGTGATCCTTTTTCTAAGAGCATTGTAACTTGTAAATCAGGGTTGTGAATTAGAACAATTGTGTAATTCATGAGCATGAATTTCTTTTATAAGCGTTAAATTACCTATGTATGTGCAAGCACCAATTATTTATCATCCATACTATAAAGTATAGGGCAAGAATTTATTCGGGTCATTTATTACCGAAAGCAATAGCAAATCATTCTTCGAATATGTAGTAATTTGCAGGGCATGCGGTGGCAACTCTTGTCGAAGACAGACTTTCTGTGGATCTTGGTACTTGTGCCACTAATTTACACCCCAGCTTTGTAATCTTGCCCGATCAAATGGCCATACAAATTTCCATATTATCTAATGTAATCTTGCCCGATCAAATGGCCATACAAATTTCCATATTATCTAAACTCGAATAACGACTTTCTTCCTCGTTTGAATCATGACGCTTTGTTTGGCAGACCGAGGAGTAGTTGGTAACCTGTTTCTCCTAATTGAAAGAACAATATTTTCCCCTTCTTAATCTTCATTATTTAAACCTGAATGAAAACTTTCTTTCTTCATCTGAATCATAATACTCTGTTTGATACCTAAAGCATCCAGAACTCAAGGATCAGTTAATAACTCTCTTTGGGAGCTACCCTATGATAGGGCCTAGTGTTGAACCTCTTGTTGAATATTTCTTTATCTTTCCCCTTGCTTCAATCTTTTCAAGATTATAATTATTACTCACATATTCCACGTCCACCAAATTAGCTGCAGGATGATCCAAATCTTCATTACCAACCTCAATCCGGCTCCCATCATCATCCGCATTTCCAACCACATATACAACCACATTACTAGCCACATATGCAACCCTTTCCACATTGACATTATCGAGACCTTCCATTTCCTTTGAGCTCCCCCCAATCTCAACATTTGTCTATCATCATCACCATAAATATCGATTAGGTCAATGATTTCACAATGTTGATGATGATATATGAAATCAATCACTGCAAAGTTATCTCTTAACAACCTAAGACCATCTTTGAGAGTATTATTTGTAGGAACTCTGTAACAGAGTTTATCAATTTTACACCAAACCTCTGTCACAATAGGGTCAGAAATATGAAAGAGTGAACCCTAATCTAGGTCTATTTCAATAACATTGTCTCGTTCACTTCCGCATTCAAAGGACCAAAGAAAACTATAACAGAGACATTGTGGTACTGGACGGCCATTAGACCTGCAAAGGACCAAAACTCTGTGATGAACACCTTTTTATAATTCGCATAAACAAAGCAAGTGGTCCCAAAAAAATTGAAGACTCTGGCCATACAAAAAACACCAATTTTCGGAAGACCCTAAATGCAGTACGTCTGGATACCAAAGTCAAATGCAGCATTGACAATGGAGTGAATGCTTGATGCGCATTATGTGAAGGAACCCTCGTTCCCTCCAATGCCCTCACTTTTTTTTTCCTCAAAATGTTGATTCGCTGCATGTAGGGCTCGCGCGAAGAAGATGACCGGGCATACTATTTGGAGATGTAATTACGAGACGATGCCACGAGACGATGCCATTTTGAAATGTTATAGGGATAAAGTGACATCGTTTTAATATATCATGGATAACATAGTTAAATAAACCACCACATAATAGAGAGAAAATTAATAAAGCCGCCGAAGAGACGCCGCTCAGCTTTACGTAAATAAAGAAGCCGCTGAAAAAAGAAATAGGTGGGCCCAGAGTCAAAGTGTTGACTCTGGGCACACACGCACACATATTTTCACGCCAAGGGAAGGAGAGACGCACGTAGAAAGCGTCTGGAGCCAAAGATTCTAGTGGCCCAAGTTAAGTTTCGACCTTTTTTTCTTTTTGGGGGCGCACGCGCATATATATATATAGACACACGTTCCTTTTATGCACTCGTGGAACGGTGAGAAACCCTAGGAAGCCGCACACGATCTTTGAAGCTGAAAGCTATGAGAAGCTTTCAAATGAATGCGAAGATTTACGTACGTGGACCAAAGACAAACACTAGAGTTCTTGATTTTGGTATATGTAGAGCTTTTTGTTTTTAACTTGGACGCGCAATAATTTTATGCCATGAGTTTATGTCCAAATGAGTTGTTTATTTATAAACACTTTAATTTTGTGGTTAAATCTTTGTCACGCCCCGAACCTCGAACACGCGCACATCCCACTGCAGCCGATAGAAATGCGACTTCCCAGGACACGTCGCCGACCCACTCTTTTTAATTACACATGCGGAAGCGGATAAATAATCCCCAGACAAAACTCAATTGGGATAGAAAAGCAGGATCACATTCAAAAACCAACCACACACCTTTATACATATCAAACCAGTCGATTTACAGGACTAGGCTATTAACAAAAGATCTATAGAAGATCAGTTCTCAAAAACAAAGCTATCCTAAGACCAACTAGACAGGTCCATTCGCCAGCTCTTCAGGCTCCACAGGCACCGAGGGCATCGGGTCTTCCACCAACCCATTTGGAGGATCAACAGCACTCTCACCTAGAGCGGCATCTATAATACCAGGGGGAATATCAAAACACCTGAGAGGGCCATCCAGGAATCCATCAGGTCTATAGCAATACCACGCTCTAAATCGATGAGGGACCCTACCAAGAAGGTTCTCATCAACCCAGATGGTAGTCACCGCAAGCTCATAGACCCAATGACTTCCGAGATCGGCATAGTCAAAAATCCTCTCAGTGACCCTCACTGGTCTACCAAAAAGCTCCGGAGGATCCACCATCTAGGGACTTGAAATATTATCCCACAACCGGGATGAGACGATGTCTCAGCGAGTCCTACCCTCTAGAACTCGATTAGGAAGAAAATAAGCCCCAGGGTGCTCTAACCACACAAAGAGAGTAGAGGACTTACCTCGCCTCGGTCCTTCCTGCACGTCAGTGCAATTCATATGTCAATAAATTCATACCATATATCAATTCATATCATCTATCAATTCATACCATCTATCCATCCATTAATAAATCACAGCCCACATAGGCTGATATAGATGGTAGCTCGCACAAGCTGATATATGCATAGATGATAGCTCGCACAAGCTGATATATAGATCATTGCTCTCACAAGCTGACATATATAAACCAATTGCTCGCCAAAGCGGATAATTCAATAAAAAACTAACTCATATCTCAATTCAATCAATCAATCAATCAAATCGATTCAAACTGGTCATACAAACCCATTTACGGTGCTAAAAGCCAACACCGGGTATTTTCAAGTTAAATACCACAACTTCATCAATATCACTCAATTTCACACTTTTGGAATAATTAACCATCATCATCAATCACTCAATTTCTCAATTTAAACATACAATTAGCACAAACCAACCGCACTGCTGCGATCAGTGCGAAATTCTAAGGACCGGCCATCCCGGCAAAATTTTCGAAATTATTAAATAATTAAATTTAATTCCGAAAATTAAATAATTAAATATTATATTACAATAATATAAAATAATAAAATAATATTTAAAATTCGAAATAATTATTTAATTAAAAATAATCAATTAGGGCTTAAATTAGATTACACTAATTTAAACATACAATTAGCCCTAATTAAACATCCATTAAACTAATCATACAACTAATCTAATTTACATTAAAATAATCTAATCTAACCACCTAAACCTAATTAGACTAAACTAAACACCCCTTAAGCATGATTAACTTGCTAAGCGAGGTTTAGAAGATAAACTCACCGGTTTTGTGCACCGGTGAGTTCACGACGACCACGACGCCAAGGCGGTCGATAAACCCTGAAGCGGTGACACCAACGGAGGTCGGGAAGACACCGAAAACGGGCCTCGAAGCCTGAGATTTCTTGCTGTCTTCGGCTACTGATCTTGCTGAAGAAGAGCTGTTCGATGGCCTGATTTGCTGGAAACGGCAGAGGAGGAACAACAGCGGCTTCAAGCGGTGCAGGCGGTAGTTCCGGCGACCCTGCTGGCTCTGACGGTGGCCAGGCGTGGCTGAACGACGGCCTGAACGAGCGGACACAAGTGAAGCAGCTGCTGGACGAACTGGAGGGCGCGACGACTGCAACTGGTTCCGGCTGGCTTCCACGGGCAAGCGACGGCGATGGGGAGGTCAGACGGGCAAGAGGGAGCTTCGGGCGGCTCCCAGGCAGTGCTGTGGCTGTCGAATAGCGAGCTAGACGGCCAGAGGACGCGGAACGAAGGCGGAGCAGCGGCTGGACTCACGGCTGCACGGGACTGGACGCGACGGGCGAGCTAGCTGCTCCAGTGGGCTCGCGGGGCTTTGGACGGCTGCTGGACGCTCTCCACTGGTTTCTCAAGCTTTTTCCCTTCCTCAACCATGAAAAACTGGTATTTTTATCTCCCCATTGCATCCACTTAATGCGTGACCTCATACCCCATAATTGTTCCTCCTATCTTCGCAGTTTTTCAATCTGGAAAATAATACTCTGTTTTTGCTTTTTGTTGGTGTGCTGGTCAGACTGATTAGTAAGCTTTATTAGGGCCATATTTAGCTCTTTGATCTGCAACCTTGCATTGGCAAACTTCTCTTTGCTCCATTGTGCCAATACTTTTGATGTCTGCTTCAATTTTTCTGAAAGCGTGCATGGTTGTACATGTTCAGATTTCCATGTTTGTTTGATAACATCATTATACTCTTCATGCTCTGTCCAGAAAACCTCCATTTTGAAAGATCTTCTTGTCTTCTTCTTCCTAGGATAGAGGCTAAGAACCAAAGGACTATGGTCTGAACTAACAGCTGGAAATGCTTGCACTTCAACTTCAGGAAAGGTAAGTCTCCACTCCAAAGTACATAGTACTCGATCTAGTCGTTTCTTAACGAGCTCCTCCCCATCTCTGTTATTCCCCCATGTATATGCACACCCGTGACTATCCATATCCATCAAAGAAAGTCCATTGATCATGTTTCTAAATGCTGTTATGCGACTGTTGTCAGCTTCTTTTTTCCCAACTTTCTCCCATACATACAAAATCTCATTAAAATCTCCCATGCAGATCCACGGGCAGGAGTTATGAGGCTTGAGGTGTTCCAACATCTGCCATAAGGTCAGTCTCTCTCTAAAATTAGTAGATGCATGAATAAAAGTAATTTGCATATGTTGCCTAATGTCTGGATTGAGAGTGCTAGTATGAACAAAATAAAGGAGTTAGGGAAGAGAATAAGAACACAAGATTTATAGTGGTTCAGCTTAATCCAAGCCTACGTCCACTCTCCCACGCTAACAGCCTTCTTGGCTGGATTCCACTATGCAATCAACAAGAGATTACAATTTCGAGTGCAAACACTTAGTAGTAGATCACACTATCTCACTAAGTCACTCTCTTGGTATTTCTCTCACGATTACAAACGTTTAAGCTCTCAAGAGACAAGTATATGATCTAAAGTCGCTCAGACTTTGGAATTATAAATTCTACGCTCTGTCTCTTACTTGCTCGTCGATCCATGATCTCCTTAAATACTCCTCCACTTCCAAACTACCCGTTGGACAGTATCCCGGAGAATCGTCTTCCAATATACCCATTGGACAGCTCTGTATCTTAGAAGATTTGGTAGCCGTTGAGCGATAAAGGTATAATCCCAAATTGATTCTGATCGCCCATACAAACGAAATCTTGGTTTCCATAAGTAAAGCTTCTTCGTATAGAAAGTTCTTGTCTTCAACATCCAATTGTCAATCAATTAAATTGAATCAATCAAATCAATCTTGATGTGGAATCCAAACCAGATCACTAGCCGTTGTATGATTGGGCTTGAGTTACGTTCTGTCAAATCTGGATGTAAAGTCTGATAGCTATAGACTTTACAATCTGAGTCTGTAGACTTTAAAATCTGGGTCTGTAGACTTTACAATATGAGTCTGTAGACTTTACAATCTGGGTCTGAACATATCTGCTTCTGAACAGATTTAGCTTTAAGGTCTGTACCCAGTTCAGCTTCAGCATAGAGTCTGTCTTCTGGTTCAGCTTCAGCATAGAGTCTGTCTTCTGGTTCATCATTCACGTTCAGTCTGGAATTAGTCAGAGTTGACAGACTTCTGAGGTAGAACAGACTTTGACACTAAAGTCTGGCGGTCTTCAGACTTTGAGTCTTGAGTCTGGCAGTCTTCAGACTTTGACACAGAAGTCTGGAAATCTTCAAAATATACTCTGGACATATGTTACGTTCAGTCTTCTGGCCGTCTTCTGACTTTGATAATATCCTTTACATGTTCTATCATCTGCATGGTCTATTACTCAACCATCAAACATGTTAGTAGCCTTTGATTTATTTTGTCATCTTCAAAACATCATAAGGGATTTCCCTAACATGGATCAGTACAATCCACATCAATATAGTGCTTTGAACTGGTTTTCACCTTTAAAGATACTTCCTCATTCCACAGAAGTGCCAAACCCCCTACTATACCTGATGGATTTACTAGAAAAACGTTCTGGAATTGTAATTTTTTGCAAATTTTATCCACCATTGCTTCTTTATTCTTAGTCTCCATAAGAAAGAGTAAACTGGGCCTTTCTCTAGCCGTTAAGGCTTTTAGTTCTTGGATTGTCAGGGGGTTGCCCAGCCCCTGACAATTCCAACTCACTATTTTCATAGCGTTATTGATGGCTTATTAGGGCTAGCCACCAAAGCCCGTACTTGTTCATCTTCAATCAACTTCACAGGGGTTTCCAGAAGTTCAGTATCATCAATCAAAAGAGGGGTTTTCTCAAGTATGCACTTCTGTTTTTTTGCCTTCTGAATCTTCATATTCTTCTTACTACATTTCCCAACTTTTGAAAGAACTAGTTTATGGTGTTCAGAGCTTTGTACCTGTTTGTCATATTCTCTAATTATATTAACAGACCCTTCATTTGCTTGGGTTATTTCAATGCCATAGGAGCTATCGATTCTTCGTTTGCTGCAAGTTACCATCCGCATATTCTGAGTTGCCTCGTGGGCTGCAATATCCATGCCACTGTCTGGGGATGGTGTTACAGGTACAGTCTCTTCCATAGGAGTTTCTTCTTCGATTTTGCAGTTTGAACTCTCCTAATCTAACTATAGATTTGGGAGTTTAATAAATATACTTTTAGGGATTCGATACTCTTCTACTTTATTTGTGTACAGGTTTTCTGCCTTCAGCTTCTATGATGATCGCAAGAGTTTTGATATCTCGTTAAATTATGAAGATTTGCTTCTCCATATATTAGATATGTGTTTGTTCAACCTATTTTGGTTGTCTCCGTATAATGGTGGTGTAGAGAAAGCCAAACTTAGGCGCGCACCGCCAACTGGCAACATTGTGGTTATTGGAGAAAGAATTTCTAGCATGTGCTCATCACTAACAAAGACATAGAATCCAGTGATTAGCCACTTATTTTTCTTGATAGATCTATTCTTGTTGAAAAAGTGTGTGCTTAACTTTGTTGGTGCTCCGTTGATCTTCCTTATTTACTGGATTTGGCTTTGCTTTTCAGTATTCTTGCTCTATCTTGATTTGCTTTGTCATAAAAACTACGTACTTATTATTTATCCTTTTGAACAATAATTATAAATTTCTTTTGACAAAAAGAAAAAGTCCCTTCTAACCTCTTATAATATTTTCTGTGTCTCTTTCCAATTAAAATAAGATTAGATACACTTTTAAAAAATTCTCTTATGTCCTAATTTCTCCTAACAAACTCTAATAATTAGAAGAGAGGAATAATCGTAATTATTGGAAGAATAATCAAAGGATTGTATTGATTTTGTCTCATAATCCATAATCTAGAGTACTAGTCTTGCCATTTTCTTTTTTTTTTCTTTCAAATTTTGAGTATTAGGGACTATGATGTTGGTCTTAAAACCATTTCAAACAATTCATAATAAATTTCCTGCACAATAAATTTAATTTCCATTTTATATTTACAATGAACAAGTTGAGGTGTTAAAATATATTTCAAATTTATGCTCATTTAACTAAATCCAATCCATAAAAGAAAATTAGAAAGTGGACTTTGGTACGTGATCTTGGTAGAAGTACATAAAAAGAACATATGCTGTTATAGAAGTCATATTTTTAACTCAAACTCTGATAATATCAATGTTCGAGGAAAAAACATAATTTGCTATCGGTTTGTTCTGTCATTGGTTTAATTGAATAAATATTGGCTTTAAGCCAGCCAAATAAATATGCAAGAAACTTAATATTTATATATTTCAATATCAAACGAGAAAGGACAAGCACCTCCATACATCCATAACAATTATTTAAAACCAAACAGCGCCAGGACATGTGGCATGAATCCTCGGACCTAGTGGATTTTGTAAGAGCAAGTTGTTCTGGCTGTTCTTGTCTTTTCACATGAAGTGTAAGGCAACTATTTGTGAGCATCCTTAACTTCCAACATTCTACGAGTTTGGATCTGATCCCAAGCCGATGAAGCCAGATAACTCCTTACTGATCTAGAGGAACAATTAAAACACAGGCATGTGATGATAATAAAAAAAAAAAAAAAAACCATGACAAACACAAAAATCAAAGTGGAGGGCACGCTAAGCTCCTGTTTTTCAAGGCTACCGTGGATATGGCTCGGTCATAGAGGTATCATTTTTCGAGATCGGGTTCAATTTGCTCCTTGATCTCTCAATCTCCGATACCCTCGAATTGTAATATATCAGAGTCTATGCCACCATGCATAAAGAATGCAAGTCTCGAGGGCACTTGGAGAGTGACTCAGTGGCTGTTAAGCATGAGAAGGACCGATGCTATTGTTGGCCGGCGAGGCACGTTTTCTTGGACACATAGTAGACCAATGTGAATGCACCTCTCAATTTCGATACTCGAACCAGAAGTTATAAGGGGATCGATAATGTTTGATATTGATCCTTCCTTCCAATTCTTCCAAACCTAGAAACATTTGACAAACGTTGGGCAAATTAATCTCTAGAATATTATTCGAAATGAGAAGATATGTTCTTGTACTCACATAGCTTATAAGGACCTCTGAGTCATCACCCATACGAAAAAGATTGTTCCTCTGACCATTGACAATCTCCAAAACCAGCACTCTGAAACTAAACACATCTGACTTGACTGAGAAGTTTCCGTGCATCGCATACTCTGGTGCCATATATCCATTGTGCATCACAATAAGTCCATTATATTAGCTCGATAGTATGCCTTTGTTCTTTTAGTAAGCATTAACTTTAGGATGTTGATGCACTTACTAGGTCCCCACGATTTGGTTTGTCTAAGCCTGAGTTTGGTTCAAATCGAACAGCCTCGCCATACCAAAATCCGATATCTTAGGATTCATATCCAAGTCCAATAAAATGTTACTGGCTTTGAGGTCTCGATGGATGATATGAAATCAAGAGTCTTCATGTAGGTAAAGCAACCCTCGAGCAACACCCATTATTATCTTGTGACGCTTATCCCAATAGAGATTCGCACGCTTCACAGGATCTACATTTTGGTAAAATCACATTCCATAAGATGTCCCTTATTCAATTCGTGAGGATCTAATTTCATGAATGAAACCCAAGAAACATATCAATTATGATCTGATCAAGGCTTGAATTGGGCATAAATTCGTAAATGAGAAGTCGTTTGACTCCTTCTAGATAGACACCTAAGAGCTTGACTAAGTTCCTATGTTGTAGCCTAGCTAGTAACATGACCTCGTTCTTGAATTCTACTTCACCTTGGCTGGTATTACAAGACAGTCGTTTCACCGCGATGTCCAGTCTGTTGGAGAGTCGGCCCTAAATTTTCATCAAAGGAGGTCCTTGTGAGTATTGATTGGTACATTGAAGCATTTCAAAGAGAATCGGTTGATGTCATCTGTGACCATTTTGTTGCTTAAATTTTGAATACAAGAGACTAGAGGATGCTTTGTTAATTATTACCATGTAAACAGCACAAAAACCGCCTTGTCCAAGCTTTCGGGAATCAGAGAAGTTATCTGTTGCTGCTCTGATAGTGCCGCAATCAAATTGCAGTGACTCCACCGTGCTAATTTCATCCTCAACTTCACCTAGAGAGAGCATCATTTTCTTTTAATGGTTTTCTTAATGAAAGTTTCACAAACTTTTAGCATATATAATTGCACCAGCATTCAACTTGCTATTTTGGCCTGCATAATCAGCCAATGGTAACTATGGACAATGAGAAGTGTGTACATGGGCATGTACGAACAGTACGCATGAAAGGAAAAGATGGAAGTATCAATTCCATGTTTCGAAATTCTCAACCCGTGCAGCTCTTGCTATTTTTCTGGTGCAAACGCCGTAGTAATTGGTCAACTTCATTATTTTCGTGATCTTTTTAACCTCCTATCAGTTGATGTTCAAATGCCAAAATGCAAAAACTCACCTTCAATTCTTTCTCCGCGCTGCTGCTTCTTCCATTTCTCTATCAAGAGTATGAGAATGCCGATAGCAAGTCCTGCAGAAAAACTTGTGGCGGCCGCAATGATCACGGTCCCCGTCGAATTGCCCTTTCCACCTGCAAGAGCAATTTTTGATCATTGCTCACTGATTACTAAGTAATACACTGGAGAAATTATTAGAGCAGCAATCTGAATGCGGAAACGAAGCGCATGTTGCAAACATATAACAAGAAGACAGTACGCACCACAGGTTACGATGTGAAATATACATCACGCCATTCTTCGATAACTCAAGGTAAGTTTATTTGGATTTCTTGATTTCGTCAAGGAAAGATTCTTTCACTGTTAAAAAAAACTTTCTGCGTTGATGTGAAACATCAAATTGGTGGTGACTCAATGATGGGAAGCAAAGAACATCTGCTATTATTAAATTAAATATCTCATGTGACAGCTTGAGAGCTATGAATGTCATAAGTTGTGATTCAATGAAGTGACTAGGATAGTTGACTGTTAGCCAAGATAAAGGCATGGACTCATACCTACTTTTGCTGAATAAATGGACCGAACCATACCTTCCATTTAGCGAAAAAGCAAATATCCAACGCGGACAAACAATATTGTGTGGTCTATAGATCATATATCGATCCAAAGAGAAGTTGCATGGTACATAGAGCATGTAGATTTAGCTCATTGAACGATTAACGGTGTGAATCTCAAGTGGAATCCACATAATTGATAATTCAGATGATCATAATCCACTTGGATTGTAGAAAAAGAAAAACACAAACCCCGTGTACCTAACTCCAAAACAAGAGCCGATGTACCTGGTGGTGGAGACGGTGGTGGAGGCAATTGCGGAAGTGGCTCGTCGATGGGGTTGAGGAACCGATAACTGGTCTCATACCGGAACTGGCAACTTGGCGCCATGTAATTCACTCCTATCCTCCCGGCACAGCAGTCCGTGAGCCTCCCGATGACTTTCACCAGGCAGTCAATGCATAGCTGCTCCGTCAAGTCCGGTGTGCACTGCACCATTGCAAAGATCATGTCGAACCCTACTGAGGTGTTCCCCGTCGCATACTTCCTCAGTGACCTGCCGTCTGCAGCCTTGCCCCGCAGACTACCCAGCAGCGTCCTCAGTGCCGCGTTGTATGTGTCCGGGCTGGAGACGTTATGCAAGTTGTACAACGGGTAGTCGGGATCGACCACAACTTCGCCAAAGATTGAGGCGTTTTTGTACCGAAGGGTGCAGTTCCCGCTGTAGAGCACTGCCTCCTTCTGGAGGGGCCAGAGGCGGCGGATGTCAGAGGCCGAGGCATCGAGGCAGGTGCGGCAGCTCTCGCTGGTGAGGTCGCCACGGCAGGAACCAATGACATAGATGGTTTGGGAGGCGCCGGAGACGGCAGAGGAGGCGTTGAAGAAGCCGTACTTGAGGGGCAAGGAGTTGGTGGTGGATATGGAGGAGAGAAGGGTGGTTAGGGTGGTTTGGTAGGTGCTGTTGGCGGTGAAGTTGCCGGTGGTGGCACAGATCGCGTGTGGCAAGAGATCTTGGGCGTTAATGGCGGAAGCAAACACGAGAAGAAGCAAGAGACGGAGATTTGGAGAATCCATTTTTCTTAGTTTTTTTTTTTTTTTTTTTGGGTGTTTCGGGTCTTTCTTTGATTAATGTCGAAAGGCATACTTTGTGGAAATCTATTTCGTCCACAACTTCTACTTTTGCAGAGGGCTGTGACGTGTATTATTTTCATACTGAAGATTGTGGAAATCTATTTCGTCCACAACTTTTACTCTCGCACGAGGGCTGTGGCGTGGTGAATTTTCGTACCGACTAATTCATTGAATCTTTCTCTTTCTTTGCTAGAAAATTAGTGTTTACCAGAAGGGTTAATATCATGAAAAAATCCAAACCGATATATCTAAGACAAATTTATCAAAAACTAAATTTTTAACAGCAAAAAAATTTCAAATTGGTATACCTATAATAAATTTACCTTCTCTTGATTACCGTCAAATTTTTTAGTTAAACGATACGCGACAGCTAACAAATGTACTAGCTTTAGGTTTTATCCTCTATTTATCACAAGTATATCAGTTTGTTAATTTTTATAGTATTAATCTGATTTAATGGAAATTAACGGGGGTAAATTTATTATAAATATGCCAATTTATGGTTTTGGCGATTAAAAAATTAGTTTGGAGTAAATTTATCACATGTTTATCAATTTACTATTTTTAATAATTAAAACATTAATTTATAGTAAATTTATCACATATGTATTGATTTGAGATTTTTCTCAATATTAACTATTAACAGATGGAGGTTAGATAGAATATAACTTTTCGATCAAAGTATTATTCAATTGGTTCATTCCGTAAATAGTGTGACGAAGGTGATCAATATGGTGCCAAAAGAATGTGTTGAAACATTGTACATGGGGGGTGGCTACCGAGCCAAGCAACGCTAGACCCAGCGCATAATTGTGCCATGCTAAACCAACAATCTGGGCTCTCTAAGGTTGGGTCAAGCCCTTTTTCAAAATAATATAAAAATAATAATTCTTTATAAAGAGAGATTAAAAAAAAAATAGAGTTGAATTTGTGAATTGTGATAACTATGATAAATGGAAATACAATAACATCTAGGATAATTAAGACATTGCATAATACATTTAAACATGATATACTAATATGCTAATACTATTTAAAATTTGATTGGACATAGCTACACTTCCCCGGTTAACTCGGTGCTACCCACACGCTCCTCTTGATGGCAATTGTGCTCCTTGTGCCATCACATATGGTCCGTCCCCTTGTTTGGATTATATGCAAAAGTTTGGTGAATATGTTTGAACAATTACCATTTGCTGATGCCACTTCCTCTCGGTCGATTATCCAACTTGAGTACATTAGACGTTCAAACTGGCCATATGTTATTTGGTTGGATTGGTAATGTGAAGAGTGTAAGAATTCTGAACTTACGAATGTCGATTTACAAGAGGTTCGTGAATAGTGATTGTGGATATGTAATACAGAGTTGGTGCTCTACTTATACGCCAATTGGTAATGTGTAGTTTTTTTTTTCTTTTTTAATTATAGTGGTTGATTTTATTTTATTTTTTGGTCGAAGTTATAGTCATTGGTTCAACAGCTAGAAACTGTAGCCATTTTTTTGTTGCCAGTTTTCTTTTTCGTTTTATAACATAAAATATAATTCATATAGTTATTGAGGAAAATTAATGAAGATGCTTATTCAATTAAACGCGAATAAGTACATCTTCCAATTAGGAATAAAAATTACATGTATGAGTGCCCAAATAAAGATTAAAAATGAACTACACCCAAGAATGGCTAATTTATTCGGTGGATTGGCGTTGTGCCCTCACCAAGATTCAGATCATAAAGTGCGTCGTTGTCCTCTTCTTTGCATTGGGCATCTTTAATGGAGTCGAGTTTTGCAATAATCAATCATGCTTGCAGATAGCTATTTCTGTATTTTTGTAGTCAAGCTACAACTATCTCTTTCATAATCCGCTGACTAGCACTGAACATAAACTATGGTACCATGCCCCATGAGGTTAGCAAGTCATGAGTCATCGTGAGAAGAATCGAGAAACATGGAGCTTCGCTCTGCCACCACTTCAGAATATCAATGTTGTCTTCTCCAACTCTTTCAATGTACTTGGAGTAGGTCGTTGTGAAGTACATCTTGACCTCATTTGTAAATGACGATGAGACGAAGAGCAAGTGAAAAGCCAATGGCTTGTTCTTCTTTTTACAAAGCAATGGCCATAAGACTTCTACGCAATGCTTAAAGCCGGCGCTACCTCCAGCCATGGGGTGGAGTTCATCGTGTCAAATTGATAGGCATATGCATCATATACATTTAGGAGCCAATTCCTCATCGTCTCCAATAGCTACTACTCACTTGGACGTCATTGCCTAGCCCCATATTTTTGTAGCATGGACCAATTAGCATTTCGAATTCCTCCAACTTAAATCTTGAATGCCAAACAATGGGCACAAAAAACATGTGGAAAGTTCTCATACCATTTAAGGGATTTTGCCTTTGTGCTACTTCATTGAAAAAGATATCACACCCCCCCACCCCCCCCCCCCCCCCCCCCCCGGTTTGCTAATTCAATTGACATCATGTACGGAAAGGAAATGGGCAGTTGCTTGATAAAATCGCTGAACATAAAGCATCTGTCACATCGTTAAAAACCTGCAAGAAGTCCCCAAGGATTTCGACGACCCTCCAATCTTATTGTGTAGGTTACGAGCGATGACATTTATACTCCGAGTGATGGGCCGTGTTTATATATCCATCTACTTGCATGCCTTGTTCAACATCTTATATGCTGAATTTTTACCGCATTTTCACGTGCAGTCTAATACGTGATAATATATTATAAGTTTATTCATCATCCTTGCATTACCTATCGTGCTGGTACTACATAAAAAGACTAGTGGTGTTGCCCATGCGTTACATGGATTACTGTGAAACTCAATTATGATATAGATAAACCTAGTATATGGATGTTAATTCAATCATAAATCTATTAATTCGGACCACGTGAAGCAACTGGCTTGATTGGTCACATGGTGCATTATGATTAAATAGTCAAAGTTATGATAAATTACACATATTTGACTTACATATTTTTAGATTATCTTTCTCTCGATATATATATATATATATATATATATATATATATATATTATGTGGCGGTGCATTGAATTTATTTAATGTACAAAAGATAGTTGCACTAATATTTATTAGATTGTTAAGTACATCTAGCATTATTCTTTCTTAACGATTGACTTGAGTTTAGAGAACCTTCCAACTTATCAACTACCAACAATTTGGACGGGTGTTGTCATTAGCCTTTCCTTTCTCGTTTGGTAATCGTCTTTATGTTGAAAACTCGTGCTTGAACGAATCAAAGCGGTGTTCCAAAAGTGAAGCATGGATTTTGGTCAAAATCAACATTCAATAGTAACATCAACTAATAAAATTTAATATTAAGATAAGTTTATTATTATACACTTGATCCATCACGGTAGCCTTAATATCATTTTTCAAATTTCCATAGAGTTTTACGGGCAAGTGCTCAAAATCTACGAGAGTACGAGTTTGAGCATATGTTATTTTAAAAAGATTTATAGTTTAGCGTGTACATTATAAGCTATACTTTCAATTGATCACTTGAGTCTATGACTTTTAAAAAATTATTTAGTTGAATACCCTAACTTTTCAATGGGAGAATAATAAAAAAAGTCCTAAACTTATTGCAATTGTACCAATTTAGTCATAAATTTTTTTTTTTTTGCCTATTTAGTCTTAAACTTCTTACAATTATACCAATTCAGTCCATCCAACCAAATTTGATCAGCCAGCGCTGATGTGGACGCCACTTGGCACCGTTCGTCTGACGAATGCTGACATGGCAATTTTTTAATGGCCCTCGCCTAGTGGCTAGCGAGCCTCATCGGAGCCTCGCTGGCCACTGTTGGGGAGAAGAAGCCAAATAAGAAGAAGAGAAAAAAGAAAAGGAAAAAAGAAAATAAAAAATTAATAAAAAATTCGAAAAAATGTAAAATATTATTAAAAATTGCCACTGCAACATTTGCCGGACAGCTGGTGCCGGCGGGTGTCCATGTCAGCATTGGCTGGACAAATTTGGATGGAGTGACTAAATTGGCATAATTGTAAAGAGTTTAGAATTAAATTGACAAAAAAAGAAGTTATGACTGAATTGGCATAAGTTTATGACTTTTTTAGTAGTTCTCTCACTTTTCAATCAATCACTTGAGTGTCATAATTTTTAAAGAACGTTCAACGCAAGTGCCATGTCATGTTCGATTTCTGACATCATGGTGCACAATTCTTCAAATTTACAGTACTTAAGTTATTGATTGAAAAATAAAGACAATTTAGATGAACATTCTTTAGATGAACGTTGTGTAAAAGTTACGATGCCTATGGTGTTCTTTCCCTTGTGCATGATCTGTTCTACCGGATATCAACTTTTCCATTCCTCTCAAATTGTTAATGATTTTTTTACGTTAATTATCACGCCACGTACGTATGGCTGGTGTCTTAGACATGAAGTTTGGCACAACCGTTGATCTTGACTTTTGTGATAAGACGTTTATCTTTGCCTAGCGCCGGTCCACTACGATACAATGTCGTCTTATGACCGCTGATAGAGAATTGGAGTAGATGAGGACGATAAAGGAAAGGGAACAATAGTCTTCAAAGTTGATTTATGAGTCGTCCTCTCTGGAGGTCATGGTTGGATTTTGGTAATGCCTGGAGAGGAAAAAAGTAGTCGATGGAGATTGAAATAGATAAGGACAATGAAGGATGAAGACCATCACAAGATCTTCGACTTTAGTTGGTAGATTTTTTCCAGCACAGGGCATGGTTCATGTCAAAAGCGCGTTTCATAATCAAGAAATTAAATGCATATGAGAGAGAGAGAGAGAGAGAGAGGACAATGGTGAAGGCTGAAGAGGGGGGCGAGCTCCTCCATTGGCCATTAGCAAGGGCGTTCCAGAAAAGGCGGGCGGCGGGCGCCACCCCTCTGATGTAAGAAAATCAAGTTAGTTTGTTTCCTACACTTTGTTGGGAGAAGATACTAACAAATCAAATGGTTACGTAGTGTAAAGCAACGTGAAAAAAGAAAAAAGAAAGAAAAGTCTTCAGGAAGATTAAATTACAAGCTCGGAGGAGAGAGAAGCTAACAAATTACTTGACTAGCTTGATTCATACATTATGTTAGACGACGAAGTAGCATGTGCGATCCTAAATTATTTCTTTTTTTCAAAAAATTGACTCTTCAAAGCAACCTGCATAGATGAAACACTTGAATTTAAGCGATTCAAGTGAGATAAGAGTTTTCATTCTATTTTCCACATTTCCACTGCATATTAATCGATTAGATTTCTAATAAACTTACTAAGAGTTTAGACCTCTCAAAAAAAAAAAAAAAAAACTTATCTAAACAGGAGCTCACATTGTCTTACTTCCAAACTCAGCTTCGGTCCTTTGGTAATAATATCATCTAGGGTGTGGATCCGTCATGGAAACTTCGTTTATTGATGTCGGTGATGAGGGATGAACAAGTGAAGTCGACATTTTTCTACCACTGGCCTCTATCAGATATGCCGGCCGTGTTGACATTGGGAGGGTTGTGGTTTGGCTCCCAAGCATTAAAACCACCAAAGCCATGGTAGGCTGTCTCCTTACGTTCTTTTTAACGCATAACAACGCAATATGGATGTATCTTAACATCTCGCTAGTTGAACTGCCATTTAACATCGGACCTCTAAGGCAAAAAGGTGTTCCATTTTTCCAATTTTTCCATGCCTGCAGTGTAGAATCACAAGAGCAAGTAAAGTTGTAATTTCACATGTGCACAGAGAGGTGTTAGAGATTTTCACAATTTCGAACTCACATAGCTCAGTAGGTGCTCTCAATTCCCCGAATTGCTGAAGTATGAATTCATCTTGCCACTCATGATCTCCAATACCACCACGCCAAAACTATACACATCAGTCTTCCCAGATATCTCTTCAAGCTTTACATATTTAGGAGCCATATAACCATTGCATCACAGAAAACAAAAGGATCCAAGAATCATCAATCAGGATACAGAAACTGGTGCCTATTTTCATTATGTACTTTTTTAGAAAGGCTAAAATAGACGACAAACGATTAGAAAAGTTCATTTAAGACTCACAAAGTTCCAGCAATTTGTGAGGTATTTTCTCTACTTTGGGCCAAAATGAATAACCTTGCTGCGCCAAAATCGAATATCTTAGGATTCATGTTCTCATCGAACAGAACATTGCTAAGCTTTAGATCGCGATGTATGATCCGAAGGTGTGACTCCTTGTGCAGATAAAGAAGTCCTAGAGCGATTCCTCTTATTATACTCATACGCCTCTCCCAACTTAAAAATGTACGCTTGATTGAATCTGCAAAATAGCGATCATTTAGGTTCTTGACCATTCTGTCTATAATACAAAGTATCGCTAACGGGTTTCAGGCACGAATCTCTCCAATTGATAGCTTGCTAGCGAACAACTATCATGGAATTGGAAGTGACGAATTTGAACGTCCAAGTTCGTATCAGAAATGAATCCTTCAAAGGCTCGCATTGCATGCAAACTCGAGTAAGAAAAATCTTTCCCCTTCTGGCCATTAGAGCGATCTCATTCCTGAACTGTTGTTGACTATGATTAGAACACCCTTGAAGCCTCTTGACAGCAATGGATTGTCCATTTTCAAGCTTGCCCCACAGTCAAATTTTCATTCAAAAGAAACAACGTTTATCTCCATGTGATGATGTAATTCCCAGACGACCATTGAATAAATTTTCCAGCTACCTGATACGCTTTTCCGAATCCCTCCTCTCCAAGTGTTGGATATTGCAGAAGCGTGTGTGTGTGTGCAAGTGTGTATGAACTATGGCAACGGAATATGAAAAAACTTTATTATGATAGTTGGTTTTACAAAAGGAGAGAGCATTTCTAGTTTTCTTGCTAGCTTCTACAAACAAACGTCCACTACTCCTATTCATAGGCGTGAACCCACCGCCATAATCTACCGACTTTGAGTACAAGAAATAATATAAAATTGCAGCTTGCTTCTTTGTCTCTGCTTGTTGCGGCTTCTCCCGATTCGTGTAGTTCCTTCTCCCTTATTCTCCATTTTTCTATTCTTTGCAACTCCCAGCCACTTTTGTTGACTTTTCAACCAACTTCCAGCTGGCTTTCTTCCTTCATACGTATACTTACTGCCCACATGATACCAGAAAATTCTCCAATAAGTATACTTAATTCATAAGCAAGTGTAGTCTAGTGTAGTCTAGAATTTTCACAAAATGGATCATATTTTAACAAGCTTATTGGCTTCTGAAAAGAAATTTGTGGCAGTCCTGATCTTGCTTATTTTGAACTGTGAGGTTTTGGTGGTTTCAGCCCTGCATTTTCGCCTTTTGCTGAAGAAAATGCAGAGCAATCAACGTAAGATCTCAATAATCCAATCAGAAAAAAAAGGTTGGATTTTTCTTGTTCTTAACATGCCGTTTGGGCTTTCTCAATCATTTTAACAAAAATTTAGGATTGGTTTTAGTTCTGCGCCATCTCTGAGTAAGGGAATGTAAACCAAAATCGCATCATCATCCCTCCCACACTATTTAATCATTATGCTAAGTTTGCTAAGAAGTCATTCAATAACAACTCAAATGAAGAACACTAAACAACCGATAAATCCACTAACCAGATGAGACCTTCTGTGACATCCCGATTTTCCAATTCTATTTTCAATAAATTGAGACGGGCATTTCGTTGGCACGCATATAGTTCTTTTCCTTGAGTCGGCCACTCATGTGAAAACTAGTCTATCGGGTGAAGTCGTTAAGAAATTCTAATGCATAAGACTCGAGAATTTGACCAGGAAGCGACTTTTCGACCGAGCTAATCTGCAAGGGTCATTACGGCACAATTTAAAATTGATTAGAGATCAGAGATAGGTCGACTCGACAGAGGCATGTGATCAGGTGTGGGTGATTCCACCGGATCACATAATCCTTGTCGATCGACACTGGACCGACTTTTCTATCGATTGGGTACCCTGTGTTCGTATTTGAAACCTTGAGATTTCCCCGACAACCGAAAGTCGCCAATGTTTCAAAAATGTACGTTGTGGCTTGAGATGATCAACCACAGGTCAAATGCATGAAAATTTCTAAAAGGCTACCCGGTAGGTTGGGCCGCGCTAATATCGTGCCAAAGTGAAATTAACCGTGGAATTGAGATCGAATTCAGAAATTGGAAGTCTGGGTGTGTCATAAATCATTTCAAGATCATTGAATCATCTTTGGAAGATTTTTCATGCAAGCCGAGCTTTTTAGCAAAATAATCAAGAAATGGCTAATTTGGCTCGAGAAATTAGTAGGCCGTTTTTGGTTGTGCTTTTGGGACTTAAGTTGGCTCTACGGATAGATGAAGATGTGAATTGAAGTGTGGTGACATTGAATTAATTTTATGGGCTTTAATTTAATTCAATTAGAAGAGAATCGAGTGAAATTGAAGAAGTTACTATACAAATAATTGGACCCCAGCGGAAATTGCAAGTGAACATATTGGAATAAGGTTGTGGAAGATAGTGGAGTGTGATGTCACGGATGATGTCATGGTGGGCCATTTTGTGGGATTAAAGAAAAGGAGAAAGAAAAGAAAAAGCCCCCCATCTCCCTCTCTCCTTCTTCTCTCTCCTCCCTCTCTTCTTCCTCCCCAACCGTGCGACTCCATCTCCATCTCCTTCTTCTTCTTCGCACGCCACCAGCAGCAAGGGAGATCGTCGAGCAGCCCGCCCGGAGCCACCCGTCACCGCCTCACGCCGCCGCACGCCGTCCTCGCCGGTCCGCTCGCGTCCTCGCTCCACCCGCGCTCGCCCGCGCTTGGCCGGCATCCCGAGCTGCTGTTCAGCTCGTGCAAGAGCTACCGGAGCTCATCCCCGCCGCCGTGAACCGCCGTCGACCTCCGCCCTAGCCCGCCGGAGCTTCGCCTTGCCTCCGCCGCCCTTGGCCGCCCGAACCGGCGCCGGATCCGCCCCATCTTGGCCCCGATCAGCAACCCAGAAAATGGGTATGGCAGCCCCTTCGTGGCCCGTTTTGGCCGCCTTCCCGATCCCGGATGCTCGGCCCGCTTTGAGGAAAGTTGTTCTCCTCGGCGTCCCCGTCGTTTTGGTCCGCTCGGTTCGCTAATCCGGTGAGTTTAACTCACTAAACCTCGCTTAGAGGGTTAATGATGCTTTAGGTGTGTTTAGTTTATGTTGAGTGTTATTAGGTGGTTAGTCTAATTTATTTAAGTGTAGATTATATTAATGTGCTTGATTAACTTAAATTGTGTTTAATTTAAAGTTAAGTGGGTGTTTATATTAATATAAATATTGATGTGACATAAAGGAATTTACTTTTGATTTATTTAAATATCCCGAAATCATTAAATAATTTAATATTATATCATTATTCGAAATTATTAAAATATTATTATTTAATTATTTTCGGAATAAATTTAATTATTTATTAAATTCCGAAAATTTTGGTCGGGACCCTAAATTCTCAGAATTTCGTGCCGGTCGCTACGGTACATTCGGATTTTGAAATTGATGATTGGATATTATAAATTGAGTGAGGATTTCGAAAACTATGGATATTATTATTTAATTATTTTCGGAATAAATTTAATTATTTATTAAATTCCGAAAATTTTCATTGGGACCTTATTTGCTCAGAATTTCGTGCCGATCGTTGCTGTGCATTTAGAATTTGAGATTGGTGATTGGTTGTGATGAATTGAGTGTGATTGTGATTTATAGGGATTCTTTATGAAATCCTAAGTGTAGAAATTGATGGGAGATTGGCTGTGATTGACCACCTACTAGAGGTCGTGCCCAGTGAGGCCGTGATATGCCACCTACTAGAGGTCGCGCCCGACGGGGCCGTGATATGCCACCTACTAGAGGTCGCGCCCGATGGGGCCGTGATATGCCACCTACTAGAGGTCGCGCCCGATGGGGCCGTGATATGCCACCTATTAGAGGTCGCGCCCGACGGGGCCGTGATATGCCACCTACTAGAGGTCGCGCCCGATGGGGCCGTGATATGCCACCTACTAGAGGTCGTGCCCGACGGGGCCGTGATATGCCACCTACTAGAGGTCGCGCCCGATGGGGCCGTGATATGCCACCTATTAGAGGTCGCGCTCGACGTGGCCGTGATATGCCACCTACTAGAGGTCGCGCCCGATGGGGCCGTGATATGCCACCTACTAGAGGTCGCGCCCGACGGGGCCGTGATATGCCACCTACTAGAGGTCGCGCCCGATGGGGCCGTGATATGCCACCTATTAGAGGTCGCGCCGAGTGGGGCCGTGATGCCATTGATTTAAATTTGCCGAGTAGGGCCGTAGTTGAGAGCAATGATTGATTTGCTAGAATGACATGTAATCGGCCGAGTCGATTGATCGCTGAGACGATCCAAGTGGTTGAATGGTTTGATAATGTGATTGTGCCATGGTTGTTTGGTTATCATAATTGTACGTGGTTGGATTATATAAATTGTGCTAACCTGCAGATGAAGGCTGAGGCGAGGTAAGTCTTCTGTGTGATGTGGCTAGGCCACCCGGGGCGTATTTTCTTTCTAATAGGGGTTTAGGGGGTTGAACTTGCTGAGACGTTGTCTCAGTGGTTATTGAATAACCATTTCAGGTTCCTAGTGGATGAAGCGGCCAGATAGCTTTGGTTGGCCTTGAAGAGTTGGAGAAGTGAAGGCATAAGGATTTGAGATCGTGTCCGACTTGTAGGTCGTAGGACAATTCCTTTTTAAGAGCCGGTCTTTTGTAGACTTTTGGCTGTAGGCTTCTGTTTGTAATTCTGTTGAATTATGAAAGTGATATGTTGTGGTTTTGCTTCCTGCTTTTCTATCCCGTATTTTGTTGTCAGGGGATTTGTTTCGCTTCCGCATGCGTAAATAAATGAATGGGTCGGCGACGTGTCCTGGGATGTCGCATATTTGATCGACCGCTGTGGGATGTGTGCGCGCTCGGGGTTCGGGGCGTGACACCTTCCACGGATTACTTCTTCTCCTTCTAATAAAGCAACACGCAGAGACAATAACCATCGTGAAGAGAACTGTCGAACCTACCCCAGCAATGACGATGCATAATGAGCTCGACATATTTCCTGCCAATATCGAGCAACACGTTTAATCCAATTTGACATTGAAATTCATCATTGCTAACATTGTAAATTCAAATGATTCTTTTCATAGCACGCACATCCCAACATTTGGCTCGACTACGTGGAAATTGACAATTTCTTGGGTATCTGATAAGGCTTTTTTTCCGCATAGCAGGCACGGACTCTGGATAAGCATTGTAATTCATGTTTTAAATCACTAATAACTGTCAAATTGAACCAACCACTGGTGACTGGGGCATTTGCAGGCGGAGGAGCAGGAGATGTCTCGGTGGCTGCAGTTGATGGCGGCAAAGATGCCGGGGGATTGCCACAATTGGACTCAAGAAATGGGTACAATTCCCATCGGAAAATGCAGCTTGGCTTGTAAATAGACCCGCCTAGGATTCCATGGCAACATCCTTGATAATCATTAATGCATTCCCCTAAGCAACTCTGGCAATCACCCTGAGACAAATTGGGGCTGCACTGCAACGACGAGTACATGGTCTGGTTGTTTGGCAACACCGTGCTCCCTGCTGCAAATTTGAGGTCCAACGTCCCCAGAGAAGCCCTCGCCGCCAGTTTCTCCATCAAGTTCCTCCATATCCAATCGAACTGATCCTGATCCATCAGGATGTGGCTGGTGCGATAAAACTTTAATGCCAGAAACGTTATCTTCATGCTGTACATTGGACTATCGGAGTAACGGATGAACCAAGGAGGATTTTATGTCCCCTTTGAGTATGCAGCTTTCTGGTTCGGACACTTGATTATCAAATCTACAGCAGTAGCGCTTATGCACCTGATGCAAGTGTCGTTTGAAGAGTTGCCTATGCATAAACTGAGCATGTAAACGACGTCTGACCCATTCCCAACATTCCCAGTGTAGAACCCACCATTTGAAGCCATGACGCAAGGGATAGAAGAGAGGACAAGCTCGCGGCTCTTGGAGTTGGAGTATCCGCTGGCAGCAGTGAAGTTGCCTGTGTCGTAGCAGTGTTCAGCATTGGATAGGTCGAACGCTAGGATGTGAAGACAGAGAAGGACAATAGGAAGACAAAGAAAAAGGGGAGGGAATGAAGGAGGCTGTCCAGACATGGTGGTTGCAGGCTGCTTCAGCTCCGTTGTTGAAGATGAGACGTAGTCGTTCACTATGGAGGTCATGGTTGGATGGCTGTAATGCCTGGAGAGAAAAAGTGGATGATAGAGATTGAAGTAAATGGGGACCATAAAGGCAGAAGGCCATCACAAGATCTTCAAATTTAGTTATTGACATTTTTCCCAACACAGGGCTTGGTTCAAGTCAAAAGTGCGTTTTGTAATCAAGAAATTATGCCAGTGCCAAAGATGGTGCTTCAGCGTGGCGGGGGCAACATTGGGCAAGGGGTAGCTAGAAGAAATGTATGAAGCTCAAATGGTTTAATGCACAAATCTCTCCAGTTGATACACTAACCATCAGCGAAATGCAAGCAACAAATTTGAACGTCCAAGTTCGTACCAGAAACAAATCCGGTGCGAACTCAAGAATAAGAAAAGGGCAAAAGAGTTGGAGAAAGAGAGCATAAATATCTTATCATGACTTAATTTTTTTTTCTAAGAGACAAAAGTTGTTCATGATACAAAGAGAAAAGGAGACAACCGCTTTACTACCAGTTTATTAGTGACTACAACCGCACTCATCAAACAGTTCATGTAAAACTAAATAGTACTTCTGGACGCAACATCCAAATAATTAGCTTGAGCAGCAGATGAAATCATGTCATGAATAGATGTTCATGTGCTTCATCGAGTGGAGAGTTCAGTGATCGACACTCCATTGACCGACAAAGGTGTGGAGCCGCTGGTATTTTGATCATGTCCTTGGTCATTTGCTATGATGTTCTGTGGTGGTTCCGTCCAGCTTCGGAGGAAAAAGGCAGGTTCCCGTGGCACTGCCAGACTAAGAGTTTGGCTGCTCAGCGCAAGAACTATGCTTGCCATGGTCGGTCTATCAGCCGGATCTTCCTGAACACATAGAAAGCCAATGTGTATGCATCTTAGCACTTGGTTTCTGGAATAAGATTCTCCCAATACCGGGTCCAAGATTTCCCAAGGCACATTGTCTCTCCAATGTTTCCAAGCCTAGAGCAGTTCAATTGGACACAACAAGTGAACCACAGAACAATATCGTTGCTTGTGAGCACAAAACAATTAAATCATTTAAAAAAAGAAAAAAAGAAAAAGAAAAAAACTTACATAGCTTGCGAGAGCTTCACCTCCATCAGATTGGTAGTAGTAGTCATTCCTCTTGCCGCAAATGATCTCGAGGAGGAGGACGCCGAAGCTGTAAACATCGGACTTTTGAGAGAATTGCCCATGCATCGCATATTCCGGGGACATGTAACCGCTGAAAACCACCACCAAAACCATAAATGTATGGATAACAGTCATCTATACTAATACCCTTATCAATTCTTAACCAGAAGAACCTAGTAGTAAACTTGGAAAAATGCAAAACTTACTAGGTTCCTACGATTCTTCTAGTGTTTGCATTAGTTTGATCAACTCCAAAAATCCTTGCCATGCCAAAATCCGAAATCTTTGGGTTCATATTGTTGTCCAGCAAGATGTTGCTAGCTTTTAAATCACGGTGAATGATTCGAAGCCGAGAATCTTCATGAAGATAGAGCATCCCTCGAGCGATGCCTGATATTATGTTGTAACGTCTTGGCCAGTCCAGTTGTTTGCTTTTCTCAAGGTCTAAGTAGTGATTTAAGGATGTGAACGAGAGTAAGTATAATCTTGGAAGTCTAGGAGTTAGATTCGAAATGTCATATAAGATATAGTAAACAAGTATTCACTCAATCATCTATATCGGACATTAACTTAAGAGCTTAGCATAAAGCCAGTGAAGTGGAACTAACCGAACACGAAGTAGTCAAGACTTTTGTTGGGCATAAGCTCGTATACCAGTAGCTTTTCCCCTTCTTCAAAGCAAAATCCAAGCAGTCTCACTAAATTCCGGTGTTGAAGCTTCGCGACCAACACAATCTCATTCTTAAATTCTTGGAGGCCTTGCCCTGAGCTTTGTGATAGCCTCTTCACAGCTATTTCTTGCCCGTTGGGAAGCCTACCCTGAAAAAAATTGTTAATGGTGACAAGGTCTCATGAACTCTTCACGTCATTTCCTTTATTTGTTAATTTAGGTTAATGACTTCCTGAACTTTTAAGCGATATTCAATGTTTGTTTACGTCGTCCACACAAGAGTGCCGTGGATACCTTTAATGATAACAAGTAAGCGCTGACCAAAGTCATTCTTATAGCTAGAGAGACAAAATTAGAAACTTTATCATTAAAATTTTCAAGAAAAAGAGAAAGATATAGCCCACTTCTTATACCCGATACACTTTCCCGAATCCCCCTTCTCCAAGCTTATTGCCTTCTGCAAAGGAATTTGTGGCGGCCCTGATCTCGCTTATTTTGAACTGTAAGCTTTCAGCAGTTTTGACCTCGTCTTTTGCTGAAGAAAACGCAGAGCAATCAACATGAGACCTCCAGAATCCGATCAGAAAAAAAAAAAAAAGTTAACATTTTATTGTTCTTAACATGCCATTTGGGTTTTCGTAATTATTTAACAAAAACGTAGGATTGGTTTTAGATTCCGCACGATCTCTCAGAAGGCGAATATAAATCAAAATCACGCAGTTCTCCTTCCCACACTACTTAATCCTTATGCTAAGCTTGATAAGAAGTCAGTCAAACAGAACTAAAATGAATAACACAAAACTATTAATAAATCCACTAACCAGATGAGACCATTAATGGATTACTTCTTCTCCTTCTAATCAAGCAACAAACGGAGACAATAGCCACCACAAAGAGAGCTGCTGAACCTACCACAGCAACCACAATGCGTAGTGACTTCGAGTTATTACCTGCCAACATCAAGCAATGCGTTTAATCCAATTTGAAATCGAAATTCATGATTGTTAGCATTTCAGATTAAAAATGATTCTTTATATAGCATGGACATCCAAACATTCAGCTTGACTAATCCCCATTGATTGATACATAAATAGGCAATTTCATGTGTATTGGATAAAACTTTATGCCACATCGAAGGCGCAGACCTTGAATGAGAGTTGTGATTCATGAATAAAAATCAGCAGTAACCTTGAAATTGAACCAACCATTGGTGACTTGGGCATTTGCAGGTGGAGGAGCAGGAGGGTCGGCCTGGGTGACTGCAGTTGGTGGCGGTGGAGATAGCGGTAGATTGATGGGATCGGAGTTGAAAAAACGGTACAAGTCCCATCGGAAAATGCAGCTCGGCTTTTGAACAGGCCCACCTTGTTTTCCACGGCAACAATCTTGATAATCATTTATGCATTCCCGCAAGCAACTCTGGCAATCAGTCTGATTCAAATCGGGGCTGCACTGCAACAGTGCGAACATGGTCTGGAAGTTCGGCAACACCGTTCTCCCCGCCGCGAACTTGAGCTTTGACGTGCCCATCGAAGCTGTTGTTGCCAGCTCCTCCGTAAAGTTCCTCCATATCAGATCGAACTGATCCTGATCCATCGAGATGTTGCCGGTGTTATAAAACCTTTGCGTCGGATATGTCTGCTTCACGCCGTACATCGGAACATCAGCGTAACGGATGATGCAAGGAGGATCTTCTGTCCCCCAGGTGACCGCAGCTTTTTGGTTTGGACACTTGATCCTCAAATCTTCAGCAGTAGAGTTTATGCACTTGAAGCAATTGTCATTTGAAGAGTCGCCTCTGCAGAAACTGAGCACGTAAACAACGTCCGAGCCGTTCCCTACGTTCCCAGAGTAGAACCCGCCCTTTGAAGTCACATCACTGGCGAGAGAAGAGAGGACAAGCTCACGGTTCTTGGCGTAGGTGCTGGCGGCCGTGAAGTTGCCCGTGTCGTAGCAGAATTGAGCGTTTGAGAGGTGGAACGTTAGGATGAGAAGACAGAGAAGGACAGAAGGACGACGAAGAAGAAAAGGAGGGGTTGAAGGAGGCTGTGCAGACATGGTGGATGCTGGCTGCTTCAGCTCCATTGTTGAAGATGAAACGTATGGTTCGTCCTCTGTGGAAGTCATGGTTGGATTTTGGTAGTGCATGGAGCAAAAAACAAAGCGGTTGATAGAGACTGAAGTAGATGAGAACAATAAAGGAAGAAGACCATTACGAGATCTTCAACTTTCATTGGTGGACTTTTCCTAAACTGGGAATGGTCCACGTGAAAGCGCGTTTCCTAATCAACAAACTAGGCCAACGATGGCGGCTTAACTGGTGTGGGATACCATTCCTTCCACAAAGAGTGGTGCCTAGCATCACCGTCTCACACGGTGTGACGGTCAAAGAATTTTTTCCTTCTCAAACACAAGCGCTAGTAAGTTTCCGAGCAAGACACAAGTCTCCCTCTCTCTCATCCAAGATGTGTGGCTGAGGATTGACCGTCCATTTTCCAAGCTAACGGTATGGTTAGCTAAGCATTTTCCACAAACGCGTGGTCACTCTCATTGAGGCCAAAGTTGGTCACAAGAGCAACGCATGCATCTACCCTTTTTTTTTTGTCGGTCCTACTCTATTTTTACTCTAACTCTCACTCTCACCCATACCTGAAACTAAATCATCCATACCCCAACTTTCGAGAAGGTGAGGATTCGAACCCCGCACCTCCTCCTTTCATGTTAAAAGGGTGACCACTGGGACAAACCCCAATAGTTGTGCCTCTAGCTTTAGGCGGATGAGTTTGGAACTTTGGCACTTATAGTCGGGGCTGCCAGAATGCAGCTAATTTGCTTTATCAGACCACGTGAAGAAACGATCAAGTGGATCCTTTTCTCAATAGGAATTCACACCAAACTCCTCATTTCGTTAGTTTCATTTATCTTTTACTTTTTGTCAGTCTAATATGTTATAAACTCAAATAGAAATCGAAACATTATTTAGAACAGAGCTTGGAAAATCGAGAATCACCAAGATTAAAGCAAAATCCCACCTTGGTCCTCCATGGTTTGGTAATCGCCAGTCCATCTACAATCTTCAAAGGTCACTCTCAATTAGCTGGCTTTTCAAAGGGTGATCTTTGATTTCTCATTCAGGAACTGACTAATTCAAACTGAACCGAGCCATCGCAATTGACTGAGCAACGGCCGGGATTTTAATAAGGAGTGGGGTTGATCCTTCGCACCACAAATCATCTCAAACTATTGCTGTCTATTTATTTAATTAATTTGTCAAATATGAGGGGTCCAGCAACTACACACCCATCGTGAAGTTGTACAAGACTTTTTGATGGAATAATGTCGTACAAGCACGTGGAACTTTTCGATGGACAACAATTCAAACATCATTGGTCCAGAAAACACATCCATCATAAAGTTCTTCGAGACTTTTCAATGGAGTCGTGTCGCGCAAGTTGCAAGGAACCAAATTTACGAGACGACATTTCAAACATCATTGTTCCTATAATTCCGGGCCGATCTCGCTAGGCCAGTACAATCATCAATCCAGCCATGAAGTCTTCCTTCGCCGTCTCCCTATCTCTCTCCTTCTTCTTCTTCATCAGAATTTTCATTACTGAAGCTACAGCCAAATATCTACGTCATAATTGCTCAAACACCGCCCTCTTCACTCCCAACTCCACCTACCGATCCAATCTCGACAAGCTCCTCTTTTCCCTCTCCTCCAACGCCACCAGTTACACCGATGGCTTTGCCAACGCCGCTGCTGGCGAAAAACCTCCTGACCAGGCCTACGGGCTCTTCCTCTGTCACCGCGACGTTAGCCCTGACACATGCAGAGTCTGCGTCGCCACTGGAAAACGGGATATCCTCCAGAAATGCCCCAACCAGCGAGTCTCTGTGATCTGGTACGATGAGTGCATGTTACGGTACTCTAACGAGTCCGTCTTCAAAGTCATGGAAGAAGAGCCTGCCTTCCCGGTCGAGGAAGGGCCTGTTTTAACGACGTACAGTAACGGGAACGTCTCTAACCGAACCAAGTTCTCGCAAGTACTCGGTGACGCCATCGAGAAGTTGGTCTGGAAGACTTCGGGCACGAGACTCGGAGGTGGGGAAGCCCGGACCTCGTCTGAGATGGTGTCCATGAGGGCGCAGTGTACGCCGGACTTGAAGCTGGAGGACTGCAACAAGTGCCTCCGATCAGTAATTCCGCTTGTTTCCCCGGAGAGGCCAGGAGGGAGGATATTCACCCCGAGCTGCAACATGAGGTTCGACGTTTATAATGAGGCCCCCGCGCGTCCTCCTCCTCCTCCTTCTGCTCCTCCTCCTCCTCCTCTTCCTCTTCCTCCTCCTTCTCCCGAAGGTATATGGAACTTCTTTTTTGCCTCTCTCTTTCATTGCTCTATTTTTTTTTTCTATTTTCAAAAATAGATCTCAAACATAAAATTATTTGGTAACGCAATTTCATTTTTTATTTTTTTAAATTTTTTTTACTCTAGAAATAATTTTGAAATAAAAATTAATTTTTAGAACAGAATGGTTATCATTTTTTTTTTTTTTTGCTAGAGGAACCACCTCAGTCGGCAGCCGAATCGTAAACCCCCAAGTGCTACGTTAGCGGGAGGACCCACCACCCCCAGCAGCACACTTAAGTCACCAAGTAACTCCGCTAGCCTCCTTGCATTGCAAGGCTTCGAACTCCTCACCTCCCTTGCAAAGGATCACTGAAGCCTACCCAGCGAAGCCACCATGGCCGGTGATCAGAATGGTTATCATTCGCACTATTATAATTGGAGTTCTCATTCCAAAAGGATTAGAAAAAAAAAAAAAAAAAAAAAAAAAAAAGCACTTCTATTAGCCAAATTGCCCTCGTTCCATTTTCACAAAAAACAGCTCCTTGCTCGTTAAAATGTCGACCCAAGTTCCCTCCCCGTTTTACTGCTTTCGGGTCAATCTATGGTTTGTTCCGCTTGTCCAAGGTTCTTGCTTTTCTGACGGACGGAGAAGGGACGAGTCTTTTAACTTTTGAAACATAAGTTAAAAATACAATAGACTTTAAGCCGAGGCTATCCTCCCATGGCCTTGTGCACGGAAAAGTTGCCGACAGCAGTCGACCGTTGGATCGTGTGTCTTGTTAGCCTCCCGACCGGAAGGCAAGTTTGCCTTGGTTTGCTAATGGCACTATACACTTGGCCTTAATTTTATGTTCGGAAAATCCTTTTAGAAAGGGAAAAAAATCCAATGAAACTAACTGGTGGGTGATTGGAAGTCTCGCTCAGTCTGGAAAGGATTAGGCTTTATCCATCCTGTATATGACTAAATCCATTCATTTTTGTAGGTTTCTTCGATTTATTTACTTTTCATTGTGGATTTCTTGCATATTTAATCTTATTGCTTAAAAAAAAAAGCCTCTTCTTCATCGTTACTCTTATAGCAACCTACCCATTCTTTGTCACTTTTATCCCAAGCACTCACTTTTGTGGTGCATATGTTATTTATTATTTGATTTGTCTGAAACAATATGAAGTCTCTGATTAAGATATCAAAGTATTATCAATTTTATTTTACCATTGATGAAATACTTTTATGTAGAGTACGCAAAAAGATATAGGAAAATCCAAAAAGTACACTAAAAACAGCGACATAAAAAAAATTCCTTGTTGAGACACCTTGTTATTTATTTTTATTTTTGTAATTATAATGAATGTTATTAACTTTTATCAATATAAAATGACTAATATTGAACTGTCATTTTAAAACCCTTTCTTAATTTATGCAATGGTTTGATTTAATTAAAATATCATCATTGGATTTTAATATTGGGAGATGTAATTATAATTTTATTTAATCATATGTTTAATGAGGGCTTCTTTTTTTCTTTTTTTTCATCCGGTCAACTCATTATATGTGTATAACGGACAACCAACAGGAAAATTTTTAATGATTATATGCACAACAAAAATAAATATTTAAAAACAGTTGACTGCGTTAATAAAAAGTTAATTTTGTCCAAGTTATTTCGGATTTTTTCATGGTAATACCCCTTATGAAAAACAAAAAGATGGAAGCATGTGATATGAGCCTAAAATTACTTCGTAATACAAGGTCAGATTCACTTCCTAGTTTCTACATAGAAATAGGGAAAGAAAAAACAAAGAAAATTTGTGAATAATCTCGGGATCCACCACTTTAAATTTCTATTTGAGGATTAAGAGAAATTTATCTCTTTAATGAAGATAGGAATGGATTTAGTCATTGGAAAACACCACACCCTTTTTAGAAATTACCCTCGAATACTGGGAGAAGCATTTACAGTTTCTTTTATAATTTTTTTGCCATGAATCATAGTTTGCTAAATTGAAAAATTGTATCAAAATTAAGTTAAGCCTTCATAATTCCATGGCATTACTTTGATGAGAAGCAAATAAGTAAATCAAAATTCAGGCTTCGATTCACGTAATGGTACATGTGCAGGAAAAATCAACAAATCAGCCGTGATAACTATCGGCATTAGCATTTCTGTTGGAGCTGTTATGGTACTTTTTCTCACTCGTGGGTTCCTTCGAAGAAAAGGAAAGAAGACGTATGAAGTCGTCAATGATAAAAGCGGTAAATTGACTATTTTTCCTTTATATTTCGTAAACTATTTAATGTTGTATAATTGAGCATATTATGAAACTTCTTTATTGTTCATAAGGAATCAAATATATTAAGGTACCATTAGGACTGTTACTTGCGGTGCATACGGTACCCTAAAATTATTACGAAAAGCCAACGTATAATTGAAAAACCTCTATCAACTTTTGTTAGTAATATACGAAACTAAAGTTATAAGCTTCAGGATATGCACGGGTACATATAGATGTTTTTTTTTTTTTTTAATCCGGGAACCGCCGTACAGCCGGTAGCCAGCGACGTAAACCCGGGGGGCACTAGTGCGGGGACCCACTTCCCACGGCACCCCACTTAAATCGCGCAATGGGGGCAAGAAGTTTCGAACCTCTACCCTCCCGGATGAGAAGTTTCATTATATGTACCTCAAAAAAGTTTTGTGTCTTTGTAATAAAATCGTAAAATGAGGCTATCATGATTTTTCATCAATTATATTTATAAGAGAAACTTACATAAGTTAGTAGGAATATATAAAGATTTTGTAGAAATATTGAATCTAGTAATTTGATTGTTTACTAATTCACGTTATCAAATAAGTAATTACAAGAATACTAATTCATCTCTATGAACATGAAATAAATTAATCATGTGAAAAAATTCCAGACATGTTACAACAATAATTGATTTCAGAAAAGACATGAAACGAGTTCAAAATTGAAGTACTCTATCCGAGTATACTGTGGCTTTTTTGTGTCTATAATTTGGTTTACTAAATAAAATCGTTTCCTTTTTTCCCGCAAATTTGGCAAATATGCGAGAAATGGAAGTTTTATGCAAAATCGTGCAAGTAAATGTAATTTACTAATAGAGGTATCAACATCAAATATGTAAATTAGGTTGGGGCAATTCGAAATTCTTCATTTTCAAGATGTGATAAAGGAAACCATGCGTAGAAATCTAAATCCATAGAATGTTTTTGGTCAATAAAACGATAGAGCTGGGTTACATCCGTTTAAATTTATTCGCGACTTGAACTCCATCTGCAATGAAATAGGATTTCTTGAATTCCTTTTTATGATGGGTAAGTTAAACCTGTTCATTCACCAAAAAGAGTGAAGGACTAGTGCCACTACAACCCTATGTTGACTTTAGTACAAGATGTCCCGCAGCAGGCATATATCTCAGAAACTCCTAATTGCTGTTATACAACTTGCGGTGAGAATCGGGCCCATTTCGACTCGGAAACTGGCCAGAACCAGCTTGCTTGGTTCAATTCCAACCTAATCACCCAACCAGGCTAGTTTTTGAGCTAAATTGGTTCCAAAACGATTTAGCCTCTATTGAAAAAAAAACAATTTGCACTTAACAAGATTAGAACCATGTCTTCAGTATGGACAAATAATCACATAACCCACTTGACCAAAATAAAATAATGCAACTTTTACATTTTATTATAATAAATATAATTTTTAACCAAAATATAGAAATTAGCTAGTGGAACAAGCCAGTTTGAAATTGACCAATTTGGTTTCCAATGCTAGATTGGGGAACTCACCCTAGAACTAATCACCTCTTTATATAGCAACCACTACCATAAAACACTCAACAATAATCAAGAGTCAAAGATAATATTAAATAATGGAAAAATCTGATTCTTTATGCTCTTTCAACCTTCAGAACTATTTTTGGCCAAAAAAAAAAATCAAAACTACGTACAAGCACATGTAATGCCAGCAACAGAAGGAAGAGTTTGGGAATGTAACAGCTCATTTTGGCCTTCTTGATGAAATAGTTGCAACCATTCCACAAAAAATTTACCAAACTCTTCGGATTTGCTTAGAGAAATTGCATCCAGAGAATAAATGGGATCTAATCTCAATGCTTTCATGACACAGAAAATATAGAGTTTTGCCATGATTGGAAGACTATCTCCCTAGAAATATAAGCGGCTTATCTTGTATGGGCAGCCATAATATGAATCCAAACATTAGCAAATTAGGTGAAAACCAAATCAGCATATACTATTAAACTCTTGTGCCTCTTTTACTTACAATCTTTCAAGTTGAAGCTGAGGTAAGAATGTCACTAGGTGAAGAAGTACAAGTATCTTGGTCTTCCAAAGGAGAATTTGGACAAATTACAACACTAACAGCTACCTAGATTGATATCGAGTCTTTAGATTGCTTTGGGCCTTAAATCAGCTGCTTTTGCACTTCAAAGATGAGCAAAGTCTTAAACTACTCTTTTTGGGATGGCATGAGTCATGCTAGAGGGAAATAGATTCGACATGACCAACAAGATAATGAGGCCTTAAAATGATCCTAACCTATGCAACTCACTACAAGCATGAGTAGCATCTGCACCACATTTAACAGACCTAACATCACCTTCAGCATGAAGAAGTAATCATTATATGAGATTCATCTCATTACTTTGTTTCCTACATCATTTTTTTTTCCCTTCCATGACCAATTAAGAGAAAAAAGATTGCTTTGGGTTAAGGGGACGCAACCATGCCAGTCTAATCCTATGCTCTTCATTATAATAATTTCCAAAGCACTAGCAACCCTACAAATGCCACCAAGAGCCATTGTTGATGTAATTTGATAATCAAATTGATTTGTTCGGTAATGTAGGTGCAAATGAACTTACTACCATGGAGTCCTTGCAATTTGACTTGGCTATAATACAAGCCGCGACAAATGATTTCTCTCCTAAAAACAAGTTGGGTAAAGGTGGATTTGGTGAAGTTTTCCAGGTATATGTTACATATTAGTTAGAAATAATCCAGATTGCTTTACATATGAATTGAATTTGACATAATGATGTTAAAGAAAAAGAAACATGTAAAGTTTTTTTATGTTAGCTTCTAAGTAGTTGTGATAAGGAATTAAACGATACATACACCTAATAGGGTATACTTCCTGATGGACAACAAATTGCTGTGAAGAGGCTCTCTCAAAGCTCAAGACAAGGTGATGAAGAACTTAAGAATGAAGTTCTATTACTTGCCAAGCTTCAACACCGAAACCTTGTAAGACTGCTTGGATTTTGCTTGGAGGGAGACGAAAAGTTACTCGTGTACGAGTTTGTGCCAAATAAAAGCCTTGATTACTTCTTATTTGGTATGTTGCAGTTTAACCTTCTTATTTGCAAAATGTACCATTTGCTTGAAATTAAATGTCCAAGCTTTCACTACTTGTGGAAACCTTGAAAATTTTAGTTTTAGTTTTTTTTTTTAATTGATTATAGGTTTTTCTTGAAATATCTTTGATGAATGAGAGTAAATATATTTTGGTATTGTGTGATGAAATTCACTTTGAGTTTTTGAGTTGGTGTTGCATGCTAGCACATTAATGAATTTTGGTGGAATGATACAGATCCTCAAAAAAGGGGACAATTGGATTGGCCTCTACGTTATAAAATAGTCTCTGGGATCGCTCGAGGGATGCTCTATCTGCATGAAGATTCTCGTCTCCGAATCATCCATCGTGACCTAAAATGTAGCAATGTCTTGTTAGACAGTGAAATAAACCCGAAGATTTCGGATTTTGGCATGGCAAGAATTTTTGGAGGTGATCAAACTGAAGCTAACACAAATAAAATTGTGGGGACTTTGTAAGTCTTAGTTTTTGACTAGATGACTTAGTGATTAGAAGTTGGATTTTCTCCTTTTATCTATTCAAGGATGCTACGTGATCTGAATCTAAATTTGCAATATACATGTGGCTAATGTTCGTTTTTGCAGTGGTTACATGTCTCCAGAATATGCAATGCATGGAGAGTTCTCAGTGAAATCCGATGTTTATAGTTTTGGGATACTGCTTCTGGAGATCATTTGTGGAAAGAAAAATAACTTCTACCGCCAACTAAAAGGGGGTGAATATCTTGCTAGTTATGTAAGTTTCACCGTGCTACTACAAGACACTGCCCCTTCTGTAACTTTGGTCAAGTGAAATAGAACTTCCTTAGCGAAAACTATGTCCTTTTAGCCTACAGAACACTTACGATTATTTATGTTCCTTGGTCATATATGGTTCTTTATAAGATTCAGATGTCTTGCATGATGAGTCATTGAATTAATGCCACGATTCTCTGAAGATTTTCCAAACTTATTCTTGTAGGTGTGGAATCAATGGAGAGAAGGCCTGGCCTTGGAAGTGGTGGACCCAGCTATCGTGGATTCATGTTCAAGAGATCAAGCGCTTCGATGCTTGCACATTTGCTTACTATGCGTACAGGAAGATCCGGCTATAAGACCCACCATGGCAATTATAGTTCTCATGCTCAATAGTAATTGCGTTACTTTACCATCACCTCGACATCCAGCCTTCTTCGTCCAAAGTAGATCGCAGGGATTGACCATCCCAATGAGAGAGCTTGAATCGGTTGAATCTGCCAATAGGACTATGCTTTCATCCACCAATGGCATGTCAATTACCGAACTATACCCTCGGTGAATGGTGGCATAAGCAAAATCTTTCTTCATGGATGGTCTCACAGTGAGATTGTACGACCTTACACCATGATTTTTTATGAACCATAAGCAAAAGTCTATGTATTTGGAGAGTAAGCTCTTAATTGCTCAAATTGGGTTGTATGCATTCAAAAGAAGACCCCACACATGTCATCCATCATACTTATTATGATTCTTCTCAGTTTTTGTTACTATTTGAAGCTAAATTATACATGGATCCACTGTAATTTTGAGCATTTGTACATTATTGTGCTTCTATAAGGCTTAATACTACTTCTCTTGTCTAGACTAAATGATGAAGTGTTCGTTGACTGACCCACGAGACTGTACATTTCTTCACTTGTGAAACTAGTTAGGCTTTGGTATTTTTTTTATTTTATTTTTTTGGTCGAAGATGGTGCTTTCATTCATTCATAAATATGAGAATTACAAAAAACTAAAGATAAGCTTCCGAGCATAAAATTTCCGAAAGGGGTAAGGGCAAGAATGACACCCAATTTAGGGAGAGAGTTTTGGTTTGATGGGCTTTGGTGAGCCAATCCACAACTTGATTAGCCTCCCCTGGGTAGTGGGCTAGCTTCATTGATTCTGCTTGGGCTAAAATCTCTACATTGATCCAATATATCCTTCACATCCCTCGGGTATTTAGCCCTACCCAAGATGCTATCCACCAAAGCCAAGCTGTCACTCTCCCATTCCCACTTCTCTCTTTGAAAATTCTCTGTTCCCACGTGCATCTCATTTTTTTTCCTCACGTACAGTAGCCCGTGCGGCAGAGCTTCTGTTTGTAGGGAAGAAAATGTTTGAACCTCCCGCACGAGATTCCAGTTGTTAAGCTCAAGAATTCGCCCTATACCCATAAGCAATTGATGTTTAACTTCAACCCTCCTCTCTCCGGTGGCATCTACTGAACAAGTAAGTTTCAATCTGTGGGTTTTTTCACTTCGTTCTGCTTCTACTATTTGCTAAAGTTCTTCACTTGTGCTTGTGTTGTATCTAAGAGGGGTCGAGGATCTAGCGGCTTGGCTCGGAATAGAAAGACATTGTGCGACTTCCATATTGCCAAAAGCACGATAGGGACCATCTTGTTCTTGGCTAGTTCTGTTTTTCCTTTGAAAACTTCCATTAGCCACATCTTGAACCTTGTTATAGTGCAAGAATTCCAGTTTAAGTTGATTAGTGTCTACCCATATTTTCCTTGTCCAATTGCATAGCAAAAACAAGTGTTCGGTTGTTTCTGGGTAGGTAGAATAGAGTGGGCAAATAGGATCAAGTAATACCTTCCTCTTATACAAATTCTCTTTCATTGGTATAGCATCTTGACATAGGCTCCAGAGAAAAGTTCGCATTTTCGGGGGGATAGGTAAATTCCAAATCTTGGTCCACAAGGTTTAAAAAGGTTGGAAAGAACTTGATGCTCTGTTTGGTTTTGTTTTTGTGGTCTAGGAACAAACCCTATTATATCTACTCTTCACTGTATACATCCTTAATTTGTTGCCAGTACATACTAGATTGTCTCTTTTTGGGCTAGGGTAGATTGTGATTGTAAGGATTTTATTAGCTACATGATCTTTGAAGAGATTGAGTATCTCATTTTCATTCCATCCCCAAAAATCTTCATTGATAAGCTCAGCCACCATCATAGGTTCATCTTTATTAGCTAGACATCTTATCACTCTCGATGTGAGCCATTTGTCTTCTTGTATTCTGATAGATTTTTTGTCACCCACCATCCTTTTAATCTCTAATTCTATAGCTTCTCTTCCCACTAAAATGCTTTGCCATCCCCATGACGGGCATTGCCCTTTTCTTGCTTCCCGCAAGTCTCCATTTACAAAATAGACACCTTTTAGAATCCTGCTCCAAGGTGCTGAAGGGGACTGAGATAGCCACCAATCTTGCTTACCAAGCATTCTTTTGTTAAAATTTATCAAGTCTTTGAAGCCCAATCCCCCTTCATCTTTTCCTGGTTTTCAATACTTCGCATTTTTTCAAATGCAAACCTCTCCTTGTACTACACTTTTTTTCAAAGTTTCTTTAAATGCTTTGGATAGTAACTTTTCTTTCTAGCCCTCTAACTTCATATTTACTTTAGCTAGGATCCAAGCAAACATCTCTTTCTTTGAATGTCCCCAATCAGTTGAAATGTCCAGCTATTTCCCTATATGAGCAGTACTCTGAGCTCTTGGGCGATGTTTCTTTTCAAAGTTAAAGGGCAATTACTGCTAAAACAAACTTCTGATTTGTATAGGTTTATGGCTTGGCCCGTCACAAAGCAATACTAGTTTAAAATGGCTACTAGATCATCATCAACGAAAAGTAGATGAGATAGGGTAGGGTAGTACCTGTTTAAAGATATTCCTATGAGGCTTCCATCTTCTATTGCTTTATGCATCATCCAAGACAAGACATTTGACATTAGTATGAACAGGTAAAGGGAAAGTGGGTTGCCCTATCTAATTCTCCTTGATAGTGTGAAATATTGTGTAGGCTCCCCATTTATATAAAGGAAACCATTGAAACACATTGCATGATTAAAGTTACCCACCTATCACGGAATCCCATTTTTAGCATGCATTCTCTCAAGAAATCCCACTCAACCTTATTATAGGCTTTCAACGTATCCAATTTCAAAATATCCTAAAACTTTTTTCTTCCTCTCTTTTATTCTCAATTGATGGAGGACTTCTTCAACTATAAGGATGTTGTCTTGAATTTACTAACCTTGTACAAAGTTACTTTGTTTAGTAGCTATGATTTTTGGGAGCCATAGTTTCAATCTATTAGCCATGACTTTTGATATGATTTTATAGCTGAAATTACATAGGCTTGTTGAGAAAACTCCTATCAGGTTTTGAAGTTGAGAAAACTTTCATTCTCTTATTCTTATTCTTATTCTTACTTTGAAGAATACTAGACTTATGTGGAATGCTGTCAAAGTCTATTTTATTTAAGAAGTCTTTCCCACTCTAACGAAGATTCAGACTTAACCCAAGTCAAGAATGGAGACATAATTAGATTCATGATTATTGATCATTCAACAAGGATTTAGTACGAACAAGATATATCTGGCTTTTTGGCAAAGAATCTTACTTACCTTTTCTAAATATATTGATAAAATCAATCACAGATTGATAAAATCAATTCCGTAGACAAGTTTCTTTTTGGGAAGTATCTACTTATGAAAACCTAGGTTTTGATTGTATGAGTGACCAGGATAATTGGATTTTCACCCAATCTTCAAACGGCTACAAGATTTTCTTATTTAATTTTGTCAAACGGGTTGATTGAAAGAAATTCCTCTAAAAAGTGTCAACGGTTAAGAAGGCATGGATGAGTATTTAAGGAGGTCATTCGGTCCATTTGAGTGTGTGTGAGAATTAAAATTCCAAAATTTGAAGTCTTTCCAATCGCTTGTTCTTCAATAGTGCTTACAGTTGTACTCAAGAGAGAAAAACACAAAATGAATGACTTAGGGCGCGAATGATAACCATTTTAGCTAGAAATTGATTTTGGAAAGAGAAATAGATTTTTCTATTTCTATTTCTAGATGAGTTTCTAAGCAAAAATAATCGTTTGATAATGTTATAAAATTTCTACTCCAAAAATAGAAATTTGTTTGATAACGACAAAAACTATCTTCCTTTCGGATGGTGGTGGATCGGCAAATGGCAATGGACTGGCGATCAGCGACTGGCAACCGACGACCGACGACCGACGTTCGTGCGTCTGGCGACAAGCAACCAACGTCCAGTGGTCGGCGACCGATGGTGGCGGTGGCGGTGGTGATGGCGGTGGTGGCGGCCGGTGACGAGCGGACAGGTGATGGCCAGCGAATGGCGGATGGTGGTTGGCAGCGATAGATGGAGGACACAATAAGAAGAATTTTTATTTCTCATTTCTATTTCAAAAATAGATAAGTATAAAAATTTTACTTCTGATTTATATTTCAAACATTTTTCTAGAACAAAAATCTATTTCAGAAATAGAAAAATAGAATAATTTTACCAAACAGATTTCTATTTCAGAAACAAGTCTAGAATAGAAAAATTATTTTTGGAACATAAATTACTGATTGTCATGCACCCCCTAACTATCTCTCGTGACACTCTTGTTTACTTTATTCTATTTTCCTCTCTTTTATTAATTAAATTCTTTTTTTATTTGTTCCCCTCCAATTGTTCTCTAATAAAATTTTATTAAATATTAAACTGTACTAGTATACCTAAAATACTCAAATACCTAAAATATATAATAAATAGAACTATGAATTTGTGTTTATATATTGAAACTATTTTATAAAATATAATTAAATTCAAATATATAAATAAAAATAAGATGAAATGAAAATAACTAAATTCTTATTTTTTGTTATATTGAATTTCTTATATTATAATTCAAATACTAATTATATAGAGATATAATCTTAATTTTGTCAATTTAAAAAGTTTGTCATTTGAGAAAAATAACTTTCCTATTCGCAATGTTAGAAATCTTATCCACATTTATCCCACCTTTCTCATGGGATAATTTTATACGATCTATATTGCCCTTATATCCCTCTTTATTTTGTCTTGAGCCACAAAATATGATAAATTTTATCCTATCCCAAATTTTATCATAACTGCCAAATGTAGCCTTAGTATTTATATTATTTTTCTTCAAGGAAAAGGACATGATTGGCCGATTGAAGATATGGGGTGACTCCGGTTTTATGCTGCAACATTTTGTTAAAAGATTAGCTTTTTAATCGATTAATGGTTAATTCCCAATAAAAAAAATCGGTGCACTCTCATAGGAATTTAGGAGAAGAATTGGATTTTTGCATGATGGACAGATCGTGGAGTCCAGCTTAATGGGATTTGAATTTTTTTTCTAACTCTCCTCTTTCGATTTTGAATCAAGATGTTGATTTAGGAGCATTAATTAGCGTGAATATTTCTTTTATTTTACAAAAGAAAAAGATAAATTAAATTTTTCAGGTCTTAGAGTGTTTGTTGGTCCTGTCCTTTTTTCAATTTGATTTTGGTGTCTTCTCGTAATCATTTTCAAAACAATCATCAAGTATCTGTATTAACGATATTATTAACAAATACTGAATTTTAAGAGAAATTAATACTTCATCCACATCTTTCGTCCTGTCAAGTCAAGACTTGATAGGTGAATAATATTTTTAGGATGTATTAAGAATACCGAGTCATGGCAAGAGATGATTTACATAACAATTGCTTAAGGGTCGATTTTAATTGATTAATGGTTGCTCCCCTATATATTTATAAATTACAGCTTCATTTCTTCAGGACAGTTGCTCTTTAAGCGTACTCCTGTTTTATTCTATATTTTACATTTGCTCTAGCCTATGGTAGCAATTCCAGTTTCCAAAAAGCTCATACAATCATAAACACAGAGTAATTTCAGATGATTTGCACGTATGTAGGCAAAAGCGATAAATTTAGGGTGATAATGATCACCGTCACCGTTCCTGTTAGCGAAGGCGTGTTGCTTCTCTCCCTTGCTTGCTGTTTCTGCCGGAGGAAAGCGACCAAGATGCACGCGGTTATCCAAGGAGACAAAAGCAGTACGAAATATCTACCTGTGCCATATACTTGGAGAGAATGATAAAACCGTATGTCTGTGGATGTACTATGCTACACTTTTGGTGAAATGACCATCTCGTATTTATTTCGCTGTGGAGGCCAAATTGAGATGACAGCCGAGTCCTTGCAGTACTATTTTGCCACCATACGAGACGCCACAAGAAATTTCTCTCCTCAAAACAAATTGGGCAAGGGTGGATTGGTGAAGTTTTCAAGGTGCTGTTTGTTATTATACTCGAAAGATCTCTAGTGCATCTTTGATTTGGTAGTTTGGAGAGTTGTCATAAGAAGCTATTCATGGTTATTAAAACATCAAAATACTAATCTTTCAGGGTTCGGACAACAAATAGCCATGAAGAGACTATCTCCGGACTCAACACAAGGTGCCAAAGAATTTGAGAACGAAGTCAAACTGCTGCTGAAGCTTTGACATCGAAACCTCGTGCAACTACTTGGGTATTGCTTGGAGGGTGAAGAAAAACTGTTTGTCTATGAGTTTATGCCGAATGGAAGTCTTGACTACTTTTTATTTGGTACGTCGCACTTTAATATATTCCTAAGCTATCGCTTTCCATGTCGAGACAAATATGTGATTAGCCTTGAATCATGTTGAGTATTTCACTATCTTTTGTAATCTAAAGATAGTTCCTTGCTTGAGATCCATTTAAGAGGATTTATCAATTGAAGATGCTCACATCTCGATTATGCATATGTGCAAATCAAGAAAGGAGCAAGCAATTAAATTGGCCAACACGTTACAAAATAGTACATGGAATTGCTAGAGGAATGCTCTATCTACATGAGGACTCTCAATTTCGGATCATCCATCGTGATCTAAAAGCAAGCAATATCTTGTTGGATAGTGAAATGAACTTGAAGATTTCAGATTTTGGCCTGACAAGGATTTTTCGAGACGATCAATCACGGGCAAACACCAATCAAGTTGTGGGGACTCCGTAAGTACTGTCATGCCTTGTTGTCATTACCAATTTTTTTTTAAGGTGGATTACTCCAAAAAAGGCTAATGGATTACTAAGTCCGAAGACTTGGCACAAACCCTCCCAAGTCCTACCAATCGCGACTTGATATGAAGAAATTAACCCATTTAAACATGCAATTATACTCAATTTGGAGTCACCATTAACCAATTAGAGTTGATTAGAAACCTAAATAAAGTATGGGAGAATAATACATTATTTTTGCGAACAAGAGATTCAATAAGTCTAGGGATATGATTACGCTAAATTAGTCTAACGCCCTTTCGGTACCTTTTATTTTAATTTCAAAAATATTTTGCAAGCGGTATTTATTAATTTTAACCTAAGCTACTAACATGCAAATGGTGGTCATGTGAGTGCACAATCAATGAAATAACATTCAGCAAATCGAAATGATAGATTGTAAGAAATTATTAACTACAACCTTCTTAAGGTCTACTCTCTAAAAATGCATGCCTTAAACATGATTTCTATGCATGAATTTTACTTTAATGACATGTGAGATGCAATTCATATGACATGATTTAAACTATCGCAATATGTGTGCAATATAATTTACATAATGCTAAATGTGCATGTGCTACATGATATGGGATGGATGATATGATAATTCTATATGCATGCTCTTTTTATGATTTTTTTAATGATTCTTTTTTAATACATATATGCAACCTACGCTAAACAATGATGACATAAAATGGAATTAATTATGAACTAACCTATTAACTAACCAAGTAAATGACCTTTATGTTTTCTTTTTTTTTAAATGACTTAATAATTTTTATTAAAAGGAAAACAACATAATGATGCAATGCTAATCTTTGGTTCTTTGGTTCTTTTTTTGATTGAAAAACAAGCTACACGATGGGAATATTAAAATATTAAACTATGACCTGCTAACTAAAGCGCAACATGTGGTGTGCATATTATGAAATCTATATGACCTAAATAAGTTTTTTTTTTTTGTTCCTTTTTTAGTTTTGGTTTTGTTAAAGGAAAATCATCATAATTCTATATGAATCTTAAAAAATCAATATGCGTTACTTTAACATGAAATATGTATGGACCTAAGTACCTAAGTTCTAGACATGACTTATGGTGCATGATATGTGATGAGCAAATAACGAATACGCACCAAAATATATGTCCTATTGAAAATCTACCGTTGTAAATCAATGACATATTATCTTAATGCAAATCAATTACATGAAGCAATCCCTAAATTTGCCATGAAAAGTCGAAATAATAAAAAATCTAACCCACCGTCCTGCAGTTCAATATTTTTGATTATTATGGCTTAATATGACAAATTTCCTGCTTGGATAATAATTATATGTGACAAATCAAGTCAAGATCACAAGCTAAGAACCCAAATACTCAAACTGAATTTAGTCTGAAGAGATTACGTAATTTAATATTCTTTTTTTAAAAGCACGGCTTGTGCTTGTGTGGTGCCCAGCCAAGGGTGGCAGATCGGAGGTCCGGTGGAGGGAAGCTCCGGTAAGGGCGAACCGGCGGCACTGGCAGTAGAACAGGGGAGTCGCTAGGGGGTTCGGAGGTCACGGTCGTCTGAGCTCCGGCGAGAGGACCGGCGAAGGTAGACCAGCAACGAGCAGGGGACGTCGGACGCCGGGTGCTACAGCGGCGTCGCTCGGGGGAACGGCAGCGACGCTCGGGTGGAGGGCTCGGGTCGCTGGTCGGATGCGCCGCAGCAGTTGAGTCGCTGATCGAAGTGACACGGGCGGAGGCCTGCAGTCACAGACCAAGCAGGGACAGCAACAGCGTCGCCGGGGCGGAAAGGAACAGCGACGCGGAAGCGTCGGGTCAATGAGGATCGATACGGCAGTGACTTCAACAGGCTGCTTGTGTCGCGACTAGCGCGGGCCGCAGGGATCGGCGCGGCTTCAGCAAGCGTGGGCGAGGGGCTGGGCAGATCGCGAACAGAGCAGAGGCGTTGCTCGGGTGGATCAGCAGTGACCGGCGAGGGCCACTGGGTGTCGGAGCAGATGCGGAGCAGGGGCGTCGTTGCTGGTGCAGTGGGTCGTTCGGAGACGCGGCGCCAGCAGGGGGAGTCGCAGACGACTGGGCTGGCCGCTACTGGTGTCGCGAGGGCTCGAACTGCTGCAGGGTCGCGGGGAACAGAGGGCTGCAGACGGTGTCGGCGCGGTGAGCAGGTACCCGGCTCCGACTACAAGGCGGCGAACGGCACAGGGGATGAGCAGGGTGCTCGTATGACGACCAGCGCAGCGAGCGTCGACGGGCTGTGGAGTTGCAGACGTCGCTGATGCAGGTCGCGGGTCGGCCGAGTGGTGGAAGACGCGGGCGGAGCAAAGCAGCGTCGGCGTCGGCGCTCAGAGCTTGCAGGCGAACGGCGATGCCGTGCGGTGGCCGGATGCAGGCGGAGGTGTGGCGGACAGAGGCCGGGAGGGCGCGAGGCTGCCCACGGAGAAGACGACTGTAGCTTTTCCTTTGTCTTCTTTTTCTTTACTCTTTTTTCCTGCTCTCACATCTCTCTCTCACGTCACTTTCTCTCTGACTCTTCTCTCTGCAACCCCTATTTGCTGTCCTCTCACTTTTCTTCTCTCTGTTTTCGCTTTTTTACTTTTTCTCTTCTTCTTTTTTTTCGATCCAGAGAAAACCCCCCTCACGTCTCCTCACTTTTCTTCTTTCTTTACACTTTTGTATTCTTTTTTCCTTCGACGAAGACGAAGAGAAGCCCATTTTTCTCTGTTTTCCCCATTTTTGGTTTTTCTCTTTTTTTCCTTCGATGAAGAGAAAAACCTCCTCCATCAAGGCCTCGCACTCTTTATTTATAGAGGGAAAACTCAACAAACCAGCGAAGGTTTCCCAATATTTGCTCAACAACACAATAAGAAAAGTGGCTCCAAAATCACACGATCGTTGAATTTTTGAATTTTGAAATGATGAGATATGTTCAACAACCAAATGTTTTATTATTCAAAAAGTTTTCAAAATTTTCTTCTAAATATTTTATTTTATATGTTATTTATTATCCTCTATTTTTATTTTGTAAAAGATAAATTTAATCCTAAATTAAGTGTCAACACTTGTTCTCAACCTTTTTATGCTTGTGTATTGTTATATTGTTGACGTGTCATGGACTGCAGTGATTACATTGCACTTGAGTATGCACTACATTATCAATTCTCCCCAAAGTCTGATGTCTATAGTTTTGGTATCCTACTTCTCGAGCTTGTTATTGGTGAGAAGAATGGTTATTTCTACAAAGACAGGGGCAGGGGTATTGTTATCCATGTAAGTTGCATAATTCAACTCTATAACTCAAACGAAAATTGGTAAATTAAGCAAATTTGACATTGATAAATCCTTTTCGATGTATTGTTTCTAGGCCTCGGAAAATTGGAGTGGCGGTGCGCCACTGACAGTGTTAAATCAAGCCGTCGGAGAGATCTATTCAGAGGACGAAGTTCGTAAATGCCTCAAAATTGGTTTGGCGTCCGCTCAGAAAGATCCGAGTCTTAGACCCATGATGGTGGCCATAGTCCATGCGTTGAGCGGCCCTGTTGCTCTTGAACTGCCCCAAAAACTGGTCTTCCACGACATCATCGGCTAATGAGATGGCGATCGCCGAAGTTCAAGTTCAGCAGACGGCGATGTAAAAGGATCCTCGGCATTCCGCTGAGATCACTGATGGACAATGATCAAACGCCTATTTCCTTTACATTTAAAAGTACGAAGTGTCTTTCCTTCGGACTAATATGTTTTGGTCCACTAGACATGGGAGGCTGTTCACATATTTATAATATTTGTATGCGGTATTATCGGATTGAGGGATATAAGTTCTTTCTTGTCTACCTATTTTCAAGATATACGACGAGATATATCTGTCCTTACATAATCCGCGACGCTTTATTTCTGTCTCATGTATTAAAAATGGAGGTCATGAACTGCACCTCCAGAGATCCAGGCTTGAAAATGGCTCAGCGATCGACCGAAGTTTTGTTAGATTTTGATGGGAAAGGCAAGGATCCTTTCATTCATATTTCCTCGTATGTCTACCAAAGCATATAGCTTTTTTCGGATTATCTACCAACCTAGCCTTGTCATCTTGTCTGTACAAAAGATGGGCATTGAGTTATTTTATTTTTCCATTCCTCGTACTCTCCTCCTTCAATTCAATCTCCTTCGGACAGTTCGAGATCTCTCGTTTTGCTTAGAAGCTTCTTATTTTTCCTCATTGATCTTTCAATGATTGTAATGATAAATTCCAAAATTTCTTTGGTCAAGTCCATTCTGAATACGTAGGCATTTAAGATAGATTTCTCCATGGCCTTGGAAAGTGAGTTGAGAACTTAATGACAGGGTAAAATGTTGCGTCGCTGCTATTCGCTGTTGTTCATCGCGGTTTGTTGCGGTTTACTGCTGTTCGCTGCTGCATTGTTGCTGTTCATCGTTGTTGGCTGCTGTTCTTTGCTACTGTCTGCTGCTGCTTGCTACTGCTCTCTGCTGCGTTGTTGCTGTTCGTCACTATTTGTTGCGGTCTATTTATGTTCGCTGCTGCTGCGTTACTACTGCTACTGCTTGCTGTTCGTTGCCACTGCCCGCTGCTGTCCGTTGCCATCTGCTGCCGTTCGTCGCTGTTCGCTGCTGCTGTCTCCCCTTGTTGCTTGCCGCTTCCTGGCGCCTTCGCTTCACATCAACTTCTCGGCGACACCATGGGGGTAGAAAGCATAACCCATTACGATACACATGGCCACCCTCATCGTTTTCTCCGTCCATTTCTTATTTGACGATGCATGTGTATCTTGAGATTCGTGATTCGTCCCTTTGAGGCACTAAGGATTACCATACGGAGATTGCTGTCATTACTGCTCTTTTTATACGTACATTCATTCCATTCGATATTATAAGCCATGAGATACGATAATCCGTAAGCTGGAATGACCATAATAACTGACATCTTCTTGTCTCTGTGGTTCTCAGTGACTTGATGAGAGATGAAAATGGGTTGAGGCAAATTACGAATGTGCGAAGCTGTATCGGGTCACCAAGAAGTAGTTTATGGGTTGAGGCAAACTACGATGTGTGAAGCTATATTGGGTCACCAAGAAGCAGCTCATCTCGACCCTCCGTGTTCCAACTAGTATGATTCCGGGATTGATAATACTACCGGCCGTAAGATATTATATTATTTGAGAAACCCTGGATGGTGTCGAAGTGCTATAATGTTATAGTGACTATAATTAAGCACCTTAAAGTGGAATTCTACCGTCTTAGATATTATTAAGCTTGTCACAATCGTTCATCTTCATTGCTGCGATGAGACGTTGATCTTTGTCGAAGACCAACCAATTACGATTTCATATTTACATCAAGCAATTGGTACGAAGGTTCAGAGTATATATTACATAATATTATTGTATACACATGATTGGAGGAAAATAGGGACAATAACGAAAGGAAACTATAGAATATTGGAAGTTGATCTTTTCCAACTCGTAAATCTTGTGGCCCGGGTCAATTTGCCTTTTCGTGACCAGCTTGGGCCGTGTGCTTTTCCGGTTCTTACCTGAATTTTAGTCTACAAATCAAATGTGCATATAAATAACTATGTGAAAATAAAAACATTAAAAAAAAGTGAAAGGGGAAAAGGAAAGAAAAGCAAGAAAAAATAGATCCGAGTAATCAATTTGCACAACCCAATTCAAGCAAAAAAAAAAGAAAGAAATATTCAGAAAATGTTTTTAAAATATATATAAAAATTGTTCATGTCAACACAAGTCATGCCATATCATGTAAGATAACTGGTATTTGCGTCAGTGATTTTTGACTAAAATTAGACAAAATGACCGAATTACTAAATGATCCAAAAGTTTAGAATTAATTCACTATGATCGTCGGATGAATCATAGCACACGGAGCAATCTCTCTAAGTCTCTCGAGATAAGCTTGGTCATACAACGTCCGTCCACTAGCAAATGCGTCAGCATGCAAATGAGCCACGTGTCCTTTACCATGCATTTTCATGGAAGACGAATCTGTCTATTTGACCAAAGGCCTTTCTTACGCTTGTACCAGCGCTTGGCTGTTAACCTTTCGGCGCCGGTTCCGTGATACTCGGACCAAACTAAAACATTTTGGGTATGCATTTGCCGCAACCCGAACTGAGACCTCAACAGCATCTGACCCGAATCTTGATCTGTCAAAATGGATCACGGATCCATATTTTAACTCATATTTATTATAGTGAATTATAAATGAGTCAACTCAATAGTGAAAATATGAGTTAAAAATAGGTTGTAAAAAGAAAAAAAGGTTGAAACAAATTGATCTAAGTGGATGTGAGATAGACCACGTTCAACCCGCATAATGAATAGGTCTTAGACTAAATGTGCTACCTAACAAGTTTTAAGTTAATTACAAATAGGTCAATTTTATTTTTTTAATGTTTTTGATTTTTTTTATTTCTCTTTTTCTTTTCTCTTTTTTTGTCTTTCCGTTTTTGTTGTTCTTTTTTCTTCCCACTAGTGGCTGGCCGCATGCAAGGGACAAGCACGCCAGAGGTCGGCAATGCTCGAGGTCATCAACCTCAAGCTCGCCAATTTGGCGAGATCGAAGCCTTAAGGACGTCTAGCGTAGCTCCAACCTTAGACTCGAGCTTGCCTGCCTTTGTCGAGGCTTGAGCTCGGTTCTAGCTAGTTGCCGGCCACCACTGTGGCGACGACCAAGCATAGAAGAATAAAAAAAATTAAATAAAGTAAAATAAAATAAAAGAGTGTAGTCACCTTTAGTCTCTTTGATTTTTTTTTCTTTTGATTTTACAATTTTCATTTAATTAACTTACATCTTCATATTTTGTTATTTTACTTTTTTAATTAGATATAAAATTTTATCCAAATAACATATTAACATGAAGAGTTTATGGATAAAATGAGTTGGTATTTATTTTCATAATTAGGGTTAAGTATGAATGTGTTTTACTAATATGAGTTTGGTTAGGTATGGGTTGGGTTAGGATCAAGTCGAGTATGGATTGTCGAAATTTTATTACATGAAATTGGGTTAATATGCGTCAGACTAGTTTCAATCCGACCTAATCCACCCATCTCTCACCCCTATCCTATCCTAAAACAAGGTTCAATTTGGTTTAGGTTTTCAGATGTCATTCATTTTGAAAATTTCAATGACAAATTTCATCCCTTTGAAGTGTAGCTTTGATGCTTCCCAACGATGATATCGGTGCTTCCATCGACCTTGGGCCGGAAACCACCATTAATAAATAAGAGAGTCAAAATTAAGCAATGTACCCTATCCGAAACACAAACTGACCCGACCCGATCCGAAATTTCCGGCTCTTTTCTCCTAACTCCTATCCCTGGCTCCCGCTCCTCAGCCCTCCTCGTCCGACCTCTTCCCGTCCCCACCCTGCCTCCCCCACGGAGTCGCCTCTAGCTTCGGCCACCTCCCCATGGGCTCCGACCCCAGCCGATCTCACTCCCGTCCCCTCTCGCCAATCCCTTAGGCCCCTGTCATCTCTCTCTCTCTCTCTCTCTCTCTCTCTCTCTCTCTCTCTCTCTGTACTTGATTTGCTAAATCGCCACCAAGCTCGACGGGTCCTCCATTCCCACCGGGCCTCGGCCTCACCTTCCATCCTCAATGACCATGGAGGAGCTGTCGCCTCTAGATCTGTCGGATATCTGGTTTTCGAGCTTCGAGATCTGGAAGTGAAGCCTCCACAGGGGTGCTGCTGTGCTGCCGAGAATCATATGTTGTAGGTGGCTGAGAGAGAGGAGGCTCAGTTGTTGGTGGCGGCGACGGCAGCTGAAGTAGCGTGGGGGAGCTTGACAGTGAGAGACGGTGGCTAGAGTTGATGGGACGAAATTCTAGTTCTGCTATTGTTATTAGGGTTTGAACATTTTGGAAACAAGGAGGAAGAGGGGGGCCACAGAGGCTCCATTCCTTATCAGGAAAACGTGGTTGTGCGTCTCTTTCCTGATTTATCTAAAATGAAGTGACAATATTTTGATAGAGTTCGCCTTTCTCCATTTTACATGGTTGGTCTCTTCGCCACTGCCTCCGCCTGCGTCCCGGCCCCCACCTCCGCCGCCGCCGCTCCTCCTGCCACCTCTGCCGCCCTCCGTCATCTTTGCAGTCGTTATCATGGTCTTTATCATCAAAGACCAATTAGGAAGTGTTCCTGAGCAGCTTTAGAGGTTGGAACAATGAAATTAATTTTGAATGGAGTTCTGTGATGATGTTTTCATGTCTCCAACCCTCTTCGACAGCCTCCTTTTTTCCTTCCCAAGCCTCCTGTACAACAGAACAGTCCCCATTAACAGAGCCAAACGCCGCTGATCAAGCATTGACCATATATTGTCTCCCTTTTCAGAGATTGATCACGAGTTGATGGCTCTCATCGGCAAATCAAAAAACCGCTTGCTCTGCTCGAAAACCTCATCCGTGAACTCATGGCTAATTATGTGGTTCATCACGTAGAAGAACCTGCAATCCGCACGCGAGAACAATATTGTACTCGGAATAAGTGGCGAAAGCGAAATCGTTATTGCGCCTCACGCAGAAATTTAAACCTAAAGCAAAAGAAGTGAGGAAGAAGAATAAGAAGAAGAAGAGCGATTGAGGAGGACCTTTGGCAACTCATTTAATTATTCACCAATTACATAGAAAATTGAGGATTAATTTTTAAATCTTAGCAAAAAAAAATCATTAATTTGCATGAGCATTTGCATTACTAGCATTAAAATTTATTTAAAAAATTAATTATGATAAAACTTTAAAAATTTATTATTAATTAAAATAAAAAAAGGTGGACGAACCCATCCTCCCTTTTCCCTGGCCCGGCCCTCTCCTTTTCTCTCTTCCTCCCTCCCTCTTTGTCTTGGACGCTAGCTGAAGAAAAGACGACGCTAGCAAAGGACGGAGGCACAGGAGACAAGGCAGAGCAGAGGCCGTCGAGCCAGCGAGAGTGTCTGGTCGGGGGCCACGCCGACAGCGGCAGAGCCATGTGCGCCGGTGGCTTTAAAAGGAGAGAGAGGGTGAGACGGAGAGTGAACGAGTGGCCTTTGGCAACGGACACGCTTGAGCCTCCGCCGACGACTCACAAAATTTTCCCTTGTTCCGTGCCAAGCCTCCGGCATTTGTCGGTCGTTTGACATGTGGGTGAACTTCCATTGCTGCCATCCGCGGAGTGGCGTGCCATTTCTTTTGTGTGTCGTGTGTCTTCGTGGTGGACGGTGATGAAAATAGGGGCTGGGACGTGGCCAACGGAACTAGCCTAATGGACGAGGCCGGCAGGCGGACCGACGACGGAGTGAAGGCCGGAGACAAGCCGGCTCATGGCCTCTTATCTCTGGTCGCATGAAAAATACAATTTGGTTTTTTCAGGTTATTTTAATAGCTCGGAGTGAGTACTGTGAGCGGCCAAGACGAGTAGTGAGCTTTGTGGGCTTAGGAATTGAAGTGGGCTTGAGGATGAGTTCAATTGCGCCCCTTAGCCTAGACCCTAAGTCTTAAGTTCAGCCCATGTTCTGACCAGGCCCTATTTTCGGATTAAAAAATTAATTCATTTAGAAACTATTTTAAAAAATTTAAGAATTTAAAAAAATGAAAAATAGGAAAAAAAAGATTTAAAAGTAGTTTTTTTAGTACTTTTATCTTAAAATGTGTGAAAATCCTTAATAAAAAAATTGTGCTCAAATTTAAACAAGTTGTTAATGTTTTACAATAGGTTTTGAATAGTCTTAAAGGCAACTGTTTCAACATATTGATTGCTGCTTCCTTTTAGCATGGTCATAAATAAAAACTTATGTTCGATAATCATCAGAGCTGCCTAAACATTTTAGTTGATAATTAAATTGTCACGACCAAAATTTCGGGTGTAAACAACATAGAATTTGGTTAATGAATTGTTAAGCCTAAACTTAATTTGGGCTCTCCCAAGCACATACCAATTCGTAACTTAAGTTCAATTTTTTAACATATAATTGATTTTCGATTAGGAGTCACCACTAATTTATTTTTGGTGGGTCGATTAGAAACCCAAATAAAATAATTGGAGACTTATCTTACTCATACAAACCGAAGACTATGAGTACGGGGACTTGGTTACACTAGATTTCTCTAATACCATTTCGGTACCATTCTTTTATTTTCAAAAATGTTTTTGCATGCAGCTTAAATTGATTTTAAATTGATTTCCCTAACATGTGAGGCAATCATGCGGGTGAGCAAACCACCAATATAACATCCAAGAAAACAATTAATAAATTGCAAAAACTTATCTCAAAGCAACGAAAACATCTGCAATGTTAAATTAATATCCATATCAACAACCTTAGATATGATTTCTAATTAACACACAATTTATTTCTTTGTTTTCACTTGATTAATGAAAATCATGCAGTATGCAATGCATGCTACTAATCTAACATGAAATAATATGACATGGTAATATGGCTTAAACTACATGACATAAATAAAATGCAAACTGTCCTAAAGAATGAAATTGATTTATTCTAAGATAATTTTTGGTATTTTCCATGAAATTTCGAAATTAGAAAAATGTGAAAATCGTCTAGCTAAATTAAGATTCTATCCAACTTATATTAAGGATTAGGTCAGGCTAAACCCTAATTTAAACCAAGATATTATCTTAACTTAGCAATCTCTAACCTAAGATGCAATCTATGTAAATCAATCTAAACTTAAAATTATCCTAATGTGCAATGACGTACACGCGTGCTCAATAATTCCATCTAAAGCCTTATAGATGGAATCAAAGATTATATACGGTTGCGAATTAGGAAATAAATCCTAATTGAAAGTTATGTCTATTACCCATGGATATGAACACTAGATATTAACAGACCGATATTAGGCAATAAAATACCGAAATCAAATTTGGATAAAATAATTACCTAATATTGCAAGAATTATTGCCACATTCGAGCTCGACGGAATCGGCTTGACAGATGACCGAGAATAGCTTGTGGGTGAGGCTCGGCACAGCAGATGGGTCTCAGGTCGGCGCATGCCATGGCAAGGATGGCGAGGCTTGGGGGCACTCGCTTGGTGAGACAATATGGCGAAGTACCACAATGGCAATTGATGAGGACATCACTGGAAACTTGGCAATAAATTTGAATCAACGAGATTCGATATTTGTTTCTTGATCACTCTCCGTGAAGCCTCTCGGGATTGTTAATACTCAAATGCGGGGGCTCTCCTTGGCATTTTCTACAATGACGAGGATGTGGGTAGAACCTAAAAAAAAAAAAAAGAATTAAGAAAAGAATATCAGTGGAATGCTAATATGTGATATTTGTCGCGACCTAAATTTTCGGGGCAATCCTAAAGTTTAGGTTAATGGATTACTAAGTCCGAAGACTTGGCACGGACCCTCCCAAGTCCTACCAATCGCAACTTGATGTTAATAAATTAATCTATTTAAACATGCAATTATATTTAATTTGGAGCCGCCACTAACCAATTAGGGTTGGTTAGAAACCCAAGTAAAGTATGGGAAAATACTTTACTATTGCGAACCAGAGATTCAGTAGGTCCGGGAACATGGTTACGCTAGATTAGTCTAATGTCCTTTCGGTACCTTTTATTTTAAAAATATTTTGCAAGCAATGTTGATTAATTTAAACTTAAGCTACTAACATGCAAATTGTGGTCATGCGGGTGCACAATCAATAAAATAACATTCAATAAAAAAATGTTAATAAAAATGCATGCTCTAAACATGATTTCTAAATGGCATGACACCTAATTTTTTATTATTATGCAATCTTAATCTAACTTAATATGCATGAATTTATTTTAATGACATGCAGGATGCAATTCATATGATATGACTTAAACTTATCACTATATGTATGCAATCTAATTTATATAATTCTAAATATGCATATGCTATGTGATATGAGATGAATGACATGATATTTCTACATGCATGCTCTTTTATGATTTTTTATGATGATTCATTTTTTAATGCATATATGCAACTTATGCTAAATAATGATGATATGAGATTAATTATGAATTAACCTATTAACTAACCAAGGAAATGATCTTTTATTTTCATTTTTTAATGACATAGTGTTTTTTATTGAAAAGAAAGTAACTTAATGGAGCAAAGATCATCTTTTAGCATTTTCATTTTTATTAAAAAAATTGAACTATAACTCATATGGCATGCATAACATTTTTTGTTCCTCTTTTTGTTTTACTAAATAAAAATTGACTTAATCTAAAACTAATTAGACTAACTAAAGTGAATGATATTCTAATTTATTTTAGGAATCAATTTAACTTAAACTATATTTTATCCTAAAAGCTATATAAAAAATCAAGACATGCCAACATTATTTAAAATTAGCCCTAACAAAAATCACTCATCTAAAAGTATAATCTAAAAATTATAATCCTATAAATGCAATTCTAATTTACTAACCCTAAAAATACAGTCTTAATTTACTAAACTTAAATGCTCTAATGCAATATTTAGATTTTTATGTGCTTTTTGATTTTTTTTAATCTTTCTGAACAAGTAATTATTTTAAAAGAATGAAGATAAGAATTAAAATAACCGAAAAAATAATCCGTTGTCTCAAGGGTTAAATTAAAAATTATTTTAACTCTATAATGATTTAACGATTGAAATGATATCAAAATTCCTGAAAATTAAAGTAATTAAAAAAATGATCCGACGTCTTACGGGTCAAATTAATAATTACCTTAATTTGGGATAAAACTCCTAATGTCTACAAGGTCTACAAATATTGATATATAATACTACAATTAAACTTAAACATAAGCTAACATAACATGAAATGAGTAAAAAAAAATAAAAATAAAAATAAACTATCTAAGGCTTGGAAAATGAGAGCGCAGACGGTGGTTCAGTGATGGGTAGTGGTAGCTGGAGTAAGGCGGTCGTCGAAACTCTGGCGAGGCTCGGGTAGCAACCAGACCTGCAACAAAAACAAGGGAAGGCAGCAGGTGGGTCGTGGGCACAGGGCGTTGCAGCGGCGTGAGATGCGCTGCTCGAGCTGCTAGGGGGGCGGCGAGGCTGTGCAGGCCGCCGGATTTGATGGCGTCAAGGAAAGTTCGCTGAGGTTGCGGGCTGCTGATCGACGACGGTAGGGACCTGGGCTTCGGATCGCGAGCGAAGCGATGGCTTCGCGGCTAAGACGGCGTCGGGCCGTGGAGGTATGCTCGCGGGTCGTCGGGTGGATGCGTTGGAGGCAAAACGAGGGCTGCGCGGCGGTCGCGACTGGCTTCGGGGCAGCGTCAAATCTGGGAGTCGAGGCGGAGGCGGCGTAGGAGCGGAGCAGACCGGCGGTATGGACTCCGGTGGTGTCGGGCTACCGGTGACCGAATCTGGAGCGGTTGAAGCAGCTCGGGTGGTCGCTCGGGTGAGGGTGACCGGCGGTGCGATGGCCGTGAACAGGGATCGGGGGGGGCGTCTGGCGGGGACTAACTCGGGACTCCGGCACGGTAGTGAGCGGCGCCGGGAAGTTGCGAACGAAATGGCAGAACTTCGGCCAACAGGCGAAGATGCGAGGAAGATGAACAGTTTTGTTTTTTACTCTTTCTTTTCCTTTTTTGGTTTCTTTTCTTTTTCTGATCCACGTCTCTTCCTCTCTGTTACCTTTTACTTTTCTGCAAAATCTTCACTTTTCTCGTCCTGCCGCACGTCCATTCATCCCTTTCCTCTCTTTTTACTTTTGCCTTCTGTGTTTTCTTTTTTCGGCCAAACGAAAAGAAGACCCCTTTCTCTCTCTCACTTTTTCCTTCCACGAAGAGAAGTCTCCCCCACACTTTTTTTCTTTCCCTTTCGATTTTCTATTTTTTTTCTCCGATGAAAGACGAAGAGAAGCCCCCTTCGCTCGGTTCTGAAGCCTCGCATTTTATCGCGAAAGTGCTCAAAATTGTTGAACATTTGTAAATATTTGCTCAACCATTCAACAGTAAAAAGGCTGCAAAATAACACAATCGAATTTTTTTTTAAATTTTGAAATGAAGATACGTGTTCAACAAGAAAAACGCTTCATTATTTCTTTTGAAATCTGCCTCCACAAACCTAAATATTTTATTTTATTTATTATCCTCCATTTTATTATATAAAAAATAAAATAATAATAATTCTAAATTAGGTGTCAACAATATTTAATAAGGATCGGCTTCCCCTTTCTTGTTTTTTTTTGGCAAAAGCTTCCTCTGTCTCTCTCGCCTTGGACCACTCCAGACAAAGAGCACCGCTTCAAAGGCTTCTCTTTTTTTTTTTTTTTTCTATGCTTTTGGTTGCTCTCTTTTCCTCTCTGGATCGTCTCTTAAGAAGTGATTACGCGCCAATCGTGAATCTTCCGATGAAGTCGACCCAGACCAGCCACGCGAATTGTAGCGCAAATAATTCCTCTAATGGCCGAACTCCCTCTCTATTTTTTCTCACGTGTATTCCTCATGTGCTCTAAAATTTATAATTTGCCGACCCCGAAAACCGAAGAGAAGAGGCCCCCCTCCTCCACGTCATGTAGTGAATGTTCCCCAAATGCTTTTGCCTTGTCCGAGATTCCGTTCGTGTATGTGCAAGAATTCTTGGTTTGTTCAGCTGAGAATTCCCTGGTTTTTACTAACCTCTTTGCGCGTGTGGCGAGGAGCAGCTTAAAGCTCGCAGTGCAGGGACTTGCAGATGGCAATGGACCGAAACTTTTCGTGGCGGCTAGCGATGAGTTATCAATGGCAAATTCGAAGCAGCAACAGACAGCCACGGAATTTTGATCTCACTGCGTCGGTGATTGAACTATGCTGAGGATTGCTCGCTGGACTAAGAACTCGCCTGGAATTGCTGAGCATCGGGCTCATGACACGTCTGGACAGCAGCTTCGTCGTCAAGTTTGGAGTGATGCTGGCGGAGCATGGCTGTGCGTTGGTGGATGAAGAACTGAAGGCTGGAACAGTAGGCCAGAAATTGTTGGGCACCGGTAATTGCAGGAGCAACGTGGAAGTGGAAGTATGGCAGAAACAATGATGACTTAATGGATCTTGGGTGGCGGTGATAGAGCAATCCCAGAGTTGGGACCGAAAGAGCAGATCTCATTTCTCAATGTGGCCGTGTATTCAATATGGGTGGCCCCCTGAAATCGAAAAACCTATTTATAGGCCAAAGATGAAGGTTTTAATTTCCTTTTCGAATCAGCATCCGCGAAGATTTTTTTTTCGCACACAATATTACTTTTTTATTTTCCACATCTCCTAATTTTGTCGCCTAAAGATAAGATTGCAACCCGATTTTCTTAAATTCCAAAAATCTACCGTAATATCATTTCAAATCTTCATTTAGGTAATTCTTGTCATTAAAAGAAAACAGGCTCGGGCCAATTTACTTGCTTCGTGGGCTTAGTCCGGCCTGCCAAATTAAAGCTTGAAACCACTAATTCAAATTTATTCACCGCCGATCCAATAAAATGCAAAAAATGTAAATTAAAAAATAAATTCACTTGAATCTATATGCAATTAATATTTTTTTGACCCCTAATTTTTTATACAATAAATGATCGGATCGCCAAAATTTATGTGTCAACATAAATGAAATTAGTTATCGAAGGGGCACTAGTTAATTGACTAATGTAATCAAGTCTTTGGCCTTAAATTCCCTAGTTTTGTAGAAAGTGGGGTATACTCACATACCTTGGTTTTTAGTTGGCCACAATAAGCTTATGGTGACTCATCATTTGAAAACCCTTACGGCGTTAATTTAACTTAACATCGTATGCCCCAACAACACGCAAGGTAAGGTTTTGGGAGAGTTCGCACTTAATCAAATGCCTTAAGGTCATCATTTAAGCATACCTCTAAACTTATGTCATTTCCCCTCTGGATAGGAAAGGTTGGTTGCGATAGAAGATAGAGAGAATGATACAGTTTAGGTTGGAGACTTTGGTGAGATCAAAGATGCCATTTTTACTCTGCTTTTCATAATCTGAGCTTTCATTTTGGATTAATGCATTCTTCATCGTGAGTTGTTTAATTGTTTAGGATTTCTTTAATGCGGTTCGGGTCAACGCGGGTGTTGTACCTGAATTAAATCAAACCGAATTGTCAAGGTACATATTTTTTTGCTGACTACCCAAATTGGAATGAAAATAGAATTGGAGACATCCAAAATTTTCAATTCAATTTGGTTTGAATATTATTTATACCCTTAGAGTTTACGATCTTCAATTTGCTAAGCTATAAATGAAATTACACAAGTAATCTTGATCACAAATTTATCCAATAAGTATAATCGGGCGCTTCAATCAATTCTATCCATTTTATATGATCGAAAAATGTAACACTGCCTTTCTAATTTTTCAGTTACACTTGAGGTTGATATGATGCCAATTAGGTTGTAAATTAGCAAAAGGAAGATTTAGCCGTATATGAAGTTACTGGTCAGCTAAATGTACACATCATATATCTCACAAAGAAAAAACACTTACACTAACAGTGACCCAAAACAAACACCGGTACGTGAAATCCACACAGCCCAATACTCCCATCGGTCGTCACCATCTCAATCGCCGTCATCACCATGCCGATCTCTCTTTCCCACCAACCACGCCCACTCCAATTCTAACCTTCCTATCTCCAAAAAAAGAACCGGGGGGGGGGGGGGGGGGGGGGGTGTGGTGGTGGTGGGGTGTGGGGAACATTGGGGCTTCAGCGTGGCGGGGGGAGACTTCAGTGATCGACACTCCATTGACCGGGTTATGCCAATGCCAAAGATGGTGCTTCAGCGTGGCGGGGGCGACATTGGGCAAGGGGTAGCTAGAAGAAATGTATGAAGCTCAAATGGTTTCATGCACAAATCTCTCCAGTCGATACAAGCAACAAATCTGAACGTCCAAGTTCGTACCAGAAATGAATCTGGTGCGAACTCGAGAATAAGAAAAGGGCAAAAGAGTTGGAGAAAGAGAGCATAAATATCTTATCATGACTAAATTTTTTTTTCTAAGAGACAAAAGTTGTTCATAATACAAAGAGAAAAGGAAACAACCGCTTTACTACCAGTTTATTAGTGACTACAACCGCACTCATCAAACAGTTCATGGAAAACTAAATAGTACTTCTGGACGCAACATCCACATAGTTAGTTTCAGAAGCAGATGAAATCATGTCATGAATAGATGTTCAAGTGCTTCATCGAGCGGAGAGTTCAGTGATCGACACTTCATTGACCGACAAAGGTGTGGAGCCGCTAGTATTTTGATCATGTCCTTGGTCATTTGCTATGATGTTCTGTGGTGGTTCCGTCCAGCTTCGGAGGAAAAAGGCAGGTTCCCGTGGCACTGGCAGACTAAGAGTTTGGCTGCTCAGCGCAAGAACTATGCTTGCCATGGTCGGTCTATCAGCCGGATCTTCCTGAACACATAGAAAGCCAATGTGTATGCATCTTAGCACTTGGCTTCTGGAATAAGATTCTCCCAATACCGGGTCCAAGATTTCCCAAGGCACATTGTCCCTCCAATGTTTCCAAGCCTAGAGCAGTTCAATTGGACACAACAAGTGAACCACAGAACAATATCGTTGCTTGTGAGCACAAAACAATTAAATCATTTAAAAAAAAGAAAAAAAACTTACATAGCTTGCGAGAGCTTCACCTCCATCAGATCGGTAGTAGTAGTCATTCCTCTTGCCGCAAATGATCTCGAGGAGGAGGACGCCGAAGCTGTAAACATCGGACTTTTGAGAGAATTTCCCATGCATTGCATATTCCGGGGACATGTAACCGCTGAAAACCACCACCAAAACCATAAATGTATGGATAACAGTCATCTATACTTATACCCTTATCAATTCTTAACCAGAAGAACCTAGTAGTAAACTTGGAAAAATGCAAAACTTACTAGGTTCCTACGATTCTTCTAGTGTTTGCATTAGTTTGATCAACTCCGAAAATCCTTGCCATGCCAAAATCCGAAATCTTTGGGTTCATATTGTTGTCCAGCAAGATGTTGCTAGCTTTTAAATCACGGTGAATGATTCGAAGCCGAGAATCTTCATGAAGATAGAGCATCCCTCGAGCGATGCCTGATATTATGTTGTAACGTCTTGGCCAGTCCAGTTGTTTGCTTTTCTCAAGGTCTAAGTAGTGATTTAAGGATGTGAACGAGAGTAAGTATAATCTCGGAAGTCTAGGAGTTAGATTCGAAATGTCATATAAGATATAGTAAACAAGTATTCGCTCAGTCATCTATATCGGACATTAACTTAAGAGCTGAGCATAAAGCCAGTGAAGTGGAACTAACCAAACACGAAGTAGTCAAGACTTTTGTTGGGCATAAGCTCGTATACCAGTAGCTTTTCCCCTTCTTCAAAGCAAAATCCAAGCAGTCTCACTAAATTCCGGTGTTGAAGCTTTGCGACCAACACAATCTCATTCTTAAATTCTTGGAGGCCTTGCCCTGAGCTTTGTGATAGCCTCTTCACAGCTATTTCTTGCCCGTTGGGAAGCCTACCCTGAAAAAAATTGTTAATGGTGACAAGGTCTCATGAACTCTTCACGTCATTTCCTTTATTTGTTAGTTTAGGTTAATGACTTCCTGAACTTTTAAGCGATATTCAATGTTTGTTTACGTCGTCCACACAAGAGTGCCATGGATACCTTTAATGATAACAAGTAAGCGCTGACCAAAGTCATTCTTATAGCTAGAGAGACAAAATTAGAAACTTTATCATTAAAATTCTTAAGAACAAGAGAAAGATATAGCCCACTTCTTATACCCGATACACTTTCCCGAATCCCCCTTCTCCAAGCTTATTGCCTTCTGCAAAGGAATTTGTGGCGGCCCTGATCTCGCTTATTTTGAACTGTAAGCTTTCAGCAGTTTTGACCTCGTCTTTTGCTGAAGAAAACGCAGAGCAATCAACATGAGACCTCCAGAATCCGATCAGAAAAAAAAAAAAGTTAACATTTTATTGTTCTTAACATGCCATTTGGGTTTTCGTAATTATTTAACAAAAACGTAGGATTGGTTTTAGATTCCGCACCATCTCTCAGAAGGCAAATATAAATCAAAATCACGCAGTTCTCCTTCCCACACTACTTAATCCTTATGCTAAGCTTGATAAGAAGTCAGTCAAACAGAACTAAAATGAATAATACAAAACTTTTAATAAATCCACTAACCAGATGAGACCATTAATGGATTACTTCTTCTCCTTCTAATCAAGCAACAAACGGAGACAATAGCCACCACAAAGAGAGCTGCTGAACCTACCACAGCAACCACAATGCGTAGTGACTTCGAGATATTACCTGCCAACATCAAGCAATAAGTTTAATCCAATTTGAAATCGAAATTCATGATTGTTAGCATTTCAGATTAAAAATGATTCTTTATATAGCATGGACATCCAAACATTCAGCTTGACTAATCCCCATTGATTGATACATGAATAGGCAATTTCATGTGTATTGGATAAAACTTTATGCCACATAGAAGGCGCAGACCTTGAATGAGAGTTGTGATTCATGAATAAAAATCAGCAGTAACCTTGAAATTGAACCAACCATTGGTGACTTGGGCATTTGCAGGTGGAGGAGCAAGAGGGTCGGCCTGGGTGACTGCAGTTGGTGGCGGTGGGGATAGCGGTAGATTGATGGGATCGGAGTCGAAAAAACGGTACAAGTCCCATCGGAAAATGCAGCTCGGCTTTTGAACAGGCCCACCTTGTTTTCCACGGCAACAATCTTGATAATCATTTATGCATTCCCGCAAGCAACTCTGGCAATCAGTCTGATTCAAATCAGGGCTGCACTGCAACAGTGCGAACATGGTCTGGAAGTTCGGCAACACCGTTCTCCCTGTGGCGAACTTGAGCTTTGACGTGCCCATCGAAGCCCTTGTTGCCAGCTCCTCTGTAAAGTTCCTCCATATCGGATCGAACTGATCCTGATCCATCTGGATGTTGCCGGTGTTAGTAAGCGTTCGCGTCGGATATGTCTGCTTCACGCCGTACATCGGAACATCAGCGTAACGGATGATGCAAGGAGGATCTCCAGTCCCCCAGGTGCCCGCAGCTTTTTGGTTTGGACACTTGATCATCAAATCTTCAGCAGCAGAGCTTAAGCACTTGAAGCAACTGTCGTTCGAAGAGTCGCCTCTGCAGAAACTGAGCACGTAAACAACGTCCGAGCCGTTCCCTACATTCCCAGAGTAGAACCCGCCCTTCGAAGTCACATCGCTAGGGAGAGAAGTGAGGACAAGCTCGCGGTTCTTGGCGTAGGTGCTGGCGGCCGTGAAGTTGCCCGTGTCGTAGCAGTATTGAGCGCTTGAGAGGTCGAAAGCTAGGATGAGAAGACAGAGAAGGACAGAAGGAAGACGAAGAAGAAAAGGAGGGATTGAAGGAGGCTGTGCAGACATGGTGGATGCTGGCTGTTTCAGCTCCATTGTTGAAGATGAGACGTATGAGCCGTCCTCTGTGGAGGTCATGGTTGGATTTTAGTAGTGCATGGAGCCAAAAAAGAAAAAAGAAAAAAAAAGTGGTTGATAGAGATTTTTTTTTTTTTTGACAAGGTTGATAGAGATTGAAGTAGGTTAGAAAATAAAGGAAGAAGACCATCACAAGATCTTCAACTTTCATCGGTAGATTTTTCCCTCCACAGGGAGTGGTCAGCGATAGCGGCTTAAATGGCGAGGGATACTGTTCCTTCCACAAAGAGTGGTGCTAGCATCACCGCCTCACACGGTGTGACGGTCAAAGAACGTTTCCTTTTTCAAACGCAAACACTTGGGAGTTTCCGAGCAAGACACAAGTCTCCCTCTCTTTCATCCAAGATGTGTGGCTGAGGATTGACCGTCCATTTTCCAAGCTAACGGTACGGTTAGCTAAGCATTTTCCACAAACGCGTGGTCAGTCTCATCGAGGCCAAAGTTGCTCGTAGGAGCAACGCGTGCATCTAGCTTTACGCGGATGAGTTTGGAACTTTGGGTCGGACCACGTGAAGAAACGACTTGATAGGATCGCATGGTGCATTATAAGTAAAGAATCCAAGCTATGATAAATTGCACATATGCAATGGAGTTACATATTCTTAAATTCTCTCTCTCTAAAAAAAAATTATTTGGAAAACAAAATAATTATGTCATCCATGGCCATTGCGTTAAATGAATTACATGTACAAGAGGTAGTTTCACTGATATTTATAGTATTAATTAGTACATCTAGCATTACTCTTTCTCAACGATTAACTCGAAACGTTCAATGAGTTTAGAGAACTTTTCAACTTATCACATAACAACAAATGAAAAACGTTTTCTTTTATCAAAAATAATATTCTCAATCTCATACTAACCAAGATTTTTAAATACATGCCCATAAAATTATGTAGAAATTCAATTATAGGGATGCAAATATAACAAGTGCCATAACTCATGTACAATACTCATTAGAGTGCTATAACTTTTAATTGATTACAGGAATGCCATTACTATTAAAAGCATTCGCTTGAATGCAATAATTTTTAAATTTATCACTTAAGTGACATTTCCTGTTGGATTTTTGACATTTATGATGAACAGTTATCAAAAGCTATGGCATTAGAGTGAGAATCATACTTACGCATGATTTGTTTTGTTGAATATAAACTTTTTTGCTCCTCTTGAATTGTTAATAATTTTTCTTGTCACGTGAACCGTGGTGCCCGCGTACGTAAGAGTCTTACGGTAAGACTCTTATCTTGGACATAATTGATTTTGTCACAATTGTTGACCTGGAATTTTGCGATAAATCTTCATCGAACCCAGTTTCGTAAGTACTTTAATCACTTTGGTACGAAGAGTCAGAGATTGTCATATCCCATGATAGAGATTGGGGTAGAAAAGGGCTACAACGAAAAGTACATGGTGGAATATTCAAAGTTGACCTTTTCCAACACAAGATCCTATGGACCAGGTCGTAGTGTTTTTGCATGACATGACTAAACCGTGAGTGCTTCATTTTCTTTACATAATATTAAATTATGATGAAAAAAGTACAAAAGAATATTTTTGATGATATGTCAATAATTTTTGAATTTTTATTATTTTGTGTTCTATTATTTTATATTATTTTATTATTTTTTCTTTCTTCTTTTTTTTTCCCTTCATTTTGGTTAGTGTGGTGGCCCCTGTCTAGATTTGGCAAGGGTCATGACCCTTACTGATGGCTAGCAAGAGCTTGCTAGCCATCACCCAATGGCTAGTGAGGACTATTGGTGACCCTCACCGACCAAAATGAAGAAAAAAAATTATAAAAAATTCAAAAAATTATTAAAGTATTATTGAAAATGTCTACATCAGCAACTGATGTGTCACATAAGACAGTTAGTATTCACAGTAGTGACTTTCTACCGAAATTAACTAGATGAATTAAATTAGTACAGATATAAAATAGTTTATGACTAAATTAATTCAATTAAAATCTTTAAGACTAAATTGACACAAATACATTAAACTTATGAATTTTTTGGTACTTTTTCCAATTGAGTTATAAACATCCTGTTGACACCTAATTTATTTTTTCAAATACATATTTTAAAAAAAAACGCGAGAGGGGCTGGATCGGGCCGAATCTGGCCTTGGCCCAACCCGCTCCTCCTCTCTTCCTCTCCTTCTCGCGCAGCCCGGCCCAGCCTCCCCCTCTCTTCGGCCCAGCCTGCTCCCCCTGGCTTGTCTTCTTCCTCCTAGCTGGCCTTCACGCGCAGGACCTGCAAAAAGAAGAAAAAGAATGCAGCAACAAAGGACAAAGGCAGAGGAGGCAAGGGGAGCGTTCGACTGGAGTTGGTGGTTGGGGGAAGCCACGTGCACCAGCCGGAGAGGGATAAGGGGGGAGAGGACCATCTTCACGGAGACGATTTTCGCCTGGCCCATAATCTTCTTCCACACTTCAGAGAAGCGTCATTTCTAAGCATCACAAAGGGAGAGCACGGCCTTTCCACAGAGGAAGAAGCATCGCTCACCATCTTCAGGGTGCATTTTTATTTAGAAAAAGAAAAGAGAATTTTCCATCTTTTTTCTCTTGAAACTCACCCGACTAGCCACCTCCACCATCTCCATCTAGCTACCTCCTGCCGGCGACTGCTCTCGCATTCCATTTCCGAAATCTTACTTCACTCATTCGTTGTCTCCTACTTCTCTTTTCTTCCAACGACGTCCCCCTACCCATCCCTGGTGTCTTTACTCTCACGGAAAGAAAAAAAAAAAGAAGCATCTTGCTCTTTCTCTTACCTGGGCACGGTCGCCTTTGAACCCCCACACAAAACCTTAGAGCCACAGCCGATCGACGTCGCCCTGCACCTCCAGAACGTCATTTGCCCTCTGCCATTCTTTGTCGCCGTCCCTGACCTCGGTGGAATCGATTGAAGCTAGGCACGAGTTTGGAGTCGCTATTCTCAACCTTCACCGCCGGCAATGTCCGCGGCTTGAGGCTGCCAAGCCAGTCACCGATGGCATTTGTGGGCGAGTGGAGAACATTGTGCCCATGACCTGAGCATTGACTATTGTGGGCATCTACTTCGGTTTGCTTATGACATCCCTTTTTTTTTCGCTTGCTTGTTCTAACAAACGCGCTGATGTTACGACGTTAGGAGTAAATCCCGGTAGATGATGGTCTGAGCGCAGTAGATAGGTGCAGGGAGCCTAAACCATTTTGATTAAGCTTAGGTTCTTGTAATGTTTTGAGTCATCAAATGTTTTTATAGGCAAGACTGGTATATTGTGGAGACTTTCGGCGAATTACAGGAGTAGGGAGGTTGAAGATGAAGAAAATAAGACAAAACTGAAAAGGACTAAAAAAGAGAGAAAAGAATTAAAAGAAAATAAAAAGGGAGAGAAAAAAATGAAAAGTGCGCATGGGTGTTCTGTTGTGGGCTAGGCTCATTTCAAATGTGGGCCAAAAAAAGAGTTAAAAAAATAAAGGGATATTTTCAGCAGAAGTACTAAAACTTGTCAAGAAAGTACAATTGAGTTATAAAACTTAAAAAGAGTGCAATCAAGTCTTAAAACTTGTTAAGTTGGTTTAATTGAGTTGTAAAATTAACACTGTCAGATTTATTAACGAAAATTGTTGACGTGGTGTTGACGTCATATTTTAAATTAATTTTTTTATTTTTTATATGGCTTTTTAAATTATTTTTATTCAAAATCTTTAAAAATTAGATTTTTTTAACAGAGTTTAAAAATTAGATTAAAAAATAAAAATGAAAAGATAAAATTATTAAAAAAAAAACAAAAACAAAACTGTTCAAAAGAACAAAAAACACCGGTGGAGCTTCAGCCGCCGCCCATCACCGGAGGGCCGGCGACGGTCGCAGGCCCTAGGCGGGGAGGCCAGCCCTCGCTCGGGCGAGGCCTCGCTGACCCCAGGGGAGGGGTTGGCCACCCCTGCCAGGTTAGGCGAGGATGCCCAGATCTAGGCATGCCACGCATTGTAGGGGGCCGACGACCATCGCTCGCCCTGGGTGAGGCCTCGCTGGCCCTCACTTGGGGTTGGCGATGCTCGCCCAGATCTGAGAGTCGAGCAACCGAACCTCATGGTCCTCCTCCTCCTCGGCCTCGCCATTCTCGTCAGCGTTGTCGGCGACAGTAGCATAGTCCTCGTCGAGCTGCGGCTGCTCCTCCCCCTCGAACCCGTCCGACAGGGCCTCGTTGGACGATGTCTGCTTACCCAGATCTAGGCGATGGTCGCCAACCCCAGGCGAGGGCCGACGAGGCCTCGCCCAAGGCGAATGATGGTCGCCGGCCCCTGCGAGGGCCGACGCCCAAATCTAGGCGTCCTCGCTCGACCTGGCGAGGGTGGCTGGCCCTCACCTGGGGCCAGCGAGGCCTCACCCGGGCGAGAGCCAACCACCCCCTCCCAGGGCTAGCGACCATTGCCGACCCCTCTGGTGATGGGCAGCGGCGGAAGCTCCACCAATGGCTTTTTTTTTAAAAAAACATTTTTGTTTTTTTTTTAAATAAATTTATCTTTTCCTTTTTAGTTTTTAATCTAATTTTTAAAGATTTTGAATAGAAAATAATTTTAAAAAGCCATATGAAAAATTAAAAAAATCATTTAAAAGATGAGGTCAGCGCCACATCAACAATTTCCGTTAGTAAATCTGACGATGTTAATTTTATGACTCAATTAAACCAATTTGATGGGTGAGGTCGAGCTCGCCTAGCCACCGGTGAGGCTCGACCTGGCCGGGCCACCTCTAGGATGGTGTCGCCCAACTAGGTGAGGCGAAGCCTCAAGTGGCCAAGGAAAGGCCGACCTTGCGCTACTTGGGCGAGGCCCAGCCTCGCCGGTGTCACGCCCCAACCCTTGAACGCGCGCACATCCCTTTGTGGTTAATGTAAATATGTGACGTCCTAGGACGTGTCGCTAACCCATTCATTTTTAATACACATGCGGAAGTGAACAAATAGCCCTGACAACAAAAGCTTGGGATAAAAAAGCAGGCAACAAATTACCACCAAACAACTTTTTGTAAACACTCCAAGTTTAAACACAATATAAGGCTGTTTACAAAAGATCGGCTCAACAAAAAGGGAATTATTCTATGACCCGCCAGTTAGACACGTTTACTGATTCTTCGGTCTCCTCCTCCACAAACTCCATGGCTTCGGGTCCTCCACAACCGTCATCTAAAGACTTGAAAATGTTGAGCCCACGACAGGTGAGACAAAGTCTCAGCAAGTTCACCCCTTAAACTCTTATTAGGAAAGAAATACACCAAAGGGTGGCCTAGCCACACACCACACATATGACTTACCTCGCCTCAATTCCTTTCTACACGTTAGCATGATTCACATCGCATATATGTGCAGTAACATCACTCAACAACTGTAATGCATCATACTAAATCTCAATCAATCACTCATTTCAATTATTAATCACGGCCTCACGGGCACGGCCTACTAAATATTCAATAGTAAATCACGGCCCCATGGGCACGGCCTACTCCAAGTTCATTAGAATCCTAGTGTAACTAAGTTAATCACGGCTCAATGGGCACAACCTGTGACATCCAGATTTTTTGGGTTTTAATTTCGATTGGATAAATAGGGCCGTCTTCGTTTGATTGAAGCTAGAGACTGTGAAATTGGGATGCAAGTACGCCACAGTGGTAAGGAAAAGTACCAATTTGATTGATGAGGTGTTGAATGATTTAATGGGGGTCAATTTGATTTAATTCAAGTGGGATTGAGATTTAATCGGAAGAGAATTAAATGGAATTGAAGAAATTGTTGCACAAGTTTTAGGCCCCGGCGGAAAAATAAAATGCAACCATTGGAAGAGGTTGTGGGAGTGAGTGGAGTATGACATCACCCATGATGTCATGGTGGTGGGCCATTTTTGGGGATTAAAGAAAAGGAAAAAAGAAAAGAAAAGCCCCCCCACTCCTTCTCTCTCCTCCCTCTCTTCTTCTTCCTCTCTCCCGTTGGCTTCTTCTCCATCTTCATTGTGCGAAGACCAGAAAATTTCAGAGAAGGAGGAGCTGCAGCCATGGTCGTCCACTCCCGCTCGCACGCCGTCGTCGCCGGCGCCGCCGTGCGTCCGTCCCGCGCCGCCCGCGCGCGCTCGCCGGCTCGCCGATCCGCTCGCGTCTCCTCTCCGCCTCAGCTCGCATCGCAGCTGCTGTACCAGCTCGTGCCGGAGCCGTTCGGCCACCTCCGGCCGCCATTCGGGTCCCACCTTGGTCCGGTTTGACCCCCCAACCTTCCCCGATCCTTCCCCATCTCATCCAAGCTCCGGATCTACCCTTTCTCGGCCTCAAACCGCCATGGACAGCAACCCAGAAAATGGGTATGGCAGCCCCTTCGTGGCCCGTTTTGGCCGCCTTCCCGAGCCCGGATGCTCGGCCCGCTTTGAGGAAAGTTGTCCTCCTCGGCGTCCCCGTCGTTTTGGTCCGTTCGGTTCGTTAATCCGGTGAGTTTAACTCACTAAACCTCGCTTAGAGGGTTAATGATGCTTTAGGTGTGTTTAGTTTATGTTAAGTGTTATTAGGTAGTTAGTTTAATTTATTTAAGTGTAGATTATATTAATGTGCTTGATTAACTTAAATTGTGTTTAATTTAAAGTTAAGTGGGTGTTTATATTAATATAAACATTGATGTGACATAAAGGAATTTACTTTTGATTTATTTAAATATCCCGAAATCATTAAATAATTTAATAATATATTATTATTCGAAATTATTAAAATATTATTATTTAATTATTTTCGGAATAAATTTAATTATTTATTAAATTCCGAAAATTTTGTCGGGACCCCGGTTGCTTAGAATTTCGTGCCGGTCGCTACGGTGCATTCGGATTTTGAAATTGATGATTGGATATTATAAATTGAGTGTGGATTTTGAAAACTATGGATATTATTATTTAATTAATTTTCGGAATAAATTTAATTATTTATTAAATTCCGAAAATTTTGTCGGGACCCCGGTTGCTCAGAATTTCGTGCCGGTCGCTACGGTGCATTCGGATTTTGAAATTGATGATTGGATATTATAAATTGAGCGTGGAGGATGAAAGATATGGATATTATTATTTAATTAATTTTCGGAATAAGTTTAATTATTTATTAAATTCCGAAAATTGTCGTTTGGACCTTAATTGCTCAGAATTTCATGCCGATCGTTGCTGTGTATGTAGAATTTGAGTTTGATGATTAATTGTGGCAAATTGAGTGTGATTGTGATAAATATGAATTCTTTATAGAATCCTAAGTGTGGAAATTAATGGGAGATTGGCCGTGATTAACCACCTATTAGAGGTTGTGCCTAGTGAGGCCGTGATTAACCACCGATTGGAGGTTGTGCCTAGTGAGGCCGTGATGAACCACCTATGAGAGGTCGTGCCTAATAGGGCCGCGATGAACCACCTAAGAGAGGTCGTGCCTAATGGGGCCGTGATGGACCACCTATTAGAGGTCGTGCCCAGTGAGGCCGTGATGGACCACCTATGAGAGGTCGTGCCCAGTGAGGCCGGGATGGACCACCTATGAGAGGTCGTGCCCAGTGAGGCCGTGATGGACCACCAAATTAATGGTCGTGCCGAGTGGGGCCGTGATGCCACTGATTTAACTTCGCCGAGTAGGGCCGTAGTTGAGAGCAATGATTGATTTGCTAGAATGACATGTAATCGGCCGAGTCGATTGATCGCTGAGACGATCCAAGTGGTTGAATTGTTTGATAATGTGACCGTGCCATGGTTGTTTGGTTATCATAATTGCACGTGGTTGGTTTATATAAATTGTGCTAACCTGCAGATAAAGGTTGAGGCGAGGTAAGTCTTCTGTGTGATGTGGCTAGGCCACCTGGGGCGTATTTTCTTTCTAATAGGGGTTTAGGGGGTTGAACTTGCTGAGACATCGTCTCATCCCGGTTGTGGGATTAAAATTTCAGGTCCCTGGTGGGCGGAGCGACCAGATAGCTTTGGTTGGCATTGAGGAGTTGCAGAGGGAAGTTATAAGGATTGGAGGACGTGCCCGACTTGTAGGTCATAGGACAATTCCTTTTTAAGAGCCTTGTCTTGTGTAGACTGTTGGCCGTAGACCTCTGTTTGTAATTCTGTTGAGTTATGTAAGTGATTGGTTGTGAAATTGTTTCCTGCTTTTCTATCCCGTATTTTATGGTCAGGGGTTTTATAATACGTTCCGCTTGCGCAATAATAAAAGAAATTGGGTCGGCGACTTAACCTGGGACGTCGCATTTGAATGACCATGGTGGGATGTTGACGCGCTTGAGGTTTGGGGCGTGACATCCCCGCTTAAGTGGTATCAGAGCATGGTCTGTGTATGGAGTGATAAGGTGCGATGATCATGGGATAGTTAGTAGGAAAGGCTTTTAATATGCTGATGCATGTGGTTGATAGCTGATTGGTAGCTTGTTTGTGGGGTCACTCAAATTCTAACATGATGTTGGAATCGGAAAACAGGTGTCTATAAAGAGCCTGTAGGATGAGTGACCAGGAGTGGAGGACTCCTTGGAGAAGGTCGATAGGACCTATACCTCGAGGTAGAATGCTGACAAGAGTCGGTACCCGAGGTAGAGCGCAGGCTTAGACCAGCGTGAGTGTGAGAGTACCGCCGTAGGTCGGTACTTAGAGTGTAGTAGCACCGAATGATCCTAGGATTGATGGTATCGTTCAGGCGCTAGTGTTCCTTGAAAGCCCATTGGGTCAGTAAGTTCAAGACCGAGCTATTGATGTTGTTGTTGTTTCTACCGCTGCCAGTGTTGTGACCGCTGTTGTTGTTGCGCCTGTTGAGGCCTGATCTGGAGTTGTGATCGAGGATCAAGCCGCTGTATCTGAGTCAAAGTTCAGTTTAGACAGAGATGGAGATCGATTGGGGAGAAAGGCCGATGTCAGAAGAAAGGTGTCTTGTTTCACCCAACCGGAAGAGCGGAATGAGAAAGTCAGTGCTCAACTTGATTGATGTGTGTCGTGTCTATTCGAAAGGATATGAATCTGTTCTGTGCTGTAAGAGGGAAAGGACTTGCTACCAAGTGTCGCCAGTAAAGCCATTTGATCAAAGATGGCTCGTATAGATGAACGGAACCATAGCTGTTTCTACCCCGCCGTTGATGAGACAGAACAGAGGAAACATGCTTCGGGACATTTAATGGGGTACTTGGAACAGACCCCAGTGCAAAGAAGGGTGCATGATATTCTTTGATAGGAGGTAAATGACTCCCTGATTGTGTGCCGAGTCAATGGAAAGGAGGCATGAGTCAGCCTAGTGTCAAAGTAAAAAGGTGAGCATGATTTGAATATGGCCAGCACAGCCGTCATGTTGAGAGCTGTCTGTGAAAGTTCAATTGAGCGTAAGCACTGTTACTGCAGATTGGACGCCGCTAGGATGGCTAGAGGAGCATGAAGGGATCAACCGTGCATCAATCAGAAGAAGAATGTTTATGAGATGTTTTATGCAGAGTAATGCAGCAGAATTCTCAGTGAAGGTTGTAGGGTTTTCGTTGAGGTAATGAGGTAATAGAAATGTGAATTTCTGACTATAGTTGCACTCGAAGAGTTTGCTTAAGTATGACTTGGAAGTCATGGATGAAAAGGTTTGGCTCGAGAAGCTTTCTGCTGTTATGAATCATGGCAGTGTTATAATTCAGTTTGTTCAGTTAGCGTGTGAAAGTTTTGAATCACTAAAGTTGAAGAGGAACTTCAACCCTTGTTATTCGTCACTGAAGATGACTTGGTTCAGGTTGTTGGTTATCGAATCTGCACGGCAGCTGTAATAGATGCGTCAGTTGAGGAGTCGAATATGGAGATCATAATCGTGGTACAAGAGTTTTCTAAAGTATTTTATGCAGAATTGCTAGGTTTGTTGTTGGAAAGAGAAATAAAGTTCATGATTGAATTAACACCCAGAACAGAGCCAGTCCCTAAGGCTCCTTACCGGATGGTGTTACCCGAGTTAAAAAGGAACTGAAGGTGCAGATGCAGGAATTGTTGAATAGGGGATTCACATGTTCCAATGTATCACCTTGGGGAGCACCTGTTCTATTCGTGAAGAATAAAGTTGGTTCGTTGTATTTGTATGTCGATATTCTCCAAGATCAACTTGAGGTCAGGATATCATCAATTGAGAAACAGGAAAAAAAAGACATACCGAAGTTAGCATCTCGTACTCGATATGACAATTATGAGTTCGCTGTAATACCGTATGGTTTGATGGACACCATAGCTATTTGTTTGGGTCTAATGAGCAGAATGTTTAAGGGTACTTGAATCAGTCTTGATCGTGTTCATTGAAGTTATCCTAGTATGTTCAAGGAGTGCTGAGGAGCACGAGAGACATTAGAAGATGATACTTCAGACCTTGAGAACTCTTCAATTTTATGCTAAATTTAGCAAGTGTGAGTTTTGGATGACTCGTGTTGCGCTCATAGGTCACGTGATTTCAGGCGAAGAAATCTCCGGGGACCCCGTCCAAGATTAAAGCAGTGAACAGTTAGCCGATATTGACTGTAGTGACAGAGATCATAAGTTTTTCTGAGTCGTAGCAGAGTGTTACAGACGGTTTGTAGAAAGGTTTTCAGTGTTAGCATCGCCATTGACGAGACTTCTGAAGAAGAAAGAAAAGTTTGTGTGGTCAGGTAAGTGCGTGTATAGTTTCCAAGAGCTTAAGTAGAAGCCGATTACCACACCTGTGCTCCTGAAAGTTATGAGATCTGCAATGATGTGTTGTTTGAAGGATTTGGTTACTTGTTGATGCAACATGATAGGGTTGTTGCATATGCGTCTCGTCAGTTGAGACCTCGGAGTTGAATATGAGACAGCGTCGCTGGATGGAACTCATTAAGGATTATGACTATGATATTTTGTATCACTTTGGAAAGGTAAGCAAAGTCGCATATGCGCTGAGTTGAGAGTCCTTAGCTGTACAGTCGGTACTCAAGGATTGGATATTATTTGAGAAAGTTCGAAATTCAAGTTTCGAATTTAAGGTAAGCCACCTTTGAATCTTAAGACTACCATCAGAATTGAGCCGAGAGTACAGATCAGAATTAAATCGCTTCTATGAGCAGATTCAGAAATTCAGAAGATTCTATAAGAGAAAGCAGATGAGAGAGGTTGAGTTTCAGATCTCTGAAAACAGAACACTAAGGTTCTGAGGATGATTGCGTGTAATTGACGATACAGAGATTAAAGAATAGATCTTATGGGAAGCTCATCATAGCAATTTCAACATTGTCCAGACAGTACGAATAGATCTTGTTTTGAGTGTGTGACATTTTGATTTCCAGACTCTGATTTCGATTGGTTAAATTGGGCATTTCATCGACGCGATTACAGTGCTTTTCTCTAAGTTGGCCACTTACGAGATAACTAGACTAGTTGGGTGAGTTATTAAGGACTTTAAGGCAAATAGACTTGAGAATTCGACCAAGAATCGACTTCTTGACCGTGCTCATCTTTAGAGATCATTACGGCATAGTTAAAAATCGAATTAAGATCAGAGATAGGTCAGTTCGACTGAGATGAATGACCGATCGTGGGTGACTCCACTAAATTGGAAAACTCTCGTCGAATGATACTAATTTGATTTTACTGTCGTTTTGGTACCCTATGTCCGTATTTGAATCATCAAGATTTTCACGATAATCAAGAGTCGCCAATGTGTCGAGTGGGTTCAGCGTGGCTCGAAGAAAATCGACCACGGGTCATTTGTCCTAAAAAGCTCTGAAAACTACCTAATAGCCTAGGTCACACTAGAAGCGTGTCGGAGTGAAATTAACCGCCAACCTAAGTTTGATTTCAGAAATTGAGGATTATGTCTTGTCACCAAGTGGGTATACCGAAGTGTGTGTATATCATATAATTTATCTGCATAGAGTGCTGGGGATGAATTGTTTTTCAAATATAGATCAAATGTTCTGAGTTGGCAGAGCTTTCAGATGGTTCTTTCTTAAGCAGTGCATAGCAGAGGATGCAGAATTTCGATTGCTGAGATGAAGTCAGGGAGAGAAAGATCAGGTCAGGGTCAGTACAGTGGTCAGTGATTGCAATTGCCGAGGTTAGTGTCAGAGTTTTATCAGATCTTGACCAGAGGTTCCCAGTTTCATCAGATCAGTCGAATAGTTTCTTTTTAATCAGTGCAGAGCAGAGTGTCCAGAACTTCAGTTGTTAAGATGAGATCGGAGATCAGAAAATCACAGGTCCGGAGTTGATTCAGAAATCAGTGATTCAGTTACAATTATCAGTGACAGATTTGAGACCGCTCATGATCGCCAGTTTAGCTTCGCAGATTAGTATCGCAGACCTTAGAATTTTAAGTAGGGGAAATATATTTTTCCTTAAATGTCACCTATGAAAGGGGCATCGTGTTTGGTTGAGGAAATGAAGATGAAGAAGCATTTAAACCGGAATCCATCGAAATTTGGGGTTCCAAGAAGGATTTTGGCTTTAAATGGAAAAAGAAAGCAGTTTCGAGCACCGTCGGCGCCTCTAGCCGAGTTGGTATCTGGGATGAAGCCGCAGGTCCGAAGTCGGGAGTTCGAATCCCCGACGCGGCAGTTAGCCGCTTTGTGGAGAAAAAAAAAAAAAAGAAAAGACAAGAGAACCAAAATTTTTACAGTTTTCAATTTTTGTGAAGATGGACAAGTGCTTAGCCTTTTTGGGAATCAAGAATTGGTTTGGCCAAATTGGAAATGTTTCGTCGACACCGAAGATCTTGGATAGCAGTACGAAGCAGAATGAAGGGCAGAATTGATGAGACGGCAATACCCTACCATTTTGAAGAAGAATTTTAATGGTTTAAATTTCGAGGACGAAATTTTTATAAGAGGGGAAGAGTTGTGACATCCAGATTTTTTGGGTTTTAATTTCGATTGGATAAATAGGGCCGTCTTCGTTTGATTGAAGCTAGAGACTGTGAAATTGGGATGCAAGTACGCCACAGTGGTAAGGAAAATTACCAATTTGATTGATGAGGTGTTGAATGATTTAATGGGGGTCAATTTGATTTAATTCAAGTGGGATTGAGATTTAATCGGAAGAGAATTAAATGGAATTGAAGAAATTGTTGCACAAGTTTTAGGCCCCGGCGGAAAAATAAAATGCAACCATTGGAAGAGGTTGTGGGAGTGAGTGGAGTATGACATCACCCATGATGTCATGGTGGTGGGCCATTTTTGGGGATTAAAGAAAAGGAAAAAAGAAAAGAAAAGCCCCCCCACTCCTTCTCTCTCCTCCCTCTCTTCTTCTTCCTCTCTCCCGTTGGCTTCTTCTCCATCTTCATTGTGCGAAGACCAGAAAATTTCAGAGAAGGAGGAGCTGCAGCCATGGTCGTCCACTCCCGCTCGCACGCCGTCGTCGCCGGCGCCGCCGTGCGTCCGTCCCGCGCCGCCCGCGCGCGCTCGCCGGCTCGCCGATCCGCTCGCGTCTCCTCTCCGCCTCAGCTCGCATCGCAGCTGCTGTACCAGCTCGTGCCGGAGCCGTTCGGCCACCTCCGGCCGCCATTCGGGTCCCACCTTGGTCCGGTTTGACCCCCCAACCTTCCCCGATCCTTCCCCATCTCATCCAAGCTCCGGATCTACCCTTCCTCGGCCTCAAACCGCCATGGACAGCAACCCAGAAAATGGGTATGGCAGCCCCTTCGTGGCCCGTTTTGGCCGCCTTCCCGAGCCCGGATGCTCGGCCCGCTTTGAGGAAAGTTGTCCTCCTCGGCGTCCCCGTCGTTTTGGTCCGTTCGGTTCGTTAATCCGGTGAGTTTAACTCACTAAACCTCGCTTAGAGGGTTAATGATGCTTTAGGTGTGTTTAGTTTATGTTAAGTGTTATTAGGTAGTTAGTTTAATTTATTTAAGTGTAGATTATATTAATGTGCTTGATTAACTTAAATTGTGTTTAATTTAAAGTTAAGTGGGTGTTTATATTAATATAAACATTGATGTGACATAAAGGAATTTACTTTTGATTTATTTAAATATCCCGAAATCATTAAATAATTTAATAATATATTATTATTCGAAATTATTAAAATATTATTATTTAATTATTTTCGGAATAAATTTAATTATTTATTAAATTCCGAAAATTTTGTCGGGACCCCGGTTGCTTAGAATTTCGTGCCGGTCGCTACGGTGCATTCGGATTTTGAAATTGATGATTGGATATTATAAATTGAGTGTGGATTTTGAAAACTATGGATATTATTATTTAATTAATTTTCGGAATAAATTTAATTATTTATTAAATTCCGAAAATTTTGTCGGGACCCCGGTTGCTCAGAATTTCGTGCCGGTCGCTACGGTGCATTCGGATTTTGAAATTGATGATTGGATATTATAAATTGAGCGTGGAGGATGAAAGATATGGATATTATTATTTAATTAATTTTCGGAATAAGTTTAATTATTTATTAAATTCCGAAAATTGTCGTTTGGACCTTAATTGCTCAGAATTTCATGCCGATCGTTGCTGTGTATGTAGAATTTGAGTTTGATGATTAATTGTGGCAAATTGAGTGTGATTGTGATAAATATGAATTCTTTATAGAATCCTAAGTGTGGAAATTAATGGGAGATTGGCCGTGATTAACCACCTATTAGAGGTTGTGCCTAGTGAGGCCGTGATTAACCACCGATTGGAGGTTGTGCCTAGTGAGGCCGTGATGAACCACCTATGAGAGGTCGTGCCTAATAGGGCCGCGATGAACCACCTAAGAGAGGTCGTGCCTAATGGGGCCGTGATGGACCACCTATTAGAGGTCGTGCCCAGTGAGGCCGTGATGGACCACCTATGAGAGGTCGTGCCCAGTGAGGCCGGGATGGACCACCTATGAGAGGTCGTGCCCAGTGAGGCCGTGATGGACCACCAAATTAATGGTCGTGCCGAGTGGGGCCGTGATGCCACTGATTTAACTTCGCCGAGTAGGGCCGTAGTTGAGAGCAATGATTGATTTGCTAGAATGACATGTAATCGGCCGAGTCGATTGATCGCTGAGACGATCCAAGTGGTTGAATTGTTTGATAATGTGACCGTGCCATGGTTGTTTGGTTATCATAATTGCACGTGGTTGGTTTATATAAATTGTGCTAACCTGCAGATAAAGGTTGAGGCGAGGTAAGTCTTCTGTGTGATGTGGCTAGGCCACCTGGGGCGTATTTTCTTTCTAATAGGGGTTTAGGGGGTTGAACTTGCTGAGACATCGTCTCATCCCGGTTGTGGGATTAAAATTTCAGGTCCCTGGTGGGCGGAGCGACCAGATAGCTTTGGTTGGCATTGAGGAGTTGCAGAGGGAAGTTATAAGGATTGGAGGACGTGCCCGACTTGTAGGTCATAGGACAATTCCTTTTTAAGAGCCTTGTCTTGTGTAGACTGTTGGCCGTAGACCTCTGTTTGTAATTCTGTTGAGTTATGTAAGTGATTGGTTGTGAAATTGTTTCCTGCTTTTCTATCCCGTATTTTATGGTCAGGGGTTTTATAATACGTTCCGCTTGCGCAATAATAAAAGAAATTGGGTCGGCGACTTAACCTGGGACGTCGCATTTGAATGACCATGGTGGGATGTTGACGCGCTTGAGGTTTGGGGCGTGACATCCCCGCTTAAGTGGTATCAGAGCATGGTCTGTGTATGGAGTGATAAGGTGCGATGATCATGGGATAGTTAGTAGGAAAGGCTTTTAATATGCTGATGCATGTGGTTGATAGCTGATTGGTAGCTTGTTTGTGGGGTCACTCAAATTCTAACATGATGTTGGAATCGGAAAACAGGTGTCTATAAAGAGCCTGTAGGATGAGTGACCAGGAGTGGAGGACTCCTTGGAGAAGGTCGATAGGACCTATACCTCGAGGTAGAATGCTGACAAGAGTCGGTACCCGAGGTAGAGCGCAGGCTTAGACCAGCGTGAGTGTGAGAGTACCGCCGTAGGTCGGTACTTAGAGTGTAGTAGCACCGAATGATCCTAGGATTGATGGTATCGTTCAGGCGCTAGTGTTCCTTGAAAGCCCATTGGGTCAGTAAGTTCAAGACCGAGCTATTGATGTTGTTGTTGTTTCTACCGCTGCCAGTGTTGTGACCGCTGTTGTTGTTGCGCCTGTTGAGGCCTGATCTGGAGTTGTGATCGAGGATCAAGCCGCTGTATCTGAGTCAAAGTTCAGTTTAGACAGAGATGGAGATCGATTGGGGAGAAAGGCCGATGTCAGAAGAAAGGTGTCTTGTTTCACCCAACCGGAAGAGCGGAATGAGAAAGTCAGTGCTCAACTTGATTGATGTGTGTCGTGTCTATTCGAAAGGATATGAATCTGTTCTGTGCTGTAAGAGGGAAAGGACTTGCTACCAAGTGTCGCCAGTAAAGCCATTTGATCAAAGATGGCTCGTATAGATGAACGGAACCATAGCTGTTTCTACCCCGCCGTTGATGAGACAGAACAGAGGAAACATGCTTCGGGACATTTAATGGGGTACTTGGAACAGACCCCAGTGCAAAGAAGGGTGCATGATATTCTTTGATAGGAGGTAAATGACTCCCTGATTGTGTGCCGAGTCAATGGAAAGGAGGCATGAGTCAGCCTAGTGTCAAAGTAAAAAGGTGAGCATGATTTGAATATGGCCAGCACAGCCGTCATGTTGAGAGCTGTCTGTGAAAGTTCAATTGAGCGTAAGCACTGTTACTGCAGATTGGACGCCGCTAGGATGGCTAGAGGAGCATGAAGGGATCAACCGTGCATCAATCAGAAGAAGAATGTTTATGAGATGTTTTATGCAGAGTAATGCAGCAGAATTCTCAGTGAAGGTTGTAGGGTTTTCGTTGAGGTAATGAGGTAATAGAAATGTGAATTTCTGACTATAGTTGCACTCGAAGAGTTTGCTTAAGTATGACTTGGAAGTCATGGATGAAAAGGTTTGGCTCGAGAAGCTTTCTGCTGTTATGAATCATGGCAGTGTTATAATTCAGTTTGTTCAGTTAGCGTGTGAAAGTTTTGAATCACTAAAGTTGAAGAGGAACTTCAACCCTTGTTATTCGTCACTGAAGATGACTTGGTTCAGGTTGTTGGTTATCGAATCTGCACGGCAGCTGTAATAGATGCGTCAGTTGAGGAGTCGAATATGGAGATCATAATCGTGGTACAAGAGTTTTCTAAAGTATTTTATGCAGAATTGCTAGGTTTGTTGTTGGAAAGAGAAATAAAGTTCATGATTGAATTAACACCCAGAACAGAGCCAGTCCCTAAGGCTCCTTACCGGATGGTGTTACCCGAGTTAAAAAGGAACTGAAGGTGCAGATGCAGGAATTGTTGAATAGGGGATTCACATGTTCCAATGTATCACCTTGGGGAGCACCTGTTCTATTCGTGAAGAATAAAGTTGGTTCGTTGTATTTGTATGTCGATATTCTCCAAGATCAACTTGAGGTCAGGATATCATCAATTGAGAAACAGGAAAAAAAAGACATACCGAAGTTAGCATCTCGTACTCGATATGACAATTATGAGTTCGCTGTAATACCGTATGGTTTGATGGACACCATAGCTATTTGTTTGGGTCTAATGAGCAGAATGTTTAAGGGTACTTGAATCAGTCTTGATCGTGTTCATTGAAGTTATCCTAGTATGTTCAAGGAGTGCTGAGGAGCACGAGAGACATTAGAAGATGATACTTCAGACCTTGAGAACTCTTCAATTTTATGCTAAATTTAGCAAGTGTGAGTTTTGGATGACTCGTGTTGCGCTCATAGGTCACGTGATTTCAGGCGAAGAAATCTCCGGGGACCCCGTCCAAGATTAAAGCAGTGAACAGTTAGCCGATATTGACTGTAGTGACAGAGATCATAAGTTTTTCTGAGTCGTAGCAGAGTGTTACAGACGGTTTGTAGAAAGGTTTTCAGTGTTAGCATCGCCATTGACGAGACTTCTGAAGAAGAAAGAAAAGTTTGTGTGGTCAGGTAAGTGCGTGTATAGTTTCCAAGAGCTTAAGTAGAAGCCGATTACCACACCTGTGCTCCTGAAAGTTATGAGATCTGCAATGATGTGTTGTTTGAAGGATTTGGTTACTTGTTGATGCAACATGATAGGGTTGTTGCATATGCGTCTCGTCAGTTGAGACCTCGGAGTTGAATATGAGACAGCGTCGCTGGATGGAACTCATTAAGGATTATGACTATGATATTTTGTATCACTTTGGAAAGGTAAGCAAAGTCGCATATGCGCTGAGTTGAGAGTCCTTAGCTGTACAGTCGGTACTCAAGGATTGGATATTATTTGAGAAAGTTCGAAATTCAAGTTTCGAATTTAAGGTAAGCCACCTTTGAATCTTAAGACTACCATCAGAATTGAGCCGAGAGTACAGATCAGAATTAAATCGCTTCTATGAGCAGATTCAGAAATTCAGAAGATTCTATAAGAGAAAGCAGATGAGAGAGGTTGAGTTTCAGATCTCTGAAAACAGAACACTAAGGTTCTGAGGATGATTGCGTGTAATTGACGATACAGAGATTAAAGAATAGATCTTATGGGAAGCTCATCATAGCAATTTCAACATTGTCCAGACAGTACGAATAGATCTTGTTTTGAGTGTGTGACATTTTGATTTCCAGACTCTGATTTCGATTGGTTAAATTGGGCATTTCATCGACGCGATTACAGTGCTTTTCTCTAAGTTGGCCACTTACGAGATAACTAGACTAGTTGGGTGAGTTATTAAGGACTTTAAGGCAAATAGACTTGAGAATTCGACCAAGAATCGACTTCTTGACCGTGCTCATCTTTAGAGATCATTACGGCATAGTTAAAAATCGAATTAAGATCAGAGATAGGTCAGTTCGACTGAGATGAATGACCGATCGTGGGTGACTCCACTAAATTGGAAAACTCTCGTCGAATGATACTAATTTGATTTTACTGTCGTTTTGGTACCCTATGTCCGTATTTGAATCATCAAGATTTTCACGATAATCAAGAGTCGCCAATGTGTCGAGTGGGTTCAGCGTGGCTCGAAGAAAATCGACCACGGGTCATTTGTCCTAAAAAGCTCTGAAAACTACCTAATAGCCTAGGTCACACTAGAAGCGTGTCGGAGTGAAATTAACCGCCAACCTAAGTTTGATTTCAGAAATTGAGGATTATGTCTTGTCACCAAGTGGGTATACCGAAGTGTGTGTATATCATATAATTTATCTGCATAGAGTGCTGGGGATGAATTGTTTTTCAAATATAGATCAAATGTTCTGAGTTGGCAGAGCTTTCAGATGGTTCTTTCTTAAGCAGTGCATAGCAGAGGATGCAGAATTTCGATTGCTGAGATGAAGTCAGGGAGAGAAAGATCAGGTCAGGGTCAGTACAGTGGTCAGTGATTGCAATTGCCGAGGTTAGTGTCAGAGTTTTATCAGATCTTGACCAGAGGTTCCCAGTTTCATCAGATCAGTCGAATAGTTTCTTTTTAATCAGTGCAGAGCAGAGTGTCCAGAACTTCAGTTGTTAAGATGAGATCGGAGATCAGAAAATCACAGGTCCGGAGTTGATTCAGAAATCAGTGATTCAGTTACAATTATCAGTGACAGATTTGAGACCGCTCATGATCGCCAGTTTAGCTTCGCAGATTAGTATCGCAGACCTTAGAATTTTAAGTAGGGGAAATATATTTTTCCTTAAATGTCACCTATGAAAGGGGCATCGTGTTTGGTTGAGGAAATGAAGATGAAGAAGCATTTAAACCGGAATCCATCGAAATTTGGGGTTCCAAGAAGGATTTTGGCTTTAAATGGAAAAAGAAAGCAGTTTCGAGCACCGTCGGCGCCTCTAGCCGAGTTGGTATCTGGGATGAAGCCGCAGGTCCGAAGTCGGGAGTTCGAATCCCCGACGCGGCAGTTAGCCGCTTTGTGGAGAAAAAAAAAAAAAAGAAAAGACAAGAGAACCAAAATTTTTACAGTTTTCAATTTTTGTGAAGATGGACAAGTGCTTAGCCTTTTTGGGAATCAAGAATTGGTTTGGCCAAATTGGAAATGTTTCGTCGACACCGAAGATCTTGGATAGCAGTACGAAGCAGAATGAAGGGCAGAATTGATGAGACGGCAATACCCTACCATTTTGAAGAAGAATTTTAATGGTTTAAATTTCGAGGACGAAATTTTTATAAGAGGGGAAGAGTTGTGACATCCAGATTTTTTGGGTTTTAATTTCGATTGGATAAATAGGGCCGTCTTCGTTTGATTGAAGCTAGAGACTGTGAAATTGGGATGCAAGTACGCCACAGTGGTAAGGAAAAGTACCAATTTGATTGATGAGGTGTTGAATGATTTAATGGGGGTCAATTTGATTTAATTCAAGTGGGATTGAGATTTAATCGGAAGAGAATTAAATGGAATTGAAGAAATTGTTGCACAAGTTTTAGGCCCCGGCGGAAAAATAAAATGCAACCATTGGAAGAGGTTGTGGGAGTGAGTGGAGTATGACATCACCCATGATGTCATGGTGGTGGGCCATTTTTGGGGATTAAAGAAAAGGAAAAAAGAAAAGAAAAGCCCCCCCACTCCTTCTCTCTCCTCCCTCTCTTCTTCTTCCTCTCTCCCGTTGGCTTCTTCTCCATCTTCATTGTGCGAAGACCAGAAAATTTCAGAGAAGGAGGAGCTGCAGCCATGGTCGTCCACTCCCGCTCGCACGCCGTCGTCGCCGGCGCCGCCGTGCGTCCGTCCCGCGCCGCCCGCGCGCGCTCGCCGGCTCGCCGATCCGCTCGCGTCTCCTCTCCGCCTCAGCTCGCATCGCAGCTGCTGTACCAGCTCGTGCCGGAGCCGTTCGGCCACCTCCGGCCGCCATTCGGGTCCCACCTTGGTCCGGTTTGACCCCCCAACCTTCCCCGATCCTTCCCCATCTCATCCAAGCTCCGGATCTACCCTTCCTCGGCCTCAAACCGCCATGGACAGCAACCCAGAAAATGGGTATGGCAGCCCCTTCGTGGCCCGTTTTGGCCGCCTTCCCGAGCCCGGATGCTCGGCCCGCTTTGAGGAAAGTTGTCCTCCTCGGCGTCCCCGTCGTTTTGGTCCGTTCGGTTCGTTAATCCGGTGAGTTTAACTCACTAAACCTCGCTTAGAGGGTTAATGATGCTTTAGGTGTGTTTAGTTTATGTTAAGTGTTATTAGGTAGTTAGTTTAATTTATTTAAGTGTAGATTATATTAATGTGCTTGATTAACTTAAATTGTGTTTAATTTAAAGTTAAGTGGGTGTTTATATTAATATAAACATTGATGTGACATAAAGGAATTTACTTTTGATTTATTTAAATATCCCGAAATCATTAAATAATTTAATAATATATTATTATTCGAAATTATTAAAATATTATTATTTAATTATTTTCGGAATAAATTTAATTATTTATTAAATTCCGAAAATTTTGTCGGGACCCCGGTTGCTTAGAATTTCGTGCCGGTCGCTACGGTGCATTCGGATTTTGAAATTGATGATTGGATATTATAAATTGAGTGTGGATTTTGAAAACTATGGATATTATTATTTAATTAATTTTCGGAATAAATTTAATTATTTATTAAATTCCGAAAATTTTGTCGGGACCCCGGTTGCTCAGAATTTCGTGCCGGTCGCTACGGTGCATTCGGATTTTGAAATTGATGATTGGATATTATAAATTGAGCGTGGAGGATGAAAGATATGGATATTATTATTTAATTAATTTTCGGAATAAGTTTAATTATTTATTAAATTCCGAAAATTGTCGTTTGGACCTTAATTGCTCAGAATTTCATGCCGATCGTTGCTGTGTATGTAGAATTTGAGTTTGATGATTAATTGTGGCAAATTGAGTGTGATTGTGATAAATATGAATTCTTTATAGAATCCTAAGTGTGGAAATTAATGGGAGATTGGCCGTGATTAACCACCTATTAGAGGTTGTGCCTAGTGAGGCCGTGATTAACCACCGATTGGAGGTTGTGCCTAGTGAGGCCGTGATGAACCACCTATGAGAGGTCGTGCCTAATAGGGCCGCGATGAACCACCTAAGAGAGGTCGTGCCTAATGGGGCCGTGATGGACCACCTATTAGAGGTCGTGCCCAGTGAGGCCGTGATGGACCACCTATGAGAGGTCGTGCCCAGTGAGGCCGGGATGGACCACCTATGAGAGGTCGTGCCCAGTGAGGCCGTGATGGACCACCAAATTAATGGTCGTGCCGAGTGGGGCCGTGATGCCACTGATTTAACTTCGCCGAGTAGGGCCGTAGTTGAGAGCAATGATTGATTTGCTAGAATGACATGTAATCGGCCGAGTCGATTGATCGCTGAGACGATCCAAGTGGTTGAATTGTTTGATAATGTGACCGTGCCATGGTTGTTTGGTTATCATAATTGCACGTGGTTGGTTTATATAAATTGTGCTAACCTGCAGATAAAGGTTGAGGCGAGGTAAGTCTTCTGTGTGATGTGGCTAGGCCACCTGGGGCGTATTTTCTTTCTAATAGGGGTTTAGGGGGTTGAACTTGCTGAGACATCGTCTCATCCCGGTTGTGGGATTAAAATTTCAGGTCCCTGGTGGGCGGAGCGACCAGATAGCTTTGGTTGGCATTGAGGAGTTGCAGAGGGAAGTTATAAGGATTGGAGGACGTGCCCGACTTGTAGGTCATAGGACAATTCCTTTTTAAGAGCCTTGTCTTGTGTAGACTGTTGGCCGTAGACCTCTGTTTGTAATTCTGTTGAGTTATGTAAGTGATTGGTTGTGAAATTGTTTCCTGCTTTTCTATCCCGTATTTTATGGTCAGGGGTTTTATAATACGTTCCGCTTGCGCAATAATAAAAGAAATTGGGTCGGCGACTTAACCTGGGACGTCGCATTTGAATGACCATGGTGGGATGTTGACGCGCTTGAGGTTTGGGGCGTGACATCCCCGCTTAAGTGGTATCAGAGCATGGTCTGTGTATGGAGTGATAAGGTGCGATGATCATGGGATAGTTAGTAGGAAAGGCTTTTAATATGCTGATGCATGTGGTTGATAGCTGATTGGTAGCTTGTTTGTGGGGTCACTCAAATTCTAACATGATGTTGGAATCGGAAAACAGGTGTCTATAAAGAGCCTGTAGGATGAGTGACCAGGAGTGGAGGACTCCTTGGAGAAGGTCGATAGGACCTATACCTCGAGGTAGAATGCTGACAAGAGTCGGTACCCGAGGTAGAGCGCAGGCTTAGACCAGCGTGAGTGTGAGAGTACCGCCGTAGGTCGGTACTTAGAGTGTAGTAGCACCGAATGATCCTAGGATTGATGGTATCGTTCAGGCGCTAGTGTTCCTTGAAAGCCCATTGGGTCAGTAAGTTCAAGACCGAGCTATTGATGTTGTTGTTGTTTCTACCGCTGCCAGTGTTGTGACCGCTGTTGTTGTTGCGCCTGTTGAGGCCTGATCTGGAGTTGTGATCGAGGATCAAGCCGCTGTATCTGAGTCAAAGTTCAGTTTAGACAGAGATGGAGATCGATTGGGGAGAAAGGCCGATGTCAGAAGAAAGGTGTCTTGTTTCACCCAACCGGAAGAGCGGAATGAGAAAGTCAGTGCTCAACTTGATTGATGTGTGTCGTGTCTATTCGAAAGGATATGAATCTGTTCTGTGCTGTAAGAGGGAAAGGACTTGCTACCAAGTGTCGCCAGTAAAGCCATTTGATCAAAGATGGCTCGTATAGATGAACGGAACCATAGCTGTTTCTACCCCGCCGTTGATGAGACAGAACAGAGGAAACATGCTTCGGGACATTTAATGGGGTACTTGGAACAGACCCCAGTGCAAAGAAGGGTGCATGATATTCTTTGATAGGAGGTAAATGACTCCCTGATTGTGTGCCGAGTCAATGGAAAGGAGGCATGAGTCAGCCTAGTGTCAAAGTAAAAAGGTGAGCATGATTTGAATATGGCCAGCACAGCCGTCATGTTGAGAGCTGTCTGTGAAAGTTCAATTGAGCGTAAGCACTGTTACTGCAGATTGGACGCCGCTAGGATGGCTAGAGGAGCATGAAGGGATCAACCGTGCATCAATCAGAAGAAGAATGTTTATGAGATGTTTTATGCAGAGTAATGCAGCAGAATTCTCAGTGAAGGTTGTAGGGTTTTCGTTGAGGTAATGAGGTAATAGAAATGTGAATTTCTGACTATAGTTGCACTCGAAGAGTTTGCTTAAGTATGACTTGGAAGTCATGGATGAAAAGGTTTGGCTCGAGAAGCTTTCTGCTGTTATGAATCATGGCAGTGTTATAATTCAGTTTGTTCAGTTAGCGTGTGAAAGTTTTGAATCACTAAAGTTGAAGAGGAACTTCAACCCTTGTTATTCGTCACTGAAGATGACTTGGTTCAGGTTGTTGGTTATCGAATCTGCACGGCAGCTGTAATAGATGCGTCAGTTGAGGAGTCGAATATGGAGATCATAATCGTGGTACAAGAGTTTTCTAAAGTATTTTATGCAGAATTGCTAGGTTTGTTGTTGGAAAGAGAAATAAAGTTCATGATTGAATTAACACCCAGAACAGAGCCAGTCCCTAAGGCTCCTTACCGGATGGTGTTACCCGAGTTAAAAAGGAACTGAAGGTGCAGATGCAGGAATTGTTGAATAGGGGATTCACATGTTCCAATGTATCACCTTGGGGAGCACCTGTTCTATTCGTGAAGAATAAAGTTGGTTCGTTGTATTTGTATGTCGATATTCTCCAAGATCAACTTGAGGTCAGGATATCATCAATTGAGAAACAGGAAAAAAAAGACATACCGAAGTTAGCATCTCGTACTCGATATGACAATTATGAGTTCGCTGTAATACCGTATGGTTTGATGGACACCATAGCTATTTGTTTGGGTCTAATGAGCAGAATGTTTAAGGGTACTTGAATCAGTCTTGATCGTGTTCATTGAAGTTATCCTAGTATGTTCAAGGAGTGCTGAGGAGCACGAGAGACATTAGAAGATGATACTTCAGACCTTGAGAACTCTTCAATTTTATGCTAAATTTAGCAAGTGTGAGTTTTGGATGACTCGTGTTGCGCTCATAGGTCACGTGATTTCAGGCGAAGAAATCTCCGGGGACCCCGTCCAAGATTAAAGCAGTGAACAGTTAGCCGATATTGACTGTAGTGACAGAGATCATAAGTTTTTCTGAGTCGTAGCAGAGTGTTACAGACGGTTTGTAGAAAGGTTTTCAGTGTTAGCATCGCCATTGACGAGACTTCTGAAGAAGAAAGAAAAGTTTGTGTGGTCAGGTAAGTGCGTGTATAGTTTCCAAGAGCTTAAGTAGAAGCCGATTACCACACCTGTGCTCCTGAAAGTTATGAGATCTGCAATGATGTGTTGTTTGAAGGATTTGGTTACTTGTTGATGCAACATGATAGGGTTGTTGCATATGCGTCTCGTCAGTTGAGACCTCGGAGTTGAATATGAGACAGCGTCGCTGGATGGAACTCATTAAGGATTATGACTATGATATTTTGTATCACTTTGGAAAGGTAAGCAAAGTCGCATATGCGCTGAGTTGAGAGTCCTTAGCTGTACAGTCGGTACTCAAGGATTGGATATTATTTGAGAAAGTTCGAAATTCAAGTTTCGAATTTAAGGTAAGCCACCTTTGAATCTTAAGACTACCATCAGAATTGAGCCGAGAGTACAGATCAGAATTAAATCGCTTCTATGAGCAGATTCAGAAATTCAGAAGATTCTATAAGAGAAAGCAGATGAGAGAGGTTGAGTTTCAGATCTCTGAAAACAGAACACTAAGGTTCTGAGGATGATTGCGTGTAATTGACGATACAGAGATTAAAGAATAGATCTTATGGGAAGCTCATCATAGCAATTTCAACATTGTCCAGACAGTACGAATAGATCTTGTTTTGAGTGTGTGACATTTTGATTTCCAGACTCTGATTTCGATTGGTTAAATTGGGCATTTCATCGACGCGATTACAGTGCTTTTCTCTAAGTTGGCCACTTACGAGATAACTAGACTAGTTGGGTGAGTTATTAAGGACTTTAAGGCAAATAGACTTGAGAATTCGACCAAGAATCGACTTCTTGACCGTGCTCATCTTTAGAGATCATTACGGCATAGTTAAAAATCGAATTAAGATCAGAGATAGGTCAGTTCGACTGAGATGAATGACCGATCGTGGGTGACTCCACTAAATTGGAAAACTCTCGTCGAATGATACTAATTTGATTTTACTGTCGTTTTGGTACCCTATGTCCGTATTTGAATCATCAAGATTTTCACGATAATCAAGAGTCGCCAATGTGTCGAGTGGGTTCAGCGTGGCTCGAAGAAAATCGACCACGGGTCATTTGTCCTAAAAAGCTCTGAAAACTACCTAATAGCCTAGGTCACACTAGAAGCGTGTCGGAGTGAAATTAACCGCCAACCTAAGTTTGATTTCAGAAATTGAGGATTATGTCTTGTCACCAAGTGGGTATACCGAAGTGTGTGTATATCATATAATTTATCTGCATAGAGTGCTGGGGATGAATTGTTTTTCAAATATAGATCAAATGTTCTGAGTTGGCAGAGCTTTCAGATGGTTCTTTCTTAAGCAGTGCATAGCAGAGGATGCAGAATTTCGATTGCTGAGATGAAGTCAGGGAGAGAAAGATCAGGTCAGGGTCAGTACAGTGGTCAGTGATTGCAATTGCCGAGGTTAGTGTCAGAGTTTTATCAGATCTTGACCAGAGGTTCCCAGTTTCATCAGATCAGTCGAATAGTTTCTTTTTAATCAGTGCAGAGCAGAGTGTCCAGAACTTCAGTTGTTAAGATGAGATCGGAGATCAGAAAATCACAGGTCCGGAGTTGATTCAGAAATCAGTGATTCAGTTACAATTATCAGTGACAGATTTGAGACCGCTCATGATCGCCAGTTTAGCTTCGCAGATTAGTATCGCAGACCTTAGAATTTTAAGTAGGGGAAATATATTTTTCCTTAAATGTCACCTATGAAAGGGGCATCGTGTTTGGTTGAGGAAATGAAGATGAAGAAGCATTTAAACCGGAATCCATCGAAATTTGGGGTTCCAAGAAGGATTTTGGCTTTAAATGGAAAAAGAAAGCAGTTTCGAGCACCGTCGGCGCCTCTAGCCGAGTTGGTATCTGGGATGAAGCCGCAGGTCCGAAGTCGGGAGTTCGAATCCCCGACGCGGCAGTTAGCCGCTTTGTGGAGAAAAAAAAAAAAAAAGAAAAGACAAGAGAACCAAAATTTTTACAGTTTTCAATTTTTGTGAAGATGGACAAGTGCTTAGCCTTTTTGGGAATCAAGAATTGGTTTGGCCAAATTGGAAATGTTTCGTCGACACCGAAGATCTTGGATAGCAGTACGAAGCAGAATGAAGGGCAGAATTGATGAGACGGCAATACCCTACCATTTTGAAGAAGAATTTTAATGGTTTAAATTTCGAGGACGAAATTTTTATAAGAGGGGAAGAGTTGTGACATCCAGATTTTTTGGGTTTTAATTTCGATTGGATAAATAGGGCCGTCTTCGTTTGATTGAAGCTAGAGACTGTGAAATTGGGATGCAAGTACGCCACAGTGGTAAGGAAAAGTACCAATTTGATTGATGAGGTGTTGAATGATTTAATGGGGGTCAATTTGATTTAATTCAAGTGGGATTGAGATTTAATCGGAAGAGAATTAAATGGAATTGAAGAAATTGTTGCACAAGTTTTAGGCCCCGGCGGAAAAATAAAATGCAACCATTGGAAGAGGTTGTGGGAGTGAGTGGAGTATGACATCACCCATGATGTCATGGTGGTGGGCCATTTTTGGGGATTAAAGAAAAGGAAAAAAGAAAAGAAAAGCCCCCCCACTCCTTCTCTCTCCTCCCTCTCTTCTTCTTCCTCTCTCCCGTTGGCTTCTTCTCCATCTTCATTGTGCGAAGACCAGAAAATTTCAGAGAAGGAGGAGCTGCAGCCATGGTCGTCCACTCCCGCTCGCACGCCGTCGTCGCCGGCGCCGCCGTGCGTCCGTCCCGCGCCGCCCGCGCGCGCTCGCCGGCTCGCCGATCCGCTCGCGTCTCCTCTCCGCCTCAGCTCGCATCGCAGCTGCTGTACCAGCTCGTGCCGGAGCCGTTCGGCCACCTCCGGCCGCCATTCGGGTCCCACCTTGGTCCGGTTTGACCCCCCAACCTTCCCCGATCCTTCCCCATCTCATCCAAGCTCCGGATCTACCCTTCCTCGGCCTCAAACCGCCATGGACAGCAACCCAGAAAATGGGTATGGCAGCCCCTTCGTGGCCCGTTTTGGCCGCCTTCCCGAGCCCGGATGCTCGGCCCGCTTTGAGGAAAGTTGTCCTCCTCGGCGTCCCCGTCGTTTTGGTCCGTTCGGTTCGTTAATCCGGTGAGTTTAACTCACTAAACCTCGCTTAGAGGGTTAATGATGCTTTAGGTGTGTTTAGTTTATGTTAAGTGTTATTAGGTAGTTAGTTTAATTTATTTAAGTGTAGATTATATTAATGTGCTTGATTAACTTAAATTGTGTTTAATTTAAAGTTAAGTGGGTGTTTATATTAATATAAACATTGATGTGACATAAAGGAATTTACTTTTGATTTATTTAAATATCCCGAAATCATTAAATAATTTAATAATATATTATTATTCGAAATTATTAAAATATTATTATTTAATTATTTTCGGAATAAATTTAATTATTTATTAAATTCCGAAAATTTTGTCGGGACCCCGGTTGCTTAGAATTTCGTGCCGGTCGCTACGGTGCATTCGGATTTTGAAATTGATGATTGGATATTATAAATTGAGTGTGGATTTTGAAAACTATGGATATTATTATTTAATTAATTTTCGGAATAAATTTAATTATTTATTAAATTCCGAAAATTTTGTCGGGACCCCGGTTGCTCAGAATTTCGTGCCGGTCGCTACGGTGCATTCGGATTTTGAAATTGATGATTGGATATTATAAATTGAGCGTGGAGGATGAAAGATATGGATATTATTATTTAATTAATTTTCGGAATAAGTTTAATTATTTATTAAATTCCGAAAATTGTCGTTTGGACCTTAATTGCTCAGAATTTCATGCCGATCGTTGCTGTGTATGTAGAATTTGAGTTTGATGATTAATTGTGGCAAATTGAGTGTGATTGTGATAAATATGAATTCTTTATAGAATCCTAAGTGTGGAAATTAATGGGAGATTGGCCGTGATTAACCACCTATTAGAGGTTGTGCCTAGTGAGGCCGTGATTAACCACCGATTGGAGGTTGTGCCTAGTGAGGCCGTGATGAACCACCTATGAGAGGTCGTGCCTAATAGGGCCGCGATGAACCACCTAAGAGAGGTCGTGCCTAATGGGGCCGTGATGGACCACCTATTAGAGGTCGTGCCCAGTGAGGCCGTGATGGACCACCTATGAGAGGTCGTGCCCAGTGAGGCCGGGATGGACCACCTATGAGAGGTCGTGCCCAGTGAGGCCGTGATGGACCACCAAATTAATGGTCGTGCCGAGTGGGGCCGTGATGCCACTGATTTAACTTCGCCGAGTAGGGCCGTAGTTGAGAGCAATGATTGATTTGCTAGAATGACATGTAATCGGCCGAGTCGATTGATCGCTGAGACGATCCAAGTGGTTGAATTGTTTGATAATGTGACCGTGCCATGGTTGTTTGGTTATCATAATTGCACGTGGTTGGTTTATATAAATTGTGCTAACCTGCAGATAAAGGTTGAGGCGAGGTAAGTCTTCTGTGTGATGTGGCTAGGCCACCTGGGGCGTATTTTCTTTCTAATAGGGGTTTAGGGGGTTGAACTTGCTGAGACATCGTCTCATCCCGGTTGTGGGATTAAAATTTCAGGTCCCTGGTGGGCGGAGCGACCAGATAGCTTTGGTTGGCATTGAGGAGTTGCAGAGGGAAGTTATAAGGATTGGAGGACGTGCCCGACTTGTAGGTCATAGGACAATTCCTTTTTAAGAGCCTTGTCTTGTGTAGACTGTTGGCCGTAGACCTCTGTTTGTAATTCTGTTGAGTTATGTAAGTGATTGGTTGTGAAATTGTTTCCTGCTTTTCTATCCCGTATTTTATGGTCAGGGGTTTTATAATACGTTCCGCTTGCGCAATAATAAAAGAAATTGGGTCGGCGACTTAACCTGGGACGTCGCATTTGAATGACCATGGTGGGATGTTGACGCGCTTGAGGTTTGGGGCGTGACACAACCTACTATATATTCTGCGGTAAATCACGGCCTTACGGGCCCAGCCATACTTCGGCGGTTAATCACGGCCTGATGGGCACAACTATACTTCGGCGGTTAATCACGGCCCAATGAGCACAGCCTTTTTCCAAGTTAGACGGTAAATCTCAGCCCGAGGGGCACGGCCTATTTCAAGCTAGGCAGTTTTCTAGCTTAGCCAGGTGTTGCAACCAATTGCTCACGATTCATAATCACTATACAATTTCACAAGTCATCATTCGATTGTACAATCCAGCCATCAATTGCATAATCTAACCAATTCACAATTATCACACAATTTCACAACTCATCACTCAATTAACCAATCTAGCAATCAATTGCATAAACTAGCCACACCACTGCAGTCGGCTCGAAATTCTATCGAGTGACTCTCCTGGCATAATTTCCAGAAAAATATTAATTAATTAATAATTAAATAAATTCCGAAAATTAATTTAATTAAATAATAAATAATATAATTAAATGATATTTAATTTAGATAAATAATTAAATAAATAAAATAATTCATTAAGATTCTAATCATGTTTAACACTAATCTAATTGCATAATTAGACTAATTAATCCATTCCTTAAACTAATCATGCACATAATCTAATTAACAATTAACTAAGCTAATCTAACCACATAAACCATCATTAGGATAATCTAATCACCTCTTAAGCATCATTAACTCCATAAGCGAAGATTTGTGAGTAAACTCACTGGTTTAGCATTTTGGTGAGTCCATGGCGATGGTGACGTGGAGGCAGTCGACAATCCTCCTAAGGGCTTGAAAATGAGCCACGGAGCTTCAAGACCCTTACTGGCTTTTGCTTCTGTTCTTGGCTAAACTGAAGGAGAGAACTAGTGGCTGCAATGGCAAGGATGGGCTGATCGAAGCTCTGGTGAGGGGATGGCTGGCAACCGGTGGCATCCGGGGGTTAATGGGGACTTGCTGGTGGTTAGTATGGGTGAAGGTAGGGTTGAGGGGAGAATTTCCTTCTTCGAGGGGTGGGTCGCAACGCATTTGGATTGGAATTTACTTTTCCTTACTCTTACTCTTGTTAGGTTCACACTTTAATTTTTTCTAACTCTAAAAATATGAAACTTGAATAGAATATACTAGTTGACATATAAATATAATATTTTAATATTTTTGAAATTTTTTGATAACATTTTAATTTCAATGGGTAAAAAAAAAAGTACCTTCTACCTATATATTCCATGGGAGGATGATCTTTAGGATGGTCAATATGTTTCTCATAAGCTTAAAAGTCTATTCTTCTGAAAAGAATATATGCAATTTGTTGCGACCTAAATTCTAGGTGCACCACTTAGGGTTTAGATTAATAGACTACTAAGTCTTAAACTTAGCTCGGGCTCTCCCAAACTCATACCAATTCGCAACTTAGGTTCAAGTTCTTTTTTGTGGATTTTATATAAGAGTTGTCACTAATCAATTTACGGTAAGTTGATTAAATACCTAAGTAAAATAATGAGAAAATTATTTTGCTCATAAGAACCAGAGACTTTGGATATAGCGACTTGGTTACATTAGATTTCTCTAATGCTCTTTTAGTACCTTTTTTTTTTTCAAAAATATTTTTGTAGGCAACTTGTATTTATTTTAATCTACATCACTATCATGTAAATATGATGATCACATGGATGCTTATCCACTATTAAACAATCAAAAGACTTCCACTAAAAGAAATAAACACAAAACAGACAATTATTTTGGGTTTTCTTTTATCTTGAAATCGAAATGTGCATTTTAAATTCATGACCTAACTTTATTAACAGGCAAATTCTAACTAAATGAACCTAACATGCAAACTAATTGACATGCACCTAATATTTTTGTATTTTTTTTAATTAAAATTCGTAACAAAAAAACTAATTAAATTGTCTAAAATAAATAATTTTCTAAAATGTTTTAGGGGTTAATTTGACTTAAACCCAATCATATCTTAGAAAACTATTTTTTTTTAAATGAGATTATTAAAATATGCAAATTTTATCTAAGACCCTATTTTTAAAAAAAGTTATTTAGATCAAACTCTAATCTATGTGCAATCATACTCAGGCTAGATAATGAAGTCGCGCAATCTAAAAAAAAAAAATGCAATCCTAATTTACGAAACCGAGATATTCCGATGCAAGATTTGATTTTTGATTTTTTTGATTTTTTTAGTGTTTCTTTATGACAAGCAATTACACTATAGACATTATATCTAAACCACACAAGATATTCGTCAAATGAATGATTAAAACAATTGAAAAAAATAATCCATCATTTCACGGATTAAATTAACAATTATTTTAACCCTAAACATTACAACATATGATAAAGTTTAAAATAATTAAAAATTTGATCCAAAGTCTTACAGATCAAATTTATAATTATAATGATTTAATAATAAAAAATGCTATCAAAATGCCTCAAAAATCAATATAATTAAAAAAGTGATCCGACGTCTTCTGGGCAAAATCCTATAGATAATGTCTAAAATATTTATAAAATGAACATCTGACATTCAATGTTCTAATTTAAATAATAATGAAACTTAATTAATAAAAACTAAAAAAACTACCTTGACTTCTTTTCCTTTAAAAAAAAGAAAAAAAAAAAGAAACGGGCGCGCGGGATTTGCGACCCACGATTTGTGTCGGGGTCGGGGACGGTGGCGCGGACGTTGGGCAGCGGGAGCAGTGATGGCAGCGACACTCGAAGCTCCGGCGAAGGCTGGCGGGCGGCGAAGGTGCTGCTGGTGGCTGCAGCGAGACGACGGAGGGCAGCAGCGGGCTGCTGCAGCGTCGGTGACAGGCTTCTGCGGCGGGCGCTGGGCTGAGCAGAGGCGGACCACCGGGGAAGGCAGGGGCGGCGTTGGGCGATGGGTCGCGGGTTGCAGAGGCGCGGCCACGTCGGGCTCCGAGTGGAAGGGACAGGCGGAGTCGCGGCAGCAGGGGGATGCGGACGTGCGGTGGTGAGCTCGCGGCGTCGGGTGAAGGTGCAGGCGCGGGTGAGGCGCGGCGAACGCCGGGTGGAGGGGGCGTCGAGCGCTGGTGCAGGTGCGGGCGTTGGCGCTCGGAGGGAAGCAGCAATGGCGGCGATCGGGGCGACGGTGGTGCTGCTGTGGTGCAACGACGGAGGCGCTGCTGTGGGTGTCTGGCGCCGGGTGCGGCAGCAAGGGGCTGCGCGGACGTCGGGCGCCGGGCGGAGGGGACAGGCGTCGGAGCTCACCGGAAGGAGGAAGGCGGCTGGTGGAGGTGCTGCTCGGGCAGAGGCGCGGTGGCGCTCCGGCGATGGACGGAGGGGGCGGCCGCGGGTCGCAGGTGCCGTGCGTCGGACGGCTGGAGAAGAAGACACTCTTTTTTTAAATTTTTTTTCTCTCTGCCCACTCTCTCCTCTCTAGTCATTTCAGCAAACTTTTCCCTCTTTGCTGCACTCTTCTATTTTTCCTTCTGCAGTTTGTCAGAAGAAAAGAAAGATTACTTTTTGTTGACTTGAAAATGGACGGAGGAAGCTTGTGTTTTTTTTTTTTTTCACTCTCTCTCACGCTTTTCTCTCTGCACTTTCTCTCTTGCACGAATTTTCTGTCTTTTTCTTTTTTTCAATTCTCGCCCCCTTTCAGTTGTGCGGGTCAACTCCTTTTATAGTAATTCCAAACGGTTATTTTCCGTGGCAATTTTTGAGCTTCCATCTTCTATTACACTAATTCATGACTACATATCAGAGCGTGATTTCATAATCAGTTCGATTTTGTTTCGATTCCTTCAATTTTATCAAAATTCTTGCTCTTTATTCACCTGATTTCCTAATTGTTGATCCTCAACCAGAAATTGCTTCCGCAATTACCAAGATTTGAATATTCTTTAGAATTTCCAATTTACATTCATGATCAATCAGATTAATTTTTCTTTGTTTTTTAATTTTTTTATTTGCTTTGATGCAATTTTTATTATTTTTTATAGCTTAAAAATTAATTCCTAATTTTTTATGAAAAAATAATTGAGTCACCAAAATTTAGGTGTCAACACAATTATTACATCATTATTGCTGGGAGTAAAAAAAAAAGAAAAAGAAAGTTGAAACTATTTCTGATTTTGACGTATTGACCGTGCACAAAGAAGATTGGTGGGCAATGCCGATGGGAATGGAATGGGAGAGTACGATAGGGTAGAAGGACGACCGCAAAGTCTCTGGAGCAATGATTCGACGTAGAAGACTTCTGATATAAGAAGGAAATGACTTGCAAATTGAATGGTCAACCGTATATTGAACTCCTAAGCATAGCCTTGACCCTAAATTTCGATTTACAGATGGCTATTAACCACTAATGATAGAAGTTCTTTGTTGAGTTCTCTATGATACATCAACGGCAATATCGACGGTAAAAGCCGCGAGGTACACATCACCCGAGTGGTGGGAGGCGGCAAAGTTTTGAGGGGAGAGAGAGTGAGAGAGCGCAAAGGGTTGTTTTGTGGGGTTTTCTCGTTTTGGCTAGAAATTGGCGCATCAGTGTGTTTCTTTTTACTTGTTTGAGTTTGCTCTTCATGTTATGTTGACACATTGCTAATTAAAAGTTTCATGAGTGATTGAATGTGGTCGGGCAGCAGCATTAACGCGAGTCACTCGAGAGGGGGGCCAGCTCTCCATAGGTCGTTAGTGAAGGCCATCCGGCAAAGGCGGGTCAAGGATGCCACCCCTCTGAAATAAGAAAATCAACTTTGCTTTCTACAATTTACTATTTCCCTGTATTCCGTTGAAAGAAGATATTAAGACATAATATCGTTATGTAGTGTGAATCAACAACAAAAATGTCTTTCGGAGATTATATTGAATCCATACAAGTTATAAGGAGAGAGAAGCTAATAAATTACTTGAATAACTTGTTTTGTACATCATGTCAGATGATGAAGTAATATTTGCATCCTGACATATTTTCTTCAAAAAATTGACTCTTCAAAGCAAATTGCATCTATCAAAAGCTTGAATTAAATATCTATCTATTCGTGTACCTTGCATGGTGTTTTATGGATTTTCAGATAAATGGGTATGAGTTTATACCCTCTGATTATAAAAATAAATAAGAGCTTCCACTATATTTCACCTTTCTACTGCATATTCTCCGATTAATTTTCTAATGAACTTACCACTTTAAGCCTTTCAAAAGCATAAACTTATCTTAACAGCAGCTCGCATTGTCTTATTTCCAAAGATCTAAAGCTCTAAAAGTAGCATAAAATTCTTTATCATAAGTACAGTAATTCTTGTGGGAATTATTCAACTTCTTACTAAAGAATGCAATAGGCTTTCCTTCTTGACTAAGAACCGCACCAATTCGCACATTAGAAGCATCACAATCAATTTCAAAGACTTTATTAAAATCTGGAAATGCAAGAATTGGAGCCACAGTTACCTTTCTTTTAGGGAGTTTGAAGCTTCATTGTGCCTCTTTAGTCCACTTGAAACTTTCTTCCTTCAAGCATTTGGTGATAGGAGAAATGATGATATTGAAATGCTTGATAAAGCGGCGATAAAAAGATGTCAAACCATGGAAACTTCAAATATCATGAATAGAGGTTGGAATGGGTCAACTTATGAGAATCCATCTTGATGCCCTCCTTAGAAATAACATAGCCTAGGAAGACAAGGCTATTAGTAAAGAAGTGACACCTCTTAAGTTGACATATAACTTTCGCTCCTGAAGAACCTCGAAAACGTGGAAAAGATGCTGCAAGTGTTGCTCATGAATAGAGCTACAAACAAGAACGTCATCAAAATAAACGACAAAGCTGCTAATGAATGGTTTGAAGATATGATTCATAAGGCGCATAAATGTACTAGGAGCATTAGAGAGGCTAAAAGGCATGACCATCCACTCATAGAGGCCATCTCTTGTTCTGAAGGCAATTTTCCATTCATCTTTAGCTCTCATTCGAATTTGATGATATCCACTTTGAAGATCAATCTTAGAAATGATAATAGCACCGTGGAGTTGTTCAAGAAGATCATCAAATCAAGGAATAGGATAATGGTACTTGATGGTTATCTTGTTTACCACTTGACTATCAATACACATACGGCACGACCCATCCTTCTTTGGCACAAGAAGAGCAGGGATCACACATGGAATCATGCTTTTTCTCACCATTCCTTTAGCCACAAGTTCATCCACTTGTCATTGAAGCTCTTCATGCTTTTTCAGGGCTCATTTGATGTGTTACCTTGTTTAAAATGGTGGCTCCCAAAACAAAATCAATACAATACTGAATTTCTCTTATGGGTGGAAGATCAAGCGGGATCTCTTTCAGAACAACATCCTTAAACTCTTGAAGAAGAGGTTCTACTTGAGAAGAGACATCATGGTGTTCTTCATTCTCTTATAACACCACAAGAGCATATGCCTCTGAGGATTCTTCCAAAGCCTTATCAACTTCAGATTTAGAGAGCAAATTATTTCCTTCCCCATTAGATGGTTTAGGAGTGCTCTTCATTTTAGAAGGACCCAAGGTGATTTTAACTCCATCTTTCTTAGAAGCATAAGTATTCTTGAATTCATCATGCTTAGGTTTTCTATCCAATTGCCATGGCCTCCCCAAGAAGCAAATGACAAGCATCCATGAGAACAATATCATACCACATTTCATCTTTATATATTTTTCCGATGGAAAATTGAACAAGACATAGCTCATCAACCCTTACCTCATTCCCTTTGTGAAGCCAAGAGAGCTTGTAAGGTTGTGGGTGCTTTTCCGTCTTGAGGCGCAACTTCTCCACCATGCAATTTCCTCCATTGATAATGACATCACACACCTTTCCATGAGAAGTGCATCAAGTATGAAAAATATTATTCTAAAGCCACATACCATCCTCACTAGGAGTAACATTCAAGACGCAACGAAGAATTAGAAACTCAACTTGATCTCCATAGATAACTTCATCTTTCTCCTCGGATGTTTCATTTGTACCAAGGGAATGTTCACATTGCTCTTCCTCAAGTTCTTCTTATACTAGATAGATGATCTTGTGATTTGGACATTTGGATGCAATATGTCCAAAACTTGGACATTTGAAATATCGGATAGAGTTACGGCACTTGGAACTTGACACTTCATCATTCTTAGGAGTCAACTTTCAAGAAATCACCCTAACATAGAAGTAGATGCTCTCTCGCCCTTAGAAAAGTCTTCTTTATTCCGATATCAAGAGGTATGACCATGAGCCTCTTTAAGTTGTCGATCTACCTTAAGTGCAAGTTGACAAACATCATTATCAGTCCAACAAGGTTGAAGTTGGATAACATTACTGATTTCATATCGAAGTCCACTAGGGTAACGGGCAATAGTTTGCTCCTCTCCTTCAGAAACATCACAAACCATCATGAGGTGATCAAATTCTGTGGTATGTTCTTCCACGGATAGCTCCTTTTGTTTGAAATTGTGGAATTGAAGGAAAGTATCTTGATGATAGTTTGGTAGTAAAAACTTCTTCAATTCTTGCCTCATCTTCTCCCACATTACGATACGGCTTCTTTCTTCATGCGCTCTTTGTTTCTTCAAGTGCTCCCACCAAATTGAAGCATTCTTTTTAAGTTTGATAGCAACTAGCTTCACCTTTTAATCATTCGAAATGTCTTTGTAGTCAAAGACTCTTTCTACAACATGCTTCTGATTGCATCTTCCCTCGAATTCAAGAATATCAACCTTTACATAGGAATCTTGCTCAATTCCATGAAACCTTCGATATTGACGTCGAGGAAGTTCTTCCTCACTTGAAGCATGACTTCGAGCACCCACAAAGGGGTTGATCTCCTCTTCATCAAAGGGACCATCTTCTGAATCATGACGCGACTCATCACATTCCAGATGTTCGAAGCATTGCAAATGCTCCTACAGTTGCTATACTTGTCTCCTTAAATCATCCACCTCCATGTCTCGTAGGTCTCTAGACACAACTTTTGGTCCACATCGATGATGACCAGCCACTGAACCAAAGCTCTGATATCAATTTGATGCTAAAGAAAGTGTAGAGAAGTAGGAGGTAACACAAGTGAGAACTAAATTGGATATATCGCTTGCCACTCGTAGGAATCCACCTAAGAGATAGGAGCATAACAAGAAATACTTCTTGTTCTCAAGCCGAGGGTTAAATGACTTATCACTCAAAATAAATCTACATTCTTATTTATCATAGCATGTTTATATAGACGAACTTGGAACAACCCTCCAAGTATGAGTAATTAATAAGACTCTTTGGGAAGACACATGACTCATAAATAAATACTCTAGAAACCTTATACACATTTACTAAACCTTGAAAATATAAGAAATAAATATTAGTGGGTGTAGCTATCCAAGACTTGCTTGATTTGATGAATGTGGACACCCTTCAAAACACGTGATTACCAAAGTATCGGTATGGTTACCGAAGTGTTGGTAACTATGCGATCGATAGAACCTTTCGTTGAACCGATATTGCCTCCGAATGCTCCGACATCAAACTTTCAGAGATATATGTAGAGAACTCCGTCGAATTGCTCGTCGAATAATTCCTTCCACAGAAGTGCCAACTTTATATTCAATTTGCTAATCTAGAACCCAGGGCTCTTTTAGAATATTAATTAGAAGACTATAATTCCCTCAATACTGTGCTTTTGGAATTAAATGGTTTAAATGGTAACTCACTTGTTGTATACGTACAAAATTCAGCCATTTACATCAAGAGGGACAAGTTTCATATATCACTTAGAAGTTTTTATGCACGTTTGACTATATATTGAAAATTTGATGCTATTTTCTCTCGTCTTCAAAGAAAATCTTTATAACCAATCCAATCAAGAGCATACGTAAGGCCACGAAAACAGTAGTTTGTGGCCTTTGGTCACATTTTTATGTTGCCTTTAATCTGACCAAAGGCGAGAAATTTCATGTTTTTCGTTGTAGATTCAAAAAGTCCCCTCTTTGATTGGATTAATAGCGAGTAGCTTAAGTTTTATTTAAGGTGAACAAACTTCATTTTTATCTCCTAAGGGTGTGGTAAAAGGTGACAAACTGGCTCACCCTAAGGTGACAAAATCCAATATAGAGTATTATTTCTAGTGCCACCGGATAGGATTGATTAGCTAATGTTTCCAAATTTAACGTTGATTCGTAGGAAACATATAAACCAATACCCATAATATAAAAATGGAACCTCCCTCAGTGAAGTAAATTGAAATTTGTCAGCTTTGGTTCATTATGTCGCCTTAACCTATTTTTCTTATAGCGCCTCTAGGCTTCACATTCTAATATGCATGGAGTAGCCTGTTTTGTTTTTAAGTTTGAAATTAATTTGATTTTCACTTTCTTTGAATTTTTTAGATGCTGTGGGTGTAAACTTTGGTTTTTTCCCTCTAAATCAATGCTCCTTTAAGGCCACTTTAGTGGGTTTAATCTCATGAATTTACAAAAAATGAAGAGAGAAAATGAAAGAAGAGAAACCAGTTCGATTTCTATTTCAAACTGAACTAAGCCCAAAAAAAAAAAAAATGGTTCAATTCAGTTCTTAACCACAACAACGTTTGATTTGGTTTCATTTTTCTTTAAATTGTATTTATACGATGTGGTTTGGTTTGACGTCAAAAACCTAAAAAATCATGCCATGCTTATCCCTACTCTTTACTATTTTCATGGGGCTTATAAAGTGCTCCGTGGGTTTTTAGATGACCGGATCTTTGCATTAATGGCTCTCGGATAATTAAAAAAGGCAGCCAACAAAAAAGAACCTTTTGATACTTCAATTTGGAAAACCACTTTTCAGCTCGATCTTCAAGGGCGGGAAATGTTTACCTAGGGCCTGTTTGGCAATTTGCCCAACAGTGCCAGATTCTGATTTTTTGTTCCCAGAATCAGTTTGGGACGAGAATCGCGTTTGGTAAATTTTTTGTTCCCGGGAACAATTTTGGACAAGATTTGAGAATAAAAAAAAATTTGATTCTCGTCCGAGAATCAGAAAAAAGAATCAAAACGGTAAAACCTTGTTCTTCTCTTTCATCATCTCGGTTGCCATTCGCCATCGCCCGCCGCCGTCCGCCGCCGTCCGCCGCCGCTTGCCGCCGCCCGCCGCCGCCGCCGGTCGCCGGTCCGCCGCCGGCCGCCGGTCCGGCGAGATCGCCGGAGGCTCGCCAGGCCAGGGCGAGGTCCGGCGAGCTCGCCGGAGGCAAGCCCAGCCACCGGCGAGGCTCGGCCTCGCCAGATCTGGCGAGGCCCAGCCTCGCCGGTGGCCAGGCCGGCCTCGCCCAGCACCGGCGAGGCTGACCTGGCCACCGAAGGGGCTGGGCAAGCCTCGCCGGTGGCCAGGCGAGCCTCGCCGGCAGCTGGGCAAGGCTCGGCCTCGCCAGATCGGGTGAGGTCGAGCCTCGCCGGTGGCTGGGCGAGCCTCGCCCAGCTGCCGGCGAGGCTCGCCTGGCCATCGGCGAGGCTCGCCCAGCCCCGCCGGTGGCCAAGCTGGCCTCGCCGAGGCTGGGCGAGGCCAGCCTGGCCACCGGCGAAGCCGAGCCTCGGCGGGGCTGGGCGAGCCTCGCCCAGCTGCCAGCGAGGCTCGGCCGACGAAGGCCGACCTCGCCGAGGGCTGGCGGCGCTCCGGTGAGCGTCGCCGGCCCTCGTCTGGCCGATCGCCGATCCGGTGACCGGCCAAATGAAGAAGAAGAAGAATAGGAAAAAAGGGGAAAAAAAGAAAAAAGAAAAAGAAAAAAAAGGAAAAAAAAGGAAAAAAAAAGAAAAAAGTAAAAAAATAAAGAAATTATTTAAAATTTATTTAAAAATCAAAAGAAATTATTTAAAATTTATTTAAAAATCAAAAGAAATTAATTTGGAACAGAATCAATTAATACGGTACCAAACGCAATTCTATTCCAGAATAAAAAATTTTGAACAGTTACCAAACACGTGTTTTTACTCAGAATCAGTTCCCGGGAACAGAATCAAAAAGAATCAGTTCTTATCAGAATCAGCTCCCGGGAACAGAATCGTTACCAAACGCGCCCCTAGCATCCACGTGATACACCTACCTAGCTGTTTCTTGTTTTAGCGGTCTTTGTTAACAAGTGAACCAAACTTAAGCATCATTTAGTATATTGGAGCATAAAACAAAGGGTCAGAGAGTTAAAGAAAGAGAGGACAAATAGTTTATCATGACTAAAAAATGTTTTTTTAAGATGAAAAAGTTGTTCATAATAGAGATGTGGAATAGGTGAGGATACAATGAGATAGTTGTTATAAGTTTTTTTAGCTGCACATTTAAAGAATCTAAGTTCTGTCATAAGATTCTAAAATGACATGAACTAAGCAAGGTTATAATCCCGAAAGCTCATGAATAAGCGGTAATTATTAGGTGAAAAAAATAAACATAAAATAAAGGACAGAATCCATGTCGCAAACAAGTTAAGGGTCTGTTTGGCAACGTGCCAAACAGTGCCAGATTCTGATTTTTTGTTCCCAGAATCAGTTTGGGACGAGAATCGCGTTTGGTAAAATTTTTGTTTCCGGGAACAAATTTATTCCTAGGGACAATTTTGGACAAGCTTTGAGAATAAAAAAAAAAAAAAATTTTGATTCTCTGTCTAAGAATCTGAAAAAGAATAAAAACGATGAAACCTCGCTCTTCCCTTTCATCATCCCGGTTCCCGTCCACCACCGCCCGCCGCCGCCGTCCGCTGCCTGCCGCCACCGTCGGTCCGCCGCCGGTCGCCGGAGGCAAGCCCAGCCACCAGCGAGGCTCGGCCTCGCCAGATCTGGCAAGGCCCAGCCTCGCCGGTGGCTAGGCCGGCCTCGCCCAGCCTCGGCGAGGCCGGCCTGGCCACCGGTGGGGCTGGGCGAGCCTCGCCGGTGGCCAAGTGAGCCTCGCCGGTGGTTGGGCGAGCCTCGCCCAGTTGCCGGTGAAGCTCGCCTGGCCACCAGCGAGGCTCGCCCAGCCCCATCGGTGGCCAAGCTGGCCTCGCCAAGGCTGGGTGAGGCCGGCCTGGCCACCGACGAGGCGGGGCTGGGCGAGCCTCGCCCAGCTACTAGCGAGGCTCAGCCGACGAAGGCCGACCTCGCCGAGGGCCAGGAATGCTCCGGTGAGCCAACGACCGGCCAAATGAAGAAGAAGAAGAATAGGAAAAAGAAGGAAAAAAAAAGAGAAAAAAGGAAAAAAGGAAAAAAAAAAGTAAAAAGGTAAAAAAATTATTTAAAAATTAAAAGAAATTAATTTGGAACAGAATCAATTAACACGGTATCAAACACAATTCTATTCTAAAATTAAAAATTTTGGATAGTTACCAAACAAGCTTTTTTACTCAGAATCAGTTCCCAAGAACAAAATAAAAAATAATCATTTCTAGTCAGAATCAGCACCCGGTAACAAAATCGTTACCAAACGTGTCCTAAGTATGTTATAAAAGTACATGGACAAAAATTCCCTGCCTAACCTAACCGAAAAGCCAAAAAAAAAAAAAAAACCTAAACCGAAAAGACCCAAAAATTTCAGGTCGGTTCAATTCGCATAATAAATAAAGGATTTCGGGTAATTCTTCGGCGTGGGTTTCAGTTTTTTTTTCTTCTCACTTTTGTTCCCAAGAATTCTCAAAGAGTACTATAATTCATCAAAACAGAATTTTTAAGGATTCAATCCAAAATTGGCAAAAATAAGATTGAAAATAAGAAACTTTACATGATCTTAGCTTAAGGACAATGAGATTAAAGAAAAAATCCAAGATACTCCCAAAATTAATCATTAGAGAAAATTTATCTGTTTCAAGGTACTCTGGCATTTCCAAGAGAGTGAAACCAAAGTCGAGAGCATTCTGACATCATACATCACCAAATAAATGAATACATAAAATGGAAGACAATCCTTTTCGCATTTTTATATAACTTGAAGAATCATGTGAAGATTTAACACTGCAAAAACATTTCAAGCCAACATTGATCCTTTTTGGAGAGTGAATGATAGAAAATTTGTCCACATCATGTTGGGGAGTTGATGTCACTGTCATTATCCATACGGATGGGTGAAGTACCAAGATTGATCCTGTTGGGAGAGCGAATGATCTGCAAACATTGACCTGGAGATATTTTAGTTGTCGTAAATATTCTCTTTACATAGTTGTAAGATTGTAATATTAAATAAGCTTTTGTTTTCATCATATTTTGATTTCCTTACAATTTTATTGTAGAATCCCATTCATCAAGGGATTTCGTGGTGTATATTTATTTGCTACAATTGTTGCTCATGCTAACATATAATATCATTTTCCTCATTGTTAAAGTGGGATAAATCGTGTGGAGAAAATAAAAGATCGTTTTTCACTATTTTTTGGGGAATCATACTAACATACAAAGGAGAAAAAAATCCTCGAAAGCCCGAGCCGGTCTGAACCGACCTGACAAATTGGGGTGTATGTGGTTTCCGGTGGGGTCGGGTCTGGCGTGCTTTCATTTAAGGTCGGGTTCGAACTATTGACGCCCCTACGTCCGTGGATATAAATATCACTTAGATTGTTCAATAGAACGAAAAAAGACAATAATAGAGAGAAACAAAGATAAAGACAGGACGTGGCTGCTTTTGAGAGAATGTAGCTGCCACTTTTGGGCTATGTGCGCCAGGTAATTTGAGGCATGCCCGACGAGACCAATACAATGCCAAGCTGCTTCCAGAATGTTACGGAATTGGGGCCCAACCTCACCACTGTCGCCTTTGAATCCCCACACAAAACCTAAGAGCCACAGCCGATCGACGTCGCCCTGCACCTCCAGAACGTCATCCGCCCTCTGCCATTCGTTGTCGCGGTCCCCGACCTCGGTGGAATCGACTGAAGCTAGGCACGAGTTTGGAGTCGCTATTCTCAACCTTCGCCGCCGGCAATGTCCGCGGCTTGAGGCCGCCAAGCCAGTCACCGATGGCATTTGTGGGTGAGTGGAGAGCTCTGTGCCCATGACCTGAGCATTGACTATTGTCGGCATCTACTTCGGTTCTACTTCGGTTTCTTATGACATCCCCTTTTTTTTTTTTTTTAACTTGCTTGTTCTAACAAATGCGCTGATGTTACGACGTTTGGAGTAAATCCTAGTAGATGATGGTCTGAGCGGAGTAGATAGGTGCGGGGAGCCTAAACCATTTTGATTAAGCTTAGGTTCTTGTAATGTTTTGAGTCATCAAATGTTTTTAGAGGCAAGGCTGGTATATTCTGGAGATCTTCAGCGAGTTACAGGAGTGGGGAGGTTGAAGAATGAAGATGAAGATAATAAGACAAAATGGAAAAGGACAAAAAAAAAAGAGAAAAGAATTAAAAGAAAGTAAAAAGGGGGAGAAAAAAATGAAAAGTGCGCATGGGTGTTCTGTTATGGGCTGGGCTCATTTCAAATGTGGGCCAAAAAAAAGCGTTAAAAAAATAAAAAAATTTACGGGCTTTTATAATTAATTCCGAGCGGCCTTTTAGGGTAAATGTTTTTGGTCTAACCCGATACAATAGGGTTCGGGTCTGTTTAGTTGGGTCAGGTCTCTTGACCCGGTCCGTATCCCTTTTTTATCAGCAATAAATAAATATTAAACAGAACAAAACATCAGTTAAAAAATTGAAACCAATAAATAATATTAATTAATTAATCAAAAATTAAAATAAATTCAAAAAATATTTAAAAAAAGGTTTTCGAAAAATCCCAAAAAAATTCTTAAAAAAATTAAAATTAACATTCATAAAAAAAAGTTCAAATCAATCCTTTAGGTTAATTTCTTATAAAAAGTGGAAGTCTTTCAGTTTAGAATTATGCTAAAGGTTAACCAAACCCTTAGGGCTCTATGTTAGGGTTTCAATTGTCCTTAGAGACAAATGCCCTAGAGACAAATGCCCTTGATTGTGCAATATTGATACATTTATTATGACTTCCTCTTAGCTTAGTTAGGAATTAATCTTAATTGTTAAATGCTTCTTTTCCTTGCAATTTATTCGATGCTCTTCCCCATTATTTTTTTGTTACTTTAATGATTGTGATGATTATCTTACACGTTAGTCGGATAGGTCTAAAATTAATTCAAACCGCTTGACAAAAAATCTTCTTTTTTTTTTTTTTTTCAAAATGAACAAGACTAGGTATCGAAAGGACACTAATTGTTTAATTAGTGTAATCAAGTCTCGAAACCTAAATTTTCTAATTACATAGGAAGTGAGGTATACTCCTATACTTCACTTGGTTTATAGCCGACCCCATAGGCTAATGGTGACTCATTCTTTATAAAATTTGCATACTCTCAATTTGAACATCCGATGTGTGTGAGGTATGGGCTTGGTAGAGCCCATGTCTGATCATAGATTGTAGGTTCGTTGTCACGACCTAAATTTCGGGTGAACCACCTAAAATTAGGTTAATAGATTACTAAGTCTAACTTAGCTCGGGCTCTCCCGAGCCCATACCAATTCATGACTTAGGTTCAAATATCTAGCATGTAAAAGGGAGTTGTCACTAATCAATTTATGGTAGGTCGATTAGACACTTAAGTAAAATAATGGGATAATTATTTTACTCCTATGAACCAGAGATTTTAAAGTACAGGGACTTGATTACGTTAGATTTCTCTAACGTCCTTTTAGTATCTTCCTCTTTTATTTTGAAAAATGTTTGGCAAGCAGCTTAAATTAATTTCAATTCACTTCCCTAACATGTGAAGCAATCATGCAGGTATGCAAACCATCAATTTAACACCTAAGAAAACAATGAATAAATTGCGGAACTTACCTCAAAACAACAAAAGCATCTGCGTTGTTAGTTCAAGATTCACATCAACAATCCTAAATATGATTTCTAATTAACACGCAATCACTCAATTTTTATTTTCACTTTATTTAATGATAATCTAATCTATATGCAATGCAATGTTACTAATCTAACATGAAATGATATGGCATGGCGATATAACATAAACTATATGACATGAATAAAGTAATTTTTAAAGAAATGCAATAATTAAATATGCAATCTAAATAAACCAAATGACCTAATTCTAATGATGGGCAATTTCTAATTAAATGAACCTAACGACAATCGCTAAATGACGTGCATTTCATGAACTTAATTCTATATGACATGTACATAACTAAAGAGGGGGTAATCGAAACAAGAGGAATTGGGACTACAAAATAGCTTGCAGATGTCTTCACCAAACCCCTATGTCAGAGACAACACGGATATCTACTAAGCAAGCTAAGGACGCATTTGGCAACGATTTTGTTCGCGAGAACTGATTCTGATAAGAAATGATTATTTTTTATTTTGTTCCCAGAAATTGATTCTGAGTAAAAACATGCATTTGGTAACTATCTAAATTTTTTTTTTTATCCTGGAATAGAATTGCGTTTGATATCGTGTTTATTGATTCTATTCCAAATCAATTTCTTTTAATTTTTAAATAATTTATTTTACTTTTTTCCTCTCTCTTTTTTTTTTTTTTTCTCTTTTTCCCCTTTACTCCTATTTTTCTTCTTCTTCATGTGGCCAATCACCGATTAGGCAATGTTCACTGGAGCGTCGCCAGCCCTTGGCGAGGCCGGCAGCTGGGTGAGGCTTGCCCAGCCTCACTGAGGCTTGGCCTTGCCAAATCTGGTGAGGCCGAGCCTTGCCGATGGCCAAGCTGACCTCGCCAGGACTAGGCGAGGCTGGCCTGGCCACTGGCGAGGCTGGGCAAGCCTTGCCCAGCTACTGGTGAGGCTCACCTGGCCACCGGCGAGGCTCGCCCAGCTCCACTGATGGCTAGGTTGGCCTCGTCGAGGCTGGGTAAGGTCGACTTGGCCATCAGCGAGGCTCAGCCTTGCTAGATCTAATGAGGCCGAGCCTTGTCGGTGGCTGGGCTTGCCTTTGGCGAGCTCGCCCGATTGCCGGACCGGCGGACGGCGACCGGTGACGAACAGCGGTGGGCAGTGGTGGACAGCAATCGCGGGATGACGAAAGGGAAGAAGGAGACTTTCACTGTTTTGATTCTTTTTTTTTTATTATTATTATTCTTAGATGGAGAATCACATTTTTTTTTTTATTCTCAATTCTCTTCTCAATTCGTTCCCGGGAACAAAAATTTTACCAAACGCGATTCTCGCCCTAAATTGATTCTGGAAACAAAAAATCAGAATCAGACACTGTTTAGATGGTTATCAAGCAGTGCCTAAGTGTCTTGGACATCTATAAGCCACCAGCTTGAGGGGGAGTGTTGAAAGATATGCAATCATATGCAATATTCTTTAGGATTTAGATTGATATGCTAGATCAATTAATATCAATCTAATATCGGAATTGATTTTGTAACATTCTTTATTTCCTTTTTCTTGTACATGCCTAGTGCTATCATTGTAGAGCATTGTACATCATTTGTATACAGAATAGAATATACAAAATATTTCCTACGTTTTTCCTTGTTCTTCCTTGCTTTCTTTCAGTCTTCGTGCCGAGATTGGTGAAAAGTTCGAATGTCCCCACAGGTTTTGTGACTTGTCAAAAGCCAGTCCCCTTGATTTTCCCCAAAACGGAGTAATATCGGAAAGCTTCACGGTTCTCTTCTTCTTCCCAGAAGAGCTCTCACCTTGGGCCGCTCCGCCTACAAGGTTATCCCGATGGACTAACATGATTAAGTACTTTATTTTTATGTATCGCTGCCTGCATGTCCAATACCTTCCTAATTCCTTTTCATTTTTTTTATTATTTTCCAAGAGAACGGAATACCCCATTATTGTCTTACGACCAAAGGTCATCGAGGTCTGCAATGACTTCCGATGTAGCTATTTAAATTTGTACTAAGGTCCAAGTATAGGAATGATGATAAGGGGAGAGAATTGGGGGGGGGGGGGGGGGGGGGGCGTGGGAAGCCACAGAGAGAGGGGAAAGCCGTGTCCGATAGTGCAGTTTCGAGTGATCGCCGGTTGAATACGACAAATGAGAGTGGTCCGGGGGCGACAAATGAATTTCAGTACCATGGCTTTCTTGATTACGCATATGATATGATTTGATAGACAATGAAAGAAATTGAGGTTGGTCTCGCGGATGTGTGAGGGGTCGCGAGCGTCAGCGAGATTATTTTGCTTTGAAAAATAAATCGGTACAACATTTATGGGCTAGTTCTCTTCGTCTATAAATCACTTGCACTTGCAAGGGATTCATCAATCTAGCAAATCATAAATTCTTGCTTCATCGTCTCCCTCTCTCTCCTTCTCATTCTCCTTCTTTGTCAACATTTTCAATACTCAATTCATTTTGGATTTGCTACTAATCTATTATGAGTTGATTAGAAACCTACGTCGATGAACATTTTACTTTGCAAACCAGAGTTTTTATGGATACAAGATTTGATTACACTAGATAAATATAATGCACTTTTAATACATTTTCTCTTTATTTAAAAAATATTTTTACAAGCAATCTTGATTGATTTAAATCTTTAGCCACTAACATGTGATGAGTGATCATGCGAATGTGCAAACAGAAATTTCGCACTTAATAATTAAGTCTATAAATTAACTTGACCCTAAAATGGTTTCCTAATATAATCAAACAACGGATACGTATGCCGACTTAGCTTCTTAGTCATCTACGCGAAGGAACCAAAAAGAGTGCAACTCGCCTTATTGATTTAGTCAATGACCACGTAAGATGGCAAAAGCTGTCTTCCATCCTTACTTTCGATCTTATCTCGTCCCTACTATCCCTTCCCTCTGTCTCCATGACCACTGAAGGCCTAATGTCGCTTTGCGCCCCGTCAAAACAACCCTCCCTCTGTAGTCAAACATCCCTCCACATTTCTTCGTCCGAACATCGCTATGTAGTCAAACGACAGAGGGATCAACATTTTCAGTATTCATGGGGACTGAGGGATCATTTCTCTTTTGCCCCACAGCACGGAAACCTCACCGTATATGGTAGATTTGTGCTTCATCTGAGTTAGTTATTTGTAAACATTGTGGATTTAGTTGTAACTTAAGTGTGTGAAATATCTGAGTGTGTGAGGTCCTCGCCGGATCAAACGGTGTTAATCTCTAGCATTTTTCTATTGTTTCTCGTTTAAAATTCTTTGGTGATTTTATTTTCTCGCATTGATTTAATTTCAAGATCCAATAGTGCTCCACATTGATTTCAAAACGAACGGCACGTGGTTTGTGTTTTAATGTAGGACTCGTTGTTTTCGTTGTTTCTTAATATCGCAATTGATTCAATTTACTATACTAATTATAAGTAATAATTGTTTTCTTCTATCATGTAGCCTCCACTAGCACATGTAAACTAGGGATGGTACCTGATATAGACACTTACCAAAACAAAATTTGAGCAATTTTATGATCGCATACTTTTTATGGGAAAATATGATCAAGATTAGATCCAACAGTGCAATCGAAACTTTGGAGGATGAAATATCATCATGATCGGCGCTGACCGATCAAATAACAGTATACGCATCCAGGGTGGATCAAGATGGCCCTCATTTTATCATTGATATTTGCAACTCTTACCCAAAAAGGAAAGGAAATTTTAGAAATTTTAAAAATATAAAAATAAAAGAAAAAGAAGAAAGAAGAGAAAAGGGAAAAGAAGTCGCCAAGGGCATCTGAAGGGAAAAGAAATCGCCAAGGCATCTGAATCTGAAGGGAAAAGAGATCGCAAGGGCATCTTGGCATTCTTCCTCCACTAAATTATGTTCTTCTTTATTTAATACAGGCTTTTGCATGCTTTTGCATGTTTTCTTCCACTAAATTTGAGTTTGAATGAAGGCCGATTTGTTTGGGGTGGCTCTAGAAGGTCTATACCTAAACCTAAATTTGATAATCATGGAATTAAAGGACTTTCACGATCGGAGAAATTAGTCGATTTCCATTTAAAAAATAAAAAATAAAAAACAGAAACCTTACAACGTAAGAAAATGGCATTTTTTTTGTTCGCAATTTATATCATCCATTTATTTCAATGTTTGCTGCCGGCGAAATGTCATCATCTGTCTGTTTAGGTGCCGCGAATATGATAGCAGTGTCTTTTTTTCGAAATGAGCAGTGGAAGCATGTCGAATAATGTCGAACAACAGCTGAAGGATTCGGTCTTATTGGAGAACTGCAAGCAACACGGTTGGTGCGGCTAAAGTTGTGACGACCGCCGTAGATACTAAGTTTAGAATTGAGATGGAAAGGAGAGGGATGTAATTTTCACGCCCCAAGTTTGACTTGTCAATGACCTCGATGCGTCAAGCTGTCTTCCATCTGTCCGAACTCGTCCCTTTCAGTCCCCCTCAGCGACCTTAACACGATTGAAATTTTTCAATTTTTCAGTATCGTGAAAGAGACAATTGGCATGTTTCTTGACTGTAAGTCAAAAGAATCTTGCGAATGTTCCCGATAGCTTTTCGCACATGACTAATCTCGGAAAGCTTCACGCTGCTCCTTTTCCCCATAAATAAGAAAGGGAAGGAGACGACATGTAGGCCCAAACGATTCTTCAACCTATTAACAATGAATTCTTGCTCCACCCTCTCCCTCTTTCTCTCCTCCTCATCCTTCTTCTTCTTTTTCATCCAAATTTTCAGTACTGAAGCTGCACCCGAATATCTGTTTCATGATTGCCCAAACGCCACCCTCTTCACTCCCAACTCCACCTACCAGTCAAACCTCGACGCCCTCCTGTTGACACCTAAATTTTGACTAATCATTTAGTAATTAATTGCATAAAAATTTAGGGATTAATCTTTAACCCCTAAGAAAAAATATTAAAATTGCATCTCATGTAGTCGCATTTGCATCGGTACTAAGAGGACAACAAGAAGCAAGGGCTCGCGGTCGATTGCATACACAAACTCGGTGGAGTGCGGATTCGGGAGAAATCTTCAAAGAAGCAAAAGCAGCTCACAACATATTATATAATATGCCCATATTGTATTATTATAATATATCCATAATATTATACAATATGTCAGTTTTAGTAACACCAAGAAGAAACCTCCTCATTAATGCATCGCCATGCACGCACGAAATGGGACAGGCGCTTGCCTTGCTGAAGAACAGGGGGGGAAAAATAAAAGTCATTTCGGAGGTCTGTGAGGGGAGCGAAAAAGAAAAAAACTTTCATCGTGAAGGGCTGGTCTCATTTTCTCTTTCGGTCAGATGAGTGAACGAAAGGAGTGTGTCAGAGAAAAATAAAAAAAGAATGTAAAGTCAGGGGGGAGAACGAAAGTTCACTGGAAGAGGTCTGTGAAAAAAATGGTGGAGGGCTTCTCCTTCGTTCACGCAAGCGGAGAGAAAGGTGGGGAGATTAAAAGATAGGGGTTTGTCAGAGAAAGAAAAAAAAAGAAACAAATCAGGTACAAGAGCTAAACAAAAACAGAAAAAGTACTCTGAGGAAAAGAGAGAGAGAACCTGCAGAGAGAAAAGAAAAGTGAAGTCAGAGAAGGCAACAAGAAAGAGAAAAGAACGTGAAAGGAAAATAATAAAAAAAAAAAAAAAGAGAAGGGTTGTCTTCTTAAAGGAGGAGACGTGCGGCTGCAGGGGGGAGGAAAAAAAGGAGCGCCCACTGTTCTTCTTCTTCGCTGGACTTTCCTCCGGGTTCGACTGCCCGCGTCCGTGCCCACGCGGCCGCGCTCGCACCGCCGCATCTCACCCTCCGCCGCGCGCCCAGCCGCACCACCAGTCACCGCAACTCCGCCGGCCCGAGTGCTTGCACCACCATTCGTCACGCCTCGCCTGCATCCCGCGCCTTCGACACCGCACCACCGACCTTCCGCGCTGCTCCCTCCGCCTGAGATCCAGCCACGACGCCGCGCCGCCGCACCCCTGCGCCGTCGCCACCCCTCGCCAATTCGCGTGCTCCGCTTCATCTCCGATCCGCGCTGGTTCGTGACGCCGGAGCCACTCCTCACCCGCCGCCACTACAACTCGCGAGATCCGGACGCCGTCACTGCTGCAGCCCTCAGCCCGAGCTCCACCCTGCTCGCCACGCCTGCAACCCGCATCTCCGCTTGTCCTTGCAACGCCCATCGACAAAGCTCCGAGCCTCCCCGCCATTGCTCCGAGCTGACCCTTGCTGCCCTAGCTTCCGCGCCGCGCACTACCACACCCGCACCTCCGCGCCGCGCTTCCATCGCCCGCGAACTCACGCTTCCGCCAGCATCAGCCCCGTCTGAAAAAAAACCGCGGAGCCGCCTACCACCGCAGCGCCCAGCCTCGCCGGCGGCCCGCGTCGGTTCGCCCATCGACCTCTGCCCGCTACTACAGCCGACCACCGCTCGTAGACCCGACGACACCTCCGCCCGCGCCGCACCGCCGGTCACCCCCGTGCGAACACCGCCCCGCCTCCGCCTCTGCTCCTCCACGCTCCCACCGGCGACCCAGCGTCCAGAGCCCACGCCGACGCTGCCCGGAACTGAAGATCACCACCCGCGACCTACTGCTGCTGCCGCCGGTCCGCCGCTCCTCGCCGATTCGCCTGTGGCCGGTCCCCGCCGGAGCGCCGCCTTCGGTGACCCACGAGCAAGCCGTGCGTGGGAAAGGAAAAGAAGAAAACAAAGAAAAAAAAGAAAAAAAGCAAAAGGGGAGGACTAGGTAGTTTTTTTATTATTATTATTTTATCCTCTTTTTTATAGTTTATAGTTTGTTTTTATATAGTTTCTTAGTGTGATTATTCATTAATGCATGATTGAAATTCCAATTGAAATAACCCCTCAAATTAGGGATTAGGAGTCCGATTTTCGCGTCCGAAATCCGACTCACGATCTCTTACAAAGATCGACAATCCAATCTCATGCCCGAGATTTGATTCACGATTTAATTTAAAATTGACCAATTCGATCTCATGCGCGAGATATGATTCGTCAATTTTGGGTATTAATCTTATCTTGATTGGATTGGATATTGGGTTATTTGAATTAACTTTTGTTTTTTGCATAAAAAAAATTCAAAAAAAATGCAAGTTAGATTAGGGTTAGGGCTAGCGTATTTAGTTATTTCGTTTGTTAAAAAAAAATCCAAAAAAAAAAATGCATTCAAGATATTAGTTTTTTTAAGAATTGCACGTGTCATTTTAGAATAGGATTTTTGATTTTAAATTTTTACAACAGAAAAATCCCAAGAAAAATTAGTTAATTTAGGATGCTAGTTTTTTTGTAGGTTGCATAATAGGTTTTTTTAAAATGCATGCTTTAGAAGAGATAACGTGTCCCTTTAATTTTCACTCTAGTGGTTTTTTTTTAGTGTTTTTTAATTACGAATTTCCATAAAAATTCATCATGCATTTTAGAATAGAATTACATGTCTCATTTTAAGATTAGATCAATTTGCATCTTAGGTTAGAAATTGCTAGATTAAAATAACGTCTTAGTTTAAATTAGGATTTAGCATGACTTAATCGTAAGTTTAAATTGGATGGAATTTTACTTTAGCTAGGTAATATTTGCATTTGTCTTAATTTCGAATATCATGAAAAATACAAAATTTGTCTTTAGATAAATTAGTTTCAATTTTTCGGATAAATTGCATTTTTAGGAATAGAAATATTATGTGCACGTCATGTAGAATTAGGCTCATTTAATTAAAAATTGCCCGTCATTACAATTAGGTCATTTTGATTTGCATATTTAATTGTTGCATGTTCATTAAGAAAACACAAAAAAAAAATAATAATAATATTTTACTCATGTCATGTAGTTTAGAACACATTGTCATGCCATTCCATGCTAGATTAGTAGCATGCATTGCATATTAATAAGTGAAAACCAAAAAAAAAAAAAATGGGAAATTGCCTGTTAATTAGAAATCACATCTAGGTCTGTTGATGTGGATTCTGATTTAACAATGCAGACGCTTTCGTTGCTACGAGGTAGGTCCTGCAATTTATTCATGGCTTTCTTGGGTGTTAAATTGGTGGTTTGCGCACCCGCATGATCATCTCACATGTTAGGAAGATAAATTAAAATCAATTCAAGCTGCCTGCAAAAACATTTTTGGAAATAAAAGAATGGTACCGAAAGGACATTAGAGAAATCTAGTGTAACCAAGTCCCCGAACTCATTTAATCTCTGGTTCGTAGGAGTGACGTAATTCTCCCATTACTTTACTTGGGTTTCTAATCGACCCACCAAAAATAGATTAGTGGCGACTCCGAATTGAAAATCAATTGCGTGTTAAGAACTTAAACCCTAAGTTGCGAATTGGTATGGGCTTGGGAGAGCTCGAGTTAGGTCTAGGCTTAACAATCCATTAGCCGAACCCTTAGGTGGTCCAAACCCGCTTCGGGGAGGTCGCGACACCTCCTCTCTTCCCTCTCGTCTGCGGCAGCCAGCAACAGCACCGATGGCTTTGCCAATGCCACCGCTGGCCAAAACCCTCTTGACTGGCCCTATGGGCTCTTCCTCTGCCGTGGCAACGCCTTCACCGCCGCGTGTAGTGACTGCGTGGCCGCTGGAAAACAGGATATCCTACAGAGATGCCCCAACCGGCAAGTCTCTGCAATCTGGTACGACCAGTGCATGTTGCGGTACTCGAACCGGTCCATCTTCTCGGCCATGAAGCAATCGCTGAATAGGAGCTTCTACAGCCCCGGGAACGTCACCAAACCAACCCGGTTCATGCAGCTCCTAGGAGAAACCATGAATGACGTTGCCACGAGGGCTTCAGCTGGTGAGTCGGGGAAGAAGGTCGCTATGGCGGAGGTGAAGATCACGAGCTTGTAGAAGCTGTACAGACTTGCACAGTGCCCGCCGGACCTGACGGCATCAGACTGTCGCTCGTACCTCCAGTTCTTGATGGCTAATCTGCCTCGGGGGAAGCAGGGGTGGATATCGCTCACTCCGAGCTGCAACATGGGGTACGAGCTCCACCCCTTTTACGACACCGCAGCCTAGGGGGCGCCGATGCCTCCGCCTCCTGATGCGGTGACCGGACCTACAGGTACAGGTTGGTTTGCATTGCTTCTCTTCCTCCCTCCTCACTCTCCTTTTTTATTAGATCGAGGACGTGGATTTTAGTCCAGTGTGCCAAAAATCTATGGGTTTTGCTAAGAAAACGGCACCGTTATTCTCCGAGAATGATGGTGCCTTGTGGACCACAAATAACAACCAGCAAATAAGAGTCTGTTTGGTACGTTTCTATTTTGAGAAACAATTTCTTTTCAAAAATAGTTTTTCTATTCTTGACCCTCAAAACAATTTCTTAATAAAATAATGTGTTTAGTAACTACACAAAATTTCTATTTTCAGAATGAAAAAAAGAATAAAAATGCGTTTGATATGATTCATAATATATAATTTCTTTTAAATTTTTTCTTATTCTTCTTTATTGCCGCCACCGCCGACCGTCGCTGACCATTGCCGTTAGCCACTGATGACCGCTGACAACAGACCACGGCGATTGGTGCAGCAAGCGGCGGTCCGTCGTTAGTGGTCATCAGTGGTTGGCAGCAACGAACAATGACGGTGGTGGTCGGCAACGGTCATCAGCAGGCGGCGGCGATGGTCATCGGCACTAGTCAATCGATTGGCCAACCAATGGGCGGCGGCATCAACTGTCATCAACGATGGGTGCGGCAGCTGATGATGATGGCAGGCGGCAATGGTGACGGTGGGCGGCGGTAGTAATGGCGATTGACTGTCGGCTAGCTGACGAGCAGTGGCCTCAATGGTCATCGGCGGTGGGTTGTGGCAAGCAGCGGCGGCGGCAATAGTAATGGCGGCCAACCGGCGGTCAATTGGTGGGCGAGTAATAGGAGGCGGTCGGGTTGATGAGTGGCGGGTGGTGAGTAATGGTGGTTGGTGACGACGGCTGGCCGACAATTGATCAGTAGGCATGCAACTGGAGGAGGTCGGCTGATGGGCGGCGGGCAGTGGCAGTCGGTGACAGCGGCCGGCTAGCGACGGTGGCCGGACAATAGGGGTAATGCGAAGGGAAGGGGCAACAAGGAAGAAGAAAAGAAAAAATAACTTATTTCTAAAAATTGTTCCCGGGAACAAGAAACTACTTTTTTTTACTTCTTGTTTTTGTTCTAAATCTATTCTTCAGCCACTTTTCTATTTCGGAGAAATAGAAAAATCAATTGATGTTACCAAACAAATTTCTGTTTTTTTTTTTTTTTTGTTCCGAGAAACAAAAGAATAGAAATTTGGAGGAATAGAAACGTTACCAAATAGTGCCTAAATTTGGAAAAAAAAATCACGACAGAAAATTCTCATATATTGAATAACAATTATTTTTTCCCATAAAGAGGATGAAAATTCTTGCTTAGCCCATTAATACTTTGCATAACTACTTAAATACAAAATTCGCTAATTCTAAACATAATAAAAGTCAAATTAGCAATCCACACAGGCATTTTAACTTAATTTAATGAGATTTCAAAGAATTACCAAATAAGTGAAAAATTTGAAAGCTAGCTAGCATGGTAAAAAAAGTGGGGTTATACAAAAGAAAAAACATTTAGGTAAAAAAAATTAATCAAAAAATTCAATATAGTTAAATTTTTAATATAAAATTCATTTTTAGTTAGTCAAAAGATGATCCTGATTTCGATTATTGAGTTAACTTTGCATAACTTGGTCCGCTATGGCTTTAAGCTATGTAAATTAGGTGTTCAACTCTTTATTTTGACAATTGTATTTATTTTGTATATTGATGAATATTTTCATTTAAGATTGCAAGTGTGAAAAATGTTTAATCATAGAGGTGTTGTTAATAGATATCCAACATTTATTTTGTCTTATAATAAAAAATGTTTAAACCCTTCTTTCTAAATTCTATGTAAAGATATTTTATGTTGATGAAGTTTTTAATAAGTACCTTTTTCTTTTCTTTTTTTAATAAGCTAATTTATTTTATTTATTGAATTCCACTTGGTGGTCTCGTCAAAAAAAAAAAAAGAATTCCACTTGGTGGGACCCACCAAATGGGATCCACAGTTCTCTCAAGGAATTGGGTTTCCTTGAGAAAATTTGTGGTTCGGTTAGCACTTACTTTCAAGGAGTAATGGTGCCGTCACCTTCTCATTTCCCAAAATATATACTCAGATTCAGCTAACCTCTACAAAAGAAGTATCTCTCTAACTAGGGCTTTTGGATTAAATTCTTTCGATTAAATATCGTATACACCGTTAGTATAAAAAAATGTTTTTATTTTACATTAGTTGCTTTACATATCGTTGATTTGAGAGACTAGGTAGTTATGACTCTCAAATTAAAGATGGATAAGGCCGATTATGTATAATTTTCATTACGTTGATTATACAAGCTTTATTTTTTTCTTAATTTTTCTGACAATAATAACCTGTGAAGTTTTTGTGATCCGTCACCGTGAAATGAACAAGCAGATAATCGCGGAAATTATGACGAATATGGTGAATTTTGATTTCGAGCATTTATTCTGTGGTATTCAAGCGGGTGAGTGAGATTTGTTGGAGTAATCGAGGAGCTTTTTTCAGAGAGTCTTGGCAAATTTTCCATGTCGCTCCGAAGAAAATGGTCTTGCTTCTGTACGTGTTTGTCTTTAATTTACTGCTCTCTATTTCAAGCATAATAACTTTTAGAGTTAAACCTATGGTCTTTTTCCTTAACTGTTTTCAATTAATTTTAGATCAAGATCTTGATTCAGGACGCAATCGATGATTCCTATCCACTGGGTTAGTCATAGAGCATCAACTATTAGTATTTATATTATTTTTCTTCAAAGAAAAAGACGTGATTGGTTGAAGGAAGATATGAGGTGACTCCGGTTTTATGCCGCAACATTTTGTTAAAAGATTAGCTTTTTAATCGATTGATGGCTAATCACCATAAACAAAATCGGTGTACTCTCTCATAGGAATTTAGGAGAAGAATTGGATTTTTGCATGATGGACAGATCGAGGAGTCCAGCTTAATGGGATTTGAATTTTTTCCTAACTCTCCTCTTTCAATTTTGAATCAAGATGTTGATTTAGGGGCATTAATTACCGTAAATATTTATTTTATTTTACAAAAGAAAAAGATATAGATTACATTTTTCAGGTCTTAGAGTGTTTGTTGGCCCTGTCCTTTTTTTTTTTTTTTTTCATTTTGATTTTGTTGTCTTCTCGTAATTATTTTCAAAACAATCATCGAGTATCTGCATTAACAATATTATTGACAAATACCGAATTTTAAGAGAAATTAATACTTCATCCACGTCTCCCGTCCTGTCAAGTCAAGACTTGATAGGTGAATAATATTTTTAGGGTGGATTAATAATACCGAGACATGGCAATAGATGATTTACATAACAATTGTTTAAGGGTCGATTTTAATTGATTAATGGTTGCTCCCCTATATATTTATAAATTACAGCTTCATTTCTTCAGGACAGTTGCTCTTCAAGCGTACTCCTTCTGTTTTATTCTATATTTTACATTTGCTCTAGCCTATGGTAGCAATTCCAGTTTCTAAAAAGCTCATACAATCATAAACACAGAGCGATACTATACAGATGGTTTGCACGTATGTAGGCAAAAGCAATAAATTTAGGGTAATAATGATCACCGTCACCGTTCCTGTTAGCGAAGGCGTGTTGCTTCTCTCCCTTGCTTGCTGTTTCTGCCGGAGGAAAGCGACCAAGATGGACGCGGTCATCCAAGGAGACCAAAGCGGTACGAAATATGTACCTGTGCCGTATACTTGGAGAGAATGATGAAACCGTATGTCTGTGGATGTACTATGCTACACTTTTGGTGAAATGACCATCTCGTATTTGTTTCGTTGTGTAGGCCAAATTCATATGACAGCCAAGCCCTCGCGGTACGATTTTGCCACCTTACGAGCTGCCACAGAAGATTTCTCTCCTCAAAATAAATTGGGCGAGGGTGGATTTGGTAAAGTTTTCAAGGTGCTGTTTGTTATTATACTCGAAAGATCTCTAGTGCATCTTTGATTTTGGAGAGTTGTTATCAGAAGCTATTCATGGTATGAAGACATCAAAATACTAATCTTTCAGGGTACGCTTTCTGATGGACAACGAATAGCCGTGAAGAGACTATCTTGAGGCTCAAAACAAGGTGCCAAAGAATTTGAGAATGAAGTCACACTGCTGCCGAAGCTTCAACATCGAAACCTCGTGCAACTACTCGGGTACTGCTTGGAGGGTGAAGAAAAACTGCTTGTCTATGAGTTTATGCCGAATGGAAGTCTCGACAACTTTTTATTTGGTACGTCACAGTTCAATATATTCCTAAGCTATTGCTTTCCATGTCAAGGCAAATATGTGATTAGCCTTGGCTCATGTTGAATATTTCACTATCTTTTGGAACCTAAAGTTAGTTCCTTGCTTGAGATCCATTTAAGAGCATTTATCAATTGAAGGTACTCACATCTCGATTATGCATATGTGCAGATCGCGAAAGGAGCAAGCAATTAAATTGGCTGACGCGTGGAATTGCTAGAGGAATGCTCTATCTACATGAGGACTCTCAACTTCGGATCATCCATCGTGGTCTAAAAGCAAGCAATATCTTGTTGGATAGTGAAATGAACCCGAAGATTTCAGATATTGGCATTGCAAGGATTTTCCAAGTTGATCAATCACAGGCAAACGCAAGTGAAGTTGTGGGAACTTGGCAGGTATTGTCATGCCTTGCTCTCAACTTTTTTATGCTTATGTATGCTTATATTGCTGACGTGTCACGGGCTGCAGTGGTTACATTGCACATGAGTATGCAACACACGGTCAACTCTCCGTGAAGTCCGATGTCTATAGTTTCAGTATCCTACTTCTCGAGCTTGTTATCGGCAAGAGGAATAGTGTTATCTATGAACAAGACGGGGGCGAAGATATTGCTATCTATGTAAGTTGCATAAATCGACTCTATAACTCAAATGAAAATTGGTAAACTAAGCAAATTTGACATTGAGAAATCCTTTTCAATGTATTGTTTCCAGGCCTCGAAAAATTGGAGTGGCGGTACGCCGTTGGCAGTGTTGGATCCTGCCATCGGAGAGATGTATTCAGAGGACAAAGTTCGTAGATGCCTCAACATTGGTTTGGCGTTCGCTCAGAAAGATCCAAATCTTAGACCCACGATGGCGGACATAGTCCGTGAGTTGGGCAGCCGTCCTGTTACTCTTGAACTACCCCCACAACCGGTCTTCTTCCTCAGCGAGACAGAGATGGAGGTCGCCGAAGTTTAGGCCCAGTGGATCCTTGGCATTCCGCTGAGATCACTGATGGACAATAATCAAACACCTATTTCCTCTACAAATAAAAGTACAAAGTGTCTTGACTTTAACAACAAAAAAAAAGACGTACAAAGGGTCTTTACTTCGAGGCTAATATGTTTTTTTTTTTTTTTTGGGTAAAGGTTCGAGGCTAATATGTTTTGATCCGCTAGACATGGAAAGGCTGTTTATATTAATAATGTTTGTACGCGAGTTATCGTAGTGAGGATTATAAGTTCTTCTTGTCTGCCTTTTTTTTTCATTGTATACGATGAGATATATCCGTTCTTACGTAATCCGCACCGTTTTATTTCTGTCTCATGTATTAGAAATCGAGGTCATGAACTGCACCTCCCGAAATCCAGGCTTGAAAATGGCTCAGCGATTGACCGAAGTTTTGTTAGATTTTGATGGGAAAGGCAAGGATCCTTCCATTCATATTTCCTCGTATGTCTACCAAAGCATATAGCTCTTTTTCGGATTATCTACCAACCTAACCTTGTCATCTTGTCTGTACAAAAGATGGGCATTGAGTTATCTTATTTTTCCATTTCTCGTACTCTCCTCCTTCCATTCAATCTCCTTCAGACAGACAGTTCGAGACCTCTCATTTTGCTTAGAAGCTTCTTATTTTTTTCTCATTGATCTTTCAACGACAGGGTAACATGTTGCCTCGCTGCTATTCACCGTTGTTCATCGCGGTTTGTTGCGGTTTACTGCTGTTCGCTGCTGCATTGTTGCTGTGTCACACCCCGAACCCCGAGATATGCATACATCCCATTGCGGTCGATCAAATATGCGACATCCCAGGATATGTTGCCGACCCATTCATGTATTTACGCATGCGGAAGCAAAACAAATCCCCTGACAACATTTAACTTGGGATAGAAAAGCAGACAATCAATCACAATACCAAATAGTCATTTACAAACACATAAGTTTAAATACAACTATGGACTGTCTACAAAATAGACCAACTCGACAAAAGGGGAACCATCTTAAAACAAACTAGTAGGACATGTTCACCGATACTTCAGTCTCCACCTTTCCAGACTTAGGGCTTCGGGTCCTCCACGACCGCCATCTAGGGACTTGAAATTTTAATCCCACAACCGGGATGAGACAATGTCTCAGCAAGTTCAACCCCCTAAACCCCTATTAGAAAGAAAATATGCTCCGGGTGGCCTAGCCACATCACACAGAAGATTTACCTCGCATTAGCCTTCATCTGCAGGTTAGCACCATTTATATAATTCAACCACGTGCAATTATGATAACCAAACAACCATGGTACACTCACAATATCAGAACAATTCAACCACTTGGATCGTCTTAGCGATTAATCGACTCAGCCGATTACATGTCATCCTAACAAATCAATTACTGTCTCTAATCACGACCCTATACGAAGGTTTGACAACCAGTGGCAATCACGGCCCCACTCGGCACGACCTTTAATTAGGTGGTCTATCACGGCCTTACTGGGCACGACCTCTCCTAGATGGTCAATTACGGCCTCACTGGGCACGACTTCTCCTAGGTGGTACATCACGGCCTCACTAGGCACGACCTCTCATAGGTGGTACATCACGGCCTCATTGGGCACGACCTCTCATAAGTAGTCCATCACAGCCTCACTGGGCACGACCTCTAATAGGTGGTCAATCATGGCCAATCTCCCATCAATTTCCACACTTAGGATTTTATAAAGAATCCTTATTTATCGCAATCACACTCAATTTGCCACAATCAATCATCAAATTCAAATTATAAATACACAGCAGCGATCGACACAAAATTCTAAGAGTATAACGTCCCGACGAAATTTTCGAATTTTAATAAATAATTAAATTTATTCCGAAAATTAATTAAATAATAATATCCATATTTTTCGCAATCCACACTCAATTTATAATATCCAACCATCAATTTCAAAATCCGAATACACAGCAACGATCGGCACAAAATTCTGAGAGTATAAGGTCCCGATGAAATTTTTGAATTTTAATAAATAATTAAATTTATTCCAAAAATTAATTAAATAATAATATCCATATTTTTCGCAATCAACACTCAATTTATAATATCCAACCATCAATTTCAAAATCCGAATATACAGCAGCGATCGACACGAAATTCTAAGCAACCGAGGTCAAAAATAATTTTTCTGTTTTTTTAAATAAATAATAATATTTTAATAATTTCGGAATATAATATAATATTATAATTTCCAGAATCTCGAAACAATTAAATAATTCAAAACTAAAACCCTATTATGTCCCATCAAGGTTTATTATTAAATAAACTATCTTAGCCTTTAATTAAACACACTTTAAATTAAACAAACCTTTTAATCCAAATCACAATTAAATAAACTAAAATATTCACCTAAACTTGCTTAACTTAGACTAAGCACACTTAGGGCATAATTAACTGTCTAATCGAGGTTTAGTGAGTTAACTCACCGGATTAACGAGCCAAGCGGACCAAAACGACGAGGACGACGCGAGGATCGACTTTCCTCAAAGCGGGCCGAGCATCCGAGCTCGGGAAGGCGGCCAAAATGGACCAAGAAGGGGTTGAGAAACCCATTTTTCCAGCTTCTGGTTGCGGCTGGACGGAGGCTGTTCGGCGGCGATTCGGGCGCGGGGAACGACGGAGAAGGGCGTCGACAGCTCGGGCGGGCAAGGCGGTAGCTCCAGCGACCCTTCGGCGGCGGCAGTAGCAACTTGACGGAAGGGCAGGAGCTCGGGGCCGCGCGGACGAAGGCTGGAGGCGGCGGAGATGGTGTGACGACGAGCGGCTGTGGTGCACGGGTGACACGCACGGACGACGGTAGCGGCGAGCTTCTCCGGCGAAGCTGGCGGCGTTGAGCGGCAAAGGGGCAGCATTCGGTCAGTTGGCTGGTCTGGTCGCACGAGCAGCTCCCTTCCTTCCCCTCTCTCTCTCTCTCTCTCTCTTCCGAAGGTTGAAGAAGAAGTTGGTTTAATCTCCCTCCTCCACTTGTCAAATTCTTCTTCAATTTGGCCAACCACCATAACATAGGGTGATGTCATCTTCCACTAAAATTCAAATCCTCCATAACTATCTCCAATAGGTTCAATTTCATTTTCCGCCGGGGCATTAAATCTTGTACTTTAAATTCCTCAATTCCAATCAATTCTCTTCTAATTGAGTCCAATTAAAATCTATAAAATTAATTCAATGTCACCACACTTCAATTCACATCTTCACTTGTTCATAGAATCAACTTAAGTTCCAAAAGCATGACTAAAGACGGGCCTACTAATTTATCGAGCCAAATTAGCCATTCTCTGATTATTTTGCCAAAGAACTCTGATTGCATGAAAAATCTTCCAAAGATGAGTTAATATTCCTAAAATGATTTGTGACACACCCAGACTTTCAATTTCTGAATTCGATCTTAATTCCACGGTTAATTTCACTTTGGCACGATATTAGCGCGGCCCAACCTAACGGGTAGCCTTTAGAAATTTTCATGCATTTGACCTGTGGTTGATCATCTCAAGCCACAATGTACATCTTTGAAACATTGACGACTTTCGGTTGTCGGGGTAATCTCAAGGTTTCAAATACGAACACAAGGTACCCAATTAATAGAAAAGTCGATCTAGTGCCGATCGACAAGAATTGTGCGATTCGGTGGAATCACCCACACCTGATCACATGCCTCTGTCGAGTTAACCTATCTCCGATCTCTAATCTATTTCTAATGACCCTTGCAGATTAGCTCGGTCGAAAGGTCGCTTCCTGGTCAAATTCTCAAGTCTGATGCATTAGAAACTCTTAACGGCTTCACCCGATAGACTAGTTTTCACAAAAGTGGCCGACTCAAGGAAAAGAATTATATGCGTGCCAACGAAATGCCCGTCTCAATTTATTGAAAATAAGATTGGAAAATCGGGATGTCACATGCTGTTCATCGTTGTTGGCTGCTGTTCGTTGCTGCTTTGCTGCTGTTGGCTGCTGTTAGTTGCTACTGTCTGCTGCTGCTTGCTACTGCTCGCTGCTGCGTTGTTGTTGTTCGTCAGTATTTGTTGCGGTTTATTTATGTTCGCTGCTGCTGCGTTACTACCGCTATTGTTTGCTGTTCGTTGCCACTGCCCGCTGCTGTCCGTTGCCATCTGCTGCCGTTCGTCGCTGTTCGCTGCTGCTGTGTCCCCCCTGTTACTCGCCACATCCTGGTGCCTTCCCTTCACGTCAACTTCTCGGGGGCACAATCAGGGGGAGAGAGCATAACCCATTACGACACCCTCATTGTTTTCTCTGTCCATTCTTACTTGACGATGCATGTGTATCTTGAGATTCGTGATTCGTCCCTTTGAGACACTAAGGATTACTATACGGAGATTGCCGTCATTACTTCTCTTTTTATACGTACATTCATTCCATTCGATGTTATAAGCCATGAGATACAATAATCCGTGAGCTGGAATGACCATAATAACTGACATCTTCTTGCTTCTGTGGTTCTCATTGACTTGATGAGAGATGAAAATGGGTTAAGGCAAATTACGAATGTGCGAAGCTGTATTGGGTCACCAAGAAGCGTTTCATGGGTTGAGGCAAATTACGAATGGGTGAAGCTATATTGGGTCACCAAGAAGCAGCTCATCTCGACCCTCCGTGTTCTAACTGGTATGATTCTGGGATTGATAATACTACCCGGCGAAAGATATTATATTATTTGAGAAACCTTGGATGCTGTCGGAGTGCTATGATGTTATAGTGACTATTATTGAGCACCTTAAAGTGGAATTCTACCGTCTCACATATAATTAAGCTTGTCACAATCGTTCATCTTCATTGCTGCGATGAGACGTTGATCTTTGTCTAAGACCAACCAATTACGATTTCATATTTACATTAAGCAATTGGTACGAAAGTTCAGAGTATATATTACATAATATTATCGTATAAACATGATTGGAGAAAAATAAGGACTATAACGAAAGGAAACTATAGAATATTGGAAGTTGATCTTTTCCAACTCGTAAATCTTGTGGCCCGGGTCAGTTTGCCTTTTCGTGACCAGCTTAGGTCGTGTGTTTTTCCGGTTCTTACCTGAATTTTAGTCTACAAATCAAATGTGCATATAAATAACTATATGAAAATAAAAACATAAAAAAAAAGTGAAAGGGGAAAAGGAAAGAAAAGCAAGACAAAGTAGGTCGGAGTAATCAATTTGCACAACCCAATTCAAGCAAAAAAAAAAAATATATTCAGAAATTTTTTAAAAATATATATATAAAAATTGTTCACGTCAACACAAGTCATGCCATATCATGTAAGATGGCCGGTATTTACGTCAATGATTTTTTGACTAAAATTAGACAAAATGACCGAATTACTAAATGATCCAAAAGTTTAGAATTAATTCACTATGATCGTCGGATGAATCATAGCACACGGACCAATCTCTCTAAGTCTCTCGAGATAAGCTTGGTCATACAACGTCCGTCCACTAGCAAGTGCGTCAGCATGCAAATGAGCCACGTGTCCTTTACCATGCATTTTCATGGAAGACGAATCTGTCTATTTGACCAAAGCCCTTTCTTACGCTTGTACCTGCGCTTGGCTGTTAACCTTTCGGCGCCGGTTCCGTGATACTCGGACCAAACTAAAACATTTTGGGTATGCATTTGCCGCAACCCGAACTGAGACCTCAACAGCATCTGACCCGAATCCATATTTTAACTCATATATATTATAGTGACTTAGAAATTAGTCAACTCAATAGTGAAAATATGGGTTAAAAATAGATTGTAAAAAGAAAAAAGGTTGAAACAAATTGATCTAAGTGGATGTGAGATAGACCACGTTCAACCCACATAATGAATAGGTCTTAGGCTAAATGTGCTACCTAACAAGTTTTAAGTTAATTACAAATAGGTCAATTTTATTTTCTTAATGTTTCTTATTTTTCTTTATTTCTCTTTTTCTTTTCTCTCTTTTTGTCTTTCAGTTTTTTTTTTTTTTTTGTTCTTTTTTCTTCCCATTGGTGGCTGGCCACATGCAAGGGACAAGCACACCAGAGGTCGGCAATGCTCGAGGTCATCAACCTCAAGCTCGCCAATTTGGTGAGATCGAAGCCTCAAGGACGTCTAGCATGGCTCCAACCTTGGACTCGAGCTTGCTTGCCTTTGTCGAGGCTTGAGCTCGGTTCTAGCTAGTTGCCGGCCACCACTGTGGCCGACGACCAAGCATAGAAGAAGAAAAAAATAAATTTTTAAATAAAGTAAAATAAAATAAAAGAGTGTAGTCACCTTTAGTCTCTTTGATTTTTATTTTTTTGGTTTTCTTTTGATTTTACAATTTTCATTTAATTAACTTACATCTTCATATTTTGTTATTTTACTTTTTTAATTTGATATAAAATTTTATCCAAATAACATATTAACATGAAGAGTTTATGGGTTAAATGAGTTAGTATTTATTTTCATAATTAGGGTTAAGTATGGATGTGTTTTACTAATATGAGTTTGGTTAGGTATGGGTTGGGTCAGGATCAAGTCGAGTATGGATTGTCGAAATTGTATTACATGAAATTGGGTTAATATGCATCAAACTAGTTTTAACCCGACCTAATCCATCCATTTGTCACCCCTATCCTAACCTAAAACAAGGTTCAGTTCGGTTTAGGTTTTCAATTTTCCTTCATTTTGAAAATTTCAATGACAAATTTAATCCCTTTGAAGTGTAGCTTCGATGCTTCCCAACGATGATATATGTGCTTCCATCGACCTTGGCCCTAAAACCGCCATTAATAAATAGTAGAGTCAAAACCAACCAATGTACCTTATCAGAAACACGAACCAACCCGACCCAACTCGATCCGAAATTTCCGGCTCTTTTCTCCTCACTCCTATCCCCACCTCCCGCTCCTCAGCCCTCCTCGTCCAACCTCTTCCCGTCCCCACCCCACCTCCCCCACGGAGTCGCCTCTAGCTTCGGCCGCCTCCCCGTGGGCTCCGACCATAGCCGATCTCACTCCCGTCCCCTCTCCTCAACCCCTTAGGCCCCTGTCATCTCTCTCTCTCTCTCTCTCTCTCTCTCTCTCTCTCTCTCTCTGTACTCGATTTGCTGCATCGCCACCAAGCTGGACGGGTCCTCCATTCCCACTAGGCCTCGGCCTCGCCTTCCGTCCTCAATGACCATGGAGGAGCCGTCGCCTCCAGATCTGCCGGATATCTGGTTTTCGAGCTTCGAGATCTGGACGTGAGGCCTCCACAGGGGTGCTGCGTGCTGCCGAGTTTCATATGCTGTAGGGGGTCGAGAGAGAGGAGGCTCAGTTGTTGGGGCGGTGACGGCAGCTGAAGTAGCGTGGGGGAGCTTGACAGTGAGAGACGGTGGCTAGAGTTGATGGGATGAAGTTCTAGTTCTGCTATTGTTAAGGTTTGAACATTTTGGAAATAAGGAGGAAGAGGGGGGCCACAGAGGCTCGCATTCCTTATCAGGAAAAAGTGGTTGTGCGTCTCTTTCCTGATTTATCTAAAATGAAGTGGCAACTTTTGATAGAGTTCGCCCTTCTCCACTTTACATGGTTGGTCTCTTCGCCACTGCCTCCGCCTGCGTCTCGGCCCCCTCCTCCGCCGCCGCCACCACCCCTGCCACCTCTGCCGCCCTCTGTCATCGCTGCAGTCGTTGTCATGGTCTTTATCATCAAAGACCAATTACGAAGTGTTCTTGAGCAGCTTTAGAGGTTGGAACGATGAAATTAATTTTCAATGGAGTTCTGTGATGATGTTTTCATGTCTCAAACCCTCTTGGACTCCTTTTTTCCTTACCAAGCCTCCTGTACAACAGAACAGTCCCCATTTACAGAGAAAAACGCCGCTGATCAAGCATTGACCATTTATTGTCTCCATTTTCAGAGATTGATCACGAGTCGACGGCTCTCATCGGGAAATCAAAAAACCACTTGCTCTGCTCGAAAACCTCATCCGTGAACTCATGGCTAATTCTGCGGTTTATCACGTAGAAGAACCTGCAATCCAAGCACGCAAGAACAATATTGGACTCGTAATAAATGGCGAAAGCGAAATCGTTATTATGCCTCAAACCCAAAGCAAAAAAAGTGAGGAGGAAGAAAAAGAACAAGAAGAAGAGCGATTGAGGAGGACCTTTGGCAACTCGTTTAATTATTCACTAATTACATAGAAAACTGAGGATTAATTTTTAAACCTTACTAAAAAAAATTCATTAATTTGAATAACTATAAGGAGCATTTGCATTACTAGCATTAAAATTTATTTAAAAAGTTAATTATGAAAAATTTTAAAAATTTATTATTAATTAAAAAAAAGGTGGACGAACCCATCCTCCCTTTTCCCTGGCCCGGCCCTCTCCTTTTCTCTCGTCCTCCCTTCCTCTTTGTCTTGGACGCTAGCTGAAGAAAAGACGACGCTAGCAAAGGACGGAGGCACAGGAGACAAGGCAAAGCAGAGGTGGTCGAGCCAGCGAGAGTGTCTGGTCGGGGGCCACACCGGCAGCGGCAGCTGCCATGCGTGCCGGTGGCTTTAAAAGGAGAGAGAGGGTGAGACGGAGAGTGAACGAGTGGCCTTTGGCGACGGACACGCTTGAGCCTCCGCCGACGACTCAGGAAATTTGCCCTTGTTCCGTGCCAAGCCTCCGGCATTTGTCGGTCGTTTGACATGTGGGTGAACTTCCATTGCTGCCATCCGCGGAGTGGCGTGCCATTTCTTTTGCGTGTCGTGTGTCTTCGTGGTGGACGGTGATGAAAATAGGGGCTGGGACGTGGCCAACGGAACTAGCCTAAAGGACGAGGCCGGCAGGCGGACTGACGACGGAGTGAAGGCCGGAGACAAGCCGGCTCATGGCCTCTTATCTCTGGTCGCATGAAAAATATGATTTGGTTTTTTCAGGTTATTTTAATAGCTCGGAGTGAGTACGGTGAGCGGCCAAGACGAGTAGTGAGCTTTGTGGGCTTAGGAATTGAAGTGGGCTTGAGGATGAGTTCAATTGCGCCCCTTAGCCTAGACCCTAAGTCTTAAGTTCAGCCCATGTTCTGACCGGGCCCTATTTTTGGATTAAAAAATTAATTCATTTAGAAAATATTTTAAAAATTTAAAAATTTAAGAATTTAAAAAATATGAAAAATAGGAAAAAAGGATTTAAAAGTAGTTTTTTTTAGTACTTTTATCTTAAAATGTGTGAAAATCCTTAATAAAAAAATTGTGCTCAAATTTAAACAAGTTGTTAATGTTTTATAATAGGTTTTGAATAGTCTTAGAGGCAACTATTTCAACATATTGATTGCTGCTTCCTTTTAGCATGGTCAAGGATAATATGTTCGATAATCATAAGAGTTGCCTAAACATTTTAGTTGATAATTAAATTGTCGCGACCAAAATTTCGGGTGTAAACCACATAGAATTTGGCTAATGAATTGTTAAGCCTAGACTTAACTCAGGCTCTCCCAAGCACATACCAATTCGTAACTTAAGTTCAATTTTTTAACATGTAATTGATTTTCAATTAGGAGTCACCACTAATCTATTTTTGGTGGGTCGATTAGAAACCCAAGTAAAATAATTGGAGAATTATCTTACTCATACGAACCAGAGACTATAAGTACGGAGACTTGGTTACACTATATTTCTCTAATGCCCTTTCGGTACCATTCTTTTATTTTTAAAAATGTTTTTGCAAGCATCTTAAATTGATTTTAAATTTATTTCCCTAACATGTGAGGCGATCATGCGGGTGAGCAAACCACCAATATAACATCCAATAAAACAATTAATAAATTGTAAAAACTTACCTCAAAGCAACGAAAGCATCTGCAATGTTAAATTAATATCCATATCAACAACCTTAGATATGATTTCTAATTAACACGCAATTTCTTTCTTTGTTTTCACTTGATTAATGAAAATCATGCAGTATGCAATGCATGCTACTAATCTAACATGAAATAATATGACATGGTAATATGGCTTAAACTACATGACATAAATAAAATGCAAATTGTCCTAAAGAATGAAATTGATTTATTCTAAGATAATTTTTGTTATTTTCCATGAAATTTCGAAATTAGAAAAATTTGAAAATTATCTAGCTAAATTAAGATTCTATCCAACTTATATTAAGGATTAGGTCAAGTTAAACCCTAATTTAAACCAAGATATTATCTTAACTTAGCAATCTCTAACCTAAGATGCAGTCTATCTAAATCAATCTAAACTTTAAATTATATTAATGTGCAATGACATACAAAGGATGCCCTAATCTACATGACATATGCATGATGATTCTTTTTAATTAAAATTCGAAATTAAAAATTGCTAAAAATAAAAATCTAATTAAAGTGAAATATTATCTATTTTAAGTTAGGAAATAGACTTATCTGAATCCTATCTTAACTTAGAAATTTATCTCAACATGCAATTTGATTCAAAGAAATTATCTAACCTAGATACTATCTAAACGTGCATTTAAAGAAGAATTTAACTATTCCATCATGTAATTCTATCTAGGAAATCAATGCTAATCTAGATGATATGCAAATGCAATTTTTTTTGTATTTTTTGAATAAATAACGCAACTAAAAGATAAACACCAAATCATCCATGGTCATCAAAGATATTATCCATTGTTCGAGTTTGGAAATGATATCTAATCAAACCTGATTGTTTTCGCTAATAAAATCGATAAATTGATCTTAAGCTTTAGAGATCAAGATATCAATTTTATTCCCGCGTGATCAATAATTCCATCTAAAGCCTTATAGATGGAATCAAAGATTATATACGGTTGCGAATTAGGAAATAAATCCTAATTGAAAGTTATTAATAGATGCATATTAGGCAATAAAATATCGAAATCAAATTTGGATAAAATAATTATCTAATATTGCAAGAATTATTGCCACATTCGAGCTCGACGGAATCGGCTTGACAGATGACCGGGAATAGCTTGCACAGCAGATGGGTCTCGAGTCGGCACATGCCATGGCAAGGATGGCGAGGCTTGGGGGCACTCGCTTGGTGCGACAATATGGCGAAGTACCACAACGGCAACTGATGAGGACATCACTGGAAATTGGCAATAAATTTGAATCAACGAGATTCGATATTTGTTTCCTGATCACTCTCCCTGAAGCCTCTCGGGATTGTTAATACTCAAATGTGGGGGCTCTCCTTGGCGTTTTCTACAATGACAAGGATGTGGGCAGAACCTGAAAAAAAAAAAAAAGAAAGAAAAGAATTAAGAAAAGAATATCAGTGGAATGCTAATATGTGATATTGATGAAGGATCGGCTTCCCCTTTCTTGTCTTTTTGGCAAAAGCTTCCTCTGTCTCTCTCGCCTTGGACCACTCCAGACAGAGCACCGCTTCAAAGGCTTCTCTTTTTTTCTATGCTTTTGGTTGCTCTCTTTTCCTCTCTGGATCGTCTCTTAAGAAGTGATTACGCGCCAATCGTGAATCTTCCGATGAAGTCGACCCAGACCAGCCATGGGAATTGTAACGCAAATAACTCCTCTAATGGTCGAACTCCCTCTCTATTTTTTCTCACGTGTATTCCTCATGTGCTCTAAAAATTATAATTTGCCAACCCCGAAAACCGAAGAGAAGAGGCCCCCCTCCCCCACGTCCTGTAGCGAATGTTCCCCAAATGCTTTTGCCTTGTCCGAGATTCCGTTCGTGTATGTGCAAAAATTCTTGGTTTGTTCAGCTGAGAATTCCCTGGTTTTTACTAACCTCTTCGCGCGTGTGGTGAGGAGCAGCTTAAAGCTCACGGTGCAGGGACTTGCAGATGGCAATGGACCGAAACTTTTCACGGCGGCTAGCGATGAGTTATCAATGGCAAATTCGAAGCAGCAACAGACAGCCACGAAATTTTGATCTCACTGCGTCGGTGATTGAACTTTGCGGAGGATTGCTCGCTGGACTAAGAACACGCCTAGAATTCCTAAGCATCGGGCTCATGACACGTCTGGACAGCAGCTTCGTCGTCAAGTTTGGAGTGATGCTGGCGGAGCACGGCTGTGCGTTGGTGGATGAAGAACTGAAGGCTGGAACAGTAGGCCAGAAATTGTTGGGCACCGGTAATTGCAGGAGCAAGGTGGAAGTGGAAGTATGGCAGAAACAATGATGACTTAATGGATCTTGGGAGGCGGTGATAGAGCAATCCCATAGTTGGGACCAAAAGAGCAAATCTCGTTTCTCAATGTGGCCGTGTATTCAATATGTGTGGTCCCCTGAAACTGTACGCGAAAAATATTTTTATAGGCTGAAGATTAAGGTTTTAATTTTCTTTTCAAATTAGCATCCGCGAAGATTTCTTTTTCGCACACAATATTACTTTTTATTTTCCACATCTCCTGATTTTATCGCATAAAGATAAGATCGCAACCCGATTTTCTTAAATTCCAAAAATCCACCGTAATATCATTTCAAATCTCCATTTCGGTAATTCTTGTCATTAAAAGAAAACAGGCTCAGACCAATTTACTTGCTTCGTGGGCTTAGTCCGGCCTACCAAATTAAAGCTTTGAACCACTAATTCAAATACATTCACCGCGCCGATCCAATAAAATGCAAAAAATGTAAATTAAAAAATAAATGCACCTGAATCTATATGCAATTAATATTTTTTTTTTAGGGATAAAATTGACCCCTAATTTTCTATGCAATAAATGATCGGATCGCCAAAATTTAGATGTCAACATAAATGAAATTAGGTATCGAAAGGGCACTAGTTAATTGACTAATGTACTGTCACGACCTCTCTTTTTTTTTTTTTTTGGCACCCGCAATCGAGTTTGGGCGCCTAAGGAGGCTAATGGCTCGGCTGAAATTAATTATGCCCGGACTCTCCCAAGTCCACCAATTCACGACTTTAATAGTCTGAGTTTTTTAACCTGTAAATTAATTTTAAAACGGAGTCGCCACTAATCGGTTTGGGGTGGGTCGATTAGAAACCCAAGCGAAGTATCAAGAGAAATACTCGCTCCTGCGCAACCAGAGAAATTAGGATCGGGGACTTGATTACACTAGTTAATCACTAATGCCCTTTCGGTACCTAATCTTTGTTTAAACCCTGAGGTTTTTTGGATGTTCGATGAATTTTCCATGCATTTTTTGGGGGGAAAACATTTTTTAGGTCTTTTTCTAATTTTTGGACATAAAAGGGATTTTTTTGGGATTTTTTTTTGGTATTTTTGGAAAAATACAAGTCTTTTTGGCTTTTTTTGGATTTTTGGCATTTTTTGGAAAATATGAATTTTTTTTTTGAATTTTTTTTGGAAAATAAAATATTTTTTAACATTTTTAAAACATTTTAAAACATTTTTCGGTTTTCTGGAAATTAAAATATTTTTTAATATTTTTTTCGAAAATAAATCATTTTTATTTGATTTTTTTATATTAAAATATTACATAAAATAATATAAAAGCCGACCCGGGTCGGATCTGCGAGTTGGGTCCGACCTGGGCCGGCAACCCGAACGAGGACGGGCCCGCGTTGCGGGCCCGACTCAGATTTTTTGTCCTTTTTTTTTTTTTATTGAAACGGCGTCGTGGCCCAAGAACCCGTTTTCAAAAAGAATCGGGCCGACCCGCTGACTCGATTCGGCAAAACCCTACTCGACTCGTTGACCAGCTCCGACTCCACGACCCAGTTTCCAGCCTCCCTTGGCCTCGCGAAACCCTACCCAATTCGTTGACCCAGCTCTGACTCCACGACCCAGAAAATCGCAAACTCTAGAGTTTGCGAATCCGTAGCGCCGAGGGGGGAAACCGAGGCATTACGGCGGCGATGGTGGCGATGAAGGTGATGACGGTGACACACCGCTTACGAGGACGGCGAGGACGAGGGACAACGCGGCTGCATTGATGTGGTCGGTGGCGACACAGTCCGAGAGGGGGAATGCGACGGCGCGACCAGTGACGATGACGGCTAAGTTACCTGTCTATGACGGGGTGGCGGACGATGGCAGTGATAGGGTAACAACGGCGGCAACTCAACTTCCCGATCTGGTGCGGCGTCGGTGGATCGATCACGGCAATGGCTTTGCCGGGGGGGGGGGGGGGGCACGACAACAAGTCTTCAAAGCAACGGCGTCGGGACTTGGTCAAGGCGAACGGTAGCGGCGCAGTGTCCGGCGGCAACAGCAGCAGCAAAAAACTCCAGATCTAAGGCGTAGATCTCAGTCGGACCTTCCTCGGCTTCGATTCTCTCTCACTCAGGCCATATCCGAGCCTCCTTCGGCCAGATCTGACCTTCTCGAAGTTGCTCGCTGCCGGCCTTTCCTGAAGTCTCTCGGTGGAGGGCGGGCTGAGCTTGCAACTCGAGTTCTCTTCTGCACTCGCCCTTCGATCTTTCCCGATGTCTCTCAGTGAAAGATCTCCGAGCTCGCCACACCCTCCGACGATGCTTGCGGCCTCCTATTTATAGGCGAGGGAAATCCGGTCGACGGAGGGGCTCGGTCGCCGGCCTCCGGCTTGCCCACCGGTTCCGCTTGGCTAAACCGGTGTCCCATCGAGCTTTCCAGCGAAGCTCGCTCAACATTAATGGCGCCTGAGATCTTATCCCCTTCGGCCGACGTTGGCCTACTTCCCTCGGCCGTAGGCCGTCCTTCGCGCGTCGGCTTCCCTCGCGTGCATGGGTTGCAGCGGCGAAGGAAAGGGAAGGAGGAAGAATAAGAGAGAAAGGGGCTAGGCTGGGGGTGAAAAATGGCTGGGCCTTGGGCCTACGTGGAAAAGAAAAAGAGGGGGCTGGGCTGGCTTATTTTTCCTGTTTGTTTTTATTTTTGTTTTTTCTTTTTATTATCTATTTATCCGAAATAAATAAAAAAACTTAATTAATAAGCCTAAATAAAATTAAGGCGTCAACAGCTACCCATCTTTGAAGGTGAGCTCGTAGAGGTTGCATTCAAAGATAAACTGATGCTTAAATTTTATCCAGCATGCGCAGCAGATTATATTTTATTTGGGACTTATTGTCCTATACAGAAAAAGAGTAATATAACATTATATATACTAAGACAGACAAGACGATACTTGTAGTTACTTACCGAGAGTGAGTGAGATAGGGTGTGAACCCCGAGTTTGGCAAGTATCAAGGCGTCATCTTACCTGGTGATATGAGGAGGTTGCTTTTCTAGGACTCGAACCATTCTTCGATTGCCTGTTAAAACAATCAATATCTTGTCTAGGACCCGAACCTTTCTTCAGTTGCCTTGACGGGAAATTGCTTTTCCAAGACCCGAACCATTCTTCGGTCGCCTATTAGAGTAATAAATGATTTGTCTCGGACCCGAATCTTTCTTCGGTCGTCGTGACGGTAAAATGCTTTTCCAGGGCCCGAACCATTCTTTGGTCGCCTTGACGGGAGATGCACCGACCTTTCTCAGGGCATCTCATTTGAGGGTGCTTGATTTGTATCGAGGACACCAGTTGGTACCCGACCTTTCTCGGGAGGATGCGCTGACCTTTCTCAGGGCATCGATTTGTGGGGTGTCTGACTTCTGTTGAAGACACCAGTTGGAACCCGACCTTTCTCAGGGCATCGATTTGTGGGGTGTCTGACTTCTGTTGAAGACACCAGTTGGAACCCGACCTTTCTCGGGAGGATGCGCCGACCTTTCTCAGGGCATCGATTTGTGGGGTGTCTGACTTCTGTCAAAGACACCAGTTGGAACTCGACCTTTCTCGGCAGGATGCGCCGACCTTTCTCAGGGCATCGATTTGTTGGGTGTCTGACTTCTATCGAAGACACCAGTTGGTACCTGACCTTTCTCGGGAGATGCGCTGACCTTTCTTAGGGCATCGATTTGTGGGGGTGTCTAACTTCTGTCGAAGACACCAGTTGGAACCCGACTTTTCTTGGAGGATGCGCCGACCTTTCTCAGGGCATCGGTTTGTTAGGGCTGCTTGGACATTCACAAGCATTGAAAGAGTACCTGGATATTCACAAGTACTAACTTAGAGGATATTTGGGTCTCTACAGGCATCGAAAGGGTACTTGGATGATCACAAGTACAAATTCTTGGAGGATACCTGGATGTTTACAAGCATCGAAGAGGTACCAGGGATATTCATGAAGGTCCCTCACCTTTTGATAATTGGGAATATCGAGGACGTACCTCGCATATTCGTGAATACCTCTCACCTCCTGGTAGTGAGAATTTGAATGTGGTATGAGGTTTACCTAGATTGCCGCAGGCACTTAAAAGGGGTGGAACACCTGGATAGCCACAGGTATACAAAGTACTGGAATACTTGGATAAACACGAGTATTTAATGATATGATCTGAGACCACTCAGGCTGGTCCAAGTGCTAGAAAGCATACCTGGACGGCGGTGCCAAGCAAAGCAATGGAATGCTTGAATAGCTACTATATTATTCGGGGACAACTCGAGCAGGTTGAGTGTCATGAAAAATGAAATACTTGGACAACGGCGGGTACTTGACGATATGGGGATACCTAGACAGCAGTAGGTATTCAAAGATAAAGGACGACTCAAATAGGTTGAGTGTCAATAAGAGAGTACTTGGACAGTGGTAGGTACTTTAAGACAAATGGGGATAGAGATATGCTTACTTGGCAATATCTCTGATCTTTGAGAGTATGTCTGCTATTTGCACAATATGCACACATGATTGTATATGCTGTAAATTTATGAGCTTAAATGTGATTTATGCATGATAATTTTGTCAGCTTTGCATCATCTGAGTTCCACTGGGGGAAGATTTTGAAAGACAACCTTTATTCGGAATATAGATGTCTTGAGCATGCCAGGTGAGGGACTTTCAATTTGAAAGGACTTTTCGCTCACTCTCATGGAAAAGACTATCTTGACCATTAATGCAGGATTTATAAGGACCACGCTATCTCACTATCATCATGTCAGCAGGGGTCTGAGTATTCTCGCAAACGGTACGACTTTACCAATATGAGAGGTCTTTGTTGAAATTGTGATGAAGTCTTGGTCAATGGCTCATCAAAGGGGACCATCAAGGTTGAAGCCGATGGACAAAAATGCTGCACGATCATCTCCGGGTTTATAAGTCAAGAACCCTACGAAAAGAGACAGAGTAATCTTGCTCGTACTTCTTCGAGCGATGCTTATACACATATGAAATCCTACGTTAATTGAAGTGTCCCTAGTCTGAAGAGACTTTTACAATGGGATGTAATGTAGGCTTGATTCATGTGTAAAAAAGTAAGAGTTGGTGATCGCGTTGGCATTTGTCACCAGTCTTTCTTTTCACAGTCAGATGAAGGTTCCATTAATCGAACCACAACAGCAACATTTTCTTGGCTGCATTTTTGATTGGGGGGCATTGGCATTGCTTTTACCAGGCACACTGCTTTTTTTTCATGTCCCTATTTTTATTCCAGTTCTTCATTCATGGACATTGACCTTGCTTTTATCAGGTACACTGCTTTTTTATGCCCCTGTTTTTTCATTCTTGTCGTTAGAGGAACCGGCCTAGGCAAGTTCAATCAAAGCACCATTATTAGACTCTTGAGTCTTCATCTTCAATAGGCGCTCTGGGCTATGGCAATAACTTCTATTTTGCCTCCATGTGAGGGTGAAATTACATACTTAATTGGGTTGTACAATGAATACAAGTGCATAGAGAAAGAATTGCTCTTTGTCATTCTAGGGCACTTAAATTAACGTGAGTGTTCATATGCAATAAGGACACCCGAAGATTGATGCAAGTGTGAGCAAGAAAATTTCTATCTCTCTTCTCACCTTGTGGTGCTACTTCGCCTCTGATCTGCCCCAGTGTGGGGTGGTTCTTGACAGGGATAGGACAGAAATTTCATCAGTGTATGAGGCTCAATGGGGTGAGCAATGAAATGCCTCTCATTGTTTTGGTTATCGTACCATTTGCGAGAAAACTCTTTACCCTGCAATCATGGAATCTTCTGCACTTATCTCACAAGTGTATAGATGGGGGACTGTGTGTAGGATATGGCTTGCCTTTCATCATTCTGACGTACCTCATCCAGCATGCTCAATCAATCTTGTATTCTTCACTTAGCTGTCTATTCTAATAATCCTTAGTGGAATCAATGACTTAGACAGACAAAATCATCATGTAGAATTCATCTAGAAACAACATGCAACATTTTGATTATGATGAAGTTTGAACTCTTCAAAACAAGTGAATTGTTTTGACTCAAAAAAAAAAGACTCTATTGACATCTTTAGGAGTTAACATAATGGTGTTTCCAAATATGTTAGATTTTGAACATCAAAAGGGTGATTTGCAAATGGATGTCGATGGTTGTCCCTATTGATTAGAGATATGAAACATGAATGATCAGCCAAGGATTGGGAATCTGATCGGGCATCTCTGCTTTTGCCCCTGCAGAAGAGAAAATGTACAAGTAGATCAATTAGACAGGGCAAAAATTAAAGGTGAATTGAGGCCTGAAGGATCTCTGTCATTTGCTTAGGCGATACTTGAGACACTATTTTGCTTCGGAGAGTTAGTCATGCCTCTCATTGATCTGTTATCTTTGTTTTTGACAGTTGGGTGATCCTACAAAAGATAGGAAAGAACGTGTCAATCATGATTTTTCACAGGAGTTTAAACAACTGGGAGCGATACAACATTACCCTCCACTGCTTTGCAGATGATCGGATGGACCTGAAATGCGAGTGGGACACAAAGTCCTATGTCTGTTGCTTCGTTAGATCATCTGCTTTCTCGTAATTTGCAAGCACAAGAGAAGCAATTTTTTTTTTTGGTATTTTTTTTCTACCAAGCGGCTAACTGCCTTGTCGGGGATTCGAACCCCCGACTTCGGACCATTTCGCTTCTTCCCAGGTACCACTCGGCTAGAGTGTCGACGGTGTCCGTAGGGCGCTGCCTTTTTATTTAACCAAACCGGCTCCTGGATGACATGCTCTTTTATACCAAGTTAGGTAAATTGATATGGATCACTTGATTTGTCCAATTTAACCATTAAACTTGTTTCTTGAATCCTATGCTTCCTGTCAATAGGAGAAAATATGTCAAAAGTGAGTTCAGACACTAGGAGTATTGGAAATGATACCAAATTACTATTTTCCAAAGTTTGTATTTGCTGACTCCTAGGGATATTTGAATGTCAATGACAGCCTTTTTCGTCATGGCACAATTTGACATTTCTTTCGATTGGCCTTCCTCACTCATGGCCATGTATGCATGATTGATGGTTGTCGATTTATCTTCGTCTTCCTTCTGTGGAATTCTATCTTTGACCATATGACCATTAGCAGCATTGAGTAAAGTCATGTACTTCAAGCTTCTATGGAATCTGATATGGAAAATCAAAACCTCTAATTTCTCTGATGGCAATTACTTCGTGTGAGAGCCTGCGTCTGGAACAAAAAGTGAAGCTTCCAGATTCTAAGATTGTTGACTGGGACAGAAGGCTCTTTCTAACCAGACCGGCTCTTGAATGGCGCGTCCTTTACACCGAGCTGGGCGAAATTGACGTGGATTACTCTTACGCGTCTGACTGGGTAATGTCGATTTGCTCAAGTTATGCCATCGAATTTGCTACTTGATTTTCGACACTTCTTTAAATGCTGGTGATTATCATTCATTTTTCTTCATTGAGTCGACCAAACACACATTTTTTATGATGGTGGAAGTACATCACTCATATATAAAGGTGCATAGGCATTTTCATTCCGATAGAGAAGTGTTTGGCAATGCTAGACAATGAACATCTTTCAAGGGTAGTACTTTTTCACAGCATCGGAATTAACTGGTTTAGAGAATTCTCACCCATCCATCTCGGTTAGGATCAAGGCTCCTCCGGGGAGTATCTTCTTTATTACATAAGGACCCTTGTAATTTGGGGCGAACTTGCCTCCGGGCTCTAGAAAGATTGGCAGTGTCTTTCTCAAGACTAGCTCGTTTACCTCAAAGTGCTTGGGTCGCACCTTTTGATTGAACGATCGAGCTACCCTCTGCTGGTAACACTAACCATGACAGAGGGCTTTCAATCATTTTTCGTCGATCATATTTAGTTGCTCAAGCCTTTGCTGTGTCCATTCTTCTTTGGACAATCCTACTTGGGATAAAATTCGCAGGGAAGGGATTTCTACTTCCACGGGCAAAACCGCCTCCATGCCGTAAACCAAGGAAAAAGGCGTTGCCCCAGTGGAAGTTCGAATCGAAGTTCGATATGCTGTTAGTGCGAAGGGTAACCTCTCATGCCAGTCGCGGTAGTTTTCAGCTGTCTTGGATAGGATTCTCTTGATATTCTTGTTGGCGGCTTCCACGGCTCCATTCATTTGTGGACGATAAGGGGACGAGTTCAGATGTTGGATTTTGAACTCAGAAAACAATTGATCAATCAACTTGTTGTTCAAGTTTGACCCATTGTCGGTGACAATAGCTTTCGGTACACCATAACGGGCGATTATGTCACGTCTGATGAATTTCATAACGTTTCATGCAGTTACGCTTGCATATGATGTGGCCTCAATCCACTTTGAAAAGTAATCAATTGCAACTAAGATGAACCGATGCCCGTTTGATGCCTTTGGGTTAATTGGGCCAATTACATCGATGCCCCACATTGAAAATGGCCATGGCTCAGATAACTGATGCAGTTCAGTTGGAGGGACATTTATCTTATCCCCATGAATTTGACAACGATAACAACTCCGTACATGCTGAGCACAATCATTCTTTAAGGGGAGCCAGTAATAATCCAGTCTCATTATCTTCTTGGCCAACATACGTCCATTCATGTGAGGGCCACATACTCTCTCATGTATTTCTTGCATTATTTGTGTGGCTTCAGCTGCATCCACACATCTTAGCAGGACTGAGTCATACGATCTTTTGTACGGATTTTCACCGCTGACGAAAAACTTTGGAGCCATTTTCATTAGGTATTTTCGATCAGAGGGAGTGCTTTGTTCAGGGAACTCCTGCTTCTGGACGTATTTCATGATATCGTAATACCAGGGCTTCCCATCGGGTTCTTCAGTAATGGCCATGCAGTAGGCCTGTCTTGCCATGACTTCAATTTTTAAAGGCTCTACTTCTAACCCTTTCGTTGCTTGCAACATAGATGATATCGTTGCTAGTGCATCAACGAACTGATTATGAATTCTAGATAGGTATTCAAATGAGATGTCTTGGAATTTTCCCACCAACTTTTCTAAGTAACCATGATAAGGCACAAGTTTGGCGTCTTTTGTCTTCCATTCGCCCAACGTCTGGAGGATTATTAAGGTAGAATCACCGAACACCTTTAGCTTTGTCACTCCCATTTCAATAGCCGCTTGCAGACCGAGGATGCATGCTTCATATTCAGCTATATTGTTGGTGCATGGAAACATCAATTTTGCAGCCACAGGATAATGCTGTCCATTTGGGGATATCAAGACCGCCCTAGTGCCTGATCCTGACAAATTTACAGCTCCGTCGAAGAACATAGTCCATGTGTCCTCTTCTACTGTTGAAATTCGGTCATCTAGGGAATGATCCTCGCGTACTTCTTTAGGACAATCTGCTAACATATCAGCAATTACCCGACCTTTAACTGATTTTTGCGACATCACCTGGATGTCGAATTCTGAGATCAGGATTTGCCATTTGGCTAATTTTCCTACCAAGGCCGGGCAACCAAGCAAATACTTGATTAGGTCACTCTTAGTTACAAGGAATGTCTGGTAATGCAAGGTATACTGCCGGAGTCTGTGCAACACCCATACCAATGCAACGCATGTTTTTTCTGATTTGGAGTAGTTTTGTTCTAATGTGGTGAACTTTTTACTCAAATAGTAAATGGCTCGTTCCTTCCCATCATGGGGTCCTTTCTGTGCCAACATTGCACCTAGGGATTCACTGTTGATGGTAAGGTAGAGGGTCAAAGGGTGTCCTCGAGTCGGGGGTACTAAAACCGAGGGTTTCATCAGGTACTACTTTAAATTTTCAAACGCTAGTCGGCAGTCATCATCCCATTTGATTTGTGCATCTTTCCTGAGAAGTTTAAAGAAAGGTTTTGCAATTTCGAAAAGCTGAGAAATGAATCGTGCAATGTAATTTAATCTTCCCAGGAGACTCCGGACTTCTCTTATAGTCGAGGGAGGAGGTATCTCAAATATCGCTTTAGTTTTTAACGGGTCCACTTCTATCTCTTTACAGCTCACAATGAATCCAAGTAATTTGCCAGAAGTTGCCCCGAACACACATTTTGCTGGGTTCAAGCGCAACTTGAACTGGCGGAGTCAATTGAATAATTTTTCCAGGGTCTTCACATGGTTTTCTCCATATCTGGTTTTGGCGATCATATCATCGACATATACCTCAATTTCTTTGTGCATTATGTCATGGAAAAGGGTGACCATGGCACGTTGGTAAGTTGCTCCGGCGTTTTTCAAGCCAAAAGGCATGACTTTATAGTGAAAAATCCCCCATGGAGTAATGAATGCCGTCTTTTCTTTGTCTTCCTCCTTCATTCTTATTTGCTTGTATCCTGAGAACCCATCCATGAAAGAGAAAAGTTTGAATCCAGCGGTACTATCCACAAAAACATCTATGTGAGGTAGCGGAAAATCATCCTTTGGGCTTGCTTTGTTCAAATCGCGGTAGTCGACACAAATCCTGATTCGACCATCTTTCTTCTTCACCGGTACAATCTTTGCTACCCAACTAGGATATTGCAAGATTTCGAGGAAGCCTACTTCCAGGAGCTTCATTACTTATTATTCAATCTTTTTTGACAACTCAGGCTTAGCTCTTCTTAGCCGCTGCTTCTTGGGAGCTACATCAAGGTTGGTTGGCAAGCTATGCTCCACGATCATTGGATCAAGGCCTGGCATATTGGCATATGACCATGCAAATACATCTTGATACCTCTTTAGGAGGGCGATTAAGCTTGCAGCTTCTTCTTCAGGAAGGCTCGCGCCAATCTTTATCTCCCTTGGATCTTCTGTGCTGCCTAAATTGACAATGACGGTGTCTTCAGTAGTAGGGGGCCTTATTTCTTGGTGGCGCTTCCAACTCCATTGGATTTCGTCGAAATCATCATCATCTAAGTCATTAGAATTGCTATCATGGCTACTTATGGTGTTAGTCTGGACTGTTCCCATACCCTCGCCTGCTGCTAGATTATTCCTGTGTCATAGAGTAGATAGGCTAAGGGAACAAATAAGGTTAGTAGCATGCATGCTTCTTTCTTTTGAAAAGGGGATAAATCGTTTTTGAAAATTAAAGACAAGGAAACATGAGGAGACCTGGGCCTCAGATTTCTTCTTTCATTTAATGGCTGGCTATCATCAACGGGCCAGTTTGGTGTGTCTCCTCATGCCCTCAAAATGTTTTCAACTTTATTTATTAGTAGACGGATTTACAGGGTGATTTCAAAAAATAGTTCCGTGAGTGGAATTGATGTTGAAAACAAAACAAGCCAGACATTAAAAAATATGTACAAGCTCCCACGTAGGGGAGTATGTAGAGGAATTAAAAAGGATTCTACTCGAGCGGGTCTGCACCCATTTTCCCTGACGGTCCTTCGTTAATAGCGCCCACGAAGAAGTCTTCATACCAATCGCCAGCCACGTCTCCCTGTGCTCCTGGCTTTGCGGATTTCAAATCGTCCATGCCTTCCCATCCATCAAGGACGATGTTGTGATGATGATCAAAGAAACTTTGGGGGATTGAATAATTGACATAGTAGTCAAATTTACCACTTGGTTGGCCTAAAGTGTCCATGATTGCCTTTCCCGTACGCGCTTTCTTAGCATGCTCATGGAACATGGTACGGGTGCTGGGTACCACGAGGAGGTGATCCTTACCAAAACACAGCCATGGAGAGCGGAGAATACCCCAGCATCCAAAAGATCTTGAACCTTGTCTCTCAGGATGGTGCAATCATTTAGCGAGTGTCCTAATTCCCCCGAATGATAATCACATTGCTTGGATGGATCATAATCAATGAAGTACTCGGGAGTAGGATGGCTCAGTTCCCTGCCAATTATCCCTTGCTCTAGGAGGATGGGGAAAATAATGGCCATTGATTTAGGAAGAGGCGAATATGGCCGAGTGTTTCTTGGGGATGAGGGTAGCCGTGCCCCTCGCCAGGTCATATCAGTAGGGTCCTCTTCATTTACTACCAGCTCCTCATTGTGACGAGAGCGGAAGGCACGGGTAGCTTGAGCGAATTTTTTTGTCAAATGGTGTACAGTCTCGCGTAATTCTTCAACTTGGTGTTGAAGCTGGATGAACGAGAAGTTATCGTCTATCTCTTCTAATTGCTCTTCCTCAATGGCACCTATAAAAATGTCATCGAACATGGTGGTCATGTCATCTGGCCCCTCTTTCTTTATAAGTGAGGGCCAAGTTGTGGCTCCCTGGATTATGGGCAATTTCACACTTTCGGGATTGAACCATTTTGGAGTATTCACTTCCTCTTCTTCATGCATCATCCTGGCTGGGCCTGGGAAAGTTTCCTCGAAACGGGGGTATACAAGGCTGACTTTTTTCTTTGCTTTTATATCCAGGGAATATCCTAAACCGATAGTATAGGGTCTCCTCAAGGCTTTAATAGGCTGACGGATGCCCTGGCCTCTCCTACCAAGCCCTTGTCCTGGAATGAAACTGTGTCCAACCATGATTTTTCCTACCATGATTGCAGCGCTTGATACTTCGGGGACGAGGGGCAAAGGCCCTCGATTTTCATGTATAGTAGACACGAGCTTGAATGATTGATAGCTGGCCTCGCTTTTGTCAATAGGTTCAACATAAGGGATGGCCGTCTCGTGGTAGATGCGGTGATCTTCTTCTCCTCGGACCGTGATCAGTTTTCCTCCAACTACAAACTTCACACTTTGGTGGAGACTCGAAGGTACTACTCCTGCGACGTGGATCCATGGGCGTCCTAAGAGGAAATTGAACGCAGTGGGGATATCCATCACCTGGAACAAAATTTTGGATATGGTTGGGCCAATTTGAATGTCGAGTTCGATCTCTCCCACTGTTTCCTTCTTTGTTCCATCGAATGCTCGAACAGAAGTCTTGGGTACCTAGATCCATGATCTCTTTATTTTAAGACGACAGAGTGTCGCTAATGGACATATGTTAAAAGCAGATCCATTGTCAATCAGTACTCGAGCGACGTGAGATGCATTGCACTTGACTGATATGTAGAGGAGGCCCTTGGTGTGTCCTCTACCCTCCTCAGGAATTTCTTCATCAGAAAATGTCATTTGATCCTTTATAAGGATGGTACTGACAAATTCCTCGAGTTTGTCATGCTCAATCGTTTTAGGAACATGTACTTCACTTAATACTTTCATGAGGGATTTTTGGTGCTTGACAGATGTTTGAAGCAATTCCAGTAGAGAGATTTATGCTGGTGATTTTCGTAACTGTTCCACCACATTATATTCGCTAGCCTTAACTACGGCCAAAAACTCCTTGGCTTCTTCATCAGTGATGGGCTTAGCAGACTGAGTATTTGCTTGAGCATAGGTTCGCCCAGATCTCGTGACTAGACCAACGTCAAGGTCGTAAGACCATGGTACTACATTGTTGTACTCGTACTTGTAAGGCTACGGAATCTCGATGACTATAGCTGTTTCTGCTGTTGATGCTTGCACAATGGCTTTCTTCCTTTCAAAGATGCTCTTAGGTGAGGTAGAGTCCTTCTTCTCCTTTTCTGTATTTAGCGCGGCAAATTCTTCCTCCCAGTTGATGAGGACTTGCGATATGGTAGAAACTATGCTGGTGTGGCCGGCGTACACGATTATTCCGGCCTCTATCATTCTTAATATCCTTTCCTCCATTATTGCAAAGGGTGGTATTTCATCATCTAGATAATACCCGGTTTCTACTAGCCCTCGATAGATGTCAACCATATGTGCATTGACATTTCTTATTTGACTGGCTTCATAACTGAATATCATGTTTACTTTGTCAACATGATCAGGGAGTAGATTGCTTTGGACATTCGGCTTTGCAGTTTGGAATGAGAAGGCCTTAGTATCCAGCAGGTTCTGGATTCGATGCTTAAGGACGAAACACTCATCAGTTGAATGGCCTACTTCTCCCATGTGATAGTCACATTTTTTGGACGGGTCATAGTTGGAGAAGTTTTCAACATTGGGTCGTCTTGGCTCAGTCGAAAGGAGGCTCCTATTTCGAAGGATTGCCAAAACCTGGGAGGGAGATCCAGGAAGTGGAGTGAATTGTCTTCGGTTGTTGTAGCGCTGGGGTGGACGACTATTAGTCTGTTGTTGGCCTGTGCTTGTCTGAACAGTCGAAGGGTGACTAGTGTTTGCAGTGTAGGTGGCGTTGACATCGATCAAGGATTCTTTATCTTTTTTCATGTTGAGCCTTCTGCTGACAGGTGTAGGCTCAGTGAACCAGCCGTCCCTTAAACCTGTCTCAATCTGCTCTCCCACTGGAATGAGTTGATTGAATCATTCAGCAATCGTAGTCACCATCCAATTGCGGTATTCGAAAGGGAGGGTTTTGATGAACATTTTTCTCAATTCAAAGTCAGTTGGCTCAGGACTGATCTGGGTGGCGAGATTCCTCCATCTAATAGCATATTCTTTGAAAGATTCCTACTTTTTCTTTTCCGTGCGATCAAGATCCTCACGAGAAGGGGTAATGTCCATTATGAATTTGTACTGCTTGAGGAATGCTTCACTTGCTTCACTCCATGTCTCGATGAGGTTTATGTTCTTTTTGATGTACCACCTCAGGGCGGGACCTACCAGGCTTGATTGGTAGGCTTGATTAGAACAACTGGATCATTAAAGGTTCATTATTAACGTACTAGGTCATTCGAACCAAGTACATCTGCAAGTGAGCTCTTGGGCAGGTCGTGCCATCATATTTCTCGAATTCAGGCATTTTGAATTTTTCCGGCATTTTGACCTTAGAGTAGATGGAGAGGTCTGTCGGAGTAGGATCTTGAAGGCCCTACAATTGTTTTAGCCTCTCTTCAAGTTTCTCAAGGCGTTTGTCATGTTCAGTTTTAGACAAACTGTTGGGCTTTGCTTTCTCGACTACGATTTGGTGCGGATCATCCTCCAATTTGGGCATGTTATCATCGGTATCTCTTCCTTGATTACCTCGGGTAGAGGATTGCGGTAACAATACTTCGATTAAGGCTGGGGCAGGAGCCAATTTGCCTTGGATGGAATCTATCTGCTTTGAGAGTTGTTGAAGCACATTGAAGACTTGCTTTATTTCATTTTCCATAATCTCTACACAGCTTGGTACATTTTCTTCGTCCATTCTAGCTTTTGGATTTGGCGAATACAACTATGATGTGATTACCTGTCAGTACAGAAAATGGAGAAAACGTAAATGAGGGAAACACATGAAAAACTGGCTCATGGCAAGGGTCGAGTCATTCTTATTTATTAACAGAAGATTTATACAATGCTAAAAAGGGCTTTTTACACAAGTTAGAATGACCCTAGATATTCACATTAGAAATATTCACATCAAAGGTCCCGCTGCCCATTTTTATATGTGATGGGAAGCTCCAGTCTTGTGAAGCCGCTTGCTTCTTCGTACTAGCTTCGATACGTGTCTCTTGCTTGTCTCCAAGCTCATTTCAAGAGATTCGATTCGCCCTTGCAGGGTAAGTTTATCAACTACATCGGGGATTACTGGTTGCAGCTCCTTGGGAATTACATGGTTGAGGATGTAGAATGTTGATGCATGATGAACTTTTTCTTGTCCTTTTAACCTTCTGGGCACGACGATCTTTTCAGTGTGACATCTACTCCATGCGTTCTGAATTATGTGGATCTCCTCCAAGTAGTTGTAGTCTGTACGGGTGAAAAAGATTCGGAACAATCCTAATTTGAGCGGTGGCGGGATTTATTGGAGGACCCTGTACTGACGAGCCACCCTATATGGATAATATGAGGTAGCTCCGGAGAGGCCCAGCAACGGGATGGGGTTGTAATAATTAAGCGCAAAGCGCGCCTCTCTTGCAATGAACCATTTAGCTCGCCATAGGAATGTCTCAGGGACCGGGTTTTTTAGCAAGTTAATCACCGAGAATACTCTTCATTGGGAGAATATTTTTCCAAGGTTTGAAACTTTTGTAATGGGTGCTTAAACTCATTGATTTCAAATATTTGCATGAGGTGCCCAAATCCTTTGATATGGGAAAAGAACCACATTTGTAAAATTTCTGGAGCGACCCTCATGATTTTTTCTTTTCTTTTTTTCTTTAAAACGGTTAAGGGATAAAAACGTTTCGGCTAAAACCATGTTCACATATCCTGCTCCAAAAATGACTTGATTTATCACCCATGTGATTGAAGGATTTATAGCATTCTTTCGATGGGGAAAGATAATAAAACCAAAGAATGCTAAGAGGAAAATCTTGGCTTTTTGGGTCATTGATTGTTTTTCAAAGCATTCAGTTAAAGATGATAGCGAAAAAGCATTATTGTTGGCTTGAACAATTTCTCTTACCGAATGATTTTTTAGAAACCGTGATAGACTAACCACAGGGTCAATGCCGATTGGTGGCTTGGCAAGCTCGCTTCCCAGGGGCATTCCTATGGCGAGACTGTACTCTTCTAAAGTCGGAGTCAATTCAAATTTACCGAACATGAAGGTGGATGTTTCAGGGCACTAGAAAATGTGGTAGTGCTTGCATGACCCCAAAGTGGATATTGATTTGGAGCAATGGGAGGAGATGACCGATTCTTGCTTTGACGCACTCTTGGCCGAGCTGATCTAATTGCTTCCACCATCTGAGAAGCTCTCCCTTTGGGGTAGGAATGAACTGGATATCAAATCTTCCCATCGCATATAAGAAAGGGAAATACACAACCTGACCCTATTTTGCCATAAGCCAGAAAAGACTGAGTAAAAGTAAATAAATTACTTTGCTTTTAAAGAAAATGGCAAGCATAGAGACATGCAAATGGGACGTGCGGCTCGATTTCTAACTGAGAAGGTTTAGTGAGATTAAAAGGATATCTGCCTGTCGCAGTCTCACGTTAGCAGTATACCCTCCTAACCTTGGCTAAGAAATTCGGGGAAAAGAAAGGCAACCTGTACATCGCAGTCTCGCGTTCGAGGTCGTATCTTTCTTAACACCATCCTAGAAATCCTATGGCAGCCCAGGTCTAGCGGCCGGGTTGTGTGTGCCATGTGTAGTGCTAAAACATTTAAGGATGCACAACAGTTTATAATCACAAAACATTTTATTTTCACAGAATAAAAAAACTTTAAGCTATTACCCTGCACAAAAGAAAAAAAAACCAAGTCAGCAAAGCATTTAAACAAAGATAAAATGGTATAAGTCCTCAAATTCCGCAGCGGAGTCGCCACGCTGTCGCGACCTCTTTTTTTTTTTTGGCACCCGCAATCGAGTTCGGGCGCTTAAGGAGGCTAATGGCTCGGCTGAAATTAATTATGCCCGGACTCTCCTAAGTCCACCAATTCACGACTTTAATAGTCTGAGTTTTTTAACCTGTAAATTAATTTTAAAATGAAGTCGCCATTAATCGGTTTGGGGTGGGTCGATTAGAAACCCAAGCGAAGTATCGGGAGAAATACTCGCTCCTGCACAACTAGAGAAATTAGGATCAGGAACTTGATTACACTAGTTAATCACTAATGCCCTTTCGGTACCTAATCTTTGTTTAAACCCTGAGGTTTTTTGGATGTTCGAGGGATTTTCCATGCATTTTTGGGGGGAAAAACATTTTTTAGGTCTTTTTCTAATTTTTTGACATAAAAGGGATTTTTTTTGGGATTTTTTTTGGGTATTTTTGGAAAAATACAAGTCTTTTTGGCTTTTTCATGAATTTTTGCCTTTTTTTGGATTTTTGGCATTTTTTGGAAAATATTAAATATTTTTTATTCTTTTTCGAATTTTTTTTGGAAAATAAAACATTTTTTAACATTTTTTAAACATTTTTTTAACATTTTTCGGTTTTCTGGAAATTAAAATATTTTTTAATATTTTTTTTGAAAATAAATCATTTTTTATTTGATTTTTTTATTAAAATATTACATAAAAAAATATAAAAGCCAACCCAGGTTGGATCCACGGGTTGGGTCCGACCTGGGCCGGCGACCCGAACGAGGACGGGCCTGCATTGTGGGCCCGACTCAGATTTTTTGTCCTTTTTTTTTTTTATTGAAACCGCGTCGTGGCCTAAGAGCCCGTTTTCAAAAAGAATCGGGCCGACCCACTGACCCGGTTCAGCCAAACCCTACCCGACTCGTCGACCCGGATTTCCACCGCCCAAAAACCGCAGAAACCCTACCCGACTCGTCGACCCGGCTCTGACTCCACGACCCGATTTCCAGCCTCCCTTGGCCTCGCGAAACCCTACCTGATTTGTTGACCCGGCTCCAACTCCATGACCTGGAAAATCACAAACCCTAGAGTTTGCGAATCTGCGGTGCCGAGGGGGGAAATCGAGGCATTACGGTGGTGACGGTGGCAACAGCGATGACGACAGTGACACACCGCTTACGAGGACGGCGAGGATGAGGGACAACGCAGCTGCATTGATGTGGTCGGTGGCGACACGGTTCGAGAGGGGGAATGCGACGGCGACAGCTAAGTTACCTGTCTGTGACGGGGTGGCGGACGGTGGCGGTGACAGGGCAACAACGGCAGCAACTCAGCTTCCCGATCTGGCGCAACGTTCGGCGGCAACAACAGCAGCAAAAAACTCCAAATCTAAGGCACAGATCTCGGCGGGACCTTCCTTGGCTTTAATTCTCTCTCACTCAAGCCAGATCCGAGCCTCCACTGGCCGGATTTGTCCTTCTCGAAGTTGCTCGCCGCGGACCTTCCCCGAAGTCTCTCAGTGGAGGGCAGGCTGAGCTCGCAACTCGAGTTCTCTCCTGCGCTCGCCCTTCGATCTTTCCCGATGTCTCTCAGTGAAAGATCTCCGAGCTCGCCACACCCTCCAACGATGCTTGCGGCCACCTATTTATAGGCGAAGGAAATCCGGTCGACGGAGGGGCTCGGTCGCCGGCCTCTAGCTTGCCCACCGATTCCGCTCGGCTGAACCGGTGTCCCATCGAGCTTTCTAGTGAAGCTCGCTCAACATTAATGGCGCCTGAGATCTTATCCCCTCCGGCCGGCGTCGGCCTACTTCCCTCGGCCGTAGGCCGTCCTTCGCGCGTCGGCTTCCCTCGCGCGCGTGAGTTGCAGCGGCGAAGGAAAGGGAAGGAGGAAAAAGAAGAGAGAAAGGGGCCAGACTGGGGGTGAAAAATGGCTAGGCCTTGGGCCTGCGTGGAAAAGAAAAAGAGGGGGCTAGGCTGGCTTATTTTTCCTATTTGTTTTTATTTTTGTTTTTTCTTTTTATTATCTATTTATCCGAAATAAATTAAAAAGTTAATTAATAAGCCTAAATAAAATTAAGGCGTCAACATGTACAAGTCTTTGGCCTTAAATTCCCTAGTTTTGTAGAAATGGGGTATACTCACATACCTCACTTGGTTTTTAGTTGGCCACAATAAGCTTATGGCAACTCATCATTTGAAAACCCTTACAGCGTTAATTTAACTTAATATCATATGCCCCAACGACACGCGAGGTAAGGTTTTGGGAGAGTTCGCACTTAATCAAATGCCTTAAGGTCATCATTTAAGCATACCTCTAAACTTATGTCATTTCCCCTTTGGACAGGAAAGGTTGGTTGCGATAGAAGATAGAGAGATTGATACAGTTTAGGTTGGAGACTTTGGTGAGATCAAAGATGCCATTTGCACTCTGCTTTTCATAATCTGAGTTTCATTTTGGATTAATGCATTCTTCACCTTGAGTTGTTTAATTGTTTAGGATTTCTTTAATGCGGTTTAGGTTGACGCGGGTGTTGTACCTGAATTGAATCAAACCGAATTGTCAAGGTACATATTTTTTTGCTGACTATTTAAATCGGAATGAAAATAGAATTGGAGACATCCAAAATTTTCAATTCAATTCGGTTTTAATATTATTTATACCCTTAGAGTTTACGATCTTCAATTTGCTAAGCTATAAAATGAAATTACACAATTAATCTTGATCACAAATTTATCCAATAAGTATAATCGGGTGCTTCAATTAATTCCATCCATTTTATATGATCGAAAAATGTAACACTGCCTTTCTAATTTTTCAATTACACTTGAGGTTGATATGATGCCAATTAGGTGGTAAATTAGCAAAAGGAAGATTTAGCCGTATATGAAGTTACTGGTCAGCTAAATGTACACATCATATATCTCACAAAGAAAAAACACTTACACTAACAGTGACCCAAAACAAACACCGGTACATGAAATCCACACAGCCCAATACTCCCATTGGTCGTCACCATCTCAATCGCCGTCATCACCATGTCGATCTCTCTCTCCCACCAACCACGCCCACTCCAATTCTAACCTTCCTATCTCCAAAAAAAGAATGGCGGGCGCAACATTGGGGCTTCAGCGTGGCGGGGGGAGACTTCATTGATCGACACTCCATTGACCGGGTTATGCCAATGCCAAAGATGGTGCTTCAGCGTGGCGGGGGCAACATTGGGCAAGGGGTAGCTAGAAGAAATGTATGAAGCTCAAATGGTTTCGTGCACAAATCTCTCCAGTCGATACACTAACTATCAACGAAATACAAGCAACGAATCTGAATGTCCAAGTTCGTACCAGAAATGAATCTGGTGCGAACTCGAGAATAAGAAAAGGGCAAAAGAGTTGGAGAAAGAGAGCATAAATATCTTATCATGACTAAAATTTTTTTTCTAAGAGACAAAAGTTGTTCATAATACAAAGAGAAAAGGAAACAACCGCTTTACTACCAGTTTATTAGTGACTACAACCGCACTCATCAAACAGTTCATGTAAAACTAAATAGTACTTCTGGACGCAACATCCACATAATTAGCTTCAGAAGCAGATGAAATCATGTCATGAATAGATGTTCATGTGCTTCATCGAGCGGAGAGTTCAGTGATCGACACTTCATTGACCGACAAAGGTGTGGAGCCGCTAGTATTTTGATCATGTCCTTGGTCATTTGCTATGATGTTCTGTGGTGGTTCCGTCCAGCTTCGGAAGAAAAAGGCAGGTTCCCGTGGCACTGGCAGACTAAGAGTATGGCTGCTCAGCGCAAGAACTATGCTTGCCATGGTCGGTCTATCTGCCGGATCTTCCTGAACACATAGAAAGCCAATGTGTATGCATCTTAGCACTTGGCTTCTGGAATAAGATTCTCCCAATACCGGGTCCAAGATTTCCCAAGGCACATTGTCCCTCCAATGTTTCCAAGCCTAGAGCAGTTCAATTGGACACAACAAGTGAACCACAGAACAATATCGTTGCTTGTGAGCACAAAACAATTAAATCATTTAAAAAAAGAAAAATAAAAGAAAAAAACTTACATAGCTTGCGAGAGCTTCACCTCCATCAGATTGGTAGTAGTAGTCATTCCTCTTGCCGCAAATGATCTCGAGGAGGAGGACGCCGAAGCTGTAAACATCGGACTTTTGAGAGAATTGCCCATGCATCACATATTCTGGGGACATGTAACCGCTGAAAACCACCACCAAAACCATAAATGTATGGATAACAGTCATCTATACTAATACCCTTATCAATTCTTAACTAGAAGAACCTAGTAGTAAACTTGGAAAAATGCAAAACTTACTAGGTTCCTACGATTCTTCTAGTGTTTGCGTTAGTTTGATCAACTCCGAAAATCCTTGCCATGCCAAAATCCGAAATCTTTGGGTTCATATTGTTGTCCAGCAAGATGTTGCTAGCTTTTAAATCACGGTGAATGATTCGAAGCCGAGAATCTTCATGAAGATAGAGCATCCCTCGAGCGATGCCTGATATTATGTTGTAACGTCTTGGCCAATCCAATTGTTTGCTTTTCTCAAGGTCTAAGTAGTGATTTAAGGATGTGAACGAGAACGAGAGTAAGTATAATATAGGAAGTCTAGAAGTTAGATTTGAAATGACATATAAGATATGGTAAACAAGTATTCGCTCAATCATCTATATCAGACATTAACTTAAGAGCTCAGCATAAAGCCAGTGAAGTGGAACTAACCGAACACGAAGTAGTCGAGGCTTTTGTTGGGCATAAACTCATATACCAGTAGCTTTTCCCCTTCTTCGAAGCAAAATCCAAGCAATCTCACTAGATTCCGGTGTTGAAGCTTCGCGACCAACACAATCTCATTCTTAAATTCTTGGAGGCCTTGCTCTGAGCTTTGGGATAGCCTCTTCACAGCGATTTCTTGCCCGTTGGGAAGCCTACCCTGAAAAAAATTGTGAATGGTGACAAGATCCCACGAACTCTTCAAGTCATGTCCTTTATTTGTTATTTAAGGTTAACGACTTCCTGAACTTTTAAGCGATATTTAATGTTTGTTTACGTCGTCCACACAAGAGTGCCGAGGACACCTTTAATGATAACAAGTAAGCGCTGACCAGAGTCATTCTTATAGCTAGAGAGACAAAATTAGAAACTTTATCATTAAAAGTCTTAAGAAAAAGAGAAAGATATAGCCCACTTCTTATACCTGATACACTTTCCCGAATCCCCCTTCTCCAAGCTTATTGCCTTCTGCAAAGGAATTTGTGGCGGCCCTGATCTTGCTTATTTTGAACTGTAAGCTTTCAGCAGTTTTGACCTCGTCTTTTGCTGAAGAAAATGCAGAGCAATCAACATGAGATCTCCAGAATTCGATAAAAAAAAAAAAAAAGTTAAAATTTTATTGCTCTTAGCATGCCATTTGGGTTTTCGTAATTATTTAACAAAAATGTGGGATTGGTTTTAGGTTCTGCACCATCTCTCAGAAAGGGAATATAAAACAAAATCACGCGGTTCTCCTTCCCACACTACTTCATCCTTATGCTAAGCTTGATAAGAAGTCAGTCAATAACAACTACAAAACTACCAACAAATCCACTAACCAGATGAAACCATCCATGGATTACTTCTTCTCCTTCTAATCAAGCAACACACGGAGACAATAACCAGCACGAAGAGATTTGCCGAACCTACCACAGCAACCACAATGCGTAATGACTTCAAGATATTACCTGCCAACATCAAGCACTAAGTTTAATACAATTTGAAATCGAAACTCATGATTGCTAGCATTTCAGAATAAAAATGATTCTTTCTATGGCATGGACATCCAAACATTCAACTCTACTAATCCCCATTGATTGATACATGGATAGGAATTTTCATGTGTCTCAGATAAAACTTTATCCCACTTAGCAGGTGCGGACTTTGAATGAGAGTTGGTTTTCATGAATTTAAAATCAGCAGTAACCTTGAAATTGAACCAACCATTGGCGACTTGTGCATTTGCAGGTGGAGGAGCAGCAGGGTCGGCCTTGGTGACTGCAGTTGGTGGTGGCGGAGATGGCAGCAGATCGATGGGATCAGACTGGAAAAACGGGTACAAGTCCCATCGGAAAATGCAGCTCGGCTTGTTAACACCCCCGCCTCGTTTTCCATGGCAACAATCTTGATAATTATTTAGCATTCCCACAAGCAAACCCGACAATCAATCTGAGACAAATCAGGGCTGCACTGCAACAGCGCGAACATGGTCTGGGTGTTCGGTAACACCGTGCTCCCTCGCATGAACTTGAGCTCTGACGTCCCCATTGAAGCCCTTGTTGCCAGCTCATCTGTAAAATTCCTCCATGTCCGATCGAACTGATCCTGATCCATCGTGATGTTGTCTGGGGCTTTATACAGTTGTGTCGGAATTTCCTGCTTCACGCCGTACATCGGACTATCAGCATAACGGATGATGCAAGGAGGATCTTCTGTCCCCCAGCTGACCGCAGCTCTTTGGTTTGGACACTTGATCCTCAAATCTTCAGTGTTGACACCTAAAAAAAAAAATTAATTAAAAAATTAATTAAAAAGATTTTAAAAAAAAAGTTTAAAAAAAGAAAAAAAGAAAAAAGTTGGGGCCAATGATCTAAATGTGACTAGCCAAGCTCAGGAGGTCAGATTGGAAATAAAATGGCAAATTGGGGCAAAAATGCAATTTTCAAAAGTTGAGGGACCAATTCGCAAATTTTGTAAAATTTCACCCGAGCCCTTAAATCATCATCTTAGCCCCCAATTAAGTTGAAATTGGACTTGGGTCAGGTCTAATTAATTGAATTGGGCGAAAATGACCGAATTACATTGAATTGGACATTTTCGGGCAAGAAAATGGCCAACTTTGAGGGACTCTCTTGCAAAATTGGGTGGAGAAAATTGCGAAAAATGGTCAAGATCTTAAGCTACTATACATGAGGTTGCTAATTGATCAGAAATCGCGGCCAAATTGATGGATTAAAGCACTCAAACCAGCTACCAAAACCCAGCCCACGGTTAGGTCTTAATTCGGAGCTACTAAGTAGGCATATTGGTGGCCCCACCATATCTCACTCAGCTGCCCATTTAGCTCGATATTTGCACGTGATGGAAGATCATATATAGTAGTACAAGTGGACGGAAATTTGCCAGGGATAAGCCGCTGACAGCACGGGAAAATCGCAGCAAATTTCGCACACTCAACAGCTGCAGAAGTTAAAAAAATTGGCTAAGTCAGAAGAGTAGGTGAACCAGCTCAGTTGGCAGGCTTGGTAGGTGGACAAAAGACCGACCAAAAATCCCTTAATTCATGGGATAAGATGACTGAAGCAAGGTATTTCAAGGCATGAGAGAGAGGAGACGAGAGGGAGAGGGGAGAGCTCGGAATCGCTCCCCAAAGACACCTTCAGAAGCAACTCCAGAAAAGAAACCCAGAAAATTCCAGATCAACCTTTGGAGAGAAAAGTGAGATTTTCACAACCCTTCGGCCAAAATTATCCAAAACCTTCAACTAGAGAGTGAAACTTCACTCAAATATCTTTCCATCCATAGGTCGTACGTCCTAAATGGAGATCAGGAAGGCCTCCTAAATCCCCCCGAAAAACACCCTCCAGGCGGGCCAGGAAACACTGAAAATTTTTCTAAGTGTTGAGCCCAGTTGGTCACGAGTGATGAAAAAGCAGTGTTTTTGAGAAATTTGAGAAACAAATGAGGAAAGTATTTACTTCTACCCCAAACTATAATACATATAGTTTGGCTTGGTGTCAATTTTTCCAACAAAAGACGTCTTGAAGTCTAATTTTAGAGGTCAACGAAAACCTTCGTTGTCAGTTCTTCTTTTTTGCAGATCTCATTTCCAGTTGAAGAAGCCAACTTCCACGTGCTTCCAGAGGAAAATTTCTCGGTTTCCTTGGCCAAGAACCACTTGAAAAGGAAACTAGGAAGTAAGGTAAGCATCCTAGATGTACGTATTTTCGAGTTTGAGCATGTTTTGATCATGAAAATCAAGAGGGAAACCAGCCCGGAAAACTGATTTCTGAGGTTGAAATTTTTCTAAGTGTCTGAAATCTCTTCAAGAGTGTTGCATGTGTGCTTCTTGGAGAGGTCGTTTCGATGTTGTTCAGTGGGTAATTCTCTGTGATGTTTATTGCATTTGAAAGCTCATGTTACCTACTTTCACTTGGATCAAGTAATGTTTCCTTTAGATCTCGTATGCGATGAGTGTCGGGGCTTAAATATGGGCATGTAACCTGTTTGTTTGACTTGGGTTCAAACCAGATTTGCAAAATCAGTTCAAACCCGTGTATTTGAGGATGATTTTAGCTTGGTTTTAGTGTGTTTTTTAGCTATGATTTCTATCTAATCTTGTTCTTTGCATGTGGTAGTATAATCTTAATACTTTAGTTCCACATGAGATTGCTTATGAGTGGAGATTGAAGGCTGCAAACATGGCTCGAGGAGGCTATTGGGGCTAGTTTAATGCACACCAAGTGTTCGACAAAATGCCCAAACTAAGCTTCGATCTTGAAACGGTCGATTTGAGCTTGATTATTGTGATATTCATGTGCTGTGTTACTCCATGTTAGCATAGATCGGTTTAAGGAATTATTATTAATTTAAAAAATATATAAAAAAAAGGAGAAAAATATGAAAATTTCAAAAATATCAAAAAATGTTAGATAACATCAAATTAGGATAGAAATGACATATATCAATTTTTCCTAATTTTAAAAGGTCATTTTCCTAATTTAATGCTATTTTGGTATTTTATAGCCATTTTTGTAAATAATCCATTTTGCGTAGATTAAAAATATTTAAAGTAATTTCATGCATATAGAGTAATTTCATGCATATTTGAATTCTCATTTTGCTCATGGGGGTCCTGTCCCGGGGCGTGATAACAAGGCCATGTAATATTATTTGCCCGACTTGTATCGGGTTTACCTTTTCCGCGTTTATTTTCAAGCCATTTCAATTTCTTGGATGTTTACTTACGCGCCGCTTTTCATTATTTTGAGTGTAAATTTCTCTTCTAAATTATGTTAGGATTAGTCTAGACATTAAAAAAAAAAAAAAAACTACAAAAACATTTGCATGGACACTTAGTGATTTCATAAAGATTATAATTCGTAATCAAGATTGTATGGCCATTTAGATAAACAACCTTCCAATTTAGTGGTACCGCAAGGGCGCTAATAGAAACATTGGTGTAAACAAGTCCCCGTTCCTAGAAATCTCTGGTTGCGTATGAATCGAGACAACACTCCCGTGTCTTGATTGGTTTCTAGCCGACCCCAATAGGCTAGTGGCGACTCCTAGAATTACATAGGTTGTTAAGAACTAAAAAAACGAATCCAACGTCGCGCGGGGTATGGGCTTGGGAGAGCCCGCGCCTAATCTAGGGCCATTGGTCCACCTCTTTAGGCAAATACCTCTAAACCTTCTTCTTTTTCCCCGGACGAAAAAAAGGAGGTCGTGACATTCAGCAGTAGAGTTTATGCACTTGAAGCAACTGTCATTTGAAGAGTCGCCTCTGCAGAAACTGAGCACGTAAACAACGTCCAAGCCGTTCCCTACTTTCCCAGAGTAGAACCCACCCTTCGAAGTCACATCGCTAGGGAGAGAAGAGAGGACAAGCTCACGGTTCTTGGCGTAGGTGCTGGCGGCCGTGAAATTGCCCCTGTCGCAGAAGAATTCAGCGTTTGAGAGGTCGAACGTTAGGATGAGAAGACAGAGAAGGACAGAAGGAAGACGAAGGAGAAAAGGAGGGATTGAAGGAGGCTGTGCAGACATGGTGGATGCCGGCTGTTTCAGCTCCATTGTTGAAGATGAGACGGATGAGCCGTCCTCTGTGGAGGTCATGGTTGGATTTTAGTAGTGCATGGAGCCGAAAAAGAAAAAAGAAAAAAAAAAGAAAAGTGGTTGATAGAGATTGAAGTAGGCGAGAAAATAAGCCTCCATTTCCGGAAAAACGTTTTCTGGATTTTTCGGTGTTTATTTCATGTAAAATGAATTGCTTGAAAAAATTGTTTTTCAAAGGAAAAAAATCTTCTAAAATAGGAGAAAATATTTTCCTCACTTAATCTTTCTTATCTCACACCTCTACAAATCCTCACTTCATTCTCCTATTTTTTCTTCTTCTTTTCTTTTTTTATGCAAATTATTTTTTAATTTTCTTTTTCTTCTTTAATTCAAATTATTTTTAATTTCCTTTTCCTTTTTTTCTTTTTCTTTTCTTTGTTTCCCATCTTCTTCTTTCTTGACTAGTCATCAGACCAAGTTAACCTCAAACTTATCGATCTCAAACTTGCGCTCGTTGATTTGGTGAGCCTCAATTGATGTTCACGCTTGCCAATCTGGTGAGCGAAAAATATTTTCCTTACTTAATACCGGAAAATATTTTCCGAAATATTTTCAGGTTTTAGTCGAACACTAGAAAATGTTGTCATTTTTCTGAAAAATGACTTCTAGGAAATAGTCAATTTTCCACTAAACGAACGTACTCTGAAGGAAGGAGACCATCACAAGATCTTCAACTTTCGTTGGTAGATTTTTCCCTCCACAGGGAGTGGTCAAATATGCCGGCTTAAATGGCGCAGGATACTGTTCGTTCCGCAAAGAGTGGTGCTGGCATCACCGTCTCACACGGTGTGACAGTCAAAGAATGTTTTCCGTCTCAAACACAAGCACTAGGAAGTTTCCAAGACACAAGTCTCCCTCTCTTTCATCCAAGATGTGTGGCTGAGGATTGACCGTCCATTTTCCAAGCTAACGGTACGGTTAGCTTAGCATTTTCCACAAACGCGGGGTCACTCTCATCAAGGCCAAAGTTGGTCGTAGGAGCAACGCCTGCATCTAGCTTTACGCGGATGAGTTTGGAACTTCGGCACTTGCGGTCGGGGCTGCTAGAATGCAGTTAATTTGCTTTGTCGGACCACGTGAAGAAATGATTTGATAGGATCGCATCGTGCATTATAAGTAAAGAATCCAAGCTATGATAAATCGCACATATACAGTAGAGTTACATATTCTTAAATTCTCTCTCTCTAAATAATTTTTTTTATTTGCAAAACAAAATAATTATCCCATGGCCGTAGCGTTAAATGAATTACAAGTACAAGAGGTAGCTTCACTGATATTTATTATATTAATTAGTATATCTAGCATTACTCTTTCTCAATGATTAACTTGAAACGTTCAATGAGTTTAGAGAACTTTTTAACTTATCACCTAACAACAAACGAAAAACGTTTTCTTTTATTAAAATAATATTCTCAATCTCGCACTAACCAAGATTTTGAATACTTGCCCATAAAATTATGCGGAAATTCAATTATAGATATGAAAGTATAAGAAGTGCCATAATTCATGTACGATACTCATTAGAGAGCTATATCTTTTAATTGATTATAGGAAGGTCATTACTTTTAAAAACATTCACTTGAATGCCATAATTTTTTTAATTTATCACTTGAGTGACATCTCATGTTGGATTTTTGATATTTATGGTGAACATTTATCAAAAGCTATGACATTAGAGTGAGGCTTGTAAGTAAATGACTACTTGTTGGAGAAATCTTTCCAGAATATTTTGAAGCTGACAAAACGTTTCTTTCAGTCTAAAGTCTGCATGTTCGGAGACCGTCAGTTTAAAGTCTGAAGACTTTGATTCTCTTAAGACTCAAGACTCAAGATTTAAGTCTCAAGACTCAAGACTCAAGACTTAAGTCTCAAGACTCAAGACTCAAGACTTAAGTCTCAAGTCTCAAATCTTAAGACTCAAGATTCAAGACTTTATTCTCACCGACAGTCTTTCTAATCCAGTGTTGAAGGAAATCCAAAGCCAAGGTTTATGGTTGAGGATTCGATCCTATCCTCTGGAATAGATTCTTTGGTTGGATAATCATTTCGGATTCTTTAATTCTTATCTAAGGTCGATTGAAGATCCGATGGTCAACGAAATAATTTTGGATTATTCTATTCTTGGAAACCGAGATCCTGATTGTATGGGCGAACAGGATTGATGGGCTATCATCAGATTCCTTAAATAGCTCGAATGATCTTCTTGATTGATTCCGTCCAACGGGTAGATTGGAGGAATTCCTTTGGTAAGTGCCAACGGCTATGATGGCATGAAGGAGTATAAAAGGAAGACGTTCTAGTTGTTTTAAGTGTGTGAATGATAGAAAAATTCCAGAGTCTGAAGATCCTTGATTGTTAGTTGAGACTGAGCGAATTTGTATACAGAGAGTGTTTATACTTGGTGACGCCTTGAGTGAGTGTGGTAGATCATCTACACCTAGAAATCAAGGAAGATCAACACTGTAACAACTCTTTGATCATAGTGGAATCCAGCCAATCGGCTGTCAGTGCAGAAGAGTGGACGTAGGCTTGAATCAAGCCGAACCACTATAAACTGAGTGTTCAATTCTCTCTTTCCCTTACTCAGTCTTCCGATTGAATTTTTAACTGTTGCAAATTCTCTAATTGTTTAAATATCGTGCAAACATCGAGAAATTTTTTGTGTATACCTATTCACCCCCCTCTAGGTACTCGTACTAGCTATTTCAATTGGTATCAGAGCTCGTGTTCTTACTTTGTTTGAAGTGTTTCACTTCAGAGTAAAAGATCCATGGCTAGTATGCTAGCACCAGGGCTGATGGAGGGGCAAAGCAATACCAGACCTCCTTACTTCGATGGAAAGGATTACAACATCTGGAAGAACAAGATGAAAGCTTTCCTACGATCAAAGGATCCTCTGGAATGGGACGTTGTGGAAAGAGGAATTAATCCTGCTACTGCATCAATCTCTGAAAGAGGGAAAGAAACTGTTGAAACCAGTGGAATGTCTCAAGAAGAAATAAACAAGAGACAAGCACTCGATGCTAAAGCAATTTATTCTTTATATTGTGCCTTGTCACCAACTGAATATAACAGAATATCTTCTTGTGTTACAGCAAAAGAAGTTTGGGACAGGTTACATATCACTTATGAAGGGACAGATCGAGTGAAGGAGACCAGAATTAACATTCTTCTTGGTCAATATGAATCCTTCAAAATGAAACCAGGAGAATCTATAACTGACATGTTTAGTCGTTTTACAGATATTGTCAATGGTCTTGAGAACCAAGGACAAAAAATTTCTGATCCCATGAAGGTGAACAAGCTTCTACGTGGACTCTCCAAGGATTGGAATCATATAAAGACTTCAATAAGAGAGACCCAAAGAATCATGCCATTATCTGTAGATGAACTGATTGGAACTCTTCAGTCTTACGAAGTGGAACGAATTAATGAAGACGAAGATCCAAGAGGTAAGAAATCTATTGCACTAAAATCAAATGATGATTCTGATGATGCAGATTCTGAAGATGATATGGATGATGAGGAGCTCGCCCTCATGATAAGAAGATTTAGAAAACTGAATAGAAAAGGCAGAAGGTTCATCCCAAAGAAACAAAGTTTTCAGAGACAGCAGACCAAGTCTGTTGATGATGAGGAACCAAACAAAGATGTAATTTGCTTCGAATGTAAAAAGAAGGGACACATCAGACCCAACTGTCCTCTTCTGAAAAAGAAAAGAGGAAAAGCTGAGAAATCTCGAAAAGCTCTTAAAGCCGAAACCTGGAGTGATACAGAGTGTGAAGAAAGTGATGAGGAATATGCCAACCTGTGTCTGATGGCGCAATCAGACTCAGACTCCGGATCAGATTCAGACAGTGAATTTGAAGTAAGTGATTATAAAATCCCTGTCAAAGTCTCTAAATATATTGATGAGTTATGTTTTAGTTTTAAGACCTCTCTTAAAAAGATTTCAGAACTTAAAAAGGAAAATTCAGTTTTAAAACAAAAGGAAAACATTTTAGAAGAAAAGGTAAAAAATTTAGACTTGAATGTTTCTACTCTTAAAGAGAGTGAAGAAAAACTTTCAAAAGAAAATGCTTTCTTAAAAACTGATTTATCAAATATTTCAAAGAAATTTTCAATAGGATCTGAAAAACTTGAAAAAGTTCTTTCAATCCAAAGACCTTACTTCAATAGGTCGGGTCTAGGTATGACAGCTGAAACAATCCCTTTGATTGATTTTCCGAAAGTAAAAGAAAGAATTAAGAAAAGACCATCAAGAGAGGCTTATAAAAATCATTTCAAAAGAGTTTTTGTAAAACCTGTAGGTCGAAATGCTTTAAGGTGTTCTAAATGTAACAGTCAGGATCATTTTGAAAAAGAGTGTCCTATGGTTTGGAAGCCTGTTAAGAGAGTATGGCCTAATAATGCTCATCCTACTAACACCAAAGGACCCAAGAAAATTTGGGTACCAAAGAAAGCTTGAGACTCTCTTTTGAATGCAGGTCTCTGTCAAAAAGAAGGTAAAGTGGTATCTTGACAGCGGATGCTCAAGACACATGACAGGAGACTCAAATAGTTTCATAAAGCTCATTAAAGTAAATGGTGGAAAAGTTTCATTCGGAGGAAATAGCAAAGGAAGTATTGTGGGATTCGGAACTGTGAAAATTGGAAATCTCACAATAAGCAATGTTTCTCTAGTGGAAGGACTCAACTACAATCTTCTCAGCATTAGCCAATTGTGTGATACTGGTTACAAGATTTTCTTTCAAGAAGTTGAAGCAGTTCTATGGCACAGAAAACTTGGCCATATCAACAAGAAGCAATTAGCCAAAATTTCTTCAAAGCAGCTTGTTCGAGGTCTACCTAAATTGCCATATCAAAAGTCTGACCAATGCACTCCATGCATTCTGGGAAAGCAGGTAAGAAATTCATTTAAGCAAATAAATCATGTATCTACTAATCATGTACTGCAATTGCTTCATATGGATCTCTTCGGACCAACAAGAACCCAGAGCATTGGAGGTAAGAAATATTGTCTAGTAATTGGAGATGATTATTCTCGTTTTACCTGGGTATATTTTCTTGCAAATAAATCAGAAACTTTTTCATATTTTGAAAAGTTTGCTAAAAAGATTCAAAATGAAAAAGGATGTGCTATTTCGAGCATAAGAACAGATCATGGAAGTGAATTTGAAAATCAAGATTTTACGAGATTCTGTGATAAATCTGGTGTTAATCACATGTTTTCTTCTCCGTATACTCCAGAGCAAAATGGAGTTGTGGAAAGAAAGAATAGATCTCTTCAAGAAATGGCTAGAACACTTTTAATTGAAAGTAAAATTTCTTCACGATTTTGGGCTGAAGCTGTTTCAACTGCTTGCTATATTATAAATAGAGTCTTTCTAAGACCTATTCTTAATAAAACCCCCTATGAATTGTTCAAAGGTAAGAAGCCTATTGTTTCATACTTTCATGTGTTCGGTTGCAAATGCTTTATTTTGAAAAATGCAAATGATCGAGTTGGTAAGTTTGAAGAAAGATCAGACGAAGGTATCTTCCTTGGATATTCTTCATCAAGCAAAGCCTACAGAGTCTACAATAAAAAAAGCCAGTCTGTGGAAGAATCAATGAATGTCAAATTCCAAGACTCAGTGCAAGATGAATCCAGCCAGACTCAGTACGAAGAGACTGAATCCGCTCTAGATCTTCAAATGTCTACATCTCAAGAAGCATCTCAGATTCTGGAAGTCCATCATCAAGACGCTCATGGAGAATCAAATAAAGAAAGAGATCATCAACCTGGTAACTGGAAGCACAAATCCAGTCATCCCAAAGATCTTATTATTGGTGAACTTAATGAAGGAATCCGCACCAGATCAAAAAGGCATGAAGAATCTAGTGCTGTGGCTCTTATCTCAGAAATTGAACCAAAAAGCATAGAAGAAGCTTTATCTGATGAAAGCTGGATCGAAGCTATGCAAGAAGAGCTCAGACAGTTCAACATCAATGATGTATGGGAATTGACATCTAAACCAAAAGGTAAATCTGTTATTGGAACCAAATGGGTATTCAGGAACAAGATGAACGAAAAAGGAAAAGTCGTACGAAACAAAGCAAGACTCGTGGCCAAAGGATATATGCAAGAAGAAGGAATAGACTATGACGAGACTTACGCACCAGTTGCAAGGTTAGAAGCTATTCGTCTATTACTTGCGTTTGCTTGCTACAAAAATTTCAGGTTATTCCAAATGGACGTCAAAAGTGCTTTCCTAAATGGATTTATCCATGAGGAAGTTTATGTGGAACAACCGCCTGGATTTGAAGACCCAAAAAAAACCAAACTCAGTCTTTAGACTGAAAAATGCTCTGTATGGTCTAAAGCAAGCACCTCGAGCTTGGTACGACAGACTAAGTAAGTTTTTATTACAGAATGGTTTTGTCAAAGGTAAAGTAGATACTACTCTATTTATCAAAAAGGAAAACAAAAACTTTTTACTTGTTCAAATATATGTCGATGACATCATTTTTGGATCCTCTAATGAAAGTCTCTGCAAGAAATTTTCTAAGTCTATGCAGGATGAATTTGAAATGAGTATGATGGGAGAGTTAACATTCTTTCTTGGACTCCAAGTAAAACAAATGAAGGAAGGAACTTTCATCCATCAAGAAAAATATGCGAATGATCTTGTCAAAAGGTTTGGATTGGAAAAGTGCAAAAAGACCGACATACCAATGTCATGTTCTCAGAAGATAGACAAGGATGAAGAAGGGAAGAAAGTAGATCAAAAGCTGTACAGGAGCATGATCGGTTCACTTCTTTATCTTACTGCTTCTAGACCTGATATTTTGTTTAGTGTTTGTATCTGTGCTAGGTTTCAATCAGATCCTAGAGAATCACATCTCATTGCCGTGAAACGTATTATCAAATATGTTGCTTCATCTTCAAGCATCGGTCTTTGGTATCCAAAGAGGGGAGACTTTAATCTTCTAGGATACTCAGATGCAGATCTGGCCGGTTGCAGAGTCGATAGAAAGAGCACTTCTGGAACTTGTCAATTGCTTGGAAACAGGACAGTGTCTTGGTTTTCAAGGAAGCAAAGCACTGTAGCTCTCTCAACTACAGAATCAGAGTATGTAGCTCTTGGAAGCTGCTGTTCGCAAATTCTATGGATAAAACAACAGCTACAAGACTTTGGCATTGAAGACTCATGCACAGAAATCAGATGTGACAATACCAGCGCTATCAATCTCACCAAAAATCCAATTCTTCATTCAAGAGCAAAGCATATTGAGATTCGTCATCACTTCATTAGAGATCATATTCAAAATGGAGAAATCTCGATTCAATTTGTTGATTCAAAAAGTCAACTAGCGGACATATTCACAAAGCCTTTGGAGAAAAATCAGTTCGACTTTATCCGCTCGAGACTCAACATTTTGAAGCTTGAAGAAGTTAAAGTCTAGAGACTCACCGACTCTAAGACTCAGATCTCTGAGACTCTAAATCCTGAGACTCAAACATTCATGGCTAAAGACTGTAAGTTGTTTAAGGTACGAATTCTTGTTTGTTTTATCTAAAAGGTACGTTTTATTATTTAGATATAATTGGTGTGAAATTTGAAAAACTTGTCTTTTTAAAAGAAAGTTAATTTTGGCAGTTATTGATTTATGTCGTTTAAACTTCCTTTTTCAAATCCGAGGTATATATACGGTTATTCTACCCCCAATTTTTTTCAAAACCCTAAAAAGCATTCTCCTCTCGATACTGTTTCTACTCTTTGATCATTGTCGAGAAAGTGGTCATCTTTTCTTGGGAAAAGCAAGTGAAGGAATCCTTCAATAGACAAAGAAAGATGTCGTCTTCAAGGAAATCATCAAGAATCGCAAACAGGGGACCACAAAGAATGGAGAAGGGACCGACTCACTTCGATCTCACAGAGGAAGAAGACTTGCCAAGTCAGCGACAAAGTCCGATTCGCTCTTCTCCACGTCATTCAGCATCTCCTGCCCCACAAAGTGCAAGTCAAGATCTGGAAGAAGAGATAATTGAGGAAGCTGACCCAGTAAGAGTTCAAAGACCTTCTGTTATCTATAAGCTTTATCGTGCGTTGAAAAGCACCGGTTCTTCATTAAATTATATAGATGACTTTTTAAAGGACAAAAATTATGGAAATGAATACCTTTTTCTGCGAAAAATGGAAGAGTTGGGAATTGCTCCGAAAGGAAAAGCAGAGCAGGCTATTGCGAATATTCCAAGTGATCCTCGTATGCCAGGAAAGAATCTGATTGATGGGAACGATGATGACAAAATGTTCCTTGAATTTAAACCTAGAATGGGTGTGGCTGCAAAGGTGAAAGGAAATCGGATGGATTTGTTTAAATCCAAGGATCAGGAAAAAGTGTATTCCAGGCTGTTGAAAAGAGGGATAATCAATCCTAGAAGTGTTGATTTTGACTTCCTGGATTCTATCAACTTGAACTTAAGAGAGAAGTTGAATCTGCTTCAACTTGAGACTTTCTGCTCTGACTCTACAGACGGGTATGATCAACTGACTGCTTATTTCTATTCAAATCTTAGCTTTCTAGATGCGAATAGAATTTCATTCAGTGTTCGAGATCAAGTCTATGTGGTAGATGCAAGTATGTTGGCGGACATAATAGGAGTTGAACGGGGACGATATCTCCCAATCAAAGTCTCACCTGCTCGAGCCACTCTGGATCTTGTCAAAGATAGGGATGTAGATAAGAAAATTATTTATTCCAGGATGAATGCTATCAACATTGTGCTTCACAAGATTGTGATCAATTGCCTCAGACCAAAGTCTACTTCAAAGACTTCTGTGTCTCTTCCTGAAGCAAAGTTGATGTATGCCATCAACTCAGGCCGAAAGTTTTCTCTACCGCACACTATTCTTTTCCATATGTACCGAGCAGTATCAAAAGACAAAGGACAATTGCCTTATCCTGGTCTGGTGACCAAGATCTTCAGACATCTGAATATTGAACTGCCACGTACTTTTTGTGTTCGAGCATGTGATAAGATGGTGGTAGGATTGAAAATGTTGATGAAGATGCATCTGCAAGAACTCTCTAAGGCAATGGAGAAATTCAAAGTGAAATCTCCAGTCCAGTCTGTTTCAAAAAGGAAAGGAAAGAAGGTCATTGGTGCTTCATCGAAAAAGAGAAAAAGAAATCTTATCCTGGAAGAAGAAGAAGATGAGGATGAAGATGATGAAGATCCCACTATACCAGCACTGACAAGAAAAAGACGTTCAGTGTCTTATCAGACAGAACCTCAGCAGAGCAGAGAAGAAGAAGCACAGAGAGAGAAGGAGAAAGAAGTTGAGGAAGAAGTAGAAAAAGAAAAAGATCAGTCTGCTGATAAATCTGGAGAGAAGGTAAATCAAGAGCATGATCTTCACTCTTCTCATTTCGATGTCCTAGAGACAGGGGGAGTTAGTGAGCAAGAGAGGTCAACACCTCATGCTGCTGAAGATCTAAAACAATCTCCAGAAGAAACAGAAGAAGTTCAGGACTCTCAATTGCCTGAAGAAGGTGATACTTCGATTCCAAATCTGCCAGACCAAAAAGAAGAGCCATCGACTGCATTCACACCATCTGAGAAAGTTAATGCAAGTACACAGACGGATGATTATGCAGATTTTCGTAGTATCATGAATATTCTTCTGGAAATGCGCAACCAGATATATGTTCTGGACTGTGAAATCCAAGCTTTGAAGCATTCTGGACAAGAAACTTCAGTCTCTCTGGAAGATAAATTCAAAGACTTCGCTATGCAACTTCAAGCAAATGCCAAGAGTGAAGAGGTAGCTCATCTGCGAGAAGACCTGAAGAAGCTTGAAGGAGTAGTACAGTCTATTGGGGATTTCCAGATCGTGCGCATTCCCAAGCAGAAATGACTCTTTTCTCACCCTTTTCAATGCTGACAAAAAAGGGGAGAACCAATTTGAACTTTCAATTTGAACTTTCATTCATTTTACTTTGACCTTATATGGTTATGTTTTGAGTATGACTTGAGATTTTGAACTTGGGTATGAATTTGACTGAATTGGCTGTGGATTATGAACTTGACTAGTTGCATTTATTCAAGTGTTGTTATATGGTGTTTCTCATGAAAGACTAACCAATTTTCTGTGGATGCAGAGTCTGGTTGTTTTATTAATCTTTATGAGTTAGCCATATTGCTTGAGAAATGTTTTGCAGGTCAAAGATGTTCAAATCTTCAAGAAAGTTTTGTCACCATCAAAAAGGGGGAGATTGTTGGAGAAATCTTTCCAGAATATTTTGAAGCTGACAAAACGTTTCTTTCAGTCTAAAGTCTGCATGTTCGGAGACCGTCAGTTTAAAGTCTGAAGACTTTGATTCTCTTAAGACTCAAGACTCAAGACTTAAGTCTCAAGACTCAAGACTCAAGACTTAAGTCTCAAGACTCAAGACTCAAGACTTAAGTCTCAAGTCTCAAATCTTAAGACTCAAGATTCAAGACTTTATTCTCACCGACAGTCTTTCTAATCCAGTGTTGAAGGAAATCCAAAGCCAAAGTTTATGGTTGAGGATTCGATCCTATCCTCTGGAATAGATTCTTTGGTTGGATAATCATTTCGGATTCTTTAATTCTTATCTAAGGTCGATTGAAGATCCGATGGTCAACGAAATAATTTTGGATTATTCTATTCTTGGAAACCGAGATCCTGATTGTATGGGTGAACAGGATTGATGGGCTATCATCAGATTCCTTAAATAGCTCGGATGATCTTCTTGATTGATTCCGTCCAACGGGTAGATTGGAGGAATTCCTTTGGTAAGTGCCAACGGCTATGATGGCATGAAGGAGTATAAAAGGAAGACGTTCTAGTTGTTTTAAGTGTGTGAATGATAGAAAAATTCCAGAGTCTGAAGATCCTTGATTGTTAGTTGAGACTGAGCGAATTTGTATACAGAGAGTGTTTATACTTGGTGACGCCTTGAGTGAGTGTGGTAGATCATCTACACCTAGAAATCAAGGAAGATCAACACTGTAACAACTCTTTGATCATAGTGGAATCCAGCCAATCGGCTGTCAGTGCAGAAGAGTGGACGTAGGCTTGAATCAAGCCGAACCACTATAAACTGAGTGTTCAATTCTCTCTTTCCCTTACTCAGTCTTCCGATTGAATTTTTAACTGTTGCAAATTCTCTAATTGTTTAAATATCGTGCAAACATCGAGAAATTTTTTGTGTATACCTATTCACCCCCCTCTAGGTACTCGTACTAGCTATTTCACTACTTACACATGATTTGTTTTGTTGAATATAAACTTTTTTGCTCCTCTTGAATTGTTAATAATTTTTCTTGTTTCATATAATAAATAAGGATGTACAATAGATAAAATCCTAAGTAAAATAGATAAAATCCTAAGTAAGAACATTGAAAAATTAAGCAAGTAAACAATATGAATGTTTTATCATGTTCCACCAACACACTAAAAGGGTTATACGATATATCGGGTGTGGAAGTAGGCCAACATTTCTATGTCACGTGAACCGTGGTGCCCGCGTACGTAAGAGTCTTACGGTAAGACTGTTATCTTGGACATAATTGATTTTGTCACAATTGTTGACCTGGAATTTTGCGATAAATCTTCGTCGAACCCAGTTTCGTAAGTACTTTAATCATTTTGGTACGAAGAGTCAGAGAATGTCATATCCCATGATAGAGATTGGGGTAGAAAAGGGCTACAACGAAAAGTACATGGTGGAATATTCAAAGTTGATCTTTTACAACATAAGCTCCTATGGACCAGGTCGAAGTGTTTTTGCATGACATGACTAAACCGTGAGTGCTTCATTTTCTTTACATAATATTAAATAATGATGAAAAAAGTACAAAAAAATATTTTTCATGATATGTCAATAATTTTTGAATTTTTATTATTTTGTGTTCTATTATTTTATATCATTTTATTATTTTATCTTTTTTTTTCCTTCATTTTGGTTAGTGAGGTGGCCCCTGTCTAGATTTGACAAGGGTCGTGACCCTTACCCTTACTGATGGCTAGCAAGAGCTTGCTAGCCATTACCCAATGGCTAGTGAGGATTGTTGGTGACCCTCACCGACCAAAACGAAAAAAAGAAAATGAAAAAAAAAATGAAAAAAAAAATTATACAAAATTCAAAAAATTATTAAAGTATTATTGAAAATATTTACATCGGCAACTGGTGTGTCACATAAGACAGTCAGTATTCACAATAATGACTTTCTACCTAAATTAACTAGATGAATTAAATTAGTACATATATAAAATAGTTTATGACTAAATTAATTCAATTAAAATGTTTAAGACTAAATTGACACAAATACATTAAATTTATGAATTTTTTGGTACTTTTTCCAATTAAGTTATAAACATCATGTTGACACCTAATTTATTTTTTCAAATACATATTAAAAAAAAATGCGAGAGGGGTTGGGTCGGGCCGAATCTGACCTTGGCCCAACCCGCCCCTCCTCTCTTCCTCTCCTTCTCGTGCAGCCCGGCCCAGCCTCCCTCTCTCTTCGGCCCGGCCTGCTCCCCCTGGCTTGTCTTCTTCCTCCAAGCTGTCCTGCGCGCGCAGGACCTACAAAAAGAAGAAAAAGAATGCAGCAACAAAGGACAGAGGCAGGGGGAGCGTTCGACTGGAGTTGGTGGTCGGGGGAAGCCACGCGCACCGGCCGGAGAGGGATAAGGGGGGAGAGGACCATCTTCACCGAGACCATCTTCTTCCATGCTTCAGAGAAGCGTCATTTCTAAGCATCACAAAGGGAGAGCACGGCCTTTCCACAGAGGAAGAAGCATCGCTCACCATCTTCAGGGTGCATTTTTCTTTAAAAAGAAAAGAGCATTTCCCATCTTTTTTCTCTTGAAACTCACCCGACTAGCCACCTCCACCATCTCCAACCAGCTACCTCCTATCGGCGGCTGCTCCCGCATTCCATTTCCGAAATCTTACGTCACTCCTTCGTCGTCACCTACTTCTCTTTTCCTCCAACGACGTCCCCCTACCCATCCCTGGTGTCTTCACTCTCACGGAAAGAATAAAAAATAAGCATCTTGCTCTTTCTCTTACCTGGGCACGGTTGCCTTTGAACCCCCACACCAAACCTTAGAGCCACAGCCGATCGACGTCGCCCTGCACCTCCAGAACGTCATCCGCCCTCTGCCATTCGTTGTCGCCGTCCCCGACCTCGGTGGAATCGACTGAAGCTAGGCACGAGTTTGGAGTCGCTATTCTCAACCTTCGCCGCCGGCAATGTCCGCGGCTTGAGGCCACCAAGCCAGTAACCGATGGCATTTGTGGGTGAGTGGAGAGCGCTGTGCCCATGACCTGAGCATTGACTATTGTCGGCATCTACTTCGGTTTTCTTATGACATCCCTTTTTTTTTACTTGCTTGTTCTAACAAATGCGCTGATGTTACGACGTTAGGAGTAAATCCTGGTAGATGATGGTCTGAGCGGAGTAGATAGGTGCGGGGAGCCTAAACCATTTTGATTAAGCTTAGGTTCTTGTAATGTTTTGAGTCATCAAATGTTTTTAGAGGCAAGGCTGGTATATTCTGGAGACCTTCGGCGAGTTACAGGAGTAGGGAGGTTTTTTTTTTTTTTTTTGGTCGGTGGAGTAGGGAGGTTGAAGAATGAAGATGAAGATAATAAGACAAAACGGAAAAGGACAAAAAAATAGAGAGAAAAGAATTAAAAGAAACTAAAAAGGGGGAGAAAAAAATGAAAAGTGCGCATGGGTGTTCTGTTATGGGCTGGGCTCATTTCAAATGTGGGCCAAAAAAAGAGTTAAAAAAATAAAAAATAAAAATTCACGGGCTTTTATAATTAATTCCAAGCGGCCTTTTAGGGTTAATGTTTTTGGTCTAACCCGATACAATAGGGTTCGGGTCTGTTTAGTTGGGTCGGGTCTCTTGACCCTGTCCGTATCCCTTTTTTTTTTTTATCAACAATAAATAAATATTAAACAGAACAAAACATCAGTTAAAAAATTGAAAATAATAAATAAAGTTATTTAAATAATAAAAAATTACAAAGTTTCGAAAAATATTTAAAAAAATTCAAAAAATCCCAATAAAAATCGTAAAAAAAGTAAAATTAACATTCATAAAAAAAGTTCAAATGAATCCTTTAGGTTAATTTCTTTTAAAAAGTAGGAGTCTTTCAGTTTAAAATTATGCTTAAGGTTGACCAAGTCCTTAGGGCTCTACCTTAGGGTTTCAATTGTCCTTAGAGACAAATGCCCTTGATTGTGCAATATTGATACAATTATTATGACTTCCCCTTAGCTTAGTTAGGAATTAATCTTAATTGTTAAATGCTTCTTTTCCTTGCAATTTAATCAATGCCTTTCCCAATTATCGTTTGTTACTTTAATGATTGTGCACTCGCATGATTTCCTCACACGTTAGTCAAATAGGTGTAAAATTAATGCAGACCACTTGACAAAAATCATTTTCTGTTTTTTTTAAAAAAATGAACAATATTAGGTATCAAAATGGTACTAATAGTTTAATTAGTGTAATCAAATCCCCGAACCTAAATTTTCTGAGTGCGTAGGAAGTGAGGTATATTCCCATACCTCACTTAATTTCTAGCCGACCTCAATAGGTTAGTGATGACTCGTTCTTTAGAAAATTTTCATACTCTCAATTTGAACATCCAATGTCGTGTGAGGTATGGGCTTGGGAGAGCCTATATCTGATCATGGGCTGTAGGCCCATATTTTAAGCAATACCCCTAAACCTATTTCCTTCTCTAAGAGGTAGGTCGTAACACATATGGATTTGAATTTACTTTTCCTTACTCCTAATCTTGATAGGTTCACACTTTAATTTTTTCTAACTCTAAAAATATGAAACTTGAATAGAATCTACTAGTTGACATATAAATTCGCTCATATAATATTTTAATATTTTTAAAAAAAATTGATAACATTTTAATTTCAACGGGTAAAAAAAAAAAGAAGTACCTTCTACCTATATATTCCATCGGAGGATGATCTTTAGGATGGTCACTATGTTTCTCATCAGCTTAAAAGTCTATTCTTCCGAAAAGAATATGTACAATTATTACATCATTATTGCTGGGAGTAAACAAAAAAAGAAAAAGAAAGTTGAAACTATTTCTGATTTTGACATATTGACCATGCACAAAGAAGATTAGTGGGCAATGCCGATGGGAATGGAATGGGAGAGTGCGATACGGTAGAAGGACGACCACAAAGTCTCTGAAGCAATGATTCGACGTAGAAGGCTTCTGATATAAGAAGGAAATGACTTGCAAATTGAATGGATCAACCGTATATTGAACTCCTAAGCATAGCCTTGACCCTAAATTTCGATTTACAGATGGCTATTAACCACTAATGATAGAAGTTCTTTGTGGAGTTCTCTATGATACATCGACAGCGATATCGACGGCAAAAGCCGCGAGATACACATCACCCGAGTGGTGAGAGGCGGCAGAGTTGTGAGGGGAGAGAGTGAGAGACAGCTCAAAGGGCTATTTTGTGGGTTTTTCTCGTTTTGGCTAGAAATTGGCGCATCAGTGTGTTTCTTTTTACTTGTTTGAGTTTGCTCTTCATGTTATGTTGACACATTGCTAATTAAAAGTTTCATGAAAGATTGAATGTGGTCGGGCAGCAGCATTAACGCGAGTCACTCGAGAGGGGGGCCAGCTCTCCATAGGTCGTTAGTGAAGGCCATCCGGCAAAGGCGGGTCAAGGGTGCCACCCCTCTGAAATAAGAAAATCAACTTTGCTTTCTACATTTCACTATTTCCCTATATTCCATTGAGAGAAGATATTGAGACATAACATCGTTATGTAGTGTGAATCAACAACAAAAATGTCTTTCGGAGATTATATTGAATCCATACAAGTTATAAGGAGAGAGAAGCTAATAAATTACTTGAATAACTTGTTTTGTACATCATGTCAGATGATGAAGTAATATTTGCATCCTGACATATTTTCTTCAAAAAATTGACTCTTCAAAGCAAATTGCATCTATCAAAAGCTTGAATTAAATATTTATCTATTCGTGTACCTTGCATGGTGTTTTATGGATTTTCAGATAAATGGGTATGAGTTTATACCCTCTGATTATAAAAATAAATAAGAGCTTCCACTCTATTTCACCTTTCTATTGCATATTCTCCGATTAATTTTCTAATGAACTTACCACTTTAAGCCTTTCAAAAGCATAAACTTATCTTAACAGCAGCTCGCATAGTCTTATTTCCAAAGATCTAAAGCTCTAAAAGTAGCATAAAATTCTTTATCATAAGTACAATAATTCTTGTGGGAATTATTCAATTTCTTACTAAAGAATGCAATAGGCTTTCCTTCTTGACTAAGAACCGCACCAATTCTCACATTAGAAGCATCACAATCAATTTCAAAGACTTTATTAAAATCTGGAAATGCAAGAATTGGAGCCGCAGTTACCTTTCTTTTAGGGAGTTTGAAGCTTCGTTGTGCCTCTTTAGTCCACTTGAAACTTTCTCCCTTCAAGCATTTGGTGATAGGAGAAATGATGATATTGAAATGCTTGGTAAAGCGGCGATAAAAAGATGTCAAACCATGGAAACTTCAAATATCATGAATAGAGGTTGGAATGGGTCAACTTATGATCACCTTCACCTTGCTAGAATCCATCTCGATGCCCTCCTTAGAAATAACATAGCCTAGAAGACAAGGCTATTAGTAAAGAAAATAACATAGCCTAGAAGACAAGGCTATTAGTAAAGAAGTGACACTTCTTTAAGTTGACATATAACTTTTGCTCCCGAAGAAACTCAAAAACTTGGAAAAGATGCTACAAGTGTTGCTCATGAATAGAGCTACAAACAAGAACGTCATCAAAATAAACGACAAAGCTGCTAATGAATGGTTTGAAGATATGATTCATAAGGCGCATAAATGTACTAGGAGCATTAGAGAGGCTAAAAGGCATGACCATCCACTCATAGAGGCCATCTCTTGTTTTGAAGGCAGTTTTCCATTCATCTTTAGCTCTCATTCGAATTTAATGATATCCACTTCGATGATCAATCTTAGAAATGATAATAGCACCATGGAGTTGTTCAAGAAGATCATCGAATCAAGTAATAGGATAATGGTACTTGATGGTTATCTTGTTTACCACTCGACTATCAATACACATACGCCACGACCCATCCTTCTTTGGCACAAGAAGAGCAGGGATCACACACGGACTCATGCTTTTTCTCACCATTCCTTTAGCCACGAGTTCATCCACTTGTCGTTGAAGCTCTTCATGCTTTTTTAGGGCTCATTTGATGTGTTACCTTGTTTGGAATGGTGGCTCCCAAAACAAAATCAATACAATACTAAATTTCTCTTATGGGTGGAAGATTGGGTGGAATCTCTTTCAAAACAACATCCTTAAACTCTCGAAGAAGAGGTTCTACTTGAGAAGGGACGTCATGGTGTTCTTCATTCTCTTATAACACCACAAGAGCATACGCCTCTGAGGATTCTTCCAAAGCCTTATCAACTTCAGATTTAGAGAGTAAATTATTTCCTTCCCCATTAGATGGTTTAGGAGTGCTCTTCATTTTAGAAGGACCCAAGGTGATTTTAACTCCATCTTTCTTAGAAGCATAAGTATTCTTGAACCCATCATGCTTAGTTTTTCTATCCAATTGCCATGGCCTCCCCAAGAAGCAAATGACAAGCATCCATAAGAACAATATCATACCACATTTCATCTTTATATATTTTTCCGATGGAAAATTGAACAAGACATAGCTCATCAACCCTTACCTCATTCCCTTTGTGAAGCCAAGAGAGCTTGTAAGGTTGTGGGTGCTTTTCCGTCTTGAGGTGCAACTTCTCCACCATGCAATTTCCTCCATCGATGATGACATCACACACCTTTCCATGAGAAGTGCATCGAGTATGAAAAATATTATTCCGAAGCCACATACCATCCTCACTAGGAGTAACATTCAAGACGCAATGAAGAATTAGAAACTCAACTTGATCTCCATAGATAACTTCATCTTTCTCCTCGGATGTTTCATTTGTACCAAGGGAATCTTCACATTGCTCTTCCTCAAGTTCTTCTTATACTAGAGAGATGATCTTGTGATTTGGACATTTGGATGCAATATGTCCAAAACCTGGACATTTGAAACATCGGATAGAGTTACGGCGCTTGGAACTTGACACTTCATCATTCTTAGGAGTCAACTTTGAAGCGGTCGCCCTAACATAGAAGTAGATGCTCTCTCGCCCTTAGAAAAGTCTTCTTTATTCCGATATTGAGAGGTATGACCACGAGCCTCTTTAAGTTGTCGATCTACCTTAAGTGCAAGTTGACAAACATCATTATCAATCCAATAAGGTTGAAGTTGGATAACATTACTGATTTCATATCGAAGTCCACTAGGGTAACAGGCAATAGTTTGCTCCTCTCCTTCAGAAACATCACAAACCATCATGAGGTGATCAAATTCCGCGGTATGTTCTTCCACAAATAGCTCCTTTTGTTTGAAATTGTGGAATTGAAGGAAAGTATCTTGATGATAGTTTGGTAGTAAAAACTTCTTCTTTAATTCTTGCCTCATCTTCTCCGATGTTACGATACGGCTTCTTTCTTCATGAGCTCTTTGTTTCTTCAAGTGCTCCCACCAAATTGAAGCATTCTTTTTAAGTTTGATAGCAACTAGCTTCACCTTTCAATCATTTGAAATGTCTTTGTAGTCAAAGACTTACTACAGCATGCTTCTGATTGCATCTTCTCTCAAATTCAGGAATATCAACCTTTACATAGGAATCTTGCTCAATTCCATGAAACCTTTGATATTGACGTCGAGGAAGTTCTTCCTCACTTCAAGCACGACTTCAAGCACCCACAAAGGGGTTGATGTCCTCTTCATCAAAGGGACCATTTTCTGAATCATGACGCGACTCATCACATTCCAGATGTTCGAAGCGTTGCAAATGCTCCTACAGTTGTTGCACTTGTCTCCTTAAATCATCCACCTCCACGTCTCGTAGGTCTCTTTCCTGAGCTATAGAAGACACAACTTTTGGTCCACGTCGATGATGACCAGCCATTGAACCAAAGCTCTGATATCAATTTGATGCTAAAGAAAGTGTAGAGAAGTAGGAGGTAACACAAGTGAGAACTAAATTGGATATATCGCTTGCCACTCGTAGGAATCCACCTAAGAGATAAGAGCATAACAAGAAATACTTCTTGTTCTCAAGCCAAGGGTTAAATGACTTATCACTCAAAATAAATCTACATTCTTATTTATCATAGCATGTTTATATAGACGAACTTGGAACAACCCTCCAAGTATGAGTAATTAATAAGACTCTTTGGGAAGACAAATGACTCATAAATAAATACTCTAGAAACCTTATACACCTTTACTAAACCTTGAAAATATAAGAAATAAATATTAATGGGTGTAGCTATCCAAGACTTGCTTGATTTGATGAATGTGAACACCCTTCAAAACACACGATTACCAAAGTATCGGTATGGTTACCAAAGTATTGGTAACTATGCGATCGATAGAACTTTCGTTGAACCGATATTGCCTCCGAATGCTCCGACATCAAACTTTCAGAGATATATGTAGAGAACTCCGTCGAATTGCTCGTCTGAATAATTCCTTCCACAGAAATGCCAACTTTTATATTCAATTTGCTAATCTAGAACCCAGGGCTCTTTTAGAATATTAATTAGAAGACTATAATTCCCTCAATACTGTGCTTTTGGAATTAAATGGTTTAAATGGTAACTCACTTGTTGTATACGTACAAAATTCAGCCATTTACATCAAGAGGGACAAGTTTCATATATCACTGTTGACACCTAATTTTGGAAAAATAAAATTGCATTTTGAAAAGAAAAAATAAAAATGGGGAAGATTGATTTGATTGATTATGCATGAAAGTTTGAAATTCCGATGAGTATTCAAATTTTGATAAATGTATAAACAATTGAAAAATCAGGCGAACAAAGGGCAATGATTTTAATAAAATGGAAGCCAAACCTAAAATCGGTGAGCATAATGATTAGATTGATAAATCAAAAGAAAAATATCAAAAATTATACTCATCAGGTGAGCTGATTGCAAAAATCAAAACGAACCTGGATGCGTTTTTGGTAACGTGAGTGAAAAACCGAAATGTAAATTTGCGATGGCAAATCGGGGCTGAAATTCTGTAATTTCCGCAATCAAGGAAGCACAACTTTCTAAAGATTGTTTTCACTATAAAAGGGCTACAGTTCGTGAGAAATGGGGGTGCAAGAAATCGGGGGAGCGAATTCAGAAAAAATTTTCAGACGACCAGAAAAATTCGAAAGAATTCGTGCGAGAGAAAATTCGTGCAAGGAAGACCAAAAAATCGTGAGAAAGAACTCGCGCAACAGAGACGGTAAAAAGAAAAGGAAAAAGGAGCCCCCCCCCTCTCCACCGTACAAAGTCAAAAGGTGGAGTCATTTTTTTTTTTTTTTCTGACCATTTGCAGAGAAGAAAGAAACCAACGGCGGCAAAGGGAGTGAGCAGAGAGAGGGAAAAGTCAAAAAGAAAGAGTGAAAGAGACGTGAGTGCAGAGAGAAGACGTGCGAATAGGCAAAAGAGGGAGAGAAAAAAAAAGGAAGCAAAATAAAGTCACTGTTCATCTTCCTCCTTTGCACCTGCCGCACGCGTCTCCCATCGCCGCCGTGCCTCTTTACCCGCGACCTGCTGCTGCCCAGCCCGACGCCGGAGCTCCGAAGCTCGCCGCTCCTGATCTCGCCGCGCCACCGCACCGCCTCCGTCCGAGCGCCCGCGCCACTTCTGCTGGACGCCGCGCCCCCTGTGATCCGTCGATCGCTGCCATAGCAATCACTTCCGTGCCACCCTCCTGGACACTGACATCCGCGCGCCACCGCGCGGCTCGCCTCAGCCCAGCACTCGGCGCCATCGCCGCACCAACGACGCCGCTACCACGATTCGCAGTAGCCCGCGAAACCCCCGCACCGAGCCCTTGCCGTGTCTCCGCTCACCACCGCCCAGTAGCTCGAGGCGCTGCTGCTGTCCTCCGCCAGACGACCCAACGCCGTTGCCTCCTGCTCGCTTGTCACCGCGCCAGAGTGCCGCCCGATTCGACGCACCCCTGCGCCGGAGCTCGACGCCGTCGCCGCCCAGCAGTCCGCGACGCCCCGACGCCAGCCGAGCCCCGCACCGCTGCCGACGTCGCCACCCAGCGACCCGCGGTCCAGCTCCGCCTCCGCCGCTGCTCCAAGCTCGAGCCTCTCACTGTCGCCGTCCGCCAGCTCCCGCCGGAGTCCCGACGCCGGCCACCGTCCGTCCGGCGCCCATCAACGCTGCAGCAAGCCCTCTTTCTTTAGGTGGTTTAGTTTTTTCTTTTTATTTATTTTGTTTTATTTTATCTCATTTTAGTTTATCTATTTAAGTTGTAATATTTGATGTCAATAAATTTTGTAGGCATTGTCCACTAGGATTTTGTCCGGAATTAATATAATTATTAATTTAATCCGAGAGACATCGGATTGCTTTTTTAATTATACTAATTTTAGTGCTTTTTGGTAGAATTTTAATTGTTAAATCATTATATTATTAATTTGATCCGTAAGACTTCGGATCAGATTTTTAATTATTTTGATCTCTTTGTCGTGATAATTAGGATTAAGATAATCGCTAATTTGACTTGTAAGACAACATGTTATTTTTTTCGATTATTTTAATCATTTATTTTGTTGATAGCTTAGATATAATATTTATTTAATAATTACTTATCTTTTAAAAAAAACTAAAAATCATCAAAAAATCAAAAAAATAAAAATCTTGATTGAGCATATAGGACATATAGGTTTAATAAATTAGACACATAGGTTTAATTAATCAAATTTTTAAGATTATATTTCTAGGATCGCATTTTTTAGATAATATTTTTAGGACTGCATTTTTAGATATTTTAAAAAAAATAAGTTAGGATTAGACTTAAATAGCCTTTTTAGAGTCTTAGATATAATTGGCACATTTTCATATTCTCATCCTCTTTTTAAAATAAAATAAAATAAAAAAATTAAACAATAGTTTTCTAAGATAGGATAGGGTTTAAGTCAAATTAATCCCTAGAATAAATTAGAAAATTATCCCTTTTTAGATAGATTAATTAGGATCTTTATAAATTCTGAATTTCAATAAAAAAAATCCAAAATACTAGGTGCATGTTAACTAGTTTGCATAATAGGATTATTTAATCAAAGCTTGTTAATTAGTGAAGTTAGGTCATGAGGTGCATAATAATTAGTTTGCATAATAAGCCCATTTAATTAAAATTTGCATATTAATAAGATTAAGTCATTTAGTTTAAAAATGCATTTTCATAAAAGAATTCTAATTTTTAAGAAAACCAAAAAAAAAAAAAAAAGATTGCTTGCTTTGTGTGATGCAATTTATTTTTTATTTTTTATTTGAATGTTTTAATAATGGATGAGCACTCGTGTGGTTACCATTTGCATGATAGTAATTTAGCTTAAAATAAATCAAAATTGCCTGAAAGAACATTTTTGAAATTAAAAAGAAATGGTATTGAAAGGGCATTAGAAAATTCTAGTGTAACCAAGTCCCCGTACCCTTAGTCTCTGGTTCATAGACTATTTATTTTACTTCGGTGTCTAATCGACCATTCATAGATTAGTAGCGACTCCTAGTTAATAACCTCTTGCATATTTAAAAATTTAGATTTAAGTCGCAAATTGGTATGGGCTTGGGAGAGCCCGAACTAAGTTTAAAGACTTAGTAGTCCATTAACCTAATTTTAGGTGATACACCCGAAAATTAGGTCGCGACAATCACTTAGAAGTTTTTATGCACGTTTGACTATATATTGAAATTTTGATGCTATCTTCTCTCGTTTTCAAAGAAAATCTTTATAACCAATCCAATCAAGAGGATACGTAAGGCCACGAAAACAGTAGTTCGTGGCCTTTGGTCACATTTTTATGTTGCCTTTAATCTGACCAAAGGCGAGAAATTTCCTGTTTTTCATTGTAGATTCAAAAAGTCCCCTCTTTGATTGGATTAATAGCGAGTGGCTTAAGTTTTATTTAAGGTGAACAAACTTCATTTTTATCTCCTAAGGGTGTGGCAAAAGGTGACAAACTGGTTCACCCTAAGGTGACAAAATCCAATATAGAGTATTATTTCTAGTGCCACCAAATAGGATTGATTAGCTAATGTTTCCAAATTTAATGTTGATTCGTTGGAAACATATAAATCAATACCAATAATATAAAAATGGAACCTCCCTTAGTGAAGTAAATTGAAATTTGTCAGCTTTGGTTCATTATGTCGCCTTAACCTATTTTTCTTATAGCGCCTCTAGGCTTTACATTTTAATAGGCTGTTTAGATTCTTATAATATAATATATGCATGGAGTAGCCTGTTTTGTTTTTAAGTTTGAAATTAATTTGATTTTCATTTTCTTTGAATTTTTTAGATGTTGTGGGTGTACCCTTTGGTTTTTTCCCTCGAAATCAATGCTCCTTCAAGGCCACTTTAGTGGGTTTAATCTCATGAATTTACATTAAAAAAAAATCTCATGAATTTACAAAAAATGAAGAGAGAAAAAAATGAAAGAAGAGAAACCAGTTCGATTTCTATTTCAAACTGAACTAAGCCCAAAAATATGGTTCGGTTCAGTTCTTAACCACAACAACGTTTGATTTGGTTTCATTTTTCTTTAAATTGTATTTATACGATGTGATTTGGTTTGACGTCAAAAACCTAAACAAATCATGCCATGCTTATCCCTACACTTTACTATTTTCATGGGGCTTATAAAGTGCTCCATGGGTTTTTAGATGACCGGGGATCTTTGCATTAATGGCTCTCGGATAATTAAAAAAGAAAGCCAACAAAAAAGAACCTTTTGATACTTCAACTTTTTTTTTTTTTATCAGTCCTACTCTATTCCTACTCTACACTCACTTGCGGACTTGTGCCCTGCCTCTTGCAGGGCGTGGGAGTCGCAACCCACTCTCAAACTTACGCGTCCCTATCCCCATCCCCCCTGAGAATGTGAGGATTTGAACCCCTCACCTCCCCCTTCCATGTTGGAAGGGTGGCCACTGGGGCGAACCCACAGTGGTTGATACTTCAACTTGGAAAACCACTTTTCATCTCGATCTTCAAGGGCGGGAAATGTTTAATTTGCATCCACGTGATACACCTACCTAGCTGTTTCTTGTTTTAGCAATCTTTGTTAACAAGTGAACCAAACTTAAGCATCATTTAGTATATTGGAGCATAAAACAAAGGGTAAGAGAGTTAAAGAAAGAGAGGACAAATAGTTTATCATGACTAAAAAATGTTTTTTTAAGATGAAAAAGTTGTTCATAATAGAGATGTGGAATCGGTGAGGATACAATGAGATAGTTGTTATAAGTTTTTTTAGCTGCACATTTAAAGAATCTAAGTTCTGTCATAAGATTCTAAAATGACATGAACTAAGCAAGGTAATAATCCCAAAAGCTCATAAATAAGCGGTAATTATTAGGTGAAAAAAATAAACATAAAATAAAGGACAGAATCCATGTCGCAAACAAGTTAAGTATGTTATAAAAGTACATGGACAAAAATTCCCTGCCCAACCTGACCGAAAAGACCCAAAAATTTCAAGTCGGTTTCAATTCACATAATAAGTAAAGGATTTCGGGTAATTCTTCGGTAGGGTTTTTTTTTTTTTTTTTTTTTTTGTCCTCTCACTTTTGTTCCCAAGAATTCTCAAAGAGTACTATAATTCATCAAAACATAATTTTTAAGGATTCAATCCAAAACTGGCAAAAATAAGATTGAAAATAAGAAACTTTACATGGTCTTAGACAATGAGATTAAAGAAAAAATGCAAGATACTCCCAAAATTAATCATTAGAGAAATCTGTTTCAAGGTACTCTGGCATTTCCAAGAGAGTGAAACCGAAGTCGAGAGCATTCTGACTTCTTACATCACCAAATAAATGAATAAATAAAACGGAAGACAATCCTTTTCGCATTTTTATATAACTTGAAGAATCATGTGAAGATTTAACACTGCAAAAACATTTCAAGCCAACATCGATCCTTTTTGGAGTGAATGATAGAAAACTTGTCCGCATCATGTTGGGGAGTTGATGTCACTGTCATTATCCATAAGGACGGGTGAAGTACCAAGATTGATCCTTTTGGGAGGGTGAATGATCTGCAAACATTGACCTAGAGATATTTTAGTCGTCGTAAATATTCTCTTTACGTAGTTGTAAGATTGTAATATTAGGTAATCTTTTATTTTCATCAGTTTTTGATTTCCTTACAATTTTGTTGTAGAATCCCATTCATTAAGGGATTTCGTGGTGTATATATATTTGCTACAATTGTTGCTGATGCTAACATACAATATCATTTTCCTCGTTAAAGTGGGATAGATCGTGTGGAGAAAATAAAAGATAATTTTTCACTATTTTTTGGGAAAAAAATACTAAAATACAAAGGAGAAAAAAATCCTCGAAAGCCCGAGCCGGTCTAAACCGACCTGACAACTTGGGGTGTATGTGGTTTTCGGTGGGGTCGGGTCTGGCGTGCTTTCATTTAAGGTCGCGTTCGAACTATTGACGCCCCTACGTCCGTGGATATTAATATCACTTGGATTGTTCAATAGAACAACAAAAGACAATAATAGAGAGAAACAAAGATAAAGACAGGACGTGGCTGCTTTTGAGAGAATGTAGCTGCCACTTTTGGGCTATGTGCGCCAGGTAATTAGAGGCATGCCCGACGAGACCAATACAATGCCAAGCTGCTTCCAGAATGTTACGGAATTGGGGCCCAACCTCACCAATGTTTGTTCTTTTCTTGGTGCCACTTTGTCCATGTTGGATGATATTTTTTACTTAAAAGAAAAAATTTAGAACGCGATCCAATCAGAAAAAAAAGGTGGCTTTTCTAATACAAAGAGAAAAGGAAACAACCGCATCGCTACCGGTTTATTAGTAGTGACGACAAGCGCACTCATCAAACAGTTCATGTAAAACTAAATAGCACTTCTGGACGCAACATCCACATAATTAGCTCGAGAAGCAGATGAAATCATGCCGTGAATAGATGTTCATGTGCTTCATCGGGGGTAGAATTCAGTGATCGACACTCCATTGACCGACAAAGGTGCAGAGCCGCTGTTGTTTTGATCTTGTCCCTGGTCATTTGCTACGATGTTATTCGGCTGTTCCATCCCGCTTCGGAAAAAAAAGGCGGGTCCTTGTGGCACTGGTAGACTAAGAGTTTGGCTGCTCAGCGCAAGAACTATGCTCGCCATTGTCGGTCTATCAGCCGGATCTTCTTGAACACATAGAAAGCCAATGTGTATGCATCTTAGCACTTGGCTTCTGGAATAAGATTCTCCCAATGCTGGGTCCGAAGGCACATCGTCTCTCCAATGCTTCCAAGCCTAGAGCAGTTCATTTGGACACAACAAGTGAACCACGGAATAATATTGTTGCTTGAGGTCGCGAAACAATTAAATAATAATAATAATAACAAAAACTTACATAGCTTGCGAGAGTTTCACCTCCATCAGATCGGTAGTAGTAGTCATTCCTCTTGCCGCAAATGATCTCGAGGAGGAGGACGCCGAAGCTGTAAACATCGGACTTTTGAGAGAATTGCCCATGCATCGCATATTCCGGGGACATGTACCCGCTGAAAACCACCACCAGAACCATACATGTTGGGATGCCCATTGTCAATGTTAGTACCCTTATCAATTCTTAAGCAGAAGCTACCTAATATTAAACTCCGAAAAATGGAGAACTTACTAGGTTCCTACGATTCTGCTAGTGTTTGCCTTAGTTTGATCGACTCCAAAAATCCTCGCCATGCCAAAATCTGAAATCTTTGGGTTCATATCATTGTCCAGCAAGACGTTGCTAGCTTTTAAATCACGGTGAATGATTCGAAGCCGAGAATCTTCATGAAGATAGAGCATCCCTCGAGCGATGCCTGATATTATATTGTAACGTCTTGGCCAATTTAATTGTTTGCTTTTGTCAGGGTCTGTGTAGTGATTTAAGGATGTGAATGAGATTAAGTATAATCTTGAAAGTCTAGGAGTTAGATTCGAAAGATGATATATGATATAATAAAGAAGTATTCGCTCAATCATCTATACCTAAGAGATGAAGATAAAGCCATTGTAAGTGGAACTAACCAAACACGAAGTAGTCGAGACTTTTGTTGGGCACAAACTCGTATATGAGTAGCTTTTCCTCTCCTTCCAAGCAAAATCCGAGCAATCTCACTAGATTCCGGTGCTGAAGCTTCGCCACCAACACAATCTCATTCTTAAATTCTTGGACGCCTTGCCCTGAGCTTTGGGATAGCTTCTTCACAGCTATTTCTTGTCCGTTGGGAAGCCTACCCTGCAAAAAATTTGTAAAAGGGGACAAGATCTCATGAACTCTCCACCTCTTTTTTTTATCTTGTAAAATTGTTTGTTTACGTCGTTCACAAGATAGGGCCGTGGACATCTCTTATGATAATAAGAGTCGCTGACCACAGTAATTCGTAGGGCTGAAGAGACAAAATTAGAATATATTCTTCATAAAAAGAGAATGATATAGCCCTCTTAACGTCCATTGCGAATTAAGTGAGCTGAAAGTTCATGACATGGTTTTGGTTCAATAATGGTTGAGTTGTCAATGTACACGGTAAAAATAAACTACATCTAGCACTATTCAGCGAAGAAGCACTTTTAAAAAAATTTCAGGTACCCTACCGAGCATCGAGTGAATTCTGAGACGTCTTTCATAATCACTAATATACCTGGTAAACCTCCCCGAATCCACCTTGGCCAAGCTTGTTTTCTTGAGAAAAATTGTTTGTGGCGGCAAGCAAAGTATCCCAATCGAATTGCAAGGACTTCAAGGATGTGATCTCGCTTACACCTTCATGAGTGAACAACAAAGTCGTTTAGACTTGGACTTGTTTTTCGTGTCTTCCGGTCATAGCTTCAAAATATTTTGAGTTTCTCATTTGAAAGTTTCATTTTTGTGTTTATTTTTATAAAAGGACAATCATTACCACTTCCTTCTTGTACAGCTTCATATTTCTTCTCTGCTGGCCTCCTCCGAAGGTAACAACAACTGATGAAGAGAAGCATTACAAAAACAGCGACTGAAGAGATGATAGCAGCCAAGGTGCCTGATCAGATGATTGTTTTTGTCAGCATAACTAAAACCATCAACTAAATTGCAATCCTGAAAGAGTGAGTGCCCATCACACCTAACAGGGAATATTATGATTTCCAAAAAGTGTTGATTACACTTAAAAAGAGAAAAATATTGTATAGTAGACTTCGAAGTTACTTTAAATGGCTTGTTAACAAGTGCCTTGGAGGCATTCTTTAGCAAAATCCATTAGCTATTAGCCCACTCAAATAAATTGATGAAGGTTTACATACACTTTTGACCTTGATACATAAAAAATTTCATTTAGGTTCTCATACTTTTTGCCCTTGCAATGCACAAATTGCCCATATTAGCCCATGAACATAGGAGGATATTATTTTTTCCATGAGCTTAAACGCCGTACCTTTGGCAATATCTACTTTGGGAGCCGGCGGAGTAGCTGGATGTGATGGAGAAGATGGAGATGGTGGAGAAGACGGATATGGACTGGGGCTTGACTCGAAAAACTTGTGCAATTCCCATCGGAAATTACAGCTCGGCTTGTAAACATAACCGCCTTGCCATCCGTGGCAACACCTATAGTAATCATCAATGGCTTCCCTCAAGCAACTCTCGCAATCATTTGGCAACAAGTCGGGACTACACTGTAACAATGAGTAGATCGTCTTGTTGTCCGGCAAGTTGTTCTGTCCCGTGGCGTACTTGAGCCTTGAAGTGCCGTCTGAAGCTTTGCTCACTAGTCTTTCCATCAAGTTCCTCCACACCTCATCGAACTGGTCTTGGTCCATGGTGATGCGGTTGCCATGGTTGACCATCAAATACTTAGGACTCGTTTGCAGTATCCCATAGATTGGAGTGTCAGAGTATCGGATAAAGCATGGCGGATCTCCGTTTCCCCAGGAGAAAACCGCCTTCTGGTAAGGGCACTTCATGACCAAATCTCGGACTGCGGAGCTCATGCAGCTCTCGCAGGTATCTGCCGATGAATCCCCTCGGCAAAAAGCGATGGCATAGATGGTGTTTGGGTTCTCGCCCGTGCTCGTGTCGTAGAACCCATCATGTGCAGCCACATTAGAGGCTAGAGAACTGAGGACGGCATCGCGGTTCTTTGCGTAGGGGCTGCTCGACGTGAAGTTTCCGATGGTGTTGTTGCAGTATAGTGCATGGGATGGGTAGGTTCGGATCAAAACACTCAAAGAAATAAGGAAATAAAGGGTGGATGATGAGTGAACCATGTTACGGTTTTGATGCTGGTGGTGCTTAGGATGGTTTTGCTTGATGCAGGGTCGGAGATTGTCAGGCTATATACTGCAGATGTTACGTGATTGGTGTTTGTGCAGTGGAATTCACTTGTAAGTGAACAAGGTGAGGGGTTAAAAAAGAAGAAGAGAGGAAAGTACTACATGTCGACAAGTCAAAACCTTATACAAAATAGCTTGATTTACTAAAAACTACTTTACAAGACGATTTACCAATAGATATATTAGATTGTTGGTGATCCTTGACATAATTTAGTCATATTCAAAAACCCTTAATAACCCGACATGTCATTGAATAAATTGATTATATAGAGCAGTTTTAATACCTTAAGCCCAGGACAAAAACCCGTGATGCTGGCTTAACAATTGTGAATTTTGGTTTGTCCGTATGGATTAGACGCACGTAACAAATTCGATTCCTCGCACGGATTATCATTCATATAAGTAAAACCGGACTTTTTTCGTCATTACAAAAGGGAGATATCTCAACAGAAGGAACAGTCTCAGGATCAAAAGGTGTGGCGTGCAGTTGGGGGAAGCCAATGCCGTCGTCTTGCATTGGTCACCTCACTTGGACTCAGTCAAGAATAACGAGAATGCTCGCCCGGCGCCCCCAAACGAGGGCAAGGATGTCTAGGGTTTGGATGACCGACAAATCGTGTAACATGGTTGCTCAATTGACCGAGTAACTACTTGAAAATAATGTACATGATTAATATCACAAAAAACTGCAAAATGATATATAAATAAAAAAATTTATCTCAAATTCATTTTTTTATAACCAAAAATCTCAAATTATTATGTTATTTACCTTTTGTTAATTTCCGTTGAATTTTATTGTTGAATTGTTGAATTGTTGAATCGAATAACACATTACAATTGACAAATGTAACAATTTGGGTTTACGGCTTTGTAATTTTTGTTGATATTAATTCAATTTAACGAAAACTAATATAGGGTAAATTTGTTATAAAAATACTAATTTGGAGTTTTGTGTTAAAAAAATTATTTAGAGTAAATTTATTACAAATGTACCAATTTATGGTTTTTTGTAATATTAATCCTAATGGGTAGTAATGGTTCCGATGTTACTATTAGTTGCAAGTGACGATGTCACTGTCGTATTACATAACATCTTGTGTATATAAGCGATTTGTGTGAAGTGTTCGCCGAAGAACTTGCATGGGGAGTCGCTCCCGATGCCGATGGAAACACTAGCAACCTTGATTGAATTATGGGCGTGAACTAGTTCATTCGACTTGGAAAAAAAAGAAAACTATATGAGAAATTATTACTGATGTTACTATGTCGTGTAGGTAGTCACATCCCAATACTAATATCTTTTACATACAAGTGTTTTCTTTCCTCTCATTTTCTTCCTCATTTCAGTGATTTAATTGTTAACTTTTTTTCACTTTTTCTCAAGCCTTTTATTATTTATTTTAGAGAAAAAATGATTAAAAAAATTCAAATCATACTCTCACATATTTACTTTGAACTTTTTTGTGATATCAAGAATTTTAAATTATGGGCTCCTTTGGTTCGGCTTTTGAAGAATGTATTTGCCAAAATGCAAATCCCTTTGGGTGAAGGGAGTTTTCCAAAATGGAAATATTGCTTGGTAGAATTTGCATTTGTAAATGACTTTTATTAAATTAAAAGAATAAAAAAAATCTATTTTCTTTTTTGAAGTCCGGCCACCGAACTGTCGAATTCAGCCGCTAGATGGCCAGATTTGCGCGACCCAAGGGACCGTCGCCTGAGGTCGCGCGACCTCAGGCGGTCATCGCCTGGAGTCGCATGACCTCAGGCGGTCGTCGCTTGGGGTTGCTCGACCCCAGTGACCGTTGCTTGAGGTCACACGACCTCAGGCTGCCGCTTGGGTCACACAATTCAGGCGACGACCACCTGGGTCGCGTGACCCAGGTGTCGCCTAAGGTCCGGCGACGGTTGCCGGGGTAGGGTGACCCTTGGCCGACGGTCGTCGGTGCGTGGTTGGCGCGCGCGACCTCTTGGCCGGCAGTTGTCGGCCTCCGATCGGCTTCCATGCGGTGGTTTTGGAGAAAATGAACAATACTGAGGACTTACATTTTGAAAATACAACTTCCCAAAGTACTTTCGGACTTACCTTGGGTTAAGGGTCCTTAAAGCCATTTGGAAATGCAATTACATATTGCCAAAGTCGCCCAAAAAATTGAACCAAACGCATATACATTTGGCCAAGGGACTTTAGAGTCGAAAAGCCCATTTGAAAAGTTGAACCAAACGGAGGCTATGCCTACAATAACATGTACTATCAGGATCAAAAGATATTGCGTACAGTTGGGGGAATGCATTACCGCCGTCTTGTATTGATCATCCCTTTGACCCGCTCAAGAAAACATGAATGCTAGCCTGGCGCCCGCCAATTGAGGGCAAGGCTATCAAGGGTTTTGATGACCGTTGGATCGGGCAGCATGGTTGGCCAATTGACCCAGTCCCACCGTCTAAAAAAAGTGCAACAGTGGTTCCAATGTTACCGTGGCTTGCAAGCGCCGATGTCACATCAACGCGCATGACCATCACATCAAGTAACGCGTTGAATCATGCGAAATGATCGCCCAAGAACTTGTACAGGTAATTACCTCCCGATGCCGATGAAAATGCTGGCGAGATTGATTGAGTTAAGGATATGAAGCAATTTGTTCGGCTCAAAAAAGGATGTAACGAAAAATTACTACCGATGTTATTATGTGGTATGGATAGCCATGTCCCAATGTTAATGTCTTTTCAATATAGATTTAGTGTTTCCTCTCAATTATATTTTATTTTCAAATAAATCAATTCTTAAGTCTTTTTTTTCCGGCCTTTATATTGTTTTATTTTTCGGCTTGTGATATTAGAAATGTTAAATTATGCTCATGATGCATTTATCATAAATTTGTAGTTACATAAACATTTACCCTCCATAAAATGTTTCGTCAAATGATTTTTCAATCAAAATAACATCGTTTGTATTTCATTTAAATTACATGAGTGTCATATTAACAATGTTTGTTTTCCAACATCAATGTAGGCACATTTTTAGCAGTTCTTTTTGACATATGATAAATATATCACTCAAGTACAAGTTTATAATTTTTCAAGTTACTAAAAAAAATTAGGATAAATATATCATAACGGTTATAATTCAAGAACTGTTGCTGATTTTTGCCTTTTATTTTATACAAGCCGCGGGGGCTTGCTAAGACTAGGTCTTTGTGAAAGACTTCCCTCCACCGACAAAAACAAAAGAAAAGAAGACTTCCCTCCCACGCGGGAGTTGACGAGCCTTGTCCCATTCGTGACTTGAGTCCACTTCGAAATCTGCGCCTCCCTCCAATGACTTGAGTAACATCAGTTCATTTTTTCCGTTGACTTGACCACCAGATGACCCGTTGGCGTGGTTATTGCACAAGCGGAAAAGTAGGGGCGCGAGCATTTCACTCTCAAAATTGCTTCTCGATACACATTTCAATTAGAGTCTACCTTATTTAAAAATTATACAACTCTGATAGGATTGGGTTTGCAAATAAAAGGGAAAGAAGTTGCGTAAAAAGCACATACACTCTTTTCGTTATCGCTTTGACTTAAGGTGCCCAAAACATTACATTATCTAAAAAGGTGTTAGCATAGAGGGAATTAAATTAGATATAGACCAATTCTTTTCAATGACTAGGTTATAGTAACAAGGGGGACTGATTCTTCCATTTATATTAAATCGGCAAAAAGGGGAAAAGATCGAAATAAACATTAAGAAAGAGATTATATTTAAAGATTTCGATCTATTAAGGAAGCAGTAATTTAAATCATCATAAGATAAAACCAAACTTTAATTTAATCGGAAATAGAATTCCTGTTTTATTAACTACGGTGGAATTACAATTTTTTTTTTTTATCGTTAGGATTGTGTGATTATGATTAGTCTTACAAATATTAAGCTACGAATCTGGCCTCCTTTTGAATCTTCTTCTTATATAATAGAAAGATTAGAAAATAAGTTTTCGTGCGCATTGTTTTTTTGTGTGTTTATACATACATACATATTTGATGTTTGATGTTTACTTGTTACTGCACAAAGCACAGAACTTCCGTAGGTCTATTCTTTTGTATATGTGCATAACCTTTCTTAGGAAGTGGTCCGCGAAAAGAGCTGCAGCCTCTGGGAAATACACATTGCCAAAAATAACTCATTTCAGATTGTCGGTGATCCTTGACAAAATTTGGTCATATTTAAAAGTCAATAATAGCCTGACATATCATTTAATAAATTGATCGTATAAATCAGACTCAGTAAGTTTTGACCAAAACAAAAAGCCATGTTATTAGCTTAACAGTTTAGAATTTTGGTTTGTTCGTATGGATTAGACGTTATTGTTGCTTGCAAGGTACAATGTCGCATCAACGCACATGACTATCACATTACGTAACGCATTCATGTGTATAAAAGTGATTCATATGAAATGATCGCCAAAAAATTGTACAGGGAATGACCACCCAATGCCAATGGAAATACTAGCAACATCAATTGAGTTAAGGGTGTGAACTAGTTCATTTGGCTAATAAAAGAACGTAACAACAGATTAGTACCGATTTTACTAATGTCTTTTCTTACAACTGTTTTTTTTTCCTCTCAATTATTTCCTCTTTTCAAATAAATCAATTCTTAAGTGAAAAAACTATCAACACATTGGTGTGTTTATTAGGGATGAACAGTTTTAGGTTATACACTACTGCCCTCAGCGGTGTAGCTGGCTCGGGCTCCCTCCCCCTCACGAAGGGGAGAAGTTCGAATCTCAGAGGCATCGTTAGGGATTCTTACCTGGAGTATTGTGGTGGTGGGTCCTATAGTCGCTCCCCCAGGGTTTGCTCACTGGCTGTCGGCTTACGGGATTTCCTGGGTTACCAAAAAAAAAAAAAAACAGTTTTAGGTTCCACTTGAAATTTGGAACCTACTCGTCAGAACAAATTTTCTAATTTTTGGAACCTGAAGCTATCTTGTCACAGATTCCAAGGCCAGTTCAAGGGCCTAACTAAGTTCCACATGTACTCTTAATTGAACAACTATAATGAATTATTACCTTTAATGATCATTATTTTCAACTATCATTGATCATAACTTATATTTATACATGTGAAAATTATGAAATATTAACAAAGTAAAAGTCTTATCCATTGAAATTGCTGCAAATGGAAGTTCATAATAGAAGTTTTATATTACATATTCATCATTGGACGCTATGAAATGCTACAAGATCGCACGAAGATATAGACCAAGAAAAACATAAGGACTCGTTTTAGGTTCCAGGTGGACTTGAAACTTAGAACCTACCGTCAGAACAAATTTCTCAATTTTTGAAACTTGGAACTTATTCTGCATATCCTAAAACTTAGAATCGGCAGAACCGAAAAGTGGGAATCAATCTGATTCTCAAATTCCTTAATTTACCCTGCAAGCATGCGTCTGCCGAGTGATTATTGCATCCGCAGAATAATTCTTAATGAGAAATTAATACCAACGTTGCTTGTCGGTTTCATTGTGGATGTGTATGTTCCAGGGTTTCATTTTATTTTCTTTTATTGTGATTTTTCTCTTTTCCATGAATTAGTAATAGCAATTGACATAATATAAATAGTGTCCGCACGGTGCCACTCTCTCATTTCGCCTTAAATCACAAAGGGAAGAGTATTTCCCATGAAGAATAATATCCTTTGGCCGGAAGAATTCGAAAGGAAAGAAGGGATCTAAATAATTACGAGAGAAGAAAAGAGATAGGCTTTGTGGAGATTCAGTTAATATTTTGTTTGGATGCTAGTAAGAGAAAAGAAAGGAATAGAATGCATTGCAACACAAATATCTTTATTATGTATTTAGAGAAAGATGTAAAACTAGGATACGACAAGAGCATCACGAATTCTTTGACTACACACCAAGTGAATAAGAAGCTGTTTGGTAACCATCCAAATAGTAGCCAATTTTGATTTTTTGTTCACGAGAGTAATTTTGGAACAGAATCGCATTTGGTAAGATTTTTGTTCCTAGGAATAAATTTCTATTTTTTTGTTCCCGAAAGTTGATTTGGAACAAAATCAAGAATATAAAAAATAGTTGATTCTTGTTCCGAGAACAAATCTAATAATCAAAACCAATTCTTCTTCTTCTTCCCTTCTCTTCTTCTTCTTCTTCTTCTCTTTTTCTCTTCTTCATCGACCGCCATCCCGCGGCTACTATCCACCGTCATCCACCATCACCTGTCGCTGTCTGCCGTTGATGTGGACATCGAGCTATATTGAGGAGGAGGTGCTAAGGACCCATTATCTATTCCTACTGGTTCGATCACTCGAGCGCGGGCCAAGCAATTCAAGCAAGCTGTTGGCATCATGGTTCATGATCTTTGGCGTGGAGATGACCTTGGATCAAATCTTGAAGAATCTTGGAAATCTTGGCGCAATTTTTTATCTGGTCACCAAATATTTGACCAAGTCAAATAGGAATATTCTTCTTGTTTAGGAATATTCTAGAATATGACACATTAGATTTTTAGGGTTTGTGCGGCAGCTAGAAAACCTATATAAAGGAATTGCCAAATTTCTTTTGGGGATAGATATTTTATTTTTGAGGAAAAAGTTGAGAGATTCTCTTCTATTGTTCTTTTGAGGACTTGACCTAATCAAGATTCCCTTGTGGCGGTTGATTCGACTTATCGAGCGAGATAGCGAATTCTTTCGCCCGTGGCGTCTATAACGTTGGTTGGTTGACACGCGTTCGTCAACAAGTCACGTTCATACCGAGGTTGTCAATCACAGGTTTAATTGGAGGTCAAGGTTTGCAATTCGCACCATCTGGGCTTTCGTAGAACGATCCTTCCGCAACGATTCACATTAGTTGGTATCAGAGCTTGCTTCTACAAGGTCTATTTATCTTTAATTTTCTGTTGATATTACATGAGGGTTGATGGTGACCAAGAGCTACCCCGGGGAAGGCCGCAACATCAGCGAGACACCTCTAGAACACGACATAGAAGGCAGCGGCATTATGATGATGATGAGGCCGACATGGAGGATGATCGAGATGCTCGATTTGGAAGGTGGAATGGAGCCCGAGGGTTTAGACATCAAGAAGATAATGAACTTGGCAATATCAAGATGAAGATTCCTTCTTTCCAAGGGAAGAATGATCCCGATGCGTATCTAGAATGGGAGAAACGCATGGAGATGGTATTTGATTGCCAACGATACTCCGAGCTCAAAAAGGTAAAAATTGCAGCTGTTGAATTTACTGATTATGCTATAATTTGGTGGGATCAACTTGTGACTAGTAGGAGGCACAATGGTGAAAGACCGATAGAGACGTGGGATGAGATGAAAGCGGTGATAAGGAGGTGTTTTGTACCTAGTCATTACCATCGAGATTTGTTTCAAAAGTTACAAAATCTCACACAAGGCAATAAGAGCGTGGAAGAGTATCACAAGGAGATGAAGATTGCCATGATCTATGCTAATATGGTGGAGGATCGTGAGGCCACAATGTCAAGATTTTTGAGTGGTTTGAGCCGAGACATAGCAAGGGTGGTGGAGCTGCAACACTATGTTGAATTGGAGGAACTGGTGGACAAAGTCATCAAAGTTGAGCGGCAATTGAAATTGGACTGAAATCACAAGAGTGGAGGAGGTTCAAATCAAAATTGGAGATCCAATTGGAAGAGAGACGAGAAGCCAAATTGGAGAGGAAACAACACCAAAACCGAAACCTCAAAGGAGAAGGAGAAGGACGGTAAAGTTGGAACGAATCCGACTTCAGGTAAAATTGAAAACCCTAACACTAGAACTCGTGAGATTAAATGTTTTAAGTGTTTGGGCAGGGGTCATATGGCGAATCAATGCCCTAATAGGAGGGTGGTGATCATGACTGGACATGGTGTTATTGAGTCCGAAAGTGAAAGGGAAGAAGAGGATGATGAGATGCCACCATTGGAGGATTGTAGTGATGGAGAAGTGGCTATAAAAAGAGACTTATTGGTGGTTAGGCGTTCTCTGAGTGTGCAAGTAAAGGAGGAGGAGCATCACCAACAAAGAGATAACTTGTTTCATACAAGATGCGTGGTGAATGGTAAGATCTGTAGTATGATAATTGATGGAGGTAGTTGTGCAAATGTGGCAAGTTGTATTATGGTGGATAAGTTGGGTTTGAAAACGACAAAGCACCCTAGGCCTTATAGGCTTTAATAGTTAAATGATAGTGGTGAGATGAAAATATCGAAGAAAGTTCAAATTCCATTTGAGATAAGGAGATACAAGGACGAGGTAGAGTGTGATGTTGTACCTATGCAAACGGGTCATATCTTGCTTGGAAGACCATGGCAATATGATCGAAAGGTACATCATGATGGATATACTAATCGTTATTCATTGGTGATGAATCAAAAGACTTATACATTGGTACCAATGACACCTAATGAGGCGTATCAAGATCAGTTAAAATTACAACGAGAAGCCGAGAGAGAGAGAGAGAATGTGAGAAATCCAAGGGCTTGCGTGATGTGTCTGAGATGCAAAGAAAAGGAGAGGCCGAGAGAAGAATTGTGGTAAAAACCAAGGAAAAAGAAGAGAGTAAAGGAAAGAGGCAAAATAATTTTTATGCAAAATCAAGTGAAGTGAGGAAAGCTTTAGTTCTAGATCGATCAATGCTTGTACTTGTGTACAAGGAGGTTTTGTTTTCTACTAACGATCTTGACCCAAATTTGCCTAGTCCTATTGTGTCTTTATTGCAGGAATTTGAAGATGTCTTTCCTGATGAACTTCCTCGAGGTATACCACCGATTCGAGACATAGAACATCAAATTGACTTGATTCCTGGTGCGCCATTACCTAATCGACCCGCATATCGAAGTAATCCCGAGGAGACAAAGGAACTTCAGCGGCAAGTTAGCGAACTATTGGAATGAGGGTATGTGAGAGAGAGTCTTAGCCCGTGCGCCATCCCTGTTTTGTTGGTGCCAAAGAAGGATGGAACTTGGCGAATGTGTGGCTGAGTAATCAATAATATTACAGTAAAGTATCGACATCCTATTCCTAGGTTAGATGACATGTTAGATGAGTTGCATGGTTCTTGCACTTTCACTAAGATCGATTTGAAAAGTGGCTATCATCAAATTGGGATGAAAGAAGGTGATGAATGGAAAACTGCATTTAAGACCAAGTATGGATTATATGAGTGGTTAGTCATGCCATTTGGATTAACTAATGCATCGAGCACGTTTATGCAACTTATGAATCATGTTTTGCGTGCTTTTATTGGTTGATTTATGGTTGTCTATTTCAATGACATCTTGATTTATAGACAAAGTCCCGATGATCATATTGAGCATGCGCGAGCTGTCTTGCATGTTTTAAGGGCCGAGCAATTATATGCTAATCTAAAGAAGTGCTCTTTTGTTACTAACAAATTAGTATTTCTAGGATTTGTTGTTAATGCTGATAGTATACAGGTTGATGAAGAAAAGGTTAAAGCAATTCATGAATGGCCAACACCTAAGACCGTAGGAGAGGTGCGTAGCTTTCGTGGATTGGTGAGTTTTTATCGGCGATTTGTGGGAAATTTCAGCACCATTGCCGCACCTTTAACTGAGGTTATCAAGAAGCACGTGGGTATCACGTGGGGTGAAGAGCAAGAGAAAGCATTTAATTTTTTCAAAGATAAGTTGACTACTGCTCCTTTGTTATCTTTACTGAATTCAATACTACTTTTGAGATAGAGTGCGATGCTTCTAGTACAGGAATTGGAGCTGTGTTGATGCAAGGAATGCGTCCCATAGCTTATTTCAATGAAAAATTAAGTGGAGCAACATTGAATTATCCTACCTATGATAAGGAGATGTATGCTTTAGTGCGAACTTTGGAGACTTGGCAACATTATTTATGGCTAAAGGAGTTTGTGATCTACACTGATCATGAGACCTTAAAGTACTTGAAAGGGCAGCAAAAGTTGAATAAAAGACATGCCAAATGGATGGAGTTCATTGAGACTTTTCCATATGTGATCAAGTACAAGAAAGGTAAGGAGAATGTGGTAGCCGATGCACTTTCTCGAAGGTATGCGATTCTAACTATTTTAGAAGCAAAGTGTCTAGGTTTTGAGCATATCAAGGGCTTATAGACTGATGATGATGACTTTGGGAGAGTGTATGAAGCATGTGAACACGTTGCATTTGATAAATCCTATAGGCATGAAGGTTATCTTTTCCGTGAAAACAAACTATGTTTGCCTAAGTGTCCTTTGCGTGAATTGTTAGTGCGAGAAGCACATAGTGGTGGTTTAATGGGGCATTTTGGCATTAATAAGACTTATTGGCCACATATGAAGAGAGATGTCATACGTGTCTGTGAGAGATATATTGCTTGTAAGCAATCTAAGTCTACAACTAAACCGCATGGCTTGTATACACCATTACCTATTCCAACGCATCATTGGACTGACAATTCTATGGATTTTGTGTTAGGATTGCCTAGGTCTAAGAATGGTAGAGATTCTATTTATGTGGTTGTTGATCGGTTTTCAAAGATGGCTCATTTTATATCTTGTCATGAAACTGATGATGCATCTCATGTTACTGATTTGTTCTTTAGGGAAGTTGTACGTTTGCATGGCATGCCTAGATCGATTGTTTCAGATCAAGATTCTAAATTTCTTAGCTACGTTTGGAAAATATTGTGGAAAAAATTAAGAACACAGTTGTTATATTCTACCACTTGTCATCCACAGACCAATGGTCAAACCGAGATAGTTAATAGAACTTTAGGGGTATTGTTGCGTGCTATTATTAAAAAGAACATAAAATCTTGGGAAGATTGTCTGCCACATGTTGAATTTGCATATAATAGGAGCATGCATTATGCTACTAAATTTACACCATTTGAGGTTGTCTATGGTTTTAATCCGTTAACTCCGTTAGAATTAAACACTTTACCTGTGGATTTAGATGGAGCAAAGAAAGCTGAATTTGTCAAGGCGTTACATGAGAAGACGTGTGCAAATATTGAGCGCAAGACTGAGCAATATGCAAGGCAAGCCAACAAAGGACGCAAGTAAGTGGTGTTTGAACCCGGCGATTGGGTTTGGGTTCATATGCACAAAGAGAGATTTCCTGAGCAGCGACATTCTAAGTTATTATTGTGAGAGGATGGACCATTCATGGCTTTGGAAAGAGTTAACAATAATGCCTACAAACTTGATCTTCCAAGTAAGTATGACGTTAGTGCCACATTTAATGTTTATGACTTGACTCTTTTTTATGCTAGTGATGATTTGAGGGCAAATCATTTGCACAGGGGAGGGAATGATGTGGACATCGAGCCATATCGAGGAGGAGGTGCTAAGGACCCATTGTCTACTCCTATCGGTTCGATCACTCGATTGTGGGCCAAGCAATTCAAGCAAGCTGTTGGCATCATGGTTCGTGATCTTTGGTGTGGAGATGACCTTGGATTAAATCTTGAAAAATCTTGGAAATCTTGGCGCAATTTGATTATCAGGTCACCAAATATTTGACCAAGTCAAATAGGAATATTCTTCTTGTTTAGGAATATTCTAGAATATGACGCATTAGATTTTTAGGGTTTGTGTGGCAGCTAGAAAGCCTATATAAACGAATTGCCAAATTTCTTTTGGGGATAGATATTTTATTTTTGAGGAAAAAGTTGAGAGATTGTCTTCTATTGTTCTTTTGAGGACTTGACCTAATCAAGATTCTCTTGTGGCGGTCAATTCAACTTATCGAGCGAGATAACGAATTCTTTCATTTGTGGCATCTATAATGTTGGTTGGTTGACACGCATTCGTCAACAGGTCACGTTCATACCGAGTTTGCCAATCACAGGTTTGATTGGAGGTCGAGGTTTGCAATTCGCACCATCTGGGCCTTCGTAAAACGATCCTTTCGCAACGATTCACATCACCGAGGACCTTCCACCAGATATTCTGAATATAAGTATGTATTATTGACTGATATAGGCAAACTAGAGTGCTTCGCAGAAGTAATAGAAGATGAGTGCAAAAGCAAATGGCTTGATGCTATGAAGGATGAAATGCAATTACTTTATGATAATAATACTTTTGAACTGGTGAAGTTGCCTAAAAGAAAAAGAGCTCTAAAGAACAAGTGGATATACTAATTGAAGCAAGATGAACATATTTCACAACCACGATATATAGCTAGATTTGTTGTTAAAGAATTCGGTTAAAGAAAGAGTACTGATTTTGATGATATATTATCTCTAATTGTGATAATATCTTCTATTCGTGTGGTACTAGGCTTGGCAACTAGCCTAGACTTGGAGATTGAGCAAAAGAATGTCAAGACAACCTTTCTAAGTGGTGACCTGGAGAAAGAGATATATATGGAATAACCAAAGGGTTTCAAAGTGAAAGGAAAAGAGGACTCCGTGTGTAAACTGAAGAAGAGTCTCTATGGCCTAGAGCAAGCACCAAGACGGTGGTACAAAATTTTTATATTAGTTATGATAGAACAAGGTTATAAGAAGACTTCGTCAGATAGCTATGTGCTCGTCCAAAAATTTTCTGATGATTTTATTATTCTCTTACTTTATATTAATGATATGTTGATTGTTGGTAATAATACTTCACGAATTGAATCATTGAAGAAATAATTGAGCAAGTCTTTTGCCATGAAAGATTTGGGAACAACGAAACAAATTCTAGGCATTATAATTACCCGAGCCAAAGATGCTAAGAAGTTGTTTTTGTCATAAGAGAAGCACACTGAGAAGATTCTTCAGAAATTTTACATGGACAAGGCTAAAATAGTTACTTGCTGCCCACTTTTAAGTTAAATACAAAGAAAAATCCTATGACTGATAACAAGAAGAAAAACATGGAAAGTGTTCCATATGCTTCAACTGTAGGAAGCTTGATGTATGCGATGGTATGTACACATCCAGACTTAACACATGCAGTTGGCATTGTTAGTCATTATTTGTCAAATCCATGTAGAAAGCACTAGAATGCAGTAAAATGGATCATGAGGTATCTTTGGGGAACTTCTAATTTGAAACTTAGTTTCGAGATTGGGAAAATTTAGTTATTTGAATACATAGCTTCTGACTTGGTTGGAGATATTGATACTTGTAAATCTACTTCTAGTTATTTCATTTCTTTTGCCGGTGGGGCTGTATCATGGAAGTCAAGATTGTAGAAGTGTGTTGCACTTTTTACAACAGAAGCTAAATTCATTCGGTGATCGAAGCTAGTAAAGAGATGCTATAATTGAAGAAGTTCTTGGAACAACTTGGATTCAAGCAAAATAGGTCTTCTGCATTATTTTGCGACATTTAAAGTGCTATTCATCTTGCTAAGAATTCATCTTTTCATTTTAAATCAAAACATATTGATGTTAGATATTATTGAATAAGAGATATTTTAGATGAGAAGTTATTGGAACTCGAGAAAATTCATACGGACTATAATGGTTCCGATAGAATGAGGACAACTCTACTAAGAGAGAAGCTTGAACATTGTCGATTGATAGTAGGGATGATGAATCCTTCCATATCGTCGTGAGGGTGAGATTTGTTAACTGGGTTCACTCCCATGTGGAGGAAGCCTAATGAATAGCAAGATTAAAAGGATTTGAGCCCATACGATAAGTCACATAAAGAAATAGGGTTTCTCACTATTTTTTAAGTGGTAGTCGCAAATAACTTAGCAGAGACACAGTAACAATAGAAAAAGAAAAAAACAGAAAATATGGGGTTTAGGGATCAATCTAATTTACATCGAGCTTGCATTGGAGTCGATTCGCGATCCGATTGAGCTGAAATTTTGTTATCTATTTGTGGCTCACTCTTATCAAATTTGGATAGTTTGATTTTTGTTTGAAGCTCCCTACACCAGTTTTTTTCAAGGGTTGATCAAAACTTACGTTTTTTGTCATATTTATCTTTGATCTCTTGTGAATTTTTTGCGTATTGCCAAAAATGATGTTTTTGAGTTCTTTGCTACTATGTATCTCTAGTATTTACTATAAAAGAACTTTGTTTACCCGATGTTTTTGATAGCGAAGATTTTTGGGTGGACTCCGGTCCCATGATTTTTTATCTTCTCACACTGATGAGGCTTTCCATGTAAAAAAATCGCCTTGTGTTTGCATGCTTGATATTTCTTTTGCTCTACTCTATTGGTTCCTATTAGATTTAAACAAGAGGAGAGATTATTCTATTACCCTGCATTAATCCAATATTGTTCCGGTTGTTATTGTTCTCCTATCAGGGACCACCCTACCAAGGTCGTGTGAGCACAGCAGCCATCCAATTGCCGTCTCAAGCATGGTGGTTGCCGTCTAAAGTTGACACCCTTAGCAATGGCTGTGTCTTTGACCGAAAGGACCACTTTCGTTGCCTTCTCCGGCCACAGCTTAGAGGCCATCGTCAAGCGCGTGTTGTCACCTTCCTCAGTCACGAGGAAGAGAAAGAGAGAGGCCGCCCCCTAGAATGGAACCATCTTTTAGCTTCTCCACGGGGTACATATCCGCAACAATATACACGGATCGATCTTTTGGTGGGGAGAGAGAGAGACAATCAAACGATCTTTGGTTTGTCCACCGGCAAATTACAAGGATCATTGCACATGTATAGGGGAGTTCGAAATCTTCAACTTTGTTTTTACCTTTTTACTTTAATATTTGTTGGTCAATACTTGGAGATCTTTCGGTGGAAAAAACATTTAAGATATTTTCTTAATTTTTTTTTTTCAGATTTACTATTTTTTAAGTTACAAAGTTTCCTATGTGCTGATGGTGGCAATGATGGCTGAGTAATGGCATCGATCACTTTGTTAATGCATTCAAGATACCGATTATTTGACATGTCGAGTGATCCATAAGTCATTGAATTATATAAGATGAAAATAGGTGAATATGACTTAAATGGGTCAATATGATCCTTCTTTATATTTAATCCTCCTAATCCCGATCCCACCCACCCATTTGCCATCCCTATATGTGATTTCACCACATATTGGGTCAGTGTTAATATCCACAACAGTTTCATAAATCGGACATTTAGAACGTGGAGAGAGGCCTTCACCACCCGCAAGTGTCCATCTCTTGTCCCCATTTGTAGAACCGTTGGATATACACTGCGTTTCTGTTTATATCCAACATTTTGCTTGGAATTTTATGGTACCATTGTCAGTTCTAAAAGTTTAAACTTAACATCTAAGAACTTATATACTTCACCTCACGTGGCTACATTGGCCTAAGAATGAGGGTAGAAATCATAATTTGGAAGGAAGCAACTAAGGGGCCTAAAAGACTTGAATTTAAGACCTTCTAATTTGATACCGCATAAGATTGTGGGATCACCACTAACTATTTAGAAAGTTAAGGTAGTTGATAAAAATGTGATTTTTAATACTTAAATACTTATTTGGTCAAATGAGTAAAGGAATGGTATACATAGGAGCAAGCATGGGTTTTCAAAGAAAGTCTTCAAGAGCCAAGGTCCAAGGTGATCCTTTTCTGGAAATTAAGGAAAAGATAGCTCGTTAAGTTAATGGATACTATGACAACAAAACTGTGAGATTTTATGGGACTATTACTAAGAGGAGTGTCAGAAGAGTCCTAAACCTATTATATTTGTACAAATTTGGTCATAAATATTTTAATTATGCCAATTTAGCTCTAAACATTTTGATCTATTGCCAATTTAGTTATTTCAATTAATTTTGGTAAGAAAATTACTAACATGTATGTCGACCAACCTACATGACATGACAACAGATGATGTGGATAATTTTTAATAATATTTTAATATTTTCCAATTTATTTTATTTTTTTTCTTTCTCTTTTTACCTTTCTTCCGTGATTGGCCATTAGTTGTAGGTGATGGCTCAGTGGGCTGGCCTAACCTAAGCAAGGGTGTCACCATCGCTACCACAAGTGAGGCTCGAATGGGCGAGGGCAAGCCCCAACGAGGGTCGGCCTTACTTAGGCTAGATCTAGTGAGGGGAGCCCTTGTTAGGGCTCACCCTAGCTTGGTCAAGCCTCGCTTGTGGTGGGCGACAACAACCCTTGCCAGGTGAGGCCAACCCACATAGCCATGGCCAGTCACTAGCAAAAGGAGGAAGAAAGGAAAATAAAAAAGAAAAAAATAATTAATATATTAAAATATTATAAAAAATTATCTATGTTAGCATCAGTCATGTCACATGCACTGATAATATTCGGGCAAAATTAGCTAGAATGATTGAATTAGCTCTAGGCTAAAAGGTTTAAGACTATATTGACACAATTAAAAAGTTTATAACTAAATTGGTACAAATGCAATATGTTTAGAACTTTTTCAACACTTTTCCCAACTACCAAGGTTCTAAAAACTTAAGTTTATAGATGGAAAGTGACCATATGAATATAATGAGCATATTGGACATGTTGTCGATCAATGTGGGACAATATTTCAACATCTCTTCTCACATGTAAGCCAGGAGCAGCAAATGAAATGATGGAGGTGGATGCATATACATAAGCAATAGCACTATTTCCGATACTATGTTAGAAAGCTCAATCTAAAAGTTTACTTTTAGAACAGTTTACAATGGTGTTCCAAAATCCGACATCTTTATTAGATGATTTTCTAAGTTAACATATCAATCAAGGATAGTCACAATTAAAAGAAGATATATGTGAATTCTTGAAAGATACAAAGAATCAAGAGAAATATCCTATTTGATCTCTAACTTAGGAAAATATTCTAGAGCAAAATCTTTAACATCTCAAGCTCAAGGTGCATAGAAAATATTGACTTGAGTTTGAATATAAAATCTAAAAGGCGCTTAAATGGATTACTGAAGCGGTTTGATGTGATGAAAAGCAAATTGGCTGACGTTTTAACGTGGCCGCTTACATGGCTATTGTGTGTTGTTGTGGATCGGAAGTTGTTGTTATGGTAGGTGGCCACCATTGCTACGAAGTTTCAGGATTTGTGATGAGTCTGGTGATGGTGTTCATTTGAGGACAATAACACAGCTAGTGTTGTTAGCGCTGTAATGAAAACTTAGGAGAAACATGGCCAATGTAGCTAACGTTATTACAAAATAAACTTGATGGGCGTTTTCTCGAACAACATGGCTCCACAGACTATGCGACAACAGAACAGGCCAGCATTGGATATTGGACCTTCAAGGTAGTAAGTCTAGTCTCCTCAATCAACAACTCTAAGATAATTGCCTCAAGACGAGGTAGTGGGTCTCCGACTCTCCATGTAGAAGTGAAGCTCGCATTGGTTCAAATTCATCATTAAATGCCATGAAAAATTGCACAACATGCATGCAATCGCGATATTCAGCAAACTTGCGAGCATCAGAGTATGTGTCCCATCGTGCTTCAAATAATGCTAGTTGATTTCAAATAACATGCATTTGTGATAAAAAAAATTATTAATTAATTGACCTACCTCCTGATGCATGCAATGCAGATTTCCCCAATAACTAACACTGATGGGTAATATTTGAAGTGGAATATCGGCTAGCAAGTAAATCCCATGCTTCCTTGGCCATATTAAGACGACCAAATTGAAGTGTGATAGAGGAAATCGAAGTATTGCATAACCATGTAAGGATCTTGGTTTTAACTATCTCAATCCTGCAAAAGTTAGTAAATTTATCCCAAATTTCATTAGTAATCTGAGTAGGTGCACAAATATCATCATTGATATAAAGCCAGAGTCGGCATCCCCTAAAAAAATTGGATATTTCCTGAGCCCATAAAATATAATTGGAATAATGGTTTGAATGGTTACTGAAACTTCTAATTTGTTCATGGTATCCAATAGACTGGTATAAACCTAGTAGTTTATATACTGAGTTCAAAGAAAACTAGTACTTCGAGCACTGATATGCCGAAAATAAGAACACAGATAGATTCAGGACTCATCATTTGATAAAAAAACATGCAGAACCGATCGGAAAGGTAAGTAAACTTTTCTGGTCAATGCAAGTCAACGCAGGTCAACGGAAGTAAACGATGGTCAACAGTTAAGGTCAGAGGCTGATGTGGCGTACATGTGGCAGATGACGTGGCAATGATGTCACTTGTCAGCAAGCACGGCGGATCAAGTAAGATCCACGGGGTGAGTCAGGGCCACTCGTAGAAGCTTCCGGCGACGCGTGAGGTGTTGTACGGCAACAATCTTCGTAGGTCCTGAATCCTCGGGCAATGTAGAGGCGGATGGTGGTTTTGGTTGGGTGAATTATCTTATTTAAGTGTCTGAACAGCACCGGAATTTGTCGGGGTCGGTGCCTCCAAGAGGTGGCAGCGCGTGGCGGAGCGTAAGAATTTGTCTGATGGCTAATGCGATGAAATTTCAAAGTTTGGCTTTTTTGAGGGCCATGAGTTGAATGGTGGTGTCGATTTTGCAAAACAAGCAATAGAAAGTGGGGGTGCAACTCTGAACAGTGGTGGATATAACCAAATACGAGTATCGGGCAGCTAATAATGTTGTTGCAGCCACCAACTTGTGTTTTTCAATCTATAATAACGTTGATGCCATGATAAGTGTAAAGTGGAAAATAAAGTTGTGAAATTTTCTGTATTTTTTTATTAAATTATATATGAGCCTATTTATAAGTTTTACAGGATAGCTATATATAGTAACATACTATTACAATAGAAATTATAATCAAGCAAAATAACGAGGTAATAATCTAAGACATACTAAGAATTATATTATAATCCAAAAGATACTCAGAATTAGACTGGTACTCAGAATCTGGCAATATACTTTTAACCTTCAGAATCTGGCCTTATACTTCTAACCTCTACGAAGAGAAAAGGAAATAGTCGCATCACTACAAGTTTATTGGTGACTATACAAGCGCACTCATCAAACTATTCATGTAGAAGTAAATGGTTCTTCTGGACACAACATTTACATTATTAGCTCAAGAAGCAGATGAAATCATGTCGAGAATAGATGTTCATGTGCTTCATCGAGGGTAGACTTCGGTGACCGACGCTTCATTAATCGACAATGGCACAGAGCTGCTGGTAATTTGATCATATACCTGGTCTTTCCCCATGAAGTTATTCGGCATTTCCCTTTGGAGGAAAAAGGCGGGTTCTCGTGGCACTGGCAAACTAAGAGTTTGGCCACTCAACGCAAGAACTATGTTTGCCATGGTCGGTCTATTAGCTGGATCTTCCTGAACGCATAGGAAGCCGATATGTATGCATTTGAGCACTTGGCTTCTAGAATAAGATTCTCCCAATGCCGGGTCCAATATATCCAAAGGTGCATCGCTTCTCCAATGTTTCCAAGCCTAGAGCAGCTCAATTGGACACAACAAGTGAACCACTGAACAACATCATTGATTGAGAGTGCGAAGAACAATTAAATCATATAGGAAAACTTACATAGCTTGTGAGATCCTCGCCTCTATTAGATTGGTAGTAGTAGTTATTCCTCTTGCCACAAATGATCTCGAGAAGGAGGACACCGAAGCTATAAACATCTGACTTTTGGGAGAATTGTCCGTGCATAGCATATTCCGGGGACATGTAACCGCTGAAAACCACCACCACAACTACACATGTTGGGATGCCTTTCATTATACTAATTCCGTTATCGATTCTTACTAGAAGCTAACTTAGGGTAAATGTTGAAGAATGCGAGACTTACTAGGTTCCCACAATTCTTTTAGTGCTTGCGTTACTTTGATCAACTTTGAAAATCCTCGCCATGCCGAAATCTGAAATCTTGGGGCTCATATCGTTGTCTAGTAAGATGTTGCTAGCTTTTAAATCCCAGTGAATGACTCTAAGCCGAGAATCTTCATGAAGATAGAGCATCCCTCGAGCGATACCTGATATTATCTTGTAACATATTGGCCAATCCAGTTGCTTGCTTTTCATGGGGTCTACAATGATATAAACGAGAGTATCATCTAGGAGGCATATGAGTTAGATTAAAAATGTTATGAATGATCGAGTAAATGAGTATATGATTATTTGCTCAATCATCTATGTCGTACATTAATTTAAAACCAATGAAGTAGAACAAACCAAAGAAGAAGTAGTCCAAGCTTTTGTTAGACACAAACTCATATATGAGTAGCTTTTCCCCTCCTTCCAAGCAAAATCCAAGCAATCTCACTAAATTCCGGTGTTGAAGCTTTGCCACCAGCATAATCTCATTCTTAAATTCTTCCCCGCCTTGTCCTGAAGTCTGGGATAGCCTCTTCACTGCTATATCTCGTCCATTGGGAAGTCTACCCTGTAAAAATTTGTGAAAGGTGACAAGATCTTGAGAACTCTTCACTTTCTTTTTTTCTTTTTCTTTTTTTAGGATAATGACTTTCTGAAGTTTTAACTGGTATGCAATGTTACTTTTTAAACTATGTTTTGATTCAATTGGGTTCCCAAAGATTTAAAATTGTTTGGTCACGTCTTCACGCTATTATAACATCTACACAATAGTGCCATGGACACTATATACCATTATAAGTAGACATTGACCACAAGTCATTCTTATGACTAGAGAGAGAAATTTAGAAACCCTTTTATTATGGAAATTCTTGGGAAAAAAAGGGATGATATAGCTCATTTAACGTCCAATGCGATGTAAGTGAGCTGAAAGTTCATGACATGGGATTAATTCAACAATGGTCGATGTTAGAATATTTAAATATTAAATCACACATTTATCTATAATTTTAGATTTTGAAATAGTTGGCAAGATCTCATAAATTTCATATGATATCAGAATAAGAGATTCTAAGTTCAAATTTTTCATTACTCTATTTGTCTCCCTAAGATATTTTTTATGCTTATGAGAGAGAGTGATAGAATCTTTAAATATTAAATTACACCTTCATAAATTGCTTAAGCAAAAACTTATTTAACTGTAAAAATAGATAAGTGAAAGTACACTGCATCTAGCTCTCTATTATGCGAAAAGAGCACTTTGAAAAATTTCAGGTACCCCATCGAATCGGAATAAAGTTCAAGGAGATATTATATATCATCAATCTTTTCAGGCTCAAATCCAAACCGAGCATTAAGCGATTTTCGAAAGCATTTTACGACGTTAATGATCACTAATGTACCTGGAAAACTTCCCCGAATCCACCTTCGCCAAGCTTGTTTTCTTGAGAAAAGTTGTTCGTTGCTGAAAGTAAAGTATCCCAATCAAATTGCAAGGACTTTAAGGATGGGATCTCGGTTACACCTTCATGAGCAAACAACAAAGTCGTTTAGACTTGTACTTGTTTTTCATGTCTTACGGTCATAGCCTCACAATCATTAAGTTTCTCAATTGAAAGCTTCAATCTATTTGTTTTTTCTATATTTATTACCACATTCTTCTTTTGCCGCTTCATATTTCTTCTGTGCTCGCCTCCTCCGAAGCCAACAACAACCGATGAAGAGAAGCGTTACAAAAACAGCGACTGAAACGATAGTTGCAACCAAGGTACCTGATCAGAAAATGGTTTTTCTCAGCATATCTAAAACCATCAGTTAGTTGCAATCATAAAAGAGCGGGTGCCCAGATACCTAATAGGGATCGATACCATTTCCAAAACAATAACGCGTTATTTTAACAAAAACCATTGGCTGTTACTCTACTCACATAAACCCTTGAAGGTTTACATAAACTTTTGACCCTCATACTTCAAATTCCACTTAGGTTCTCACACTTTTGGCCTTGAGGTTATGGATGTGCAATGGAAATTGCCCAAACCAGGAACCGCCCAAACTAGCCAGCCACCCAAACCAGACCAAGTCGGCCGGTTTGGTCCAACTCCCGAGAGTCTCCGGTTCCTAGTTCCAATGGAGGAACCGGACTGAACTGGAGCGGTTGCTTTTTACTTTTATTTTTTATTTTTTATTTCTTAAAGGTAAACCTAATAATCCTAACCTATGCCAAGCCTGCAATAAGCCTCATCCCCTGAGATTGTCATAAGGAAGTAGCTGTATTGTCCTCAAAAGTCTTCGTCAAGTCACTTCACCTCACTTGCCAACTTTTTTTCCCATTTGATTTCACTTCTTTTCATCACTCGGAAATTTGCGCTCTTCCCCACCCCCTTAACACAAAATCCAGCTACACTTCGAGAAGGTCCTCTAGAAGAAGCGTGCCATCAACTAGCGGAAGAACGAGCTCCGGTGCTCCACCGCCTCTTCCTTCTCTTCTTCATTTTCCTCACCCTCCTCTTCAATGCCTTCCCCCAGCTGTCGTCCCACCTCTAGTGTCGCCATGCTAGGCCCCGATCTCCCTAGCCCCCCCCCCCCCCCCCCCCCCCCCTCTTCTCTTTATGTCTCCATCACCCAGACACCATTGACGACTTCAAGTACTAGTGGTGGTGCCCCAAGATCAGTTCCACAAGACTGCTCGAGAATCGGACCAGTCCGGTTCAAAGCATCTTTGGTCTGGTCCTCGATTCCAAAAACTAGGAATTGGTTCCTCCAATTTGACTCCCGGTTCCTAGATGGAACTAGATCAGACCAATAACCGATCACCCCTACTTGCGATGCACATATTACCTGTAGTAGCACATATAAATAGGACGATTCTACCATTGTGTACAAGAAAGGACTTTTCTTTTGTACTGATAAATTTCTAAAAGAGTTGGTAAGTATAAAAAAATTGTTGGGGGCAAAAGGAATTTACCATTCACATGATCTTCCGGTGACTTATTGATAACTTACCAACGTTACTATGAAATTATCAACTATTTTTCTGAGGTTGCAAATTTCCGATTATTCAGGAAAATTATCCAAAAAATCCTAAAATTATTGTATGACTGTCAATTCTATCCTTAATTTTTCAATTTGGCCATTGTAGTCATAAACATTTTCATTTTCGAATATAGTCCATTTAGTCAATTTAGGCTAGAAAGTGCTGATTTGGTGGTCCAATTGGCCCTGACCAACTACATGGCACAGTCAATACATGTGGATGATCTTATATGAAACAATGTAGTTTTAACTTTATTTGATCAGTTTTTTCTCTTTTTTCTTTTTGCTTTTTTCCCTATTCTTTCCTACGCCGGGGCCTTGGCGATGGCCACGAGAGACACGTTCTCTGGGGCACATCATATGTTCACAGGGCATTCGGTGGGAAAGAGCATGGTTGACCGACCAAGAAAAGCAATGCGTTGAAGAAGAAAGAACGCACACCAACGGCTCTTTAAAAAAGACAGGGTTTGGGAGATTTTTAAGGGGACAAGATCTGGGCAAGCGGTGATCTTGGGGAACAGAATTTAAAAAACGTTAAAGGAAGAGGATCAAGCAGACTGTGAAGCGAAGATTTTGTCTTGCTTAGTCGAAGAAAAATCTGAGCATTAGGTGATCTTTAAGAGGGACAAGAAGCAAGTGACGCACGCAGGAGAACATCAACGCACACGCTTGACCGCTTTCAGTTCAGGGGTACACACTTGAAGGCCGAAGTGTTGGGTGTCCATCAAAGTTTCTCTTCACTAGCGAGGGCATGCAAGCCCTCGAATTTGGGCAAGGGTCATGACCCTCGCTAAGGCTTTGGCCACCACTTCTGGCCTTGGTGGAGGGAAAGAAGATGAACAGAGTAGAGAAGGAAATAATAGGGAAAAAAAAGAACAAGAAAAAATGAAAAATGAGAAAAAAAAAAACTCAAAACTACGTTGTTTCATCTATGATTGTCCACATCAGACAACAATTGTGCCATGTAGGATGATCGGCACTAATGAAACCACCATTTTAACGATTTCCAACTTAAATTGGTCGAGTGGACTATATTGGAAAATTATTAAAAAGCTTAGGATTATATTGACCAGATTGGAAAGTTTAGGATTGAATTTGTAGTTGTACAATCAATTTAAGACTTCTTGGATAATTTCCCTTCAAATGTTCTTATCATTTTACTAGTTGTTATTTTCGCTAATAGAAAATGTCCTAGACATACCAACTTTAATTTTGAAGATGTGTGTCGAATTTGAAGGAAAGTTTCATTTTCAAGTAGGTTTCCTAGTTTGACTAGATTTCCTAAAAGACATTTCCTATTTTGGATCCAACTCTTATTTATATATGAGAAGTGTTTTTGTGAAGAGTATCAAAGAGGTGTCTTCTTCATGAATTACATCCTCGAGTGTTTGAAGCCATGAAAATCATGGGTTAAGATTTTATTTAGTTCCTTGGTAAAATTAAAAGATTTTTTTACAAGAAATTGCGAGGCTAAACATTGTGTAAGTTGTTGTAATTGGGGTTGGGAAACTTTGAAAGTGCTTGACTAACTCAAGCACTGTCATAATCTTCATTATATCGCTTGGTCTATAGTGGAATTTTGTGTTACTCTCCCTATAGATGTAGGATCATTTGTTGGAATCAAAAGTCAAACTTTTGCACGTTTGAACCACGTAAACATGGTGTCTAGTTTATTTCCTTATTTTGTTTATATTTTTATTCGATCACTTACTTTCTGCAACAATTGATATAAAAGCCAGACTTGGCTGAGTCAAAGTTAATCAATAACAATAGGAGGAAAATTGAAAGTTGATAGTTTTGATGGGAAAGATTTTGATCTTCGAAAGGTACAATTTGAGGATTATTTACACTAGAGGAATTGGCATGAAGAAGTCAGAGTTGATGAAGCAAGCAAATTGAGAATTACTAGATAGATAAGCATTGTGTTATTTGGTTGGCTTTAGCTCGTAATGTTGTGCTTAATATTGTGAAAGAGAAGATAATTGTGGGCATGATCAAGGCCCTATTGGACATGTATGAGAAGTCCTCTACGAGCAATGAAGTTGATATGATATAATGAGATGAGCGAAGATGCATCGGTCATATTAATGAATTCAATGTGGTTGTTAGTGTTGAGAAAACCTCACATAGAAAAAACCATTCATGTGTGTTTTATGAGCTTGATAAATGTAAATGTTGTCTATGTTTAAGGTAAAACTAAAATCTGCATTAAAGGAATTTAGATGTGCAAAATGAAAAGATTCGTGAAAACTAGAAGAAACAATGTCGAAAGGTGAACAAGTTTACAATAATAGGAAGTTCATAAAGACCCTGAGGTACAAAGGTGAGCCGTCTATAAGATCTATATCGCCAATGTACTTACAATTACCTAGCACGATATTACTGAGAACCGCTAATACACACAGGCGCTTATATTACCTACACACAATAGTGTATCATGTGCTTTAGATAAAAATATCCAATGATGACTTATACTATCTTAACCTTTATAACATCTAGTTATTTGGCCTAGATTCCTAAAATGAAGATGTTGATTGATCACCAATTTTCGTGGAAAGATCTAAATTGATTATGCAAGAAGATCCTAATTGTGCTAAAGCTTAGTTGATTGACAGTTACCCAAAAGACAAGTTGTTTCCAAAGTTGAGCTACTATGTTTATGAAAATTGGAAAGTTCGATTGTATGGGTGAGTGAATCTTCGAAATCTCAGCTTAATGATTTCAAAGCCTAAATTGATTTGCTCAACAAGTGTCTAATGGATAGCTTAAAGATTGATTCAGGTGAAGATTGTCCAATGAGAAAATTGGATACTGAGGAGTACAAAAGGAGATTAAAAAAAAAAGCTAAAGAAACTAAGAAAACAAGAGTTGAGCTATATCCAATTGACATAAAATTTTACCTCTTTATACTATTTTTTATAAGTGTTCAGAAAGTGCAATCTCATTAAGAAGACTAGCAGTGTCATAGTTTGTTGCTTAGATGTGTGATAGTGTGATCTATCAAGGCACACACTGCTATAACTACTCGAAAGATCACTAGTTGGATCTAACTAGTTGCCTATTAGTCTAGGAAAGTAGATGTAGGCTTACACCAAGTCAAACCACTATAAAGCTATGTGGTATACATTTTTCTATTCTTGTGCTTAATTCTTTGTTTGATAAAAGCACACTATACTCAATATAATCACCTTGTCCTACATATACTAATTTACTAATATTCATATTAAGTTATTCCACTCAATATAACTTGATGTTCATAATTCCACTATAATTTTGTTAAGATTCTTGAAATCACGTATTCATCCTCGTCTATATGATACTATTAGCCGCAATAGTTAGTTAATTAAGTTTAGTTGAGATTGACTTTGACAATGAGGTGCATGCTTTGATTCTATTATCCTTATTACCTAATAGCTAGAATACCATTGTTATTATTATTAATAATTCCTTCGGGTCAATAAGATTTGATTCAGAATGAAGGCATCTAATACTTGTGTTACTAAGAGAAATGCAAATCCGAATAGATGAAGTCATTCTAGAACTAGTGGTGCTATCTGTTGGAGCTATGGCAAGAGGGTGGTACATCGAAGAAGGGATTGCCTTAACTTAAAGAATGACAATGGTAAGAAAATTAGAGTTGAGTCTCTTGATGATATTGCTTTAATAGCTGACAATAATTTGGATAGTATTGATTATGTCTTGTTTATCATTGAGGATTCTTCATTCGATGAATGGATTATTGATTTTGGTTGCTTGTTTCATGCTACACCAAACAAGAACTAGTTTACTATAAATAAATGCATAGATAGTGGTAAAGCGCAGTCAGGGAACAACACTAAGTATGATGTTGTGAGTGTTAGTGATGTTAGATACTAAATGCATTATGATGTAGTGAGAACATTGACTAGAATGAGGCACATTCCAGAATTAAACAAGAATATCATTCCTTTGAGCTGTTGAATTTAGCTAGGTCTCAGTATACTTCAAAATGTGATGTTTTGAAGGTCATTCAAGGTGACTTGATGACAATGAGATGAATCAAACACAATGGCCTATATGAACTTTTAGAAAAGACAATGATGGGTTTCGTCGTAGAGATGTCGGATACATCTATTCAAGAGTATGAATTATGGCATATTATGTGTTTGGGGTGCATTGCCAAAACAAGTCTGAAGGCTTTAAATGAAGGAATTTGGTGAGTGGTTATGTGCTGAAAAATTGAATGTATGGCAAGTGTTATGACTTAAGCAAAACATCGAAAAGTGCAGTTTGGTACCATTGTTAGAGATACAACGAAAAATATAGAGTTAATTCGCTTGAATGTTTGCAGGCTGTTGCAGTTTCCTTCAAAGAAGAGTGCCAAATCTATGCTAATAGTTATTGATAATTACTCAAGGAGAAAATGAGTGTTTGTATTGAGGCACAAGTTTGATGCCATTGTTAGGATTACGCAATAGAGAGTTTTGATTAGAAAGTAGATTGGTAAGACAATTAAGCAAGTGTGGATTGAGAGTAATGTGGAATTTTGCTCATAATTGTTAAACGAATTCTACTTGAAGGAAGACAAAGCGAGACTTTGCACTAGTGCCAATGAACTACAATAGTTTATAGAGTTGATGAGCAATATTATATTATAGATGGCTAATGAAATGCTTTCTAGTTCTACTATGGTTAGAAAATTTATAATGGATGCACTTAGTACAAAGAGTTACCTAGTGAATAAATTCTGATCGATTATAATTGGATGTCAAACTCCTAAGAAAGTATAGTCAGGTAATGTTGTTGATAATTCAATTCTTAGAATATTTGATTGCACATGTTATGATTGAGTGAGTGATAGCAAGCTTGATGAGAGAGCAAGAAAGTGTATATTCCTAAACTATGCAAAAGGAGAGGGAAGGCTATTAATTATGGTGCGTAATATCAAATCTGCATGTTATTAGTAAAGAAGTTCCATTTGACGATTGTTTATATATATCTGGACGATGTTCAACTCAAGATGGAGTTGCAACCAAGAACTCCTAAGATAGCGAATATGACAGAGTAATCAATATAAATGGTGTTAATAACAAGGTCAAGCGTCTAAAAACAAAAGTTGCTATAATTGATCAATCTCTAGATAAATATTAATGCAATGGTGGTTTTGGTTTATTTGTGATTGATGAGATTGAGCCTAAAAATCCTTGTGAAGTAGTTAAAGGCATTAGTGGAGTTGGTATCTCCTTAAGATTCATGGTTGTGGTGAAGTCCAAGCGCAACTTAGACGTGGAAGAAGTTTGTGGTAATTAAGTAGCAACAAAGATCATATCCTAGCAAAGCGATTGTAACTTGGCTCAAATGTTGAGTTGAGGTGGAGATTGTTGATCTCAAATTTGACATTAAAAAAAAAAAAAAGTAACTTTCCTATACAAGTGGGATTTCTAATTTGACTAGGCCTCCTAAAACAGATTTCCTATTTCAGATCCAATTGTTAATTATATATGAGAAGCGACATGCATATTCTTTGTAAATTACGTCCTCGAGTGCTTGAAGCTATGGAATTCTTGCGTTAAGATTTTGATATGGAAGCTGGACATCCTTTGTTGTTTAATTGGCTTTAATGTGAATAATATTTAATAATATTTTTATTTTTTTAAAATTTAATTTATCTTAGTAATTTATTTTTCCTTTTTTTTTGTTTCTCTTTTTCTTTTCTTCCTTTCTTCCTTTGCCCTTGCTGGCTAAAGGAGGAAGGGAAGGGAAGGGAAGGATAAAAGAAAGAGAAAGAAAAGGGAAAAAAATATAAAAAAATATAAAAATATTTTTTAAAAATTGCATATGTAGGACGTTTAGTATCCATGCATTTTTTTTTTATTTATCAAAATTGACTTGATTGATTGAACTTATAAAATCATAAGAGACTTATGACTTAATTGACAAAAAAACAAAATTTAGTACTGAATTGGCCTAATAACAATAAGTTTAGGTTTTCTACTATAGTGCATGTGTCGCAGTTCAGGAGTAAATACGCGTGGTAGAGTAGGAGGATGCAATATTTTATTCTTAAAGTGCAATTTTTTAAGAGCGAAAATTCAAAATGCTAGGTACTCTAGAATTAAAATAAATAAAAAAACCAACAGTCTCGGTCAAATCAAGTTATGTCACTTTTTCCACGAGCCTCAACGTAACGTACCTTTGCTGAAATTTCCACCAGGAGCAGCCGGAGCAGCCGGAGGTGGTGATGGACTATGGCTTGACTCCACAAACGGGTACAAATCCCACCGGAAAATACAGCTTGGCTTGTAAACACCGCTGTCTTGCTTTCCGCGGCCGTGCTTATCATCATAGTCAGTGGCTTCGTTCAAGCAACTCCTGCAATTGTTTGCCGACAAGTCAGGACTGCACTGCAACAATGAGTAGACCGTACGGTTGTCCGGCAAGGTGGCCTGCCCCGTTGCGAACTTTAGCTTCAAAGGGCTGTCCACAGCTTGGTTCACTACTCCTAACATCAAGTTCCACCATACTGCTGGGCTCATGGTGATGATGTCGACGCTATCAATCAAAAGGGTAGGTTCCATTTGCAGTATGCCGTAGATTGGAGTGTCCGAGTATCGGACAAAGCATGGCTGGCCTCCAGTTCCCCAGGAGAAAGCCCCCTTCTGGTCGGGGCACCTCTCCACTAAATCGTGGAGCGCAGTGCCCACACAGTTCTCACAGAGATTTGCCGACGTATCACCTCGGCAGAAAGCGAGGGCAAAGATGGTGTCTGGGTTCTGGCCCGTGCTCATGTTCCAGAACCCATCATGTGCAGCCACGTTTTCAGAGAGCGAGCTGAGGATGGTGTCGCGGTTCTTCACATAGGCGCTGTTCGACGTGAAGTTCCTGGTATAGTTACAGAATTCTGCATGATGTGCGGAGGCTCGGATCAGAACAGCCAGAAAAATGAAAAAATAAAGAGTAAATGATGAGTGAGTCATCTTAGGGTTTGGTGTTTTTGGTGCTTTGGATGGTTTTGCTTGATGCAGAGTCGGCGATTGTCAGGCTATATATTGCAGAGCTTATGGTTCTGGTTTGTGTAGGGGAATTCACTTGCAAGTGGTGTCACGACCTCTTTTTTTCATCCGGGGAAAAAGAAGAAGGTTTAGGGGTATTTGCCTAAAGAAGCGGACCAATGGCCTTAAATTAGGCGCGGGCTCTCCCAAGCCCATACCTCGCGCGACGTTGGATTTCATATTTCAATTATTAGCAACCTAAATATTTCTAGGAGTCGCCATAGCCTATTGGGGTCGGCTAAAAACCAATCGAGACACGGGAGTGGTGTCTCGATTCCTACGCAACCAGAGATTTCTAGGAACGGGGACTTGTTTACGCCAATGTTTCTATTAGCGCCCTTGCGGTACCACTAACTTGGAATGTTGTTTATCTAAATGGCCATACAATCTTGATTACCAATTATAATCTTTATGAAACCACTAAGTGTCCATGCAAATGTTTTTATAGTTTTTTTTTTAATATCTAGACTAATCTTAACATAATTTAGAAGAGAAATTTACACTCAAAATAATGAAAAGCGGCGCATAAGTAAACATCCAAGAAATTGAAATAACTTGAAAATAAACGCGGAAAAGGTAAACCCGATACAAGTCGGGCAAATAATATTACATGGCCTTGTTATCACGCCCCGAGACAGGACCCCCATGAGCAAAATGAGAATTCAAATATGCATGAAATTACTCTATATGCATGAAATTACTTTAAATATTTTTAATCTACACAAAATGGATTATTTACAAAAATGGCTATAAAATACCAAAATAGCAGTAAATTAGGAAAATGACCTTTTAAAAATAGGAAAATTTCATAGATGCCATTTTTGCCTTAATTTGATACATCTATCACTTTTATATTTTTTTTGAAATTTTTGGATTTTTGGATTTTTTTTATTTTTATTTAAATAAAAATAATAATTTCCTAAACCGATATATGCTAACATTTAACAACACAGCACATGAATATCACAATAACTGGGCTCAAATCGATCGTTTCAAGATCGAAACTTGGTTTGCGCATTTTGTTGAACATTTGGCGTGCATTAAATCACCCCAAATCAGCTTCCTCGGGCTATGTTTGCGGCCTTCAATCTCAACGCATGAGCAATAATATGTGGAACTAAAGTATCAAGATCATATTACCACATGCAGGGAGCAAGATCAGATAGAAATAATAGCTTAAAACACACAAGAACTAGGTTGAAATCGGTCTCAAATATGCAAGTCTGAACTGATTTTACAAATCTGGGTTTGAACCCAAATCAAACAAACAGATTGCATGCCCATATTCATGCCCCGTCACTTATCACATGCAAGATCTAAGGGAAACATTACTTAGTCCAAGTGAAAGTAGGTAACATGAGCTTTCAAATATAACAAGCATCACAGAGAATGACCGAACGAACGCATCAAAACGACCTCTCCAAGAAGCACACATGCAAAACTCTTGAAGAGATTTCAAACACTTAGAAAAATTTTCAGCCTCAGAAATCAGTTTTTTGGGCTAGTTTTCCTCTTGATTTTCATGATCAAATCATGTTCAAACTCGAAAATAAATACATATAGGATGCTTACCTTGCTTCCTAGTTTCCTTTCCAAGTGGTTCTTGGCCGATAAAACCGATAAATTATCCTTGGGGACCTGTGGAAGTTGGCTTCTTCAACTGGAAATGAGATTTGCAAAAAAAAAAGAACTGACAACGAAGGTTTTCGTTGAGCTCTAACATTAGACTTCAAGACGTATTTTGCTGGAAAAATTGACACCACGCCAAACTATATGTATTATAGTTTGGTTTAAGAGTCAATATTTTCCTCATTTGTCTCTCAAATTTCTCAAAAACACTGGTTTTCCTCACTCGTGACCAAACAATCTCGACACTTAGAAAAATTTTCGGACTTTCTTGGCCCGCCAGGAGGGCACTGTTTCGGGGGGCTTTAGGAGGCCTTCCCGATCTCCATTTTGGACGTGCGACCTATGGATGGAAATATCTTTGAGTGAAGTTTCACTCTTTAGTTTAAGGTTTTGGCTAATTTTGGTTGAAAGTTTGCGAAAATCTCACTTTTCTCTCAGAAGGTTGATCTGGAATTTCTGGGTTTGCTTTTCTGGAGTTGCTTCTGAGGGCCTCTTTGGGGGACGATTCCGAGCTCTCTCCTCTCTCTCTCGTCTCCTCTCTCTCATCCCTTGAAAGACCTTGCTTCAGTGATCTTATCCCCCGAATTAAGGGATTTTTGGTCAGCCTTTTGTCCACCTACCAAGCCTGTCAACAGGGCTACTTCACCTACTCTTCAGACTTAGCCAATTTTTTAAGTTCTGCAGCTGTTAAGTGTGCGGACTTTGCTGTGAATTTCCGGTGTTGTCAGAAGCTTATCCCTGGCCAATTTTTGTCCACTTGCACTACTATATACAGTCTTCTATCACGTGCAAAGATCGGGCTGGTTGGGCAGCTGAGGAGGATATGGTGGGGCCACCAAATTGCTTACTCAGTAACTCCGGATTAAGACCAACTCGTGGACTGAGATTTGGTAGCTGGTTTGAGTGCTTTAATCCATCAATTTGGCCGCGATTTCTGATCAATTACCAACCTCATGTATAGTATCTTAAGATCTTGACCATTTTTCGCAATTATCTCCACCCAATTTTACAAGAAAGTACCTCAAAGTTGGCCATTTTCTTGCCCGAAAATGCCAAATTCAATGCAATTAGGTCCTTTTTGGCTCAATTTGATTGATTCTGCTTGGCCCAAATTCAATTTCAACTTAATTGATGACCAAGATGATGATTTAAGGGCTCAGGCACAAATTTTGCAAAATTTACGAATTGGTCCCTCGACTTTTGGAAATTACATTTTGGCCCCAACTTGCCATTTGAATTCCAATCTGACCTCCTGAGCTTGGCTAGTCACATTTAGATCATTGGCCCCAACTTTTTTTCTTTTCTTTTCTTTTTAATCTTTTTTTTTTAAATTTTTTTTATCTTTTATCTTTTTTTTTTAAATTTTTTTTTTTAGGGAAAACATCTTCCATTTTAAATACCTAGATAATCTATATGCAATAATTTGGGCAAAAATTAGGTGTCAACAAGTGGTTAAGAAGAGAAAAGTAGTAGATGTTGACAATTTAAAAACCTTAAACCAAGGAGCTAGATTTAATAAAGTTAGTTTACATTTTCGGTGATCCTTGACGTAATTGGGTCATATTTAAAAGTCAATAATGGCTCGACATATCATTTAATAAACTGATAATATGAATGCGGCTTAATAAATTCAGTAATTTTTAGAGTAAAAACCGTGAGGTTGGCATAATTAAAATGAACTTTTTCCTCGTTCAAAAAAGAAAATCGTAGAAATGGGAGGAAAATTATCAGGATCGAAAGGAGTGCCGCAGAGTTGGGTTAAGCCAACTCTTTCGTTTTGTATTCATTGTCACTTGACTTGGTCAAGATTTGGATGGGTTAGTGGCCGATGCATTCTATCATAACCTGCAGTAATGTCTCCGATGTTAACATTGATTATTTCGCATCAGCCTGCTTGATTAGTGCATCACGCGACGCAATTGCCAACCCATCCACACCAAGAGCCTCGAGCCATAAAGACTAAAAAGAGTGGATCATCTAAGCTCTCTTGAGGAATCTCATGTAAATACCAATGGGATAAGATTTGATCATATTCATAAGGATTCCATGAATATTCCATTCCAAAAATAGAAAGTTCGAAACAATTGGAATATTTTTGGAGAGTTGCAGAAAGGTTCTTTCTTGAACAACCCACGTGGATGGGAATTTATAATATGAAATGACAATTTCTATTTTTAATAAATATGGAAAAAAATGTAGAACCTAGAAAATAAAGAAATTTTTTAGGTAAAAAATGTAGAACCTAGAAAAGGATGGAAATTTTTTAGACCTGGAGTGAATTTTTTTTTTCTTTTGGGGATTCAATAGTGATGTGTAAGAAGTAATTGCAGGAGAACTTGGACCGATAATTATCTCAGGTTATGCACTCGGTCAAGATTTGGATGGTTAGCCGCCGATGATAACATAACCTGCAGTAATGGTTCCGATGTTAATGTTGATAATTCCGCACCAACTGCCTTGACTATCGCATCACGTGACGCGTTTAGGCGTTGTCTAAGTGATTTGTACGAAGTAATTGCGGGAGAACTTGGACCGATAATCCCCTCCCAATGCCAATGGAAATACTGGCAACGTCGATGGAGTTAATGGTGTGAACTAATTCGTCCGGCTTGGAAAAGGACGTGACAAGAAATCGTTACCATTGTTGCCATGTGCGGGTAGTAGTCACATCCCACTACCAGCATCATCTCTGGCTCCAGGGCAAAGATATCATTCGGACACAAGCGCGAGTCTTATTCCCCAATTTATAGCAGTCTGCATCTTCCGTCACAAACTTGAATAACGCCAATTCCTTTTCCCGTCGACTTTTCTTCGAGATGGCGCATCGGTGTGTCATTGCATCCACAAAGAAGTTGCTTGTCCAGGGTTTGATTGTGTGGTGTATGTTTCCAGGTTTTTTTTTTTTTTTTTTCCAGTGATTTTCTCGTTTTCACGAATTATTAATAGCAATTCCCATAATTTAAATTCGTGGCTTGTTGCGACTTGTTTATTTTCAACTTGAACTGCAAAGGGAAGAGTATTTCTTAGAGGGAATAATCTCACTTTGGTAGGAGTAATTCAATAAGAAAAAAAGGATCTAAATAATTATGAGAGAGGAGAACGGAATCAATTTAAAGGGATTGAGTTAATATGTTGTTCGAATGCTAGTGAGGGAAAACAAAAAGAATGTAGTATGACCTAAGAACGTTTGTTATGTATTTCGAAATAGATGTAAAACTAGGGTATTAGTGAGAGAAAAAGAATGAGTTTGATAGATGGAGGAATAGTTTGATAGATGCAAAACTAGATTGATAAGATTAAGTGCAAACTACTCCTATCATGTAAATAATAAAATAAGTAAAGAGATGGAAAACATAGATCTTTATGATGATTTGACTTAAATCAAATCTATGTCCGTGCTCCCAAATTAATAGCCACCAATATGCTAGAATCCATCAGTAATTGTGTGAGAAGTTACAATTAAGCACGTACAGATTTTACTCAAAGCTGATAGATCCCATTATCAATATACAAGCATTGCTTACACCTTTACACTTCTCAAAATCAAGATTAAATCCAATAACAAATACTCTCGGGAGGACACAAGTGAATAATATTTATGTGCCCACCTGTGTTGGTGAGGGCCACTCTTGCTCAAGCGAGGCCAGCTCTCGTTGGCCATGGCCGTGCTAGCCACTAGAGGAAAGATGAGGAAAAAGAGAGAAAATAAAATAAAAGAACAAAAGAAAGAGAAAATAAAAATAGAAAAAAAAATCATAAATTATCAAAAATATTATTAAAAAAATATATACGTCAACATTGGTTGTGCCACGTTGGTTAGTTGGTGCCATGTGCGGGTAGTAGTCACATCCCACTACCAGCATCATCTCTGGCTCCAGGGCAAAGATATCATTCGGACACAAGCGCGAGTCTTATTCCCCAATTTATAGCAGTCTGCATCTTCCGTCACAAACTTGAATAACGCCAATTCCTTTTCCCGTCGACTTTTCTTCGAGATGGCGCATCGGTGTGTCATTGCATCCACAAAGAAGTTGCTTGTCCAGGGTTTGATTGTGTGGTGTATGTTTCCAGGTTTTTTTTTTTTCCAGTGATTTTCTCGTTTTCACGAATTATTAATAGCAATTCCCATAATTTAAATTCGTGGCTTGTTGCGACTTGTTTATTTTCAACTTGAACTGCAAAGGGAAGAGTATTTCTTAGAGGGAATAATCTCACTTTGGTAGGAGTAATTCAATAAGAAAAAAAGGATCTAAATAATTATGAGAGAGGAGAACGGAATCAATTTAAAGGGATTGAGTTAATATGTTGTTCGAATGCTAGTGAGGGAAAACAAAAAGAATGTAGTATGACCTAAGAACGTTTGTTATGTATTTCGAAATAGATGTAAAACTAGGGTATTAGTGAGAGAAAAAGAATGAGTTTGATAGATGGAGGAATAGTTTGATAGATGCAAAACTAGATTGATAAGATTAAGTGCAAACTACTCCTATCATGTAAATAATAAAATAAGTAAAGAGATGGAAAACATAGATCTTTATGATGATTTGACTTAAATCAAATCTATGTCCGTGCTCCCAAATTAATAGCCACCAATATGCTAGAATCCATCAGTAATTGTGTGAGAAGTTACAATTAAGCACGTACAGATTTTACTCAAAGCTGATAGATCCCATTATCAATATACAAGCATTGCTTACACCTTTACACTTCTCAAAATCAAGATTAAATCCAATAACAAATACTCTCGGGAGGACACAAGTGAATAATATTTATGTGCCCACCTGTGTTGGTGAGGGCCACTCTTGCTCAAGCGAGGCCAGCTCTCGTTGGCCATGGCCGTGCTAGCCACTAGAGGAAAGATGAGGAAAAAGAGAGAAAATAAAATAAAAGAACAAAAGAAAGAGAAAATAAAAATAGAAAAAAAATCATAAATTATCAAAAATATTATTAAAAAAATATATACGTCAACATTGGTTGTGCCACGTTGGCTAGTTGGTGCCATGTGCGGGTAGTAGTCACATCCCACTACCAGCATCATCTCTGGCTCCAGGGCAAAGATATCATTCGGACACAAGCGCGAGTCTTATTCCCCAATTTATAGCAGTCTGCATCTTCCGTCACAAACTTGAATAACGCCAATTCCTTTTCCCGTCGACTTTTCTTCGAGATGGCGCATCGGTGTGTCATTGCATCCACAAAGAAGTTGCTTGTCCAGGGTTTGATTGTGTGGTGTATGTTTCCAGGTTTTTTTTTTTTTCCAGTGATTTTCTCGTTTTCTCGAATTATTAATAGCAATTCCCATAATTTAAATTCGTGGCTTGTTGCGACTTGTTTATTTTCAACTTGAACTGCAAAGGGAAGAGTATTTCTTAGAGGGAATAATCTCACTTTGGTAGGAGTAATTCAATAAGAAAAAAAGGATCTAAATAATTATGAGAGAGGAGAACGGAATCAATTTAAAGGGATTGAGTTAATATGTTGTTCGAATGCTAGTGAGGGAAAACAAAAAGAATGTAGTATGACCTAAGAACGTTTGTTATGTATTTCGAAATAGATGTAAAACTAGGGTATTAGTGAGAGAAAAAGAATGAGTTTGATAGATGTAGGAATAGTTTGATAGATGCAAAACTAGATTGATAAGATTAAGTGCAAACTACTCCTATCATGTAAATAATAAAATAAGTAAAGAGATGGAAAACATAGATCTTTATGATGATTTGACTTAAATCAAATCTATGTCCGTGCTCCCAAATTAATAGCCACCAATATGCTAGAATCCATCAGTAATTGTGTGAGAAGTTACAATTAAGCACGTACAGATTTTACTCAAAGCTGATAGATCCCATTATCAATATACAAGCATTGCTTACACCTTTACACTTCTCAAAATCAAGATTAAATCCAATAACAAATACTCTCGGGAGGACACAAGTGAATAATATTTATGTGCCCACCTGTGTTGGTGAGGGCCACTCTTGCTCAAGCGAGGCCAGCTCTCGTTGGCCATGGCCGTGCTAGCCACTAGAGGAAAGATGAGGAAAAAGAGAGAAAATAAAATAAAAGAACAAAAGAAAGAGAAAATAAAAATAGAAAAAAAATCATAAATTATCAAAAATATTATTAAAAAAATATATACGTCAACATTGGTTGTGCCACGTTGGCTAGTTGGTGCCATGTGCGGGTAGTAGTCACATCCCACTACCAGCATCATCTCTGGCTCCAGGGCAAAGATATCATTCGGACACAAGCGCGAGTCTTATTCCCCAATTTATAGCAGTCTGCATCTTCCGTCACAAACTTGAATAACGCCAATTCCTTTTCCCGTCGACTTTTCTTCGAGATGGCGCATCGGTGTGTCATTGCATCCACAAAGAAGTTGCTTGTCCAGGGTTTGATTGTGTGGTGTATGTTTCCAGGTTTTTTTTTTTTTTCCAGTGATTTTCTCGTTTTCACGAATTATTAATAGCAATTCCCATAATTTAAATTCGTGGCTTGTTGCGACTTGTTTATTTTCAACTTGAACTGCAAAGGGAAGAGTATTTCTTAGAGGGAATAATCTCACTTTGGTAGGAGTAATTCAATAAGAAAAAAAGGATCTAAATAATTATGAGAGAGGAGAACGGAATCAATTTAAAGGGATTGAGTTAATATGTTGTTCGAATGCTAGTGAGGGAAAACAAAAAGAATGTAGTATGACCTAAGAACGTTTGTTATGTATTTCGAAATAGATGTAAAACTAGGGTATTAGTGAGAGAAAAAGAATGAGTTTGATAGATGTAGGAATAGTTTGATAGATGCAAAACTAGATTGATAAGATTAAGTGCAAACTACTCCTATCATGTAAATAATAAAATAAGTAAAGAGATGGAAAACATAGATCTTTATGATGATTTGACTTAAATCAAATCTATGTCCGTGCTCCCAAATTAATAGCCACCAATATGCTAGAATCCATCAGTAATTGTGTGAGAAGTTACAATTAAGCACGTACAGATTTTACTCAAAGCTGATAGATCCCATTATCAATATACAAGCATTGCTTACACCTTTACACTTCTCAAAATCAAGATTAAATCCAATAACAAATACTCTCGGGAGGACACAAGTGAATAATATTTATGTGCCCACCTGTGTTGGTGAGGGCCACTCTTGCTCAAGCGAGGCCAGCTCTCGTTGGCCATGGCCGTGCTAGCCACTAGAGGAAAGATGAGGAAAAAGAGAGAAAATAAAATAAAAGAACAAAAGAAAGAGAAAATAAAAATAGAAAAAAAAATCATAAATTATCAAAAATATTATTAAAAAAATATATACGTCAACATTGGTTGTGCCACGTTGGCTAGTTGGTGTGTGTAGGCATTATTTGATTAAAATTAGCCGAAAGGATTGAATTAGCTTTAAGTCAAAATATTTAAGATTGAATTCGTACCATTAAAAGGCTTTTGACTAAATTGATACTAATATAATAAGTTTATGACTTTTTCGACACTTTTCCAAGGTGATTTGTATTGGAGAATTGTAGGATTGTCACTTCCAATGCCAATGGACATGCTTGCAATGTCAATTGAGCTAAGGACGGGAACTAATTTGTTCAGTTCGGGGAAAAATCGTAACAAAAAACTACTACACAAATTTTTTATGTTAATTACCCAGCAGGCAGCAATTAGCATGTAATGATTGAATAGACGTGTACAGGTCTCGGACACCCTGTTCTGAGAGACATAGAATCACTTCATCGAAAGTAGTTCCCGGCCATTACGATCCTTTTCTAAGAGCATAGTAATTCACAGACCAGGGTAGTAGATTAAAACAACAGTTTAAATACAGGGAAGTGGCCCGACGTAGACGGCGCCAATGGAGATGAATTTTCTTTAAGAGAGTTGATTTACGTATTCATCCATCGAATAATGAATTCGTAGTAATTTGCAAGGATATAACTATTATGGACATAACATGGCTTTCAATTTGCAGTGCTACCGTCATGCGGCTTGCACTGGTGCCATTGTAGATTATGATTATACTAGGTGCTTTGAGCATGCTCGCGACGTGCTCCAAAGGCAATGCTCGGGAATCGGGGCTCAGCGCGACTCGAAGATCGCAGAATGAGATACAAGGTTCACTCATGTACAGAATAAATCTTCTCTCTCTATATTCTTGCGAATCCAAGAGGCGTTGGCTCGCGAGCGGGAACGGTGTTATGTTGTCCATGTGCATGGCGATCACCCAAGATATTTCACGAAAGATATACCAGTTGGTCATGACATAGAAGTTTTTGGCAGCGAGTAAGCATGAGAGTAAGAGTGACTAGACGAGATGAGCTTACGTATGAAAAACGCCTTTCGTACTTGGCCACGGGAAAGTTTCGATAAAGATCGATAGGCGATGGGCAAAAATTTATTGGAAATAAAGGATCTGAGAATAAAGTCAAAGCACCAATTCTCCAACCCCCAAAACCTCAATGATGTAGCAAATGTTCAAAGTACAAATTGGTTGGAGGCTCACCAACACCACGGCTCAACTTATGATATCTTGAAGACAACGTACAATGTTGCAATTGGATCATCGCACTAGGTGGACCACAGCCCGGTCCTTTAATGCAAAATCAATAAGGCAAATAGGTTCATTTCAACAAAGCTTTAAGATCAATTATTAAAAAAAAAATAAAAAAAAACAAGCCGCATTCTTGGGTAGTCATGAAATCTAGCCGATTTAGTTCTAAGATTGGTTCAAGTATAATTGGTTCGATCCCCAATTCCTTTTCTTCAAAAATGTCGCGACCTAATCTCGGGTTTGACTAATGGATTGTTAAGCCTAAAATTAGCTTGGGCTCTCCTAAGCCTAAGTAGCACCGACACAGACACGCGACACGCCAACATGTCATTTTTCAGAAAAAAAGAATTCTAACACATTGGGACACATTGTATATTAAAAGAATATTTTTATATATACACGATAAATTATTATATTTAAATTAATGTATTCAATTTCATAAATAAATATATAATAAAAAAGAGCATATAATGAATCTATACCAATAACATTAATAAATTTATTCAAAAAAAATTGGAAAGACATTTTTTGACTTTAACAAAAGTTATTGATGAAATAAATAAGTAATGAGAGATTAGACTCAAAATGAATTTATATTTTTCTACGCTGATCAAAATTTATCATTATTTAATATCTAGTGCTTTTATTTTTTGAAATAACTTTTTAACCCACCTATTTATTTATTTTTTAGCCTTACCATTTATTAATAAAGTTATTTACCATTCCATTTTTTTTTGGGAGCTAAATGGGTCCCACCCATTTATTTCACCTTATGCTTTCTTCCCCCACCCCACCCACCGCCTGTCACTTCCCAAAATTGAAGCCACACTGCACGAGGCTTTCATTTCTTCCCCCAAAAACCGTCGTCTCCTCTCCCTGCTCTTCTTCCTAAAACTGAAAAAGCAACCTCAGTAAACAGTCCAAAAACCCTAGCAATCGCCTTTTCCTCTCCCTTGCTCGGTCTCTACATCTTGATATGTGCTCCCTTTTGGGTGCCTCATCTAAGTAGTACTGACACGAACATGCGACACGTGACACAATACAACACGACACGCCGACACGTCATTTCTCAGAAAAAAAGAATTCTGACACGTTGGGACACGATGTATATTAAATGAATATATATATATATATATATGATAAATTATTATATTTAAATTAAATTATTCAAATTCATAAATAAATAAATAAATAATAAAAAAGAGCCTATAATGAATCTATACTAATAACATTAATAAATTTATTCATAAAAAATTGGAAAGATATTTTTTGACTTTAACAAAAGTTATCAATGAAATAACTAAGTAACGAGAGATTAGAGTCAAAATAAATTTAAATAAGTAACGTTGGGACACGAGAGATTAGTGATCAAAATTTATTATTATTTAATTTATAGTGTTGTTATTTTTCGAAATACCTTTTAGCCCACATATTTATTTATTTATTTATTTATTTATTTATTTATTAGCCTTACAATTTATTAATAAAGTTATTTAACATTCAATATTTTTTTGGAGCTAAATGGGTCCCACACATTTATTTCACCTTTTGCTTTCTTCCCCCACCCCACCCACCACTTGTCACTTCCCAAAATTGAAGTCACGTTGCATGAGGCTTTCGTTTCTTCCCCAGAAGCCGTCGTCTCCTCTCCCTACTCTTCTTCCTAAAATTGAAAAAGCAACCTCAGTAAACAACCTAAAAACCCTAGCAATCGCATTCTCCTCTCCCTTGCTTGATCTTTATGTCTTGATTTGTGCTACCTTTCGGGCACCTCATCATAATCACTCGCCGCTGCCTCGCCTCTCTTCCCCCCTTTGCCGTCGTAGCCTTGCATCCAGCCCTCCATTGCTGCATTACAGTTCTCCATCTCGGCGTTGTAGTCCTCGCCTCCGTTCCCCCCTTTGCCGTCATAGCCTCGTGTCCAGCCCTCCATCACGGCATTGCAGTCAGCGGTCACAACCTTCTCGATGGTCTTGGTCTTTGCTCTTCCTCTACCCTCCCTCACCGTTGCTCACAGCGTCGCCTCCACTCCCTCACCCTTGCCTCCACCCTCCATCACCTTCTTCCCTTCACACTTGCAGACTCGCCCACAAAACTCCGGACACACGCATCGGAGTGTGTCGGATAGAGTTGACCATGTGTCGGAAACTTTGACATGTGTTAACCACGTGTCTGACACGTGTCAAGGTGTCGGACACGACACGGAGGCCCTCTGAATGTGACCATGCTTCATAGCGCCTCGTCATAATCGCTTGCCACCACACCACCTCTGTTCCCCCCTTGCTGTCGTAGCCTCGCGTCCAGCCCTCCATCGTGGCATTGCGATTCTCCATTTCGGTGCTGCCGTCCTCGCCTCCGTTCTCCCCTTTGCTGTCATAGCCTCATGTCCAACCCTCCATTGCGGTGTTGCGGTTCTCCATCTCAGTGTTACAGCTGGTAGTCATAGCCTTCTCGATGGTCTTGATCTTTGCTTTTTCTCTACCCTATCTCACCATCGCTCCCGACGTTGCCTCCACTCCCTTACCCTTATGTCACGGGCTGATCGATTTGGATCATGATCACGCGGTGACTCGGGCTATTTTGGATCACCTAAGTCAAGCCTTACTCGATCAATTGCACACTCACTCGCACTCCCGAATCGTAGAGAGAGAAAGCTTCTAGAGAGAAGAGTTCTTGAAAGAAATGAGCTTTGATATTATTGAAAGGATTGGATGATTCCAAATGAGGGGAAGGCACCCCTTCTTATACTTGAGGCTCTCAGCTTACATCCGTTGATCTAGATTTTATCTGGTGGATGAGATTGCACTGCCTCAACTACCGAAATTAATGGCAACTACTATCTACTGACATAAATAAAGCTAAAGTCTTCTAGAATCAAGCATAATGACGGTGTCGTTCGCCCTTGGAAACTTTAGGAAGGAGACTCGTTGGGAAGCCAAGTGAGCACAGGAGGTCCTTCACGGATGAGTCACGACCATCCCCTAGGAACCTCTTGGATCGGTTTCTTTCGGGTCATGACATTCTCCCCCACTCAATAGAGCGACATCCTCGTCGCTCACAGCTCAATGGGCGGCCTTCCTAGCTTTGGCGCGAGCTCGCTTCTTTTGTTTTTGTTTGGTGCAGACGCTCATGAAAACCACATTCTTTTATTATCAGCTCGAACATGGCACATAGCTCCATCTTCGACCTGGGCGTAGCACGCGGCAAGTACTCAACCTTGGGGAAGAGCGCTTGAATTGGCATGGTGTGAGTTGGAGTAGGATTCAGCTCTACCTTTGGCTTCTCCTCGATTAGATTGTACATGTGCTTCTTGGCCTTCAAACTCTTGTCAAGAAGCCGGATCATCGCAATGGTCTTGGTATCGATCACCCCTTAGATCATAGGGATCATCGATGGGCATTTTGAGTCGAGGATCATGATGCATTTGGTCCTCGTGTCAATCATGGCTCTCACGCTATGGAAAAATTGCATTCCCAAGATAAGATTATAATCGTCGAGAGGGACTACCTCGAATGACAGCTTGCCTTTCCATTCGCCGATTTGGATGTCCATGTCGGGAGTTGATCCAACGCCATGGATGCCTTCTGAGTTGATGGGTTTGAACGAATTCCCGGTTGGCCCCACGCAAAGTCTTAAGGCTTTCGCCACTTTTGTCGACATGAACATGTTCGACGCACCCGTGTTGACCAAGGTGAAAAGCGTTTAGCTACACACGTCAACTTCCACGAAGAACATTTTCGAGTTCGACGCAGCTTTTTCTTTGGACGACGATTGAGCTTGGACGGAGTTGATCATTTTCACGCCTCCAAGTTGAATTTGCCGCCTCTCTTCTTTAGGTTCCTCCTCCACCTATTCGATGGCAAGGAGGGCATTGATCCTACCCTTCTTCGGGCATTTTTGGGTCCAATGTGGACCTTTGCAAATAAAGCAAGGAGAAGGTGAGGGTTGATCCAACTTACTCGTATAGTCCGTTGGTGGTCGACCCCTTTGGAAGGATGGCTTGGAAGTTCCTTCTGCCCATGTTTTGACTCGGTTGCCTTGATCATACGCGCCTCAGGGAGTGCTTCTTACTTCATCCTCAGATTGATCCGACCTCCATTCTCTTGCCCTACTCCTTGGTTCAGCTTTGGTGAGGTCGACGAGAGATTCGGCCACACTTAGTGCTCTCGCAAGACTACTCATGTCCCGTCGCTTTAGCTCGAGTTATGCCCATGACTTCAATCCATCCATGAACGCTCCGAGAGCCTCCTCCTCACTTAGGTTGCGGATTTGGAGTTTGAGCTCCGTGAATTCCTTCTCATACTCTCGGATTGGACCTCTTTGTTCGAGGCGATGGAGCTTGCTACGGGCTTCTTGTTGAGCAAACTTGGGGAAGAAATAGTCACGAAACTCCCTCACGAAGTCATCCCATGTGTCTACAGGATTAATGCCGTGCCTAATCTCATAACACCTATTGCACCACCAAAGCATTGTTGTATCGGTAAGGAACATGGAAGTGGTTCTTACCTTGATCGACTTGTCTCGGATATTGACGGCGCCAAAGTATTGCTCCATGCTCCAAATGAAATTATCCACCTCTTGGGCGGATCGGTTGCCTTTGAACTCTTTGGGTTTTGGCACCTCAATTTTGGGCACCGCTTGAGTAGGCACTGCACCGTTGGTGATGCTCAACTTGCATAGGGCAAGCTCAATCTTGAGCTCTTGGATCTCTGCCTTCATGGCTTCGACCTCATCCCTACACGGGCTTCCTCAATCACTTGGACGCACTCATTCAAACCATCAATCGATGCTTTGAGAGCTTCGTCTTTGTCGTGCAACGGAGCTGTAGCTTGGTTGATGCCGGTCATGAAGTCTTCATGAAGCGAGTCCTCAGCCTCCATGATCTGGTCTCCCACATTGTCAAGACCTTCCATTAGCTTGAGTACGGCACTCCGGACCTTCCTGATCTTCTCATCGAATGTAGCTATGGCATCCACCGAGGCATCTCTTTTCTTTGCTTTGCCTCGAGTCTCCTTGACTTGCACGGCCTCTCCATCCATGATAGCATCTTGGCTTGACATTCTCTCGAATAGTTGGCGCTCTTCAACTCTATAAATGGATCTCTCTTTTGTTCCAATACCATTTGTCACGGGCCGATTGATTGGGATCGTGACCGCGCGACGACTTAGGCTATTTTGGATCACCCAAGCCAAGCCTTGCTCAATCAATAGCACACTCGCTCGCACTCCCGAATCGTAAAGAGAGAAAGCTTCTGGAGAGAGGAGCTCTGGAAAGAAATGAGCTTTGATATTATTGAAATGATTGGATGATTCCAAATGAGAGGAGGGCACCCCTTCTTATACTTGAGGTCATTAGCTTACATCCGTTGATCTAGATTTTATCCGGTGGATGAGATCGCACCGCTTCAACTACCGACATTAACGGCAACTACTATCTACCGACATAAATAAAGCTAGAGTCTTCTAGAATCAGGTGTAATGACGGTGTCGCCTGCCCTTGGAAACTTTAGGAAGGAGACTCATTGGGAAGCCAAGTGAGCACAGGAGGTCCTTCACAGATGAGTCACAGTCGTCCCCTAGGAACCTCTTGGATTGGCTTTCTTTTGAGCCGTGATACTTGCCTCCACCCTCCATCACCTTATTCCCTTCACACCTGTAGACTTGCCCATAAACCTCCGGACACACTCATCGGAGCGTGTCGAAAAGAGTTGACCACGTGTTGGAAACTCCGACATGTGTTGACCGTGTGTCCAAGTGCATTCGAGCGTCTCTGACATGTGTCGGCGTGTTGGACACAACGCAAAGGCCCTCTGAACATGTCCATGCATAGCCTAAGCCCATGCCAATTCACGACTTAGGTTCAAGTTCTTAACATACAAATGATATTTTAATTAGGAGTCATCACTAATCTATTTTTGGTGGGTTGATTAGAAACGCAAGTAAAGTAACGGGAGATTTACTTTACTCCTGCAAACTAAATATTGTGAGTTCGGGGACTTGATTACGCTAGATTTCTCTAACACCCTTTTAATACCTTTATCTTTTATATTGAAAAAATGTTTTACAAGCAGCTTGAATTGATTTTAATTTATTTCTTTGACATGTGAGATAATCATGCGGGTGTGCAAACCACTAATTTAACACCAAAAAGAAAAACATTATAAGATTTACCTAATAACAACAAAAACATCTGTAATGTTAGCTCATAATTCACATCAACAATCTTATATATGATTTCTAATTAATACACAACCACTTAATTTGTATTTTCACTTGTTTAATGAGAATCATACTTTATGCAATGCATGCTAGTAATCTAACATGAAGCAACATGACATAACAATATGACCTAAACCACATGACATAAGTATATATATATATATATATATATATATTGTTTTCTTAATAAGCATGCAATCTATCCTAGAAAAAGAAACTAATTTATTCTTAGACAATGGTTTTTTTGATATTTAAGTAAAATTCGAAATTAGAAAATAGCAAAAATTGTCTATCTAGATTAAGACATTATCCAACTTATATTAGAAATCAGACTAGGCCAAATCCTAATTTAAACTAGAATGCTATCTTAACTAGGTAATCCATAACCTAAAATGCAATCTATCTAGGAAAAATTATCTAAATTTATAATTAATTAGGAAGATTATATAGAATTAAATTAAACATGCAATCTTTTCCTAATATGCAATGACTAGATGACATGCAAAGAATATCCTAATTCTAGGTTTTCTTTTTCTTCTTATAAAATTCAATATTAAAATTGTCCAATAATTAAATGTGCAATTTAAATTATCCTAAATCAATATTTTTGGTATTTTCTATTTGAAAAAAAATTCGAAATAAATACATTTCCTAATCTTAAACATGCAAACTATCCTAAAACAAATAATATTATAACATGAACCTAATCCAACTCAAATCTATTTTTTTTTTTTTTGGGCTTTCTTTTACAGAAACAAAATCAATTCAAACAACATGACAGCAAATTAGGCAAGATGTGATTGATATACATCTAAATAAATTGACGAATCTTATCTCGCGCATGAGATCGGATTAGCCAATTTTAACAAAATCTCCAATCGTATTTCGAGCATGAGATCGGATTGGTGATTTTTCCATGCGATTGCGAGTCATATTTCAGGCATGAAATGACTGTCAATCGTATACACGTTGCGAGTCATATATCATGAACTTCGAGCATGTGCATTAAGATATTTTAAATAAGGAGACGGAATATTCGAAAATCAAATTCGATAAAAATTTGTACAAAGTAGTGGTTCCAATGTTAACGTTGATTATTCCGCATCAACTTCCTTGACTATCGCATCACTTGACGCGTTTAGGCGTTGTATAAGTGATTTGTACAAAGTAATTGCGGGAGAACTTGGACCGATAATCCCCTCCCAATGCCAATGGAAATACTGGCAACGTCGATCAAGTTAATGATGTGAACTAATTCGTCCGGCTTGGAAAATGACGTGACGATAAATCGTTACCATTGTTGCCATGTTGTGCGGGTAGTAGTCACATCCCACTACCAGCATCAGCGTTGTATAAGTGATTTGTACAAAGTAATTGCGGGAGAACTTGGACCGATAATCCCCTCCCAATGCCAATGGAAATACTGGCAACGTCGATCAAGTTAATGATGTGAAGTAATTCGTCCGGCTTGGAAAAGGACGTGACGATAAATCGTTACCATTGTTGCCATGTTGTGCGGGTAGTAGTCACATCCCACTACCAGCATCATCTCTTGCTCCAGGGCAAAGATATCATTCGGACACAGGTCTGCATCTTCCGTCACAATCTTGAATAACGCCAATTCCTTTTCCCGTCGACTTTTCTTCGAGATGGCGCATCGGTGTGTTCATTGCATCCACAAAGAAGTTGCCTGTCCAGGGTTTGATTGTGTGGTGTATGTTCCCAGGTTATTTTTTTCTTTATGTGATTTTCTCGTTTTCACGAATTATTAATAGCAATAATTTAAATTCGTGGCTTGTTGCGACTTGCTTATTTTCACCTTGAACTGCAAAGGGAAGAGTATTTCTTAGAGGGAATAATCTCACTTTGGTAGGAGTAATTCAATAGGAAAGAAAGGATCTAAATAATTATGAGAGAGAAGAACGGAAGCAATTTAAAGGGATTGAGTTAATATGTTGTTCGAATGCTAGTGAGGGAAAAGAAAAAGAATGTATTATGACCTCAGAACGTTTGTTATGTATTTAGAAATAGATGTAAAACTAGGGTATTAGTGAGAGAAAAAGAATGAGTTTGATAGATGTAGGAACAGTTTGGTAGATGCAAAACTAGATTGATAAGATACGTGAAAACTACTTCTATCATGTAAATAATAAAATAAGTAAAGAGATAGAAAATAATGGATGTAGATCTTTATGGTGATTTGACTTAGATCAAATCTAAGTCCGTGCTCCCAAATTAGTAGCCACCAGATGCTAGAATCCATTAGTAATTGTGTGAGCAATTACAATGAAGCACGTACAGATTCTACTCAAAGCAGATAGATCTCATTATCAATATACAAGCATTGCTTACACCTTTTCACTTCCCAAAATCAAGATTAAATCCAATAACAAATATTCTCGGGAGGACACAAGTGAATAATATTTACGCCCACCTGTGTTGGTGAGGACCACTCTTGCTCAAGCAAGGCCAGCTCTCGTTGGCCATGGCCGTGCTAGCCACTAGAGGAAAGATGAGGAAAAAAAGAGAGAAAATAAAAGAAGTAAACAAAAGAAAGATAAAAGTAAAAATAGAAAAAAATCATAAATTATTAAAATATTATTAAAAAATATCTACATTAACGTTGGTCATGCCATGTGGGCTGGCCGGTGTGCGCATAGGCATTATTTGATCAAAATTAGCCAAAAGGACTGAATTAGCTTTAAGTCAAAATATTTAATATTGAATTTGTACATTTGATCATAGAAATGTGAACTGCAGCTGAATTTCCATGATAATATATATTATAACATTATCGCCAATTTAATTTAGATTAGTAGGACAAAAGAGAAAGATAGACTTAATCTATCTAGATCAACACAATCATAGTCATTGGTCATATACTCGTTTAGTATTACGATGATGTCGGCCTGCATAAATCGATTCTATATAATATCTTCCCCAAAAAAATGCCATCTTAAAGTTGAGTCGTAAACGAGTGGATGGATAGATTTCCCGGTGAACACGGGCCTGAGCGGACCACGAGGGGCTGGCAGCAATTTGCCATTGGTGGATTCCACTCAAAGTCAATTGACTTTGACTTACGAGAGCCCTCTTAAGGGGGCTTTTGAACTCGTATTTTTTGTTTGTTCAAACAAAAAAAAAAACTCATATTTTTTGGAACAACGCACGGGAACCTGAGGGCCTGTTTGTTAATAGGTTAAATAATAACTTATTCTATTCCTTTATTTCCTAAATTTGAAATAGAAAATTATTTAGTAAATTTTTTATTTTCAAGAACAAAAATTCATTTGTTTATTCTTGGAAATAGATTTGAAATAGAATTAATAAATAGAAAAAAGTTGTTGTTTTGTTTTCTAGAACAATTCCAAAATCCAGCCCAAATCTTTTTTTTTTCTTTTCTTCTTTTCTCCTTCTCTTTTCTTCCCCCACCAGTCATTAGTCATTGTTGGCCGCCAATGCCGACGGCCAGTGACTAGCAAGGTGAGGTTCGGCGACTTGTTAAAGGCTCACCTAGCCATTGCGAGCCTCACCCAAATCAAGCAATAACCAAAGCTCTGATACCATTTTAATGAGAGAATAGTAACAACTCAAACATATCATATTAACACAGCATAATAATCTCTCCTCTTATGTAAATCTAATAAAAACCAATATAGAAGAGTAAAATAAATTTCAAGCATGCAAACACAAGGCGATTTTTTATATGGAAAACCTCCCCAGTGTGAGGAGATAAAAAACCATGGGATTAGAATCTACCTAAAAATTTTCACTCTCAACAAAATTGGGTAAAGAATGTTCTTCTCTAGTAAATACTAAAGGTATATAGTAGCAAAGACCTCAAGAACATCATTATTGGCAACACACATAAATTTTTTAAGAGATCAAGGATAAATTTGACAAAAAACACAAGTTTTTATTGACTCAAGAAAAATCTAGTATAGGGAGCTTCAAACAAAAATCAAACCGTCCAAATTCGAGAACAGTGTACCATGAACACGTTGACAAAATTTCAACTTAATCGGACCACGAATCAACCTCTTGATGTAAATCAAATTGACCCTGAAACTCCATATTTTTTGCTTTCTCTTTTTCTATTATTACTATGTCCATAAAAACTTATTTGCGGTTACCACTTAAAGAATAGTGAAAAACTCTATTTCTTCATGTGATTTATCATATGGACTCAAGTCCTTTTGGATTTGCTATTCATTAAGCTTTTTTCACATGAAAGTGAATCCAACTAACAAGAATTGATCTTGGTCGAGCGTGAAGGTCTTAGTGTTGTCAATGTTTGTCTTCTCCTATTCTTGCTAGTGTAGAGAGAGGAACGGGGGATAAGACGAGAGAGAAGATTAAAATAGGGGGAAAGAGGTGTGCTTAGCGTTCAGGGGAGGGACTTGACCTGGTCGGTCTAAAATTGGTATTTAAGTACTTTTCTCTTAAAAACGCATGAAAAAAAAAATACTTCAACGATTTAAAAAATTAGGAAAAAGCCTAAATCAGTTTTTTGAATATTTTTAATGCAAGAAAAAAATCTTTTCAAAAATCATCCAATCTCAAGGTTTAAATAAGATTTAAGTGCTGTAAGGGCATCAATGGATTAACTAGTGTAATAAAGTCCCCAATTCTAATTTTTCTGGTTACGGGTTGCATAGGAGTAAAATATTTATTCTAATATTTTAATTGGATTTCTAGTTGATCCACCATAAATCTAAATGAAAATGTAGGACTTGCAGGTTAAAAAACTCAAATAATAAGTCATTAATCGGAGAGCTTGAAAAAGCTTGAACTAAACCTAAACTCGGTTAACCATTAACTTTCCTACCCGCAGGAGTGCTTTGAGGAGATCACGATAGTACTCACTTGATTAGACGTTTATTTTGCGATCCCATAAAAGTCCACGTGGGACATTAGGGTGCAATAGTAACATTTCTGTTTTAGGAAATAATTTTTTTTAAATAGTTCTTTTCTATTTCTATTTATCGGAACAATTTCTAAGTAAAATAATGTATTTGGTAACCATATAAAATTTATATTCTAGGAATAGAAAAAGAATAAAAATGTGTTTAGTACAATCTACAAAAAAAATTAGGAATGTGTTTGATGGCCACCGCTTGCCATCGTCACTGCTGTCGCTCATCGCCGTAGCCACCGCCGCCAACCACTTGCGACCATCGACTGCTGATTGCTGCCACCGCCACCCATTGCAACCACCCCTTGCCGCGTTGCCAATTGGCAATGGTGATTAGCCGACGGCAACAACAGTGACGGAGGGTAGCAATTGGTAGAAATTATTTTCGAAAACAAAAAATTACTTTTTTTTTTACTTCTTATTTATATTTAAACATATTCCTCATCTACTTTTCTATACTGAGAATAGAAAAATAGTTGACGTCACCAAATGATTTTTTTTTTCATTTCAGGGAGTAAAAGAATAAAAGAATAGAATGTTCCCATGTAATACCCAACTGTTCCAGCTCATAATTAGTTGAGCGAAAGTTACGGGTGAAAAGCACCCGTCATATTTGGCCACAATAACTTTCGGAGAAATACGGCCAAGAAGATTGTCCTTGAGGAGCGGCACTTAGGGGAGGTGCTTGAATAGAAAAAATGTAAGATCAAGAATTCGATTAGTCAAATCAAAAGCTCTTCGAAAGAGAAAAAAAAAAAAAATACAAATCTGTGAACCAAAAGTAGGCTTTTATACAATGCTTATAATGACTCAAGAAGAACCCGCGAAAGCCAAATGTAACATATCCATCACAACATGAGCTCTATCTTCACCATGTCCTTCCCTCTCCTCTTCTCCCTCAATTTGCTCATCAGCATCTCACACATCAGCGAAGCAGCACCTGTTTTTATCGACAACTATTGCCCCGACACCAAACCCTTTCTTCCTAATTCCACCTACCAAACAAACCTCGACATTCTCCTCTCATCACTTTCCTCCATGGCCGAGTCCGCCAGCAACAACATCAGCAGCAGTGGCGGGTTCAGCAACGCCACTGCTGGCAGATACCCGCCAGACCAGACCTACGGGATCTTCCTCTGCCGTGGTGACATCAACGCCCCAACATGCAGCAACTGCGTAGCCAAGGCAGCCCAAGATATTGGCCGGCGATGCCCCGGCAAAAGAATCTCCATCATCTGGTACGACATATGCATGCTAAGGTACTCGGATCAGCCCATTTACTCGGTCATGCAACAATTCCCTGTGGCGAAGCAGGTGAACGGTTTGAACGTCACAGAGGACCCATCTCGGTTCTTTCAACTCCTGAATGAAACCATGGACGATGTACTGCGGAGGGCCCCGAGCAGTGGATCGGGGAAGAAAGTGGCTGCCGCAGAGGCTGAGCTTGTGGGCTCGCAACGGCTGTACACGCTCGCGGAGTGCACGCCCGATTTGACCGCATCGGACTGCGGCACATGCCTCCGATCGGCGATAGCTCGTCTCCCTCCGCAAACGCCAGGAGGAAAGGTATTTACTCCGAGCTGCAACGTGAGGTTTGAGGTCTACTCCTTTTACGACCCCGACTTGGTGACTGTGGTGACGGTGGCAGCGCCACCACCGGTCCGGCTTCTTTCTCCTCCTGCTCAGGTGACTGCACCTAAAGGTACCTGGTTTTGTTTTCTCTGGCTTTTTTATTATTATTTCCCACTCTGTCCCGCAATATTATAATTTTTTTTTTCGTCGAACAGCAATATTATAAATTAAACAGCTGTTTTTCGCTTGGGAATAAGCCAAATTTCTTATACAATTGGTGTTTGATCATTGGAATGTGTACTGCAGCTGAGTTTCCACGATAATACAATCTCGATGAATGTAATCATATCCATTCAATGTGTAAATCTTTTTATGGTGTTGACGGACTATATATTAATATTTTTCCAAAGAAAATGCCACCTTAAAGTCAAGTGAGGAGATGTTGACGGACTACATATTAATATTTTTCCAAAGAAAATGCCACCTTAAAGTCAAGTGAGGAATTGAGTGGATGCATACGACTCCTGGTAAACACGGGCATGAGTGGACCACGAGGGACTAGCACGGGGATTCCACTTTGACTTGCAAGAGCCCTTTTTTAAAGTGCTTTTTGAACTCATTTTAAATAGAACGGAAGGGAAATTAAAAATCACTAGTAAAGTGATTTACAAAGTAATTTTTTGGCCTCATATTTGATACTTACATGTGGTCTACTTATTTAGATACTTATATTATATCATTTACTAAATAAATGTTGTAAGCTTTTTCTGTAAGTATGCACTGCTTGATTTTATTCTGTCAGATCAAACCATTTACGAGTCTAGTTACAATAAAACTCGTAAATCAAATTGTCTTTGATTACCATCCATTTGATGCATTCGTATTGGACTTAGAAGGATATAAATTGGCGTATCTTTATTCAGAACCAGAGAAACACTTCTCTCCCTTGGAAAATATCTGCAAAATATACGAAAGCTATCACCACAACTGAAAGTATGATCCTCCATATGCAGGAAGAAGCAATAAATCCACATTGATAATCACTGCCATTGCAGTTCCCGTTGGCGTACTTGTAGTGTTTCTCTCTCTTGCTTCTTGTTTCGTTCGGAGGAAAGGGACCCCGACCCATGAGCTCGTCCAAGAAGAAGCCGGTAGTTGACTAAGTTCTTGTTGAAAACATTGTGTCCGCGGCTTGGAAAAGTTATGTGTCTTCATTGAAATGACCAGTCTTGTGTTGTTTCGTCATGTAGGCATGAATAAAATTACGAACGAGGAACCCTCACAATATGATTTAGCTACAATACAAGCTGCTACAAATAATTTCTCTGGTCAAAACAAGTTGGGTGAAGGTGGATTCGGTGAAGTTTTCCAGGTATTATTAGTTTTGATATATCAGGAATTGCTCATGTTTAGTTAAAAGACTATCGTCAAAAGAAAAGATTTAGAAACAACTGAAACAATCATTTCAGGGGAGGCTTCCTAATGGGCAAGATATAGCAGTGAAGAGGTTATCTCGGAGCTCAAGACAAGGTGCTGAAGAATTTAAGAATGAAATTACGTTGGTAGCAAAGCTTCAACATCGAAACCTCGTGCGGCTACTCGGATACTGTTTGGAGGGAGAAGAAAAGCTACTTGTTTTTGAATTTCTGCCTCACAAAAGTCTAGATTACTTTTTGTACGGTAAGTTTAAGTTGAGTATGCAACTGTCTTCTCTAATATGCCATCCTCTTACTCATTATACGATGGAATTGTAGTTGAAAATAGGTATCCAGTCTTAGCAAGCTAGATCAATTATTGAATTACAACACGAATGTAATTGTGCAGATACTGAGAAAAATATGCAATTGGATTGGTTAAAGCGTTATAGGATAGCATGTGGAATAGCTCGAGGAATGCACTATCTACATGAAGATTCCCGACTTCGGATTATTCATCGTGACTTGAAAGCAAGCAATATCTTGTTAGACAATGACTGGCACCCGAAGATTTCAGATTTTGGCATGGCTAGGATCTTTGGAGTTGATCAAACTCATGCAAGCACTAATAAAATCGCAGGGACTCTGTAAGTTTCAAATTCTCATTACATTGGCTGATCATTTGGTCGTGTCAAGAGATGTGCTCTTGTTAGAGCACACTTAGATTAAATTGTTGTATCCTCTATTTTAGGCACATAGGTGTTGCAATCAAATGTGGCTTTTCATTTGTAGGGGTTATATGCCTCCGGAGTATGTAAGGAGTGGGAAATTCTCTGTTAAATCTGATGTCTATAGTTTCGGCGTCCTACTTCTAGAGATTATCGCTGGAAAGAAGAATGATCATTTTTGCCAATCAGATGGAGGCAAAGATCTGGCTAGCTATGTAAGTTGCCTATACTATTGTCACTAACTAGATTATCGATGCAAATGTCATACTACACTCTTTGATATTTCGACTGAGTCAAGCCGAACTTTGGTACAGGAAGTACATGTACACTTTGCCCCCTCCAAACTAACATGACTTCAGCATTGCGAATATGGTTAACATAACTCGTGTAATACTAATTATATGCTCCATTGAATTAATGCTACAATTTACCAATGGTGTTTTCTTTCCAATGGGTTGTAAACAGGCGTGGAGAAACTGGAGAGACGGGACACCATTGGAAATTCTGGATCCGGCCATCCTAGACTTGCGTTCAAGAGATGAAGTACTGAGGTGCCTGCACATCAGCTTACTTTGTGTTCAGGAAGATATGGTTGATAGACCCACCATGGCGACAGTGCTTCACATGCTCAGCAGCCAGCCCATCACTATGCCGCAACCTCAACGTCCGGCCTTCTTCCCTCAAAGCACAGATCAATCAATTAGTAGATCAACACGGCAATCGGTCGATGGGGTGACAATTACGGAATCATACCCCCGATGATACAAATAATTTTTTATGTGATAGCTTTGCAGGCCTTGATATAATTGGCCTTCCGTGGATACCATTAGTGAACAATGAGCAACGTCTGTTTACTGGAGATCCTATGTATGACTTACATTTCTCAACTTTGTGCTTTCATCGTTAAGCCAGCAGTCCCTTGAGTTGCTCAATTGCCGCTTAGCCCAGCGCCCATGACGATGTGCTACAGAACCTTCAATATGCCAAGGGACCAAGCATGGCATAGGTAGCGGTATAGGAATTGACTTGGCGTTAGCAACTAACAAAGCCTAACTCAGAGTTGGCAGAGGTTTTCCGACAAGATAGGAGATCTCGGAAGGAGAAATATTATAAGCTTTGAATGGAAGCACTGATTAATCAACGCACTAGCTTTAACTATACTAAGGTAGCAAATTTCTACAACCTACATGAATGGCGTTACTGTTACGACTGCCCCGCTATTCACATTATCAATTTTTTTTCAAATAAACAAAAATACGTTATTACTAAGGCTCCATTTGTTTTGTGGAAAATAAATAATTTAGAAAATATTTTCCTAAAAATGATCGCTTGTATTGATTACAAAAATGGATGAACAAAAAATGCTTTCACAATCTACGAAAATATTTTGGCAATGAAAACATTTTTCATTTATTTCAAACAATATCGGCAATCATTTTCAATAAAATATTTTTTGAATCATTCACATTTCATAAGACAAACGGAGCCTAATAGAAGGGAAAAGTGCAAAAAAAGTCATAAACCTATTGCATTTGTACTAATTCAGTCATAAACCTTTCAATTGGACCAACTTAATCCTAAACCTTTTGATATTGTCATCAATTCAATTAATCTGGCCAATTTTGGCTAGGCAGTGCTGATGTAGACGCCAACCGGTAGCCGAACGCTAATATGACAATTTTTCAATGATTTTTTTATTTTATTTTTTTTTCGATTTTTTTTCCTTTTCTTTTCCTTCTTTTTCCTCCTTGGACTTTCCTTACAGTGGCCGGCCAGGGTTGTGGCCCTTACCTAGCCTCGCCTAAGGCCAAAAGTGAGATCTGGGCGAAGCCACCCTACCCACGGTGTTGGACGAGGCTAGTCAAGGGTTGTGATCCTCGCTGATGGCTGGTAAAGGCTTCACGACCCTCAACTCCACTATGAGGAAAGTCTAAGGAGGAAGAAGAAGAAGGAAAAGAAAAGGAAAAAGAAAAGAAAAAAATTAATAAAAAATTGAAAAAAATAAATAAAAACATTTTAAAATTGCCATGTCAGCGTTCGATCACCGATCGACATCCACGTCAGACCTAACCAGCTAAAATTGGTCAGATGGACTTAATTTATACTAATGTGAAAATATTTATGATTAAATTGATCCAATGAAAGGTTTATGACTGAATTAACACAAATGCAATAGGTTTATAATTTTTTTGGTTTTTTCCCCCTAATAGAACATTATATAAATTAGTTTCTTTTTTCACCTTTTGGCTAAAAACCAGACTCTAAGCCCAAACAATTACTTATATGGCATAATCTTGGCCCAAATATGCCTAGATGGTCATTTGATTATGAAGGCATGAAATTCAAATGTGGATTGCTAACTTCGAGTGGCCTAAATAAAACAGGAGGAGCAAAAGCTGTGTTGTTTCCGCATAAAATAAAGATGAATGGGAAGCTCGGTTAGCTATTTGTCTTTCCGTGACATGGCTTAACTATGAATTGTTTTATAATTCTAAAAGATCACAATAAATTTATTATCGAAAACTTGTAATAGTTTGAGTAGCTTCTTAATTTCCCTTCAATAAAGTGAAGATTGCTTAAGTTGTAAGAAAGTTTGTTAGTAGCAAATGGCTGTTATCGTTGCGTATAGATCCGAGTACCACCAAGGCCTTGCATGGACAAAACAAGAATGTCGTTACATGTCACAAATTATTGCAAGGAAACATAGGATGCCACTTTTGTCATTCGATGTGGAAAATTATTGGATGAAATCTGTGTAGGACGAGATTATTGTGAGTACATGATAGTGTCACAAGGAAAATTCTGTGTTTTTAAAAATTAGTTAGAGCAATACGTGAGTTAAAAGCATGAAAGAGATTCGCCTTACTTATCACCGAGCGCAAGTAATATTTTGCTTGTGCTATCCATTCTGGCTTTAGCTCGCATCTTATATGACTTATGGGATTAGACACTATTTCACGAGAAAAGAGAAAATGAGTGGGCTGTGGTCCATCTATTTTATAAAGCTTTGTTGAAACAGACCTATTCGCCTTACCGATATTGCATAGTGCGAGGATCCAATTGCAACATGGTATACTGCCTTTTATGATATTAGAAGTTTGGGCCATGTTGTTGATGAATCTCTTACCGGTTCTCTCCCACTGTTTTTCTCTCTCCCCCCTTCGCTCCCTTCAAGCTTCTCTTCTCCTCCAAAACCAGTAAGCACGAGCATGGAGCGTCTTCTCTTCCTCCACCCTTCTCTGGTTCTTCTTCTCTTTTCTTCTTCAGTGAAACTTTCTGCCGCTCTTCCTCTTCCTCAGTGGCCAAAGTTTGCTCTCCTTCCTACTCTTTCTGGTTCTCTCATCCCTCGCGAAAATTAGCCTGCCGTTGTCATGCCTCCTCGCCCCTCTCAATGAACGTCCGTCACGCTCTTCCCTATCGGAATCTTGCTGTTGGGCGTCCTTATCCCTCGCGCCAGGCCAGCAATTCTAGAAGGTGCCTGGATTAGCTCTCGTCACTCGCAGTTTCATTCACGGGCACCCTCACAGAGGCTGTTCACCGGCGCTTTCTTCTTCAAGCTTGGTCACCGTGCATCTCCCTTGTCCCTCTAGCTGGACTTAGGGGTGAGCATGGTCCGGGTTGGTCCGGGCCACCCCCTAACCCTAGGACCAACCCGTATAATGTCGGTCCTTAATTTTTAGGACCGAGGACCGACCCTACTGAGCCTGGGACCAAGGACCGGACCGACCCAATGGGTTCGGTCCGGTTCCAGGGTCAACCCGGGAACGATTGATAATTTATTTCGTCTTGTTTTTTATACTCCATAAAAAAGTAAACCTACAAATTCAAATTACACATCCATCAACAATGCGGCATTGTGCAACTAAACTATAAATACCAATACAAGATCTCAAATGAAGCACAAAGTAGATATCACTAGTCAAGTTGTGTTTGGAAAGCAAGGGCAAGCTGAGCATTAGGGTTTCTAATTAGCACTTCTTCTTTTTTCCTTTTGATTTACTTGGCGATAAGTGAGGCGACCGGCGCGAGTGGCGAGCGCAAGCGTCGAGTGTCGAGTGAGGTGAGCGTCAACTGGCAAGCGGCAAGTGTTTAGTGAGGCTAGCAGCAAGCAGCGAGTGTTGAGCGAGACTAGCATCGAGTGGTGAGTGGCGATCGTTTAGCGAGGCCAACGACGACAACAAAGGGCGAGTGGTGAGTGGCGAGCAGCGCGCACAGTCAAAGGTGAGCGGCGCGGGCAACCAGAGGTGAGCGGGATGTTGCTACTTTTGATTTTGGCAAATTGAAGAACAAAGAAGACAAAATGGAAGAGAACGTACTTTAGGGAAGAAAGCCATGAGGAGATTTACGGCATAAACTTCGCGCCATTTTGGACGTCGCGAGTCCATGACTATGAGGAGTCCCTGGTCCTCACAGTGAAGAATGTACTCTGGAGTCTAGACTGTGGAGGAGGAGGCTATGAAGACCTTTACGGCGTAAACTTCACGGCTTTTGGAATTGGATGCCGTCTGTCCATGACTGTGAGCATGAGAAGTCAACAACTTTAACATCATTTTACTTAGGTTTGAATATATAAAAGAATTATATATAATATAACATAACATAAATTTTATTTAGGTTTGAATATATAAAAGAATTATAAATAATATAATATAATATACAGGGTTGGTCCAGGGTTGGACCGACCCAAAACACTCAAAACCGAGGACCAACCCGCACAGTGTTGGTCCTGGAATTTCATGACCAAGGACCGACCCAGTCCCCTTGGGAACAGGACCTGGACCAGCAGGGTTGGGCCGGTCCAGGGTCGGTCCAGGGTCGACCCTAAACCGCTGCTCACCCCTAGCTGGACTTGCATAAAAGAAGGCTGATGGAAGTAAGGCTGGCTTTTGCTTCCCTTTTTTTAATCTTGAGTGGGCTTTGAAAACGTAGAAGAAGTGGGCTGGAAAAGGGATAAGGACAGATAAAATTTTCCAAAAAATCATAAACTTATTATATCTTTATCAATTCAATTCTAAACTTTTATACATTTTGCTAATTGATTCCATTCGATTAATTTTGGCCGGAAATTACTGACGTTGAAATTTTAATAATTTTTATTAAACTTTTGAATATTTTTATGTTTTTTACTTTTTTTTAAGGGTTTGGAGAGAAGGCCTGCAAGGGTGGACAGCTAACCCTTGCCAGCCAAAGTTGAGGGCTGCGACGCCTTCACCAAATCTGGCTAGGCAAGGGCTCCAAGCGAGGTCGCTGCCCTCGCCTAACGCGAGGTCCCCGCCCTCACCTAGCCAAAATTAACGAGGGCATTGTGGCCTTCGATGCACCCTCACCTAAGGCTAGCGAGGGTTGGCCAGCGACCCTAATCGGCCTTCTCTTCAAACCTTAGAAAAAAAAAGTAAAAAAAAAAAGAAAAAAGAAGAAAAAGCATAAAAATTTAAAAAAATATTAAAATATCATCAAATATTATTTTAAAATTGTCATTTTAGAATTTATAGTCAAAATTGACCGAATGGACTCAATTGACAAAACGTGAAAAGATTTATGATTCAATTGATAAAATCGAATGGTTTATAACTAAATTAGTAAAAATATAATAAGTTGATGATTTTTTGGATAATTTTCCTGGTAAGGGGATGGGCCAAGGGAATTAAAAGAAATGGGTTAGACTAATGGGTGGAGGGGGCTTAGAAGGTTGAAAACTTTACTAAGTGGCTAGCCCACATGATTTCATCATTTTTTTTCTTTTTTCTTTTTTTTACCCCCTTTATATATATATATATATTTTTTTTTTTTTGCAAAATAAATGGATATTGAAATGTTGATTAAAAATTCAGCCGTCGATAACCATTCCGTGTACTCGACCAAATATTTATTTTGCGATGATCCCGTAAAAGTTGACGTGTGATATCAACTTTACCAGCTCATGGGTCGCTGAGACGAGCTTGCGTGCGAAAAGCACCAGTCATATTCGGCCAAAAAAATATTTGGCCACGTGAACTTTCGGAGTAATACGGCCAAACGACTGTCCAATATATTCCGTTGACCTTGAGGAGTGGAGAGGAGGTGCTTGAATAGAAAAATAATGCAAGATTCTGAATTCGATTCGACAAATCTCAGGGATAGAAAACAACAAAAATTTGAGGACCAAAAGTGGACTTTTACAAAGCTTATAATGACTCAAAAGAAGAACCGACGAAAGCCAAGTGTAATATGTCCATCATAACATGAGCTCTACCTTCACCATCTTCCTCCCTCTCCTCTTCTCCATCAATTTGCTCATTAGCATCTCTCACATCAGTGAAGCGGCACCTGTTTTAATCGACAATTATTGCAACGACACCAAAACCTTCCTTCCTAATTCCACCTACCAAAATAACCTCAGCGAACTCCTCTCATCACTTTCCTCTGCCGTCGATTCCGCCGGCAACAGCGGCAGCAGCAGTGGTGTCGCGACCTCTTTTTTTCTCGGCGCCCGCAATCGGGTACGAGCGCCTAAGGAGGCTAATGGCTCGGCTGAATTTAATTATGCCTGGACTCTCCCAAGTCCACCAATTCACGACTTTAATAGTTTGAGTTTTTAACCTATAAATCAATTTTTAAAATGGAGTCGCCACTAATCGATTTGGGGTGAGTTGATTAGAAACCCAAGTGAAGTATTGGGAGAAATACTCACTCCTGCGCAACCAGAGAAATTATGATCGGGGACTTGATTACACTAGTTAATCACTAATGCCCTTTCGGTACCTAATCTTGTTTAAACCCTAAGGCTTTTTGGATTTTTGAGAGATTTTCCATGCATTTTTGGGAGGAAAAACATTTTTTGAGTATTTTTCTCATTTTTTGGACATAAAAGGGATTTTTTGGTGTTTTTGGTATTTTTTTGGAAAAATACAAGTCTTTTTGGCTTTTTTTTTTGGAAAATATGAAATATTTTTTATTTTTCTGATTTTTTTTTGGAAAATAATATATTTTTATCATTTATATATATATATATGTTTAAAAATATTATATTTATTATTATAATAATATAAAAACGAACCGGGTCGGGTTCCCGGGTTGGGACTGACCCGGTTTGCGACCTGCGAGACCTGGACGGGCCCGCGTTGCGGGTCCGACTCAGGTTTTTATCCCCTTCTCATTTTTTAAAAGAAACCCAAACCGTTCTTGGCCCATTTTCATAAAAACTTAAGCCCAAAAGCTACCCGGCCCAAGCGCACAACCCGGCCCAACGACCCGACCTGCTTGATGGAAACCCTAGGGTGCCGGGTCACACGCCCGACCCGGATGACCCGATTTTCGCAGCCGCTGCTGCTTCACGATCGAGCAGCCGTGACGAGCGACAGGGGGGGAAAGCATCCGAGTGGCGGCGGAGCGGCTTCGACGCGGCTACGGCAGAGACGGCCAACCCATAAGTGAGGTGGCGGACGAGGGGAGGTCAAAGATGCTCACTGGCTTCGGGAATTTCAACCGAGGCTCGCTGGTAAGGGGCAGCACGGCGGTGGACGTCTTCGGCAGAGATCTGGTGCTGTGACGTCGGGGATGGTGACAGCGGCGAGGCATGAGGATGGCGGCACGGCAAGATCTGGGGCAGCCGCGGCGTCGGGGCAAGGGACCTCCTCCGATCTCCTCTTTTCTCTGGCCTACTTACTCAGATTTGGATGGCGTCGGGGCAAAGCTCGGGGTGGCGTTAGTGGGTTGGTCGCGGCATGGCATCGGGGCGAGGAACAGCAGCAGCGGAGCAGCGGTCGACGGCGTCAGGAGGGACGGCAGCGACGACGAGTCGTCGGCTTCTCAGATCTAGCACTTTTCTCTCCGATTCCCCTCTCACTCAGGCCAGATCCGAGCCTCCACCGGCCGGATCTAACCTCCTCGGACTCGCTCGCCGGCGGCCTCCCCCGAAGTCTCTCAGTGGGACGTCAGCCCAGCTCGCGACCCGAGTTCTCTCTCGCTCGCTCTTTGATTCCTCCCCCGAAGTCTCTCAGTGGGAAGATCTCAGAGCTCGCTCACCCGTTCTTCGACGAAGGTAGTGCCCTTTTATAGGCGAGGAGGTCCGGTCGACGAAGCTTGGACCGCCGGTCCTCTTCGCGCGCCGAGCGGCCATCGACGGCCAAAATGGTGTCCCATCTCAGCATTAAAGGCGCGCATTGAAGGCGCATGCGCGTCGTCCTCTCCTTCGGCGGCCTACCTCCATGCCTCTCTACTGTAGACTGCCCTTGAGCGTGTCGCCGGCCGCTACGCGTGATGCACAGAGGCGGATGAGGAAGAAGAAGACAAGAGGAAGAAGAAGACAGGGGGGCCGGGTCGTGCGAAAAGAAAGAAAAGGGGCTGGCTGCTTTTCTTGTTTTTTATTATTTTTTTGTTGTTTTATCTTTTTATTATCTATTTATCTGAAAAGACAAAATTAAAAACTTAATCAATAAAATAAAATAGGCCTCAAATTAAGGCGTCAACAGATGCCCCTCTTTGAAGGTGAGCTCGCAGAGGTTGCATTCAAAGACAAACTGATGCCTAAATTTTATCCATGCATGCGTAGCAGATTATATTTTATTTGGGACCTATTATTCTATGCAGAAAAAGAGCAATATAACTTTACATATACTAAGACAGATAAGAAGATACCTGTAGTTACTTACTGAGAGTGAGTGAGATAGGGTGTGAACCCTGAGTTTTGGCAAGTATCAAGGTGTCATCTTACCTAGTGATATGAGGAGGTTGCTTTTCCAGGGCTCGAACCATTCTTCGGTCACCTATTAAAACAATCAATGATTTGTCTAGGACCTGAACCTTTTTTCGGTCGCCTTGACGGGAGATTGCTCCTTCAGGACCCGAACCATTCTTCGGTCGCCTGTTGGAGTAATCAGTTGTTTGTCTCGGACCCGAACCATTCTTCGATCGCCGTGACGGGAGACTGTTCTTCCAGGACCCGAACCATTCTTCGGTTGCCTGTTAAAACAATCCATGATTTGTCTAGGACCCGAACCTTTTTTCGGTCGCCTTAACCGGAGATTGCTCCTTCAGGACCCGAACCATTCTTCGGTCGCCTGTTGGAGTAATCAGTGGTTTGTTTCGGACCCGAACAATCCATGATTTGTCTAGGACCCGAACCTTTCTTCGATCGCCTTGACGAGAGATGCACCGACCTTTCTCAGGGCATCTCATTTGTGGGTGCCTGATTTGTATTGAGGACACCAGTTGGTACCCGACCTTTCTCGGGAGATGCACCGACCTTTCTCAGGGCATCATATTTGTTGGGGTGTCCGACTTCTGTCAAAGACACTGGTTGGAACCCGACCTTTCTTGGGGATGCACTGACCTTTTTCAGGGCATCGATTTGTGGGGTGTCTAACTTCTGTCGAAGACACCAGTTGGAACCCGACCTTTCTCGGGAGGATGCGCCGACCTTTTTCAGGGCATCAATTCTGGAAGATACCTGGACATTCACAAGCATATCAAAGAGTACCTGGATATTCACAAGTACTAACATGAAGGATATTTGGGCCTTTGCAGGCGTCGAAATGGGTACTTGGCTTATCATAGGCAATGTATGGGTACTTGGATGATCACAAGTGTGAACTCTTGGAGGATACCTGGACGTTTGCAATTATCGAAGGGGTACCTGGACGATCACAGGTACAGACTCTTTGGTGCATGGAATATCGAGGATGGGTCTTGCATATACGTGAAGGTCTCTCACCTGCTGGTAGTGGGAATATCGAGGACGTACCTTGGATATTCATGAAGGTTTCTCACCTCCTGGTAATTGGGAATATTGAGGACGTGCCTCGCATATTCATAAAGGTCTCTCACCTTCTGGTAAAGGGGAATATTGAGGGCGTACCTGAGATATTCGTGAAGGTCTCTCACCTCTTGGTAGTTGAAATATCAAGGACGTACCTGAGATATTCGTGAAGGTCTCTCACCTCCTGGTAATTGGGAATATCGAGGACGTACCTTGGATATTCATGAAGGTCTCTCACCTCTTGGTAATTGGGAATATCGAGGACGTACCTTGGATATTCATGAAGGTCTCTCACCTTCTGGTAATTGGGAATATCGAGGACGTACCTTGCATATTCGTGAAGGTCTCTCACCTCCTGGTAATTGGGAATATTGAAGACGTGCCTCGTATATTCATGAAGGTCTCTCACCTCCTGGTAAAGGGGAATATCGAGGATGTACCTGGGATATTCGTGAAGGTCTCTCACCTCCTGGTAATTGGGAATATCGAGGGCGTACCTGAGATATTCGTGAAGGTCTCTCACCTCCTGGTAATTGGGAATATCGAGGGCGTGCCTCGCATATTCATGAAGGTCTCTCACCTCCTGGTAAATGGGAATATCGAGGACGTGCCCTGAATATTCGTGAAGGTTTCTCACCTCCTGGTAAAAGGGATTTGAATGTAGCACGAGGCTTACCTGGATTGCCGCAGGCACTTAAAAGGGGTGGAACACCTGGATAGCCACAGGTGTACAAAGTAATGGGATACTTGGATGAACACAAGTATTTAATGATACAACCTGGGACCACTCAGTTGGTCCAAGTGTAAGAAAGCATACCTAGGTAGGTGTAGGCGCACAAAGCAGTGGAATGCTTGAACAACTGCTATTATTTGGGGACAACTCGGGCAAGCTGAGTGTCATGAAAATGAAGTACCTAGACAATGGTGGGTATTTGACGATATGGGGTTACCTAGACAGCAGTAGGGATTCCAAGAGATACTTGGTCAGTCACAAGTATCAATACTCTGGAGACAACTCGAACATGTCGAGTGTCAGGAAAATGGAGTATCCGAACGGTGACCGGTACTCAAAGACAATAGGGGTACCTAGACAACAATAGGTATTCAACGATAAATAGATACTTGGTCAGTCACAAGTATCAATACTCTTTGGGCAACTCGAATAGGTCGAGTGTCAGGAAGAGGGAGTATCCGGACGGTGGCCGGTACTCAGACAATGGGGATACCTAGACAGCAGTAGGCACCCAAACTCAAGGGACGACTCGAATAGGTCGAGTGTCAAGAAGAGAGTACCTGGATAGTGATAGGTACTTTAAGACAAAGGGATACCTGGACAGTCGCAAGTATCAATACTCTAAGGCAACTCGGTCAGGTCGAGTGTCGTTAAGAGGGAGTACCTGGCAAGTGGTGGGTACTCAAAGACAATGGGATACTGAGACAATTGCAAGCACCCAAACTCAAGGGACGACTCGAATAGGTCGAGTGTCAAGAAGAGAGTACCTGGACAGTGATAGGTACCTTAAGAGAAATGGGGATAGAGATATGTTTACCTGGCAATATCTCTGATCTCTAAGAGTATGTCTGCTATCTGCACAGTATGCACACATGATTGTATATGCTGTAAATTCATGAGTTCAAATGAGATTTGTGCATGATAATTTTGTCAGTTCTGCATCTTTTGATTTCCACTGGGGAAGATTTTGAAAGACAACCTTCATTTAGAATGTAGATGCTTCAAGCATGCCAGATGAGGGACTTTCAGTCTGAAAGAACTTTTCACTCACTCTCATAGAGAAGACTATCTTGACCATTGATGCAGGATTTATAAGGACCACACTATCTCACTGTCATCATGTCAACAGGGGTCTGAGTATTCTCGCAAGTGGTACGACTTTACCAATGTGAGAGGTCTTTGTTGAAACTGTGATGAAGTCTTGGTCAGTGGCTCATCAAAGGGGACCATCAAGGTTGAAGCTGATGGAAGAAAATGTTGTACGATCATCTCCGGGTTTACAAGTCAAGAATCCTGCGAAAAGAGATAGAGTAATCTTGCTCGTACTTCTTCACGCGATGCTTATAGACATATGAAATCCTACGTTAATTGAAGTGCCCCTAGTTTGAAGAGACTTTTACAATGGGATGCAACGTAGGCTTGATTCATGTGTAAAAAGGTAGAGCTGGTGATTGCCTTGGCATTTGTCACCAGTCTTTCTTCTCACTGTCAAAATGGAGGTTCTATGGACCACAACAACAACATTTTCTTGGCTGCATTTTTGACTAGGGGGATTGGCCTTGCTTTTACCAGGCACACTGCTTTTTTCATGCCCCTATTTTTATTCCAGTTCTTCTTTTATGGGCATTGACCTTGCTTTTACCAGGTACACTGCTTTTTTATGCCCATGTTTTTTTCATTTTTGTCGTTAGAGGAACCGGCCTAGGCAAGTTCAATCGAAGCACCATTATTAGACTCTTGAGTCTTCATCTTCAGTAGGCGCTCTGGGCTATGGCAGTAACTTCTGTTTTGCCTTCATGTAAGGGTGAAATTACAGACTCAATTGGGTTGTACAATGAATACAAGTGCATAGAGAAAGAATTGCTCTTTGTCATTCTAGGGCACTTAAATTAACGTGAGTATTCATATGCAATAAGGACACCCGAAGATTGATGCAAGTGCGAGCAAGAAAATTTCTATCTCTCTTCTCACCTTGTGATGCTGCTTCGCCTCCGATCTGCCCCATTGTGGGGTGGTTCTTGACAGGGATAGGATAGAAATTTCATCAGTGTATGGGGCTCAATGGGGTGAGCAATGAAATGCCTCTCACTGTTTTGGTTATTGTACCATTCGCGAGAGAACTCCTTACCCTGCAGTCATAGAATCTTCTGCACTCATCTAACAAGTGTATAGATGGGGGATTGTGTGTAGGATATGGCTTGCCTTTCATCATCCTGACACGCCTCATCCAGCATGCTCGATCAATCTTGTATTCTTCACTTAGCTGTCTATTCTAATAATCCTTAGTGGAATCAGTGACTTAGACAGACAAAATCATCATGCAGAATTCATCTAGAAACGAAATGCGACATTTTGAATATGATGGAGTTTGAAATCTTCAAAACAAGTGAATGGTTTTGACTCAAAAAAGACCCTATTGACAACTTTAGGGGCTAACATAATGGTGTTTCCAAATATGTTAGATTTTGAACATCAAAAGGGTTATTCGCAAATGGACGTCGATGGTTGTCCCTATTAAGTAGGGACATGTCATAAGAAGGATCAGCCAGGGTTGAGGATCTGATCTGGCATCTCTGCTTTTGCCCCTGCAGAAAGAGAAGATGTACAAGTAGCTAAATTAGTTTGGCCAAAATCAAATGTGAGTTGAGGCCTGAAGATTTTCTGTCATTTGCTTTGGCAATACTTGAGACGCCATTTTGCTTGGGAGAGTTTCATGCCTCTCTTTGATTTGTTATCTTTGTTTTTGACAATCAAGTAATCCTGCAACAAACAAGACATGCTTCTCATTGATTCATTATCCTTGCTTTTGACAGTCAGGTGATCCTGCAACAAACAATAGGGAATGTGTTAGTCATGAATTCTTTCAAGAGTCGAATAACTGGAATCGATACAACTTTACCCTTCACTGGCTTGCATATGATTGGGTGAACCTGAAGTGAGAAGGGGGACACGAAGTCCTATGTCCCTTGTTTCGTTAGGTCAATTATTATCTGAATTGGCTCTTGGATGACATGTCTTTTTACATGAAGCCAGGTAAATTTGATGTGGGTCATTTCCATGTACTAGCTTGGCCAATATTGATTTGCCAAACCATCAAATTTGGCTCTTGAATCCTGGTGCTTCCTGCCAATAGGGGGAATATGTCAAAAGTGGATTCAAAGAGGGGGGAGCATTGGAAACGATACCAAATTACTCTTCCCCAAAGTTTGTATTTGCTGACTCCTGATGATGTTTGAATGTCGATGACAGCCTTTTCGTCTTGGCATAGTTTGACATTTCTTTTGATTGGCCTTCCTCACTTGTGACCATATATGCATGATTGCTGGTCGTTGATTCATCTTCAATGCCTTCCTTCTGTGGAATTTCTCCTTCTGTCTTTAACTATAGCATCATTGGGCAAAGGTCATGTACCTCAAGCTTCTATGGAATTGAGATGGACAATCAAAACCTCTAATTCTCTGATGGCAATTACTTCTTGCGCGAGCATGCGTCTAAATAGGAAGTCAGGTTTCTAGGTCCTCATTTTGAATACGGGCTAGAGACTGCTTCAACTGTCTGGAATTCTTCCCTGTTGACAGTAGCCAATTCAAAGAGAGAGAAAAGATCCCCTCCTTGTGCTTCTGGGCTTGTCGAAGCTAGAAGTCCCGTTGATGGACTCACGACATCCTGCCTCGAGTTATCATGCTATGCATGCTTCAAGTTTGATAATATGCATGTGCCTATTACATCCCATCCTTCGTCTCCTGTAGATGGAAGAGAGAGGATGTCATTTTCGACATCATGTTCAGGGAATAAGACTTACCATTTTGAAGCGTGATGATCCTTTCTGTTTGCCCCCGCTTTCTTGGAAGAGTGCTTTTGAACTTGGTGAGTTCACATGATGTGCCAGGTTCAAATGTCCCTTGGTCACACTAAGTCAAAGGGGACAGGAATGATCTTCTGAGACATGAAGTGAGTGGGTCAGAAAGACAAACATGATTAAATTTATCATTTTGTTTTAACAAAAGCTTTTGGGTGATGAAATATTTTTTTTTCAAAATACGTCTTTGAAGGAGAAAAAGCATGAGGAAGCCCAGCCCTCAGTATTCTCCTTGGATGATATATTTTTTTTCATGGTTGGATAGCATCACCAGGTTGGTTTGGGATACCGCCTCATGCTCTCAAAATATTTTCAACTTTATTTAATAGGTGGATTTACATTTTGGAAAAGTGTTTTCAAAAGTTAGTTCCTCAAGCGGAACTGATGTTGAAAATAAAAACAAGCCAGACTTAAGAAAGATGTACAAGTTCCCACGTAGGGGAATACGAAAGAAAATTAAAAAGGGTTCTACTCGAGCGGGCCTGCACCCATTTCCCCTTATGGTCCTTCATTGATGGTGTCCATGAAAAGGTCTCCAAACATTGTGGCCATGTCATCTAGCCCTTCTTTCTCTATTGTTAAGGGTGGCACTTCATTGCCTTAATAATACCCGGCCTTCACCAGCCCTTGATGAATGTCAGCAGTATGTGCTTCGACATCTCTGCTCTGACTATCTTCAGAACTGAATACCGCATTTACTTTGTCGGTGTGATCAGGAAGCGAATTGCTCTGGAATGAGAAAGCTTTAGTGTCTAATAGGTTTTGGATTCGACTCTTGAGGGCGAAGCACTCATCAGTCGAATGCCCCACTTCTTCCATGTGATAGTCGCATATCTTTGACAGGTCATAGTTGGAAAAACTTTCAGCATTGGGTCGCTTTGGCTCAATCGAAAGGAGGTTCTTCTTCCGGAGGATTGCCAGTACTTGTGATGGAGATCCAGGAAGAGGAGTAAATTGTCTCTTGTTACTGTAACGCTGGGATGGCTGACGGTTGGTGGTCTGACGCTGACTTGCACTTGTCTGAATTGTTGGAGAATGATTGTAGGTCGCATTGACATCTACCAAGGGTTCTTTATCTTTCTTCATGCTGAACCTGCTCGTGGATGCAGGTTCAGTGAACCAACCATCCCTCAACCCTATCTCGATTTGCTCCCCTACTGGAATGAGTTGATTAAATGATTCGGCGATCGTGGTTACCATTCGATTGCGGTACTCGTAAGGGAGGGTTTTGATAAACATCTTTCTTAGCTCAAAATCGGTTGGTTCAGGACTGATTTGAGCGGCCAGATTCCTCCATCGGATAGTATATTCTTTGAACGATTCGTGCTTTTTCTTTTCAGTACGCTCAAGATCCTCACGAGAAGGGGTAATATCCATTATGAACTTATACTGCTTGAGGAATGCCTCACTCACTTCGCTCCATGCTTCGAGGAGATTCATGTTCTTTGTAATGTACCACCTCATGGCAGGGCCTATTAGACTCGATTGGAACAACTGGATCATTAATGGTGCATTATTAACATATTGGGTCATTCGAACTAAGTACATTTGCAAATGAGCCCTAGGACAAGTCGTGCCATCGTACTTCTCAAACTCAGGCATTTTGAATTTTTCCGGCATTTTGACATTGGAACAAATGGAGAGGTCCGTCAAAGTAGGATCTTGGAGGCCTTGCAGTTGTTTCAGCTTCTCCTCAAGCTTTTTGAGGTGTTTGTCATGCTCAGTTTTAGACAAACTGTCTGGCCTAGCTTTCTCAATCATGGTTGGGTGCGGATCATCCTCCAATTCGGGCATGTTATTGTCGGTATCTCCACCTTGATCACCCTTGGTAGATGATGGTGGCAACAATACCTCGACTGAGGCTGGGGCAGGTGTAAGTTTACCCTGGATGGAGTCTATCTGCTTTGAAAGCTGTTGAAGCACATTGAAGACTTGCTTCATTTCACTTTCCATGACCGCAATACGGCTTGGTACATTTTCTTCGGCCATTCTTGCTCTTGCTTTTGAACGAGTCTGGATCGGTGAACGTTGACGTTCCGTGATTACCTAGTCATGAGTAAACAAACGTGTGTGAATACAAGGCATAAATAGGAAGTCAGTCCATGATGACAACCTAATCCTACTATTTTTGCTTATTCATGAAAAGGTAGAGGATTTCCTAAACATGGATTGAAAAAGGGCATGTGTTGCAACAAATTTTGAAAAAGGTTTCTATCCCCTTTTTTAGGCAAATGAAAATTCTTGCGGAAAAGAATTTTGTAACATGCTTGAGAATAAAAACATCGACTGAAAGTAATTTTTTTTTTTTGCAAAAGTTTTTTTTTTAACTTTATAACAATTACTTTCAAATTTAAATGACCGTGGTATTAAATCCTAGACTAATCATGGACCACTCAATATATACAGGAAGGTAAGTAAATTACACGAAATAAAAACTTACTTCACATGAGAAAATTGATGGCAATCACATAGACATACACATGATATGTGCGGCTCGATTTCTAACTGAGAAGGTTTGTTGAGATTAAAAGGATATCCGCCCGTCGCAGTCTCGCGTTAGCAGAATACCCTTCTAACCTCGGCTAAGAAATTCGGGGAAAAGAAAGGCAACCTCTACATCGCAGTCTCGCGTTCGAGGTCGTATCTTTCTTAACACCATCTTAGAAATCCTATGGCGGCCCAGGTCCGGCGGCCGGGTTGTGTGTGCCATGTGTAGTGCTAAAACAGTAAAGCATGCACAACAGTTTATAATCACAAGATAATCTATTTTAAGCAAAATTAAAATAAATTTCTAAGCTTTTGACCTGCATGAAGAAAAAAACCTAAGTCAGTAAAGAATTTAAACAAGACAAAAATGGCCTAAGTCCTCAAAGTCCCCAGCGGAGTCGCCAAGCTGTCGCGACCTCTTTTTTTCTCGGCGCCCGCAATCGGGTACGAGCGCCTAAGGAGGCTAATGGCTCGGCTGAATTTAATTATGCCTAGACTCTCCCAAGTCCACCAATTCACGAATTTAATAGTTTGAGTTTTTAACCTATAAATCAATTTTTAAAATGGAGTCGCCACTAATCGATTTGGGGTGGGTTGATTAGAAACCCAAGTGAAGTATTGGGAGAAATACTCACTCCTGCGCAACCAGAGAAATTAGGATCGGGGACTTGATTACACTAGTTAATCACTAACGCCCTTTCGGTACCTAATCTTGTTTAAACCCTAATGCTTTTTGGATTTTTGAGAGATTTTCCATGCATTTTTGGGAGGAAAAACATTTTTTGAGTATTTTTCTCATTTTTTGGACATAAAAGGGATTTTTTGGTATTTTTGGTATTTTTTTGGAAAAATACAAGTCTTTTTGGCTTTTTTTTTGGAAAATATGAAATATTTTTTATTTTTCTGATTTTTTTTTGGAAAATAATATATTTTTATCATTTATATATATTTTTAAAAATATTATATTTATTATTATAATAATATAAAAACGAACCGGGTCGGGTTCCCGGGTTGGGACCGACCCGGTTCGCGACCTGCAAGACCTGGACGGGCCCGCTTTGTGGGCCCGACTCAGGTTTTTATCCTCTTCTCATTTTTTAAAAGAAACCCAAACCGTTCATGGCCCATTTTCATAAAAACTTAAGCCCAAAAACTACCCGGCCCACACGCACAACCCGGCCCAACGACCCGACCTGCTTGATGGAAACCCTAGGGTGCTGGGTCACACGCCCGACCCGGATGACCCGATTTTCGCAGCCGCTGCTGCCTTCACGATCGAGCAGCCGTGACGAGCGACCGGGGGGGAAAGCATCCGAGCGGCGGCGGAGCGGCTTCGACGCGGCTACGGTAGAGACGGCCAACCCATAAGTGAGGTGGCGGACGAGGGGAGGTCAAAGATGCTCACTGGCTTCGGGAATTTCAACCGAGGCTCACTGGTAAGGGGCAGCACGGCGGTGGACGTCTTCGGCAGAGATCTGGTGCTGTGACGTCGGGGACGGCGACAGCGGCGAGGCGTGAGGACGGCGGCACGGCAAGATCTGGGGCAGTCGCGGCGTCGGGGCAAGGGACCTCCTCCGATCTCCTCTTTTCTCTGGCCTACTTACTCAGATCTGGATGGCGTCGGGGCAAAGCTCGGGGTGGCGTTAGTGGGTTGGTCGCGGCATGGCGTCGGGGCGAGGAACAGCAGCAGCGGAGCAACGGTCGACGGCGTCAGGAGGGACGGCAGCGACGACGAGTCTTCGGCTTCTCAGATCTAGCACTTTTCTCTCCGATTCCCCTCTCACTCAGGCCAGATCCGAGCCTCCACCGGCCGGATCTAACCTCCTCGGACTCGCTCGCCGGTGGCCTCCCCCGAAGTCTCTCAGTGGGAGGTCAGCCCAGCTCGCGACCCGAGTTCTCTCTCGCTCGCTCTTTGATTCCTCCCCCGAAGTCTCTCAGTGGGAAGATCTCGGAGCTCGCTCACCCGTTCTTCGACGAAGGTAGTGCCCTTTTATAGGCGAGGAGGTCCGGTCGACGAAGCTTCGAACGCCGGTCCTCTTCGCGCGCCGAGCGGCCATCGACGGCCAAACCGGTGTCCCATCTCAGCATTAAAGGCGCGCATTGAAGGCGCATGCGCGTCGTCCTCTCCTTCGGCGGCCTACCTCCGTGCCTCTCTACTGTAGGCTGCCCTTGAGCGCGTCGCCGGCCGCCGCACGTGATGCACAGAGGCGGATGAGGAAGAAGAAGACAAGAGGAAGAAGAAGACAGGGGGGCCGGGTCGTGCGAAAAGAAAGAAAAGGGGCTGGCTGCTTTTCTTGTTTTTTATTATTTTTTTGTTGTTTTATCTTTTTATTATCTATTTATCTTAAAAGACAAAATTAAAAACTTAATCAATAAAATAAAATAGGCCTAAAATTAAGGCGTCAACAAGTGGCGGGTTCTCCAATGCCACCGCTGGCGAATACCCACCAGACCAGACCTACGGGATCTTCCTCTGCCGTGGCGACATCGACGCCCCGACATGCAGCAACTGCGTAGCCACCGCAGCCCAAGAAATTGGCCAGCTATGCCCCGGCAAAAGGATCTCCATCATCTGGTACGACATATGCATGCTGAGGTACTCGGATCAGCCCATTTACTCGGTCATGCAACCATTCCCTTTCGCGAGGCAGGAGAACGGTTGGAACGTCACAGAGGACCCATCTCGGTTCTTTCAACTCCTGAATGAAACCATGGACGATGTACTGCGGACGGCCCCGAGCAGTGGACCGGGGAAGAAAATGACTGCTGCAAACGCTGAGCTCGTGGGCTCGCAACGGCTGTACACGTTCGCGGAGTGCACGCCCGACTTGACCGCATCGGACTGCGGCACATGCCTTCGGTCGGCGATAGCACGTCTCCCTCCGGAAACGCCAGGAGGAAACGTATTGACTCCGAGCTGCAACGTGAGGTTTGAGATGTACTCCTTTTACAACCTCGACTCGGTGACTGTGGTGACGGTGGCAGCGCCACCACCGGTCCGGGATCTTTCTGCTCCTGTCCAGGTGACTGAACCTAAAGGTACCTTGTTTTGTTTTCTTTCGCTTTTTTTATTATTATTTCCCGTTTTGTCCATCAATATTAGAATTTTATTTTTTTGTCGAACAGCAATATTAGAAATTAAATTTATGTTTTTTTTCTTGGGAATAAGCCAAATTTCTTATACAACTGGTGTTTGATCATTGGAATGTGTACCGCAGCTGAGTTTCCGCGATAATACAAATCTCGATTAATGTAATCATAGCCATTCAACGTGTAAATCTATTTACGGTGTTGACGGACTATATATTAACATTTTTCCAAAGAAAATGCCACATTAAAGTCAAGTGAGGGTGGATGCATGCGTTTTCCGATAAACACGGGCATGGGGGACCACGAGGGACTGGCAAGGGGATTCCACTTTTGCCTTTTTTTTTTTTGGTCGGTATTCCAGTTTTGACTCCTTGCCCTTTTTAAAGTGGTTTTTGAACTCATTTTAAATAGAGCGGACGGCAAATTAGACCTCACTAGTAAAGTAATTTACAAAGTAATTTTTTGTACTCATATTTGACACTTACATGTGATCTACTTAATTAGATACTTATATTATATTATTTACTAAATAAATGTTGTAAGTTTTTTCTGTAAATATATATTTCTTGAATTTATTCCATCAAATTAAACCGTTTACAAGTCCAGTTATAATAAAACTCGCAAGTCGTTTCTACGTTGTAAACCAATTTTACCCAGCAATAAATCAAATTGTCTTTGATTACCATCCATTTGATGAAGGATATAAATCAGTGTATTTGATGCATTCATATTGGACTTAGACGGATATAAATCAGTGTATCTTTATTCAGAACCAAAGAAACCCTTCTCTCCCTTGGAAAATATCTGCAAAACGTACGAAAGCTATCACCACAACTGAAAGTATGATCCTCCATATGCAGGAAGAAGCAATAAATCCACATTGATAATCACTGCCATTGCAGTTCCCGTTGGCGTACTTGTAGTGTTTCTCTCTCTTGCTTCTCGTTTCGTTCGGAGGAAAGGGACCCCGACCCATGAGCTCGTCCAAGAAGAAGCCGGTAGTTGACTAAGTTCTTGTTGAAAACATTGTGTCCGCGGCTTGGAAAAGTTATGTGTCTTCATTGAAATGACTAGTCTCGTGTTGTTTCGTCATGTAGGCATGAATAAAATTACAAACAAGGAACCCTCACAATATGATTTAGCTACAATACAAGCTGCTACAAACAATTTCTCTCGTCAGAACAAGTTGGGTGAAGGTGGATTCGGTGAAGTTTTTCAGGTATTATTAGTTTTGATATATCAGGAACTGCTCATGTTTAGTTAAAAGACTATCGTCAAAAGAAAAGATTTGGAAACAACTGAAACAATCATTTCAGGGGAGGCTTCCTAATGGGCAAGATATAGCAGTGAAGAGGTTATCTCGGAGCTCAAGACAAGGTGGTGAAGAATTTAAGAATGAAATTACGTTGGTAGCAAAGCTTCAACATCGAAACCTCGTGCGGCTACTTGGATATTGTTTGGAGGGAGAAGAAAAGCTACTTGTTTTTGAATTTTTGCCTCACAAAAGTCTAGATTACTTTTTGTACCGTAAGTTTAAGTTGAGTATGCAACTGTCTTCTCTAATATGCCATCCTCTTACTCATTATACGATGGAATTTTAGTTGAAAATAGGTATCCAATCTTAGCAAGCTAGATCAATTACTGAATTACAACACAACTCTAATTGTGCAGATACTGAGAAAAATATGCTATTGGATTGGTTAAAGCATTATAGGATAGCATGTGGAATAGCTCGAGGAATGCACTATCTACATGAAGATTCCCGACTTCGGATTATTCATCGTGACCTGAAAGCAAGCAATATCTTGTTAGACAATGACTGGAACTCGAAGATTTCAGATTTTGGCACGGCTAGGATCTTTGGAGTTGATCAAACTCATGCAAGCACTAATAAAATTGCGGGGACTCTGTAAGTTTCAAATTCTCATTACATTGGCTGATCATTTGGTCATGTCAAGAGATGTGCTCTTGTTAGAGCACACTTAGATTAAATTGTTGTATCCTCTATTTTAGGCACATAGGTGTTGCTATCAATGTGGCTTTTCATTTGCAGGGGTTATATGCCTCCGGAGTATGTAAAGAATGGGAAATTCTCTGTTAAATCTGATATCTATAGTTTCGGCGTCCTACTTCTAGAGATCATCACTGGAAAGAAGAATGATCATTTCTGCCAATCAGATGGGGGCAAAGATCTGGCTAGCTATGTAAGTTGCCTATACTATTGTCACTAACTAGATTACCGATGCAAATGTCATACTGCACTCTTTGATATTTCGACTGAGTCAAGCCGAACTTTGGTACAGGAAGTACATGTACACTTTGCCCCCTCCAAACTAACATGACTTCAGCATTGCGAATATGGTTAACATAACTCGTGTAATACTAATTATATGCTCCATTGAATTAATGCTACAATTTACCAAGGGTGTTTTCTTTCCAATGGATTGTAAATAGGCATGGAGAAACTGGAGAGACGGCACACCATTGGAAATTCTGGATCCGGCCATCCTAGACTTGCATTCAAGAGATGAAGTACTGAGGTGCCTGCACATCAGCTTACTTTGTGTTCAGGAAGATATGGTTGATAGACCCACCATGGCGACAGTGCTTCACATGCTCAGCAGCCAGCCCGTCACTATGCCGCAACCTCAACGTCCGGCCTTCTTCCCTCAAAGCATAGATCAATCCATTAGTAGATCAACACGGCAATCGGTCAATGGAGTGACAATTACGGAATCATACCCCCGATGATACAAATAATTGTTTTATGTGATAGCTTTGCAGGCCTTGATATAATTGGCCTTCCGTGGATACCGTTAGTGAACAATGAGCAACGTCTGTTTACTGGAGATCCTATGTATGACTTACATTTCTCAACTTTGTGCTTTCATCGTTAAGCCAGCAGTCCCTTGAGTTGCTCAATTGCCGCTTAGCCCAGCGCCCATGACGATGTGCTACAGAACCTTCAATATGCCAAGGGACCAAGCATGGCATAGGTAGCGGTATAGGAATTGACTTGGCGTTAGCAACTGACAAAGCCTAACTCAGAGTTGGCAGAGGTTTTCCGACAAGATAGGAGATCTCATAAGGATGATGATAGGAGATCTCGGAAGGAGAAATATTATAAGCTTTGAATGGAAGCACTGATTAATCAACGCACTAGCTTTAACTATCCTAAGGTAGCAAAATTTCTACAACCTACATGAATGGTGTTACTGTTACGACTGCCCCGCTATTCACATTATCAATTTCTTTTTTCAGATAAACAAAAATACGTTATTACTAAGGCTCCATTTATTTTGTGAAAAATAAATAATTTAGAAAATATTTTCCTAAAAATGATCGCTTGTATTGATTACAAAAATGGATGAACAAAAAATGCTTTCACAATCTACGAAAATATTTTGGCAATGAAAACATTTTTCATTTATTTCAAACAATATCGGCAATCATTTTCAATAAAATATTTTTTGAATCATTCACTTTTCATAAGACAAACGGAGCCTAATAGAAGGGAAAAGTGCAAAAAAAGTCATAAACCTATTGCATTTGTACTAATTCAATCATAAACCTTTTAATTGGACCAACTTAATCCTAAACCTTTTGATATTGTCATCAATTCAATTAATCTGGCCAATTTTGGCTAGGCAGTGCTGATGTAGACGCCAACCGGTAGCCGAACGCTAATATGACAATTTTTCAATGATTTTTTTAAATTTTTTTTCCGATTTTTTACTTTTATTTTTCCTTTTCTTTTCCTTCTTTTTCCTCCTTGGACTTTCCTCACAGTGGCCGGCGAGGGTTGTGGCCCTTACCTAGCCTCGCCTAAGGCCAAAAGTGAGATCTGGGCTAGTCAAGGGTTGTGATCCTCGCTGATGGCTGGTAAAGGGTTCACGGCCCTCAACTCCACTGTGAGGAAAGTCTAAGGAGGAAGAAGAAGAAGGAAAAGAAAAGGAAAAAGAAAAGAAAAGAATAAATAAAAACATTTAAAAATTGCCATGTCAGCGTTCGATCACCGATCGACATCCACGTCAGACCTAACCAGCTAAAATTGGTCAGATGGACTTAACTAATACTAATGTGAAAATGTTTATGATTAAATTGATCCAATGAAAGGTTTAGGACTGAATTGACACAAATGCAATAGGTTTATAACTTTTTTGGTTTTTTCCCTCTAATAGAACATTATATAAATTAGTTTCTTTTTTCACCTTTTGGCTAAAAACCGGACTCTAAGCCCAAACAATTACTTATATGACATAATCTTGGCCCAAATATGCCTAGATGGTCATTTGATTATGAAGGCATGAAATTCAAATGTGGATTGCTAACTTCGAGTGACCTAAATAAAACAGGAGGAGCAAAAGCTGTGTTGTTTCCGCATAAAATAAAGATGAATGGGAAGCTCGGTTAGCTATTCGTCTTTCCGTGACATGGCTTAACTATGAATTTTTTTATAATTCTAAAAGATCACAATAAATTTATTATCGAAAACTTGTAATAGTTTGAGTAGCTTCTTAATTTCCCTTCAATAAAGTGAAGATTGCTTAAGTTGTAAGAAAGTTTGTTAGTAGCAAATGGCTGTTATCGTTGCGTATAGATCCGAGTACCACCAAGGCCTCGTGACATGGACAAAACAAGAATGTCGTTACATGTCACAAATTATTGCAAGGAAACATAGGATGCGACTTTTGTCATTCGATGTGGAAAATTATTGAATGAAATCTGTGTAGGACGAGATTATTGTGAGTTCATGATAGTGTCACAAGGAAAATTCTGTGTTTTTAAAAATTAGTTAGAGCGATACGTGAGTTAAAAGCACGAAAGAGATTCTCCTTACTTATCACCGAGCGCAAGTAATATTTTGCTTGTGCTACCCATTCTGGCTTTAGCTCGCATCTTATATGACTTATGGGATTAGGCACTATTTCACGAGAAAAGAGAAAATGAGTGGGCTGTGGTCCATCTATTTTATAAAGCTTTGTTGAAACATACCTATTCACCTTACCGATATTGCATAGTGCGAGGATCCAATTGCAACATGGTATACTGCCTTTTATGATATTAGAAGTTTGGGCCATGTTGTTGATGAATCTCTTACCGGTTCTCTCCCACTGTTTTTCTCTCTCCCCCCTTCGCTCCCTTCAAGCTTCTCTTCTCCTCCAAAACCAGTAAGCACGAGCATGGAGCGTCTTCTCTTCCTCCACCCTTCTCTGGTTCTTCTTCTCTTTTCTTCTTCAGTGAAACTTTCTGCCGCTCTTCCTCTTCCTCAGTGGCCAAAGATTGCTCTCCTTCCTACTCTTTCTAGTTCTCTCGTCCCTCATGAAAATTAGCCTGCCGTTGTCATGCCTTCCTCGCCCCTCTCAATGAACGTCCAGCACGCTCTTCCCCATCGGAATCTTGCTGCTGGGCGTCCTTATCCTTCACGCCAAGCCATCAATTCTAGAAGGTGCCTGGATTAGCTCTCGTCACTCGCGATTTCGTTCATGGGCACCCTCACAGAGGCTGTTCATCGACGCTTTCTTCTTCAGGCTTGGTCACCGCGTCTCCCTTGTCCCTCTCGCTGGACTTGCATAAAAGAAAGCTGATGGAAGTAAGGCCGGGCTATTGCTTCCCTTTTTTAATCTCTAGTGGGCTTTGAAAACGTGGAAGAAATGGACTGGAAAAGGGATAAAGAGAGGAAAAATTGTTCAAAAACTTCTAAACCTATTGTATTTTTGTCAATTCAATTCTAAATTTTTCAATTTTGTCTATTGAGTCATAAACCATTATACCTTCTATCAATTAAGTCCGTTCGGCCAATTTTAGTCTGAAATTGTTAACATGGATGACTGGAGTTGACATGATAATTTTAATAACATTTTATTATTTTTTTTAATATTTTATGTTTTCTCCATTTCTTTGTTTTTTTTTTTTTTATTTTCTTTTAGGGTTTGGCAAGAAGGTTGGTGAGGCGAGGGCCGATGACCCTCGCTGGCCAAAGGCAAAAGGGCGTCGTGGCCCTTGCCGGCAAAAGGGAGGGCACATGAGCCCTCACCCAGCACAAGTGAGAGCTACGATGCCCTCGCCTAGGGTTGGCAAGGGTCAGTTGGCCACCCTCGCCGACCTTTTCTTCAAACCCTAAAATAAATAATAAAAAAAAGAAAAAAAGCATAAAAAAGCATAAAAAAATTCACAAATTATTAAATATCATTAAACATTGTTTAAAATTATCATGTTAGCATCAACCATCCACATTAGTAATTTCTAATCGAATTCTTGATCTTACATTATTTTTCTATTCAAGCCCCTCCCTTTTGTACCGATGCTTAAGGTCAACGGAGTCAACTTGGACAATCTTCTTAGCCGTTGTCGCAACCTAAATTTCGGGTGCACAGCCTAAAACTACGTTAATGGACTATTAAGTCTTTAAACTTAACTCGGGCTCTCCCAAGCCCATACCAATTCGCGACTTAAGGTTCAAATATTTAACATGCAAATGATTATTAATTAGGAGTCGCCACTAATAAGTTTTCGATAGGTTGATTAGACACCTAAGTAAAATAATGAGAGAATTATTTTACTCCTACAAACCAGAGACTAAGGGTACGGGGACTTGGTTACACTAGATTTCTCTAATGCCCTATCGATACCATTTCTTTTTAATTTTTGAAAAATGTTTTTGCAAGCAGTTTGGATTTATTCTAACCTAAATTACTATCATGTAATGGGGTGATCACACAGATGCTCAATCATTATTAAACATTCAATAAATAAATTGCATCACACAAAGCAAATAATTTTTTTTTTTTGGGTTTTCTTGAAAATTAGAATTCTTTTATAAAAATGCATTTTTTAACTAAATGACTTAATCTTATTAATATGAACATTCTAATTAAATGGGCCTATTATGCAAACTAGTTATTATGCACCTCATGACCTAACTTAACTAATGAACAAATTCTGGTTAAATGATCCTATTATGCAAACTAGTTAACATGCGCCTAGTATTTTTGTATTTTTTTTTATTGAAATTCAGAATTAATAAAAACCCTAATTAAATGATCTAAAAAGGGATAATTTTCTAATTTATTCTAGGGATTAATTTGACTTAAACACTATCCTATCTTAGAAAACTATTTTTTGGAAAAATGAGATAATTAAAATGTGCGAACATTATCTAAAACCCTTGTTTAAAATTATTTAGGTCCAACCCTAACTTATTTCTAAAAATGCAATCCTAAAAATGTAATCCTAAAAAATTCCTAATTTACTAAACCTATATGCTCATGTAAAGTTTTGATTTTTTGATTTTTTGATTTATTTTTTTTAGTTTTTTTAAGATAAGTAATTATCAAATAAATTTTAAATTTAAACTATCAACAAAATAAATGATTAAAATAATAAAAAAAATACACGTTGTTTCACAGGTCAAATTAACGATTATTCTAACCCTAATTATCACGAAAAAGAACTCAAAATAATTAAAAATCTAATCCGAAGTCTTACGGATCAAATTAATAATTATAATGATTTAACAATTGAAATTCTCTCAAAATACCCAAAAAATAATATAATTAAAAAATGATCCGACGTCTTATGAATCAAATTAATAATTACGATAACTTTGGTAAAACCCTGCAGATAATGCCTATAATATTTATAAAATGAAAACTAGCTTACAATAATAATGAAACTTAAAAATAATAATAATATAACATAAAATAAAAATAAACTAAACTACCTAAGGAGGAGAATAGAAACGTTGATGGGACAACCGGAGAGGGGGGTGGCCGGGGTCGGAGCTCCGGCGAAGGCTTGGCGGCGGCCGCGTGTTATTTTTTTTTGTGATCCCACATTTTAGATCTCTTAAAATTGCGACTATTCGACATGAAGTTTTTCCACGCTTCGTATCCTTTCATGACAACCACCCATTTGGTAACCGTCTTCATGGGAGACAGGATATAAAAAGGAATGTACGTTCATTTCTGACGGGTGATGACAAGGTCTAACACAAACTCTCATATTGGGAATACACCATCAGTACGTGAGGGAATTTGGTTAGTAGCGTGTCCCCAATTTTTCTTTGATTTCAAGTTTTTCTAACGAACGTGAACAAGAACATTGGCTGGAGGTTTGTCTTTAATTGATTCTGGCTTCCGCATCATGAATTTTATGTCTTACATTTGGTATCAGAGCATGTTAAAAGCCTTTGCCTTGTTTTGTTGTATTTTTTGTGTTTTTTCGGTGTATTTTTGGGCATTTTTGAGAATGAACAGTAACTGGAGGTTTTGAGGCCAAAAGAGATTCGCGGATTCCCGGCAAAATCCGGCAACCCACCCCTCAAATTCAGACCCATACGGTCGCACCGCCATGAGGAATATTAGCCATGAGTTATTTCGGCATATCAGTGTTCGCCGGAGGCTAATCGGGCGGCAGAAGTCACGGTGGTTGAGGAATTGTGTTTTGAGAAATTTTCGTCTGATTTGGGGCTTATTTCCTCATCATTTTCGCCGAAAAATGAACCCATGTGGTCGTGCCGGCATGCTCTTTTAAACCCATCATTTACTTCGGTCTTAGATGGGTTGCTGGAGGAGGAACGGCTGGTGAAACCACGGCGGAACAACGAAAAACGGTGAAGAAATGCATTGTGGGCTTGAGGAAGAAGGCGTGTGGAGCCCACATGCCACGCCCTCTCATGCGCACCTGCGCGCTGAACCGCACACATGCGGGGCACACGCCTGCGCGGATTCTAGCATGTGCTCTGCACGCACCTGTCGTCTCCCACCCGCGGCTGTTTTTACAATTTTCCCCAAAATTTTCATGTTTTTACAATCTTGCCCTTTGCTAATTTATTTATTTACTGTTCTGCCCTTGATGTATTAATTTATTATGTCATTTCGTGCATTTTTATGAGTAGTTTATGTATGAAATTAAATGTCCAATGGTCCATATATTTAATTAATTAGAGAGAGGCCGCAGCATCTTTAATTAATTAAAATTGTATATTAAAAGCCTCTGGATCATATTTAGAAATGGACATTGATTGTAATTAATTATATTAATATGATGAATTTTATCACACAGGAATTTTCATTATATTAATATGATTAATTAGGATGAAATATCATATTATTTTTCTTAATTTACCCATAAGGATTAAGAAAAGGCATATAATATGGTAGTTTTTTCCTGAAGTAATTATGAATCTATTTAAATTAAAAACTTAGCCCACAGGTAGTTTTTATGTTATGTGATTCATATTGTGACATGTTTATATTGGTAAAACATGATTTATTTATATTTGCCTCAAATTTTGTGACATAAGCATGATTATTTGATATGCAGTTTCACAACTTGTGAATTTCTCTGAATTTAAGTTTGATGTTCCCATACTGATGGTGAGAACTATAAAGTTTGGAAGGAGTCAGTTCTTCTTCAATTGGGGTGGATAGACATTGACTATGCTATAAGGAAAGACGAACCACTTGCTCCTATTGATTTGAGCACTTCAGCTGAGATAGCTCTTTATAACTAATGGGAGCGGTCCAACCGCATTTATGCGATGTTTATAAGAGCTAAAATATCTCCTAGTATTCGTGGTTCGGTTGCTCAACATAGCAATGCTAAGGCTTTATTGAAGGCCGTAGATGCACAGTTTGAGAGTTCTGAGAAGGCGCATGCCATGACCCTGATTATGAAGTTTTCATCATTGAAGCTCACTAGTGTTAGAGGTGTGCGTGAGCACATCATGCAAATGAGGGACATTGCAGCTCAGCTTAAGAAACTTGATGTCGAGATATCTGAATCTTTCTTGCGTATTATATTCTAAACACTCTCCCACAACAATATGCACCTTTCAAGATCTCTTATAACACACATAAGAATAAATGGTCAATTAATGAACTCATGACCATGTGTGTTCAAGAGGAGGAAAGACTGATTTTGAAATTGGGAGAAAGTGCTCATTTGGCAACACAAGGAAAGAATAAGGGCTATGGCAAGCATAAGGGAAAAGGTAAAATACCTCCCCAAGCTGACATTAAGAAAGAATGATTGTGTCAAATTTAAGGCCTGGCTCGAGAAGAAAGGTAATCCAATCTCTTGTGTTTGTTATGAATCTAATATGACTGATATAAGTCACAACACTTGGTGGATTGATTCTGGATCTACAATCCATATTTTGAATTCATTGCAGGATATTCAAAACCACATGAAGCCAGTGGGAAGTGAACAAAGCATCTATTCAGGAAACAAGATGCGCTCGCATGTGGAAGCTATTGGGACATAAAGACTAGTTCTCACTAGTGGCTTTGTTTTGAATTTGGAATGGACCTTTTATATTCCTAGTTTTTCTAGAAACTTAATTTCAGTTTCAAGACTTGTACCTTTAAGATACTCCTTTAACTTTTCAAATTCAAACTTTTGTTTATCATTTAAATCTGAAATTGTCGAGAGTGGTACTTTGTTTGATGGTTTTTTTGAATTAATTTACAAGACAATGCCTATTATGATGCGATTCATGTTCATGATAAAGCCGGTATGAAACAATGTGTTGTGAAAGAACATTCCTCTATGTTGTGGCACCAGAGATTGGGATATATCTCTATAGAAAGAATTAAGCCATTAGTAAATGATGGAGTACTCAGTACTTTAGATTTTACTGATTGTGATACTTGTGTGGACTGCATAAAGGGAAAGTAGACTAACAAATCAAAGAAAAGTGCCAAGAGGAGTACAAAAATATTAGAAATCATACATAATGATATATATAGTCTGGATATGGACTCTTGTGGTCAGAAATACTTCATTTCCTTCATAGATGATTACTCACGTAATATGTATCTCTACTTGATTCATAATAAATATGAAGCATTAGATACCTTTAAGGTATTTAAGTCGGAAGTAGAGAAGCAATGCGATAAGCAAATTAAGATCGTGAGATTAGATAGAGGTGGAGAATGGTAGATACACTGAAGATGGACAAGCACTTGGTCCATTTGCAAGACTTCTTCAAGAGCATGGGATAGTTGCCCAATATACTATGCCTGGTTCTTCGGACCAAAACAGCGTAGCGGAAAGAAGAAACCGGACCTTATTGGACATGGTGCGTAGTATGCTTAGCAGCTCCAAACTTCCTAAATCCTTGTGGACTGAAGCACTTAAGACGGCAGTGTACATATTAAATCGAGTTCCGACAAAGGCTGTCCCAAAGACACCTTTTGAGTTATTTAAGGGTTGGAAACCAAGTTTACATCATGTGCACGTTTGGGGATGCCCGTCTGAAGTGAGAGTTTATAATCCACAAGAAAAGAAGTTGGACCTAAGGACCATAAGTGAGTATTTCATTGGATATGCCGAAAGATATAAGGGATACAGGTTTTATCGTCCATCTCATACCATTAGGATTGTGGAATCAAGAAATGCTAAATTTCTTGAAAATGACTTGATTAGTGGGAGCGATCGACCGAGGGACCTTGTTCCTAAGGAAGATTATTCAGACACTCAACCTTCCACCTCAAGTTTAAGGTTGGTTGTTGCTTACAATGCCCTTCAATTCAGCCGGCTATCGAACAACCAATCGTTAAAGTTCCACAACTTGCTGATATTGATCTAGTAGATCCAATTGTTCAGCAATTACCAGAAACTCTTGAACAACCAATTGAGCAACATGCTCCTCAAGAGAATGTTGATGCAACATTAAGAAGATCTGCTAGAATTAAGAAATCGGCTATTCCTAGTGATTATATTGTGTATTTACAAGAGTCTGACTACAATATTGGAGCTGAGAATGATCCCGAAACATTTTCACAAGCCATGTATAGTGATAAATCTAATTTGTGGTACAATGCCATGAAGAAAGAGATGAGTTCTATGGCATCTAACGAAGTCTGGGATTTGGTACAGTTACCTAATGGTGCGAAGGCCATTGGTTGTAAATGGGTCTTCAAAACAACGAATGACTCATTGGGTAACATGGAAAGATATAAAGCTAGACTCGTTGCCAAATGGTTCACTCAAAAGGAAGGAATCGATTACACTGAGAATTTTTCTCATGTATCCAAGAAAGATTCTCTTCGTATTGTTTTGGCATTGGTTGCCTATTTTGATATGGAATTACATCAGATTGATGTGAAAACGACGTTCCTCAATGGAGAACTGGAGGAAGAGGTTTACATGAAACAACCTGAAGGATTCCTCTCTAGTAAAGGTGAGCATTTGGTGTGCAAGCTTAAGCAATCTATATATGGCTTGAAACAAGCATCCCGCCAATGGTACTTAAGGTTCCATGAAGTCATCTCTTCATTCGGTTTTGTAGAGAATGTCATGCATTAATGTATATACCAGAAGGTCAGCGGGAGTAAAAATTGTTTCCTTGTGTTGTATGTGGATGATATATTACTTGCAACCAATGATAAGGGTTGCTACATGAGGTGAAACAATTTCTCTCTAAGAGTTTTGATACGAAGGATATTGTCCCGCCCCGATCCTCGGACGCGCGCACATCCTTCTACTTGGTCGATTTTAGAATGCGATATCCCAGGACTATGTATCGCCGACCCTTTCTTTTATTTAAGCACATGCGGAAGCAGTTATAAATCCCCAGACAATAAAACAATGGGATAGGAAAGTAGGCCATATTTTTCATATTGAAATTCACAACCACACTTTCATTAACATCACCACTCATAGTATATTTACAATACTATTTACAACATAAAAGTCTCACACCTATCTATACCAAGACAGGGTTCACCAAAAGGGATGGGATTTCAATCCACATCCGGGTTATATTTAAGATCCCTCTCTGGATCATCTTCTTCCTCAAAAGTCTTTCTCCTCTTCAAGTCCTCTTCCTTAGATTCTCCTCAGGGTCCTGAAACGGTTATTCAATAACCAATGAGACCACGTCTCAGCGAGTCCTACCCACTAAGACTCGATTAATAAACTAATACGCCATACGGTTGCCTAAGCACAACACGCGTCAGAGGACTTACCTTGGCCTCAGTTCCAGCCTGCAATTCAAGGTTAAACACAAGTATTCAAACAATTCACGACATCCGATCAAGCATTGAACAATCGACTAAGTCGATTACATGTCAGCCAGCCCCTTTCTAGGTCATTCCCACTCATACCACGATTTCCCAGTGGTGTACTCATTCACCAAATCACATGTGTTTCTCGGGCGTCGTTTTCGCCAATGACATACCGATCACCGACACCGTGCGTTCTTTAAGGCGCCGTTTTCACCAGTGATATTCCCATAATCACCGAACCACGTGTGTCTATAAGTCATTTACGTGCGTTCTTTAAGGCGCCGTTTTCGCCAGTGATACTTCCAATCACCGAACCACGTATGTCCAATTACATCGTACCTGATTGGTTTCAGCCAATAACATTCTCAGTTAGCTCTCACCGTTCTCCCTACTATATAGCCCATCGACGTACTGGCGCTATATACCCATACTCAGCCATCCATCAATCAAATATTCAATAACAAACAATTTAGGACAATTCCTAAAATTACACAATAAATTCAATTCCACACAACGTAGAGCTCAAATAAATAAACGGACTGCACCACGACAATCAGCACAAAATTCCGGTCACCGGCCATCCCGGTTGAATTTCCCGAAAAATAATTAATTAGATAATTAATTTCGAAAAATAAATAAATAAATATTAAAAATCCAATTTAGGCCTATATTGCCTTATTGGAGCCCGAAACGGGTCGGGAAAAATCCCGAGATGCATTCAATAAATAACCAAACATTTCTACTTGCTAATAACTAGGTCTAACCACCTAACATGCATCATTAAGTCACTAAACTAATTATTCCAACCTAATCTAACCACCTAAGTGCATGTAATTAAATCTAACCAACCCTAAGACATAATTAGCAAACTAATAAAGTATTAGTGAGTAAAACTCACTTGACAAAAGCGGAGACCGAATCACCGCAACGGCGACGCGACGGCGGCCGAAATCGGACTTTCGACGACACCGGCGTACTTGGACCGGGCCTTGGACTTGGCCCCAACAAATCTCAGCCCAACTGAGATTTGTTTCTTGCTTTTGGGCCAGACTCAAGTTGAATTGGGCCTGCTGAAATTTCTGGACTGACTTCACTTGGGCTTCAAGGTGGGCTAGCTTTGTAGGCTTCAAAACCAAGCTGGACTCTTGGGCTGAAATAAAACTAAACTGGGCTGTCTTTGCTGGGCCCAAAAGAAATTCACTGAGCTTGGAGACTGCTGGACTTGCGTTGGGCCATTGATGCAGCTGATCGAGGCCTAGAATTGTTGGGCTTCGAAGACTAAATTCCTGTGGTCTCAAAATGCGAACTGAAAGGGAAATGGGCGCAGGCTTCTTTGGTCCTCGTGGCAGCTCGACGGACGATGCTTCGCTTACTTGATTCGGCTGACTCGGTGAATTCCACACGGTTAGATGAAGATGATGATGCTGTGCGACTTCGGTAAGTGGGGGGCTTCGCGGAGTCAACACCTGGGGCAGCTTAACGAATTTTATTGAAGATTGACCAAGGAAAATTTGTGGAGCAGCAGGTGGTGGAAGAAACCAGCGAAAATGGAATGGCAGGTTCGGTCTTCATGGACTCCACGAGATGCACAGGTTGAAGACGCTGGACTCGTGGCGGCATGAAGAAAGTTCGGTGGAGAAGAAGTTGACTGGAGGAGCAGCTTCGGTTTCTCTCTTCCACTGGCTGAGGTCGTCCAATGGAGCGGTGGCGTGCAGTCAGGTGACGTCCATGGAGATGGGATGCTGCTTCGGTCAAAGATAGCTCCGCTGGTTGACTACCGAAGACGCTTGGACGAGGATGGCAGCGAGAGAGGGAGATGTGGGCTTCGCTGGACGCACGAAGCAGTGAGGAGATTCAATCGGCAAGCTGGGTCTTGCGGCCTTGACTGAACACGTGGGGCTGCTTCTTCTGTGGGTGTGTGGTCAACAAATGACAAGAAGCAACTTCGGTTGACCTGGACGTGCGGAGAGAAAAAGATGCAGGCACGGAGCTGCTTCTTTCGGCGATGCTTGCTGCTCTCGCTTCCGCTGGGTTCTCAGCAGTTACGAACGTGCGAAATGGAGCCAGATGAGAAGTCTTGGACGGTAGCAGGAAAGAGGGGATAAGAGGGAGATGAGTGAGGGGCCCTTTGGCTTTTAATTCTCACACAAATATCTCCCAAAACTCATTCTTAGCCATGCATTATTACTTGGCCTTCAATAGGCCATCAAAACACCCTCTTCTAGAAGACCAAGTGGTCCAAAGGTTGTGGCTAGGTGGGGTACACGAATTTGGGAGAGATGGCTTAACTTGCACAACCATTCTCTCCAAATTGAGGTCCAATTTTGACGTAGAAAAATCCCAAATGATTTTCTATAATTCCCCGACACACAATGGCTCAACCCGAAAGTCAAATTTCCCATTAATTTAGCCAATCTGAACTTCGGCCAAATCTCCGCGACATCCGAATCCAATTTCCGTAAAAATCTCGGGACCTCCGAAAAATCTTCTGAGACTGAGTCGATGCTCCAAAAATAGCTTGTGACATCACTGAACTTTCGATTTCTGAAATCTGACTCAAATCGACGGTTAATTTCACTCCGGCGTGCTTTTAGCGTGACCTAGACTACCGGGTAGTTTTCAGAACTTTTTAGGGCAATTGACTCGTGGTCGATTTTCTTCGAGCCACAATGAACCCACTCGACACATTGGCGACTCTCAATTGTCGTGAAAATCTCGAGGGCTCGACTACCAACACAGGGTACCAAAACGACAGAAAATCAAATTAGTGCCGGTCGATGAGAATTTTCCAATTTAGTGGAGTCACCCACGATCGGCCACACATCTCAGCCGAACCGACCTATCTCTGATCTCAATTCGATCTTTAACTGTGCAGTAATGACCTCTAAAGATGAACACGGTCGAGAAGCCACTTCCTGGTCGAATTCTCAAGTCTATCGCCTTAATATTCTTTAATGGCATACCCAGCTAGTCTAGTTATCTCGAGAGTGATCAGCTCTAAGAACAACCCTATAGACACGTCAATGAAATGCCCGATTAATTTAATAGAAAACAATACTGAAAATTCTGGATGTCACAGATATGGGTGAGGCATCTTATGTCATTGGCATTAAAATCATAGAGATAGATCTCGAGGCATTTTAGGACTATCTCAAGAAACCTATATCAATAAGGTCCTAGAGAGATTTTAGATGAAAGATTGTTTACCAAATATAGCACCCATTGTGAAGGGTGACAGGTTTAATTTGAACCAATGCCCGAAGAACGATCTAGAATGGGAACAAATGTACAACATTCCAAATGCTTCTGTTGTTGGAAGCTTGATATATGCTCAGGTTTGCATTCGACCTGATATCGCTTTTGCTGTGGGAATGTTGGGAAGATATCAGAGTAATCTAGGTTTAAACCACTAGAGAGCTACAAAGAAAGTGATGAGATACCTTTAAGGTACCAAAGACTATATGCTTATGTATAAACGGACAGACAACCTGGAAGTGGTTGGTTATTCAGATGTGGACTTCGCGGGTTGCGTTGATTCACAAAAATCAACATCTGGATACATTTTTATGTTAGCTGGTGGAGCTGTGTCATGGAGAAATGTCAAGCAGACTTCGACTACTACTTCCACTATGGAGGCTGAGTTCGTTTCTTGTTTTGAGGTTACCTCGCATGGTGTATAGTTGAAGAGTTTCATTGCTGGGCTTAGAATTGTTGATTCAATTTCTAGGCCATTAAGAATATATTATGACAATTCAGCTACAGTTTTTATGGCTAAAAATGCTAAAAGTGGCAGTCGAAGTAAGCATATCAACATTAAGTATTTAGCCATAAGGGAATGTGTTAAGGAGAATAAAGTGGTCATTGAACATGTTAGCACTGAATTGATGATAGCTGATCCTTTAACTAAAGGCATGCCACCAATGAAGTATAAGGATTATGTAACTAGTATGGGAATAAGTCCCATCATGTGATTTATCGTCATATGAACGATTTTGTTGTATGAAACTCTTATTCAGTTGTAATGTTGATTTTCAATTTTGGTGTATACATTTTGTTGTTTATGAGAATAGCATTTATCCTTGGTTCTGGAATAAAAATGGGGTTTATTCATTAAGATATGTTGTCACATATAGGCTGACATTAAAGAAATAAGATGCATTATGATACATGGAATATATTACTCACTCTTAGAGGACATGTCGCAATGATCCATGTGTTTTGTTTCTTTTCTTTAAGCATAAAGTTTTTGTGGAATTAGTTGGATAATCCATATGATGAAAATGATGTGATCAAGTGGGAGAATGTTATTTATTTTTGTGATCCCACATTTTAGACCCACATTTTCTCTTAAAGTTGTGACTATTCGACATGAAGTTTTTCCACGCTTCGTACCCTTTTGCGACAACCGCCCATTTGATAATCGTCTTGATGGGAGACGGGATATAATAAGGAATGTACGTTCATTTCTAATGGGTGATGACAAGGTCTAACACAAACTCTCATATTGGGAATACACCATCAGTACGTGAGAGAATTTGGTTAGTAGCGTGTCCCCAATTTTTCTTTGATTTCAAGTTTTTCTAATGAACGTGAACAAGAACAATGGCTAGAGGTTTGTCTTTAATTGATTCTGGCTTCCGCATCATGAATTTTATGTCTTACACCACGTGCACAGGAGGCACGGGCTGTTGGCAGACAGGCGGTTGCTGTGGTGTGCGTCGCTCGTGCAGCAATGGAACTCAAAGCAGTTGTGGCCGGTAGCAGTGGCGTCACACGGGCGTGTGGTGGCTCCGCGTTCAGTTCCGGCGTCGCAAGTCAGCAGGCGTCGAGCATTGGCAGAGGTCGTGAGCGGCAGGTAGGTCGCAGCACTCGGGCAGTCGTGAATCGTAGGTACGGGGCGTCGGGTGTAGGCGCTAGCAGTGGTGCGGGGACACGGCGAGGGCATCGAGTGCTGGGTGGAGGCGAGCGGTAGGTGGTTCGCAGATGTCAGTGTTCAGGATGGTGGCATGGAAGTGGTTGCTGTGGCGGCGATCGACGGATCGCAGGGGAGCGGCGTCCAGCAGAATTAGCACAAGTGCTCAGACGAAGGTGGTGCGGTGGCATGGCGAGGTCAGGAGCGGCGAGGTCAGGAGCTTTGCCGTTGGGCTGTGCAGCAGCAGGTCGCGAGTATAGAGGCACGGCGGCGATGGGAGACACGTGCGGCGAGTGCAAAGGAGGAAGATGAACAGTGACTTTATTTTGCTTTTTTCTTTTTTCTCTCCCTCTGCTCTTACGTCATCTCTCCCTTTTCTCTCTATACCCTATGTTGTTTTGTCTTTTCTCAGCAGAAGCCCTATTGACTTCGACCACTCCCCCTTTTGAATTCTTCCACGAAGTTTTGCACCAATTTTTCTCAAAATTTCCTCTCGAAAATTTTTGCTTTCGAAATCACCCCCATTCTACATGAAAATTATGTCTTTCTTTTATAGTGATTCTCAGGCATCCACTTTCTATGTCAATTTTTGAGTTTCCATCTTCTGTTGCATTAGAGCATAACTTCGCAATCAGTTCGATTTTGCTTGATTTCTTCCATTTTATTAAAATCTTTACCATTTTTTTACCTGATATTTCAATTGTTTATGCATTTATCAAAAACTAAATATTCATCAAAATTTCAAATTTCTATGCATAATCAATCAAATCAATTTTTTATTTTTATTTTATTTTATTTGTTCTTATGCATTTTTTTAGGGGTTAAAGTTAATCCCTAATTTTTATGCAAAAAAAATCAATAACTGGATCGCCAAAATTTAAGTATCAATAGCCATATTTCTCTGAAAGTTCTTGTGGCCAAATATGACGGATGCTTTTCACACGCAAGTTCATCTCAACTAGTCACGAGCTGATACAGTTGATATCATATGTCGACTTTTATGGGACCAATGCAAGATAAACATTTGGTCAAGTGAGCAGACAGAATGATGGTTGGCACCTAAATTTTTGTCGACGCACTTGACCAAATGTTTATTTTGCGACGGTCCCATAAAAGTCGACGTATGATATCAATTGTATCAGCTTGTGACTAGTTGAGATGAACTTGCGTGTGAAAAGCACCCATCATATTTGGCCACAAGAACTTTCAGAGAAATACCGCTAAGAAGATTGTCCAAGTTGACTCTGTTGACCCTGAGCATCGGTACTAAAGGTAGGGGCTTGAATAGAAAAATAATGTAAGATCAAGAATTTGATTAGACAAATCAAAAGTTCGTGGACTTGATTGAAAGAAAGAAACAAATTTAAGGACCAAAAGTAGACTTTTATACTAGCTTATCATGGCTAAAGAGATTGACTACAAGAAAATCTCGAGAACCAATGAATACCAGAGGTAATTTTCCCATCACAACATGAGCGCTTCCTTCACCATCTCCCTCCCTCTACTCTTCTCCATCAACTTGCTCAACCGCATCTTGTTGTTTTAATCTACTACCCTGGTCTGTGAATTACTATGTGCTTAGAAAGGACCGTAATGGCCGGGAACTACTTTGCAATGAAGTGATTCTATGTCTCTCAGAGCAGGGTGTCCGAGACCTGTAAACGTCTATTCAATCATTGCATGCCAATTACTGCGAGCTGGGTAATTAACACAAAAACTTTGTGTAGTAGTTTTTTTGTTATGATTTTTTCCCCAAACTGAACAAATTAGTTCACGTCCCTAATTCAATTGACATTGCAAGCATGTCCATTGGCATTGGAAGTGACAATCCTACAACTTGTCCAATACAAATACCTCGGAAAAGTGTTAGAAAAGTCATAAACTTATTATATTAATATCAATTTAATCCTAAGCTTTTTAATTAAAATAAATAATAAATAATAAAATGACAAAACCAGGTGCCTTTAGGAACCCCCACCGTCGCCAGAGTCCTCAACGCAGCGGCGTCTTAAAAGGTGGGGCTCCTTAAACCTCACGTTGCAGCTGGAAATCAACACCCTTCGTCTCGGCGTCCCCTGAGGGAGACGTGCGATTGCCCGCCAGAGGCCTGTGCCGCAGTCCGAACCCGTCAAGTCGAATGTGCACGCCGTGAGCGTGTAAAGCTATCGCGAGCCCGCCAGCTCGGTATCGGTCGTCTGTGATGTTCGAACGGTTCGCATGTATAGACACGGGCTGTTTGCATGACCGAGTAAAAGGGCTGATTTAAGTACCTCAGCATGCATGCGTCGTACCAGATGATGGAGGTTCTTTGTCGGCTAATATCTTGAGCTGCGGTGGCTACGCAGTTGCTGCGTGTCGGGGCGTCGATGTCGCCATGGCAGAGGAAGATCCCATAAGGTCTGGTGTGTTGGGTCTTGGCCGGCGGCGGCATTCGCGAACCCACCACTGCTGCTGCTGTTGTCGCCGGCAGAATTGGCGGCAGAGGAGGAAAGTGATGAGAGGAGACTCTCGAGGTTTTTGAGGTAGGTGGAATTAGGAAGGAAGGGTTTGGTTTTGGCGCAATTTTTGACGATAAAAACAGGTGCCGCTTCACTGATGTGAGAGATGCTGATGAGCAATTTGATGGAGAAAAAAAGGAGGGAGAGCTCATGTTCTAATGGATGGGCAAAACCGTAGACAAAAGTCTGTACACTACTAGAAAAATCCAATAAGCGATGGGCAAAACCGTACACAAAAGTCGAAATAGGTCCTAAGCTCTCACTGGTGAAGGCTCGTACACAATCAATTGCCGTTGATGAGGGTTTTGTCAAACCTGTTGCCAAAAATGTTAGGGACGGCTTAATCGCATGTCCCTAAAGGATAATAATAATTAGGCGCTTGTCCCGTCAACTCAATAATAAAAGAGCGATAGATTAATCTATTTAAATACCATGATATCTAACTAAAATGTTACTTGAATCAATCAAAGAAAGAAGAAGCTCAGAAGATTCGTAAGTATTAGAATAAAGGAAAATATATACATTGGCCTCCCAGGGAAATGAAGTAAGACCAATGGGTTTGAAGCCAGCCTCCATAGACATAACTTAGCGACCAACCGAAGAAAACTTTCATGGAAAGACTTCTTATATTGAATGAGTAACATCGAAAGAAGAAGATGGTCTATAATCAGCACCATCAAATGTATTTTCAATGTAAAGATCAATAACTTCTTTAACTTTGAAAAGAAATTAGATACGTACAAAAGGATAATAAGACTATTTGTTCAACAGAAAATAAATGATTTGGAAAATATTTTCTTAAAAATAAAAGCTTTTATCACGTGAGATAATTAGTAAATGAAAAATATTTCATTATCAACAACAATTTTTAGTTAAATACTTTTTATGGATAATAAATTATTATTATTATTATTATTATTATTATTATTATTATTATTATTATTATTATTATTTTATTTTTTAAGTGATATAAGTTCAGGAAAATATTTTTTAAATAATTTATTTTCCGCTAAATAAATGAATCCTAAAAGTTGGTTGAAGAAGAGAGGAAAGTACAATAACCACCTCTCCAAAAGGTCATCTGATTTAAGAGAATTCAATACATCGTGGATGGAGCACCTCAAGGTACCGAAACCCCAACTTTTTTAAAAAGTAAAGATTTGGGTCGTCTAGCGGGTCAGATATCGAACACTCCCATATGATTATTTGGTTCTAGACAGAAGTAGTGGGATTCAGTCTTATAGAAGCACAATAATGTCCAAATATGCTTAATTACAATGGATCTACGTACGATTTAGCCTCAAATAGTAACAAACCTTAGATGAATCTTAATAACTATCATCAATAACAGGTGTAGTCTTGTTTTAAGTGCACACAACCCCCTTTCAGCAATGAACGGCTTATTCTCCAAATTTATAGATTTTGCTTTTTGTACATGATAAATCTCAGTGGAAGGCCAAGGATTCTCACAGCAAGACCGTCCATTAAGAAGGATTTTGGTCACACCACCATTCATTGGGGGCACAATTCAGTAACGGACACGCCATTTGTTGACGAAGGCATCCTCCTGGGAGATTGGTTCGATTTAAGTTCTTCCATTTGAATGCTTGGTCCCAACAAGCTACTTCGGAAGAAGGCAGGATGTTGAGGCGATGGCAAGGTAAAGGAATTGCTGTTGAGCATGAGAACTACGGTTGTCATAGTGGGTCTAATAGTCGGATCTTCTTGAATGCATAGTAAGCAAATGTGAAAGGATCGAAGCACTCCATCTCTTGAATATGAATCCACGATAGCCGGGTCCAACACTTCCAAGGGCCTGCCATCTCTCCATTGATTCCACACCTGCAATAATAAGTTGGGAAAATCTTCACATAATCATGGCATTAATTCAACGACTCATCATGCAAGACATTTGAATTTTGTAAAAAAACCATACATGACCAAGGAATCGAATAATAGTTATAAAAGTGTTTCTATAGGCTAAAGGACTACGTTTTACGAAGAAAATTCAATTTCACTTGTTGAAAATTACAAAAAATGCAGTGTAAATATTTGTTGCGGTAGCATGGTGAAACTTACATAACTAGCAAGATATTCACCCCCGTCCAGTTGGTGGTAGTAGTTATTCTTCTTGCCACAGATGATCTCTAGAAGTATTATGCCAAAACTATATACATCGGATTTCACTGAGAACTCTCCATGCATCGCATATTCTGGAGACTTGTAACCACTACAAATTCGAACATTAGCCATATGTATAATTGCATATTTTGATGCAGATTGATGAGCATTCTTAAATAGATAAAATGAGCAAGTTTGGCATCCAGTTACAAAGTCATCCATTCTAAAACCAAGACTTACAAAGTCCCCACGATTTTGTTTGTGCTTGCTTGAGTTTGGTCAACTCCAAAAATCCTTGCCATGCCAAAATCTGAAACCTTGGGGTTCATTTCACTGTCTAATAAGATATTGCTACATTTAAGGTCACGATGGATGATCCGGAGACGAGAATCTTTGTGTAGATATAGCATTCCTCTTGCAATCCCAAAAACAATTTTATGACGTAATGGCCAATCCAACTGTCCCCTTTTCTTGGGATCTGTACCTTTGCACCAAAATTCATTAATGATCTAGCACATAGCACCTATTGGAAAATTCAAGGCAAAGTTTCATCATGCATTACCAAAATATATGTATTCTCATTCAAAGGTAGCTTAAACTATGATCAGTTGAAAGAACAAAAATGGCTTAATTTTAAAGTTTCCACAACCAGTGAAAGCTTTGGATATATGATTTCTAGAAAATTATACATTTTGCACATAAGAAGGTTCAACTGTAACATACCAAATAAGAAGTAATCAAGGCTTTTATTTGGCATAAACTCGTAGCCTAGCAACTTTTCGTCTCCCTCCAAGCAAAATCCAAGCAGTCATATAAGGTTTCTGTGTTGAAGCTTTGCAACTAATAGAATTTCATTCTTAAAGTCTTCATCACCTTGTCTTGACCTTCGAGATAGCCTCTTCACCGCAATTTGTTGTCCATTAGGAAGTCTACCCTAAAATGTTTTGTACGTATTGTTAATTCCTTTATAACAACTTAAAAACTAACATAGAAAAGCTTCACATGTTTCTTTTTCTTCGACGTCGTTACTTACAATTCACATGTAAAGCAGTCTTGATTGTTTTTGATAGATATGTCATATGTACCTAGAAAACTTCACCAACTCCACCTTCACCTAACTTATTTTCAGGAGAGAAATAGTTTGTTGCTGCTTGTATTGTAGCCAAGTCAAATCGCAAGGACTCCACAGTGGTAAGCCCCTTGGCACCTACATTACCCAGCAACACAATTTGATTATCACACTACATCAATAGTGTCTCCTTATGGCGTTTACAGGGTTGCCAGTGCTTGGCAACATAACAATGAAGGCACCGAATTAGACTGGCATGGTTGTGTCCCCAAAGCAATCTTTCCTCTCTTGATTGGTCATGAAGGGAATAAAAATTCTACAATACTATAGGAAACAAAGTAATGAGATGAATCATATGTCATCATTACTTCTTCATGATGAGGGCAGTGTTAAGTTTGTTAATTGCAATGCGGATGCTACCTATGGTCGGAGGGAATCGTTAAAGATTAGGAGTGTTTTAATGCCTTGTTACGTGGTTGGTAATGGTAAATCTATATCACTCAGGCATGAATGATGGCATCCTAATGGGACCTCGCTAAATGCATATCCGAGGAGAGTAGTCTATGATTCTACTTTTCTTAAAAAATATAATTTCTCACACTAAATGGAAATGGCCCAATGCGAGCTGAAGACTTGATATTAATCCAGGCAGCTATTTGTGGGGTAATTTTTCCCTAGTCCTCTTTTTGCAGCTTCGAATGACATTCTTTCCTCTGCTTCAACTTGGGAGATTGTCAGGAATTGAGGCACGATAGCTGAATGGGATTGGTTGATTTGGCTTTGACCTTAGGTACTTTGGTTTGGATTCATATTTTGGTTGGCTATACAAGATAAGCTACCTATATATCTATCAATTAATAGATAATCTTCTAATCAAGGCCGAACTTTCTGTTTTTTGTATCTTGAAAGCACTGAGATGAGATCCTATAGTTCTTTGGGTGCAATTTCTCTGAGCAAGTCTGGAAGGTGCCCTTTAGCTTTGTTTTACTCCTAGGGATATTGGTGGTTGGGAATTTGGATTGTTCTGATGGACCAACCTTGAAAGGGAGAGATTTTCATAGGTCCATGGTGAAATTTTTGTGGAATTGATGCCTCTATTTCATCTAAAAGGCCAGGAACGAGCTATTACATTTCCAAACTAGTCCTTTTCTTGATGGCATTACACATGCTTGTGGAGTCAAGTATACCTTTGAAAGTTGAAAGAACATGAAGAACCTGATCTTTCCAGTATTGAATATTGTCCTTGATCTTTTTGTTACATATATTACATTTATGTCAAACAGACTCTTAATTTGAATGATTAATATATCTAATTCCTCATGAAAAATAAAGAATTTTCAGAACATGCTCAATTTTCATTATACAGATAGTTTATGAGAAAATAATGGCAAATAGTCAATTTACCATTCTTTCCGTTGATGACTTCATGTCTCTTCTTTCTTTTTCTTCGAAGGACACAACAAGTGAGAAAGAGAAGTACCATAACACCTCCAAGAGTAACAGTAATGGCGATGGTTATCGTAGTAGAGTTTTTACTTTTTCCTGCGCGAGTATCATTACGTGCAAGAGATAATTAACAAACTAATCTGAAAAGCTTTTTAGATGAAAGTGAATGCGAAAAATAAAAGAGAAGAAATCAAAGACAAATTCTTATGTGGAACACCATTTCAAAATTAGGAAATGGAGATTACAAGTACTATATATGTAATTTCTGCATTATTAGTATCGGTATCTGTAACAAGTTACAAAGAGAAATTGTCCGACAAATTACTTTGTAAATCAATTTATAAGGGAGATTTGGTTTCCCGGGCATTGTTCGGAAAAGCCACCTTGAAAGGGCTCTTGTTAGTCGGTCAGTTGACTTTGAGTGGAATACATCAATGGCAAATTGCTGTCAGTCCCTTGTGGTCCACTCGTGCCCGTATTTACCGGGAAATGTATGCATCCACTCGCTCACGACTTGACTTTAAGATGGCGTTTTTTTGGTAAAAAATTATAAGGAATTCATATAATGTTCATCATAACATTTAAATGTGTGGATATTATGATAAGATTTATATGATAAATGATTATGATTGTGTTCGTTTAGGTAGATTAAGTCTATCTTTTACTTTTGTCCTATTAAATGAAATTAAATTGACGACAATATCATAATATGATGATGGAAATTCAGCTGCGATCAAACACCTCTTGTAAAAGAAAATTGACTATTTCCCAAGCAAAAAACAGTAATTTTAATCTCTGAAATTGCTGCAAAGAGAGGGAAACTAAAAAGAAAAAAAAATGTAGAACGAAACTAGGTACCTTTAGGTCCGGTTGCCGGAGTGTTGGAAATGGTGATCCATTTTCTAGAATTTTCTAGAGTTGCTAAACTTCTAGAATTTCCTATATGAAGTTTTTGGAATAAAGAGAAAAATGTAGAAGCACATGTGTAGATCTCTCTAGAAGAAGAGAGGATAAGCTACAATCTAGAACTCTCTAGATTAAGTCAAAGTAGACAACATTCTACACAAATCTAGAATGTTGGTAGAGCACCCTATAAATAAGAAAGAGGGGACAACAAATGTAAGAGTGTGAGAGGAGCATGAGATAATACTCCATATCTTGAAGCTCCTCCACCAACACTTCCTTCAACTATTGTAAAATTATTTTATCCAACTAATGAAACTATTTCCCATATCCCATATTCTTTGTCCTTCAATTGTCCTAGTCTATCCCTTGTCTATCATCTATAAACTACACCATACACTTGCACACAACATCACTAATTAAAAACTATCATCAATATCAAAATCATACTTCTGCAGCGCACACATCCAAAATTTTCTAGCACGGAGCAGGAGCAGAAGGAAGCTAGACCGGCGGTGGCCCTCCCACCGCCACCACAGTCCCCAACGCGGTGGCATTGTAAAAGCGGTCCTCCCTAAACCTCACGTTGCAGCTGGGAGTCAACACTCTTCCTCCTGGCGTCCCCTGAGGGAGATGTGCGATTGCCCAACGGAGGCATTTGCGGCAGTCCGATGGCGTCAAGTCGGGTGTGCACTCAGCGAGCATGTAAAGCTGTGGCGAGTCCGTGAGCTCCGCCTCTGCAGCGGCCACTTTCTTCCCCGATCTGCTGATCGGGGCCTTCCATGCTACATCCTCCGAGGCCCCTCCCAGGAGTTGAATGAACCGAGATGGGTCGTCTGTGATGCTCGAGCTGTTCGCATGTGTCGACGCAGGGGCTGTTTGCATGACCGAGTAAATGGGATGATTCGAGTACCTCAGCATGCATACGTCATACCAGATGATGGAGATTCTTTTGCCGGGGCATTGCCGGCCAATCTTTTGGGCTGCGGTGCCTATACAGTTGCTGCATGTCAGGGCATCGATGTCGCCACGGCAGAGGAAGATCCCTAGGCCTGGTCTGGTGGGCTGCCAGCAGTGGCGTTGGAGAATCCGCCGCTGCTGAGGAAAGTGATGAGAGGAGTTCATTGAGGTTTTTTTGGTAGGTGGAACCAGGAAGGAATTGTTTGGTGCCGGAGCATTTGAAGGCGGTATAAGTAAGTGCTGCTTCGCTTGTGTGAGAGTTGCCGATGAACAAATTGATGGAGAAGAGAAGAGGGAGGGAGATGGTGAAGGACGAGCTCATGCTCTGATGGATATATTACCTTTGGCTTTAGTTGGTTCTTGAGATTTTATTGTAGTCTTATCTTTTTAGTCATTATAAGCTTGTGGTCTAAGTATGACTTTCAATAGTACCGTTTGAACTCTGGCACGTAAAATTTGGGGTATTCCCCCGGAGAGAGGAAAGAAAAAATATTTCCCAAATTGAGAGCGAGACGTGCGGGTACCGATACTTAAAAGTAAGGAATGCTATTCTGTCAGCTCTCAGCGGAACTTTCGGGCTCTTGGGCTATGTTGATGTACAACCTTGACTGCCACCGATTCTTGAGATTTTCTTGTAGTCTTTCTTTTTAGTCCTTATAAGCTTGTACAAAAGTCCACTGTTGGTCCGTTAACTTGAATAGTCTATCTATTTAAGCCCCTCCCATTCCCAACATGGTCAGATGCGTAACCGACGAAGTTCAACTTGAAAATACCTTTTGCTATTCTGAAAGGCAATTCATGGGACTAAAGGAAATCTGACAATTTGACCAACCTGTTCACAGCCAAGCAGCACCACCATTGTCCAAACTGAATAAAATGCTTACGACGCGCCCTTAACGGAATGCTCGGGAATTGGGAATAAACTCTAACTCAAAAATTACAGAATGAGATATGAGAATTCGCCAATCTTCACGGTACTATTTGTAAATTTGGGAAGACCGAGGCCACATGAAAATATGAGTGTAAGGAACTTAATTGACAGCCAAGCATAGTATCGAATAGCGAACTTTAACATGAAAACGTATATTCTGTGTAATCCTAATTGAATTCGGTTCCATGTACTTCACTTTGATCAGGCCGAATATTGATCGACGGGCCCAAATTCAAGATATGCTTTCAATGATTGCCACCTTGACTCGACTATTAAGCCAAGTCACAATTGCTTTGTTGAAAATTTAAGCTTCACTTCTACTCTCCCCTAGCTTTTCATGGGTTCAATAGCCATAGAAATCTCCTAAATCCAAGCATATTTGAACTTTCGTCGTAACCGTAGACCTCATCTGATTAGAGTAGATAAGCACAACAGCTGAAGGAAACAATAGAATGCTCATAGTTAATTTTCAAACGATTGTCCATATTGATCAAACAAACCTTTTTATTGATCAAAAGAGGAAAAGTAATATATGTTCGACAAGTTAAAACCTCAAACCACAGAGTTAGATTCATTAAAACTAGTTTACAAAACTGTTTTACAAAGAAATATGTAAGATTGTAAGCCATCCTCTAAAAAATCCGTTATATATTGGGATCAATAATAGCCCGATACCTCATGTAATAAATTAGTTGTATAAACTAATCTTAGTAAGCCTAGTATTCTCCTAAAACAAAACCCTTGGTTTAGCACTTTTGTCTTGTGCATCGAATTGGATGGATAGAACCAATTCAGTTCCTGCAGGGATCATTGCTTCGCATAATAATGATTTTCGTCTTAAGAAGAGAAAATCGAAGAAATCGAAGAAATAAAGATTCAACAATGCCTAAATTAGTGTTACTAACTCTGTAAAAAAAAATGGTTATATTTTTAAACGATTAGTGAAAAATCTGCCTAAAAATAAATTTAATTTATTTTAGGGTGATGCTGTTTTCACCCATAAATAACTAAATCCACCCCCTTTGATCAAAAAGATAAACTGGCATCAAATTTTCAATTGCAGTTTTAGGAAATGGTCCCACTCCTTCTTTTTTCTATGTTTTTAAAAAAAATATTTATTATAGTTACCATAATTAAGCATTTCACAGATTTTGTTTTTTAGTGTATTAAAGAAAAGTAAATTCTCATATATTCACCTAACATTTTACATAAAAAATTATCTTACTAATAGGAAGAGAAAAATATATTTTTTGATAGTATGAAATTGAAAAGTCTCTTCTTCATTATTGATCTTATAGCAACCTCTCTTTTTTTTGTCCATCTTATATCAAAAGCTCACTTAGTAAATTTTTTATTAATTTCATTAGTCTAAAATATATATCAAGTCTCTGTTTTGACTATATCAAAACATTTATATATTTCCTTACTATATTGGCAAGACATTTTTATATAGAGCATGTAATACATTTGAAGAATATCTAGGAGTACACCAAAAACAATACGCACAATGAGGTATCTTGATATTTCATTTTTTAAAGATTCGTGGATGACATTAATTTTCGTCAATCCAAAAAAATGAAATTCCATTTGCATTTTCCAAAAAAAAAAAAGAAATTCTTACTTCATGCAATGTTTTGATTTAATTATATTACATTTACTTAAAAATTTATCCATAATTTTAATCGACAACATAGAAAAGAAGTGAACTTTCTTTTTTGGAAAATTCAATTTTTGACAAAACAAATTTTTATGGAAGCAATATCTTACAATAAAAAAAGACATCATGCCTTTAATATATATGGAAAATCTACAATAAACAAAACTAAACATATGAAATTCATAACTAATGGTAGATAGAAAAGGAAAGTAAATAAATTTAGGACCATTGATTTAAATTGCAATTAAATGTAGAGGGTAATTTTGTGTTTTAGGTGAAGATTATATGGATTTAGTCATATAAGAGGTGGAAATAGTGCTGTCCTTAATTTAATCATTTATAATGTTTTGTTTTCTAAATGATTGGGCATATTTTGGTTCAAGGCTTGCGGTGCCAACCATAGGTAAGCTTGAGCTCATCAACCTCGGGCGAGCGTTGAATTGGCGGAATTTGGTGAGCCGCGAGTCACCGGCCTCAGGTAAGCTTGAGCTCGCCAAGATCACGCTAGCCGTGACCTTGCTTGTGTGATGTCCCAATCCGCCACATCGCCAATCCCTATTCTGTCTTTACTTTAAGTTATCACGTAAGTGGAAGTATTTTCTAAAGGTTAGCATTTATAACATGAATTATACATGCGTCACTAAAGACATCAATAGTAAAGGGAATCATGCTTTCATTACTTACATACTCATATTTACATCGGGTGAAGGAATGTATATCAAAAGAGAGGACCTAACTCGGAGAACTCCAAAAAAATGTCTATCTCCCTAACCCTGCTGTACACCTCGCTACTCTCCATCCTTCCATCCAACCCGACTACACGATCCTATGCCCCAAAATGTTACGGTCGTGTCAACAAACAAGCATGAATACTTCTCCACACTCCGATCTACACCAACTCCTACTCCTTTACATCACTCCCATTACCTGCACCAGGTCCTATCAGTCAACCGTCCATCAACACAAATATGGCAACAAAACGGTACGAAATCAGGTTAGGCTGTCCTATGTCCACTAACAATACAATTGTGTACTAAACAAACATCGTGCTCAGAAATTCCAAGTTAGTGAACTCATGGTGCTCACCCTCTAACACCACGGGCGCTACATAGTGGGAGATGGGGGATGCAGGGATTGGCGACAAAGCTATTAATCTGAAAAATAATAACAGGAGTGAGCTAACGCTTAGCAAGAGAAACAGTAAACTCATAAACTGCTCAATCTAATTGATTATTGATTCCAAGGACACAACTGATATCTAAGAAAGCAAGCGCACAAGTATGACCGTACGACATACCTTAGGCCATTTACAATCACACAAGTAGTGCCAGCATGCACTTATGCAACACGCACATGAGTCACACTACTATGCAATGGATGCACCACACTTCTCATTTGTTGTGCACAATATCATCGGGGTCCATCCCTGTTTCACTGCTTTACCAATACATGTAAGCGGATCTAGTAGTGACCTTTTGTTCACTAACTAGGCATTCACGGTTCCCATATGCCAGGCATCCCTATTCCAGGGCGTCTTGATTGTTAGTTAGGGCATTCACCTTCAACATCCACTCCAGGCCATTGTTGGGCAGTTGAGTTGAGAGTCAAGGGGGTTTTCACCAGCCTGGGCATCCCTACTTACAATCGGGGCATCTTGGTTATTAGTTAAGGCATTCACCTTTGACATCCACTCCACGCCATCATTAGGCATCCAAGGTCCATTAGCCTTGGGCATTACATATATCAATCCATCTCTTGTATCACAGGCATATCGCACTAATGCAATGACATGGCAATCATACACTATACAATGTACCCCATGGGATACACGTGACACCAAAATGACCACTAAGTCATCACAAACAATTCACTGACTCACAGCACACTCAAAAAAAAATCCTCAAATTTTTATCTTAAATTTCACGAAAAAAATGGTATTGTATTAAAGCCAAATATATTCCATTGGGTAGCCAAATGAATGCAGTTACTATCATTAGTAGACCACAATTCAAGATTCCATCGTCTTCCCATAGAAATTTAATAAAACTCGGACCAAAGGCAACCGACCAGAATTGCACCGCCGTGGAAATCAAAATTGAAATCAAAATCATAATGAATGAACTCGAAAAATTCTAAAATTTTAATATGTTATAGAGACCTTAAAAAAAATTTCATGATGGAAACTAAGTCCAACACAATTTGTATAAAGAGCAGCGAGTTGCAAAAAATAACAAAGAATTTGGTTCACTAGAACAGAGCGTCCGATCTTCAAGATATACTCATCTAACACCCTTCAACATGTAAAAAAAAAATCTAGAAACTTGGATATATTATAAATTAGAATGTCCTTCACAACTTTTATGAAGGGAGCAAGTCCAAAATCGACGAGGAAAATTTTATAAAAATTCAGGAAGATAATCAGGTCGCTGGTCCTACTACACTAGCCAGATCAGACACCGTAAATGAGTAGGCCTTCGTACCAATCATATCACCTCAATATATATATATATATATATATATATAAGTATATCAAGATGTATTGTACAACTTTCATGTGGAAAGTCGCCTCAAATTTGAACCAAAACAAACTCCATAAAATTAACAAATAAATAAGGTCTACCGGTTTTCAGTTCAGGAAATCCAATCCACAGTGCACGATTTCATGAAATTCTTGCATCGAATGGATCCCGTGAATTCTTAGGGCAACCATCAAACCATGCAGAGCACATGCGACATTTATCGTCAATCATAGATCATAGAAAAACTCCTACAAGATAACCACAAATACCAAAACCACATGCAGCACAATCCGAATCTCAAAACCAATATGCATGTCATTATTTCCTTCAAAACACACTTCCACAGCATCTCAACAGCTCTCTTTCATCATCACAGCACACATGCAAAGCCACAAAAACAAACAAACATAGGGAACAACAACAGATATTCCTATTCTACAAAACCAAGTCCCAAGAAGATCAAAGGAATTAGGAGAATGCCGCTTCTCCTTGCCTTGATGATCGTAGCACTTCGGTTTCCTCCTTCTAGGCTCGCCGTCAGCTTGAGAGTGTCCTGAGGTTGTTGGTTAACTGCGATGAGAAGGAGGGAACGAGAGAGAGAGAGAGAGAGAGAGAGAGAGACGGTGAGAGGGAGAGAGAGGTGCTTGGCGAGAGAGAGTGTAAGAGAAATGAGAGATGAAGAAAAATGAAGAAGAAGTGGGGGCTGCCAACTTAGAGGAAACGATGAGGAGGAAGATCTAGGCTTGTTCACGACTCTTCTTGCATGAAATCTTAGTGGCCAAGGAGAATAGTCTTCATCATGACCCTAGCTTAGGCTATTTTAAGCATATTTTGGAATTTTAGCCATTTTTGCATGGCTTGTAATTGGCTAAGGGGCAGCAATATTGAAATAAATTAGTAAATGTGTCATAATTTCATGTAAATAAGACCTAGGTGGCTGGCCATATTAATTTATGCACATTAGAGATTAAATTAGGTACTATAGTAAGACTTAGGTACATACAATAATCATACAAGGCATTATTAAATTGTCTTGGGCCCTAAGTCCATCAATTAAATTAAATCATCTATACTAATAAGATTCGTCATGACTAATTAATAATTAGAAATAGAAATTGTCTTTTCATATCATAAATTCCCATCCTCGCAGCAAAAAAGTTTTATTTGTTTTGTATAAGGGCACTATCATTTGGACGAAATTTGGTCCATCATAGCTTGGATCTAGTGAACCCCGAATCTCAACAGCCTTGTTACGATCTACCCCTCGGGGGGGGGGGGGGGGGGAAGGGAACAGGTTAAGAGGTATTGCCTAAATGACAGACCTAAGGTCCATGATTAGGTGATAGCTCTACTAAGCCCATACCTTGCGTAACGATGGGGTATTCTTAAAAAATTTGCAAAAAGAAGTCACCACTAGCCTATTGGGGTTGACTAGAAACTAAGTGAGGTATGGGAATCTACCTTACTTTCTACGCAACTAAAGAATCTAGAGTCAGGAACTTAATTACATTAATTGACCAATTAGTGCCCTTCCGATATCTAATATTGTTCATTTTAAGAGAAAATATTTTTGTCAGGCAATTTGGGTTGATTTTACACTTATCCACTAACATGTAAGGTAATCATGCAGGTGCGCAATCATTAAAGTAACAACTTGCAACCAAAATCATAATTATAGTAAACTTTAGCACGTGCAATCAAACATAATTAAATATGTAAATTAAACATGCAATATAATTGAGGTGCAAGAAAATAAAGGTCTAATTACACTAAAAAGGCAAGAGATGACAATTTCCAATCAAACCTTACATTTTTTAATTTTCGAAGTTTTTAATTTTTTTAATTTTTTAAATAACTATTTTTAATTATTTTTAAATTTAATTTAAAAAATGGGGTGAACCAGGTCGGGTCTGGTTTGACTTGACCTGGGTTTAGCCTGGTCGGGGAAGGGCCAAATTCAGCAGGCCCCAATAGGACTGGGCCTGAACGACAGGCCTAATTTAACTAAAAAATGAGTCCACCTAAAAAAGAAACCTAAGTGAACTAAGCCCGACCCAACACAAGAGAAGAAACTAATATTAAATCGACCCAAAGGCCTTGCTTCGGCCCTGACACGAGCTACTTGAAATTCAAAATCCTATTCGATTCACGACCCACACTCGACTTGATTTTTGGCTGAAACCCTACCTGACCGCGACCCAATGGACGTCTTTCTCTTTGCTCGCATATGAGGCATCGCTAGGCAGACGAACAATGACTATGGGCTTGGTGGCGGCGGCAGCGACGACGAAGGCCTTAATGGCAAGTGATAGCACAATGGTGGGGGTTTAGCGGCCAACTCAGGCGGCCTGGTGGTGGAATAATGGCGGCGGGCGACGGCAAAGCAACGTCTGGTGGCGAAACAGCCGCAGCAGGCGATGGTGGGGGAAGCAACACAGTGGTGGTCGACAGCGTGCCTTGGCGAGGCAACAATGGCCCTATGCGGTGGATCTCATGGTGGGTCGAGGCTAATGTTGTGACGGGGCTGACTTGACATGGCAGTGACCAAGCACGGTGGCAGTCGTCGGGCATGGCGATTGTTAGAGAGGTGTGGTCGGTGGCGGCACAGGTGGCCCTTTCGATTAGGGTTGTGACAACACCACCTCGACTGGGAGAGCAGGGGTAACCCTCAACCTCTAAGGTCGGGGGTTACCGGTGGTTGAAGCGAGGACGTCAGTTGAGGTCGGCGGTGGTGACAATGCCAGAGACTCCCCTTCTCCTCTCCAGTCCTCACTCTCCCTCTTTGGTTTCTCTCTTCTACTTTTTTTCGTTTCTATTGTGCTGTCTTTCTCCTCCTCATTCTCCCCTCTGCTTTTCTGGTTTTTCTGCTCTCTCTCCTCTCTCCTTTCTCTAGGGTTTCACATGTGACGATGGGCCTAGGAGGAAGAGCTGGGGCACGAGCCAAGCCAAGACTAGATCAGGCCTGACTCAATCCCTCTTAAGCATTTTTTTTGTTGCTTTTTTGTTGTTTTTTTTAAATTTAATTAAAAATATTTTTTTAAACTTGTTTTTTTATGCACTTGAAAATTAAGTGTCGACAGCTGCCCCTCTTTGAATGTAACGTCGAAGAGGTTGCATTCAAAGACAAAAAATACCTAAATTATTTTGGCGATAGGGAGACCCTAGGTGCATAGGCACGTATCAGGTCGATGAAAAGGACTCAAAGTTGTGGAAGCATGTTTTGTCAATAAGACGAAGAAAGACCCTAGGCTCCAAAAGCACGCCATATCATAAGAAGAAGTAGAGACTCCGAACTACAAAAGCACACTATGTCATAAGAAGAAGAAAACCCTGGGCTACAAAAGCACGCTATGTCATAAGAAGAAAGAAGACCCTGAGTTACAAAAGCACGTTGTGTCATAAGAAGAAATAGAGACTCTAGGCTAAAAAAGCATGCCATGTCATAAGAAGAAGAAGAAAAGACCCTAGGCTACAAAAGCATGTCGTGTCATAAGGAGAAAGAGAGACCTTGGGCTACAAAAGCATGCCGTGTCATAAGAAGAAAGAAGATCTCGGGCTACAGAAGCACACCGTGTCATAAGAAGAAAGAGAGACCCCGGGTTACAAAATCACGCTATGTCATGAGAAGAAGGAAAGACCCCAAGTTACAGAAGCATGTCGTGTCATAACAAGAAAGAGAGACCCCAGGCTATAAAAGCACGTCGTGTCATAAGAAGAAGGGAAGACCCCGGACTACAGAAGCACGCCATATCATAAAAAGAAAGAGAGACATTAGGCTACAAAAGCACGCCGTGTCATAAGAAGAAGGAAAGACCCCGGGCTATAGAAACACGCCATGTCATAAGAAGAAAGAGCGACCTTGGGCTACAAAAGCATGCCGTGTCATAAGAAAAAGGAAAGACCCCGGGCTACAGAAACACGCCATGTCATAAGAAGAAAGAGAGGCCTCAGATTACAAAAGTACGCTGTGTCATAAGAAGAAAAAGATGAAGTCTCACCGTGTAACAACAGGTTTTGACCGAGCTAAAAAATGATATGGTTTAAGATTGACCATGAACCTTTGGAAATGACATGGTTTAAGGCTGATCATGAACCTTTGTAGATGACATGATTTGAAGTTGACTATGAACCTTTGGTTTTTAGGGAGGCGCCCACTAACCCCTTGAAAACTGCATGGGTTCACTGAGGAATCCTGTCAAACTCCACTTGAGAAAATGTCATTAGGGACATCATCAAGAGATGTATTGGCAATATTGTAGCATTAATTGAACAAGCTAATCAAGCTAAATCCGACTGCTTTAAAAAAACATTCGATGTTAATCAATATCATGTGGCGCAAAACTGTCATTCTGTTCAGGGATGTATCATTAATCATCAAATTCTCTAGAAGTCAAGTTCTTATTAGAACGACTATGATTTGTCGATGTATCATTAATCACCAAACTAAAGTTTCCTTGTTAGAAAGGATTTCTCACACACTCTCGATAAAATGGCAACTCACCTAAAGAAGGAAATGCTCTTCTTCACCTAAAGCTATCACCAGAAGATTGATGCAAGTGAAAGTAGTAAAATCTTTCTCAATCTTTCGCTCTACAACACGATCATAACTTATTATGCTGCCCCAACGTAGGGTCATTCTTGACAAGGGTAAATTGAAAGATCATCTTTATTCGGCTCAAAGGGGTAGCAAGAGATTAGTACGGTGCTTGGGATTGATGAATGAAACTCCTTTATCATTTCGATCTTTGCGCTTAATGCAAACGGATCTTTCGTCCTAAGAGAAGGTCGCTCTTCACTCAACTCTCAAAAGTGTTTGAGGGATGTGTTAGGAAATGGCTTACCTTTCTTCATCCTAAACACTTCTTGTTTGGCATGATTAACATCTCCATTTCACTCTGTCGAGATCATCTAAGTAGATCAATCTCCATAGGGAAATTTGATTCAAAATGAATAACCCACAAAATGAGAAAACAATTTTAGATCAAAAGGACGCTAAAAAAGTTTGTAGAAAGTTTTTTTTTTCTCAATTATTCACCTTTGTGCTTGTCTCTAGGAAAGTACCAAAGGTTCTTTTTGGGAATGAAAAATCTCCCTTTTTTTTTCAAGAAGAGTACTTACCTGTGGCATGGTGACCCGGTAGCCCTGTAAAGAATGTAAAAGAATATATTAGTGCAAAAATCTTTAGGGATTGAAATGTTGAAAACAATACATTATTACCATTCATTCGCTTTCATCCTTTAAGTGCTAACATCTCTTAGATTCACCTTCCTGGATATTTGGTAACTCGATAATACCTTTCTCCTACATTCGCCTTTAAATGTTTGATGCTTTCCTGATTCCTTGGTGGAAGGCGCTGCTTCTACTGTCAAGGTGCAACCTTTTTCCATTTGTCACCCTGTAAGAAGGAGAGATGAAATGAGTTATCTCCATTCTTAGTTAGGTTCAACTGAGAAACGATACATCTTTCTTGATGAATTTGACAATGTTGTTCCAGCACACTTCATTGGTGGGTGAAGGAGAGATTTTTCTCTAAATCAAACGTTGCTCTCCCACTCTTTATTTGACAAATCTTTGTTTTGTTCTAGTCTGTCTTGTACCAAAGAAAATGATATGTCATTCATTTATGCTAAAGAAAATCAAGTTTAGGAACAAAATACATCATTTTCCAAAGTTGGGTGATCAACATCCCAAGGTATCTCTTATGGAGGAATGGATAATATTGCCCCTCTGTTTCATTTGAATATTTCTTTGTTTAAGATGAATAGGACTTAATAATACTCCATCACATTTGTTGGAACATTATAAAACTTAGTACTCTTGATGTCTCCCTGACAATAAAAAGAAAGTCATGTTAGAAACGGTATTAGAAATGAATAATTGGAATTGATACAGTTTACTCTTCCTTCAAATTCACCATGCTTGGCAACTTCCTTCATTTGTCTCATCATGCAAAGTGAATGAGATTGACGGGCTATTCTGACTCCTAAGGCATTTGCTAATAAAGAAACTTCCTAGAATGGAATTCAACTTCATTTCACCTTTATGGAAGATTGGCGTTGACGAAACTTGGACGCATGCTTGCTCCTCAAGTTCTGTGAGTCTACGGTTTTATCTTTTAGAAAGGGCCGATGCCGATCTTAGATAAACTCCTCGTCCTGCCTGAGAAAGCGACCACGTGAAGAGAGGGCCTTAAGCAATGTTTTCTTGAAATTCATTTTGGAAGGTAGACGTAAAGGTTCGCTTGAAACACTTCTGAATTTGTGTGTGTGTGTGTGTGTGTGTGTGTGTGTGTGTGTGTGTGTGTTTTTATGATGATTTTCCTGAAACTGAATTCCATTATTAAAAAATGTGAGTCGCATGATTTACAAAAACAACAATTGGATTCACAATCAAAAATCAAAATGGAAAACATGATTCTTAACAAGAATGAGAACAATAATAAAATACAAGAAACTCTTGTATAGATAAGAGTAAAAATCAACTCTTGTCCTAACTCTAGATTCACTTCTTTATGTTGTCAAACACGAATCAACTCTTGTCCAGGAGTATCACACCTAATCTGCAAAATGACAATGATGTCAGTACGTGAATGAGAGGAAATGATCTCTTAATGAGGTCACTTCTTACAGCAAAATCAAGGCGACGATACATGCTCCATAGTCCTTATTACGGGATTTTAGTATTTCACCAAGATTTTATCATAAGAAAAGGGACATCATTAAAAGATTGATCGATGGCTATCAATCGAACATTCACTCTTATTCCAAAAGTTTCATATGCAAAAGTGGCATTAATTTTTTTTTTTGAAGAGATTGATTTTATGATTTTACTCTTGCAAAAAATGAAGTGACTTCTATTTTGAGAAATCTTTACACAAAATGTGATTTGCATTTTTGTCCCAAAATGTGAAAAGGAAAGAATTTGATTAAAAATGTAATCTCAATTTTTGTGCCCCAATATATAATCATAACTTGCGAGCTTTTTTTTTTTTAATGCGATTTCAAGCCCATAACTAGAAATTTAAACAAAATGACGTGTTCAATAGGGCCAAATCAAAGTGTTTGAAACTTGCATTCAATGTTCACTTGTCAAAAGTGATTGCCAATTTTTTTCAATTACAAGCCTACAGCACTGAGGGCAATCGATTGATATTCGTGAATTTCAAAATGAAAGTTCAATACAAAATAAGCAAATAGAAATGAAAATGATACTTACAATGGGCACCGACATTTGTCTCTGTTTTTTTTTTTCAATTATATAGACATGGGATATGGTTCGATTTCTACTCTATACGGCTCAAAATGGAGCCATAGGATCACCGGATCAATCTTATTGCTAGGTCGTGTTACCCATGACTCTGGCATCGTCAAAGAACTGACCCGTGTCGCATGATCGCAAACTAGGATAGGGACCTTTAACATTAAGAAAGAAATTTCGAGGTTGACATGTGCGACTCGTGCTACATGATTGTAGTCGGAGTGGTATCCACCTCAACACCATCTTAAGTGATCCTATGGGGGCCAGGTTCGGTGGCAAGTCGTGTTTGCTAGAGCGTAGTGGAATTCAAAGGATACATGCACAACAATTTATAAGCAAACAACACTCCGCACATAAAAAAATAAACCATACATTCCTACACCTCCTTACAAGACAAAGGTAAGCAAAGACTTCCCTTTATAACTCCCATTCTGCATAAAAAATAAACCATACATTCGTGCTACATGATTGTAGTCAGAGTGGTATCCACCTCAACACCATCCTAAGTGATCCTATGAGGCCCAGGTTCGGTGGCAAGTCGTGTTTGCTAGAGTGTAGTGGAATGCAAAGGATACATGCACAACAATTTATAAGCAAACAACACTCCGTACATAAAAAATAAACCATACATTCCTACACCTCCTTACAAGACAAAGGTAAGCAAAGACTTCCCTTTATAACTCCCATTCTGCAAAATAAATAAATAAATAAATAAATAATAATAAATAATAATAAATTAACACCTTTAGTGTTAGGGGCATATCTAGAATCCTCGCTACCAAATAAAGATTTGAACAAAATTAATTTTGGCCTAAGTCTTCTAAAGTTTAAAACAAAGTAAGTTTAGGGGTATTGCCTAAATGACGGACCTAAGGCGCATGATTAGGTGTGAGCTCTCCCAGCTTATTCAGGAGCTAAGTGAATTCTTGGAATTTTCCAACTTGAATTGAACACTGAAAGCTTCCAAGTGACCTTTGAAGCCCATACCTCACATGACATTATGGTATTCTTAAAAATTTTGCAAAAATTGAGTCGCCACTAGCTTATTAGGGTCGGCTAGAAACTTAGTGAGGTATGTGAGTATACCTCACTTCCTACGCAACCAGAGAATCTAGGGTCGGGAACTTGATTACACTAATTGACTTATTAGTGCCATTTCGGTACCTAATCTCATTCATTTTAAGAGAAAAAAATTTTGTGAAGCAGTTTGTGTTGATTTTACACCTATCCACTAACATGTGAGGTGATCATGTGGGTGTGCAATCATTAAAGTAACAACTTGCAACCAAAATCATAATTGCAGTAAACTTTAGTACATGCAATGAAACATAATTAAGTATGCAAATTAAACATGCAATATAATCGAGATGTAAGAAAATAAAGTTCTAATTATGCTAAAAACGCAAGACATGGAAATTCCTAACCAAACCTTACATTTTTTAATTTTCAAAGTTTTTAATTTTTTAAAATAATTATTACTAATTTTTTAAAAAGAAAATTTAATTTAAAAAATGGGCAAACTAGGTTAGGTCCGGTTTGACTTGACCTGGGTTCAGCCTGGTCAGGGGAGGGCCAAATTCGGCAGGCCCTAATAGGACTGGGCTTGAACATCAGGCCCAGTCTAGCTAAAAAATGAGCCCACCTAAAAAAGAAACCTAAGTAAAATAAGCCTAGCCCAACACAAGAGAAGAAACTAATATTAAACCGGTCCAAAGACCTTGCTTTGGCCCAAATGTGACCTACTCGAAAATCAAAACCTTACCCGATTCGTGACCCACGCTCGATCGAGTTTTTGGCCGAAACCCTACCCCACTGCAACCTGATGGACATCTTTCTCTTTGCTTGCGACTAAGGCGTCACTAGGAGGATGTACAGTGACTATGGGCTTGGCGGCGGCGGCAGCGATGATGGCCTTGATGACAAGTGACAGCACAGTAGCGAGGCTCAACAGCCGACTCGAGCGGCTTGGTGGCGGAACGGCAGCAGTGAGCGACGATGAAGCAGCGTGTACTAACGAAACAGTAGCTACAGGTGACAGCGGGGGAAGCAGCATGGCGGTGGTCAACGGCGTGCCTCGATGAGGCAACAACAGCCCTACACGGTGGATCTCGTGGTGGGTTAGGGCTGGTGCTATGACGGGGATGACTCAGCACGACAAGGACCCCAACATGGCAACAGTCATCAAGGATGGCGGTTGTTAGAGAGGTGTGGTTGGTGGCGGCACAGGCGACCCTTCCGGTTAGGGCCGCGATAGCACCACCTCGACTGGGCGAGTAGGGGTAACCCTTAACCTCTGAGGTCAGGGGTTGCCGGCGGCGACGACGGTGCTAGAGACTCCCATTTTCCTCTCTAGTCCTCGCTCTCCCTCTCTGGTTTCTCTCTTCTGCTTTTCTCGTTTTTACCATGCTGTCTTTCTCCTCCTCGTTCTCCCCTCCGCTTTTTCTGGTTTTTCTGCTCTCTCTCCTCTCTTCTTTCTCTAGGGTTTCACATGCGAAGATGGGCCCAGGAGGATGTGGCATCCCAAAAATAACTCACGGCCATGTGTTTTATAAGTAGGAGTTTATTGAATTATGATTTCAAGATTTATGGCCAAGTGAATAAGAATGATATGGTATTTATATAAATAGATAATTATTATTGTTGGGAATGCATCCTATGTCCATGTGAGACCAAGGATTTTATTTGATGAGGAAATTTTGTTTTTGGCCATGAATTTTATAAGTTGGATTTTATTAAACTATGTTGCAAAGTCTTTTGGTCATTTTAAATGAGGATTAAGATGTATTATTAAAAAGAAAAAAAACTTGGCCTAAAGTGGGCCAAGAGGCCCGGCCCATGTCGACGCATGGAGGGGGGAGGAGGAGCCGCATGGCCTCCTCCAAGTGTCTTCGGCAAAGGAGACACTTGTCTCCTTCTTGGGGACAAGTGTCCCCCATGCAAAATGAGGATGCATGCAAGTATATAAACAACCAAAAAGAAAGAGAGAGAGAGAGAGTGGCCGGTTTTGAGAGAGGGAGTTGCCGAGAGAGTGAGGAACTGAGAGAAAGGAAGAAAAGATCGCGCAAGGAAGAGCTGCCCATCCGCTCGTCCGTCGCTCCTCGCTGTGCGTCCGTTGTCCACCGTCGTGCCCATTGTACTTGGTACAAAGGCAAGTTGCGATCCATATTCTGTTCTTGCATGTGTGTCTTGCATGTGTGTTTGAAATGGTGGTAAATCTCGGATGTTTAGGGTGTGAGAAACCGAAGCTAGAGTGTGTTGTTCTTGAAAATGTATTCTGTTCTCGTCTATACCGCCTGACCCAGAATGTTGTAGAGGATTTCGTGTGGGTTTAGAGTCGGATTTTGGCTTCGACTTCTTCACAAAAGTTGTATAAAACATCTCAACGTATAACATACTAAAATTTGGGATAAAATGGCTGAGTTTTTAGGGGTGAAATCCTCCCTCTACGAAAAGGCTAGATCTGAAACTGTTTCGTGGACCTCTGGGTGGTTTGTGTGTTGCATGTCACTTTTTACTACGAATTTCACTTTGACTTCTTCACAAAAGTTGTAGAGAACATCCTGATGATTAACAAAATCAAATTTGAGGTAAAAATAGTAAGTTTAGCCTAGTGAAATGATTTTCTTTTGAAGACGGTAGATCTGGAAGTATGGTACTTCCCGAGACTTCGTGGACTAAATGGTAACTATAATTTGAGAATATAACCTAGATCCCTTAATGAAAGTTTTAGGGGATCTCTTGAGGCATAACATATCAAAATTTCAGAGGAAATGATGGAATATAAGTAGGTAAAACCTTGATTTTTCAGAGACAGCTAAACTGCAATGTTCGGTACTAGGAACAGGAGCTTTGACCGTCTATAGTAAATTATATAGAGCGAATCTGGCATATATGTCTTCATGAAAAGACTACCTTAGGATCTTGAATATCACCTGGTAAAATTTCATAATTTTTGGAGGTCATTCTGGTATTTTAATCGAAATATTTCAAGAACTGCGCAATCTGATTTTATCCGAATTTTGCATGCTGTATTGTGTAAGCTATATCTTCTTGTGTGAAGCTCTTTTGGGCATGTGTTCTTCATGGAATTCTACCTTTATGTCTTGTCTATCACATGTTCTGATTTCACAATTTTCGAAGATCATATGGATATTTAATTTACATGTTTTCCAAAATTGTGCAAGCTGGAATTTGGTAAATCTCAGAAAGGTTGTGATGTATGGATTATTCTATGTTGCATGGACCCCATGGATTGTATTGACATAAGTGATTGGATCCTCCTACATGTATGTTGATGATTTGAAATGCATATATAAACCAAATGATGAAAATGATCTTGTTTGCCATCACATTATATGCCATGTTGAAATTGAGCCAGAATTGTGAATATAAACTATGATAAATGAGAATGCCATCGGAGGTGTGAGCCGACGATGCCCCAGGAGTGTCGGGATGCCTTGCTAGAGAGTGCCGGATGCCTGGTGGCCTTAAATCGTGTAATTTCGGAGGGTCCTCAGGAGTTTTGAGATGCCTGGTAGTATACGGTACGTAATTCCAGAGAAGGGGGGATCCTAGTGGTATGTCGGTACATAATTCCGAAAGCCCTGGAGGTTGGTGCTCGGGGGGATGCCTTGTGATGCTAGTTGGGATGCGAGATGCCCGGCCAGGGAGTGTAAATGCTGGATGCCCGGTTGTATCTTGGATACATGCCTGGAGGTTCCTCGTGATGCCAGTTGGGATACGAGATGCCCGGAATGTGGGGGTGCTGGATGCCCGGTTGTATCTTGGATACATGCTCGGAGGTTCCTCACAAATGCCAATTTGGGCACGAGCGATAAATGTGGGATGCGAATATTGGTCCCGGGAAAGAGAAATGTGGTGGCCCAAAATGAAAAAATAAAAATTGGGAAATTGAAATTGAATTATGCATGGTATGGCAACATGTATGCATGTGTGACATGATGATGGTGAGTGCATGGATGTATGTGCACCCATGGCATGATGGTAAATGTATGACATGATGATGGTGAGTGCATGGATGTATGTACACCTATGGCATGATGGTACATGTGTAACGTGATGATGGTGAGTGCATGGATGTATGTGCACCTATGGCATGATGGTAAATATATGACATGATGATGGTGAGTGCATAGATGTATGTGCACCTATGGTATGATGGTAAATGTATGACATGATGATGGTGAGTGCATGGATGTATGTGCACCTATGGCATGATGGTACATGTATGACATAATAATGGTGAGTGCATGGATGTATGTGCACCTATGGCATGATGGTAAATGTATGATGGTGAAGGTTATATGAGGATGTATGTACATGTGGTGTGATGACATATGCATGGCTTCAAGATAAGTTATGCATGGGTGCATGAATGACATGTGTTATGCTATGATTATTATGATTGTATCGTATGATGCATTGAGTGGTTTATTGGGTCCTTTACCTGTTGAGTGGCTGTACTCACCCCTTTTAGGGAATAACATTTCAGACTAGATAAAATACATTTGCTGCCACTGCCACCGATAGATGGATTGGGTGGTTGGATATGACCGCGAGTAGGCGGATAGCAAAGGAAGGAACTTTTGGACGCTGACACTGATCAATGGACTTTAAATATACGACTGTTGGAAGAGATGTCGGTCATCTTTTGAAGTATAGCCGAGTATAGAAGGCTATGACATTTTGATGTACCGATGAATGATTTCCATTTGGTTTAAGTAAATAAAAGTGTGCGGCTTTTACCTATAAATGTTTAGTTGGTGTGCATCGTTTTCTGAATATAAGGAAGTGAGTTGTTGGATATTATTCCGTTATATGAATTGCGTAAGGGACCGATCTAAAAGATATAAACCCCTAGGTTGTATGGACCCGCTACAATTGAAATGGTATCAGAGTGACATTTATTAAGGTAAGTGAATGGTAATCGAACTGTGGCAACCCTAACGGATCGAGGGCCGTCGAGGGGTGCCACAGAGGAAGAGCTGGGGCACGGGCTAGGCCAAGGCCAGATCAGGCCCAACCCAATCCCTCTTAAGCATTTTTTTTCTTTTTTGTTGTTTTTTGTTTTGTTTATTTTTTTAATTTAATTAAAAGTAATTTTTAACTTTCTTTTATATACAGTTGAAAATTAGGTGTCAACAAGCCTTGACCAACTCAAGCTTGCCTAGATCAATTGAGTCTCGAGCTTGTAGACTTAGGTCATGGCTGGTTGCTAGGTTGTTGACTATCACCAAGGCACAAGATTGATGAATGATGAAGGAGAAAGGAAAAGAAAGAAAAGAAAATTAATAATTTTTTATTTAAAAAATTCAAAAATATATATTTCTAAAAAATATTTTTTAAACAAATGTTTTCTTAACCAAGGACCCAAAGACTAGGAAAATATTTGGGATAATTTTTTCCGGCTCATTCAAAGGGGAAATCATTTTTCTAAACTTAAACTTTTGTAGGAGAGCCTTTTTTCTGTTGACTTGTTTTTTCTAAGTGAAGCAAACACCAAAAAATATGAAAAATGTGAAAAATATATTCGTGAAAAATAATTTTTTGGGAAATAAATGCACTCTACAAGAATAAGTTTCAGTTGGAAGATTATAATGTAGTAAGATTCATGCATGGTAATCAAAAATCAAGCTAGGGACGAGCTATAATTATTAGGGGAAGACCCTCAACATTTTGAAAGGCTAGAGGCATTCCAATATTACAAACTTAACTCGGTTTGTCTAGTGAAACAGTAAAGAAAACTCGAAGGCAGATGGAGAAGCACAGGTACATAGAAACGATTATAGATTCTCTTGAGATAGCGTTGGCTACCATTATTGATCTTCATTGTATTTGCCAAATTATGAGGGGCATGCCGGACGAGACCCTAGCGCAACAAATATGCAATGGAGAGAAATATAATGAGTTAGCGAGAGCTATTTGAATGCTTCGAGCGTGACATGGAGAATGCGACAAACTTCGAATTTAGGTATCCCATTGAAGCTTAATTTTCGTACCTCGGAGGCTAAGGTCAAAAGTAGGGGTGCAAGTTCATGACAAAAGCTGCTTACTGTACATTCTAGCATTTCTGATCCAACGTAGGGGCATCATGTTCAGGGTGATTCTTTTCAAAAATTGGGAAAGGGATAGCTCCTTAAATTAATGTATGCTATGAGAAAATTACTGGGTTAAGTAAATGGATCCCAATAATCTGATGCTTGAACAAGTGATGTACCAACACTCAATAGAGTCAATACAACAGCAATGGTTGTATCACAATGGAAGCCTTCAATTGATATTCAATATAACTTTTATATCTCTAGTATAGAAGAGTGAATTCATTTGTTCTTCGAGTATAACTAGAATGGGAGTATATGGCAAAGTATCCTCTCGCATAGAATGGTATTTGGCATTCTTCAAGAGGATGGGATTTTGAACTTCATCTGATGATAAGAGCCACTAAGGGCAAGAAATTGGAAGCATGGCTCCTCAAGGTATCCTTCTTAGCAACCATGTATTGTATTTGGATGAAGTGTAACCATAGATGTTTACAAAATAAGTCAATTTAGAGGTATCTTCTTTTTGGCTAGGACACGTAAAATTGTAAGAGGTAAGGCTTCACCTATCTAAATTGTAGACCCTCCGTGGCAAATATTTGTTGGCAACTATGTGGAGGCTTCCTACCTCCCTATTCTCGCCTCAGTAGTTGTGTTCGTAATGCCGGGGTATGCTCTAAGCTTCTATACTACATATGATTAATGACATTTACATGTTTATATATATATATATATATATATATATAATAGTCTCAATACAACACGTCCACAACATGAGTCCACTTGCTTCCCCGTTTTCCTTTCTAAATCTTCCAAAAAACTACTACTCTCTTAGCTCCCGAAACAAGATAACATTACTAGAAGAAACCGATAAGCGATGGGCAAAAACTTACTAAAATGTCAAAGCTAGTCCTATACTCTCATTATAGACGACTTTAGATCGTCTGACTGTGGTTGGTGAGGTTTTCATGAAACTTGCCGCAAAAAACGTTGAGATGATAAGGAGATTGATAGAATTAATCTAATTAAGCACCGTGACAACTAACTAAAAAGTCACCTCAATTGATCAAAGAACTAAGAAGACACAACTGCAACAAATTTATTGTTGATATCGCAAGAGAAAGTGCAACCACAAAGAAAATGGATAATCTTTGCCTCGAGCTGTACCATTATCAAAGAATCGAACATATCGCTTTCATTTCTTCAAGTATGATCACCGAACAGCAAAGAAGGGTTTTTGAACCAAGGATAGCCCACAAGGGTTGAGGTGAGTTAGACAATCGATTTCAAGGGAGGGCTTCAATTCTTTGGGCCCTAATGATTCAATCTGCTAAATGATGGGCCTCACAATAATATTAGACAACTTGGATTTTACAAGAGAAGGGCCTGGTGAGATTTGCATTCCACAATAAAGGGTTTGTAAATCCCACCCTAGTTGATTAGCGTCCTAGAGAAAAGCCTAACAAAGATGGAGCACCTACAACATGCAAGTATAGCTTTAACAACATTGAAGCCCAACTAATTTCACAATTGAAGAAATGTGTAGTCAAGTGGGTTAGTTAATGAATTTGATTATTTTGTCTTAGACAAGAGTAGTATCGAGCCTTATAGAGGCATAATAATGTACAAATGTGCCAATTTACAATGGATTGATGTATGATTTAGCCTCAAGTAGTAACACAATCTTAGAAGAATCATAACAACTATAATGGATAACACATGTAGAGTCTTCTTTAAAATGCACATGACCCCTTTTAGCAAATAACAGGTTATTCTCTAAATACATATATTTTTGCTTATGGTTCACAAAAAATCATGGTGGAAGGCTAAGCAATCTCACCATGAGACCATCCAAGAGGAAAGATCTCGCTTACACCGCCATTCATTGGGGGTATAGTTTCATAAGCGACAAGTTATTGTTTGACAAAGGCTTAATCCTACTGGTGGATTGGTCTGATCTAGGCCCTTTCATTGGGATGCCCAGTCCCCTCGCTTTGCTCTAGACAAAGAAAGCTAGATGTCAGGGTGATGGTGGGGTAATGGAATTGCTACTGAGCATGAGAACTACGGTTGCCATGGTGGGTCTAATAGCCGGATCTTCCTGAATGCATAGTAAGCAAATATGTAGGCATCGAAGCACTTGATCTCTTGAATTTGAATCCACAATAGCTGGGTCTAGCACTTTCAAGGGCGTGCCGTCTCTCCACCGATTCCATGCCTGCATGAATAATTACAAAAAATCTTCACAAAATTGTTGCATTCATTCAATGACTCACAAGCAAGACGTCTGATTCTTGCAAAAAACCATATATGACTAAGGAATAGAACCATAAGTGTTTTTGTCGGCTGAATGACTAATTTTTTATGAAGGAATTTCAATTTTAGTTGACCAAAATTACAAAAAGTGTGTTGCCGGGGTAGCATAGCAAAACTTACATATCGAGCAAGATATTCACCCCCATCAAATTGGTCGTAGAAGCCATTCTTCTTGCCACAAATGATCTCTAGAAGCAGTATACCGAAACTATAAACATCGGATTTCACTGAGAACCATTCATGCATGGCATATTCAGGAGACATGTAACCACTGCAAAACAAAACATTAGCCAAATGTATATTGAAAATTTAGATGTAGATCAATGAGCATCCTTAAATAGATAAAAGGAGCAAGTCTAACATCCAATTACAAAGTCATCTATTCAAAATCTAAGACTTACAAAGTCCCCACAATTTTATTTGTGCTAGCCTGTGTTTGATCAACTCCAAAAATCCTTGCCATGCCAATATCTAAAATCTCTGGGTTCATTTCACTGTCTAACAAGATATTGCCACATTTTAGATCACGATGGATGATCTGGAGATGAGATTCTTCATGTAGACAGAGCATTCCTCGAGCGATCCCATAAACTATTTTATAACGTAATGGCCAATTCAATTGATCGCTTTTTTGAGGATCTGCATTGTTGCACCAAAACTCATTATGTGCTAGCATGTGGCACCAATTCAAAAACTCAAGGCGGATATATTTTCTCTTACCGATCAAAGGTAGCTTAACAAAAGACTATAAATAGTTGAAAGGATAGAATATCTCTTAATTTTAAGTTTTCCACAGCTAGTGAAGGTTGGAACATTTCATTTCAAGCAAAGTACATAAGATAGTTAAAATACAACATACCAAATACGAAGTAATCAAGGCTTTTATTCGGCACAAACTCGTAGACGAGTAGCTTTTCGTCTCCCTCCAAGCAAAATCCGAGTAGTCGTACAAGGTTTTTGTGTTGAAGCTTTGCAACTAATAGAACTTCATTTTTGAATTCTTCATCACCTTGTCTTGAACTTTGAGATAGCCTCTTCACCGCGATTTGTTGTCCATTAGGAAGTTTACCCTATATTGTTTTGAATTTATCATTTAATTCCTTATCGCAACTTCTTAAAAAACTAACAAATAAAATCTTTACACGTTTCCTTTTCTCTTCGGCACCATTATGTTTAATTCATATGTAAAGCATTCTTGATTGTTTACCACTAATATGTAATACGTACCTGGAAAACTTCACCAAATCCACCTTCACCCAACTTGTTTTCAGGAGGGAAATCATTTGTCGTAGATTGTATTGTAGCCAAGTCAAATTGCAAGGACTCCACGGTGGTAAGTTCATTTTCATCTGCATTACCAAAAAATGCAGTACTTGGGAACATTATCACAATTAAGAGTATTGGATTAGACTAGCATTGATGTCTCATTACCCTAGTGAAATCTTTCCCCTATTGGTTAGTCATGTAGAAAAAAATTAAATTATCATCAATACTTAAGGTAATGCTAGGTTTGCTAAGTGCAGTGTAGATGCTACCTATGCTTTGAGGGAATTGCTAAATGTTAGAAATTTTTTGAGGGCTCGTTATGTGGTTGGTCATGTGGAATCTATATCCCTCTGGCATGACTCATGGCATCCTAATGGGATCTTGCTAGATGTATTTCCAAGGAGAGTAGTTTATGATTCTACTGTTCTTTGAATTGCAAAAGCAGCTTATATTATTTGTGCTCTGAATGGAGAAGGCCCACTTCGAGGTCTGAAGACTTGATATCCATCTAGGCAGTTGTTTGTGTAATTTGTCCAAAGTCTTCTTTACAAGACTAAGGTACCTACACTGCTGCTTCTTGTGACATTCTTACCTCTTCTTCAGCTTGGGAGATTGTGTGGAAAAGAGGCACAAGAGTTGAATTGTATCAGCTAATTTGATTTTCATCTAATTTGTTGAGGTTAAGATTCATATTTTGGTTGGCAATACAAGATAAGCTACCTATATTTCAAGGAATTGACATATAGTCTTCTAATCAAGGCCAATCTCTCTGTTTTTTGTGCCATGAAAGCGCTGAGATAAGATCCCATTTGTTCTTTGGATGCTGCTTCTCTAAGCAAGTCTGGTAGAGTGCCCTTCAACTTTGTTTTCCTAATGCAGCGGGCTATGAAAGGGAGAGATTTTCATTGGTATTTGGTGAAATTTTTGTGGAATTGCTGCATGTATTTCATCTAGAAGGCCAAGAAATGAGCTGTTACATGCCCAAAGTATTCATCTTATTGGTGGCATTATGATTGCTTTTTAAGTCAAGTATAGTTTTGAAGGTTGAAAGAGCATGAAGAATCAGATTTTTGTCCTTGATCTTTTCTATTATATATGCTACATATATATCAAACATACTCTTAATTTGTATGATTAGTATATCTGATTCCTTAAGATCAATGAAGAAATTTAATAATTTTCTCATTTATATGACATAGATAGTTTGCAGAAAAAATAAAGGCAAATAGTTGATTTACCGCCTTTTACTTTGAAAACTTCATGCACCCTCTTTCCCTTTCTCCGAAGCATCCAACAAGTGAGAAAGAGAATTATCACAAAACCTCCAACAGAAATGGTAGTGGTGATGGTAATCACGGTAGATTTGTTGCTTTTTCCTGCACACACATACCATTACATACATGAGACCATCGCCAAATTAATTTTAAAACATTTTAGATGAAAACATGTTTAATATTTGTACATTCTAACACTTCATTTCACTAGGTTGGAATTAGACCTAAGACTAGCGCATGAAGATTGGCAATTTACCAGGCAAGAAGGTGCCTTAAAATACGGGTCAAAAGACAAACATAATGAGTACGCGTAAAGAGCAAATATTTAGAAGAAATTAAGCTGTAATCCATAACTGTCCATCTCTCAAAATTCCATTATTTTCCTTATTTCCTTGTGGGGATAAATTCAATCCTAACAATGCACTCGCCTTCATAATCCTTTGCACAAAAAACTGAAGTAAGAAGGCCTTATATTCAAAATAAGAATTTAGCTGGATACTAAAAGTCGATCTCAATAAGGTAAGGCCTAAGTATAGCAAGGGGATTCAATAGTTGCATTTGCTAAGTTCTTGTTTTGAACATAACATTTTCATGATATCAGATAATGTGATCATAAATCTTTACATAAAATTTCAATATAATTTTTCTAATCAATTATTGCCCGAAATCACTAGTATGGTAGTTCGTGTAATACATAGTTTAGAGTAAAATTATTCATATTAGTGTGCCATATAAAATGGCTCAACATGACTGATCATCATGTTAGTAATTGATCGGAAATATTATATTGGTAAAATTGACATATTTAGATCTGATTTGACATCTAGTATTAATTCGGTAATTATCCTTCCCATCTGAGTGCACCATTTGTTTGTAGGAGATTAACCATTAATTGATTAAAAGCGACATTTAACCAATTGTTATTTAAAGTCTAATCTCGTGAGTGGATGTAGAACTGCTCAAAAAGGTAAAATGAACTTCCGTAAAATTCAGAAAACAGAAAAAAGGAAAAAAGGACACGAAAAATTTACATCACCAATCAAATCGAGAGGACAGAGAGAGAGAACGAGACTCAGGAAAGCCCCTAGAATCCATCCCAAAACTTGATATGTTGAACCATTGACAGCACTTCACATTTTATTTTTGTTAAAAAAAGTTGAATCTAAGAATTTAAACTATTGAGTAGGATAACCAGTTTACCAAAAAATTAAATAGATCAGATATTTATTGTATAGAGGAAGAAAAATAATAAAATCAAACACTTACTTTTTGCTCTGGTCTCGGGAGCTGGAGGACGCAGAAGCTGGGATGGCGGAGGCACCGGGGCCGCCATGGCCGAGACATTATAAAACGGGAACAGCTCGAACCTGACGCCGCAGACCAGAGTGAAACTCCTCCCACCTTGCTTATCCAGGGGGAGGTTCGAGATCATATCCCGAAGGCACCGGTAGCAGTCCAACGGCGTCAAGTCCGGCGTGCACTGCGCGAGGGTGTACAGCTTCTGCAGGCTCGTCAAATTCGCCTCCTCGACCGCGAATTTCTTCCCCGACCCGCTGTCGCGAGCCCTTGTGCTGATTTTATCCACGGTCTGTCCCAGGACTTGTACGAACCGGGTCGGATCAGTGACGTTCGTAGTGTTGTTCATCGAGTAAGCAGGCTTCGTTGCCAAGGCCGAGAAGAAAGACCTGTTGTCGTACCTCAACATGCACTCGTCGTACCAGATCGTGGCGACTCGCTGGAGGCCGCATCTTCGGAGGACATCACGCTTTCCAGTGGCCACACAGTCGCTGCACGTGGAGATGCTGACATCGCCGCGGCAGAGAAAGAGCCCATGGGCTTGGTCGGGACGGTCCTGGCCAGCGGTGGCGGTGGCAAAGCCGTTGGTGTCGGTCGTGGCGTTGGAGGAGAGGGAAGAGAGGACGGTGTTGAGATTGGACTCGTAGGTGGAGTTGGGAGTGAAGAAACTAATGCGTGCGCAAAAATGCTTTAGATAAGTGGGGGCAGCTTCAGCACTGAAATTCTGGACGAAGATGAAGAAGAAGAAAGAGGAGAAGGAGAGGGAGAGGAAGATGGTGAAGCAAGAACTCATGATTTGCCAGGCTGATGAATTGATTGGGCTTGCGCACGAGTACGGGCAGAAGATTATAGGAAGAAGAAGAGCATGTGGAGAATCAATTTGATGAACAACAATATCTTGGGATAAGTAATTGCAGCATGAACAGTACCAGGTCCAGAAAACCGTTATTTTCATGCGTTAGAATTCAGGGCAACAAAATAGAGAGTAAAGGCAATGAAATAAAGAGTAAAAGTGAGAAAGAAAAATCAAGACACGGGATTTATTTTGATTCATTTTTAAAGTAGCGCTAAATCTAGTAAAAGATTTCACTATAGTTAATATCCACACATCTCTATTACGACTCTCAATTATAAGAGAAATATTATATATACTTAGTACTTATTTACAGACTTAAACCCAAGCAATCAATAAAATATGAGCCACAAATTCTGAAAAGTCTTTGGCGTGGGCACCCTACTACCCCTGCCAAGGTGGCCCCCTAGATCCCTGTCCGTGCACGATAGAGCAAGACCCCCATATCTTCTTATCAATGAGAAGTATCAACCACACCACACCATCATGCTCTTAAATTAATATAAGGGGCACCATTGCAAATCACAAATTTTCCTCTCTTTATCCCTTTTCCAGTCCATTTCTTCCACGTTTTCAAAGCCCACTAGAGATTAAAAAAGGGAAGCAAAAGCCCGGCCTTACTTCCATCAGCTTTCTTTTATGCAAGTCCAGCGAGAGGGACAAGGGAGACGCGGTGACCAAGCCTGAAGAAGAAAGCGTCGATGAACAGCCTCTGTGAGGGTGCCCATGAACGAAATCGCGAGTGACGAGAGCTAATCCAGTCACCTTCTAGAATTGATGGCTTGGCGTGAGGGATAAGGACGCCCAGCAGCAAGATTCCAATGGGGAAGAGCGTGCTGGACGTTCATTGAGAGGGGCGAGGAAGGCATGACAACGGCAGGCTAATTTTCACGAGGGACGAGAGAACCAGAAAGAGTAGGAAGGAGAGCAATCTTTGGCCACTGAGGAAGAGGAAGAGCGGCAGAAAGTTTCACTGAAGAAGAAAAGAGAAGAAGAACCAGAGAAGGGTGGAGGAAGAGAAGACGCTCCATGCTCGTGGTCACTGGTTTTGGAGGAGAAGAGAAGCTTGAAGGGAGCGAAGGAGGGAGAGAGAAAAACAGTGGGAGAGAACTGGTAAGAGATTCATCAACAACATGGCCCAAACTTCTAGTATCATAAAAGGCAGTATACCATGTTGCAATTGGATCCTCGCACTATGCAATATCGGTAAGGTGAATAGGTCTGTTTCAACAAAGCTTTATATAATAGATGGACCATAGCCCACTCATTTTCTCTTTTCTCGTGAAATAGTGTCTAATCCCATAAGTCATATAAGATGCGAGCTAAAGCCAGAATGGGTAGCACAAGCAAAATATTACTTGCGCTCGGTGATAAGTAAGGCAAATCTCTTTCGTGCTTTTAACTCACGTATCGCTCTAACTAATTTTTAAAAACACAGAATTTTCCTTACGACACTATCATGTACTCACAATAATCTCGTCCTACACAGATTTCATTCAATAATTTTCCACATCGAATGACAAAAGTCGCATCCTATGTTTCCTTGCAATAATTTGTGACATGTAACGACATTCTTGTTTTGTCCATGTCACGAGGCCTTGGTGGTACTCGGATCTATACGCAACGATAACAGCCATCTGCTACTAACAAACTTTCTTACAACTTAAGCAATCTTCACTTTATTGAAGGGAAATTAAGAAGCTACTCAGACTATTACAAGTTTTCAATAATAAATTTATTGTGATCTTTTAGAATTATAAAACAATTCATAGTTAAGCCATGTCACGGAAAGACGAATAGCTAACCGAGCTTCCCATTCATCTTCATTTTATGCAGAAACAACACAGCTTTTGCTCCTCCTGTTTTATTTAGGCCACTCGAAGTTAGCAATCTACATTTGAATTTCATGCCTTCATAATCAAATGACCATCTAGGCATATTTGGGCCAAGATTATGTCATATGAGTAATTGTTTGGGCTTAGAGTCCGGTTTTTAGCCAAAAGGTGAAAAAAGAAACTAATTTATATAATGTTCTATTAGGGGGAAAAAACCAAAAAAGCTATAAACCTATTACATTTGTGTCAATTCAGTCCTAAACCTTTCATTAGATCAATTTAATCATAAACATTTTAACATTAGTACCAATTAAGTCCATCTGGCCAATTTTAGCAGGTTAGGTTTGACGTGGATGTCGATCGGTGATCGAACGCTCACATGGCAATTTTTAAATGTTTTTTAATTTTTTTTAATTTTGTTATTAATTTTTTTCTTTTCTTTTTCCTTTTCTTTTTCCTTTTCTTTTCCTTCTTCTTGTTCCTCCTTAGACTTTCCTCATAGTGGAGTTGAGGGCCATGAAGCCTTTGCTAGCCATCAACGAGGATCACGACCCTTGACTAGCCTCATCCAACACTGTGGGTAGGGTGGCTTCGCCCAGATCTCACTTTTGGCCTTAGACGAGGCTAAGTAAGGGCCACAACCCTCGCCGGGCACTGTGAGGAAAGTCCAAGGAGGAAAAAGAAGGAAAAAAAAAGGAAAAAAAATTCAAAAAAAATCATTGAAAAATTGCCATATTAGCGTTCGGCTACCGGTTGGCGTCTACATCAGCACTGCCTAGCCAAAATTGGCTAGATTAATTGAATTGATGACAATATCAAAAGGTTTAGGATTAAGTTGGTCCAATTGAAACGTTCATGACTGAATTAGTACAAATGCAATAGGTTTATGACTTTTTTTGCACTTTTCCCTTCTATTAGGCTCCGTTTGTCTTATGAAAAGTGAATGATTCAAAAAATATTGTATTGAAAATGATTGCCGATATTGTTTGAAATAAATGAAAAATGTTTTCATTGCCAAAATATTTTCGTAGATTGTGAAAGCATTTTTTGTTCATCCATTTTTGTAATCAATACAAGCGATCATTTTTAGGAAAATATTTTCTAAATTATTTATTTTCCACAAAACAAATGGAGCCTTAGTAATAACGTATTTTTGTTTATTTGAAAAAAAAATTGATAATTTTAATAGCGGGGCAGTCGTAACAGTAACACCATTCATGTAGGTTGTAGAAATTTTCCTACCTTAGGATAGTTAAAGCCAGTACGTTGATTAATCAGTGCTTCCATTCAAAGCTCATAATATTTCTCCTTCCGAGATCTCCTATCATCATCCTTATGAGATCTCCTATCTTGTCGGAAAACCTCTGCCAACTCTGAGTTAGGCTTTGTTAGTTGCTAACGCCAAGTCAATTCCTATACCGCTACCTATGCCATGCTTGGTCCCTTGGCATATTGAAGGTTCTGTAGCACATCGTCATGAGCACTGGGCTAAGCGGCAATTGAGCAGCTCAAGGGACTGCTGGCTTAACGATGAAAGCACAAAGTTGAGAAATGTAAGTCATACATAGGATCTCCAGTAAACAGACGTTGCTCATTTTTCACTAATGGTATCCACGGAAGGCCAATTATATCAAGGCCTGCAAAGCTATCACATAAAAAATTATTTGTATCATCGGGGGTATGATTCCGTAATTGTCACCCCATTGACCGATTGCCGTGTTGATCTACTAATGGATTGATCTGTGCTTTGAGGGAAGAAGGCCGGACGTTGAGGTTGCGGCATAGTGACGGGCTGGCTGCTGAGCATGTGAAGCACTGTCGCCATGGTGGGTCTATCAACCATATCTTCCTGAACACAAAGTAAGCTGATGTGCAGGCACCTCAGTACTTCATCTCTTGAATGCAAGTCTAGGATGGCCGGATCCAGAATTTCCAATGGTGTGCCGTCTCTCCAGTTTCTCCATGCCTGTTTACAATCCATTGGAAAGAAAACACCCTTGGTAAATTGTAGCATTAATTCGATGGAGCATATAATTAGTATTACACGAGTTTTGTTAACCATATTCGCAATGCTGAAGTCATGTTAGTTTGGAGGGGGCAAAGTGTACATGTACTTCCTGTACCAAAGTTCAGCTTGACTCAGTCGAAATATCAAAGAGTGCAGTATGACATTTGCATCGGTAATCTAGTTAGTGACAATAGTATAGGCAATTTACATAGCTAGCCAGATCTTTGCCCCCATCTGATTGGCAGAAATGATCATTCTTCTTTCCAGTGATGATCTCTAGAAGTAGGACGCCGAAACTATAGACATCAGATTTAACAGAGAATTTCCCATTCCTTACATACTCCGGAGGCATATAACCCCTGCAAATGAAAAGCCACATTGATTGCAACACCTATGTGCCTAAAATAGAGGATACAAAAATTTAATCTAAGTGTGCTCTAACAAGAGCACATCTCTTGACATGACCAAATGATCAGCCAATGTAATGAGAATTTGAAACTTACAGAGTCCCTGCAATTTTATTAGTGCTTGCATGAGTTTGATCAACTCCAAAGATCCTAGCCGTGCTAAAATCTGAAATCTTCGGGTTCCAGTCATTATCTAACAAGATATTGCTTGCTTTCAGGTCACGATGAATAATCCGAAGTCGGGAATCTTCATGTAGATAGTGCATTCCTCGAGCTATTCCACATGCTATCCTATAACGCTTTAACCAATCCAATTGCATATTTTTCTTAGTATCTGCACAATTAGAGTTGTGTTGTAATTCAGTAATTGATCTAGCTTGCTAAGATTGGATACCTATTTTCAACTAAAATTCCATCGGATAATGAGTAAGAGGATGACATATTAGAGAAGACACTTGCATACTCAACTTAAACTTACCGTACAAAAAGTAATCTAGACTTTTTTTTTTTTTTGGTAAGAAAAGTAATCTAGACTTTTGTGAGGCACAAATTCAAAAACAAGTAGCTTTTCTTCTCCCTCCAAACAATATCCAATTAGCCGCACGAGGTTTCGATGTTGAAGCTTTGCTACCAATGTAATTTCATTCTTAAATTCTTCAGCACCTTGTCTTGAGCTCCGAGATAACCTCTTCACTGCTATATCTTGCCCATTAGGAAGCCTCCCCTGAAATGATTGTTTAAGTTGTTTCCAAATCTTTTCTTTTGACGATAGTCTTTTAACTAAACACGAGCAGTTCCTGATATATCAAAACTAATAATACCTGAAAAACTTCACCGAATCCACCTTCACCCAACTTGTTCTGACGAGAGAAATTGTTTGTGGCAGCTTGTATTGTAGCTAAATCATATTGCGAGGGTTCCTCGTTTGTAATTTTATTCATGCCTACATGACGAAACAACACAAGACTAGTCATTTCAATGAAGACACATAACTTTTCCAAGCCGCGGACACAATGTTTTCAACAAGAACTTCGTCAACTACCGGCTTCTTCTTGGACGAGCTCATGGGTCGGGGTCCCTTTCCTCCGAACGAAACAAGAAGCAAGAGAGAGAAACACTACAAGTACGCCAACGGGAACTGCAATGGCAGTGATTATCAATGTCGATTTATTGCTTCTTCCTGCATGTGGAGGATCATACTTTCAGTTGTGGTGATAGCTTTCGTATGTTTTGCAGATATTTTCCAAGGGAGAGAAGGGTTTCTTTGGTTCTGAATAAAGATACACTGATTTATATCCGTCTAAGTCCAATATGAATGCATCAAATACACTGATTTATATCCTTCATCAAATGGATGGTAATCAAAGACAATTTGATTTATTGCTAAGTAAAATTGGTTTACAACGTAGAAACGACTTGCGAGTTTTATTATAACTGGACTTGTAAACAGTTTAGTTTGACGGAATAAATTCAAGTAGTATATATTTACAGAAAAAACTCACAACATTTATTTAGTAAATATTATAATATAAGTATCTAATTAAGTAGATCACATGTAAGTATCAAATATGAGTACAAAAAATTACTTTGTAAATTACTTTACTACTGAGGTCTAATTTGCCGTCCGTTCTATTTAAAATGAGTTCAAAAACCACTTTAAAAAGGGCAAGGAGTCAAAAGTGGAATACCGACCAAAAAAAAAAAAAGTCAAAATTGGAATCCCCTTGCCAGTCCCTCGTGGTCCCCTCATGCTCGTGTTTATCGGAAAACGCATGCATCCACTCATTCCTCACTTAACTTTAATGTGGCATTTTCTTTGGAAAAATATTAATATATAGTCCGTCAACACCGTAAATAGATTTACACGTTGAATGGCTATGATTACATTCATCGAGATTTGTACTATCGCGGAACCTCAGCTGCGGTACACATTCCAATGATCAAACACCAGTTGTATAAGAAATTTGGCTCATTCCCAAGAAAAAAACATATATTTAATTTCTAATATTGCTGTTCGACAAAAAATAAAATTCTAATATTGCTGGACAAAACGGGAAATAATAATAAAAAAGCGAAAGAAAACAAAACAAGGTACCTTTAGGTTCAGTCACCTGGACAGGAGCAGAAAGATCCCGGACCGGTGGTGGCGCTGCCACCGTCACCACAGTCACCGAGTCGAGGTTGTAAAAGGAGTACATCTCAAACCTCACGTTGCAGCTCGGAGTCAATACGTTTCCTCCTGGCGTTTCCGGAGGGAGACGTGCTATCGCCGACCGAAGGCATGTGCCGCAGTCCGATGCGGTCAAGTCGGGCGTGCACTCCGCGAACGTGTACAGCCGTTGCGAGCCCACGAGCTCAGCGTTTGCAGCAGTCATTTTCTTCCCCGGTCCACTGCTCGGGGCCGTCCGCAGTACATCGTCCATGGTTTCATTCAGGAGTTGAAAGAACCGAGATGGGTCCTCTGTGACGTTCCAACCGTTCTCCTGCCTCGCGAAAGGGAATGGTTGCATGACCGAGTAAATGGGCTGATCCGAGTACCTCAGCATGCATATGTCGTACCAGATGATGGAGATCCTTTTGCCGGGGCATCGCTGGCCAATTTCTTGGGCTGCGGTGGCTGCGCAGTTGCTGCATGTCGAGGCGTCGATGTCGCCACGGCAGAGGAAGATCCCGTAGGTCTGGTCTGGTGGGTATTCGCCAACGGTGGCATTGGAGAATCCGCCACTGCTGCTGCCGCTGTTGCCGGCGGAATCGGCGGCAGAGGAAAGTGATGAGAGGAGTTCGCTGAGGTTATTTTGGTAGGTGGAATTAGGAAGGAAGGTTTTGGTGTCGTTGCAATAATTGTCGATTAAAACAGGTGCCGCTTCACTGGTGTGAGAGATGCTAATGAGCAAATTGATGGAGAAGAGGAGAGGGAGGAAGATGGTGAAGGTAGAGCTCATGGTATGATGGACATATTACACTTGGCTTTCGTCGGTTCTTCTTTTGAGTCATTATAAGCTTTGTAAAAGTCCACTTTTGGTCCTCAAATTTGTGTTTTTTTTCTGTCCCTGAGATTTGTCGAATCGAATTCAGAATCTTGCATTATTTTTCTATTCAAGCACCTCCTCTCCACTCCTCAAGGTCAAAGGAATATATTGGACAGTCTTTTGGCCGTATTACTCCGAAAGTTCACGTGGCCAAAAATTTTTTTGGCCGAATATGACTGGTGCTTTTCGCACGCAAGCTCGTCTCAGCGACCCACGAGCTGGTAAAGTTGATATCACACGTCAACTTTTACGGGATCATCGCAAAATAAATATTTGGTCGAGTACACGGAATGGTTATCGACAGCTGAATTTTTAATCAACATTTCAATATCCATTTATTTTTAAAATATATATATATATATATATATATATATAAAAAGGGGGTAAAAAAATATGAAAAAAAAAATGATGAAATCATGTGGGCTAGCCACTTAGTAAAGTTTTCAACCTTCTAAGCCCCCTCCCCTCCACCCATTAGTCTAACCAATTTCTTTTAATTCCTTTGGCCCATCTCCTTATCAGGAAAATTATCCAAAAAATCATCAATTTATAGCATTTTTACTAATTCAGTTATAAAATATTCGATTTTGTCAATTGAATCATAAATCTTTTCACATTTTGTCAATTGAGTCCAGTCAATTTTGACTATAAATTCTAACGTGACAATTTTAAAATAATATTTGATGATATTTTAATATTTTTTTTTGAATTTTTATGCTTTTTCTTCTTCTTCTTTTTAATTTTTTTACTTTCTTTTTTAAGGTTTGAAGAGAAGGCCGATTAGGGTCGCTGGCCAACCCTCGCTAGCCTTAGGCGAGGGCGCATCGAAGGCTACAATGCCCTCGTTAAATTTGGCTAGGTGAGGGTGGGGACCTCGCGCTAGGCGAGGGCAGCGACCTCGCTTGGAGCCCTTGCCTAGCTAGATTTGGTGAAGGCGTCGCAGCCCTCAACTTTGGCTGGCGAGGGTTAGCTGGCCACCCTTGCAGGCCTTCTCTCCAAACCCTTAAAAAAAGTAAAAAACATAAAAACATTCAAAAATTTAATAAATATTATTAAAATTTCAACGTCAGTCATTTCTGGCCAAAATTAATCGGATGGACTCAATTAGCAAAATGTATAAAAGTTTAGAATTGAATTGATAAAAATATAATAAGTTTATGATTTTTTGGAAAATTTTATCTCTCCTTATCCCTTTTCCAGCCCACTTCTTCTACGTTTTCAAAGCCCACTCAAGATTAAAAAAAAGGGAAGCAAAAGCCCAGCCTTACTTCCATCAGCCTTCTTTTATGCAAGTCCAGCTAGAGGGACAAGGGAGACGTGCGGTGACCAAGCCTGAAGAAGAAAGCGCCGGTGAACAGCCTTTGTGAGGGTGCCCGTGAATGAAACCGCGAGTGACGAGAGCTAATCCAGGCACCTTCTAGAATTGCTGGCCTGGCGCGAGGGATAAGGACGCCCAACAGCAAGATTCCGATGGGGAAGAGCGTGCTGGACGTTCATTGAGAGGGGCGAGGAAGGCATGACAATGGCGGGCTAATTTTCGCGAGGGACAAGAGAACCAGAAAGAGTAGGAAGGAGAGCAAACTCTGGCAACTGTGGAAGAGGAAGAGCGGCAGAGAGCTTCATTGAAGAAGAAAGGAGAAGAAGAACCAGAGAAGGGTGGAGGAAGAGAAGACGCTCCATGCTCGTGCTCACTGGTTTTGGAGGAGAAGAGAAGCTTGAAGGGAGCGAAGGAGGGAGAGAGAAAAACGGTGAGAGAACTGGTAAGAGATTCATCAACAACATGGCTCAAACTTAAAATATCGTAAAAGGCAGTATACTATGTTGCAATTAAATCCTTGCACTATGCAATATCGGTAAGGTGAATAGGTCTGTTTCAACAAAGTTCTATAAAATAGATGGACCACAGCCCACTCCTTCTCTTTTCTCGTGAAATAGTGTCTAATCCCATAAGTCATATAAGATGCGAGCTAAAGCCAGAATGGGTAGCTCAAGCAAGATATTACTTGCACTCAGTGATAAGTAAGGCAAATTTCTTTCGGGCTTTTAACTCATGCATCGCTCTAACTAATTTTTAAAAACACAGAATTTTCCTTGTGACACTATCATGTACTCACAATAATCTCGTCCTACACAGATTTCATCCAATAATTTTCCACATCGAATGACAAAAGTCGCATCCTATGTTTCCTTGCAATAATTTGTGACATGCAACGACATTCTTGTTTTGTCCATACGAGGCCTTGGTGGTCCTCGGATCTATACGCAACGATAACAGCCATTTGCTACTAACAAACTTTCTTACAACTTAAGCAATCTTCACTTTATTGAAGGGAAATTAAGAAGCTACTCAAACTATTACAAGTTTTCGATAATAAATTTATTGTTATCTTTTAGAATTATAAAACAATTCATAGTTAAGCCATGTCACGGAAAGACGAATAGCTAACCGAGCTTCCCATTCATCTTTATTTTATGCGGAAACAACACAGCTTTTGCTCCTCCTGTTTTATTTAGGCCACTCGAAAGTTCACGTGGCCAAATATTTTTTTGGCCGAATATGACTGGTGCTTTTCGCACGCAAGCTCGTCTCAGCGACCCATGAGCTGGTAAAGTTGATATCACACGTCAACTTTTACGGGATCATCGCAAAATAAATATTTGGTCGAGTACACGGAATGGTTATCGACGGCTGAATTTTTAATCAACATTTCAATATCCATTTATTTTGCAAAAATATATATATATATATATATATATAAAGGGGGTAAAAAAAAGAAAAAAGAAAAAAATGATGAAATCATGTGGGCTAGCCACTTAGTAAAGTTTTCAACCTTCTAAGCCCCCTCCACCCATTAGTCTAACCCATTTCTTTTAATTCCCTTGGCCCATCCCCTTACCAGGAAAATTATCCAAAAAATCATCAACTTATTGTATTTTTACTAATTCAATTATAAACCATTCGATTTTATCAATTGAATCATAAATCTTTTCACGTTTTGTCAATTGAGTCCATTCGGTCAATTTTGACTATAAATTCTAAAATGACAATTTTAAAATAATATTTGATGATATTTTAATTTTTTTTTTGAATTTTTATGCTTTTTCTTATTTTTTTTTTTTTTTACTTTTTTTTTCTAAGGTTTGAAGAGAAGGTCGATTAGGGTCGCTGGCCAACCCTCGCTAGCCTTAGGCGAGGGTGCATCGAAGGCCACAATGCCCTCGTTAAATTTGGCTAGGTGAGGGCGGTGACCTCGCGTTAGGCGAGGGCAGTGACCTCGCTTGGAGCCCTTGCCTAGCCAGATTTGGTGAAGGCGTCGCAGCCCTTAACTTTGGCTGGCGAGGGTTAGCTGGCCACCCTTGCAGGCCTTCTCTCCAAACCCTTAAAAAAAGTAAAAAACATAAAAATATTCAAAAGTTTAATAAAAATTATTAAAATTTCAACGTCAGTAATTTCCGGCCAAAATTAATCGAATGGAATCAATTAGCAAAATGTATAAAAGTTTAGAATTGAATTGATAAAAATATAATAAGTTTATGATTTTTTGGAAAATTTTATCTGTCCTTATCCCTTTTCCAGCCCACTTCTTCTTCGTTTTCAAAGCCCACTCAAGATTAAAAAAAGGGAAGCAAAAGCCAGCCTTACTTCCATCAGCCTTCTTTTATGCAAGTCCAGCTAGGGGTGAGCAGCGGTTTAGGGTCGACCCTGGACCGACCTTGGACCGGCCCAACCCTGCCAGTCCAGGTCCGGTTCCCAAGGGGACTGGGTCGGTCCTTGGTCCTGAAATTCCAGGACCAACACTGTGCGGGTTGGTCCTCGGTCTTGAGAGTTTTGGGTCGGTCCAACCCTGGACCAACCTTGTATATTATATTATATTATTTATAATTCTTTTATATATTCAAACCTAAATAAAATTTATGTTATGTTATATTATATATAATTCTTTTATATATTCAAACCTAAGTAAAATGATGTTAAAGTTGTTGACTCCTCATGCTCACAGTCATGGACAGACAGCATCCAATTCCAAAAGGCGTGAAGTTTACGCCGTAAAAGTCTTCATAGCCTCCTCCTCCACAGTCTAGACTCCAGAGTACATTCTTCACTGTGAGGACCAAGGACTCCTCATAGTCATGGACTCGCGACGTCCAAAATGGCGCGAAGTTTATGCCGTAAATCTCCTCATGGCTTTCTTCCCTAAAGTACGTTCTCTTCCATTTTGTCTTCTTTGTTCTTCAATTTGCCAAAATCAAAAGTAGCAACATCCCGCTCACCTCTGGTTGCCCGCGCCGCTCACCTTTGACTGTGCGTGCTGCTCGCCACTCACCACTCGCCCTTTGTTGTCGTCGTTGGCCTCGCTAAACGATCGCCACTCACCACTCGACGCTAGTCTCGCTCAACGCTCGCTGCTTGCTGCTAGCCTCACTAAACGCTTGCCGCTAGCCACTTGACGCTCACCTCACTCGACACTCGACGCTTGCGCTCGCCACTCGCGCCGATCGCCTCACTTATCGCCGAGTAAATCAAAAGGAAACAAGAAGAAGCGCTAATTAGAAACCCTAATGCTCAACTTGCCCTTGCTTTCCAAACACAACTTGACTAGTGATATCTACTTTGTGATTCATTTGAGATCTTGTATTGGTATTTATAATTTAGTTGCACAATGCCACATTGTTGATGGATGTGTAATTTGAATTTGTAGGTTTACTTTTTTAGGGAGTATAAAAAACAAGACGAAATAAATTATCAATCGGTCCCAGGTTGACCCTGGAACCGGACCGAACCCATTGGATCGGTTCGGTCCTTGGTCCCAGGCTCAGTAGGGTCGGTCCTCGGTCCTAAAAATTGAGGACCAACATTATACGGGTTGGTCCTAGGGTTAGGGGGTGGCCCGGACCAACCCGGACCATGCTCACCCCTAAGTCCAGCTAGAGGGACAAGGGAGATGCACGGTGACCAAGCCTGAAGAAGAAAGCGCCGGTGAACAGCCTCTGTGAGGGTGCCCGTGAATGAAACCGCGAGTGGCGAGAGCTAATCCAGACACCTTCTAGAATTGCTGGCCTGGCGCGAGGGATAAGGACGCCCAACAGCAAGATTCCGATGGGGAAGAGCGTGCTGGACGTTCATTGAGAGGGGCGAGGAGGCATGACAACGGCAGGCTAATTTTCGCGAGGGATGAGAGAACCAGAAAGAGTAGGAAGGAGAGCAAACTTTGGCCACTGAGGAAGAGGAAGAGCGGCAAAAAGTTTCACTGAAGAAGAAAAGAGAAGAAGAACCAGAGAAGGGTGGAGGAAGAGAAGACGCTCCATGCTCGTGCTTACTGGTTTTGGAGGAGAAGAGAAGCTTGAAGGGAGCGAAGGGGGGAGAGAGAAAAACAGTGGGAGAGAACCGGTAAGAGATTCATCAACAACATGGCCCAAACTTCTAATATCATAAAAGGCAGTATACCATGTTGCAATTGGATCCTCGCACTATGCAATATCGGTAAGGTGAATAGGTCTGTTTCAACAAAGCTTTATAAAATAGATGGACCACAGCCCACTCATTTTCTCTTTTCTCGTGAAATAGTGTCTAATCCCATAAGTCATATAAGATGCGAGCTAAAGCCATAATGGATAGCACAAGCAAAATATTACTTGCGCTCGGTGATAAGTAAGGCGAATCTCTTTCGTGCTTTTAACTCACGTATCGCTCTAACTAATTTTTAAAAACACAGAATTTTCCTTGTGACACTATCATGTACTCACAATAATCTCGTCCTACACAGATTTCATCCAATAATTTTCCACATCGAATGACAAAAGTCGCATCCTATGTTTCCTTGCAATAATTTGTGACATGTAACGACATTCTTGTTTTGTCCATGCGAGGCCTTGGTGGTACTCGGATCTATACGCAACGATAACAGCCATTTGCTACTAACAAACTTTCTTACAACTTAAGCAATCTTCACTTTATTGAAGGGAAATTAAGAAGCTACTCAAACTATTACAAGTTTTCGATAATAAATTTATTGTGATCTTTTAGAATTATAAAACAATTCATAGTTAAGCCATGTCACGGAAAGACGAATAGCTAACCGAGCTTCCCATTCATCTTTATTTTATGCGGAAACAACACAGCTTTTGCTCCTCCTGTTTTATTTAGGCCACTCGAAGTTAGCAATCCACATTTGAATTTCATGCCTTCATAATCAAATGACCATCTAGGCATATTTGGGCCAAGATTATGTCATATAAGTAATTGTTTGGGCTTAGAGTCTGGTTTTTAGCCAAAAGGTGAAAAAAGAAACTAATTTATATAATGTTCTATTAGGGGGAAAAAACCAAAAAAATTATAAACCTATTGCAATTGTGTTAATTCAGTCATAAACCTTTCATTAGATCAATTTAATCATAAACATTTTCACATTAGTATAAATTAAGTCCATTTGACCAATTTTAGCTGGTTAGGTCTGACGTGGATGTTGATCGATGATCGAACGCTGACATGGCAATTTTAAAATGTTTTTATTTATTTTTTTCAATTTTTTATTAATTTTTTTCTTTTCTTTTTCCTTTTCTTTTCCTTCTTCTTCTTCCTCCTTAGACTTTCCTCATAGTGGAGTTGAGGGCCGTGAAGCCTTTACCAGCCATCAGCGAGGATCACAACCCTTGACTAGCCTCGTCCAACACCGTGGGTAGGGTGGCTTCGCCCAGATCTCACTTTTGGCCTTAGGTGAGGCTAGGTAAGGGCCACAACCCTCGCCGGCCACTGTAAGGAAAGTCCAAGGAGGAAAAAGAAGGAAAAGAAAAGGAAAAAAAAAATCGAAAAAAAAAAAAATCATTGAAAAATTGTCATATTAGCGTTCGGCTACCGGTTGGCATCTACATCAGCACTGCCTAGCCAAAATTGGCCAGATTAATTGAATTGATGACAATATCAAAAGGTTTAGGATTAAGTTGGTCAAATTGAAAGGTTTATGACTGAATTAGTACAAATGCAATAGGTTTATGACTTTTTTTGCACTTTTCCCTTCTATTAGGCTCCGTTTGTCTTATGAAATGTGAATGATTCAAAAAATATTTTATTGAAAATGATTGCCGATATTGTTTGAAATAAATGAAAAATGTTTTCATTGCCAAAATATTTTCGTAGATTGTGAAAGCATTTTTTGTTCATCCATTTTTGTAATCAATACAAGCGATCATTTTTAGGAAAATATTTTCTAAATTATTTATTTTCCACAAAACAAATGGAGCCTTAGTAATAACGTATTTTTGTTTATTTGAAAAAAAAAATTGATAATGTGAATAGCGGGGCAGTCGTAACAGTAACGCCATTCATGTAGGTTGTAGAAATTTTGCTACCTTAGTATAGTTAAAGCTAGTGCGTTGATTAATCAGTGCTTCCATTCAAAGCTTATAATATTTCTCCTTCCGAGATCTCCTATATTGTCGGAAAACCTCTGCCAACTCTGAGTTAGGCTTTGTTAGTTGCTAACGCCAAGTCAATTCCTATACCGCTACCTATGCCATGCTTGGTCCCTTGGCATATTGAAGGTTCTGTAGCACATTGTCATGGGCGCTGGGCTAAGCGGCAATTGAGCAACTCAAGGGACTGCTGGCTTAACGATGAAAGCACAAAGTTGAGAAATGTAAGTCATACATAGGATCTCCAGTAAACAGACGTTGCTCATTGTTCACTAATGGTATCCACGGAAGGCCAATTATATCAAGGCCTGCAAAGCTATCACATAAAAAATTATTTGTATCATCGGGTGTATGATTCCGTAATTGTCACCCCATCGACCGATTGCCGTGTTGATCTACTAATTGATTGATCTGTGCTTTGAGGGAAGAAGGCCGGACGTTGAGGTTGCGGCATAGTGATGGGCTGGCTGCTGAGCATGTGAAGCACTGTCGCCATGGTGGGTCTATCAACTCTATCTTCCTGAACACAAAGTAAGCTGATGTGCAGGCACCTCAGTACTTCATCTCTTGAACGCAAGTCTAGGATGGCCGGATCCAGAATTTCCAATGGTGTCCCGTCTCTCCAGTTTCTCCATGCCTGTTTACAATCCATTGGAAAGAAAACACCATTGGTAAATTGTAGCGTTAATTCAATGGAGCATATAATTAGTATTACACGAGTTATGTTAACCATATTCGCAATGCTGAAGTCATGTTAGTTTGGAGGGGGCAAAGTGTACATGTACTTCCTGTACCAAAGTTCGGCTTGACTCAGTCGAAATGTCAAAGAGTGCAGTATGACATTTGCATCGATAATCTAGTTAGTGACAATAGTATAGGCAACTTACATAGCTAGCCAGATCTTTGCCTCCATCTGATTGGCAAAAATGATCATTCTTCTTTCTAGCGATAATCTCTAGAAGTAGGACGCCGAAACTATAGACATCAGATTTAACAGAGAATTTCCCACTCCTTACATACTCCGAAGGCATATAACCCCTACAAATGAAAAGCCACATTTGATTGCAACACCTATGTGCCTAAAATAGAGGATACAACAATTTAATCTAAGTGTGCTCTAACAAGAGCACATCTCTTGACACGACCAAATGATCAGCCAATGTAATGAGAATTGGAAACTTACAGAGTCCCTGCGATTTTATTAGTGCTTGCATGAGTTTGATCAACTCCAAAGATCCTAGCCATGCCAAAATCTGAAATCTTCGGGTTCCAGTCATTGTCTAACAAGATATTGCTTGCTTTTAGGTCACGATGAATAATCCGAAGTCGGGAATCTTCATGTAGATAGTGCATTCCTCGAGCTATTCCACATGCTATCCTATAACGCTTTAACCAATCCAATTGCATATTTTTCTCAGTATCTGCACAATTAGATTCGTGTTGTAATTCAGTAATTGATCTAGCTTGCTAAGACTGGATACCTATTTTCAACTACAATTCCATCGTATAATGAGTAAGAGGATGGCATATTAGAGAAGACAGTTGCATACTCAACTTAAACTTACCGTACAAAAAGTAATCTAGACTTTTGTGAGGCACAAATTCAAAAACAAGTAGCTTTTCTTCTCCCTCCAAACAGTATCCGAGTAGCCGCACAAAGTTTCGATGTTGAAGCTTTGCTACCAACGTAATTTCATTCTTAAATTCTTCAGCACCTTGTCTTGAGCTCCGAGATAACCTGTTCACTGCTATATCTTGCCCATTAGGAAGCCTCCCCTGAAATGATTGTTTCAGTTGTTTCTAAATCTTTTCTTTTGACGATAGTCTTTTAACTAAACATGAGCAGTTCCTGATATATCAAAACTAATAATACCTGAAAAACTTCACCGAATCCACCTTCACCCAACTTGTTTTGACCAGAGAAATTATTTGTAGCAGCTTGTATTGTAGCTAAATCATATTGTGAGGGTTCCTCGTTCGTAATTTTATTCATGCCTACATGACGAAACAACACAAGACTGGTCATTTCAATGAAGACACATAACTTTTCCAAGCCGCGGACACAATGTTTTCAACAAGAACTTAGTCAACTACCGGCTTCTTCTTGGACGAGCTCATGGGTCGGGGTCCCTTTCCTCCGAACGAAACAAGAAGCAAGAGAGAGAAACACTACAAGTACGCCAACGGGAACTGCAATGGCAGTGATTATCAATGTGGATTTATTGCTTCTTCCTGCATATGGAGGATCATACTTTCAGTTGTGGTGATAGCTTTCGTATATTTTGCAGATATTTTCCAAGGGAGAGAAGTGTTTCTCTGGTTCTGAATAAAGATACGCCAATTTATATCCTTCTAAGTCCAATACGAATGCATCAAATGGATGGTAATCAAAGACAATTTGATTTACGAGTTTTATTGTAACTAGACTCGTAAATGGTTTGATCTGACAGAATAAAATCAAGCAGTGCACACTTACAGAAAAAGCTTACAACATTTATTTAGTAAATGATATAATATAAGTATCTAAATAAGTAGATCACATTTAAGTATCAAATATGAGGCCAAAAAATTACTTTGTAAATCACTTTACTAGTGATTTTTAATTTCCCTTCCGTTCTATTTAAAATGAGTTCAAAAACCACTTTAAAAAAGGGCTCTTGCAAGTCAAAGTGGAATCCCCGTGCCAGTCCCTCGTGGTCCACTCATGCCCGTGTTTACCGGGACTCGTATGCATCCACTCAATTCCTCACTTGACTTTAAGGTGGCATTTTCTTTGGAAAAATATTAATATGTAGTCCGTCAACATCTTCTCACTTAACTTTAAGGTGGCATTTTCTTTGGAAAAATATTAATATATAGTCCGTCAACACCATAAAAAGATTTACACATTGAATGGATATGATTACATTCATCGAGATTGTATTATCGTGGAAACTCAGCTGCAGTACACATTCCAATGATCAAACACCAATTGTATAAGAAATTTGGCTTATTCCCAAGCGAAAAACAGCTATTTAATTTATAATATTGCTGTTCGACGAAAAAAAGAAAATTATAATATTGCGGGACAGAGTGGGAAATAATAATAAAAAAGCCAGAGAAAACAAAACCAGGTACCTTCGGGTGCAGTCACCTGAGCAGGAGGAGAAAGAAGCCGGACCGGTGGTGGCGCTGCCACCGTCACCACAGTCACCAAGTCGGGGTCGTAAAAGGAGTAGACCTCAAACCTCACGTTGCAGCTCGGAGTAAATACCTTTCCTCCTGGCGTTTCCGGAGGGAGACGAGCTATCGCCGATCGGAGGCATGTGCCGCAGTCCGATGCGGTCAAATCGGGCGTGCACTCCGCGAGAGTGTACAGCCGTTGCGAGCCCACGAGGTCAGCCTCTGCGGCGGCCACTTTCTTCCCCGATCCACTGCTCGGGGCCCTCCGCAGTACATCGTCCATGGTTTCATTCAGGAGTTGAAAGAACCCTGATGGGTCCTCTGTGACGTTCAAACCGTTCACCTGCTTCGCCGCAGGAAGTTGTTGCATGACCGAGTAAATGGGCTGATCCGAGTACCTTAGCATGCATATGTCGTACCAAATGATGGAGATTCTTTTGCCGGGGCATCGCCAGCCAATATCTTGGGCTGCGGTGGCTACGCAGTTGCTGCATGTCGAGGCGTCGATGTCACCACGGCAGAGGAAGATCCCGTAGGTCTGGTCTGGCGGGTATCTGCCAGCAGTGGCGTTGTTGAACCCGCCACTGCTGCTGATGTTGTTGCTGGCGGACTCGGCCATGGAGGAAAGTGATGAGAGGAGAATGTCGAGGTTTGTTTGGTAGGTGGAATTAGGAAGAAAGGGTTTGGTGTCGGGGGGGCAATAGTTGTCGATAAAAACAGGTGCCGCTTCGCTGATGTGTGAGATGCTGATGAGCAAATTGATGGAGAAGAGGAGAGGGAGGGACATGGTGAAGGTAGAGCTCATGTTGTGATGGGTATGTTACATTTGGCTTTCGCGGGTTCTTCTTGAGTCATTTATAAGCATTGTATAAAAGCCCACTTTTGGTTCACTGATTTGTACTTTTTTTCTCTTTCCAAGACCTTTTGATTTGACTAATCGAATTCTTGATCTTACATTTTTTCTATTCAAGCACCTCCCCTAAGTGCCACTCCTCAAGGACAATCTTCTTGGCCGTATTTCTCCGAAAGTTACTGTGGCCAAATATGACGGGTGCTTTCCACTCGTAACTTTCGCTCAACTAATTATGAGCCAGAACAGTTGGGTAGCACATGGGAACATTCTATTCTTTTATTCTTTTACTCCCTGAAATGAAAAAAAAAAATCATTTGGTGACGTCAACTATTTTTCTATTCTCAATATAGAAAAGTAGTTGAGGAATATGTTTTAAATATAAATAAGAAGTAAAAAAAAAAGTAATTTTTTGTTTTCGAAAATAATTTCTACCAATTGCTGCCCTCCGTCACTGTTGTTGCCGTCGGCTAATCACCATTGCCAATTGGCAACGCGGCAAGGGGTGGTTGCAATGGGTGGCGGTGGCAGCAATCAGCAGTCGATGGCCGCAAGTGGTCGGTGGCGGTGGCTACGACGGTGAGCGACAGCAATGATGATGGCGAGCGGTGGCCATCAAACACATTCCTAATTTTTTTTGTAGATTGTACTAAACACATTTTTATTCTTTTTCTATTCCTAGAATATAAATTTTATATGGTTACCAAATACATTATTTTACTTAGAAATTGTTCTGATAAATAGAAATAGAAAAGAACTATTTAAAAAAAATTATTTCCTAGAATAGAAATGTTACTATTGCACCCTAATGTCCCACGTGGACTTTTCATGGGATTGCAAAATAAACGTCTAATCAAGTGAGTACTATCGTGATCTCCTCAAAGCACTCCTGCAGGTAGGAAAGTTAATGGTTAACCAAGTTTAGGTTTAGTTCAAGCTTTTTCAAGCTCTCCAATTAATGACTTATTATTCGAGTTTTTTAACCTGCAAGTCCTACATTTTCATTTAGATTTATGGTGGATCAACTAGAAATCCAATTAAAATATTAGAATAAATATTTTACTCCTATGCAACCCATAACCAGAAAAATTAGAATTGAAAACTTTATTACACTAGTTAATCCATTAATGCCCTTACAGCACTTAAATCTTATTTAAACCTTGAGATTGGATGATTTTTGAAAAGATTTTTTTCTTGCATTAAAAATATTCAAAAAACTGATTTAGGCTTTTTCCTAATTTTTTAAATCGTTGAAGTATTTTTTTTTCATGCATTTTTAAGAGAAAAGTACTTAAATACCAATTTTAGACCGACCAGGTCGAGTCCCTCCCCTGAACGCTAAGCACACCTCTTTCCCCCTATTTTAATCTTCTCTCTCTTCCTCCTTCTTTTGTCCTTCTTCTTCTCTCTCGTCTTATCCCCCGTTCCTCTCTCTACACTAGCAAGAATAGGAGAAGACAAGCATTGACAACACTGAGACCTTCGACACTGAGACCTTCACGCTCGACCAAGTTCAATTCTTATTAGTTGGGTTCACTTTCATGGGAAAAAAGCTTAATGAATAGCAAATCCAAAAGGACCTGAGTCCATATCATAAATCACATGGAGAAATAGAGTTTTTCACAATCTTTTAAGTGGTAACCGCAAATAAGTTATTATGGACATAGTAATAATATAAAAAGAGAAAGCAAAAAATATGGAGTTTCAGGGTCAATTTGATTTACATCAAGAGGTTGATTCGTGGTCCGATTAAGTTGAAATTTTGTCAACGTGTTCATGGTACATTGTTCTTGAATTTGGACGGTTTGATTTTTATTTGAAGCTCCCTATACTAGATTTTTCTTGAGTCAATAAAAACTTGTGCTTTTTGTCAAATTTATCCTTGATCTCTTAAAAAATTTATGTGTGTTGCCAATAATGATGTTCTTGAGGTCTTTGCTGCTATATACCTTTAGTATTTACTAGAGAAGAACATTCTTTACCCAATTTTGTTGAGAGTGAAAATTTTTAGGTGGATTCTAAGCCCATGGTTTTTTTATCTCCACACACTGGGGAGGTTTTCCATATAAAAAATCGCCTTGTGTTTGCATGCTTGAAATTTATTTTACTCTTCTATATTGGTTTTTATTAGATTTACATAAGAGGAGAGATTATTATGCTGTGTTACTATGATATGTTTGAGTTGTTACTATTCTCTCATTAAAATGGTATCAGAGCTTTGGTTATTGCTTGATTTGGGTGAGGCTCACAATGGCTAGATGAGCCTTTAACAAGTCGCCGAACCTCACCTTGCTGGTCACTGGCCGTCGGCATCGGTGGCCAACAATGACTAATGATTGGTGGGGGAAGACAAGAGAAGGAGAAAAGAAGAAAAGAAAAAAAGGAAAAAAAGAAGAAGATTTGGGCTGGATTTTGGAATTGTTCTAGGAAACAAAACAACAACTTTTTTCTATTTATTAATTCTATTTCAAATCTATTTTCAAGAATAAACAAATGAATTTTTGTTCTCGAAAATAAAAAATTTACTAAATAATTTTCTATTTCAAATTTAGGAAATAAAGGAATAGAATAAGTTATTATTTAACCTATTAACAAACAGGCCCTCAGGTTCCCGTGCGTTGTTCCAAAAAATATGAGTTATTTTTTTTTTTGAACAAACAAAAAATACGAGTTCAAAAGCCCCCTTAAGAGGGCTCTCGTAAGTCAAAGTCAATTGACTTTGAGTGGAATCCACCAATGGAAAATTGCTACCAGTCCCTCGTGGCCCGCTCAGGCCCGTGTTCACCGGGAAATCTATCCATCCACTCGTTTACGACTCGACTTTAAGATGGCATTTTTTGGGGGAAGATATTATATAGAATCGATATATGCAGGCCGACATCATCGTAATACTAAACGAGTATATGACCAATGACTATGATTGTGTTGATCTAGATAGATTAAGTCTATCTTTCTCTTTTGTCCTACTAATCTAAATTAAATTGGCGATAATATTATAATATATATTATCATGGAAATTCAGCTGCAGTTCACATTTCTATGATCAAATGCCGCTTTTAAAAGAAAATTGACTATTTCCCAAGCAAAAAGCAGCTATTTTAATTTCTAATATCGCCCCAAAGAGAGGGAAATTAAAATAAATAATAAATAATAAAATGACAAAACTAGGTGCCTTTAGGAACCCCCACCGTCGCCAGAGTCCTCAACGCAGCAGCGTCTTAAAAGTGGGGCTGCTTAAACCTCACGTTGTAGCTGGAAATCAACACCCTTCGTCTCGGCGTCCCCTGAGGGAGACGTGCGATTGCCCGCCGGAGGCCTGTGCCGCAGTCCGAACCCGTCAAGTCGAGTGTGCACGCCGTGAGCGTGTAAAGCTGTTTGCATGACCGAGTAAAAGAGCTGATTTGAGTACCTCAGCATGCATGCGTCGTACCAGATGATGGAGGTTCTTTGTCGGCTAATATCTTGAGCTGCGGTGGCTACGCAGTTGCTGCGTGTCGGGGCGTCGATGTCGCCGTGGCAGAGGAAGATCCCATAAGGTCTGGTGTGTTGGGTCTTGGCCGGCGGCGGCATTCGCGAACCCACCACTGCTGCTGCTGTTGTCGCCGGCAGAATTGGCGGCAGAGGAGGAAAGTGATGAGAGGAGACTCTCGAGGTTTTTGAGGTAGGTGGAATTAGGAAGGAAGGGTTTGGTTTTGGCGCAATTTTTGACGATAAAAAAAGGTGCCGCTTCACTGATGTGAGAGATGCTGATGAGCAATTTGATGGAGAAAAAAGGAGGGAGATGGTGAAGGGAGAGCTCATGTTCTAATGGATGGGCAAAACCGTACACAAAAGTCTGTACACTACTAGAAAAATCCAATCAGCGATGGGCAAAACCGTACACAAAAGTCGAAATAGGTCCTAAGCTCTCACTAGTGACGGCTTGTACACAATCAATTGTCGTTGATGAGGGTTTTGAACCTGTTACCAAAAATGTTAGGGACGGATTAATCGCATGTCCCTAAAGGATAATAATTAGACGCTCGTCCCGTCAATACATCGTGGATGGAGCACCTCAAGGTACCGAAACCCCAACTTTTTTAAAAAGTAAAGATTTGGGTCGTCTAGCAGGTCAGATATCTAACACTCCCATATGATTATTTGGTTCCAGACATAAGTAGTGGGATTCAGTCTTATAGAAGCACAACAATGTCCAAATATGCTTAATTACAATGGATCTACGTACGATTTAGCCTCAAATAGTAACAAACCTTAGACGAATCTTAATAACTATCATTAATAACAGGTGTAGTCTTGTTTTAAGTGCACACAACCCCCTTTCAGCAATGAACAGCGTATTCTCCAAATTTATAGATTTTGCTTTTTGTACATGATAAATCTCAGTGGAAGGCCAAGGATTCTCACAGCAAGACCGTCCATTAAGAAGGATTTTGGTCACACCACCATTCATTGGGGGCACAATTCAGTAACCGACACGCCATTTGTTGACGAAGGCATAGTCCTCCTGGGAGATTGGTTCGATTTAAGTTCTTCCATTTGAATGCTTGGTCCCGACAAGCTACTTCGGAAGAAGGCGGGATGTTGAGGCGATGGCAAGGTAAAGGAATTGCTGTTGAGCATGAGAACTACAGTTGTCATAGTGGGTCTAATAGTCGGATCTTCTTGAATGCATAGTAAGCAAATGTGAAAGCATCGAAGCACTCCATCTCTTGAATATGAATCCACGATAGCCGGGTCCAACACTTCCAAGGGCCTGCCATCTCTCCATTGATTCCACACCTGCAATAATAAGTTGGGAAAATCTTCACATAATCATGGCATTAATTTGGCGATTCATCACGCAAGACATTTGAATTTTGCAAAAAACCATACATGACCAAGGAATCGAGTAATAGTTATAAAAGTGTTTCTATAGGCTAAAGGAGTACGTTTTACGAAGAAATTTCAATTTCACTTGTCGAAAATTACAAAAAATGTGGTGTAAATATTTGTTGCGGTAGCATGGTGAAACTTACATAACTAGCAAGATATTCACCCCCGTCTAGTTGGTGGTAGTAGTTATTCTTCTTGCCGCAGATGATCTCTAGAAGTATTATGCCAAAACTATATACATCGGATTTCATTGAGAACTCTCCATGCATCGCATATTCTGGAGATTTGTAACCACTGCAAATTTGAACATTAGCCATATGTATAATTGCATATTTTGATGCAAATTGATGAGCATTCTTAAATAGATAAAATGAGCAAGTTTGGCATCCAGTTACAAAGTCATCCATTCTAAAACCAAGACTTACAAAGTCCCCACGATTTTGTTTTTGCTTGCTTGAGTTTGGTCAACTCCAAAAATCCTTGCCATGCCAAAATCTGAAACCTTGGGGTTCATTTCACTTTCTAATAAGATATTGCTACATTTAAGGTCACGATGGATGATCCGGAGACGAGAATCTTCGTGTAGATAGAGCATTCCTCTTGCAATCCCAAAAACAAATTTATGACGTAATGGCCAATCCAACTGTCCCCTTTTCTCGGGATCTGTACCTTTGCACCAAAATTCGTTAATGATCTAGCACATAGCACCTGTTGGAAAATTCAAGGCAAAGTTTCATCATGCAATACCAATATATATGTATTCTCATTCAAAGGTAGCTTAAACAATGATCAGTTGAAAGAACAAAAATGGCTTAATTTTAAAGTTTCCACAACCAGTGAAAGCTTTGGATATATGATTTCTAGAAAATTATACATTTTGCACATAAGAAGGTTCAACTGTAACATACCAAATAAGAAGTAATCAAGGCTTTTATTTGGCATAAACTCATAGCCTAGCAATTTTTCGTCTCCCTCCAAGCAAAATCCAAGCAGTCGTACAAGGTTTCTGTGTTGAAGCTTTGCAACTAATAGAATTTCATTCTTAAATTCTTCATCACCTTGTCTTGACCTTCGAGATAGCCTCTTCACCGCAATTTGTTGTCCATTAGGAAGTCTACCCTAAAGTGTTTTGTACGTATTGTTAATTCCTTTATAACAACTTAAAAACTAACATAGAAAAGCTTCACATGTTTCTTTTTCTTCGACGTCGTTACTTACAATTCACATGTAAAGCAGTCTTGATTGTTTTTGATAGATATGTCATACGTACCTAGAAAACTTCACCAAATCCACCTTCACCCAACTTATTTTCGGGAGAGAAATAGTTTGTTGCTGCTTGTATTGTAGCCAAGTCAAATCGCAAGGACTCCACAGTGGTAAGCCCCTCGGCACCTACATTACCCAGCAACACAATTTGATTATCACACTACATCAATAGTGGCTCCTTATGGCGTTTACAGGGTTGCCAGTGCTTGGCAACATAATCACAATGAAGTCACCGGATTAGACTGGCATGGTTGTGTCCCCAAAGCAATCTTTCCTCTCTTGATTGGTCATGAAGGGAAAAAAAATTCTACAATACTATAGGAAACAAAGTAATGAGATGAATCATATTTCATCATTACTTCTTCATGATGAGGGTAGTGTTAAGTTTGTTAATTGCAATGCGGATGCTACGTATGGTCGGAGGGAATCGTTAAAGATTGGGAGTGTTTTAATGCCTTGTTATGTGGTTGGTAATGGTAAATCTATATCACTCAGGCATGAATGATGGCATCCTAATGGGACCTCGCTAAATGCATATCCGAGGAGAGTAGTCTATGATTCTACTTTTCTTAAAAAATATAATTTCTCACACTAAATGGAAATGGCCCAATGCGAGCTGAAGACTTGATATTAATCCAGGCAGCTATTTGTGGGGTAATTTTTCCCTAGTCTTCTTTTTGCAGCTTCGAATGACATTCTTTCCTCTGCTTCAACTTGGGAGATTGTCAGGAATTGAGGCACGATAGCTGAATGGGATTGGTTGATTTGGCTTTGACCTTAGGTACTTTGGTTTGGATTCGTATTTTGGTTGGCTATACAAGATAAGCTACCTATATATCTATCAATTATAGATAATCTTCTAATCAAGGCCAAACTTTCTGTTTGTTGTATCTTGAAAGCACTGAGATTAGATCCTATAGTTCTTTGGGTGCAATTTCTCTGAGCAAGTCTGGAAGGTGCCCTTTAGCTTTGTTTTCCTCCAAGGGATATTGGTGGTTGGGAATTTGGATTGTTCTGATGCACCAACCTTGAAAGGGAGAGATTTTCATAGGTCCATGGTGAAATTTTTGTGGAATTGATGCCTCTATTTCATCTAAAAGGCCAGGAACGAGCTATTACATTTCCAAACTATTCCTTTTCTTGATGGCATTACACATGCTTGTGGAGTCAAGTATACCTTTGAAAGTTGAAAGAACATGAAGAACCTGATCTTTCCAGTATTGAATATTGTCATTGATCTTTTTGTTACATATGTTACATTTATGTCAAACAGACTCTTAATTTGAATGATTAATATATCTAATTCCTCATGAAAAATAAAGAATTTTCAGAAGATGCTCAATTTTCATTATACAGATAGTTTATGAGAAAATAAAGGCAAATAGTCAATTTACCATTCTTTCCGTTGATGACTTCATGTCTCTTCTTTCTTTTTCTTTGAAGGACACAACAAGTGAGAAAGAGAAGTACCATAACACCTCCAAGAGTAACAATAATGGCGATGGTTATCGTAGTAGATTTTTTACTTTTTCCTGCGCGAGTATTATTACGTGCAAGAGATAATTAACAAACTAATCTGAAAAGCTTTTTAGATGAAAGTGAATGCGAAAAATAAAAGAGAAGAAATCAAAGACAAATTCTTATGTGGAACACCATTTCAAAATTAGGAAATGGAGATTACAAGTACTATATATGTAATTTCTGCTTTATTAGTATCGGTATCTGTAACAAGTTACAAAGAGAAATTGTCCGACAAATTACTTTGTAAATCAATTTATAAGGGAGATTTGGTTTCCCGGGCATTGTTCGGAAAAGCCACCTTGAAAGGGCTCTTGTTAGTCGGTCAGTTGACTTTGAGTGGAATCCATCAATGGCAAATTGCTGTCAGTCCCTTGTGGTCCACTCGTGCCCGTATTTACCGGGAAATGTATGCATCCACTCGCTCACGACTTGACTTTAAGATGGCGTTTTTTTGGTAAAAAAATTATAAGGAATTCATATAATGTTCGTCGTAACATTTAAATGTGTGGATATTATGATAAGATTTATATGATCAATGATTATGATTGTGTTCGTTTAGATAGATTAAGTCTATCTTTTACTTTTGTTCTATTAAATGAAATTAAATTTACGACAATATCATAATATGATGATGGAAATTCAGCTGCGATCAAACACCTCTTGTAAAAGAAAATTGACTATTTCCCAAGCAAAAAACAGTAATTTTAATCTCCGAAATTGCTGCAAAGAGAGAGAAACTAAAAAGAAAAAAATGTAGAACGAAACTAGGTACCTTTAGGTCCGGTTGCCGGAGCAGGAGCAGAAGGAAGCTGGACCGTGGTGGCCCTCCCACCGCCACCACAGTCCCCAACGCGGTGGCATTGTAAAAGCGGTCCTCCCTAAACCCCACGTTGCAGCTGGGAGTCAACACTCTTCCTCCTGGCGTCGCCTGAGGGAGATGTGCGATTGCCCAACGGAGGCATTTGCGGCAGTCCGATGGCATCAAGTCGGGTGTGCACTCAGCGAGCATGTAAAGCTGTGGCGAGTCTGTGAGCTCCGCCTCTGCAGCGGCCACTTTCTTCCCCGATCTGCTGCTCGGGGCCTTCCGTGCTACATCCTCCGAGGCCTCTTTCAGGAGTTGAATGAACCGAAATGGGTCGTCTGTGATGCTCGAGCTGTTCGCATGTGTCGACGCAGGGGCTGTTTGCATGACCGAGTAAATGGGATGATTCGAGTACCTCAGCATGCATACGTCATACCAGATGATGGAGGTTCTTTTGCCGGGGCATTGCCGGCCAATCTTTTGGGCTGCGGTGCCTATACAGTTGCTGCATGTCAGGGTGTTGGAAGATGCGCAGAAGATAGGAAAGTTTAGCAAATCATGTCAAATTGTAAATTGATATGTAATATTGTCTATCTTAGGCCTAGAAAGATAGGGATAATTATTTTCCTTTATTATTTCTTTCTTTGTAGTTAAATACAATGTATTCTGCTCAGATTACAACATAGAGAAATACAGAGAAATCCCTACACTTCTTCCTCTCAATTTACCTTTCCCTTCATATTTTGACATGGTATCAGAGTTCCAAAGACTCTGACATTTCTTCCGCTCCATATCTGTTGATTGCCTAGAGGAACCCTATCCTGCAAAAGGGTTGCCGAGAGGAATCAAATTCTTTTGAAGGGAATTTTTTTTTTCAAAATGAACCCACCAGAAAACCAACCAGAGAACCTCCAATCCAGATGAACCAATGTTGACGACTCCTCAGACTTCCAGTGCTATTTCTGTGACCGAACAACAACTCGGCCAGATCCAAAATCCACATGCGTATTGGCAGAATGCTCCGGCTCAGTTTAATCTAGGTCAACCATTTTCGGCGTATCCCTACCAATGGATGCCATATCCATGGATCCCGGGGATGAATCCAGTCACATAATCGCTGGGTAATTTGTCGAGCGACGGAGGTCTACCAGCCAATATTGGGGCAGACGTGACCATCGGCCCGGAGCAGACGGGCGGATCGGGATCAGGATCAAATTTTTCTGGAACAGGATCTCAGGGACAATCTGGTGCGGGACTTCAGGGACAATCCCAGGGAATACCACCTGGTTTTCTTAATTTTCCTTTCGCGGGTACCATGGGACGACCAGAGCTCGGCGATGCGCTCTATGTTTCCACTTCTAACGGACCAGAGTTGCGGCTCATCAGCCACCCTCTCACGGGTCAAGAGAATTACTCAACCTGGGCATGAGAATTTCGACGAGCCCTAATCACCAAAGACAAAGAGGGTTTCGTTGACGGGACCGTTCCGATCCCGACCAACGAAAAAATGGGAAAACAGTGGAGAAAATGCAACCATTAGTCAGAACATGGATCGGCAACTGCATCAACCCAGAAATCGCGGCTGGGTTACCACCAACAGAAGATTCAAAAATATTTTGGGACATCATCCAAGAAATGTACGGCAAATTGGATCGGGCAAAAAAAATTTCGCTCCATCAAGCGCTCAGCGAACTGAAGCAAGGAAACACATTGGTGACGACGTGCTTCAACAGGCTTTCAGCACTCTGGAACGAGTTGGAAGCTGCTGAAGAAAAACTGGAAGGGTCTGAATCAACCCCTAGCAGTACAAGGCTATGAAAGACAGGGAGAAAGCGACTCAGTTCTTACTTATTTTGAACGATTCGTATCTCACCTTCCGATCACAGATCCTGGCGATGGAACCAGCGCCAACCCTCGGCTAAATCTTCCAGCTTGCGGTGCAAGAGGAGAATCAAAGGCTTGCCTCCTCGGAAAGCAAGATCTCCGAAACCCTAGCGCTGGCGGCAAGAGTGGAAAAGGAGAAGGAGAAAACCCTAGATCGAAAAGGAGGAGAGAACAGGGAGCAGCTAGGGTTCGCAGAGAACCGAGGGCTACTAGGGTTCGTGGATAGCAAGCCCTATAAATGGGGCAGCTCGGACGGCTCAGATCAGATGCCGCGATCCGACGGCTCCAGAGGCACGCGAGCTTTGGCTGATCTGGACGGTGGAGATGCGTCCGTTTTAAGAGGATCCAACGGTCCTCAAAATCTGAAAGGATATGGGCCAAATTTTCGAAATAAAGGCAAATTATTTTGCGATTTTTGCAAGCGGCCCCACCATACAATCGATACCTGCTGGAAATTACATGGCAGGCTTGGAGAAAAGGAAAAATGAGGAAAAGAAATATCTGCAGCAGCCTATCAAATTTCAGGATCAATGAATTCTGCTAATCAGCCTATTACACATGAGGAATATCAGCAACTTATGCAGGCTTTGCAGAAATTGGATGTCCAGAAAAAGGGAAGCAGCTTTACAGGTATTTCATATTGCCTGGCAAGTACTATTTCAAGAAATACCTGAATTATAGACTCAAGAGCCAGTGATCATATAGCATGTGATAGAAGATTATTTTCTGCTGTTAATGAAGAGTTAGAAAATCCTATCACTGTGCAATTACCCAATGGAAGTGTTGCCTATGTCACTACAACAGGAACAGTGGAACTTAATTCCCATATTGTCCTTACCAATGTCCTCTATATCCCGGACTTCCAATTTAATATGGTTTCAGTGTCTAGAGCCTGTAAGGACAACTCTTGTCGAGTACTTTTCAACACTGATACATGTCTGTTTCAGGCCCTTTCGACTGGGACACTGATGGGCTAGGGTAGTCTCTCTGAAGGATTGTTTTTCTGGAAAAGCTTGCCTGCAAATTTTAACTTTCCTTGTAATAAGAAATCATTGTGTAACTCAATTTCCAATGATAGAAATTTCCTTTTGCACTCCAGATTGGGTCATAGTTCTCAATTTTCTTACCCTCATTGTCGAATTTGTCCACTTGCAAAGCAATCGCGTAATCCTTTCCCTTTAAGTCAAAGTCGTTCGAGAAATATCCTTTCCTTACTGCATATTGATGTCTGGGGACCCTACCATATAGTAAATCATGATGGGTCTCGTTTTTTCCTTACCATTGTGGATGATCATTCCAGAGCCACCTGGATTTTTCTCATGCAGTTTAAAAGTCAAGTTGTGTCCCACTTGAAAACCTTTCTTTCCTTATCCAAAACCCAGTTTGGAAAACCTGTGCAAAAAATAAGGACGGACAATGGGAAGGAATTCTTTAATCATGAATGTGCGGATCTCCTTTCATCTCAAGGAATTTTACATGAAAGCTCCTGTATTTATACACCACAACAAAATGGAGTGGTGGAAATGAGGCATCGTCATCTCTTAAAGGTTGCCAGAGGCTTGAAGTTTCAAGCTTCTATTCCATATACATTTTGGGGGGATTGCATATTGACTGCTGCTTATTTAATAAATCGAATGCCGACCAAAGTTCTGGATGGACAATCTCCTTTCCATATACTTTTTGGAAAGAAGCCTGACTTGAACCACTTGAGATTTTTTGGCTATCTATGCTATGCTGCTATTGTCGGGCCCAAAGATAAGATGGGTCCACGTGCTCGCTATTGCATATTCATGGGATACTCTACCTTACAAAAGGGATATCGAATTTTTGATCCGAGTACTGGTGAATTTTCTGTCAGCAGAGATATTATATTCCAAGAAACTATTTTCCCTTTTGTCCACCAGAACAAAAGTGGCACTAAGCCAAGGCATTCCCCAACTTATTCTGTTGACGATAGATCTGCAGGTTCCAGATATATATTTATTCCTCCGTTGACAGAAACACAAGGTGTTTTCAACTCCACCAACAGCACAACACCTTTAGAGGAAGCCCAGGATGAAAGACTGAATGATAATGAGATTCCTTCAGATCTACCTATTCCAGACTCACTTTCAGTGGAAATTCCAGACAATACATCTTCAGAAGATGATCCACGCAGACGTTCTGGACGTGCTACTCGACCTCCTACCTGGACTAAAGATTATATATGTGGAGTCGGGAATTCACCAGGTATTCCTTTTCCAATCTCCTCTTATGTTTCCTTCGATCGTTTATCCCCAATGCATCGATGTTGCATTGCTCGTATTTCTGAAGAACAAGAACCATCCAACTTTCATGAGGCAAGCACTGATCCACGATGATAAACAACAATGGAGGCAGAATTGAAAGCCCTCATGGATAACCATACATGGGATCTTGTTCCCTTACCTCCACATTGTAAAGCAATTTGATGTAAATGGGTCTACAAGATCAAATATCGAGCAGATGGATCGATTGAACGATACAAGGTGCGACTTGTAGCTAAAGGCTTCACACAGAAGGAAGGTTTCGATTATCACGAGACTTTTTCCCCCGTGGCCAAGGATGTCATAGTTCGCTCTTTTCTCTCTGTAGCAGCTTCTCACGACTGGTCGTTACATCAGATGTATGTTCATAATGCCTTTCTCCATGGTGATTTGGACGAGGAGCTATATATGGAAATACCTCAAGGTTTACGGAGACAGGGGGAGAATAAAATATGTCGTTTCCGTAAATCATTGTACGGACTCAAGCAAGCATCCAGACAGTGGTATGCGAAATTTGCTGAATCACTAATAGCTGCTGGTTTTCAACAATCCAGATTTGATTATGCTGTATTCACATGGACTCAAGGTACGTCATCTATCTACTTGATGATATATGTAGATGACATACTCATTATGGGGAAAATAGCTATCAAAGGCCTTAAAGGATACTTGCATTCTACTTTCCATATTAAAGATCTGGGATCACCAAAGTATTTTCTTGGGATTGAAATTGCTCGATCTAGCCAAGGAATCTCTCTCAGTCAGAGAAAATTTGCATTGGAGATCATTTCAGAAGCGGGATTATCTGGGTGTAAGCCAGCTGTAGTGCCTATTGAACAAAATGTCAAGCTAATAACTGCTGATTATGATGTTGAAGTGCCTCAGGAGGCAAACCCTAATCTCAAGGATCCCTTGGGTTATCAGAAGCTTGTCGGGAAGTTCATATATTTGACTATAACTAGACCAGACATAAGTTACGCTGTGCAGACACTTAGTTAGTTCATGCATAAGCCAAAACAGTCTCATATGAATGCCGTGTTGAAAGTCGTGAGGTACTTGAAGAAATGTCCTGGTCTTGGGATTCTTCTCTCTAGGAAGTGTGACATGAAAATGATCGCATACTGCGATGCAGATTATGCAACCTGTCCTATGAGCAGAAGGTCAATAACCGGTTTTTGTATCAAATTGGGGGATTCTTTACTTTCCTGGAGAACGAAGAAACAACCAACTGTCTCGTTGTCTTCAGTAGAGGCAGAATATCGAGCCATGGCTAAAACCACATGTGAAATAGTGTGGTTGAGAGGGTTACTTCAGGATCTTGGAGTGTAGGTCAAGGGACCAACAAGATTGTTCTGCGACAATGATGCAGCTCTCAAACTTGCATCCAATCCTATCGTGCATGAGAGAACAAAGCACATTGAAGTAGATTGTCATTTCACCCGAGAAAAAATCCAGGAAGGGATGATTGAGACACAAGGGATTGGAACGCAAGAACAACCGGCGGATGTCTTCACTAAACCTCTGTGTCAAAAACAACATGCGTATCTCTTGAGCAAGCTAGGCGTCTTGGACATCTACAAGCCACTAGCTTGAGGGGGAGTGTTGAAAGATACGCAGAAGATAGGAAAGTTTAGCAAATCATGTCAAATTGTAAATTGATATGTAATATTGTCTTAGGCCTAGAAAGATAGGGATGATTATTTTCCTTTATTATTTCTTTCTTTGTAGTTAAATACAATGTATTCTGCTCATATTACAATATAGAGAAATACAGAGAAATCCCTACACTTCTTCCTCTCGATTTACCTTTCCCTTCATATTTTGACACAGGGCATCGATGTCGCCACGGCAGAGGAAGATCCCGTAGGCCCGGTCTGGTGGGCTGCCAGTAGCGGCGTTGGAGAATTCGCCGCTGCTGCTGCTACTGTTGCCAGCAAAATTGGCGGCGGAGGAAAGTGGTGAGAGGAGTTCATTGAGGTTTTTTTGGTAGGTGGAACCAGGAAGGAATTGTTTGGTGCCGGAGCATTTGAAGGCGGTATAAGTAAGTGCTGCTTCGCTTGTGTGAGAGTTGCCGATGAACAAATTGATGGAGAAGAGAAGAGGGAGGGAGATGGTGAAGGACGAGCTCATGCTCTGATGGATATATTACCTTTGGCTTTAGTTGGTTCTTGAGATTTTACTGTAGTCTATCTTTTTAGTCATTACAAGCTTGTGGTCTAAGTATGACTTTCAACAGTACCGTTTGAACTCTGGCACGTAAAATTGGGGGTATTCCCTTGGAGAGAGGAAAGAAAAAATATTTCCCCAACTGAGAGCGAGACGTGCGGGTACCGATACTTAAAAGTAAGGAATGCTATTCTGTCAGCTCTCAGCGGAACTTTCGGGTTCTTGGGCTATTTTGATGTACAACCTTGACCGCCACCTATTCTTGAGATTTTCTTGTAGTCTTTCTTTTTAGTCCTTATAAGCTTGTACAAAAGTCCACTGTTGGTCCGTTAACTTGAATAGTCTATATCTATTTAAGCCCCTCCCGTTCCCAATATGGTCAGATGCGTAACCGACGAAGTTCAACTTGAAAATACCTTTGCTATTCTGAAAGGCAATTCATGGGACTAAAGGAAATCCGACAATTTGGCCAACCTGTTCACAGCCAAGCAGCACCACCATTGTCCAAACTGAATAAAATGCTTACGATGCGCCCTTAACGGAATGCTCGGGAATTGGGAATCAACTCTAACTCAAAAATTACAGAATGAGATATGAGAATTCGCCAATCTTCACGGTAATATTTGTAAATTTGGGAAGACCGAGGCCACATGAAAATATGAGTGTAAGGAACTTAATTGACAGCCAAGCATAGTATTGAATAGCGAACATTAACATGAAAACGTATATTCCGTGTAATCCTAATTGAATTCGGTTCCATGTACTTCACTTTGATCAGGCCGAATATTGATCGACGGGCCCCAATTCAAGACATGCTTTCAATGATTGCCACCTTGACTCGACTATTAAGCCAAGTCACAATTGCTTTGTTGAAAATTTAAGCTTCACTTCTACTCTCCCATAGCTTTTCATGGGTTCAATAGCCATAGAAATCTCCCAAATCCAAGCATATTTAAACTTCGTCGTAACCATAGACCTCATCTGATTAGAGTAGATAAGCACAACAGCTGAAGGAAACAATAGAATGCTCATAGTTAATTTTCAAACGATTATCCATATTGATCAAAAGAGGAAAAGTAATATATGTTCGACAAGTTAAAACCTCAAACCACAGAGTTAGATTCATTAAAACTACTTTACAAAACTGTTTTACAAAGAAATATGTAAGATTGTAAGCCATCCTCTAACAAATCCGTTATATATTGGGATCAATAATAGCGCGATACCTCATGTAATAAATTAGTTGTATAAACTAATCTTATTAAGCCTAGTATTCTCCTAAAACAATACCCTTGGTTTAGCACTTTTTTCTTGTGCATCGAATTGGATGGATAGAACCAATTCAATTCCTGCAGGGATCATTGCTTCGCATAATAATGATTTTCGTCTTAAAAAGAGAAAATCTCAAAATCGAAGAAATAAAGATTCAACAATGCCTAAATCAGTGTTACTAACTCTGTAAAAAAAAAAAATTGGATATATTTTTAAACGATTAGTGAAAAATCTGCCTAAAAATAAATTCCATTTATGTTAGGGTGATGCTGTTTTCACCCATAAGTAACTAAATCCACCCCCTTTCATCAAAAAGATAAACTGGCATCAATTTTTCAATTGCAGTTTTAGGAAATGGGCCCACTCCTTCTTTTTTCTATTTTTTTAAATTTTTATTTAGTATAATTACCATAATTAAGCATTTCACAGATTTCACTTTTTAGTGTATCAAAGAAAAGTAAATTCTCATATATTCATCTAATGTTTTACATATCATATATTCATCTAATGTTTTACATGTAAAATTATCTTACTAATAGGAAGAGAAAAAATATATTTTTTGATATAGTATGAAATTGAAAAGTCTCTTCTTCATTATTGATCTTATAGGAACCTCTCTATTTTTTTGTCCATCTTATATCAAAAGCTTACTTTCTTAGTAAATTTTTTTATTAATTTCTAAAATATATATCAAGTCTCTGTTTTGACTATATCAAAATATTTATATTTTTCCTTACTATATTGGCAAGATATTTTTATATAGAGCATGTAATACATAAGAAGAATATCTAGGAGTACACCAAAAACAATATGCACAATGATGTATCTTGAAATTTCTTTTTTTAAAGATTCGCGGATGACATTAATTTTTCTCAATCCAAAAAAATGAAATTCCATTTGCATTTTCCAAAAAAATTTCTTACTTTATGCAATGTTTTGATTTAATTATACTACATTTACTTAAAAATTAATCCATAATTTTAATCGACAACATAGAAAAGAAGTGAACTTTCTTTTTTGGAAAATTCAATTTTTGACAAAACAAACTTTTATGGAAGCAATATCTTACAATAAAAAAAGACATCATGCCTTTAATATATATGGAAAATCTACAATAAACAAAACTAAACATATGAAATTCATAACTAATGGTAGATAGAAAAGGAAAGTAAACAAATTTTGGACCATTGATTTAAATTGCAATTAAATGTAGAGGGTAATTTTGTGTTTTAGGTGAAGATTATATGGATTTAGTCATATAAGAGGTGGAAATAGCGCTATCCTTAATTTAATCATTTATAATGTTTTGTTTTCTAAATGATTGGGCATATTTTGGTTCAAGGCTTGCGGTGCCAACCATAGGTAAGCTTGAGCTCGTCAACCTCGGGCAAGTGTTGAATTGGCGGAATTTGGTGAGCTTCGAGTCGCCAGCCTCAGGTAAGCTTGAGCTCGCCAAGATCACGTTAGCCGCGACCTTGCTTGTGTGATGTCCCAATCCACCACATCGCCAATCCCTATTCTGTCTTTACCTTAAGTTATCACGCAAGTGGAAGTCTTTTGTAAAGGTTAGCATTTATAACATGAATTATACGTGCATCACTAAAGACATCAATAGTAAAGGGAATCATGCTTTCATTACTTACATACTCATATTTACATCGGGCGACGGAATGTATATCAAAAGAGAGGACCTAACTGGGAGAACTCCAAAAAAAATGTCTATCTCCCTAACCCTGCTGTACACCTCGCTACTCTCCATCCATCCATCCAACCCGACTACACGATCCTATGCCCCAAAATGTTACGGTCGTGTCAAACAAACAAGCATGAATACTTCTCCACACTCCGATCTACACCAACTCCTACTCATTTACATCACTCCCATTACCTGCACCAGGTCCTATCAGTCAACCGTCCATCAACACAAATATGGCAACAAAACGGTACGAAATCAGGTTAGGCTGTCCTTTGTCAACTAACAATACAATTGTGTACTAAACAAACATCGTGCTCGGAAAATCCAATTTAGTGAACTCATGGTGCTCACCCTCTAACACCACGGGCGCTCCATAGTGGGAGATGGGGGATGCAGGGATTGGCGACATAGCTATCAATCTGAAAAATAATAACAGGAGTGAGCTAATACTTAGCAAGAGAAACAATAAACTCATAAACCACTCAATCTAGTTGATTATTGATTCCTAGGACACAACTAATATCTAAGTAAGCAAGCACACAAGTATGACCGCACGACATACCTTAGGTCATTTACAATCACACAAGTAGTGCCAGCATGCACTTATGCAACACGCGTCATGTTCAATCACATGAGTCACACTACTATGCAATGGATGCACCACACTTCTCATTTGTCGTGCACAATATCATTGGGGTCCATCCTTGTTTCACTGCTCTACCAATACATGTAGGCGGATCTAGTAGTGACCTTTTGTTCACTAACTAGGCATTCACGGTTCCCATATGCCAGGCATCCCTACTCCAGGGTGTCTTGATCGTTAGTTAGGGCATTCGCCTTCGACATCCACTCCAGGCCATCATTAGGCATTTGAGTTGAGCGTCAAGGGGGTTTGCCACCAGCCTAGGCATCCCTACTTACAATCAGGGCATCTTGGTTATTAGTCAAGGCATTCACCTCTGACGTCCACTCCACGCCATCATTGGGTATCCAAGGTCCATTAGCCTTGGGCATTACATATATCAATCCATCTCTTGTATCACAGGCATATTGCACTAATGCAATGACATCCCAATCATACATTATACAATGTACCCCATGGGATACACGTGACACCAAAATGACCACTAAGTCATCACAAACAATTCACTGACTCACAGCACACTAAAAAACAAAAAATCCTCCCATTTCTAGCTTAAATTTCACCAAAAAAACGGTATTATATTAAAGCCAATATATTCCATTGGGTAGCCAAATGAATGCAGTTACTATCATTAGTAGACCACAATTTGAGATTCCATCGTCTTCCCATAGAAATTTAATAAAACTCGGACCAAAGGCAAAACCGACCAGAATTACACCGCCGCGGAAATCGAAATCAAAATCAAAATCATAATAAATGAACTCGAAAAATTCTAAAATTTTAATATGTTATAGATAATTTTAAAAAAAAAAAACACTTTTCATGAAGGAAACTAAGTCCAACACAATTTGTATAAAGAGATGCAAGTTGCAAAAAATAACAAAGAATTTGGTTCACTAGAACAGAGCGTCCGATCTTCAAGATATACTCATCTAACAGCCTTAAACATGTCAAAAAATCTAGAAATTTGGATATGTTATAAATTAGAATGTCCTTTACAACTTTTATGACGGGAGCAAGTCCAAAATCGAAGAGGAAAATTTTATAAAAATTCAGGAAGGTAATCAGGTCACTGTTCCTACTACGCTGGCCAGATCAGACACCGTAAATGAGTAGGCCTCCGTACCAATCATATCACCTAATTGATATAGGTATATCAAGATGTATTGTACAACTTTCATGTGGAAGCCTCAAATTTGAACCACAACAAACTCCATAAAATTAACAAATAGATAAGGTCTATCGGTTTCCAGTTCAGGAAATCCAATCCACAGTGCACGATTTCATGAAATTCTTGCATCGAATGGATCCCATGAATTCTTAGGGCAACCATCAAACCATACAGAGCACATGCGACATTTATCGTCAATCATAGATCATAGAAAAACTCCTACAAGCTAATCACAAATACCAAAACCACATGCAGCACAATCCGAACCTCAAAACCAATATGCATGTCATTTTTTCCTTCAAAACACACTTCCACAGCATCTCAACAGCTCTCTTTCATCATCACAGCACACATGCAAAGCCACAAAAACAAACAAACATAGGGAACAACAACAGATATTCCTATTCTACAAAACCAAGTCCCAAGAAGATCAAAGGAATTAGGAGAATGCCGCTTCTCCTTGCCTTGATGATCGTAGCACTTCGGTTTCCTCCTTCTAGGCTCGCCGTCAGCTTGAGAGTGTCCTGAGGTTGTTGGTTAACTGCGATGAGAAGGAGGGAACGAGAGAGAGAGAGAGAGAGAGAGAGAGAGAGAGACGGTGAGAGGGAGAGAGAGTGTAAGAGAAATGAGAGATGAAGAAAAATGAAGAAGAAGTAGGGGCTGCCAACTTAGAGGGAACGATGAGGAGGAAGATCTAGGCTTGTTCAAGACTCTTCTTGCATGAAATCTTAGTGGCCAAGGAGAATAGTCTTCATCATGACCCTAGTTTAGGCTATTTTAAGCATACTTTGGAATTTTAGCCATTTTTGCATGGCTTGTAATTGACTAGGGGGCAGCAATATTGAAATAAATTAGTAAATGTGCCATAATTTCATGTAAATAAGACCTAGGTGGTTGGCCATATTAATTCATGCACATTAGAGATTAAATTAGGTACTATAGTAAGACTTAGGTACATACAATAATCATACAAGGCATTATTAAATTGTCTTGAGCCCTAAGTTCATCCATTAAATTAAATCATCTATACTAATAAGATTTGTCACGACTAATTAATTAGTTGGACGAAATTTGGTCCATCATAGCTTGGATCTAGTGAACCCCGATCTCAACAGCCTTGTCGCGACCTATCCCTCGGGGGGAGGGAATAGGTTTAGGGTATTGCCTAAATGACGAACCTAAGGACCATGATTAGGCGAGAGCTCTCCCAAGCCCATACCTTGCGTAACATTGAGGTATTCTTAAAAATTTCACAAAAATGAGTCGCCAAGCCTATTGGGGTTGGCTAGGAACCAAGTTAGGTATGGGAGTGTACCTCACTTTCTACGCAACTAGAAAATCTAGGGTCAGGAACTTGATTACACTAATTGACTAATTAGTGCCATTTTGATACTTAATCTTATTCATTTTAAAAGAAAAGATTTTTGTCAGGCAATTTGGGTTGATTTTACACTTATCTAATAATATGTGAGGTGATCATGCGGGTGCGCAATCATTAAAGTAACAACTTGCAACTAAAATCATAATTGCAGTAAACTTTAGCCGTGCAATCAAACATAATTAAATATGCAAATTAAACATGCAATATAATCGAGGTGCAAGAAAATAAATGTCTAATTATGCTAAAAAGGCAAGACATGCCAATTTCTAAACAAACCTAACATATTTTAATTTTTGAAGTTTTAATTTTTTTAAAAATAATTTTTAATTTAAAAAAATGGGTGAACCGGGTCGAGTCTTGTTTGACCTGACCTGGGTTCTGCCCGGTCCAGGTCAGGGGAGGGCCAAATTTGGTAGGCCCCAATAGGACTGGGCCTGAACGACGGGCCCAGTTTAGCTAAAAAATAAGCCCACCTAAAAAAGAAACCTAAGTAAACTAAGCCTGGCCCAACATGAGAGAAGAAACTAATATTAAACCGGCCCAAAGGCCTTGCTTTGGCCCAGACGCAGCTTGCATGAAAGTCAAAACCCTTCGTGGTTCGCAACCTACGCCTGACCCGATTTTTTGCCGAAACCCTACCCAGCCGCGACCCAATAGACGTCTTTCTCTTTGCTCGCGGCTGAGGCGTCGCTGGGCAGACGGACAGTGACTATGGGCTTGGTGGCAGTGGCGGCGACAACGGCCTTGACGGCAAGTCATGGCATGGTGGCGGGGGGCTCAACGGCCGACTCAGGTAGCCTGGTGGTGAATAGCAGCGATGGGTGACGGCAAAGCAGCGTCTAGTGGCGAAACAACAGCAGCAGGTGACAGCGGGGGAAGCAACACAGTGGTGGTCGACAGTGTGCCTTGGCAAGGCAACAACGGCCTTACGCGGTGGATCTCGTGGTGGGTCGGGGCTGGTGCTGCGACAGGGCTGACTCGACACGGTAGGGACCAAGAATGGTGGCAATCGTCAGGGATGGCGGTTGTTGGAGAGGTGTGGTCAGTGGCGGCACAGGCGGCCCTTTTGACTAGGGCCGCGACGACACCGCCTCGACTGGGTGAGCAAGGGTAACCCTCGACCTCTGAGGTCAGGGGTTGCCGGTGGCTGCAGCAAGGATGTTGGTTGAGGCTGGTAGCGGTGACGGTGCCAGAGACTCCCCTTCTCCTCTCTAGTCTTCGCTCTCCCTTTTTGGTTTCTCTCTTCTACTTTTTTTCGTTTCTAGTGTGCTATCATTCTCCTCCTCATTATCCCCTCTGCTTTTCTGGTTTTTCTACTCTCTCCTCTCTCCTTTCTTTAGGGTTTCACATGCGACGATGGGCCTAGGAGGAAGAGCTGGGGTGTGGCCCGAGCCAAGGCCAGATCAGGCCCGACCCGATCCCTCTTCAACATTTTTTTTGCTTTTTTGTTGTTTTCTTTAAATTTAATTAAAAATAATTTTTTTAACTTTTTTTATGGACTTGAAAATTAGGTGTCAACAGCTGCTCCTCTTTGAATGCAACCTTGAAGAGGTTATATTCGAGGTTGCATTCAAAGACAGAAATCACCTAAATTATTTTGGCGATAGAGAGACCTTAGGTGCATAGGCACGTATCAGGTCGGTGGAAATGACTCAAAGTTATGGAAGCATGTTTTGTCAATAAAAGGAAGAAAGACCCCAGGCTCCAAAAGTATGCCATGTCATAAGAATAAATAAAGACTCCGAGCTACAAAAGCACGCTATGTCATAAGAAGAAGGAAAACCCCGGGCTACAAAAGCACACTATGTCATAAGAAGAAAGAGTGTCATAAGAAGAAGGAAGACCCCGAGTTACAAAAGCATGCCATGTCATAAGAAGAAAGAGAGACCTCGGGCTACAAAAGCACGTCGTGTCATAAAAAGAAAGAGAGACCCTAAGCTACAAAAGCACGATGTGTCATAAAAAAAAAAAAAAAAGAGGAAAGACCCCGGGTTACAGAAGCACGCCATACCATAAGAAGAAGGAAAGACCCCACGCTACAGAAGTACGCTGTGTCATAAGGAGAAAGAGAGACCTCGGGCTACAAAAGCACATTGTGTCATAAGAAGAAAGAAACCCTGAATTATAGTAGCATGCCATGTCATAAGAAGAAAGAGAGACCCCAAGCTCCAGAAGCATGCCGTGTCATAAGAAGAAATAGAGACTTCGGGCTACAAAAGCACACTGTGTCATAAGAAAAAAGAAAGACTCCGGGCTATAGAAGCACGTCGTGTTATAAGGAGAAAGAGAGACTCCGGACTACAAAAGAATGTCGTGTCATAAGAAGAAAGAAGATCCCAGGGTATAGAAGCACGCCGTGTCATAAGAAGAAAGAGAGACCTCTGGTTACAAAAGCATGCTGTGTCATAACAAGAAGGAAAGACCCCAAGCTACAGAAGCACGTCACGTCATAAGAAGAAAGAGAGACCCTGAGCTACAAAAGTACGCCGTGTCATAAGAAGAAGGAAAGACCCAGGGCTACAAAAGCACGCCGTGTCATAAGAAGAAAGAGCGATCCCGGGCTACAAAAGCATGTCGTGTCATAAGAAGAAGGAAAGACCTCGGGTTACAGAAGCACACCGTATCATAAGAAGAAAGAGAGACCCCAGGCTACAAAAGCACGCCATGTCATAAGAATAATAAAAGACCCCAGGCTACAAAAACACTCCATGTCATAAGAAGAAAGAGAGACCTTGGGCTATAGAAGTACACCGTGTCATAAGAAGAAAAAGATGAAGTCTCACCGTGTAACAACGGGTTTCAACTGGACAAAAAAATGATATGGTTTAAGATTGACCATGAACCTTTGGAGACGACATGGTTTAAGGCTAACCATGAACCTTTGTAGATGATATGGTTTGAAGTTGACCATGAACCTTTGATTTTTAGGGAAGCACCCGCTAACCCCTTAAAAACTGCATGGGTTCATTGAGGAATCCTATCAAACTCCACTTGAGCAAATGTCATTAAGGATGCCATCAAGAGACGTATTGGAAATATTGCAACATTAATTGAACAAGCTAATCAAGCTAAGTCCGACTGATTTAAAGAACATTCGATGTCAATCAACATCATGTGACGCAAAACTGTCATCTTGTTCGGGGATGTATCATTAATCATCAAATTCTCTAGGAGCCAAGTTCTTATTAGAACGACTACGACTCGTGAAAAAGGCTCATTAAGCATGCCAAACTAGAGCTTCCTTGTTAGAAAGGATTTCTCACACACTCTCGATAAAATGGCTGCTTGATCCCATCCATTCATGTGAGAGATAACTGGTTACTGAGGGTATCTCACGTAACCCATGACAAAGGCTTTCAGAAACATTCACAATGAGCACAATCTGATCGATTAGAAAGGTCTTTTGAAAAGACCACAATATAGGCTTGGTTAGGGCTTAAACAAATGGATTATTGCTTTAAGGCTAATAAAGGAACATTTGTTGCTATCTTCATTAGATTTACAAGTCGAGAACTTGGAAGATAAGATAAGATAAAATTACTTCCACTCCTTCAAGGAGTAGCTTCTTAGTGGTATTGTCATTTTCACTCAAACCAACCTAATCAAAAGAGACTTTGGAAGAGGGTTGTAATGCAGACTCGGGAAAGGCTTGAAAAACTTAAAATTTTCAAGAAGGTTTTTAAGAGTCAGTGATCGTCATGGCATCGTGACCAGGTCACTTGACCTTTTGAAAGCATTTAGCTTTTGAAACATTGCACATCTCATAAATCCCTTGACTAATCATTTTTGCTTGGAAGCTTTGCTCTTTTCTCTAATTTCCTTTGCTCTTTGCGATGATTTTTTATCTTCTTTTTTTTTTTCGCAGGCACTTGGATTTTGATAATTTTTCTTTCATATAAGATGCAGTCTTTTGGCTCTTTTTCTTAATGGACATTGGCCTTACTTTTACCAGGCACACTGCTTTTTCATGCCCCCTAATTTTATCGAACTTTTTGCTCTTTGAACTTTTGGAGCTCTTATGACTTCCGAGATGTTTTTTCATGTTTTCTCATCAATTTTGATTGTATGTGGTCAATCCTTATGCATTGCCCTAGTGAAGGGAGATGATCACTACTCGGGATTCAAAAATAAAAATTCAGACCCAAATTGGTTAAAACAATGGGTATCAGTGTTTGGGTAGAGAAGGAAATGCTCTTCTTCACCTTGGGATGAGTCAAGCTCTGATGAGAATTTCTCTAAAGCTATCATTAGAAGATTCATGCAAGTGAAAGTAATAAAATCTTTCTCAATCTTTTGCTCTACAACACGATCGTAACCTCCTATGCTGCCCCAACGTAAGGTCATTCTCGACAAGGGTACTTTGAAAGATCATCTTTATTCGGCTCAAAGGGGTAGCAAGAGATTAGTACGATGCTTGGGATTGATGAATGAAACTCCTTTATCATTTCGATCTTTGCGCTCAATGCGAATCTTTTGTTCTAAGAGAAGGTCACTTTTCACTCAACTCTCAAAAGTGTTTGAGGGATGTGTTTGGAAATGGCTTACCTTTCTTCATCTTAAACACTTCTTGTTTGGCATGATTAACATCTCTATTTCACTTTGTCAAGATCATCTGAGTAGATCAATCTCCAATCTCCATAGGGAAATTTGATTCAAAATGAATAACCCTCAAAATGAGAAAACAATTTTGAGATAAAAAGTATGCTCAAAAAGTTTGTCAAAAGTTTTTTTTTTCTTTTCTCAATTATTCATTTTTGTGCTTGTCTCTAAGAAATTGCCAAAGGTTCTTTTTTGTAATGAAAATTCTCTGTTTTTTTTTTTTTTTTGAGAAGAAGAGTACTTACTTGTGGCATGGCGACCCGGTAACCTTGTAAAGAATGTAAAAGAATATGTTAGTGCAAAAATATTTAGGGATTGAAATGTTGGAAACAATACATTATTACCATTCATTCGCTTTCATCATTTGAGTGCTAATATCTCTTAGATTCACCTTCGTGGATATTTGGTAACTCGACAATACCTTTTCCCTACATTGGCCTTTAAATGTTTGATGCTTTCTTGATTTCTTGGTGGAAGGTGCCGCTTCTATGGTCAAGGTGCAACCTTTTTCCATTTGTCACCCTGTAAGAAGGAGAGATGAAACGAGTTATCTCCATTCTCAATTAGGTTCAACTGAGAAATGATACATCCTTTTTGATGAATTTGACAATTTTGTTCCAACACACTTCATTGGTGGGTGAAGGAGAGATTTTTCTCTAAATCAAACATTGCTATCCCACTATTTATTTGACAAACCTTTTTGTTTTGTTCGAGTCTATCCTGTACCAAAGAAAATGATATGTCATTCATTTATGTTAAAGAGAATCAAGTTTAGGAATGAAATACATCCTTTTCCAAAGTCGGGTGATCAACATCCCAAGGTATCTCTTATGGAGGAATGGATAATATTACCCCTTTGTTTCATTTGAATCTTTCTTTTTTCTTTCTTTGTTTAAGATGAATAGGACTTAATAATGCTCCATCACATTTATTGGAACGTTACAAAACTTAGTACTCTTGATGTCTCCCTGACAATAAAAAGAAAGTCATGTTAGAAACGGTATCAGAAATGAATAATTGGAATCGATATAGTTGACTCTTCCTTCGAATTCACCATGCTTGGCAAATCCCTTCCTTTGTCTCATCATGCAAAGTGAACAAGATTGACGGGCTATTCTGACTCCTAAGTCATTTGCTAATAAAGAGACTTCTTAGAATGGAATTCAACTTCGTTCCGCCTTTATGGAAGATTGGTGTTGACGAAACTTCGACGCATGCTTGCTCCTCAAGTTCCGTGAGCCTACGCTTTTATCTTTTAGAAGGGGCCGATGCCGATCTCAGATAAACTCCTCGTCCTGCCCAAGAAAGCGACCACATGAAGAGAGGGCCTTAAGCAACGTTTTCTTGAAATTCATTTCGGAAGGTAGACGTAAAGGTTCGCTTGAAACACTTTTGAATTTGTGTTTTTTTCTTTTTTATGATGATTTTCCTGAAACCAAATTCCATTATTAAAAAATGTGACTCGCGTGATTTACAAAAGCAACAATTGAATTCACAATCAAAACTCCAAATGGAAAACATGATTCTTAACAAGAATGAGAACAATAATAAAATACAAGAAACTCTTGTACAGATAAGAGTAAAAATCAACTCTTGTCCTAACTCTAGAATTAACTTCTTTATGTGGTCAAACACGAGAATGTCTAGGAGTATCACGCCTAATCTGTAAAATGACAGCAATGTCAGTACGTGAATGAGAGGAAGTTATCTCTTAATGAGGTCGCTTCTTACAGCAAAATCGAGGTGACGATACATGCTCTATAGTCCTTATTACGGGATTTTAGTATTTCGCCAAGATTTTATCATAAGAGAAGGGACATCATTAAAAGATTGATTGATGGCTATCAATTGAACATTCACTCTTATTCTAAAAGTTTTATATGCAAAAGTGGCATTGATTTTTTTTTTTTGAAGATATTGATTTTATGATTTTACTCTAGCAAAAAATGAAGTGACTTCTATTTTGAGAATCTTACACAATGTGATTTGCATTTCAATCCCAAAATGTGAAAAGGAAAGAATTTGATTAAAAATGTAATCTCAATTTTTGAGCCCCAATATAATCGAAACTTGCGAGCTTTTTATTTTTATTTTTTATTAATGCATTTTCGAGCCCATAACTAGAAATTTAAACAAAACCATGTGTTCAACAAGGCCCAATTAAAGTGTTTAAAACTTGCATTCAATGTTCACTTATCAAAAGTGATTGCCAATTTTTTTCAATTACAAGCCTACAGCACCGAGGGAAATCGATTGATGTTCGCGAATTTCAAGATGAAAGTTTAATACAAAATAAGCAAATAAAAGGAAAATGATACTTACAATGGGCACCAACCTTTGTCTCTATTTTTTTTCTTTTTAGTTACATAGATATGCACATTGGATGGGATTTGATTTCTACTATATACGGCTCAAAATGGAGCCATAAGATCACCGGACCAAATTAGTAGGCTTGTGGCTAAGTCGTGTTACCCATGACTCCGACTTCGTCAAAGAACCGACCCATGTCGCATGATCGCAGACCAAGATGGGGACCTCTGACATTAATAAAGAAATTTCGGGGTTGAGATGTGCGACTCGTACTACATGATTGTAGTTGGAGTGGTATCTACCTCAACAACATCCTAAGTGATCCTATGCAGCCTAGGTCTGGCGGTAGGTCGTGTGTACTACGGTGTAGTGCAATGCAAAGGATACATACACAACAATTTATAGGCAAACAACATTCCGTATATAAAAAAATAAATCATACATTCCTACACCTCCCTACAAGATAAAGGTAAGTGAACACTTCCCCTTATACCTCCCATTCTGCAAAAAAAAAATTTAACATCTTTAATGTTATGGGCGTATTTGGAATCCTTGCTGCCAAATAAAAATATTTTTGAACAAATTAATTTTGGCATAAGTCCTCTAAGCTTTAAAACCAAGTCCCCAGCGGAATCGTCAAGCTATTGCGACCTACCCCTTGGGTGGGTTTGGGGGGGGGGGGGGGGGGGGAACACGTTTAGAGGTATTGCCTAAATGACGGACCTAAGACCCATGATTAGGCGCGAGCTCTCCCAAGCTCATACCTCGCGTGACATTGGAGTATTCTTAAAAATTTCACAAAAATGAGTCGCCACTAGCCTATTGGGGTCGGCTAAAAACCAAGTGAGGTATGAGAGTGTTCCTCACTTCCTACACAACCAGAAAATCTAGGGTCAGGAACTTGATTACACTAATTGACCAATTAGTGCCTTTTCGATACTTAATCTTATTCATTTTAAGAGAATTTTTTTTTCAGGCAGTTTGAGTTGATTTTACAGCTATCCACTAACATGTGAGGTGATCATGCGGGTGTGCAATTATTAAAGTAACAACTTGCAACCAAAATCATAATTGCAGTAAACTTTAGCACGTGCAATCAAACATAATTAAGTATACAAATTAAACATGCAATATAATCAAGGTGCAAGAAAATAAAGGTCTAATTATGCTAAAAAGGCAAGACATGGCAATTCCTAACCAAACCTTACATTTTTTAATTTTCGAAGATTTTAATTTTTAATTTTTTTAAAATAATTATTTCTAATTTTTTTAAAAGAAAATTGAATTTAAAAAATGGGCGAACCGGGTCGGGTCCGTTTTGACTCGACCTAGGTTTAGCTCGATCAGGAGAGGGCCAAATTTGGTAGGCCCCAATAAGACTGGGCCTGAACGGTGGGCCCAGTCCAGCTCAAAAATGAGCCCACCTAAAAAAGAAACCTAAGTAAAATAAGCCCGGCCCAACACAAGAGAAGAAACTAATATTAAACTGGCCCAAAGGTCTTGCTTCAGCCTAGACGCAGCCTACCCGAAAATCAAAACCCTACCCGGTTCGCGACTCGCGCTTGACCCGATTTTTGGCCGAAACCCTACTCGACCGCGACCCGATGGACGCCTTTCTTTTTGCTTGCGGCTGAGGTGTCGCTGGGCAGATGGACAGTGACTATGGGCTTGGTGGCGGTGATGGCGACGACGGCATTGACGGCAAGTGACGGCATAGTAACGGGGGCTCAACGGACGACTCGAGCGGCCTGGTGGCGGAACAGCCACGGCGGGCGACGACGAAGCAGCATCTAGTGGCGAAACAGCAGTAGCAGGCGACAGCGGAGGAAGCAGCATGGCAATGATCAACGGTGTGCCTTGGTGAGGCAACAACAGCCTTGCACGGTGGATCTCGTGGTGGGTCAAGGCTGGTGTTGCGACAAGGCTGACTCGACACTGCAGGGACCATAGCACGGTGGCAGTCATCGGGGATGGTGGTTGTTGGAGAGGTGGTCGGTGGTGGCACAAGCAACCCTTTCAGCTAGGGCAGCGACAGCGTCGCCTTGACTGGGAGAGCGGGGGTAATTCTTGACCTCTGAGGTCGAGGGTTGCCGGCGGTGGCGGCGGTGCTGGAGACTCCCCTTTTCCTCTTCGATCCTTGCTCTCCCTCTTCGATTTCTTTCTTTTGTTTTTTTTTTTTTGTTTCTACTGTGTTGTCTTTCTCCTCCTTATTCTCCCCTTCGCTTTTCTGGTTTTTATGTTCTCTCTCCTTTCTCCTTTCTCTAAGGTTTTACACGTGAAGATGGGCCCAGGAGGAAGAGATGAGGCGCAGGCTGGGCCAAGGCCAGATCAAGCCCGACCCAATCCCTCTTAAGCAATTTTTTTTTTTTTGCTTTTTTGTTGTTTTTTTAATTTAATTAAAGATAATTTTTTAACTTTTTTTTATATGCAGTTGAAAATTAGGTGTCAACAAGCCTCGATCAACTCAAGCTTGCCTAGATCAAATGAGCCTTGAGCTCGTTGACTTGGGTCATGGCTGGTCGCTAGGTTGTTGGCTTTCACTGAGGCACAAGATTGATGAATGATGAAGGAGAAAGGAAAAGAAAGAAAAGAAAAAAGAATAGAAAATTAATAATCTTTTATTTAAAAATAAAAAATTCAAAAATATATATTTTAAAAAAAATTATTTTTCAAACAAACTTTTATTAACCAAGGACCCAAAGACTAGGAAAATATTTGGGATAATTTTTTCCGGCTCATTCAAAGGGGAAATAATTTTTCTAAACTTAAACTTTTGTAGGAGAGCCTTTTTTCTGTTGAGTTGTTTTTCTAAGTGAAGCAAACACCAAAAAATGTGAATAATGTATTCGTGAAAAATAATTTTTGGGAAATAAATACACCCTACAAGAATAAGTTTCAGTCGGAAGATTCTAATGTAGTAAGATTCATGCATGGTAATAAAAAATCAAGCTAGGGACGAGCTATAATTATTAGGGAAGACCCTCAACATTTTGAAAGGCCAGAGGCATTCAAATATTACAAACTTAACTCGGTTTCTCCAGTGAAACAGCAAAGAAAACTCGAAGGCAGATGGAGAAGCACAAGTACATAGAAACGATTATAGATTCTCTTGAGAGAGCGTTGGCTACCATTATTGGTCTTCATTATATCTGCTAGATTATGAGGGGCATGCCGGACGAGACCCTGGCGCAAAAAATATGCAATGGAGACAAATATAATGAGTTAGCGAGAGCTATTTGAATGCTTCGAGCGTGGCGTGGAGAATGCGACAAACTTCGAATTTAGGTATCCCATTGAAGCTTAATTTCCGTACCTCAGAGGCTAAGGTCGAAAGTAGGGGTGCAAGTTCATGACAAAAGCTGCTTACCGTACATTCTAGCATTCCTGATCCAACGTAGGGGCATCATGTTCAGGGTCATTCTTTTCAGAAATTGGGAAAGGGATAGCTCCTTAAATTAATGTATGCTATGAGAAAATTACTGGGTTAAGTAAATGGATCCCAATAATCTGATGCTTGAACAAGTGATGTACCAACACTCAATAGAGTCAATACAACGGTAATGTCTGTATCACAATGGAAGCCTTCAATTGATATTCAATATAACTTTTATATCTCTAGTATAGAAGAGTGAACTCATTTGTTCTTCGAGTATAATTAGAATGGGAGTATATGGCAAAGTATCCTCTCGCATAGAATGGTATTTGGCATTCTTCAAGAGGATGGGATTTTGAACTTCATCTAATGATAAGAGTCACCGAGGGCAAGAAATTGGAACATGGCTCCTCAAGGTATCCTTCTTAGCAACCATGTATTGTATTTGGATGAAGTGTAACCATAGACGTTTACAAAATAAGTCAATTTAGAGGCCTTTTCTTTTTGGCTAGGACACGTAAAATTGTAAGAGGTAAGGCTTCACCTATCTAAATTGTAGACCCTCCGTGGCAAATATTTGTTGGCAACTATGTGGAGGCTTCCTACCTCCCTATTCTCGCATCATTAGTTGTGTTTGTAATGCCGGGGTATGCTCTAAGCTTCTATACTACATATGATTAATGACATTTACATGTTTATATATATATATATATATATATAATAGTCTCAATACAACACGTCCACAACATGAGTCCACTTGCTTCCCCGTTTTCCTTTCTAAATCTTCCAAAAAACTACTACTCTCCCGAAACGAGATAACATTACTAGAAGAAACCGATAAGTGATGGGCAAAAGCTTACTAAAATGTCAAAGCTAGTCCTAAACTCTCATTATAAACGACTTTACATTGTCTGACTGTGGTTGGTGAGGTTTTCATGAAACCTGCCGCCAAAAACGTTGAGATGATAAGGAGATTGATAGAATTAATCTAATTAAGCATCGTGACAACTAACTAAAAAGTCACCTCAATTGATCAAATAACTAAGAAGACACAGCTGCAACAAATTTATTGTTCATATCGCAAGAGAAAGTGCAACCACAAAGCACATGGATAATCTTTGCCTTGAGCTATACTATTATCAAAGAATCGAACATATCGCTTTCATTTCTTCAAGTATGATCACCGAATAGCAAAGAAGGGTTTCCGAACAAAGGATAGCCCACAAGGGTTGAGGTGAGTTAGACAATCGGTTTCAAGGGAGGGCTTCAATTCTTTGGGCCCTAATGATTCAATCTGCTAAATGATGGGCCTCACAATAGTAGTAGACAACTTGGATTTTACAAGAGAAGGGCCTGGTGAGATTTGCATTCCGCAATAAAGGGCTTGCAAATCCCACCCTAGTCGATTAGCGTCCTATAGAAAAGCCTAACAAAGATGGAGCACCTACAACACGCAAGTATAGCTTTAATAACATTGAAGCCCAACTAATTTCACAATTGAAGAAATGTGTAGTCTAGTGGGTTAGTTAATGAATTTGATTATTTTGTCTTAGACAAGAGTAGTATCGAGCCTTATAGAAGAATAATAATGTACAAATGTGCCAATTTACAATGGATTGATGTATGATTTAGCCTCAAGTAGTAACACAATCTTAGAAGAATCATAACAACTATGATGGATAACACATGTTATTCTCCAAATAACAGGTTATTCTCCAAATACATATATTTTTGCTTATGGTTCACAAAAAATCACAGTGGAAGGCTAAGCAATCTCACCATGAGACCATCCAAGAGGAAATATCTCGCTTGCACTGCCATTCACCGGGGGTATAGTTCCGTAAGCGACAAGTTATTGCTTGACAAAAGCTTAATCCTACTGGTGGATTGGTCTGATCCAGGCCCTTCCATTGGGATGCCCAGTCCCCTTGCTTTGCTTTGGACAAAGAAAGCTGGATGTCGGGGTGATGGTGGGGTAATGGAATTGCTATTGAGCATGAGCACTACGGTTGCCATGGTGGGTCTAATAGCCGGATCTTCCTGAATGCATAGTAAGCAAATATGTAGGCATCGAAGCACTTGATCTATTGAATTTGAATCCACAATAGCTGGGTCCAGCAGTTTCAAGGGCGTGCCGTCTCTCCACTGATACCATGCCTGCATGAATAATTACAAAAAATCTTCACAAAATTGTTGCATGAATTCAATGACTCACAAGCAAGACGTATGATTCTTGCAGCAAACCATATATGAATAAGGAATAGAACCATAAGTGTTTCTGTTGGCTGAATGACTAAGTTTTTAAAAAGGAATTTCAATTTTAGTTGACCAAAATTACAAAAAGTGTGCTGCTAGGGTAGCATAACAAAACTTACATATCGAGCAAGATATTCACCCCCATCAAATTGGTCATAGAAGCCATTCTTCTTGCCACAAATGATCTCAAGAAGCAGTATACCGAAACTATAAACATCGGATTTCATTGAGAACCGTCCATGCATGGCATATTCAGGAGACATGTAACCACTGCAAAACCAAACATTAGCCAAATGTAGAGGTTGGGACACCTGGAGTGCCATAACTTGGCACAGAGGGACACTTAAGTGCCATAACTTTAAAATGGTATACTTAAGTGTCAATATCGGAGTAAAATGGGACACTTAAGTGCCACTCCGGCGAAAATCCGGCCAAACGGCTGACGTGGCAATTTTCTAGCGAGTTTGGTCCAAAACAGCATCGTTTTGCATGCTGACGTGGCGGAGAAAACGCAAAAACAATGTCATTTCGTGTCTATGTGTAAATAATAATATATAAATTAATTAAATTAGATTTAAAAAATTCAAAAAATTTTAAAAAATAAGAAAAATTTTAAAATTTTGAAAAATTAAGAAAAATTTTAAAAATTTAGAAAATTAAAAAATTTCAAAAAAAATTAAAAAGGGGGGGTCGAACGGGGCGGCTCCCTCACCGCCGCCGCCTCCCCACCGTCGCCAGGAAGGGCTGGCGACGGAGGGGGGAGGGTCGGCCGGGCTGCGAGCCCTCGCCGGATCGCGGCGGGGGCCGCGACCCTCGCCCCAAATCTGGGCGAGGGCTCACGGGCCCTCGCCGCCGGCCCCTGGCCAGGGCTCGGCAACCCCGGCCGACCCTCCCGACTCCGTCGCCGGCCCTTCCCGGCGGCGGCGAGGAGGCGGCGAGGGCCACGACCCTCACCCTAGATCTAGGCACGGGCCGCAACCCTCGCCCAGATCCGGCGAGGGGTCACGCGCCCTTGCTGCCTCGCCGCCGCCGCCGCCGCCGGGAAGGGCCGGCGACGGAGTGGGGAGGGTCGGCTAGGGTTGCCGGGCCCTGGCCTGGGGTCGGCAAGGCCGGTTGACTGGTGGCGAGGGCCCGCGAGCCCTCGCCCAAATCTGGGGTGAGGGTCGTGGTCCTCCCCGCTATCCGGCGAGGGTCGCGGTCCTCGCCGCGATCCGGCGAGGGCTCGCAGCCCTCGCTGACGGTCGGCCGAGGGCCGGCGACCCTGGCCGACCCTCCCCCCTCTTTCGCCGGCCCTTCCCGGCGACGGCGGGGAGGTGGCGGCGGCGAGGGAGCCGCCCTGTTCAACCTCCCCCCCCTAACCCCCCTTTTTTAAAAAAAAAATTAAATTTTTTAAATTTTAAATTTTTCTTATGTTTAATTTTTTTTTTAATTTTCTTAATTTAAAATTATTGTTAATTTTAAAATTATTCTTAATTTTTTTTTAATTTTTTAATTTTTCTTATTTTTTTAAATTTTTTTAATATTTTAAATTTAATTTAATTAATTTTTATATTATTATTTATACATAGACATGAAATGGCGTCGTTTTTGCATTTTCTCCGCCACGTCAGCATGCAAAACGATGCCGTTTTGGACCAAGCTCGCCGGAAAGTTGCCACGTAAGCCATTTGGCCGGATTTTCGTCGGAGTGGCACTTAAGTGTCCAATTTAACTTCAAAACTGGCACTCAAGTGTACCATTTTAAAGTTATGGCACTTAAGTGTCCCTCGGTGCCAAGTTATGGCACTTGTGCTGTACTTCTGCCGCCAAATGTATATTGAAAATTTAGATGTAGATCAATGAGCATCCTTAAATAGATAAAATGAGCAAGTCTAGCATCCAATTACAAAGTCATCTATTCAAAATCTAAGACTTACAAAGTCCCGACGATTTTATTTGTGCTAGCCTTTGTTTGATCAACTCCAAAAATCCTTGCCATGCCAAAATCTGAAATCTTTGGGTTCATTTCACTGTCTAACAAGATATTGCCACATTTTAGATCACGATGGATGATCCGGAGACGAGATTCTTCATGCAGATAGAGCATTCCTCGAGTGATCCCATATACTATTTTATAACGTAATGGCCAATTCAATTGATCGCTTTTTTAAGGATCTGCATTGTTGCACCAAAACTCATTATGTGCTAGCATGTGGCACCAATTCAAAAACTCAAGGCGGATATATTTTCTCTTATCGATCAAAGGTAGCTTAACAAAAGACTATAAATAGTTGAAAGGATAGAATATCTCTTAATTCAAGTTTTCCACAGCTAGTGAAGGTTGGAACATTTAATTTCAAGCAAAGTACATAAGATAGTTAAAATACAACATACCAAATAAGAAGTAATCAAGGCTTTTATTCGGCACAAACTCATAGGCGAGTAGCTTTTCGTCTCCCTCCAAGCAAAATCCGAGTAGTCGTACAAGGTTTTTGTGTTGAAGCTTTGCAACTAATAGAACTTCATTTTTGAATTCGTCATCACCTTGTCTTGAACTTTGAGATAGCCTATTCACCGCGATTTGTTGTCCATTAGGAAGTTTACCCTATATTGTTTTGAATTTATCGTTTAATTCCTTATCACAACTTCTCAAAAAACTAACAAATCAAATCTTTACATGTTTTCTTTTCTCTTCGGCACCATTATGTTTAATTCATATGTAAAGCATTCTTGATTGTTTACACTAATATGTAATACGTACGTGGAAAACTTTACCAAATCCACCTTCACCCAACTTGTTTTCAGGAGAGAAATCATTTGTCGCAGATTGTATTGTAGCCAAGTCAAATTGCAAGGACTCCACGGTGGTAAGTTCATTTTCATCTGCATTACCAAAAAATGCAGTGCTTGGGAACATTATCACAATTAAGAGTATTGGATTAGACTAGCATTGATGTCCCATTACCCCACTGAAATCTTTCCCCTCTTGGTTAGTCATGTAGAAAAAGAAATTAAATTATCATCAATACTGAAGGTAATGCTAGGTTTGTTAAGTGCAGTGTGGATGCTACCTATGCTTTGAGGGAATTGCTAAATGTTAGAAATTTTTTGAGGGCTCGTTATGTGGTTGGTCATGTGGAATCTAATCCATCTGGCATGACTCATGGCATCCTAATGGGATCTTACTGGATGTATTTCCAAGGAGAGTAGTTTATGATTTTGCTCTTCTTTGAATTGCAAAAGCAGCTTATATTATTTGTGCTCCGAATGGAGAAGGCCCACTTCGAGGTCTGAAGACTTAATATCAATCTAGGCAGCTATTTGTGTAATTTGTCCAAAGTCTTCTTTACAAGACCAAGGTACCTACATTGCTGCTTCTTGTGACATTCTTACCTCTTCTTCAGCTTGGGAGATTGCGAGGAAAAGAGGCACAAGAGTTGAATGGTATCAGCTAATTTGATTTTCATCTAATTTGCTGAGGTTAAGATTCATATTTTGGTTGGTGATACAAGATAAGCTACCTATATTTCAAGGAATTGACATATAGTCTTCTAATCAAGGCCAAACTCTCTATTTTTTGTGCCATGAAAGCACTGAGATAAGATCCCATTTGTTCTTTGGATGCAGCTTCTCTAAGCAAGTCTGGCAGAGTGCCCTTCGACTTTGTTTTCATAATGCAGCGAGCTATGAAAGGGAGAGATTTTCATTGGTATTTGGTGAAATTTTTGTGGAATTAATGCATGTATTTCATCTAGAAGGCCAGAAATGAGCTGTTACATGCCCAAAGTATTCATCTTATTGGTGGCATTATGATTGCTTTTTAAGTCAAGTATAGTTTTGAAGGTTGAAAGAGCATGGAGAATCAGATTTCTGTCCTTGATCTTTTCTATTATATATGCTACATATATATCAAACATACTCTTAATTTGTATGATTAGTATATCTGATTCCTCAAGAAAAATAAAGAAATTTAATAATTTTCTCATTTATATGACATAGATAGTTTGCAGAAAAAAATAAAGGCAAATAGTTTATTTACCGCCTTTTACTTTGAAAACTTCATGCATCCTCTTTCCCTTTCTCCGAAGCATCCAACAAGTGAGAAAGAGAATTATTATAAAACCTCCAACAGAAATGGTAGTGGTGATGGTAATCACGGTAGATTTGTTGCTTTTTCCTGCACACGTACCATTACATATATGAGACCATCGCCAAACTAATTTTAAAACATTTTAGATGAAAACATGTTTAATATTTATACATTCTAACACTTCATTTCACTAGGTCGGAATTAGACCTAAGACCAACGCATGAAGATTGGCAATTTACCAAGCAAAAAGGTGCCTTAAAATACGGGCCAAAAGACAAACATAATGAGTACGCGTAAAGAGCAAATATTTAGAAGAAATTAAGCTTTAATCCATAACTGTCCATCTCTCATAATTCCATTATTTTCCTTATTTCCTTGTGGGGATAAATTCAATCCTAACAATGCACTCGCCTTCATAATCCTTTGCATAAAAAACTGAGGTAAGAAGGCCTTATATTCAAAATAAGAATTTAGCTGGATACTAAAAGTCAATCTCGATAAGGTAAGGCCTAAATACAGCAAGGGGACTAAATAGTTGCATTTGCTAAGTTCTTGTTTTGAACATAACCTTTTTATGATATCAGACAATGTAATCATAAATCTTTGCATAAAATTTCAATATAATTTTTCTAATCAATTATTGCCAGAGATCACTAATACGGTAGTTCGTGTAATACATAGTTTAGAGTAAAATTATTCACATTAGCGTGCCATATAAAATGGCTCAACGTGACTGATCATCATGTTAGTAATTGATCGGAAATATTATATTCGTAAAATTGACATATTTAGATCTGATTTGACATCTAGTACTAATTCGGTAATTATCCTTCCCATTTGAGTGCACCATTTGTTTGTAGGAGATTAACCATTAATTGATTAAAAGCGACATTTAACCAATTGTTATTTAAAGTCTAATCTCGTGAGTGGATGTAGAACTGCTCAAAAAGGTAAAATGAACTTCCGTAAAATTCAGAAAAAAGGAAAAAAAGGACACGAAAAATTTACATCACCAATCAAATCGAGAGGACAGAGAGAGAGAACGAGACTCAGGAAAGCCCCTAGAATCCATCCCAAAACTTGATATGTTGAACCATTGACAGCACTTCACCTTTTATTTTTGTTAAAAAAGGTTGAATCTGAGAATTTAAACTATTGAGTAGGATAACCAGTTTACCAAAAAATTAAATAGATCAGATATTTATTGTATAGAGGAAGAAAAATAATAAAATCAAACACTTACTTTTTGCTCTGGTCTCGGGAGCTGGAGGACGCAGAAGCTGGGATGGCGGAGGCACCGGGGCCGCCATGGCCGAGACATTATAAAACGGGAACAGCTCGAACCTGACGCCGCAGACCAGAGTGAAACTCCTCCCACCTTGCTTATCCAGGGGGAGGTTCGAGATCATATCCCGAAGGCACCGGTAGCAGTCCAACGGCGTCAAGTCCGGCGTGCACTGCGCGAGGGTGTACAGCTTCTGCAGGCTTGTCAAACTCGCCTCCTCGACCGCGAATTTCTTCCCCGATCCGCCGTCGCGAGCCCTTGTGCTGATTTTATCCACGGTCTGTCCCAGGACTTGTACGAACCAGATCGGATCAGTGACGTTCGTAGTGTTGTTCATCGAGTAAGCAGGCTTCGTTGCCAAGGCCGAGAAGAAAGACCTGTTGTCGTACCTCAACATGCACTCGTCGTACCAGATCGTGGCGACTCGCTGGAGGCCGCATCTTCGGAGGACATCACGCTTTCCAGTGGCCACACAGTCGCTGCACGTGGAGATGCTGACATCGCCGCGGCAGAGAAAGAGCCCATGGGCTTGGTCGGGACGGTCCTGGCCAGCGGTGGCGGTGGCAAAGCCGTTGGTGTTGGTCGTGGCGTTGGAGGAGAGGGAAGAGAGGACGGTGTTGAGGTTGGACTCGTAGGTGGAGTTGGGAGTGAAGAAACTAATGCGTGCGCAAAAATGCTTTAGATAAGTGGGGGCAGCTTCAGCACTGAAATTCTGGACGAAGATGAAGAAGAAGAAAGAGGAGAAGGAGAGGGAGAGGAAGATGGTGAAGCAAGAACTCATGATTTGCCAGGCTGATGAATTGATTGGGCTTGCGCACGAGTACGGGCAGAAGATTATAGGAAGAAGAAGAGCATGTGGAGAATCAATTTGATGAACAACAATATCTTGGGATAAGTAATTGCAGCATGAACAGTACGAGGTCCAGAAAACCGTTATTTTCATGCGTTAGAATTCAGGGCAACAAAATAGAGAGTAAAGGCAATGAAATAAAGAGTAAAAGTGAGAAAGAAAAATCAAGACACGGGATTTATTTTGATTCATTTTTAAAGTAGCACTAAATCTAGTAAAAGATTTCACTATAGTTAATATCCGCACATCTCTATTACGACTCTCAATTATAAGAGAAATATTATATATACTTAGTACTGATTTACAGACTTAAACCCAAGCAATCAATAAAATATGAGCCACAAATTCTGAAAAGTCTTTGGCGTGGGCACCCTACTACCCCTGCCAAGGTGGCCCTCTAGATCCCTGTCCGTGCACGATAGAGCAAGACCCCCATATCTTCTTATCAATGAGAAGTATCAACCACACCACACCACACCATCATGCTCTTCAATTAATATAAGGGGCACCATTGCAAATCACAAATTTTCCTCTCTTTATCCCTTTTCCAGTCCATTTCTTCCACGTTTTCAAAGCCCACTAGAGATTAAAAAAGGGAAGCAAAAGCCCGGCCTTACTTCCATCAGCTTTCTTTTATGCAAGTCCAGCGAGAGGGACAAGGGAGACGCGGTGACCAAGCCTGAAGAAGAAAGCGTCGATGAACAGCCTCTGTGAGGGTGCCCATGAACGAAATCGCGAGTGACGAGAGCTAATCCAGGCACCTTCTAGAATTGATGGCTTGGCGTGAGGGATAAGGACGCCCAGCAGCAAGATTCCGATGGGGAAGAGCGTGCTGGACATTCATTGAGAGGGGCGAGGAAGGCATGACAACGGCAGGCTAATTTTCACGAGGGACGAGAGAACCAGAAAGAGTAGGAAGGAGAGCAATCTTTGGCCACTGAGGAAGAGGAAGAGCGGCAGAAAGTTTCACTGAAGAAGAAAAGAGAAGAAGAACCAGAGAAGGGTGGAGGAAGAGAAGACGCTCCATGCTCGTGCTCACTGGTTTTGGAGGAGAAGAGAAGCTTGAAGGGAGCGAAGGAGGGAGAGAGAAAAACAGTGGGAGAGAACTGGTAAGAGATTCATCAACAACATGGCCCAAACTTCTAATATCATAAAAGGCAGTATACCATGTTGCAATTGGATCCTCGCACTATGCAATATCGGTAAGGTGAATAGGTCTGTTTCAACAAAGCTTTATAAAATAGATGGACCACAGCCCACTCATTTTCTCTTTTCTCGTGAAATAGTGTCTAATCCCATAAGTCATATAAGATGCGAGCTAAAGCCAGAATGGGTAGCACAAGCAAAATATTACTTGCGCTCGGTGATAAGTAAGGAGAATCTCTTTCGTGCTTTTAACTCACGTATCGCTCTAACTAATTTTTAAAAACACAGAATTTTCCTTGTGACACTATCATGTACTCACAATAATCTCGTCCTACACAGATTTCATTCAATAATTTTCCACATCGAATGACAAAAGTCGCATCCTATGTTTCCTTGCAATAATTTGTGACATGTAACGACATTCTTGTTTTGTCCATGTCACGAGGCCTTGGTGGTACTCGGATCTATACGCAACGATAACAGCCATTTGCTACTAACAAACTTTCTTACAACTTAAGCAATCTTCACTTTATTGAAGGGAAATTAAGAAGCTACTCAAACTATTACAAGTTTTCGATAATAAATTTATTGTTATCTTTTAGAATTATAAAAAAATTCATAGTTAAGCCATGTCACGGAAAGACGAATAGCTAACCGAGCTTCCCATTCATCTTTATTTTATGCGGAAACAACACAGCTTTTGCTCCTCCTGTTTTATTTAGGTCACTCGAAGTTAGCAATCCACATTTGAATTTCATGCCTTCATAATCAAATGACCATCTAGGCATATTTGGGCCAAGATTATGTCATATAAGTAATTGTTTGGGCTTAGAGTCCGGTTTTTAGCCAAAAGGTGAAAAAAGAAACTAATTTATATAATGTTCTATTAGAGGGAAAAAACCAAAAAAGTTATAAACATATTGCATTTGTGTCAATTCAATCATAAACCTTTTATTGGATCAATTTAATCATAAACATTTTCACATTAGTATTAGTTAAGTCCATCTGACCAGTTTTAGCTGGTTAGGTCTGACGTGGATGTCGATCTGTGATCGAACGCTGACATGGCAATTTTTAAATGTTTTTATTTATTCTTTTCTTTTCTTTTTCCTTTTCTTTTCCTTCTTCTTCTTCCTCCTTAGACTTTCCTCACAGTGGAGTTGAGGGCCGTGAAGCCTTTACCAGCCATCAACGAGGATCACAACCCTTGACTAGGCCAGATCTCACTTTTGGCCTTAGGCGAGGCTAGGTAAGGGCCACAACCCTCGCCGGCCACTGTGAGGAAAGTCCAAGGAGGAAAAAGAAGGAAAAGAAAAGGAAAAATAAAAATAAAAAAATCGAAAAAAAATTTAAAAAAAATCATTGAAAAATTGTCATATTAGCGTTCGGCTACCGGTTGGCGTCTACATCAGCACTGCCTAGCCAAAATTGGCCAGATTAATTGAATTGATGACAATATCAAAAGGTTTAGGATTAAGTTGGTCCAATTGAAAGGTTTATGACTGAATTAGTACAAATGCAATGGGTTTATGACTTTTTTTGCACTTTTCCCTTCTATTAGGCTCCGTTTGTCTTATGAAAAGTGAATGATTCAAAAAATATTTTATTGAAAAGGATTGCCGATATTGTTTGAAATAAATGAAAAATGTTTTCATTGCCAAAATATTTTCGTAGATTGTGAAAGCATTTTTTGTTCATCCATTTTTGTAATCAATACAAGCGATCATTTTTAGGAAAATATTTTCTAAATTATTTATTTTCCACAAAATAAATGGAGCCTTAGTAATAACATATTTTTGTTTATTTGAAAAAAAAAATTGATAATGTGAATAGCAGGGCAGTCGTAACAGTAACACCATTCATGTAGGTTGTAGAAATTTTGCTACCTTAGTATAGTTAAAGCTAGTGCGTTGATTAATCAGTGCTTCCATTCAAAGCTTATAATATTTCTCCTTCCGAGATCTCCTATCATCATCCTTATGAGATCTCCTATCTTGTCGGAAAACCTCTGCCAACTCTGAGTTAGGCTTTGTTAGTTGCTAACGCCAAGTCAATTCCTATACCGCTACCTATGCCATGCTTGGTCCCTTGGCATATTGAAGGTTCTGTAGCACATCGTCATGAGCACTGGGCTAAGCGGCAATTGAGCAACTCAAGGGACTGCTGGCTTAACGATGAAAGCACAAAGTTGAGAAATGTAAGTCATACATAGGATCTCCAGTAAACAGACGTTGCTCATTGTTCACTAATGGTATCCACGGAAGGCCAATTATATCAAGGCCTGCAAAGCTATCACATAAAACAATTATTTGTATCATCGGGGGTATGATTCCGTAATTGTCACCCCATCGACCGATTGCCGTGTTGATCTACTAATTGATTGATCTGTGCTTTGAGGGAAGAAGGCCGGACGTTGAGGTTGCGGCATAGTGATGGGCTGGCTGCTGAGCATGTGAAGCACTGTCGCCATGGTGGGTCTATCAACCATATCTTCCTCAACACAAAGTAAGCTGATGTGCAGGCACCTCAGTACTTCATCTCTTGAACGCAAGTCTAGGATGGCCGGATCCAGAATTTCCAATGGTGTCCCGTCTCTCCAGTTTCTCCATGCCTGTTTACAATCCATTGGAAAGAAAACACCCTTGGTAAATTGTAGCATTAATTCAATGGAGCATATAATTAGTATTACACGAGTTATGTTAACCATATTCGCAATGCTGAAGTCATGTTAGTTTGGAGGGGGCAAAGTGTACATGTACTTCCTGTACCAAAGTTCGGCTTGACTCAGTCGAAATATCAAAGAGTGCAGTATGACATTTGCATCGGTAATCTAGTTAGTGACAATAGTATAGGCAACTTACATAGCTAGCCAGATCTTTGCCCCCATCTGATTGGCAGAAATGATCATTCTTCTTTCCAGTGATGATCTCTAGAAGTAGGATGCCGAAACTATAGACATCAGATTTAACAGAGAATTTCCCATTCCTTACATACTCCGGAGGCATATAACCCCTGCAAATGAAAAGCCACATTGATTGCAACACCTATGTGCCTAAAATAGAGGATACAACCATTTAATCTAAGTGTGCTCTAACAAGAGCACATCTCTTGACATGACCAAATGATCAACCAATGTAATGAGAATTTGAAACTTACAGAGTCCCCGCAATTTTATTAGTGCTTGCATGAGTTTGATCAACTCCAAAGATCCTAGCCGTGCCAAAATCTGAAATCTTCGGGTTCCAGTCATTGTCTAACAAGATATTGCTTGCTTTCAGGTCACGATGAATAATCCGAAGTCGGGAATCTTCATGTAGATAGTGCATTCCTCGAGCTATTCCACATGCTATCCTATAACGCTTTAACCAATCCAATTGCATATTTTTCTGAGTATCTGCACAATTAGAGTTGTGTTGTAATTCAGTAATTGATCTAGCTTGCTAAGATTGGATACCTATTTTCAACTAAAATTCCATCGTATAATGAGTAAGAGGATGGCATATTAGAGAAGACAGTTGCATACTCAACTTAAACTTACCGTACAAAAAGTAATCTAGACTTTTGTGAGGCACAAATTCAAAAACAAGTAGCTTTTCTTCTCCCTCCAAACAATATCCGAGTAGCCGCACGAGGTTTCGATGTTGAAGCTTTGCTACCAACGTAATTTCATTCTTAAATTCTTCAGCACCTTGTCTTGAGCTCCGAGATAACCTCTTCACTGCTATATCTTGCCCATTAGGAAGCCTCCCCTGAAATGATTGTTTCAGTTGTTTCCAAATCTTTTCTTTTGACGATAGTCTTTTAACTAAACATGAGCAGTTCCTGATATATCAAAACTAATAATACCTGAAAAACTTCACCGAATCCACCTTCACCCAACTTGTTCTGATGAGAGAAATTGTTTGTAGCAGCTTGTATTGTAGCTAAATCATATTGCGAGGGTTCCTCGTTTGTAATTTTATTCATGCCTACATGACGAAACAACACGATACTAGTCATTTCAATGAAGACACGTAACTTTTCCAAGCCGCGGACACAATGTTTTCAACAAGAACTTAGTCAACTACCGGCTTCTTCTTGGACGAGCTCATGGGTCGGGGTCCCTTTCCTCCGAACGAAACAAGAAGCAAGAGAGAGAAACACTACAAGTACGCCAACGGGAACTGCAATGGCAGTGATTATCAATGTGGATTTATTGCTTCTTCCTGCATATGGAGGATCATACTTTCAGTTGTGGTGATAGCTTTCGTATGTTTTGCAGATATTTTCCAAGGGAGAGAAGGGTTTCTTTGGTTCTGAATAAAGATACACTGATTTATATCCGTCTAAGTCCAATATGAATGCATCAAATACACTGATTTATATCCTTCATCAAATGGATGGTAATCAAAGACAATTTGATTTATTGCTGGGTAAAATTGGTTTACAATGTAGAAACGACTTGCAAGTTTTATTATAACTGGACTTGTAAACGGTTTAATTTGACGGAATAAATTCAAGTAGTATATATTTACAGAAAAAACTTACAACATTTATTTAGTAAATAATATAATATAAGTATCTAATTAAGTAGATCACATGTAAGTATCAAATATGAGTACAAAAAATTACTTTGTAAATTACTTTACTAGTGTGGTCTAATTTGCCGTCCGTTCTATTTAAAATGAGTTCAAAAACCACTTTAAAATGGGCAAGGAGTCAAAAGTGGAATACCGACCAAAAAAAAAAAGTCAAAAGTGGAATCCCCTTGCCAGTCCCTCGTGGTCCCCTCATGCCCATGTTTATCGGAAAACGCATGCATCCATTCATTCCTCACTTGACTTTAATGTGGCATTTTCTTTGGAAAAATATTAATATATAGTCCGTCAACACCGTAAATAGATTTACACGTTGAATGGCTATGATTACATTCATCGAGATTTGTATTATCGCGGAAACTCAGCTGCGGTACACATTCGAATGATCAAACACCAGTTGTATAAGAAATTTGCCTTATTCCCAAGAAAAAAACATATATTTAATTTCTAATATTGCTGTTCGACAAAAAATAAAATTCTAATATTGCTGGACAAAACGGGAAATAATAATAAAAAAAAGCGAAAGAAAACAAAACAAGGTACCTTTAGGTTCAGTCACCTGGACAGGAGCAGAAAGATCCCGGACCGGTGGTGGCGCTGCCACCGTCACCACAGTCACCGAGTCGAGGTTGTAAAAGGAGTACATCTCAAACCTCACGTTGCAGCTCGGAGTCAATACGTTTCCTCCTGGCGTTTCCGGAGGGAGACGTGCTATCGCCGACCGAAGGCATGTGCCGCAGTCCGATGCGGTCAAGTCGGGCGTGCACTCCGCGAACGTGTACAGCCGTTGCGAGCCCACGAGCTCAGCGTTTGCAGCAGTCATTTTCTTCCCCGGTCCACTGCTCGGGGCCGTCCGCAGTACATCGTCCATGGTTTCATTCAGGAGTTGAAAGAACCGAGATGGGTCCTCTGTGACGTTCCAACCGTTCTCCTGCCTCGCGAAAGGGAATGGTTGCATGACCGAGTAAATGGGCTGATCCGAGTACCTCAGCATGCATATGTCGTACCAGATGATGGAGATCCTTTTGCCGGGGCATCGCTGGCCAATTTCTTGGGCTGCGGTGGCTACGCAGTTGCTGCATGTCGAGGCGTCGATGTCGCCACGGCAGAGGAAGATCCCGTAGGTCTGGTCTGGTGGGTATTCGCCAGCGGTGGCATTGGAGAATCCGCCACTGCTGCTGCCGCTGTTGCCGGCGGAATCGGCGGCAGAGGAAAGTGATGAGAGGAGTTCGCTGAGGTTATTTTGGTAGGTGGAATTAGGAAGGAAGATTTTGGTGTCGTTGCAATAATTGTCGATTAAAACGGGTGCCGCTTCACTGATGTGAGAGATGCTAATGAGCAAATTGATGGAGAAGAGGAGAGGGAGGAAGATGGTGAAGGTAGAGCTCATGGTATGATGGACATATTACACTTGGCTTTCGTCGGTTCTTCTTTTGAGTCATTATAAGCTTTGTAAAAGTCCACTTTTGGTCCTCAAATTTGTGTTTTTTTCTGTCCCTGAGATTTGTCGAATCGAATTCAGAATCTTGCATTATTTTTCTATTCAAGCACCTCCTCTCCACTCCTCAAGGTCAAAGGAATATATTGGACAGTCTTTTGACCGTATTACTCCGAAAGTTCCCGTGGCCAAAAATTTTTTTGGCCGAATATGACTGGTGCTTTTCGCACGCAAGCTCGTCTCAGCGACCCACGAGCTGGTAAAGTTGATATCACACGTCAACTTTTACGGGATCATCGCAAAATAAATATTTGGTCGAGTACACGGAATGGTTATCGACAGCTGAATTTTTAATCAACATTTCAATAACCATTTATTTTTCAAAATATATATATATATATATAAAAAGGGGGTAAAAAAAATGAAAAAAAAATGATGAAATCATGTGGGCTAGCCACTTAGTAAAGTTTTCAACCTTCTAAGCCCCCTCCCCTCCACCCATTAGTCTAACCAATTTCTTTTAATTCCTTTGGCCCATCTCCTTATCAGGAAAATTATCCAAAAAATCATCAATTTATTGCATTTTTACTAATTCAGTTATAAAATACTCGATTTTGTCAATTGAATCACAAATCTTTTCACATTTTGTCAATTGAATCATAAATCTTTTCACATTTTGTCAATTGAGTCCAGTCAATTTTTACTATAAATTCTAACGTGACAATTTTAAAATAATATTTGATGATATTTTAATATTTTTTTTTGAATTTTTATGCTTTTTCTTCTTCTTCTTTTTAATTTTTTTACTTTCTTTTTTAAGGTTTGAAGAGAAGGCCGATTAGGGTCGCTGGCCAACCCTCGCTAGCCTTAGGCGAGGGCGCATCGAAGGCCACAATGCCCTCGTTAAATTTGGCTAGGTGAGGGCAGGGACCTCGCGCTAGGCGAGGGCAGCGACCTCGCTTGGAGCCCTTGCCTAGCTAGATTTGGTGAAGGCGTCGCAGCCCTCAACTTTGGTTGGCGAGGGTTAGCTGGCCACCCTTGCAGGCCTTCTCTCCAAACCCTTAAAAAAAGTAAAAAACATAAAAACATTCAAAAATTTAATAAATATTATTAAAATTTCAACGTCAGTCATTTCTAGCCAAAATTAATCGGATGGACTCAATTAGCAAAATGTATAAAAGTTTAGAATTGAATTGATAAAAATATAATAAGTTTATGATTTTTTGGAAAATTTTATCTCTCCTTATCCCTTTTCCAGCCCACTTCTTCTACGTTTTCAAAGCCCACTCAAGATTAAAAAAAAGGGAAGCAAAAGCCCAGCCTTACTTCCATCAGCCTTCTTTTATGCAAGTCCAGCTAGAGGGACAAGGGAGACGCACGGTGACCAAGCTTGAAGAAGAAAGCGCCGGTGAACAGCCTCTGTGAGGGTGCCCGTGAATGAAACCGCGAGTGACGAGAGCTAATCCAGGCACCTTCTAGAATTGCTGGCCTGGCGCGAGGGATAAGGACGCCCAACAGCAAGATTCCGATGGGGAAGAGCGTGCTGGACGTTCATTGAGAGGGGCGAGGAAGGCATGACAACGGCGGGCTAATTTTCGCGAGGGACAAGAGAACCAGAAAGAGTAGGAAGGAGAGCAAACTCTGGCCACTGTGGAAGAGGAAGAGCGGCAGAGAGCTTCATTGAAGAAGAAAGGAGAAGAAGAACCAGAGAAGGGTGGAGGAAGAGAAGACGCTCCATGCTCGTGCTCACTGGTTTTGGAGGAGAAGAGAAGCTTGAAGGGAGCGAAGGAGGGAGAGAGAAAAACGGTGAGAGAACTGGTAAGAGATTCATCAACAACATGGCTCAAACTTAAAATATCGTAAAAGGCAGTATACCATGTTGCAATTAAATCCTTGCACTATGCAATATCGGTAAGGTGAATAGGTCTGTTTCAACAAAGCTTTACAAAATAGATGGACCACAGCCCACTCCTTCTCTTTTCTCGTGAAATAGTGTCTAATCCCATAAGTCATATAAGATGCGAGCTAAAGCCAGAATGGGTAGCTCAAGCAAGATATTACTTGCACTCGGTGATAAGTAAGGCAAATTTCTTTCGGGCTTTTAACTCATGCATCGCTCTAACTAATTTTTAAAAACACAGAATTTTCCTTGTGACACTATCATGTACTCACAATAATCTCGTCATACACAGATTTCATTCAATGATTTTCCACATGGAATGACAAAAGTTGCATCCTATGTTTCCTTGCAATAATTTGTAACATGTAATGACACTCTTGTTTTTTCCATGTCACGAGGCTTTGGTGGTACTTGGATCTATAAGCAACGGTAACAGCCATTTGCTACCAACAAACTTTCTTATAACTTAAACAATCTTCACTTTATTGAAGGGAAATTAAGAAGCTACTCAGACTATTACAAGTTTACGATAATAAATTTATTGTGATCTTTTAGAATTATAAAACAATTCATAGTTAAGCCATGTCACGGAAAGACGAATAGCTAACCGAGCTTCCCATTCATCTTTATTTTATGCGGAAACAACACAGCTTTTGCTCCTCCTGTTTTATTTAGGCCACTCGAAAGTTCACGTGGCCAAATATTTTTTTGGCCGAATATGACTGGTGCTTTTCGCACGCAAGCTCGTCTCAGCGACCCATGAGCTGGTAAAGTTGATATCACACGTCAACTTTTACGGGATCATCGCAAAATAAATATTTGGTCGAGTACACGGAATGGTTATCGACGGCTGAATTTTTAATCAACATTTCAATATCCATTTATTTTGCAAAAATATATATATATATATAAAGGGGGTAAAAAAAAGAAAAAAGAAAAAAAATGATGAAATCATGTGGGCTAGCCACTTAGTAAAGTTTTCAACCTTCTAAGCCCCCTCCACCCATTAGTCTAACCCATTTCTTTTAATTCCCTTGGCCCATCCCCTTACCAGGAAAATTATCCAAAAAATCATCAACTTATTATATTTTTACTAATTCAGTTATAAACCATTCGATTTTATCAATTGAATCATAAATCTTTTTACGTTTTATCAATTGAGTCCATTTGGTCAATTTTGACTATAAATTCTAAAATGACAATTTTAAAATAATATTTGATGATATTTTAATATTTTTTTTGAATTTTTATGCTTTTTCTTCTATTTCTTTTTCTTTTTTACTTTTTTTTCTAAGGTTTGAAGAGAAGGCCGATTAGGGTCGCTGGCCAACCCTCGCTAGCCTTAGGCGAGGGTGCATCGAAGGCCACAATGCCCTCGTTAAATTTGGCTAGGTGAGGGCAGTGACCTCGCTTGGAGCCCTTGCCTAGCCAGATTTGGTGAAGGCGTCGCAGCCCTCAACTTTGGCTGGCGAGGGTTAGCTGGCCACCCTTGCAGGCCTTCTCTCCAAACCCTTAAAAAAAAAGTAAAAAACATAAAAATATTCAAAAGTTTAATAAAAATTATTAAAATTTCAACGTCAGTAATTTCCGGCCAAAATTAATCGAATGGAATCAATTAGCAAAATGTATAAAAGTTTAGAATTGAATTGATAAAAATAAAATAAGTTTATGATTTTTTGGAAAATTTTATCTGTCCTTATCCCTTTTCCAGCCCACTTCTTCTACGTTTTCAAAGCCCACTCAAGATTAAAAAAAGGGAAGCAAAAGCCAGCCTTACTTCCATCAGCCTTCTTTTATGCAAGTCCAGCTAGGGGTGAGCAGCAGTTTAGGGTCGACCCTGGACCGGCCCAACCCTGCCAGTCCAGGTCCGGTTCCCAAGGGGACTGGGTCGGTCCTTGGTCCTGAAATTCCAGGACCAACACTGTGCGGGTTGGTCCTCGGTCTTGAGAGTTTTGGGTCGGTCCAACCCTGGACCAACCCTGTATATTATATTATATTATTTATAATTCTTTTATATATTCAAACCTAAATAAAATATATGTTATGTTATATTATATATAATTCTTTTATATATTCAAACCTAAGTAAAATGATGTTAAAGTTGTTGACTCCTCATGCTCACAGTCATGGACAGACAGCATCCAATTCCAAAAGGCGTGAAGTTTACGCCGTAAAGGTCTTCATAGCCTCCTCCTCCACAGTCTAGACTCCAGAGTACATTCTTCACTGTGAGGACCAAAGACTCCTCATAGTCATGGACTCGCGACATCCAAAATGGCGCGAAGTTTATGCCGTAAATCTCCTCATGGCTTTCTTCCCTAAAGTACGTTCTCTTCCATTTTGTCTTCTTTGTTCTTCAATTTGCCAAAATCAAAAGTAGCAACATCCCGCTCACCTCTGGTTGCCCGGGCCGCTCACCTTTGACTGTGCGCGCTGCTCGCCACTCACCACTCGCCCTTTGTTGTCGTCGTTGGCCTCGCTAAACGATCGCCACTCACCACTCGACGCTAGTCTCGCTCAACGCTCGCTGCTTGCTGCTAGCCTCACTAAACGCTTGCCGCTCGACACTTGACGCTCACCTCACTCGACACTCGACGCTTGCGCTCGCCACTCGCGCCGGTCGCCTCACTTATTGCCGAGTAAATCAAAGGAAACAAGAAGAAGCGCTAATTGGAAACCCTAATGCTCAGCTTGCCCTTGCTTTCCAAACACAACTTGACTAGTGATATCTACTTTGTGCTTCATTTGAGATCTTGTATTGGTATTTATAGTTTAGTTGCACAATGCCACATTGTTGATGGATGTGTAATTTGAATTTGTAGGTTTACTTTTTTAGGGAGTATAAAAAACAAGACGAAATAAATTATCAATCGGTCCCAGGTTGACCCTGGAACCGGACCGAACCCATTGGGTCGGTCCGGTCCTTGGTCCCAGGCTCAGTAGGGTTGGTCCTCGGTCCTAAAAATTGAGGATCGACATTATACGGGTTGGTCCTAGGGTTGGGGGGTGGCCCGGACCAACCCGGACCATGCTCACCCCTAAGTCCAGCTAGAGGGACAAGGGAGATGCACGGTGACCAAGCCTGAAGAAGAAAGCGCCGGTGAACAGCCTCTGTGAGGGTGCCCGTGAATGAAACCGCAAGTGACGAGAGCTAATCCAGGCACCTTCTAGAATTGCTGGCCTGGCGCGAGGGATAAGGACGCCCAACAGCAAGATTCCGATGGGGAAGAGCGTGCTGGACGTTCATTGAGAGGGGCGAGGAGGCATGACAACGGCAGGCTAATTTTCGCGAGGGATGAGAGAACCAGAAAGAGTAGGAAGGAGAGCAAACTTTGGCCACTGAGGAAGAGGAAGAGCGGCAGAAAGTTTCACTGAAGAAGAAAAGAGAAGAAGAACCAGAGAAGGGTGGAGGAAGAGAAGACACTCCATGCTCGTGCTTACTGGTTTTGGAGGAGAAGAGAAGCTTGAAGGGAGCGAAGGGGGGAGAGAGAAAAACAGTGGGAGAGAACTGGTAAGAGATTCATCAACAACATGGCCCAAACTTCTAATATCATAAAAGGCAGTATACCATGTTGCAATTGGATCCTCGCACTATGCAATATCGGTAAGGTGAATAGGTCTGTTTCAACAAAGCTTTATAAAATAGATGGACCACAGCCCACTCATTTTCTCTTTTCTCGTGAAATAGTGTCTAATCCCATAAGTCATATAAGATGCGAGCTAAAGCCAGAATGGATAGCACAAGCAAAATATTACTTGCGCTCGGTGATAAGTAAGGCGAATCTCTTTCGTGCTTTTAACTCACGTATTGCTCTAACTAATTTTTAAAAACACAGAATTTTCCTTGTGACACTATCATGTACTCACAATAATCTCGTCCTACACAGATTTCATCCAATAATTTTCCACATTGAATGACAAAAGTCGCATCCTATGTTTCCTTGCAATAATTTGTGACATGTAACGATATTCTTGTTTTGTCCATGCGAGGCCTTGGTGGTACTCGGATCTATACGCAACGATAACAGCCATTTGCTACTAACAAACTTTCTTACAACTTAAGCAATCTTCACTTTATTGAAGGGAAATTAAGAAGCTACTCAAACTATTACAAGTTTTCGATAATAAATTTATTGTGATCTTTTAGAATTATAAAACAATTCATAGTTAAGCCATGTCACGGAAAGACGAATAGCTAACCGAGCTTCCCATTCATCTTTATTTTATGCGGAAACAACACAGCTTTTGCTCCTCCTGTTTTATTTAGGCCACTCGAAGTTAGCAATCCACATTTGAATTTCATGCCTTCATCATCAAATGACCATCTAGGCATATTTGGGCCAAGATTATGTCATATAAGTAATTGTTCGGGCTTAGAGTCTGGTTTTTAGCCAAAAGGTGAAAAAAGAAACTAATTTATATAATGTTCTATTAGGGGGAAAAAACCAAAAAAATTATAAACCTATTGCATTTGTGTTAATTCAGTCATAAACCTTTCATTGGATCAATTTAATCATAAACATTTTCACATTAGTATAAATTAAGTCCATCTGACCAATTTTAGCTGGTTAGGTCTGACGTGGATGTCGATCGGTGATCGAACGCTGACATGGCAATTTTAAAATGTTTTTATTAATTTTTTTCAATTTTTTTATTAATTTTTTTCTTTTCTTTTTCCTTTTCTTTTCCTTCTTCTTCTTCCTCCTTAGACTTTCCTCATAGTGGAGTTGAGGGCTGTGAAGCCTTTACCAGCCATCAGCGAGGATCACAACCCTTGACTAGCCTCGTCCAACACCGTGGGTAGGGTGGCTTCGCCCAGATCTCACTTTTGGCCTTAGGCGAGGCTAGGTAAGGGCCACAACCCTCGCCGGCCACTGTGAGGAAAGTCCAAGGAGGAAAAAGAAGGAAAAGAAAAGGAAAAAAAAATCGAAAAAAAATAAAAAAATCATTGAAAAATTGTCATATTAGCGTTCGGCTACCGGTTGGCGTCTACATCAACACTGCCTAGCCAAAATTGGCCAGATTAATTGAATTGATGACAATATCAAAAGGTTTAGGATTAAGTTGGTCCAATTGAAAGGTTTATGACTGAATTAGTACAAATGCAATAGGTTTATGACTTTTTTTTCACTTTTCCCTTCTATTAGGCTCCGTTTGTCTTATGAAATGTGAATGATTCAAAAAATATTTTATTGAAAATGATTGCCAATATTGTTTGAAATAAATGAAAAATGTTTTCATTGCCAAAATATTTTCGTAGATTGTGAAAGCATTTTTTGTTCATCCATTTTTGTAATCAATACAAGCGATCATTTTTAGGAAAATATTTTCTAAATTATTTATTTTCCACAAAACAAATGGAGCCTTAGTAATAACGTATTTTTGTTTATTTGAAAAAAAAAATTGATAATGTGAATAGCGGGGCAGTCGTAACAGTAACGCCATTCATGTAGGTTGTAGAAATTTTGCTACCTTAGTATAGTTAAAGCTAGTGCGTTGATTAATCAGTGCTTCCATTCAAAGCTTATAATATTTCTCCTTCCGAGATCTCCTATCTTGTCGGAAAACCTCTGCCAACTCTGAGTTAGGCTTTGTTAGTTGCTAACGCCAAGTCAATTCCTATACCGCTACCTATGCCATGCTTGGTCCCTTGGCATATTGAAGGTTCTGTAGCACATCGTCATGGGCGCTGGGCTAAGCGGCAATTGAGCAACTCAAGGGACTGCTGGCTTAACGATGAAAGCACAAAGTTGAGAAATGTAAGTCATACATAGGATCTCCAGTAAACAGACGTTGCTCATTGTTCACTAATGGTATCCACGGAAGGCCAATTATATCAAGGCCTGCAAAGCTATCACATAAAAAATTATTTGTATCATCGGGGGTATGATTCCGTAATTGTCACCCCATCGACCGATTGCCGTGTTGATCTACTAATTGATTGATCTGTGCTTTGAGGGAAGAAGGCCGGACGTTGAGGTTGCGGCATAGTGATGGGCTGGCTGCTGAGCATGTGAAGCACTGTCGCCATGGTGGGTCTATCAACCATATCTTCCTGTACACAAAGTAAGCTGATGTGCAGGCACCTCAGTACTTCATCTCTTGAACGCAAGTCTAGGATGGCCGGATCCAGAATTTCCAATGGTGTCCCGTCTCTCAAGTTTCTCCACGCCTGTTTACAATCCATTGGAAAGAAAACACCATTGTTAAATTGTAGCATTAATTCAATGGAGCATATAATTAGTATTACACGAGTTATGTTAACCATATTCGCAATGCTGAAGTCATGTTAGTTTGGAGGGGGCAAAGTGTACATGTACTTCCTGTACCAAAGTTCGGCTTGACTCAGTCGAAATATCAAAGAGTGCAGTATGACATTTGCATCGATAATCTAGTTAGTGACAATAGTATAGGCAACTTACATAGCTAGCCAGATCTTTGCCTCCATCTGATTGGCAAAAATGATCATTCTTCTTTCCAGCGATAATCTCTAGAAGTAGGACGCCGAAACTACAGACATCAGATTTAACAGAGAATTTCCCACTCCTTACATACTCCGGAGGCATATAACCCCTACAAATGAAAAGCCACATTTGATTGCAACACCTATGTGCCTAAAATAGAGGATACACCAATTTAATCTAAGCGTGCTCTAACAAGAGCACATCTCTTGACACGACCAAATGATCAGCCAATGTAATGAGAATTTGAAACTTACAGAGTCCCTGCGATTTTATTAGTGCTTGCATGAGTTTGATCAACTCCAAAGATCCTAGCCATGCCAAAATCTGAAATCTTCGGGTTCCAGTCATTGTCTAACAAGATATTGCTTGCTTTCAGGTCACGATGAATAATCCGAAGTCGGGAATCTTCATGTAGATAGTGCATTCCTCGAGCTATTCCACATGCTATCCTATAACGCTTTAACCAATCCAATTGCATATTTTTCTCAGTATCTGCACAATTAGATTCGTGTTGTAATTCAGTAATTGATCTAGCTTGCTAAGACTGGATACCTATTTTCAACTACAATTCCATCGTATAATGAGTAAGAGGATGGCATATTAGTGTCGCGACCTCTATTTTTCTCGGCGCCCGCAATCGGGTACGAGCGCCTAAGGAGGCTAATGGCTCGGCTGAATTTATTAAGCCCGGACTCTCCCAAGTCCACCAATTCACGACTTTAATAGTTTAAGTTTTTAACCTATAAATTAATTTTAAAATGGAGTCGCCACTAATCGATTTGGAGTGGGTCGATTAGAAACCCAAGCGAAGTATCGGGAGAAATACTCGCTCCTGCGCAACCAGAGAAATTAGGATCGGGGACTTGATTACACTAGTTAATCACTAATGCCCTTTCGGTACCTAATCTTGTTTAAACCCTAAGGCTTTTTGGATGTTCGAGGGATTTTCCATGCATTTTTGGGAGGAAAAACATTTTTGAGTATTTTTCTCATTTTTTGGACATAAAAGGGATTTTTTTTTTTGGTATTTTTGGTATTTTTGGGAAAATACAAGTCTTTTTGGCTTTTTCTGAATTTTTGGCTTTTTTATGAATTTTTGGCTTTTTTTTTTGGATTTTTGGCATTTTTTGGAAAATATGAAATATTTTTGATTTTTCGGAAAATAAAATATTTTTTAATATTTTTGGAAAATAAATTATTTTTTGATTTTTCTCGATTTTTTAGAAAATAAAACATTTTTCGACATTTTTTAAATATTTTTTCGATTTTCTAGAAATTAAAACATTTTTTTATATTTTTTGGAAATAAGTTATTTATTAATTATTTATTAAAATATTATTTAAAATAAAGCTTTAAAAAAGGAAAAGCTGACCCGGGTCGGATCCGCGGGTTGGGTCCGACCCGGGCCAGCGATCCGAACGAGGACGGGCCCGCAACGCGGGCCCGACTCGGATTTTTTTTGTCTTTTTTTCTTTCCCCCCTTTTTTAACAAGCCCAGCCCAAATAGATCTATTTTCTCAAAAAGGGCCCGGTCCACGTGCGAATGGCCCAAGCTGGCCGAAACCCTACCCGAACGAGACCCACGCCTGACCCGCTTTCGGCTAAAACCCTACCCGATCACCGACCCACCTTCGACCCGGTTTACGGCCGCAGCTTGCTTTGCCCTATTCCTACGTCGTCCGGTGAAGACGGCGGCGACGAGCGGCGATACCGAGGACAGCAGTGGCGACACGGCGGCGACGGGGAATGATGGACAGAGCGCGACTGAGGAATGGATCTCGCGGTGGCTGAGGCGGCGAGGACGGATGGCGAGCGTCGGTGTGTACCTGGCTGTAGCGACGGCGGGACGTGGCGGCAAACGGCGGTGGATGATGGCGTGGCCGGATCTCGTGGATCCTCCTCAGATCTGGTCTTCTGCTTTGCAGATCTGAGGGCAGGGGATGACAGCGGCGAGGTGTGGGGACGGCGGCACGGCAAGACCTGTGGCAGCAGCGGCGTCGGGGTACGGGACCTCCTCCGATCTCCTCTTCTCTCCGGCCTACTCGCTTAGATCTGGACGGCGTCGGGGCGAGGAACAGCAGCAGCGAAGCAGCGGTCGACAGCTTCGGGAGGGACGGCAGCGACGGCGGGTCCTCGGCTTCTCAGATCTAGCACTTTTCCCTCACTCCGGTCAGATCTGAGCCTCCACCGGCCAGATCTGACCTCCTCGGACTCGTTCGCCGGCGGCCTCCCCCGAAGTCTCTCAGTGGGAGGTCAGCCGAGCTCGCGACCCGAGTTCTCTCTCTCGCTCGCTCTTCGATTCCTCCCCCGAAGTCTCTCAGTGGGAAGATGTCCAAGCTTGCGATGCCGTTCGTCGACGGAGGTGCTCCTTTATTTATAGGTGAGGAGGTCCGGTCGACGGAGCTTCGACCGGCGGTCCCCTTCGCGCGCCGAGCGGTTCTCCTTGGTTGGACCGGCGTCCCATCCGAGCTTATCCAGCGAAGCGTGCTCGGCATTGATGGCGCCCGAGATCTTATCCTCTCCGGCCGACGTCGGCCTACTCCCCTCGGCTGTAGGCCGTCCTTTGCGCGCGTCGTCATCCTCTGCGCGTGAACTACAGAGGCAGAGAAAGAAGGAACGAGGAAGAAGAAGAGGGAAGAAGAAGAAAGAAAAAGAAGGGGAAAAGAGGGGTGGGGCCAAGTCGTGCAAAAGGAAAAAAGAATGAAAAGGGGGCTGATTGCTTTTCTTGCTTTTTATTATTATTATTTTTTTTGTTTTTGTTATTTATTTTGTTTATTATCCGAAAAACAAAGATTAAAGCCTAACTAACCAAAATTTTAGGTGTCAACAGCTGCCCCTCTTTGAAGGTGAGTTCGCAGAGGTTGCATTCAAAGATAAACCGGATACCTAAATTTTGTCTATATATATGCAATAGATTATATGATATTTAGGACCTAGTGTCCTATGCAGAAAATGAGCTATATAACATTGCATATACTAAGACAGATAAGAAGATACCTGTAGTTACTTACCGGGAGTGAGTGAGATAGGGTGTGAACCCCGAGTTTTGGTAAGTATCAAGGGGTCATCTTACCTGGTGATATGCGGAGGTTACTTTTCCAGGGCTCGAACCCTTCTTTGGTCACCTGTTAAAACAATCAATGATTTGTCTAGGACCCGAACCTTTCTTCGGTCGCCTTGACGGGAGACTACTCTTCCAGGACCCGAACCATTCTTCGGTCGCCTGTTGGAGTAATCAGTGGTTTGTCTCGGACCCGAACCATTCTTCGGTCGCCGTGACGGGAGACTGCTCTTCCAGGATTCGAACCATTCTTCGGTCGCCTGTTAAAACAATCCATGATTTGTCTAGGACCCGAACCTTTCTTCGGTCGCCTTGACGGGAGATGCACCGACCTTTCTCAGGGCATCTCATTTGTGGGTGCCTGATTTGTATCGAGGACACCAGTTGGTACCCGACCTTTCTCGGGAGATGCGCCGACCTTTCTCAGGGCATCATATTCGTTGGGGTGTCTGACCTCTGTCAAAGACACTGGTTGGAACCCGACCTTTCTCGGGAGGATGCGCCGACCTGTCTCAGGGCATCTGTTTTGTGGGGCGTCTAACTTCTGTCAAAGACACCAGCTGATACCCGACCTTTCTCGGGAGATGCGCCGACCTTTCTCAGGGCATCAATTCTGGAAGATACCTGGATATTCACAAGCATATCAAAGAGTACCTGGATATTCACAAGTACTAACATGAAGGATATTTGGGCCTTTGTAGGCATCGAAATGGGTATTTGGCTGACCATAGGCAATGGACGGGTACTTGGATGATCACGAGTGCGAACTCTTGGAGGATACCTGGACATTTGCAAGTATCGAAGGGGTATCTGGACGATCACAGGTACAAACTATTTGGGGATACCTGGATGATCACAAGTATCGAAGGGGTACCTGGACGATCACAGGTACAAACTCTTAGGGATACCTGGATGATCACAAGTATCGAAGGGGTACCTGGACGATCACAGGTACAAACTATTTGGGGATACCTGGATGATCACAAGTATCGAAGGGAGAATCAAGGCATACCTGAGATATTCATGTGGAAATATCGAGGCTGGGTCTTGCATATACGTGAAGGTCTCTCACCTCCTGGTAATTGAGAATATTGAGGACGTACTTGGGATATTCGTGAAGGTCTCTCACCTCCTTGGATATTCGTGAAGGTCTCTCACCTCCTGGTAATGGGGAATATTGAGGATGTACTGGGGATATTCGTGAAGGTCTCTCACCTCCTAGATGGCCGCAGGCACTTGAAAGGGGTGGAACACCTGGATAGCCATAGGTGTACAAAGTACTGGAATACTTGGATGAACACAAGTATTTAATGATATGATCTGGGACCGCTCAGTTGGTCCAAGTGTAAGAAAGCATACCTGGGTAGGCGTAGGCACACAAAGTAGTGGAATGCTTGAACAACTGCTATTATTTGGGGACAACTTGGGTAAGTTGAGTGTCATGAAAAGGATGTACCTGGACAACGGTGGGTACTTGACGATATGGGGATACCTAGACAGCAGTAGGTATTCTAAGAGATACTTGGTCAGTCACAAGCATCAATACTCTGGGGACAACTTGAACATGTCGAGTGTCGGGAAAAGGGAGTATCCGAACTGTGGCCGGTACTCAAAGACAATAGGGATACCTAGGCAGCAGTAGGTATTCAACGATAAATGGATACTTGGTCAGTCACAAGTATCAATACTCTAAGGACAACTCGAATAGGTCGAGTGTCAGGAAGAGGGAGTACCCGGCAAGTGGTGAGTACTCAAAGACAATAGGATACTGAGACAATTGCAAGCACCCAAACTCAAGGGATGACTCGAATAGGTCGAGTTTCAAGAAGAGAGTACTTGGACAGTGGGAGGTACCTAAAAATTAAGGGATACCTGGACAGTCGCAAGTATCAATACTCTGAGGACAACTCGGACAAGTCGAGTGTCGGGAAAAGGGAGTATCCGAACTGTGGCCGGTACTCAAAGACAATAGGGATACCTAGACAGCAGTAGGTATTCAACGATAAAGGGATACTTGGTCAGTCACAAGTATCAATACTCTTGGGACAACTCGAATAGGTCGAGTGTCAGGAAAATGGAGTATCCGAACGATGGCCGGTACTCTAAGACAATGGGGATACCCAAACAGCAGTAGGCACCCAAACTCAAGGGACGACTCAAATAGGTTGAGTGTCAATAAGAGAGTACCTGGACAGTGGTAGGTACTTTAAGACAAGTGGGGACAGGGATATGTTTACCTGGCAATATCTCTGATTTCTGAGAGTATGTCTACTATTTGCACAATATGCACACATGATTGTATATGCTGTAAATTCATGAGTTCAAATGAGATTCATGTATGATAATTTTGTCAGTTCTGCATCTTTTGACTTTCACTGGGGAAGATTTTGAAAGACAACCTTCATTTAGAATGTAGATGTCTCGAGCATGCCAGATGAGGGACTTTCAGTCTGAAAGGACTTTTCACTCACTCTCATGGAAAAGGCTATCCTGACCATTGATGCAGGATTCATAAGGACCACACTATCTCACTGTTATCATGTCAGCAAGGGTCTGAATATTCTCGCAAACAGTACGACTTTACCAATGTGAGAGGTCTTTGTTGAAACTGTGATGAAGTCTTGGTTAGTGGCTCATCGAAGGGGACCATCAAGGTTGACGCTGATGGATGAAAATGTTGCACGATCATCTCCGGGTTTACAAGTCAAGAACCCTGTGAAAAGAGATAGAGTAATCTTGCTCATACTTCTTCGAGCGATGCTTATGGACATATGAAATCCCATGTTAATTGAAGTGCCCCTAGTCTGAAGAGACTTTTACAATGGGATGCAATGTAGGCTCGATTCATGTGTAAAAAGGTAAGAGTTGGTGATTGTCTTGGCATTTGTCACCAGTCTTTCTTCTCACTGTCAAATGGAGGTTCTATGGATCATGACAGCAACATTTTCTTGGCTGCATTTTTGACTGGGGGACATTGGCCTTGCTTTTACCAGGCACACTGCTTTTTTCATGCCCCTATTTTTATTCCAGTTCTTCATTTATGGGCATCGACCTTGCTTTTATCAGGTACACTGCTTTTTTATGCCCATGTTTTTTCATTCTTTATTGCTTGAGAGCTGATCTTGACAAGTTCAAGCAAACGCCTTTGTTAGACTGTTGAGTCTTCATCTTTTGCCGGCGCTTTTGATTATGCTACCCAAACGGCAGTAGCTTCTGCTTTGCCTCCATGTGAGGGTGAATTTACAGACTCAATTGAGTTGTACAATGAATATAAGTGCGTAAAGAAAGAATTGCTCTTCATGACTCTAGGGCACTTAGATTAACGCGAGTGTTCATATGCAATAAAGACACTCGAAGATTGATGCAAGTGCTAGCAAGAAAATTTCTATCCCCTTTCTCACCTTGTGATGCTGACTTGCTTTCGACTTGCCCCAGTGTGGGGTGGTTCTTTGACGGGAGTATAGCAGAAATTTGTCAGTGTATGAGGCTCAATGGGGTGAGCGTTGGAATGCCCCTCACTATTTTGGTTATCGTACCATTCGCGAGAGAACTCTTTACCTTGCAGCCATGGAATCTTCTGCACTCATCTCACAAGTGTATAGATGGGGGACTGTGTGTAGGATATGGCTTGCCTTCCATCATTCTGACGCGCCTCATCCAGCATGCTCAATTAATCTTGTATTCTTCATTTAGCTGTCTATTCTAATAATCCTTAGAGGAATCAGTGACTTAGTCAGACAAAATCATCATGCCGAATTCATCTGGAAACGACATGCAACATTTTGAATATGATGGAGTTTGAACTCTTCAAAACAAGTGAATGGTTTTGACTCGAAAAGACCTTGTTGACAACTTTAGGAGTTAACATGATGGTGCTTCCAAATATGTTAAATTTTGAACATCAAAAGGGTTATTCGCAAATGGGTGTCAATGATTGTCCCTATTGATTAGGGATATGACACATGAAGGATCGGCCGGGGTTGGGGATATGATCGGGCATCTCTATTTTTGCTCCTGCAGAAGAGAAGATGAAAATAGATCAATCAACAGGGCCAACATTAAAGGTGAATTGAGGGCCAACATTAAAGGTGAATTGAGGCCTGAAGGATCTCTGCCATTTGCTTTGGCGATACTTGAGACGCCATTTTGCTTGGGAGAGTTTGTCATGCCTCTCATTGATTTGTTATCTTTGTTTTTTACAGTCAGGTGATCCTGCAACAAACAAGAGGGAATGTGTTAGTCATGAACTCTTTCAAGAGTCAAATAACTGGAATCGATACAACTTTACCCTTCACTGGTTTGCAGATGATTGGGTGAACCTGAAGTGAGAGGGGGACACGAAGTCCTATGTCCCTTGCTTCATTAGGTCAATTATTCTCTGAATTAGCTCCTAGATGACATATGTTTTTCCACGAAGCCAGGTGAATTTGATGTGGGTCATTTCCACGTACTAGCTTAGCCAATATTGATTTGCCTATCCATTGAGTTTGGTTCTTGAGTTGTGATGCTCCCTGTCAATAGGGGGGAATACGTCAAAAGTGAATACAAAGAAGGGAGAGTATTGGAAACGATACCAAATTACTCTTCTCCAAAGTTTGTATTTGCTGACTCCTGATGATGTTCGAATGCCGGTGATAGCCTTTTCGTCTTGGCATAGTTTGACATTTCTTTCGATTGGCCTTCCTCACTTGTGACCATGTATGCATGATTGCTGGTTGTTGATTTATCTTCGACGCATTCCTTCTGTGGAATTTCTCTTTCTGTCTTTAACTATGGCATCATTGGGCAAAAGTCATGTACCTCAAGCTTCTGTGGAATCTGAGATGGACAATCAAAACCTCTAATTCTCTTATGGCAATTACTTCTTGCGAGAGCATGCGTCTGAATAGGAAGTCAGGTTTCTAGGTCCTCATTTTGAATACAGGCTAGAGGCTGCTTCAACTGTCTGGAATTCTTCCCTGTTGACAGTAGCCAATTCAAAGAGAGAGAAAAGATCCCCTCCTTGTGCTTCTGGGCTTGTTGAAGCTAAAAGTCCTGTTGATGGACTCACGACATCCTGCCTCGAGTTATCATGCTATGCATGCTTCAAGTTTGATAATATGCATGTGCCTACTACATCCCATCCTTTGTCTCCTGTAGATGGAAGAGAGAGGATGACATTTTTCGACATTATGTTCAGGGAATAGGACTTACCATTTTGAAACGCGATGACCCTTTCTGTTTGCCCCTGCTTTCTTGGGAGGGTGTCATTGAATTCGGTGAGTTCACATAATGTGCTTGCTTCAAATGCCCCCTGTCGCACTAAGTCAAAGGGAACGGGAATGATCTTCTGAGACATGAAGTGAGTGAGTCAGAAAGACAAACATGATTAAATTTATCATCTTTTTTTGAAAGATTTTGGTGATGAAGTGTTTTTTGTTTTCAAAATATGTATTCAGGGGGGGAAAAAGCATGAGGAAGCCCAGCCCTCAGTATTCTCCTTGGATGATATATTTTTTCATGGTTGGATAGCATCACCGGGCTGGTTTGGAGTACCGCCTCATGCTCTTTAAAACAAAATATTATAACTGTACAATAGAGTACTTGGAATGGAAAATACAACCATAGCACACTAGATAAGATAAGAAACATATAATTACAAAAACAAGTAAAACCCATGAAAACCCCTGTGTAAAGGAGCGCTTTGATAGTGCTGGTCTTGAAGCTAAGCGTCTTTGAATTCTTCGCCTCCAGTAGACTCGAAATATTCACATGAAAGGACCACTTCATTGAGGCTATGGAGATGCAACCCATGCAACCAACAACGATGTTTGCGAGGTAAAGCCCCTATGAACAGTTTTATCATTTCTTCTTCGACCAGTTGAGGGTAAGTTTGCATCATAAAAGCCTCCCACCTCCTTGCATACGCTCGGAAATCCTCCATTGGTCTTCTTTTGAAGTGAACCAAGCTCTGACAAGGCACTTCATTCCCAATCTGGCTTTGATACTGAAGCAGGAATGCAGAAGACAGCTCATTCCAATCTCTCATGAGGTAGATATCTGCTGTGATGAACCATTGTAATGCAGACCCTGTAAGGCTCTCTTGGAAGGCCTGAGTTGTGAATGACATCAGGCCATAGTATCGACTCATTTCAGCATGGAGATACTGCAAGTGGGCCACGGGGCAAGTCGTGCCGTTATACTTGCGGAGATTGGGTATCCACATTTCTATGGGGCTCATGATCCTACGAGGGCAAGACGGGCTTGATGTATCTTGGTTAGGCCACTGGTTTTCCCACTGCATATATGTTGTAGTGGTGAATTTTTCTGTTTCAGGAGAGTTGGATTCTACTGAGATTACCCCATTGCTTTCTTCTTGGTCAAAATTTCCGAATGAGGATAAAGTATTGAAGCTATCCTCATGGTTAGAGGAAGAGTTTAGTACTTCGTTAGGATCGTGGCGAATAAAGACGTATGTTTCCTCTTCTGACGGGCCTTCATCCCCGGATGAGAGTAGGAAACAATTATACGATGAATCGTCAGTTTCATTGTCAAAATAACGCTGGAAGTCCTTGGGGTTGTATTCTAGGGCCGGGAAGTCTTCAGAGTTGTACTCTTGGGGATGATAGCCTTCGAAGCTGTATTCTTGGGAACGCTCGAAGCTTTGGTGCGGTGGCTCGTCAGTAGATGCTGAATTGATCTGCTTAGGCTTTCTTTTCTTGGCCCCTGGTCCAGATCTTTTGAGTAAGGCCCTGCGTTTCGCCAGCTCGATTCTTTCAAGGGGAGTGAAAGACACTAGAGCTTCACTGTCTGATTCACTTCCCAAGTTGATAGGGGTTGGTATTCTTTGGACCCTAGCTCTTGGAGTAAGCTTAGGGAGTCGTCCAGTCGTGCCCCAGTCTTGAACAGGCTCTTTGTCTTTGATCTCGTACAAAGGCTCCTTGCCTTTCCTAGTGGGAAATTTTCCAATAACATGGTGTTGTTTAGCTGCCCATTTATCATGCAAGGCTTCATTGACATGCTCTTCTCCTATCTCAGCAACTAACGGTTCCTTGTGCTTTGCGATCATCGACTCTTCGTAGGGCAAGGTGATGTCAAGATTATACTCTTGGTGAAAAACATGAATTAGTTCCCTCCAGGTTTTAAGGGGACTAATCTTCCTGACAATGTACCATCGCAAGGCAGGGCCAGTCAAGCTCGATTGGTACGATTGAATCATCCTTCGAACCAGGTAGGCCTGCAAATAGGTTTCTGGGCGGGAGGTATCAGCATACCTTTCGCATTCGGGTGCTTTGAGTTTTTCGGGGATCTCAATGCCGGCGTAATTAGACAGGTCCATGGGATTCTGCTCCTGCAGCTGACTTAACTTTTTCATGATCTTTTCAAACTGTCTATGGTACTGGCTGTTTTCTGGCAAATTTGCAGGTGTCATGACGGTGTTTGAGGCAACTATAGAGTTGGGCTCAGCTTGAGTGGATTTCATTTGTCTTGAGAGTTGTTGAAGAACAATGGACATCTGTCCTACGCCGTCTTCAATGTTAATAAGGCGATTTTGCACATCATTTTGATCGGGTCCTATTGCATGAGGCCATTCGCGAGTGATTGGTGGCTGGCGATTCATAGTTACCTGGTTGTTGCGAAAACAATGAATGAGCACGACAGTAAACAAAGATTGACCCATGGCAATGGTCTAACTGCTTTCTTATTTATTAAAAGAGGATTTTATAGACCGCCAACTCCTAACATCTAGAACTTGAAATTGAAAAGACAGGATGAAATACTAGATATTAAACAAGAGTCCCTAAACAATGGGACAGAACTTTCACACTATTTACACTAAGGGGCACATGATTGCCAATTTATATGCGACGGGGAGCCTTGTTCTTGTGAGGACGCCTGCTTCCTTGGGCTGGCTCTGAGGTGCGCATCCAGTCCATTCCCAAATCCCTCTCCATGAGCCCTGCTTGCTCGCGTTGGCTGCTCTTGCTGATCGAGTGAGGGACTAATGGCTTCCATCTTTTCGGGATGCGATGGTTATGGATGTAGGACATGGAGGCGTGGTGGGCTTTTTCTTCTCCCTCAAGCCCTTCAGGTACCACAATTCTTTTGCGATGGCAGCTGTTCCAGGTTTCCTCAGCGATAGAAATTTCAAATGCATAGTCACGGCTTGTGTTGAAAAGAACTGGAGGGATCATCCTCTTGAAAGGCGGTGGGATCTCCTGAAGGGCTCCATATTGTCGTGCTACCCGATACGGGTAATAGGGAATGGCGCCGGTGAGGCCGAGCAATGGAATTGGGCGGGTGCGTATGTAAGCAAAGCGGGCCCTCTTTTCATGGAACCAACCAGCACACCATTGGAATGCCTCAGGAGCTGGGTCTCTTAGGAAGTTTACCCAATTTAAACAGCTTTGATTGGGAATGTATGATCCTAGAATCATAAATTTTTGTAATGGATTTTCAAAAGCATTTGTTTCAGACGTTCGCATGAAGTCTCGAAATTCGCTTAGGTGAGAAAAGAACCAGACTTGTAAAATTTCAGGGGAGGCTCGCATGATTTTCTCTGAGTTGTCTTTAAAACGATTAAATGATAAGAATGTTTCAGTTAAAATCATGTTGACATAATTCCCTCCACTTAAGATTTGATCAACTATCCATGCCATCTTGGGAGTTATGGCATTTCTTTGATGGGGGAAGATGATGAGCCCGAAAAAGGCTAGGAGGAAAATTTCACTTTTCTGGGTCATAGGCTGGTTTTGGAAACATGCATTCATAAATTCCAGTGGGCAGGTTTTATGGTTATCTTCAAGAATTTGTATCATGGTATGGACTTCAGTTCTTAAAAGCCGTGCTAACCCACGTATCGGGATGAGGCCTGTTGATGGTTTCACGAGTTTTTTCTCAAGAGGCATTCCAGTGATGATGCTGTATTCTTCCAGGGTTGGGGTTAGCTCAAACCTACCGAATATAAAAGTAACCGTCTTCGGGCACCAGAAATGTGCCATGGCTTGTATGACTTCAGGGCGAACAGTGATTTGGATCAACGATAGGAGATGACCGACTTTGGCCTTCACACGCTCTTGGGCAAACTGATCTAACTGACCCCACCATCTGAAGAGCTCCGCTTTGGGAGTAGGAATGAACTGGATATCGTCTTTCCCCATCGCATATAAACTGGGACTTGAAAAGTTTATCCTAAATTGCCATGGGCCAAATAAAAAGAATGAGTAAAAGTAAAGAGATTACTTTTGCTTTTTTAAAGAAAAATGGCAAGCACAAAGACATGCGCGTGGGACGTGCGGCTCGATTTCTAACTCAGAAGGCTTGGTGAGATTAAAAGGATATCCGCCCGTCGCAGTCTCGCGTTAGCAGCATATCCTCCTAACCTCGGCTAAGAAATTCGGGGAAAAGAAAGGCAACCTCTACATCGCAGTCTCGCGTTCGAGGTCGTATCTTTCTTAACACCATCCTAGAAATCCTATGGCGGCCCAGGTCCGGCGGCCGGGTTGTGTGTGCCATGTGTAGTGTTTAAAACAGTAAAGCATGCCCAACAGTTTATAATCACAAAAACATTTTACTTTAACAGAATAAAAAACTTTAAGCTATTACCCTGCATAAAAGAAAAAAACCAAGTTAGCAAAGCATTTAAACAAAGATAAAATGGCCTAAGTCCTCAAAAATCCCCAGCGGAGTCGCCAAGCTGTCGCGACCTCTATTTTTCTCGGCGCCCGCAATCGGGTACGAGCGCCTAAGGAGGCTAATGGCTCGGCTGAATTTATTAAGCCCGGACTCTCCCAAGTCCACCAATTCACGACTTTAATAGTTTAAGTTTTTAACCTATAAATTAATTTTAAAATGGAGTCGCCACTAATCGATTTGGAGTGGGTCGATTAGAAACCCAAGCGAAGTATCGGGAGAAATACTCGCTCCTGCGCAACCAGAGAAATTAGGATCGGGGACTTGATTACACTAGTTAATCACTAATGCCCTTTCGGTACCTAATCTTGTTTAAACCCTAAGGCTTTTTGGATGTTCGAGGGATTTTCCATGCATTTTTGGGAGGAAAAACATTTTTGAGTATTTTTCTCATTTTTTGGACATAAAAGGGATTTTTTTTTTTGGTATTTTTGGTATTTTTGGGAAAATACAAGTCTTTTTGGCTTTTTCTGAATTTTTGGCTTTTTTATGAATTTTTGGCTTTTTTTTTTGGATTTTTGGCATTTTTTGGAAAATATGAAATATTTTTGATTTTTCGGAAAATAAAATATTTTTTAATATTTTTGGAAAATAAATTATTTTTTGATTTTTCTCGATTTTTTAGAAAATAAAACATTTTTCGACATTTTTTAAATATTTTTTCGATTTTCTAGAAATTAAAACATTTTTTTATATTTTTTGGAAATAAGTTATTTATTAATTATTTATTAAAATATTATTTAAAATAAAGCTTTAAAAAAGGAAAAGCTGACCCGGGTCGGATCCGCGGGTTGGGTCCGACCCGGGCCAGCGATCCGAACGAGGACGGGCCCGCAACGCGGGCCCGACTCGGATTTTTTTTGTCTTTTTTTCTTTCCCCCCTTTTTTAACAAGCCCAGCCCAAATAGATCTATTTTCTCAAAAAGGGCCCGGTCCACGTGCGAATGGCCCAAGCTGGCCGAAACCCTACCCGAACGAGACCCACGCCTGACCCGCTTTCGGCTAAAACCCTACCCGATCACCGACCCACCTTCGACCCGGTTTACGGCCGCAGCTTGCTTTGCCCTATTCCTACGTCGTCCGGTGAAGACGGCGGCGACGAGCGGCGATACCGAGGACAGCAGTGGCGACACGGCGGCGACGGGGAATGATGGACAGAGCGCGACTGAGGAATGGATCTCGCGGTGGCTGAGGCGGCGAGGACGGATGGCGAGCGTCGGTGTGTACCTGGCTGTAGCGACGGCGGGACGTGGCGGCAAACGGCGGTGGATGATGGCGTGGCCGGATCTCGTGGATCCTCCTCAGATCTGGTCTTCTGCTTTGCAGATCTGAGGGCAGGGGATGACAGCGGCGAGGTGTGGGGACGGCGGCACGGCAAGACCTGTGGCAGCAGCGGCGTCGGGGTACGGGACCTCCTCCGATCTCCTCTTCTCTCCGGCCTACTCGCTTAGATCTGGACGGCGTCGGGGCGAGGAACAGCAGCAGCGAAGCAGCGGTCGACAGCTTCGGGAGGGACGGCAGCGACGGCGGGTCCTCGGCTTCTCAGATCTAGCACTTTTCCCTCACTCCGGTCAGATCTGAGCCTCCACCGGCCAGATCTGACCTCCTCGGACTCGTTCGCCGGCGGCCTCCCCCGAAGTCTCTCAGTGGGAGGTCAGCCGAGCTCGCGACCCGAGTTCTCTCTCTCGCTCGCTCTTCGATTCCTCCCCCGAAGTCTCTCAGTGGGAAGATGTCCAAGCTTGCGATGCCGTTCGTCGACGGAGGTGCTCCTTTATTTATAGGTGAGGAGGTCCGGTCGACGGAGCTTCGACCGGCGGTCCCCTTCGCGCGCCGAGCGGTTCTCCTTGGTTGGACCGGCGTCCCATCCGAGCTTATCCAGCGAAGCGTGCTCGGCATTGATGGCGCCCGAGATCTTATCCTCTCCGGCCGACGTCGGCCTACTCCCCTCGGCTGTAGGCCGTCCTTTGCGCGCGTCGTCATCCTCTGCGCGTGAACTACAGAGGCAGAGAAAGAAGGAACGAGGAAGAAGAAGAGGGAAGAAGAAGAAAGAAAAAGAAGGGGAAAAGAGGGGTGGGGCCAAGTCGTGCAAAAGGAAAAAAGAATGAAAAGGGGGCTGATTGCTTTTCTTGCTTTTTATTATTATTATTTTTTTTGTTTTTGTTATTTATTTTGTTTATTATCCGAAAAACAAAGATTAAAGCCTAACTAACCAAAATTTTAGGTGTCAACAATTAGAGAAGACAGTTGCATACTCAACTTAAACTTACCGTACAAAAAGTAATCTAGACTTTTGTGACGCAGAAATTCAAAAACAAGTAGCTTTTCTTCTCCTTCCAAACAGTATCCGAGTAGCCGCACAAGGTTTCGATGTTGAAGCTTTGCTACCAACGTAATTTCATTCTTAAATTCTTCAGCACCTTGTCTTGAGCTCCGAGATAACCTCTTCACTGCTATATCTTGCCCATTAGGAAGCCTCCCCTGAAATGATTGTTTCAGTTGTTTCTAAATCTTTTCTTTTGACGATAGTCTTTTAACTAAACATGAGCAGTTCCTGATATATCAAAACTAATAATACCTGAAAAACTTCACCGAATCCACCTTCACCCAACTTGTTTTGACCAGAGAAATTATTTGTAGCAGCTTGTATTGTAGCTAAATCATATTGTGAGGGTTCCTCGTTCGTAATTTTATTCATGCCTACATGACGAAACAACACAAGACTGGTCATTTCAATGAAGACACATAACTTTTCCAAGCCGCGGACACAATGTTTTCAACAAGAACTTAGTCAACTACCGGCTTCTTCTTGGACGAGCTCATGGGTCGGGGTCCCTTTCCTCCGAACGAAACAAGAAGCAAGAGAGAGAAACACTACAAGTACGCCAACGGGAACTGCAATGGCAGTGATTATCAATGTGGATTTATTGCTTCTTCCTGCATATGGAGGATCATACTTTCAGTTGTGGTGATAGCTTTCGTATATTTTGCAGATATTTTCCAAGGGAGAGAAGTGTTTCTCTGGTTCTGAATAAAGATACGCCAATTTATATCCTTCTAAGTCCAATACGAATGCATCAAATGGATGGTAATCAAAGACAATTTGATTTACGAGTTTTATCGTAACTAGACTCGTAAATGGTTTGATCTGACAGAATAAAATCAAGCAGTGCACACTTACAGAAAAAGCTTACAACATTTATTTAGTAAATGATATAATATAAGTATCTAAATAAGTAGATCACATGTCAGTATCAAATATGAGGCCAAAAAATTACTTTGTAAATCACTTTACTAGTGATTTTTAATTTCCCTTCCGTTCTATTTAAAATGAGTTCAAAAACCACTTTAAAAAAGGGCTCTTGCAAGTCAAAGTGGAATCCCCGTGCCAGTCCCTCGTAGTCCACTCATGCCCGTGTTTACCAGGAGTCGTATGCATCCACTCAATTCCTCACTTGACTTTAAGGTGGCATTTTCTTTAGAAAAATATTAATATGTAGTCCATCAACATCTTCTCACTTGACTTTAAGGTTGCATTTTCTTTGGAAAAATATTAATATATAGTCCGTCAACACCATAAAAAGATTTACACATTGAATGGATATGATTACATTCATCGAGATTGTATTATCGTGGAAACTCAGCTGCAGTACACATTCCAATGATCAAACACCAATTGTATAAGAAATTTGGCTTATTCCCAAGCGAAAAACAGCTATTTAATTTATAATATTGCTGTTCGACGAAAAAAAGAAAATTATAATATTGCGGGACAGAGTGGGAAATAATAATAAAAAAGCCAGAGAAAACAAAACCAGGTACCTTCGGGTGCAGTCACCTGAGCAGGAGGAGAAAGAAGCCAGACCGGTGGGGGCGCTGCCACCGTCACCACAGTCACCAAGTCGGGGTCGTAAAAGGAGTAGACCTCAAACCTCACGTTGCAGCTCGGAGTAAATACCTTTCCTCCTGGCGTTTCCGGAGGGAGACGAGCTATCGCCGATCGGAGGCATGTGCCGCAGTCCGATGCGGTCAAATCGGGCGTGCACTCCGCGAGAGTGTACAGCCGTTGCGAGCCCACGAGGTCAGCCTCTGTGGCGGCCACTTTCTTCCCCGATCCACTGCTCGGGGCCCTCCGCAGTACATCGTCCATGGTTTCATTCAGGAGTTGAAAGAACCCTGATGGGTCCTCTGTGACGTTCAAACCGTTCACCTGCTTCGCCGCAGGAAGTTGTTGCATGACCGAGTAAATGGGCTGATCCGAGTACCTTAGCATGCATATGTCGTACCAAATGATGGAGATTCTTTTGCCGGGGCATCGCCAGCCAATATCTTGGGCTGCGGTGGCTACGCAGTTGCTGCATGTCGAGGCGTCGATGTCACCACGGCAGAGGAAGATCCCGTAGGTCTGGTCTGGCGGGTATCTGCCAGCAGTGGCGTTGCTGAACCCGCCACTGCTGCTGATGTTGCTGCTGGCGGACTCGGCCATGGAGGAAAGTGATGAGAGGAGAATGTCGAGGTTTGTTTGGTAGGTGGAATTAGGAAGAAAGGGTTTGGTGTCGGGGGGGCAATAGTTGTCGATAAAAACAGGTGCCGCTTCGCTGATGTGTGAGATGCTGATGAGCAAATTGATGGAGAAGAGGAGAGGGAGGGACATGGTGAAGGTAGAGCTCATGTTGTGATGGATATGTTACATTTGGCTTTCGCGGGTTCTTCTTGAGTCATTTATAAGCATTGTATAAAAGCCCACTTTTGGTTCACAGATTTGTATTTTTTTTCTCTTTCCAAGACCTTTTGATTTGACTAATCGAATTCTTGATCTTACATTTTTTCTATTCAAGCACCTCCCCTAAGTGCCACTCCTCAAGGACAATCTTCTTGGCCGTATTTCTCCGAAAGTTACTGTGGCCAAATATGACGGGTGCTTTCCACCCGTAACTTTCGCTCAACTAATTATGAGCCAGAACAGTTGGGTAGCACATGGGAACATTCTATTCTTTTATTCTTTTACTCCCTGAAATGAAAAAAAAAAAAAATCATTTGGTGACGTCAACTATTTTTCTATTCTCAATATAGAAAAGTAGCTGAGGAATATGTTTTAAATATAAATAAGAAGTAAAAAAAAAAAGTAATTTTTTGTTTTCGAAAATAATTTCTACCAATTGCTGCCCTCCGTCATTGTTGTTGCCGTCGGCTAATCACCATTGCCAATTGGCAACGCGGCAAGGGGTGGTTGCAATGGGTGGCGGTGGCAGCAATCAGCAGTCGATGGCCGCAAGTGGTCAGTGGCGGTGGCTACGACGGTGAGCGACAACAATGACGATGGCGAGTGGTGGCCATCAAACAAATTCCTAATTTTTTTTGTAGATTGTACTAAACACATTTTTATTCTTTTTCTATTCCTAGAATATAAATTTTATATGGTTACCAAATACATTATTTTACTTAGAAATTGTTCCGATAAATAGAAATAGAAAAGAACTATTTAAAAAAAATTATTTCCTAGAATAGAAATGTTACTATTGCACCCTAATGTCCCACGTGGACTTTTATGGGATTGCAAAATAAACGTCTAATCAAGTGAGTACTATCGTGATCTCCTCAAAGCACTCTTGCGGGTAGGAAAGTTAATGGTTAACCAAGTTTAGGTTTAGTTCAAGCTTTTCCAAGCTCTCCAATTAATGACTTATTATTCGAGTTTTTTAACCTGCAAGTCCTACATTTTCATTTAGATTTATGGTGGATCAACTAGAAATCCAATTAAAATATTAGAATAAATATTTTACTCCTATGCAACCCATAACCAGAAAAATTAGAATTGAAAACTTTATTACACTAGTTAATCCATTAATGCCCTTACAGCACTTAATTCTTATTTAAACCTTGAGATTGGATGATTTTTGAAAAGATTTTTTTCTTGCATTAAAAATATTCAAAAAACTGATTTAGGCTTTTTCCTAATTTTTTAAATCGTTGAAGTATTTTTTTTTCATGCATTTTTAAGAGAAAAGTACTTAAATACCAATTTTAGACCGACCAGGTCGAGTCCCTCCCCTGAACGCTAAGCACACCTCTTTCCCCCTATTTTAATCTTCTCTCTCTTCCTCCTTCTTTTGTCCGTCTTCTTCTCTCTCGTCTTATCCCCCGTTCCTCTCTCTACACTAGCAAGAATAGGAGAAGACAAGCATTGACAACACTGAGACCTTCGACACTGAGACCTTCACGCTCGACCAAGTTCAATTCTTATTAGTTGGGTTCACTTTCATGGGAAAAAAGCTTAATGAATAGCAAATCCAAAAGGACCTGAGTCCATATCATAAATCACATGGAGAAATAGAGTTTTTCACTATCTTTTAAGTGGTAACCGCAAATAAGTTATTATGGACATAGTAATAATATAAAAAGAGAAAGCAAAAAATATGGAGTTTCAGGGTCAATTTGATTTACATCAAGAGGTTGATTCGTGGTCCGATTAAGTTGAAATTTTGTCAACGTGTTCATGGTACATTGTTCTCGAATTTGGACGGTTTGATTTTTATTTGAAGCTCCCTATACTAGATTTTTCTTGAGTCAATAAAAACTTGTGCTTTTTGTCAAATTTATCCTTGATCTCTTAAAAAATTTATGTGTGTTGCCAATAATGATGTTCTTGAGGTCTTTGCTGCTATATACCTTTAGTATTTACTAGAGAAGAACATTCTTTACCCAATTTTGTTGAGAGTCAAAATTTTTAGGTGGATTCTAAGCCCATGGTTTTTTTATCTCCTCACACTGGGGAAGTTTTCCATATAAAAAATCGCCTTGTGTTTGCATGCTTGAAATTTATTTTACTCTTCTATATTGGTTTTTATTAGATTTACATAAGAGGAGAGATTATTATGCTGTGTTACTATGATATGTTTGAGTTGTTACTATTCTCTCATTAAAATGGTATCAGAGCTTTGGTTATTGCTTGATTTGGGTGAGGCTCACAATGGCTAGATGAGCCTTTAACAAGTCGCCGAACCTCACCTTGCTGGTCACTGGCCGTCGGCATCGGTGGCCAACAATGACTAATGATTGGTGGGGGAAGAAAAGAGAAGGAGAAAAGAAGAAAAGAAAAAAAGGAAAAAAAGAAGAAGATTTGGGCTGGATTTTGGAATTGTTCTAGGAAACAAAACAACAACTTTTTTCTATTTATTAATTCTATTTCAAATCTATTTTCAAGAATAAACAAATGAATTTTTGTTCTCGAAAATAAAAAATTTACTAAATATTTTTCTATTTCAAATTTAGGAAATAAAGGAATAGAATAAGTTATTATTTAACCTATTAACAAACAGGCCCTCAGGTTCCCGTGCGTTGTTCCAAAAAATATGAGTTTTTTTTTTTTTTAACAAACAAAAAATACGAGTTCAAAAGCCCCCTTAAGAGGGCTCTCGTAAGTCAAAGTCAATTGACTTTGAGTGGAATCCACCAATGGAAAATTGCTGCCAGTCCCTCGTGGCCCGCTCAGGCCCGTGTTCACCGGGAAATCTATCCATCCACTCGTTTACGACTCGACTTTAAGATGGCATTTTTTGGGGGAAGATATTATATAGAATCGATATATGCAGGCCGACATCATCGTAATACTAAACGAGTATATGACCAATGACTATGATTGTGTTGATCTAGATAGATTAAGTCTATCTTTCTCTTTTGTCCTACTAATCTAAATTAAATTGGCGATAATATTATAATATATATTATCATGGAAATTCAGCTGCAGTTCACATTTCTATGATCAAATGCCGCTTTTAAAAGAAAATTGACTATTTCCCAAGCAAAAAGCAGCTATTTTAATTTCTAATATCGCCCCAAAGAGAGGGAAATTAAAATAAATAATAAATAATAAAATGACAAAACTAGGTGCCTTTAGGAACCCCCACCGTCGCCAGAGTCCTCAACGCAGCAGCGTCTTAAAAGTGGGGCTCCTTAAACCTCACGTTGTAGCTGGGAATCAACACCCTTCGTCTCGGCGTCCCCTGAGGGAGACGTGCGATTGCCCGCCGGAGGCCTGTGCCGCAGTCCGAACCCGTCAAGTCGAGTGTGCACGCCGTGAGCGTGTAAAGCTGTTTGCATGACCGAGTAAAAGGGCGGATTTGAGTACCTCAGCATGCATGCGTCGTACCAGATGATGGAGGTTCTTTGTCGGCTAATATCTTGAGCTGCGGTGGCTATGCAGTTGCTGCGTGTTGGGGCGTCGATGTCGCCGTGGCAGAGGAAGATCCCATAAGGTCTGGTGTGTTGGGTCTTGGCCGGCGGCGGCATTCGCGAACCCACCACTGCTGCTGCTGTTGTCGCCGGCAGAATTGGCGGCAGAGGAGGAAAGTGATGAGAGGAGACTCTCGAGGTTTTTGAGGTAGGTGGATTTAGGAAGGAAGGGTTTGGTTTTGGCGCAATTTTTGACGATAAAAACAGGTGCCGCTTCACTGATGTGAGAGATGCTGATGAGCAATTTGATGGAGAAAAAAGGAGGGAGATGGTGAAGGGAGAGCTCATGTTCTAATGGATGGGCAAAACCGTACACAAAAGTCTGTACACTACTAGAAAAATCCAATCAGCGATGGGCAAAACCGTACACAAAAGTCGAAATAGGTCCTAAGCTCTCACTAGTGACGGCTTGTACACAATCAATTGTCGTTGATGAGGGTTTTGAACCTGTTACCAAAAAGGTTAGGGACGGATTAATCGCATGTCCCTAAAGGATAATAATTAGACGCTCGTCCCGTCAATACATCGTGGATGGAGCACCTCAAGGTACCGAAACCCCAACTTTTTTAAAAAGTAAAGATTTGGGTCGTCTAGCGAGTCAAATATCTAACACTCCCATATGATTATTTGGTTCCAGACATAAGTAGTGGGATTCAGTCTTATAGAAGCACAACAATGTCCAAATATGCTTAATTACAATGGATCTAAGTACGATTTAGCCTCAAATAGTAACAAACCTTAGACGAATCTTAATAACTATCATTAATAACAGGTGTAGTCTTGTTTTAAGTGCACACAACCCCCTTTCAGCAATGAACAGCTTATTCTCCAAATTTATAGATTTTGCTTTTTGTACATGGTAAATCTCAGTGGAAGGCCAAGGATTCTCACAGCAAGACCGTCCATTAAGAAGGATTTTGGTCACACCACCATTCATTGGGGGCACAATTCAGTAACCGACACGCCATTTGTTGACGAAGGCATAGTCCTCCTGGGAGATTGGTTCGATTTAAGTTCTTCCATTTGAATGCTTGGTCCCGACAAGCTACTTCGGAAGAAGGCGGGATGTTGAGGCGATGGCAAGGTAAAGGAATTGCTGTTGAGCATGAGAACTACAGTTGTCATAGTGGGTCTAATAGTCGGATCTTCTTGAATGCATAGTAAGCAAATGTGAAAGCATCGAAGCACTCCATCTCTTGAATATGAATCCACGATAGCCGGGTCCAACACTTCCAAGGGCCTGCCATCTCTCCATTGATTCCACACCTGCAATAATAAGTTGGGAAAATCTTCACATAATCATGGCATTAATTTGGCGATTCATCACGCAAGACATTTGAATTTTGCAAAAAACCATACATGACCAAGGAATCGAATAATAGTTATAAAAGTGTTTCTATAGGCTAAAGGAGTACGTTTTACAAAGAAATTTCAATTTCACTTGTCGAAAATTACAAAAAATGTGGTGTAAATATTTGTTGCGGTAGCATGGTGAAACTTACATAACTAGCAAGATATTCACCCCGTCCATTTGGTGGTAGTAGTTATTCTTCTTGCCGCAGATGATCTCTAGAAGTATTATGCCAAAACTATAGACATCGGATTTCATTGAGAACTCTCCATGCATCGTATATTCTGGAGATTTGTAACCACTGCAAATTTGAACATTAGCCATATGTATAATTGCATATTTTGATGCAAATTGATGAGCATTCTTAAATAGATAAAATGATCAAGTTTGGCATCCAGTTACAAAGTCATCCATTCTAAAACCAAGACTTAGAAAGTCCCCACGATTTTGTTTTTGCTTGCTTGAGTTTGGTCAACTCCAAAAATCCTTGCCATGCCAAAATCTGAAACCTTGGGGTTCATTTCACTGTCTAATAAGATATTGCTACATTTAAGGTCACGATGGATGATCCGGAGACGAGAATCTTCGTGTAGATAGAGCATTCCTCTTGCAATCCCAAAAACAAATTCATGACGTAATGGCCAATCCAACTGTCCCCTTTTCTCGGGATCTGTACCTTTGCACCAAAATTCGTTAATGATCTAGCACATAGCACCTATTGGAAAATTCAAGGCAAAGTTTCATCATGCAATACCAATATATATGTATTCTCATTCAAAGGTAGCTTAAACAATGATCAGTTGAAAGAACAAAAATGGCTTAATTTTAAAGTTTCCACAACCAGTGAAAGCTTTGGATATATGATTTCTAGAAAATTATACATTTTGCACATAAGAAGGTTCAACTGTAACATACCAAATAAGAAGTAATCAAGGCTTTTATTTGGCATAAACTCGTAGCCTAGCAACTTTTCGTCTCCCTCCAAGCAAAATCCAAGCAGTCGTACAAGGTTTCTGTGTTGAAGCTTTGCAACTAATAGAATTTCATTCTTAAATTCTTCATCACCTTGTCTTGACCTTCGAGATAGCCTCTTCACCGCAATTTGTTGTCCATTAGGAAGTCTACCCTAAAGTGTTTTGTACGTATTGTTAATTCCTTTATAACAACTTAAAAACTAACATAGAAAATGTGACATCTCGATTTTCCGATTCTATTTTCAATTAATTGAGACGGGCATTTCGTTGGCACGCATATAGTTCTTTTCCTTGAGTTGGCCACTCATGTGGAAACTAGTCTATCGGGTGAAGCTATTAAGAGTTTCTAATGCATCAGACTCGAGAATTTGACCAGGAAGCGATCTTCCGACCGAGCTAATCTGCAAGGGTCATTACGGGACAATTAAAAATCGATTAGAGATTTGAGATAGGTCGACTCGATAGAGGCGTGTGATCGAGCTTGGGTGATTCCATCAAATCGCATAATCTTTGTCGATCGACACTAGACCGACTTTTCTATCGATTGGGTACCCTGTGTCCGTATTTGAAACCTTGAGATTACCCCGACAACCAAAAGTCGCCAATGTTTCAAAGATGTACATTGTGGCTTGAGATGATCAACCACAGGTCAAATGCATGAAAATTTCTAAAGGCTACCCGGTAGGTTGGGCCGCGCTAGTATCGTGCCAAAGTGAAATTAACCGTGGAATTGAGATCGAATTCAGAAATTGGAAGTCTGGGTGTGTCACAAATCATTTTAGGATCATTGACTTATCGTTGGAAGATTTTTCATGAAATCAGAGTTTTACATCAATTAAATCAGAAACTGGTTAATTTGACTCGAGAAATTAGTAAGCCCGCATTTGGTCGCGTTTTTGGGATTTAAGTTTATTCTATGGACAAGTGAAGATGTGAATTAAAGTGTGATGGCATTGGATTAATTTTATGAACTTCAATTTGATTCAATTAGAAGAGAATCGAGTGAAATTGAAGAAGTTATTGTACAAAAATTGGACCCCAACGGAAAATGAAAGTGCAACCATTGGAGAAGTTATGGGAGGGGGTTTGAGTGAGTGGAGTATGACATCATGGATGATGTCATGGTGGGCCATTTGGTGGGATTAAAGAAAAGGAAAATGAAAAGAAAAGAGCCCCCCTTCTCTCTCCTCCCTCTCTTCTTCCTCTCTCTCGACCGCCCCTCCATCTCCACCTTCTTCTTCTTCGGACGCCACCAGCAGCAAGGGAGATTGTCGAGCAGCCCACCCGGAGCCATCCGCCACCGCCTCACGCCGCCGCACGCCGTCCTCGCCGTCCGCTCGCTGCCGTCGCAATCGCGCCCCGTCGCTCGGATCTCCGTCTCCCTCTCCTCTCTTCGCCATCTCCTTGTTGCTCGAAGGACCCAGCAGCGAGCTGGGGAAGCCTCGTCCATCGCCGTCCGCCGTCCTGTCCCCGGAGTGGCCGAAGTCGCCGTCGCAAGCAAACGAGGCCAGCAACCGTGCGCCTCCTGCTCGTCCCTGCTGTTCCGCGAGTCCAGCAGCGTTTCCAGATCTGGGGAAGCTCGGCCGGAGCCGTCCAACTCACCTCCGGCCACCGTGAGGCCCCGCCGTTGGCCGCCCGAGCTACCGCCCCTCTCCCTCGCCGTTCCTCCGCCCGATTAGGCTCGGATTAGCCCTCCTCCACCCATGATCAGAAGCTGCAGAAAATGGGTATGCAGCGGGCGTTTGGCCCGTTTTGGCCATCTTCCCGAGCTCGGATGCTCGGCCCGCTTTGAGGAAAGTTGTTCTCCTCGGCGTCCCCGTCGTTTTGGTTCGCTCGGTTCGTTAATCCGGTGAGTTTAGCTCACTAAACCTCGCTTAGAGGGTTAATTATGCTTTAGGTGTGCTTAGTTTATGTTAATTGTGATTAGGTGGTTAGTTTAATTTATTTAAGTGTGGATTATATTAATGTGTTTAATTAGCTTAAAGTGAGTTTAATTTAAGGCTAAAGGATGGTTTATATTAATATAAACCTTGATGTGACATAAAGGAATTTACTTTTGATTTATTTAAATATTTCGAAATTATTTAATAATTTAATAATATATCATTATTCGAAATTATTAAAATATTATTATTTAATTATTTTCGGAATAAATTTAATTATTTATTAAATTCCGAAAATTTTGTCGGGACCCTAAACTTTCAGAATTTCGTGCCAGTCGCTGTTGTGTATTCGGATTTTGAAATCGATGGTCGGATATTATAAATTGAATGTGGATTGCGAAAAATATGAATATTATTATTAAATTGATTTTCGGAATAAATTTAATTATTTATTAAAATTCGAAAATTTTGTTGGGACCTTATTTGCTCAGAATTTCGTGCCGATCGCTGTTGTGCATTTAGAATTTGAATTTGATGAATGGATGTGGTGTATTGAGTGTTGATTGTAATATATGTGGATTCTTTATAAAATTCTAAGTGTGGAAATTGATGGGTGATTGGCCGTAATATACCATCTAATAGAGGTCGTGCCCAATGAGGCCGTGAATACCACCTATTAGAGGTCGTGCCCGATGAGGCCGTGAATACCACCTAATAGAGGTCGTGCCCGATGAGGCCGTGAATACCACCTATTAGAGGTCGTGCCCGATGAGGCCATGAATACCACCTAATAGAGGTCGTGCCTGATGAGGCCGTGAATTACCACCTGATTACAGGTCGTGCCGAGTTGGGCCGTGATGCCACTGATTCTAATTTTGCTGAGTGGGGCTGTGATTAAGAGTAATGATGGATTTGCTGAATTGACATGGAATCGGCTAAGTCGATTGATCGCTGAGACGATCCAAGTGGTTGAATTGTTTTGATGATGTGATTGTGCCATGGTTGTTTGGTTATCATAATTGTACGTGGTAGAATTATATAAATTGTGTAAACCTGCAGGTGAAGGCTAATGCGAGGTAAGTCTTCTGTGTGATGTGGCTAGGCCACCTGGGGCGTATTTTCTTTCTAATAGGGGTCTAGGGGGTTGAACTTGCTGAGACATCGTCTCATCCCGGTTGTGGGATTAAAATTTCAAGTCCCTGGTGGACGGAGCGGCCAGATAGCTTTGGTTGGCCTTGAGGAGTTGCAGAGGTGAAGTCATGAGGATTGGAGAACGTGTCTGACTTGTGGGTCGTAGGACAGTTCTATTTTAAGAGCCGGTCTTTTGTAGATTGTTGGCCATAAACCTTTGTTTGTAATTGTGTTGAATTATTAAATTGATATGTGGTGGTTTTGCTTCCTGCTTTCCTATCTCATATTTTATTGTCAGGGGTTCTATAATATGCTTCCGCATGTGCGCTAAAGAATTTAATTGGGTCGGCGACTTAACCTGGGAATGTCGCATAATTGATCGACCGCAGTGGGATGTGCACGCGCTCAAGGTTCGGGGCGTGACATCGCCGTTTAAGTGGTATCAGAGCATGGTCTGTGTATGGAGTGATAAGGTGCGATGAGTCATGGGATAGTTAGTAGGAAAGGCTTTTAATATGCCGATGCATGTGGTTGATAGTTGTTTGGTAGTGTGTTTGTGGGGTCACTCAAATTCTAACTTGATGTTGGAATCGGAAAACAGGCATCTATAAAGAGCCTGTAGGATGAGTGACCAGGAGTGGAAAACTCCTTGGAGGAGGTCAGTAGGACCTATACCTCGGGGTAGGATGCTATCAAGAGTCGGTACCCGAGGTAGAGCGCAGGCTTAGACCAGCGCGAGTGTGAGAGTACCGCTGCAAGTCGGTACTTAGAGTGTAGCAGCATCAAATGATCTTAGGTTTGTCGGGATTGTTCAGGCGCTAGTGTTCCTTGGAAGCTCGTTGGGTCAGTAAGTTCAAGACCGAGCCGTTGGTGTTGCTGTTGTTTCTACCGCTGCCAGTGTTGTGACTGCTGTTGTTGTTGCGCCTGTTGAGGCCTAATCTGGAGTTGTGATCGAGGATCAAGCCGCTATATCTGAGTCAAGGTTCCGTTAGATAGAGATGGAAGTCGATTGGGGAGAAAGGCCGATGTCAGAAGAAAGGTGCCTTGTTTCACCTAATCGGAAGAGTAAAATTGGAAAGTCAGTGCTCAACTCGATCGATGTGTGTCGTGTGTGTAAGGAAAGACATGGATCTGTTATGTTCTATAAGAGAGAAAGGACTTGCTACAAGGGTCGCCAGTACAGTTATTTGATCAAAGATTGTCCGTATAGACGGATGGAATCACAACTGTCCCTGACACCGCCGTCGATAGAAAAGAACAGAGGAAGCATTCGTCAGGATGTTCAACAGGGTACTTGGAATGGACCTCAGTGCAAGGAAGGGTGCCTGATGTTCCTTGATGGGAGATAGCGAATTCACCGATTATGTGCTGAGTTTGTGGAAAAGAGGCTTGAGTTAGCCCAGTGTCAGAGTAAAAAGGGAGCAAGCTTTGAATGTGGCCAGCATGGCCATCAGGTCAGGAATTGTCCTTGTGAGTCCAAGAGAGCGTAAGTACCATTACTACAGATAGGACGCCACTAGGATGGCTAGAGGAGCATGAAGGGATCGACTATGCATCAATCAGGAGATGAATGTTTTTAAGATATTTTTATCAGAGTAGCGCAACAGAATTTTGAGTGAAGGTTGTGGAGTTTCCATCATTGTAATTAAGTAATGGGAAGATGAGTCTTTGACTATAGTCGTACTTGAAGGATTTGCTTAAGTATGACTTGGAAGTCATTTATAAAAAGATTTGGCTTAAGGAGTTTTCTGCTGTTTTGAATCGTGGTGGTGATATAATTCAGCTTGTTCAGTTAGCGTGTGAAAGTTTTGAATTACTGAAAGTCGAAGAGGAACTCCGATCCTTGTTATTCGTCACTAAAGATGACCTGGTTCTAGTTGAGGGTTACCAAATTTACATGGCAGTTGTAGTGGATGCATCAGTTGAGGAGCCGAATATGGAGAATATAATCGTGGTACATAAGTTTTCTAAAGTATTTGCTGAAGAATTGTCAGGTTTGCTGTCAGAAAGAGTAATGGAGTTCGTAATTGAATTAGCACTCGGAACAGAGCCAGTCCCTAAGGCTCCTTACCGGATGGTGTTACCCGAGTTAAAAGGACTGAAGGTGTAGATGCAAGAAGTGTTGGATAGGGGATTCATACTTTCCAGTGCATAACCTTGGGGAGCACCAGTTCTGTACATGAAGGAGAAATGTGGTTTGTTGTGGTTGTGTATCAATATTCCTCAAGATCGACTGGAGGTCAGGGTATCATCAATTGAGGATTAGGAAGAAAGACACACCGAAGTTAGCATCTCGTACTCGATATGGCAGTTATGAGTTTGCTATAATACCGTATGGTTCGATGGACACCATAGTTATTTGTTTGGGTCTAATGAACAGAATGTTTAAGGGTACTTGAATCAATTGTGATCGTGTTTAGTGAAGTTATCCTAGTGTGTTCAAAGAGTACTGAGGAGCACGAGAGACATTTAGAGATGGTATTTCAGACCTTGAGTGCTCTTGGATTTTGCAATAAGTTTAGCAAATGCGAGTTTTGGATGACTCGTGTCGTGTTCCTAAGTCATGTAATTTCAGGAGAAGGAATCTTCATAGACCTCGTCTGAGATTAAAGCAGTGATCAGTTGGTCGATATTGACTATAGGGATTGAGATCAGAAGTTTCGGAGGATTACCAGGATATTACAGAAGTTTTATGGAAGGGTTTTCAGTGTCAGCGTTGCAAGTGATTCGACTACTGAGGAAGTAAGAAAAGTTTGTGTGGACAGATGAGTGCGAGCGTAGTTTTCAAGAGCTTAAGCAGAAGCTGACTACCACACCTGTGCTGATCATTCCATCTGGTCCTGAAAGTTATGGGATCTGCAATGATGTGTCGTTTGAAGGATTTGGTTACTTGTTGATGCAACATGATAGGGTTGTTGCATATGCGTCTCGTCAGTTGAGACCTCGGAGTTGAATATGAGACAGCGTCGCTGGATGGAACTCATTAAGGATTATGACTATGATATTTCGTATCACTCTAGAAAGGTGAGCAAAGTCGCAGATGCTCTGAGTCGAGAGTCCTTAGTTGCGCAGTTGGTACTCAAGGATTGGATCTTATTTGAGAAAGTTCGAAATTTGGTTTTCAAATCTAAGGTAGGCCACCTTTTGAACTCTATGACTACCCTCAGAATTGAGCCGAAAGTTCATATCGTAATTAAAGCGCTTCAGTGGACAGATTCAGGGATTCAAAAGATCCAGCAAGAGGATACTGAGAAGAGGAGAGCTGATTTTCGGATTTCTGAGGACGATTGAGTGTACCTGATGGTACAGAGATTAGAGAAGAGATCTTATCGGAAGCTCGTCGTAGCAGCTTCAGCGTTGTCCAGATAGGACGAAGATGGGTCAGAATTTGCATCAACAGGATTAGTAGACCGTTGTGAAGACAGATATCACTAACAGGTCCCAAGTGTCAGATGTGCTAGCAAGAGAAAGCACGGTCTTGCAATTCGAGAGGACCTTTGTAATCTCTCGAGATCCCCGTGTGGAAGTGGGATCGCGTCACAATAGATTTTTGTGACAGGTCTATCGAGGAGTTAGTGTGGTAATAATTTCATTTCGGGTAGTAATTGACAGACTAATGAAATTAGCCACCTTGTGGTTGTGCGGAAGAATCTTGATTGGATTAGGCATGCAGAGGTGTTTGCACATTAGATAATTCGTTTGCATAGAGTGTCAGTGTCAGAGTTATGTCAGATCTTGACTAGAGGTTCTCAGTTTCAGCAGATCAGTCAGATAGTTCCTTTTTTAGTCAGTGCCGAGCAGAGTATTCAGAACTTCAGTTGGTTGAGTGGAGGTAAGAGATCAGAAAATTGCAAGTGTAGAGTTGGTTCAAAAATTAGTGATTCAGTTGCAGTTATCAGTGATAGATTAAGGACCGCTCAGTGATGCCGGGAAAATTTACGCAGTAAAGTGTCGAAAATCTTTGAATTTTTAGATTGAGAATCCTATTCATCCTTGAATGTTGCCTAGGATAGGGACATCTCGAATTGTTAAGAAAGGAGAGCCGAAACTGTTTAAACGGCGGAATATTTCAAGTTTGAGATCAAAGGAGAATTTTGGCTTTAAATGGAAAAAGAATGCGGTTTGGGACACCGTCGGCGCCTTTAGCCGAGTTGGTATCCGGGATGAAGCCGCAGGTCCGAAGTCGGGAGTTCGAATCCTCGACGCAGCAGTTAGCCGCTTTGTGGAAAAATAATAATAATAAAAAAAAAAGGAACCAAAATTTTTGCAGCTTTCATTTTTGTAAAGATGGACAAGTGCTTAGTTTTTTTTTGGGAATCAAGAATTGGTCTGGTTAATTTGGAAATGTTTCATCGGCATCGAGGATCTTGGATAATAGTTTGAAGCAGAAGTCCGAAGCAGAATGAAGAAGCAGAATTGATGAGATGACAATACCCCACCATCTTGAAGAAGAATTTTAATGGTTTAAATTTCGAGGACGAAATTTTTATAAGAGGGGAAGAGTTGTGACATCCCGATTTTCCGATTCTATTTTCAATTAATTGAGACAGGCATTTCGTTGGCACGCATATAGTTCTTTTCCTTGAGTTGGCCACTCATGTGGAAACTAGTCTATCGGGTGAAGCTATTAAGAGTTTCTAATGCATCAGACTCGAGAATTTGACCAGGAAGCGATCTTTCGACCGAGCTAATCTGCAAGGGTCATTACGGCACAATTAAAAATCGATTAGAGATTTGAGATAGGTCGACTCGACAGAGGCGTGTGATCGAGCTTGGGTGATTCCATCAGATCGCATAATCTTTGTCGATCGACACTAGACCAACTTTTCTATCGATTGGGTACCTTGTGTCCGTATTTGAAACCTTGAGATTACCCCGACAACCGAAAGTCGCCAATGTTTCAAAGATGTACATTGTGGCTTGAGATGATCAACCACAGGTCAAATGCATGAAAATTTCTAAAGGCTACCCGGTAGGTTGGGCCGCGCTAGTATCGTGCCAAAGTGAAATTAACTGTGGAATTGAGATCGAATTCAGAAATTGGAAGTCTGGGTGTGTCACAAATCATATTAGGATCATTGACTTATCGTTGGAAGATTTTTCATGAAATCAGAGTTTTGCAGCAATTAAATCATAAACTGGTTAATTTGACTCGAGAAATTAGTAGGCCCGCATTTGGTCGCGCTTTTGGGATTTAAGTTTATTCTATGGACAAGTGAAGATGTGAATTAAAGTGTGATGGCATTGGATTAATTTTATGAACTTCAATTTGTTTCAATTAGAAGAGAATCGAGTGAAATTGAAAAAGTTATTGTACAAAAATTGGACCCCAGCGGAAAATGAAAGTGCAACCATTGGAGAAGTTATGGGAGGGGGTTTGAGTGAGTGGAGTATGACATCATGGATGATGTCATGGTGGGCCATTTGGTGGGATTAAAGAAAAGGAAAATGAAAAGAAAAGAGCCCCCCTTCTCTCTCCTCCCTCTCTTCTTCCTCTCTCTCGACCGCCCCTCCATCTCCACCTTCTTCTTCTTCGGACGCCACCAACAGCAAGGGAGATCGTCGAGCAGCCCACCCGGAGCCATCCGCCACCGCCTCACGCCGCCGCACGCCGTCCTCGCCGTCCGCTCGCTGCCGTCGCAACCGCGCCTCGTCGCTCGGATCTCCGTCTCCCTCTCCTCTCTTCGCCATCTCCTTGTTGCTCGAAGGACCCAGCAGCGAGCCGGGGAAGCCTCGTCCGTCGTCGTCCGCCGTCCTGTCCTCGGAGTGGCCGAAGTCGCCGTCGCAAGCAAACGAGGCCAGCAACCGTGCGCCTCCTGCTCGTCCCTGCTGTTCCGCGAGTCCAGCAGCGTTTCCAGATCTGGGGAAGCTCGGCCGGAGCCGTCCAGCTCACCTCCGGCCACCGTGAGGCCCCGCCGTTGGCCGCCCGAGCTACCGCCCCTCTCCCTCGCCGTTCCTCCGCCCGATTAGGCTTGGATCAGCCCTCCTCCGCCCATGATCAGAAGCTGCAGAAAATGGGTATGCAGCGGGCGTTTGGCCCGTTTTGGCCGTCTTCCCGAGCTCGGATGCTCGGCCCGCTTTAAGGAAAGTTGTTCTCCTCGGCGTCCTCGTCGTTTTGGTTCGCTCGGTTTGTTAATCCGGTGAGTTTAGCTCACTAAACCTCGCTTAGAGGGTTAATTATGCTTTAGGTGTGCTTAGTTTATGTTAATTGTGATTAGGTGGTTAGTTTAATTTATTTAAGTGTGGATTATATTAATGTGTTTAATTAGCTTAAAGTGAGTTTAATTTAAGGTTAAAGGATGGTTTATATTAATATAAACCTTGATGTGACATAAAGGAATTTACTTTTGATTTATTTAAATATTTCGAAATTATTTAATAATTTAATAATATATCATTATTCGAAATTATTAAAATATTATTATTTAATTATTTTCGGAATAAATTTAATTATTTATTAAATTCCGAAAATTTTGTCAGGACCTTAAACTCTCAGAATTTCGTGCCGGTCGCTGCTGTGTATTCGGATTTTGAAATCGATGGTCGGATATTATAAATTGAATGTGGATTGCGAAAAATATGAATATTATTATTAAATTGATTTTCGGAATAAATTTAATTATTTATTAAAATTCGAAAATTTCGTTGGGACCTTATTTGCTCAGAATTTCGTGCCGATCGCTGTTGTGCATTTAGAATTTGAATTTGATGAATGGATGTGGCGAATTGAGTGTTGATTGTAATATATGTGGATTCTTTATAAAATTCTAAGTGTGGAAATTGATGGGTGATTGGCCGTAATATACCACCTAATAGAGGTCGTGCCCGATGAGGCCGTGAATACCACCTATTAGAGGTCGTGCCCGATGAGGCCGTGAATACCACCTATTAGAGGTCGTGCCCGATGAGGCCGTGAATACCACCTAATAGAGGTCGTGCCCGATGAGGCCGTGAATACCACCTATTAGAGGTCGTGCCCGATGAGGCCGTGAATACCACCTATTAGAGGTCGTGCCCGATGAGGCCGTGAATACCACCTAATAGAGGTCGTGCCCGATGAGGCCGTGAATACCACCTAATAGAGGTCGTGCCCGATGAGGCCGTGAATACCACCTAATAGAGGTCGTGCCCGATGAGGCCGCGAATACCACCTAATAGAGGTCGTGCCTGATGAGGCCGTGAATTACCACTTGATTACAGGTCGTGCCGAGTGGGGCCATGATGCCACTGATTCTAATTTTGCCGAGTGGGGCCGTGATTAAGAGTAATGATGGATTTGCTGAATTGACATGGAATCGGCTAAGTCGATTGATCACTGAGATGATCCAAGTGGTTGAATTGTTTTGATGATGTGATTGTGCCATGGTTGTTTGGTTATCATAATTGTACGTGGTTGAATTATATAAATTGTGTTAACCTGCAGATGAAGGCTAATGCGAGGTAAGTCTTCTGTGTGATGTGGCTAGGCCACCTGGGGCGTATTTTCTTTCTAATAGGGGTCTAGGGGGTTGAACTTGCTGAGACATTGTCTCATCCCGGTTGTGGGATTAAAATTTTAGGTCCCTGGTGGACGGAGCGACCAGATAGCTTTGGTTGGCCTTGAGGAGTTGCAGAGGTGAAGTCATGAGGATTGGAGAACGTGTCTGACTTGTGGGTCGTAGGACAGTTCTATTTTAAGAGCCGGTCTTTTGTAGATTGTTGGCCATAAACCTTTGTTTGTAATTCTGTTGAATTATTAAATTGATATGTGGTGGTTTTGCTTCCTGCTTTCCTATCCCATATTTTATTGTCAGGGGTTCTATAATATGCTTCTGCATGTGCGCTAAAGAATTTAATTGGGTCGGTGACTTAACCTGGGAATGTCGCATAATTGATCGACCGCAGTGGGATGTGCACGCGCTCAAGGTTCGGGGCGTGACAGAAAAGCTTCACATGTTTCTTTTTCTTCGACGTCGTTACTTACAATTCACATGTAAAGCAGTCTTGATTGTTTTTGATAGATATGTCATACATACCTGGAAAGCTTCACCAAATCCACCTTCACCCAACTTATTTTCAGGAGAGAAATAGTTTGTTGCTACTTGTATTGTAGCCAAGTCAAATCGCAAGGACTCCACAGTGGTAAGCCCCTCGGCACCTACATTACCCAGCAACACAATTTGATTATCACAATACATCAATAGTGGCTCCTTATGGCGTTTACAGGGTTGCCAGTGCTTGGCAACATATTCACAATGAAGGCACCGGATTAGACTGGCATGGTTGTGTCCCCAAAGCAATCTTTCCTCTCTTGATTGGTCACGAAGGGAAAAAAAATTCTACAATACTATAGGAAACAAAGTAATGAGATGAATCATATGTCATCATTACTTCTTCATGATGAGGGTAGTGTTAAGTTTGTTAATTGCAATGCGGATGCTACCTATGGTCGGAGGGAATCGTTAAAGATTGGGAGTGTTTTAATGCCTTGTTATGTGGTTGGTAATGGTAAATCTATATCACTCAGGCATGAATGATGGCATCCTAATGGGACCTCGCTAAATGCATATCCGAGGAGAGTAGTCTATGATTCTACTTTTCTTAAAAAATATAATTTCTCACACTAAATGGAAATGGCCCAATGCGAGCTGAAGACTTGATATTAATCCAGGCAGCTATTTGTGGGGTAATTTTTCCCTAGTCTTCTTTTTGCAGCTTCGAATGACATTCTTTCCTCTGCTTCAACTTGGGAGATTGTCAGGAATTGAGGCACGATAGCTGAATGGGATTGGTTGATTTGGCTTTGACCTTAGGTACTTTGGTTTGGATTCGTATTTTGGTTGGCTATACAAGATAAGCTACCTATATATCTATCAATTAATAGATAATCTTCTAATCAAGGCCAAACTTTCTGTTTGTTGTATCTTGAAAGCACTGAGATTAGATCCTATAGTTCTTTGGGTGCAATTTCTCTGAGCAAGTCTGGAAGGTGCCCTTTAGCTTTGTTTTCCTCCTAGGGATATTGGTGGTTGGGAATTTGGATTGTTCTGATGCACCAACCTTGAAAGGGAGAGATTTTCATAGGTCCATGGTGAAATTTTTGTGGAATTGATGCCTCTATTTCATCTAAAAGGCCAGGAACGAGCTATTACATTTCCAAACTATTCCTTTTCTTGATGGCATTACACATGCTTGTGGAGTCAAGTATACCTTTGAAAGTTGAAAGAACATGAAGAACCTGATCTTTCCAGTATTGAATATTGTCATTGATCTTTTTGTTACATATGTTACATTTATGTCAAACAGACTCTTAATTTGAATGATTAATATATCTAATTCCTCATGAAAAATAAAGAATTTTCAGAAGATGCTCAATTTTCATTATACGGATAGTTTATGAGAAAATAAAGGCAAATAGTCAATTTACCATTCTTTCCGTTGATGACTTCATGTCTCTTCTTTCTATTTCTTTGAAGGACACAACAAGTGAGAAAGAGAAGTACCATAACACCTCCAAGAGTAACAATAATGGCGATGGTTATCGTAGTAGATTTTTTACTTTTTCCTGCGCGAGTATTATTACGTGCAAGAGATAATTAACAAACTAATCTGAAAAGCTTTTTAGATGAAAGTGAATGCGAAAAATAAAAGAGAAGAAATCAAAGACAAATTCTTATGTGGAACACCATTTCAAAATTAGGAAATGGAGATTACAAGTACTATATATGTAATTTCTGCTTTATTAGTATCGGTATCTGCAACAAGTTACAAAGAGAAATTGTCCGACAAATTACTTTGTAAATCAATTTATAAGGGAGATTTGGTTTCCCGGGCATTGTTCGGAAAAGCCACCTTGAAAGGGCTCTTGTTAGTCGGTCAGTTGACTTTGAGTGGAATCCATCAATGGCAAATTGCTGTCAGTCCCTTGTGGTCCACTCGTGCCCGTATTTACCGGGAAATGTATGCATCCACTCGCTCACGACTTGACTTTAAGATGGCGTTTTTTTGGTAAAAAAATTATAAGGAATTCATATAATGTTCGTCGTAACATTTAAATGTGTGGATATTATGATAAGATTTATATGATCAATGATTATGATTGTGTTCGTTTAGGTAGATTAAGTCTATCTTTTACCTTTGTTCTATTAAATGAAATTAAATTTACGACAATATCATAATATGATGATGGAAATTCAGCTGCGATCAAACACCTCTTGTAAAAGAAAATTGACTATTTCCCAAGCAAAAAACAGTAATTTTAATCTCCGAAATTGCTGCAAAGAGAGAGAAACTAAAAAGAAAAAAATGTAGAACGAAACTAGGTACCTTTAGGTCCGGTTGCCGGAGCAGGAGCAGAAGGAAGCTGGACCGGTGGTGGCCCTCCCACCGCCACCACAGTCCCCAACGCGGTGGCATTGTAAAAGCGGTCCTCCCTAAACCTCACGTTGCAGCTGGGAGTCAACACTCTTCCTCCTGGCGTCGCCTGAGGGAGATGTGCGATTGCCCAACGGAGGCATTTGCGGCAGTCCGATGGCGTCAAGTCGGGTGTGCACTCAGCGAGCATGTAAAGCTGTGGCGAGTCTGTGAGCTCCGCCTCTGCAGCGGCCACTTTCTTCCCCGATCTGCTGCTCGGGGCCTTCCGTGCTACATCCTCCGAGGCCTCTTTCAGGAGTTGAATGAACCGAAATGGGTCGTCTGTGATGCTCGAGCTGTTCGCATGTGTCGACGCAGGGGCTGTTTGCATGACCGAGTAAATGGGATGATTCGAGTACCTCAGCATGCATACGTCATACCAGATGATGGAGGTTCTTTTGCCGGGGCATTGCCGGCCAATCTTTTGGGCTGCGGTGCCTATACAGTTGCTGCATGTCAGGGTGTTGGAAGATGCGCAGAAGATAGGAAAGTTTAGCAAATCATGTCAAATTGTAAATTGATATGTAATATTGTCTATCTTAGGCCTAGAAAGATAGGGATAATTATTTTCCTTTATTATTTCTTTCTTTGTAGTTAAATACAATGTATTCTGCTCAGATTACAACATAGAGAAATACAGAGAAATCCCTACACTTCTTCCTATCGATTTACCTTTCCCTTTATATTTTGACATGGTATTAGAGTTCCAAAGACTCTGACATTTCTTCCGCTCCATATCTGTTGATTGCCTAGAGGAACCCTATCCTGCAAAAGGGTTGCCAAGAGGAATCAAATTCTTTTGAAGGGAATTTTTTTTTTCAAAATGAACCCACCAGAAGACCAACCAGAGAACCTCTAACAAAGAAATATGTAAGATTGTAAGCCATCCTCTAACAAATCCGTTATTTATTGGATCAATAATAGCCCGATACCTCATGTAATAAATTCGTTGTATAAACTAATCTTATTAAGCCTAGTATTCTCCTAAAACAATACCCTTGGTTTAGCACTTTTTTCTTGTGCATCGAATTGGATGGATAGAACCAATTCAATTCCTGCAGGGATCATTGCTTCGCATAATAATGATTTTCGTCTTAAAAAGAGAAAATCTCAAAATCGAAGAAATAAAGATTCAACAATGCCTAAATCAGTGTTACTAACTCTGTAAAAAAAAAAATTTGGATATATTTTTAAACGATTAGTGAAAAATCTGCCTAAAAATAAATTCCATTTATGTTAGGGTGATGCTGTTTTCACCCATAAGTAACTAAATCCACCCCCTTTCATCAAAAAGATAAACTGGCATCAATTTTTCAATTGCAGTTTTAGGAAATGGGCCCACTCCTTCTTTTTTCTATTTTTTAAATTTTTATTTAGTATAATTACCATAATTAAGCATTTCACAGATTTCACTTTTTAGTGTATCAAAGAAGAGTAAATTCTCATATATTCATCTAATGTTTTACATGTAAAATTATCTTACTAATAGGAAGAGAAAAAATATATTTTTTGATATAGTATGAAATTGAAAAGTCTCTTCTTCATTATTGATCTTATAGGAACCTCTCTTTTTTTTTTTTTTGTCCATCTTATATCAAAAGCTTACTTTCTTAGTAAATTTTTTATTAATTTCTAAAATATATATCAAGTCTCTGTTTTGACTATATCAAAATATTTATATTTTTCCTTACTATATTGGCAAGATATTTTTATATAGAGCATGTAATACATAAGAAGAATATCTAGGAGTACACCAAAAATAATATGCACAATGATGTATCTTGAAATTTCTTTTTTTAAAGATTCGCGGATGACATTAATTTTTGTCAATCCAAAAAAATGAAATTCCATTTGCATTTTCCAAAAAAATTTCTTACTTTATGCAATGTTTTGATTTAATTATACTACATTTACTTAAAAATTTATCCATAATTTTAATCGACAACATAGAAAAGAAGTGAACTTTCTTTTTTGGAAAATTCAATTTTTGACAAAACAAACTTTTATGGAAGCAATATCTTACAATAAAAAAAGACATCATGCCTTTAATATATATGGAAAATCTACAATAAACAAAACTAAACATATGAAATTCATAACTAATGGTAGATAGAAAAGGAAAGTAAATAAATTTTGGACCATTGATTTAAATTGCAATTAAATGTAGAGGATAATTTTGTGTTTTAGGTGAAGATTATATGGATTTAGTCATATAAGAGGTGGAAATAGCGCTATCCTTAATTTAATCATTTATAATGTTTTGTTTTCTAAATGATTGGGCATATTTTGGTTCAAGGCTTGCGGTGCCAACCATAGGTAAGCTTGAGCTCGTCAACCTCGGGCAAGCGTTGAATTGGCGGAATTTGGTGAGCTTCGAGTCGCCAGCCTCAGGTAAGCTTGAGCTCGCCAAGATCACGTTAGCCGCGACCTTGCTTGTGTGATGTCCCAATCCGCCACATCACCAATCCCTATTCTGTCTTTACCTTAAGTTATCACGCAAGTGGAAGTCTTTTGTAAAGGTTAGCATTTATAACATGAATTATACGTGCATCACTAAAGACATCAATAGTAAAGGGAATCATGCTTTCATTACTTACATACTCATATTTACGTCGGGCGAAGGAATGTATATCAAAAGAGAGGACCTAACTGGGAGAACTCCAAAAAAATGTCTATCTCCCTAACCCTCCTGTACACCTCGCTACTCTCCATCCATCCATCGAACCCGACTACACGATCCTATGCCCCAAAATGTTACGGTCGTGTCAAACAAACAAGCATGAATACTTCTCCACACTCCGATCTACACCAACTCCTACTCATTTACATCACTCCCATTACCTGCACCAGGTCCTATCAGTCAACCGTCTATCAACACAAATATGGCAACAAAACGGTACGAAATCAGGTTAGGCTGTCCTATGTCAACTAACAATACAATTGTGTACTAAACAAACATCGTGCTCGGAAAATCCAAGTTAGTGAACTCATGGTGCTCACCCTCTAACACCACCGGCGCTCCATAGTGGGAGATGGGGGATGCAGGGATTGGCGACATAGCTATCAATCTGAAAAATAATAACAGGAGTGAGCTAATACTTAGCAAGAGAAACAATAAACTCATAAACCACTCAATCTAGTTGATTATTGATTCCTAGGACACAACTAATATCTAAGTAAGCAAGCACACAAGTATGACCGCATGACATACCTTAGGTCATTTACAATCACACAAGTAGTGCCAGCATGCACTTATGCAACACGCGTCATGTTCAATCACATGAGTCACACTACTATGCAATGGATGCACCACACTTCTCATTTGTCGTGCACAATATCATTGGGGTCCATCCTTGTTTCACTGCTCTACCAATACATGTAGGCGGATCTAGTAGTGACCTTTTGTTCACTAACTGGGCATTCACGGTTCCCATATGCCAGGCATCCCTACTCCAGGGTGTCTTGATTGTTAGTTAGGGCATTCGCCTTCGACATCCACTCCAGGCCATCATTAGGCATTTGAGTTGAGCGTCAAGGGGGTTTGTCACCAGCCTAGGCATCCCTACTTACAATCAGGGCATCTTGGTTATTAGTCAAGGCATTCACCTCTGACGTCCACTCCACGCCATCATTGGGCATCCAAGGTCCATTAGCCTTGGGCATTACATATATCAATCCATCTCTTGTATCACAGGCATATTGCACTAATGCAATGACATCGCAATCATACATTATACAATGTACCCCATGGGATACACGTGACACCAAAATGACCACTAAGTCATCACAAACAATTCACTGACTCACAGCACACTAAAAAACAAAAAATCCTCCCATTTCTAGCTTAAATTTCACGAAAAAAACGGTATTATATTAAAGCCAATATATTCCATTGGGTAGCCAAATGAATGCAGTTACTATCATTAGTAGACCACAATTTGAGATTCCATCGTCTTCCCATAGAAATTTAATAAAACTCGGACCAAAGGCAAAACCGACCAGAATTACACCGCCGCGGAAATCGAAATCAAAATCAAAATCATAATAAATGAACTCGAAAAATTCTAAAATTTTAATATGTTATAGATAATTTAAAAAAAAACACTTTTCATGAAGGAAACTAAGTCCAACACAATTTGTATAAAGAGATGCAAGATGCAAAAAATAACAAAGAATTTGGTTCACTAGAACAGAGCGTCCGATCTTCAAGATATACTCATCTAACAGCCTTAAACATGTCAAAAAATCTAGAAATTTGGATATGTTATAAATTAGAATGTCCTTTACAACTTTTATGACGGGAGCAAGTCCAAAATCGAAGAGGAAAATTTTATAAAAATTCAGGAAGGTAATCAGGTCACTGTTCCTACTACGCTGGCCAGATCAGACACCGCAAATGAGTAGGCCTTCGTACCAATCATATCACCTAATTGATATAGGTATATCAAGATGTATTGTACAACTTTCATGTGGAAGCCTCAAATTTGAACCACAACAAACTCCATAAAATTAACAAATAGATAAGGTCTATCGGTTTCCAATTCAGGAAATCCAATCCACAGTGCACGATTTCATGAAATTCTTGCATCGAATGGATCCCATGAATTCTTAGGGCAACCATCAAACCGTACAGAGCACATGCGACATTTATCGTCAATCATAGATCATAGAAAAACTCCTACAAGCTAATCACAAATACCAAAACCACATGCAGCACAATCCGAACCTCAAAACCAATATGCATGTCATTTTTTCCTTCAAAACACACTTCCACAGCATCTCAACAGCTCTATTTCATCATCACAGCACACATGCAAAGCGCAAAAACAAACAAACATGGGGAACAACAACAAATATTTCTATTCTACAGAACCAAGTCCCAATAAGATCAAAGGAATTAGGAGAATGCCACTTCTCCTTGCCTTGATGATCGTAGCACTTCGGTTTCCTCCTTCTAGGCTCGCCGTCAGCTTGAGAGTGTCCTGAGGTTGTTGGTTAACTGCGATGAGAAGGAGGGAACGAGAGAGAGAGAGAGAGAGAGAGAGAGAGAGAGAGAGACGGTGAGAGGGAGAGAGAGTGTAAGAGAAATGAGAGATGAAGAAAAATGAAGAAGAAGTAGGGGCTGCCAACTTAGAGGGAACGATGAGGAGGAAGATCTAGGCTTCTTCAAGACTCTTCTTGCATGAAATCTTAGTGGCCAAGGAGAATAGTCTTCATCATGACCCTAGTTTAGGCTATTTTAAGCATATTTTGGAATTTTAGCCATTTTTGCATGGCTTGTAATTGGCTAGGGGGCAGCAATATTGAAATAAATTAATAAATGTGCCATAATTTCATGTAAATAAGACCTAGGTGGTTGGCCATATTAATTCATGCACATTAGAGATTAAATTAGGTACTATAGTAAGACTTAGGTACATACAATAATCATACAAGGCATTATTAAATTGTCTTGAGCCCTAAGTTCATCCATTAAATTAAATCATCTATACTAATAAGATTTGTCACGACTAATTAATTAGTTGGACGAAATTTGGTCCATCATAGCTTGGATCTAGTGAACCCCGATCTCAACAGCCTTGTCGCGACCTATCCCTCGGGGGGAGGGAATAGGTTTAGGGTATTGCCTAAATGACGAACCTAAGGACCATGATTAGGCGAGAGCTCTCCCAAGCCCATACCTTGCGTAACATTGAGGTATTCTTAAAAATTTCGCAAAAATGAGTCGCCAAGCCTATTGGGGTTGGCTAGGAACCAAGTTAGGTATGGGAGTGTACCTCACTTTCTACGTAACTAGAGAATCTAGGGTCGGGAACTTGATTACACTAATTGACTAATTAGTGCCATTTTGATACCTAATCTTATTCATTTTAAAAGAAAAGATTTTTGTCAGGCAATTTGGGTTGATTTTACACTTATCTACTAATATGTGAGGTGATCATGCGGGTGCGCAATCATTAAAGTAACAACTTGCAACTAAAATCATAATTGCAGTAAACTTTAGCCGTGCAATCAAACATAATTAAATATGCAAATTAAACATGCAATATAATTGAGGTGCAAGAAAATAAAGTGAGGTGATCATGCGGGTGCGCAATCATTAAAGTAACAACTTGCAACTAAAATCATAATTGCAGTAAACTTTAGCTGTGCAATCAAACATAATTAAATATGCAAATTAAACATGCAATATAATTGAGGTGCAAGAAAATAAATGTCTAATTATGCTAAAAAGGCAAGACATGCCAATTTCTAAACAAACCTAACATATTTTAATTTTCGAAGTTTTAATTTTTTTAAAAAATAATTTTTAATTTAAAAAAATGGGCGAACCGGGTCGAGTCTGGTTTGACCTGACCTGGGTTCTGCCTGGTCAGGGGAGGGCCAAATTTGGTAGGCCCCAATAGGACTGGGCCTGAACGACGGGCCCAGTTTAGCTAAAAAATAAGCCCACCTAAAAAATAAACCTAAGTAAACTAAGCCTGGCCCAACATGAGAGAAGAAACTAATATTAAACCGGCCCAAAGGCCTTGCTTTGGCCCAGACGCAGCTTGCATGAAAGTCAAAACCCTACGTGGTTCGCAACCTACGCCTGACCCGATTTTTTGCCGAAACCCTACCCAGCCGCGACCCAATAGACGTCTTTCTCTTTGCTCGTGGCTGAGGCGTCGCTAGGCAGACGGACAGTGACTATGGGCTTGGTGGCAGTGGCGGCGACGACGGCCTTGATGGCAAGTCATGGCACGGTGGCGGGGGCTCAGCGGCCGACTCAGGTAGCCTGCTGGCGAAATAGCAGCGATGGGTGACGGCAAAGCAGCATCTAGTGGCGAAACAACAGCAGCAGGTGACAGCGGGGGAAGCAACACAGTGGTGGTCGACAGTGTGCCTTGGCAAAGGCAACAACGGCCTTACGCGGTGGATCTCGTGGTGGGTCGGGGCTGGTGCTGCGACAGGGCTGACTCGACACGGTAGGGACCAAGCATGGTAGCAATCGTCAGGGATGGCGATTGTTGGAGAGGTGTGGTCAGTGGCGGCACAGGCGGCCCTTTTGACTAGGGCCGCGACGACACCGCCTCGACTGGGTGAGCAAGGGTAACCCTCGACCTCTGAGGTCGGGGGTTGCCGGTGGTTACAGCGAGGATGTCGGTTGAGGCTGGTAGCGGTGACGGTGCCAGAGACTCCCCTTCTCCTCTCTAGTCTTCGCTCTCCCTTTTTGGTTTCTCTCTTCTACTTTTTTTCGTTTCTAGTGTGCTATCATTCTCCTCCTCATTCTCCCCTCTGCTTTTCTGGTTTTTCTGCTCTCTCCTCTCTCCTTTCTTTAGGGTTTCACATGCGACGATAGGCCTAGGAGGAAGAGCTGGGGTGTGGGCCAAGCCAAGGCCAGATCAGGCCCGACCCGATCCCTCTTAAGCATTTTTTTTTGCTTTTTTGTTGTTTTCTTTAAATTTAATTAAAAATAATTTTTTTAACTTTTTTTATGGACTTGAAAATTAGGTGTCAACAGCTGCCCCTCTTTGAATGCAACCTTGAAGAGGTTATATTCGAGGTTGCATTCAAAGACAGAAATCACCTAAATTATTTTGGCGATAGAGAGACCTTAGGTGCATAGGCACGTATCAGGTCGGTGGAAATGACTCGAAGTTATGGAAGCATGTTTTGTCAATAAAAGGAAGAAAGACCCTAGGCTCCAAAAGTACGCCATGTCATAAGAATAAATAAAGACTCCGAGCTACAAAAGCACGCTATGTCATAAGAAGAAGGAAAACCCCGGGCTACAAAAGCACACTATGTCATAAGAAGAAAGAGTGTCATAAGAAGAAGGAAGACCCCGAGTTACAAAAGCACGCCATGTCATAAGAAGAAAGAGAGACCTCGGGCTACAAAAGCACGTCGTGTCATAAAAAGAAAGAGAGACCCTAAGCTACAAAAGCACGCCGTGTCATAAAAAAAAAAAAAAAAGAGGAAAGACCCCGGGTTACAGAAGCACGCCATACCATAAGAAGAAGGAAAGACCCCGCGCTACAGAAGTACGCCGTGTCATAAGGAGAAAGAGAGACCTCGGGCTACAAAAGCACGTTGTGTCATAAGAAGAAAGAAGACCCTGAATTATAGTAGCATGCCATGTCATAAGAAGAAAGAGAGACCCCAAGCTCCAGAAGCATGCCGTGTCATAAGAAGAAATAGAGACTTCGGGCTACAAAAGCACACTGTGTCATAAGAAAAAAGAAAGACTCCGGGCTACAGAAGCACGTCGTGTTATAAGGAGAAAGAGAGACTCCGGGCTACAAAAGAATGTCGTGTCATAAGAAGAAATAAGATCCCAGGGTATAGAAGCACGCCGTGTCATAAGAAGAAAGAGAGACCTCGGGTTACAAAAGCATGCTATGTCATAAGAAGAAGGAAAGACCCCAAGCTACAGAAGCACATCGCGTCATAAGAAGAAAGAGAGACCCTGAGCTACAAAAGTATGCCGTGTCATAAGAAGAAGGAAAGACCCAGGGCTACAAAAGCACGCCGTGTCATAAGAAGAAAGAGAGATCCCGGGCTACAAAAGCATGTCGTGTCATAAGAAGAAGGAAAGACCTCGGGTTACAGAAGCACACCGTATCATAAGAAGAAAGAGAGACCCCAGGCTACAAAAGCACGCCGTGTCATAAGAATAATAAAAGACCCCGGGCTACAGAAACACTCCATGTCATAAGAAGAAAGAGAGACCTTGGGCTATAGAAGTACGCCGTGTCATAAGAAGAAAAAGATGAAGTCTCACCGTGTAACAACGGGTTTCGACTGGACTAAAAAATGATATGGTTTAAGATTGACCATGAACCTTTGGAGACGACATGGTTTAAGGCTAACCATGAACCTTTGTAGATGATATGGTTTGAAGTTGACCATGAACCTTTGACTTTTAGGGAAGCACCCGCTAACCCCTTAAAAACTGCATGGGTTCATTGAGGAATTCTATCAAACTCCACTTGAGCAAATGTCATTAAGGATGCCATCAAGAGATGTACATTAATTGAACAAGCTAATCAAGCTAAGTCTGACTGATTTAAAGAACATTCGATGTCAATCAACATCATGTGACGCAAAACTGTCATCTTGTTCGAGGATGTATCATTAATCATCAAATTCTCTAGGAGTCAAGTTCTTATTAGAACGACTACGACTCGTGAAAAAGGCTCATTAAGCATGCCAAACTAGAGCTTCCTTGTTAGAAAGGATTTCTCACACACTCTCGATAAAATGGCTGCTTGATCCCATCCATTCATGTGAGAGATAACTGGTTACTGAGGGTATCTCACGTAACCCATGTCAAAGGCTTTCAGAAACATTCACAATGAGCACAATCTGATCGATTAGAAAGGTCTTTTGAAAAGACCACAATATAGGCTTGGTTAAGGCTTAAACAAATGGATTATTGCTTTAAGGCTAATAAAGGAACATTTGTTGCTATCTTCATCAGATTTACAAGTCGAGAACTTGGAAGATAAGATAAGATAGAATTACTTCCACTCCTTCAAGGAGTAGCTTCTTAGTGGTATTCTCATTTTCACTCAAACCAACCTAATCAAAAGAGACTTTGGAAGAGGGTTGTAATGCAGACTCGGGAAAGGCTTGAAAAACTTAAAATTTTCAAGAAGGTTTTTAAGAGTCAGTGATCGTCATGGCATCGTGACCAGGTCACTTGACCTTTTGAAAGCATTTAGCTTTTGAAACACTGCACATCTCATAAATCCCTTGACTAATCATTTTTGCTTGGAAGCTTTGCTCTTTTCTCTAATTTCCTTTGCTCTTTGCGATGATTTTTTATCTTCTTTTTTTTTTTTTTTGCAGGCACTTGGATTTTGATAATTTTTCTTTCATATAAGATGCAATCTTTTGGCTCTTTTTCTTGATGGACATTGGCCTTACTTTTGCTAGGTACACTGCTTTTTCATGCCCCCTAATTTTATCGAACTTTTTGCTCTTTGAACTTTTGGAGCTCTTATGACTTCCGAGATGTTTTTTCATGTTTTCTCATCAATTTTGATTGTATGTGGTCAATCCTTATGCATTGCCCTAGTGAAGGGAGATGATCACTACTCGGGATTCAAAAATAAAAATTCAGACCCAAATTGGTTAAAACAATGGGTATCAGTGTTTGGGTAGAGAAGGAAATGCTCTTCTTCACCTTGGGATGAGTCAAGCTCTGATGAGAATTCCTCTAAAGCTATCATCAGAAGATTGATGCAAGTGAAAGTAATAAAATCTTTCTCAATCTTTTGCTCTACAACACGATCGTAACCTCCTATGCTGCCCCAACGCAAGGTCATTCTCGACAAGGGTACTTTGAAAGATCATCTTTATTCGGCTCAAAGGGGTAGCAAGAGATTAGTACGATGCTTGGGATTGATGAATGAAACTCCTTTATCATTTCGATCTTTGCGCTCAATGTGAATCTTTTGTTCTAAGAGAATGTCACTTTTCACTCAACTCTCAAAAGTGTTTGAGGGATGTGTTTGGAAATGGCTTACCTTTCTTCATCTTAAACACTTCTTGTTTGGCATGATTAACATCTCTATTTCACTTTGTCAAGATCATCTGAGTAGATCAATCTCCAATCTCCATAGGGAAATTTGATTCAAAATGAATAACCCTCAAAATGAGAAAACAATTTTGAGATAAAAAGTATGCTCAAAAAGTTTGTCAAAAGTTTTTTTTTCTTTTCTCAATTATTCATTTTTGTGCTTGTCTCTAAGAAATTGCCAAAGGTTCTTTTTTGTAATGAAAATTCTCCGTTTTTTTTTTTTTTTTGAGAAGAAGAGTACTTACTTGTGGCATGGCGACCCAGTAACCTTGTAAAGAATGTAAAAGAATATGTTAGTGCAAAAATATTTAGGGATTGAAATGTTGGAAACAATACATTATTACCATTCATTCGCTTTCATCATTTGAGTGCTAATATCTCTTAGATTCACCTTCGTGGATATTTGGTAACTCGACAATACCTTTCCCCTGCATTGGCCTTTAAATGTTTGATGCTTTCTTGATTTCTTGGTGGAAGGTCCCGCTTCTATGGTCAAGGTGCAACCTTTTTCCATTTGTCACCCTGTAAGAAGGAGAGATGAAACGATCCATTCTCAATTAGGTTCAACTGAGAAATGATACATCCTTTTTGATGAATTTGACAATTTTGTTCCAGCACACTTCATTGGTGGGTGAAGGAGAGATTTTTCTCTAAATCAAACATTGCTATCCCACTATTTATTTGACAAACCTTTTTGTTTTGTTCGAGTCTATCCTGTACCAAAGAAAATGATATGTCATTCATTTATGTTAAAGAGAATCAAGTTTAGGAATGAAATACATCCTTTTCCAAAGTCGGGTGATCAACATCCCAAGGTATCTCTTATGGAGGAATGGATAATATTGCCCCTCTGTTTCATTTGAATCTTTCTTTGTTTAAGATGAATAGGACTTAATAATGCTCCATCGCATTTATTGGAACGTTACAAAACTTAGTACTCTTGATGTCTCCCTGACAATAAAAAGAAAGTCATGTTAGAAACGGTATCAGAAATGAATAATTGGAATCGATATAGTTGACTCTTCCTTCGAATTCGCCATGCTTGGCAAATCCCTTCCTTTGTCTCATCATGCAAAGTGAACAAGATCGACGGGCTATTCTGACTCCTAAGTCATTTGCTAATAAAGAGACTGCTTAGAACGGAATTCAACTTCGTTCCGCCTTTATGGAAGATTGGTGTTGACGAAACTTCGACGCATGCTTGCTCCTCAAGTTCCGTGAGCCTACGCTTTTATCTTTTAGAAGGGGCCGATGCCGATCGCAGATAAACTCCTCGTCCTGCCCAAGAAAGCGACCACATGAAGAGAGGGCCTTAAGCAATGTTTTCTTGAAATTCATTTCGGAAGGTAGACGTAAAGGTTCGCTTGAAACACTTTTGAATTTGTGTTTTTTTCTTTTTTATGATGATTTTCCTGAAACCAAATTCCATTATTAAAAAATGTGACTCGCGTGATTTACAAAAGCAACAATTGAATTCAGAATCAAAACTCCAAATGGAAAACATGATTCTTAACAAGAATGAGAACAATAATAAAATACAAGAAACTCTTGTACAGATAAGAGTAAAAATCAACTCTTGTCCTAACTCTAGAATTAACTTCTTTATGTGGTCAAACACGAGAATGTCTAGGAGTATCACGCCTAATCTATAAAATGACAGCAATGTCAGTACGTGAATGAGAGGAAGTTATCTCTTAATGAGGTCGCTTCTTACAGCAAAATCGAGGTGACGATACATGCTCTATAGTCCTTATTACGGGATTTTAGTATTTCGCCAAGATTTTATCATAAGAGAAGGGACATCATTAAAAGATTGATTGACGGCTATCAATTGAACATTCACTCTTATTCTAAAAGTTTTATATGCAAAAGTGGCATTGATTTTTTTTTTTTTTGAAGATATTGATTTTATGATTTTACTCTAGCAAAAAATGAAGTGACTTCTATTTTGAGAATCTTACACAATGTGATTTGCATTTCAATCCCAAAATGTGAAAAGGAAAGAATTTGATTAAAAATGTAATCTCAATTTTTGAGCCCCAATATAATCGAAACTTGCGAGCTTTTTATTTTTATTTTTTATTAATGCGATTTCGAGCCCATAACTAGAAATTTAAACAAAACCATGTGTTCAACAAGGCCCAATTAAAGTGTTTAAAACTTGCATTCAATGTTCACTTATCAAAAGTGATTGCCAATTTTTTTCAATTACAAGCCTACAGCACTGAGGGAAATCGATTGATGTTCGCGAATTTCAAGATGAAAGTTTAATACAAAATAAGCAAATAAAAAGGAAAATGATACTTACAATGGGCACCAACCTTTGTCTCTATTTTTTTTCTTTTTAATTACATAGATATGCACATGGGATGGGATTTGATTTCTACTATATACGGCTCAAAATGGAGCCATAAGATGACCGGACCAAACTAGTAGGCTTGTGGCTAAGTCGTGTTACCCATGACTCCGGTTTCGTCAAAGAACCGACCCATGTCGCATGATTGCAGACCAAGATGGGGACCTCTGACATTAATAAAGAAATTTCGGGGTTGAGATGTGCGACTCGTACTACATGATTGTAGTTGGAGTGGTATCTACCTCAACAACATCCTAAGTGATCCTATGCAGCCTAGGTCTGGAGGTAGGTCGTGCGTACTACGGTGTAGTGCAATGCAAAGGATACATGCGTACTACGGTGTAGTGCAATGCAAAGGATACATACACAACAATTTATAGGCAAACAACATTCCGTATATAAAAAAATAAATCATACATTCCTACACCTCCCTACAAGATAAAGGTAAGTGAACACTTCCCCTTATACCTCCCATTCTGCAAAAAAAATTTAACATCTTTAATGTTATGGGCGTATTTGGAATCCTTGCTGCCAAATAAAAATATTTTTGAACAAATTAATTTTGGCATAAGTCCTCTAAGGTTTAAAACCAAGTCCCCAGCGGAGTCGTCAAGCTATTGCGACCTACCCCTTGGGTGGGTTTGAGGGGGGGGGGGAACAGGTTTAGAGGTATTGCCTAAATGACAGACCTAAGGCCCATGATTAGGCGCGAGCTCTCCCAAGCCCATAACTCGCGTGACATTGGAGTATTCTTAAAAATTTCACAAAAATGAGTCGCCACTAGCCTATTGGGGTCGGCTAAAAACCAAGTGAGGTATGAGAGTGTTCCTCACTTCCTACACAACCAGAAAATCTAGGGTCAGGAACTTGATTACACTAATTGACCAATTAGTGCATTTTCGGTACTTAATCTTATTCATTTTAAGAGAATTTTTTTTTTCAGGCAGTTTGAGTTGATTTTACAGCTATCCACTAACATGTGAGGTGATCATGCGGGTGTGCAATTATTAAAGTAACAACTTGCAACCAAAATCATAATTGCAGTAAACTTTAGCACGTGCAATCAAACATAATTAAGTGTACAAATTAAACATGCAATATAATCAAGGTGCAAGAAAATAAAGGTCTAATTATGCTAAAAAGGCAAGACATGGCAATTCCTAACCAAACCTTACATTTTTTAATTTTCGAAGATTTTAATTTTTAATTTTTTTTAAATAATTATTTCTAATTTTTTAAAAGAAAAATGAATTTAAAAAATGGGCGAATTGGGTCGGGTCTGGTTTGACTCGACCTAGGTTTAGCTCGATCAGGAGAGGGCCAAATTTGGTAGGCCCTAATAGGACTGGGCCTGAACGGTGGGCCTAGTCCAGCTCAAAAATGAGCCCACCTAAAAAAGAAACCTAAGTAAAATAAGCCCGGCCCAACACAAGAGAAGAAACTAATATTAAACTGGCCCAAAGGTCTTGCTTCAGCCTAGACGTGGCCTACCCGAAAATCAAAACCCTACCCGGTTCGCGACTCGCGCTTGACCCGATTTTTGGCTGAAACCCTACTCGACCGCGACCCGATGGACGTCTTTCTTTTTGCTTGCGGCTGAGGTGTCGCTGGGCAAATGGACAGTGACTATGGGCTTGGTGGCGGTGATGGCGACGACGGCATTGACGGCAAGTGACGGCATAGTAATGGGGGCTCAACGGACGACTAGAGCGGCCTGGTGGCGGAACAGCCACGGCGGGCGACGACGAAGCAGCATCTAATGGCGAAACAGCAGTAGCAGGCGACAGCGGAGGAAGCAGCATGGCAATGATCAATGGCGTGCCTTGGTGAGGCAACAACAGCCTTGCACGGTGGATCTCGTGGTGGGTCGAGGCTGGTGTTGCGACAAGGCTGACTCGACACTGTAGGGACCCTAGCACGGTGGCAGTCATCGGGGATGGTGGTTGTTGGAGAGGTGGTCGGTGGCAGCACAAGCAACCCTTTCAGCTAGGGCAGCGACAGCGTCGCCTTGACTGGGAGAGCGGGGGTAATTCTTGACCTCTGAGGTCGAGGGTTGCCGGCGGTGGCGGCGGTGCTGGAGACTCCCCTTTTCCTCTTCGATCCTTGCTCTCCCTCTTCGATTTCTTTCTTTTGTTTTTTTTGTTTCTACTGTGTTGTCTTTCTCCTCCTTGTTCTCCCCTTCGCTTTTCTGGTTTTTCTGTTCTCTCTCCTTTCTCCTTTCTCTAGGGTTTTACACGTGAAGATGGGCCCAGGAGGAAGAGCTGAGGCGCAGGCTGGGCCAAGGCCAGATCAAGCCCGACCCAATCCCTCTTAAGCAATTTTCTTTTTTGCTTTTTTGTTGTTTTTTTAATTTAATTAAAGATAATTTTTTAACTTTTTTTTATATGCAATTGAAAATTAGGTGTCAACAAGCCTCGATCAACTCAAGCTTGCCTAGATCAATTGAGCCTTGAGCTCGTCGACTTGGGTCATGGCTGGTCGCTAGGTTGTTGGCTATCACTGAGGCACAAGATTAATGAATGATGAAGGAGAAAGGAAAAGAAAGAAAAGAAAAAAGAATAGAAAATTAATAATTTTTTATTTAAAAAATAAAAAATTCAAAAATATATATTTTAAAAAAAATTATTTTTTAAACAAACTTTTATTAACCAAGGACCCAAAGACTAGGAAAATATTTGGGATAATTTTTTCCGGCTCATTCAAAGGGGAAATAATTTTTCTAAACTTAAACTTTTGTAGGAGAGCCTTTTTTCTGTTGAGTTGTTTTTCTAAGTGAAGCAAACACCAAAAAATGTGAATAATGTATTCGTGAAAAATAATTTTTGGGAAATAAATGCACCCTACAAGAATAAGTTTCAGTCGGAAGATTCTAATGTAGTAAGATTCATGCATGGTAATAAAAAATCAAGCTAGGGACGAGCTATAATTATTAGGGAAGACCCTCAACATTTTGAAAGGCCAGAGGCATTCAAATATTACAAACTTAACTCGGTTTCTCCAGTGAAACAGCAAAGAAAACTCGAAGGCAGATGGAGAAGCACGAGTACATAGAAACGATTATAGATTCTCTTGAGAGAGCGTTGGCTACCATTATTGGTCTTCATTATATCTGCTAGATTATGAGGGGCATGCCGGACGAGACCCTAGCGCAAAAAATATGCAATGGAGACAAATATAATGAGTTAGCGAGAGCTATTTGAATGCTTCGAGCGTGGCGTGGATAATGCGACAAACTTCGAATTTAGGTATCCCATTGAAGCTTAATTTCCGTACCTCGGAGGCTAAGGTCGAAAGTAGGGGTGCAAGTTCATGACAAAAGCTGCTTACCGTACATTCTAGCATTCCTGATCCAACGTAGGGGCATCATGTTCAGGGTCATTCTTTTCAGAAATTGAGAAAGGGATAGCTCCTTAAATTAATGTATGCTATGAGAAAATTACTGGGTTAAGTAAATGGATCCCAATAATCTGATGCTTGAACAAGTGATGTACCAACACTCAATAGAGTCAATACAACGGCAATGTCTGTATCACAATGGAAGCCTTCAATTGATACTCAATATAACTTTTATATCTCTAGTATAGAAGAGTGAACTCATTTGTTCTTTGAGTATAATTAGAATGGGAGTATATGGCAAAGTATCCTCTCGCATAGAATGGTATTTGGCATTCTTCAAGAGGATGGGATTTTGAACTTCATCTAATGATAAGAGTCACCGAGGGCAAGAAATTGGAACATGGCTCCTCAAGGTATCCTTCTTAGCAACCATGTATTGTATTTGGATGAAGTGTAACCATAGATGTTTACAAAATAAGTCAATTTAGAGGCCTTTTCTTTTTGGCTAGGACACGTAAAATTGTAAGAGGTAAGGCTTCACCTATCTAAATTGTAGACCCTCCGTGGCAAATATTTGTTGGCAACTATGTGGAGGCTTCCTACCTCCCTATTCTCACATCATTAGTTGTGTTTGTAATGCCGGGGTATGCTCTAAGCTTCTATACTACATATGATTAATGACATTTACATGTTTATATATATATATATATATATATATATAATAGTCTCAATACAACACGTCCACAACATGAGTCCACTTGCTTCCCTGTTTTCCTTTCTAAATCTTCCAAAAAACTACTACTCTCCCAAAACGAGATAACATTACTAGAAGAAACCGATAAGTGATGGGCAAAAGCTTACCAAAATGTCAAAGCTAGTCCTAAACTCTCATTATAAACGACTTTACATCGTCTGACTGTGGTTGGTGAGGTTTTCATGAAACCTGCCGCCAAAAACGTTGAGATGATAAGGAGATTGATAGAATTAATCTAATTAAGCATCGTGACAACTAACTAAAAAGTCACCTCAATTGATCAAATAACTAAGAAGACACAGCTGCAACAAATTTATTGTTCATATCGCAAGAGAAAGTGCAACCACAAAGCACATGGATAATCTTTGCCTTGAGCTATACTATTATCAAAGAATCGAACATATCGCTTTCATTTCTTCAAGTATGATCACCGAATAGCAAAGAAGGGTTTCCGAACAAAGGATAGCCCACAAGGGTTGAGGTGAGTTAGACAATCGGTTTCAAGGGAGGGCTTCAATTCTTTGGGCCCTAATGATTCAATCTGCTAAATGATGGGCCTCACAATAATAGTAGACAACTTGGATTTTACAAGAGAAGGGCCTGGTGAGATTTGCATTCCGCAATAAAGGGCTTGCAAATCCCACCCTAGTTGATTAGCGTCCTATAGAAAAGCCTAACAAAGATGGAGCACCTACAACATGCAAGTATAGCTTTAACAACATTGAAGCCCAACTAATTTCACAATTGAAGAAATGTGTAATCTAGTGGGTTAGTTAATGAATTTGATTATTTTGTCTTAGACAAGAGTAGTATCGAGCCTTATAGAAGCATAATAATGTACAAATGTGCCAATTTACAATGGATTGATGTATGATTTAGCCTCAAGTAGTAACACAATCTTAGAAGAATCATAACAACTATGATGGATAACACATGTTATTCTCCAAATAACAGGTTATTCTCCAAATACATATATTTTTGCTTATGGTTCACAAAAAATCACGGTGGAAGGCTAAGCAATCTCACCATGAGACCATCCAAGAGGAAATATCTCGCTTACACTGCCATTCACCGGGGGTATAGTTCCGTAAGCGACAAGTTATTGCTTGACAAAAGCTTAATCCTACTGGTGGATTGGTCTGATCCAGGCCCTTCCATTGGGATGCCCAGTCCCCTCGCTTTGCTTTGGACAAAGAAAGCTGGATGTCGGGGTGATGGTGGGGTAATGGAATTGCTACTGAGCATGAGCACTACGGTTGCCATGGTGGGTCTAATAGCCGGATCATCCTGAATGCATAGTAAGCAAATATGTAGGCATCGAAGCACTTGATCTATTGAATTTGAATCCACAATAGCCGGGTCCAGCACTTTCAAGGGCGTGCCGTCTCTCCACTGATTCCATGCCTGCATGAATAATTACAAAAAATCTTCACAAAATTGTTGCATGAATTCAATGACTCACAAGCAAGACGTATGATTCTTGCAACAAACCATATATGAATAAGGAATAGAACCATAAGTGTTTCTGTTGGCTGAATGACTAAGTTTTTAAAAAGGAATTTCAATTTTAGTTGACCAAAATTACAAAAAATGTGCTGCTAGGGTAGCATAACAAAACTTACATATCGAGCAAGATATTCACCCCCATCAAATTGGTAGTAGAAGCCATTCTTCTTGCCACAAATGATCTCAAGAAGCAATATACCGAAACTATAAACATCGGATTTCACTGAGAACCGTCCATGCATGGCATATTCAGGAGACATGTAACCACTGCAAAACCAAACATTAGCCAAATGTAGAGGTTGGGACACCTGGAGTGCTATAACTTGGTACGGAGGGACACTTAAGTGCCATAACTTTAAAAGGGTATACTTAAGTGCCAATATCGGAGTAAAATGGGACACTTAAGTGTCACTCCGGCGAAAATCCGGCCAAACGGCTGACGTGGCAATTTTCTAGCGAGTTTGGTCCAAAACGGCGTCGTTTTGCACGCTGACGTGGCGGAGAAAACCCAAAAACAATGTCGTTTCGTGTCTATGTGTAAATAATAATATATAAATTAATTAAATTAGATTTAAAAAGTTCAAAAAAAAATTAAAAAAATAAGAAAAATTTAAAAATTTTGAAAAATTAAGAAAAATTTAAAAAATTAAGAAAATTTAAAAATTTAAAAAAAATTAAAAAGGGGGGGGAGGTCGAACGGGGCGGCTCCCTCGCCGCCGCCGCCTCCCCGCCGTCGCCAGGAAGGGCTGGCGACGGAGGAGGGAGGGTCGGCCGGGCTGCGAGCCCTTGTCGGATCGCGGCGGAGGCCGCGACCCTCGCCCCAGATCTGGGCGAGGGCTCACGAGCCCTCGCCGCTGGCCCCTGGCCAGGGCTCGGCAACCCCGGCCGACCCTCCCGACTCCGCCGCCGGCCCTTCCCAGCGGCGGCGAGGAGGCGGCGAGGGCCACGACCCTCACCCTAGATCTAGGCGCGGGCCGCAACCCTCGCCTAGATCCGGCGAGGGGTCACGCGCCCTTGCTGCCTCGCTGCCGCCGCCATCGCCGGGAAGGGCCGGCGACGGAGTGGGGAGGGTCGGCTAGGGTCGCCGGGCCCTGGCCAGGGGTCGGTAAGGCTGGCTGACTGGTGGCGAGGGCCCGCGAGCCCTCGCCCAAATCTGGGGCGAGGGTCGCGGTCCTCGCCACAATCCGGCGAGGGCTCGCAGCTCTCGCTGACGGTCGTCCGAGGGCCGGCGACCCTGGCCGACCCTCCCCCCTCTTTCGCCGGCCCTTCCCGACGACGGCGGGGAGGTGGCGGCGGCGAGGGAGCCGCCCTGTTCAACCTGCCCCCCCACCCCCCCTTTTTTTTAAAAAAAAATTAAAATTTTTTAAATTTTGAATTTTTCTTATGTTTAAATTTTTTAAAAATTTTTAAATTTTCTTAACTTTAAAATTATTGTTAATTTTTAAATTATTCTTAATTTTTTTAAATTTTAAAATTTTTCTTATTTTTTTTACTTTTTTTTAATATTTTAAATTTAATTTAATTAATTTTTATATTATTATTTATACATAGACATGAAATGGTGTCGTTTTTGCATTTTCTCCGCCACGTCAGCGTGCAAAACGACGCCGTTTTGGACCAAGTTCGCCGGAAAGTTGCCACGTAAGCCATTTGGCCGGATTTTCGTCGAAGTGGCACTTAAGTGTCCCATTTAACTTCAAAACTAGCACTCAAGTGTACCATTTTAAAGTTATGGCACTTAAGTGTCCCTCGGTGCCAAGTTATGGCACTTGCGCTGTACTTCTGCCGCCAAATGTATATTGAAAATTTAGATGTAGATCAATGAGCATCCTTAAATAGATAAAATGAGCAAGTCTAGCATCCAATTACAAAGTCATCTATTCAAAATCTAAGACTTACAAAGTCCACACGATTTTATTTGTGCTAGCCTTTGTTTGATCAACTCCAAAAATCCTTGCCATGCCAAAATCTGAAATCTTTGGGTTCATTTCACTGTCTAACAAGATATTGCCACATTTTAGATCACGATGGATGATCCGGAGACGAGATTCTTCATGCAGATAGAGCATTCCTCGAGTGATCCCATATACTATTTTATAACGTAATGGCCAATTCAATTGATCGCTTTTTTAAGGATCTGCATTGTTGCACCAAAACTCATTATGTGCTTGCATGTGGCACCAATTCAAAAACTCAAGGCGGATATATTTTCTCTTATCGATCAAAGGTAGCTTAACAAAAGACTATAAATAGTTGAAAGGATAGAATATCTCTTAATTCAAGTTTTCCACAGCTAGTGAAGGTTGGAACATTTAATTTCAAGCAAAGTACATAAGATAGTTAAAATACAACATACCAAATAAGAAGTAATCAAGGCTTTTACATAGGCGAGTAGCTTTTCGTCTCCCTCCAAGCAAAATCCGAGTAGTCGTACAAGGTTTTTGTTTAATTCACAACTTCTCAAAAAACTAACAAATGAAATCTTTACATGTTTTCTTTTCTCTTCGGCACCATTATGTTTAATTCATATGTAAAGCATTCTTGATTGTTTACCACTAATATGTAATACGTACCTGGAAAACTTTACCAAATCCACCTTCACCCAACTTGTTTTCATGAGAGAAATCATTTGTCGCAGATTGTATTGTAGCCAAGTCAAATTGCAAGGACTCCACGGTGGTAAGTTCATTTTCATATGCATTACCAAAAAATGCAGTGCCTGGGAACATTATCACAATTAAGAGTATTGGATTAGACTAGCATTGATGTCCCATTACCCCAGTGAAATCTTTCCCCTCTTGGTTAGTCATGTAGAAAAAAAAAATTAAATTATCATCAATACTGAAGGTAATGCTAGGTTTGTTAAGTGCAGTGTGGATGCTACCTATGCTTTGAGGGAATTGCTAAATGTTAGAAATTTTTTGAGGGCTCGTTATGTGGTTGGTCATGTGGAATCTAATCCCTCTGGCATGACTCATGGCATCCTAATGGGATCTTACTGGATGTATTTCCAAGGAGAGTAGTTTATGATTTTGCTCTTCTTTGAATTGCAAAAGCAGCTTATATTATTTGTCTCCGAATGGAGAAGGCCCACTTCGAGGTCTGAAGACTTAATATCAATCTAGGCAGCTATTTGTGTAATTTGTCCAAATTCTTCTTTACAAGACCAAGGTACCTACATTGCTGCTTCTTGTGACATTCTTACCTCTTCTTCAGCTTGGGAGATTGCGAGGAAAAGAGGCACAAGAGTTGAATGGTATCAGCTAATTTGATTTTCATCTAATTTGCTGAGGTTAAGATTCATATTTTGGTTGGTGATACAAGATAAGCTAACTATATTTCAAGGAATTGACATATAGTCTTCTAATCAAGGCCAAACTCTCTATTTTTTGTGCCATGAAAGCACTAAGATAAGATCCCATTTATTCTTTGGATGTAGCTTCTCTAAGCAAGTCTGGCAGAGTGCCCTTCAACTTTGTTTTCATAATGCAGCGAGCTATGAAAGGGAGAGATTTTCATTGGTATTGGGTGAAATTTTTATGGAATTAATGCATGTATTTCATCTAGAAGGCCAGAAATGAGCTGTTACATGCCCAAAGTATTCATCTTATTGGTGGCATTATGATTGCTTTTTAATTCAAGTATAGTTTTGAAGGTTGAAAGAGCATGGAGAATCAGATTTCTGTCCTTGATCTTTTCTATTATATATGCTACATATATATCAAACATACTCTTAATTTGTATGATTAGTATATCTGATTCCTTAAGAAAAATAAAGAAATTTAATAATTTTCTCATTTATATGACATAGATAGTTTGCAGAAAAAATAAAGGCAAATAGTTGATTTACCGCCTTTTACTTTGAAAACTTCATGCATCCTCTTTCCCTTTCTCCGAAGCATCCAACAAGTGAGAAAGAGAATTATTATAAAACCTCCAACAGAAATGGTAGTGGTGATGGTAATCACGGTAGATTTGTTGCTTTTTCCTGCACACGTACCATTACATTTATGAGACCATCGCCAAACTAATTTTAAAACATTTTAGATGAAAACATGTTTAATATTTATACATTCTAACACTTCATTTCACTAGGTCGGAATTAGACCTAAGACCAGCGCATGAAGATTGGCAATTTACCAAGCAAAAAGGTGCCTTAAAATACGGGCCAAAAGACAAACATAATGAGTACGCGTAAAGAGCAAATATTTAGAAGAAATTAAGCTTTAATCCATAACTGTCCATCTCTCATAATTCCATTATTTTCCTTATTTCCTTGTGGGGATAAATTCAATCCTAACAATGCACCCGCCATCATAATCCTTTGCATAAAAAACTGAGGTAAGAAGGCCTTATATTCAAAATAAGAATTTAGCTGGATACTAAAAGTCAATCTCGATAAGGTAAGGCCTAAATACAGCAAGGGGACTAAATAGTTGCATTTGCTAAGTTCTTGTTTTGAACATAACCTTTTCATGATATCAGATAATGTAATCATAAATCTTTACATAAAATTTCAATATAATTTTTCTAATCAATTATTGCCAGAGATCACTAATACGGTAGTTCGTGTAATACATAGTTTAGAGTAAAATTATTCACATTAGCGTGCCATATAAAATGACTCAACGTGACTGATCATCATGTTAGTAATTGATCGGAAATATTATATTGGTAAAATTGACATATTTAGATCTGATTTGACATCTAGTACTAATTCGGTAATTATCCTTCCCATTTGAGTGCACCATTTGTTTGTAGGAGATTAACCATTAATTGATTAAAAGCGACATTTAACCAATTGTTATTTAAAGTCTAATCTCGTGAGTGGATGTAGAACTGCTCAAAAAGGTAAATGAACTTCCGTAAAATTCAGAAAAAAGGAAAAAAAGGACACGAAAAATTTACATCACCAATCAAATCGAGAGGACAGAGAGAGAGAACGAGACTCAGGAAAGCCCCTAGAATCCATCCCAAAACTTGATATGTTGAACCACTGACAGCACTTCACATTTTATTTTTGTTAAAAAAAGTTGAATCTGAGAATTTAAACTATTGAGTAGGATAACCAGTTTACCAAAAAATTAAATAGATCAGATATTTATTGTATAGAGGAAGAAAAATAATAAAATCAAACACTTACTTTTTGCTCTGGTCTCGGGAGCTGGAGGACGCAGAAGCTGGGATGGCGGAGGCACCGGGGCCGCCATGGCCGAGACATTATAAAACGGGAACAGCTCGAACCTGACGCCGCAGACCAGAGTGAAACTCCTCCCACCTTGCTTATCCAGGGGGAGGTTCGAGATCATATCCCGAAGGCACCGGTAGCAGTCCAACGGCGTCAAGTCCGGCGTGCACTGCGCGAGGGTGTACAGCTTCTGCAGGCTCGTCAAATTCGCCTCCTCGACCGCGAATTTCTTCCCCGACCTGCCGTCGCGAGCCCTTGTGCTGATTTTATCCACGGTCTGTCCCAGGACTTGTACGAACCGGGTCGGATCAGTGACGTTCGTAGTGTTGTTCATCGAGTAAGCAGGCTTCGTTGCCAAGGCCGAGAAGAAAGACCTGTTGTCGTACCTCAACATGCACTCGTCGTACCAGATCGTGGCGACTCGCTGGAGGCCGCATCTTCGGAGGACATCACGCTTTCCAGTGGCCACACAGTCGCTGCACGTGGAGATGCTGACATCGCCGCGGCAGAGAAAGAGCCCATGGGCTTGGTCGGGACGGTCCTGGCCAGCGGTGGCGGTGGCAAAGCCGTTGGTGTTGGTCGTGGCGTTGGAGGAGAGGGAAGAGAGGACGGTGTTGAGGTTGGACTCGTAGGTGGAGTTGGGAGTGAAGAAACTAATGCGTGCGCAAAAATGCTTTAGATAAGTGGGGGCAGCTTCAGCACTGAAATTCTGGACGAAGATGAAGAAGAAGAAAGAGGAGAAGGAGAGGGAGAGGAAGATGGTGAAGCAAGAACTCATGATTTGCCAGGCTGATGAATTGATTGGGCTTGCGCACGAGTACGGGCAGAAGATTATAGGAAGAAGAAGAGCATGTGGAGAATCAATTTGATGAACAACAATATCTTGGGATAAGTAATTGCAGCATGAACAGTACCAGGTCCAGAAAACCGTTATTTTCATGCGTTAGAATTCAGGGCAACAAAATAGAGAGTAAAGGCAATGAAATAAAGAGTAAAAGTGAGAAAGAAAAATCAAGACACGGGATTTATTTTGATTCATTTTTAAAGTAGCGCTAAATCTAGTAAAAGATTTCACTATAGTTAATATCCGCACATCTCTATTACGACTGTCAATTATAAGAGAAATATTATATATACTTAGTACTTATTTACAGACTTAAACCCAAGCAATCAATAAAATATGAGCCACAAATTCTGAAAAGTCTTTGGCCTGGGCACCCTACTACCCCTGCCAAGGTGGCCCCCTAGATCCCTGTCCGTGCACGATAGAGCAAGACCCCCATATCTTCTTATCAATGAGAAGTATCAACCACACCACACCATCATGCTCTTAAATTAATATAAGGGGCACCATTGCAAATCACAAATTTTCCTCTCTTTATCCCTTTTCCAGTCCATTTCTTCCACGTTTTCAAAGCCCACTAGAGATTAAAAAAGGGAAGCAAAAGCCCGGCCTTACTTCCATCAGCTTTCTTTTATGCAAGTCCAGCGAGAGGGACAAGGGAGACGCGGTGACCAAGCCTGAAGAAGAAAGCGTCGATGAACAGCCTCTGTGAGGGTGCCCATGAACGAAATCGCGAGTGACGAGAGCTAATCCAGGCATCTTCTAGAATTGATGGCTTGGCGTGAGGGATAAGGACGCCCAGCAGCAAGATTCCGATGGGGAAGAGCGTGCTGGACGTTCATTGAGAGGGGCGAGGAAGGCATGACAACGGCAGGCTAATTTTCACGAGGGACGAGAGAACCAGAAAGAGTAGGAAGGAGAGCAATCTTTGGCCACTGAGGAAGAGGAAGAGCGGCAGAAAGTTTCACTGAAGAAGAAAAGAGAAGAAGAACCAGAGAAGGGTGGAGGAAGAGAAGACGCTCCATGCTCGTGCTCACTGGTTTTGGAGGAGAAGAGAAGCTTGAAGGGAGCGAAGGAGGGAGAGAGAAAAACAGTGGGAGAGAACTGGTAAGAGATTCATCAACAACATGGCCCAAACTTCTAATATCATAAAAGGCAGTATACCATGTTGCAATTGGATCCTCGCACTATGCAATATCGGTAAGGTGAATAGGTCTGTTTCAACAAAGCTTTATATAATAGATGGACCACAGCCCACTCATTTTCTCTTTTCTCGTGAAATAGTGTCTAATCCCATAAGTCATATAAGATGCGAGCTAAAGCCAGAATGGGTAGCACAAGCAAAATATTACTTGCGCTCGGTGATAAGTAAGGCGAATCTCTTTCGTGCTTTTAACTCACGTATCGCTCTAACTAATTTTTAAAAACACCGAATTTTCCTTATGACACTATCATGTACTCACAATAATCTCGTCCTACACAGATTTCATTCAATAATTTTCCACATCGAATGACAAAAGTCGCATCCTATGTTTCCTTGCAATAATTTGTGACATGTAACGACATTCTTGTTTTGTCCATGTCACCAGGCCTTGGTGGTACTCGGATCTATACGCAATGATAACAGCCATTTGCTACTAACAAACTTTCTTACAACTTAAGCAATCTTCACTTTATTGAAGGGAAATTAAGAAGCTACTCAGACTATTACAAGTTTTCGATAATAAATTTATTGTGATCTTTTAGAATTATAAAACAATTCATAGTTAAGCCATGTCACGGAAAGACGAATAGCTAACCGAGCTTCCCATTCATCTTCATTTTATGCGGAAACAACACAGCTTTTGCTCCTCCTGTTTTATTTAGGCCACTCGAAGTTAGCAATCTACATTTGAATTTCATGCCTTCATAATCAAATGACCATCTAGGCATATTTGGGCCAAGATTATGTCATATAAGTAATTGTTTGGGCTTAGAGTCCGGTTTTTAGCCAAAAGGTGAAAAAAGAAACTAATTTATATAATGTTCTATTAGGGGGAAAAAACCAAAAAAGTTATAAACCTATTACATTTGTGTCAATTCAGTCCTAAACCTTTCATTAGATCAATTTAATCATAAACATTTTAACATTAGTATCAATTAAGTCCATCTAGCCAATTTTAGCAGGTTAGGTTTGACGTGGATGTCGATCGGTGATCGAACGCTCACATGGCAATTTTTAAATGTTTTTTAATTTTTTTTAATTTTGTTATTAATTTTTTTCGTTTCTTTTTCCTTTTCTTTTCCTTCTTCTTCTTCCTCCTTAGACTTTCCTCATAGTGGAGTTGAGGGCCATGAAGCCTTTGCTAGCCATCAGCGAGGATGACGACCCTTGACTAGCCTCATCCAACGCTGTGGGTAGGGTGGCTTCGCCCAGATCTCACTTTTGGCCTTAGACGAGGCTAAGTAAGGGCCACAACCCTCACCAGGCACTGTGAGGAAAGTCCAAGGAGGAAAAAGAAGGAAAAAAAAAGAAAAAAATTCAAAAAAAATCATTGAAAAATTGCCATATTAGCGTTCGGCTACCGGTTGGCATCTACATCAGCGCTGCCTAGCCAAAATTGGCTAGATTAATTGAATTGATGACAATATCAAAAGGTTTAGGATTAAGTTGGTCCAATTGAAACGTTCATGACTGAATTAGTACAAATGCAATAGGTTTATGACTTTTTTTGCACTTTTCCCTTCTATTAGGCTCCGTTTGTCTTATGAAAAGTGAATGATTCAAAAAATATTGTATTGAAAATGATTGCCGATATTGTTTGAAATAAATGAAAAATGTTTTCATTGCCAAAATATTTTTGTAGATTGTGAAAGCATTTTTTGTTCATCCATTTTTGTAATCAATACAAGCGATCATTTTTAGGAAAATATTTTCTAAATTATTTACTTTCCACAAAACAAATGGAGCCTTAGTAATAACGTATTTTTGTTTATTTGAAAAAAAAATTGATAATTTTAATAGCGGGGCAGTCGTAACAGTAACACCATTCATGTAGGTTGTAGAAATTTTCCTACCTTAGGATAGTTAAAGCTAGTGCGTTGATTAATCAATGCTTCCATTCAAAGCTCATAATATTTCTCCTTCCGAGATCTCCTATCATCATCCTTATGAGATCTCCTATCTTGTCGGAAAACCTCTGCCAACTCTGAGTTAGGCTTTGTTAGTTGCTAACGCCAAGTCAATTCCTATACCGCTACCTATGCCATGCTTGGTCCCTTGGCATATTGAAGGTTCTGTAGCACATCGTCATGAGCACTGGGCTAAGCGGCAATTGAGCAACTCAAGGGACTGCTGGCTTAACGATGAAAGCACAAAGTTGAGAAATGTAAGTCATACATAGGATCTCCAGCAAACAGACGTTGCTCATTTTTCACTAATGGTATCCACGGAAGGCCAATTATATCAAGGCCTGCAAAGCTATCACATAAAAAATTATTTGTATCATCGGGGGTATGATTCCGTAATTGTCACCCCATTGACCGATTGCCGTGTTGATCTACTAATGGATTGATCTGTGCTTTGAGGGAAGAAGGCCGGACGTTGAGGTTGCGGCATAGTGACGGGCTGGCTGCTGAGCATGTGAAGCACTGTCGCCATGGTGGGTCTATCAACCATATCTTCCTGAACACAAAGTAAGCTGATGTGCAGGCACCTCAGTACTTCATCTCTTGAATGCAAGTCTAGGATGGCCGGATCCAGAATTTCCAATGGTGTGCCGTCTCTCCAGTTTCTCCATGCCTGTTTACAATCCATTGGAAAGAAAACACCCTTGGTAAATTGTAGCATTAATTCAATGGAGCATATAATTAGTATTACACGAGTTCTGTTAACCATATTCGCAATGCTGAAGTCATGTTAGTTTGGAGGGGGCAAAGTGTACATGTACTTCCTGTACCAAAGTTCAGCTTGACTCAGTCGAAATATCAAAGAGTGCAGTATGACATTTGCATCGGTAATCTAGTTAGTGACAATAGTATAGGCAACTTACATAGCTAGCCAGATCTTTGCCCCCATCTGATTGGCAGAAATGATCATTCTTCTTTCCAGTGATGATCTCTAGAAGTAGGACGCCGAAACTATAGACATCAGATTTAACAGAGAATTTCCCATTCCTTACATACTCCGGAGGCATATAACCCCTGCAAATGAAAAGCCACATTGATTGCAACACCTATGTGCCTAAAATAGAGGATACAACAATTTAATCTAAGTGTGCTCTAACAAGAGCACATCTCTTGACATGACCAAATGATCAGCCAATGTAATGAGAATTTGAAACTTACAGAGTCCCTGCAATTTTATTAGTGCTTGCATGAGTTTGATCAACTCCAAAGATCCTAGCCGTGCCAAAATCTGAAATCTTCGGGTTCCAGTCATTATCTAACAAGATATTGCTTGCTTTCAGGTCACGATGAATAATCCGAAGTCGGGAATCTTCATGTAGATAGTGCATTCCTCGAGCTATTCCACATGCTATCCTATAACGCTTTAACCAATCCAATTGCATATTTTTCTTAGTATCTGCACAATTGGAGTTGTGTTGTAATTCAGTAATTGATCTAGCTTGCTAAGATTGGATACCTATTTTGAACTAAAATTCCATCGGATAATGAGTAAGAGGATGACATATTAGAGAAGACACTTGCATACTCAACTTAAACTTACCGTACAAAAAGTAATCTAGACTTTTTTTTTTTTTGGTAAGAAAAGTAATCTAGACTTTTGTGAGGCACAAATTCAAAAACAAGTAGCTTTTCTTCTCCCTCCAAACAATATCCAATTAGCCGCACGAGGTTTCGATGTTGAAGCTTTGCTACCAATGTAATTTCATTCTTAAATTCTTCAGCACCTTGTCTTGAGCTCCAAAATAACCTCTTCACTGCTATATCTTGCCCATTAGGAAGCCTCCCCTGAAATGATTGTTTCAGTTGTTTCCAAATCTTTTCTTTTGACGATAGTCTTTTAACTAAACACGAGCAGTTCCTGATATATCAAAACTAATAATACCTGAAAAACTTCACCGAATCCACCTTCACCCAACTTGTTCTGACGAGAGAAATTGTTTGTGGCAGCTTGTATTGTAGCTAAATCATATTGCGAGGGTTCCTCGTTTGTAATTTTATTCATGCCTACATGACGAAACAACACAAGACACATAACTTTTCCAAGCCGCGGACACAATGTTTTCAACAAGAACTTCGTCAACTACCGGCTTCTTCTTGGACGAGCTCATGGGTCGGGGTCCCTTTCCTCCGAACGAAACAAGAAGCAAGAGAGAGAAACACTACAAGTACGCCAACGGGAACTGCAATGGCAGTGATTATCAATGTGGATTTATTGCTTCTTCCTGCATGTGGAGGATCATACTTTCAGTTGTGGTGATAGCTTTCGTATGTTTTGCAGATATTTTCCAAGGGAGAGAAGGGTTTCTTTGGTTCTGAATAAAGATACACTGATTTATATCCGTCTAAGTCCAATATGAATGCATCAAATACACTGATTTATATCCTTCATCAAATGGATGGTAATCAAAGACAATTTGATTTATTGCTGAGTAAAATTGGTTTACAACGTAGAAATGACTTGCGAGTTTTATTATAATTGGACTTGTAAATAGTTTAGTTTGACGGAATAAATTCAAGTAGTATATATTTACAGAAAAAAACTCACAACATTTATTTAGTAAATATTATAATATAAGTATCTAATTAAGTAGATCACATGTAAGTATCAAATATGAGTACAAAAAATTACTTTGTAAATTACTTTACTAGTGAGGTCTAATTTGCCGTCCGTTCTATTTAAAATGAGTTCAAAAACCACTTTAAAAAGGGCAAGGAGTCAAAAGTGGAATATCGACCAAAAAAAAAAAGTCAAAATTGGAATCCCCTTGCCAGTCCCTCGTGGTCCCCTCATGCTCGTGTTTATCGGAAAACGCATGCATCCACTCATTCCTCACTTGACTTTAATGTGGCATTTTCTTTGGAAAAATATTAATATATAGTCCGTCAACACCGTAAATAGATTTACACGTTGAATGGCTATGATTACATTCATCGAGATTTGTATTATCGCGGAACCTCAGCTGCGGTACACATTCCAATGATCAAACACCAGTTGTATAAGAAATTTGGCTCATTCCCAAGAAAAAAAACAGATATTTAATTTCTAATATTGCTGTTCGACAAAAAATAAAATTCTAATATTGCTGGACAAAACGGGAAATAATAATAAAAAAGCGAAAGAAAACAAAACAAGGTACCTTTAGGTTCAGTCACCTGAACAGGAGCAGAAAGATCCCGGACCGGTGGTGGCGCTGCCACCCTCACCACAGTCACCAAGTCGGGGTTGTAAAAGGAGTACACCTCAAACCTCACGTTGCAGCTCGGAGTCATTTACGTTTCCTCCTGGCGTTTCCGGAGGGAGACGTGCTATCGCCGACCGAAGGCATGTGCCGCAGTCCGATGCGGTCAAGTCGGGCGTGCACTCCGCGAACGTGTACAGCCGTTGCGAGCCCACGAGCTCAGCCTTTGCAGCAGCCATTTTCTTCCCCGATCCACTGCTCGGGGCCGTCCGCAGTACATCGTCCATGGTTTCATTCAGGAGTTGAAAGAACCGAGATGGGTCCTCTGTGACGTTCCAACCGTTCTCCTGCCTCGCGAAAGGGAATGGTTGCATGACCGAGTAAATGGGCTGATCCGAGTACCTCAGCATGCATATGTCGTACCAGATGATGGAGATCCTTTTCCCGGGGCATGGCTGGCCAATTTCTTGGGCTGCGGTGGCTACGCAGTTGCTGCATGTCGGGGCGTCGATGTCGCCACGGCAGAGGAAGATCCCGAAGGTCTGGTCTGGTGGGTATTCGCCAGCGGTGGCATTGGAGAACCCGCCACTGCTGCTGCCGCTGTTGCCGGCGGAATCGGCGGCAGAGGAAAGTGATGAGAGGAGTTCGCTGAGGTTATTTTGGTAGGTGGAATTAGGAAGGAAGGTTTTGGTGTCGTTGCAATAATTGTCGATTAAAACGGGTGCCGCTTCACTGATGTGAGAGATGCTAATGAGCAAATTGATGGAGAAGAGGAGAGGGAGGAAGATGGTGAAGGTAGAGCTCATGTTATGATGGACATATTACACTTGGCTTTCGTCGGTTCTTCTTTTGAGTCATTATAAGCTTTGTAAAAGTCCACTTTTGGTCCTCAAATTTGTGTTGTTTTCTATCCCTGAGATTTGTCGAATCGAATTCAGAATCTTGCATTATTTTTCTATTCAAGCACCTCCTCTCCACTCCTCAAGGTCAACGGAATATATTGGACAGTCTTTTGGCCGTATTACTCCGAAAGTTCACGTGGCCAAATATTTTTTTGGCCGAATATGACTGGTGCTTTTCGCACGCAAGCTCGTCTCAGCGACCCATGAGCTGGTAAAGTTGATATCACACGTCAACTTTTACGGGATCATCGCAAAATAAATATTTGGTCGAGTACACGGAATGGTTATCGACGGCTGAATTTTTAATCAACATTTCAATATCCATTTATTTTGCAAAAAAAAAATTATAAAAAGGGGGTAAAAAAAAGAAAAAAGAAAAAAAAATGATGAAATCATGTGGGCTAGCCACTTAGTAAAGTTTTCAACCTTCTAAGCCCCCTCCACCCATTAGTCTAACCCATTTCTTTTAATTCCCTTGGCCCATCCCCTTACCAGGAAAATTATCCAAAAAATCATCAACTTATTATATTTTTATTAATTCAGTTATAAACCATTCGATTTTATCAATTGAATCATAAATCCTTTCACGTTTTGTCAATTGAGTCCATTCGGTCAATTTTGACTATAAATTCTAAAATGACAATTTTAAAATAATATTTGATGATATTTTAATATTTTTTTTTAATTTTTATGCTTTTTCTTCTTTTTCTTTTTTTTTTTACTTTTTTTTTCTAAGGTTTGAAGAGAAGGCCGATTAGGGTCGCTGGCCAACCCTCGCTAGCCTTAGGCGAGGGTGCATCGAAGGCCACAATGCCCTCGTTAAATTTGGCTAGGTGAGGGCGGTGACCTCGCGTTAGGCAAGGGCAGGGACCTCGCTTGGAGCCCTTGCCTAGCCAGATTTGGTGAAGGCGTCGCAGCCCTCAACTTTGGCTGGTGAGGGTTAGCTGGCCACCCTTGCAGGCCTTCTCTCCAAACCCTTAAAAAAAAGTAAAAAACATAAAAATATTCAAAAGTTTAATAAAAATTATTAAAATTTCAACGTCAGTAATTTCCGGCCAAAATTAATCGAATGGAATCAATTAGCAAAATGTATAAAAGTTTAGAATTGAATTGATAAAAATATAATAAGTTTATGATTTTTTGGAAAATTTTATCTGTCCTTATCCCTTTTCCAGCCCACTTCTTCTACGTTTTCAAAGCCCACTCAAGATTAAAAAAAGGGAAGCAAAAGCCAGCCTTACTTCCATCAGCCTTCTTTTATGCAAGTCCAGCTAGGGGTGAGCAGCGGTTTAGGGTCGACCCTGGACCGACCCTGGACCGGCCCAACCCTGCCGGTCCAGGTCCGATTCCCAAGGGGACTGGGTCGGTCCTTGGTCCTGAAATTCCAGGACCAACACTGTGCGGGTTGGTCCTCGGTCTTGAGAGTTTTGGGTCGGTCCAACCCTGGACCAACCCTGTATATTATATTATATTATTTATAATTCTTTTATATATTCAAACCTAAATAAAATTTATGTTATGTTATATTATATATAATTCTTTTATATATTCAAACCTAAGTAAAATGATGTTAAAGTTGTTGACTTCTCATGCTCACAGTCATGGACAGACGGCATCCAATTCCAAAAGGCGTGAAGTTTACGCCGTAAAGGTCTTCATAGCCTCCTCCTCCACAGTCTAGACTCCAGAGTACATTCTTCACTGTGAGGACCAGGGACTCCTCATAGTCATGGACTCGCGACGTCTAAAATGGCGCGAAGTTTATGCCGTAAATCTCGTCATGGCTTTCTTCCCTAAAGTACGTTTTCTTCCATTTTGTCTTCTTTGTTCTTCAATTTGCCAAAATCAAAAGTAGCAACATCCCGCTCACCTCTGGTTGCCCGTGCCGCTCGCCTTTGACTGTGCGCGCTGCTCGCCACTCACCACTCGCCCTTTGTTGTCGTCGTTGGCCTCGCTAAACGATCGCCACTCACCACTCGACGCTAATCTCGCTCAACACTCGCTGCTTGCTGCTAGCCTCACTAAACGCTTGCCGCTTGCCAGTTGACGCTCACCTCACTCGACACTCGACGCTTGCGCTCGCCACTCGCGCCGGTCGCCTCACTTATCGTTGAGTAAATCAAAAGGAAAAAAGAAGAAGCGCTAATTAGAAACCCTAATGCTCAGCTTGCCCTTGCTTTCCAAACACAACTTGACTAGTGATATCTACTTTGTGCTTCATTTGAGATCTTGTATTGGTATTTATAGTTTAGTTGCACAAAGCCGTATTGTTGATGGATGTGTAATTTGAATTTGTAGGTTTACTTTTTTAGGGAGTATAAAAAACAAGACGAAATAAATTATCAATTGGTCCCGGGTTGACCCTGGAACCGGACCGAACCCATTAGGTCGGTCCGGTCCTTGATCCCAGGCTCAGTAGGGTCGGTCCTCGGTCCTAAAAATTGAGGACCGACATTATACGGGTTGGTCCTAGGGTTAGGGGGTGGCCCAGACCAACCCGGACCATGCTCACCCCTAAGTCCAGCTAGAGGGACAAGGGAGATGCACGGTGACCAAGCCTGAAGAAGAAAGCGCCGGTGAACAGCCTCTGTGAGGGTGCCCGTGAATGAAACCGCGAGTGACGAGAGCTAATCCAGGCACCTTCTAGAATTGCTGGCCTGGCGCGAGGGATAAGGATGCCCAACAGCAAGATTCCGATGGGGAAGAGCGTGCTGGACATTCATTGAGAGGGGCGAGGAGGCATGACAACGGCAGGCTAATTTTCGCGAGGGATGAGAGAACCAGAAAGAGTACGAAGGAGAGCAAACTTTGGCCACTGAGGAAGAGGAAGAGCGGCAGAAAGTTTCACTGAAGAAGAAAAGAGAAGAAGAACCAGAGAAGGGTGGAGGAAGAGAAGACGCTCCATGCTCGTGCTTACTGGTTTTGGAGGAGAAGAGAAGCTTGAAGGGAGCGAAGGGGGGAGAGAGAAAAATAGTGGGAGAGAACCGGTAAGAGATTCATCAACAACATGGCCCAAACTTCTAATATCATAAAAGGCAGTATACCATGTTGCAATTGGATCCTCGCACTATGCAATATCGGTAAGGTGAATAGGTCTGTTTCAACAAAGCTTTATAAAATAGATGGACCACAGCCCACTCATTTTCTCTTTTCTCGTGAAATAGTGTCTAATCCCATAAGTCATATAAGATGCGAGCTAAAGCCAGAATGGATAGCACAAGCAAAATATTACTTGCGCTCGGTGATAAGTAAGGTGAATCTCTTTCGTGCTTTTAACTCACGTATCGCTCTAACTAATTTTTAAAAACACAGAATTTTCCTTGTGACACTATCATGTACTCACAATAATCTTGTCCTACACAGATTTCATCCAATAATTTTCCACATCGAATGACAAAAGTCGCATCCTATGTTTCCTTGCAATAATTTGTGACATGCAACGACATTCTTGTTTTGTCCATACGAGGCCTTGGTGGTACTCGGATCTATACGCAACGATAACAGCCATTTGCTACTAACAAACTTTCTTACAACTTAAGCAATCTTCACTTTATTGAAGGGAAATTAAGAAGCTACTCAAACTATTACAAGTTTTCGATAATAAATTTATTGTGATCTTTTAGAATTATAAAACAATTCATAGTTAAGCCATGTCACGGAAAGACGAATAGCTAACCGAGCTTCCCATTCATCTTTATTTTATGCGGAAACAACACAGCTTTTGCTCCTCCTGTTTTATTTAGGCCACTCGAAGTTAGCAATCCACATTTGAATTTCATGCCTTCATAATCAAATGACCATCTAGGCATATTTGGGCCAAGATTATGTCATATAAGTAATTGTTTGGGCTTAGAGTCTGGTTTTTAGCCAAAAGGTGAAAAAAGAAACTAATTTATATAATGTTCTATTAGGGGGAAAAAATCAAAAAAATTATAAACCTATTGCATTTGTGTTAATTCAGTCATAAACCTTTCATTGGATCAATTTAATCATAAACATTTTCACATTAGTATAAATTAAGTCCATCTGACCAATTTTAGCTGGTTAGGTCTGACGTGGATGTCGATCGGTGATCGAACGCTGACATGGCAATTTTAAAATGTTTTTATTTATTTTTTTCAATTTTTTATTAATTTTTTTCTTTTCTTTTTCCTTTTCTTTTCCTTCTTCTTCTTCCTCCTTAGACTTTCCTCATAGTGGAGTTGAGGGCCGTGAAGCCTTTACCAGCCATCAGCGAGGATCACAACCCTTGACTAGCCTCGTCCAACACCGTGGGTAGGGTGGCTTCGCCCAGATCTCACTTTTGGCCTTAGGCGAGGCTAGGTAAGGGCCACAACCCTCGCCGGCCACTGTAAGGAAAGTCCAAGGAGGAAAAAGATGGAAAAGAAAAGGAAAAAAAAATAAAAATAAAATAAAATAAAAAAATCATTGAAAAATTGTCATATTAGCGTTCGGCTATCGGTTGGCGTCTACATCAGCACTGCCTAGCCAAAATTGGCCAGATTAATTGAATTGATGACAATATCAAAAGGTTTAGGATTAAGTTGGTCCAATTGAAAGGTTTATGACTGAATTAGTACAAATGCAATAGGTTTATGACTTTTTTTGCACTTTTCCCTTCTATTAGGCTCCGTTTGTCTTATGAAATGTGAATGATTCAAAAAATATTTTATTAAAAATGATTGCCGATATTGTTTGAAATAAATGAAAAATGTTTTCATTGCCAAAATATTTTCGTAGATTGTGAAAGCATTTTTTGTTCATCCATTTTTGTAATCAATACAAGCGATCATTTTTAGGAAAATATTTTTTAAATTATTTATTTTCCACAAAACAAATGGAGCCTTAGTAATAACGTATTTTTTTTTATTTGAAAAAAAAATTGATAATGTGAATAGCGGGGCAGTCGTAACAGTAACGCCATTCATGTAGGTTGTAGAAATTTTGCTACCTTAGTATAGTTAAAGCTAGTGCGTTGATTAATCAGTGCTTCCATTCAAAGCTTATAATATTTCTCCTTCCGAGATCTCCTATCTTGTCGGAAAACCTCTGCCAACTCTGAGTTAGGCTTTGTTAGTTGCTAACGCCAAGTCAATTCCTATACCGCTACCTATGCCATGCTTGGTCCCTTGGCATATTGAAGGTTCTGTAGCACATCGTCATGGGCGCTGGGCTAAGCGGCAATTGAGCAACTCAAGGGACTGCTGGCTTAACGATGAAAGCACAAAGTTGAGAAATGTAAGTCATACATAGGATCTCCAGTAAACAGACGTTGCTCATTGTTCACTAATGGTATCCACGGAAGGCCAATTATATCAAGGCCTGCAAAGCTATCACATAAAAAATTATTTGTATCATCGGGGGTATGATTCCGTAATTGTCACCCCATCGACCGATTGCCGTGTTGATCTACTAATTGATTGATCTGTGCTTTGAGGGAAGAAGGCCGGACGTTGAGGTTGCGGCATAGTGATGGGCTGGCTGCTGAGCATGTGAAGCACTGTCGCCATGGTGGATCTATCAACCATATCTTCCTGAACACAAAGTAAGCTGATGTGTAGGCACCTCAGTACTTCATCTCTTGAACGCAAGTCTAGGATGGCCGGATCCAGAATTTCCAATGGTGTCCCGTCTCTCCAGTTTCTCCACGCCTGTTTACAATCCATTGGAAAGAAAACACCATTGGTAAATTGTAGCATTAATTCAATGGAGCATATAATTAGTATTACACGAGTTATGTTAACCATATTCGCAATGCTGAAGTCATGTTAGTTTGGAGGGGGCAAAGTGTACATGTACTTCCTGTACCAAAGTTCGGCTTGACTCAGTCGAAATATCAAAGAGTGCAGTATGACATTTGCATCAATAATCTAGTTAGTGACAATAGTATAGGCAACTTACATAGCTAGCCAGATCTTTGCCTCCATCTGATTGGCAAAAATGATCATTCTTCTTTCCAGCGATAATCTCTAGAAGTAGGACGCCGAAACTATAGCATCAGATTTAACAGAGAATTTCCCACTCCTTACATACTCCGGAGGCATATAACCCCTACAAATGAAAAGCCACATTTGATTGCAACACCTATGTGCCTAAAATAGAGGATACAACAATTTAATCTAAGTGTGCTCTAACAAGAGCACATCTCTTGACACGACCAAATGATCAGCCAATGTAATGAGAATTTGAAACTTACAGAGTCCCTGCGATTTTATTAGTGCTTGCATGAGTTTGATCAACTCCAAAGATCCTAGCCATGCCAAAATATGAAATCTTCGGGTTCCAGTCATTGTCTAACAAGATATTGCTTGCTTTCAGGTCACGATGAATAATCCGAAGTCGGGAATCTTCATGTAGATAGTGCATTCCTCGAGCTATTCCACATGCTATCCTATAACGCTTTAACCAATCCAATTGCATATTTTTCTCAGTATCAGCACAATTAGATTCCTGTTGTAATTCAGTAATTGATCTAGCTTGCTAAGACTGGATACCTATTTTCAACTACAATTCCATCGTATAATGAGTAAGAGGATGGCATATTAGAGAAGACAGTTGCATACTCAACTTAAACTTACCGTACAAAAAGTAATCTAGACTTTTGTGAGGCAGAAATTCAAAAACAAGTAGCTTTTCTTCTCCCTCCAAACAGTATCCGAGTAGCCGCACGAGGTTTCGATGTTGAAGCTTTGCTACCAACGTAATTTCATTCTTAAATTCTTCAGCACCTTGTCTTGAGCTCCGAGATAACCTCTTCACTGCTATATCTTGCCCATTAGGAAGCCTCCCCTGAAATGATTGTTTCAGTTGTTTCTAAATCTTTTCTTTTGACGATAGTCTTTTAACTAAACATGAGCAGTTCCTGATATATCAAAACTAATAATACCTGAAAAACTTCACCAAATCCACCTTCACCCAACTTGTTTTGACCAGAGAAATTATTTGTAGCAGCTTGTATTGTAGCTAAATCATATTGTGAGGGTTCCTCGTTCGTAATTTTATTCATGCCTACATGACGAAACAACACAAGACTGGTCATTTCAATGAAGACACATAACTTTTCCAAGCCGCGGACACAATGTTTTCAACAAGAACTTAGTCAACTACCGGCTTCTTCTTGGACGAGCTCATGGGTCGGGGTCCCTTTCCTCCGAACGAAACAAGAAGCAAGAGAGAGAAACACTACAAGTACGCCAACGGGAACTGCAATGGCAGTGATTATCAATGTGGATTTATTGCTTCTTCCTGCATATGGAGGATCATACTTTCAGTTGTGGTGATAGCTTTCGTATATTTTGCAGATATTTTCCAAGGGAGAGAAGTGTTTCTCTGGTTCTGAATAAAGATACGCCAATTTATATCCTTCTAAGTCCAATACGAATGCATCAAATGGATGGTAATCAAAGACAATTTGATTTACGAGTTTTATTGTAACTAGACTCGTAAATGGTTTGATCTGACAGAATAAAATCAAGCAGTGCATACTTACAGAAAAAGCTTACAACATTTATTTAGTAAATGATATAATATAAGTATCTAAATAAGTAGATCACATGTAAGTATCAAATATGAGGCCAAAAAATTACTTTGTAAATCACTTTACTAGTGATTTTTAATTTCCCTTCCATTTTATTTAAAATGAGTTCAAAAACCACTTTAAAAAAGGGCTCTTGCAAGTCAAAGTGGAATCCCCGTGCCAGTCCCTCGTGGTCCACTCATGCCCGTGTTTACCAGGAGTCGTATGCATCCACTCAATTCCTCACTTGACTTTAAGGTGGCATTTTCTTTGGAAAAATATTAATATGTAGTCCGTCAACATCTTCTCACTTGACTTTAAGGTGGCATTTTCTTTGGAAAAATATTAATATGTAGTCCGTCAACATCTTCTCACTTGACTTTAAGGTGGCATTTTCTTTGGAAAAATATTAATATATAGTCCGTCAACACCATAAAAAGATTTACACATTGAATGGATATGATTACATTCATCGAGATTGTGTTATCGTGGAAACTCAGCTGCAGTACACATTCCAATGATCAAACACCAATTGTATAAGAAATTTGGCTTATTCCCAAGCGAAAAACAGCTATTTAATTTATAATATTGCTGTTCGACAAAAAAAAAGAAAATTATAATATTGCGGGACAGAGTGGGAAATAATAATAAAAAAGCCAGAGAAAACAAAACCAGGTACCTTCGGGTGCAGTCACCTGAGCAGGAGGAGAAAGAAGCCGGACCGGTGGTGGCGCTGCCACCGTCACCACAGTCACCAAGTCGGGGTCGTAAAAGGAGTAGACCTCAAACCTCACGTTGCAGCTCGGAGTAAATACCTTTCCTCCTGGCGTTTCCGGAGGGAGATGAGCTATCGCCGATCGGAGGCATGTGCCGCAGTCCGATGCGGTCAAATCGGGCGTGCACTCCGCGAGCGTGTACAGCCGTTGCGAGCCCACAAGCTCAGCCTCTGCGGCAGCCACTTTCTTCCCCGATCCACTGCTCGGGGCCCTCCGCAGTACATCGTCCATGGTTTCATTCAGGAGTTGAAAGAACCGAGATGGGTCCTCTGTGACGTTCAAACCGTTCACCTGCTTCGCCACAGGGAATTGTTGCATGACCGAGTAAATGGGCTGATCCGAGTACCTTAGCATGCATATGTCGTACCAGATGATGGAGATTCTTTTGCCGGGGCATCGCCGGCCAATATCTTGGGCTGCCTTGGCTACGCAGTTGCTGCATGTTGGGGCGTCGATGTCACCACGGCAGAGGAAGATCCCGTAGGTCTGGTCTGGCGGGTATCTGCCAGCAGTGGCGTTGCTGAACCCGCCACTGCTGCTGATGTTGTTGCTGGCGGACTCGGCCATGGAGGAAAGTGATGAGAGGAGAATGTCGAGGTTTGTTTGGTAGGTGGAATTAGGAAGAAAGGGTTTGGTGTCGGGGCAATAGTTGTCGATAAAAACAGGTGCTGCTTCGCTGATGTGTGAGATGCTGATGAGCAAATTGAGGGAGAAGAGGAGAGGGAAGGACATGGTGAAGATAGAGCTCATGTTGTGATGGATATGTTACATTTGGCTTTCGCGGGTTCTTCTTGAGTCATTATAAGCATTGTATAAAAGCCTACTTTTGGTTCACAGATTTGTATTTTTTTTTTTTTCTCTTTCGAAGAGCTTTTGATTTGACTAATCGAATTCTTGATCTTACATTTTTTCTATTCAAGCACCTCCCCTAAGTGCCGCTCCTCAAGGACAATCTTCTTGGCCGTATTTCTCCGAAAGTTATTGTGGCCAAATATGACGGGTGCTTTTCACCCGTAACTTTCGCTCAACTAATTATGAGCCAGAACAGTTGGGTAGCACATGGGAACATTCTATTCTTTTATTCTTTTACTCCCTGAAATGAAAAAAAAAAAAAAATCATTTGGTGACGTCAACTATTTTTCTATTCCCAGTATAGAAAAGTAGCTGAGGAATATATTTTAAATATAAATAAGAAGTAAAAAAAAGGTAATTTTTTGTTTTCGAAAATAATTTCTACCAATTGCTGCCCTCCGTCACTGCTGTTGCCATCGGCTGACCACCATTGCCAATTGGCAACGCGGCAAGGGGTGGCTGCAATGGGTGGTGGTGGCGGCGATCAGCAGTCGATGGCCGCAAGTGGTCGGTGGTGGTGGCTACAGCGGCGAGCGACAGCAGTGACGATGGCGAGTGGTGGCCATCAAACACATTCCTATTTTTTTTTTATTCTTATTCTATTGCTAGAATATAAATTTTATATGGTTACCAAATACATTATTTTACTTAGAAATTGTTCCGATAAGTAGAAATAGAAAGAACTATTTAAAAAAAAATGATTTCCTAGAATAGAAATGTTACTATTGCACCCTAATGTCCCACGTGGACTTTTATGGGATCGCAAAATAAACGTCTAATCAAGTGAGTACTATTGTGATCTCCTCAAAGCCCTCCTGCGGGCAGGAAAGTTAATGGTTAACCAAGTTTAGGTTTAGTTCAAGCTTTTTCAAGCTCCCCAATTAATGACTTATTATTCGAGTTTTTTAACCTGCAAGTCCTATATTTTCATTTAGATTTATGGTGGGTCAACTAGAAATCCAATTAAAATATTAGAATAAATATTTTACTCCTATGCAACCCATAACCAGAAAAATTGGAATTGAGGACTTTATTACACTAGTTAATCCATTAATGCCCTTACAATACTTAAATCTTATTTAAATTGGATGATTTTTCAAAAGATTTTTTCTTGCATTAAAAATATTCAAAAAACTGATTTAGGCTTTTTCCTACTTTTTGAAATCGTTGAAGTATTTTTTTTCATGCATTTTTAAGAGAAAGTACTTAAATACCAATTTTAGACTGACCAGGTCGAGTCCCTCCCCTGAACGCTAAGCACACCTCTTTCCCCCTATTTTAATCTTCTCTCTCTCTTCCTCCTTCTTTTGTCCTTCTTCTTCTCTCTCGTCTTATCCCCCGTTCCTCTCTCTACACTAGCAAGAATAGGAGAAGACAAGCATTGACAACACTGAGACCTTCACGCTCGACCAAGATCAATTCTTGTTAGTTGGGTTCACTTTCATGTGAAAAAAGCTTAATGAATAGCAAATCCAAAAGGACTTGAATCCATATGATAAATCACATGAAGAAATAGAGTTTTTCACTATTTTTTAAGTGGTAACTGCAAATAAGTTATTATGGACATAGTGATAATAGAAAAAGAGAAAGCAAAAAATATGGAGTTTCAAGGTCAATTTGATTTACATCAAGAGGTTAATTCGTGGTCCGATTAAGTTGAAATTTTGTCAACGTGTTCATGGTACACTGTTCTCGAATTTGGACAGTTTGATTTTTGTTTCAAGCTCCCTACACTAGATTTTTCTTGAGTTAATAAAAACTTGTGTTTTTTTGTCAAATTTGTCCTTGATCTCTTAAAAAATTTGTGCGTGTTGCCAATAAGGGAAAATCTCAAATAAGTGCTTAAATTGGGTTCATTTTATCAAAAAGAACCCAAAGTGGACACTGTATCAAATAAGGATCCAAAGTGGCTAATTTTGTCTCAAATGAAGACCCAAACTTTTAATCTTATTTATAGCTTGGGGTAGTTTTGTCCAAGAACATTTTTTCTTTAATTTTTTTCTTTCTTCATCTTCCTCACTCCTCCTTCACTCTACATGGCCTCCTTCTTCAACACCATAATTAGGGCCCCTACCAACGATCTCGTGAGCTTCATGACATTACATAGTTGGTTCTAGTGACAAGAAGTCAGATTGGAGTTATTAGCTACTGGTCACCTTCTTGGATACTAAAATCCTCAGTTCCTCAAGATGCATCAAATCTCGGCTCACTTGTGCTCATCCTAAAGCTCGAATTGACCTCCATCTGGACGATGCTGGATTTTCTATCAAGGGCAGCGGTCGATGAGGTCGAGAGCTCGAATAGGACTTGTCAATGGCAGCAATGGGGCAACAAAGTACTACAATTTCTACAATTAATGATGTCAGATACGACTAATGATCAATCTCAAGATGGGGTATTGATTAAGGAGAAGAGCTGTGTCAATGAGAATAGCAAGAGTTTGAGTGGGTGTCTCCAAACTAGGGATTATTGAAAGGAGCCATTGGTATTGCAAAGGGGAAGGGGGATCTTTGAAAGATTGAATTTACGCAAGAGAGGCAAACCCAAATTTGATATTGATGAGGCAAACTCTTGCTGAGGTTGAAATAGTCGCCAGCTGCAATGAAATTGTTATTTGGCGTGGAATTATTGATCACCAAGTGTTAATTGAATAAGGCATAAGTTAGTCAAACAAGACGATCTGGCAATGCTTGGATATTGCTACCCCGTTGTTGGCAAGCAGGACCGAAAACAACACAAAAAATTGCAGTTGCTGGGTTTGTGGAAGGCCTGGAATAAGTGGAGTTTGATGCACTCTCGAGGTGAGAGAAATACATCGCCAAAGGGATTAGTTGTATAGCTCGAGAGTTGGACAAGAAGTTGAGTCTCAGCAAAAGTAGATTCATATTATGGCTTTGAGATTAGAATTTTTGATGAATGTTGGAATAAAAAGTACTTATTTTTGAAAGCTCATTTCATCTTTGTGGAATTGTCTACAAACCATTTTGAGGAGCGACATTTAAAATTTTCAACGAGTTGGACTATGTTGTAATGACTTGTATTAAAGAAAACCCAATCTTGGTCATACAATGAGATGACACAAAGAGCGATGGAGGGGCTGATAATGGAGGTGATGTAGAGAGTGAGAAAGATGAAAAAAGAAAAAAAAAGAAGAAAGAGATAGACAAAAAATAAACAACAATGTTCTTGGACAAAAGTACCCCTGACTGTGAATAAAATTAGAAGTTCAGGTCCCTAATTGAGAGTAAATTAGCCACTTCGGGTTCTTATTTGAGACAGTGTCCACTTTAGGTCATTTTTTGAGAAAATGACTCCATTTCAGGTCCTTATTTGAGATTTTCCCTGTCAATAATGATGTTCTTGAGGTCTTTGCTACTATGTACCTTTAATATTTACTAGAGAAGAACATTCTTTACCCAATTTTGTTGAGAGTGAAAATTTTTAGGTGGATTCTAATCCCATGGTTTTTTGTTATCTCCTCACACTGGGGAGGTTTTCTATATAAATAATCACCTTGTGTTTGCATGCTTGAAATTTATTTTACTCTTCTATATCGGTTTTTATTAGATTTACATAAGAGGAGAGATTATTATGCTGTGTTAATATGATATGTTTGAGTTGTTACTATTCTCTCATTAAAATGGTATCAGAGCTTTGGTTATTGCTTGATTTGGGTGAGGCTCGCAATGGCTAGGTGAGCCTTTAACAAGTCGTTGAACCTCACCTAGCTAGTCACTGGCCGTCGGCATCTGCGGCCAACAATGACTAATGACTGGTGGGGGAAGAAAAGAGAAGGAGAAAAGAAGAAAAGAAAAAAGAAAAAAAGAAGAAGATTTGGGCTGGATTTTTTAATTGTTCTAGAAAACAAAACAACTTTTTTCTATTTCTTAATTCTATTTCAAATCTTTTTCCAAGAATAAACAAACGAATTTTTGTTCTCGAAAATAAAAAATTTACTAAATAATTTTCTATTTCAAATTTAGGAAATAAAGGAATAGAATAAGTTATTATTTAACCTATTAACAAACAGGCCCTCAGGTTCCCGTGCGTTGTTCCAAAAAATATGAGTTTTTTTTTTTTTTGAACAAACAAAAAATACGAGTTCAAAAGCCCCCTTGAAAGGGCTCTCGTAAGTCAAAGTCAATTGATTTGAGTGGAATCCACCAATGGCAAATTGCTGCCAGTCCCTTGTGGCCCGCTCAGGCCCGTGTTCGCCGGGAAATCTATCCATCCACTCTCTTTTTTTTTTTTTTTTCTTTTTGAGCAGGAATATCCATCCACTCCTTTACGACTTGACTTCAAGATGGCATTTTTTTTGGGGAAAATATTATATAGAATCGATATATGCAGGCCGACATCATCGTAATACTAAATTGTGTGGATATTAAAATGAGTATATGACCAATGGCTATGATTGTGTTGATCTAGATGGTTGAGTCTTTCTCTTTTGTCCTACTAAGCTAAATTAAATTGACGAAAATATTATAATATATATTATCATGGAAATTCAGCTGCAGTTCACATTTCTATGATCAAATGCCGCTTTTAAAAGAAAATTGACTATTTCCCAAGCAAAAAGCAGCTATTTTAATTTCTAATATTGCCCCAAAGAGAGGGAAATTAAAATAAAATAATAAAATGACAAAACTAGGTGCCTTTCGGCACCCCCACTGTCGCCAGAGTCCTCAACGCAGCGGCGTCTTAAAAGTGGGGCTCCTTAAACCTCACGTTGCAGCTGGAAATCAACACCCTTCGTCTCCGCGTCCCCTGAGGGAGACGTGCGATTGCCCGCCGGAGGCCTGTGCCGCAGTCCGAACCCGTCAAGTTGAGTGTGCACACCGTGAGCGTGTAAAGCTGTCGCGAGCCCGCCAGCTCGGTATCGGTCGTCTGTGATGTTCGAACGGTTCGCATGTATAGGCACGGGCTGTTTGCATGACCGAGTAAAAGGGCTGATTTGAGTACCTCAGCATGCATGCGTCGTACCAGATGATGGAGGTTCTTTGTCGGCTAATATCTTGAGCTGCGGTGACTACGCAGTTGCTGCATGTCGGGGCGTCAATGTCGCCATGGCAGAGGAAGATCCCATAAGGTATCGTGTGTCGAGTTTTGGCCGGCGGTGGCATTCGCGAACCTACCACTGCTGCTGCTGCTGTCGCCGGCAGAATTGGCAGCGGAGGAGGAAAGTGATGAGAGGAGACTCTCGAGGTTTTTGAGGTAGGTGGAATTAGGAAGGAAGGGTTTGGTTATGGGGCAATTTTTTACGATAAAAACAGGTGCCGCTTCACTGACGTGAGGAATGCTGATGAGCGATTTGATGTTGAAAAAAAGGAGGGAGATGGTGAAGGGAGACCTCATGTTGATATCTCTAAAGATTTTCGTTGGTTCATAAAGATTTTCTTGTGTTGTATCTCTATAATCATTATAACCTTGTACAAAAGTGCACTTTTTGGTCCTTACATTCGTCTTTTTCTTTCAGTCGAGTCCATCAACTTTTGATTTGCCTAATCGATTTTTCGATCTGACATTAGTTTTCTATTCAAGCCCCTCCCTGTTCCCAATTGGGTCAAATGCGTGACCGACAAGAGTCCAACATGAAAAGACCTTTTGCTAGTCTGTAAGGCAATTCATGGACTAAAGAGAATCTGACAAATTGAACGACATGTTCACAGCCAAGCCGCATCACCTTTTCGAGGCTCCGGCGAAATATAAAAAACTTAAAATATATTTTCTTAAAAATATCACTTGTGTCATTTGATAATAATTTATTTAAAATTTTTCATAAATAATAGAAAAATTTTTCGTTAAATATTTTTCAAAACGGTATAAATAATTATTTTTTAAAAATATTTTTCATATCATTCATTTTTCGTAAAACAAATAAAGTTTATAGTGACAGTTCTTACAACATAATCAAGTTGCTATTACATGCTTGCTTGGAGCATACTCACGACGTGCTCCTAATGGAATGCTCAGGCATAGGGGGGCCCTCAGCTCCCAGTCTTGACTTGAGATCTTCTCATCTAGACTTCTAGTCACTCTTATGGCTACAAGTTGCCAAAACCTTCTGTCATTGGCAGCTGGTATAGTTGATACCGCTTGTGAATTTTGATGGACCACTGTCAATTATTGTAGGAAATTTAATTGATAAAGTGGTGATCAGTAATATCCAAATACTTATGCATTTGGCCAAGTTGGGTATGACGAATGGTATACACAGAAGCAGGGATGGCTCTTGAAAGAAAGTCTTGGGGGGGGGGGGGGGTTGTCAAAGTCTAGGGTAATTATTATCTTTTTGTGTGTGTGTGTGTGGAGATCAAGAAATGGATAGCTCATTAAGTTAATGGATAACATAAGAAAATCACTGTGTCCAATATAAATGGATCCCAACAATCTTATGCTTTGAACAAGTCATGTACCAATGCTCGAATACTACATGTCCAGAACATGAGCCAGACTAGCTAAGTCGTTTTCCTTTCTAAGTCTTCCAAAATCATGCTGGTCTTGTAGTTCCCCACATGAGACAACACTACTAGGAAAATCCGATAAGCGATGGGCAAAACCGTACACAAAAGTCGAAATAGGTCCTAAGCTCTCTCTAGTGATGGCTCGTACACAAATTGTCGTTGATGAGGGTTTTGTCAAACCTGTTGCCAAAAATGTTAGGGACGGCTTAATCGCATGTCCCTAAAGGATAATAATTAGACGCTCTCCCGTCAACTCAATAATAAAAGAGCGATAGATTAATCTATTTAAATACCATGACATCTAACTAAAATGTTACTTGAATCAATCAAAGAAATAAGAAGCTCAGAAGATTCGTAAGTATTAGAATAAAGGAAAATATATACATTGGCCTCCCAGAGAAATGAAATAAGACCAATGGGTTTGAAGCCAGCCTCCATAGTCATAACTTAGCGACCAACCGAAGAAAACTTTCATGGAAAGACGTCTTATATTGAATGAGTAACATCGAAAGAAGAAGATGGTCTATAATCAGCACCATCAAATGAATTTTCAATGTAAAGATCAATAACTTATTTAACTTTGAAAAGAAATTAGATAGGTACAAAAGGATAATAAGACTCTATTTGTTTAACAGAAAATGAATGATTTGGAAAATATTTTTTGAAAAATGAAGGCTTTTATCACTTGAGATAATTAGTAAATGAAAAATATTTCATTATCAACAATAATTTATATTTAAATTTTTTTATGAATAATAATATTTTTATTACTATTTCATTTTTTAAGTGATATAAGTTTAGGAAAATATTTTTAAATAATTAATTTTCCGCTAAACAAATATATCCTAAAAGTTGGTTGAAGAAGAGAGGAAAGTACAATAACAACCTCTCCAAAAGGTCATCTGATTTAAGAGAATTCAATACATCGTGGATAGAGCACCTACAGAAGTAAAGATTTGGGTCGTCTAGCGGGTCAGATATCGAACACTCCTATATGATTATTTGGTTCCAGACAGTAGTAGTGGGATTGAGTCTTATAGAAGCACAATAATGTCCAAATATGCTTAATTACAATGGATCTACGTACGATTTAGCCTCGAATAGTAACAAAACCTTAGATGAATCTTAATAACTATGATCAATAACAGGTGTAGTCTTAAGTGCACACAACCCCCTTTCAGCAATGAACAGCTTATTCTCCAAATTTCTAGATTTTGCTTTTTGTACATGATAAATCTCAGTGGAAGGCCAAGCATTCTCATAGCAAGACCGTCCATTAAGAAGGATTTTGGTCACACCACCATTCATCGGGGGCACAATTCAGTAATTGACATGCCATTTGTTGATGAAGGCATTGTCCTCCTAGGAGGTTGGTTCAATTTAAGTTCTTCCATTTGAATGCTTGGTCCAGACAAGCTACTTTGGATGAAGAAGGCGGGATGTCGAGGCAATGGCAAGGTAAAGGAATTGTTGTTGAGCATGAGAACTACGGTTGCCATAGTGGGTCTAATAGTTGGATCTTCCTGAATGCATAGTAAGCAAATGTGCAAGCATCGAAACACTCCATCTCTTGAATATGAATCCACGATAGCCGGGTCCAACACTTCCAAGGGCTTGCCATCTCTCCATTGATTCCACACCTGCAATAATAAGTTGGGAAAATCTTCATAGAATCATGGCATTAATTCGATGACTCATCACGCAAGACATTTGAATTTTGCGAAAAAACCATATATGACCAAGGAATCGAATAATAGTTGTAAAAGTGTTTATGTAGGCTAAAGGACTACGTTTTATGAAGAAATTTCAATTTCACTTGCCGAAAATTACAAAAAATGCGGTGTAAATATTTGTTGCGGTAGCATGGTGAATCTTACATAACTAGCAAGATATTCACCCTCGTCCAGTTGGTGGTAGTAGTTATTCTTCTTGCCGCATATGATCTCTAGAAGTATTATGCCAAAACTATATACATCGGATTTCACTGAGAACTCTCCATGCATCGCATATTCTGGAGACATATAACCACTGCAAATTCGAACATTAGCCATATGTATTATTGCATATTTTGATGTAGATTGATGAGCATTCTTAAATAGATAAAATGAGCAAGTTTGGCATCCAATTACAAAGTCGTCCATTTTAAAACCAAGACTTACAAAGTCCCCACTATTTTGTTTGTGCTTGCTTGAGTTTGGTCAACTCCAAAAATCCTTGCCATGCCAAAATCTGAAATCTTATTGCTACATTTAAGGTCACGATGGATGACCCGGAGACGAGAATCTTCATGTAGATAGAGCATTCCTCTTGCAATCCCAAAAACAATTTTATGACGTAATGGCCAATCCAACTGTCTCCTTTTCTTGGGATCTGTACCTTTGCACCAAAATTCGTTAATGATCTAGCACGTGGCAGTTGGCACCTATTAGAAAATTCAAGGTGAAGTTTCATCACGCAATACCAAAATATATGTATTCTCATTCAAAGGTAGCTTAAACTATGATCAGTTGAAAGAACAAAAATGGCTTAAATTTAAAGTTTCCACAACCAGTGAAAGCTTTGGATATATGATTTCAAGAAAATTATACATTTTGCACATAAGAAGGTTCAATTGCAACATACCAAATAAGAAGTAATCGAGGCTTTTACTTGGCACTAACTCGTAGGCTAGCAACTTTTCATCTCCCTCCAAGCAAAATCCAAGCAGTCGTACAAGGTTTTTGTGATGAAGCTTTGCAACTAATAGAATTTCATTCTTAAATTCTTCAACACCTTGTCTTGACCTTCGAGATAGCCTCTTCACCGCAATTTGTTGTCCATTAGGAAGTCTACCCTAAAGTGTTTTGTACGTATTGTTAATTCCTTTATAACAACTTAAAAACTAACATAGAAAAGCTTCATATGTTTCTTTTTCTTTGACATCATTACTTACAATTCACATGTAAAGCATTCTTGATTGTTTTTGATAGATATGTCATATGTACCTGGAAAACTTCACCAAATCCACCTTCACCCAACTTGTTTTCAGGAGAGAAATAATTTGTTGCTACTTGTATTGTAGCCAAGTCAAATTGCAAGGACTCCACTGTGGTAAGCCCCTTGGCACCTACATTACCGAGCAACATAGTTTGATTATCACACTACATCAACAGTGGCTCCTTATGGCGTTTATAGGGTTGCCAGTGCTTGGCAACATAATCACAATGATGGCACCGGATTAGACTGGCATGGTCGTGTCCCCAAAGCAATCTTTCCTCTCTTGATTGGTCATGAAGGGAAAAAAATTCTACAATACTGCAGGAAACAAAGTAATGAGATGAATCATATGTCATCATCACTTCTTCATGCTGAGGGTAGTGTTAGGTTTGTTAATTGTAGTGCAGATGCTACCTATGGTTGGAGGGAATCGTTAAAGATTGGGAGTGTTTTAATGCCTTGTTATGTGGTTGGTAATGGTAAATCTATATCACTCAGGCATGAATGATGGCATCCTAATGGGACCTTGCTAAATACATATCTAAGGAGAGTAGCCTATGATTCTACTTTTCTTAAAAGAATATAATTTCTCACACTAAATGGAAATGGCCCAATGCGAGCTGAAGACTTGATATTAATCCAGGCAGCTATTTGTGGTGTAATTTTTCCCTAGTCTTCTTTTTGCAGCTTCGAATGACATTCTTTCCTCTGCTTCAGCTTGGGAGATTGTCAGGAATTGAGGCACGATAGCTGAATGGGATTGGTTGATTTGGCTTTGACCTTAGGTGCTTTCGTTTGGATTCATATTTTGGTTGGCTATACAAGATAACCTACCTATATATCTATCAATTAATAGATCATCTTCTGATCAAGGCCAAACTCTCTGTTTTTTGTATCTTGAAAGCACTGAGATTAGATCCCATAGTTCTTTGGGTGCAATTTCTCTGAGCAAGTCTGGAAGGTGCCCTTTAGCTTTGTTTTCCTCCTAGGGATATTGGTGGTTGGGAATTTGAATTGTTCTGATGCACCAACCTTGACAGGGATAGATTTTCATAGGTCCATGGTGAAATTTTTGTGGAATTGATGCCTCTATTTCATCTAAAAGGCCAGGAAAGAGCTATTACATTTCCAAACTATTCCTTTTCTTGATGGCATTACACATGCTTGTGGAGTCAAGTATACCTTTGAAAGTTGAAAGAACATGAAGAACCTGATCTTTCCATTATTGAATATTGTCCTTGATCTTTTTGTTACATATGTTACATTTATGTCAAACAGACTCTTAATTTGTATGATTAATATATCTAATTCCTTATGAAAAATAAAGAATTTTCAGAAGATGAAATTTTCATTATATAGATAGTTTATGAGAAAAAAAAGGCAAATAGTCAATTTACCATTCTTTCCTTTGATGACTTCACGTCTCTTCTTTCTTTTTCTTCGAAGGACACAACAAGTGAGAAAGAGAAGTACCATAACACCTCCAAGAGTAACAATAATGGCGATAGTTATCGTAGTAGATTTGTTACTTTTTCCTGCGCGAGTATCATTACGTGCATGAGATAATTAACAAACTAATCTGAAAAGCTTTTTAGATGAAAGTGAATGCGTAACATAAAAGAGAAGAAATCAAAGACAAATTCTTATGTGGAACACCATTTCAAAATTAGGAAATGGAGATTACAAGTACTATATATGTAATTTCTTCATTATTAGTATCGGTATCTGTAACAAGTTACAAAGAGAAATTGTCCGACAAATTACTTTGTAAATCAATTTATAAGGGAGATTTGGTTTCCCGTGCATTGTTCGGAAAATATATATTTATATATATAGAAGCCAGCTTGAAAGGGCTCTTGTTAGTCGGTCACTTGACTTTGAGTGGAATCCACCAATGGCAAATTGCTGTCAGTCCCTTGTGGTCCACTCGTGCCCGTATTTACCGGGAAATGTATGCATCCACTCGCTCACGACTTGACTTTAAGATGGCATTTTTTTTGGTAAAAAATAATAAAGAATTCATATAATGATCATCGTAACAATTAAATGTGTGGATATTATGATAAGATTTATATGATCAATGATTATGATTGTGTTCGTTTAGGTAGATTAAGTCTATCTTTTACTTTTGTCCTATTAAATGAAATTAAATTGACGACAATATCATAATATGATGATGGAAATTCAGCTGCGATCAAACACCTCTTGTAAAAGAAAATTGACTATTTCCCAAGCAAAAAACAGTAATTTTAATCTCCGAAATTGCTGCAAAGAGAGAGAAACTAAAAAGAAAAAAATGTAGAACGAAACTAGGTACCTTTAGGTCCGGTTGCCGGAGCAGGAGCAGAAGGAAGCTGGACCGGTGGTCGCCCTCCCACCGCCACCACAGTCCCCAACGCGGTGGCATTGTAAAAGCGGTCCTCCCTAAACCTCACGTTGCAGCTGGGAGTCAACACTCTTCCTCCTGGCGTCGCCTGAGGGAGATGTGCGATTGCCCAACGGAGGCATTTGCGGCAGTCCGATGGCGTCAAGTCGGGTGTGCACTCAGCGAGCATGTAAAGCTGTGGCGAGTCCGCGAGCTCCGCCTCTGCGGCGGCCACTTTCTTCCCCGATCTGCTGCTCGGGGCCTTCCGTGCTACATCCTCCGAGGCCTCTTTCAGCAGTTGAATGAACCGAGATTGGTCGTCTGTGATGCTCGATCTGTTCGCATGTGTCGACGCAGGGGCTGTTTGCATAACCGAGTAAATGGGATGATTCGAGTACCTCAGCATGCATACGTCATACCAGATGATGGAGGTTCTTTTGCCGGGGCATTGCGGGCCAATCTTTTGGGCTGCGGTGCCTATACAGTTGCTGCATGTCAGGGCATCGATGTCGCCACAGCAGAGGAAGATCCCGTAGGCCTGGTCTGGTGGGCTGCCAGCAGTGGCGTTGGAGAATCCACCGCTGCTGCTGCTGTTGTTGCCGGCAGAATTGGCGGCGGAGGAAAGTGATGAGAGGAGTTCATTGAGGTTTTTTTTGGTAGGTGGAACCAGGAAGGAATTGTTTGGTGCCGGAGCATTTGAAGGCGGTATAAGTAAGTGCTGCTTCGCTTGTGTGAGAGTTGCCGATGAACAAATTGATCGAGAAAAGAAGAGGGAGGGAGATGGTGAAGGACGAGCTCATGCTCTGATGGATATATTACCTTTGGCTTTAGTTGGTTCTTGAGATTTTATTGTAGTCTTATCTTTTTAGTCATTATAAGCTTGTGGTCTAAGTATGACTTTCAATAGTACCGTTTGAACTCTGGCACGTAAAATTTGGGGTATTCCCCCGGAGAGAGGAAAGAAAAAATATTTCCCAAATTGAGAGCGAGACGTGCGGGTACCGATACTTAAAAGTAAGGAATGCTATTCTGTCAGCTCTCAGCGGAACTTTCGGGCTCTTGGGCTATGTTGATGTACAACCTTGACTGCCACCGATTCTTGATATTTTCTTGTAGTCTTTCTTTTTAGTCCTTATAAGCTTGTACAAAAGTCCACTGTTGGTCCGTTAACTTGAATAGTCTATCTATTTAAGCCCCTCCCGTTCCCAATATGGTCAGATGCGTAACCGACAAAGTTCAACTTGAAAATACCTTTTGCTATTCTGAAAGGCAATTCATGGGACTAAAGGAAATCTGACAATTTGACCAACCTGTTCACAGCCAAGCAGCACCACCATTGTCCAAACTGAATAAAATTCTTACGACGCGCCCTTCACGGAATGCTCGGGAATTGGGAATCAACTCTAACTCAAAAATTACAGAAAGAGTTATGAGAATTCGCCAATATTCACGGTACTATTTGTAAATTTGGGAAGACTGAGGCCACATGAAAATATGAGTGTAAGGAACTTAATTGACAGCCAAGCATAGTATTGAATAGCGTAACATGAAAACGTATATTCCGTGTAATCCTAATTGAATTCGGTTCCATGTACTTCACTTTGATCAGGCCGAATATTGATCGACAGGCCCAAATTCAAGACATGCTTTCAATGATTGCCACCTTGACTCGACTATTAATCCGAGTCACAATTGCTTTGTTGAAAATTTAAGCTTCACTTCTACTCTCCCATAGCTTTTCATGGGTTCAATAGCCATAGAAATCTCCCAAATCCAAGCATATTTGAACTTCGTCGTAACCGTAGACCTCATCTGATTAGAGTAGATAAGCACAACGGCTGAAGGAAACAATAGAATGCTCATAGTTAATTTTCAAACGATTGTCCATATTGATCAAACAAACCTTTTTATTGATCAAAAGAGGAAAAGTAATATATGTTCGACAAGTTAAAACCTCAAACCACAGAGTTAGATTATTAAAACTAGTTTACAAAACTGTTTTACAAAGAAATATGTAAGATTGTAAGCCATCCTCTAAAAAATCCGTTATATATTGGGATCAATAATAGCCCGATACCTCATGTAATAAATTAGTTGTATAAACTAATCTTAGTAAGCCTAGTATTCTCCTAATACAAAACCCTTGGTTTAGCACTTCTGGCTTGTGCATCGAATTGGATGGATAGAACCAATTCAGTTCCTGCAGGGATCATTGCTTTGCATAATAATGATTTTCGTCTTAAAAAGAGAAAATCTCAAAATCGAAGAAATAAAGATTCGACAATGCCTAAATCAGTGTTACTAACTCTGTAAAAAAAAAAATGGATTTATTTTTAAACGATTAGTGAAAAATCTGCCTAATTTAGGGTGATGCTATTTTCACCCATAAATAACTAAATCCACCCCCTTTGATAAAAAAAAAAAAAAGATAAACTGGCATCAATTTTTCAATTGCAGTTTTAGGAAATGGCCCCACTCCTTCTTTTTTCTATTTTTTTAAATTTTTATTTAGTATAGTTACCATAATTAAGCATTTAGCAGATTTCGTTTTTTAGTGTATTAAAGAAAAGTAAATTCTCATATATTCATCTAACATTTTACATGTAAAATTATCTTACTAATAGGAAGAGAAAAATATATATTTTTTGATATAGTATGAAATTGAAAAGTCTCTTCTTCATTATTGATCTTATAGCAACCTCTCTTTTTTTGTCCATCTTATATCAAAAGCTCACTTTCTTAGTAAATTTTTTTTATTAATTTCATTAGTCTAAAATATATATCAAGTCTTTGTTTTGATTATATCAAAACATTTATATTTTTCCTTACTATATTGGCAATATATTTTTATATAGAGCATGTAATACATTAGAAGAATATCTAGGAGTACACCAAAAACAATACGCACAATGAGGTATCTTGATATTTCTTTTTTTTTTAAGATTTGTGGATTTCATTAATTTTCGTCAATAAAAAAAATGAAATTCCATTTGCATTTTCCCAAAAAAAATCTTACTTTATGCAATGTTTTGATTTAATTGTATTACATTTACTTAAAAATTTATCCATAATTTTAATCTACAACATAGAAAAGAAGTGAACTTTCTTTTTTTGAAAATTCAATCTTTGACAAAACAAATTTTTATGGAAGCAATATCTTACAATAAAAAAAAAAAAAGACATCATGCCTTTAATATATATGGAAAATCTACAATAAACAAAACTAAACATATGAAATTCATAACTAATGGTAGATAGAAAAGGAAAGTAAATAAATTTAGGACCATTGATTTAAATTGCAATTAAATGTAGAGGGTAATTTTGTGTTTTAGGTGAAGATTATATGGATTTAGTCATATAAGAGGTGGAAATAGCACTGTCCTTAATTTAATCATTTATAATGTTTTGTTTTCTAAATGATTGGGCATATTTTGGTTCATGGCTTGTGGTGCCAAGCATAGGTAAGCTTGAGCTCGTCAACCTTGGGCGAGCGTTGAATTGGCAGAATTTGGTGAGCCGCGAGTTGCCGGCCTTAGGTAAGCTTGAGCTCGCCAAGATTATGTTAGCCGCAACCTTGCTTGTGTGATGTCCCAATCTGCCACATCGCCAATCCCTATTCTGTCTTTACTTTAAGTTATCGCGTAAGTGGAAGTCTTTTCTAAAGGTTAGCATTTATAACATGAATTATACATGTGTCACTAAAGACATCAATAGTAAAGGGAATCATGCTTTCATTACTTACATACTCATATTTACCTCGGGCGACGGAATGTATATCAAAAGAGAGGACCTAACTGGGAGAACTCCAAAAAAATGTCTATCTCCCTAACCCTGCTGTACACCTCGCTACTCTCCATCCATCCATCCAACCCGACTACACGATCCTATGCCCCAAAATGTTACGGTCGTGTCAACAAACAAGCATGAATACTTCTCCACACTCCGATCTACACCATCTCCTACTCCTTTACATCACTCCCATTACCTGCACTAGGTCCTATCAGTCAACCGTCCATCAACACAAATATGGCAACAAAACGGTACGAAATCAGGTTAGGCTGTCCTATGTCCACTAACAATACAATTATGTACTAAACAAACATCGTGCTCGGAAAATCCAAGTTAGTGAACTCATGGTGCTCACCCTCTAACACCACGGGCACTCCATAGTGGGAGATGGGGGATGCAGGGATTGGCGACATAGCTATTAATCTGAAAAATAATAACAGGAGTGAGCTAATGCTTAGCAAGAGAAACAGTAAACTCATAAACCGCTCAATCTAATTGAGTATTGATTCCTAGGACACAACTGATATCTAAGAAAGCAAGCACACAAGTATGACCGCATGACATACCTTAGGCCATTTACAATCACACAAGTAGTGCCAGCATGCACTTATGCAACACGCGTCATGTTCAATCACATGAGTCACACTACTATGCAATGGATGCACCACACTTCTCATTTGTCGTGCATAATATCATCGGGGTCCATCCCTGTTTCACTGCTCTACCAATACATGTAGGCGGATCTAGTAGTGACCTTTCATTCACTAACTAGGCATTCACGGTTCCCATATGCCAGGCATCCCTACTCTGGGGTGTCTTGATTGTTAGTTAGGGCATTCGCCTTCGACATCCACTCCAGGCCATCGTTGGACAATTGAGATGAGCGTCAAGGGGGTTTGTCACCAGCCTGGGCATCCCTACTTACAATTGGGGCATCTAGGTTATTAGTCAAGCATTCACCTCTGACGTCCACTCCACGCCATCATTGGGCATCCAAGGTCCATTAGCCTTGGGCATTACATATATCAATCCATCTCTTGTACCACAGGCATATTGCACTAATGCAATGACATCGCAATCATACACTATACAATGTACCCCATGGGATACACGTGACACCAAAATGACCATTAAGTCATCACAAACAATTCATTGACTCACAGCACACTAAAAAAAAAAATCTTCACATTTTTAGCTTAAATTTCACGAAAGAAATAGTATTATATTAAAGCCAAATATATTCCATTGGGAGACAAATGAATGCAGTTACTATCATTAGTAGACCACAATTCGAGATTCCATCGTCTTCCCATAGAAATTTAATAAAACTCGGACCAAAGGCAAGACCGACCAGAATTGCACCGCTGCGGAAATCGAAATCGAAATCGAAATCATAATAAATGAACTTGAAAAATTCTAAAATTTTAATATGCTATAGATACCTTAAAAAAAAATTCATGAAGGAAACTAAGTCCAACACAATTTGTATAAAGAGCAGCAAGTTGCAAAAAATAACAAAGAATTTGGTTCACTAGAACAGAGCGTCCGATCTTCAAGATATACTCATCCTAACAACCTTAAACATGTCAAAAAATCTAGAAATATGGATATATTATAAATTAGAATGTCCTTTACAACTTTTATGAAGGGAGCAAGTCCAAAATCGAAGAGGAAAATTTTATAAAAGTTCAGGAAGGTAATCAGGTCACTGTTCCTACTACACTGGCCAGATCAGACACCGTAAATGAGTAGGCCTTCGTACCAATCATTTCACTTTAGATATATATATATATATATATATATATATATATATATATATATATATATAAGAGTATATCAAGATGTATTGTACAACTTTCATGTGGAAGCCTCAAATTTGAACCACAACAAACTCCATAAAATTAACAACTAGATAAGGTCTATCGGTTTCCAGTTCAGGAAATCCAATCCACAGTGCACGATTTCATGAAATTCTTGCATCGAATGGATCTCATGAATTCTTAGGGCAACCATCAAACCATACAGAGCACATGCGAAATTTATCGTCGATCATAGAAAAACTCCTACAAGCTAACCACAAATACCAAAACCACATGCAGCACAATCCGAACCTCAAAACCAATATGCATGTCATTTTTTCCTTCAAAACACACTTCCACAGCATCTCAACAGCTCTATTTCATCATCACAGCACACATGCAAAGCCGCAAAAACAAACAAACATGGGGAACAACAACAAATATTCCTATTCTACAAAACCAAGTCCCAAGAGGATCAAAGGAATAAGGAGAATGCCGCTTCTCCTTGCCTTGATGATCGTAGCACTTCGGTTTCCTACTTCTAGGCTCGCCGTCAGCTTGAGAGTGTCCTGAGGTTGTTGGTTAACTGCGATGAGAGAGAGAGAGAGAGAGAGAGAGAGAGAGAGAGAGAGAGAGAGAGACGGTGAGAGGGAGAGAGAGGTGCTTGGCGAGAGAGAGTGTAAGAGAAATGAGAGATGAAGAAAAATGAAGAAGAAGTAGGGGCTGTCAACTTAGAGGAAAACGATGAGGAGGAAGATCTAGGCTTGTTCAAGACTCTTCTTGCATGAAATATTAGTGGCCAAGGAGAATAGTCTTCATCATGACCCTAGTTTAGGCTATTTTAAGCATATTTTGGAATTTAGCCATTTTTGCATGGCTTGTAATTGGCTAGGGGGCAGCAATATTGAAAGAAATTAGTAAATTTGTCATAATTTCATGTAAATAAGACCTAGGTGGCTGGCCATATTAATTTATGCACATTAGAGATTAAATTAGGTACTATAGTAAGACTTAGGCACATACAATAATCATACAAGGCATTATTAAATTGTCTTGGGCCCTAAGTTTATCAATTAAATTAAATCATCTATACTAATAAGATTCATCACGACTAGTTAATTATTTGGATGAAATTTGGTCCATCATAGCTTGGATCTAGTGAACCCCGATCTCAACAGCCTTGTCACGACCTGCCCCTCGAGGGGGGGGGGGGAGGGAACAAGTTTAGGGGTATTGCCTAAATGACGACCTAAAGTCCATGATTAGGCAAGGGCTTTCCCAAGCCCATACCTCACGTAACATTAGGGTATTCTTAAAAAAAAAATTGCAAAAATGAGTCACCACTAGCCTATTGGGGTCGGCTAGAAACCAAGTGAGATATGAGAGTGTATCTCACTTTCTACGCAACTAGAGAATCTAGAGTCGGGAACTTGATTACACTAATTGACCAATTAGTGCCATTTTGATACCTAATCTTGTTCATTTTAAGAGAAAAGATTTTTCTCAGGCAGTTTGGGTTGATTTTACACTTATCCACTAAGATGTGAGGTGATCATGTAGGTGTGCAATCATTAAAGTAATAACTTGCAACCAAAATCATAATTGTAGTAAACTTTAGCACGTGCAATCAATTATAATTAAATATGCAAATTAAACATGCAATATGATTGAGGTGCAAGAAAATAAAGGTCTAATTACACTAAAAAGGCAAGACATGATAATTTCCAATCAAACCTTACATTTTTTAATTTTCGAAATTTTTAAATTTTTAAATTTTTTAAATAATTATTTTAATTATTTTAATTTAATTTTAGAAAATGGGTGAACCGAGTCGGGTCTGGTTTGACTTGACCTGGGTTCAGCTCGGTCGAGGAAAGGCCAAATTCAGCAGGCCCCAATAGGACTAGGCCTGAACGATAGGCCAGTTTAGCTAAAAAATGAGCCCACCTAAAAAAGAAACCTAAGTAAGCTAAGCCCAACCCAACACAAGAGAAGAAACTAATATTAAACCGGCCCAAAGGCCTTGCTTCGGCCCAGACGCGGGCTGCCTGAAAATCAAAACCCTATTCAGTTTGCAACCCACGCTTGACTCGATTTTTGGCTGAAACCCTACCCAGCTGTGACCCAATGGATGTCTTTCTCTTTGCTCACGGATGACGCGTCGCTAGGTAGACGAACAACGACTATGGGCTTGGTGGTGGTGACAGCAACGACGGCCTTAACAGCAAGTGATAGCACGGTGGTTGGGGCTCAGCGGCCAACTCAGATGGCCTGGTGATGGAATAGTGGTGGCGGGCAACAGCGAAGCAACGTCTAGTGGCGAAACAGCAGCAGCAAGTGATGGCGGGGAAAGCAACACAGTGGTGGTCGTCGGCGTGCCTTGGCGAGGCAACAATGGCCCTATGTGGTGGATCTCATGGTGGGTCGAGGCTAATGTTGCGACGGGGCTGACTTGACACGGCAAGGACCAAGCACGATGGCAGTCGTTGGGCATGGCGGTTGCTGGAGAGGTGTGGTCAGTGGCGACACGGGCGGCCCTTTCGACTAGGGCATTGACGACGCCACCTCGACTGGGTGAGTAGGGGTAACCCTCAACCTCTAAGGTCGGGGGTTGCCGGTGGTTGCAGCGAGGACGTCGGTCGAGGTCGATGGTGGTGATGGTGCCAGAGACTCCCCTTCTCCTCTCCAGTCCTCACTCTCCCTCTTCGGTTTCTCTCTTCTACTTTTTTTCATTTCTACTGTGCTGTCTTTCTCCTCCTCGTTCTCCCCTCTGCTTTTCTAGTTTTTCTGCTCTCTCCTCTCTCCTTTCTCTAGGGTTTCACATGCGACAATGGGCCTAGGAGGAAGAGCTGGGGCGCGAGCCGAGCCAAGGCCAGATTAGGCCCAACTCGATCCCTCTTAAGCATTTTTTTTGTTGCTTTTTTGTTGTTTTTTTAATTTAATTAAAAATATTTTTTAAAACTTTTTTTTATGCACTTGAAAATTAGGTGTCAACAGGTGGCCCTCTTTGAATGTAACCTTGAAGAGGTTATATTCAAAGACAGAAGACACCTAAATTATTTTGGTGATAGGGAGACCATAGGTGCATAGGCATGTATCAGGTCGACGAAAAGGACTCGAAGTTGTGGAAGCATGTTTTGTCAATAAGAGAAAGAAAGATCCCGGGCTCCAAAAGCACGCTGTATTATAAGAAGAAATAGAGACTCTAGACTACAAAAGCACATTGTGTCATAAGAAGAACGAAAACCCTGGGCTACAAAAGCACTCCGTGTCATAAGAAGAAAGAGACACCATGGGCTACAAAAGTACGCCATGTCATAAGAAGAATGAAGACCCCGAGTTACAAAAGCGCGCCGTGTCCTAAGAAAAGAGAGACCCCAGGCTACAAAAGCACGCTGTGTCATAAGGAGAAAGAGGGACCCGGGGCTACAAAATTACGTTATGTCATAAGAAGAAAGAAGACCCCGAGCTACAGAAGCACGCCATGTCATAAGAAGAAAAAGAGACCCCAGGTTCCAGAAGCACGCCGTATCATAAGAAGAAATAAAGACTCTAGGCTATAAAAGCACGCCATGTCATAAGAAGAAGAAAAGACCCTAGGCTACTAAAACATGTCGTGTCATAAGGAGAAAGAGAGACCTCAGGCTACAAAAGCATGCCGTGTCATAAGAAGAAAGAAGATCCTGGGCTACAGAAGCACAATGTGTCATAAGAAGAAAGAGAGACCCCGGGCCACAAAAGCACGTTGTGTCATGAGAAGAAGGAAAGACCCCAAGCTATAGAAGCACGCCGTGTCATAAGAAGTAAGAGAGACCCCGGGCTACAGAAGCATGCCTTGTCATAAGAAGAAGGGAAGACCCCGGGCTACAGAAGCACGCCATGTCATAGAAAGAAAGAGAGACCCCCGGCTACAAAAGCACGTCGTGTCATAAGAAGAAGGAAAGACCCCGGGCTACAAAAACATGCCATGTCATAAGAAGAAAGAGAGACCCCAGGCTACAAAAGCATGCCGTATCATAAGAAAAAGGAAAGACCCCGGGCTATAGAAACACGTCATGTCATAAGAAGAAAGAGAGACCTCAGATTATAGAAGTACACTATGTCATAAGAAGAAAAGATGACGTCTCATCGTGTAACAACGAGTTTCGATAGGGCTTAAAAGGGACATGGTTTAAGATTGACCATGAACCTTTGGAGATGACATGGTTTAAGGCTGATCATGAACCTTTGTAGATGACATAGTTTGAAGTTGACTATGAACCTTTGGTTTTTAGGGAAACACCCACTAACCCCTTGAAAACTGTATGGGTTCACTGAGGAATCCTGTCAAACTCCACTTGAGCAAATGTCATTAGGGATGTCATCAAGAGATGTATTGGCAATATTGTAGCATTAATTGAACAAGCTAATCAAGCTAAGTTCGACTACTTTAAAAAAACATTCGATGTTAATCAACATTATGTGGCGCAAAACTGTCATTTTGTTCAGGGATGTATCATTAATCATCAAATTCTCTACGAGTCAAGTTCTTATTAGAATGACTACAATTTGTGAAAAAGGCTCGTTAAGCATGCCAAACTAGACCTTCCTTGTTAGAAAGGATTTCTCACACACTCTCGATAAAATGGCTGGTTGATCCCATCCATTCATGTGAGAGATAATTGGTTACCGAGGGTATCTCAATAACCCATGTCAAAGGCATTCGGAAACATTTCCAATGAGCATAATCCGATCGATCAAAAAGGTCTTTTGAAAGGATTGCAATATAGGCTCAGTTAGGGCTTACACAAAGGGATTATTGCTTTGAGGCCAATAAAGGAACATTTATCGCTATCTTCATCGGATTTACAAGTCAAGAACTTGAAAGATAAGATAAGCTAGAATTACTTCCACTCCTTCAAGGAGTAGCTTCTTAGTGGTATTCTCATTTTCACTCAAACCATCCCGATCAGAAGAGACTTTGGAAGAGGGTTGTAATGCTGACTCGGGAGAGGCTTGTAAGGCTTAAAATTTTCAAGAGGGTTTTTAAGAGTTGGTGATCATCATGGCATTGTGACCAGGTCACTTGACCTTTTGAAAGCATTTGGTTTTTGAAACACTGCACATCTCATAAATCCCTTAACTAATCATTTATGCATGGGAGTTTTGCTCTTTTCTCTAATTTCCTTTGTCCTTTGTGATGACTTTTTCTGTTTTTTTTTTTCCGCAAGCACTTGGATTTTGATAATTTTTCTTTCATATAAGATGCAGTCTTTTGGCTCTTTTTCTTGACGGATATTGGCATTGCTTTTACCAAGCACATTACTTTTTCATGCCCCCTAATTTTATCGAACTTTTGGAGCTCTTATGACTTTCAAGATGTTTTTTCATGGTTTCTTGTCAATGTCAATTGTATGTGGTCAATCTTTATGCCTTGCCCCTGTGAAGGGAGATGATCACCACTCAGGATTCAGAAATAAAAATTCAAGCCCAAATTGGTTAAAGCACTAGGTATCAGTGTTTGGGTAGAGAAGGAAATGCTCTTCTTCACCTAAAACTATCACCAGAAGATTGATGCAAGTGAAAGTAGTAAAATCTTTCTTAATCTTTCGCTCTACAACACGATCGTAACTTCCTATGATGCCCCAACGTAGGGTCGTTCTTAACAAGGGTAAATTGAAAGATCATCTTTATTCGACTCAAAGGGTAGCAAGAGATTAGTACGGTGCTTGGGATTGATGAATGAAACTCCTTTATCATTTCGATCTTTGCGCTTAATGCGAATGGATCTTTCGTCCTAAGAGAAGGTCGCTTTTCACTCTCAAAAGTGTTTGAGGGATGTGTTAGGAAATGGCTTACCTTTCTTCATCCTAAACACTCCTTGTTTGGCATGATTAACATCTTCATTTCACTCTATCGAGATCATCTAAGTAGATCAATCTCCATAGGGAAATTTGATTCAAAATGAATAACCCACAAAATGAGAAAACAATTTTAGATAAAAAGGATGCTAAAAAAGTTTGTAGAAAGTTTTTTTTTTTCCTCAATTATTCACTTTTGTGCTTGTCTCTAGGAAAGTGCCAAAGGTTCTTTTTGGGAATGAAAATTCTCCCTTTTTTTTTTTATAGAAGAAGAGTACTTACCTGTGGCATGGTGACCCGGTAGCCCTGTAAAGAATGTAAAAGTATATGTTAAGGCAAAAATCTTTAGGGATTGAAATGTTGGAAACAATACATTACCATTCATTCGCTTTCATCCTTTAAGTGCTAACATCTCTTAGATTCACCTTCGTGGATATTTGGTAACTCGATAATACCCTTCCCCTGCATTCGCCTTTAAATGTTTGATGCTTTCTTGATTCCTTGGTGGAAAAAGTTGCTTCTACGGTCAAGGTGCAACCTTTTTCCATTTGTCACCCTGTAAGAAGGAGAGATGAAATGGGTTATGTGACATCCCGATTTTCCAATTCTATTTTCAATAAATTGAGACGGGCATTTCGTTGGCACGCATATAGTTCTTTTCCTTGAGTCGGCCACTCATGTGAAAACTAATTTATCGGGTGAAGCCGTTAAGAGTTTCTAATGCATCAGACTCGATAATTTGACCAGGAAGTGATCTTTCGACCGAACTAATCTGCAAGGGTCATTACAGCACAAATAAAAATCGATTAGAGACCGGAGATAGGTTGACTCGACAGAGGCATGTGATCGAGTGTGGGTGATTCCACAAGATCGCACAATTCTTGTCGATCGACACTGGACCGACTTTTCTATCGATTGGGTACCCTGTGTTCGTATTTGAAATCTTGAGATTACCTCGACAACCGAAAGTCGCCAATATTTCAAAGATGTACGTTGTGGCTTGAGATGATCAACCACAGGTCAAATGCATGAAAATTTCTAAAGGCTACCCGGTAGGTTGGGCCGCGCGAGTATCGTGCCAAAGTGAAATTAACCGTGGAATTGAGATCGAATTCAGAAATTGGAAGTCCGGGTGTGTCACAAATCATTTTAGGATCATTGGCTTGTCTTTGGAAGATTTTTCATGCAATCCGAGTTTTTCAGAAATTAAATCAGAGAATGGTTAATTTGACTCGAGAAATTAGTAGGCCCGCATTTGGTCGCGCTTTTGGGATTTAAGTTTGTTCTATGGACAAGTGAAGATGTGAATTAAAGTGTGATGGCATTGGATTAATTTTATGAACTTCAATTTGATTCAATTGGAAGAGAATCAAGTGGAATTGAAGAAATTGTTGCACAAAGTTTTGGACCCCGGCGGAAAATGAAAGTGCACCCATTGGAATAAGGTTGTGGGAGTTTTGAGTGAGTGGAGTATGACATCATGGATGATGTCATGGTGGGCCATTTTGTGGGATTAAAGAAAATGAGAAAGAAAAGAAAAGAGCCCACACTCCTTCTCTCTCCTCCCTCTCTTCTTCTCTCTCTCGTTGGCTTCTCCTCCATCTTCTTTGTGCGAAGGACCAGAAAAATTTGCAGAGAAGAAGAAGGAGCAGCCATGGCCGGCCACCCGCTCGCATGCTGTCGTCGCCGCCGCCGCCGTGCGTCCGTCCCGCGCCGCCCGCGCGCGCCGCTGCTCTTCCCTCGTTCGCCGTCGCCCTCGTCCGCACCAACCCGCATTCCAGCAGCTCGGGCCTTCGCCGGAGCTCCCTCCGCCGCCGTCGACCTCCGCCCTAGCCCGCCGGAGCTTCGCCTTGCCTCCGCCACCCTTGGCCGCCCGAACCGGCGCCGGATCCGCCCCATCTTGGCCCCGATCAGCAACCCAGAAAATGGGTATGGCAGCCCCTTCGTGGCCCGTTTTGGCCGCCTTCCCGAGCCCGGATGCTCGGCCCGCTTTGAGGAAAGTTGTTCTCCTCGGCGTCCTCGTCGTTTTGGTCCGCTCGGCTCGCTAATCCGGTGAGTTTAACTCACTAAATCTTGATTAGACTGTTAATTATGCCCTAAGTGTGCTTAGTCTAAGTTAAGCAAGTTTAGGTGGTTAGATTAGTTTATTTGATTGATGATTAGATTAGGATGTTTAATTAAGTTAAAGTGTGTTTAGTTTAAAGTTAAGTATGTTTATTTTTAAAATAAAGCCTTGATGTGACATAATAGGGTTTTATTTTTGAATTATTTAAAGATTTCGAAATTCTGGAAATTTATAATATTATATTAATTCCGAAATTATTAAAATATTATTATTAAAAAAAACGGAAAAATTATTTTTGACCCCGGTTGCTCAGAATTTCGTGCCGATCGCTGCTGTGTGTTCGGATTTTTGAAATTGATGGTCAGATAATATAAATTGAATGTGGATTGCGAAAAATGTGAATATTATTATTTAATTAATTTTCGGAATAAATTTAATTATTTATTAAAATTCGAAAATTTCGTCGGCATCTTATACTCTCAGAATTTCGTGCTGATCGCTGCTGTGCATTTAGAATTTGAATTTGATGAATTGATGTGGCAAATTGAGTGTTGATTGTGATAAATATGGATTTCATTCATAAAAACCCAAGTGTCGGGTTTTGTTGCAAAAATTGGATTTTAATGATTATATTAAATAGTGGGGTTTGAAAAAGTGAGATATTGGCTTGTTGATTCGAAATTAGCGTGTCCCCACACACGTGAGTAATTTCTGGAATATTTTTAATATGAAGAAAAATGGCCGGGATCACTATTTTAAGTTGAAGCATTGATTTAATTATAAAGTGTCCTGGGGCCGAGTATGCTTTGGCTGTGTGATAACTAAGAGGAACCGTCCTGGGCTGTTGAGCCGGACTTGCCCCTATATGGGATGCCCACGTGGTGGATGCGGGTCGCAGTAGATTCTGGGCCCATGCTCCTTCGGGAATGCCGTCGACGTACTGACGAAGCCGCGCTCCATGGGGGGAGGCGATGCCTGGCATTAGTGTCAGTAGATAGCCGAACAGCGAGTAGGCTATGCCCTTGTGTGGCAGTGAATAATAACTGGAACGCATGTTGAGCGTTGTTGATGTGTCGGATTATGGGACGGAATTGTGTGGCATGGAATGGGACGTGTCATAACGATTTAGTCTTATAATCAGGACCCCCGCGGTTGTTGGTTATATGAAAGAGAATGCGTTCTGGTTGCTAAGTTCATATTACTATCTGTGATTGAGTGATTTGAAATTGTGCTAACCTGCAGGAAGGAACTGAGGCGAGGTAAGTCTTCTGTGTGATGTGGCTAGGCCACCCTTGGGCGTATTTTCTTTCTAATAGGGGTTTAGGGGGTTGAACTTGCTGAGACGTTGTCTTAGTGGTTATTGAATAACCATTTCAGGTCCCTGGTGGATGGAGCGGCCAGAGAGCTTTGGTTGGCCTTGAGGAGTTGGAGAGGTGAAGTCATAAGGATTGGAGATCGTGTACGACTTGTAGGTCGTAGGATAACCCCTTTTTAAGAGCCGGTCTTTTGTAGACTTTTGGCCGTAGACCTCTGTTTGTAATTCTGTTGAATTATGTTTAAGTGTTATGTTGTGATTTTGCTTTCTGCTTTTCTATCCCGTATTCTAATGTCAGGGGTTTTATTATACGTTCCGCTTGCGCATTAATAAATGAATGGGGTCGGCGACACTACCTGGGAATGTCGCACTTGCATGACCATAGTGGGATGTTGGCGCGCTCGAGGTTCGGGGCGTGACAGGTTATCTCCATTCTTAGTTAGGTTCAACTGAGAAACGATACATCCTGCTTGATGAATTTGACAATGTTGTTCCAGCACACTTCATTGGTGGGTGAAGGAGAGATTTTTCTCTAAATCAAACGTTGCTCTCCCACTCTTTATTTGACAAATCTTTGTTTTGTTCTAGTTTGTCTTGTACCAAAGAAAATAATATGCCATTCATTTATGCTAAAGAGAATCAAGTTTAGGAACGAAATACATCATTTTCCAAAGTCGGGTGATCAACATCCCAAGGTATCTCTTATGGAGGAATGGATAATATTGCCCCTCTGTTTCATTTGAATCTTTCTTTGTTTAAGATGAATAGGACTTAATAATGCTCCATCACATTTGTTGGAATGTTATAAAACTTACTACTCTTGATGTCTCCTTGACAATAAAAAGAAAGTCATGTTAGAAACGGTATTATAAATGAATAATTAGAATTGATACAGTTTACTCTTCCTTCAAATTTGCCATGCTTGGCAACTCCCTTCATTTGTCTCATCATGCAAAGTGAACGAGATCGACAGGCTATTCTAACTTCTAAGGCATTTGGTAATAAAGAAACTTCCTAGAATGGAATTCAACTTCGTTTCACCTTTATGGAAGATTGGCATTGACGAAACTTTGATGCATGCTTGCTCCTCAAGTTCTGTGAGCCTACGATTTTATCTTTTAGAAGGGGCTGATGCCAATCTCAGATAAACTCCTCGTCCTTCCCGAGAAAGCGACCACGTGAAGAGAGGGCCTTAAGCAACGTTTTCTTGAAATTCATTTTGGAAGATAGACGTAAAGGTTCGCTTGAAACATTTCTGAATTTGTGTGTGTGTGTGTGTGTGTGTGTGTTTTTTTTTTTTTTTTTTTTTTTTTTTATAATGAGTTTCTTGAAACCGAATTCCATTATTGAAAAATGTGAGTCGCATGATTTACAAAAACAACAATTAGATTCACGATCAAAACTCAAAATGGAAACATGATTCTTAACAAGAATGAGAACAATAATAAAATACAAGAAACTCTTGTACATATAAGAGTAAAAATCAACTCTTGTTCTAACTCTAGATTAACTTCTTTATGTGGTCAAACACGAATCAACTCTTGTCCGGGAGTATCACGCCTAATCTGCAAAATGAAAATGATGTCAGTACGTGAATGAGAGAAAATGATCTCTTAATGAGGTCACTTCTTACAGCAAAATCAAGGCAACGATACATGCTCCATAGTCCTTATAACAAGATTTTAGCATTTCACCAAGATTTTATCATAAGAGAAGGGACATCATTAAAAGATTGATCAATGGCTATCAATGGAACATTCACTCTTATTCTAAAAGTTTCATATGCAAAAGTGGCATTAATTTTTTTTTTTGAAGAGATTGATTTTATGATTTTACTCTTGCAAAAAATAAAGTGACTTCTATTTTGAGAAATTTTTACACCAAATGTGATTTGCATTTCTGTCCCAAAATGTGAAAAGGAAAGAATTTGATTAAAAATGTAATCTCAATTTTTGTGCCCAAATATATAATCACAACTTGCAAGCTTTTTTTTTTTTTTTTTTTGAATGCGATTTCGAGCCCATAACTAGAAATTTAAACAAAACGATGTGTTCAACATGGCCCAATCAAAGTGTTTGGAACTTGCATTCAATGTTCACTTGTCAAAAGTGATTGCCATTTTTTTTCAATTACAAGCCTACAGCACTGAGGGCAATCGATTGATATTCACGAATTTCAAAATGAAAGTTCAATACAAAATAAGCAAATAGAAATGAAAATGATACTTACAATGGGCACCAACCTTTGTCTTTGTTTTGTTTTTTTTTTTTTTTCAATTATATAGACATGCACATGGGATATGATTCGATTTCTACTCTATACAGCTCAAAATGGAGCCATAGGATCATCGGACCAAACCATCAAACTTATTGCTAGGTCGTGTAACCCATGACTCCAGCATCGTCAAAGAATCGACCCGTGTCGCATGATCGCAAACCAAGATAGGGACCTTTGACATTAAGAAAGAAATTTCGAGGTTGAGATGTGCGACTCGTACTACATGATTGTAGTCGGAGTAGTATTCACCTCAACACCATCCTAAGTGATCCTATGAGACCCAGGTCTGGAGGCAAGTCGTGTTTGTTAGAGTGTAGTGGAATGCAAATGATACACGCACAACAATTTATAAGCAAACAACACTCCGTACATAAAAAATAAACCATACATTCCTTCACCTCCCTACAAGACAAAGGTAAGTGAAGACTTCCCCTTATACCTCCCATACTGCCAAAAAAAAAAAAAAAACCTTTAGTGTTAGGGCCGTATCTGGAATCCCTACTACCAAATAAAAATATTTTTGAACAAAATTAATTTTGGCCTAAGTCCTCTGAGGTTTAAAACCAAGTAGGTTTAGGGGTATTGCCTAAATGACGGACCTAAGGCGCATGATTAGGTGTGAGCTCTCCCAAGCCCATACCTCACGTGACATTAGGGTATCCTTAAAAATTTTGCAAAAATGAGTTGCCACTAGTCTATTAGGGTCGGCTAGAAACTAAGTGAGGTATGTGAGTGTACCTCACTTCCTACGCAACTAGAGAATCTAAGGTCAGGAACTTAATTACACTAATTGACCAACTAGTGCCTTTCGGTACATAATCTTATTCATTTTAAGAGAAATTTTTTTTTTGTTAGGCAGTTTGGGTTGATTTTACATCTATCCACTAACATGTGAGGTAATCATGCGGGTGAACAATCATTAGAGTAAAAACTTGCAACTAAAATCATAATTGCAGTAAACTTTAGTACGTGCAATCAAACATAATTAAGTATGCAAATTAAACATGCAATATAATCGAGATGCAAGATAATAAAGGTCTAATTACGCTAAAAAGGCAAGACACGGCAATTCCTAACCAAACCTTACATTTTTTAATTTTCAAAGTTTTTAATTTTTTAATTTTTTAAAATAATTATTTCTAATTTTTAAAAAGAAAATTTAATTTAATAAATGGGAAAATTGGGTCGGGTCTGGTTTGACCCGACCTAGGTTCAGCCTAGTCAGGGGAGGGCCAAATTTGGCAGGCCCCAATAGGACTGGGCTTGAACGTTGGGCCTAGTCTAGCTAAAAAATGAGCCCACCTAAAAAAGAAACCTAAGTAAAATAAGCACGGCCCAACACAAGAGAAGAAACTAATATTAAACCAGCCCAAAGACCTTGCTTTGGCCCAAATGCGACCTACTCGAAAATCAAAACCCTACCTGGTTCGCGATCTGCGCTCGACCTAGTTTTTGGCCAAAACCCTACCCCGCCGCAACCCGATGGACATCTTTCTCTTTGCTTGCGGTTGAGGCGTCGCTGGGTGGATGGACAGTGACTATGGGCTTGGCGGCGGCGATGGTGACGACGGCCTTGACAGCAAGTGACGGCACAGTAACGGGGGCTCAATGGCAGACTCGAGCAGCCTGGTGGCGGAACAGCCGCGGCGAGCGATGGCGAAGCAGCATCTAGTGGCGAAACAGTAGTAGCAGGCGACAGTGGAGGAAGCAGCACGGCAGTGCTCGACGATGTGCCTTAGTGAGGCAACAACAGCCCTGCACGGTGGATCTCGTGGTGGGTCAGGGCTGGTGCTACGACGGGGATGACTCGACACGGCAAGGACCTAGCATGGCGGCAGTCATCGAGGATGGTAGTTGTTGGAGAGGTGTGGTTGGTGGCAGCACAGGCGACCCTTCTAGTTAGGGTCGTGACAATGCCGCCTCGACTGGGCAAGCGGGGTTGCCGACAACGACGACGGTGCTGGAGACTCCCATTTTCCTCTCCGGTCCTCACTCTCCCTCTTTGGTTTCTCTCTTTTGCTTTTTCTCATTTTTACCATGCTGTCTTTCTGCTCCTCGTTTTCCGCTCCGCTTTTCTGGTTTTTCTACTCTCTCCTCTCTCCTTTCTCTAGGGTTTCACATGCAAAGATGAGCCCAGGAGGAAGAGCTGGGGCTCGGGCCGAGCCAAAGCCAGATCAGGCCCAACCCAATCCCTCTTAAGCAATTTTTTTTTTTGCTTTTTTTGTTGTTTTTTGTTTATTTTTTAAATTTAATTAAAAATAATTTTAACTTTCTTTTATATGCAGTTGAAAAGTAGGTGTCAACAAGCCTCGACCAACTCAAGCTTGCCTAGATCAATTGAGCCTCGAGCTTGTAGACTTAGGTCATGGCTGGTCGCTAGGTTGTTGGCTATCACCGAGGCACAAGATTGATGAATGATGAAGGAGAAAGGAAAAGAAATAAAAGAAAAAAGAAAGGAAAATTAATGATTTTTATTTAAAAAATTCAAAAATTATATATTTCTAAAAAAATATATTTAAACAAACGTTTTATTAACCAAGGACCCAAAGACTAGGAAAATATTTGGGATAATATTTTCCGGCTCATTTAAAGGGGAAATCATTTTTCTAAACTTAAACTTTTGTAGGAGAGCCTTTTTTCTATTGACTTGTTTTTCTAAGTGAAGCAAACATCAAAAAAATGTGAAAACTATATTCATGAAAAATAATTTTCGGGAAATAAATGCACCCTACAAGAATAAGTTTCAGTCGGAAGATTATAATGTAGTAAGATTCATGCATGGTAATCAAAAATAAAGCTAGGGACGAGCTATAATTATTAAGGGAAGACCCTCAACATTTTGAAAGGCCAGAGGCGTTCCAATATTACAAACTTAATTCGGTTTGTCCAGTGAAACAACAAAGAAAACTCGAAGGTAGATGGAGAAGCACAGGTACATAGAAACGATTATAGATTCTCTTGAGAGAGCGTTGGCTACCGTTATTAGTCTTCATTGTATCTGCCAGATTATGAGGGGCGTGCCGGACGAGACCCTAGCGCAACAAATATGCAATGGAGACAAATATAATGAGTTAGCGGGAGCTATTTGAATGCTTCGAGCGTGACGTGGAGAATGCGACAAACTTCAAATTTTGGTATCCCATTGAAGCTTAATTTCCGTACCTCAGAGGCTAAGGTCGAAAGTAGGGGTGCAAGTTCATGACAAAAGCTGCTTACCGTACATTCTAGCATTCCTGATCCAACGTAGGGGCATCATGTTCAGGGTGATTCTTTTCAGAAATTGGGAAAGTGATAGCTCCTTAAATTAATGCATGCTATGAGAAAATTACCAGGTTAAGTAAATGGATCCCAATAATCTAATGCTTGAACAAGTGATGTACCAACACTCAATAGAGTCAATACAACGGCAATGGCTGTATCACAATGGAAGCCTTCAATTGATATTCAATATAACTTTTATATCTCTAGTATAGAAGAGTGAACTCATTTGTTCTTCGAGTATAACTAGAATGGGAGTATATGGCAAAGTATCCTCTCGCATAGAATGGTATTTGGCATTCTTCAAGAGGATGGGATTTTGAACTTCATCTAATGATAAGAGCCACCAAGGGCAAGAAATTGGAACATGGCTCCTCAAGGTATCCTTCTTAGCAACTATGTATTGTATTTGGATGAAGTGTAACCATAGACGTTTACAAAATAAGCAATTTAGAGGCCTCTTCTTTTTGGCTAGGACACGTAAAATTGTAAGAGGTAAGGTTTCACCTATCTAAATTGTAGACCCTCAGTGGCAAATATTTGTTGGCCACTATGTGGAGGCTTCCTACCTCCCTATTCTCGCATCATTAGTTAAGTTTGTAATGCCGGGGTATGCTCTAAGCTTCTATACTACATATGATTAATGACATTTACATGTTTATATATATATATATATATATATATATATATATATATAAAATAGTCTCAATACAACACGTCCACAACATCAGTCCACTTGCTTCCCCATTTTCCTTTCTAAATCTTCCAAAAAACTACTACTCTCCTGAAACGAGATAACATTACTAGAAGAAACCGATAAGCGATGGGCAAAAGCTTACTAAAATGTCAAAGCTAGTCCTAAACTCTCATTATAGACGACTTTACATCATCTGACTGTGGTTGGTGAGGTTTTCATGAAACCTGCCGCCAAAAACGTTGAGATGATAAGGAGATTGATAGAATTAATCTAATTAAGCACCGTGACAACTAACTAAAAAGTCACCTCAATTGATCAAATAACTAAGAAGATACAGCTGCAACAAATTTATTGTTGATATCGCAAGAGAAAGTGCAACCACAAAGCAAATGGATAATCTTTGCCTCGAGCTATACTATTATCAAAGAATCGAACATATCGCTTTCATTTCTTCAAGTATGATCACCGAACAGCAAAAAAGGGTTTCCGAACAAAGGATAGCCCACAAGGGTTGAGGTGAGTTAGACAATCGGTTTCAAGGGAGGGCTTCAATTCTTTGGGCCCTAATAATTCAATCTGCTAAATGATGGGCCTCACAATAATAGTAGACAAGTTGGATTTTACAAGAGAAGGGCCTGGTGAGATTTGCATTCTGCAATAAAGGGCTTGCAAATCCCACCCTAGTTGATTAGTGTCCTAGAGAAAAGCCTAACAAAGATGGAGCACCTACAACATGCAAGTATAGCTTTAACAACACTGAAGCCCAACTAATTTCACAATTGAAGAAATGTGTAGTCTAGTGGGTTAGTTAATGAATTTGATTATTTTGTCTTAGACAAGAGTAGTATCGAGCCTTATAGAAGCATAATAATGTACAAATGTTCCAATTTACAATGGATTGATGTATGATTTAGCCTCAAGTAGTAACACAATCTTAGAAGAATCATAACAACTATGATGGATAACACATGTAGAGTCTTCTTTAAAATGCACATGACCCCTTTTGGCAAATAACAGGTTATTCTCCAAATACATATACTTTTGCTTATGGTTCACAAAAAATCATGGTGGAAGGCTAAGCAATCTCACCATGAGACCATCCAAGAGGAAAGATCTCGCTTACACCGCCATTCACCGGTGGTACAGTTCCGTAAGCGACAAGTTATTGTTTGACAAAAGCTTAATCCTACTGGTGGATTGGTCTGATCCAGGTCCTTCCATTGGGATGCCTAGTCCCCTCACTTTGCTCTGGACAAAGAAAGCTGGATGTCGGGGTGATGGTGGGGTAATGGAATTGCTACTGAGCATGAGAACTACGGTTGCCATGGTGGGTCTAATAGCCGGATCTTCCTGAATGCATAGTAAGCAAATATGTAGGCATCGAAGCACTTGATCTCTTGAATTTGAATCCATAATAGCTGGGTCCAGCACTTTCAAGGGCGTGCCGTCTCTCCACTGATTCCATGCCTGCATGAATAATTACAAAAAATCTTCACAAAATTGTTGCATTAATTCAATGACTCACAAGCAAGACGTCTGATTCTTGCAAAAAACCATATATGACTAAGGAATAGAACCATAAGTGTTTCTGTTGGCTAAATGACTAAGTTTTTATAAAGGAATTTCAATTTTAGTTGACCAAAATTACAAAAAGTGTGTTGCCGGGGTAGCATAGCAAAACTTACATATCGAGCAAGATATTCACCCCCATCAAATTGGTCATAGAAGCCATTCTTCTTGCCACAAATGATCTCTAGAAGCAGTATACCGAAACTATAAACATCGGATTTCACTGAGAACCGTCCATGCATGGCATATTCAGGAGACATGTAACCACTACAAAACCAAACATTAGCCAAATGTACATTGAAAATTTAGATGTAGATCAATGATCATCCTTAAATAGATAAAATGAGCAAGTCTAGTTTCCAATTACAAAATTATCTATTCAAAATCTAAGACTTACAAAGTCCCCACGATTTTATTTGTGCTAGCCTGTGTTTGATCAACTCCAAAAATCCTTGCCATGCCAAAATCTGAAATCTTTGGGTTCATTTCACTATCTAACAAGATATTGCCACATTTTAGATCACGATGGATGATCCGGAGACGAGATTCTTCATGTAGATAGAGCATTCCTCGAGCAATCCCATATACTATTTTATAACGTAATGGCCAATTCAATTGATCACTTTTTTGAGGATCTGCATTGTTGCACCAAAACTCATTATGTGCTAGCATGTGGCACCATTCAAAAACTCAAGGCGGATATATTTTCTCTTATCGATCAAAGGTAGCTTAACAAAAGACTATAAATAGTTGAAAGGATAGAATATCTCTTAATTTCAAGTTTTCCACAGCTAGTGAAGGTTGGAACATTTTATTTCAAGCAAAGTACATAAGATAGTTAAAATACAACATACCAAATAAGAAGTAATCAAGGCTTTTATTTGGCACAAACTCGTAGGCGAGTAGCTTTTCGTCTCCCTCCAAGCAAAATCCAAGTAGTCGTACAAGGTTTTTATGTTGAAGCTTTGCAACTAATAGAACTTCATTTTTGAATTCATCATCACCTTGTCTTGAACTTTGAGATAGCCTCTTCACCGCGATTTGTTGTCCATTAGGAAGTTTACCCTATATTGTTTTGAATTTATCATTTAATTCCTTATCACAACTTCTCAAAAAACTAACAATTAAAATCTTTACATGTTTCCTTTTCTCTTCGGCACCATTATGTTTAATTCATATGTAAAGCATTCTTGATTGTTTACCACTAATATGTAATACGTACCTGGAAAACTTCACCAAATCCACCTTCACCCAACTTGTTTTTAGGAGAGAAATCATTTGTCGCAGATTGTATTGTAACCAAGTCAAATTGCAAGGACTCCACGGTGGTAAGTTCATTTTCATCTACATTACCAAAAAATGCAGTGCTTGGGAACATGATCACAATTAACAGTATTGGATTAGACTAGCATTGATGTCCCATTACCCCAGTGAAATCTTTCCCCTCTTGGTTAGTCATGTAGAAAAAAAATTAAATTATCATCAATACTGAAGGTAATGCTAGGTTTGTTAAGTGCAGTGTAGATGCTACCTATGCTTTGAGGGAATTGCTAAATGCTAGAAATTTTTGAGGGCTCGTTATGCGGTTGGTCATGTGGAATCTATATCCCTCTAGCATGACTCACGGCATCCTAATGGGATCTTGCTAGATGTATTTCCAAAGAGACTAGTTTATGATTCTGCTCTTCTTTAAATTGCAAAAGCAGCTTATATTATTTGTGCTCTGAATGGAGAAGGCCCACTTCGAGGTACGAAGACTTGATATCAATCTAGGCAGCTGTTTGTGTAATTTGTCCAAAGTCTTCTTTACAAGACTAAGGTACCTACACTACTGCTTCTTGTGACATTCTTACCTCTTCTTCAGCTTGGGAGATTGTGAGGAAAAGAGGCACAAGAGTTGAATGGTATCAGCTAATTTGATTTTCATCTAATTTGTTGAGGTTAAGATTCATATTTTGGTTGGCGATACAAGATGAGCTACCTATATTTCAAGGAATTGACATATAGTCTTCTAATCAAGGCCAATCTCTCTGTTTTTTGTGCCATGAAAGCACTGAGATAAGATCCCATTTGTTCTTTGGATGCAGCCTTTCTAACCAAGTCTATCAGAGTGCCCTTCAGCTTTGTTTTCCTAATGCAGCGGGCTATGAAAGGGAGGGATTTTCATTAGTATTTGGTGAAATTTTTGTGGAATTGCTGCATGTATTTCATCTAGAAGGCCAGGAATGAGCTGTTACATGCCCAGAGTATTCATCTTATTGGTGGCATTATGATTGCTTTTTAAGTCGAGTATAGTTTTGAAGGTTGAAAGAGCATGAAGAATCAGATTTTTGTCCTTGATCTTTTCTATTATATATGCTACATATATATCAAACATACTCTTAATTTGTATGATTAGTATATCTGATTCCTTAAGAAAAATAAAGAAATTTAATAATTTTCTCATTTATATGACATAGATAGTTTGCAGAAAAAATAAAGGCAAATAGTTGATTTACCGCCTTTTACTTTGAAAACTTCATGCATCCTCTTTCCCTTTCTCCGAAGCATCCAACAAGTGAGAAAGAGAATTATTATAAAACCTCCAACAGAAATGGTAGTGGTGATGGTAATCACGGTAGATTTGTTGCTTTTTCCTGCACACGTACCATTACATATATGAGACCATCGCCAAACTAATTTTAAAACATTTTAGACGAAAACATGTTTAATATTTATACATTCTAACACTTCATTTCACTAGGTCGGAATTAGACCTAAGACCAGCGCATGAAGATTGGCAATTTACCAAGCAAAAAGGTGCCTTAAAATACGGGCCAAAAGACAAAGATAATGAGTACGCGTAAAGAGCAAATATTTAGAAGAAATTAAGCTTTAATCCATAACTGTCCATCTCTCATAATTCCATTATTTTCCTTATTTCCTTGTGGGGATAAATCAATCCTAACAATGCACTCGCCTTCATAATCCTTTGCATAAAAAACTGAGGTAAGAAGGCCTTATATTCAAAATAAGAATTTAACTGGATACTAAAAGTCGATCTCGATAAGGTAAGGCCTAAGTACAGCAAGGGGACTAAATAGTTGCATTTGCTAAGTTCTTGTTTTGCACATAACCTTTTCATGATATCAGATAATGTAATCATAAATCTTTACATAAAATTTCAATATAATTTTTCTAATCAATTATTGCCAGAGATCACTAATACGGTAGTTCGTGTAATACATAGTTTAGAGTAAAGTTATTCACATTAGTATGCCATATAAAATGGCTCAACATGACTGATCATCATGTTAGTAATTGATCGGAAATATTATATTGGTAAAATTGACATATTTAGATCTGATTTGAAATCTAGTATTAATTCGGTAATTATCCTTCCCATCTGAGTGCACCATTTGTTTGTAGGAGATTAACCATTAATTGATTAAGAGCGACATTTAACCAATTGTTATTTAAAGTCTAATCTCGTGAGTGGATGTAGAACTGCTCAAAAAGGTAAATGAACTTCCGTAAAATTCAGAAAACAGAAAAAGGAAAAAAGGACACGAAAAATTTACATCACCAATCAAATCGAGAGGACAGAGAGAGAGAACGAGACTCAGGAAAGCCCCTAGAATCCATCCCAAAACTTGATATGTTTGAACCATTGACAGCGCTTCACATTTTATTTTTGTTAAAAAAAGTTGAATCTGAGAATTTGAACTATTGAGTAGAATAACCAGTCTACCAAAAAATTAAATAGATCAGATATTTATTGTATAGAGGAAGAAAAATAATAAAATCAAACACTTACTTTTAGGTCTGGTCTCGGGAGCTGGAGGAAGCGGAAGCCGGGATGGCGGAGGCACCGGGGCCGCCATGGCCGAGGCATTATAAAACGGGAACAGCTCGAACCTGACGCCGCAGACCAGAGTGAAACTCCTCCCACCTTGCTTATCCTGGGGGAGGTTCGAGATCATATCCCGAAGGCACCGGTTGCAGTCGAACGGCGTCAAGTCCTGCGTGCACTGCGCGAGGGTGTACAGCTTCTGCAGGCTCGTCAAATTCGCCTCCTCGACCGCGAATTTCTTCCCCGACCCGCCGTCGCGAGCCCTTGTGTTGATTTTATCCAGGGTCTGTCCCAGGACTTGTACGAACCGGGTCGGATCAGTGACGTTCGTAGTGTTGGGCATCGTGTAAGTAGGCTTCGTTTCGAAGGACGAGAAGAAAGACCTGTTGTCGTACCTCAACATGCACTCGTCGTACCAGATCGTGGCGACTCGCTGGAGGCCGCATCTTCGGAGGACATCACGCTTTCCAGTGGCCACACAGTCGCTGCACGTGGAGATGCTGACATCGCCGCGGCAGAGAAAGAGCCCATGAGCTTGGTCGGGACGGTCCTGGCCAGCGGTGGCGGTGGCAAAGCCGTTGGTGCTGGTCGTGGCGTTGGAGGAGAGGGAAGAGAGGACGGTGTTGAGGTTGGACTCGTAGGTGGAGTTGGGAGTGAAGAAACTAATGCGTGCGCAAAAATGCTTTAGATAAGTGGGGGCAGCTTCAGAACTGAAATTCTGGACGAAGACGAAGAAGAAGAAAGAGGAGAAGGAGAGGGAGAGGAAGATGGTGAAGCAAGAACTCATGGTTTGCCAGGCTGATGAATTGATTGGGCTTGCGCACGAGTACGGGCAGAAGATTGTAGGAAGAACAGAGCATGCGGAGAATCAATTTTGATGAACATCAATTCTTAGGATAAGTAATAGCAGCATGAACAGTACCAGGTCCAGAAAACCGTTATTTTCATGCGTTAGAATTCAGGGCAACAAAATAGAGAGTAAAGGCAATGAAATAAAGAGTAAAAGCAAGAAAGAAAAATCAAGACACGGGATTTATTTTGATTCATTTTTAAAGTAGCGCTAAATCTAGTAAAAGATTTCACTATAGTTAATATCCGCACATCTCTATTACGACTGTCAATTATAAGAGAAATATTATATATACTTAGTACTTATTTACAGACTTAAACCCAAGCAATCAATAAAATATGAGCCACAAATTCTGAAAAGTCTTTGGCGTGGGCACCCTACTACCCCTGCCAAGGTGGCCCCCTAGATCCCTGTCCGTGCACGATAGAGCAAGACCCCCATATCTTCTTATCAATGAGAAGTATCAACCACACCACACCATCATGCTCTTAAATTAATATAAGGGGCACCATTGCAAATCACAAATTTTCCTCTCTTTATCCCTTTTCCAGTCCATTTCTTCCACGTTTTCAAAGCCCACTAGAGATTAAAAAAGGGAAGCAAAAGCCCGGCCTTACTTCCATCAGCTTTCTTTTATGCAAGTCCAGCGAGAGGGACAAGGGAGACGCGGTGACCAAGCCTGAAGAAGAAAGCGTCGATGAACAGCCTCTGTGAGGGTGCCCATGAACGAAATCGCGAGTGACGAGAGCTAATCCAGGCATCTTCTAGAATTGATGACTTGGCGTGAGGGATAAGGACGCCCAGCAGCAAGATTCCGATGGGGAAGAGCATGCTGGACGTTCATTGAGAGGGGCGAGGAAGGCATGACAACGGCAGGCTAATTTTCACGAGGGACGAGAGAACCAGAAAGAGTAGGAAGGAGAGCAATCTTTGGCCACTGAGGAAGAGGAAGAGCGGCAGAAAGTTTCACTGAAGAAGAAAAGAGAAGAAGAACCAGAGAAGGGTGGAGGAAGAGAAGACGCTCCATGCTCGTGCTCACTGGTTTTGGAGGAGAAGAGAAGCTTGAAGGGAGCGAAGGAGGGAGAGAGAAAAACAGTGGGAGAGAACTGGTAAGAGATTCATCAACAACATGGCCCAAACTTCTAATATCATAAAAGGCAGTATACCATGTTGCAATTGGATCCTCGCACTATGCAATATCGGTAAGGTGAATAGGTCTGTTTCAACAAAGCTTTATAAAATAGATGGACCACAGCCCACTCATTTTCTCTTTTCTCGTGAAATAGTGTCTAATCCCATAAGTCATATAAGATGCGAGCTAAAGCCAGAATGGGTAGCACAAGCAAAATATTACTTGCGCTCGGTGATAAGTAAGGAGAATCTCTTTCGTGCTTTTAACTCACGTATCGCTCTAACTAATTTTTAAAAACACAGAATTTTCCTTGTGACACTATCATGTACTCACAATAATCTCGTCCTACACAGATTTCATTCAATAATTTTCCACATCGAATGACAAAAGTCGCATCCTATGTTTCCTTGCAATAATTTGTGACATGTAACGACATTCTTGTTTTGTCCATGCGAGGCCTTGGTGGTACTCGGATCTATACGCAACGATAACAGCCATTTGCTACTAACAAACTTTCTTACAACTTAAGCAATCTTCACTTTATTGAAGGGAAATTAAGAAGCTACTCAAACTATTACAAGTTTTCGATAATAAATTTATTGTGATCTTTTAGAATTATAAAAAAATTCATAGTTAAGCCATGTCACGGAAAGACGAATAGCTAACCGAGCTTCCCATTCATCTTTATTTTATGCGGAAACAACACAGCTTTTGCTCCTCCTGTTTTATTTAGGCCACTCGAAGTTAGCAATCCACATTTGAATTTCATGCCTTCAATCAAATGACCATCTAGGCATATTTGGGCCAAGATTATGTCATATAAGTAATTGTTTGGGCTTAGAGTCTGGTTTTTAGCCAAAAGGTGAAAAAAGAAACTAATTTATATAATGTTCTATTAGGGGGAAAAAACCAAAAAAATTATAAACCTATTGCATTTGTGTTAATTCAGTCATAAACCTTTTATTGGATCAATTTAATCATAAACATTTTCACATTAGTATAAATTAAGTCCATCTGACCAATTTTAGTTGGTTAGGTCTGACGTGGATGTCGATCGATGATCGAACGCTGACATGGCAATTTTAAAATGTTTTTATTTATTTTTTTCAATTTTTTATTAATTTTTTTCTTTTCTTTTTCCTTTTCTTTTCCTTCTTCTTCTTCCTCCTTAGACTTTCCTCATAGTGGAGTTGAGGGCCGTGAAGCCTTTACCAGCCATCAGCGAGGATCACAACCCTTGACTAGCCTCGTCCAACACCGTGGGTAGGGTGGCTTCGCCCAGATCTCACTTTTGGCCTTAGGCGAGGCTAGGTAAGGGCCACAACCCTCACCGGCCGCTGTGAGGAAAGTCCAAGGAGGAAAAAGAAGGAAAAAAAAAGGAAAAAAAAATCGAAAAAAAATAAAATAAAAAAATCATTGAAAATTTGTCATATTAGCATTCGGCTACCGGTTGGCGTCTACATCAGCACTGCCTAGCCAAAATTGGCCAGATTAATTGAATTGATGACAATATCAAAAGGTTTAGGATTAAGTTGGTCCAATTGAAAGGTTTATGACTGAATTAGTACAAATGTAATAGGTTTATGACTTTTTTTGCACTTTTCCCTTCTATTAGGCTCCGTTTGTCTTATGAAATGTGAATGATTCAAAAAATATTTTATTGAAAATGATTGCCGATATTGTTTGAAATAAATGATAAATGTTTTCATTGCCAAAATATTTTCGTAGATTGTGAAAGCATTTTTTGTTCATCCATTTTTGTAATCAATACAAGCGATCATTTTTAGGAAAATATTTTCTATTATTTTCCACAAAACAAATGGAGCCTTAGTAATAATGTATTTTTGTTTATTTGAAAAAAAAAATTGATAATGTGAATAGCGGAGCAGTCGTAACAGTAACGCCATTCATGTAGGTTGTAGAAATTTTGCTACCTTAGTATAGTTAAAGCTAGTGCGTTGATTAATCAGTGCTTCCATTCAAAGCTTATAATATTTCTCCTTCCGAGATCTCCTATCTTGTCGGAAAACCTCTGCCAACTCTGAGTTAGGCTTTGTTAGTTGCTAACGCCAAGTCAATTCCTATACCGCTACCTATGCCATGCTTGGTCCCTTGGCATATTGAAGGTTCTGTAGCACATCGTCATGGGCGCTGGGCTAAGCGGCAATTGAGCAACTCAAGGGACTGCTGGCTTAACGATGAAAGCACAAAGTTGAGAAATGTAAGTCATACATAGGATCTCCAGTAAACAGACGTTGCTCATTGTTCACTAATGGTATCCACGGAAGGCCAATTATATCAAGGCCTGCAAAGCTATCACATAAAAAATTATTTGTATCATCGGGGGTATGATTCCGTAATTGTCACCCCATCGACCGATTGCCGTGTTGATCTACTAATTGATTGATCTGTGCTTTGAGGGAAGAAGGCCGGACGTTGAGGTTGCGGCATAGTGATGGGCTGGCTGCTGAGCATGTGAAGCACTGTCGCCATGGTGGGTCTATCAACCATATCTTCCTGAACACAAAGTAAGCTGATGTGCAGGCACCTCAGTACTTCATCTCTTGAATGCAAGTCTAGGATGGCCGGATCCAGAATTTCCAATGGTGTCCCGTCTCTCCAGTTTCTCCACGCCTGTTTACAATCCATTGGAAAGAAAACACCATTGGTAAATTGTAGCATTAATTCAATGGAGCATATAATTAGTATTACACGAGTTATGTTAACCATATTCGCAATGCTGAAGTCATGTTAGTTTGGAGGGGGCAAAGTGTACATGTACTTCCTGTACCAAAGTTCGGCTTGACTCAGTCGAAATATCAAAGAGTGTAGTATGACATTTGCATCGATAATCTAGTTAGTGACAATAGTATAGGCAACTTACATAGCTAGCCAGATCTTTGCCTCCATCTGATTGGCAAAAATGATCATTCTTCTTTCCAGCGATAATCTCTAGAAGTAGGACGCCGAAACTATAGACATCAGATTTAACAGAGAATTTCCCACTCCTTACATACTCCGGAGGCATATAACCCTTACAAATGAAAAGCCACATTTGATTGCAACACCTATGTGCCTAAAATAGAGGATACAACAATTTAATCTAAGTGTGCTCTAACAAGAGCACATCTCTTGACACGACCAAATGATCAGCCAATGTAATGAGAATTTGAAACTTACAGAGTCCCTGAGATTTTATTAGTGCTTGCATGAGTTTGATCAACTCCAAAGATCCTAGCCATGCCAAAATCTGAAATCTTCGGGTTCCAATCATTGTCTAACAAGATATTGCTTGCTTTCAGGTCACGATGAATAATCCGAAGTCGGGAATCTTCATGTAGATAGTGCATTCCTCGAGCTATTCCACATGCTATCCTATAACGCTTTAACCAATCCAATTGCATATTTTTCTCAGTATCTGCACAGTTAGATTCGTGTTGTAATTCAGTAATTGATCTAGCTTGCTAAGACTGGATACCTATTTTCAACTACAATTCCATCGTATAATGAGTAAGAGGATGGCATATTAGAGAAGACAGTTGCATACTCAACTTAAACTTACCGTACAAAAAGTAATCTAGACTTTTGTGAGGCACAAATTCAAAAACAAGTAGCTTTTCTTCTCCCTCCAAACAGTATCCGAGTAGCCGCACGAGGTTTCGATGTTGAAGCTTTGCTACCAACGTAATTTCATTCTTAAATTCTTCAGCACCTTGTCTTGAGCTCCGAGATAACCTCTTCACTGCTATATCTTGCCCATTAGGAAGCCTCCCCTAAAATGATTGTTTCAGTTGTTTCTAAATCTTTTCTTTTGACGATAGTCTTTTAACTAAACATGAGCAGTTCCTGATATATCAAAACTAATAATACCTGAAAAACTTCACCGAATCCACCTTCACCCAACTTGTTTTGACCAGAGAAATTATTTGTAGCAGCTTGTATTGTAGCTAAATCATATTGTGAGGGTTCCTCGTTTGTAATTTTATTCATGCCTACATGACGAAACAACACAAGACTGGTCATTTCAATGAAGACACATAACTTTTCCAAGCCGCGGACACAATGTTTTCAACAAGAACTTAGTCAACTACCGGCTTCTTCTTGGACGAGGTCATGGGTCGGGGTCCCTTTCCTCCGAACGAAACAAGAAGCAAGAGAGAGAAACACTACAAGTACGCCAACGGGAACTGCAATGGCAGTGATTATCAATGTGGATTTATTGCTTCTGCCTGCATATGGAGGATCATACTTTCAGTTGTGGTGATAGCTTTCGTATATTTTGCAGATATTTTCCAAGGGAGAGAAGTGTTTCTCTGGTTCTGAATAAAGATACGCCAATTTATATCCTTCTAAGTCCAATACGAATGCATCAAATGGATGGTAATCAAAGACAATTTGATTTACGAGTTTTATTGTAACTAGACTCGTAAATGGTTTGATCTGACAGAATAAAATCAAGCAGTGCATACTTACAGAAAAAGCTTACAACATTTATTTAGTAAATGATATAATATAAGTATCTAAATAAGTAGATCACATGTAAGTATCAAATATGAGGCCAAAAAATTACTTTGTAAATCACTTTACTAGTGATTTTTAATTTCCCTTCCGTTCTATTTAAAATGAGTTCAAAAACCACTTTAAAAAAGGGCTCTTGCAAGTCAAAGTGGAATCCCCGTGCCAGTCCCTCGTGGTCCACTCATGCCCGTGTTTACCAGGAGTCGTATGCATCCACTCAATTCCTCACTTGACTTTAAGGTGGCATTTTCTTTGGAAAAATTTAATATGTAGTCCGTCAACATCTTCTCACTTGACTTTGAGGTGGCATTTTCTTTGGAAAAATATTAATATATAGTCCGTCAACACCATAAAAAGATTTACACATTGAATGGATATGATTACATTCATCGAGATTGTATTATCGTGGAAACTCAGCTGCAGTACACATTCCAATGGTCAAACACCAATTGTATAAGAAATTTGGCTTATTCCCAAGCGAAAAACAGCTATTTAATTTATAATATTGCTGTTCGACGAAAAAAAGAAAATTATAATATTGCGGGACAGAGTGGGAAATAATAATAAAAAAGCCAGAGAAAACAAAACCAGGTACCTTCGGGTGCAGTCACCTGAGCAGGAGGAGAAAGAAGCCGGACCGGTGGTGGCGCTGCCACCGTCACCACAGTCACCAAGTCGGGGTCGTAAAAGGAGTAGACCTCAAACCTCACGTTGCAGCTCGGAGTAAATACCTTTCCTCCTGGCGTTTCCGGAGGGAGACGAGCTATCGCCGATCGGAGGCATGTGCCGCAGTCCGATGCGGTCAAATCGGGCGTGCACTCCGCGAGAGTGTACAGCCGTTGCGAGCCCACGAGCTCAGCCTCTGCGGCGGCCACTTTCTTCCCCGATCCACTGCTCGGGGCCCTCCGCAGTACATCGTCCATGGTTTCATTCAGGAGTTGAAAGAACCCTGATGGGTCCTCTGTGACGTTCAAACCGTTCACCTGCTTCGCCGCAGGGAGTTGTTGCATGACCGAGTAAATGGGCTGATCCGAGTACCTTAGCATGCATATGTCGTACCAAATGATGGAGATTCTTTTGCCGGGGCATCGCCAGCCAATATCTTGGGCTGCGGTGGCTACGCAGTTGCTGCATGTCGAGGCGTCGATGTCACCACGGCAGAGGAAGATCCCGTAGGTCTGGTCTGGCGGGTATCTGCCAGCAGTGGCGTTGCTGAACCCGCCACTGCTGCTGATGTTGTTGCTGGCGGACTCGGCCATGGAGGAAAGTGATGAGAGGAGAATGTCGAGGTTTGTTTGGTAGGTGGAATTAGGAAGAAAGGGTTTGGTGTCGGGGGGGCAATAGTTGTCGATAAAAACAGGTGCCGCTTCGCTGATGTGTGAGATGCTGATGAGCAAATTGATGGAGAAGAGGAGAGGGAGGGACATGGTGAAGGTAGAGCTCATGTTGTGATGGATATGTTACATTTGGCTTTCGCGGGTTCTTCTTGAGTCATTTATAAGCATTGTATAAAAGCCCACTTTTGGTTCACATATTTGTATTTTTTTTCTCTTTCCAAGACCTTTTGATTTGACTAATCGAATTCTTGATCTTAGATTTTTTCTATTCAAGCACCTCCCCTAAGTGCCACTCATCAAGGACAATCTTCTTGGCCGTATTTCTCCGAAAGTTACTGTGGCCAAATATGACGGGTGCTTTCCACCCGTAACTTTCGCTCAACTAATTATGAGCCAGAACAGTTGGGTAGCACATGGGAACATTCTATTCTTTTATTCTTTTACTCCCTGAAATGAAAAAAAAAAAAAATCATTTGGTGACGTCAACTATTTTTCTATTCTCAATATAGAAAAGTAGCTGAGGAATATGTTTTAAATATAAATAAGAAGTAAAAAAAAAAGTAATTTTTTGTTTTCGAAAATAATTTCTACCAATTGCTGCCCTCCGTCATTGTTGTTGCCGTCGGCTAATCACCATTGCCAATTGGCAACGTGGCAAGGGGTGGTTGCAATGGGTGGTGGTGGCAGCAATCAGTAGTCGATGGCCACAAGTGGTCGGTGGCGGTGGCTACGACGGTGAGCGACAGCAGTGACGATGGCGAGCAGTGGCCATCAAACACATTCCTAATTTTTTTTGTAGATTGTACTAAACACGTTTTTATTCTTTTTCTATTCCTAGAATATAAATTTTATATGGTTACCAAATACATTATTTTATTTAGAAATTGTTCCGATAAATAGAAATAGAAAAGAACTATTTAAAAAAAATTATTTCCTAGAATAGAAATGTTACTATTGCACCCTAATGTCCCACGTGGACTTTTATTGGATTGCAAAATAAACGTCTAATCAAGCGAGTACTATCGTGATCTCCTCAAAGCACTCCTGCGGGTAGGAAAGTTAATGGTTAACCAAGTTTAGGTTTAGTTCAAGCTTTTTCAAGCTCTCCAATTAATGACTTATTATTCGAGTTTTTTTAACCTGCAAGTCCTACATTTTCATTTAGATTTATGGTGGATCAACTAGAAATCCAATTAAAATATTAGAATAAATATTTTACTCCTATGCAACCCATAACCAGAAAAATTAGAATTGAAAACTTTATTACACTACTTAATCCATTAATGCCCTTACAGCACTTAAACCTTATTTAAACCTTGAGATTGGATGATTTTTGAAAAGATTTTTTTCTTGCATTAAAAATATTCAAAAAACTGATTTAGGCTTTTTCCTAATTTTTTAAATCGTTGAAGTATTTTTTTTTTATGCATTTTTAAGAGAAAAGTACTTAAATACCAATTTTAGACCGACCAGGTCGAGTCCCTCCCCTGAACCCTAAGCACACCTCTTTCCCCCTATTTTAATCTTCTCTCTCTTCCTCCTTCTTTTGTCCGTCTTCTTCTCTCTCGTCTTATCCCCCGTTCCTCTCTCTACACTAGCAAGAATAGGAGAAGACAAGCATTGACAACACTGAGACCTTCGACACTGAGACCTTCACGCTCGACCAAGTTCAATTCTTATTAGTTGGGTTCACTTTCATGTGAAAAAAGCTTAATGAATAGCAAATCCAAAAGGACCTGAGTCCATATCATAAATCACATGGAGAAATAGAGTTTTTCACTATCTTTTAAGTGGTAACCGCAAATAAGTTATTATGGACATAGTAATAATATAAAAAGAGAAAGCAAAAAATATGGAGTTTCAGGGTCAATTTGATTTACATCAACAGGTTGATTCGTGGTCCGATTAAGTTGAAATTTTGTCAACGTGTTCATGGTACATTGTTCTCAAATTTGGACGGTTTGATTTTTATTTGAAGCTCCCTATACTAGATTTTTCTTGAGTCAATAAAAACTTGTGCTTTTTGTCAAATTTATCCTTGATCTCTTAAAAAATTTATGTGTGTTGCCAATAATGATGTTTTTGAGGTCTTTGCTGCAATATACCTTTAGTATTTACTAGAGAAGAACATTCTTTACCCAATTTTGTTGAGAGTGAAAATTTTTAGGTGGATTCTAATCCCATGGTTTTTTTTTATCTCCTCACACTGGGGAGGTTTTCCATATAAAAAATCGCCTTGTGTTTGCATGCTTGAAATTTATTTTACTCTTCTATATTGGTTTTTATTAGATTTACATAAGAGGAGAGATTATTATGCTGTGTTACTATGATATGTTTGAGTTGTTACTATTCTCTCATTAAAATGGTATCAGAGCTTTGGTTATTGCTTGATTTGGGTGAGGCTCACAATGGCTAGATGAGCCTTTAACAAGTCGCCGAACCTCACCTTGCTGGTCACTGGCCGTCGGCATCGGTGGCCAACAATGACTAATGATTGGTGGGGGAAGAAAAGAGAAGGAGAAAAGAAGAAAAGAAAAAGGAAAAAAAGAAGAAGATTTGGGCTGGATTTTGGAATTGTTCTAGGAAACAAAACAACTTTTTTCTATTTATTAATTCTATTTCAAATCTATTTTCAAGAATAAACAAATGAATTTTTGTTCTCGAAAATAAAAAATTTACTAAATAATTTTCTATTTCAAATTTAGGAAATAAAGGAATAGAATAAGTTATTATTTAACCTATTAACAAACAGGCCCTCAGGTTCCCGTGCGTTGTTCCAAAAAATGAGTTTTTTTTTTTTTTGAACAAACAAAAAATACGAGTTCAAAAGCCCCCTTAAGAGGGCTCTCGTAAGTCAAAGTCAATTGACTTTGAGTGGAATCCACCAATGGAAAATTGCTGCCAGTCCCTCGTGGCCCGCTCAGGCCCGTGTTCACCGGGAAATCTATCCATCCACTCGTTTACGACTCGACTTTAAGATGGCATTTTTTGGGGGAAGATATTATATAGAATCGATATATGCAGGCCGACATCATCGTAATACTAAACGAGTATATGACCAATGACTATGATTGTGTTGATCTAGATAGATTAAGTCTATCTTTCTCTTTTGTCCTACTAATCTAAATTAAATTGGCGATAATATTATAATATATATTATCATGGAAATTCAGCTGCAGTTCACATTTCTATGATCAAATGCCGCTTTTAAAAGAAAATTGACTATTTCCCAAGCAAAAAGCAGCTATTTTAATTTCTAATATCGCCCCAAAGAGAGGGAAATTAAAATAAATAATAAATAATAAAATGACAAAACTAGGTGCCTTTAGGAACCCCCACCGTCGCCAGAGTCCTCAACGCAGCAGCGTCTTAAAAGTGGGGCTCCTTAAACCTCACGTTGTAGCTGGGAATCAACACCCTTCGTCTCGGCGTCCCCTGAGGGAGACGTGCGATTGCCCGCCGGAGGCCTGTGCCGCAGTCCGAACCCGTCAAGTCGAGTGTGCACGCCGTGAGCGTGTAAAGCTGTTTGCATGACCGAGTAAAAGGGCTGATTTGAGTACCTCAGCATGCATGCGTCGTACCAGATGATGGAGGTTCTTTGTCGGCTAATATCTTGAGCTGCGGTGGCTACGCAGTTGCTGCGTGTCGGGGCGTCGATGTCGTCGATTCGCGAACCCACCACTGCTGCTGCTGTTGTCGCCGGCAGAATTGGCGGCAGAGGAGGAAAGTGATGAGAGGAGACTGTCGAGGTTTTTGAGGTAGGTGGAATTAGGAAGGAAGGGTTTGGTTTTGGCGCAATTTTTGACGATAAAAACAGGTGCCGCTTCACTGATGTGAGAGATGCTGATGAGCAATTTGATGGAGAAAAAAGGAGGGAGATGGTGAAGGGAGAGCTCATGTTCTAATGGATGGGCAAAACCGTACACAAAAGTCGAAATAGGTCCTAAGCTCTCACTAGTGACGGCTTGTACACAATCAATTGTCGTTGATGAGGGTTTTGAACCTGTTACCAAAAATGTTAGGGACGGATTAATCGCATGTCCCTAAAGGATAATAATTAGACGCTCGTCCCGTCAATACATCGTGGATGGAGCACCTCAAGGTATCGAAACCCCAACTTTTTTAAAAAGTAAAGATTTGGGTCGTCTAGCGGGTCAGATATCTAACACTCCCATATGATTATTTGGTTCCAGACATAAGTAGTGGGATTCAGTCTTATAGAAGCACAACAATGTCCAAATATGCTTAATTACAATGGATCTACGTACGATTTAGCCTCAAATAGTAACAAACCTTAGACGAATCTTAATAACTATCATTAATAACAGGTGTAGTCTTGTTTTAAGTGCACACAACCCCCTTTCAGCAATGAACAGCTTATTCTCCAAATTTATAGATTTTGCTTTTTGTACATGATAAATCTCAGTGGAAGGCCAAGGATTCTCACAGCAAGACCGTCCATTAAGAAGGATTTTGGTCACACCACCATTCATTGGGGGCACAATTCAGTAACCGACACGCCATTTGTTGACGAAGGCATAGTCCTCCTGGGAGTTGGTTCGATTTAAGTTCTTCCATTTGAATGCTTGGTCCCGACAAGCTACTTCGGAAGAAGGCGGGATGTTGAGGCGATGGCAAGGTAAAGGAATTGCTGTTGAGCATGAGAACTACAGTTGTCATAGTGGGTCTAATAGTCGGATCTTCTTGAATGCATAGTAAGCAAATGTGAAAGCATCGAAGCACTCCATCTCTTGAATATGAATCCACGATAGCCGGGTCCAACACTTCCAAGGGCCTGCCATCTCTCCATTGATTCCACACCTGCAATAATAAGTTGGGAAAATCTTCACATAATCATGGCATTAATTTGGCGATTCATCACGCAAGACATTTGAATTTTGCAAAAAACCATACATGACCAAGGAATCGAATAATAGTTATAAAAGTGTTTCTATAGGCTAAAGGAGTACGTTTTATGAAGAAATTTCAATTTCACTTGCCGAAAATTACAAAAAATGTGGTGTAAATATTTGTTGCGGTAGCATGGTGAAACTTACATAACTAGCAAGATATTCACCCCGTCCAGTTGGTGGTAGTAGATATTCTTCTTGCCGCAGATGATCTCTAGAAGTATTATGCCAAAACTATATACATCGGATTTCATTGAGAACTCTCCATGCATCGCATATTCTGGAGATTTGTAACCACTGCAAATTTGAACATTAGCCATATGTATAATTGCATATTTTGATGCAAATTGATGAGCATTCTTAAATAGATAAAATGAGCAAGTTTGGCATCCAGTTACAAAGTCATCCATTCTAAAACCAAGACTTACAAAGTCCCCACGATTTTGTTTTTGCTTGCTTGAGTTTGGTCAACTCCAAAAATCCTTGCCATGCCAAAATCTGAAACCTTGGGGTTCATTTCACTGTCTAATAAGATATTGCTACATTTAAGGTCACGATGGATGATCCGGAGATGAGAATCTTCGTGTAGATAGAGCATTCCTCTTGCAATCCCAAAAACAAATTTATGACGTAATGGCCAATCCAACTGTCCCCTTTTCTCGGGATCTGTACCTTTGCACCAAAATTCGTTAATGATCTAGCACATAGCACCTATTGGAAAATTCAAGGCAAAGTTTCATCATGCAATACCAATATATATGTATTCTCATTCAAAGGTAGCTTAAACAATGATCAGTTGAAAGAACAAAAATGGCTTAATTTTAAAGTTTCCACAACTAGTGAAAGCTTTGGATATATGATTTCTAGAAAATTATACATTTTGCACATAAGAAGGTTCAACTGTAACATACCAAATAAGAAGTAATCAAGGCTTTTATTTGGCATAAACTCGTAGCCTAGCAACTTTTCGTCTCCCTCCAAGCAAAATCCAAACAGTCGTACAAGGTTTCTGTGTTGAAGCTTTGCAACTAATAGAATTTCATTCTTAAATTCTTCATCACCTTGTCTTGACCTTCGAGATAGCCTCTTCACCGCAATTTGTTGTCCATTAGGAAGTCTACCCTAAAGTGTTTTGTACGTATTGTTAATTCCTTTATAACAACTTAGAAACTAACATAGAAAAGCTTCACATGTTTCTTTTTCTTTGACGTCGTTACTTACAATTCACATGTAAAGCAGTCTTGATTGTTTTTGATAGATATGTCATATGTACCTAGAAAACTTCACCAAATCCACCTTCACCCAACTTATTTTCAGGAGAGAAATAGTTTGTTGCTGCTTGTATTGTAGCCAAGTCAAATCGCAAGGACTCCACAGTGGTAAGCCCCTCGGCACCTACATTACCCAGCAACACAATTTGATTATCACACTACATCAATAGTGGCTCCTTATGGCGTTTACCGGGTTGCCAGTGCTTGGCAACATAATCACAATGAAGGCACCGGATTAGACTGGCATGGTTGTGTCCCCAAAGCAATCTTTCCTCTCTTGATTGGTCATGAAGGGAAAAAAATTCTACAATACTATAGGAAACAAAGTAATGAGATGAATCATATGTCATCATTACTTCTTCATGATGAGGGTAGTGTTAAGTTTGTTAATTGCAATGCGGATGCTACCTATGGTCGGAGGGAATCGTTAAAGATTGGGAGTGTTTTAATGCCTTGTTATGTGGTTGGTAATGGTAAATCTATATCACTTAGGCATGAATGATGGCATCCTAATGGGACCTCGCTAAATGCATATCCGAGGAGAGTAGTCTATGATTCTACTTTTCTTAAAAAAGATAATTTCTCACACTAAATGGAAATGGCCCAATGCGAGCTGAAGACTTGATATTAATCCAGGCAGCTATTTGTGGGGTAATTTTTCCCTAGTCTTCTTTTTGCAGCTTCGAATGACATTCTTTCCTCTGCTTCAACTTGGGAGATTGTCAGGAATTGAGGCACGATAGCTGAATGGGATTGGTTGATTTGGCTTTGACCTTAGGTACTTTGGTTTGGATTCGTATTTTGGTTGGCTATACAAGATAAGCTACCTATTTATCTATCAATTAATAGATAATCTTCTAATCAAGGCCAAACTTTCTGTTTGTTGTATCTTGAAAGCACTGAGATTAGATCCTATAGTTCTTTGGGTGCAATTTCTCTGAGCAAGTTTGGAAGGTGCCCTTTAGCTTTGTTTTCCTCCTAGGGATATTGGTGGTTGGGAATTTGGATTGTTCTGATGCACCAACCTTGAAAGGGAGAGATTTTCATAGGTCCATGGTGAAATTTTTGTGGAATTGATGCCTCTATTTCATCTAAAAGGCCAGGAACGAGCTATTACATTTCCAAACTATTCCTTTTCTTGATGGCATTACACATGCTTGTGGAGTCAAGTATACCTTTGAAAGTTGAAAGAACATGAAGAACCTGATCTTTCCAGTATTGAATATTGTCATTGATCTTTTTGTTACATATGTTACATTTATGTCAAACAGAGTCTTAATTTGAATGATTAATATATCTAATTCCTCATGAAAAATAAAGAATTTTCAGAAGATGCTCAATTTTCATTATACAGATAGTTTATGAGAAAATAAAGGCAAATAGTCAATTTACCATTCTTTCCGTTGATTACTTCATGTCTCTTCTTTCTTTTTCTTCGAAGGACACAACAAGTGAGAAAGAGAAGTACCATAACACCTCCAAGAGTAACAATAATGGCGATGGTTATCGTAGTAGATTTTTTACTTTTTCCTGCGCGAGTATCATTACGTGCAAGAGATAATTAACAAACTAATCTGAAAAGCTTTTTAGATGAAAGTGAATGCGAAAAATAAAAGAGAAGAAATCAAAGACAAATTCTTATGTGGAACACCATTTCAAAATTAGGAAATGGAGATTACAAGTACTATATATGTAATTTCTGCTTTATTAGTATCGGTATCTGTAACAAGTTACAAAGAGAAATTGTCCGACAAATTACTTTGTAAATCAATTTATAAGGGAGATTTGGTTTCCCGGGCATTGTTCGGAAAAGCCACCTTGAAAGGGCTCTTGTTAGTCGGTCAGTTGACTTTGAGTGGAATCCATCAATGGCAAATTGCTGTCAGTCCCTTGTGGTCCACTCGTGCCCGTATTTACCGGGAAATGTATGCATCCACTCGCTCACGACTTGACTTTAAGATGGCGTTTTTTTGGTAAAAAAATTATAAGGAATTCATATAATGTTCGTCGTAACATTTAAATGTGTGGATATTATGATAAGATTTATATGATCAATGATTATGATTGTGTTCGTTTAGGTAGATTAAGTCTATCTTTTACTTTGGTTCTATTAAATGAAATTAAATTTACGACAATATCATAATATGATGATGGAAATTCAGCTGCGATCAAACACCTCTTGTAAAAGAAAATTGACTATTTCCCAAGCAAAAAACAGTAATTTTAATCTCCGAAATTGCTGCAAAGAGAGAGAAACTAAAAAGAAAAAAATGTAGAACGAAACTAGGTACCTTTAGGTCCGGTTGCCGGAGCAGGAGCAGAAGGAAGCTGGACCGGTGGTGGCCCTCCCACCGCCACCACAGTCCCCAACGCGGTGGCATTGTAAAAGCGGTCCTCCCTAAACCTGACGTTGCAGCTGGGAGTCAACACTCTTCCTCCTGGCGTCGCCTGAGGGAGATGTGCGATTACCCAACGGAGGCATTTGCGGCAGTCCGATGGCGTCAAGTCGGGTGTGCACTCAGCGAGCATGTAAAGCTGTGGCGAGTCTGTGAGCTCCGCCTCTGCAGCGGCCACTTTCTTCCCCGATCTGCTGCTCGGGGCCTTCCGTGCTACATCCTCCGAGGCCTCTTTCAGGAGTTGAATGAACCGAAATGGGTCGTCTGTGATGCTCGAGCTGTTCGCATGTGTCGACGCAGGGGCTGTTTGCATGACCGAGTAAATGGGATGATTCGAGTACCTCAGCATGCATACGTCATACCAGATGATGGAGGTTCTTTTGCCGGGGCATTGCCGGCCAATCTTTTGGGCTGCGGTGCCTATACAGTTGCTGCATGTCAGGGTGTTGGAAGATACGCAGAAGATAGGAAAGTTTAGCAAATCATGTCAAATTGTAAATTGATATGTAATATTGTCTATCTTAGGCCTTGAAAGATAGGGATAATTATTTTCCTTTATTATTTCTTTTTTTGTAGTTAAATACAATGTATTCTGCTCAGATTACAACATAGAGAAATACAGAGAAATCCCTACACTTCTTCATCTCGATTTACCTTTCCCTTCATATTTTGACATGGTATCAGAGTTCCAAATACTCTAACATTTCTTCCACTCCATATCTGTTGATTGCCTAGAGGAACCCTATCCTGCAAAAGGATTGCCGAGAGGAATCAAATTCTTTTGAAGGGAATTTTTTTTTTCAAAATGAACCCACCAGAAAACCAACCAGAGAACCTCACCTCCAATCCAGATGAACCAATGTCGACGACTCCTCAGACTTCCAGTGCTATTTCTGTGACCGAACAACAACTCGGCCAGATCCAAAATCCACATGCGTATTGGCAGAATGCTCCGACTCAGTTTAATCTAGGTCAGCCATTTTCGGCGTATCCCTACCAATGGATGCCATATCCATGGATCCCGGGGATGAATCCAGTCACATAATCGCCGGGTAATATGTCGAGCGACGGAGGTCTACCAGCCAATATTGGGGCAGACGTGACCATCGGCCCAAAGCAGACGGGCGGATCGGGATCAGGATCAAATTTTTCTGGAACAGGATCTCAGGGACAATCTGGTGCGGGACTTCAGGGACAATCCCAGGGAATACCACTTGGTTTTCTTAATTTTCCTTTCGCGGCTACCATGGGACAACCAGAGCTCAGCGATGCGCTCTATGTTTCCACTTCTAACGGACCGGAGTTGCGGCTCATCAGCCACCCTCTCACGGGTCAAGAGAATTACTCAACCTGGGCATGAGAATTTCGACGAGCCCTAATCACCAAAGACAAAGAGGGTTTCGTTGACGGGACTGTTCCGATCCCGACCAACGAAAAAATGGGAAAACAGTGGAGAAAATGCAACCAATTAGTCAGAACATGGATCGGCAACTGCATCAACCCAGAAATCGCGGCTGGGTTACCACCAACAGAAGATTCAAAAATATTTTGGGACAGCATCCAAGAAATGTACAGCAAATTGGATCGGGCAAAAAAAATTTCGCTCCATCAAGCGCTCAGCGAACTGAAGCAAGGAAACACATCGGTGACGACGTGCTTCAACAGGCTTTCAGCACTCTGGAACGAGTTGGAAGCCGCTGAAGAAAAACTGGAAGGGTCCGAATCAACCCTCTAGCAGTACAAGGCTATGAAAGACAGGGAGAAAGCGACTCAGTTCTTACTTATTTTGAACGATTCGTATCTCACCTTCCGATCACAGATCCTAGCGATGGAACCAGCGCCAACCCTCGGCTAAATCTTCCAGCTTGCGGTGCAAGAGGAGAATCAAAGGCTTGCCTCGTCGGACAGCAAGATCTCTGAAACCCTAACGCTGGCGGCAAGAGTGGAAAAGTAGAAGGAGAAAACCCTAGATCGAAAAGGAGGAGAGAACAGGGAGCAGCTAGGGTTCGTGGAGAACCGAGGGCTGCTAGGGTTCACGGATAGCAAACCCTATAAATGGGGCAGCTCGGACGGCTCAGATCAGATGCCGCGATCCGACGGCTCCAGAGGCATGCGAGCTTTGGCTGATCTGGACGGTGGAGATGCGTCCATTTTAAGAGGATCCAACGGTCCTCAAAATCCAAAAGGATATGGGCCAAATTTTCGAAATAAAGGCAAATTATTTTGCGATTTTTGCAAGCGGCCCCACCATACAATCGATACCTGCTGGAAATTACATGGCAGGCTTAGAGAAAAGGAAAAATGAGGAAAAGAAATATCTGCAGCAGCCTATCAAATTTCAGGATCAATGAATTCTGCTAATCAGCCTATTACACATGAGGAATATCAGCAACTTATGTAGGCTTTGTAGAAATTGGATGTCCAGAAAAAGGGAAGCAGCTTTACAGGTATTTCATATTGCCTGGCAAGTACTATTTCAAGAAATACCTGAATTATAGACTCAAGAGCCAGTGATCATATAGCATGTGATAGAAGATTATTTTCTGCTGTTAATGAAGAGTTAGAAAATCCTATCACTGTGCAATTACCCAATGGAAGTGTTGCCTATGTCACTACAACAGGAACAGTGGAACTTAATTCCCATATTGTCCTTACCAATGTCCTCTATATCCCGGACTTCCAATTTAATCTGGTTTCAGTGTCTAGAGCCTGTAAGGACAACTCTTGTCGAGTACTTTTCAACACTGATACATGTCTGTTTCAGGCCCTTTCGACTGGGACACTGATGGGCTAGGGTAGTCTCTCTGAATGATTGTTTTTCTGGAAAAGCTTGCCTACAAATTTTAACTTTCCTTGTAATAAGAAATCATTGTGTAACTCAATTTCCAATGATAGAAATTTCCTTTTGCACTCCAGATTGGGTCATAGTTCTCAATTTCCTTACCCTCATTGTCGAATTTGTCCACTTGCAAAGCAATCGCATAATCCTTTCCCTTTAAGTCAAAGTCGTTCGAGAAATATCCTTTCCTTACTGCATATTGATGTCTGGGGACCCTACCATACAGTAAATCATGATGGGTCTCGTTTTTTCCTTACCATTGTGGATGATCATTCCAGAGCCACCTGGATTTTTCTCATGCAGTCTAAAAGTCAAGTTGTGTCCCACTTGAAAACCTTTCTTTCCTTATCCAAAACCCAGTTTGGAAAACCTGTGCAAAAAATAAGGACGGACAATGGGAAGGAATTCTTTAATCATGAATGTGCGGATCTCCTTTCATCTCAAGGAATTTTACATGAGAGCTCCTGTATTTATACACCACAACAAAATGGAGTGGTGGAAATGAAGCATCGTCATCTCTTAAAGGTTGCCAGAGGCTTGAAGTTTCAAGCTTCTATTCCATATACATTTTGGGGGGATTGCATATTGACTGCTGCTTATTTAATAAATCGAATGCCGACCAAAGTTCTGGATGGACAATCTCCTTTCCATATACTTTTTGGAAAGAAGCTTGACTTGAACCACTTGAGAGTTTTTGGCTGTCTATGCTATGCTACTATTGTCGGGCCCAAAGATAAGATGGGTCCACGTGCTCGCTACTGCATATTCATGGGATACTCTACCTTACAAAAGGGATATTGAATTTTTTATCCGAGTACTGGTGAATTTTCTGTCAGCAGAGATATTATATTCCAAGAAACTATTTTCCCTTTTGTCCACCAGAACAAAAGTGGCACTAAGCCAAGGCATTCCCCAACTTATTCTGTTGACGATAGATCTGCAGGTTCCAAATATATATTTATTCCTCCGTTGACAGAAACACAAGGTGTTTTCAACTCCACCAACAGCACAACACCTTTAGAGGAAGCCCAGGATGAAAGACTGAATGATAATGAGATTCCTTCAGATCTACCTATTCCAGACTCACTTTCAGTGGAAATTCCAGACAATACATCTTCAGAAGATGATCCACCCAGACGTTCTGGACGTGCTACTCGACCTCCTAACTGGACTAAAGATTATATATGTGGAGTCGGGAATTCACCAGGTATTCCTTTTCCAATCTCCTCTTATGTTTCCTTCGATCGTTTATCCCCAATGCATCGATGTTGCATTGCTCGTATTTCTGAAGAACAAGAACCATCCAACTTTCATGAGGCAAGCACTGATCCACGATGACAAACAACAATGGAGGCAGAATTGAAAGCCCTCATGGATAACCATACATGGGATCTTGTTCCCTTACCTCCACATTGTAAAGCAATTGGATGTAAATGGGTCTACAAGATCAAATATCGAGCAGATGGATCGATTGAACGATACAAGGCGCGACTTGTAGCTAAAGGCTTCACACAGGAGGAAGGTTTCGATTATCACGAGACTTTTTCCCCCGTGGCCAAGGATGTCATAGTTCGCTCTTTTCTCTCTATAGCAGCTTCTCACAACTGGTCGTTACATCAGATGTATGTTCATAATGCCTTTCTCCATGGTGATTTGGACGAGGAGCTATATATGGAAATACCTCAAGGTTTACGGAGACAGGGGGAGAATAAAATATGTCGTTTCCGCAAATCATTGTACGGACTCAAGCAAGCATCCAGACAGTGGTATGCGAAATTTGCTGAATCACTAATAGCTGCTGGTTTTCAACAATCCAGATTTGATTATGCTGTATTCACATGGACTCAAGGTACGTCATCTATCTACTTGATGATACATGTAGATGACATACTCATTATGGGGAAAATAGCTATCAAAGGCCTTAAAGGATACTTGCATTCTACTTTCCATATTAAAGATCTGGGATCGCCAAAGTATTTTCTTGGGATTGAAATTGCTCGATCTAGCCAAGGAATCTCTCTCAGTCAGAGAAAATTTGCATTGGAGATCATTTCAGAAGCGGGATTATCTGGGTGTAAGCCAGCTGTAGTGCCTATTGAACAAAATGTCAAGCTGACAACTGCTGATTATGATGTTGAAGTGCCTCAGGAGGCAGACCCTAATCTCAAGGATCCCTTGGGTTATCAGAAGCTTGTCGGGAAGTTCATATATTTGACTATAACTAGACCAGACATAAGTTATGCTGTGCAGACACTTAGTTAGTTCATGCATAAGCCAAAACAGTCTCATATGAATGCCGCGCTGAAAGTCGTGAGGTACTTGAAGAAATGTCCTGGTCTTGGGATTCTTCTCTCTAGGAAGTGTGACATGAAAATGATCACATACTGCGATGCAGATTATGCAACCTGTCCTATGAGCAAAAGGTCAATAACCGGTTTTTGTATCAAATTGGGGGATTCTTTACTTTCCTGGAGAACGAAGAAACAACCAACTGTCTCGTTGTCTTCGGCAGAGGCAGAATATCGAGCCATGGCTAAAACCACATGTGAAATAGTGTGGTTGAGAGGGTTACTTCAGGATCTTGGAGTGTAGGTCAAGGGACCAACAAGATTGTTCTGCGACAATTATGCAGCTCTCAAACTTGCATCCAATCCTATCGTGCATGAGAGAACAAAGCACATTGAAGTAGATTGTCATTTCACCCGAGAAAAAATCCAGGAAGGGATGATTGAGACACAAGGGATTGGAACGCAAGAACAACCAGCGGATGTCTTCACCAAACCTCTGTGTCAAAAACAACATGCGTATCTCTTGAGCAAGCTAGGCGTCTTGGACATCTACAAGCCACTAGCTTGAGGGGGAGTGTTGAAAGATACGCAGAAGATAGGAAAGTTTAGCAAATCATGTCAAATTGTAAATTGATATGTAATATTGTCTATCTTAGGCCTAGAAAGATAGGGATAATTATTTTCCTTTATTATTTCTTTCTTTGTAGTTAAATACAATGTATTCTGCTCAGATTACAATATAGAGAAATACATAGAAATCCCTACACTTCTTCCTCTCGATTTACCTTTCCCTTCATATTTTGACACAGGGCATCGATGTCGCCACGGCAGAGGAAGATCCCGTAGGCCTGGTCTGGTGGGCTGCCAGCAGCGGCGTTGGAGAATTCGCCGCTGCTGCTGCTGCTGTTGCCGGCAAAATTGGCGGCGGAGGAAAGTGATGAGAGGAGTTCATTGAGGTTTTTTTGGTAGGTGGAACCAGGAAGGAATTGTTTGGTGCCGGAGCATTCGAAGGCGGTATAAGTAAGTGCTGCTTCGCTTGTGTGAGAGTTGCCGATGAACAAATTGATGGAGAAGAGAAGAGGGAGGGAGATGGTGAAGGACGAGCTCATGCTTTGATGGATATATTACCTTTGGCTTTAGTTGGTTCTTGAGATTTTAGTGTAGTCTATCTTTTTAGTCATTACAAGCTTGTGGTCTAAGTATGACTTTCAACAGTACCGTTTGAACTCTGGCACGTAAAATTGGGTGTATTCCCTTGGAGAGAGGAAAGAAAAAATATTTCCCCAATTGAGAGCGAGACGTGCGGGTACCGATACTTAAAAGTAAGGAATGCTATCCTGTCAGCTCTCAGCGGAACTTTCGGGTTCTTGGGCTATTTTGATGTACAACCTTGACTGCCACCTATTCTTGAGATTTTCTTGTAGTCTTTCTTTTTAGTCCTTATAAGCTTGTACAAAAGTCCACTGTTGGTCCGTTAACTTGAATAGTCTATATCTATTTAAGCCCCTCCCGTTCCCAATATGGTCAGATGCGTAACCGACGAAGTTCAACTTGAAAATACCTTTTGCTATTCTGAAAGGCAATTCATGGGACTAAAGGAAATCCGACAATTTGGCCAACCTGTTCAGCGAAGCAGCACCACCATTGTCCAAACTGAATAAAATGCTTACGATGCGCCCTTAACGGAATGCTCGGGAATTGGGAATCAACTCTAACTCAAAAATTACAGAATGAGATATGAGAATTCGCCAATCTTCACGGTACTATTTGTAAATTTGGGAAGACCGAGGCCACATGAAAATATGAGTGTAAGGAACTTAATTGACAGCCAAGCATAGTATTGAATAGCGAACATTAACATGAAAACGTATATTCCGTGTAATCCTAATTGAATTCGGTTCCATGTACTTCACTTTGATCAGGCCGAATATTGATCGACGGGCCCCAATTCAAGACATGCTTTCAATGATTGCCACCTTGACTCGACTATTAAGCCAAGTCACAATTGCTTTGTTGAAAATTTAAGCTTCACTTCTACTCTCCCATAGCTTTTCATGGGTTCAATAGCCATAGAAATCTCCCAAATCCAAGCATATTTAAACTTCGTCGTAACCATAGACCTCATCTGATTAGAGTAGATAAGCACAACAGCTGAAGGAAACAATAGAATGCTCATAGTTAATTTTCAAACGATTGTCCATATTGATCAAAAGAGGAAAAGTAATATATGTTCGACAAGTTAAAACCTCGAACCACAGAGTTAGATTCATTAAAACTACTTTACAAAACTGTTTTACAAAGAAATATGTAAAGATTGTAAGCCATCCTCTAACAAATCCGTTATATATTGGGATCAATAATAGCCCGATACCTCATGTAATAAATTAGTTGTATAAACTAATCTTATTAAGCCTAGTATTCTCCTAAAACAATACCCTTGGTTTAGCACTTTTTTCTTGTGCATCGAATTGGATGGATAGAACCAATTCAATTCCTGCAGGGATCATTGCTTCGCATAATAATGATTTTCGTCTTAAAAAGAGAAAATCTCAAAATCGAAGAAATAAAGATTCAACAATGCCTAAATCAGTGTTACTAACTCTGTAAAAAAAATTTGGATATATTTTTAAACGATTAGTGAAAAATCTGCCTAAAAATAAATTCCATTTATGTTAGGGTGATGCTGTTTTCACCCATAAGTAACTAAATCCACCCCCTTTCATCAAAAAGATAAACTGGCATCAATTTTTCAATTGCAGTTTTAGGAAATGGGCCCACTCCTTCTTTTTTCTATTTTTTTAAATTTTTATTTAGTATAATTACCATAATTAAGCATTTCACAGATTTCACTTTTTAGTGTATCAAAGAAAAGTAAATTCTCATATATTCATCTAATGTTTTACATGTAAAATTATCTTACTAATAGGAAGAGAAAAAATATATTTTTTGATATAGTATGAAATTGAAAAGTCTCTTCTTCATTATTGATCTTATAGGAACCTCTCTTTTTTTTTGTCCATCTTATATCAAAAGCTTACTTTCTTAGTAAATTTTTTATTAATTTCTAAAATATATATCAAGTCTCTGTTTTGACTATATCAAAATATTTATATTTTTCCTTACTATATTGGCAAGATATTTTTATATAGAGCATGTAATACATAAGAAGAATATCTAGGAGTACACCAAAAACAATATGCACAATGATGTATCTTGAAATTTCTTTTTTTAAAGATTGGCGGATGACATTAATTTTTGTCAATCCAAAAAAATGAAATTCCATTTGCATTTTCCAAAAAAATTTCTTACTATATGCAATGTTTTGATTTAATTATACTACATTTACTTAAAAATTTATCCATAATTTTAATCGACAACATAGAAAAGAAGTGAACTTTCTTTTTTGGAAAATTCAATTTTTGACAAAACAAACTTTTATGGAAGCAATATCTTACAATAAAAAAAGACATCATGCCTTTAATATATATGGAAAATCTACAATAAACAAAACTAAACATATGAAATTCATAACTAATGGTAGATAGAAAAGGAAAGTAAATAAATTTTGGACCATTGATTTAAATTGCAATTAAATGTAGAGGGTAATTTTGTGTTTTAGGTGAAGATTATATGGATTTAGTCATATAAGAGGTGGAAATAGCGCTATCCTTAATTTAATCATTTATAATGTTTTGTTTTCTAAATGATTGGGCATATTTTGGTTCAAGGCTTGCGGTGCCAACCATAGGTAAGCTTGAGCTCGTCAACCTCGGGCAAGCGTTGAGTTGGCGGAATTTGGTGAGCTTCGAGTCGCCAGCCTCAGGTAAGCTTGAGCTCGCCAAGATCATGTTAGCCGCGACCTTGCTTGTGTGATGTCCCAATCCGCCACATCGCCAATCCCTATTCTGTCTTTACCTTAAGTTATCACGCAAGTGGAAGTCTTTTGTAAAGGTTAGCATTTATAACATGAATTATACGTGTGTCACTAAAGACATCAATAGTAAAGGGAATCATGCTTTCATTACTTACATACTCATATTTACATCGGGCGACGGAATGTATATCAAAAGAGAGGACCTAACTGGGAGAACTCCAAAAAAATGTCTATCTCCCTAACCCTGCTGTACACCTCGCTACTCTCCATCCATCCATCCAACCCGACTACACGATCCTATGCCCCAAATGTTACGGTCGTGTCAAACAAACAAGCATGAATACTTCTCCACACTCCGATCTACACCAACTCCTACTCATTTACATCACTCCCATTACCTGCACCAGGTCCTATCAGTCAACTGTCCATCAACACAAATATGGCAACAAAACGGTACGAAATCAGGTTAGGCTGTCCTATGTCAACTAACAATACAATTGTGTACTAAACAAACATCGTGCTCGGAAAATCCAAGTTAGTGAACTCATGGTGCTCACCCTCTAACACCACGGGCGCTCCATAGTGGGAGATGGGGGATGCAGGGATTGGCGACATAGCTATCAATCTGAAAAATAATAACAGGAGTGAGCTAATACTTAGCAAGAGAAACAATAAACTCATAAACCACTCAATCTAGTTGATTATTGATTCCTAGGACACAACTAATATCTAAGTAAGCAAGCACACAAGTATGACCGCACGACATACCTTAGGTCATTTACAATCACACAAGTAGTGCCAGCATGCACTTATGCAACACGCGTCATGTTCAATCACATGAGTCACACTACTATGCAATGGATGCACCACACTTCTCATTTGTCGTGCACAATATCATTGGGGTCCATCCTTGTTTCACTGCTCTACCAATACATGTAGGCGGATCTAGTAGTGACCTTTTGTTCACTAACTAGGCATTCACGGTTCCCATATGCCAGGCATCCCTACTCCAGGGTGTCTTGATTGTTAGTTAGGGCATTCACCTTCGACATCCACTCCAGGCCATCATTAGGCATTTGAGTTGAGCGTCAAGGGGGTTTGTCACCAGCCTAGGCATCCCTACTTACAATCAGGGCATCTTGGTTATTAGTCAAGGCATTCACCCCTGACGTCCACTCCACGCCATCATTGGGCATCCAAGGTCCATTAGCCTTGGGCATTACATATATCAATCCATCTCTTGTATCACAGGCATATTGCACTAATGCAATGACATCGCAATCATACATTATACAATGTACCCCATGGGATACACGTGACACCAAAATGACCACTAAGTCATCACAAACAATTCACTAACTCACAGCACACTAAAAAACAAAAAATCCTCCCATTTCTAGCTTAAATTTCACCAAAAAAACGGTATTATATTAAAGCCAATATATTCCATTGGGTAGCCAAATGAATGCAGTTACTATCATTAGTAGACCACAATTTGAGATTCCATCGTCTTCCCATAGAAATTTAATAAAACTCGGACCAAAGGCAAAACCGACCAGAATTACACAGCCGCGGAAATCGAAATCAAAATCAAAATCATAATAAATGAACTCGAAAAATTCTAAAATTTTAATATGTTATAGATAATTTAAAAAAACACTTTTCATGAAGGAAACTAAGTCCAACACAATTTGTATAAAGAGATGCAAGTTGCAAAAAATAACAAAGAATTTGGTTCACTAGAACAGAGCGTCCGATCTTCAAGATATACTCATCTAACAGCCTTAAACATGTCAAAAAATCTAGAAATTTGGATATGTTATAAATTAGAATGTCCTTTACAACTTTTATGACGGGAGCAAGTCCAAAATCGAAGAGGAAAATTTTATAAAAATTCAGGAAGGTAATCAGGTCACTGCTCCTACTACGCTGGCCAGATCAGACACCGTAAATGAGTAGGCCTTCGTACCAATCATATCACCTAATTGATATAGGTATATCAAGATGTATTGTACAACTTTCATGTGAAAGCCTCAAATTTGAACCACAACAAACTCCATAAAATTAACAAATAGATAAGGTCTATCGGTTTCCAGTTCAGGAAATCCAATCCACAGTGCACGATTTCATGAAATTCTTGCATCGAATGGATCCCATGAATTCTTAGGGCAACCATCAAACCATACAGAGCACATGCGACATTTATCGTCAATCATAGATCATAGAAAAACTCCTACAAGCTAATCACAAATACCAAAACCACATGCAGCACAATCCGAACCTCAAAACCAATACGCATGTCATTTTTTCCTTCAAAACACACTTCCACAGCATCTCAACAGCTCTATTTCATCATCACAGCACACATGCAAAGCCGCAAAAACAAACAAACATGGGGAACAACAACAAATATTCCTATTCTACAAAACCAAGTCCCAAGAAGATCAAAGGAATTAGGAGAATGCCATTTCTCCTTGCCTTGATGATCGTAGCACTTCGGTTTCCTCCTTCTAGGCTCGCCGTCAGCTTGAGAGTGTCCTGAGGTTGTTGGTTAACTGCGATGAGAAGGAGGGAACGAGAGAGAGAGAGAGAGAGAGAGAGAGAGAGAGAGAGACGGTGAGAGGGAGAGAGAGTGTAAGAGAAATGAGAGATGAAGAAAAATGAAGAAGAAGTAGGGGCTGCCAACTTAGAGGGAACGATGAGGAGGAAGATCTAGGCTTGTTCAAGACTCTTCTTGCATGAAATCTTAGTGGCCAAGGAGAATAGTCTTCATCATGACCCAAGTTTAGGCTATTTTAAGCATATTTTGGAATTTTAGCCATTTTTGCATGGCTTGTAATTGGCTAGGGGGCAGCAATATTGAAATAAATTAGTAAATGTGCCATAATTTCATGTAAATAAGACCTAGGTGGTTGGCCATATTAATTCATGCACATTAGAGATTAAATTAGGTACTATAGTAAGACTTAGGTACATACAATAATCATACAAGGCATTATTAAATTGTCTTGAGCCCTAAGTTCATCCATTAAATTAAATCATCTATACTAATAAGATTTGTCACGACTAATTAATTAGTTGGACGAAATTTGGTCCATCATAGCTTGGATCTAGTGAACCCCGATCTCAACAGCCTTGTCGCGACCTATACCTCGAGGGGAGGGAATAGGTTTAGGGTATTGCCTAAATGACGAACCTAAAGACCATGATTAGGCGAGAGCTCTCCCAAGCCCATACCTTGCGTAACATTGAGGTATTCTTAAAAATTTCGCAAAAATGAGTCGCCAAGCCTATTGGGGTTGGCTAGGAACCAAGTTAGGTATGGGAGTGTACTTCACTTTCTACGCAACTAGAGAATCTAGGGTCGGGAACTTGATTACACTAATTGACTAATTAGTGCCATTTTGATACCTAATCTTATTCATTTTAAAAGAAAAGATTTTTGTCAGGCAATTTGGGTTGATTTTACACTTATCTACTAATATGTGAGGTGATCATGCGGGTGCGCAATCATTAAAGTAACAACTTGCAACTAAAATCATAATTGCAGTAAACTTTAGCCGTGCAATCAAACATAATTAAATATGCAAATTAAACATGCAATATAATCGACGTGCAAGAAAATAAATGTCTAGTTATGCTAAAAAGGCAAGACATGCCAATTTCTAAACAAACCTAACATATTTTAATTTTCGAAGTTTTAATTTTTTTTTAAAATAATTTTTAATTTAAAAAAAATGGGCGAACTGGGTCGAGTCTGGTTTGACCTGACCTGGGTTCTGCCCGGTCAGGGGAGGGCCAAATTTGGTAGGCCCTAATAGGACTGGGCCTGAACGACGGGCCCAGTTTAGCTAAAAAATAAGCCCACCTAAAAAAGAAACCTAAGTAAACTAAGCCTGGCCCAACATGAGAGAAGAAACTAATATTAAACCGGCCCAAAGGCCTTGCTTTGGCCCAGACGCAGCTTGCATGAAAGTCAAAACCCTACGTGGTTCGCGACCTACACCTGACCCGATTTTTTGCCGAAACCCTACCTAGCCACGACCCAATAGACGTCTTTCTCTTTGCTCGCGGCTGAGGCGTCGCTGGGCAGACGGACAGTGACTATGGGCTTGGTGGCAGTGGCGGCGACGACGGCCTTGACGACAAGTCATGGCACGATGGCGGGGGCTCAGCGGCCGACTCAGGTAGCCTGGTGGCGAAATAGCAGCGATAGGTGACGGCAAAGCAGCATCTAGTGGCGAAACAACAGCAGCAGGTGATAGCGGGGGAAGCAACACAGTGGTGGTCGACAGTGTGCCTTAGCAAGGCAACAACGGCCTTACGCGGTGGATCTCGTGGTGGGTCGGGGCTGGTGCTGCGACAGGGCTGACTCGACACGGTAGGGACCAAGCATGGTGGCAATCGTCAGGGATGGCGGTTGTTGGAGAGGTGTGGTCAGTGGCGGCACAGGCGGCCCTTTTGACTAGGGCCGCGACGACACCGCCTCGACTGGGTGAGCAAGGGTAACCCTCGACCTCTAAGGTCAGGGGTTGCCGGTGGCTGCAGCGAGGATGTCGGTTGAGGCTGGTAGCGGTGACGGTGCCAGAGACTCCCCTTCTCCTCTCTAGTCTTCGCTCTCCCTTTTTGGTTTCTCTCTTCTACTTTTTTTCGTTTCTAGTGTGCTATCATTCTCCTCCTCATTCTCCCCTCTGCTTTTCTGGTTTTTCTGCTCTCTCCTCTCTCCTTTCTTTAGGGTTTCACATGCGACGATGGGCTTAGGAGGAAGAGCTGGGGTGTGGGCCGAGCCAAGGCCAGATTAGGCCCAACCCGATCCCTCTTAAGCATTTTTTTTGCTTTTTTGTTGTTTTCTTTAAATTTAATTAAAAATAATTTTTTTAACTTTTTTTATGGACTTGAAAATTAGGTGTCAACAGCTGCCCCTCTTTGAATGCAACCTTGAAGAGGTTATATTCGAGGTTGCATTCAAAGACAGAAATCACCTAAATTATTTTGGCGATAGAGAGACCTTAGGTGCATAGGCACGTATCAGGTCGATGGAAAGGACTCAAAGTTATGGAAGCATGTTTTGTCAATAAAAGGAAGAAAGACCCCAGGCTCCAAAAGTACGCCATGTCATAAGAATAAATAAAGACTCCGAGCTACAAAAGCACGCTATGTCATAAGAAGAAGGAAAACCCCGGGCTACAAAAGCACACTATGTCATAAGAAGAAAGAGTGTCATAAGAAGAAGGAAGACCCCGAGTTACAAAAGCATGCCATGTCATAAGAAGAAAGAGAGACCTCAGGCTACAAAAGCACGTCGTGTCATAAAAAGAAAGAGAGACCCTAAGCTACAAAAGCACGCCGTGTCATAAAAAAAAAAAAAAAAAAAAAGAGGAAAGACCCCGGGTTATAGAAGCACGCCATACCATAAGAAGAAGGAAAGACCCCGCGCTACAGAAGTACGCCGTGTCATAAGGAGAAAGAGAGACCTCGGGCTACAAAAGCACGTTGTGTCATAAGAAGAGAGAAGACCCTGAATTATAGTAGCATGCCATGTCATAAGAAGAAAGAGAGACCCCAAGCTCCAGAAGCATGCCGTGTCATAAGAAGAAATAGAGACTTCGGGCTACAAAAGCACACCGTGTCATAAGAAAAAAAGAAAGACTCCGGGCTACAGAAGCATGTTGTGTTATAAGGAGAAAGAGAGACTCCGGGCTACAAAAAATGTCGTGTCATAAGAAGAAAGAAGATCCCAGGGTATAGAAGCACGCCGTGTCATAAGAAGAAAGAGAGACCTCGGGTTACAAAAGCATGCTGTGTCATAAGAAGAAGGAAAGACCCCAAGCTACAGAAGCACGTCGCGTCATAAGAAGAAAGAGAGACCCTGAGCTACAAAAGTACGCCATGTCATAAGAAGAAGGAAAGACCCAGGGCTACAAAAGCACGCCGTGTCATAAGAAGAAAGAGAGATCCCGGGCTACAAAAGCATGTCGTGTCATAAAAAGAAGGAAAGACCTCGGGTTACAGAAGCACACTGTATCATAAGAAGAAAGAGAGACCCCAGGCTACAAAAGCACGCCGTGTCATAAGAATAATAAAAGACCCCGGGCTACAGAAACACTCCATGTCATAAGAAGAAAGAGGGACCTTGGGCTATAGAAGTACGCCGTGTCATAAGAAGAAAAAGATGAAGTCTCACCGTGTAACAACGGGTTTCGACTGGACTAAAAAATGATATGGTTTAAGATTGACCATGAACCTTTGGAGACGACATGGTTTAAGGCTAACCATGAACCTTTGTAGATGATATGGTTTGAAGTTGACCATGAACCTTTGATTTTTAGGGAAGCACCCGCTAACCCCTTAAAAACTGCATGGGTTCATTGAGGAATCCTATCAAACTCCACTTGAGCAAATGTCATTAAGGATGCCATCAAGAGACATATTGGAAATATTGCAACATTAATTGAACAAGCTAATCAAGCTAAGTCCGACTGATTTAAAGAACATTCGATGTCAATCAACATCATGTGACGCAAAACTGTCATCTTGTTCGGGGATGTATCATTAATCATCAAATTCTCTAGGAGTCAAGTTCTTAGTAGAACGACTACAACTCGTGAAAAAGGCTCATTAAGCATGCCAAACTAGAGCTTCCTTGTTAGAAAGGATTTCTCACACACTCTCGATAAAATGGCTGCTTGATCCCATCCATTCATGTGAGAGATAACTGGTTACTGAGGGTATCTCACGTAACCCATGTCAAAGGCTTTCAAAAACATTCACAATGAGCACAATCTGATCGATTAGAAAGGTCTTTTGAAAAGACCACAATATAGGCTTGGTTAGGGCTTAAACAAATGGATTATTGCTTTAAGGCTAATAAAGGAACATTTGTTGCTATCTTCATCAGATTTACAAGTTGAGAACTTGGAAGATAAGATAAGATAGAATTACTTCCACTCCTTCAAGGAGTAGCTTCTTAGTGGTATTCTCATTTTCACTCAAACCAACCTAATCAAAAGAGACTTTGGAAGAGGGTTGTAATGCAGACTCGGGAAAGGCTTGAAAAACTTAAAATTTTCAAGAAGGTTTTTAAGAGTCTGGCATCGTGACCAGGTCACTTGACCTTTTGAAAGCATTTAGCTTTTGAAACACTGCACACATAAATCCCTTGACTAATCATTTTTGCTTGGAAGCTTTGCTCTTTTCTCTAATTTCCTTTGCTCTTTGCGATGATTTTTTATCTTCTTTTTTTTTTCGCAGGCACTTGGATTTTGATAATTTTTCTTTCATATAAGATGCAGTCTTTTGGCTCTTTTTCTTGATGGACATTGGCCTTACTTTTACCAGGCACACTGCTTTTTCATGCCCCCTAATTTTATCGAACTTTTTGCTCTTTGAACTTTTGGAGCTCTTATGACTTCCGAGATGTTTTTTCATGTTTTCTCATCAATTTTGATTGTATGTGGTCAATCCTTATGCATTGCCCTAGTGAAGGGAGATGATCACTACTCGGGATTCAAAAATAAAAATTCAGACCCAAATTGGTTAAAACAATGGGTATCAGTGTTTGTTTAGAGAAGGAAATGCTCTTCTTCACCTTGGGATGAGTCAAGCTCTGATGAGAATTCCTCTAAAGCTATCATCAGAAGATTGATGCAAGTGAAAGTAATAAAATCTTTCTCAATCTTTTGCTCTACAACACGATCGTAACCTCCTATGCTGCCCCAACATAAGGTCGTTCTCGACAAGGGTACTTTGAAAGATCATCTTTATTCGGCTCAAAGGGGTAGCAAGAGATTAGTACAATGCTTGGGATTGATGAATGAAACTCCTTTATCATTTCGATCTTTGCACTCAATGCAAATCTTTTGTTCTAAGAGAATGTCACTTTTCACTCAACTCTCAAAAGTGTTTGAGGGATGTGTTTGGAAATGGCTTACCTTTCTTCATCTTAAACACTTCTTGTTTGGCATGATTAACATCTCTATTTCACTTTGTCAAGATCATCTGAGTAGATCAATCTCCAATCTCCATAGGGAAATTTGATTCAAAATGAATAACCCTCAAAATGAGAAAACAATTTTGAGATAAAAAGTATGCTCAAAAAGTTTGTCAAAAGTTTTTTTTTCCTTTCTCAATTATTCATTTTTGTGCTTGTCTCTAAGAAATTGCCAAAGGTTCTTTTTTGTAATGAAAATTCTCCGTTTTTTTTTTTTTTGAGAAGAAGAGTACTTGTGGCATGGCGACCCGGTAACCTTGTAAAGAATGTAAAAGAATATGTTAGTGCAAAAATATTTAGGGATTGAAATGTTGGAAATAATACATTATTACCATTCATTCGCTTTCATCATTTGAGTGCTAATATCTCTTAGATTCACCTTCGTGGATATTTGGTAACTCGACAATACCTTTCCCCTGCATTGGCCTTTAAATGTTTGATGCTTTCTTGATTTCTTGGTGGAAGGTGCCGCTTCTATGGTCAAGGTGCAACCTTTTTCCATTTGTCACCCTGTAAGAAGGAGAGATGAAACGAGTTATCTCCATTCTCAATTAGGTTCAACTGAGAAATGATACATCCTTTTTGATGAATTTGACAATTTTTGTGATTTCTTAATGAACACGCAATAATTAAATATGCAATCTAAATGACTTAATTCTAATGACGTGCAATGCAATGCAATGCAATGACGTACAAAATTATTTCGACTAAAATGACATGCAACATGCAATTTAATATGCGACGTATATGTCACGCAACATTTATTAAATGACCTAATCTAATGACGGGCAATTTCTAATTAGAAATGAACCTAACAATAATCACTAAAATGACGTGCATTTCATGGACATAATTCTATATGACGTGCATATGATTTTTCTATTCTAAAAAATGCAATCTATCCTAGAAATTGTAACTAATTTATCCTAAGATAATTTTTTTATGAAATGCAAAACATAACTATCTAGATTAAAATTCTATCTAGCTTATATTAGGGATTGGGTCAGACTAAATCCTAATTTAAACTAAGATACTGTCTTAACCTAGCAAGCTATAACCTAAGATGCAAAAATCAATCTAAACTTAATATGCAATTTTATCCTAATATGTCATGACGTGCCAAGGATGCTTTAATTCTACATGACGTATGCATGATGATTTTTTTTTGTGTTTTTTATAAAATCTATATTCTAAATATAAACGATAAAAATCTAATCCTAATTCAGCATTTTTTGGATTTTTTTATTTAAGATTCGAAATAAGATTGACTCAACCAACTTGACGATAGCAAACCAAACAAGATAAGATTGATATCTAAAAATTGACGAACCATATCTCGCGCATGAGATCGGGTTGGCCAATTTTAAATTAAATCACAAATCGAATCTCGGGTTTGAGATTGGATTGTCGATTTTTGTAAGGGATTGCGAGTCGGATTTCGTGCGCGAAAATCGGACTATCAATCCCTAGCTTGAGGGGCACTTTCATGTTGGAATCTCAATCAAACATTTAAGAGGAACAATTCCACTAAACAAAAACCAGATATAAAGGAAAAAAAAAAAACTATAACTGGATAAGCAATAATAATAAAATAAAAAATCTACCTAAATCCCTTTTCCTTTTTTTTTTTTTTGTTTTTTCTTCTTTCCTTTCCCACGTGGAATCGTGGGTCTTCGAGGAGGTCCACCGGGAGTTAATCGTCGGGCGTAGGTGCTCGGCTCCGACGGCAGGGCAGTGAATGGGACTGCAACTTGGGGAATCTGGTCACGGTGTTGCGGTGGACTCGGATCTGCAGGCGAAGTGGCTTCACAGGCGTCTGGGTCACAAATCTGCAGGTGGAGTGGCTTCGCGGGTGGATTGGGGACAGGCGACGCGAGGCGGGGCTCAGCATCGGGGCCGCGTGGGTCGATCGGCGACGGTGTTGCGGGCAAGGCCGGCAGGGCGTTGAGGCTGGGGGGAGCGACACGGTGACTGCAATCGTTTGTGACGGGCAGGGTTACAGACTGCGGACAAAGCAGAAGGTAGCGATGGTGGTGCTTGGCGGGGGGGTCAGCGGCTTCGCGTCTCTTAGGCAAACCAGCGACGCGAACTCGCGGGCGAGGGAGACTGCGCGGGCTTCGACTGCTAGCGGCTCGGGCAGTAGATCGGTGGCTTCGCGGGGCACGAGCGGAGAGGAGCCAGCACCGGCAACCGTCGGGATGGCGTCCGGTTGCAAACTCAGGCGGCAAGGGTGAGGAAGACGATGAACAGATAAACGTCTCCTCACCCCCTACCAATTGTACTTTTTCTTCTGTTTTTCGCTTGACTTTTTTCTCTCTCACGTCACTCTCCCTCTTCCTTCGTACTCTTTCTCTCCTTTTTTTCACTGCAAAAGCAAAACTTCTCTTGACCTTTCTTTTTTTTTGTTTTTTTTTCAAAAGAAGCCCCCCTTGGTCCTCGTACACGGTCGCCTTGATAGGGGGTAAGAGATAAGCTTAAGATTTCCCCTTCAAATCTACATTCGCGATACATTTTCACCAACTGATCACTATTAATAAAAATTTAGGATTACGATAAATATTTTCTCGAAATCCAAATCTCGCAAAAATAAATCGCAATATCGCAATATTTTTCCATAAAATTCATTCCATACTAATAAGGATTCAAGATTAAGATGAGATTTTTTCTAAATCCAAATCTTTCAAAGCCAAATCGCAATATATTTTTTACCCATCTGCCCTATCTAAAAAATATTCATATCTCGGAAAAATTTTAAAATATTATATTCCCATGAGATAATTTTTTAATTATTAAAAAACACGGGCTTGGGCCAACCTGCTCGCTTTGTGGGCCTGATCCATCTAATTCAAACTCATTCGCCACTGGTCCAAAATATGCAAATAACAAAATAAATGCAATCTAAATCTATATGCTATGCAATTAATAAAATTAACCCCTAATTTCCTATGCAATAAATAAATAAACTAAATCGTCAAAATTTAGTTGTCAACAAAAGTTCAAAAATAGTTTCACAATAGAACAAACTTCAGAAGCACCTTGTGAGTGTGCAATAGACTATAACAATAAACAATAAGGCTACATTTGATAATATTTCTGTTCAAAAATTATTTCAGGCTATTTTGGGGAACAATTTTTGAACAAAAGAACGCATTTGGTACTGCACAAAATTTATGTTCCTAGAATAAAAAAAAAAGAATATAAACATATTTAGTAAACTTGTATAATTTTTTTGTTTCTTTTAATTTTTTTAATTTTTATCTTTTTTTTGGTAAAATCTTTTTTTATTTTTTATTTTTTATATTTTCTTCCTTTTGGCCGATCACCGGCCTCGGCCATGGCCGGCGACCGGCCGATGAGGGCCGGCAGAGGGTGTAGCAGGAAGAGAATGCATGAGAGGATGTGTGCAGCAGGGAAAAGGAAAAAAATGGTTGTTCATCTCTTTTGCGAACACCCTTCGCCGGAGCTCCATGCTGCATCGCCGTGACTACACTGCCGCGTCAGCCTTGCTCGCAACAGCCGCACCGCCTGCAACCGAACGCCGAGCCACCAACTGCAACCTGTCCCCTACAAATACCACCGCGACTCTGCCCTCAGCTCGTCACCAAGCACCTCTGCTCGAACGTTGTCGCTCCGCTTTGCCCCCATGAAGCCGCTGTTGGTCGACGCTATTGCTCTCCACCACCTAAGCCGACACCATTGCTACAACCCGCAGCAACTCGCGAGCCTAGTGGTGGCTCGGCGAGGCCGAGCCTCACCGGTGGCTGGGTGAGCTCGGCCTCGCCGAATTTGGGCGAGCTCAAGCTCGCTAGGGGCTGGTGATGCTTCGGCAAGGTCGCCAGCCTTCGATGGCCAGTTGCCGGCCAAAGTAAAAAGAAGAAGAAAAGAAGAAGAAAAGAAAGAGAAGGAATAATAGGAGAGAGAAAAATTGTTTCTTGAAAGTGTTCTCGGGCTTGTTTCGGTTTTAAATTTGTTCCCAAGAACAAAAAAAAAAAGATTTTTTGTTCCTTTTTTTTTTGTTCCCGGGAACAAAAGTGTATACAAACGCGTTTCTGTTCTTTTTCTATTTATCGGAACAAAAGAATAGAAATTGTGTTACGGGAAACAAAAAAAAAAAAAAAAAAGAACACAAACAAACAAGCCCTAAGAGTCTAGGGTTAAGAGAAATCACACACAAGGCTTATAGCGGTTTAGTTTATATCAAGCTTACGTTTAATCTTCCATACTAATAGTCTACTAGTTGGAATCTACTATATGATTAATAAAATATTACAATATTGAGTGATTACGTTCTATGTAAGATAGGTTACAGTATCTCACTCAATCACTTTTTCTATACTTTTCTCATAATGACAAAATTGAAGCTTACGAAAGACAAGTATATGGTCAAAGTATGATCAGGCTTTGAAATTACAGATTCTGGGCCTTATCTTTTTTTTTAGCTTCTTGGCACCTTAGTCTCCTTTTATACCATTCCACTTCCAAATTAGTTGTTGGACAGTCTCAAAAGGATCATCTTCCAATTTACCCACTGGACAAATATTTATCTAGAAGATTGAGTAGCCATTGAGTGAGAGAAGCTGAATCTTCTCTTGACTCTAGTCGCCCATACAACCAAAGTTTTGGTTTCCATACATAAAGCTTCTTCATTTAAAAAAAAAAAACTTGTCTCAAGATTGATTTGCCAATCAAATAAGATTGAGTCAATCAAATCTTTATAGGTGTGAAATCAATGCCAAATCAATAATTGTTATATACGTTTTCGATTGGAGCCACTTTTTGAACTTGTCTTATTCTGAACTTTGTTAGGATAGGAACAAAAGTAATTCTCTCAGTCTGAAGATCTTTATCTTCAATATAAAGTCTGAATCTATTCTGTCTAAAGTAGATTCCACAATCTAGATAAGATTAGGATTGATACTCACTTCTCTTATGATAGTAACTCCTTAAACCAAAATATTTCAAGACATTTATTAGACTCACAAGAACTCCATGGACAGTTTTTGTCAACTTCAAAATTCATTAGGAAGTTTTCTCAACAATCCAAACTACCAAACACTACTAAAAAAAAAAAAACACCCAAAAGTCAAAACTGGTCCCAAATTCTCATCTGTAGACCATAGCCTACTTTTGATGACAATTTTGGAAAACCTCTTGCTCGAAACATTAAGGATGGCTTTATTGCCTATCCCTAAAGTACGACAATTGAATTCTTGTCCTATCGTCTCTATGATAATTAGATGGGTGTTTGATCTTTCATTTTGGGCAGTAGTCATCAAAAATCCTAAACGATGCCTACTATGACACATTATCCAAAACTTTTTTTTCGTGACAAAAAAAAAAAATTCCAAATTGTACTTATGTGATACATTTACTCTCTATCAAAATTCAATTAATGAGAACCGTTAAAAATCTACTTAAATGATCAAAGTTCTATCAATGAAAACCTTAGAAAATCTGTCTACATGGATGTCAAAAAGCAAATGATGTTGGCATTAATTCCAATACCCTCTTTGATAATCTCACAAACCTATATTTTCTTACTAGAAAAGGTATCCCACCAAATAGTCTAGGCGGAAGGTTGTTTTGACTAAAATATCATCTGATCGAATCTTGACGGATGATAAATATATCATATAGGTACAAGTTTTGAGTTTTTAATGTCACAAGAAAAAAGTGTAGGATAAATATATCTCAGTGGACATAATTTGGAGTTTTTGATGTTGCAAAAATAAGTTCAGAATATATGTATCACAGTGGACATAATTTGAGACCTTTTGTAGCTTTTTCCTTATTGTATTTTAAGGACAAGATCGCGACAATAGGGGCAGCCTTCCTGTCCCTAACAGCCCCATGGGAATCGAAATGGTCATCCCAGAGCACATTTGGTATAGACTGAAATTGTCACTTCCAAGATCCAACGTTGCTAAACAAAGCAGAAATTTTTCCAGCACTATACCAAAATAATCTGAATCTTCTATCAACAAAAATCGGTAAATACTTGAATTCCTGCTCCATGTGCCCAAGTAACAACAAGGATACTTTCCAATAGCATGCAAAGAAAGGAACTGAGACACATACACAGAAGATATTCCGAAAACATTTATTGCATATATTAACAGAATAAAGTCGCGGCACCAATTTTCCAACCTCCAAAACCTCAACGTTGTAGCAAAATGTTCAATCTACAAACTGGCAAGAGATTCACCGACAACATGGCTCAAACTTATAATATCGTGAAAGACAATATACCATGTTGCAATTGGATCCCTGCACCACGCGGTGAAAATATTACGGACTACTTCAATGCAATATTGGTAAGGTGAACAGGTCTGTTTCAACAAAGCTTTATAAAATAGATGGACCACAGCCCATTCCTTCTCTCTTTTCTCGTGAAATAGTGTCTAATCACGTAAGTCATATAAGATGCGAGCTAAAGCCAGAATGGGTAGCACAATCAAGATATTACTTGCACTCGGTGATAAGTAAGGCGAAGCTCTTTCAGGCTTTTAACTCACGTATCTCTCTAACTAATTTTTTTAATAACTCAGAATTTTCCTTGTGACACCATCATGTACTCACAATAGTCTTGTCCTGCACATATTTCATTTAATAATTTGCCACATGGAATGACAAAAGTTGCATCTTATGTTTCCTTACAATAATTTGTGACATGTAACGACACTCTTGTTTTGTCCATGTGACGAGGCTTTGGTGGTACTCGGATCTATGAGCAACGATAACAGCCATTTTCTACCAACAAACTTTCTTAGAACTTAAACAATCTTCACTTTATTGAAGGCAAATTAAGACTCTACTTAGAATATTACAAGTTTTCGATAATAAATTTATTGTGATCTTTTAGAATTATAAAACAATTCTTAGTTAAGCCATGTCACAGAAAGACGAATAGCTGACCGAGCTTCCCACTCATCTTTATTTTATGCGGAAACAACACAGTTTTTGCTCCTCCCGTTTTATTTAGGCCACTCGATGCTAGCAATCCACATTTGAATTTCATGCCTTCATAATCAAATGACCATGTAGGCATATTTGTGCCAAGATTATGTCATATCAGTAATTGTTTGGGCTTAGAGTCTGGTTTTTAGAAAAAAAGGTGAAAAAAGAAACTATTTTAAATAATATTCTATTAGGGGGAAAAACAAAAAAAAAAAATTGTTATAAACCTATAGCATTGATACTAATTTAGTCATAAATCTTTCAATTGAACCAATTTAATCATAAAAATTTTCACATTGGTACCAATTCAGTCCATCTGACAAATTTTAGCTGGCCGGTGCCGACGTGGACGTCGATTGGTGACTGGACACTAACAAGGCAATTTTTTTTTTTTTTTTGAATTTTGTAGTAATTTTTTTCTCTTCTTTTTTCTTTTCTTTTTTCATTTTCTTTTCCTTCTTCTTCCTCCTTGGACTTTCCTTGCAGTGGGGTTGAGGGCCGCGGAGTCTTTGCCAGCTGTCAGTGGCGATCATAGCCCTCATCCAAGATAGCAGGCAAGGTGGCTTCACCCAAATCTAGGCAAGGCCAGCCTCACCCTGGCCTTGCCACAGGCAAGGCTAGGTAAGGGCCGCAACCCTTGCCAGCCAGCCACTACAAGGAAAAGAAAAGGAAAAATGAAAAGAAAAAGAAAACATAAATAAAAGAATAAAAAATAAACTTATTTTAAAATTGTCATATTAGCGTCCGGCCATTGGCTGGAGTCCACATTAGCGCTGCCCGGCCAAAATTCGCTAGATGGAATGAATTGATGCCAATATGAAAAATTTTAGGATTAAGTTGGTTCAATCGAAAGATTTATCACTAAATTAGTACAAATATAATATGTTTATGACTTTTTTTGCACTTTTCCCTTCTATTAGGCTCTGCTTGTCTTGCGAAAAATGAATGATTTGAATTTATTTTTATTGAAATGATTGCTGGTATCGTTTGAAATAAATGAAAATGTTTTCATTATCAATAACAATTAATGCCAAACATTTTCATAGATTGTGAAAGAATTTTTTGTTCATCCATTTTTGTAATTGATATAAGTGATCATTTTTAGGAAAATATTTTATAAATTATTTATTTTCCACGAAACAAATGAAGCCTTAGTGATACTGTTTTTTTTTTTATTTATTTGAAAAAGATTTTTGATTTGACAATGTGAACAGCGGGGCAGCCGTAACATCATTCATGTAGGTTGCAATGAACGCAACGGGAAATTTTGCTACCTTAGGATAGTTAGAGCCGGTGCATTGATTAATCGGCGCTTCCATTCAAAGCTTGTAATACTTCTCCTTATGAGATCTCCTATCTTGTCGGAAAACCTCTGCCAACTCCGAGTTAGGCTCTATCAGCTGCTGATGCCAAGCCGGTTCCTATGCCGCTAGCTATGCTGTTTTTGGTCCTTTGGCATATTGAAGGTTTCGTAGCGCATCGTCATGAGCACTAAGCTAAGTGGCAGTTGAGCAACTCAAGGGAACTGCTGACTTAACGATGAAAGCGCAAAGTTGAGAAATAAAAGTCATACATAGGATCTCCAGTAAACAAACATTGCTCATTGTTCACTAATGGTATTCACGGAAGGCCAATTATATCAAGGCCTGCAAAGCTATCACATAAAACAATAACTTGTATCATCGGGGGTATGATTCTGTAATTGTCACTCCGTTGACCGATTGCTGTATTGATCTACTAATATATTGGTCTGTACTTTGAGGGAAGAAGGCCGGACGTTGAGGCTGCGGCATAGTGACGGGCTGGCTACTAAGCATGCGAAGCACTGTCGCCATGGTGGGTCTATCAACCGTAACTTCCTGAACACAAAGTAAGCTGATGTGTAGGCACCTCAACACTTCATCTCTTGAACGCAAGTCTAGGATGGCCGGATCCATGACTTCCAATGGCGTCCCGTCTCTCCAGTTTCTCCATGCCTGTTTACAGTCCATTAGAAAGAAAACACCCTCGGTAAATTGTAGCATTAATTCAATGGAGCATATAATTAGTATTACGCAAGTTATGTTAACCATAGTCGCAATGCTAAAGTCATGTTAGTTTGGAGGGAGCAAAGTGTACATGTACTTCCTGTATCAAAGTTCGGCCTGACTTAATCGAAATATCAAAGGGTGCAGTATGACAGTCGCATCAATAACCTGGTCAGTGACAATAGTATAGGCAACTTACATAACTAGCTAGATCTTCCCCCCCATCTGATTGGCAGAAATGATCATTCTTCTTTCCAGTGATGATCTCTAGAAGCAAGACACCGAAACTATAGACATCGGATTTAACGGAGAATTTGCCATTCCTTACATATTCCGGAGGCATATAACCCCTACAAACGAAAAGCCACATTGATTGCAACACACATGTGCCTAAAATAGAGGATACAACAATTCAATCTAAGTATGCTCGAATGTAGGGAGTCACATCACTTGACACGACCAAATGATCAGCCAATGTAATGAGAATTTGAAACTTACAAAGTCCCCGCAATTTTATTAGTGCTTGCATGAGTTTGATCAACTCCAAAAATCCTGGCCGTACCAAAATCTGAAATCCTTGGGTTCCAGTCACTATCTAACAAGATATTGCTTGCTTTTAGGTCACGATGAATAATCCGAAGTCGGGAATCTTCATGTAGATAGTGCATTCCTCGAGCTATTCCCCATGCTATCTTATAACGCTTTAACCAACCCAATTGCATATTTTTCTCCGGATCTGCACAATTAGAGAGCCATCTTGTAATTTAGTAATTGATCTAGCTTGCTAAGATTAGATACCTATTTTCAATTACAATTTCAACATATAATGAGTAAGAGGCCGGCATATTAGAGAAGACAGTTGTTTACCCAACTTAAACTTACCATACAAAAAGTAGTCTAGACTTTTGTGAGGCACAAATTCAAAAACAAGTAGCTTTTCTTCTCCCTCCAAACAATATCCAAGTAGCCGCACGAGGTTTCGATGTTGAAGATTTGCTACCAATGTAACTTCATTCTTAAATTCTTCAACACCTTGTCTTGAGCTCCGAGATAGCCTCTTCACTGCTATATCTTGCCCATTAGGAAGCCTCCCCTGAAATGATTATTTCAGTTGTTTTCTTTTCTTTTGACAATAGTCTTTTAACTAAACATAAGTAGTTCCTGATGCATCAAAACTAATAATACCTGAAAAACTTCACCGAATCCACCTTCACCCAACTTGTTTTGATGAGAGAAATTGTTTGTAGCAGCTTGTATTGTAGCTAAATCATATTGCGAGGGTTCCTCATTTGTAATTTTATTCGTGCCTACATGATAAAACCGCATGAGACTGGTCATTTCAATGAAGGCACATAACTTTTCCAAGCCGCGGACACAATGTTTTCAACAAGAACTTAGCCAACTACCGGCTTCTTCTTGGACGAGCTCATGGGTCGTGGTCCCTTTCCTCCAAACGAAACAAGAAGCAAGAGAGAGAAACACTACAAGTACGCCAACGGGAACTGCAATGGCAGTGATTATCAATGTGGATTTATTGCTTCTTCCTGCATATGGAGGATCATACTTTCAGTTGTGGTGGTAGCTTTCGTATGTTTTGCAGATATTTTCCAAGGGAGAGAAGTGTTTCTTTGGTTCTGAATAAAGATACGCCAATTTATATCCTTCTAAGTCCAATATGAATGCATCAAATGGATGATAATCAAAGACAAATTGATTTACCGCCGGGTAAAATTGGTTTACAACATAGAAACGATTTGCAAGTTTTATTGTAACTAGACTCGTAAACGGTTTGATCTGATAGAATAAATTCAAGCAGTGCATATTTACAGAAAAAACTTACAATATTTATTTAGTAAATGATATAATATAAGTATATAAATAAGTAGATCACATGTAAGTATCAAATATGAGGCCAAAAAATTACTTTGTAAATCACTTTACTTGGGAGTTTTAATTTCCCGTCCGTTCTATTTAAAATGAGTTCAAAAACCACTTTAAAAAGGGCTCTTGCAAGTCAAAGCGGAATCCCCGTGCCAGTCCCTCGTGGTCCACTCATGCCCGTGTTTACCGGGAGTCGTATGGATCCACTCACTTGACTTTAAGGAGGCATTTTCTTTGGAAAAATATTAATATATAGTCCATCAACATCATAAAAAGATTTACACGTTGAAAGGCTATGATTACATTCATCGGGATTTGTATTATCGCGGAAACTCAGCTGCAGTACACATTCCAATGATCAAACACCAGTTGTTATAAGAAATTTGGCTTATTCCGAAGAAAAAACAGCTATTTAATTTCTAATATTGCTGTTCGACAAAAAAAAATTCTAATATTGCTGGACAAAACGGGAAATAACAATAAAAAAGCGAAAGAAAACAAAACAAGGTACCTTTAGGTTCAGTCACCTGAACGGGAGCAGAAAGATCCCGGACCGGTGGTGGCGCTGCCACCGTCACCACAGTCACCAAGTCGGGGTTGTAAAAGGAGTTCATCTCAAACCTCACGTTGCAGCTCGGAGTCAATACCTTTCCTCCTGTTTCCGGAGGGAGACGTGCTATCGCCGACCGAAGGCATGTGCCGCAGTCCGATGCGGTCAAGTCGGGCGTGCACTCCGCGAACGTGTACAGCCGTTGCGAGCCCACGAGCTCAGCCTTTGCAGCAGCCATTTTCTTCCCCGATCCACTGCTCGGGGCCGTCCGCAGTACATCGTCCATGGTTTCATTCAGGAGTTGAAAGAACCGAGATGGGTCCTCTGAGACGTTCCAACCGGTCTCCTGCCTCGCGAAAGGGAATGGTTGCATGACCGAGTAAATGGGCTGATCCGAGTACCTCAGCATGCATATGTCGTACCAGATGATGGAGATCCTTTTGCCGGGGCATAGCTGGCCAATTTCTTGGGCTGCGGTGGCTACGCAGTTGCTGCATGTCGGGGCGTCGATGTCGCCACGGCAGAGGAAGATCCCGTAGGTCTGGTCTGGCGGGTATCTGCCAGCAGTGGCGTTGCTGAACCCACCACTGCTGCTGATATTGTTGCTGGCGGAGTCGGCCGCGGAGGAAAGTGATGAGAGGAGATTGTCGAGGTTATTTTGGTAGGTGGTATTAGGAAGGAAGGGTTTGGTGTCGGGGCAATATTTGCGATTAAAACAGGTGCCGCTTCACTGATGTGAGAGATACAGATGAGCAAGTTGATGGAGAAGAGTAAAGGGAGGGAGATGGTGAAGGAAGAGCTCATGTTGCCATGGCAGGAAGATCCCATAGGCCTGGTCTGGTGGCTATTCGCCAGCAGTAGCGTTGGAGAACCCACCACAGCTGCCGCCGTTGTTGCCGCTAAATTGGCGGCTGAGGAAAGTGATGAGAGGAGTTCATTGATGTTATTTTGGTAGGTGGAATTAGGAAGAAAGGGTTTGGTGTCAGGGCGATAGCTGTCAATTAAAAAGAGTACCGCTTCATCGATGTGAGAGATGATGATGAGCAAATAAATGGAGTGATACAGCCCGTATTCAAGATCAACTCAGCCGACCAAGAAGATTTACACTTATTCAAGATCGACAATGCTCTCATCGAGAAGGTCTTATCTTTGACTTTTTCATAAAGACTTAGTCATTTTCCAAACATTGAAGCTTACATTATGGCACTTTGGGACAAGCAAAAACATTGGAAACTTTTTTTATTTTTTTAATTTTAATAGCTCATAGTTTCTACCTAACTTATAGTTCCTAGACTTTGACTTTAGACTCTTGCTCTTCTTTTGTATTTCTATAAAAGATCATTGAATCTTTGTAATGATAGAACAATTTGATTAATGAAAATTTGCTTTGTGCAATTCCCTTGAACCTTGAAAACTTAAAAGAGTTTTCACTCCATATTTGAAAAGTCGGGGCTTTTAAAACTTGCATTCTTGAAGAGTTGCAGCCGTCGATCTTGAAGAATCAATGCCATTTCAACTTCCTTGGAAGCCTAAAAGAGTAACCACTTAAGTTCCATCCTTCTTCATTCGGTCCAATCTTGTTTTGTCCATTTCTATCAAAATTCAACAAGCCAACAGTGCATATGATAAAACTCAAAACACAAAAGTTGTAGATTTTTAGTCTCTGCTCTTTTGGCTTGAGAATCAAGTCTTTCCAATCTGAATCAACAAAATTATGCCCATTGTTCAAGCTTGTGCAAAATAGAAATTTCTGCTCAATTTTGTGACTAAGTTCTTGTACGTACAAATCGCGCTCCCAATCTTATTATTCCAGTAGCCAAAGTTGGGCTATGTTAGAGGAGGAGAGGCGGGGGATGGTCAAGGTAGAGCTCATTTTGTGAAGGATATATTACATTTGGCTTTCATTGGTTCTTTTTTTTGTCATTATAAGCTTGTATAAAAGTCCACTTTTGGTCCTTAAATTTGTAATCTTCTTTCAATATGTCCATGAACTTTTGATTTAGACTTGAGTAGGTCCTTAAAAAACTCAAGGAACGAAATAGGCAGGAAATTTTCCATGAGGTGGGAGACCTTGCTTGCCCTCCAGTAAAGGTGTCAAAATGGGTCTATGACCCATATTTCAACTCATTTTTTTGTGTAAGTGGGTTGCATGTGGATTATAAATATATAAAGACCTAATTAAAATGGGTCCAAAAAGTTTTAAGCTATTTTAAATGGGTCGGATTTGACCCATTTAAAAATAAGTAGGTGACCTAACACGAAACTTTTTCAACTTATACAAACCTTAGCACTTCGTCGACAACCTTCGCCGTTTGCCTTTGTGTCGCTTCTGTCGCTCTCCTCCACAGCACGCCTCCGCCACCCGCCCTTGTTCCTTCGATTGACGTCGACCCATTATCCTCCTCATTAGGCGAGTTGGTTTTGAAAGGTGTGGTCCATCCACTCTCTCTCTAGATTGAACAGTCTCTGACCGAGACCAGCCTCAGGTGTCAACCTTCTTGTTGCCTTCATTTTTTCTATACCTAATTCCGCTCGATCGCGCTGCGGGTCGCTTCGGTTAGTGTCGACACCTTCACGAAGCCAGTCCTCATTGGCGGTCTTGACCTAGTGGAAGGCCTCCACGGCATCGTCGTAGGGTGCAGGGAGGTGGTGACCAAGGCGATAACTAGGGGAGACGACGATGCGTCAAGCTTGGTTGCCATGAGGGAGCAGAAAATGTGATGTGCTGAGTTGGCCGAGGAGCACTATAGGGAACCGCCACCGTGGCAATACACAACAAGCGACAACTTCTAATCAAGCGAGGGCGATGGGCGAGGCACATAGATTCTGGCCCAAATGTTGTGGGTCGGGTTGAGTGAGACGCCCTTGGTGCGGGCGGCAAAGGGTTGGTTGAGATCCGGGCCGGTGGAGTATATGAAATGTCAAGGCCACAGTGGGACATGCGAAACGTCAAGGCCATGAGTGACCGTGCCTTTTTTTGGCAATATGGATCGAGTATGGATCGAATTAAGTATGAGTCACTAGATTTTTATTACATAAATATGGATAAAAAATGATTAAATGGATAAAAAATAATTAAACTATTTTTGACATGACATATACGCAACCTATATCGACCCACCCATTAGATAGGTCTATTTACCAATATTTTCCCTAATTGGTAGTGAAGAAAAATATTCATCTACTAACGAAAGGTGCAAGGTGTGCAAGTATTGACTTTGCTAAAGTAATTAATATAGTCAGACCAAGAAAAATATTCACCTACCAACTACCTTCTGGCGTGTTTGTCAAAAAAAAAAAACTACCTTCTGGCGTGCTAGCGGCCCTTGCAAGTAGGAAACTACCCCGATTTACAGGGAGCTAAGATTATTTGTCTAATCAAATTTTTTACCCTACTTTAATTTTCTATTCAGATACATCCTCTATGTACCACTCCTCAAGGTCAACACAATCAACTTAGACAATCTTCTTGGCCATATTACTCCAAAAGTTCTTGTGGCCGAATATGATTGGTGCTTTTCACCTGTAAGTTAAGCTCAACTAGTTGTGCGAGCATGCGGAGGGCCAAGTCTTAGATTTAGTCCGAATTTCCTCAAATTCATTAATTCGTAACTTATTATTCAAGTTTTAAACTTTTGAGTTATTTTCATTTTCAAAAGTCATCACTAATCGGTTTTTAATCAATTTCTAATAAATCATCTATTAAAAATCCAAATAAATATTATGAAAAATATTTTATTTTTATGTAACCAGAAAAATTAGAATTAGAATAAATATTTAATTTATGCTTTTATGGCACCTCATTTTCTCTAAACCTTGAGATTTGATGATTTTTTAAAAGAATTTTTCATGCATTAAAAACATTCAAAAATTGCTTTAGGCCTTTCCCTAATTTCCGAAATTGTTGAAGTATTTTTTTTTATGCATTTTCAAGAGACAAATAATTAAAACCAATTTTAGGCTTTTCACTAAAAAGAGGTATTTTAAAGATATTTTTCAAACTTTTTTACATATATTAATATATATAAAATACCTTTTTCCCCCATTTTAGTCTTCTCTCTCTCTCCTTGTTATGTATTTTTCGCTCTTTCTTCTCCTCTCGTCTTGTCCCACTCTCCTCTCTGCAGCACGCGCAGTAAAAGCAGAAGAGAGGGGGAGTCGTATTCTATGCTTCTCTCTTCTTTTTATTTTTCCATTACCCTCTCCTTGATTCTTTTTTAACTTCTCTCTTCTTTTCTCTCATGCAACCCGAGCGCCTCTCCCCGGGCTTGCCCGGCTCGATCAAAGAAAGGGGGCAGGGACAGCCATAGGTGAAGCAACACGACGAGAAAACGATTGATCAAAACTCAGGAACGGATTTTCCCGACGTAAAGTTTCAGATCTGGTTTGAGCATTATATCGAACATTTAGGGCGCGCCAGATGGGAGGCGGCCGCGTACGAGGCTGAAAACCGGACCCACGCTTGACAAAAATCAGCAGAGAATGCTCCATGCGGACGAAGAACGGCGCCGGCAAGCCCGGAGTGCCTGCGAACCGGGACCACGAGCCCTGGTTCAGTGGGTCGGGCAAGAAAAAGAAAACAGAGCATAAAAGGGAACGAAAAAAAGGGGCAGTTCGGCCAAGGTTCCCTACCCGCCTCGCGGCGTTTTTTTCTTTCTCCAAACATTCCCGCTTTGGCCGCCGGTCCTTCGCGCGCCGACCGGCCTCCGCCCCCGGCCAAACCGGCGTCACATCACTCGTCACTTCCGTCGCCGTCCGATTGCTCTGCCCTCACTGCGGTAGCTGCTCTGCTCCTCTTTGCCCTGCCGCACCACTGCTCCCTCTGCATTCCAGCGTACTCGGTGGCGTGCGGCGTAGGAGGAAGAAAAGAGGGGAAAAGGAGGCTGGGCGGAGCCGGGCCGGGCCGTTCTGAGGCGAGAGGGTGAGATGGGCCTGGGCCTGGCGAGCAGAGAGAAGAGGAAAAAGGGGGCTTCGCCCTAGCTCTCAGCCCTCGCGGGGTTTTTTTTTTTTTTAAATAATAATTTTTTAATTTTTAAAATTTTTTTCTATTAATTCGAAATTCAGTAAAATAAAATTAAATTTAATTGATACAAATAATATTAATTCCCATGTGCTGTGAAAATCCTTTTTTTGTTATGACCAAGTTGATCCCTACTTTTTTGTGTAATTTAAATCTAAGTGTTTAATCAAAATTTAGGTATCAAAAAATATAATAAATTGCATGGATTTATAAAGGTGTTGTGAAAAGCAAACGATTTAACTTAAAATAAGAAAATAAATGAGACATCAAATCTATGTGATTCGATTGGTTTGATCTATGTCCACAGATGAAATTGCCAACAGAGTAGGGGTAGACACAGTCGTTCTTCAATACGAAGGACGTAGCCTTAAACACAACTTATAGCCTAAGGAAAATTCTAAATAATGATCGAAGTGCCCTCAATTTTTTAAATAAGAACTTAAAGTGAACACTATCTCAAATAAAAGTTTAAAGTATATTTATTTTCTCAATTAAGAGTTTGAAGTGAACTTTATTTTAAATAAGGTTTTGAAGTAGGCATGTAAGTTTCAAAGAATGATCTAACCTCATTGGCTGGTTAAGAACATTTTCGTCATTTACTTTTTTTCTTATTTTCTTTAATTTTTCCTTTTTCTACCATTTCCCCCCTTCCCCGGCACCCCAAAAAAACTCAAAAAGAAAGAAGGGGTTGCAACTTTTTTTTTTAAGTAATAATTTCACAAAAAGTGTTAAAATTTGTTATGAAAATATAATAGAATCCTAAAACTTGTAAAAAGTACAATCAAGTTCTAAAATTTGTCAAATAAGTCCAATCAAGTCCTAAAGTTAACACCGTCAATTTATTTATGAAAAATGCTAATGTGACATTTTTAAATTAATGTCTCTATCCCAATTGGTATTTTATTTATTTATTTATTTATTTATTTATTATTTTTAAATATTATTTAAAAAAGAAAAACAAAAAGGCTAAATTTTTATTTTAAAAAATTGGAAAAAAAAAAGAGACAAGGATGGGGCGAGGCCATGCTGATGGCCGCCGCCATCACTGCCGCCACCCATCATTGGAGGGGCTGGCGACCTCTGCCAACCCTGGGCGAGGGCGGTCAGTCCTTGCCAATCTCGGGTGAAGCGTCGCTAGCCACAAACGAGGGTTAGCAACCCTTATTAAGCTTAGGCTCAAGCTCGGGCACTTAAATCTAGGTGATGTTAGTGCTCGTACAAACCTAGCAAACGTCAATGGCCTTTACCTGGGATTGGCGAGGCTCGTTGATGCCAAGTGACAGCTGATGTCGCCCAGATATAGGTGGGTACCTAGATCGAGGCCTCGCTAGCTATCTCCAAGGGCCAGCAAGCAAGGGCTGGCAAGCCTTACCCAAGCCTAGCGAGGGTCGCCGGCCCCATGTAAGTGTCGGTGTCGCTTGAGCCGACAATGGTCACTTGATCTCGCCTGGGGTTGGTGAGGCCTTGCTCGGAGCTAGTGAAGGTTGGCAGCGGTTGTGGCGCCTACTAGCGTGGCCATGCTTTGCCCTTTTTTTTTTCAATTTTTTTCAAATTTTAGCTTTTCTTAGTTTTTTGAACTGATTTAAATAAGATTTAAAAAAGAAAACAATAAAAAAATGCCAACTAAAAGAGAGAAATAAATATAAAAATGCCATGTCAACATTTTTAGTTAATTAAATTGATGTCGTTAACTTTTTGATTTGATTGTACATATTTGATAAATTTTAAGACTTGAATGCATTTTTTACAAATTTTAGGACTTAATTACACATTCATGATATATTTTAGAACTTCCAGTAAACTTATCTAAAAAAATGAACAAAAAGATGCAAGGGGGAGCAACCTTCACCCCATTGTGGCTGGTGCCCTATCGCTGGTGGGTGTCTAGAGGCAAGGGCAATATACCCTCGCTAAAATCGGGAGGGGCCCCTTTCTTAGGGTTGGAAGAGGCCATGACTCTCACTAAGGCCTAACATGTCACGCCCCGACCCTCAAGCACGCACACATCCCTCACTTTTGGTCGATTTTAAAATGTGATATCCCAGGACTATGTATCGCCGACCCTTTCATTTATATATGCACATGCGGAAGCAGTTATAATTCCCCAGACAATAAAGCAATGGGATAGATTAGGACTAGAAAATTTAACCTGAAAGTCAACATCCTTATGTACATCTGTAATGACTCAGTCATACATGTACATACACAAACCATACTAAAAGGGTTGGTTTCTACTCAATTAGATTCTACAACAACAGACATCAGGATCCTACTCTGGATCATCCTCAAGGTTCTCCTTTAGATACTCCTCTTCGAGTTCTTTCTCCTCAGGGTTTTCCTCGTTAGGTTCCTCCTCCTTAAGCTCCTCATCCGGGTCCTGAAATGGTTATTCAATAACCACTGAGACAATCTCAGCAAGTTCTACCCCTAAGACCCAATTAGTAAACTAATACACCTTAGGGCTGCCTATGCACAACATGAGTCAGAGGACTTACCTTGGCCTCAGATTCCACCTGCATATTAACACAGATTAAATAGGCACCCAAGCAATCACATCGCAGATCGAAGCATCGATCAAATCGACTCAGTCGATTACACACCAACAAGACCACTCACGGTCATTTACATTCGATCAATCAATTCACATAGCAAATCAAGGCAATGAATCACATCAAATCACACTTAAATCAAATCATCGATCAATCGACCTAGTCGGTCACATGCCAACAAGAACACTCACGGTCATTCCCATTCAATCAATCAATTCACAACATCAGATCAAAACAATAATCAATCAACTTGATCGATTACATGTCATTCGAACCACCTCTCGGTCACATCAACACCGTACTTTAAAATCTCCATTCGGGTACTCAGTCACAGAGCCAGATGAATGCTCTCGGGCGTCTTTTTCGCCAAGGTGACGTACCAATTACCGATCACGATAATCTCCAGCAGTACACTTAGTCACAGAGCCTCATTAATGCTCTCGGGCGTCTTTTTCGCAAAGGTGACGTGTATAATGGACAGCATTCGTGCGTTCTTTAAGGCACCGTTTTCACTAGTGATATCCTTCATCACTGAACCACGTATGTCCATACTGCTGCATGTAATAGACAGCACTCGTGCATTCTTTAAGGCGCCATTTTCACTAGTGATATCCTTTAATCACCGAACCACATATGTCTCATTACATCGTTCCTGATTGGTTTCAACCGAGAATTTCCCCAATTCACTTTCACAGTTCCCTCTGCTTTATAGTTCATTACCGCATTATCGATGCTAAACAATAACACTCGGCCATTGACTAATCAATCATTCAATTTCATTCAACTTGGGATAAATCACTAAAATTGCACAATCAAATCAATTCCACGCAACGTAGAGCTCAAATAAATAAACGGACTGCACCACGACAATCAGCACGAAATTCTGGTCACCGGCCATCCCGGTTGAATTTGCAGAAAATAAATAATTAAATAATTAATTTCAAGAATTAAATAAATAAATACAATAAAATTCAATTTAGTACAATATAAAGATCAATTAAATAAACGGTCTGCACCACGATCATCAGCATAAAATCCCGGTCACTGGCCATCCCAATTGAATTTCCGGGAAATAAATAATTAAATAATTAATTTCGAAAATTAATATTTAATTCCTAAAAATTCCACTTAGACCCGAATTGCCTAATTAACACCCGATAAGGGTCAGGAAAAATCCCAAGAAGCATCCAATAAATACTATAGGTAATTCTCTATCTAATTACACTAATCACACAACTAATACGCAAAGCAATTAACTAATAATCACTAATCAATTCTAATCTAACCACATAATTACATTTAATTAACACTAATTAACCTTTAAGTATAATTAGAAAACTAAGAAGGCATTAGTGAGTAAAACTCACTCAAAATGACGGGCTCGACGCGAGGATCGACTTTCCCCAAAGCGGGCCGAGCATTCGGGCTCGGGAAGGCGGCCAAAACGGGCCAAAACCCCACTGCGATACCCATTTTCTTCATCTCTAATCGCTGCTGGAAGGGGCGATTCCGGGGCTGATTCGAGCTAGACAAGGCCGATGGAGGGCGAAGGGAGCTTCGGCAGGTCGAGGCGGCGGTGCACAGTGGCCGGAGGTGGCCGAACCATGGCCTGTGTTGGTCGAAACGAAGTTGAACAGAGGCGGTTGGGACCTGGGGTCGCACGGCGGGGCGGTGAGAGGCGCGGCCAAGCACGGCTGCACTCGCGCTAGCACGGGGATGGGCGACCGACGGCAACGGCGGCTCCGGTCTAGCAATGCCAGCTGCTGCTCCAACTCCGATGTCCTCCCAGATTTGGGACCCCGAGCAGCAAACGGAGGGGAACGTCAACAGCGGCCGAATAGATGAAAGAGAGGCGGAGGGTTTTCGGGTGGTGGTGGAGTGCGCGGGCGGCGACGGTGCCTCGGTGCGATGGCGATCTGCTCCGATCTTCCCCTCGGTGGTGCTATCTCTACTTCTGTTCTGCTATGTTCGAACAACTAAGAGGGAGAAGAAGAGAGAGGCTGGGGCGGAGGGCGTTCAAGCAAGCGAGAGGGAGACGGACGGTGGTTATACTCCGACACGGTGGCGACGGCAGCTTCGTCCTGCCGCTCCTTCAACCGACGCTGGTTGCTGCTTCCGTTCTGCTTCTGCCATTTTTTGAACCAGCCAAGAAGGAGTAGAAGAGAGATGTCGAGAGAGTGAGGGAGTCGAGAAAGAGAGAGTTAGAGATAAGAGAGAGAGTTAGGATAAGTTTGAAAAGTCAAAAAGGTGGGGAAGCAAAGTGGAGGACAACCGTGCATTCGGTGGAAGGGGGCTCACGCACGAGGGAAAAAGAGAGAGAGAGAGAGGGCTCACGCACGAGGGAAAAAGAGAGAGAGAGAGAGAGAGGGATTTCGGCCAAATGAAAAAAAAGGAAAGAGAAAAGGTGATTGGCCCAAAAATAGAAAAAGAAAAGGGAAATGAGAGGAAGACTAAACAAAAGAATTTCCTATAGTAGAAAATTCTCATCCCATTTTCTTTTTGATAAGCCCATAAATTCTCAAAAGAAATTTCAGATTAGAGTACTCGGTTCCCACTTGCATTTCCGTATCCAAATTCTCTCTTAATTTCTCTCAAATAAATCTCACAAAAATCAATTGATGTCTCTATTATCAAATTGATTATTTTCTTCATCCAAGAATCTCTCATGCTTCTCAATTTCACAATCCCCGGCTTCAATTGAATGAAAACGGCCCTATTTATCCAGTCGAAATTAGAACTCAAAAATCTGGATGTCACATAACAATACTGCTAGGCATGGCCAACACCCCTTCAAAGATAGGGCGGCAGCCATGGAGGATCTCTTGCTTGTGTTTTTTTCTTTAATTTTTTCATTTTGTTATAATTTTTAGTATTTTTTTTTCTTTTTTTTAATTTGTAATTTTATAGAAAAAATAGAAAATGAAAAAAATAAAGGAAGAAAATAAGAAACTGTAAAGAATAAAAATGCCCTTAACTAGCCAAATCTAGCGAGGCCGTTACCATAACTGGCAACAAGCCTCGCTAGCCACCGACGAGGTTGACCCTCACCTTGGTTGGGCGAGACCCCACCAAACCTGGTGAGGCTTGGCCTCGCCCAGCCAAGGCGACGGTCAACCTCGCTGATGGCCGGCGAGGCTGCTGTCGCTAGATTTGGCGAGGCTCGACCTCGCCCAGCCATAATGAGAGCAAGCCTCACCGTCCTTGGGCGAGGTTGACCCTTGCCTTGGATTTGGCTAGGCTTGGCTCCTCCCAGCCATGGCGAGGGTTGACCTCGCTAATGCTGGCGAGCTCGGCTCTTGCCATGGCTGGGCGAGGCCAAGCCTTGCCAGATCTGGTGGGGCCTCGCCTAGCGATGGCTAGGCCAGCCTTGCCAGATTTAGCATGGCCTCACCTAGCGATGGTGAGGCTAGCCTCGCCATTGGCTTGACCCTCACCTCTAGCCGGCGCTAGAAGGAGAAGGTGAAAAAAAAAAAAAAATCAAAAATTCAAAAAATATTTAAAATTTGAAAAATAAAATAAAATAAAAACAAAAAATTGCCATGTCAGCTTTCGCCATATAGCTAGTGTCTACGTCAGTATCGGCTGGTCAATTTTAGCCGGATGGATTAAATTGGTACAATTATAAAATATTTAGGACTAAAATGGAAAAAAAAAGTTGATGACTGAATTGGTACAAGTGCAATAGGTGTAGGATTTTTTGGGTAATTCTCCCAAATCTATGCTAGACTCATCCTTCTCATTGAGGTTCTACTAAATATGATTGAAGAGTCCCAAAGGGCATGATTCTTTGAGTTTCTCGGATTGAAATTTTGATGTTGTTTTTATCCTTTGGGAGTCATTGCGGCAACTTGTTCACTTTCATTGACCCTTGTTGACACATAAATTTTGACTATTTATTTACGTTTTAAATTGCGTAGGGATTAATTTTAATCCTAATAAAATTAACTTTCATTAAATTACATTGTATATAGACATTAGAAACATTTACATTACTAATATTAATTATTAATTTTTAAAAAAATATAAAATATAAAAAAATTATTATAAAAAATTATATAAAAAATTGGGGAGGAAAAAAAAGAAACAGCCCGGTCCCCTCTCCTTTGTTCCCCAGCCTGGCCCGTTTACTCCTTCCCCTACCCTCCGTTTCGCGTGACGAATGGTAGGAACATGACAAACGAAGAAGGAGGCAAGGACAGAGAGAAGGACCGACACAGAAAAAGGAGGGGACAGAGCTCGCCAAAGGGGAGAGCGCGATTTCTCGGTCGGGGGGAGGTTTCGGAGAGGAACGGAGAAGGTGAGCGAGAGAGCAGCGGATGGAGAGAAATCGGACCGAGGGAGAGCGAGCGGTGAAAACAGTTCGAGCGAGGGCAAAAAGTGAGAGAGAGGCTCCGGTGGCCACCGCGCCGGGCACGAACCCTGTCCAACGACCACGCCCGGCTGACGTCTTCAAACCGAGCGGTGAAGGAATCCAGCTTTTCGCTTCGGGCAGAGCTCGAGGAGAAAGACCACGGCACAAACCCATAAAGCTCTTCGCTTTCTGATCGAAGCTTGACATGCGCTCATGCCCAAGATCACTGGCAGAGATCCGGAGTCGGAGACATAGGAGGTGCGACGGGATGGTGGTGGTTCGAAGTAGGTGAGGGCGAGCTTTCTAGGGAGTTGCGGAGGTTCTTTGGACAGGGGGCGTGGACGAGAGAGAGAGAGAGAGAGAGAGAGAGAGACAGAGAGAGAGCGAGCCGTGAGTGAAAGGGAGGGAGAACTAGAGAGCAGAGAGCGAGGCTACGCGGGTGTTTTCCCGTGGTGGCCGTGCCGAGTCCCGGCCGACGTCTACCCCTCCACTGCATTGAACACGTGGTGAGACCTGGGTGTACTTCTTTTCTTTTCTTTTTTTCCCCAATTTGGGTCCATTCCACGGGGATCCCGGCTCGGAGGCGTGTGAGGCGAACGGGCGTGGCCCGATCCATCTAGCTCGCCCATCATTCGCCACCGCCGAGCCAAGTAGAGAGCACCACCAATGGCCCTGTTTGTCCTGATTTGTGCCCTCTTTTGGCTCGTCGCACCGGGTTTCGTTGTGGTCCGGTTCGTGCGAGTCCCAACCCTCATCTATGTTGTGCTACGCTGCATTTGGATCTCTGCATGTTAATTGCTAAGCGTCTAGCCGCGGGTTGAGTCCCAGTTGATGCAATAGTCTCCCTTCAGTTGATGCCCGTCATCTGTTTGTGAAAATGCCCGAACCGAGCTTACGTAGAGTTTCCATGATTTTGGTCGGGTTCTAAGCGATTTGTTGGTTATTTGACATGTTTGGGGACTTTCGTTGTCATGTGTGGAGTCGTGCGCGGTTTCTTTTACGGCTCGTGTGTGTATATCCCGGCGGACGGTCCTTTGATTGAGCGAAGGGCGAAGACAAGCCGGCTCATTGCCATTCGTCTTTGTTGGGACGAAGAGAAAGCAAACGAGAGGGTGAAGTTGGTTTGAGCTCCGCTAGAATTGGTTAAGTTCGGGCATTATTTGCTTTTGTCTGGCTTCAGAAAACCTGGGCTTAAATTGCTGTGCAGTGGGCTTAGTGCAATTAGAAGAAGAGGCCAGGCCGAGTATATTTGGTCTGGCCAAATGGGTTTATTCGGGCCGAGCCTCGCGGCCGGTCCGAATTCCTTTTTATCAATATTAAAACTCATAAAAAGAAAATAATAAAAATGAAACACGAAAATCATGAAATTTTTTAAAAGAATTAATTAACTAATAAAAAGCATAAAAAATAAAAAAAGGAAATTTTTATAAGATATCAAAGAGAATCCCTAAATATTGGAAAATTTCAAAAAATGCATAAAAATGCTAGAAAATTAAAAAATTAAATAATTCTGAAAATTTTGAAAATTCATAGAACTTTTTAGTGAATTCCAAAAAAAAAATCCAAAATATGCTAATTCCTCAAAAAGGTTAAAAATAGTTTTTGGGTAATGTTCTTTTAAAAAGTGGAAGCCTTTTGATCTGAAATTACAATCAAAGTTGACCAAGCCTTTAAGACTCTATTTTAATGTTTCGATTGTCTTTAGAGACATTTGCTCTTGATTGCGTACTTTCAACATGATTATGGTTTCCCTTTGCTTAATTAGGACCATACTTATTCCTTAGCACTAGATGCTTGTTTTTCCTACAATTTATTTAATGCTCCCTTAGTTGCTGACTATTATTTTAAGGGAAAATCTCAAATAAGGACCTAAAGTGATTTTATTTTCTCAAAAAAAGATCCAAAGTGAACATTATATCAAATAAAGACCCGAATGGCTAATTTTGTCTCAAATAAGGACCCAAACTTCCAATCTTATTTATAGCTTGGGGTAGTTTTGTCCAAGAACATTTTTTCTTTAATTTTTTTTTTCTTTCTTCATCTTCCTCACACCTCCTCCTTTGCTCTACATTGCCTCCTTCTTCAACACCAATCAGGGCCCCTACCAGTGACCTCGTGAGCTTCATGTCATCACGTAGTTGGTCCTAGTGACAAGAAGTCGAATTGAAGTTATTTGCTACTGGCCACCTTCTCAGATGCTAAAATCCTTAGTTCCTCAAGATGCATCAAATCTCGGCTCACTTTTGCTCAGCCTAAAGCTCAGATTGACCTCCATTTGACGACGGCGGTGTTGGATTTTCTATCAGGAACAACGGTCGATGAGGTCGAGAGCTCGAATAGGAGTTGTCAATGGCGGTAATGGGGCAACGAAGTACAACAGTTTCTACAGTTAATGATATCAGATACGACCAATGATCAATCTCAAGATGGGGTATCGATTGAGGAGAGGAGTTGTGTCAATGAGAATGGCAAGAGTGTGAGTGGGTGTCTCCACACTAGGGATTATTGAAGGGAGCCATTGGCATTGCAAAGGGGCATTGCAACGGGGTAAACCCAAATTTGAAATTGATGAGGCAAACTCTTGCCGATGTTGAAATAGTTGCCAACTGCAACAAAATTGTTCTTTGGCATGAAATTGTTGATCACCAAGTGTTAATTGAATAGAGGCATAAGTTAGTCAAACAAGACAATCTGGCGATGCTTGGATATTGCTACTCTATTGTTGGCAAGAAGGATTGAAAACAGCACAAAAAATTGCAGTTGCTAGGTTAGCGAAAGGCTCGGAATAAGTGGAGTTTGATTCACTCTCAAGGTGAGAGAAATACGTCGACCAAAGGGATTAGTTGCATAGCTTGGGAGTTGGGTAAGAAGTTGAGTCTCAGCAAAAGCAGATTTATATTATGGCTTTGAGATCAGAATTTGCGATGAATGTTGGAATAAAAAGAACTTATTTTTGAAAGCTCATTTTGGCTTCGTGTAATTGTATACAAACCATTTGGAGGAGCGAAATTTAAAATTTTCAATGAGTTAGACTATGTTGTAATGGCTCATGTTAAAGAAAACCCAATCTTGGTCATACAATGAGATGACACAGAGAGCGATGGAGGGGCTGATAATGGAGGTGATGTGGAGAGTGAGAAAGATGAAGATAAAAGAAGGAGAGAGACAAAAAATAAACAACAATGTTCTTGGACAAAAGTATCCCCAGCTATGAATAAAATTAGAAGTTCAAGTCCTTAATTGAGAATAAGTTAGCCACTCCGAGTCTTTATTTGAGACTGTGTCCACTTTAGGTCATTTTTTGAGAAAATGTCTCCACTTCAAGCCTTTGTTTGAGATTTTCCCCCATTTTAATGATTGCGCATCTGCATGATTATCTCATATGTTAGTGGATAAATTTAAAATCAATCAAGGCTACGTGACAAAAATCTCTATAAACTGAACAAGATAGATACCGAAATGGTACTAGTTGGTTCATTAGTATAATCAAATCTCCAACTCTAGATTCTCTAGTTGCCTAGGAAATGTGGTATATTTACATGTCTCATTTAATTGTTTTTAGGCTAGTGGCAACTTAATTGTCATGAACGTTCCAATGTCACGTGGGATATAGGCTTGGAAGAGCTTGAGCTTAATTATGGGTCAATAGGTCATTTTTTAGGTAATGCCCCTTGACCTATGTCCTCTCCCTCAAAGGATAAGCCTCAATAGCCCTGGGATTAGATTTTCTTAATATGCTAGTCCATTCACAACGTTTGTGAATCTACTAAACATTTCACTAATGGAGTCTCCTAACTTTATCTTGAAGGACTTATATTGTCCAAGAACTATGTTTATTTTTATTTCTTTCACTTGGTTCGTTCCTGCATAGGTGACATGAAGTTTGTCCCATACTTCTTTTGTCGTTTCACAATAAGATATTATGTTATACTCAACAGGTGATATAGCCCAACAAAGAGAATATATATCTTTTGCATCTAAAGCTTCTCTTTTAGTGATCTTTGTTTGAGATAAACTGGAAGTGGTTTTTGGCATTTTGCCATCTCGCTCTCTACTTGATGCTGATGAGGCATTCGGATTGACTTCTTTTTCAACATCTTATTCAAAAGGATTTTTGGATTTGACAAAGGCTTTCATCTTGTTCCTCCAGACACCGTACTCTTTTTGATCGAAGTACGAAAGTCTAGTATGGCTTTGTCCTTCAATGAGACCTAGTGCTATAATGCTAGCCATAGAAAATCGTTAACTCAGAAGTAAAAACATTTCAAAATAACAAGCACATTGCTTTGATACTAATTGATGTAGTTAGTAAGTATCACTGAGAAAGGGAGAATAGGTAATTTTGTAGAATCTTGATAATTTAAAGTGGAATAGGAAGTATCATAATCTAAGTCTGAATTTAGAGTGTAAAGTTCAAAAATAGTTTCACAATAGAACGAACTTCAAAAGCACCTTGTGAGTGTGCAATAGACTATAACAATAAACAATAAGGTTGTGTTTGGTAACATTTTTATTCAAAAATTATTTCAGGCTGTTCTGGGGAACAATTTTTGAACAAAAGAATGTGTTTGGTACTGCACAAAATTTCCGTTCCTGGAATAAAAAAAGAACATAAACATATTTGGTAAACTTGTATAATTTTTTGTTTCTTTTAATTTTTTAATTTTTTAATTTTTTTCTTTTGGTAAAATCTTTTTTTATTTTTTTATTTTTTATATTTTCTTCCTTTTGGTTGATCACCGGCCTCGACCATGGCCCGCGATCGGCCGATGAGGGTCGACAGAGAGTGTAGTAGGAAGAGAATGCGTGAGAGGATGTGTGCAACAAGGAAAAGAAAAAAAAGGAAAAAAAGAAAAAAAATGGCTGTTCATCTCTTTTGCGAAGACCCTTCGTCGGAGCTCCACGCCGCATCGCCGTGACTGCACCGCCGCGTCCGCCTTGCTCGCAACAGCCGCGTCCCTTGCAACCAAATGTCGAGCCACCAGCTGCAACCCGTCCCCTACAAATACCACCACGACTCCGCCCTCAGCCCGTCACCAGGTGCCTCTGCCTGAACGTTGTCACTTCGCCTTGCCCCCGTGAAGCTGCTGTTGCTCGACGCTACTGCTCTCCGCTGCCCAAGCCGACACCATTGCTACAGCCCGCAGCAATTCGCGAGCCTGGCGGTAGCTTGGCGAGGGCAAGCCTCACCGGTGGCTGGGTGAGCTCGACCTCGCTGACTTTGTGCGAGCTCAAGCTCGCTAGGGGCTGGCAATGCTTCGACAAGGTCACCGGCCAAAGGAAAAAGAAGAAGAAAAGAAAGAGAAGGAAAAATAGGAGAGAGAATAATTATTTCTCGAAAGTGTTCTTGGGAACAAGAAACAAGTTTTTCTTGTTTCTTGTTTCTGTTTTAAATTTTTTCCTGGGAACAAAAGTGTAAACAAACGCGTTTCTATTCTTTTTTTGTTTATCGGAACAAAAGAATAGAAATTGTGTTACGGGGAACAAAAAAAAGAACACAGACAAACAGGCCCTAAGAGTCTAGGGCTAAGAGAAATCACACACAAGGCTTATAGCGGCTCAGTTTATATTAAGCTTACGTTTACTCTTCCATACTAATAGTCTATTGGTTGGAATGTACTAAATGATTAATAAGATATTACAATATTGAGTGATTACATTCTATGTATGATAGGTTACATTATCTCACTCAATCACTTTTTTCTATACTTTTCTCATAATGACAAAATTGAAGCTTACGAAAGACAAGTATATGGTCAAAGTATGCTCAAGCTTTGAAATTACGGATTTTGGGCCCTTTCTTTTTTTTTTTTTTTTTAGCTTCTTGGCACCTTGGTCTCCTTTTATACCATTCCACTTCCAAATTAGTTGTTGGATAGTCTCAAAAGGATCATCTTCCAATCTACCCACTGGACAAATATTTATCTAGAAGATTTAGTGGCCGTTGAGTGAGAGAAGCCGAATCTTCTCTTGACTCTAGTCGCCCATACAACCAAAGTTTTGGTTTCCATACATAAAGCTTCTTCATTAAAAAAAAAAAAATCTTGTCTCAAGATTGATTTGCCAATCAAATAAGATTGAGTCAATCAAATCTTTATAGGCGTGAAATCAATGCCAAATCAATAATTGTTATATACGTTCTGGATTGGAGCCACTTTTTGAACTTGTCTTATTTTGAACTTTGTTAGGATAGGAACAAAAGTAATTCTCTCTGAAGATCTTTATCTTCAATATAAAGTCTTAATCTATTCTGTCTAAAGTAGATTCCTCAATCTAGATAAGATTAGGATTGATACTCACTTCTCTTTTGATAGTAACTCCTTAAACCAAAATATTTCAAGACATTTATTAAACTTACAAGAACTCCATGGACAGTTTTGTCAACTTCAAAATTCATTAGGAAGTTTTCTCAACAATCCAAACTACCAAACACTACTAAAAAAATAAAAAGAAAACCCAAAAGTCAAAACTGGTCCCAAATTCTCATCCGTAGACCATAGCCTACTTTTGATGACAATTTTGGAAAGCCTCTTGCTCGAAACATTAAGGATGGCTTTATTTCCTATCCCTAAAGTATGACAATTGAATTCTTGTCCTATCGTCTCTATGATAATTAGATGGGTGTTTGATCTTTCATTTTGGGCAATAGTCATCAAAAATCCTAAACGATGCCTACTATGACACATTATCCAAAACTTTTTTTTTCGTGCAAAAAAATTTCCAAATTGTACTTATGTGATGCATTTACTCTCTATCAAAATTCAATTAATGAGAACCGTTAAAAATCTACTTAAATGATCAAAGTTCTATAAATGAAAACCTTAGAAAATCCGCCAACATGGATGTCAAAAAGGAAATGATGTTGGCATTAATTCCAATACTCTCTTTGATAATCTCACAAACCTATATTTTCTTACTAGAAAAGGTATCCCACCAAATAGTCTAGGCGGAGGTTGTTTTGACTAAAATATCATCTGATCGAATCTTGACGGATGGTAAATACATCACATAGGTACAAGTTTTGAGTTTTTAATGTCACAAGAAAAAAGTGTAGGATAAATATATCTCAGTGGACATAATTTGGAGTTTTTGATGTCACAAAAATAAGTTCAGAATATATGTATCACAGTGGACATAATTTGAGACCTTTTGTAGCTTTTTCCTTATCGTATTTTAAGGACAAGATCGCGACAATAGGGTCAGCCTTCCTGTCCCTAACAGCCCCATGGGAATCGAAATTGCCATCCCTAAGCACATTCTGTATAGACTGAAATTGTCACTTCCAAGATCCAACGTTGCTAAACAAAGCAGAAATTTTTCCAGCACTATACCAAAATAATCTGAATCTTCTATCAACAAAAATCGGTAAATACTTGAATTCCTGCTCCATGTGCCCAAGTAACAACAAGGATACTTTCCAATAGCATGCAAAGAAAGGAACCGAGACACATACACAGAAGATATTCCAAAAACATTTATTGCATATATTAACAGAATAAAGTCGCGGCACCAATTTTCCAACCTCCAAAACCTCAACGTTGTAGCAAAATGTTCAATCTACAAACTGGCAAGAGATTCACCGACAACATGGCTCAAACTTATAATATCGTGAAAGACAATATACCATGTTGCAATTGGATCCCTGCACCACGTGGTGAAAATATTACGGACTACTTCCATGCAATATTGGTAAGGTGAACAGGTCTGTTTCAACAAAGCTTTATAAAATAGATGGACCACAGCCCATTCCTTCTCTCTTTTCTCGTGAAATAGTGTCTAATCACGTAAGTCATATAAGATGCGAGCTAAAGCCAGAATGGGTAGCACAATCAAGATATTACTTGCCCTCGGTGATAAGTAAGGCGAAGCTCTTTCAGGCTTTTAACTCACGTATCGTTCTAACTAACTTTTTTTAATAACACAGAATTTTCCTTGTGACACCATCATGTACTCACAATAGTCTTGTCCTGCACATATTCCATTTAATAATTTGCCACATGGAATGACAAAAGTTGCATCTTATGTTTCCTTACAATAATTTGTGACATGTAACGACACTCTTGTTTTGTCCATATCACGAGGCTTTGGTGGTACTCGGATCTATGAGCAACGATAAGAGCTATTTTCTACCAACAAACTTTCGTAGAACTTAAACAATCTTCACTTTATTGAAGGCAAATTAAGACTCTACTTAGACTATTACAAGTTTTCGATAATAAATTTATTGTGCTCATTAAGAATTATAAAACAATTCTTAGTTAAGCGATGTCACAGAAAGACGAATAGCTGACCGAGCTTCCCACTCATCTTTATTTTATGCGGAAACAACACAGTTTTTGCTCCTCCCGTTTTATTTAGGCCACTCGATGCTAGCAATCCACATTTGAATTTCATGCCTTCATAATCAAATGACCATGTAGGCATATTTGTGCCAAGATTATGTCATATCAGTAATTGTTTGGGCTTAGAGTCTGGTTTTTAGAAAAAAAAGGTGAAAAAAGAAACTAGTTTAAATAATATTCTATTAGGGGGAAAAAAAAAAAAAAAGAAGTTATAAACCTATAGCATTGATACTAATTTAGTTATAAACCTTTCAATTGAACCAATTTAATCATAAAAATTTTCACATTGGTACTAATTTAGTCCATCTAGCAAATTTTAGCTGGCCGGTGCTGATGTGGACGTCGATCGGTGACCGGACACTAACAAGGCAATTTTTATTTTTATTTTTATTTTTTGAATTTTGTATTAATTTTTTTCTCTTCTTTTTCTTTTCCTTCTTCTTCCTCCTTGGACTTTCCTTGCAGTGGGGTTGAGGGCCGCGGAGTCTTTGCCAGCTGTCAGCGGCAGTCATAGCCCTCGTCCAAGATCGCAGGCAAGGTGGCTTCACCCAAATCTAGGCAAGGCTAGCCTCACCCTACCCTTGCCACGGACGAGGCTAGCTAAGGGCCGCAACCCTTGCCGGCAAGCCACTACAAGGAAAAGAAAAGGAAAAATGAAAAGAAAATGAAACGAAAAAGAAAATATAAATAAAAGAATAAAAAAATAAACAAATTATTTTAAAATTGTCATATTAGCGTCCGGTCATTGGCTGGAGTCCACATTAGCGCTGCTCGGCCAAAATTCGCTAGATGGAATGAATTGATGCCAATATGAAAAAGTTTAGGATTAAGTTGGTCAATCGAAAGATTTATGACTAAATTAGTACAAATGTAATAGGTTTATGACTTTTTTTGCACTTTTCCCTTCTATTAGGCACCGCCTGTCTTGTGAAAAATGAATGATTTGAATTTTTATTTTTTTTATTGAAATGATTGCCGATATCGTTTGAAATAAATGAAAATGTTTTCATTATCAATAACAATTAATGCCAAACATTTTCATAGATTGTGAAAGAATTTTTCGTTCATCCATTTTTGTAATTGATACAAGTGATCATTTTCAGGAAAATATTTTATAAATTATTTATTTTCCACGAAACAAATGAAGCCTTAGTGATACAGTTTTTTTTTTTATTTGAAAAAGATTTTTGATTTGATAATGTGAACAGCGGGGCAGCCGTAACACCATTCATGTAGGTTGCAATGAACGCAACGATAAATTTTGCTACCTTAGGATAGTTAGAGCTAGTGCATTGATTAATCGGCGCTTCCATTCAAAGCTTGTAATACTTCTCCTTCTGAGATCTCCTATCATCATCCCTATGAGATCTCCTCTCTTGTCGGAAAACCTCTGCCAACTCCGAGTTAGGCTCTATCAGCTGCTGATGCCAAGCCGGTTCCTATGCCGCTAGCTATGCTGTTTTTGGTCCTTTGGCATATTGAAGGTTTCGTAGCGCATCGTCATGAGCACTAAGCTAAGCAGCAGTTGAGCAACTCAAGGGAACTGCTGACTTAACGATGAAAGCGCAAAGTTGAGATATAAAAGTCATACATAGGATCTCCAGTAAACAGACATTGCTCATTGTTCACTAATGGTATCCACGGAAGGCCAATTATATCAAGGCCTGCAAAGCTATCACATAAAACAATTACTTGTATCATCGGGGGTATGATTCTGTAATTTTCACTCCGTTGACCGATTGCTGTATTGATCTACTAATATATTGGTCTGTACTTTGAGGGAAGAAGGCTGGACGTTGAGGCTGCGGCATAGTGACGGGCTGGCTACTAAGCATGCGAAGCACTGTCGCCATGGTGGGTCTATCAACCGTAACTTCCTGAACACAAAGTAAGCTGATGTGTAGGCACCTCAACACTTCATCTCTTGAACGCAAGTCTAGGATGGCCGGATCCATGACTTCCAATGGTGTCCCGTCTCTCCAGTTTCTCCATGCCTGTTTACAATCCATTAGAAAGAAAACACCCTCGGTAAATTGTAGCATTAATTCAATGGAGCATATAATTAGTATTACACAAGTTATGTTAACCATAGTCGCAATGCTAAAGTCATGTTAGTTTGGGGGGAGCAAAGTGTACATGTACTTCCTGTATCAAAGTTCGGCCTTACTTAATCGAAATATCAAAGGGTGCAGTATCACATTTGCATCAATAACCTGGTCAGTGACAATAGTATAGGCAACTTACATAGCTTGCTAGATCTTCACCCCCATCTGATTGGCAGAAATGATCATTCTTCTTTCCAGTGATGATCTCTAGAAGTAGGACACCGAAACTATAGACATCGGATTTAATGGAGAATTTGCCATTCCTTACATATTCCGGAGGCATATAATCCCTACAAATGAAAAGCCACATTGATTGCAACACACATGTGCCTAAAATAGAGGATACAACAATTCAATCTAAGTATGCTCAAATCAATGCCATGTGGGGAGTCACATCTCTTGACACAACCAAATGATCAGCCAATGTAATGAGAATTTGAAACTTACAAAGTCCCCGCGATTTTATTAGTGCTTGCATGAGTTTGATCAGCTCCAAAAATCCTAGCCGTACCAAAATTTGAAATCCTTGGGTTCCAGTCACTATCTAACAAGATATTGCTTGCTTTCAGGTCACGATGAATAATCCGAAGTCGGGAATCTTCATGTAGATAGTGCATTCCTCGAGCTATTCCACATGCTATCCTATAACGCTTTAACCAATCCAATTGCATATTTTTCTCAGGATCTGCACAATTAGAGAGTCATCTTGTAATTTAGTAATTGATCTAGCTTGCTAAGATTAGATACCTATTTTCAATTACAATTTCATCATATAATGAGTAAGAGGCTGGCATATTAGAGAAGACAGTTGTGTACCCAACTTAAACTTACCATACAAAAAGTAGTCTAGACTTTTGTGAGGCACAAATTCAAAAACAAGTAGCTTTTCTTCTCCCTCCAAACAATATCCGAGTAGCCGCACAAGGTTTCGATGTTGAAGATTTGCTACCAATGTACTTCATTCTTAAATTCTTCAGCACCTTGTCTTGAGCTCCGAGATAGCCTCTTCACCGCTATATCTTGCCCATTAGGAAGCCTCCCCTGAAATGATTATTTCAGTTGTTTTCTTTTCTTTTCTTTTGACTATAGTCTTTTAACTAAACATAATCAGTTCCTGATGCATCAAAACTAATAATACCTGAAAAACTTTACCGAATCCACCTTCACCCAACTTGTTTTGATGAGAGAAATTGTTTGTAGCAGCTTGTATTGTAGCTAAATCATATTGCGAGGGTTCCTCATTTTTAATTTTATTCGTGCCTACATGACAAAACCGCATGAGACTGGTCATTTCAATGAAGGCACATAACTTTTCCAAGCCGCGGACACAATGTTTTCAACAAGAACTTAGCCAACTACCGGCTTCTTCTTGGACGAGCTCATGGGTCGTGGTCCCTTTCCTCCAAACGAAACAAGAAGCAAGAGAGAGAAACACTACAAGTACGCCAACGGGAACTGCAATGGCAGTGATTATCAATGTGGATTTATTGCTTCTTCCTGCATATGGAGGATCATACTTTCAGTTGTGGTGATAGCTTTCGTATGTGTCGCGACCTCTTTTTTTCGGCGCCCGCAATCGGGTACGAGCGCCTAAGGAGGCTAATGGCTCGGCTGAATTTATTAAGCCCGGACTCTCCCAAGTCCACAAATTCACGACTTTAATAGTTTGAGTTTTTAACCTATAAATCAATTTTTAAAATGGAGTCGCCACTAATCGATTTGGGGTGGGTCGATTAGAAACCCAAGCGAAGTATCGGGAGAAATACTTGCTCCTGCGCAACCAGAGAAATTAGGATCGGGGACTTGATTACACTAGTTAATCACTAATGCCCTTTCGGTACCTAATCTTGTTTAAACCTTGAGGCTTTTTGGATTTTCGAGGGATTTTCCACGCATTTTTTGGAAAAACATTTTTGAGTCTTTTTCTCATTTTGAACATAAAAGGGATTTTTTTTTGATTTTTTTGGAAAAATATAAGTCTTTTTGGCTTTTCTGAATTTTTTTGGCTTTTTCATGAATTTTTGGCTTTTTTTGGATTTTTGGCATTTTTTGGAAAATAAAATATTTTTTAATATTTTTCAAAATATTTTTGGAAAATAAATTATTTTTGATTTTTTTTTGAAAATAAAACATTTTTTGATTTTTTGGAAAATAGAACATTTTTTAACATTTTAAAAACATTTTTCGGTTTTCTGGAATTAAAATAAATTTTTTATTTTTTATTTTTATTTTTAATTTTTTTATTTAAAATATTATTTTATATTATAAAACGAACCGGGTCGGATCCCCGGGTTGGGTCCGACCCGCTTCGTCCGCCCGAGACACAGACGGGCCCGCAACGCGGGCCCGACTCAGGTTTTTTTCTCCATTTTTCTTTTAATCGCGGCCCACGAATAAGGGACACCCATCCCCAGGCCCACGGGAGATCAGCCCACACGCAACTGGCTCAACCGACCCGCAGAGACCCAGACGCCTGGCCCGACGACCCGACCCGGCCAAACCCTACCCGATTAGCAGGTTTCGCCGACCTGGCTCGCGGCGCGACCTCTCTCTTCCACCTCTCTCTACTCGCGGCGCCTATGGAGACCTAAACATCACCGGAAAGATGGCGACGGCGGCGGCGATGACGGGTGGCGGAACTGCGACGCGGCGGCGACTGGGAAGATAGCAACAGCCGACTACTCGACAAGACGCGGTGCGGCGGTTCGGGTGGAGATGCGTCGGCGTTTACCTGGCTGTAGCAACGGCGGGACGTGGCGGCAAACGGTGGTGGTGACGACGACAGGGCAGCGACGGCAGTCCCTCGACTCTCCGATCCGGTGTGGCGTTGGTGGGTCAGTCGCGGCACGGCGTCGGGCAGCGTCTACGGCAGCTCCTTCCTCCCTGAATCCGACCTTCCCTCCTCCGATTCCTCTCACTCAGGCCAGATCCGAGCCTCCACCGGCCGGATCTGACCCTCTCAAAGTTGTTCGCCGCCGGCCTTCCCCGAAGTCTCTCGGTGGAGGGTGGGCTGAGCTCACAACTCGAGCTCTCTCTCGCTTGCTCGTCGATTCCTCCCCCGAAGTCTCTCAGTGGGAAGATCTCCAAGCTTGCGATGCTTTGCCATCGTCGGGAGAAGCCTATTTATAGGCGAGGAGGTCCGGTCGACGGAGGAGCTTGGCCGCCGGTCTTTGGCTTGCCGCCCGGAACCTCCCGGCTGAACCGGCGTCTCATCTCAGCATTAAAGTCGTGCATTGAAGGCTCATGTGCGTCGTCCTCTCCTTCGGCGGCCTACCTCCGTTCCTCTTTACCATAGGCTGCCCTTGAGCGCGTCGCCGGCCGTTGCGCGTGATGCACAGAGACAGAGAGAAGAAGAAGGAAGGAGAAGAAGAAAGAAGAAGAAGGAGAGAGGGGAGGGGGGTTGTACGAACCCACGTGAAGAAAAAGGGGGGGCTGCTGCTTTTTGTTTTTCTTTTGTTTTTTTCTGTTTTTATTTGATTTTTCTGTTTTTTTATTTGTTTATTATTTCGAAAAAGACAAAATAAATAAAAACTTAATTAATAAAATAAATAGACTAAAAATTGAGGTGTCAACAGTATGTTTTGCAGATATTTTCCAAGGGAGAGAAGTGTTTCTTTGGTTCTGAATAAGGATACGCCAATTTATATCCTTCTAAGTCCAATACGAATGCATCAAATGGATGGTAATCAAAGACAATTTGATTTACCGCTGGGTAAAATTGGTTTACAACATAGAAATGATTTACGAGTTTTATTGTAACTAGACTCGTAAATGATTTGATCTGACAGAATAAAATCAAGCAGTGCATACTTACAGAAAAAAATTACAACATTTATTTAGTAAATGATATAATATAATTATCTAAATAAGTAGATCACATGTAAGTATCAAATATGAGGCCAAAAAATTACTTTGTAAATCACGTTACTAGTGATTTTTAATTTCCCTTCCGTTCTATTTAAAATGAGTTCAAAAACCACTTTAAAAAAGGGCTCTTGCAAGTCAAAGTGGAATCCCCGTGCCAGTCCCTCGTGGTCCACTCATGCCCGTGTTTACCAGGAGTCGTATGCATCCACTCAATCCTCACTTGACTTTAAGATGGCATTTTCTTTGGAAAAATATTAATATGTAGTCCGTCAACATCTCCTCACTTGACTTTAAGGTGGCATTTTCTTTGGAAAAATATTAATATATAGTCCGTCAACACCTTAAAAAGGTTTACACATTGAATGGATATGATTACATTCATCGAGATTGTATTATCGTGGAAACTCAGCTGCAGTACACATTCCAATGATCAAACACCAATTGTATAAGAAATTTGGCTTATTCCCAAGCGAAAAACAGCTATTTAATTTATAATATTGCTGTTCGACGAAAAAAAGAAAATTATAATATTGCGGGACAGAGTGGGAAATAATATAAAAAAGCCAGAGAAAACAAAACCAGGTACCTTTAGGTGCAGTCACCTGAGCAGGAGGAGAAAGAAGCCGGACCGGTGGTGGCGCTGCCACCGTCACCACAGTCACCAAATCGGCGTCGTAAAAGGAGTAGACCTCAAACCTCACGTTGCAGCTCGGAGTAAATACCTTTCCTCCTGGCGTTTCCGGAGGGAGACGAGCTATCGCCGACAGAAGGCATGTGCCGCGCAGTCCGATGCGGTCAAATCGGGCGTGCACTCCGCGAGCGTGTACAGCCGTTCCGAGCCCACGAGCTCAGCCTCTGCGGCGGCCACTTTCTTCCCCGATCCACTGCTCGGGGCCCTCCGCAGTACATCGTCCATGGTTTCATTCAGGAGTTGAAAGAACCGAGATGGGTCCTCTGTGACGTTCAAACCGTTCACCTGCTTCGCCACAGGGAATTGTTGCATGACCGAGTAAATGGGCTGATCCGAGTACCTTAGCATGCATATGTCGTACCAGATGATGGAGATTCTTTTGCCGGGGCATCGCCAGCCAATATCTTGGGCTGCGGTGGCTACGCAGTTGCTGCATGTCGAGGCGTCGATGTCGCCACGGCAGAGGAAGATCCCGTAGGTCTGGTCTGGCGGGTATCTGCCAGCAGTGGCGTTGCTGAACCCGCCACTGCTGCTGATGTTGTTGCTGGCGGACTCGGCCATGGAAGAAAGTGATGAGAGGGGAATGTCGAGGTTTGTTTGGTAGGTGGAATTAGGAAGAAAGGGTTTGGTGTCGGGGCAATAGTTGTCGATAAAAACAGGTGCTGCTTCGCTGATGTGTGAGATGCTGATGAGCAAATTGAGGGAGAAGAGGAGAGGGAAGGACATGGTGAAGATAGAGCTCATGTTGTGATGGATATGTTACATTTGGCTTTCGCGGGTTCTTCTTGAGTCATTATAAGCATTGTATAAAAGCCTACTTTTGGTTCACAGATTTGTATTTTTTTTTTCTCTTTCCAAGAGCTTTTGATTTGACTAATCGAATTCTTGATCTTACATTTTTTCTATTCAAGCACCTCCCCTAAGTGCCACTCCTCAAGGACAATCTTCTTGGCCGTATTTCTCCGAAAGTTATTGTGGCCAAATATGACGGGTGCTTTTCACCCGTAACTTTCGCTCAACTACCAGAACAGTTGGGTAGCACATGGGAACATTCTATTCTTTTATTCTTTTACTCCCTGAAATGAAAAAAAAAAAAATCATTTGGTGACGTCAACTATTCTATTCCCAGTATAGAAAAGTAGCTGAGGACTATATTTTAAATATAAATAAGAAGTAAAAAAAAGGTAATTTTTTGTTTTCGAAAATAATTTCTACCAATTGCTGCCCTCCGTCACTGCTGTTGCCGTCGGCTGACCACCATTGCCAATTGGCAACGCGGCAGGGGGTGGCTGCAATGGGTGGCGGTGGCGGCGATCAGCAGTCGATGGCCGCAAGTGGTCGGTGGTGGTGGCTACAACGGCGAGCGACAACAGTGACGATGGCGAGTGGTGGCCATCAAACACATTCCTATTTTTTTTTTTTATTCTTATTCTATTCCTAGAATATAAATTTTATATGGTTACCAAATACATTATTTTACTTAGAAATTGTTCCGATAAGTAGAAATAGAAAGAACTATTTAAAAAAAAAATGATTTCCTAGAATAGAAATGTTACTATTGCACCCTAATGTCCCACGTGGACTTTTATGGGATCGCAAAATAAACGTCTAATCAAGTGAGTACTATTGTGATCTCCTCAAAGCCCTCCTGAGGGCAGGAAAGTTAATGGTTAACCAAGTTTAGGTTTAGTTCAAGCTTTTTCAAGCTCTCCAATTAATGACTTATTATTCGAGTTTTTTAACCTGCAAGTCCTATATTTTCATTTAGATTTATGGTGGGTCAACTAGAAATCCAATTAAAATATCAGAATAAATATTTTACTCTTATGCAACCCATAACCAGAAAAATTGGAATTGAGGACTTTATTACACTAGTTAATCCATTAATGCCCTTACAATACTTAAATCTTATTTAAACCTTGAGATTGGATGATTTTTCAAAAGATTTTTTCTTGCATTAAAAATATTCAAAAAACTGATTTAGGCTTTTTCCTACTTTTTGAAATCGTTGAAGTATTTTTTTTTTCATGCATTTTTAAGAGAAAAGTACTTAAATACCAATTTTAGACTGACTAGGTCGAGTCCCTCCCCTGAACGCTAAGCACACCTCTTTCCCCCTATTTTAATCTTCTCTCTCTCTTCCTCCTTCTTTTGTCCTTCTTCTTCTCTCTCGTCTTATCCCCCGTTCCTCTCTCTACACTAGCAAGAATAGGAGAAGACAAGCATTGACAACACTGAGACCTTCACGCTCGACCAAGATCAATTCTTGTTAGTTGGGTTCACTTTCATGTGAAAAAAGCTTAATGAATAGCAAATCCAAAAGGACTTGAATCCATATGATAAATCACATGGAGAAATAGAGTTTTTCACTATTTTTTAAGTGGTAACTGCAAATAAGTTATTATGGACATAGTGATAATAGAAAAAGAGAAAGCAAAAAATATGGAGTTTCAGGGTCAATTTGATTTACATCAAGAGGTTAATTCGTGGTCCGATTAAGTTGAAATTTTGTCAACGTCTTCATGGTACACTGTTCTCAAATTTGGACGGTTTGATTTTTGTTTCAAGCTCCCTACACTAGATTTTTCTTGAGTTAATAAAAACTTGTGTTTTTTCTCAAATTTATCCTTGATCTCTTAAAAAATTTGTGCGTGTTGCCAATAAGGGAAAATCTCAAATAAGCGCTTAAATTGGGTTCATTTTATCAAAAAAGAACCCAAAGTGGACACTGTATCAAATAAGGACCCAAAGTGGCTAATTTTGTCTCAAATGAAGACCCAAACTTTTAATCTTATTTACAGCTTGGGGTAGTTTTGTCCAAGAACATTTTTTCTTTAATTTTTTTCTTTCTTCATCTTCCTCACTCCTCCTTCACTCTACATGGCCTCCTTCTTCAACACCATAATTAGGGCCCCTACCAACGATCTCGTGAGCTTCATGACATTACATAGTTGGTTCTAGTGACAAGAAGTCATATTGGAGTTATTAGCTACTGGTCACCTTCTTGGATACTAAAATCCTCAGTTCCTCAAGATGCATCAAATCTCGGCTCGCTTGTGCTCATCCTAAAGCTCGAATTGACCTCCATCTGGACGATGCTGGATTTTCTATCAAGGGCAGCGGTCGATGAGGTTGAGAGCTTGAATAGGACTTGTCAATGGCAGCAATGGGGCAACAAAGTACTACAATTTCTACAATTAATGATGTCAGATACGACTAATGATCAATCTCAAGATGGGGTATTGATTAAGGAGAAGAGCTGTGTCAATGAGAATAGCAAGAGTTTGAGTGGGTGTCTCCAAACTAGGGATTATTGAAAGGAGCCATTGATATTGCAAAGGGGAAGGGGGATCTTTGAAAGATTGAATTTACGCAAGAGAGGCAAACCCAAATTTGATATTGATGAGGCAAACTCTTGCTGAGGTTGAAATAGTCGCCAGCTGCAATGAAATTGTTCTTTGGCGTGGAATTATTTATCACCAAGTGTTAATTGAATAAAGGCATAAGTTAGTCAAACAAGACGATCTGGCAATGGTTGGATATTGCTACCCCGTTGTTGGCAAGCAGGATCGAAAACAACACAAAAAATTGCAGTTGCTGGGTTTGTGGAAGGCCTAGAATAAGTGGAGTTTGATGCACTCTCGAGGTGAGAGAAATACGTCGCCAAAGGGATTAGTTGTATAGCTTGGGAGTTGGACAAGAAGTTGAGTCTCAGCAAAAGTAGATTCATATTATGGCTTTGAGATTAGAATTTTTGATGAATGTTGGAATAAAAAGAACTTATCTTTGAAAGCTCATTTCATCTTTGTGGAATTGTCTACAAACCATTTTGAGGAGCGAAATTTAAAATTTTCAACGAGTTGGACTATGTTGTAATGACTTGTATTAAAGAAAACCCAATCTTGGTCATACAACGAGATGACACAAAGAGTGATGGAGGGGCTGATAAGGGAGGTGATGTAGAGAGTGAGAAAGATGAAAAAAGAAAATAAAGAAGAAAGAGAGAGACAAAAAATAAACAACAATGTTCTTGGACAAAAGTACCCCTGACTGTGAATAAAATTAGAAGTTCAGGTCCTTAATTGAGAGTAAGTTAGCCACTCCGGGTTCTTATTTGAGACAGTGTCCACTTTAGGTCACTTTTTGAGAAAATGACTCCACTTCAGGTCCTTATTTGAGATTTTCCCTGCCAATAATGATGTTCTTGAGGTCTTCGCTACTATGTACCTTTAATATTTACTAGAGAAGAACATTCTTTACCCAATTTTGTTGAGAGTGAAAATTTTTAGGTGGATTCTAATCCCATGGTTTTTTTTTATCTCCTCACACTGGGGAGGTTTTCCATATAAATAATCACCTTGTGTTTGCATGCTTGAAATTTATTTTACTCTTCTATATCGGTTTTTATTAGATTTACATAAGAGGAGAGATTATTATGCTGCGTTAGTATGATATGTTTGAGTTGTTACTATTCTCTCATTAAAATGGTATCAGAGCTTTGGTTATTGCTTGATTTGGGTGAGGCTCGCAATGGCTAGGTGAGCCTTTAACAAGTCGTTGAACCTCACCTAGCTAGTCACTGGCCGTCGGCATTTGCGGCCAACAATGACTAATGACTGGTGGGGGAAGAAAAGAGAAGGAGAAAAGAAGAAAAGAAAAAAAGAAAAAAAAAAGAAGATTTGGGTTGGATTTTTTAATTGTTCTAGAAAACAAAACAACTTTTTTCTATTTCTTAATTCTATTTCAAATCTATTTCCAAGAATAAACAAACGAATTTTTGTTCTCGAAAATAAAAAATTTACTAAATAATTTTCTATTTCAAATTTAGGAAATAAAGGAATAGAATAAGTTATTATTTAACCTATTAACAAACAGGCCCTCAGGTTCCCGTGCGTTGTTCCAAAAAATATGAGTTTTTTTTTTTTTGAACAAACAAAAAATACGAGTTCAAAAGCCCCCTTGAAAGGGCTCTCGTAAGTCAAAGTCAATTGATTTGAGTGGAATCCACCAATGGCAAATTGCTGCCAGTCCCTCGTGGCCCGCTCAGGCCCGTGTTCGCCGGGAAATCTATCCATCCACTCTCTTCTTTTTTTTTTCTTTTTGAGCAGGAATATCCATCCACTCCTTTACGACTTGACTTCAAGATGGCATTTTTTTTGGGGAAAATATTATATAGAATCGATATATGCAGGCCGACATCATCGTAATACTAAATTGTGTGGATATTAAAATGAGTATATGACCAATGGCTATGATTGTGTTGATCTAGATGGTTGAGTCTTTCTCTTTTGTCCTACTAAGCTAAATTAAATTGACGACAATATTATAATATATATTATCATGGAAATTCAGCTGCAGTTCACATTTCTATGATCAAATGCCGCTTTTAAAAGAAAATTGACTATTTCCCAAGCAAAAAGCAGCTATTTTAATTTCTAATATTGCCCCAAAGAGAGGGAAATTAAAATAAAATAATAAAATGACAAAACTAGGTGCCTTTCGGCACCCCCACTGTCGCCAGAGTCCTCAACGCAGCGGCGTCTTAAAAGTGGGGCTCCTTAAACCTCACGTTGCAGCTGGAAATCAACACCCTTCGTCTCCGCGTCCCCTGAGGGAGACGTGCGATTGCCCGCCGGAGGCCTGTGCCGCAGTCCGAACCCGTCAAGTCGAGTGTGCACACCGTGAGCGTGTAAAGCTGTCGCGAGCCCGCCAGCTCGGTATCGGTCGTCTGTGATGTTCGAACGGTTCGCATGTATAGGCACGGGCTGTTTGCATGACCGAGTAAAAGGGCTGATTTGAGTACCTCAGCATGCATGCGTCGTACCAGATGATGGAGGTTCTTTGTCGGCTAATATCTTGAGCTGCGGTGGCTACGCAGTTGCTGCGTGTCGGGGCGTCGATGTCGCTGTGGCAGAGGAAGATCCCATAAGGTCTGGTGTGTTGGGTTTTGGCCGGCGGCGGCATTCGCGAACCCACCACTGCTGCTGCTGTTGTCGCCGGCAGAATTGGCGGCAGAGGAGGAAAGTGATGAGAGGAGACTCTCGAGGTTTTTGAGGTAGGTGGAATTAGGAAGGAAGGGTTTGGTTTTGGCACAATTTTTGACGATAAAAACAGGTGCCGCTTCACTGATGTGAGAGATGCTGATGAGCAATTTGATGGAGAAAAAAAAGGAGGGAGATGGTGAAGGGAGAGCTCATGTTCTAATGGATGGGCAAAACCGTACACAAAAGTCGAAATAGGTCCTAAGCTCTCACTGGTGAAGGCTCGTACACAATCAATTGTCGTTGATGAGGGTTTTGTCAAACCTGTTGCCAAAAATGCTAGGGACGGCTTAATCACATGTCCCTAAAGGATAATAATAATTAGGCGCTTGTCCCGTCAACTCAATAATAAAAGAGCGATAGATTAATCTATTTAAATACCATGATATCTAACTAAAATGTTACATGAATCAATCAAAGAAAGAAGAAGCTCAGAAGATTCGTAAGTATTAGAATAAAGGAAAATATATACATTGGCCTCCCAGAGAAATGAAGTAAGACCAATGGGTTTGAAGCCAGCCTCCATAGACATAACTTAGCGACCAACCGAAGAAAACTTTCATGGAAAGACTTCTTATATTGAATGAGTAAATCGAAAGAAGAAGATGGTCTATAATCAGCACCATCAAATGTATTTTCAATGTAAAGATCAATAACTTCTTTAACTTTGAAAAGAAATTAGATATGTACAAAAGGATAATAAGACTCTATTTGTTCAACAGAAAATGAATGATTTGAAAAATATTTTCTTAAAAATAAAAGCTTTTATCACTTGAGATAATTAGTAAATGAAAAATATTTCATTATCAACAACAATTTTTAGTTAAATACTTTTTATGGATAATAAATTATTATTATTATTTTATTTTTTAAGTGATATAAGTTCAGGAAAATATTTTTTAAATAATTTATTTTCCGCTAAATAAATGAATCCTAAAAGTTGGTTGAAGAAGAGAGGAAAGTACAATAACCACCTCTCCAAAAGGTCATCTGATTTTTAGAGAATTCAATACATCGTGGATGGAGCACCTCAAGGTACCGAAACCCCAACTTTTTTAAAAAGTAAAGATTTGGGTCGTCTAGCGGGTCAGATATCGAACACTCCCATATGATTATTTGGTTCTAGACAGAAGTAGTGGGATTCAGTCTTATAGAAGCACAATAATGTCCAAATATGCTTAATTACAATGGATCTACGTACGATTTAGCCTCAAATAGTAACAAACCTTAGACGAATCTTAATAACTATCATCAATAACAGGTGTAGTCTTGTTTTAAGTGCACACAACCCCCTTTCAGCAATGAACAGCTTATTCTCCAAATTTATAGATTTGCTTTTTGTACATGATAAATCTCAGTGGAAGGCCAAGGATTCTCACAGCAAGACCGTCCATTAAGAAGGATTTTGGTCACACCACCATTCATTGGGGGCACAATTCAGTAACCGACACGCCATTTGTTGACGAAGGCATAGTCCTCCTGGGAGATTGGTTCGATTTAAGTTCTTCCATTTGAATGCTTGGTCCCGACAAGCTACTTCGGAAGAAGGCGGGATGTTGAGGTGATGGCAAGGTAAAGGAATTGCTGTTGAGCATGAGAACTACGGTTGTCATAGTGGGTCTAATAGTCAGATCTTCTTGAATGCATAGTAAGCAAATGTGAAAGCATAGAAGCATCCACGATAGCCGGGTCCAACACTTCCAAGGGCCAGCCATCTCTCCATTGATTCCACACCTGCAATAATAAGTTGGGAAAATCTTCACATAATCATGGCATTAATTCGACGATTCATCATGCAAGACATTTGAATTTTGCAAAAAAACCATACATGACCAAGGAATCGAATAATAGTTATAAAAGTGTTTCTATAGGCTAAAGGACTACGTTTTACGAAGAAATTTCAATTTCATTTGTCGAAAATTACAAAAAATGCGGTGTAAATATTTGTTGCGGTAGCATGGTGAAACTTACATAACTAGCAAGATATTCACCCCCGTCTAGGTGGTGGTAGTAGTTATTCTTCTTGCTGCAGATGATCTCTAGAAGTATTATGCCAAAACTATATACATCGGATTTCACTAAGAACTCTCCATGCATCGCATATTCTAGAGACTTGTAACCATTGCAAATTTGAACATTAGCCATATGTATAATTGCATATTTTGATGCAGATTGATGAGCATTCTTAAATAGATAAAATGAGCAGGTTTGGCATCCAGTTACAAAGTCATCCATTCTAAAACCTAGACTTACAAAGTCCCCACGATTTTGTTTGTGCTTGCTTGAGTTTGGTCAACTCCAAAAATCCTTGCCATGCCAAAATCTAAAACCTTGGGGTTCATTTCAATGTCTAATAAGATATTGCTACATTTAAGGTCACGATGGATGATCCGGAGACGAGAATCTTCATGTAGATAGAGCATTCCTCTTGCAATCCCAAAAACAATTTTATGACGTAATGGCCAATCCAACTATCCCATTTTCTCGGGATCTATACCTTTGCACCAAAATTCGTTAATGATCTAACACATAGCACCTATTGGAAAATTCAAGGCAAAGTTTCATCATGCAATACCAAAATATATGTATTCTCATTCAAAGGTAGCTTAAACTATGATCAGTTGAAAGAACAAAAATGGCTTAATTTTAAAGTTTCCACAACCAGTGAAAGCTTTGGATATATGATTTCTAGAAAATTATACATTTTGCATATAAGAAGGTTCAACTGTAACATACCAAATAAGAAGTAATCAAGGCTTTTATTTGGCATAAACTCGTAGCCTAGCAACTTTTTGTCTCCCTCCAAGCAAAATCCAAGCAGTCGTACAAGGTTTCTGTGTTGAAGCTTTGCAACTAATAGAATTTCATTCTTAAATTCTTCATCACCTTGTCTTGACCTTCGAGATAGCCTCTTTACCGCAATTTGTTGTCCATTAGGAAGTCTACCCTAAAAGTGTTTTGTACGTATTGTTAATTCCTTTATAACAACTTAAAAACTAACATAGAAAAGCTTCACATGTTTCTTTTTCTTCGACGTCGTTACTTACAATTCACATGTAAAGCAGTCTTGATTGTTTTTGATAGATATGTCATACGTACCTAGAAAACTTCACCAAATCCACCTTCACCCAACTTATTTTCAGGAGAGAAATAGTTTATTGCTGCTAGTATTGTAGCCAAGTCAAATCGCAAGGACTCCATAGTGGTAAGCCCATTGGAACCTACATTACCCAGCAACACAATTTGATTATCACACTACATCAATAGTGGCTCCTTATGGCGTTTACAGGGTTGCCAGTGCTTGGCAACATAATCACAATGAAGGCACCAGATTAGACTGGCATGGTTGTGTCCCCAAAGCAATCTTTCCTCTCTTGATTGGTCATGAAGGGAAAAAAAAATTCTACAATACTATAGGAAACAAAGTAATGAGATGAATCATATGTCATCATTACTTCTTCATGATGAGGGTAGTGTTAAGTTTGTTAATTGCAATGCGGATGCTACCTATGGTCGGAGGGAATCGTTAAAGATTGGGAGTGTTTTAATGCCTTGTTATGTGGTAGGTAATGGTAAATCTATATCACTCAGGCATGAATGATGGCATCCTAATGGGACCTCGCTAAATGCATATCCGATTAGAGTAGTCTATGATTCTACTTTTCTTAAAAAATATAATTTCTCACACTAAATGGAAATGGCCCAATGCGAGCTGAAGACTTGATATTAATCCAGGCAGCTATTTGTGGGGTAATTTTTCCCTAGTCTTCTTTTTGGAGCTTCGAATGACATTCTTTCCTCTGCTTCAACTTGGGAGATTGTCAGGAATTGAGGCACGATAGCTGAATGGGATTGGTTGATTTGGCTTTGACCTTAGGTACTTTGGTTTGGATTCTTATTTTGGTTGGCTATACAAGATAAGCTGCCTATATATCTATCAATTAATAGATAATCTTCTAATCAAGGCCAAACTTTCTGTTTTTTGTATCTTGAAAGTACTGAGATTAGATCCTATAGTTCTTTGGGTGCAATTTCTCTGAGCAAGTCTGGAAGGTGCCCTTTAACTTTGTTTTCCTCCCAGGGATATTGGTGGTTGGGAATTTGGATTGTTCTGATTCACCAACCTTGAAAGGGAGAGATTTTCATAGGTCCATGGTGAAATTTTTGTGGAATTGATGCCTCTATTTCATCTAAAAGGTCAGGAATGAGCTATTACATTTCCAAACTATTCCTTTTCTTGATGGCATTACACATGCTTGTGGAGTCAAGTATACCTTTGAAAGTTGAAAGAACATGAAGAACCTGATCTTTCCAGTATTAAATTGTCTTTGATCTGTTACATATGTTACATTTATGTCAAACAGACTCTTAATTTGAATGATTAATATATCTAATTCCTCATGAAAAATAAAGAATTTTCAGAAGATGCTCAATTTTCATTATACAGATAGTTTATGAGAAAATAAAGGCAAATAGTCAATTTACCATTCTTTCCGTTGATGACTTCATGTCTCTTCTTTCTTTTTCTTCGAAGGACACAATAAGTGAGAAAGAGAAGTACCATAACACCTCCAAGAGTAACAATAATGGCGATGGTTATCGTAGTAGATTTTTTACTTTTTCCTGCGCGAGTATCATTACGTGCAAGAGATAATTAACAAACTAATCTGAAAAGCTTTTTAGATGAAATTGAATGTGAAAAATAAAAGAGAAGAAATCAAAGACAAATTCTTATGTGAAACACCATTTCAAAATTAGGAAATGGAGATTACAAGTACTATATATGTAATTTCTGCATTATTAGTATCGGTATCTGTAACAAGTTACAAAGAGAAATTGTCCGACAAATTACTTTGTAAATCAATTTATAAGGGAGATTTGGTTTCCCGGGCATTGTTCGGAAAAGCCACCTTGAAAAGGCTCTTGTTAGTCGGTCAGTTGACTTTGAGTGGAATCCATCAATGGCAAATTGCTGTCAGTCCCTTGTGGTCCACTCGTGCCCGTATTTACCGGGAAATGTATGCATCCACTCGCTCACGACTTGACTTTAAGATGGCGTTTTTTTGGTAAAAAATTATAAGGAATTCATATAATGATCATCGTAACATTTAAATGTGTGGATATTATGATTAGATTTATATGATCAATGATTATGATTGTGTTCTTTTAGGGAGATTAAGTCTATCTTTTACTTTTGTCCTATTAAATGAAATTAAATTGACGACAATATCATAATATGATGATGGAAATTCAGATGCGATCAAACACCTCTTGTAAAAGAAAATTGACTTTTTCCCAAGCAAAAAACAGTAATTTTAATCTCCGAAATTGCTGCAAAGAGAGGGAAACTAAAAAGAAAAAAAAAGTGTAGAACGAAACTAGGTACCTTTAGGTCCGGTTGCCGGAGCAGGAGCAGAAGGAAGCTGGACCGGTGGTGGTCCTCCCACCGCCACCACAGTCCCCAACGCGGTGGCGTTGTAAAAGCGGTCCTCCCTAAACCTCACGTTGCAGCTGGGAGTCAACACTCTTCCTCCTGGCGTCCCCTGAGGGAGATGGGCGATTGCCCAACGGAGGCATGTGCGGCAGTCCGATGGCGTCAAGTCGGGTGTGCATTCAGCGAGCATGTAAAGCTGTGGCGAGTCCGCGAGCTCCGCCTCTGCGGCGGCCACTTTCTTCCCCAATCTGCTGCTTGGGGCCTTCCGTGCTGAGAGGAGTTCATTGAGGTTTTTTTTGGTAGGTGGAACCAGGAAGGAATTGTTTGGTGCCGGAGCATTTGAAGGCGGTATAAGTAAGTGCTGCTTCGCTTGTGTGAGAGTTGCCGATGAACAAATTGATGGAGAAGAACAGAGGGAGGGAGATGGTGAAAGACGAGCTCATGCTCTGATGGATATGTTACCTTTGGCTTTAGTTGGTTCTTGAGATTTTATTGTAGTCTATCCTTTTGGTCATTTGAAGCTTGTGGTCTAAGTATGACTTTCAACAGTACCGTTTGAACTCTGGCACGTAAAATTTGGGGGTATTCCCTTGGAGAGAGGAAAGAAAAAATATTTCCCAAATTGAGAGCGAGACGTGCGGGTACCGATACTTAAAAGTAAGGAATGCTATTCTGTCAGCTCTCAGCGGAACTTTCGGGCTCTTGGGCTATGTCAATGTACAACCTTGACTGCCACCGATTCTTGATATTTTCTCGTAGTCTTTCTTTTTAGTGCTTATAAGCTTGTACAAAAGTCCACTGTTGGTCCGTTAACTTGAATAGTCTATCTATTTAAGCCCCTCCCGTTCCCAATATTGTCAGATGCGTAACCGACAAAGTTCAACTTGAAAATACCTTTTGCTATTCTGAAAGGCAATTCATGGGACTAAAGGAAATCTGACAATTTGACCAACCTGTTCACAGCCAAGCAGCACCACCATTGTCCAAACTGAATAAAATGCTTACGACGCGCCCTTAACGGAATGCTCGGGAATTGGGAATCAAGTCTAACTCAAAAATTACAGAATGAGATATGAGAATTCGCCAATCTTCACGGTACTATTTGTAAATTTGGGAAGACCGAGGCCACATGAAAATATGAGTGTAAGGAACTTAATTGACAGCCGAGCATAGTATTGGATAGCGAACATTAACATGAAAACGTATATTCCGTGTAATCCTAATTGAATTCGGTTCCATGTACTTCACTTTGATCAGGCCGAATATTGATCGACGGGCCCCAATTCAAGACATGCTTTCAATGATTGCCACCTTGACTCGACTATTAAGCCAAGTCACAATTGCTTTGTTGAAAATTTAAGCTTCACTTCTACTCTCCCATAGCTTTTCATGGGTTCAATAGCCATAGAAATCTCCCAAATCCAAGCATATTTAAACTTCGTCGTAACCATAGACCTCGTCTGATTAGAGTAGATAAGCAAAACAGCTGAAGGAAACAATAGAATGCTCATAGTTAATTTTCAAACGATTGTCCATATTGATCAAAACAGGAAAAGTAATATATGTTCGACAAGTTAAAACCTCAAACCACAGAGATAGATTCATTAAAACTACTTTACAAATCTGTTTTACAAAGAAATATGTAAGATTGTAAGCCATCCTCTAAAAAATCCGTTATATATTGGGATCAATAATAGCCCGATACCTCATGTAATAAATTAGTTGTATAAACTAATCCTAGTAAGCCTAGTATTCTCCTAAAACAAAACCCTTGGTTTAGCACTTTTGTCTTGTTCATCGAATTGGATGGATAGAACCAATTCAGTTCCTGTAGGGATCATTGCTTCGCATAATAATGATTTTCGTCTTAAAAAGAGAAAATCTCAAAATCGAAGAAATAAAGATTCAACAATGCCTAAATCAGTGTTACTAACTCTGTAAAAAAAAAAAAGGATATATTTTTAAACGATTAGTGAAAAATCTGCCTAAAAATAAATTCCATTTATTTTAGGGTGATGCTATTCACCCATAAGTAACTAAATCCACCCCCTTTCATCAAAAAGATAAACTGGCATCAATTTTTCAATTGCAGTTTTAAGAAATGGCCCCACTCCTTCTTTTTTCTATTTTTTTTTAAATTTTTATTTAGTATAGTTACCATAATTAAGCATTTCACAGATTTTGTTTTTTAGTGTATCAAAGAAAAGTAAATTCTCATATATTCATCTAACGTTTTACATGTAAAATTATCTTACTAATAGGAAGAGAAAATATATATTTTTTGATATAGTATGAAATTGAAAAGTCTCTTCTTCATTATTGATCTTATAGGGACCTCTCTTTTTTTTTTTGTCCATCTTATATCAAAAGCTTACTTTCTTAGTAAAATTTATTAATTTCTAAAATATATATCAAGTCTCTGTTTTGACTATATCAAAATATTTATATTTTTCCTTACTATATTGGCAAGATATTTTTATATAGAGCATGTAATACATTAGAAGAATATCTAGGAGTACACCAAAAACAATATGCACAATGATGTATCTTGAAATTTCTTTTTTTAAAGATTCGCGGATGACATTAATTTTTGTCAATCCAAAAAAATGAAATTCCATTTGCATTTTCCAAAAAAAAAATTCTTACTTTATGCAATGTTTTGATTTAATTATACTACATTTACTTAAAAATTTATCCATAATTTTAATCGACAACATAGAAAAGAAGTGAACTTTCTTTTTTGGAAAATTCAATTTTTGACAAAACAAATTTTTATGGAAGCAATATCTTACAATAAAAAAAGACATTATGCCTTTGATATATATGGAAAATCTACAATAAACAAAACTAAACATATGAAATTCATAACTAATGGTAGATAGAAAAGGAAAGTAAATAAATTTTGGACCATGGATTTAAATTCCAATTAAATGTAGAGGTTAATTTTGTGTTTTAGGTGAAGATTATATGGATTTAGTCATATAAGAGGTGGAAATAGCGCTGTCCTTAATTTAATCATTTATAATGTTTTGTTTTCTAAATGATTGGGCATATTTTGGTTCAAGGCTTGCGGTGCCAACCATAGGTAAGCTTGAGCTCGTCAACCTTGGGCGAGCGTTGAATTGGCGGAATTTGGTGAGCCGTGAGTCGCTGGCCTCAAGTAAGCTTGAGCTCGCCAAGATCACGTTAGCCGCGACCTTGCTTGTGTGATGTCCCAATCCGCCACATCGCCAATCCCTATTCTGTTTTTACCTTAAGTTATCACGCAAGTGGAAGTCTTTTCTAAAGGTTAGCATTTATAACATAAATTATACGTGCGTCACTAAAGACATCAATAGTAAAGGGAATCATGCTTTCATTACTTACATACTCATATTTACATCGGGCGATGGAATGTATATCAAAAGAGAGGACCTAACTGGGAGAACTCCAAAAAAATGTCTATCTCCCTAACCCTGCTGTACACCTCGCTACTCTCCATCCATCCATCCAACCCGACTACACGATCCTATGCCCCAAAATGTTACGGTCGTGTCAAACAAACAAGCATGAATACTTCTCCACACTCCGATCTACACCAACTCCTACTCCTTTACATCACTCCCATTACCTGCACCACGTCCTATCAGTCAACCGTCCATCAACACAAATATGGCAACAAAACGGTACGAAATCAGGTTAGGCTGTCCTATGTCCACTAACAATACAATTGTGTCCTAAAGAAACATCGTGCTTGGAAAATCCAAGTTAGTGAACTCATGGTGCTCACCCTCTAACACCACGGGCGCTCCATAGTGGGAGATGGGGGATGCAGGGATTGGCGACATAGCTATTAATCTGAAAAATAATAATAGGAGTGAGCTAATGCTTAGCAAGAGAAACAGTAAACTCATAAACCGTTCAATCTAATTGATTATCGATTCCTAGGACACGACTGATATCTAAGTAAGCAAGCACACAAGTATGACCACACAACATACCTTAGGTCATTTACAATCACACAAGTAGTGCCAGCATGCACTTATGCAACGCGTGTCATGTTCAATCACATGAGTCACACTACTATGCAATGGATGCACCACGCTTCTCATTTGTTGTGCACAATATCATCAGGGTCCATCCCTGTTTCACTGTGATATAGCTAGTACGAGTACCTAGAGGGGGGTGAATAGGTACATAAAAGATTTTTCTTGATAATTGCACAATACTTAGACAATTGAAGGATTTGCAACAAATAATAATCAACGTAAGACTGAGTAAAGGAAAGAGAGAATTGAACACGCGGTTTATAGTGGTTCGGCTTGATTCAAACCTACGTCCACTCTTCTGCACTGACAGCCAATTGGTTGGATTCCACTATGAACAAAGAGATGTTACAGCGTTTATCTTCCTTGATTTCTAGGTGTAGATGATTTACCACACTTGCTCAAGGTATCACCAAGTATAGACACTCTCTGTGTAAACAATTTCGCTCAAACTGTATCGACTAATAATCAAGGTGCTTCAGACTCTGGAATTTCTCTATCGATCACGTTACTAAAACAACTAGAATGTCTTCCTTTTATACTCCTTTATGCCATCATAACCGTTGGCACTTACCAAAGGAATTCCTCCAATCTACCCATTGGACGGAATCAATTAAGAAGATCATTCGAGCTATTAAAGAAACCTGATGATAGCCCATCAATCCTATTCGCCTATACAATCAGGATCTTGGTTTCCAAGAATAGAACATTCCAAGAATATTTCGTCGACCATCGGATTTTCAATCGATCTAGATACGAATAAAAGAATCCGTTATATTTATCCAACCAAGAGATCTTCTCCAGAGAATATGATTAAATCCTCAACCATATACTTCGGCTCTGGATTTCCTTCGTCACTGGATCAGAAAGACTGTCAATGAGAATAGTCTTGAGTCTTAAGTCTTGAGTCTTTAGTGCTGAGTCTGGTGATCAGAAAGTCTTCAGACTTTAAACTGTCGGTCTGCAAATATCCAGACTAGACTGATAGAAACGTTTTGTCAGCTTCAAAATATTCTGGAAAGATTTCTCCAACAATTTCCTCCTTTTGATGGTGACAAAACTTTCATGTAGATTTGAACAACTTTGACTTGCAAAAACATTTCTCAAGCAATATGGCTATCTCATAAAGATTAATAAAACAACCAGACTCTGCATCCATAGAAAATTGGTTAGTATTTCATGAGTAATACCATATAACAACACTTGATATAAATGCAACCAGTCAAGCATCAAAATCCACAGCTAATTCAGTCAAATTCAAGTTCACACCCAAGTTCACTCAAGTCAAACTCAAAAACAAACATAACCACAAAAACAAATTTAAAGTCAAAGTTTAAAAGTTGGTTCAAATTGGTTCTCTCCCTTTTTGTCATCATTAAAAAGGTGAGAAAGGAGTCAGGTCTGCTTGGGAATGTGCACGATCTGGAAATCTCCCATGGACTGGACTATGCCTTCTAGCCTCTTCAAGTCTTCCCTTAGTTGAGTTACCTCCTCTCCTTTGGCATTGGCTTGAAGTTGTAGAGCGAGGTCTTTCATGTTTTCCTCCAGGGTAACCGAAGATTCTTGTCCAGCTTTCTTCATGGTTTGAATTTCACAGTCCAGAGCATAGATTTGGCCCTACATTTCCAGAAGAACATCAAGAATACGACGAAAATTTGCTGAATTGTCCGTCTGTGTACTTGCATGTGCTTTCTCGGATGGAGTGAATGCAGACGATGGCGCTTCTGTATAATCTTGCAAATTTGGTGTCGACGTATCGTGTCCTTCAGGCAATTGAGAAACCTGAACCTCTTCTGGGTCTGCTGGAGATTGTCTTAGACTTTCACTATCGGCAGCATGAGGTGTGGATCTTTCTTACTTGCCAACTCCCCCTGTCTCTAGGACATTGAAAGGGGAAAAGTGATGATCATGCTCTTCTGTATTTTGATTTCCCTTTTCTCCAGATTCAGCTGCAGACTTTTCTTTCTCTTCTTTCTCCTTCTCTCTTTGCTCTTCTTCTTCTCTGTTATTGGCTTGCTCCTCTTCTTCTCTCTGTTTCTTCTGATGTTCTGTCAATTAAGGTACAGAACGTCTAGTTCTTGTCAATGCACAGATAATGGGATCTTCATCCTCATCTTCATCCTCCAAGATGAGAGTTCTTTTCTTCTTGGGTGGAGCACCAATGAGCTCCTTTCCTTTTCTCTTTGAAGCAGATGGTACTGGAGTCTTCACTCTGAATTTCTCCATTGCCTTGGAAAGTTCTTTCAGACGCATCTTCGTCAACATCTTCAAACCTACCACCATCTTATCGCACGGTCGAACACAAAGTGTATGTGGCGGTTCAATATTCATGTGTCTGAAGATCTTGGTCACCAGACCTGGGTAAGGCAATTGTCCTTTGTCCTTCGACATTGCTCTGTACATGTGAAAGAGAATAGTGTGAGGGAGAGAGAACTTCTTCCCTGAGTTGATTGCGTACATCAATTTTGCCTCGGAATTAGAGACGTCAGTCTTGGATGTAGACTTCAGCCTTATGCAATTGATCACAATTTTGTGCAGAATGATATTGATGGCACGCATCCTTGAATAGATGATTCTCCCCTCTGTATCTCTATCTTTGACAAGTTCTAATGAGGCACGAGCAATTGAGACTTTGATCGGTTGATAGCGTCTTTGTTCAACTCCAATTATGTCCGCTAACATGTCCACGTCTACCACATAGTCCTCGTCTCGAACACTGAATGATATTCTATTCATATCTAAAAAGCTGAGATTCGAATAGAAGTATGCTGTCAATTGCGCATAACCGTCTGTGGTATCGGTGCAAAATTGCTCAAGTTGAAGCAAATTGAACTTCTCCCTTAAGTTCACATTAATGGCATCCAAGAAATCGAAATCAACACTCCTAGGGTTATCACCCCTCGTTTCAGCAGTCTGAAGAACAGATTCTCCTGTTCCTTCGATTTAAACAACTCCATTCTCTTTCCCTTCACCTTCGCAGCAACACCCATTCTAGGTTTAAAATCACTGAACATTTTATCATCATCGTTCCCGTTAGTGGGATTCAATCCTCCTACACGAGGGTCACTTGAAATGTTCGCAAGTGCTTCCTCAGCCTTTCCCTTGGGAGCAATGCCCAAATCCTCCATTTTTCGTAAAAAGATATACTCATTCCCATAATTCTTATTTTTAAGGAAATCATCTATATAGTATAGCGGAGTACCAGTGTTTTTCAACGCACGATAGAGCTTGTAAATATAAGAGGGTTTTTGGACTCTTACAGGGTCTGCGTCCTCGATTATCTTTTCCTCCTGTTGTTGACTCGCACCTTGTGGGGTAGATGGCGTTGAGTGACGTGGTGGAGAGTGAATCGGGCTCTGTTGCTGACTTGATAATTCTTCCTCTTCGGTGAGATCAAAATGGGTAGGTCCCTCCTTCATTCTCTGTGGTCCCCTGTTTGCGATTCTTGAAGACTTCCTCGAAGAAGACATTATTCCTTGTCACTGAAAGATTCCTTTACTTGCTTTCCCAAGAAAAGATGACAACTTTCTCGAAGATGAACACGAAGTAGAAACCGGATTGGGAGGAGAATGCTTTTTAGGGTTTTGAAGGTTGGAAAATGAAAACTGTATATATATAACTCAATTTTGAAAAGGGAAGTTCAATCGGCACAAGGAAAGTGTACGAACACTTCTTTTTAAAATCAATAACTGCCAAAATTAATCCTTTTGAAAAGACAAGTTTTCGTTTTTCACGCAGAATATAAAATAACTGAACGAAAGATCGTACCTTTTCGAGTTTAGATAAAATAGCAACTTATAGTCTATAGCCATGAATGTTTGAGTCTGAGGATTTAAAGTCTGACGGTTTAGAGTCTGATGGTTTGAGAGTCTCTAGTCTTTAACTTCCTCTAGCTTCAAAATGTTGAGTCTGGAATGGATAAAGTCGAATTAATTTTTCTCCAAAGGCTTTGTGAATATATCCGCTAGTTGACTTTTTGAATCAACAAATTGAATCGAGATTTCTCCATTTTGAATATGATCTCTAATGAAGTGATGTCGAATCTCGATATGCTTTGCTCTTGAATGAAGGATTGGATTTTTGGTGAGATTGATCGCGCTGGTGTTGTCACATCTAATTTCTGTGCATGAGTCTTCAATCCCAAAGTCTTGTAGCTATTGTTTTATCCATAGAATTTGCGAACAGTAGCTTCCAAGAGCTACATACTCTGCTTCTGTTGTTGAGAGAGCTACAGTGCTTTGTTTCCTTGAAAACTAAGACACTGTCTTGCTTCCAAGCAACTGGCAAGTTCCTGAAGTACTCTTTCTATCGACTCTGCAACCGGCCAGATCTGCGTCTGAATATCCCAGAAGATTAAAGTCTCCCTTCTTAGGATACCAAAGACCGATGCTTGAAGATGAAGCAACATATTTAATAATACGTTTTGCAGCACTGAGATGGGATTCTCTAGGATTTGATTGAAACCTAGCACAAATGCAAACACTCAACAAAATGTCAGGTCTAGAAGCAGTAAGATAAAGAAGTGAACCAATGATGCTCCTGTATAGCTTTTGATCAACTTTCTTCCATTTTCCAATCCAAACCTTTTGACAAGATCATTAGCATATTTTTCTTGGTAAATGAAAGTTCCTTCCTTCAATTGCTTACTTGAAGACCAAGAAAGAATGTTAATTCTCCCATCATACTCATTTCAAACTCATCCTGCATAGACTTAGAAAATTTCTTGCATAGACTTTCATTAGGAGATCCAAAAATAATATCATTCACATATATTTGAACAAGTAAAAAGCTTTTGTTTTCCTTTTTGATAAATAAAGTAGTATCTACTTTACCTTTGACAAAACCATTCTGTAATAAGAAATTACTTAGTCTGTCGTACCAAGCTCGAGGTGCTTGCTTTAAACCATACAAGGCATTTTTCAGTCTGAAGACTGAGTCTGGCTTCTTTGGGTCTTCAAACCCAGGTGGTTGTTCCACATAAACTTCCTCATGGATAAATTTTTTTTTAGGAACGCACTTTTGACGTCCATTTGGAATAACCTGAAATTTTTATAACAAGCAAACGCAAGTAATAGTCGAATAGCTTCTAACCTTGCTATAGGAGCGTAAGTCTCTTCATAGTCTATTCCTTCTTCTTACGTATATCCTTTGGCCACGAGTCTTGCTTTGTTTTGTATGACTTTTCCTTTTTCATTCATCTTGTTTCTGAACACCCATTTGGCTCCAATGACAGTTTTACCTTTTGGTTTAGATGTCAATTCCCAGACATCATTGATGTTGAACTGTCTGAGTTCTTCTTGCATAGCTTCGATCCAGCTTTCATCAGATAAAGCTTATTCTATGTTTTTTGGTTCAATTTCAGAAATGAGAGCCACAGCACTAGACTCTTCACGCCTTTTAGATTTGGTGCAGATTCCTTCATTGATTTCGCCGATAATGAGATCTTTGGGATGACTGGACTTATGCTTCCAGTTACTGGTTGATTTGTTTGGTTGATGATCTCTTTCTTTATTTAAATCTTCATGAACATCTTGATGCTGGACTTCCAGAGTTTGAGATAGTTCTTGAGTTGTAAGCTTTGGAAGGTCTGGAGCAGGTTCAGACTCTTCATACTGAGTCTGACTAGATTCATCTTGCATTGAGTCTTGGAATTTGACATTCATTGACTCCTCCACAGACTGGCTCTTCTTGTTATAGACTCTGTAGGCTTCGCTTGATGTAGAATATCCAAGGAAGATGCCTTCATCTGATCTTTCTTCAAACTTACCAACTCGATCTTTTGCATTTTTCAATATAAAGCATTTGCAACCGAACACATGAAAGTATGAAACAATGGGCTTCTTACCTTTGAATAACTCATAAGGGGTTTACTCTAGAATAGGTCTTAGGAAGACTCTATTGATGATATAGCATGCTGTTGAAACAGCTTCAACCCAAAATCGTGAAGAAATCTTACTTTCAATTAAAAGAGTTCTAGCCATTTCTTGAAGAGATCTATTCTTTCTTTCTATAACTCCATTTTGCTTTGGAGTATATGGAGAAGAGAACATATGCTTAAAACTAGATTCATCACAAAATTTTGTAAAATCTTGATTTTTGAATTCACCTCCATGATCTGTTCTTATACTTGAAATACCACATCCTTTTTCATTTTGAACCTTTTTAGCAAATTTTTCAAAATAAGAAAAGGTTTCTGACTTACTTGCAAGAAAATATACCCAAGTAAAGCGAGAGTAATCGTCCACAATTACTAGACAATATTTCTTACCTCCAATGCTCTGGGTTCTTGTTGGTCCGAAGAAATCCATATGCAGCAACTGTAGTACATGATTAATAGAGACATGATTTATTGGCTTAAATGAATTTCTTACCTGCTTTCCTAGAATACATGGTGTGCATGGATCGGACTTTTGGTATGGTAATTTGGGTAGACCTCGAACAAGCTGCTTTGATGAAATTTTGGCTAATTGCTTCACGTTGACATGACCAAGCTTTCTGTGCCATAAGCTTGCTTTATCTTGAATTGAGATTAGGCATTGTGATTCATTTGGTTTCTCGTCTAAGAGGTAGATATTTCCATGTCTTCGACCCATGAAAGACTAAGTAGAGTCTTTACTGATTCCAGAACATATTCCTTCTTGAAAGGAGATTTTGAAACCAGTATCACACAATTGGCTAATGCTGAGAAGATTATAGTTAAGTCCTTCCACTAGAGAAACATTGCTTATTGTGAGATTTCCAATTTTCACAGTTCCAAATCCCACAATACTTCATTTGCTGTTTCCTCCAAATGAAACTTTTCCACCATTCACTTGAATAAGCTTTATGAAGCAATTTGAGTCTCCTGTCATGTGTCTTGAACATCCGCTGTCAAGATACCACTTTACCTTCTTCTTAACGGAGACCTGCATTTAAAAGAGAGTCTCAAGCTTTCTTTGGTACCCAAATTTTCTTGGGTCCTTTGGTGTCAGTAGGATAAACAGTATTAGGCCATACTTTCTTAACAGGCTTCCAAACCATAGGACATTCTTTTTCAAAGTGATCCTTACTGTTACACTTTGAACACCTTAGAGCATTTCGACCTACAGACTTTACAAAAACTTTCTTGAAATGATTTTTGTAAGCCTCTCTTGATGGTCTTTTCTTAATTCTTTCTTTTACTTTAGGAAAATCAATCAAGGGAATTGTTTCTACTGTCATACCTAGACCAGACTTATTGAAGTAAGGTCTTTGAACTGAAAGAACTTTTTCAAGTTTTTCGGATCCTATTGAAAATTTCTTTGAAATATTTGATAAGTCAGTTTTTAAAAAATCATTTTCTTTCAAAAGACTATCTTCTTTTTCTTTAAGAGTAGAAACATTCAAGTCTAAACTTTTAACTCTTTCTTCTAAAATGTTTTCCTTTTGTTTTAGAGCTGAGTTTTCCTTTTTAAGTTCGGAAATTCTTTTGAGAGAAGTCTTAAGACTAAAACACAGTTCATCAATGTATTTAGAGACTTTGACAGGAATTTTAAAATCACTTATCTCAAATTCACTGTCTGAGTCTGATCCAGAATCTGAGTCTGAGTCTGAGTCTGTATGTGCCATCAAACATATGTTGGCATATTCAATATCACTTTCTTCACACTCTGTATCACTCCAGGTTTCGGCTTTTAGAGCTTTTCGAAACTTCTCAGCTTTTCCTTTTTTCTTCTTCAGAAGAGGATAGTTAGGTCTGATGTGTCCCTTTTTCTTATATTCGAAGCAGACTACATCTTTGTTTGGTTCTTCATCATCAACAGACTTGATCTGCTGTCTTTGGAAACTTTGTTTCTTTGAATTGAACCTTCTTCCTTTTCTATTCAGTTTTCTGAATCTTCTTATCATGAGAGCAAGCTCCTCATCGTCCATATCATCTGCAGAATCTATATCATCAGAATCATCATTTGATTTTAATGCAATGGATTTCTTACCTCTTGGATCTTTGTCTTCATTCATTCGTTCCACTTCGTAAGACTGAAGAGTTCCAATCAGCTCGTCGACAGATAGTGGCATAATTCTTTGTGTCTCTCTTATTGAAGTCTTTATATGATTCCAATCCTTGGAGAGTCCACGCAGTAGCTTGTTCACCTTCATGGGATTAGAAATTTTCTGTCCTTGATTCTCAAGACCATTGACAATATCTGTAAAACGGCTAAACATGTCAGTTATAGATTCTCTTGGTTTCATTTTGAAGGCTTCATATTGACCAAGGAGAATGTTAATTCTGGTCTCCTTCACTCGATCTGTTCCTTCATAGGTGATATGTAATCTGTCCCAAACTTCTTTTGCTGTAACACAAGAAGATATTCTGTTATATTCAGTTGGTGACAAAGCACAATATAAAAAGTAAATTGCTTTTGCATCGAGTGCTTGTCTCTTGATTATCTCTTCTTGAGACATTCTGCTAGTCTCAACAGTTTCTTTCCCTCTTTCAGAGACTAATGCAGTAGTAGGAGTGATTCCTCTTTCCACAACGTCCCATTCCATAGGATAAAGCTTTCATCTTGTTCTTCCTGATGTTGTAATCCTTTCCATCAAAGTAGGGTGGTCTGGTATTGCTTTGCCCTTCCACTAGCCCTGGTGCTAGCATACTAGCTATGTATCTTTTACTCTGAAGTAAAACACTTCAAATAAAGTAAGAACACGAGCTTTGATACCAATTGATATAGCTAGTACGAGTGCCTAGAGGGGGTGAATAGGTACATAAAAGATTTTTCTTGATAATTGCACAATACTTAGACAATTGAAGGATTTGCAACAAATAATAATCAACGTAAGACTGAGTAAAGGAAAGAGAGAATTGAACACGTGGTTTATAGTGGTTCGGCTTGATTCAAGCCTACATCCACTCTTCTGCACTAACAACCAATTGGCTGGATTCCACTATGAACAAAGAGATGTTACAGCATTGATCTTCCTTGATTTCTAGGTGTAGATGATCTACCACACTCGCTCAAGGTATCACCAAGTATAGACACTCTCTGTATAAACAATTTCACTCAAACTGTATCGACTAATAATCAAGGTGCTTCAGACTCTAGAATTTCTCTATCGATCACGTTACTAAAACAACTAGAACGTCTTCCTTTTATACTCCTTTATGCCATCATAACTGTTGGCACTTACCAAAGGAATTCCTCCAATCTACCCGTTGGACGGAATCAATTAAGAAGATCATTCGAGCTATTAAAGGAACCTGACGATAGCCCATCAATCCTGTTCGCCCATACAATTAGGATCTTGATTTCCAAGAATAGAACATTCTAAGAATATTTTGTTGACCATCGGATCTTCAATCGATCTAGATACGAATAAAAGAATTCGTTATATTTATCCAACCAAGAGATCTTCTCCAGAGAATAGGATTAAATCCTCAACCATATACTTCGGCTCTGGATTTCCTTCGTCACTAGATCAGAAAGACTGTCAATGAGAATAATCTTGAGTCTTAAGTCTTGAGTCTTGAGTGCTGAGTCTGGTGATCAGAAAGTCTTCAAACTTTAAACTGTCGGTCTGCAAATATCTAGACTAGACTGATAGAAACATTTTGTCAGCTTCAAAATATTCTAGAAAGATTTCTCCAACACACTGCTCTACCAATACATGTAGGCGGATCTAGTAGTGACCTTTTGTTCACTAACTAGGCATTCACGATTCCCATATGCCAGGCATCCCTACTCCAAGGTGTCTTGATTGTTAGTTAGGGCATTCACCTTCGACATCCACTCCAGGCCATCGTTGGGCAGTTGAGTTGAGCTTTCAAGGGGTTTGTCACCAGCCTGGCATCCCTACTTACAATCGGGGCATCTTGGTTATTAGTCAAGGCATTCACCTCCGCCATCATTGGGCATCCAAGGTCCATTAGCCTTGGGGATTACATATATCAATCCATCTCTTGTATCACAGGCATATTGCACTAATGCAATGACATCGCAATCATACATTATACAATGTACCCCATGGGATACACGTGACACCAAAATGATCACTAAGTCATCACAAACAATTCACTGACTCACAGCACACTCAAAAAAAAAAAAAAATCCTCACATTTCTAGCTTAAATTTCACGAAAAAATGGTATTATATTAAAGCCAATATATTCCATTGGGTAGCCAAATGAATGCAGTTACTATCATTAGTAGACCAAAATTTGAGATTCCATCGTCTTCCCATAGAAATTTAATAAAACTCGGACCAAAGGCAAAACCGACCAGAATTGCACCGCCGCATAAATCCAAATCGAAATCAAAATCATAATAAATGAACTCGAAAATTTCTAAAATTTTAATATGCTATAGGTACTTTAAAATAACATTTTTTGTGAAGGAAACTAAGTCCAACACAATTTGTATAAAGATCAGCAAGTTGCAAAAAATAACAAAGAATTTGGTTCACTAGAACAGAGCGTCCGATCTTCAAGATATACTCATCTAACAGCCTTAAACATGTCAAAAAATCTAGAAATATGGGAATATTATAAATTAGAACGTCCTTTACAAATTTTATGAAGGGAGCAAGTCCAAAATCGAAGAGGAAAATTTTATAAAAATTCAGGAAGGTAATCAGGTCACTGTTCCTACTACACTGGCCAGATCAGACACCGTAAATGAGTAGGCCTTCATACCAATCATATCACCTACTATATATATATATATAAGTATATCAAGATGTATTGTACAACTTTCATGTGGAAGCCTCAAATTTGAACCACAACAAACTCCATAAAATTAACAAATAGATAAGGTCTATCGGTTTCCAGTTCAGGAAATCCAATCCACAGTGCACGATTTCATGATATTCTTGCATCGAATGGATCCCATGAATTCTTAGGGCAACCATCAAACCATACAGAGCACATGCGAAATTTATCGTCGATCATAGAAAAACTCCTACAAGCTAACCACAAATACCAAAACCACATGCAGCACAATCCGAACCTCAAAACCAATATGCATGTCATTTTTTCCTTCAAAACACACTTCCACAGCATCTCAACAGCTCTATTTCATCATCACAGCACACATGCAAAGCCGCAAAAACAAACAAACACGGGGAACAACAACAAATATTCCTATTCTACAAAACCAAGTCCCAAGAAGATCAAAGGAATTAGGAGAATGCCGCTTCTCCTTGCCTTGAAGATCGTAGCACTTCGGTTTCCTCCTTCTAGGCTCGCCGTCAGCTTGAGAGTGTCCTGAGGTTGTTGGTTAACTGCGATGAGAAGGAGGGAACGCGAGAGAGAGAGAGAGAGAGAGAGAGGTGCTTTGCGAGAGAGAGTGTAAGAGAAATGAGAGATGAAGAAAAATGAAGAAGAAGTAGGGGCTGCCAACTTAGAGGAAACGATGAGGAGGAAGATCTAGGCTTGTTCAAGACTCTTCTTGCATGAAATCTTAGTGGCCAAGGAGAATAGTCTTCATCATGACCCTAGTTTAGGCTATTTTAAGCATATTTTGGAATTTTAGCCATTTTTGCATGGCTTGTAATTGGCTAGGGGGCAGCAATATTGAAAGAAATTAGTAAATGTGTCATAATTTCATGTAAATAAGACCTAGGTGGCTGGCCATATTAATTTATGCACGTTAGAGATTAAATTAGGTACTATAGAAAGACTTAGGTACATACAATAATCATACAAGGCATTATTAAATTGTCTTGGGCCCTAAGTTCATCAATTAAATTAAATCATCTATACTAATAAGATTCATCACGACTAATTAATTATTTGGACGAAATTTGGTCCATCATAGCTTGGATCTAGTGAACCCCGACTCAACAGCCTTGTCACGACCTGCCCCTCAGGGGGGCTGGGAGGGAATAGGTTTAGGGGTATTGTCTAAGTGACGGACCTAAGGTCCATGATTAGGCAAGAGCTCTTCCAAGCCCATATCTCGCGTAACATTGGGGTATTCTTAAAAAAATTGCATAAAGGAGTCACCACTAGCCTATTGGGGTCGGCTAGAAACCAAGTGAGGTATGGGAGTGTAACTCACTTTCTACGCAACTAGAGAATCTAGAGTCGGGAACTTGATTACGCAAATTGACCAATTAGTGCCCTTTTGATACCTAATCTTGTTCATTTTAAGAGAAAATATTTTTGTCGGGCAATTTGGGTTGATTTTACACTTATTCACTAACATGTGAGGTGATTATGCAAGTGCGCAATCATTAAAGTAACATCTTGCAACCAAAATCATAATTGTAGTAAATTTTAGCATGTGCAATCAAACATAATTAAATATGCAAATTAAACATGCAATATAATTGATGTGCAAGAAAATAAAGGTCTAATTACACTAAAAAGGCAAGACATGACAATTTCCAATCAAACCTTACATTTTTTAATTTTTGAAGTTTTTAATTTTTTTAAAAATTTTTTTAAATAATTATTTTAATTTTTTAAAATTTAATTTTAAAAAATGCGCGAACCGGGTCGGGTCTGGTTTGACTTGACTTGGGTTCAGCTCGGTCGGGGAAGGGCGAAATTCAGTAGGCCCCAATAGGACTGGGCCTGAATGACAGGCCCAGTTTAGCTAAAAAATGAGCCCACCTAAAAAAGAAACCTAAGTAAACTAAGCCCGACCCAACACAAGAGAAGAAACTAATATTAAACTGGCCCAAAGGCCTTGCTTCGGCCCAGACGTGGGTTGCCTGAAAATCAAAACCATATTCGGTTTGCAACCCACACTTGACCCAATTTTTGGCCGAAACCCTACTCGGCCGTGACCTAATGGATGTCTTTCTCTTTGCTCGCGGATGAGGCGTCGCTAGGTAGACGAACAACGACTATGGGCTTGGTGGCGGCGGCGGCGACGACGGCCTTAACGGCAAGTGACAGCATGGTGGTGGGGCCTTAGCGGCCAACTTAGATGGCCTGGTGGTGGAATAGTGGCGACAGGTGATGGTGAAGCAATGTCTGGTGGCGAAACAACAGCAGCAGGCGATGGTGGGGGGAAGCAACAAAGTGGTGGTAGCCGGCGTGCCTTGGTGAGGCAACAACAGCCCTATGCGGTGGATCTCATGGTAGGTCGAGGCTAATGCTGTGACGGGGCTTACTTGACATGGCAGGGACCAAGCATGGTGGCAGTCGTCAGGCATGGCGATTGTTGGAGAGGTGTGGTTGGTGGCGACACAGGCGGCCCTTTCGACTAGGGCCGTGACGATGCCACCTCGACTGGGCGAGCAAGGGTAACCCTCAACCTCTAAGGTCGGGGGTTGTCGGTGGTTGCAGCGAGGATGTCGGTTGAGGCCGACAGCGGTGACAGTGCCAGAGACTCCCCTTCTCCTCTCCAGTCCTCACTCTCCCCCTTTGGTTTTTGTCTTCTACTTTTTTTTCGTTTCTATTGTGTTGTCTTCCTCCTCCTCGTTCTCCCCTCTACTTTTCTGGTTTTTCTACTCTCTCTCCTCTCTCCTTTCTTTAGGGTTTCACACGCGACAATGGGCCTAGGAGGAAGAGTTGGGGCGCGAGCCGAGCTAAGGCTAGATTAGGCCCGACTTGATCCCTCTTAAGCATTTTTTTTTGTTGCTTTTTTGTTGTTTTTTTAATTTAATTAAAAATATTTTTTAAAACTTTTTTTTATGCACTTGAAAATTAGGTGTCAACAGCTGCCCCTCTTTGAATATAACCTCGAAGAGGTTGCATTCAAAGACAGAAGACACCTAAATTATTTTGGTGATAGGGAGACCCTAGGTGCATGGGCATGTATCAGGTCGATGAAAAGGACTTGAAGTTGTGGAAGCATGTTTTGTCAATAAGAGGAAGAAAGACCCCGGGCTCCAAAAGCACGCCGTATCATAAGAAGAAATAGAGACTCCAGATTACAAAAGCACATTGTGTCATAAGAAGAAGGAAAACCCTAGGCTACAAAAACACGCTGTGTCATAAGAAGAAAGAGACACCATGGGCTACAAAAGTACGCCATGTCATAAGAAGATTGAAGACCCCGGGTTACAAAAGCACGCCGTGTTCTAAGAAAAGAGAGACCCCAGGCTACAAAAGCACGCCGTGTCATAAGGAGAAAAAGAGACCCCGGGCTACAAAATTACGTTGTGTCATAAGAAGAAAGAAGACCCCGAGCTAAAGAAGCATGCCATGTCATAAGAAGAAAAAGAGACCCCAGGTTCTAGAAGCACGCCGTGTCATAAGAAGAAATAGAGACTCTGGGCAATAAAAGCACGCCGTGTCATAAGAAGAAGAAAAGACCCTAGGCTACAAAAACATGTCATGTCATAAGGAGAAAGAGAGACCTTGGGCTACAAAAGCATGTTGTGTCATAAGAAGAAAGAAGATCCTAGGCTACAGAAGCACACTGTGTCATAAGAAGAAAGAGAGACCCCGGGCTACAAAAGCACACTGTGTCATGAGAAGAATGAAAGACCCCAAGCTATAGAAGCACGCCGTGTCATAAGAAGAAAGAGAGACCCCGTGCTATAAAAGCACGCCGTGTCATAAGAAGAAGGGAAGACCCCAGGTTATAGAAGCACGCCGTGTCATAGAAAGAAAGAGAGACCTCGGGGCTACAAAAGCACGTCGTGTCATAAGAAGAAAGAAAAACCTCGGGCTACAGAAACACACCATGTCATAAGAAGAAAGAGAGACCTCGGGCTACAAAAGCACGCCATATCATATGAAAAAGGAAAGACCCCGGGCTATAGAAACACGCCATGTCATAAGAAGAAAGAGAGACCTCGGATTACAGAAGTACGCTATGTCATAAGAAGAAAAAGATGAAGTCTCATCGTGTAACAACGGGTTTCGACCGAGCTTAAAAATGACATGCTTTAAGATTGACCATGAACCTTTAGAGATGACACGGTTTAAGGCTGATCATGAATCTTTGTAGATGACATGGTTTGAAGTTGACTATGAACTTTTGGTTTTTAGGGAAGCACCCACTAACCCCTTCAAAACTGCATGGGTTCACTGAGGAATCCTATCAAACTCCACTTGAGCAAATGTCATTAGGGACGTCATCAAGAGATGTATTGGCAATATTGCAGCATTAATTGAACAAGCTAATCAAGCTAAGTTTGACTGCTTTAAAAAAACATTCGATGTTAATCAACATTATGTGGCGCAAAACTGTCATTTTGTTCAGGGATGTATCATTAATCATCAAATTCTCTACAAGTCAAGTTCTTATTAGAACGACTACGATTCGTGAAAAAAGCTCATTAAGCATGCCAAACTAGAGCTTCCTTGTTAGAAAGGATTTCTCACACACTCTCGATAAAATGACTGGTTGATCCCATCCATTCATGTGAGAGATAATTGGTTACTGAGGGTATCTCACATAACCCATGTCAAAGGCTTTCAGAAACATTTCCAATTAGCATAATCTGATCGATCAAAAAGGTCTTTTGAAAGGACTGCAATATAGGCTCGGTTAGGGCTTATACAAAGGGATTATTGCTTTGAGGCCAATAAAGGAACATTTGTCGCTATCTTCATCGGATTTACAAGTCAAGAACTTAAAAGATAAGATAAGATAAGATATAATTACTTCCACTCCTTCAAGGAGTAGCTTCTTAGTGGTGTTCTCATTTTCACTCAAACCATCCCAATTAGAAGAGACTTTGGAAGAGGGTTGTAATGCTGACTCGGGAGAGGCTTGTAAGGCTTAAAATTTTCAAGAGGGTTTTTAAGAGTCGGTGATCATCATGGCATTGTGACCAGGTCACTTGACCTTTTGAAAGCATTTGGCTTTTGAAACACTGCACATCTCATAAATCCTTAACTAATCATTTCTGCATGAAAGTTTTGCTCTTTTCTCTAATTCCTTTGTCCTTTGCGATGATTTTTTCTGTTTTTTCTTTTCGTAGGCACTTGGATTTTGATCATTTTTCTTTCATATAAGATGTAGTCTTTTGGCTCTTTTTCTTGATGGATATTGGCCTTGCTTTTACCAAGCACATTGCTTTTTCATGCCCCCTAATTTTATCGAACTTTTGGAGCTCTTATGACTTTTGAGATGTTTTTTCATGTTTTCTTGTCAATGTCAATTGTATGTGGTCAATCTTTATGGCTTGCCCCTGTGAAGGGAGATGATCACCACTCAGGATTCAGAAATAAAAATTCAGGCCCAAATTGGTTAAAGCAATAGGTATTAGTGTTTGGGTAGAGAAGGAAATGCTCTTCTTCACCTAAAGCTATCACCAGAAGATTGATGCAAGTGAAAGTAGTAAAATCTTTCTCAATCTTTCACTCTACAACACGATCGTAACTTCCTATGCTGCCCCAACGTAGGGTCGTTCTTGACAAGGATAAATTGAAAGATCATCTTTATTCGACTCAAAGGGGTAGCAAGAGATTAGTATGGTGCTTGGGATTGATGAATGAAACTCCTTTATCATTTCGATCTTTGCGCTTAATGCGAATGGATCTTTCATCCTAAGAGAAGGTCGCTTTTCACTCTCAAAAGTGTTCGAGGGATGTGTTAGGAAATGGGCTTACCTTTCTTCATTTCACTTTGTCGAGATCATTTGAGTAGATCAATCTCCATAGGGAAATTTGATTCAAAATGAATAACCCACAAAATGAGAAAACAATTTTAGATAAAAAGGATGCTCAAAAAGTTTGTAGAAAGTTTTTTTTTTCTCAATTATTCACTTTTGTACTTGTCTATAGGAAAGTGCCAAAGGTTCTTTTTGGGAATGAAAATTCACCCTTTTTTTTTAGAAGAAGAGTACTTACTTGTGGCATGGTGACTCAGTAGCCCTGTAAAGAATGTAAAAGAATATGTTAAGGCAAAAATCTTTAGGGATTGAAATGTTGGAAACAATACATTATTAGCATTCATTCGCTTTCATCCTTTAAGTGCTAACATCTCTTAGATTCACCTTCGTGGATATTTGGTAACTCGATAATACCCTTCCCCTGCATTCGCCTTTAAATGTTTGATGCTTTCTTGATTCCTTGGTGGAAGGCGCTACTTCTACGGTCAAGGTGCAAACTTTTTCCATTTGTCACCTTGTAAGAAGGAGAGATGAAATGAGTTATCTCCATTCTTAGTTAGGTTCAATTGAGAAACGATACATCATTCTTCATGAATTTGACAATGTTGTTCTAGCACACTTCATTGGTGGGTAAAGGAGATTTTTCTCTAAATCAAACGTTGCTCTCCCACTCTTTATTTGAAAAATCTTTGTTTTGTTATAGTTTGTCTTGTACCAAAGAAAATAATGTCATTCATTTATGCTAAAGAGAATCAAGTTTAGGAACGAAATACATCAGTTTCCAAAGTCGGGTGATCAACATCCCAAGGTATCTCTTATGGAGGAATGGATAATATTGCCCCTCTGTTTCATTTGAATCTTTCTTTGTTTAAGATGAATAGGACTTAATAATGCTCCATCACATTTGTTGGAATGTTATAAAACTTAGTACTCTTGATGTCTCCTTGACAATAAAAAGAAAGTCATGTTAGAAACGGTATCAGAAATGAATAATTAGAATTGATACAGTTTACTCTTCCTTCAAATCCGCCATGTTTGGCAACTCCCTTCATTTGTCTCATCATGCAAAGTGAACGAGATCGACAGGCTATTCTGACTCCTAAGGCATTTGGTAATAAAGAAACTTCCTAGAATGGAATTCAACTTTGTTTCACCTTTATGGAAGATTGGCATTGACGAAACTTCGACGCATGCTTGCTCCTCAAGTTCTGTGAGCCTACGGTTTTATCTTTTAGAAGGGGCCGATGTTGATCTCAGATAAACTCCTCGTCCTGCCTGAGAAAGCGCCCACGTGAAGAGAGGGCCTTAAGCAACGTTTTCTTGAAATTCATTTTGGAAGATAGACGTAAAGGTTCACTTGAAACACTCCTGAATTTGTGTGTGTGTGTGTGTGTGTGTGTGTGTGTGTTTTTTTTTTTTTTTTATAATGATTTTCTTGAAACTGAATTCCATTATTGAAAAATGTGAGTCGCATGATTTACAAAAACAACAATTAGATTCACGATCAAAACTCAAAATGGAAAACATGATTCTTAACAAGAATGAGAACGATAATAAAATACAAGAAACTCTTGTATAGATAAGAGTAAAAATCAACTCTTGTCCTAACTCTAGATTCACTTCTTTATGTGGTCAAACACGAATCAACTCTTGTCCAGGAGTATCACGCCTAATCTGCAAAATGACAACGATGTTAGAACGTGAATAAGAGGAAATGATCTCTTAATGAGGTCACTTCTTACAGCAAAATCAAGGCAACGATACATGCTCCATAGTCCTTACGACGGGATTTTAGCATTTCACCAAGATTTTATCATAAGAGAAGGGACATCATTAAAAGATTGATCGATGGCTATCAATCGAACATTCACTCTTATTCTAAAAGTTTCATATGCAAAAGTGGCATTAATTTTTATTTTATTTTTGAAGAGATTGATTTTATGATTTTACTCTTGCAAAAAATGAAGTGACTTCTATTTTGAGAAATCTTCACACAAAATGTGATTTGCATTTCTATCCCCAAAATGTGAAAATGAAAGAATTTGATTAAAAATGTAATCTCAATTTTTGTGCCCCAATATATAATCACAACTTGTGAGATTTTTTTTTTTAATGCGATTTCGAGCCCATAACTAGAAATTTAAACAAAACGATGTGTTCAACAGGGCCCAATCAAAGTGTTTGAAACTTGCATTCAATGTTCACTTGTCAAAAGTGATTGCCATTTTTTTTCAATTACAAACCTACAACACTGAGGGCAATCGATTGATATTCATGAATTTCAAAATGAAAGTTCAATACAAAATAAGCAAATAGAAATGAAAATGATACTTACAATGGGCACCGACCTTTGTCTTTGTTTTTTTTTTTTTCAATTATATAGACATGCACATGGGATACGGTTCGATTTCTACTCTATACGGCTCAAAATGGAGCCATAGGATCACCGGACCAAACCATCAAGCTTATGGCTAGGTCGTGTAACCCATGACTCCGGCATCGTCAAAGAACCGACCCGTGTCACATGATCGCAAATCAGGATAGGGACCTCTGACATTAAGAAAGAATTTCGAGGTTAAGATGTGCGACTCGTACTATATGATTGTAGTTGGAGTGGTATTCACCTCAACACTATCCTAAGTAATCCTATGAGGCCCAGGTCCCGCGGCAAGTTGTGTTTGTTAGAGTTTAGTGGAATGTAAATGATACATGCACAACAATTTATAAGCAAACAACACTTCGTACATAAAAAATAAACCATACATTCCTACACCTCCCTACAGGACAAAGGTAAGCGAAGACTTCCACTTATACCTCCTGTTCTGCAAAAAAAAAAAAAAAAAAACACCTTTAGTGTTAGCGGCGTATCTGGAATCCCCGTTACCAAATAAAAATATTTTTGAACAAAATTAATTTTGGCCTAAGTCCTCTAAGGTTTAAAACCAAGTAGGTTTAGGGGTATTGCCTAAATGATGGACCTAAGGAGCATGATTAGGTGTGAGCTCTTCCAAGCCCATACCTCACGTGACATTAGGGTATTCTTAAAAATTTTGCAAAAATGAGTCGCCACTAGTCTATTGGGGTTGGCTAGAAACCAAGTGAGGTATGTGAGTGTACCTCACTTCCTACGCAACCAGAGAATCTAAAGTCAGGAACTTGATTATACTAATTGACCAACTAGTGCCCTTTCGGTACATAATTTTATTCATTTTAAGAGAAAAATTTTTTGTGAGGCAGTTTGGGTTGATTTTATATCTATCCACTAACATGTGAGGTAATCATGCGGGTGTGCAATCATTAAAGTAACAACTTGCAACGAAAATCATAATTGTAGTAAACTTTAGTACGTGCAATCAGACATAATTAAGTATGCAAATTAAACATGCAATATAATCGAGATGCAAGAAAATAAAGGTCTAATTACGCTAAAAAGGCAAGACATGACAATTCCTAACGAAACCTTACATTTTTTAATTTTCAAAGTTTTTAATTTTTAAAAATAATTATTTCTAATTTTTAAAAAGAAAATTTAATTTAAAAAATGGGCAAACTGGGTCGGGTCTGGTTTGACCCGACCTGGGTTCAGCCTGGTCGGGGGAGGGCCAAATTCGGCAGGCCCCAATAGGACTGGGCTTGAATGTCGGGCCCAGTCCAGCTAAAAAATGAGCCCACCTAAAAAAGAAACCTAAGTAAAATAAGCCTGGCCCAACACAAGAGAAGAAACTAATATTAAATTGGCCCAAAGACCTTGCTTTGGCCCAAAAGCGACCTACTCGAAAATCAAAACCCTACCCGGTTCGGGACCTGCGCCCGACCTAGTTTTTGGTCGAAACCCTACCCCGTTGCAACCTAATGGACATCTTTCTCTTTGCTTGCGGTTGAGGCATCTTTGAGCGGATGGACAGTGACTATGGGCTTGGTGGCGGCGATGGCAATGACGGCCTTGACGGCAAGTGACAGCACGGTAGGGGGGCTCAGTGGCCGACTCAGGCGGCTTGGTGGCGGAACAGCGGCGGCGGGCGACGGTGAAGCAGTGTGTAGTAGTGAAATAGTAGTAGCAGGCGATAGTGGGGGAAGCAGCACAACAGTGGTCAACGGCGTGCCTCGATGAGGCAACAACAGCCCTATGCGGTGGATCTCGTGGTGGGTTGAGGCTGGTGCTACGATGGGGATGACTCCGCACAGTAAGGACCCCATCATGGCAGCAGTCGTTGAGGATGGTAGTTGTTGGAGAGGTGTGGTCGGTGGCAGCACAGGCGACCCTTCCAATTAGGGTCGCAACAGCGCCGCCTCGACTGGGCGAGCAGGGGTAACCCTTGACCTCTAAGGTCAGGGGTTGCCGACAACGACGACGGTGCTGGAGACTCCCATTTTCCTCTCTGGTCCTCACTCTCCCTCTTTGGCTTCTCTCTTTTGCTTTTCTCGTTTTCACCATGCTGTCTTTCTCCTCCTCGTTTTCCCCTCTGCTTTTCTAGTTTTTCTACTCTCTCCTCTCTCCTTTCTCTAGGGTTTCACATGCAAAGATGGGCCCAAGAGGAAGAGCTGGGGCACGGGCCAGGCCAAGGCCAGATCAGGCCCAACCCAATCCCTCTTAAGCATTTTTTTTTTGCTTTTTTGTTTATTTTTTATTTAATTAAAAATAATTTTAACTTTCTTTAATATGCAGTTGAAAATTAGGTGTCAACAAGCCTCGACCAACTCAAGCTTGCCTAGATCAATTGAGCCTCGAGCTTGTAGACTTAGGTCATGGCTGGTCGCTAGGTTGTTGGCTATCACCGAGGCACAAGATTGATGAATGATGAAGGAGAAAGTAAAAGAAAAAAAAGAAAAAAGAAAGGAAAATTAATAATTTTTTATTTAAAAAATTCAAAAATTATTTATTTCTAAAAATATATATTTTAAACAAACGTTTTATTAACCAAGGACCCAAAGACTAGGAAAATATTTGGGATAACTTTTTCCGGCTCATTCAAAGAGGAAATCATTTTTCTAAACTTAAACTTTTGTAGGAGAGCCTTTTTTCTATTGACTTGTTTTTCTAAGTGAAGCATACACCAAAAAATGTGAAAACTATATTCGTGAAAAATAATTTTCAAGAAATAAATGCACCCTACAAGAATACGTTTCAGTTGGAAGATTATAATGTAGTAAGATTCATGCATGGTAATCAAAAATCAAGCTAGGGACGAGCTATAATTATTAGGGGAAGACCCTCAGCATTTTGAAAGGCCAGAGGCATTCCAATATTACAAACTTAACTCGGTTTGTCCAGTGAAACAGCAAAGAAAACTCAAAGGCAGATGGAGAAGCACAGGTACATAGAAACGATTATAGATTCTCTTGAGAGAGTGTTGGCTACCATTATTGGTCTTCATTGTATCTGCCAGATTATGAGGGGCATGCCGGACGAGACCTTAGCGCAACAAATATGCAATGGAGACAAATATAATGAGTTAGTGAGAGCTATTTGAATGCTTCGAGCGTGACGTGGAGAATGCGACAAACTTCGAATTTAGGTATCCCGTTGAAGCTTAATTTCCGTACCTCAGAGGCTAAGGTCAAAAGTAGGGGTGCAAGTTCATGACAAAAGCTGCTCACCGTACATTCTAGCATTCCTGATCCAACGTAGGGGCATCATGTTTAGGGTGATTCTTTTCAGAAATTGGGAAAGGGATAGCTCCTTAAATTAATGTATGCTATGAGAAAATTACTGGGTTAAGTAAATGGATCCCAATAATCTAATGCTTGAACAAGTGATGTACCAACACTTAATAGAATCAATACAATGGCAATGGCTGTATCACAATGGAAGCCTTCAATTGATATTCAATATAAGTTTTATATCTCTAGTATAGAAGAGTGAACTCATTTGTTCTTCGAGTATAACTAGAATGGGAGTATATGGCAAAGTATCCTCTCGCATAGAATGGTATTTGGCATTCTTCAAGAGGATGGGATTTTGAACTTCATCTAATGATAAGAGCCACCAAGGGCAAGAAATTGGAACATGGCTCCTCAAGGTATCCTTCTTAGCAACTATATATTGTATTTGGATGAAGTGCAACCATAGACGTTTACAAAATAAGTCAATTAGAGGCCTCTTCTTTTTGGCTAGGACACGTAAAATTGTAAGAGGTAAGGCTTCACCTATCTAAATTGTAGACCCTCCATGGCAAATATTTGTTGGCAACTATGTGGAGGCTTCCTACCTCCCTATTCTCGCATCATTAGTTGTGTTTGAAGCTTCTATACTACATATGATTAATGACATTTACATGTTTATATATATATATATATATATAGTCTCAATACAACACATCCACAACATGAGTCCACTTGCTTCCCCATTTTCCTTTCTAAATCTTCCAAAAAACTACTACTCTCTTGAAACGAGATAACATTACTAGAAGAAACCGATAAGTGATGGGCAAAAGCTTACTAAAATGTCAAAGCTAGTCCTACACTCTCATTATAGACGACTTTACATCGTCTGACTGTAGTTGGTGAGTTTTTCATGAAACCTGCCGCCAAAAACGTTGAGATGATAAGGAGATTGATAGAATTAATCTAATTAAGCACCGTGACAACTAACTAAAAAGTCACCTCAATTGATCAAATAACTAAGAAGACACAGCTGCAACAAATTTATTGTTGATATCGCAAGAGAAAGTGCAACCACTAAACAAATGGATAATCTTTGCCTCGAGCTATACTATTATCAAAGAATCGAACATATCACTTTCATTTCTTTAAGTATGATCACCGAACAGCAAAGAAGGGTTTCCGAACAAAGGATAGCCCACGAGGGTTGAGGTGAGTTAGACAATCTGTTTCAAGGGAGGGCTTCAATTCTTTGGACCCTAATGATTCGATCTGCTAAATGATGGGCCTCACAATAATAGTAGACAACTTGGATTTTACAAGAGAAGGGCCTGGTGAGATTTGCATTCCGCAATAAAGGGCTTGCAAATCCCACCCTAGTTGATTAGCATCCTAGAGAAAAGCCTAACAAAGATGGAGCACCTACAACATGCAAGTATAGCTTTAACAACACTGAAGCCCAACTAATTTCACAATTGAAGAAATGTGTAGTCTAGTGGGTTAGTTAATGAATTTGATTATTTTGTCTTAGACAAGAGTAGTATCGAGCCTTATAGAAGCATAATAATGTACAAATGTGCCAATTTACAATGGATTGATGTATGATTTAGCCTCAAGTAGTAACACAATCTTAGAAGAATCATAACAACTATGATGGATAACATGTGTAGAGTCTTCTTTAAAATGCACATGTTCCCTTTTGGCAAATAACAGGTTATTCTCCAAATACATATATTTTTGCTTATGGTTCACAAAAAATCATGGTGGAAGGCTAAGCAATCTCACCATGAGACCATCCAAGAGGAAAGATCTCACTTACACCGCCATTCACCGGGGGTATAGTTCCGTAAGCGACAAGTTATTGTTTGACAAAAGCTTAATCCTACTGGTGGATTGGTTTGATCCAGGCCCTCCCATTGGGATGCCCAGTCCCCTCGCTTTGCTCTGGACAAAGAAAGCTGGATGTCGGGGTGATGGTGGGGTAATGGAATTGCTACTGAGCATGAGAACTACGGTTGCCATGGTGGGTCTAATAGCCGGATTTTCCTGAATGCATAGTAAGCAAATATGTAGGCATCGAAGCACTTGATCTCTTGAATTTGAATCCACAATAGCTGGGTCCAGCACTTTCAAGGGCGTGCCGTCTCTCCACTGATTCCATGCCTGCATGAATAATTACAAAAAATCTTCACAAAATTGTTGCATTAATTCAATGACTTAACTCACAAGCAAGACGTCTGATTGTTGCAAAAAAACCATATATGACTAAGGAATAGAACCATAAGTGTTTCTGTTGGCTGAATGACTAAGTTTTTATAAAGGAATATCAATTTTAGTTGACCAAAATTACAAAAAGTGTGTTGCTGGGGTAGCATAGCAAAACTTACATATCGAGCAAGATATTCACCCCCATCAAATTGGTCATAGAAGCCATTCTTCTTGCCACAAATGATCTCTAGAAGCAGTATACCGAAACTATAAACATCAGATTTCACTGAGAACCGTCCATGCATGGCATATTCAGGAGACATATAACCACTGCAAAAACCAAACATTAGCCAAGTGTACATTGAAAATTTAGATGTAGACCAATGAGCATCCTTAAATAGATAAAATGAGCAAGTCTAGCATCCAATTACAAAGTCATCTATTCAAAATCTAAGACTTACAAAGTCCCCACGATTTTATTTGTGCTAGCCTGTGTTTGATCAACTCCAAAAATCCTTGCCATGCCAAAATCTGAAATCTTTGGGTTCATTTCACTGTCTAACAAGATATTGCCACATTTTAGATCACGATGTATGATCCGGAGACGAGATTCTTCATGTAGATAGAGCATTCCTCGAGCGATCCCATACACTATTTTATAACGTAATGGCCAATTCAATTGATCGCTTTTTTGAGGATCTGCATTGTTGCACCAAAACTCATTATGTGCTAGCATGTGGCACCATTCAAAAACTCAAGGCAGATATATTTTCTCTTATCGATCAAAGGTAGCTTAACAAAAGACAATAAATAGTTGAAAGGATAAAATATCTCTTAATTTCAAGTTTTCAACAGCTAGTGAAGGTTGGAACATTTTATTTCAAGCAAAGTACATAAGATAGTTAAAATACAACATACCAAATAAGAAGTAATCAAGGCTTTTATTCGGCACAAACTCGTAGGCGAGTAGCTTTTCTTCTCCCTCCAAGCAAAATCCGAGTAGTCGTACAAGGTTTTTGTGTTGAAGCTTTGCAACTAATAGAACTTCATTTTTGAATTCGTCATCACCTTGTCTTGAACTTTGAGATAGCCTCTTCACCGCGATTTGTTGTCCATTAGGAAGTTTACCCTATATTGTTTTGAATTTATCATTTAATTCCTTATCACAACTTCTCAAAAAACTAACAAATAAAATCTTTACATGTTTCCTTTTCTCTTCGGCACCATTATGTTTAATTCATATGTAAAGCATTCTTGATTGTTTACCACTAATATGTAATACGTACCTGGAAAACTTCACCAAATCCACCTTCACCCAACTTGTTTTCAGGAGAGAAATCATTTGTCGCAGATTGTATTGTAACCAAGTCAAATTGCAAGGACTCCATGGTGGTAAGTTCATTTTCATCTGCATTACCAAAAAATGCAGTGCTTGGAAACATTATCACAATTAAGAGTATTGGATTAGACTAGCATTGATGTCCCATTACCCCAGTGAAATCTTTCCCCTCTTGGTTAGTCATGTAGAAAAAAAATTAAATTATCATCAATACTGAAGGTAATGCTAGGTTTGTTAAGTGCAGTGTAGATGCTACCTATGCTTTGAGGGAATTGCTAAATGTTAGAAATTTTTTGAGGGCTCGTTATGTGGTTGGTCATGTGGAATCTATATCCCTCTAGCATGACTCATGGCATCCTAATGGGATCTTGCTAGATGTATTTCCAAGAAGAGTAGTTTATGATTCTGCTCTTCTTTGAATTGCAAAAGCAGCTTATATTATTTGTGCTCTGAATGGAGAAGGCCCACTTCGAGGTATGAAGACTTGATATCAATCTAGGTAGCTGTTTTTGTAATTTGTCCAAAGTCTTCTTTACAAGACTAAGGTACCTATACTGCTGCTTCTTGTGACATTCTTACCTCTTCTTCAGCTTGGGAGATTGTGAGGAAAAGAGGCACAAGAGTTGAATGGTATCAGCTAATTTGATTTTCATCTAATTTGTTGAGGTTAAGATTCATATTTTGGTTGGCGATACAAGATAAGCTACCTATATTTCAAGGAATTGACATATAGTCTTCTAATCAAGGCCAATCTCTTTGTTTTTTGTGCCATGAAAGCACTGAGATAAGATCCCATTTGTTCTTTGGATGCAGCTTCTCTAAGCAAGTCTGTCAAAGTGCCCTTCAGCTTTGTTTTCCTAATGCAGCGGGCTATGAAAGGGAGGGAATTTCATTGGTATTTGGTGAAATTTTTGTGGAATTGCTGCATGTATTTCATCTAGAAGGCCAGAAATGAGCTGTTACATGCCCAAAGTATTCATCTTATTGGTGGCATTGTGATTTCTTTTTAAGTCGAGTATAGTTTTGAAGGTTGAAAGAGCATGAAGAGTCAGATTTTTGTCCTTGATCTTTTCTATTATATATGCTACATATATATCAAACATACTCTTAATTTGTATGATTAGTATATTTGATTCCTTAAGAAAAATAAAGAAATTTAATAATTTTCTCATTTATATGACATAGATAGTTTGCAGAAAAAATAAAGGCAAATAGTTGATTTACCGCCTTTTACTTTGAAAACTTCATGCATCCTCTTTCCCTTTCTCCGAAGCATCCAACAAGTGAGAAAGAGAATTATTATAAAACCTCCAACAGAAATGGTAGTGGTGATGGTAATCACGGTAGATTTGTTGCTTTTTCCTGCACACGTACCATTACATATATGAGACCATCGCCAAACCAATTTTAAAACATTTTAGATGAAAACATGTTTAATATTTATACATTCTAACACTTCATTTCACTAGGTCGGAATTAGACCTAAGACCAGCGCATGAAGATTGGCAATTTACCAAGCAAGAAGGTGCCTTAAAATACGGGCCAAAAGACAAACATAATGAGTACGCGTAAAGAGCAAATATTTAGAAGAAATTAAGCTTTAATCCATACCTGTCCATCTCTCAAAATTCCATTATTTTCCTTATTTCCTTGTGGGGATAAATTCAATCCTAACAATGCACTCGCCTTCATAATCCTTTGCATAAATAATTGAGGTAAGAAGGCCTTATATTCAAAATAAGAATTTAGCTGGATACTAAAAGTCGATCTCGATAAAGTAAGGCCTAAGTACAACAAAGGGACTAAATAGTTGCATTTGCTAAGTTCTTGTTTTGAACATAACCTTTTCATGATATAAGATAATGTAATCATAAATCTTTACATAAAATTTCAATATAATTTTTCTAATCAATTATTGCCAGAGATCACTAATAGGGTAGTTCGTGTAATACATAGTTTAGAGTAAAGTTATTCACATTAGTGTGCCATATAAAATAGCTCAACATGACTAATTATCATGTTAGTAATTGATCGAAAATATTATATTAGTAAAATTGACATATTTAGATCTGATTTGACATCTGTATTAATTCGGTAATTATCCTTCCCATCTGAGTGCACCATTTGTTTGTAGGAGATTAACCATTAATTGATTAAGAGCGACATTTAACCAATTGTTATTTAAAGTCTAATCTCGTGAGTGGACGTAGAACTGCTCAAAAAGGTAAAATGAACTTCCGTAAAATTCAGAAAACAGAAAAAAGGAAAAAAGGACACGAAAAATTTACATCAGCAATCAAATCGAGAGGACAGAGAGAGAGAACGAGACTCAGGAAAGTCCCTAGAATCCATCCCAAAACTTGATATGTTGAACCATTGACAGCACTTCACATTTTATTTTTGTTAAAAAAAGTTGAATCTGAGAATTTAAACTATTGAGTGGAATAGCCAGTTTACCAAAAAATTAAATAGATCAGATATTTATTGTATAGAGGAAGAAAAATAATAAAATCAAACACTTACTTTTAGCTGGAGGAAGCGGAAGCCGGGATGGCGGAGGCACCGGGGGCGCCATGGCCGAGGCATTATAAAACGGGAACAGCTCGAACCTGACGCCGCAGACCAGAGTAAAACTCCTCCCACTTTGCTTATCCTGGGGGAGGCTCGAGATCCTATCCCGAAGGCACCAGTTGCAATCGAACGGCGTCAAGTCCGGCGTGCACTGCGCGAGGGCGTACAGCTTCTGCAGGCCCGTCAAATTCGCCTCCTCGACCGCGAATTTCTTCCCCGACCCGCCGTCGCGAGCCCTTGTGTTGATTTTATCCATGGTCTGTCCCAGGACTTGTACGAACCGGGTCGGATCAGTGACGTTCAAAGTGTTGTTCATCGAGTAAGAAGGCTTCGTTTCCAAGGCCGAGAAGAAAGACCTGTTGTCGTACCTCAACATGCACTCGTCGTACCAGATCGTGGCGACTCGCTGGTTGCGGCATCTTCGGAGGACATCACGCTTTCCAGTGGCCACACAGTCGCTGCACGTGGAGATGCTGACATCGCCGCGGCAGAGAAAGAGCCCATGGGCTTGGTCGGGACGGTCCTGGCCAGCGGTGGCGGTGGCAAAGCCGTTGGTGCTGGTCGTGGCGTTGGAGGAGAGGGAAGAGAGGACGGTGTTGAGGTTGGACTCGTAGATGGAGTTGGGAGTGAAGAAACTAATGCGTGCGCAAAAATGCTTTAGATAGTTGGGGGCAGCTTCAGCACTGAAATTCTGGACGAAGACGAAGAAGAAGAAGGAGGAGAAGGAGAGGGAGAGGAAGACGGTGAAGCAAGAACTCATGATTTGCCAGGCTGATGAATTGATTGGGCTTGCGCACGAGTACGGGCAGAAGATTGTAGGAAGAAGAAGAGCATGTGGAGAATCAATTTTGATGAACAACAATATCTTAGGATAAGTAATTGCAGCATGAACAGTACGAGGTCCAGAAAACCGTTATTTTCATGCGTTAGAATTCAGGGCAACAAATTAGAGAGTAAAGGCAACGACATAAAGAGTAAAAGCGAGAAAGAAAAATCAAGACACAAGATTTATTCTGATTCATTTTTAAAGTAGGGCTAAATCTAGTAAAAGATTTCACTATAATTAATATCCACATATCTCTGTTACGATTCTCAATTATAAGAGAAATATTATATATACCTAGTACTTATTTATAGACTTAAACCCAAGTAATCAATAAAATATGAGCTGCAAATTCTAAAAATCCTTTGGCGTGGGCACCCTACTACCCCTGCCAAGGTGGCCCCCTAGATTCCTATCCACGCACGATAGAGTAGGACCGTCGTATCTTCTTATCGATGGCGAGTATCAACCACACCACACCATCATGCTCTTAAATTAATATAAGGGGCACCGTTACAAATCAAAATTCGAGCACATAATTTTGAGCATTATAAGTTTGAAATACTATTCCTTGCAACATATTTAGGAGTTCTGTAACATATAAATTGATATCTAAAATCGTGAAAGGCTGTTATATTATATAACTTTTTGCTCTGTCAAATGGGGTTTTCGACAATTCAATACTACCCGGTCTGCGGTCGTTGACCAAGTCAAGACGTTACAGCGACAGGAGGTGGGGTTAGTTAGGTGGGCAGTGGAATCTCCACGGAATGAATGGACGGTGAGGATGGAAGACAGCATTTGCCTCGCACGAGATCGTTGACCAAAGTCAATTGCGTTGAAGCGTTCTTATTTGGCTCTACGTGGAGACAGGAAGAGGAAAAGTCAAAACATGTATACAAATTACGGTAATAATAGAAATGATTTCGAAATTTGAAGATTGATTCGTATAATTTGATGCGACTGTCAAAGGAAAAGCCCAACCCCTCCAAAACGTTTCACGTGAGTGACGCATATTTATTTGGGAGACAAATGCAATCAATTTGTAATGCTTATCCAATATACTTAAGATGCTGCCCTAGTTAATCTATCGTACAGTAACTCTCACGGTCTTGTCTCTAGATGGCCGCTAAACTTGATTTGTTGTCAATTAGGTACGTTTAACATTGTAGTTTCCTTTTGACAAAAAACAATATCTTATATTCCAACACTAAATAGTATCATTTCTTCAAAAACACCTCTTACAGATATTATCCATAAACACTATCACCTCTTGGGTGGGCAAGTCCATTTATTCCTACCTCAATTGTCATTCTACAAGTCTAGCAATGAAATTATCACATAAACATAATATACACATAGTTCATTCCACAAGAGTGAACTCACAAGAGAGCTATTCGATCTGATGTTATATATATATACACACGTGCTAAGTTCACTGAATAATTTTGTTCAAATGAGCATGATTCGCGTCATAGATTGAATTAGACGCAATTCTAGTAACGTTGCCGTGGGTTCACGAAAGCCGAATGATGTTGAGTGAATTTGGACTGTTTCGTCCTCAATCTCAAGTGGAGACTTGGAAAGATAAGTCAAGGATAATGATGTAGACGAAATTGGAGATTAGCAAGGGAGGGAGGGAGGGAGGGAGGGAGAGAGAGTGAGAGAGAGAGAGACATGGAAGACATTTATGCTACTTACAAATAACATAGTCAAATTTACATAAGTTTTCATCAATGTAATAAGGATGCTCGAAGAAAATGAATTCTCTACATTGAGTTCCATGTCATCAGAAACTGCTACATTAAATTATAATACAATTACATTGGAAGTCCTAAAACTTATTATGAAAGTGCAATTGAGTCATAAAATTTATTATGAAAGTACAACTAAGTCTTAAAATTTTCAAAAAGTACAATCAAGTTATAAAACTTGTCGCGAAAGTGCAAATGTCTCCTACAACTTTCAAAACAGCACAATCAAGCTCTAAAACTTTCAGAAAAATGAAATCAACGGAAGGATTTTATTGGACAAATTTGACAAGTCTTAGGATTTGATTATATTTTTTTGATGATTTTGGGACTCAATTACACTTGTATGACAAGTTTTAGGACTTAATTATATTTTCATAACAAGTTTTAGGACTTCCAATATACTTACTACTTAAAATATTTATAATTGATTTGCAAACAAGAACAAATTGGACTTTAATCCACTCGAAATATTTTGCTAAGTTGTTGGGTATTTGACTACCAATTTTGTTAGTTATTTAGTATTTTTGCCCTTCTCCATCATATACACGTTTCTCAATTGACACCATATCAAGTAACATTGGCATAATCAAAGTGCAATGTGTAGATGGTTTAATATTTTGTCTAGTCAAAAGTCTGAAACCCCCTTTTTTTCACTACAATAGATAAATAGATCGATAAGCCCTATTTTTATCTCATGACCTCAATTATTTTTTTGATAAATTCATAAATATTAGTCATTTCTAAGGAGATCGGCGATTTTTGCATTGAAAAATCCTAACATCATTGGATTTAATCTCTGCACTTAAATTGAAAGGCAATTGTGGGCTAAATTTGGAGACTCACATAGATAGCTAGATAAAAGACATCTCTAAAACACCAACTATCAAATGAAATGTACCTAAAGTTTTAGAAGACAATGACAAATGTTCACTAAAAAATTAAATTGAAAACCTAATTTGTGAGGAGGATGATGGTTCGCACTCGCTGTTTGCAAGTGTGTGTAAGGGGAAGACTAGATCAAAAGATGGACCAACCATACAAGTGATAATAACTAAAGTTGATCTTCCAATGTGAATGGTGTTTATATGATGTAGAAGGGCTTGGTCAAATAAAGGTTTTCTAGAAAAAGGTTGTAAGAAATTTTCTAGTTTTATACTGGGGCCAGCATGAGTTGTAGTTATTGTTTGGTAAAATGGTGTTTATATGATGTAGAAGGTGCTTGGTCAAATAAAGGTTTTCTAGAAAAAGGTTGTAAGAAATTTTCTAGTTATATACTGGGGACTAGCATGAGTTGCAGTTATTGTTTGGGCCAGCATGAGTTGTAGTTATTGTTTGGTAAAATTTAAGAAAAAGGAAAAAATTACATATTGATGATTGAATGGCTAAGAAGAGATATTCATAAGATATTTGTATGGGGGTGTGTCTATACATAGTGAATTATAAGAGGAGGTATTGATGATTGGATGGCTAAGAAGAGATATTCAGAAGATATTTATATGGGGGTGTGTCTAGTTAGAACTTTGGCTATTTTTATAAACCACAAGTCTACATGCAATTCAGCTAAATATACATGATGTAGTTATTATTGGAGGAACAAAGGAAATTTACAAGACTTTCTTTTTGCGGATCCTTCTTTTTCCCCTGTTGGGCCCCTATTGCAACCCCTGGTGGTAATTCTACAAAACTTTGATTATACAAGCCACTTAGGTTGCTCGCACTATAAGTCAGTCAAGCCAACTAACTTGTGAGTTTTTCCTTGTTTTGATAGCAAGAGAAGACTTGTAGAGCAAATTGACATCAAGGACACATTGGATCCCATTGAGCGTGTGCAAGGTGATGATCCCCTATTGGGCCCCTATTGTGACCTCCTAGTAGTTGACTCTACAAGACATTTGATTATACAAGAAATATTGCTCGTACCATAAGTCAGTCAAGTCAACTGAATTGGAGTTTTTCCTCGTTTTGTTCACAAGAGAAGACTTGTAGAGCAAATTGAAGTCAAGGACAGGTTGGATCTCATTTAACGTGTGCACTATGATGGGCTAAGTATGCCTCATAGTCCCATCACATCTTTGAAAAAAGAAATTAGTGCACTCACATCCTAAAATTTATAACAAAAATACAATCGAGTCAAAATTTTCAAAAAGGTGCAATCAATACAATGACTTAGATGAACTAATTTGACAAGTTTTAAGACATGATGGCATTTTTAAAAGTTTTAAAGCTTAATTGCACTCTCATGAAAAATTTTAGGACTTGATTGCACTTTTTAAAAATTTTAGAACTCAATCACACTTTCGTCACAAGTTTTAGGACTCTAATGCTCTTTTCCCTTTTTTAAAGAAAGAGAAAAAGTCGAAATAAAGGAAATAAAAAGAGGGCCAAATGTTCTCAGCTGTGGAGAAGGGAGAGTAGCAGCATTTTCTTGCAGAAAAAGAAAGAAAGAGGTAGAGAGTGTGCCGTATCTAAGGTTGATTTGATATAAATAAGTTGAGTTTTGAGGAAGATATTGATTTTGAATAGGCTTAGTCTCTATTGAATTGTTGTCGTCTCTCCCCAAAAAAGTAGTATCGGGGCAAGCATTGATGGAGGAAACTAGTGGTACCATATTTTATTTAAATGTCTCAAACAATTCTACTTGGAAGCCTCAGATTGAAGATCTATTTGCAATTATTGTCCTTCAAGCCGAAGGACGAAAAATATGGGGAATGACACAGCCATCATTCCACCCAAAAGATGTAGTCTCAAACCATACAAAAATCAACTCCCATAAGTCTTCATGTAGCGCTTTTACTCTACTGCCCGCTAACCAAGGAAACCAAAAATTTTAGGAAGGAAAGGCGTGAGTAATCATAGTTCAATAAGTAGTGCGTATCTCTTCTAAGCAGATTGAACATTTGCTATGCATGTTTAAGACACAAAACATAACTTTTTATATTGAATTTCATGATATAACATACTTATAAGAAGAAAATAAGTTATATACGCTTCAACATACCTATATTTATAGCATAAATATCCATTTCACAATAATATCAAAACAAATATCAATAGTCTTATCCATTGATCAATGTCATCAAAATCACACGCCAATGGTCCATTTCATTGGCCAATCTTGTGCTTAGATATTGACCATGGTCAAGATAACATCTCGTGGCAAGGCGACCAAACTCTTCATTTGGTAAGGTCTTCACCTATCTTGCCAGTGGCTATGTGACATCTAGAAATTTCCATACTCGATAATAGTATTTTGGACTAATTTTCATGACTGGATCGCTAGGAGTTTGTGGCGATGGAATTTGGTGAATAGATTTTAATGTGTACATTAGTGGTGTAAAGAAATGATATTTAATTTACCACAAGCCCATCCATGAAGAAAGATATCGCTTACGCCGCCGTTCACCGGGGGTATAATTCGGTAAGCGACATGTCATTGATCGACAAAGGCATAATCCTCCTGGTGGATTGGTCTGATTCATGCCCTTTCATTTGGACAAAAAAGGCTGGATGTTGGGGGTGATGGTGGTGTAATGGAATTGCTGCTAAGCAAGAGAACTACAGTTGTCATGGTGGGTCTAACAGTTGGATCTTCTTGAATGCATAGCAAGCAAATATGTAGGCATCGAAGCACTTGATCTCTTGAATTTGAATCCATAATAGCCGGGTCCAACACTTTCAAAGGTGTGCCGTCTCTCCATTGATTCCATGCCTACAAGAATAATTCCAGAAAATCTTCACAAAATTGCAGCATTAATTTAATGACTCATCATGCAAGACATCTAAAATCTTCCAAAAAAAAAACCATATATGACCAAGGAATAGGATAATTGACAAGTGTTTATGTAGGTCAAAGGACTAAGTTTTATAGGAATTTCAATTTCACTTGGGGAAAATTACTAATATACAATGTAAAAAATTGTCTTGGTAGCATGGTGAAACTTACATAACCAGCAAGATATTCATCCTGGTATAAGTTATTCTTCTTGCCGCAAATGATCTCTAGAAGTAGTATGCCGAAACTATAAACATCCGATTTCACCGAGAACTCTCCATGCATTGCATATTCTGGAGACATGTAACCACTGCAAATTCGAACATTAGCCATATGTATATAGCATATCTAGATGCAGATTAGTGAGCATCCATAAATAGATAAAATGAGCAAGTTTGGAATCCAATTATAAAGTCATCTATTCAAAACTAACTTACAACGTCCCCACGATTTTATTTGTGCTAGCCTAAGTTTGATCGACCTCGAAAATCCTTGCCATGCCAAAATCTGCAATTTTTGGGTTCATTTCACTGTCTAACAAGATATTGCCACATTTTAGGTCACGATGGATAATTCGGAGACGAGAATCTTCATGTAGATAAAGCATTCCTCGAGCAATCCCGAATACTATTTTATAACGTAATGGCCAATCCAATTGTCTTCTTTTTTCGGGATCTGCATTTTTGTACCCCAATTTCATTAATGTGCTCGCACAAAGAATCTCTTCAAAAACTTAGGGTGAAGTTGGTCACATGATACAAAAATATATTTATTCTCATGCATCTGATGTAGCTTACAAGAAAAAGTATAGTTAGTTGAAAGAACAAAACCTCTTAATTTCAAGTTGTACACGGTGCAAAAAAGAAGGCTAAACTGCAACATACCAAATAAGAAGTAATCAAGGCTTTTATTTGGCACAAACTTGTAGACTAGTAGCTTTTCCGCTCCCTCCAAGCAAAATCCAAGCAATCGTACAAGGTTTACGTGTTGGAGCTTTGCAACTAATAGAATTTCATTCTTAAATTCTCCATCACCTTGTTTTGACCTTTGAGATAGCCTCTTCACCGCAACTTGTTGTCCATTACGAAGTCTACCCTGAAGTGTTTTGCATGTATTGTTAATTCCTCATAACAACTTAAAAGCCAACATAAAAAAGCTTCACGTGTTTCTTTTTCTTTGACATCATTACGTTCAATTCACATGTAAAACATTCTTGATTATTTCTAATAGATATGTCATAAATACCTAGAAAACTTCACCAAATCCACCTTCCCCCAACTTATTTTCCTGAGATAAATAATTTGTCGTAACTTGTATTGTAGCCAAGTCAAATTGCAATGACTCCACAGTGGTAAGTTCCTTTGCACCTATATTACTCAGCAACTCAATTTAATTATCACACTACATCAACAGTGGCTCTTCGTGGTGTTTATTAGGCTACTAGTGCTTGGAAACATTATCACAATGAAGGCACCAAATTAGATTGGCATGGTTGTGTTCCCCTACCCTAAAGCAATCTTTACTCTCTTGATTGGTCATGAAGCAAAAAGAAAAAAAAAATCATCAATACTATAGGAAACAAAGTAATGAGATGAATCTTATATCGTGATTTCTTCTTTATGTTGAGGGCAGTTTTGGGTTTGTTAATTGCGGTGCTTGGAGGGAATCATTAAAGATTAGGAGTATTTTAATGCCTTATTATGTGGTTCGTAATGGTAAAGCTATATCACTATGGCGTAACTCTAGTCTTCTTTTTGCTACTTTGAATGACATTCTTTCCTCTACTTTAGCTTGGGAGATTGCCAGGGATTAAGGCACAATATCTAGCTTTGACCTTAGGTGGATTCGTACTTTAGTTGGCTATACAAGATAAGCTACCTCTATATTAAGCAATTGACAAATAATATTCTCCTTAAGGCCAAACTCTCTTCTTCTTCTTTGTTTGTCTTGGAAGCATTAGGATTAGATCCCATATGTTCTTTGGGTGCAATTTCTCTTAGCAAGGCTGGAAGAGTGCTCTTCAGCTTTGTTTTCCTCCTAGAGATATTGGTGGTTGGGAGTTTGAATTGTCCTGACACACCAGGCTATGAAAGGGAGAGATTTTCATAGGTCCTTGATGAAACTTTTGTGGAATCACTGCATCTATTCCATCTAGAAGGCCAGAAATGAGCTGTTACTTTTCCATACTGCTCCTTCTCTTGATGGCATTATACATGCTTATGGAGTTAAGTATAGTTTTGAAGGTCAAAAGATTATGAAGAACTGGATCTTTCTATTATCGAATATCGTCGTTGATCTTTCCATTACATATGCTACATTTATATTAAACGTATTTTTGATTTGTATGATTAATAATCATATTCCTTATAAAAAAAATAAAGAAGTTTTATAATATGCTCAATTTATATAATATAGATAGTTTATGAGAAAATAGAGGCATTTAATCAATGTACCACTTTTTCCTTTGATGACTTCAAACATCTTCTTTCCTTTTCTTCGAAGAACGCAACAAATGAGAGTGAGAAGTACCATGACACCTCCAAGAGGTATAGTAACGGTGATTGTTAACACAATAGATTTATTGCTTTTTCCTGCACACGTGCCATCATGAGTATGAGATAATTGACAAAATAAACTAAAAGATTTTTACTACAAAGGGTTTTTAGGAATGCGAAATATAAAAGAGAAGATATTAGAGAAACTTTTTTACGTGGAACATCTTTTCAAAATTAGAAAGGGGAAAAACTAGGGTATTATAAAATGTAATCACCCCAATATCAGTATCAGTATCAAGTATCAATTTACAATAATGGAAAAATTGCCCCAATATATAGTAGGATTATAGGGCATACAAGTTAGAAGGGAAATTACATATATTTGCTTCAACACTAATAACTCCTCTTGGAATGCTATAGAGTGTAATTCACAAAGAAGCCTACATCTTAGATACTCTTTAAAAAGAAGACCCACTTCTTATACATGAAAAGAATTGGATTCACCATATGAAACCTACTCAAAATAGGAATATGAATTTGTAGTGTAGGCCATCCCTAATGACACAATCTCGGGTAGAATAAGGAAACCAAAAGCAATTCATGGAGAACAAATCTCGGTAACAAGCATATCAACAGTCCTGACATTGAAAGTACATTAACACCATCATCGAACCCAACCAAAATCAATAGCTATTCCTTAAAACACTGCATATGATTGAAGAGAACACTAGCAACAACCAAGCTAACAAATCAATTCGTCTTCAACCTTGATACTTCCCCAGACCTTGAATACATCACAATAATTTATAGCTCAAACCGACAGTGACCCACTTCATCAAAAATCAGTTAAAAAACAGGCCATTGATTCATTTTGACATCTCTATACGTAACTCAAATTAAAAAGAAAAAAGAAAAAAAAGGACCAGACTACACTAAGACCAGAAAATGTGCGAGCCACAAATATACAATAGGTAAATCTGTCAAAAGCAGAATTTATTCAAAATTTACATCACCGATCAAATTAAGAGGACAGTGAAAGAGACTGAAACTCAGGAAAGCCCCAAGAATACATCCCAAAACTTGATATATCACAGACATGTATCAACCATTGACTGCACTTCACATATTATTTTTGTTAAAGAAAGTTGAATCTGAGAATTTAAACCATTAAGTAGAATAACCATATTACCAAAAACTTAAATAGACCAGATATTTCTTGTACGGAGGAAGACAAATACTAAAATCAAACACTTACCTTTAGGTCTGATCTCGGGATCGGGATCGGGAGCGGCAGCGGGAGAAGGCGGAAGATGGGACGGGGATGGCGCCGGGGCCGCCACGTCATAAAATGGGTACACCTCGAACCTGACGCTGCAGCTCAAAGTGTAGCTCCTCCCACCTTTCCTCCCCTTGGGGAGGTTCGAGATCATCGCCCGAAGGCACCTGTTGCAGTCCAACGCCGTCAAGTCCGGCGTGCACTGCGCGAGGGTGAACAGCTTCTGCAAGTTCGTCAAATTCACCTCCTCGACTGCGAATTTCTTACCCGACCCGCCGTTGGAAGCCCTTGTGGCGATTTTATCCACGGTCTTTGCCAGGACTTGCGCAAACCCGGTCGGATCGGTGATGTTCGCAACGTTTTGCATCATGAGAGTAGGCCTCAGATCCATCGCCGAGAAGATGGACCTGTTGTCGTACCGCAACATGCACTCGTCATACCAGATCACGGCGAATCGCTGGTTCGGGCATCTTCGGCGGATATCACGTTTTGCAGTGGCCACGCAGTCGTTGCACGTGGAGGTGTTGACGTCGCCGCGGCAGAGAAAGAGCCCATAGGCTCGGTCGGGAGGGTTCTGGCCGGTGGTGGCGTTGGCAAAGCCGTTGGTGCTGTTGGTGGCGGCAGAGGAGAGGGTAGAGAGGAGGGTGTTGAGGTTGGAATCGTAGGCGGAGTTGGGAGTGAAGAGACTACTGTGTGGGCAAGAAAGATTGAGAGGAGTGACGGCAGCTGCAGTACCGAAATTCTGGACGAAGACGAGGAAGAAGGAGGAAGAGAGGGAGAGGGAGATGATGTAGCAAGAATTCATGATTTGCTAGAGTTGGTGAATTGATTGGGCTTGCGGCAGGAGAACGGGCAGAAGATCGTGGGAAGGAGGAGAATCAATTTTGATGAACATCAATTCTTAGGATAAGTAACTGCAGCATGAACGGTACTAAGTCCGGAAAACTTTCATTTTCATGTGTTAGGATTGAGCGCAATGAAATAGAGAGTATATGCGAGAGAGAAATCAAGACATAAAATTTATCCTTATTTACCTTTAAATTGAGGCTATATCTTCCACTATAACTCTCGATTATAATAGAAGGAGATTATATATATTCAATAACTATTTATAAGTCTAAACTCAAATAATCAATAAAATATGGGTCTCAAACTTTAAAAATCCTCTAGCGTTAGCTCCCTACTACCTCTGTTGAAATGGCCCCCAAACCCTTGCCTTGGCAAGACGCTATGTCTTTTTATCGATGGAAAGTATGAATTATACCTCAATATCATGTTCTTAAATTAATATAGAGGGCCATCATCTATATTGAAATGAGCTCAGGAGTTTTGAGCATTATAAATTTAAAATATTATTCCTCACGACATATTTAGGAGTTCTAGAACATATAAATTGATATCTAAAATCGTGAAAGGCTGTTAAATTATATAATTTTTGGCTCGGTCAAATGGGGTTTTTGACAATTCAAGACAAACCGGTGTAAGGTCGTTGACGGAAGTTAAGATGTTAAAGCGACAGGAGGTGGGGTTAGTTAGATGGGCAGTGGAATGAATGGACGGTAAGGATGGAAGACAGCATTTGCCCCCGTACGAGGTCGTTGACCAAAGTCAATTACGTGATTAGCGTTCCGATTTGGCTCCACGTGGAGACACGAAGAGGAAAAGTCCAAACATGTACGCCAGTGATGTCCCGGGGGGGGGGGGGGGGGGGGTAGGGGAGAGAGAGAGAGATGGGACGAAAGGGATTTTGGTAGTGCTTATAGTTCTGAATTTTTCTTCAAAATTTCGGTAATAATAGTAATAATTTTTTAAATTTGAACATTGATTCGCATAATTTGACGCGACTGTGAATGGAAAAATCCAACCCCTCCGAAACGTTTCACTTGAGTTATGCCTATTTATTTAGGAGAGAAAATGGAATTGATTGGGTAATACTCTCACCTAATTTACTCGAGATATTACCCTAATTAATCTATCATATACTAACTCTCGTGATTTTGTCTCTATGAGGACACCAAACTTGATTGCATTTTTAATTGGGCATGTTTAATCTTGTATTTTCCTTCTAACCAAAAAAAAAAAAAAATCGTAGTTTCCAACACTAAATTGTTTCATTTATTCAAAAGGCACCTCTTACATATATTATCCATAAACACTGTTTACCTCCTCCATTTATTCTTACCTTCATTTGCCATTCTAGAAGTCTAGCAAAGAAATTAACATGTAAATATAATATACATATATTTCATTGCGTAAAGGGTGTGCTCACAAGGGAGTTATCAAATCTAATGTCCGAATTCATATACATATATATGTATGTATGTATGTATGTATGTATGTATGTATAGACACGTTAAGTTTACTGAATAATTTTGTTCACGAGTGTCGACATTGATGGTCATAGATTGAATTTGACACAATTCTAGTAACGTTGCTGTGGGTTCCCAAAAGCTGAATGGTGTTGTGTTTCGTCCTCAATGTCAAGTGGAGACTTGGAAAGATAAGTCAAGGATGAGAGAGAGTGACTTTGGACTGTTTCGGTGACTTTGGACTGTTTCGTCCTCAATGTCAAGTGGAGACTTGGAAAGATAAGTCAAGGATGAGAGAGAGAGAGAGAGAGAGAGAGAGAGAGAGAGAGAGAGAGAGAGAGAGAGTGGCATCCTGGAATTTCTTGTCAATCCTTAGAGGTGCTCTAATTCATGTCTTGCATTGAGATTTTTGGCCAAGCTATTGGTGGGTAATTATTTGATAGGAAAATTCTATTTTTGCCCATGTGAATTATGGATTGGAATTTATTAAATTAGGTCACAAAGTTTTGTGAATTATAAATTCCAATTAGGTGTTTATATAATTAAGGATTAGGTGGATTATTAGGATGAGGGTGGGCTGGACATTTAAAGGCCAAACCAGCCCATAGCCTCACCCCCATTCTTTTGGCTGGCCCACGAAGCCCAAGGAGAGGGAGAGGTCACCCGGCCCATGGCTGGCCCAAGCCCATGAGGGGCTGTTGACGTGCAAAGGAGGGGGGAATCCGGTTGCATGCCTTCCCCATTTGTCCCAAGGAAATTGCCAAGTGTCCTCCATGCATGATCAAATGACGGCTAATGATGGAGGGGAAGAAAATTAGGGGAAATGACGGCCGGCTTAAGCGAGAAAGAGAGGGAGAGAGAAGGGTTCGTCCGAGAGAGAAAGAGAGGAGAGAAAGGAAGAAAGGAAGAAGAGAAGAAGGAAGGAGGAAGGGCCGTGCATTCGCCGTCCGTCGCTGCCGTGTCCCATCGCCATTGTGCGCGCTGCTTGCTCGGTTTAAAGGCAAGTGGGATCCTTGATCTAGTCTTGCATGTTGTGCCTAGCGTATGTGATTTAATGGTGACAAATATCGGATGTTTAGGATGTGAAAAATTGAAGTTTTAAGAGTGGTGTTCTAGACTAGTAAACTGTTCTTGAGAAAACAGCTCGACCTTGGATGTTCTAGTGGCTTGCATGTGATGTTCGAGTTGGATTTTGGCTTTGACTTATGAATGAAAGTTGTTAATGACTTCTTGGAGTATAACATACTCAAATTTGGGATAAAAAAAACAAGTATAAGTGGGTGAAATATTTATTCTTTGGAGAGACTGGGTCTGGAGATTTCAGTAACTACCTTTGATGAATGCATGGACTGTAAGGCTATCTTTTTGTTGAAATTTCATTTTGATTTCTTAACAAAAAATGTAAATTAAATCATGAGGTTTAACATATAAAAAATTTAGAGAAAAAAAAACAATAATAGGTAGGTGAAATCGTGGTCTTTTGGAGATGGTTAGATCTGGAAATTTCGGTACTGGGAACAGAAGTTTCAACCGTCTGTATTTCATTACCTAGGACGAATCTGACTTCGATGTCTCCATAAAGTATGTACCTTATGGTCTTGGCTATCACATTATTGAATTTAATAATTTTTGAAGTTCATTTTCCTATTTAACCAAAAACATTTCAAAAACTGTGCAATTGGAACGGACAGAATTAGTAGTGCTGTGATGCGTGTTCTGTAATGAGCTATATGGGAATATTTTGGTGTATTGTTCTTCATGAAGTATCTTCCCTTATGCCTTGACTATCACATGTTTGAATTTCATAATTTTTGAATGTCATTTTGGTATTTAATGAAATTTTTTTCTAAAACTGTGCAAGCTGGATTTTGTGAATTTCAAAAGCTGAAATTGACCTTGTTGCCATTACATCATGTGCCATGTTGATATTGGGACACAAATGTGGTTATGAATTATGATAAATGAGGATACCGTCAGAGGTGTGAGCTGACGATGCCCCATGAGTGTCGGGATGCCCGAAGGTGGGTGCCGGATGCCCGGAGTGTGTGCCGGATGTCCTCGGGAGTTTCGGGATGCCCGGAGGTGTGTGCCGGATGCCCAGAGGTGTGTGCCAGAGGTTCCTCGTGACGCAGGTTGGGTGCGAGCAATAAAATGTGGGATGCAAATTACTTGTCTTGGGAAAGAAAAATGTGGTGACCCAATTGAAAGATAAAAAGCGGAAATTGAATCATGCATGGTATGGTGATATGTATGCATGGTCGTATGATATAATATGATGAGTGTATGGTGGTATGTGCACATAAGGCATGGATATGCATGAATGCTTGATGAAGAGTACATGGTTGTATATGAACCTATGGCATGATGGTATATGCATGAATGATATGTACTCTACTATGATGTTATAATTGTTCTGTTTGATGCATTGATTAGTTTAATAGATCATTTACCTGCTGAGTGGTTGTACTCACCCCTTTGGAGACCAACATTTCAAATTAGACAGATGCCTCTCGCTCCGGTCACGCGGGGTACCTTTTACGGCCTTCCATTTTATGTGGAGGTCGATTGTATGGAGCTTGATAGTGTCACCATCCCTGGTTTGACGTTTGTATGGGTTCAGGTGCTGGTTATATATGATGTGGGCCTAGCTGGGGGCTCGGTCATCCAGGAGTTCTTTTCTATTCACGTCCGCCGTGACGAAGTGATGCGGGGGATGTTGCTGCCACCACCGCCTGATGCACCTAGATGGGTGTGATGGCTCACGTGAGGAGAGGGAGCTGACTTTTTGGGATAGTCGACACTTGTAGATGGAGGGTTATACATGATTGATATAGGGGCCGAGATCTCTTTTTGAGCTGCTGCCAAGTTTAGCTAAAGTCTTGGCTTTTTGGTTGTACCAACCCAAGATGTCCATCCCAAAGATGTAAATAAAAGTGGCTCGGCTTATGTTTTCCTTCGATGTGTAGTAAGTGTGCATTGTACCATCATTAAGAGAGTAGATGGATGGTGAGACTCATCTTTAAATTCGCTATGAGCTGTGTTAAACTCTTATTAAAAAAAAAATGTCTATGAACTATGGTGTTTCCACTAAAAGATGTAACTGGTATTCATTAGGAGGAGCGATTGGTAACTGTGGCAACCTTAGCTGTTCAGGGGTGCCACAGAGATAGAGACACAGAGAGAGAGAGAGAGAGAGAGAGAGAGAGAGAGAGAGAGAGAGAGAGAGAGAGAGAGAGAGACTGAAGACATTCATGATACTTACAAACATCATAGCCTATTTACCAAAGTTTTGATCATCGTAAAAAAGGATGCTCGAAGAAAATGAATTCTCTACATTGAGTTTCATGTCATCAGGAATTACTATATTAAATTATGGGACAAGTGCATTGGAGGTCTTGAAGCTTGTCATGAAATTGCAATTGAGTCCTAAAAATTTCAAAAAATGTAATCAAATCCTAAAATTTATTGTGAATGTATAACTTTTAAAAAAGTGGAATCAACATAAGGATTTTATTGGGCCAATTTGACAAGTTTTAAGAGTTGATTACACTCTTTGAAAGTTTATGACTCAATTGCAATTTCATGATAAGTTTTAGAACTTAATTGCACTTTTTAAAAGTTTTAGAATTCAATTGCACTTTCATGACAAGTTTAAGACTTCAAATACACTTACCCTTTAAATTATTTAGAATTGATTTGCGAATGAGGGCAAATTGGACTTCGATCCATTTAAAATATTTTGCTGAGTTGTTGGGTGTTTGACTACCAATTTTGTTAGTAATTTAGTATTTTCGCCCTTCTCCATCATATAAAAGTTTTTCAATTGATAATATATTTAATTAACATTGGCATAATCAAGTGCAATGTGTAGATAGTTAAATATTTTGTCCAGTCAAAAGTCTGAAACCCTTTTTTTTCATTACATAGATAAATAGATCGATAAACCCCATTTTTATCTCATGACCTCAGTTATTTTTTTGATAAATCCATAAATATTTAGTTATTTATAAGGAGATTAGCGATTTTTGCATTGAAAAATCCTAACATTATTGGATTTAATGTCTGTACTTAGAATGAAAGGAATATATGGGATAAATGTGGAAACTTACATTGATAGCTAGATAAAAGACATCTCTAATTATCAAATGAAATCTACCTAAAGTTTTATAAGATAATGACAAATATTAACTAAAATGAGAACCCAATTTGCCAGGAGGATGATGGTCCACACTTGCCTTTTGCAAGTGTGCGCATGGGGAAGGCTAGATCAAAAGATGGACCCACCGTACAAGCAACAACAACTAAAGTTGATTTTCCAACGTGAATGGTGTTTATATGATGTTGAAGGTGCCTAGTCAAATTAAAGTATTCTAGAAATGGTTGCGAGAAATTTTCTGGTTATATAGTGGGGGCCGACATTAGTTGTAGTTAATGTTTGATAGAACTTAACGATTCAACATATACATGATGAATTATAAGAGAGGATGGTGTTGAGATTTGTTTGGTATGTGGAGTTGGGAACAAAGCAAGTGGTGTTTGGGTAGGAATGTTATAAATAAGTTGGTGCAGCTTCGGCAATTTGAGTGCAAATGCTGAGAAAATTGAAGAAGAAAAGAAGACGATGAGAGAGAGGTGGTGAAGCAAGAATTCATGTTTTGATGATTGGTTGGCTAAGAAGAGACATTCAGAAAATATTTATATAGGGGTGTGTCTAATTAAAACTTTGGCTATTTTTATTTACTACAAGTCTACATAAAATTCAACTAAATATACATGAGGCATATTGGAGGAACAAAGGAAATTTACTCTTTTTGGGCAGTCCTTCTTTTTCCCTTGTTGGGCCCCTATTGCAACCCCCTAGTGGTTTCCTCTACAAGACTTTGATTATACAAGTCATTTAGGTTGCTTGCACCATACGTTAGTCAAGTAAACTGACTTGGAGTTTTTCCTTGTTTTGCTCGCAAGAGACGAGTTGGAGAGCAAATTGGGGCCAAGGATATGTCATTTACATGTGTAGGGTGATGGTCCCCTATTGGGCCCCTATTGCAACCCCCTAGTGGTTGACTTTGGAAGACTTTGATTATACAAGCCATTTAGGTTGCTCATATCATAAGTCAATCAAGTCAACTGACTTGGAATTTTTCCTTCTTTTGTGCGCAAGAGAAGACTTGCCAGGCAAATTGAAGTCAAGGACATATTAAATCTCATTTAACGCATGCTGGGTGATGGGCTAGGTCTGCCTCATAGGCCCATTACATCTTTGGAAAAAAAAAAAAAGAGATTAGTGCACTCAAAATCTTAAAACTTATAAGAAAAATACAATCAATTTCTAAAATTTCCAAAATCTTCAATTAATAGAAGGACTTAAATGGACAAATTTGACAAATTTTAGGAAATGATTGCACTTTTGAAAGTTTTAGAACACAATTACTTTTTTAAGACAAGCTTTAAGACTTAATTGTACTTTTACTCTTGTTACAAGTTTTAAGATTTCTAATGCTCTTATCCTTTTTTCTTCTTCTTTTTTTCAAAAAAAGAAGAAAAATCTAAAGAAAGGAAAGAAAAAGAAGGCCAAATGTTATGAGCGATGGAGAATAGAGAGTAGCGGCATTTTCTTGTAGAAAAAGAAAGGAAGAGTAGAGAGTGTGTAGTATCTAAGGTTGATTTGATATAAGTTGGTTGAGTCTTGAGGAAGATATTGATTCTTAAGAGGTTTCATTTCTATTGAATGGTTGTCGTCTTTCTCCAAAAAAGTGGTATCAGAGCTAGCATTGATGGAGGAAACTAGCGGCACAATGATTTATTTAAATGTCTCAAACAATTTTACTTGGAAAACTCGGATTGAAGATATATTTGCAATTATCATCCTTCAACTTGAAGGATAGTGAGAACGGGGGATGACACGGCCATCATTTCAAGTGATAGATGCAACCTCAAATTATAAAAAAATCAGCTCCCAAAAGCTTTCGCAATAGCATTCTTGCTATTTGATGGTTTCATGAAAGAAAAATGATTTGCACACTGTGAGTTTGATTACTGTGTTTATTTTCGCAAGTATGATGATAGTGACATTGTGTATGTCTCTTTATATATGGATGACATGCTGGTGGCTAGTTCTAATATGAAGAAAATCGTAGAAGTGAAGAAGATGTTATCGTCACAGTTTGCTATGAAAGACTTATGAGAGGCCAAGAATATTTATCAGGGACAGAAAGAATAAGAAATTATGGCTGCCATAGGAAGATTATGTGAACAAAGTGTTAAAGAGATTTAACATGGATAAGGCAAAACCAGTTGTAACTCCTCTAGTGAGTCGCTTCAAATTTTCCAAAGATATGTGTCGGAGCACTCAAGCTTTGAAAGATGAGATGGCGGTAGTTCCATATGCATCAGTAGTGGGGAGTTTGTAGTATGCCATGGTGAGCATGAGACTAGACATTGCATAAGCAGTGGGAGTGGTGAGTTGATATATACAGAACCCAGGTAGAGGGTAGTGGAATGCAGTGAATGGATATTGAGATATCTAGTAGACACTTCCAATTACTCACTTTGTTATGGTGGTACATCTCTAGAGTTGCAGGGTTATATATATAGATGCAGATCATTCAGGTGATCAAGATAGTGGTAAGAGTATCACTGGATATGTTTTTATAGTTGTAGGCACAACAGTGAGTTGGGTATCTCAACTACAAAAAGTAGTGGCTTTATCGACAACAGAGGCAGAATACGTGACAATCACAGAAGCCTCCAAGGAAATCATATGGTTACAATATTACATGGAGGAGCTACATTGAAAAATGACCAGTCAGTACACTATGGAGTGATAGTCAAAATACAATACACTTAGCAAAGAATGCAGCTTATCATTCAAGAACTAGACATATCAAGAAGCGTTATCACTTTATCAGATCAACATTGAAAGATAATGAGTTAAAGTTACAGAAGATTGATGGCTTGAAGAATCAAGCTGACATGTTAACCAAGGTAGTAGACAAAGAGAAGCATATTTCTTGTATTACTACTATTGGTATTACTCCGTGTTGATTAATGAGGAATATCGTAGAAGCACAAGTTTTTCAAGTACTAGTTTTTTGAAGAAAATAGATGCAAAGTTGCTTGGATTTCGGGTATACTTGTTTTCAAGTGGGAGATTGTTATAGATGAAGCCAAATATTTTTAGGGGCTTTTTTTTCTTTTCAATTAGATTTGCTTTTAGGTTAAATGTGATATCTTTATATCAGCGATGCAAAGATGCTAGCCATCAAGACATTAAAAAAAAAAGTAGAGAGGCAAGAAAAAGAGAAAAGAAACTTAAATAGGGAGTCGTTGGGGTGCAAGTGAATCCACTCGACCTTCTTAAATAGGAGAAACTTGGGTCGTGAAAAAGCCAACTCGTTGTTCTTGGGCTTGGAAGAAGATGATTCAATTTAGGATGAAAATTCGACATAGCTTCTGTTGGAGAATAAGGGATGGCCTCTTAATGTCACTTTGGTTTGACAATTGACATCCTAGGGCCCCGTTGAACTTATTCTTCTCGGAGTCAATCATCTATAGTTATGGTCTTTCTAGGTAGGTTTCGGTGGTGGACCTCTTTTCAAACGATGCCCAGGCTATCAAGTCAATGTTGGAGTCATGGGAGTACTCCCAACTTGTTAGATATATGCCTTAAAGCTGCTATGTAATATGTACATATTAGAGAATCCATTTGTACATATAAGGATTATGTTATTATTGTTATTTTTAAGGAAATTGATTAATTATTAATTAATTAATTGATTAATTAAAGTGGAAATGGTCAGCAAATTTTTGCTGACCACTTCACACGAATACATGCACATGCACGCACGAATTCGTGCATGATGGTCAGCGGTTGCTGACCATCATACACGCATTTTGTTCGTGCATGGATGGTCAGCAACCGCTGACCATTGTGCACGAAATCGTGCATAAACGGTCAGCGGTTGCTGACCGTTCCATTCATGCACGCTCGATCGTGCATGAGAACGAGGATCAGCAACGGTTGCTGATCCCACGATCGGCAACCGTTGTTGATTCATGTATAAATATTAAAAAGAAAGGCTGCAAAAGGTTGTTGCAAGTTAGAGAGATTTTCTGTGGGTGTGCGTCTTGGTTTTTGGCAACACTTCAAGGGGTTGAAATACAGAGAAAGGTGGGTGTGCGCTATTTGGTTTTTAGAGAAAATGGGTTGCTAAAAATCAAGAGAAACGTGTGTGTTCTTGTATTCTTCGAGAGACGAGAAAGTATAGTGTTTTCTCATTCGGGCCGTGACTATAATACATCGAGGATACGGTGGATCATTTCCACGTGATTACTAGCACAATCGAAGTGGTGAATATCCGAAAGTTCTCTCTTCCGTTCGACGTTCGTTGTTGGTGTGTCTGAACTAGAGGTCTGACACTTGTGGGACTCGAACTGTAGAACATCCGAACCGACTTATTTAAAGCGCGCTTCGAGAGGTATTTCGTTTAACTCCCTTTTTGTTTAGATTTTTGATTAAAACGCAAGAACAACGCCTTAGGAGAATCATGTGTAAAATATATCTTTGTTTCCGCTACGTTCATTTCGTTAATTTTTCTTATACATGATTCATGAAACCCCAACAGTGGTATCAGAGCCAACCTTAGGCGTTTCGTACGTTTAATTGATTTATAGTTCAAATATGTTTTTGCGTTCTAATGGCCAATTTATTTTTATTAAGAGAATTGGTTCTCTTGCTCAAATGTGGCCTATAGAAGTTTATTGATTTATGTGATAAATTTAATCAACAAAGCAAAAATTAGAACTAAATCAATTTTGAATCAAAAATCCATAACTTGTTATACTTGATGTTTATATTTTGCAAATGATATGCAGAATTTTATGCATGCCTTCCAGAGCTTTAAATTTTGAATTTATGGCTCGTAAGGAAGGGTGGTGATCATGGAAAAATCCCTAATTGTTGTGATTGTTGTATGGATGAATGTATGATTATTACAGGTATTCATTTTGGGGATGTAATTTTTGAATGAAGGCTATATCCTTCCTTTTATTTTACTTTAATTTTTTATGAAATGTAATTTTAGTATAGTTTAGTATTTCAATTATTGATGTAAATACTACAAGAGAGGAGGAGCCATTGGAGGAGCCATTAAACCGGTGAGCTCTCTGGGCCCGGTCTTTGAAGAGTTCAAAGATTGAAGAAAAAGTGAAGAACAGGTCCATATTATTAAAACATTAAAATGGCTAAATGGGTCTCTTTGGCTCGAGACCCATTGAACCATAATTCCATGATCACCACATAGGATAGATATTATGTGATATCTATTTATTTATTGTGTTTATAATATCGTGCATGTTAAACCGGTTAATGTGCAAAGTGAGACCATTAATAATGACCCAAATCTCCTTACAAAGAATATTAAGTTGAAACGGGTTCGGACTCGTGGCCTTCCATCGTCGTGGTTTGATCCAATATTATAGTGGTTAACTAACCGGTTATGGATACATAGGGGTTAATTACCATTTATAATATTGGACCACTCCATTATGCATATGATGTTGTGGGGTTGGAACCAAATGATTTCTAATAACTGTCAGGTGAGGGAATCATTTGTGTTTTCAATACTTGCATGAGATGATGGGCTAGACTTAACTACGATCATGATGCCAATAACTGTTAGGTGAGGCTTTCATGGTCTAGAGGCCGAAGTTATGATTGGGACTCGCATATGATGCGTTGAACAAGCTGGTTCACTCACTAAGTTCATAAGACACCAATAACTGTTAGGTGAGGTAGACTTTGGGCTAGTGGGACTCCAATCCCCATTAGTAATCTTTACCCAACAAAGATTACCGCTTCCCATCTTAAGGAGTATGGGATTCGAAGATAAATTTAGTGGGAGGATCTATTTCATTTAAAGACCAAAATGAAATAGTTATTATGAAAAGTACAACGGCTAACAATTTATTTTCTGCAACAGATATATTATTACTCTGAAAAATGGTGACCACAAACCCACTCGCTTCTATACTTGACAAGAATTGTTTGACTGGACCCAATTTCACTGACTGGGTGAGGAATTTGAGAATTGTTCTCAATTCAGAAAAAATTGGGTATGTGCTTGATGAAAAGATGCCAACTTTCTTTCCTAAGGGTGGGACCCAAGAGGAGCGTGTCACTTATGATAAGTGGCGTGATGATGACTTAAAAGTTAGGTCATATATGCTTGCTTCAATGAACAATGAATTACAGAAGAAGTATGAATCTATGGAAGATGCTGGGTCGATCATTTTGCACTTAAAGGAATACTTTGATGAGAATGGTCGAACCTCTAGATATGAGATATCTAAGGCATTGTACCGTATGAGGATGGCTGAAGGATCATCTGTTAATGATCATGCTTTGAAAATGATCTGGCACATTAAAGAATTGACTAGGCTGAATCTCGTTATGGACAATGAGTTAGCTGTGGATTTGATCCTCCAATCTTTACCCAATTCCTTCTCTGGTTTTGTCCAAAACTTCCACATGCATAAGATGGAGAAAACTCTTGCTGAGTTACATAGCATGCTGGTAGTTTATGAGAAGGAAATGCATAACACGAGGCCAAATGTAGTGGCTATGGCTAAGGCTTCTTCTTCAAAGGGTAAGACTATTTTAAAGAAGAATAAATGGAAGAGGCCTGCCAAACCTGTTGTGCAACCAAAACCCATGATTGATAAAGGGAAATGTCATTACTGTGGTGTCAAAGGGCACTGGAGGAGGAATTGTAGGAGATACCTCGCGAGCTTGAAGGTCAAGCCCAAGAACCGACCTTATGAAGGTATGGTGTCTATGCTTATTGAAACTAATCTTATGGTTAGTGCTGAATCCAGCTCATGGGTTCTAGATTCTGCTGCAACTTCACATATTTGTATGTCTTTGCAGAATTTGGAAATAAGTAGGATGCTAGGGCGAAATGAGATTGTCCTGACATTTGCCAATGGAGCAAGAGTTGCTGCATTAGCTATAAGGACTTTTCGTTTATGTTTGCCTTCTGGACATGTAATGGTTTTAAAGAACTGTTTGCATTATAAGAATGCTATTAGGAACATCATCTCTATACCTCGTTTGGGTAAAGAGAATTATGAATTTTCTTTTGCCGATGATGTATGTTCTATTTATCATAATAGAATATGTGTTGGTTCTAGCTTATTAACCAATAATCTTTATATCATTACAATGCCCGGTAATGCGATTACCAATGTCAATAAGCAAAATAGAATTGATATAAATGCCATAACTAATAAACGCCCTAGAGACGGTCCAAATAAAAAGTATGTTTGGCATCTCCGATTAGGTCATATTAGAGAAGACAGAATTAACAAGTTGAGTAATGATGGATACATTGATCCTTCAAATTTGAAGTCATACTCAACTTGTGAGGCATGTCTTCTAGGAAAAATGACCAAAGCGCCTTTTGTGGGATAAAGTGCGCGAGCTGCTGACATATTAGAATTAATACATACAGATGTATGTGGACCAATTAATGAATCTGCTAGAGGTGGTTATAATTACTTCATTACCTTCACTGATGATCAGTCACGGTATGATTATTTATACCTCATGAAGTATAAATCTGAATCCTTTGAAATGTTCAAGGAATTCAAGGCTGAAGTTGAGAAACAAACAGGAAAATGTATTAAGGCTCTTCGATCAGATCGAGGAGGTGAATACCTTAGTACTGTATTAAGGCTCTTCGATCAGATCGAGGAGGTGAATACCTTAGTACTGAATTCCTTGACTTTCTTAAAGAGAATGTCATTTTATCACAATGGACACCTCCTGGAACTCCATAACATAATGGTGTATCTGAACGAAGAAATCATACTTTATTAGATATGGTACGATCTATGATGAGTTATACCGATTTGCCAATATCCCTTTGGGGATATGCCCTTGAGACTACTGTATATATACTGAATAGAGTGTCGTCCAAATCTGTTCCAACTACGCCCTATGAGATATGACATAGTAGAAAACCTAGTCTTAATCATATTAAGATTTGGGGTTGTCCAGCTTTCGTGAAAAAGCTGAAAATGGAAAAATTGAAGGCAAGATCTGAACAAGGTCGCTTCATTGGATATCCAAAAGAAACTCTTGGATATTATTTCTATTTTCATTAGACCAAAGAATTTTGGTATGCAAGCACGCTTCTTTTTTGGAGAATCAGTTCATCCAAGAAAGTGGTGCTGGGCGGAAAATAGTCTTACAAGAAGAAAATAATGAAGTACCAAACAATCGAGTTCATATACCAATCTCTAATTCAGTGGGAGCTTCTGATACATAACCTCTTAGAAAAAGTGCGAGAATGTCTCGCCCACCTGCTTGTTGTAGACACTCGATTGATCATATTGAACCATTATTCATTGTGAATGATAGTGATCAACCCGGTGATCCTAAAACCTATGAGGAGGCGATGTTGGACATCGATTCTGGTAAATGGCTAGAAGCCATGAAATCCAAAATGGATTCAATGTATTCCAATGAGGTATGGACCTTGACTGACCTGCCTGATGGTATTGTACCAATTGGTTGTAAATGGATCTTCAAGAGGAAGATGAATGTTGAAGGTCAAATTGGAATTTACAAAGCACGGCTGGTGGCGAAAGGATATCGTCAAAAAGAAGGAATTGATTATGACGAAACTTTCTCACCTGTGGCCATGCTAAAATCCATTCGGATTATGTTGGCTATAGCTGCACACCTTGATTATGAGATATTCCAGATGGATGTTAAAACGGCTTTTCTAAATGGTTTTCTCGATGAGGACATCTATATGGAACAGCCACAGGGTTTTGAATCCAATAGTGAAAAACAGAAGGTGTGTAAGCTTAAGAGATCCATTTATGGACTCAAACAAGCCTCCAGAAGTTGGAACATCCGTTTTGATGAGGTAGTCAAATCGTTTGGCTTCATCAAAAATCCGGATGAACCTTGTGTATATAAGAAGATCAGTGGGAGTGCAATTGCATTTCTGGTTTTGTATGTCGATGATATACTTTTGATTGGAAATGATGTACCAATGATATCATCGATAAAACTATTCTTGTCACAGAAATTCTCCATGAAAGATTTAGGAGAGGCAACCTACATTTTAGATATCAAGATCTATAGAGATAGATCAAGACGATTGATTGGCCTCTCACAGTCTACGTACATAGACAAAATGTTAACACGGTTTAACATGCAATGTTCCAAGAGAGGATTATTGCCTTTTAGGCAAGGGATCCGTCTTTCTAAGGAGATGTGTCCCAACACTCCTAAAGAAAGAGAGCGGATGGCAAAGATACCATATGCATTTGCTATTGGAAGCATAATGTATGCTATGCTATGTACTAGACCTGATATTGCGCATGCTGTAAGTATTACTAGCAGATATCAGTCTGATCCAGGAGAAGAGCACTGGATAGCAGTCAAGAATATTCTTAAGTACTTGCGAAGGACTAAAGATTTATTCTTGATATATGGAGAAGGAGAATTTGAAGTTGTAGCTTATAATGATTCTGATTTTTAGTCGGATCCTAATGATTATAAGTCTACGTCTGGGTTTGTCTTCACATTCAATGGTGGTGCAGTTAGTTGGAAAAGTTCCAAACAAAGTATAACTGCCGATCCCACCACTGAGGCAGAATATGTAGCTGCTTCTGAAGTAGCAAAGGAAGCCGCTTGGATGAAGAAGTTTATTTCTGAACTTGGAGTCATTCCTTCAATTGAGCAACTGATCACATTGTTTTGTGATGACAATGGGGCGATAGCTCAAGCTAAGGAACCAAGGTCTCACCAGAAGTCCAAGCACATTGAGAGACGCTTCCATCTCATCAGAGAAATTGTTGGGAGAGGTGATATCGCCTTGCAGAAAATTGCTTCAGCAGAAAACGTGGCAGATCCCTTCACTAAGGCCTTACCTCAGTCTTCTTTTGAAAGACATATTGACAAAATGGGTTTGAGGTACCAGCCAAGTTGGCTTTAGTGCAACTGGGAAATTGTTAGATGTATGGCCTAAAGCTACTATGTAATGGTTACATATTAGGGATTTCAGTTGTATTTTCATTATTATTATTTAATTCATGGCAATGACATATTCATTCATTTGTCCAATTATTTTATATTGATGAATGATTCCATGAGATCAGTTGTAACTAGACCTATTCTTCAGACGTCAAGAATATATGTGATGGGTTCATAGTTAGACTGAATCTTTAAATTGTTCCCGGTCGATGGATTATTAAGTGGATATTAATAATCCTGTTGAGAACGGTGTGTTCTTAACTTCGCCATTAAGTATTGGATACTTAAGGGAATGATGAGTCACATGTCATTGGGTATTATGATGCCTAAGTTAGAACACAGGTATTTGTATTAGACAAATTCACTGAACGTGACGCATATGGAACGATTAGTGACATGGATGCTTTTAGCGTGGTCAATGTCTAATTGTTCATGCTTTGGTCTTGTGTAAATAATCCTTAGACCTGAGACACAGTGTTAACTTGTGTATCGAACAACTATGGTTCACGGGTGCACATAATGCCGGGTCGTCGATCCGTCTTTATACTTGATGGTCATAGTTTGTTCATATACGAAGTTACACGTGTGTGCAATATGGAATCTATCTCCTTGTTATATGCAAGGTATGATAATGATGTCCTATGCGATCTAATTGTGACACTGCATTGAAATCCTCGGCCAGGGTTGTAATCGAGAATAAATTGTTTATGTCTCAAATAAAATGCATGCCAATTAGATTTGTGCATATGATCGAATTAATGACTTGACAAATATTCCATGGTCTTTGTTTGATCGGGACATAGTAAGACAAAGGGATTGAATTACATTGTAGCCAAAGCTGACAAGTTCATTATGTTCTTAAAGTATTCACACTATCTGGGTAGCCATGATATATTGCTAGATGTCAATCGTGGCTTGTAGGACCTAAAAGATTAATCGGGACAATTAATTCTTTTGGAAGTACTAATGTGTTAGTACAAGTCTTACTACCAGCTTAGTGATGAACCTAGGGATGTCACACACCATAAACAACTAGGATGACGTGGAACAAGAGATAAATATTATTGCAAATGTGTTTGCAATTACTGCAATCGAATTGAGTCGATTTGAAATTAAATTAAATGAGATTTAATTTAATTCGTATCATAGTCACGAGCCTACTTGCATATGATGCACACGCATGCCCAAAGTGGATATATGTTAACATACCAAACAAGTTGGCTTTAGTGCAAGTGGGAAATTGTTAGATATATGCCCTAAAGCTGCTATGTAATATGTACATATTAGGGAGTCCATTTGTACATATAAGGATTATGTTATTATTGTTATTTTTAAGGAAATTGATTAATTATTAATTAATTAATTGATTAATTAAAGTGGAAATGGTCAGCAAATTTTTGCTGACCACTTCACACAAATACGTGCACATGCACGCATGAATTCATGCATGATGGTCAGCGGTTGCTGACCATCATACACACATTTTGTTCGTGCATGGATGGTTAGCAACCGCTGACCATCGTGCACGAAATCGTGCATAAACGGTCAGCGGTTGCTGACCGTTCCATTCATGCACGCTCGATCGTGCATGAGAACGAGGATCAGCAACGATTGCTGATCCCACGATCGGCAACCGTTGTTGATTCATGTATAAATATTAAAAAGAAAGGCTGCAAAAGGTTGTTGCAAGTTAGAGAGATTTTCTGTGGGTGTGCATCTTGGTTTTTGGCGACACTTCAAGGGGTTGAAATACAGAGAAAGGTGGGTGTGCGCTGTTTGGTTTTTAGAGAAAATGGGTTGCTAAAAATCAAGAGAAACGTGTGTGTTCTTGTATTCTTCGAGAGACGAGAAAGTATAGTGTTTTCTCATTCGGGCCGTGACTATAATACATCGAGGATACGGTGGATCATTTCCACGTGATTGCTAGCACAATCGAAGTGGTGAATATCCGAAAGTTCTCTCTTCCATTCGACGTTCGTTGTTGATGTGTCTGAACTAGAGGTCCGACATTTGTGGGACTCGAACTGTAGAACATCCGAACCGACTTATTTAAAGCGCGCTTCGAGAGGTATTTCGTTTAACCCCCTTTTTGTTTAGATTTTTGATTAAAACGCACGAACAACGCCTTAGGAGAATCATGTGTAAAATATATCTTTGTTTCCGCTGCGTTCATTTCGTTAATTTTTCTTATACATGATTCATGAAATCCCAACACAACTCTCCCTATCTTCGAACCGGGATTGTTTTTGTTGGAGGGAGAATTCAGCGGGCTAATTTACGGTTGCATCGGCTTCGGAAGCCTTTAGGTGGAAGAAACCCCGGGTCTTTTGACAACCTTTCATCTACAGCAATACCATCACACCTTGGTACCAATTTCACCTTTGGTTCATTACCAAGTGAAGGCTTCCCACCCAAGCTCTCCTCCTATCTTATGGTAGGATAGATACTGGCTCTTGCCTGTTTTGCAATGAATTGCTTGACTCTATTGATCATCTATTTTTTGGGTGTCGCATTACGACTGCTATTACTTTCTTTTGGGTAGCCAGATGTAACCTGCCATGGCGAAATAGGTCTTGGAGTGAGAATCTCCATTGGGCCATAACCTTGCTTTCGAGAAAGGATTTTTATAAATGCATTGCCCGCTTTTCTTTTGGTGTGCTTTGCCATATTATTTGGAAGATAATGAACAATATACTCTTCAGAGAGGAGCTGCTCACCGTCTTGGCCATCAAGAAGCATCTTCTAAAAATTTTTAAAGATAAGGCTCTCACCTTCATAAATATGGAGGACTCTACTATGAATAGGAGGCTACAGCGTAGTTGGGACATTGACCTAATCATTTTCGCTGCTGGAGATCTTCAGCCATCCATTTAATTTGCCAGGTGGCTGAGGGCTTTGTTGATCATGCACCTTAGACTAAGGTTGATGCTGCTTGCGGTGGGAGGCGGTTAATTCTCACCTCTCTTGCCCTGGGTGTTATGTTGGTTTGCATCTGGTTGGCGGTTGTTCATGTCGTTCTTGTGCTTTCTTGTTTTTCTTGTTTTGGTTGCTTGGCCTTTCCTCCCGGCTTCCTTCCACTCATAATGATTCTTTTCATTTTGAGTGCAAGTTTTTAAAGCCTTTCCCTATTATATTGCTTACTTTTACAAAAAGAAAAAAAAAAGATAGAAGAAAAAAGTGAGTTTTTTCTTTACGAGGGTTATCAATCTCTTTGTGCCATAATCTTGAGAATGTTAGGGAAATCCCTTATGATATTTTGAAGATGACAAAATAAATTAAAGGTTGCTAACATGTTTAATGGTTGAGTAATAGACCATGCAGATGATAGAACATATAAAGGATATTGTCGAAGTCTATATTTGGAAAAACCAGAAGACAGACTCTATACTGGAGCTAAACTTATTCAGATTGTATCCAAACCTTAAGGCTAAATATGTTCAGAAGCATAATATGTTTAAATTTATGTCTAGATTGTAAAGTCTATTTTAGATAGAAGACACTCAACTCTACTATAGACGGAAGACACTCAAACTTTACTTTCAATAGAACACTCTCAGACTTTACATCCAGAACGAGAAATAATTCCAGAACATAACAAGGTTTAGAACGAAGCATGTTCAGAATGAGATAGCTTGATAGAACGTAACACAAGCCCCTAACATTAACGGCTAGTAATCTAGTTTGGATTCTACATCAAGAGAGATTTGATTGACTAAATCTAATTTATTGACAATTGGATCTTGAAGACAAGAACTTTCTAAACAAAGAAGCTCTACTTATGGAAACCAAGATTTTGTTTCTATGGATGATCAGAATCAAAGTGGGATTCTACTTTTGTTACTCAACGACTAGTAATCTAGTTTGGATTCTAGATACAGATCTGTCGAATGGGTAGATTGGAAGGCGATCCTTTAGATACTGTCCAACGGCTAGTGTAGAAGAGAAGGAGTATTTAAGGAGATCAAGGAATGATGAGCAAGTAAGAGACAGAGCATAGAATTTATAATTCCAAAGTCCGAGTGAACTTCGATCATAAACTTGTCTCTCATGAGTTTAAACATTTGTGATCGTGAGAGAAAAACTAAAAGAGTAACTTAGTGAAATAGTGTGATCTACCACTGAGTATTTGCACTCAAAGTTTTAATCTCTTATTAATCGTATAATGGAATCCAGCCAAAAGGCTGTTAGCGTGAGAGAGTCTAAGCCGAACCACTATAAATTTTGTGTGCAACATTCTCTTCTCTTAACTCTTCATATTTAAGTTTGTTGCATACTTACAGGTTATTTCAGAAGTCTATTCAATCGCATAACAAATTCTGAACATCTAATCGTTTATCAAGCTTTGATCCTTATTTAGACTTTGCTTGAAATTTATTTTATTCCGCGTATATTTGCTAAGGTTTATTTTAAATAAATATTCACTCCCCTCTAGGTGTTCGTACTAGCACTTTGAATTGGTATCAGAGCCAGTGCTCATTTTAGATGTCTTAACGAAAAATCTACCTTAGGATCTTGGCTATCACCTGGTAAAATTTCATAATTTTTGGAGGTCATTCGTGTATTTTACTTGAAATATTTCAAGAACTGCGAAATCTGATTTTATCCGAATTTTGCATGATGTATTGTGACATCCCGATTTTCTAATTCTATTTTCAAAAAATTGAGACGGGCATTTCATTGGCACGCATATAGCTCTTTTCCTTGAGTCAGCCACTCATGTGAAAACTAGTCTATTAGGTGAAGCCGTTAAGAAATTCTAATGCATCAGACTCGAGAATTTGACCAAGAAGCGATGTTTCGACCAAGCTAATCTGCAAAGGTCATTACGGCACAATTAAAAATCGATTAGAGATCGGAGATAGGTTGACTCGACAGAGGCATGTGATCAGGTGTGGGTGATTCCACCAGATCGCAAAAATCTTGTCGATCGACACTAGACCGACTTTTCTGTTGATTGGGTACCGTGTGTTTATATTTGAAACCTTGAGATTACCCCGACAACTGAAAGTCGCCAATGTTTCCAAGACGTACATTGTGGCTTGAGATGATCAACCACAGGTTAAATGCATGAAAATTTCTAAAGGTTACTCGGTAGGTTAGGTCGCGCTAATATCGTGCCAAACTGAAATTAACCGTGGAATTGAGATCGAATTCAGAAATTGGAAGTCAGGGTGTGTCACAAATCATTTTAGGATCATTGACTCATCTTCGGAAGATTTTTCCTATAATCAGAATTTTTCAAAAATTAAATCAGAGAATGGCTATTTTGGCTCGAGAAATTAGTAGGCCCGCCTTTGGTCTTGCTTTTAGGACTTAAGTTGGTTCTATGGACAAGTGAAGATGCGAACTGAAGTGTGGTGACATTGGATTAATTTTATGGACTTCAATTGGACTCAATTGGGAGAGAATTTAATGGAATTAAAGAAATTAATGTACAAAGTTTCGTGCCTCGGCGGAAAAATAAAATGGACCCATTGGAGAAAGGTTGTGGGAGATAGTGGAGTGTAACATCATCCATGAGGTCATGGTGGGCCATTTTTGTGGCATCCCGGAAATTCAAAGCCAAGCCTTAAGGTGTGTTAAATGTCTTTAATTAGGTGATAGAATTTTATGGCTTATGCTTTAGCCAATTTGTCCTTTAATTTGATGAATTTTGCTTGTGATTGCGGAAATTTAAATTTAATTAGTTAATGCTTGGCCATATGATTTAAATTTCAATAATTAAAAATATCCCAAGACTTTGGCCAAGATGAAATTTGAATTTAGAAATATTTATAGAAAAGAATTCAAAAAAAAAAAGGAAAATAGGGTTATTTTCGAAATGGGCCTTGGACCCATTAGCCTAGAGCTTGGTGGGCCAAGCTAGTCGGCCCATTGGGCCCAAGAGAGGGAGCTCGACCAGCCCAAGGGGGAATGGCCGGTTGGGCCTAAGCCCAAGCTCATTAAGCCCAAATTCAAATTCAAAATTAGAAATTACAAGTGGCAAATGGCAAGAACATGCATTGGCCATTGGATAGGTGAATAATCATTGCAAATGATGGCCTAAGGGGGGTATAAAAGGATGAGGAGAGAGAGTGGCCGGACCTTGGCTCCATTTTCGTCCAAGGTGAGAGAGAGAGAGGGAGAAGTTGCGAGTGAGAGGGAGAGAAGCCGAGAGGGAAGGAGGCGGAGCCGGAGGAGGGTGCTGTCCGTTCGCCGTCCTACGCCGCCGTACGCCGCCGTGTGTTCCTATTCGTCCATCATAGAGGCAAGTGGGAGTTCATAACTTCTCTTGCACGTCTGTTTTGGTAGTTGCATGTCTGGTTTTGAGTGTTATGTGTGAGAAAACCGAGCCAAGGAGGGTTTGTTTGCATGCCATGTAGCTGTTTCCGTTCGGTTTGTGGTAGACAGTTTCTTATTCGAGCTTGCATGTGTATTTGGAGTGTGATTTTGGCTTCGGTGTCTTCATGAAAGTTGAAGCTAACATCTTGAGGTATGACATACTCGAATTTCATGGGAAACGAAGGTGATATGAGGGGTCAAAAGTTCTATTTCACGGAGGCTTTAGATCTGCGAATTTCCTACTGACCTCTTGATGATTTCTTGGTTGCATGTTGATTTCTGTTGGAGATCTCACTTTGTTGTCTTCATGAAAGTTGTTGGTAACATCCTAAACTACAACATACTCAAATTTGAAGAGAAATGAACAAGTATAGCCTAGTTAATCGGCTAGATCTTTGAGACGGATGGTTCTGTTGAAGTGAACCAAGACACCCGAGACTTCAAGGACTTAAAAGAGGATCATACTTTGGTTATTTAACCTAGATCTCTTCATGAAACTTGTAAAGGACACATTGATATATAACATACTCGAATTTCAGAAGAAACGAAAGAGATTTGATGGGTCAAACCTAAGTTTTTCGGTGATATGTACTCTGGACGAAACGGTAGAGGTTCCAGAAGCTTCATGGAGTTGTATAAATTAATCTATAAAGAATTTGGCTTAGAGTTCTACATGAAAAATGCACGAAAATGTGTTGGCTATCACCCTGTCAAATTTGGGAATTTTCTGAGGTCATATGAGTATTTTAATTGAATTAATTCGAAAACTGTGCAATCTGGCCATTTTCCGAATATTGGGAGTATTTTGTGGAAATTTGGGAAATTATGAAAAATGCAATTAGCCATGGATTTTATGCGAGATTTGATTCAAATTGTTTGTTAATGATTGATTGAAGATTATGATTTTTGGAAAATCATAAATGTTAAATATAATATTTATTTATGAAAATAAAATAATAAAATAATAAAATAATAAAATAATAATAAAATAAAAGGTGGATTATTTATTGGCCATGAGTTCTATGGAATTATGATGTATTGCTATATGACATTGATGCATGTATGATCATGAATTATGATGTACTAATATATGGCATTGATGTATGAATGATCATGAATTATGATGTGTTGTTATATGGCATTGATGCATGATTTTGAATCATGATGCATGTGTGTGAACAATATGCCATGAAATAATAAGATGAAAAGGATGATAAAAAGTGGAAAGTGATATGTGAGTAAGAGGTTGTGGCGGAGGATGTCGTCTGGTGGCCTGGTGGCGTAATTCCAGAGGTTCCCTGGGAGTTTCAGGATGCCCGGAATGTGGGGGGCCGGAAGTCCGGTTGTATCTGGGATACATGCCCGGAAGTGACTCGCGATGCCAGGATTAGGGTGCGAGATCCCCGGTTAGAAGGGTAAAGGCCGGAAGTCCCTGTCGGAGGTTTCTGCCCGAAGGGAGGTTCCTCGTGATGCTAGTTGAGGTGCGAGATGCCCGGAATGTGGGGGGCCGGAAGCCCAGTGGCCATGAGATGGCTGGGATACTGGGAACCCTGTCGGAGGTTTCTGCCCGAAGGGTGATGATCAAATTGATCATGGAATCCTGTCGGAGGTTTCTGCCCGAAGGATTGATAATGATACCCTGTCGGAGGTTTCTGCCCGAAGGGATGGTGATGATTTGAGAAAAGATAATGTGGGGATCAATCGATAAATAAAAATGGAAATTGATCTATGATGTGATATGCATGGTGATGCATGGCTAATGATGATATGATGTGATATGCATGGTGATGCATGGTTAATGATGATATGATATGCATGGTGATGCATGGTTAATGATGATGTGATATGCATGGTGATGCATGGCTAATGATGATATGATGTGATATGCATGGTGATGCATGGTTAATGATGATATGATAAGCATGGTGATGCATGGCTAATGATGATATGATGTGATATGCATGGTGATGCATGGCTAATGATGATATGATGTGATATGCATGGTGATGCATGGTTAATGATGATATGTATGCTATGATGATGCATGAATACGCTTGTCATCAAAAAGGTAAGTGATGCCTGAATTGTATGATGGTATGCATGGTGCACTGAGTTGTTACTGGATTTCCCTATCTGCTGAGTGGTTGTACTCACCCCTTTTGGGGATAACATTTCAGATTAGCACTATGCCGCTGCCTGCTGTTTCGCGTGGCGTGTTTTATGGTATTCCGTCTGACGTCAAGGTGGAGATGACTGAGATAGACTGTCCCTCGGTACCCGGATTGACTTTTATCCGAGTACGATGCTTAGTCATGTATGATATCGTCCTGGCTGGGGGCCCCGTCATACAAGAGTTTTTGTCCGTGCACGTCGGTCGAGATGGTGCTATGCGAGGGATGCTGCCGCCGCCACCACCTGACGCACCGGGATGGGTGTGAGATCGCACGCGAGGAGTAGGAGCTAGACCGCTTTTTGGTATAGATAGTTGACGCTTGTGATGGGAGGGTTTTTGTGCTCATATGATGTTAGAGGTCGGAGTTCCTTTTTGAGATTTTAGGTGGGACATGGCGAGTCTTAACCTTTTCTGTTCCTTTTGTACCGACCTGAGGAAAAACCCCATCTCGCTATATGTATGTATGTAAGCAAAGCGTCAACGTTATTTATAAAATCCTGATGTGTAGTTGGTGTGTATTTGTATCATGGGTTAGTAAGGGAGATGGAGATGTTTAATTTGCTTCCGCTATGAGTCGCGCATGGGACCGTTTTAAAAAAAAAAAAAATGCCTATAATCTGGCAAGGCTTAATTTAGCCAAGAGATAGAGATGGTAAAAGATGTAACACCGGCGCTGGTGACGACCTGCGAAGGGTTCGGGGTGTCACAATTTTTGTTGAGTTAAAGAAAAAGAAAAAGAAAAGGGAATGGTCCCATCTCTCTCTCTCCTTTTTCTCTCTTCTTCCTCTCTCCCTTCCATTTGTTTCTCCTCCATCCTTGTTCTGCGAAGATGAGAAAAATGCAGAGGAGAAGTTGGTGCAACCATGGCCGTCCACTGTTGCTCGCATGCCATCATCGCTGCCACCGTCGCGTGTACGCCCCACACCGCCCGCGCGCCGCTCGCCGGTGCGCTCGCCTCTCCACTCGCTTGGCCTCACGTCACAGCTATTGCATCAACTCATGCCAGAGTCGTTCGGCCACCTCCGGCCACCGTTCGGGCCCCGCTTAGGTCCGGTTCGACCTCTCAACCTTCCCCGGTCCTTCTCCATCTCATCCAAGCTCCGAATCTACCCTTTCTTGGCCTCAAACCGCAATGGATAGCAGCTGGAAAAATGGGTATGGCAGCCCGGTTTTGGCCCATTTTGGCTGGCTTCCCAACCCCGGATGCTTGGCCCACTTTGAAGAAAGTTGTTCCCCTCGGCGTCCCCGTCGTTTTGGTCCGCTCAGCTCGTCATTTGAGTGAGTTTAACTCACTAAACCTAGATTAGAGGGTTAATGATGCTTTAGGTGTGTTTAGTTTATGTTAAGTGTTATTAGGTGGTTTGTTTAATTTAGTTAAGAATAGATTATATTAATGAGCTCGATTAACTTAAAGTTGGTTTAATTTAAGGCTAAATGAATGTTTATATTAATATAAGCTTTGACGTGACATAAAAGAATTTACTTTTGATTTATTTAAATATCTAGGAATTATTAAATAATTTAATAATATATTATTATTTGAAATTATTGAAATATTATTATTTAATTATTTCGGAATAAATTTAATTATTTATTAAATTCCGAAAATTTTGTCAGGACCCTAAATTCTCATAATTTCGTGCCGGTTGCTGCTGTGAAGTCAGATTTTGAAATTGAAGATTGGATATTATAAATTGAGTGTGGATCATGAAAGATATGGATATTATTATTTAATTGATTTTCTGAATAAATTTAATTATTTAATAAATTCTGAAAAATTATTTTGGAACCTTATTTTCTCAGAATTTCGTGCTAATCGCTGCTGTGTATTTAGAATTTGAATTTGATGAATGGATGTGGTAAATTGAGTGTTGATTGTGATAAATAGGGATTTTATTCATAAAAACCCAAGTGTCGGGTTTTAATGCAAAAATTGGATTTTCAATATTATATTAAATAGTGGGGTTTGAAAAAGTGAGATATTGGCTTTTTGGTTCGAAATTAGCGTGCCCCCACACACATGAGTAATTTATGGAATATTTTTAATATGAAGAAAAATGGCCGGGATTACTATCTTAAGTGGAAGCGTTGAGTGAAAAGCAAAGTGTCCTAGGCCGAGTATAATTTGGCTGTGTGATAATTAAGAGGAATCGTCCTGGGCTGTTGAGCTGGACTTTCCCCTACATGGGATGCCCACTCGGTGGTTGTGGGTCGCAGTAGATTCTGGGCCCATGCTCCTTCGGAAATGTTGTTGAAGTACTGACGAAGCCGCGCTCCATGGGAGGAGGCGATGCTTGGCTATATGCCAGGAGATAGCCAAACTACGAGTAGGCTATGCCCTTGTGTGGTAGTGAATAACAATCGGAATGCATGTTGAGTGTTGTTGATGCGTCGGATTATGGGACGGAATTATGTGGCATGGAATGTGACGTGTCATAATGATTTAGTCGTATAATTAGGACCCCCGCGGTTGTTAGTTATATGAAAGTGAATGCGTTCCGGTTGTTTAAGTTCTTATTACTGCATATGATTGAGTGATATGAATTGTGCTAACTTGCAGGAAGGAACTGAGGCGAGGTAAGTTCCCTATGTGATGTGGTTAGGCCACCCTTGGGCATATTTTCTTTCTAATAGGGGTTTAGGGGGTTGAACTTGCTGAGACATTGTCTCATACTGGTTTGGGGATTAAAATTTCAGGTCCCTGGTGGATGAAGCGGCTAGATAGCTTTGGTTGACCTTGAGGAGTTGCGGAGGTGAAGTCATAAGGATTAGAGAACGTGTCCGACTTGTAGGTCATAGGACAGTTTCTTTTTCAAAGCCCGTCTTTTGTACACTTTTGGCCGTAGACCTCTATTTGTAATTCTGTTGAATTATGAAAGTGTTATGTTGTGGTTCTGCTTCCTACTTTTCTATCCCATATTTCATTGTCAGGGGTTTTATAATACGTTCTGCTTGCGCAATAAGAAATGAATGAGGTTGACGACACTACCTGGGAATGTCGCATTTGCATGATCATGGTGGGATGTTGGCGCGCTCGAGGTTCGGGGCATGACATCCCCGTTTAAGTGGTATCAGAGCATGGTCTGTGTATGGAGTGATAAGGTGTGATGAGTGATAGGATAGTTAGTAGGAAAGGCTTTTAATATGCCAATGCATGTGAGTGATAGGTGATTGGTAGCTTATTGTGGGGTCACTCAAATTCTAACCTGATGTTGGAATTGGAAAACGGGTGTCTATAAAGAGCTTGTAGAATGAGTGACCAGGAGTGGAGAACTCCTTGGAGGAGGTCAATAGGACCTGTACCTCGGGGTAGGATGCTGACAAGAGTTGGTACCCGAGGTAGAGCGCAGGCTTAGACCAGCGCGAGTGCGGGAGTACTACTACAAGTCGGTATTAAGAGTGTAGCAGCACCGAATGATCCTAGGTTCGTCGGGATTGTTTAGGTGCTAGAGTCTTTGGAAAGCATTTTGGGTCAGTAAGCTCAAGACCGAGCCGCCGCTATTGCCGTTATTTCTACCGCTGCCAGTGTAGTGATTGTTATTGCCATGCCTGTTAAGACCCAATCTGGAGTTGTGATCGAGGATCAAGCCGTTGTATCGGAGTCAAGGTTTAGTTTAGACAGAGACGAAAATCGATTGCAGAGAAAGACCGATGTCAGAAGAAATGTGCCTTATTTCACCCAACCAAAAGAGTAGAATTGAAAAGTGTTGCCAGTAAGGTCATTTGATCAAAGATTGTCTGTATAGACAGATGGAACCACAGCTATTTCTATCACTGCCATTGATGAGACAGAACAGAGGAATCATGCTTCGAGACATTTAGTGGGGTACTTGGGATGGACCTCGATGCAAGGAAGGGTGCATGATGTCACTTGTTGAGAAGTAGAGGACTCATTGATTGTGTGTCAAGTTTGTGAAAAGGAGGCATGAGTCAGCCTAATGTCAGAGTAAAAATGGAGCATGATTTGAATATGGCCAGCAAGGCCTTCATGTTAGGAACTGTCCGTGTAAGTTCAGGAGAGCGTAAGCACTGTTACTACAGATAGGACGCCACTAGGATGGCTAGAAGAGCATGAATGAGTCGACCATGCATTGATCAAGGGAATGGTAGTGCAGCAGAATTTTCAGTAAAGGTTGTAGGATTTTCAGATTGGTAATAATGTAATAGAAATAGGAATCTCTAACTATAGTTGTACTTGAAGGGGTTTGCTTAAGTATGACTTGGAAGTCATTTATAAAAAGATTTGGCTCAAGGAGCTTTCTGTTGTTTTGAATCGTGGTATTGATATAATTCAATTTCTTCAGTTAGCGTGTGAAAGTTTTGAATTACTGAAAGTCGAAGAGGAACTTCAATCCTTGTTATTGGTCACTGAAGATGACTTGGTTCTGGTTATTGGTTATCGAATCTACATGGCAGTTATAATGGATGCATCAGTTGAGGAGCTGAATATGGAGAACATGACCGTGGTATAGAAGTTTTCTGGAGTGTTTTAGGAAAAATTGCCAAGTCTGCTGTTGGAAAGAGAAATAGAGTGCATGATTGAATTAGCACTCGGAACAGAGCCAGTCCCTAAGACTCCTTATTGAATGGTGTTACTCGAGTTAAAAGAACTGAAGGTGCAGATACATGAATTGTTGAATGGGGCATTCATATGTTCCAATGCATAACCTTGGAGAGCACCTGTTTTATTCGTGAAGAAGAAAGTTGGTTCGTTGTGTTTGTACATCGATATTACTTAAGATAGACTGGAGGTCAGGGTATCATCAGTTGAGGATCAGGAAGAAGGACACACCGAAGTTAGCATCTCATAGTCGATACGGCAATTATGAGTTCATTGTAATACCGTGTGGTTTGACGAACACCTTAGTTAGTTGTTTGGATTTAATGAGCATAATGTTTAAGGGTACTTGAATCAATTGTGATCGTGCTCATTGAAGTTATCCTGGTGTATTCAAAGAGTGCGGAGGAGCACGAGAGACATTTGGGGATGGTACTTCAGACTTTGAGTACTTTTGGATTTTACGATAAGCTTAGCAGATGTGAGTTTTGGATGACTCGTATTGCATTCCTAGGTTACGTGATTTCAGGCGAAGAAATCTCCGTAAACCCCGTCCAAGATTGAAGCAGTGAACAATTGGTCGAGATTGACTGCAGTGGCAGAGATCAGAAGTTTCTGGGGATTAGCAGGATATTTTAGATAGTTTGTAGAAGGGTTTTCAGCGTTAGCGTCACCGTTGGCAAGACTACTGAGAAAGAAAGAGAAGTTCGTGTGGACAGGTAAGTGCGAGTGTAGTTTTCAAGAGTTTAAGCAGAAGCTGACTACCACATATGTGGTGACTATTCTATCTGGTCCTGGAAGTTATGAGATCTACAGTGATGCATCGTTGAAAGGATTGGGTTGCGTGTTGATATAGCATGATAGGGTTGTTGCATACGCGTCCCGTTAGTTGAGACCTTAGGAATTGAATATGAGACAGCGTCGTTGGATGAAACTCCTTAAGGATTATAACTATGATATTTCGTATCACTCTGGAAGGGTGAGCAAAGTTACAGATGCACTTAATCGAGAGTCCTTAGTTGCACAGTTGGTACTCAAGGATTGGATCTTATTTGAGAAAGTTCGAAATTCGGTTTTCAAATCTACGGTAGGCCACCTTTTTAATCTTATGACCACCCTTAGAATTGAGCCAAGAGTACAGATCATAATCAAAATGTTTCAGTGGATAGATTCAAAAATTCAAAAGATTCTATAAGAGAATGCAGATGAGAGAGAGGTTGATTTTCAGATTTCTGAAGATAGAATACTAAGATTTTGAGGACGATTGTGTGTAATTAACGATGCAGAGATTAAAGAAGAGATCTTATGGGAAGCTCATCATAGCAATTTCAGCGTTGTCCAGACAGTATGAAGATGAGTCAAAATCTACATCATCGGGATTGGTAGATCGGTATGAAGATAGATATCACCAAACAAGTTGTAAGTGTTGGATGTATCAGTAAGTGAGAATTTGGTAACGTAAGCCAGGAAAGCTTTTTCAAGCACTTGAGAGAGTCCTGTGTGGGAATGGAAATATATCATGATGGAATATTATGACAGGTTATCAAGGAGTCAGGAAGAGTATTGATTCCTTATGGGGTTGTGGTCGATAGATGAACAGAGTCAACTCACCTTAGTGCAGCACTAAATGATCTCAATTAGAATAGGTATACCGAAGGGTGTGTATATCATATAAATCATCTACATGGAGTGCCAGGGATGAATTGTATTTCAAATTTAGATCAGATGTTCTAAGTTGGCAGAGCTTTCAGATGGTTCTTTCTAAAGCAGTGCATAGAAGAGAGTGTAGAATTTCAATTGCTGAGATGAAGTCAGGGAAAGAAAGATCACAGGCCAGGGTCAGTATAGTAGTTAGTGATTGCAGTTGCCGAGATCAGTGTCAGAGTTATATCAGATCTTGCCCAGAGGTTCCCAGTTTCAGCAGATCAGTCAGATAATTTCTTTTTAATCAGTGCAGAGCAAAGTGTTCAGAACTTTAGTGGTTGAGTTGAGATAAGAGAATGAAAGGTCGCAGGTCTAGAGTTTGTTCAGAAATCAGTGATTCAGTCGCAATTATCAGAGACAGTTTAGAGACTACTCAGAATCGCCAGTTTAGCTTCGCAGATTTTGTGTTGAAGACCTTTGGAATTTTAAGTGGGGAAATGTATTTTTCCTTGGGTGTTGCCCTTGGTGAGGACGTATCGATCTATTAAGGAAGGGAACATGAATCGGCTTTTAAATCGGAATCCATTGAAATTTGAGTTCAAAGGAGGGTTTTGGCTTTAAATGAATTAAAGAAGCATTTCGAGACACTATCGATGCCTCTAGCTGAGTGGTACCCGGGAAGAAGCGAAAGGTCCGAAGTTGGGAGTTCGAATCCCCAACGCGGCAGTTAGCCGCTTTGTGGAAAAAAAAAGAACCAAAACTTTTGTAGCTTTCATTTTTGTAAAGATGGACAAGTGCTTAGCCTTTTTGGGAATCAAGGATTGGTCAGGTTAATTCGGAAATGTTTCGTCGACACAGGATCTTGGAAAGCAGTACGAAGCAGAATTGAGGGAACAGAATTGACGAGACGATAATACCCCACCATTTTGAAGAAGAATTTTTAATGGTTTAAATTTCGAAGCAAAATTTTTATAAGAGGGGAAGAGTTGTGACATTCCGATTTTCCAATTCTATTTTCAATAAATTGAGACGAGCATTTCGTTGGCACGCATATAGCTCTTTTCCTTGAATCGACCACTCATGTGAGAACTAGTCTATCAGGTGAAGCCGTTAAGAAATTCTAATGCATCAGACTCGAGAACTTGATCAAGAAGCGATCTTTCGACCAAGCTAATCTGCAAGGGTCATTACGGCACAATTAAAAATCGATTAGAGATCGGAGATAGGTCGACTCGACAGAGGCATATGATCAGGTGTGGATGATTCCACCAGATCGCACAATTCTTGTCGATCGACACTAGACCGACTTTTCTGTCGATTGAGTACCCTGTGTTCGTATTTGAAACCTTGAGATTACCCCCAACAACCGAAAGTCGCAAATGTTTCAAAGATGTACATTATGGCTTGAGATGATCAACCACAGGTCAAATGCATGAAAATTTCTAAAGTCTACCCGGTAGGTTGGGCCGCGCTAGTATCGTGCCAAAGTGAAATTAACCGTGGAATTGAGATCGAATTCAGAAATTGGAAGTCAAGGTGTGTCACAAATCATTTTAGGATCATTGACTAATCTTTGGAAGATTTTCGTGTAATCATAATTTTCCAGAAATTAAATCAGAGAATGGCTATTTTGGCTCGAGAAATTAGTAGGCCCGCCTTTGGTCTTGCTTTTAGGACTTAAGTTGGTTCTATGGACAAGTGAAGATGTGAACTGAAGTGTGGTGACATTGGATTAATTTTATAGACTTCAATTGGACTCAATTGGGAGAGAATTTAATGGAATTAAAGAAATTAATGTACAAAGTTTCGTGCCCCGGTGGAAAAATAAAATGGACCCATTGGAGAAAGGTTGTGGGAGATAGTGGAGTGTGACATCATCCATGAGGTCATGGTGGACCATTTTTGTTGGGTTAAAGAAAAAGAAAAAGAGAAGGAAATGGTCCCATCTCTCTCTCTCTCTCCTTCTTCTCTCTTCTTCATCTCTCCCTTCCGTTGGTTTCTCCTCCATCCTTGTTGTGCGAAGATGAGAAAAATGCAGAGGAGAAGCTGGTGCAGCCATGGCCGTCCGCTCCCACTCGCACGCTGTCGTCGCCGCCACCACTGCGTGTCCGCCCGTGCGCCGCCCGCGCGCCGCTCGCCGGTCTGCTCACCTCTCCGCTCGCCTGGCCTCGTGTCACAGCTGTTGCATCACCTCGTGCTTGAGCCATTCGGCCACCTCCGGCCACCGTTCGGGCCTCGCCTAGGTCCGGTTCGACCCCTCAACCTTCCCCGGTCCTTCTCCATCTCATCCAAGCTCTGAATCTACCATTTCTCGGCCTCAAACTGTAGCGGACAGCAGCTGGAAAAATGGATATGGCAGCCCGGTTTTGGCCCATTTTGGCTGGCTTCCCGACCCCGGATGCTTGGCCCGCTTTGAAGAAAGTTGTTCCCCTCGGCATCCCCGTCGTTTTGGTCCACTCGGCTCATCATTTGAGTGAGTTTAACTCACTAAACCTTGATTAGAGGGTTAATGATGCTTTAGGTGTATTTAGTTTATGTTAAGTGTTATTAGGTGGTTAGTTTAATTTAGTTAAGAATGGATTATATTAATGTGCTTGATTAACTTAAAGTTGGTTTAATTTAAGGCTAAATGAATGCTTATATTAATATAAGCTTTGACGTGACATAAAGAAATTTACTTTTGATTTATTTAAATATCTAGGAATTATTAAATAATTTAATAATATATTATTATTCGAAATTATTGAAATATTATTATTTAACTATTTTCGGAATAAATTTAATTATTTATTAAATTCCGAAAATTTTGTCAGGACCCTAAATTCTCAGAATTTCGTGCCGGTCGCTGTTGTGAAGTCAGATTTTGAAATTGAAGATTATATATTATAAATTGAGTGTAGATCGTGAAATGTATGGATATTATTATTTAATTGATTTTCGGAATAAATTTAATTATTTAATAAACTCTGAAAATTTATTTTGGAACCTTATTTTCTCAGAATTTCGTGCTGATCGCTGCTGTGTTTTTAGAATTTGAATTTGACGAATGGATGTGGTAAATTGAGTGTTGATTGTGATAAATAGGGATTTTATTCATAAAAACCCAAGTGTCGGGTTTTAATGCAAAAATTGGATTTTCAATATTATATTAAATAGTGGGGTTTGAAAAAGTGAGATATTTGCTTTCTGGTTCGAAATTAGTGTGCCCCCACACACTTGAGTAATTTATGGAATATTTTTAATCTGAAGAAAAATGGCCGGGATCACTATCTTAAGTGGAAGCGTTGAGTGAAATGCAAAGTGTCCTGGGGCCGAGTATGATTTGGCTGTGTGATAATTAAGAGGAATCGTCCTGGGCTGTTGAGTCGGACTTGCCCCTATATGGGATGCCCATGCGGTGGTTGCGGGTCACAGTAGATTTTGAGCCCATGCTCCTTCGGGAATGCCGTCGACGTACTGACGAAGCCGCGCTCCATGGGGGGAGGCGATGCCTGGCTATATGCTAGTAGATAGCCGAACTGCGAGTAGGTTATGCCCTTGTGTGGCAGTGAATAACAATTGGAATGCATGTTGAGTGTTGTTGATGTGTCGGATTATGGGACGGAATTATGTGGCATAGAATGGGACGTGTCATAACGATTTAGTCTTTTAATCAGGACCCCCGCGGTTGTTAGTTATATGAAAGTGAATGCATTCCGGTTGTTTCAGTTCTTATTACTGCATATGATTGAGTGATATGAATTGTGCTAACTTGCAGGAAGGAACTGAGGCGAGGTAAGTTCTCTGTGTGATGTGGTTTGGCCACCCTTGGGCGTATTTTCTTTCTAATAGGGGTTTAGGGGCTTGAACTTGCTGAGACATTGTCTCATCCTGGTTTGGGGATTAAAATTTCAGGTCCCTGGTGGACGAAGCGGCTAGATAGCTTTGGTTGACCTTGAGGAGTTGCAAAGGTGAAATCATAATGATTGGAGAACGTGTCCGACTTGTAGGTCATAGGACAGTTTCTTTTTAAGAGCCCGTCTTTTGTAGACTTTTGGCCGTAAACCACTGTTTGTAATTTTGTTGAATTATGAAAGTGTTATGTTGTGGTTTTGCTTCCTGCTTTTCTATCTCGTCTTTCATTGTCAGGAGTTTTATAATACGTTCCGCTTGCGCAATAAGAAATGAATGGGGTTGGCGACACTACCTGGGAATGTCGCATTTGCATGACCATGGTGGGATGTTGGTGCACTCAAAGTTCGGGGTGTGACATGTATTGTGTGAGCTATATCTTCTTGTGTGAAGCTCTTTTGGGCATGTGTTCTCCATGGAATTGCTACCTGTATGTCTTGTCTATCACATGTTCTGATTTCATGATTTTCGAAGATCATATGGATATTTAATTTACATGTTTTCCGAAATTGTGCAAGCTGGAATTTGGTAAATCTCAAAAAGGTTGTGATGTATGGATTATTCTATGTTGCATGGACCCCATGGATTGTATTGACATAAGTGATTGGATCTTGCTGAATGTATGTTGATGATTGGAAATGCATATATAAACCATATGATGAAAATGATCTTGTTTGCCATCACATTATATGCCATGTTGAAATTGAGCTACAATTGCTAATATAAACTATGATAAATGAGAATGCCGTCGGAGGTGTGAGTTGACAATGCCCCGGGAGTGTCAGGATGCCTGGCTAGAGAGTGCCGGATGCCCAGTGGCCTTAAATGGTGTAATTCCGGAGGGTCCTCAGGAGTTTTGAGATGCCCAATGGTATACTGTACGTAATTCCGAAGGAGGGGGGGATCCTGGTGGTATGTCGGTATGTAATTCTGGAAACTCTGGAGGTTGGTGCCCAGGGGGGATGCCTTGTGATGCTAGTTGAGATGCGAGATGCCCGGCCAAGGAGTGTAAATGCCGGATGCCCGGTTGTATCTTGGATACATGCCCGGAGGTTCCTTGTGATGCTAGTTGGGATACGAGATGCCTGGAATGTGGGGGTGTCGGATACCCGGTTGTATCTTGGATACATGCCCGAAGGTTCCTCGTGATGCCAGTTTGGGCGCGAGCGATAAATGTGGGATGCGAATATTGGTCCCGGGAAAGAGAAATGTGGTGGCCCAAAATGAAAGAATAAAAATTGGGAAATTGAAATTGAATTATGCATGGTATGGCAACATGTATGCATGTGTGACATGATGATGGTGAGTGGATGGATGTATGTGCACCTATGGCATGATGGTAAATGTATGACATGATGATGGTGAGTGCATGAATGTATGTATGCCTATGGCATGATGATACATGTGTGACATGATGATGGTGAGTGCATGGATGTATGTGCGCCTATGGCATGATGGTAAATGTATGACATGATGATGGTGAGTGCATGGATGTATGTGCACCTATGGCATGATGGTACATGTATGACATGATGATGGTGAGTGCATGGATGTATGTGCACCTATGGCATCATGGTAAATGCATGACATGATGGTGAAGGTTATATGAGGATGTATGTACATGTGGTGTGAAGACATATGCATGGCTTCAGGGTAAGTTATGCATGGGTGCATGAATGACATGTGTTATGATATGATTGTTATTATTGTATTGTGTGATGCATTGAGTGGTTTATTGGGTCATTTACCTATTGAGCGGATGTACTCACCCCTTTTGGGGAATAACATTTCAGACTAAATAAGATACCTTTGCTGCCACTGCCACCGGTAGATGGATTGGGTGGTTGGATATGACCGCGAACAGGAGGATAGTAAAGGAAGGAACCTTTGGACGCTGACACTGATCGATAGACTTTAAGTATACGACTGTTGGAAGAGATGTTGGTCATCTTTTGAAGTATAGCCGAGTATAGAAGGCTATGGCATTTTGATGTACCGATGAATGATTTCCATCTGGTTTAAGTAAATAAAAGTGTGCGGCTTTTACCTATAAATGTTTAGTTGGTGTGCATCATTTTCTGAATATAGGGAAGGGAGTTGTTGGATATACTTCTGTTATATGAATTGCGCAAGGAATCGAACTAAAAGATATAAACCCCCAGGTTGTATGAACCCGCTGTAATTGAAATGGTATCAGAGTAACATGTTATTAAGGTAAGTGAATGGTAATCGAACTATGGTGACCCTAATGGATTGGGGGCCGTGGAGGGGTGCCACAGAGGAAGAGCTGGGGCGCGGGCCGGGCCAAGGCCAAATCAGGCCCAACCCAATCCCTCTTAAGCTTTTTTTTTTTTTTTCTTTTTTGTTTTTTTTTTTAATTTAATTAAAAATAATTTTTAACTTTCTTTTATATGCAGTTGAAAATTAGGTGTCAACAAGCCTCGACCAACTCAAGCTTGCCTAAATCAATTGAGCCTCGAGCTTGTAGACTTAGGTCATGGCTGGTCGCTAGGTTGTTGGCTATCACCGAGGCACAAGATTGATGAATGATGAAGGAGAAAGGAAAAGAAAGAAAAGAAAAAAGAAAAGAAAATTAATAATTTTTTATTTAAAAAATTCAAAAATATATATTTGTAAAAAAATATTTTTTAAACAAATGTTTTATTAACCAAGGACCCAAAGACTAGGAAAATATTTGGGGTAATTTTTTCTAGCTCATTCAAAGGGGAAATCATTTTTCTAAACTTAAACTTTTGTAGGAGAGCCTTTTTTTTGTTGACTTGTTTTTCTAAGTGAAGCAAACACCAAAAAATGTGAAAAATGTGAAAAATATATTCGTGAAAAATAATTTTTGGGAAATAAATGCACCGTACAAGAATAAGTTTCAATCGGAAGATTATAATGTACTAAGATTCATGCATGGTAATCAAAAATCAAGCTAGGGACGAGCTATAATTATTCGGGGAAGACCCTCAACATTTTGAAAGGCTAGAGGCATTTCAATATTACAAACTTAACTCGGTTTGTCTAGTGAAACAACAAAGAAAACTCGAAGGCAGATGGAGAAGCACAGGTACATAGAAACGATTATAGATTCTCTTGAGAGAGCGTTGGCTACCATTATTGATCTTCATTGTATCTGCCAGATTATGAGGGGCATGCAGGACGAGACCCTAGCGCAACAAATATGCAATAGAGACAAATATAATGAGTTAGCAAGACAAATATAGTTCCATAAGCAACAAATTAAGTTATTGTTTGACAAAAGCTTAATCCTACTAGATGTATTTCCAAGGAGAGTAGTTTATGATTCTACTCTTCTTTGAATTGCAAAAGCAGCTTATATTATTTGTGCTCTGAATGGAGAAGGCCCACTTCGAGGTCTGAAGACTTGATATCAATCTAGGCAGTTGTTTGTGTAATTTGTCCAAAGTCTTCTTTACAAGACTAAGGTACCTACACTGCTGCTTCTTGTGACATTCTTACCTCTTCTTCAGCTTGGGAGATTGTGAGGAAAAGAGGTACAAGAGTTGAATGGTATCAGCTAATTTGATTTTCATCTAATTTGTTGAGGTTAAGATTCATATTTTGGTTGGCAATACAAGATAAGCTACCTATATTTCAAGGAATTGACATATAGTCTTCTAATCAAGGCCAATCTCTCTGTTTTTTGTGCCATGAAAGCACTGAGATAAGATCCCATTTGTTCTTTGGATGTAGCTTCTCTAAGCAAGTCTGGTAGGCTGCCCTTCAACTTTGTTTTCCTAATGCAGCGGGCTATGAAAGGGAGAGGTTTTCATTGGTATTTGGTGAAATTTTTGTGGAATTGCTGCATGTATTTCATCTAGAAGGCCAGAAATGAGCTGTTACATGCCCAAAGTATTCATCTTATTGGTGGCATTATGATTGCTTTTTAAGTCAAGTATAGTTTTGAAGGTTGAAAGAGCATGAAGAATCAGATTTTTGTCGTTGATCTTTTCTATTATATATGCTACATATATATCAAACATACTCTTAATTTGTATGATTAGTATATCTGATTCCTTAAGAAATATAAAGAAATTTAATAATTTTCTCATTTATATGACATAGATAGTTTGCAGAAAAAATAAAGGCAAATAGTTGATTTACCGCCTTTTACTTTGAAAACTTCATGCATCCTCTTTCCCTTTCTCCGAAGCATCCAACAAGTGAGAAAGAGAATTATCACAAAACCTCCAACAGAAATGGTAGTGGTGATGGTAATCACGGTAGATTTGTTGCTTTTTCCTGCACACACATACCATTACATATATGAGACCATCGCCAAATTAATTTTAAAACATTTTAGATGAAAACATGTTTAATATTTATACATTCTAACACTTCATTTCACTAGGTTGGAATTAGACCTAAGACTAGCGCATGAAGATTGGCAATTTACCAAGCAATAAGGTGCCTTAAAATACGAGTCAAAAGACAAACATAATGAGTACGCATAAAGAGCAAATATTTAGAAGAAATTAAGCTGTAATCCATAACTGTCCATCTCTCAAAATTCCATTATTTTCCTTATTTCCTTGTGGGGATAAATTCAATCCTAACAATGCACTCGCCTTCATAATCCTTTGCATAAAAAACTGAGGTAAGAAGGCCTTATATTCAAAATAAGAATTTAGCTGGATACTAAAAGTCGATCTCAATAAGGTAAGACCTAAGTATAGCAAGGGGACTAAATAGTTGCATTTGTTAAGTTCTTGTTTTGAACATAACCTTTTCATGATATCAGATAATGTAATCATAAATCTTTACATAAAATTTCAATATAATTTTTCTAATCAATTATTGCTAGAAATCACTAATACGGTAGTTCGTGTAATATATAGTTTAGAGTAAAATTATTCACATTAGTGTGCCATATAAAATGGCTCAACATGACTGATCATCATGTTAGTAATTGATCGGAAATATTATATTGGTAAAATTGACATATTTAGATCTGATTTGACATCTAGTATTAATTCGGTAATTATCCTTCCCATTTGAGTGCACCATTTGTTTGTAGGAGATTAACCATTAATTGATTAAAAGCGACATTTAACCAAATGTTATTTAAAGTCTAATCTCGTGAGTGGATGTAGAACTGCTCAAAAAGGTAAAATGAACTTCCGTAAATTTCAGAAAACAGAAAAAAGGAAAAAAGGACATGAAAAATTTACATCACCAATCAAATCGAGAGGACAGAGAGAGAGAACGAGACTCAGGAAAGCCCCTAGAATCCATCCCAAAACTTGATATGTTGAACCATTAACAGCACTTCACATTTTATTTTTGTTAAAAAAAAGTTGAATCTGAGAATTTAAACTATTGAGTAGGATAACCAGTTTACCAAAAAATTAAATAGATCAGATATTTATTGTATAGAGGAAGAAAAATAATAAAATCAAACACTTACTTTTTGGTCTGGTCTCGGGAGCTGGAGGACGCAGAAGCTGGGATGGCGGAGGCACCGGGGCCGCCATGGCCGAGACATTATAAAACGGGAACAGCTCGAACCTGACGCCGCAGACCAGAGTGAAACTCCTCCCACCTTGCTTATCCAGGGGGAGGTTCGAGATCATATCCCGAAGGCACCGGTAGCAGTCCAACGGCGTCAAGTCTGGCGTGCACTGCGCGAGGGTGTACAGCTTCTGCAGGCTCGTCAAATTCGCCTCCTCGACCGCGAATTTCTTCCCCGACCTGCCGTCGCGAGCCCTTGTGCTGATTTTATCCATGGTAGGTCCCAGGACTTGTACGAACCGGGTCGGATCAGTGACGTTCGTAGTGTTGTGCGTCGTGTAAGTAGGCTTCGTTTCGAAGGATGAGAAGAAAGACTTGTTGTCGTACCTCAACATGCACTCGTCGTACCAGATCGTGGCGACTCGCTGGAGGCCGCATCTTCGGAGGACATCACGCTTTCCAGTGGCCACACAGTCGCTGCACGTGGAGATGCTGACATCGCCGCGGCAGAGAAAGAGCCCATGAGCTTGGTCGGGACGGTCCTGGCCAGCGGTGGCGGTGGCAAAGCCGTTGGTGCTGGTCGTGGCGTTGGAGGAGAGGGAAGAGAGGACGGTGTTGAGGTTGGACTCGTAGCTGGAGTTGGGAGCGAAGAAACTCATGCGTGCGCAAAAATGCTTTAGATAAGTGGGGGCAGCTTCAGCACTGAAATTCTGGACGAAGACGAAGAAGAAGAACGAGGAGAAGGAGAGGGAGAGGAAGATGGTGAAGCACGAACTCATGATTTGCCAGGCTGATGAATTGATTGGGCTTGCGCACGAGTACGGGCAGAAGATTATAGGAAGAAGAAGAGCATGTGGAGAATCAATTTGATGAACAACAATATCTTGGGATAAGTAATTGCAGCATGAACAGTACCAGGTCCAGAAAACCGTTATTTTCATGCGTTAGAATTCAGGGCAACAAAATAGAGAGTAAAGGCAATGAAATAAAGAGTAAAAGCGAGAAAGAAAAATCAAGACACGGGATTTATTTTGATTCATTTTTAAAGTAGGGCTAAATCTAGTAAAAGATTTCACTATAGTTAATATCCGCACATCTCTGTTACGACTCTCAATTGTAAGAGAAATATTATATATACTTAGTACTTATTTATAGATTTAAACCCAAGCAATCAATAAAATATGAGCCACAAATTCTGAAAAGTCTTTGGCGTGGGTACCCTACTACCCCTGCCAAGGTGGCCTCCTAGATCCTTGTCCGTGCACGACAGAGCAAGACCCCCATATCTTCTTATCAATGAGAAGTATCAACCACACCACACCATCATGCTCTTAAATTAATATAAGGGGCGCCATTACAAATCAAAATTTGAGCACATAATTTTGAGCATTATAAGTTTGAACTACTATTCCTCGCAACATATTTAGGAGTTCTGTAACATATAATTTGATATCTAAAATCGTGAAAGGCTGTTGTATTATATAATTTTTTGCTCTGTCAAATGGGGTTTTCGACAATTCAATACTACCCGGTCTGCAGTCGTTGACCAAGTCAAGACGTTACAGCGACAGGAGGTGGGGTTAGTTAGGTGGGCAGTGGAATCTCCACGGAATGAATGGACGGCGAGGATGGAAGACAGCATTTGCCTCGCACGAGGTCGTTGACCAAAGTCAATTGCGTTGAAGCGTTCTTATTTGGCTTATAGTTTTGAATTTTCCATCAAAATTACGGTAATAATAGCAATAATTTCGAATTTTGAAAATTGATTCGTATAATTTGATGCGACTGTCAAAGGAAAAGCCCAACCCCTCCAAAACGTTTCACATGAGTGACGCATATTTATTTGGGAGACAAAATGCAATCAATTTGTAATACTCATCCAATATACTTAAGATGCTACCCTAGTTAATCTATCGCACAGTAACTCTCACGGTCTTGTCTCTAGATGGCCGCTAAACTTGATTTGTTGTCAATTAGGCACGTTTAACATTGTAGTTTCCTTCTGACAAGAAACAATATCTTAGATTCCAACACTAAATAGTATCGTTTCTTCAAAAGGCACCTCTTACAGATATTATCCATAAACACTATCACCTCCTAGGTGGGCAAGTCCATTTATTCCTACCTCAATTGTCATTCTACAAGTCTAGCGATGAAATTATCAGATAAACATAATATACACATAGTTCATTTCGCAAGAGTGAACTCACAAGAGAGCTATTCGATCTGACGTTATATATATATACACGAGTGCTAAGTTCACTAAATAATTTTGTTCAAATGAGCGTGACTTGCGTCATAGATTGAATTAGACCCAATTCTAGTAACGTTGCCGTGGGTTCACGAAAGCTGAATGATGTTGAGTGAATTTGGACTATTTCGTCCTCAATCTCAAGTGGAGACTTGGAAAGATAAGTCAAGGATAATGATGTAGACGAAATTGGAGATTAGCAAGGGAGGGAGGGAGGGAGGGAGAGAGAGTGAGAGAGAGAGACATGGAAGACATTTATGCTACTTACAAATAACATAGTCAAATTTACATAAGTTTTCATCAATGTAATAAGGATGCTCGAAGAAACGGAATTCTCTACATTGAGTTCCATGTCATCAAAAACCGCTACATTAAATTATAAGACAAGTACATTGGAAGTCCTAAAACTTATTATGAAAGTGCAATTGAATCATAAAATTTATTATGAAAGTACAACTAAGTCTTAAAATTTTCAAAAAGTACAATCAAGTTATAAAACTTATTGCGAAAGTGCAAATGTCTCCTACAACTTTCAAAAAAGTACAATCAAGCTCTAAAACTTTCAGAAAAATGAAATCAACATAAGGATTTTATAGGACAAATTTGACAAGTCTTAGGATTTGATTATATTTTTTTGATGATTTTGGGACTCAATTACACTTGTATGACAAGTTTTAGGACTTAATTATATTTTCATAACAAGCTTTAGGACTTCCAATATACTTACTACTTAAAATATTTAGAATTGATTTGCAAACAAGAACAAATTGGACTTTAATCCACCCGAAATATTTTGCTGAGTTGTTGGGTATTTGACTACCAATTTTGTTAGTTATTTAGTATTTTTGCCCTTCTCCATCATATACACGTTTCTCAATTGACACTATATCTAAGTAACATTGGCATAATCAAAGTGCAATGTGTAGATGGATTAATATTTTGTCTAGTCAAAAGTCTAAAACCCCCTTTTTTTTCACTACAATAGATAAATAGATCAATAAGCCCTATTTTGATCTCATGACCTCAATTATCTTTATGATAAATTCATAAATATTTAGTCATTTCTAAGGAGATTAGCGATTTTTGCATTGAAAAATCCTAACATCATTGGATTTAATCTCTGCACTTAAATTGAAAGGCAATTGTGGGCTAAATTTGGAGACTCACATAGATAGCTAGATAAAAGACATCTCTAAAACACCAAATATCAAATGAAATCTACCTAAAGTTTTATAAGACAATGACAAATGTTCACTAAAAAATTAAATTGAAAACCTAATTTGCGAGGAGGATGATGGTTCGCACTTGCCGTTTGCAAGTGTGTGTAAGGGGAAGACTAGATCAAAAGATGGACCAACCATACAAGCGACAATAACTAAAGTTGATCTTCCAATGTGAATGGTGTTTATATGATGTAGAAGGGCTTGGTCAAATAAAGGTTTTCTAGAAAAAGTTTGTAAGAAATTTTCTAGTTTTATACTGGGGCCAGCATGAGTTGTAGTTATTGTTTGGTAAAATGGTGTTTATATGATGTAGAAGGTGCTTGGTCAAATAAAGGTTTTCTAGAAAAAGGTTGTAAGAAATTTTCTAGTTATATACTGGGGACTAGCATGAGTTGCAGTTATTGTTTGGGCCAGCATGAGTTGTAGTTATTGTTTGGTAAAACTTAAGAAGAAGGAAAAATTTACGTATTGATGATTGGATGGCTAAGAAGAGATATTCCTAAGATATTTGTATGGGGGTGTGTCTATACATAGTGAATTAGAAGAGGAGGTATTGATTATTGGATGGCTAAGAAGAGATATTCAGAAGATATTTATATGGGGGTGTGTCTAGTTAGAACTTTGGCTATTTTTATAAACCACAAGTCTACACGCAATTCACCTAATATACATGATGTAGTTATTATTGGACGAACAAAGGAAATTTACAAGACTTTCTTTTTGCGGATCCTTCTTTTTCCCCTATTGGGCCCCTATTGCAACCCCTGGTGGTAATTCTACAAAACTTTGATTATACAAGCCACTTAGGTTGCTCGTTCCATAAGTCGGTCAAGCCAACTAACTTGTGAGTTTTTCCTTGTTTTGATAGCAAGAGAAGACTTGTAAAGCAAATTGACATCAAGGACACATTGGATCCCATTGAGCGTGTGCAAGGTGATGATCCCCTATTGGGCCCCTATTGCGACCTCCTAGTAGTTGACTCTACTAGACATTTGATTATACAAGAAATGTTGCTTGTACCATAAGTCAGTTAAGTCAACTGAATTGGAGTTTTTCCTCGTTTTGTTCACAAGAGAAGACTTGCAGAGCAAATTGAAGTGAAGGACATGTTGGATCTCATTTAACATGTGCACTATGATGGGCTAAGTATGCCTCATAGTCCCATCACATCTTTGAAAAAAGAAATTAGTGCACTCAACATCCTAAAATTTATAACAAAAATACAATCGAGTCAAAATTTTCAAAAAGTGCAATCAAGACAATGACTTAGATGGACTAATTTGATGAGTTTTAAGACATCATGACATTTTAAAAAGTTTTAAAGCTTAATTGCACTCTCATGAAAAATTTTAGGACTTGATTGCACTTTTTAAAAATTTTAGAACTCAATCACACTTTCGTCACAAGTTTTAGGACTTCTAATGCTCTTTTCCCTTTTTTAAAAAAAGAGGAAAAGTCGAAATAAAGGAAATAAAAAGAGGGCCAAATGTTCTCAGCAGTGGAGAAGGGAGAGTAGCAGCATTTTATTGCAGAAAAAGAAAGAAAGAGGTAGAGAGTGTGCCGTATCTAAGGTTGATTTGATATAAATAAGTTGAGTTTTGAGGAAGATATTGATTTTGAATAGGCTTAGTCTCTATTGAATTGTTGCCGTCTCTCCCCAAAAAAGTAGTATCGGGGCAAGCATTGATGGAAGAAACTAGTGGTACCATATTTTAGTTAAATGTCTCAAACAATTCTACTTGGAAGCCTCAGATTGAAGATATATTTGCAATTATTGTCCTTCAACCCAAAGGACAAAAAATTTGGGGAATGACACAGCTATCATTCCACCCAAAAGATGTAGTCTCAAACCATACAAAAATCAACTCCCATAAGTCTTCATTTAGCGCTTTTACTCTACTGGCTGCTAACCAAGGAAACCAAAAATTTTAGGAAGGAAAGGCATGAGTAATCATAGTTCAGTGACTAGTGTGTATCTCTTCTAAGCAGATTGAACATTTGCTATGCATGTTTAAGACACAAAACATAACTTGTTATATTGAATTTCATGATATAACAGACTTATAAGAAGAAAATGAGTTATATACGCTTCAACATAACTATATTTATAGCAGAAATATCCATTTCACAATAATATCAAAACAAATATCAATAGTCTTATCCATTGATCAATGTCATCAAAATCACACGCCAATGGTCCATTTCGTTGGCCAATCTTGTGTTTAGATATTGACCATGGTCAAGATAACATCTCGTGGCAAGGGGACCAAACTCTTCATTTGGTAAGGTCTTCACCTATCTTGCCGGTGGCTATGTGACATCTAGAAATTTCCATACTTGATAATAGTATTTTGGACAAATTTTCATGACTGGATCGCTAGGAGTTTGTGGCGATGGAATTTGGTGAATAGATTTTAATGTGTACATTAGTGGTGTAAAGAAATGATATTTAATTTACCACAAGCCCATCCATGAAGAAAGATGTCGCTTACGCCGCCATTCACCGGGGGTATAATTCGGTAAGTGACATGTCATTGATCGACAAAGGCATAATCCTCCTGGTGGATTGGTCTGATTCAGGCCCTTTCATTTGGACAAAAAAGGCTGGATGTTGGGGCGACGGTGGTGTAATGGAATTGCTGCTGAGCAAGAGAACTACGGTTGTCATGGTGGGTCTAACAGCTGGATCTTCTTGAATGCATAGCAAGCAAATATGTAGGCATCGAAGCACTTGATCTCTTGAATTTGAATCCACAATAGCCGGGTCCAACACTTTCAAAGGTGTGCCGTCTCTCCATTGATTCCATGCCTACAAGAATAATTCCAGAAAATCTTCACAAAATTGCAGCATTAATTCAATGACTCATCATGCAAGACATCTAAAATCTTCCAAAAGAAACCATATATGACCAAGGAATAGGATAATTGACAAGTGTTTATGTAGGCCAAAGGACTAAGTTTTACAGGAATTTCAATTTCACTTGGGGAAAATTACTAATATACAATGTAAAAAATTGTCTTGGTAGCATGGTAAAACTTACATAACCAGCAAGATATTCATCCTGGTATAAGTTATTCTTCTTGCCACAAATGATCTCTAGAAGTAGTATGCCGAAACTATAAACATCCGATTTCACCGAGAACTCTCCATGCATTGCATATTCTGGAGACATGTAACCACTGCAAATTCGAACATTAGCCATATGTATATAGCATATCTAGATGCAGATTAGTGAGCATCCATAAATAGATAAAATGAGCAAGTCTGGCATCCAATTATAAAGTCATCTATTCAAAACTAACTTACAAAGTCCCCACGATTTTATTTGTGCTAGCCTGAGTTTGATCGACCTCAAAAATCCTTGCCATGCCAAAATCTGCAATTTTTGGGTTCATTTCACTGTCTAACAAGATATTGCCACATTTTAGGTCACGATGGATAATTCGGAGACGAGAATCTTCATGTAGATAAAGCATTCCTCGAGCAATCCCGAATACTATTTTATAACGTAATGGCCAATCCAACTGCCTTCTTTTTTCGGGATCTGCATTATTGTACCCCAAATTCATTAATGTGCTCGCACAAAGAATCTCTTCAAAAACTTAGTGTGAAGTTGGTCACATGATACAAAAATATATTTATTCTCATGCATCTGATGTAGCTTACAAGAAAAAGTATAGTTAGTTGAAAGAACAAAACCTCTTAATTTCAAGTTGTACACAGTGCAAAAAAGAAGGCTAAACTGCAACATACCAAATAAGAAGTAATCAAGGCTTTTATTTGGCACAAACTCGTAGACTAGTAGCTTTTCCGCTCCCTCCAAGCAAAATCCAAGCAATCGTACAAGGTTTACGTGTTGGAGCTTTGCAACTAATAGAAATTCATTCTTAAATTCTCCATCACCTTGTTTTGACCTTTGAGATAGCCTCTTCACCGCAACTTGTTGTCCATTACGAAGTCTACCCTGAAGTGTTTTTCATGTATTGTTAATTCCTCATAACAACTTAAAAACCAACATAAAAAAGCTTTACGTGTTTCTTTTTCTTTGACATCATTACGTTCAATTCACATGTAAAACATTCTTGATTATTTCTAATAGATATGTCATAAATACCTGGAAAACTTCACCAAATCCACCTTCCCCCAACTTATTTTCCTGAGAGAAATAATTTGTCGCAGCTTGTATTGTAGCCAAGTCAAATTGCAACGACTCCACAGTGGTAAGTTCCTTTGCACCTATATTACTCAGCAACTCAATTTAATTATCACACTACATCAATAGTGGCTCTTAGTGGTGTTTATTAGGCTACTAGTGCTTGGAAACATTATCACAATGAAACCACCAAATTTGATTGGCATGGTTGTGTTCCCCTACCCTAAAGCAATCTTTACTCTCTTGATTGGTCGTAAAGCAAAAAGAAAAAAAAAAAATCATCAATACGATAGGAAACAAAGTAATGAGATGAATCTTGTATCGTGATTTCTTCTTTATGCTAAGGGCAGTTTTGGGTTTGTTAATTGCGGTGCTTGGAGGGAATCATTAAAGATTAGGAGTATTTTAATGTCTTATTATGTGGTTCGTAATGGTAAAGCTATATCACTCTGGCATAACTCTAGTCTTCTTTTTGCTACTTTGAATGACATTCTTTCCTCTACTTCAGCTTGGGAGATTGCCAGGGATTAAGGCACAATATCTGGCTTTTACCTTAGGTGGATTCATACTTTAGTTGGCTATACAACATAAGGTGCCTATATATTAAGGAATTGACAAATAATATTCTCCTTAAGGCCAAACTCTCTTCTTCTTCTTCTTCTTCTTCTTCTTCTTCTTTTGTCTTGAAAGCATCTTCTTCTTTTGTCTTGAAAGCATTAAGATTAGATCCCATATGTTCTTTGGGTGCAATTTCTCTTAGCAAGGCTGGAAGAGTTCTCTTCAGCTTTGTTTTCCTCCTAGAGATATTGGTGGTTGGGAGTTTGAATTGTCCTGACACACCAGGCTATGAAAGGGAGAGATTTTCATAGGTCGTTGATGAAACTTTTGTGGAATCACTGCATCTATTTCATCTAGAAGGCCAGAAATGAGCTGTTACATTTCCATATTGCTGCTTCTCTTGATGGCATTATACATGCTTATGGAGTTAAAGTATAGTTTTGAAGGTTGAAAGATTACGAAGAACTGGATCTTTCTATTATCGAATATCATCGTTGATCTTTCCGTTACATATGCTACATTTATATTAAACGTATTTTTGATTTGTATGATTAATAATCATATTCCTTATAAAAAAAATAAAGAAGTTTTATAATATGCTCAATTTATATAATATAGATAGTTTATGAGAAAATACAGGCAAATAATCAATTTACCACTTTTTCCTTTGATGACTTCAAACATCTTCTTTCCTTTTCTTCGAAGAACGCAACAAATGAGAGAAAGAAGTACCATGACACCTCCAAGAGATATAATAATGGTGATTGTTAACACGATAGATTTATTGCTTTTTCCTGCACACGTGCCATCATGAGTATGAGATAATTGACAAAATAAACTAAAAGATTTTTACATTAAAGCGTTTTTAGGAATGCGAAATATAAAAGAGAAGATATTAGAGAAAAATTTTTACGTGGAACATCATTTCAAAATTAGAAAGGGGAAAAACTAGGGTATTATAAAATGTAATCACCCCAATATCAGTATCAGTATCAAGTATCAATTTACAATAATGGAAAAATTGCCCCAATATATAGTAGGATTCTAGGGCATACAAGTTAGAAGGGAAATTACATATATTTGCTTCAACACTAATAACTCCTCTTGGAATGCTAGAGAGTGTAATTCACAAAGAAGCCTTCATCTTGGATACTCTTTAAAAAGAAGACCCACTTCTTATACATGAAAAGAATTGGATTCACCATATGAAACCTACTCAAAATAAGAATATGAATTTGTAGTGTAGGCCATCCCTAATGACACAACCTCGGGTAGAATAAGGAAACCAAAAGCAATTCATGGAGAACAAATCTCGGTAACAAGCATATCAACAGTCCTGACATTGAAAGTACATTAACACCATCATCGAACCCAACCAAAATTAATAGCTATTCCTTAAAACACTGCATATGATTGAAGAGAACACTGGCAACAACCAAGCTAACAAATCAATTCGTCTTCAACCATGATACTTCCCCAGACCTTGAATACATCACAATGATTTATAGCTCAAAGACCACAGTGACCCACTTCATCAAAAATCAGTTAAAAAAACAGGCCATTAATTCATTTTGACATCTCTATGCATAACTCAAATTAAAAAGAAAAAAGAAAAAAAAAAGGACCAGACTACACTAAGACCAGAAAATGTGCGAGCCACAAATATACAATAGGTAAATATGTCAAAAGCAGAATTTATTCAAAATTTACATCACCGATCAAATTAAGAGGACAGTGAAGGAGACTGAAACTCAGGAAAGCCCGTAGAATACATCCCAAAACTTAATATATCACAGATACGTATCAACCATTGACAGCACTTCACATATTATTTTTGTTAAAAAAAAAAGTTGAATCTGAGAATTTAAGCCATTAAGTAGAATAACCATATTACCAAAAAATTAAATAGACCAGATATTTCGTGTATGGAGGAAGACAAATAATAAAATCAAACACTTACTTTTAGGTCTGATCTCGGGATCGGGAGCGGCAGCGGGAGAAGGCGGAAGATGGGACGGGGATGGCGCCGGGGCCGCCACGTCATAAAATGGGTACACCTCGAACCTGACGCTGCAGCTCAAAGTGTAGCTCCTCCCACCTTGCCTCCCCTTGGGGAGGTTCGAGATCATCGCCCGAAGGCACCTGTTGCAGTCCAGCGCCGTCAAGTCCGGCGTGCACTGCGCGAGGGTGAACAGCTTCCGCAAGTTCGTCAAATTCACCTCCTCGACTGCGAATTTCTTACCCGACCCGCCGTTGGAAGCCCTTGTGGCGATTTTATCCACGGTCTTTGCCAGGACTTGCGCGAACCCGGTCGGATCGGTGATGTTCGCAACGTTTTGCATCATGAGAGTAGGCCTCAGATCCATGGCCGAGATGATGGACCTGTTGTCGTACCGCAACATGCACTCGTCATACCAGATCACGGCGAATCGCTGGTTCGGGCATCTTCGGCGGATACCACGTTTTGCAGTGGCCACGCAGTCGTTGCACGTGGAGGTGTTGACGTCGCCGCGGCAGAGAAAGAGCCCATAGGCTCGGTCGGGAGGGTTCTGGCCGGTGGTGGCGTTGGCAAAACCGTTGGTGCTGTTGGTGGCGGCAGAGGAGAGGGTAGAGAGGAGGGTGTTGAGGTTGGAATCGTAGGCGGAGTTGGGAGTGAAGAGACTACTGTGTGGGCAAGAAAGATTGAGATAAGTGACGGCAGCTGCAGTGCCGAAATTCTGGACGAAGACGAGGAAGAAGAAGGAGGAAGAGAGGGAGAGGGAGATGATGTAGCAAGAATTCATGATTTGCTAGAGTTGGTGAATTGATTGGGCTTGCGACAGGAGAACGGGCAGAAGATCGTAGGAAGGAGGAGAATCAATTTTGATGAATATCAATTCTTAGGATAAGTAACTGCAGCATGAACGGTACCAAGTCCGGAAAACTTTCATTTTCATGTGTTAGGATTAAGCGCAATGAAATAGAGAGTATATGCGAGAGAGAAATCAAGACATAAAATTTATCCTGATTTACCTTTAAATTGAGGTTATATCTTCCACTATAACTCTCGATTATAATAGAAGGAGATTATATATATTCAATAACTATTTATAAGTCTAAACTCAAACAATCAATAAAGTATGAGTCCCAAACTTTAAAAATCCTCTAGCGTTAGCTCCCTACTACCTCTGTTGAAATGGCCCTCAAACCCTTGCCTTGGTAGGACCCTATGTCTTTTTATCGATGGAAAGTATGAATTATACATCAATATCATGTTCTTAAATTAATATAGAGGGCCATCATCTATATTGAAATGAGCTCAGGAGTTTTGAGCATTATAAATTTAAAATATTATTCCTCACGACATATTTAGGAGTTCTAGAACATATAAATTGATATCTAAAATCGTGAAAGGCTGTTAAATTATATAATTTTTGGCTCGGTCAAATGGGGTTTTTGACAATTCAAGACAAACCGGTGTAAGGTCATTGACGGAAGTCAAAATGTTAAAGCGACAGGAGGTGGGGTTAGTTAGATGGGCAGTGGAATGAATGGACGGTAACGATGGAAGACAGCATTTGCCCCCGTACGAGGTCGTTGACCCAAGTCAATTGCGTGATTAGCGTTCCGATTTGGCTCCACGTGGAGACACGAAGAGGAAAAGTCCAAACATGTACCCCAGTGATGTCGTTGGGTGGGGGGGGGGGGGGGGGGGGGAGACGAAAGGGATTTTGGTAGTGCTTATAGTTTTGAATTTTTCTTCAAAATTTCGGTAATAATAGTAATAATTTTTGAAATTTGAACATTGATTCGCATAATTTGATGCGACTGTGAATGGAAAAATCCAAGCCCTCCGAAACGTTTCACTTGAGTTATGCCTATTTATTTAGGAGAGAAAATGGAATTGACTGGGTAATACTCTCACCTAATTTACTCGAGATATTACCCTAATTAATCTATCATATACTAACTCTCGTGATTTTGTCTCTATGAGGACACCAAACTTGATTGCATTTTTAATTGGGCATGTTTAATCTTGTATTTTCCTTCTAACCAAAAAAAAAAAAATCGTAGTTTCCAACGCTAAATTGTTTCATTTATTCAAAAGGCACCTCTTACATAAATTATCCATAAACACTGTTTACCTCCTCCATTTATTCTTACCTTCATTTGCCATTCTAGAAGTCTAGCAAAGAAATTAACATGTAAATATAATATACATATATTTCATTTCGTAAAGGGTGTGCTCACAAGGGAGTTATCAAATCTAATGTCCAAATTCATATACATATATATATATATATATGTATGTATGTATGTATGTATGTATGTATGTATGTATATATAGACACGTTAAGTTTACTGAATAATTTTGTTCACAAGTGTTGACATTGATGGTCATAGATTGAATTTGACACAATTCTAGTAACGTTGCCGTGGGTTCCCGAAAGCTTAATGGTGTTGAGTGACTTTGGACTGTTTCGTCGTCAATGTCAAGTTGAGACTTTGAAAGATAAGTCAAGGATGAGAGAGAGAGAGAGAGAGAGGAAGAGAGAGAGGGAGGGAGGGAGGGAGGGAGGGAGGGAGGGAGGGAGAACAATTATAGTAACGTTGCCGTGGGTTCCCGAAAGCTGAATGGTGTTGAGTGACTTTGGACTGTTTCGTCCTCAATGTCAAGTTGAGACTTGGAAAGATAAGTCAAGGATATGAGAGAGAGAGAGAGAGAGAGAGAGAGAGAGAGAGAGAGAGAGAGAGAGAGAGCATGGCATCCTAGAATTTCTTGTCAATCCTTAGAGGTGCTCTAATTCATGTTTTGCATTGAGATTTTTGGCCAAGCTATTGGTGGGTAATTATTTGATAGGAAAATTCTATTTTTGGCCATGTGAATTATGGATTGGAATTTATTAAATTAAGTCACAAAGTTTTGTGTATAATTAAGGATTAGGCGGATTATTAGGATGAGGGTGGGCTGGACATTTAAAGGCCAAACTAGCCCATAGCCTCACCCCCATTCTTTTGGCCGGCCCACGAAGCCCAAGGAGAGGGAGAAGTCGCCCGGCCCATGGCTGGCCCAAGCCCATGAGGGGCTGTCGACGTGCAAAGGAGGGGGGGATCCGGTTGCATGCCTTCCCCATTTGTCCCAAGGAAATTGCCAAGTGTCCTCCATGCATGATCAAATGATGGCTAATGATGGAGGGGAAGAAAATTAGGAGAAATGATGGCCAGCTTAAGTGAGAAAGAGAGGGAGAGAGAAGGGTTCGTCCAAGAGAGAAAGAGAGGAGAGAAAGAGAAGAAAGAAAGGAAGAAAGGAAGAAGAGAAGAAGGAAGGAGGAAGGGCCGTGCATTCGCCGTCCGTTGCCGCCGTGTCCCATCGCCATTGTGCGCGCTGCTTGCTCGGTTTAGAGGCAAGTGGGATCCTTGATCTAGTCTGGCATGTTGTTCCTAGTGTATGTGATTTAATGGTGACACATATCGGATGTTTAGGATGTGAAAAATTGAAGTTTTAAGAGTGGTGTTCTAGAATAGTAAACTGTTCTTGAGAAAACAGCTCGACCTTGGATGTTCTAGTGGCTTGCATGTGATGTTCGAGTTGGATTTTGGCTTTGACTTCTGAATGAAAGTTGTTAAGGACTTCTTGGAGTATAAAATACTCAAATTTGGGATAAAAAAAAAACAAGTATAAGTGGGTGAAATCTTTATTCTTTGGAGAGACTGGGTCTGGAGATTTCGGTAACTACCTTTGATGAATGCATGGACTGTAAGGCTATCTTTTTGTTGAAATTTCATTTCGATTTCTTAACAAACAATGTAAAGGAAATCCTGAGGTTTAACATATAAAAAATTTAGAGAAACAAAACAAGAATAGGTAGGTGAAATCGTGGTCTTTTGGAGATGGTTAGATCTGGAAATTTCGGTACTGGGAACAGAAGTTTCAACCGCTTGTATTTCATTACCTAGGACGAATCTGACTTTGATGTCTTCATGAAGTATGTACCTTATGGTCTTGGCTATCACATAGTTGAATTTCATAATTTTCGAAGTTCATTTGCCTATTTAACCAAAAAAATTTCAAAAACTGTGCAATTGGAATGGATAGAATTAGTAGTGCTGTGATGCGTGTTCTGTATTGAGCTATATGGGAATCTTTTGGTGTAGTGTTCTTCATGAAGTATCTGCCCTTATGTCTTGACTATCACATGTTAGAATTTCATAATTCTAAAACTGTGCAAGCTGGATTTTGCGAATTTCAAAAGCTGAAATTGACCTTGTTGCCATTACATCATGTGCCATGTTGATATTGGGACACAAATGTGGTTATGAATTATGATAAATGAGGATACCGTCAGAGGTGTGAGCCGACGATGCCCCAAGAGTGTCGGGATGCCTGGAGGTGGGTGCCGGATGCCCGGAGTGTGTGTGCTGAATGTCCTCGGGAGTTTCGGGATGCCCAGAGGTGTGTGCCGAAGGTTCCTCGTGATGCCAGGTTGGGTGCGAGCGATAAAATGTGGGATGCAAATTACTTGTCCCAGGAAAGAAAAATGTGGTGACCCAATTAAAAGATAAAAAGCGGAAATTGAATCATGCATGGTATGGTGATATGTATGCATTGCCGTATGATATAATATGATGAGTGCATGGTGGTATGTGCACATAAGGCATGGATATGCATGAATGCTTGATGATGAGTACATGGTTGTATATGCACCTATGGCATGATGGTATATGCATGAATGATATGTACTCTACTATGATATTATAATTGTTCTGTTTGATGCATTGAGTAGTTTAATAGATCATTTACTTGCTGAGTTATTGTACTCACCCCTTTGGGGACCAACATTTCAAATTAGACATATGCCTCTCGCTCCGGTCACACGCGGTACCTTTTATGGCCTTCCATCTGACATGGAGGTCGATTGTATGGAGCTTGATAGTGTCACCATCCCTAGTTTGACGTTCGTACGGGTTCGGGTGCTGGTTATATATGATGTGGGCCTAGCTGGGGGCTCAGTCATCCAGGAGTTCTTTTCTATTCACGTCCGACGTGACGAAGTGATGCGGGGGATGTTGCCGCCACCACAGCCTGATGCACCTAGATGGGTGTGATGGCCTGCGTGAGGAGAGGGAGCTGACTTTTTGGGATAGCCGACACTTGTAGATGGAGGGTTATTTCATGATACTTACAAACATCATAGTCTATTTACAAAAGTTTTGATCAACGTAAATAAAGATGCTCGAAGAAAATGAATTCTCTACATTGAGTTCCATGTCATCAGAAATTACTATATTAAATTATGGGACAAGTGCATTGGAGGTCTTGAAGCTTGTCATGAAAATGCAATTGAGTCCTAAAAATTTCAAAAAATGCAATCAAATCCTAAAATTTATTGTGAATGTATAACTTTTAAAAAAGTGGAATCAACAGAAGGATTTTATTGGGCCAATTTGACAAGTTTGAAGAGTTGATTACACTACTTGAAAGTTTATGACTCAATTGCAATTTCATGATAAGTTTTAGAACTTAATTGCACTTTTTAAAAGTTTTAGAATTCAATTGCACTTTCATGACAAGTTTTAAGACTTCAAATACACTTAACCTTTAAATTATTTAGAATTGATTTGCGAATGAGGGCAAATTGGACTTTGATCCACTTAAAATATTTTGCTGAGTTGTTGGGTGTTTGACTACGAATTTTGTTAGTAATTTAGTATTTTCGCCCTTCTCCATCATATAAAAGTTTTTCAATTGATAATATATTTAATTAACATTGGCATAATCAAGTGCAATGTGTAGATAGTTAAATATTTTGTCCAGTCAAAAGTCTGAAACCCTTTGTTTCTTTACATAGATAAATAGATCGATAAGCCCCATTTTTATCTCATGGCCTCAGTTATTTTTTTGATAAATCCATAAATATTTAGTTATTTATAAGGAGATTAGCAATTTTTGCATTGAAAAATCCTAACATTAATGGATTTAATGTCTCTACTTAGAATGAAAGGAAAATATGAGATAAATGTGGAAACTTACATTGATAGCTAGATAAAAGACATCTCTAATTATCAAATGAAATATACCTAAAGTTTTATAAGATAATGACAAATATTAACTAAAATGAGAACCCAATTTGCCAGGAGGATGATGGTCCACACTTGCCTTTTGCAAGTGCGCGCATGGGGAAGACTAGATCAAAAGATGGACCCACTGTACAAGCAACAACAACTAAAGTTGATTTTCCAACGTGAATGGTGTTTATATGATGTTGAAGGTGCCTAGTCAAATTAAAGTATTCTAGAAATGGTTGCGAGAAATTTCCTGGTTATATAGTGGGGGCCAGCATTAGTTGTAGTGAATGTTTGATAAAACTTAACAATTCAACATATACATGGTGAATTATAAGAGAGGATGGTGTTGAGATTTGTTTGGTATGTGGAGTTGGGAACAAAGCAAGTGGTGTTTGGGTAGGAATGCCATAAATAAGTTGGTGCAGCTTCGGCAATTTGAGTGCAAATGCTGAGAAAATTGAAGAAGAAAAGAAGACGATGAGAGAGAGGTGGTGAAGCAAGAATTCATGTTTTGATGATTGGTTGGCTAAGAAGAGACATTCATGAAATATTTATATAGGGGTGTGTCTAATTAAAACTTTGGCTATTTTTATAAACTACAAGTCTACATACAATTCAACTAAATATGCATGAGGCATATTGGAGGAACAAAGGAAATTTACTCTTTTTGGGCAATCCTTCTTTTTCCCTTGTTGGGCCCCTATTGCAACCCCCTAGTGGTTTCCTCTACAAGACTTTGATTATACAAGTCACTTAGGTTGCTTGCACCATATGTTAGTCAAGTAAACTGACTTGGAGTTTTTCCTTGTTTTGCTTGCAAGAGACGAGTTGGAGAGCAAATTGGGGCCAAGGATATGTCATTTAACATGTGCAGGGTGATGGTCCCCTATTGGGCCCCTATTGCAACCCCCTAGTGGTTGACTTTGGAAGACTTTGATTATACAAGCCATTTAGGTTGCTCATATCATAAGTCAATCAAGTCAATTGACTTGGAATTTTTCCTTCTTTTGTGCGCAAGAGAAGACTTGCAAGGCAAATTGAAGTCAAGGACACATTAAATCTCATTTAACGCGTGCTGGGTGATGGGCTAGGTTTGCCTCATAGGCCCATTACATCTTTGGAAAAAAAAGAGATTAGTGCACTCAAAATCTTAAAACTTATAAGGAAAATACAATCAATTTCTAAAATTTCCAAAATCTTCAGTTAATAGAAGGACTTAAATGAACCAATTTGACAAGTTTTAGGAAACGATTGCACTTTTGAAAGTTTTAGAACACAATTACATTTTTAAGACAAGTTTTAAGACTTAATACACTTTTACTCTTGTTACAAATTTTAAGATTTCTAATGCTCTTATCCTTTTTTCTTCTTTTTTTTTTTTTGAAAAAAAGAAGAAGAAAAATCTAAAGAAAGAAAAGAAAAAGAAGGCCAAATGTTATCAGCGATGGAGAATAGAGAGTAGCGGCATTTTCTTGCAGAAAAAGAAAGGAAGAGTAGAGAGTGTGTAGTATCTAAGGTTGATTTGATATAAGTTGGTTGAGTCTTAAGGAAGATATTGATTCTGAAGAGGTTTCATTTCTATTGAATGGTTGTCGTCTTTCTCCAAAAAAGTGGTATCAGAGCTAGCATTGATGGAGGAAACTAGCGGCACAATGATTTAGTTAAATGACTCAAACAATTTTACTTGGAAAACTCGGATTGAAGATATATTTGCAATTATCATCCTTCAACTTGAAGGATAGTGAGAACGGGGGATGACACGGCCATCATTTCACTTGACAGATGCAACCTCAAATTATAAAAAAAATCAGCTCCCAAAAGTTTTCGCAATAGCGTTCTTGCTATTTGATGGTTTCATGAAAGAAAAATGATTTGCACACTGTGTTTATTTTCGTAAGTATGATGATGGTGACATTGTGTATGTCTCTTTATATATGGATGACATGCTGGTGGCTAATTCTAATATGATGAAAATCGTAGAAGTGAAGAAGATGTTATCATCACAGTTTGCTATGAAAGACTTGGGAGAGGCCAAGAATATTTATCAGGGACAGAAAGAATAAGAAATTATGGCTACCGTAGAAAGATTATGTGAACAAGGTGTTAAAGAGATTTAACATGGATAAGGCAAAACCAGTTGTAACTCCTCTAGCGAGTCACTTCAAATTTTCCAAAGATATGTGTCGGAGCACTCAGGCTTTGAAAGATGAGATGGCGGTAGTTCCATATGCATCAGTAGTGGGGAGTTTGTAGTATGCCATGGTGAGCATGAGACTAGACATTGCATAGGCAGTGGGAGTGGTGAGTCGATATATACAGAACCCAGGTAGAGGGCATTGGAATGCAGTGAAATGGATATTGAGATATCTAGCAGATACTTCCAATTACTTACTTTGTTATGGTGGTACATTTCTAGAGTTGCAGGGTTATATATATATAGATGCAGATCATTCAGGTGATCAAGATAGTGCTAAGAGTATCACTAGATATGTTTTTATAGTTGTAGGCACAACAGTGAGTTGGGTATCTCAACTACAAAAAGTAGTGGCTTTATCGACAACAGAGGTAGAATACGTGACAATCACATAAGCCTCCAAGGAAATCATATGGTTACAATATTACATGGAGGAGCTACATTGAAAAACAGCCAGTCAGTACACTATGGAGTGATAGTCAAAATACAGTACACTTAGCAAAGAATGCAGCTTATCATTCAAGAACTAGACATATCAAGAAGCGTTATCACTTTATGAAATCAGCATTGAAAGATAATGAGTTAAAGCTACAGAAGATAGATGGCTTGAAGAATCAAGCTGACATGTTAACCAAGTTAGTAGACAAAGAGAAGCATATTTCTTGTATTATTACTATTGGTATTACTCCATGTTGATTAATGAGGAATATCGCAGAGGCACAAGTTTTTCAAGTACTAGTTTTTTGAAGAAAATAGATGCAAAGTTGCTTGGATTTCAGGTATACTTGTCTTCAAGTGGGAGATTGTTATAGATGAAGCCAAATATTTTTAGGGGCTTTTTTGTCTTTTCAATTAGATTTGCTTTTAGGTTAAATGTGATATCTTTATATCAGCGATGGAAAGATGCTAGATGTCAAGACATTAAAAAAGAAAATAGAGAGGCAAGAAAAAGAGAAAAGAAACTTAAATATGGAGTTGTTGTGGTGCAAGTGAATTCACTCGACCTTCTTAAATAGGAGAAACTTGGGTCGTGAAAAAGCCAACTCGTTGTTCTTGGGCTTGGAAGAAGATGTTACAATTTAGGACAAAAATCTGACATAGCTTCTGTTAAAGAATAGGGGATGGCCTCTCAGTGTCACTTTGGTTTGACAATTGGCACCCTAGGGCCCCGTTGAACTTATTCTTCTCGGAGTCGATCATCTATAGTTCCGGTCTTTCTAGGTAGGTTTCAATGGTAGACCTCTTTTCAAACAATGGTCAGGCTATCAAGTCAGTGTTGGAGTCATGGGAGTACTCCCAACTCTCCCTATCTTCGAACCAGGATTGTTTTTGTTGGAGGGAGAATTCAATGGGCCAATTTACGGTTGCATCGGCTTGGGAGGCCTTTAGGTGGAAGAAACCCCGAGTCTTTTGATATCCTTTCATCTAGAGCAATACCATCACACCTCGGTACCAATTTCACCTTTGGTCATTACCAAGGGAAGGCTTCCCACCCAAGCTCTCCTCCTATTTTATGGTAGGATAGATACTGGCTCCTGCCTGTTTTGCAATGAATTGCTTGACTCTATTGATCATCTGTTTTTTTGGTGTCGCATTATGATTACTATTACTTTCTTTTGGGTAGCCAGATGCAACCTGCCATGGCGAAATAGGTCTTGGAGTGAGAATCTCCGTTGGGCCATAACCTTGCTTTCGAGAAAGAATATTTATAAATGCATTGCCCGTTTTTCTTTTGGTGTGATTTGCCATATTATTTGGAAGATAATGAACAATATACTCTTCAGAGAGGAGCCGCTCACCGTCTCGACCATCAAGAAGCATCTTCTAAAAATTGTTAAAGATAAGGCTCTCACCTTCAGAAATATGGAGGACTCTACTAGGAATAGGAGGCTATAGCGTAGTCGGGACATTGACCTAATCATTTTCGCTGCTGGAGATCTTCAGCCGTCCATTTAATTTGCCTGGTGGCTGAGGGCTTTGCTGATCATGCATCTTATACTAAGGTTGATGCTGCTTGCGGTGGGAGGCAGTTAATTCTCACCTCTCTTGCCTTGGGTGTTATGTTGGTTTGCATCTGGTTGGCGGTTGTTCATGTCGTTCTTGTGCTTCCTTGTTTTTCTTGTTTTGGCTGCTTGGCCTTTCCTCCCGGCATCCTTCCACTCATAATGATTCTTTTCATCTTGAGTGCAAGTTTTTGAAGCCTTTCCCTATTATATTGCTTACTTTTACCAAAAGAAAAAAAAAAAGATAGAAGAAAAAAGTGAGTTTTTTCTTTACGAGGGTTATCAATCTCTTTGTGCCATAATCTTGAGAATGTTAGGGAAATCCCTTATGATATTTTAAAGATGACAAAATAAATTAAAGGCTACTAACATGTTTAATGGTTGAGTAATAGACAATAGACCATGCAAATGATAGAACATATAAAGGATATTGCCGAAGTCTATACTTGGAAGAACCAGAAGACGGACTCTATACTGGAGCTGAACTTATTTAGACTGTATCCAAACCTTAAGGTTAAATATGTTTAGAAGCATAATATGTTTAGACTTATGTCTAGATTGTAAAGTCTATTTTAGATAAAAGACACTCAACTCTACTTTAGACGGAAGACACTCAAACTTTACTTTCAATAGAACATGACAAGGTTTTGTTTAAACATCCAGAACGAGAAATAATTCCAGAACATGACAAGGTTCAGAATGAAGCATGTTTAGAACGAGACAACTTGATAGAACGTAACGCAAGCCCCAAACATATAACAGCTAGTAATATAGTTTGTATTCTACATCAAGAGAGATTTGATTGACTAAATCTAATTTATTGACAATTGGATCTTGAAGACAAGAACTTTCTAAACAAAGAAGCTCTACTTATGGAAACCAAGATTTTGTTTCTATGGATGATTAGAATCAAAGTGGGATTCTACTTCTGTTTCTCAACGGCTACTAAATCTTCTAGATACAGATCTGTCCAATGGGTCGATTGGAAGGCGATCCTTTAGATACTGTCCAACGGCTAGTGTAGAAGTGAAGGAGTATTTAAGGAGATCAATGAATGATGAGCAAGTAAGAGACAGAGCGTAGAATTTATAATTCCAAAGTCCGAGTGAACTTTGATCATAAACTTGTCTCTCGTGAGTTTAAACATTCGTGATAATGAGAAAAATACCAAAAGAGTAACTTAGTGAAATAGTGTGATCTACCACTGAGTGTTTGCACTCAAAGTTTTAATCTCTTATTAATCGTATAATGGAATCCAGCCAAAAGGTTGTTAGCGTGAGAGAGTCTAAGCCGAACCACTATAAATTTTGTGTGCAACATTCTCTTCTCTTAACTCTTCATATTTAAGTTTGTTGCATACTTACAGGTTATTTCAGAAGTTTATTCGATCGCATAACAAATTCTGAACATCTAATCGTTTATCAAGCTTTGATCCTTATTTAGACTTTGCTCGAAATTTATTTTATTCCGCGTATATTTGCCAAGGTTTATTTTAAACAACTATTCACTCCCCTCTAGGTATTCGTACTAGCACTTCGAATTGGTATCAGAGCCAAGTGCTCATTTTATTAAAGTGTTTTTACCTTTGAGTTAAAGATCTTCTATGACTAGTATCTTGGCACCAGAACTTATGGAAGGGCAAAGCAACACCAGGTCACCCTATTCAATGGAAATAAATACAACATTTTGAAAAACAAAATGAAGGCATTTTTAAGATCAAGAGATCCTTTGCAACGGGATATTGTGGAAAAATGAATCAATCTCATTGTTGCGTCTACATCAAATAAGAATGGCAAAAATAAAGAAACCAAATCCCTTACTCCTATGCCTCGGACGAAGATATCTAAAAGAGAAGCTCTTGATGCAAAACCCATTTATTCTTTATATTACACCTTGTCTCCTGCTGAATATAACATAATTTCTTCATGTGAAACAGCTAAGGAAGTTTGAGATAGACTTCACATTACTTATGAAGGGACTGATCGTGTAAAAGAGACAAAAGTAAACTTCTTGCTTGGCCAATATGAATCCTTCAAGATGAAGCCAGGAGAGTCAATTAGAGATATGTTTAATTGTTTTACATAAATTGTAAATAGTTTGGCATATCAAGGTAATCCAATTTCTTCCCCAATGAAGGTCAACAAACTTTTACGAGATCTCTAAAAAGATTGGAACTATGTTAAGACCTCAATCCGAGAGACTCATAAGATAATGCCACTCTCCGTTGATGAATTAATTAGCACTCTTCAATCCTACAAAGTGGAACAAATCATTGATGAAGATCCCAAAGGTAAGAAGTCCATTGCTTTAAAATCTAATGTTGATTCTAATGATATAGACTCATAAAATGACACGGACGATGAAGAACTTGCTTTTATGATCAAGAAATTCAAAAAGCCAAATAGAAAAGGAAGGAAATTCAGTGGAAGAAAACAATACAAGCAGAATGGGCAGAAAAGAACCATGAAAGAAGATGATGATTAAAAAAATATATGCTTGATGGTACATTCAGGCTTAGACTCAAATTCGGAATCAAAATCAAAGTATGATTCGAACACAGACTCAAAATTCGACAAGGAAATCGAGGTAAGTCATTTAGAAATTCCTACTAAAGTATTTAAGTATATAAATGAGCTTTGCTTAAATCTAAAATCTTCTCTTAAAAGGATCTCCAAACTAAAAAAAAAAGGAAAATTCATGGCTTAAGCAACAGAATCTTTCTCGAAAAGAAAAGTTTGAAATTTTGCAAAAAGATTTTCTACAAACAAAAGAAAGCCGAGATTTACTTGTCAACGAAAATTATTCTTTAAAGAAAGAATTTTCAAATATTTCGACAAAATTTTCAAAGGGTTCGAAAACATTAGAGCATATTATTTCCATACAAGTACCTTACTATAACAAGTTGAGACTTGGTTTTAATAAAGAAAGTGATTTTCCAATAGATTTTCCTAAAGTCAAGGAGAGACTTAGACAAAGACCTCTTAGACTTGCGTACAAGAAGCATTTTCAAAGGATATTTACAAAATTTGTTGGTTGAAATGCCCTCAAGTGTTCAAATTGTGGAAATTCAAAACACTTTGAGAAAGAATATCCTAAAGTCTGGAGACCTATTAAGAGAGATTGAGTAAAAACAACATACTTTACTAACTCTTATGTACCCATGTACCCAAGAAAATATGGGTACCAAAGAAAAGATGAGTTGTTTTTGCAAGAAATAAAGGAAAAGAAGAAAGAGAATTTGGTAAGGAATGTATGTTTTTTTTTTCTCAATTTGGTTTGAGTACATAATTTAAAAATTATCATTATATTCTTTTTATGCCTTGATTGATTTAGATTTTATAATGATCATATTTTATGATATGTTTTATTGAAGGAAGAATCTTGTGATTTGTTTTCATGATTTGTAAAGTTGAGATTTGATTTAATATGTGTGATTATTTTTTATATCTTGCTTAGAGACAATTGAGTTTATTTTGTTTGATTTTATTCTCTCAGATTTTGTCATATTTTACAAAGTGAAAATCTATTTTATATGATATTAATTTATTATGCAAGATATTCCTTCTTAGATACTCAAGGATTTTATTCTCTCTAATTTTATTATGCTGTGACTAAGTGAGAATTTATTTTCAATATATTATCGTGCATAATGTTCTTTCCTTAAATAATATGTTACGATGAGTTAAGAAAGAATATTTGATTATCTATGAAGATTTTATATTTTGCTCTAACGAAATAGAAGGATCCAAATTGATGGATACCAAAAAGGAAATGAGTTCATTGCAGGAAATTCTATAAGGGAAGAATGATTGCGAATTTATGCAAATCATGGTGTAATCAAAAAGGGGGAGAACGTGAATCCAAAAGTAAGGAAAATAATTATGATCACCTCAAAAAGGCAACAAATTAAGGGGGAGCCTCGATCAATTATGGAAAAATCTTTTTGAATTGATCGTGATCTTGATTATTATGGAAGAAAGGAAAAGGTAAATGTGTCAAAACTTGTTAAGATCTACAAAATCCGTTTAGTGCATCTTTTATTACCTTTTGTCATTACATATCTCTTATTTACAAAAAAGAATAAGGAATTTTATAATGCATTCGTGATTTTTATTGGATATTTACTGATATATATGATCGAAGTGAGCTATATTGCATATCTTTAATATTCGATTTACTTTGTAAAAGCATTTTTTTTTTTTTGGAAATTGTGTTTCATATGAGATGTATTTATTGTCGTTTTATATTCTCTACGTGATATTATTTCCATTGTTATCACTTTTTGATTATGACAAAAATGGGGAGAGGATATAAATATGCATATGTGTTGATTGATCGATATTATTTATTACATAATATTGAGCTGCGATTATTTTTCTATATATTGTTATGCTCAATCTATTTGCTATCCCATGCTATATTTTGATTTGAATTACATTCTTTGAATACTCATATTTAAAGACTATTCATGTGCTTAAGATTGCCCTGATTTATTATTATCTTTAAAAGCATATTTATACATCTGCATATTCAGAGATTGTTTTGTTATTATCAAAAATGGGGAGATTGTTAGGGAAATCTCTTATGATATTTTGAAAATGATAAAATAAATCAAAAGCTACTAACGTGTTTAATGATTGAGTAATAGACTATGCAGATAATAGAACACTTGACTTTACTTCAGACTATATCCAAACCTTAAGGCTAAATATGTTCAAAAGCATAATATGTTTAGACTTACGTCCAGATTGTAAAGTTTGTTTCAGATAGAAGACACTCGACTTTACTTCAGACGGAAGATGCTTAGACTCTACTTTTGACATAACACTCTTAGACTTTACATCCAAAACATGACAGAAGTTTAAAACGTGACAAGGTTCAGAACGAGACAACTTGACAGAACGTAAGACAAGCCCCAAACATATAACGGCGAGTAATCTGGTTTGGATTCTACATCAAGAGAGATTTGATTGACTCAATTTAATTGATTGCCAATTGGATATTGAAGACGAGAACTTTCTAAACGAAGAAGCTCTACTTATGGAAACCAAGATTCTGTTTGTATGGATGATCAGAATCAATTTGGGATTCTACTTATGTCACTCAATGGCTACTAAATCTTCTAGATACAGATCTGTCCAATGAGTATATTGGAAGACGATTCTTTAGATGATGTCTAACGGCTAGTTTGGAAGTGAATGGGTATTGAATGAGATTAAGGACCGATGAGCAAGTTAGAGACAACGTGTAGAATTTATAATTCCAAAGTTCAAACAAACTTCGATCATACACTTGTCTCTTGTGAGCTTAAACATTTGTGATCGTGAGATAAATACCAAAAGAGTGATTTAGTGAGATAGTGTGATCTACCACTGAGTGTTTGCACTCAAAGTTGTAATCTCTTGTTGATCGTATAGTGGAATCCAACCAGAAGGTTGTTAGTGTGGGAGAGTGGACGTAGGCTTGATCTAAGCCAAACCACTATTAATTTCGTGTGCGACATTCTCTTCTCTTAACTCTTTATATTTAAGTTTGTTGCATACTTACAGGTTATTTCAGAAGTCTATTCCATCACATAACAAATTTTGAACAACACTCGTTTATCAGACTCTGATCCTTATTCAAAATTTGCTCGAAATTTATTTTATTCTGCATATATTTGCCAAGGTTTATTTTAAACACCTATTCATTCCCATCTAGGTGTTTGTAATAGCACTTTCAGAGAGAAGATCAACGTTGTATTCTAACTTTTTTTAGAAGTCTAGTGGATTCGCAAAGTGCCTCTATACGGAGACGTAGCCCAAGTTTGGGTGAATTTCGTAAACAAATTTCCTGGCATATTTTTCTGATTCTGTTCTTTTATTATTATATTCTGCCTGATGAATTGTTTGTGAGAGTTATTTTTCTAGAATCGTCATGCGATTTCTTAACATCTGCTCCTCCTGCTGCAGCCACTCTTACATACCATCAAGGCTACCCCAACATAATTGCACAGCATGTGTCATTGCCATCGATCTTCCATTTTGCCAATCCGACCCTTGTCTGAGAGAGAGAGAGAGAGAGAGAGAGAGATTTCCATCGACATGGCGATGGCCACATGGCAGCTACTGCAATGTTGACGACAAAAGATGCACGTCACCTGGGCGGGGGAGCTATTAGGGGAGAGACAGTGAGGGAGATCACAGGGGTGTTTTTATGGTTTTTCGAGTTTGGGCTAAAATTTGGGGATTCAGTGTACTTTGTTTTGTTTGTCCAAGCTTGCTGTTCATGTTAAGTTCACACATTGCCAATTAAAAGGTTTCCTTAATGGAATAGCCCATAACTAAGAGAGTGGATCATAGCGATCCTTGGAGAGCGGAGCCATCTCATTGGTCATTACCGATGCCCGTCCGGCAAAGGCGGGTGGTGGGGTGCCACCCCTTTGATATAAAAAAAAAAAAAAAAAAATCAAGTTTGTTTGTTTTATCAATTTTGATATATCCCCGCACTCTATTGGGAGAAGATATGAGCACATCAAATTGTTATCTAGTGTGGATCAACATAAAAATACGTCTTCCGGAGATTATATTGTATCACGAGTACCAGGTAAGAGGAGACAGAAGCAATAGGGTACTAGAATAGCTTGATTCGTACATCATGTTAGATAATGAAGTAAACCGCAACCTGCATAGATCAAAGGTTTGACTTCGGCCGTTTCAAGTGGCTTACAGATTGCCCCATGAATTTATAGGTAGCCGGGTCCACGCCCAAAGAGATAGAGTTTTCATCTAGGTTGTGGATCACTCATCGAAGCTTCGTTTATTGATGTTCGTGCTGATCCATTAATAGATGAAGTCAAAATTTCTCTACCACTTGCATCTGTCAAATATGCATGCCGTGTTGGTGTCGGGATGTTTGTGCTCTGGCTCTCGAGCATCAAAACCACCGAAGCCATGGTAGGCCGTCTTGTTATGTTCTCTTGAACACATAACAACGCGATTTGGATACATCTTGACATTTCGTTTCTCGAACTGCCGTTTAACATGGGATCTATAAGGCGGAAAGGTGTTCCCTTTCTCCAATTTTTCCATGCCTGCAGTGCGGTCATGATAGCAAGTAAACACGTTTTGTAATTTCACAGGCACATGGAGAAGTATTCTAGATTACAACTAAAATTGTTGGATGAACTCTGCAATTTCATACTCACGTAGCTCAGTAGGTGCTCCGAATTCCCTGAAACGCTGAAGTATAAATTCTTCTTGCCACTGATGATCTCTAATACCACTACGCCGAAACTATACACATCAGTTTTCACAGAGATCTCTCCATGCTTTACATATTCAGGAGCCATATAGCCACTACACATAAAACACAGATTCCAGACTCATCAACTGGCAGAAGGAAACTGGTGAATGTTTTCGTTGCGTACTTTCCTAGGAAAGTTGAAACAGAAAACAAAGCTTCAGAAAAGTTTATTGAAAACTTACAAAGTTCCTGTGATTCGTGCAGTATTTTCCCTACTCTGGTCCAAAATGAATAGCCTGACCGTGCCAAAATCGGATATCTTAGGATTCATGTTCTCATCCAGCAGAACATTGCCAGGCTTCACATCACGGTGTATGATCCTAAGGGGCAAATCCTCGTGCAGATAAAGAAGTCCTCAAGCGATTCCTCTGATTATACTCAAAACGCCTCTCCCGACTTAACGATGTACGTTTGACTGAATCTGCAATATAGAGATCATATAATACAAAGTACTGCCAAATAGTTTGAGGCACAAAGCTCTCCAACGGATACATTAGTAGCAAACAACTGATCAGTGAAATGGAAGCGACAAATTTTAATGTGCAAGTTCTTACCAGAAATGAATCCTTCGAGGCTTGCATTGGGTGCAAACTCAAGAATCAGAAGTCTTTCCCCTTCTTCCAAGCAATACCCATGGAGCTTAATCAGATTTTTGTGCTGAAGCCTGGCCATTAGAGTGACCTCATTCTTAAACTGTTGTTGACCTTGATTAGTACATCTTTCAAGCCTTTTCACAGCAATGTATTGTCCATTTTCAAGCTTGCCCTACAGTCAAATTTTCATATGCAAGAAATAATGTTTATTGCTATGTAGAGATGTAATTCTCAGATAAACGTGAATTAAACTTTCCTGCTACCTGATAAACTTTTCCAAATCCCCCTTCTCCAAGCTTATTGGCTTCTGAAAAGAAATTTGTGGCAGCCCTGATCTCGCTTATTCGGAACTGTAAGCTTTCAGCGGTTTCGACCTCGTCTTTTGCTGAAGAAAATGTGCAGCAATCACCATGAGATCTCCAGGATCCGATCAGAAAAAAGTGAATATTTTCTTGTTCTTAACATGTCATTTGGACTTTCTCCATTTTAACAGACATTTAGGATTGGTTTTAGATTCCCAACCGTCTCTCAGAAAGGGAATATAGACCAAAATCGCGCCATTGTCCCTCCGACGCTATTTAATCCTTGTGCTAAGCTGGATAAGAAGTCATTCAATGACAACTCAATTACAGAACATAGAACAACTGATAAATTCACTAACCAGATGAGACCTCCCATGGATTACTTCTTCTCCTTCTAATAAAGCAAAACACACAGACAATAACCACCACGAAGAGAACTGTCGAACCTACTGCAGCAATGACAATGCGCAAGTACTTCGACATATTACCTGCCAAAACCAAACAACGTGTTTCATCCAATTTGAAATGGAAACCAATCATTGCTAACATTTCAGATTCAAATGATTCTTCTTATAGCATGGACATCAGAAATTTGGCTCGGCTAATCCCAATTGATACATGCAAACTGGCAAATTCATGTATATCAGATGAGGTAGGCATTGACCCTGTATGAAAATTGTAATTCATGAATTCTAAATCACCAGTTCATGTAAAATTGAGCCAACCATTAATGACTCGGGCATTTGGAGGCGGAAGAAAAGGAGGATCGATCGTGGCGGCTGCAATCGGCGGCAACAATCCGCGGTGGCAAATTGCTGGTATTGGACTCGAGTGTTAGGAATAATGGATCCCCAAAAACCGGATTCGACACTAAATCGAACCCCTAAAACGAATGCGGAAGTGAAGCCCGGGAAAATCACATATCACCGATCCCAAAGCACACCACGGATTCGAGCATACCTTGTTAGCCACAGATTAAACACCAATGCCTAAGATCGAGGAAGAAATTTTGATCCGATGATGTCAATTTGCCTTGAAAAGGGAAACGGCGTCACCTTCAGTGTTTTGGAAGAAAAGATAGCGTTGGAAGGAGAGGGAGACGTACATACGTTATTATGCCAATAAGTACGTTCTCCCTCTCTCTCCTCCCTTATATATGTCCCTCCAAAAATAATTAATCGTGCCCCTTCATCCATGGGCCCTACTCTTGTGGGCCGGGCTTTTAGGCCCAACATGGGCGGACGGGCCTTAAGCCCATCACGGACAGGCCTTAAGCCCATCACTTATAAAACCATCATCTCCCACTCGCATATGGTGGGCCGAACAGAATTCTCTTTACCTCTCTTCAACATTCATACCGGTGAATAATCCGTCCGACCAGCATACTTTGAGAGCTCGTTACCATACATCTGTTAGGAATATATAGCAGCTCATAATGGGCATCACATCCTGAGTAGATTTAGTATGCAGTACCCTAGATCGATCGATCACATTTATATCTCTCTTGATCTCTTTTAAACAATGATATTTATATTGTATTCACAATTATAATTATCCCAAAGACAGTCATAATTGGTTCATCGGTGAATACAAAAACTACAATGTGATTCTCCAAAATTGATCTTCCTCTTTCCTTCAAACTCTCAATTTCAATTCAGCTTGCTTTTCTAGAAATGTCCCATTAGATCAAATCAAACTCATGACCATTGGCAACATCCTAAGATAGCAAACACTAAATAAAAATCTTAAGAATAAGTAAGAGTCATGAGGGGACTAAAAAATTGAGGAATCCTTTTCCTCAAGAGCCTCACACGGCATAAAAGTTGAGATCAAACTTTTTGCCACTCTTATTGGTCGTTTCATGCCTACGTAGTATGAAATACGTATTACGGTATTAACTCCTTTCTCATGGAGCGTATGTCTATACCTTGAAATACCGTACAGATGATAGTTCAGACATATCCAATGTCTAACTTGAGTTCACGTATCTACTCATTAAGAAAATTCATTAGAACTCACATCTGGTATCATGGACAGATAAAGTAAAATATGTGGGTTATTTTACCTTCGGACATAGTAAATATTATGTCCTCATCTTAACACCCAGTTAAGGCGACATACGTATTTTAAGCTTGAGCTCTCGATTATCACCTAGATAATAAGCTTAAAAACAGTCGCATCTCTATTTATCACACAGTAAATAGAGGCGATTACCCATGTGAGTGGGATAATCTTATATCTGTCCGACATACTTTCTCAACTTAAGGCAATTCACTGAGCATTAAGATGCAAAAAGATCAAACAAAGATTCATAGGCATTACTGATGAAAACATAAATTCATCAAATTGTGAACACTTAGGGAAATTACAATATTCAGTACATCAACCTCTACGCAATCCTAGAGACTTCATATGGCCACAAAACACATCTCTAGGTATTGGCTTTGTCATAGGATCTGCTACCATACTATGCGTAGTATGTACTCTAAGTTCACTTCTTTTCGTGCAACCATATCCTTGACAAAATTATACTTGGTATCTATAGGTTTAGTCTTGCCATGATATTTTGGATCTTTGGTGTACGCTTTTGCTGCTTGGCTACCACAGTTAACCAACAATAAATTTGTAGCACTTCCAATAACACATAAATGATCCAAAAAATCTCTTAAGCCAAACACCTTCTTATACTGCTGCTGATAATGCCACGAACTCAACTTCCATCGTGGAGAAGGCTATATACTTTTGTTTCTTACTGCTCCAATATATGGTGCCATTATTAGGTAAGAAAACAAACCCAGAGGTAGATTTCCTTTCATTTAAATCTCCTCCCCAAACAGCATCAAAAGAGCCTTAGAGTTGCAGATCCCTTCCTTAATAACTCAGCGTATAATCAGCAGTCCCTTTTAGATACCTCAGTATTCTTTTAACGGATTTCCAACATGCTTGACCTGGATTGAATTGATATCTACTCACCATTCCAACTACAAAACATATGTCAGGTCTTGTACACATCATAGCGTACTTCAAGCTTCCAACAGCACTAGGTATAAGGAACATGTTTTATTTGTTCATTCTCTTGTGGAGTCCTTGGACATAGTCTATGGCTCAATCCTTCACCTTTTGCAATAGGAGTGTCTATGGGTTTGTAATCTTGAAATCTTAACTCCAAGAAAGTATGCAACCTCACCCATATCCTTCATCTTAAAGTTGGAAGAGAACCAACTCTTGATAGTATTAACAAACTCCATATTGCTTCTGACAATTAGTATATCATCAACATATAATGATATTATCACAAATTGATCCTTGGATCTTTTGATATATACACAATGATCCTCGTCTATCATTGTAAAGTCATATGCCATTATGGTATTATGAAAACGTATATACCATTGTCTTGACTTCTGCTTAAGGCTATATATCGACCCCCAAAGTCGACATACATTTTCTTCTTGGCCTTTCACTATGAAACCAGCAGGTTGTTCCATATATATTTCTTCCTCTAATTCTCCATTGAGGTAAGCAGCATTTACATCCATCTGATGTAACTCAAGATCCATATTAACCACTACTACCAGAATAATGCGAATCAAGGTAAATCTCACTATAGGAGAAAATGTTTCTTCATAATCAATTCCTTCCCGTTGATTATACCCCTTCGCTACAAGGCGAGCCTTATGCCTTTCAATCGAGCCATCAGCTTTTCGCTTTATTTTGAGAACCCACTTGTTCCCAATAGCTTTGCATCCTATTGGAAGATCAAACAGTTCCAAACTTGGTTTGACTTCATTGACTCCATCTCCTCTTTCATTGCATAAATCTATTTTTCCTTACTAGGGCAATTCAAAGCCTCATTAATATTTCTTGGCTCATCCTTATCTTGCGGAGCAATCATAAAAGTTTCCCCTTCAATGTCAAAACGTTGACGAGGAATACTTTGGCAACTTGTTCGCCGTATGGGAGATTGTACACTTTGCACATCATTCCCATTATGCTCCCACTTGGATTAGATAATGATAATGTTGTCTCATCATGTGGTTGCAATTGAGAATGAGTTGAATTCAATTCATCACTTCTCATATTACTCCCACTTGGACGAACTCCACTAATATCATTATCTTGATCCAAGGTTTCAAATAAGGAGTAATTCTCACCTATTTTGCCCTTCTTAGGAAATTCATCCTCTAAGAATGTGACATCTCGTGATTCAAATTCAGTTATACTCCCACTTTCCTACTCACCTATAAACACCTACCCTTTCGAGTGTTCGAAGTATCTCATAAAAATACTCTTATTTCCTTTAGGACCCAATTTCTCAAACTTGTGAGAGGACTCATGTGTATAGGCAGCACAACCCCATGGCTTAAGAAAACCTAAGTCCGGTTTTCTACCCGTCCATAACTCATATGGAGTGAAAGCAACTGATTTGGAAGGCATCCGGTTAAGTATATAGGCAGTAGTTAACAACGCATCACTCCAAAAAGTGATAGGTAAGTTAGCATGTGCCATCAAGGACCTAACCATTTCCAGTAGGGTTCTGTTTCTTCTCTCTACAACACCATTTTGTTGAGGAGTATATGGAATAGACAACTGTCTGTCTATTCCTTTTTCATCACATAATTTTCTGAACTCATCGGATAAATATTCTCGACCTCGATCAGATCTCAATACTTTTATTTTCTTGTCTAATTGATTTTCTACCAAGTTCATAAACATTTTGAAACAAATAAATGCTTCAGATTTATGAGAAATCAAATAGACATATCTGAATCAAGTATAATCATCTATAAAAGTGATGAAATAAACAGCCCCATGCCTTCTTCTCACATTCATTGAACCACAGACATCAGAATGGATTAAATACAGAGGAAATTCAGCTCTTTTACCTTTTCCAGATGGTTTCCTTGTCGTTTTCCCTACTAGGCAATGCTCACATATGGGCAAATCGACTTTTTCAATGTTGCCCAATAAGCCCTCTTTGGCTAGTCTATTCATATGTTGTTGGCCAATATGACCAAGTCTAGCATGCCACATAATCACATCATTATCATATTAAGTAGAAAACGTGAAACAAGGGAATAACAAATATTGACATCACCACAGTCAACAATAGTACAATGAAACCATCTAAAAAGTGACCACAACCATAGTAGTTTGTATCCAAATACAAATCTACACCTCTATTATGGAAGTTCATATAAAAACCAAGTTTAACCAACACCAAAACAGACACTAAATTCCGACGAATCTCCAAAGCATACAGAACATCAAGGTGCGTCCACCATGCATGTTCAATTGGCAGGTGCCAATCCCTTCAACTTCAACTCTGGAGTTATTTCCCACATAGATCCACTTAGTTCCAGTTAGTATCGTCGAAATTCCACGAAGGATCCTCTATTCTTCGCTATATAGTTTGTTGCTCCTGAATCTACAATCCACAAAGGATTGGATTCAGCTAATGATGCAGAACTTGACACATAAGCAAAGTTCTCAAATGTACAAGAGGTGTTTACTTTCTTTGGCTCATGACAGTCGCGAGCATAGTGACCCTTCTTGTCACAATTGTAACACCTCACCCTTGACATTTTCTTCACTTGATGACGTTTTCCTCTCTTGTGTTGGTTAACTCTTGATTTCTTGCAATAAGGACTTGATCCTTTGCATTCCCACATATTGAACGAATCAATACGCTTGCGCTTAGAGCTCAAAGCCCTTTCTGAGCTAGAACCAGCATTGCAAATATCTATTTTCGATTCAAATGCCATTAAGCGGTCCTCAGCTAGCTCAAGGTAGCGCACGGCATCCTCAAGATCTTCCATAATATAGTCAAGAGCTTTTAGTGCTTCTTGCTTTTCCAGCACATATTGAATCTTCATATTCAATATTTCACAATTGTTGTCGTTCATATCAGCAATTACGTTCTTAGTTGCTGAAACTATCGATCTGAACACATCAGACATACATGCACGAATAATTAATGCATATCATTTATGCATCCCTATTTGCACAGACCCATCATATTAATGAATAATTTCAAGTAAGGCTTCAGAATCAAAAGGTCACTATGTTTCCAATCATCCTCCAAAAATCCTAACTTAAAACTATCATTAATATAATTGTCTTATGCAAAACTAATTCTATGAAGTTACAAAAACTTCTATCAACTACCTACAACAGTCAACAATAATAGAAAGCAAATAATATCTAACATCTAATAGAATAACAATGCTTTCACATAATACAATTATACATTACACAAAGCAATATATACAGGGAAAAATATCAACATGGAAAGAGATATTTACACCCACAAAACATCTCATAATTAATCTAAGAAATAAATAGGGAATGTCCCTTCTAATCTATCAGTCAAAATATCTGAGAAATTTGAAGGCACATTTACCAACCATGGAAAAACTTTTGGAGAGCTTTCATGTCGCCTCCAAGACGCATTCGCTCTGCGCCATGTGGCGCTCAATCTAAGGGTTGAAGTTTTGGTTAACTCAATCCTATAGTACTCTCTTACAAAAGCTTCCACTAGCATCCTATAACCCGGGACCACGTTGACCTCCCATAGCCGACCTAACACTGCTTTCCATTCAAGTGGAAGAGTGTTCATCAAAGCCAGCACCTTCTCAAAATCCGGCATAAGATAACAATTCCAGATGATTTCCTGTATCATCTGATTGACCCTGATCACATGTGATACTAAATCACCGTCATGCCACCGATAATTAGCTAAATCAGACATCAGCCTTTTAAGTCTTGCATTTCCCTCGTCCGTTCTCAGGATTGCAGGTATTCGTGTATAATGCATCATAGTTCCTGCAACAAATGCAGAACTAAAAATGGATTACTCATAATCCATAATGAACGTAAGGGAAAATACATAATTTTCCATGATTCATGCAACAAATGCAGAATTTAAAAAAATGGATTACTTATAACCCATATAGACATAATTGAAAAAGAAACAAATTCTTTTTCCCTTTTTTTTTGGGTCAACGGTCAAAGTCAACGGTCAATGGTCGTCGGTCAATGGGTCAACGGGTCAACGGTCGTGGTCGACGGGCGCGCGGGTCGGACTGGATGGACCGGTCGGGCCGGTCGGACCGGACGGGCCGGTCGAACGAACCGACTGCTCGTGCCGCGCGCGTGCGCTGGCTGACGTCACGCAGACGTCAGCCGGCACGTGCCACGCACGTGCCAGGCATCCGCGGTTCGGGTCGGGTCGAGTCGTCGATCAGGTTGCCAGCCAGTGACCGCCCGGCCAACCGTCGTCGGCGTTGACGTCATCGATGACGTCATCCTAGCAGTTACCGACCGTTGGGTGACGTCAGCACGCGTCGGTCCGTCGACCGGCGCGTGCCGGTTGGCCGGCCGGCGGCGCGCACGTGCCGGTTCACCGATCGACGCGTGCGCCGCACGCGCTGGGCGAGCCAGCGCTTCCGGGCGCGTCGCGCCCACGCACAGCTCCTTCTGGTCGCGTGTGTGGGCGCGTGCAGCGTCGCCCGGCAGCGCACAACATGTTACCGAACTCGTCTCGACGAGCCCTTTCACCCTATGCCTTCATAAATCGATTTCGAATCACAAAAACTCAAAAAAAATGGATGAACAGCGCTCGGGTGTCGGGATTTCTTGCCCCGATCCGTACGGCCGAATTACTTTCGCGAAAAATCAATCAAAAAACATCAAACAGGTCGGGAAAAATGTGAACTAGGGCTCTGATACCAATGTTGGGAATAACAGATCCTCGAAAACCGGATTCAACACTAAATCGAACCCCTAAAACGAATGCGGAAATGAAGCCCGGGAAAATCACGTATCACCGATCCTAAAGCACACCACGGATTCGAGCGTACCTTGTTAGCCACAGATTAAATACCAATGCCGAAGATCGAGGAAGAAATTCTGATCCGATGATGTCAATTTGCCTTGAAAAGGGAAACGGCGTCGACTTCAGTGTTTTGGAAGAAAAGAGAGCGTTGGAAGGAGAGGGATACGTACGTACGTTATTATGCCAAGAGGTACATTCTCCCTCTCTCTCCTCCCTTATATATGTCCCTCCAAAAATAATTAATCGTGCCCCTTCATCCATGGGCCCTACTCTTGTGGGCCGGGCTTTTAGGCCCAACATGGGCGGACGGGCCTTAAGCCCATCACTTATAAAACCATCATCGAGAAATGAGTACAAGTCCCATTGGAAAATGCAGCTCGGCTTCCCAATAGTCCCACGTAGTCTTTCGTCACAACATTCTTGAAAATCATTAATGCATTCCCCCAAGCAACTATCGCAATCAACCCGAGACAAATCAGGGCTGCACTGCAATAATGCGAACACAGTCTGCAGATTTGGCAACGTTGTGCTCCCTGCTGCGAACTTGAGTTCCCACGTCCCCATCGAAGCCCTCAACTCCAGCGCTTCTGTCAAGTTCCTCCATGCGATCGAACTGATCCAGATCCATCTGGATGTTACCATTGCGATAAAGCTTTAACGTCAGAATTGTCTGCTTCACGCCATATATTGGAGCATCAGAGTAACGAATGAAGCACGGAGGATCTCCTGTCCCCCATGAGTACGCAGCTTTCTGGTTCGGACAGTTGACCATCAATTCTTCAACAGCAGAGCTTATGCACTTGAAGCAAGTGTCGTTCGAAGAGTCACCTCTGCAGAAACTGAGCACGTAAATGATCTCTGAGCCTGTCCCAACGTTCCTGGAGTAGAACCCACCGTTCGAAGCCATGTTGCTGGGCAGAGAAGAGAGGACGAGCTCGCGATTCTTGGCATAGTCGCTGGCTGTCGTGAAGTTGCCCGTGTTGTTGCAGTAATAAGCTTCGGAGAGGTCGAACGTTAGGATGTGAAGACAGAAATGTACAGAAGATAGACGACAAAGAAGTGAAGGGATAGAAGGAGGTTGTGCAGACACGGTGGTTGCAGAATGCTTCAGCTTCATTGTTGAAGATGAGACGTATGAGTCGTCCTCTCCGACCGCGTGGTAGCATTATAAGTAAAAGAGCGATAGCAATGATAAATCACGCAGATGTAGTGGAATGACATGTTTTAAGAGTAGCTCTCTCTAAATTATTTTCTATGTGGAGAACAAAATAATTTTCTCAACGATGGTCGTTGCTTAGAATGTATTCAATGTACAAAAGCCAGCTTTACTAATGTATATTAGTATATAATAACGCTATTCCTTGTCCAAGATTAACTTAAAAAGTGTAATGAGTTTAGAGAACCTTCCAACTAGTCAACTAACAACAATATGAAAGCATCTTTAGAGATTTTATCATTACCCTTATCTTTATAGATTTTGTCATTAGGTTGAAAAACTTGTGTTTGAACGAATCAAAGCGATTTTCCAGAAGCGAAGTATAGATTTGAGTTAACATCAACATTTAATATTAACATCAAATTATTTAAATAGGCTTATTCTATCACAACCGCTTGAAATAATTTATTATACATCTTACTCTTCATGATATCATGCCCATGTAATTAAGAAAGTATATGGGCAGGATAAGCCGTCCCCAAAGTAGTTTTAGACACAATAAATTGGTGCATAGGTTCGGAGTATATCATATAGCATAAGCTTATAGAGGATGATAGGGTAATGAAGTAGGCAAGGAAAATCGGTCAAAGTGCCTTTGCGTGACTAGCCCGAACTGTGTGCTGCGTTTTATATAATTTTTTTTTATTTCTCAAATTTAAAAAATATATCAAATTTTTGGGACAGTGAAAAATGCTTTTTAATTAATAAAAAACTCCGTCCGAGTATGATCTTTAGGATGGATAATATCTTTCTTATCATCTAGTAAATTTATTCTTCTGGATAGACTACATTGGAATTATTAATCATTATTGCTGAGATAAAAAAAAAAAAGTGGTAAATATTTCTGAATTAAGAGAGATTGACCAAGCGCAAAGAAGACTAGCGGGCAGGGCTTGCTGGCATGGGATAATATAATATGGCAAACCAAGGCCGATTATAAAGTCTCTCAAGCAATAATTCAACATAAAATAACCCTGCAGATTAAAAAGTATATGATATCTTGGTATGAGTGCACCGACAGTTTTAATATTGTAATAGAAGCGGTGTTGACCAGTCAAAAAGGTCGACAGAAAAACAAAAAGTCACCGCCTTATAAACAAGAAAGCGCAGCGCATGACCGAGGCTAAACGAAGGGGAGGGCTCATAACGTCTAAAGGAAAGCAATATAAAAAACGAACGACAGAGAAAAATTCGTTCAAGGGATTCAAGCCCTCAGTTCATATAATTAAAGTAACTTTCGGAGTTAAAGTGATATATTAGAAGTTATATGAATTTTGAACAGCAAAGCCTGATTTAGGAGTTGTTAAACTATGAAATTATATAGAAATAATAGTTTAAGGTTGTGGGGAATTACAATGGTTAAAAAAAATCAATTCCGTAATGCAATATGATCAGAATGAATTTTTGAAATTTTGCACTTAAGTTCTGCATAGCAGACATTTTGTTAGCGCGTAGACATTGTTTTGTTAGTGAATAAGCTTGACTTAGTTGATTGACAATTATGATAGGTTTTACTTGGTTTTGATATTATTTTCCACTAAATTGATAGGATTTCAAGTTCATGGGCTTGAAATAAATTTTAAGGTTTGGCTTAGACTTTTCCAAGTGAGTGGTGCATGTCTTTTCTCTATATTATGAAATCATGTCTTGAAAATGATTGATTCTTGATGTATTATGATTATTGAAAGCATGTTTGTTACACAAAATCTGGATTGGATATTTATTGCATTTTGATATTTGTGAATGGTTTGAGAAGTTTTTAGGAAAAAGTGTTGTGAAATATTATGCGCGCGCGCGCGCGCGCACACACACACATATATATATGTATGTAAATATGTACATTTATTATTTGTGAACTTGGTTTATGAAATAGGCTGTGAAATGTATTCTATTTTATACAATAAATTTTGAAATAGTTTGTGAAATGTATTTTGAGTTATGAAATGGATTCTAGATTTAATTTGTGGATTATTGGAGGTTGGTGGTTTGATACCCATACCGTTGGTGTTTATGGGTATGTAAATTGGTTTCAAGAAGGATAATAGGTGAGGACTTTGCCAAAGGAGGAATCTTAGCTGCATTGTCATCAAATGTTATGTCACCATAGTGGATGGATAATGAGCATGAGGTTGATCAATGAACTAGACTATTAACGTATAGTTATGATATTTGTTAATTAAAGAAATATTTCTTATATGTAAATGATCAAGTTAAATTGATATATCTCATTTTGATCTTGTATGTGTATTACATACTAGATATGAGATAAGAGTTATGGTAATGTTTTGCAAATGTGCACAATAGATGCTCAATTTGTTTATAAGCAACATGTACCATTCACTGATATGTGATTGCTTATTTTATTCTTCTTACATTAGGATGAGTGCGTTATTGACGAGGACTTTTGGGTGTGTGTGTGTGTTGATAGTTGTTGAATAGTTGTTGGATTTAGCTTATTTCTGAGATGTATATATTCTTTTTGGGGATTGTAGAAACTCTTATACTGTAACCAACTTTTTTATTTTGATCATATATTTAGATTGATATATACTTTTTAATAGCGGGTTTAAGTTGGTTTCTGTTTGAGACAGCTTTCTTCACGTATTGTCATGTTATTTCCTCTATTGTAGGATTCAGACGTGACAAATATAACATCCCAAATTCCACTTAGTTTCCGTTGAGCTATTCCGAACTTCGAATTTCTGTTCTCCCTAATCTAGATGAACTCGCATATCCTGTTGGTGAATCATTTTCAACAATGTTGAGTAAATACATCATTGACTGCGCAAGATATCCAATGCTTCTTCTAGAAACCATAAATGTTAATAATAATATATCATACACATACTATCAGATGATGTACATCATATAGTTTGTCTCATCGATATATCTAGATGGTCGCACGAGTATGATTCTTGAGGTGGTCCTCACAGTTCAAGAAGAGGCCCCCATAGTGTAACACTTCGTCCCAGGTGGCATTTTGTTCCGTTGTTTACACATATCGGCCAATGTTACATATACCTACTAATAATCGATATAACAAATGAAGATACATTAACATATCCGATCCGGTTTTACATATAAAATATAAAATACAGTTGCACAAAGAATAGGATGGAATGAATTTGTTATACTTAAAATTTCTTTCAAATATTTTTGTTTTCCCAACCTTGGCTAAATCGATTCTTTCTTCTCCTCATTGATTCTCTATGTCAATCACTCCTTTAATTTCAAGAAGACAAGCTAATTTTAATTTGATTGTCAAATGGAGGATAATACAAGAAGCAATCTCTAAGGATGTGTTTACTTCATGAAAAACTTCATGACAAAGAAAAATACTTATTGTGGAAATCATTTATTTGGTGATATGCTAGAAAGTGTGACTAGAAACATCGAGGCGTAGTAGGTGAAAAGCTACAGCACGTCAGAAAATATTAGGTGCGCCGGGCGCTCCACGTCACCGTGCGCCCCGGCCAATCAGGATACGACACATGTCGACACGTGGAGCCGGGTCCCACTTTTATTTTTAGTCAAATTTTTGCCGCGTCCTTCTCTCTCTTCATTAATGGCCGCATCCTTCTCCCGCCCTTCGCATTTGAAGTGCCCTTTCTCTTCTGTCTTCTCCCGCACGAAGTCTCTCTCACAAAAATCTTTCTCCGCCTCCTTCGACACCGACGATCAGCACCGGCCGAGCGCCCTCCTCGTCCGGTGGTACTCGATCTCCGCCGCCGCCACCGCCGCCTCCTTGCCGCCCTCGTAGCTCCCGCTGGCCTCCAAGATCCAGAGCGGCTTCGAGCCGCGGAAGTCGTTGTCGACCTCCGCCTCCTTCGACGCCAACGACCAGCACCGGCCGAGCACCCCCTCATCCGGCGGTACTCGATCTCCGCCGCCGCCGCCTCCTCGCTGCCCTTGCAGCTCTCGCTGGCCTCCAAGGTCCAGAGCGGCTTCGAGCCGCGGAAGTCGTTGTCGACCTCCGCCTCCTTCGACGCCAACGACCAGCACCGGCCGAGTACCCCCTCATCCGGCGGTACTCGATCTCCGCCGCCGCCGCCGCCGCCTCCTCGCCGCCCTTGCAGCTCTCGCTGGCCTCCAAGGTCCAGAACGGCTTCGAGCCGCGGAAGTCGTCGTCGACCTCCACCTCCTTCGACGCCGATGACCAGCACCGGCCGAGGGTCCCCTCGTCCAGCGGTACTCGATCTCCGCCGCCGCCGCCGCCTCCTCGCCGCCCTCACAGCTCCCTCTGGCCTCCAAGGTCCAGAGCGGCTTCGAGCCGCGGAAGTCGTCGTCGACCTCCGCCTCCTTCGACGCCGACAACAGCACCGACCGAGCGCCCCCTCATCCGGCGGTACTCGATCTCCGCCGCTGCCGCCGCCTCCTCGCCGCCCTCGCAGCTCCCGCTGGCCTCCAAGGTCCAGAGCGGCTTCGAGCCGCGGAAGTCGTCGTCGACCTCCGCCTCCTTCGACGCCGACGACCAGCACCAGCCGAGCGCCCCCCTCGTCCGGCGGTACTCGATCTCCGCCGCCGCCCTCGCAGCTCCTGCTGGCCTCCAAGGTCCAGCTGCTCGCGGACAATGTCCAGGTTTTTCCGAAACTCTTCGATCGTCTCTCGCGCTCTGTTTTGGCTCCCGATTAAGTTGGGGGATTTGCCTGTTTCGAATTTTTGCTTCTCGCTTCGGTCGATTCCTTCTCTGTTGCCAAACTCTGAGAAGAGCGATTTCCGGATGCAGCTTGCGAGGCAGGATTACTTGGAGCTGAGACAAGAGGCGAGCGAAGTGCAAGAGTATTCCAACACGAAGCTCGATCGAGTCACGCACTACCTCAGCGTTCTCGCAGACAAGATGCGGAAACTAGGTGAGGCGGTGCGGCGTCTGTTGTGCCTCGACGCACGTTTGCTTTCTCATTTCTGTTTTTGACAGGTTCTGTGCTTTGTGTCAGATCAAGTCGCCCTTGAAGGTGAGGCTAGGATAGCACCGCTCGTCAGTGAGAAAGAGGAAGTTGTTCAATGAGTTGTTGAAATCCAAAGGTCAGTCTTTGGTTTCTTAATTGAGTTCTCCCACTTTCCACACGAAGCACGTGGAGCGGAAGTACTTAGATATGAGCTGATAATTCAGAAAATTTATTGTTTGAATTGCAATTCATTTTCGGGATGATGTTCCTGTCGGATGGATGGGTAGAGATAGCTTGCTTGTATGGCAATTTTGCAGTGTGTAGTAGGAGAACAAAACTTGAGTTTAATGAGTAAGATCGAGTTGGAATATGACTGATAGAGTTTTAGCGATGAAGTGCAGATTAACTTGAGATAACAGTTGCCAGTTTGTCATGCATTTCTGATCGTTGTTAGTCTGAAAAATTGAGCTGTTTGTTAGTTAAGGACTCATTATGCCTCAGTGATTCGTTAATCTGTAAATGGAGACCAGATATCAAGAACGAAAATGATTTTTTACTCTCTGTATGTTCTTCCTCCTTCGTTAGGATCAGTCTGATACTTTGATTGGTGGTTACATAGAAATTGAATCTCTTGGATTAAACTTATGGAAGAACTCCCAAGAAATATGATTTTCAGACAAGAGTCCAGTCACCCATGATATAATTTCCATTTGGACTCCTTTCACATCATCAATTCACCATTGATTGCCCAATCACTTGATTGGTCGACCTAAGTTATACTAATAGTGTTTTAAGTGAGAAGGACAGATCATCTTCAAGCCATTTGGTTGGCTATGAGTGCAGGAGGTGCACACACGTTAATTAACTGTTTGGTTTAGAAGTTGGGCTATTTGTTAGTTAGTTTCTGAGGGACTATAGTTCAATTGGTTACTCTCTAATGGAAGCACAGAAATCGATCAAGATAGGGAATTCCTCTGTTCTTTGTGTGCTCTCTTCTCTTACTATAATAATTTGTTTCAACAGCTCTTCTCTTCAATTTCCAGTCCTCCCTTTTTGAGGCTGTACGAAGTTTTTTGGTCAGAAATTTATGGGTATTTTCCTTTCCTATGATGATTTGAAGATCTTTTAATTTCAGGGAACATAAAGGTATTCTGTCGTTCGAGACCATTATTTGAAGACAAAGGTCCCTCTGCTGTAGAATTCCTTGATTACTATCCGTGTCAACACTAATGATGAGACCAGTACCAATCCTAAGAAAGATTATGAATTCGATAGGGTGTATGGACCTCATGTTGGACAGGGTGAGCTAGAAAATGATTAATTTTGTTACATAGCAGGCAGCATTTGAAAATTTTTTGGTATATACTAGCTACATGGCTGGTGGTTTGCATGGAGGTTTGTTATCTTACAGTAGGACTGGTGCATGTGCAGCTGATATATTTAATGATGTTCAACTGTTGGTTCAATCAGCTTTGGATGGATTTAATGTGTCAATATTTGCTTATGGACAAAGTAACTCAGGAAAGATGCACACTATGGTCTCTCTCTCTCAAACATGCTCCCATTGAATATTATCTCCCTATGAGCTAAATATCCAAATATTTGGGTATGGCTTTTTAAATAAAGTATTTTTTTTTTTATTCTTATTGCATTCAAAAGGGTACTGATCTGGAATGAGGACGTGTTTTGTGAATTATGCATGTATGGCTGCCATTACGGGCATGGTCCATTAATGCAGATACTTCTGTCAGATATTGGTCTTATGTCATGTCTGAATTTAAGGAGCTAAAAGTTCTGCTGCTTGCATTTCTTAGATCTTATTGTCATTGGTTTGATCTTTGGCAATCATAGTTATCTGAACGGGGGCCTTTGTAACATTATGATGAACCACGTTCACCCACCATGTCATTCCACAAAATTCTGATATGGAAGTTGACATGATGGTGTTTTTTTATGCTTTTCAGGAAGGATCTAGCCATGATCGTGGTCTGTATGCTCGTTGTTTCGAGGAGTTCTTCGATTTTGTGAATTCAGATGCAACTGCTACATCTAGATATGACTTTTCTGTCACAGTTTTTGAACTCCACAATGAGCAGGTTTCTTTTCTTTTTTACTCACCATAAATAGCTTCAAGTTAGGTGTTTTGAATGTGTACGTCTTGTCTTGATGTAATCGTGCTTCCACATGCTTATTTATGTAGGTACGAGATTTGGTGCATGAATCAGGAAAAAATTCATCGAAAATCTGCATGGGATCTTCGGATTTTTTTGTCGAACTTACACAGGAAAAGGTCGACAATCCATTGGATTTTCTGAAGGTTCTGAAAGACGCATTTCAAAGTCGAGGAAATGATGTTTTGAAGTTCAATATTTCTCACTTGTACGGTTTGAATTCCACGCACCCTCTCTTGTTGCTTTTCTGGGTTTTGTGCTTTCTTGATATATTATGATGACAATGTTAGCTAGAAACTTTATTTTGCTGAAGGGTGAGGATACAAAGAATGAAAAAATAATTCGTGAGGATACAAAGAATGAAAAATAAATTTGAGCAATTAGTACAGATATACCGTAATGTCTACTATTATCAATTACCCTCTTCAACAGATTCAATTGATTGTGGTGCCAAGCTTCTGAAATGAACAATAATGTTTTCCTTAGATATTAGGAACAGCATTTGTTCATACCTTTCGTAATCAGAGTTTCAAGCCCCTCTTGGCTGCTTTATCATCATTAGATGGATTAGTTTGTTTGGCTGAAATTATTTATAGGTATTGCATGGAAGAGGATGCTACTCAACCTAGTTGTTTACTTTTACTTTCAGGGAGTACCACACCTTGATAATTTTAGGAGAGGATTTTTTTTCTTTTACATTTAAAGCCAAATCTGAACACTAGCGATACACATGATAATTACAAAACGTTATACTTGATTAAGTACACGGCAGTGACCTCTAACCCTCCCATGCCCAAGCCATTGTTCAGTTTTAATTGATACTTTTTGATGCATTTTCCTGCTATATAATCAGGATCGTGACAATCCATATATCCTACAACAACTTGGTTACTGGAGAAAACCTGTATAGCAAGCTTTCTCTTGTTGATTCGGCCTCTTCTTACTCGTGGGCTAAAGTGAAAGGCATTTGACTTGTCTGCTTCCTCTATTGTTTTCATGGGCTGTATTGGCTTTTCATATGTGGAGGCTTTTACTCCATTGACCAAGTTTTTTTCTTATATTTTTGGGTGATTATGCAAGGTGCTCTTCAGTTTACTTCTTTCTTTTGGTAAGGATACTTTCTCAGATTTTTGACATGCTTATCATTCTTTTTAGATATCAAGTCCATTATTGAAAGGAACCGCAAACATGCCATCTCGGTACGTTTCTGAGATGAAACTTGCTTTTTGTGATTCTAGCCTACACCATGTTTGACATTGTCCATTCTTCCATTGTCGGTTTTTCCAGGACAAGTAACAATGATGTCGGACGTACTCTGGATGTTGTTCCTTCGCCATTAAGTGCTGAAAAGTCTGCCGGTTCAGTTGCTCTGGTCAAAGCAAGTCCTGAGAAAGTTAAAACTAGACCAGCAGGAGAATACCTGACTGCAGGTGCTGCGTGAGGCAAAATGCTACTCGGAACTGCTCTAAAACTTGAGAAAAACAAGCCTGTAATCCCAAAAAAGGACTAACTGTTGCCAAAAGTCGAGAGAGTTCTCTTCAAACAAGACCAAGCCAATGTCATGCTTCTACACAAGATAAAACATGTTGGATTTATTTCTTTCTCGGAATTTGTTTTGTGAACACAAACATGTGTCCTATTAGCTTAGTAGTTGAAGTATGAATTGTAAACATTAGAAGGATGAAATATTCATTTGTTAATGTAAGTAAATTTCATCTTGGTTTCTTTACTTACTTTGTGTAACGAGAGATCATTTGTCAATTGCAATATGAGAAGAATTTTGATATTTAATTTATGAATGTGGTATCTCCATGAAGACTTTTCATGGAGGAGAGAATTCAATAGTTCAAGAGAATAAATTATAAATTCAAAGTGCAATTTCAAGAGTTGATCTCCATCGTATGTTATTCAACTTGTTCTCACATTAACTCATCTTTCATTTGGGGAAAATGTCAAATTTGCACAAAGAAGTGAGTGGCATCAATGTGATTCAAAATTCAAAGTGCCAAGTTTCAACAGGAGTTAATAATCACATTATGAATGAAATCGTTCATTACATCAAGTCTTGTGTATTGATTTAACAAGGGAATTGATATCAGGTTAAACACTTCATAAATCTGCAAGAGTAACTCCACATTTAGAAGCTCAACCACGAGTTCTGGCAAATCTATGCCACATTGGCAGGACAAATGAAACCGGGAGCTTGAAGATAATGACCATGGAAGTAGAGAAGAAGCAGGACATCGGGAACACCATGTCTCCTGATTGATTATCCTTGGTTGATCACTTTCTTCTTTATTAATGACGAGCACTATTCTCTAATAACAAAGTTAATTGAATAAGCATTGAACCAACATGAAAAAGCCATTTCATATTTATCCAAGGCTCAGATGTCACCAAAACAAGGATCGCTTGCAAATTCGGATGCCGGGAATATCCTCCAAACCCATTTTCAGTGCTGTCTTTCGGAATAGCACAAGAGGATTTTTCAAACCAATGGACTTGCAAAATCAGTTGGCTAGCGCCACAAGTGTTGTTTTGTCCCTCCCAATCTCCCTGATCGAGTTATAGTAGCCAAAGCCAAGCATGATATGCTGCTTCTTTAAAACTAGTATCAACTTTTGCCATTAAAGTCCTCCATCAGCAGTAGAGAGAACATTAAGCATGACAAAAAGGAAAGGCAAGCCAAACTGTCAAAAGCCAGAAGAGAAGCATCAACGGAATTGCTCTTTTGATAATGAGTAAAACCATCATATTGCTCATCCCGAGAAAAAGGAAGAAACTGAAGTTACTCCAATCAGGTTCCATGAGCAAAATTTACATAAGCATACAATTAGCAAAAGAAGATTGAGGCAGATGAAAACCATGACTTTGACATCTGGATGGACAGGTTGTACAGGGATTCTATTGATGTTCAGATCTTTCGCTTCATCCAACAAATATTCTATCAATGGTATAGTGGGATTCTGGCTTTGATTCCCAAAGCTCGTCATATATGCGAGTTCGGTAAAGTTGAGGCTTCCTAGAATGCATCTCTCTAACACATATCCTCATTTTGCGAAGAAGTAAATATACACCACAATAAATAACCAAGAAGAGATTCTAGAGCTTAGATCCGCCAACTATTATACACTCAACATACAAGTTCACCGGCCAAAATAACACTATACAGGACAGGGCATAAGTACTTTACCAAAAGCATGACCATAGCCATTTGAGAAGTGGTTATCATCTATCTCACAGCAAACAACTGGCCATCTATCCTTTAAACCCATTTTCAGTGCTGTCCTTCGGAATAGCACAGGAGGATTTTTTGACCCAATGGACTCACGGAAGTGGTTGGCTAGCTCCACAGGTGTTGTTTTGTCCATTCCAATCTCTTGATCAAGTTATAGTAGCCAAAGCCAAGCATGGTATGCTGCTTCTTTAAAACTAGTAACAACAGTAAAACCTATGCCAATCAAAGCAACTGCACCATCGTGCATGTGAATGAACATAAGGGACTTGAGTTTGCATTAAAACCTGCCACATGCTTATTGTAGAACGAAGAAAATATACAAAGAAGCTTCTTAAAACAGCATATTGTCATATTCAACTAGATAATTGATGCGTTTAGACAATGGGAACTTGTTTGGTGCCCCATCAACAATCAAGCAAAACACCAACCAAAAAAAAAAAATGACGATAGGTAAAAACATCATCTAACCGTAGTCCACCTCATAAGTAGTAAGAAATTGAAACATTGATTCTTTGCTTTTCATTAACACAAAAGATGCAGCTGAAAATCTTACCAAAAAAAAGATGCAGCTGAAAAAAAAAAATCATCTCATAGCAATACTCACCGTCCATCATGGCCATCAAAATGCTCGATCCAATCAGGCAAATGCTTTCTAGCACTTTTCTTTCAGGCTTGTTCAAATTGAGGCGGCTCATCTAGATAGTCACAACGTTACATATATGAACTATATGAATGAACCTTTTTTAGGAATCCGGCAACAATAAGAAAATCAATAACTTCGTTTAGGTTGTGCAGAGTCTGCATAGTATTGACCTTACCATTAGAATTAAGCTTCCTAGTAACAGCATGGCCCTGCAGTAAGTATTGCTACAAGTCTTGGATGACCAACACCCCATCAGTGCTAGGGTGTTGGTCATCTCTTGAATATGCCTTTTAAATAAACCATGCCCTTCTCACTGAGCTGAAACTCCTTCCTCATCTGCTCAACTTGCTGATCAATCCCCTGAACAACGATCTCCGATAGCGTCTAGTCTTCCGCCACTATCATCTTTACCTTAATTAGCTCCTTCCTCATTGCTCACCTCCATATCAAGGGTTTATAGCCTATTCACACATGACTTCCACTCTTCCAAGATGAGGAACACTAGAACTCAAACTCTTCAATGGAAAACATTCTTCAATTACGCTAAGGGCCTCAATGCAGTGATCCAAAACCAGTTTTTACGAATGTCCAGAACAGTTATTGTAGGAATCAGGCCAACGCTAGCAAGGTCAATGCAGGAGCAAAATGTCAGCAATGCTGCTTGCCCTTGGCTTAGAGTCATGATCCCTTCAAACCTTTAAACAAGAACATGAAGCAAATTAAATAGCAGCCCTTTTAGAACAGAGCATCATGCGTGGTTTGCTTTCATTTGCACTAACAATGGTGGCAAAAAACTCATAAGCGGACACGCTCCCCCCTCCCGGCAGCCCCCGAAGAGCATTTTGTACCAAACCCATCACCACCAAAGAGAAAAGAAAAAATACCAATGTCCATGAATCAAAGCAAGTAAGGTATAGTGAATTGGTCGATGCAGATAAGGAAAAACAAATGAAGGATGATAACATCAAATTCAAACGTAAATATTCTCTTGTCATAGGTTGCTTGGCCTCATAATCTGTTGATCACATTTTCTCCCCTTTTTAGTTTGCTGCATAGCTTTCATTACCGTGTGGCAACATTCATATTACGAAGTTACTCAATGTCTAAGGAAGTTATTTAACCTGGACACAAGATGTAAGGTGATCATTCTACCCATTTTCTATCCCTCCCAGAAAAAAACAGACAGACACTCTCATTTCAAATTTTACATACTAGGCGATGTCATAAACTATAAGTGCTCCAGCGACTCCTCTATATTAAGATCTAATGATGGATCTGAAAGAATTCCTGTCCTACTTGTAATTAAAAAAAAAAACATTCAAACGAGTCATGAGCAATGCTTGTGTAACCATACGGACATTTATATAGTGCATTATCTCAAATTCAAGTGTTTCTGAATTCTTTCACATACTACGTACGTATAAAAGTAAATCACTGGAAATGTGGAGAAATGGGTTCCATCTCAAGCACTCTCTGCTAGCCAAAATGGAGAGGGAGTAGGTGTCACTGGCTTCTCTCTGCATCTCTCTGTCTTTGACGTGCTTAATGGCACATGTTATATCAATCAAGTTCAAAATTTTCCTATTGACTACAAGTAAAAGGTACATCATGTCCCTAAACTAGGATTGAGTTTCCCACAATGACATATGTCCTACCATGATAAATCTAAACATAGGCCACAGACAACGGGTTTGAATTGCTAAAAAATACAGGCTCAACTTTGCAGGTTCATCCCACTTAAATTTGCTCAGATACTTGATATTCCAGAGATCATAATAAAATGAGGATCCAACCTCATTGGAATTGAACCTCATCACAACCATAGGGAAATGGGTGGCTCCATACCTATCGATGGCCTTAACCTCCATGTTGGGATCAAACCTCCTCATCACAACCACAGCGTACACCCTAACGACAACAGTCCCAAGACAGAGATGGGCCATATATGTGAAAAATTGGCGGGACAACCAAATATACATTCTTGGAGTTCGGGTACTCGTACTAAGAAACTTCGAACCTTGCAAAGAGCTTGCGCATGGTGATGAAATTACCATGTGTGAGCACAACCCATTTGCTCACGGCCATAGTGTTGGATGAGTACACTATAGACCCAGCACAGAAGCACCAACGATGAATGCGGGGCGGGATGAGGAAGCACCAGAAACACCAGTGATGTGCTGGAGGCGGTGGATCTGAGCTCGGCTGCAACGAGCGAGCTCTTGGGAGGGAGAGATTTTCGAAAGAGGGCTTCATGCGGCTTGAGGGAGTGGCGATAGCGGAGGCGGAGGCGGGGACGGAGGCGATGTGCCAAAGGCGGCGGATCTAAGCTCGGGTGCAACAAGCGGGCTTCTAGGAGGGAGAGATTTTTTAAAGAGGGCTTCGTGCGGCTTGAGGGAGTGGTGATGGCGGAACTCGAGATGCGACGGGCGGGCTCCTGAGAGATATTTGAAAGAGGGCCTCGTGCAGCCTGAGGGAATGTCTCCAGGACAGCGGAGGCGTCGTGCCGGAGGCGGCGGAGGCGTCGTGCCGGATGCGATCGGCGGGCTATTGGGAAGGAGAGATTTTTGAGAGAGAGAGACTTCGTGCGGCTTGATGGAGAAGAAGAGAGAGGGCACTTCAAATTCGAAGGGCGGGAGAAGACAGAAAAGGACGCAGCGATTAATGAAGAGAGGGAAGGAGAAGGCAAAAATTTGGCTAAAAAAAAGCGGGACCCAGGCTCCAGGTGGCGACACGTTTCGCATCCTGATTGGGCGGGCGCACGGTGACGTGGAGCGCCCGGCGCACCTAATATTTTCTCGTCGTAAGAGACTTGTCATGCTTGGGAAAGTGATTTCAACTATTTGCTATCAGGTCTTCGTTTTCTTAATATGAAGTGCGTGTGCTTTTTTTGACCGTAGATATTTTTACGTTGATTAATCATCTTCAACAAATCCAATACGCGAAGAATCCAGAAAAAATTATTTGCAAAAAACTTTTTGACACCTTCAATTTGCTAAGGTATAAAAAGAAATTATACAGTTAATCCTAATAAAACAAGGGCTGTCATAACATTTTGACCCTATTGGAAATGCTCAATCAAGTCTTAAGTTTTTCATAAGGTACAATCAAGTACTAAAATTTATTCAATATATATTGAAGTGCTTCATTTAGAGGAAAGAGAAGCTAATGAATTATTTGAATAGCCCGATTGGTACATCGTGTTAGATTATAAAGTAATACCCACGATCCTGAAATGTTTTCTTCAAATACTTGAGTCTTTTAGAGCTGTCTGGATAGATCAAAAGCTTGAATTTAATGGTTTTGTATGGCTTGTAAGGCATCCTATGAACTTTTAAGCAGCTGGATTCATGAGTTCATATGATTATAAAAAAAAAAAAAAAAGATGGTGCATTCATTTTATTTTCCACGTGGGCATATTCCCACTTAGATGTCTGATGAACTTACAGAGAGTTTCGACCTTTAAAAAAAAGCAAAAACTTATCTGAACAGAATTTCGTATCGTCTTGCTTCCGAATTCAACTTCCATCCTTTGGTAATACTATCACCTAGGGTGTGGATCCACCGTGGAAGCTTCCTTTATTGATGTCAGTGATGACCCATGAAATAGAGAGATGGGGACATTACAAGTATTATAACTTTTATATAACGCTCATTTAAGTATCATTATATATATATATATATATATCACATGAGTATCATTATTTCTAAACAATGTTCACTTGAGTAACATAACTTTCAATGAATAACTTGAATGCCATAATTTTTTTTAAAACGTTTACTTAAGTGCCAAAAATTCAAGGTGGTATGGCACATGTGGTGAACATTTTAAAAAATTTGTCACTCAAATGATCAATCTAACTCAAGTGATTAGAAAAAAAAAATTATGGCACTCAAGTGAGTACATAGGCTATAGTACTCAAGTGACTTAAAAATAAAAAATAAAAACAACTATGCCACTTAAGTGAATGGCATATAAAAGTTATGGTACTTGTGATACTCTTTTCCCCATAAATAGATACATGTGACATTTCCCTACCACTGGCATTTGTTAAATATGCAGGTCATGTTGTTATTGGGAGGGTCATGCTATGGCTTCGGAGCATTAAGACCATTGATGCCACGGTAGGTCGTCTCACTTCGTTCTCTTGAACACATAACAATGCAACGTGAATACATCTTAAACATTTCGCTTCTCAAGCTGCCATTTAACATCACATCTATAAGGCGAAAAAGTGTTCCCTATCTCCAATTTTTTCTATGCCTGCAGCGCACATTCACAAGAGCAAAAGAACATTTTTTTTTGTAATATCACATGCGCACAGAGTAGTATTAGAGATTTGGTTTTACTAAATTGTTGGATGAACAATTAAAATAAATTTTGTTGGATGAACTTCGCAACTGTGTACTCACATAGCCAAGTGGGTGCTGCAAATTCCCCGAAGTGCTGAAGTATGAATTCTTCTTGCCACTCCTTATCTCTAATACCACTATGCCGGAACTAAGCACATCAGTCTTCGTAGAAATCTCTCCAGGCTTCACATATTTGGGAGCCATATAGCCACTACAACACATAAAACAAAGAGATCCAAGAATCATCAATTGGGAAATTGAAATTGGTGTACGATTTCATTGTATACTTTCTTAGAAAGGTTGAAATAGATAAAGGAGATTTAGAAGTGCCCTTTCCTGGAAAGGTTGAAACAGATAAAGGAGATTTACATAAGTCTATTTGAAACTTACAAAGTGTGAGACTTTATAATATTACGACCGACTATTCTAAAAAATTTAAGCTATTAAATGAAAGTGTGGTTTGATGTTTAAATATTCTATCACTCTTCCTCATGCTTAATACGACGCAAAAAATGCATAGTATTAAGCATGAACATAATTGATTGGGGAGGCAAATGGTGTCCAAAAAGATTCGAACTCAAGACCTCTTGCTCAGATGCCATGTGATATTTTATGGGACTACAACTCACTATTCTAAAAGTTTAAGCCGTTAGATGGATGTTGGTTTAATATTTGAATTAATTATCACAAAGTTCCTATGATCCGTGTAGTATTTTCTCTGCTTTGGTCCATATCAAATAGCCTTGCTTGGATATTGATGGTTTTATTAATGATGGGCTTAAGGCCCGTCCACCCATTGTTGGGCCTAAAAGCCCGGCCCACAGGAATAGAGCCCGTGGATGGAGGGTCGTATAAAAGGGAGGAGAGAGAGAGAGAGAACACACCTTTTGGCATTTCAACGTACGTACGTCCCTCTCCCTTGCTCTCTCTCTCTCCAACAAAAGTAGAAAAAACAGTAACATTTTTCTTCCCTTTAAGCCGGCGATTTGGCATCATCGTATCGAACAGGGACAAATTCTCTTCCTCTTATCGGCGTCGGTGTCTAATCTGTGGCTAACAAGGTACGCTCGAATCCATGGTGTGCTTTAGGATCGGTGATACGTGATTTTCCCGGGCTTGTCTTCCGCATTTGTTTTAGGGGTTCGATTTAGTGTCGAATCCGATTTTGAGGATCCGTTAATCCCAACATTGGTATCAGAGCCCTAGTTCATGTTTTCCCAACCCCTTTCATGTTTTTTGATTGAATTTTCGTGAAAATTTTCGGTCGACACTGATCGGGGCACAAAATCCCGACACGCGAGCACTGTTTGTCCATTTTTTTCGAGTTTCTGTAACTCGAAATCGATTTATGAAGAGATAGGGTGAAATGGCTTGTCGAGATGAGTCCGGCGACATGTCGTGCGCCGCCGGGAGATGCTGCACGCGCCCACACGCGCGGCTAGAATCCGCTGCGCGTGGGCGCCACGCGCCGGTCGGTGAACCGGCACGTGTGCAACGCTGGCGGCGAACCGGCACGCGCCGATCAGCGAACCGACACGTGCTGACGTCAGCATGACGTCACCCAATAGTCGGTAACTGCTGGGATGATGTCATCGATGATGTCAGCGCTGACGACGGTTGGCCAGGCGGTCACCGGCCGGCGACCCGACCCGACCCGACCCGCGGACGCCTGGCACGCGCGTGGCACGTGCGGTCGGTTCGTCCGACCTGACCCGACCGGCCCGACCGATCCGTCCGGTCCGACGACTAATGACCTAACCATTGACCTGTTGACCGTTGACCGTTGACCATTGACCGATGACCGCTGACCGTTGACCGTTGACCGTTGACCAAAAAAAAAAAAAGAAAGGAAAATAATGTGTTTCTTTTTCAATTAAGTCTATGTGGATTATTTGTGATCCCTTATTTGTTCTGCATTTGTTGCAGGGACGGTTCTGCATTTGTTGCAGGAAAAATGCCTCCCCTAAGGTTTCGCACACCTATTCGCGCAATTACCGATGAACAAAAGGAAATGCTTTCTAAGTTGATAGCTGAGCTGACGGATCATCGATGGGAGAGTGGTGACTTAATTGATCACGTCCTTGAAATCAACGGGAAAGTTCAAAAGGTCATATGGAATGGTCGTCCTATGCCACAGTCAGAGATGGTGCGATTTTTCATGAACACCCTTCCACCTGAATGGCAAGGAGTGTTGAATCGCATATGGGATGTCAACAGAGCTGATTCTTATAAGAAAATTGTGATGGATTTTGTAAATGAATATTACTGGATTATTACAAGGGAAAAGATCAAGAAATTGAACAAAAGATGATCTTTCCCAGTTCGTGTGCTGACTTGGTGTTAGATGTATTGGCTGATGTTAGTTAAGTGTGATTTGTGGACATCTTATGTAATGTTTACTACCTGATTGTTGTTGATGTAGCAACCAATATCTTGATTGTATTAGATGAAAGCATTATTATTTTATTAGATGTCAATTATCTGTTGCTTTCTGTTATTGCTGGTTGCTGTAGGTAGTTAGCTGTGGGTAGTTATAGAAGTTTTTGTAACTTCATATAATTTATTTTGCATATGACAATCATATTAATGATAGTTTTAAGTTAGGATTTTTGGAAGATGATTGGAAATGTAATGACCTTTTGATTCTGAAACCTTGCTTAAAATTGTTCATTAATATGATGGGTCTGTGCAAAAGGGATGCATAAATGATAAGCATTAATAATTCGTGCATATATATCTGATGTGTTCAGATCAATGGCTTTAGCCACGAAGAGTATAGTTGCCAAGCTGAACAAAGGTGAAAAGCTCAATGGTGACAACTATGAGATATGGCACATGAAAATCCAATATGTGTTGGAAGAGCAAGAGGCACTTGAAGCTCTTAACCTAACCATGGTAAAACCTTAAAAAGGAAACATTGCGCAACACAAAAGAGATAAGAAAGCATTTGCTGCATGGAAAAGAAAGAACTCTCTTGCTCGCATCACGTTGCTGAGCAGCATGGAAAATGACGCCATGTGAGAGTTTAGGCGTTTTGACAATGCCAAGGAAATGTGGGAGGTATTGGCAGCTAGATTTGGTCATACTTTAGTGACCAGACTGAGACAACTCACTATTAGGTTTGACTCATATAAGAAGCCTTATGGTCAGACCATGAAGCAACATTTTAGAAAGATGTCAAACATGATAAATGAGCTGAAATATGCTGGCCATGTCTTCACAGATGAGCAGCAAGTGCAAGTAGTAATTCGTTCCTTGCCTCAGAGTTAGGAGCATATGAAGGTGCACCTAACCCATAATGAAAATATCAAAACTTTTGAGGATGCAGTGCGCCATCTTGAGCTGGAAGAGGACTGCCTCTTGGCGGCTAAGCCAATTGTTGAACTCTATCATGCTAGTTCTAGCTCACATGGAGCTTCGAGCTCCAAGCGCAAACGCCCTAACTGGTTTGATAAAGGGAAAGGCAAAGAAGCAAGTCCTTCAGGGAAGAAAGCCAAGTTTAACCAACATGAAAGAGGAAAGCGTCCTCGCATGAAGAAGCTTGCAAGGGTAAAATGCTACAACTGTGACAAGAATGGTCACTATGCTCGTGACTGTTGTGAGCCAAAGAAGGTATGCACCCATTGTACTTTTCATAACTTTGCTTTTGTGTCGAGTTCTGTGTTCTTAACTAAGTCTAATCATTTGTGGACTGTGGATTTAGGAGCGACAGACCATGTAGCGAAGGATAGAGAATCCTTCGTGGAATTCTGACGAGTACCAACTGGAACTAAGTGGATCTATGTGGGAAACAACTCCAGAGCTGAAGTGAAAGGAATTGGCACATGCCAACTAAATATGCGTGGTGGACACATTTTGTTCCTACATGATGTGTTGTATGCTCCGGAGATTCGTCGGAATTTAGTGTCTGTTTTAGTGTTGGTTAAATTACGTTTTAATATGAACTTCTATAATAGAGGTGTGAATTTGTTTTTGAATACAAATTACTATGGTTGTGGTTATTTTCTGGATGGTTTCATTGTATTAGATATTGATTATGTTAATGCAAATGTTTATTATTTCCTTCTCACGTCTCCTAATACATATGATAATGATGTGAATGTGTGGCATGCTAGACTTGGTCACATTGGCCAATAGCGTATGAATAGACTAGCCAAAGAGGGCTTGTTGGGCAACATTGAAAAAGTCAATTTGCCCATATGTAAGCATTGTCTAGAAGGGAAAACAAGGAAACCATTTGGAAAAGGTAAAAGAGCTGAATTTTCTCTGCATTTAATCCATTCCGATGTCTGTAGTCCAATGAATGTGAGAGGAAGGCATGGGGTTGTTTATTTCATCACTTTTATAGATGATTATACTCGATTCAAATATGTCTATTTGATTTCTCATAAATCTGAAGCAATAAATTGTTTCAAAAGGTTTATGAACCTGGTAGAGAATCAATTAGATAAGAAAATAAAAACATTGAGATCTGATCAAAGTCGAGAATATTTATCTGATGAGTTCAGAAAATTATGTGATGAAAAATGAATAGAAAGACAGTTGTCTATTTCATATACTCCTCAACAAAATGGTGTTGTGGAGAGAAGAAACAGAACCCTACTGGAAATGGTTAGGTCCATGATGGCGCATGCTAACTTGCCTATCACTTTTTGGAGTGATGCGCTGTTAACTGCTGCCTATATACTTAACTGGGTGCCTTCAAAATCAGTTACTTTCACTCCATATGAGTTATGAACAGGTAGAAAACTGGACTTAAGTTTTCTTAAGCCATGGGGTTGTGCTGCCTATACACTTGAGTCCTCTCACAAGTTTGGGAAATTGGGTCCTAGAGGAAAGAAGAGTATTTTCATAAGGTACTCAGAACACTCAAAATGATATGTGTTCATAGGTGAGCAGGAAAGTGGGAGTATAACTGCATTTGAATCACGAGATGTTACGTTCTTAGAGGATGAATTTCCTAAGAATGGCGAAATGGGGGAAGATTACTCCCTATTTGAGACCTTTGATCGGGATAATGATGTTAGTGGAGTTCATCCAAGTGGGAGTAATATGAGAAGTGATGAATTGAATTCAACTCATTCTCAATTACAACCACATAATGAGACGACATCATCATTACCTAATCCAAGTGGGAGCATGATGGGGAATGATGTGCAAAGTGTACAATCTCCTATACGGTGAACAAGTCGCTAAAGTATTTCCCGTCGACGTTTTGACATTGAAGGGGAAACTTTTATGGTTGCTCAGCAAGATGAGGATGAGCCAAGAAATATTAATGAGGTTCTAAATTGCCCTTGTAAGGAAAAATAGATTCATGCAATGGAAGAGAAAATTGAGTCAATGAAATCAAACTAAGTCTGGGAACTGGTTGATCTTCCAAAAGGACGTAGAGCTATTGGGAACAAGTGGGTTCTCAAAATAAAGCGAAAGGCTGATGGCTCGATAGAAAGGCATAAGGTTCGCCTTGTGGCAAAGGGGTACAGGAAGGAATTGATTATGAAGATACGTTTTCTCTTGTAGTGAGATTTACCTCGATTCGCATTATTCTGGCAATAGTGGTTGGTATGGATCTTGAGTTACATCATATGGATGTAAAGAATGCTTTTCTCAATGGAGATTTAGAGGAATAAATATATATGGAACAACCTGCTGGTTTCATAGTGAAATGCCAAGAAGATTAGGTATGTCGACTTTTGAGATCGATATATGGCCTTAAGCAGTCATCGAGACAATGGTATATACATTTTCATAATGCCGTAATGGCATATGATTTTACAATGATTGATGAGGATCATTGTGTATATATCAAAAGATCCAATGATCAATTTGTGATCATATCATTATATGTTGATGATATACTGATTGCTGGAAGCAATATGGAGTTTGTTAGTACTATCAAAAGTTGGTTGTCTTCCAATTTTAAGATGAAAGATATGGATGAGGCTGCATACATTCTTGGAATTAAGATTTCAAGAGGTCGTTCGAAAAGATCGTTATCTCTTTCACAAGAAACATATATAAACAATGTTCTTGAACGATTTCGTATGCAAGATTGTAAACCCATAGACACTCCTATTGTAAAAGGTGAAGGATTGAGCCATAGACTGTGTCCAATGACTCCACAAGAGAAGGAACAAATGAAACATGTTCCTTATGCTAGTGCTGTTGGGAGCTTGATGCACGTTATGATGTGTACAAAATCCGATATATGTTTTGCAGTTGGAATGGTGAATAGATACCAATCCAATCCAGGTCCAGTACATTGGAAAGCCGTTAAGAGAATACTGAGGTATCTAAAGGGAACTGCTGATTACAAGTTGAATTACCAAGGAAAGAATTTGCGACTTGAAGGCTATTCAGATGTTGATTGGGGAGGAGATTTAGATGAAAGAAAATCTACCTCTGGATTTGCTTTCTTACTGAACAATGGCTCCATATCATGGAGTAGTAAGAAGCAAACGTGTATAGCCTTATCCACGATGGAAGCTGAGTTCGTGGCATTATCAGCAGCAGTACAAGAAGGAGTTTGGTTTAAGAGATTTTTGGATCATTTAGGTGTTATTGAGAAAGCTGCAAATCCATTATTGGTTAACTGTGATAGCCAAGCAGTTATAACATACACCAAAGATCCAAAATATCATGGCAAGACCAAACATATAGATACAAAGTATAACTTTGTCAAAGATATGGTTGCACGAAAGGATGTGAACTTACAGTATATATCTACGCATAGAATGGTAACAGATCCTATGACAAAGCTAATACCTAGAGATGTGTTTTGTGGTCATGTAAAATCTCTAGGATTGCGTAGAGTCTGATGTACTGGATTGTAATTTCCCTGAGTTGTTCACATTTATGAACTTTTGTTTTTTCATTGTTAATGCCTATGAATCTTTGTTGGATCTTTATGCATATTAATGCTCAGTGCATTACTTTAAGTTGAGAAAGTATGTCGGACAGATAAAAGATTAGCCCACTCACACGGGTAATCGCCTCTATTTACTGTGTGATAAATAGAGATGAGACTGTTTTTAAGCTTATTATATAGGTGATAATCGAGAGCTCAAGCTTAAAATACGCATGTCGCCTTAATTGAATGTTAAGATGAGGACATAATACTTACTATGTCTGAAAGTAAAATACCCAACATATTTTACTTTATCTGTCTAAGATGTCAGATGTGAGTTCTGATGAATTTTGTAAATGAGTAGATACGTGAACTCAAGTTAGACATTGGGTATGTCTGAACTATCATCTGTACGGTATTGAAAGGTGTAGACATACGCTCCATGGGAAATGAGTTAATACCATAATACGTATTTCATACTACGTATGCATGAGCCGACCAATAAGAGTGGCAAAAAGTTTGATCTCAACTTTTATGACATGTGAGACTCTTGATGAAAAGAGTTCCTCAATTTTAGTGCCCTCATGAATTTTACTTATTCTCGAGATTTCTATTTAGTGTTTGCTATCTTAGGATGTTGCCAATAGTCATGAGTTGATTCGATCTAATGGGACATTTCCAGAAAAGCAAACTGAACTGAAATTGAGAGTTTAAAGGAAAGAGGAAGATTGATTTTGGAGAATCACATTATAATTTTGTATTCACTAGTCGACCAATTATGTCTGTCTTTGTGATGATTATAATTGTGAATACAATATATGTATCATTGTTTAAAAGAGATCAAGATAGATATAAATGTGATCGATCGATCTAGGGTACTGCATACTAAATCTACTCAGAGTGAGATGCCCATTATGAGCTGCTATATATTCCTAACAGATGCATAGCAACGAGCTCTGAAAGTATGCTGGTCGCACGGATTATTCACTGGTATGAATGTTGAAGAGAGGTGAAGAGAATCCTGTTCAGCCCACCATGTGCGACTGGGAGATGATGGTTTTATTAATGATGGGCTTAAGGCCCGTCCACCCATGTTGGGCCTAAAAGCCTGGCCCATAGGAATAGAGCCCGTGGATGGAGGGTCGTATAAAAGGGAGGAGAGAGAAAGAGAACACACCTTTTGGCATTTCAACGTACATATGTCCCTCTCCCTTGCTCTCTCTCTGCAACAAAAGTAGAAAAAACAGTAATGTTTTTCTTCCCTTCAAGCCGGCGATTTGGCGTCGTCGGATCGAACAGGGACAAATTCTCTTCCTCTTATCGGCGTCGGTGTCTAATCTGTGGCTAACAAGGTACGCTCGAATTCGTGGTGTGCTTTAGGATTGGTGATACATGATTTTCCCGAGCTTGTCTTCCGCATTCGTTTTAGGGGTTCGATTTAGTGTCAAATCCAATTTTGAGGATCCGTTAATCCCAATAGATATCTTAGGATTCATGTTCTCATCCAGAAGAATATTGTCGCGCTTCAAATCATGGTGAATGATCCTAGCACATGAATCCTCATAAAGACAAAGAGGTCCTCAAGTGATTCGACTTATTATACTGAAGCACCTCTCCTAACTTAACAACATACGTTTGATTAACTCTACAAAATAGAGATTTTTTAGGTTCTTAATTGTTCTACATATAATACATAGCATTGGCAACGTATACATTACTAGCAAAATTATTAATGATGTTAGAGATATACATATGTTTAGGATATATGTAGGAGGTTTCGTGTATTTCCCTTAATTGATTCTAATTAATATTTAACTACGTTAGATAGTTGTCTTATAAATTCTATTAATAGGCTCGTGTACTTTTCATTTATTATGGACCAGTTCATTACATTTTTCTACTGTACACGCTTTTCAACTTGATATCAAAGTCATCATAATCTGAGAAGTGTAACCATCGAGTCTATTTCTAACAATGTGGATAGGCCATGTTTCTCCGCCGCGGTGTCACACGATGCAGCCCGCCAATCGTATACATTGCGTTGCTCCTTGTCGTTATCACGACACCAGCTACATAGGGCATGTCGCCTCCGTTTCTCCGCCAAGCTCACAAATTTAGTTGCCAATCGAGAATCTTTCGCTAATTGTTTTGGGCAACAAACACCACCACCGGACTCATTGCCCTCAGAATTATCAGATCCTAAACTTTCACAGCAAAAGAACGCTTAAATCCGCCACACGCGCCACCACCTCTCGGGCCCGCCGAAGCCCGTCGCTTGCAAGTAATTTTCCGATGCTTTTTACTGGCTATTTGACAGATAATAATATTAAGAGATGAATAAAAAAAATCCGTCATCACGAAAAACAAGATTATGCAACATAATTAATAAATGAATATAATAAAGTTACCTATGGAAGGAAAGAACGTGAATATCTCCTAGAGGGGTGAATAGGTGATTATGTGGAAATAAAAAACAAAAAACAAATATTAGAGTAAGATTATGATAAAATGGTTAGATTTTACGGGTGTATAATTCTATCACAATAAATAAAATGAATGAGGGATAGAGAATTGTACACAAAAGATTATAATGAATTCAGCTTTTGTAAGCCTATATCCACTCTCTCACACTACAACCTATTGGCTAGAATCCACTAATAAGAACTTATTAGAGGTTACAAGAACTAAGCCAAGAACACTCAAGTTTATGTGACCATTTTCTCACACACTCTCAACCGCTAATAAGTTATACAATTTCACTCATAGAAACAAAAGTATAAGATCTCAAAACACTCTTCAAACTTTGGAATTAAAAGCTTCAATTCTAATAAATACAAATCTTCATGACCATTTTAGTCCAAGTTGTCCGTTGGACATATCTCCAGGAGGATTAACTAGCCAATCTACCTTGGCCTAAATCTGGTCATGAAGATTTGACTGCTTCATAATCAACGAGGGTGAAGCTTCCCATATGTTTTGTTGCCTATATGGTATTTCAAGTTTCCAAAAGTTGAGTGTTTAGAATTGGAAAGAATGTTTCACCTCTTAAAAGATATTCCAGGAAAGTTGAATCTTCAAAGGTATTAGAAAGACTTTTCTTTTGGAATTCCTTATAAATATGATAGGGAATCTAACCAATTGCCACTAGCTGTTACACGAGTATTTGACTCTTTCCTAGCCATGGGACAAATTATGTAAGGAAGGAAAAATGAGCCATGACTCAGATGCTGAATGATATCTGATCATATCTCATCAGACTTTCCACTTGAAAATAATTTATATCAGAATCAAAGTCTCTAAAATTTGTCAATCATCAAAATCACTTAGGGAATGTTTTCTCAACACATATTATTAAGAGGGTGTTGCCACATGACTGCACATACTATAAAAACGTGATGACTTTTGTGATTGACAAGTTGTATGCTACACATTTTGACATAATCTTTGGTCATTTTTATGAGTACACAACGAAAAGTAGCATATGTTGACAAGTTAAAACCCAAAACAATGGAACTAGATTTATTGAGAGATACGTGAGATTAAGAGCAATTAACTTAAGAAATGGTCATATAAAAAAAATCATCACTAGCCTGACAAATGATTTAATAAATTAATTGTATGAAATAGTCTTAATAAATCTATTATTTTCCTAAATCAAACCCCCATGACATTGGCTTTGCAATTTAATATCTAGGTTGTGCTTATGGATTAGATGTATAGAGCAAACTCGATTCCTTGCAGCGACTATTGATTCACATTATTAAAATGGATCTTTTCTACTTAAAAAAGAAAATACGAAAGCCGTACAGATAATAGCAGGAACGAGAGGAGTCCACTAGACATGGGGGAAGCTCATCAAAGATTCCAGAATGATTGTGCACTTGTAACATAAAAAATGAAAATCGTGCTTCAAAGTCCTGGGGAGACTTTTGGGTTAATTAGGAGGATTTACCAAATCAATTATTAAAGTATGAATTTCATTTTATTATCTTCCATTAAAAAGATCTCTCCTTAATGTTTTGTTTTATAATTGAATGGGTATATTTTGGTTTAACAGTTATGGAGCGGACATATGTATGAAGAGGTGGATGACGCAAGTTCAATTATTACTTACAAGGAAAAAAAAACCTCTATCTTCCCAAAAAGAAATAAAAAAAAATAGACAAGGAAAAAAAAACCTTTATCATAATTGATTGGTGGATTTTTTTTTTTTAAATTGTATTATGTTACTCTAACTTTTACCATCTCAGGTATTATGTTCATATAGCTCTTCTTCTCTCTCTCGTGCGCACACACACTTGGTTAAATATAGGATGGTGTCTTCTGTATAAATTCTTCTTTACTATAATGATTAGAGTTACCCAAGAAAAGCTCAATGAAGTGAAAGATTAGTTCCCTAATCGAGCTAAAGCTACTAGAAAATACAGTACCAAATGTCAAAATCGGTCCTAAAATCTCATTATAGATAGCTTGTAGATCATCGACTGTCCTTGGTGAGTGTTTTGCAAACCCTATCACCAAAAACGACAAAGACAGTTTGACTTCCTATTCCCAGAGGATATCAATTACGTGCTCATCCCGTCACCTTCATGACCAAAAGATTGATGGAGGTAATCTAATTAAATACCAGGACAACTCACTAAAACATTACATCAATCAATCAAAGAACTAAGAAGACATAACTGCAATAAATTTATTCCTAATTTTTACAAGAGGAAGTGCATTCACAAAGCAAGTAGATAACCTCTATCTTGAATTACAAATACTGTCTAAGAATACAAAGACTTTTTTTTTGTTGAACAAATCGCTTTCATTTCTTCAACTAATGATCTCCAAACGACAAAGAAGTGCTTTTGAACGAAGGATGGCTCAAAAGGGTTGAGGTGGGTTAGACAACCAATTACAAAGGGAGGGCTTCAATTCTTTGGGCCCTAATGACCTAGTCTATTAATTGATTAGCCTCACGATAACAATGGACAACTTGGATCTCCTAGAGATGGGATAAACAAGATTTGCATTCTGCAATAATGGCCGGTATCGACACTTAAACTTTGGCTAACTATTTCATCATTCATTAATTGTATAGAAAATTAAAGATTAATTTTTAACCCCTAGCAAAAATAATCACCATTAAATTGCATAGAATATAGATGTTAGAAGCATTTGCATTAAAATTTATAGAATTCATTAGAAAAAAAATTAAAAAGGAAAAAGGAAAAAAGAAAAGGAAAAATTAACTAATTAATTTTTTGTTTTTTTTTAAAACCCGGCCCCTTCTTCTCCTTTCCTGCCCAGGCTCTTTCTTTTCCTCTTTTCCTTTTTCATTTGAGCCGGCCCAGCCCACCTCTTTCCCTCTTTCCGGCCCAGCCTTCCTCCCCTCTTTCTTTCCTTCTTCCTCGCACAGGGCAGGATGAAAGGAAGGACGTGGGTACAAGGTACAGGAGACAAGGCCGCGGAGAGGGGCATCGGGCAAGACGTTCGGTCGGGGGCAGGCTGGCAGCGGCGACTGCCACAGCAGGAGGCCACGCGCGCCGGTGCTTAAAAAGAGAGAGAGGGATAGACAGTTGAGATTGTTGGACATGAGCTGCTACAGAGCTGTTCGTGTATGTCCAAAGGTGGATAGCTGGCTTGGGTGGACGGTGGTGTTCAAATTTGGTGGCAGCGATGTTGGTGCGACAACTGGAGATTGTTGGACATGAGCTGCTACAGAGCTGTTCGTTCCCGTTCTTTGGCTGTCCCAGTATGTCCAAAGGTGGATGGCTGGCTTGGAGGAGATGATATTACGAGACATAAGGACATGAATGATAACTATTATGGCTAGAGATTGATTTTTGGAACAAAAATATATTCATTTCTATTCCTAGATGAGTCTCTGAGTAAAAATGTGTGTTTGATACCAACGAAGAAATTTTATTTTCGGATTAGAAATTCATTTGATAATGACACGAAATTTTTTCATCTCAAGCAGTGACGGATGGTAGCAAGCAACGATCGGCGGGTAGCGATCAGCAAATGGCAGCTACGATTAGTAACAAGGTATGGCGGTTGACCACAACGGTGGACAATAGTTGGTAGGTAGCCGCCTAATATAGAGGAAATGTGATAAGAAGAATTTTTATTTCTCAATTTTATTTTAGACATAGAAAAGTAGAAAAATTTTAATCTCATTTCTGTGTAGAAAATTTTTACTTCTTATTTTTATTTCAAGCCTATTTCTGAACTAAAAATTTGTTCCGAAAATAGAAAAATGATATTGCGTTATCAAATGGATTTCTGTTGAATACTTGTTTCTAAAATAATAAAATAGTTTTGAAGCAAAGATAAAAATAATTATCATGCGCACCATAAATGGTTAAAAGAGATAGCTAAATGAGTTTAATTGGTTTAGTTTAATTGGTTTAGTTAGGTTAGGCCCGGTTTAGTCTAGTGGGCTAGGTTGTTCATGGTGATTTGGGCTTATTCCATCTTTAATATATTGGGTTTTGACTAAGATGGGCTTGGATGGGTTATATTTTAAAAGGGGCTTGAGAGTTTTAGTCTACGTGGGCTTGATTGATAAGCCCACTTGTTGTGTGACCTTTGCGTGGCCCGAACTTGGCAATTTTCATGTGGACGGGACCTGGAAATTTGACCCACATTGTTATACATGAGCCAACAAAATTAGGCTCGAGTCTTCTGGCGGAGCCTGAATTTGGCCCATATTTGAACTTGGCATTAGGGCTCGGCCCGGGTCACTATTTTCATATTAAAAATTGGAAAAAATATTTGTTTTCTAAAAAATAGGGAAAAGCTAACAAAATTAGTTTTTTAGTAGTTTTCTCTTAATATTTTTGAAAATCTTTGATAAAAAAAAATTGTACTCAAAATTAAACAAGCTTTTAGTGTTTTACCATAGGATTTAGGTGTTCTTAGAGACAAATGCTAAGTCGTCATTTGCACATTCCTATCTAAATTATCAATTGATTGCGTGCTTTCAATATGTTGATCGTGGTTTCCCAAGCATAGTTAGAAATAACATTTTTCTTATTTCTTAACATTATATCATTTCTTTTCCTTGCAATTTATTTCATACCCTTTTCATTGCCAATTGTTATTTTAATGATTGCGCACCCACATGATCATTTCAAACATTAGTGGATATGTTCAAAAAAAAAAAAAAGATTGCCTAACAAACATTTTTATGAAATAAACGATATTAGGAACTAAAAGGGCACTAGTTGATCAATTAGTATAATTAAGGTCCCGACCTTAGATTTTTTGGTTGCATAGAAAGTGAGGTATATTCCCGTATTTCACTTGGTTTCTAGCCAATCCTTATAGGCTAGTGATGACTCATCATTAGAACATTCTTATTGTGTCAATTTAAGCTAAAATTGAATACCCCAACACTATGTGAGATATGGGTTGGGATAGCTCCTGCCTAATCAAGGGTTGTAGACCCGCCTTTTAAGTAATAGCCCTAAACTCATGTCATTTTCCCTTCGAACGGAAAATGTACGTCTTGACAATCGACAAATCCCACCTATGTTGATTTAGCGCCCCAAAGAAAACCCATTAGATCCTACAACCTACAGGTATAGTTTAACAACATTGAAGCCCAACTAGTTTTACAAGTGAAGAAATGTACAATCTAGTGGGTTAGTTAACAAACAATTCAATTTGATTATAGACAAGAGAAGTAGTATTGAGCCTTATAGAAGCACCATAATGTACAAACGCATCGAATTATAGTGGATCGGTGTATGATTTAGCCTCAATCAGTAACCGAATTAAGAAGAATTGTAATAATTATGATGGATAATATGTGCAGAGTCTTCTTTTAAGTGCACACGACCCCATTTGAGCAATTAAGAACGTATTATCCAAATACATATATTTTTGCTTATGGTTAATGAAAAATCACGACGAAACACCAAGCAATTTCACTACGAGACAATCCTTGAAGAAGGATTTGAGTCACACCACCATTCACTAGGGGTACAATTCAATAATTGACATGCTACTTGTGGATTCCTTCTATTCAAGCTTGTTCATTGGGGCAAGCTTACTTTGGATGAAGAAAGTTGGATGTTGAGGCAATGGCGGGGTAATGGAATTACTGCTGAGCATGAGAATTACTGTGGCCATGGTGGGTTTAATAGTAAGATCTCCTTGAATGCATAATAAGAAAATGTGCAAGCATCGAAGCGCTTGAATATGGAACTATGATAGCTGCGCCCAACACTTGCAAGGGTGTGCCCTCCCTCCATTGATTCTACACCTGCAAGAATAAGTTCAGAAAATCGTCACAGGATTGTCGCACTTATTCAATGACTCATCATGCAAGACATCTGAATTTTGTAGAAAATCACATATGAACAAGGAACATAACAAAAGCCATAAGTATTTTTATAGGCTAAAATGACTAAGTTTTTACATAGGAATTTCAATTTCACTTGACCAAAATTACAAAGAGTGCGGTGCCAATATTTGTCAAGTAGCATTGTAAAACTCACATAACTAGCAAGATATTCATCCTCGTCCAATTGGTGGCTGAAGTTACTCCTCTTGTCGATGGTCTCTAGTAGTATTCCGAAGCTATAAACATCGGATTTCGTTGAGAACTCTCAATGCATTGCATATTTTGGAGACATGTAAAAACTGCAAAAACGAACATTAGTCACATGTAAATTAGGATTTAGATTCGGATCGTGTAGCATCCTTAAATAGATCAAATGAGCAAGTCCAGCATCCAATCACAAAGTCAAATTTATTCAATCACTACAATTTTATATGTGTTAGTTTGAGTTTAATCAACTCCAAAAATTCTATGCCATACCAAACTATGAAATCTTCAGGTTCCTTTCACTATCTAACAAGATATTGCTATATTTTAGGTCATGATGGATGATCTAGAGATGAGAATCTTCATGTAGATAGAGTATTTATGGAGCAATCCCATATAATATTTTATAATGTAATGACCAATCCAATTGTCCCCCTTTTTTATATATTTGCATCGTTCACCAAAATTCGTTAATGTTTTAGGATGTGGCACCTATTCAAAAACTCAAGGTGAACCTCATCACACAAAAATATATTTAGGCTTCGTTTGGTTGGATTTTTAAGTAAAGCCATTGGGAAAAATGCAAAGGACTTTAAGTTGAATGGGCTTTTTAGAATGTAGATTGTATTTATTAAATTATAATCTGAAAGTCCATTGTGAAATACCTTTGAGCAAAATAGTGTTTGAAAAGATTATATTTACAACTGACTTTTTTTATTTAAAAAAAAAATTCATCAAAAGAAAAATAAAAAAATTGGCCGACGATCAAAATCTATTGTTTGTCGCCGACATCTAACTCAAGCTGCCTCAAAGATAACTGGGTTGGGCCACTCGGGGTTGGGCGACCCCCGATGAGGTCGCCGGAAGTTGGTCAACCTAGATTTGGGGCAGCGAAGTTGCGTGACCTTTAGCAACCCCACTGTGACCTAGATCTAGGGTAGCGAGGTTGTGCGACCTTTGGCGACCTAGCCACGACTAGGTCCTCGAAGGTCGTGCGACCCAAATCTGGGGCGGTGAGGTCGCCCGACCTCCCACAACCTAGATTTAGGTCGCGGCGAGGTCAGCAACCTAGACCTCACTACAATCCAGATGGCGCGGTGGTCACACCACCCCTTGGTGACGGTTGCTTGCACTACGACCATGCCGACCTCTTTCTAGCCGTCGCTTGTCACTCACAGCCCTGCGTAACACGTCAACCGACCTCAATGAAGAAGAAGATGAACAATCCAATGACAAGGGCAAAACTGGAAAAATAGAGAGTGAGTGAGGATAGTTTTGGAAGAAAATAAAAATATGAACAATACCCCTACTTGGATTTTACCAACAAAAAAAAAAACACAATACCCCTACTTGTATGCCGACAAAGCTGAAAGCCTAAGGCACCATCAAACTTACCTTGGGCTTTCAACCTTTAGAAGGCCAACTTTGGCCTAATAGGGATTTCAAATTTGTTCCTAAACACTCAATACTTGGCCCAAAGAGCTTCAAGTGTCCAAAGTGCCTTATAAATGGCACTTCCAAACACACCCTTACTCTCATTCATCAAATGTACCTCAAGAAAAATCGATAATCAGTTGAAATAACAAAAACAAAAAAATTCAAGGTTTTTGTAGCTAGTGAAATTTTGAACGTTTTATTTCAAGCAAATTGTACATTAAGCACATAAGAAGGTTAAACTGCAACATACCAAATAAGAAGTAATCAAAGCTTATATTTGGCACAAACTCGTAGGCAAGTAGTTTTCATTTCCCTCCAAGCAAGATTAGAGTAGTTGAACAAGGTTTCTATGTTGAGATTTAAGATAGCCTCTTCATTGCAATTTGTTGTCCACTAGGAAGTCCACCCTAAATGATTTTGTGTCTTCATTTAATTCCTTATCGCAACTTCTTAGAAGCTAACATAAGAAGGCTTTACATGTTTTTTTTCTTCAACATCATTATGTTCAATACAATTTATATGTAACGCATTTTGAATTGTTTCTAATAGTTCGTAATATGTACCTGGAAAACTTCACCAAATCCACTTTCACCCAACTTTTTTTCATGAGAGAAATCATTTGTTGCAGCTTGTGTTGTAGCCAAATCAAATTGCAAGGACTCCACGGTGGTAAGTTCATTTGCACTGACATTACAAGACAACTCAATTTAATTAAAAATTAAAATAATAATGTTGCTTTTTATAAATAGTAATGGATATAGAGTTGCCAGTGCTTGGGGACATTTATCACAATGAAGAGCACCAGTTAAACTGGCATGTTGTGTCTCCCTACCCTAGGCAATCTTTCCTCTCTAGATCGGTCATGAAGAAAAGCAAAAAGAAATAAAATCATCAATACTAAAGGAAACAAACGAGATGAATCTTATATCACGATCACTTCTTCATGCTAAGGGTGGTGTTCATTGTGGTGCAAATGCTACCCATTCTTGGTGGGAATCCTTAATGGTTAGGACTACTTTGAGGCCTCATTCTAAGGTTAGTAATTGTGACTTTATATCGCGTTGGTATGTCGGGGTGTCCAAAATGTGTGCACATGAAAATTTCTCCCTCTTTTCTTTGCTTTCTCATTTCTTTCGCGGACAAGCTCACTTTCTCTTTTTCCTTGCATTTGTCACCGTCTTCACTAACTTTATGCCCATATATTGGGAGGCAACTTTGAAAGTAACTGAATTGTGGCTATTGAAGCATAGGTTTGGGCTTTTGGAAACATGGGCTGAACCCAACTATAACTATAGTATATTCAATCAGGTTGATCTCAACTTCTACAATGACACGGGCTCCAAGAAAATATTAGGTGGGATCGTTTTTTCATGTCATCAACAAGACACTCTATTAATTGGTTACCACATGTCCTAGTGAACCTATTAATTTCAATTCTTTTCTCACCTCCTTTATTTCTCTCTACTTCGTTACCCTCTCTCTCCTTTCCCTTCTTCCTTCTGCATCACACCATAAATCAAGAAATGCTTACACTTCATTAACAAGCTATGCAAACAAAAATGTGCACAACAAGATGACTGAATTTACAAGGAAAATTCACAAGCAAAATCCCTTGAGCTTTCGTACAATTCATTAGGAATCAAAGTTGAAATTAAGGCTCCGTTCATTTCGTGGAAAATAATTTATGGGAAAATGTTTTTCGGATTTCTCGGCATTTGTTTCACGGAAAATGAATTCCTTGGGGAAAATGTTTTCCATGAAAGGAAAAAAAAAGTCTTCTAAATTAGGGAAAAATGTTTTTCACCTTTGAAAGTGGAAAACATTTTCCTCACTTGATCTTTTTTATCTCACACCTCTAGAAATCCTGACTTCCTCCTCCCTTTTATTTTTCTTCTTTTCTTTTTTTATTCAAATTATTTTTTAATTTCCTTTTTATTTTTTAATTCGAATTATTTTTAATTTCCTTTTTCTTTTCTATTTCTTTTCTTTTTGTTTTCTTTTGTTTTCTTTTTCTTTTCTTTGTTTCCCATCTTTTTCTTTCTTGGCTAGTCATTGGTTGTTGCTAGGCAAACCTCGAGCTCGTCGATCTCAAGCTCGCGCTTTGCACTCTTGCTTATCATTTTCTTTATTTACTCTACTCTATAGTTGTACATTGCTCAAACAAAATGGCTCTATATGCTTTGCTTCGTTTTTCTTTTGTTTATTAGAACACAAAAGACGCAAGGGAAGAACGGGCCACTCAACTAGAAGATTCTCATGAGGGCTATACATGCTTTGCTTTTTTTTTTTTTTTTCTCTTTTGCTTCTTTTTAAAATCCATACGAACATTTTTTAGAGTAGATGAGCATTTGGTGACAATGAGGGAACAAAGATATAAAGTAAGTTTGTCCGGATTTAAAGGCAAGTTCATATTTGATGGATTTATAGGTCAGTAAGTAATGCATGCCTAAGTGATGAAGTTTTAGAAAGTATTTTCCTTACCGAACACCAGAAAATATTTTCCGAAACATTTTAGGTTTTAGCTAAACACTAGAAAATATTATCATTTTCCTAAAAAATGACTTCTGGGAAAATATTTTCCGGAAATGGCCCATTTTTTATGAAACGAATGGACACTAAAACTTAATTAAATTTCTTTTCCAATTCTCTGTTTCTTTTATATACAAAATCTCAAGGTTATTAAATGAAACAGAAGGTGAGCATGCTTCAACTTGCATAAACCTTCATAAACTCATAGCCGACCTCGAAAAACACAAACACCTACACTTCATAGAAACCTTAAGCCTGAGCCTTGCTCTCACTCGTTGTTGTTTCTGAGAACATGAAGCACAACGACGCTATTGCTAGGTTCAACAACCCTTAAAGAAGCGCACGTCAGCAACTCCTTGCTCTATGACCTCGACACCGACCATCATTGTCTGGTCTCCATGAACTTCGATTGGAGGTTCTACGGTGGCGACCTGGATTAGAGCGGTAAAACTTTGATGCCATGAGAGAGAGAGAGAGAGAGAGAGGAGTTAACGAAGGTAAGAAGAAAATTGGGTCCTACTTGGACACGTTGCATATTATTAATGGAGTGTCTCATTAACGGCATGGAAAGACGGTCTCACTTAATGTTCTCGCCACTTGTCTTTATCAAAGACTAGTCCACTAAACAATTGGTACAAATTTCCGGAGGATATTGTACAATATTATCTAATAAACGACAAAAGAGAATGGAGTTGATAAGACAACGGCGAAAGTTAAAAATACAGTGTTCAAAGTCGGTGTTCTTTTCCAACGTGGAAAGTTAGGGCCAAGGTCAAAGCAAGTCAAGAATATTGACAAGACAATCTTTCGAATTGCTCGCGATGAGTGTGAATGTTAAAAAGAATTCCGAGTGTTTCCAATTCCTTTTTTCCACGAAAGACATGCCGCTTTTTTAGAACAATTGTTAGGGACTTTGAATTATACTCCTTGAAATCCACATTTATATAAGAAAAGAAAGCACATCTACATTTCACCCAATAGCAATACTTTGTTCAAACCCAGATGATTAATCACATTTATTGCAAATCCTTATAGTTCCCTCAACCATCTATGCACAGTTCTTTTAGTTGAAGCCGTCAAATAAAGAAAAGAGTTGTCTGAACTTTTGTTATTTCCTTTTCTTCCACAAATTCTTCTTTTCCTTTTCTTATCTTTCGCTTCTTCTCAATTCCATGAGTAATGCCACCGCCCTCCTCCTTATGTGATAAGAAGGCGAGCTTGAGCAAAGATGGGCTGATGCAATGCAGAATCGAAATGTCGATAATGGTGAGGCACGGAAATAAGGCGAGGGTCGTGTGAGTCGTGGTGGAGGGGGCAGGGGGCGAGAGAAAGAGGATGATCCCAAAATATTTTGGATAAGTTGCTGTTAATTAAGCCATCAATTCAGGTGTGAACGAGAATAAGATAAATGGTGACCAGTGAGGATGGTCCCCCATTGGCGTAGTATGGGGGTCATTTACATGGTCAATTCCGTGAGTTGCATTCTCATGTTCAGCGATCACGTTGGTCAAAAACAGTACTTGATGGCCCTTCGAACTCTGAACTTTATGTGGCCCTTTAGATATCGAGGAATTAAGGAAATATGCGTGTAAAGTCGCTTTGCCTTACCATTACAATCAACCACCAACCATCATAATCGAGTAAAGAAGTCGGAGATGCAAAGGAATATATTTGGAGATGACATTCAAGACCTCGATTTCTAATGAATGTGATGGATATAAAGCGTGCAGATTATATCATCACATATCATGAAAATACTATGAGAAAATCATGACAATGAAGTGAAACTCTAAGTCCTTTCTAATTAATCATTTCTTCAGATGACGAAGAACTTCCATTCGTCTATCCAATAAAACCACATAGACATATGGATAGATTAATATAGACGACCATCCTTATTGAGAGGATCAAAACATAATTAGCCTCAACGAGAAGACACCATGTTTACTCGTTGTTCATTGATGATCACCCAAATTCAGCCCCAGTGATGGACCTCCCGGGGGATTTGTTCGATTCCAGTCTCCCAGTCCTACCGGAGCAGAAAGCCGGTTGTTGGGGTAATTCAAGAGTAACGGAGTAGCTGTTCAACTCATGGACTATGTCCGCCATTGTGGGTCTACGATTTGGATCTTCCTGAGCACAGAGCAAACCAATTCTGAGGCATCTAGCAACTTCGGCAACTGAATACGTCTCTCCAATGGCGGGATCTAACACCAACAATGGCGTACCGTCTCTCCAGTTTTTCCAGGCCTGAAAATAGTTCATTGAAAAAATTTCTCAAGACATCGAGTTTGCTTAGTTTAACCATTTTCATTTTAGTTAAGGAGTCGATTCGCGCAACTTACATAGCAAGCGATACCTTCGCCTTTGTCAACCTGGTTGAAAAAACTATTCTTCTTACCAATAATGAGCTCTAGAAGTAGGACACCGAAACTATAAACATCGGACTTCACTGAGAATTGCCCATTCATCACATACTCAGGTGACATGTAGCCACTGCAAACCATTATATATTAGTAATATAAGCATAAATAAGCATAAAAAGCAAAGAACAAAGCACAACAACACTTACTAAGTCCCCCCAATTCTTTCGGTCATTGCTAGTGTTTGGTCGATCCCGAAAATCCTTGCCATGCCAAAATCGGAAATCTTGGGGTTCATTTCACTATCCAACAATATATTGCTTGATTTCATATCACGATGGATGATCCGAATTCGAGAGTCCTCATGTAGATAGTGCATTCCTCGAGCAATCCCACATGCTATGTTGTAACGTATCGACCAATTCAAGTGCTTGCTTTTTTCAGGATCTGCATGAATGCACAATTGA